>OY829901.1:7500-10007500 GCA_963691955.1 Chloroclystis v-ata
CTGTACTGTACAACTGTACTATACAACTGTACTGTACAACTGTACTGTACTGTACACTTTCGCCCAATTTTACGGAATACAAAATTGTCACAACATGGCTCAAGTTACTCTCCCTGAGGTCGAACACCTGACCAACGCCGAAATTCTCAACGAGCTAGCAGATGATCGTTATCTCTCTGGTAACGAAGATGCACTTCTGCACATCGGCACCACTGCTGCTCCTAATCCAGAAACCACAGATTTATTGTCACCAAGCGAACTTCGAAATGACGATGACGAAGACTATCAATCAGCCACTGAAGATGAATACGACACTTTTCAATCCATTCAGGAACAAGCTAAAAAACTTACATCACTTGTTCTCAGCAAAATCAAAGAAGGAAAAAGCCTCACCAAGGTGAACAAGACCACAATCATCTCGGCGGTAGAGGAATTTCAAAATTTCATGGACAAACAATCTCTTCCTAAAAAAAGACAGCCCACTTCCCCTAAACCAAAAGTGGTAACTAAAAATGGCAACGACGATCAAATAAATATCACAGAAACAATAAGAAACGTCATCAAAGATGAATTTATAAAATTCAAAACACTTTCTAAGCATACGGACGCACTACCTCGTCCCAATATTGCTAATAATAGCAACAAACCAAAAGTGTATAAGCCTGCAATTATCGTGACCGCAAAGGAAGACGTCTCCAACCATAATGAAACCATCCAAGCCTGGCACAGAAGTGTTTCCTTCGATGACACAAACTACGCACCCGCTGGTATGAAACACATTTCTAATAATAAGATCGTCATCCAAATGGATAACGCTGCTCAAAGAGATGCAGTCATCCTTAAAACCAAACATCCACGGAGCGAAGTCAATGCAGAGCCAGCTAAAACCCTCAAACCAATGATAATACTAAAGGGTATATCCAGATCCACCAAGCCTGAGGCGCTGACTGACATAATCTGCAGACAAAACGACTGCATCAACACCACTAACAGCAGAGAATGGGACGACCTCCAATTCAAATACATCAAGGGCAACAGAAACCCAAACCTTTACAACGCTGTCTTCGTTGTGACTCCTGCTCTATGGAGACCCATCATCGAAAATGGAAAACTTAATGTCAACCACCAACGTATCCATGTAGAAGACCTCCCCCCACTCCTTCAATGCTTCAAATGTCTGAAATTCGGACACACCAGAAGCCGATGCACTCAAGTCAACTCCACTTGCTCCCACTGCGCCTCGGCATCACACAGCTTCAAGGACTGCCCGAACAAGCAAGACCCAACAAAGCTGTCCTGCTACAACTGCAAGACATTCAACACTGACAAAAACATCACCGGAAGAAACACAGCTCACACCGCTACATCCAGCGCCTGCCCTAGGGTGAGATATATGACTAACAAAGTATGTTCTCAAATAGATTATGGCTTCTAATAACCAACCTCAACTCAAATGTATACAAATAAATCTGGGAAGAAGTAGGAATGCCACGCAAGAACTCGTAGTCCACCTTAATTCTCACGAAATTGACATTGTATTCATTAACGAGCCCTACACTGGCAACAATGGCATTCTTAAATCTATCCCAGGTTATCACGTGTATCAATTCTGTGTTCAATCGAGTACTTTAAATCTCACTAAATCTGCTATAGCCATTAGAAAGAAAAAAATCAGCTCAATAGGGAACACCCAATTTTCTGACAATAACATATGCACCATAAAAGTTAACCTTATTAACGGTACAAACCTATTCCTCACCTCCGTATATCTTCCACCAAAATCTAAAGATGACACCATCATACAAAAACTAGAACACCTTATACATCTTAACACAGGCTCAATGCACGTAATTTGTGGAGACTTTAACGGATGGCATACCACATGGGGATCGACCCATAACAACAATCAAGGCAACATCGTACATGATTTTATCACCCTTTATAACCTCATCCTCTGCAACTTCGGCAATACACCCACTTTTGAAACCATCACTCACCAACGCCACAGAGAATCGATTATAGATCTCACTCTAATCAGCAACCACCCCCTACTTAAAATTTGCAACTGGAAAGTAGACATCGACATCTGTCCATCTTCTGACCACAACGCCATTACTTTCATCATCTCACTCTCCAACACCCAACTCTCCCAAAACAAAAAACTATCTACCTTTAGATACAACACACTACACGTCAAATGGGAAAACATCCGAGAGCCCTTCATCGCCGAATACAACTCACACCGGATAGAGGAAAACACCACCACCTCCGATGAACCACTCTCTGCTTCACAACTTGAGTCACACATCACCCATGTCACCTCTACTATCCAAAAAACGTGCGATAAAATCTTACCCAAATCCCGTGGCCCACCCTCAACCCCCCCTTGGTGGAATGATGATCTGACAAACATGAAAATTGAAGTTATTAGACTACACCACAGACTTAGAAAACTTGTACACCAAAAACGCCCAATTGAGGAAGCTGTTAAGGAGTGCCACAACCTCAGAAATCTTTACTCAGAGGCTATCCAAACTGCATCTACTCAAAACTTTAGAGAATTCTGCAACAAACAAAAGAAAGAAGATGTATGGTCGATTACCAACAGAATCATTAAAACCAAACCTTTAACACAACCACCTACCACACTAAAGCTTAACAATGGTCAATTCACTTCCAACTCCGAGGAAACCGCCCACGCACTCATGGAGCACTTTTATCCTAACGATACTCCAGACGTAACGGACAAGCAACGCCACCTTAGGAATGAACTTACTCAACCAATCAACACCAACAACGACCTTCCTTTTACAATCCAGGAAATCAAAGATTGTCTTAAATCGATGAACCACAAAAAAGCACCAGGACCAGACCACTTAACAGCTGACATTTGCCTACAATTCACCATCTTCTACCCTGAAATCATCACTAAAATCATGAACAGATGCTTAGAAATCGGCTACTTCCCGAACAGTTGGAAAATTGCATACTCAAAAATCATACCTAAACCTAATAAATCAGACCATCAACACGTCACCTCCTATCGCCCAATTGGACTTATCAACGTTTTCGGCAAATTATTAGAGAAACTCCTCACTAACAGGCTCACTTACCATCTAGACTCTAATAATAATTCCAGCAAAAACCAGTATGGATTTAAACAACAAACATCATCCATCAATGCTATTCATTCTGCTATAGAAGTAATTAACAATGCTAAACAAAATCACGAACAAGTAGTCGTTATCTCACTTGATATTAAATCTGCCTTCGATCACGCATGGTGGCCAGCAATCTTTCAGAGACTGAGGAAAATCGATTGCCCAAAAAATATCTATAACACCTTACTAAGTTACATTTCCAATCGAAAAGTTGTCATGGACTTCTCTAACTGTAACATACAAAAGAACATGACCCGCGGATGCATCCAAGGATCCGTCTGTGGACCTATCTTATGGAACCTTATCATCGACGACCTCCTACTCACTCAATTACCTAATAACTGCCATATTCAAGCATATGCTGATGATATTCTGCTTATCGCGCACTCAAAGAACACCCACACTTTAGAAAACATCACCAACAGCGCTTTAGATATAATATTCGACTGGGGTACGGAAAATAAATTAACATTTGGTCCTGAAAAAACTCAAGCTATGGCATTCAGCAAGAAAGCACTCAAATGCAACATCGTAATGAAGAGACAAAAGATCACCTTTGTACGCGAAATTAAATATCTAGGGGTTATCATCGACGACAAACTAAACTTTAATAAGCATATAGACTTTGTTGTGGATAGAGCGAAGAAACTCTTCAATAAACTCACTACGTTCTCCCGCCCAACTTGGGGAGTTCACCCACAAAACATTAAAACTATATACCTCCAAGTTATTCAACCCATCATCTGCTATGCAGCATGCATCTGGTCTGACGCACTCAAACATAAGCATAATACTAAAAAACTGTTATCACTTCAACGCCTTTTTGCAATAAGAATTATCCAAGGATTTAGAACAAATAATACAGCAGCCTCAATCAGTATTGCCCAACTTACTCCACTACCCAACAAAATTCTAGAATTCTCAGACGTAGAAAAGAGTAAAATACTCAAACACACCAGTTTCCTACCTAAAGATATTCCCATAGAGCTCCCTGCCCCGCCCCCCACACTATTGCACCCTGCACTAAGAACGGGCATCACATACTACGAAGCACCCACCGCCCACGAGTTTGATGAACTAGCTGAGCTGCTGGACGGCGCGTGGCAGATATACACCGATGGCAGCAAGTTTGAAGGAAAAGTGGGATCTGCCTTCGTCGCAATCGACCCCTCTGGTACAAATACCATCGAGAAAAAGTTTAAACTCCATGATTGCTGCTCCGTCTTCCAAGCCGAATTACTAGCCATAGAAAAATCATGCAACTGGATCATATCGAACAACATCCAAAACTCATTCATCCTAACAGACTGTCGATCGGGCCTTGACGAACTCACTAACCTAAGTAGTAATAATTTCTTTGCTGTCAACATACACAAGGCCATTACATCTGCCAGATCCGCAAATATCGACATCAAATTCGTCTGGGTCAAAGGGCACACTGGAATATGGGGAAACGAACTAGCTGATCACATCGCCAAAGCAGCTACCACTCTGCACAAACAACCAGATTACTCAAATATCCCTATAAGTCACATCAAACACCACAATAAGGCCATATCCAAAGAAAAAAGTGCAGAATACTACCTCAACACAACTCACACCAAAACACTTTTCCCAACCTTAGCGGACCTATCACTATTTATCTCATCCACCGGAACTAACTTTGCTATCACTCAATATCTCACTAATCATGGATACCACAAAGAGTACTTACATCGATTTAAAATACTCAATGAGGACAAATGTCCCTGCGACGGCACCACTATACAAACATTAACACATTTAATTAAAACTTGCCCAAGATTCCACACAACGAGATTCAATCACTGCCAAACTTCTCGTACACTAAAAGACCCATTCGACCCCAACGAAATTATTACCAAAGAATCCAGCACCTCATCATTCATAAAACATATAACATTTATCATAAAAGAACTCAAAAATTTCAACAAGTAAACAAAAACACATTTCATAGTAAACACTAATATAATATGTAAATATGTATATTGTATATAAATCTAGGCATATACGTGTAAATAAATAAATAAATATATAAACATCATAGAGATAATAATTCTTGTCTTCAATTAAAGTTCATACAAAATGTATGGAAAAAGCCGTGCAAACTATGTACTGTACGTCGTACAGTGTACGAAGTGCGCAAACTATACTATACTGTACGCCGTACAGTGTAAGTAAAATTACAAAGTTTACTATATAAGATTGACTTATAAAATACGCAAGCTATTATTAGGTCTAATGAATTGTGATTTAAGTATACTCTAGGCAAAAATTATAAAAATTTAATAAAAAAAATAATAATAAATAAATAAATAAATAAAAATAAAAACCACTGAATTCCTAGCATAATTTAATTAATTAAGTATATTTATAAGCATTGTAAACAATTTCTATAGCAACAGACGTAATAAAACTTAGAACTGTACAAAATGTATGGCAAAAGCTGCCCAAACTGTACTGTACTGTACGGCGGCTGTACTCTACGGTGAAGTACCTGTGCTGTGCAGTGCAGTGATTTTACTGTGCTGTACTGTACAGCGAAGTAACCGTGGAGTGCAGCGGCCGTGCTGTGCAGTACAGAAGCAACATACACCATCTCATTCGCAACTATACAAAATGTATGGAAAAATTTGCGCAAACTATACTATACTGTACGAAGCAAAATTGCAAAGTTTACTGTATTAGATTGACTTATAAAATACGCGAGCTATTATTAGGTCTAATGAATTTAGATTTAAGTATATTCTAGGCTAAAATTATAAAAATTAAAAAAAAAAAAAAAAAAAAAAAAATGAAAAAATGAAAAAATAAAAAACACTGAATTCCTAGCATAATTTAATAATTAAGTCTATTTATAAGCATTGTAAACAATTTATATAGCCACAGACGTAATAAAACGCAGAACTGTACAAAACGTATGGCAAAAGGTTCCCAAACTGTACTGTACTGTACGGCGGCTGTACTCTACGGTGAAGTACCTGTGCTGTACAGTGCAGTGATTTTACTGTGCTGTACTGTACAGCGAAGTAACCGTGGAGTGCAGTGGCCGTGCTGTGCAGTACAGAAGCAACATACACCATCTCATTCGCAACTATACAAAATGTATGGAAAAATTTGTGCAAACTATACTATCCTGTACGTCGTACAGTGTAAGTAAAATTGCAAAGTTTACTATATAAGATTGATTTATAAAACACGCATGCTATTATTAGGTCTAATGAATTTAGATTTAAGTATATTCTAGGCTAATATTACAAAAATTTAATATAAAAAAAAAAAAAAAAAAAAAAAAAAAAAAGAAAAAAAATTATATATATATAATTATATATATTTTTTAGGCATTGTAAATTTAAATTTAAGTTTATCCTGAACTGCAACTTAAATGCTAACCCTGTTTTGTTCATAATATTGTATATAATAATACTACTCGTCGGGTAGGGCGGGCGACACGGTCGGTATGGTTGAAGTGCGGAGCGGAGGGGGGGGGGGGCACTCTGCGGACCCACCCTGCTTATCTCGCACGATAAATCTGCGGAGCGTCGCCATTATTTCGTGAGCCGGCCATACCGACAGCGCCGGCCACTCTGGCTGACCGACATTGTCTCAAACTTTAAGATTGTAAATATGTTTTCTGTAAAAATTAAGAAATATGAGCAATACGTAGTAAACATTGTAAAACATCACAATTAAGAATAAATGTAAAATTTCTCACAAAATTCCTAATAATTAAGAAGTAGACCAACGTAATTACTTCATTATGTCTAGATTAATTAGATTTAAGTTTATCCTAAGCTACAACTTTCATGTTGACCCTATTATTGTATAATATTAATACAATCCCTCGGTAAGGGCGGGGGACATAGTCGGTGTGGATGAAGCGTGGAGCGGGGGTGGCGCTGTGCAGACTCACCCTACTTATCTTGTGCGATGAGTCTGCACAGCGTCGTTTTTATTCCATTTGCCTGCCATACCGACTGTGTCGGCCGCACTGGCCGACTCACAATGTCTACACATTTGAGATTGTAACAAAGTTTTCTGTAAAATTTTAGAAATAAGAGCAATACATTGTAAACATTGTAAAACATCATAATATTGAATAAATGTTAAATTCACTTGTAAATTAAAGTAAAGGGCGAAGTGTATTCCATTAGCGCTGGACCCTTTACAAATTATAATAAAATAAATAAAAGTTCAAAAAAAAAAAAAAAAAAACCTAACCTAACCTAACCTAACCTAACCTAACCTAACCTAACCTAACCTAACCTAACCTAACCTAACCTAACCTAACCTAACCTAACCTAACCTAACCTAACCTAACCTAACCTAACCTAACCTAACCTAACCTAACCTAACCTAACCTAACCTAACCTAACCTAACCTAACCTAACCTAACCTAACCTAACCTAACCTAACCTAACCTAACCTAACCTAACCTAACCTAACCTAACCTAACCTAACCTAACCTAACCTAACCTAACCTAACCTAACCTAACCTAACCTAACCTAACCTAACCTAACCTAACCTAACCTAACCTAACCTAACCTAACCTAACCTAACCTAACCTAACCTAACCTAACCTAACCTAACCTAACCTAACCTAACCTAACCTAACCTAACCTAACCTAACCTAACCTAACCTAACCTAACCTAACCTAACCTAACCTAACCTAACCTAACCTAACCTAACCTAACCTAACCTAACCTAACCTAACCTAACCTAACCTAACCTAACCTAACCTAACCTAACCTAACCTAACCTAACCTAACCTAACCTAACCTAACCTAACCTAACCTAACCTAACCTAACCTAACCTAACCTAACCTAACCTAACCTAACCTAACCTAACCTAACCTAACCTAACCTAACCTAACCTAACCTAACCTAACCTAACCTAACCTAACCTAACCTAACCTAACCTAACCTAACCTAACCTAACCTAACCTAACCTAACCTAACCTAACCTAACCTAACCTAACCTAACCTAACCTAACCTAACCTAACCTAACCTAACCTAACCTAACCTAACCTAACCTAACCTAACCTAACCTAACCTAACCTAACCTAACCTAACCTAACCTAACCTAACCTAACCTAACCTAACCTAACCTAACCTAACCTAACCTAACCTAACCTAACCTAACCTAACCTAACCTAACCTAACCTAACCTAACCTAACCTAACCTAACCTAACCTAACCTAACCTAACCTAACCTAACCTAACCTAACCTAACCTAACCTAACCTAACCTAACCTAACCTAACCTAACCTAACCTAACCTAACCTAACCTAACCTAACCTAACCTAACCTAACCTAACCTAACCTAACCTAACCTAACCTAACCTAACCTAACCTAACCTAACCTAACCTAACCTAACCTAACCTAACCTAACCTAACCTAACCTAACCTAACCTAACCTAACCTAACCTAACCTAACCTAACCTAACCTAACCTAACCTAACCTAACCTAACCTAACCTAACCTAACCTAACCTAACCTAACCTAACCTAACCTAACCTAACCTAACCTAACCTAACCTAACCTAACCTAACCTAACCTAACCTAACCTAACCTAACCTAACCTAACCTAACCTAACCTAACCTAACCTAACCTAACCTAACCTAACCTAACCTAACCTAACCTAACCTAACCTAACCTAACCTAACCTAACCTAACCTAACCTAACCTAACCTAACCTAACCTAACCTAACCTAACCTAACCTAACCTAACCTAACCTAACCTAACCTAACCTAACCTAACCTAACCTAACCTAACCTAACCTAACCTAACCTAACCTAACCTAACCTAACCTAACCTAACCTAACCTAACCTAACCTAACCTAACCTAACCTAACCTAACCTAACCTAACCTAACCTAACCTAACCTAACCTAACCTAACCTAACCTAACCTAACCTAACCTAACCTAACCTAACCTAACCTAACCTAACCTAACCTAACCTAACCTAACCTAACCTAACCTAACCTAACCTAACCTAACCTAACCTAACCTAACCTAACCTAACCTAACCTAACCTAACCTAACCTAACCTAACCTAACCTAACCTAACCTAACCTAACCTAACCTAACCTAACCTAACCTAACCTAACCTAACCTAACCTAACCTAACCTAACCTAACCTAACCTAACCTAACCTAACCTAACCTAACCTAACCTAACCTAACCTAACCTAACCTAACCTAACCTAACCTAACCTAACCTAACCTAACCTAACCTAACCTAACCTAACCTAACCTAACCTAACCTAACCTAACCTAACCTAACCTAACCTAACCTAACCTAACCTAACCTAACCTAACCTAACCTAACCTAACCTAACCTAACCTAACCTAACCTAACCTAACCTAACCTAACCTAACCTAACCTAACCTAACCTAACCTAACCTAACCTAACCTAACCTAACCTAACCTAACCTAACCTAACCTAACCTAACCTAACCTAACCTAACCTAACCTAACCTAACCTAACCTAACCTAACCTAACCTAACCTAACCTAACCTAACCTAACCTAACCTAACCTAACCTAACCTAACCTAACCTAACCTAACCTAACCTAACCTAACCTAACCTAACCTAACCTAACCTAACCTAACCTAACCTAACCTAACCTAACCTAACCTAACCTAACCTAACCTAACCTAACCTAACCTAACCTAACCTAACCTAACCTAACCTAACCTAACCTAACCTAACCTAACCTAACCTAACCTAACCTAACCTAACCTAACCTAACCTAACCTAACCTAACCTAACCTAACCTAACCTAACCTAACCTAACCTAACCTAACCTAACCTAACCTAACCTAACCTAACCTAACCTAACCTAACCTAACCTAACCTAACCTAACCTAACCTAACCTAACCTAACCTAACCTAACCTAACCTAACCTAACCTAACCTAACCTAACCTAACCTAACCTAACCTAACCTAACCTAACCTAACCTAACCTAACCTAACCTAACCTAACCTAACCTAACCTAACCTAACCTAACCTAACCTAACCTAACCTAACCTAACCTAACCTAACCTAACCTAACCTAACCTAACCTAACCTAACCTAACCTAACCTAACCTAACCTAACCTAACCTAACCTAACCTAACCTAACCTAACCTAACCTAACCTAACCTAACCTAACCTAACCTAACCTAACCTAACCTAACCTAACCTAACCTAACCTAACCTAACCTAACCTAACCTAACCTAACCTAACCTAACCTAACCTAACCTAACCTAACCTAACCTAACCTAACCTAACCTAACCTAACCTAACCTAACCTAACCTAACCTAACCTAACCTAACCTAACCTAACCTAACCTAACCTAACCTAACCTAACCTAACCTAACCTAACCTAACCTAACCTAACCTAACCTAACCTAACCTAACCTAACCTAACATTTACATTTGTTATAAGTAATCAAAATTTTGTAAAAATTCAACTCCCAATTAGCAATTAATACCTAAATTCGTTTATTTATACATATTGTATCTTGTAGTAGAGTAAATTTCATATTAAATATATACATAAATTCATATAAATAATTTAAATTCATATTTGCTTACTTCTGCGACTAATTTTGGTTATATTTTGTTAAAGTTGGGGCATAAATACCACAGGAAGTATCTATAAGGGTTGATGATAATAGTTATTGTTTTGTTATAGGGGTACTTTTCACCTAAATTGCTTATTTTGCAAGTAATTTAGTGGTTGTAGTTAATCTTAATCTTTTTTGATAGGGTCAGCGGCTAACTCTTTTTATATTGGGTTCTATACTTTGCTCTATTAGCTAGGTACTTTGTAACTTGGGGTCTTCACGGATGGTTAGGGTCTAAGTTATTATTGAGGCTCCCTTTCTAAATTGAAGTTTGTTCCTAATTTGTTATTTTGGGTTTTGTTTTTGGTTTTTCACTCATCGGTGAATTTTTTGTTATTTCATTTAGGTCGAGCCTGGTAATAGTACGGGCTAATAAATAAAAGCTTTTTGGTCTTTTAGTTTAGGTCTTGCTCTTTTATTGAATAAAATGTCTCAGAGGAGTAGAGCCATCCCAGTACCCAAGGGAAAAGTAGTTAGGGCAAAGAGAAACGACGGTGGGGGGCTCCTGTCTCTGCCGTCGTTGCCGGATAATTCAGTGAACGCAGAGGGTATCTCGTCCAGCTGCCCCACGGCCGGCGAGTCGTGCCTGCAGCCCTTCGTCGCCGCCGCCACCGCCGCCGCCGCCGCCGCCGTCGTCGACGACGCCCCGGAGGCGGTCGCTTCGCGGCCGCGCCTCTCGCGCAGTCCAGGAACGCAGTCCGCCGGGCGTCCGATCGCAGCTGAAACAGAGGTAGCTTTAGATTGTGTGGCGGAGGTACGGAATGCACCGGAGGGAACGGGTACCGTGGAGGGTTCCGACGATGGCCTCGACGATGGCAATGGGAGCCCGTATGGGGAGCTTTTCCTTGAGACATCCATGCTGGTGGCGGGCGGCGGAGACTCGGTGCGGGAGGCGCCGCGCCACGCTCAGTTGCTCCTCGAGCGCACATTGGAGGAGCTCAACAAGTCTCGGAACATGAACCGTGACATCAAGGAGGCGGTGCTGGCGGGACTCAACGGGCTGTACGCCATGGTGCTGCGCTTGGCTGACTCGCGCGCGCGCCACGTCGCCGACAGGGAGCGCGACCGAGCCAACTCGGAGCGTTGTCTGGCCCAGGAGAGGAAAGCGTACGTAGTGAAGTTGGAAGCTGTCACGGAGGGCGTGTAGTCCAGTCTGGATGAGCTCCGGAGTACTATGGCGGAGGCGATGCGGGCGGCGAGTGCGGCGCCCGCGATCGACGGGGAGGAGAACCTGCGTTCTCTCGCAACACAGCTGATGGAGGAGGCGCGCGCGCTGCGCTCGCTTCCGGCCGACGCCGCGCCGAGGGCCCCCCTCGATGCGCCCCCCGCCCCGCCCCTCGCCGCGCCGCACGCCGCGCGGACCGGTTCGTACGCGCAGGCCGCCAAGCACCCCATCATGGTGCGGTCTAAGAATCCGGCGCTCACGGGCGACGACATCCTCGGACGCATAAAGCGCGACGTGGACGTGATCGGGCTCGGCGTCGGAGTGAACGGCGTGCGCAAGTGCCGCGGCCAGGGCGTCGCCATCACGCTGGAGAGCGCCCGCGAGCGCGAGCTCATGGAGGGCGCGATCCGCGCGTTGGGCGAGGACCTCACCGTGACGGAGCCGCGCGTGCGGGACCCGCTGCTGAGGCTCGCCGGCGTCGTGGCCGACCTGGCGGACGTGCGCCTCGTGGAGGCCTTGCTGCGCCAGAACGGAGCGCTGCTGAGCGCGGTGCCCGAGCCGGAACGTAAGGTCAGGGTGGTGCGGAGAGTCAAGGGGCGTCGTGCGGGCTTGAACAACGTGATCCTGCAGGTGAGCCCCGGAGTGTGGGGGGCGCTGCTGGAGCGACGGGTGCGGCTGGGGTACCAGATGGTGACGGCGCTGGATCAGTCGCCGCTCGTGCAGTGCTACCGCTGCCTCGGGTTCGGGCACCGCGCGGCGGAGTGCGCGGCGGCGGCCCCCGCCTGCGGGTACTGCGGCGGCGCGCACGACACGCGCGGCTGCCCCGCGCGCGGCGCCGCCCCGACCTGCGTCAACTGCGCGGCGCGCGGGGGAGCGGGGGGAGCGCCGGACGCCGCGCACCCCGCCTACAGCGCCGACTGCCCCGAGTGGCGCCGCTGGGACCGCATAGCGCGCCGCGCCGTGCGCTACTGCTGAGGGCGCCGCGGCGAATCACTCCTGGAAAATAAAAATAGTGCAATTTAACGCGGGAAGAGGAAGAGCGGCGACGATGGAGTGCCTGAGGGAGGCGAGCCGGCGCCGCGTGCACGCGGTGCTGCTGCAGGAGCCGTACGTGGGCGCCGCGGGCCGCATGGCCGCGCCCGCCGGCGTGCGCCTCGTGCAGAGCGACGCCGGGAGCGCCGCGCGCCCCGTCCGCGCCGCGATAGCCATCCTCGACCCCAACATAGCGTACGTCGACGACTCCGCGCGTATCACCGAGGACATAGTCGGGGTGAAGATCCGACTGGGCGGCGAGGGGCTGCTGCTGGTCAGCGTTTACTTGGACGGGGAGCTCGACGTGGAGACGGGTCTGAGCACGGTGTCGCGCATCGTGCGGGGCGGCGGGGCGCGCGCGGTGGTGGGCGGCGATGTGAACGCGCGGAGCCCCTGGTGGGGCTGCGCGGCGGAGGACTCGCGCGGCGCCGCGGTGGCGGGCGCGCTGGCCGCGCTCGACCTCGAGGTGCTGAACTCGGGCTCCGCGCCCACTTACCGCGCGCACCGCGCCGGGCGGGACTGCGTCTCCATCGTGGACGTGACCGCCTGCTCCGCCGCGCTGCTCGCCGCCGCCGCCGACTGGACCTCTGCACGCTCTCAGACCATGTGCCCATCACCTTCTCGCTGAGTCTGCGCGGCGCGCCGGCGGCCGCGGAGCGCGACACCACGCGCATATACGACACGGCCAAGGCCGACTGGGACCTCTTCCGGGAGGCCCTGGAGGAGTCGTTCTCGCGCGAAGACCTGTCGGGCCGCGTGTCGGGCGCCGCGGACGTCGCGGCCGTGGACGCCGCCGCGGAGCTATACGTGCGGTGCGTCGTGGAGGCCTGCGAGAGAGCCATCCCGCACATCCCGGCCCGCAGGGCGCGCGCCCTGTGCCGCTGGTGGACCGCCGAGCTGACGGGGCTCAAGGCCGAGACGATCCGGCGGAGGAGGCGGATACGCGGGGCGAACCCCCGGCGGAGGCCGCTCGTCGTCCGGCTGTACCTGGAGGCCCGCGAGGAGTACAGGAGCGCCATCGAGGCGGCCGCGACCGCCAGCTGGAAGGCGTTCTGCTCGGGCGAGACCGTGGAGGGCATCTGGCGGCGCTCCTACCGGGTGATGAGGACGGCGGGCGGAGGGCTCGCCGACCGGCTGCTGGCGGGCGCGGACGGGCGCGCGCTGGACGCGGCGCAGTCGGCGGCGCTGCTGGCCGACACCTTCTACGGGCGCGACGCGGCGCAAGGGGAGTCGGCGCAGCAGGCGGCCACGCGCGACCACACGCGGCGCTGGGCGCGGCGGCTGAGAGCTGACGCGCTGCTCGACGACCGAGTGTTGCCCTTCACGGACAACGAGCTGCAGACGGTCATGGCCGATATGAGCGCCGAGAAGGCGCCGGGGGGGGACGGCCTCACTTTGGATATATGTCGTCGGGCGTACCGGTGCGATAAGGATCTATTGATCGACCTGTTCACCCAGTGTCTGAGGCGTGGTTGCTTTCCTAAAGTGTGGAAGGTGGCCATCGTTAAGATCATCCCTAAGCCCCTGAGAGAGGACTACTCGTCGGTGAAGTCTTACCGTCCGATAGGACTCCTGCCCGTGTTCGGCAAGATGCTGGAGAAGCTGTTTGTGAACCGGCTCCGCTGGCAGCTCGGCAGGGAGCAGCGCCTCAGTCCGCTGCAGTACGGGTTCACTCAGCAGCGCAGCGCGGAGGACGCTCTGTACGACGCTTTGGCGATTGTCAGGAAAGGCCTGGAAGACAAAAAGATGGTTGTCATGGTATCTCTAGACATAGAGGGGGCGTTTGATAACGCCTGGTGGCCCGCTATCGTCGCGCAGCTCAGGCTTAAAGGTGTTGACGCTGGTATTTCTCGTTTAATAATTAATTACCTTTCGGAAAGAAGTGTCAAGTTGAGATACGCTGGGGAGATGGCTATGAGGGATACGAACAGAGGCTGCATACAGGGATCAATCTGTGGGCCAATTCTTTGGAACATCCAGCTTGATCCGGTTCTGGAGCAGTCCCAGTATTGCGGGGTTCGGGTCCAGGCCTTCGCAGACGACATCCTGATGATTGCCGTGGCTTCGGACGGTTATGAGCTGGAAGGAAAAATTAATAGGGCACTTCAGACTGTTCTCAAATGGGGGGCAAACCTTAAGCTTAGGTTTTCTGCCCCAAAGACGCAGGCTCTTTTTCTAACCAAGAAACTTAAATTTCATCTTCCTGAGGTTTACATGGCAGGAGTTCACATTCCTTTTAGTTCTAATATCAGAGTTCTAGGTTTATTTATTGATTCAACACTAAACTTCAGGGAGCATTTGGAACAGGTCACCAGAAAAGCTATTGCTTTTTATAAGGTTGTGGCAAGAGCAGCACGCGCTCAGTGGGGTCTCAATTCTCAGATTTTGAGAATGATCTATGTTGCTGTAGTGGAACCGACAATTTTGTATTCTGCAAGCTGCTGGGCTGGTGTCTCGGATAAGGTTTATGTGAATAGGGTTCTTAGTAGTCTGGGTAGATCCTTTGCTATTAAAATAAGTAAAGCTCATCGTACTGTGTCGTTTATAGCAAGCATGCTTTTGGCTAGGATCCTGCCGTTGCCAGTGCGGCTTAAAGAAAATGCTGCTGTTTATGGGCTTAAAAAGGGGGGTTCATTAGTTGACTGGCCTGGGAAAAAATTGGAGGTTAGTATAAGATAAACGCCATGTATGAGTTCGTACCAAAAACTAAACATTTATTGAAGCAACCAATCAATCACAAGTTAACAATCAAGTTTACAATCACATGTCATTGTCAAAACACAACATACCTTTCTTCTATAGATTACAAAAAATAAAGAATTTATCATTATACCAAATAACTCAAAAATTATAAACAACTAACTCAAAATAATAATAATTATAAACTTTACAAAACAACTTAACTTAATCAGACACGTTCGGTACACCAATTATATCTGGCCACCTTTCTGGTGGTGGAATTTCAATCAACTGTTCATCTGATTGCAAATCTAGGTTTTCATTAGGATTTAATGTAGCTTCCTGTCTAACGGTTCTCGCTAATATTTGGTCTGCATGTCTACGGTGTAACTCTCCATCTTCCGTTCTCACCCTATATGAGCTGGGCCCCTCCACCATCTCTACAGTAGCCCTCTGCCACTTACTCCCAGCTCCATACATATGGATCAGCACAGGTTGTCCCGCCGTGAAGGATCTGGATGGCGCGTGCTGCGCGGCCGTCTCCTGCTGCACCTCGGCCCGGCTCGGCATACTATCCGGATGGAGAGATGAAATGGCTGTTCTATACTTACGACCATTAAGCATCTCAGCGGGCGTTTTATGGGTTACGCTATTAGGTACTGTTCGCATGTGGAAGAGAACTTTACTTAATATTTCACTCCATGGCCTATCTAAATGAATCATCTTCTTGATTTTATTCTTAAAAGTCTGTATAGCTCTCTCTATCTGTCCATTCGTTGCTGGGTGATATGGAGGAGAATGAAGGTGTCTTATACCATTTTTCTGTAAAAACTTACTGAATTCATCCGAAGTAAAGGCTTTACCATTGTCAGATACTACCACATCTGGCAGTCCTTGTGATGCAAATATTCTTCTCATCAATGTTATGACAGCTCCACTACTCATTGTATTAACAATCTCTGCCTCCATCCATTTACTGTGACTATCTATCATAACAAAGAAAGTCTTACCCAAGAATGGCCCAGCAAAATCTATATGAACTCTTTGCCATGGTTTCTCCGACATCACCCATGACTGAGGATCCCTTGGTGGACTATTTCTTACCAACTGACACTGTTCGCAGCTGGCCACCATCTGCTCAATTTGAGTGTCCATTTGAGGCCACCATACATACCCTCTTGCATATGCCTTAGTTTGGACAATACCCGCATGCGGGGTATGCAATATCTTGAGCACCTGTTCTTGTAACTTCACAGGTACAATGACTCTGTTACTCCACAGTAAACAATCTTTAGTGTGCGAAAGAGCCTCCCTTCTAGTCCAAAAAGGCTGCAACTCTGGGTCTATGTTTTTGTTTGGCCAGCCATGCAGTATCTTGAATAGAACTTTTTGCAATAAAGCATCTTTTTTAGTTTCCTGAGCTATATTTTCTGAACTGACCTCCCAGCCCCTCGGCTGCTCTTCAAATAGCAATACTTCATTTAGCTTCTCTTCAGCCACTGAACCAATTGTTGGAGCAGTCCATCTACTCAGGGCATCAGCGTTTCCAATACATTTTCCTGGTCTGTACTTGATGGTATATTCATAACATGATAATTTTATAGACCAACGCAGCATTCTAGGCGAAATCTGATCTGGAATTGGTTTTTCAGGATTGAATAAGCCCACTAAAGGCTTATGGTCAGTAATTATGCAAAATTTGCGTCCCAATAAAAACTCATGGAATTTTAACAATCCAAACATTATTGCTAGGGCTTCTTTGTCAATTTGCCCATACTTCCTCTCATGTATCTGCAGGGTGCGAGATGCCATCATGATTGGTCTCTCTGAACCATCTTCCATGACATGAGCTATTATTGCTCCAACTCCATATTCTGATGAGTCACAAATAAGCAGTAATTCTTTGTTTAAGTCATATCCAACCAGTGTCAAGTCCGATGACAACAAAGACTTGGCTTTGTCAAAAGCACTTTGCTCGCTTTCACCCCATCTCCAAACTGTTTTAGATTCTAACAGCCTATACAAAGGCTCCAGAATAGTTGCTCTGTCAGGCAAAAACTTTTGATAGAAGTTGTACAATCCCAGAAAAGCTCTTAAAGTCTCTTTGTTTGTAGGTGCTTGTTTTTCTTTTATTTCCTTTATTTTGGCAGATGCTGGATGAAGGCCTTCACCATCAATCATGTGACCTAAAAATGAAATACTATTTGCAGCAAAAACACATTTGTTGCTGTTCAGTCTAAAGCCTAAGTCATTTAGTTTTTCCATCACTTTGCGCAATCTCTCATTATGCTGTTTCAGCGTTGCTCCAGCCACTGCCACATCATCCAGTAAACAAGCTACCCCATCTATGCCTGCCAGTGCTGACGACATCACACGTTGAAAAATACATGGTGCTGCACTAACACCAAAAGCCAAACGATTCATCTTCATAAGCCCCATATGAGTATTCAATGTTAGTAACTTGGCTGTCTCATCATCCACTTTCATTTGAGTATAGGCATGCTTTAGGTCCAATTTACTGAAGACCTTACCTCCACTGAGCTTCTCGAAGGCTTCTACTGAGGTTGGTAGTGGATACTTGTCAACTTGTATAGATGCATTCACAGTAGATCTATAATCCCCACATATACGCAAGGATCCATCATCCTTTTTTACAATTCTCAATGGAGTAGCCCAATCTGAATACCTCACAGGACTTAATACACCTGTATCAACCATGCGTTTAAGTTCTTCTTCTACTTGGTGCTTCAGTGGGAATGGCACTGAGCGAGCCTTAAGGAATCGTGGTACTGCCTTTGAATGTAGGTGTAGTGACACATCAGGACCTTTGTATGTGCCTAATCCTTCCTCAAATAACCCAGGAAAATCTTTTCTCAAAGGCATTATATCTTCTTCCGCCCAGTACACTCCTGTCACCTGCAAGCCCAGAGACTGGAACCAGTTGCGACCTAAGAGACTTGGTCCATCACCAGTTACTACAACTAGTTCACATTGAGCCGCCATGTGTCCCAACACAACATGAACATTAGCCACTCCCTTAAGTTTCAAGGCATCTCGAGTCCATGTGACTAACTTCATGTCACTCTTATGAACAACAGGTGGAGTTGACCATAATCCATTGAAAGTCTTCTCTGATATTATGCTGCGAGATGCTCCTGAATCCACCTCCATCATCAATTGAGCTCCATCAATGGTGACTTTTGCTTTCACCGGAGGTTGGTAACTGTCCGCACACACATAGACTCCCAACATATCTTCAGAGCTAGATGCATTGTCTTCTGCAGACTTAGTCTTTTGATCCTGTATCTGATGCACTTTTATTCTTTTATCACAGACTCTCGCTATGTGCCCATATTTATTGCATTTATAACATTTTGCATTTCCAAAAGGACACTTTTCTCCAGATTTGTGGAATCTTCCACAATGTTTACATTCATTCGACTTTATTCTGCCAATTTCCATTGGCTCCACAGCTGATTGACTCGAGGAGGGTTCTAAAATCTGGTTTGGATACATGTCTTCAAAAGTAGCTTGATAATTAAGGCACATCTGGGTTGCCGTCTTGCACGTCAAGCCTTTTGTCCTCAATAACTCCCGGCGCAGTCGATCATCCCGTACTCCCAGCACGAGTCTGTCTCTCACTTGCCGCTCCAAATCCGAAAAGTTACACTTAGCTGCGAGTGAGCTAATAGCTGCTACAAAGTCCTGCATGCTTTCTTTTAGCATCTGAGATCGTTTGTAAAACTTTCCCGCTTGTAAAATTTCATTGACTTCTGGTTCATAAAACTGGTCCAAAAGTCCCAAGATTTCTGAAAACTTCGCGTCACACGGACGTACAGGCACTAATAACGCCGCAATTAGTGCATACAAGTCTTTCCCGCATTGTGATAAAAACAACGATCGCCATTTTTCTTCTTCACTTGGCGTGCTCACAGATCGTCCGGCAGCGGACAACGCACATAACAATTGTTCTTTAAAATCACGCCACACATCAGTTTTAGCATTGAATGGCCCCGGCAACACAATATTTGTGATATTGAATGCCATCTTATTCACAATTACGATTTATTTTCCTCGTCGCCACTATAAGATAAACGCCATGTATGAGTTCGTACCAAAAACTAAACATTTATTGAAGCAACCAATCAATCACAAGTTAACAATCAAGTTTACAATCACATGTCATTGTCAAAACACAACAGTTAGGAAGAGCCCGTTTGTGCTTCCACATCCTGGTGAAAGAATTTCTATTGTCTATAAATTGATAAATTCACGGGAAGACATAGAGACTGTGTCTGGTGTTGGACCGGTTTTCTACACAGACGGTAGCAAGCTGGACGGAAAGGTTGGTGGTGCGGTTACCTGTTGGTCCGGAGGCGGCGAGGTGGATCACATTGAGTTTGCACTGGAGGATTACTGCAGTGTGTTCCAGGCAGAGTTGTGCGCTATCTCAAGGGCTCTGTCTATGATCACGAATAGGGCTGAGTCATCTTTTAGTATCGCCAGTGATTGTAGATCGGGGCTCGAGGTGGTGTGCGACTCTGAAACACTTCACCCTATTGCTGCTGAAATTAGAGAACACATACGAAGGTTGAGTCAGAGCAATAAAAGTGTTCAGTTATACTGGGTTAGGGCACACTGTGGTTTCGAGGGCAATGAGAGGGCCGATGCGTTGGCCAAGCTGGCCACCTCCAATTCAGCCGGACCAACCTTTTACGATAAATTTCCGCTATCCTACGCAAAGTACAGTATTAGGTCAGCTAGCTTGGTTCAGTGGCAAAGGATCTACGAAAATGCACAGGCGGGGAGCACTACAAGGCTATTCTTTAGGGATGTTTCAACTTCGTACAAAGCCCTTGGTAAAATGAGCTTAAATAATTTTGTTACGCAGATCTTGACAGGGCATGGGGGTTTCAAGTTTTATTTACATAGGTTCAAGTTATTAGATTCGCCTTTCTGTTCTTGTGACCGGGGAGTCTTCCAAACTGTACAACATCTATTGATAGATTGTGTTAGGTTTGGAAGATTACGTCTGGAATGTGAATTTGAAATGGATTGTGACATTTCTTTATTTACCTTGGATCAGATAATGGCTGATGACGATCGCAGGATGTCTTTTCTTGGATATGCGCGCACTATACTCCGTATTATCGGCAGAGAAAACGGCTCTTTCATTGAGCCACTGGAACACTGATCCTGAGTCTATTGATCATTGTTTGATGTTTTTTCACTAGTTCTATGCATGGTTAGGTAATTACAATTAGTTTTTTTTTATATTTTAGTGGTTAGTTTTTGGCTTAAAATACATAGGTTCGAGGATAAATTGTTTGTTTTGATTTTGTTTCGTTTCAACATGGCGGATTGTTTTGTTTTTTTTTTCGTAACGTTTCATTTTTCGTTGAAATTGGGATTGAATGAAAGTTGGATGTATGGTGGTGATTGATGTTTTTATTGTTGATTAATGGTTTATTTTATTTTTTAAGATTGATAAGATTTTTATTTGTTTTGGTTATAAATTTGGATTGTGCTTACAATTGGAATTCGCTTTTTTTGTTCTTTGGTTTTTAGTGAGAAAAACAGAGTTCTGTTTGTATTGGATCGTTATGTATACGTTTCGTTATTAGTTTGTTTTCTAAATTCACTGACGTTGACGTTTTGTTGTTTAGTTTTTCTTTGAATTGCTCAGAAGAACGAATAGAATTGGGAATGAATGAATGGACTAGTGAATGAATTAATAGTGCATGGTGATTTTAATATTTTTGGTTGTTATCATTTATATGGTCTTGAGTTCGCTACATGGTATATTTGGTTTTGCAATGCCTTGTTGTGATGTGGGCGTTACTAATATGGAAGGGTAAAGTACGGCCAATTATTTCGCGACCGGGTAGTGTACGGTCAGGTAATTGAGGACATGGTTGTGGATTACCTGGCCGGGTATTACCTGGCTTGGATTTTCATGGTCCCGTAGTACTTGGTCGTATGATACTGTGTCCTGTGTTCTGTTTATAATGAATTTGTAGCTATATGTTTCGTTTTTGTTTGTTCACCCTGTATTATTATTATTTTTTGTTGTTTTGGTAGGGTTTACGTTCGTTATAGTGTTCGAATTGGGGATGATTGATTGGTCGAGTTTTTGTATGAGATTGAATGGTGAGATTAAATTAGTATTTCTTGTGTTGATTTATTGTTTGTATATATATATATATATATATATATATACATTATTATCTAATCGATTGTTGTTTTTCTGATTTTGATCTAATTTTGATTGTTATCATACAAAATATTTTATGATTGTTTAGTTTTGTTTTATTTTATTTCAGTATTATTATTTCTTTTGTTTTTAAAGGTTTTTAAGGGTTCATTTTAGGTTTATTTTTGGCATAATTTTTCCAAGTCTAATTTGATTTATCTATTTATAGTTTTGGCTTTTGCGAGGTTTTTTTTATATAATTGCTGCGCTAGTGTAAAGCAATGATGAAATTTTACTCAACTACATAATTAGGTTTGTCATGGTATATTGCTTGGTTTATTGCTAATGAATGGGCGATAATTATTTTTTTTTTTTTCTTGTTTTATGATTTAATGAATTTAAATAATATCATTTTCGAGAACTAGAATTAATTAGAATTAATTTCAAGAATTAATTTTGTTTTGATTTGTTTTTCTTGAATTTAGTGTTATTTACTTTGATCTAAGCAAAGTCCTTTAATATATTTATATTTTGAATTATAAGTTATTTATAAATTAGAATAATGAGTTATTAATGTGTAGTTGATTAAAGGTATGTTCATATTTATACTTTTCGTATGTAATTAAGTGTGTTAATAAGTATGTATGTATTTAGTATTAAGGTATAGTTTGTTTGTATTTGGGTTAAGCAATCTAATTAAGGTATTTTAATTTTGTCTAAAGTTTATATTTATATTTTTTGTATGTAATTCAGTATGTGTTAATAAGTATGTAATTAGTATGTAGGTATAGTTTGTATTTATTTAGGTTAGGCAATTTAATTAATAGTATTTAAATGTTTTGTAAAGTTCTTATTTATATTTTTTGTATGTAATTGTGTTAATAAGGATGTAATTAGTATGTAGGTAAAGTTTGTATGTAATTAGTTTAGGTTATTTAGTATAAAATTAGCATGTAGGTATTTGTATTATGTTTTTAGGTTAAGAATATAAGTAAATAAAAATTGATTCAATGTTGTCGCACTTAATAGCGACAGTTAAGTTTAGTATCTAAGTAGGTCATAGCCGGCGGTCCTGCAGCGGACACTTGGTAGGCCTACTAGGATAAAAAAAAAAAAAAAAAAAAAAAAAAAAAAAACCTAACCTAACCTAACCTAACCTAACCTAACCTAACCTAACCTAACCTAACCTAACCTAACCTAACCTAACCTAACCTAACCTAAAAGATATAATACGGAACAAGAAATAGATATTAAGATATGTATAGAAAACTGTAACTCGATATTAGTTAATAATGAAACAAGAGATGTATTTTTAGAATTTTGTAGTAGAACTGTAAAGAAAGTAATAAATAGAAATAAGTAAAAATTTTGTAATCACATCTACATATAATAAGTATATATAGATGCGACAATAAATAATAAGAAAATAAAAATTGTAATCTCGAATAGACATAAGCTAGAAAATAAGAAAAAAGTAAATTAATAAAAATAAACAAAAAATGTCTCTGACTTTTGTCAAAGGAACCTGAAAAAAAAAAAAAAAAAAAAAAAAAAAAACCCAACCTAAATACCAAGAGACGTCCTGACTATGACCTATGCCCGGTCTCATTTGTCAAGCGACAGATCCGTTTGGAATCGCTTGTCAAATGGAACCGAAGGTACGAGTCAGGTGAGACTGCAGCTGTCACCAAATTGTTCTTCCCAGACGCTCAGGAGGCCTATAGAGTAGTCAGGAAATTTGAGCAGACGCAAACGACTACCCAAATATTCACAGGGCATGGTGGATTCTCTGAATACTTAAATAGATTTAAGTGTAAAACGAGTCCATCATGCATCTGTGAACCAGAAGCCAGTGAGTCCGTACTGCACCTGCTGTGTGAATGCCCCGTCTTTTCGCTCTTAAGATTCGAAGCTGAAGTAGTGATGGAGTGCGAAATTAATAGTAATAATTTGAGCTTCATCATAGCCGATGCAAGAATGAGAGAGGTATTTCTTAAGTTCTGTACACAAATTGTAAGAAAAGTAAATAATAGAAATAGATGATTAAATTAATGTTGATTATGTATTAGTGTAGAATATGTAGAAACAACATTAAAAATATAGATTAAGAATAGTATGTGCAAATGTGTAGAAATAAAGATGTAAATAGAGATAAGAACAAAAAAAAAATATATTGTAAATTAGAATAAGATACCCATAATTGAAAATAAGAAATAAAAGAAAAAGAAAACAAAATAGATTAAAAAAGTCTTTGCCAAATGGTAAAGGTCACCAAAAAAAAAAAAAAAAAAAAAAACCTAACCTAACCAAACTTGTAAATAAGAAAAATAGATAGATAAAATAAATGGTGAATTTATATTTGAGTATATAAATAAACAGCATTTAAGAATTGAAATGTAAAAAAACATAGTTTAAGATTGTACAGGGTGATTGGTAGGTGAGTGCAAAGCTGCTAGGGGATGATAGTGTGGACTATTTGGAACCATTTAAGCCATAGTTGTCTTAACCGAAGTCGAACTATTTTTTTTTTATGAATTTTTTACGGGATACAAGGAAAATACCCAAAATTTTACAGTTAGTTGCTAATAACTGCCAGTTTAAAAGGCCAGTTAATTATTTTTTGTTTAATTTAAGTTAAGCTATGTGTAAGCACTCTACCAAAACTTGTTCTTAGGTATCTGAGTCATTAGCCATTTTTTTACAGACATTTCAAACTTACGAAAATGTTCTGTGATTTACGAAAACCATTTTTGACGTTGTTTAAAAAAAAAACTAATGGTGCTATTTTTGTTCAAACCTTTTTAAAAACATGTGTGGTAATTACTCTTTCTTTTGAGGTATAAATTAAGCGAATATCTCAAAAAATATTGAAATCAAGTTGTTCGGGTGAACCGAACCACGTAGCAAATATGCATTTTGCTGCGCTTGCAGTTAGATGCGTATTCGCTCGCGATTTACCCAAACTGCACCAGTTCGCGATTATACGTCGTCGTCGCGGGTTCATTACCAAACCATAAAACCATTATACCATTTTTACCATATACCAATAACTTTAGTTGACGGCATTAGTTTTAGCTTATTGTGTGTTTCGAATATAGTCCAAACCATATAAGTGACTTTTCTTTACACCAATCACAAAGAGCGGTTTAGGGATTTACTACCACAAACAACCCACAACCTCTAGCAACCCTCTTTTCATGGTCCTTCGAACCTACCAAAACCTTGTCAAGGACTCTTTTCAAGGTCCTTCGACAAACCTACCAGCACCTACCAAGTGATACAGTGAAGTGAAACCATACCATTGGATCGCAGTGATTTTTGAGGACAGACGCAGGTTGCAGAAAATAAGGTCAGACCAAACCATTTATTTTATTGCATCGTATTCTACATCTACATCGTATTCTACACCATGGAAAACCTTTTTGAAAACCAAACTGAGATTTACGAGGCTATTAAGCAACTGCTGGCTAATTTTAAGAAAGCAGGAGCGGATAGAAAGACGTTTGACTTTTGTAAGCGTAAGAATGACCTATTGGAGACCTATTGGTCAACGTTCCTTGATAACCACGATAAGATAGTTAAGTTAGCAGAACCTGACCATGTTTATTACAAAAGAGGCTGTTACAAAACAGCCGAAGAGGTTTACTTGGCCGCTAAAAGCTGTTTTAAGAAAACCATTGACCAGTTAGAGCAGAAGTCACCAATACCAAGTAGCCTCCGCGCACCAGAGGCTGAGGCGAGCCGACCACGTACATCAACTCGACCAAGCTCTCCTCCACCAGGCACTCCCCAACCAGTAGGGAGAACCACGGGGAACACCAACAAGCTGGAAGAGTTGATTAAGAAACAAAAAATAAATATGAGGGCTGTAAAATCACCTACTAGTCGCCCCTTAACCCTGAGTACGACTCTGGCGAGCGGTCGGGTGTGTGGCGACCAGGCGATCCTACATGTGCTAACTCCTACACCGTGGGCAACCCTACTCTTGTACTACCTACGTGTACCCTAAGCATAGCGGGCTACCTACTGGTTGTTAGCTAATTTGCCTAATCCTACGGCCTAGCTCCTAGCCCTATCCCTGCCTACCATGTAGATATGTAGACGACCAGGATGTCTGTTACCAGGAGACCTAAGGTAACAGACGGAAGGGGGGAAGGAATGTAAGGGTGTGTACGGCGTGCAATGTACACAGGAAATGGTTTTCTCACTGCCGGTCAAGCAGGCTCACAAGACCGATCAGGTACTGATGGCGAAAGGTAGTCTTGGCCACAGTGAGAGGAGTTTTGGTAGCTTCGGCACCTCCAGCGGTTGCTGGGAACTTCTAGTCCGTAGGATTATAACACTGCCGGTCGAGCAGGCTCACAGGACCGATTAAGGCTAAGGGTGTCTTCGCCACAGTGAGAGGAGTGAAACTCGGATCAGATCGTCGTTCCAACTCATCTATTTATTCTAAATTATAAGCTTAAATACTAATTTAACTGCTGAGTAGGCCCATATCCCTTCTTTCAGGGTTTGTACATTGGAATCTTACAGTAGTATTGCACAAATGGAAATTTACGAAGAGTGCAAGCTAAGCTAAGTCAATGACACAGTATTAGGTATTCGTATGAAGCAATGCGCGTGTTTATTTGCTGAATTGCTGTAAAATCGTAATTAGGTCACGAACTTAAGGTTTATGTTTTGCCGTTGACTTGGCTTGCTCTGAAATTATTATTTAGTTTCAATAAGGATTGTTACTAGTAATGGTTAATTAGTTAAATATTACACAATAATAGTTTAGTAAAAATAAAGATTTTAAAATAAGTAGGTATAAAAAACATGTTCAATAGATTGAACATTCTGGGGCCTCCTCAGGGAGAGATTTGAAATTGTAAGTTCTAAAATGGTCAGTGTCTTCATATTCCAGGTTCGGTATCCCTCTTGGTTTTTTCTTCTCCAGTGGTGTTGAACTGCATAGTTGCTGCGAGTCTGGTTGAGACGTTGGTGAACCGGCTGGTTGATGTATCGGGTTGTAGTTGCTCAGGTCTTGGTTCAGTTCTCCTTGGCCTCTCGGCTGATATCCTCCTGGCTCCTCGGTTTTGTATCTAGATGTTGTTTGTAGTTTGTAAACAATGCAATTTTTAGTTAATTGCATGTTCTTCACCGCACTAGGACTAGAGATGATACTACTGATAGTTTGTTGGTTTGTCTTGAAGTTTTCTTGATTCAAGTAGTGCTTGTATGGGAGTTGTACTTCAATGTTGTTGTATACTGTTGTTCTGTGTAGTTTTTCCAGTCCAGGTTGTAAGGTTGATGATATTCCTGTAATCAGTGGATGTAAACAAAATAGTATCACCATAGCATTAATTAGAAAGCTTCTGCTCGGTGTATAATTGTTTTTCTTGGTCTTGGTTCTTGGTGCTAGGTCTGACTGAATTGGTAATGTTTTAGTTGATTGTTTCTTAGTTGCTTTCGTAGGTTTCTGTCTGGTTACAATCCTAGTATGGCTGTTGCTAGTCATTATAGTTTTGTATATTTTTGTTCGTGGTCTTGAATTGGTATTTTCGTCTTGATAGTAACTGTAGTTTCCTGACAATATCCATCCGAACTTGGTATCTTGCGCAATGAGTTCGTCTTGAATCTTCTTCATTCCTTTTAGTAATAGTTTGCTGTACTCTTGAGCTCCTAATATAATATCTATCGGCCCCCTTTTATAGTAGGTGGGGTCGGCAATCAGTTTATTCTTCAAGGCTCTGTCCTGTAGTTGTGGTATAGTTGTATTTGGCAATGTGTTTGTTAGTCTCGGAAGAATCATGAGCTTCACTGGTAGTTTGTAGTTGCTAGTAAATCTTGGTTGTAGCTTTATGTTGATAGATTCATTCGATGGTTTCGGTTTTTCGTCGGCAATCCCGGTAACTTCTACTTTAACTCTATTTCTGGGGAATGCCAACTGTTCTGCTACGTGTTCTGTGCAAAACGAAGCTTCCGACCCTTGGTCGCATAGTATTCTTAGTAAGTGTGGTGTTCCATCAGATGATCTTACTTTTACTAGCGCTGTGGCTAGTAATGTTGTAGTTTTAGGTTTCTTGGCTTTATCTGAAGGTCTGGTTGTTGATGTTGTGTGCAAGTTGGTAGTTTTTGATGTATTCTTCGTTGGTTGATGTTGGTTACTAGTTTTATCTCCTCTTAGTTTCTCAGTTGTAGTTGTAGTAGGATCTGGATGTAAGTAAGAATGATGACCTTTTTCTCCACAAGATAGACATTTTCGTTGGCTGAAACATCTAAACGATTCTGTGTGACTAAGACAGTTTTGACACATTCGTTTTTCTTTTACAGCTTTTTGGCGGTCAATTACTGTAAGTAGTTTAAATTCAGAGCAACGGTGAATTGTGTGGTCTCTGCTGTAGCAATACCAACACTTTCTGTCTACTGTCTTTTTGTGGTGCTCGTCTTTGGCATAGGTATTTGGTGATTTGTCTAGTTTGTTGTAACTTGTAGTTTCTAGGTATTTGAAACGTTTCTCTAAAAACTCCATCATAGTTTTAAATTTCTGTGGTTTGTTAGGTTCTGGTAGCTGCTGCTCGTAGTTCTCATCGGTTTCTGCATCCCATAGTTTGTTTAGTATTCTGCATAAGATAGGATCCCATGTCGTAGTATCAACATTTAGTGTTTTTAGTGCTTCTAAGTTCTCGTTTATGGTGTCGTACAATGTTCTAAGCTTGTCTGCATCAACTTTGGTTATTCTCTTGATATTCATGATGTTGTCTATGTGTTTCATAATTATCAATCTTTCGTTCTTGTATCTTTTAGTTAGTAGTGACCATGCTATTTCATAACTAGCATCACATACTGGTAAGTGTTTAATTAGTTTGGCGGCTTCATCTGTAATATGCGTCTTTAGGTATTGCATTTTTTCTGTTGCTGATAGGACTTTGTCTTCGTGGATAATTTTAGTAAATAAGTCATAAAAAGAGTTCCATGACTCATAGCTACCACTGAACGTTGGAATTGTTATTGTTGGTAACTTCACTTTGTTGTCGCTGTGAGATTTGTGTTTGTTCTCTTCTAGTTTCGCAATTACCCATTCAATGAACGCTTCGTATTCTGTTTGCGCTGTATCAAACATCTTGTTTTTGAAATATCTGTGGTCTAGGTTGGTTTCTTCAATTAGGATATTGAGATGTGTTTCTTCGATTGCTTGCCATTGTTTTTGTAAAGTAGTTATTGACGACTCCCAGTACCATGATGGTTTATTATTTGATATTGACTGAGTCAATACCTGTAGTTTTCTTTGCAGTTGTGAAATGCGGAATAATTGTATAAATATTCTTGGTGAGTTAGTATTTTCTTCTTCGCTTGTCTCTATGTCTTCTGGTACGAAAATGTCGCTTAGCATTCGTGCTCTTCTTTCACAGTTTTCTAAGTCCGACATTACTTGGTTATACGTAGTTTTGATAGTGTTGTAGTAGTTTGTAGTAATATACTGGTGATCTTCTAACTCCGGTATATCTATGAGTCTCGCATGATTGGTAGATGTTCTGGTAAATATTTCGTTGAGTCGTATTTTTCTGTCGTTGATGTAGTTGTTCGTTTTTCTAGTTGTAGAGTCTTCCTTGGTGTTTGTAAATATTTGTTGAATTTCGTTGTAGTCTGCTTCTTGACTTGTAATGAGTTTCTGTATGTAATCGTTCTCCATCTTCTTCTTGTAGCCCTAACCTATCTAGTAACTTAGTTACAATCTTGTAGCGTTACAGAATTTGCGACTTCTCAAAACCCCGGTGGAACCCGCTGGTGGGAATCCGGAGCCCGATCCGCTTCTGTACGAGTAGTAACAAAGTATTTTGTCTGTACTTAAACGTATTACAAACTTAGTAGGTATTTGGTTTGCTACGTCAGTCTGCAATACGCTCAGTTGTATGTAGGTCAAATTTCAGGTGCGAAATTAATAAGTAAAAACAACACGATCTATAAACGTAGTAGGTAAAATGTCAGTAAGTATGTCTGAACAATATCAAACGCGTAATAACTAATATAAAGTTATTAAACTTACGAAACGTTGGACTTGTATAACAACGACGTATGCTAGGTAAAATTATGGTTAATAGTAAGTAAAAGTTAAATAGTAACTCTGTAAAATTAAATAGTTGTACGTTACTAAAATTTCAGGCGCAAAATTACTGAAAATAATAGTCAAATAGTTTAGTAATAAAACGTGGAAGTTAAAAATACTTGGTAAAGGTAAATTATACTTGGTAATAATTAATTAGTAAAAGTAAATGCTTGGTAAAAATTGTAAATAAGTAGAATGATAGTCAAATTTCAGGCGCGAAATTACAAATACCTAGTAGTTAATCAAAATTAAATTAAATAGTTAAAAATAGTTCAGATAGTAATTATTAGTCAAAAAAATATTTAAAATTTCAGGCGCGAAATTTCAAATACAAAAAATAAAATAGTTACGTAAAAGATTAGTTAAATAGTAATTATTAGTATAAAAGTATAGTTAAATTTACTAGGAATTAAATTTCGTTAGATACGAAAAAATTAGGTACTAGTTCAAGTTTATATCGAAGGACCAAAATGTAAAATCACCTACTAGTCGCCCCTTAAACCTGAGTACGACTCTGGCGAGCGGTCGGGTGTGTGGCGATCAGGCGATCCCACATGTGCTAACTCCTACACCGTGGGCAACCCTACTCCTGTACTACCTACGTGTACCCTAAGCATAGCGGGCTACCTACTGGTTGTTAGCTAATTTGCCTAATCCTACGGCCTAGCTCCTAGCCCTATCCCTGCCTACCATGTAGATATGTAGACGACCAGGATGTCTGTTACCAGGAGACCTAAGGTAACAGACGGAAGGGGGGAAGGAATGTAAGGGTGTGTACGGCGTGCAATGTACACAGGAAATGGTTTTCTCACTGCCGGTCAAGCAGGCTCACAAGACCGATCAGGTACTGATGGCTAAAGGTAGTCTTGGCCACAGTGAGAGGAGTTTTTGGCAGCTTCGGCACCTCCAGCGGTTGCTGGGAACTTCTAGTCCGTAGGATTATAACACTGCCGGTCGAGCAGGCTCACAGGACCGATTAAGGCTAAGGGTGTCTTCGCCACAGTGAGAGGAGTGAAACTCGGATCAGATCGTCGTTCCAACTCATTTATTTATTCTAAATTATAAGCTTAAATACTAATTTAACTGCTGAGTAGGCCCATATCCCTTCTTTCAGGGTTTGTACATTGGAATCTTACAGTAGTATTGCACAAATGGAAATTTACGAAGAGTGCAAGCTAAGCTAAGTCAATGACACAGTATTAGGTATTCGTATGAAGCAATGCGCGTGTTTATTTGCTGAATTGCTGTAAAATCGTAATTAGGTCACGAACTTAAGGTTTATGTTTTGCCGTTGACTTGGCTTGCTCTGAAATTATTATTTAGTTTCAATAAGGATTGTTACTAGTAATGGTTAATTAGTTAAATATTACACAATAATAGTTTAGTAAAAATAAAGATTTTAAAATAAGTAGGTATAAAAAACATGTTCAATAGATTGAACAAGGGCCTTTATGAGGACCCTCGGCGGAATAAAAACTGACGAATTAGAGAAGAAATGGGAATTTGAGGACGCCTTGAAATCCCTGGAATTTCGTTGGTCCGCCATAGACAAATTACATTGGGAAATAGAAGGAGAGAACGGCTGTGAGGATAACGAGTACCAGGACGATTTTACTGATTACGAGAGCATTTTCATACACACCAAAAAGGCTATCAATACCAAAATGTGGTCGGTATCCCATCGCGAAAAATCCACCCCACAAATTGATATTCCCATTTACAACGGGAATTTCAAGGGCTGGATATCCTTTAAGGACCTCTTTATAGAAGCCATCCACAACAACCCCTCCATGACCAATGCACACAAAATGCAGTTTTTGAAAAGTAAGGTAACCGGTGAGGCCGAGCGACTGATTCACCATCTACCAATCAGTTCAGAAAATTACGACGCTTGTTGGGAACTACTTAACCATCGCTATGACAACAAAAACCTAATTTTTACTTCCCACCTCAACAATCTTCTCAGACTCCCAACCATGCAACAGCAATCTTACGTCATGATAAAAGAGCTGCACGATCTGACCAAGGAATGTCTCCACGGTATTCAAAATTTAGGTATCGACACCACCACTTGGGACCCGCTCCTGGTACACCTACTGGCTCAGAAGCTAGATAACACGTCGTTTACGGAATACCTGGAGTCGGTGAAGAAACCCAGGGATCTTCCCTCTTTACAGGAATTCCTGGGATTTTTAGAATCTAAGTTTACCACCTTAGAAGCGGCCCGTCGTAAAAATGAACCATCAAACCAAAATACCAATTACCAATATACAACAACGGGCTTTAACCAAAAACAAAACCAAAAAGGGCAAAACAGTCGTCCCTATATTGAAGCAAAAAATAAGTCAAATCTGAACGTCTATCATGCAACTAGGTCATCGCCCTGCGGAATGTGTAACCTCGATCACCGCACGTGGCACTGTCAGCAATTCATATCGTCAACGCCCGAACATCGATTACAGAGAATTCATAAATTAAATTATTGCGAAAACTGCCTAATCAACCATTTTAACGAAAAGTGTACTTCGACGAAACGATGTCGCAAGTGCTTAGCTACTCACAACACCTTGCTTCATGAAGCATTAACCAAAGAAAATATTTCGCAATCACGACCTACTCTTAGGCCCACCAACAAAGACCAAATTTTAGGTTCTTCGCACGCGTCATGGGAAGACACCACTGAAATACTTTTGGCGACCGCCATGGTTCATGTCAAAGGAGTCGACGGCACCAAACACACCATGAGAGTATTAGTCGACGGGGGGAGTCAAGTGTCTCTCATAGATGAGCGTGCCGCTGAGATCTTAGGGCTAAAAAGAAAACAATGTAAGGGCACAATAGTCGGCGTCGGCAGAAACCAAAACAATGCGAAAGGAATGATAAACATAGATATACATTCGATCTATGACCAGTTTTATTTCAATACCGACGTCATAATTATGAGTAGTTTAGCTTTAAACTTACCAAATAGAACCATACCTAAACCATCATGGGCACATATTCAGAACATTAGCTTAGCAGACCCTGAATTTAACATAAGTCGACCAGTAGACTTACTTCTTGGTGCTGATGTTTATAGCAAGATAGTTTTAGGGGGTATCTTAAAAGGCGATTCAGACGAGCAACCAATTGCGCAGCAAACAAAGCTAGGATGGCTACTCTGCGGCACAGTAAAGCCCCACTATAACTGCAATGTTGTTCTACACAACACAGATGACTCGCTGAAGTTTAGAGAAGATATTGAGCAAGAAAAAATAAATCAAATAAATATTGAAGAAAAAATGTTACGTGACAACCAGCAGTGTCCGCACTTACCACACCATATAAAGGCAGAGTCAACCACCACAAAGCCTAAATTAGATTTTAACGCGTCGAAAAAGTCGTTAACAGGCTTACGTCTTAACGATCAGATGTACAGGGGTCCTTACCTACAAAAGGACCTTAAACCAACTCAAACCATTTACCAAACCAATTTAGAAGAGAAAAAACCAACTCGAACCATTTACCAAACCAATTTAGAAGAGAAAAAATTGTTCCTGGGTCAAAATATACCAAAATTATTTACCATTGCTACAGCACTATTTTATTTCATGACATTATTATCGCCAGCTCTCGGTCTATACAGTGTAAGAGAAGTACCAAAGAACCAGACACTCTATTTTGATCCTGTATCGAAACTGCAATTAATCCGGGATAAGTGGACGCTAGTCGTATATCACGACATGAAACCATATTGGACAGGAATAGACGCATATCAAAAAATATCAAACTATTTAGATAAGTTATGCGCTACCATTGAAAACCAATCCCATTGCAATATCATTCAACAACAAGGCCGGCACGAGTTCCAGGAACTAAAATACTACAACGAGCTTTTGCTAACTCAACATTATAATGTCCACGCTAGACGCCGCCGGCGCCGTGGTCTTATCAACGGTGTCGGGTATCTAGCGAATGAACTCTTTGGAGTATTGGACTCTCGGTTCGCAGAACAGTATACCAAGGACATAGAATCTATACACAGCAACGAAAAACACCTATCCAGCCTGTGGAGGAATCAAACATCTGTCATTGAAGCGGAATTCAACCTTATGAAAAAAATGGAGGTGACGGTGGAGAAACAACATAAGTTAATAAATAAAAAACTTAACGATCTCCAAGAGAACACCAGTATTCTTCAACGTGAAATTCAAAATGTTTCTTACATTCAAGAGTTTACTCTAACTGCCATGGCTGGTAACACCTTGCTACAGAACTTAAGAAGACTACAGGAAACGCTTATTGACACAATCACAGACATCTACCATGGTCAAATAAGTATGAACCTACTCACACCAACGCAACTAAAAAGTGAGCTTCGAACCATAAGCGGTCAGATGCCTACCGATCTCACTTTACCAATAAATAATATCGATTCCGATTTCCAATACATCTACAAGCTTCTAAAGGTCAAGGCCAGAGCTACCAAAGCATACGTCTTAATAGAGGTTACATTCCCGCTCATAGCCAGAGAAAGTTACCAACTTTATAAACTATTGTCTGTTCCTCACCAAATAAATACCAAAATGATAAAAATATCACCAATTTCTGAATATGTAGCTGTCAACTTAAAAAGAGACTGCTACTTCACGGTAACCAACGATGAACTCTTGGAATGCGCACACCATGGACTAGCGTATCTATGTCCGCAGCGCAAACCTATAAAAAAGTTGGTAAATGATGAAAACTTCTGTACGATAGATAAAGAAACCAACAAATGTAAGGTAGAAATGTCAAACTGCGCAAACAACTGGGTCCCGCTGCGCTCGTCTTCTCAGCATTTTTATTTTTGTTGTGACACATACACAATTAAAATAATATGTAATGATCAAGTTATCGTACGCCAGCTAAGTGGAAGCGGCGTCATTGCGACCAGCCAGGAATGTATCCTGAAGGGCAATGACTTCACGTTGTATACTATTCTTCACCAATCTAACCAAATCAACACAACATCGGATGTCTATATTCCGGAACTAGACCAAATCAACCACATTGTCAACGTCAAATTACCAAACTACGAATCTGACCAAGAAGGGAACCTAAACTCATCATTTACGAGTTTAGGAGAGTCCATCGACAAACTGAAGAATAGCAACACAGAAGTCGAAGAAATATCTTACCATGACATCCACCACTACGCCATCAGCTACATCACTTTAGCGGTCGTAGTGAGCGCAGTAGCAGCATGGATGTGGAGAAGCGGACGTTGTTGCCAACGACGGGGACCTGCTGCAGGGCGCCGCGGCGAGGGTCGCTGCCCGCGGGATGCCGAGGCGGCGACCCCGCCGCTCTCCAGACCTCGGCGTCGACGCGGAAGTCACCGTCAAGAGTTTGTGGAAACTTCCGCTCCGCCGAGGCCCACCAGTGCACCACCACCACAACCACCACCACAACCACCACCAGTTGAAATTATTAGTGCAAGTGATTTGAATAGGTACCCTAAGAGCCTACAAGAACTTAGTGCTACTCGATTAAACAAACGCAGTGAAAGAGGTTTTCCGCTCAACGGTTGTACCAGTCGTTGGCCGGTCGGTGGGCTGGACAATGACGGTTTTGAGGAAGAAACAGCATTTTAGTTATAGGATTTATTTACCATACCGTTTGTTTATTATAAGTTTACTAGTTAAAGTTTTAAAAATATTTTATATTTAAGTTTTGTAAGATTCATTAGATTAAGACCATTTAATTTTAACGATGACATTTTTAAGATGTAGGCTTATGTACCACCATCATTCATCAAACCACAGCATCCTCATCTTGTCGTCGGGAGCATGTTCGGGTGAACCGAACCACGTAGCAAATATGCATTTTGCTGCGCTTGCAGTTAGATGCGTATTCGCTCGCGATTTACCCAAACTGCACCAGTTCGCGATTATACGTCGTCGTCGCGGGTTCATTACCAAACCATAAAACCATTATACCATTTTTACCATATACCAATAACTTTAGTTGACGGCATTAGTTTTAGCTTATTGTGTGTTTCGAATATAGTCCAAACCATATAAGTGACTTTTCTTTACACCAATCACAAAGAGCGGTTTAGGGATTTACTACCACAAACAACCCACAACCTCTAGCAACCCTCTTTTCACAAGTTTTAAATAGTCTTGTATATTCCAATATAAAATAAAATTAACATTATTTATTCCATGAAAAATATAATGCAGCAGCATGACTACTGGAGATCTATACCAATACTAGTTCTAACTTTAGCATCTTCTTTTTGTTTATCACCTAAAAACAATCAAGTTTTAAATAGTCTTGTATATTCCAATATAAAATAAAATTAACATTATTCTATGAAAAATATAATGCAGCAGCATCATAATATATTTGAAGATTTATTTTTAATAACTGAATATTCATGAATGATTCTAGACAACTAATCTGGGCTTTAGTAACATTAGATACATACAAAGTTACTTACTTTTTAACGAGTTCTAAAAGAATTTCTTTATCCGTCGCTGTGTAGTTTGATCCTCGTTTCTTTTTCTCATTCATTTTAGATAATAATTAAAAAACTTTCTAGTCGGTTGGAATCTTAGTTAATAGAAACTAATAGATCTGTTTCTATATTATCTGTGGATTTGTTTATAAGATGACTAAAATAAAAATGATGACATCTCTGTCTAATGTATGCAATTAAAAGGAGCCTAACTATATACTCAACAGTTTCGCTTTGTTGACAATATTTATCGTGACGTCATGCACGTGCCTTTCTTCGATATCATTACTGTCACTTTCTGTCTTTTTCTATATTCCTTCTTCTGAGGTTGGAATGGGCGCTGCTGAAATATTGTCTTGTTTGTCAACAAATCAAAACGTTTCATTCTACATAAATTACGTGAATTTTGATCGTGATATTTATTATTTTCATCAACAGTATATTTCATGTCAAATATACTGATGTTTCTTTTTTTTTAATTATATTGTTTATTAAGTACATAAATGATTTTGATTTTATTATTACAGTATAACCGTTATATTTTACAGGAAACTGTATTTTATTTTGTATTTCTCTGCGTGAAACGAATATGCACCGTAAAATAATTAATTTTGTAATTGAGAACATACTTTTGCAACGAAATGTTGCCTGTATGCAAAAATATGAGGGCGCCTTACCTAATCATGGCTTTAGATGACATAAATTGCGTTTCAGTATACCAACAAAATTTAGGGGATACTTAAATTAAGGAGGATCGCAACTAAGTGTAGACCTTAGGCCCGAATACTCAAACGTCCTTAAACGTTTGAGTATTCGGGCCTAAGGTCTGAGTTCACCATTTTTATCCTAATCTGAAGATAATCAGGATCAGCTAATCATCATCATAAGTCTTAGGACCTTTATCCACAGAACACTTATGCATCTATCTGACTTTGCAGATCATCGAAATGGTTTGAAAGCGCTGCAAATTTACTAACTTTTTGTGATAATTCAGCTAACTCAATAGGTGTTAGCTTGTCCTTTGAATAGATAAATTGAATGTTGTTTTTAAACTTAGTACATACCTAATTTGGCCTATCACCGAGCGAAATAAATGATTCTTTGAATCTGAATAAATCGCAAAAAAATAAAAAATAAAATAAATATTGCTGGACAATTTTTACACAACGACATCTAGCCCCGTGGTAAGCTCGAAGCTTGTGTTACAAATACAAATAGGTTGGCGACAAATAGGTAGGTGTAACTACAAACCTACCTAATCAAAGCTAAACGTGTACTTAGTTTAAAACTTTAATATCAAATAAGTCCTTAATTATATTTATTTACTTAAATATTATATTAGATTAATAATAATTTGGGAAACATGTCGTTCAGTCGGCCATGAGGGGGTCAAGGTCCCCCCCCTCCAGCAGCACCACGACGCGGGCGAGCGCCGCGCGCAGGTCCCACGCCGCGCCGCGCAGGCACCTGCAACAGCCGCATGGCACCGCATGTCGTTCAGTCGGCCATGAGGGGGTCGAGGTCCCCCCCCTCCAGCAGCACCACGACGCGGGCGAGCGCCGCGCGCAGGTCCCACGCCGCGCCGCGCAGGCACCTGCAACAGCCGCATGGCACCGCATGTCGTTCAGTCGGCCATGAGGGGGTCGAGGTCCCCCCCCTCCAGCAGCACCACGACGCGGGCGAGCGCCGCGCGCAGGTCCCACGCCGCGCCGCGCAGGCACCTGCAACAGCCGCATGGCACCGCATGTCGTTCAGTCGGCCATGAGGGGGTCGAGGTCCCCCCCCTCCAGCAGCACCACGACGCGGGCGAGCGCCGCGCGCAGGTCCCACGCCGCGCCGCGCAGGCACCTGCAACAGCCGCATGGCACCGCATGTTAATTATACCTAGGTAGGATTTGCATGGCTCGCCTACGGAACATTTAATTAAGATTAAAAAAATCTTAGATGACAGTGGGTCTTTTGGATAAGTACTTACCTCTCGCTCGGTTGTTCTGGCAGCTCTGTTATCCGCATGAATACGTCCAAAAGCTTTTGTTTTAAATCATCATCTGGAGGTTCCTCTAGAGCCAGACTCAGAGGTTTGGGTACCTCCTGTAACAAGATATTAAAAAAAGATTCAAAAGATTCGTTTATTTGGCCCTATTTATAACAGAGGTTGTTATACTGGGCAAGTCTTTCATACAATTTCAACATATCCATACATTATTCTACTTAATTATTCTATAACTACTAGCTTTTCGCCCGCGTTTAAATAGTTTTTTATTTTTATTTTGGCAGGATGTTTTATTAAACTTTCTATGAATTTCCAAAAGTTACAAAAAAAAAAGTAAAATATTTAACAAATACTTCTTTGTTTAAAATTTGATCATGTCGAGTGCCGCAAACAAAAAAGAAGAAGAAATTATGCGCCGTCATTTGTTGAAAGTCATAATGCTACTTCACTGTCAGATGTCACATGTCGCTATACTGTCACATGTCGATAAATACTGTCAAATTGTCAACGTCATTCGCAAGCCGCACGCTACGGACGGCAGGTCGGCAGTTTGTTTGGTTTAATTTCGTTCGAGAAACACATCGCGTTCTGCTAATATCGGCCGATCTTCTCAACCGGGGCCGCTCCACGCGACACCATGAAGAAACACCAAACCCGACAGAAGACCGTTAGCGACCCGGTGATAGTGTCGCGAGTGAAAAACTACCTCGCCGAGAACGTCGACAAGACGTTCGTGGACGTGAGCCAGATGGCGCGCTCGCTGAAGGAGCGCTACCGCGAGTACAACAACCGCAGCGAGGCCGCCTTCTGCCAGCTCGTGGAGGGCGCCTACAAGGTGGTGCTGCAGAGCTACGGTCTAGACGGCGCCTCGAGCTCCGAGCCGGACGAGGACGAGTCCGACCTCGAGCTGTTGGACGAGGGCGCGCGCGGACTCAACGAGCGTCTGCTGGAGATGTACCAGCGGCAGGACGCGCGGCCCGGAGGCGGCGGCAAGGGCGAGCCCATCGACATTCTCAGCAGCGACGAGGACACACCCGTCAAGCTGCCGCGCCTGCCCGACCAGATCACCATCACGCCGCACGTGCCCGCCTCCGCGCCCGCGTCCGCCTCCGCGCCCGCGCCCGCCGCCGCGCGCGCCGACAAGCGCCCCGCCGACCGCAAGAGGAAGAACGACCCGGCCAAAGTCACCGCTCCCAGAAAGAAATCTGAGATAGGGAGCACCAAGACCGTCACGGTCGGTTTCGAGGACATCGGTGGAATCTCTGAGATCATAACTCAGATATGTGATCTCATCCTGCACATGAAACATCCCGAAGTCTATGCAAAACTAGGTATCAAAGTTCCGAGAGGCGCATTGCTGCACGGACCTCCGGGGACCGGGAAGACTCTGCTCGCTCACGCCATAGCCGGTAAGCTGCAACTACCGCTCCTTGCGGTGTCCGGAACCGAATTAGTGGGCGGGGTTTCGGGGGAATCTGAGGAGAGAATAAGAGAACTTTTCGAGAGAGCCACATCCATAGCACCGAGCATACTCTTCATAGATGAGATAGATGCCGTGTGCGGGAACAGGATCAATGCCCAAAAGGACATGGAGAGAAGGATGGTGGCGCAGCTTCTGACGAGCCTGGACTCGCTCGGGGAGAGCAACTTCTCTGTGCTGGTGCTCGCGGCCACCAACAACCCCGACGCACTGGACCCCGCCCTGCGCCGCGCCGGCCGCCTCGAGCAGGAGATCGCACTGGGCCTGCCCACCGCCGCGGCGCGCCAGGAGATACTGCGCATCCTGTGTCGCGGCGTGACGCTGGCCGACGACGTGGACGCGGCGGCGCTGGCCGAGCTCACCCCGGGCTTCGTGGGCGCCGACCTGCAGGCGCTCGTCAACAAGGCCAGCACCTACGCCGTCAAACGCAGCTTCGCCGACATACGCGCCGCCGCCGCCGCCGCCGCCGCGCCCCCAGCGCCCTCCGCGGACTCCGCGGACGTCCCCGCCGTGCCCAACGGGCGCGCCGAGGGCGCCGAGGAGCCGCCGGCCGAGGAGCCCGCGCCGCCGTCTCCCCCGCCCCCCGCGCCCGCGCCCGCGCCCGCCTGCCCCGCAGAGGAGGCGCTGTCGCTGCTGGGCGGCGCACCGTACCCGGCGGCGGCGCTGGCCGGCCTCAGCGTGCGGCAGGAGGACTTCCTGGCGGCGCGGCGCCTGACGCGGCCGTGCGCCGCGCGCGAAGGGTTCGTCACGGTGCCGGACGTGACGTGGGACGACGTGGGCTCGCTGCGGGCCGTGCGCCGCGAGCTGCAGCTGGCGGTGCTGGCGCCGGTGCGCTACCCCGCGGCCATGAGCGCGCTCGGGCTCGACGCGCCCAGCGGCGTGCTGCTGTGCGGCCCGCCCGGCTGCGGCAAGACGCTGCTGGCGAAGGCGGTGGCCAACGAGGCGGGCGTCAACTTCATCTCCGTCAAGGGCCCCGAGCTGCTCAACATGTACGTGGGCGAGAGCGAGCGCGCCGTGCGCACCGTGTTCCGGCGCGCGCGCAACTCCGCGCCCTGCGTCATCTTCTTCGACGAGTTCGACGCGCTGTGTCCGCGCCGCACCGCGCGGGACCGCGACGCCGGCGCGCGCGTCGTCAACCAGCTGCTGACCGAGATGGACGGCGTCGAGGAGCGGCGCGGCGTGTTCGTGCTGGCCGCGTCCAACCGGCCCGACGTCGTGGACCCCGCGGCGCTGCGGCCCGGCCGGCTGGAGCGCGTGCTGTACGTGGGCCTGCCGGAGGAGGAGGACCGCGAGGACGTGCTGCGCAAGCTGACCCGCGGCGGCACGCGGCCGCGCCTGGCGCCCGACGTGCGCCTCGAGGAGCTGGCGACGGCCACGGCCGGGTACTCGGGCGCCGACCTGGCGGGGCTTCTGCGCGCGGCGGCGGCCGAGGCGCTGGCGGCGCGGCTGGCGGACGGCGGCGCGCCCAGCGCGGAGGAGCAGGGGGCGCTGCGCGTGGAGCGCGCGCACGTGGCCGCGGCGCTGGCGCGGTGTCGGCCGTCCGTGTCGCCGCGGGAGCGCGCGCACTACGAGCGGCTGCGCGCGCGGCTGGCGGAGGACGCGGACGACCGCCTGGCGATGGACGTGGAGGCGCCGGTGGCGGAGGCGCCGGCGGACGAGATGGACACGGTGTGAGGTCGCACTCACCTCCCCGGCCGCGGGCGCGTCGGCGGCGGCGGCGGCGTGCGGCAGGTCCCAGTGCAGCAGCTCGTGGCGCAGGCGGCGCGGCTCGCCCTCGAACAGCGCGGTGCGCGTGAAGGCGAGCGCGGGCCCGGCGGCGGCGCGCGCCTGCCCCGCGGCGACCAGCAGCGTGCAGCGCGCGTCGTGGCGCAGCACGGTGAGCGCGAGGCGCGCGGGCCGGTGCGCCAGCGGGGCCCAGCGCGCCGCGGCGGCCCCCACCTCGCTGAGGCCCCGCGCGGCCCCCACGCGCAGCAGGGCGCGCCACGCCGGCGATTGCCACTCCGCCGAGTGCCCTGTCGGTGCCGGACGGGAGCGAACAATTTAATTTCTATGTGTGTACTTTGTTAGTTTCGAAATGAACCGCTCGCTTAGGTTTTATGAAAATAGATAATATTGCGTAGAAGGCGAACCGACGTGAAGCTGTTCCGGAATATTGATATTTTTCTACGTTATAATTTAGTTACTGATTTTTTCGAGATAGATGTGTAACCTTCGACCCGATGTACCTAAGTTATGTAGAATTGTAAGAAAATCAAAAATATGTTTAATATTAAAATAAACATACTTAAGATACTTAATTTTGTTTTTTTTTATGTCAATATCATGTATTTAGCTTAGATTAATTATAAAAATGTCAAGAATAGATAGTTCAAAACGTGACACAAATTTATGTCAATAAAAATGAAGATTTGCGCATTAAAAGTACTTAAGCATTTTTATGCTTACTTTAATGGCCTGAATTTTCTTTTCTTTTATTTAGTATGAAAGCATGTTTCGTCTCGAAATGAAATGGGAATTTCTCAGGATCAAACAAATAAATAAAATATACCTATAAAATGTAATTAATCGATGACAGGGTGGCCTGTGTCATCTAGTTTGTCCCTATATGATTTTGAGGTTTTTCTGCATGATATTTTTTGCAATGATAGTAGGAATATTATGTAATATTCAACGTTTTTTTATACTTATAAAAATAAATATACTCAGTCGGGGCGACACGGTGACGGAGAGCGCGGTAACACTCACTAAGTCGGGGCGACACGGTGACGGAGAGCGCGGTAACACTCACTAAGTCGGGGCGACACGGTGACGGAGAGCGCGGTAACACTCACTCAGTCGGGGCGACACGGTGACGGAGAGCGCGGCACGCTCGTGGCAGAGGCGCGGCAGGGGCGCGGCCAGGGCGTGCAGCAGCGCGGCCAGGGCGCGCGCCCCCGCCTCGCCCCCCGGGGGCCCCGGCTCCAGCGCGGTAACACTCACTCAGTCGGGGCGACACGGTGACGGAGAGCGCGGCACGCTCGTGGCAGAGGCGCGGCAGGGGCGCGGCCAGGGCGTGCAGCAGCGCGGCCAGGGCGCGCGCCCCCGCCTCGCCCCCCGGGGGCCCCGGCTCCAGCGCGGTAACACTCACTCAGTCGGGGCGACACGGTGACGGAGAGCGCGGCACGCTCGTGGCAGAGGCGCGGCAGGGGCGCGGCCAGGGCGTGCAGCAGCGCGGCCAGGGCGCGCGCCCCCGCCTCGCCCCCCGGGGGCCCCGGCTCCAGCGCGGTAACACTCACTCAGTCGGGGCGACACGGTGACGGAGAGCGCGGCACGCTCGTGGCAGAGGCGCGGCAGGCGCGCGGCGGGCGCGGCCAGGGCGTGCAGCAGCGCGGCCAGGGCGCGCGCCCCCGCCTTGCCCCCCGGGGGCCCCGGCTCCAGCGCGGTAACACTCACTCAGTCGGGGCGACACGGTGACGGAGAGCGCGGCACGCTCGTGGCAGAGGCGCGGCAGGCGCGCGGCGGGCGCGGCCAGGGCGTGCAGCAGCGCGGCCAGGGCGCGCGCCCCCGCCTCGCCCCCCGGGGGCCCCGGCTCCACGCGGTAACACTCACTCAGTCGGGGCGACACGGTGACGGAGAGCGCGGCACGCTCGTGGCAGAGGCGCGGCAGGCGCGCGGCGGGCGCGGCCAGGGCGTGCAGCAGCGCGGCCAGGGCGCGCGCCCCCGCCTCGCCCCCCGGGGGCCCCGGCTCCACGCGGTAACACTCACTCAGTCGGGGCGACACGGTGACGGAGAGCGCGGCACGCTCGTGGCAGAGGCGCGGCAGGCGCGCGGCGGGCGCGGCCAGGGCGTGCAGCAGCGCGGCCAGGGCGCGCGCCCCCGCCTCGCCCCCCGGGGGCCCCGGCTCCAGCGCGGTAACACTCACTCAGTCGGGGCGACACGGTGACGGAGAGCGCGGCACGCTCGTGGCAGAGGCGCGGCAGGCGCGCGGCGGGCGCGGCCAGGGCGTGCAGCAGCGCGGCCAGGGCGCGCGCCCCCGCCTCGCCCCCCGCGGCCCCCGGCGCCCAGCAGCGGCGCGCGGCCGGTAGCTCGCCGCGCCGCCGCAGCGCCACGCCGTCCAGGTGGCGCAGGGCCGGGAACAGCAGGCGCAGCGCGCGCACGTAGCGGCCGGCGCGCACGTGGTCGCGGCACAGCGGGTTGCCCTCCAGCACCAGCGCGCGCAGCGGCAGCGCCCGCAGCGGCAGCAGCGCGCCCACGCGACCCACCTGTGCACATCCGAGATAGAATAACCACTAGAATATATTTATTTATATCTCAAATGGAAAATATAAAATAAAGCACTCGAGAGGTGAGCAGCAGCGCCGGTTAAACATCCATGCTCGTAATAAATCACAAGAAACAAGAAGCTTATAGATACAAACAATAGAACACAGCTTACGGGTACACTTAAGCTTAATGCTTGGTTTACACGGGCTTCGTAGCTAAGCGCTTAGTACTTGTCACTAAACTAAGCCTCAATATGACAAGTGAAAAGTAACCGTTTACACGTTGGAGCCAGTAGAAGTCATTAGTGACCAGACATTCGAAATGGAACGACGCCGCCTGATTTTGCGCGTTGAGTTTTGTCTTGTCACTAACTAACTTGTCGAGCTGTTTACATGCGGTCAGCAAGCGACAAGTGCTTAGTAAATCGTGGTGGGGGTATCGACTTGTCGCTTACTAACGACAAGTAAATAGGATCGATTTCTATTCACTTGCACTATTCACAAACACTAATACTAAGCACTAATCAGCATGTTTACACACGACGAATTAGTATTAGTGACAAGTACTAAGCGCTTAGCTACGAAGCCCGTGTAAACCAGGCATTAGACAGCTTCCACATAATAGAGAAAGCATCCACTTATAGTTATGTTAATGTCATTAAAAACATAACGAAAGCTACATTTGAAATGAAATGATATTTTATTTCTCTGACAATGCAGAATCTTATGTATAGCAACATGGGTTCTTAAGAGGTAGATCCACAGCAACCGACCCGGTTACCTTATACATAATACATAATTTGCTCCTAAATAAGCATAAGAGGTGACCTACATAGATGGTTCACTTTTTATGTCAGAGATAGCAGATAGAGGTCAAAACGTCGTTCTCATGATCGCGGGATTGGCAGAGGGAATCAAACTTCAAATACACATCTATATATATAAAAGAAAGTCCTGTTAGTGCCTGAACTTATAACTCGAGAACGGCTGAACGGATTTGCCTGAAACTTGGTGGGGAGGTAGCTTAGAACCGGGAGAAGGACATAGGGTACTTTTTACCGCGGGAAAATCCAACATAATGCGGGCGAAGCCGCGGGCGGAAAGCTAGTAATTAATAAATGAAAGGATAGCATCTCTGTACGGTTATATTTCCGTCGCAGCACGTACCAGGTTGTCGGCCAGGTCCAGCGTCCTCAGCGCCCGGAGCGCGGCCAGCGCGCGCAGGTCCGCCAGCCGGTTGGAGGCCAGGCGCAGCTCCGTCAGCGCGTGCGTCTGCGGCCGCAGCGCCAGCAGCTCCGGCAGGTGAGCCGCGCGGCTCAGCGGGAAGTACAGCAGCCGGCCCACGTCCTCCGTCAGCGTGAAAGCCGACAGGTCCAGCGCACCCGCTACGGGCTCGCGGGCCTCCATCAGCCGCCGCAGAGCCACGCGCGGCACGAAGTCCACGCGCGCGAGCGAGAGCGCCGCGCCCGCGAGCGAGACGGAGAGCGCGGCGGGCGAGGGCGCGGGCGGCGAGGCGCAGGCCAGGCTGAGGCCGCGCTTGTGCAGCGTCAGCAGCGCGGCGCGCGCGCGCAGCACCAGGAAGCTGCACGACGCCGGCGACATCTGCGGACCGAGGGGCGGGGTGTAGACGGCGGTGGCGGTGGTAGGGGGAGGGGGAGGGGGCACGTACCTCCACGAAGCAGGGGATGAAGGACTTGCCCCGGACGGCGTCCAGCACGGCGTCCAGCACGTCGGCGCGCGTCCAGTCGGGCCCGTAGCCCGTGACCGTGACGAGGATGAACTGGTCGTCGCAGGCGTACGTCTCGTCCATGAACTCCGCTTGCAGCAGCATGGCCGACTGCAACACGATAACGTACCGGTTCACACCATGCGTCGGTAGCTATCTCTTTTTGCCGATCGAACGAATCGAGTGACTCGTTTATTTATTTGCAAGAATATTAAAATCATATTAAACTTATGAACTGTTTCTATTTGAAATAGAATTGCATTAGAATCTAGTGTACGAGTTCGTTATTTTTCTAAAAGTCGCTTTCAAAATGCGCTGAAAAAAGGTTTAAAAAACGTTATTTTCAACAAGAACAAACAATTGTCACTTATGTGATAATGTTCCTAACTAATAAACTAAAATCACTTGATCATAAAAATTATGAATAAAAGACTCTTAAATTATTTAGAAACAAACTCACTGATAAGCACAAACCAATACGGGTTTAGACAAGGCCGTTCTACAGAAGATGCTGTTCTAAAGCTAACTTCTAATATCAGGACTCAATTAGACAATGGTAACAAGTGTATAGGCATCTTCTTAGACTTACAAAAAGCCTTTGACACAGTGTCGATACCAATACTTTTATCTCGACTAGAAAATATGGGAGTGAGAGGCTTAATATTAAATTGGTTCAGTGACTACTTATCTGGTAGAACTCAAAGAGTTCGTCTCGAAGGATTTAAGAGTGAGAGCGCCCTATGTACGTTTGGAGTTCCGCAGGGAAGTACACTAGGTCCTACTCTATTTTTAGTTTACATCAACGAGTTATGTGGTACCTCCCTAAAAGGACTTGATACCCTAATGTTTGCAGATGACAGGCTTAGCTGTGGTAAGTCATTGGTTAGAAAATAGTTTGTTAACGCTTAACACTTCAAAAACCAAGTTCCTATGTTTTAGCAAAACCACCACTGAATGTTCCCGACAATCATTGACCGTCAGAATACAAAACCTTTTAATCTTTTAATTCAGATATATAAAGCGTTGTGTGAATGCATAATTGTAGATACAGTATTTGTACGTGGGGAACTGCAGCAAAAACACACCTTTTATTATGAGCAAATAGAGAATATGTTAAAAGACTTTCATATTTAACACATACATACATATAATATACATACATATAACATTTATATACATACAATTTATATAGGTACATATATCTATATTAATTATGTAATATCTATTTAATAATATATATTTAATTATATGATAAGATAACTACATCTTAGTATAATATAATATAAGCCTATTTGGCTTTGTAAACTTAATTTCTAAATTTGTATCTACTTATTGCTATTTAGACATAAATAATTAAACTATGTTTGGAGAAACCTAGGTTCCTGTAACACAGCTACGGCTAGTCAGGAGCCCATGTATTCGTATATATTGTACACAATTTTATGTCAAAAATAAATGATTGATTGATTGATTGAATGTAGGCATGAAGTGTGTAAGATAGAATGTTTACCTTGGAGGTCCTCTGCGTGGCGGCGCGCTGTCCCGGGGCCCCTCGGCGCGCCTCGGCCCACGCGGCGCGGTACTGCACCACCAGCGGGTCCGTGCTGGCCGCCAGCACCGCCAGCGAGGCCTCCGCCGCCGCGGCCTCCGCCGCCGGGGCCTCCGGCAAGGGCCCCAGCCGCTGGAACGCGCTGACGCGGCCGCCCTCTGCGAACCGACGCGCGCCGACCGTTACTCATCGCCCACATTATGTTTCACACGCCGCGCCGTTTTGATACATCAGTCAAATTTACCTATTCTTTGACGAATGTAATAAGTACTCTTATTTTTAAGAATACTATCAAATCTAACTTTTTTACTCTCAGTAACCTATCCTAGTATTATATATAATTTACATAATTATATCATCAATACCTACTACTTAATCTACTTATCATTATAGTTCGGCCGCTGTGAGAATGCGTTAAGGACACATGTCAGTTTGACACGTTATTATTTTAAACCTAAATATAAAAATGCTACTTTCTGCGAGCCTGCGAGGAGGGCCCACCGTACCTTCAGTGAGCATCGGCTCCGAGTACACGTCGGACGGCGAGTAGGGACGCGGCGGGGGCGCGGGGGCGGGGCAGGGGGCGGGGCTGGGGGCGGGGACCGCGGGCGCGGTGGCCAGCATGGAGCGCGGCCAGCCCGCCGGCGCCGCGGGGGCCGCCTCGGGGCCCTGCGAGCCTGCGAGGAGGGCCGCGGGCGCGGTGGCCAGCATGGAGCGCGGCCAGCCCGCCGGCGCCTCGGGGCCCTGGGGGCGCGCCCAGTCGGGGCCCTGCGAACGGGCCCAGCCGCGACCTGTAACCGTACGGCGAGTTGCTTCAGCTACATCGTTTACACTAAGTAACATTAGGTAACACCCGCTACTCGGCTATTTATTTCATAATAAAATTACGAAATTTTAAAATTTGTTTTAAATATTTAGGTATAGTAAAACCAACTGAACGCCCCTCCACCGCAGTTACACGTACAATGCAAAAAGGTGTATAGATACAACACACATAAATTGATCTTTGTCATTGGATGTTCATTAACGTATAAGCAAACGGTATCACTTTGACAGACAGATGAGCCAATGTTACAATAAAGTTGTAGCACGCACACAAGTATAGTGATGTTATAAGTATTTCCTCTCACACGTCGAAATCATCACGGTTTTGTGGAGGGGAGTTCATTTTTAGAATGGATCATCTATACCTACTTATTATTATTATCTTGATTAAGTGTGAATTTAATTGTATTTTTAGTATAGATAAGGCTGACAAAGCTGTTATGTAGTTTGTGCATAACAGTAACACACTCACCCGAGTTCAGCACAGGCGCGGGCGCGGGGGACGGCGCGAGGGCGGGTGACGGCGCGGGGGAAGGCGCGGGGGACGGCGCGGGGGCGGGCGACGGCGCGGGGGCGGGGGCAGGCCGCTTGCCCCCCGCGCCGGCGTCCCCCACGGCCCCGCGTTTGTTGGCGGACGGCGGCGGCGGCGCGCCGGAGACCTCTGTAATAGAAACAACGTAACCACTCATACAAAATTTCAATAAATACAAAATTTTACGCGTTAATTTTATATATTTTTTTAATAGTTAGGTATAAGATTGTTGATCTTGTGGAGGGTTCGACTTCCACCTCGTCGACAACGTGTACTAATGCAAATATTTGTAGGTAAAAAAATGCATATTCCATATTATAAGTGCGTAATAAGTAAAAGTACCAGATAGTTTACAGCAATCTTTATTGTCTTTCTAGCATACAGCCCGCATGTTTTTTCGTGTGGTAAAATATATCCTCCCGCCTCTGATATTTGTAAAGTTCCTTTAAATCCGTTTAATGTTCGTATGTACGAGTAACAAAGATTCATCCATCGATATCACAATATTAGTATACAAGTAGGTTGCGCTCACCGGATTTGTGCGTGTTGGAGTTGCGAGCGACCACGCGCGGCTCCCAGCGCGGCGCGGCGCGCTTGGTCCCCGCCCCCGCTCCCGCCGCGGTGTGTGCCCCCGCCCCCGCCGCGGTGTGTGCCCCCGCCCCCGCCCCCGCCGCGGTGTGTACCCCCTCTGCCGCCCCCACCGCTACTGCAATGCAACATGTTATATTAATTATCGGACAATCACAATTTGTCAAAACAAAGTTAAGTAAAGACGTGCAAAATAGATTTGATTTGACTTTAATAATTCCCATATATTTCGATCAGAATCTAGGGTTTCCATCAGTTAGCTTACGACCTCATTGGATATCTGTTCTACATTATTTTTATCTAGATTCTTTAGATAAAAATAATGTAGTTTCGTCAAATATTATACAGAGCACGCCTACGCCTACTTACACAGGAGTACTATTTGTCATAGATACGAGTATATCAAAAACGAATAGTCGATTTTAAGTGGCTTAAGAAATTCAGACTCAAATGAGCTATTAATTGAAGTCTATTTTAACAAACACGTGCTTACCCGGCGCCAGTGTGCGCTCTAGAGACTGCCTCAGAGGTGGCACTTCTGAAAACATTCACATACCATCTTAAGATAAACAGATATTTTAATTGATTTTTCTGCGAGTAAAAATGTCTATTATCCTTTTAATAAATCCCTTTTCGTTTAATACTGGCTTATATAATCGACGTTAATTACCTTTCTTAATGTTGAGCTGAATGCTGGTGAGGTCCTCCACCGGCTTCCACTTGCTGCTGTTCAAAGCGGAATGTGATCTGAAACACAGAGAACCCTGTTTCAGGCATAACGCAAAGTGGTTGGAATGTGGCCATGTCTTAATATGTATTAATCACTTAAAACTGCCATTTAATAGATTCTATTAAAAGCTAGGTATTGCTTATGCTATAAACAGCGTACCCTACCGCATCAACACTAACAATAGGTAAGAAGATGGTTAAATAGAATGTTTAACAACATTTTTTCTGGTATTAAGTAGTTTGTTCCTGACCGTAAAGGCGGCTCGAGGGGCGCGGAGGACGAGGGGCGCGGCGCGGCGCCCGCGGTGTCGTCCAGCAGCTCAGTGAGGGTGTCCTGCTCGCTCTGCGGCGTCTGGAACGTGCGGGTGTCCTGCTCGCTCTGCAGCGGCTGGAACGTGCCGGCGCGGCCTTTGCCGACCGTCACCAGGTTGGGGTTGGGGGCTTTGCGAGCTTTGAAGGACAAGAAGTTGCTGAACATTTGCGCTTGTTTCCTGCAACCGATATTATCATGAATACCTACGGTTTGAATCGATCCCACATCGCATACTTCATTTAACTACATAAAGTTCAGTGATTCAGACTTACTTTTTATTTTTTCCCGTTTTCCCCATTATAAAAGTTTAACAGTTGGGTTATGTTATTGTTTTGTTTGTTGAAATAATGTAATCTTACAGATCTGACGCTATTGGCTATTTCACCGAATTTATTCTATGACACTTTAATGACACTGACAAGTCTTTTCAGGCAACTAGGTAGGTATAGTAAAACCATTTCTAAAATGAACGCCCCTCCACCGAATTCTGTATTTTTTTTTCTGTGTATTCTGTTTTTCTGTATTTCCTCTCACACGTTGAAATCATCACGGTTTTGTGGAGGGGAGTTCATTTTTAGAATGGTTTTACTATTCATAAATTTAATGTGTTATTAATTTCTCCCATTGCTTCTAGAAGAAAGACCTCTATAAATTTGTAAGATTATTATAATGGTCCCAGCGCTAAATTAAGCACAATTTGTCAGTGTCAAGTGTTTTATAAATTTACAATTATTATAAAGTTGTTATGTTATACTTGTGTGATCGCCATCAAAGAGAATATAATCACTACGTTATCGCCATTTTTAAGGCTTTAATAATGGACAATAGCCATACAATAGCGACTTTTTTAGTTTTTTAATCCTTGATATCTCTGTTGGTAGCTAACAGAGATAATTATTAATCGAGTGTTGGGTATAGAATATTTTTGGGCGTCTCTTCGAAACGAAGCTATTCACCAAACATTAGCCTGATAGTAATCAAGTGATAACCATGTTCTACGGATCCCTGTCTATTAGGGCTGTAGATAGTTAATCTATATATATAAAAGAAAGTCGTGTTAGTGCCTGAACTTATAACTCGAGAACGGCTGAATAGATTTGGCTGAAAATTGGCAGGGAGGCAGCTTAGAACCGGGGGAAGGACATAGGATACTTTTTACTGCTTTTTTAAAATCTAATATAATGCGGGCGAAGCCGCGGGCGGAAAGCTAGTTAAAAATAAAATACGAAAGTCTTCTAATATTATGGTTTTTATTTCAAGGAGATAGCATGAAAACCTACAGAGATATTAACTTTTTCTTACAGAATATCTTTAGATGACGAATAACCCTTATTTTCGTGCCGTGTTGGCTAAAGGTACACTCGACTTTCATACCGAAGGTCGTGGGTTTCAAATTCGCCGCGCACCTCTGTCGGATTAAACTTGTTGGAGTCAAATTTGAGTTAGTTTACATTATAAGCTTGACCAGCTAGCTCGTAGGTAGGTAGAATATGCCTAACGTCATATTGATGAAGCCCGCCAGGTCAGAGATCTTGATCCTAATTATAGGAGGGCCTATTGAGCATTGAGTGAAGCGTCAACGCATTTCCAAGTCATCTTAATTATATTAGTTCAGTGAGATTGGGCGTTAATTTGGTGTGCAGCTTGTTCGCGGGACGAGCGGACGAGTGTGAGGCTTTATGCGGTCTCAAGTCGTGGAATCTGAAAATTAATAAGTTGGGAATATCAGTAGTTTTTATAGTGAAGGTAGTGGTCATCCAGTATGAGGGCTCCGGCTCGCGCCCAGGCGGCTATCGCGGCGACGACGCTCATGTATGTTGAATTCATCTACGATACTTACTAGCTCCTTCTACGAGCGCAAACCTACTACTCTTAGTGCCTGGGCGGCGCACGCGGCTCGCTGCGCCAGCTGGAGGAGCACTACCGGCACTGCGTGGTGGTGCTGGGCACGCTGCGCCTCGCGCTGGTGTGATGTGTGTGTATTGTTTGTGTCAGCGTGGTGCGGTTGTTGGCGGGCGCGCGGGGGGCGGCGCTGCGGCAGTGGGGCCCGGCGCGCGCGCCGCAGGGGCTGTGCCTGGGCGGCGCGCGCGGCTCGCTGCGCCAGCTGGAGGAGCACTACCGGCACTGCGTGGTGGTGCTGGGCACGCTGCGCCTCGCGCTGGTGTGATGTGTGTGTATTGTTTGTGTCAGCGTGGTGCGGTTGTTGGCGGGCGCGCGGGGGGCGGCGCTGCGGCAGTGGGGCCCGGCGCGCGCGCCGCAGGGGCTGTGCCTGGGCGGCGCGCGCGGCTCGCTGCGCCAGCTGGAGGAGCACTACCGGCACTGCGTGGTGGTGCTGGGCACGCTGCGCCTCGCGCTGGTGTGATGTGTGTGTATTGTTTGTGTCAGCGTGGTGCGGTTGTTGGCGGGCGCGCGGGGGGCGGCGCTGCGGCAGTGGGGCCCGGCGCGCGCGCCGCAGGGGCTGTGCCTGGGCGGCGCGCGCGGCTCGCTGCGCCAGCTGGAGGAGCACTACCGGCACTGCGTGGTGGTGCTGGGCACGCTGCGCCTCGCGCTGCTGGAGACCGCCTCCGAGGACCACTTCGCCAATGTCAGCTTCCCAAACCTGCGCGAGGCGAGTACCATCTCACTAAAGATCCGCACACTCTGCACCACGCTTGCACTCCCTCCTACCGGCTAAACATTATTATTCATTTGCGTCTGCTAGATAGGGAAAGAAATCAATTAATTAATCAAATATTTATAACTAGCGGCCCCCTTATCATAACTTAAAATAAATTCACACTGATCTGGAAGTAAATAGACCGACGGTCTACTCCTTGCCTCTCACCCTCTCACCAACGAACATTGTTGAAGTGCGGTGAGGGGCGCTCTCTACGGCGCAGACGATGTTGTGATGGTCAGCTCATGTTATAAGTTTCTGCGGTTGCTAAATTCCTGCCATCACCAGCAGTTGATTGAGCGATTATTTGTTTTTCTTCTGAATAATAGTGGGTACACACGTACGTACTTGCTCGATAAACTTGCTCGATCTCGAGCAAGTACGAACGTGTGTACCATGCAAGTCTCAAGACAAATGCTCGAAGCCAACCAAAATGCATGGTACACACGTTCGTACTTGCTCGAGATCGAGCAAGTTTATCGAGCAAGTACGTACGTGTGTACCCACTATAAGATTTGCCCATTTTGCTTTCAATTTAATTCATAGTCAAAAATACCGACTGAGATATGCTTGGAATGCACCGCGCCATATTTGGCAGGATTAGGACTGTTTATTAATATAATATTGGTGTAAGATCGTGGTGTGTACGGTACTGCAGGTGACGGAGGCGGTGGTGGTGTACCGCGTGTCGGGGCTGGTGTCGCTGGGCGCGCTGTTCCCGAACCTGGCGCGCGTGCGCGGGCGGCGGCTGGTGCACAACTACGCGGTGGTGGTGCAGGAGGCGCCGGCGCTGCGCGAGGTGGGGCTGTACGGGCTGACGAGCGTGGACCGCGGCGGCGTGTCGCTGGGCGGCGTGGGCGCGGCCTCGTGCGCGGCGCACGCCACCGCCTGGGCGCGCCTGGCGCCGCACGGGCCCCTGGCGCTGCCGCCGCCCTGCGCCGACCGCGCCGCTCTGCACTGCTCCTGCGACCTGCCGCCCAACCCCAACCACTGCTGGAACAGGAAACGATGCCAGGTCCCTATTACATACACTACTACCTGTGTCATACAAACCACACACCATACCCCTACGTTCCCAGACGTCTATCTACCACATTTCATCAAACTCAAGGACCATGAACAGGGTTTTGGTAAAGGGTATCGGGTGATTGTTTGTGGTTAATGAAAAAAGTCACTGGTATTGTATGGACTATATCAAAACATACAATCAACTTAAACTACTGTCATCAACTTATGGTAAATGGTATATATTATGGTAATGGTATGGTATTGATCCCGCGATGACGACGAATGATCGCGAACTGCGGCTGTTTGGGTATATCAGTACATAAAAAGGGTCCAAAGAATGAGATAGCTAATTATCGACCCATTTCTAAACTTCGTGTTCTGGCGAAGGTGTTTGAAAAAGTCGTACATGATCAGCTTTATGCAGCACTGGGACAAACATTTTTGCCACAGCAGCATGGGTTCTTAAGGGGTAGATCCACAGCAACCAACCTAGTTACCTTCATGGATTCTGTCACAAAGGGAATGGAAGCTGGAGGTTATGTGGATGCAATTTACACGGACTACAGCAAAGCCTTCGATCGAATTGACCATAATTTACTACTAATTAAACTATCTGCAGCTGGCATAAGAGGTGACCTACATAGATGGTTCACCTCTTATGTCAGAGATAGATGTCAAACCGTGGTTCTCGGAGGCTATGCGTCGTCCGTGTATCCTATTCCTTCAGGAGTACCACAAGGATCAATCCTCGGTCCCTTGTTATTTGTAATTTTCATCAATGACATTAGTGTCTGCTTTCAGAACTCTGACTTTTTACTTTTTGCAGATGACATGAAAATCTGCAAAAAGATTACAATCAATAATGACATAGAACTTCTTCAGCATGACCTTGACAGATTTAATAATTACTGTACCATTAATAAACTTGACCTGAACATTTTAAAATGCTCCCATATTACCTTCACAAGATCACTCATCCCTCTGAATTCTGTATACAAAATTAATAATCAAGTATTAACTAAGATGAATAGCATTGTTGACCTGGGTTTAAAATTGGACTCGCAGTTGCGCTTAAACGGACATAAAGATATTGAAGGAAGTACTTCTAAAGCCTTAAAAATGTTAGGATTTATTTTTCGTGTAACTAAAGATTTCACTTCAGCAAAATCTTTGAAAATATTATATTGTTCATTAGTTAGAAGTCGACTTGAATATGCTTCCCAAGCTTGGAACCCTGACTATCAAATTTACATTAACATGCTGGAGAGGGTTCAAAAAAAGTTCTTAAAAATGCTTAACTATAAACATAAAATAATCTGTTGTAACTATTTAAATAGCTGCAAAAAGCACCACCTTTGGAGCAGAGGCGTGAGACTGCGGATCTCACTTTCTTACACAACTTGGTCTTGAACAAAATCGATTGTCCGAATCTTCTATCATTGGTCGGAGTTCGGATCCCGCACCGCGCCTTCAGCCGCTCTTCTCGTAACCATATGATGCTTCACACACCGCATTGTTCTACCAATTATCGTAGAAACTCATTTCTCGTCCGCACTAGCCGCGTCTTTAATAAAAAATATTCCCATAATTTTGACCTTTTTAATTGTAAGGAAAATAGTTTTAAAATCTTTCTAATAACTCCTTTTTCTCGAATAAGGTAACTTAATATTATGTTTATAATATAATATAGCTTATTATCTAAATAATGTATTTAATTAAATATATTCTATAAGTAAATATATAAGTAAGTATAATGTATTTAGTAGGTATATAATGTTTAAAACTTCTACTATGTATCTAATAGATCTGGCTTATTCGTGTTGTTTGGGTATCCTGGTTAAGATACCTATATAAATATTAGTAGTTTAGTTATATTTTGTTTAAAAATTAATCTAATTGAGCAAACTTAACTTAAATTGTACCTATGAGTTCTACTTTGTTTTTGTTTATAATATTCAATTACTTGTTGTAGTTTTGGATGTAAATTCTTTTATTGTACTATATGTGAAAACTTACTAGGCTTATTTATACTATTGTTATGCTAATCAATTTAAAAATGCTGTTTAGTTTTCCTAAGATGTAAAAATAAAATATCGCGAGCGAATAAGCATTTAACTGCAAGCGCAGCTAACTGCATATTTGCTGCGTGGTTTGGTTTACCCGAACACGGATCATTGGTCTAAGAGTTATGTCAAATTAGTTTCAGTATTAATAATATAATTGTGTATAACACAGTATCTCTGAAAACAAACTAACTTACTCCATAACAAATTTATTATTAGTATAGATATTTTAGAATATTGTAGGGTTCATTTATTCAAAGTCTTCAAAGGAGACGACAAAATGGACAAAGGCTGTTACGGAATGGTGGCTAAAAGTATTATAAGACTGAGAGGAGATCGGTCTCGCACGGTACCCAATGGATTGACGTACGAAGGATGTCCCTACAGGTAATAGTACAAACGGGCTAAAATGATGATGAGACTCGATATCGCCTATAGGTGTTCGTGGATGGCAAGGACGCGGCGCAGTGTGACCCGCAGTGCCTCGGATGCCGCAACACCGCGCCGGACGAGTGCTCGCTGTGCCGCCACTACACGCACCGCGCCCGCTGCCTGCCCGCCTGTCCCCCCGACACGTGAGTGCTCGCTGTGCCGCCACTACACGCACCGCGCCCGCTGCCTGCCCGCCTGTCCCCCCGACACGTGAGTGCTCGCTGTGCCGCCACTACACGCACCGCGCCCGCTGCCTGCCCGCCTGTCCCCCCGACACGTGAGTGCTCGCTGTGCCGCCACTACACGCACCGTGCCCGCTGCCTGCCCGCCTGTCCCCCCGACACGTGAGTGCTCGCTGTGCCGCCACTACACGCACCGCGCCCGCTGCCTGCCCGCCTGTCCCCCCGACACGTGAGTGCTCGCTGTGCCGCCACTACACGCACCGCGCCCGCTGCCTGCCCGCCTGTCCCCCCGACACGTGAGTGCTCGCTGTGCCGCCACTACACGCACCGCGCCCGCTGCCTGCCCGCCTGTCCCCCCGACACGTGAGTGCTCGCTGTGCCGCCACTACACGCACCGCGCCCGCTGCCTGCCCGCCTGTGCCCCGACACGTGAGTGCTCGTTGTGTCGCCACTACACGCACCACGCCCGCTGCCTGCCCGCCTGTCCCCCCGACACGTGAGTGCTCGCTGTGCCGCCACTACACGCACCGCGCCCGCTGCCTGCCCGCCTGTCCCCCCGACACGTGAGTGCTCGCTGTGCCGCCACTACACGCACCGCGCCCGCTGCCTGCCCGCCTGTCCCCCGACACGTGAGTGCTCGCTGTGCCGCCACTATTTCCGACAGTATTCAGACGGTACACTAACACGTTCTCGGTGTCGGCAGACTGGTGCTCCCGGACTGCCAGTACTGCGTGTCGGCGGAGGAGTGCGCGGCGGTGGGGGGGCGCGTGTGGAACGGCACGTGCGCGCTGCAGTGCCCGCCGGACTACGCGCCGCGCCGCGACTCCTGCTCCTACGACCCGCAGGAGAAGGTACGCAGAGGATGACTGCTCTAGAAGACAACTATAACGAGAATGGTCATTAAATGTTATATTACCTTTAACTGACCAACAATACTGAATAGATTTGTGGACAAACAATTCCTAATAAATGACTTCTCCGGACCTTTTCAATGCCTTGAGCGATGAGCTGAGCAGTACCCCTTAGGGCTCAGATTGGGAGATACGTCAACAATCTGTGCTACGCGGATGATAAATTAATGAATGAATACATTATATAATTATGGTTAGAGCGAGCAGATCATTCAATAATTTATGTATAAAGATCATAGTATTGATCCATACGCCAGCAGTGTGACCAAGGCTAGGCGGGTTCTGTGTGACAGCTTGTTTGGTAGTTCTTCTCCTAAAATATTAATTAGTAAGTATATGTATAATATCAGGTGTTTCTTAGTTACATTTAGTTTAGTTGGGTTCTGTACGGTTCCGTTTTGGTATATGTATTCACACCTTTATGTATTTATATTATTTCTAATCGTGAGAACCTATTATTGGCTTTGTTTTTTTATTTTAGTTTATATCGTTGATGTTTTAGCCGTTGGTTTTCCAAATATTGTTAAATAAATAAATGATATGGTTCTTCTCACCCCTTCGTTTAAGGATTTAAAAACGCTGATAGCCATTTGTGAAAAGTATGCAAAAAATCACGATCTTATTTAAAACACGAAAAAGACAGAAATGGTTATCTTTAGGTCTGGTAGAGGCCCGGAGAACGTTCCCGGGGTTGGTATCGAAGGGCGACCTATTAAACTTTTAGATACCTAGGACACATCGTCAAAGGGCATTATGTGCCGTAATAAGTAACATGATCGCAAGATTTCTTTATTATGCTCACCTGACGTAAATATTGTCAGTCAGTCAGTCACACATGTCAGCTGTCGATGAGAGTATCTCTCGTGCAGGTTTGCGAGAGCCTGGAGATCTTTGGCCTGGCGCGGCTGCAGGAGGCGGCGGGCTGCGTGGTGGTGAACGGGTCGCTGGAGCTGCACCTGCGCGTGCTCGGCGCCCCGCTGCACGCCGAGCTGCGCGCCGCGCTGGCCCGCGTGCGCGACGTGCGCGACTACGTGCTGGTGCGCGGCACGCCGGGCCTGCGCGCGCTCGACTTCCTGCCGGCGCTGCGCCGCGTGCGGGGCGCCCGGCTCAAGGACGAGCGGTGAGTGTGCTGCGAACGCGAACGTGAATAATCAGCCGCAACATCAATTATTACAAACAAAATCTAACTATGTATAAAGCTATATGTGGAAGCTGTCTATAGCTTAAGTGTACCCATAAGCTGTGTTCTATTGTTTGTATTAAGCTTCTTGTTTCCCAAATAAATAAATAAAATAAAATAAAATAAATAAAATTATCTATATAATAAAAATGAATCGCCGTTCGTTAGTCTCGCTAAAACTCGAGAACGGCCGGGCCGATTGAGCTGGTTTTGGTCTTGAAATGTTCGTAGTAGTCCAGGGAAGGTTTTAGAGAAGCGGGCGAAGCCGCGGGCGGGTCAACTAGTATATTATATATTTAACAGGTACAGCGTGCTGGTGCACGACATGCCGGATCTGAGCGCGCTGCTGCCGCGCGCCGTCACCGCCGCGCTGCAGGTGGACCGCGGCGCCGTGCTAGTGCGAGACAACCCGCGCCTCTGCAGCGAGGAGGTAACGTCAGCCAGCTTGCATACGGCAGATCACCAGCATCTAGTCCTGTATATCACCTGGGTATAGGTGAGCATAAGACTCATAATGTGTCAGGTGGCGGCGCTGGCGGCGCGCGCGCCCTGGCCGGCGGCGGCGGCGCTCGGCTCCAACGGCTACGACGGCGGCGCCTGCCCCGGCGCGCCGCGCCTGCAGCTGCGCCTCGTGTCCCCCTCCGCCGCCCTGCTGCAGTTCCCTCGCTCTCCCCCCCCTGCGACCCACGCCGTGCTGCTGGCGCGCCGCCCCCCGCGCGGCCCACCCCCGCGGCCCGAGGCCTGCAGTCCCGCCGCGTGGCGCGCGTTGGCCGTGCCGCCCGCGCCCGGCGCGGTCGCGCTCGTGGAGCTGCCGGCGCTGCGTCCCGCCTCCACCTACCTGGTGTGCGTGGAGACGCGCGGCGGCGGCACCAGGGCCCGCAGCGCGCTAGCCGAGCTGAGGACGCCGGTGGGCCGCCTCGCGCCGCCCTTCCTGATTCGGCTCGCGGCCAACGTTTCAACCGTGTATCTGCACTGGCTCGTGCACGAGGACTACGCGGGGCTCGCGACGCGCTTCGAGCTGCGCGTCGAGCTGCTGGACGCGAAGGAGGCGCGACGCGGGGCGGGGTGCGAGGTGGCCGTCTCGGCCGAGGATGCGCGCCACGAGGCCTTGTGGCGCGCGCCGCCGGAGTACGCCGCGTGCTGCGCGCCGCCCGCCGACGAGCGCGCCGACGAGGACTTCGACGTGTGCGCCGTCATCGGCTGCGACGAGCCCGACGAGCCGGCTGCGACGCGCGCCATCGTGCTCCCCGGGGACCAGCGGGACGCTACGGTCGTGGGACTGGTCCCGTTCCGACTGTACAGGTTCGGTTTGCGCGCATGCGCGGGGTCTGAATGCAGCCGCGAGGCGCGCGGGGCGGTGCGCACGCGACTCGCGCCGTCATCGGACGGGCCGCGGCGGGCCGTGCTGGCGGGCGGGCGCGTCACGTGGCGTGCGCCGCGGGAGACCAACGGGCCGGTGCTCTCGTACACGGTGGAGGCGCAGTACGGCAGTCCAGCGCGGGTCCGCTCGTTCTGCGTGGCGCCGAGCGAGGTGGAGGTGGCGGTGGGCGCGGGTGCGTCGCAGGCGCGCGTGTGCGCCCTCAGCCTGGCGCAGGACGTGGCGTGCAGCGCATGGACGCGCGCGGCGCCCGCGGCGGAGGAGGGAGGGGGGCGCGGCGCGGGGTGGTGGGCGGCGGGTGCGGCCGCGGCGCTGTTGCTGCTGGCAGCGTCGTGCGGCGGAGCGCGCGCGGCGCGGTGCTGGTGGAGGCTGGCGGGTGCTAGCGGGTGCTGGCGGAGGCTGGCGGGTGCTGGCGGGGCGCTGGCGGGGGACACCGCGGCGCTGCTGGCGGCGGGGGAGGGGTGCGCGGAGGAGGACCCGCCTTCGATGATGGTCTCCGACTTCGGACAGATGTACGATATTACTTTGCGTGATTCTGGATTATTATGAGTCGCACTCTTTCGTTTTGGATCTTTGGTTTTGGTGTTTTGTTTTCGTTGGGATCTACATATGTTTTGAGGTTATTATTAGTCTAAAAGTTACTCAATCCCAATTTATGTATAAATGCAATTTTTGGTTAAAAAAGAACCATAATACGATTTGTAGCTCCATTTTCATGAATCGCACAAGCGATAGACGGTTAACCGTCGGGCGTCTCAGTTTTTAAATTTGTGTCGCTCAACCAACTACGTCCAGTGGCTGAAATTGGAGTGAAGTCATGATCTTTATTATAATAATAATTCCTTCTATTTTGGCCAACGAATTAGCATTGGCATTCTTAAGCGATCTACACACCAAAGCCAACAATCTTGTACAAAATAATAACCTAAGAGCCCGTGATGGCCAGACCTTCCTTTAATTCACAAGCGTGAAAATTCTTTCATGTGTATGTCTAACATAGGTAAGATTAACCCCCAAACATGAAACCTGGATCGTGGTTCCTTTGGGAGATAACAGGTAAAAGGTTGTTATCTCCCAAAGGAACCGCGATCCAGGTTTCATGTTTGGGGGTTATTCTTACCTATGTTAGACATACACATGAAAGAATTTTCACGCTTGTGAATTAAAGGAAGGTCTGGCCATCACAGGCTCTTGGTCTATAAGGCCGGCGGGTTGGGCCGCCGGGCTGTGCCGGCGGGCCGCCGGCTTTGGTGTGTAGACCGCATTATATTTAAATTGAGAAAATGTATCCTACTAATTTAAAATAATTATTGTGAAGAATACTTTTAGAAAATCGTAGATATTTGCATTACGACAGTATCAAATAAGTAATAAAAAAATAATTATTTTAGGGGAAATACATAAGTATTAAATGGATTTAAAACACTAATTTAGCTTTATTAAAACAATAAAATACCTTATATAAATATTGATGAACAATAGACACAGCGACGTGGGTTCGTTTCGTTCTCAGTCGGTCCCGTATTCACTCGGTCCGCGTTCTTCCCCGATGTGGTGTAGGTACGAGTACGATCAATTTAATCCGAAGCATTTTTTTATTAAACGTACTGCTGGCAGGCACTTTATTTAAATGGAAGACTTCTTGAACTTCTGAATTTCTTCACCCCTTGGTAAGCTCGAAGCTCGGGCGGGCGCTAGTCTGAGGCGATCCAGCATGGCAGGGCGCTCGGATTTAATCTTTGAATTATTCTCCAGAAACGCTGAAGAAAAACACTTTCTAAAGTCCCTTTCTAATATAAATAATGTACCTATCATTCCGGAGCAGTTTACAAAGGGTTCGAGGAAGAGAAACTTCCAATATATCGGTGTATTTACATAAACCCCGGCTCGGAAAAGGTCCCCGAATAGTAGGAACATTCGTCTTTCCAACGTCACTCAATTCCGCGAAATCTATCCGTTCAGTAGGTACTTACATTAACATAAGTCTGTTAGCGGCCCGCCGGCAGGGGCGGTCTGCGCACTCTCCAATAAACATTATAATCTATTCAATATTGTATCACCTTAAACAATTAGAATTAATAACCATAATACCTATTTTGTAGTAGCCAACTAACCCAACTTAGAACCTAGGTGGAATCACCTAGATTAGGTTCACCTAGGTTAGGTGGATCACAATCAGACAGGTCGTGATAGTGTTGTTGAAGACTGTTGGTATTGAAGTGGACGATGTGGTCGAGTGCACTCGCCCTCTCCGCTCGCAGGACTCGGAGCTTGTGGTCGAGTGCACTCGCCCTCTCCGCTCGCAGGACTCGGAGCTTGTGGTCGAGTGCACTCGCCCTCTCCGCTCGCAGGACTCGGAGCTTGTGGTCGAGTGCACTCGCCCTCTCCGCTCGCAGGACTCGGAGCTTGTGGTCGAGTGCACTCGCCCTCTCCGCTCGCAGGACTCGGAGCTTGTGGTCGAGTGCACTCGCCCTCTCCGCTCGCAGGACTCGGAGCTTGTGGTCGAGTGCACTCGCCCTTTCCGCTCGCAGGACTCGGAGCTTGTGGTCGAGTGCACTCGCCCTCTCCGCTCGCAGGACTCGGAGCTTGTGGTCGAGTGCACTCGCCCTCTCCGCTCGCAGGACTCGGAGCTTGTGGTCGAGTGCACTCGCCCTCTCCGCTCGCAGGACTCGGAGCTTGTGGTCGAGTGCACTCGCCCTCTCCGCTCGCAGGACTCGGAGCTTGTGGTCGAGTGCACTCGCCCTCTCCGCTCGCAGGACTCGGAGCTTGTGGTCGAGTGCACTCGCCCTCTCCGCTCGCAGGACTCGGAGCTTGTGGTCGAGTGCACTCGCCCTCTCCGCTCGCAGGACTCGGAGCTTGTGGTCGAGTGCACTCGCCCTCTCCGCTCGCAGGACTCGGAGCTTGTGGTCGAGTGCACTCGCCCTCTCCGCTCGCAGGACTCGGAGCTTGTGGTCGAGTGCACTCGCCCTCTCCGCTCGCAGGACTCGGAGCTGCTTGGTATGCTGGCGGCGGCGCGAGCCTCTCGCTCGCAACTAAACCAATCTACTAGAAACTTTCCCATCCATTCGTATGTCGGAAGCTACCCTCCGAAAGTGTTCTTAAGAGGCAAACTTACAATTACAAGAAACCATCGCCTTGTGATCACAATTATGTCAGTAGAAAAGCAAATGTTAACTAACATTTTACAGTACTAATTGTGAGGGTATAATGAAGTGCAATAATAACGAATGCACAAGGATTTTTCTGAAAACCAGCGTTAAGCCCTTTTTTGGCAAAAAAAAGAATGTAGGTACTTAGCAAAACTAGGTAGGTAGTAAGTACATAACATAATAATATAGCTCGCTTTAAGTAATAGTTTTCGCATATATGCATTTAATTTTATCGACAGGAAAAGGCAATGTGACCTACACAAGTAAATCGCCGAATACCGGGCGAGGTCCATTCCTCGGCGTTCAGCAGTCTTATTAATTAGCTACTAAACAAAAATTCAAGGCCCGCTTGTAATTTACTCTCGTTTCAATTTTAATTTGGGGATAACCCGAACTAATTACTCGGCGTGTTATTTATTCACGTTGTTTTCTTTTCCTGCAGCCCTTGTTTCCATTTGAACCTAATGGGATAATTTTAAATACAGAAAAAAGCGTAATAATGAATTACTCTGCTAAATTATTAAAGAAAGAAGAAAAATAAGAAGATGTAAAGTTTCTAACCTTTGACATTCATAATATTATGATTAAATTATGCAAAAGGCTTGCAAGTGCAAATTACGCTTTATTTAAACTTAAGCCATTAGTTAACAAGCAAACATTCCTCTCAGTTTATTATACATATTGCCATTTTATAATCAACTAGCTTTCCGCCCGCGGCTTCGCCCGCGTTATATTGGTAAAAAGCCCTATAACCCTATATATAAAAAAACTCTATGTCCTTCTCCTGGCTCTAAACTACCTCTCTGCCAATTTTCAGCTTAATCAGTTCAGCCGTTCTTGAGTTATAAGTGAAGTAACTAACACGAATTTCTTATATATACAGGGCGTCCCAAAGTTATGGGCCATGAAGGGGAAGTACCTTAAATATCGTAGATAGTGAATTTTGCTCAAAGAAGAAATTATTTTATTTTTAAAAGTAAGTAATTCTGCATTCATAGATTTTCTAAAAATTACTTGCTTTGTCTGGGAATCGAACCGATGATACCACACATACTTTTATGATACCAATCGAAATAATAGTTAAAAAATAATAACTCTGATTAAGTAACATAGTATTTTAAAAGAAAGGGACAACATTTTTATAGTAAGGTAAAATAAATAAATAAAAATAAAATAAAAATAGCTTTATTTTTCTTACACAAATTTTTCACTGATTTTATTTACATTTTAGATATTATGTGCAAGTACCACATATAGCGGTGAAAGCCTCCTCCATTTTGTTCCAAGTCTCCCGGTCTCTAGCAAGTCTGCTCCAGGTTGCTCCAGCCATCTTTTGGATGTCATCGCTCCAGCGTTTAGATGGTCTGCCTCGTTTGCGCGTTTTGTCAGGTGGATACCAATTACTTACCTGTTTGGTCCACCTGTCATCAGAAGAGCGTTGGAGATGACCTGCCCACTTCCACTTTAAGCGGAGCACTCTAGTTACTACATCTTTAGCCTTGGTTTTCTTTCTGATGATAGTATTTCTTATTTTGTCTCTTATTTTATAACCAAGTAAGCTTCTTTCAAGGCCTCTTTGGCAGACTCTTATTATTTGCAAAGTTAGGTAAGGTATTTTTATCAAATTAAAAATCTCATTTCGCTTGAAATAAATTTACTCGATTACTATACACACACTTAGGAGCTAGGTATCTATATTAAATAACGTGTCATCCAATACTTGCATAATTTAGGTACTAAAAACATCACCAAACAAAAGAGCACTCACGCCACACACCAAGTCATCAATACAAGCAAAATATACAACGATGCACACAAATACGCTCGCGGTCACGACGATGACTCACGCATTAGGAAAGATGCAAGAGTCAATGAGGTCGCGGCCACTTCAACCATCGATCCGACAGGTACACGAGAGCTCTCAGACTAGACATCAGCACACGGAGGCGGCGGTCAGGGCACGCTGACGGGCAGGAACATCTGCGGGTCGCCGAGCTTGGGCTCGAGGCGGATGTTGACGCGCGAGTCGCCGTCGCCCACCTCCAGGAAGCTGTTCCAGTCCAGCATCCAGTAGAAGCCGTTCTTGCGCGGCGGCGGCAGGTCCGCGCCGCCCGCCTCCTCCGGCGCCGCGCCGCCGAAGGACGCCTCCAGGTCCGCCAGCGACGCGCCGCCCTCCGCGCTCGCCGCCGCGCCCGCCGAGTCCTCCGCCGCCGCCGTCGTCGCCGCCCGGGGCGCCTCCGTCGTCTCCGTCGCGTTCGCCTGCCGCTTGGTCTGCTCGCTGTCGGCGCCGGGCCGAGCCTCGCTCACGGGACTCACGCCCTTGCCGAGGGGGATGACCTTGACGGAGTCGTAGTCGACGGGCTCGTAGGTGGGCGGCAGCAGCGGGCCGGGCGCGGGCGCGGCCGGCATCGGCAGCGGGTAGCGCGTCTCCAGCGCCTCCGACGCGGCGCCGTCCAGCTCCTGCGCGGGGGAGATCAGGTCGTACGCGAGCAGGAGGTTCTCGGGGAGCTGCACGGAGCCGTCGACGACGCGCGCCGGCGGGAGCGGCTTGAAACCCTCCAGCGGGAGCAGCACGCGGTCCGCCTCCGTCCCGTGCGCGTCCAGGAAGGCCTGCAGCTCCGCCGGGACGGGCTCCTCCCTCCGCCGGGACTCCGCCAGCCGGGCGTTGTGCGCCAGCGCGGCCTGCAGGCGCGACCCGCTCAGCTCCCGCGCGGGAGCGGGCACCGGGCTCGTCTCCACAAGCACCTTCTCCACTTTAGGAGGTTTGGTGTAGAGCTCCTGCAGCGTGAACCCGTCCTTGGGGGTATAGGCGTGCACGAGCAGCATGGAGGGTGCGGGCGTGGTGCGGGCGGAGGCGGCGGCGGAGGCGGCGGCGGGCGCGGCGGCGGCGGCGCGCGCGTCCTCCGCGCGGATGTCGTGCATCAGCGACAGGATCTCGTCGCGCGAGAGGCGCGGCAGCAGCGAGTTGGAGCGCAGGATGGCTTCCACCTGGCGCACCGTGCGCTCCTCGTCGAGCGCCCCCCGCGCCCCCGCCGCCCCCGCCGCCCCCGCCGCCAGGGCCACCAGCGCGCAGGCCGCGCACCACCGCAGAATCAACATCTGTAACCAACAAACACTAATTAGCCATGATTACCTTCGCCGTACCGGTGGAAGGCAAACTTGATCAGAGTTTAGAGAGTAGGGCCCCGGGCTCATATAATTGGTGTAATTATTTTGTGGCTGTGACTAACGGGTCAGTAGTAATCCTCGTGATCCGACCGAACTTGGATAACTTCTGATTACGTAATCATAATTCCAAACTTTTCTGTAGGAAGTTTTGGGAAATTCCTGTCACACTCCGTAAATTGTTATGGAATGTGATAGGTACATTTTAGATACTAGCTGTTAGTTCACTTAATGTTCGAAAGTGGTATGGTAACGTGTGGCACCTCATCACGCACGACTACCGCGATGGCACGATGGCACGGTGGTCGCCAGCCGCCGCCAGGAGCAACGTTTAATAATCACAATAGCAGCACCTAGTAAGGAAACCCAGTTTTTAACATAACTACTTCATATTTCGATCATCATCATGACTTTCCCTTTGCTGAGACACAAGTAATTCTCGACTAGAGAGATTAGGCCTTAATTCACCACGCTGGCTAAGTAAATAGGTGCGTCCATAATCCATAATGCGCCCCTCAACGAATTTTTCTGATGGTGTGGTATCAGAAGCAGAAAGATATATCCAACAATGTAGGTAAATAAGGCAAGACATGATCAATAAATGGACGGAGTATGCATAGTGAAAGGCAGCGCGGAATGGTGTTAGCGCACGAGCGTCAGCGGCGCGCTGTCGGTTTCTGCGCAATCACGCGGCGCGCGGGCGGCACGCGACGGCGCGCGGCGCGACACGCGGCGCGACACGCGGCGGCGCGCGGAGCACTACAGGCTGAACCTGCTTTGGACGATGGACCGAACGAACTGCGGTATCCTGCTCTAGTTTACAATTTAGATAGATTTTACTGAATGAAAATGATTATCTAAAATTTTAATTACCTTTGTGTCAGTCACGTCAGTATTACCGAATGATCAAATGATAACATTAATTCATAAAGTATTACAAAGTATGTATAACTTAGTTAGATAAGTTGGCAGCTAAAACTTTATCACAACCCAGATAAGTGTGTAATCCCGTGATATGTATGTAGATAGGTGGATGTGCCACGGGCCTGCCAACAATGGGTCGCCGTAACCGTATTGTACGGCCATAAAGCCGCCAGTGCCGGCCGCCGCCACCAGCCTGCCAACTCCTCACGAATCACAACAACACGCCCGACACCGTACAACCGGAGCCGGCTGCTAACGATCCAGATGAAGGTTCTAATGTTCATAATGTATTCAATTCTTACGCTGGACACACTACTGTGGATGTAAAGTAGGTACATAGGTACCTACCTATGGGGTCTAGGCTAGCCGACACGTGACAACGATCAAAAAACCCGACGAAAAATATCTGACCTAGGAAAACTTTGTCAGCAGCAAATGTTTAGCTAAATAATCTGATAAATGAATAGTTAATTCATTCTCCAAGGTAATAGTTAGATATAATTGTGCACCACTAGCGTTTATCCCATGCCCGACTTGATACCGATTGTGATCAGCTCCGAATCTCTCCACTAAGTATGTGTTGAAGGTCCGCCCGGAGACTTGTGAACAACGCGTCCGCTGGTGAGAGACAACATGGAGCATACAGAAGAACGCGTCCTTTACGTAATTACAGCTCTACCTATGTTTTCTTCAAGAACAGATCCAAGGTAATTTTACTCGCGCTTAGCTGAATTAATCAACCACGTATAAAAGATGCACATAAAAAGTTTAATTGACAAAAAAGTGAAGCTAACAAAAGGGAACTTCCGCAGAATCAATTATACAAAAAATAAATTAAAATCGGTTGCAGCACCTAAAGATCATTAGCAAACGTTTGCAATGGGCCAGTGTTACGTAGCCGAGTGTGGTAATGGTCACCGCGCGAGCGATAGTGTCGCATCGCATCTTGAGCAAAAGGCGGTACTACGTAGGTAACGCGATTGTGAATTAAGAAGAAATATTGCTTTATCTTAATCTTTAATCCTAGCCGCAGGCCTGCGGGTCGCGATTTGCATAATTGTAAACATTGAACGACCTCGCTGACATCATAGGTGTACCTCGTCGTTCGCGTTATTCGTCGCTCGCAGTTATGTAACCTTCTTCATTTTTACAATCTTGAAAACTTAATGAATACGAGTATACAGTTGACACAGCACACATAGTAGCCCGGTGCTTGCTGCCAGGCTAAATGTGATGCCTTGAGATATTTGATATAAGTACCTACTTATGTATTTACCTCGAACTAAGGTAATAAAAAGTGGCCAAGGGCGAGTTGGACTCGCCCATGTAGACTTCAGGCAGAAATAGTTTAAGTATAACTTATTAAAAAAAATACTTTATAGATTTCGTTCTAACCAATTTTCGTTGGTAGTTTTTGTGCTTATATAAGCATTATAAATAAGCAAGTTCATCCATCGATGAACATTGGTTCGGTGTATGGAATGGAACCCCATGCAATAAAATAGACAATTCTTTTAATTTAATAAAATACAATCGCTGTATAATTAAATTTACTATATACTATTATAGATATAACATTTGGCTTATTCGTGGTGGTTAAGTATCCTGGTACGTAATATATATAAATAAATATTAGTTAAGTTATATTTTGTATAAATAGTAATCTAATTGAACAAACCTATTTTAAAATGGTATGAGTTCTACTTAAGCATTGTTTTACTCTCGCTCAAATGTTTTTTATATTTTATTATTCTATTATTTGTTTTAGTTTTGGATGTAAATTATAATATTTGTACTATATGTGAAAACTTACAAGGCTTATTCAAACTATTGTTATGCTAAGTTATTTAAGTAAAATGCTGTTTAGTTTTCCTAAAATGTAAAAAAAAAATAAAAAAAAAAAAATAAAATAAAATAAAAATAATGAACCCACAACCTCCAATCAGCCACGCTTCATAGAGCAATAGTTAAATAATTTCGAAGGTGAAGTACATAATTAGAAAGGTTGCACTGCGGCGGCCTGGCCCTCGGCATCTGAATGAACACTTCCACTTCCTGCATTCATCCTTTTACTTTCGTACAGTGGACGTCACACTTAAGTAACACCATTGCAAGCAACTTATATGCAAAGCAGGTTACTCAATAATGTCGCAACCGGGACCTCTCTCATATTCGCAAAAGCGACGGTCGACGATCAACCGTGTCTTTTGTTAGGTAATATTGATTCTCTCACTTGAAAGTTGAAACGTAAACGAAATTGAGATAAAACTCGGGTAGGAAAATATGTATATAATTATGTAGGTCTTCATAGGTTCAAGTGATCCTTCAAGACTCTGCTTGAAACACAAACCACTAGGTTGTGGACAGTTTCTCCGTTAGGGTCAGCAGGACAAATACTACAATACATATTTTAAAAATAAAGATTCCATAGACATAATAATAATGTCTTCAAATTATAAATGATTGTATTACGAGTAGATAAGTACTTAGGTTAATTACATAGTAAGCTACCTACTAAATGTTTTGTATAAAAAATTAAATTAAATATATTCTACTCAAAGACCGAGAAAGGGCCTCCCGGCCTACGGCACTGAACAATTCTTGAAAGGGAACCGTCACTTACATCCAAAACGGACAACGGTCGGCTAGACGCACATGCCACTCGATCGCGTCGGTGGCGGGAACTGTCCTCGGTGCGGGTTCTATTCCACGGGCACTGCACTGTTCGGAGCTGCACTAGAGGCGAGCGCGGCGCGCGGCGCGAGACTGCGCGTGCGCCGCTACTAGGGGGCACTAGGGGGGGCACACGGGCCTTGTTCTACTCACTCAGTCGGTCGCCCCGTGACACACGCTCCTATCTACGGCACGGCGTAGGTACTTATTTAAGCCTCGAGCAGACCGGATGCGTATACGTACACGTAAGTGTAGACGTGCACGTACCACTGAGTTGTAATGTATGGGAATGCATGTGACAGGACACACTGCACGCGCACGTCACGTTACGCAAGCGGTGTGTCCTGTCTAATACGTTCCCATACATTACAACTCAGTGGTACGTGCACGTCTACGCTTACGTGTACGAATACGCATCCGGTCTGCTCGAGGCTTTAATGTGTTATGATGAAGACTGAGATTTAGCAGATAATGCATAATTGTCACTTTACAACTTAGCATTCTTTTGTCCTGAACTTTCTGTATGTACTGAAATTCGTGTTGGTTTGAACTTGACAACTATGTTACTATAATTATATTAAAGGGTTGCACGTGCCTGCTATTTTCATTGCGATACCAAAACAAAACTTTGTACGATCTGTTCCGGGTGTTCAATATATGTATAATAAAAGTACCTATGTATGTATATTCTATTAAGTGTATGAGATTATCTAGTACCTACCTACATATCCGTAACACAAGATTCGAGATTAACACGGGGATATTGCTGTGTTAAATGTCCAAAAATATTTATTTGGAATTCCCTGTGGATAATACGCGTTAATAACGTGATACTATTGTCTTAGTGAAACGACATAGGTGTAGGTACTAGTTCAATAACATTGCCTAAGTCTTAACGATTGGTGGGATACTACATCGATGACTCAACCATTGTTTTACTAATGGTGCTCAGTGCACTGGTAATTATGTACTGATTGTTTTACTAATGACCTTACGTATTCTGTCAAGCCGTGGATGTACTACCAACCTCCACCCATCCCTCCCGTGGCGACGACTACGCAAGTAGGTACCTACCCAAGAGATTTAAATACAGCACTGTCGTGTTGTTTATTTTGATGGCTGAAATGCCTTGATAACCTTGATGATAAGCATTATATTATATATTATGTACCTATATTTTCTAAGTTAGGTATAAGTACTAAAGTTGAGAAATATACTAGGAGGCAATATAGGCTAGGAGGTACTGTAGTAGTGTATACCAACACGAAAAGCGAAACGAACATGCGTCATTTATTTTTATTTCACGTTTTAAGGGTTCCGTAGCCAAATGGCAAAAACGGAACCCTTATAGATTCGTCATGTCCGTCCGTCCGTCCATCCGTCCGTCCTTCCGTATGTTACAGCCGTTTTTCTCCGAAACTATAAAGGCTATAAAGCTGGAATTTGGTAGGTAGATGTATTCCGTGAACCGCACTAAGATTTCATAAAGAAGTTAAAAAAAATAATAACATTTGGGGGTTAATTACTTAGAACTAAAAATTTATAAATAAAATTTAATTAGACCCATACGTGTGGGGTATCTATGAATAGGTCTTTAATAAAAATCTTTGATAAAAGTCTTAAATCATATAAAGGTTTCTAACATTATTTATTTCTAAACTAAATAGTTTGCACGAGAGACTCTTCCAAAGTGGAAAACAGAGTGTCCCCCCCCCCTCTAACTTCTAAAATAAGAGAATGATAAATCTAGAAAAAAATATAGGTATGTATAATGTACATAGTACAAAAACTACAAACAATTTTTATTTTATAATGTACAATTTTTTTATAATGTACATTAGTACAAAAACTACAAACAAACAATTGGTTTGTATTGAACGAAATCTATCAGTAGTTTTTTTATAATACGTCATAAACTATTTCATATAAAAAATTGCTGCGGAAGCCTACATGGGAGAGCCCGACTCGCACTTGGCCACTTTTATCTCATAATTTCAACATTATTTCGTAGTGTACATAAAATGAAATAGATATTGGATTTGAAAGGAGAAAATTCACCGCGCAATTTCTTGCACATTTGAATAAGTTAGTCAATCATAGATGACTGTGTAAACGCTATGCACAATGTGCGTGCAAGTGCAACGTGCTACTCTCAAGTGAAAGTGCCGCGTCTCCGTCCGACATGCCGCGACCTATCCTGGATCAAGTCTAGCCTACATACCACCTGAATGGACAAGCTGTAGCAGCCATTCATTGGAAGAATATAAGGTTTAATATTTTTGAAAAATGTAAATTTAATTTAGGTAAGTACCTACCTACCTAGGTACCTAATTCATAAAAACATTTTTATGTCTATACTACTAACAATAAATCTGTAAGGGTTGTTAATGGAGTAAGTTAGAGTTTTCAAAGATATTGTGTAGAGGCTCAATAATGAAACTACATAGTTTTTCGATTTTTAGATTTTTTTTCTGTATTATACGTACTTATGTATTATTTATATTATGTATGTTTGTATGTTCCTCCATTATCTCTTAAATAAAAAATCTGAATTTGAGTAAATAATAGTAGGTAGGTACCTACTCAATAAGTACGCCTTTGCAGCGCATCCACCATGTTTGCGGAATCCAGGGTGGATGGGTCTCATGCTGTTATCCACAAAAACACTGCATCACTACTACGCAGAGTGCGTTGCAGCACAAACAGCATCCTGCAGGTCATAATGACTCGCCAGTCATACGCTCCTTAATTTGCACCTCAATTGGTCTATTAATGTCTAAATTGTATCTTGTACGTTTCTTTGTACCTACATTATGTATGTCATGTAATGTGGATCTAAGTTATCTGAATAAAAATGATTTTCTTTATTTATTTATAATAATGGGACACAGGATAGGCTATTTAAATCTTGCTACAGTAATGATAAGACGTGGCCTCCATGTAAACATAATTTTACGCGGACGGATTCGCCGGGACAGCTACATAGTAGTTTATAATAAAAATATTTGTCAATCTTTAATACATAACAGCGCCTAAGCGGTAGGTAAGTACCCTGAATAAGGTCCTTATACATATATACATATAACGTAAGTCAAAGCAGCTACAGTTGACCCTGCCGCGCGGGTCGGCGACATGTTCTGTCGGTGCGCGGCCGCGATGCGCTGTTACGCAAGGAGTTGCGTCAGCGCGGCGGCACACGGCGCGGCGGCGCGCGGCGGGTCGCGAGAGAAAGTCGCGCGGTCGGACGCGGCCCGGAACCACGCCGTGACGACGTTAGCCTGACCTTGGCCTCACAACCACATTTGTCTAACGATGTTACGATATTTTTTTCATCTTTATTAAAAATACGTTTGTTTACATTCTTTGTATTTTACAATTTTCTCGTTTTGCATTGAATTTAAATAAATAATTGTTCATTAATTAAGTAACAAAGACCATGATTGACAAACCATTTACAAGCGTTACGTATATTAAAGACATTATATGTATAAATAAAATATTACAATTAAGTTATTTATACACAGGAAAATATGTGACGCCTATTACGTACACCCGGTAATAACCGAAACAGCAAGTTGTGCACATCAGGAACACACCCCGTAGTACCTTGCACATTGTTGCCGTTTGATCACCCCCTCCTGGTCTTTTGGGAATTGTACCCAAGACATCCCTGGAGAAACTTAGTGGGGTACATACAATATGGGTAATTCCCGAATTATCTCGTATACTACGACTGCCAAAATGCCTTCTGGACTTCTCCAGTAACAGTGCAAAAGTGCGGCTTCCATACGGAACTGCTCTACTCGAGCTTACTACGGACTAGAGCCCCGTACGGAAGCCGCACAACACTGTTACTGCGGAAGACACGGGCGTTCCTCAAAACAAACCCAAGTCTTTGATAAGCTGTCTTAGCGACTGTAGTGATGTGGTCGTAAATTGTGAGTTTTCGGCCGAAAGTAACACCCAAATCCTTGATTACCATTACTCTGGAGAACATGTTGACAATTGATCCTAAATCTAAGATATTAATAATTAAACCATTATTTACTCCATTAGTACTTAGTACGCACAGTATTCTGTATAAACGATTACTATTATTCAACTACAAGTTATGTTGCTTTGTCCTTTTGTTTTGCATTTAGCTTTGTTTGAGCGCATAACTGGTAATAGGTAGGTATACCTATTGTAGTTTATTTGCGGTTTCCCACAGTTTAACGTGTAGCTAAGTTATAGATAGAGTGAAACCTTGAATAGCCACGCCATCTAAATCATGATGTCAATCATGTAAAGTCAATCAATTGCAGCTTGATCCGGAGCTCAACCAGCTTCTATGGCCATCGCGGTCACGGGCGGCGAACGAGCGACATTAAAGTAGTCCAGCCCCCCCCCCCCCCCTCCCGCGCGGCTCTAAGCCGGCTCGTGTCTCCGCGGACCACAGAGCTTATTGAAAGTGCGCCCGAATCACTAGCGCAGATTGCTTGCTTTCCATTTAAGAACTAGTTTTATCTTGTTACATCATCATTATCATTGATTTTTATATTCTGAAATAAACTGATACATAGAAGAAAATTAAAATATATTAAGTAATTTATGTACCTAGATAAAAATAAATTTTCGTTGTAATTTTATAACTAAAGAACTCAAGAATTAAATGCTTTTGTGTTTAAAATAGTCCTAGCAGCCCCGTTAATGTTTAAAATCTGAAAAAACATGGAAAGAAAGCGGACGAAGCAGCGGTCAGCTAGTAGTACTATATAACTGTCGAAGGATGACAGGATCTTGATTAAATTGCTCAAAACTTCTCAGAACTGGGAACTGGTCTTCAAACTAAACCCATTACAGGTATTGGGTTATTTGGTGTAGGTTATTACAACGCTGGTTGGTGATCGCAGTAAGTTAGTGCAACACAGAACGAAGCTGCTGGTTCAATTCAACAAAGCCAACAGCTTTCATTCTGAAGATCGTGGGTTCAAACCCGTCAGGCACCTCTGCATTTTGTACAGCAGTAATTTTTCGAAATAGGTTATATTAAGTTTAGATATAACCGATATAGGCAAAAAAAGCAAGTACCGCCTACAATATCCTTGGCCTTAGGGAGTTTATTTTATAAGTTGCAGCTTTTATACAATAGCTACTTAGAACTTTTTGTAGTATCTCCGTGATTCCGAGTCCACTCTCAGTGGCGCAGCACGGCCGACCTGGAGTAGCGCGAGTAGTCACTGTGACCAGCCCGAGTGGCGGAGTGGCTGTGTAGGTGCCACCGGTCTGGAGGAAGTGGCCTCGCAGGCACGCACACTACACGGCCCACACTCGTCAGACTGGCTAGTACTAGCTGTCGATGTCAACGCCAACGAAACTAAATTTAGGAGAATCTTTGTTTTATTTTCTCGGCTATTAGTTTCTCTTTCGCCAACACTTTTAAAGTCAATCTAAATTCTTGCAGTTTTAAAGAGCGCTGATCAACAAAAACCGAGCAAGTTCGAAGGGCCCTTGGAATAGCCTCTCGCCAACAAATTAAGAACAACTATTCTATTGAAGAGTTCTGAAGCTTTGCGCAAACTTCCAAGCACTTGTGTCAAGGGCGAATAACTTGAAGTCATCGCCAGGCGGGCCGGCGCCCACCATAGCGCCCGAGGCTGCGGCCGGACTCCCACCGCTGCTGCGCTGGCGGATAGCAGTTGTTTTGAATAATATTCTCATCGGATGTTACCTGGATACCTCGCTCGAGGCTGAAGCGTATGAAGTTCTCGAAAATATCTGGCTGGAACAATCAAGTTGTTCCGAAACTGCCAAATAGGTATCTATCTACTCGGTAGTACTAGATTGACGTCAGCTTCAGCGCTGCGATGGCGAGCGGCCCTAAAGCTATCGACAAACTGTGATACTGTTAAACAAATAAGTGTCTAAGAAACTTTCTTACAGGATAATTTTGTTTTGACTTTCACGTGGACAAGTCGGCGCGTTATCCTAACACCCGACGTAACCGTTACTGATCAGAAGGGTTCTCATTCTGTGAGAATTACAGGCCTCTGTCTCGGCCGCCGCGGAGAGTTCCGTCTCTACTCAGTGCTGCGGGTTCCAGTACAACAATATACGATTATTATTATTCACATTCATAAAATCACTTACACTAATTTATATAAATTATATTATAGTCCACCATAAATTATAATATATACAAGATTAGTAAGAAGGTAGGTACTTATTGGAAATTGATAATTCTGTTAATTAGATACCATATTTACCAGAGACATATAACAAAACGTAACGAAGTGTACCTACAGTAAAAATAAATAGTAAATAAATATATTTATAGGTCATGGACGCTATTATCTGGCCATTATCTATTTGTTAGGCCCCCAGGGGGCCTACCATGATCTCTTAGAGCAGTATTATTCTAATCTTATTTTGTGATTTCGTACCATAACCTCTTATAAACCATATAAAGTAATATTATTTTAAGCTTACTCTAAGAATGTTCGGAAACATGATAGTTTTTAAAAGATGGTGGTTGGCCCCCTGATAACTAGGTAATTAACTATCATATGTAACTTCATATTGAGATAAACGGGCAATATACGAACCTTATTTACGTAGACTATTTTGATCAACCGTTTCGTCCCAGAACGTGGGACTTCATCAGGATCACAAGACACTGCAAGGACACGGATCACGACCGCTCGCTGGTAGTCAGTGCACCACGACAGTTTTTATAGTAAAATAACTATGTAACGTTTAAATCTACCAATCCAAATTTAGTTGTAAAAAGTCTCTATAAATTAGGTGTGTAATATAGCCGTCATAAGGTAATATACTAGCAATTGCATACTAGACTAGCAATGTCTGCATGCACAAACTATGCAAGTTTGATGTCGAATGCGGCGTGTAATGTGTAAGTACCTATAGTTTTGAGTTCTGTGGGGTGTTTCTGTGTGGGAGTGTGTAATGTATCCTCCAGAAGAGGAGTGTAGATGCACTCGCTAATGAGAAAACTTCGGGCAGATGTCGCCGCGACATCGGGACGACACGACGCGACGCGCGGAAGGCGACGTCTTGTGACAACTTGCCGCTACTTTGGGACAACGTGAGAGAGCTTCCTCCTAATGCGCTGCCACAGAACATATAATTACTACGGCGCTGCTAACTGCACATTTAAGTTTAAATATTTACAATGATAATCACTGTAAGTAGGTTGGTATAAGTACTATAAATAAAATAAATTAAGTAAAATGAATAAATACTCGTACTGATTTTACCTGGTGCTTAAATACTATTTATATAAGGTTTTGCAATGTTTTTTGGGGGAATATGTTTTTTAGTTAATAAAGGTACCGAGTGGCAGAGAGATTCGAGGTAGGTAAGTATACCGACGAATAACCCGTAATAATAAAGGACCAAACATTGCAGCCGCTGTGATGGGACCAAATGATTCTCCATATTGGTCCCATCAGACGCATAATGTATATACCTCAGATCTCTCTGTCACCCAGTTCCACTCGCGTTAAAATTTTAATCTTTATTGTCGATGTAGGTTCGGATCTTTTACTATTTGTTTTATAGAAAACGCGTAACTAACTTATGCGAATAGGAATTTATAAGGTCGTCGGCCATTATTATCTATCTGAGAATATCTGAGAATAATGTCGTCGAAGTGAGAGCGCCTGTTGTTAAATTCACATGGACCACGAGCGTTGCTCTGCGGGAACCGGAAGGCGCTAGTACATTTGGAAGCTAATAATGTTTGTGGCAAATGCCGGCAGAGTTCATAATTTATAAAACTACGTATGACATTACGGTAGGTAGAAGATATAATTAGCTTTAGCAAATACCTGTCTGTAACCGGCACCTCTAGTTCCAGTTTACATTTAAAGAGGATCAATCTACTATGAGAACGATTCTCAACTGGCTTTCTCATTGGAAAGTGAACCTTAACAATTTGAACGAAACTAGCTCATTTCTATAGATGACTTGAAAATGGGAAGTGAATTTCCCGCGGTAAAAAAGCCTATATCACAATAGGTACATCTCTTCATAAAATGTCCACTTAAAAAAGCACGTCAATGTGTCGCTCCATTTTGTCGTAAAAGACGGATAAACAGACACACAGACACACTTTCCTATTTATAATAATATTGAGTATGGAATTATGGATGTAACTACCGTTATCATAATCACTCCGACCGAATTCGCTTCATACCCAAAAATAAGAAGATAAAATAATAATTATTATTTAAAAAAAAGGTTTATTTCGGGCATAATTAACAAAATCAAACATAAAAATTAATTACAACCAGTTACAAGCAAAAGAAAATGACTCAGATTATAAAAAATATAAAAATGATAAATAGGAACATTAACGACCAAATTTGTGGGACTAATTTCTATCAGAAACTCTCAGTAAGTTTGGTCATAAGCAAACCTGATTCCGCACTCGTTCATACAATTTAATCACTAAAAGCCATTACCTCGTGCAGTTTAAACTTCGCTTTTTAAAGCCGAACTAAGTGTGTTGTGTTTTACCGCTAAACATTATCCTGGCAAAAATGGGTTTCAGTATGCGAATCAGCGATTTCTAACGGTTTTCACAATATTATTAATTTTGGTCTTTTTCCTTTTAACCCGACGCATAACACGGCTGATTGCTCCCTAAAAAAGGTTTTGATTTAGAAAAAAATCTGCAATTTATGATTATACCTGTCGCTCTAACTGAGTGAAAGGAGAATGGGCATTCTGGGACCACCCTCCAATAGCAACATGATAATATATAATTAGATAGGTCTTTTCATTTGGATTTGTTATGACAGCTTTGTTGTTACTGCTGTCCGTTTGGAGTTATGAAGCTTTTAAGTACCTGAGAAAAATATTAAGACAGATACAAATGTTTAATGTTTTTATACATATCCCGAGGCTTATCAGATAGAAAACTTCCCATCGATGACTGAAGAGTAAATAACTGTTCTAGGCTAAGGTACATATCAATATGATACATAAGTATATAAATAATATATAAGTTCATTCTTATAAGGTTATTATTTTCCTTGTTTATAAATGTTTTATTTTATCTTTATGTTTGTAAAGTACGTGGATATTAATAATCTTTCTTCTATATTATCTTCTATATTTTATATCTATATAAATAAAAATGAATCGCCGTTCGTTAGTCTGGCTAAAACTCGAGAACGGCTGGGCCGATTGCGCTGGTTTTGGTCTTGAAATGATTGTAGCAGTCCAGGGAAGGTTTAAAAGGTAAAAAACGGGCGAAGCCGCGCGGGGACAACTAGTATTTTAATATTTTTCTTAAGCGACAAAAAGCTTTATAACTTCAAACGGACAGCAGTATCAACAAAACTGTCATAATAATTATTGTTCCTATTGAAAAGACCTATGCAACGACATTATATCTTGTTGCTATTGGAAGGTGGTCCCAAGTTCCATACATTTTTGCCCATCATCCTTTCTTGAATATTTTGAATTTACGAATTTATTGAATATACGATTTAGGCCGTATTCGTCCGGGACGATTTTCATGATCAATTAAAAAGTTAATTTTCGTCCCGCATTCCGCATGTTAGGCGCATTTGTGTCGCATAACAAATTTAATGTAGTATATACCTAGGTATGTACAGTTAACGCCAACAGACAGTACCTACTGAAAAATACATAATTATCCTTAATTTTATCATATAGACATCAGAATATAATTTTTATAGTTTAATAGTAATCTGACATTCCACGCCATGTTATGTAAATGTTTAGGCAAATAAAAATACTTTTATAGAGTCCGACCGAGCCCGCTCTGTGGTGGCGACAATAATTGTCCGCAGACACTCAGGCTTAAATATAAACAACACTCAGTGTTGTTTATATTTAAGCTCTTTGTGAGGGTCATTCGTTTTTATTGTTTCATTTTGTGGCGTTTATTAACTGCACTGATATTGCGAAGGGAAGGTTGGTTTGTTATGTGAAGATTTAATTAAATAAATATATTGCTGGAAAATTCACACAGCAACATAATGATAGATATAGCTCCGTTAAAAGCTCTAAGCTTGTGTTACGGGTATAAATATAATATACCGTAAAACACTCCAACATTGCCACCGAGGGTAATTTTGCCCGAAGACCAATTTTTAAGCAAAACTTTTAATAGCAAAAATATCTGAATACTATGGTAACATTTATTGACTTTGGTAGAAAATAGGTTTTGTGTTTAGCATCACTGTCTATTGGATGTAACGCTAACGTCACTCAGTAACTTGTTGGAACTCGTCAAAGACAGAGTGTATTTTTGCGGGCAAGTTTTGGTGAAAATTCAAAAGTGGATTGTGCGTGATGAAGAAAACACAGATGAGTTTAATTTATATTATGTTGTACAAAAAACTTAAGGTATTATTATACCGTTATTGTCACTGATGCAGCTCTTGTATAACTAAAGTTATAAAGGTGGGCAAAGTTATCTAGTACTTTTGCGATCTACTATTGACAACATTGCCCGCAGTCAAAATAAGCTTAGGGTTGACACATCCGAGTTTTTTTTTTTTTGCTAATTATTATTATCTTGATTATTTAGATAATTTATTTTTATTATTTCTTAAAAGCAAGAACAAATCTCGAATTCGTCAAAGAAAGTCAAGACGAAAGATTGGAACCAGAATGTATTAAAAATAACACGGAATAAAATGTTAATACTTGCATGTGAATCTGTTGAATCAAACATGTTACTTGAAAGTTTTTTAAATAATTCAATAGAAGATAATCTTGTTTTTTTATTAACATAAAAAGAAATAAAAAGTCAAGAACAGTTTACTGAGATGTACCAACCCTATCACTTTACTAAAGGCGAAAAGCGAATTGTATGGAAAATGCTAACAAGGTTAGGGTAATTTTGCCCAACTAGCCTAACATGGATTTTGGTAGGAAACCTGTCATGGATTCGCTTTAGTTTTAAAGTAATGGCCAGTTTTGGTCATAATTCTTCTACAGGTTTTGCTGTCAGCTGATTAGAGGCCGGAGAGGAGATATTTGCGTCAAAAATCAACGTGGGCAATGTTGGCAATAAGTCGAGATAACATTGCCCGCCTTTAAAAATAATAAAATACTTGATTTAATATTGACGAATAACAAAATCTAATAAAATAATACATGCAAAATATCCTATAGTTGCAGATGCGAATAGAAAATACTTGTGTCCCCATACAAAAAAATAACAAAAATTGTAATTATTCGAAAAATGTGGGCAATGTTGGAGTGTTTTACGGTAATTATCTTTATTGATCAAAACTTATTTTCTAGCAAATACAGTGTTTCCCTGACTCCTAAACTAGTTTAAACTGTAGATAGAATAGATAGATTTTTTATTATACATTAAAAAAATTGTTGGCTAGGTATAACAAGCTGCTTCATTTAATTACCTATGTTTTTAAATAGTTTGTGAATTTTGAATTAGATGAATGAGAAATTTATGCCGGAACGACATGGCCTTCTAGACGCGTAGGTACCTACGTACCGAAATATTATCTACACATTCAAACACTGAAGAGAAGCCTTCCCTATCCTATCCCCAGCCTATTCTATAACAACTGAACAGACACATGTTTGTACACCTTTATACGAGTAAGTACCTATAATATAATGTTTGATAATGATAGTAAATCATGGATTTACTATCATTATCAAACCAAAGAAAGAGCACCAGTGTCCCGTCAGCGGCGCGGTCGCGGTGCTCCTGTACATTAGCGCGTTCTTATCGAGCACATTACTTACGGAGAACAAGCGACTCCACGACTCCCGCTCCATTTAAATATATCGAAAGTACTCTCAATGATTCTCGCATTTAAACGCCAACTTTCGAGCATAAATTGGTCTAAAGGGGCGTCATTAGCCGCGACGAGTTCACGAGGAGGGTGTCGGAGTCGGAACTCGCAAGTTCCGCTTAATTGTTCTTCCGCAGGTGAGTGCGTCCCGCCCCGCCCCGCCCCGCCCCGCCCGCGCCGCGCCGCCTTACATTTGAACTAGTATTGCTGCAAATAACTAGCAAAAGTCGTAATCGTTATCATTTCAAGAGAGTATGTCGCCTCCTTCTATGCGCGATGTGATGTGCTCACTGACACTTCCTCGAGCTAATCAACTTGTTTATTTGATTGATCCATTATTTTACTCATTGTCATAAAAACAATAATGGCACTAAATACTATAAAAACTAAGTGTTTTCAGGCGATGCTTCATTATACATTTTTAATAACTTAATAATCAAATAATTTTATTTAAACTTCATAAATAACATGCTTAACACACTCGCCACAACTACGGGGCCAGTCAGTTCCCGGCGCGGCGCGGCGCGGAGCCGGCGCGGCCGTGTACGCCGCGGCGGTCACGTCCTAGACACTCTCAGATACCTAATAATGCTCTTTAACCAGAAATTTTGATTGCGAACTTAAGGAATGGGTGCTGAGGAGCGCTTTGCCACTGAAGACTCAACTGTAGAAGTTATATCACACTTTTAAATACGTAATGATTGCGTTCGGTATCCAGCTTGTTCTAAAGTGGTATTAGCTTGGTACCTATTACTATTTACTTTGGAAAATGTTTTTTCAAGAATTTTATTTGTATAAATGTGAATGTTTTACAAATTAACGTTTTATGGTTTTAGGGACCGAATAAGTTCCACGGGCGAGTACATATCGCAATATTCGCAATAGTCCGTTGTCCGTACAAATGAGAAGATTCAACGAATGGCCCGGAGCCGCCGCTCGGACGGCGGGGCGCACCGAATACATCTACAGGCAAATATCGCTGTTATTTAATTGAAACCCCATGTATGTTTTGTTTCAATAAATTAGGTTTTATGTTTAGTTAAAATGATCCAACTTGCCAACAAACTAAACTTGTATAGGTAAGTAAAATGTTACTTACTGGTAACAATGTTCTACTAACTGGTAACACTTATCTATTTGTACCAATCATTATTTTGCAGCTAGTTTGTAAGCACGGCGCGTGGTCTCGCGGCAGGCGGGCGGTGCGACGCGATAGGAAACTTGCTGATTTCGCAAAAAAACGAATTGGCTGCAGCCTTGGTTAGTTACTTGTTACTTTAATTAGGTGCCCCGAGTTCTACCTTTTAAAGTTTTTATGTAGCAAATCGCTTTCCGATAGCTTTCCGTTTTAAAAGGAAATAATAGTTATAAAAACAGTAGTTTCTGTTTTATCGTGTATTTCATGATGTTAGTCCAATAGCAATATGTATCACACATAATCACAAGCCATAGTCGCAGTTTGTCTCCCACTGTAACGCTGTGGCCACTGGTCCACGTCCCGCGAGCTGCCCCGAGCGCGGCTGCACCGTCCTGTGACCGAGTGTACATCTTTGTCACATCAATAACCGAGTCAAAGTTAGATAATATTATATTGGATTTACGGCGTATTAGAAAGTATTGCGTTGCAGGCGTTTTTAAGAATAAGACAATATTTTCAAATCCCCCCGATTATTCTTGATCCGGGGCTTATTCCGCCCGAATCGCTCCGTGTTTGGATACTACATCGCTGATTCCATCCGCATTCATTTTTTTCAAAAGACCAAATTATTTTAAATATAATTTGAATAACTCTATATTAAGATATTCATATAGAGCCATGCGTGAGATAGTCTAGACCTGCGCGGCCTCAGGGCATGGTGTTATTGAATTTATATAAACTCAGACACATTTGCTTCCATTACATATTATTCAATTTATAGATTGTCTTGGGGGAATTTAACCAATTTCAAACATCTTGTATAATATCCGCTCTACCTGCCTGTGGAATTTACCTCAATGCATATAAAGCTCAAGTGGTAATGAATTTAAACGTTAAAAAAAACTGACATCGTGTTATTATTATGATCAAAGACCAAATGTAGGTAAGTCATTGTTTTTTTTAAATTATGTGTGGATATGTACCACACTGATACCTTCACGGTGGTCTTGATAGTAAAGTGCACGAGACAAACGAGTTATTTCAATGATTTCAACACCTGCATTATTCGAGCCAGGATGTCAGAATACGTGATAAATAATTGTGCGGTGAGCCGAGAGAGCCGGTACTCGTCCCTTTGTCCGCGCGACACATTGCCGAATTAGTGACGAGGACGAGGTACTTCTGAGCTCTTAGAAGCGGCGTCTCAACAATGCGGGTAGATTGGGATGAGTTGCTCCCCTCACCTGGATTGCTCGCATTGTGTGCGGGATATTATTTTGTCAGAAAATACTTTTGATGCGACTGACTGCGCAGGACCAATGTGGAACTAAGCGGTCACGTGATTGAGGTATTGTAGATAACTATTACATAATTTCAAATGAGTACCTACATTACTAAACTGTAGTAGAGTGAATCCAAACACAGAAGTATAAGTAGGTATTATCGGTAGATACCAAACGAATGCATAGTAGGTACAAAACATACGTATTTTTTTGTTGTTCCAATTTCCAATCAGTTCATCGTTTATCTAACCATACAAATTCAGTCAAAGTATAGTACCTACCTAGGTATTCTTTTCAAGGAAAAAAACACCTTAATTCAAACAGATGATTAGTCTATCGCTGGGCTATCTCAATTGTATGACTGACCTCCATGAGTCTATTATTGAGCCCTGAATTTGTATGATCAATGGATGTATTAAGCGATTGCAAATGATCATTTAATTCCCACAATCGCGCCGTCGCGATGTCAACAGAACAACAGCTCACTAATGTAAAGTAGTGGTCGTCTGTTTGTTCGTAGGTCGTGGTAGTAGGTAGTAGTAGTTACCACAGTCATTTTGAGAGCTCCGTAGCCAAATGGCAAAAAACGGAATCCTTATTGGATTCGTCATGTCTGTCCGCCGGTCCGTCCGCACAGCCACTTTTACACGAAAGCAAAACTATTTAAATTACGTAAGTAGATGAATTCTGTGAACCGCACTAAGATTAAAAAAATTGAAAAAAAAACAATAAAATTTGGGGGTCCCCATACTTATTTAGTTGGTTGGTACTCAACGTCAACATTTTTTTTTCATCAATCACATACGTATGGGGTATCTATAGATAGGTCTTTAAATATAAATCATATTAAGGTTTCTCAAATCATTTCGTTAAACTGAATAGTTTGCACGAGAGACTTCCAAAGTGATAAAATGCCCCCCCCCTCTAATTTCTAAAATAAGAGAATTATAAAAAAAATATAATGATGTATATCATCATGCAAACTGCCAACGAAAATTTGTTCGAACGAGACCTAGCCAGTAGTTCATTATTTTAATTCGTCATAAAAATTTCATAAAAATTACTGATGCGGAAGCCTTCGTAAATATGAATAGTATTTCTATTGTATTCGTTAGCTAGTATCAAATTTTCTGTGACTACGTTTGATATTCCAAGACCACTATTCTTGGAATATCGAACGTAGTCGCGGGAAATTTAATAGCTGTCGAATACAATAGAAATACTATGATAATAAAATGAATAGCAGTCATGAACTGTCCTAGATGTTAGATAAGTAGTAATAGAATCATTAGGAGTGTACTGCCTGATGTCCGGCGAGTCAATGTGCACGCGCGCGCTCGCCGCCGACATGTCGCCTCTGCGGGGCTGCTGGGCGCTCCTGCTGCTCGTGCTCTGCGTAAGTGAGCTCACTCATCGCTGTAATACGATTAATGCATCTTTAAAGATTTCCAGACAGTTGTAAGAGTTAATATGAAATATTATAAAAGGTTATTTTTTTCCTGAAACTTACAATCTCGGTCTCTTCAAGTCAAGAGTAAATGGAGGTACCTTCTAGACCCTTGCGATCCATCTTCAGCCACATCGACACTTCAGGTGAGATTGTGGTCAAGCAAGGGTCAATCATCAGTAAAAATTTTTTTTTGTAATTTACCAAACCTATGTTCGAAGGGTACCTACCAACAAAACTGTCTGTCTTATCAAATTATTTTCAGGAGTGGTCTGTGACGTATGCGATGTACGATCTGGAGCTGATACCGGAGCGCGTCGAGGTCCTGGAAGTGAACCCGCTCTACTGCCAGAACCTGACGCTGACGGTGCGGCGCGACGGCCGCCGCGGCCGCTACGTCGTCAACGCCGCCGGGTACAACATGCAGCCCTGGAACAACAACGTCACGGTAGCCGCGCCCACACCCTCTCACCCAGCGCCAGCTCCTGCACTAACTACACTAACCACGCTATGGCGCGTATATGCACGCATGCAACACAGTGTGCATCATTAACATTCTTTATTTAAATCCTCATCCTCAGTTTGAACTCTTATTTGTGTTCAGGTGCACCTCCAGTTCTTCGAATACCTGCACAACGAGTACCGGCCGTCGTTCGTGGAGGCGTCCTACCGCCTGTGCGACTTCGTCAACAAGAACCAGTTCGGCGGCAACCTGCGCCAGTACGGCGTCGTCTGTCCGATGGCACAGGTACTGACATAGCGCAGTCCTACCGCCTGTGCGACCGTGTCCAGTCGGTAATGTCCCTCGTGTTGGTCGGTTGGTTGCAGAAGTACTGGGCGCTGAACAACGCGTCGCTGGTGGTGCTGCAGTTCCCGTACAAGTTCCCGTTCAGCCGCTGCAAGCTCGCCATCACCGTGCGCACGTCGGCCGCGCGCGACCTCATCGGCAAGGTCGACCTGTTCGTACACATCAAAACTACGCAGAACTCCGCCTAACTACCTCCTCTACCTCTCGATCGGAACACATTTCTACAAAACGCATCATTACGTCCACCTTACTTTTAGCAGAACTCCTCTTAACTCTTTACAAACCCAATCAGACTCCTCATACGTTACAAACTCAAGCTAAACTTCTCATTACTCGCTATGAAATCCCTCTTCATGATTCTACGCATGTAGAAAGAACTTCTAATCACTGTTATTAAAAGTAAAGGTGGACAGTAATATAAGTGTCGGGCCTCTGTTAGGTACATAATAAGTATCATAAATTATAAAATAAATCAATTATAAATGAAAAAATGCTTTAATTTTTAATTCATTTTATTAGGAACATAAAAATTAATAAGTTTTGCAAGTAAGAATATATACATACTTAAGTTGAACAGAAGTGAATGCTAGAATAACTTGACATCCTGTATTATGATTATTATCGCGATAACGCAAGCCAACCAAGCTACAACCGCCTTTGATGAGGATAATTGAACGATCTCGCGTGGGCGGCGGCGCCCGCGTTAATCACACGAGTATCAAAAGTAGCGCCGCCGCGGAATAACGCCGAGATGTAGGGGGCGGCGCCACGGACACTCGGCGCGGCTACAACACTCCAGCCATCTTCAAAAATTCACGAAACAACTGAAATAATAATAATTATTATTTATTTGTTCATTTCGTAGGTAAATGTTATGCTAGTACCAGTGAAAACAACATAATTTTAAAACGAGTTTAGAACCAGCCACAAAATACTGCCTTAGCCAGAGCGCCACGGTAGCAACAATGTTCTAATCGCTTAGACTTGTACCGCAACGATCACAAGTACCTATATAACTTGAATAGTAACCACGGGTCTTTGGATCGTCCACCAACAAGATGGATGAACGATCTGGTGAAAGATGTACTTTATTATGTTCGCGTGGACGCAAGCTGCTTCCGAACGAAATAACTAGGAATAGTTTTGGAGAGCTCTGTCTAGCTAGATCGCAGCCGCGCTCTTCAATCGCGTTGTAAGCTATGAAAGCGACTACTTCCCGCGATCAACGACAACACGACACCAGCAACGTTTTATGAATATATTCAATTTTATGCACGACTAAGCTTCCATTTTAGTGATGTGCTTTTGTCGATGGAATGATTGTTTACGTCGGTCGCGTCGCGCGGCGCGGCCATGATGGATATGCAGATCACTTTAGATTTCAATCAGACTGATGGGCATTTAATATATTTTTGGCTGCGAATATTTTATTTTGAATCTCTAGCGAACCGTGGCCGAACCATTCAAATTTAAATGCATAATTCCTGTTTTTTACTAAAACGTTAATTAGAATTCTGTTTATTAACTAACGAAGAATTTAGAAAGTAAAAGTATCTACTACTCGTCGCTACGCGGTAGTATTTCCCCGCCCTATCAGGTCGTAACGTTCATCTTAGACGCGGGGCGGGCGGGGTGAAGGGGGGGGGGGGGGCTGTACGGGGTAATAGTATTGTTCGAATTACGATATTTTTACTAGCAAATAAATACTTTACGAGGCCTTTACATAATGCGCGCATAAAGCCCCGCCGAAGCCAGCGAGCATATCGCATTGTCTTACAATCATGTTAAGCGGTTATCCATCGAACCGAATATTACCACAATTTCAAAAAGGAGAACCAGGCAAGATTCGATTCCTTGGCCTTCAGAATTAGAGACCGACAGCAAAACAAAGATAAAAACGTAATTCGTCGTGTTTTAGTCGATTAGTGTTCGCAGACATTAGCCGCGCCCAACGAGGCCCATAGTTCACGCACAATCGTCGGATTAACGCGCGATTTATTCACGTCGGAGCCCGACGGAGGACGCGCCGGCCCATCGAGCCCGGCCGCGCGACCCGGCCGCGCGACTAATCGCCTTGTTAACATAACGCTTAATCTGTATCACAGACGAGTCTAATTACTGAAGCAGTTCCGCGTGTTATTATTCTTCTTGCTGAGCCGGTGACTTATTACGGTGTCGATGGCACAACTTGAGGAGAATCTGAAGGGAAATGTCCGATGTGTGGTGCCGTGACAAACAAATATGTATCATCAATCGGCTGCAAGTTTTTGCAAAAAAATTTACACATCAAATAGCACGCGCAGTACAGAGTGTGGATTGTGGTTAAAGTTTACCCACCTTAAGAAATATAATAAAACTCTGCAGTGCTTGAAATGCCAAATATTTCATAGAGTAGAACTACGTATTTACAATATTATAGGAGCAGGACGCAAAAAAGGTTTAAATGTTGTATCTGTGATTTGTTATTGCCTAGTGTGAACTAATCATGCGCGGGCACTCGCTCATTAGGCTACAAAGCTCCCAGACACGTCTAGTCTAGCCTAGCTAGTGAGTAGTGTTTGCTGTGCGCAGTTCACCCCAGCAGGGTGTGATCGCCAATATCATTATAGCTCTGCAATAAGGCCCCTATAATCATGTACAGTGTAGATTATGGTCAAATTACGATATACTTGTGTGTATAACTTTATAACTCGCATCTTACTTCGTTGTTGTTGATTCACATTGTGCGAGTCGGAGCGCGGCGAGTTTCTACCAACCAGCCAGCGAGGCGGGCGCGCCGGGGTGCCGTCGCTAGTTCAGGACCATGCTCCTCTCTGGAACCGTGCGTACTGCGAGTACGAGTACCACCCCCTAACGAGCATGTCAAGCGAATCAAACTTCAGACGTATTTCAGCCGTCATCGGTCGCCGTAAAGTCAAATAAAAACTTCAATTAAGCGTAATTTAGTGAGTTATCAAAGTCACAGATAATAAAAAGCTGGCTAATAAAGTTGGTAACAGTAATTTATGCGCCGCGGGAGACTCGTCGACTTCACATCGCTGCAGAGTTGCTAATTGCTCAGATTATTATTATACAGTTAGATGAATTAACTTTTACAGCGCATTCAGGGAATAATTCACTTTAAATTGAACATAGATTGACTTCAGAATTAGTTTTGCTTATTTTATTCATCATCTTCGTAATCGTAACGCATTATTATTTTCTCTTTTTGCGTAACTTTTGTGACAAAAGTAACAAAAGTAACTTATTAGAGAACTAAATAATAATTAAGATACATAGTTATGTTCAGCAGCTTTGCCAGCTTTTGGTATAAAATAGGTACATATTTGGCCACGATGATTTTTTTTCTGAGCTTTTCTGGCATAAATATCACCATACTATACAATTTTATACACGGATGAACTGATTCATCCGTTTTGCGCGGTGCGTCACGCGCATGAAACAATAAGCGATAGTGCAGGCAAGCTAACTTCAGCCTTCCAATGGAGAACCATATTTCTATACGCAACACAGAATTTAATCAAATACATTGAAGACTCTAATTTAATATATTACAGAAACAATAAGCAGTAGCTCAACGTAACCGCAGTGCGAATACAAACGATTCTAAATCCTCTTACAGAACACGTGCCCCGCGCCGCGATAGTGCCCCCTGCCCCCCTGCCCCCCGCCCCCGCGTCTAACGAGCTCGCTATAAATAAGCACCGAATAATAAACACATAAGTGCTTTGTTTCCGATTCACCGAGATCCCGGCGCCGTCGAGGTGCGTTTGAACGAGCCAGTGCGTTACTTGTCGTTCCTTGGAGCAACAGTCTAGTAACTACCGCCGCTACGCCGGTACGCTACCGCCTTTCTAGAAAGGTTGCCTAGAAAGGCGGCGGAAAGGTTCGCCACATTAGGCCTGAAACAACATAGTAAGTAATGTTTCAGAATGGCAAGTCAAGTCTAAGCAATCTTAACTGCGTTTGTTCATTTAATAATTTATTTATTTCACACACACAACTTATCTATTATTACAGGTTACAGGTTATTTGATATTAGATGGAATGGTGGATTTTTTAAATTAATTTAATCCTATTTATATACTCATACTTTTGGACAGAAGGAACACGTTTTTGTCAAGAAATTGTACTTGACATAAACGTGTTTTGTTGTTTTTGGAAAAATAAACTAGTGGCTAAAACGTGTGAAGGCGGCTCGGCGGTGTTTTCGGGGTCACTTGTGATGCCAAACACTGGAGGGTGTCGGCGCGCAGCCATTATTTTAGGCTTTCAAAAGGTACGAGACGTGATTGCTTTCATCGAAGTTCGCCCATTTTTCCGACAATGCCTTCCGGTCATTTGCTGCCCAATCTCGTATCACAGCACTTATTAATTCAACCTCTACTCGTAGTCCTTTCGCTAACAATAAAATTGATACAGCCGACCCAAATAGGATTTAATTTAAGCGGCAAAGTGGTTTATGAATTATCAGGGTTTGTTTTATCACGAGAAAGTCAAATATTTCCGCGAGTCATCCCTCAAATTAGCGGCCCGAGGCGGATCGCTGATTAAAACTTGGCATTTATTTCAATTATGCTGAAAGGCGTGACCTGGAATGAGGCTCGTTCCGCTGATGAACGGCGGCTCCACCGGGCGCCGGGCACCGGGCACTGGGTGCCGGGCACCGGGCACCGGGCGCCGGGACGGGATCAATAATCATCATCAAACAATATTTGATAAAGTGCGTCCTATTTGGTCCTACATGTTTTGCCTGTGATAAATTGGTTTTCCCAAAGATTTCAGCAATATTACTATCCCGTACTTAGTCTTCAAAAATAGGTTATCCAATAAGAAATAATTAATAAACAAACTTTCAGATTAGCGCATTCAAGAAAATAAACAATTCTATGAACATTAGTAAGATTCGAGGCGTGTAGAGTGCTGCAGGATGTCGCAGTAATCGTTTTACAGCATCTGCAGCTTTTACAGGCGCGCTGGGGTTGCTCCGTTTTATGAGGATTGATCAGACAAATAACATCGAGATGTCGTAAAGCTACGCGATACACCTGTGCTGGATTATTTGTTATAACGAGTGCACACAACTGAATATTATTTTGTGTTGTTCCATTATCATCATCATGACAACCCATAGATCCCACTAGCAGGCGCGGGTGTTCCTCAATAGAAGCTGTGTGTAACTGAGCTTGGGATTGGGCAATAGAAACAAAGGTGTGCGAATACATCATCATCATCATGATTATGGTTATGAAAGGACTAAGTCAACTGAAACGTGCGAGTCTAAAGACTCAGATATATTTACATAATACACAATTATTTCTTGTGATCGACTTTCCCGCCGCGCGCTTGTCTTGCGTTGGCGGCGCAGTAAAATACAACAATGTTTAAACATGAGATTACGCAACTCGGCGCCGACTTATCATTTCATAAGGCAATCTAACTTGTTCAATTTGTGGCGTCGACTCGCGCCGTCCCACTCACTCCCGTGACGTCACACACGCATTAAACAAATAACGTGCCTTAACACTATTCACGATGTGTTTTTGGCAATAACTAAAGATAGATATTTTTTTATTTTGGAGATAGATATTTTTTTATTTATTGGAGAGAGGGCGCCACTGCTCTTGTAAACATAGTCTCTGTTATAAATAAATCTTTAAAAATATAAAAAGTGCGAAAAAGTTGTCACCAGTGTTATCATTACATGGATTATCATCTACTGCTCATGTACAAGTGAATTCTAAATGATCACAGTGAAATTCATCTAAAAAAACTCGAAGAAATAACACAGTGATTCATCACAAAATAAAGGTGTTTTACAGTGCCATTAAACGAAATCATATGGAGAAAACCGAACAGTGAGTCGAACTGAACCTTAGTTAGTGCAAAACAATTGAAAATACTGAGAAATTAATGATAAATTAATGTGAAATCACAACAAAGAGCGACCTTTCACTGTCCTTCAAAATTAAATAACAAGATTCTGCACCTCACCAATAGATGGCGCTATAGGCATTAGAACACCATAAAAGTTCCGCTACTCGCCACGAAAACGCTACCTGTACGATCCTACAACTAAGCTGAAATAAAAAGAGGGCGCTACTTGTACTTGTAGCGGTCGCGCGAAATTACAACAAAAGAGTATCCATTATTCTATCACGAATTTTGATTTTTAGTCCGACCTATTTTTTGGAATAAACAAACATAATTAATTGGCGTCTTGTTTTGCCTTAGAACGCCTATTAAAATACGGATAGCAAACATACAGCCAATTGCTCAAAACTTAAGATAGTTAAACTCATCACAATGTTACAACATACGCCGCCAAGAACAAGCCAGCCTGAATTGGATAAACCAGGCCCCAGTCAACCGGAGCCAAGCCAATCAGACACTGAACATGAGTCAACAAAAGGCATTACCTCCCGCCGCGTAAAGAGACGAGCGCTGAGAAGTCCGGAGCTAGTTAACTCTTTTAAACTAGAAAGTACACTAAGTTCATTCCAACAGCAACTTACAGAGCACATGACACACCTGTTCTCCACATTTCAAAAAGACCAGGATCAAAAATTTACTACTCTGATGACTGATGTAAATGAACTCAAGCAGGAGGTGAGAGATATTAAAACATCAAATGAGGAGACAGATAAGAAATTAAATATCCTCACAACACATTATGAAAATGTTTCCGCGAAATCGATCCAGTTATCAGACAACATTGAAACCAACACCAAATCAATTAAAATTTTAGAAAATAAAATTGAGTTTTTGGAAAAACAGTTAACTGAGTACAAGCTGGAAATTAGAAATGTCCCAACGGAGACTCACGAATCAACCACGGACCTACATACCAAGCTACATCTACTGTTCAAAACCATAAATATCCAGGTATCGCCTATGGAAATACGTAGCATAAGGCGTCAACCAGGCAAGCCTGGGGCATCTAGGCCGATTGTTTTGGAAGTGGTAAATGCTGAGATAAAACGAAAGATTTTGCAAGAAACCCGTAATTTTAATAGGAAAAATAGTGCAGAAAAACTTAGTACACAACATTTAGGTATTTCTTGTACGCCTCGACCAGTATATATTGGTGACTATCTCACCTATAAAACGAAGCAACTTTTTCATAAAGCACGTGATTATGCAAAGGAAAATGGATTTATCTTCTGCTGGACATCAAATGGCCAAGTGTGCCTACGTAAAACAGAAGGATCGAAAACCATTTTTGTGAAAAACGAAGAGCAACTAAAAAATTTAGTTGTAGACGCGTGACTAGCATATTTATTTGTACATTCTTTTGGTAAAAGTTCACTTATTAAACTTTCACTAATATTAGGTTTATTTGTAATAGAGTATATTCTTAATTTAGGCACTAATTTAGGTAAGATTATTTGTTTATATATTGTTAAAATAGCCCAAAAATATTATTATGTCGATAGAAACAGCTTAAAATTTCTTCTCACAACATTATTAGAAAACATAAGATTCAGGCAAATGTCAGAACATAAAATTACTAATTTTTATTTACCTAAGTCAGTGAATAGATTAATAACACATACTAACCCTCGCTGCGCCACTATGTCGAGTACCACGAATATATTACTAATACTTTTACAAAACAACTACCATGTCAACTGTACATTTTACAGTGTTGGTAGAGTAAACAATCATCATAAACATGAGTAAAAATAATATAGAATTTCTGTATCGTGGTATAGATAGTGTGTCAGTATCAGAGGCTTTTGTGTGTAAACCTGAATCTTGTATGTCATATATTGAACCTTTAAAAAACCCACTTGTAATAGTTACACAAAATATTAGAAGTATAGGAAAAAATCTTAATGAATTTACATTATTATTAGAGCGTATGAAAACGTCGCCAGATGTAATAGTCCTTACTGAATGTTGGCTATCTAAATCTTGCACCGCACCTAGCATCACCGGATATATAACAAGCTCAACTTCAAATAACACGCTTCAAAACGATGGAGTCGTAGTATTTATTAAGTCAAACTTTAAATCTTACACGTATGAACCTTCTTTTAACAAGGGAAATTGTCTTGTATCTGAAATAAATAATAACATGGTTATATTGTCCATATATCGATCACCTTCGTACCATAATATAGATGATTTCATAAATTCCTTAAACGACACTCTTTCAACTCTCAACAGCGGATGCAGTATCGAATCTAAACAGATATGTAGTAGACGGTCTTGATAGAGGTAATAAATGCGTCGGAATTTTTGTAGATCTCGCGAAAGCGTTCGATACGGTGTCAATTCCACTTCTTCTTGATAAGCTAGAAAGCATGGGAGTCAGAGGAGAGCCATTAAAACTATTTGCAAGCTATTTGAGCAATAGAAGACAAAGCGTCAAAATTGGAGAAAATAATAGTGAAGAACTACCGATAGAGTACGGTATCCCGCAGGGCTCTATTATTGGACCGACCTTATTCTTGGTGTATATGAACCAGATCTGCGAACTACAAATAGATAACTGTAAGCTACTGGCCTTTGCAGATGACACAGTATTATTGTTTCAAGGAGAAACTTGGAATTCCGTTTTTATAAATGCGCAAAAAGGTTTCAATTTAGTAACAGAAAGTCTCTACCAAAACGTATTAACCCTGAACTCGACTAAAACTAAGTATCTTACCTTCTCGCTCCGTAAACCAGGACAACCTAATAAAGACGAACATATTTTACGAGCGCATACTGTGGAATGCCTTAAAGATTCACCCATAAATTGTAACTGCTCACTGCTAGAAAAAAACGACACAATTAAATATTTAGGCATTAATCTCGACCAACACTTGACGTATGAATCCCATATCAACGCGATTGCTGGTAGAGTACGTAAATTAATTGCTGTATTCAAAAGCATAAAGTACGCAGCAAGTTCGGTTCAAATAGGGAACATGTACTACGCTCTCTGTCAGGCATTGCTTTTATATTGTCTTGGCACATGGGGCGGGGCGGCAAAGACACATATTATAAAGCTAGAAAGAGCACAAAGAGCAGTTCTTAAGGTAGCATATTCCAAACCGTATAGATATCCCACAACCCAGCTATATAAAGACTGCAATGTATTATCCGTTCGAAAACTATTTATACAATTATTAGTCCTTAAGCAAAACAAAATACCTCCTCAAATAGAAGTTATGGATAGAAGAAGGAAAAATAAAATTTATCAAGCAGTGACATTCAAAACAACCTTTGCTCGACGACATGAGTCATTTTTAGCACCCTATCTCTACAATAAAATAAATAAAATAACAGCTCTACATAAGTCGACACATCAAGAATGTAAACAACTAATCAAAAAATATTTAACAGGTTTAGAATATGAACAAACAGAACTTTTGCTATCGGTACAAAAATAATATAATTTGGGCTCTTAATATATTAATATCTATCATATAGTTATAGTTAGTTTAAGTCATATATGTATAGTTACAAATGTGTGTGTAGATATATAAATGTACATAATATTATAATAATATAGCTTCTAAATAATAGTATATAAACTTAAGTACATATATATCCATACAATATTATAGTTTATCAGTTTTAGTAAGTAATAACTAGGTACGGTACAGAGTAACTATGTATTACGGTTTTGTGCAACAGAGAACACTTTTAGAAGGCATAGAGGTGACCACTCGCATCTTAACACAAGTTTTATACTTAGTAAGAGCGAGGAGACATTTTCTTTGAATTACAAAGGTTTAATCTCAAGTCAAGCATATCAAAATGTAAAACTTAAAAAATTACTGAAAATATCATACCAAACTCATATTTAATAAGGTACTTATTAAGTAAGTTAACCAACTTGTAAACCTTTTTTGGAAATAAAACATTTTGTATTTTTTTGTATTTTTTTGTATTTTTTTTTATTTTGATTTTGATTGGGTTATTTATTTATTACATACAGAACATAACATAACAGTAAAATTGCCAATGGGCTATATCCATGACATACCTACAATAAGTTTTCTAGAACTGAAAGTCCATGAATTTCGGCAAACTGTGGTATTTGTCAGAATAGACCTACTGATTAACAGAATAATTCCTATAAGCGTCTTAGAATCAGGAATCAATCATATCTATTGCATAATGTGATTTACTAGGGTTTATTTACATTTTCGGTTTTAATGCGCGAAAGTAAACTTTTAGCATAAAGCTCCATAACTTTATAAACATAAAAGGTTTTCTTTACCGTTTTCAATAGCTCCCAACACGCGTCAAAAACCTAATGTAGTTGCCTAATGTAACCGATTTCATGAATGATGACTGAGAGCTGAATAGTTCAGTGGCACTATAATTATGTTTGCTTAGCTAAAGGGCTTGAGAATCAAGTTATCAACTTTTTAAAAGGGTTGTTCAAAATTAAACCTAACTTATAAAACAAAAGAATAAATCGTCGGTGTCGAGCGAGAAGTCACTAATTGCCATTTTGGCCAAAATGACTTAATGATGCCAAAGTGTTTTTAAACCTATAATCTACCATGTGAGAAAATAAAAAAATGATATTTCTATATATTATAGAAAATATAAAAATGTCAGAAATCATTAAGTGCCTGTAATAGCAATAAACTGTATGATTAAAAGTAACTAACTTCACTTAAGTATTATTAGACTTGAATATTTTGGTGAAATGTAGAACAAACGTTTCTCACTAAGGTCACTTAGTTACTTTTTAATACATCACGATGCCACGAAGAGGAATAAGCATTTGCGTACAAGTCACTAACTGCACTAATAGTTATTATGTGCATAACTAAATTCTCGAATTTTGTTACTATTTTATATGACTAATTGATCTTAATGACTTCATACTGAAATAACACGTGCATCCTGCGATTTTTGGATGATCAAAAATAACTAACGCACTTTATGTGAAATCAAGAATTACAAAATTTACAGTAATTATGTATTGTTATTTGATTATTTATTATTTCCATCACTGTACATTATAAATTCATTAAGGTAAAGTTTTTTTATATCAATAAAATACCAATAACTCACGCAAAATTAAATATTTAAGCAATATTATATTATTATTATTTTTTTTTATAGTAGGACTTTGTAAATCACCTGGCACATTTATCCATGTAATGTGTAGGTACCTACTGTGATTTGAGCAAAAGTATAACCTTATGTTAATGTTTTTCACTACTTAATACCACCATTATGTGTGTCAAGGTAAAAATACATTAAATTTATCTTCCAATACGGAATAGGTAACAACAATGTTTTAACACTATTATTATTTATTTAGCATCAATAACAAATTATTCAAGATAATTATAATATCTAATAACACCCAGAAACCACAAAGGTTTATAAATATAAAACTAACAACGAACATTATTACAAATAATAAGCTTTCATAAAAAATAACATTAAATCATCTTTACCCTACATACGTTAAATTAAAACACAATCAATATTATAAAAATACCTTGGAAAGGCAGCATTATTAATTTAGCTAGTAGACACTCTTAACTATATTTTTTAGTAAATTATAATTAATTGATCAATTAGTGAAATTCAACAGGAATAATAATATTAGATCAGTATAGGTTTATAAAATGTTTCTTGTCCTTTGCCCATCGTATTTTTAAGAAAGAATCATTCGTTTTTGGTCAGTTCTTATCACTTATTCCTTGTTTCTTTTGCTGTATTATGGACATTATTCACTATTATGGTTGTTATGGAATATTTTATCAACCTATACTGAACTGACATAATTCCTATTGAATTTTACTCATGGTTCGAAGTAATAAAAGACAATGCAGAACCGCTTTCCGAACTAGACACTTGAGAAGAAATGCAGAAGAGGAATATTAGATCTTATCTAAAATAAACATTGACATACGAGTCTATAGCTAACTATATAATTTTTTTATGCTGTCTTTGCAAGATTAAGTTGTATTTATTGTATTTTAACGTAAGTATGTGTGTGTTGATGGTTTAAATAATGATGATTGTTTTTAACAAATTTATTATTTGTAATGTTCGTTGTTAGTTTTATAATAGTGTTTAAACATACTTGTATTGAAAGTTAATTTTATTTAAATGATGATAATTGTTATTTGATGAAATCTTATTCTTTTTAATCAAATTAATATAATTAAATAATAATCTTCACTGCTAGTTTTCATAATAGTGTTAAAACACGCTTATGCTTTTATCGTCATCTACTATCATCATCATCATTTCAGCCATTGGACGTCCACTGCTGGACATAGGCCTCCCTATATGACTTCCAGGTATTACGGTCGGATGCAACTTGCATCCACCGTGAACCGGTAGCCTTTATAAGATCATCTGTACACCTTGTTAGTGGACGTCCGACGCTGCGTTATCAACTCCTATAAAAGAGTTACTTAATTTTTCATAATTAGTGAAAAACACTTATATTTGGTCATAATCACGCTCAAATCACAGTTAACATTATTAAATTAGTTGCATGAATAAATCACTAACTCAACAGAATGTTTACATAATATCTGTTTGCAGTGTTTGGCAAAAGTCATTAACTGCTCTTTTTTCAAAGATTTTGTTATAATTTCTCACTTAATATGGTTATTTCAAATATTATTGAAAATCTTATTATTGGGATAAATTTGCCATAATTTCCTCAAAGAAACATATTTGCTATCTATTTGCGTTACAGAGATATTACGGCTTAAAGACAAAAAAAATCTTAAAACGCGTTTATCTCGGAACACGGTTTTTGCAATTAGTGACTTCTCGCTCGACACCGACGAAATATAGACTTCCAATAATATTGCTCTATTTTAAAAAATCTGAATTCGCTTGTTTAGGTTAGTCTCGTGTGTTTGCGCTCTGCTATACTTCAACGACCAGAGTACAAAGCGGATGCAATTGACCATAGACGCATCGATTTTCAAAGCCATAGGCGTCTAGTGCTCTATTGAGTTTTCAAAGGGCGTTCGAATGGGTCTTTGAAACTATCCACGTCAAACCCGACCAATAACGAATCAAGTTTTAGTAAAGTACCTAAGAGTTGATCGTGCGAAATGTTTCATGTGAAGTTTATAATCCAAAAATAAAATATTTGATGCTCATTATACAGAAAAGAAGTGGACCTCTTATTTTAGAAGTTAAAGAGGGGGGGGGGGGGGGACACTCATTTCTCCACTTTGGAAGAGTCTCTCGTCCAAACTATTTAGTTAAGAAATAAATGCTGTTACAAACCTTAACATGATTTTTGAAGACCTATTCACAGATACCCCACACGTATGGGTTTGATGAAATTTTATTCTTAAAGTTTCGGTTCTAAGGGGACCACAAATAGTAGGTAATTGTTTTATTTTCAATTTTAATATGAAATCTTAGTGCGGTTCACGAAATACATCTACTTACCACATTTCAGTTATAAAGCTCTTATAGTTTTGGAGAAAAACGGCTGTGACATACGGACGGACGGACGGACGGACGGACGGACATGACGAATCTATAAGGGTTCCGTTTTTGCCATTTGGCTACGGAACCCTAAAAATGACAATTAATTATTATTATCATATCTGTTTAATTACATAATATAAAACCGCAAATTATTTTTTTAATTTTATCAACATTATGTTGAGATTGAGAGCGTCGACGCAACATAATGTTTTAACAGCAACAGATGTTTTAATTAAAATAGCGCGGCCAATCGTATATGAACCTAGGTATATGAAACGAAATTATTGTATGTATGTCTAGACTCGACTTCCCCTAGGTGTGTCATTATACTAACCTGTGCCCGTGTAGTAGACACTCCAGATATTTGCATTTATGATGTTTATATTTAGTCGTAAAACATGGAGATAGACTTATATTCGGGATCTCTTGCGGGAAGGGGAGAGGAGGGGAGGGGAGGGGGGTGACAGGAGTAGTAAACGTCGCGGTGAGTTAGGGCCGCAGTAACTCCGCGGCCGCTGGGACACGGACGGCACTTTTATGACGCGGCATCGGCGCGGCGCGGCAAGATCTTCTGAGCCAAGCTGCTCCAGCGCTGGCCTTTAACTGTGCTCAAATATATTAAATTTCATACTAATAACTGCTTACATGGTGCTTATATTAAGGCACAAATTTAAGTAGCTCAAAGCGTTTCTTTACACGGAAAATCGCCCCTAGCCACCTAATTTATTTACAATGTATGCATTTAGAGATTCTGAGGTGAATGTCCAAAGAGCCTTAAGCAGACGCCAGAATGAGAGTTCTGTTCGACTTTGAAGTTAAAAGTTTAAATAGAAAATGCAAAATTCATATAGTGACATCAGCTGGCCCCGTGGAAAGCTCGCTCGAAAGAAAAATAGATATCTGTTATCTTTATAACACAATACTGTTAAGATTTCTAAATAAATTATGTATGTTATTATTATTATGCATAGAAAAGACCCAGAAGACGGACTTCGCGAAATGTTTGCCTTCGTCACAATCAACCATTACGTTGATCTATATAAAAGTGATCAAGTGAGGCCTGTTCGTCAACAACAAGAGGCATCCATCGCTCGGTGTCTGGACAGTCACGCCCCGTCCCGCCACGCCTCAATCACGCGAAACCACGCAACTTTTATAACGAATCTTTTATTCAATCCAACCCTTCTGACTCAAACAAACCTCCGAACTCACCGCTCGGCGCTAACAAAGTAAACCAACAAAATGTTTAATTCATTGTTACAATACAAATTCAAATTATCCGTGTCAATAAGTTAACGCATTACGTAATGCTATTACGCGGTAGAGTGAACAACAGGTCGGCAATACAGCAGATGGGTCTTGCAGTTCCTCGATGGCGTATGGTGGGTATATCGGGTGCCATCGGCCCGAGACGCCAACCTCCCCTTTTCGCACGACTATCTGCCTATCGGACAAGGTCTGGAATGAGCGCTCCGACCCCTCGAGCACTTGCCCTCCTGAACCAATTCATCTTTGCAACAAACGCCGACGTATTTTTTGACAACGTTGCGAAGCTACATCAACTTTTGATATTATTCTGTTATTTTGAAAATGTTTTATGTTGACTTTTACAATATTTCTTAGACATTACCTAATTTTTGTTATTTACAATCTATAATAATTCTAATTTATTGAAAAACTCTCATTAATTTATTTATGTATTAATTCTAATTTATTTAATAGTCTAATCAAATATGTACTTTTAATTTTTAATCTTTGTAGTGTTTTAATTTTTAATCTTTGTAGTGTGTGTACTTATAAATGTTTTAGTTAAGTTAATTATAAATAGTGTTTGACGCTTTGGAATCAATCTGTATGTCATTCAACAAATAAATAAATAAATAAATAAATAAATAAATAAATATTCAAAAATGGGGGGCACCCTTGGGCGGGTAGCGGGGGGCGGGGGTGCACTGACACTAGTGGTCCCGCTCCTAAATGCTAATAAAAGAGATCGCACCCACAACGCTGCAATGAATATTTCATGGGCTCCTCGCAGCCAGACAAGCCTGACCCGCGGATCACACTATTTATATCCCGCCGGAGGTCAGCGGTCGCTGGTCGCATCGCTGAATATTGACGCAGATGTTATGCGTTTATTTTCGCATTAATATTTTATTCTCAAGTTTTGTTCCGCGGTTTGTTTTCTCCTTCGACGGACGCAAACAGAACAACGGCAGGTGAATGCAGTTTTGAGTACTATTATTCCGAATAATTCCGAGTACTATTATTCGGAAATTGCTCGTTGAGTGAACAAAAGCCAATGAAGAATTTTGGAATGGTAATGTTATTTTGTGAGCGAGCTACAGGTTCTAGTAACTAACGTAATTACAAATGTTAATTATGTTTCACATCACGTAGGTACTTATGATGTGATAACTTAGTCAAACGAAGTTGTTATATTCCAGTTGTTACAAGTATATTTTCCCGGTTAAAAATCAATAGAGTTTGATGTACATTGAGCTTATCTAAGCTTATTTAACTTTACGGGTTATCTGTTAGTTGCGGGAGTTGAGCTCTACGTTATATAACATCGTGTAACAGCATTACAGCAAACTGTCCACATTACGATCGGCGGCGTCAGCGCCTCTCGGTTCAATCAGAAAAGTCGCGCGTCGGCGGATCCGCGTCGAAGGGCGCGCGATCCGATTTAAAACCTTCACAATTTCTGTAAATACCGCATCATACTGTAATCCATTATCATAATTTCAGGCGTCATACAAATGTGATATAACCCTTTTGAATTATTTTTAATTTCTGATTGAGAGGGACTTTAATCAACAATCAATAATAACCAAAAATGTTACCGCGTCGGTAAACGTCCGACTATGTGCTTGATGCACCAAATAAATGGTAACAGAGATTTTTATGTAAACCTGCCTAACCGACCAAAAAACATAACATTTAGCAGTCCACATTATGTCATCACTAGGTTTTAAGAAACCTAAATAAATAGCAAATAAACATCGTAACGTTGCGTCGTGCATTATGCTACGCTGCTACGAAATGACTACGAAGATAATACGAACAGCTACGACGCTACGAAATTGCTACGACGGTGAATTTACCTACTGCATTATGTTTCACATAGATACGCTACAATTTTACACTTCGGTAACTTACGGGAGCGAAGTTTGTGTTGCACTTACCCAGTTGTTGAACAAAACAATGTATCAGTAGGTACCATTTCCATTAACAGAATACACCAGTGCGATCGAAAATAGATAAATACGGTCGAAGTTCCGCAGTCGGTCAAACAATGCCGTTTAGCGGACAATAATAGTTGGGAGTTGTGTACCGTCGGACACTCCAACTAATTTCTCATTAATATACCCAACTGCCGGCCGCTTCTGTGCAAATGGAGCTTTGATTCTCCGGCCAGATGACCTCAGTATTTCAGTTTTATTACTGTTGCTCTATGTTGCATGGTTTAAACTTTCATTAGACATAGGGTCAGGGTTAGAACCTAACCGAGCATGATTGGATATTTCTTATCGATCTATCAATGTGCGCTTTGGACATGTTAAAATTTTTTTTGTGAGAAAACTTAAGGTTTTGTCAGCTCCAGACGGATCGAATAGAAAATTTAGTGAATGTATAACAATAAGATGTAATATTCAGTTCTCTGTATAATATTCAATTCTTTCATCCCTAAGGTCGTCGGTTCAAACGCCGGCTGCACACCTCTAATTTTCTTCTTGAAAAATAATGTTTGCCTTAAAAACATGTGCTCTAACGGTGAAGGCAAATATCGTGAGGAAACCGGCATGTTCTGAGAACTTGTAAAAGTTCAATGGACATGTGTGTCATTCACCAACCCGCACTTGACCAGCTTGGTGAATAAGGCCTAACCTCTCTCGTCAGGAGAGAAGTCCCTGTGTCCCAGCAGTGGGAACGTAAATAAGGGTGATATGATGATTCAGTTGTCTGACACGTGCTGCAGTCTCGCAGGATCGCTCAGTCTATTTCGTTGTCAGAACTTCCGCAAGTTTTGTAACAACAAAAATTACGGAACTTTTGTGTTTCAATATCAGGTTTGGAACAGCATCAAATGTTTGTCGAATGAACACTAAATTACTGTGAAACACAATTTGCAAAAAAACGTTAATAAAAGGCTCTTCGAAACTATTTAAGTGAACAACAAGTCAGCAGAGTGACATTCCATCGTCCCGGCGCAAGGTTTACCAACTACTTAATATAAACTTGGTTTAACTTTTTAGTTTGAGTGACTTCTATCTAAATAGCTGTTAGTTCTAAAACCTAATTTCTGAGTAATCCACAAACGACCTCCAAGTTTCGGTTTACATAAACCAAAACTATCTTTATGACTGAATGTAAATTACGTCTAATTCATATTCGCAGTCCGCAGTTACGTGCGAAGCTAATGTTAATTCGAGCCGAAGGATACCATCCACGCCATTATGGGTCTTACTCCGTCGCCGTAAGGTTCGATCTAGCTTGCAGTTGACAAGGACTCGACTCTGCACGCATGACCGAATCCTGACTCCGACTCTGACCAGTTGTTGTTTGAGAAAACTATTTGGGAAAAGTTATATTTACAAAGAACTGGCGTAGACCGGCGCTAGTGACTGGGCGGTGTGAACGAGGCTTCTATTATGGAATGTGTAGTGAAACGTCGAAGAACTCGCCGTACGTCAACGCGTCACGACACTACCGATGACGTCACCCAGATCAAACAAACATTACAGTATGTAGCTGACTCTCTTCGACTTCCCTCACTCTCTGGTATACATATAGCTAACGTAGGTATGAGTGTAATTATGTACGTTACCGTTTCAGTGCTGTAATGCGGTCGGGCCGGCGCGCGGCGGAGCGCTGACTAATGCTGATGATTCTTATCCGCGGCTGTTTGAGACGAGGTTAGGCTCTCCCGCGGGAATCCCCGAAATTGCGTCGCCGCCTCTAGATGCCTCCATTATGGAAATTCAAATACACTAGCCACAGAACATATAATTACTACGCAACACTAGCCAAGACACTCGAAAATCGAAGAAATTATTATTTACTTATTTACTTTTGGAGTAATTAATCAGGATCAAAAAGATTGAGATTGAGTTCAGAGTAAACACAATTTAAACTTCGGTTAAAGGGTTTTTTGATTTATTTGTATTAGCAAGATGGCGGCGATCAGAGTAGTGGGGGGGGAGGGGGGAGGGAGGGGAGCGGTCACCTCTCACGTTGATAAAAACCTCCTAAGTAGCACGGGCGAGTGTTTGCAGAGGCCCGACGCGGCTGGAAGAGTCGCCGAACTCAGCTCACAGACCTGAATACATAAAGCAGGCTCATATAACAAAAGTACTTATGAGTTAGTGAAACCTACGTAATATTTGAGTCGTGAAAGTGCTTTGAAGCATGGCTCAACTAATTTGATCAAAATTATTTATTTATTTCACACTTACATCTATCTATCTTTCTTTACAGGTCAAACTGTAAGTTCTGGTAAAGTGTTAGGTTTCTAAGATATAGACCGCCAAAGACATAACTGCGTTAGGTGTTTCAGACATGGGCGGTCTAAAATCTTGAAAGAGAACGAATTTTTATACCATAACTTATAGTTTAGTTTGTATCGACCCTAACGCAAATATAATATTCCGATTGTTTGTTTAATTGAGGCGAGATAAGCGGCGGTGTTGGTGTTTGCGTATCGGAGCATTAACTAAACACGTCGACGTCTCGCCGCAAACAGTCCCCGGTACCCACGAGTACCCACGAGTACCTACGAGTACCACGGTCTACGCGCCTCGTCGGCCGCGCGCCCGCAGCCGGCACGCTCGCGCTCCACTGACGAACACTTAAGCGATAAACCTGAAACGAATTAATATAATAATATAATTTGATTAAAGAATATAGTCAGGGATCCGTAGTACATGAAAATCAAGTGATTACTAACAAGCTAATTTTTGGTGAGTAGCTTCGTTTCGATGAGACGTCCAAAGATATCCTATACCCAACTCTCGATTGTGGTAGCTAACAGAGATATTAAGGATTAAAAAATTCAAGGATGTAAAACTGGGATAACGGACCACGAAATTTGTAGGACAATATGTTATATCTCAAGATAATTATCTAAATTATATAAAAACATGTTTGTCCTACAAAACCTATGGTTTGATCAAAGAGTCCGCCATTTCGAAAATGTATCGAAAACGAGGTCAATTTAGATGATTACTATGATTACTAACCAGCTGATTTTTTGTTGTATACTTAATTAATATATATAAAATCTAATGGACATATTGTCCGACAAATTTCGTGGTCCGTTATCCCGGTTTTACATTCTTGATTTTTTTAATCCTTGATATCTCTGTTAGCTACCACAATCGAGATTTGGGTATAGGATATTTTTAGTCGTCTCATCGAAACGAAGCTACTCACCAAAAATTAGCTTGTTAGTAATCACTTGATTTCCATGTACTACGGATCCCGGCCTAATATATTGAATGAAAATAATTACTACCATTCACCACACCGACTTGATATTTTCTCTGAAAACACTACTATAATGTTATATTGCCGGACAATTCACACAGCAACATCTGGCTAGATGCATAATGATTCGAGCATACCACGAGGCTTCGTGGTATGCTCGAAGCTTGTGTTACTGGTACTAGATCTGATAACAGAATATACACCCAGAACACCCGGAACAAATACTTGCAGATCGTACAATCTGTCCTGTCTGTCTGTGTACAAAGGGTCTTTAAATAAAAAATTACATCGCGTAGCAAAATGTGTAGCGTATTTCTCAGTGGACTCTAGCTTGCGAGAAGAGAGGCGCCACTTCAGGCGACTGTGCTTGCTGTTATCTATCGCCTATTTGTTGCTGAGAAGCCGGAGCGGGGCACACGCTGCTAAAACACCCTTGTTTGTAGGGTAGCTTTTCACATTATGGACATATTTAATATTTATTTGCTTATCACTAATATGGTGTTTTTTTATGGGAAACAATGCTATTATAGTCTCAAGACCCTTATCAATAAGGTTTAGATGCAATGATTATATGTTACACTGAAATATAAACCGATAATTGTAAAGCTAGTTGAAGCTCAGATGGTCGATTTATAGAATTTGTTCTCGCACATAAACTCAGTAAATGACTTACAAAAGAGTAATTTGTTCTTAAGCAACTTATTGGACCAAGAGCCTGTGATGGCCAGACCTTCCTTTAATTCACAAGCGTGAAAATTATTTCATGTGTATGTCTAACATAGGTAAGAATAACCCCCAAACATGAAACCTGGATCGCGGTTGCTTTGGGAGATAACAACCTTTTACCTGTTATCTCCCAAAGGAACCACGATCCAGGTTTCATGTTTGGGGGTTATTCTTACCTATGTTAGACATACACATAAAATAATTTTCACGCTTGTGAATTAAAGGAAGGTCTGGCCAGACCGGGCTCTTAGTATAGACTAATAACCTGTGATGGCCAGACCTTCCTTTAATTCTGAAGCGTGAAAATTATTTTATGTGTATGTCTAACATAGGTAAGAATAACCCCCAAACATGAAACCTGGATCGTGGTTCCTTTGGGAGATAACAGGTAAAAGGTTGTTATCTCCCAAAGCAACCGCGATCCAGGTTTCATGTTTGGGGGTTATTCTTACCTATGTTAGACATACACATGAAAGAATTTTCACGCTTGTGAATTAAAGGAAGGTCTGGCCATCACGGGCTCTTAGGTTATATCGGAACTATACTCACGCATTAGGTAACTAAGAACTAAGCAATGCTTATTATATACTTTTAGCCATTTATTAATAACCGTTTTCCAAGTTTTCCCAGAGAATCTCCAAACTTTAGAAAGTTTGGAAGTCTTAGTTGAAGTGAGTTAGAGTGCAGTTTGTTATTTCCACGCAAATGACAAACTGCACTCCTTGGTATTTGGTTGTCAATTATAGTTGAGAATCTATATTAATTATTCCGTGCAAGGGTACGATAGATTTGATCGAAACCTTGCCTAAATAACGAAACATAAAAAGTAATGATTTCGAGTCGACAACATTAATTTGCTTAATATCCTTTCCATCAATAACATTGATGTTTTTTTTTCATTTTTTTACCATGCATTTATACATACATACACTATTCTGTACATATTTCCTATTCTGTCCCTAAAAAGTAAATAACACCTGGAAGGAAATAAATATCTGAAAGGTCACACAGCACCTCTGCACCTACCACTCGGATGAGGCTTTAAACTTCGCAGTAATGACCTTACAAATTCCATTGACATCATTAAGCAACCCTAAAAATGAGACATTATGGATCATAATCGCGGTCTTTGCCCGTACTCGTATAATAACGTTACAATAATAGCTAATGATCAGCGTGAGCCGGCGGGGGGGATCGTCCTGTGATCACTACAGCGAACAAACATGTTTGTTTGTGAGTTCGCGAGTTCACGGCCGCGGTCCCCTTCCACTTACAATGTAGATTCCCTGAACTTCCGCTTCCGCACGCTGCCTCATTATAATTATTGGCCACTTGCGATAATTGAGACACACTCCTATTTGTTCAAAAATTTACAGTTCATTGTCAGAATTTTGGGCAACTACGATGCATACTTATGTTGTAAGGTATCGATTAAAATGTCATAAATATTAGGACTTTAAGATTAGATATCTACTAAAAGCTCTTTAAGATAATTATATGAGTTAAGTATGTATCAAAAGGGGCTTGAAAAGTCTTAAAAATATTATATAAATTTTGAGTTAACCATGAACTTTGCTGAAAGTGCATTTACCGGTTTTACTTGACTAATCTTGTTCAATTTATCTAGAAATAAATATTTCAAACATCATCAAACATGAAAACGTCAACTATCTCGGCATCTCCATTTACTGTTTATTTAAAAGTGAGTTGATCTTTTCACAAGCAAGCAAACAGTACAATAGTCCCTTCAAGCGAACTAACCCGCGCCCGACTAGAATGTGACATCGGGGAGATTGGGGATATTGGGACATCGGGGGGATTGGGGATATTGGAGGAGCTGACGAGGGCCGACAGTCCCCGCGCCCCTCCCGCACTCAACTTCAAACATGAACTCTCCATCAGGTTATGAAACAACTTGTATATCGATACGCTGTAAACATATTCAAAATAATAAAGATACATTTTTTTGCATTCATCAATAGCGTTTCTAGGAATTAGTGATGATCAAGGTTTTGATGAACTGTATTTTAGTGGAGTTCCAATAACATACATTATATCTTTACTAATATTATAAAGCTAAAAAGTTTGTTTTAAAAACATTTAATAATCTAAACGTAAGTTAAAGTAAGTACTAATTTTCTGTAAGCAAGAACAAGGTGTTGATTTGTGGGAAAAATAACAAAATAGACTTTTTGAATGAAGCTGAAATAACCATGCAACCTGACACAAAATTTTCAACCTTAACCCCTCGTGATAAGTACCACCGGCTTCCAACAACAACCTCAGGTGCTTCGATCTTCAATAAAAATTTAACTATATTTCTGAATGAAATATTTCTGAATTCGAAATCTTTTATTCCGTTAAACATTTCGTGGATTCTTTAGACAATTTAAGAGCAATTTTATTTGTAATCGCAACATCTGTTCCTGTGCTTGCCGGGAGAGAGGAGGAGGAGGGGGGGAGTATAATAGCTGTTTTATAATAAACGGTACAATGGGAATCATCTGTAAATGGTAAGGACTTAATAATAATGTAGTACACAGATTCACGGGTATTTACAAAGTGTTGAAAGAAATACGTGGAACTTAATGGCTGTTTCAAATCCTCTGTAACTATTGTGGGGGTGCCGGAAGTAAATGATTGAATCAGGTTTAGATCAGATGTTTATGTAATAAAGAAATATAATTATTATTAAAATATCATAAATAAATATAATTAATTTATTATTTATTATATCTGCATCCGACCGGTGCCAGTCTGAATGTCTAACTAGACTAATTCGATTATTGGAGTTTCATATCAAAGACATACTTTATTATGTCATTGCTTTTGTATTATAACCCTTGTCAGGGAAGGTCTGCCCATCTCGCTTCGTTACGTTTCTACGAGTAGGTATATCCGTTTGTTGGACGCGACTCAGTTGGTCATAATTAGTAACTAACCTGTCTACAAAGACAGAATAAGAGTAAATACTTTTGTTATAATTTTATTATAAATAAGGCTTTGGTAGATAGTCAAATCGCGACGAAGGGGGATTATGTTTTTAAAAACTATATCCAAAATAAAAGACGGACAATTAATTCAAGAGTCGATGTTAGACTAAATTTTAATATAAGAAATCTTTAGACTAAACAAATCCTAGCCTCGGAATGTTACACCCACGCAATCTGGGAGGCAGGTGCATTAACGCAGTGTCAGCACTCCTCATACAGGCACGGATACATAACTCCTCCCTCCTTTAGTTTGAAATCATCCGAAGAACAATTTTTCGGAGGAAGATTTCAAGCCAAAAAGATTTTACACAAAGAAAAACATTTTTATATATGAAAAAGACATAAAACCTATAACTAAAACTATATAATAAGACAATTGTTCCAACCCTAACACTCTCTGTGTTCACTTTATTATCACTTTGAATTTCACTTTTTTCTAACACATATGATAAAACTTTTGAATTTGTTAACTCAATTCCACTGAATTTCTGGTTTCACTATTTTCGGCGTTAACAGCTTCCGATTTTCAGGATATGATGTAAATAGCAGGTTCTGATAAGTGAGGTTTTCTCCAATAAATCCTTCCAAATCGATGCGATGATATCCAAATGCGATGATATCCAAATGATGATGATGATACCAAATCGATAAATGCCAATAAGGGTGTAATGTATAATTTCATTAACACATATTCCTGTAATGTCGGCGACTGATTTAGAGTAAGTTATCCAACGGTTTCTCTGGACTGCTTCTATCTCTACATCATCGAGTTTTAGGGAAATCTGTTTACCTTTCGTTATTCGATTACCTCATCAGGGCAAGGATCCAGGTGTCTTCAGCTGGTACAAAGATCTGCGCTTCAACATACTTGTAAAGGTAAGTTTTATCATCAATGGGCCGAAAAGGAGAATTCAGCGAGATGGCTTTCAACTCTTTCACTATAAGGTGTAAGGTATTTAGGTAATAATAATAAGGGTAAGGTTGGTTTAAGGTTAGGTGATGGGCAAAGGAACAATTTTATATTTAAAGTAAGTAATTTCCTTAACTAATGGAATTTATAAAACAAAAATTATCTTAATATTCTTAAAATACGATTTCAATGTCTCACAGTTTCTTGAATTTTGATAACAATTTCATTGTCTTATGTAGACATTTTTAAAATTTTGACAGGTTCATTAGAATTAATAACATATTGGTGCAATATTCATAATTTACTAAAATCTTATCTTAGCTTTTCAATTTAGGACAAAATGATTTGAAATTTATGTTAAAATAATTTGTAAATAATTGAGATTTTATAAACTTGAGTTTCTTTGTTAACTTTACAAAATGAATTGTTAAATTGTGCGAGATTGTTACTCTTACAGTAGAGTTCGTTAATAATTTAATCATTTCGGTAACATAGTAGAGTAGTTTAAATTTCTATAGAACGCTGGCGAGAATTCAAACCTTTTATTAAATTGTCATATTTAATTGCATCATTGTTATCCAAATTGTTATATTTAAATATATATTTTATATGTTAATCTTATATAATTTTACATACAAGAGTAAATAAAAGAACCAACAGGATTGACAGCCATAGACATATTTTTGACGATTAAATGGGATTATTTTCTACATATTAGTATATGGTCTATTTTATTCAATTGTATGGAAACATTTATTTTAAATTATAATATTAATTATTAAAGTTTGTTTTAGTCTATTTAATTATTATTTTATATGAATATATTTAGATAAAATAACGCAGATGTACTTATGTTGAATCAAAAAAATCTAAATTAATAAAAAAATAAAACTTAAGAAATTAAGCATAAAAAAATATAAAAGGAATATAATTCTACCTCACTTCCTGAGGATACCAAACTCTTAAGAGCTTGGACAACAGGAAATAAGTAAGTTTCTATAACTATTCAAGTTTAAATCTAAATCTCCCTAAAAAGTTTAATAATAATAACCAGCAAATTGTCATAAGACATAAGGGCGGTTATTTCACTAATCGGGATTAAGCCGCTGGAGCTGAAGAGCCAGGGTCAATACTGCTTGGGTCAGCAGCAGGACGAATCTTTGGAGGACGACGCACATCTTTAAAGTTCTTATCTATCTTTCCTTTAACATTCGTTTTTTCAAACCTAGGCTTATCTTTACCACTACGCTCTCTACCTTCGATAAAGATGTTTTCATCATCCCGTAAGTCAAATTTAGTCTCTCCTCTATCATTTTGAATGTTTCCCTTCCTGTTCCCCATTTTATTAGTGAAATATTTGTATGGGTACTTAGGTCTTTCTGCTCTACGGGTTGTTTCAGATGCGTGGGACAAAGTTTCAGAATGACGAACGTTACCAATTGAGTGCACAATTTCTTCAGGACCTTTTTGTGGTAGTAAAACATTTGTAAGATCCTGAATGTGTCTGTCAAGGTCGTCATTAACAGAGTCACCTACATTGGCCGTCGGCGATTGGTTTTCAATGATATCACCTTTACCTAGAGCGTTAATCATTATTCGCGAAAGCACGTTTGCGTTTGAATTTAGCTTCCCAATTTTAGTCTTTTGTTTAGTCATATCAAAGGGTTTGTTAATTTTAGCCTCAACGGATTTATTTTGAAGAACAGTCGGAGCGTAACCTATCTCACAATTAACAGTTGCAGCTAGAGCTCTATCAACTTTACCAAGATCAATTTGGTCGGTTATAGCTGCACTATTACAAAGATCAACAGGAATTTTCACTTCTGACTGTGGTTTAACGTGCACTGTGTGTAGCGGTTTCTTATCGAGGTCTTTATCTGTGTCATAATAATAATTTTCCGCATCTTCCGGGTAATCTGTCAGCACATTAGGATAGAATAAGTTATTTGTGCGCGGAGCTACAAAACCGTTTTTGGGCGGGGCAGTACGCATAGATACGTCGTTGTCGTAGACGTGTGTATTCCGCTGGTTTTGGTTTGGCGAAATATCAAATCGGAATTGGTCGTTGGTTGGTACTACTGGATTTATATCGAATTTAAATTCTGACTTATTTGGCACGGAAGGTCTAAATTCTTGAGCTTGGGGAATCCCAAATTTAAAACTTTGATTTTGTGGTGTAAAACCTTGGGTTTGGTTACCAAATCTAAAGCCTTGATTTTGACTTGTAGACTTGGGGTCAAGTTTATTTGTCAGGATGGCCGTGTTAAAATTAGGGTCAAATTTATTTTTCAGGATGGCCGTATTTAAATTAGGGTCAAAACTATTTGCCAGGAAAGCCGACTTAAAATTTGTTACCAATGGATTGGATTGCGTTGGCTTTAGTTGTGTAGAATACTGTTGAGATAAGAACGCGTGATTCTTGTTACGTGAGTTATATTGGTTCCAGAAGTTAACTTCTTCCATAACTATAGTTAACGCATCCTCCAATACATTACATCTGTTAAGTCTCACTACGCGAAGTATATCTTCTGGTAAATTATAGAGAAACACATTTAACGCTATATGATTATAAATTGTAATTTTTGCTTCTTTAAGAGCCTTATCTTTGATTAAATTTAATTTGGCAAACAATGTGCTTCGAACTTCTTTAATTCTATTGCAAAATATTAAATAAGATTCGCCATGTAAAATTTCGAGATTTTCCAATTCTATAGCTATACACTCCTCTGACCTCGGGTCACCGAAATGTCGAGTTAACAACAGTTTTAATTCATTCCAGGTCGTAATATTCTCACTGTCACTAATAAGGTAGGCGGCATTCCCTATCAGGCGGCTAGTGACAACATGAAATACATATATGTCTTGAGCCGTGTCTACATACTCTGATCTAAAAGCTTTAATTACATATTCACTTTTTTCAATGAATAAATTAAGCAACCTTTCATCCCCATCAAATTTTGGAATTAATTCGATAATCTCTCGGGGGATTAATCGAATAGACTCCATTTTTCAAAATTTAATTAAATTTTAACTACAAAAAAATCAATTTATTACTTCACTTTATTAATTTTACATTATTTTATTCACAATTTTATTTTATTTTATAAAAATGTATTTATGTATTTACTTTTAATTTCAATTTAAAAATTAATAATTTTATTCACTTAATTCTAAGTCACTCATATAATTTCCCTAGAGTTTGTAAGGAAATTATAATACCTATCGATGCTTGTATAGCAGTGACTAACTTATCTAAATACTTATTCTAAGTCACTCATACAATTTCCATAGAGGTTGTAAGGAAATTGTATTACCTATCGATGCTTGTATAGCAGTGACTAACTTAACTAATCTTAACTAATTACTTATTCTAAGTCACTCATACAATTTCCATAGAGGTTGTAAGGAAATTGTATTACCTATCGATGCTTGTATAGCAGTGACTAACTTATCTAAAAACTTAATCTAAGCCACTCATATAATTTCCATAGTGGTTGTAAGGAAATTATATTACCTATCGATGCTTGTATAGCAGTGGCTAACTTAACTAATTACATAGCTAAAGGAGTAGAACAGGGATAGGCAGGATAGTGAAGAGGTTTACTCACGGTTCGCTTTTCCCCATTTCCTCCAATATTGAATATCGCCGTCTTTATTTTTCACAGATTTCCACTAAGTCGCGCGACAAATTTATTTAGGTTTTCTTGATATCGGTTAACGTTAAAACGCTCGCGAACCCTTGTACTCAGACCGATACGAGGTCTTCACAGGCACAGGATATATCGCGCCGATATCCTACCGGCTGCGCCAGTCAAATCGCGACGAAGGGGGATTATGTTTTTAAAAACTATATCCAAAATAAAAGACGGACAATTAATTCAAGAGTCGATGTTAGACTAAATTTTAATATAAGAAATCTTTAGACTAAACAAATCCTAGCCTCGGAATGTTACACCCACGCAATCTGGGAGGCAGGTGCATTAACGCAGTGTCAGCACTCCTCATACAGGCACGGATACATAACTAGATAGCTCACTAATCCAGTTACTTAAATATTTACATGAAATATTATTACACAAATCGTAATGATTTTTTTAGTTTTTAACAAAACCGTAATAATATTATTTTATTTTACAGAAAATCTTTTGTAGTTTATACTGAAGTGAAAATTGAAGGTAGGTTTACGTGCTTGAAATTAAATTGCCAAAATAAAAATAAAAGAAGCTTTTCATTTTACTGTGAAAATTTTATAAATTTTCTCTTTCGTTGCTAAAAGCTCTCGTTGATAACGTTTTAACGTAATAAAATTTAAATTAAAACTTTTCATTGCGTTTTTGTACATTCAAAGTTTTAATAAATTCTATAAAAGTCTCAATTACATCAAGCTTATTAAGAACTTACATCGAACCCTGAAATTAAATTCTACAATGCCTATAATTAGGTAAACTAACCAGGACACAACACTCGTATATAATGTTCCATACTGTATGCATAATTTATACGCTTCTAATACAGACGCCTTACTAATTGTAAGGATTCATATTGAGATAAACTTGAGTGTCTTGCCCACGAACCTTATTTTCTCGCAGTGCACTGCGGACCGGCGAGCGGTCGTGATTCGTGTCCTTGCAGTGTTTATCTCAATATCAATTTATCAAACCACGACAGTTTTTATAATAAAATTGTAAAGATCCTAGAATCAGACTGTTTTATAAAAATTTTCTCATAATTTTTATAAGATTTAGCAGTTCTTGTGACGTAAAATATTGACTTGCATGTCTACAATATTTGAACTATAAAAAATAAAATAAAATAAATAAAATAAAGTATCCGCCATTAGACCCCGCCCCCCACACGTCCACGGCGAGTGGTGCCGGTCCGTCCTAGGGCAGCTCCCAGTTGACGGCGTCGTCGTATCGCTGCGTCTCCTCCAGCGGCTCCAGAACCTTCGCCTTCGACACCAGACCTGCCACGTGGAACATTACGATACTTTAGTTAACGTTTGCACTTGAACAAAATTATAGATTATGCATTGCTGGAAACTTTATTCAATCATATTCGATTTTATTAATTAACGGCGTATGAAACTTAGCTTTGACGTCAAATCAAACATTTTGAGTCGGTGTATGGAGCGAGGGAGGCCTATACCCAGCCGTGGACGAAATCAGACTATGGATGATGATGGTGAAGATAAATGACACGAGTTTGCAGAGTGGTCTCACCGGTGAGGAACCCGGACACGATGGCGATGGCCAGCGTCGCCAGCAGCGCCACGAACTGGAACAGCGCCTGCTCGCCCGCGCTGCGCCCGCCCTGGAAACGTACAATATCATAGAGACGCGAGCTAAGAGTGCTCAAGCAGCGCGGACAGCACGCCCGGTGACGTCACACATACGCACCTCCTTCATGGCCGGGTAGATGTCTGTGAGCGCGGCGCCGTACGCGTGCGGCGGGACCAGCGCCGCCAGCGCCGCCGCCAGCAGCGCGGCCAGCACGCCCGGTGACGTCACACATACGCACCTCCTTCATGGCCGGGTAGATGTCTGTGAGCGCGGCGCCGTACGCGTGCGGCGGGACCAGCGCCGCCAGCGCCGCCGCCAGCAGCGCGGACAGCACGCCCGGTGACGTCACACATACGCACCTCCTTCATGGCCGGGTAGATGTCTGTGAGCGCGGCGCCGTACGCGTGCGGCGGGACCAGCGCCGCCAGCAGCGCGGCCAGCACGCCCGGTGACGTCACACATACGCACCTCCTTCATGGCCGGGTAGATGTCTGTGAGCGCGGCGCCGTACGCGTGCGGCGGGACCAGCGCCGCCAGCGCCGCCGCCAGCAGCGCGGCCAGCACGCCCGGTGACGTCACACATACGCACCTCCTTCATGGCCGGGTAGATGTCTGTGAGCGCGGCGCCGTACGCGTGCGGCGGGACCAGCGCCGCCAGCGCCGCCGCCAGCAGCGCGGCCAGCACGCCCGGTGACGTCACACATACGCACCTCCTTCATGGCCGGGTAGATGTCTGTGAGCGCGGCGCCGTACGCGTGCGGCGGGACCAGCGCCGCCAGCGCCGCCGCCAGCAGCGCGGCCAGCACGCCCGGTGACGTCACACATACGCACCTCCTTCATGGCCGGGTAGATGTCTGTGAGCGCGGCGCCGTACGCGCGCGGCGGGACCAGCGCCGCCAGCGCCGCCGCCAGCAGCGCGGACAGCACGCCCGGCATACCGTGCAGGTTGTGCACGCCGCACGTGTCCTGCACGCCCAGTGACGTCAACGCTGGCTGCAACACACATTCACGTCCAATTTTATTACTGTAGACATCGCTCTGCTTAAACGCTGGAAAAACGAGCTAAGATTACGACTTATTAGATACAGCTATGAATAACCAACTTAACGATTTTGTTTACCCTATCGCCATTACAACATACGTAATGTTGTAATGGTGGGTGGATATTGTCTCTCATTCTCTTATAACAATTCCCGCACTGTCCTGCTCACGTCCAGATGAAGGCCAGCCCCAGAGGCCCGCACTCGGCGCACGACTCGGCCTCCGAGCGCGCCGTAAATCACTTACACAAATAATGCCCGAATAATACTCCCGAATGAATTATAAAGTTGTGCTCCACAACGCGAGTGGAATCCCCTGTTATGGTAATGAGGGCGAATACGATCAATCTTGAATAAATCATTATTGTATTTTACTTTGTGTTGTAGCTGCGTTAAATGTGTGCTGGAGCAAATGGAAGCTTGTTTTTGTGTAAAATTTGTGAAAAGTTTCGCTACTAAAACTGTGATATTATTACTCATATTAATGAGTTAAAGACGTTCTCCTTGGGTATCCCTTGTAAGTTGATTGATCTTTGTAATTAAATCCTCGCAAACGCTACTATGAAAAGTAAGTTTGTCACAAAATTAAAACCTAGAGGACTATGAACTATGTAGTTTCATAAACTCGTCACTCGGGAATGTAAACAAGTTTCATCCACATAAGAATTCACAAAGATACATTGAAACACCTGAAGTTGCACGCCGCGCCACGGGCGCGTCGGGAACAACTTATAACAATGAGCCGAGAACTTAATAACTAAGCAACAATGGCCGGTCGTCATAATCTGGGATATTAAACTGGAGTTGCGATTACTCGCGGAACTTTCTCAAACTTGTTAGTTTAATTGTGCCTTACTAAACGGATGTTGTGGAACAGATTGTTGGGGAATTAATCATGTTTTATGGCGAAATACTTCAGTAGTGTTGCGCACAATGTGAGCACATTGATAGTGGGACTAGTTTGTTTATAGTTGTGAGTTGGCGATAAGTCAAGGTGCCGGGTGCCCGCTCACGCCGCCGCCGCCGCCGCGCCGGGCCCGTCCGCGTCGCTCGTCAATCATCCGCGCCGTGCTGTCACTGCTGTCAGTTCTGCTGTCCAAAGTGACGTTTATAACCGACAGCGGGAAATAAACAACAAAAGCCTCGTAGCGTTTTGTTTTGGGGCTTTTAAGCAAAATACAGGGTGAAATCTTTATTATCTGTAGGTACAGTTATTCCGGCATGCGGGCGCGTTAAGGGTATACCTACAGTTTAACGTTTCAGATACCATGATTTGGCTGTTTTTAGAGTACGTTTGCGAGTAAATAACGAGTATACATAGCTTTGCTAGTATGTCACAAAATTATGCAGCCTTCACTTGTTTCTTGTCGTTAAATGTAATTCCATTGGCCACGGCGCCCGCCGCCACGCCGCCCGCCAGCGTCGAGTTCTGCACGTGCACCGTGTATAGCTTACAGAGAGGAACCGGTAGCCCAGCACGCTGACGGCGGCCGCGGCGGCGCCGACGGCCAGCGCGCCGCCCGCGCCCAGCGCCAGGTTGGCCACGGCGCCCGCCGCCACGCCGCCCGCCAGCGTCGAGTTCTGCACGTGCACCGTGTATAGCTTACAGAGAGGAACCGGTAGCCCAGCACGCTGACGGCGGCCGCGGCGGCGCCGACGGCCAGCGCGCCGCCCGCGCCCAGCGCCAGGTTGGCCACGGCGCCCGCCGCCACGCCGCCCGCCAGCGTCGAGTTCTGCACGTGCACCGTGTATAGCTTACAGAGAGGAACCGGTAGCCCAGCACGCTGACGGCGGCCGCAGCGGCGCCGACGGCCAGCGCGCCGCCCGCGCCCAGCGCCAGGTTGGCCACGGCGCCCGCCGCCACGCCGCCCGCCAGCGTCGAGTTCTGCACGTGCACCATGTATAGCTTACAGAGAGGAACCGGTAGCCCAGCACGCTGACAGCGGCCGCGGCGGCGCCGACGGCCAGCGCGCCGCCCGCGCCCAGCGCCAGGTTGGCCACGGCGCCCGCCGCCACGCCGCCCGCCAGCGTCGAGTTCTGCACGTGCACCATGTATAGCTTACAGAGAGGAACCGGTAGCCCAGCACGCTGACAGCGGCCGCGGCGGCGCCGACGGCCAGCGCGCCGCCCGCGCCCAGCGCCAGGTTGGCCACGGCGCCCGCCGCCACGCCGCCCGCCAGCGTCGAGTTCTGCACGTGCACCATGTATAGCTTACAGAGAGGAACCGGTAGCCCAGCACGCTGACAGCGGCCGCGGCGGCGCCGACGGCCAGCGCGCCGCCCGCGCCCAGCGCCAGGTTGGCCACGGCGCCCGCCGCCACGCCGCCCGCCAGCGTCGAGTTCTGCACGTGCACCATGTCCCAGCGGCCCTCGTGCTTGCTCACCGCCGACGACACGAAGAACGTCGTCACCTGCAAACAGATACGGTTCAACAGACTCTGCTATACATCTATGGTTAATTAATTAACATTTTGTGGCGCAGCGGGCGAAGGTCTGCCTTGTGTATGATCTGCAGATATTTGTTCCTTGTTTTAAATATCGTTACCACCCAGGTGCTCTATATGTATTAAATAGCTATCTATGTATAAGTATATTTTATTGAGTATAATCCACAAATAAACCCCACATCTGTGGAATAATCAGAAATCTAGCACCCGTAGGTACCTAACACAAGCTTCGAGCTTACCATGGGGCTAGATGTTGCTGTGTGAATTGACCAACAATATTTATTGAATATTTTTTATAATCGAATACCAATTAGTTTTGAGGGTTAGAACTTAGAACTAACTTCATAGTCTTTATCATTGCAGCCGTCGGAAATCTACTGCTGGATATAGAATGTCCTTATAGTTTTCTGTATGCATCGTTATCCAGAATAACATTATATAAAATTGTAGAATACTAAAATAGCAAGTGTTTACGTTAATAATAGTTCGTTAATAGACTAAATTTGGAGATCTCCTCTATCCTAACTTGATCACGTAGTAGACCTCTTGAACTCTCCTAAATGTTTAAAGGAGTTTATTTTGAGCTGGTCTAAGAGAATGTGTCCAGGAGAGGCCCTGGCGCGAGCGTACCGCGGAGGCCGCCAGCGCCAGGTAGGTGTTGACGACGGCGCGCTCGTACTCCGCGGCCGAGCCGGTCAGCGCGGAGTTGAACGACGGCCAGTAGATCCACAGGAACAGGGACCCTGCCACACAGAGGTTCAACGCTCAACGGAATATAAACATATTTTAATAGGACATATGGAATAATTTTGGCGGCTGATGCTTATAATGACGGCATAAATGATTACCTATCTTTCCATCTTACTGATCGTAATGTTCAGCTCTGTTCGGTAGAACTCACCTATCATAGCCGTGACGTCGGACACATAGGTAGGTCCGTTGAGGTCTAGTGTGGGCGTGGGCTGCCCACTGGTGGGCGTGTGGTCGCGGCGGCGGCGCAGCGCCAGGCTCACGCCGAGCCCGAAGTACGCGCCGAACGTGTGGATGCCGATGGAGCCGCCCACGTCCGCCGCCTGACCAACACATCCGAGCGTTAGCGCTTCTCTGTGTTCACATTATAGAAACACACACAGAACAACAGAATAGGCAACCTATAATTATATAATTATATGGCGCAACAGCAAAATATTTTTAATTTTAATGTATCTATCTAAACCATAAAATACATACGGAACACGGATCTGCGTTCTCTTACAGGCATTGCCGATGTAGGGCACTACATCAGCAATACTACAGCTATCCTCAAGTGGAAAAAACAGGCTAAGAAAAAAATTACTAGTTATAAATTTTATGAAAATAAATGGCATAAATGTATTTATCCATTCAGTAAGTAAAGCGAATATTGAGTACTAGTTTGCTAAATCTAACGCAGTTGGCCTAAGGTCACCTCAAGATTTTTAAAGATTTATGTCATTTATTTCCATAAAAACCTAAAAATGAATTGGATAAGCATAATTTCACAGATGAGGTTGTATAAAATGTACAGTTTGCTTCCAAGCAACTATCCCACACAAAGTTATATTGGTGACAATTATCTAAGAAGTGAGGCGAAGTATCAACTCTGGAAGAGAGCAAAGTTGTCGCGTAATTATTTCGGCGATCCGAGTTTGTGCGGATCAAACACTTTCAGTTCTCGAGTCTCAACTTCCACTGACGAAGAAATTACTTATTCAAACGAATTAGATACAAATTAATCTTCATTTATGGAGTCTCAGTACAAACCGAAGGTATTTCTTTGAACTAAGTTAATTAATTAATGTTATTTTGAAATGTATTTACTGAGCGCTCGTCTAGTTTTGTCTCCGCGGCGAGAGAACGGGGCGAAGGGGTGCTATGAAGCCATTTTGTTAATTATCAGCTTTATATATTTTTCCTGCTTTATATTAATGTTCCACGAATATAAGAATTATATAAATTAGTATAATTATTTTGAATACTGTTTTGACAACGATTTTCAGTGGAAAGCTTCAATGGTACAATTTAATTTATAAACAAATTTAAAACCTCTCAAAATTTGTCAAAAAGGCTCTATATTCTGATAGATAATTATAAGAGTTTCTAAGGGCTCAACAGTACTGTCGAAAAAGCAATTCTAAACTATCGGTATCATAATAACCTGATAACCGGTGATCAACTATTTTAATTAAATTTATGTGAGTTTAGAGCATTTGAAACTGAGTAAGGTATCCGATATAGTTCTAGGCTCAGAAAAAGGCCACTGCCCTCATACGCTACAGACCTGGAACACGTCCGTGATGAGGTAGAGGTTGGCGGAGGCCAGCGCGACCTCCAGCACGCCCACGACCAGCAGCTGCAGGCCGCTGGCCGCGCCCAGCACCGCGCCGAACGTGATCAGCACCGTGGCCGCCATTATGTCCGCCTCTGAAACATCGACAATTTGACATTTTAATGACATTTTTATTTTTGACAATACCTAACTATTATTATTATATTACAATTTTAATGATTCAATTTTGACTATAGATAATCTTGTAGAGCAAATATTAATTTATTTATGTAATTATTTTAATTTCCTTAGTTCTAGTTTTTGTTAATTTTGTACCGTATGTTTTGTATTGTGTATGAGCAGCAAATAAATGTATCTATGTCTAGGTCTAATTTAATTCCAAGTAAATTCTAAAGTTTAACATGTATAATTTAATCAGGTGATGTTTATTGACATAGGTGATGTATTACTCTAATCTAAACTGTTCAAGCTATCCGCCTCTGGAATGCTCTTCCTCTTGAAATTCGCAAAGCTGAATATCTTCCTATATTAAAAAACCAACTTTTTAATAATTATTATAATTAAATATTTTATGTAAGTATTTAATTAAATTAAAAACTTATTTGTGTTGAGAATGTAAGTATATTATAATAATATTCATTATTGTATTCTTCATAATTATGTATTTAGTTTAGTATATATAATATTATATTCTTATAATATTATCTCTCTATGTACTATTATGTAATCCATTATTTTACACTACTGTCTATATTTTATAACTGTCCAGTCCATACATAGGTTGTCGGGAAGAAATCGTAATATTTATTCAGTTTATGTGGCGTGCAATAAAGTTTTTTCTATTCTATATTGACCTTTTATTTACATGTCGGCGAGACATGTACTCAAAGACGAGACTAAAAGCAAATCCACATGAAGAACCTACTACTGTTCATGGTTATTTGAAAATGACATGCAATTGTTGTAGCTGAATGGAAATAGTAATAATATAATCAAAGTTCATTGTCTCTCACCACACGTCGTCACAGTAAGATACTTCGGTTAAAGGTACATTACCAGCAGCTTTGGCTTAATACACGGTCTGTATTCGAGAACACTAAATTATAAATTCATGACATCATGGATGTAGTCATGAATCCCCAATAAGCATCTATTTTGAGAGTGAACAAGATCAGCTTCAAAGATATGCAGATTCGCCGGAGAAGGAGTAGGTACCTACTACAATTACGAAAGGCAAAGTTGGGCAACACAAGCCAGCTCCTTGACGCCGACGCTGTCTAAATAACAATAATTGTTTTATTCAAACGTTTCACTAAAGTTTCCTTCAATTTCTAGTTGCTTGTTTATTGTTATAACTCAATTTTCTTCAGAAACAACTAATTCAATTTCAGCGTCTCGAAATCTTCCAATCTTTTATAACTCAAACATTAGCTTCAAACGTAAAACATAACGATTCAATTTAATATTAATTGACCCAGGAAAGGGGATTAACGATTTTTCTGACAAAAAATAACTTCAGAGGGTTGCGACGTAATTAAAAGGCTTTCTCCCATAACCGAGAGGAAATTGAATATCAAAGGATCTTTTCTTTTGTGTGACTTCCAAATGGACGAGGCCTGGCGCCCGCCGACGCGCGGCCTCTTCGACTCGGCGACCGACATTACGAGAACGAGTTCCTTCTTTGAGTACTGTATAAGGAGATTATTCTTAGAAATAATCATTATTTTAGTAAAAAAAATTGATAAAATCATCCCTTAATATGAATCACGAATTCATCATTATTCTTATAAATAAATATCCTTAATACAAGACGGTCTCTCACACCTGACAAAGTAGCAGATTAACAAAACATTTAAAAAAGTTAACATTGTTTTCCTAATAGGTCGATAGCCTTGTTTGGAAGCCGTGGAACGTCCAAGGGTCTCTTAATTTGTGGTTAGATAGGGTCCATTATCGGAGATGCCGGCACCTGCCGAGTCACCTGCGTCGACCAATTACCCGGGGTTAAGGGATCTGACGGACCGAGCTGCGAGTAGCGTCTGTTTATTGTGAGGGCGAGGCGGCGAATGACACTTTAAGTAAGGCGTATAATACTGACGAAGAACGAAAATATAAGCCAATGAGATTTGTAATTTTTTTTATATTTATATCGTAGGAAATAATCACTTAATTTTTTTATCAGACTTAACTTAAAACTAAACTTAAAAATAAGTCTTGTGTTATGCTAGCTAGAACACGTCTGTGGTGGAAAGATTTAGATTTGTTTGACCATTTAAATAAAGGCTTAAATTTTCATCACTTAAAAATGATCATCATCTTTGTATTTTAATTTTGTATTTATTTATGTATCTTAAAAAAGTAGGTACATTTCTTACAATTTCTTCTGCCAAACTGCACAGCAACTTGATTTAGCGACATATGATTCTGATATTACTTACCAGAATCATTAGAGAGAGAGTCGATAATATGATCGAGACATTCGTGCAGAAAACGGATTCGACAGGTCACGTAATGACGCAATGCTGTAAATTGACTACACACCTGGTACTGCGTGGAATGCCGAATGCAATCTGCTAGTTCCCAACCGTTCGGGGGTAATATAATCATTCTATTTGAATGTGAGTGTAACGATTAACTTACTAAAACGGCAATGGATTGTAGATGATTGACAGTTGTGAACTCACCCAGGATGGCCTTCTTGGACACCAGCACCGCCCCGTCCTCCATGTGGAAGAAGCCCTGCACCAGCAGCGCCCACTGCAGCAGCAGCGCCGCCAGCAGCCAGTTGAAGTGACAGTTGTGAACTCACCCAGGATGGCCTTCTTGGACACCAGCACCGCCCCGTCCTCCATGTGGAAGAAGCCCTGCACCAGCAGCGCCCACTGCAGCAGCAGCGCCGCCAGCAGCCAGTTGAAGTGACAGTTGTGAACTCACCCAGGATGGCCTTCTTGGACACCAGCACCGCCCCGTCCTCCATGTGGAAGAAGCCCTGCACCAGCAGCGCCCACTGCAGCAGCAGCGCCGCCAGCAGCCAGTTGAAGTGACAGTTGTGAACTCACCCAGGATGGCCTTCTTGGACACCAGCACCGCCCCGTCCTCCATGTGGAAGAAGCCCTGCACCAGCAGCGCCCACTGCAGCAGCAGCGCCGCCAGCAGCCAGTTGAAGTGACAGTTGTGAACTCACCCAGGATGGCCTTCTTGGACACCAGCACCGCCCCGTCCTCCATGTGGAAGAAGCCCTGCACCAGCAGCGCCCACTGCAGCAGCAGCGCCGCCAGCAGCCAGTTGAAGTGACAGTTGTGAACTCACCCAGGATGGCCTTCTTGGACACCAGCACCGCCCCGTCCTCCATGTGGAAGAAGCCCTGCACCAGCAGCGCCCACTGCAGCAGCAGCGCCGCCAGCAGCCAGTTGAAGTGACAGTTGTGAACTCACCCAGGATGGCCTTCTTGGACACCAGCACCGCCCCGTCCTCCATGTGGAAGAAGCCCTGCACCAGCAGCGCCCACTGCAGCAGCAGCGCCGCCAGCAGCCAGTTGAAGTGACAGTTGTGAACTCACCCAGGATGGCCTTCTTGGACACCAGCACCGCCCCGTCCTCCATGTGGAAGAAGCCCTGCACCAGCAGCGCCCACTGCAGCAGCAGCGCCGCCAGCAGCCAGTTGAAGTGACAGTTGTGAACTCACCCAGGATGGCCTTCTTGGACACCAGCACCGCCCCGTCCTCCATGTGGAAGAAGCCCTGCACCAGCAGCGCCCACTGCAGCAGCAGCGCCGCCAGCAGCCAGTTGAAGTGACAGTTGTGAACTCACCCAGGATGGCCTTCTTGGACACCAGCACCGCCCCGTCCTCCATGTGGAAGAAGCCCTGCACCAGCAGCGCCCACTGCAGCAGCAGCGCCGCCAGCAGCCAGTTGAAGTGACAGTTGTGAACTCACCCAGGATGGCCTTCTTGGACACCAGCACCGCCCCGTCCTCCATGTGGAAGAAGCCCTGCACCAGCAGCGCCCACTGCAGCAGCAGCGCCGCCAGCAGCCAGTTGAAGTGACAGTTGTGAACTCACCCAGGATGGCCTTCTTGGACACCAGCACCGCCCCGTCCTCCATGTGGAAGAAGCCCTGCACCAGCAGCGCCCACTGCAGCAGCAGCGCCGCCAGCAGCCAGTTGAAGTGACAGTTGTGAACTCACCCAGGATGGCCTTCTTGGACACCAGCACCGCCCCGTCCTCCATGTGGAAGAAGCCCTGCACCAGCAGCGCCCACTGCAGCAGCAGCGCCGCCAGCAGCCAGTTGAAGTGACAGTTGTGAACTCACCCAGGATGGCCTTCTTGGACACCAGCACCGCCCCGTCCTCCATGTGGAAGAAGCCCTGCACCAGCAGCGCCCACTGCAGCAGCAGCGCCGCCAGCAGCCAGTTGAAGTGACAGTTGTGAACTCACCCAGGATGGCCTTCTTGGACACCAGCACCGCCCCGTCCTCCATGTGGAAGAAGCCCTGCACCAGCAGCGCCCACTGCAGCAGCAGCGCCGCCAGCAGCCAGTTGAAGTGACAGTTGTGAACTCACCCAGGATGGCCTTCTTGGACACCAGCACCGCCCCGTCCTCCATGTGGAAGAAGCCCTGCACCAGCAGCGCCCACTGCAGCAGCAGCGCCGCCAGCAGCCAGTTGAAGTGACAGTTGTGAACTCACCCAGGATGGCCTTCTTGGACACCAGCACCGCCCCGTCCTCCATGTGGAAGAAGCCCTGCACCAGCAGCGCCCACTGCAGCAGCAGCGCCGCCAGCAGCCAGTTGAAGTGACAGTTGTGAACTCACCCAGGATGGCCTTCTTGGACACCAGCACCGCCCCGTCCTCCATGTGGAAGAAGCCCTGCACCAGCAGCGCCCACTGCAGCAGCAGCGCCGCCAGCAGCCAGTTGAAGTGACAGTTGTGAACTCACCCAGGATGGCCTTCTTGGACACCAGCACCGCCCCGTCCTCCATGTGGAAGAAGCCCTGCACCAGCAGCGCCCACTGCAGCAGCAGCGCCGCCAGCAGCCAGTTGAAGTGACAGTTGTGAACTCACCCAGGATGGCCTTCTTGGACACCAGCACCGCCCCGTCCTCCATGTGGAAGAAGCCCTGCACCAGCAGCGCCCACTGCAGCAGCAGCGCCGCCAGCAGCCAGTTGAAGTGACAGTTGTGAACTCACCCAGGATGGCCTTCTTGGACACCAGCACCGCCCCGTCCTCCATGTGGAAGAAGCCCTGCACCAGCAGCGCCCACTGCAGCAGCAGCGCCGCCAGCAGCCAGTTGAAGTGACAGTTGTGAACTCACCCAGGATGGCCTTCTTGGACACCAGCACCGCCCCGTCCTCCATGTGGAAGAAGCCCTGCACCAGCAGCGCCCACTGCAGCAGCAGCGCCGCCAGCAGCCAGTTGAAGTGACAGTTGTGAACTCACCCAGGATGGCCTTCTTGGACACCAGCACCGCCCCGTCCTCCATGTGGAAGAAGCCCTGCACCAGCAGCGCCCACTGCAGCAGCAGCGCCGCCAGCAGCCAGTTGAAGTGACAGTTGTGAACTCACCCAGGATGGCCTTCTTGGACACCAGCACCGCCCCGTCCTCCATGTGGAAGAAGCCCTGCACCAGCAGCGCCCACTGCAGCAGCAGCGCCGCCAGCAGCCAGTTGAAGTGACAGTTGTGAACTCACCCAGGATGGCCTTCTTGGACACCAGCACCGCCCCGTCCTCCATGTGGAAGAAGCCCTGCACCAGCAGCGCCCACTGCAGCAGCAGCGCCGCCAGCAGCCAGTTGAAGTGACAGTTGTGAACTCACCCAGGATGGCCTTCTTGGACACCAGCACCGCCCCGTCCTCCATGTGGAAGAAGCCCTGCACCAGCAGCGCCCACTGCAGCAGCAGCGCCGCCAGCAGCCAGTTGAAGTGACAGTTGTGAACTCACCCAGGATGGCCTTCTTGGACACCAGCACCGCCCCGTCCTCCATGTGGAAGAAGCCCTGCACCAGCAGCGCCCACTGCAGCAGCAGCGCCGCCAGCAGCCAGTTGAAGTGACAGTTGTGAACTCACCCAGGATGGCCTTCTTGGACACCAGCACCGCCCCGTCCTCCATGTGGAAGAAGCCCTGCACCAGCAGCGCCCACTGCAGCAGCAGCGCCGCCAGCAGCCAGTTGAAGTGACAGTTGTGAACTCACCCAGGATGGCCTTCTTGGACACCAGCACCGCCCCGTCCTCCATGTGGAAGAAGCCCTGCACCAGCAGCGCCCACTGCAGCAGCAGCGCCGCCAGCAGCCAGTTGAAGCCGAGCGCGCTGTACGCGTACCGCTTCAAGAAGGTCATCAGGAAGCCGAACCCCACGAAGATCATCACGTGGGTGTCTTCAAACCCTGAAAGAGAAAGAAAGCTTACGTTAAATAAATAATTCAAATAAAATAACTATCACCTCTCTTGACTACCAATAAACAGAAACACTCCTCGTCACCATTACTAACATAATGTTAAGATTACCTTCATCATTTAAATACACCTTGATGATTTTTATCCCCAATATTCTGAAATCGCAGCATAAAGTCACGCACTCACACCATCTCCAACTATTTCCTCTCTATTCCTACCTGTTACTCCACCTCGTTTGAGCTAGTCTTTTCAGGTAGGACAACTAACCTCTACCATCATATATAGTTTTGTGAACAAAACACCTAATCGTTTTTTTTATATTTTATTACTAAAAATTGATTATTTGAATAATGTACTTTGAATTGACATTTTAATAATATTGACCATGAACATGTGACCCTGTAAGCATTGACAAAGTGAACTTTTTAAAATGTATAATTTTTATAAACATAAGGCTAGTGATATTGGAGTAATCTGTACTAGTTCTCAATAAATAAATAAATAAATACCACGTCCTTAATCCCATGTTCTGACATTCCTTTCAAACTTTCTTTCCGAAGTGATCAGTAAAAATGTACATTCGTTTCGTATTTAAAAAAACAATAATGTTTTTAGATCTTTAGATTTTTTATTTAATTTAAATTCACTTTTTTTCAAACTGTTATAATGTCATGCGAATTTTAGAGAATTTGAGTTCCAAGACTTGTCTTAGAATGAACGGATAACTGCCTCATTCATTTTTATTTCCTTGCCGACCACACACCACAAACCGCAAACATAATGGAAATGTGCTCATACACATAATGATGACTGCTCGCTCATAGCTTCGGACACATAATTATTTACAACCGAGTGGTCGAAGTTTATGTCTACGGAACTAATAAAATTGGACAAACAGCCTATTTTTTCGCCAGATCCCGAAGTATAAATGCGATTCAGCAAATTATGAATTATTACTCTTTTTACTGATTATGATGTTCCTATTTCACACGCGGTTATTATTTTAATAACTGATTTCGAAAAAAAATATTCTTGACGAATCTTCGACCAGGGATTGAATATTCCAACTTATTTGTAATTTATTATTGTATTACTATTGTAATTAGATGTTAATGTATTTTCAAGAGTTACTTCAAAACATCCTTTGGCGTTTCAAAATAAGCTGACATCCTTTCATAGTTACCGGAGCGTGACCCGTGAGGATGAGCGGCGGTCTGTGGGTCCGACTGAGAGGGACTTCACTAACCTGCTCGTATAATGTTCAATCTTGCAATTAAGGATATGTATTTACATTGGACCATTTGAAGACCTTTAAAATTTGCTTTGGATTTTCTATTTTCGGAATTTAATTAGTTTGTTTTTGATCTTAGAGATTTACTTTTAGATACACGTTATTTGAATTGACTGTTTATATTCCATGTAGTAAAGTGGTAAAGTGTGGCCGCGTCGGCAGTAACTCCGCGGCGCAGACTACTCCTCCAACATAAACATTCAATTAGCCGGCGTTTTCACAAAAAGCGCCCGTTTTCCCGCCATTGTTTCCACGCCGCCACATTATCCCCATTACGAAGTAACACATTATATAAAAACCTTTTCAATTCTTCCCTTTCATTTTATCTGTATTTTTTTCTTTTCAACCCGTAATTGTTAGAGCGACCGATGAAAAATTGCAAATGAAATTACGCCGTTCATTGTTTTTCAGTGGCCGAGTGCTGGGAGTCTATAGTCTATGGTCCTGTGTATATATTCCGCGCCGCGGGGCCTGCGAGCGAGCGGGATTATACTTTTATTGCTGAATCCATTGTAGTGGAATTTTACGAGATAAATAATATTTACACCCGCGATATGGGGCAATCAATTTACTCCGGCGTCAGCGATCGCTTACGTTTTAGGAGCTTATTCACAATACTGAATATAGTGTAGGTGTGTTTATGACCCTTATTTTTATAGAAGTAGATAAGAAATAACATCATTTTGTTAATTATACATAAAACATTTGATTTTGTCAAATTGAGCATAATAAAGGACAGGACCCATTAAAGGTAAATACGAGAATGAGCCGATATTCAGATTGTAGAAATATTTTTTAATATTATTCTTTAACCAGTTTTTAATCCCTCAAACTGAAACGCTGTAATCTTTTGCTAGATGTAGTAGGTGCAGAGTGCGAGGTGCCCGGCCAAGTTTACAAAAACATGCATTAGTGAGTGTTCGGTTCGACGATGGCTAACTGGGGACTGAAGCAACTTTACACTTTGTATCCTTTTTCTAAAACAAATTTATGGATTTGGCTGTATCTAGGTTTGTTTTCTTATTATCGTTTTAATAACCCATGTCAGGTTCCATTTGCATGGATGGTCGCAGTTGTCGCACTCCGCGTCAGGACCAGTCCATTCACTGCCGACTCTGGCCTGGATGCTCGCAGGTGCCGCGCCCTGAGAAGCGATCATTTCCTAATCCCTTATCCATCGCCCACCTGATACCCACCTTTATCACTCTTAATAAAGAATTGTTTCGCTTAACGCGCTCAATTAATTCCTCATTAATCCGAGTGGCTCAGGCAATTTCGATTCGCAGTGATTGATCGCTCCTAAAGATTCAATTTATTGATGGCGACTGATAAATGAAAATACAAATGTGCCTTCAGCGTGACGGATGGGCGAGTTGTGCTACTCCGTTGTGTATCCAATATGGCGGCCGTGTAACTCGCGAGGTCCGCTCGAGGACGCACTGCTCTTAGTGTGTCAGCTTCCGTGGCGAAGTTCTCCTTTCAAGCATGTTCTGCAAGCACTTGATCCCGGTCTGTATCAATTTATAAAATCTATTGCACGAGTATATTGTAGGCATATTCCTATGGAACAAAAGTTTTGACTTTGACTTTAACATTCGTAATATTAGTAACACGTTCATTAGTTCGCATCACCTCGAACCCACGCTACAAATAGAGCTATCAGATCCACTTTAGATCCCCCTGCGCGCCCGATCTGATCCGAAACATCCCACTAATCAACACAAACCTATTGTTACATTCATAACGCTAATGCTATTTTTCTAATCCTCTTATCATAATCCGTCTGTCTGTATGTATGGCGATGGAATCAGCATCAATCATGTATTATATCTGGTACAATAATGTCTGTGGAATTACTTTGAGATCGGTCCAATAATAAGGGATGATTGCTGTGTAAGCTGCGCGGCTTACGGCTCTAACAATGGCGGCTAGCTCGCTCCGCACCGCGGCTCGCTCCGCGCAGTCAACTTCCACATTCCATTCGCTTCGAACTGTATTTTGAATCGGGGAATAATACGAAAAAAAACAAATACAGTTAGTACGTGCACAATACACATAGAACATGCTACAAAAAAGAATCTAACCTAAGAGGCGTTTTTTATAAATCATGTAACCGGTACATAACACAGGTATTGTTGAAAAAAATCGTAAAATATTATACAATTAACTTTTATCGTCTGTAGTGATTTAGCTGAAAACCGTTCCCCAGGTATGCGGGAACCTAAACCACGTAAGTATTTCGGTAAATCCCATAAAACGTAATTCACGTTTAGCCGCGAGCGGTGCGGGGCGGGTCGCGGCGGGGCGGGACGTGAAATGTGGAACTAATAAGAGCTCACAATTGAATCGTCTTCTACAGAAATTTAACGAGCGATTCAACGTTTTCAGATATATCGATTTTCATTTATGCTTCTGATATCTATAAAACTTTCAGTTTGCTCTACTCCAGATTGAATTTAATAACAGGCTTCGTCTACAAAACTAAAGTACAACAGTTCAGAGACGACCTCTGTAATTCGTCATAGCTTTATCTTGAGAGTACTTTAGTTCCATTGTATATAATCTTGCAAAGTCAGACATGGGGATGTCTTTTTTAAATTATAACTAGTTGACCCGCCCGCGGCTTCGCCCGCGGCTTCGCCCGCGGCTTCGCCCGCTTTCTATAGTTTTCTCACCTTTTAAACCTTCTCTGGGCTACTAAGAACATTTCAAGACCAAAACCATCTCAATCGGCCCGGCCGTTCCCGAGATTTAGCGAGACTAACGAACGGCGATTCATTTTTATTTATATATATAGATTCTTAGCATAGTCACTGTAGGTTCAGATTAATTATGACTTTTCCCTATCTCTGATTTTAATAGAAAACACATTACCTAACCCTTCCGAGGACATGAAGATGTGGAGATCGCATCATTGTCAACAAAATCAGAAGAGCGAGCCCCGAAGAGCAAAGCAAACGAACTCTCAAGAGTTTCAACGAAAGTGGCGCCTCCTAGTTCTAAATAAGCAGTGTTATGGCAATTAATTTACTCAAAATTTCACATGAATCTAGCCGGGACTAGATCACCCGACGCACAGACAAATCGACCTAAACGCCTTTCGATAAAGTCTCTAATGCCGCGCTCAGAGCTCTACAATTACATGGATGTGGGATGCACTTCAATTTAATGGAAATATATCCGAGTGAGGTCACCGGGCCGAGCCGCGGACGGCTGCGTCGCTTCGAGACAGTATTAGACGTATCGCAACTATCCCCCTCTCTTCTCATCACAGAAATTCTACCCGACACGATCGGATAGATAATTTGAGGACTAAGTTTAGTGACCTGTAAGCTAAGCTTCTCCTAAAACCACAGGCCATAAAGCTCAGAGAGGGTAGTTGACGCCGCAGCGATTACAGGTCGTGTGAGTGCGAGGAGCCGCCGGAGCCGGGCCCGAGCCGGGTCGGTCTCGTGTCGCGTCGACAGGTCTCGGTGCGCTGCGCCGGTCACGGCGAGCTTTGAGCTAACTCACTGCTGTTCCAGTTACCTTTTGAAGTACGTACAAACACGCAGTACTGCATATTCGTTACCCTGTATGTTATGTTAACTCCTAAAGTGATCCTTAGTTGCCGATATCGAGTCTTAGAGCCACGTTGAAGATATTTTGTTCTCAAAGGTATAAATATTACTGAATTTAATCTTAATTTTATTTTAAATTTTGTTTGTAAAATCACATAACATCTCCATTCCATTCGCTGTTCTATTTTTGTTTGTCAATCTCTGAACTTAAGCAAAAAAATCTATTTTGTATTTAAATAATCAATAAATTTACCAATAATAACCCATTTTTACTAAAAAAAACTGTACCTAATAAAGTGTAGGTAGGATATTTCCTTTGACCTTTATTGATCTTATAATATCCATACTCTATGAAATATTCGCAATGGCTATGTAGTACAAACTATTGTATTATCTGTAATAGCATTCAATCTCATATAATCGATAAGGCATGTGCACAGTAACACACTGTATAGATGCGACCATCCGCGTAGTTTCTCGAAAATCAAACTTCTTTCTACAGCTTTGAAATACGATATGGTCTGTGTGCATAAACTGTGTTCCTGTAACAAACATGTCATGCATTCGCCTTTTAGCAATGTTTATGCAAAAACCTGAATCCCCGATATTCCATTCACCCCGAAGCTGACAGAATATAAATCGTGACTAACAGACAAACAGAAGGATAGGGCGCGCTCGTTACAGCGTCAAAGGCGGCGCGCTTCCGCCGAATATCCGGCCGGTAGATATCCGCCGACGAATATCCGTCGCAGAATATCCAAGTTCTCATTCCCATGCAGACGCTGGTCGGGTGGAAGCGGACGCTGGAGGAAGGTAGAGACGATTGACGAAAATTACATTTGAAGAATTGTCAGTTTGTCTTCAATTTCTAATCTCACGGTGCTGTTTTGTGAAACGGTGTTGTTTTGTGATGAGAAATATGTTTCTTATTGTTGTGCTCCTTAACTCAACAGTGAATTATTATTACTAGTAAAAAACTGAATAAAAGAAATATTAGGTAAAACACTTCCTTTTCCATTTGTCACAAGTTTGTCTCATACATGAGACCATGAGATTCGTAAATGAATGTTTTAATTGACCTAGTTATGGAATGGAGCCATCACATCCCGTGGTCGACAGTCCGTCAGTCACGAACAGCGACCGCGGCTGCTATTAAATATAATCAAACTTCCTGGTTTAGCAGAAAACAACTGAAATTTGAGTTAAGTGGCATTTTAAAATGTGTTTTAGGGTTTCGAACATTTGAACTGCTTACATTTAGGGTTTTTAAAAGCCAGCGATAAAAAGCTATATCTTTTTTCGGTAGGTACTTACATTGTTTTGAAACCAAATTTAATGCCCTCTTGGTTTAGCCCATTTTTCTTGAATAAGAAACGAATATCAATACTACAATATGGATGTGTTTATTTAGAAATCCTTACAAACTTTTGTATAATGTACGAAACCCACTATGCAATAATACTCGCACTTGGTCATTTTTTTACGGTTAGGATTTCAAATAGTCTGTATTTGGCAGCACTGTAAGTCACGGCAGCTAGTTTGCACTAACAGTATGATCTAGACCTAGGAACATTCCACATAAAGACTGAGAATTCACGGTGTAAGTACAGCCGCTTCTATACGCAGCCAACGCTTTGTGTGAAGTTGACTTTGGCTCAACGCACTTATAACATAGACCTGTTCAAGTGTATCAAACAGTCACCAATTCAAAATGTATCAAACAGTCACCAATAACATTAGCTATAATTACTTTTTACAAAACTTTTGTTACTGACTGCCCAATAAGTAAAAGGTCACCATATAAAATGGGCGGATACAGCAAAAAATATTATTATGCCGAATTCTCATCTCTGTATCAATAACGTTAGATAGGTAAAGGTAATATCGGTAGATACCGATCAGCAATACTATTATTAAGCACCTAAAATCTAACTATCGTAGCCCGTCCTTGCGTGCAGATGGTATTGGCTCAGTGCTGGCACACTGCGCCGCCGCGACGCGCCGCGCGCCCTCCAATCACCGCGACGGATCCGTGATCTGGCACACGAGCGCGCCCCCGCTTCAAAGGAAATTATTCAAGCTGTCAATTTGTAGAGGCCGTGGCTGAAGGGCTATTCAACTACTCTGAATTACCTTGCATTATTGACTTTGAAGCTTTGTTTCCGTGAACTGACAGTATGGACCAAGAGCCTGTGATGGCCAGACCTTCCTTTAATTCACAAGCGTGAAAATTCTTTCATATGTATGTCTAACATAGGTAAGAATAACCCCCAAACATGAAACCTGGATCGCGGTTCCTTTGGGAGATAACAACCTTTTACCTGTTATCTCCCAAAGGAACCACGATCCAGGTTTCATGTTTGGGGGTTATTCTTACCTATGTTAGACATACACATGAAAGAATTTTCACGCTTGTGAATTAAAGGAAGGTCTGGCCAGACCGGGCTCTTAGTATAGACTAATAACCTGTGATGGCCAGACCTTCCTTTAATTCTGAAGCGTGAAAATTATTTTATTTGTATGTCTAACATAGGTAAGAATAACCCCCAAACATTAAACCTGGATCGTGGTTCCTTTGGGAGATAACAGGTAAAAGGTTGTTATCTCCCAAAGGAACCGCGATCCAGGTTTCATGTTTGGGGGTTATTCTTACCTATGTTAGACATACACATGAAAGAATTTTCACGCTTGTGAATTAAAGGAAGGTCTGGCCATCACGGGCTCTTAGGTTAGTAGTTGAAATTAAAATTCAGCAGCCTATTTGGAGCAAACAGCTGAAGACAGCAAAGCTATTGATGATTTAACTACTGACTTGAAGTCACGAGCACAATTCAGTTTTTACTTCACCGTATCAGGATTAAAAACTTTGTGAATATTGCTTTTATGGAAATCAAAATAAGAAACTAACACTTCAAACTAAAAAAATAATACAAAACTACTGCAGAGGTATAGTATTATCAATCCATGTTCGCTTTAAAAATATTATTTTAGTACTTTTATTGCAATTTTATGCCAAACTATGTCTCCAAAAAGTAAATTAATTACTCATATAATAAAAACAATGCTTTAATTATTAATGAAACATAATTAACACGATGATTTAATGGCATCATAACGCAAACTATTCTCGTCATTAGCAGAGTATGATGGATGTCGCCAACACAGGAGTGTGACGCCGCACTTCGCAACTTGGAACTAACACCGCTAGTATTGTGCGGGACCACAGCTCGTATCGCTCGCCAATAGCATGACAAGCTGGCTCATAGCACAGCTATTATACAGCTTAGATAGCTTGTACTGAATCTGTAACTTGAGAGGCAAGTTTGCGAACGTGATTGTGTGAAAACTTAGCCGGAATTGAAAGCCGATATGTTGCTCGGGTTATCTGGATACTAAAGTCTAAAGTTGGTAATTTACAAGTAATTTTATGGCTTGTTTCAGTCTAAGGTCATGTTTTAGAACGGTTACTTAACATCAATTATACCAATTACTTAAAATACGACAGTTACCATTAGTTACAGAAAAGTAGGAACAATTTTATTTCTCAAACAGACTTGCACCCATATTCTTAGTCGTTTTCTCCACTCAACTCAATCTCGCTTGAGCAAATTCGTATCTGAGAATACGATAAAAACGTCCGCAACTTGAGATTTTTTTTCAGCTTACCTCAAGTTGGGAACTGTCAAACCTAAGGTACCTGAGGAAACGACTAAGAATATGGGTGTTAGAATTACACCCGTGGCTAGAAGCTTAACTTTTCAGAAATGTATTCCCACCGATCAATAATTAGATGATCAGATATTCCTTGCCGTTAACAGAGTTCAATCAGAACTCCATTTAGTCTGAGCCTCAGGATTCCATTATACGTTATTCGTGCTTGAAGAGTGTCGATCACGTAAACAGCATTCATCGCGGAATGACTTGTCTCTGTCCCGCACCCGGGCCGCACCCGGGCCGCATCCGGCACTCCAGCGCGCCTGCAGCTGAACCGGCCCGGGTATGCCCGGCTCATCCGGCGCATTCAATTAACCGCTCTATTTGCACTGGAGCGGTGCTCACAGGACGCTTGTTTTCTATTTGCGGATTTTATTCAGCTTTTATGCGGAAAAGCTTTACGGAGTATTAGCGCTCTGCATTAGCCGAGCAGATAAGGAGATTATTGGAGATAATTTAGTGTTATTGTGATATTTATTTTCCTTTTAACCATAAAATGCAGTTGTTTATTTTTTTTACAACTCGGAGATTTTGCAATACTCGCTAATACAAACAGGTTGTAATTTTTTACAAGAGGTGCGCGGCGAATGTTGAACTCGCAACCTTCGGAATTAAAGTCGAGTGTGCTCTCCTTAGCAAACTCGGCCTGTTTTAAATGAGGAGTTGGTGTTACCTTTGATGTCGGCGTGTTCCCCGCCGGAGTAGCGCACGAACACGAAGTACAGCGCCACCAGCACCAGCTGGAACACCAGCAGCGGCGAGTAGCGCCACGCGCGCGGCGACAGCATACCGGCGAACTGAGACAACATACATACATATTGTGATCATTTTAACATTACAAGTCAGAATAGGTTTTATAGTCATATTGTAAGCACATCTCAGAGTAAGACAATAATAAATACATCCCTTAGAGTAAGTTTTATGTGAAACACAAATAAACTGTCTGTACATTTGTACACCCTGTAGAGCTTAGTGGGATCAGCGTGTTTGAGATATGATTCAAAGTAGTTCTTATATTGTAAGTGGAGATGATAAATTATAATTATGTTTATTAATTGAAAGTAATTGAAGCATACGTTATATTATATTCGATATATTACTATAAAGAAACATAATTTAATATTGTAACTAAAGTATGTAGAATTAACACGTAAATTCTTCAAACGACGCTCGTTGGTATGCCGAGCATGATGTATTCTCCTTATCGGGCTCTAAATCCTTTTAAGATTTATCTAAATGCGAATACAAAAGATTGTTTCCAACTAAACCGCATAGCAAAGTGGCAGACCAAAACATCGAAGAATATGACAAAAGGCTAAATTTTCCAAGCAAAGTTTAAAGTCTACAGAGATGTAAACTGGAGCAGAAAAGTTGTGGCCCAGTTGCAGCGGCCGCGATCCCGGCGCCTGCTCACGTGGAGTTTGAGGAGCTCACGTGCAAACGGCTATCAAAACTTACCTACATATCTAACAGGATTAACGCTTACAACAAAATCTCTAACGGACAATTTGCAGCTAAATCTAATTCTCAGCGCACAGGGTTTGAGAAACAGCGGGGTAACATGAGTTCTACATCTAGGCTAGCCATAACATACGAGCGCTGTGGTGTATGTTGATGAGTGATTAAAAACGCACCTAAAATTTTTGCAGCTTTTTGGTGAGTCCCAAGGGCGTTATTGGTCAAAAATATTGTAAACAATAGTAATGATTGTGCTACCGCAGGTCGCGGTCGGCGTATAATTGGAACATGCGCGGCTGACATGCATCATTCACGACTGGTGTGTGCGTGACCACTGCGGAGGGCTATGGACGTTGCAGATCTGCGGTGACCCATCATTAAATTTAATAGTACATACATTGTTCTGTTTGTGAGTATTAAATTCTAATTCACCAAGTATTTATTTATTGAAGTACATAAAATAATATTTAGTTTGTTTTTGAAACAAATTAGAAATTACAATAAAGGACAGAATGTTATCGTGGGGGCACTTAACTGGTACCAAATTTTTGGTGTTTTTTTTGAGCAACACCAAAAATTACTTCATATTTATAAAAATAACGATGTAAGTATGTACTAATACAAAACACAAATTCCAACGAAATGACAAAACTTTGCGAATACAAAGTGTGGCAGCTATCCTAAACGACTGTGCTCTAACGTTGCTTGAGCAGCGAGACTGTCGCCGAAAAGCAGTTATGTTATGTTTAATTTCGGTAATTAAGGCGAGCCAGCGTGAGTTCCAGTTGCACTGTCCCGTGCAGATGCGCGTTCCAGTCGCACTATCTCGTGCAGTTTTGCAATCGTGTATAGACGGTTGGTGGGAATCATAACTAGCCATCTAATTAATTAACGTACTGCTTTAGAAGCTGTGATTAACAAAAGTGCGGATCATTGGCTCATAAAATATATTTATAGACCCAATAAAAGCTTGTGATACATAGAAAAACTCCCAGACACCGGAGCAGATATTTATATATCGTATTATTTTTTGTCGAAATCAAATTACCTCTTGCGCCTGGTAAGCGCGAAGAAAAATCAGAAAATCCTCGATACGAATGTGATTTTTGAGTTTCAGGATCGAAAACGTAAAGTACATATTTATATTGTCCACTATTACTTTTTGTTCAAAGCTCATAATCCGAAAGTAGTTTAATCGCTATCAAATATAATTTTTCAAATAATATTACGATAATGTTAGATGTCTCTTCTGTGTAAGATATACATAATAAATGACTACCTTCCCATCTGCCACAATGTGCCGTCTCTCGGAGAATTATGTTGAAACCTGTTGCTGCGTTTTTGTACATTTTTCGCGATGAAGATTTACATGTCATTTTCAAGTTCTCTTTTATAACATTCAGAAAAATAAACAATTCTGCGAAATTGCACAACAGTTATTTGCTTTATCTTCGACGACTATTGCTTTATATTATTTATTTACATTCCCACTGCTGGGATACAGAGATTTCTCTCGAGGAGAGAGATAAGGGTTTATTCACCACGCTGCCTAAGTGCTGGTTGGTGAATGTGTCATCGTGTAGCCCGCCATCCTACATGCCGGTTACGTCAAAGTGTTATTTAACTCTTGGATTTGACTTGAATTCGGTTAAACCAAAATACTCACAATAATAATGATAATTTAAACACATATAAAATTGGAGAATAAACGCAACTACGCAAAGAATTTATCCCGTGAACAGCGAGCATATGGAATTACTATCTACCGACTCAGTAAAATTAACTAGAATTAATTTATATAAAATGTCAAGTTAACCCTAGCCTGTATATCGGTATAACTATTGGAATAAACATGATATTTGCAACGTAAGGGTTCAGTAGGTGTTTAGTGCGGGTCAGCGGCCAGAGTGGCACTATCTCGTGCAAACAAAGCATACCTACCCATTTTACACAGGCATTTCGAAATAAATTAATAAACAAACAAATAGTGACTTGAGTTAATTTCTAAAATAAAATAATAAAATACTAGTTTTCCATGTTGGATTGTATGTAAAGTAGCTTAAGTATTAATCTGATGTACGAACTATATTATTATACAATATAATGTATTTAATTATTATTTACATACAGAATATAACATAACTTACACAACAGTAAAAATACCAATGCCAATAGAAACCGTTCAGTAAATAATTGTAACGTTCAGTATGTCCATCCGATTGCCGAACTTTTCTCACAGACTGGATTCTTCCAGGCAACATAGCTGTGCTCAGAGTTTCTATTTTAATTAAGAAATCAAGAGATAATTGATAGAATGCATAGCCTGGGATAAGTCCACTCACACGGTCCATTAACGCATGAACTAATGACGTCATCGTTAGCTTTGTGCCTCACTTCAGGACAATAGCATTAGCAAGGCCGCTTAGCTTCGAAACCGCACATTATTCTATAAGATTTAGACTAAAGAGTCACTTCAGAGTAAGATTTGATGTTGACTTATACAAAACAATATGTACACAATCAATAGCTCTTATTCTAACATAGTCCCGTCCACGGAGGTAAAATTACCCCCGTGGTCCCGTCTTAGTTTCTTGTTTGTGTAGTTAATGACTTGTAATTTCCAATCACACCGCAGTTGCTCAAATTCTACAAAAGATTTGATGTTAGATTGCCGATTATCACTTTGGTGATTAAGACGGAAAACAAAATGTTTTGTCGAAGAAAATAAGGATGTATTTATACTTTTTATACTACTTGTAAGCCATTTCTATGTTTTGTATTTTATTGTTTTATTTAGTGTACAATAAGTAGGTATTTTGTATGGTATTGTACAATATAAATATTGAGTTCGAACACTAAATTATTATCCACTTCCTCGGATGACATCAAATAACATAATAAAATATTCCGACATAAAGTATGTACATCATAATATTTGTAGAACCATGTTCTTATCAACATCTTATTCGAGTCAGTAATTAAAACGTCTTGCTTTTATGACGACGGCATTGTGTTGCCGACAAAGAGTTATCGAGAGCTGTTAATTACTACCTTCCCGTCTTCCTGCTGGAGACACCCCCCCTTTACGAGTTATGTACGTTCCACTTCGCAAAAATCTTTTCTAGCATTTAGTCCGTGCTAGAATGGATTTTCAAAAGTAGGAAAACCTTTGTTTCAATGTTCTCTAAATTTTTTTATTACAAATATTTGCATACTACTAATATTATACTTTATAACTGTGTGTTTCCTATTACTTAAAAAAAAGGATATTAATGACAAGGCATTGTTTGTGTAATTTTAAAATGTTTGAAAAAACATGTAGGTATATAAATGTAATAAATAAAATAAACAATTAATTTTTGCCAACTACTTTACCCATCTCTAGTTTAACGCACGCTACAGTCAACTGAACCACCGAAGCACTAAAACTTCAAGTACAAACTGTAAGTATGTACGAGCAGGTAAAGTACAGACATTGTATACTTTACTGCTAATTTCGTGTATAACGTACATTGTCCCGTTACTGTGTTGACTAAAGGCAATCTGCCTTTAATGTCTTGAATATTGTCCCATCTATCTGTACACGTAAATACATTGTGTAGAAAGAATCCTTGTTACTTACAAGTAATATAAAATTGTGTCAAATGATGGTGACTAGCCAACGCCTGACTAGCCGCCGTGCACTTCGGCGTGGGCTAACAATAAATATGGCCTATGACATAAAATTTACCTCAACACACATTAAAAAAAGTATTTTATGTGAAGCAATGCGTGTCAAATTCATTGCTATGAAAGTGTATCAATTGACTAGATTAATTTAGAAAATGTTTATGAAATTATAATTAATCGTCCGTCCTATTTAACCTACGTACCTATGTTTCGAATCATAAACCGTAATAAATGTTACATTAATTTGTTGACATCGTCCAGCTCCAATGAAAACACTCAGTGAATTCTGACAATAACATGTATTGTGTTGTGAGTGGAATATAATAAAAAAATCGAAATATCTTTTTATGTTGATGTTTTTATTGTAAAACATCAACATAAAAAGATATTTTTTATAACGATAGAACTTTGAATTAACAATAAAAAAAAGTTTGAACAAATCGTAGGTACTATTGTTTCGGTATAATAAGTAGGTATCTAAAAGCCATTTTGTAATAGGTACCTCCAAACACATAAGTGTTTTTGCCTTCATAGTAATATTATAGTAGTCCCATTCCGCACCGTTTTAAACATTTTGATGATGAATTGATTTTAATGATGATGATATTGATAAATATTAGGTAGGTATATAGGTAATTTATAAACATTGTATATGAAAATGAAAAGTTCACCTATGAGCACACACAGAAGGGACATGCAATATTTATATAATAAACAAATTTACACAAATAAAATAAACGTAGGCAAGTCACATTAAAATTATAAATGTAGACAATTTAAACAAATCCCGCGGACGCATTAGCCGCGTCGCTGATTCGCAATTTTACGTTCAAGCTCCGCTGAGCTGGCTAAATACTCATTATGAATTATCGACGCCATATTGGATTAGTATTTGCTGAATTATTATTTAACTGTTTATTAAAATTAAATTAAGTTGCGCTATATCATTTTAGACCACTACCAAAATGGCGAGCTTACAGAGTGTTCTATAATTATTAGGCATGTTATGAACACTATAGATGTACCTAATAAATTTATTACAAAATTAACCTTACAAAATTTAAAATTAAGGAGAATATCACTAAATCATAATTTACCCGTCATCATTTACATTTAATAGGTCACCGAAATGCTCAGAGAAATTGCCTTTTTGAAGAGAATACTCATAAAAATCAAGTTAAGATGAAATAAAAGTTAACAAGCAAAAAGCGGTCAGCCTCATTTCCATAAGGCGGGCATTGATGAACAACAAGTAAAGAGCCCGTGTCGCAACTCAAAGTTACCAAGACCTGCATAATTATGAATTAAATTATTAATTAGTTTTGAAATGTAAAATAACCGCGATGTAATTTGAATACTGTATTTTCGCCATGTGAATGTTGGCTTGGTTTTGTTCTGAATTTCAATGGACGAGCGCTAGAATGCGTAAATTAAATATCTCACAGTTACAGTTTCAGCTTTTTGCTGTTGAAAGCGGTAAAATATGCAGTATATTCAGTATGAATGTTGGCTCGAGGAGCAATATCTCCCGGCGCTGGTACTGACCTAGGGTACGTCCGAGAGTGAGGTCGGTCCAAGCTCCGTGAGTTGACGCGTGGTCGAGGCGACACTTGCACTTGCGTGGAGCTCAGCGCAGTCCCAGTAAGCGGAGGCGGCCGCCTGCGAACACTACTGCGAGTACGAGTGAGGAGTGGCGAGCCCCCAGCTAACACTCATACTTCAATATTATTGTCAATCAAAAGTGTCGCAGTCAAATAGCTATGTCGTGATGTTTCATAATGTCTAAGCTATGTAGTTTCAATAATCAATCAATGTAAGTATTAAAAAAAACGTAATATGTTGTTAACGTAGTTTTAAAGACATTACTTCCCATTATACTATTGACAATAGTTTCAGGTCCTATCCAGTAATCCTATAACCGGTATCCTGTATAGATGGATGGACGGAGGTTTGCAACTTTTTACTCGAGAACTAATTATTATTATACTGATAAATCGAATAATCGCGGGGTGGAAAACGTAATAACTTATACCTCCTGAAACCGTCATTATATGAAATGCCCACAAGTCCGAGTCCGCAGCACGGAGCGCGGTCAACAAGCGTCACTTATCATTTATTTAGCGAGTCGCGGCCGCCCTTGCACTTGCCTCTGCGCTAAACGGACAAACAACCTTCCGCTCCACAAACAAATTACACCACTTTTACTTTCTACCAAGACATAAACTATTAACTTGACCGATGAATTGAATGAATCAATGAATTTGCGGAAGAAGTGAAGTGTAAGTAGGTTTCATGATAATAATTAATAATGCTTACGACAAATGTAACTACGTATTTACTTATGAATTTCAATAGATTAATGTGTTTTATTTTGGTGTCGCATTACCCAGCCCGTTGTTGTAAAATTTGATAAACAGACAGAAAAAAAATATTCAGAAGAAAAACCAGGTAAACCAAAATAAAAAATATACAGATATCTTCACGAAAATTAATATTATCACTGGCAAGAGTTTTCCGAACACAAGCAAATATTTGCTTAAAACAAACTGTAAAAATAAGTACTGAAATAAACATTTATTTATTATTTATTTATTTATCTAAATTGCAAATTAACCCAAAATATAAACAATTGAAATCGACTTGAAATGTTCCTTGTGGTTTGTGCGTGTATATTTATGGTTTAATGGAAACAATCAAACTAAACCTTTCTCTCACCATTGTCACAATTACTATTTATAACAAGCTGTATGGCAGTTTGTAAATCACTGTAATGAGTAATCTGATATTCACGGTGTCATTGTGTGTATCTAAAACAGATAAAATCAATTGAATCTAATTGAAGATATCGTTTTGTAAACTAATAACAAATGTCTAAATATACAATAACTGTCTGATTAATATGTTTCCTATTTTATTTAATCAAAGGGGCTCAGTATCCGTCAATATTTTAGGCAGCCTATATAATATGATGGAATCAGCAAATAAATTCTAATACCTACATAGAATCGATGTATGGAAGCAGTGGAAAGTTATTGTCAGGTTGTCAGCCGGCCGGCGAGCCGTCGGGCCGGGCCCGTCGCCCGCTCGGACGGACCGGGACGACGCGACACAACTGTCAGCCGTCTCTATGACGCACCGTTCATTCTTTTATAAGCACACACACAAACAATTACGTTTAAAAAAAATAAAACATTCATGCACCATAAACTAAGCATGTTCTAAAAATGTACCTACGGTTTTATTTTTTTTTATTACTGCTAGAATATACCAAATTATTTACTTGAACCTTATGTTTGAGGAAATAAATGAAAAAAAAATCATCATTTGACGACCTCTATGGCGCAGTGGACGAAGGACAGCAGGCGTATCTTTATTAATAGGTTTATTACCAATTGTTATGAATTTAACTAATCATAGCATCATTTCTGTAGTTGCAGATTACTTCTGGTTAATAATTTTTAGTTTTTTTTTGTAATTGCTAAGCTTTGAGCTTTGCAAAATCATTCGTCCATTTTATTTGTGGACAAGAAGTGACAGCAATCAATCTTAAATACATAAAGTTATTTATTTTCAGATTTTTTAAGGGGGCATTTATTGTATACAATGAATAACCTAATTCTAAGTCCTAATCTAATTCGAGCGGGATAAGATCGTAAAAACAACTTACAAAAGTGCTTACATTTTCTTTTCTCATTAACTTTTTAAAGACCTATCAGCTGCAGAATAGGTGTTGTTTCTAAAAGTTTTATAATAAAGACTTTGTTGGAACATTGATTAGTTGGAAACAACTGCACAGACTCGTCCAATTACTTTCATCAACTGACGTCCAGAACCGAAATGGCAGCTACAGTCGGCAAATCACCAATGATATTTATTCCTTACGTATACTTATTTTAAAGCTGCTTGCTGGGCTGAGAAGAATACCTATATTTCTATGAAATGATTACCTACGCAAATTTCACTTCATAAATTATTAAAAACAAGATTAACTTGTAAAAATCACAATTGCTGTTCGTTAGTTTCGCTTAATCTCGGGAACAGCCGGGTCGATTTTTCTGGATATTTTCTTCATTGTAATCCAGGGAAGATTTTTAAACGCTGAGTAAAAATAAGATAATAATATTGAAAAAGTAATGCGGATAGGATTTATAGGATTTCGTGGTTAAACTATTAAGTTTTGTTAAGATTAGAACTATTATTTTTCATTCATTCATAGGTAGTGTAAGGTTATACAGCAAGAAACTTATTTTTTGCGTGGAAAACTCTACAGGTAATATTTTTTCTTAGAACTTTCAGTAAAATGAAGCTTGACTCTCCCAAAAGACCTATTCGCAAGATGCGAAAACATTCTTAAAATCCATATTTCAAGTTATTATCATTAGGAATCTGAAGGGTTCGGCTTCAATCCAGGCAGCGCCTGTAAATGAACTCCATTTAGTGAAGTCACGTCGGGCACTGCGCCGCGGACGTGACGTCATGACCTCAGTCCCTCAGTCTCATTACTATAGTCTATGAGGTGATCCGGTTAAGGTCTAACTTACAAGCGTTTACAAGGTACATATTTGAAGTACCTATTGTAGAAGTACCGCTACTCGCCCCGGGACCACGGGACCTTGGGACCGGGTGTCGCGCCGACCACCGCGCTTGCATTGTTTCACTCACAACATACAACCACTCGCTCAATCCAACAGAGCCTTATTGGATTTGTTCTATATTTTTGGATATAGCAATTGCATTGTTTGGGTTGATTTACAAGTTGTGCGAGTATTGACTGGAGTGTTATAGATTTTTAAATTGTGTTTTATAGAGAGCCTATAATAAATTGCTTTGATTTGCGTTCAGTCATTTTCTATCGTCGCGATATTTAATAATCATAAAATCAGAAATATTTCTTTAATTAGGTACTCAAAGAAATCTCTTTGTATAATTATTATGGTTTTCATTATTAATGTTTCACTTATATAAATCAAAATAGTTATAAAAACAAAAGGTTGTGAGTCTGTATGTATGGGTATTTGTAACTTTTCAAGAAATAACTACTGAACGATGCTAATGAAACTTACCACGTTTATTATTCGGGAGGTGTGTCTAGACTCGTGATGATCTGCTTAGCCACATTTGAGACGCTAATTCATGAACAACTTCATTTTGTCGTGATAAACCGATCAAAATAATTATTTACCGTCGCTATTTTTGGTAAAACAGGTATGCAGAATCTTGAAGGTAAACATAAGTTAGAAATAGAAAGATTTATATGCGTGAGTATAATTTTTCCTTGATTCCTATTTTGAATATGTATAAAAAAACCAAGTGCGTGATTCACAATAAAATATCGAAATGTGCACAGAGTAATAGTTTAAATTAATGAACAAATTGTCTTATTCAAAATCCAAATGCTAGAAGACTGAAGTCTAATTGAGCCACGTGACTTACGACGCCTAAGTTCACATCTGGCTTCAAACAGAATCCAATTATCAAGAGACTGCTCTCATTCTCATCCAGAAACGGAATTTGAGACGAAATCAGGGTAAATGCTCTGTGTTTGTAGCGGTTTACCTTAGCAAAGTAGCTTTTCGTATTGTTGTTGCACTTGTGGTACCACAGTTAGGGTGTTCAAGTAGCAATTTACCATTAAAAAACCTTAGTTGAGTATTAAATAGGTACAAAGTTTTTTCGACATTAGATATGTAAGTACAGATAATTTATTATTTTCTTTTGGTTAAACGATTCCTTTTCCTAGTTTATATAATAAAGAGAATATTGAGGTACTATATTTATTTTGTGTAAATTAAATATGGTGTTTAATGCGCATTGATTTTGCGGTTTATTTATGTTAATCGCAGCGTCAGCAATACTAGCGGCGCTCCATTAGTGCGCAGTGCTGACGTAGCTAAGCTATGACGTCACTTGTCACACGCGTCGTGACAGTTCTAATAAAACCCGCGCTAATTGACGGCGCATGACAACCGGGCACGTCCGCTTCACCGGGACAACACGCCAGGGCTGGCGCACGCGTGTGCACCCGACGTTATTGTAACGTACCTAAAGTGGTCCAAATGGCGTCTTCTAATAATTTAAAGAAGTCTAGAACCTGATCGTCTCAGAGGTTCAACAATTTTTACTCCAAAAACAACCTGAAAAGGGCAAGGTTAGTTTTAGTGACTTCAGACATCAACCAAGACGGAGAGATAATTTAGTACGCTTTAACTTAACTTAAGGTCATTAACTTAATCTTAAGGTCATCTTAGGTTAGAAATAGTGGAAGCTGTAAGAAACAATTTTTTAATGTATTGGATGTGAGGAAGCAAACATAAAAACATTACGCATACAATCTTTATTCACCCAACAGCCTTTCTGGTTTGTTTAAAATGTTTAAATGAACTGAGCTCTTGCGAAACTTGGAATCGGGTAAATAAATAAAAACATTGAGGCGTTGTTACCGAACTAATTATCATAATCATATTAAACAGACTCTGTTTTAAATTATGATCTCGGAATATAGCAGGATAAATGTTTAAATTAATAAGAACAAAATGTAAAGAACCACAAGCAACTTTCGCCGTCATCGTAAATATTTTGTTAGATGCAATTCTGTTTGTTTCCTATGGGTGAGCATGTCAGGTGAGATGTGGGTCGAGTTTACTACTAAAACCCTCCCTGATCTGTATAGAAATAACAAGGCGCTCATATAATGTATATCTCATTTTATACAAAATATGACAAAATTCTTACAAAACTATAACTAAACTGTGATAGGAACTAGAGACAAGAAAGCGACGCGGCTGTACCAATAGGAGACGGCCAGATGAACTCGATCAGTTCTATCTGAGTTTATGGAGAATACTAAGTAGATAATTATTTATTTTAGATATAATACTGTGAGGCAGCCCTGAGCAAACAGTATGTATAACACGAGAATAGTTCGTTTGTTTGACCCGCGGGGGCTCCGCATCAATACTGCTAAACTGAATCTCATATCGATCATCCCTCATCGAACTAAGCTTAAATCCATATCGGACATTTTTGGCATTATTATAATAAGACGTTTATATAATTATAATGTTTATGGTCTGAGAGGTGTGTCTCTGACTCGTGATAGTCAGTTTAGCTGCGTGCTCGCTAGTGCTAATTATTATCATCACAATATTATCGTACAGCATAAACTTAGCTACATATTTACCGTCGCAAATTTTGTTCAACCTTACTTCATACATTATTTTCATACATAATATTATTGCGATTGTAAATAGCTGTGCTCATTACGTCGCCGAATAAGTAAGCAGTTTATCCAATTTAATGCCTACACAACGCAATTTACTTATCAAAGTTTTCATCGTAGATTTATACGTGGATAGTCTCGTAATCTCCTTAGGCAACCTCTCAGCTGTAACACTTGTAGACAAAAATCCGTCTTAAGAGGCCGGCGACACGACGAATTTTCCATACAAACGAATACCAAAATGATTTGTAATTTGAGCATATTTCCATGATTTTATTGTATTATTATTATTTAAATAGTATTTATCTAGGTTCCTATGGAGTTTTTTTTACAAAATACTTATTTTAAATGAAATTTTTTTTTTTTAGTAAGTATTTTGTAAAAAAAAACACGATAGAAACCTAGATAAATACTATTTAGAAAATAATAATACGATAATACCGAGGAAATATGCTTGAATTACAAATAATTTTGGTATTACGTTTGTATGGGAAATTCGTCTGTCGCCGGCCTCTTAAGACCGGTGTCTTCGTCAGCGGCGCGGGCACGGGGCGACACATTACGTAAATGAGCCGACACCTGACTGCACTCCGCTTATGCAAAGAGCTCCAAAAAATTGGAGCTCTTTGCATAAGCAGAGTTTATAAAAATAAATTACAACTATTTACTGTGCAAATTTTCAGGACAAAGGAAGTAAATTGTTTTTATTAAACATTATGTGGTGTATTTATGTGAAGGACACAATCAACGTTTCAATTTCAAATAAGGAGAAGTCTTCTTCAGAAAGAGTGACACAACGGACCGTGACCAACGCAACGCCTTTTCCATGAAATAAAAACAGCTTTCGAATAGAAGTCAAAACGTGAAGAGTTTCCAACACAGTTATAAAATTATGTTTTTTTGTTACTTATTTGAAGTCATATAGATATCTAGGCTAGGACCCGTAATACAAGTTCCGAGCTTACCACGGGCCTACATGTTGCTGTCTGATTTGTCCAGTAGAACACATACTCGCAGTAGGTAAATCAAATAATTATCTGATAATAATTTAGTAAATGGATGTCGTAAACAAACACAAATTACCTTTCAAAATTAATTATTTTATGAATACCGCAATTTTATTTCGCTTTCGAGAATATTAATTATTTAATATAAAATCCATTGTTATTATTTCGGGATACAATATTTTGTTACTGAATTCAAGCTTATTCCATACATTATCATTATGGCAAAAATATATTAATAAGGAAGTATAAAACATCTGGCTAGTTCATAATAACACCTTTATTTACGTTCCAACTGCTGAGACACAGGGACTTCTCTCTTGACGAGAGGCTTTAAGCATGCTGGCCAAGAGCGGGTTCGTGAATGACACAATGACCTTCAAACTTTTCAGAACATGTCGGTTTCCTCACGATGTTTGCCTTCACCGTTAGAGCGTGTTTTTTTAAATCACACATAATTTTATTAAACATTTATAGGTATAAAATATTTATTGTATTTGATGTTTGGTGAGGGTCTGAGGCAAAGCCATCACTTGGTTAGCGCGGTGAATTGTTGTCTTATCACTTATGTCAAGTGAAGATACTGTTTCCCAGCAGTGGGAATTAAAATCGATCTGTTCATGCTTTGCTATAAGTGATGAGTGAGCTAGCTCGAACCTCCGCTCGTGACAGGTCCTCACAGTTTTAACGAAAAGCCACCACCTCACTTCGACGTATTGTTCGTTTGTCTGTTCCCAAACCCGTTAATTACCCGGCACAGCTCTGCACCGACGTCAGCCCTATTGTTTACAGATCCTAGGAACCAATTATTTTACGAACAAAAGGAATATGATTTCATCGGCACAGAAACACGCAGGTTTGTGGATGTTCAAAGTAGGTAGGTAGTACGTAAACCCTGTGAATAATTATACTTCGAAATAATTTTTCAATTAAGTTCATTTTAACCTTTTATTTTATTTCACAGGCAAATATCATGTTTTCATTAAACGCGGTAGATCGATAAATAATGTCGAACCAATTAATCAATTATGGTATTTAAATTTAAATTTATAATCTTAAAATAGATCGTTGTTCCAAGACTTGTTCTCAAATCCAAAATGCGTTGAACGTACATTAACGAAAAACTTCAAAACGGACTATTATACTTCTATATTTCAAAGCTTACAGTGGAGGATTTAGGTTATCAGGTCGAACTATTTCGACATTGCGTTCAAAAGCACGTTTTCCAAAGACAGATAATCACACAGCACTTAAGTAGATTACCTCCTAATCTTTATTGAGTCCGAAAATTACTTGGCAAGCTTTTAAAAGTTGAAAACGTGTCTACTTAAAAACTCGCGAGTACTTTTGGGAGTTCCGCGCTGGAACCGGCTTCTGTTACTCTCAAATCAAAGAAACCAACATATTAGTAGATATAAATATTATTTTTATTTTTCACACTATGTTCATTATTTCATGTTAAATTATAATTGTTATGACTATCAAAGATTTTTAAGAAATGAAAACATAAGACTAATCCGGTTCCTTTTGATAGGACCAGTACTACGGGCTTCCAACAATGAAATAGGACAAATCGCAATTTGCTAATTGCTATAAAGGTAATTTATTGAATGTATATGCGCCCGGGAGTGGAGCCCTGCACCAGAGGCTAAAGATTCGCAAAGATGAATCCACGAATTGTTCACGCCGTCCGCTATCGGCTGCGCAAACAACACAATTAACTTGGAAACTTCAATATTATGTTTATCTGCAAAATTCAGTTGCTTAATAACAAAGATTTGGTAAATAGAGCGGCTTTACATTTCTGAAATATTCTTACGCAGAAAATAATAGTTCGTGCTTTACCTTTATACGTAGGTATTTATCTACCGTTGCTTTACCCAGCTTAGTGGGTAAATATACCTAAACCAAATTGGGTGAGAACGGACCGGGTGAGTACGGGACCTGGTGAGGACGAAACTAACCCAATATACAAATATTATATTCAGCAATATTTTCTATAATTATACGGTTTATAAAGCTGCGTGTGACTTTGTGTGTTGAGTGCTGTCGTAAACATTATTAGATATGAATATTATGTCTGTATGAAGGAATGGATTAGGATACAAGTAGTGACATCTATGATTATGTTTTATAACCTTGTATTAAATGAGAAGCTATCTCAATAAAACGATCAATTATAATACAATATTATATATAGAACCTAACAACCGGTACATACGTTACCTACCCTAAGCCAGAGAACACGAGGTATTCAACGTATGGGTATTTCTTGCAAACATCTAAAAACAAATTTGTAATCTTTTCAATCCTCTCGGAGCTTCATAACAAAGGACACGGTCGCATTCCTAATCCAAATGCTTTCGAAGAAAAGGCAGGCTTACTACAACTTTTCCTTTGCTAGGAAGAAACTCATTTCCGCTTTTTTTAAGGAGATAATTTACGTATAGGAACGGCAATAAAAATAAATAAATAAAATTTGTTTATTTCAGATATAAGTTATCCATATGATGTTAGTAGCACACAAAAATACAAGTAGAGTTGTTAGTAGGCACACAATAAAATAATAAAATAAAACATCCGTCCTCTCTATATTGCATTCTGGATCAATTTGACCCAGAATGAAGAGGAACATCTATTGGATAATGTTTTCAGGATGCTGTTACGACTGTCCCGTATTCTGCGGATCAGGGAAGCGGTCTTTTTGCGGATTATTGCTTCAAACCCGTCAGTTTGATATTCCGCAAACATCCCCGACGCGCTACAGAAACGAGGCAGCCGCAACATCATCCTGAAAACATTATTATATTGGATGCGTAGAGTATCTGCAGACTTTTTTGTATGGTTGACCCACAGACTTCCCGTGTACATATTTTGACAGTACGCTTTAAACAGCGTGAGTTTTACGTCCTCGGTACAACGGGAAAATCTGCGAGCCACCATATTACCTCTTACTGCAAGAGCTCTACGCTCCCTCTCAATGTCTGCATCGTCTTTGAGGTTGTCGGTAATTATATGCCCCAAGTATTTGAATTTAGACACTCTTTTAATATTCAATCCATTTAGAGCAATATGATGAGTGTTAATGGTACAATTACCGACAGCCCCAAAGACCATGCACTCCGTTTTTTTCACATTATACAAGAGGCCGTGCTCAGTAGCGTACATTTCACACAAACTTAACATTTCTCTCAGACCACCCACCGTTGGGCTGCGATTTCAGTAGAAAGTCCGGATCGAAATCCGAACTGAGCGTCATGTAAGTTCGAGTATTGGTCTAAGTAAGAATTAAGCAAACTGTCCAGTACTTTGGCAATTACTGTAGCTAGTGAGATAGGCCGGTAATTCTTCTTATCCGAGATGTCCCCCGTTCTGTCCTTCACAATAGGTACAACAATAGTTTTCATCAGGTCATGTGGTAAATATGAGTGACTCATGCACATTGTGAAGAACAGGGCGAGAACCCTCGGTAAATGAAAACCTGCCAGTTTCAAGTGCTCTACGCTGAGACCATCGTGTCCGGGAGATTTCCCACCAGTCATTTTGTTTAGAGCCAATCTTATCTCCTTAGCAGTGAAACACATCATCAACGACGGTGGGTTATCCCCCGTACATTTTGGTTCAGCATTGGAGGGAGTTGATCCAGTTACGGAGCCAAGTGGGGAGGGCACTTTAAAATGTTCCAAAAATAACTGACTGATTTTCGTAGGGTCATTCTCCCCATCAACACTCACAGGGCGACCCGATTTAACTTCATACTTACCAGTTGTTTTCCAAAAATTTACAAAGTCTTTACCCGCTCTATGTTTAGCCAAGATATCCATTTTAAGTTGCTCCTGATTATCTTGGCACCACTTCAATCGACTTTTAAAAACTTTCCTGGACTCATGCATTAGGTCAAAATACGAACCCGCTCTAGGCCGGTTTTGTTGAACCCACACTTTGAAGTTAAGTCTTGCCGCCCTGTGAGCTTCATGAACATGCTTATTCCACCCACATAAGTGTTTACTTTTATAGGCTCTTCTAGTGCGCTTCTCACAGGTCTCAGCAGCTGCATCTTGTAACACACTTACAATTTTATTATATAAAATATCTAGTACCAACTTATGCTCATCTAAACTGCATGATCCGTGACCGCACTCAATAAATTCAGAGGGGAAATCTATTTCACGCAGTCCAGACTTACATAATTCGGTATACTTGGCAATTTGTGTCTTGTCTCTCTCCCCCCATATCACCTTGTTTCGAGTAAGATCACTTTGTAAAACTTTAGATCTAACAAAACTTAAGTCACACTTTATAACTAAGGGTAGGTGGTCAGACACAAAAACATCCTCACTAACATCTACCTCAACAATCGACTGCAATGCTGAGCTCGACACAACACAGTGGTCCAACCATCGGCGGCAGCCATGAACCTCGCTGACGTAGGTATAGACATCGGATTTACTTCCCAATTTGTGTGTGTCAGCACAAGTCCAACATTGTTCCGCACAAAAGCCATTGAGTTCAACATAAAATGATTCACCAGGGTGAGCATTAAAATCGCCTACAATAAATATACTAGCAACATCCTCGCTTGCTACTATTGCACTAATTTCCGCCAGGACCTCCGTAAAAATAGGTAAGTTCTCAGATGTGTCCGTGGGCATGTACACTGAAAATATAATAATAGCGCACCCGCCCATCATCGCTCTGACAGCTACCAACCGGTCACTACTACACTTCAACACACTTACTTTATCAAAAATGCCTTTCCTCCAGAGAATGGCCACTCCCCCATATGGTCTGCCCTTCAGTACACCTAGAGACGTATCTACAGCGGACTTACCCGTGTATTCAAAGTTGTCTGAAATCGTACCTAGAAGAGGTATATCATGGGGAAGTAACCATGTCTCTTGAAGAGCTAATATATCTGCTGTTTTACATATCATTTGCAAATCATCATACGACCGCTTGAGCGACTTACAATTAAAGCTAATCAATTTTAAATATTTATTGGACTTAAAAACCATAATAAATAATATTACGAAACTTTAACTATATTTTCAGGCTTCGCTTTATACATAAAATGCACAAAACGCCTAAATGTTATTCCATTTGGCCAGAAATTATCACTTAAAAATAAATTTAATTTAGACTTAGACACATATAATTTATAGGAATTATAACTTTTTGTCTTACGCATATTTATCATTTTTAAAGACACAATTTCATTAGTTTTTTCCTTAATGTAGGCAATAATGTCATTTTCCGTCGCTTCCTTACTAACATTTGAGATCAATAGGGGCACTTTACTATCCGCCGCCTTAAATTTATCATCAGGCTCAGTAGGAGCACAACCTCTTTGACCAATCAACTTATAACGCTTAGAAGATTTACTGCGCACTATCTGCCATTCAGAATCCCTTACTTCATGATTAGATATTATCGGCGCAAACCCCCGCGCATCCAGTTGAGTAACTGGCGAGTTATTACGCGTCGCTAGCACTTCCGAACGCACTTTCACACGATTGTTACCGAGAACGCCCGAACTGCACGCGCCGCCGACGTCACCGCCTGGCACCACGACCACCGGATCGGCGGAAGAAACCGAAGTCCACGCCGAGGACACGACGCGCGCCGCACTTTGCGTTGTCCCGCTTGCACCTGCACCCTCGCTGCACTCTGTCTCACCCGTCAGCAAGAGCGAGAAGTTCGCTTCATCGCGCCTCGGTGATTCACGACTGTTACCGAGAACGCCCGAGCCGCACGCACTGGCGACATCGCCGCCTGGTACCGCGTCCACCGGATCAGTAGAAACCGCAGTCCACGCCGTGGCCTCCTCGCGCGCCGCACTATGCGTTATCCCGCTTGCACTTGCATCTTCGCTGCACTCTATCTCATTTGACTCTGCCGAAACCGTGGTAGTGGCCTCCACGTGTCTATTCTTTACCGCTTCATTTTGCACACAACATAGCGATGCGGCCCTACCCACCTGCATTTCATTTGACGAAACACTTAACACTGCCGTCGGTGGTGTTAGGTTTTTAACGGTTGATGATTGTGACATGTTAATGGGTACATATTCAGGTAAAAACTGCATCCCGTAGGGTCCACTATCTTGTTCGTAACTCTGTTGTAGACAAGCTCCTCTTTTTTTATTAACATACAAATTTTCTCTAGACAGGGACTCATTGATTAGAGAACCATTTTTCAACATATCCACCTCTTGTTTGAGGAGGTTAAACTGGCCGGCGGTTACAGTTTTATCCTCTAGTATATTCAACTGATTCTTAAGCCAAACAATATCCTTCAAGAGGCGAGTCACATCAACATGATCGAATGTGACTGGTGGAAGTAAATGCAGATCTTTAGCCACGAAAACTGGAAAGATCTCGGGATCTGCACTTTTCATCAGGCTTATTATATCACTCAAGTCTCTAGAAGTCTTCATTCTTCCTTCTTTTCGCCGTATAGGCATCTTTTTAGAACTAGGCATTGACTCAAAAAGCAACACTTTTGCTCTAACAATATCTTCTGACGAGAAGGCCGTAGAACATAGCTGTTGAATGCTCTCTTCGTCCATGAAGTCCATCACATTACGCACAAAAGCTAGTAGTTCATTGATAACAACGTTACAGTTCGCACACTTAGTAATATTCGAAGCCATCGTACTTTGCAATGAGTCACCGTACAAGCGATATCAACGCGTCCGCTTTAGGCAGCGTCACGCGCGAGACTGATATAATGCAATAGGTACTGGTCCACAAATTATAATAATTACTTATTTCGACTAAATTTTTGTTAACTAAATTCAGAATTTCTAACAAGGTACGCTCGTAAGAAATTCTGAAATTAAGCAAAACTTAATGATTATGTTTTGAAGTCAATACAAACAAGCTTTTCAGCTATAAGTATATATATCTAGCTCTTCTAGTGTGACAGATAGTCGAGGAGTCTCGTTTGTCGGTCAAGTGCCGGAGCCCACGAGTGCCTCGTTACGACATCTCGAGCTGATTGTCTCAATTTACTGCCAATAATGTCGCCATTATGCTCTCATGTTCATTACGGGACATGAGAGCATAATGGCGACATTTTTTATTATTATTGTCCGACAAATTTCGTGGTCCGTTATCCCGATTTTACATCCTTGATTTTTTTAATCCTTGATATCTCTGTTAGCTACCACAATCGAGATTTGGGTATAGGATATTTTTAGTCGTCTCATCGAAACGAAGCTACTCACCAAAAATTAGCTTGTTAGTAATCACTTGATTTTCATGTACTACGGATCCCGGCCTATATAGGTAGTAGGGGAATAAGTACCTACCTACCAATAAATAAATATATTCGTTACAATGCATTCATTTTCACATTAAATAATTTTATTGTTGAGATGCCACCAGCCTCTCAGACCAATAGTATAAAATGTATAAATCATACTAAGTAAAACGGATTACAGTCCAAACTATTCCCGAAACCGAAAAGTCATCAAACCGCCCAGAAACGCGTAGAATAGTCATAAAAAGTCATAAGCGTAAAACCCGCTGTAAAAAGAAGTGTTCTCCTCCTCCTCTCTGTGTGTCAGGTCGTCAGAGGAGGGGGGGGGAAGGGGGGGGGGGTGGGGGGGGGGGGGGGGCTCGACGCGTTAATGGCCGACTTACACCTCGCTACTTCATGCGGTGAACTTGCTCGCACACTATGAGTTATTGGGTAAACTACACAAGTCATTCTGTCAACAGCAATAAACTTGGGCACAGATGATTTGTATTGATTGTAATAGAATTACTCCATACGAAAAAAATGTAAAACTTCTTAATTTTTCGTCGAAGCATATTTATTTACTTTATTTCAAAAAAAATTACACGTGTATCAAACAAATTAATTTTAATTTAATATTCCAAGAGATTTAAATAAAGGTTAAGAATTCAAGAATAAATAAGTTGTGTAATCTTCATCCATGGATGCCCATAAACAATGAGCCACTTCCATGATGATCAGAATAGTAACGCCTTCAATTCAGCTTCGAGTATATTTACTCGAACTAACCTAAAGCTATTAGTATTATTATAAAGCAGGCTGTTGTGAGAAATAATACTGACTGGTAATAGGCATAAGACGAGCACTCGGGTTTGTTTATCGAAGCGAGTGGGCGTCGAAACTCAGATGTTATTTCAACAATAAACCTGAATTTGTGTATCGCTGTACCATGTGGTGTCGGCTTAAGAATAATAGCACACCATCTCCTACCACGGGTCGTCGAGGCAACTGTATGGCTTATTTTCAAAACTTTGGGGATTTATTTTATTACTACAAGAATTACTTACGTTTTTACAAAGGAGTTGTGTGTGAATATTGTTTCTAAAATAAATGATTCATAATTAACCACTCTCGACGTTTCGACTACAATTTTACCCTAATTTATTTGGTTTTTTAAAATGGGTATTAATATGGAACTACTATTCTGCTTGATGTAACACTCCAGTTATAAAACCCCGATCACTTCCAAAGTTCCCCTGTATTTACAAAACATTTTCTTAGCCCATCCGAGATCATAAGATACTTGAGCAGAGTTTATTCTTTATAATACTTACATGCGTAACTATACGTAGTTCGTAACGTAGCTACGTACGAAATCTCTTTGAACGAAGCAATTACGGAAATGAAAGCTCACACGTGCCTCCGAAGTCAACAAGTAATATGAAATTAATTAATACGACGTTGTAACTCGCGAGTAATCCACACCGCTCGGAAAACTCCCACTTGTAATACCCAATTTATGTCACTTACCGAAAGTATCTCATTTTATGTCAGACATATCATAAGGAGCCCTACTTCTGGGACACAGGGACCTGTTTCTCGACTAGAGAGATTAGGTTTTAATTCACCATAATTTTATTACGCTTATTTCCCGTCCGGCGTTACTAGGGCAAATATACATACAATTTCATAGAAAATCGCATCAGAAATCAGTACATATAATAATAATTTCCGGTTTTGTTTGCAATCAGTAGTTCCAAAATAATGTTCGAGTTTGAATTATTCGTAGCTAGCCAAGTTAATGTAATTCAGTCAGTAAATAAACAGTTAACCCTGTAAGACGAAGCGTTGCTCGCGCGGCTAGGAGTGTTCAGTTAAAATATAGCGTTTTATTACTCACTCGGGAGTTGGAACACCTCGTTCTCAGCACTTGTGTACTGCAGTGAACAATGGAAAGCGTTCAACGTCATGTAACAACCGTAAATAGTTACATTATTTATTTTGAAAAATGGAATAAGAGTAATCTGATTTTATATACTTATAATAATAATTATTCTGTTATATTTTATTTTAATTACGTATTTTATTTTATAAGTTATTTATTATTTTGATTCAACAGGTTCAGGTGAATGTTTTTCAACCCGTTGTTGTATTTATCTTATATTCATCAACAAAACTTCTGACCAACATAACTGAAAATATTTGAGGGATGTCTAGATTCCTGAAAGTGACGTCTTTTCCTATGCAGAATATAATTTCCAACTACATATATTGTTTAGTTCAATCACTTTGTATTTTCAAATCTTAGAAAACGTTTCAAACCATTTACATATTACTATTCGGCAAACAAGGTCACTGCTCCAATACGCAGCCACCGTGTTGGTTTAGGCGTTCATGTACTCCCTGCGGTGGTTGAATATTACCTGATATCCGGATACGGCCGACCAGGCTGGATATGGCTTGTGGTCAAACAACCGCTTACCGGTAACGGTGTAAAAGGACGTTTGCGGTTTGAGGGTTAAAGGGTTACCGGTGTTTGATGGTTTGAATGTTAATAATTAGCAGTTATGTATGATTTTATATTGTGTTTATTAGATAATCTAGATTGCAGAAGTTGGTTGTTATCAGCCTTGATGATCTGTTAATTATAATTATTTATTATTCGTTAAGCAGATATATAGATTTCGTTCTTAGCCTAGTTGATCATAATATATATTACATTATATTTTTAATAAGTAATTTTACTTATTAAAAAGTCATTCTCCGCCATAATCCGTCCACCGTTTTCCCGAAGCGTCAACCCTCGCGAACATCTGTAGCCGCGGGCCAATTTGTAAATAATGAAATCCGTTACAACTGCGCCAATCAAATCAAATTGTAAATGGCACCCGGCTTATTGCTTTATAGTTACCAAGTGGGGCCCGAGCTGATGAACTCAAACTTAACAGAAGTCTGAGTTCGCGTGTGAGGAGAATGAAGAATAGTCATCACAACTACGCAATAACGTTGAGATAAAACTCGTAATGATAATAAATGTTGCATGTAAACTAAGAAGCAAACTGTCCAGGCAAAATTATTTCCGATATTTCCGAAACCTAATTTAATATAATTGTCACATTCGTTTAGAAGAAGTAGTAATTAAGATAAACTAATTAATATAACTCTCGTTTATCCCAATATTCCACGTCCATGCAAATCGTCGTGTTTCCATAGTGATCACGTATTCGATTGATCATTTGTAGCTTTGCTCATTCAATAAACACGTATCGTTTGCATTTTTACAAAAGAACCTCATACGCTTCCCAGATGAATGTATTTCTTAAGCGGAACAGGCACGTCGGATTGTTCGAAGAAGCGTCATAGTTTCAGTGAATATTGATTTTAAAAATCAAATAGTGAATCGATGTCTTTCTTGATATCGAAGATGCAGTACGAATCCTACTTTTTCAGGTCGGAAGCAGTTTTTCCTGATGGTAGTAGTAGCTAAAGTAACTAACAAATGCTCGATTACTTTCCAGTAGGTCTACTCTAAAAAGGTTATTTTGATTTCTTATACATAATTATACATTTATGTTTAGTCTGACGAAAAAACCTCTTGTACGATAGTATCGTGTTGGTTTAACGTAGTAGACATCCAGGGGTGTCCAATCCTCGGTGCCATCTGTCGAAGGAGGGATCGTCTTCATTTGTCCGCGATAATTGTTTCTCGATGGAACATCGCTGTTGAGAACCTCCCAACGTTTGTTCGTTTGTCTCTATTGTGTTCGGAAACTTGCTTTACTTGTACAATATTAATATTTTGTATGTATCTAAAATAATATATTCTAAATAAAATTTATAATTAAGAGCCTTGTGACTTTACGAAGTTTTGCGAAATTGGATATTTTATGCACCACGTGACCGGCGCGTCACGCGAATTCTATGAAAAATACTAAATGATCTTGATACTTCGTCGATCTAAAACATACAAATATACTAATAATTATTTTAGATCTGTAGAAAATGGCATCGAATAAATTCCATTTTATTGAGTGGATTTTTTTTCAGTTTCATTCCGAAATAATTATTATATTAATGTTTTTATTTAATTGATAGGTGTTTAATATATTTTCCTAAATTCAAAATGGTGGATATTTTTATTTCAATATTTGAATCAATTATGTTTTATCTTAATAATATCAATATTTATTTTAAATCTGATTGATTATTTGAAATCAATTAAGTAGGTACATAATTTTAAATTAAAACATTCATGATTAATAATTATATATATAAGAATAAAACTGAAAATAGTCTTATTGAAGTTAAATGTCCTCATTCATCTCATCTTATGGGCTCATTTTTAAACCGATTCTTCTGAAATTTGGTGTGTAGGTTTGTAATTAAATGTTTTTTTTTTGTCGAATGTTGGGACTTTATGTAAGTTCGAAAGTCTAAATTGAACGTACTAAATACAAATTCTAATTATAACAAAACAAATAAATTATATTACCTATATTTAAGTTGCTTGTTTTGTTAGATGGTATATTTGTGTTTGAATAAATAAAAGTTTCGTTAATGAAGGTTTTAATTATGTTTAGGTACCTATTATTTTTGTAGTTTCGAACTTTATATTTATTTTTATATTTATTGGTATCCATTTATCTACATATGTCATACACAGATGTAGAATATCCATTTATCTACATATGTCATCTTGAATAATTCCCATTATATTTTTATTTTGATAAACTATTTATTTTTATTTTATTACGAACTTATTTAAAATATTTAATTTTTATATTAAAAAAAACCAACCCGCACTTGGCCAGCGTGGTGAATTAAGGCCTAATCTATCTCGTCAAGAGAGAAGTCCCTATCCCAGCAGTGCGAACGTGAATAGGGGTGTTATTTTATATACAGGGCGTTCCAAAATTATGGGCCATGAAGGGGAAGTACCATATATATCGTTGATAGTGAATTTTGCTCAAAGAAGACTTCATTTTATTTTAAAAAGTAAGTACCGTAACTTTGGGACGCCCTGTATTTATTAGAAAGGTACAATTATTTAATGTTTACAATAAATAATATATTTATTAGAATATTTATTATTTATTGTTTACATATTGGATACTCGGTAAAAATAAGAACAAAAAATTACGGAATATTTTCTTTGTAATAAATATTATGGAAATCTATACTACAATTATCAAGCTGAGGAGATTGCTTGTTTATTTGTTTGAACGTGCTACTCAGGAACCGCGGGTCCGATTTAAAATATGATTTCAGTATTGGATAGTAAAATGATCGAAAAAGGCTATAAAACATAAACTAGTAAATAACGTAAAAACGCAAGCGCAGCTGTCGGCGGGTCGGCAAGTTAGTCATAATCTAAAAAAATCATAGGCATAATTACATTTAGTCGTTGGACGGTTTCACCAAAAAAAGTTGCCTTGTTGTTTTTTAATTAGGATAGATAACTTTAGATATGCAATCCACATCCTACAGCATAACCTCCAAATAAATAAGGTAAAACAAGATGACAATGATGTGGTACAATTCTTAGGCCAGCAACATTTGGTACAATTCTTAGGCCAGCAACAACAATAATTGACCGTTATCAATGAAAATAACAATTGATCGTTATCAACGGATCAACTTATGTCGGTCGTAGTATCGCAATAACACATACACGCACACTAACAGCGTTTTTACAGCAATTGACAGTCCCACACACTGACATTTTACGAAATATTTCTATATTTTATTCAAGAACAACCGACATAGGTCCGACCTCGACAAGCGCTCGCGCGGTACTAAATGGAAAAAGCCGGCTGAATGAAAAAACTACTAAATTATGGTAGTTTTATTTTATTCATAAAAAATTACCAAAACCGTTCTACAAATTAAAATTAATATCATAGTTTAAGCAAATGTTGATAAATATTTTGATATAAATATGACGTCCCATTGATTTAGAACTTCGGAGTTATTGAGGTTTGTTTCGAAGCATTTTCGGTCGATATTAAATTCGGTATATCTTTAGAATAAAAGCATTTAACGAAAATGTACTCTACTCTAAATGAAGAATAGGATATACGTAACATAATAAAAAATAGTTTTATCGCCCATATTCATTAGAATCTACAAATTAGAGCTGAGAAAACAGGTCTTCGATCGTTTTTTACGAAACATGTATCCGGAGAATGATTATTACTCAATATATAAACAAGTTATCTAAAATGTTTCTTACTACTTGTGTAGAGGAGAAAACGAACTATTATAAAGATGTAATTGTAATATCAAACAACTAACGCAAACCATAGAATTAGGACGAGAAAACCGAACAATTTCGCGATTTCACGTAATAGGCCTCTTAAAAGAAACCATTACAAAAAGTCTTTGATTTATTTTAAAATGAAAAAATTAATATCTTAAAAAAGAAGTTACACCAGTCTATGTAGGTACTTTTATCATTTTAAAAATCTCTTAACACGCTCACTGCGGCACCATTTTTCGTAGACTTTCAGCCAGTGCGTATGGGGTCTTTTCGAGCCAAGATTGAACTTTTTTGCAGTGCGTTTGGGGCCTTTACGGCCTCAAAAAATATCGTCTCTAAAAATACCTCGTATTTAGCTCAGAAACGACAATATTGGCTTGAAACTTTACCATTATAAACTTAAATATATGTTTAACCTGAAACTAGCTTCGCCCGGAGTTATGACATTTCAGTACTTAATAAATAAAAAAAAAATATATGCCATCAATTATGCCTCATATCGCACTGAAAAAAAGTTCAATTTGTGTCTCAACTAGGGATGCGATTAAAACAAAATTGCAGTAACGATAAATTTATATGATTTGTTTTTAATTATGGTCTTTTTCATAAGCGTTGTAAAAAGAGACTTATATTATGCGATAAAGATTCGTCAAGTGGATCGAACGAGATGAAATAATTAAAATATAGGTTTTTTTTCAGAGCATATTTTCAACCAGAACTGCCTCTGAGAACAGCATAAAAATTTTGGAAAATGTTCAAATTTGCCCTCCATATATTGCAATGTCAAAAAATAAGATTGACAGTAACAATAGATGGGGTTCACTTATATCCGTCCGTATATTACGTCCGTATCGAAACTTCATCACGTCACTACGCGGCGCCCGCGCCGCCCGACCCTCACTCAGTGCGGCTATGGGTCCTACAATTTTTGGGGCCGTTCTGATCCCACTTCGCACTGAACGTGAATCATTTCTATCTAGTGCGTATGGGATCGAAGCAATCCCATATGATATTTCCTACGCCATTAAGCTAGGCTTCAAAAGACAAGAATTTTGATATATTTGTCTCTGTTGTACTCATAGAAATGTCAATATTGTCACCCCCCGCACAGGGTGAAAGATCGCGATTTTGACTGCCGCACCAGCGGAAAGTTACGCATGGGCTAATTTGATCCCATAACGCAGTGAGCGTGTTAATAAAGCAAGTAACCAAATTAGATCATTATCTCGCTAGATCGGACAAACACAGTGATGATATACACTTTATACGGCTATAATGAATGCAGATATTGTATAGAGCGTTACATGTAGAACTCAATACTCCCAGTCATGAATACGGCGAGTGCTAATAGATTTCACATACCGCAGTGTCTTGTAGATCGCTATATCACTTTATTTTGAACTACTAAACTTGTTTAAATTAGCTTTTTATTCAATTCAGTCATGAGTCTGAAGGGACTATTTTTATCAAATCGTAGGCTTTTCGAACACAAACAGAGTTCATAAGATTACTGACAATAAAATAAATAAAAATTATTGAACTAGTTGACCGGTGTAGTTAACATTTTATTCACATAATGATGTTCATTAGTAACTTAAATAATAATTTAAGTATGTAGTATATTTGCAGAAATTATATTCTAATGGTGTTCAGAGTCATAATTATTATTATAGATCGGTATGTAAAATAAAAACTTACCGTATTCTACGTTCGAATTCGAATTCAATCAACTAAGTTCAGGTTGTCTGGAAGAAATTGCTTTAAGCAATAAGACCGCCCATACGTTTTTGTAGTTTTTAAGTTCTTATGTGAATGTTTATTATTGGTGTGTGTAATAAAGAATTATCTTATCTTATCTTATGTAAGTACCTTTTATCTTGAAAGCTTAATCAAAATTGACCTAGCTAAGGTGAGAGTCCACTGTGGTTAAGGGTTAGATCCCATTAGGGCGCTCCCAGTGGCGAGGAGCGAGGTGAATTGGCACTTTCGGTATAATTGCCGCGAAAATTGATTCGCCACAATATTAAATCGATGCTATGTTAATAAAGGAACATTCAAAGGGCATACACCTTACATAAGGTCTTTAGATACCTACTGGAGATTTTTGAGCCAAGAATCAGACACTCACAAACATTCAGCCAACCACATTGACAAGCACTGAACAAGGAAGGTTGAACCGCCCGCGGCTTCGTTTTCGTTATTCCCATGGTATCTAACTTATTTTTTCAAATAATTTCTGGGCATTTATATCACAACTATTTTAGAAACACTTTCATGAAATCAGCCACTTAAAATATATTTTCAGAAGGTTATTTTAGGTCAATTATTTTATATTATACAGACTGTGTGAGAATTTTAATCATACAATCAGACGGTTTTTTCGAAGCATAAATCTAAATTTTTAGTCTGCTCAAAGTAATTATTGTAGTACAGTTTTTACAGCCATATAATTTATTTAAGTCAAAGGTCAGACTTGAATAATTTTAGGGCCAGTAATCACTATTAATCACAAGGTTTGCAAAATAAAGACATTTGAAGAAAATTGTAAAGTTGTCATGGAATACTTCGAGGCTGTAAATTAATTTTCGTCTACTTATCTAAAATGATTGTGATTTGACTTCTTGCTCATTTTATCAGAAAGACATAAAGAGAAAACCTTCATTTTATTATATTGTTAAAATAAACCCACAAGCACTAATAGCCATTATACAAACTGCATTAACTTGTTCGTTGGTTATGTTGTTATTAGCGCTAACTTTATTAGTTTAGCTTTAAGTAGATATCGCATGACGCTAGAGAACAAGCAATTACAAGGAACATAAGTTGTGGGAGATAATCTTGGCTCGGGGGAGTTGCGGAGGTAGGCAGTAGTGTTGAATTAACCTCTCCGGAACTCAGCTAATAACGATGGGTATTTTAATATTTATAAATGAACGCCCTTTTGTATTTTCAGCTAAATAATGCAGTAGTAGTGTACGAGTTATAGTAAAAACTAGCGGGTTTCTGCCTGCTAGCTGCCATTTCTTACCGCGGAAAAAATATTTTTTACGATAAAATCAATTTAAACTGTCGAAGTCGCTGGGCAGATAACTAGCACAGAAAAGTGTTAAATGAATTGTGATACCCTGAAAACGCGATTGTACCTATTATTAAATTCAGTAGAAATACATTTCCAGTTGGCAGTAAGAGCCTAGTTGGTCCCGCTCCAGACTTCACTTTGCTATTTACAGATCGCAGGCGACGGACTGATTTAGGGGACACTTTTATAACGCTTTGTATTTTTGCAAAATCTTTATTACTTACTCCCTGTTATTTGTTGCAACTATATTCTAAATAGGAATATTTTTGTCAGATTGCATAATTTTGCTATGTAGGACGCGTTAAAGTTATACTCGTATGTAAATAGATGCGCTTACGCTCGTATATTTTTGTAATTTAGTCTGTATAATTTTTTATAATATAATATAATATAATTCTAATTTTATTAATACCTAATTTATTGTAATATTTTATTAAATGTGTAAATAATTTAATTTCTATAAGTAACATTTGTAACTGGTTTTTTAAATCGTATTTGTTACTTTATAAACAATAAACAAACAATAATAAACAATAAACAAACAATAATGTACGTGAAGAAGCGCATTTATTACACGAATAACTTTCTCATAATTTAAAATGTTCGAATGAAACTGACACATTTAAGCAGGGAACACATTATTAACACCCGACGCGACGCGACGTGTCGACACCCGACGTGCACCGTGCATATTACCAACACGCGACGCCACGACATACTAGTATTTCATCATCATTTTACTAAATAAATGCAAAAATTTAATATGAAATTGGCATAAAGTGACAGTTCTCGAACGAATGACGCGTGGCGTCGAGTGTTATCTAGAAACATACTGCGCGCCCGCGTCGGATGGCGTGTTTACCCCCACCATGAGCGACACGCAGATCTGGCACGTCTGGATCAGGTGGCGTGTGCGCGCGTGGCGTCGGGTCGCGTGTTCAAAGTGTGTTTCTGGTCTATAGAAAACCATACATTTGATTCGACTCAACACGCATCGCGTTGCATCGGGTGGCGTCGGGTGTTAATAATGTGTTTCTGCCTTTAGTTTGTTGGTGTATTTCCAATCTGTTTTATAAAAGAAAAATGTATGACAACGTTAAAATTTCACAGTGGTTTCTAAGCTATCTACCTATTCGAGTAAATATATAATTATATATAGGTAGGTAAAACGCTTGGTTCTGAGAAAAGTATGAACTAACTCGGTAAGAACCACATCGTTACTCCATCCAGTATCACCTCGACACAAACTCACATCTTAATTGATCAAACAATTAATAGTCCATGTTAATTTCGCGAGCGTTATTTAATTGAGACAAATGGCGTTCAAAACGTTTGTGTGACAGTGCGGGTGTTTATTTACGATTAGCGATCGGGTGTCGGCGAGAGGAGTCGGCTGCGGTTCAGGGGTCGGACGATAAATCCTGTGTCTACGAGAGGGATAGTCTTGCAAGTGATATGATATCGTGTGCGATAATTAGTTGTTAACGTTACGATGCTAGATAGTGCAATAGATGTGGTATCCTAGTAATTAGTTAAGATCTTCCATTATGCTAACATTTTTCAGGTTTTAGAAAATGTATTCTCATTTTAAAAATTGGTTAATTAAGTAAAATTGAAAAAAAATAATAATGTCTAAATCAAATAAAAGATATGAAATCAGATCTTACGTTAGATCTTAATAAACCAACATTTAATGCTCTGTATCAGATGATTAAAGTGCTAATCTCTTAGACTACAAAGCACAGAGGGATATAGGCTAAGCTGGAAGCCACATCATCATCATCATTGGATAACTATGTCCCTGAGCCTGTGAGGTTACCGTGGCGCACCGAGCTCATTAATACTCGACATTATTATGTGTATTAATACAATATGTTTTAGACAACGTATTCAACTAGTCTGTGTTGCCAGTGAATGGGTATAGAAGAAGAATCGCCTAAAGGCTATGGAATACGCAATTTTTTTAAGAAATAGATTTAAATGTAGGCATAAATGTGTTATATTTTACGAGGCTTCTTATGATATGTAATCTTGACTATGACTTTTAAATACCCGATGGTGGATCTTTCTATGTAATTAAGAGCAAAACAAACTAAAAATGAGAAATATTTTTAGGCACGTTGGAATGCGGGCGTTAAATCACCGTCGAGTCTGACAGACGAGTGAATTCAGGTCGGCCGGTCCCGCAGACCGTGAGATGGCTATAGTGATTGCACGCGGCTTTGTCCACTGACCGTATACACTCGTACGTTCGCTGGAACAGTAATATCGGACATGATTGCAAATATTGAAAGTCTGTTGTAAGGTTCTGTGGCGATTTTTTCGATTATTATTATATTGGACATACCTCATCGAATTTTGAATTTCCTATATTATATGTACCCCAGGGCACTGAGGGACCAGCACAGTCCTGTATCACGCTGACACGACACTGATAGAGATAGGACGAGTGCTCTCTCATCTAGCACATGTTTCAACACAAAATAGCATCGGCACCGTATCGCCTTGCCAAGCGTTTATCTTTGCCACCGTTATATTATTAAGAAGTATGATAACAGAATAACAGCGCCTTTTGTGATTGTTGTTACCAAATCAGTATAAATCCGGACGTCAAGTGTAAAGCAGCAAACGTGGACGCACAATGTACTGTTTCAAACCTTATCCTGAAGCTCAGCGAGTATGTACGCTGTACACGCGATAAAGACCCGTTTTAAATTTCTTTATTATAAGTTTTAAATCTGATACAGTGACGATCCCTTTTCAATATGTGTGCTGTATCCTTTCCTTTCCTATCCGAATCGAAGGACGTGGCTTTAGCGAAATGCCTGCAGGACCAGCCTTATCTAATAAACTTTGTGAAAAGGGATCGGTTGACATGGATTTAATCAATGCCTTTAAGGGGAGCGTGGGGTGAAATTATCCGGTCAGTTTAAGCCGCAGGTTAAAAACGGTTTTATTTAGCTCGACGTTTGTGCTTGGGTGGAAACTTTGATTGAATTTGTCCCTTTTGAGTTGGAATTATGGACACCTTTGTTTTTTGTTATGACTTATGGTAGGTGATGCCTATAGAATTTCCGCTTAGGGCCACCGTTTTAAGAATAATGTTTCCTTAGTCATACAATAAAAAGCGGCAAAGTTCACGTCCACTGGTGGTGGAATTTAGTCGCACAATTAAGAAGTAGGAGATATGGGTAGAATTCAAGGCTTTAAATACCAATGCATCACTAGATGGCGTAACCAAAGTTTATTTTTATTTTATTTATAAATTAACTACTCAAATTTCTTGAATAGCCTTGAGCTAAGTCTATAAATCTACAAATTTCTAGTTTTAAAAATGCAAGCAAGTTAATGTTGTGTTCACCAGTTCTACGTATAACCTGGCGACTGCCACTTTGAGCTATATAATTATAAATGAGGTCCTGGTAGGAGGTAGGTACTCCACAAAAGTATCAAGTGTCGTGAATCAGCGCCGCTGACGGACCGTTAACGACCATCATAGTCCCATCGCCTGCAACTGGCACCTCCGCCACTCCACAGACACTTTGTTTAACTCATATTTTATTCAGTCCCTTTGAATCGTGATGTGCAAATTGAGTTTAGTTTACAACATTGGGTCGGATTGGGTTTGTTGTGAACTAAATCAGATGTTCAGTTATTTATACTGTTGAATTAGTAGTTGTAATTGGAATTTTACTGTTAGAACTATGAACTTTATCGGTATTTCATTGGTGAAAAAATTATTCCTTTAAATAAGGTTTACTTGTGTATAATGGTTTCAAATTACTTGCAACTCATAATATAACAAACTTTAAATTAAAATTAAAAAACATTCAGAGTTGATACAATAGTGCATCGCTCAAATCTTTTTGCAATTAGAAACGACGACGAAATACGACGACAAACCAAAAAAAATGCCATAAAGTGGAAATACATTTGAAAACTGGCACGGGCTTCGAAATGAAACTGAGCTGTTTCAAAGATCCTCAGTGTCGCTGGCTCTGGCGAGTCCGCGCGACTCCGCGCCACTGAGAGCAACACAAGTATTCAGCTCTTTGGGCCCGTGGACATGTGGGATTGAGTGCTTTCCATAGAGAACTATCAAATATAGAATTGCTCGTAATTACAAACGATTTGTCGCTAGTTTTTTGCGCCTTTAATTTCACTGTTAATATTCATAGTGTTAGATTGGATTTTTTGTTTCATTTCAATCTTCAGTCAAATTTCTTAGCCACTACATAAAATTCAACTGAGTGGCTACACTTTAAAGCAATAGTGTCACTTTGGTTGAGTATATAATTTAGCATATAATTTAGATTTCTATGGCCCATGCCCTTATCCAAACGACATTATGTTGATTTAGAATGACTACTTTGACGATCGTTTCAGAATTTTCTTCTTCAAATCGCTACTGCAATTTAATGTTAAGAGCTTGTTTTTTGATTGGTAGGTAGATTGTCAAGATATTTTTTAATAAAAAAATACTTTCACGGTATATCAAAGTAATTTCGAATTGCAATCTTGTCGTTACTTTGTTGTTAGAAAGTTATTTACTTTTCCTATCTAAGCAAAATTTCAAAACGATAGTGAAAAACTAGTATTTAATTACAACATCAGCGACACGACGAGGAAATAAAGTTTCAATTTCCATCAATCTCAGGGCAAAGTGGCGCACTTTAATGCGCGCCACTTCTGATCCAGATTAGTCCGCGGGGCCCTATCACGTGGCTTTTGTTGCTTTCTTCGTAATATTAAAAAGTTTTTTTTTTTGTCAAAAATTTTAAAAAATCTATTAACTAATAATTTTATTAATACTATTAATTTCAACTATACTAATGTATTTACATTTAATTAAAGTTAAAAATTTCTTTTTATTTATATCTTTTTTACTATGTATATTTTGAACAATTTACATTAATTTACTGTATTCTACCTCATATTATTTTATGTATATTGTACAATTATTCTAAGTATTAGTACACTGTCTTTTTTATTTCTTTGCTCTCATTCCATCCAAAGGTTGCCTGGAATAGATAGCTCTTTCGCGAATATAGCTTTTTTTGTTGCATTTGTAATTATTTGTTTGTGTGTTTTAGTGAAAAATAAAGTAATTTTGTATTGTCTTTGTACAACGTAAAAAAATGTCATCGCCTGACTTTAATTTATTTCATACAAATATTAAATTGATAAAAGGAGTCTTTAGGAGTGCTATTTGATTGAGTACAAAGTTAATCAACAAGGCAACAACCGCACGTAATACGTCCTCTCAGGAGCAGCTTGTACGCGACCTGTCGCCTGCAGCCGGCACGGGCGCCCACTCCCGGTGTAATATTGCAACTACCTCGTTAGTGGCCGTGCTGCGCTAGTTGTGGCGCTGACGGTATTATCTTGTAAACTGATTAAAACTCTCTAAAAAGAAAAAGGGAAATTTGCATTTTGATAGTGATTATTCGTAATAGAAGAAATGTAACAAACTACCGAGTTCAGTTTGCTAGCAGATATGGTAACTGTTTCAGATAAAAGAGCTTACCTGCATTATATATTTTATTATAATAATAGACTTATGTTTGTTACTAATTCAAATTATGTCAACACCACAGAAATGATTAATAATTTGTCGTGAAATTGAATGACAGATTTTATGGGTGTAATGAATATTGGAACTCGAGAAAAGCCACGTTGAAGTCGGTAATCGGTCGGCAGTAGCTCTCGCCAGGTAGCCGTGCGAGTGTATTAGCGCAGAATTAGCGCAGTAACACTTACATTAGAAGTAATCATCCAATATGCAAACAATATTGGGTAAGTTAATATAATATTTTTGATTGAAAACGGAATTTGCCGCGCGTCTAAGTAATGTATATTTATCGAAAAAGAAGGATTTAATAGTTGTTTTGACACAATTTTGCAAGTTTGGATAAAACTGGATTTTAAAAACGAATGGCTTCTCATACTAATAAACTAGCTTTGGTTATGTCGATATTAATTAGCATTTAGCATCTTCGTTCCGTGTACGTTCAGTACAACTTATTGCGATCACTATACGTGGAGTAGTACAAGCGTGGTGGTTATCGTGGTTATATCAAACTATGATTTTAATGATTTTTTCCAAAATCAAAGACATTAAAATTTTGAATTTTTACAGTTTTCGTCCTGACAGTATGGAGCCCTGGATTACCCATGATACTGAGTCCCGTCGTATCTCCAAACTCAACTATAATTACATCAGAAACTGTCAACGCTAATGTAGCCCAAACGTCGACAACAATAAATACATCATCAACAAACTCAGTATCTGATCTTTCATCTACTTCGGACAAGTCACGAAAAGAATCAAGAGAAGGGTCATCAGAAACACTGGCAGACTCTGTAACTGAAACCACAGCAGTATTACCGCCAGAATATCCAGTTCCTACAGTACTATCAAAACCTTGGAAACAACCAAGTAAAAGGTCTATTGTATTCGACTACGGATATGTAAGAGCAGAACCAACATACCCTAATGTCGCTTTGGGCTTGTTGTGGGAGAGAAGCGTATCGCAGCCGAACCTACCAGTGTCTCAGTTGCCACAATTACATCCACAAACTCCTAACCCTCTGAAAAGGAAGAAAAAGTGTTCTGAATTCAAAACAATAAACAGTGCCAAATCAGCTGCATTTGCAGCTTCTTACCTGGGGAGCTACTACTGATATACAACAGATACTCGTATAAACAAACAATGTTATTTTATTAGAAGACCTTATTCATGAAGTCGAGCTTACTGTGTCAGTTCCTATTTTTGTTTAGTTTAAGTACTGAGTTTTAATTGAGCGACCTATAATTTATACATTTGTTATAAGGATACAAATCGCTCTAAAAATAAGATATAAATAATAATAATCAAATAACGTTTGATTGTATTATTGTTTTATTAATTGTAGTTATATTTAATTTTTATTTTTGATTAAATTGAATTAAATATCATATTTTAACACAATGTTGTAGTTTTTGTATTATTTTTCATTCTTTTTTATTGCAATAAGACTTTAAACCTAATTAAATTAAACTAAATAATCAATTTATTGGTAAAGATATTTTTAACGACCGCAGGTTCGCTCGGTGCAGTAGGCAAGCGAAAATCACCTGACTTAAAAACTGTCAATCACTTTACACGAGCAGCCTGTGGGTCAGCTGTATCAAAATATCACTGAATGCTCTGCGAGTACAGTATAAATGTATGTAGGATGCTGCTGGGGTGCCCCGCTTTTGTAGCGCATCCACCATGGTATGCGTGGTGGATGCAGAGTGGATGGGTTTAATGCTATTATCTGCAAAAACACTGCATCGTTATTACGCAGAGTGCGTTGCAGCACCAATAGCGTCCTGCAAGTCATAGCGGACAAGTATTGACTCTCCAGTCATACGCTGTTTAATTTTTACTTCAATATATAGATAATAACAAATGTAGATGAATATGTAGACTTAAAAAAAACTTCAAGATCAAAATTGTATGTAATGTAATTTAATTATAAATAAATAAATATTGCCGGACAATTCACACAGCATCTAGCCCCGTGGTAAACTCGAAGCTCTGTTACGGGTTTAGCGGTTATTCAGTATATCAGAAACCTAGCTTAATTATAATTTACATTCATAAATAGGCATTTTTATTATTATACATAATATATAACACACAGACACCCAGAAGAAATCTGTGATTAAAATAATATATTGATATGATACTATTTTGGGCGACTAACTACTTGTATCGAATTACCGCTGTACAGGTCACTAGCGTTATTGGGCGAAACTATCTTATTTGAAAAACACGTTCTACGAGTTCCGTAGAGGGTGCTACAATGCTACGAGATAGTTTCGTAGCATACGAAAGACTTCAACGCACTCTCTTTTTTCTTTATTTAAGGAAAAACCAATACAAACCCTCTCATCCCCTCCAAATATGTTGCCAAATTATGAAATAATCCATAAGTTTATGGGTCCCTACAATAAAATCATAAATAATTTATCATAAATTAGTTTACACATATAAAAATAGGATGTAACTTAAGAAGTTTATAATTTTAAGTTTGACATTCACTATCCCGCACATGGACAGCGTGGTTAAGGGATGCCTATTCCCTCTTGTAATAAATATGTCCCAGTATCCCAGATGTGGGAACTTAAATAGGTGTCTCATTCTTTTAGAGACACAAGCACAAAGTTTATGTCCCTAGAGAATAAGACAGGGATGACAGGTTTTCCATAAATAATTACAACCAATTTAGTACTATACCTAATTTAAAATTGCAATGATGTATGTAATCTCCATAAAGTTAAAATTCAGTGTTAGTAAAAACCCATGAAATCAATTGCTTGTATTACACTATTAACTATGGAATTTAATTTTGCAAAAACAAAATTATACGCTTATAAATCCATTACAAATTCGTATAAATAGTGGCCGCATTGCGAATAAATAGTTATAATTGAGTGTTCTCCGACAATGATGAAGCTAACCACTTGTGAGAACTTTAATATTTTTTTAAATTTATAAAGTTACTTGTTAATATTTTTTCTAATAAACTGTTATCTCATAAACGTATTCTGAACAATATAAGAATAATTTGGCCCAGTCCTTACTCTCAGATTTGTTTATAATCTTAATATTTTGGTATAAAATCACTTTACCAATCTTTTTTTTCTTTTTACTCACTAGTATTTAACTACCTGCCCATTCTGTGCCCACAGTCGTAGTCCTGATGATGTGCTTGTCGGCGCTGGTGTCGCAGACGAGCGCGTTAATGTTGTGCGCATGCGCACCGGAGCAGCCAATAGTGTGTGGCAGCAACGGCGTCACGTACGCCGGCGCCTGCAACTTCAACTGTGGCCTCAGCAAAGTGCCCAACCTCCGCATAGCGCACGTGGGGCCCTGCGTCAATGACCTCATGTAAACGACCTTAAACTTCATTATGTAAATTATGCACAGTTATGATTGTCAACAGTGATATGATTTAATACACCATATTTACCAGGATTTGATTTTTTTTTCAATAAACTCAAAAACCGCAAAAATAATAATAAAATACAAAATTTTTTATTAAGAATATAGCAAAATGTTATAGGTTTCATGTATAATGATGAAACTGCAAAAGTTAAGAATACTGTGCAACAGTTTCATCGCTCGCCTCCAGGCTCTTGTTATACGAGTGTAATTGTACAGTATTCATACTTAGGTTGTATAAACGTATTTAAATATAAAAAAAAGAACAAATCCTGATAAATATCCTTTGTAATAATAATAATCCTGTGTTAAATCAGTTATAATTTATTGTTGTTGTTCTAGGCTCTAACTATTTGACCTTAATAAATGGTAAATAAATTGTGTGGCTTTTAATTTTCTTTAAATGCGTAGAAAAATATTACTTACAATATTTCCATCAATTTAATAAAATTTAGCTGGGATAGTCATCAGTATAAGGATAAATAGAATTTTCGTCAAGATATAAACTACGAGTACCTACCTCATAAATTATCATAGTTTTAATCGTCATCATCATTTCAGCCATTGAACGTCCACTGCTAGACATAGGCTTCCCTACATGTAACTTGCATCCAACGTGAACCGGCAGCTTTTATAAGATCATCTGTCCACCTTGTTGGTACACGTCCGACGCTGCGTTTGCATAGTTTTAATAAGCCTAGATAAATAAATAAATTGTCTTTATTGCAGACACAAATGATTCATTTTTTTAACCAAATTAAAATTAAACCCTTCTCGTCCACTTAAACATACTGAGTTTAAACAAAAGGTGGTGAATCCCGTTCTTGCGAAGAGGTAAGCTTCACGTAACAACACGACGTGCCGCCGCCGGGGCCCCTCAGTCCCGTAGAGACGACCATCTCCCTCCCTTCAATAACTACTACTTAAATACTACAGAACAAATACTCGTATATGAAGGACCCTTTTCCCAACTAGATTTGTCAAGCACTAGGATCACAATTTACCAGAAAGTGCTATTCACCGACACGCACAGCACATAGTCTAGAGGACCGCTTGGTACACCCACCCACGTGCTAAGCAAATCAGAATGATCTGTCTACGTAGGTAATGGAACCTGAACCTCTACAGACTGCTGACGCAACTTCCACCCCCGAATTACGAGGAATATTATTTGTATTTTTTATATTGAAAATGAATGTAAAGATTGGCTGATTAATTCTGTTGTATATGAGCTAAGTTTTCCTATGGCTGTTGACTCAAAAAGAGAATTGCATTAAAATTATAATTTAATAATATTGTAAATTAAATGATTATTGTTTAATGACTAAAATATAAAATTATATTAAATATAATTATACCTACTCCCATTGTCCTTGAGTAACATTGTGTCAAATTTTATACATTATAACTATGGAGTTATTAAAATATTTGTATTTCTGTTTTAATTTGTATTTTTTATGTCCTTGTAAGGTATTTTATATTTATCTTCGTAGTTACAAGATTTGTGGGCTAGTTAGAAACAGTGTTCATTAATTTAGGTACTTTAACACATTTTCTATCTAGCTTTACTTTTATGCTTTAAATAAATTATTGATTGATAATTCAGTTTTACTTTTTAAGATTGAAATAAACGATAATTCTAATAACCCATATTTAAACATTGCATTGGTGCATTTGTAAAACGATTAAACAAAACGATTGTCTAATAAAAGGCAAACATTCTTGGTAATTGTTTGAATGTTCCCGATATTGGGACGGTTGTTGTCATCTACTGGTTATTTGTGGTCCGCGCTGTTGAATGCTCCTAAGGTCTTCCATCGCACTCGCTAGACACGAGTGGTATCTGTACTGTGAAAGGAATCAAACTGATGCCTCAGCTAATTATAATTACGAACTTATAATCAGCTGATGAATTAGTTTGTTTAATAAAACGATCTAATATCTGGACTCGACATAAAGTCTACAGCCAGCTGGTGACCAACGCTGGTCCATCATATAATTATAAACTTAAAATCAGCACCAATAAATAAATAAATATTACTGGACAATTTACACAGCGACATCTAGCCCCGTGGTAAGCTCGAAGCTTGTGTTACGGGTGCTAGCTGTCCCAATTTCTCTGATGCGACGATCCCTTCACATACCTATGTTTATAAATATCATCATCTTAATGTCAGCCATCGGACGTCCACTGCTGGACATAGGCCTCCTTTAATAATTTCTAGTTACTATAGTTAGACGCAGATTTCATCCAGCGTGGACCAGAATCTTTCTCAACTATGTATACCTAATTTTATTATTGGCTGTCTATTGTTATTAGTTATTTCTATGTTTATAAATTAGCTGTTGGTTTTTAAAGTATAATAAATAAATAAATTGCGGTGATGTTTATAATCTCCATAAACAAAAGATTCAGTGTAAGAAAAAACCCATGAAATCAATTGCTTATAATAAACTATTAACTATGGAATTTAATTTTCGAAACAACATTTCACGCTTGTAAATCAATTACAAATTCGTATAAATAGATGCCTCAATGCCGATAAATAGTTATAATTCAGTGTTCACCGACAATGATGAAACTAACCACTTGTAAGTATAAAAGAACTTTAAATATTTAAAAAAAACTAACAATTTCAAAATTTAAAAAATTCAACAACTTATATACTTTGGGTTTGAAACAGATTTTATTTAATCTTCAACAGTTTGCATTTTAACCTATATCTTTTAAATAAAACTTTTTAACTTCTTTACTGATTCTAAGCCTCTCCTCATATCCACCCATATTATATCGTTATATGACAACACGGATTTTAGAGATATAATAATAATAAGTAATGCTATTTGTAAATATATTAATTTTCCTTAGAAACAATCAAAATTTTTTTTAATTGTTAAAAACTACACTCTCTTACCAAAAACCAATAATTATTTTTAATATTTATTGTTTTTAATTATGAAAATTTAAAAGAAGGATGAAAGTATCATAGACTATTGGGATATTGTGTACTCGTATAAACGAGCCGGATCACGTTTCCCCCACATAGAAAAATAATTAAGTATCATCGAGAGGATCTGTCATCTAAAAAGCGCGAGTCTATCCTGAATCACTTGGAATTGTTTATGTCGCGTAGCTACATAAACAATTCCATTTACTTCCCAACAGCTGGAACACAAGGGGTTTATTCTTGATGAGAGAGACTTGGGCTAAACTTACCACTTACCAAGAGCGCCTTTGTGAATATCAGAGGTCTTTCTAATAATGTAAGTTCAAAACTTGTCGCTTTCCTCATCACGTAAGCAATCATTGTAAAGCTATAAAAATCTAGAGGTTTACTGGAGGCGGGGTTTGAAAGACGTCACTCGTGTTAATTAGTTTCTGTCCCCACAGTCGTAGTCCTGATGATGTGCTTGTCGGCGCTGGTGTCGCAGACGAGCGCGGTAGTGACGTGTGTGTGCGCGCCGGACCAGCCGCTGATATGTGGCACCGACGGCGTCACGTACGCCGGCCCCTGCAACTTCAACTGCGGCCTCAGCAACGTGCCAAACCTCCGCATAGCGCACATGGGGTCTTGCGGCTCCATGTAAACGAGCTTAACATTTCAATATTATGTTCAGTTGTCAGCAGTAAATGATTTAACTCACGATATTTACCAAGATTAAATTTTGAAACTCAAAAAACCACAATCATGGTAAATATCCCGTGTTAAATTAATGGTATTGTTGTCCCTGGCTTTAACTTTATAACATTAATAAAATGGTAAATAGTATAATATGAGAGTTTAACTTCTCCTTAAGTACGTAGATTTTTTATCATACGGCTTAGCTATTACTAAAACATGTGTATGGATATTATTTCAACCAAACGATAAACTCTGCGTGTAATTGTACTAGTAAACTTGATGAGATCCTTATCGCGACATATTGTAATAACCTTCCGAATCCCATCAAAATAGCTATAAAGTGTCCCTCGTAAACGAAACTATAACTCCTCACTTGGACAGGTTCTACAGCCGATGCTAATTGGTCAATTTCAAATGACTTTAATAAGAGGAATAAGGAACATGATTAAATAAGAACTTTTATGAATATAGACCACGCACTATTGTTACTTTATCTACGTTATAGGAAACGTAACTGGAAGATGGAGAGGCTTTTGTTCAGCTGGTGCACTAGTAAAACCATTGAATTAAACAATATTCAATATAATGATAAGATTCTGGGTACCAGATTGTTTTTGCCCCGTGTTTTCCGGTTATTATAAATATGACTGTTTATAAACATAAATAAAATATTATAGACACTATCAAAATAGAAATAATTATATGTAGGTTGAATGACAATCATATAAAATTCACAATTTCTTTGAATATTGATGAGGCGTGTGTTCCGATCACAGCTTCCACGTCGAAGTTTCAACTCAATCAAGCCCAAATTAGACGTTCAGTTTGTAACGGGGCTCGAATACGTCTCTTCGACCCTTTTCCACCGGAACACATTATTTGACCCAAACAAATTAAATAACACGGATACCTTTGTACCGTTAATAAATAAAGTCCCTGAGTAATTAGCACTCAGCAAATAACGAATATACGATTATAAAACCAACGCTTCCGAAGAATAGGACCTACAGCCATAGAAATCTAAAAATATTTTCTTAAAGCATCTACAGGCTAATTATATCATAAATGCATAAAAAGGTACGATTGAAAATACCGAAGACGATGATGATGAATCTTATTAATATAAGAAAACACTTGCAGATACATATATTTTTTACCGTCAAGTATGAGTCATTAATAAAAAAGACAGCACACCAAGTAAAAAATATCAACATTTTCTTTGCTTCCAATGTGTTAATGACTCATTATGTCACATACACGTTGACACTTTTAAAACAGCATGGAACAGACACAAAATAACACTTAAGATATCTCTCTATATAGTCTTTTATCATGAAACCCGTGACCTGTAAGTGATGTAGGCCGTAGTTATGACATACTTGGTATACAAATACACGTGACATCTCATTTCGACACGCTGTTGAGACAAGGGAACAGGTGTCGCAGGCAGCCAGCCTAACTTGCCCCCTGCGGTTGATTGTCGAAGGTGAAACTACTCCGTCCGCCCAGACCCGGAACAAGGTCAGGGGTCACGCTGCGCTGGATAGTGCGAATTTACTCTGTCGGAAATTAAACCGAAGGTATTAGGCGGATTATTGGAAGTGTATAACTTTTGAGATGCTCTTTCAGTTGCGTGTACATCGAGAGCTTTTAATAGGATTTCTTGTTGCGAAGTAAAACGATTTAAGGGTCCATAGGTTTTACTGGTGATCTATGATAATCCGGTTTAAAGATCTTTATTCTCATAAGAAACAAGTTCACTTAAAATGAGAAATAACAAACTTTCTTATAGTAGGTACGCTAGTGCTAATTTAGTGTAGGATAACAATATACTCTAACAATGTAGTTATAACATCATTAACAAACTATTAAATAAAAAATATAGGTAGTAGGTAGTTAGACAAGGACACAACAAATAAAAATGAAAGATTGCCGGTACTTTAAAAAATAGTGAGCAACGTTCCGACATCAGGTGATTCTTTGAGTGTGTGCGTTGGATGTATTTGGGCTTTGTTTTAGTATGCTTGTGTTTGTTAAACTAGAACAGGAGTTCGTGGTTAAAATTGTATATTATATATTAAATTTGTTGTTTGGTTATATGTTTTTTTTTTGTTTGGTTTTAAGTTAAGTTTAAGTTATTATACAAATAATTTAAGAATTAATTTTGATTTTTGTTTTTAAATTGATATTTATTATTATATATTCAAAAGTAATAAGTTGATTTTTTATACTAATTAATATTAACTAAAATGTTAAACTTAATTATAAATTATACAATGTAACAGTGATGCTTTAATTTAGGATTTATGTTTATAGAATGAAAATTAAAAGAAGATATAAAGTGATTATAAATATAAGTTTAGATTGTGTTAAGTAAATAGATATTTATTATTTACACTACATACTTGTTAAACATACTTAATTTACACTATGCGATCTATTTAGGAAATATGATTTTAATTTCTTTTTATATATATTAAAACTAACAGACTCTTTAATATCATTAGGTAGTTTATTATACATTAAGACACCTTGAAAGAGAATGTTCATTTTGCCATATTTTGTAGTTCTGGGTGGACGTACATATAGTTTATTTTTACATCTTAGATTATATTTATATTTTTTTACTGTTAGCTCTATATTTGTTAAAATTGTTTTATTAAGTATTCTTTTTATTAAAATGCATGTGTTATATTTAAAAATTTGTGAAATATCAAAAAATTTGGTTTCTTTATACAAGTCTTCAGTAGGAGTTAAAAAATCATAATTATATAATCGTTTTATGACTTTATTTTGGGATCTCTGTAGAGTTTTAAGATTAGTTTTACTAGCCGATCCCCATATTTCGATGAGGTATTCTAAGTGTGGTCTAACGAGACAATTATATATGTAATTTTTAATGTTGTTTGGTAAACAATTACCTATCTTACGGAGGGCTCCAGACAATGATGTTAGCTTGGCACGAATGTTGTCTATATGTGCTTTCCATGATAATTTGTTATCTAAGATAAGTCCCAAATATTTTTCCTGTTCCGACATCCGGATGTAAGTACCGTTTATTGTTAGTGGAACATGTATAGGAATATTCTTGTTAATTGCAGATATAATCATATAAGAGGTTTTGCTTACATTTATTGTCAAGAGATTGTGAGAAAACCATTCGTTCAGAATGTTCAAATCACTTTGCGCGGCGGTTACAATATCATGGATTGATTTACCAAAATAAAAGATACAAGTATCATCTGCATAGAGAGTAACGTTGCCAGAAAGACCTATTTGGTTTATATTGTTTACATATATAAGAAATAGCAGAGGGCCAAGAATTGACCCTTGTGGGACTCCGTATTGCATAAGGCGTGAAGAACTGTGGTATGTACCAATTTTAACTATTTGAGACCTGTTTATAAAATAAGATGACAAGAGGTCGTATGCTGATCCTGTTACACCGATGTTTTTTAGTTTTTCTAATAGTTTAGTATGGCTCACGGTATCAAAAGCCTTTTTCAGGTCGATGAAGACACCAAGGCTAATTTTTTTCTCATCAATATTAGCTTTTATGTTTGTTATCAAATCCACTGTTGCCGATAGGGTGTTTGATTTTTGCCTAAATCCGTACTGTTGGTCAATCAAAAAATTTTTTTCTGTTAAATAGTCGTTAAGTTGCTTATAGATCATTTTTTCAAAGATCTTTGACATTACCGGCAGTACGGAGATAGGTCTGTAGTTTGAAGGATCTGTTTTTGTTCCCGATTTGTAGATTGGAGATACTTTGGCTACTTTAAGTTCGTCTGGGAATTCACCTATGTGAAGGTAATGGTTAATGCAATTTGTTAAAGGTTTTGCTATGGTTTCTTTAATACATTTTAAGGCTTTGGTGGTAATGTCATCAGAACCCGCACTACTATTTGTCTTTAAGTCGTCAATAATCTTAGTAACTTCTTTGATTGTACACGGTTGAAATTTATTGAGTGTTTTGTCATGTTTGTGTGTTTTACTATACATCAGGGTGTTACCGGATTGGTTATGATATTGTGAGGGAATTTTGCTCGCTAGATCAGTACCGACAGAAGAAAAAAATGAGTTAAAAATTTCACAAATTGCTGTGCCATCAGTAATAGTTTGGAGGTTATGTACAATTTTAGGAGGAATTTCATTAGTTTTTATCTTGTTTGCTGCTAGTGTATTTATTAGCTTCCAAGTCTTCTTTGGATCATTCTTGCATTTCATAAATTCGTTGTAGTAGTATCTATTCTTATCCGTTTTAATCTTTGTATGTACTTTATTTCGGTTCTGCACAAATTTTAATCTTAGTTTTTTGTTCTTTTTGTCTTTCTTAAACTTTTTCCAAATTTGGTTTCTTTCGTTTATCATATTTATGACTTCTTTATTTATCCAATCATCTCTTGGAAGATTCATTGTCTTTGTTTTACAGATTCTGCTCTTTTGTATATGTTCTTTTATGTATTTTTGTAAGTCGTTGTAGTTGTCATTGTGGTTTATGTATTCCGTTTCCTTTATTTGTTTTTGTAGAAGTTTGTAGTCTAGAGATTCGTATGTAGTTTTTTTCTTGGTTTTGGGTTTTATTTTTGATACTTCTAGGTATATCTGTTTGTGATCGGAGAATGAAGAATCAATAACTCCAAGTTTGAAAGAGTTGTTGGTTAGGTCAGTAGTAACATGGTCCAATAATGTAGCTGTTGTTAAAGTTTGTCGTGTTGCAAAATTTCGGTCAATTTTGTTTAGAACTTCATAACCGGTTTCTTCTATGATCTCCAGATAGTGTCTTGTGTGCGCGGTTGTGGACAGTAAATCAAGATTAAAGTCTCCGAAAATTATTGATCTTCTTCTCTTCTCTAATTGAGTTTTATATATTTCTAAAAAATCGTTTACATGATCTGATCTATAGATTCCACCGATGTTAAGTGAAAATTTAGGCAGGTATATCCACAGATAGTGGTTATTGTCTTTGTAGATATTATCTGTCGTTTCAAATTTTATGCTGCTATGAATAAATATAGACACACCTCCGCCTTTTTTGTCATTTCTAAAGTTATAAGCGTGTTGATAATTTTCAATATTGTGTAACTTTGCATCTTGGTCAGATGTCAACCAAGTTTCAGTTATGACAATAACATGAACTGTAGAATTAATTCCTTTTAGAATGCATTTAATTTCATCTAATTTTCCGTAGCTTCTGATACTTCTTGCATTTAAGTATAAAAAATTTAAGGTTGAATTGTCTGTGTGTAGATCTTGATATCGGTGTGCTACATAATGTGTTATATTGTTCGTGTCTGGGGTTTTCAGTTTTTTGACGGGTTTTTGATAATAGTTGGAACACCTTTAATGTATTTTATAACAAGATCGCTTTCTCCCTCGTCAGTTCGGCGCTTAAGCTCAGCTGCGAGATCTTTCATGTGATTCTGTTGATTTGGTGTTTTATCACTAAACATTTTGTAAATACTAGGTAATTTTGGTTTGTTTTTGAGTAGAGTTTTGACTGTGTCTGAGGAATCAAAAATCACTTTAATAGGTCGGGTTTTATCTTCATTATACTTCCCTAGTCTCAAGGTCTTTGTAGGTTTAGGGCAATGTTCAAAGACATCTTTGAAGATTTTCATTATATTATCTGAGTCGTCTTGGTATTGCATTGAGAAATTTGTTTGATCACTCTCTTTCAGACCCAAGAAAATAATGTTTTTTTCTCTCTGGATTCTATCTTGAACCTCGTGAACGATGTCTTCTTGTAGAACCGTAGGTAGAAGTTGATTCACATGAGTCGACTTTAAAGATTTTAGATCTGTTTCGATCATTGTAATTTTATGTAGTGTTGATTTATGTTCTAATGTGATAGTTTCAACAGTGGTGTTCAGTTTTTTATATTCGTTTGTTAGATTTTCAGTTGTTTGTTTTATAGTTTTAACCTCTTCTTTAATTTCTTGTATATTATTATGAATGGCTGCAATGTTTTCACTTTGAGCCTGAAATGTCTCTTTGATTAGGTCGGTCATAAATGACCGAAGATCAGACAGATCTTTTTTAAAATCATATTCAGAGCTCCGTTCTTTTCGTTTACGTTGGTTCCTCAAGCATTCACGTTCTTTTTCATAATTAGAGTAATTGGATGTTGACTCACCTTCACTACCACTAAGGGCACGAGTTTGTGGGGGAGTCCGGCGTGTACTCATTATGTCTGGCAAAAGCAGTATGGTCTCCCGGTCTATATGACGTAGTTGGTTTTTATTGGTTAGGCTCACTCAGGTAAGATTTGTTGTTGTGGCCGTCGGCTCTTTACTGCAACTTCACTCTTAAATATCTTACAGCAAGGTATACTTTTGTGTAGAGTAAACTATTCGTTTTTGCAAGAGTAAGTGGTATACGTCTGCTCACTTCGGGCGCTAGCGCGTCAATAATTTGGTTTATAATCACAGATTTTATTTAATTTTATTGATATATATACTTTATTACGTAACTCTCCCCACGACCCCCTAACAGTCCGCGCCCCATCAGGCGCTGTCGGCGCGCGCGCTACGCTCCGAGCGCTCGTGATCCGTGTCCTTGAAGTGTTCGTCCTAAGTTTTGGGACCACATTCAATGTAAGAAAGGTTCGTGGTTTTTCCGTTTATCTCAATTTATTTTAATTTTTATATGAAGAAATTCTAATTGAATTGTTCATAAGATTAACATTTTACTGATTCATTTAAGATTTATCTCTGAGTATAAAATAAGAATAGTATTTTTACTCACCCATTAACTGCAGTAGTATTTTATTATAACTACGGCAAGTTCCGGAGGTATGTTCGTTGACAGAAAATTGTCCTTAAAATATACGGTATTTCCTGAGTAGTCATGGAACAAAATTCCCCTCATTTAGTGTGTCTAATGCCCTCTCGACTCCAGTACAACTCGAGAGGGGGGGGGGAGGCCTGTTGTGCTCGTTTGTTTCCTCCCTGTTTCTTGACTGCGCTAAACATTTCCTTTTCTGTTGATACAGTTTTATTTTCAGTGACCATGTGTTAAGTCAACGTAAATTTGCATGGTTTTAAAACAGGGTCTCTAGTATCAGAAGGTGGAAACAAATTTTGTTTGTCAAAACACACAAATAATATTTCTAAAAAAAATGTGGATAAGCTTATTAAGATAACAATGGATAGTAAAAGTTCGGTAAAGCTGTACGTTTATCATAAAAAGTTAACGAACGAAACATTCTGCACAAAACTCGAAGAAAAATTTCGTTTCGTCGCGAACTAATCCAAACATCCAATACTTTGAAATATGAAAGAATTTAAGGAAGTCTCAACTCAAATTCGTATATTTCCTCAAACATCCTTAAACTTTCCAACGGAAAGTTGAGATGAAATTCCGAGATGCAGTAGCATTAATGTGAAAGTATTGTATGGAGTTATGTCTGTATGTGCCCTATTTCACAGCGCAGTAAGTCGGCGTCGGCGCCCCGGGGCCACTGGAAATGCATTTAAGTCCCTTAGGTACATACTTGGATTGAAAAACATTTCAGTATTTTATTATAAATAAAATAATGTAATGGCTTTACCTTATGTATGACCTACGGAGAGACTTTCTCTTGTCGGTCCAAAGGTTAGGTCGTGGTTTCAAAACTCGTATACCTTTGGATGTTATTTGTTGAAAAATCTATGTGCGTTTTGAAAACACGTGCTCTAACGGTGAATGTAAACATCGTGAGGTAAACGGCATGTTCTGATATTTTGAAAAGGTTTGTGATCTTAGGCAATTCTTATGCGATTACAAAATTATAAATTGTTTAGTTATAAAACCACAGGAAACAAGATGTTTACGTAAACTTTGTCCAGAGTTAACTTGAAGTGGCATCATAAAGTTATAAAGTTAACAAATGCACTCGTTAAAGTTTGTAAAGTTTTGTAGAACTTCAACTGCTTTGTTATGTATTTGTCTTGATGGAAGTTTTAAGAACTTCTGTAATAACATAATATATCATCATATTTTCAGCCCGATTGCACCTACAGTTGGTTACAAACCCTTTATTAGTACGCCAATCTTTTATTATATAAAAATCATAATGAATTAAGTATTTTTTTGCGAAAAAAATGCATTTAATATTAATACATAATATTTTCCTTCTTTTTGTAATAAGCATAATCATTATATTATGACCGTTCATGGCAATGTAACTATCCCCGTACCATATTAAAACGTATTTATTAAAATCAGTCTACTAAGTTTCAAAGCCAAATCACGTCAATCAAATCTTTCTCAAGACCTATAGAAAGTTCTATAAGGGTTCCGTGCCGAGTAATAGAACATAAAAATATAGGTTACAATACACAACAATAATAGACGACGACAGTGAAAATAATATCTTTCCTACCAATAACACTTAACTACAGCCACTATTTTGCTAAGAAAATGGAAAAATAGCAAGTTACCAGTGAACGCACGTCTCAAAGGGAGTTTCCTAAAGTCAATAAGGTCTATAATGGTGTGCAAATAGTGCGCGATAGTGTTTATCATTGGGTGTTTAAGCGAGCTGAGATCAAACACGGTTTGAAGGATATTGTGCCGTGAAGGCTCAGGCTTTCCAAACACACATAATAGCGCTGTTTGCTTGTTATTTCATTGAATGTCTCTTGTTGAGGCTTTCGTCATATTCTATCTATCTCTGGACTGCGCAGACGTCGACGAGTCAAGAACTACAGCGAAGATCTTGACAGCTGTGGTGTGAGTTCTGTCTTCGTGCCGCCTGTGCGCACGAGTAGACGTAGTTAACGAGGAATTGGTAATACATCATTGTGTTTCCTAAAATATAGAATTTAAGATGTTAGTTTATTTATTTATTTCACACAACTTATCTATTATTACAGGTTACATCCAGTTCAATAGAGAAGTCAATTACATAGATACATAGTAAAATCTAAATTAAATTATCAGAACAAAAAAGAATAGAGTCAAATGTCGTTCATAAATAATGTCAAAACCAAAATAATTAAACAAAATTGAATAATGTCAGATTTACATAAAATGTCAAAAACCAGTACAAAAACACACACAATTAAATGTACCTACATCATATTCAATAAATAAATAAATTCCGGTTTCAATACGATAGGTTCCGCAGTATTACTATGCATAACTTATAATTATAGCTATATCGTTACCTCAAGGATTGTTTTGTTTTCGTTCTAAATAATATCTTCACTCAGACAAGTTTCACATTAACTAAATTGTAATTTCACGAAATAAGTCTGTAATTTAACATCAAAATGTAGCCTTTAGGCAACAAGGTAGCAAACAACTACTATACTTTTTTCGAGGAAAAATAAATACGATATAAATAAAGAGGTTCATTGAGAAAAACAAAAATAATTTGTTGTTTTTCAGAAAACATACAACTTTCTTATCTTAGCATTTTTGTACGGGTGATAAGTAGTGAGCACTATCAGAAAATATATTTCACTAGAAAGTTCCATCAAAAAATATTTTTGTCTTAACATGTTTACGCAATGGATTATTCGATTTTCTATCAAACATCCCTATTTTCTCAGATACCGGTAATACGTAAAGACTACAAGCATTCAATAAATAAGTGTTAGAGCTTCGGTATCGTTAATTCAGTCAGTACTAATCGAGTCTTGTTTAACACGCAACATTATTATTACCAACGAACACGGAGTTATTTTTCTCTAGTTTTTCCATTTTCTTCTTACATTTCCTCATAATCATTTGCATAAAGTATTTCTTGAATGCAGGGTGTAACTGTGCGGCCCCACGGGACGTTTCACAATGTTCTAGAACAATCTGCGTATATGCAGTGAACGGAGTATCATCTTATTTTGCCACATTATTTGGTAACAAAACTGTTTTATTGTCTTTGTGCTGATTTAGAGATTACGCGGGTCGATGCAGAATAGCTTGTGGATACATGAATAAAAGTTGAGAATAAATTGATCAAAAAATATATTGTTTGAATATTTAATTAACATAGAAATTTTCAGCAAAATTTTTGAGCTTGACTAGCTTTTAATAAACAGGCTGTTGTCATAAAAAGTTATCGAAATCCAATACATATTCAAAATAATCCGGCTATTCCAAAAAATACAAGGTTTTATACCATGTTCCACAAAGCGTAGGTAACTAACCAGAATGCGTTTGTATGCATATGAATGTCAAAGGTGTATTTTTCAGGCGCATCAGTAAACGTAAAAAAATGTAAAGCGTGTTGTTTACAAAGGTCAGTGATCGGTGGTGTTTTATTTGGGACAGTTTGTGGAACAATGCTGGTGGCTGGGCGTGGGTTCCGGTAATCTGACGTGCGAATGTGTATGAAATTTACTAAGAATTTACTGCATCTGTGTGTTCTAAAGTTTTTTAATAAAGATAACTATATTTATGTAAATGTATTGTATTATGTGTGAGCCGTAAATAAATGTGCGTCTATGTCGAACTAGACTTTTCTTAATGCGAGCTAATTATATAAGAGCTTTAGCCTACACCATAATGGCTTCAATAACCACACTGCCAGGCGCATGTAAGAGCGCTCGCCAACGGCGGGTGATGCTGAGTCGATGTCAGATCTTATAGATGCATCTTGTTGATGACAATGTTTTTTCTATCCAGCGACAATAATAACCAAAATAGCAATACACGCTAACGCATATTGTTTGCCCTCAAATTTTTTTTTAGGCCTTAACCTTTACATTTTTAGAACTTGCTAAATAAAAGCAGCAGAAAAGATAATAAACAATCAAGAACAAAGTTTAAGCAATATCCGCGGATCAGACTACCTCAAACAAACATAAAACAGGATTCAAACCTGCGAAAGTAAACCAAACTTTACACTTGTCGGAGGAAGCTTGGTGTCGATATCACTACGACATATCTCCAGGTTATGTATAAAGATATGTCTTTAGATATGCTCGCAATTATACGCGTAACGATATAAATATAATTTATTCAGGGGAACATTGTGAGTCGTAAATTGTGGAAATTGGAACGAAGATGTGCCGCTACCAACGTTTAACGTGTACGGGACAATTGCTTAGACAATACGATACGATTTCCTTTTCTAGTTTATCTCTTTTTGATTTTTAAAACTATGAATTTATATTGATATTTTTTGTATAAACTTTAACCTGTAGACAGTTTCAAGTTAGGAATGAAATAAAGATAACTCGAAAATGAGACCTTATTATGAGCAAAGTTCTAAGTCAACTCCATGAGTGTGTGCATTTACTCGTAATCTCACTGACCTATTGAAGATTATTTGAAGACATTTAAATTGTGTCAAATGATCAGCAACTTTTATTTTCATAAGTATATTTTTTTACACAGTTTGTAGTTGAAACAATCGACTGCATAAAAATGAATACCATTTTAATAATTGTCTTATAAAAAGATATTTAGAATTAGAATAAATCAATTTTTATTAAGAAGTACGGCACAGTGAACTTTATGCGAAACTCTTTTAGTCACTCTTTTAGAACCAACTTATATTATAACATCAATTTAAGTGAACAGATATTTAAATCCCACATAAAATTAATCACAGTAAAATAATTAACTATTAAGTCGTGTTGTGTAAATGTACTACATTTTACAATGCGGTCGTATTGTCTTTGAAATTATAAAATGGATGTTATTACTTGGAGACTGGGGACATCAAAAACCCCAGACAATGCTCATAAGCCTTATTTCTGTTACTGGAAGAAGATATTTTAATATAAATGGTAGAATGCAGGTCGTTGTTATACCAATAGTATAGCTATTTAATTGAAAAATTATAGGTTTAAATTGAAATTGACTGAAGTTATTGCTATAATGTAAACTTATATAAGCATATTTTATTATGCTTATGCTAGTTATGATCCGCACCCGCACCTCCGGCGTCGAAGGCAGACCTTCACACACTGCGCCACAGAGGCATATGACAGTATATTGCAACAAATTCATATTAATTTTTTGCGCAAAACTAGCGTGGAATAACTATGGCATTAATTGTCGCGGGCAAAATGACTCTTTGGGTAAATTTATAAACGTGTCCAGAAATGAATCATAGACATTCTACAGCTGAAATTATAATGACAGAGTAGATCTCAATACAACTAACCTTGATCTTCATGAAAATTATATCATTTACAAAGTCAACGTTAATTTTAATGGTGATCGAGCCGAAGCGAGTTTTTACGAGAATCCGATAATTCGCAGCCGATACGACTCCGATAATCAAAGCGGCGGACATCTAAATCTCATTAGCACCGCTTGCAATAGCAAACATTTTTGATGTAGAAACTACCGGGGTTTGAACTCACGACCTTCAGAATGTTGTAAGTCAAACCAATTTTTCTTTTCGAGGTTATGTACATACGTAGAGTAGTTAACTACGGTGATGGGAATCAACTAGAGATTTGATGCTTGTATCAAAATTACTGCTAATTACTTGAATTAAGGCCTAATCTCTCTCGTCACGAGAGAATCCCTGTATCCCACCCGTGGAACATAATATGGGGTTGATGATCCAATCAATATTGGATATAATGTAGTCATCCACATTGAAACTCTGGACAGTGGTTCTAAATCATCTGAACGAGTGCACAAAAAGTGTCCATTCATCAAATGTCAACTCGTATAATTATGTATTACTAATCTACTCGTATTACTCGTACAAAAATCTTAATTAGCAATTTTAAATTTAGCATAGTATTCATCGTGTATTGACTTGTCATTCTGATTTACTGCTTATTCGATTCATCCTTACAAAAAAAAAATATTACTATATAAACAAGTTAAGACAAAAACTGTCGTGGTTTGATAAATTCATATTGAAATAAACGGGCAATACACGAACCTTATTTACGTAGACTATTGATCAACCGATTTCGTCCCAGAACGTGGGACATCTTCAGGATCAAGGACACTGCAAGGACACGGATCACGCCCGCTCGCCGGTCCGCAATGCACTGCAAACGTAAATAAGGTTCGTGTATTGCCCGTTTATTTCAATATGAAGTTAAGACAAGTTTTCAGCCAACCATTTGTATCGTGAAACCAAATGTCAAAATTAAGACTGAAATTAAGGTTCAAATGGTAAGTTCAAAGGTGTTTGTCCTCAGAGTCGCCGAGTCTACCCTCTTTGGTTTGTCTGATGAGCCGTGAAATTTGGCATTTACTATTTTGTTCTTTGATAAATAAATGAATTCCATTAACCAATGTCTTCATTTTATTCTATGAACATTTTGCTTCGAGCGTTAATGGAAAAGCGGATCAATCAAATAAATAAATGCCTTTTATTTCCAGAAGAAGATAAAAGTTAGTTTACAAACTCAATACAGTATAAGTAATATATTTTAATCTATAAATTTTCTGCGATGTAAGAGGGTTCAAATGCAATGTTTTGTCCCGAGACGGATATCGAACCCGGATTTCTCGCGTCTTACGCAGACCTTTGCCCACTGCGCCACAGAGGTCGTTATGACAATAGGAGTTTAAGTTTAAACTGAAATAACTTTTGCAAGCTGCTACCACCGAGTCGGATTCGGCAAACTGACCTAGGAGTTGGCCTATTCTAGCATTTAATATTAAAGTAAAAATAGCAATATTCTTTATTAGAATGTATAGAACTCAGTAGCGAAATTAATACGGGTATTCAATCTGTTTTTTTCCATTCAGAACTAGTATCTATAATCTTTTATCGAGTAAGTAAAACAAATAACTAGACACACTGGAATAGTCTATGCAACGACGTAAGCCTAGTGCAGGAGCCTGGCGCGTCGCCAGCACAGCACGGACCGGTTTACACGCGTTCATTAATTACGTCTCGTTGAGATCATGAGAAGTTTCATTAAGACGCAACTGGGTTAAGAGATTTATAAGTATCATTGGGCAATTGAAGAATGTATTGGTGACTATTTAATTTGGTTAAAAAAGGTTAGACTCTGTGCTGCAGTCCTAAGAGTAGTACTAACAAATAGTAACATAACAGTCGGTGTTTATTATGTCTTAAGATATAGGGAGGTAGCCCTTGATCATCATCATCATCTCAGCCGTTGGACGTCCACTGCTGGACATAGGCCTCCCTATATGATTTCCATTCATTACGGTCGCTCGCAGCCTGCATCCACCGCGAGCCGACCGTCTTCACCTTCATCAGTCCACCTTGTTGGTGGACGCCCAACGCTGCGCTTTCCGATCCGTGGTCTCCACTCGAGAACCTTTCGGCCCCATCGGCCGTCTGTTCTTCTCGCTATATGGCCTGCCCATTGCCACTTCAAAGAGCTAATCCGTTGGGCTATGTCGGTGACCCGCGTTAGCCCTTGATGGCTAGTTGTAAGTCAATGTACTAAATGAATAAAATAAACTTTATTTGTATATACGTACATAGTCTTATGGATATTACAACTTAATTCTTCCAAGAATAACATACCATTAAAAGCACACACATACAAAACTTCCATCGTTAGAACAGAGAAGCCAGCAGCTCAAAGCACCCGAAATTCTCACAAAATATTAATAAGAGCCCAAAGTTGAACCCACTCCTCTTATAAATATTTGTAAGTACGAGTTAAGTTCGGGCCGTGACACCGCTGCGCTGCTCCTAATTAGTTCGCGCCTAGCGAGTCTCTAGCCTTGTACGTCTCATCCTTTGAGTATTAACTTAAAGGATAAATACAAATAAAAACCATTTCATTTGTTTTCTACAAAATCATCACTATTAGTCACAAAAAGCGATAACGCAATAAAAAGACAACAGGGATTTCCCCTAAAGGAGGCAAGGGATGCCTCCTTTAGGGGAAATCCCTGTTGGACTGTAGGAGATCCTGGGACGAGAATTTCAGTAAGTGAAAACTCACTCCAATAAAAATCTAGTAATAAGTATGGAAATAGTTCAATGCATTTGTTGCACACATAGTACAAACAATATTTATACTCATCTTAATTTGATTATTTATAGCAAGCGACATAAATAAAAATATTATTAAACAATGTTATGATTGTTCTATTTTCAAACTCCTCTGAGCGCAAACGCTATCATGTCTCCTACAATAATATGAGCGTCGGTCACGTTTAACATTTGATCGAAAAACATCTCTGTCTTCTCCTTTTGTTTAGGTTACCTTTAGGACTCGTCTCAAAATGTAATTAGGACGGTAAAAATCCGAGACATACAAGGGATATGAGAGGTCTGACAGATCGTCTACCTAATTACGCCGAAAACTGGGTCGTATGGAAATGATTTTGTAATGTATGGTCTTTGACTTCTTCACATTGTATAAAATGAAGCTGCTCCTTTTGATTAGATTTTTTATATGAATTGTTATTAAACTTATATTATGTACCCAAAAGAATACTTTATAGGGGTTGATATTTGTAGCTATTTTACGGGTATGAATAATAGGTATACCATATTATATAATTATGTATAAGATGCTTTCAATTATTTTTAAAATGATTTATTCATATGTATTTATTTATATTTTTTTAAACTTGGTAATAACCCTATATAGGTATGGGAATGCGGTTTTGATTCCCGCCAGTGAGATACTATGACGTAACGAAACTTTATTTACCATTATTAGGTAAGTATCTCAACTTTCAAAATAGCTGTTTTTTTAATTCTCTGAAGTTGAAAGGAATTGAAATGAGTCAAGTAAAAGGCTTATCCCTTGCGGGCGGGCGGGGCGAGGCGGGAGGGGCGGGCGGCTTTCCGCCTGCATTATTAACCACGGGTTAAGTGTTTTGTGATTTGCCACTTTTGCACGCGGCGCGGAATGCGTGATGATGTCACGTGGCAAACGGGCGCTGCTAGATAAAAAAACTTGTACCACGAATGAAAAGTAAATTGGTTTAATTATACCTAAATATTTTTAATGAGCTTTTTTTGAGATAACCTATCAAATTATTTTAGAACAGTTATTAATTTTTATGTCAACATTGTTTCCTTTGTATATTTTTATTTAATGTTAAGTTTTAATAATGAATTGTATTTATTGACTTGTCCAAGTGATCTTTAGGATTTTATGGAAATAAATGACATAAATCTTTAAATCTTTAACGAGTTTTAAATTATTTATTTCATTTTAAAGATTTTGAAAAAAAATCATTAATACAAACTTTCTCGTTAATAGCAGTTGTATGACTACGAGTACGACTTGAACTTTTTAATAGATTTTTTAAATATTCAAAGACTCGTTAACTCTTTTAGTTAAAGCAATCGTGGATTAGGAGCAAGTTCGCAAGTTTGAGTCACTAACAAAACTTTGCTGTGTATTTTTCTGCAAAAATTACATAAAAGCATCTTTAAGGTAATTCTCTGAGCAGCGGCTAAGGACCGTTGTCGTGAGCACAGCTGTTACAAACATTAACACTACAAACTCTTACAAGTTACTTCAATGCCGTCACAATGTGCTTTACACGTAGCACGTCCACTGCAACGACAGCTGTCGACAACGGGCGCAGCTGTTAACACGGCAACATGCGCTCGAGATAAAATAACAACGATTGTGAATATTATGAATATAATTATAAACTATAAGACTAGTTCTTTGTTGAAGTGAGAGTATAAGACTTGGTGGCGTTCACTACTTCCTCCTTAAGGTCGTAGGTTTAAATCCGCCGCGAATGCTTAAATATATATTTTAGACACGAGATAGAACGGTGAAGGCTAAAATCGTGATAAAACCGGCATGTTCTGAACTATAAGAAGAGTTAAAAGAACATGGTGACAACCACTAACCCGCATTTAGCGCATCAACGTGTAAACTAAGGCCTTATTTTTATCAACAATAGAGAAGTCATGTTCAGCAATAAAATATGAATTTGAGTAGGTACCACCCTGAATATTTTATTACAAAATTATTAACGCATTTTATATGAAGTTCCACAATCCTAACATTACAAACTTCCGTTATTAAAACAATTCATGCTCAACTTTTATCGGCCACTGTAACAAACTCTTAACAAAATTGCACTTTCAAAACATAATTTTGTTGCACCATAAAAAATTGATAACCACTCAAACATGAACGTGTAGTAATCTTCAAGTATAAATAAAACATAAGGTAAGTACATTGTAAAAGAAACCCGTCACAAGCTTGCGATAATACCAAGCCTTCATAAACAAAAGAATGTTGAAAGTTAAAGTTTTTACGCGGCCAAGTTTAACCGAGGCTTTACTGCCTCTGCGAGACATAAGCACAGAGCGTAAAACGAGCGTAAACTTTATGAACTGTCATATTACACGTGCAACGGGACGTAATGTGCTGCGACCTTAACTCGCTGACTCGGAGCTACTTAAATAGACAGCAAAGAGGTATGAAGAGTGCTATTTTAGGTGTGCTACCTTTGCGTGATAATTTTACATCTCAACCCTAAAACCGTGCTTCAACTGTGAGAAGTCGTGAGGAAACGCACAGACAACAAACGTATAGACTAGTTATTATGTCTGGATGTGGTCAAATAAACTGAGATGATTTTTCTTATATTTAAAACTGTAGTATTACCGTGACGGTGGATACACTTATTTGTTATTAAAACTCAATACAGTTTTTACAGTAATAGATGTGGGTTAAGGTACTCGTGACAAAAACAGCCTAGAACCTCTCCACGGCTGAATTATTGAGAAATGAAAACATCTTGCTACTTTGCTATCAAGTTAAGTAACTTTAGATTCAAAGGCTTTATATTAATAGGAGTTACGATCCTTCAAAAGACATTCTACAGAAACTAAGCCCACAGTATGTTAACCTCTTTAGAATAACTTATATGAACAGTTTTATCTTCAAAATCTTTATTTAATTAGATTATATTTTATTAGAAAACGTACAAAATGCGTCAAACTAAACTAAACAACATACTATAACACACAAAATAAATCTTAACCACAAAATGCGACGACTTAAATCAATTTAACTAATTTGACTTATTCTACTTAATTTCATTTTCAATCCTAACTGATATTCAACAGAACTTCGTTACTACTTAGTTACTTGGTAGGACCTGATACCAAGTCATCGTTCTGTGTATTGCATGAACTTACGTCTATCACCGACCTTTGAAGCTTGGCGAGAGTGGTGATTATACCAAATCCCCATGACTCTATAACATAGACCAAAAAGCTGAAATAAATGAATATGAACATAAATAAACCTGTGTCCAGTAGTGTGAACTGATCAAGTAGATAAGATAAAGATGATAAACTTATATTTTGTATTTGCAGACTTACATGCTTCGGTTCGATAGCGGATATAACTCCACTGAATCTAATTTAATTCCGAAATGAAGTCTATTCAATGGAAACTTGTAGCAAAATAGATCAACGAACGAATACTTTAAGGCTGAGATAAATTTGTGAGTGAAATGTTTTAGTCGAGTAAAGTTTAGTCCGGCGCGCTCCACTGACCCCGTTGTATGCAATCCTTTTATTTGATGTCCGTATAAGAAAACGTTTATACACAGTATTTAAAAATTAAAAGAGCTTGTTGGTTTTTTAATTTGTTAAACATACTAATTTTAAATATTACTTTTAAATAAATGTACACCTACCTGCGTTATAAATTTCTCTTAAAATACTTTTTATGTCTGCTCAAATTGGTAATATAATCGGTATCTATTTCAAATAACCTTTTGAAACCTTTTCTAGACCTCTAATATAGCCTAAAAGCGTATATTTTATTTCACGTGTAAGTACTATCAGACAAAAGGCCGAAATACAGAATCCGTAAAAAGCCCTTAATAAAATTCAACCAGATTCCACTGATACATTGGAGTAAATCTTATGGGACAAAGAAAATATTTGTTTCATCTCGTTTCTGCTTACAGAGACGGCCTGGCAACACGTATGAGGGTACTCGTCCATATTTTGGGGTAAAATAACCCCAACTAATTAAAACGGAGTTAAAGTTCCGCCTCGAGGGGGCAGTAAAAACTTGGTGTGAGCGTGAAAGGCGTTGTACGTGGGGCCACGAGCCTAGCCACGAGCGGCGCTATACACTGATCACAATAACTGCTGCTAAAGATATCCGTCACTAATCCGGATTACTAGAGGGGAGTTCCACCGTGTTTTATGTGCAAGTGTTAACTTGGGGCCAGGAAGGGTCCAAGACGGTGCTGTAATGTATATGGGCGATAAACTACAATAAGTAGCTACATAGAAGGCCTTTGACTAATCCGAGGATGTGATACGGCGCGCCCCACGTTTTATCTGGCTATTTGGAGACGTTGCTAGTTCAGTGGACGAATTTGCGTCCGTAATGTGGAATGACTTGGGTTTGATATCTATCGAGCGATAATGTTTACATTTATTTCGGGTCGGAGGGTTTTTCTGTAGGTTCTACGAGTATAAATACATTTTCATATGTATTGAGTCCGCTGTATAGGGAGCCGCATCCCGAGAGACACGCGCCGGCGATGATTGCCGTAGTTCCTAACGAACGTAATGTGGCGCCACCGTCGCCGACATTATCTCACTTAATACGGATATCATTCTGTGCCGAGTTCTAATCTCAGCTACATTCCTATTAAAACAAACATTAGAAAGCGCTCGTTTAATCTCTCCAGTCTTTGGGATGTTTTCAGATATCCCTTGAGGACTCAGAGGTGTTTTTGATCAAATTACTTGCTTTGCTGAGTTTTGCTTGAGTTTAATTTTACGTTAAGATTTCTCTGTGGGACCGGGTTTATTGTAAATGTAATCTGTATTTGAATTCTGACTCAAATCCGAATTCAAATTTGATATACAAATCCGTAAATCCCATTTCTCCATTCAGCTTTTAGTTCGCACTCCATCTATCTTAAATCCGATCCGGCAGAGAACACGACCGTGAACACAGCCAACGTAAAAAATATATTATACGAGTAGGTATTAGTAATATCCCTATAGTAAAAATCCTTATCCAACGAGTATCTCTAACTATTAAGGTCCTTATTTGAACCAAGCTCTGATTTTTACTTACTGCAAACACATTATAAACTGCGCAGGTAAGTCCTTTTTATTTTCTTTTTCTTTTTATTTAAAAGGTATTTTCCTTATTCTCGCTCTACACCTTCCATTCTCGTTTTATGGTTCCGTAGCCAAATGGCTAAAAACGAAACCCTTATAGATTCCTCATGCCTGTCTGTCCGTCCGTATGTAACAGCCACTTTTCTCCGAAACTGTGAGAGATAAACTATTGACATTTGGTAAGGAAATGTATTCTGTAAACCGCTATAAGATATAAAAAAATGTGAAAAAAGTTATTATACTCGTAATTATAAACTATAAATATATAAACTATTCATTGAAATGACAGCTGTGGAAACCTTCATGGGTGAGTCCAACTCGCTCTTGGCCGATTTTTATATAGGTACTTTAATAAGTTTAGGAACCAAAATTAAAAAAAGGTCAAATCGATTTTGTTTATATTTTTTTTGTTGATTCTTAAAGGTATTGCTTGAATATTAGTTCTGAGAGGGCATGTTTAATGAAGCTGTGCTGCAGCCGAGATTGCGCCGTTTAAAGAGATTAAAGGCTTCCTCGAGACGAACAGGAACATGATTTAACGAAGATTGTCTCCTCCATTTATTTACATCTCGTTAGTTTTGAAATGGAGGCTGTGGAAAAATATTGCAATGTATCAAATCAGACAGTTATAAATATTATTATGTAGATTGTTTATGTAGCAGTCCCTAGCAGATTTGTCATATAATGTCTTTTTGAAGGAAACTAAGCTCGCACATTTACACCAAAATTACACCGTAGTTTCGTTATAAAAGAGTAACAAACATCCATCCATCCAGCATACCATGACTAAATGAAACATTTTATTTATTTATTTTATTAAAGGAGTGGACGTCCGATGGCTGAAATGATGATGATGAATATTCATTTTATACTGCTGCTTTATTATTAACGCTAGTTGTAAGTTGTTGAACATCAAATGGACTAAAATGGAAGCTATATATTAATAGCTGTGCACATCGGGAACGATTATTTATATAGCCTTTTTATGCAAACTTCTGAACTCATTTTGACCCCGAGGGGAGCATCTACAATGTACCTGACTTTGTTGTTTATTTTTATCTTTTCACAAGCAGATGAACAGGGGCAGAATATTATCGGAACGTACGAAGATAGAATTTTGTTTTTTCATTCGATGGTAGTTAATCTATTACTTTAAAAATAGAAAAAAATGTTTTTGTTCCAACGGAAAGTAGTAATGAGAATGGAGTTCTATTAAAATTCCCGGAGCTCTCGTTAAACTCCATTAATGAAGTTTACTAGTAATCTTGATTAAAAACGTTTGGATCTCTACCCTGAAAGTTACAAGTTCACACGCTTTCTGACCAAGCTACAATCACTATCCGTCATGACAAAAATATTTTTGTAACGCTAGATGTATTATTTGATCAAGTAACATTAGAGATAAGTGCAAGAACAAACCGAATACAAAACAAAAGACAACCCAACAAAGGAAATATAAAAGCACTATAAACCCGGTACAAATACGATAGCTCTAAAATATCGATAGAACATTCTGGAAGCATCGATAAAAGCAATATCTGGAGTATCGATAAACAGTGGAACATATTATTAGTGCTTCGTAGGCTCGTCGCGACGTGCTTCGGGCCAACCGGCCCTCACATATTGGGTAATGTTACATCTTATGCGTACCAATACAATTACGTCATGTTCATATCACGTGGTAATATTACGGTATACGTAATGGTATTAGATCGATTAGAGAAATGCATCATGTGATACTATTTGGATTACAATGGATTAATTTTAGTACTATTAAGATTTTTCTCACCTTTTAAACCTTCTCTACTACGACTATTTTAAAATCAAAATCACCTAAGTCGGCCCAGCCGTTTTTGAGTTATAAAAAAACAACAAAAATTGGCAATTTTGTATATTATATAAGAGGAGTAGCTTTAACAATAATTATATGGATGGTAATTTAAATTAATTTAAGAGAAAAAATAAAAGAAAAACAAATGTCTATTTCAGTACTTATTTAATTTTATACAATTCGTATAATATACCTACATAGAATGAAATTAATTCTGAGTAACATCCTAATTTAATGCCACTAGTTTAATGTTTTACTACTTTATAATGTTAAAATAATGTTGTAAATTCACTGAACATTTAAGATTTATTTTATGAATTAATACCTAAGTAAGTATATTAATTGTCAAAATTGTATTCCCTGAAAATCATTAAATATTAAAGTCAATTTGTATTCTTATAAATAATAATCTATAATCATAGAGTTTTACAAATGTTCTAAGTACTCGTAATGTATCGTAATAAATAAAAAACAATGCACTACTTTTGTTGTAGTGCTTTTAGTTTTATCTATATTTCAACGACATTCGAAATTCATTTTGAAACACGAAGTGAATTTCATTTCTTATTTGTGAGCTAAATTGAAATCTATTTGGAGCGGAATTCATATTATATTTGATAAAATTCATTGAAAATTATGGCAATATCAAAACATGTTTGGATAAAATCTAACTTTGAATTTAAAGTTTTTTTTAATTGTATTATTATTAATTGTACAACTAAATACGGAACATAATAATCCAATTATTTCCAAAATACATTCGTATTGCTAAAAGTACTAAGTATTAATGATATTGTTGAAAAGAAAAATGATATATTTTTAAATATTTTTAAATTTTAATTTATTATATTGCGTTATTTTTATGACATAGATGATCTGATATTTTATAATTAATAAACCTTCTTACAAAGAATACCCTTAAATTCATTGTCCATTCACACTTAAACATTTTGTTCCACTATGTTTAAGAGGTTAATGTAAACTTAATCATATTTCAAACCCAACACTGTTGCTGAGCTAACGCAGTCAAATTCAAAATTTAGTCATGGCCATGCATAATGCGATAAGCGATGCAACTTCGACATTACGGCTTTAGACCGAATAATGACCTGCTAACGAAGATTTAATGACCTAGTGGGATAGACCATCGACTTCCAATCCATGTGTAGACTAGTGTTCTCGTGAAATGTTTGTTTAAACTTTAACAGTGAGAGAAAATACATAAAGAAAACCTGGCCTGCCATATTACTATGAATAGATATTTCCATTTTATTATCAATTTACATTTTTTTTTGTATCACATAGTCCCACATTCTTGCTCCGCTTGTGTCCTTGTTTGAATGGGCTTCTCCGCCCTTATACGTCCAATCTTTGATTTCGATAAGCTATAATTATTGTAATATTAATCAATATAATATTAATTACTATTAAAAAAAAACTAACAGACACCCCATCCATACTTTTACGCGTTTATAATAGCAGGTTTCTTTCAGGATTTTACTAGGTGTTACATGGTAAAGGTTTACATTCGCCAAATTTTGGCATTAATTAATGAAGACAAGCATTTACGAGCAGGTAACCAGAACCATAAATTTGGTGCCAATGACTGGGAAGTTCAGATCCAATCGTAAGTAACAGATGGCCGTAAAGCAGCACTAGCGGATATTTCCCCAGCCGCCGGCACTAGCGGATTTCCCGGCGCCTGCGAGCGGATCTAAGCCCCAAATTGGGTCGCGACGTAAATAAACTGCGACCTTTTTAAAGCGACCTTAAGAGCTTTGAGCCGCAATCTTTGATGATATTTTTTAGAAGAACTGTTTCTACGTAGCTTTTTTGTTAACATAGTGTGGTGCTAGTTCAGCTAGACGTTTAATGGAAGGTTTGGGTTTGATTCTCATTCGAGGACAAAAGCTACGTAGTGATCTTGTAGGAACTGTTTTCTTACATAGGTGAGTTATTCAATATACATATCAAATGATTTACAGTTTTCTGAAACCCATTTTCGTTCTGAACTGGAATTGGTGTGTCGAATGCCTAATTTTCAATTTAATTGTTAATCTATTTTATTCGGATTTATGTTGAAATCACACCTTTTTATAACTTCAGTTTATTTTCAGAATTGTATGAAACCCGCAACCTTCTGCGTCGTTTATCAAGTATTATATTTTTTATATGTATATTATTTGTAACCATGGGAACCGTTTGGATTTATGATTTAAGTTAAGTTTATATTTGTGATGGACCCTAAATTATGACTCGTAGTAGATAATGTTATCTCGCTAATCAAGTTGCTCTCTCGGGCTGTTTGCGCCGGACACACAGACCGACGTCAAAACAGTTCACACCAAACTTTACAAATTAACTTTTGGGTCGGAAGGAAGACTTTCAATCGAATTACGCTTTCCACTATGTTTATTTATGTGATTTTATAAGAGTAGTGTTCTAAGTGGCCTTGTAGAATAGAGTATAGAAGATTACGTTCCGATAAAGGCCGTGATCCACTAAGCTGGCATAGGCTGGCGCGGTCCCAAAACTGCACCCTAACTGATACACTAACTGCTTTTTAACGTCTCATATTTGATGTTCCTTATTGAATACGTGCGGCCTGGAGGGAGCGGGGCTCGTTTCCAACTTTTACAACATTTATTAGTTTTATGTGTTGTTTATTTATTATTTTAGACAATAGATGTGAAGTGGATGTTGAATTTAGCTGGCAGTACACACAGCAACATCTAGTCACATGATCATTGAAGCTTCTGTTGTGGGTGCTAGATATCTGATATACTTAATACAATATACCTACGATATAATATTTTTATTATTCATAAATTATTATTGTAGGACAATTAGGAACTTAGTGTTACAGGGGATACAATAAAATATATAACACACAGACCACCGGGAATCAAAACATAGAAAACGCTCATTATCAATATTTTCAGATTCAATCTTATATTTCTCCCGAGACGGAAATTATAATCTTTTGCTTTCTGCGCCACAGAGACTTCTAGGCCTTAAACAGCATTATGTAGTACGAATAAGTAAATAATATTTGTCAAATTATTATTATTATTTTCATTAATATTATTTTCAGACAAAATAAACCTTCGTTTATTAATGCTTTTAATAAAATATACAAAAAACTATGTTTTCTATAAAACCGCAATAAACTATAACAATCGCAAACTCTACATGCTCGTAAAAGACAGAAGGTACTGCCAAAGATCCCTGATAAAACCCAGTTGCATTTTGCAACATGAGCTTTATTCCCAACCAAAAAAGTTTACATTCTAACTGCTCAAGTCTACAAAACGATGAAATCTACAGTTTTGTATAAAATGCTCATAACGTGCATTTAAAGTGAATAAGTTCACCGCTTTATCGCATACGTACCTATCTATCAACTCGCTGTGGGACCGGCCCATTCAGCTGCAGTTAAAGTTTTATGCATTTGTACTTACTTATTGTTATTTTCTATACCTACAATATTGCCAATGCATCAAGTTGATAATTAGTTGATAATCAAGGCGTAGAGTTTAAGGGAGTTTTGAGCGAGATAAAGTACGGTTTGTATGGAAATGTCAACTTGATTTGAATCACTAAAATAAATCTGACTCGAATTAGAATTGAAGCTACTGTTTACTTTTTATATAACACTAGCCGACCGATAAAATATATAATATTAGCCTTCCTCGAGAAATGTACTACCCAACACTGAAATATTTAAAAAAAGTATGGGCTCCTTAACAGCCTCTTGACACTTTTGTTTAACGGCAAAATGCAACGGATGGTGCTGGACCCATTTCGGGTTGATCTGTGTTCAAGAAAAGCATTAACAGCTTTATATATCTAATAGTTTACGAAGACTATCCTGGTTAAACTATTGGGACTTACGTCGTTAGATTCCTTGTAGACATGTTTGCAAACCTGAGTTCTATTTGGCTGGCTTCAAACGTATTTATGAGTGATCTCATCTGGATACGTTCGACTAAGTTAAACGATCTGTGGATCTCGTCTTCTCATGATGTAGGTATTCAAACAAATTCTGAATAGTCTCTAAAATTTCTGGTTGCCACTGGTGGAAGCGGCTCGCAAACATCATGAATCGCAAACGCATGAATTGCAGCTAGCACTAAATCAACCGATCATTTGTTAAAGGACGCTACCTAAAACAAAGCCTCCGAAGATTTCAAACTATGTCACTCAATAGCTCACGCTTGTACACTGAAATGCGGCATTTTTTTTTGCGCTTACCGTTTCGCAATAACCAACTTATACAACTTTTCAATACTTAGCCTGGATTTCCCAATAGATTTATGAATCATTATAGAAATATAATGCAATCGAATGGCGCTCAGTGAGCTCGCTCAAAATGCATTATAATTCGAATCAGCCTTATTAGCATTCAAAGGCTACGCTGTTTGGACCAATAAGTGCTTGGTAGTTGCAGTTTTATTAATTTAGTCATGCTGACTATATAGTTCAGTTATGTACCTACCTATACTATTTTAATAGGAGTGATAATTTAGGTGGTATGGATGTAGAAATATGATTAAGTACAATCGTTTATTGAAATCATCAATCCATTTACGTCCAACTAATGGACACGGATCTCCCTAATAGAACCCACCACACCACCAGGCCACAGGCCATGGAGAAAGAAAGCGTTTTTTTTAGGGATAGCGTCACAGCTTCTAACTACATATTATTAGTTTAGGTGAATAATTAGCCCAAAATTGTTGCCAAAATCAATACTTAGCTACTTAAAATTCAAATACGTGTTTAGGGAGGCAATTTACACGTGTTTGCTTGTTAAACGGAATCACTAATGTGCACCAAATGTACGGGACGAACAGACAAGTCCAATGAATAAACAACATCAAACGATTTATTTAGTTCTAATTTATTATAGTTTACAAATAGTAAATCGGACTAGGAATTCCAAAGGAAACAGGCGTTTTAACACTTTCACAGAACTCAGATGAATTCAACAATAAATTGCAATAATAATTGTATTTAGATCTGTGTATTTAGCTGTGAAAGCGTTAAAATTATAGATAAACATTATAATGTAAAGTATGTTCCGAGTATGAGCAATCCTTGGTGCAGAGGTACATATTATATTGATAAAGAAGTTTTATAACGACGTCTTACTGATACGACGTCTCCATCGGGAATTCAAAGGTTAAATCATCAACGTCAAATCCATAAAATATGCTCTGAAAGCATTATCTCTATCTGTCTGCCTGAAAACCGTCCATTTCTCAAACATAAATATCTCAAGATATTCCTCGTGCTTGTAGCTTAACATCGAAATAAATTTATCATTTAAAAACTTACGGTTTAACTTGTAACGAGATATTCAAAATATTTAGTTATTTACAGATGTAGACAAATGTATATTAAATAAATTCGTTAACTTTTCAAGTTATTTACAAAAGATCCCAATAAAGTCTTAAACAAATTTACAACGAGTAATGAGTTTCTCTTAGAAAACTTAATCTAAGCAGTTAGCTTATTTAAAACTTTGTTAAACTTAGACGTATATCACATTTTTACATTTATCATCAACTATGTACAATTTCACAAACGGGAGAAAACGAGAAAAGTTGAGAATTCCTTTCTCCGGTAATATTTACAATCGCTAAAAGCACACGCTTCATGAAAAATACAGCGCTTTCCAAACAAAATTGCTTCAATATTCTCTTTGGAAATGAAAAAAAATTTCAGTATTTACATTAGAGCGGTCCGACAGACTAGCATCAGGAACAGAACGTGCAGTGTGTTGGGCGCGCGCGGCGCGGAGGAGGCGATAAGGTTTCTGTAGTCCTTGGCTTCATTCTGCGCGGGGTAGGTGTACGTGCGGTCCGTGACACTGCGCGCCTCCAGCGGACACGGCAGGCTCTCCACCGGGATCTGCAGCATCGTCCTCTCGTCCTCCGCTCTACTCCTCTTTGGCTCATCATACTCCTCCGTTTCGTCGTGAATTATGTCATCATCGAAGTCCTCTCTGGGGCTCCGCTCGTCCTCGAACAGCGCGTTGGAGTCGCCGCCGTCGCTCTTCTCTATGTATGTGAAGTACGTGTGCGGCTGCTTGGAGTCCGGCAGCTTGCAGAGGAAGTTCTCGAGCGCGGCGCGCAACCGCGGACTGCGCGCCTCGTGCCGCAGCTTGTGCATCCACGCGAGGTGGCAGTCGCAAGGGAACACGTTGCCTGCAACAAACAGACATATTGCAAGACAATTCTTACAGCGATATCTAGTCACGGGTATTAGCTATCTGAAAGTTGCTAGGTACTTCAAAAATGTTTCATACGAGTAAATGATAGAAATAAGCTAAAACACCATGTTATGTTTGCTGATTCGGCGAATATTTTGTTTCTGGGCGCGAAATGTGAAAAAGAGAATTTAAATTCCCTCTAAAAATGTATACAAAATCAGTGAACATAAGTAAAATAATTTAGTCAAACTACTTTGTGTAAAAAGACTTGTATGTTATATTATTACCTGATTAACTCAATTAAAATACATTAAAATAACCGCCTATAATACTATCAATCATAATTTATATAATGCTTAAATGATGGGTGTATCAAGTATGTCACCGCTCCTACTTGGAGTCCAATCAAAGTTGTGAGCAGTTGGAAGTTCGCAAGGTACTTCAATGTCGCGTCACACTGTTTGTTGATGGCACAGAGTGTGATGAAGACTGAACTTAGTCTGCCTGTTCGAGGTATCGATGTCAGTTTAACAAGGTTTATATTGAGTGAAGGTGCTTTTGAAGCTATTCAAATATTTGGTGCTAGCTTAGGAATTATACCACCCTATAACTAACCGATTTTCAATTTACGTTTGGGTTCAAATTATAGGGTTTATTTTTAATTATTACCTATACATTCTCTCGCATGAAAGCTGAAATGTACAAATAAATTCAACAAGAAAATTTAAATAAAGTCGATATTCAAAGAACCCTAGTCCATTCAGTAAACCATTCGTCAATCTATTTAACCTAATTAATTCGGAGCTCTGTGACAATTCAATTTTCGTATTAGCTCATAATTATGATCTGAATATCAATGCCATTAATTACGATAATTAAAGGACCGCTCTCAAAACCGGATTACGATTCAAGGTTTAATCTCGTTTGCTATTCTACCCGGATTTTAGTCTATATTTTAACCAAATTTCATCTCAACATTTAGAGAAAACTTTCTGTGTAAAGTAATTTGCTAAGATATGAAATACCTCGAGTGTACTTTGTACAATATAAATAATTAAGTAGGTAAGTTCACGTTTTCCTCCATAAATTTTGTAAGTTACCTGGAGCCTTTTCGTCTAAATAAAGTAAGTATTTCAAGAAATGGCTGTGATAAAATAACTTTGTTAGGATAAGAACGTTTGAGATAGAAAGGATGAAATCATATGTATATTCAGCTTCCGTCATATCCGTTAAAAGTTCGAACAAAAAACTGAAGGCTTATTCGAATAATAATTAAAAAAACGTCATCCATTTGCATACTGTAAGCTGTGGTAGCCTAGACTGGTCCTAAAGCCCGGGACATTACGAGTATAATTATGTTTAAGGATTGTCTTAGACTAGATCCCTTGATTGTCTTACTTTGACGGTGTACGTTTGTTTGAATTAAGTATTTTATGTAGTGTAGCGGGCTGTTTCCCTTGGGCGTATCGCAAAGTTCACAACTTGTTTAACAAAATGAATTGTTCTACTGTAATTATCAGAGATAACCCTTCGCTTCTGCTAACTTTACAAAAATAACAAATCTTTGAATTGTAAGTATCTATAAATAGGTTCAAGTTTATTTACAATTATGCGCTTATCATCAGCAATATAAACGTCAGAAGTTTTCTGTTTGTCAAATAAATCTTGCTAAATTAGACACAATCTTTCACAAAATCCGATGAAAGTTCAAAGAACGCTTAACATTGAAGCGGAGAGTTTTTTAAAAGTGAATATTTTAATCCCACACTTTGTTAGAAAGCCAAATAAACTGTTCGTCTACATTTTATATCTTGCATCAGTTAAATATTATTTTGTTCATTTATTCACGCAGACTAAATTGAAAGGAGATAAGATGGCTAAGCCTACTTTATGTTCTGAAACGAAAAATATGACATCGAAATCACAAATCAAGATATATTAGAAAATACCAAACACGATTTTTTTTCACATGGCAGATAATAATCATACGATTTATTTATGTTATTTATGTATTATATTATTGCTCAAACGCATCAACAGCAGAATAACATAGCTTTGGTTAAAAGCTTACACTAAAGATAAAAACAAATCTTGAAACACTAAACCGCTTACAAAATACAAGCTTTACTGAACAATGTACTACGTGCTTGCAGAAATGGGCTAACAGTGGTTTTAACCCGTAGACTGTCTGATTAAACTCAGTTGTATTAATTAATTCCCGCTATCTGCAGATTTCACGGAGTGCGGGAGGTTGCGGCGAGATGCGATGTAGGCAGACTGCTGGAAGGTGTACAGATTACTTGGCAGCGGATTATCTGGAACATTCTTTACAATTTGTCGGCTGCAAACGGCTATTCTATTGCCGAAAACGCTCACTGAGGGACGTTTTATTCAAATATCTATTTATGTCTCAGACACCTTTAAGTCTCCGGGAAATTTGAAACGCTGCTGCTTTTGTTGTAAGTTTTATGGATAAGTGTTGCTGACTGTACCTACTTGGGTTTTAGATTAATGATAAGAATACCTGTGACAAATAAATACATATTGATGGACAATTAACACAACAACATCTAGACCCGTGATAAGCTCTAAGCTTGTGCACTAAGGTGGTCGACAGTATATTGTATTATAGGCGTCAAACCTTTGAAAGTCAATTTGATATGTCTTGTCCTAATAATATAAGTCTGTGTTATACAAATCGTATCATCTTTGTCATTTTCAAGAATATGAAGCATCTCAAAGATACGTCAATATTGGCAGAGCTTTTAGGGAAATACGATGTCCGTGTAATATCTTAGATAATTAACGTATTTTCCCTTCATCCTCCTTATATTTTCTCATCCACTCATCGCCAGATGCCCGCCCGTCAGCGCAATTTAATTAATTCTTACCTTAGAGATGTTTCTTAAGGCGAGGCAGATATTACATGCATATAAACGAATGTATCTAAGCATGTTGTCGAAAACTATGTACTTATTCTTATACTTGTGACAATTAAAAATAAACACTTAGAAGCTGAACATCAGAGTATCTGTAGTAAGACAGTAATTTATCTTTTTCGGAAATATTTTTGTAAAATACAGTGACTAATTTAGACAGTAAAAAATAGCCGCAGTTATTAGGAACTAGGAAACACTGCCCAAGCGTGATTTTCTCGATAAAATTTTATCTTCCTAGGGTATACATACGGTGTCGTACATATTATTTCATATTTATAACATTCATATAAAAATATTTTGTAAAATAATTAAAAAACACTCACCTTCAAGATAAATATAGCTATTCGCCTTTTTCAAATTATCATAAATCGGCTTGAGATTATCGAAGGAGAATCTCTTCAGGTTGTTGTGCCTGAGGTCGAGGGCGGAGAGGCCCCGCACGCCCTCGAAGAGGCCCCCGGCGAGCGTCGCCAGCTTGTTGTGCGCCAGGCTGAGCTTCCGCAGCTGGGAGAGCCCGTCGAACGTCCTCTGCGCGAGCCCGAACAGCTCGTTGTAGTCCAGGAGTAGGACCTGCTCACAATAACATTATTATTAAGTACCAAAAAGTAGCTTGAATTTTGTAAAAAACTATGTATGCTATATTTAAATTAAGATTTGAAATCTTTTAATAAATGAATTTACAAAATCAAGTTTATACAATCGAAAATATTTAGTATAGATTATACGAAATATTTTTGACTTTTAAATTAAATTTAGAAATCGAAAATATTTGATTTCATTAAAAATATACGGAACCTATTAAAACATGAGCATGTATGTTTGAATTGAAGCGAACATTACGTATTATGATAGTCAAAATACAAAAACTTACTATCTAATCATTGTATAAAAATATACTCTGACAGTCGATTAAGCATTTGTTTCATACAAAAGTATCAAGACTACAACATCCACAAAGAGTATTAATAAAACTGAATGTTTAAGTTACCTGAAGGTTCCACAGCTCCGTGAAAGTGAAAGAGTTGAGCACTGCAAGTTTGTTCCGCCTCAGATCCAGCCGCTTCAGGTTAGCTAGACCATCGAAGCACTCCTTCTTCAATACGCTAATGTTATTCCTATCCAGCTCTAGCTCCACTAAGTTCACCAGGTGCCTGAACGCGCCATCATGAATGACACTTATGTTGTTGCTCGTCAGGTACAGTTTATGCAACGCAGGGAGCTCGTAGAAGGTCTCTGTTACCAGCTCCACGATCCTATTCTCATCGAGAGTAAGAATGCTCAAATTCGGGATATTGTAAAAGGAATGTCGACCAAGTCTGATAATCTGGTTCTTGGTCAGCGTCATTTCCTGTACTGATGTCACGTTGGCGAACGCGTAGCTTTCTACCGTTGGGATGGAGCTGTACTTTATGCTGAACTGTTTCAGCTTTCTTAAGTATTTGAAGACTTTTGATGGCACGAAGCTGAGGCCTCCATCTGCGCGGACGTTAAAGGCTAGGTTTTCTATGTTCGTTTGGGATATGAAACTTGGCCATAGGGTGTCGGTTTTCTCTATGCCTCCGTTGAAGACCCAGCATTCTGTCTTGACTGCCTCGTTGATCTCCTGGTTGAACTCGCAGTAGCAGTGGACCTTGGAGTCGCGGTCGCTGATGTCGCAGATGTTGGTGGCGCTGGGCGGCAGCTTGTCCTTGGTCTTGCGGCGGTTGGCGTCCAGCGCCTCGATGGCCAGCAGCAGCAACAGCAAGGAGGCGGGCACGCGCGCCGCCCGCATCCCTCCACCTGGAACACATTTTGTGTTATTCACAAAATCCCCCATGAAAAAAAACTCTTTGGGGGAATAGTGGGAATAAGGATAAAGAAAACTTTATTGTTAAATTGTGATACATTCAGGTGGTAATGGAGAATGTCAATTTTATATTTTAATCTGAGAATGACATTCATTTCATTCTGTTTCCTACAATCTCCTCTTAAAGGGAATTTTCAAGGTCTTGAATTGAATTGAGCCATGAGACATTGACACACGCGAAGTTATGTGACTATTTATTGATAAACGATCAAAATCAAATTAATTTCTTTTATAACAAAGATTTAATTAAATTCGTGCTATCTAGAATAGAAAGGCCAACATTGTTTCTTTATAATTGAAGAAGAAGGCACGACATTTCATTTAAAACATTGCTGTAGCAGCATTGAAGAATTCTTAATTTTATTTTAATGCTTCCTGGAACAATGGTGTTTCTTACACGCCTGCTATTAAATTAAATTAATTTTATTAAGTCGCACGCAAAGCCCTGAGTTGTGTCATTTTGTTTGACTTATCTTACGAAACGAGTTGTGTTTGAATTCTCAGAATTCAAGTTAAAATTAATGTAACAGAAATTTAGGGAGTTTGCAAAGTAATATTACTTTGAATTTATTAGTATCAATAATATCTAATATTTGCTTCCAAGATGTGTTACGTAATCAGAACCCTGTTCACGTCAAAAAATTAAGTTGATAAGGTAAATTTCTGACTACATATTCATTTCTATTTCTTAAAATAATACTTAGTTTAATTAAGTTAAATTAAGTTTGTTCATGAGAAATAATTGAAATAAACAGATATTGCTGGATTCATAACCCGTGGTAAGCTCTTAACTGGAAGTTAAACCGTGCGTATTTAATTAGTCTGTGAATATTAACCGTTGTCCTCGCACAGCGAACACCAATTACTTCTTCTGAGAGGTCAGTATAGGGTAACCCTCGTGGACGTGTCATTTATTTGTTTATCTATTGGTATATATATTATGACAAAGCTTATAATGTTCAAGTTCAAATTTATTTATTCATAACATTCGGTTACAAGTTATAATCTTTAAACAAGATTAAAGATTTTGTAGCAAAATCCACTATTTGTTTTATTCCGTTACTTCCTACTGCTTTCTTTGAAAACTAGGAAAGTACCTAATATTTCTACTATACTTGCAAGGTTTCCAAAGAATTTACGAGAGTAAAACTGAAATGCACTCTAAATTACCGCGCTACATTAATACAAATTATATCAACCGAATGAAAGAAATCTTGCTACGAATAACATTTTCTGAGCGGAAAAATATACTATTCTTAGTCTAGCACCACAATAACTCTTTCCATAAACAGACAAAGCAATATAATTTCAATAATAAAAGTGCTCAATCAAAAAATCCCCAGTAAAATTAAGGTTAAACTCTCAATTACGACGCAATAATGAATGACCTTTCAGCGAGTCATCAAATGATAGTGATTACGTTTCATCGGTTCAATCCAATCCCGTTTGTAATTCGAATTCATCGCTCGCACATTCAACCACATTTACAAAATCTAACGGCTTCTGCTTTCCGAATTCAAACGCGAGTTCTCACACGTATCGGGCGCGTTCCCGTTGCCGCTCGCAACGATCGCACGTTCCGCGCGCAGAAGCGAGACGCGCGAAATTGAACAATCGGATTTTAAATAGACATCTTTTCGTTCTGCTTCGGTAAGTGCAAGTTAGGTAATGGTTGAGCTCGCTTTGGAAATAAAGTTTCCTGTCAATGTGTCAGATAGAGACAGTCAAACGAAATTGCAGTACTTTTCTGATAGCAATTTTTAACTGGCTTTTTCGTTTTGTCGCCATTCTAAATATGAATTGTATGCCGACCGGATGAAATAATAAAATTTAAGTATAGCCAATTAATTTTTTTAACAAATCCTTTGAATTGTTTGACTAATAGGTATATAATAATAAGCAACTTATTTATTTTTTATTCGATTTTGCTTCCATTAACTTGTTTCAATTATAACTTTTTATGTTGTTTGGTAATATTATTATTAGATATGTAATTGTATTTAAATTGATTCAATTAGATTCTAAAATTGTACATAATAATATAATTAATTATGATATTTATCCAAATATATTTAAATAAATAAATTTATAAAACTTGGATGACTTTCTTGGTTACGTAACCTGTAAGCTATTATAGTCGCTTGGTCTGTAATCGGCGCATTAGGAACGCACCTTCACAGTAAGTTAAACGCAGTAACTCATTGAATTGTGTAACGTCACCGCAAGCCCGCTCCGCTCTCCTCGCATTACGATTAATGTAAGCAATTTATCTCGACGACGTTTGAATTTTGTGAGCAAGTTCACGCAAATCTTGTGATCGCAGCGCTTTGCGGTCGGATTAGCAGCTGCGTTCGCTTTGCACACTTGTCTTAGGGCTCCTTGTATTTTTGATAAAATTAATTGCCGTAATCCATCCACAAAGGCCTTTGCTTGCTTTTACAGAAGTGATCTCGAGTTCGTTGATAAAATAAGCCTTTGTGAAGCCATTTTTGAAATTAAGCTTCTTTGTATCGCAATCTGGGTTCAAGTCGTGTGTCGTGTGTCGTACTTACATCTGAAATAACAAAGATATTTCACAATTCAATTCTCTTCTCACTCGCTTTACCGTCTCATTATTTTTAAAGAAAACTAAATTAAAAAATCCGAATCCTACTTTTTATTTATGGGCATTGTAAAATAAATTGGAGCTCTTTGAGTGGGTCTGTGAGTGTTTTAATATTTTATAGTCTGTTAAATGTGGCCATATTTCATTTTGGGCACAGGACTTAACGAGGGCCTATTAATTACGCAGTGCCTAAAATAAAACTGATTGCCAATTAACGCGTTTTCAAGACTTACAAACTTCTAAAGTTTTGTAAAGAAATACTATAGAATAAATGTTATTAAAAACTTTTGATTATTTTTGGGGATGTCTCAGATTTTTTCTAATTTTTAAGAGAAAATGTAATTAATTTTAATAAAGGAAAGTTGATACTTTTTTGTGCTTCTGTTTAGGTAATGTAAGCTTGCTCTTTTCAACCTAATGCGCTCGACTAGCCTACAGGAAAATATGATAGTAAAAAAACTGGTTAGGTTGGTAAGAAAATATCAATTATATTGTTGCTTAATAGTTACATAATAGTAGGTCACAATCTAATTTACATACAAGGAATTATGGGAACAGTCCCAGGAAAAATACCAGGAACCTAGTATATCCTCAGAACCAAATGAGTGTCAGTTGAACTACTAACATCCAGACGGAGAAAAAACATACCACATGTGGTTCCAAGGATATAAAACAAATCTAGGTTACCTGAAAATGTCTCCTAGGGATAGATCCTTTCATACAATAACCCTTATGATAATATAGTATGATTTTAATATAAATATAACATTCCTCCCAACAATGTAGAGGTAATGTCACCACATGTGTGATACAATATAACCTAATTACCAAGATAATACCTAACACCTACTCAGGGTCGTTTGACCGGTTCGGGTAAAATCGTGGATCCAGAATCAACTTACTTACTAAACGTGACGTAGGAATATAAATAACCGCCTAAGGCCCAGGGACCGGTCCGGCAACAGGTCACTCCCAGGTTGTGAATGTCAGTATAAATAATCAGAGCAGTACCTGGGTATGACTGGCCTGTTTAGGCCAGGAGCAGATACCTCTGCATGGACATCCGCTCGAACAAGGCAATCCGTACTCTCCTCCGGGTGATCTCCTTGTCCGAGCCAGATGTCCACCTCCGTAGGCTCCTGACCGCTGCCGGTGAACCAGCTCTCAACTGATGTAGACAATAGATGTCTCTGCCTCGACGCCGGTCTCAAAGATAGACTAGATGTTGTCTGGTGTTGTCTCGTGTTGTCTCGTGTTGTCTCGTGTTGTCTCGTGTTGTCTCCCACCTGGAATAGAGGTACAAAGTCCTCGAGTTAGCCTTTGTTGTACCCACGAGGTTACCAAAATAAAGGTTTTTGGTTTCTACAATAGTGGTTACATACCTCAAAGTCACTCTATGACTATATTAGCCCTCCTCCACGACAACGATCAGATGATGTGGCACGTGGTGATTTGGTTTAATATTTCCACCATCAACTAGTCCACACTTTGTTTATGCAGGGGTTCCAATCTAGTATTCTCTTTGGGACTTCCTGGAAAAAATATCACATGTGTCATGACTCCGTTTGGAACTACCAAATCTCCACGTGGATATACGGTACAACTTGGTGTAAAAAACCGTAATCTCACATGGAATTCCTTTGTAGCTTGTTTCTTCATGGTTGCGATAACTCACCCTGGATTTATAAAGTCTCCTGCTTGAGAATGACCACGTATTTCTTGTAAAATTTTTAATCAGGACATGGTACGTGATATCTTTCCACGATTCAGATCGAAAAAGACCCCATATCCTTTTTTTGTTTCTTTTCTCTCTGCCTATAGTGTTGGGGATCATCTGACTGCCCAAATTGTCTCTGGTTGAGTTCCGCCATAAAAAACAAATGAAGATCGGCTTGTATACTCTGTGGGCGACTTTCAAAACCCCGGTAGGATTGACAAATAGACGTTCTGGTTCAATAATAAAGATTGCCAGTGCAAATTTTCGACATGACATCTGACACAAGCAATCGACACTGCTGTGTGTTGTAGTTGCCAGTCTAAATAAAGCAATTCTATTTGTCTGCAACTAGAATTGTTTGTTACGGAAAGTTCCGTCAAACGATCAAACAATTCCTAGTGACGTGATGATTTCTGTCGCAAAAATAAGATAAAAATCTGTAGCTAGGAAAATCCGCCTTGTTACAGTACCCCCCTACCAAAAGAAGTTTCGACAAAGGGAGAAACTAACGCTGCCCTCAGCGTTGTGAACAAGATTAAAATTTACAATGAAAAAAGAAAAGGAAAAAAAAAAACAACAGCGAATAAACCAAACATAATAACCAAAAGATGATAATACCAACCTAAAAAAAAAAACGACCTATAACTAAAACATGCTTTCAATCGAAATAAACAAGAGAAAAGAAAAAATAATTCTCAGTAAACCTATAAACCTACAAAAAAAAAAAAATATGTGCCTTCAATAACTTGATTTCATTATAAGAAAAATAAAAAAAATCAACTTGAACTCTTCTATAAATATAAAAAAATCTAACTAACTTAAATAAACTTTGAATGCAACCTAAGAAAAAAAATGATCACTTCTGAAAATATTATAATAAAAAAAAATTATGTCTAGAAAAAAAAACACACAATAACACCACTAAGACGACACAAAACATAAAACTTTCCAACTTTCCAGTAAACCTTTCCTTGTAAAGCCAACAACCAGGACCTATGTTCTACTGTCTAGAAATATTCCCTTCTGTCCGGGTATACTGTTCTTCTAAGGACACTTGATGGTGACTTTTAGTCAAAAGACTGTCACATAACGCTCCGTGCAAGAATAACCCTATTCCTGCAGGATTGTAAAAATAACCTGCATACGTTAAGATAAGACATTGTAGCAAGATTACAAAACGTTAGTAATGCCAAAAGCATGTAAAAACAAACTTAATACAAATAAATACTTTTACTATATAAAGTATTTATTTAATTTGTTTTATATAATTTATAGAAATGGAAACCCTATAAGAAAAATACCTAAGTGTTCAGTACTAACTAACAAAACACTATGGGATAACCCGTGATGGTAACATATAGACAGAAGTCTATTGTCACAGTAACACTCAATGCGAGAATAACCCTATTCCCGTAGGAGTGTGAAAATAATCCGCTCACTTTAAGACATTGTGGCAAAGATTACAAAAAAAAAAGTATGTATCAAAATAAAAATTAATGATATAAAAATGAGATGAAAGTGAGAAAAAAAATAAATTTTTACGAAACCAAAAAAAATCGAAATGCCTACCAATAATAGATAAATAGTTATATTTTTATGTCTTTTATGTGCCACGTACCTAAGTCTTTTCCATTTATACTTTTAAGTTGGTATACTAATGGTGATAGGACTTTGTGCACTATGCATTTCTCGTATTTTGGTGCTAATTTGGTAGCCTTGTATTTGCCGGCGTCACTCTGTATGTATGTTTTCCTCCATACCTCTTGTCCCTCACTTAATTTCGCATCCTTTCTCCTTAGGTTATAATGCTTGGAGTTTGCGGCGTGAGCGTCTAACATCCTAGAGCGAACCTTCTCAAATATTTCTTTTAGGTTACCGAATTCACCAGCATACTCTTCTCTGGGCACAGCTATTTCATATTCACTATTCGACTCCTTATAAAAGGTTCCACATATGATTGGTTCTCTGCCATGGACTAAGAAGAACGGAGAAAAACCCGTAGTCTCATTGACAGCACTGTTCAAGGCGAATTGTATCTTTGATAGCTGTGCGTCCCAGGTCCGGTGATCATCCTTGACATAACATGAGACCGCCGTCATTACTGTCTTGTTATACCTCTCGACAGTGTTCACCTGTGGAGTATATCGCGGACCATAGTGTATTCGGGGAATCTTGTACCTGTCTAACAAGCTACGAAACTCGGATCCCGTAAATTGAACCCCATTGTCGGTAATTACGGTTTCTGGAATTCCGTGAGCGAGTAAGACATGATTCTCGAATTCTTTCGCTACGGCGGCGCTGGTGGCACGTCTCAATGGAAATAACATTGTATATTTGGAGAAGCAACAAGTTACTACTAATAGGTGGATAAACCCAGAACGAGATTTAGGTAACGGACCTACCAAATCTACAGATAGAGCTTGGAAAGGTCTGTATACCTGTTTGGGTTTTCCCATTAAACCTGGCGTGGCTGTAGTCTTGTGTTTATATGCTGAGCAAATGACGCAGTTTCCTATAAAGTCTTTTATGTCCCGGTACATTCCTGGCCAATAGTATCTTAAGCTGATTCGGCGATGAGTCTTGAAAACACCAAAGTGTCCTGCCGTGGGAGGTACATGGTTATCTGTGATTACCTTGATACGACTAGATTTTGGCACTACTTCCTTCCAATCAAATTCTTGGGTGAGGGCATATTTTCCTTTTATCAGTCTGAAAAGTTTACCATTTTCTATTCTGAAATTCTGAAAATTCAAAGGAAATTCCGTGCAACCCTTTTTGGTTTTCGTGTACCATTCGTCGTTTCCGTCATCTACTACCTCAGTAATGTTATCGACATAAAGTAGTCTGGACAGCGCGTCCGGAACTACGTTGTCCTTGCCTTTTCGGTGTTCAATGTCGAAGGTAAATTGCGATAGCCGGCAACCCCATCTTGCTAAACGTCCCGTTGGATTCTCCAGGTTCATAAACCACTTTAAAGAAGAATGATCCGTTATGACTGTAAAGGGTCTGGTTCCTAAATATGGTTCAAATTTTTCGACAGAAAAGACCACAGCGAGTGCTTCCCTCTCTGTTGCGCTGTAGTTCCTTTCGTTCTTATTTAGGGACCGACTTATATATGCTATGGGATGATCTTCCCCATCTATTTCTTGGGTTAACATTCCTCCTATACCATAGCTGGATGCATCACAGTGTACTGCAAATGGTTTATGAAAGTCTGGACATGCCAATACGGGTGCTGATACCAAACAATTCTTGAGAGAGTTGAAAGCTTCCTCGGCCGAAGAATTCCATTGAAATTTTACTTTGGTACTAGTGAGGGCGTTCAGTGGTGCGGCAATGCTAGAAAAATTTCGGATGAACCTACGATACCAAGAACAAGTTCCAATAAAAATTTTTACTTCTTTGGCCGTTTTAGGCGTAGGAAACTCCAAAATTGCCTGCACCTTCTCTGGGTCCGTCCTTAAACCAAATTCGTCTACAATGTAACCAAGATAACGAAGTGATTTCCTAAAAAATTTGCTTTTCCCAAAATTAATTGTGAGGTTCGCGGTTTCAATACGATGGCATAACCGCTTCAGCAATAGGAGGTGGGTTTCAAAATCCTCTGAAACAACAATTATATCGTCAACATAACAGAAAACCATACCTCTAGTCACATCGCTACAAAAGGGTGTTCCAAACAACTGGTCCATCAGTCGCTGTTGACGCGCAGGCGCACCACAAAGTCCGAAAGGCATCACCTTAAATTTAAATAATCCCCTCCCCGGGACTGTAAAACTAGTCTTCTCCTGTGACTGTTCATCTAACTTGATTTGCCAGAAACTAGACTTAAAATCAATTGAGCTTATGTACTTAGCATTTTTGAGGCTATCCAATATCTGAGGAATGTATGGAATTGCATAAGCGTCGCCTTTGGTTACAGAATTCAATTTCCTACAATCAAGACAAAACCTCCACGTCCCATCTGTTTTGGGTACCATAAGGACCGGATTATTCCAAGGTCCCTCACTGGGGACTATGACGTCTAAAGCGAGCATTTCATCCACCTCCTTTTGTAATTGTTTAGACTTTTCAGGCGATAGTGGGTACGGCCTGCACTTTATGGGTGTTGAATTCCCTGTGTCTATAGTGTGCTCGATGAGGTTTGTCCTACCTAGGCCCCTTTCCTCGAAGGAACAGCGATAGAAATTACGAGTGGCAACGTCCGCCAGTTCCTGTTGTTCTAAAGACAAATGTTCGAACGATTGGATAACATTTGGTCGGACGCCGTCCCGCTCTCGCTCAACAAAATCCTGAGGCGCCTCTATATAAGAAATGTTTGAAAAAATTTCAGGCATTAATTTAAAGCTCTTCCAAAAATTTACTCCCAATATTATATCTGAAATTATGGATGGAATTATATAAAATTTTATAATCCTGCTTTTATTTTTAAAAGTAATGGGTAACAAGATAGTGCCCAGTGTTTCACATGTTGAACCATCCGCAACCGTGACCATAGAGCTGGCTGATTCATCGATATGATAGCCTAATTGTACCAAGCGTTCATGTGCTCCGTTTCCTATTATGGAGACCGCTGCTCCGGAATCCAGTAATCCGCATACTGTTAAGTCAAGAATGTTTATTTTCAAATACGGTCTAACATCATTGCTCTTCGGCTCAAATAATATCGAGGTGACGTGGTTATTGTTAAAATAATTTCTCACTCTTTTTAACCATGTCTCATCTGCTGAAACGACCGTTCTTTTCAACTTCCTACGATATGAGCCTATGCGTTTTTTGTACTGTGCTTTTCACGGTTCGGACACGTTCTTACAGTATATCCCACCTCTCCGCACTCGTTACATCTTATGCGTTGATCGGGACAAGTCTTTGTGTCATGTGAGGCAGATTTGCATTTTTTACATGGGTTTCTATCCTGTTCCGGTTGCCTTGCTGGTCGGAATTCCCTTCTGTTCCTTTCTGGTGCTGCTACAGCTGATACCGCTTTGGTCTGCTTTGGTTTATTCACAAATTCTGGATTTAAATTTGATTGTCTTGGAGGCTCTGAGAACATTCCTGTAATCTGACGTCTTGTCTCGATTTTCCTACATTTCGCCTTCAAATCCGCCACTGTATCAAAGTCATAAAGCGCCAGTGGAACTGAAAACGTAGGGCGTATATTGTGAAGCAATATTTCGATTCGCTCCTCCTCCGAAAGAGGATTTCTTAACCGCGCAAACATTCCTGCCATTATGGCGAAGTATATATGTATAGGTTCGTCCTGGCCTTGCGTTCGAGAACGAATCTCACCTATCAGCCTATAGTCGTAGTCGGCAGGTGAGAACTCATCGATGAGCAATTCGCAAAATTCTTTCCAGGAACCCACTTGGTCCTTGACGCCCCTATACCATGCGAGTGTTTGATCAGAAAAAAAACAGAATGCTGAATCTAATAAAACATGATCTTTTATGCCAAACGCCTTAGCTCGTTCATTTACTAGATCCAAAAAAGAATGAACGCTGGTCCGACCATCGTAGTGAATGTTCCACTTCACTATGTTTTCTACTCTGGGTGTGTTTACATGACAGGATTCCTTAATCTCTTCGTTTGGCTGACTATCATTTGCTTCTATTTCAGATTTCTTGAGGATAAAATTCTCCAATGTTGTCAAACACGAACTCAGTTTTGCTCTTAGTGTGGCCTTGATGTCCGAATCAACTGATTCCCCACAGATAGTACGCTCCAGTCTGTAGTACGTGTGACAGTACAATGCCTTCGCACGAGACAGCTGGTATCTTTCTCCTTTCCGCCTATAAGTTTCCAAGCTTGATTGAAGTTCTTTTATCTTTTCCACGATGATGGGCAGTTCTTCTTCCTGATTCGGGTCATCATCAATTATGTCATCAGGTGTAAACTCCTTTATCAAGGGCTTCAATTGCTTTCTTAACTTGGGAACTGTGTCTTCAGGAGACTCCGAGCGAATGCTGACTTCGTAAATCAATTCATCCCTTAATAAGGAATGTAAGTAAACAGCCTTTGTATCCATCCTAAATTAAATAGAATCCTTCAATGAATAAAAAAACCACGCAGAGGGAAGAAAGAGAAAAAAAAAATTTTAAAGTCAACCGGTGAAGAACAAAAAAAAAAATTAAAATAAATAAAAATTTTCAAAGTAAATAAAAATTATTAAAGTAGGTAAAACTTTACCAAAATAATGATTAAATTAATTGTAAATCCGAGTCGTCAATATCTGGTTCCACTATTTTAAGAATATTACAAAATAATTATGAAGTACTTAACTTATAGTTCACTAGAGAAAAAACAATGCATTTGGTTTTATAACTTAACCTTCAATGTGTAAGTGGCCTAATATAAGTGTACTTAAATCTAATATCTTACTTTAGTAAACCATTATAAAACAATTCAAACTTCAAAATCCAAGAAACACCACAATAAAAAAAATTTAAAAAAAATATTCCTAACTAGATCCACGACTTTACTTCTTTGGGCGCCACTGTAAGCTTGCTCTTTTCAACCTAATGCGCTCGACTAGCCTACAGGAAAATATGATAGTAAAAAAACTGGTTAGGTTGGTAAGAAAATATCAATTATATTGTTGCTTAATAGTTACATAATAGTAGGTCACAATCTAATTTACATACAAGGAATTATGGGAACAGTCCCAGGAAAAATACCAGGAACCTAGTATATCCTCAGAACCAAATGAGTGTCAGTTGAACTACTAACATCCAGACGGAGAAAAAACATACCACATGTGGTTCCAAGGATATAAAACAAATCTAGGTTACCTGAAAATGTCTCCTAGGGATAGATCCTTTCATACAATAACCCTTATGATAATATAGTATGATTTTAATATAAATATAACATTCCTCCCAACAATGTAGAGGTAATGTCACCACATGTGTGATACAATATAACCTAATTACCAAGATAATACCTAACACCTACTCAGGGTCGTTTGACCGGTTCGGGTAAAATCGTGGATCCAGAATCAACTTACTTACTAAACGTGACGTAGGAATATAAATAACCGCCTAAGGCCCAGGGACCGGTCCGGCAACAGGTCACTCCCAGGTTGTGAATGTCAGTATAAATAATCAGAGCAGTACCTGGGTATGACTGGCCTGTTTAGGCCAGGAGCAGATACCTCTGCATGGACATCCGCTCGAACAAGGCAATCCGTACTCTCCTCCGGGTGATCTCCTTGTCCGAGCCAGATGTCCACCTCCGTAGGCTCCTGACCGCTGCCGGTGAACCAGCTCTCAACTGATGTAGACAATAGATGTCTCTGCCTCGACGCCGGTCTCAAAGATAGACTAGATGTTGTCTGGTGTTGTCTCGTGTTGTCTCGTGTTGTCTCGTGTTGTCTCGTGTTGTCTCCCACCTGGAATAGAGGTACAAAGTCCTCGAGTTAGCCTTTGTTGTACCCACGAGGTTACCAAAATAAAGGTTTTTGGTTTCTACAATAGTGGTTACATACCTCAAAGTCACTCTATGACTATATTAGCCCTCCTCCACGACAACGATCAGATGATGTGGCACGTGGTGATTTGGTTTAATATTTCCACCATCAACTAGTCCACACTTTGTTTATGCAGGGGTTCCAATCTAGTATTCTCTTTGGGACTTCCTGGAAAAAATATCACATGTGTCATGACTCCGTTTGGAACTACCAAATCTCCACGTGGATATACGGTACAACTTGGTGTAAAAAACCGTAATCTCACATGGAATTCCTTTGTAGCTTGTTTCTTCATGGTTGCGATAACTCACCCTGGATTTATAAAGTCTCCTGCTTGAGAATGACCACGTATTTCTTGTAAAATTTTTAATCAGGACATGGTACGTGATATCTTTCCACGATTCAGATCGAAAAAGACCCCATATCCTTTTTTTGTTTCTTTTCTCTCTGCCTATAGTGTTGGGGATCATCTGACTGCCCAAATTGTCTCTGGTTGAGTTCCGCCATAAAAAACAAATGAAGATCGGCTTGTATACTCTGTGGGCGACTTTCAAAACCCCGGTAGGGTTGACAAATAGACGTTCTGGTTCAATAATAAAGATTGCCAGTGCAAATTTTCGACATGACATCTGACACAAGCAATCGACACTGCTGTGTGTTGTAGTTGCCAGTCTAAATAAAGCAATTCTATTTGTCTGCAACTAGAATTGTTTGTTACGGAAAGTTCCGTCAAACGATCAAACAATTCCTAGTGACGTGATGATTTCTGTCGCAAAAATAAGATAAAAATCTGTAGCTAGGAAAATCCGCCTTGTTACAGGTTGCTACAAGGCAATTCAATTCTTCGGTTGGGTTCGATCTTTGTTTCATCTAAGACGATTTTAGTTACATTTTTCTGTAAACCTTATAAGGACAATTATAAAGACAAATGACAAACCGTCATTTCTCTACAAAGAACTCAACGATAAAACGTCCATTCTCGCTTTGACGATTATGAAGTATTTACAGAAGTAATGTATAATTCTGTATAAACTGCCCGCGTTGACCCCTCGGAGCAAACAGATGATTCATTCAGATGTAATATTGTAGTCTGTGAGAGCTATGTAAATTTGCTCTTCATTTATTTTCCTAACGTGATTTTTCAATCAAGTTATTATATTCTAGATATAGCCTTTGATTTAAGTCTTCTAGTATTATTTTTTCACACAAAGTTCATAAATAATTTTAATAATCTTCATAAATATTTAAAGTAAAAACTAGACCTAAAAAGAAAGCCTGAAGCGTGTTTTTATTCAGTGTTCATTTTCAATAAAAATAAATGACAATAAAACTAGTTCGTGTGTTATTTTTGCTCCAATGTTATAACTACACAACAGCTAAATACTTTCCACATCATAAATGTATAGTTTAGAGAAAAAAATAAATATTTGGATACCTAATTTATAAATTCAATAGTCAATATATGTATATAAAATAGCCTTTTTAGCATACTAGAGTCATAACTTAACCAACTCAGCTAACGAGCCACTCACCTATCTCTAACCATACATTTATTAAACAAAGCAACATCATCACGCAGAATTAACAACATCCGCAAACTGGAGCCCATCAACTCCGGAAAAACAGTTGATAAGGTAATAAAAGAATTCTCCGATATACCCCTAAGGTGGGACTTCGACGATAAATTAGCCGATACAAGTCCCGAACAACGGCGCGGTTATTAACGTTATGCCTGAATTATTTATGACCCGGTAAACCGAGACATTTGCCACCCCATCTAAGGAGGGAGGCGGCTCTCCGACCATAGTACAGCCTTATTACAACCTTACCTTATGAAGATTTCAAAACCTTTGTACATTAATGTGCTCAGGTAGGTCAGAATTATGGACGTAAACGATGCCAAAGGACCAAAAGTAAATGAGGTTATCAATGACTTGAGCCGTGTTGTAGCTTAGGTATTTGCTGGAATATCTTTGAATATTGTAAGAGATGACATGCACTACCTAAACATCTCTATTTACGTTCCCACTGCTGGGACATAGGGACTACTCTCTTAACGAGAGAGATTAGGCATTAATTGCCAAATATTTTGGTGATTGTCACACACACATTCTTTGTACAAGCCGGGCAAACATCGTGACGATGTTGTGAGGTCACCATGAGTTTTTAAGCACATTTTTGATTCGACCTTGAAACCCAATCTAACAAATCCTCTAAAATAAAACGCTCCAAATAATCAACTACATACATTTTTTGAGAAAAGCGCTCACTTCCTATAAAATTTTCCAATATTTTATGAAAAGAGATTATTTTAGGTAATAAAATAAATTTGGTTTAGGTACCGTGTTTTTTTTGTTACATTTATGAATTCACAAATTGAATTTTATGTTTTCGTTCCAGAAACAATCAGCAGCAATGTTTTGACCATCATGCGGGTTGATTAAATTGAATCTCCCAAGATCTATAACACCTATAATTGGGGAGACCCGCCGATAATACGGATTATTGTGATAAATGATGACGGTTCTTAAAATATGAATTGGGAAACATCGTCATTAATCAACCTTTCCTATATTATAAAAGTACTCTTGTGTATTTTTTAATTAAAACACTTGTTAGAAAATAACAATATTAATAGACAAGTAATTAATAGCTTCAGCTAAGCCGAACCAAACTTCCGGTGTAGCTTTAACGAAACCAATTTGTTCGCAAAGAACATAGAAATGGGATTACAAAATCACAAGGGAAAGGATAAACCTAATGATTTTGTAATCCTCGTGAATCAATTAATATTTGGGATCCCTTTAATCTATGAATTAAAAATAACTTGAACCCCGCGGCGTAGTCGGAGTGCGCCGCTTACTGTTCAACACAATATCGGCTTTGTTTCATGTACATATTACATGTAGCATAACTCTGTTGAGCTTTTGTGGTTTTTAAACTCATGTTATCTATAATTGTCTGCATCACATTTTTATCGACGAGAACATTTTAAAAGGCATCTTGGCATGGTTCCTTACCAATAATAAATGTAAATAGAAAAGAATAAACATTCGTATGAGTTAATAAAAATGTATAACATCGTGTTCGCAAATATGTACGTTGTAAATTTCATGTAAACTATTAGCAAAGCCTTAGGCCTCGGTCCCGAAACCAGCGGGCAGCGGGGCGGCGGCGGCGGCGGCGCGGGAGCGGCAGGATCTTATGCGTATTGTCAAATGGACCGAATCTCGAAAACAGCGGCGCGGGAGCGGCGCGGGGGCGGGCTACGAGCGGTGCACTCCAGTCGAGCGGTGACCGTACCGCGTTGCGCGTCTGCATTGTAGTATAGTGTTGTACTTTTTTTTGGACTGAATCTATTCGTACGGGTACTGTACGAATAAATTATTTTTTATTCGTACGGGTACTGTATGAATAAATTATTTTTTATTCGTACGGGTACTTTATGAATAAATTATAATTATTAATACGGGTACCGGACAAACAATTTCTTATTATTCGTACATAAGTCGGACGAATTTCATCGATCGATCATTTTAAACTTATAGATTTTTAATGAGGTTGAAAAACTACGTCGAATGCTGCCAACCGCGTGGAAATCGGTTCATTCATTCAATAGTTATTGCTCTTGATTATATTAAACTAGCTTTTTGCCCTTGGCTTTGCCTGCGTTTTATTAGATTTTTTTTTATTTAGATATACCTCTAAAACTTTTTGGATTAATTCCAGACACTAAATCACTCTTGATAGTTTCTAAAATATAGTCAAAAGTTTCTACACTCATTCTGGTGTAGTCGTAGAATTTATCGGGATTTTGTCTCTGTTCTTCATAATTTCGATAAAACTCGCCATTTAGTTTCCTTGCCCTATAGTAGGGATCCACTTCTTCTTTTCCCCACAATAAATCGAGCGTTAGGAATACATTTGAATCAAAAAGATGTTGTCGCCGAGACATTTCGTTTGCGAATGTCGACAACACAACCACGAACACAACACTACACCGCTACAGTGCCGCGCGATCTGCCCGCTGGTTTCGAGAACAGGTATGCGTTGCCCGCCCCTCTCCCGCGCCGCCGCCGCCGCCGCCCCGCTGCCCGCTGGTTTCGAGACTGAGGCCTTAGAGTGTTGTCTCATTGAAGCTTGTGACTAATTCGATAAGGCGTGATGTGGTCAATGCTTATTATTTTGGTTCGTTAGACCAAAATAAAACGAATGAGATTTATGTACCTACCTAGTTAATTTTGCAATAATATTTTATATTAATAAATATTTATATTTGATTAATCAAATAAACAATCTCGAAATTTAAAACAAATGGTTTTTCATGGTCCATACTAAATTTAAATGGGCCAATTCAGCGTTTTGAAAATCCTTAAAATGGCAATATTGATTTTTTAACTATCAAGCAAACCTCTATTACATATAATATGGATGCGTTTTTGAGCTTAAAAAATACCCTAGAGGTAATTTTGTATAACATTTTATATGTGTTTCATGTGTGACAATAAATGATATGAATATAAATATGAATATAAATATGAATATAACGTTACTACCGTCTTGATCTATTTGTCTTTCACCGTAGAGTGATATCCGTCAAACACCAAACAACCCCACACCGCGGTCAGGGCCTCACCATCCCTCATTGAGAACTGAAGGCGAACATTAATATCACTCGAGCAAACTCTGTCCTCTAGATTTATTTATTTACAAGTATCTTTGGGATGTTTTCAGGATACTTTAACGGAGTTAGCTAACGACGTTCGCAAGTTCAAAGAGCAGTTGGGAAGAAAGACGTTTGTTTGTCGCCGAGGCAATAAACTTGATGTGAGCGATTTCCTTTTTGACTAGTTTCTGAGATCTTGTACACCTTATCTACTCATATTATTATGACGTTCTACTGGGCACGAGACTAGAACCCATTATAGTATTAGTCTTACCGGGTAACAGTATGTAGTGTAATATTTTATCATAGAGAAGTAATATATCAGCATCAGTCGAAGGCGGGTAGTCGAGCGTGAACCGCGTTGTTTTTTAGTCATTTTGTATCCGTTTTTAGTACATTCTAGCCGTTTATTCGGACGGAACGCTAAAAAACTCTGAGTTATGGCTGCACCGGCTCCCGGTTTCATGAACTTATGAAAGAGTTTATATTTATATGGACAGTATTTGCTCGTAAATATTTCAGATTTTCTGGATTGACAGATTATAAAATATAAAGCTATAGGCTTTCCGCCCCGTGGCTTCGTCCTTGTTCTACATTTTCCCGTGGAAATAAACTTTTTCCCGCGGTAAAATGTAGCCTATGTCATCCACCCATCCCCTCCCTCCAACTATCTCCACTTAAAGATCACGTCAATCCGTCTCTCGGTTTTGCTGTAAAAGACGGACAAACAGACACACATACACACTTTTCCATTTATAATATTAGTAAATATAGATAGACCATGCTTTCATTTTGAAATTATGAATTCCGTTACATTATTCATACTTTTATAGGCAAAAAATACGTTTACTTTAGTAATTAACCTCTAAAAAACTACAAAAATGGTTTTCCTTTTTGTTTTAAAATTCAGCTGTATGAATAATGAAATTGTCGTTTTATTTACGAGAAACAGTTGTCCCTAATGGCTTAATTTTTATTAAGGGATAAAATCTTTTCGAACACGAGAAAACAAAAACAACAAGTTTATTTTGTTTTTGTATCTAGTTTTCAAAGCTCGACAAAAAATCCATATTCGTAACAGGTTATGAAAGGAAAGTAACGAACTTTAAAGCTAACATTCTCTACAAAAATCTATGCGATTATATGAATCTTCATTAAATAATAATATTTATTATCTTAGCTTAGTAGGTAATCTTTTATTTGTTTTCTATATTACAACTTTAAGTTACTTAACCTACAAACAATCGCATTAAACTACTTTATAGTTATATGTAGTTCGAATATCTTATATAATAAAAAGTGGCCAAGTGCGAGTCGGACTCGCTCATGTAGGCTTCCGCAGCAATTGTTTATATGAAATAGTTTATGACGTATTATAAAAAAACTACTTGATAGATTTCGTTCAAACCAATTTTCGTTGTTAGTTTTTATGGTTATATACAATATATATTTTTTCTAGATTTATCATCCTCTTATTTTAGAAATTAGAGGGGGGGACACTCTGTTTTCCACTTTGGAAGAGGCTCACGTCCAAACTATTAAGTTTAGAATTAAATGGTGTTCGAAACCTTAACATGATTTTTGAAGACCTATTCATGGATACCCCACATGTATGGGTTCGATTAAAAAAAAGTTTTTAAGTTTCAGTCCTATGTATGGGGACCCCCAAATTTATTTAACATTTTTCAATTTTTTTATGAAATCTTAGCGCGGTTAACAGAATACATCTACCTACTAAATTTCAGCTTTATAGCTCTTATAGTTTCGGAGAAAAACGGCTGTGACATACGGACGGACGGACGGACGGACGGACGGACGGACGAACGGACATGACGAATCTATAAGGGTTCCGTTTTTGCCATTTGGCTACGGAACCCTAAAAATCAATGTCACTTTTCGTTGTGATTTTATAACCCAAAAATGACGGGGACAATTTAGGCGATTTAGGAGCTTTTGGTTTTAAAATAGGCATAATCTTTTTTCTAGGTTTAAAAATGAGAAATATTGGAATAAAGCGGGCGAAGCTGCGGGTGAGTCAGCTTGATAATTTTATACAGTATTAAAGATACTAGAACGCAGAATTTGCTAGAAGTCTGTGTTTGACAAGCTGCCGGTGTCTTGCGCTAGCTCCTGGCTAAACGTTATTACTTATTTTATTTGTCTTAATATCTCTGCTGAAAATTTTGAAAGTAAAATGTATCTTTTGTTACGAAATAGATGCTGTAGGTACCATGAAACTAAAACATGTGCTTAGTGCAGATAGCATACGACTTCCCGTCACCTCTGGCAGCCCGATAGCGTTTCTGAGTAGCGTTTCAGTGACGTCACGTGCACTCTCTTCCGCTATTGGAGCAAAAGCAACGCTATGTGGGTGAGATAACGTGAACTTTTCTGTAAACTATTTTAGCTGTTGTGATTTTCATGGGAATATACCTAGTTCTAACACAAATGAGTTAGCAGGAATTTTCTCAAAAATGTGTTTTGATCGTAGTTACTTTATTGTCTGTATGAAAATAGTACATGTTTTACGTTATTTATTTTTCAAATTTTTCAACTAAGATGTAATTTTGTCAAGAACTTTTTTGGAAAGGGATTATTTTATGGACGGATCTTGATGACTTTTCGGCGAGGAAGTGCTTGTTCGCAGGCTGATTTGGGAAGAGAAGGCGCGTACACATAGATCAATAAGGTTGAAAAGTTCTTGATTGGAGACCGTAGATTGATGATAACTATTTACTCTAGCACTCGCTTTAGATTAATTAATTAGACAATTGTAAACAGATAATAACGGGTTCGGTTTCCTCCGTAAGCAATAATTGCTTCAGAGCTTAATTACCAAGGTAAGCAAAATCATGATCAATAGTTATTTGCCATTGAAGCTCAAATGACAGTGATTAATGATGCTTATAATAATCAACCCTATTTACGTTCCCACTGCTGGGACGCAGTGATTTCTTTCTTGATAAGAGAGAAGTCCCTTTTTACCAGGCTGGCTAAGTGCGGGTTGGTAAATGTCATATGCCCTTCAAACTCTTAGTTCTCAGAACATCCCAGTTTCTTCTCGATGTTTGCCTTCACCGTTAAAGCACGCGTTTTTAAAGTGCACATAATATACATAAATAGTTCAAGAGTCGACAGGACATGATGATACTTATTTTATTTAGCTAAAATAACTTCAGAGAAACATAAATTAAGAAATTTTTACACATATTTGTAACTTGCGCAGTGGCTATAGAACCGATTGGACGGAACTTTTAAACCGGAAGTGAAAGCGAGGCTGCAGGCAGAAGTTAGTTTCGTCCATTATTAACAATCGCAACTTTTGTTACAAGCTTTGAACCTTGTTTTACGCCATATTTCATTTTTACTGTACATATTCAGCATTAAAGTGACTTAGGGAATTATAAACAAGAAGACGTAAAAAGTGTATGTATATATTATGTAGGTATATAAAAAGAAATAGCGTTTTTTATTTGAGGAACTTTTTCGCTTTGCAAATATTGCAGCAACGTTGAATTAAATTGAAGATGGATATCATCTGTGTATATATCCATTCTTTGTTGGGCATAATGTCTTCAAAGAATGAAAAAAAAATGAAAATAAATATTTTTTCTTTTAAAAGGAGATGTATTTAAACTACCCATTATACACTAAGAGTTATAGAATTTGAAGATTACAATATTTTTATACTGTATTAATAAATACTACTTTAGCTACCTTTAAATGCACACCAGTACAAACTATATAAATATTTTTTCAGAAATGTATTTCTGCACTTACAATAAGTTATTTCCATCCAAAAGGAATTAAAGCTCTCAGTCCGTCAGTAATATATTCTCTACAATTGTAGAAAGAAAAACAAATACAAGGAGCAAAGAAACTCACAAGAATTATTAACGTTGTCGGTTTACAGCGCCCAGGGACGGACTCAGGGAGGCCAACGATTGGCCAACACATAGCATTTAACTGGCAACTTGAAAATTATGACACCATTTAAAAGACACAGCGTATAATGAGCGCTATGCCAGTGTAATATAAATGAAACTTTTCTGAATTAATATTATTATCGCATCTTTACGAATAGAACTACGTTACGTTTATTAAGTATCTACGAGTATATTAACCTGAGAGGACATTGCTTATTAACACTAAAATGAATTGATGTTACTAAAATTTTGGATAACAAAATTTATCTGTTTATAAAACAGTAATATAATAATATAGCAATACAAAGCTAATGTCTTCTTGTCGTTATATTTGAAGTTTTATGAATATACATAATTATGTTAGTAATTATAACAAGTAACTAACATTCTGGGAGAATTACACTAATCACACTCGCAACCAATCGATATCACGGATCATAAGACACAGTTAGTAGTGAACTGAATGAATGAATGGATACCCAATGAACCTGCAAAGCCAGTCCTGAGTACATCTCTGCGCTTACAAAAATATAAGGAACATTTGAGCACTCAACTCGAGGGAACCATTCCACTTGTACCGGCGCTTTATCTTCCAGGGGCGGCGTCGATTGCCCCTTGCTTACTGGACAGCCACAAGTGCCTAGTGAGAATTGTTCAGCATCATCATCATCAACATGCAGCCGTAGGACGTCCACTGGTGGATATGGGTTATTGTACATTTGCCACAAAATTAATTCGTCATGAAAAAAAGGATGTGTAAATTCGTCATACATGTCTTTCCGTAGAGACAGCAGGAAAATCATTTAATAAGTAGGATATAACAAAATTGATGTTTTCACACTCATAGATAGTTTTTAATAAAATTTCATATAATATGATATTCATTTTAATGATCAGGATTATGAAAATTTTACCTTTTTGACAAACATCTTCAAAAAGTAAAATTCCATAAATAATAAATGCCACGGAATCAACGCAATTAATATATAATAATTAATTATCAATCTATTGCGCTACATTGCATTGGTTTAAAATTAAATGTAAAATTTTAAAGTTTGAAACCTAAAAACGATGCCACACGAAAAATGCTTATGTACTTCGTAAACCCATCAACAAGTACGAATAAAATAGCGATTAAATAAATAAATAATCATTGCGAGCGCTAAACACCATTCACCTTCTTACATGCGAACCCTACTTTATCATGTACTTTACCTACCTATGACGAATTTACTTTCAATGTATGGAGTTTTCAAAAACGTGACGAACTAACTTTGTTGCAAATGTGCAATAACCCGTGGATATATGTAGGTCTACATTAATAATGCGCATTGTTCACTGGCAACTATGTTCAGTTAGTTCATTTGTTTGTTTCGCTACACAAAAGTAGATCATAAAAACAAATGTATGCAAGTGTTCATGTTAATTCTGTTGAATAAATAAACCCATATATCACGCTTTACCTATCTTCTCCACGCGGTTAAAGAAAGTGGTAGATTTACGATATAAATATAAAAATGTTGGTCGATTTCCGGTCCTACTCAGAACACAAAATTTCATAAAAATCGGCCATGCTTTTTGGAGGAGTTATGGTAACTAACATTGAGACACTAGAATTTAATACAATTATAGATAGCACGGCCAAAAAAATGTTTTGAAGATATAAGTAGCGCATTGGGTCATATTATCTACTGGTAATGTTATATATTCTGTTTGCCATACATTATATTTATAGCCGTAGCACAAGCCCTGAGATAAATTCAACACCATACCTGTGTAATATACGTAACTTTGTAAAAACAACATTGTTCTGACGTTTCATCAATGTTTCTTGGAAGATTACTTCAAGTTTGAGCACTCACGGTTTATCCCGCGGGAACAAACATATGACGAAGAGATCCCGAGATCCCGAGCAAACATAAACTGGGACAGGTAAATACCAAGAGTGTCTATGTAAGTTTGTAAGTAACTTCAACAATAACTTTAGATTCAGTAGGACAAATACATTATATTCTTGTGAAGGTTGTATAATTGAATGATTAGCAACCCAAATTATATTTAATGTTTAGTGCAACTATTTCTCCACTCGAGAAATTTTCGGCCCCATCGGCCATTTATTCTTCTGTCTATATGACCTGCACATTGTCACATAAAAGAGCTAATTCGCTGGGCTAAGACAGTGACCCCCGTTCTCTTACGTATTAGATCCCGTAGAGAGCATAACCCTCTTCATAGCTCTTTGAACGAAATTGAGCCTTAGCATGAGGCCGATATGAAGCACCACGTTACGGATCCATAGGTACGTCATTACTGGCAACACACACTGATTATAGACTATCTCCGTTTATTCATTTTAAAATTTTGAATGTGAAATATCTTCGTTTAGTATTTATTATGCAAAATCTTCAGACTGAAAATGTATCCTCGTGCGTATGAAATTGAATGAAATATGGTATAACGTAGCCGTATGCGTGGTACATAACGATGACTGTTTTGTGGGCAAAAACTATCGGCAATTCAGAAACGGAGCAGGTTTATATTCAGGTATACCAGAGATGATGTAAATAATGCTGTAAAAGGACCGTCGTTCGTAAAAAGGCAAAAGCTGACGTATTCTGACTGAAATGTGAAAGGGTTCAGAGCTGAAAGGGCAGCTCAGGCTGAAACAAAATAACGCTCGATTTTTGCCCCTTGTTTATCTTTGCAATAGTTTATTCGTAGAATTCCTGTAGATTTGTTCTCAGTATTCCGTCTGAATTTTATCTTTTGGCTTTTCCTTGTAAATGACAAATCAAAGCTCAAAGATTCGTGGAACCACCTTGTGAATCCAAAAATCATTTTTATAAAGGCCAAAGACATAATTAACGTAATTTCATAGGGCCAACTCATTATTTGACTATATAATTAATTCCACTTAATAAACGAACGGAAAAAAATCTCAATTAAAAAAAAGACAAACAAAAAAGTACCTACGGTAAAATTATCAAAAAACGCATACAAATCTTTTGCTTGTATTGATAAACTTCATTGACACAGATTATTAGGAATAACTTAGTTTTATACCATAATGTAAAATTAATTAAATACTATTATTTATTTAGTTAAAATAAACCATAAAACAAAAATAACTCATATTTTGTTTAAATAAAACTTAAAACAACATACTTCAATAAAAATGTTTAAAAGTGGTCAACCTTTAGAATGCTTATTGTATTTTGAGTTGTATTTGTCCCGGTAATCCAAGCCCTGTTATTGGCCTGTCGTGTACCAAATAATAAATTCCTGAATGAGGGAAATCGCTCGGAACGACCCGATGTGACACAAGTGGTCGCCATAAAACACGAACTCCATTATCTTGTATCATTTTTGTACCATTTTTTTATTCGAAGTGATTTTCTGTTAAAGAGTTAAAATACTTTTTATCCTCTCCGTGATAAGCGCGAAGCTTCAGATAATAAAATAAGATAAGATTTAATTGAAGTTTGATTTTATTAAATTATCTTAATGGTTGAATTCAGTTGCGTTACACGATCAAAGATATCTCCCCCTTAAACCGCATAAAAGTGTTTGAGGCAATTCGTATTTATAATAACCAAGCTTACCAGGCGGCTTTGTGATCGTAATAAGATGGTAGTACCTACACAAAACGATGCTTCTAGCAGTTTCTTAATAAAAAAGTATAAACACATAGATAAGTAAAATAATAAATAGGTTTTGAACAATTATAGAGTGTTTTAACAAAAACTGATAAAGATTTATGTCATTTATTTCCAGGTCAATTGGACAAAACAAAGATCACATTTTATTACAATAACCATCTTAAAATTAATTTGTTACATTCGCCGACGCCATTATATCAACCAGACCCAAATTGTTACAAATTGATTTCTTATACTTCCGTTTGAAGCTTCAGAAACCAATCATGTTAAAAGCAAAAGCCAAGAGAAAGAAATAACAGTAAGTAAATACTCATAAAAGAATATGAATCAACGAGGAAAATACATCAAACGAAACGTAACACTAGTTATTGAATATCGTCAATCACATCATCGGGAGCAGCGTGGAACGAAACGTAATAGACCTACTTACAAAATAATATGTAAGATAACTTTGATTTTGTTGTTTGTTTATTTTCGTCGGCTTTTACAATAATATGTGTGATTCTTCTGGAGTTTAGGAACGTTCAGGTAAAAATAAACGTGAATTTAAAAGGGAATGTAGGTACAAGCAGGCTACCGTGTTGGCTAAGTGGGAGCACACCGGACTTTCATTCCGAAAGGCCGTGGGTTCAAACCCCGCCGCGCACATCTGAGTTTTGTTCTTGAAAAAAATTATGTGTGCTTAAAAAACACGTGGTCTAACGGTGAATGCAAACATCGTGAGGAAACCGGCATGTTCTGAGAACTTTGAAAAGTTTGAAGGACATAATATTGTGGCATTCACCAACCCGCATTTGGCCAGCGTGCCAGCTCTCTCGTCAAGAGAGAAGTCCCTGTGTCCCAGCAGTGGGAACATAAATTGGGGTGACATGTACAAACAGGATTGTTTTTCATACTTTTATGTTATTAGTTGACTAATCACTTCAATATTTCGTGAAGTAAAATAATTTTAATAATTTTTTTAGAAATAATAATGAAGTTTATGTTAATAAAGTGGGACCTTGTGAAAACTCACATGATCAGTGGTAGGTACTATTCCTAGGAAAATTTAAGGAAAGAACATGTTGTGCCGACCCCACATAGTAATTTGGGAAAAGGGCAGAAAGATAATAACGTTGATGACAAAACCAAATAAATAAATAGATTATTTGAAGGCCGTCTAACTTATGTCTTATAAACATAAATATATTTTTTCCCCAACAACCAGCCGGTTCATAATACAATACTCAAGTAGCGTAAGGGTAAAGTTCACAAGCGTTGAAAGCAAATTGAGTATTAAATTGAATATCCTAAACTAGTAATTATATGCGCTTCGCTACTTAATAAAGCACACACGCAAAGATCGTACAATCTGTAGGTACAAGTATTTGGGTGTGTGAGTTGTGTGTATTTGAACGTAACGTGAAGTTAGCTAGAGAAGCCTTCTGGGCGCTGTGGAGCTGAGCCGGCGTAGTTCACTGAAAAGGTTTATCTCAAACGAGGTTAAAGTTTCCATGTCATTTAACGTACACAACTGTCAACATGTAAGGTTTTTTGGCTGGTTTTCACGGCTATTTCACATAAAATTTACTGAGAAAAGGAATCGAGGAATTGGTTATTTATTATTATTTACGAGAAATAAATATAATAATTGCTGGCCAATTCACACAGAAACATCTAGTTCCGTGATAAGCTCGAAGTTTGCGTTAAGAGTGCTACGAGTTCTGATATCTAATATAATATTATGAAACTTAATTAATGTTATATTTCGTTTTGTAAACGTAGAATCCATTATAAAAACCTAAATATGAGCCCATATTTGATGCATTTGTTGTATTCGTATTTACAACGGAAATGTGAGGACAGTCTCGTTGTAAATACACATACATTTAACTTGTGATCCTACCCTGTCAAATGGACGTGTATACACTAAAGGTGGGTTTACATTTGAAGGAAGATATTTCGCGTTGGTTGCGTAACGCCAGAAAAGACGAATAGGTACATGAAAAATCTAATAGTTCGTCGAGTGTTCAGCATCGGTTTTGTTACGCCGGCTGAAGTCTATAGATGCTTAGTATGTACAGAAACTGCTTTCATGATACGCTCGACGCAGCTTGTGTGGACCGACCCTTACATACCCGCCAAAGCCCGCCTTTGCTTTACGTTCCAAACGTCGTACCTTCGTCTCTCGGCGATATTTCGTCGGACGCAAGTGTCGTGTTGTGACGTGTCGCGTTCAGCGGGACGTGACGTGAATAGGGCTGTGCTGAATGCCAATCGCGGGAACTGATTGCTTTTGTGTCTTTGTATAGTTTCTGAGTCTCAGGCCCTTAATTTAAAATTACATGAGTTACCCTCTGTGTGCCGGCTTAAAAATAGTGTCAACTCATCTCAATATACTTTTAACCCTTATTTTGAATTACTTTTATTTTTCAAAACCGCAAAAATCCGTTGCGTAGTTTTAATGATAGTAGTATACATAAGGACAGACAGATAGCGACGGCGACTTTGTTTGATACATAATAGTGATTATAGAGAACCGTTTGCATTTGTGGGACGAATAATTACCTGTTATAATGATAATGACTTACATTAAGAATTAATGAATAATACACACTCACTTGACGTAGGTACCGCCCTTATTACGTGTAGCTTACCTGAAAGGAAAAACAGATTGATTAAATTCCCATCACAAAACCATTAGCAAAAATCGTTACTCAAATCGGATATCGTCGGTGTCGAGCGAGAAGTCACTAATTGCCATTTTGGCCAAAATGACTTAATGATGCCAAAGTGTTTTTAAACCTATAATCTACCTTATGAGAAAATAAAAAAATATTATTTCTATGTATTTTAGGAAATATAAAAATGTCAGAAATCATTAAGTGCCTGTAATAGCAATAAACTGTATGATTAAAAGTAACTAACTTCACTTAAGTATTATTAGACTTAAATATTTTGGTGAAATGTAGGACAAACGTTTCTCACTAAAGTCACTTAGTTACTTTTTAATACATCACGATGCCACGAAGAGGAATAAGCATTTGCGTACAAGTCACTAACTGCACTTAGTTATTATGTGCATAACTAAATTCTCGAATTTTGTTACTATTTTATATGACTAATTGATCTTAATGACTTCATACTGAAATAACACGTGCATCCTGCGATTTTTGGATGATCAAAAATAACTAACGCACTTATATGAAATCAAGAATTACAAAATTTACAGTAGGTACAATTCATTTTTTAATTATGTATTGTTATTTGATCATTTATTATTTCCATCACTGTACATTATAAATTCATTAAGGTAAAGTTTTTTTTATATCAATAAAATACCAATAACTCACGCAAATATTTAAGCAATATTATATATTTTTGATAGTAGGACTTTGTAAAACACCTGGCACATTTATCCATGTAATGTGTACCTACTGTGATTTGAGCAAAAGTATAACCTTATGTTAATGGTTTTCACTACTTAATACCACCATTATGTATGTAAAAATAAATTAAATTTATCTTCCAATACGGAATAGGTAATAACATTTTTTAAACACTATTATTATTTATTTAGCATCAATAACAAATTATTCAAGATAATTATAATATCTAATAACACCCAGAAACCACAAAGGTTTATAAATATATAACTAACAACGAAGATTATTACAAATAATAAGCTTTCATAAAAACTTTAAATGATGAAAAAATAACATTAAATCATCTTTACCCTACATAATAATACCTTGGAAAGGCAGCATTATTAATTTAGCTAGTAGACACTCTTAACGATATTTTTTAGTAAATGAGAATTTATTGATCAATGAGTGAAATTCAACAGGAATAATAATATTAGATCAGTATAGGTTTATAAAATGTTTCTTGTCCTTTGCCCATCGTATTTTTAAGAAAGAATCATTCGTTTTTGGTCAGTTCTTATCACTTATTCCTTGTTTCTTTTGCTGTATCAAGGACATTATTCACTATTATGGTTGTTATGGAATATTTTATCAACCTTTACTGAACTGACATAATTCCTATTGAATTTTACTCATGGTTCGAAGTAATAAAAGACAATGCAGAACCGCTTTCCGAACTTGAGAAGAAATGCAGAAGAGGAATATTAGATCTTATCTAAAATAAACATACGAGTCTATAGCTAACTATATACTTAATTTTTTTATGCTGTCTTTGCATTTTAAGTTATATTTATCTTTGCAGATTAAGTTATATTTATTGTATTTTAACGTATGTGTGTGTTGATGGTTTAAATAATGATGAATGTTTTTAACAAACTTATTATTTGTAATGTTCGTTGTTAGTTTTATAATAGTGTTTAAACATACTTGTATTGAAAGTTAATTTTATTTAAATGATGATGATTGTTATTTGATGAAATCTTATTCTTTTTAATCAAATTAATATAGGTAATTAAATAATACACTTCACTGCTAGTTTTCATAATAGTGTTAAAACACGCTTATGCTTTTATCATCATCTACTATCATCATCATCATTTCAGCCATTGGACGTCCACTGCTGGACATAGGCCTCCCTATATGACTTCCAGGTATTACGGTCGGATGCAACTTACATCCACCGTGAACCGGTAGCCTTTATAAGATCATCTGTCTACCTTGTTGGTGGACGTCCGACGCTGCGTTATCATCTCCTATAAAAGAGTTTAATTAATTTTTCATAATTAGTGAAAAACACTTATAATTAGGTCATAATCACGCTCAAATCACAGTTAACATTATTAAATTAGTTGCATGAATAAATCACTAACTCAACAGAATGTTTACATAATATCTGTTTGCAGTGTTTGGCAAAAGTCATTAACTGCTCTTTTTTCAAAGATTTTGTTATAATTACTCACTAAATATAGTTATTTCAAATATTATTGAAAATCTTATTATTGGCATAAATTTGCCATAATTTCCTCAAAGAAACATATTTGCTATCTATTTGCGTTACAGAGATATTACGGCTTAAAGACAAAAAAAATCTTAAAACGCGTTTATCTCGGAACACGGTTTTTGCAATTAGTGACTTCTCGCTCGACACCGACGATATTTGAATACAAAAGCTGAAATCTCAAGATCAAAACGCCGACCCTAATCCAATCGACAAGAACAATAAAGAATTCAAATAATTTAAATGCCGTTATTTAATCAGCATGCAAATCAAAGTCCGCTGTCAATGGGCCCGGCAGTTGATTAAACGTCAGCCCTGGCTCGGCCACATTGACAGGTAATCATTTTTGGACCCTCTTGCTGGGATGCCAGTTATGATGCTTTTGCGCTAATTATGGCGGAATTTTTATATCAATCGATATTTTTCGCCTGATCTCGTGTTTAAAGATTTAAAGATTTATGTCATTTATTTCCATAAAATCCTAAAGATCACTTGGACAAGACAATAATAAGTTTAAAGTTGTTTTCTCCTAACTCATTAATTTTAAACTAACTTTCAGCAAATTAACGTATTAGTGGTCTATAATAATAATTATATGCAAAATCGCCGTCTATTAGTCGTTTACAGTTTACGATATACTCACAAAGAATCGTGTTGTTTACTTTGTTGAAATATCGACTGTTGAAATGAGTAGAAAAATTGCACAACTTTTTTTTTTCTAATGATAAAGCAAAACTATTTTGACGATAAAGCAAGCTCGCCAAGAAATAGCTTGGTCACTGTGAATACAAAAGCTTTAAATACCTTATATTTTTTTATAATTCTCTTAATAATAATGACTTATTAATGAATTCAAAAAATAAATAGCCCTTCAACTTTGTCACAACTTCATCCACCTCGAGCTGGCATCACAGGCGCTCCGGTCCCGCCGCTAGCGCCCTCAAATATTGTAATTGAGACTGATTGATTGAAATTTTCCGAAGATGATGTTTTATGATGGTTTTTGAGAGCTTCTGTTTTTTAATAACCATCGATCAATGGAGTGATTTCCATTCATTTTGCAGATGGGGCCGTGAGTCATGCGGTTGAATTTGAATCCCGCATACTCGACGGTTCCACGAAAATATTTAGGGAAAATGGATTTTGATTGTTTGCCTACTTTTTTAACGTCATTTTGTTATTATTTTATCAAATTACTTTGGGTTTTATGTAATTTGAGGTAAATATTTATTTTGCAGGAGGAAATTATAAACCTAGATGATTGGCTTTATTTTATGATCTACAAATCCAGAACGTTTCAAATTTTAATATGCTTTTATAAAGTCTCGGATAAAGAATAATACAATTTAAAATGAATATAACAACAAAATACCGCTTAGTGATCAAACACCAAAAAAACAAGCAACACACAATAATTTTAATTAAAGCTGAAATCCCGAATGTCCTTCGTCAAAAAACAACTTTACATATCAAAAGGGCCAAAAGGTTTTTTTGTTTTCATAAACTGGCGTGAGGCCGTCGGTATTTTTCATTTAACCCTCGAAAGGATGAAATGCGCCGAACATTAGTGGATTCAGAAGTGGGTTGCTCGTTAACGCATTTACGGAGAAACCGGAGACGTCGTCCGAATAATAGCTGTTATGTCGATTTGTTTAATGCTTAAGATGGTTTAAAATATTAGTGGATTTAATTTAAGTGTCTGTAAATAGATTAGCTAGGTACTGTTGGTAGGTGGAAAGGCTTTGCTGGTGTTGTATAGTATGAATTAATGGTTTCCTCGTATTTATATTGTGTATTTAAGTTCATGTAATTTATTTATTTAGAAATTATACAGAACTACCAAAATAATACAGCAAATAATGCGTTTAGTAAACAGAAATAGTTTACGCGCTAAATCACAGAAATGATTCAAAATACAAATCAAACTAAAATAATTAAACCAACTTCATTAATTATTTATCAGCATTCAAATTACATAAATTTAAATCAGTTATACCGTTTTTATTTACCACGAGTAAGAAACAATTATTCTACGTCCAAATATACCAAAATTAAAAGAAAGCCTTAAAAATGAAAAAAACATAATCTAAATTTTGTTTTTGTTTCTTATTTACACACCAAAAACAAGGCTTTGTGGCTAAGTTTTACACATTACACATTATATAGTTACGTCCGCCTAGTGCAACGGGAAAATTTGTAATTTATTATTCATTACAGACCAAATCAAAATATTAATTACAAACAATGTAAAAATTACTTTTCAAGTGGTAATTTGTTACGTGCTTTCAGTGTAAATGTGTCCCGCGCCGAAGCTAAATGCCGCCGCCTCGAAGCCGCCTATAAGGTTTCATTGCTACTTGACACAGAATCCGGAAAAATTGTTTATGAGCATTTGTATGTGACCGACTTCTATATTTTTTATGGCACATTAACTCCGCGAATTTCCCTATACTTAAGATTTATTCTCAGGACACAGATGGTTTGTAAACGTGCATTATGTTTGAATTTTGAAACCGGTCAGTTTTGCCTTTTCCGTTGACATATCACGGATTACCTGCAACGGAAATTTATCTGTGTTTGATGCAGTAGTGTAAGTAGGGTTAAGCGGTTAAGCGCCGTGACAGTTAAAGTTGGGATTATGGTAACTGGGGACAAAAGGCTGCAATATCGCGGTTATATGACTGAAAGCAAAATGAGTTATTTATATCGAAACGGAAACATGAGCGAGTACCTATAGATTTTAACTAGTTGGTGGACGTTCATCTCTGCACTTATAAACTTTTATCATTCAAACAAAACGTTTTCCTCTATGTAACCTCCATAAAAAACAAACTGCGCCAAAAACACCTAAATATAAATTTATATTTGCAGTAAACCAGCAAAATAACGTGGTTTAACTAAAAACCTGACACGCTTGATTTATTTAGCCGTATCTTTGCAGTCAGCGCGAACTTTCTCCATTACCCGTAATGGAGGAGTTCCATGGGTGCGTTCGGAACAAATTGGGGACTGTACGTAGTTTTGAATGCAGCTGACCGAAGTTCTGTGAAATCTCCTAATTGTATGTGAAATTGCGCAGTTGGGCGGTGAGAATAGGGGAACTTTTAATTTATAATTGTACTGAACGTCTAGTTGGGTAAATTCGATTTTAAACTAGAGGTAACTTAATTCTTGTTAATCCACAAAACGTCCGAGCAATTGTTGGTAATAGCAATATGAAACTTGAGGTTTGCAAATAAATATTTTGAATTTCAATTTTGCAAAAGCTTGACGAATCATAATAAATTGGAAAGTTATACTTTTTCCGCATTCCACGCATGTAATAACTTTGATTTGGGTAAAATTTTCACAGATAGTTGTAAACTTCGTCTCATAAAACAGCGCTCGTGGGTCGGCAAAAAGGTAAAGTAACGTGTTTTGAAGTCATCTATCAAACTCCGTGTCCGGTGGATGACTCGAGATGAAATTCCCGAAGACATGGGAACACTATTAAGATAGCATCTAAGTTAGTACTGAAAGTTAGGGTAAATATAGAGAGCTAAAAAGTATGAAGAAACCTATAATTTTTTATTTATATCACACTGGCATTACGGAACATATTTTGCTGATCGTACAAATTTTTGTCCCGGTGGGAATCGAAACCGCAACCTTTTGCGTCACAGGCAGACTTTCGCCCGCTGTGCCACAGTGAGAGAAAGTCGTAGTCCGCCATATCAAGGGACATCCCAAGTTACGCAGACGCAGATGAAATAGAAAGCGGACGAAACAAAACTCTTGAAACAATCTTCGAGACAATGTAATCTGTTGCCCCATTCAGCAACTTCGTGAGCTTTCCAGAACAATCTAGTCTAGATAATAATATGTAAATGTCAATGCAATCGCGACTTAATCCCGTATTGTTACAGAGAATTGAACAATGGAGACTGAGGGCGGATGATTAAGGATTAGCCCGCCCTGTTGTTTTTGGCTTTCTGGCTCAAGCAGAAATATGGGATGACTAAGTACTAATCTTATGCCGTCTCATGGAAAGAAAGAAAGAAACTTACTGACCAACAAGCCTAGTAAGCTTAGTGAATTTACATAATGTTAAGACCTATGTTGAGACCCATGTTGGGATGCGAGGGTTCGATTCCCGCACTCGGAACAAAAATTTTTGCGATATGTATAATTAAAATTAAAGATGTATGTTTATTCCAATTTGTATATCAGATTATATCGTACCCGTAACAAACAACAACAAACAAACAAACAAAATATTTTTATTTTTTCCAACTTAAAATAGTTACCGATACAAATACAAATTTATTATCTAAGACATATTTGTCGGAAAAAACTAGCACTATCTCAGCATAATGTTGGACAACTAGCATGCTAGTGTAGCTGGTCTTCCGATAGAGCTACTACGTTGGCATTACGGAAGAAAACACTCATAACATAAAGAAAAAAGAAAAATAAAAACTCAATAACACACAAGCTTAGAGCTTACCATGGGGTATTGCTGTGTAAATTGTCCAGCAATATTTGTTTATTATTTAGTAATAAGATATATTATAGAATAGTATTATATCAAATCTTTAGTCAGTTTGATGGAAAACACAGATAGAATGTGTTGGTACTTTTCTTAGATCGGTACCACGAGACAATTATAAATAATAATAATAAATATTTATGGACATTTACACAGCAATAAATTAGCCCCGAATGTATATTACGATGTAATATTATATTATATTATGTTATAATTATGAATGAACGGTATTTATTCCACGTCACCCTTTCCACTTATCGATCTTGTCACTATGTTATTATTAACCAGAATAAGTACTATAAATGTAAAACGGAAAAGACATGCGTTTAAAATGAATAATTCAACGGACATGCCGCAAATTTTAATTAAAATAGCTTGCAGAAACGCGAGTGTGCAATAATAAAATGTTGATGTTATTTCAAAAATGTTGAACTTATTTCACTTTTGTTGGTTAAATAGCGCATTATTTTTAACGGCCTGCATTTTAAATAGGCTCGGCCTACTTCTGTTGAAGTTTTACTGGTTTTGGGAACATTTTTGTGGTTTATTGGGGTCGTTTTACGGCTGTGTGGAGATTAGGCAGAGATGGAACGATGATACGTCCAAGATTTACCGCATTTGACCAAATTAACTTTTACACTTGAGAGTTCACTTGATTTAGGAAAACTTTTAAAAGTTTTATCAGAAGAGTCAAACATTAAAATGAGGCGATTGATAGATTTTTAAAATTAGACAATATGTTTTCATTTTTGAGATACAATTAAGTACAAATAGAAAAATACAAATCATCTTTTGTATTTTTCTTGTACTTATCTAAATAAATGTTTTTTCTTTCTTTCTTTCATTTATTAGTATTTTTTAACTTCAATAGGTAATTTAAATTTATTTCACGTTAGAAAGAAAAATGGCTCGGAAAACTTATATCTACATGTACATTTTCATAACAAACAAACTCCCAGGTCTGTAAATCCGGTTCTAATAAAATTTTGGCTGCTGCTTTTATTTGAGTTTCATTCGATTTAACTCTATTTTTGCATTTTCGCATTTGCTTTGAGATTTTTCCGTAAATATTAGATACATAATATAATACTCATATACGAACGCTTTTACTCGTATTCTTGTATAACAAAAGCCGGTATATATAAAATATGTACATAGGAAGTTCAATTTAATTTGAATCTTTAGTTCCATCCAAAGTAGTATTATAATGGTCTTTAACACGGAGTAAGCCAAGCCCAGCAGCAGCTACCCCATTGGGCGTGACATCATGACGTATTACGGCCTAATTCCCTGGAATTAATTGTAAATGGGTTATTTCATTATGTACGGGTCGGAATGCCCGGACTAGGCCTCCGATTCATATTTATGGCGCTTCAATGGTCCGATTTCGTTTGAACATGGGTTCGGGCGGATATTTCTGTGGGTTTAATGGGTTCGGAAACATGCAGGTGACTATTTGTATGCAGAGAATTTAAACCCTTGTTGAATATGACCACGTGACAACTCAAAATTCAGATCAAGTGATGTTCTAATCATCATCATCATCATCTCAATCATTGGACGTCCACTGCTGGACATAACATGAATTTTAAGTCACATAGAACTAAATCTTAATAAGCCTATATAATTTAATATCAGTATTATTAAAAATAAAAATGTTTATAAGAGCTAGTATGTATTTTTTAATCCTCTGCGCTAAATGTGTTTGACGGCTTTAACGTAGAATATCACAAAGCATAATTTTTTAAACGAGAAAATGTGCAGGATTTATTTTTTGCGGACTATGGCTAGGGCAGAAAAAATATAACTATAAAGTAATTATTCACGTAAAAATAGTTGGTGGATAGACTATAACTTGTGTTAAATTATTCAAAATTGGCAAAAGCAATTATTTTTAGTTGAATAATCTCAAACCAATTGGTGTTATTCCAATTATAACGAAATCAGAAACAGATGCCATCAAACCTAGCTCGAAACTAGACTTCCCATTCGACCTGTTTTGTACTGGTTTACTACATCATCATTTATAATATATTTAGTTGGAAGATCCCTCAACTTTTCGGAGGTTGTAAGTTTGAACCTCGCCGAGTACCTTTAGATTAATCATTTCAATAATATTATAAGCCTAGATTCTGATTCAGACTTAGACTAGTTCTCTTCTCTGGATCTGGTCAAGAGGCCGCGAGGATGGATTTAGTCTTATTTTTATTAAAATCTTATAGATTCTTATCATCCAAATACTGTCCCAAGCACTACGTCTCGATTAGCATGGAGCTCAAGGGTTGTTGACGTTGTATAACAAGATCAGCATTACAGCAATTACTAACATATAAGGCGTTGTATTTTCCGAGCAAACTAGAACACAACAAGAAAAATTTCCTCCCACTCGAACAAACAGATCGCCCGGCGGAGGTGAGCATGCTGGTTTTCTGAGGAAATGAAGAAAACACGCCTGTAATTAACATTTGTTTACAGTCCACCAGTAATATGCTTATCTTGCCCTTTTTATGTGAAGTGCTGTATTAGAAACGCAAATAGGAAGCTTTATGGTTTAGATTCTTATGATATTCAGTAAACTCGATACATTTGTTTTATTAAGTAAAAAAGCTATCATCCATCATAAGTTAAGGAAATCTTAAAGAGAAGCGCTTTAAGTTAAGAACTCTAAGTAATTAAACATAATTACATAGATTTTGGGAACGTGAATAGGGGTGTTATGATATTTTTTTATATACATAGATTTATGTATATTTATGTATGAATATCTCCACCTGACTTCCAAAATGCATTTATATGTATAATTCGTAGATTAATGTTTCGCTTTACAAACAGTTCCATATTATGTCAAAAACTGGCTGAAACGTGTCTCATACTATTGGCGCACTGTTTCCAACATGATCTAAACTTAATGTTGTTGGGTGTTGGCGTGCGTTCAGTGCACGTCGTTATGTCAGAGCTTTGTTTGCGTGCACCAGTTAGCTTTGCGGACGCACCCTGTATATTGCGATGAGTGTACTTTATTACAAGACCAATGAAAACTAAGCGTGGGTAAAGGTTGTAAGGTAAGAAAAATATTTGTTTAAAATAAAATTGATAGTCAAACTTTAATTGAAATGAAAATCAAATGTGAGTAATAACTACGAACAAACGAGCAATTTTATTTTGTGGCAGACAAAGAAAAGTACCCCCCATCTCTTCCCGCGTGTAGGTTTTATCATAAAGGCCCTTTCATAATATGCTAATATTATAAACTAAACATTACATTATATATTATCAGTCTCAGTAAACGTGAAAAAAACAATCAAGACAGGCAATTAACATAAAAATTCTTGTATCAGTTTGATTTGATACAAGTCTTTGATCATAAAAGAAAGCTTCAGCCAGGAACGTGGTGAAAAAAAGTGTTTGGGTGAGCCTTGAGCCTTGGAATTTAAACCTATGTATACTCAACAATAGTTAATTATGGAACACATAACTTTTTAGTATAAATGAAAAAGAAATAAAATCTAGTGTCTAAAAAACTAATAGCAATTTAAACAGTCTAATGTATACTATTCTAACTAACTAACTCTAATGTATACTATTAAAGTAAACGATTGCGGTTCAAAGTCGAGTAACATGACTGTGTTCAGTGATCAATACTAGATGAGGATTCAACGCGAATGGATGCAAATCGCGACAAGTTCACCAACTAGTCGTGCAACTACTGACTAAACAATGCTCCGATCGATGGCTGGCGATTGAGCCCCTGTATACCTTAACCCGAGAGCTGGCACCAACTACACGTAATTATATGAGGCAAGCTGTAAACTTGTCCCGCACTTTTCTTACCCCAACATGTAGGTACCTGATGAGTAGCAGATAATATTTTTTTATGATCGTATGGTACATCAAAAACTGTAATTGATGCAACTGTTATTGGAGGAATATTTGTACCTAAAATAAGATTCAATAAATACTACCATGTTTGTCATATAATTTCTTGCATTATATTATAATTCATGTAATAAACTTGTCCTTCTACTCACCAGCCAGGTCACCAATTTCGTGTTATGGTATAATTATAATAGGATTGGTGCGGTAGTTTTCAGTTTATTTTATAAGTTATACTTTTGTCTCAAACGTAAAATTGGTGCGAGCTCTCACACTATAACGAGTAGTAAATGAGTTAGTCCAATGGAGTTGTTTAATTGAACCCCTTTGCGAGGGTTAAGTGGGGATAAGGAGATCTGATTGATCCCGGAACTTTTAAAGTTGGGATCGATTGGGTCTTTGACATTCTACGGGATTACAGTCAGTTGTGGATTCAACATTTATTTACGTGAGTTGTCGTGTGCTGCCGGCGTACAAATACAAACAAATAGTAGGCATACAAATAGTACCACCCTGATCCTGATGAAGTCCGTGCAGGTGCGGATAACAAAGACAAACTCACATAGTAATAGTCTTCAAACTGACTAAAACAGGGCAATTAATAACCTGTCTCATCTAAACCACCTCTAGCTTATAAATTCCAAAGTTTGGCTGATCTACGAAATAGTTGATCCAGAAAACAACGGGGGATTCCGATCGTTTCGTCGTTAAAGAGATATTAACTACTAACGTAGATAAGAGACGACATCTATTACATTCGCAGCTATTACAATTACTTAACTTTACTCGTCTTTCTCGTTCTCATATTAGAACCATATTTAAGTAAGACTTCAGTGGTACCTTAACTTCCAAAAGTAACCAACAAGTGAATCAAAAATTCATACAAGCATTGACCACATGCGGCTTGAACATACCACCGTGCGGACTCCGGACTCCGGTCCGAACGACATTGTTATTGCTCCGATACGCGGCCGGAATTTGAATCCGGACTTGATTATTCCGGGACATGCCGTCCGGTTATTGATTCCAGCTGCCGGAACTGATTTCTGCTTTTGGTTCTTTATGGTATTGGGCTTTGGGGGTTTATTTTTAGGGTGAGTTGATGAAAACGTGTGTATAGTAGGAAAATGTAATATGAAAACAACCGTCTTGGCTTGGCTGAGTGGGAGCACACTTGACTTTCAAACCGAGGGTAGTGGGTTCAAACCCCGCCACGCCTTAGGATTTTTCTTTTTAAAAACAATATGTTCTAGTTTAATATAGTGCTTTAGCTGTGAAGGCAAATAACTTGAAAATTTTAAGGGCTAATGTGTAGCAGTGGACGTTCGACGGCTGAAATTATGACCATAAACTCCTGCGATCTGGGTTTGAATGATTATTTTCATAAAAATATTACATTTCCTTATCAATAAATTACTTCGAAATGAGACTTACATTAACAAGGTAGATATTTATGTGATCTAATTTTGTTTTTTTCCTTGTTTCCAAGCAGTTGATATTTGTTGTTATTGTCGGGATGAGGTAGACATAACAACGGCATTCAACAAACGACTTTTGGAATAACAGCGCGTTTTTTCCATTTGTATGTGACGGAATTTCAGGACAGAAATGAAATAATGTTAAGATTTACTGGCGGCGTTTTCAGTTATTATTGCTCTTTTTTCTGTTATTGACACGGTACATATAATAATATACGTACCTACCTACCTTGTACGAGTTATAAGGCAGCTTATGAATTAGCACTTGGTCAGCCGTTGGGGCCCAAAAGCTTTTGAATAGAAACCGAAGTTTAAAAAAATATCAGATATCCACCAATAGTCAGATATTTAAAAAAAAAAAATTTAAAATTTGGTACAACCTATGAGAAAAATTAAATAAGTATATTGAAAAAAGATTAAAATGATTCAAATCCATAAAGTGAATGTTTATAGGTAGTGTCACTTATAAAGCTAAGCTCCTCTATTGACTCTGTAAACATAAAACAAGTTTTCAGAAGCGCTGTTCGCTCAACTGCCTTAACGTTTATCGTCTCATTTCGGTTTATTCCTTTTATTGTAGTAACCTAAATATACCTTAATAAAGGCACCGAATAACAGTTGGCATTGTAACGGTGAATTAGGCGTAGGCAGTAAATAATATTCTAGACGCAGTAGCCGGCAGGCGGTTAAGGCTTAAGAATGGCAGGGAATTTGCCAATGGAACCATTTATTATTTTAAATACGTTATATTTTTATTTTAAAAATATGAAGGAGGCGCATTAAGTAATACTTTTCTACAAGAACTGTTATTTATTGCTAGATATACCAAATGAACACAAGCGTTATGACACATGTTTGGTTTATCACAGCGACATAATAGATGTACCAAAACAGCTCTAAGCTTCAGATTTTACTCAGATATTTTAAAAGAAATATCTCAAAAGAATATTATTTCCAATAGAAAAACCTTAAAACATGACATTGTAGAAGGTTAGTCTCGCGATACAGCATATCCATCATTTTCACTCCAACTGTCGTGTCGGCCATTTTATTTCTTTTGAATCCAATTACGATCCATTCTCCGTTGATTAATGACCGCCTCAACCTTAAACCAAGGGCGTTAGGGTTCAAAATGCGACTAGTGCTGACAATGCTCTGCAAACTTGACCCCTGCTTGTAAAACATAATATGTTTCGTCCTAATTTGGGTCAGACCTTTCCACTATCTTGAGCTCATAGCTGTAATACATACATAATGTGTATTAACATATTGTGGGCATGCATTACAATCTTATTATCTTTTATGAAAACAACAAAGAGTATCCGATATTTTGGTGGGAAAATGCGTCAAAGGAAACTAAAGTAACAACGGCCTGTATTTTGTAGAAAGCAGGTGCCGGTTTTATATCGTTATTCTTATCCATGCAACATTATTTTGATTTATGATTTCTTTAAGATGTAAATGTAAGCCTTAAGCTTTAGCTTGAGACAAAATTTAGGGACGAAATTGTGGCGAAAAAAGTAGACGTTTTTCTTATTAAGAGGTTTAAATAATAAAAAGAAAAAGTTTTATATCCAGCCTAAAAAATAAAAATATATAAAAGTACAATTAGACCATTATTTAAGGCAGCGTATCCATTTGTTACCGCTATCACCAAGCTGTAAGGCATGATGATTATAATACAATTTTCAATATCTTTAAGCTCGGGGCAATCCGTGCCTAGTAGTGGATTAAAAAAAACATTAACTGGAGCTTACATATTTATTAAAATAAAAACTTATTGAAAAAATGGAATTTTGAAGTAATCATAATGTTTATCAAATCTCTTAAGCTTGGCTTAATATTTATAAATAAACAGAATTTACTTTTAAAACAATACCCAAATTTCCCTGCGGAGAAATTGTACATAATCCTCCCTGGAGCTTTTACAACTCTTTCAGGATTTCCATTATATTTTTAAATATTCAATATATTTATAATGTAATATAACCACATGAAAATTAGGGATACGATTCCTGATCAAATTAAACCACATCAAAGGTTGAATTGTTCAATTTGAGCAAATGATTTGCAGCAGTATTCATTATGCTTAATTATCTAAGCGATTTACTAATTTGCTGATAGCTATTTTACGAATAGATTTCATCCTGTGCGATAGTAATTTGGTAATTTGGTGTGCATAACTTAATTATGTTATCATGTTAATATGTTTATTTCCATTTTTACCGAGCACATTCTATTCCCGTGGGTGGGACAAAGCAACTAAATAATTTATAAACCATAAGATAGTTTGTAGCGTCTTTCTATGTACTGTGCCAACCATGATCATTATTACTATTACTTACACCTTTATATGTATATTATTACATTTACACCTAATTAAAATAATAAAACTACTTTCAAGCTCCATCAGATTCACGGGTCAAAATAAGAATAAACTTTTTAAAGGAAAATTCCACAGGTGTGCATTAAAAGGATCCATTTCAGCATCACAACCCTTCGGATTGAAAGTCGCGCAAATCCCTTCGGATCTAAAAGGCTCCGTATTTCTGACCCAAAAGACAAAAGGATAACCGCATTGAAATATGCCTTCACGATTCAATTTCGAATTAGGACAATAATGCGTCCGGGATTGGTGAGAAGGCTGGCCGAGTATGTTTATTGGTTTTGGCTCACGGCCACGGCGCGGCGGCTCCTCGCAGACTTACGTGCGAGCCTGGTGACGTAGGACTATGACGTAAATGAACTATGGCGCTTTAAAACTTGTACGATTAAGCCTACTTTGATTATAGTTTTTATTATAGTTTTTACATTCTTTATTCAATCATAATCATTTTGATTTCATACTGGATTGCGTAAATTTTGGTACTGTTGTCGTCAGCGAAATTTGTTGAAATAACTAAAATTGGATATCTCGGAATCGGGGCCGCATGCGATTTCTAAACGATATCACTAGTGCTATTGCAATTCGAATTCAAATTAGAAATTGCAATCCAACGGTCGTTTGAACAATGTAGCCCCCTTACCAAGCTTTTGTGCGTGGCGTTTGATAAATTTCCCCACATCCTTAGAAACAAATGTAATGAGTTACATGAATTAAATTTAGTAGATAAATTCTAAATGTCAAAAAACAACGATTATTACGTAATACTTTCTTTGGTATTTTTAAATCATGATTAATTAATAATAATGATTGATGATTAAAATTCAAACCGATGGATATAGATTATGATCATGTTTATGAATAAATAGGTACGGCTATAAAGTTAATGATGAATGATGATGAAGTTTACTCAGTTGAAACTATTTCGTGTTGTATCGATGTTTCTTCAGTTTTAATCAAAATCTTCATTAAACCTAACTGTTGACATTCACAAAGTCAGTCGTTTGTGTTGGTATTAGAAAACCCCATTCTCGGCTCTATTCGACATTTATCGTTCGTAATACTATATAGTAGAGATCTAATAACACTGCGGTTTGTAAATAAACTTTGTTTCATATTAATACAAGTTAGAGGCATTTTGATTAATTAGAGTACGTTTGGTTGCTACTAATTAACTTCGGTAAGCCAAGTTGCAGTGGGGTGTGTGTGAGGGGATTCTATTAAGTTGAGAACCATGTTTGCTTAGTATGATCTCTTTATACCGCAATAGCTCACCTCCTCACAGCTTCGCCCGTTAGAAGAGTTAGAATTGAAAGTTTTAAAAAGCAGCCTTCTCCTGGTTCTAAGCTACCTCTTTACTATACTGCGAAATTTCAATTAAGCTATTTTTTAGTTATAAATAGAGTAACTAACACGACTTTATTCTATACTAGCTGTGTAAACATGTAAAATTGTATCAAGCACAAATACTACTATCCAACCGTATTAAGTTCACCCATTACTTTCGGTTTAAAGAACCACCCATTACTTTAATAAAAACTTTGTAACAAGGAGCATATAGAACATTCAATTAATACAAACCATACAAAGAAAGCAAAAACATGTAAAACAAAGAAACTCTAATTAAATCGGTAAAAAGCCGCTTGTTTTATTTGCTTGTCCCGACTTTCCTTCACTTTTTAGTTCAACATTAATTGGTTACTTTCCTCTTTGGTAACTTTCCTGTTTGGTCGTGGAGCTCGTTCAAATGATTGCTTAAAATTTTGTTGAAATTGGGAATTTTGGTGAAATTAACCTGCATTTTTGTTTTCAAGTTGTGACTCAAGTTTTAATAGATTTTACGTAGGTATATAAACTTTATTTTCTTTGGAAATTGAAATAAAACTAATTTAATCGATCAACGGTCACTATAATTATTTTGGTAGGTAAATATGTATTTATTACCAATTTACATTAAAATCCGCTCGTAGCAAGCTTATCCAAAGTTCTCCCGTATAAAAACAAATAAGAAAAAACTAACTATGAACAACATCTACAGGTATCAAGTCACACTGGGATATACGAAATATTAACATTACAAAACTATAAATTTAAACAAACAAAACTTTTTTACGAAAATGAAAAACTACTTGAATTAAATTAAAAAATATCTGCTGAACTTCCGCCGGGCCAAATTCACACTTGTGCAAAATAAATCCAGGTCAAATTACTTGCAAATATTATTGAATAAACTACTTGCACGCCACAAAAATAAGTTTTGATTATAATTCGTACTAGCATACGGAATAAATAAAATAAATTGAATCTTTTCGAAAAAAAGGAAACAAAACAAAGCTTTGTATATGGAAATATTCCGGATTTTTAATAATAGATCCGTAAAATTGCCTTCTAGAATATTTTATCTTGCTCTCAGACTTCAATTCTTTAGATTCTGAAAACATTTGTAAAGACGAGGACATTTCAGTATATTTGTGTCGATTTATTCCGTGATATGAAACTAAGGACTAATGTATTAAATGTACAAAAGGCAAGAAATGATTATTTTATGGCTGGTTTTCCATTTGTGGCATTTTCTGCCTTTTATCAGTTTGGTACTACGACGTAATTGGTATATTCATCAACGATAAAACGCTGACTTTAATACGTGCTTGTAACAATTAAACCGCCACTAATCACACACATTCGTTACCGAATACCGGGAGATGCGGAACTCGGTCATTGTGCCGGGACAAAGCCGCTGACTGCAATGTGCCAGACTACGGCTTCATTATTCCTCAAACAAAGCCGTTCCGATGACAATTAATGGGACTGAACCTGCGATCGGAGAACTATCGCCGTTTCGTTCGTATTTCTAAAACTATAATATTTTGTTAAATCTGCAGATATTTGTTCTATGTGTTCTGGTTTTTATAAAAAAATATCGATTTGTGTATTAGTTGTAATAATAGTTACGCGTAACAAGGCAACTTAACACTTAACACTAGTCAATTTTACAGAAAATTAACACCATTCGTTTTTTACTATACACGTTATCAAACCAACTTAAAACCCCATTTATCGTCCACAATGTTCGAACTGAACCCACCACGCCTCCGCAGCGTTTCGTTCCTAAGTCGGCCACATAAAGATAACTCATTACTTTTACGAGCACATTCCACTGTTCTGATACGTTCCGTGTAATTTTTTCGCGGCTACGTGACTTGGAACGTTGCGACTAATTCCAGTAACGGTGTCCATTTGGCGCCGACTAGCCATTTGCTGAGAGTCCACTTGGGCTGCAGTAACACTGTTTGCGGTCTCATGTTATGGCTGTTACTGGTACATAGACTACCTTGGTTTTGCACGAGTTGTTTTTTTTGTCCACTTATCATTTGAGTTCCCTTTTATTGGTTTTGGATTTCTGTTTTCCGTACTTATTTTTTGTAAAAATCTAAAATTATGTACAACACGTTAAATTGACCAAAACCGCCGTCAACCGTAGATAGTGGTTTTTAGAGTTATCAAAATCTCACGCCCTATGTTAGCGTTAGTGTCGAATTTATATTTCCATGGATAATGAAACTGGTATTTTGTATTCATTTTCGCATTCCACTCCAAACCCTGAAAGACTGTAAGTAGGTTACGTTATTTTTTCTGTTGATCCATTAAAACAATCGTACCTACTAACATCGAAGCGTATTGAGCCTGTTTTCATTGTGAACAGTATTTAGGCCGAGTGTCCAGCGAGGGCCAGAATAATTCTAATTAGGGACAGAAATTCCACCCTCATAGCGCCATTAGGGCGCGCATGGAAAGGAAAATTACAGCCATTTCTGCAGGAATGTATAATAGTTTCTAATGTTTTAATTTTCTCATTACATTTTATGGAAGGTTTGTTTTTTGCTGAACCAAAATTTTCTCCTAGGTTTCCAAAAACCAACGAAAAATCCCATAAAATAGCGTGAGTAAATTGGAACCTGGGGACATTTTATTAACTTTAAATAATAAAATAGAGTTTTATTATAAGATATTTCTTGAGTTATTAGAAATTTCTCTATGAGGTGAAATAAGGACTAATCCAAATTACTACATCCTTAGTTCAAATTAGATAATCCATAAAATTATATTGAAATTAATAAATTTAAGTCAATATTTCTTGGTAAGCAAAAGAACAGCTTTTAGTTATAATATCGTATAATATTTATAAAGGTAATGAATACTGTGTCCATCGAATGCCTTTATGGGTTTCTAGGACAGTGGCCTGTGGATACCTGTTACTTTGAAGACTTGTTCCTTTGAAAACCTGATCCTTTGAGGACCTGTTTCTTTGATCTTAGAAGGTCTGATGACGTTGTGTTTTTTTTGCAGCTTTGATGCTCAATAGCTCAAAACTCTTTTTGCCCATTTGCTCATAGGAAGTAACAATCAAGATCAAATGTTTGGATAATTGGAAAGGTCGACAATGTTTCCTTGGTGAAGCACGTGTTTAGAACGCTCGTAAATTATCCATGGAAAATTCAGGCTTGTTTTACTTTGGAGGAGAATTTCCAAATTTAAACTCCAATAATTCTAAATATTGTAAGCTGCACGGGCTTGTACAATATTTGTATTATTTTAACACCAGAGTGCTTTATCCAACTAATATTGTTATTATCCAGACTTGAACCTAAATAAAAATGCGTTTAGTTTTACTTTATAGGTTGTAAACAATTTCCATTAGTAATTAGTTTTTTATTTGCCAATCTACCAACTTATTGTACAGCTCAAGATGTAGGAGAAAGAGACCAATAGAATAGATAATTAGAGTAGATAATTAGTAATAATGTTATGTTTAGATTAAATGAGTATTTTGTTAATGACCTTTTAATAAATTAATAAAATATATAAGTTATCTGAAATAAACATTTTATTTATGTTCACTAATTGAATTAGTGTTCATTAGGGGTGTTTATTAACGAAATTACGTTCACAGCAAACAATGTAATCATAAGTAGAATCAAGCCAATTATAACGAACGAACGTTAACCAGAATCAACCAAAATTAATTTAAATTTATTAAGTTCCAAAGCACTTTTGAGTTAAGACGGGGAGAATAAATGAAAATTCTCTATGAAATTTCATGTAAAATTTAAGTAGATGGGCGCAATAGGTAAGCCGATCAAAATGAAAATGAAAATGAAAATGAAAAATGATTTATTACTACGAAACAGGTATGTAGGTTACAGCAATTATACTTATTTTAACATATAACTAGGTACATATAGTTCGTAGAAAACAACAGTTCTTGTTGAGAATATCTGTCAGTTTCCTCACTAGGCAAAGCCTGTATCGAGGAAACTTTTGTACGAATTTTACAATAAATGATTTAATGCTCTGTGTTACAAACTGAGTTAAGCTAAGTAGGTATACAAAAATAAAGTCTTGAAATTTATCTTTTAACTAATAATAATGTACTTTCAATTTAAAAATAAATAAATAAAGAAATTGGATACCTAAATATAAATAAATGAAAATAATATACATGCAATATATAATATGTATAATGTACATATATAAAATAAATTAAATATAATATTTTAAAATAATTTGATTAACTTATGGTTTTTAAAATGTTTTCAGTTTCATTGTAGGACAGTGTAAGTAGCCATTTTAGGATAATTGATTTAGCTTCTGTAATAGAACAATTCTTAATGTCGCAGTTTTTGTCAATTTTATTATATATATGAATTTTAATAAAATTGCCAACTCTTCTGGTAAATTCCTTTTTTGCTGATGGAATTGGTAGTTTAAAAACTCTACGATTAAGCAGGTGCTTGTAATCTGGGGATGTTAGGACTAACTTGTGTATATGCAGGGAGTTTTTAAGAATATACAGTTTTCGTACTGTTAGTAACCTAGCGTCATTGTAAAGGGTGCTCGTTGGGTATCTGTAGGGTTTTTTTAACATAACTTTAAGAACTGAGCGTTGAGCTCTTTCAGCCTGGATAATTATGGATTTAGCAGCACTTCCCCAGCATGTTATACAATAAAAAATAAGTGATTGGCAGAGCGCATAATACACAGAAGTAAGTGTTTTAACGTCTGCTATATTTCTTAACATTCTCATTATATTTATAACTTTCCTTATTCGGCCTGAGAGGATCGTAATGTGCGATTTAAAGTTTAACTTTTCGTCAATGTGTACCCCTAGGTATTTAAAAGACTGTACACGCATGAGAGGATCACATTGACAAAAGGAGGAGGAACAATTATTTTTGTGAATTTTTAGATTTAGATCAGTTAAAGGGGCTGACGCTTTAGTTTTATGGAAACATAAGTAAACAGTTTTCTTTGCGTTTAACGTGAGAAGATTACGTTCTAACCATTGTGAAACTAATATCATACCGCGCTCTGCTATTTCATGGACAGAAGACCAAGTCGGGCCATGGAAGATCAACGCAGTATCGTCTGCATAACAGAGAGTTTCAGTATGAGGGAGAGCAATGTCGTGTATATCGTTAATATACAATAAAAATAGTGTTGGTCCTAAGATGCTCCCTTGAGGAACCCCAAAATTAATGGACTGTAGCGAGCTTGTAGACTGGCCAATTTTAACACACTGTTTCCGATCCGTAAGATAGCTCCTAAACCATTGCAAAGCAGTACCACGTACTCCAAGAACTTCGAGTTTCTGCAAGAGAATTTGGACGGAAACAGTATCGAAAGCCTTGGCCAGGTCTAGAAATACTCCAATGCAGCAGTCACCTACGTCCAAATGAGAGGAAATAGCATCCGTCAATTTTGTAACGGCATCTTCGGTGCTTTTGCCTTTTCGGAAGCCGAATTGATTAGCTGATATTATGTTTTTAGAGTCCATGAAACTAATTAGGCGATTATTGACAAGTTTTTCTAGAATTTTAGAGAAAGTTACCAGGAGAGAGATAGGACGGTAGTTTTCCAGAGAAGTCTTTGATCCGCTTTTGTGTATTGGAATAACAGATGCTGTTTTCCACATTATCGGGAAATCACCAAGAGATAGGCTTAAATTAAAAATGTGAGTGAGGGGTACGATGATCTCGTCTTTTATAGAACGGATAAGAGAATTTCCAAGACCGTCTATTCCCGGGGACTTATTATTTTGAAGATTCATAATTATTTTATTTACTTCTGCATAATCTGTTGGACCTAGAAAAATTGAATCAGAGGGAGAATTTTTGAGCCTTACTTTGTTTGCAAGGTCTTTTTCCGTACAGTTTAGCTTAGATAGAATTCCAGCTGAAAGCTTTTCGCCCAGAGATGAAAAGTGACTGTTAACTAAATCTACGGACTGTTGAGTATTACTACAATTTTGAAGTGTTAAAAGGTCGGAAGGCTCCCTATTGCTATTAGAAAGGTGACATATATCCCTAATTGTATGCCAGAGTTTTTTAGGGTTATCTTTATTTGACTCTAGCTGCGAATTCTCATAATCAGATTTTAGATTGCGTAAAACATTAATAAAGAAATTTCGATAGCGAGTATATATTTTTTTATTAATTTTATTGTCAGGGTCATCCATAGCTATCCTATGAAGATTGTCACGTGTTTTCATGCATCTCATAAGTCCAGGAGTTATCCAGGGCTTTAGATTGTATTTTGTTCTTGTTATCCTGATTTCTTTAGAATGGATGCTAACTATATTTGATAGAACGTCTGTAAAAACTTTACTGGCTTCATCAACATCTTCACAATTAGTAACAATCGTCCAGTCAACATTTTTAAGGTCACTTTTAATTGCATTATAGTCTCGTTTAATGAAGAACCGACTGGGACGGGGGTATTTTGGTTTAGAGAGCATAACGCCTAACAGTGTTGGATAGTGATCAGTGATAACTGTTTGCCAGACAGCGCCAATAGCAGATGATGTAGGGCAATTAAGATTCTTAACATAAAAATGATCTAAACAAGAAGTTCCTCTAGTCGGATGTGTTATAGCTGGCAGAAAACCATGTTCAGCCATAAAGCACTGATATTCTAAGCTTCGTGGGTTTTCAAAAGTATTCATAATGTTTATATTAATGTCTCCCGCTATGACAAGTGGGATTCCGCTGTTGTGGATGATAATTGGTTCGAGAGAGGATAGAAAATTGTCTATGCTGTAAACTGATGGAGATCTGTATAAACAAAGAATATGAATCAGATCTGATATACGCACTAGAAGACAGTCAGCGTTACTTATAGTTGGTTCGGAGACAGTAGCACTCCAGACTTCCTTTATGTAAACAACTACTCCACCATTTTTATTTACATGCTTGGAAGTATTATATGACGTATAACCAGGAATTTGTGGAATGTTGTGATAGTCCTGGAGCCAACATTCAGTCAGAATTATAATATCCATAGGGATTTCAAGGCGCTTTAGTGCTACTAGAAGTGTATCATAGTTTTTTTGTAGACTTCGTATATTTAGTGAAATAAGTTTAAATTTATGATGCGAGGAGAAAATATTTTTACAGTAGCTTGAATTTTCAACAATATGACAGTTAATCTTTATAGAATCAAGATCATCGCCAAGTGTATCAGATAATGTTACAGGGAACATGTAACCATACACCCAAGGAAACCAGTTTAAGCACTTCGGCAAACTATTTGTCGTGTATTCAGTTTTTATATAAAGATTAATAGATGTATAAAGACCTGTATATAAATAAGAATAATTGTAATAAGGTAAATATATTCTATGCATTAATAAATTTAAAAATAATATAAATATAAGTAATGGATTATCAAAAATAGAATTAGATATAATCATGTGCATGGTAAAATTAACTATGTAATCATTGTGAACGGACCTAAAGGAAACTCTATAAAAGGGGGGGTAAAAGGCGTTCCAAGTCATTATGTGAATGAACTGGCATAGCAGCTTTGCCTTCCCGCTGTCTGATGTATACGACTCCTTGGTTGCACCAGCAGAAAGCGTAACCATGCTGCTTTGCTCGGAGTCTGGTGTCACGAAAAAGGATTCTGTTTTCTTTTGTCAGCCTTTCATTGAAGAAAACTTTACGTGCTTCACCTGATGCTCCGAGGTCAGTACTCATGAGCTTGTTACGCGACTTAGATGCTTTTAGAAAATCGTCGCGTTTAAAACGGCGCAGAAGTCGTACAACAATAGGACGAGGCATTTTGGCACCATCTTCAGGTAGTATCGCGGTTACTGACGGTCGGCGAGGCCCAACTCGAGATACCCAGTCTAGATCTCCAGTATCTAGATCTATTCCCAGTTTCTTTCCTGCGACAAGTACATAGTGTTGTAGGTTTTCGTTTGGAGTTTCAGGGATTCCAACTATTTCGACTTCGTTCCTAAGGTTCGCTTGCGCTTGGATTTTAAGTTCACGTTGAAGCTGCAGCACTGTGGTTCTTAGTGTCTCTGTTTCAGAGTCGCGTTTTTCTAAGTACTTAAGACGTTCATCAGTAGCTGCCATTTTGAGTACGATGTCGTTCATCTTCTCATTGGTGTATGACAGTGATTCTGTTAGGTCTTCCAGTTTAGTTTTGACGGACGAAAACTCAGCAGTCAGAAGACGAAGTTGATCGGTCAGAAGGCTTACTTCCGAACTCCCGGAGCTGACTTTTTTACGTGTAGTAATGTTTTCATGTGCACCCGATCTAACGGGAGTAAGGCTGTTGTCTCCCCCTCTTTTTGCATCTGCACAACAGTCGGGGCATGACCATGACGCTTTACGTTCCGCCGCCATCGATGACAAATTAATACACAGCGCGCAGAAGAGCTTCTTACAATTTATGGATGTGCATTTAATAATGTTCGGCTCTTTACAAGGTTTTAAACAGCCACCACACTTCATGATTATCAAAGTATCAATTCAAATAATCAACTGTAGGCCGCCGCCGATGTGTAGCAAGCACACCGCTAATCTGCAACTAGCCGCAAATCTGTAACGGATGTGAACGCTATCTGTGGTGTCAGACTTCTTCTTCAGTGATAGCTGTCAGTGTCAACTTCAAACGTCATCTGACAAAGTGTGAAAAATAAATGAAGGAAACCTAGACGGAGATAAGGCAATGAGAAAAGTTCCACGTAGAACACTTGGGTATAAGTAGCTGAACAGTCGGTACAGTTTATAAAGAAGCTGAACACACAGGCAATCTTTTGCAGATATGACCAAATTTTGAGCTAAAAATAAAATTTAACCCTTGATTGGCAAGGGAATATTGTCTTATTGGACGGAGACCGATTGGTCGGCCGCGGTACCGCTGGAAGGACGAAGTGCTGAAGGATCTCGTGGAGTTGCAAGCCTAGGACTGGTCTGCAATGACCTGGGATAGAGCAGCCAGTCTTTGGTGTGCGAGGCCAAGATTCACTTCAGGTCCTTGCGCCGCAGCAGTAAGTAAGTAAGATTGGCAAGGGACTACTGGTTCTAAACCAATCTTAAAATAAATTTGTATGATCGCACTTGTTATTCTCTATTTTTTTCCATGTATAAATATCCTCGACTACTTCTTCATGGTTCTTAACACAGAGTTGATGTTCGAATATTTTATTTATTTGTAAAAGTTATTAAAGTTTTATTGTAGTTTTGATTTTTCCAATCTCTTATAATAATAATCATTTCTAGATACAGGTTCGATATACATTATTTACGTTCTCTGTTTCTCTGATAGTAACTTCGATATAGGCTACAACAGATTATCAACAGCTTTTGACAGTTTTCTGTTCACCATGTTACGTCTGATAGCACCCTCAGGCACTGAATAATTCTTCCCGGGATTATGAATGTAACTTGCTACAACTTTGTGTAATATTTTAATAATTGCGCCTGTAAAAATTAACAGAGCTGTAAAATGTTTTATTGTGACAGGGCGAAGAGGGGGAATTTTACGCGAAATGTGCCTAATTGGGTGAAATTTGACAGATCAAGAAAGAAATGGACTTAAGTTGGTCGAAGTAATGATTACTGGGAGGTTTATGGTCACTGTTGAGCTCTAATGGCTGAAGTCCGCTGGGACAAATTCTAATAAATTTCAACCATTTCTGTTACCTATAAGGGTTGTTATGAGAGTTATATCATCACCCCTATTTATATTTAATTTTTATTTACTGATAAAATATTATGGTTAATCACGTGCTAGTTTTTGAGTTCTTCGATATTTCGGCTTAGTTTTATGCGCCATTATCCAAATACTGAAAAAGTGGCCAAGTGCGAGTCAGACTCGCCCATGTAGGCTTCCGCAGCAATTGTTTATATGAAATGGTTTATGACGTATTATAAAAAAACAACTTGATAGATTTCGTTAAAACCAATTTTTGTTGGTAGTTTTTGTGCTAATGCACATCATTATATATTTTTTCTAGATTTATCATTCTCTTATTTTAGAAGTTAGAGGGGGGGGGGGGACACTCTGTTTTCCCCTTTTGGAAGAGTCTCTCGTGCAAACTATTTAGTTTAGAAATAAATGACGTTAGAAACCTTTAGATGATTTTTGAAGACCTTTTCATAGATACCCCGATGAAATTTTATTTTTAAATTTTCGGTTCTAATTATGAAACACCCCCAAATGTAATTGATTTTTTTTTCATTTTTTTATGAAATCTTATTGCGGTTACGGAATACAACCCAACCTACCAAATTTCAGCTTTAAAGCTCTTATAGTTTCGGAGAAAAACGGCTGTGACATACGGACGGACGGACGGACGGACATGACGAATCTATAAGGGTTCCGTTTTTGCCATTAACCCCTGTGAAAATCAAAATATCATTAGTAAATTGGTATAAATTAAAAAAAAATTAAAACCGAACGAGAATTAAACCCACGCAACACCCAGAATATCTCTAAGGGGATTATTAGACCAAGCCAATGTTCCTGAACCATTAGACTAATATTTGAAATATTAATTTAGTAACCTAAACTCATTTAAATATAAATTGAGAGAGAAAGGTTTCTAAGTAATTTTTCTTTGATTATTTAATTACTTTTGTAATTTTTATAAAACAAAAACAACTTGATTACCACCCGAATTTTTCCGCGTTTCAAATAATGGTACCAATACGTCTTTGTACGTCATCAAATTGACTACGGGATTTATATACTAGAAGATGGGCAGCAGCGTCGTTTTTAGGGTTCCGTAGCCATATGGCAAATAACGGAACCCTTATAGATTCGTCATGACATGTATGTCAATTTATGACTTTGGTTACTAGGAGCTGCGTCTGAAATAGAACAAAAAACAAAACCTTTCACTAAGATTATTTCACTTTAAGAAGAAAACGTCGGCTCGCTTCATTTACATAATCGAAATCTCTAGAATTCAATAGAAATTGTTTTAAGGCTAAGATAAGACTTCCATTTTCGTTATACTAAAAACAAATTTGTTAGCAAAGATGTCTTTATTCATTAGGTATGTCTGTGCTTAGATTTCATTAATAATTCAAATTTATGAATCAATTATCTAAATTAATGTGACTGGCATAACCTTACGAATATTAACAAACAAAGAAAAATAATAATATTAAATCTTATCTATATAAATAAACTAGCTTTCCACCCCGCGGCTTCGCCCGCGTTATAAATATTTCCGCTGTAAAAAGTATCCTATGTCCTTTTTATAGTTTTAGGCTACCTCCCTAGTAATTTTCAGCTTACGGGCTAGATGGTTGTTGTTTGAATTGTTAATAATTTCTTACTTTATTAGGCGCTAGTTGATACTAGGGCCGAATCACGTTGTAGTTTACTAGCATTATCAATACTATTTTCAAAAAGATTCTACGTAATATTATTTCAATTTATCACTTGTCAATCTGTTCTTTGAAACTTAACTACATAGTAAGTAGATATCTCATAAATCCTTTGATAAACTCGTTCAAGTTAGTCGCAAAGACGTATAGATGTCGCTCCGATCGCTGAGGTCGGTCGTCAAGGAAACTGGTTTGTACAATCCTCGGGAGGCCCAACTTGTACGGATTATTCTATCTCAAGTTATGATTGGATATCGTAACTTATTCTGCGTCTTTGGGAGACATTCTAGCTGTCATTTGTATATCTTTGACATAAAATATTATAAATGTTGAATAAAGCTTAATTTTCAAATCAAAGTGACAACTAAGATCACTCTGACACTCACAAGTAATTGTAGGTTTCAATGATTTTAAGACGATAGGTAAAAATCAAAAAAATATAGATATTTGTATTCTCAGTTACATTTAGTAGTCATTTATTATTTTATAACAACGGGAACCTAACTGCATTTTTTTAAGCTGGAAAATCATACGTGATAAGCCATTACGAAATCTGTTTTTAGTTTGGAAAAACGCCAAAGGGTCTTAGGATATAATCAAAGTTTGAAATAGCCCACCTGAGCTCAAACCCTTAACTTTGGAAGAAAGCGAGCGCGAAAGGTGAACAAAACATTAAACAAACCTAATTATGTGAAATCTCGTAAGCTTCTCTGACTTTATCTCCAAATTCATCATCAGCTTTGCTTACCCTTTCCCACATTTTAGGGATATTTTCTTTAAAAGACCAAAATTTTTAAGTTTTACTTCCTATGTACTCTATATATCGTGGTTATTTACTTATAGTTCGTAACCTTAACCTGATCTAATGTTTCTATTTTGGCTTCCTATAAATTGTTTCTATAACTTGTTTGGTGGTGTTTTGAATTTTCACACACGGTTAATCGTTAATTTGCATATTTAAAATTATATTTTATTTAATGACTAATATAATTTTACATAAAATTTTCATTCATTACAATAACTACTACAATAATTACTTAAGCATCATAGCAGTAATACAACATTATATTAATGGATCACGCTATATTTTATTTAAAATAAACCGACAATACTTATAAAAAATAAAAGTGACAGAAATTATTAAAAGGGCGATACATCATGCGTCTTAATAAAGGCTTTAGAGACAACAAAACATCCCCTTAAGTGGCTATTCATTGCTATTCCACAGCCGACAATGAACTTCGAGACCGCGGCTTAATGTCCACGGAAACGTCATAATGTAGCGGACGTCTTTGGGATAAGGGTTGTTTGCCACTGTATATTTATTAAATGTCGTGTGGTGTTGCTTTAAATGAAAAACAAAAAAAATGATATATATAAGTATTATAAAGAAAGAATGATGACATTTTTTTATGAAAAAACAAAAAAAAAATTACTTACATAAACAAAGAAAGGATGATGTCAAAATATCTAACAGATTTATATATCTTTGTCAAGTGTTAGAATTTTAAGAACTCGAACGTCGGAAAGACGACATAAAATTTTAATAAAAAATTAAGCGAACTCTTTTTGATTCTATACAAATTGGCAAACAAACTTTGTGACGACTGTGTTTGTAAAAAACTGACAATCGAATATATTTATTGCATTAATACACAGTCATGTATGTGGTTTTGATCATAAGCTATTATTATTATTATTAAGTAACAATGTCGTCTGCCAATGTGGCTGGCAAAAAGAAAGGCTGGAATATGTGTAAGTCATAACTACTACAGAATAATTATCTCATTATGTGCAACACAACCCTTAAGTAATACACGGTTCCGTCTCAAAACAGCGGCGGACGAAATTTACCGGCTTCAATACCCCAACACGGGGCCACAGACAAACTTGGAAGTTGCGAGTTCCAATTGTAGCCCTTGCTTAGCCATTGTTCTCAGATAACGATTACATTATCTGTGGCTAAAGGATTACATTATCTGTGGCTATATTTGAATAAGGGTTAAAGGTTGAACATGTAACTGGGATGTTGTAGGTATAGAAATGTTGCATTTAAATATTTATGGAATAAAAGGTATCCACAAAAAATATCATTGCAAAGGTCGTGGTTTGGATTTATATACAAAAAAAATGTGCACTTCAAAACACGTACTTCAACAATGAAGGAAGTGTCCTCACTTCCGGCATAGAGATTGAAGGACGTGAGTGACAGTAACCAACCCAGATTTAGCCAGTGTTGAATTGAGGGCCTACTACTTATAGGGGTGCATGCGTACACGAATAGCTCACAAAGAAACTCAGACAAAAGCAATGCACTAAGCTTATTAATGTTAGATTTTAATTACAAGTTCATAGGCCGCTAAAACCAGATTTGGTAAATTATGTCAAATTATAATATTTCAGTATCGTAAGCACTAAAAAGGTCTCAAAATTATTGTAATCTTCAAAGAAAAAACCCAGTTTGTTGTCCCCAAGCGTTTTCAAAGACATAATTACATTTTCGCCAAAGTAATATCCAGGCAAACGACCTCGGAGGAGAATCGAGCGGGAAAATGTATCCTATTTTGATTGAGTAAAAGGCCAATGTCGCAGGAATTGCCGAGATCACGAGCAAGAGGAGTATTGTTCTTGAAATTTATAAGCATCTATCAATATTATTTGATCTTATGAAGAGTATTTTAATGTATAATGTATAGTTGGTAGGACACACATAATGTTATGAGATAAGTTTTTAAAGCTAAGAAAAAATATGTTATAAATATTATATGTGTTTTTTATAAACAAGGAATAGAGTATTTCTGTGTATAACATAGTTTCTCCACAGTATCAATGAGAAATCAGCACATATTTTTTTAACAAACAGTGATCGCTTTGCTTATTTTCATTTTGTGTCATGGATCAAAGTAACGCATCATTATGCCATAGGAGAATCACTTACTTATATACTTTATTGCTCTATAAGTTTCATTAACTTTGTAATTATAATAATAATAATTAATAATGTAAATGAATGAAAAGTTATTTTTATGTACGTTATTGCGTTAAATACTCCTGTAAAAATAATATTGTGTTTTTTTATATAAATAATATGTTTTAATAACATAAGACAAAAACTTACTCATATTTGTTTAAAAACCACTATTAGAATATGATAAAATTACTACGTAAGGTATTCAACATATTTCTAGTTATGAAGCCCCTGTTAACGTGTTTAAGCAACTTCAAATTTCAGGCGAACCCTCACTGAATCATAGTTCGGTGGAAATAACCTAATGCCATGAATCAAACGGAATATTCCATTACAGCATGAATTATTGAACAAACTCAAACAGAAAACTCCGCACCCATCCAACAAGATTCTAAGCGAGATGTTCGTAGCTCTCAAAGACTGGTATTATATCATTTTGAGAATATCTTCTCGACTTCAAAGATATTAGATATTAGGTACGCGCTTTAGTCTTTTGACAGGGAACATTAATTTGTAATATATTTTGATACGGCGTGTAGCACTTATTTTCAAGTACCAAGAATACAATTTTTTTCAAGCTTTTCGCTCGCGGATTTGCCTGACAATATTTTATAACAGATTTTACCGTAGACAGAGGTATTTTGTCCCAACGCAAAAAAGATGGTTAGTGGCTTAGGCCCCCGGTGTCCGACGCCTCCGTTGCGGAGGCACCCGTGTCCGTTTCAGTTCGATATTTGAATATTTTATCAAAAGTACTGTCAGTTATAAAATTGACGTTTGTGTGTAACTTCTGAACATAAAAACCAGCTCTTCAAACCATCTATGTGATAAGTGATAACGTGTATTATCACATAGATAGTTTGAAGAGCTGGTTTCCTCACGAGATTTCCCTTCACCGCAATAGCACGCATTTATGATGTGCTCTTTACAAACTTCATTTTTTTTTTAAATCTAGAGGTGCCTAGCGGGGTTCGAAGTCACAACCTTCGTTATTTAACAGCGTCCTTATACTTCAACTTGGCTTCCATTTTAACTATATTGATAACGTAAGAATACATGAGAACTGTTCTGTTTAAGCTTATTGGATCGTCATTTGGCACCCTTATCGAAGTCTATCTGGATTAGATTGTTTTACTTACCAGCTTCTAGTTCTAAGTTCTAGACTCAAGTGGTTTTATATTGAAACCTGTCTAGACGAAGGTTTCGATTATTGTTTTGCTTTTAGTACGATATAAGGAATTGTTTGAAATATTTGTTTTAAAGGTATAAGTACATACTTAAGAATCAGAATAATATAGGTACTATTTTAAACGCAAAAGTTTGTGAGTGTTGTTTATTATTTTACACGTACCTTACGGCTTAATTTTACCGTGGAAAATCCATTATAGTATATTATAGTGCCGCAGAAAACTGGTATATGTATGCGAATTATTTTGGTATTATTACTACGAATTACATTATTACATCGAAAAACTAAAAATTAAATATAACTCTTAGGTAACGTTTTACTACCTACATGAAATTATATAAAAAAAAATTAAGAAAACTTTAGTCATAATTTGTTTTTATTGTTAGCATTAAACCGTGAACTGGTTACGTGTTAAAATGCAGTTAATCTTTAGTTTCTGACTGAGTTAAAGTTCGCGGCGGCGGTTAGCTGTTTTACGCGTAACTGAAACTTAAAATAACTTACAGGTTAACCCTAGGTACAATATATTGATTAATTTATTTGACTTTATACAATAAGTATAGAAGTTAATATGACAAATTACTACTGAAATTAGCATAGAATATTAGCGTCGATTGAAAAAAAACCGGTTATATTACATAAATTATGTCTCTTTGGTGTATGATCTTTATATGATGATGATGAATCAATAAGAACCCGCCTTGGTCCTTTGACCCGGATACCCAGCAGGGTAAGCCGGACACCCGTGTCAGGTCTCATCGGTTCTGGTTAAATTCCCCCAGGCCGCTAATAATTAACGAGGCCTTTTTCTGTCTTTTGTACTAACTGGCCCTTTTGTTTTCGAGGTTCGATCAGCTTCGGTGAAATTGTATTTGTACAGGAAGTCTTGGAATTGCTTTATTGAAATAAAATGAGGAACGGGGCAGAAGTTATATTACCATTTTCATAAATCTTTTAAATAGTTATAGCTAACTAAAAATGATTGTATAGAGGCTTAATTAACTTTTATGAGGACTAATTGGTGAAGCAACCTAAATACCTGAAAATGTGATAACAAATTATATAAAATGAAAAATAAGACCCTTAAAATGTTTACTTGTTTTACGTAGAAAACTAAGTATACATTTCCGTAGCCCACTAATCTAGACCCGGCGCGCACTAACTTCCGAGATAAAATTAATTTCGCTTCGTTAATAAAGTTCATTATAGTTTTATAAGGACGCGGCGATGTGCCAGGCGCAGACGAGGGCTTACCATTTTAATGCTGTATTTTGTCACGTTTTACAGCAACTTTTTGGTTTTCTAAATTATTAATTTGGAAACTATAAGTTATTAATAATATCGAAGAATATTCAAAGGCTATGTTGGCACATTTAAAATAATAATATTAATTACTAAAAAATATGTCTTAAAGAAGTCAGAATAATACTACTATAAGCACACACACATAATTTAAGTTTGCGTTAAATTATGTTTGTATGGGACTAATCAACACTGGAGGAAATATTTAAATAGCCTATCCTGTCTCACTTACCTATAAATGTTAACATTTCATCAAATTCGGATCTTTGGTATACATTAATATACATTATATCAAAAAATCTAAAAATCGTCTTTGTTTCAGTATCATAATAATATATTGAGCCATAAACAAAATATCTCTGATAACAAACTAATTTATTCCCTTACAGATTTATTATAGGTATAGATAATATCAAATATCAAAATATATTACGATTCAGTATTTGGATAGCAACAGACATCCCAGGTCTAGATGAATTTGTTTAGGCTCCGAAAGTTTGTGAGACCGCTTAAATAAATATGTAAAATATATCTATCACAAATCAAAAAATCACAAAAATAATCTTAAGTATTGGTATTTCAGCTCTTTAAATCACATAACACTTGTAACTAATATTACATTTGTTGGTAAATTAATTAAAACAAATTATAAAACTTAAGAAACTAAAAATAGTTGTTTGTTTCTATTAATTTTGTGATTTTTCGCGAAGTCTTTTTGACTTTAGCCAAGAAAGGATTTGTTTTTAGAGTTCTCAGTATTGGGAATGATTTATACGTTTAATGGTTATCAAAATTTCTTAAAAGCATTAAATAAGATCAAAATATACAATATAGAAACATAAAATAAAAAGTTTGTAATCAAACAGTTTTGACTAATTATTCAAAAAAACGTTTCACTAGTTTAGATACGTTTTATTTGTATTACTTGAGGTATATTGTCAAAAGAGAAATAAATTATTAAATTGTCCAACCATCATCTTGAGTATGACGTGTTTGGCTGCTGTAGCATTCCATATCTTATTTTTTTTATTAATTAGTCAAAGTGTTTGATTACAAACAGTTTTGAACTAACTTTTGAAAACTGCTTGTCCATTAGGACAAGCAGTTTTTCATGAAGATTGTTTACATGGGTTTTCTTAAAAAAAATTGATCAAATTATGTTTTTAACATAATGCTACTCGTATTAGAAAACCAAAGAGAGCTAAATAGCGTCAGAAAAAAACACATTATTTTAAATGTTTTAAACATAATTATATTAACTCCTTTTCAAAGCGTTTTATATGAATAGTACCTACTTATTTAACAGCAATGAAAAACAAAACGTTTAATCTTCACGAACGTTCTAGAAATAAAGTCTCGGAAAAACGAACGCTGAAAGACTATTATTTTAGGACTAAATCTAATTAAGCGGTGACCCTGGCCTTAGAGAACGTCGGGGTAAAATAGGCTCTATTGTAAATGGGTAAGGTAGGAAATGCGGCGGTTTTCCCCTGGGAACCGAACACGGGTTCGCTTTCAGTGAGTTACCAGTTTACCACACTTCCTAATGGACCCCTAATTATTAAATAATAATGAGCATTATTGCAATGTGAACATGGACATTGTAAATTTAATATTAATTATTTTCCTCACGGATTTTCCGTGTTAAAATTAAGTTCTCCGTGTTATACATATACGAGTACGTGAAGTGAATGTCGTACTCGTAGTTATCACGTCAATGTAACAAACATTTAAAGCCTTCTTTTGATTTTAAAACATTGTTTTTAGGGTTCCGTAGCCAAATGGCAAAAACGGAACCCTTAATAGATTCGTCATGTTTAATTTTGTCAGGAAGTCATTTAAGTTATGAATCCACGATAATTATTGTCATTATCTATGCGTTTGAAATTATTACTTTTCACAATAAATCCTAAAGGAATCCTTATGCTTTGAAACACTATGCTACAAAAAATGTTTTGTCCTATATCTCGTTATGTTGTTCTCTTTGTATAAATTCAAGGTATATAAAATGTTCAATTATAATTTTCATTTCGCTGTTCAGTGTTTCACGAGATTTATTAAAAATTCTGAATTGCTAGGAGTTGTTATAGAATAAAGATTTAGTAATTACAACTATTATTTTGTTTGCCAAATTCAAAATACAGAATAATAATTGGCCTACTATTATACTTCAGACTACCTTGTTAGACTAGGTACGTCAAATTATTTATTAACAGGTTCCTTCTTTGTTTGGTTTGCGGCTATGCTACCTTTTTAATTAACTAGTTATATAAAGTAGAACAGCCATTTTGCTGTCACATTTAAACTTCGAATCGAAAAACTAATTCAGAAAAGGAACGAGAGTCGCATTGCGTTTCATGTAATATTCAGAGAAGCGTGCGTAATTGGAGATACAAATATAGGGTAAAAGTAAACAGAACTTTTCTATATGTGAGAATAATATCTAATAATTGCAAAAGTTTACAGCTGCAAAAAGTTTAATAAGAAAGATTTTAAATCTGAATTGGTCTTACCTCTTTAGCTTAAAGATGCAAGAAATTCTTATTTATAATCGTATATCTTAGGAGATACCTACGTAGGAGAATGCGGGTAACTGACATAGCCCAGAGGTTAAGATTTTTGAAGAGTCAACGATATTGAAAAGTTTTTGAGTGGAGACCACGGATCACGGACAATCACCAAGAAGATACAAAAAAAACTTTATTATACACCAAAGCAAACAAAAAATTACAAAATCCAACAAAATAAACATGTACAATCGGTGGTCTTGTCGCTAAAGAGCAATTTTATCTCTTTCAGGCAACCTTTGGAATATATGATCTGGTCAAAACTGCCAGTTCACGGTAGACACAAGTTGTGTCCGACTTAAAACTTGAAATGCCTAAAGGAAAGGTTTATGTCCAACAGTGGACGCCCGATGGCTGAACTTACGTTATATTATAATTAGTATTTCGGACATTGTTCGATATTTCTAAAAGGTCATCTATAGCTTTTTAACACATACTTTTTAAGATACGTAAGTTCTTCTTGCTTCTACCCTCCTATTAACTACCTTATTGTATCAACGACTAACGAACGTAGAATATTAAGCTTAGCACTCAATTAGTTGCAACATTACTGGAAATTATCGTACATAATTAGGTTGTGAGGATGCTTAAAATTAGCCTAGATTGCTGAAAGTTTAATAAGGAGTGGGGAAAACCTATTATTTTAATTTTATATTGTAGATATTGTTATTCGTAGGACTTCGACGAAATTTCGAATCTTCGAGTTAAGTTAACTTTTTCGTTTATTAGTTCAAGTTCCTTGCCGCAACCAAGTTATATTAACGATTTTGTAAAAAGTCGAAAAGTTGGTAGTTAATAAATAATAAACCATATTATAAAATAATTCTCGTTAAGATTTAAAATGATGGTTTTAAACCAACCCATAAAATATAAAAAATTAGTAAGTAGAAATACTAATTTTAAAACACAGCCCTATAACGATTCGTATAATAATTGACAAAAATCAAAAGTCGTGGCAAAAAATACACCAAACAACGGCAAGGTTTGATAAACACTCAACCGCCTTCCCTTTAAATAATTATATCTAAATTAAAATTATTATTATATTAAAGGGAAGGCGGTTGAGTGTTTATCAAACCTTGCCGTTGTTTGGTGTTTTTTTTGCCACGACTTTTGATTTTTGTCAATTATTATAAGAATCGTTATAGGGCTGTGTTTTAAAATTATTATATTCACTGAGAGATGCTTGTAATTGGTATTCACAAAACGCGAGACTCTTTAGATTATACCCTGTTTTCAATGAAAACTTGCGCACAAAATATTGTCAGACTACTTTCTTTTATTAAAAAAAACTTTCTAAAGAAGTGAAGTAATGTTTCCGCGTAAAATGTAAACATTTGGGTTTTTACTGGGGAATAAAGGTGAGAAATGTTTTCTTTGTGAGATAAGGAAAGAAACTCGTTGGTGCGGAGTGCTGAGAGAGGAAGTAGTAGAATGTGGCCGGGTGCAACTAGGTTACTGATTATTTTAGGGTTCCTTAGTCCAACTGTTTTTAGGTGATATTTCAAGCGTGATTAACACAATACATTTTCTATAAACATATTGATTAAAAGATATAAAATGGTGATATTATGCAAAAAAATAATAATTTTCAAGGAATTTTCCTTCAGTTTTCAAGTTTTATTTTGATCCGTGAATTTTACATAATGCACATAAAATAATGTCTACATTTAAAACATTTGGATTTTTTCTCTGTTTAATGTAAGGACTTGCGTTTTGTTCTAAATAAACTGTTATATATTTAGATTTAATTTATTGATTAATTACAAATTAAACTAAATTGCAAAATTTGACATTGTGAAAATTATTATGCAAAAGCTTAAATAATCAATAATCTATATCTTAAAGTAAGTTACCTATTAACTTTATACAGAACCGTAAGTGAAAAACGCGCACTTGGCTGCTCAAATAAATTAGGTTAAACAAAGGTTTTTGGAAGCCCTCATAGAGCTTTTGTTTAGAAGGCTCATCGGGTGAAATCTGCGGTGAAACATAATAGGCGCCGGTGTTTAAGCTACCCGTGCCTCTTTATATTTCAACGTGAGTCAAATATTTTTCAACAAAGAATTTGCCTAGAAAACCACGAAATATCCAATATTAATCCATCGGCATTTTTTCTGAAGATAAATGGATTTTCTCAAGGATCAATTTTTTTCCGCATTCAAATGTAAATTTTTAATGCTGATCACCAAAACGACAAATGACAGTCACTTTTTTTTTATACCAAACATTTATTTTAATTTAAAGCGAGTGCGGTTTGTAATTTTAAAGAAAATGTCAAATACTACTTAGAAAAATAGAAAACTAACTTATTTCATTCTTTATTACCATTTTCGTTCATGGGTTTACATAATAAATAGGCCGAGTCCCCGGAGCAAACTCTTCGAGTGGAGGTACTCACGATGTTTTCCCTCACCCCTCTTGAGACGAAGGTGAGATGATACAGCCAAAATCAACTCAAATCTACAGAAAAAACATGTCTACTTTATATTTCGGTTTGGAGATAGTAAAAACATAACATGTAAATAATTTTATATTTGAGCCTAGGATTTAGTTAAAGATTTAAAAAGGCTTTTGAAAGATACCTTTGTTTATCAAATAATATAACGATAGTAGGTGGGAATAATTAAAACGTGTGGATTTTGAAAGATTATGTGGGCATTTGTTAAAAAAAATAGATTTTGCATTATTTATAATTACGTGCTTCTAGTATAGTAAAACCATTCTAAAAATGAACTCCCCTCCACAAAACCGTGATGATTTCAACGTGTGAGAGGAAATACAGAAAACACAGAAAAAAAAATCAGGATTCTGTAGAGGGGCGTTCATTTTAGAAATGGTTTTACTATACCTATATAATGGTACCTAAAACTAGAGTAAAAATTGATCTAAAAAATTGAAAGCTGGATATAAAGTTTAGTGTGTATTTATAACTAGTTTTCTACTTTCCGAAAAACTTTTTCAAGCGTTTAAAAAAGTAAATAATTATATAAACAAACTTCTTGCTTAAAATATTATATTATATTTATATTCGGGTGAGTAAATACATATTTACGACTATTTAGACTAGATAACTATTTAGCCTTTTACGACCAAAATATACTTACAAGAGACCTTTACTTCAGATTTACAGATTCGTAACGAATCATCCTTTTTCCGAATACATTTTTTCCAAGAATTTAATAATATAAACAAGCTTTCGTTTCATAACTAAAAAGGGCTCAGCTGTGGGATAGCCGAGCTGAAACGAGCCTTTGTTATCGTCAATGATACAAGCACACTCAATTTCTACAACACTAACTCATCCTTTTGACTTATTCATGAAGTTTTTGACACCGAACGTTTGATACAGCTGGGTCTTTTGGCTGCTTTTTATTTATGCTTATTATATGGTTTGTGGTCTTGCTAAGGTTTACCACGATCACAGGATAGGCGCAAAAAATATACGAAGAAAAATGTGGTACATAGGGGATATTGTTCTAGATATTTGTAAAAATTAAGAAGGATGAACAACAAAGTTAATGATTGTATATTTGCAGAATTTAAAACAGCAAACAGCATAGATTTAATGACCAAAACTCATAGGTTTTGATTATTTGTTATATACATAATGCGTCTAAAGGAAATGAATGAGCTGTCTACAATGAGCTAGCAATTCGGCTTTTAGCAATGAAGGTATTTGCCGAGCCATCTAAGTTTATGAATTTTTTCGTAAAACTTTTAGTTGAAAAGCGACCCTCCACGCGCGTCTGAAGTCTTTGAAATACTAAATGAAATATGTTCTTACTTTTATTTTACAACGTGAAACACGTCGTTCTAAAAATAATTATTTTAAGAGCAGAATGAATACCGTATTTTATTTTAATCAACCTAAAAGTTGTATTTGAATTGTTGACAATTTTTGTAGTTGTATGATGGTGGTTGGTTGTATGAAGGAGTAGAATATTAATAAAGTTTAAATTATCAAACAGTGCAAAGAAGGTGGAAGAGTATCGCTTCGAAGATAGGGTGGACGGTATATCAACTAAGTAGGACCCGTAACAAATAGAAAAATAATCATTATAGTGTTAAAATAATTCACTCTGCACATTACCATTGAAAACCCTCCAACAATTAATTACATTTTTCCATCGTAATACGTTACATACAATATCCATGCAAGCCCCAATCCAAGGCCACGTGAGGTTTATCGGATGATATTTCGAGTATCGCGGCATCATGTACGAAGCTTATGGTAGATTTATTTCCCCGTTGAGTTTCGCGCCTGTAAACCAATAAACTCGGAAAACTCCATTTTACTATTGTTTGGGCTCTTTCCGAACGAGGTTTAGCTTTTAGATTCAATTATGTATAGGGTAGCGCCATCTGCGTTTGATAATATGAATTTATTTTATGATTTTTTGTGTATAATAAAATGTTTTAGTGAGCAGACAATTTATTACTAGAATTATCATCAAACAGTAACAAGTTTCTATGTAGTTCTAGGTTTTATAATAGACTCTGTGCTAACTTAAGCGTAATTTATCAGTGTCGTGTTTCGTTTTCCAGTCACCTTGACTCTTCACTCACTTCTTCTTCTTCATTGATTCACTTGCTTTAACAGAAAAACACTGCTCTTCTGCAACATTAATCAAACATACAAAATGTAACCGATAACTCAATAATCTCATTTAACAACCTTTTTGCATGCGTTCATCAGGTTATTTTTATCTTTGAGATATTGGTGGAACTTTTAAAATGTTTTAGAGGCAGTTTTTAAATATATTTTTGACATGTAAAATATTTTATTTTAAATTAAACTCTTATAGTTTTGTACGCCTACCTGGACTGTCTCGTAAAATTAACTCTATTCATCTTTCCAATTTTAAAACTTAATTATTACTAGATCCTTTATTCTCAGAATAATTCCGATCTATTGAAGAAAGTACGATGGCATCACTCAACCTCATTTTAAGGATACAAATAGATACTAATGGCGTCCACCCACACATACGGTATACAGGGTATTAACCGACAGAAGATGACGTCTCGAAATTGGATGGAATCACAAAAAAATCATATTCGAAAACAAATTTAGGTAATTATTATTCATTGACATAAATGTTTTATCTATATATCAAAGCCGTGTTGGCTAAGTGGTAGAACACTCGGCTTTCATTCTAAAGCCACTTCAAAGAACAAATGCAGTGGACTTTCTCGAAGGGAGACATGGATCGGCAAACGCAGCGTGACGTCCACCAACAGGATCGACGGATAATCTTGTCGAAACTGCCAGTTAACGGTGGAAGCAAGCTGTATCCGACCACCGCTGTATATACCTGGGTATAATACGAGTACCCTTAATTATTTATATTAAGGGAGGCCTATGTCCAGCAGTCACACTGTCACGCCCACCGTGGGCGTCCGATGGCTGAAATGATGATGATTCCACCACCAGGTTCACAACGGGCCAACCCAATCTCAGCATAAATCCAGACTTAACGCTCGAAGACTTGCGCGAGGAATAAATCTCAGGATTGCACACATTCTGCCGTACCTTGGAAAAGCGGAGCATAAAGCCGCTATAGCCAATTGAGCATTTTGCCGCTGTCGTGTCTCAGCAGCACAATGCTCAATGATCCGGGAACTGATAACATGATAACGTATTCTGCTAAGGTGTTTTGACTTCGGAAACGTATAGGTACCTACTTGATATATTTTCTTGTGTATTCAAACTGAATAATATTAGGTAAAATCTTATTAACCGATTTAAAAAGGAGGTTCTCAATTCTCCGGAATCTTTTTTTATGTACTGTCAGAATCTTATTATGTAGGTAATTAAAGAAGCCTGGACCAATTTGCAAAATTCTTATAATTATCGTTTGTGTACTTCCAGGTGGTCTAATAGTCAATATCAGGTCATGACGTTATCCTTGAGAAATTGGTAGAGTATTAAAATTTTGTGTGATATTATTTTCTATTGATAATTTCTGTCTCAGAATACTCGGAATATAATGGAAAATGATATCATTTTTCCGGGAAGTAACTTGGGCGGTGTAACCCAATGATGTGGCTTAGTCATTTTCATTTTAATTTAAGCTTTCACTTTCACCATCAAAGATTCAAAAAGGGATCCTTTAAAAGTCAGTCTAAATGAAGATCTGTGAAGAATAATGAAACAAAGTCGCAAAACAACTGTCATTTGTAAAAAGCCTCCCTTTCGCTGTTCCGAAGTTGTAAAATCAAACCCTTCCGGTTACAAACCAATCCATTTGATTAAAAGCACCGTCGCTGTCCAAAGGACTAAAATACCCGAAAAGGTTTCTTCGGGAAAAACAATAAACGTGTGATTGATGTCGTTTGATAACCAGGCCATCGATTCTTGACTAAAGCTCTTTGAATTACTTTATGTATACAAAATACCCTTTTTTACAAGGACAAAGACTTTTAGGACGTGTTAATTCTTCGGATTCAATACGTACATTACTTCAACATTATCGAGATCTTAGTCGGGGTTCAAAGATACTATTTATATTATTATGTTACAGTTGAATGTTTAATTTGTTCGATCAAACAAGAAAGACAAAGGAATTTTAAACGCGAAATAGCCGACCCGCCGACAGCTTATACCTACATAATAGTATTATAGTCTAAGATCCCGCTATACAACGACCTTCACCGAGATGCTTATTTATTAATGAGACGTATTTTTTATGTTATTAAATAATGCCAATAAATATATCCTAATATGGGTTGCCTAACAAATTTCAGTCCAGAGTATTTTTAATTTTATTAATAATTAATTTTTTTTTTGTTTTAAACATTGCACCGGTGTGATTATTAAATAAATTTGATACCAATCGAAAGTTTGAAGCCCATAGAATATGCAAACGTTAAGCGCTCTACACACCAAAGCCGGCGGCCCGCCGGCACAGCCCGGCGGCCTAACCCGCCGGCCTTATTTTGTACTAAATAAAGCCGGCGGCCTACAAAATAAGGCCGGCGGGTTGGGCCGCCGGGCTGTGCCGGCGGGCGGTGTGTAGAGCGCTTTAGGTTGCCCTATTATGTATCACGTTAAACGCTTTAAGAAAAATCAAGTATTTCCATTCAGGCCACAAGGCTCATCGGTGAGCCTTATTATACCGGACCATTCGAGCCATGGGGGTCATCCGTGAGCCGCGTGACAGGTCCAACGTAAACGCTTCCCACAAGCCACAGACTGCAGCTATTTTTTAATTATTAATTAAAAATACTCTGGACTTAAATTTGTTAGGCAACCCATATAGGATATATTTATTGGCATATTTAATAACAAAAAAAATACGTCTCATTAAATAAGCATCTCGGTGAAGGTCGTTGTATAGCGGGATCCTATACTAATAGCCTTTCTTAATAAAGGTACTAGCTAAAACTGAAATATTCACAGAGCTTCCTGAGTGGTTGTCTGGGTGTTATATAATGTATAATAAAAAAAATATCTATCTACGTATGTATATTATATTAAGTATATCAGAAATCTAGCACCCGTAACACAAGCTTCGAGCTTACCACGGGGCTAGATGTTGCTGTGTAAATTGTCCAGCAATATTTATTTATTTATTTTATTTATTTAGTTAAGCGCGTTAAAACAAACAAACAAACAAACTTCTCAGCTCTTTAATATTAGTATAGATTAAACGTCGGTCGGCTTGAATGATCAATCCAATACCTGTGTCTTAGAGTGGTGTCGCCGGCAAGAATAGTACCACCTCGCTTTGTCCCATTAGAGTCGTCAATGCGACCAACAGATTTACCATATTTTTTTATTGTTTGTTCCCAGGCGGGAATCGATCCCGTAACCACTAGCGTTGCAGGCAGACCTTCATCCGATGCGCCATGGAGGTCAGGAAGAAAGGATAATTATCTACATCTGTGTATAAATAACAATGACTGACTTTATAAGGAACAAAAAGAGACACGAAATCACGAACTATCATATTTACAACGATTTATTTGTCTCCCTCACACTTCAATCGGCAAAAATCCAAATTCCATCTTTGTAAACCCTTCGGCATTGTCAAGATCAAACAAGGCATCTAAATCTCAATATGCCGGGTTATTCCCGGGTATTCTCTGGTATTCCGAGGTATTCCTGGTTATTGTTGTCAATGGAATACGGCCTCCTGTATCAAAGTGAATGGTTCTGCGGTTAAGCCTATCATGGATACGGGGAATTATGGAATATCATTTGACATGCCTCTTGCTTAGATTAATCTGTATGGAATCTGTTGTGTGTGTTGTTGTCAGGGTTTTTGAAATTATATTATTTAATAATTAACCATACGACTTATGTGGCGTGGTGGTTCAATTCCTGTTCTGGTCAAAAAATAGTACAAACTTCAAATATTTACGAATGTCTGGGTGTCGGATAAAATGAATCTGAATCATCCGTTCGAGACCTACATTATTCGCTAAAGCGAAAGCTAAATTGTTTGATCGCTCAAATCTCAGAAACCGCTGCGCGCTGGTCCGATATGAATAATTATTTTTGTGTTGAATAGCAGGTACATTTATCGTGGAAGGCTGTATATAAACTTGCATTACGTAGATATCGTAAATAAAACTTAAACGAGACTGCCGGTGGGTTTTTAAATTATTTATTTAACCACGCAAAACATTAAACAAAAAATACTATCTACATAACACTATGAATTACATTGAAATATAAAACAATGCTTATTTAAGATTTTCTTTATTTATAAAGTTATTATTATCAATCGTAAAATCAGTCCTAAAACCTGTCCTGATTTAATTACAGAACCGGAACATACATACAAATAGTGAACATATTCCAGAGTATTCGCTATATAACGCAGACATACCTCCGGCCCAGATAATCTGTTTCCGGATAGTAGCCGTGTATTCGGTGCGCGTCGTTGAGCATTGACCACTGACCACTGGCCTGCGTCGATATGTGGTTCTCAGAGCCTAGTCACTCGACAGTTAAGGTATGTATACACCTAAGTTGTTGAGGAATTAATAAGGGAATAGCGTACGAAAAACTAGAAATTATTCCTTTGCTGAAACTTAGTGGAATTAAGTATTGAGCTTTATTTTGCTAGGAAAATATCACCTGTAGTATGTATTATAATGTTCTTCGTATTTCTAATAAGTTTTAAGTCATAAAACATGAGCGTATAATAGTTTAGACGGACACTCACCAAACCTAATTGTTAGGTTTGCTTTTAGAGTTTTCCTCACTCATCAAGATAGAAATCCGTGTCTCAGCAGTGATTCGATATTGTTCTTTGATTTATTGACTTAATTTTAATAAACCTGCCCTGGAAAGTGTGTGCAGTGTGCTTAGACCATTAGCTGACGGAAATGCGCTAGCCATAGACATTTGTTGACGTCCTCTTGATGCACCGCTCAGTGGCCTGGTGATAATGATGATCTATAATTGGTGTCTAGTGGAATTGCTGAAGCTATCTGTTTAGTGACTTTTTGTCAAAAGATAATTTATTGAAACTTAGATAGTAACATATTATACACACATGATAGATAAATAAAAACATAAGCAAGAAATAAATTTTTGTGATAAAAGTATGAAGCTTTAATATAAGTTTGGATTCTGTCGATATTGTTATTTTTGGTTCAGGTCTGCTATCACATATCAGAGACCAGACAAATAATTATCACAATACTTCTAGCGATAAGATAAGAACTAAACTTTCAATTTGAAGGTCACCAAAAAGCGGGATAGGCTTATCGAGCTACCACCCTTCAGATTGCCAGACGATGGATAACAATGTCCTCGACGGCCGTAAGCCCGTCTCCGTAAGATTCATGTATCTTCCGAGACAGCTATTAACTAATTAATGGACAGATGGCTTTGCGGCTTCCTTATTATCATCAGGCGGAAGTAGATCAAGTGTAACCTTGAGCTACTGTTAGTTATCCATTATTTTGAATTGTTCAAAACGTCCAATAAAAGGCTTGCTAAGTTACTAATTGACTCCACGGTTAATAAGAATGTTGGCTTCTTTTTCGGACAGGTCCGCATCTTCCTTGGACGTGGCAATATCTGGTATACCTGAGATATTCTGAGTACTCTGCGTTCTGCTGTCGAAATATAATAGTACCTATCATTAAATTTTGATAACAGTAATACTATTATGTAAAACTGTTCTAGAGGCGACAAGACAAGAAGAAAGTTTACAGCACTTTGCGACAGACTTTATGCATTAGAAATCTAAGAAAAAAAGTGGTATGAGTTTACTTCAGTATTGGATGCCCTATGACAAAAACATTGGTGAAATATATATAAAGAAGTCCCTGACTCCACAGAAAGCTGTCCTTATCCAAGTTAATATAATTACCTCAACAAAAACTTTTACAAGTTTCCATCAGTATTCCAAAAGCGTTCACCAAAATACGATAGTGTCTTTCTTGCCAAGAACCTCAAACAATCTACATTTGTAATTTATTTGCGGAGTGGTCGCCGGTCAGTCATCGACAGCGCCTCTCCCGGGAAATCTACACGTTCACATAAAACTGCGAAATCATATTATTTTAGTAATTTATTGCTGTCGATCTGTGACGTTTTATTTGGTGTTCTAAACTGAGGTTTTGGAACCCATATGAGAAAATGGAAGGTGAATAAAATAAGCAAGTATGATCAATAATTTAATATATTTTGATTTGGTACCTACTAATTTCTCCATCTTTTTGTTTAGCTGGGATAACTTTGCTTTGCCAAAAAAAAATCATTTAATAGACAGTAGATCTGTGTTAAGAAAAGTGTTTGTTTTTATTTTTAGTGAACTTTCAACGCGGGGCTTGCCTTTTCGTTTTTTATCCGACTACGCGACGCAAAGGAGTGGAACAACATAGAAAAATATCCGTATTATTTACTTCTCTTTTGATTTTCAATGTGCTTTTTGTCTGGTATTGTAGTGCTGGTTTAAGAAGGGTAGGTACCACACAATTTTCCCATAGTGCTTAGCAATGGAACTAGTACATTATCATTTCAAAAGGCGAGGAGAAGTGTAAAAGCAGATTTAGAACCCGCTACCTTCGGAATAAAGGCCGAGTGTGCTTCTTTCAAGAGCCAAGCCCAAGCCGTAGGGATTTAAATATAATTGTCATTGTCTTCTTATTATGTAAAATACTACAAATTTCATTCAACAAGTAGTCAGCTTCTATTTCATTATACACATACATCTTACATTAATAGCTGATGCTATCTCGAAGCTTTGAGCGTTAATGTCGCAATTATCGCTCGCATTATCACCGCGTAATGTCGAGGGGAGTTATCGAGCACGCGATATTATTTAGTAATTAAGTGATGTATTCATGCTGTTTGTTATAGATAAGTATATATAACTACAAAGCATTCATTGGATTCTAAATAGGTAATGTTAGGTAAGTATATACCGACCACGCGTGGATATCGGATTGTGAATGTGAAGTGTTTTGCTTACAGAAACTGTAGGAGAAGACGGCATTACAATAGTGAGTAGTAGAATTAGTTCTTTGGTGTTTTTTATTTGGTATTCTCGTAATAAGTGCATAAAATTGATTTTACTTTATTCACGCCTAGCATTAGATTGACTTTATGCTTACGTCCCGTGCAAGCGAAAGTTAGCTCAATCAATCACTATAAAAAATAAGCAATATCTATTAATAAAAAATAGATAAAGTGTTTAGATCCTCAAGGATGCAAATAGAATTATGTATACTTTTTACTCATAAATACATAATTAATAGTATAAATGATAACAAACATAACATTAATATAGGTTGCCAAGACAATAAATTTGTTACTTCAACCACTAAATAATGTACCTATATAAGGATATGTACTTCCATTATATTATGTTCCAGAATTTATATATTTTAAAATTCCAACAAAAATATTCTCATATCACATTTTGTTCATTGCTTTTTTACAGCCGCAATAACAAAAATAACACTCGAATAATTTCTCCCCTCACTGAGGGATGGCGGAAAAGAAATCATTTTTCTTAGGAAGCTTCGAGAAGCACTTAACAGTATTGAACGGAAAACGCACTTTCCGATGAAAACAGATTTCTTTAATCTTAAAATACAGAAACAAAAACAAAATGTATCTTTTGAAAAATATTACATGAGTTTTAGTTTCGTTCTTAATTATACAAAGTTTGATCTATTTGGAACCACGTTGAACACATTTTTTCGTTAAATATAGGTAAGGTTTCTGTTCCTTGTGGTGACGACATATGAATATCACGACCCTTTTTTCTCGTTGTTGGTATAATGACTTCTCGATGTATAATATACTAGACGACCGGCAATAATCAATTTCTGTTCTGTACCAACAATACTTTTGTGAGACCCGTGCCCAACAGTGGGACAATCAAAACAGAACAAAGAAACGCTAGTCATGATTGTATCTTTTACATCGTTTGTGAGGGTTAGCTCGAGTCGTTTTGTAAAAACATTCTAAATGAAAACTTGTAAGCTACAGAGTGCTTCAGAGCTGGGATTAACAAAACCACTACGGACGGACCGAAACTACAAATAAACATAAACTTTGAGTGAGTTCGCTTGTTAACAAAATGTTGTTTAAAATATTTAGTTTTTGTTTTAGGTAATTGGAAAAGTTTTCTAAAACTAAAAACAGTCGTATTGCCTATTATGAGATCAAATTACTTAAAGCATTCAAATGTTTGAACCCCCTATCCCACAACCAGGATTGGCAATCAAAACAGAGAAAGTATTTTATAAATTATTATTATTGTATAGAGTGCGTATTTATATAGTAAAATTGGTAATATTCCTAACCTCTATCTAAGGTTAAGAAAATATTCGTAATATAAAAATAAACCTTCAGAATAACGATATTTCTTATCCAAATTGAAGCAAAGGTTTCGAATATCGCTTCTTTTTGTGACATTACGTCTTCGCATTATTTCGAATTACGGTAAACATATAAAGAAATTGTATAGAAAATTGCACGTAATCGTATTTTTGCTTTGTTTGGATCGAGTTCCCGTAGTTTGAACCGCGAAATCGTAATAGGATCTAATACAATATTGCTGCGAATGAAGCAAAATGGAGTGAATCAGTCACGTGTGGCTCATGAATAAGAAAATTGAAAGATAATTGTTTTAGGTGCGGATTGTCAGCGAGGATCGAGTTATCGCTTATTTACAAGCTTTTACGAGATGCGCGCTTTTAGGCTTTCAATATTGGGGGTGCGGTTTTATTTTATATTATTTGAGATGGATTTTCATGACGCTGATCTGATGATGCCTTTTGCTCTTTTTGGCTTCTGAAAAATTGTTTCTTATTTGTGTATTTATTTCACTCATCATCATTTCAGCCGTTGGACATTCCAACTGAGTGACAATATAACTGGTGTTTGTGTATCCATCTCCTGGATAGGAAAGGCTATATAGGTGTGTCTGGTGAGCGATCTTACGAGTACGTATATAAATTACTACTCTATTACCTACCTACCATACCATACCTCGTTCAATTACAAAACAAAGCCAAGACTTACCGCCGCCAAGCACACAAGTCAAAAACATAACAAATTCAGAACGGAACCTCTCAAATCAAACAAAGACATGTCTACTCAGCTACAAGACGTCAAAGGCTTTTTTCCTCGTTGACTGATGTCCATTTGCAGGCGGCGGAGGCGCTTCACGACAAACACGCACAAAAGAGTTTCTCTAACCATAGTGCTTTATTTGTTAAGTTATTTTGAGAACGCTTTATTTGGGAGACAAGGGAGCATTAGCATCTTAAGTAAGAAATTGGATAATGGTTTACTTATGTAGTCATAGTCAAAGTCAAAAATTTCATTTTAAAATTAGTCTAAGTAAGTTACTATTCTAAGGTATTTGAACTTCATCTGCATTTAAAATTATAAGAACACGTATAACGTTCCACGATGAGCATGCATCTTCTCATTCATAGAACCCATAAATGTCTTGGCGTATATGATATAAACACCTGCTAACTATTTAATAAATGACTGAGATTGCAACAGATGGATTAAAATTAGTTATCGCGTTAACAATTCAAAAATAAAATTTTATTAGCAAAATGCCACACATAGAATAGTAATTATAAATTTAATGGGATAATGATGTTTTTTGTTTTCGCGGTCTAGCAGAGCAACTGTACAATTGCTACATTATGTATCTTGGTTTGGACGAGTTTTTTATCTGTGCTTATAAACATTGTTTATAAAATTGAGCTTTAAAAAAATAAGGAAGCAGACGAGAAATAAAAGATATTTAGAAAGTTCCTAGTCCAAGTTACAATGCAAGCTGCGCTCAAATTTAATAAACGCTTAGAACTGCCGTCGTTCCAATGATTTATTTTAAAATGGCGGTTACCGCGAATTCCACTCGTGTTCGACCTATTTTGGCGAGTACTCTTGTACCGACTAACTAACTGTGACGTTGCGTACGTGGTAGTTTTACGTTTAAATGTTTCACTTTGTTACTCTTTCAGGAAACATTATTAAGCGTTGTTTTATACACGGTATAGACACCGCGCTTATAAAAACGTCTTGTAAAAAACATTTAGACTCAAAATAGCACTTAACACTGGTAGTTTTCTTAAGTGACGTAGTATTTGTTAGTTAACCTTTTCCCGTAAAATCCATTAAGGAACTGAAGAAGACAGGAACAGCGTTGTTTAATGTTCGCTGAGCGTTCAACAAGCCGCCTAGTAAACTTGTTCTTATTGACTCGTGCCCAACGCGAGACGTAAATGATAAGTTGCATTTAACCCATCCCTAAGAAAAGTTTATAGTAAACCGGAAGTAATAACATAAAATGCGGTGTTTTAAATTGAAGTACTTCCATTTAGTAATTTGACGATATTTTTAAATTTGTGCCATGAAATAGTCAAATTTCTATAACCCCAAGTGGATAAGCTATTGATCCGTACGTATGTCGCCCAGGCAGTGGTGACAGAGCGGAAAATGACCATTTAGCGTCCTTTGTTGGCCGTGAAAGGGCACTGTCACTCACTGGGCGCTGGCCACTGCTCGCCAGCGGAACAAAGGGTACTTGGGCTATTTTAAACTATCCATTTTATGGGACATGCTTTTTTGTTTTCTTTATTCAGCTGGTTTGCTCTGTATGCTTTTAATGAAAACTTATTCCACACTAGAAGTGCGTTTTGTAGATTTTTATTAGGGTCAAAACATTCTTCCGTGGTAAAATTATAATATTAAAAAAAAAATGGTAAAATTATAAATAAAATTATAATATGGATCAAATGTGTCTGAAATAAATGAATATTATTATTATTATTATTATTATTAAAATAAATGAATGAATTTGTGGGATTAATAATAAGAAAAACAACCTTTTCAACTTTATAAAATTAGTAGAGATATTGATAACATAAGTTTTATATGTGTAGATTACAATGTCTATTTACTATTTTTAGGCACCTTATTGTTTAATATAAAAGAAAAACTATTCATCTCATAAATAAAGTTATTAGGTACCAAAGTAAAAAATATTATTTTTCGATATTTTACACAGCACTTTAAAATTAATTTTTCAGAAAATAATTGTCTTCGTTAGAACCCGTTGAATTTTGTAGTAAAAAGCAACTGGCAAATAAAATGAAGCTAGTTTCATATTTGCGGTTTAAAATTTAACGAAGTGTTTCAAAGTAAAATATTTTAAGAACGTACTTATTTTCATTTTATATTTGTACTCGTTTCACAATATTCTTGAATGTTGAAATATTTTTTTATTTTCTAAATTACACCTTTTTATTGAATCAGTGGCAAAATTAAAAAAAATATTTGCATGAAAAGACGACACTTGTTAACTTTACGTTACGTTATCCGCTAAACTCTTCTCTATTCTATATTATGCTCATCATTTATGTCGCTCGTAGTTGATGTGTTTTAAAAAATAAGTATATAAAATATAAACTAGATAAATAAATCTACAAGTCTGGCAAACTATAATATCTTTCTAAATAAAACGACTATTCGACTCAGCTGACTCCAATAGCCGAAGTAACAAACTGTAAATTTCCTCCATTGTCCAAGCAAGTTTCGCTGAAGGCTTTATACCACACAAGGGGCTTAAATAAACATTTTATTGGACAAGGACAATCCTATTTTAATGGAAGCGAAGGGACAGAGCTCAGTTAAAAATTAGACCGTGAATTTAACGGTTACGGAGCTGAATTAAACGGAGGTTCGTAATGAGTTTTGGATGTTTTGTTGTGAGTCGACCGCTAACGATACAGGGAGTGTAATTCTGGGCTGCGTTTCATATTAAGAAGAATTACGATAAGTTGATGCTTGCGGTTGCTAATTTTCATGATACTGGGATGGTAATGGAGCCATATGGTATGTTAATTGTGCAAGTAGTAGGTGTACAATTTGATTTCTAACGCGAATAATTTTTCATGCGATTTTCAAGAAAAATTTTGTGAGAGGTGTACATTCATTCAATTTGTAATCTAAAGCAATAGCAGGTAAAAAATGTTATTGATAAATCTGTGTAAGGAGGTAAAATATAACTAGTTCTTTTTGGTTAAAAAAGATAGCGCTTATAGGAGAACTTTGAATTTAAGAAATAAAGGAAAACTAAAACAATTATTTTGATGAGGTTCAACAATTCTACAGTTAGAATTTACAGTTATTTTTTGCAAAATAAACCTAAGCATAATATTTAAAACGATTTTTGGAATGATTCATTGTAAAGTAAATTCCAAAGTAAAATACGTTCCACCAGAAGTGAAAAATGACATTCGAGAACTTAGAACAGAAATACCTATTTGTTAGCGATCGGAGTGAGAAACGGCCGGTTATATTCCATTTGAGATGATGGATGGAGCTCCTCAGACGTGAAATCTGCAGCTCGCGCTCGGAGCCGCGATGCCGAATAATAAGTGAGTCTTGTTGAGACCCCGTGATTTGAAATCACAGGAATGGTCTTACCACACATACATTTTGGTAAGACTATTTTTTTAAGTAAAAGAAATAAAAAGAAAAGTTAACCATTTTGTTGTTAAAAATTTTTTCAAGCTTAATAATCTACTACATTATCTTGCCAAACAACTTGCTTGTTATTGCTTGTCTATTGTAAATTTAAGGTTTACGTTATAATTATGATCGTAAAATGTTTCACGATGAGATTTTATTTTAAGCAATAAAATCATAATGTTGTAGAACAATATTAAGGAGATAAGCCACAGTGACACAGAATATGAAATACTGAGAGATCTTTGAACTATAGTAAGATAAAGAATTATACTATTCTTAGGTTTGCACAACACGGCCATCTGCCAATAACTAGTAATGTCAAATTTTAGTAAACACCCAATACCTGCATTATCAATAGGTCACAAATAGTCATTTTATTTTAGCTGCAGTGCGCCAGACCACACGGTATCAAAACAACGTGTCCTTTCATTTACATAAATACAACTCGCGGTAAATTACAAGCGTTCTAAATAATTTATACCGGTTTGTGTTTACAGCTGTAGGCACTCAGTGATTGTTGTTCAAAAGTTTGTATAACAACTAGCTTATCAGCATTAGAGCTTTTCCACGAAAGCTACTGCCTACATTGCTCTCACATCATCTGATCTGTAGATATATAATTACCAAAATGACAAATGTCTGAAGTAGTATTAGATTTAGCATTAATTTATAAAAATAATAGAGATGTTACTATTCTAAGCGCAGCGCCACATGACCACGATGGCTTCCGGACATCGGATATCAAATATTGTGCAGTATTTTTATCACTGAACGAAATTGTAACACGAATAAACCTATCAAACAAAGCTCATAAAATCAAAGGCTGTCAGTAACTCGGCAGGATCACGCCATGATTCATTTAAAATTTTACTCAAATTTTGATACCGGACTATTATGAAGCTTTAAATTTAAATTCATAGAAAGTAAAGTTTTTGAATTTCAATTTATTAAGTACTTTTTAGGGTTCCGTAGCCAAATGGCAAAAACGGAACCCTTATAGACTCGTCATGTCCGTCCGTCCGTCCGTCCGTCCGTCCGTCCGTATGTCACAGCCGTTTTTCTCCGAAACTATAAGAGCTTTAACGTTGAAATTTGGTAAGAAGATGTATTCTGTGAACCGCACTTAGATTTCAGAAAAAATTGAAAAATAAATAATAAAATTTGGGGGTCCCCATACTTAGGACTGAAACTTAAAAACTTTTTTTTAATCAAACCTATACGTGTGGGGTATCTATGAATAGGTCTTCGAAAATCATAACAATGTTTTTAACACCATTTAATTCTAAACTTAATAGTTTGGACATGAGACTCTTCCAAAGTGGAAAACAGAGTGTCCCCCCCTCTAATTTCTAAAATAAGAGGATGATAAATCTAGAAAAAATATATATTGTACAAAACCATAAAAACTAACAATGAAAATTGGTTTGAACGAAATCTATCAAGTAGTTTTTTTATAATACGTCATAAACTATTTCATATAAACAATTGCTGCGGAAGCCTACATGGGCGAGTCCGACTCGCACTTGGCCACTTTTTTAACTGATAGATTAATTTTAATAATAATACTGGTTTTTGTTGATGTACATTCTTATATTATATTATTAGAAATATCCCTTTATTGTTCTTTAAATTATATTGCTCTATTTTCATAAAAGAAGTTCTAGAGTTAAATAATCATAATATAGCTGTCAAAGGTTACGCATTAATAAAATATAGAAGTTAATTTTACAAGCACATTATCGTTTGTTTAATGAATGCTAATAGCAAGTTCATTTGCGAGGCCGTAATCATAAATCTCTGAGCTTAGTGCCAACTTACTGTAAGTGTTATGGTTTTACTTTGGCAATTCACTTTGATTTTCAATAAAATTTTAATGATTCATGTTTGGGTTGCGATGACTCACTGAAATTCATCATCATTTTTCAGTAGTAACCGTCATCTTAACAGTCACTGCTGGATATAGGCTAGATTTTATGTTATTCCGATTAAAGACCACCCTTTGTTTTACAAAATAAGTGGTCTTACCCTGGAAAATAACATAAAATAGAAATACCTTTTTCTACTACCATCTAGACACAAAAGGTTGCGGGTTCGATTCCCGCCTCGGAACAACTATTTGTATGATCTGCTAATACTTGTTTCGGGTGTCTGGGTGTTTATGTATGTATAATAAAAAATATCTATCTATGTATGTATATTATATTAAGTATATCAGAAATCTAGCACCCGTAACACAAGCTTTGAGCTTACCACGGGGCTAGATGTCGTTGTGTAAAATTGTCCAGCAATATTTATTTATTTATTTATTTATTATCTGGTACAGTAAAAAGCAAGCTATTCCTGTGTTTCAAATAAAATACCAAAACGTCAACGTCACTACGTAAGTTATGACGTAGTTGAGTGACGTATGAATTGCTATGAATTGCTCAATTAGGCAACAACGCCGAGCGACGTAGCGACGTAGCGATGATACTCCGCGTAATGAACGAATCGCCGAGTCAAGAGTCTCGACGCTCTAATTAGGATGATACTCGAATTATTTGTTGGAAGAATATCAGTAATTATTTTGATATTCTGCTTGTTTGTAAACGTGAGCTTGTGCTTGAAAGGTCTTGTAAAATTATAGGATTTCCTCGAAATGTAACAAGGACCATCAAGGTTTTATGCCGATTTTCTTGACCTCTTTTTGATTTGAAAATTATAATTATTTAAAAATATTTCTTTTGCATTCTAAGGCAGATAATTTTTGAATTAAGTTAACTTGACTATTGTATAAAGTACATTTTTAATTCAGGAGAAGTAGAGCATAGGTACTTGATGAGGCCGATAGTGAAGCACCACCAGTTTAAATTAAAACTGCATTCTTCACAAGAACATAATTTCGAATCAAATTTCCTTCATGTCAATCTATGAAATTAGATTCGATTAGGATCTCAATTATTTTTCACAGAAAATATTTTCTCATCATACCTTAATTTAACGAGGTCAATCAATTGTGCCAATTTAAAAACGAAAGTAAATAATTACCTTTTCAGAACAATCATAATCGCCTAACTGTGAAGCGCGTGAAGTAGTGAAGTAGTGGCAAACAAATTTTGTAAAGGTCCTTTAAATAAATTAGATTAAAAAACAATCATAATCACCCCTATGTATGTTCCCACTGCTGGGACACATGGATTTTTCTCTTGGCGAGAGAGATTGGTTTTTATTCACCACACTTAATTTATCAAGAGAAAAATCAGAGGGTTGCAGTGGGGTTTGATCCCACAACCTTTGGAATGAAAGCCGAGAGTGCTCCTAATTAGCCAACACGGCTCGTTAGAACAATAAAATATTGAAATAATCTGAGTGATAATCAGTATTAAATTTTGTTTAAATAATCATAATCTGTATAATTATGATTACACACATTATAAGAACGTACATGATGTAGTGTGCGGTGAAAAAAATAATCCTTACCTTATAATAAACCGCCTCCCAAATCGTGAAAAACGTTCTCGAAAAATCCAACGATCAAACACAATTGTTGATTCACTTACACCTTGGTTAGTTATTTGCGTCTTTGTTTACTTAGTGTCTTCACTTACACTGTCTCAGTATTTATTTACACTACAAACGTTCCAATATTACATATATTCCGTATAGTATATGTATTTATAACTACTAAATTTAGGTTTAAATTCAATAAAACTATATTCTGCGTTGTCGCAATTTAACACAGTTAATATCTCACTAATGTAGTAACCGAAGTGTTAATTTACACTAGCATAGTTACTAAGGGTTATAATCACTTGTCCCGTTTCGGAGGGTAAATCTCGCGAGGGTTAACGTGAACGTGAACGTAGCTACGTTTACGTGCGGAGAGGTCCACATCCCGTGAGCTACTGACTGGCGCAGACTCCGAAACGAATCTAGCCTCCCAAATGACTACCGTAGCGGTGGCTGCCGCAGTATAAGGGTTAACAGTATAGTAGCTCTAATATTCACTACCTTTTTGGTAGTTTGATTTAATTGATAATTTACTATTGGATAATTTTACTAATTGTTTTACAGATTTTATGTATGAATAGAGATATTTTATTGATTTGGCAAGTGAATTTAAGAACACAAACAATATGGTAAATTTTAAGACATTTTAAATAAGTACCTAGTTAATTTGGTATCTGAATCAAGTATTTATTTGCAGTAGTATCGTCGGTAGAACGCAGCGTGGTAGTACCGTAGCACCGTCGTAGCTCTTCTGCTACGAACCGCTACGAAATTATTATGATAAACGCTATTTAATTAAGGTGTGAATATTAAACGATATTCAAGGCAATGCCTTTTGTATGACGCGAGACATTCCGTTCTATTGAAATATCTTTATTGAAAAAAGCTACAAAGAGACAATATGAGTTTTTTGATGACAGAAATTGAAGTTATTGCATTTAAAATGAAATTTCTGTCGATCACAAACAAGTTGTTTGAGCTGGAAATATTAAATTTGTGATATTTGATGTAGGTTCTCTTTGTATGATGATTATTATTTGATAATTTTTTATTATTATTATTATTATTATTATTATTATTTGACGACCTCTGTGGCGCAGCGGGCGAAGGTCCGCCTGCGACGCAAGAGGTTGCGGGTTCGATTCCCGCCTCGGAACAACTATTTGTATGATCTGCAAATATTTGTTTCGGGTGTCTGGGTGTAATGTATGTGTAATAAAAAATATCTATCTATGTATGTATATTATATTAAGTATATCAGAAATCTAGCACCCGTAACACAAGCTTCGAGCTTACCACGGGGCTAGATGTCGTTGTGTAAAATTGTCCAGCAATATTTATTTATTTATTTATTTTATTAAAGTTAAATGGATTGGATAGATGAACATATATTAATTATGTAGGTAATAACAATGATTTATTTCAGACATCATATAAAAATAAGGTCCTTATCTGTTTCGTAACACAATATTTTGTCGTATGTTACTAAGTTTATTATGTTTTCAATTAATACTCATCATCATCATCATCATCATTTCAGCCATCGGACGTCCACTGCTGGACATAGGCCTCCCTTAAACATCTCCAGTTGTTTCGGTCGGATGCAGCTTGCATCCACCGTGAACCGGCAGCTTTGATCAGATCATCTGTCCATCTTGTTGGTGGACGTCCGACGCTACGTTTTCCGATCCGTGGTCTCCACTCGAGAACTTTTCGGCCCCATCGGCCATCCGTTCTTCTCGCTATATGGCCAGCCCATTGCCACTTCAAAGAGCTAATCCGCTGGGCTATGTCGGTGACCCGCGTTCTTCTACGTATCTCCTCATTTCTGATTCGATCGCGTAGAGAAACCCCGAGCATAGCCCTCTCCATAGCTCTTTGAGCGACTCTGAGCCTGTTCATGAGGCCGATAGTGAAGCACCACGTTTCGGATCCGTAAGTCATCACTGGCAACACACATTGATTATAGACTTTCGTCTTGAGACACTGCGGTATTTTGGACCAATTAATACTACATTAAGTTAATTCGAATGACCTGGGAATATTTCTCTTATTTGCCATAACGACAATTTTGGCGATCATAAATTTTTAAGGTGAGTTTAAATTAGTTTTTTTAAAGGGGCTTTTTTATACTTCTTGAACAGCTGGGCTGATTTAGGTGCTATTGGTTTTTAAAAAAGTCGGAGTAGCTTATAGAAGGTTTAACAGGTCAGAAAATATGGAAATAAAACTTAATTATTATTATTCATTTTATAACAACGGGAATTACTCACGTATTTTTTACACGGGAGTTAATGATATTTTTTTATAATGCGACATATACGTTTTCTATTTCATTACATTTATTCGATTACATTTTAAAGTAAAGTTAAACTTAAACGTTACTTACGTTTAAGTTTACTTGTCTCCCGATGACCTCTGACCCTTCAGAGATGGCAAGTGCGAGTATTGTACAGTATATCTAGCGGCTGCCTCAACAAACGAGGCACGAGGCCGACTAATCCCTCGAGCGCGGGACCCGGCCCACAATCCCTCGCCTTCGGACCCTGATTCCGTTACTACGACATAATGGGCAGATTACTTTATTGTTTTATTTTAGGTTTTTGGTTTCTTGTGGGATAGCGCGGAAATAGTTTGAGGAGTAAGGCCTGTTTACACATAACGCTAACGGAGCCGCGAGAACAGCTAGTATTAAATAATAAACAATGCCGAGAAACTCAGAAGGTTTAAAATATGAGAAAGAGATTATAGTTTTGTTTTGTACTAGCTTACCCACGCGCGGCTTCGTACGCTTTATGTTTTTAACATTTTTAACCTTCCCTAGGCTATTAGGACTATAATAAAACCAAGAGCAACTAAATCGGCCCAGCCAATTATTTGTTTTGTTCTTCTTGAGATGTAAAATTAAAACGAAAAGTTCAATTTATTTTTAGATTATGTATGTATGTAATGATATAAATTATTATTACAAGACACGGCGTGTGACGTTCGAGCCCAATGTCGCGGGACCTCCCATGTTTCAGTTGCTCGAGGAACACAAAGTTTTGCGAAATCGGCAGATCCTAACGAATTTGGTGTTTCGTGGAAGCAATCAATTTCTCAAGACAAAATGATGAAAGTAGGCTTGAATTTTTATGAGTACTGCTTTGGAGGCAGACTTTTGTTGTTTGGATAAATAAAACTTTGTTGTTGAATATTTTTGGAATGGTAGCTTATTCTACTTTCAGTAATGTCAATTTTATTAAAGAAGGAATTAGGTTATAAAAAGCGGCCAAGAACGAGTCGAACGCGACCATGAACGCTACAGTTATCTGTTTGACATAAGTATGTAAATGTGAGTCATTTTTTTTAAATCTAGCTTACACACCATAAAATATTTTAACTCATCATTTTAATCTGTCTGAAATGTACTTACATATATTTTTTTAGCAAGGCCGTGTCCAGCAGAAGTCTTCCGACGGCTTTAATATAAGACCTGAAAATACAATGTATGGCATATATTATTAAGTAAATGTATCTAGTAATATTCATATTTATTTATCAAATTAAAATTGTAGGATTATACACATAAGTTCATATCTGTTTTAAGTCTGCTTGTTTTAAGTTGAATGCACAAGAGAACGCAACTTCGTAGCACGGAACGTTTGTCCCTCGCACAACGGAACGAAACGTTTCATATCGCGAGATTAGTATTCTCTCCCGACCACAGATTATCTCAGTTCTTACGGAAACAAAGGGTTCAAATAAATGAGGGATTTTTGAACTGAATCTGGGTCTTCATCTTCCATTGTTTGAGACTATTGGACTTGATGTTGCGGGGTGTCAGGAAAGTCTTACTGAACGAAACACTATATTTGTGAGGGTTTTCAATGTTTATTCTGTTTATTCCAGTGATAAACTCTATTAATTATCAATTAATAGTTCGTTTATTGCATAAAATATATATAATATTTATATTTTATGCAATAATATAAAAAGTGAACTTCGACTACAACGTTATACAAAATTTGGAATAAATATAAATATTATTATAAATTTAGCCTTATTTGCTAATTTATATATAGATTCGAATGAAAAAAGAATTTTATGATAACAACTAGCCGACCCACCAACAACTACGCTTGCGTTTTTTTATCTTAGATATAGTATTATACAATATGTAGATACATATCTAGAGTTTTCATAAAATAGCCTTTCTCGATAAATAAAGGTACTATCCAATGCTGAAATATTTTTTTCAAATCTAACCAGCGGTTTCTGAGATAAGTAAGCTTATCTGCTGAAGAGTTTGTTTGAACTATCAAACATACTCTTCAGCTTTATAATATTAGTAAAGCTTATAAAAGTTAAAATTAAATATCTTGATACTGCACATGTTTTCCAGTCAAATTCAAAAATAAAGGCCGACAGTTTCACGTGATAGATAGGGGACGTTACGGACAGAAGTTGGTCGATCCTTCACGATATTGCGGAGAGCTGGGGAAACTGTTCGAGGTGAAATGTAGAGAATATTCTTAATTATATAAATAATCGTATTTACCCCACTGCTGGGACACAGGGATTTCTCTCATGGAAGATTAGGCTTATGTTTACCAGCTGGTCAAGCGAGCGTCGGCGAATGAATGGCAATATTCTAGTTTGTATTGAATCCCTCAAAAATACAACAAAATATCATAGGTACCTTTTATAATTATAATGAGACTTCTAAAATTTTGCTGCTCTATGGTTAAAACATAGTTGTACATAATAAATATGTACTCGACGCACGGAATGTGACAAACGGTTCAGTTATTTTTTTTGCCACTTTTCAAAACCCAAGAAATGCGACTTATTTGGTATTATGCTATATTATTGTGAAGTTTCATCAAAAACCATTCAATAGTTTTTGCGTGAAAGAGATACAAACTATATAACGAGTTTAAATTAGTAGGATTACTCCAAGTCAATAGTACACGAGCGCAAAATCATTTATAAGATACGTGGAAAGTCGATTATGTTTCCATTTCAGGGTATTAATAAATTTAAGTATTTTGAGTAAAATCTATATCGGTTCTGAGAATACAATTTGTATTTAAGTTTTAACGTAGCAACAAGCTGTTCAAAGTCTATGATTTGAATAACAATTTACCATCGGGAGAGTAGAGAAGAAAATACAAATACAAGGAAGTATCGTTTACAGCAATTAATGACTCGACTCTTTATGAATTAAATATTAATTCTTGCCAGGTTGTAGCGTAATAATAAATAGTCCTTAAAAATGTCAAAAGTAAAACTGACCCATTTTAATGAGGAGGTTAAAAATGACGGTACGGCTTTGTCCCCAACTCTCGTATTTATGAATTAACCGCTTAGTGCCTCAGAAAAATATTAAAACAGGACACTCCAACTAAATATTTAAAGAGATCTTTCTAAGAAGTGTACCCGAGAGATAAAATGACAAAATATTTATTGAGGTGGCTTATCATGGAAAAATTCTGTCGCTCATTTTCAGTTCCTTCCTCTGAGAGGGATGCTTAATGGAAAAGGGAGAAATGAGCATTTTGCCTGCCTTTCCTATTTATAATTTCAACATTTGTTTCACTTTTAGACAGGTATTTTTGCTAAAGGGAACTTCTAAGGTATATCAGATGTTTTTTTCTTTGGTATAGCGTTTCTCAAACTTTGAAACTTGTTGCTGGTTTTTATTAATATTGTATACGTTTTGTAGACCCACTATTAATACGCCATTGCGCCAAATGGAATATAATATTTGTAGGCCACAAACCAATGTTTGTGTTCCAATTATTTTGGTTATGTTTTATAGGATCGCGGTTGTATATGTAACTAAGAAAACCGTTTTAATTTAGATTTTGGTTTCTTCCCAAATTCTCAATCAGAAAATTAAGAAAATAATGCGCAATAAAACTGAAGCGCGTACTAACTTTTGCAGGAAAATCCATTTAACACGTGCAAAATTAAACACAAAGCAAGTCCTCGATAAAAGCACACCGTGCTTATGAGTTTGTAGGTCAACTTCAAAATGTAATAAAATTCTATAAAAATCTTTCTCGGAATAACAAAGAAGCAAAATAATACATCCTATTTAGTACAAACAAGGTCGTCACTTCGTTAGCGATGAGGGAAAACGCTTTGTTTTGTTCTAAACAAGGACTCGACTTTAACTCGGCTCAGTTTATCATAGCAGTAGATGAATACGAGTACATCTAAAAAATATTTGTGAAAGCTAAATAAATCATTTCAAATTTCAAATTCAAATTCACTATAATCATCATTTCGATAACACATTACGTTTTACGGCCTGAGCATAGTACTACTTCATTATTTTCTCAGTTTTATCCCGCCGACGACGTTGACTCAGTATTAAGTACCTTAGGCTTAACTTTTTAAACTATCCTGTGATTTAACAATTAGTTTACCGAAACTCTAACATTTAAATCATGATTGTTATGTTGTCCGTTTCACGTACTACTAGTAAGTAACTATGGCTTTGTTATTCGTTGAAACTAACTGTAAAACATAACATAAGCCGAAATCGCAATCAGATTAATTGATATAATGTATAAAGAACACACATTCATGTGTTACAAAATGTGTGTTTATTATGTTAAAAGAAAGGTAACTATGTTTAAACCTCAGTTAGGTAATATTATATGTTTACTTAAATACTCGTAGGTAGAAAATGCCCTATTTTAGATCTGAATCCAATCGTTATACTGAGAAGAAAACCAACTAATGACAGCGATTCTGAGGTCGCGAGTCCCGGTGCTATTTGAATACATCGCACAATGTTACAGTTGTAGGAACGTGGGGTGCAAGTTGCAGAACCTTTTGTGTAAAGGTAGGAATGAAACATTCAATTTAAAGGGCAATGTATAGTTACACTTCTATAACAAGATTCCCAAAGAATTGCAAAAACTATATCACTAAATTTATAAACGTAATATAACAAAATATCAGAGTATCTAGAACTAATATGTTCTGTATGGGATGGAACCCGCTCCAATATCTAAAAGAAAATATTTTTAAAACAATATTTTAATAAGCCCGATTTAATGTAAAATTTAAGCCATTCTAAGCTTGCGTTTTGCACCAAACCACCGTTCTTTTGTTTTGACTTTCATGCTGCAATATTGCCGTGACATCCAGCGTAAGTTAACCCCCCTGATTGCCACTACACGCCGCAAATATAAAGGAAAAGCTTATTTATTTCCTTCTGTAATGAGGTATCTAGGTACGCTGGTTCTTCGGCGCACATTCTATATTGTTAACTATTCATACGAAAGAGGTTATTTCTGCGTGAAATGAGTTTTCTGATCTTTTGTAGTGAAGTTTATTGTTTTGTTCGCGTAAAAGTAGACTTAATTGTATTAACTTGTTTTGCACAAATTTTTAGTCAGTTATGGAATGTTTTAGATACTTTATTTGTCAAACTAAGGTATTGGCTACTTATTTGATACCAGAACATGAAGGCGGGCGAGCATCGTCATTCTGTGTAACCTATCATATCCTAACTGATATTATTTGAGCATAAATCATTTTCTCTAAATTTTGTAAATCAACACACTAACCAAATATTTTATGGAATGGTTGTTGTGAATAAAAATAAGTCTATGTTATTTATTTGTTAAATTAATAGGCGCGACATTGTTTTCAAACATTTTTCAATGAAAACATTTACTGTTCCCTGTAATAAAGTCTGTTTCGTTTTATTAACTAAAAATTGAATACTTTGAAACACATTTCAGCTTGTTCCGAATGAAACTATCAATTTATTTTGAACATGGCTCGTTATTTTATTATTACACAATAAGTACAGGTAAGTAGCAACCATAACGACTCTATTATGGTTGCTACGTACCTGTATTTATTTTATTTGTATAATTGTTCTAATAAACTTTACTTCCGTAAAAAAACATTTTAGAATGAAACATTTTAGAAAATTTAGAATATGTTCAACATTTCTGATCTTGACTGAAGAACACGATCATTATGTACCAAAATGTACAAATAAATACAAATTGGTTAAACACAAATTTAAAGGGTAGTTCACAGTTAGGTACATTTGACGACCTCTGTGGCGCAGCGGGCGTAGTTCCGCCAACGTCGCAAGATGGAGATTAGGGGGAGTTGCTGTGAATTTGCGTGAATTGACCAGTAATATTTATTTATTTATTTACATTTTAAGTAAACCATTGAACGCTTTATATAATATTGTATCTTGAAACCTAATTCTGGTCGGGGTAATTATATAGAAATAAATAAATTTAAAAAGTTCATCGAACATTTTCTTTTTGTATAAAAACTTAAAGATTTGAGATATTTAATAAAATAAAATAAATAACTTTTCTTATTTATTGACGAAAATATCTCGAAACTCCGGAAGAGGCGCTTCCGCTTATTAAGCAAACATAATACATTAAAAATAAAACATAATACATTGTGCAATCGAAACCGTAGCACAAACTAGTACACAACAAATCATAGAGTATGTAAACAGAGCAGAGCCGTGTCAGCCATCAGAGCGTCCACACAATGCAAGCGACACACAACATGTCGGTGCTACAAGAAGGGTTCTCACTCCTAAAGTTCTGTAACATCCAGTTCGAGGAACGAGGCCGGCTCTACCCCTTCCTGTACAAGATACCGTGTACGATCATCTGCTATATTTCTCTCACAATGTATTTGGCGAAGTTTTTCAAAGGCGAGATACTGTTTGAAGATATGTCTCTGATGGTTTCTGTCCACGCTGTCTGTAACCAAGGTTTGATTTTTGTTCTTAATATTAAAGTCTTTTCTTATTATTATTTATCGTCAATTGACTTATTATTTATTATGCTTATAGGTTATTATTTTATTGCCAAGAATTACACAAAAAACCGCTGAAAAGTACTTTCTCAAGTATTATACACCTTTGATGTTTTATATTTTATTTTTCACGGCGTTTGGATTTTGTACACTCAAAATAATGTGAAAACACATAACATAAATGAAAATAATTGTCATTGGCCAACTGTATTAATTAGCAACCAAATTACATAAAATATTTGTTTATTTCCATTTACGATTTGACACTCATTAAAAACGACATTTTGAAAACACGAACTATCGAAATGTAATTAACTGCATTATAGGTACGAGTACGCGTATTTTAATTGGTGTGTCGCTATAACGTCATTATTTAATCATTATTTTACTGTAAACTTCATATTTAAATTGATACATTATATTTAATGATAAATTACGACCGCGACAATTTTATAGTAGCTTAGAATTTGAACTCAAAGTAGAATAATTTAATTGTAGACCTAACAGCTTAGTTTAAGACCCTTGCCTTTGTTAAACTTTGATAATTTTCAACCCTTGTAAATTATAGCTAAGTGAATTTTGTTATAACTTCCTAGAAATACTTGAAAATATTTTAAAATAATATTATTACACTGTATTATCCCTATTCCCGAAACAACTAACCCTATATTCCTTACAAGGATTTTTCTAGAAACCTCCAGAAAATTCCCCAGCGGAACGAAGAGATACTCTGCCATCCAAAACTGAGGCAAACTAAACGAAAAATGAATGTACTCCCAACTTTGTGCCTCCACATTTACAAAAGTACTAACCTCATCTGCGTTTTATCTAGTTTTCTACAGGGTTGCTGTTCTCGTCTCTATGCGTGAGGAAATAAGGGCGACTACTGCGAAGCTGGCCGGCGTCGGGCTGAAGGCAGATCTCTCAGAAGAGCAGATTATTAAGAAGAATGTGCTAGTCGACCGTCTAAACTTTCGCTATGCAGGTAAAAGTAAAAGTGAAGCTTTTGGATGATTGCGGACGTTTTTTGGCGGCCGCTTTTCTGTTCATCCGTCAGATACCTCGAAGGATTTGTTATTTGTTTAATAGCATTCATGATTAGGATAACATTGATAAAACATTATTAACAGATTAATAAACTTAAGAAAAGATTTGGGATATATACCATATTTTTTTGTGATTTGATTAATAATTATGGTATGTTTCCCATTTCTCGTTAATAAATTAAAACCGCAATAGTTCTCAAAGCCACCAATTTTTTTATTACTGTCTAGGTTTTGTGACCGTTTTTCTGAAAACCCGAATTTAAAGCCCAAAATTTTATAGCAAGTCCTTGAGACGGCTTACTGAGAATTATCAATTTGAAAGATCTGTGAAAAGCCCGCGCGCTGGGTCTTCAGAGGATGACTTAACTGAATTGAATTTACTTATTTCCTCCTTGTTATTGAGACTGCGACGTGGCTGCGAGTTAGATAATAAGTCACTTAAGCTGTAGAAATGTGTAAATTGCGATAAGTTATCGTTGTGAAACATTTAGGTGTTATGTTTAGGAATCGGTTTGACTACCAATAGAGCAGTGATAAAAGAACCTCGGGTCCAATTTACACAAAAGAACTAGGAATCCGACAGCTGCCATAAATTTTTGGGAAGGTATTTGAGGCAAGCTGGTATTACATACGCTTCTATATCACAAAACTCAACTTCAGACCCGGCTGTAAATATTAGTACAACAATTTTAAAATAGGTTATAAAAAAGTCAGAATGGCAGAGCAAACAAAGCTTTTTACAAAGAAGTATGAAACACATTTTTATCCCTTTGTAATGTTGATTATTTGATTCGCTTGTATTCTGTTATTTATTTTAAATTGTTGAATGCTTTTATGAATTTTGTAGATAATAATAAAATTGGCTGATTGGGAGGCCAATCAGCCAAATACATCTGAGGAGATGTATTGGAGAATTTTTGCATCTGACCAAGGCTGATTAAGCTTCGATGATGTTTACCTAGCTTCTGCCCAAGTGGTCAAACGTCAACTAAGTTTATACTATAGTCTGTCGCTCAAATAACTCTGAGATGTAGCGAGATTGAAACTTCAACATAATTTAGCCAGATGCATCATTTGAACACGAGATTTGTCACATTGGAGCGAGCGGAGAACTAAGTGACTGTCCGCTGCTATTCTTGTTTAGCCAAGTTTTGGGCGAAGGACTTGCCATTTGTATAAAAATGACAATCTTTTAACCAAAACTTAGTACTTTAAGCTAAACTATAATATGAATCATAGGAACTAACTATAGTATCATAGGAACTAAATATATTTAATTCGCAAGCGTGAAAATTCTTTCATGTGTATGTCTAACATAGGTAAGAATAACCCCCAAACATGAAACCTGGATCGCGGTTCCTTTGGGAGATAACAACCTTTTACCTGTTATCTCCCAAAGGAACCACGATCCAGGTTTCATGTTTCATGTCCCAGACCGGGCTCTTAGTATAGACTAATAGCCTGTGATGGCCAGACCTTCCTTTAATTCTGAAGCGTGAAAATTATTTTATGTGTATGTCTAATATAGGTAAGAATAACCCCCAAACATGAAACCTGGATCGTGGTTCCTTTGGGAGATAACAGGTAAAAGGTTGTTATCTCCCAAAGGAACCGCGATCCAGGTTTCATGTTTGGGGGTTATTCTTACCTATGTTAGACATACACATGAAAGAATTTTCACGCTTGCGAATTAAAGGAAGGTCTGGCCATCACGGGCTCTTAGGTTAATAGTCCACGTTCACACCAACATCATCATCAAAATCTCATTATACAGGGTGATTGGTAGGTGAGTGCAAAGCTGCTAGGGGATGGTAGTGTGGACTATTTGGAACCATTTAAGCCATAGTTGTCTTAACCGAAGTTGGACTATTTTTTTTTTATAATTTTTTTACGGGATACAAGGAAAATACCCAAAATTTTACAGTAAGTTGCTAATAACTGCCAGTTTAAAAGGCCAGTTAATTATTTTTTGTTTAATTTAAGTTAAGCTATGTGTAAGCAATCTACCAAAACTTGTTCTTAGGTATCTGAGTCATTAGCCATTTTTTTACAGACATTTCAAACTTACGAAAATGTTCTGCGATTTATGAAAACCATTTTTGACGTCGTTTAAAAAAAAAACTAATGGTGCTACTTTTGTTCAAACCTTTTTTAAAACATGTGTGGTTATTACTCTTTCTTTTGAAGTATCAATTAAGCGAATATCTCAAAAAATATTGAAATGATGATCCAAAAACCAAATTGAGGGAGAAAATTCAAGGCAACTTTAATGAAAAAATAGGCAGATTATCGAATTGCTGAAAGTGACATACACCACGTGGAATCTAGAGTCAAGCCAGGCAGACACAATCCTAACGTCAGTTGGTCAGTTTTAAATATTAGGACACCTCTACGAGCATTGGAAGATCGTTTTGAAGAAATCCCAAATAATTATTACCATTTAAGGTACCTGGTAAGAAGTGGGGCCCAATCAAAGTTCTGCCAATTACTCCAGCCCACACACTGACAGAGAATTTCCTCTGTACTGACACCTGCTTTTTCCAGTATGGATTTCTGCCCTTGTTGGCCTGTCGGTGAAGGTTGTAAAAGTTTGTTATGCCCTCTCTGGAAAATTTACTTTTATTTGTCCACAAGATTGATTTTAAGAATCACGCATTGAAGATGCGTTGATGTCTCTGTTGAGGAGAAAACGGCAGAATTGGATTATTTTCCCGGTATCTTGCTCTTCCGAACCTGGCAGACCCGGGCCATGGAATAAATACTTATCATTTTTGTGCATACTCCACATACACATCTTCTATTGTGAAATGTTAAGATTTTGAGCTACTACGCTAGTGATGGTAGTAGGATCCGCTTAGAATTCTGCCAAAATCTCTTCCTCGACCATAGAATTGTGTCTGCTTGGGTGGAATCTGGAGTCATACACACATACACCGCGTGGTACCCAGGTATCACGCGGTGTATGCCATTTTCAGCAATTCGATAATCTGCCTATTTTTTCATTAAAGTTGCCTTGAATTTTCTCCCTCAATTTGGTTTTTGGATCATCATTTCATCATCATTTAAAAATAATTAACTAGTCTTTTAAACTGGCAGTTATTAGCAACTAACTGTAAAATTTTGGGTATTTTCCTTGTATCCCGTAAAAAAATTATAAAAAAAAATAGTCCAACTTCGGTTAAGACAACTATGGCTTAAATGGTTCCAAATAGTCCACACTACCATCCCCTAGCAGCTTTGCACTCACCTACCAATCACCCTGTAAGTTTAGTACCTACTTACTAAAATCTATGTTTGATACACACCCGGTTTAAAACTTATCTATTATAACAATTAAAACTCCGAGTCAGTAATTACTAATAATAACCATGTATGTGTATAATGTCAATTATGTTTATAAATAAAAAAACTATTATAAAATAAAAGTTAAATGATAATACGAAACACCTTAAAACTAAGTTTATGTATTAAGTTATTTATTTGTGTTATTATGTACCTCGTAACCAATAATCATTAAATCATTTAAGCCGCGAAGGACTCGAGTCCTCGACATGTGCAGCTGCTGCAGGCGAAGTTACAAGACGTGCCTTTTAAACTTTTCACATAATTTAACACTTATGTTTGTATTGAAATAAATAGTTTGACTTTGTTTGTTTACCAGTAAACTATTTTCATTATAAGCAGGACAACTGTTCTAATCATTGTTTGGATTTCTTTTTGATATACATATTTTTATAATTAAAACTAGATTTTACCTCCGACTCCGTCCACGTTACGAGTTCAAAAAAACATTAGATTAATGTTTACTGATAATAGTTTTAAGCCGACACCTCACGGTATGAAATTATTTACATCATTTTTATTTCAGTGTTATACTGGATTATCATGATAGGCGCCTGGCAGTACCTATTGCTTCCTCTACTGACAACGTTGCTGCAGATATTCGTGATAAAACAGGACTCGAACCTGCTACTCCCTATTATGTGTGTTTACCCCTTCGACCCTACCAAGGATTGGTTCAGATATCTTCTGATATACGCCATTCAAGTCTACTGGGGTACGTAAAATAGCTATACATAAAAAAGTAAGAACCGACATTTTCGTTCCCACTGCTGAGACACAGGGACTTTTCTTTTCATAAGAGATAAGGTTTAATTCATCACGTTCATTCACTCTGTTTTTTGTTTATAAGCTTTGATCATATTTGACCTTTGCTGAGCGAAATCATGTCTTTTTATCGTTGTATTTCATATGTTATAGCATCCTGGGCCTTCATCATCCAGTTATTTAATTTATTTGAACTATGTCTGTTTTCAGTTGTTCACCTCGTAATGGTATACTTAGGAGTAGAAATCATGCTAATGGCGTACGCGTCCTACCTCAGCATGGAGTTCCAACTGCTCCAGGACGACTTCGAGAACCTGCGCCCCGACTCCGGACTCGGCCCCGACTCCGGACCCGGCCCCGACCCCGGACTCGGCCCCGACCACGGACACGGGGCTGGAGATCACGGGGGAACAGAGTTGCGTGCCCTGATCAGAAGACATCAGCTATTGTTGGAGTAAGTCAATAAGAGTTTATTACATTTATCACCAAAGAAACACAAAGATTTATATGTGCTGGATACTAAAAAGAACTCAATCACAAACATTAGCAACACTATTTATGTTCCACTTCTATGACACATGGACTTCCCTTTCACGTGAGGATGAGGCATTTATTCATCACGTTGCTGGTCGAACACGGTTTGGTGAATTGTCGTTCAAACTCATAGCTAAATAAATAATACATAACTCCATGTAAATTACAACTCATTCTAAACGTGTTGTAAAAGTGAGACACACTCGACGGTCATGGGTTCAAACTAGACCGCGCGTTGAAACACATCAAACCATCAAATTATACAAAGGAAGGAAACTCAACTTCCGCTCCCAAACCGTTATTTACGTTTCTAAGCCGTAATTCCGTTAAAAAGAATCCATTTGTGTTAAGTGTACCGATCAATCAGGGAGACAAAGGTCGCGGGAATCTGGTGATAAATCACCCGCTTGTCTTAGATCTGATGCTCCGGGAATTTTGATAAGTGTGCTCTTGTTTTACTTCCCAGAGTTGCAACAATACTTTCTAACCAGAGACAAACTGCTCAACAAAAGTTCAACACCGACAAATCATAATAAAATATACCAGAATAGATCCTTTTTTGTTTTGTTGGTGAACTAAGGGTTAACATATTTAGACCCCTCGCAAACTGCAGACTTTCGATCGGCCGATATTTTGGTCGGGTTGGGCTGTTAGCGCGCACACTACTCCAACTAAACAGTTGGGTTGGTGGTGAGTGCGCAAACTAGGCAAACAGTCGGCCGACGATATTCAGTTTTTAACCCTAGATAGATAACCTACGTCGATTCGACGTACTCGATTTTGAAAAAAAATATTTTTCGCGCCACTAGCTTGGCCGTTCCTGTCAACTTATTCGGCCTATGGAGCTTGCAGGACACGCACGTGTCGCTCAGGTAAGTGCAATACTTTCGTCAATATTTACCTACCGTACGTCGAAGTGACGTACGGTACGGACGAAGATCCTTAGTGTGAGTTTTTTATCTCTTGTCTAAAATTATTTTTGTGAATAAGTGACATTATTTCAATTCGTTTCTTATGTTTATTTTAGGGTACGATAAAATAACAAAATGACGTCATAATTTCGTGCGAACGAATCGGAGATCTGCCGGTTGTTGCAAGAAACGAGCGATGATGAGGATGGTGAGGTTCAGGGTCAGACAGCGAAACAGAAAATAATTTATTGCAGGATGAAGTACAGAGTGATATCGAAGACTATGAGGTGAGTGCTCCCCCAGTAGAAAACTCTTTGAGCACTGGAAATACGACAGAAAATGATCTCAAAAGTACTCCGTCCACTGTGTCGAGCTATATTATCATGCCCCAGAGTCAAAGTTTCAGAGGCAAAAAATTATCATCGTTGGACGGCTACCAAAGGCAGAACAAGTGGCAGGGTATCATCCTCTAATATCATACGGACATCTAAGGGTCCCACTCGTATGAATAAATGCCTATTTGAGCCTCTGGAATGCTTCAGTATATTTATAACTGACGACATTGTGGAAGAAATAACAAAATGGATCAACATTGAAATCCAGCTGAAGATTCAAAGACCTGATGTAACAGCAACATTCACAACAACTACTTGCGATGAAACTTGCCTTTTTTCCATCAAAAATTAGAAGGATGACAAAATCAACGTGCGACAAGTGCAAAAATCCTATTTGTGGAGAGCACAAATCGAGCGCCTGTCCTAAGTGCCTTTGAGGCTAAAATTCATAAATAATTATATTCACTAAGGTTTCTAGTATTATAAATATTATAAAAAGTTGATTTTTTAAAGTTTAATTAGTAAATTATAAGACTGACAGTGAATTTTCTGAATGTTTAAGTTTTTTAGTGTGATAAGTACCGTGTTTTGTTCTATTCGATTTTTTATAATAAAAATTTAAATAAATTACCGTGTTTTACTTTACGAACTACTCAATTATATATATCAAGACATATATTGTCACATTCATAAACCTAGTTTAATCCTAACCCAAAATATACCCCATCAAACATACGCACGTCGAATCGACGTATGGTTATCTTTAGAGTATAGTGTAATATGGTTATCTATCTAGGGTTAAGCTACCTGTTGAAGAGAGCTGTCTCATAATGGAAGTTTCTCGTAGTAAAATATTGTCCAGAAATATTATAATTGATCTCATACGACGGAGGAGAAAAATCAAGAAGAGAGTCCGAGAGTATTGTGTGCATCCCATCTACAGTACTAGATTATTAAATGGAAAATTTTACACGATGCATTCAAAATTACTAGATTACCCGAAAATTAGAATTAGATTACGTTTCTACAACGAGCGATTGAGTAGAATTGGGCATAATGAAAGAATGCACGACCTTCCGGCTCCAAAACTCGGAGCGAAGTGAACCATCGGCCGACTAAACAATCGGTCAGTGTGCGCGCTTGCAAGGAGCTCCATACTAATATAGCAGTCGGCCGATAGTTTGATCGTCTTTCAGTTTGAACGCAGTTGAGTAGCCTATCAAACTTATTTATCGGCCGATACCAAATCGTTGTAGTATGCGGACTTGCATACATCTTCATACTGATTATAAGCCCGACCAAACTATCGGCCGATCGAAAGTCTGCAGTTTGCGAGGGGTCTTAGAGTTACTGACGTTTCTTATTTATTGAATTAATTTAAAAACTACAGACATTTTGTCCTATTACAACAGCCCATATATTAAGTACGACTACAGGGACTCTGGAATAGAACCCAATACGAGCTTAATCATCACGCTTACCAGGAGGGTTGGTGATCGCAGTCAGTGGGTAGGTGAGACACAGTCTTCAAAATCAACAATCATTCTTCTTTTGATAAATAGACTACATAAACATCAGTTGCTAAATAATTAACTTATTTATATAAAATCTAAATATTACGTAAGAGTTCTAACATGAACACTATCTTGACTGCATACCATGGTTACGTCGCCTCTACATTAAATTATGGAATTATTTTATGGGGAAATTCCACAAACGTTAATCTTGCTTTTATTGCACAAAAGAAATGTATACGGGCTATCGTCGGCATACCTCCGTGGGAATCATGCAAACCTTATTTTATCAAATTAAAAATACTCACATTGCCCAGTATGTATATTCTAGAGATAGCAAAATTTGTTAGAAACCATTCGAATTTGTTTACTAGAGCCAAAGACATATACTCTAGATGTGTTCGTAATCCAGATAGAATTGTTTTATCACGTACTTGTAAGACAGCTTTATACAGGAAAAATTGTCATGCCATGTGTGGAGATATTTATAATAAGATCCCAAACAATATTAGAGATCAACCAACGAAGAAATTTGTAAAAATGTTTAAATTGTGGCTTATAGAAAAAGCTTTCTATACTGTAAAAGCTTTCTATACTATACTTTCCGGTTTCCGGTCAGTAACTGTAAACATCATTGTGCCGACGCTCCTAACAAAATAATAAAAATCTAATGTAAAAGTGAACCCATCATAATAAAACAACGTTCAACAAGTCATTCAAGTGTCCAGGAAGATATTGGAATATAAATCACAACACAACACCATCGTAATATCTCCAAAAAGCAAAAACAAAACCGAAGAAAACTTTGAGGTTAGAATACAATTTTTTGTCTCCTTCTAATTAAACTGACAGATAGAACGTCAGTTTGATAGAATTGAATGAATGATTGAATGATAGTTAGTCAAGCTACTGTCAGAAAAGGGTTACCAGCTAAGACAAAACTTTTTCGCTAGTCGAATTACGTTCCGTTTTACGCAACAAAATGGATTATCAATTCCAACTATTATTTGATAACATGAAAACAGAAATGGAAAAGCACCGAGTAGAATTAACAAATACATTACTAGAAAAAATGGATGAAAAGCTTAATAATACCTTTAATGGAAGAAAATAAAATATTAAAAATTAAATTAGAAAATTTGGAAAATAAAATTCAATATCTGGAGAAAGATAAAAGAGTCAACAATATTATAATACATAAACTAAATGAAGAAGAAAACTCTACTAAAGAGCTACTAAAAAATATTCAAAAACTTTTAAAAGAAAAACTCAATATACATATCGAAGAATATGAAGTAAATAAAATCCATCGTTTAGGACAGCAGAAAGGAGATGGAAATCCAAGACCTGTTCTAATTACCTTTATAAGTGAGTGGAAAAAGAAGGAAATAATGATGAACAAAAATAAACTCAAAGATATATATATGACAGAAGACTACTCAAAAGAAGTTTTGGAAAAAAGAAAAGCTCTTAAACCAAAGTTAATTGAAGAAAGAAATAAAGGAAATTTTGCATTTATAAAATATGATAAACTAATAGTAAAAAACAATAATAATTTCAGTGAAAAAAGAAAACGGGATGAATCTACTTCCCCACAAACAAGCTCACAACCGAAAAAGCATCAGATTCAAACATTTTCCAAAAACAACAGAATAAATGCCTTCGATGTAATGAGAGTAAGGTCGCACTCAATGTCAAATAACAAAACAACTACGAAGGAACAATAGCAATCAAAGACAGTTAACCGAGAAAAAGCAACAATATCAAACAAACAACAGGAAACAAAAATAAAACAGAAAAACCTCCCCCAAGCCGATTGGTCATCGTGGGGGAAAAAGACCAACACCCTCCAGCTAAACATAAAAAATAAATCAGATTACCTACCTGAAAATATGTAATGATACAATATGCCATTGAAAACAAGATGTCCATAATGAACACAATATTTTAAGAAAAAACAGAACAGGAAGTGGACATGGATCTCATCTCACCAAACAAAAAAGTTGAAAACGAAATAGATTTTATATTGAGTATGTATGGAGGAGGCTTTTACCCGAAAGGGGACCGAATTAACTCAACAAGAACAAAAACTCAACAAGAACAAAAACTCAACAAGAACAGAAACTAACACACTAAAATAATTACTACTAACTAACATTTGAAATGTACTTTAATTCGGTAAAAATAAAGCTTATTATTATTATTATTATTATACTGTAAAAGAATATCTTGAATTTAAATCAAAGAATTGACATTTTATTTTCATTTAATTGACATTTTAATTACAATTGGAATTTTATTATTTGCTTATTTGTATGACATAAATTAGATAATATTTTCTTAACTTGGAAACTAAATTCATTATTTTATAAGTAAAATATTGCATGCTAAGTGTTTGGTGAAATATGTGAAACCAGTTTATTATTATTTAAGACCTATGTACACCTACCATATTTCTTGCAATAAATGTTTTATGATTATGATTATGATTACGTCAAACAAAAAATAATTCATTAGAAATTATGCTCAAATTTTATGCCTTATATTGAAAACTAACCGCTTTGTTTTAGGTATTAGGTTTGCGCTAATCTTCGCAAAATCTTTATCTTATTTACTTAGGTACCATTAAAAATGTTTTTTACGTCTTTTATTTCCAGACTGGCCGAAGACATCGATAACGTGTTCAACGGTGTTGTGTTCATGAACTTGAGCGCTTCAACAATAATGGTCTCATTTTTCTTAGTCGCAACACTGGTAAATTCCTTCAACTCATATTTAGATTAATCATCATCATCACATCATCATTTCAGCTATCGGACGTCCACTGCTGGACATAGACCTCCCTTAAACATCTCCAGTTGTTTCGGTCGGATGCAGCTTGCATCCACCGTGAACCGGCAGTTTTGATCAGATCATCTATCCATCTTGTTGGTGGACGTCCGACGCTGCGTTTTCCAATCCGTGGTCTCCACTCGCGAGAACTTTTCTTTAGATATAATACCAACCTATATTCTTATATAATTAATAATATTATTTGATATCTTTTTGTATGATTGTATAATATTAATGTAGTAGAACTTTAGTTAATTATTAAGTGGTGTTGATTAAAAATATATATAATTTTCAGGTGACAAACGACGTTAACGTAAAGCTGAAGAACTACATCGCAGTGCTGGCCGGCACCTACCCGCTGTACAGCATGTGCTTCCACTCAGAGATGCTGAAGGAAGCGGTACGTTTCATTATATACTCAAAATAAATCTGTAAGGGAATAGTTTGTTTATAGGCTCAATATTATGTGATACTGAAACTAATTAGACGATTTTAAGAATGTTTTTCTTTGTGTAAAAAATGTTCCTCCATAACTCCAATGATCAGAATTTAATGGAATTTGGAAGATAAACATTTATAATATAGGCAGGGACAGTATAGGTTGTACAAATTCTTGCTCATATTATTATCTATTATAGCAATCCTCAATATTTATATATTTTTAATTTATTGATTGTTATGTAAGATTGATTAATATAAATATACTACACTCAAGCAAAAACAATAGTTTTCTTAGTTGCTTGCTCGACTTGTAGAGTTAGGGTTATTCATTATGTGATTGTACATCAAGTGTCTATGCTGGGACACAATCACTTATCTCTAGACGATTAATATTAGGCCTTAAGCGCTGACCAAGTCATTATGTCCTTTAAAATGTGGTGTAGGGTCAATTGATTTTGTCCCCATTTAATAAGGCGTTCCCTTTATGACATGTAATTGAGACAAATACACTGTTATGAAAAACAAACAAGATTGAGTGCCGGCGCCACTCTTAACAAATAACACAACAAATAATAACATAAAGCCAATAGATAAACAATTTGTGTTATTAATAATTCATTGTTTCAGAGCTTAGGGGTCGGAGATGCTGCCTACAGAAGCGACTGGTACAAGGGGACCGGGAACTATCGACGGGCTATTAAGTTTATTATTATGAGGTAATGTTTATTAGGCTGTATAGGGTGATGAAGAATGTGTTTTATATCTGATATTATTATGATGAATCAATTTATGTTTGTAACCAAAAACGACATGATGAGTGAATTGAATTACCTACAATTAACATACTTTTCACTAGTGGTTTAGTAAATTGACCTTTTTATTGTATAATCAAGATAGAACAGATATCACATTTTGTAAGGAATTATGTAAAAGATAATCCACCTGAAATCACCAGGATTCGTCTACAATCTAAAACTACTTATAACGCCATATTAAGGTTTTGTTATTTAATTTATACCTCTAATATTTATTTGTTTTTAACAAATAAAAATTTTGGTTTCAGGTCACAAAAACCATGTTCGTTGACGTCAATGAAATATAGTAGAGTTACTTTGCAAACCTTTATGTCGGTGAGTACAAAGAGTCAATAATATTACAAACTTGGTATCATTAAAGGATATACCTATCCAGCAGTGGACGTCCGACAGCTGATACGATGACGAATTTATTATTCCATATAAACAAGTTTCTTTTTAAACTTTATGTTTATCGTTTCAGTTCGTGAGTTCGACGTGGTCCTATTTTTCGTTGGCTCTCACCATGTATGAAGATAAATAAGAAGCTAATGTATATGGAATAAGTTTAGATGCTTACTTCACTGGTTGCTTACGATGATCAAAATAATCATAGAATTTCAATGTCAAGTAATTAGTACAATTTTTTTTTTGAGCTCTTTCTTCTATCTGCGATCAGTTTTACTTCTAGCAGATTTTTTGCGTGTATCTTGGCATTATTATTAGTACAAATATAAAGCTAGTTCCTGTAACTGAACAACCGCTGTTTTTAATTTAGTTTAAATCTAGACTATGGTGTTAAAAGTCAAGAACTTTATTTGCATAAAAACCATAGTTCCATATTTGAATGTGCACTTTACATACGTAGACGAAAAAATACGATATATATATACTAATAAATATAGTAAAAGCTCTGCAAAAGTCGTCAAGAGGGCTTAAATAACCTAATTTGAAGTGAAGTTAAGGAGCGTTTAGTCTCGCCGCGGGCAGAACTTCAAAGCGCGAGTAAAAGGTGTTCCTTTAGTAAAAACATGTGATTTACCGGGAATCGATAAGCTACGTGACTTGGATAAGGTGGGATTCTACGTTAACAGCTGGTGATTAAACAGCTACATCAGTTTTATAAATTTTAACTTAAAAATGGTAACTTTATCATCATACAGATTAAAAATAAATTAACGGTTTGCTACATTAATTTTAAAACAATAAACAATTTGATTGAGAAATTACGAGTAATACAACAACTCATGTATTAAAACAGAGCTTAGGTACGCAATTAATTTAAAGAAAACGGCAACTACCATATTTATTTATTTATTTTATAAATATTACACTATATTTATATTTAATATTATCATCGTTATCATCACCCCTATTAACGTTCCCACAGCAGACACCCACTATTTATATTTGTAAAGCAGTTATTAAACTATAAACGGTAAAAGTTTACGCAATCTCACTCCTGCCTGGTAAATATACATCTATATTGAACCCAGAATTTATTATGGGACAAGAAGTGTCCCAGCTGTCCTTCTCCCCTTCAGCCACTGTGTCAAGTGAGGTGAATAAGCATTTGAGCAGAGAATTTGATTTCGTTCTTTTGATGTGACAGAGAGATAAGACACTTTAGTATTCCACAATTGTTCTGGCAGTATCATAACCGAACCTTGGCCTGGATTATTTTATGTTACGAATTACTCTGGAGAGAGAGAAATTAAAGAAATATACGATGTTTGAATTTATACGTAAAATGAATTTTATTGAGAAGATAAAATATTAAAGATAGATCAGAAAACGCTGGGTTCATAGCAAATGTGATGGAAAGCTAACAATTGTGTTTGATTATATAATGCGAAAAAATTTCAATGTAACTTTAAATAATAAAGCGAACATCAATATAACACAATTTCATATAATTATATTAATAATTTCATTTATGATATCTGATACCTACGAGTAGGGGAGCGGGGGGCTAGTTGTAACAATTTTTAGTTTTTTTGATGGGGAAGTCAAGATAACATGTATTCGAATATTGAAGTTATTTTAAAGTAGAGGAAAATATCCATTTATCCATAAAAATGGTAATTGGGCTGGATTTTATAATAATTACTTCAAAAAATAAAAAATCGCAAACATAGTCGCTTGTTACAACTTACCCCGTTCTTGGGGCAAGTTGTAACTTGTGTGGGGCAGATAGTAACAACATAATTAAAACGACATATTTATAGAATTTCAGGCATTTATTGTTTGGTAAACAGACTTACACATAATTTTAATTACGCACATTAACATAATGTTTGATACTTACTAAATATAACATTTTTTCTTACAAACTAATGAGGCAACAAATGTTTCTTTATCAATATTAAGAGATTTTGACCAACTTCTTCACTTCTTGTGGTGGCAGCAATCCGAAGTAGATATCTGAACAACTAAGAAGATACGGGGAAATTTTCTCCTCTTCCTCTGGCGTAAATACTAATGTTGGTTTGGCGTATCCTACAGAAAGAGGCTCGCTCTTTTCTTTTTTCTTAAAGTATCTATAAAGAGACACATGACAAAGGTATAATATTTTTGCAGCTTGCCAAATTTTGGTACCATTTTCGGAAACTTCCCTTGAAGCTATAATATCTCATCCTAAAACAAAAAAAAAAAAGAAATGAATCTGTTAGTTCTGAAATATGTACGGATTTTTCCCAGCTGTGGGATATTGTATAATTAGGTATTTAAAAACTACTTTGAATGTGAATAACAACAAGCATGTACACACTTAAGTTTAAAAACGCACGTTGTAACATGTTACAACTTGCCCCGAGAAGTCGTTACAATTTGCCTCATGGCAATACTTTGGACATTTTTGTTTATTGAAAAAAATGGTATTATTCATCCAAAAGAAAATACTAACATAAGATAGCCTAATATTTTGGCTACATAAAACAATGGAAACTCACTTAAAAAAAACAATGCAGTAACCTAGAATCAAACTTTACGAACTCAAGTTTTTTTTGTTACCTGGCAAAAATGGAGCACCTGCACACGACCACTCACTGCGCACTCCCGCACGATACCCACTATGTTCACGTCGTAGCCCACCGTATAAGGACTTGATTAGTGCAAATTCCAATTCAAAATATTAGATACTTGCTGAGTAATTAAGATGTTAAAACTTGCCCCCGTTACAACAAGCCCCTCGCTCCCCTATAACACAAACCTCTAGCTTAGCACGGACTTCTTGACTTATTATATTGCTTTGTCAAACCCACGACCTTCGTGATCTAATCAAGTCGTGTTCTACTACGCTTAAACACGGTTATATACTAAAGAATGTTATATTATGGGTTCAAAAAGGGAAATATTTCCTTCCAATCAAATCCTACCTTTTTTCCTACAGCAAAAGGTTTAAAATCAAAGACGAAAGCTAGTTCATAAATAATTTCTCAAGTGGGCTCATAAAACGCAGGACGAATGAGCATCGAATTGTTGTGTCAGCCCGTAAAAGGTTCCGGGTTCGATTCCCATCTAGATTTAAACAGCTGACCGGTTAGGGATCCTGCAAGCAAATGTTTTGGATACGGGGAAGATATTTTTGTGGATGTGGTATATTTGTTTGGGAATTAATAACAAAATAAATAAATCATTACATAATGTATGTTATATTAGTTATTTTTATAGTTTTGTCGCTGTCGTAAGTTAATAGCTTAGGTTCATAAGCCAGGACCTAAAAACTAAATTGATGAGATTGCCAAATTAGATTCTATTTAACCCTTTGCTTTTAGAGACTTTCATTCAGAATTACCTATGTGGATGTTAGACCATATACAACGTTTCTTTAAACAATTCAAATGGGTTATATAATATAATAATAAGCTTTAGTAAGTTTGACAACATTCAATGGAAGATAGGAGGTTATACTATTCTTAGATCGGACCGATCTTAAGCTTTAGTAAGTTTGACAACATTCAATGGAAGATAGGAGGTTATACTATTCTTAGATCGGACCGATCTAAGAATAGTATAACCTTCTATCTTCCATTGAATGTTGTCAAACTTACTAAAGCTTATTATTATATTATACTATTCTTAGATCGGTCCGATCTAAGAATAGTATAACCTCCTCACATGGCAATAATTTGGTCATAATTAAGCCAATCATAAGCATTGTTGTCAAAGTCCCATGCACTTTGATCGTGTGAATATTTACGGAAATAGATAGTTACATACCTAGTGATTATTTCAATTTAAATCTAAGTAACTGAAACAGTAGGTAAAGTTTAATTATTATTAACTAGCCTACCGGCCTGCGGCTTTACCCGCTTTATTCCCATGTTTTACAATTTTTAACTTCCTGTGTACCTAGTAATAACTGTTTAAAAACCAAATGCACTTTAATATTACCGGCCGTTCTTGAGTTATTAAATAATAACAGACTGTGGCATTGATTTAAATAATATCTGTTAGTTATCTAATTAATGATTCATATTTACAGTACATAGAACAACGCCCGTTTACCCTTACAAACATGTCTTATTTTATTTTTATAGTGCAGGATAATTCACACAGCAAAATTACCTCGTGGTAAGCTCGAAGTTTGTATACAGACAGGTAAGTATATCATAGATTTCTGATATACTTAATAAATTACACTTCGTAGATAAGTGTTTATAGAATAGCCAGAGCACCCGATATAAATATTTAACGAACGAGAATCAAACCAGCAACCGCTTGCGTCGCAGGCGGATCTTCGCTAGCTGCGCCACAGAGGCAACTACTATAAAATTAAATATTGAATATATAATTTAAATCATAAATAATGTATAGGTATGTCATATCCAAGTGTTTTGCATGACTGTTGGTAACGTGCATATCCGAGCGCTCGCGAGCGTGTAGGGCGCCACTCAGACCCACTCTCCATGTTTCTTACACAATTGCCCGCTTTCTGAATAAAAAGGAATGTAAGCGCTACATTTTATTTTTTTCTAGAGCTTCTTTTCCGTGCTCTGTAAAATCTTGTTTATAAAATAAGGTGAATTTTTTACATAGTTCAGATATAATATAGGTAATTTATTTCTTTATTATCTATCCATACATATGCAAATAGTGCAAATGCTTTCAACACGTATTTTATTCATATTAACAGACGAATAAATCCACCTCTTTTTTTTTGTTTTTTTTTCAATGTTATATTACATTTTGCCTAGTGGAATTTGAACTTTAATCTTGTTGAAATCTGATATTACAATCGAAATAATAAACTCATTGTTTACGTGGACGTATTTCCCATGGATTTTCATTAAAATTGTTTTCATTCTGTTATACTAGCTGTGCACCTGTGGCTTAGCTTAAGTAGCTTAGCTATTATTTATCTTTTAAAAAATAAAATATAAAGACGTTGTTAGGTAACGATTGTTTTGAATGTCAACTTTTAAACTTGAACTTAAAATAAGAGAGAACAAGAAATCATTTTATAAAACGGGAATTACTCTACGAAAATTCAGTTTCAGTTAAGAAATCAGTTTATTTAGCACCTTTCCATGAACTATGTTTTATGTTTCAGTCAAGTATAAGGTATACTCCCAAATATTTTGAAATCTTAGTGCGGTTCACAGAATATATCCACTTATCAAATTTCAACTGCTTAGCTCTTATAGTTTCGGAGAAATGCAGCTGTGTCATACGGACGGACGGACAGACATAACGAATCTATAATTAATGGGTTCAGTTTTTTGCAATTTGGCTACGGAACCCTAAAAAGGGCCTCCGCGGGCTATAAGTTTCCAACCAATGCTCTGAACTATTTAACTATAACCATTCTTCAAATGTATTAAAAAAAAAAAACAATAACAAAGCATTTAAATCAGAAATGAAATCATAATTACATCACAAAAATCTAATTAAAAAACTAATTGGGCAATTAACATACAATACGTAATTCACTGACAACAACATGATATCAAAAATGCAATTGAAACAGTCTGCAAAGGGCACATCTTGAGAATAGACGGCAGCCAATCGAAGCTTATTTCTGAATTCTGAATTTGAATTTGGAACAATGGAAGACAAGTTTGACGCGTCGCAAATGTGTGGAGAGGAAATTGTAGTAACGGGTATTTCTGGAATGTTCCCAAATTCTGAAAACGTTCAACAGTTTATGGAAAATCTTTACAACCAGGTTAGCTTATGACATTACTCTAAATGAAAGATATTTTTACGTTTAGTAAACTCAGAAAAAATGAATGCAATGGTTTATTTAGAGAGAGAACGGATTTAGTTTTGAGAAATGTCTGGATCCCTGGTGGATTGCTTCCAAATAATATTCTGAACCAGAAAACCCAACATAATCCTAATACGTTGTCTAGGTAAACTTTCTAATTATTATGTACTAGCTTTCCGCCCTGCGGCTTCGCCCGCGTTTTACACTTTCCCGCAATTTTCTTTGCTATATTATAGCTTATGTTACTCGGGGATAATGTAGCTTTCCAAAGGTGAAAGAATTTTTGAAATCGGTCCATAAATTTCGGAGCCTATTCATTACAAACAAACAAATCGTTCCTCTTTATAATATTATTATTATAGTATAGATAAGGTCTGTAGATTGAGCACCAAACCCCCTACCCAGGTGGACATGGTGTCAGAGAGTCCGGGCACGCCGCGCGCGGGCACGCCGCACGCGGGCGCGGTGGCGGGCCTAGAGAGGTTCGACGCGCAGTTCTTCAGGGTCAGCCACCAGCAGGCCAGGGTCCTGGAGCCGATGAGCAGGAAGCTGCTGGAACATGCTTACGGAGCTGTCTTTGATTCAGGTAAATATGATCAACGATTCCATATCAGATTAGTCCTCGTTCTTTTGTTTGAGCCATTTGTCATGTTTGTAATGATAACACTTTGCAAGTTAATAATAATAAATTTGCTCGTGCATTATGTGTGTTGTATTATGTATGTTGTATCCAAGTTATTATTAGGTTAACCCATTAGAAGAATAAGAATTCTTAGGAATAAAAGTAAGCTCGAATCAACACCATACTATATTAAGGAGTATTTTCCACCAGAAATTCTCAGCAAGCGTAAAGAACTACAAACAGAGGTCAATAGGGAAAGAGAACAAGGCAAGTTGGCAATCCTGAAATATGATAAAGTTGTAATTCTCACTGATAAAACCCAACAAATAGGCAAGCGTACCAGCGAGAAAAAGAAGAGAGTTCTTTCTATATCACCAGAAACCGCAAAACTATCTGAAAATGAAAAAGAAAAGCCTACAAAAATAAACAAAACAAATCGCATGGAAAACTACATACTGAGACAGCCATTGGTACAAATACCACTTGAAAAACAACTGCAAAACCTCAAAGACCAAAGTCACAAAAGCAACTAACACCAGCCCCTCCTCACACTCTTCCAATCCGGCTTGTCACCGTGGAAGAATATGACTAAAACCCTCCACCCAAAAACTCAAGACAAGGAAATTTACAAAACAAGAGTATTATTACAACGCAACAATAATATAAGATTTAAAGATTTAAAGATTTAAAGATTTATGTCATTTATTTCCATAAAATCCTAAAGATCACTTGGACAAGTCAATAAATACAACACATTATTAAATAAAATAAACAATGGAAACAAGGTTGACATAAAAATATGTTTCGTTTTTTTAAGCACTGAATTGAGAAACATAAAGAACAATCAGCTCATATCTGAATTTAGTACAATTATTTGTTAGTTTGTTCTTTTCTTTAAGATATTGGAGCGGATTCCATCCCATGCAGTTTTATCTTCTAAATACTCTGATATTTTATAATATGATTTTGAAATAAGATGTTTTTTTACCAAGTTTTTAAATTTAGTGATAGATAATTCTTGCAATTCTTTGGGAATCTTGTTATAGAAGCGTATACATTTTATACGCTTCTATAACAAGATGATTTATTGACTCTTATAATATACCTATGAAATAACATATACCTACTATTAGAAAGATTATCATCATACTTGGCTTAGCAGAAACTAGAAAAGCGAAAAGAAATTATATATAAATATAAGTATAGAAACTATATTGTTCTGCTATATTGGAGGAGGCCTAGACCCTTAATTAGGGGTTCCTGAACCTAACACACTTAAACTATATGTACCTAATAACTAGTGTATTTAGATTAAATAATTTGATATACATACCTAGACTATAAAATATGTACTTATTCTTAAGGTTTATGGAAATAAAAGGCTTTATTATTATTATTATTATTATTAACCCATTAGAAAGAACTTAAACTACTCGGTTTATATTTTATTTTATTGGGCTAAAGCTGACAAGTACAAGGAAAATTGAACATCTGTGTAGTAAGTGACTGGCTGGTAAGCGTGGCGACCTGTAAAATACTTTGTATTGAGGAGACCCGTGGCCGAAAATATAGATCATCATAACCACCCATGTTTGTATGTGCCTACAGGTAACACCAACACGACACTGCAAGGGAAGAGAATTGGAGTGTACGTCGGTTCGTCCTATGCGGATTTCAGTTCCTGCTGCATGTATGACACGAACATATATTCGGAGTGCATGGTTGGAGGGTAAGTAAGAAGCAATGATATGTATAATATCGCCGTTATACTGCGCAAACCAATTAACTCGAAATTTTGTCCAAATTGAACTAAAAATGCCAAAGTACTTAAAATTTTGTGATCTTTCGTCTGGTAAAACCCATTAACTGCTATGTCTTCTAGTTTTGATTCTATAGAATGTGATAATCAAGTAAATCAAGCAAATTATGATTTGTGTACAACTACAAAACATTAGGCCGATTTAACTTGACTGTCACCACAATTGTCTCCAACGAATGTCAGTTAAATTGATTAAATTTATTTTACCCCCAAGATACCTCTTTGAATACTTTATTTTTTTCCTCAGTGATTACCATTTATTTCGTTTTACTCAACGTATTTCATACGATTCAATACAAATATCGTCTAAGAAAAAAGGCTATATCCAGATAATTGGTTTTACCTGTCGAATTTCATACGTCTTAATACAAGTTATCATCTAGGAAAAATGCTATATCCAGATAATTCTGCTCTGGGCTGTACAAAAAATAGAAAATTTACAGTTAGTTGAACAAAAATTCCTTGAAAGTGGACATTCACACATGGAGGCGGACTCAATGCATAGCGCTATTGAATCGGCGCAAAAAAACACAGAAATTTATTCAATGCCGGACTGGATAAATGTGTTTAAAAGAGCACGATCAAAAAAGATATACAAAAAAAATAACCAGAAAATTTTTAAGAACCCATACGTTGTTAAGGAATTCAAATATGACGAGTTCAGAGATTTGAAAGATCTGTCAGAAAAAATTGTAAAGAATTCCCAAAAATATGTAGATGGAAAGCTAGTGAAATGGTTAAAGATAAAACGTATAAAATATGTTAAAGGGGAAAGCAAAATATACTTTAACTACGACATGTCTGAAAATTTTTCTGTAATAGATGTTACAAACAAAAAAGGAAGAAAGAAAGTCTAGCGAGTGAATTGTCAGAAAAAATTGAAATTCCACTTGAAAAACAAAGAGAGCATAATTGCGGAACAAGAAAAAAAAGAAGAATAATAAAAATGTCATGTCCGAGTCCGTTATTTCAGAAAAAGCTTCTGAAATCAGGGAAGACAAATATTTTCCTGATGAGCTAAAACAACTTTACAAAAAACCTTTGGGTATCAGTGTAGCAAAAAAAAAAGATTTGCTGCAATTATGCAAAAAGGGTGTCATACCAGAGGAGTATCATGCCTGGTTTCAAAATTTAATTTCAGATGTTGCAAGCAAAGACAGGGTACCCGATGTTACCATCTCAGAAAGTGACACTGCTACAAGTTCTGGAGAAGATTAATTTATGTTGGCGTTATATTTTGATGATTTTTTATTATTATAAAGCTGATTTGTGATGGTTTTAAACTTTGTAACAGTTTTATATCCTACTGAATAAAAATATTTGTGTAGGATATTAATATATATTAGATAGGCTGTAATAAGCTGATGTAATCGAGATAAAGTTTAGTAATTTTAAGCTCTAGTAGCTTAAAATTCACTGGCCTATTATGTCTGCAGCTAATTTTAAATTTGTGCTGGTCTTTGTTAACCTTTTTAATTTGATTTTAGTAAGCATTAAAATACTGTTTCATAAGGATTTGTTATTTTTCATTACTTTTTTACACTAATATTATTAGGGTGAAAGCTTGTGACTTTGTTCCTACTTCACGCTCAAATGGTTAGACCAATTTTGTTGAAATTTGGTGAGGACATCGCCGACATCTTGTATTAACACATAGGTTCCTTTTCATCATGACCATCATCATCAGCGAACAAATCCGTGGGAAGGAGCAAGTAAGATAATAATTACATTTAGTGCCTACCTGAAGTGGCCAGCTTCGTATAGGTATTTAAATAGTTCCTCCGAATTTCAGGGAATTTTCTGTACAGTATGATCAAAGGTACATCTAGGCATAATTTAGAACATCAAGCAAGCTTCACTCTTGATTATTTTGACTTTAATTTGAATTATTTGAATTTCAGTCATTCATAAAGTATTTGTCCAAGTTTCTCCATTTACTAATTGGAATTGGTTGGCACTGATTAATGACTATTGAAGTTTGATATTATTAATATTCAAATAACCAAGGCACTATGTGTTTGTATAGTTTTATGACATTAAAATTACAATTACAACTGAAAGACCTGAAACAACAAAAATTTGTATGCAGAATTCATTAGTTCTTAAAATTTTCTACAGGGAAAACCAATTATCTTGACGCCTTTTATCTTGTAACTTAACGAGTGACAGCTATGTAGGTGTTTTTAAATCATGGGTAGCTTTTCTATACTAATATTATAAAGAGGAAAGATTTGTTTGTTTGTTTGTTTGTTTGTTTGTTTGTAACGAATAGGCTCCGAAACTACTGGACCGATTTCAAAAATTCTTTCACCTTTGGAAAGCTACATTATCCCCGAGTAACATAGGCTATATTATATTTCAAAAAAAATTAGGGATCCTTACTAAAACTCCAATAATGTAACATAAGGTGTAAAAAAATGACCTGAAAAATTCCTTACATCGCGTGCGCTGCGAAAACTATTGATGATAGAACAAAATCATGTACTACGACTTTGCAGAACTCATCATTATCTACAAAAAATGTCGCGACAGCATATGTCTAAATATTATAGTTATGGCACAGTAAGCAGTTTTTTATTCTGAAATATTAATTTATACATGCCGCCTCTTGAAAGGGTCTTCATTTGTCCCTTGGTATTAATCCTTATCAAAATAAATTACTTTATATTCAAGACGGCTTTAATACCTTTTTATAACTTTTTGAATTATTCAATTCGGACATTTCATTCGGAAGATATCACGAGTTTAAAAATGCAAGTATTAGAAAAAAGTCGCGAGGTTGTCGCTCACCGCGCTCAGCTAGACAGCATGCGATGTAGACTCCATGTAGGCGTCACTGGGGTACGGGGGGGGGAGTCAATGTAATGTAAAAATCCTAATCCTAACTAATATTATAAATGCGAAAGTAACTCTGTCTGTCTGTCCGTCCGTCTGTCTGTCTGTTACGCTTTCCCGCTTAAACCTCTCAACCGATTTTGATGAAATTTGGCACATACAATCTTTAGTCCCTGAGACAGAACATAGGCTACTTTTAACCGCGGAAAAATACATGCTTTCGCGGGAAAATATATGCATACGCGGGAAAATTCGATTTGGATAAAATTTAGTATGGAGATAGTTGCAAATAAAAGTATATGGCGAGTGACTTTTTACCGCGGAAAATTAAATGCTTCCCCGGGAAAATATATGCTTACGCGGGAAAATTTGATTTGGATGAAATTTAGTATGGAAATTGTTGCAAATAAAAGTATATGGCGAGACGAAGTTCGCGGGGGCTGCTAGTATTATATAAATGTAAAAACTAATTTCTCGCGTTTCGCTATATTCCTACTAATTTAGAAAATAAAGAGATTTGACATTTGACAGGGAAAACCAATTAAATAGGAGACCTAGTGACAGTTACCTCCAAATTTTGATAAAAGCATTTAGCTTTTTATATATCTGAGGTTACATACTAATAGAACATGAACAAATGTACTTTTTTTAATATATAAATAATAAGAATAGAGATTAGAAACTATAATTTCAACACCTCAAACTTTAAAAACGCGATATCTCATTTTGAACTTTTGGGCATTTAATTGGTTTGCGCAGTATAACGGCGATATATAATGCAAGTAAGTTGAGAAAAATCATTCATAGTAGGATCGTATTATATCAGGCAAAGTTAATGACTTAAAGAAATCTATGGCGATGATAATTTGATATAATATTTCAGATCAAGCAAAGCGATGCTAGCGAACCGTATCTCGTACTGGGTGGACGGCAAGGGCCCGTCGTTCACGCTGGACTACTCGTGCGCCAGCGCCGCGGCGGCACTAGAGCTGGCGTGGCGGGGAATGCGCGCGGGGGAGTGCGACGCCGCGCTCGTCGGGGGCTGCAACTACATCAACAATCATAACTTGTCTAATGTCATGAAAAGGTAGTATTCGATTTATTTAAATGCTATTAATATAACACACCACTGCATTTAAAAGCAAAAAATATTATAATGGGGGTCACCCCCTTGTACCCTGTGAAATGTATGAAGTCCTTTTCCTGGTTATAGACTTCGCCAATTTTCATCCAAATTGATTCAGCTAGTTAGGTATAAAAGATTGAAGAAAATAGTAAGTGAACCTCGGTAATCAATTATATTTTAATTGAACTTGTAACTAAACCAGATGTAAATCCCTAGGACTACTACTGGATTTACATCTTTACCGATTTTTCATTCATATCACATTGTTTACCGACGAAAGTTTCTCTGAGGGAAAGAATCTGGAATGAGAGTATCAGTCACAGAATTATCGTAGTTAGTATTAGTATATCTTACAATTTTTGAAATTAGAAATGTTGAACTATTTTAATTTATTTATTTAACTATTTTCAGGGCCGGTTTTCTATGTCTTGACGGCAAAACAAAATGTTTTGACAAGAACGGTGATGGTTTTGTACGATCCGATGCTATCAGTCTCATATTTTTACAAAAAGCCAAAGATGCAAAAAGGTAAGATTCTAGGACCTCAAACATAAGCATTTGTATGTACTTAGGTACAGTCACCAGCATTAATATCTGACAATGAACAGCGCCGCAAAAATATGTGACACAGATTGTCAGCAAAAACATGTGATAAGGTAACGTGCATAGTAATCTGATGCTTTCGCGGCGGTAAAAATATATGACATAGTCAACAGCATTAACATCTGACAACAGATGAGCGCGTAATTATCTGACATGCCCCGACAGCGAAATTATGTGACGATACATTGTCATCAGATCGTCATTTGATCCGTCTCTTAATTTCACACACTTTGTCAGTTACCTCGTGGTTTAATGGCTATAGTAGGCGCTTCGTAATCCGAAGTCCGCGAGTTCGAGTTGCACCGGGTGCCTTCTTTTTTTTAAAGTTTTATTTGAAATGATTTAATGTTAGAGTAGGTATATACTTCTCAGGCAGGTATTATATTATAGATAAAACATTCCTAAAATTTCATCAAGATTCCTTGAGGAATTGGTGGAATTCATATTCAGATTCTTTTTGTAAAAAGATTCTTAACATTACCTACTATATTGAATCTATGAGCGACACAGATCGGAGGGCAGTAGTCAAAGTTAAAGTGTATTTAAAACTTTTTCATGGTTTTGAGATCTTAAAGAGTTTTGATTTATTTATGAAAACTGTCATAAATTATGTCATGTCAATTCATGAAAAGTAAATTTAAGATATTTCATAGAACAAACGAATCACTACGTTTTTATGCTTCTTAACCCTACGTTGCTCTCATTGCTATTATCACAACCAATACTAGTATATTTATATATTTTAATATCTTTTCAGTCTTCTTATTATTAAAAAAAAATGACCATATTCCGCATGCCCTGCGAATGATATTTTAAAATATAGGTAGTTCATTGCATGTTTTGCCATACCTACATATATGGAACTAAATATAAAAGCAGTTTTTCCCTTAAACTTAATTTATATGAAATTTTTGAATCAATTTTAAATATTTCTTCTTTATTTTACTTTATTTATCTAGAACACAAATATGACCATCACAAATTTTTTTTAAGAAAAATAATCATGCAGTTTAGGGTTAAGGTTTAGGAACTTATTCTTTCATAAATTCACTATTATCTTATATTGAAGTATATCATACGGTTTGACTTTTCATTAATAAAATCAATTAGAAATAAAAGGCAGACTATGAATTTTAACATTTCATGTGAAATTTAGTTAAGAAAACTTGGCATTTATTTATTTATTAATAAAATCCCCAGCCCTTTCATTTTTCTTATACCTGAGCTTACGGCCAAAAAACATAATAAATAAAATAAAATCAATAAATATTGCTAATTGCTAGACAATTCACAAAGCAACATCTAGCCTCGTGGTAAGCTAGAATCTTGTGTTACGGGTGCTAGATTTCTGATAATATCTAATAATATACATACACATTTAAGAAAGTTACTTAAAACACAGGAAAAGCCGTGTTTGGAAATTATACTTTTAATATCAAAATAACACTGAGGCTACTCTTTGCCGCAAAAAAATACAAAAATCCGCATTAAGATATATTTTAGCGCAGGCAAAGCCGCGGGGCGGAACGCTAGTATTACCTATATCTTAGGGTCTACAAAATGAATTTCAATTTATAGAAGTAATTTGATGTGTCAGATGTTTATGCGTTCATTCTATTGTCAAATCATTTTGCAGTAACAGTGTCACATAATTTCGCTTTCGGGGCATGTCAGATAATTACGCGCTCATATGTTGTCAGATGTTAATGCTGTTGACTATGTCATATATTTTTACCGCCGCGAAAGCATCAGATTATTATGCACGTTACCTTATCACATGTTTTTGCTGGCAATCTGTGTCACATATTTTTGCGGCGCTGTTCATTGTCATATATTAATGCTGGTGACTGTACAAACAATTTATCCATTTATTTTCACAGCAATTCTGTATAATGTGATATTTTTGATATTAAGTCTGAAATTTATGATTTCAGAATTTATGCTGAAATATGTCATGTAGAAGGAGCTTATCAGCTGAAACAGGGCGATCAATTTTTACCCACTCGGAAATCTGAAGATCTTGAAAATTTTCTTAGAAACGTTTATTCAAATTCAAATATTGATCCTAAAAATATTGAATATGTCGAAGCTAATGCGGCAGGTAAGTTTTAGTTAGACTTTTTTTTCTCTTTCAAATGTTTTAGCCTCATAGCAAGCCTTCTAAAAAATGGGAACTATTAGCATTATATCAAATAATACAAAGTTAATTATTTTTATTTATTTATTTATTTATTTTCACAAACACACTTAATCTATCTTTATAGAGTTGTTTGACGCTTTGGAATCAATCTGTATGTCATGTCATTCAACAAATAAAATAAAGGCTCCTTTATTATAATGAATATCGTGAGAAAATTCACTATATAAAGGAAAGCTAATTAAAACGCGGACTAAGTCGCGGGTGGCAACTAGTATGTAATAAAATTTTAGAACCCGATAAAACAAAGTAAATTTTACAGCTCTTGTTGAAGCTGATATCAATGAGGTGGAAGCCGTTTCCAAAGTGTTCAACGGCAGTAAAACTGTGAAGATTGGGAGTGTGAAGTCTAACATGGGGCACGGCGAGTCTGCCTCGGGGCTGTGTTCACTTACCAAGGCAAGTACAACAACCTTATATAAACAAGAAATAAGAACAAAAATATATGAACCATTAGTTTGACCAATTTTTAGGGTTCCGTAGCCAAATGGCATGAACGTTTTTTTTTCTTAAAATAGTTTATACTTTACCGCTATAACAAAGCGACAACACTTATTAAATGATACAGCATAAAAAACATACATATCGCATTTAAAGAAAATAAAAAATAATTTAAATTAATGATTTTCTTTGAATGCAATAAGTTAATCTTAATACATACTTATACATTTCATCAAATTTAAATTACTTGGTACATTTAATCAAATTTAAATCAGTTGGAAACAATATAAAAGTTATTAGTAAAACTTTGAATTGTACAAAGCAACCCAGTTAATATTTCGAATAATTAAAATTAAATTAATGTTTCGGGACAAATGACAAAGCAACAGCGATAAGCTATTAATTATTAATATAACTATAATAATTTAGACCAGAAATAATCTAGTAACAAATGGTCCCCAATTGTCGGGAAAATAAAAAACGTTTATAATTATGCTATGTTTTTGATTCACAATTTCATGTTTCACGATAGTTTAATTTAAACGATTAAATTTTATTATCGATTATCTGCTTTTGTAAAGACTATTTGTTGTTACCTATGTAATAATTATTAAAATTTTCACTAATTCTAACAAATAACCACAATATAATAAGTATTACCAACCAAAGCACATCCATATGAACACCATTTTTATTTTTTAAATAAATTGATCTTTTATTTATTTTATTTCAGCTCTGTCTGGCTTATCATAAGGGAGAAATTCCCGCCAACATTCACTGCGAAGAGCCTTTAGAATCGATTGTCAATGGAACAGTACAATTAGTGACGAAAAACACTGAATTTTCCAGAGGATACACCGCATTGAATAACTTCTCATTCACTGGGTCAAACTACCACGTTATTTTGAAGGGACACTACAAGGAAAAGGTACAAAAACATTTATTTAAAATAACAGCGGTCCATGCCAGTCTTTTTCAACTAAACAAGCCGTACCAAACAAAAAAATATCAACTCACATTCTAACACGTTCACGGGGTTATGCTCCAAATATCAAAAAAGAATTCCTGACCATATTTTCCCATAACAATGAAACGGTTCAATCCCAAAAAAAGTTGATGATTGTTTCCAGAATCTCTGTCGATACAATAGCGGGATCCCGCACGTGGTGTTGGCGTCGGGCCGCCAGGAGGCGTGTGTGAGCCGGATCCTGGATCATTTGGAATGCAAACAGGTGGATGCCGAAGAAATCGCTCTACTCCACGGCATATTCGGGCGAGATATCTCCGGACATACGGGCCGCGGGTTTGTCGTTCTTGGTAAGTTTAGGCTATTCGTGTCACAATTTTCTTGACCTTTTTTTGCTAAAAAGAACGTGTCATGTTTTTACGGGTATTTTGTATTGTTAATGGTCGTTCAACATCACTACAATATTGAAAGCGCAGGATTGGATGACACATGGAAGACTCTAATTAGGTCTAGATAAAGCATAAAGTACCTACCTAGGTAAAATGAACTACGATTGATGATGAAGATACGCTCTATTTTACATAATACTAGGTTTTATAGGATAATAATATTAATCCTTTATTTAAATTTCGTCTCAAAGCAATTATTTATTTATTTAATACCATGAGAACTCACAACACGAATTATAAAATACATAAAATAAAACGATGATTAACGTCGCAATAGAAAACTATAATTATTATATTTCCTCGCCATTTTTTTGGGACCTATTAAGTCTCAATGTTTAATAACGTTATCATTATTGTTCCTACTCTTTCTAGAAAATAACAATAAAAAAAACGAAATCTAACCTTCATTCCCTTGACCTTCCCAGACACAATAGAAGGCAACACGGGCGCAGTATCGAAGAAAGTGGATCACTACCCAGGGGTGCGGCCTCCACTCTGGTTCGTGTTCAGCGGGATGGGCGCGCAGTGGGCCGGTATGGGCGCTGACCTCATGCGGATACCTACCTTCGCGAAAGCGGTGAAGAGGTAAATACTGTTAACTTTCCTAACAGAAAATAAGATAAACTACGCGATAAACCCTTTATAACTCCTTAACTACACTATAATTTGTCAGACCCAAAGATCTTGTACCTACCTTTCTTAGTCTTATTTTATTAGATCATTGTCATGTCTAATAAATGGAGATAGTTTACATTTGGAACATGTTTAGAATGATGTGTAACGAAAATTCGACTGTCCCTAAGTACAGTATCGAATCTGAAAATGACTACTTTTCAGGACGGCCATTTGAAGTTGCTTTTTGGAATATCTTTTTATTTGAAAGAGGCAGATCTACAATTTTTTCAGGATAGCGGCTTCAATTTATTCTTAAGCTTTGGATATTAACGGTAATAAGAAATTCTCAACAGATTCTAGGATTTTTCAGTTTCAATAGCTTACGTCGTACAAACTAGCCCTCAAAACATCGAAACTACCCATTCCGACAGTATTCTTAGGAATTTTACCATATATTTTTATCGAAAGTGGTAATTTCATTAGTTTACGTGGTAGAAATCTGCATATTCGATTGTACTCCTATCATTTTGGTCAAAGATAATATTCTAGAAAGTTAATAAAAGTTCATTATTTTCATATGTAATATGTAGTACAAAGACAGGAATGACTAAATAATTGATTATAAGGTCTGATTATTACTAAAATCGACAAACAATCAAAATAAAATAATATATTTAAACAAAAATACACTTCTAATATAAGCACAGACAATTTGAAATCACTTATCAGACGAGATACAAAATTAGAACGAATTTAGACTTAGTTAAAACTTAGTTTGAGTCATCATATTTATCGGGTAAATTTTCTCCGTGTTGGAGGTTCTGTGATAATTGGTGATGTTCTTTAGTTAGATAATACCCCAAAATTACACATAGACATCAGGTGCTTGTATTTAGCTTCAGGCAAAGGTACACACATCTCTGTACAAATTATTTATTTTAATACATCTTGCTCTCTCTGACCCTTTGTTGTATCTTGTAAAGTATTCAACAAGTGACTGTAATTATTAAAATTATATTTTAAATACAAATAGTTTGGCTCTTCTTTTCTTAACCATAAATATCGCCCTGTGTTATTTCAATAACGTTGTAGGACTTACCCTCAATTTGGTGGGCCTACCTGACCAATGCATACCACAGATCCAGGGTGTAAATGAGGATTCCATTAGCCTTTATTTTTTTTCTCGTTCAATACGGGAGAACTGTACCACCTTCATTTTGGGCATGGCCTTGTTCAAGAAATCTGTGAGTTATGTCCATCCATAACTTCACCAATTGCTGCACCCTAACACGGTACATGTATTTACATAAAGCAATCTACCACTTAAGCTTAACATTGTAAAATATTTATGTTTGCAATAAAGAAATAAACTCTGTTCATGTTATGGCCTAAGCAGTTATCTAAGCAAAATCAAAATTTCTTACCACCTTTTTTGACTATAAATTCTATAAAATGCATCAGGCAGCTTGACTCTTTATTGCTTCTATTTTAGCCGTGCATTTTGTCCTCAAAACAAAATACCTCTTTTGTGCCAAAAAATAAAATAAAGGATTAACTTTCTCTTGTAGTAAAATAAACCTATAACTCCATGAGGAGAATTAAGAATTTTCTGAATATCAAATGTTACGCAAACCACTTCCGGGTACTTTTATTGAGCCAGCTGCTTATAACTATCCTAAGATTGACTTGGATTCTCTAGGTAAAGATTTATCTTCGTTTTACTGTCACTGTTTAGATTTTTGTTTGGTTTAGACATAACAATGCTTGGCGAGACTGTCGTATTTCGTGATGGGTTATCGATCATTCTTTCCAATAAAGTGAAATCATCTAAAGCATCAGTCTCTAAAGTTACAGTTTAGTGGTAGGTAATGAAGATTCAAATACAATAAGTCGTAAGTAGTCTTAAGTAAAATTCGTAACGTGTATACGTTCCTATTAATCACTAGCCACACTGATAAACACAACAGGTAATGTCACTTAATATTTTAACGTTGATATTGTCTTGAATTTAGCTATCAAAAGTAGACGAAATTAAATAAATAATGTTGTAAAAACCACATAGCATCATCTAACCCAATGTAAACAGAGTTTGTGTTATGATGACTTATTTACATTATTATATTTATAAGATTTTCTTTTAAAGGAAGGTACATAGATTATAATCTATAGATCGTATAAACATATTTGTCCTAAAGGCGGGAATTTTACCCGCAATTTTCGCCAGCCGAACTAGATCGCTCGCCTTTAAATTATTTATCTTTTAGGTTGTTCTTTCGGTTGTATTTTAAATTATATAATATAAATAAATTGACATTCGATAGCATTTATGCACTGTTAATTCGTGGTATACTATTGAATGTGGCAATTTCGATAAAAAAACATTTTGAAATTACAACGTAAACTGATGAAACTGCTACATTCGATGCAAAAGTCTCTTACTGTCTCGACGTAAAATATTGAAACGGTCACTATCAATACTTTACGCGGACATCATACAGTAGGTTTTTATGAATCTTAGAAAAAATATTGGTAAACTAGGATAATAATTACATTAAATTACCGTTAATTATTTCAGTAATATATTTTATAGCGAGCGACGCGACGTATACTCGCGAAAGCGGTAGTTTCGTCTCGCTGGCATAGTGATCAGCACAGCGTATACGCTCGAAACTTAATTTTCGATATCCTACGTCTGAACAAAATGTTACATTCGATTGTATACGTTTAGCTAGAGGAGAAACTAATGAAAAATATTAATTTTTCTTTTCATCCAATTAAAGAACACATAAAAATAAGTCATTTAAGCAAATAAAAAAAAATTGCCAATTTTCATTTTCGATAGTGTACTTAGGGACAGTCGAATTATGAATAAAGAATCGGAATATTATAATGCTGTAGATTAGAACTGTTTAAAGAATTATTTCTCTCACTAACATGGTAAGGCTGGCAAGTTACAAAAAATAAATATTAATATTATCAACAAGTTCATCAAAATTATGTAATATCCTTGGTCTACTCGTAACAACGAGCGATGTAAATAATATGAGCCAAGCCTTTTATGGTAACTTTTCAAACTTTGTACGAAATATTTTATGGAAACCTAATACTAAGTTTTTAAGTTTGAGTACCAATCTTCTACTTGAAGATAAGTTTTTCAATCGGACAATCTATAGGGCCAGACTTGGAACGAGAAAAGTTTGAGCAAATTAACGAACGAAATTTGGTTTGGATGCTCTCAATATAATCTGGTCTTATTTTATAGTATCGTTTTGGCAATGTTTTATTAAAGGAAATATTGAAATATTCATTTTAAAATGTATTTATTGTGATTTTGATTTCGTTTTTATTGTTCTTTGGGTTATAAACACAAAACCTTTTGATAAAAAACTCTGACACGTGTAGAATTAAATTTATAATGACTATGAAGCAAACCATTCGGATTCATATTTCCGCTTATTGTTTAAATTAAAACTTTGTTTTACTACGACAACCGACAAAACTTAGTTTTTATCAAATATTTGTTTAAGTTCATTCACATTATGTTCAGGATATCATAAAATAAAATAGCCTTTTATTCAAGATCTTTACATTTTTTAAACTTAAAATCTAACATGTTCAGGATATCAACTCTAGAAAAAGAATTCGATATCCTTAAAGTGACAGAGACACTAAATCAATGACAGAAGTATTGATTTCGAATACTTTATTAAAATTCTGAATCGAAGTAAGGTGGACAAAGTAGAATTGCTCTATTTTTGACCTTGCATCATTGTACATAAAAACCACGTTTATTATTATTTACAAAAATCAAGTGATGACTAATCACTTATTTAGATTCAATCAATATGTACCTAAAGGTTAGCATCAACCATGCCTCATGCAAAGAACTCATTAAATCTGTTAAGCTTATTAAAAGTGTGCTTGTCTCGCATGGTTGCTCTCATTAATTAAAGCGCTGAATGCAAGCAAAATAGCGAATTTGTTAATTGGATTCCAATTGAAAATCACATTGTGCTCGACTCAGACAAAATTATTACATTTCACTTTTCACGTCAGCAATTTTAATATGGAAATTTTAATATTGTTTGTGAAGTTGTAAAATTTGTTTGAAATATTAGCTTTCATGTCCATTTTAATTTTAAGAAAGCTCACGTTTTATTCAACACGTTAATAAATTTATTTATAATTTTCTGCTGTCAGAATTGCTGTTAAAAGGGCTTGAATTATGATTTTGTTAAGTCATAATACTACGAGTATATCAATAGAAAACTTTAGTAAGCATATTTAATGTTGAATCAGATAATAACAACTTCAATATTAAAATAGCCAATTTTTTTATTAACTAACATAGCAATCCTGTGTATTTTGGCCTGGGTTAGGTGGATTTTTCCTGTGAATAAATAATAACATTTCCAGATACATTGTTAAATCAGTATGTATTTTTATAATAAAATCTGTTTCAGATGTGACGCGGTCCTCGCCCCACTGGGCATAGATATAGTGAAAGTTCTGACGGAACCCGACGATAAGGTGTTCGACAGCGTGATAAGCTCGTTCGTCGGAATCGGCACCGTTCAGATCGGATTGACCGATGTGCTGAAGGAGTTGGGAATCGAACCGGATTATATCATCGGTGAGTTTCGAGCACTCGATACGGACATTTATAACGTTTTTGTTATACAAAGGTAGTGTATAGATATTTTATCGTCCTGCTTTGTAAGATGTATTTGGTTCTTTGATTTGTAATAATTATATGCGTAGACAGGTATAAAAACGGAAAATTGTTTTAAAATTTCTGTTAACCATGAATGAGTTCTTCATCCTAGGTCACAGTTTGGGCGAGATGGCCTGTGCATATCACGACGACACGTTCACCGCCGAGGAGATGATCCTGGGCACCTTCCACCGCGCCAAGGCCATCGTGGACAGCGACCTCCCGACTGGCGCCATGGCTGCTGTGGGGCTAGGGTATAAGGATGTAAGTGAACTTTGTCATTATAATTATTTAAAAGTGTATTACGTGACTATTTACAAGTGATATTGTCACATAAAAGTAGCATAGTCTTTTATATTGTTTGTTACTATTTCTGAAAATAAATCAGTAAATCTTTGACCACTTTATTGATCAATCGACATGACGAAATAATTGTTTAAAAAAAAAGGGTTGGCTAAGCACTGTTTTATAGTAAAACACACTTGAAAAGTGATGCAAAGCTTGTAAGAGTACTAAAATTTTGTTTATTTCGATTAATTAAAATAGCAGCTATACAAATCATTTCTTGTTAGTTCTGTCAGTATATTATTGAATTCCTTATCACGGATAAACATTCATATATAATCGCAAAAAATATACCAGGTTAATGAAAAAAAATAATAGATTTTTAATGATTATCTTTCAGTGATACATATTTAAATGTATTTCTAACTCTATGTTTTTACCAGCTGGTGAAGCAATGTCCTCCGGAGATAGACATAGCGTGCCACAACAGCCGCGAGTCCAGCACCATCTCGGGCCCGGCGCACGCGGTGCAGAGCTTCGTGCGGGAGCTGTCGGAGCGCGGAGTGTTCGCCAGGGCTGTCCACTCCTCCGGCCGCGCCTTCCACTCACGATACATCGCGGCTGCTGGTCAGTAGCATTATGAACTAACCGTCATACTCCTATTTATTACTAACAGAGTTTTTTTCCAACCACATTATTTTATATGATCCACAGCTTGATTCCTTTTACGGCATATTTAACATTATTGTTTGTTTAACAGAGATAGATGCATATATTATATATGTAAAACTGTCTTAGTGACATTTCTTTAAATCAAGTTTAGCTGTAAGAAAACTCCTTAAGAGGTTAAGCTAGCATATACTGCAGTTGTACTATCATTGTCCACTGTCTGTGCGTTTCTTTTCTTGATTTTTGTATATAATATATTTCCAGGTCCAAAGTTACTAGAAGGTCTAAGAAGCGTCATTAAGAGTCCCAAGGCCCGCAGTCCCCGCTGGGTGTCGACCTCTGTGGCGCGCGACCGGAGCGACGACCCGGCGGCCAGCCTCTCCTCCGCCGAGTACCACACCAACAATGTGCTCGTAAGGACAACCTCACAGCTCACATAGGACGGCTAATCATATCACGGAACTTATTATTATCATCTGCAAAAAGCTTTTGTAAGCTTTTAATTGGTTTTTCTTGTAGTCTTTGAAACATTCTGATTAAATCACTTAAAGGTTTCATTCAGCGTGAAAAGATTACAAAAAATATCCATGCTTGACGAACTTTCAAAGTTTTAAGATTACACTATACTAGTATTAGTATTGATAATTATTTGTGTAAACAAAACCTTTGTTTTAGATTTAATAAGCCTGAAACATTTGATATTGAAAATTCAAACAATTTTTACCACACAAGGATAAATATATTTCCAATAACATTTATGAAACAAAAGTCGCCTACAGAATTACAAAGGCTTTTTTAGTTCAATGCAGTTAGATGAAATTCAAAAAATATTTATTCTTTAACAAATTCATTTGAACATGACATACCCATACATAAATGCATTGATCTAAGCATGCTTTCATTATCCGCAGTGTAGGTAATACCACTATCATTGTAATTAACCGTACAAACGTCCACTAGTCACACCTCTCTTCAATAGAACCTATATCCGATAGTTTGGTAATTGCAGTAAGTTTATACTGTAAAAGAGAGATATCTTAAACCAAGTGGAATCTATACGACTTATATTATTTACTAGCTTCCGCCAGCGGCTTCGCCCGCGAAAGTAGCCTATGTTCTGTCTCAGGGTCTAAAGATTGTCTGTACCAAATTTCATCAAAATCGGTTCAGAGGTTTAGCCGTGAAAGCGTAACAGACAGACAGACAGACAGAGTTACTTTCGCATTTATAATATTAGTTTGGATTTAATTAACACGGTATTAAAACTTTGTGAAATACACAGAAACATTAAGTTCCATGGTAAGCTCGAAGCTTGTCTGGTACAAAATATGTAGAAAGGTACTTTTTTTTAATATCTGTGTTAGAAGCTACAACAGAATATTCAAATGACTGTTCCAGGCTAGACCTCTGTGAGCTGTGTTAGCGGAATTTGTCTATATTGATATGGAAATGATAGTGGTCTTATTTTAGTCACAAGTGAATGCTTGGGATTTTGTCATCCTATTTTCCCTTTGGGTATTGGAACGGATTGAAAGGTTTTGTTATACAAGATTGTGGTTGTCAGAGCTGCCAACTATTTCATCAACATTTTATGTTGTGAGTAATCTGACGTCATTGAACTTGAGCAAATGTACAAAGGCTTGAGCAAAGATTATATGAGACTGTACTGCGGCTAGACTTCAGAAGAACGCGGAGAAGAAGATTCAATTCACAGAAATTCTTGTGATCAAATAGGTCATTATAGTTTCAGCGCTAATTTTTTTAGCAAAAGAAAATGAACATTATTTACTAAAAATATTATTTAACTTAATAGAGTAAAGTTGATTTAATCTATTACTACTACTCCTAAGTTATTTCAAAACTTTCGCTTAAATACTTAACCAAGTTACAGTTTCCGGGGTAAGTTTTTCAATGTCATCCCAGGAACTTACTCCATGACCGACCCTAATAGATGTCTTATACATATATTACTTTCAAATTAGTTTACATTTTTAGTTTTCCTTGAAGAAACACATTCGTTTAAAGTAATTTTGGATTACTAAGTATATTTATTTTATTTATCTCCCAGAATCCAGTACTCTTCGAGGAAGCTATCAGCCTGATCCCCTCCAACGCTGTGGTGGTGGAGATAGCTCCTCATGGCCTGCTGCAGGCCGTGCTGAAGAGGTCCCACAAGGAGTGCACGCACATCCCCCTCGGCAGGAGGGGGGAGGCTAACGGAGTCAACCTCTTGTTGGATGCAGTTGGGAAGTTAGTACTTTTGTTCATCATCCTACTAATACCATTAACGCGAAAGTTTGTAGGTATGTTTGTTGCTGTGTGAATTGTCCAGCAAAATTTATTTATAACACCCATAAACCCGGAACAAAATAATTTAGTCACAACTTGGCCTAATTAAAAAAAAATAAAACGTCCGAATTGTCGGCGGGCCATAGTGACATACGAATTATACATATTACTCGTAAACCTTCCTCTGTATCTACTAAAGCTATTTCAGTTTTAAAGATTATTTAAACATACATAGGGACATCGGGAACAATTTATTTTAATCTAATGTATGTGCAACTAATTGTATTTTCTTGTTTCAGATTGTACCTGGCGGGATTCAACCCGAAGGTTGAGGTTCTGTACCCCGCCGTAGCCTTCCCCGTGTCTACAGAGACACCTCTCCTCTCTCATCTGGTGCAGTGGGAGCATAGCGAGGAATGGTAAGGTCTTTACTTATAATATTCACAAAATTTATACATTTTTATCTGATCACACATATTTTACGTTTCAATGTAGTTCATAGTGATATCTAGTCATTTGTGTTTTAAGTGCATTGTTCTGTGATTTGTAGGACAAATAAATAAAACAAATCCGTGTTCATTTGTGCCTATTCCCCCGTTGTTTTCATGGAATGATCATGGTGTAACTAATTTATTACATTATTTTTGTTTGCAGGCCATTAATGCTCTTCAAGAACACGGAGGTTCCGTCAAAACCGATTTGTCGCAACGTTGTGTTTTCTCTGCAGAGTGACGACTATAAGTTTTTGGAAGGATACAAACGAAACGGTAAGTTGTCTACACAAAACAGTAACTAGTATTTATTCAGATTATTGTTTATAGATTCTATAAACAATAATCTGAATAATTATTACACACATATTTGCCTAACGGGTTTGTGAATCTGATTGAATTTCATTTTCCTTGCATTCTACCTTATAATTTTCTAAGTTTTTGTATTTCTAAGTAGCGTATGACACTCAATAACGATACATAAACGTAAAACTAGATGATTTAAAATCTATAATAGATGTTAAATTCGAAATTAAATAACTATGTTAGCGAGTTTATTGTACCTACACGAAAATCTAACGAAAGTTATATTAGTTATGTTAGTTATAAATCACTATTACTTTTTGGATTTATATCTTTATACAGTTATATAAAAGTCGTGTTAGTCACACTTTTATTAACACTTCTTTTAAGCATAAAACCAGGGAACGGATTACTCGAAGAAAATGTATGTCGGGGCAGACAAGAACATCGTTTGAAATATGACTCAGAACCTGTTTGTACCGCGCGCATCGAACTACGGGTTGCGGCGCGCCGACGACATTACTTGTAAAACTGGTTCGGTCGTGCTTTGTGCCTTTAAATACGACCGTCGGCCGAGCTAGCAGGACATTCTTGTTTGAGCCGTTGGACGGAACAGTGCTTTGTTAGTAATAAAATGTATTCTTGTTTGAGTAGTCCGTTGGAACAGTTCTCTGTTTGCAGTAAATTCATTTGTTGTTTGAAGTAAATTAATAATAATAATCTGTTGGTAATAAATTGATTCGCTGGACCGAAACATTGTAAAATGGAATAAATAATGGACGTTTCTTCGTGGTTTTATTATCAACATAAAGACGACTGTGACGTTAGACCTGGTGACGTCATAACCAAATAGAAGCCCTCCTGCTAAACACACACTCCTCGACATCCTATACGCATCTCTCCACGACATCAGAAGTGGGATAACAAACCTGAACAAGTGGGATAACAGACCTGAACAACTTCGATAGATCTGAACCTCGATAGCCTTGAGACTGTACGCTGCCACAAGACCAAGACAAAGAAGAAGGCAAACCATACTGACGTCAAATTTTGGAACTACCTGCATCTTTATAAAATGATGCAAAAACTGACCCAAGAACAAGAAGAAGACTTAGTTAAACCATACTAACGTCAGAGTTTTGGAACTACCTGCACCTTTATAAAATGATGCAAAAACTGACCAAGAAGATGGCTTAGTTAAACCATACTGACGACATATTTTTGGAACTACCTGCATCTTTATAAAATGATGCAAAAACTGACCTAAGACCAAGAAGATGGCTTAGTTAAACCATACTGACGACATATTTTTGGAACTACCTGCGTCTTTATAAAATGATGCAAAAACTTACCCAAGACCAAGAAGATGGCTTAGTTAAACTATACTGACGACATATTTTTGGAACTACCTGCGTCTTTATAAAATGATGCAAAAACTGACCCAAGACCAAGATGCCGAGCAAACAAACAATTGACGATCATACTGACGTCAGAGTTTTGAAACTACCTGCATCTTTAAAAAGTGATGAAAACAAAATTGATGAAACGCAAATCGGTCAGGACTTAGCCGAGCAAATAAACAATAGACCGTCAGAGTTTTGAAACTACCTGCATCTTTAAAAAGTGATGAAAACAAAATTGATGAAACGCAAATCGGTCAGGACTTAGCCGAGCAAATAAACAATAGACGATCATAGTTTTGAAACTACCTGCATCTTTATAAAGTGATCAAATAAATGATGGAACGCAAATTGATCAGGAAAAAGCCGAGCAAATCAATAATTGGATCAAAATTCCAATGAGAATTCCTACGAACCCCTTCTATGAAATATTCTTCAAGAACTAATTAAGTTTCTTTTACAGATTTACTTCCGCACTACGAGTACTTGATGATATACTCCGAGAGGCAGATGCATAGCACGCACTGCCTGTCAGTAGGGCTGTGTTGGTGGAAGAAGACGATGCACTAGGCCCTCAAAACACTACTGCAAGCTAGCCCGTGCCATCCACCTCCCATGCTAGACTGCCTGTGCAAGTCTGAGCAAGACTCCGACAGAAACAAAGTTAAGTTGATCATTTTTATAAATTTTCCCCAGAACTCTTACCCTCTGAGACCTTACCTATTCTTCATTAAAACTTTGTTCAACTCGATGGAGTTGTAAACAGATACCAAACTCAAAAGCAACTCTCTTTGTTACAGACAGTTGCAGACCAGGCAGGTGCAAAACGCGCACCGCCTGTCCGTCATTCCCGCACTACGAGAACCCCTTCGAGGCAGATGCAGAGAGCGCACTGCCTGTCAGTATGGCCGAGTAGGCGGATGAATACGATCCTGTAGTGCTACCATGCAACACTTCTACCTAGGCAAGTAGCGTAAACTTTAAGCAATATGCAACCAAAACAAACAAACAAAAGAAAGAAAAAGAAAAGAAAGAAAAGAAAAAAAAAAAATTTTTTGGCTAACCATAGATTTTACACAAACTAGACTAACAAACTAAGTAATAAAATACGGATTATGATCTTAAACATCAAATAAGAAATCAGTTTGTGTAACTGAGTCAAAAACAATTTAAATAACTGTATGTCCTAGTATAACATTTTCAGTGCCTCTGGGGACCCCAGCATCGACCTTTCAAATTATCCTTTTTCCCCTGTGGACCACGGTGTAGTATAGCCGCCCAGACCACAGCATCGACCTGCCCGTGAGATAAAAATTAAAAATAAAAAACAATGTAAGTGCGTGGAGCATAAACATTGATAAAAATAATAACATAACTCGCTCACTGTCCGCTTTCGTTATCCATTATCCTAGTAAACATTTTAACTATCATGTTTTAAATTATCGCTGATAATTTGGTGTTTGAGATCATATTATCAGAACATTAAAAATGATTCCAAAAGAAAATGTAACTTACAACTACCTTCTACTAACCTCTACGAAAAATTCCACAAGTACCACGAGAATTTCCGCGAGTTATTTTATGAGAAATTCCAAGAGTACCTTAATAACCATGCAAGTACGTGGAGTGGCAAGCATTGGCCATAAAATTATAAAACAATGTAAATACGTGGAGCATGAACATTGATAACAATAATAATAACTCACTCACTGTCAGCTTACCTGCCCATTTTTCTAATAAACATTCTAAGTAACATGTTTTAAACTTTCGCTGATAATTTGGTGGTTGAGATCCAATTATCAGAACAAATAACCTTGCACCAAATTATCAGCTAGTGTACCTTTGAATGGATACCTAGCTCAGAGAAACTTTTTCATCTTTTTCAGAAAAACGACTGGTGCAGAGCGCGCACCATCTATCAGCATGGCCGTGTCGGGGCAGACAAGAACATCGTTTGAAATATGACTCAGAACCTGTTTGTACCGCGCGCATCGAACTACGGGTTGCGGCGCGCCGACGACATTACTTGTAAAACTGGTTCGGTCGTGCTTTGTGCCTTTAAATACGACCGTCGGCCGAGCTAGCAGGACATTCTTGTTTGAGCCGTTGGACGGAACAGTGCTTTGTTAGTAATAAAATGTATTCTTGTTTGAGTAGTCCGTTGGAACAGTTCTCTGTTTGCAGTAAATTCATTTGTTGTTTGAAGTAAATTAATAATAATAATCTGTTGGTAATAAATTGATTCGCTGGACCGAAACATTGTAAAATGGAATAAATAATGGACGTTTCTTCGTGGTTTTATTATCAACATAAAGACGACTGTGACGTTAGACCTGGTGACGTCATAACCAAATAGAAGCCCTCCTGCTAAACACACACTCCTCGACATCCTACGCATCTCTATTCGACATGTATTATAACGCGGCCAATGATGTTTATGACCAAAAATAAAAAGCATAACCTAACAAACACAATGTCCAGGGGTCATCGTCCTCCCGGAAGCAGCCTTGCTCTGCTTCGTCTGGGAAACCCTAGCCGCGTACAAAAGTGTGGACTTCCGTCAGCAGTCAGTCATGTTCAGTGATATCGAGTTCCACGCCGAGGTGGCTGTCCCGAGTGAAGAGGTCGTGAGGCTGGCTGTCACTGTCAGCAAGGGGAATGAACGGTTCGAGGTCAGTGCCCTTGAGGAGTATTGTATATCCTAAACATTATTGTTTGTGAATATACAACTTCTTGATAATCCCATTTTCATCCTATTCATACTACGAGTATAAATGCAAAAGTTTGTAAGAATGTATGAAATTATACTAGCGTTTTTTCCTTCAGAAATAAGTCCTGAAATAATAATTATATACAACATGTAGTATGCATTATTGTGCACCGTTAAATCACTATCGTTTAGAATATTAATAATCAAAATCTTTAGTCGCTGTCAGTGTCACTGCCTGCCGCCTCTCTCGCTGGTACGTCATTCGCATTTTAGTGCTCAACCGTTCGTCACGTAAAATTGCGAAAGTTTCGCACTAGTAAAATAAACAATTGTGAACCAATATAATTACGTTTTATCATGGCCAAAACAAGTTTAATTTGCCATTCTTACGTAAGTGATCAACTACAAATCATAAAATTTGTTATAAAAATCCAAGTTGAGTCCAAGTGACTCGGAACCAAATCATACCATTGAAAAAGGTAAGTCAAGTTATTATTACAAATATGCTTAGCTATTTTGTGTGCATAGACAACAAAAATACATTCGGGCTGATCGTCGGACAGTCTCATAATTATGATGTCATGCCGCACTACCCTCATCTTCAATGTAGGTTATTGAAAGCTTATGTAGCTCATATTGTACGCAAAGACAACAAAAATGCATTCGAGCTGATCATCGGACAGTCTCATCGCAACAATGATGTCATAACGCGCTACCCGCATTTGCAATGTGGTTTATTGAAAAGTCAATTTATTATTACAAGCGTAGGGGGAGGGGGGGCACATTGATTCACGGGGCACATTGGTACAGTATCTATATCGCAAAACCTATAAACTCTACAGAGTCCGGCACATCACTAGAATGCTCAATGACATTCACAAGAAATACAGTTGTGACACCACTCACCGCCAGTTTGCCGTTGGGCTTTAACGGTCACTAATGTGTTAAAAGTGGCGTGCGCCGCTGCCTACAAAAAATATACGTGAAATGTAATTGTGTCTCAGGAGGATACTCTTTGTTGTTTTTGTTATTATTTGTTACTATAGTTAAGGAAATATAGTTATTATTGTATTTTAAAATGTTTTAGAGTGCAAGAATATTATTATATTTGATAAAATTAATTGTTTGTGGAAAAAGTCCTTTGGGGCACATTGATACGGTAATGTGCGGGGTACATTGATACGTATAATAGGAGAGATAATATAATAGGAGGTTTCAATATTATATTTTTATTGACAATATTCAATGAATTGTGTCTGATTACTTAGTAAGTATATAACTAATTATATAATTAAGAAAATAACAGAGAATTAGTCTTGTTTTATGATGATAATATTGTTTTTTGTGATTATATTCCTTAAGTAAGTTAAGAAATTGATTATGGCTAATGTGCACTCTTGATTAAAAGTATTTTGCGAACTCAATCAATAAAATTGTTTTGTTTCTTAATTTTAAGTAATAATTATAGTTTATATTGGGTTTTTAGTAACTTTAAATTTGCTTTTCATATAGATTTAAAATACGTATCAAACTGCCCCACCCCATGTATCAAAGTGCCCCACTGGTGGGGCAGAATGATACAAAAATGATTTTTTATAAAAATCAGTTTAGCTCTATACGTCGCCAGTTTTTGAGGTTTTTGCGTAGCCAAAGTATAAGCTAAAATATCAGCCAATGCACACATCAAAAAAAATATTCAAATTCAATGCTTTATGGTCCTCAGAAAAGAGATTGAATTTTTGTGTATCAATGTGCCCCCCCTCCCCCTACCTACTTATGTAGCTCATATCGTGCGCAAAAACAACAAAAATACATTCGGGCATCGGACAGCCTCATCGCAACAATGATGTCATAAAGCGCTACCCGCATTTACAATGTGGATTATTGAAAACAGATACTGTGCTAGTTCTGTGTACAACAATACGTATTTATACTAATAATGTAATATGACAGTCATACAATGCATTCGAGCAGTATTCAGGACTGTCTCATCGCATATTGACTATCAAATTAACAAGTTAATGCACTCGAGCTGATCTTTGGGCTGACTCATCGCATTTGTACAACATATTTAGAAGAGAATTATATCGAGCTGTTCTATGGGCTGTCTCACTTATTCTACTTCCCTCATTGCAACTGGACATGGAGTTGATGAATATAAACCCCATAGATTGGGGAGTTTGTGTATCCACCACACTAAAAGGTTTGTTAGCGGCAAATTTAATTTACCACAGTGAGTTGATAGGTTAAGTACCTACCTACACAAATGACGCTGCAGCCTATCTTTTGATAAACATATCCCTACGTCGGTTTGATGAAATCTATGGGAAAATATTGGGTGGCACTATTCTTAGGCCATCGCCATACGGCACTTTTGGCAAAACAAAACACAAATACAGATTTGACATTATTACAGTGTAGTGTTACACAAGTAAAATTTATTTGACACATTCGGATATACTTTTGGGTTTATCCTACGTGTAATTATTAAATTGTTTTAAATATTATACTTAACGTCCATTTATTTGAAAAATAAATATGGAATAGAGTAGTTCCTACTTGGTGATTTATGCATAGTAATTATGCATAATACCTACCTACTTTTGCATTATAAATAATACAAACAATCACCATTAGATATTTATCAAGATATCATAATTATCTATAATGTATACCATGTATACCTACAATACCTATGTTTTATTTTTATTATTACTACATCCTGCAAGTTGTAGATTTTCCTGCATAAAATGTTTCCTTCCATACGTATCCGATTATTTTGGGATTGAAGCGAAATATATAAGCAAACTATAAAGTGGTTTACTTGTGACCAACATACGCAACTTTATAAATATTAGACTTGTAAAACAATAAGAACGAGCTATGAAGAAGTTTACAAGGATGAATTATGAAATATTCAGCATTCTGAATCTGTTATTAGGTTTTTTCAGTACCTCTGATGCAAACTGGCTAATCTTACAAGGAAACAGCCGATCGCATCGAATAACACCGCACATCCAGAAGTCTACATCCGTAGTCCAGTTCATCCAGGACGCCAGTGCAGCAGTGGACACACCGCCGACACAGCCGCCGAGCATAGAGGAGACGAGGTACCCAAAAACCAGTGGCCGTATTTCCGACATCAATAACCCATAGTAACTACCATCTTGGTACAGATATCTGCTTATAAACAGATGTTTTGTTTAACATTCGGTCCGCCTCTTGGTGAGACCTAAGTACAAAACTAAAGGTTTGTGTACAATAATAATATAATCCAGCATTGAAGGATCGCAGCAATCAAGACATCGCAGCGTGCTCAACTATCTTATATTACTATAAGTTCATTCCTGGAATCTTTTTAAAATCCATACCGAATTGAAATGTGCATTTTAAAGATAATCTGCTATGGTGTGCGAAAGAAGATTCCGCCTCGCGGCACCAGCCGCATTATGACCGATGTACATATCGGGTCAAGCAAGACCAAGCGTGTTTTACCAACATGAAATATACAAACCTACTTGACTGTATGCTGTAGGGTGCGCCATCACTGGCGACTAAGAAATTATTGTCAGTTTTCATGTGTGCATGTCGGAGAGTTTTTCTACGCTACCTACGTCCATTGAGTTACGGATAATACGTACAACTATTTCCAAATTCTCTCTCAATGTGATACACTAACGTGTTTACAATGTTTACATGATACAAAATATAATTATGAACATTCTGCTGTTAAGTGTATAGTAACTTCCTAAAGTTATGAACCATGAATCGCTTCAGATAATCCACTATTAGCGTTGCTACATTTTTAATATCATTTCATATTATAATAACTACCAATGTAACCGTTTCAAACTTACATAGTTACCTACTATGTAAACTAAATATTATTATAAATAGTTTTATAACTGATTTCTATAATAGTGTCTTGTCTATGATTGGGTTAGCTGGAGACCTATTATGAATTCAACTTCGTTTGAATATAAATCCAGGGTTTCACAAATACATGTTATTGAGTTAAACCCCATGATTTCTGTTTTGCATCCACGGGATGAACCAGCTGTCATGCAATGGAACACATCGCATTTTTAAAGAAATTAACATCTGGATAAAGTTATCAAAACATATAATATGAAATTAGTTGGTATTTTCAACCACTGCATAGTCGGTTTTCTAGTGTGCGCTTGCCCAGAAATTTATTGGCTTTGTTATAAGCCTTAAAATTGTATATTTTTATTTTCTCCATTCGACGAAAATAATGGTAGCTCCACGCTACCCTATAATCATTTTAAAGAATTTAAAATGACAATACTGTAGATTAGAGTTGTATTGTTAATTCTGGCGCCTCAACAACGGGGTATGGTTCGTGTGGTTGTAGAAAAGGTACCGGCTGTAGACCTTGGTCGAAATATAATATCAATTTCCATACAGATAAAGCTGCAAGTTATCTACTATCATTATAGGTTATAAATATAATTCCTTTTTTGCATCCATACATCAATAGAATGAGAGAAAATCAGTCTCCCTTCTATGTGAATAAAACTACTGTCACGACTGAGTCCTCGAAAAACGTTACTAAATAAGTACAATTAACCCAGATCTTTTTGTCTTTTGCAAATACAAAAAAAAAGTGACTTGTAAGGTTATCTACAGTACAAGTGTCTAAACACGCCTGACATCTTCCCTTTACGTTGTCATGGGCTAAAATATTTTTTTATACTACGTTTCTACGGTTTTTTTTTTACTCTCAGTTAAACAATTATTTACAAAACCGAAGAAGAGGCTTTATATAGGTTATATTTAGCCGTTGTATCTGTTATTTAGAAACTTTTTACATAATAATTAATCTTTGACCAGCAACAATAACGTGTTAAATTAATTTTTTGTCGCTAAGACAATTATATATTATCTCCACCATACGGGGACATCCACAATAATCATTTAGTATAATCTCTACCAAGTATGTAGCACAATAGTTGTCTGGGAAGGTCGTGTATATTTAAATATATACCATACATACACATTTGTGAATTTAATATTTCTTACAGTTTTGAGTGTCGTTTACAACAATTTTTATATCTTATATTATTCTTTTCACCACAGTTATTTAACTTTACATACAGAATTGTATGTATACTCAATAGCAACAAGATAGTGTTCCTATTGGTACTCCTTTGAATAGTTCTAACATAATATATTCAGACGATCGGATACATGAATATTCGATCACAAGTTTAAATCCTCTATGGATGTTTTGGAGTTTGCTCCCCTGTAAATAAAACTATCGATTTCAGTAAAAAATAGTACAAAAAATGTCCTACTGACTTTAGAAATGTTTTTGGTACTAGTAAACCGAATAGAATCTAAATAAATTTTGATATGAGTATGATCGTTTTATCGCCAGTGTATCTTATTGGCGTTTGGGAAAGCCCTTTATCTATGAATAAAATCATTGTAAACCCACGCATTAACCATAGAGATTAACAGCTACAGTTAAACATTATGTAATTACTAATGTTTAAACATTATGTTTTTACTAATTACAACAAAAACGGTTCTTCCTTTGCAATGGAAAGGTTCTGCAAAAGAACAATCATACAAACCTGGAGAACATCTTCATTTATGATATTTGTTTTAACACACAAATAATAAGCCACAACATTTTATGTTGATAGTGTAATAAAAATACTGTTCAAAATAATATAATTATAACAGGGTACATAAAGAATCTTGGAATTTATTTAATAAACGAAACAGTGGTTTCCCACATCATGACATATAAAACATATATGATTTTGAGTAAAGTTACTCATAATAATTCTAAGTTCAACTTAATTTAGTATAATTTCTCTATTGAGTAATTCTAATATGATTTTATTTCCTCAATCAGCTCTAAAAGTCTACATGTTGTATATAATTATTATTTCAGGACTTATTTCTGAAGGAAAAAACGCTAGTATAATTGATGATTAAACGAACTTACCAAGTGAAGTTCTATCATAATTATACGTTGCGTTTTTTCCGAAGAAATAAGTACCAATTCCCTCCCAACCCAAGGACCCTGATGCTGATTTGATTTCGTCAACAAAATCAAGAAAAACTATTCAAGAATATCTGATGTAATATATCTCTAAACGAAATGACGTACCAGCGAGAGAGGCGGCAGGCAGTGACACTGACAGCGACTAAAGATTTTGATTATTAATATTCTAAACGATAGTGATTTAACGGTGCACAATAATGCATACTACATGTTGTATATAATTATTATTTCAGGACTTATTTCTTCGGAAAAAACGCAACGTATAATTATGATAGAACTTCACTTGGTAAGTTCGTTTAATCATCAACTATAGTTTCCACCCACGGCTTTGCCCACGATTGAATTAACTATCGTGGGCAATATAATAGTTTCATACATTCTTACAAACTTTCCCGCGTTAAAATGGTTTTTCCCGCGGTTAAACGTAGCTTATGTGTTATTCTGATACATAAGATTTAATCTGTTTAATTTCAGGATTATTAATTAAAACCTATTGATTTTCTTATATTTTATTTTTAACATTTTTAGGAGGATTATTATTATGTCGTGAATTTCATCAAAATACATTAAGAATTTTTTTAATGAAAGAGTAACTATCATTTATATTTTCTAACTAATCTAAATATTTTCTAACAATATTTAAACTAGTAAATTAATACCAAATCATAAGCATATTTGTTTGTTTATAACAGGTAATCCATAATGACAAACTTATAGTACACGGGGCAGTGGTGTGTGTTCCATCTCCAGAACTATACGAACTGACAGACAAACATGCCGACAAGGAGGTCGACGAGGAAGTAATGCTTACGGAAGATGATATTTACATGATCATGAGAATGCTGGGAGCGGATTACAAGTGAGTTTAGCAATCAAATGCAAAGTGATATATATTTATATTATTTATACTTACATATTTACTAAATAGGTAATTGTTCACTATCACTATCACAATTTAGAAATGATGTCAATGTGCTGTGTGTTTGATTAATTGTTAATATTGTATTTTATTCATAATATGACAAATGGAGGGGATGGGATATAAACCTTTGTGAGATAAGAACAGTAGTAGTAGATTATTAAAAAGTTTGATACGGTTCTTTATAGCGTGATTTTATATTTATCATCCCATGATAACGAGCCACTCAAAAGTTCTTGAAACGTCGGAAAGGTAAATTTAAAATCACGCGATAAAGACCCGTAAACTTCTTAATTATGTTAACAAATGGCGAAAGTTTAACAAGTTCTTGTACTTGTAAGATACCTGTTAGTGGTAGGTGTTCTTGATTGCTTGTAGTACTGTAGTACGAGTAGATGTAAAAACTACCATCAAACATACAGCTAGCAAACTTAATATCAGCGTAAAAGTCACCCTTCCTTTTTTCAATGTAGCTGGAATTGGTGATTTTCAATTTTAATTTACGTATTTTGTTACAATAAAGTCCATCCAAAAAACATTTAATAACAATTCAATTGTAAATGTAAGGAAAACAAACAATAAAGCCAATTATTTTGTTTAGGGGAAGCTTCCAGTCAATTTTCTCATCTAATTTAAATTGCAACAAAGGACTTATAAAATGGAATGAACAGTGGGTCCCCTTTTTGGACGCTTTGATACAATTAAGTACCCTGTCGAAGGATTTTGAGGGTATACCGCGGCCGAAGTTCGTCAGGCGAATGAAGATCAACGTTTCGGAACAAGAGAGGGCGAACTTTGAGATGCGTGGGGAACATAAATGTCTAGTTGCCCAAGTGCACGACGTATATGGAGTAATCAGGTAATTTTTACTACTAGACTACTAGTTTTGTTAATATTCTCTTTTTAATAATAAATATCCCAAGGAAAATCATGAGAGAACACCTGTAACAAAATTTTGGTTGCGACGTCGTCTCAATTATTTACTGTTAACCAGACGATTAAAAATTGAAATAATGTTTTCAAATCATGAGAAAAACCGTTTTATTCTTTATAGTGAATAAATTGTTTATAATAATAATATTTGTAGATGTGGTGGTGTAGAAATAAGAGATATAACGTACACAGAAACACTGATGGAAAAAGCTACCCAAAACATAACAGAAACAACAAAATTCTTGCCGTTCCATCCAACAAAAGAGGTTGATGTAAGTGGATAACAATAGTCATAAAATTGTTATCTGTAACAAAACATTTTTATTACCAATTGTATTTATTTTCAGATAAAATCAGCAATAGAAATGAACCTGCAAATAATTTGTGATAATTGCTCATTCAAAAACATTAAAACTAGAGTAACGGATATAATTCGTAAGGAATTAAACTGTATTGATGAAGTTGCAAATAAGACATTTGTAATTAATGGAAAAACAGGATCAATATTTAATTTCACTGACGAAATATTAAATACAGTTGAAGATATTATAGCAACTAATGTTGTTATTGTTGAAAATTTTCTTCAACCATCAGCGGTAAGTTATGGATGATAAGTGTCAAACTTAAACTAGTTTTTGAGCACAAATTAATCTCGATTGTTGTTTCAGGAAAATAAGGATATTGAGAATTTTATATCGAATGAAACGTTTATTATAAGTATTGAGGATAAAATACCCCATCTGAAATCGTCACTGAAAAATCGTTTTGATATTTTAAGTTGCATGTCAGATGGAAAAAAAATTGTGATGCTTATGAAAAATAAAACAAAACAAAACACTGTTTATGTACCAATCAAGTATGATGACAACTTTTCTTGGGTAAACAACGTCATCAAAAAACTAGATAACAAGAAATTCATAGTTCTAGTTTCTGAAAAACAAAACAACGGTGGAATCTTAGGTACTCGTACTAAATTTATTAATTACAAAGCAATACAAAGACAACATTTATTTAATTTCATGGTTTTTTTAGGTTTGGTAAAAAATTTAAAAGCTGGTGGACACAATATCTCAGCTGTTATAATTGATGACGCCCATGCACCAAAGTTTGATCCTAACCTCGAATATTATAAAGAACAGCTTGAAAAAAATATGACGTTTAATATTTTGAAAAAAGTAAGTGGTTATACAATAATTGAAAATAAAGTTCGTTACTACGTATCATTGATTATATAAAATTATTCAGGGTCAATGGGGTTCTTACGTCTACAAAGCAATAGAAGCACCAGTTAAAACAAAGCAATTAACTTTGAAAACTAAGACCGAAGTAAATAAAAATAAACAACTACTGAAAGGAAAGCCCAAAATCGAAAATGCTTCAAGATTAAATATAGAGGCAAGTAGAAATTATAATGATTTCTCCAAACACATCACATATTTATTTACTATTGTATTTTCAACAGATTTCTTACTCCGGACTTTCAATAGACTGCTGCAATAATAAGGAAGATGGTAACGGAAACTCCAAAATTGGAATAGACTTTAGTGGAATTAACGAAAAGTAAGTTTGGTATAAGTACAAGTCTGAAACCATCATTAACTTATGCATTTCCTGAAACAAAGCACTACAAGATACATTAATATAGATAATATTAATCAATATAGATAACATTAATGTATCATAAAAATAGTGCTGCATTCGTAAAAATCTATTGTAATGATAATGTGCCTACAGTATTATAAAATCTATTATTCAATGAACTATTTCTTGAAACTCTCGTTTTCAGAGGAGACAAAGTAATGGGTTTGGTAGGTGATGGATCGTTGAGCACGTCAGTCGGAGCGGACCCTGCCCTGCTGTGGCCGGTACCTCCACACTGGACACTTGAAGATGCAGCCACGGTACCGGCGGCTTACGTACAAGCTTATTACTGTTTGGTAAATACGATTGTTATATTTTAGCTGTGTGAAATACTTCAAAACACTTTAAAGGTCATAAGTAAGAACAACTGCTATGTCACGCTATAACTGATCATAACACAAGCTTCGAGCTTACCACGGGGCTAGATGTTGCTGTGTAAAATTGTCCAGTAATATTTATTTATTTATAAAAAAAAAATAGTTTAATTTCCCTGGAATACGAACACACTTCTTACGATATTAGAACACGAAACGGGTAACATAATAATAATTAATAAATGTTTTTGAATTTCCCGATATTTCGGCGCTGTTATGATGGCGCTCACGGATGTCACCCGATTCCTGTTCTAATATTGTTAAAAATCATGATCATCTTAAAGTTTTATCATTGCTTATGCCTGTAGCACATAAGGTGTAGTAAAATGGCAGTAATACGATTATTGTTTTCAGAAAATAAGAAGTAATATCTCACGTGGAAACTCAGTGCTGATATTGGATGGAGCTAGCGGCGTGGGGCTCGCGCTGACGTCCCTCTGTCTGTCGCGCGGCTGTGACGTCATCCTCGTCGTGAAGAACGAACTACAAAAGAATATTACTATCTCCTATCATCCTCAACTAAATGGTATGAAGTGTTATGAATATACAGAGTGGAATTCGTGGGGATTTCATAGGTAACAAGAAAAGTTAAAGCTACGTAGGTATAATTTTATTGGCTTTTTTGATGCCTATTAAAAAGTTGTGACTCATAAAATTTATGAAGCTTTTTAAGCATCATTAATATGTATGTGCTCTAAAAACGCAAATTATCATCTCTAAAATAGGGCTTATTCCACTAGTTGTATGCATGTTATTTATTTGACATAATTATGTACATACGTTAGTGTTTTTATTGTTTGCAGAAAATAATGTAATAGTCTCGGAAGATGATAGTTTCTTCGGGGACGCTGTGACGATAAGACAAGGAAAAGGATTTGATTTCGTTATCAATTTTGAATCGAGTATTATTCGTGAAGTGAGTATTAATATAAGTAATCAAAATATGTAAAGACCTCAACAAAGATCTTATCAATTAAAATAATAAATAACTAACAAATAGAATGTATCTTTCACCATCATCACCGCAACCCATAATTATAATTTCCCAATGGGCACAATTCTACTAAATAGAAGAATACTGCTGTCTTATTATGGGTTATTATTATAATGAATAATATGTTACTAGCTTTCCGCATAAAGTAAAAGTTGAGTGTGCCAACCGTGTTGGCTAAGTGGGAGCTAAAAATAAAATAACTGAAAATAATTGATAAAATAATTGACCTAATGAGATTTATTAACATTTCTTCTTACAGGTGGCTACTAAATGTGTTGGTAATTTTGGATCTTTTCTTGATTTTAATAAAAACGACATGATTGAGAACAAGGGCCTAGGGATGGCCTATCTCTGCAACGACCACACGTACAGGAATGTCGATGTCATGAATATATTCCGCTCTGAGTTTTCACAAGATAGGAAGGTACGCCCTATTATATTAATGAATATAATGATCAATATAATAATGTTTTTGGTAAACTACTTTATAAAACTCTAATGATGTGAACTTATTTCCAAATTTGAAATGAGCTATTGATTAAGATAATTTGTTTGACTAGGAATAAAGAGAAGTCTTTCTCTCCTTCTAAAATTCTCAAAGAGAAACTGAAATTATTACGCAAAACAAAATGTTTACTTAAACTGCCGCTGAATCGTCCAAAATCCTGCCTTACTTTTATTACTATCTTTCAGCCAATTGCGACCGTTTTTTGACTTTAAATGAAATAAAACAATATTTCAGGTTCTACAAACTTTTATTTCTGAAGGCATTGCAAGTGGAATCATCAAACCACTCCCACGCGTGGTGTATTCGCTCCAACAAGTACATCGAGCTCTGACGTTGTTATCTGCTCACGACCACGTCGGGAAAGCAGTGGTGCAAGTGAATCGTGATGTCATCGAGAGTGACTCAAGGTCAGTCTATTTATATGAATTATATTTATTATTTTATTAATAGACGAGCAGCTTAGATGCTGATGTGTCTATGTCAGTGTTGGAGGGTACAGTCATCGTGTAATTTCCCAACCAATTAACGATGAACCGTTCATACTGTTAATTCATTAATATGTCCCCCAACTATTGGAAGAAATGCAGCGAGATCTAAATTAAAAAGAACTTATCTAGATGAATAATTTCACATAAGATGACGTAAAAAGAATTGTCACTTTAAAGCGAGTGGTTGGCGAAAAGTATTCTACGCAATTTTCAGTTAAGATAAACATGAGGAAACTAAACATCAACAATAGTGATAGGAAAGCCCTACTCACCTGGCCGTTTATCTCAGTATTCTGCATCTGCCTGAGAATAATATTGTCTGACCATAGGCTATTTTAGAGAAAACATATCGAATAATAAAATTAAAACTATCGCTGGAATTTCGAAAAAGATAATTACTCAATGGCATGCAATTAAATATTGCCGAGACTTTGTTTGAAAAATTAATATCAATAACGAGTAATTGAGAAAGCTCTTTACTGCATTCATTTATTACATTTGTGGTTTGAACCTTTATTCACTGTTGAGGATAATTATAATGAAAATGATGAAATGAATTCCTTTGAACAAAACATTTCCGAGAGCGAAATTAACCTGTTAGGTAGCATGCTATTTTAAATACATATAATGGTAAATATAAATATATCTTTTGGTTTTTAAAGGGACAAACTTATTTTAGTCCATTAAATACACGATTGGCGCTCCCTACGGGCGCGGTGATCGCCAATTTGTATTCTACTATCTATGACAATCCCACTGACTTTTTTTCCTCAGGTTAACTTACAGTCCTGAAGACGTGATTCTGGTGGTCTGTGATAATGAAGGATTTGGATTAGCACTTGGTGATCAGCTCATTGATCGCGGAGCCAGGAAGCTCTTTATCCATCTGAAGACTGAACCTCGGGGGTATCACCATGCAAAGATCCGGTAAGTTACAATAATATGGATCTTAGTTTTTGATCCACCAATATTTTTTCTACACTCACATTCCACTGGGCATTTTTCCCACATTACACAAATAATACAAGCGTCATATTGATGATTTAATGAACAACAACTCTCGTTCTTGTTGTATATATCATCGAAACATACACAAACCATAATTTTGGTTAAAAGTACCCCATGGCCAAACAAGCGCTTCATATCATCTCTGTAAAAATCAATTACCGGTGAAAACTCCCAACAAAATTTTGTATGTGTATACCGCTAAAGTTTTACAAAACTTCACCAGCATGAAATGAAATGAACACGAGATCTTATCGATAAATCTATAACTTTCAGAGCGTGGAATGAGCGAGGAGTTACTGTACAACTTTGCTCGGAAGATCTCCAAGCAAAAGAACGGACAAGGGCTCTTATAAAAAAGACTATTGAAATGGGAAGAGTAGGAGCACTATTCATAGTGCTTGATTTGAATGAGTCCGCTAGTGAATTGGAGTTTGTTAGCGATTTCAGAGCTCAGGCTATGACTGTCGTAAACTTGGACGCGGCTACAAGAGGTTCTGATTTGAGGTGAGCACTTATTATTTATAACTTCAATTTGACCTGATTTTTTAAATGTTTGATAGTAACTGTATAGGTACACCGCCACTCCAACATTCAATAGTTTCTATCCATCCAAAGGTTGCCTGGAAGAGATCGCTGTTAGCGATAAGGCCGCCTATTGTACATTTAGTTTAGTTCGTGTTCTTATATATGTATTGTTTTTTCTTTTATAAAGTGTGCAATAAAGTTATTATCTATCTATCTATCTTTATTGGCATTTGTCAAGTTTAACGATTAAATAATGTTGGCAGCTGACTACAGTAAAATTTAACAGTTAATATACTATAACAGCCACCGATAGCTTCGCTTTGGTTTTTCATTTTATATATAAATACATTATGTTCAGGTAAATTATATAGTATAAAGCCTTTCTCGATAAATTTACTATCCAACACTGAAATAACTTTTCAAATAAGATGGTTCATGAGATTAGCATGAGATATTTGCTTTCACCGTAAGAGCACGTGTTTATAAAGACAAGATATTATAATGTTATTTAAAGATGGGATTGTACCCGTATTTACACAAAAATTGTACAATGTTTCTCAAAAATATTATTTCCAAGGTAACTGTAAAACACAAAAACTTTGTCTTTCTACTAAATAGGTAAGCCTAAGTGACTTCTTTATTCTCAGTCGTTTAGAACTAAAGTGCGCAAAATCTAGCTCATTTCCTTTTATAATGGTGTAAGCGTGCTCTCAAAGTCGGCCTTTTAGAAATTTAAGGCTCTTGTTTTCAGCACAGCCAAGTTTTGCCGCATTTACGTCATTACATAAGCTTACCCACTCTAATTAATAAAAGTTATGAAGTGGAGTAATAAATTTTGTTCATGAGTAGAGTTGAGTTGATTTGCAGTTTTTTATGTTGGTTGTTATTGTTATAGAACCAGTTCTATAACAACTCCAGAGTTGCTTTAGAAAATATAGCAGAAAGATAATTGTTATTGTTTATCGTATTGATTACATTGAAAAATATCTGAAAATACATACATATGAATGACAAATACAATTGTCTTGATTGAAAACAGAAAAGTCGAAAATAATCGTAGGTCCTAAATCATCATAGTTTACGCAAATAATGTCCGATTAAAAAAACTAAAAAACATCACAGACATTCAACGACAAAATAATCCCAGACAAAATGATCCTTTGTGATCTCAAATGTACAGGCACTTTAAGGTTAAGGGTTAGAAAATGTTCTCAAAAGACTCTTCACTAAACTCATTAATTAAATTTACAGTCAGTTCGTGGTAGTGTCGCACTTGAAGAACGAGGGCGCCCTTAGCGTTGCGGAGCGAGTCTGCGAGGAGCGGAGCGCAATGGGCCGCGCGAGCCTAGTTGTGCGCCACGACTCGTTAGTGCAGGTAATAATGACTTTATTATGTTTATTTTTCCCTGATATTTGTTGTTTAGGCTTATTGTATTATGTTAATTTAGTACATATTTATTATTCATTTTATGAAACGGGAATTACTCACGTATTTACACAGGAGTTACACAACTCTCGACGTTTCGACCACAACAAGAGCAGTCTTTATCAGTAGGAGTGATGTTGACTTAAAAGTGACGTATTAATTTTTAAGCACTGTTGAGAAACATGAATTTATAACCAACTCATAACTGAATTGAGTACAAGTCACTTAATCAAAACAAATCTAAACTGCAATGGAAATAGAGACACTGTTGTTAGTTGCTAAGATAGTTAAGTTAAAAAATCCATAACCAATAATAAGTATGAAATAGTTTATAACATACATTTTATGTATTTCAGCATGAGGATGATGCCTTAAAAATAAACGATCTTAAACCTAGAACAATAACTAATCTCATCAATGCAGTAGAATTGGGACTTAACTCAAAGCAAACAAATATACTGACTATTAACATCGAGCAAGAAAATCAGGCAGACAAAAAGGAGGGTAAAAAAGGAATTGAAGTTTTCATTCAACATGTAGATTCTGAAGAATATTCCGTTACTGCGGAAGAGATAGTAGAACTGCGGCCTTCTTTAGTAAATGATAACCTAGAAGTAAGTATGACATCATATTTCATTCTATTGTGATAGGTTATAGAGCAAACATAAAAAAATATATTTATCTCGGTATATAATACTTGTACGAAATTATATTAATTTTCATAGGAAACAATATTAATTATAAATTATTAATTCTCCACAATATACAATGATTTGATTTGATAAATTAATTGTAAATTAGGTCCATCTATGTATGTATATTCTATGAAGTAAGTATATCAGAAATCTAGCACCCGTAACACAAGTTTAGAGCTTATCACGGGGCTAGATGTTGCTGTGCGAATTGTTATTTATTTATCTTTATTGCTAAAAACATGACATGTATCTAATGATATTATGTAATTATATTGCAGAATATATTTATTATATTTTTTTTTTATACATTGCAGAATATATTTTTTCTGATCCTAGTAATTTTACAGTTGACTGTATTAATAAATTATTATTTAAATCTTATTTTATTCCTCAGGCTGACTGGAACTCTAATGAACCCTACATAATTTTATTACCTGGATTTGAAGGAAGAACTCAAATGTTAGAACCAGTTGCTGAAACACTAAAGACTCGAGCAGTTTCAGTTAAATTTGGCCCAGATTTAGAAGGAGACAGCATCAAAGATATCGCATGTTACACCCGACAGGTAAGACAAACGTGAAATATTAGAGATTAGAATCTGATTAATTAACAAATACTTGAATCAAGAGACACCTATATTAGTGTTAAATGTGAGTTTGTTACAGAAACTTAAAGTCCGTTTTGGAAACCACGAAAACGGGAAGTTTTATATTCTAGGATATTCATTTGGAGTTAATGTGGCTTTGGAACTAGCTGCTTTACTTGAAAATGAGGGTATGTACAGTAGTTAAATACACAATAATTTTATTTTATTTTCAATGTTTGTGTTGCTTTTTCTTATAAATTATTACTTATAGGTCACGTTGGAGTTGTCTTCTGTGTAGATGGTGGCCCCGAAGCAATGAGAACTATCATAGATAATATTTTCAATACAATACCACAAGACAACCTCGACAATCACGTAATCAATCATTTGGAAAATCTTTTCTCACAAACCGATAGTGAGGATAAAAAATATAATGATACAATTGTATCCAAAAATGAAATATATGCAAAATGCCAGTCACAACAATACAAGAAACTAGTTATTGAATCGTTGCTGAAGAAATTGTCCATAACTCACAATTATAAAACAAATTTGAAATTGAAATCTAAGATAGTATTGATGAAAAGCTTCATTTATAAGTCCATTAAGACACTTGAATATGATTACGGTTTATCAAAATACACAGAGCAACAAGTCAAAGTGTTCACACTTCCTTGTGATCACCAAACAGCCTTGAGTGATAGCAGAATATCCAATATTATCAACATGTTTGTAAATATTGAAAAGAACTTGCGCGACTAACATGCCTAAGACCTAATTTTACCACTCTCTGTTTGTTAGTTTTACATCCCGTTATGTTTAACCACTGTCAGTTTACGTATATTTATGGACCTAATAGGATAATTACCTAATGGGATGTCAAACTAACAAACAGAGAGTCATAGTTTAAGTTAATTTTAAATATGGCCTCTAGCATTAAATATTTGTAAGAAACGATCGTTTTTTTTACTCATATATTTCTTAAACTGTGAAGATTCTTAAAGTTTTCTATACCTTTTTGACAAAATTGGACAAAGTTTTGCGGGATTTCTAATTTACCTTATGAGGAAAAATGGAGACATACGAAAAATTGGATCTTGGTGTAACTTGAAAGTTTTCAATGGATTCGCTAAACTCTTAAAAAATGTCTTATTTAAAATAAAATAAAAAGAAAATTTTCACTTTCGAGTTTGTCAAACAACTCTGGTGAATAATTTAATTCCATTAATACTCAATAATGTTAGTAAGTTATTAAAACCTTTATTAAAATGCAAACTCCAAGTTTAAATAAACTTCTTAATACCTGTCATGAATAAACTCCGTAGCTAATAATTATATTAAAAAGCTAACACAATTTCCTATAAAATCCTTCCAAAGCGAGCGGACGTAGAAAATTGCGATAGTTAATTCGGAGCAGATTCAATTTGCAGTTTGAAATAGTCGTAATTCCAGCGATGCCGATTCCATTGAATATTGAACTGCAATAATCACCGAGGGAACTGTTCCGATGTCAATTTGTGCAAGAGTTGAGGAAGATTTGGGGAATTGCGGCGAGTGAATTGGAATGTATGGTTTCTGATAAAAATAAAACTGGAAAGTTTTGTCGTATTATTGTGTATGTATTGGATTTCCGTAGTGCAAGTATTTGCACATGCCTTAACCTATTATATACTTTGTTGACTAATCTTAGTCATGGTATCATAATTTAAAAAAAATGTAAGAAATCTGAACATACATAGATTGAAAAATGAAACTCGATAGGTAAAATATAATTTACCTATATTACGAGTTTTGAAAAGTGAAATTGTTTTAATACTTTTGCTGTTTTAAATAGTAAAATCAGCTTTTCAAATCTAGGGTTAATCAATTATGCTGAAATAAAAAATAATAATGTTTAAAAATCATAATTTGTAACAAAGACTAAACCTTTTACCACAGCGACAAAAACCAAAATAACTGTGTTTATCTATAAATGCCATCTCTCGGGAATTTATTGAACTAACTCCTAATTGTTCCTCGCGACAGCTCCGCAGAGGGCACTGCGTTCGCACTAACAGTAAATAGAGCAAAAGTCCTATCTGAAAACATTTCAATTTATCTGATTCGAGATAAGACAGAAACGGTTTAGGGACGATTTATATTATTGCTGTTCCTAATTGAATTATAACTTTTAATTCGTTAACGATTTCCGTTGCCGTTTTCCTCACGATGTTTTCCTTCACTGTTGGACCTACACTGCAAAATTTAACACAACAATAATTATTAATATGTTGAATATACAGAAAAGGAATAATGAGTAGGTATCTAATTCGTAATTATTAATTTAATTAACTCATTTATAGTTCAGAATAATCTTATATTAAAATTGCAATGATAAACAGGCCTGTATATTTAAGTTAAACTGACAAACAACCCTGTATATTTAAGTTAAACGTTCAAGAATGCAGGTAGCTGCAGCAATTTGCGTTAGTTAAGGTTTATGACCACTGCCCACCGCTGCACGGCGTTGTAAAGGCCAATTATACAACTCTCGCTAATAAATCCTGGTTAATATGTCCCGAGCATGGTAATTACCTGAAAAACTTAATAATTGTATAAATTACTAGCTTAACGCCCGCGGCTCCAACTACGTTATAATAAATTTTCCGGTCGTAATTATGTATTTTTCCGCGGTAATGTCACTTTCCATCACGTCAATTTATGTTTTCAGTTTGCCATGAAAGACGAATTTCCGATTTATAAATAAAAGTATGGACTAGCTTTCTTCTTGTAGTATTTCCCGCGCAATATTGGATTTTCCGGAGCATGCTGTTTTGACATAATACATAATAACCTAAGAGCCCGTGATGGCCAGACCTTCCTTTAATTCACAAGCGTGAAAATTCTTTCATGTGTATGTCTAACATAGGTAAGAATAACCCCCAAACATGAAACCTGGATCGCGGTTCCTTTGGGAGATAACAACCTTTTACCTGTTATCTCCCAAAGGAACCACGATCCAGGTTTCATGTTTGAGGGTTATTCTTACCTATGTTAGACATACACATAAAATAATTTTCACGCTTCAGAATTAAAGGAAGGTCTGGCCATCACAGGTTATTAGTCTATACTAAGAGCCCGGTCTGGCCAGACCTTCCTTTAATTCACAAGCGTGAAAATTCTTTCATGTGTATGTCTAACATAGGTAAGAATAACCCCCAAACATGAAACCTGGATCGTGGTTCCTTTGGGAGATAACAGGTAAAAGGTTGTTATCTCCCAAAGGAACCGCGATCCAGGTTTCATGTTTGGGGGTTATTCTTACCTATGTTAGACATACACATGAAAGAATTTTCACGCTTGTGAATTAAAGGAAGGTCTGGCCATCACGGGCTCTTGGTCCATAACGTATCAGCTATATAATTGTAAAGTTTCATTTAAATCTGCATTGTTATAGTTATTTGCGTGATAGACGAAAAATATATTTTACTCATCCTCATAGAATTACGTGAATTTGAAATTCGATTTTTGCAATATTCCCGATAATTTAGATTCAAATAATCTATAGTTGGAGAACCTAAAACATTATACACTTATCACAAAGTAATAAAGTTCATTAACTCAGAAACTCCTAACAATTACGTCACAGTACCTTTCCCTACTGAAGTCATGTCCCCTGAATAAATACTTAACTATTAAGAGCCATAATTCATTTTTATTGTTGCAATAAATCGCAAGAAATGTTATTTACTCTCTCTCTTTACTAACGCGATTATTTTTGATAAACGTTTCCTAATACTAATTTACTAGGTGCCTACCTGGTCAGAATATTTTGCCATTTTATTTTTATATAAAGTCATTATAACAACATAATTATAATCTTCTATAGAACCCAGACTTGAACAGATCTTGGGGAGTTGATAGAATCACCGCTCTTGCAGTGTTATGTATTACACAAAGAATTAACACAAAGACGTTATTGCCCTTATTTTATAAAAATCTCTTAGTCGACTTGAATACACCGACATGTAGAGATGGTATTGTACTATTCTAAGACAGGCACAAGACTGCATATTAAGTTAGACCTACCTGATCAGAATATCAAGCAAACTTTTATTCCCATAAAATTCGAGAGAAATTACTTGTAAAGAACCATAAATTTCATCCAGATGTTAGGAGCCATGCCGCAGATGTTGGCCTTTCTTGTGAATTTCCTAATTTAAGAATTTAGCCGCAAATTACAACATACTCGTATTACGCTGAGGAAATATCCGATGTAAGCAGAAATTTAACGAATTCTGACTACGTAAGTGAAAAGGAGGTATTTCGTTAGCGAATGTTACCTTATGCCTTTCATCTTATACCTTTCAGATTTGGAGCGTTACTCGAGAAACCTTAATGTTTTCATATTATATTTTATAATAAATTTATTCTTAGATATTATAGAAAAAGTCATATTAGGGACAAATATCCCAAATAATAATAATATATTATAAGGCCAGTCACAGCAGCTGAAAACGGCTAGGTTTCTAGGTATAGATACATTATATTTTGCGCAGTGTTTTATATACATATTATATGTGAGGCGTGTAATGAAATTACCAATAAATTTATATCCTTGATTATAATTATGCTTGGTTTAACAGTTTGATTAAGATAAATATAACATAGAAATCGCTTCACAAACACAATTGCTGCATATTGTCTAATACAAGGCGATCATTACACTGCCACGCGTCACGCTGCATGTTGCGTGAATTTGTGATCCAAGTAGAGAAAATGTAAATTTGTAGAGAAAACACACTTAGTTCAACACTAAAATAACAATACAATACGAAAACAAATAAGATGATTTCAAACACAATGGGAGACACGTACAATGTGCAGTAAGTACTAGAAACTTAATGAGTAAATTAATCTAATGTATAGAAATTGTTATGCTGCGTGGTAGTGTGATGATGGCCTTAAACCAAATAGTTCGGATTAAGTTGTGTGACACAACTGACATACCAAATTATAGTAAAACCATTTCTAAAATGAACGCCCCTCTACCGAATTCTGTATTTTTTTTTTCTGTGTATTCTGTTTTTCTGTATTTCCTCTCACACGTTGAAATCATCACGGTTTTGTGGAGGGGAGTTCCTTTTAGAATGGTTTTACTATACTTAATTTTGCTCTGAAATTATACGAGCTACAGCTTTTGGTGGTGTCGAGGTTGAGCATTTGCAGTAAATAATATTTCAGTAGTGTTTCAGCTAGTATAAGTATATATACTTAAGTATATGATATAGTCTGACATTTTGGAGTTATTCTCTATGTCATTCAACTATGGAATAATTTTATAAATAAATAAAAATATTTAAAATAAGAATAGTACCACCCCGTCGCAATTTAACCAGGTAGGTAAGAGATTTGATTATGAGGATGCGCAGCAAAGCCGTAATATGTTTTTATTTAATTAATTAAATATCTTGAGTGTATAACAAAATTTTACTATCTACTTTTTTATTTAAGTACGTATCTACCAAAAATGCACTCCAATTTTGCACTATATTTTTAAAATAACATTAAAATATAAAAGAGATAGTGGTCTCGTAACAAGATTACACTCGTCGCAGTAAGTATACTAGGTATATGTAGCGCCTGTCTGTCTGTCAGTCGAACTCATTAATCTGGATCGGAACAGGTGACGATGAGATCGATGAAAAATCACATAGAGTTAGGAAGGAACATCATGGCAGGATTCAAGTTTTGAACACGTTTTTCACAGCGTTCAAAACATATATTTCCAATATCAAAACTCACACGTTTGCCCAAACACGTCAAAAATCAAAATCTTAGAATTAAAGCCTGGAGCAGACCGGATGCGTATGCGTGACTTCGACGTAACCACGTCGTTGTCACGCGCCTGCTTACGGCGTAACCCAATGTCACACCGATCTACGGATACGTCTACCCTGACGCTTACGCAATAGAGCTGAGAACGCAACGCATGCCTCGTGCCCGGCTCCAGCAACCATATTACTGTTTTTGAAGGTGTTGTGCACTATGTGTTACGAAGATTGGGTATATGGAGTTCATCTGTTCTAGTAATTCATCTGTCGAGGAAGACGCTATATTACTTCTATTGTGCCAGAATACTTCTGCTTGCCAGACACACTTTTACAGCCGTGTTGGCTAAGTGGGAGCATACTCGACTTTCATTCCGAAGGTTGTGGGGTCAAACCCCGCCGCGCACCACTGATTTTTCTTCTTGGAAAAATATGTGTGCTGTAAAAAACACGTGCTCTAACGGTGAACGCAAAACATCGTGAGGAAACCGGCATGTTCTGAGAACTTTGAAAAGTTTGAAGGGCATTTGTCATTCTCCAACCCGCACTTGGCCAGCGTGGTGAATTAAGGCCTAATCTCTCTCGTTAAGAGAGAAGTCCCTGTGTCCCAGCAGTGGGAACGCGAATAAATTATGACTTCTGCTTGTCCAAAAAAAATGGGTCCATGATATAAATGAACGGAATGTACCTATATACAATGATTTGACTGTATAAACATTCATATTTATGCACAATTTCAATAAGTTTTTCTTTTTTATCGCTATTAATTACTAATCAAAACAAAATAAAAATCACTTTTTCTATAGTAATAATTTCGTGCAGGGAAACGAAACATAAAAAAATATTGATTCTGAGTCGACAACATATATCCGGAAAATTCGTATTATGGAGAATTTCGTTAAATTCCGACTGTAAAAATACAAATAATAAACAAACCGCCATTTTTGGTGTCAACAAACACGTTCCGTTTCCATAGATACGCCTTCATTTTGTAATAAAATACAACTGACAGTAATTTCGCACGCACTGCAAAGGTACGTGCGTGTTCAAATATGTTCGGTGTGACGTCCATAATGGCGCGCCATTGAATACAACGTCATCAATGCGACGTTGCCGCTCTGTTCTGCGTAAGGCATGGCGTAAGTCACGCAGCCTGTTTGTGTCATGGGAGCTGCATTGCGTAGGGCTACACATGACGTCTATGCGCACGTCTACGTCACGCAAGCGGTGTGTCCTGTCACATACATTCCCATACATTACAACTCAGTGGTACGTGCACGTCTACCCTTACGTGTACATATACACATCCGGTCTGCTCGAGGCTTTAATGACAAATTCAATAAAAATAATAATACGCCTAATCCGTTACCAAAAATTAAAATTTGTATTGTATTTTTACGACATCAGCTCATATCTGAACTGAGTACAAATTATATTTGTTTAAATGCCGCATCCAGTGATTTGATACCGACGGATTTTCGGACGGAAGGAATTTTAAACCTCGGGTTTGCTTTTGCTGGATATATTTATATATATTTTATCTTCGTTTCTTATTCATCAAAGCTTTTTAATAAGTTCAAACGCGGATGTGCCTAACTAGTATTAACTAAACTAAGTACAAAACTACATAATAATATTTAAATCGTCATACAGGTTTTTAAATGAACTCCAATTTTAATACATTACCTCGACCTTGGGGATTTGGTAAAAATACCATGACTGTGTGAATAGGTGACTACCTCAAGTCTATTATAACTAAATGAAATGAGTCTTCCTTTCTTTCTTTCAGGTGATACTATTTTAGGGCCTTAATGTTTATAATACAACGTTTCTCGAAGTAAACAGAAGACAAAGCCTATCTTATATCCAAGTTATGTGTATCTCTAGTATATGTCTGGCAAGCATGCAAGAACCCTAGCACTTAACCTCATGAAATTTTAAAACGATAATGTACCGACGTACATAATCCCACAGATTTATATTATGAGTTGGGTTAGCGTTGTGTATTAAATATTGACGATATTTGCTGCGGTTTCTCGGGAATAAAAAAGGTTGAGTAGATAAGTTTAAAGTAGTTTCTTCCATTTATAAATGGAAGTTTACGTGGCCGGAATAAAATTGTATTCATCATCATCGATTCAGGTTTAGGCCTCCCTTCTTTTCTGCCATCAGTTCTGTGTAATCTTTTTCAAAATTGTGTATTTCCATGTGATCCTAGAATACTTATAGAACTAGTCCATCTTTTCCCACGGATAAAAATACAAGGATATTTAAAGCAATTGAGCAAATTTTCTCGTTCTCTCTACAACCCGAACCTCAAAAACATTCACTCCATAACCCAATAGAAAAAATATTAAATCGTTCGGAGCACATAAGTCAGTGAATCACCAAAAGCCTCTAAATAAAAATACGGCTTCCGTGAGCTCGGATATTAAACGACAATTCACACAATCGTATATTGCAATAAAGGGGGATTTGGCTCGCATTGTGCTGCGGTCGGTATAACGGGCCGAATGGCCTAAGCTGTAATAATAACTTGAGAATGGGTTGTTGGGAAGGGAGCTGTGAGTGACTTGCTTTGAGTGATGTTTCTCATTTATTTATCTTGTACATAAATATTATCTTATATCTTTCATAATATAGAAGAAAGTCGTGTTAGTTACACTATGTATTTTTGAATGAATAATAGCTAACATATCAAATTTATATCCGTCATTAGCTAGCTTTTTACCTTGGATAATGTTTGTTTAATGCTGGCAAAGGCTCGCATATATTAGGAAAGACTTCTTTCAATTATGCGTGGTACTGATGACTAGTTCATTGAATCTTTCAAAGTGAGCTGTAATTTCGAAGCAACCTCAGGAATTTCACAAAATCTGATCCGATATATTTCCGTTATATTAGAATAAGTTTAGTAGCATGACGTATGTACGGAAATCAAAATAAATTTAAATACACGTAATGCAGCTTGGTGCCGGTATAAGAATAGTACCAGCCAACTTCTTTTTCATTTACAAAGACATCTTAAATTACCTGTGTAAAGTGTAAACTAACTAAACATCTAATTACCAACCACCAACGATTTTCACAGCAATTTGAGAAGTCGAACTAAGTTGGGTATCAAATAGCTCTGATTAAGCAACTTGTTTGTACTGACATTAGACCAAGGCCAAGTTATGGAAGATCTTGACTTGTACTCTAAACTAATAGTCAGGGATCCGTAGTACATGGAAATCAAGTGATTACTAACAAGCTAATTTTTGGTGAGTAGCATCGTTTCGATGAGACGTCCAAAGATATCCTATACCCAACTCTCGATTGTGGTAGCTAACAGAGATATCAAGGATTAAAAAAATCAAGGATGTAAAACTGGGATAACGGACCACGAAATTTGTAGGACAATATGTTATATCTCAAGATAATCATCTAAATTATATAAAAACATGTTTGTCCTACAAAACCTATGGTTTGATCAAAGAGTCCGCCATTTCCAAAATGTGTCGAAAACGAGGTCAATTTAAATGATTACTATGATTACTAACCAGCTGATTTTTTGTTGTATACTTAATTAATATTTATAAAATCTAACGGACATATTGTCCGACAAATTTCGTGGTCCGTTATCCCGGTTTTACATCCTTGAATTTTTTAATCCTTGATATCTCTGTTAGCTACCACAATCGAGATTTGGGTATAGGATATTTTTAGTCGTCTCATCGAAACGAAGCTACTCACCAAAAATTAGCTTGTTAGTAATCACTTGATTTCCATGTACTACGGATCCCGGCCTATAACTTTAGAAGCGTTGAGTTTCTAAAGTTAACAAGTTTAGAGTATAGTTCAGAGGATGGGGATATAGTCAATTGTTAGTTTGAAATAAGTCAAAACTCAGTGGTTTTTTTCATATCAAGTGATCTTAATTATGATAAAACCTCAACTGCTATACATATTATAAATAAATAATATAACCATATTGTATCGAGAGATAGCAACCACCCTACTCAATAGTGTCTATGGCCGTATCCACTGCGTGCCGCGGCGCGTTACAACGGGCACAAATTGATCCCCACACGTTTTACGTATCTCCTATTACCATGACCATAACTTTGACTCCCTCCGCCACATCAGCCAAATTGATTCCACTTTCTATGATAGGGTATTTCTCCCAAGACAGTCAGCCATCAACCACCATTCATATTTATTTGAAAGTTTGATTAACATAAAACAAAAAGCAGGAGCTCTAGAATTTTCTTCATGAAAAAATTATGCGCCCTCAACACTTGCTTTAACAGTAAAGGAGAGTAATGAAACTGATAAATAGCTTGATAAAATCCGAGAATTGAAGAGTTTTAAGGACATGCCATGTGACATTTGCCCGAATTTTGCCCGCGTCGTGTCTAGTTTTAAGAGAGAGAGGTCCCTGTCTCCCAGCAGTGGGAACGTACACAGAGTTGCATAAGCTAAATTTATAACCTCCATAATTTACATTAAGTCTTAGTTTTTAGCGCAAGTCTCCCCAATATATTACTAATTATAGGTTTTATGAATAATCAATTAATGGTTTCATGATTATACATAAAACCTATAATTATAATTAATAATCACTACGTTGGGTTGATGATCGCAGTATCTTGGCACAGTATTAAATCGATAAGTCACTTTGATAGGTCACATGCGTAAATTTTAGTTTTAGCATAAAAAATCAAATACTATGAATATAAAATATGAGTAGGATCTATAATAAATAAATATGAAATATTAAAACCTGTATTACACATACACTGTGTACAAATTTTTATAACATCTTAAAGCTTTTGTTAATGTAAGTGCTCACTATAATTTATGGCCAATTTCTAGACGCTCAAGTTAAATTATTGCGAACAGCGTCCCATATTTTGTAAGTGAATTGAAATTTGTAAGCGTTTTTTATTCAATTTTCTTGGTCATTCTTTGTAACAAGTTTACGTTAAACATGCAAAATCGTGTGTTGTAATCAATAGGATGTATGTCATTTTTTAACTTATATAGTTAAAAATTACTTATGTACATCCCATGTAATGTTACTGTTGATGAAATAGATGGATGGCTGATGGCTGTCAAATGTATTAAAAAAGTAAAATATAATGAAAAGATTCATGTTCTACTTTTCAGACTGAAATCGACTGTTGGTGACTACAGTACTGTCTAGAAGACAGTGGGTCATTGCATGTTATGTTAATTATGATAAGGTAAGTACTTCCTACTGCACAGGCCACCAAACAAACGAATGTATAAAGTTAGGTTTTCGGAAATCTAAAAATCTAAGTCCTGCTTTCTAAAACTTTATCTTCTGACAATAAGTCAGCTTTCTTTAAATTTTACAGTCCAGTTGCACAAAGAAACTTCACATCCATTCCCAATAGTCCACAACAAAGAGAAACTAACAAAACGATTCCTTTATAAAACGGTACGGTAAAAATAAAACCTGCCAAAGAGGGAAAATCGTAATTACAACTCATTGTCTGCGGGACTATTTGGTTTCGATACTAGTGATTAAAAATAAAATTGTCTTTTATAGCTCAATCGGTTCGGATAGCTCTTATTCCCAAGGGATATGGTTCAGATTGGCGCAGGATTGTAAATGTGTGTGGTGCAATTATTGAAGCTGTTGTGGGCTCTTTTACAACGAGACTTTGTGCCCGAATTGCATCTGCTTTCAGTGATTGATTATATTAATGAAGTGTGTGTTGTACAGTTTCATTTTTCAATTGTAAACATACCTAAAGACTCACAAACTTTTGCCCTCATAAATTATGTAGGTAAGCGTAATAATGTAATGTACGCATTCACTCACTATTAAGGTACGCAGATAAATTATGCATGTAATTACTGAAAACGTTTCTTTTTGAGAAAAAAAACGCACTAATTTATTGATATAAAATAATTTTTCAGAGGTTTGTGTTTCAAACTGAAATTGCCTTCTTAATGTACTTTACATTTAATTTCATTCATCATTTCTTAGTCTCTGCAATTACAGGAGTTCAATTCCTGTGAAAAACGCATCAAATCCGACGAATTCTATTTCTAAAGAAAATCCTTTTATAACCTTTTTATTTGTTAAAATTTTCTTTGTTCTGCCCCAAAAAGCAGGTAAATCATAGCTCTGCACACAAAAGTAGTAAAAAGTACAATCACAAAGAACAGGAACTTTTAAAATATCTGTACAGTCAAAGATAGCTGTCGGGATAGTGCGCAACTTCGCTCCAACTTCGCTATCAAATCTTAAAATCACGTAAATTTTTCTAATCTCTAGACAGTTTCTTTCGCGCCAAAATGTTCTGTAGCGTAAATTGAAAAAGGTTTTTTGGCTTTATTCATCAACCCTTGGTTGTGTACAAAGTTGAGGGTTTGTTTCTTAAGGCTGTTTGTTTGGTCGAGGAAAACAATTTGTGTTTAAACAAAGTGGGAAGAGCCTTCAAAAGAACCGGAGTGCTTCGTAAATTAGGTATCTTTCTGCGTGTAACCGAATCAACTCGTTTTAAAGGTACGAAATTGGTTGGCAATCAGTTGCGGCTTTCACTTACCACATTCGAAATTGTGTTATGGGTAAAGCTTTTTGTCTTTTCTGATTGGTGAAAACTAAGACCTAGTAATATTTTGTAGTCTACTCGTGAAGATGTTTAATTGGTCTCTCTATCTTTATTTTCTTCATTTCTATGTAATTTGTTGTAGGTTTCCTGAATAATTAAATAATAATATTGTCAATTAATTAGTAGGTAGTAGTATTAACTAGAAAAACTTCCATGATTTAATCGAGCACTTATTTTTTATTCCAAAAGTAACAATCATCCAATTTATTCTACCATTGTCTCAAAGCCGTTCAAACAAGTGCAACGACACTGACGGTTTTCCAAAAAAATACCCGGCAAGCTCCAAAGCTTTGAGTTTGTAAGTTTCCAAACAACCTGATTCAATTTCCATGTTAATCCAAAGCGAGACAAAGTCCTCTTTGTAACATACAAGTTTTAACGTGTTAAGGATTTTTGTGACTGCACGGTACCGTCGTGCCGTCAAGTGGGGAATTTAATAAGCGCTTTTGAACTGGCTTGTACTTGTAAAAGGGTTGGGCCATATTTGAAGATACTCATATTTAGAACATAATTTTTATTAAATTATTACCTAATTTACGCAGCTATATAAATAAAATATATAATAAATAAATGGGCTCTCTTAAAATTTGACTAGTACCTACCCATAAGTGGGATAAGTATATATCTAATGGGATAAGTATATAATAATTGCGACAGAAGCATTCATTATGCTTATTTGAACACTGCACTTATTTTGTTACAAACGCAAATTAATTGCAACGAAACCATTCTAAGCAATTAGACTGCAATCGGTTAGCAACAAACAATTACTCGTATAAACTGAATCCGGATGGTGCTATCGAAAACTTTTCCGAGTTCATTGTTAAACACATGAAGGCTAGAACACTATTTGGATAATCTATGATTTAAAAAAATATTTGAATAAATGCTTTTATTTACAAAATAAATAGGTAAATATAAATAAATATTGCTGGTCAATCCAAACAGCAACATCATGGACCCGTGGTAAGCTCAAAGCCTGTGTTACGGGAGCCAGATATCTGAAATACTTAGACATTATAATACCTACTTTAATGTAGATAGATTTTTTTTTATTATCATGCATAACATACCTACTTGGAAATAATAATTATACGTAAAAAGAGACTGAGTTGAATTAACAAATATTAATTATTATAAAGTTATGTAGAACTGAACACAAAATAGTCCAGTAACTTAGTGTACCTAACTAATTAATTATTCATTAATTAGTGTATGAAGTGATTTAAGATTTATTATAAAAAAGACAGACATATTTAAACATAGTAAATAACAATCAATTAATTTAAAATAGTTCAGAAACTTTCCATGATTCAATATCATTTGTACAAAACCATCATTAATAATATTGTAACTACCTATATATTATTAACATCTTAAATAAAACATTTCTAGTTATATTATTTTGTAAAAATAAATTATATTATGTAAAATAATGGTATAAACCTAAAATAATAATAATATTCGTAGTTGCATGTAGCAAACCGCCAGGGAGCAGCACAGACAACAGTCAAGTGGCGATTTGAAGACCAATTTATTACTTTTAACTTTGCCCGCAGTTTTAAATTACCGATTGGATTTCTAAACTAATTTTGTTAACTAATAGTTATAGTTTGACCTGAATTATTCGCTTGTAAAGATGAATTTAACTGAAGCTCTTATTTTTGATGACCTCTGTAGCTCAGCGGGCAAAGGTTTGCCTGCGGTGTTGAAGATTGCGGGTTTCGATACCCGTCCGTATTTTTTTATATAGGTACAATCTGGACATCATTTTATTAAGAAGTTTTCTAAAGTACCTACTTAGGTACATAAAAAATCACTTTTATTTTAAAAAAATATCTGTGTTTGTACCTCAACGCAAGCTCAAGTTTACCACGATTTCCGTTTAAACTGTTTTATTATCTATAGAATACATTGTTATCTTTAGTTGCTGTAGCTGGATGTGATAAAGTTAGATGAAATTAATGAGGCTGACTAGGTTATTAATTACTAGCGGCTTTTATGTCTGCATGTTGAGTTGTGGAATATTTTTGGCTTTAGGTATTTGAACTGCAAAGAACACAGCATGTACACACATCATACATAATAATATAAACTTCGAAAATGGTCCATTTGTATAAAGATGTGTACTTATCTTGAATAGCAAATACTTAGGTGTATTGTTATTTGGTATCTTGAAAGCTTCTAGACGTTTCCACTTGAGAGTCCACTTTAGGATATTTTGGTTAAGTGCAGGTACATAATTCTGATCTTTAAACTTCGAAGAAACCTTTGTAAAACGATTACTTTTTATGAATTTTCACATAGGTATATTATACATTTTAATTTAAAGAAAGTAAGGTTATTGTACTGCAACACAAAATAATTAGGTACTTATGCAATAAAAAAAATATTTCCTAAAAAATAAGTGTTCCTAATATCTAACTCGCTTTCCTTCACTTAGTCCACGTTATAATACATATTCCCGCGGTAAATGTTAGCTTTTATGTTATTTTGATATTATACTATTGCGTTTTATGAAAGTAGTATTTCACTATCCGTAGTTAATGTTAATGAGGAACAAATATACTAGTGGACCAAGAGCCTGTGATGGCCAGACCTTCCTTTAATTCACAAGCGTGAAAATTATTTCATGTGTATGTCTAACATAGGTAAGAATAACCCCCAAACATGAAACCTGGATCGCGGTTCCTTTGGGAGATAACAACCTTTTACCTGTTATCTCACGATCCAGGTTTCATGTTTGGGGGTTATTCTTACCTATGTTAGACATACACATGAAATAATTTTCACGCTTGTGAATTAAAGGAAGGTCTGGCCAGACCGGGCTCTTAGTATAGACTAATAACCTGTGATGGCCAGACCTTCCTTTAATTCACAAGCGTGAAAATTATTTTATGTGTATGTCTAACATAGGTAAGAATAACCCCCAAACATGAAACCTGGATTGTGGTTCCTTTGGGAGATAACAGGTAAAAGGTTGTTATCTCCCAAAGGAACCGCGATCCAGGTTTCATGTTTGGGGGTTATTCTTACCTATGTTAGACATACACATGAAAGAATTTTCACGTTTGTGAATTAAAGGAAGGTCTGGCCATCACGGGCTCTTAGGTTATAGTATATCATCCTCTCAAAATTTTGTGTGTATAATAATTAAGATTAATGAGAATTTTCCGTAAAATAAATCAAAATTATATTTTAAAATATAATAAAATTAACGGGATGTTTAACTATTCTATCAAAATTCAGTTCAGTACCCAAACAATTAGATCTCCATTATTCCACAGCTATTAGCGATTTGATTCGTGTTTACGGATAAACAGCGCCCTCTTGTGTGCTCTCCAGTTATGAACCAACTTACGAACGTATTCTGAAATTATAAACTTAAATAATATTATTATTATTGGAGTACAATAGTGTCACCGACATAACCCAGCAGATTAGCTCTTTTAAGTGGCAATGGCCAGCCCATATAGCGAAAAGAACATGGACAGAAGAGCTGGTCAAAGCTGCCAGTTCACGGTGGATACAAGCTGAAGCCGCCCGTAATAGGTAACTGGAAATAATTATGGAGACATATTTCCAGCAGTGCCTACTTCAATAGCGTATTGTAAGGAATCCTCTTGATTTGTTTGTCGCCATGTATTTGAGTGTCATTATTATTATTAAAGTTGAGAATACCACCTTAGCACAATTAATTAATTCACAGCCGCGAGAGGGTAAGACAAACACGGAAACGGACTGAGTGTTAGCTTTGCTCAGTTCTCAAGAATAGAGATGTCGGTTTCCATGTTTAGCAGCTATTATTTTGATAAACTAGTTAGATTCCGATTTGCATATGAGATTCTAACTCCCTTTACGATCGAGTAAAATTTTGTTAATAATCCAGTTTGCCACGTAGTACCTAGGGTTGCTTGAATTTCATAAACTTACTAAAAATAATCGAATCTGCAACCCCTGAGCCGTTTCTGACTTTCACCCACCACGCCATTTATACAGAATTCATAAAAGTTTACGTTCCTAACAAATTTCAGGCAAATGACAACTGGTTTCAAATGAAACCAAGTAATTTCACCACTAAATCAGAGCGTATTTAATGAACGCTCTCAAAGTGTAGCTGCGATGGCGACTCGTTACCGACTTCACATGTGACTGAGCAATTTTAATTTGCACGAATTCCACTCATATACAAACATTTTGAAACAAACTGTCTGTTCGTTGCAAAATATAGAAACTAGGACAACTTAAAAAGTTCTTCATATCATCCATCGACTAACCTGTGTTTAGTAATGTATGATAGTTTGTGTATGAGTGGAATTCGTGAATATACTAGAAGTTAATCTCCACTTCATAATTTATCTTCATTTATATATTCATCTATGAATAAACCAATTAGAAAATGACAAGATTAATAACCTAAAAAGCAAGATTAAAATAGAATAATGCTTCCGAAAGGACAATCATTAAATAATTTCGCAACCAACTCAGCAACTAGTAATTAAATTAAACTCTTAAATAATTTAGTTAAGGCGAGTAAACCCGCGCGCAAAGCTGTAACAAGATTAAACTTTTTCATCCAAAGCGGATTTCATTATAGGAGTTCCGCAAATGATAATAATTTGGAAATTTTGAAAGTTGTTATTAAATTTTGAGAAATGCTGGAGTAGAAAGGCGAAGATTTGATGACGGGGCGTTACTGGCTTGGAAGGATCTTATTTTCCGGAAATGGGGAAATAAAGAGATTTAAGAATAATCTTGTGATGAGATACGATAAGTACTCAAATGTTGATCAAATTTTTGATATTACGAATATGCAGGTTAATTGATTTATATAGAGATATGTAATGTAGTTGTTTCCCATTATTATGTTTTTAGAAATACATACTTATATGATAAGTAAGATATATCCTATCTAAAAATAAACGTTTTCTCATAAATCGACATGGACTGATATTTGTCCCATTCAGTCCAGTAGTTTCATAGACTATTTGTTACAAACAAACAATGGATCACTTCTTTATAATATTACTTAAAAGATGATAATAATATTAAGTGAAAGTATTGTTATTATTTTAAATTATTCTAAACAAATATATGTACTGCTCTAGACAGGCGATTTAGCAGTAAAGGAAACATGAAGACCGTTGTTGGAACTTGGGTCCATGTGAATTAAAATAAACAAATAATTAACACCCGAATAGCACGGACTGATAATTGATGTTATATTTTAAAATAATACACGTAGATTAAGGACTTAACTTTATTTAATTATAGACGGCCGATAAAACTAACTTAATTCACATCTAGGAACATCTGTTTCTTATAAATATAAGTCAGACATGTATTTTTATTCTTGTAAGCTTCCAGAATCTCCGGACTCAATAACCTGTTGACAATGTTTGTGACTTGGCAGTTGGTGGGTATAGAGGCGTGGTCGGCGTCCACTTCGAAGATTTGGACGGGTTTGGTGGAATACTTCGATAGGCCATAATCATAGTCCAAGTTGTCAGATTGTCCTTTGATGAGGATCAGTTCCGATTGTAGTTGGAAGTCTGGTTCGTATTGCAGAGCGAGGGTTAGCCGGTTGAAGGTTCCTTGGATGAGGCATTCTTTGTATTGGTGAGAGGAGCTAATGCTTTTTCCGTATTTCTCCTGAGCGGTCTTGAGTAAGGTATGGACGTGTTCTTTAAGGCGTGTTTTAAGGCTGTCTGGGTCGAGAGAGCCTATTGCTTGTTGGACCAGGGACCGCGTCCTGTCCGGAGATCCATCCACACAGTAGACCACGCCGATGTGACCTACAAGGATAAACAACATCTTATGATAGTTTATGTTAAAGTTTATAAATATTATGCGGGTGACTGTGAGTTATAGTTCGTCTTTTTCAGTTTAAAAGAAACAGTGACATGAATTCAAATATCTTAACCCGTAACACTACTTCTAGCTAACGAAGAGGCTAGAAATCACTGTGTAAATGGTCCTTTAATATTTATTTTTAAATATATTATTATATTTAATTCAAAAAGTTAACTAAAATGTAATGTATTAATGCCTTACCTTCATTTTCAAGCAGCCTCGCTAGCTCCAAAGCCACGTTGACACCAAAGGAATAGCCAAGTAGGTAGAATGTAGAATTCACTTCAAATCGCTTCTTCAAGAACTGAAAAAAATATTAATGTTAAAGGCTGGCCATATAGCGAGGAGAACAGATGGCCGATGGGGCCGAAAAGTTCTCGAGTGGAGGCCACTAACAAGATGATAGATGATACTGTTAGGGTTGCCAGTTCGCGGTGGATGCTATATCCAGTAGTGGACGTCCAATGACTGAATGATGATGATGATGATAATAGTACCTTTCGAATGAGATCAGCCATTTCTGGTATCGTGGCGTCCGCGTGCTCCGGCCCGTACTGCAGCGCCACAGCTTGGACCTTAAGTCGTTCGCATAAGGTCGTAAATAGTTCGTGGTGCCCCTCAAACCCTGGCATCACCATCAGGTAGGTGGCTTTGGGGTCAAGGTCATCTTCAAACATCTATGAAAAAAAAATTGGTTGAGCCATGACAATTTTTAACAGTAAGTAGGTAGTCTTTAGGGTTCCGTAGCCAAATGGCAATCGGAACCCTTATTGAATCGTCATGTCTGTCTATCTGTCCGTATGTCACAGCCAGTTTTCTCCAAAACTAAAAACATATAATAATATAAGAGCTAAACTGTTGAAACTGGGCATGTTGATGTATTCTGTGTGATGAGTTGAATGAGATTTCAATTAATTATTCTTATATTATAATATTAAATTATTATTATTCTTACGTATTTATTATTTACCTTGACAGCACTGTAGCCCGTTACCATGGAAACCCCTGGCTCGGCCGCCTTCCACTCGTCCGGATCTATGTACGAAATGAGCGCATGTAATCCATCTTTTATCTTCGGTTTTGAATCATCCAACACTTTGCTTAAGTGTTTCAATCTGGAGATACAAGAAAATGAATTTAGTTAAGCAACAATAAACGTATCTGTAATTTTCTTAATCCTGATGTCAATTATGTAACAAGTTAAATTACAGAACAGAATCTATAAAATCCGGTTTTGTCGTTATTCAATTTAAAAAAAAGTTTTTTTCGAAAACCAAGCCGGAGTCTTTCTTACTATGAAAATGACTCCATGGGATTTAAAAACAGACGCACAAAATCGAATTGACAAACTGAATGATTAATGTGAACTTACTCAGCAACAGTTAGCTCTTCTATTTTATCATCGGTATAGTTGATATTGTATATTTCTCTTATGAGGGTTTGTATTTCAAATATGCCCGCTTGATGGTGGAGAATATTCTTGAGATATATTGATTCATCTACCTCATTGATGTCTTTAATTCCTGTAACAAATGTAATCTGTTAAACGATAGGTACATTAAAAATACAATTTATGTAATTTTTTTGTGACTATGCCATGCCATATAATATTCTGTTGCTTTTTGGACTTTTGATATCAACCACCTTCAAAATACATTCTTGTTTAATTATCCTTATTCATATAAATTAAAAGTTGTAATAACTGACTGATTAATCATTTACCAATTATATCCGAAATTTTGTCTAAGAACACTACTTCTGTTTTCTTCAATACCATAGATGCAGAAACGGTATAATTTTGTTTAAGACTCATTTCAAGGTCCATTAAAACTGTTTTCAGTGGTAACTTATTTTCTTCTGAACTCTCATCATCCACCTGAAAATTATATAATAAAAATTATAATTGTTCAATCAAGATTGACAAGATGTTAATAATCACGTTTAAAGGAAATAACTTTGTTATTTTAAGGAATATACATAGATAATACCTCAATCACAGCTCCAATGTGGAAAGATAAGGCGGGCAGTTGTACATCTTTTCTAGATTCGCAAATAGTGTCAGCTACAGAAACCATGTACTCATCTGTTATTCCTTTGCTCCTAGAATGGCTAACGACGACAAAATATCTGCGAAATATGATAAAATTACACTGTTTTCTGTATAACATTTGCAAATCAGTTTAAAGGAGAGGCTGATAGCTAGCTCATAACTTCCCTATGATTTTGATGATCCTTCTCAGGAACTGAAACGTTTGATATAAGTAAAGTAAAAGTATCTTAATTGCATAAATACATGTTGATGAGGTGTTAAGGTTTGTTGGAGTTTGAAACAATGTATTTTGCCTATACAAATTTTAGTATGTCAGTCAGCTAAACAGTAGGTATGTTATATTTTAATCTGTATGTATATCTGTGTGCGATTTTTATCAGTTTTATTTTAAAAATCACCAGATTTGTCTTCTTACTTCTACGAGTAATACATTTTAAATACGCTTTAGCTGCGTCTTTTAAAATTGTTATTAGTAAAACGTACATTTAAAGATACTCACTCTAATTGATTACAAATTTTCCTTGACGTCAAATCCAAGTTAGCAATAACTCCAGCAGTATTATTGTATTTTGCAGCCACCTCATCTGCTTCCAAGCTTTCTGAGCCTCCAAAGTCCTGAACTATAAAGATCCCAGAAACAGAACCTAGTTTCGTAGCCTCTTGCAACAAATTCAGACAGGCTTTCTCTGTTTGTAAACTTTCTATCAACAGTTTTACTATTACGTTTTGGTTTTTCCAAGATCTGAAATTATAATATTATAATAGGTACTTTAATATAAAGTACTGAAATAATTTTAGGTGTTCAAGCCTTTTCACATAATAAGATAGTTAACAAATTGAAAACGTGTTACGAGCGCGATTTTTTTTTTTTATCACATCTAGTGGTATTTCTAATCAATTGTATGATTAAAGCAAAGTTTATACTTACACAAATTTTGTGTAGCAATATCCTGCCAGTTCGTTCGGCTTTAGGCTGATGACAACATTCCTAGCACCATGTTTTATTAGATTGTCTGCTATTTCCATACCCAAAACGGTTTCATTCCCACAGACAACTACGTAAGAATCCATTAAAGAGTACGTCATTCTGAAAAATAAATGTCATGAATCAGTGTCGATTATTAGATTTGTAAAAAGGAATTTATATTATTATCTACTTCCCGCGTCGGAACAAAAGTTTGTACAATCTGCAATCAATTTGTAACGAGTGTTCTGGGTGTTTCACATGCAAATGCATTTAAGAAAATATCTTTCTATGTATATCGTTCGTATGTTTGTTTTTGTATTACTACAACAGGTATTATTACCGTTATTCGTAATATAAACTTCGAGCTTACTCGGGACTAGTGGATGTGGTGAGTAAATTGTCCAGAAAAAATATGTATTACCTTGGAGTGACACTAAGAGTCGCGGTATCCAGAGTGTTCATCCTAATGAGCACCTTGCCGCGGTGCCCGCTGCCCCGGAGCAGACGGAAGGCTCGGCACACGTCGCTCGGAGAGTACACAACTCTAGAGAGAGGACGAACTACGCCTTTGGCTATACCGTCACTCAACAGTACATGTAGTTTCTGAAATAATCACGAAAACAATATTCATCATCATCATTACTTGTTTTCGATCCCACTGCTGGGACACAGGGATTTCTCTCTTGACGAAAAGGTAAGGCCTTGATTCACCATATTAGCCAATTTGGGGACGTTAAAAGACACATGTCTTTCAAACTATTCAAAGTTGTAATGCTAACATGAAAATATTTGCTGTCTCAATTGTCGCCCAGCCATTATTAATTAAATTTAAAAATTATAAGAGATACAAAGTCTTACAACAAGAAGCAGAATAAGCATGTAGTGCAATAGCACTGCTTTTTCTGCTTCTTGTTGTAAGACTTTGTATCTCTTGTGTTTTAATAGAAAAAAATCAATAAAAATAACTTATTATTACAAAAATAATATTATTTTATGGTGTATTAAAAAAAAGTTTAATAAGATATTTTTCTGCCATTAATTTCAATGAAAAAATTTTCTTTTTTATGTTATTTAAATATACACCATAAATCGTCTTAACCCAAAAATACCTTTTTGTCAGCTACAAATTCTGGTTTAAAAATGTTTGCTAACTGTATTGAATAGTAACTTCCAGATAGCGCTAAAAATGACATGTTAAAATCCCGACCTTGTACCATATCCATGTCACTTAGGTCCACAAAGTAGGATCTATATTTTTTAAGTTTCTTAATATCCTGAAACAAAAGTTTTACTTGAATATTTTTATTTTTATATTCATCATCATCATCATTTTAGCCTTCGGACGACAACTCCTGGGCATGGGACTCCCTTATACAATCCAGTTGTCTCGGCCACACGCAGCTTGCATCCACCGTGGATTGGCAGCATTAACCAGATCATCTGACCATGTTGGTGGACGTCCGAGGCTGACCGTATGGCCCCATCTTTTTTTTTTATTGAATATAGACCACAATCTCACCTGATGGAAAGTGTCGATGTGGCCGAAGATGGATCGCAAGGGTCTAGACAAGAAGGTACCTATTTACTCTTGTCATGAAGAGACCCTCCCAGATTATAAGTTTCAGGAAAAACAGCAGCAGGCAACGCATTCCAAACTTTAGCAATGCGAATAATGAAGGTGGAAGAGTATCGCTTCGTGCGGGTGGACGGTATATCTACTAAGTAGGGATGGTAATGTGTGCAATCTGCCATCTGTTCTACTCGCTAAATGACAAAATTATTAATATAACAATATTTATTTATTTTGTAGTTACCATTCTATTGGTTCCACTAGCAGAGTTGACAATTACATTGAAGATCGTCTTTACTTTAGATTTTATTAAATCAACCATATTTGGAGAAGATGAAGAAAAGATGTTTTCCTCTGGAAATAAAAAGCAGAAAAAAATACTTGTTATACCAGTGAAGATAAACATTGTGAGAAAATCGGTATTAAACCTACAAACTTAATCAATTTCAATTCAGTTTATAATAGACATAATTACATATTTATCTCATTTTGTAACTACTAACCTGGTAAGTCAGGAAAAAGTTTCATCAAGAACTGTTTCTTTTCCGAATCACTAACGGACGTGAACACGTTGTATCCTCGTTCTTGACAGACGGCTATAAATGCCTGTCCGAGTGCGCCGGCCCCCCCGTGGATGAACACTTGATCAATTATCGTTGCACTCACTCTATTCTAAAAATAAATAAAATTTACAAAATTTGGGTAATAATGCTTTTATAATATTCAATCTAGCACTAGTTTCCCCCCACGGAATATTTTACCGCTATTTATAGTATTCTGTCCTTTTCCTGGTTCTAAACTACGTATATTTCCACTAATTTTCAGCCATATCAGTTTATCCGTTTTTGAGTTCTAAAATAGTGTAACTAACACGACTTTCTTTTAGGGATGTTCTAATGAACACCTCATGAATGATACTATGGTACTTACCAATATGTAATAAGCCAGGGTGTAAGCTAGAGGAACCGTGGCAGCATCTTCAAGAGTCCAATGTGATGGAACTGGCCAGATTAGATCAGGATCAGCTTCAACCGAACTTGCGATAGCTCCTTGGGCAACGAGACCCATGATACGCTCGCCACTACAATGTTTAAATTTATTAATATTACAATAAAATATTATTAGAAAGATTAAATGCAAAGTTCTGACTCTGAGTAACTTTAATACCAATTTAAGCCGAAATTTGTAGTTTTAAAAGTACTTAAATTACAGTAAATTAAAATGAAAAAAGTTTTTACACAATACCTTTTAGAAATTCCACTGAAATCCATACCATAATATTCATTAGAATGATGGTGCGAAGCAGCATTTAGAGCATCTTTAAACGACGGCCCGGCGTAGCTCACCTGGACAATAAGCCGATTACTAAAACTTTGTTAAATAAAAAATTGTATTTATAAATAAAACGCTTCGTCCAATCTAATACTAAAAAAACGTTACGTATTTAATATTATGTTAGGATTCTACACTTAAAATTTTAGAAATAATTTTAGAACGGACGAAACGGGGTGAAACCATGATTCAAATGTTTTTGAGTTTCCCGACATTTCGCAAGCGCCATACTCGGTCTATCCGTGAACATTGTTAAAAAAAATTGTTAAAAATCATGATAGTTTAGAAAGTTAGAAATAATTATATAGTTAATCACGAAATAAAATATTACTGAATAGAAAATAGTAATAGAATTACCTGTACTCGCATATTACTGGTAGTATCTACTTCTTGCTCCACCCAGGTCAAACTCTCGATATCAGTGCGCTTGGCACTTACCAGCCTTAAGTTTTCAGAATTGTTGATATTTTTACTGGTTGTGTAAAAGTATCCGCCCCAATGACCCTGTAAAACAGAAAATTATCAGAATCTGTAATAATTTGTTTTAAAATTGAAAAGAGATTTATGGGATTACCTTCTTCAAAACATTGAATGCCAATTGTTTTTGCAACTGTTCCTTGAAGATAGCTTTGTCCCCGCTGAATGCGGGCACGTGGTAGTCCTCCACGACCACTAGCCTCACTCTATTTCCATACTCTTTTCTCAGTTTCTTCACCATGCCTGACAAATAACATATTTTTTATTGTTTTTCTACATTATAGGTTAATCAATTTTAACATTTTCTATTTTACAACAATTGTTCTCACCTAATAAACCAGAATATGGTTGCCTTTCTGCTACCAATACAACATTTTCAGACTTTTTCAATTCCGCTTGAACCTTTGATATCCACGTAAATTTTCTATCTAATGTAATTAGTAGAAAATTAGTGTTATCTTCAACTAATTGGTAATTCTTTCTAAGTAAAATTAGTATCTGATTTTTCACAGACATCGCTGTTATGATGTGGAAGAGTTTGTATTTCGAATTAATTATCGCGGTATCTTTCTCAACAGTCAAAATGAAGGTTCCGTTTGGAACAGATTTGTGTATTTTATTAATTTTCTGAAATAAATATTTTCATTATTAATTCCAGTCATTTTAATAGATTTTTATAAGAATATCTTATATATAAAAATGAATGCCACTTTTCTTTGTAATTTTATAGCTCAAGATAGATTTAGGTGCTTTTGGTTTTATAAAAGTCGAACAAAACATGAGCATAAATCGGGTGAAGCCGCGGGCTATTCAGCTAGTAACTTATAAATAGGTACCTCGTTGTTTCCGAGTAGGTTATCCACAACGATTAAATTAATTTCTTCATGGAATATATCATTTTCGGAATCTGTTTGAGTAATAAACTTGACTTCAGGAATTTCATGAGTACATTCGCTGAAAATACTCCTTATGTGCATAGCTTCACGTGATAACATATCTCTGAATTGAACTTCGTTACCAAGCACATTTTCAACAACCAATTGAAGATTCAGTTGGAGTCCTGTTTTAAGCTGAAATATTTTTAATATGTATGAGATGAGATAGTTATTTTAAACTAATTATTATACCTGAATTATTTTAAAATTTAGAATGGTTACAACGTAAAATCATACCTCAACTAAGCCGTTAACAAAATGGGGTATAAATTGTTGATTTAAAAGTACAGATTTCTTGTTATTTATTATGGAAGTTTCTTTTAACACCAACCGTTCCAACTTTACTCCACCGCACCTAGTAAATAGAACATATTAAAAACCTTAGAATTAGTATAAATTAAATTATTATAATGTTATTAATTGTAAACAATGCTTACAATGTTCGATCCTGAATTTTATTCAAATTAGCTGCAACAAATGTTGAATCTTGGCCTGGCGGTATATTTTCTTTATGTTTGTCAACATCAATAGTTAGACTGGTGATCATTGACGGTACAAATATCTTATTATCGTCTTGAGCGAGAAGATTGAGTTGAAATAACGCATCGATAAAGGTAGTCCAGTTGTCTTTCCAAATTATATTGGCTTTTGTTTTCTTTGAGCTCGTAGAATTGATAGATTGAAACTCTTTCCTGTAAATTATTGATACTATTAGTTTTTCTATATGTACTTAATAAGGTAATGGATTTTGGCTATATGTTGTTTTGAGAATCGTCCAGAAATATTAATTTTTTTACTATACCACATCCCCAAGATCTATAATGAGTTCCTTTGCGAAAATGTAATATGGATTGTTAAAATGATTACGCTGATGAATATGATAATAGATGATGACATTACAATTAATTTAAGAAAAATCTTATGTAAGCAACCTTAATTAAAATAATCATAGAACTTACTCATAAGAATAGCCTTTGAGACGCATAAGAACATAAATATCTTTGGCAGTTAATGTAACTTGATCAGTGTCTTCTTCCTCATCTGCACAGTGCAATAAATCTTGAGGATTGAGTTTCTGAATATATCCGGATACTAAAACCACATGTTCTAATACCAAGTCTTCGTATGACACCTGAAATATTTACGATATTTATAATAATGACCGTGTCGTTGACTTATCTTTATATTATAATCCACTTTTCGTTGTTATAACTCAAGAACAGCAGGGCCGATCTAGGTGCTTTTATTTTTAAAATAGTTATTATAGCCCAGAAAATGTTAAAGTTTAGAAAAAGCCGCGGGCGGGTCAGCTGATATTTTATGATATTATTCATAAAAATAATTATAAAAACCACTAAAGCAGACAAAAAAATAACTAATATCTTGATTTAAACTTAATAGTAGGGGAGCCGAAGAGGGGATTTCGGGATTTACTCGAGCGCGTCAGATTAAGATACTGGAGATAGCTAGTACCCAGATAAGTACCTCCACCAAATATAAAAAATCTATCTATGTTCGAACGTGAATTATAAGGGAACAAAATTTACTTTTGTCATATTAGGCGCATCACTTTAGATAATTGTCAGATTAAGATATGGTAGAATCAGAACATAGAGATGAACCATAAAGTTAAAAAAAATAAAAATCGCGACTCATTTTTTATCAAAAAAAAGAACAAAAAAACTGGCATTTCTAAAGGTGTATAATATACATCTAAATCTGACGCTCTAACACCTTTAGAAATGCCAGTTTTTTTGTTCTTTTTTTTGATAAAAAATGAGTCGCGATTTTTATTTTTTTTAACTTTTACGTACTTTCACCCCAATCGTGTAAACAATCAGATTTACAAACGTTTATTATCAATCATATTTCCTAAATTATTTTTAAGTATGTAAGTATGTTAAGCTGATTTTCAATTTATTGAATCTGATTCATAGAATCTATAACTAACTGACGCGCTTAAGTACGTCCATACAACAGTATTTTTTAAAATAAGTTTTTATTTATCTATGGTCGCTTCCCCCACTGATGAAACACATCGGTCTCATACAATTTTTTTCTTCTTATCATCTACCAAATGCAATCCAATAGGTCTCTTTGACACTCGAGTAAATCCCCATTTAGCATCGTCGCCTCCCGTACTATAAAGCGGTATAAATACTTTTAGTTAATATAATTATTTAAATCTTACTTGGAATTTATTGTTGCCTTTATTAATGACGATTTCCAGCTTCAAGGGCTCATTGTATTTAAAAACAGCTTCCGTATAGAAATGCACTTCACTGAACGAGACGGAGAGGTCTCGGCAGTTGACACCGTTGTGCATCGCCAGGTTCTCCCAGACCAACTTCAGCAACGCAGCTTCAGGAAGGACGTAGTTATCTGTCAATAATAAAGGTTTTTTTTAAATTTGGATATTAATAAATATACCAAGGTATGAAAGGTGGTTAAAGTTTAAGAAGGCTTAATAACAATAATTATGAAATTATGAACATCGAACTGTTTTCATTTTGTAAAAGGACCTAAATTGTAAAAGGACGGCTAAAATAATTTAGTTTATAAATAATCAAATAAAAAAGTAGATCACAGTTTATGAAAATAGTTACCTTCGCGTTTATGTCCTCTCATGTAAGCGTAATCATCGTCGTGAAGAGAAATAACGACGTGTCTTATTATTGCTTGTGCTTTATGTTTACGGTTAAACATAAAACATTCCCTGAAATGACATGGATCAAATAATTGCATTACTCTCAACTCTACTCTCTACTCTACTATGGGGCTAAAATGTTACTGGTAGCTAAAGCGGTCTACACACCAAAGCCGGCGGCCCGCCGGCACAGCCCGGCGGCCCAACCCGCCGGCCTTATTTTGTACCATGATTGTACAAAATAAGGCCGGCGGGTTGGGCCGCCGGGCTGTGCCGGCGGGCCGCCGGCTTTGGTGTGTAGAGGCCATTATATTTATAATAAATAAGAAGCATCCCCACCATATATGGTGTAATGGTCTAAAAACTACGTTAATTATGATTAATTATAATTTGTAATGCTTTTTTAAAATGGATTTGACTTACCAACTTTCACTATGTTCCCAAAAAACGTGCTGCGAAAGCATTGGGGTGCCAGAAGATACAGGAAAGTCTATCTTAGGGTACAGGGCAGCTATTTTTAGATTAAGTCCTTCTTGGTATAGCCTGTAAACAAATTTATACTTTGGACCACTACCTACTACCTAGGTTTTTAGTTAAAACCATGGTATAAACAGGGTTAATTTAAAACCATAGCATTAATTACAAAACCTACTAATAGTAGCACATAATAGGTTTTGTCATGATAATTATGGTTGATTTGTGTATAAAATACACCAATTATCCATAATTGGTGTTGTTTATTATGTATGGAAATATAGAAAAAGTCGTACCCTCCAATTGCTTCTAACAAAAATTTCACCGGATCGGCCGTGCCTCGCCTGGTCAGAGGCACGTGCAGACATTCCTTTAAAGACCGTTTAAGAATTGCTTGTAGCAATCCATGAGGAGCTATTTCTATCACTAACGCATCTTTGGGAATGGACCGAGAGGCTTCTTCAAATAGCACTGAATTCTGAAATAAAAATATTATTTGTACCTATTGTGAATGTTTGTTTTACGTTTCTTATTATTGTTCTTTGCATTTTCTAGAACTCGAGAATAATTGTTATTCATATGTTTCTTGAGTAAATTGCGTTAATTTTTCTAATCAAATAAAAGTACCTACTCGTAATACCATCGATTTCAGAACCGATAATTTTGGGAGCGAGCCCTAAAGCTTCAATATATTAAATTAACTTTACCAATAAATTATTGGTGTGATATTCCGCTGATGAGTACTTGGCGCTCTCTTCACTCCACATGGCCTCTGGAACCGAGGTCGACACCCACTTGCTACTGCGGGCTTTAGGCTCTCGGATCACTTCACTGAGATACTTCAACAGAGCCGGCCCAGCATCAGCTATGTATTTGGAGTGATACGCAATGTTGGAGCAAGGAACTTCCTTAGCGAATATACCACGAGCGGTCAGACTTGCGACGAACTCCTTCATGATGTCAGCTGGTCCGGATATGGTGGAGGACTCTGAACTGTTGTGACAGGCTACTTCTATGCCCGGTGGACACATGGACAGAATCTGTAACAAACAATCGTTATAAGCATCCTAATCTCTTAACCACTTTATTTAGCCTGCGCTAGTTCTACCATTCGTAACAACCATCACGTAAAGAGCACCAGAACGTTCCATGTTTGTCAGTTAGCTAATAAGCCGTTTTCCATATATCTAGAAGTAACAACGAGCTTTTAGAATAGAATGAATAATCTATAATCGCTAAGTTCAAGAATTCAAAAATTAATGAGTTGTAGTTTCTTACATCTTTGTAGCCAAGCCCCACAGCGGCCATTGACCCCCGGATGAAGGGTGTCTGGACGGACACGAGGCCGCGGCTGTACGCGGAGAGGATCATCTCTTCAGCTGTGAAACAACCGTCAGCGTACGCGCAGCCGAGCTCTCCAACGCTATGCCCTGGAAATCAAATAAACTTATTAATTATTAATTTATTACCTCCATGGTCCAGCTCAAGCTTACCAAGCTTAAAAAAAATATCAATAGTAAATGTTAAAATTTAAAAATTTACAAATTTCGTGGTCCGTTATCCCGGTCCTACATCTTTTTGAAAAAGGCTTGTGTCAGTTGGTTCTTTTTAAAAAGTAGTTTGCTTATCATACGAGATAAACATTTCATCTTCATAATCAGTATCAATTAGTCCAAAAATCTATTTATTTGAAATGTACCTATAATTTTGTCGGGAACAATGCCCAAACTAGTGAGAATGTCTGTTAGTCCGATCTGAACCGCGGCGATCCCAACGAATGAGTGCAAGATGTTGTCGTAGATGGTTTTGTCAGCTTCAGTCAGGATTCGGACGATATCAATTCCTTTCGGCTCTAAAATGTTGTGGCATCTAAAAAAATTTAATCATATTGTTTATTAACTGTCCGGTTGTTAATTGTAGTAATTTGTAATTATTTCAGACAGTATTTAACACAAGAAAAAGTACTTGCAACTAACTTTTATTGCTTATTTCTTATATAGTCCCATTTAAATATTTTTAACATTGCATTAAATTAAAGCATTCTAATTTTGGCAATTCAAATATAAAATGATTCCTATCTATTATTTAAATCATGAAAAATAAAATCAAGTATCATGCCAACATAATAATTTATAATAGCGATGCGCTAAAACCCAACGTGTTTGCTTGCTTTTGTGCACGTCTTGTTTTGAAAACGCTGTCGTGTGAACATAATACTTTGGAAAGCTATCGTTATCTGAACACTTTTTATTATATTCTCACATCTCAGCCCACATTAATGTGGGCTGAGATGTTTATGCTTGGCGTACTCCCACCAAATTTGATTAATACGTACTTTTGAATAGCAGCGGCAAATATAGGTATGCGCATGAGTTCAGCTCCCATGGTCGCCCACTGCGAGCCCATGCCGCTGTATACGAACCAGATGGGCCGCGCGGCGCCCGTGTAGTACTTCACGCTTTCTGCGAGACTCACTGTCTTGTTGTTCTCATCTTTATCTATTGAATTATAGCATAAGTATTATGTTACAAGTTAAAGGTCTTAGTTAACTTAAGATTGACTGGCTACAGAATGGTTTTAACTAGTTTTCACGTTTTATTGTGTTCAAATGGATTTAAGGTTTACTTTGTGTTGAATGAATACAAGATCACAATGTTACTTTGTACGTAATGTTATTTATTTCATAAAGACTAAATAAGCCGCGCACTCAAAGAATTGATTTATAAATGGCGTCCACTCGCATGCGTTCTCGCTCACTCTCTATCGCTGTCTATACTTTTATCCTTGTTTTGCCAATCGTACCAAACTTACCGCCGCCATTTTCAAATCAATTTTCTATCTGCGCGGGTTATAATATAGAACACTGAGATATTAAACATTCATCATTTGACATTCATCCTAATAAGACTTTTAATTGACAAACTGCCTATTTAGTGGTGGTGATTATACCAATTCCCTCTAAACCTATAATGGGTTCTATTGGAAAGGTCGTGCCAAGTAGACAAGTTTTTGTTGTAGTACTTTTCATCAGAAGAAAATTAAGTTTCTTACCAAGTATAGTGTACCCTCTACTCATATGACCAACGATATCATACTGATGGATGTTGTGAAGAAGTCCAATTTCTTCTGGGTCAATGACCTTCTGCTTCAACTCTGCTAGAAATGGTTGCACGCACTCATCTTTTCGTCCTGACAAGAGAACCAGGGATGGTATGCTGCTTTTATAGCGGTTCAAATCCTGGAATATAAATGAGATATTTAATATATAAAATTAGGTTGGACCACCCTTTTATATAACCCGACTTACCTTCTCTTTGTAATGTCCTTTTAAAAGAACATGCACATTGGCGCCACTGTACGATAGAGAATTCAGAGCAACTAAACCTCTGTTGAAATCTGTAGTGTCAGTCAACACCTGTATTCTGCCATCTTTGATTTGTTGGATATCAATGGGGTCATTGTAATGTAGGTTCCCGGGGAGCTTTCCGTTTTGATAGGCATAGCAGACCTGTAAATAAAATTATATATTTTTAGTGGATATGTTTTTACAGATTCAAGACAAGAAATAATAATTAATATGTGTCTAACTCTCTATTATAAAATGATATTAGATGAATAAAACACATAGATGTTAAAAAAGGAACATGCATACCTTCGCAAGACTGCAGGCCCCAGAAGCCGGCTCACTGGAGCCCATGTTGGATTTGACGCAGCCAACTTTAACGGGCTGTTTCTTGCCGAAGACTCTTCCGATGGCAGTCAGCTCGTTGGTGTCAGCTTCGACAAGAGCTGCAGGTGTAAAGTATAGTAGTTTGATTTAAAATAAAATAAAATTACATAAAAAATAAGGATTATTAGTCCATTTAAAGGTTTGCATATAAAATTCAAACAAGTAATAAGTACTTATAAACTAAACAGTGACTCTAAACATCAGAAAAACATAGGTGCCCCATGCTAGTTTATAAGCTGTGTTAATATGACTTCGTATCCATAAAATCGAATATCTAAATACAAATCCGCCACGCTTTGTTTGGTTTCATACGTGCCATTGATCAGTTAGTATTGTAAATTGTTAGAACCATGACCTCAGGAATAAAAGTTGAGTGTGTTCCCACTTAGCCAACGCAGTAGTAACATTGATTTTAACTTGCTTTTTTTTCAACATGATAAACGAATGATTAGTTAATTACCAGCTCCATTGGCCTCAATGTACTCCACGTCGGAGGGGCTGACGCCGATCTCGGAGTAGAACGCCTCGAAGAAGCCAGCCAACTCCGACACCTCCCGAATCGGAACGAGTTGTTTCGATGTTGGACTGAACGTGCATTTCGCGTGGTACACTTCAGAGTAGATTCTTGAAAATAATCAACACTTAATAATCCATCCTCAAAGACCTGTTAAGTTGGAAGTCTCGGGGTTGGCGTGACTTTTCTTATTAGTAAATATTTACATTATTCAAAAAAAGTGGCAAAATACTGGCACAGGAAAAAATAACTCTTATGTGTGACATAATGTGTGTCTCCGAAATTATTTAAGTCAATCATTTTTTTATAGTAAGAAAACCTACTTTTTTGGGGAAAACGTGGTAAAAGCTGCGGGGCGGGGTTTAAAGTGCTACTTACCTCTTAGCATCCTTGGCTTTTTGCAGGAACAAAACGCTGATTCCGTCGGACCTGACATGCCCATCTCCGTTCTTGTCGAAGCATTTAGTTTTTCCATCAAGAGTTACGTAACCGGCTCTGCAAACAAAAATATATTTACTGAACATTTAATTAATTACTTTGTATTTCTTCGGAGTAACTTGAATAATTTCTTACGGATTAACGTTAATAACTTGTTATTCTGATGATAATTTTATTATTACGTTTTAAAATATTAATAATTTAACTTGATCTAAAATAAAAACAAAACCATGATCTAAATTATGTTTCCGAGCTTCTCAATATCTCGACACTTTTTCGAGCGCCACCTTCGCCTATATACTAATGACATCGAATCATTCATAAACTAAATTATCTATTACCTACCCTCATTGTTGTAATTTATTACAATGTTGACAATCACTAGTGCTAGCTGCTTTATGTCACGAACTCAAATTGATTATGACACACCACTGAATGTATCTGTCCGGGCGAGTGGCACAATGTTTATGATTTTTACGTACCACAAATGGAACGTACCTCTTCATGTTGAGGCAGACACTAGGATGCATGCAGAGGTTGGAGCCGCCGACGATGGCTGCCTCGCACAGGCCGGAGCTGATGCTGCGGTAGGCGTGCTCCACGCAGGCCGCGGAGCTGGCGCACGCGAGGTCCAGCGAGTAGGACGGACCCTTGCCGTCGATCCAGTACGAGATGCGGTTGGCGTACATGGCCTTGTTGCATCTGTCAACATGATGATTCTTGAGTTTTGACTCCAGTTTAATAAATTAGGGAGTTATTTTTGTGTTACATTCTTGATTTATAAAAATGCAACTAACACGACTTTCTTTTGTAGATAAGATAGGCACTATATTATATCCATAAGGGTTAGATATAATGATAACAATATAATAAAAATTAAAAAAAAATATGTATGTGCTCTCTAATAACATCCTGTAGAGTCATGGCAAATATCGTAGGAAACCGATATATTTATTTATTTATTACATTTGGATATCAAGAGAGAAGTCCCTGTTTCAGCAGAGGGAACGTAAAAAGGGATGATGATGATGAACAAAAAAAAGATCAACAAGTCTCACCCAGTGATTCCGAAGCCGTTCTTCTGCACATTCTCGTAGATGACGCCTTTCTCCGACTCGGAGTGCGTGGCGCCGATGAATACTCCTATCTTCTTGCCGCGCAGTTGTTGAGGATTGTTGCCTATGGAAAACCACATTTACCATTAAATTAAATTTTACGTCTGATGTGCGTTTACCGATTCAAGGTTTACAAGAACAGCCTCATTGGCTTTCTTATCTTCACGATTCCTGCCCGTTGCCACCTAAAATGGCTAATCTACAAGGTTGGTGTCCCACGTTCTTCTACGCGTCTTCTCATTTCTGATTTGATCCCTCAATTAATCCCCGAGCATAGCTCTCAGCTCTTCAAGTGACTCTGGGCATATAAAGGCAATAGTGAAGCAGCACATTCGGATCCCGTGTCTTACCCGAGTCGTAGATAGCTCCATAAGCGTGCTCCAGCAGCTTGGTACTCATGGGCTCCATGGTGGCGGCCTGCTTGTGGTGGACCCTGAAGAACTGCGCGTCGAAGCGGCCCACGCCGTCCACCTTGCCCAAGTGCCGCGGCACCTCGGGGTGCTCGTACACCCAGCGCGCCCCCGCCTCGTCTGTACTCACCATGTCCACCTACACATTATAAATCAATAACAACCGACTCAGAGAATAACACCCATATTCTTAGTCGTTTCCTCCAGACTCGACTCAACCTCACTTCGTTTTCTCAGTTGACAAAAACGTCCTCCACTTGATTTTTTCGGCTCACCTCAAGTTCGAGGCAAGGTGGGAACCATGGAGTTATAACTCCATGGTGGGAACTGTCGAACGTAAGGTACCTCATAACCAACCTTGAAACTCCCTCAAGACCACACAAGACGATTAACGCTTGTTTATTTTGAGTGGAGGAATATTATGAGGAAACGACTAAGAATATGGGTGTAAGAGACGGACAACAGTACACTAAAGTACAGTTAACTAAAGGATTACCAAAAAGTAACACTTGAATCTATTCAATATGCTGATCATAATTTTAAGGAACATACCTTGTCATACAAGTTTTGGACAAACTGTTGAACACTGTCCGACATGGGGAATATCCCCGACATGCCAGTGATGACCACCTCCTCGCCTTTTGCAGGTCGCGGCCGCAGCGGTGGCGCCATCTCTGGAGACACTTCTTGAGGAGTTGGAGCCATACTTCAGCTCCACTTTCACTGAACTGATGTACCGTCACCCAACACGCAACTCAATATAACGGGCCAAGGGTTAGTAGTCGGGTTTTATAGTAAAGAGAGGAATAAATTAATAGTACCGTTATTTGGGGTTCTTAAGGTCGTGCAATTAGTAATCTATTTTAAATGACTTGAATAAATATTGTTGGACAATTCAAACATCAACATCTAGCCTCGTGGTGAGCTCAAAGCTTGTGTTACGCGTGCTATATACATTATGTATGTGCTATAATTTAAATTAGCAGATCTTACATAATTTTATCCCGAGCCAAGGAGCAAGAAGTACCTACTTATGTGAAAAAAAATATGAATACATTTGAGTAGCGGGTTCTATTCGGGAATCGAACCGCCTCGAACATTATTTCGGAGTGATTATGAAGAATTTTTAAGTTTCGACAAGGACTAGTTTTGTACTACAAATTGTTCGTTATTTAATTAACTACTTTGGTTTAAGTAAAACTTACATTTTTGGTGGATGGGAACGGAGTATCCATCTTTGCCCATTGTCCTTTGGTCATCATTTGAAATTCATAGATTATGTAAACGTAAACTAGCCGAGGCACGCGGTATTGTGTCATGCCAAGTAAAAGGAAAAGAAAAAGCTAGAGGCCCGATTGTAAATAATACATTTTATAATATGCATATATTCAGGTACTTGGTGGTTTACATGAGTTATAATTGTAGACCTTCTTTTAAATTTAGGTACTTAAAAAGCTAGACGGTCTCACTCTTGCATAACAATTTTATTTTTAACATAAATAGAATAGAATAGAATATTTTATTGAACTAAATCGTTATTTTATAAAAAAGGAACCTAATGTAAATACAAACATTTTATAACACTGCGTGTGTTTTTATGTAAAAGTGTACCTAATGTAATTAATATTATTTCATAGATAAATGATAAATATAATTATAGAAAATTTAGTTTTATATTTTAATAATACTATCAATCAAAAGTTCAAACCAATTTATTATTGGACCCAAGTCGAGCGCGAAGCAACACTGCCGTACCATCCTTTACTGGAACGATTTCACCGCATTTTAAGCCCCTACTTGAGAACCTCTGGATAAGACCAGTACACAAAATATTCGTCATTTAGTAAGCTATAATCAAATACATAAAATCTAAAATTAATCAAGTCTATTATGTCGTTTAATTCCAAAGTTAATCGAAAGCAAAGTTTCGCATTTATGATTTCTTTTTTCGTTTTGTATTCGACTGTAGACAGACATACAGACATATTATATTAATTTATCTTCTTCATTTAATTTAAAATATCCCAAAACATTGCAACTTTAAACCATAACGCGCTCATAAGAATATAATATCTATACCTAAATTAATTACCACCATATCTAATTACTAATTACCCTTCATAAAATCTCACATATCATAACTCACAGGCCATTATATCCTTTATTACCATGGTGGTAAATTACTAATTAGCATAACAATGATGATCTCAGGTTGTCAGCGACTATTTACCGTAGAATTATGCCTCCGGGGTGAGATGGCACAGAGAAGATTTTTCAGAAGGTAAAGTTTCCTCTTAGTTTATATACAAATCTAGGCATTTAAGTCCCAATGCCTTAATTGTACGAGGTAATATGATTTTATTAACGCTTGAATGAATTATCTGATTTGTTATGTAATATTTTTATAAAAAATGTAAGTAAATAGTTTCTGTTAATACTTGTAATTTATGAATAAATGTGTGTTATTATCTGAGTTTTAAGGATTTGAATTTATTTATTATTATACTTAGAAAACACCCAAAAAATCGTAAAAATATAACAAATATCGATCGTAGGAATGTTCCTAATAAACTTCTCCTTCTTCTAACAACTTAACTTTGTTCAAGTGCAGTGTCCCTTGTAGCGGATCCCATAATGAAGTGCTGCAGTTAACGTCCGCGCGAACTGGGAGTACATTGTGACGTCACAATTACTGCAAGATATAGTGCCAACTGACGTCACAATATTATTGCAACACATTGCTATGATAGAAATCCGTGTGGACTAAGGATAAACTTTGACTCGATATAATTCTTAGACTACCAGTTCAAATTCATTGAAATTGTGATAAAAAGACAGAACTATTTAAAAAAAATCATTTTGCTAAACTTGGCAGGGCGGGCGGACTGCCGTAGTTAGGTTGCTTACATAAGAACATGTTCATTACGCAGAAACAATATCCTACGTAAACACGTAGGCCTTCGCCCACTGCACAACAGAGGTCGTTAACCTAATAATAAATGTAATAGACCAGCTGTCAAACTCTATAATTATTCACTGTTTCTTCATTCTTCGAGTTTAGGGAAACGCCAAAACTTTCCGTCTCTGTTAAAAACAGTGAAAGCAGAAAACTCTCAGTTGAAGCTATTTAGAGCGGCACGTAAGCTCCCCCTCGTAAAACGACGATAAAGTGACACATCTCAAACGGATGTGTCCTATTGTATGTTTGTCACTACATGACTTGTTTAAGTGTCACTTTATAACCGACTGCAAATTACAAGAGGTTCTCTTTTGTCTATCTTTGACATCAAAACTTTGATACGCTGTTGACAATTCATTTTGACTTCGAGTGGAAATGATCCTATCACCGTTTACCTTTGCCTCTAAGTTCTGTCTGAGTTATCGGAATATTTTATTATACATTTCTGTACAAATATGACAAGTCACTCTACTTGGCCAAACTAGAATAGAAACGTAGATTAGAACCAAAATTAAGAAGCTCCAGATGTGACAAATCTCTTTGTCCACTTGCGTAATATTATGCATCTAACATTATATTGAAATAAATAGTGCTGGACAAATTCACACAGCAACATCTAGCCCCGTGGTAAGCTCAAAGCTGCGTTCGATTCTCGCCTTGGAGAAAATATATTTTTACAATCTTCCATTCTTGGTAGGTGTCAACAAATATAATGGTCTATGAGCAGTTTCGTTTCGTGTACTTTAATTATTTATTTATATTTACTACAGAACTCGTATTTTACTGCAGTTACCTAGTTGGTAAAGTGCATTGACCTATTTTAGTACAATTTGGAAATAATTAGAATTACATACGGGCAGTTCAATTATTTAAATCGTTGACGTACGCTGACTTCTAATGTGTTTGTACCTATTGTTCTGTTATGTAAATGAATTGTTTGTTACTCATTTATTACCAAATAGAATTAGTTTGACCATTATCATAGAACACCAATTTACATATTATACATAATGGTGTCTGGGTGTTATAATGTATAATAAAAAATATCTATCTATGTATGTATATTATATTAAGTATGTCAGAAATCTAGCACCCGTAACACAAGCTTCGAGCTTACCACGGGGCTAGATGTCGCTGTGTAAAATTGTCCAGTAATATTTATATTTTTATTTTATTTTTTTAATGGCCAATAATACCAACGCGCACTAAACTTGGCCAGCGTTGTGGGTTAGGGCCTAATCTCTCTCGTAAAGAAGGAACTCCCCTGTGTCATCAGTGGGAACGTAAATAGGGTGATGATGATACTCGTACATAATGGAAAATAATTTCATCGATTATTACTAATAATGTTTTAAGACTAGTTTTCCACCCGGGAATACCCGCGTTGAAATCGAATTCCCAGCAGTCAAAAGTATAATTATTATTCCGATATGTTAGCTATAAAGTTTATAAAATTAGCATGTACGAGTTAGCATAATGTGTGTTAGGTATATTTAAGTAATTTTGTTTTCTCATGTTACTGAATTTATTCTTGTGAGAATAAACGTTTTATATATAAAACGTTTATTCTCATCTGGTTATAACCATAAATTATGTGAATAATAATTGTCCAGCAATACCTATTTATTTATTTATTATTTGTAGTCAGTAGTTTTCTGAACAAATCACACAGCATCTAGACCTGTACCTAAACTCGAAGTTTATACTTGATATCGTTAACGTTATCGTATATATAATATTTTAAATTAAATTGATAAATGAAAACAAAATAACCTAATAACAAATATCTCCAAATCAAATCAAATATTTGTCTTGAGCCGGGAATGGAACCCGCACTCTGCTGTCACAGACGTCAGACATTTATTACGTTATATGGATTCATATCCATACGAATTGATTATTATCCCTTTATTTAAATATTCTATGAATTTCAAATTATACCCAAGTTAATTCTAAAACAACAAAACGCAATTCTAATTGAAGCAAAAACAATATTTTAAATACACTCGAGAGCAATGAATCCGGGTCACTCAAAGAATCCAAAAAATCTCGGAAAGTAAGAATGCTAGGTTAATGCAATAAATTGTATTTAATAGACAATTTAATGCTCCTTAAATGAAAGTTAAAAAAATATGAGTCACCATACATTTTATTTACACAAAATTACATAAAGAAAAAAAACTGCTGATCTCTCCTTAAAACAAAAATAGGAAACATGAAATTTTTGAACTTTATGACGATTTTCTTGAATTTCAATACTTCGTATTACCTCCTCGTGCTTCCATTACTGCGTTTACGCGGTTTGGCATGCTGTACACCAAGTTCCTTATACGATTTTGGGGAATATTCTCCCATTCCTCTGTGAGAGCAATTTTGAGCTCAGGAAGCGTGATTGGGGGAGGGTTTCGTTGTTTTACGCATCTCCCTAGCTCGTCCCAAGCATGCTCGATCGGGTTGATATCCGGGCTGCGCGCTGGCCACTCCATACAAGTAATGTTCATCTCTTGAAGGTAGTCATTCACAATCCTACCTGTATGAGGTCGGGCATTGTCATGCATAAATATAGCATCCTCACCCAAATTGACCATAAATGGACCAACGTGTTCGTTGAGGATTTCTTCCACATATCTTACGCTAGTTAAAGAGCCGTTTTCTATGATCACCAGCTCTGTGCGACTTTCAGAGGAAATTCCGGCCCACACAAGTACAGACCCACCACCGTAGGCTACTTTTTCTTCGATGCATGCTTGCTTGAATCTTTCCCCTGGTCTTCTATACACTCTGTGTCTTCCATCGTGCTTGTAGAGCATAAATTTTGATTCGTCGGAGAACATAACTTTCGACCAATCTTCAATACTCCAATTTACGTGGTTCTGGGCATATCTTAGTCTTGAAATACGATGGCCACGCTCCAGTTTAGGGCCGTTTGCAGGTCTAAGGGGTTTTAAGTTAGATTCAGCAAGCCGACGTCTTACTGTCCATGCACTTGGGTTACTTCCTCCGAGGCGTCGAAACTGATTTGTGAGTTCAGTTCCTGTGAGAAAGCGATTTCGAAGCATGGTGTTCACCAAGTATCGGTCTTCTCGTGCTGTGGTACACCTAGTTCTGCCCGTTCCTGGTCTGCGTAGGTTAGAACCAGTTTCTTCGTAACGTCGGAGAACTCTTTGTACTGTTGACAGCGACACACCGACAGTCCTGGCTGTATCGCGCTGACTCCGGCCGGTTTCCACCAATGTAAGTATTCTGGTGCATTCTTCAAGTGTAAGCGACATGATTTCAGCTTGAATAATGAATATTGAGCACTATCAACCTGGTTTATGTACCAACATAAATGACAGATTACAAACAAAAGCAAAAACAAATCCTGTAATTTCGTAGTTCCATCTTCGACAGTGTTCCCTTTTCAAATTTGATTTTTTTATGATATAACTTTACAATAACTAAGAAGTTTTAATACTTTCATTTAAGGAGTATTAAATTGTGTATTAAATACAATTTATTGCATTAACCTAGCATTCTTACTTTCCGAGATTTTTTGGATTTTTGGATTCTTTGAGTGACCCGGATTCATTGTTCTCGAGTGTAGTAAAGGTTGGTTGAACTGAGTTGACCTTAGGGATATATTTTATGCCTTGTGTTCCTTATAACAAACGTTAACTCATTGATTCTTATTAGTTTATTACACTAAATTCAAAGATAAAGATTATAATGACTGTAATGTAATAATAAATAATAAAAATATATATATATTATTTGCGTGAAATAAAACAAACTATTGTGTAAAATAAAGGATTACAACTGTTTCATATTATCTATCATTAATAAAAAGTAAATTAAAACTACACAGCAAAAAGCTTAGAACTCATATTATTAAATTCTTAAATTGATTTTAAATTGTTTAGAAAAAAAATCTAAAGTCTATTTTTAAAATTCGAACTAAACGAAGCGTCAATACCACTTTCGCGTGAAACAGCAAGTTTAATCGAATTGCTTGTAAATTATCATCTAAACTCGATTCTAACTCGCTTAGTGTTGCTAACTTAGTTTGTCTCCATTTCGGTAGCATTGGACAACAATTTAGGCATTTTCTAACTTTTATTTTGTATATTCCAGTTTCCATGGCTAAACTTCGTTAGAGGTTTTTGAATGTCGATGACAAAATATTTAAATTGGAACGATGAAATAAACGTTGCAAAATGTATATCCGGATAAATCGAGGATTGAGTAAGATACGATACAAAAGAGAATAAATTATTTTAATCTAAACCTAACATTTAATAGCATTAAGATGGTTCTTCATGCTTTTCAGCATTAGTGCTTTTAAAATTATGCTAATTCGGAATATAACTTTACATCAATTTTTAATAAGTTTATTATTTGTATTTTACCTATTAAGCTATAACTTAGTCATATGAAATGATTCGGTTTCAATTAAAACAAAATTATAATTCAGGAAAAAATATGCCACTAAAGTTTTTGTACCGATAAAAAAAGTGTTCCATTTCATTGGTTGTGTGTAACCAATAAATCAAACCAACAACTTAATAATACAACATCCAAGACAATGTTATGTATCGTCAAGCGCCGTAAATTACGCCTTTCCGTCGTTATCAAGATATTGAATATAGAAAAGGGCAAGCCTAGGCCAAAGGTCGTCTGGGCCCACAAATTACAGCAGGATGAGGGTTAGATTTACGAGCCCACCTGTGAACCTATTATGCCTGGCCCATATTTTGTACGTTTTACTTTTTAGCCGAGCCGTTTAGGTGTCTTTTAACAGCTAGTCTGGGATGTTAGTTATGAAACGAGGGATTGGAGTGAAACATTACGGAAGACCCAGCCCAGCTTCCATGATAACATCATCATATTGCATTGGGATCATTAAAAATCTGAGCTTGATTGGTGATTTACCGTACAACTACATGAATATCTATAAAAAATATTTTCAAATAGCAGTTATACATGTAAATACTCGTATAATTGTTGAACTCAAATGTTTACTAAACACAGGTGCATACACCCCTAACAAATAGGGTTCCTAACAATATTAGTGCTTAATTCAATTTATTTTGGGCGCGTCGCCGTCTAGCCGAAGGCTAAATTTGATGACCCTAAAATAAAATTAAGAGTAATTTTATATTCAAATTGCAATTTGATAATGAATAAATTTATGAATTGTTATTATATTTAATCGTGATTTACGAGTAACAATATATTTATTTATATTGAAATTATTTCTAGGAAAAGATGACTAGATACAGATTATCATCATCATTGTAAGCTTTAGGTCTCATTTACGTGTTATCGTTTTATGAATGTTGTTATCATGTGAACAGTTTTATATTGAGTGTGTGTGTGGGTTGGAAATATTTTATTTTTACGACAGTTCACTTTTGTTTTCTTCATATTAATCCCCCCCCCCCTAATAACTGTTATACATAAGCATAGCTTAATATTAGAAAAACAAAAACAATAAGACTCACCTTTTTACCTAGGGGAAATTCATAAAAACACGGGAAAGTATATTAAACGCAAATGGAAACCAAGTAAAATTATAAAGCAGCCAAACTTTAACTTTTATTTTAAAGGCCATAACTATTAAAAACGAATAGTGGAACCAATAAATAACAAATTAAAGTTAAATTTAAATGGTCGAGTACATAATTAGTGCAGTGACAAAAAGCAGACGTCATTATCAGTTGGGTTCGGTGCGACTGCGCGCCGATCCACGGCACCAACTTATAATTAGGTTTGCAGTGAGAAATGAGCTTAGCTTAATGTGCAGAGCGGGTATTCGAGTACCGTGCGATATTGTCTTATGGATCAGGTAACTATTGTAACTTAATTATATTATTTACACAAGGTAAAATGCCTATGATTTTTTTTTCGAAATGCGCTTTCAAACTATCTCATTTGACTCTAATCTTTGGCTTTGCGGTGACTCTTTTTACTTACAATTTTAATTTACTTTTATTAACAAAACATTATGTTATTAACATAGTCACGCAATGTTTACGTTATATAGCCCATATGTATGCTCTCCCCATGCCTACATTTGAATTAATTTGTTTTGTACGCCATCCATAATTGAGCAACTTAATATCAATGAACAATGTATACATAATCCCAAATAATCTCAAAATTAGGACATGTAACAAAAACATTAGATTGTATACTATATAGATAGCAACTAAAACCTATAAATACGAGGTTTCGCCATAAAACTAATAGTGTACTATTCCGAGTATGAAAATCTAATAAATTATTGAACATGTAAAAGCCTTTTACCAGCAAGTTATACATTCAAAGAACCGATAATAATATCGAAGACATCATAAATAGCCCCTTTGAGTTGCCATACATAATATTTCCAGGGTTTTACCTCTATTGAGCGAAACTTGAACATATTTAGTAGACTGGCAACTCCATTCAACTTTAGTTAAGTATGAGCATGGTAATACGCAAGTAGCTGACTTCAGAATGTTTGCAGTGCAGCCAACTTCACGCCGGTTCATTTGTGGATAGAAGTTTGCATTGTCGCTTCATTGAATCGCTATTCTACTTCTGTCGACTTGCTGAGAGTGAAGTTTCACAGACATTACATTCGCTTCTATGTTTACTTAATCGATGGTATTGAGTGTTTTGTATGATTTTATGAAAATATACTTTTGAATAAACAATTTTCAAGCTTAGTAAAGAAGAAAAATAATATTTTTCGTAATAAAGACAATGAATAATTGATGATTAAACGAACTTACCAAGTGAAGTTCTATCATAATTATACGTTGCGTTTTTTCCGAAGAAATAAGTTCTGAAATAATAATTATATACAACATGTAGTATGCATTATTGTGCACCGTTATAATCACTATCGTTTAGAATATTAATAATCAAAATCTTTAGTCGCTGTCAGTGTCACTGCCTGCCGCCTCTCTCGCTGGTACGTCATTTCGTTTAGAGATATATTACATCAGATATTCTTGAATAGTTTTTCTTGATTTTGTTGACGAAATCAAATCAGCATCAGGGTCCTTGGGATGGGAGGGAATTGGTACTTATTTCTTCGGAAAAAACGCAACGTATAATTATGATAGAACTTCACTTGGTAAGTTCGTTTAATCATCAATTATACTAGCGTTTTTTCCTTCAGAAATAAGTCCTGAAATAATAATTATATACAACATGTAGACTTTTAGAGCTGATTGAGGAAATAAAATCATATTAGAATTACTCAATAGAGAAATTATACTAAATTAAGTTGAACTTAGAATTATGAGTAACTTTACTCAAAATCATATATGTTTTATATGTCATGATGTGGGAAACCACTGTTTCGTTTATTAAATAAATTCCAAGATTCTTTACCCTGTTATAATTATATTATTTTGAACAGTATTTTTATTACACTATCAACATAAAAATGTTGTGGCTTATTATTTGTGTGTTAAAACAAATCTCATAAATGAAGATGTTCTCCAGGTTTGTATGATTGTTCTTTTGCAGAACCTTTCCATTGCAAAGGAAGAACCGTTTTTGTTGTAATTAGTAAAAACATAATGTTTAAACATTAGTAATTACATAATGTTTAACTGTAGCTGTTAATCTCTATGGTTAATGCGTGGGTTTACTATGATTTTATTCATAGATAAAGAGATTTCCCAAACGCCAATAAAATACACTGGTGATAAAACGATCATACTCATATCAAAATTTATTTAGATTCTATTCGGTTTACTAGTACCAAAAACATTTCTAAAGTCAGTAGGACATTTTTTGTACTATTTTTTACTGAAATCGATAGTTTTATTTACAGGGGAGCAAACTCCAAAACATCCATAGAGGATTTAAACTTGTGATCGAATATTCATGTATCCGATCGTCTGAATATATTATGTTAGAACTATTCAAAGGAGTACCAATAGGAACACTATCTTGTTGCTATTGAGTATACATACAATTTTGTATGTAAAGTTAAATAACTGTGGTGAAAAGAATAATATAAGATATAAAAATTGTTGTAAACAACACTCAAAACTGTAACAAATATTAAATTCACAAATGTGTATGTATGGTGTATATTTAAATATACACGACCTTCCCAGACAACTATTGTGCTACATACTTGTTAGAGATTATACTAAATGATTGTTGTGGATGCTCCCGTATGGTGGAGATAATATATAATTGTCTTAGCGACAAAAAATTAATTTAACACGTTATTGTTGCTGGTCAAAGATTAATTATTATGTAAAAAGTTTCTAAATAACAGATACAACGGCTAAATATAACCTATATAAAGCCTCTTCTTCGGTTTTGTAAATAATTGTTTAACTGAGAGTCAAAAAAAAACCGTAGAAACGTAGTATAAAAAAATATTTTAGCCCATGACAACGTAAAGGGAAGATGTCAGGCGTGTCTAGACACTAAACTTGTACTGTAGATAACCTTACAAGTCACATTTTTTTTTTTTTTTTTTTTTTTTTTTGTATTTGCAAAAGACAAAAAGATCTGGGTTAATTGTACTTATTTAGTAACGTTTTTCGAGGACTCAGTCGTGACAGTAGTTTTATTCACATAGAAGGGAGACTGATTTTCTCTCATTCTATTGATGTATGGATGCAAAAAAGGAATTATATTTATAACCTATAATGATAGTAGATAACTTGCAGCTTTATCTGTATGGAAATTGATATTATATTTCGACCAAGGTCTACAGCCGGTACCTTTTCTACAACCACACGAACCATACCCCGTTGTTGAGGCGCCAGAATTAACAATACAACTCTTATCTACAGTGTTGTCATTTTAAATTCTTTAAAATGATTATAGGGTAGCGTGGAGCTACCATTATTTTCGTCGAATGGAGAAAATAAAAATATACAATTTTAAGGCTTATAACAAAGCCAATAAATTTCTGGGCAAGCGCACACTAGAAAACCGACTATGCAGTGGTTGAAAATACCAACTTATTTCATATTATATGTTTTGATAACTTTATCCAGATGTTAATTTCTTTAAAAATGCGATGTGTTCCATTGCATGACAGCTGGTTCATCCCGTGGATGCAAAACAGAAATCATGGGGTTTAACTCAATAACATGTTGTATTTGTGAAACCCTGGATTTATATTCAAACGAAGTTGAATTCATAATAGGTCTCCAGCTAACCCAATCATAGACACTATTATAGAAATCAGTATTAAACTATTTATAATAATATTTAGTTTACATAGTAGGTAACTATGTAAGTTTGAAACGGTTACATTGATAGTTATTATAATATGAAATGATATTAAAAATGTAGCAACGCTAATAGTGGATTATCTGAAGCGATTCATGGTTCATAACTTTAGGAAGTTACTATACAAGTATACACTTAACAGCAGAATGTTCATAATTATATTTTGTATCATGTAAACATTGTAAACACGTTAGTGTATCTCAATGGACGTAGGTAGCGTAGAAAAAACTCTCCGACATGCACACATGAAAACTGACAATAATTTCTTAGTCGCCAGTGATGGCGCACCCTACAGCATACAGCCAAGTAGGTTTGTATATTTCATGTTGGTAAAACACGCTTGGTCTTGCTTGACCCGATATGTACATCGGTCATAATGCGGCTGGTGCCGCGAGGCGGAATCTTCTTTCGCACACCATAGCCGATTATCTTTAAAATGCACATTTCAATTCGGTATGGATTTTAAAAAGATTCCAGGAATGAACTTATAGTAATATAAGATAGTTGAGCACGCTGCGATGTCTTGATTGCTGCGATCCTTCAATGCTGGATTATATTATTATTGTACACAAACCTTTAGTTTTGTACTTATGTCTCACCAAGAGGCGGACCGAATGTTAAACGACTGTTTAAAAAATAAAAACATCTGTTTATAAGCAGGTATTTGTACCAAGATGGTAGTTACTATGGGTTATTGATGTCGGAAATACGGCCGATGGTTTTTGGGTACCTCGTCTCCTTTATGCTCGGCGGCTGTGTCGGCGGTGTGTCCACTGCTGCACTGGCGTCCTGGATGAACTGGACTACGGATGTTGACTTCTGGATGTGCGGTATTATTCGATGCGATCGGCTGTTTCCTTGTAAGATTAGCCAGTTTGCATCAGAGGTACTGAAAAAACCTAATAACAGATTCAGAATGCTGAATATTTCATAATTCAACCTTGTAAACTTCTTCATAGCTCGTTCTTATTGTTTTACAAGTCTAATATTTATAAAGTTGCGTATGTTGGTCACAAGTAAACCACTTTATAGTTTGCTTAAATATTTCGCTTCAATCCCAAAATAATCGGATACGTATGGAAGGAAACATTTTATGCAGGAAAATCTACAACTTGCAGGATGTAGTAATAATAATAATAAAACATAGGTATTGTAGGTATACATGGTATACATTATAGATAATTATGATATCTTGATAAATATCTAATGGTGATTGTTTGTATTATTTATAATGCAAAAGTAGGTAGGTATTATGCATAATTACTATGCATAAATCACCAAGTAGGAACTACTCTATTCCATATTTATTTTTCAAATAAGTGGACGTTAAGTATAATATTTAAAACAATTTAATAATTACACGTAGGATAAACCCAAAAGTATATCCGAATGTTTCAAATAAATTTTACTTGTGTAACACTACACTGTAATAATGTCAAATCTATCTTTGTGTTTTGTTTTGCCAAAAGTGCCGTATGGCGATGGCCTAAGAATAGTGCCACCCAATATTTTCCCATAGATTTCATCAAACCGCCTTGGGATATGTTTATCAGAAGATAGGCTGCAGCGTCATTTGTGTAGGTAGGTACTTAACCTATCAACTCACTGTGGTAAATTAAATTTGCCGCTAACAAACCTTTTAGTGTGGTGGATACACAAACTCCCCAATTTATGGGGTTTATATTTATCAACTCCATGTCCAGTTGCAATGAGGGAAGTAGAATAAGTGAGACAGCCCATAGAACAGCTCGATATAATTCTCTTCTAAAAATATGTTGTACAAATGCGATGAGTCAGCCCAAAGATCAGCTCGAGTGCATTAACTTGTTAATTTGATAGTCAATATGCGATGAGACAGTCCTGAATACTGCTCGAATGCATTGTATGACTGTCATAGTACATTATTAGTATAAATACGTATTGTTGTACACAGAACTAGCACAGTATCTGTTTTCAATAATCCACGGTAAATGCGGGTAGCGCTTTATGACATCATTGTTGCGATGAGGCTGTCCGATGCCCGAATGTATTTTTGTTGTTTTTGCGCACGATATGAGCTACATAGGTAGGTACCCTTGTAATAATAAATTGACTTTTCAATAAAACACATTGCAAATGCGGGTAGCGCGTTATGACATCATTGTTGCGATGAGACTGTCCGATGATCAGCTCGAATGCATTTTTGTTGTCTTTGCGCACAATATGAGCTACATAAGCTTATAATAACCTACATTGAAGATGAGGGTAGTGCGGCATGACATCATAATTATGAGACTGTCCGACGATCAGCCCGAATGTATTTTTGTTGTCTATGCCCACAAAATAGCTAAGCATAATTGTAATAATAACTTGACTTACCATTTTTAATGGTATGATTTGGTTCCGAGTCACTTGGACTCAACTTGGATTTTTATAACAAATTTTATGATTTGTAGTTGATCACTTACGTAAGAATGGCAAATTAAACTTGTTTTGGCCATGATAAAACGTAATTATATTGGTTCACAATTGTTTATTTTACTAGTGCGAAACTTTCGCAATTTTACGTGACGAACGGTTGAGCACTAAAATGCGAATGACGTACCAGCGAGAGAGGCGGCAGGCAGTGACGCTGACAGCGACTAAAGATTTTGATTATTAATATTCTAAACGATAGTGATTATAACGGTGCACAATAATGCATACTACATGTTGTATATAATTATTATTTCAGGACTTATTTCTGAAGGAAAAAACGCTAGTATAATAACGTACATATTAATCAAAATGTTTGTTACTTCTTTACGAGTAAATAGCTGAAGCAATTTTAATGAAATTAGGTAGGTACCTATGGATTTAGCTGACACCATTAACACACATGATTAGATAGTTAAATTTAAATTACGTTAATTAAAATTAAATACAAGGTAACTTACCCATAACTTATTTTGTCTTTGTTTACATTATCTGCCAATATCATAAAAAATCCACCAACAGGACCAGGACGACAGGGAGGCGCCAATCGCCTGACATTATTATGTTGATGTTAATGTTACTTATCTAGCCATCTAGTGATGGAAAGCATTAGTATTTCAAATCGTGAATCCTACCCATGTCTCCTGCATTTTAATTGTGCGGCTGCCCTTATTTCGGGTACCATTTATCGCGGTCTCACGATCGCCGAATGTAGACAGAAGTTTAAATTTTTCTTAATATTTTTTTTTGTTTAAACTCGTAAACTTGTACCCTAGCATCGTGTCTAGGTTTCTGCAATAACCAAGTCATTCGCGTCTAGCCTGTTCTAGGCTTTACGCACCACTAGTCAATATAAAATTTAACGATTACAGCCTACTAAAGGTTTGCCAAACAATATTATAAACATGAGAGTTTTTACTATTATAAGAGGTTATATTTTCCACACGAAAAGGCATCACATTTCAGAAGCAATAAAAAAGGGGAACATCTCTCAAAACTATTCAGACAGTAGCATTACTAAAACACGCTATCGCGTTTGGTAAAAAAAATAGTTCTATGAAGGTAAGATTTAAGATTTTTAAAGATTTATGTCATTTATTTCCATAAAATCTTAAAGATCATTTAGACAAGTAAAAAAATCGAGTGACTCCCATCTGCCCCGGTGACCTGGCCCGGTACCGGGGCAGATGAGAAAAAAAAGTTGCATCGGGCCCGGTGATGTGTTCACCGGGCCAGATGACACAAATTAAGTGCCATCGTCCCCGGTACGGTGCGCCTTGTAATTTATGAAATACTAAATACATACATCATACCTATGAAAGGGACTGAACTTAAAATTCAAACTGCTTGGTAAACAATAATCAGTTTTTATTGTGAAATACTATACTTTACCATGGTCCGTAGATTTAAAGATTTATGTCATTTATTTTCTTATAATCCTAAAGATCACATGGACTAGTCAATGAGTACAATACATTAATAAGTAACATTAAATAAAAATATAAAATGGAAACAATGTTGACATAAAAATATGTTTCATTTTTTAGGGTTCCGTTGCCAAATGGCAAAAACAGAACGTCCGTCCGTATGTCACATCCGTTTTTCTCCGAAACTATAAGATCTATAAAGCTGAAATTTGGTAAGTAGATGTATTCCGAACCCCACTAGGATTTTATAAAAAAATAAAAAATAATCAATTACATTTGGGGGTCCCCATACTTAGAACCTAAACTGTAAAAATAAAATTTCATCGAACCCATACGTGTGGGGTATCTATGAATAGGTCTTCAAAAATCATATTAAGGTTTAAAACAACATTTATTTCTAAACTAAATAGTTTGGACGAGAGACTCTCCCAAAGACTCGCCCTTGGCCACTTTTTTTAAGCACTTACTTACCACTTTTTTTAACCCCAAATGTAATTGATTATTTTTTATTTTTTTATAAAATCCTAGTGGGGTTCGGAATACATCTACTTACCAAATTTCAGCTTTATAGATATTATAGTTTCGGAGAAAAACGGATGTGACATACGGACGGACGTTCTGTTTTTGCCATTTGGCAACGGAACCCTAAAAAATGAAACATATTTTTATGTCAACATTGTTTCCATTTTATATTTTTACTTAATGTTACTTATTAATGTATTGTACTCATTGACTAGTCCATGTGATCTTTAGGATTATAAGAAAATAAATGACATAAATCTTTAAATCTACGGACCATGGTAAAGTATAGTATTTCACAATAAAAACTGATTATTGTTTACCAAGCAGTTTGAATTTTAAGTTCAGTCCCTTTCATAGGTATGATGTATGTATTTAGTATTTCATAAATTACAAGGCGCACCGTACCGGGGACGATGGCACTTAATTTGTGTCATCTGGCCCGGTGAACACATCACCGGGCCCGATGCAACTTTTTTTTCTCATCTGCCCCGGTACCGGGCCAGGTCACCGGGGCAGATGGGAGTCACTCAAAAAATCTAACTTACTTTTTACAATTTTATTTAAACAAACACTAACTTACCGTTAAACCCGATCAGTGGAAATCCTCCAATGAAGATATTATCTTGATTTTAAGTCGAAACGTTTAAGAGTATTTCAATTTTTACATGTACAATTTCATATTTTACTTATTCTTGCTTAAATAAAACCAAACAATTTGATTATTACTTGGTTTCCTAATACTTTTAGGATCGCCTTGATTAACCGTTACTGTCCTTACAAAGTGTATGATCGAATCTTTTGTATAATTCCTGCGAATGAAAGAAACCAAATATTCAAATCAAATCGAATATCTAACACTAAAACTCATGCTAAGCGACCTACTTCACTATCACGATCGGCAAATCGTCTCCCATAACAAAGATTTACGGCTCAGCATCAAAAATAAAAGTTCTTGCGTCACGTGACTTCGCCATCGGATACTCGGATACTCGGATACCCGGGTGCTGGCCTACTGGGACAAACGACGGCATTTTATCAAAATAACGACGCTTAGGTTAAGGGTTCTCTTGAATCCGGATAATGACGGAATTTGGAGTCTATCTGGACAATTTATGGGGTAAGATACTTGAGGATATAGAATGTGGTAGTGTGGCGATTACAATCGTTTTGGCTTTCAATATATTTTTTGCGGAAAAATAAAATATTGCAGCAATATATACTGTACTGTGCTTTACTGAGGCTACCAGTCTGGCTGGTAAATCGAACCAGCGGTTCCTGGGATTAGCGCGTTCAAACAAACAAACAATCAAACAAACTCTTCAGCTTTATAATATTAGTATAGATATTGCTGGACAATTTACACAACGACATCAATATTAAATACTTTTAAGCAACATGCATTGTTATTGACTTACGTGACCATTAATTGAAAATACGACGAAAGACAAACTTAATAAACGCCTCATTAAAGCTTACAATGAAATGGAAAAATCGAGCAGGCGCACTTTTCACAACAAACATCTCTCATTCATGGCCGGTGATCGAAGCGACGGAATAAAACAATTTTTGTTTATATTTACCGATACGATATTACTTTTTAAACTATCATTATTTAAAACAATATTAGGATAAGACACGGGTATCATACCATGATTTAAATGTTTTTGATTCAGCGCTAATATTTTAACATCGTAATTAAAAATGGAAGAGGGTAGATCTGTTCGTTTGTGAATAACTGTGTCACCACTCACACTCACAAATATATGATCTATCTCTTTGTAAAGATGACGCTTGAAACAGTCTGTGTGCTGTGTGAATTGTCCAGCAATATTTAATTATTTATTTTTAAATAAATAGATTTCGACTAATGACGCTCGCTCGGCATTCAAGAGAATGAATTGTATTTTTGCATTTATTAAAGCAAAAAGAAATTAACGATGTGAGTGATCGTCGCGCCGTAAAATATTTGTGGTCGAATTGCATCTGAATACAGAGGACTTTAAATTTGTAACAGCATGCGCATTACGGGAGACGTGAACATGCCTGTGAATATTTATTGTGTCAGCTGCGACACAATCGAATGTCTACGAATTCTTTAATGTTTCATCGCACGCGCGGCCATGATGGTGAATAATGGTTGTTAGAGGCCTGTTCTGGGGTTTTGTTGGTTTATTTCACTTATTAATATATTATTTATATTTGAAGGTTCTCTGTGGGAAGTGTGTAAGGGACCTTCGGAAGAACAAACATTGATCAAACATCTGCAGGTCGTAAAAATTTTTCGTGGTAGGCAGACCTTCGCTCGCTACGCCACAGAGGTCATCAATATCGAAACACAAGAGAGTATGTCTTAATTCGCACTAGTGCTGGTTGGTGAATTTCACACGTCTTTAAGAATTTTCAAAGTTTTCAGAACATGCCGGTTTCCTCACAATGTTTCCCTTCACCGTTAGATTTTTTCAAGAAGAAAATAATCTCTGAGCGTACGTAGGAGTTTGAACCTACGACCTTAGGAAAGAAAGTTGAGTGTTGTGTTTCCACTTAGCCAACACAGCTCTCTTATGTTTAGTATGTATTAGATTTCACTTATCAGTTTTTTTTTATTAAAACATGTCTTAAATGATACAAATAACTAGAAAACAAGTCTTACAAGCATGTCAATACTACTTACTTTTCAGTTAGTTTATTTACAACAATATTTATAAGATGTGGAACGTAATCGAATTCTGTTCCCTCGATTTTTGTCGTTTACTTTTATTATAAAGGATTGAATTAATTTTATGACTACTTCCTCAGCTGAAGTATTTTGTTGCAAAAGTATTTGGAATTCGTTGCACGATACCTTGATTTTCAAAGGATTTTTCCTTGTTAAAATATCCTTAACAAATTTATGTTAAACTAGCAAAAAGAGAGTGGTAAAATTAGGTCTTATCCATTTTCGATTCAACTATAATGTCTACAATTCACACATTGTGTGTATGAAGGTCTGTTTTATATTCTTAAAAGAGAACAAATTATTCTATTGTTTATAATTAATATTAATACCTATACCCAGTCCACCAGTCCCAGTCTCCAGTCGTCTTGCCGGCGCTGGCTTATTATTTTTATAATACAGTTATTGAAATATTAAATGCACGTACATTTGAACTAAAATAAATGTGGTACGAGTGGGTACGAGTTTCCGTATATTTTATTGCCAAGTCTAAAGTTAAGTAAAGTTTGCAGTCTTAAGTATATTATTGAGTTTCACAGCCATGAAATTTAGTCAACGAACTCTAGTCTGGAAGTTCTAAACTATCAAAATTCCTAGAATAGAACCTAATTTCATGGCTTCTTGCTCTAGATCACAAGTTTACAGAACTCGTTCGTTCTTCTGTTTTCTGCTAAAAATGAACAGTATGAATAATCTAACAATCAACAAACATTAAATTTTATAGTCGTAATTTTTAATGGATTATTAAAATTAACATCAATGTATTTACAAGAATGTACAAATATTCTTGAGTTAAAATTATACCTAAATGTATTTTAAAAAGATTAATTAAAAAATTCGCGTATTAAAAAATCAGCTAATTAAGTCTCAACATTACATTCCCATAATAAATTATAGAAAAGTTAATCTCGACTTAATTGCATTTTAAATTGTACCTATGTCATCCAGTTATACAGATTTTCTTAAAGTCTTGTTTTTTCGAAACAGGGTCAGGTCACAGGTCAATATTGTCAGAAAATGCGTTCCTCCATCGTTAATGCCCAATTGATACTGCATGCTGTAAACCTGATTGAAAGATATCGCCCCGAACTAAAATCAGTTTACATTTTACAGGAAATTAACTACGAATAACGATAGGTTTCGGAATATTAACGCTATATTTATTAATAAAAAAACTAAAAAAGTTTAATATTGGGTGGCTCTACGGCGCACCCTTGAGTATCGAATAAGCTTATAACTTACTTAAGTTCATCATCACCCCCGTTTACGTTCCCACTGCTGGGACACAGAGACTTCTCTTTTGACAAGAGAGTTTAGGTCTTAATTCACCACTGGTCAAGTACGTGTTGGTGAATGACACACAACATGTCCTTTAAACTTTTCACAAATCTCAAGAACATGCCGGTTTACTCATGATCTTTGCCTTTAGCGATATTGTTTACCGAAGACCTCAAGCGCACAATATTACCTATTGTCTTTAATTTTAGTTATAATAAATACAAGTTTGCAATTCGCACCATTCCTGGAAGAAAGCCGTAAGTGGTTTTCGTCAACTTTTCAGGAGCTTGAAAAAACTGTCCTGTACTTTAAATAAAATTGCTAAAAATATGTTCTAAACAGAAAATCGTAGGTAATAGTTGCCTTCATCTACATGTGTTTACTGATTTAGGAACAGATTGATGTACTTCGAGATAATCTAAAAAAATACGGTTACTTCTTTCTTCCACGAAACTTAAAGAATTTATGTAGGTGTAAGTATAATTATTGTTTTATCGCCATGTATTTTGAAATATATGAACTTATTTAATTTTACTTACGGCTTTATACCGTCCTTAATTTCATTATATTCTACCGTTGTAAGTTATAATTACGTTTTTATTTCACGGACAATCCTATTTTGTACATCGAGTTACGTAGTTCTAGGGAGATATTTATTTTAGTTTAGATAATGTATTTATTTAAACAGCTTTCATAATGTGGAAAGTAACCGAAAATTAAAATTTTATTGTATGTTACCTACTTCTTACATCAAATAGTCTATTAGGTGCGTTTATGTAAATCAAAACTATTACATGGAGACAAATAAATACAGATATATAATGACAACAAACGAGGTTATTAATTAGCTTATATTGTTTTAAAGAAATTTCCATCGCATGCATAATTAAGTCATTTAAAAAATGTGCAAAATAGTTATGTTTTTATGTTATTATTGGCTTTCATTATCTTCGACTTCTGAATCGGACTCAGAGGCAGCAGATTGAGTAAGGCTCTTATAAAACGTCTGGTAATGTGGCGGTATGTGATTAACTTTACAAAGACTCATCAAGTCTTTGTGTACGTTTTCAAATATCGGTACAACGCCCAATTGTATAATTGCATTTAAGCTTGATGTGTTTCAGAAGTTTCACTGTCTGCAGTTATTTTTCTTCTCACAATTCTTCTGCTTCTATTTGTAACAACAACTATTGGTGCCTTAGATAAATTAATTAATTCGAGGAAATTCGTATCTAATTTGCAATTTTCTGAGGATCCGCCAAAATCTCTTTTACTTCACTCAAACTCACTTTCTTTCCAAAGTCGTCAGTTCTTGTTAGTATTATTCTTTAACATTGTATTTTTCACTTTGTACTTTGGCATTTCGAATGATTGCATAAATTTCTTCTGGAACATAGAGTACGTGGTTACTTTTGCTTTTTCTATGCTGGATTGCATCGAGTCACCTTCATTTTGGGTATGGCCTTTCTGTAAAAATCTGTGTGTGATTTTTAAACCCAATGCTTTAGAATTCACAGAACATGGAAAAAATTCCAATACCAAACTGCAGAGAATATAAAAAAAGAACCCATTAAGAAAATCCTTAACTAAAAAAGAATTAGTTTATATCATTCTCATAGAGTTCTCCGGGTGTCTGGGTTTGTATATTATACATATTAAGTTTATCAAAAATATAGCACCCGTAACACAAGCTTAGAGCTTATTACGGGGCTAGATGTTGCTGTGAATTGTTCAGCAATATAATGTATATTATCTATTTTAATTATTATAAAATAAATAAATATTACTGGACAATTTTGCACAGCAACATCTAGCCCCGTGGTAAGCTCGAAGCTTGTGTTGTGTTATTATAGAGTAAGTCTACATTTTTATATCTAACATGTTTTTGTTCCTGAAGACGTTCTAACTTTATTCATTTTGAACAATATTTTCATGGATTTTAATAACAAATAGCACGCAACAGCACATTGCTAGTGAAAAACTAGTGCTTAGAGGTAAACATCAACATCTGTGTGACCAGTTCATCCGGGCCATAAATAGTTAATCTACTCCGGCATTTGAACTTGTAAACCTGAATCTTTGCGGTCACTTTCTTGGTACTGGTATAAGACTTAATTATTTGTTTTATTTTGTTGGCAATATGGTTCTTTGCAACTATGGGTATATAGTCTTCTATTTTATAAATTATAGACGTGGCGTGACATGCATATCGCCATACTTTCTATATCTTAAAATGGTCTTAAGCCTCATAAAGTTACAACAAAGAACTCTAAAAGTGGAATAAACTCTTTGTAAACGCATGAAATGTGGGTGTCTCGATAATCTTACAGATATCGACGATAGTTCTCGCCCTGATTTGATTGCTCTCTGGTCCTATTATTTAGCCGTATGTTAGAAAGAGAGGTGGGAATGGCTATGAAAGTTCTAAGGTGGATTTTGTATGGGTGGTAATCTTACCACCTGTATATTATGTAATGTTGTTTCCCTGTTGCGACATCCTTGGGCAAGCTGTGAGAGCATAGTGAAAGCAAGGGGCTTGGACTTATATGCTAATGAGGATTCTGGGAAATTATACAAAATTGTACAATATTTGCGGATATTTATTCTGAAATAATTATGCTTTTTTTTACCTTCTGAAGAAGTGTAATATAGAAGACTGTCTTGTTTACTCACTAGTCAAAATGAGAACTAGAGAGTTGTACTGCAAACCAACAACGACTTGCAGATTTTTAAATCACAATGTTGAGCAATCCAATGCCATGATTACGCTCTAATAAATAATGTTTGTGGCAAAAGTTCTGGAATTATAAACAGCTTATATTTTATTTCAGATTATAATCTTTTAATTTTCTGATTAATATACCCATCAGTTACGTTCTTACTTATAATATAAAACTTATATTATTGTTTTTCTTTGTTATTCTTTGAGAAAATAAATGATCTTAAACCAGAGAATATAGAGTATGAAGGACTACTATTTTCTTATAACAAATAGGTCAGCTATATTAATATAAATTATTAAAGTTTACTAGACTAGAACAATGCTGTTAGATAGCGACAAGCCGGGGTTATTGTTATTAGAGCTTATCACGGGACTAGATGTTGCTATGTGAATTGTCCAGCAATATTTATTTATTTTTATTTAAATATGATATCACTCGCATTGTTTCTTAGTAACATCAAACCGTTAGTCATTTTAGAGCTAAAGATGAGGGAGGCGGCAAAACTAGTCTCTATAAACCTGCACTAATAGAGGGTATAGAAAATTTCTTCTAATAGTGACATCCGAAACGGTATTCTGATTTTCTGACAGACATGCGGCCAACTTCAAAAAAGGTTAGAACAGAAATAATGCTAAGCATATTCGTAAAAATACACAATTTTTCACTCAAGAACGGTGGAATAGATTGGGCTGAAAGTATTGTGGAGTTGGCCTAGAACCAGCAGATGAACATATACCTAATATTAGGTAATCTGAGATACCATGTAACAAGTTTAGCTTTTGTTTAGCATCAAAATCATCAAAAAGCTAAACTTGTTACACCATGTATCTCAAATTACCTAACATTAGGTATGGAATGTTTCGTAGAATAAAGAAGTAACTGCAACTACACTACACGCGTTGTAATGTTTTGCTGGGTCAAAAGTATGTAACAACAATTTACACATAAACGATCAGCTAAAAGTTTCGTGAAATAAATAAGTAAATCGAATTACTCTATAGTTCAAGATTTTAAATAGCGGGAATAAGTATTTAAGCGTATTTGCATTCTACATTTTCTGGTTAATCTTCCTTTATAATTTACGTATATGTAATTATGACTTTACGAAACGGAATAATTGTAAAACAAAGGGAAGTAAATATGAAAACCTCTTTTTTATGCTGGAACTAAATCTTTTCTGAAGGCGTAAACTTTCAGTATTTTTGCATTTGTTCCTTTATTTTTGAAGATAGCTTCACGAAATTTTTACAGCAGATGTAAATCACGATGCTCGATTTTTTCATGCAATAAAAAATATTTGACGCAAGTGTACTTACGGCTTTTTTACAGGGGTGGTGCGAATTGAATAGGCAATAATAAACAACAATAAATTGAAATATTGTAAATGACCAAATGCATCACCGAAGTAATAAATATTTAATTATTTTCATATTGTAGAGATAATCATAAATCAATTATTACAGGTAAAATAAGTGTTATTGCTAACTCGTTCTCATATTTCAGAATTGTGTAATGAATATTACTTGCGTTTTAGTATTTACGAAGTTCAATTCATTGTTGATCTGAGACAATGTTTGGTAAATCGGAACGTAAAAGGAGTGATGATAATAATATATCTTAGGGAATGCGAATAACTAACAAACTAAAACATAATGAAAAAATAACTTTGACTTGCTTTTAAATGGTGGAACAGAACGAATCAGTGTAATAATTAAATTCTCTACTTTGTGGATATTTAATTATGTTTTGGTGCTGGACCATGCAAAATCAATTATTATTATAAGTTTGTGATACTATAAATAGGGCAAAAATAAGTGTAGATGTTAGTGTGCCTTAATATATTATACCGACCACGATGCGAATTATTACATGTAAGAGTATTATTAATATTATTTCATAAATGTGTTTAGATTTAAAGCTGGTAAGGCCCCCTTTACAACAGCTAATATCTAATATTTGATGTACCTTAATTTATAATTTAAACTTTATCCCTTATGGTGTTTCACTAAGGACATTACTAAGCTGAATGTTTCTTTATTTTTAGCATGTAGTATATAATTTTTAATAAATTCATTTATAATCATTGACATGTCTTAGAATGGTATACTCGTAATGCATATCAATGAAAATCTTACCACACAGGTTAATTTATCAGAATAAAATTACTCAGTTATTTATAATAGTCACCGAGTCATTGTGCACACACAATTTATATAGATCTGGCTCAACGTCTAATTGAGGTCTCAGGTGATAAGAATGCTGCTTTCTACATATTTTGGCCAATGAATTAGCATTTTGACTAAGATGATATTAGAATTATAAGACTTTTATAAAAGTTATACTTTTTGCAATTATACATTCCTCTCTATTTTCAGGTCTGTAGGATTAGTTATTAAATTTCTATTATATTTTTAGCATCCTTCCTGTTTATTGGAGTTTGGCTTGCTTCAGCAGTATTTTGTCGAGTCCGCCATGCAAGAATGATAAATCCATTTTACTATCCAACTGTACCTGTAAATCATGGAGTACCGGTTTCTCCATATAATGAACCAAAAACAATGGCTAATCCAAATTCACCAAAAACAGTGATTTCTCCTGCATATGTGCCGGTGAATCATGGGGAAGCGGTTTCTCCATATGTGCCGGTGAATCATGGAGTACCGGTTTCTCCATATAATGAACCAAAAACAATGGCTAATCCAAATTCACCAAAAACAGTGATTTCTCCTGCATATGTGCCGGTGAATCATGGGGAAGCGGTTTCTCCATATGTGCCGGTAAATCATGGAGTACGGGTAGTGCCACCTAACTGGACGTACGATTGAGGTACCAATTGAACCAATCCCAAATAATAAATATTAATGAGTATTTTTATTTTATTTTAAAGTACTTAACAATAAGTTTGTAGACATTCAGAGATCACTAGGTAGCCGAGTAAATTATGGGAACAAAACCAAAAAGGGCTTTAAAAAATTAGAACAATAATATTTATCACATTTTCCAAGAAGCCACGAATAAAATTAGCTTAACTGCTTGTATAAACTACTTATCTTCTCGATAAAATGTCGCTGTGCACAAAGTAGTGTCATTTGTACCATTGATGGTACTAATCAATGGTACAATCGACACTACGCCGAATAGTCTTCATATTTTTACATTCATCATTGAATTATTTAATAAGAATGCGATGATTAATCATCATAATCATCGCCCCAATGTACGTTCCCCCAATGCTGGGACACAGGGTCCCTTGATTAGAACATAATTTTTAACCGTTTCCCACTGTCACTGATGGCAAAATTATATTTTAAAAGAAGTTTTATTATATTGCTTCTGTGTGCTATTTTAAGTCAACGAAAACATATCGCTACTATTGGTAAACTGGTAAACAAAACAAATTAGTTAGTTAAATTTAATACCTACTTTATGGATGTATTAAATAATTTATGGTCTGTAAAAATTAATGTTTATGTGAAGGTATAAGTATAGCAGAAAATGAGTGGAGATACTAGTTCACCTTGCAACACTAGGCACGATGCGCTTCTTTGCATGTAAGTATTTTTATTTTATTTTATATTTTGTATTATAATTTTGATGACCCCATGTGAAAAAGCTGTTAATTATTAGAAATAAAATTCTCTAAAACTCAACTCAACTCGCCTGTTACTTTTAAATAAGCTTTATTTTTTACTTTTATCTTAAAAGGTATATATATATATAATGTATTAAGAAATAAACATTTTCCTTGTAATATAATCTAATACGAGAATAAATTATAATATAATACGAGACAATAAATTTTAATGAATTTATATTTTCGCATTTTCGTTTTTTTTACGTTATATGCATTTAATCTAGCCTTACCTAACCGATCAAATTTGTACCAATCCAACACTGAAATAATTTTTCAAATTTGACCAGCTCAGAGTTAGAAAAAAACTCTTTCTATCATAATATATATTTCCAGTGATCGCCCTGTTCATCAGCGTATGGTCTCCAGCTCCAGTGATCACAGCATGCAGATCATGCGGGTGGAATAATGATCCTGATATTCGACCTTCGCCCTACATAATACCGACTCAACGACCTATTCCGTATATAATACCGACTCAACGACCTATTCCATATATAATACCGACTCAACGACCTATTCCATATATAATACCGACTCAACGACCTATTCCATATATAATACCGACTCAAAGACCTATTCCTTATATAATACCGACTCAAAGACCTATTCCTTATATAATACCGACTCAAAGACCTATTCCTTATATAATACCGACTCAACGACCTATTCCGATATTATATCGTGGACTGAAATAAACACGTACTACCTGTTCCGATTGTGAGAACACCGATAGAGGTGTTGTACCATTTAATGCAACTAATCAATTTGTATCATTTATTGCTTAGTAGGTACACAATAAAATAAATAATAATGTATTAAACATTTTTATAGAAATGTTATATTATTTTTATTTCTAACCCGTGTGGAGAAGAAGAACCGAAGTGCAAAAGTTAGTGGTGTTCTGAATAATATCTATTCTAACTGATGTGTGTAAAGATATAAGTATTATATTTTGTACTTTGACTTATTAGCCAATGTAACTAATTTTATAATATGAAAATTCCTTTGATATTTAATGAATTCAACCAATAACTCGTAAAAACTCATACACCAACCTTAATACACAAAGGCATAGCAATAGCAATAGAATATTTTCCACAGGAAATTTGATATCGTAGCGACATCTGGTTGCAAGCTGCGGAAACAACTGACAGCGCCATCTAGTTGAGTTGTAAGAACTAGGTTATGTGGAGTTTTTCACAGCTTCCACCGTAAGTTGTTGATGTAATGGGCGTTGCTCGCTTTTCTACCTAGAATACTCCTAAATAATTTAATTATTTTGTTTGTTTTAATTATATTTAGAATGAAAGTTTTTAAACAAAGCGTACAAATACAAAAACTCAAAGATCAAACTTAATAAAGTACTAACTTTCCGCCCCGCGGCTTCACCCGCGTTGTTATACATTTTCTCGAGGAAAGCTGTACAAAGTATCATTGTCCATCTACTGGTTCTAAAATACTAACCACCAATTTTCAGCACAATCTAAAAAAGTTTTACAGTTTAAAATAGTGTATTTAACACGATAAGTATATAAATTATATATACATTTCGAGTACTATATCACTTATGACAAAGCTCTTATCTTGATATATATTCGGGTTCCTACAAGCTACTTGCTACCAGCGTAAGTTCTTTGCATATTCGGTGCTAAATGTTTATGATAGGAAGTAAAACTTTTGAATAGAAGTGAAATATTATTCGGGAAACTGTCCTGGGGGCCTACCATGATCTCTTAGAGCAGTATTATTCTAATCTTATTTTGTGATTTCATACCATAACCTCTTATAAACAATCTTATTCTAATGTTGTTTAGTCTAGCGATTGTGTGACGTCACTAAAAATCACATCAGGCTTACATTTTTGTTTACAATATTTTCGTTCAAGAAATATTGACATTAATAGGAATAATATTTGGAAAATAAAAAAGGCAGGCAATTCATCACCATCAAAATATTTTACTTACAACTTTACCAATCTGCGATCTTGTGTTAGACAAAAAGACAGCATTTTTACTTTAAATTGTCCTGCTTTTGATTATAACCTAGAACAAAAGAATAGATAAGATGAACGATGGAATTTACCTGAAGTTGTTATTTATAACTGAAGGCAGAGAGTAAACCTGCCGGTGCAAGCCTGGAAACAGTATCACCTCATCTCTTTCAACCTTCAAACCTCCAACAACATTTGAATACACTGGAAACTGCACTTGCTGCGATAACTACAAGCTGTGGGTTGTAAGACTCTGGTTTTGTAACGTAATATTTATAAAGCCACCCATTACGCTTACGGTTTAAATTTTAAGTTGTCTTTTGTATCTGGTGTGTAGTAAAAAGTAAAAAACTGTCTTATTTCTGCGTAACTCACTATTCTTATCTACTCGTACCCATACCCATCGAGTTACGCATCTCTACGCACTTATTCAATTTTTAACGTAACTCTGTGTGTTATGCTAAAGTTTCTACATAATTATTCAAGTTAGTAACATACTGCGTTTAAAGTAAGTTTTAAATTATTAGTGTTTGTTATTTAGAAATAAACAATCAAATTTGTTAGTACTTTCTTCTTCCTGTGTCTATATAAATGTATTTTGTCTAAGCTTGATTATTTACGTTATTTTATTAATTGGTACCGATATTAAAAACATTCGCGTGCGTATCTACCTCCCATTATTATAAGATAAGATGTCCCATTCATGCCCCATTAAGTTGTGAGGTATTGTTAAATATGTAGGTTATTTAAAGAACAACGTGAGGAAATTAAGAATATTTTTGATTATGCGAACAGTTGACAAACTGTTTAACTTTAACACGTTTTATTTTCCCCTTTAAAATCTGAACTATGGGCTTGTTTTCAATGTATGAAACCAACAAAGGACGTGGGACGAATACAACGTGAGGCGGGACTGTATTGACCCTTTTGTCCTGTTCGATGCAACCGGTGATTTGTGGGACCAAAATGGACTTTGCAGAGCTTGGGGAGGTTTTAGTTCTGTTTTTAAATGGGAGAGTTTATGACATTCTATTATTTATGTATAGTATAACTCTCCGCCCCTGTCTTAATTGCACATGTTGTATTAAGCATAACGTTGGCGTTCTATTTTGACTATAAGCCAATGATAAGATTTTTTTTGATAATTTTTGATTTCATAGTATTTTTCTTCATTGATAGTTAATGGAATGCTAAATAATTCCGGTCGTTTACTTAACGGTCCATCAACCACCACGATTCATCAATTTCCGCCAATTATGCTAATTTACTGATAAAAATCCTTAATCAACTTCATTTAAAAATAAAAAATCTATGAATTTGCGTAAGTTTGTTATTAAGTTTAATAGTTCATTATTATTTCAAGTGAATATGTTTTTGTTTTAATTTTAAAGTAAATTCATGCTGGTATCGTAAATCTTTTTGCTATAACATTATGAAAATTTCTCGAGTCAGCCAGCACCTTATGGTCTGAGGAAAGTCACCACTTTTGGTTAGGTATTTACTGGAACTGCAGACCTGGGTGATGAGTTAGCTGAACAAGACTTTTTAAGATCATCTTATTAAGATCATTTTATCATCTTACTTTTTAAGATCATCTTATCATATTTATTAAATCTTATTTTAGGTAGGTATTAATAATATTCTAACTTTTCAGTTGACTCAATAACAGTTTTTGATATGCCAGGTGATTCAAAAATGTGTCGTTATTTGTCAGCCTTCTCTGAAAGTCCTATGTTCCCAAAGTTGCTAGCTCTCAGATTTCTAATATAAGCAAGCAGCCAAACTCTGTTCACGTCCCATATAACCGTCAACGCTGCGGGATCCAATCCTAGTTACGGCAGTTACGGTAGTTATTTTAGTTACCGGAGTTACGGACCCCTAGTGCGTTATTAGTGGCCCGCAGAGCGCGTCCGCAAATTGTCTGGCTAATTTATTTATTTATGACCAGGGTAGTTTGGTCGTAAGAAGTTATAATGTTGCATGCAAGTGACAAGGTTTGTGAAAATAGTAAGCGTAATGCCAGTATTGGAATCTGCTAATAATCGCTATGCGATTCAAGATTTATGTCATTTAATTCCCTATAATCATAGAGAAAACTTTGCCAAGTCATTGATCGTAAGGTCTTGAAACTTTTAGAGTTTGTTGCTCTTGGTACGAAAATTGCTTAGAAAAGAATTTCGAAAACGCGTGTAAGTAACTTAACCATGCTGGAACATCAATTTAGCATTTACAAATCCATTTTAAAAGCCACCAGCGCACCAGCCACTTACAAGCCAAAGTGTCTTGGCATAACCGAACTCACATTTCACGTACTTCAGCAGTGACCGTCGATATATCAGAATTAAAACCAAAAAGCGTAGCTAAGGCATTCTTTAGCAGTTGTTTTGCTTTGGCACCGCTAGATGGCGGGAGTGGCTCCTGATTTATAACGTTGGCTTTCCAATTAGCTCGGAGCGGTTTTATTTATCACTCTATCCATTTTCCGCACTTTTGGCGCTTTGCGACGGAGCTCGGGCTTTCTTGGTGAGGGCGATACGATATTATGGTAATTAGGCTTTATTTTATGCTGCGTAAGCTATTGAATTCTATTTTTAGTAAAGCCTCTTCTGATTGTAAAACTTTTGTGAACGGGTTTTCTGGAATAGTTAAAGTGTTAGTTAGAATAACGGTTAATGAATAAATATAGTTTTCACAAGTTGAATGAATGAAAAAACAAAAACTGCTAAATGAAATGAAATGTTTATTTTCTACCTTTATTCTAGATAAAGGTATTTGATATACTTATGTACAGGTCGAAAAAAGAATTGTTTTACTATATTGGAAGAATTGGGTACATAATATTTTATAAACTACTAATTAATAAATTTATAAAATCCTTATCTACATTAAAAAATCGTCGAGAATCGTAGGGTATAAAACCATTAATCGTAATATATAAAAGCGTGTAACCTGCAAGCGCGTCGCACGTTCACTCACGCTAACGTATGTGAGTTCTGATTCGAGCTGCGTCGGTAAACAAGCTCTCCGCCACAATTGACTTATTTACGACCTGCTTGCTAATTGCTTAAGATGTTAGTGGACGTCCTTTACGATGAATACCTTCACACAAGTCCAATCGAATTTACGTATTAGTTTCATGAGAAACTTTAATATCGGACAATGATAAAATGTATAAATATTTCCATACAAATGACAAACCGCACTCAAAACTTGTTAAAACTTTACTAGAGACGGTAGATCACCTATTGGCGTGGTGATGGTAAGAAGATACCCTAACATACCAGTACCAGTGGTGAAGGCAAACATCGTGATAGAGTTGGCATGTTCTGAAAAAAATTTAATAGTTTAAAAGACATGTGATACCTATTCATCAAGCTGCTCTTAGCCAACGTGGTGATTTAGGCATAATGTATATTGTGGAGAGAGAAGTCCATGTGTCTCAGCTAAATAGAAACATAAATAACTATAATAAACCATATTTCAAATTTTCTTTGACAATATTTAGAGTCAAAGAGTTTTTTTTGCGTTTGATAATTAGATTTTGTATTATTGCGCTGATTCGGGAATTCTATAAGTATTTTGATGAATTTTGTTATTATGTTGGTAGCTTTTTTATGTAAGGTTAGTAAAGTTTACTTACCTACCTTAGTTAAAATTCCGTACCAATAGGTACACAACTTGTAGCAAAATGCTTACTACTAAAGACCTGTACTTATACCTCAACGAGCTTGGCCCACATAAAACGCACACTAAATTGCACAAAGCATTTGAATCTAGTTTCTAGAAACTACCCATCTTCAAAGTTGCGTGAAGTTTGATACTGCACAACTTGTACTTGCTCAATTTAGCACGACTGCTAACATTAGCTCACGGGGCAAAAGTTTACACTTCGCTCGAACAATCAGTCTTTGAGTCAGTCTTTTTGTATGAGTGTTCACGAGTCGTGTTCAAAGTAAGCCTATTATTTAACTTCAGCATGTCAGCAGTTAGGTAACTACCATTATCATCAGTTAGGTAGGACGTCAGCAACACTGAGTCTGTATGTCAGCTCAAGGACGTGCAGAACTGGATATACGGCTCCCTTAGACATATAAATGTTTCAATTTATAACAAAACTAGCAGCCCCCGCGAACTTCGTCTCGCCATATACTTTTATTTGCAACTATCTACATACTAAAGTTCATCGAAATCGAATTTTCCCACGTAAGCATATATTTTCCCGTGGAAGTATGTATTTTTCCGCGGTAAAAAGTAGCCTATGTTAGGATTAGGATATTACATTACATTGACTCCCGCTGACGCTCCCGTGACGCTTACATGGAGCCTACATCGCATGCTGGCTAGCTGAGCGCGGTGAGCGACAACCTCTAGACTTTTTTCTAATACTTGCATTTTTAAACTCGTGATATCTTCCGAATGAAATGTCCGAATTGAATAATTCAAAAAGTTATAAAAAGGTATTAAAGCCGTCTTGAATATAAAGTAATTTATTTTGATAAGGATTAATACCAAGGTACAAATGAAGACCCTTTCAAGAGGCGGCATATATAAATTAATATTTTAGAATAAAAAACTGCTTACTGTGACATAACTATAATATTTAGACATATGCTGTCGCGACATTTTTTGTAGATAATGATGAGTTCTGCAAAGTCGTAGTACATGATTTTGTTCTATCATCAATAGTTTTCGCAGCGCACGCGACGTAAGGAATTTTTCAGATAATTTTTTTACACCTTATGTTACATTATTGGAGTTTTAGTAAGGATCCCTAATTTTTTTTAAAATATAATATAGCCTATGTTACTCTGGGATAATGTAGCTTTCCAAAGGTGAAAGAATTTTTGAAATCGGTCCAGTAGTTTCGGAGCCTATTCATTACAAACAAACAAACAAACAAACAAACATACAAACAAATCTTTCCTCTTTATAATATTAGTATAGATAACATTTACCTTGAGCGTGTCGATCTGAGGCTTCCATTTAAGAACATTTACAATTACGTCAAACATATCAAATTTGACTTCCTATTTTGAAAAAAACGAATCTTACCTAACGGATTCCTCACTCTGTTTTTTAATCAACTGCAGAAAACGATTATTACATTACTGATAAAATAGCCTTTCTTCTGAAATGTTTGTCATTCAACATTATCTTTCAAGTTTATACCATTATCTGTTAATCCATCTAAGCTTCTATAGTTAATTCTCAAAGAAACAAAAAGCCCGCTCGAAATAAAATTTATCCTCCAATTTACATTTCCTTTCTTCAATCAAAGAATTACCAAAAAGATGTACCTTGATTGAGGCAGCCGAGTAAATATTTATTTAGGCCTCATTCTGAAGACAAATATAACAATTCAATATCCAAACTTGCCTTTAAATTCCTGAATAAAGGAGTAAAAGAGTTTGCGAGACGTTATAGTCTTTTTGGGATAAAATACACACGGCTCTTGATGTTAAGAGGCTGGCGAACATTTAATACTTACTATTATGTTTAATACCAAAACGATGGGTAACGGCCAAAAAGGGCTAACCGCCATTTTTTGCGAAATCGACTTATATATATGGTTGGAATCGGCTTTTTTTTCTGCGTCGTTTGGTTCAAGTATCGTGGCTCTACGAAATACTTTTTGGCGCTTAGGCAGTTTGTAAATTAAGGTCCTAAGCCTGATTTCTTCGTCGTAAACGACACATATTTTAGTGTCTTTTTTATTTTGGTGGTTATAAGAAAAGTTGAATCTGGAAAATGACACTTAAGCTATTTTGGCATAAAATAAAAATTACTATTTTGGGCGTTAACCTGTTTGGGCTAGATTTTTTTTTTTATAAAATTCTGGTTGGGATATTTTGTCCGTTTCTTAAAAAATCATAATCGTCGTTTAGTATGTTTAGGCTGCATTTCCGAGACTTTTTTTGGCGCTTAGCCTTTTTTTTCCTGTCACTGTTCAAATTCTATGAGGAGCTTAACACAAATTGTCCTAGTGACTCTCACCAAACATATTGTCGCTTATCCTGTTTTTACCTCCCGATTTGCAAACGAATTTGGTGGTTAGATAATAAAGTAAAACATAAAAATTCCACTTACGCTAATTTCTTGTTACGGCATTTGTCAGTTACCTTGTGCAGCATAATACTAAAACGTCGGTTACCCTTTTCGTGTGTTCAAAACAAACGGAGTCACGAACCAACAGTGAACTTTAGTGCGTAGGCGACTGCGGTTTAAGCGCCACGCATGCACACGAGCCATTTTGGCGCGCAAAGTTTGGTGAGTGCTAGAACTACAATTTATAAGGTTTGTTTACAATAATAATGAATAATAGTTCATAGAATGGCATCCAAACAGTTTAAATACTGGATTGGTATGTATAGGTACACACACAATTATGGTTAGTGTCTTTGTTACTTATAATAATAATTATTAATAACATATTATGTTTCAGGAAGTCATGGCCCAAAAACAGCGGGCATGTGATATCATTGGAAAAGCATTGCGCTTTTCAAAAATAAACTTACGGGGACGAAGAATAAATTTTGAAAACCCAGACGAGGTAAGAATAAAAATAATGATACCTACCTACTTCAATTGCACATTCATAAATCTTCAAGTAAAATTAAGCGTGTCCAGCCATGGGATGTCTAACATACCACGGTTGAGCACCCTTCATTACACTTTAACTACACTGTTCTTGCTGTTTCTGTTTTTGTTGAAAAAAGGCGGGTTCGAGTCCTTCCGTGGGTTGTGGAAATTTCGTATTTTTATAAAACTGCTGCGCCCGCGGCTTTGCATGCGTTGTTCCTAAGGAAACGTTTAAAGGTGATTTTAATCCCGCAGGAACTGATTTATGGGATAAAAATTAGGTAGCTTATGTTTTCATGGTAACAAACATCCATACCTATTATTCGCTACCTATTATAAAAAGTGTGCTATAATGTTTTAAAATAAGTACCTAGTTTAAGACAAAGAAGTTTTTAACTAAATACTTTTTTCTTTTTAGGAAATAAATCATCGCAATAGAAACATTTCATCATGCTCTGTTCCTGATCAAGCAGTCGACGAAGAACAGATTACTCACGAAGGATTTTATATAATTATTAAGATTTAAAAACTAATAGTAGTGTTGTTGAAACTATTAGTTCAAAGCAAAGTGAATTTGTGTCATTTTTTATTAAAATAAAGACTGCTGATTGAGTATAAAAAGTTTTTATTCTCTGAAATGAAGTTACGAGTTACTTTTCTGTAATTTAAAATAGTAAAAGACACAGTGTTTCATCGTTTACAAAAAAACCGAATGTTTCTTTCAAGAATTTTTACTTAGTATCAATTTCTCGCCCGTCTTTCAAAATTCAATAACCAGTTATACCATAAATGCCCCTACTTCCTGTTATAAAAAGTCGGTTAAGCTGATTTTCTTCGACATAAATAATACGAAAAGAACTGTTAAATCATTTAGTCTGGAAGTAAATGAATAAGAGTTTTTCATTTAAGACGTTCTGGCTGTTTGTAAAATCAGGACCATTTAGGGGTAAGCGACCGTAAAGGGTGTTTACAGGTCGATTTATTACAAATTAATAATGCCATTTTGTAGAGTGACAATCAAAAGCTAAGTAGTTAAATTTTCAAGGTTTCGGAAGCTTAAACAGAATTTTTATGATTTTTTTTCGTATATTTTCAACTTTAATCCTCTCTACTGTAAAGTTTGTTACATGTCGGTTATCCTTTTTTGGCCGTTAACCATCGAAAAGTACTTTTTACGTAGTAATACTAAAATATTTTTGGAATATAGCAAATTTTTTTATTATTGAATACGAATATGTTTCAATCCAATGTGTTTTTTCTTGACCAAAGTATTTTTACACTAAATTTCTTACAAGTTAAATGGACTGATTAGGCCATTGACGGTGCCGTCCTAGGAATTGTACCACCCAATCGATTTCTTTGATACTTTTGATAGAAAATCTGAAATTGATGATTTGGCTAATTGATAGGTAAATAGATTTTGTCAAACTTAGTTACAGCAAAACCAAATATAAACCTGTAGATAGGTTAATTCATATATATTAAGAAAAAAATTGTATGTGAAATGTTTGAAAATAAAAAAAAAAAAATATTTTTCCAATCATTTTTTTTACTGTGTGTAGTCTTAAAAATCTTCACGGCTCTGTGCATCTGAAATTCGCTGATACAACAGTAACTGTTCTTAACTAAACAGAAGTGACTCTTAATAACTTTTTGTTCTTAGGATAAGTATTTATTGTGTTTATTTAAAGTTGAAAGTTATTTTATCGTCCCGCTGCTTCCCGACAACAATTTCCACAAATATTATTTTAATAAGGCATGGTTCACAAATAAATCGACTTTCTCAATTTTTTTAAGGAATAGTAAATAAAAAAACATTGTCTAAAAACATTATGAATGATCTGCTCTCGGCAGTAAGATAAATCTGCGATATCTAGGTAACTTTATACTAATGTATTGTATTAATTTTAATTAAATTTGTTCAAAATTAAGCTAAATTCCATGAACATTATTTTTGTGGTGAATAATTTTGTTATTATTTTGAAATATAAAAAATCAAAACACCATACAATAGCATTTTATAGATACGGTTGTACAATACCACTAGCTTACAAAGGGTGTAGCGAAATAATATGTAAGCGGAATAATAACCGCGCAAATAAAAAGCTTACATCAGAATATTCCGTTACGTCTCGGGTACGTATAAGTTCCGGGAAAAATAGGACCAGGTAAGGAACAGCGGATATGGGTTCGTGAGAAATATCAGAACTGGGAAATGTCTGGAGAGGTTTGGGAATAATATTTCACAGGAATTATACTGTTATTGACAAAAAAGTCAATAAATTCATTTTATTAGGATCAAGCCACTTTAGAGCAATGGTAAAAACACTACTACTTAGTTTTTGATGACCTCTGTTCTAAATAGTCAACCCGTGAAAAAGGACAGTATATCAATGTTTTTGACCGTAAACTTTGGTATCCTGTCCTTCAAAATCTGCCAAATAGCTATATTTGGAAGATTATAGCAAAGTAACAGAGCTTATCTTTGATCCAACTGATTGACCAGACTATTGTATATAAAATGTAATATCATCCCAACAGTTTTTTGTTCTTCACATCGCATGTGAGCTGAAGAATCATGCTTGCATTATATCTACAGAACTTTTAACAATCTTGCAGAAAATTCATGTATTTTATTTACTCAGTTATACTTTATAGTAGAGGAGTTCGAGATGCTGAATTTGCAATTACCTGTGCGTTCGATATTATGATATCTGAAACAAGGATATCTTTCGGCTTCAGTCTTATTAGCATTATTTTTTATAATTTTTAATAAATAACATTATAAGGATTTAAATATCTCACTGTATAAATTCTGACAATAAATAACATTATATATATATATTACAGATTTTTACGCATTTCTTGTGGTCTAAAGGAGAGCGTATATGTTTTCGTAAATATTATTATTACAAGTTTAAATTAAACTGAACAAGTTCCGTAGTTTTTGCGTAAAAGAGTTACAAAAAATCAAATCTCTCTCGCACATTTAATACAACAAATATGTTGTAAGAACACGTGTTGGATGACTTAAAATGCTTCAAACTCTGTGTTTCAGATCATAATTTGGATGTTTAGGCTACGAAACTGTATTTTTCGTAGGGTTTTTTAACATCGTGCTAAGTATCTCCTGTGTCTCATCAAACGCGTTTGAGTCACTGCATTTATCCTTCCTTCGGCTCCTATACTATAGCAATACTTTCGCGGCTCACCTCGAGTTGTTAAGTAACTTTGTAAGTATTTCTTATGAATAAGTCCGGACCTTTATGATTTGTATTGCTCGTAAGTTTCGTATTAAGTTATACTAAGTTGTTTCTTGTAATGAGGTAAGATTGTTATTGAATTTGTTATGAATTGGCAGCTGTTTGATTTTATTGTTACGTTATACAACATTACAGTATTACGGTAAGATTTTGGTTTACCATTTATGGCTGATGGATACGAAACGTGTGATAAGAGTAAATAGCCCTGTGAGATACGGTGTGAATGGTTCCAAAGTCACTTATTGAATGCACAAAATACACAAGGAATTCGCGCTATTATTACCAACAATCACCAAACAAGCTAACACGTAACTGCCCAACTTCCCTGCGCCATTTTCTGCCCAACAGTTTATAAACAAGCGCTACAAAAACAAACCACTAAAGAGCGGGTCTATTGGCAAAAAGTCGAGTAAAAATGTAGCGGAGCTTCTAACGTGTTAATCGGTACGGTGTGTGGTGCAATAAAATACCGAATTGGTCACTAATATCTTTTTGTTTGTTGGCGACCTCTATGGCGTAGCGGCCGAAGGACCGCCTGCGACGCATAAAGCTACGGGTTCATATGTAACACAAGCTTCGAGCTCAAAGTTTGAACCACGGGGCTAGATGTTGCTGTGTGAATTGTCCAAGTATGTGTGAAGAGTGCCGGCAAAAGAATAGGTTACCTCTATGAATTCCCGCTGTCGTAGTTAGAGAGACTAAGACTTCATGAGGTGGGTATTGCCTAGTTCTGTTCACCTCACCTACTACCAACTTGCTGCGATTACCAACTTGCTTGGTTTCCATTGTGATTTTACCGAATCCTTATAAGTTATAAACAGATAATTTTACGCCTTGATGTTTAAGTGTCCACCAATATTTATTTTACGTTTAAAATTTTAATATCAACAAACGCCTTAACTTATGAGTTGAACCACAAGTCAATATTAACTAGAGTTAACATCTTTAACCCCTGATATTGCTTCACAAGTTTGCAATTTTAAGGTTTAATCCATGAAACGTATCATATATTCCAACAAACTCTGTTCTTTTGCTTCATAAGAATATTAAGATTAAAATGTCGTTAAAAATAATTGTCGCTATTTTTGTCGTTTACGACACATGAATTTATATAAGTATTTTATTTTCTTCTGGAAAGTAGAACTTTTAATAGTAACCTTTTTAAGGTAAACTACTCTTTTTTAAAACCTTCTCTTTAACGAAATATTCTTTTATTTAATAGTCTTTTTACTGACCATGTTATGTTTTTGTTTGTAATGGAAATATTTTTAATTATGACCAAAGAAATTTACTAATTTGGTAAAAGTTATTCAGAATAAATATTATTGTGCCAGCCAAAAAAAAAATACTTTCCGTACCGCCCTTATTAAAACATTATACCAGAAGACGGGCAGTAGAGTTGTTTTATGTACTGTACCAATTTACTGCGATCACCAAACCGTCTGGTAATCGTGGTGATTATACCAAATCCCCTAAGACCTGTATAATTCGATGTAATAGTGTTGGTATGATATTCCTTGGCTGGTAGAATCAGAACTGTAGGAACTGTTGCAACGCTTTGAAGCACAATAATGTAATCCCGGATATCTCCGTCTTGCGTCCGACCGACCAACTGTACCGCGCCGCGGATTAAAATGCCTTTGTATCTAACGATACGACGTGACATTTAAATGCATATTACAACTTAATTATTATTTGAGAACAGGCTTTCAATAAGGACGTATTTAAGAATTTGCAGGAACCCTCGCTATCCAACTCTCCAAATACTTTGTATTTAGAGAAACCTGATTTACTACTGATTACTTTTATATTATTATAATAATTTAATTTATCATAATCAATGATTTTAATACAAACAGAAATAAAACTTTGTCACAAAACATCGCAAGCACAACACTACTGTCTAGTACAACACTATAATATAATAATAATATAATATAAATATTACTGGACAATTTTTACACAGCGACGTCTAGCCCCGTGGTAAGCTCGAAGCTTGTGTTACGGGTGCTAGATTTCTGATATACTTAATATAATATACATACATAGATAGATATTTTTTATTATACATATATATTAACACCCAGACACCCGAAACAAATATTTGCAGATCATACAATGTTTATAAGTTGTCTGTGATTACACTGTCTTTTTGTCTATGAACTCTTTACCAACGTCGTATATGTTGTTTTCAGTTTTATTTCTTTTAATCATAATTTCAACGAATCGTTTCATATAAATGTCCCTAGTCACAGCTGTGGTAACGGCAGCAATATCCGCAAGGGGCGCCTTCAAAACAAAACTCAGATAACACTTCACAACCTCCTAAATGCTTATTGTTGTCGTTTAAATTACATTTTTAATAGCACACCTCCGCAGTGCAACTGCGGAATAACGCTTTATAGTGTATTAAATATGACTCATAATATCACTTGCGGTTGTGCAATGTTAGGTGAGTTGAGAGAACGATTAATTTTTTAAATTATCTTCGTTTAAATTACTTCTTTTACCAATGCATTCACATAATAATACTAGTAATAAATTAAAACGAAGTATACAACAATACTAATAAGTTAGTTTTATTTTTTAATTTTATTAAATAATTAAAAAAGGGACCGTTGGGTAATAATAAGTCCCAAACGGTTTATGATGATGATATTTCACGGTGACCGAGGGGAATAAACCTTAAATCATGGAAGTTGTTAAAAATTAGCTATGTACAATAACTTATTAATCTAAGTCAGTTAGGTGGCAATATCCATAGGTATTTTGTGTTTTTTAGTAGTTTTTCTGTCAGACTTGTAACGATGGTGATTTTACTTGAGTAAGCCCTGGACAAGAAGCCTACTATCCCTTTACGCATTAAAGTATAAATATCATATTCTGTGTATTTCTCAGAAGCGCTGCAAAGGCGCTTATAAAGATGTTATAAATAAAATACCGAGTAAATTGTCATGAAAACCTTTAAGCACGTAACCAGTTATTAATTTCGTTTTCCGCTTCTCTACGTTTTTTGAGGAAAACGCTCTGGAACAGATAAAACTAATTCCATCAATATACGAGTATTAAGGTATCCACAAAGCAAAGTAAATTACTTTCTCTTGCCCCGCGTAAGCGGAAAACTTCGGGCATTCAGGCGCATTAGGAAAGCTGGACAACTTCTATGGTTGTTGATGATTTGCCCTATTTCTTTTATTTATTGTGATTCAGAAATAAAAAGTTTTTTAAAATATGATTTAGTAATAATTTAACTAAATTCGGACATAAAACTTATCGTTTTTCTCTTTTGAGTATCTGTAGTGATTTTTTTATGCAGATTAATATGTTAATTATTAACTATTTAATTTTATGATATGTACTTATTCTTGATTATCTAAATTAACTGTCCTTTTCTTATTAGTTTAAAATTATAATAATAACTTCATCTCTTCAAATATAACGACGGTTTGAATATCTAATTATCCGGAGTGAGCTATTGTTTTAGTATTGAAATGATTTTATGTACCTTACGTAATACTTATTAAGTTAATCAGCTGCTCTGTTTACCTTACCCCGGGTCTGTCATAAAGTAGCGAGTCCAATAATCTCTTTTTATTAGAGCGAGTGCTGACGGCCAGTAGATTACTCACTAACGAGATAACTTTGCAACGATACGCTACTACCACTAATCCGTTATTAGTCGCTACACAACCGGACGTCGGGGGTTATAAGTTTATTTCTATTTTATGATGTAAACATTTTTAATAATAAAGTAGCTGTCCCCGCGACTTCGTTCGCCTTCCACGTCATATCATAACTGGAGCATGAATTTAAATAGTGTCTATGTTCCAGACATCTAAATATTTATCTACCAAATTTCATAAATTTCAGATCATTGGTATAAGAGTTATGGTTACATAATAAACATACCCCACGTTATATTAAATCAGATAATAATATTTTATTTAATATGATGTGGGGTGTCAGTCGACCAGTTTTTACCCGCAGTTGTCGTGAAACTAAGGGTGCTAGTTTTACTATGAATATCATAAAATTGGCAGCAGTGTACTAACAACCAATTTCATGCGATCATCATTAAATATCAAATTTCCTTAGACCCAGAATATAATGTACTTCCGAGATCCGTGTACAATATTACTGTCCCATACCGTCACACCGTGACGTAACATTTGTTATTATGATGATGATGAAATAATGTAACACGCTACTAAAACACAGCCACTTCCTGAAAACTCTACATTACTACGTTACCTTTGATTTTGTGACAGAACATCAAAGCAGAACTAAGCCGTATTCCGTTTACTATGCATGTATACAGGAGTCACCGAACGCTCGCCGAAATCTACTTTACTTGTCTCCACTCAATCCTACTGATTTCACAAAGTATCACTTCGAACTGCAAGGTAAAATAGACTCTAACTCAAAGACATAAGGTTTAACGGAACAGAATTCTCGATTTTGTAATTCTATAGTAGTGATGGGGTGATATCGATGATTTCACGGCGTGCGCAGTGAGGTGTAAGTTTCTGATAGTTGGTTGTAATGTTGATTTGATTTACTGAAACCATTCGTTTGCAGTAAACAAGATAATGTAATTTTTTCTGCAGTTTTAACTTGATATTCCTTTTCAATTGTTAAATTTTGATAACATAGTCACTGAGCAGCAAAAAGATTTATAGTTAGGATATTAACTTACTTTAGTCAATATACTTAGATAAAAATGATCTTATCGAGTGCGTGGGTGCGAAAAATAGTAGAAAAATATAATACAAGTAGCTGACTCTATTCAAATATGTGAAGGGAACTGTTTCAAGTATTTATTTTATTTTATTTTTATTATGAAAGGTACCAACAGTAAATACACTAAGGGCTGATTTTTCAATCATCAGATAAATACTAACTGTTGAATAAATTTGACATATTGTATGGAAAATGGCAAATTTATTCAACAGTTAGCATTTATCTGATGATTGAAAAATCAGCCCTAAATATACAAAAAATTAAGGTCTAGGGTTTTAATTGAGGTGTATTGACTTTTATAGGTAAACACAACATGCAAGTATATTTAGCCTATATTGAAAATCAGATCGCTAAATCCATTAACAAATTTGTGATCTACCTAATCTATTAACAAGCCCAGCTACTAATCTATTTACATATCTATCGAATAATCTATTTACAAGTCTATCGACTAATCTATCGACAAGTCTATCGACTAATCTATCGACAAGTTTATCGACTGCTTGCCGTCGCTCGCTCTCGAGACATCCCTATTGGCACAGCGCTCGACTACGCCCGGCATATCTTGATTGTACGCTCAAACACTTCACCATACATTTGCGTACCGTTTCGATTCAATCTACCCTGTTTACTGATAGTTAAATTAACTTATCACTTCGTGGAACGTAGCTTTTTCCCGGTTACTTGCTGTAAGTTAAGGTACCTACAACTTATTCTGGTCTTTTAGTAATCATATGTGATAATGTACACAGTCACTCCATCTTTATCGGTAAACTTTCAACACGGTCGGAAGAATTCATTATACCTACATTTTAAAAAGAGCATTTGGAGTTGTGTATGCCTCACTTTAACGCACTACCTACTTAATTGGGTTCGTTAGTGACCTTCTTTAAGTTAGTTTCGTAAGTTTAAATGAAAATGAATGTTTCATTTGATTTTTTTTAGATTCAGTTCTATGCAAAGTATTTTGAAATTAACTTTTAAAAACTAAAATAAACTTAGTTAAATGAAATAAGTTAATCAAATACAACAAAAAAAAAACAAGAAGCGTTCCAATATCTGATCCGAGCCGGTAGTGTTTTGTTATTCATCGCAAACAAACTTGGCCGAAACAAACGCCTCCGTGTATGAAATACCCTGCCCAGGAAACTGCAACTCATACATACATATTCATGAAGCTAAGTGCTGGAGATTGATCTGACAGACACGAACTAGGTCGCCGAAATTACTGCTGTACCTTGGACTATTCATCACCGCTTGTGCCTTTGAATCCAATCGCGTCCCATGAATTCTAGGGACATAATAAATTGGTACTCAACTGCATTGTTTTTCCAATAATATTCAATGATTCCTACTAAAACCGATAATTTATTTTGATTATATTATAATTTTTGGAAAGTAGAAAAATCCTGTAACTATTATTTATTTATGATATTCCAAGTCCAGTTATTTCATTCAAAAATTGTTTACTTATATGTGTGGCACCGCGATGCAAGCCGGAGTCAAAATCACCTTGATCATTGACTATTAAAATCAGATAAGTAGCGAAGAAGCAATATAATATTTTCAAGACAAAGACTTTAAATAAACCTATTTAATAATGCATTTATTAATGAACGCAACCCGTTTTGTAAGCCATTTGTCAATACCACGAGTTAGTTTAAGTACAACTAACGCCATCTGTGATTCACTGCATGAACTACCTCGTGAAAGCAGAGCTCAACTTGTTTGCGAGAATTACGATTACAAAAGCGACACTTTATGAGGTAACTGAGAAGCTAGAACAATGCTTGAAATATGAGGTTTGGAAGGAGTTTTGACTAGGACGTTTATTTTGTGCTCGGAAACGGAATTTGAATTCAGAACGCAAGTAAGGACTATCATGAACGTTTTATTGTTTCTAGGTGTAAGTACCTATTTTTATCTAAATAAATTAAATAAAAATAAATGCATAGGTATGTAGGTACTTATTTAATTAAAATTTAATTTTATCTTAAATTTTTTACTCAGTTATGATAAGACATGCATGGCCCCCATAGAAACATAATTAAACGCGGGCAAAGCCGCGGTCGGAAAGCTAATAATTCATATAATAAACCAATAATAAAATAGCATCAATTCTAAGCATCATGAAATTGTAAATTAAGGTACTATTATGTATACCAAAACCAACAGATAAATTTGGTCTAGCTTATCTACAGCACAAAATATACAGCTAAAGTTTTATTTCTGTGTTTCCAACTAACTTTTACTTAAGCACATTAAATTCCATCCATATTTCCCGGGAGATAAACTCCAAATTACTGTACTAAGAACATACCTAAAAATGAGTTATGTTATAATGAATTAGTAACCCAAATAGGGCTGATGAGTATCTAAGTTTTAATTAGTTTGTAGGTTTCGACAAGAATCGGGGGACGGCAGATATATGTACTTATATTAGATAAGATATTTTTGTATAACACATAGCAAGATTGTAACAAGATTTTTTTAAATACCCTGGTAAATTAAGATTTTGACGTGAGCGAAGGTTCGCCTGTGACGCTGAAAGTTGCAGGTTCGATTCATGCCCCGTGAAAAATATTTGATCAATCTACGGATATATTTTGTTCCAAGTATTCTGGTTGTTTTCTATGTACCAATATAAAAATATACATCTATGCAATCCATTCCGCATCGTCGAACGTAAAGTGACTGAAACTGAAATTATATTAAATAAAAATTCTAAAGATTTTAAAGATTTAACACGTTAAGTGCGAAGCGAGGCCTAAAACACCCCTGATTCAACTTCCCTGTGGTGCGGCAAGCAAAAAAGTGAATTTCTCTGTCGTGCGAATGGCATAGCTTTGGTTTGGTCCAGTGTAGGAAAGAGATAAATATATATTTGAGATCTTAAAAAAACCCAGAAACAGAGCCGAAACAGGTAAGTTTTTAATAAAAAAATCTTCAGTAAGTACCTAGTTTTTTATTATCTTGGTAGCTATGTACCTAAAGTAAGTGTAAGATATTATTACTTAAGTATATTATACCTAAAGATATTATTGGTAATAACGATTATTGACGTACCTAATACTTTGCAACATATCTAGAATTACCTATTATTCTATATCGTGATAATAATGTTATTATTATTAGGACTTAACACTTAATTGATATTTTTGTAGGTAGTGAAAAACTACACAAGAAACGCAAAGCAGCCGTTGACAAAACAGGTAAGTAATATAATTAATATTTCAGTAGTTCTTTGTCTAGGTTTTGAAAGTAGGTATATAAATATCGTCGATATTATTTTTCCCATCACTAATCGCAGCGAAAATTTGCCCTATTTCAGTGCGTTACGAGGTGTATAAGATCCCATATTTTGTTTTGCTAATAATTCCTAAACTAGCCATCAGATCCCGGGGCGACGGTGGATTAGGGTTCATCAATTCACTGTCTATATCAATAAGGACCAAAATTCTCATTTATCTTTGATTTCGCGCCAGAAAATGGATTTTAGTCTGTAAAAGGAGGTGGGGTCTAATAGACCGCGTGTCGCCCTAACGTCTGGTCACGGTACGGGCCGATTATACCTCGTGCCGCAGGAACGGAAAGTATGCAAAAATTGGTGCCGCAGCTAACGTGTTAAGTCATTTATTTCCTTAAAACCTAAAGATAAACTTATGTACTTTGATTATGCCTAAATTAAAATATTTGAACTTATAAAAATTATAAGCAAATAAATAGGGGGATAATCTTGGATCCAAATCAAGGTCAAGAGTTGTAATTGTAAAAATATTGGCGTAGATTGGTCTACGACTCTACGCCGTAGCTGCTAGTTGCACAGCTACGCCGTACTCTACCTACAGTATTTCCGCATAAGCATACAAATCGAATGACCAATTCACAAATAGCATTTCATTACTAAAAGCGAAACTCGCAACACCACTCGCTTTTAAACTCGTGATTAACTTGCCTTGAAACATTTGAAACAATTGAAACAGTTGAAACAAAGGTTGTTTCAATTACAAAAGGCACTATCAGCATCAACTAAACAGTAATGAGACGGTTTGTAAGCTTCTCCGAAAGCGGCCGAATGAAATTTATGAGATTGACTTTAATGGGATTAAGGACTCTCCCTTAGGATGGCAGAGGGGAGATTTTACAGCAAGAAAATATATAGGTACGTTAAGACACAGTTCATCATTATCACCCCTACGTTTCCACTGCTGGGACACAGGGACTTCTCTCTTGACAAGAGAGATTAGGCCTTGACTTACCACGCTGGCCAAGTGCGGGTTGGCAAATGACACATGTTCTTCAAAGTTTTCACGTTCTCAGAACATGCTGATTTTCTCAAGATAAGTGCTTTACCCTTAGAGGGCGTGTTTTAAAAAGTGCACTTCCTTTTTTTTAGAAAATAAATTTAGTTGCGCTGCGGTGTTTGAACCCACGACCTTTAGAATGAAAGTCAAAGATCACAAAGCTCTTTTTGAGATACATTTGCCAACACAAAAATAACGATTTGTTAATAACTCTTTTTACCAACGCATTTTGTTCATTCGCCCAAAACTACTGAATTGATTCAAATTAAACTTTAAAATATTCCGCGATAAGGAACACACACTTCACTGGGTACTTTCTACAACATGCTACTGTTGGAAAGAAAAAGCTAAAAGTAAAAGTAGTACGACCCTTGCCTTCGTTCGGTTTCAAGGGCATAGGTACTAAAGTTGTTCTACTGCTTTATTTACACTGCTACATCAAGTCGTCTAGTCCCCCAGTTAGAAAAGTCCAGTAAATTGGCTAAAATACCCCCATACTCGTAAATTAAAGGTAAAATGCTATTCATGGTTAAGTAAAACTATTTATAGTGAAACAAATAAAAGGTTTATAGATAAATAAAAACCAATTTCGTGATTTTGATAAAAATTTACAATAACCTCACTGTTGATTGGTTATTTTAATTCAACTAGTATTATCTCCTTTCAAATGATTTTGTGGTATGAAATACCTGTCACCACAATTCTAACTAGTAGGCGAGGTGACTAAGTCAATTCCCCAACTTCATCAGTTCATTTCCCTACCACCTCTGAGATTCCTATTGGGAAGGTTTTAACCCTTTTTATTTTTGTATTTTTTATGTTAGTTGTAGATAAGTCTTATCTTTTTATCTCATCTATAGTTATGTAATTGAATAAATTGACGATAATGCTTATCAAAACTCTTAGTCACTTATAACGAAGTTTTGAACCTTTGATTCTAAATAGAAGTGCAAAGTCTGATAAACAAAGTGTCGTTATCCTGGACTACTTCAAGTTTAAAAACAATGTTCTTCGGACCAATTTATACAGATGATCCCAAATGTTTTAAATTGGTATTCGAACAAAAGTTTCTTTCTTAAATAATTTCATTGTAAAGTATTTGTAAATAGATACTAGTATTTCCAACTTTTTTATATCATAACGTATCGACTGTCTGCCTTCCCTCTCTCTCCTTCAGAGATAAATCTTCACTCTTTTAGATGGAAATTCTCGTGTCCCAGTGGTGAGTAGGTACGTAAATAGGGTTGATTATTATATAAGGGCTTCTAACAGGTAGACAAATGCCAAATCTTGACACGTAATAATATATGTATCATTCAGTAGGTTGTATTTACTTTAGCACCCGTAACACAAGTTTCAAGCTTATTACAGAGCTAAATGATGATGTGTGAATTAGAGTTACTTATATTCATTTTTTTTATTTATAAGTTATACATAATACGTAAACAAGTAGGTCGTTTAAATGAGAATCGCCTCATTGTAAAGGTAAAGCTAAAACTCAACAGCTTTTAAAATGTGCCAATAAAGGTCGCAGTCAATAGCATCCACGAGCTGCCCAGCGGAGCAGAGAAGGCAGAATCTATTAAAATTCTCTCTCCAATTACTGCGATCGAAAGGCATTGTCTGAACCGCGGAGGGAAAAATTGTCACACTGCCATGAACTTTAGTTTAAATCTGTGTCGACAAAGAAATTGAGGTTATAGGTTATAGGATGACAGATATTGTATTTTTAATATATCTTATTGATATAACAACACTACGTTCTTAAAATTTTGCACATATTGCTTAAAATTAACTTGTTTATATATTTTATGTGTGGATAATCAATATTATATTTTGTTTACTAGCTACACAAAACACATTATAACGCCCAAAAATAAAAGATAAATATTGCCAACAGGATATTAAGGTATTTAAAAAAAAAATATCTGAACCGTAGGTTACTAATACATTATTATGACCAGTGGCTAATTATTCGCCAGCATTCTAAATATTATAAATTTCAAGATAATAATACTGCCTAATGTCATGCGTTATACGTTATTGTTATAGCTAGACTTCTAGATTCCGTTCATACAAGTGTTACAACTAGTTCAAGTAGAAAATTCTTATTCTTCGCCATGCGCACTCGAGCAAATGAAAATGATTGTGCTAAGATGTCGTTCGGTAAAGATGCAGTGATTAAATAGATGTTTTCATGTGAATTCTAAAGAGTTTCCACATTCAAATAAATTTTGAAAATTTATGAACTACGTGTATAAAAAAGTACAGTCTCTACTATTGTATGAAATTATGAATGTACTTAAAATGATGTATAATTTTCTCTTCACCAATAAACCATATTGTACCTTGTAATTAAATCGAACTGAATTCATAGAAATAAACCATCTACCATTAGAAACTTTGTTCCTTCCACAAAGACAAGTAAAGTCATTAGTGACCACAGCTTACTTTGCCTGAAACGTCGTACTGAAAACCTGCTTACTGAATTTCACCGTACCTGGTTCAGCTTTTAGTTGAAAGCTTTGTCTTGAGGCTTGTAGAACTGTTGTGCAGAATTTGTTGCGGTATTTCTTTGGCAACAATGGTTTTTAGAAGATTTACTTGGATTTTTTTAACCTCTAAATTCAGGCTTTGGATTTTTATATGGATTAATCACATGGGTTAATTTAAGCGCGTGTTGGCTTTCAATCCGAAGGTCTTGAGTTCAAACAGCACCTCTGGATTTCTCTTCCTGAAAAAATTATGTGCGCTTTGAAAACACGTGCTCTAACTGTGAAGGCAAACATCGTGAGGAAATCGACATATTCAAAGAACTTATAATATTGCAGGACATGACCGTGTGTGTCATTCACCAACAGCACTTGGCCAGCATGGTAAATTAAGGCCCAATCTCTCTCGTCGTTGAGGGAAGTCACTGTGACCCAGCAGTGGGAACGTAAATAGGGGTTGGTGATAATGAATAGTAACAATGGAAATTATTTATTATATTCCCTTTTTTTGCTTACACTTTTACTTTACAAACGCACTGCATCTACTTTTTCAGAGCTCGTAATTTGATGTGTGTTGATGTATTTTGTTGAGTGAAATTCAGTCTGATTCACGACCGACTAAACAGTTTAGCGTGACGCTAACTAAATCTGTCAGTTCGTTAGCGTCAGTTGTGTGTCGTCGAACAAAATCACTAAATGAACTGACAAATTGAAATTTTGTAAAGGTCAGGGCAAACTAGTTTTGTTTATGAGTCGCGTAAATGACAAACTATGTACTTAAAATGGTTTACGGGGTGAAAGCCCACTATTGGTTTGATTTTGGCCAGCAGTGATAGAATGTTTGACGATTAGTGTATCCAACCACTAAAAATACTAATCGTCGCTAAATTCAAATCCACTTAAATGAAAATAAAATGAATGTTCTTGAATAAATTTAAGCACAGGATTTTATAATCAAATGTTATGCCTGCATGGACTTATCACAAATTGTTATGTTTGTAAATTTAGGAATCAATGTTTTTTATGATTTCTCAGTTGCTTATTGAATACTTTTGCTTATTTTTTCAGAATATAACACTTTATCAACTTTAACATATTGTACTATACAGTAGAGTACTTATTAATATAAACGGTAAACGAAAACATCAAGAGTACAACGGAGTTTATGTGGTGAATTTATGTGTGACTCATTGACGAGTACTCTCCTCCAAATACAGTTGACTAAGATACGAACATTATCAAACCCATCTTACCCCCTACTATTATCCCAATTATTAGTTGATCTCATTCAATGCCCACGCTCGGCGGTGCATCTCGCGGAGCTGGGCCGCCGCGATACGCGATTGTGTCATGGGCGCTGATAAAGTTAGTCTAATTTATTTTATAGATCTAGGCTAAAAGATGGATTTAATCCATATTAATCCATTTAATATATTGTTATTCTCATATACGCCATATCTTCTAAAAACTAAATCTTACTAAGGGTAAAATAAAACAATAATTTTGTATAAAATGTACACCATTATCTTTATTCATACAAAACGCCTTGTCAAAATACTTTATACAACGCTATACACGTTAGAATAATGAACGAACATTTTACAAATCATTTATGCTTAGTGTATGCTTAATGTGAAAATGTGGGTGTAATTCTAACAGAGATAAAACGCTTGAGTGAGTCACTCTAGAGGTAAAATAACCAATAGTTAATAAATACACATAAAGAGTCGTGTGTATAGTCTACAAATCAGACATTTTGGCTGTAGTTTAGTGAAGCAGCAAAAATAATGAAATATAATATATTTTAAAATTAAAATATTAAGGTGGGGTATACACTTAAAAGTAAAATTAGAATGGGAATCAAACCCGCATCCTTTGCGTCGCAGGTTGTCCAATGTCGAAATAAAATGTATTAGGTGCTAGGTGTAAGTGGATTAGTGGGTATAACGAAGCCTCGACATCTGAGAGACGGAATGCAAGTCCCGTCTAAATCACATAAAGCATTGCATTTTTCTCACAATAAAATTTTGTGATTAATAAATCAAAAAGTGGACAATATTTCACTATAATATACTAATTATTATAAACACAATAATTATAAACTAAACATAAATCTTATAAGAATGGAATTTGTCTAAAAATATTCGCACATTTTTTTATACAATCACATAATTTAAATATAACAATAAATCGTGCAGACTAGAGAACCGACTATCAAGTAACTAAATAAAAATAACTAAATTCTTAAAAGCTTTCAACCCTAAGAGGGTTAGATCTTAACAAAATAAAATTTATATTGAAATCATACTGTCCCTAGATGAAGTAATTTTGTATGTAATCCCTTGAATCCAATCAGATAAGCGCCACGTGACTTAAACTCCAAGTTAAGGGAGGGTTGTTAGGGCAGGGAGCTTAACTTTATTGTTTTCCTAATCAAAGTAATTTGACATTTTTATTGGAACAAACAAACATTGTGAGCGCGCTTGTTAATAAAATATACAGTTTAGAGCAGGTTTAAGCATGACTAACTCACGATTTTACTCGCGTTAATTTTCTTGCATCAGGCAGACTACTCTGAATGTCAACTACTAGACTTTAGTAATTTTATTTTTAAGTTTTAATCAATTTTTTCATAACATTATTAATCATTCCTTGAAAATAACTCTATTAACAAATATTGAAGAAAACTATACCAAGTTAAAAGTTGTACAATTTAAATTCAGCTCGAGTGAAAATAAAACGAGAATCAAGAGCACCGAAGCTGTGATAATTTACTTTTAAAAATTATTTTATGTTAGGTGGTAGTTCATTAAATTATCTAAAATAGTCAGCTTAATGTTTTATTTACAACCAAATCACTCATTTAAAATTATTAGCCTCACAATTTAAAAGGAACCAATGAAAAATGAATGCAAAGTTATACGATTTTATGCAAAACTAGCTTTCCGCCCTGCGGCTTCGCCCGCGTTTTAAACTTTGCCGCAATTTTCTTTGCTATAAACCTCACGGAGCCCGAGACCTTTCCAACGAATGACAAAACCGTGGAAATCGGTTCGTGCGTTCTGGAGTTATAGCGTCAGGAAGGAAAACCCGACTTATTTTTATATAGTAGATAAGTTTGAGCGATATTGTTAGTTACATCTTAGTGTCAAAATATAGGTTTGTATTTCGTTAAAATATGAAACATAAAATCAAAATTCATGTTTTTAGTCGAATATAATAATTAGTAAAAAATATTTAAATAACAAACAAAGCTTTTTGATAAAATTCCAATGTTGATTACAATTACAATGAATTCTTATATAAATTACGAATCTTATCCACTATCAGTGATTTACAGCTAAGATAACGGTATATTACATACATTTATTGTGTAGTATGACTGTTTGAAATGTTCAAGTGCTTTTAGAATTAACTTTTACAAATCTCTAATCTATATTGTAGCTGATATTTGCTTTTCTTTGCTCATGCAAATCAAGGCTAAAACAAAAGTAAAACAAATATCATCTTCAATTAAAACATATTTCTAAGGACTAGTTAACCCTTCCATGCCTAGGTGAAGAAAAACGCAAAACAAATACAATACACCGCTACATTTAACTTACACACGTTTTGTCCAGAGCTCAGTCCGTGGAATCCGAAAGTCTTCATTTCATTCTGTATCGGGATCATCGGGTCGAGCAGTATGGGCGGAGCCTCTGTCGTTTTCTCACTCTCTCTTAGACAAGGCAGGCTTTCAGGAGGAATCTTCAAGACATTCCGTTTCAGTTTCTTACCAATATCATTGGACATATCCTCCTGTTCTGATATAGTTTTTTTCTCTGTAACGTTCATCTTTTCATTCAAAGTCTCAATGGTTATTCCAGCGTGGAGGATGTCTTGGTTGTAGTCCATCTTGTTTTCTGGATCTGGCATCTTGTTGTAAGCGGAGCTGACGATGGGAGGGTCCAACTTGCAGGTGACTCCATCTAGTGAGTCTTTAGTGGCTTGGCTTTTGGTATCGTTGCGTAGAATGTGCATCCATTTTAGCCGACAGTCGCAGACAAAGTTGTTTTCTGAAACAAGTTTTAAAATTATGGTTAGCAAACACTATTCAGTTTTATGTTTTTTGTTTTTTAACTTATTTTACAGAGTTTCGACAAATTTCCTAATTCCAAAGGTTAATTGAACTTTACTGTCATTATAAGCAGTGTATATAGAGCTATTCGAGAAATTGCCCGGTAATCACTCTGTCCAAATATTGAACCAAGGTCTCCCCAATAAAACACATTATGTATTAGGGGATGAGGTATAATCATCACGCTTAACAGATGGATTGGTTGGTTATTGTTTGAAGACCCCTAGGGAAGACATGGAGTTCTTAGGCATAGGCACTCGTGCTACGTAGTGGGTCGTTATCATTATGATCATTTAAAGAGCCTTATTTAAAACTTAGAAACAATGGTGCCACAGAGAGACGGAAAGTTATACTATTTTTCGTCGCGCTTAAAAACAGTAATGTGAAAGTTTTAATGTACCCTCATTTCAAAACAACTATCAAGGTTATAAAGGAGTTATACAACATTTTGCACTCGAGTCCGCTTCCGGCCGACCTAAGAACACCCCCAGGGGTTATAAAAGTACAAAGTTGTAAGTTAAAGTTAATAATAACGTCTCCGTTTCTACTCATTTAATATTCACCGTGTGTTGTAAGTTTATAGTTTATCTGAGGGGAAATGTACTCAACTGTAATGCTTTTAACCACTTTTCGTTTTGTGGTTTCTTACGTTGTTGAATGACATTAATTAATTTATGAACGAATACAAAACTGTCAAAAGGTGGCGGCCTAAGAATAGTACCACTGTCTCATTCCGTGGGTGACGTGGAACCGAGTTAGGGAGAAATATACCAGAAGACAATAAACTGACGGTAAGAGCGGTGATTATACCAAATCTGCAAGACCTATTGATGGAATTACTATAAGTTTTACTTGTCATGGTTATTTTTATACAGTTTATCTTTTAATTAGAATTTTTGTCATTCTTTATCATAATTTATAATATTTATTTTTAATTGACAATAATTTATATCACTTGTTTATAAAATTATCATTGGGGAGTCCCGTGCCTATTAGTAGGAAGTAATAAACGTTGCTGGTGATGATGAATACAAAACTGACAATTGATTATAAATATAGTTGGTGGACGTCCGACGCTGCGTTTGCCAAATCCCAGCGTACATTAAAATATATACTATTCAGCTCTTTCCTAGTTACCTAAGTTATCTCATACTAGGTATATATTGTAAAATATCAGGGAATACAAATTTTATTCAATGGAATCTGAACTGAATATTGGTGAAAAGAGAGAATAGGCGTCAAAGCATTTTTTTACATTCACAGAGTAATAATGCCTGCTGCTTTGTGGGAACAAACAATATGTCACCGATTGTGAATAAAATGTTCCGCAAATAAATATTTTATGTCAAAGAGAAATGGAACGAACTGATTGCAATAATGTACCTGTAACGTAACCTACCACGGGTCTAGATGTTGCTGTGTGAATTGTCTATCAATATTTATTTGTTTATATTCTCAGAAGTCTTACAATATTTTTAAAGTCTCAATTGGTATCTCTAGTATAATAGGTGTTTGCATATTTAGTATTATCACCTCGATATTTTGATAAAAAAAAACAGAACGCCCTCTGGTTTACATGATCCTCAGTAAAAATAAATAAAAAATCAATAAATTTACCTTCAAGAAGCAGATAGGTGTTCTGTGGCCGGAGGTTTTCCAATATTGGTTTGATATTGTCATACGTGAGAGCGTGAAGCTCGTTCGAGCGGAGATCCAGCGAAGTGAGACCCCTCACGCCTTCAAACAACCCTGAAGGTAAGGAAGAGAGCTTGTTCTCGTCCAGAGACAATTTCCGAAGCTGCGACAGCCCGTCAAAGGCTCTCTCGGATATAAACCGCAAATCGTTCTTGCCCAGTAACAGCTCCTGTAGGTTCCACAGCTCAGCGAACGTGAACTCCGTCAAATTGTGTATCCTGTTCTTCCTCAGATCCAATTTCCTCAAGTTCGCCAATCCATCAAAAGTCCTACGGTTCAGATGGTATAAGTTATTTTTATTCAAGTCCAATTCCAATAGATTGAACGTGTGCTGAAAAGTGCCGTTTCGGATCATCGATATATTATTCTTGGTGAATACCAACTTTTGCAATTTCGGCAGATCGAAGAAAGCTTCGGCGTCGATGTCCATAATCATGTTGTCCTCGAGATTAATCGTCGTGATGTTGGGCAGATGAGCGAACGCGTACTGTTGCAAGTTCTCTATCTGATTCTGCGATAGAACAGTTTCTTTCAAGTTGGTTAAGTTTGCGAAGGAGAATTGCGTAACGTCTACTATGTTCCCGTACTTAATGTTGATAGATCTGAGGCGCTGGAGGTAGTGAAGTGCTTTAGTGGGCACGTAGTTTAGAGCGCCGTCGACACGGACGTTAAAGGATAAAGTTTGCAAAGTTGGCTGGGACGCGAAGCTCTGCCAGATGGGATCGTCCTTAGGAATGCCTCCGTTGAACACCCAGCATTCTGCCTTCGTCGCATTCCTCGGCTCTCGAGTGTTCTCACAATAGCAATGAACTTTCGAATCGCGGTCGGTTATGTCGCAGATGTTCTTCTGGAAGCCTCCGATTTTTTCCTTCGTCCGTCGCTTGTTGTTGTCCCTGGCTTGCACCGTGGACATCTCGTTCACGAGCGCGCAAGTGATGATGATGTACATGATTCCGGCTATCTTCCGCTGCATTATCATTGTCTGAAACAATGGAAAATAAATATTAGATTTAAGCCAAAATACGTGAGTTCGGTTATATAATTAATATATACGCTTTATGATACTAATTTTGTATTTAATTTAATGGTGAGAGATACTAGTTTAAAACAGATTTCTATCCTGAGGCTATTTGGTATTAAAATTCTAATAATTCCGGAATTGATTATAGTAATTATTTAGAATAATATTAAATTATTAGTTATTTTAAACCAAAAGCAATGTTTGATAATAATTAAATTAGAATAAAAATTAAATCAAATAACAGTTTTGAAATGAGAAGGAACTTAATTCCATAATTTCAATTATTTATGTTTAAGTTTTTATCTTACTAAGTTTTCGTTTGTTATTTAAAAATAAGCAACATTACAATTATATATTTTCAAGCCTTAAGAGAAGGAAGCCTGAAATCGTAATTAATAATGTATTTCAGTACAAAATACTTAAGTATTTTTATATTATTCAAAAGTGCTCAACGTCTAAGAGTATCCACTTCTAGCTCCAAAAAAAATCAGAGTAACAAAAGAAATAATTTTATCTGTTCCAAAACATCTCCAGAAAAAAATATCCAATTATTGTACTCTTATGTATCTTCCAGGAAAGCCAACCGGAAAACATTCAGTAATAACCATTCTTTCATTACTCATTATGTCGTTTGAGATAAGGCGTATCTCCGCGCTATTCAAACTCTAATCAAGCATCATCTTAGGAGCGAATTTCAACCCTAATTCTATTACCATAATAGAATGGGATCCAGGCGGCGGTATACTATACATTTATTTATGAATAAAATTAATATTGATAATTCATTCCGAACAATAAAGTTCAGATGAAGTTTACACATCATACTAAATATTCTCAAGGAAAAAAAAATAAGAAAAATACCTCTTTATCACAGAAAAGAGCCAATTGACGTGATATACACAGGAGGCCTATACCCAACAGTTAGTGTCAATGGGCTGAAAATTATGATGATGACGTTAAGAAATAATTTCAGTAGTTATGTTTATATTATTATTTCTGTAATGCATAGATATTATTAAATAAACAAATGTACGAATGCCTGCTAAGTTTACCACCACGAGGATCTCTGTGTATAATAACATGACTCAGAGCCAACATCACTTGATTATTAAACCGCGAAATTAACGTGTAATATAATACAGTAATTAGAGACCACGCGAGCGTCTGAGAAAATAACCGAGCTTGCTGCGGGTTTACTAAATAACTATGATTATTTGAAAGGAAACTCCGGATTTACTAAAAGCAAAACTAGATTCAAACATCGTGAGGAAACAAAACAGACAGTTTACCTACCTAAAAAACGAAAGCTTTTATGGGTATATAAAAGCTACCCGAAAGTTTAAATAAAAAAATATATTCGCAATTTAACGATATTTCCAAGGAATAAAATGTTGTTAAGTTTGTGCTACACCGCATTCCAATTCGCTCGTGAAATGATGATGATAATAATTATGTTTGTTTAGAGCTTGCACAGTGTAAGTCACGGACAGTCCGAGCTAGGAGAGTTGTAAATTACTTCGAGTGAAGTTCGATTGAACTAGTTACGTGTTACTCAGCAACGCTCACTTAGGTCTTATTTATAGGTTTAACTTCAATTAACACTTTGGGTAATCCCTGAGTAGAAACTAGAAATAACTTAAATTGCCTTGTCATGCCAAATAATATGTCAATTATTTTGATTATATCTCATTTTTCTATATAATATGAAACCTAACATGTTCCTCTCAAATTAAAGCTCAGTCTACCTTGGCATCTATATACTCCAACAACCGCAAATTATGTTGAAAAAAAGCCATAGCAAAATTAGATAATTAAACTACATACAACGCCAACTGACTACGCAGACTACGTAGTTGGAGATAATTCGTTGCTACGTAACTACGAAACTCTAAAACAAATCTCATTACCCCAATGCAAAAGTCAATTTAGTTCCGTAACCGAAATTCTGCTCGAATAAAGGACTAAGAAGCGTTTTCATAATTAAAAAGCATTTCGTGTCGGCACAGTGAGAGGACAAGTTAGCTAACGGAAGTGGAAACGGACCTAAGATAGGTATGTAGTCAATTGACAAGACTTTTTTCTATTTTGGTGGTTAGATGCATCTTTTATTTCAGTGTTATTAAATTGTGTACTAACGTAAAAGATAACATTTTTTAAGTTTTTTGTTTATGACTGTGTGTTGCAGCTTTTTGCATACACAATATTTATTTAAATTATAAAGATAAGATTTAAACGAGGATTCAGGCAAGTGGTCCCACGACAAAGCTGGGACTGCAGTCCCAGTCGCCTGATTAGTTTTTTCTTGTTTATTTCTTTGGGCGAGTGGGACTACTCGTAATTTTAACCTCAAATCTATTGTTTAAAGTACAGTTGGCATCATGTCTTATTGTCCTATTGCAAAAAATAAAATACCAACATAATAATAGGAATTTAAAAATCAGTCTTCGCATCGATAAAATACATAGATCAAAATATTCACAAAATTGATATCAAACAGTTTAACTTATAAAGTCATAGGTGTCTAGATGACATTTGTCAAAATGACAGCTATCAAACTTTAAACTGCCACAACTCTGAAACGGCTTGGCCTAGAGATGCCGTACTATTTCAACATTTACGATGACAGCTGTCAAACTTTAAACTGCCATAACTCTGAAACGGCTGGACCTAGAGATACCCTACTAAGCTCAATCGACAGGTGTTAGAGAGAGCAACATTTTCGATGACAGCTGTCAAACTTTAAACTGCCATTATTCTGAAACGGCTTGGCCTAGAGATGCTATACAAAGCTCAATCGACAGGTGTTAGAGAGAGCAACGATTTCAATGACAGCTGTCAAACTTTAAACTGCCATAACTCTGAAACGGCTGGACCTAGAGATGCCCTACTAAGCTCAATCGACAGGTGTTAGAGAGGGCAACATTTTTGATGACAGCTGTCAAACTTTAAACTGCCATAACTCTGAAACGGCTTGGCCTAGAGATACCCTACTAAGCTCAATCGACAGGTGTTAGAGAGAGCAACATTTTCGATGACAGCTGTCAAACTTTAAACTGCCATTATTCTGAAACGGCTTGGCCTAGAGATGCCATACAAAGCTCAATCGACAGGTGTTAGAGAGAGCAACGATTTCAATGACAGCTGTCAAACTTTAAACTGCCATAACTCTGAAACGGCTTGGCCTAGAGATCCCGTACAAAGCTCAATCGACAGGTGTTAGAGAGAGCAACATTTTCGATGACAGCTGTCAAACTTTAAACTGCCATAAATCTGAAACGGCTTGGCCTAGAGATGCCGTACAAAGCTCAATCGACAGGTGTTAGAGAGAGCAATATCATAATTAAAATACATTTCTTCAGTTCAATTCCATATGTTGACTTATGTTTACATAAACATAGCTTAATTATTTTGTCCTTGGAGAAGTCCCTGTGTCCCAGCTGTGGAAACGTAATAGTACCAGCTTGAGTTATTACCTACTAATTAGCGGCTCATCCACTAACGTTCATTCATGTGTATTATGAGTCAAATTTCACCGAAGCGAAGCCGGGTTTTCATCTAAGAAATTTTACTAGATGAAAACCCGGCTACGCTCGGGTGAAATTTGACGAAATTCTCCATAATCCGAATTTTGCGGATATAATGTTGTCGACTCAAAATCAATATTTTTTTATGTTAGATGAAAACCCGGCTTCGCTTCGGTGAAATTTGACTCATAATACACATCTAGGTGCAAAATGTAGATTAGTATTAAGGTAATTAGGTATATTAGTATACTTTATTTTTCGAGGTTGATTTGAAAGAAATTTGAAGGTCTGAGCAGTCCTAGTATCCCAAACTTGGGAACTTACAACGGGTGCATTTACTTATTGATATATCAATAGCGGCTCATCCACTAACGTACATTCCTGCCGGAATCTACAATCCTTACGGAATAATATATGCATATGCAAGAGCGAGAAAGAATGACGGTATTAAAACCTCGCGTCGCGTCCCTTCCCGTCGTGTTTTATTTTATCCCGTCGCTTTTCTGTACAGTTTGCACGACGGGGTAAGTCGGAAGGAATGAACGTTAGCGGATGAGCCGCTAATTAGTAGGTAATAACTCAAGCTGGTACTATTACGTTTCCACAGCTGGGACACAGGGACTTCTCCAATGACAAAATAATTAAGCTATGTTTATGTTAACATAAGTCAACATATGGAATTGAACTGAAGAAATGTGTTTTAATTATGATGTTGCTCTCTCTAACACCTGTCGATTGAGCTTAGTAGGGTATCTCTAGGCCAAGCCGTTTCAGAGTTGTGGCAGTTTAAAGTTTGACAGCTGTCATTTTGACAAATGTTATCTAGACACCTATCAGTTTATAAGTTAAACTGTTTCAAGGATAATCATCTTAATACCTTAGGACAAAATACATACTTCGTCATCATCATGTCAGCCGTTGGACGTCCACTGATGGACATAGGCCCCCCTTAACGACCTCCAGGTATTACGGTCGGATGCAGCCTGCATCCACCGTGAACCAGCAGCCTTAACAATATCATCGAGCCATAAAAAGGAAACTAATATTATTTTTCTGTGGTTGAATCGGCCAATATCAGACGTTTCGTTTTACATATTCTAAGTTCTTTGTGATTGATTCTTATGGGGCGACGAACGTAATGTGTCAATTGGCGAGGCGTATCTAAGAAACGGAACGTGCTTGGCGACAGCGATTTGTCGGAATTTAACGAAATTCTCCATAATACGAATTTTCCGGACATTATGTTGTCGACTCATGAATCAATATTTTTTTATGTTTCGTTAATTAAATAAGGTTTCGATCGAGTCTACCGTACCCCTGCACGAAATTATTAATATAGATATTATAGCCCTCAGGTGTTAAGAGTAGAATACCTGTTTTGAAACAAAAGGGCAGTCCTTTATGGATATCCTTGTTTTTAGGAATCATTCGCATAATTATAGTTCTTATGACATTCTTACTAAAAAAATACAATAAAATAAATCCTGAGTTATGTGATTTGATTTTGCTGTTAACTGTACATTAAAGCAAATTGGGTATATGGTCCAAGTCGACCAATTCAAAAATGTGTTCAGGCGTCTGGGACCGCAGTCCAAGTTTTGTATGGGCCCACTCGCCTGTATCCTCATTTAAACATACCTATATTATCACCATTATTATTATTATTTTTCAAATGTTTTTGTTTTACCATTTGTTGGTCATCGATTGAGTATCATTTATCAAGTTCATAAAAACAATATATAAAGTTTAAGAAAACGTTACTATAATATTTTTAATTGTCCATTTGGCTTGGCTATTTCCTTACTTTTTTTACAATCAAAGCGGATTTTTTCACCCAGACAACTTTCTAAGCGGATATTGTCCGCTGCGTGTCCACAACCTTACCGTCTGGCCTGAACGCTAATCCTTACCAGATTACAACACATTGCGGGAACTGCCGAATGTAATTTAATGTGCTTAATGAGAATGCAGACGGTTACGTAATCCAAATGGGTTTCAAATATTAATTCATCGAAGCGTTTCGTTAGCCGTAAAATATTCACGCGTAATACTGATAAATCCGAATAATGATTAGAGTTTGTGAACTAGATGCATTTTGGGTCATGAATTTTTAGGAATATCAATAAAGGTACGGCTGGTATTTGTTATTTTTTTCGGTATTAAGTACTGCTTGTACCTATCCTACTCTTTAGGTCTACTATCTACTAGCACAACGCAAAAAGGTAAAACACTTCAATTAGATTTCAGATTAGGCATTCGTCGTTGGATCACGTGTTATCAAAGCGGACGTACATTTTTTGTATAGAAAAATCTAAAGGATTTTACATTGCACACTGCACTTTCACACTACCTACACTTTTTTTTTTCGAACGTCGTCAGTTCCATTGAACCGAAATGTAAGTGCAGTGTGCTCACTAAGCTAACACGGCACTTGCCATAGTCAAGTCCTAAATTAAAAATTATAGCCTGTGTTCTTATGAAGAGTTCATAAGAACATTATATCCAAAGACTCCAGCTTATTATCCGAACACCGCATAACTATTATTCCGTGCTCGAGTAATTTCACGAACTACTTAGGGCCTCTTTCACGACCCTCAAGTAAAGTGTCGAGTAGGCTAACCACCAATTAAAGTCACCCGTAACGTCATGTGCCAATTTCACGACGTTCGAGTAGCACTAATCATAAGATTAACCGACCAGTAACTTACTTGTCACCACATCTGCCCAGTAGCGTGTTTACTTGGAGGTTTACGAGTAAGTACCTACTTTACAGTTAGGTTAGGTACAAGTTGTCCATTGTCATTTTGCGTCGGCACTCAGATACCCATCGAATATTTAAAATTTTATATTATAAATGGATTTAGTTGACTTGATTGATCATCAATTGGATGATTTAGTACATTCGACGACGCAGCGAGCACCTAGGATTCGAGTGTTTAAATTCCGTGTTGATTATTTTACGGACCTAGATGAAACAGACTTTTTTGCCAGATTCGTCTATGTATGAATATCGTCATACATAGAAATATCGTCGAAGTATGCAGTAAACCAAGTTCATAACTTAATAAAACATAAAATAATACCTAGTTCTCAAAGGTGAGTGGTTATTTGTCATTAATCAAGTGATTGGAATTTAAATAAAATAAATAAATACATTTAATTTATCCCTTCTACACCCTCAAGTCGATTCATGTTACACCAGTAGGTACCTATACCTAGCTAATAAAGATTCAACGGACGCTTTCCGAATACACCAGACACAAAAACAAACACCACAAACAAACAAATGACAAGAAATTTGACAACTGACAATGACGTTTGACGTTTATCGAACGATGATTGAACGAATGCAACGTATGATTTTTTACGTCATTCACTTAACCAGTAAGTTGTTACTCGAAGGTCTATTTTCGTTTGTGAAATTGACAAAAGATACTTGTAGCTTTTACTTGCTGATTAGCGCTATTCGAGAATTAACTAATCAACACTTTACTTGAGGTTCGTGAAAGAGGCCCTTATAGTTACTACGAAGCACCCACTAAATGGTAAGGTTAAGAGCGTCGTTGTGCACCGCCTACCTCCCGAGACACGTGTTTACCTCCAATAAACTAGCGCAGACAAATGCTCACTGGGCTGTGAATGGGGATTTGATTTTTGCGAGGAAAACCTTTTTACCGACAATTTACTGTCAAGAGTTTTTATACTTAAGAGCCTTGTGACGTTACGAAGTTTTGCGAAATTGGATATTTTATGCACCACGTGACCGGCGCGTCACGCGAATTCTATGAAAAATACTAAATGATCTTGATACTTCGTCGATCTAAAACATACAAATATACTAATAATTATTTTAGATCTGTAGAAAATGGCATCGAATAAATTCCATTTTATTGAGTGGATTTTTTTTCAGTTTCATTCCGAAATAATTATTATATTAATGTTTTTATTTAATTGATAGGAGTTTATATATTTTCCTAAATTCAAAATGGTGGATATTTTTATTTCAATATTTGAATCAATTATGTTTTATCTTAATAATATCAATATTTATTTTAAATCTGATTGATTATTTGAAATCAATTAAGTAGGTACATAATTTTAAATTAAAACATTCATGATTAATAATTATATATATAAGAATAAAACTGAAAATAGTCTTATTGAAGTTAAATGTCCTCATTCATCTCATCTTATGGGCTCATTTTTAAACCGATTCTTCTGAAATTTGGTGTGTAGGTTTGTAATTAAATGTTTTTTTTTTGTCGAATGTTGGGACTTTATGTAAGTTCGAAAGTCTAAATTGAACGGACTAAATACAAATTCTAATTATAACAAAACAAATAAATTATATTACCTATATTTAAGTTGCTTGTTTTGTTAGATGGTATATTTGTGTTTGAATAAATAAAAGTTTCGTTAATGAAGGTTTTAATTATGTTTAGGTATTATTTTTGTAGTTTCGAACTTTATATTTATTTTTATATTTATTGGTATCCATTTATCTACATATGTCATACACAGATGTAGAATATCCATTTATCTACATATGTCATCTTGAATAATTCCCATTATATTTTTATTTTGATAAACTATTTATTTTTATTTTATTACGAACTTATTTGAAAATATTTCATTTATATATTAAAAAAAAAACCAACCCGCACTTGGCCAGCGTGGTGAATTAAGGCCTAATCTATCTCGTCAAGAGAGAAGTCCCTATCCCAGCAGTGGGAACGTGAATAGGGGTGTTATTTTATATACAGGGCGTTCCAAAATTATGGGCCATGAAGGGGAAGTACCATATATATCGTTGATAGTGAATTTTGCTCAAAGAAGACTTCATTTTATTTAAAAAAAAGTAAGTAATTTAATTAATTAATTTACAAAAAAAATGTTTCATGTTTTTTATTTGATTAAAATAATTAATTTCACGTTGTTCCTTTCTTTTAAAATACTATGTTACTTAAGCAGAGTTATTATTTTTTAGCTATTCTTTCGATTGGTATCATAAAAATAGAGTTTTTTTTTCTACATGTAAGTCGGTTCGATTCCCAGACAAAGCAAGTAATTTTTAGAAAATCTATGAATCCAGAATTACTAACTTTTAAAAATAAAATGAAGTCTTCTTTGAGCAAAATTCACTATCTACGATATTTAAGGTACTTCCCCTCCATGGCCCATAACTTTGGGACGCCCTGTATTTATTAGAAAGGTACAATTATTTAATGTTTACAATAAATAATATATTTATTAGAAAGGTACATTATTTATTGTTTACATATTGGATACTCGGTAAAAATAAGAACAAAAAATTACGGAATATTTTCTTTGTAATAAATATTATGGAAATCTATACTACAATTATCAAGCTGAGGAGATTGCTTGTTTATTTGTTTGAACGTGCTACTCAGGAACCGCGGGTCCGATTTAAAATATGATTTCAGTATTGGATAGTAAAATGATCGAAAAAGGCTATAAAACATAAACTAGTAAATAACGTAAAAACGCAAGCGCAGCTGTCGGCGGGTCGGCAAGTTAGTCATAATCTAAAAAAATCATAGGCATAATTACATTTAGTCGTTGGACGGTTTCACCAAAAAAAGTTGCCTTGTTGTTTTTTAATTAGGATAGATAACTTTAGATATGCAATCCACATCCTACAGCATAACCTCCAAATAAATAAGGTAAAACAAGATGACAATGATGTGGTACAATTCTTAGGCCAGCAACATTTGGTACAATTCTTAGGCCAGCAACAACAACAATTGACCGTTATCAATAAAAATAACAATTGATCGTTATCAACGGATCAACTTATGTCGGTCGTAGTATCGCAATAACACAAACACGCACACTAACAGCGTTTTTACAGCAATTGACAGTCCCACACACTGACATTTTACGAAATATTTCTATATTTTATTCAAGAACAACCGACATAGGTCCGACCTCGACAAGCGCTCGCGCGGTACTAAATGGAAAAAGCCGGCTGAATGAAAAAACTACTAAATTATGGTAGTTTTATTTTATTCATAAAAAATTACCAAAACCGTTCTACAAATTAAAATTAATATCATAGTTTAAGCAAATGTTGATAAATATTTTGATATAAATATGACGTCCCATTGATTTAGAACTTCGGAGTTATTGAGGTTTGTTTCGAAGCATTTTCGGTCGATATTAAATTCGGTATATCTTTAGAATAAAAGCATTTAACGAAAATGTACTCTACTCTAAATGAAGAATAGGATATACGTAACATAATAAAAAATAGTTTGATCGCCCATATTCATTAGAATCTACAAATTAGAGCTGAGAAAACAGGTCTTCGAGCGTTTTTTACGAAACATGTATCCGGAGAATGATTATTACTCAATATATAAACAAGTTATCTAAAATGTTTCTTACTACTTTTGTAGAGGAGAAAACGAACTATTATAAAGATGTAATTGTAATATCAAACAACTAACGCAAACCATAGAATTAGGACGAGAAAACCGAACAATTTCGCGATTTCACGTAATAGGCCTCTTAAGAGGGACTAGGAAACATGTTAGCAATAGATTACAGCGTACAGTGTTTTATGACAGCCTGTTATAATGATGTTATGGAAAATTATGGCATCACTTTTCTGCGGTCACAAAGATGTAGAACAAAAATAATAAGTAAAGTAAAAATTTAAAATATTTTAGTAAAATTTTATTTACAGCTCCAATAATAGATAGTATCTTCACAACTCCTTCAGATTGTTAATAATATTAAATAATAATATTAAAGTGACATTTATGTTATTTTGTTGTAATGATGATGATGAATCAGTAATACCTGTACCTGTAATTTACGTACGTAATGCATTCACATAGCACAAAGCATCCATTAGTAGTAATAAAAATTCACAAAGCGCTCTCAGTTTATCAATCTACATAAACGGGACAACGCCAATAGTGCTCGCTAAATACCCCATGGGGACTTACATAGGGTAGGGTTGGGAGAATGAAAACTCTTTTAAGGAGATTATATTTATAAAGGTGGTTAAATATAATACATACTCACGTTTTTAAATGTCTACCCTTTTACCTACATTAGTCCGAGTTGTATTCTTTAAGGACAATTTCTTAGGTTCTTAGGTCCATAATATGTTGTAAATAAAACTGTTTTTAATCTTCATAATATATTTATGTACAGTATTTAATGCCAATTTACCATTGAAGTAAGTTATAACTTCCATAGCCGTTGCTTACTAACTAATGATTTCTGATTGGGCTTAAAATAATTTAAATCTAAACCAATATTCTATTAAAAAACTAAAAGCAAAAGCGGGAAACGCAAAATTTAATATCAAAATTAAACTACGCGAAACAACTAAAGAATCTCAAAACTCTAAAGACATCAATCACAAACTTCCAACTGGAAATTACAATACAAGTTATAAAGAGCGAAGTTTCTATTGAAACCGCGAGGATTCCTACTGAGCCTTACTCTGTGGCTTCCATCTTGATAAAAAGCAAGCGGACCCATGATACAGGAGATTTATTACTGCAACTCTACTGGGACACGATTTTCTTTGAGTTAAAGAGGTTTACACCATTGTGATGTTGCGCTTGGGGATTCGGCCCATCTATTTTGGATATTTTATCGCGCTGATTTGTTTGTTGGTTGCGATTTGAAATAAAAAAGGGTTTTGTTTAATATATAAATTTAAGCACGTGCTTTAACGGTTAACATCGTGAGGAAACCGGCAGGTACTGAGAACTTTGAAAAGTTTGAAGGACATGTTTGTTATTATTCAACAACCCGCACGTGATGAATTAAGGCTTATCAAAGTATATGAAAACAGTGACGAATCAGGAAACTTAAAAACATTTAAATCATAATATTGCTTATTACATGTTCTAATTTTGATAAAAAACATGATCGTTTAAAAAGTTATTTCATATTATTCCATGAGTACATTAATGTCATTAAATACAACACTTGGGATGATTCGAAGTATAAAAATCTCGTAAGAAAACAACCGTATCTATTTCCATCGAATAAAACTTTAAAATCAGAATTAGCCAATGCACACACATTATTATATAGAGGACAATAATGCGAAAGTTGGAGTAGTCCATTTCCGCATTAAACAGTTCATGAAGTTGTTGGCAGAACTCATTACTTTGTTAATTAATTTGCTGCAGTCTGTCTGTCTGTCACGGAGTTTGTTTGGTGAAAAACTGAAGGGTTAATTTGTTACTTTATTGCGATTTAAGTTTTAATTGAGTTGGTTTAATTAATTTTACCTTTATTTTTAATAAATTTATTTGTTTGCCGTGCATCCCACCCCATCTCTGCAGTGCAGGTTGGTGAATATAAATGTAAGTATAACATAATATATTCTGTTAGCGTTCCTTTCAATAAATAAATATTACATGTCCTTCTTACACTTTAAAGTTTTGAATCCACGACCTTCGTAATAAGATTTGAGTGAGTTTACATTACACAATTTAAAAAATCATATCCATCAATCCATACTAATAATACTCGTAATTATAAAAGTGTATGTGTGTTTCTTATTCCGCCTTCACGGCAAATCTACGGAACGATTTTCAATAAAATTAGATATTGAGATATTTTAAATGCCAGAAACACAAATAGGCTACTTTTTACCTCGGAAAAGTCTATTATAATGCAGGCAAAGGGGCAGAGTAGGCAGCAAGTAAAGAATCTACCACATCACAAATCCCTGACACATCTACAAATTCCCGCGTCTTTGAGGTGTGACTGCGAACTCATCTCACAGAGACTTTGAGATTCAAATGTACGCAGAGTTATCTGTATTCCTTTCATACGTCACTCGGATTCATGCAGGGACGAGATAAGCTGCTTTATGCGTCTACTTAACTGTGTTTTTGGTTGGAGCTTTGTATCTTGTGATTTATATTTATTTTTAATAACAACTAAACCGGATTTGGCCAGCGTAATGGATTTAGGCCTAATCTCTTTCCTCAAGAAAAGTCTGTGTGTCCCAGCAGTGAAAACTTAAATAGGGATGATTGAAAAAGCATAATAAGTTTTAATGTATTTCCTCGGTGCTAAAAGCTATATAATGAATCATCTATATCAATGGTTCAGTTTTTCATTTTTATATAATTTTATTTAATGAAAACTAGGACAGATTTAGCCAATAACACTTTACCAAAAATTATACACTAAAAATGTCACTTAATCAATGATAACATTGATAACAGAGAATGAAAACAGCGATAGAGTAATAATCATCCCGGACTTAATTATATTTTAAAATGAGCACTGACGTAATATTATTTTAATAAACCTTCAACATTGTATGTATGGTATGTACTGCATAATAACATTCCTTCTATTTATTTATTTATATATTTCTATAAAACTTTGGCAATACTTTGACTTTGGCAATATGGATAAGTACTCGTAATAAATAAGTGACTTTAGAGCTTTTGTAAGATAAATCCAGACCTCGCAGAATAATGAAATAATGAAACTAGTATATTAATTTTATTTACAATATAAGCTTGTAACACCAATATCGCCGAAAGCCCATTACAACGCAGATCTCAGAATAATCGGCCACAGACTTAGGCCGAAATATATAAATTAAATAAAAATGATAACCGAACGTATCGGGTACGTGACAGCCATTCGCAATGTTATCTTGTAATAGGCAGTCTTTATCGGAAAATGCTTACTTTGTGTTTTGCTTAGAGGCTCTTGCACACGGCTGTGTTGGAATGTGCTGATAATTTTATCATTTTCCCTAATCTAATATGTATTAAACTTACTTTTATCATGTTTGTGTGCATTGTACTCGCTATCCTATTCTTAATACGTAATACGTACTCAAAGAACATTTCCCATTGCGACAGCAAAACAGACACAATAACTTTTAATGCATGTAATAAAATAGTTTTTTTTTATTTCTGAATTTTCAACAGTTAATTTGCGGCTGGCAGTAGCACTGGCAGCTTCATATACCCCGAACCCTTCGCAATCGCATTAACATTCAAAGGGCGTGCTCGGTGTAAATTTCTAAGTAATTCAATGCTAGTGTCCTAACTCTTTACGAACCACGAACGAGGTAACGGTCTATAATAGCCCATGGATTTATCATTTTGACTATAAGTTTAAGCTTCGAACAAAGTATAGTTTAACGTGTGTGTATTTCAAATTAATTGTAGTACTTAATAATTTGTCATAAGCAAATAAAATTATAGATAAATAAAGTCTGTATTGTTTTAAATAACAAAAAAAAAGATAGATAAAGATTCATTATTCTACCAGGAACGAATCTCTTCAACAGAACCGTTAAGGTCTCAGGCGGTTTGTTTAAATCACCGCACTCACCAGGCCAGCTGCTATAAGTATTTATTATATAAAGAACACCAACTGAACAGTTTCTAAGAAACTATTTAATGTTTTGTGTCTTTCCAGTGCACGACACGACACTACTGCCCGCCTTCGGTTTTAGATGTAAATCTATTCGGCTTGACGACGCCCATGCGAAGATATGGCGTGGTACTATTCATAGGCTGGCACCAAACGTTACGCCCATAAAGGTTATTTTATTGACGCTCTGTTTCAGGAAATTTACAGAATAGAAAATAATTATTTGTGTTCTTATCAATAACAATAATTAACACTTACAATAATTAAAACACAACCATCAGTTCTCTGTGGTACTCTGTGGCGCCAGGTCAGAGTGCACAGTACGGCACTAGCAATCACACTTACACAATTAATAAAAATATATTAAAAAACAACCGGTAAAACCAAGTTTCAATAACGTTGACCCTGAACGAATCGTACATTTTTCACTAACTTTCCCAGCGAGAATGCTTTCACGATAATCGTCATACGATAATGTGAATAACCCTAGTTCTGTAATGGATTTGGGAGTTTGGGATAATAGCTGTAATGCCGGGGGCTGGCCGAGGAGTAGAGATTACTGAATGCGAAAATGATCTAGTTACCGGGTACGTAATATTTTCTTTATCAAGATTATTGAATTTACAAACGTATAGAGTATAGAAAATGATGGATTTTTTGTGTATGCATAGAAAGTTAAAAGAAATCCTGAAAGCAAAAACTAGGAATCTAAAAAACTTAATCAATAAAATAATCAGATACAAACATTATTTTAGTAAAACGAAAAATTATCTACATATTTAATAATTGTTAACTTTCCAAGACTAATGTTGGGTTTTAAAACCCAGATACAAAAACCGAAAATATAAAAAATGTGTCGCAGGTTTTTAGATAAAATATAAAGTCAAACTAAGAACCTCCTTTAATAAAGTTGATAAGAATGTTATACAGACAAAAAGCCAAACATTTTCTTTATACAGATTTAAAACCTTACTGTTTGTAAGGTTTTACGTAAAATTCTGACGATAGTAGCAAGGTTCTATTATTCTGACTCTCCGGCCCAACCTTCTTTTCTCGGTCAATTGCACATAAAAAGGTATTCACTTTATTGTCTAAAGGGTGCGTTTTCCTGACATATCTAAGGGTCACATTGTCCGTGTTTTATTCCACTAAACTCCATAGTTTTATTTCGTATCCCTTATTATAAGGTTAGGGGGTAGAAAATATTTTCAATTTAATATTATATACAATCATGGATTTAATTATGCTAAATGTTGAACTGTCTCTCCGACTAACTGGTCCATCCGCGGTTTGTCCGTTTTTAAACCTTCCCTGGACGAATATTTTTTTATATTTATATTTATTAGAAGAATATTAAATTCTTATTAATTGCTGAAGAAATACTATTATAAAATATATTCACGAAACTCTATTGTATAACTTTTTTGTATACCTATCTTATTATAAAATAATGGAAAATTTTAACTCATATTATATTCGCCGAACAAAATCTCACCAACTTCATACAATTCCGGCAAAATTAAGAAACTTGGAAAAAATACTTTAATTTAGATAAAACCATACAAAACAAATTCACTCCCAACATTTCACCTTATTTAATTATGTAGCACCAAGGCGCGATATGCCTTAAATATTTAGCACCCAAAAAAGGCACACTAATTCGCCCCGGAAACTTTTCTCTATAAATAATTTAATGGGTCGGCCTCTAATTACAGCAGCTTCACTTTGACAAGGTGGCATCTCCGCCTGGGTCAGATTGACATGGAACTTTGCCGCATTAGAAACGCAATTACGAGTTTTTGTGAATTCTTAACGATGTTCACACCTTGATGGGATTTGAGGAAAATGTACGGATTTGTGTTATGTAAAGATAATTTTGACGTTTTATTATGACGATGGAATATTTTTAACAGTAAACTGTACTTTATTATTTTTTTAAATATACAATATGGTTCCAGCCTAAAAATAGTACCAAAAGTATTTTTAAAATATAGCAGTTATTGACGCCTGTCTTCTGGTATATATTAGGAATTAACCCCAGTTAGTGCGACGTAATAAATAATAATGATGATTACGTAATGTACTCGTATATTAATTATTTTCAGGGCCCAGATAAGCTCTGCCACGTTAATTCAAAAGGTTGGAAATCAATTTCCTATATTTATTAAATAAGCTTAACCCGTACAATGTACTTAATTACGACGCAAAATAATTATATTTCCTAGGCATACGCTCTTTGAAGACAGTTTCAAAGAGTTCTTATACTAAACCTTCCGTGAAAGCAAATTGGGAAAATTCCATAATAATTCGGAAACATTGTATTGATGTAAGGAAAATTTCGTTTATTAGATGAGTTTAGCAAGAAAACTCGAGTAAACTCTGTAGTCTCTGTATAGTTTTGAATGTTATATTTAGGTTTCAGTCTTTTAATAAAACCCCTGTAGCTATTGTATGATGACCCTTACATTTATTGGGTCCTATCGATGGACCTCGATGAAAAAGTTTACAGAAGTGAAACTGTTATTATATTAAGGCTACCACATTTGTGGTTATTTGCAGACAAATTTATAGTTTTTTTATTAATATGTATAGACAGCATTAGATCTGTCTGGATTTTGACTTCCGCCACATAAAATTCAGGTAGGTTTTTATAAATGCGAATGAAAAAAGCTTTAGCTAAGAATTAAAAATTTACCATGTCTTAATGAAAACTGTTTATCAATAACAAAACTTCATTAATAATAAAATATAAACATGATAATTTCTTTCGTTTTTAATGAAATTGATGATTAATGATGATGATTGAATAGATTAAAAAAAAGGAATGTAACTTTTCATCTCACGCTCCCGGTTTCATTTCTAACAGCAACTTGTACCTTCTTTCTCTGAAACTCATAATAAATTTGACGTTAACGTAATGATTGATCGTCCCGGAATTAGGACAAAGTGGGTGTCGCCGAAACAGGACAGAGTATTACTAACTAGCCTTATCTGTCCGTTTCTTTGGCAAACAGACTTCTTGGGGCATTTGTTATTGATAACTATGTTCTTATCCTATTTATAACTTTATTATTATTTTGTTATACGGAAAAATATAATTAAAGAATAAGGAAGAAATTAATTTAATAGAGTCTGTGCAGATAATAAACATAAAAGGATTATGTTATTACTTATGGGATTGATCCGACAAAGCGGTCACGCGGTCAAGTTTTCTGCGTTCACGTTTTGCGTTTGAGCGTGCTTTTAACTTCCGTGATCAAAGTGCCTCCTTTGTAAGTAAATATTACAAAGATCGCATAACTGACCATTGATAATACGCTTAGTACTTAAGATTAAGTAGGTACAAAAGATTTTTGAGAAAAATTAGAAATATTTTATAAAATATAAATAAATAATATTAAGGCTAAGCTGTCAAAATAGAGCCTCTTGCAATAAACTCTAGTTTACTCAAACAACAAAATAAACAAGCTATCTATATGGTAAATGACAGAGATTATGTCTCGCTATCCGGACAACAAAACACAGACCGCTTCAAATTAATGTCGTGAGATAACAAGATGGCCGCTATTGGCAGCTAGGACACTTACTTTGTGGTATATTTGTTAAAGTAAACCAGATGTTTGATGACTTAAATGTACGATATCACGTAACTATACATACATTATATGAATTGAACCAGTCGTTTACCAATGGGTCTCTTAAATAATAACCCAATATAGATCTTAAGGGAAGTATAATCACAACGCTTATAGACAGCTTTACGAGCAAAACGCTGCTGCCCGTCTTCTGGTATATAAAAGCTTTTATCTTTGACGACCTCCACTGAAGGAGGTATTTTTATTCAAGTATTAAAACATTTAAAAAATATTTTACGGTAAATAAGAAATATGCAAAACTTTATGAACCTACTGTTCAAAAATATCAAAACACAAACTGACTAGGGGTGCAGAGAGGGAAGCTTTCTGGCTACTATTACTAGTGGTACTATTACTAGGCTGTTATTCTGCGGCTTGATCAATTAAAGCTTACAAAAACAGTAGTTTTGTCTAACTTAGCTACACCAGCGGTTGGCAAGCGTCCAGACACATTTTTGGAGCTGATCACGCAATCAGAAGCTTGCAATTTGGCTGACACGGTCCACGGTTTCCTCTAACTACGAGTTCAGAACACTCAACCTTTTTTTATATCTAGGGGGCTTTTGTACCAGAGCCATAATTATTATTGGTATGTTCCAATACCAATCACCATTTACCATCGTAAATCATGGTATGCGTTATTTTATGATTGTAGAATGTAAATATTAAAGTTATTTATTCCACACCTCAACAAGAGGAGAAGTTTTCTCAAGTCGTCATTTTATGATTCAATCTCAAAACTTTAGTTTTGAGTTAGTTAGTTTTAGTTCTTGGTATTTAACATTATTTCTACAAAAAAAAAAACTAAAACACTAAACAACCTTTCGTAAATTCTTAAAAAAGGTGTGTAAAAGTCAAAGCTATTATTCTTTCACCTTCCGTTCGTCGGCTATAAACCCGCTATGCTAATCCCATCCTTCCATCAAAAACCGCAAAAGTTGCTGGAAAGCACCGAAAGGCCGCCCAAGGGAGCCGTCACGTGACTTTATGGCTCCAGTATGTAGAAGGGTTAAGTTGCGACGCTCTTGACATCAATTAGTCTTATCCAAATCATTTTTTTTTTGGTAATATTCCTAAACTTTTAAATTATTACACACATTTTTTTAAATAATTTAATGAATCTTGTTATATCTGTTTCTGTTTATCACAAAATGATGTAATAAACCTTGTTCATTAATAAAAGTACCTACCTGAATAAATTTGAAACGAATTACACAAATTTCTGATTACATAAAAAATCGAGTCTGCATTTACATTGGGTCCCTCAAAAATAATCATAAGAAGCGAACGCGGATCCAAGTCACGTTCAAAGCGATTTTTTCCGTTTTCGTAAATGGAATAAGACAAATTCTAAACTCAATATTCAATTTCCCTATTATTTTTACATTTTAAAAATAACCTTTGAAAATACTGAATTTGGCATTTTTGGTTTAATGGAAGATATAAATAGACTTAGAGTTTAAAGAAGCGTGAACTAATTATCCTGGTGTCAACCAAGATAAATTTATTTTAGTTACCCTGGCTGTGGACAAGTACATTATAATATAATAAATGCGCAAACAGTTATGTTCTTTGTTAAATGTACTACAGCTTTTATAATTCAACAAACAAAAATTAAGATTCATTTTGTACAACGGGAATTACTCACGTATTTACATAGGAGTTAAACAACTCTCGACGTTTCGACCACATCAAGAGCCACACGTGGGTCACCCACGTGGGTGAAACGAAGCGTAACATCTCCACCAGACTGACTGAGCATATACGTGCTATGAAGAATGCGGATGTAGATAAGTCAGCCATAGCAGAGCATGCGCTGACAGCGGGTACATCACATTACATTCGCTTCGACAAGGCTCGTGTGTTGGCCAGGGAGAGGTTTTTCGTGCCCCGAAAAATCCGCGAAGCTATTGAAATCAACCGGACTCCGAATTTTAATAGGGACAAGGGCTGGGCTGTACCACCTGCCTGGCTTCCGTGTCTTCATGGTCTTCGCGTCAACAAAGGGCCGTTGCCTTCGTTTGGTGACACGATCAGTGCAGTGTGTTACGCTACACAAGATGTAGAAGATGACAGTAGTGACGATGAGGCGAACGTTCATTCAGTGCCAGCAACTACATCTGTTGGTATGGCGTACCAACAAGCACCGCCCTTACCCCCACCACCGCCCCTGAGCAGCCGCGCGCTCCGGTACCTTGCCCGCAGTGAGAACCGTGCGCGCGACCTGAGAGGAGACGGAGCACGGCGGGACGCTCACTCCTCCTGTTGAAGACTACTCTTGATGTGGTCGAAACGTCGAGAGTTGTTTAACTCCTATGTAAATACGTGAGTAATTCCCGTTGTACAAAATGAATAGTATAACTCACGAAAAATTTTGAAAAAGAAAAATTAAGATGTTTAAGAGGCACAACTCACGCATACCTAAACTCTCTATATAGTGGGAAGGGAATAGTGAGAATATTCTCATTCCACTATAGTTTACCCATGATACTGTAAGCGGTAGGTATTTCGTGTCACTTCAGACAGTGGGAATTGACTCGCATAATTCTTAAGGTGCGATAGATAAGCAGCACGACTCATAAGTTATGAAAGTACCTAATGTAGAGTAGGTAATATAGTTTTAAAATTCATATTATTCGTATTGACATAATTGAGAAAGTGTATGCCCGGCATTATTTACTATAAATGAGAACAGAAAATATTAATAAAAACAATATCGAAACTTGTAATCAAAAAACGAACAAGCAAATTCCTTGTTCTATCTAACTTTTTATCAACCCTCTTAACGCCTGTGTTAAAAATCATTTCGGCCCGGAGTCACAAATGTAATGAAATTCTCAATAGATTTGGAAGCATACTCCGGTGCTTCCGCCTTTGGCCCTTGAGTACAGCATAATGCAATAGCACGTATGGCCCATGAATAATAAGCGGGCCATTAGGAACTTTAATAATGATGATGATGAATGACTTTAAGAATGACAATACATTTTCATAATCTTAAAAATATCGTCGAGACCTTGTATGATTGAATTCCTGTTATGTGTGATTTGTCGGGTATCGATAGGGTGGTTGCCAACACAGCGTGTTTTCTACAGAGAAATTATAGCCAGGGATGGGATATTAGATGATATTAGGTAAAATATCTCGAGATAAAAGAATAATAATATATAACGCAAATAAGATAGATTTAGGTAATGTCTTTAATTCATGAATGTATTCCCATTCAATTTCAGTAATTTAATATAATATTTTGCATAATGAATCATCCAGCAATATTTATTTATTTATAATTCTAATAAGTATTTTTAAATATTTCTTTGTACCTTAATATTATAGAGTTAATCAAAATTTAAATACATAATGAAGATTGGAAAGACGAATAAGTTGAGAAATTTCTCACTTTCATGAGTTAGAAATCTCTGAAGTAATTAGTCTAACCTGTAACAAGACTATTATATACTTCCACCATGAATTTCTTTGATATAGACTCATAATCTCTCTTTGCTCTAAACTAACCTGTTGATGTTCGTATGATTACAATAATAATTATCTTAATCTGATTTCAAGCCTACAATAGCGGCTGGATTTACAGACATTGCATGCAAATGTTACACTTCGTCGGTTACAAACATAATTGGTCTAATTAATTACTTGCGTAAGCTCTCAGTTAATGTAATATTACCTAATTGAATTTGCTTGTTATCGCGAAGAGTATTTCAGATTTATGTTTTGAATATTATTCTATATAATCTATTCTGACATTTCCGTTAGTTACTTTCATTTTAATATTTAAAGAATAAAAAGGCGGGATTCATTCCTACTATCTTAAAAATAAAAGTCGCCAATCGCAATTAGATGCAATTACATCGATACGAATTATCATCGATATAATATAGCCCCACCCCTAAAACTCAAGCGCCTGTGATGAATGTTCGCAAAGAATTTGTTTGTGCTGGATTTTCTTTGTTCTTTATCGAATTCTCCTTCGGTTATCGCATATTGGAGGTTATGATATTATGATTTGTAAGTCTCGCCTTTACGAGGGGGATTTTTCTCGCACTTTGTAATACTTCCGCGTGAAAAGGCCTTTAGGGCCTTTAGGGTTATTGATACGTACGCGGTGCGGAAAATATTATAAAGTGAAATATTTCATATCGCCGTTATACTGTTCAAACCAATTAACTCGAAATTTTGTCCAAATTGAACTAAAAATGCCAAAGTACTTAAAATTTTGTGATCTTTCGTCTGGTAAAACCCATTAACTGCTATGTCTTCTAGTTTTGATTCTATAGAATGTGATAATCAAGTAAATCAAGCAAATTATGATTTGTGTACAACTACAAAACATTAGGCCGATTTAACTTGACTGTCACCACAATTGTCTCCAACGAATGTCAGTTAAATTGATTAAATTTATTTTACCCCCAAGATACCTCTTTAAATACTTTATTTTTTTCCTCAGGGATAACCATTTATTTCGTTTTACTCAAGGTATTTCATACGATTCAACACAAATATCGTCTAAGAAAAAAGGCTATATCCAGATAATTGGTTTTACCTGTCGAATTTCATACGTCTTAATACAAGTTATCATCTAGCAAAAATGCTATATCCAGATAATTCTGCTCTGGGCTGTACAAAAAATAGAAAATTTACAGTTAGTTGAACAAAAATTCCTTGAAAGTGGACATTCACACATGGATTTGTTTTGATTAATTTAAACCCCCCACTAAAAATAGGTTTGTTTGTTTATCGGCTTGATTTTGATGATTTTTAAGCTGATTTGTGATGGTTCTAAACTTTATAACAGTTTTATATCCTACTTAAAATATTTGTTAAGAAGGATATTAGGCTGTAATAACCTGATGTTATCATCATCATCATCATATCAGCCATTGGACGTCCACGGCTGTGCATAGGCCTCCCTATATGACTTCCAGTCGTAACGGTCGTTCGCAGCCTGCATCCATCATCAGTCTACCTTGTTGGTGGACGCCCAACGCTGCGTTTCCGTTTTGTTTCCGTGGTTTCCACTCGAGGACTTTACGGCCCCATCGGCCATCTGTTCTCCTCGCTATATAGCCTGCCCATTACCACTTCAAAGAGCTAATCCGTTGTGCTATGTCGGTGACCCGCGTTCTCCTACGCATCTCTTCATTTCTGATTCGATCCCGTAGGGAAACTCCGAGCATAACCCTCTATATAGCCCTTTGAGCGACTCTGAGACTGTTGATGAGGCCGATAGTGAAGCACCACGTTTGGGATCCGTATGTCATCACTGGCAACACACACTGATTGAAGACTTTTGTCTTGAGGCACTGAGGTATTTTTTAACGAAAAGACTCTGTGAAGTTTTCCGAACGCTGCCCGTCCGAGCTGGATTCGACGAATGACCTCCTTCTCAAAGTTGGACCTACCTAATTGGACTGTCTGTCCTAGGTATACATACGCGTCATCAACTTCAAGAGCCGAGTTCTCAACCATAACAGGGGAAGGCTCTACATTAACATTGGAAATGACTCTCTTCTTATCCATGTTCATTTTGAGACCAACCCGTTAGGAGACTCGATTGAGGCCTTCGAGCATTGTGCCGAGTTCTTCCATCGAGTTTGCCATGACAACGATATCATCTGCGAATCGAAGGTGAGTGCTGTATTCGCCGTTGATATTGATGCCCAATCCTTTCCAATCCAAAAGTTTGAAGGCGTCTTTCAAAGAGGCAGTAAACAGTTTCGGAGACAGAACGTCTCCCTGTCTTACGGCCCTTTTCAAAGGAATAGCCTCCGAACTCTGTTCTTGTACTCGGACGGTCTCGGACGGACATGGTAACGTTTCTCAACAAACACTAACATTTTTCCTTACTTTTTTACTCTAATATTATTAGGGTGAAAGCTTGTGACTTTGTTCCTTCTTCACGCTCAAATGGTTAGACCAATTTTGTTGAAATTTGGTGAGGACATCGCCGACATCTTGTATTAACACATAGGTTCCTTTTCATCATGACCATCATCATCAGCGAGCAAATCCGTGGGAAGGAGCAAGTAAGATAATAATTACATTTAGTGGCTACCTGAAGTGGCCAGCTTCGTATAGGTATTTAAATTTTCAGGGAATTTTCTATACAGTATGATCAAAGGTACATCTAGGCATAATTTAGAACATCAAGCAAGCTTCACTCTTGATTATTTTGACTTTAATTTGAATTATTTGAATTTCAGTCATTCATAAAGTATTTGTCCAAGTTTCTCCATTTACTAATTGGAATTGGTTGGCACTGATTAATGACTATTGAAGTTTGATATTATTAATATTCAAATAACCAAGGCACTATGTGTTTGTATAGTTTTATGACATTAAAATTACAATTACAACTGAAAGACCTGAAACCACAAAAATTTGTATGCAAAAATCATTAGTTCTTAAAATTTTCTACAGGGAAAACCAATTATCTTGACGCCTTTTATCTTGTAACTTAACGAGTGACAGCTATATAGGTGTTTTTAAATCATGGGTAGCTTTTATTATACAAATGTAAAAACTAATTTCTCGCGTTTCGCTATATTCCTACTAATTTAGAAAATAAAGAGATTTGACATTTGACAGGGAAAACCAATTAAATAGGAGACCTAGTGACAGTTACCTCCAAATTTTGATAAAAGCATTTAGCTTTTTATATATCTGAGGTTACATACTAATAGAACATGAACAAATGTACTTTTTTTAATATATAAATAATAACAATAGAGATTAGAAACTATAATTTCAACACCTCAAACTTTAAAAACGCGATATCTCATTTTGAACTTTTGGGCATTTAATTGGTTTGAACAGTATAACGGCGATATGTTCTTCTAAGGGTTCGCGTATTTGTGATGTGTTTTATGTTTAAGGCTTCGGTGTTGATAACTAAGGCTGATTTTGTAGTGGCTCAGACTTAAACAAACTTGTAATTTACGTAAATCAAACTCTCTAGGCCTATCTATATAAAAAGTATGTATGTATATGAACTCATTACTCTGTGATAAACCTATTGTTAAAACTTAATAATAATAATATTAATATAAAAAAGAACATTAATTTACGAATTTTCTCTCATAAAAATAAATTGTTTTCTCGTGAAAAACCAGCTTTAGCTAGTAATAAGCACTTGACAGTTTTGGAGGCACGTCCTCGTTGGCTGCAGCCCGTGGGCCCATGCCAAAACGCCGTAATATAAATGATATATTCACTTAGACAGGAACGCGCCATATTTCAGTTTTAAGGTTATTGTACAAACTTGGCTTAACGTGTTAGGGATTTTTGCAAGAACTTTAAGTTAAAATTTTTGAGGGGATTCTTGCGTTTATTGGTGACAAGTTTATGTGCGCTTTTAAAATACGCTTAAACTCTGAATACAAACATCGTGAAGAAACGAGCATGTTTTTTAGAACTTTAAAGTGTTTAACGGGTAAATTTAATAATTGAATTTTATGTTAAACAATATGTGACATTCACTAACCCGCAATTGGCCGGTAAGGTGAAATAAAGCTTTATCTCTCTCTTCACGATAAAAATAAAAAGAACGTAAACATTGGCTATAACTTGGTCCCATGACTGCACGCGCCTGCCAACCGCGTAGGATGCACAGCTGAGCGGAACCGGATACAATGGCCGTCGGTTGATTGATTGATTGTTCTGACTGCTATTTTTAAAACTCACTGTGGAAATTTTGATTAAAATTCAATAGCCCATCTTCTCAAATTGTAAAAATTAGGTTAACGCTAAAAATATATTTTTTTTGCTTAAAATTTACCTATTTGTCAATTTGATATCTGATTTTATTTGTTACTTAATTGAAAAGCTAATTATTGTAATACCAAATAGAAGTATCGAGATAATAAACTTAATAATTCTTTTTTATTATTCCAGAAACACAGTTCAAACGAAAAAGACGAAATTGAATACATTATGAGTACTGATAAACACATTTTCATGTGTATTATATTAAGGATATTTGCTAACATCCGAATCAAGTCAAACAAATGTTTAACTTTATAAATTTACTCGTTTGCGTTGCGTTGAAACGTTAAACTAATAAATTCAAAATTAGTTGTCAGTAACTTTGAAATTCACCATTACTCCTTTAAAAGTGATTAAAACCATTTATTTACCGCGAAACATCACTTTGTTACTATTAACAATTAATTCGCATCAACATATACAAATATTATTGTAAAATTGCATATCAGCCGGGCATTGGCTCCGGCGCAATTAAAAATGTAAGTAGAATAAAGAAAAATCATTTTCAATTATTACGTGTAAAACATTAAAATATTGTTAAAGTTGAAATAAATTGGATCTTCACCACAACATTCGAAGAGCTAAATACATAGTTTTTTGATTATAAATTGAGAGTTTTATCCTTAAAAATGTAAAATGAACAAACTGAACCTCCATTCCTATAAATAACACATTAGTTATGGTTTAGATTTTCATTTATACACGCAGATAACAAGTTGCTCAACCAAGCATATTGAAGTTTCTATTTAAATAACAAGCGAAAGCAATACTAAACTGTATAAAGAATAGAGGCAGCCTGATAAGGAACATTTTCATGACCATGGCAGCCCCAATAGCATTAGGATATTTTCTAAAACGCTAACTGACCAACCGCGTTTATGTAAATTATAAACTCACGAATGATTTATACTGTATCCGAAACCCAATCAAAGGTTTGGTATGAATTTTGAATTAAATCTGACATACCGTAATTCAAGCGACGTCCAATTCCCGGTTTTCACGTTTCTGTCAGGACACAGGCGTTTTCAAACAGCTGGTACATTCTAGCAAAAGTTTCCAATGAAAAAACAAGGCTTTTTGATATTGATATAATAATATTAATATATTTACCAAAATATTATACTAAGAACTATTAAATTTCAGAGAAAGAAATAGACCGTCGTTGAACATATTGTATTAAAGCTAAATTTAAAAATGTTCATTAAGTAATTCATATTTTAATTTTGTATAAATTTTTGATAATTGTTAGAATTTAAATTGGCAACACGCGTAGGTACTTGAGTAAATCTTATACTTAATCAACATTTTTTTGTTCGCTATATATTTTAAATAATTTGAGAACGTTTCTGATAAGGTTTTAATGTAAAAAGTGAATGTAACATAATTTGTTAGTCTGGAAAATTTCATTTAATTTTTCTATTTATATGTTTCCAAATCGTAACTTAATCAACCCAGCTGCTGTCTAGCGCTAGAGGATTTACGTCGAATGCGCTATGTTACGGCAAAACCAGAAACACATCGGACCCCGGCTCGGTTAACTTTGCCCAGATTATCGCCACGAAAATATACGCTTCTGCGATTCTATTCATACTTTTACTGCGACAAATTAAGCCTTTACGCTTCCCTTTTAAATCTCGTTATGCCGGTTTTTACTTACCGAGGAATTTGGATTTCTAAATAACTGAATATGAAAGCGATGAAATTCAAAAATTAAATGCTATTTTAAGAAGTGTGAAGTTGTGTTCTTTAGGTGAAAATTAAGCTTTAAAATATGCCAGATGAAAATTGCCATAAGTCGCGAATTGAACCGTGTTTGCAAAGTTCAAATCCCACCGCATACTTCAATATTGTACAAATGGTCACTGAGGTCTAACTCACTGACATCAGTGTGTTAGACGGTTAGTTATGTTAAAAACTACAGATCTGAGCTGGATGCTTGCCGCTTTACTGCATAATTAAAGTCAAATTAAAATAAGCTAACGATATAATAGGATATAATAGCTGATAGATGATAACGTTCTGTATGGGCTGAGATATACATATTTTCATGGTTAATATTAATTAAAATTGAGAGATGATCATTAAAGTACCTACCGATTTAATTAGGTATGATACGAATAAAAAAGTTTTCATTAAAAGATTATCTTTCCTTAATGATTTATTCCGACCACTTCATAAAACACACATAAAACGATAAGACAAAATCACATTCCGAGTACTTAAAGAATCCATTGAACCATTTCAGATTGTTAGCATCATTAAAAGACAATAAAAACTTAAAACTCGTCCAAACTTCACTTTCAACTTACCTGCAGATAATTAAGTTTAAAAGTACTTAAACTTAACTTAAAGTTTCAGGATTGCTTATTAGTTACTCTTAAAATAATTAGGTTATACTTCGCTTGTTTTTTAAGTAACCTTTTTGCGTGCTGGAGTATATTTCGATAAGAAAGTTTAAGAGTTGATTTAAAGTCTAGTTTTTATGGAAATCGTCTGAACAAAGTTTCATAAAAATATTTAACGCAAAAAAATAATGAACATTTTTAGCGAGAAAAATAAGATGGGTAGGTACATTTTCCTTCTAAGTATTTTATTTTTATAACGTCGCAATATACGTTTAATAACTAGAAGCTAAAGCTGTTTCAAGCGGTATGTTACCCGTTTCGTGTTCTAATATTGTTAAAAACCAAAATGTTTTGTTGCAATGTTTAATTCATAACGGTATATCTTTTTCATTCTGAAAGTCAAGGATTCGATCTACGTGTAACTCGTGGTTAACTCGTTTTATTATTAGAATGCTTCAATCACGTGCTTTAACTGAAAAAATAATATTTCTATGAAACCTAGGTAGTCCCCGTCGTAAGCTAGGAGCTTGTGTTACGGGTGCTTATAATCTAATTACATAGATGGATATTTTTAAACTATACATAGATTTATAACACACTCGGAACAAATATTTGCAGATCGTACAAATTTTTGTCCTGAGGCAGCAATCGAACCCGTGACCACATGCGTTGCTGGCGAGCTTTTGCCCGCTGCGCCACAGTGGTCGTATAAACCATAGTAGAATCGTATAAGGCTTGACTTCTATAATGAACTAAGGTGTCTTAAGATATTCTTGTCATGTGGAATAACAAAGTACTATTCCACAATTATAACATAAAAACAATTAAGATTGCGCAAACATTTACGATTTAATTGTTTAGAGTCATAAATTATTTGATAGGGCTGTTCATGTCGCTTATCGATAACGCTCATGCACAACACTAACCGTCGGATTTCACGCGAGTCGCGGCCCTTCAACCCGGTAATTGAATAGTAAAATGAACATATTCATTTTACAATTCGATTAAGTTATTTGCCACAATAGCGTAAATAACTTATTTGGTTATTGATACTATAGTTTGCGGTTGTTATACAAATAGGACTCTACATTCATAAATTCCTTGTTAGTTGAATGCAAAATATTATGCATATCATGATAAGGATTTTAACATATTACAGAAATATAATGTACATCAAAAGAAAACCTAAAGTACTTTTTACCGCTGGAAATCCCAATAAAATGCATAATGTTAGTAAAGTTTTTTTCAACCTATTAAATCATCATCGTCTTCACAAAACATTAACGTACCACTCGTCTCCTAAATAAATCTCATGAATGGTATTCGATGGCAGTCAATTGGTAGATACAGAAAACAGTACAATGATACCACCTTCTGGTAATATAAATGCCTTAGTCGGTTCTACGACACCCACAAGACACCCAAACCATAGATGACGAGCTATTCAGCATCAATGAGCTACACACTTATTCGTGAAATACACACGTTTCAGAATAAAGACTCCGATTACTAACAACATTACGCAAGTTCTGAAGCTCGACAATGCAACAGTAATGTATTGGACAATTAGAGCAATGAATCGTCGTCATGGAAACTTGCCAGCCATCTTGTAAACACCTACGCGACCAGAAGGAAAGGTAGCTTTGGATATTTGGTAATAGAGGTTAGAAGAGTAACTAAGTTTGATAGAATTCTAGAATAGCGATTCTAAGAAGAGATATTTTATACACAGACACACACAGAAATTTACTATTTTTACGAATGTTAACAAAAGCAGCTCCTATAGTCTATAACTCAGGTAGCGTAGGTATTACTTACGTGGATTTTTTTTAACGATGGTTCATCATTAAATATTATTTAATTTAATAAATAATTTATTAAATGTTTATTTTATGCTATATCGATGAAATACGTTTTTAGATTCCAAATTACTAAATATGGCATCTGCATAATGAATTTTTGAATGTGGACAGTTGTATAATTTCCGTCAGTTTCACATCTCCCCAAGCAATGAGAATCGCGATATAAAATTGATTTCAGCTGAGCGCGCTGGCGGACGTCCAACGCCTTTTTGTTCCGTGACACTCATTTTTATGAACTTCTGACGCTGCTCCATTTTCTTAAACAAACAATCTGGTTTACTTAAGCTGACAAAAGTTAATTTTATTCGACTGTTGTTGGGTAAATATTTTGATACATCGGGAGTTTTGGTTCTGGGTGGCTTTATTTAATTTTAAATGAAGGATTTTTATTATACGATATTTATTAGCGAATGTTTCCACCGATAATATTTTCGTATGTTGTTGTTTTTCCATTGTTTGATTTGCTTTTATTTTAAAATAAACTTTTCCATCATATTTTGCCACGGAATTCAGAAATATAAAAATGGTTATTTAAATTAATTTCAGAACTCTAAAATTACTATACCTACTCTTTTTGCGAAAAAGAATTAATGAGAGAGAGAGAACTTTTATTCTGATATTAGTTTTTAATATATTTATAATGAAATAGTGGTTCTTTATTATTGCTCATTTTCATACCAACGGGAAAAACACAAATGTTCTATTACAATAATCATAGATAATTTACTAATCAATAAGAAAAGGTGCAACCGACTTTTATATTATAAATACCTACCTTAGTTGATTATACAACGCCCGCGGTAAAAAATGTACTATTTTTAGCAACACACAGTGGTGCTTTGGCAGCTTAAATTTAGGAAATAGTTACATTACAATAATTATATTCTAATAATACTAACTTAAAAAAAATCATAAAACGAAACAGATCTGTATTGTAAATTGTGAAAAGTTTCGTATGATACCGCAACAAGATACAACATCCCTAGAAGGCATCTCATCTGGGAGCTATGAATAAGGAAACAGGACTGAGATGTTGGCGGATGCTGCGAACTCAGTGCGCTGACCGGAAGTCTGACTCACTGTCGCGTACATTTCATAATTTTGTTTATCATATCATGACGTATATTTTCTTAGATCTTTAAGATTTGAGAATATAACACATCACCGCTCTGCCTCGGTAGTTCAGCCTGCAGGACTAGGCCGTCCGTCGTGATGACACCGCGCTTTAGATTCTTGCGTGCGTCATGGGCGCCGATAGTATTCGTATAAGGGTAATGTGCTTGTTACTAATTTGCCGTTAGAAACACGTATTTTTTTATAAATATTGATGGACAATTCACACAATATCTAGCCCCCGGTGGTGAATATTTTACATGTAGAACACCGAGACACCCGGAACAATAAATGTCTGCAGATCGTTGTAGAAGGTCGTCAGTTAATAGGTCAAATATCTCGCGTCAAGAGAAAAGACCCTGTGTCCCAGCAGTGGGACCGTAAAAGAGATACTTATGATTTACAAAAACATTATTCCGAGAAGCAATTTTGTAGCTCCAAATAAAATTTAAAAGAACGATTACCTGCAGCACTTTGTGCTAAATTTGAGTGCGCCATAAACTAAAAAGAAACAAAACATTCCTCAAAATGTTTGCTCCACACACGTTAAATAAGTTGCACACTTCATTTTAAAAAGAATTCTTGTGAAGTTGTGCGCAATTAGCTAGTGGAAAAATATGTGTGTTCGTGTGTTTGTTTATTATTTTTAGTGTTTTTGGTCCAGGAACGCTTTGAAGCTTAATTCATCAACCAGCTATTTTTCCTGTGAAATTTATGTAGGTAACATTTTTTTATTTTAAAGTGAACTAAAGCAAGCCTTAATTAAATTAATAGATCTGTTCAAAAATAATAATTTTATATAAATTAAAATATTGGGTTACATTTTATCATATTTTTATGTCAACCTTGTTTCCATTGTTTATTTTATTTAATAATGTGTTGTATTTATTGACTTGTCCAAGTGATCTTTAGGATTTTATGGAAATAAATGACATAAATCTTTAAAAAAAATCTTTAAATCTTTAAATCATTGAAAACTAGTTACTGCACAAATATTCACAGACAAACAAAATTATGATTTGTAAATTTAACCAGATTAAAGCAAACATACTGTTATATTCAGAGACTTAGTGGCGTGGCGGGCGAACGTCCACCTTACGACGCAGCATTTGCGGGATCGATTCCTGCCAGGGACAACTATTTGTACGATCTGAAAAAAATTGTTTCGGGTGTTCTATCAATTTAAATGAAAGTATCAATGTAGTGGTTTATAAGATATCTTGTAGGTGCATGTACCCACAACACAAGCTTCGATTTACAACGGGGCTAGATGTTGCTGTGTGAATTGACCAGCAACGTTTACTGTAGTAGATTATTTTGCATAATAAATAAATTCCCTCTTTGCTACTGACTGTACAGTACAAAGTACAAACCTAATGTATTAGTATTGATGTCAGACCAAAATTGAATTCTCTGTCATTGGTTTAGTGAAATACGTAAGACGCGGTCAGACTCATGTTTATTTATTAGGGTTTATCGACCACTGGCTTGTTTGGGAGTGAAGCTGCTGGCTGGGTGCTGGGCTATTGCATAATGGTTTGAGTTTAAGAGCAACCCGAATATTGCTGTAATTTTATAATATGATCCGCATGATAAAATCCAATAATTCAAAATTATAACATTCGGTATGTTTTACACCGTAGTTATCTACTTATCAAATAAAAACAACATTAAGTTATATCATATAACTTAATGTTGTTTTTATTTGATATCTCATAAAATATTGTTGTCCTATTTAAATACCTGAAATATGATTCTGGTACTAATTAATAATATTTTTTATAAATAATAAAATAAATTTGTTTTTACCTTGAATATGAATGGTGATGCTCGTGATAGTTATCTGAAAAGAATATAAAAAATTTACTCAATCATAATTAATTAGACTGATCATCTTAAAATTTAGAAATTCTCATATCTAAGGAGATTGTGGGCTTATAAATTTACGTCTGTTGACTTTTACACGAATGTGGATTTTTAGTCTTCGAAAAGAGAACACAATATTCCTTGGAGAACCTTATACAAGAGTACGAATTGAAACAACAAAGCTTTTGAGGCTCGAGGCATAGAAAAGGATTCCAAGTTTGGTTGAATTTAGGTTATTCAACGAACGAAGTGTATGAAATGTTAACTAAATGTATATTAGTATAGATTAATACCTACTTTCCTATTACGTGTTTTTATTTCACACTAAAATAATCTTCATAATCAAGATATCCCTTATTTTAAAACTGTAGTCTTAGTACATCAGCTCTAAGCGCTGCGACCACACACTCCCTCGGGTGATATTATGACTTCAAAGTTAAACCAAAACACGCTGTTTCCTTTACCAGTTCATCCTTACTTCTGTAATACTGTATGAGGCGGAGTGGTCAGATAATATTGTGGAAGTGTTAGAGAATAAACTGCCAAGTGCGAGTTAAACGCAATGAAGAATTCCGTCCATGTTTGTCAATACGGCGAGTTTCTATAAGGGTGGGTATAGACTACAACATTTACTTGTAACAGAACGACGAGCGATTGTGATTTGTTCTAGTGTATCACCCTTTTTACGAACTAAACGTCGAGCACGCTCGCCTCTTTGCTACAGCCTATTGTACAAAGTAATGAGCATATTGGTGTAACATTTCGTCGAGCCTTTGAACGAATGCGGGCGATGCGCGGCCGCGGGCTGACGCGGAGGAAGAGCTACGAACGACGCACGCGGTATTTATTAAGTTTACATAATTATATAAAACCTAGACTCCTGGACCAAATATCTAAAAATTATTGATAAATAAAATAAGTGACAAACAACCGCACAAATAACCCTTCAAAATTATTTAAGGTGGTATATAAATATTAAAAATATTCATAACCTAAAAAATGTCCTCTGTGACAAACCAATAAATTATTCAAAATAATCATTTCTTCCCCTTTCATCTATATCAAACCTCATCTTGAAAGTGCCATCAGAGTTTCATAGATGGCGCTACGCGACCCCAAACGTCCCATAGAGAGATACCCTTGAGGTGTCCCTACGGGGCAGTTTGTGGGACAATAAAGTTACTGGGAACTTTTGAGTGAAGTTCTTGAAACAGATGTTAGTCTGGAATGGGGTTTGGGAAAGGTTTGTTATATTGTGAGTTACAGTTTTTGTTTTATGATAATGATAAGTTTGCTGATAAGTTAAAGCCGTGTTGGCTAAGTGGGAACACACTTGATTTTCATTCCGAAAAATTCCCCTACATACATATAGATTACATAATTACGTATAGATTTTTTTCCTTGTAATAAAAAAGAACATGTGCATTGACAGATAAACTATTCTTTATATATAGCTCTTAAATCACAAGAGATATATAATGCATAGCAACATAAATAACTCTATTAAAGATAGGTAGAGCCTATTTCACATAGAATATCGCTTGGATATCGTTTCCATACGTTGAACATGGATACGCTTGCCTGAGCTTAGCTAAGCAAGCTATGCTGATACAATAATGATACTATTAGTACAACTGGATTTGCCTTGATCTTGTGATATGGCTGTGAACACATAACTAGATACATACATACCGGATCATACCTAATATATTTGTCTGGGATATTAAATATTTATTATTCTCAATATTAGAACACGAACGGGTATCATACCATGATATTAATTTGTCTGTAAATTGGTGGAGAGATAGCTTAGAATCAGATGAAGAAAATAAACTTAGTTTTACAATAGGCAAATATTAAACGGCAGTTGAAGCCGCGGGGTACTATATAATAGTACTTTATAAAATAAACAAAACTACTCGTACCTACTGTAAAAATATAAAACGACCAATGAAAAGCGATGCAAGGTGAGAAACGTGTTATTATTGCCATCAACAAAAACCATTAAATACCAATTAAAGTAATTTACCTACATTTAATCAAAAGGCAAACTCAAACCAATGATTATAATTAAGTAACAATATTCAGCCTGCCACAATCATCTCTCGTCGACTGAAAACCTCAAGTTTCTCAAAATCAGTATTCAATAGCGAATTCCCAAAACCCACAACATTCTCGACGCAAGTAAATTATCAAAGCCTCATTAAATATCTCCACATTATTTCCCTATCTTCACCTTTAAGCCTATCAAACTGCGAACATAAAATAAACTGTAAAGCAAAGTGCTACGTTTCGAAATCCCTTGAGCAATCAAAGAGATACTTCCTCGATGAAATGAGGGTAATTTATCAATGCTAAGTACGATCTTCTTGTATCTTTAGGCAAACAGTCCTTGCTTACGAGGGTTCGTCCCTTTACCTTGTATAAGGTATTATTTCTCACCCTTTCATTTGCTGAGTAGCTACTTATGTTACGGAATAGTTTTCGGACTAAAATATGCTCTGTTTAGCTTTGGGCTTGGACAGCGATGCCTAAATCTGCGTGAAATTACTTGATGTTGTATTTCAAATCAGAAAAACGATGAAATATCGAGCAGGGCCAGTCTACTTAATACACCAAAGAACCAAAAATATTATCTCGTTTAGGCTAGATGTTGCTGTTTGATTTGTAGGGTAAAATTATCTATACATTAAAAAAACCTGAAAAGTTTGTTTGTACAAGCTAGTCTCAGAAGATGCCGGCTTCCTCACGATGTGTACCTTGACTTCGGCGTCGAAGCACTTTTTTTCTAGGTACAAATAATTCATTAAGAAAAATGAGACGTTCGTTGGTGGTGTTTGAACCCACGACTTTTGGCATAAAAGTCGTTTGAGCTCCCACCATCATAGTTTATTGTTATAAATGTTGTAATCTTTATGTTTATGTTTATATTAAGTTCAATCGATATACACATACCGCAAATTAAACCACGCACCCACCATAGCATCACTGGCATTACACAACCGTTGTATATTCTCGAAATTGCTTGAAATTAGACTCATCTCCGAAACACGACACTGCAAATACCTCTTATTGAATTTCCATGTCAGATATTTGGGTGTTTACCATCCAAATGAAAATGCCGGGTTTTTGATCTTGACGCGCTTTATTTCACTTTAATAAAGTTGCTTTTGCTTTCCAAAATCTTACAGCTTTACAGCTTAATAATAATGTACATTTACTGAAAGAGATATTCTGTGCTTTAGATAATATCACCTTATATTTCCACGAGTGATACAAATTAAATCTACTAAGGGATTTATTGATGTACCTACAAAAAAAAATACTTCTAAAATATTCTTATCAGATATAATTTATTGTAATGCAAATCTTTTATTTTTTTTATCAATTTTTGAAATTACTTACATTGATTTGCGAAAATATCCACAACCTATTTAAATTTTCATTTGTTAGATACATTACTCGAATCATTTTCTAACTCCATAATCTTCATAGAAAACATGAATAGTATCAAAAGTTTGCCTTCGAAACTATAACTTTTGTCATGAAAATATTTTTATATAATACGAAAAGTTCCATTCAACTTGACCACGCGTGTTAAATTCATTTACATAACAACGAGTCGGAAAAGTTTCACAGAATCCTACTTTTCCAGTTGTGTGCAAGTTTCGTACTAAAATACGTGAGCATTTGTTGACTTATTCATTTTGAATAATGCTAATATTGAATAATATGGCTTTAATATTATAAGACTATAAAACTAATTTAATGGCATACAAAATTATAAGGCTGTCTTAGAAGTCCTGGTTTTAAGGTTTGAATCATCATTTCAGCCGTTGGACGTCCACTGCTGGACATAGGCAACCTACATGATTTCCAGTTATTGCATTAGGACGCGACCTAGTTGGTGTACGTCCGACGCTCCTATTTTATGATAGATATGCACGAAAAATATAAGAATCATACAACAATATAAAAAATCATTGGCAAACTGTTCCTTGTCACCAAAATTTCAATTTCTCTCAAAACACAAACATTCACATTCACAAATCCCTAGCAAAAGCAAGGTACAGTCACCCCCAGAAATATAGCAATGGCAACCAGAAAGTACAGTCAGTGACATAATCCGACAACACGAAGCACAAATAACGTATTTGGTATTTTTTGCAACGTACGTAAACTTAATGGAAGTTGGTGCCCCACGGAAATAGCCTGACCGGTAAAGATTAACAATGTGCAAGTTTTTTCTAGGTTTTCTAGAAAAGAAAAAAATGTGTCTATTAATTTGTCTCTGAGACCAGGAAGATAGATGTAATTTTTTTATTATACATACAATTATAATAACTAATATAATAATATTAATTAGATAATACTTAACAAGCATTGTGATAGTTAAGTAACACAAGCTTCGAGCTTACCACGGGGCTAGATCTTAAGTTGTGTAAATTGTTCTGCAATATTTATTTATTTTATTTATTTATTTATTATTATATCCGTTAATTGAGTAATAGGACACAGGAACTTCTTTCTTGACGAGAGAGATTAATTATTAATTTACCACGCTGGCCAAGTGTTTAATGGTGAATGACACTGTCCTTCAAGATTTTCAGATGTGATCTATAGCGGCAGACGGACCCTTATATTATGGGTCTTAGTGATCATTATAAAATAATCATTATAATGTTGTTGAGCTGTTATAATAATTATTACTATTTCATTATGAATTATTTGTAAATATAAATATAACAAATTTCCTTTTCCACAATCTCGTCAAGCCCCTACTCAAATACAAATTATATCCAAAAACATTACCAAAAGCTTACAATTTACATGTAATACGCAACAAACGAAACGAGGAACATTTCTGTCGACAAAAACGCCCCACGACGAGATATTGTAATATTCTCACATAAAGCGAGCCTCTTTGCCTCTTTGCAAATCATTTGACAGGCTTTTTCACATGCAGGGCGGACTATGGTTTACATGTTATACAAAAACTGGAAACATAATATTTCTTTATTAGATTGTTTTGTGTCGTGCTGCACATTAAAATTAAACATTTTATTTTGGTTGTATATAAAACTTGTTTTTTTTTAGTAAAGTATAATATTGAGTAAACCTTTCGAAATTCCTACAACATACCGGTTTCCTCACGATGTTTACCTTTACCTTTAAAGTACGTGTTTCAATATACATCACTAGTTCTTAATAAAGGTTCCTTATGCACGTTTAACCAATCACAAACAAACACTATTCAGTATTACATTAAGTATGTATTACAGAAGGAAACTACAATAATAATTTGTTCGTTGATATCACCATACGCCGTGAAATTTACTTCAGCATAATTTAAAAGTCCACATAAATCTAAACTCTAAAAGCAGGGAGATAAACGACAAACTTCTATATCACTCGCTTAAACAACGTAAAAGAAGAATGGCAACTATTTCCTTTATCTCAACTTTTCATTTCATAAAACAAAGTAATATTTCAGTGCACTCTACGTTCTAAGTAAAAATACCCCGACGTTTCTCATACATTAGCATGAGAGGAAATAAGGTGGCTCAGAATCGTGTAAAAAGAAGATATTGCGAATACTTTGTTGCGCAGTTTTTTAGCTCATTTAATGGTTTTATACCCGAGAATTAAAAAAAAAATCTGAATGGATACATGTCTCTGTCTGTAATTTTGCATCTCTTCTAAGCACAAAAATAATATAATATTTATTTTAAAATATCATTCAGTCTACCCGGAAGTTTAAAAGTTGGTTCGGCTAATATTCATTGGGTTTAAAAATGTATGTAAACTTTTAATTGAAAATTAAATGAGGCTTTTTGTTTCAAGCCATAAAATTAACTTTATAAACTTATTTACAAAATTCTCCTAAATAGTTAACTTTGAATTTAAAAACTTCCCGATGTACCTGAATTATGATATGATTTTAAAAATAAAATATTAATTACTAAATAAAACAAGAAGCCTGAATTTAATGTAATAAAGCAGAAAATTTATAAATCAAAGTTTATGTTCAAGCAGCAACGAATTAAATTAACAAACAAGCTGCTTGCTCATAAACAGTGCTTACGCAACTTCCAGCTTAATCCGACAGAATGACAAACTTCAGGATAACATATCACGAGTAATCCCCGAGTTTGTAGTTCTGTGGCACCTTGTACGTGCGAGGGAGATGAGAGATTGTGTATCTCGGTCATCCTTTCTAGCCTTTTGCGGTACTAGACTGTGACATGTTGGTATAAGGGCTCCTGTGGTACTTTTGAGCACTGCACTCATTTTGTCAAGGACTTTCTGCAAATGTTTGTGGTTTTTGTTTAAAATCCGTGTAAAAAAAAAGTTTTTAAGAGTTTGAAGTTCTTTGTACGAAAGTGGCACTCAAAATTAATATCTATCTGTGATATTGTAGGATATTGTTTATCAGAATTATCTAGTGCCCGTAACGCTAGCTTTAAATTAATATAACTCGCAAAAATGCAAGACAATAATACAAATGTATAAAAAAGAGATTTTATTACGATACTTCTTAGAAATAACAATAAGTACGTTAACCATCAAATCACCACGTGTCGTGGTCTTAAAAGAACTTTGGTAACCCCTAATCCACTTATTGTCCCATAGAAAAAACTACTAAAGTTTAAATCACAAAATCTTTATAACATGTCTAAAGTACATACGACTTATCCTATTCACGAATGTATGAAAGAAAATGCATGAATTGAATATAATCTATGTGTCATGGAATAAAACCTTTTCACAGAAGTGTAAGTTCTTAACATTTGTAAGGGGGATATAAGCGGATATTCTTCTTAAGCTTTATTGGATGTTTGGAAAATAATTGAGAAATTTAACGAAGGATTTAGCAGTAGTTTATACTGTATCTCCTTGGCGCAGCGAGCTAAATTCCGCCTGCGATGCAAAAGGTTGTGGGTTCGATTTCCTATGGGACAAACGATCTGCATTTTTACTATAAATAATAAATATTAGGTTTTTCAGATGTTTAGTACCTTTACCACAAGCTTACCACGAGGCTAATTATAATTTTCTGTCTGAATTCATAAGATCTGACCCACCCGCGACTTCGCCCGGTTTATTCCCATGTATTATTACGACTATTTTAAAACCAAATAAACCTAAATCGGGTCAGCCGTTTTTGAGTTATAACATTACAACCAAAAGTGGCATTATTTATTTACAGTTATACGGTCCAGGATTAGAATATTATAAGCATACCACTTCTCTACAACGCCGACAGGTATTCAAATAAAAGAAAATATCACAAAAGAAAAATTAATAAATCAAAATGGACAAAACGCTGCCCATTGTTAACTCTATGATAAATCGTACTTATTTCGTTTTCTTATTCCAGTGTAGTAAGGAATGAAATATCGCACTATCTTGATATGGAAGAGATAGATAAATTACAACACTTCTATTTTTCAATAAGTGTTAATTTCAGCTATCATATGTACTTTTATAAGAGTACTAGTAAATAATATATTTTCTGCAGCAAAAACTTGGCTTCGTGTTATTATGAGTTATATTGTACATATTTCATAAAATTCCGTTTAGTAGTTTTAGAAAAGCTATTTGCTTGATATGAAGAAAATTTTAGTGGCGGTAATGGACAATGGTGATGATTTTAAACGCGGGTAAAAAAAAATAATACGAATTTTTCCTGGAAAATTATGTTTAACTCGGAAAAGTCGTATTGTATGATCGTGATCAATAAAATAATCACTTTGTTGACAAAATCATATCGATGGTTAACGGCCAAAAAAGGATAACCGACATGTAACAAACTTTACAGTAGAGAGGATTAAAGTTGAAAATATACGAAAAAAAATCATAAAAATTCTGTTTAAGCTTCCGAAACCTTGAAAATTTAACTACTTAGCTTTTGATTGTCACTCTACAAAATGGCATTATTAATTTGTAATAAATCGACCTGTAAACACCCTTTACGGTCGCTTACCCCTAAATGGTCCTGATTTTACAAACAGCCAGAACGTCTTAAATGAAAAACTCTTATTCATTTACTTCCAGACTAAATGATTTAACAGTTCTTTTCGTATTATTTATGTCGAAGAAAATCAGCTTAACCGACTTTTTATAACAGGAAGTAGGGGCATTTATGGTATAACTGGTTATTGAATTTTGAAAGACGGGCGAGAAATTGATACTAAGTAAAAATTCTTGAAAGAAACATTCGGTTTTTTTGTAAACGATGAAACACTGTGTCTTTTACTATTTTAAATTACAGAAAAGTAACTCGTAACTTCATTTCAGAGAATAAAAACTTTTTATACTCAATCAGCAGTCTTTATTTTAATAAAAAATGACACAAATTCACTTTGCTTTGAACTAATAGTTTCAACAACACTACTATTAGTTTTTAAATCTTAATAATTATATAAAATCCTTCGTGAGTAATCTGTTCTTCGTCGACTGCTTGATCAGGAACAGAGCATGATGAAATGTTTCTATTGCGATGATTTATTTCCTAAAAAGAAAAAAGTATTTAGTTAAAAACTTCTTTGTCTTAAACTAGGTACTTATTTTAAAACATTATAGCACACTTTTTATAATAGGTAGCGAATAATAGGTATGGATGTTTGTTACCATGAAAACATAAGCTACCTAATTTTTATCCCATAAATCAGTTCCTGCGGGATTAAAATCACCTTTAAACGTTTCCTTAGGAACAACGCATGCAAAGCCGCGGGCGCAGCAGTTTTATAAAAATACGAAATTTCCACAACCCACGGAAGGACTCGAACCCGCCTTTTTTCAACAAAAACAGAAACAGCAAGAACAGTGTAGTTAAAGTGTAATGAAGGGTGCTCAACCGTGGTATGTTAGACATCCCATGGCTGGACACGCTTAATTTTACTTGAAGATTTATGAATGTGCAATTGAAGTAGGTAGGTATCATTATTTTTATTCTTACCTCGTCTGGGTTTTCAAAATTTATTCTTCGTCCCCGTAAGTTTATTTTTGAAAAGCGCAATGCTTTTCCAATGATATCACATGCCCGCTGTTTTTGGGCCATGACTTCCTGAAACATAATATGTTATTAATAATTATTATTATAAGTAACAAAGACACTAACCATAATTGTGTGTGTACCTATACATACCAATCCAGTATTTAAACTGTTTGGATGCCATTCTATGAACTATTATTCATTATTATTGTAAACAAACCTTATAAATTGTAGTTCTAGCACTCACCAAACTTTGCGCGCCAAAATGGCTCGTGTGCATGCGTGGCGCTTAAACCGCAGTCGCCTACGCACTAAAGTTCACTGTTGGTTCGTGACTCCGTTTGTTTTGAACACACGAAAAGGGTAACCGACGTTTTAGTATTATGCTGCACAAGGTAACTGACAAATGCCGTAACAAGAAATTAGCGTAAGTGGAATTTTTATGTTTTACTTTATTATCTAACCACCAAATTCGTTTGCAAATCGGGAGGTAAAAACAGGATAAGCGACAATATGTTTGGTGAGAGTCACTAGGACAATTTGTGTTAAGCTCCTCATAGAATTTGAACAGTGACAGGAAAAAAAAGGCTAAGCGCCAAAAAAAGTCTCGGAAATGCAGCCTAAACATACTAAACGACGATTATGATTTTTTAAGAAACGGACAAAATATCCCAACCAGAATTTTATAAAAAAAAAAATCTAGCCCAAACAGGTTAACGCCCAAAATAGTAATTTTTATTTTATGCCAAAATAGCTTAAGTGTCATTTTCCAGATTCAACTTTTCTTATAACCACCAAAATAAAAAAGACACTAAAATATGTGTCGTTTACGACGAAGAAATCAGGCTTAGGACCTTAATTTACAAACTGCCTAAGCGCCAAAAAGTATTTCGTAGAGCCACGATACTTGAACCAAACGACGCAGAAAAAAAAGCCGATTCCAACCATATATATAAGTCGATTTCGCAAAAAATGGCGGTTAGCCCTTTTTGGCCGTTACCCATCGATATAACCCGGTTTACCCTAAATAAGTTCCAATTAAACTTAATCAATTAATTACTTTCATTTTCAACAACAACCCTATAAATTACTAATTATCCAGACTAACTTTACGTCATTACCAAAAAAAAAACTAGAAAAAGCATTATGCCCACCTAACCCACAAAAGCTAGAATTTATTATTCCTAACTTCTGATATAAATCTTGGTGACAAATACTGAAGTTCTTCGTACTCTAGGGGAGAAAAGATGTTGTTTTAAATAGAAAGGTGGTTAAAATTTAAGTGCTTTGGAGAAATGCATTATTCTTTCTAAGTAAACCCAATTGATACCTGATTTTGCTATTTTAGTGGTATTCAATATTTTTAGTTTTGCCATAAAAGTTTTACTCTTTCATGGCATCAAAATCTAGAAGTACATTTCTATTAACCAAGCTCCTACCTCACTTTTGGTTTAATATCAGTAATATACAGAAACAGATAGAATAGTACTATTCTTAGACCAGAACCGCATTGGATAAACTTAAGCATTTATAATATAAGTTAGGATTAGTGCTGCGTTTTGGTTTGTTTTTCCGTGGAGATAAGGACGCGTACAGATATCTGCCTGTTACATTTTATCGTCAAATAATTGTACCATTTATAATTACTTGAGGATAAAAAGTACATTTAGCCATTTACATTACTGGGACCGTATTTAAAAGTTCATTCTACCTTCCCATTTACCTGTGACTAGGTGTAGACTTCGGTTTGGCGCTCCGCCAGGAAGCGGAATTAGAACGGCCATACATCAACATTCCTGCTGCCGAAAAAAGGACTGCACTCACCAAAGCCTGATTGACTTGCCTTGATCGTTACTGCATTGTATGTATAAGGGTTTAGTGGACTTGCGCCCTGAATTGGCTGGAGTTCAATGAGCTGTTGTGTTTTGGCTGTGGTTCAGTTTATGGATCGCCAGCACTTGTAGTTTGAGGCCGTATGTAAGGTTATTTGAGTTTCAGAGGTCATACTTTACATGTCAATTGCTTCCAAATAAATGACAATGATAGGGATTTATTTAAATAACAAACTAAAATTACAAATTTAAATTAAAATGCTTAGATTTAAACAAACAAAAATATTTATCAATTCACAAATTAAATACATATTTAGACTTCACCTTAAGACACGTTAAATCGCTCTCATAAACAAAAATCCAAGGGTTATGTGGCGGGGTTTGATCCCGCGACCTTCAGAATGAATGTGGATTGTGCTACCACTTAGTCAACGCGGCTCTGCTACTACTTATGCTGCGTTTACTTGCGTTAAATTCTTGATGCTAACAAGACTAGCTTATTGAATATCAAGTCAAAGTTATCAGAGGCCTTATCAAGTTGCGGGCAAGTTTGCGCTCGGCACAAATTGTAAAAGCGTGCTCGAGTACGCTCGAAGTTCCATGACAAACAACTACAACTCTTACACTTAATACTTGAATATTGTAACTTGTATACCTACCGTTTTTAGTCGTTTTCAGTATTATTTATATTATTATTTTCATGAGGGATTTTTTGAATGTGAACTACCTTTCCGGCCGGTGCCTTAGCCCGCGTTATAATTTACATATTTTCCCCCGAAAAGTTGATCTCATTTCCCGCTTTAAAACTCCTACCTATGTCCTGGTTCTAAGCTACCTCTCCGCTAATTTAGCTAAATGAATTTAGCTGTTCTTGAGTTATAAATGGTGTTACTAACATTACATGACTTTCTTATTTATAATTATGTATAAATAAATAGATAACTTTCAATTAACGAACTCTTTTTACAAATCTACTTTTACTTGGTACTTTAAGTGTAAAACTATGGTTGAAATAAAATTAAATATACATAAACCAGGCGAAGATATAAATGACATTATCAAAGTCACATTAACCTCAATAAATTCCACGTATAAGTATAAGTCAAGAACCTTAATAATTTAACCCAACCTTACAATTTACATAAAATTTTAATTTATATTCAAAAGTAATTTCACCACTTCCGTTGGGAGAAAACTCTTGCCAAAACACCTATCTTAAAAATAATAAAAGTAATCTAATTTAGAAAGTCTCCCGGATATGAAGCCCGGGTATACCCGGGTCGGGCCCGGATCGAAAACTCCCAAACTTATTAAACGACATCATAATATGTGACAGTTTCATCAAAACATTGGGGCCTTCAATATAAGGTACTGTCAGCGCAAAATTCATTCACACCGAAATTTCCTGCCCGTTTTGTAACAGTAAAATTCGCGACATACCGAAGCGGGTCGCTAATCAATTTCTGTTTTAGATGGAATGTAATTCGGATTCTGGCTGGTCAAATTTTGTGAACCCTGATTAGAGATTTCGATTATTTCAATTTCAGTAATGTGTTATTTATCTGATAGTTTCTCTGATTTGAAATTATTTTTATTGTAGTATCATTATTTCACCAATAATTACTTTCGTCATAATAGGGTTTCATACAACCTATCAAAAATATTATGAGCGAAATTAGTTTTCTCAATAACCATTATCAAATTATTATTATGATCTATACTTTTTATAATGTATTAATTCATAATTACTGTATATAATTATATTTCATCACTACAACTCCGATAGTCACACGTAAAATGTAAACCCGACTGTACACTAAAAGTTTTATCCAGTTTCGTTAGACTTCCATAACTTAATCCCAAATTCCCAACTAAATAAGGGGTCGCAAACTTCTGGTCATTTCAGGTGAAGTAACAAAAAGGGAATATATTTCTTTTGGTCCAGTGCTTTTAGTAAAAACATGGACAAAAACTTTTGACATACTTGTTATGAGGAAAACCCATGTGCTTTATGTTGTTTTTCGTTTTGGTTTCGTAAATGTTCTAAACGTTCTGGAACAAGATTAATGCCCTTACTTAGACGATGTTTATTTGAAGTGAGTTCCAGTGGGTTGTTTGAAAAACGCTTACCATTAGGCGGATCCATTAGACCAGCATTATAGAGATGGTAAGGTTGAAAAACAATCAAATAAATCGAAGTGATTTGAATATCAATTGCCAAATTCCAAGAATTAATGACAGTAAAATTCATTATTTTATTTGTATGATGGCATTTCAAAATGAGTATTTAAATAGATAGTGATAATAAATATCATAAACAGTAAAAGTATTGGGATCAGTAATTGTTATGGTTACACCGATACTTACAACGATAAATTGTTTAGTCATGCTTGTTTTGAAACGACAAATAACAAGCGTCTCGTTTGTCACTTGTGTATCACTTATTATCTCAAACACTTCATTCAGAATGTAACGCCATAACCCCATTCTCAACAAATTATCACAGATATATCACTTGTTTTCGTCACAGCCACAAACAACACGTAACCGGGTGAACCACCATTTATTATCCGGTTGGTCGATGCCCTTGACCGGGTCTAAGACATCCTGCTCAGACAGAAGATAAGGGTCGTTTGTGGCGTCTGAACAGAGTCAACTTATTTGCCCTGTTATTGCTCCCAAGTGACTTCTTGAGAGAGGATTTTCAGGACTGTATTAGTGAGTCGTGGTTAGAAAAGGTCTCGAAAATAGGCCCACGAATAAAAATACATTTAGGTACTTATGCTCTTTGAATGTTATCATCATCGTTCCAGACGTCGGACATCTACCGCTGGACATAGGCCTCTTTTAATAATTTTCTGTTATTATGGTTGAATTACGGCCATAATAATATTAATGGATCATTGAGTCTTTAACGTGCTCTAACGGTGAAGGCAAACATCGTGAGGAAACCGGCATGTTCTGAGAACTTTGAAAAGTTTGAAGAACATGTGTCATTCACCAACCCGCACTTGGCCAGCGTGGTGAATTAAGGCCTAATCTCTCTCATCAAGAGAGAAGTCCCTGTGTCCCAGCAGTGGGAACGTGAATAGGGGTGTTATGTATTGAGTCTTTAAGGAAGAAGGTTGTTTACGTTAACACGGCACTGCTGGGACACAGAGACTTTTCTATCGATCAGGCCATAATTCACCAAGCTGACCATAATGGCGCGGTTTAGTAAATGTCACAAATAATACAAACTCTAAAACATTATCTGCCCTCAACGGTTTATCACGTACTAAAAGCACATTATATTTTCAAGGATAAGAGTTGAGAGCACCCACCTCTTTGGAAATAAAAATGTTTTTTTTAATCACAACGAATGTTGAATGTAACTACAGTTAACGATAATGCAGACGATATTGTGTAGAATAACTAGGCTCGCACCACCCCGTGCTACAAACAGAACCAATTTTGTAGCCAATTAAGTTCAGAGTTCCGAACACCGTTGGTTGCTTTAAGTTACTTTTCCGAGTGAATTGGTTTGTTGCGATAGAGATAAAGCTGCACATACTCGTATGTATGATCACTGAAAGTTCAGGATCTCGTTTACACACAGCGTAGTTGTAGGGAGTTAAATTGAACTAACTTGCTTCGAAAACATAACTGTGCCGTGCTGGCTAGGGTACTTTAATTGTGAAGGTCGTGGGTTCAAACCCCGCAGCGCACCTTAGGATATTGAAAAATGTATGTAGGTGAAGGCAAACATCGTGAGGAAACCGACATGTTCAGAGAACTTTGTAAAGTTTGAAGGACATATGACATTCACCAACCCGGACTTGGCCGTCTCATCAAGAGAGAAGTCCCTGTGTTCCAGCAGTGGGGACGTAAATAGGGTACTGATGATGCTTCGAAAAAAGGTATCGGATAACAATATTAACATTTTTTAAAATGTAACATTAAATACTTTTTAAATTTACTTGTAATTTTATGAACTCAACATGTTCTAGCTTTTATCAAAGTTCTTTCTCCCGTTCTAAATAAGCCCTAAAATGATTTCAAACATAACTAACCTTTAGAACTCCTTTCAACGGTTTTCACAGAACATTTTCACATGCCGCAGTTGAATGGGGGTTTACATCTGTGAATGGGGTATTACGAGTACTCTGTGAACACTGTTGACGTACGCCTTTAGAATGCATACTTGTTTGTCTGTACGTGACAAATATGTACATGGTTTTTAGTAGCTGGTTTTGGGTATGACGACTTTTGGAACCGAGAGTAAATTCTCAATTAATGTAACTTGAGAGTTATTATTTTATTAAATTTTTATATATTTTAAAGTTAATAATCATTAAAAAATACATTTATAAACCCACCCAAACAACATTATGTTACGATTTTATTTGATAAAAGAGGTTTAAACAAAATTAAGATTTATTATTTTGATATTCTATTCATTGAAAGACTGCGGTAAAAAAATATAACTTCAAACCATATCTCGTCAAGCTGAATTTAAAAACGTTACTTATTAATAAAACATAGATTTGCCTTTTCTTATTCTTTAGCGTCTTTTCGTAGCCAAAGAAAGCCCAGACCTAATAAAATATTAGGGGTTTGCGGTGGAGGCGTGAATAGGTCACATGATATAAGCTCTAAAACCGCCCGCAATAAAGATTCTACCTTTTACCCTTTCTACTTCAATATGTTTCGGCTTTTTGCATTTGGGTCAAAAGAGCATATTCTAGTAAATAGTAATACTTCTGTAGCCTCCATTACATAAAAGTTTTTCAAAGTCAAGTAGGTTGCTTGAGTGCGTCATTCTGTAAAATAGGATTTCTTTTAAAGATTTTTAACTAAACAAGGTTTTTGGTGATCTTTTTTGTTTCGTCATTAATATTCTCTTATAAATACCTACATATTTACTAAGTTTTTTGTTTGTATCATTAGACCCTAGACTAGATAATAAGTTTAACATAAGAACCTATATTTAAATGTCTCATTTTAAGTGAAATGTAAATTTCTTTATGAGAATAAATGTCTTTAAACCGAAATAGAATCCGTAACGTCCGTAACTTATCCTTAAAGCGCAACAACACAATAAAATATGTTATTCTACATAGGTAAGTGTTTTATATTATTCCATATTTAATAACCCTAAGATGCTATTCTAGTACCCAGTTAGATATTTAGCATTCGAGAAAGCCAACGAGCCATGTTTGATATCGTGCAGTGAACATCGTTAACTGGTCACCGCCTGTCGTCCGCAACGCACGGACATAGCGCTTACCTTATTTACCACCTTCGACATACATCTCGACTGTATTTTACTTATAAAAATATGTTACGCTTAGATTAAATAGCTTTTCCATCGTAAAAGACTTGATGATATAACGAAGTGAAAGATCATAATGATAATTACGTATAATTGATTGTATAACAAATTGACTAACTACACTATGAGTGTAGTCAATTTGTTATACTACTAATGTTTTGCTTATTAAGTATTTAAAGAAGGTATGATGTTGAATATTCGGTAAATCGGGTTTTTTCAAACACCTAATGACACATAAATAAATAAATATTGCCAGACAATACGTACAGCATAATATAATAGTTCCGTGGTAGATAAGCTCGAACTTTCCAACGCATGCCTATTTTTTTATTTAACATATTATGTAGAATATGAAATAAATATGTACACTTTGCACTGTGGTCTTGAAATAATATATTTATGATGGTCGGAAAGGATAATTTATATTTATAAAAATTAAATAAGATTACAAAATAAACAATAGATCTTAAAAATCTAAAACAATATACCTAATACTAACCTGCAATACCATTTAGTAAGTCAATAACTTCACCATCCATCATAACTTAATTTCCAAGTCTAAATGCGTCAACTAAATTAACCTAATGAACTGTCACTGTGTAACTATAACTATATTGACAGAACCAGCTATGTCCAATTTCCAGATATTACGCACAATGCCTGGAACGTATTAGTCTAATTATGATATCACGGCGATAATTTGATCACTGATAATGCAGTTTATTATCGCATATGGATATGGACATAGATAGTTTATGAAGTGGGATTTAGTAGATTTTGTGGAAATTAGTGTTTTATTGGGCTGTTCATTTCGACTTGTCCAAGTGATCTTTAGAATTTTATAGAAATAAATGGTATAAATCTTGAAATCTTTACTCATACCATAAAAGTCTCACCACTGGATGTGCACTGGATGTTCATTCATCACATCATCATAAACCCGTAAATACTTCCCACAAGTGGGCACGGGCTTTGCAACAAACAATTACTGTCTCGCAAGGTTTGGTATACTCACCACGCTTACCAGGCGGGTTGGTGATCTTGGTAAAGTACACAGAACGACGTTGCTGACTCCTCTAGTATAAACCTAGCCAGTAATCGGTACGAAGACACAATAATGTGATAAGATATGAGTTGGTACTATTCTAAAGCCGGTATCACACGCCCGTTAAATATCTATTTATACTTAACATTGTACATAAAAGAAAGTTGTATTAGTTTCACTATTTATTACTCTAGAATAGCAAAACCAATTTGACTGATAGAAGGGGTGGGACCCGAAACGATCAAAGGATACTATTTACCGGGGAAAAACACCATTCCGTTCATTAAATAACGCGTGCAAAGCTGCGGGGTAGAAAACTAGTTTGTAACAATATTAGAGAGTTTTTAATATTCTAGATAACTTATTATCTCGTACCCATAAGTAAACATTTTGCAATTGCTCTCATTGAATGAGGTTCTATAGAACGCAGGGCTGCGATGGACGGACGGAAATTACAGCGGCTTTGAATAACAAGGTATCCTCGGAATGGCTAGTTTTTCACCGCCGCTATAGAAAGGTTTATGTGCGAGATTATCCGCCATTGATGGAAAAGGTTTAATGTGGGATTTGGCCTTTTACTCGTGGAATAAGAGCCATTTTTGTCTCTTAGATTTTGCTGTTCAGAACTTCGGGGTTTTCTTAAGAGATCGGAATTTTTAGTCAAATAAATCGTTCCTCTCCTTTTTGCAATAGGCAATGCAATAGGCGTACAAATAAAAAATATTTCATTTATTAATAGTAGTACAATTTTATTACAACAACGTAGGTTAAAAATAACATGTAACATTCAAGGAATTGTAACGCAAATTCCTTTTCCTAAAGAATTGTAGATATTCCTCAGAGGAGGATACAACCGATTGCACCTTGAATAATCTGAGACCTAGATTCCACAATACCTTTACCTATTGACCCAAACTAAACTCTATAACGTTAACGACAAGGGTTACTTTAAACTGAGAACAGAACACGGTTTATGGAACTCATTTTGATAGAATGACAGCATTTTCTGAAGCGTTGGTTTACCCCTTTCTTTATGAGACGTTTAACTTAGTTCCGAGACAGGAATAGTTTACATTAACTCATATTGTAATCTTGAAGCTGTCCGACCACTTATGGCGAAAGTTTGCAACATTTCGGCTTCGGAAAAAATGTTTGTATTATATGAAACTAGTTAAAAGGAAAACAAAGCCGTGTTGGTTAAGTGAAAGCTTCGAGCTTTCCACGGGGCTAGATGTTCCTGAGTGAATTGTAAATATTTATTTATTATCATTAATATATGATTTTGAGTATTATACTACAAATAATAATTTGAAGTAGGTATATTTACTAGAAGCAATGAATTCAGAGAGATGTTGCTGTTTGAGTTGTCCAAAAATATAACATTCTATACACAAAATGTTAAGTTTAAAATATATCATATTCACACTTTTTTACGTGGGAAAGTGTTTGTTTTTCCTCATATCTATAAAAAAATACATTTACGACATCCATAACGCTTAAGGTGTAACTAGGTCACAGGATTAATATCATACAAAAACCATAAAAACAAGGGGTTCTGATGTGAGCCATTTTTCGCATCTTGTGCCCGTAATATAATAATGTACGACAATTTTAGGGTATTTTGTTTCACTTGTGTCATCTTGTATTTTTTCGTGGAGAATTTTTCTTGAGTATTTTATTAAAGTCTTTGACGGTTGCGATGGAGTAACGATTATTTGAAACGTTTCGTTGCGTTAAGCGGCTATTTATCGTGGCGGGAATTTGTCAACACTTTCTCATCTCTCGGATGTTGACTGACGTGGTTTAATTGATTTTCTCTTAATAAACCCGTAGGCAGGCAAAAAAATCAACTGAAGGCTCCGTCATTAATATTTTTTTATGTAGGTTAACACTTAATTGATCAAAATTTACAAAATCTGAGCTTACCATGACTTAGCAATCTATAAAATAAAGGCCATTTTTTCATTCGATTCAATTTCAAAATAGGAACCAAATCAAGAACTCACATCTCCTTCCAAAATTAAACGTGGATTCGATTCCGAGGCTCGTAAATCGGCCGTCAGAAGAGACCTGCTAATTTACGTTGGCTGGTGACGTCACGGAATTGCGGCGGGATATTCGCTGACGGTCAACAATGCAATTGATGAGGTCGCCCGCTCCATTGATTCTAGAGCTTTATTTTCATCCCTGTTATCGACAGAGTTAGTGGACGGTGACGTCACATTCTGAATTCTAATTTTGAATAACAAGACTAGGTTTTCGCATTAACTATTTTAGCTTTTGGGCAAGATAACTTGATGAGATTATTTGGATAGTTCTACCACAGTTTTCAAATGGCTAACTCAGGTATCTATATAATATTATAATAAGAAAATAATATTTTTGACGACATCATCATTATCACCCCTATTTACGGTCTTACTGCAGAAACACAGAAATTTTGATGACAATAATTTTCATACCTTATTGAAATGAAATGAAAATGAAATGAAAAGTTTTATTTATTTCTGTAATAGCAATGATATTGAGCAATTTCCGGAACTGAAAATGATTTTGCAAATGATGCACCATTCTGTGACCCCAACAGAATCCAGCGAAAGTCGGATTGAATAACGCCTCACTGGTGGAATAATTCAATCTGTCTAGATTACAGTTAACCAGAAACGTACGATTGATCCCGGGTTTTACGATCTGTGTGTCTGGATGTGTATCAACGGGGAAGTTGATCCTAGAGACAATGCCGTGTAAAAATATACGGGGTTCTGCGTTTCCTATTTTAGAATTAATATCATTTCCGCGGTCTCTGTTCTCGCGAGAGTATTTTAAGATTTCTGATTCAATGCGAGTAGATTTTAAGGTTTATTTTTAGACATAAAATATTAGAGATTACTTGGACGAGTCAATAAATACCTACAATGATCATTAAATTTTATGTTTATCTGGAGCTGGCAATCGAACCCGCAACCATGACACTAGCGAGTGGGAGATTATTTCTTGCGAGCTTGAGAAAACAAAACCGTCTAAGCTCAAAGAAGCGAGCTTTAAAAGCCGTGACGATCCGGAGTATTCTAGAAACAAAATGGCTTCCTGTTCCTAACGTGCACTCGGTAAATAAACTGAGGGCGCTTGAAAGAGCTCTCATTTGCTAGAACTTGCATTTTGTGTGTTGTGATATACTACAAACTCATACTCATGATCATTCATCATCATTTCAGCCATTTTTAACGTCCATAGTTGTACATGGTGTCCCTTAATGATTTCCAGGTATCTCGGCCAAAAGCATGTTTTCTTACCCGTGTGAAAATGCATGGGCGGGTCGATATTATACTCTAAAATCTTTATAACTCCTATAAAATTTATTTTGTGATAAGATCACAAATATTAGGGTCCGTATCATAAAGTCCATCTAGAACACCTTTATAAGATGATATGTATTATATAAAGGTCTTACAATGAGATCGTCCAAAATGAATTGTACAGATTTACTTTTACAGAAATTGAGTGCTAAAAATTAAAACCACATTTGAAACAAAAAAAAATGTTTTCCTTGCATAATAAACTAAGGAATTAAAAACTTTTGTAATTTTTTACACGTGTGTAATTCCCGTTGTTATAAAACAAATAATTAAATAACCCTAAAATTTTAAATAAAAAACAGAATTTTGGTTTAGGTGCGCAGCGTAGATAATCAACGCTGCATATATTTATTTCGACACTATGTTAAATAAACCAACATCTGACTTCCCCTAATTTTTAAATTAAAACAATGTCAATAAAAAAGTGACCTACTTTGGAACTCGAAAATTCGCTTCCGGTCACAATTTCACGGTATTATAACATCACAAATACCTAATTACAGTTTGTAAATTTTTCGTGACATAATAAGATTTAATTTTAATTTTACCTAATTTTCTCGGGTAAACGAATTACTTAATAATATTTTGACCTCTAAAAACATGGTGCTTAATATAAATTTACACAATTTTGTTTTTTTGTATTTATTTTAAGTTGTATGAATTATTTTTAATCGTTTGTGCTTAAAATCCATATTAGTCCAATACGGATTTTTATCAGTTTATATTTTTTCTTCTAAAAGGGTTTTCCAATTAATGTATTTTTGTAGAAATATGAATAAACTTACCTTAACCTTTAAGATACAATATAGCAATATTGCTGAAAAAATGTTAACGAGAAAATCCAGACCAAAGGCATCTTTGTTATAATAAAACGAAGCTTTGTTATCATAAACGCGTTAATCTTAAATCTTGGAACAAAATCCGAACTCACTTAGCCACCGCACTAACAGTTACTTAACCTGTGCCACTGTACAACATTCTGTGCTGCAGTAGAAATCTCATTATGACCGAGTTAAGGAAAAAAACCAGAGATTGTCGGTTTGTAAGCCGCAGGGTAATTTTCAATTTATTGCTTGATTTGAGATGACTTCCAATAGATTTAAATAACCCAAACAAATAAATCATACTCGTATTCATCGTTTTATTTTAAATTGATTTTTTTTCCACCCGCGTCTTTTATTCTAGAATACGGTCAGTAGCTTTTTTATACAGTGCCAAATTCCTTAATACCATTTATAGGTTCTACTGAGGAGACTAATGCCTAGTATATAGGTATGTATGTAATTTATTTATATTTTATTTAGATACTTTAAAGGACACTTGGAAAGTACATAGTTTAAGGCCTTTATATGGGTGAAATATGTTTTTGAAAGTGAAGTATAGTGGAACAGCCTTACCCTTGGTTATTGGTTTAATATAAACTGATGTTTTTTTTTATTTGATGTTTTACCTGAAATAAAACAAATAATATTATATAATTGTGAGGTCATAAACAGAGCATAAAAATCAATGAACTGATGTTTAAATAAAATATAATAATACGTACAATACATTGACAAATTGTCATCCATTTATATTATAAATATTAATCAATGAATTATGAATATAATTAATATTTGTTCCGGGTGTCTGGGTGTTATATTATGTATAATAAAAATTATCTATCTATGTATGTATATTAAATTAAGTATATCAGAAATCTAGCACCCGTAACACAAGCTTCGAGCTTACCACGGGGCTAGATGCCGCTGTGTAAAATTGTCCAGTAATATTTATTTATTTATTTTATGCTCTCTATGAGTTATTCTGGCTATCCCTTTCTTATCCCCTTCCCCTGAGTGTAACGCTCTACAGAGTGAATTCTGGTCCAGAGCAGGAAAATAAACAGGCACCTGACGACACAGGCTCTCCTGATGTATGAGAGCTTTACAATAAATGCACGTACAGGGGTGGACTAAGGACTTGTGTGGTAGGGGTTAGTGTGTCTTAGAGAGGCATATGACAGTAACCTGGGATGATAAGACGAGAAAAAATAACTGACACCTGATAAAACAATTATAATTATTGGTGTATGAGAACTTGAACTTCACAATACATGGATACACTAGAAATCTATGTGCAATTTACCTTTCGACAGATTGGGGTTATAATCCAATATTCAAATAAAGTATTGTTTAAATATTTTACACGTCAAATAATTATAAATTATACAACATTGTAATTCACTGCTGAAAATATCGCAAATAACACTATTCATTTTAAAATCGAGAATTACTCTCGTAACGTATGGTATTTATTATATCGACGTTTCTGTTTCCCATTAAGGGAAAAATAATTATTATTTCTGCCGTATTAACTAAAACCACCTGTCATTCCCGCATTGGTATTGGGGCTTATCATGCCCCCGTGACGCACTTAATACCACCCTGTCTTCACTACCCTCGTCATTCGATGTAATGGACGATTAAGTGGTATTTTCGAGATAAACATGTTCACAGTAAAAAATACATTAAGTTAAGTACAAGTTGGAATAAGTTATTGTGCTATTTTGTTCGGCTTTTTGATGGGTTATTTTCTGTAGGATATTTTGTTGTGATGGTTTCGGTAAATGTTAGTCAGTTAGTTTAAGCATAACTTTTCCCGATTTTTATAAGTTGTTAAGATTATTTGTTCTTGGTCTAATTTTTAATAGCCTGGCGTAACATTACAGAAATCAATTTTAAATATTTGAGTAATCGATACACATTTAAGCACTGAGAATGTACCAAATGAGGTTTTTTTATGTTTAATAGAGTAGTGTCCATTCGTAAATGGTTTAACCCAGTATAGCAATCAAATATGTACATATTTTCTTTGCATTAAAAATTACCAGTATTTAATTTTTTTCATTTCTTCTATTTTATTTTTCTCAGAAACCCTCCTTTCCGAGCCAAACAATAATATGAGTATAAAATAAATATCTCATATTGTAATATTATCTGTTACACATTGTTCCTGTTCTTGTCAAGCCAAAATTATAGCCTTTCTAAGTAATTCCTTTGCAACCGCGCTGTTACGGAAATTTACACCTTACGCTAAAGCAAATAAGGCAGCTTGTTCAACTCAGCAATTTATCCTCTGGTAATTTCTGTATTACAGGAGTAAGTTTCACGCTAAGGAAATGAAAAACCTTGAATAATAATTTCACACTTTAATAGAAAATAAACGTACGAGGCTTTATGTAGGTGTAAAGTTAGTTATTTTGTACATTATTTTGAGTAAAGGTTGAGAAAGTTGAATATAATGCTTTGATACTTATAAGCCGTGCGAAAGGTTAGTTATTTTATCAGCTTAGACTCCATTGATGTTGCCACTGAGCCTGCCATTGCTAAAGTCTCAGGAAGATGGGATGGCGCTATGGCTTCATTGAAAATGTGTGCTTAATTTATAATCCATTATAAAGATAAAAACAGATAACGAGTATTAATAACATTTAGAACTCAAGTAATTATATTTTACTTTTGTTGGTACCTTTATAAATAAATAAACATAGTAGTAGAGCGCCGATAGCTAAAAAACGTCAACGAAAATAAAAAAGGTGGCGCAAACCCGCCAAATATTTGTAAAAAGCGCTAAAAAAGCAATAAAACAAAGCGATTACAGACAATGGCTGCGATTTTTCCGTGAATATATCACAATGAATCAAGCGAACCGACACGTGGCGAGGCGTGCCTTGAATGTTGATGGACGCCCAGCTGGTGGCTCTATCGTGAATATTCTTTCATCATCATAACAACTCTATTACACCTCGTTAATGAACGGCAAACGCAGCGTCGGACGTCCACCAACACCCTGTTGGTTCGCGGTTACAGTCAACAACAATGCTGCCGTGGGTTTGGTATATAAATCCCTTAGACAGTTTGGATGGTACACCTGGTAAGTAACTAGAGCCTGCGTCGATTGATGATGGATTCCTCCACCTGGTGGCTCTCTCATCATCATCATCATAACTACTAATATAGTTTCAACCTTCAGACGTCTTTTCCGGAAATGAAACTTAAAATGACTGGACTATAACCCGATATAATTTCATCGTGACGTGAAACTAACTATAAAAGGTAAACGATAAAAGTTACTATCCAAAAAACAGATCATAAACAGCGTAAATATATTATACCTCCTTTATACAGCGTTCTTTAAGCACTTACGTATTGTCTGAAAAAAAATAAAAACCCGGTAAATACGTATTTCCCTCGTAAAAAAGTATACGATACGAAAACATGACTTGGATGAGGTCGCGAATTAAATTGACCTTTATGGTGGATGGAATAGGGTATTAAATGTGTGTGTGTTCGGTAAACAGATCAAAACAGGAATTGCTTTTTATGAGCCTTATTTCTGGTGTTTGTGTTTCATGGGGAATTTATATCACTTAGACTGTCGATATGAATTAGGTTTAAATAAATTTTATGCGTCGGTTTCCTCACAATATTTACGTTCACCATTAAAGCTAGAGTTTTAAATGACATACCTATTTAAAAAACAACAAATCCAAAAGTTGCAGATCACTTCCGACCGTGGAATGTGGAATGGAACATTCCAGTAATAACTGGAAATCATTCAGAAAGGCCTCCAGCATTTGGCGTCCAACGGCTGAAATTATGACAATTATGATGAAATCCAGAAGTGCGCGGCGGGTTTTTTGAAGCCACGACCTTCGGAATTAATGTCGAGTGTGCTCCCACTTAGCCAGGACAACCATTGAAAACTTCCAAAAACCACCCTTTGGGCAAAAAATAGTTATAATCGTGGGTCTTACCGTCCAATTTACGTTTCATCATTAGTGATTTATTTTTATTTACATTATTTATTATTATATAGATATTATTTATTAATGATAATGAAATATATTTTGAGTGTCAGGCAGTTTTCAGGCTAAAAAAGATATCCGATGGAGACGAAACGTTCACGAATGAACACCGCAAATAAGCTCATGATTTAGCGATTTATTTAGGTGTTTTTATTTTACATTTACTACTACAGAATGATGTTATTAGATTTTTTGTATAAAAATAAACAATTAATAAAAATGGTTTTGAAATTTCCATATTCAATATATTGTACAAAATTGACGAGTTTTTAACCTTTCACAAGCATAAAACATAGATTTAAATTCCTAAAATTATGTTGATGATTGTATAAAAAATTATCCATAACCACAGGAAATGAACCCATAAACGGCAACCGATAAACAGTGTTAATTTTGGTCAACAATACTCATATTAAAACAAAGGTACGATGTGTTTGTATGCAAATTGAGACGCGAACAAAAATAAGCCGTTAATAGCTCTGACGGGTACGCCGACTCGATTACGAGTTGTAACTCGATTATGGCAACTCGATTATTATTCAGAAACAAGGTTTAATGGCCGAGTCATACCACGGCTTTTAAAGGTCTAGGTATAATAACCTAAGAGCCCGTGATGGCCAGACCTTCCTTTAATTCACAAGCGTGAAAATTCTTTCATGTGTATGTCTAACATAGGTAAGAATAACCCCCACACATGAAACCTGGATCGCGGTTCCTTTGGGAGATAACAACCTTTTACCTGTTATCTCCCAAAGGAACCACGATCCAGGTTTCATGTTTGGGGGTTATTCTTACCTATGTTAGACATACACATAAAATAATTTTCACGCTTCAGAATTAAAGGAAGGTCTGGCCATCACAGATTATTAGTCTATACTAAGAGCCCGGTCTGGCCAGACCTTCCTTTAATTCACAAGCGTGAAAATTCTTTCATGTGTATGTCTAACATAGGTAAGAATAACCCCCAAACATGAAACCTGGATCGTGGTTCCTTTGGGAGATAACAGGTAAAAGGTTGTTATCTCCCAAAGGAACCGCGATCCAGGTTTCATGTTTGGGGGTTATTCTTACCTATGTTAGACATACACATGAAAGAATTTTCACGCTTGTGAATTAAAGGAAGGTCTGGCCATCACAGGCTCTTGGTCTATAAATAACTATTCTTCGGTTTTGTTTGCATTGTTTAATTGACAGGCGAACATAAACGAGTGAGCAATACAAGCGCCATAGTTTCAAGCGTGGCCAATATTGCGATTTAGAAATCATCTGTATGATCTTGTGTTGATGGAAAGTGTTGAGTTTGAGTAAATTTAACTAACATAATCATTTTTTTGAAACCTTAAAAATATGACTTACTTTAATTTACTAAAAATACTTCTGAATGCGTTGTAGAAGTCCAATTTGTTTACCAAGCAAATGGTTTATTTCGAAAATAATATAAAATTTTACATTGTAAAATAAAATATTCTGAATAATAATAACGGAAAACCTTCCTAATTATCCAAAAAACCACAATACCGAAAATAACTGTTCCAATTGAAAGATACGCAACGATAAAGTATTTATAATAAACAAACCAATATCCCAACCATTCTTCTGATGGTTAAAGCATATCCCGCGGTTAATTTAAACATATCAGTTTCCCAACCAACTGCAGTTTAAAATTACCCCAATGTTACCTGTAAAATAACCCCTTTTTAATATTTCAACGGTGAACTGACATTTTAACCCATGAAAGGTCACGCCCGGCTTATGTCAAACGATATTTTATGTCAGCTGTCATCTTACACATTTGGGTCACATTTTATTTTTACGTCAGTATTTTTTCATAGTCCTGGGATATGTTGTAACTTGTTTATGACTTTACTAGCGATGGCATGTGGTTTAGCTTGGGAAAATGCTTTTAAAGATATTAGTTTTCCATTAAATTGATTTAAGATGAGATATTTTTACGGTGCACTTTGGTTTTAGGTTTAATACGCAGTGGGCGTCGAAATCGAGTACCCAATTTGCATGAAATGTTTTTATTTATTTGACAATTGAGTAGCCAAATAACAAATAATACACATACATACAGTTTTTTAGCCAGTGAATAATTTGATGTGTTTTTTTTCTAATCCCGCAAGTGTGTTGCAATCTCAAATTATTTTATTATTAATAGGTTTTTCACATTTTTGTGCTTTAACTTTTTAATTTCTACATCAAATTATCTCAGCAACTTAAACTCTATTAAACATGACTACACTTTTTGGCTTAAGTAACAAAACAAAATATTAGAAAATATTATCTCATAATCAATGTTTAAAAAAACAAGATTTACTCGTAAGTTCACATAAAAAAAACAACCTTTCCATGTTTTGCAAAATAACATACTTACAAAGTTGATATTAAAATGTTTTCCTTATCCAAGTTAATTGTGAATATTATGTTTCCGGGACCATTAGAAGTCATTAAAAGCTTTTGTGAGTTTCCCATTGATGTCCCATGTTTATGTTATTCTCTTGAATCATTTTAAAAGGAATCATTTAAGTTACATATTATTTCCATCCCTAAGTAAAAACTTTGTCTTGACTCAATTATTCGTTAGGACCTTTTAGAGTAAGAGATAATACTTACTAACACTATTATAACCGATAAAACGAAAATATTGTTATATATTTTATACAACAACGTATCCTTTAACGCAAGTAAATCTATTTACCCTAGAAAGGTTACAAAATTTATAGCCGTTACCACTTACGCCCAAAATCTAAGATGGAAGCTTAAACGGCAGATAAAAGATTTCTGCCCGCCCAAGGCACTGCCAGATTACGGGCGGCGGATCGCGCTAACCGTTACCTATTACACCGGGCTTGTGAATATCTGACCTCTTCAGTAACGATACAGCTATCATAAAACGTAGTTTTGCTAAAAAGTCCTGCTAAGCAATCGCTTAATGACAATATTGCGTACATTTTTTCCGGTTTTTGAAACCTTCAGTTTTCGAAGCGACCGCTTGTTAATGCCTCGAGCAGACCGGATGCGTATACGTACACGTAAGCGTAGACGTGCACGTACCACTGAGTTGTAATGTACGGGAATGTATTAGACAGGACACACCGATTGCGTAACGTGACGTGCGCGTGCAGTGTGTCCTGTCACATACATTCCTATACATTACAACTCAGTGGTACGTGCACGTCTACGCTTACGTGTACGTATACGCATCCGGTCTGCTCGAGGCTTAAGACTTTTGGTACTAGGTATTAGCACAATCCAATAATTATAAATTACGTTAATTTTGCTTAATGACTTAATTTTAACGATTTCCGAATTTGACACTCTCTTAGTAGGTAAAATAATACATCTGTTAGAGAACACCGCCCAACATGGCAGCTCATTTTCAAGTACTAATACTTAATTATTAAATTGGGGCAAGTTACATGAATTTAAAAATGTACAACTAGAAGCATGGCAATCAGTTAAGGACTAACCAAGCTGTTTGAGCATTTCTTGTCTTAACCTCAACGTTCCTATCTCAGAACTACAGAATCTATTAAGATTAAAGTGATTTAAAACTTCCGCGATAGCTTACTTAGCGTGGATTAATCAACGTTCTACTTGCATTTTGATTAATCTTAGTTTTGTTGAGATTCTGGTTCTGACTTTATTTGACTCATTTTAAATACTTTTAAAAGTACTTAATAAAATATTTTTTAATTATAAATGTTGCTGGACAATTCACACAGCAACATATTATTATGGCCCCGCAAAAGTTCGAAGTTTTTGATACGGGTGATAGATTTGTGCCATACTCAATATTTATATATATTTTAATAATACATAAAGAACACCCAACCTACTGCGTTGCAGACAGACAGATTTTTTAGTTATAGTGTAATATGGAAGAACTTTGAATTACCACTATTTAACGACAAATAAACAAAACGTACTCATACCTTATTTAAAATTAAAATGACTCGAAAGTTCTAACGTTACCAGCAACCCTACACCATCCCTTTCTTCCATCACAAAAGGGTATCCACAATCCAAAGGAACTTGATACGAGCTAAATGGCGCGTACCGGAAGCTGCAGTCTACATTCCACTTCCGTCATAAACACAGCCGTAACGCTAACCCGTGACGGAAAGTGTTCTGACATGGCTGTAGACAAACTACAGGGTCAAAAACACTTTGATGTATCTATTAATGTTATTGTTTGAATAAGGCTCTTGATGATCTTAATATGTTAGTTGAGGTAGAGTTGTTACTGGGTTGATACAAACATGTTATCTTTATTTTGTATAATCTATAACAATGTTATTAAATAACCGTAATAGTCCAAGGAAGGTTAAAATGTTAGAAAACATGAAAATAAAGTGATTGAAAATGGGGCAGTAGGTATTTAACAAATCACAAATAGACAAAAACTCGGATTGGCTTTAAACTATATTTAAAAAGTAAAAAGTATTCCATCCATAAATATCAAGAAGCATAACAGGAGGAAAATAAATATGTCCATTAATAGGTTAAACAGAGAGTTTCATACAAGCCTCATGTTCCCATTATTTCTCGTTCGCCGCTAGATGTCGCCACATCCCGCTGAGCTTGTTCTAGTCTACTTAATGTGTCTGACAATGAGTAGGATAGTTCGTTTTATATACAAACATAACTAGCTTTCCGCCCCGCGGTTTCACCTGTTTTAAATAAGATTCTTCCGCGGTAGAAGTAGCTTGAGCCCCTCTTTATCCTATCTTCACTAATCAAATAAACATGTCCATTTTTGCTCCGTTTTGACGTGAAGACGGACAAAAAATAGGCACACAAATACACATCCCATTTAAAGTCCATACATAAATGGACTGTACATTTCTTATACCTTGCTCCGAGGTAAGCTCGTAACTTGTGCAGATTTCACAAAATTATATCCAAGACAAAACCCACAAACAGCCTTCTTACCATGTGACAAACTATGTAGTGGCTGTGTGATACCTGGATAGATCGATGAAACCCATTGTATTTAATGAAGAGACCGCGAAACGGTGGGTAGTACTCTCATGCCAGCACTATAAGATATGATTTACTAATAAATAAAAGATGAAACTAGAAGCTACAGTAAAATATGTCACATCCCGCTGAGTCCCGGTGACCGCTGACACAATAACTCGGAGCGAGACAACAGTCGTTTGTTTCACTCCACTCGCAACGCTATTATGTGCTTGAAAGGTATTTGCAACATTAGAGTCTTCTGGTTTCTATTGGGTTTAGAAGTATTATATTAACTTAGGCGTTAATTTTTTTGAGATTGAATAAGTACTTATTTTGTATGTAAACGAAGCTGTCAAATAATTTATTACACATACTGGTATGATTTAATGTGGCAAGATATTATGTAATTAACTTTTTTACTCATAAAACTGACCTCAAACAATCTCCATAAAATACTTAATAATGAAATAAAAACTTTCAAACTCTCTAGTCACTCGTACGATACCTCAGAATTCATTCCATATTACTCGCCAAAAAAAATAAAGCGTATTAAAAAGAAACAAGTGAAACTACAAATTCGTGTTAGTAAAATCCGAAATTCCCAACAACTACAAACGGAAAACTACGTGACAAATTAACCCATAGCCATTAAAAACAATACAGTCCCAACTATTCGGAGCAAACAGATAAAAGTCCTCTGCAAGTTCGCGGCAACTCGAGCGGGACGTGTTTGCCGACCGCAACTCGGCGGATATAATGGCGCAATAATTACAGAGCGATTTAGTGCAATAAATTAAATTCGTGTCAAATTTCAAATTTGGAATTAAAAATGGACGAAGGTCTGCCTACGACGCTGAATCTTGCAGTCTCAATTTCTGCGTCATGTGAAGGAAGTATTTTAATAATATATAATAAACCATTAAACTTATACAATAACATGACCTGATTAACTAGTTCGGTTGATATAAAAAAGATTCACTGTTCGATTTCTTAGCGTTTAACCCATTTATAGCACATGATTAAGATTAAAGCAGGTTTCTACTAAATTTATTGAATATAAAGTGAATATTGTTTCTTAGATCTTATTATTATTTATCTTAACAAAGCAAAGCGAAGTTTTAAGAGAATAGGTAATCGAGCCAATTCTGTTATGAAATCCTGAAGTTTGTTGTTATTTATCCAACGGAACTCTAAATTAAACAATTCTCTTGTTATTGAAACGTTAAGATATTAGAATTTATGTTGTGTAAATATTTTGGAAGGCTGGTTTAAACAGATAACGTAAATTTGATGGTTCTGATTTAACAAACCGGAGCCTTGACTATGCAACGCCTTTATTTAACTTATGTATTCATTTTATCTTATCCTAATAACATCCTTATAAATTATGTTGTAAACAAACAAAGCCCAGCTCAATAGCTCCTGCACTAGAATGCAGGTGAAAATATAATTATTAAAGCATACATGTGATGTCATTCTTCATTCATACTCAAAGTCTCACGGTATCCTATTCTAACCTTTAAACGTAACCCACCACGGTGCATTTCTGCCTATCACAAGATCACTCTAATCTCTTAGTAGAGAGGCAGTGAAGACAATGCAATTCCTTGTGTTCGGGATCTTACCTTGGATTACAGGTCAAAGGCAACGAAATCTCAGGGTAATTTCCGCCTTACACTATTGTATTACGGCTTGTTTTGCTAAGGGCGGGATTCCTTCTGTATTATGCAGTAAGCAACTCTAATCTGAACGTTAGTTTTATAAGTTATGCTCAAGATATTATAACTAACTTATGTATGTAGAACATAAAAAGAGAACGAACCGTGTTGGCTAAGTGGTAGCATGCTCGAATTTCAATCTGAAGGTCGTTATTTACGTCCCTACCTCCTACTGAAACACAGGTACTTATCGCTTGACGCGAGAGAAATAGGCTTTAATTCACCACGCTTGCCAAGTGCGGGTTGGTGAATGACACATAAAAGATTATCAGAATATTATATAACTAGCTTTCCGCCCTGCGGCTTCGCCCGCGTTTTTCACTTTCCCGCAATTTTCTTTGCTATATTATAGCCTATGTTACTCGGGGATAATGTAGCTTTCCAAAGGTGAAAGAATTTTTGAAATCGGTCCAGTAGTTTCGGAGCCTATTCATTACAAACAAACAAATCTTTCCTCTTCATAATATTAGTATAGATATGTATCAGCGTATCTAGAAGGCGCTGTATCTAATGCACTTTTAGTGGCTCATAGCTGATCTCTTATTGATGCGGGATTAATTACTGTTTGGTTTCTTGGGATAAATTAGGGTAAGTTATGATTAGTGGTTGAAATAACGTTACTGGAAAATAATGTAACAATTAACCGATTTCAAGTTAACGTTAATTAAGATAAACTCATACTACCTCATATGGTCAAACTCAAATCTACAATGGTTTAGATAATTGATTATACTAAGCACTGACCAGGCTCTATAAAACGCAGTACAGGCAGACTTTAATCTAAGCTCTAAATCTAACTTTAAAAGTAAAGTAAAAGTAAAGTAAATTATAAATCAATGTTTAATATAAACAAAGACAACATCGGACTTTAAACGAGGTAGTTAATTTAAGCAGGTAAGTGTTGATTCAGTCTTTTCAAACAGCTCAATTACTACACCTAGGTATTATCGATTGAACCATAGTAATTCGAAGGTGTCCGATAAATTCCGCTCTCAATTGTTCAGCATTTACAGGGATATTTAGCGTTCTATACTGAGCTCAAAGCAACTTGATTCGTTGTCACGAAAAGCCAATCTATAGCTTCTATCGTGCAACTGACTGCCGATAGATTGCACGCTTAGGTTATAGTAAAATGCTTGTGTCTAGATTTAGGTCAATCCTAGTTCAATCCGTAGATATTGTCGATTGGCTGGAAAACTTCCGAAAATTGCTTCGATGTCGTAAACTTTTTAGTGTTGTAAACTTTCTTTTAAAATGTTTTTTTAGTAAGAAGTGTGATTGGTTTCTTACTATAAAATTTTAATATTATCTTTCTGAAAATAATAAATAGCTTCTGATGATTTAGGCAAACAAATGTTTTAAAAGCTATGTACCTAATCCTTTATGAGATGCCTCAACACTTGTTCAATAGTACGGTCACCACGGGCACAGGTCTACCCAATCAAACCCATTATAGGTCTTATAGGATTAGGTATAACCACCACGGTTATCAAGCGGCTTGGTGATTACAGTAAGTCGGTTCAGTACACGCTAAAGAACGCTCTATCCATCGTCGTCTGGTGTATAATAAAAACCCCACAATATGGCTTAAGTATATCATTTCACTCATCCGTTAGTGGTAAATAGTTATTGAAATCAGTAAGCACATCACGAGCGGTCACGGTATTCAATAGAACTGTCAAATATCCCCGCGGGCCGAGTGCGGGTCGGTGACCAAATTGTGGTTAAATTGCAGACCCTGTATCAATCCGGGCACTGTGATCACTTGGGAGTGTTGGAACGATCCAGTGATATATGAAAGCAAGTTTTTATTTATAACGAAACAGATAAAAATGGTTATATATTTTGATCCTGAGTAAAAAAGTCTTCGCTTACGTAAATTAGCTTAAGTAGGTACCTACCAAATTAAAAAACTAGAAATGTCAAACCGCATTTTAAAATCATAGACATCTAGTGAAAAACATTTAACATTTCATCACAGAAATTTATCATTTATTTATTTAGATAGTAAAAACCCTGATCAGTAGAAAAAATATAGAATTAAATAACAGAAATGAAGATGACTAGATATTCTGGTACAAATCAGCTGGTTTACAACAAGTTTGTGTATTAGTCACAACCGCTGTAAATACGAAGAAGGGTTCAACTGTACCGCTTCAAACACAGCACGAACAGATCATAGACTAAAGCTCAAACGTAATTGGCGAATTGTGATTGTGAGCGATCAGACTCGCCGTGCCTATAAATAGGGGTTTGTGACATGGACGGTCGTGGCGCAGTGGACAAAGGTCTGTTTAAGAGACAAGAGGAAGCGGTTTGATTCCCGGGACCATGGTACTTTTTCTGAGGATTTTTCTATAAGACTTCGAAAAAGAGGATATGTGATAGTTACTTGACGTGACTAGACATATTATTGGGTAGACAAATTCCCTAATTTACTTTTAACGTGAGCAACACCGCTCTCCATTAATAAGGAAACTAATTAATTAGAAATCTATTAAACACACGCACTAGTACACTGAATCAATTACTCGCTAATACGTTATTTAAGACAGGACGATTAGATTAAAATAATTATAAATTAAATTATTTTATTTTATAGTTTTATATCGTTATGTTTGTGTTTATAGTTTTGTAGTCAATTTTGAACTTTATTACCAAGATATTTATTTATTATCCTAATTAGACTATTTTAATTGGCTATCTAATTCTAGTATTTAGCTTTAGCTGTATGTTATTTATAGCATGAGATTTATTATTTGTCTAGCTCTTAATTTTTCCAAGACTGCCAAAATAAAGTAAATAAAACAGGCACTATGAGACATTAAACGTAGACGAGAGACGAGGCTGATGAAATTATGTCTGAAAAAGGACTCACCTATCTCTAATACCCGTACACAACACGTACTTTGAGTTCACCACAGGGCTAGATGTTTTACTATAAAAACTGTCGTGGTTTGATAAATTCATATTGAGATAAACGGGCAATACACGAACCTTATTTACGTAGACTATTGATCAACCGATTTCGTCCCAGAACGTGGGACATCTTCAGGATCAGATACACTGCCAAGGACACGGATCACGCCCGCTCACCGGTCCGCAATGCACTGCGGCGCGCGGCGCGTTGCGCGCGCGCTGACAGCTCCTGGCGGGGCGGGGGGTGAGCGGGAGGGGGTGATACAGCGCGTTTGGTAGTGGTGGCTTGCGATGTCTCTTCCTCTGTTACTTCAGAAACATGTAAACACACCGAGCTGACACTATCCGTCATAGGCTCCGCGTCGTTCCCGAAGACTTCACGTAAACACGGTTTCCAGGCCGACGGCAAATTCCATCCACTGTCTCTATTGAAATTCGGGCGTCGTCCGATTTCTATAGCCTCTCGGATTTTTCTAGGGACAAAGAACTTTTCCCTAGATAAAACCCGGGCTCTGTCAAACCGGACATAATGCGCCGGCCCTCCTTCAATGCAGTGTTCTGCTAATGCCGAGCTGTCCGTGTCTACGTTCTTCATCGCGCGAATATGTTCGGTGAGTCTCGTGGAAACGTTTCTTTTGGTTTCGCCTATGTAACACTTCCCGCAATCACACGGAACCATGTAAACTCCTGGCACCTCCAATGGAACCCTATCTTTCGGAGAGCGTATTAAGTGCCTCAATTGTGTACATGGACGGAAAATAGACCTTATGTTGTACCTATCTCTTAATAAACGGCCTATTTTATCCGTTAATCCTTTTACAAATGGTAAATATGTAACCGCTCTCTCGACAGACAAAGTTGTCTTCTTCACTGAAGAATCCGCAATACGGCGGCTGTGCCTCCAGCTGTACCCATTTCTCTCCAACACACCTCTAACATGTTGTAGTTCCGCGTTAAGATACTGCGGATCGCACAGTCTTAGAGCTCTATTTATCAACGTGCGAGGTACAGACGCAAGATGTGCTGGGTGATGGTGTGAATCAGCCCTAAGGTACCTATCCGTATGGGTTGGTTTACGATAAACCGAGAACCCCAAGTGTCCTGAATGCTCCCTCCTGACCAGCACGTCCAGAAAAGGTAAGACCCCGCTTTTTTCATATTCAACAGTAAATGCTATTTTTGGATGTTTTCTGTTAAGATGATCTAGTAAGGTAGTAATTTGATCTTCCTGGAGAACAGCAAAAACGTCATCCACATAGCGCCACCAATGTCTGGGTTTAACAGGGGCGTCATTTAAAGCAGTAGTCTCAAACCATTCCATGAAAATGTTAGCCACAACCGGTGCTATAGGTGAACCCATCGCCACCCCATCTTTTTGTACATAGTACTCACCTCGCCAAAGAAATCGTGTGATTGCGGGAAGTGTTACATAGGCGAAACCAAAAGAAACGTTTCCACGAGACTCACCGAACATATTCGCGCGATGAAGAACGTAGACACGGACAGCTCGGCATTAGCAGAACACTGCATTGAAGGAGGGCCGGCGCATTATGTCCGGTTTGACAGAGCCCGGGTTTTATCTAGGGAAAAGTTCTTTGTCCCTAGAAAAATCCGAGAGGCTATAGAAATCGGACGACGCCCGAATTTCAATAGAGACAGTGGATGGAATTTGCCGTCGGCCTGGAAACCGTGTTTACGTGAAGTCTTCGGGAACGACGCGGAGCCTATGACGGATAGTGTCAGCTCGGTGTGTTTACATGTTTCTGAAGTAACAGAGGAAGAGACATCGCAAGCCACCACTACCAAACGCGCTGTATCACCCCCTCCCGCTCACCCCCCGCCCCGCCAGGAGCTGTCAGCGCGCGCGCAACGCGCCGCGCGCCGCAGTGCATTGCGGACCGGTGAGCGGGCGTGATCCGTGTCCTTGGCAGTGTATCTGATCCTGAAGATGTCCCACGTTCTGGGACGAAATCGGTTGATCAATAGTCTACGTAAATAAGGTTCGTGTATTGCCCGTTTATCTCAATATGAATTTATCAAACCACGACAGTTTTTATAGTAAAATAACAAACCTCTACGGGGAGGTATGGTTAAAGAAAGTGAAACGGTTCGCGTATCTCAGAATCCAAAGAGTTAAACTTGAGTGTAGTTTAGTTTTTGTGAAAAATTGCATAGTGGAGGATGTCGTGCCAAATTTTATAAAAGTTAAACCAGTGAAATGCATTCGAGAATATGAAAGGTTCTTTGATAATGTTACCATCAAGTTACGCGCGAGGGTAGTGCGAGATCTATACCGGAAAATTACCCTCATTACGCGGGATCTGTTTGTTTTGCATTTGGAACTTTCAAAACACCTGAATGCGGATATGTGGAATACATTGGATGGTATGACTTATAATAGGACTCAGGAGATTTTCAACAAAACTTCCAAAGTTCATGAAAACAAGTTGGATCGTCTGATAAAAAAGTCAAAACAAACAGTGAGTTCAACTACTATTACCGATGAGGCGGCGGTGGTTAATTTATCTTCACACCCTTTATCTACGGATGGGAAAAGGGCCTTATCCAGAGGATTAAATTTTGCGCCTACACCTCAAAAAGTTCCAATAGAGGCAATTGTAACTAGCATTGAGGACTCGATACACCGTAACAAGATTCCTTCACATGACGCGGATTGTTTACGACAGGATGTAGCTACTTTTATTCGCTCCGCTAGGTTACCTAAACCTAATATCACCAGAAGTGAGTTGTTTTCCTTAAAAAGCTTACGTAATAACCCGGACATATTAGTGTTGCCAGCTGACAAGGGTAACGCTACCGTTATAGTGGACACGGTGAAATACGAGGAGAAGATAACAGAACTTCTAAGTGACGTTAACACCTACGCACGGGTCACCTATAACCCCACTTCCAGGGTATGTACAAAACTTAGGGAATCGTTGCTCGGAGTTTCTAAGGAGTTGTATGAGATGTTGCGCCCTTTGAATCCCACGTCTCCTAAGATATATGGTCTACCGAAAATCCACAAACCCGATTGGCCCCTACGCCCTATAGTAAGCCAGATTGATTCACCTACGTATAAAACAGCACGATTCATGGCAAACCTGTTGCAGCAGTTTACAGGAAAGACTCTGAGCTATGTAAAAGATTCGTCTCATTTTACTATGTTACTAAAAGATATCGTGCTGCAGAACACTGAACGTATGGTGAGTTTTGACGTGACGTCACTTTTCACGAATGTACCCATACAGGACACATTACAGATCATCCAGGACTTAATTAACGCTACGGATATACCTAATGGGTACATGAACGTAATAGAGTACGTCTTAACCAGTGGCTATTTTCTTTGGCGAGGTGAGTACTATGTACAAAAAGATGGGGTGGCGATGGGTTCACCTATAGCACCGGTTGTGGCTAACATTTTCATGGAATGGTTTGAGACTACTGCTTTAAATGACGCCCCTGTAAAACCCAGACATTGGTGGCGCTATGTGGATGACGTTTTTGCTGTTCTCCAGGAAGATCAAATTACTACCTTACTAGATCATCTTAACAGAAAACATCCAAAAATAGCATTTACTGTTGAATATGAAAAAAGCGGGGTCTTACCTTTTCTGGACGTGCTGGTCAGGAGGGAGCATTCAGGACACTTGGGGTTCTCGGTTTATCGTAAACCAACCCATACGGATAGGTACCTTAGGGCTGATTCACACCATCACCCAGCACATCTTGCGTCTGTACCTCGCACGTTGATAAATAGAGCTCTAAGACTGTGCGATCCGCAGTATCTTAACGCGGAACTACAACATGTTAGAGGTGTGTTGGAGAGAAATGGGTACAGCTGGAGGCACAGCCGCCGTATTAAGAGATAGGTACAACATAAGGTCTATTTTCCGTCCATGTACACAATTGAGGCACTTAATACGCTCTCCGAAAGATAGGGTTCCATTGGAGGTGCCAGGAGTTTACATGGTTCCGTGTGATTGCGGGAAGTGTTACATAGGCGAAACCAAAAGAAACGTTTCCACGAGACTCACCGAACATATTCGCGCGATGAAGAACGTAGACACGGACAGCTCGGCATTAGCAGAACACTGCATTGAAGGAGGGCCGGCGCATTATGTCCGGTTTGACAGAGCCCGGGTTTTATCTAGGGAAAAGTTCTTTGTCCCTAGAAAAATCCGAGAGGCTATAGAAATCGGACGACGCCCGAATTTCAATAGAGACAGTGGATGGAATTTGCCGTCGGCCTGGAAACCGTGTTTACGTGAAGTCTTCGGGAACGACGCGGAGCCTATGACGGATAGTGTCAGCTCGGTGTGTTTACATGTTTCTGAAGTAACAGAGGAAGAGACATCGCAAGCCACCACTACCAAACGCGCTGTATCACCCCCTCCCGCTCACCCCCCGCCCCGCCAGGAGCTGTCAGCGCGCGCGCAACGCGCCGCGCGCCGCAGTGCATTGCGGACCGGTGAGCGGGCGTGATCCGTGTCCTTGGCAGTGTATCTGATCCTGAAGATGTCCCACGTTCTGGGACGAAATCGGTTGATCAATAGTCTACGTAAATAAGGTTCGTGTATTGCCCGTTTATCTCAATATGGGCTAGATGTTGCTGTGTGAATTTTCCAGCAATTTATTAACTGTCCCCGCAGACAACGATTCTCACTATTTATGCGTGTTTTAATGCCTTTTGGCTGCGTTTTAAGTCAGCGTTTATTTGGGAAGTTCAGGACTTTTATACGAAAATGTTGTTTAAATTGTCAGAACATCAGGTGAAAAATCGTTATTTTATACAACATCATATACCTATAAATATATAATATATCCAGTTTCCATTAAACATTGACAACAATGAAGTGTTTTTTGATTGATTCAAAAGTCAAAAACTTTATTTGCTAGAAACACAAAGATTTACATGGACACATAAGAAAAAACTTATAACCAAATTAATCATTTATATCACGTCTATCTACATAAGTTACTTCTTACAAATAACTATTAATTAAATTTAAAAATGTCTTACATTTAAATGTTTCACATGGAAATAATAATAGTCTTGACAGTTCGCTTCACTGTTTCCCCGCTGCAGAAAAGCGATTAGAACTTAGAGATTAGACAAGCTTTTATCGTCAATTAAGTTTATTGTTTTACGTTATTTATTTATGTACCAAAAATATTTTATTGTATTTAATTTAAATTCGTTAGCAACAAATATTTGCCAATTATTAAACAAAACAAACACATGATATTATCGTTTAGTCCGTTTTCGCAATTGTAGTTTCACAATTGACTGTGAAAAAAGAATTATTTTTCACTGTTTCGTAATTAACTGTCAAACAAGAAATTATTTTCTGTTTTCGCAATCAAGTTTCACAATTGACTGTGAAAATAGAATTATTTTTCACTGTTTCGTAATTAACTTCAACAACTAGGACCATGCTAGGAACGTAAAGGACAAGTACTATTTGCAATGAAACGTACCTCTATATTATGACTTTGCCCACCAGACCATTCCGTAACCGGTTCATAATTTTCACATATCTGACACATACGTTCCTAGCACGGTCCATAAGTATCGATCTCCGAAAGTGAATTGGAAGAAATAAAAATATGAAAATGGTAAATAATTCCCTTTATTTTTCTCGAAATAGAAAAACCTCTTTTACATTAAAAATAAAATTCTAATTCTTACATACTTAACAAAAAATATACTTTTTACTTTAAAATAATACTTCCGAGCTTATTTAATAACTAAATGGAGCAATGATCTCCACACAGTGCCCGACCGTAATCTCGTTATTACATAATTCTGCTATTGTTTTTTTAATCTCTTCATCGATTTCCTGATAATTTTTATTTATTTTCATAGCAGGTTTAAAATTACGAAGCTTAGTTTCTTTTTCTAAAACTTCCAGTATTTGTGCCAGATTAGGGTTTTTTCTTCCAACATATTTATTTATTCGCGAGTGCCATGCCTCAACTGGGTTTGTAGTTCGGATTTCCTCATCTTCACAGCACCACTTTTTGACAAATCCGATGGCTACATGACGTCTTTGAATCCTTGATTTCATGTCAAGGGCTTTTGATTTTCGAAAGAGGGTATTGCAAAAATGAAAATAGCAACCCTTTACTATTGTGTCTGGAAATACGGTTTGAACGCCTTTCATAGCTGCTTGTTCATAATCTAAAGTCATTTTTACTGGTTTCCAACTTGGGATTTGATTTTTAATCATTCGGAATAATATCTCATACGTTCTTTCATTCTTGTTTCGTAAGAACGCAAAAAAAATTGGTACTACCTTTTTTGCTTCGACATCAAATCCATGTATACTATACAATTGTTTAAACGGAAGTGGGCACGATTTGAAAGTACCATCAAGAAAAAAGTGCTGAAAGCGATGAATTATTTGTTGCGTATCAGGGGAACCAAACACGAGGATTCTCATATCGACATCATTGTAATCGGCGATGAGTAAATGTTTAAACTTAATCGGCACTATTACCTCTTGAGGCGATCTAAATTGTAGTTTGGGCACTCCCAAGTTTCTTTGTATAAACCGGTTTTGATGTTCTGAAATTTAGGTAACTCGTGAAGAAAGTTTACTCCTTTATCGTTGAGTTCACTCACCATTTCGTCAAATTGTTTCTGAATAGGATAGTTGTTAGTGCACACTTTTTTTTTCAGAGCACTAAGTTCTTGTTCAAATATGCATTTAGCGTCATTTGCCAAACAATCACTGTTATGATACTTTGATTTTACTATGAAGTTTTCTTCACTCAGCGTTATGCTACCCTTGCATGTTGTTTTGCTGTAACACTGCCAAAATGTATTACGGTCAGCGTACGTACTCTTTTTGTGATATTTACGGCCATTGTATAGCAATGCTTGGCCTCCTCTCTTTGTGGGAATGAACCGAATTTCATAATTCAAACTTTTTGATGCAGTGCACTCAGAAGAATCAGCCATAATACTGTAGTCTGATATAATGTATTGTGAAAATAGCTTTTATCAATTCCAAGTGCACTTAAATTTCAATCACAAGTGAAAAATAATTCCGCTTTCAAAGTCCATTGTGAAACCGTAATTGCAAAATAAAATAGAATGATAAGGATAATGTCACAATCGATTTTTTTCTTTATTAAACTGAAGGAAGGAGGTTAGTTTAGGACCTCAAGTAATTTATTTACCAAGGAGTTCAATAGTGCGACTAATTCTTGTTTCGTAATTAATTGTGAAAAAAGAAAATGGATAAAATATGTTTTTAGTAATTAACTACGAAAGGAGAAAAATATTCGATTACGAAAACAGAAAAGAATTTCTTGTTTGACAGTTAATTACGAAACAGTGAAAAATAATTCTTTTTTCACAGTCAATTGTGAAACTACAATTACGAAAACGGACTAAACGGATATTATTGTCCGTTGTATGTTTTTATTTATGTACCAAACAATATTTTATTATATTTAACGTAAATTCCCACTTGCAAGAAATTTAACAATTATTAAACTAAACAAAAACATGATATTAATGTCCATACATATTTGCGATGCGATGTGAGATGAGACCGAGGTGTTGTTTTATTATTTTGTCCAATTCCGTGCACTTATTGCCGCGTCCACTTTGAGGATGAGGCAGCGTCGTGTGAAATATTGCTTTTAGAAAATTTCAAGACGTTGCGTTGTTTTGTTAGTACTTCTGTATTTGAAAGGAAAAGAACAAAATCCTCTTAGGATCCTGAAGTGTCTGGGATATAATTAGATTCTTTAAATCCAGATATATAATATATCTGGTTAAATCATTCATTAATTCATTGGATTCATTCCATCAAAATCAGAGCCGCATCTGATGAGAAAACTCAATAAGCTTCTAATAATACCTTCACTTCTAAGGTACATTATGTTTAGAGTTCAAATAAATTTTAACAACATAAATCCAGCTGTCAAAAATGCAGGTAAAATAAAAAAATGTATATAAATCTTGCAGGCCTGATATTATGTATATTTAGTATTACTATTAGTAAAGTCTAAGGATTTAACTTTAATTTAATAAATTTGATAAAAGCAGTGGTGTTTGCTACCACTGCTTTTATCAAATTTATACCTATAAAATAAGTATAATATTTTTTATATCATAATATCATAGTTTTAAAAGATATTAACCGATCAAATAAATGAGGTAATAAAATTGAGTGTATTGAAGTACTTAGTATCGATACAATCGAATTTATTCCCACTGAGCGGCTTTCAAGTGTATGTAGGGTTACCAACATCCAAATTTATATTTCTTGTATAAAAAGTGATAGTTTTTGTATTGTATGTACTCGTATGAATAAATAAATACATAAATTTAGTTGACAATTTATACAGCTACATCCAGCCCCGTGCTAAGCTTGATACTATATCTATCTGATAAGTATACATAACTACTTAACTATTTCACTTTAAAAAATTTCGTGAGTTACACTATCATGTTATATCAACGGGAATAAACGAGTTTAAACACTTTCAACGTTTCGACCACGACAAGAGCAGTCTTTTTCAAGAAGAGTGAGCGTTCCGCCGTACTCCGTCTCACTCGTCTCTGCTTGCGCGAGCAGAGAGGAGCAACTCCTTTCGTGAGTGCAACGTGAGTAATTTCCCTTTATTATAAATATAATAACTGCTAGACGAAAACGGGGGAGATTTTAATGAAACAAAGAAATTCTGATGTTTTGTCGGAATAACAAAAAGCTACTTTTGCACGTGATCGTTTTTAGTAAAATTTTACTAAAATTAGAATACTTTTTTAATTTATATTTGAGATTTAAGTCTAAAAGGTATTCTCAAAATTGGATTTTACTCTGCTAAAGGTAACTAATCTTCTGTGGAATTCTAGGAAAAAATCGTTTGGCATTTCCAAGTATTTGGTGATAAATTAATTATAAATTCAGTATTTTAAGTGAAACAAACAATTTTAAATCCACGGGACTAAATTTCTTATAAACAGCTTAAAAGTCAATCAAAAATCAAATCAAATCAAAAATACTTTATTGTAAGTACACAAATTTACATTTGAAACATTTAACAAATAAAATAACATACACAATGGGTGTGCTTAACCCTTAAAGAGTTTTCTTACAGCAAACCTGGACATAAAGAAAAAAAACATTTACAAGGTGGGGGGATAAGTGTACATAACAACTACATTAGAAAACTTAATACAGAAGAGATAACTAATAATAAATACTAATCATAGTAATAAATACATACACACATATATACATATTATATATACATAAATATATATATATATATATATACATATACTACTACTAATAATACATAACTAATAGATAACATAAATACATAAACTACATCTGCAAGGAAAGATAGTGTTCTTTAAGTTTATTTTTAAAAATATTTAATGATGGACTGGCCTGAATCGGGTGAGGTAGAGCATTCCATAGTCTTACTGCTTTTACGGCAAAGGAGCTACCATACCGACTAGAGCAGTGCTTGGGTGTTTTTAAACGAAGCGACTTAGAAGTGCGACAAGGTTGACCACGCTCAACCAGAAATTTAAAGTGGTCATGCAAATACGGTGGAGAGAGAGGACTGAACAAGGTAAGGTATAGAAAAGATAGAATATGGACATCCCGACGTCGACGTATGGGTAGCCATTTTAACAGTTTACGGTAATGAGAAAGTGAAGGTAATGAGAAAGTTTACGGTAATGAAAAACTGAAGGCGTTCTAGCTTGTTAAGAAGCTCCTCAGATACGTCTAGAAATGAAACATCTGCATAATCAAGAATAGGAAGAAGCAAGGACTGAGCAAGGGTAATTTTAGTGTCAAGCGGTAGAAAATTCTGAAGACGCTTCAATGAGTGAAAAGAGTAGTGCATTTTCCTGCTAATTTCATTTATATGAAAAGACCAAGACAATCGGCTATCAAAGATAACACCCAGATTCTTAGCCTTTTCAGTGTAAGGAATGGGTTGATTAGCGAACATTACGGAAGGGAAGTTAGATAATATCTAACTTCCCTTCCGTAATGTTAACAAACTAAACAACATCCCCATATTATGGGGATGTTGTTTAGCAAATAATGTGTACCGAAAATGATGGCCTGTGACTTAGATGGATTAACCAATAAACCAAAAGATTCTGCCCATTTGATAATTTTGGAGATATCAGAATTAAGTTGGTCAATGCCACCCGATAAGTCTTGAGACCCAAAGTGAAAGTTGGAAGAGAGATTATATGTGATAGCATTTATAAATATAGAGAAAAGAAGAGGTGACAAAACGCCACCTTGAGGTACTCCAGCCGAAATAGTGCACCAGTCTGAACAGTGTTCTTCAGTACGGACACATTGAGTTCGATCAGATAGGTATGAGGAAATCCAGTTAACAGCAGTTTGAGAAATATTGAGAGAAGAAATAATGGACAGGAGAATTTGATGATCAACAGAATTAAATGCATTGCTGAAATCTAAAAGAACCAGGGCAGTGAATTGCTTTCGATCCATGGCCAGGCGGATGTCGTCAGAGATTTTTATTAATGCACTAGTGGTACTGTGGCCAGGGCGAAAACCGGACTGTAGTGGACTAAGTAAGCAATTTTTGTACAGAAATTCCGACAACTGTTTGTGAACTATTTTTTCCAAAAGTTTAGATAGTACAGGTAAAATAGAAATAGGCCGAAAATGAGAGACTAAAGTAGGGTTAGAAATCTTGGGTAGAGGTGTAACAAAAGCCGATTTCCAGGCAGAAGGAAAGAGAGAAGATGAAAGGGAATTGTTCAATATAAATGTTATTACTGGGGTTAACTCATCTAAAATAAGAAGAAGCATCTGGATGTTAATGCCATCAGTACCAATGGCCCTGGTAGAGATAGATGACAGAATTTTCTTGACCTCCACCTCAGAAACAAGTGAGAAAGAGAAAGGAGTACACGAAGGTAAGGGCAGTTGAGCCAGTTGTTGCTGTGTTTTTAAAAGTCTGTACAGATTATCAGATTATGTGGGTTGAAACCGCGCTTCACACCTCTGAATATTCGAAAGCAAACATCGTGAGGAAACCGACACGTTCTGAAAACGAATAAAAAAACATATTGTTTTTACCTTGGCCAGCTTAGTGATCTAAGATCAAATCTCTCTCAAACGATGGAATGATTATGAAAAAATAAAATTTTCAAAATTTTCGTGAGTTATAATATTCATTTTATAAAACAGTGAGAACCGCGCGCGCGACCTGAGAGGAGACGGAGCACGGCGGGACGCTCACTCCTCCTGATAAAGACTACTCTTGATGTGGTCGAAACGTCGAGAGTTGTTTAACTCCTGTGTAAATACGTGAGTAATTCCCGTTTTATAAAATGAAAAAATATAATGTCATCTTTATTAGAGTGTGGACGTGACAACCTTATGGTTGGATATAAGCTTCCTCTATTCACAGGTATTGAGTGAAGATTACTGTATGAACATACGCTCCACAATTCCTGTATTGTTCTGACTCAATTTCTACGAATTTCATTTGTCACAGCAATTTCTCAGACGTATGAATAGAATCAGTTGTTAGTCAATCTATTGAAGTAGTCTCAAAAAATATTACCCGTTTTGTGTTCTAATATTGTTGAAAAACCATGATCGTTACAAGTTAATACAATGTGTATATAAATTTTCAAAATCTTATACTTCATATAAATACATTATTTTATAGTATATCCTTAAGAATCAACTGTACACAAACATGTGTTACCCTTTATCTGTACATCATGATTAACAACAGTTTCAATAAATGCTTCTGTTTTTTAAATACTGTGGAAGGAAAAACAGTACCACACCCGATTAAACCTCAAAAGGATTTAGATAAAAAAACCAACACGTCAAAGGATTAGTTTTTCTTTATCGCCCAATAAAACCGGATCGTACCCTAGTTTAGGGGAAACGTAGAAATCTGACAGGAGATAATATAATGGCCTTATAAATCACTGTGGTTCAAAGCACGCACATGGTTGGAAACTTCAGGATCTATCAGGGACTAGTTTGAAGGTTCTTCTTCTTTTCTTTTCTTTAAAAAATACCAGAAAATTATAAGAATTATATAACGTGAAATTTTACTCGGGTTGTTTTCTCTGCATCTATTATTTTCACCAACAGTGAGCAAGCGGATACAAAAATAATAAAAAATATATTTTTTTCATCGCAGCCATTTTGCTGAAATACGAGAAACATAAAATTCCTCTAATTTTACAATAATATATTTCCTCATTTTTTATTTCGGGCTGAATTTCCAACTCTATATTCCAACTACTCAGTCTTAGGTATCATGTGCGAATTACACCATTAATTTCACACAGTTGTTTTTTGCGTTGCCTTCAGCCTTCCGAAAGCACATGTGTCATTGTTTTTGCACTTACATGTGGATTTTATGGGTTGGTTCCACTCAATGCCAGATTTCTTCCCAGAGAATGCCACGAAATATTTTAATAAAAATGATATACCTAAATTAGTTCCAACCAATGCCATGACAAGCAAGTACAGTTAAAGGTAATAATCATAGTAAGATCGTAGAAGAAATGCTAGAGCGAGATAGTAAATGTTTGAGCGAAACAGACTATGTATTGTTTTCTATTCTGCCGTCCGTTATCTATAAAGCGGCTAAGTCGCAAAAGTAAGTTTCGAGAAAATCGCAAAAACCGCGGCGAGAATTTTGAAATTGCTGCCATTTGATTACTATTTTTTGTATGACAGATTTTTGACACTGAAAGATAGGATGACATAAGTACTATCGAATGGTTTTGCTTTAAACTCAACTTCCCTATAAAAATAATTCACAAAATGATTTTTTGCATTTAGTTTTAGCAATTACTAGTGGGTCGTGAGTGTGCGAGCTGCAAGCAGCTCGCATGTATTCTAAAATTGGGGGTGGTTTTGGTACCTACAAGTTTTTTTTGGTGGAAATCGATAATCAAGATTCAGTAGGTAACTGCGATGGAAATCGACATTTGTGTTGCCCCCGGTCGTGGTACCACACACGCAGCAAGGCTCGCTTCGCTCGCCTTGCTGCGTGGCGTATGTCGTATTGCGGTTCGCTTCGCTCACCGCAATCCGACCCACGCGCGCCGTCATCATATTCGTAATCCTCACCCCCATATTAGTCGGAAACGATACCCATATCAGTACACCACGGGCATCAGCACGGCTCGCTTCGCTCGCCGAGCTGATGCCCGTGGTCGCATTGCGGTTCGCTTCGCTCACCGCAATACGACCCCGGTCGTGCTGCCATACACGCACACGCAGCAAGGCTCGCTTCGCTCGCCTTGCTGCGTGGCGTGTGTCGTATTGCGGTTCGCTTCGCTCACCGCAATCCGACCCACGCCCGCCGTCATCAAATTCATAATCCTCACCCCCATATTAGTCGGAAACGACACCCATGTCGAATTTTTGGGGGAGGGGGGACAAGGGGGACATTGCGGGGGTCACAGCACGGCTCGCTTCGCTCGCCGAGCTGTTCCCCGTGGTCGCATCGCGGCTCGCTTCGCTCGCCGCAATGCTCCACCCGATAAAAAAATCAGTTTTTTCATTAAAAAGGGGGTCTAGGGGGCGAGGGGGACAAACTTTTTTTGCTTTTCAAAACTATCTATCCTCCTCTACACGACTGTGAAAAAAATTTTCCTCCAGGTCTTACCGTTTAGAAGATACCATAGGGGAGGGGGAGGGGGAGGGGGAAATTTGAAAAAGTCGGAATTTTCCCCAACTCACCTGGTGTTCCCCTCAACGATTCTGCAAAAAAAAATATACCTTCCCATCCACCAACAGGGAGAACAATTATGTCAGTCAGTCAGTGAGTGGTAATTTAGCTTTATATAATATAACTAGTGGGTCGTGAGTGTGCGAGCTGCAAGCAGCTCGCATGTATTCTAAAATTGGGGGGGGTTTTGGTACCTACAAGTTTTTTTTGGTGGAAATCGATAATCAAGACTTATATGAAACTGCGATAGGAATCGTCATTCATGTATAATTTTGTGATGGGGGAGGGTATTCAGGGGGGCGTGGGGTCACAGCACGGCTCGCTTCGCTCGCCGTGCTGTTCCCCGTGGTCGTGGTGCCACACACGCAGCAAGGCTCGCTTCGCTCGCCTTGCTGCGTGGCGTGTGTCGGATTGCGGTTCGCTTCGCTCACCGCAATCCGACCCACGTGCGCCGTCATCAAATTCATAATCCTCGCCCCCATATTAGTCGGAAACGACACCCATGTCGAATTTTTGGGGGAGGGGGGACAAGGGGGACATTCCGGGGGTCACAGCACGGCTCGCTTCGCTCGCCGAGCTGTTCCCCGTGGTCGCATCGCGGCTCGCTTCGCTCGCCGCAATGCTCCACCCGATAAAAAAATCAGTTTTTTCATTAAAAAGGGGGTCTAGGGGGGCGAGGGGGACAAACTTTTTTTGCTTTTCAAAACTATCTATCCTCCTCTACACGACTGCGAAAAAATTTGTCCTCTAGGTCTTACCGTTTAGAAGATACCATAGGGGAGGGGGAGGGGGAGGGGGAAATTTGAAAAAGTCGGAATTTTCCCCAACTCACCAGGTGTTCCCCTCAACGATTCCGCAAAAAAAAATATACCTTCCCATCCACCAACAGGGAGAACAATTATGTCAGTCAGTCAGTGGTAATCCAGCTTTATATAATATAACTAGTGGGTCGTGAGTGTGCGAGCTGCAAGCAGCTCGCATGTATTCTAAAATTGGGGGGGGTTTTGGTACCTACAAGTTTTTTTTGGTGGAAATCGATAATCAAGACTTATATGAAACTGCAATGGGAATCGTCATTCGTGTAAATTTTTTGATGGGGAGGGTATTCAGGGGGGCCTAGGGGCGTGGGGTCACAGCACGGCTCGCTTCGCTCGCCGTGCTGTTCCACGTGGTCGTGGTGCCACACACGCAGCAAGGCTCGCTTCGCTCGCCGAGCTGATGCCCGTGGCCGCATTGCGGTTCGCTTCGCTCACCGACCCCGGTCGTGCTGCTATACACGCACACGCAGCAAGGCTCGCTTCGCTCGCCTTGCTGCGTGGCGTGTGTCGCATTGCGGTTCGCTTCGCTCACCGCAATCCGACCCACGCGCGCCGTCATCAAATTCGTGATCCTCACCCCCATATTAGTCGGAAACGATACCCATGTCGATTTTTTTGGGGAAGGGGGGCAGGGGGGGCATTCCGGGGGTCACAGCACGGCTCGCTTCGCTCGCCGCGCTGTTCCCCGTGGTCGCATCGCGGCTCGCTTCGCTCGCCGCAATGCTCCACCCTTAAAATATTCGTCAAAAATAGGCCAATTTTCGGTTTTTTCATAGAAAAGGGGGTCTTGGGGGGCGAGGGGGTCAATATTTTTTTGCCATTCAAAACTATCTATCCTCCTCCATATGACTGTGAAAAAAAAATTCCTCCAAGTCTTACCGTTTGGGAGATACCAAAAGGGGGGGGTGAAATTTGGGGGAAAAGGGGGGGTAATTTTTTTTTCTTCCAACTCGAGAAGAAACCCTCTATACGACCCCGCCATCGAAAATCCTATAAAAGGACGATTTCTGGAAGCACACTCGAGAGGGGGAGTTTTTTTGGGGGAAAGGGGGGGATGAAAAAATTTTTTTCCGCAATCGTTTGCCCCCCTCTATATGACCACGAAAAAATTTTTAGTCAAGGTGCTACCGTTATGAAGATACTATAGGGGAGGGGGAGGGGGAGGGGGAAATTTGAAAAAGTCGGAATTTTCCCCCACTCACCCGGACCCCCTCTACACGATTCCGTAAAAAAAAACATACCTTCCCATCCACCAACAGGGAGAACAATTATGTCAGTCAGTGAGTGAGTCAGTGGTAATTTAGCTTTATATAATATAACTAGTGGGTCGTGAGTGTGCGAGCTGCAAGCAGCTCGCATGTATTCTAAAATTGGGGGGGGTTTTGGTACCTACAAGTTTTTTTTGGTGGAAATCGATAATCAAGACATAAAGAGAACTGCGATGGGAATCGACATTCATGACAATTTTTGTGATGGGGGAGGGTATTCAGGGGGGCCTGGGGGCGTGGGGTCACAGCACGCAGCAAGGCTCGCTTCGCTCGCCGTCATCAAATTCGTAATCCTCACCCCCATATTAGTCGGAAACGATACCCATATCAGTACACCACGGGCATCAGCACGGCTCGCTTCGCTCGCCGAGCTGATGCCCGTGGTCGCATTGCGGTTCGCTTCGCTCACCGCAATACGACCCCGGTCGTGCTGCCGTACACGCACACGCAGCAAGGCTCGCTTCGCTCGCCTTGCTGCGTGGCGTGTGTCGTATTGCGGTTCGCTTCGCTCACCGCAATCCGACCCACGCCCGTCGTCATCAAATTCATAATCCTCACCCCCATATTAGTCGGAAACGACACCCATGTCGAATTTTTGGGTGAGGGGGGACAAGGGGGACATTCCGGGGGTCACAGCACGGCTCGCTTCGCTCGCCGAGCTGTTCCCCGTGGTCGCATCGCGGCTCGCTTCGCTCGCCGCAATGCTCCACCCGATAAAAAAATCAGTTTTTTCATTAAAAAGGGGGTCTAGGGGGGCGAGGGGGACAAACTTTTTTTGCTTTTCAAAACTATCTATCCTCCTCTACACGACTGTGAAAAAATTTTTCCTCTAGGTCTTACCGTTTAGAAGATACCATAGGGGAGGGGGAGGGGGAGGGGGAAATTTGAAAAAGTCGGAATTTTCCCCAACTCACCCGGACCCCCTGTATACGATTCTGCAAAAAAAAATATACCTTCCCATCCACCAACAGGGAGAACAATTATGTCAATGAGTGAGTCAGTGAGTGAGTGGTAATTTAGCTTTATATAATATAAACTAGTGGGTCGTGAGTGTGCGAGCTGCAAGCAGCTCGCATGTATTCTAAAATTGGGGGGGGTTTTGGTACCTACAAGTTTTTTTTGGTGGAAATCGATAATCAAGTAAGAAATTATTGCAATTGGAATCGACATTCAAGTCAAATTTTTGATGGGAAGGGAATTCAGGGGGCCTGGGGGCGTGGGGTCACAGCACGGCTCGCTTCGCTCGCCGTGCTGTTCCCCGAGGTCGTGGTGCCGCACACGCAGCAAGGCTCGCTTCGCTCGCCTTGCTGCGTGGCGTGTGTCGTATTGCGGTTCGCTTCGCTCACCGCAATCCGACCCACGCGCGCCGTCATCAAATTCGTAATCCTCACCCCCATATTAGTCGGAAACGATACCCATATCAGTACACCACGGGCATCAGCACGGCTCGCTTCGCTCGCCGAGCTGATGCCCGTGGTCGCATTGCGGTTCGCTCCGCTCACCGCAATACGACCCCGGTCGTGCTTTCCATGCACGCACACGCAGCAAGGCTCGCTTCGCTCGCCTTGCTGCGTGGCGTGTGTCGTATTGCGGTTCGCTTCGCTCACCGCAATCCGACCCACGCTCGCCGTCATCTAATTTGTAATCCTCACCCCCATATTAGTCGGAAACGACACCCATGTCGAATTTTTGGGACAAGGGGGACAAGGGGGACAATCCGGGGGTCACAGCACGGCTCGCTTCGCTCGCCGCGCTGTTCCCCGTAGTCGCATCGCGGCTCGCTTCGCTCGCCGCAATGCTCCACCCGGTAAAAAAATCAGTTTTTTCATTAAAAAGGGGGTCTAGGGGGGCGAGGGGGACAAACTTTTTTTGCTTTTCAAAACTATCTATCCTCCTCTACACGACCCCGAAAAAATTTTTAGTCAAGGTGCTACCGTTTGGAAGATACCATAGGGGAGGGGGAGGGGGAAATTTGAAAAAGTCGGAATTTTCCCCCACTCACCAGGTGTTCCCCTCAACGATTCCGCAAAAAAAAATATACCTTCCCATCCACCAACAGGGAGAACAATTATGTCAATGAGTGAGTCAGTGGTAATTTAGCTTTATATAATATAATAACTAGTGGGTCGTGAGTGTGCGAGCTGCAAGCAGCTCGCATGTTGTCCCAAGTAGGGGGGGTTTTGGTACCTACAAGTTTTTTTTGGTGGAAATCGATAAGAAAGAAATTATTGCGATTGGAATCGACATTCAAGTAAAATTTTCTGATGGGGAGGGTATTCAAGGAGGCCTGGGGGCGTGGGGTCACAGCACGGCTCGCTTCGCTCGCCGTGCTGTTCCCCGTGGTCGTGGTGCCACACACGCAGCAAGGCTCGCTTCGCTCGCCTTGCTGCGTGGCGTGTGTCGTATTGCGGTTCGCTTCGCTCACCGCAATCCGACCCACGCGCGCCGTCATCAAATTCGTAATCCTCACCCCCATATTAGTCGGAAACGATACCCATATCTGCCATACACGCACACACAGCAAGGCTCGCTTCGCTCGCCTTGCTGCGTGGCGTGTGTCGCATTGCGGTTCGCTTCGCTCACCGCAATCCGACCCACGCGCGCCGACATCAAATTCGTAATCCTCACCCCCATATTAGTCGGAAACGATACCCATGTCAATTTTATTGAGGGGGGCAAAGGGGGCCTAGGGGGGCATTCCGGGGGTCACAGCACGGCTCGCTTCGCTCGCCGCGCTGTTCCCCGCGGTCGCATCGTGGCTCGCTTCGCTCGCCGCAATGCTCCACCCTTAAAATATTCGTCAAAAATAGGCCAATTTTCGGTTTTTTCATAAAAAAGGGGGTTAAGGGGGGCGAAGGGGTCAATTTTTTTTTGCCATTCAAAACTATTAACCCTCCTCTACACGACTGTGAAAAAATTTTTCCTCCAAGTCTAACCGTTTGGGAGATACCAAAAGGGGGGGTGATATTTGGGGGGAAAAGGGGGGTAAATTTTTTTTTCTTCCAACTCGAGAAGGAACCCTCTATACGACCCCGCCATCGAAAACCCTATAAAACGAAGATTTCTAGGTGTACACTTTAGAGGGGGAGTTTTTTTGGGGGAAAGGGGGGGTGAAAAATTTTTTTTTTGCAATCGTTTGCCCCCCTCTATATGACCCCGAAAAAATTTTTAGTCAAGGTGCTACCGTTTGGAAGATACCATAGGGGAGGGGGAGGGGGAGGGGGAAATTTGAAAAAGTCGGAATTTTCCCCCACTCACCCGGACCCCCTGTATACGATTCTGCAAAAAAAAATATACCTTCCCATCCACCAACAGGGAGAACAATTATGTCAATGAGTGAGTGAGTCAGTGGTAATTTAGCTTTATATAATATAATTTAATAAAAATGCTAAGTTCACACGACTATAAAGCGGCTATGTATACCTTAACGGCGTTTTAGTTAAGGATTTGCACATTTATTTATTTATTTATTTATTTAATTTAGGCACAGCCAACAGCACACAATTACACATCACTTGTAAACGGTATTATACTCAGTCTTTTAACTGTAACATGTGCCTATAATAGGCCAGCACAACAATGATTAATAACATTGACATATAAAACTATAAAACTAAGTATTAAATTAAATAAAATTAAAATTAATTAGTAATGAGAAAGAAAAAATTAATGAGAAAGAAAAAACAATAATAATAATAAATTATAACTAAAAATTTTAAATAAGATAAAGAATGTCCATAAATATAAGGAGGTCTTACAATCAATGTCACGATTTGTTGTGTGCTGAAAATGTTTCAGCACTGTTTGTTTGAATTCAAATATGTTATCACTGAAGATGTCCAAATTAGGAAGCTGTTTAATAATGTAGTTATATTGGTTACAATTATTGGTTTTTTTTCCGTTTCCGGCGTCCAAACTGTCAACATCATAGTGATTATCCTCCGCACGAAAACTAACGAAATAAAATAGATAACACAGCAAATGGCGAGTACACTTCATCTTAAAACGTAGAAGAACCACCAAGAAACAACTACAGATATTCAGCAACGTGAGAATTTGGGAATCCATTGAGTATTTACAAGGAAAACCTACACCGAAAATTTGAGGTTAGAAATCATTTCCATACAAAGTGACAGTTTCCTAGTACGTCATTGAATGAACGACAATATAGTCAGGGCTGCCAACTTGGAAAAAATAAACTCCACTACATTCTACCATTGCGTTCCATTTTTTACAAACTACATTCAGCATAAATAATGGAAGGCCAGTTCCAAATTCTTTTTGACAGAATGAAAATGGAAATGCAAAATCAAAATGCAGAATTGAAGGAGTCTATTACAAAGAACATTATGGAAAAGATTGATGAAAAATTAATTCCTATTGTGGAAGAAAACAAAAACTTAAGAACAAGAGTAGAAAAATTAGAAAAAGAAATTGAGTACTTTAGAAGAACAGAAAGAAGCAAAAATATAATTGTGTTTGGCTTAGAAGAGTGTGAAAAATCTTCCCACGAATTATTGCAAAAATTCAAGAAAATTGTACATCAGGAATTAAATATTATCATAGAAGAGAACGAAATCAACAAAATTCATCGCCTAGGAATTAGAAACAGAGATAGCAGTAAAACGAGGCCAGTACTGTGCTCATTAATAAATGTTTGGAAAAAGAATGAAATCATTAAAAATAAAAGGAACTTTAAAGCAATTTACATCACTGAGGACTATCCAAAGGAAGTATTAGAAAACAGGAGAGAATTGCAAGGAAAATTAATTGAGGAGAGGAAAAAAGGTAAGACAGCTTACTTGAATTATGATAAATTAATAGTCAAAGAGAACACCAACAATCTAGAAAAAAGGAAAAGAGAACCGTCCGTCTCACCCTCCTCCTTTAACACCCAGCAAAAAAAACATCAGACCATAAGTACAACCACTTCAAGCAGAACGAACGCTTTCGACATAATGCGTTCCAGGTCTAGCTCCTTTTCGAATATACCTTGTACAAGTAAAAACCAATAGCAACCAAAGAACCTTAAACGGAAAACAAACACAACCAAAGGAACTGCACTAAAAGGAACAACAAAACAACAAACTCCCCCAAGCCGACTGGTCCTCGTGGGGGAAAGAGACCACAACCCTCCAACACAAAATACTAATAAACGTTCAAATTCAGTCATATATATCGCATCTCTTAATGTACTAACCCTGAGAAAAGAAGAGAATCTTATGGAACTAGCATACGCTTTAAAACAAATTAAATGGGACATCGTTGGTCTAAGTGAAGTCAGAAGAATGGGCGAAAATATTACATCTTATCCAGACTACTTGCTATACCACATAGGAGAGACACAAGGCCACCATGGGGTAGGTTTTATCATTAATAAGCATATGACAAAGTACGTAGAGGAGTTTATTGGAATATCCGAGCGCATAGCTGTTATGAACCTGAAGCTACCAGGACACCAAAAACCATGGTCCATCGTACAGGTTTATTCACCAACAGAACAAGCAAATCTGGAAACAATAAATTCTTTCTACCATGATCTGAATGAGGCTATTCAAAAATACACACACAAAAATCTTATAGTGATGGGAGATTACAATGGCCAAATTGGATCAAGATGCCCAGGAGAAAACACAATACTAGGACCATTTCCGTACAAAGATAAAACCAGAACTAGAAATGGAGAAAAAATTGTTACCTTCGCACTAGAAAACAATCTAAAGATACTAAATACAATGTATAAGAAACAAAAGAAAAACATGTGGACCTGGATATCACCGGATGGTCGAACCATGAACCAAATTGATTTTTTTATGACCAACAGAAGCGATAACTTTACAAATTTCAACGTCATTAAAAACTTTAACTTTAACACCAATCATAGACTTATCCGAGCTGAACTCAAAACAAAACAAGCAAAGAAACCTAGACCGAGACAAGACCTAGTAAACACTCAACTCAACAAACAACAACTAGAACAACTAACAATCACCCTAAAAGATAAACTTACTGACATCAAAGACAACACCACAAAACTAGGAATCCAAGAAAAATATAACTACATGGAAGACATTATCAGAACTCAGATGAAAACTATAGCAAAAACCAAAAATGATAAAGGAAACTACCTATCAGCAGCAACTGTAAAACTACTAGAAAGAAGAAGTGATCTTATAAACACAAAGCACGCTGAAAGCAGAAGAAAGAAATTAGCCAAAATCAGCAAAGAAATTAAAGAAAACATAAGGAAAGATAGAAAACAATGGAGAATGAAGACAATAGAAAAATACATACATAAAACAGGAGGAACTAAGAAAGCCCTTAAGGAGCTGACAAAATCAACTGACTGGATTGTTAAAATGAAGAATGATCAAGGGAAATTGAAACATCAAAGATCGGATATACTGGAGACAGCTACCTTATATTACAAGAAACTCTACACATGCAACACTACACAAGATGAAATGCACCTGATAGAGCAGTCAAATGTTCCGAGTATTCTCGAAACGGAAGTCAGAAGAGCTATTGAGACTCAAAAAGAAGGAAAAGCAACCGGACCAGACGGCATAAGCAACGAAATCCTAAGACACTGCAAAGAAATTCTAATACCAGTCTTCACTGATATCTTCAATGAAATAATAAACACCGAAATCATTCCCAAACAATGGACTGAGTCCAATATCATCCTATTGTATAAGAAAGGAGATAAATACGACATCGGTAATTATCGCCCTATCAGCCTAATGTCTAATGTATACAAGATTTTTGCTAAGATCATTTTAAAAAGGATAGAAAGAAAGCTGGACGAACACCAACCGATTGAGCAAGCAGGGTTTCGCAAAGACTATTCAGTAATAGACCACATCCACGTAGTGCGTCAAGTATTAGAGAAATATAAGGAATACCAGCTAACATATTACATTGCATTTATTGACTACAGTAAAGCTTTCGATTCTTTAATACACAAAAGGATATGGGAGGCACTCCTGGACCAAGGTATTGAGCAGAAATATATCAGACTGTTAAGAAGCATATACAGGAATAGCACAGCAAAAATTCAACTTGAAAACAAAAGCGAATATTTCAAAGTAGGAAAAGGCGTCAGACAGGGTGATCCCGTATCACCAAAACTTTTTTCCGCAGTTCTGGAATCAATATTTAGAAGACTAAATTGGGAACACCTAGGAATTAGAATAGACGGCGTGCTTCTATCCCATCTAAGATTTGCTGACGATATAGTGCTACTAGCAAAAACATCAGAAGATTTAAGCACAATGATAAAAGACCTTGCAATAGAAAGTGAGAAAGTCGGGCTTACACTGAACCCAGAGAAGACCAGAGTGATGACAAATGGAAGCCAACATACAATAGAAGTAGGAAACAAAATAATTGATTACACAGATGAGTACATCTATCTTGGACAAATAATAACTCAAAAAGAACCTATGCGGAAAGAAGTAGACAAAAGAATAACAAATAGCTGGAAGAGATACTGGAGTTTAAAAGAAGTCATGAAAGATAAAGTGCTTCATATCAATATGAAAAGTAAACTGTTCAACACTTGCATTCTACCAGTTCTTACGTACGGCTGCCAAACATGGGCTTTAAACGAAGATATTTTGTACAAATTAGCTACTTGCCAACGTGCAATGGAAAGGAGCATGCTAAATGTCAAAAAGTCCGATAGATTGAAAAACCTAGCCATTAGGGAAAGAACTAAAACTGTTGATGTAACACTAAAAGTTAAAAGACTCAAATGGAGATGGGCTGGCCACGTAATAAGAGGAAATGACAAATGGAGCAAAAGAGTTATACAATGGTATCCTAGAGACGGTAAAAGGAAGAGAGGCAGACCGCATAAAAGGTGGGATGATGACATTAGACGAGTGGCAGGAGTCATGTGGAACAGAGTAGCACAAGAGAGGAGAGAATGGAAAAGGTTGGAGGAGGCCTTTGCCGACTGGCAATCAGATCTAGGGAAAATAACAAAACAACAAATATTAGTGTAAATAAATAGAATATAAGTAAATATATATAATTTAAGTTGTGTTAGATTTTAAGTTAAAAGTGTAAAGATCTTGAATAAAAGGCTATTTTATTTTATTTTTATTATTGGTTACAAAGTTGAATAATAGGGGCTCGTATTCCAATGTTAGTTTTACAGAATGGTGTGTTAAATATCTTATTAATTGGTTGTCTAGGAATTCTAGTAATATAACATAACTAGTACATAACTCTAATTAATTCTCGTTAATTTCTGTGATGATTAAAATATTTGGTAGATACTTATTTAAGTAATAACTTAGTTTAATTTGTGATATTTATAAACAGGTCGAAGATTACCAGTGTTTTCATAAAAGTTTTAAATTTTAAGATTGATTACTGTGATATTTATGAAAATAGATAGTTAGTGTTTTTCTGAGTAGTAAGATTATTTTAAACCAGTGTTTTCATAAAAAAATAAATATTAAGGTTGATTGCTGTGATATTTATAAAAATAGATACCTAGTTTTTTGAATAGTAAGTTATTATAAAAATAGATGTTTATAAAAATAGATAGGTCAGTAGTGTTTTCTGAAATATATATAAAAAAATATTGTAAGTTCATTTGTTATTTCATTTGATAAACATCGGTCCCTGCTAGTAGTTTACATACATACATGGGAAAGTAAACCAAAAATTGTTGTCTTAGGCTTTTTGCGTTAACTGTACCTGCCGAAAACTCCTGGCATTCACTGGGAAGGAAATAACTTTGTGTCAGTCGATTAAAAATGTCGTGGCATTGCTTGGGACTCAAAGTATGAAGTTTAAAATTCAGAGAACAATAGGTGTGGCATTGGTGGGACTAACCCGATTTTATTGCCGGTATTTTTGCGGGAATTAACCGATGACCTACTGAAATACTGTTTGCTGTGTAATTTTGAGGTTTTTTAGCTTTGCACGTTACGTTACGTTTGAATTATGTATTATGTTGCGCAAATTTATGAGAAACATTTGAATTTAATGTGCTATGTGGTGCCTGCCTAATAATAGTACTACTACTTAATAGGAATAAGAGTCAAGTTTGCTCTCAATTAGCCAACACGGCTTTCGGTGGGGATTATACCGATTCCCTTAACGCCTCTCTATAATTAAGAAATCGTCAAGACGTAATTATTATCGTTATGATGATGATAGCATTACCCCATTTACAGTAATTCCGCTGTATTGAGATATATTCGCTATGCGGAATGCACCGGATTCTTGGCTCCATTCCACAGCCTGACGTTTGGTAGCGTTTCTTATCTGCAGCTTAGATAATTAAACAGTTTTATCTAGTTTATTGTTATGGAGATAAATAAAGTGAATAATAATTTAGCGGGAGGATTAGAGGAAGTATATTGCGTCAACAAAAACATTTGGAAGGCGTGGGTTCGAATCCCACTCGAGGACCAAGGTTATGTTTGAAATTTGTAATTTTCCGTTAATTATATTGTAATCGTATTATTATATTTAGAAGACATTTATTTAACAAACACAGAGATTGCAAAAACATTCTACAACATTATTATTATTATAATTCTTTAGACTTATATTAATAATTTTCACTCCACTCTGCAATTACATTTCAAAGATAAACATCCAACTTATAACACCATTATTTTAACTAACAAGGGAAACGCCATTAAAACATGCACCTCTATTCCACCAGACAAAGGAATCAATTAAACAAGTCACCAAAACAACGCGCTCAATTCACCATTTAGTTCGATTTCGTCGTTTTTCCACAATTTTTCGCCAGAATTGTGGAGCCATCCGCGAAATAAAATTAGCGGGGCCTTTTTTTTTGTTTGTTAAACGAACAAAAGTTCACCGTTCTTTACTTTTTTATAACGGGTTAAAACTATGTTATGAATTATTCATATAATTCACTGTGAAAAAATCAGAAATTGAAACAAACAAATGAAGTAATAGTACCTACTTATCATCTATTAGGTACTATTTCATACTAATCTTCATCGTTGTTAAAAAAAATAACTACTTGAGTACTTGTGTATCATTTCATTTATTATATCCGATAGCCGCATCACGCGTTTAGGTTACCACGGGTCTAGTGACCTAATGCTTACATGAAATGTTAACTGAAACAAGTGACTCCATAAACTGACATAGACTCTCGTTTGCACGATGGGATCTGCTTTTTGCACATATTCATTGCAATTTGATGCAGAAGCTACAGTCATGTCAGAATCCACGTTTTTTCATGTAAATGTGTCATGAACTCACAAATACAGGGTGTTTTTAAGCTTACATGGTATTATATTCAATTGAAAATTTGCATGAATAGCCAAAAACCACAGAAATTATTTATATATTTGTTTACGGTAAAACGTAATCAATATAAATTATTACATTAGGTATATTTTCAGCAAATAATACCAATTTATATGAGCAGTTAAATAAAGGGAAGTTAAATTAACATAACTTATTTTATATCATGAAGCAAACTGTACATTATTATTATTATTTTTTCAGATTCATTTATTTATATCAGAAATCTAGCACCCGTAACACAAGCTTAGAGCTTACCATTGGGCTAGATGATGCAGTGTGAATTGTTCAGCAATATTTATTTATTTATATTATATTTATCTGTCCAAAACTTGAGAACAGAAAAGCATTAGATATTAACTAGTTGAGAATGTGATTAAACGAAATTTATGTTTCATTGAACACACTGTAGCTCTTGGCATCAGTCACAATGGTGTGAATTGGAGATCGTTTGTATGCATGGAAGGAACGCGATGATATGGCATGTGCGTGAGGCTTTATATGAATTGTGGGTTACCTGTATTCAAGTATTGTTTTTTTCTCTTCATAGATGTTGTTAGACGCTGGCGGTTTTAAGCAGTATTAAATGTTCGGGTGTTTTTTGTGTTATACAACGAGTATATAGATAGAAAAAAATATCTATCTGTATGTATGTATATTCCATTATATATGTCAGAAAACTGGTACACTTTACACAAGCTTCGAGTATACCACTATTTTTTATTAGTTTTCCTTTGCTTTTTTTACGTCATTTCGACACGTCAGTCTAGTTTTGAAGAGCGGGAGACATACGCACACGCGCCGTCGACTTCCCTCGCAAATTAACTAAACATGACGTGATTAATACATAATGGTCCCTCGATAACTTTTGTTCTGGTGGTGACAAGTCGTTGGTGATACGTAAAAACCCTGGAGTCCCTTGGTTCTAGGACCAACGACGTGTTGTTGTGGATGAATAATAGGCGAAGCTGGAACGAACCATCCTGTAGACCAGCAGTATTTAGCAGCAATATTTATCTATTTTTATACCAATGTCGGTATCATAATAACATACATATTAAGCAATGAAAGCAGATTTTTTTTACAAACATAAGCTTTTCAACCAAAAACAACCATGAATGCGGCAAACTATTTCGCTGGAAAAACAATGAAAATATAAACATAAAAATACCTCAAACATAACAGGGATTAAATAAAGCTGCTAAGCCGTTGTTTTATAAATATTTGTTTGTTGTACAAAATACTTTATTTTTAGAAAATAAATTTAAAAATTCTTTTGTAAAATCGACGCAAATAGAATAGAACCAAAATCCGTATCCGAAAGAGCTTCAGTACCGTTCCAAAAAATGTTTTTTTGTATTAAATGATAAATTTAATTTAATTTTACTTTATTGTAGCTATCACAACGTAACGTTATCTACATTAATTATGATTCTACTACAAATTATGTTCATCAATATACACGCCATTGACATACGCTTAATTGTATCTAAATTAAAAATATATATACATAATATATAATATGTATAATATAAAGTGCAACATACAGAACATGCACCAAAACGTACGCTCAATAAATTAAACCACCTGAAACTAGAATAGAAAGATAAAACGTGCTCAAATTAAAAAGTGTCACCTACAGCCGCAGTTCAGCTTGGCAGTGTCGATTGCAACTCCAAAAATAGGCTTCGATAGAAAAATATAAGGTGGAACAGAACTGTTAGTAGAACTTTTTCTAACCAATTTCATGACGAAAAGTAGGTCTTTTTCAACCTGTAGGTGATTTATGCAATGCACGATGATATATTTTTGTAAGTACTTAAAAAGGTTAAAGTAATTTAAATTTTTTATTATTAAATAATGTTGACGAAAATTGTTAATTTAAAAGGAGTACTTAAAATAACTAATTAAAAATATATTTATATTATATTAGTATACCGGAAATCTAGCATTCATAATATAAACTGCGAACTTAACACGGCGCTACTGTAGTTACTGTTTTATTTTAATTATAATCCGGTGAATTCTACTTTAACTTTTTAATTATTTATTAAAAATTGTATTTTTTTACAATATGCATACCCTTGTCCTAGGCCATCGTGTATAACCGTGCCTTTGCGGGCCAAATTGGTGTTCAAACGCGTACAACAATATAGATCGGGAATAATTGAATTCTTTCTGCGCCTGTTCGTTCAGAAACAGAACAGAATAGAATGTTCTGTTTCTGAACGAACTGTCCGTTCTGTCCAACGCTCAAAGGCTGTTTTGTTATTGTACAATCTCTTTTGGCTTAAAAAGTTTTGTTATCCACGCAAAACATAAAAAAAATGATTATTTAGGTACATAGCTTAAATTCATGAAAAAGATAAGGATAAAGATTTATTTCCACGAAACCTTTATGAACTTGGGCAAGTCAATAAGTACAATAATATATATTTTTTTATTGAACTAGAACGCTAGAAAATCCTCACTATGTCGCTATTATTTAATAAGCACTCCCAAATAATATCATTCTACTTATCATTCCAAAGACTCTTCACAAATATGCCTTTTGCCACTTCCACAAGGGTAAGAACAAAAATATATTGCAAAGGGAATGTGCTATCATAAATAAAGGGAAGTATGGCTGTTTGCACGCGAGACGCCGGGCTTACGGCCCTTAGCAGGATGAAGGGCTATAGTCCGGGGTTTAGGAATTATGCTTATCATAATTGTTGGTTATAATCATTCGGAGAAGATTATGGAGGTAGTTTTGGGAGGGATACTCTATAATATGATATAAGATTTATTTTCATAAAATGCTTAAAATTACATGGACAACTAAATATTATATAAAACTAGTTTCCACCCACGAATCGGCATTTCGTTAGTATTATTACCTTGCCTATGCAGGTGATTAAATGATTTTTCTTCTGGTAAATAAATCTGTCATTCTGATGTCACCCACAAAAATTATACAGTAGTACGATATAGACCAAGAGCCTGTGATGGCCAGACCTTCCTTTAATTCACAAGCGTGAAAATTCTTTCATGTGTATGTCTAAGATAGGTAAGAATAACCCCCAAACATGAAACCTGGATCGCGGTTCCTTTGGGAGATAACAACCTTTTACCTGTTATCTCCCAGAGGAACCGCGATCCAGGTTTCATGTTTGGGGGTTATTCTTACCTATGTTAGACATACACATGAAATAATTTTCACGCTTGTGAATTAAAGGAAGGTCTGGCCATCACGGGCTCTTAGGTTAATACTATTACAAAATAAAATTTTTTAAGTTATATTCCTACGAATAAAGCCACAAATAAGAAACACAAACCCGAGTGACTTGTAAAATATAATTTAAAAAGCTGAATAAGAGTGGTAATCGCAGCAGGCGGCTTCAGATGAATCTAATTACACTTCTCAGCGCCGTGTGACGGATTTCCGTCAGTCTGGGCCAACGGTAGGGCGCTTTTACAATGGACACACTTGAATTTTTATTTACGTTCTGACACATAATTGTTTATTAAAGTTAAGTAAACCGTCTATGAGTGGATGAATTTGAATTTTTGTAAAGCCAAATTCTACTCGACATTAATTATTAGAAAACCAGAGACCAAGGTTACGTTGTGATCTTGTAATTTTCCTATACCAATTTCTATTAATTAATAAAACTTAGGTGAGTCATAAATAAATATAAAGTACTCGGCATTTGTTATTTTTTGTATTAGTTTAAACTACATACTTGATGAATTCACGGTCCTGTAAAATGGTGACAGGGTATTTAGAAACCAACATTAAATTTTAAAAAATAATTGAAATGTGCAACTTACAATTATTTGAATTATATCAAATAGAACTTGGTTCAGTTATTCTGAATAATAAGGAACTCAAAAGATGGGATTAACAGTCATAATGATTCAGTATTTCACTATAAAGTATTAATGGAAAGCGCATTATGTCTACAACCATGACAAAACATGAGCAGACTTAAAATGGTGTTGGTGAAATTTGTTTATTTAATTAACTTGTTTTTAAACTTTCATATATTTAACATTTTCAAAGCTTAAACACTTTTGTTATTATCATTACTATAGTATTTACCTAGTGTGAATCCTTCTTGAAATCATTTCGCTTCTTGAAATGTCTCAATTTTGCTTCGTTTCAAGTCGCAATTTCGCTCATATTATGTTTTCCTGGCTCAGAGGCCGGATAGAATATAGAAAAGTTTTTAAGCCATCATCTAAGTACATCTTATTTACGTTTTAAAAAAGACCTTACAAATGTTCAATAATCTTTTTTTTATAATAATAATTATATGCTAAATAAAAACATTAATAGAAAACACGTGCCCAACTGGTGAAGGCAAACATCGTGAGGAAACCGGTATGTTCTCAGAACTTTGAAAAGTTTGAAGGAAATGGTATGTCATTCACATATCCGCGTTTGGCCAGTGTGCAAGAAAATATGGGGTGATATTATTACATTTAAGTCCTCAAATACGATTATCGAATTTTATCACCTTTTATCCAGACTTATTACTACTTCCAGAATTATCTTATTTTATTTCTCAGCTTTAAACCTTCCCTTGGCTACTACGACTATTTTAAATCCAAAAGCACCTAAATCGGCCCGGCGTTCTTGAGCTATAAAATTACAACGAAAAGTGGCATTGATCTAAAAGAGATAATATAATATTATAGTTGACTAAAATAGATTATTTATTCCTCCATCAACGACAGTAAAATAGCTAAGTGCAATGACAGCTAAATAAAATATCAGCTTCTTCGAGGAAAGGTAAACATTACTTATGGATTTTCAATTCAATTTAAAAGCTTTTAACGGGACATTACGGGTACGTTTCTAATAAAATGTAACTTGAAGTAGGTTTTTGATACTGGAAGTAAATTGTATTAAATTAAAGGTTTGTATGTGAACTGTGTAAATGTGTAAATATTGATGTCCAATTAACTTGACATATTTATCTCTCACAGGTCCAGTATTTCATAATGTATTGGGCAGTTTTCAACAATGGCAGTTTGTTATTTCTATCATTATCATCATAATAACCCATATAATCCCACTACTGGGCACGAAAACAGTTCCCAACAGTACCTATTAATGTCTTGATAGATTCGGTGTAATCCCACGCTTACCAGGCAGGTTTGTAATCGCAGTAACTTGAATGAAAAAATGAATAACTTGGTACACAGAACCAATCTTTTGCCACGTCAAAAACGTAGGCAGCGCTACTCTTAGGCCGCCCCACTCGCCATTCTCTTATCAATAAATTGAGTTGAAAGTAGGCAAATAACTTATTTATAGCCTTTTACCTTAAATGTATACAGAAGGTATTCTACGTCGTAGGCGTTTTGTAAGCCATTTCTTTTGATTAAGCTAAAGTATAGCGAGGTAGGTTTTAAGTGATCCTTGAATCTATTGTGCTAATAAAAGCACCAATTTAAAGGTGTATATAGGGGAAGGTTAAATTTAAGGAGGTCTATTTTTAAAATAAATTATTTTAAGATGTTTACGATGGTATACTATTTGATAACGATATTTTATAGGATTAGGTAGGTTGATGAATGTCATACGTTCTTTTCAAACTCGTCAGAGTTCTAAGATCATGCCGGTTTCCTCACGATGTTTGCCTTCACCGTTTATGCTCGTGTTTTAGAGCGCACATACATTTTAAGAGGAAATAAATATCCAGAGCACTGGGTTTGAACAACGACCTTCGGCATGAAAGTCAAGTGCACTAGCATGTAGCCAACGCGGCTTTAATTTAGTTGGCTTAGATAATATTAGCGTACTGTATTAAACGTCCCATACATGTAATACGTATCTAAAGTGACCTAGCTGTATACCGTCACAGTGTCCAAGATTAATTTGTTTGTGTAGCGATATTGAAGTGATGTATTGGCGAGATATTAGATCTTACAGGCTGATATTGCCAATATGGCTGCCAGTTAGTGCCTGATTGAATAAGACTGGGGTTGCTCCTATGTCTGGTGATTTACAAAATCAAACTTCAGAACCTATTCATCATCACTTTGGTGACCTATGTGACCTTAATGGGTGAAGGCTTGCTGGAAGTTCGATTCATAATAGTCATAAAAATGAGTGATGAAATTTATAAAAGTCGGAATTTTCCCCAACTCACCCGGTGTTCCCCTAGATGATTCCTTTAAAAAAATATTTACCTTCCCATCCACCAACAGGGAGAACAATTATGTCAGTGAGTCAGTCAGTGGTAATCCAGGTTTAGAAAATATAAATAAAACATTATACCATAAAAGTATGATGTATATTAATTTTGTAATATGAAAATGAAAATAAATCACAACACTGTTTCACTTTCAAAATTTTCGTGAGTTATACTATTCATTTTGTACAACGGGAATTATTCACGTACAGAGAGGAGACGGGGCATGGCGGGACGCTCACTCCTCCTGATAAAGACTGCTCTTGTTGTGGTCGAAACGTCGAGAGTTGTTTAACTCCTATGTAAATACGTGAGTAATTCCCGTTGTACAAAATGGACACAACACTGTTGTCTAATAAGATAAACTTGACTTAGTTCTAGAAAATAAATTATCGTAAACAAGAATCCTTTATCAAAAACAATTGCAAACCAGTTTCAAAGAAATCATAACAATAACAGTAATTAAAATTATAACTGACGCTAATGCCCCATTGTCCCGCGACCTTGCAGTTACGTAATTAGGCCCATTTTCGCCCATTTTCACTAAATGGTTAATTAAAAATCGATTTGTTCTGAAATAATTAATCTTCGTTAGAAGGTCCGGTTTTTACTGAAGGGCGAGGAATGGCCTATACTAGCTTTTGTTTTAGACTTTGTCTGTTACTTAAGAATTTCGGAATAACTTATATTACTTATAGATTTTTTATGCGATTTGAGCCCTGATTTTTGCGATAGATTGAGCCTTTGATTAGGGGATTTCTTAGGGAGGACTTTGGGAACAACCTTTTTCATTTTACTAACTTATCAAGTACATTAATTTGAAATCTAGTCTATGACGCGAAACATATTTTTGAAATAATTATTTAGTTGTGTACATTATTATTAGTTATTCTTATAATGGTAGTTTTTTCGGTGCTTTGTGAGTTACAAACAATTACACATAACCTTTATCAAGAAGAAGAAGTGCACGGCGGGTTTGAACCCACGACCTTTACCACGACCCATGACCTTGGCGAATGAAAGTTGAGTTGAAATTCCTTCAAAAAAAGGTTCCGTTTCATAACTAAATAGGAGATATAAATTAAAAACCTTATGCGAGGGACAAGTTTTTTTCCACCCTGTATATTCAACGCGGCTCGTTTCTTCAAACAAAATCTGCGCAGAGAATAATCAGCTTTGTCGAACATTACCACTAAATCATGTTTCGCTACAAAAGCTCATTACGCTCGCTGATTGGCTGGCTCATCAGTTTTAATTAATTTAATTCCACCAATAAGATTCGTTGGCGAATTCTGATCATGTTTTTGTAAGGAAAGCTTGGTATTTTTCTGTTTTAACAATATATAAACTTACAAAATTATAAGAAAAACAGTTTTGATTGTAACTATGTGGTACATAATATTTCAACATCAGTTCGTTTGAAAACCACGGATGTCATCAATACATTTCCCTTCGCTATAAAGCATTATGAAATAACCGTATTCAACTCTCTTTGCAGAAGAAAACAAAAAATCTCTTTGAGCTTTTTCTCCGTTCAATTATCACGTACAGTCACTGACACAAGTGACAAATCCAATTAACGCAACTGTCCTAAGACACGGTTTCATTTATTGTGAATCGTGTAGAATTAAAGCGAGCTTCAAAGATGGCTTTGAAGTTGACACCAATGTGTTCTAGATAACAATGACATATTATAAAAAGCTAGAATAAAGTACTCGTATTAACAAAATGTTATAAATTATGTGCTAAAAATGTGATTTATAGGTACAGGCAAAAGGTAAATGAGGCCTTATCTCTCTCAGCATGAGATAAGATCGTATATACTAGCAGTGGGAACGTTAACAAAGATGCTCAACTGCTCGACTAACAGAGAACCAAAATTATCTTGTACTCAATTCCACCCATCACCCGTTGCACCATAGATGCAGAATAATCCCACTCTATAGAAGTTTCATAAACTTTAAACAGTTTGCCATAATCTTTCATAAAAAAAATTCTTCAATCAATCTCTCCCAACTTTTTCAAGTTCAATTATCACGTACAGTCGCAGTGACAAACGTATTAATCTAATTAGCACATCTGTCCAACAGCTTCATTAATCACCGACGTCGAGTGTACCGCCTTAATCAACCGAACCAGATGGGATGGGTATTGCAAATCTTACGGTCTGGCTTCTTGTGAATCTTGTGATATATTGAATGGGTGACACTTTTGGTATGGATTTTACTTATCTTTGTTATTTATGGTCTCCGTATCCGTTTTATGGTCAAAAATTGTTAAAATCCATGATAGTTTAAAAATGTATCTATTAATTCATTTATTCACAATGTTTATTTTAGCAGAAGTCCAAACCTATATTGGTCAAATGTATTAAAACTATCTTGTTCCAAGTCAAATGTTCCAAAATTACATTACAATTAGCCAAATCCATTCCACCAACAAAACAAAACTAAATGATACACCCTAAAAGGTTTGTAAACTACCCTAAATTACCAACCACAACCCTTACGATATTTAGATAGCCAGCCATTAGTTAAACTAATATGTGAAAACTGCTCCCTTTAAAACAATGGAAAATCACTTATACCTTTTGATTCAAAATGTAAGTGCTTTTGTATTTCTGTTTGAGATGACTGGTAAATATTTCATTTAAAAGCAGATTGTTTTATTCATAAATAATAATCTCTTATCGTAACTAATGTTTCCCAGTACTGGTTATAAAATAAAAAAATATTTCTGGACAATTTTCACAGCAACAATTTTTAGCTCGTAGTTAAGCTCTAAGCTTATGTTACAAAGATAATTTTAATTATACATATTATTACAACACCCTTTATTATAATGTTTGTAGCGAGGTAGAAATCGGACCTGCAACCTACTACGTCGCAGACTGACCTACGCTCGCTAAAATATTTATAATTATCATTTACCTTATATTTTAGTAAACTGCTGGCATAACTGAACTTTTCCAAACCATTGATCACTGAAACAATGAAAACACAATTAATTACATCTGAGCAACAAATACCGACATAATTAAGCACTGAGCACTTTCTGTTTCGGAAACTTTGTTTATTTAACTGGAAATATATCTTCTGTTTTATTTACACTTTTGATGTTGCATTCCACGAGAGCCATGAAAGTAAATTATACTTTGATTACTCTCTTTGGCCACTCTCTGGTCAAAGGACAAGTCCCTATATTCCAGCAATGGATAGACTTCGCTACATTCTTTTGAGAAACCCTGAAGCAATCTTCAAGCGGACATCGAATAAGCTTATAAAGAGAAAAATAAAATCTCTTGTTTTGAAAGAAACAATGAAACCACTTTGTTAGCTTACGAAGTGTGTAAAGTTTAGTACAATGCGCTACGATGTAGCACTGCTACGTGGCTCGTAGCTGTCTACGCCGTAGCACGTGATAGCTCCACCAATTTATTGTGAAATCTCGAAGTTTTGTTTTTTAGAGACAATTCCATTTTAAGATTTAAAAAAACATCAGATTCTTCCAATATTTTTTTGTTCTGTGAGTAACATTTCATATTTTATAAAATCCTTTAGAATGTAATTAAAACCAATATTTATCCTAAAATAATTTCTAATTAATATTTAATTACAAAATTGTCCATAAAATAATACAACAAAATAATTCTTGTATCGTTCTTATTCTTCAGTCTAAGCTTTTTACATCCTTTTCCCGTGATTATGCAGCAGACAAAGAGGCTCAGAGCTTATCCACGTGACGTCATATCCGTTTCCTACGAGCCTTACAAAAGAACTCAGAAAAATACGTGCTATTTCTCATGTCCACAGAAATACATTTAATTTTGCAGCTTTCAAAGGAAGGTATAATGTTACAACGGTCTTTGCTGTGGCATCGTGTCATTCAAAGATGTAAATCAATGTTCAGAAATGTGCGGTATTGCATAAAATTATATTTTGTTATAATTTCAACTCCCTATGAGTTGAAATTATATTTTTTAATGTTTAAAAGATGCCAATTTTATATGAATCAGAAAATGCCGTACCTATTTGTGTGTATTTTTTCCTAATATTAAATAATATTATAATCCATTCAATAGATATTTTAGGTATTTCTTTTCACCTGTAAAATTGTTTCCGCTTCTAAAATAATTCCAACACTGAGACCAAATCAAAATTCATTCAAATAACGCTAAAAGCATCAAGTCATCAGTATAAAACCATTATTAAAAAATACTTAGAAAAAGTAGTAAAGAAAATGCTCTATTGGATTAGCAACGAGATCAATCCGAGCCGGCTCATTAAACGGGGTACGAGAATATCAGCAATACATTTTACGAGGATTGCCTTCGACATAGCTCGTGTCAAACAGTTGATTTTGTTTGGACAGTCATGAACTTTCCAAATGGACCAAGAGCCCGTGATGGCCAGACCTTCCTTTAATTCACAAGCGTGAAAATTATTTCATGTGTATGTCTAACATAGGTAAGAATAACCCCCAAACATGAAACCTGGATCGCGGTTCCTTTGGGAGATAACAACCTTTTACCTGTTATCTCCCAAAGGAACCACGATCCAGGTTTCATGTTTGGGGGTTATTCTTACCTATGTTAGACATACACATGAAAGAATTTTCACGCTTGTGAATTAAAGGAAGGTCTGGCCATCACGGGCTCTTAGGTTAAAACGAAATCAGCTTGAAGCTAATCTATAATGATGATTTATACAACATAAAATAGCATACAAAAATAGTGTTACCCAAGAACTTTCATTTCTAAAACCGTGGATTCAACCCAGCCAAGCAACCTTAGGATTTTTTTAAAATATAATTATGTTACTTTGCTTTAAAAACATGTGCCTTAATAATTCTTACACCTTCACTTACAGTGAAGGCAAACAACGTAAGGAAACCTGAAATGTTTTTTTTTTCATTTCAGGTTGAAAGCTTTAAAAAGTTTGAAGAGTCATATATACTTCACCAAATTAAGGCCTTTCTCGCCAAGAGAATAAAGCTAATGGGCAATAGTTACGTAAATAGGAGTGCTATTGATAAGAACTTTGTTCTGTGTACCTACTGTCCCAACTAAAGGCACCTAAGTATCACCACACTTACTATTACTATGCATCCCCCGAGGTCTCCATTGATTTTTTGCATGGACGTGCCAAATATGGCAACTTTATAATATTATAAATAAATATTGCTGGACAATGCATTATTTATTTAAACATGATAATATTTTGAATACCGACGGCTAAAAAATCACAAATATAAACTTAACTAAAAACACAGTTTTTCTGATATGCATAATACACTAAATAGGTGGCTGTTATTTTTTTTATTACCAAATATTGTAGATTTTATTATATTTAACCAAACTGTTTCACTATAAGCTTTGACCATTGCTTTGTTGGCGACATATTTTTTTCCGCTGGCCAGTAATTCCTTTGTACAAAATATGAAGTGGATCTCTGATTTTGTGCCAGGTCAATAGACTTTCTGACTAATTTACTTTTTGCGATTTATCTTTGTTGCGCGGATTTTCTTTTAGTAATATATTTTGTACCAAGCATTGCAATCAGTTTAAAGGGCTTTCTAAAGGTTAAATTTTAAAAATATATGCTAATAGAACACATTTATATAGCATTCATAATTTTTTTTAAATTTTACTTCGCTATAAAAATTTTATTTTGTTCTCCATAAAATATTGTGTTTTATGTTCGTAAGCAGCAATTTTCTTCATTATATTCTATCCACCTATAATTAGCGCAGCAAATTACTTTTCCCGAAAACCGCATTAGGCGTCAAACAGAAACATTTCCGTAATAATAAATCGAAATTGTTTCATTCGCTTGAAATCGGCTTGTCGTATTTAACCCCACGGTGTAATTTACCAACGAAATACATTTTCACTTTTATTATTCGCTTTCTTAACATATAGGCCGCTATGTCTTAATGACGTCATTATGGTAGTATTAACATAATCGCTTCTCGAATCTGAGGAGTTTTGTTCGCTTACAATAGATTTTCCAAAAGTTCCACCATTTTGTTTTTAATATTTACTTGTGTACTATAACATAAAATGACAAATTGAGACTTAAAACTAGACACAAACTTAATACACAAAAGGGTCAGCTCAGCATCGGCTGTTTTTGATGAGTAAAGGTTCTTTTCGTACCTACAAACTCTACATTTTATATATCTAGTGGTTTCTTTGGAATGCAAACTTTAACAAATATAGATTACATGTGTATAAATTTTCTAACAAAAAATTTTAACAAAACTCTAAATAGATGTTTAATCGATAGGTATTATATTATTTTTGTAGTTGGTTATCCGAAAATAATCAAGTTTTACTTGTAAGAAAATCTTAAATTTAAAATTAATTAAAAGTTCCAGTGGTCACGGAGTTATACACACGGTAGGGTAGTAGAAAAGATTAAAAAAACTGGAGTGTACTGGGAGCAACGCCTAGTTTATTATTAAATTTGCGATAAAACTTGTTAAAGTCTAGGAACTAGTTAATTAGGTTTTGGTAGTTTCATGGCACGAAGCTTACATTTTTCCTTTCGAATCCGGGCTTACGATTTTTTTTCACGGGATTGAAACTTAACCTGTGGTTTTACAAATTTTGTAAATTCTGCGTGAAATTAATCTATCTGCTATTTTATATAATACTTTTATTAACACTTTCATAGTAAGTAAATACTTTTATCAAAACTAAATATTATGTTTTGGTTAACAACATTATTAAAAAAATTGGTACAAAGATAAATACGTAAAAATCTAGCACTAGATTTGTTTTACTATAACTAATACAAGATAAACAAGACTTTTAGAACAAAATCAGAACCTAACTAATTCCGAAATTTACGAGGGAAAGTTCACACGAAAAGCGAATCAGCAAAACAACGTATACTTACAAACATATATGTTTTTATGACGCGCCGCCCAAAATACTTTTACTAGGACCAACCAATAACTCAATTTACAGTAAACCGTAAAAATATTCGCGTAAACAAACACATTTAGAGCTGGGCAATAAAATAATAGTTAGGTCACTTTTACACGAATTGATGTAGCTGTATTGTAGGAGTTTTGTGGTAATTTGTGGATATATTTTGATTGTAACCTTGAAGTATGGAACCTATTTTTGGTGGGATGTTTTTGATAAGAAAAATGCCTATTTTATATGGCTGTTGTCGTGTCTAGACTAAATTGTATAATATTATATCGTAAAAGTTAGTGGGTGTGAATGTACCTACTCGTATGAGACTTCAAATAAGATTGAGAAAATGTCAATCATACGAAATATGTTTTCAAAATAAAAAAATATAAGGTTAACTGAAAATTTATTTTAAATTATAAAAAACGCTGAGATTAATACCCGACGTTTTGAAGTATAAATATGTTCCTAGAATGGTAGAAAAACAGAAACTGTCTTAAGATTAATGTCACTTATTTCCATAATATCCTAAGAATCACTATTTATAATTTTATAAAAATACACATTTACAGGTATAAATTACATTAATTTCAATAGATTAATTTCAAAAGTCACACATTAAATTAATTTTAATTTTTTTATTTAAATATTTGTGTATATTTGGGGGCTTTCTGCATGTTTACTATGTTTTGTAATTTTTCCCGCTGATACCTCTGAAATATTTTGCTGAACATAAGAATAATTATTTAGTTTGTTTCTTGTTACAATTTTTACCGTAGGGAAATACCTCATGCAGTAAGAATATCCATCCATTACATTGCGGGAAAATTATTAAAAACTTTTTGCAGAAATAACAATAGTACACGAGTGTTTTACATGTAAAAGCAAATGTCAGTCCTTTGTGGAAACTAACATGGCGTCAGGGAAACAAACACTAAATAGAACGGAACACTAAATAAAACAGAATGGTGGAAATTCTGTATTTTCTCTTGCACCCGGTATTTCCATTTAAATTATCAAGATGAAAAATATTGATCTTCGTTGAACTGATAAAAAATAATTCCATAACATGCTAGTTTCCTAACGATGTTCACCTTCACCATTAAAGCACGTGAAGTGTTAAACATTGAAATCAGCTCGGAAACTACTGTACAGGTGAGCTGATTAAGTTAGGCGTTCAATTGTGTCTAAATGTTGACAATCAGTGCAACTTTGCAATCCACTGGAAACCCAGTTAGTTAATACTTACTAATGAATAGAGTTTGAAGGTAACTTTGTGGATTCGACTAGTTCATAATATTGGATTTTGTGTGGTCATCGTGTGCGAGGTTTTAGTGTAATTTAAAGCGCTCTACACACCGCCCGCCGGCATAGCCCGGCGGCCCAACCCGCCGGCCTTATTTTGTAGGCCGCCGGCTTTTTTTAGAACAAAATAAGGCCGGCGGGTTAGGCCGCCGGGCTATGCCGGCGGGCCGCCGGCTTTGGTGTGTAGAGGCCATTACACTTTTATAACCTCTCAGTTGCCAGACCTTTTTTTAGATAGGACCTAAATTGCCAAGCTTTGGGCTTGGCAATGGATGAAACTTTAACGAAATAAAGTCAAAAAATATTGTTTACTTTTATTTTATATTTTGTTTTATTTATATTGATTAAGGTGTATTTCCTTATGTTATAAAGTCAAACACCTGCTACTAACCTGGGTTAGTAGTAGGTTTTTGGTAACTTAAGTGGTTAAGGGACGACCATATCACGGGATCATGTTTGTTTTTTTTTATTATAGAGTGACCTAAATTAAAAATTTTGCTGAAAATATGTTCTTACATCTGAATTTTCTAGAAAAATTTAGAATTTTCCTCCGTTGGATCTGCAAATTAGCGCAGCAGTAGCAAATTGGAAACTTCACCGGAAATTGTACGTCTATTTCCGGAAATTGAGCGATTCCCTTGAGAGGCGAACTTTTGTAAAAACTATGAATAAAGGTTATCGGCAAATGTTGTTTAAGTATTAAAAAAAATTAAGTAGCTGCTAATTTCCTGGAAATGTGATGTGGTTTTGAAGGATACTTTCGATTTTCACGTGTTAATTTGAAATTACAAAAATACCATAATATACCGTCGTTTCGTATTGTTTTTTCGTAAAGTCGAGAGTGCTCCCATAAAATATATCTAACCAACACGGATTCAACTAAACAATCAAACTCCTATTATCTCCTGATCAAACTGAAGAACCAGAAACTACAGTTCAGAGACGAAACTTCAATTCGCGAATTCAACAACCTTTTCATAATGGAACTGCGGAACATTTAATCGTTTTATCCTTAAAGACTTACAAACAAGTCGAGCGTTTGACAGAAGTGACTTAATTTTCTTAACTTATGGTACTTAACAAGGTGGCTCATAACATGATAAAAATTAAGAATAAAATAATAATAATTATATTGATTTAATTATAACTATACCAAGTATACACACAATGACTACGCTTGGTTATAAAAATGCTGGTATAACGCATTAGATTTCCCATTCAACGTGGCAATGTCGCTAGCAATCTGGTGACGGGTTCAATTTTGAATATTTTTAAATTAAATTCGCAGCATGGTTTCCGGCCGTCTCGTAGCACCTCAAGTAACCTCCTCGACTCTATGAACTACATGCTACCGTACGTCGATGCCGGGGTGCAGGTCGATGCTGCCTACTTCGACTTCAAAAAAGCGTTCGACTTAGTCGACAACGACATACTGCTTCAGAAGTTGGCGACGATCGGCTGCACAACCAAACTGCTGCAGTTCTTCGCGAGCTATATGAAGAACCGGCAGCAGTACGTCGACTACGCAGGGTACAAATCTGAGCCTTATTGTACGTTAACTGGCGTAAGTCAGGGTAGCAATTTGGGGCCGCTAGAGTTCATTATCATGATCAACGATCTCCCGACAGTCGTCAAGGACGCCAAGTGCTTGTTGTTCGCGGATGACCTCAAACTACTTCTACCGATTAAAGACGAAGAGGACTGTGAACGCCTTCAACAGGACGTAAACAGGGTGGTGGAGTGGACGTCTAGAAATGATCTACAATTTAACATCAGTAAGTGTTCGATCATAACATTCAGTAGAGCAAAGACACCACTTCACCACGATTACCAATTGAAGGGCTCACAGTTGAAAAGAGTTGATACGGTGAGGGATTTGGGGGTTCGTCTCGACGACAAGCTTCATTTCCGGGTGCATGTGGTGAACATCTGCAAGAAGGCGTTCAAGACTCTAGGATTTGTACTCCGTCAGACGAATAACTTCACCAATATGAATGCAGTCAAGACTCTATACAGTGCATTGGTAAGAAGCCATCTAGAGTTCAATGCAGCGATATGGGCACCACACGAAGCCAAGTATAGTAATATGGTGGAACGCATTCAAAATAAGTTTACCCGATATCTGTACCTAAAGATGTACGGCGTCTATCCTTTCTTCCCGTTGATGTATCCAACCTTGTTCGTTATAGGCATGGTTGGATACAACAAGCTGGAGGTGAGGAGGGATGCCGCGCTATCGCTATACTTGATTAAGGTATTCCGTGGGATGATCAACAACCCAGGCATTCTACGGAAAATGCGACTCAATGTGCCAGATGAGTTTGTGTGCCGTCAAAGAAGGCCGGCTCTGTTAGCTCTACCAAGAGGAAAGACAAACTTGCTGAATAAGGCGCCTCTTACGCATAGCATACGCACGCTCAACATATTAGCAGAGGAAATAGATATTTTTTACAGCTCGCTGTGCGAATGTCACAGGACGCTGTTACATATTCTATGTTATAATAACTAAAGGTGACATTCAGTATTTTAATAATTATTTAATTGTGTGTGTTTTTGTACTAGTTTTTGACATTTTATGTGAATCTGTCAGATTATTATGATTATTATGTCAGATGTTATTCAATTTTGTTTAATTATTTTGGTTTTGACATTATTTATGAACGACATTTGACTCTATTCTTTTTTGTTCTGATAATTTAATTTAGATTTTACTATGTAACTATGTAATTGACTTCTCTATTAAATTGGGTGTAACCTGTAATAATAGATAAGTTGTGTGAAATAAATAAAAAATTGGAATACTTCTAAATTGTAATTATTTATAATTTTATAAATACATACTTTTATTTATATTGAAGCGGGATGGATCAGTTGAATTATCAGGTCACGTTTTACTATTTTTTTGTTATAAGACAATTTGAATTTGAGGCTTGATTTTTTTAAATCAATCCGTTTTAAACTTTAAATTATGTATTGCTTTATACATAAGAATTCCATCTTGTCGCTTATAATTTTCGAAATTCTAATCTACCTAATACTCCACTATATTTGTTACTTTATTATTATGAGACACCTTGTAAACTTAAGTAACTAAATATTTACACTATGCTGCAATTTTGCTCAAATTCAGAGCACTGTGCTGTGCATGTGTGTACAACCTTTATTAAGTTGTAAACTTTGCCTTATGAAACATTCCAGAAATATTTTTATTATGTTGGTACATAATAAAGTAAAGTGATAATAGTTACATAGAAATAACTTAATACGTTAAAGAACGAAAAACCACACTCAACAGCTTAATAATAGCAATATTCCTAAAACCCTAAATAACTAGACTAAATTATCTCTCGTCGTTTGAAGCGCTCAAGAAACACTTGAATGAATGTAAGAGCGGTACGTCATTCAGCAGTTTGCAGTTTCATTAGTTAATTACTTCTCTTCAAGAGGCCCGCCGTGAATTTGCCTCGCTAGTGCCTTGTTACAGCCCTGATAAGACAGCTGTAACACTTTAGATTAAGTCGCTAAGATAAGACTGTTGAACAATAAACACAGAAACAACTAGGAGCCATATATATACAGTCAGCCGCTGGCCTTTACTAAGAGCGCACGCTTGCTTGTTTAAATAAAATAATCCACAGTTTCTCAATATTTTTTTGTCGAAGATGTTTACCTGCGCCAGTTGTAACTCAGAGCTTACAGAGGGACCAGTTTGTAGTGTTTGTAAAAAATACTATGACTATCAATGTGCGGGTGTCACTGAACATGGATACCGAAGGCTTGGAGACAGAAAGAATTCATGGCGATGCCCGAATTGTAAGTCCGGTCGTTCACCATCCCCGCTCCTGCCCGTGCCTGTGCCTGCATCGCCTTCTCAGCCGGCGCAACTGGACTCTATCCAGGAGCAGCTAAATCAAATCTTTCTCCAGCTCGCTCCTTTGGCGTCTCTGGCTGCTGATGTCAAGGCTATTAAGTCAGAAATTACGGCACTCAAAGATTCTGTGGAGATGGCGCATGATGTTATTAATAGACTCTCCGAAAAGGTAAATACTATTGAGTCCAGAGTGGTTACTGTTGAAAATCTAGCTGCTCAAGTTCCGATCCTGCAGACTGAAATTGAAAAGCTGAATCGTGAGCTCCATGACCGAGACCAGAGGTCCAGGGTCAACAACGTCGAAATAAAAGGTATTCCTCAAAAGAAAACTGAGAATCTTTATGAAATAGCTCAGAAAATTGGCGCTCTATGTAATTTTCCAATTAAAAAGGAAGATATTAATTACATTGCCCGAATACCGACTCGCGTTCCTAATGGAGTAAAATCTATCGTCGTTTCCTTCAACTGCCGCTACGTGAAGGAGGATCTGGTGGCCATGGCGCGTAAATGCAAGCAGCTGAATACATCTAATTTGGGATATTCTTCTTCGGCTAACTTTTATATAAATGACCACTTAACGCCTTATAATAAGTCGCTTCTGACCAAAGCGAGAGCGTTGGCAAAGGAAAATAATTTCCAGTTCATATGGGTCAAGCATTGCAAGATCATGGCTAGAAAGTCAGAAACCGCTCCTATATTTTTTATCCAGTCAGAAAAGGATCTTCAAAAAATATTAAAGTAATATCATATATCTTTAATCTATCAAAGTTTATTTTTATGCATTTTGTAATTAAAATTAAATATGTACACAGTTTGAGAACCACCATTCAACTCCAAGTCCTCTATTGTTCTTGCAAAAAAATGGTCAACGGGTTAGTATTGTTGAATGCATTCACGCAATTCCGACTCGTTTACGCATATACACTTAGCGCACTTCGGGTCATAGTCGCTTGCACTTACGCTGGAGCTTGTTTGTATCGCTCGCAAATGGAATGTGCTGTGATTGAAGCAGTCAGTTTTGTGCGATGCAAGTTTTGTAACTTTACCTTAATTTTTCAATTTTTTATTTGTAATATATTTATGGTAACTTGGTATTTTACACCTTTATTGAAAGTAATTGTTGTCTTATTTTTAATCAGTTTTATTTTATTATACGAGGTATTATCTAATGTTTTTATGAACGTGTTTATGTCGTACCTGTGGATTTACGTAATTTTGCACAGTTTTTACTGTAGAACTCTATTTATAATTATGTTTTTATACAGATTTTGTGATTTAATTTGTTTATGATGGCTTCCTATACTATTTTTTATCAAAATACTCGTGGGCTGCGAACTAAGACGCATACATTTAAGCGCAATTTATTATTGCATTCTTATAGTGTTGTAGCGCTTACAGAAACTTGGTTGGTGGATAGTATTAACGATAGTGAACTTTTTAGCGATGATTACACGGTTTGGCGTCGGGACCGTAATTACACTAAAACAAAACAAAAAAAGGGCGGGGGGGTTTTGCTTGCGTTGCGTAGTGACATATCTAGCATGGTTCGCACAGATTGGGCATCCTCGGCGGAAGATTTATGGGTCACAGTTAGACCTAATAATAGGAACCGGACCTCAGGTAGCATTCATTTTTGTGTAGTTTATTTATGCCGCGAAGCTCTCGGTAACTCATATGACACGCAGCTATACAACTTCAGCAGCAACCTATCTTTTATTGTAAATTCGCATCCAAATGACACTTTCGTGATATTGGGTGATTTTAATATACCTAATGTGGTCTGGACATATGATGGTTTTTCTCTTCAACCATCTGATATTATAGGTGTAACTCAAACGTATTTTTTTGATATTCTAAACGAGTGTAATTTGACACAATATAACGATTGTAGGAATGCTGCCAAGGGTAGAATTTTGGATCTTATATTATCCAACGCTAGTCTCTCTGTTCTTGCGTGTGATAACCCATTGGTTCCAGAAGATGACCACCATAAATCTCTCGACATTCGCTTAATTTTAAATAATGATAAGTTTTTGAAATCATCTCCAAGAAAGAAGTATTTCTTCGAATCAGGAGATTATGATAAGATTAATGAGTCTTTAAGTGACATTTTATGGGATGAATGTTTGTTTCATAATACACTTGAAGAATCTATTGATATTTTTTATAATCACCTAAGTTCTCTTATTGATTTACATATTCCCTATAAATTTATTTACCCATCTAAGTTTCCTCCATGGTACAGTAATAGTTTGAAAAAAATCTTAAAAGAAAAATATAAATATTTAAAAAAATTTCATATATATGGTAACGTTTCTGATTATAACACTTTTTCCTTACTTAGAATTAGAGCGAAGACTGTTGAGGATGATTGTTATAAGTTATACATTGCGAGAGCTGAGACGAATATAATCAAAGAGCCTAAACTGTTTTGGAATTTTATAAAGTCTAATAAAAATGGTTCTAACGCTCTCCCGTCAACTGTTACATTTGAAGGGGTGTCTTATTCTAGTCAGGACGAAATAAGCAATGTATTTGCTAAGTATTTTAAATCAACTTTTTTAGATCCCCCACTTAGTGGCAGTAGTTTGTTACCTGAGGATGAAAGTATAAAGTTTAATGATGCGCAGTCTCTTGGAACTATTGAAATCAATTCAGAATCTTTGCTTAAGTTGCTTAAATCAGTAAATCTTACCAAGGGAGCTGGCCCTGACAATATTCCACCACTTTTTATTGTAAATTGTGCTGAACATCTACTGAAGCCTCTTATGACAATCTTTTCACGTTCTATTAATGAAGGCATTGTTCCACTTAAATGGAAGTCTGCATTTATTACGCCTGTGCATAAATGTGGTAATAAGGAAGAGGTTAAGAACTATAGGCCAATTTCTAAACTCTGTCTTTTTGCTAAGATATTTGAACGCCTTATCTACGATCAGGTCTATAGTACTTTTTCCTCTTCTTTCATCACTGAGCAGCATGGTTTTTTAAAAAATCGTTCTACCACTACTAACTTGTTATCGTTTGTTGACTATGTCACTACAAGCATGGAAGATGGTGGTCAAGTGGACTGTGTTTTCACTGATTATAGCAAGGCATTTGATCGAATTGACCATTGTATATTACTCCAAAAGTTATTACGCTCTGGGATCCATGGCTGTTTGCTTAGATGGTTTGCGTCTTATATCGAAAACCGTTCTCAGGCTGTTGCCATAAATGGTGTTGTTTCTATGTGGCATACTATTCCCTCGGGAGTACCCCAAGGTTCATTATTAGGACCTCTGTTATTTAATTTTTTTATCAATGATATTTCTACCTGTTTCTTAAATTCATCATTTCTACTTTATGCAGACGATATGAAAGTTTTTAAAAAGATTAGCTCAATTGACGACTGCATTTTATTGCAACTTGATTTGTTACGCTTAGAAAATTATTGTAGTCTAAACAATTTGGATCTTAATGTAAAAAAATGTCACACAATATCATTTACCCGAAAACCTGACACCTTTATTTATGATTACATGTTAAAATCATTGAAACTCAATCGGGAGGTTGAGATTCGAGATCTAGGTGTAATACTAGACTCCAAGCTGACCTTCGAAAAACATATAAACCACATAGCAACAAAAGCTAATAGATGTATGGGGTTTATTAAAAGATCCTGTTCTCAGTTCTCAAGTGCCAAAGTGGTCAAGGTGCTTTATTGCTCTTATGTTCGTAGCACCCTCGAGTATTGTTCGCAAGTTTGGAATCCAAGGTACGATAATTATATAAAAAGATTAGAGTCTATTCAAAAGAATTTCATGAGATATCTCCAGTATAAGTGTAATACTTCTCAATCAACATATACTGAAAGGTGTAAAAGGCATCATATTCTACCTCTAATGCAGCGCAGAGACATATCTGATATTTATTTTCTGGTAAAATTAGTGCAATCAGTAATTGACGCCCCTACCCTACTCGCCAAGATTAATATTTCAGTACCTGCAAGGTCAATAAGGCCTCCGTTTCACACTTTTTACATACCGCGTTGTAAATCAAATTATAGACAAAATTCATTTTTCGTACGTTCTGCAAAAACATATAATACTAAGTTGGTTGATTTCCTAGAAGTAGACGTATTTTCAACTAAACCGTATAAGTATAAACATATATTAACTAGTTATTGGTTTGATGGTTCTAAAACTGTTCTAAAATGATTTTGGATTTTGATATTCTTATGTTTATTTTCAGTTCTTATTTTGTATGCCTAGATTTTTAAGTTTAAGTTTATTTAAACAAGCAAATACTTTTTTAAGTTTTCCATTTTCGGATATTTATATGTGAAAACATGTAATTAGTTTTTAGTAGTTTTAAGAAGTGTTATATTTAGATATAGATACTGTATGTTTTCCTAAAAAATAAAATAAATAAATAACTTATGTTACAAATATTAGATATTGGATGGAACTTGTTTAATCGCTATTTGTTAACATAATTAAGATGTTTTGCGTCATATAGTTTCGCATAAGTATCACGTAAAATCACGCGATAAAGACCCGTATAAAACTTACTAATCAGTTAATTAATATTATACTATAAATAATTATTCATAATTATAATATTTTATGAAATACAAACGGATAAATTTCAAATGATGTAGATTTCAAACGGAAACGGATTCGATGTATTCATAGCATCAAAATGTGTTTAGTCTCTATGCGCCGATAATATCATCACTGCTTCAAATCAAAAAGGATTACCCAGAGAGATAGACGCCCAATTTCACGCTCTCTCAATTTGAAATTTAATTTGAATTGTGTACAGCATGATTTGGTAATCAACGTAACGATACTTAACAATATACTATATACAGCTTTTTATAATAACTCCATAGTTACAATTGGATATTATAGTGAGGGGTGATAATTTTTTTTGTTAAAAACCATGATAGTTTAAAAATAAACTTAAGAATTGTTTTACTCTCGCTCAAATGTTTTTTTTTTTTATTATTCTATTATTTGTTTTAGTTTTTTGTTATGTTTTGAAGTAACCTAACTGTTTCCCATTTCTCTAGCACTTTAGCCCTCTTAATCTTGAGACTGACAATTCGTCAAGCAACTCAAGGCAAGCTTTTAACGAAGGCTTGAAAAATACCAGCTTTGTAGGCACTCTACAGATTACTGTTAAGATCTTGTGTGACGGATGACTTTGTGCCATGTTGATTGTTACTTGTAATTTATTATAATACTAGAGACCTTATATAGAGTAAGTGTTTTTTACTTAATTTTTTTTAACTTGATAAACTTATAAAGGAAGTAAAATTAAAAAATCTCAACAATTCAACTACACAACAAAGAGAAAAACCTAAAACTATGTTTAGAAATGTTAATTATTCTCATGATGATTAAATGAGATACAATATTTTATAAGTAATAATAACAATGCCATAAAATATTACTGTAAAAAATAATGTATTAGTTACATACTTTACTCAGCATGTGCTTGGTATATTGCACGATGTGAGTCAGTTTGCCTCAAAGCTTCATAAACATCAACGCTGCGGTGAAGCCTTGTGTAAGCTAGCTTAGTTTCTGCTACAGAGATTTATTGAACGCTAGCCCTACGAGCTACATTTACGAGACTCTGATTATTAATCCTGGTACATTTACTTTTTGAGATATCGTATCATCACCATTTGCATCAAGGCCTGTGCTCAGTAGTGGACGTCCGTCCGAGAGAGTTCAATAAATCATTTGTCTTTCTTGTTGTTGTAAAAGCTATATTTAATAACGGTAAAATGCTTGTTATGCGTTTTCTTCAAGTTGAAGAATGCTGTATGAAGTATGACCTACACGGCCACATGAACTTGCTTATCACACTATAAGTCGTAAACCACGTCTTCTATGTAACTTCTCATTTCCTATTCGTGTTTTAGCAAAAAAATTACATGTATCCAATAAAAATAATTACAATATAATGTTTATAATTAGGACATTCCCCAGTCAGGCCCCAATCAAGACAAGCTTTCAGCAAACCTCATCCCAAAAGATATCAGGAACATAAATCTCAAAAACCTAAAGAAACATTTTAAATGTGACAAATTCGACCGTCCCGAGCTGACATTCATAAAGATTAACAATACCCTCTTTAAGCTACGATTCATCAGCCCCTTTCAGCGACTCAAATCTGGCCCTTTTTAGATGTTACTTACCGGAAATGTAGATGCATGTTTGAACCTCTAGCTTACCGGCTAGAATTTTTCAATGTGATATAGAAACTAGCTTATATAATAGATTTTTAGACATCATAGTTCAGAAATGAAGTAGTTACTATGTAAGGAAACATTTTCAACTCGCTAGAATCAGCATCTAGCCAAGAAAATTTTTAAAACAGCCTGCGAATAAGAAGTACCGAACAATCCCTATCCATCTAGTAATATCTCAGGTACCTATTCTAAAATGCTAGATAACCTTTGTTTATGAACATACATAATAAAATTATATTTACTTGCCACAGTTAACATACGAGCACAAATTTAGATTATATAATTTCCAAAAAGGAAATTTCCCCAGACTGTGTTCCGTGTTTCTAATCTAACTAGAAGATACAGAAGACATGATTATTGACATGACCCCAGTTATGAAAATCAAAACTGAGATAAAATTGCGCTTGATAACTGCAAAGTCCATTATTGATACTAAATAGAGGCTTTATTCGCTTTCCCTGGAGATGCAGCCTTAGATTAATGTTTCATTTTAGTAAGAGGCTAATCGGCTAAAATCGGCTGTTGTCGGCCGCGACCGGTTCGTCAGCCGCGCGCAGAGAGCTTCGTGATTGATCATTCCCTGTACAAGAGCCTTAGAACTGATTTTAGGGTTTGAGTGATAGCGGTAAGCGGGTTAAGGAATATTAATTTTCTGTACTTCTATTCTCAAAATAGCCAAAACGATCAAGTTGGGCTTCCTAGTTTTGCTCTTTAAGCTTTGGTTACGTTTTTCAGAGCAATTTCATCCGAGTTTTAGTAGAGACATTGACATTTCTTTACAAATGACAAGTTGCTTAATTGGTTTAACTAGAATATAAATGTAATTAAATTTATACCAAAATTATGCAAACATTTCGTTATCTTTCGCAAAACGCTTCAATTTGTAGACAACGCAACTGCAAAATTAAATACTGAAGCAGCCAGCCCTCCTATTCACACGTAGCCCCGCGGTGTGGCTGCGGTACGTGTAGTAATGTTAATCGCTATTAGTACGACCATGCACATTCATCGCAATACCGCCACCGAAGTAAACAAGTTGTTGAAGAAATTGAAAGTGGCTTAAAGGGGACGCTAATAAAATTTTATTCATTCTCCACCCACTTTGATGTATTACCGTTGACAGAATTGAGACGTTGTTTTCTTTTGATAAATAGCCGTTTTTACATCAACGGCTTGTCAAATAACGTTTTATGAAATAATGTTGGATTGATATAAATGGTTTTTTCCTTATTTAATTTTTATTTGAATTTTCATGCTACATTTCATCTGTCAATTTTTTATTTATGGTATGTGGTTATTCGAAGTCGCAAAGCGTGCGATCATCGAAAAGATATAATTTTGTTCTCTTAAGGTCCTCCCAGCCTTGGTATAAAACTGTAATGATATTGTAGAATTGTTGTAATTGAAATAAATGCGATTATATAAAATGAACAAAGGACAAAGGAATTCCTACGATAGTTTAACTAAAGTATGTTTAGTTGTTTGTCTTAGCATTATTATTATTAAATTATATTTATTTCCACTAAGCATCATTAATAAATAGTTGCTTTAAAAACTGGTTACCTTTGCAACAAAGAGAACTTTCATAATACAGCAGCTAAACTACCGTCTTAATAAAACTAACTCCTAAAGATAATATTTTTATTTCCATACACATTTCTATTTTAACTCCCAGGAACAATGTACAAAATGTACAATGTACTAAATTATGTACAAAAGTCGTCAAAGTTACATAAAGTTTGTATTATCCTAAGCGAGATAAGGAAACGGCAACTTTGTTGTTGTTTTAAGGAAATGAGTGAATAGTTGCGGGTTCGTTGTTGTATTGTTGTACTTGCAATATTTGTTTCGGAATATTGTTGTTTTAATTCTGTAATATAATTTCAAATACTTTTGTTATTCATTTACTAATTAATCTTACTATCAAACTAAACCCTGGTATCTACATAGTGGGAGCACACGACTATAATTCCAAAGGTTTTCGTATCTTACTTTACAGAAAAGAAAATTCAGATCAGTTTTTCAATCAAAAATCGTCCTCAAACTCCCAAAACACAATGAAAAATAATAAAACGATCTCAAAACAATAATTTAAAAGCTTTTGATGAGCCGTGTCTATTCAAACAAGAGCCTTACAAAAATGGAAGCCATTGCTTTCGTTCCTGTAAATTGAAAATTCACGTTTGACTTTCCCGATATTATATTAAGAAAGTTTTGTCAGGCTGGAGCTCTCATTATTAGCATAAAAGGAAAGTTACTGGTCAAATTATTAGAGTTTCATTTAGCGTACCTTCGTATGGTTAGCCGTGATGTTAAATTTTGATAGTGAATTTATAAAATTAGCGTGTCCTTAAACGTTATAGTATAAAGAACATGTTACGTTCACCAACCAGCTATATCTAGAACTAAAATTAAAGTTGCTAGATTTTGTTTTTACATTTAAATTACTTTATACATTCTTATCTAGTAATGAATACTGTACTATTATATAACTAGTGCCTGGAGGCGAGCGATGAAACAGCTGCACAGTTTTTCTTAACTTTTGTAGTTTTTTCATTATATCTATGACATTGTGCTAATAAAACTTTTGTATTTTTTAAAGAAGTCCCTGTGTCCCAGGATTTCGAATGTTAATAGGTGTGTGTAATGATCATTATGAATTACACGCATAATGTAATTCATAATGATCATTATTTAAGTCGACGAACATAAAATATTGCTATAAAAAATGTACACCGAAATATCTAGTGGTATAAAATAAAATAAATAATAAATTTTACTGGACAATTTTTACACAACGACATCTAGCCCCGTGGTAAGCTCGAAGCTTGTGTTACGGGTGCTAGATTTCTGATATACTTAATATAATATACATACATAGATAGATATTTTTTATTATACATATATAACACCCAGACACCCGGAATATTCCGTATATTCGCTACATGTGTTTAGTTTTCTAGATATACTTTGAAGAATACAAATTAATACATGTCCTATACAAAGAAAATACACAGAAACATCTTAACTTAAATATTTGCAGATACAATATTCCGCGGCGAGAACAGAACATGCCTGAGTTCATCGTAACAACAAGCGCTAAAAACTCAAAAACCTACATTCCTACTTGATTTTATAGCTAAGCATAAAATCAAGTACTACAAACCTTTCCAAAGCAAGCGAAAGAACCTACTAATGTAATTTTAGTTCTGAGATGTCATTTAGATAAAGGAAAGTGAGGTTATTAATGTTATGGGGGGTCTAATTGCACCGAAGACGGCCAGAGGGTCGGATGAGACTTGGGACGAATAAAAATGTCACGACGGGCCTTGGAGATCGAGGGAGTGAACTTGGGCCCCACCTTTGAATTTTAACTGTCGTTTGTAACCGTAGGAAATTACTGAGTTAAAATATTGAGACGAAAAATTAGCAATTTAGTTTAATTTAAGTAAATGCTATCGCGTTTGGAATTAGGTATAAGTCAAAACTTATGTTTTCGAAGTATTTGATTAAGTGTTAGTAGTTAAGTTGGTTAGAAAATATTATTCACATTTTGGTATAATAATATATTATACATAATTTTGTACGATCGCTTTTACACATTTTGAAACTTAGCTTAATTTATACTATTATTTATTTAACAGTAAATTTGACTATAAACTTTTTAACTGATAAAAGATAACTACATTTGAATTACAAACTAGAACTTTGTTTTTTTTTTTTGGAAAACCAGACAATTATTAGACATCCAGCATTAAAATAACCTAATAATGGGTGGCGCGGCGCTACTACAATATATGCGATCTCCCTAAGTGAGATATCAGTGGTCATGATTTTGGAGGTTTTCCGTAATAGTTGAGGGAATGTATATCAGGCAGAAAGAGCCGTGGCATTAGGCAATTAGCGAGAAGCCATCCATTTTAATTATTGAATGGCTTTGTGAACTTGACCTTGCGTTCTACTTAATGTTTTATTACCTACGTCATTTTGAAATCAAAATGTTGTTAGACAAAAAATATGGTGTAGTATATTTAGTCATAAAATTAAATATAATTTTTAACTTTTCTTTCGGACGTATTTATAGGTTTTCCCGTGATTAAAAGTAGTCCATGTGTTATTTTAATGTGTGAGCTATATGCTTTTAAAGTTTATTTAAAATCCGTTTAGCGGTTTATGCGTGAATGTACAATATTTTTCAACCATTCGTCTTAACAAACAATCTCCTATAATACTATTAGTGTAACATTTCCGTCAAAAAAAAAACTAATTTCAGCGATTATGAGCAACAAACACAAACATCTTTATCAATAAATCACTTAAACATAATAAAACATGTTTCACAAGGTATAACGTTAGGTATAACGTAATGAAAAGTGATGTTACGGAACCCCTCGTCAGTAATGATGGATGACCAGTCTCGTTTTAGGGTTACGGCGCCGCAGCCCATTTGTACGTCTGTGTTTATGAATGGGTTGAGTGTTGACAGCACCATAGACTTGGACGACCGTAGAATATGTAGATCTTTGGACGCAAAGGTATGTATAGGTGTGCCAATCATGTTCAAGTAGGCAATAATGTTAATCTGTTTATTTTTAATTCATATTTAATATTTTTTTTTATTGAAAACTAGTACAGATTTCTCCAATAACACTAGCCTTATGTTTAATAAAAATTATACATTTAAAAAAGGTCACTTTGTCAATGCTTACAGGGTCACATGTTCATAGTCAATAATAATAACAGTAGTTAAGAAAATGGCCATTAAAATAATCTGAGATAACAGTTGTCAATGCATATTAATATCTATAATTAATATTAAATGTCAATCATAATCACTTTACGTTCCCACTGCTGGGCCACATTGACTTCTTGAAGAGAGAGATTTGGCCTAGATTTGGTTATTACTTTGGTATTTTGTAGTGTGCTAAAGCTAATTATAATGACATGAAGATATATTTTTTATTTTTAAAGAGTGTTTTGAGAATAGCGTTATTTTATGTTTACCATTTATTTTATACAATTCAATTTATTTACATTTTTTGTTTACCGTAAGTGACATTTATGTAACGTGTAAGATTTTATTAAAATAACCCAATGTTAATAAAACTCGATATATATCTTAAAACATAACTCGAAAATGCTTAACCCTGTCCAAACACACAATAATTTAAAAATAGTCATTATTTGCTTTAAATGTAAGTTAAATAGCCTAAAAGTATTACATTAATTGCCCGAGTGTTTACAAAATGAACATTAGTCTACGATTAATATGAATAACTGGGGTTTATGGTTTTATGGTTTTAATCGCATATTCTCGTTATTACGGATTAACTTTTTAAAATAAAATATTAGATTTATAAATAACAGAAAATTTTACTAATATTGCGTTGGGAATATATTGGGAAGAAATTTATTTATCGTGGTTATTTATGAATTTATCTTATATTATTATAAGACTGAGAAGGTATTTAATGTGCATAATATTTTATGAAAAATTAAAACAAAATAAAATAGGTAATAATTTACTAAATTGCGTTACCTATCTGCGAGCACTTTCCGATAGCTTTAGGCACTATTTCCAAAACGAATGAGGTAATAACCAAACTATATACATTAATCTATACACATAATCTATTCTGTATATATGTATATGTGTATCTAGCATGATAACTAGTGCATGCCCATTTACCGGCCTACTCGGCTTAGCTGCGTTCTAGCGCGGACGAGACAGCTCACTCACTATCAACAAATAAATATCCTTATATGTATATACTAAGTTTAATACCTATTTGTAACCTAGGTTATTATCAAGCTTAAATAATTTTTGTATTGTTTCAGTTTAGATCCATAATCTAATTATCAAGCGTTTTGAAAAAGTCATAAACATACACACAAATTTAGATGTTGCATCCAGCGGTAAGCAATTTAAACATTTTCTTTATTTTTTTTTACTGTTATTATTTTATCTTAATAGTGAGTAAGATATAAATTGTTATAAATTTACTCTAATTTAAGATTTACAATAAAATTATCTTAAGTTCTGACTAATAGTCATGGTCCAAACTACAGCTTAAAGAGACTTTAAGGACTTTAGGTTTAAGTGCAAGGCTTTTAGGCTATTAACAAAGAAATAATAAAATATATGATTATTTTACCACCCACTTGAAATAGTAAAATCTTTCCATTACAAGTGTATTGAATAACTATATAGTATATTCAATAGTATTTGTAAACCATTTATATAAATAGTCCAGCTTTCCTCCACTTACCTGTGCCATAAAGCCACATTCACCTATTTTATTTACACTGTCCGCTCGAACGCGCCTGTTAACCCTCTATAGTTAACCCTTTATAGTTAACCCTGTACAGGATAAGCCCCACTCCGGTATTAATTGCCTATATCCCTGCATTCATATTGCACTAACACTGTAGAGCAAAAATAATGTCTGTAGAGTGTATGTTTTCATTAAGTAAACAGTTTTTACAAAATCTTATACTCTTGAATATTACACTGCTAAGGCTTGAACTAAAATAATTAGTGCCGGTTATCACCATGATGTGGCCTAAAAATTTTACCACCCCATTCCGTGGTCGTCAATCCAACTAAGAAATACTGCGACGATTATACCAAATCCATATTTTGTTTTGTAGATACCTACTTGTTTCTATTAAGAATACTTTTACTGTAGTGGAATGCAAAATAGGTTTATGAGTTGATAGTTTACTATAGGTAAATAGTAAAATAAAAGGCCATACAAAAATATAAATAGCATTTTTTATTATTGAGCTGTCCAACGCAAATTATTTTCACTAGTATTTCTAGATAAACGCGTTCAAACAAAAAACTTCCCAGCAATAAAATAGATTGTAAGTAGGTACGTTATTATGATTAATGATCAATTTATAATAAAATAACAGACAAATATTATTGAAATTATTTTCAGTTTATTATCTTCATGTCAGTAATATTTGTTGCAAGATTAGAGGCACCTAACTCTCTGGTCCTTATCTCAAACAAGTCCTATAATTGCAAGCTCCACATCCATATTTACGGCACAATCTCGAGTTGAACTTGCAACTGACAGTGACAAACTGTTCAGTAATCAACACAACTGGGGCACACGCGCTCTCATGCATGCAGATTTGGGAGGTGCTGTGAAGGGTTAAGATTTGCGCCTTGACCAATAAGGAAGATGGTAATTATAATTGGAACGTCGGAGGGATTTAAATTATTAATGCTTTTGGTTATTAGTGTTATTATTATTATTTGATTATTTAAGATTTGATGAAGGGAAAAACTATAAGAATAAAAACAAATATCAACAACACAAAATCTTATTTATATTCTCAAGGTATTTATTGTATAAATTAGTTTTTTAAAAGTGTTTGTGTATTTATTACATACAGTTTCAAGTTGAAACAACAAAACAAAATGCTAAGAAGGATCGGATCGATGCTTTTTGAGTAAGATTTATTATAAATTAGTATTCAAAGTACCAGGCAATCATAACTTAACAGGAGGTTTGCGGGCCAAGTTCATCCATCACGTCGCAAGCAGACACCGTTTTTCAGACGGAACCAACTAATGCATCTTCAATCTTCAACAACTGTCATGGATCATATCCCTATTAGATAAGTTGGTAGCAAATTGGCTGGAATGTGAGTTATTGCGATTGATAGTATGAAACTTATTTAGAATTTAGATTTTGGATGAGTAGTATGCGGCGAGTCAGGGCTGAAAAATATAATATTTTCTAGTCAAGTTCCGTATTTTTTTTCACGAAATAAACTTTATTTGATTGATTGATTTTACCTACTCATGGAAATATTATCTAACGACGGTAAAAATTAATATTGTTCTAAAATAGATTAAAGGCTTAACCGAGAATATTTTCAACAACGGAACGGATTTAAGTCTTTCAGTGAAGTAGGTAAAGTACTAAATTTTTTATCAAGCTGATTTTTTAATTAAATCCTAGTTGTTTGTTTAGATTTTTTATGTAGGTAATAACGGCGTTTATTTTTTTAATTGCCTTTATTTTCTTAGGCATTACCGCTTGGCATTTGGCATGGTGAGTAGAAAAATAAAATTGCATCCAATTAAAATGTTTATAAATTACCTTATCCATGAACAAAATATCACAGCAGGAATTAAACCCGTACCTTTTTGCCTTAGAAACTCCGTAAATACTTTAAATCCTAAAATACTCCATTCGCAACATTCTTTGCAATATTTGAAAGTTTCCAACACTAAGGAAGACCGTTATATATAGTAATACCTCCAGTACACATCTAACAGTTCTCTGTACGACCAGATTTTCCAATTCAAATAGAACTGTACAATAGAACTAGATCCGGTCTAGGAATTATGTTACAGCACCGACACGCGGGCTCAGCACTTTCTACGATGTCCTCGCAGCTGAGACGAAACGGCTTGTTCACTTTCTTATGACTTGTAGTCCATAGCTTCATCATGTTAACCTATATTACGTTCCAGTAAGCCATAGGTCTCCCCAATATAAAAATCTAGACGACCCGCCAACGTTTTTGTTTCAATACCATTTTATTTTATTGTATTTATTGACTTGTCCAAGTAACGGTGATCTTTAGGATTTTATGGAAATAAATGACATGAATCTTTAAATCTATATAACTCAAGAACAGACTGGACTGAATTAGGTGCAATTAGATTACAGAAGATTATAGAAGAAATCGTTGACTCACAAGCTTTATTTCACAAGCTGTTTAACATAAAGCCATATCTCGCTGGATTTAGTCTAAATGGATGCAGCTCAGATTAATACGAGCAACACTCACGAAAAGGGTTTAAAGTGGACTTTTATATTAGAGGATTCTCTTTGCTAGTACACTTTGCTTTGAGGTTTTATGGTAGATGGAGTTTGTGTATAAAGTACTCCAATGTTTTATTTGAAATGCTCCTGTAGCGTATTGATCAGGCGTAGGTATTGATTGCGGAAAATAACTAAGGTAAGGTGGATTTCATTTTTGAGGTAAACTACCTAACTCTAAACATATAGGTATACGAGTATATAGAATTTGTCATTGTTATATTTACCGTAGAAATGATTTCCAACCACAAAATTTATTTCATTGTAGGCAGATTCGCGAGTGTAGGTTAATAAATGAACTTAAAGCAACGCTTTCATCTTGTTATTGTAAAATAATAACTCGTAAAACGATATTTTTTAGAGCTTTACAACCTCAAAACAGTTTGTTTGCTTGTTCCCACAACAGTTTTTATTGTAAAAAATATGTATGTTTTATTTAAGAACATTGATATTTATATAAAAAAAAGCTATTGTTGTACTGATAAGGACAATTATAAGTTGTGGGAATTAACAAAATAGGTCCATATTAATGATAATGCTACGTAAACATGTTGGTTATTTAAATATTATTTTTTATCCAATTTTATTCATATTTCTTAAGCATCTAATCAACCTTAATATGGAAATCAAACTAAAAACTAACATTTTAAATTTCAATATCAAGGTAACAAGATTCAGAAAATAGCTTGGAACACGCTCATAACATTTAATGTGCGACACAGGAATCGAACCCGGTATACCTACATAGATTACTATTGTTATTGCCAGGTAACTGCCGATCGGAAAATTCCATTTCAGTTATGGCGGGACAAAGGATTGCTAAAAATGTTGGTTTTGTTTAGACTAAAGTTAACCTTATCTTTGTCAAGACCTAAGTATTCTGAACCTAAATATTAAATTGTGTATGTATGTGAATTAAATATGTTGACTTTTTTAATATCAATTAGACCTGACCCAGTTTTTGTTATTACTCGTAAACCACTGCCACACAACAATTTTGAACGAACTTAGCCTATAATAGTTGGTATTTTTTAAACTCAATTCCTGTTGCCTATTTATTCTTTTTTTTTCAAAAAAATATATATTTGATAACTAATATTTACTCCAATAGTGGAACTAAAAGCAATTCACTGCAGGAAACCCGACCGTCCTTGAAACTCCGAGTTATACCCACAAAATAAAACTATGCAAATGGACTAAAAACCATTTAGAATTTATTTTATATAGTGGTAGATTAAACGTTTGGAATTAAGGCTCATTTGCACAACGAACGTTGGACTAATGATTATTACCGACACATTTATTTTTTGCTCTGTGAAGTAGTATTGAGTTTTCATTCTGGATTTAATCGTTATTCTAAGATTTTTCAAAAATAATATATACATTATATTTAAAAAATAACAAAAATAGGATAATTTAAGACAATTTGCTGAGTGGATTACCCCTCAGCAAATACTTAAATGCAATGGATACCTAGTAGACACTGGTCAGCGTGTTCACTTAAGGCTTAATCTCTCACGTCATAGGAGAAGTCCTCGTATCCCAGCTGTGGGAATATTAATAGTGGGCTTATGTATTTGTCCACTTAACTAAACAATATTAAAATAGTTTTATTAAATAAACTTGTGTCTACTCAAAATTTTCGTACAAAACTAAGCCTACCCAAGAGGCCAGTGCAATAGTAGCAAATAACAGCAGTCATTCGAGCCGTGTTTGGCCGACATCGTTAAATTGAATTGGCTTACCCAGTTCAACTATATCCCTTCAGCTTAGGCTGTATCCCGAGCTCATTGGAGTTCGTTTGGATCTCACTAAGCCGCATTTCATATCAATTTCTTACCTGGAATGAAAAATATTGGAATTAATCTATTTATTTTTAATCTTAAAATTCTTGTTTAGGATAACAAATTTTAGAGCAACCAAATTACTTGATTACAATTATAATATGATTTATACAACATCAGTAAATGTAAACTTATGCTTAGGACGCTGTAGTGCATGGAAATTAATACATAATCTCATCTAAAGCAATCCTAAATCCATCAATACCTCAACCTACCCTAATCTAGGTAAATCTAAAGCTTGATTAAATAAGATTTTTATTTTACGATTCAAATATAACATAATGTAAGCAGTTATTGCCTACCTTTCTAGGATTTCGTACGAAACGAGACCCTTTTAGCCTAAGCTTAAGCCTCTCATCTGTCTTCATCTCGAAAGGCTGAGGTTTGAAGGTAATTTTGAATTTTGGCCTATTTTATGTAAGCTTTGAAGCCCATGACTGAATTTTCTTAATTAAATGTAGACATTATCTCTACCAAATTATATGCTCACTTATGTGATGTTGTATGCTTTTCGTTTTAGATTACTTTCATATCGGTTTGAGTGTAAGTACGAGTAAAGTCAATTTTTAGGTAGATAATGGTATTTAAATTGTTGCTCAGCTTGAATATATGCTGATTTTATCTTTAAACTCTTTTAACCTTTATTTAAAGATAACTTAACAGTTTACGTCATTTATCGCCCATATTATGGCAAATGAAAATAAAAATAAATAAATATTTGTGAACAAATCACACAGTAACATTATAAGCATAGCGGCCTCGTGATAAGCTCGAAGGTTGCGTAACGGGTGCTAGATTTCTGATATAATTAATATACAATAATGTACAGGTAAATAGATAAGATTATTATTTATTTATCGCTGTGTAAATTGTCCAGTCATATTTATTTATTTATTGACAAACTTACCTATTTACAGGTAAACATATAATATGAATTATAAATAAAATAATAAATTAGCGATACAATGTATGTATGTATGTAACATATTTTTTTCTTAATATAAATATAATATATATTGTAACATGGACAAAATAAATGGTTCAAATTACACCAAAGCCCTTTAAATTACTTGAAATATCATCACACTATAAACCTTCTCAACCCGTACTGAATTACGCTAAACGGTCCCGTAATTTAACTAATGCCTTTCTAAGGGGTTTCAGGCATGTTTCAAACTACTAAAATACTTGCTGACCACTGAACAAATAGCGAAGACTCACATATTCTTGGTAGAATATACTCAGCATCGATGCATCGTGTGTCAAAGGAAACTAAAGTACGGTAGGAACCGTGGTTTAGAACTATTTGTTTTAAACTTTTGTCGAGTTTGGAATCACGTTCAAACGTGACCAATCGGAATTCGGAGTCTGAAAATACACTACAGAATGTGGTGTTGGGAATTTAAGTTTATTTATAGATCTGTTCAAAGTCTAAAGAAATTAGAAAGATTGAATGTTCAGCGTATTCGTGACGGTAACTGCGAATATAATTATATTCTACTACACAAGTCGTCCTCCACGGCTTCACTTGCATTGTTTTACGTAAACTTACAAAACTGATCAAAGTATATTCGTTTTTACTGATTTGATAAGTACGAACTGTGTTATAGCATACCGGTAGCGTTTATGAAGCAAAAAAATTGTGACAGATTAAAGCAAGACCTAGGAATAAAAATAGTAAAGAAAAAAAAACCGATGTACAAAGGAGACTGTCGAAGTTCTTAGAGTCTCAGGCCCAACTATTACGAGTTCTCCTCGTTCATGAACGGAATTAACAACATTCGTACAGCTTACTAAGGCAAACAAATTTCTCACTATGTATGGTTCCTCAAATTGGGTCAAATTTTGCCATTCTTCTGTTCATCTTCTTTTGACTTTGAGTTTTTGTGTAATAATAAAAAGTAATTGATTTAGAGTACGGAAAATCCTTAAAGTATGTACCTATGGCTTTTAAGACCACGGTTTAAGGCCATACAGACTTTATGGACACAGCCAAGGCTTACTCTGCAGTCTGTAGCTATGTTGATAAAAATGTCTACGAGGGAATAAATATAAGCTATTGCTAAAAATAAGCCGTGCACGCCACTACTTACAACTTTATCCTTTTAGGAAATAGCATAAGTCTTATAAATTCTTTATCCTAATAAAAAAATATAAAACCAATGCCACGTTTTTTTGTAATTTTAGAACTTAAGAACGGCTTGGCCGTTAATTTAAGTTTTAAAATACATACCTAGGCGTAGTATATCCGACGTTTCTGTTTTAGGTTACGGTTCTCCGCGGATGGTAATCAAATAAAATTGTCAAAAGATTGGTAGCAAACGTTAAAATTGCCAGGGAATTTTCCAGCTTGCCCAGGGAAGGTTAATAGGAGAAAACATGGAAGTAAAGCGGGTGGGTCAGTTAATAACCTACTGTATAATAAAATATTTGTTGATATTGATTTATTTCATATTTCACTAGTAAAATTGGGAAGTAGTTTGTGATAAAGGTTGCTAATTCAATTATGTCTGAGGATTATTATAAATCAAGTTCCAATATAATGAGCAATAATTTCACTGAAGAAACTCATAATAGATCCTGAGATATAATATGATCTAATCACTACGCTTACTAGGCGGAAAGAGCGATATTCTTACCTGATTTACACTAGTTCTTATTATGATGATGTAACTCATCAAAATTTATTTTAACCCCTAAAATGTAGCCTAAAATCCATTTACTATACGCAAATTAGCACCCTTTGCTTCACATGGAAATTAAGCATTAACATCTTTATTCAGAATGAATTGTTCCATAACTTATAACAATAAATCTTAAAAACGAATACATTTCATAAAACTCTGCGCGGAGTTTGATTTAGTTGAGGAGATATGAAATATCTCGAAAACCTATCCTTTGCCTTTGTTTATTTTTCTTTGGATATTTATTGTGTTTCAATAAAATAGTTTTATAAGGTTTTCAAGCGTTCTCTAAGTTGCAGCAAAATAACGATGAATATTTCAATTTAAACGTATGCTACGAATCTTTTGACAATTTTATAAATATTGTTTTCACTTTTGATTTCCATCAGCCGAGAACCGTAACCTAAAACAGAAACGTCGAATATACATAATATCGTTATAGCTTACGTGAGTTATTCCCGATTTTTTTTCAAAATAAATACTTATTGTTTTTTTATACAAAATTACTTTATCCTTAACGTAATATTTGATTTCAACGCATTAGGTAAATCCCTTAAACCAATTAGCGATGTAAATTCAACATAGACGAATAATTATTTATTAAAATCAGTAATCACGGATTCATCAACAGGATTAAACTTAAACCGATCAAATTTCCTAGTAATCAGGAATTGTAAGACGTATAACTTGATGAGTAACAACCTCTTTAAACATTTACATGAGATTTTTCTAAGCAACCTGCTCTACAACTTTCTTCCTCGAATCCCAAATTCAACTTTGGGCATTGGTTAGTTCTTTGTTAAACTGATAGATGTCGCAATCAGTGCTTATCTGATATCAGGTTTAGAACAAAGAGTTCATAATGTAATCCTCGATAGCGTATTGGTAAGCGGAGTCAGGGCTAAAATAGATGGTGGGGTTTCGACTCGCACTCGAGGACCAAGGTTACGTTGTATACTCGTATGTATATTATAATAAAAGTAATATTAATTGTTGTTTTAAATAATATTCATGGGAGGACAATTGACATTATCCTTCTGTCTAAAAACAATACTACAAATACTAATATACATAACAGATCAGGATTCGAACCCGGGTCCTCAAACCGGTCACGTAATATCCCACTAGCCCAATTCGCTTTTTACAATAACATTCGAAACAATGGCAATGGCGTCGTTTAGAAAAGATCACGTAGAAGCTATAAGGCTCATGAGCCCCGTGATCTGACGATCAGACCGTACTTAGACCTATCCATGTATATGTCAATCCTTTGTTGTTTTTCTCTATTTATTATAACACTTACAAAATATTTTTACGTCTTTAAGTCTATTACATATACAAGAAAAAAAACCTATGTAAATCTACTAATTTTTTTATTAAGTTTGTAAATTATTTAATTATATAAAAAGTCTAGCACCCGCAAAACAAGCTTCGAGCTTACCACGGAGCTACATAGGTGCTGTGCGAATTATCCAGCAATATTTTAGTCCAGCTGGCTACTAGCTTGTGGCCTACCTGATCATCAAACATTAAAGAATTAAAAGTATTTTTTAAATTAAAGCTTTAATTTATAAACCTTTATTAGAAATAAACAACTGTTGTTCCAACAGATTATAACTATACAATGTATATTCTTAATAAGTAACTTTGCCTTTAATTTAACTGAAAGTAAAACCGTAACTGCAATTTTCAAGGTTTTCATTTTGTTTCAACTTTCACCAACTCTCATCTAGACACAGTTGTTATTAAACATTGTTTATAAGCAGAGATAATGGACTCTACGGCATTGTCTTAAAGTTGTAAATACAGCTTATTTCTCGAGGCAAAAGTTTTATTATTAATCAAGACATTTCCTGGTCTTGTTTCATTCTAAGGTAATGGAGTTCAGAGATTAAGACGCCTATCAAAGATGCTAAAGTAATTTTGAACTGTGTTCTTGAAACTATAAAAAGTACGGCCTTATTTACATTTATATTACCAGCTTTATATCATACGTTACATAATTTACACAACGTCAGCTGGTTGGCCCATGCTATTCGGGACGCTGTTGTGCTAGTTACCCATGACTAAATATTTTTGCACGTAATAAAACACACACAGATTTGCTAGCTATTATTTAGTAAAACATGGGCAAAATGCGCATTGTTTAACGCAGGGTTTATTAAAAATAATAATCTAAAGATCTAAAAAAATCACCTCTATTTCAATTTATTGTAATCAACAGACAGAGTATGTTTAAAGTGTCATTATTTAAATAACCAATCTACTAAGTATTGTATTGTAAATGATTAAATTATCTCCCGAGCCATCAAAGCCATCGCCTAATTTATCTCAAACAACACTAATTTCCTTCAAAACACGAGTATATCCCAAGATAATCGTATTTATCTCGTTAATCCATTTCGATCGCGAAATAATTCGAAAATAGTCTCGTCCAATTAGATCAGAGAAATTACGTGCAAATATTGAAGCTTGGGCCAAAGACATTCAAATCCATCGTCCCTTTAGGCAATTAGGCTTCAGATGGTTTGTGAAAGACGTTTTTTTTCTTAGATAGAGGGCAAACGTTACTTGTTAACATCCTCTTTATACCGTTTTGAGGGTCATTAGCACTTTCGTATCAATTTCGTAGTATAAATTTAGGAGAATAAACGCGGGACAGAAATAGCTTCAATTGAATACATGCTTTTGTTTCATTTAAAACTCTTTAATTATTATTTTCTTGAAACATAGATTACGTTAGCATATTATAGAATGTTAAGAAATGCCATGTCGCGCCTAGAATTGGCATACCTAATAATCTTATACTTATATAAAAGAAAGTCGTGTTAGTTACTTCACTTATAACTCGAGAACGGCTGAACCGATTTGGCTGAAACTTGGCGGGGAGGTAGTTTAGAGCCGGGAGAAGGACAAAGGATACTTTTTACTCTAATATAATGCGGGCGAAGCCGCGGGCGGAAAGCTAGTTTAATATAAAGGTTCAACATTCCTATAGATACGACAAACCCCATTCTAAACTCGCATGAACATAATAATTAATTCTGACAAATATGAAAATAGAGCTACAGGCATTACCCAAGAATCAGAAATTAAATGACATAATTTTTTTTTCCATCAAGTGAGGTAATTTTTTTTTGAAACAATACATTTTTTGCGAAAGCGCAAAGTACATATAAAAATGTGAATGTTAGATGTTATTCAAACTCGTCAAATTTATCAAATCGTGCCGGTTTTCCCACGATATTCGTGATCACTATGAAATAACGTTATTTATTTTACCTAACAGTTAATTAACAGAATACCCATTATTGTTAATCACCAATCCTAAATCAACAGAAAAAGTCAGGAACAAACCGTAGTCTCAAATAGCGAGCACAAACAAGCTAATATATCAGCAAACGCCTTGCCGAGTGGTCCGCACTTTATTAAATCATGACTTAGGCCCAGATACATTCCCTCACCTTGTTTGTGTTGTTTGACCTCTAACCTTTCACCTTTGGGCCGCGGTCACTTTGTCATTTGACGCCATTTTTGCAAAAAAATCAAATGATACAGCTACTAAAATAGATTTAGGTTATAATTAGAAGTTTAGTGCTCTGATTGTGATATTTTATTTATTTATAATGTAAAACCACACATTTTCAATAAATTTATTTTCTAAGTATTATATCGAGCAAATGAATACCGTAGCAAATGACAGATACATATTGGACGTATTTTTATAGAAATTCGTAATGCAAATAATAAATTACAACCTAATTTAACAAAAACTATAAAACAATAGCAATATTACATCAAAAGCCACAAAACTAATTTGCAGCAACCTCATGAAATAAATATTATGTACATAGTTATATCTTTTGTCTTATGTGGGTATTTTCTAATTTTGCGATACAATATGCCTTGGGGTAAATGATCTGTTAAATTAGAGGTTGTTGACTAAGAAATATTGATACAAAGTTTATTGAAACAAGTTCGGCGGGATCAAAGACATCTTATTTGTACCTACGTGTGGAAGTATAAATTGTCCAGCTAAGTTTATAGTTTCTTTTTTGTATGAGTAGGAATACCCAATTAATACTACCTGAGTCTGTAAACTATTTATGGAATTATTTTTTGCAACGACATCGGTTATTAGAATAAATATATCATAAATAGTAAATACAAAAAACAGATAGTGATAAGATTATTTTATTAAATTCTAAGTGAATCTTAAGTAAAATACCGGTCAACACGAAAACCTATTCGAATTCGTGTTGACCGGTATTTTACTTCCTTTGCAATACCTAAAATTCCCTATTGAATTCACACCATCCAATAATCGCCCACCTGCCCCAAAACGCTCCTAAATACCCCTAAATGCCCCAGAACACGCTAAAATGCCTATAAACGCTACCCCGACAAACAAATTGCGTTATAGCCAAATTAGATTTGGGAATCCCGAGAGTCCATGAGTGGGATGCTGTGTTCACAGATTAGTTCTCGTTAAAATTTAATATGGAGTATTGGATCAGTGAGATCCTTAGCTGCATCTGTCTGAGCGGATTAAGGAGCTTCAGGGAGGGATTGAATTTTGAGTGTGATTGTGATAATTCTAGGGATTAGGGATGGTCGATTTTCATTTACAATTATTTTCATAGATGTCTATGATTATGTCATGTAAGGTAAGTGCTAAAACAGTGCCACTCTATTCTCCCCACGTATGTGTTTTCAAACCATTTAAATTCTCACAGTTTTAATATTGAAGATAGATATCATATTTCAACTTTAAAATAATATCTAGACATTCTCATTGTTCTTTTACACTTAGCACTATTTTGTTAACAATTTGCCTAACAATAATTAGTTCAGTGGTATATAATCACTCCGCTACAAATCGCGTAATTAGGGTTGTAGTAATTTGGTGCTAACTAAGCAATTAAATTTAATTTAGTTTAAACATCCTAAATACCTTGAAATTTATTTAACTATTGTGATAGCTATATTTACTATAAATATAGATTGCGATTTTTTTGTTTTATCTGTGAAACAGACTTGGATTTACCACCGTGAATCAAGGCCTTTTTTTATAAAAGCAGACACATAGCAAGGTCATAAAGGTGCAAAAGAATAAAACTTCAGCTTAAAGTTTTCCATAAGAGGACTTTACAAACTTTCATTCTGTAAGCTTTGCGGAAGTTTACGAAAGAATGAAAAATTCATCTCAACAATGTGCATATGAAAATACACTTGAAGGAGACATGGGTGTTGGGGTTACATTTTTCACTCTTATTTAATTTCATGTCTGTTACGCGAATAAGATGTGCGAGACTTAAAAAATTGCTTTATTGCAATAATAATTTATATATGTAAAAAAGTGTTTTACACGTATGGGCAAATTCATCCCCATCTCACTTGCATGCTTCTTTGTGGCATGTAGTAATAGAATTAATATCTAGAAAATATTTAGAGAAATTCATACAACGAGATCTACCCATATTTTGGTGAAATTGGAAGATATTCACGATATTCACAGTAACCTGCCTTTTGAAATCCCATCATAAAGTGAAACCAATATTCAAGCTGGCCTTTAAATCAACACTAGTGATGGACTAAGCTGAAAGCATTAAGCCGAAATCTGTCTGGATGTCAGTTACTCATTACTTACTGGATCGATCCTCATACCACTTGTGTAAGCTAGGATATTAGTAATACCTAGGTAGGTACGACAAACAAGAAAGTTTTTATGTATATGGACGTTTGTTACTCTTACACGCGATAAGTTATAAAGTCAGAATAACGTATTAAGGGATGAATTATATTAGACCGGGCCGTGTCCGGGGCGTGCCGTGTCCGTGGCCCGGACGGGGCACGTTACATACATTTTATATGAACCAGTTTATATTATACCGTGTTTGATCCGAGTCCCGTCCGGGCCGGTGTAATAGAAACTGGCCACGGACACGGCACGCCCCGGACACGGCCCGGTCTAATATAATTCATCCCTTATGCTTTTTTTACCCCGGGCAAAAATAGTTGAGTAATAGTTTTACCTTTCAACACGCCTCATAGGATCCGCCGAGACAAAAATATTCTCCCTTTAGATCGTTTTTTTGCGAAGAAAATAAAAACGAACCTAACCACACAGTATATTGCCCAAGAAAAGTAAAATGATAGTGGCAATTAGTTTACATGCAACATCATAACTTCTTCATCTAAAGTTGTTTGATTATATTTTTGAGATACTTGTCTTGAGGTGTAAACTTAAGATTATGTATAGTAAAACCATTCTAAAAATGAACTTCCCTCCACAAAACCGTGATGATTTCAACGTGTGAGAGGAAATACAGAAAAACAGAATACACAGAAAAAAAAAATTCACAATTTGGTAGAGGGGCGTTCATTTTAGAAATGGTTTTACTATACCTAAGTAGGTAAGTAAAGTAGGATGATTCCTTGAACTAATTACGCAATTTACGACTCCAGAAATGTAACAATAGGTCCAATTGGCATAATTCTGCAGCCATCTGTGCGAAGTACGGTAATATTAAAGTTGTAATTAATGTGGATGCCGATCCAAGTTCGCCATTTTCATTTTGAAGCTTCTGGAACATTCGGGCATCTGCTTAGTGCTTTAGATTTAGATGTTTGGTCTCATTGTTTTTACCTAGAAACCGGGTGGATTTGTTGGATTGGTGATCCTTCGAGATTTTGTTCATACTCCGTCCCGCACTTATAGATTTTCTTTTGAGAAAAAATATTTTTTGAAGAGAAACTTGGACGAGGTTAAAAGACATGACATGTACAAAACTGTCTTGACCAACGTGGTAAATCAAGGTCGAATCTATCTCGTCAAGAAATAAATTTATGGCCCAGCAGTAAAAACGTTAATGTATACTCATTAATTACTCATTAAAAAAATTGAAAACGTAAATGTCCTATCAAGGTTAAAGGTACGTAGATCTAGCAATAGCTCTTTTAAAAATCGTTGTCAAAATTTACGCTAAAAGCAGAGATATTTTACTATTATCTTTATTTACAGACACAATTAAACAAAATAGGTAACTCAAATCCACACATTCCAAAGTAGGCACTTACCATTCACGCCTCTAATTCCAGACATGAAGTTCTCTTTATTTAAAGCTAAATGCATTTGCATAGAGCTTTCAGAAGTCCTTGCAGTGCTGCCAACGTCCAACTTTGTTTAATTATGAAGCACAATTATTCACTTTATTTGTTGTTGGCAAGGATTAGCGGAAGACAAAATATGACAAAAAATGAAAATGTTGTTCTGGCATGCTTTTTGTTTTGGACTTAAAAATTGTTCTGGATTTAAATATATGTTTGCTGGCGTTGTGGTTCAAAAATCGTCTGTTTTGGGGCATTTTAAATAAGCTGTTAGCATTTTTTATCATCAAAGCTAAGCTGTGCATCACTGAATACGTTTCAGTTACTTTTTGTTTTATTAAATTTTTATCATTATAGACTAATAATTAATTAAAAATTTGCTTCTAACCGAAATACTTATGTAAAAACTTTTAAGGCAGTAATTAATACACATATCTTGGATTTAAAACATCTGTGCCTGTGTTTGATTCATGGTTTAATAACAACTCTTCAAAAATCACGACAAGTCCGTACAATCTTAAAGACGTTTAAAACAGACTCTTAATAACGTGTAACTTAAAATTCTCTCAAAACATTTCTCAAGAAAACCGGTTGTTTCCGCTCGCCTCCGTTTTTTTCCGGAACTACGGACCATATTTCTAGCAGCGCACTGTCGCCGAATTTAATTCTAAAGCCTCTTGTAAGATAGCGTTAGTGTATCGTAAACGTGCCCGTAGTTCTGTGTAGGACGTAAATGGTTACGGAATTTACGAGAGTATAAGCGAGATTGGGGAAGAGTTCTATATTCTGTGTATTATTTATTTATTTAGGCTATGATGGTTAGTTGATCTGGTCAAAGTCAAAGTCAAAAACTTTTTTCTATAGAAGCACAATGATTTACATGGACACGTCAGAAAAAACTTATAATTGTTGTTTGAGCGAGTCTGCGCCTATTAATACGGCCTTTTGAAAATCCTCACAGTTCGTAGCACCTGTTACAGAACGATTTAGTTTAAATTTTCTTTGAAAAGCAGTTCAACGAAAAAAACAATTATTCCGCTCAGTAAGCAATACTCAGGTTAATAAACCCACCAAAAATCATTTCCGTTATCCTCATTAAATCTGTTTTTCCATGCGAGAACCTTCAAAATTCCCCTTTGAACAAAGAAGAATAAATTTCTTAAAAATGAGATCGGCTCTTCTGGTATCTGGAATTAACGCGATTTTTTGCTTAGATGAGTCACGTGTTTTGGGCGTGTTCTGCGGATATTTTAAATCGAAAATTCTATTTAGCTATTGATGTTATAAATACTTCTTAGCAGTAATCATAATGATAGTTATCAAATTTAAAATAAATATCGCATCAAATTAAGATAGATTAACGGCTACCGACAAAATGTTGGTAGAACAAACTGAAAGAAATGTTACCTACTAAGTAGGTAAATAATTAAATACAAAAAAAAGCCGCTCATATAAAATTGACATCGATCTTCAAACACCTACCTACACATATGGTAGGTAGGAATTATCCGTCTCCTTTATATTAGATAGGTACATAGATTATGTTTACCAAAAAAAAACTCTATTTTACAGTAAACAAGGCTTGATTTATGGTGTCGGAATTATGAAAAGCACAGACGGGTATAAATAAAATCAAGATAAGAAAAAACAAGCTCTTTTGTCTTGAATTTAATAGTTTAAAATAGGCGACTTGAATGTAAAGAAAATTGTCAAAGGGAGTTGAGTTACCGAAGTATTTTTTTCTTTTTTTTTTACTATTTTATTACCTATTTACTTTGTTAAGCTACCTTGTAGTTATTATTATATATACTAGCAGTTATCCCGCGGCTTTGTTTTATAATAAATAATAATTATGTACTGTGAAGTAGTCTTTTAGGCAAAACTATTAAACAATAATTATTAATTGAACTCTTTAAAAATATTACTTATGCACTATAACTGTATAGCCTAAAACTGACTTACACCTTATCCAAATTGTTGACATCAAAAATGTAAATCGTTGTGATAATTTATAAGCTTTATATCTATTTATTTTGAAAAAAAAACTAGGTACTTATAAATCTACTTCTCCCGTAATAATTAAAGCAAGCTAACGACCAAGCAGATTATTACTGCGAAGATTCTGAACTCGTTCCAATAGTAACTACTACTTGCACTGTGCCAGAGTTTTATTTCGCAAACAAAGACAAGCTTAGCGATTTAAAGCGTTAAGATATTTTGATACGTAAAGTCGGCCAAAGTGTTTTTAGATAGATTACGTTTCCACGGTTTAAGGGTTCCATATCTTAAACAAATAATTGAAACCTTTATTAGAACAATAAAACTTGGAACGCATCAAAGGTTTGTTAAGTTATGGATTATAAATAAACGATATTTTACTTTACATTATTTTCAAAACTTATAAATCATGTTATGCTAACTTTTCGCCCATGGCTTCGGCAGCGTTATAATAGATTTCTCGCTGGAATAAATGCAAAAATGTGAAAAATATAACTTTCTTTTTACGCAGTGAATTAAAGAAAAACTGAAAATGGTTTTGCCAACACAAGACGAGCATCGAATACACAAACTGCACTTATTACGTAAAAAAGTTGCTTTGAAGTTAACGCCAAAATCATACATACGTCGAATGCAAATCAAAAGCGAGCAGTGCATCATTTTAATCCTCCAACGATTGCCAAAGCATTTTAGCGTTTATCAGCTTGAGATAGAGGTTATATTTGCCAGATTACAGATCCGGAATGGTTGCGCGATTTTGCAGTTTGAACTGCGGATTAAAGTTGGGCGCGAGTTATGAAAGATGGCGAAAAGTTTAGTTTTTTTGTTTTGTAAAGTAGAGATTGGAACTTTTTGTACCTATTTTGACAGCGAACTGCCAATGCAGCATTTGTTTGGTTAAGTCAGCGTATTTCATGGATAACTGGGCCAAAGTTTGAATGTATAGTGCTAAAAATGATTCATGTAAGTAATTTAACATAATAATATAAATTAAAGAGTTACAATTTTGACGTTTTTCAAGGGTCATAATATCTTTTAACTATAAATATAAATTATTTTAATTGTTGTATTTTACGTTTTAATTTTATAACCAAACGGTTGGGCCGATAAAGGTTATAGTTGTAGTAGCCCATGGAATAAACCGGGTAAAGCCGCGGGCAGGTCAGCTAGTTATACATTCAATAAAATGCGTTAAGTTGGGTATCTGAAAACTTATTATTTGATTATTTGCAATTTCACTTTTTTAGCACAGTGATGAGAGGCGTAAAGAACGGATAGCTTATTATATAGATTAAGTACAGCAATTAGTTATAAGCATTGTTTGGATAAGCCTAGATTCCTGTATAACAGCTTCGTTAGTAAGGTACTTAATTGAACTGTTGGTATATTTTATTATAAATGATTAAATAATTTAATAAATGATTTATTGAGAAGTAAAAATGCAATTAGAAACCTGATAATTCTGACGTTGAACCACGCATTTTTTAGATATGTCTACAAAAATAACATCACAATAGACAAAATAGATAGATCATAAAAACTTATGTGGGCGTTCGACGGCTAAAATTTATTTCAGAATCACGATTTCCTTAAATTCTGCATACAAGCACTACAAATGTTTCTGCTTTACAACTTAAACTACGTCCATTAACCTAACACCTTAACACGTTCAATGCCCCCCCTTTGTATTGGTTATTTCGAAGTGTTTTATATCCTAGGTAGCGAGGTAGTGATTTGTAGGGTAGGGGTAGAAGGGTAAAATGGGTAGCGTTGTGATTGCGCCCCAGATTTATGTGTGAGACCAAAAGTTTGATATCCGGGCACGGATTGGTTTGACTCATTTTGAAATTAATTAAATACCTAGTTTATGTTATACGTATAGGTATGGTTTATCGTATAAGATAGTTATTTCTCAAAATAACTTAAATTAAAAAAAAAAATATAAATAGTGGTACAATGTTAATAAATACTACTACCTACAAACTAACAAAAGACCAATAACAAGTTTATTTTTAATTAAAGGCTTAGGTGTTGGTAAAAATGAAGGTATAGGGGTTCAGTTTAACTTTCGACCGATCTGAATACATGCATTTTTTCGAAATTTTTAAGGCCTAATGCCACCAATCAATGTACCTACTCTTAAAAGTAGTCTTGCTTAAATCAAATAACTTTTCCATTTCATTACTCAGTAAACATAAATTTCAACGTGAATATTCGTGAGTACTTATGCTTGGCTGTACAATACTATTAAATAAATATTGGAAATGAAATTGACAAAACATAGGTACACAATACCAGATAAAGTATTTTGGTTAATTAATTCTTTTCTTGTGTTCATGTTTTATTTATCAGTAGTTTTTTTATATATCTTCAGTCTATTTGGTGTGAAACAAACCGAATTATTTTCGAGGTATAATATTAGTAAGGATGTAGTATAATATAATTATCATTTATGTTATAGTCTGCTTCTATCGGGATCTCTTCTACAGCGCTGCTCTCCCGTTTCGCTTGCATTTGCGTGGATTAAATGGGACCGGATGTAATATGAATGGTTCTGTTTGTCTGACTCATCGCAATGCATGTAATGCATGTTTCAGAGTGAAATTATGTAGGTAAGTTATTATTAAATATGGTCTATGATTTATGACCACATCTGTGGCTCGGCAGGAACGGTTGTAAGATCGATTTCTATGATAATTCCTAATGAGTCCGCTTTTTTTTATATTAAAGATTCAAAAAAGGTCATGACTTCATGACTTTACATGGACATGATTTTACAAAACATTCACTTTTTGTATCTTATGTACCTACTTCATCATTTAAAAATTTTACAAAACATTTACTTTTTTGAAGTCATGCCCTTTTTTTGAATCCCCATTTTTTGCAGTGTAAATTATATAAATAAACAATATTCATGAGCTTGTTTCAAAAATAATCTTAATTTATGGAGCACAATAACATAACAGAGTTTATATTCAAAGCGTTTTTCCAAACGTAGGGATTATGCCGTAATGGTTTCCGATTCCGATATAAAATCGTGTTTCATTGATAACATCAACCTGTGGAAATACGGTTGGAGGACCGTTTGGGATTTTGCGGGAAATTCAATCAGACGAAGGTTTGGGGATAAAACTAGTTAATGTTTTCAGCTGTCAATTTTTTTTATGGAAAAAAATAGGTTTTTGTGGTTAATACACTACTTATTTACTCATAAAAGTAAAATAATGGTTTTATTAATTAGGAAAGATTTGAAAGTAATTGGATTATTAAATGTATTTAAGAAACGAGAACTTTTCTTGACAAGATAATAAGTTTTGACAGTTCATAATAAAAAACCTAACGTAATAAATAATAAAATAAATAAAATTGGTTTATTTCGGACAACTTAATCCATATGTTGTTAGTAGCACATAAAAATACAAGTAGAGTTGTTAGTAGGTACACCTTAAAAATAATAAATAATAAAATACAGTATCTGTCCTCTCTAGATTGCATTCTGGATAAGTTTTACCCAGAATGATGAGGAACATCTATTGGATAATGTTTTCAGAATGCCGTTACGACTGTCCCGAATTCTGCGGATCAGAGAAGCGGTCTTTTTGCGGATTATTGCATCAAACCCGTCGGTTTGATATTCGGCAAACATTCCCGACGCACTACAAAAACGAGGCAGTCGCAACATCATCCTGAAAACATTATTATATTGGATGCGTAGAGTATCTGCAGACTTTTTTGTATGGTTGACCCACAGACTTCCCGTGTACATATTTTGACAGTACGCTTTAAACAGCGTGAGTTTTACGTCCTCGGTACAACGGGAAAATCTGCGAGCCACCATATTACCTCTTACTGCAAGAGCTCTACGCTCCCTCTCAATGTCCGCATCGTCTTTGAGGTTGTCGGTAATTATATGTCCCAAGTATTTAAATTTAGACACTTTTTTAATAATCAATCCATTCAGATAAATATCATGAGTATTAATGGTATAATTACCGACAGCCCCAAAGACCATGCACTCCGTTTTCTTTACATTGTACAAGAGGCCGTGCTCAGTAGCATACTTTTCACAGAAACGTAACATTTCTCTCAGACCACCCACCGTTGGGCTGAGGAGCACCATGTCGTCTGCGTAACTTAAGTTATTGGTACTAACACCATCTATACTACAGCCGACATGCATGTTACTCAACCCCACGATGAGATCATTCACATAAATGTTAAAAAGGTTTGGTGAACTTAACCCGCCCTGTCTTACTCCGTTATCCAGCTTGTATGCATCAGAAAGCGAATTTGCCCATCTCACAAAGTTGGTTTGATTGCCGTACCAATACTGGAACAACTTCCGTATTTCTGCCGGTACACCTCTGCTCTCTAACTTACTCCAGAGCACCTCGTACGAGACGAGGTCAAATGCCTTGGATAAGTCCAGAAAGCAGGCGTATACCGGCGTTCTACGGCTGGTGTAATACTGGACAGTGTGCTTCAGACTAACTATTGCGCTTTCAGTAGAAAGTCCGGATCGAAATCCGAACTGAGCGTCATGTAAGTTCGAGTATTGGTCTAAGTAAGAATTAAGCAAACTGTCCAGTACTTTGGCAATTACTGTAGCTAGTGAGATAGGCCGGTAATTCTTCTTATCCGAGATGTCCCCCGTTCTGTCCTTCACAATAGGTACAATAGTAATAAAATGTAAATACTTTTCAAAAAATGTATGTTCTTAAAAATATTTTGGTACGTTATGATGTAGAAAAAACTTCAAAATTACACCGGATAATTAGGGAGACTGGATGTTAATATTTTTGACGAGATTTGTCTGTTTTGGCCGCCGGCTGCCAGATTTATTTTAAGGCAAGAGGACAAACGAAATATCAAATTATGTCGCACTTTTATTAAGATTTTGTTAAGACTTTTAAAACATAACAATATTTTTACGGCTAAAAATAATCATGTCAGCTTTAAAGGTATAATATCATCAGACTATCAAAAAGATATAAAATAATGTAAATTATTGGAAGTCAAAAAGTATTTAAACGAGATGAAAACGTACTGTAAACTAGGAACCTAACTTCAACGTTTAACCTCAGGAGAGTGATTTAACCTTTCAAAGCATCGGGTCTTTAACCAAAATACCAAAATTTATTAAGTTGGCTATGTAACACGAGTTCGACCTTTGACCTTCGTACGGTCATATTTGGGCTTTCCGTAACTTCAATAAATACGTCTTGGAACTTGACTGTTTATTCCATGAAAATTTAGTAAAGTTCACTCAATTCCGTATGGCAGGCAAATCCTTGTTCATACCTAAGTTTAGGAGAGCCCGGGGTTTAGAATTTTCAGTTACTCGAGCTTGTCAGAAAATATGGATCCTGGCTTTACTCAACTCAACTTAAAAAGTATTTTTTATAAATCTATTAAATCAATTCTAGCCTATACTTAGGACGTAAAAATAAACTCATAAAATCTTAGCAGAAATTTTGAACAAAATATAAAATTAAATTGTGTTAAATTGCATAAAACTTGTAATTAGCTTTCACAATGCATGAATATCATGCATCATATATCTTGTATTATAATTATTATTAGCTGTAAGTTTCTCTAAAATGTTTAAATAAATAAATAAATAAAATATTGTACAACATAAAATTTAAGCGTTTTACTTTAAATTGTCAATATTCCAAACGGTAAGTAATAACTAAGCTTACTTAGGTAAAACTGCACCGGAAGCATAATGGTGTTACATAGATAGTAATCTGATGGGCTCGAGTAATTTCACAATCCCGTCTATGGCTTCCAGACTATCACCAACTTTTCCCGTATATCACTGTAAATGCTTATTGTGAGTAACTTCTCTACCTACTGCGTTGGAGGGTTATGTTAATGTTATTATGGAATTATGAAAATGTACATTTTTATGTCGGCTTAAGCCTGTTCTTTGTTCTTGGAGGATTAAGATGACGGATGTTGTGTGGATGTGAGGTTTACGTGCCTTTATATAGTACATAAATTTAACTTGTGGACAAGATTTTTTTGTCTTGTTTGAGCTATATAACTACAATAATTAATTAACACATAAATACTTCGGTGGCGGACTATTTCAATATAAATGGTGATAGTTCAAATAAGCGTTATCTATCTAGTATCGCCCCAAGTGGCTCTATGTTAATACTGCCTTCTTGAAACAGATTGCCCATTAATAATGGATCAAGCTTTTTGTAGTTCTCTAGAAGTGGCGACACAGACGCCATTTTTGTGCTAATCTGCTAGTGTCGTCACTTGTGATTTATTCTGGCAAGAATTTTGGCTTTGTTAGTGTGTTGTTTTATAAATTAAAAATTATGAAATATAATATGAATACGTAAAGTTATTTGTATTTGTAGACTTTTTTATTGAAGTAAATTCTTAATTTTTGTGGTTTTACTTCTAAAAACCCAAAGTAATAATATATTGTGTCGTACAACTCAATTTACTCTTAATCGCGCATAATAAATAAAGCATTGGTAATTTTAGTTTACTTTATTATATCTACTACAGCAATATTCGATATACGCCCCGATTACTAAATCCTTTTCGAAAATACCTAATCGCAGGTAAGCTCTACAAATTCCTTCCTAAAATATATTTCCAAGAAGTATCAACACACATAATATTTTACGACATTTCAAACTCTTGCGAAACAACACATAGTAAAAGATTTATAAACAAAGTTATGAGTTTTCCGAGATTTTCTGGATGTTTTTTAAGACACATCCAGAATAACAACATCCAAGAATTGTAACAAGAAAAATAATGTGTTAGATGAAAAATTGCGTTTGTTAGCGTTACGTCAAGACTCATGGTGACACAGCCGTTGAGGTAGCTGGTTCACTTCTATGAAATCTATTTCAACATCACAACTTATGTTATTATTTACCCATGTAAAGATGGTCCATGTATGTTGGTCCATACCAAAAGAACCCATTAATATTATTGAGAGATTTCATAAAGCGGGTTAGTAAATGACACCATGATGTCTTTTACATTTTTCAAAGTTCTCAGAACATTCCAGTTTCCTGGCGGTGTTTGCCTTCACCGTTGGAGCACGTGTTTTAAAAGCGCACATCAATTTATCATGAAGAAAAATCCAGAAGTGCGTAGTGGGGTTTGAACCCACGACCTTCGGAATTCAAATTATTTAATGAATTCTAATAATACTAACCCAGCTCTCCTGAAATGGCATTATAACTTGTTAGGGTCCCGTCGTTTTTGCGATGAACCGACACTAAGGACATAAATCTGGCACCAAGTCGCATTGTTCTGAACTGTGACAGACAGACGCACACACTGATTTTCGATCCTCGAGTTCGTAAATTATTTTATATACAGAGTGTTTGTGAATTTTATCAATAAACTTTTTTTAAGTTGTAATAATTGAATGAAATTATTATTACTGAGCACGTGAAAATAATCATTAGATCTAAAGGTTTTCAAGAAATTTTTACCTTTAAAAATCGTGTCTTGATAATTCCGCTTTGTGGTACACTCTAGTATGTATATAGTTTCGTAAAAATTACCTGTAAATAGATAATAAATTCGAACAAGTTTTTCCAATAATCGTTTTTAAAAACGAAATAGTTTACAATCTAGATATGTGTGGAATTTTGAGATAATAGTCCAGTAATTTTTATTTATAAATTTTATGATTCTACAACTTTATTACTCTGTTTTATCCGTTTAAACGTAGTGAGATTGTTCCTAACTCCGTGACAAACAGTCACATTGCTTGATTTGTGGCGCAAGTTTGTGGACGTAAGTCATTGTTGACGAGTTTTACAAATTTTGCACAACTCAGTGGAAAGGTCACAGATTTGGTGAAAAGTAAATTTACTGTGTGGTGATGACATAAAATAGTATCATTAATATCATGTTTTCCGAGAATGTCCTCTAATCGACTAACTGTGTACTGTACCAACTAAATGAAATGAAACTAAATGAAACTGTTAGCCTTATTTAACTTAAAAATCATCGTGAATGTCCCGTATAAACAAAAAATGAAACTTAAATAATTACTATAAATTCTGTTTGGAAGACACGTGCTAATAGTGGGACGTACCTGTATAAGCAGGAATTGTTTTGACCCAAACATATTTTAATATAAAAGCTCTTGAGTCTATCTAAGGCTAGTTTTGAGTAAAAACACAAATAACTCAAAATTCTAAAGTATTTGAGCTCAGTTCTTAGAGCGGGCAAATTTTCAAACTAATAACTAACGATCCGAACATGATATTAAATGTTTATGAAAATAGTTTAGGTTGTTCTCAAAGTTATAGCAATATTTAAGGCTGTATCTGGAATTATTAGTCTGGCCTCTTAAAATATACCAAAATGTATTATGCTATACTTATAGGGGCTTATTATTATGTCTATTTATGTCCATCATTTGCTCTTTGTTTTGTTAAAAATATTATCTAGTGATATTTATTTACAATATTTAATTTAAGTACATAACCATGTGACATTACCAAGTGTACAAGGAAACTTAAAAAACATTTAAATCATGGTATATTACCCGTTTCGTGTTGAAATATTCTTTATGTAAGTGCTTTTATATTTATAATATATAAAGGAGTTTATAATACTGTTTTTTTTAACTTCAATTGAATTTTTTTACGCTCCATCGCAAATATTACAATTCTAATAGTTACTTGTTTCATTTAAATTCAAAAATATTTAAATTTCATTTCTGCCTTTGGATGTCGGCTGGTTGGACACGAATCCTTACATACAGATTCAGAGATGCATATTTACGATCCCACAGCTGGGACACAGGGAGTTCTTTCTTGACGAGAGAGATTAAGCCTTATGCTGACCGAGTGCCAAAGTGATTTTAGTGTAAATCTAGTTTTAATGAGTTAAAATGGGTTTTACTACAAATGGTACCTAAAAAATTAACAAAAGTTAAAAAAAATTTGAAGCACGGAATTATGTATTATTAATTAGTTATTTAAATTATCTCTTAAATCTACATAATATGTCTTAATAACAAAGCTTCAGTATTACAACACAAAACATTATCCTTTTAAATTCAAAGTAAACTCAAATAAGGTTTAACAGACCGGTAACAAAGTGGAAGGTACCTTAAACTTGTTTTACTGAATTTTTATCCTGGAAATTTCCGTCTTTGAAGAAAACATGTAAAAATTTGCTACTGAAACGTAGTACAAAGTCTTCAGTTGAACGGAGAACTAAGAGTAGGAATAGTTGACCATAGACCGTTAATCCAACTTGTTATATTTGAACAAAAACATTTTTTTATGGATTTTACAAAAAAAATAAAATTGTTTGTGGTGGACGCCAACACTTACAAAAATAACTGAAAATAATGCAGAATCTTTAATGATAAACAAAGGAAATATTTTAATATGTAAGAGAACTGTTAGTTGTTATTATTAATTTAATCGACATTTTATAAGAAAAAGTTTTCCTGAAGATCCATATCTTTCAGAGATCTGACAAATTTTTAGTCTTTTATATTGTGACCAACGTGACTGGCTAATGGACTTTAGCCGTCAACCGCCAATGAGATCCAATCCATTTGCATGAAAACTACAATAATCAATAGTTAAAAGCTCAATTGTAAGTAAGAATACAGTTACAGCTGATATTATTAGTCTACGGTTAGTCCAACCTTCTTACGCGGTATTTGCAAAAATCTTCAGGTGTGAAAAGTTTGGCAAGTTGAAAATAGCATGTGAAATGTGAAATCCGCGAGGGCTTAAAAGATTCAGTGCTCAACTTTTGTTGATATTCTTATTAAGTTTATAACAAACACTGTGAAGTTTTAAATCTTTAGGGGAATTTGAAGCTATGAAAACAACTGTATAAATGACCTGATTGTTAGTCAAATTACCTAAGAATAATATTTGACCTAAGATTTCATTATGTCATAGCATTTTATTCTTTGTCTTAGTATCAATTGATGAATGAAAATTGGGCTGATCGTTAGGACCTTAAAGTATTTGTAAAACTGTGTAGGATTACTATGTAAAAGACAAAAAAGACTAGTAAGTCTATCTTCCATGTAAATTAAATCAAAGACCATTTTTACATTATTCGTTCATGTATTTTTTATGAAAACTTCCAGAATTATATAAGAGAAAACTAGTCTAAAAGAAAACATTATTATGATCATTGAATCAAAGTTAATAAAAAACTTAAGGAGTTTGTTTATTAGCAATAAGAAGTCAGAAGTCTTTTTCAATAAATCCATAATGGAAATATTGAAGATAACGGACAAAGACGAACTTGACACAGAGACAAATTATAACAATATAGGGGCTTCTATACTTGTCATCAATCGAACTAATATTTTCATTATATTTTTTTCAGTTCTATTATTTAATTTTCTAGAGTAATATGAATTATTTTATGAAAAAAAAGCCTGGACTCTTAAAATTACTGAACAAAGTTTCTTAAGGGCTTAATATTATTGTTCAAATAATAATACAAATTATAAACCTATTTGAAAAATAAGAAATATCTATGCAATGTGAAATAAATATTGCTGGACATTTCACACATCAACATCTTTTGTCCGTGGTAAGCTTGAAGTTGGATAAGAACCGTTTTTTGCCATATAAATTATAGCTTTATTAGTTTAATGGAAATTAAGAAAATATAGCACGCCTTTTAATTATTCTTTCAACATTTTAAAACATCTATAGTAAAAAAATCAAACACTGTACAATTAATCTTCTTAATTCCACAAAACCACCACAGAGATAAGTATCTGATACTTCATTAAAAGCTTATTAATACACAATAGGTATAGAACCGGCTCACAATAACAGTTCATAAAACAATGGCTCCCAGCCCTGTGGAATCCCATATGAAGGTCGTGATAAAACTTGACTTCGCCACTTAATTATTTGCGCTGGAGCGGATTCCAAAGCTGATGAGTTGTAAGAATGAGTTGCTGATTCCGAAACTACTGTCATCATCATCATCCTAACTATTTATAATATTAATGCATGATAAGAACTAAAAGTTTATATGCTTGGATAGACTGTTATTCATTCACGAAAAAAAATATTAACATATTTATAAGACAATTTACAGAATAATTTATCCATCAGAACCACACAATGTGTGGAAAACCAGCAGTAATTCTACTAAATAGCTACAGCATCATTTATTTTAAAGAATAGATAATTAAATATCTTCAGTTAACTTTTGTTTTAAAACATCTTCCTTTACTTTGTCCTTAAATTTGAAAGTAACCGAAGTCATTCCATATCAAAAAAAATACTACCGAGAAAGAAAAATATAACATATTTACGTTTCTCAGAATCAAGGCTTGATAAACAACTGCTCATTCTAACAATGGACAGGCTAAGGTTGTTCAAGACTTATTGATTCCGACATTATCAAGATTCGGGGTCTCATTGTCACTGCTGTGAAAGGATCAAGACGTTTTGGGCGAGATATTACAGGCGTTTAAAGGCATGTTTTATATGTATACTAAAAGTACACTATAATTATATTATAATTATGTTTCTAACACAAATTTCTAGCTCATCACGGGGCTAGATTTTACTGAGTAAATTCACCGGCAATAATAATTTATTTTTACCATAGAGATGTCAACCATTTCCACCCCATCTAAAACTGAAATAGGATTAATACTAATATCAGGCTGGCACCAAACAGCATGTAAGCATTCACGACATGGCAAAAATAAACTTAAGAAGAAGGAAAATTACAGATTTTTTTTTGTAAAAAAGAGAAAACATTATTATTAATGTGATGATGATGATGCTACGGTCTTCACAAAAACGACACACAAATTAAGAAGACAATTCGCATAACGACAGACATTATAACAGACAATTACGAAGGTAAGCGCCCGTTCCGCGACCGACTCGTAATAGGCTCAGTGCTACGTGCTGATAACCTAGTGCCACCTACCAACTTATTTATTGAAATAATAAAGATTTTTTTTAGGATTCAATGTAAATAATTTATTAAATCATAAAATAAATGTTAGTTTTGCTTTTTAGAGCTGTAAAAATAAAAAGAAAATCCAGGAATAAGTGTTAACTATATGTAATAAAATTATTTTATCTATGATGTAGTGTAGTAATATTGTCTAACAACAAGTATTTAAGAAATCTTAAAACAAAACACAACTTTTCGAAAAAATATCATTATTTACTGACCTTATTCTTTTAATAAATAACAAGTGGCAGCACTGTAACCCCACTCAGTTGAATTGGTCAAAGTAGTCCACAAAGGTCTATTTGCTTCGTTAGCCGATACAGACTCGTTCAAGTGTCGGCGAGCCACGATTCAATTACTACCATACTTTGAAGATAATGCTGAACAGGCTTTAATGGTATAGATAGCTGTATTTTACCCAATGAGGTTTCAATAGATATGGATAATTCTCAAAGTTTACGATTAGAATGGACGAGATACGTAGGTCAAACATTGAATTCGAAATTGATTTAAAAAACATTTCATAATATCTTTGTACTTACTGGTACAGTATGTCTATAAATTTACAAATTAAATGACATTTCTTTATTATAGCACGGCGTTATATTAAACTACCAAAATCAATAAAACATGTTTCTTCAACTACATTATTCAAAACTAAACTATGAAAACTATGTTATTTCCTAAAAATATCTTAAACGTCAAGTCATAAATTAAATGTAAGTATTAATACTCAATCAAATTTCAATGAATTGAAAAAAAAATAATGATCCTTATTTTTCTCGAACAAAATAATTAATTAGACATAAACTCTTAGGTTTCATTTCTAAACTTGTCTTGTTAGACTCTTAATTCTACGCGAATTTGATTTTTAATGAGAATCGTCTTTAAAACTAATTTAATTTAGTTCAAATGACAAAACAAGTTTTCAACTTAAATATTCCTGGGCAATTGGAAAAGTTTACTAATTATTTTTGATATTCATTTAATTTAGGTTTCTTTTTTGTTATACACGACCTAAGTATATGGTCGTGTATAACAAAAAAGAAACCATATTCATTCCTCGCGATGTTTGCCCTTAGAGAACGTGTTTTTAAGTTATGTTTAAAGGACATGTAACATTCACAACCCACACTTAGCCAGCGTATTCCTTTTCCTTAATAGAGGAGTCTCTGTGTGAGTACTAATCATAATAATGTAGGGGATATTATGCTAAGAAACCAAAACGTACACGTATAATGTCAAATTAAATTTTAGCGAATGTAAGCCTAGCAATAACCCGAAGTAATATGTCACATCAAAAGAATTCATCTACATACATAATATTATACACATTTCTGTCCGTATGTGTCTACTCGTAAAGTCCTACATACGGCTTGATTACCTGTCGTAGGCCATTCGTTTGTCATAAAATAAACTCGATGCGTTTTATCTACGCCTGTTTATATTTCATTTAAATTTAGTGCTTTGTTGTCTTTTTTCGCCAGAGATAAAAATATATTTTGTTACAAAATAAGAGTATTTAAGGAACAAGCAGTAGTTAAAACTACTTATTCGCTGACAATGTTTTAAAAATTCAATATAACTTGTCATTTTGTTTTACAAATTCCCAAATACATATTTTAAGTCAAGCAATGGTCATTGGAACCTCAGTGGATGTCTCCTTCAACCGAAATAGTTAAAATCAATTAATGTATTTGAAAATCAGTGTCCGGCAAATTTTTTTTTTCTGAACCTAAGATGGCTGGCCTCTAGGCAGATGCCGAACTGCTATGATGTAGTTGTATTAAATAGAAAGCACAACAATAAATGTCCCATGACCTTTACCCGAAGCCATTATTCCCGCCCGTCTCATAACAGCTATTGCCATATTTATTAGCATTTTTGAGCATAACTCGCTTATGAGTAATGTGTTCACTTAGCATTTTATTAACCCTGTATAGCGGTTTATGGCAATAAGAAATACAGCCCTTGTTTTTATATATCGCTTATAAACTGTTGCTTGTGATTTATGTCACTAGTCTTTGGGGAATAATATGTTCTTTGTTATCCAAAAATATATAAGTATATCTATGTATATTGTAGAAATTTAAAATAGACTACAAGATAGTAATAATACAGAGTCCATAACACAATCTTACCTTACCTTACCATAAATTTTCTGTGTAAATTTTCAAATACTTCAATAAAAATATGCGAATATTGCTCACAGAGCAACTAGACACAACGGACCTCCGGATGTACACTCTATTGCGTAACACTTCTCTGGTTTATTGCATCTTTTTATATCATTTTTGTAGTTAGCTTAGTTAGGTTTCAAACTACAGAGAGAAATAATGGCATAAATTACTGTAGGTACTTTGAAACCTAAGTAAGCTCTTAAAAAAACAAAACTCTAAAAAAAATTAAATCCTTCATACCAATTTTTGTATAAATTTTAAACTATTAGGGCCTGCGAAGACAATTTTTGGAATGGAACCACAAAAATGGTTTTCGTAGATCAAAATTGTTTTTAAAAGACCTTTAACTACGCCAACTAAAAAACTTCGCGAGGACTTTTTTTATTACGTATAAAAAAAGTAAAAGACAAATGAAACGATACATAACCACAATAATTTAAAACCATTAAAAAAATCCACGAAATCAACGCAACTATAATAAAAAAATAGCCCACATCCGGAGATTGAACCCGACCGATATATTACCTATATCGACCCTATAATTGTTTTCTAAAGATCTATTACACGTTTTTGGGTTTTTTCAGCCATTCAAAAAGAAATGGCTTGATAAAATAATTCTACACTAATTACAAACCTCATCATCTCAGCCATTGGACGTCCACTGCTGGACATATGCCTCCCTATATGGTTTCTAGTCATTACGGTCGCTCGCGGCCTGGATCCACCGGGAGCCAACCGCCTTCACCAAATCATCTGGCCACCTTGTTGGTCGACGCCCAACGCTGCGTTTTCCGATCCGTGGACTCCACTCGAGAACATTTCAGGCCCATCGGCCATCTGTTCTCCTAGCTACATGCCTGCCCATTGCCACTTCAAAGAGTTAATTCTTTGGACTATGTTTTTTTAACATAGTAGGTACATAACAAACGAAAGCATTTTCTTCGGTCAAATAGCTTGCAATAGGAAGTGCTTCTAAATCAAAATTCATAAAGTTTTTACCATAGACCTATCTATCTAACTATCAACAACAAACTATCTTTTCGTGCACATTATGAGTCTATTATTAACCGAGCAAACCAACTATTTAATTAGGTTTTGTTTTAAGATCCACAAAAGGCTTTAAGAACTGTTACAGCTTAATTTATCTTTTTAATTCTTTAATTAGAAGTATATTAGAATACGGTAGTCCCATCTGGTCACCTAACTATAAAATTCACAATATTAATATCGAAAGGATTCAAAGAAAATTACTAAGGTTCCTTTGTTATCGTCTTAAGCCAGGGCGTTTGTCGCTAAGTTACGAGGAGAGGCTCCAAAAATTCAACGTTACTTCCTTAGAAACGCGTCGCATCTATTTTGATTTTGTTTACTTCTATAAACTACTCCACTCCCTTATAGATTCACCAAAATTATTATCTGAAATATCTTTTAACATAAATTATAGAGCTCGCAACTCTAACAAAAAGAATGTTTTTGCCTTACATACATTTAAAAATAATATTTCACATTTTAATCCCCTTACTAGAATGGCTCGTCAGTTCAATGAACTACATAAAGATGATGGCAAACTTGACATATTTGTACCAAAAATAACCCAATTTATTAAAATTATCAAAGAGATTCTCAATTTCAATATAAAAAACAAAAAATTAAAAACCAATACAAATGTTTAATTACGAAATTCTCATACTATACTTACCAGTTTTATATTTTTGTAGCACATATTTACTTTATTGAACTTACCTCAATGATTACTATATAAAATCATTGACTTACCTTAAAACCTTTTATTGTAATGATCGTCGATTACCAAACTACGTACCTATTACTCGATATGGATGTTTATTATAGTTGTATGTACATGTATTTACGTTGCAATCAAGTTCATATCTAACATTAACTTTAAAAAGCATATTTCATTGTGGTTGTAATGTGTTTTGTACAATAAATAAATAAATAAATAAAAGACCACGTAAGAAAAAGCCATGCCAAACCACTGTTGTTGGGACTGAGAAAAATTATTAGATAACTGACAGTGGACCTCTTCTTGCACTCATTTTATGGGTAAGAAAACCTCAGAAGAAGCAAAATAAAGAAAACGAATCGTCTTCTTTTATTATCAAATTTTTTTTCTAGTACTACAACACATAAGCCGGGATCCGTAGTACATGGAAATCAAGTGATTACTAACAAGCTAATTTTTGGTGAGTAGCTTCGTTTCGATGAGACGTCCAAAGATATCCTATACCCAACTCTCGATTGTGGTAGCTAACAGAGATATCAAGGATTAAAAAATTCAAGGATGTAAAACCGGGATAACGGACCACAAAATTTGTCGGACAATATGTCCGTTAGATTTTATAAATAATAATTAAGTATACAACAAAAAATCAGCTGGTTAGTAATCATAGTAATCATTTAAATTGACCTCGTTTTCGACACATTTTGGAAATGGCGGACTCTTTGATCAAACCATAGGTTTTGTAGGACAAACATGTTTTTATATAATTTAGATAATTATCTTGAGATATAACATATTGTCCTACAAATTTCGTGGTCTGTTATGCCGTTTTTACATCCTTGAATTTTTTAATCCTTGATATCTCTGTTAGCTACCACAATCGAGAGTTGGGTATAGGATATCTTTGGACGTCTCATCGAAACGAAGATACTCACCAAAAATTAGCTTGTTAGTAATCACTTGATTTCCATGTACTACGGATCCCTGACTAACAGAATATACTTAATATTTTTGCTATGAATTTACTAAGGAGACAACGAACAACTCAACGATAGCGCGTTTTAATTTTTCCTCTAGCGACATCTAGTTATGAAAATACAAAGCGTGTTTTCTGACAGTCTGAGAGTAGAAATGAGGGGTTATTTCCATCAAATCATATGATCAGATTGTAGTTGCATCTTATCACAAAAAGTTTTATTACACGCTAGATATAATATTATGATCCGTTGGCACAAAATTTAATTCAATAAAGCAGTTGCAACGGATCCGTTATCCGTTGGGAACTTTTTGTGTGATCAGATGCAACTACAATCTGCTCATATGATCTGATGGGAATAACCCGAAATGGTACAAAAGGTTATTTTAAAAACATTTAATATTCAAATATTTCGCTAACGGAACATTATATCGAAAAATTCTTTTCACAGACTATGATTGTTTTTTAAATACCTATTCAACGACACCCCACATGAGTCTTTGGTATTTTTCTCCGCCATTTAAAAAAAAATAAAAAAAATGGCTCGACAAAAAAATTCTACACTAATTACGAACCTACACACCAAATTTCAGAAGAATCGGTTGAGAAATGAGCCCTCTAGAGGAGAACATACAAACATACACACATACATACATACGAAAGCATTTTCTTTGAAGCTGAAACGGAGACGCTTCGCTCGCTTCGCTCGCTCGGTCAACTACTTATTCGCTGACAATGTTTTAAAAATTCAATATAACTTGTCATTTTGTTTTACAAATTCCCAAATACATATTTTAAGTCAAGCAATGGTCATTGGAACCTCAGTGGATGTCTCCTTCAACCGAAATAGTTAAAATCAATTAATGGATTTGAAAATCAGTGTCCGGCAAATATTTTTTTTCTGAACCTAAGATGGCTGGCCTCTAGGCAGATGCCGAACTGCTATGATGTAGTTGTATTAAATAGAAAGCACAACAATAAATGTCCCATGACCTTTACCCGAAGCCATTATTCCCGCCCGTCTCATAACAGCTATTGCCATATTTATTAGCATTTTTGAGCATAACTCGCTTATGAGTAATGTGTTCACTTAGCATTTTATTAACCCTGTATAGCGGTTTATTGTAATAAGAAATACAGCCCTTGTTTTCATATATCGCTTAAAAACTGTTGCTTATGATTTACATTATGTCATTAGACCTTAGGGAATATATCCTTTGTTATTAAATAAAATATATGTAGATTGTAGAATTTAAATAGACTACACTACAAGATAATAATGCAAAGCCCGGAACACAGTCTTCGAGCTTACCATAAAGTTGCTGTGTGATTTTCCTGAATTTTTTTTTGTATTTGTTTGAATAATATATTTTGTGCCCAACATTTTTGAGTTCTGATTTCAACTAACGAAATGTCCACACGATTTAGTGAAGTAGGTTAGTTGCAAGCCACCTTGAACCGACTATAATAAATCTTAAGAGTTGTCTATGAACAGTATCAGTAGTATTTGAATATGAAACGGGTAACATACCATGATTTAATTGTTTTTGAGTTGGTTTTGGCTAACATTTGGATGGAGTATTTCGAAAACATTGCCATCATGTCAAGCCCTGTCCAGGTCAAGTTGTGGAAGAGATATGTGGATGACGTTTTCTGTGTTTTGGGAGGAAACAGTTCGGAAACTGAACTTATGTTAGAACATCTAAATGGCATACACAGCAAGATCCGGTTTACATATGAGTTAGAGAGCAATAGATGTTTACCTTTCTTGGATGTCATGGTGAGTGTGCGTGGGGACGGAAGTTTGGGTCACAGTGTCTATAGGAAACCGACACATACAGACAAGTACCTCCATGCAACTTCACACCACCATCCGAGACATCTGAACTCTGTGGTGACGTCGCTAACAAACCGAGCGTACGACTTATGTGACAGTGGGTATTTAGCCGATGAACTGGCTCACATTAAAGAGGTCCTTGAACGAAATGGCTACAAGCGACGTGCACTACCTCCACGGTCATCCCCCGGAGTGCGCAGGTGTATGGTAGAACGTAGACCAGCCTTTCTACCATATATCAAAGGTGTGACGGACAGAATAGCAAATATTTTGCAGAAGTCGTCCGTAAAGACAGTTTTCACACCACTGAAAAAGATATCAAATTTCCTGCGAACACCTAAAGATAGATTCCCACTGGATAAACCGGGTGTATATAAAGTTGACTGCAGTTGTGGAAGTTCGTATATAGGTCAAACAAAACGAACTATTGCCTGTCGGATAGGGGAACATATAAGAGCGGTAAAAAACGCAGACGTCCACAAGTCAGCTATCGCTCAACACCTATTAGAGTCGGGCTCAAATCACTGGATCGAATTGCATAACCCCCAAGTAATCTCAACAGAGAGATTCTATATACCAAGATTGGTTCAGGAGGCCATTGAGATTACCAAACACAGGAATTTTAATCGAGAAGATGGCTTCCAGTTGTCTGGGACGTGGAAACCTGTGGTGGAGTTATGCAAAAATCATAAAAGTGTATTGCCGGCCGCCCGGCCAGATACGGTGAGTGTAGTATGTCGCGATCGACTTGCATTCGTGAATGAAACAGGTGATAACAGTGACAGTGACATTCAAACTCGCAATAAAAGACTCAGGAAGAGGGTAGATCGTTTCGTTTGTCAATAACGGTCTGCCTACCCGCCGCCGCCGGTGTCATCAGTTTGTCCGTGAACATGGCGCTTGCAACAGTGTCGAAATATCGGAAAACTCAAAAACAATTAAATCATGGTATGTTACCCGTTTCATATTCAAATATAGTTAAAAACCATGATAGTTTAAAAAGTATCAGTAGTGTAGTAGGACACATTATGCGGTCATCTAGGCATTGTCTGGAGAAGCAGATCATCATGGGAAAGGTGTAAGGAAAACGTGCACAGGGCAGGGCTCCTACGAGATGGTCCGACACCGTCAAACAGGCCGGTGAAGGCTTCTACACTCTGCATATGACCGTACACAGTGGGGGCTGATTGTACGTGGTCGCGATCCTCAGCAGTGAGGGACCGAGGAAGAAGAAGAAGAATGAACAGTATCACAACTGAAACTAGTGCGATTCTTCTATAAAGTAATAAGATTATTCTGTAACATGCTCGTGACCATTTGTATTTAAATGGTCAGCAAACTTTCACCAACTTTTCCTTTTTATGAAAAGTAATACATTAGACAACTCAAATCTTAAGTTGAAAACCAACAGGGCTAGAACTGAAACCCAACACGATTTATTACTTAGCTATGTAATTTACTGCTAAAACAAAGCCTAACTTGCCTGGATTTAGACAGACGGTTGAACTATACTTATGTGTCATTAGCATCGTCGGCTATCTTAGTAATGGAAGGACATAATGTCCTGTTCACTTGCAAAAGATATTTGGATGAAATGATTTAAATCTTTTGGAAACGAAAGAAAAATCTATTATTATTAATAATAATAAAAATATTTATTATTATTATTATTATTTATTATTATTATTTATTATTATCTTAATGAAAAAAATATGAATTATTATTAATTTATTAGGTAAGAGTCGGTATTGTACCTATTCTTAGTTTTATAGTTTAATTAAAATATTATGGGTCAAATGAGATTCAACCCTAAGCTTTTAGCAAAACCACTGGCGAAATACTAAGCGAACAATATTATCCTTGACCATAGAATGGTTAGAACTGTCTGCTTGAGTAACGTGTAGAACTAGAACTGAGTAACTTTCGATTACTAAGTTTGTATGTATAATTTATTTACAAAGACACGCAACCTCTTTTTTCATTTACAACAAAATTAATAAAAAAATCTGAATAGTTGTCTACAGATATTCAAAGCAAAGCAAAGGCAAAGGAATGTTTTAAATTATATTATTTGTAACTTAAGGGATGTTATTGTGTTTATATAATATAGACTACTATTGGTTCACTGTATCTTTAAATGTATTTTGATTTTAGGTAATAAAATTATTTTGTCATATCGTGAAGTTTGCCAATCTTAATTCAATGATTTTAGGTGAACACTTTTTCAAAAAGAGGTTTCACATTTAATCTCATGTCAATATGTTGCTCACTCGCATTTGAAAATAGAATAATAGCAACTCACGGATGATTTTTGTTGCTAAAAATGTAATAAACAGTTACAATAAATTCTCTGTTATAAATTATTCTGAACTGCTTCTACGAAATATTTAAAATTATTTACGGTACAGAGCTTACTTGGATTAATGGAATCACAAATTGCATGAACTTCAATGTGTTGAACTATTCCGTTTCCCTCTGTTTCTCGGAAGAATTTGTAACATACGTCACAGACGTGGCACGACGGACATGTTTGAATATGGAACAGAAGTGTGCGTCAATTAGAAGCGCCTGAATTCAGCTTCCATCTGAGAACTGTTTTGCATAATCAGAGTGTCGCATCTATGTGATTTATTCATTTTGGAAAGCTTTTAATAATCTCTAGTGTAAGGTGTAATCTCTAGTCAAATACTCGTACTATTTGATTTTTTGGATTCAACACTTTATTTATAGAATTTTACGTGACTTTTCCAGAGTTACAATACATGTTTGGAGCATTTCATGATTTAAACTAAATTGATTAAAAAACTATCGTTATACTTAGCTTAGAGAGGAGTGGCGGCGTGTTGTGAAGCTTGCCACTAAAACACAACTTTATGATGACCACGACCACTCTGCCAAGAGTGACACCGACTAAGAAGAAGATACTTAGCTTAGCAAATTCGAATTATTTATATTATTTTCTCTAACAAATCTTATCTCTTTATAGCAAAGTATTTAACATTAAAAACAATAAAAGCACTTACAATAATGACTTAAATCCATTTAAGTTACTATTCGAGAAGGTTCTTATCTAACGATCCGAGCGTTATCAGAAATCTCGAATGGCAAAACTTTGCCTAGATTTTCAAGTTTTAGACATAATTAGTTCGGTCAAATAATTAAAGTTTGATAATCTTTGAGTGGCGCGTGCTCGGAGTAAGTGCGATTATTTTAGTGATAGTTTGTTTCCGGGTTTTGAATGAACTGATCTAAGGATAAGATTTATTTAACGAAGCTTTAGTTAAAAATGGACAAAGTCGAGGTGGGTTATAAAATAATTCCCTCATCGATATACGGCAAACTCTATTCAAAATAAAAGCCTATACATAATTAAACGTCTGCATTAATAATGATATCTTAATGAGTGGGAATGTTTCTTCATGTGGGCGAGTGTGGACGGACAATGGCCCATTATTTTAAATACACTACAATGCCCTGAAAGCCTTCAATCATCGCCTATTATGAAATCTCCTTAGTTTTGTTTTAAGTTTCAAAATTTTATTAAAGTTGCTCATCTCGCGAGATTTAGGTTGACACAAAATCGCAAAGCTGTTTTCATACATATCAGCAATTTACACACCAACTCGGCAATATTAAAGTTGGGAGCACTAGTTTGCAACCAATCAATGTTCTACTAGTCCAATAGTTTAGCACTAAAAACAACATTAAAAAGCTTGTTTGGAAACCTGAAGTTTACTCATGGTTGCATTTACCGAAACTGTTAAACTCTCCCGGTTTTGTATACAACGCAAGTTTTAATATTAGAAGTTACTTGACACTAACTAAATGAAAATCAATAGTGCCATCCTTTAGCAGAAAAATATACCTTCCTTGTAATTTGTTTGTTCTAAGCTTAGAGTTTCTCATTAGACTTAACGCATTACAGAATTTTGTAATTGTTTAAACAGAACTTGTCCTATTATAATTGTCGATATTTTCTAATATTAGCTTAATATTAGCTAAAGCGATATACAAAACTGGCATAGGTTGTGTGTTGAGCATAAAAAAAAAAGTAAATGGCAAAACCAAAAGCCAAATTAAACGCGTCTTGTCTTAGCCGTCTACATCGTAGCATTGTAACATTGTCTTTTCTGTGTAATTGTCGTCTTACTAATAATGTTAACTACTAGAAATTTAAAAAAAAAAACAAAATAACTAATAATCATTATTCAGTTAAAAATAAACAAATTATGTTACAAAAAGACCATAAAACCAACCAACTTTAGCATAACCTTCCACCAAAAACAAATAAAAGCTTTATAATTATGAAATTAAATGGGAACATGGCTTTAAAAGTTGAAAATATGTTTAATGTAACTCATATATTGACTCAACTGTTATTGGGTCGAGAGCGGGCTCGTATTGATACTTACAAACAAACTCATTGACATTATTAAACAGCTACTTTTGGGAAAAACACATCGCACAAGCGTACAAACAAAACAAACGTCCGCGAGGTAACATGGTTGTTAGCTTTTTACTTTACTCTTGGTCTTTCCTCTTCTCAACTCTGTTAAAATAACAATAGAAGACTTTTTTTTCGTAATCATCATTGAACATTTATTTTTTGAATATTCAGAGACACTCGATGTACACGTATTTTAATTAATTAATTATTTGGATGAGTACATTAATCCTGCAGGCGGGTCTTAGACTTAAATATAATATTCTTAATTTATTGTAGAATTATATACTTTTTTGTATAATAATAAGTGATATAGCCATTATTCAGTTTCCTATGCTTAAAACTCAGTAAAAGGTTAAACAAAGACCCTTTATTTAAGAACCGATTTACCCCGGGAGTCCATATTTGCACAATTTGTACCTTTCCGCGCTAATTATATTATATTGTTACAAATAATGTTATGGGGTTGTAATGTAATATTGGGTGAAGCGAAACAAGCAAAAGCGAGGGTGTTTAGAGTAAACACGGCAAATTTTCCTATAAAAAGTATCTTATCAGTTTTATTTGTTTATTTTAGTTAATACGATGTTTTTTCAATTGTTAATTAGTTGATTTATTTGTTATTTTTCATTTTAGATTTTAGTGTAAAAATTGGTTTGAATTACAAATATTTCCTATAAACTATAGGTAATGCCGATTTGACGTTCGATTGCTGCTTTTTTACATAAAAAATATATTTATATATATCGATGGATAACGGCCAAAAAAGGCTAACCGACATGTAACAAACTTTATAGTAGAGAGGATTGAAGTTGAAAATATACGAAAAAAAATCATAAAAATTCTGTTTAAGCTTCCGAAACCTTGAAAATTTAACTACTTAGCTTTTGATTGTCACTCTACAAAATGGCATTATTAATTTTTAATAAATCGTCCTGTAAACACCCTTTACGGTCGCTTACCCCTAAATGGTCTTGATTTTACAAACAGCCAGAACGTCTTAAATGAAAAACTCTTATTCATTTACTTCCAGCCTAAATGATTTAACAGTTCTTTTCGTATTATTTAAGTCGAAGAAAATCAGCTTAACCGACTTTTTATAACAGGAAGTAGGGGCAATTATGGTATAACTGGTTATTGAATTTTGAAAGACGGGCGAGAAATTGATACTAAGTAAAAATTCTTGAAAGAAACATTCGGTTTTTTTGTAAACGATGAAACACTGTGTCTTTCAGTATTTTAAATTACAGCAAAGTAACTCGTAACTTCATTTCAGAGAATAAAAACTTTTTATACTCAATCAGCAGTCTTAATTTTAATAAAAAATGACACAAAAATCACTTTACTTTGAACTAGGTAATAGTTTCAACAACACTACTGTTAGTTTTTAAATCTTAATAATTATATAAAATCCTTCGTGAGTAATCTGTTCTTCGTCGACTGCTTGATCAGGAACAGAGCATGATGAAATTAATGTTTCTATTGCGATGATTTATTTCCTAAAAAGAAAAAAGTATTTAGTTAAAAACTTCCTATTGTCAAATTTAAACTAGGTACTTATTTTAAAATATTATATCACACTTTTTATAATAGGTAGCGAATAATAGGTATGGATGTTTGTTACCTACCATGAAAACATAAGCTACCTAATTTTTATCCCATAAATCAGTTCCTGCGGGATTAAAATCACCTTTAAACGTTTCCTTAGGAACAACGCATGCAAAGCCGCGGGCGCAGCAGTTTTATAAAAATACGAAATTTCCACAACCCACGGAAGGACTCGAACCCGCCTTTTTTCAACAAAAACAGAAACAGCAAGAACAGTGTAGTTAAAGTATAATGAAGGGTGCTCAACCGTGGGATGTTAGACATCCCATGGCTGGACACGCTTAATTTTACTTGAAGATTTATGAATGTGCAATTGAAGTAGGTATCATTATTTTTATTCTTACCTCGTCTGAGTTTTCCCGTAAGTTTATTTTTGAAAAGCGCAATGCTTTTCTAATGATATCACATGCCCGCTGTTTTTGGGCCATGACTTCCTGAAACATAGTATGTTATTAATAATTATTATTATAAGTAACAAAGACACTAACCATAATTGTGTGTTTACCTATACTTACCAATCCAGTATTTAAACTGTTTGGATGCCATTCTATGAACTATTATTCATTATTATTGTAAACAAACCTTATAAGTTGTAGTTCTAGCACTCACCAAACTTTGCGCGCCAAAATGGCTCGTGTGCATGCGTGGCGCTTGTACCGCAGTCGCCTACGCACTAAAGTTCACTGTCGGTTCGTGACCCCGTTTGTTTTGAACACACGAAAAGGGTAACCGACGTTTTAGTATTATGCTGCACAAGGTAACTGACAAATGTCGTAACAAGAAATTAGCGTAAGTGGATTTTTTATGTTTTACCTTATTATCTAACCACCAAATTCGTTTGCAAATCGGGAGGTAAAAACAGGATAAGCGACAATATGTTTGGTGAGAGTCACTAGGACAATTTGTGTTAAGCTCCTCATAGAATTTGAACAGTGACCGGAAAAAAAAGGCTAAGCGCCAAATAAAGTCTTGGAAATGCAGCCTAAACATACTAAACGACGATTATGATTTTTTAAGAAACGGACAATATATCCCAACCAGAATTTTAGAAAAAAAAAAATCTAGCCCAAACAGGTTAACGCCCAAAATAGTAATTTTTATTTTATGCCAAAATAGCTTAAGTGTCATTTTCCAGATTAAACTTTTCTTATAACCACCAAAATAAAAAAGACACTAAAATTATGTGTCGTTTACGACGAAGAAATCAGGCTTAGGACCTTAATTTACAAACTGCCTAAGCGCCAAAAAGTATTTCGTAAAGCCACGATACTAGGACTAAACGATGCAGAAAAAAAAAGCCGATTCCAACCATATATATAAGTCGATTACGCAAAAAATGGCGGTTAGCCCTTTTTGGCCGTTAACCATCGATATATAGCCTTAGAATAAAAAACACTTGAATAAAATAGTAACATTACCTGAAATTGTAGCGATAAATGAAAGATAGATTTAAATACATTTCGCGTAGACGTAACACATCAGGAGCCACCGATAGGATTGGGGTAAGCCGGGGTAAATTATGCGCTATTCTGACTCGCAGACGATAAGGAGACCGAGATCCCAGAACAAATTAAAATCCTATTGATTTCTAGATCCTAAAGGTTTGAGGTGAGTTATTCATGTGATAGTGGGGTTTCGAATCATGTTTCGTGATATTTAGAATTTTCATTTCATTACATTAAAATAAATAGCAAAATTTGATCCTGAATTGCAGCTTTTAAATATATTTATCTAAGCTTAACAATTGAATCAATTAATATTTCAAATATAAACAGCATAAAGCAAATAAATGGAAATTTGCGGTATGAGCGATCCTATTAACCTAATTCCAGCTTCAAACATAATTTTAGTTAACGATTAAATTATAGTACAAAGTTCAGCAAAATGTACAACGTTTAGTAACAGCCCTAAGTGAGAGTCTATTCGATTCCATGGTCACATGCAGCTTAATTCACCGTGAACTGACCGTTTGACTAAATTAGTACAATACAACACAATCTTTGATAAAGATATAAAAATCTAATAGTCGAAATAACAACACTATCGAGAGACATGGAGTACTATTCATACGTTGGCACCATACAGCCAACTTTTTACGGCTCCTTTTAAAGTGGATATAACCAGAAATATAATTTTCTGGATAAATCTTGAAGATCTGTTTCCGTAAGATTGAAACTTTCAGAAACTGAAAATGTTCTTTAAATTAGTTGAGAACGTATGCTCCAATTGGAACACAAGCCCAGTTTAAACTTACTTAAGTTGTACAAATATGTAACATAACTTAAACTGTGTGCTGGTTGGACTAGCAAAGCGATGTGTTGGAAATTAGTTTATAAATAGTAATTATTATTTATTGCTCATATCGTGGTCGAAACGTCGAGGGTGTTTATACTCCTTAGTTAATATGTGAGTAATTCCCGTTTTTATAAAATAAATCGGTTATTGTGTTTTTAAAATTAAATACTGTAAAATATGCCTAGAAATCTTTTAAAAGAAGAGTTTTAAATGAGAATTCGAAAACAGAAGTTGTGTATTTTTGTCCTCGTAAACTTTTCCAATCTGTTACTTTTGTAAGTTTTAATACAAAACTATGTACCTACAACGTTTAGTTTTTGCTAAAAATTATTTATATATTGAATAATTAAATAGAATATTAATTATCTAATAGTTTGCTTGGCGCTGTTTTTAAACCTTTTAATAGATACACAATAATAATTAATTGAAGATTGTATATTTAGGTAATTTATCAAAGTCGATGCAACAAAATTTAAGTTACCAAGCAAAAAATGCTGAGTAGGGAACTTATTTGAGGTTAACTATTGGTGTTTTGTGTGGCTAATATATAAATAATAATAATAAATAAAATAAATATTACTGGACAATTTTACACAGCGACATCTAGCCTCGTGGTAAGCTCGAAGCTTGTGTATAAATACATGATGTAAGTCTATAAAATGGCCCATAATTTAGTAAAACTCCTCTAAAGGCCGGCTCTAAAGGTAGGTAGGCATTCTAAAAGCGTTTTCACACCACACTTACCCCCGTAGTTTACTCCCGCGATTTCTTTTAATGTGCCGTGACGCGTCCAGCACTCGTTATGTAAATACCTCTTGAAATTCATGACTGCTGCGAATATTTTTAAACTTTACTGTTGGTTTTTATAGAAAGTTAAATACTTTTTCTCCGGTATTTTGTAAATATTATTTTGTGTGGGATAGCTGTGCAAGAAAACAATGCGGAAAAGAGAGGAATTTCATAGAAGTTATGCTATGCTTCATTATATTTTTTTGCAAGAGTCATCATTTTTATTTTTTAGAATTAAATAAAAAAATATTGCTTGATCAATTGATACAGCAACATCTAGCCCCGTGGTAAACTTGAAGCTTTTGTAACGAGTGCTACATTTCTGATATAGGTAGTTACAAAGAAAACACACAGAATACAAGGCTTTACTCAAAGAAAATCCAACGACATTAAAAAATTACTTTTTTTCGAAAGAGATTTCAAAAACCTTTTCTTACGATCTTCATCTTTAATATTACCTACATTTTCATAACTCAATATTTGAGACATCAATAAATTAACTTCCGTCTCAAGGAAGCAAGAGTTATAAATTATAATACATCATGTCTTCCTCAACACAGCAACAACTTCATTAGACCGACTCGCTCTTGGCGGTTCTATGATTAATGACGTGTTTCCGGATGCTGGAGGTCGGTTCTCACTATTATATCAAAGACCCTATCTTATAGTATTATTATATCTGTCATACAACAAAACAACTGTATTGGACTTGCAACATAACTAGCTTTAAAATTATTGCTCGCGTTGCAATATTTTTTCCGCTGTGTAAGTAGACTTTGTTATTACTAATACCCTTGTAGTCATTAGTTTATAACTTTTATTAGAGATTCTAACTAATTAATTCTGAAACTAACTCACTGCCAGGGTTCACACATATTTTTCTCCTTTTGGTTTGTAGCAATCTGGCTATTGATATTTTGCTATTTAAATAGGCTGGTGCTGGTCAAGTGCTGGTAATGTAACTATCGTCCATACTCTTTTTGTTTTTAGAACATTCCCAAATCCTGGCGATGCTTAGCAATGTGGCCAGTAACGTAATAAGAATAAGTGGGTAAGTGACAGGTTATTTTCCCATAATCATCTCATCCGCGCCATCTTTGCCAGTTCGCTATAATTACGATAGTGGCGCCCTCTAGCGCTTGTCATTAATCATACAAGCGTCAAGGGTTAGTTGGTCAACGTGACTATTTTCATTGTCCTTTTCTAGTTCCTATAAATTAACTATTTTTATGAATACGATGAATTCCTGAGCGTGAACGAATAAGTACCACTTTATCTCTTTAGGCTGGAATCGATAAATCAAGGGATTTGTATATTTGTATACGGGCAGCAGCATCAGTGATTGTTGTTCCATGTTTCAGATAGTGTCGAAGCAGTGAAATATCGTAATATCGGCAAACTTAAAAATAAATCTGGGTATGTTACACGTGTCGTGTTCTACACATTATATCAATAATTAAGCCATTCTCAAATATAAATGGAACATATTGCAATATAAATATTATGGTTTCATAATAATTCATTATAAAACATTCCGTGTATATTTTGTAGTGAACAAAAACGTTAATCACTGTATTGAAATGAAACTTGATCCTATAAATAAAAACAACGAGATAAAAGTTTACTCGTTTTAAAAATAATATTGAAATTGCAAATAAAAATTGCGTGAATTTATTCGCTCGAAAACCATCGACTAATGGGAACCTATCGTTAAAAGTTTCAACCCAATTAATCTAGACTTTAGAGGCTAAAAATAACAAGTTGAAAACTACCTTACAGTCAACAGTTTTAAAATGAATTGCTCACAATTTAAGGGACCGTGAATTTTTTTTGTACTAACTAGATTGAAAAAAGGTTTGGTATTTTAGATCGGCACAAACAGCAACGGATTTGCAAGGAATAAATCAATTATAGATCTGATGATGATGATATTTCGCTTTACTTACAGCGCTCGATGGGTCAACTATTTCAAACATCTGGAACGCACGGGTAAAACCTATCTGAGTCTTTCCAATATTCCTCGCTAACTTTAAATTCAGTTTGTCGTGAAAAGTAGCGAGAGAAGTTTTCGTGTTGCATCCCGAAGTTAGATAAAAAGTTAGTATTTTCTGTAGGTACACAATACCTTTTAAGCTCAATACAAACTTTGGATGTCGGCATTGAATTGACACGGTTTGGTTTTCGTTACTTAAAGTGCCTTTGTTCTTGGAAATTGCAAAGATTTACTGAATAACAATATGGTAAAGTTTATGTTTAGTTGATATTGTTCTATAGATGTAAATAGAAATTGAGGTTGAATGGTATTGAATTTAGAAAATCTCCCCTCTATCACTGTCAATAAGTACAAGGTGTACCAGTTCCAGATTTTTTAAGATCCTTGTAATATTAATCAAATAACACCTACACTTATAGAACTTTTCTAACAAAACCTTAATACCATAAAAAATACGCTAGTCAATAAGTATTCAGTATTTAATTAAGATTTTATAAATAGTTTTCAAAATTACAAGATTTTTATTGAAATTTCTAATACATTTCAAAAACCAATAACACCTAAAAAAATTGTTCACAGGGCAATATCCTTAAAAGATACTTAAAAAAATTCAGGCTACTGAAAAACAACAATAAACTATTCACAATTTCACAATCCCAAGCACTTTTCATCTAAAAACCAGGTATTCTGGAAATGCCCCTTTACAAAAACGTCCCTAGTTCGGAAGACGTTGGGTGCGAAGGGGCGAGCCGGCACAATCAGGGCACAATGGGGGTATTTCCTACCGGAAAGGGGGAACAGACGTTAAAACGAATATCATTGTTCTCAACAATGCTGTTTGGTAACGTACGGTTTCGGTCTGAAATGGGCTTTTATTTAAGTTACATGTAGTTTTTATGTATTGTGATTTTTTATTGTATTGTTACTAGCTTTCCGCCTGGGTGCTCTCATGCGTTATTATTGGTTTCGAAAAAAGATAATTAAACATGCGTTGAGCCGTGTTGGCTAAGTGAAAGCACACTTGACTTTCTTACGGAAGATTATGGGTTCAAACCCCGCCGAGCACCTTTAGCTTGTACTCCTTAAAAAATGTATATGCGCTTTAAAACACGTGCTCTGACGGTGAATATCGAGAAGAAACTGGCATGTTCTGAGAACTTTAAAAAGTTTGAACGTGCCATTCACCAAACAGCACTTGGTCAATTAAGGCCTCTCTCTGGTCATAGGAGAAGTCCCTGTGTCCCAGCAAAGAACGCAAATTGTGATTATTATGGGTGATTATTATGGACCAATCAGTTATTGATTTCCGGCACATTTACCACTACGTCACTCAAACACTCAAGTCTTCGTCTCTGGCACCCACAAGGCGAAACACTTAAAGCATTTAGCCATTTGAATATTGACACTGAAGTAGAACACTGTAAGTGGCACTTAAAGTTACACGGTTTTTGCATTTTCACGAGAGAAATGCAAAAATCCTTGAGGTTTTATGAAACATTGAGTAAAGGATTGAATTATAAATGCCAATGATCCGTTGAGTTTCTTTGAAACTTAACAACTACCTACGTGCCCAGTAAGTTTGTTCTTTTAAATCGTTTGTTGTTTGAAAATATGTTTTAATTTCTTTGGGCAGTTTGAATATGCGCTTTTAGATGTAAACAATAAGCATTGAAGAAGTAAAACTCCAAATGTTTATAATTAGGACAACCCATATATATACATGGGTTGGTATGATGAAACTTTTTCTAAATATACAGAACTATCTACCATTTCTGCTGTCAGCCCTAACATCTTACAGCAACAACCGTTCCCGCACGTTCGCGAATAGACAAAATGACACATGAACAATGAAATTTCTCACTGAACACTTCTAAGCAATATTACAGAAGCGTGTACTATTTAATAAGCTACCGGTAGAAAACTGCGTTGCATGGAAGATTCTACTATTAATGTTGTAATACGATTTTTTTTACTGTACAAGTCATATAATATTATAACAACATAATAATTATAGACTATTATATTATATCTATGTAGATAAATAACCAAAGCATTATAAGTTTTGTACCTATACTTAGTTCTAATTTTAATTATTTTTTTATAATAATGTACTTTTTGACTTAAATAAGTGTACTCAATATATATAGCATGTAAATGGAATTACATTTTTCTGATTCTGACAGAAAACTGTTTCCTACTACATAGTCTACATAGACTTACCTACACTAATTGTATTAATATTATGATAACTAATTATTTTAATATCAATCAGTATTTTAGGCTAAATATTCAAAGAAGTTAAAAAAACATTTCGAAAGACAGTACGAGATTAACCCTCCATTACGAGTCTCGGATCTATGTACGTTACTTTTGTTGTTTAAAGCCAACTTGCTTCAACTCCGGTTTATTTCCCAAGTTTGGGAAAAGTATTCGTATTAGTTTAGTTCCGGTTCTTTTTCGTTTTAGAGACGGAAAGTTTCTTAAACTTGCAAGGATTACGTGCAATAAAAGTATAGGAAATTAAAAATTAGTTATGTAAGCATTCATAATTATTTCCGTTCCCACTGTCAATACCTGTTACTTCTGAGTGTGCGACATGACTTTGTACCCGGAAAAACTGAAGTTAATTAAAGACCATTGAACACTTTATTGTTTAAAAAAGTTAAAAAGAAAATGTTGATACTTTAAAACTGGTTTCAAACGCGTATATCTTAAACTGTTTTGAATTCGGTTCATCAGAGTATTTACTCCCTCAAATCGAATTAAAATGGTGTATTAATAGTTATGCCACTGATGTTCCATACTCATATTACATATATTAAGTACATACTTATATCAGAAATCTAGCACCCATAACACAAGCTTTGAGCTTACCACGGGGCTAGATGTCGCTGTGTAAAAATTGTCCAGTAATATTTATTTATTTATTCAAACAATATTCAACATGAGTTTGAAACCAGTTTGAAGGTATCGATCATATTCCTAACCCTAAATATGAAAATAAAATCTTAGCGCGGAAGCTCATTATTAACCCACATGGTTGTTTTGATTCGAAATTTAAACTAACGAACGAGTATTGAATGTAAATTTAAGCCGTGCTTTTGTATTTTGCTTCATGGATTTCAATATAATGAATATTTTTGATAGGAGAGATTTTACTCTCAAATTTAAACAAGGTTTGCAGAAAACGGTATCAAATTTTGATAGACTCATGTATGGCGAAGCTGTTTTCACTTTACCGGATCCTACAGTAATCAGTAGATTTCATAAGGAATAAACAAGAATAGTATATTTTAAAGTAATTTAATTACACGTTATTTTTTATATTATTTTATAAGACTGTTTATAAAATAATCAGCATCTGAAAGCACATAGACGAAAACATTAGAATCTGTCATATATTTTGCAATATAAAATGTTTGCGCCCGTTTCTAACTACAAATGTTGTACGTATCATTATCTGAAAACAAATGAGAGCAAAGTTTACGGTAACTTATTCGCGACAGCCCTGGTATTACTTACCTTAGATTCGATTAGGCCTCGACAATGCGACTCGGAATTCTTTCTTCGAGTTGAGTAATTGTATTAATCACCGAAAGACGTGAGAAAGCTTTATTACATGAGAGCCTTCTTCCACGTGTAAGCTTTTTAGGGGTCAATTTGCATGTGTGAACAATCTTTTTAGTAATTGGTATGCTTACACAAAAGCTAGGTTTTAAGTTTAGCATTTGGTCATCAATATTTAAGGCGCTTAAGGAGTTTTTTTCTGGTTTAAGGAGCGCATCCTGATTATGTAGTAGTTTATAAAGCACTTACCGGTGGTATCACAATAATTTCTTTATCCGATATCTAGAGTTTAATTACCTGAAATAAAGAAATACGACATAATATTAGTCATAGTTATAAAAAAAAAATTGCATCAGAAAATTTTACTCCCTAATTATCTATTCAAAAAAGAAATAAACTTGTTTACAATATTCCTGGCTTACGATTCAGGGTACCTCCTTCCCTTCTACAAAACCCATTTGCAAGAAATATGACTAAGTGTACGGAACCCACACCTACACGCTCTTAACAAATTTTATTTGCGATGTCACCAGAAATCCTCAAGTAAAGCGAAACGAGAAGAATAGGAGTGCTGATGAAAATGAATATTTGATTAGAGCGAGTGGCTTAGTTTTTCATTCGTGAAATGTTTGCGAGTGAGTGGAGGACGACTTTTAATACTTCCGACACGATCTTGAGGGCGGTTTTATAGAAATAAATTACATTTACCTTAAATCGTCTGTTCATGGATTTAAATTCAAAGGATGCATTGTCGTATTCGTCTATATCGTTGGAATAAATAAGGGCTCAGGACGAGAATAATTGTGTTAAGAGAGAATATAAGACAAAATTATTTACATACTTCATTTATTTGGTTGTATTCGTAATACAAAAAGATTTTAAAAACAAAGTAAAAGGTTTTATCTTACTAATTGGTAACTTCGTATCGTATTATTATAAATCTTTGTTACTTGGATTGGGTAACCGACATGGATGATATTTTTCATTTGAAAATGCGTCCTTTATGGTTGCATTTTAATTTGATCAAGTTCTAACAATAAAATTAATGTGAAAACTATATACTTAAATCTCTATTATGAAATTAAGATGCATTTTTTTATGTTTTTATTTATTTAAAAGATTGTTATGAATAAAGCATGAGATATTTTTGTAGAACGCGAATATGCAATCACGATATCGTATCGCAATCGTGTCGTAGAAGTAACAGCGCACGACGCGTCACGTTACCGTTGCATTTATGTACGCGCGGAATAATGGAATAAGGATGTTTGAGAGGAATACGGAATACTTTGTGAAACATGGCCTTTTGAACGCGGGTTCAAAAGGAAGGCACGGATTTGTGTTGATTATTCATTACGGTTTCATTGTGATTTATAGCATCGATAGTAAACTACTTGGTGTTATTATTTTATTTAAGATTGCGTTAAATGTATACGCTTTCGACGCTTGGAATGTTTATGCATTGCGTACTTGCCTAATCCTAAGCTTATCTGTTACTAGCCGACCTGCCCACAACTTTGCAGTTAAATACTGTTATCTAAATATGTACAGATATATTATACTATTATTATAAATACTATACAACACTGAAAGAGTTATCAAATCAGCATTTGAGATTAGCGAGCTCAAACAAACATTCTCCTCAGCTTTAAAAAATAGAATGGTGATAGATTCAAAAGAGAGTTTTGCCCCCAATTAGTCGGACGCAATATAAATAAATTTGAAAATGATAATGACTGCAAAAGCTCACACATGTACCCATCGAATACCTAAACTATTAAATAGTTTTCAACAGTATTCTTTATTAATACACATACACATATAGACAAGCTTTATATAAAACAATATTAAATACGCGAAAAATATTGTATCCATTTAGCAAAAGTATTTTGTGGCTTCCTTTGTTTTATGAATGCAATATATTATAAATACATTTTGATAGTTTTGAAATGTTATTTTATCATTCAACAAATTTGAATAGCACTATTGAATCCGATATTTCAGTTTTTATTTTAGTATTAAAGCATCGTATATCACAATAGTTTCATTAAAATATATCTCAAAGTTGTTTGTATTATTTGAAGTAAGTCGCAGTCTAAAGACTCGATTGTAGTCTCCGTAAGTCAATTTTAATGATATATCAATATAGGGATTTGTCTCTCCATAACTTTCTTATGTCTAGAAACGTCTTGGAAAATAGATAAATCGTTATTTATAGAAGCAAAAGTTTGTGATTTTCGATCTTGTAAAAATAAACAGATTTTGTATTCGCAGAAAACATGTTTAAGCATAATAACGTGTTTTCGTACGATTGACTATTATTTATTATAAAAATAATAATAAAAGAATTATTATAATGCTCTATTTATTCCACAATATATTGGTGTAAGGGCATCCTGAACTCAAAAAATTTAAACTTTCTTATAAAAATATCTGGAATCAAAAGTTAAGTACCTATTTAATTTTCGTAAAGTATAGATTTTTGTGAAATATGGTTATTAAAATTTTAATTATGAGGAACATTATTGTATACCGTGTTAATCCTTTTATTCAGTAAAAGGAAGTTATTTACCATATACCATTGGATCCACCATTCTATTAGACACTCGAAACGTTCTCCTTTCCAAGGAAATTGGTTCTACGGCTTATCTTCAAGGGAATAGGAGTAAAGGAGTCGGGTTTCTTGTTGTGGGTTCCGTACATGTTTAATTTGAAACTTCTGTGTTAGATAGTTATTGCATTGGATTTTCTAACCCTTACTGAAATGATTGACGACCTCAGTGGCGCAGCGGGTGAAGGTCCTCCTGCGATGCAAGAGGTTGCGGTTTCGATTGCCGCCTCGGGACACAAATTTGTATGTTCTGCAAATGTTTCTTACGGGTGTTCTGTGTCTTATCTATTTAAAAAATGGATATTTCTATGTATATATATACTATTGGTATATCAGAAATCTAGCAATGAATCTAAAAATAAAAATGAAAAAATAAAGTTTAAAAATCATTTTAATGTTACCGTCCGTTTTTACTTTAATAATTACACAGTAAATTACCTCGCGACACGTAAGCTTGTTGAATATTAGTAAAATAATACCTCATAATTATGCAGTTTATAACAGATTATAGTTTTTTTAAAACTGTGTTATTTTATAGTAATTTATGTATATTTAAACAAACTACTAGACTCATACTTGACTGTATAAGTTTTCTTTAACAAAGTAGGTATGAGTTTGAACAATAAACGATCTAATATTAAACAAAGATTTAATGGAAATGCATTGACGTTGCATTTCCATTTAAGCTTTGTTTAATTCACAGTTTCGATTTAATCAAAGAGTTTCACATCAAAGCTTACTTACGTTTCAACAGTTTCAGATTGCGGATTAGTTCGGAGTTTGTTAGATCGTCTGCGGAACCCTAAGTTTGCAATCAGTATTGTTTTGAATGCATTCTGTTCATTAACTTTGAATTGGTTGCAACTTGAAACAGTTTAGGTTTATTACTTTTTAAATAAGATGAAAAATTATTGATTTCGAGTAAACCATTCGTACGAAACCCTAAACCCCTATTTTGTATATAAGGCAGTTTACGCGTGTAATTTAATGTGACTTTTAGGAAGCCCTCGACGGATAGAATAAGTCATTTCTCGAATCTTGTTATCCTAAATTGGATGACGTGTCAAGCACAGAAAGATTTCACAAAATATTAGTAAGGAAATCTACTTTTTTTTTCTCCCAAAAGCGTTTTTGAGCTGTCATAAAAATTTATGGTAACTCGCTAGATTTTTGCATTTTGCATGCAGGAAGTGGGTCACTGAATAATATCTGGATGCTTTAGATGTCGTTCAGTGAGAATTGCTGAGTTTTATGCTTTGAGTTGAATTCTACGGAATTTTATTTAGATGTTTTGTTTTGGAATTTGACTCTAAAATTATTAAAACAACATATAAAAGTTTATATAAATATATTTGGACAGGCATCTAACCCCAAACAAAATTAAGTGCTGGCTGAATATACAATAGAAATTAAATAAGTATTGTTTTCATAAAAAATCAAACGTGCAACAAGAAAGTTTTACAAGAAAGTGGTTTCAGTTTTTTTTTGCAATCACAGCATATAATTAAATACAGTCATAACATTTACAATTTAAATTAATTAAGATAAAACTCTTTAACTCGCATCGTAATGCATCGTAGTGGAAAACTTTACATTAGTGTCATCTACTTACAGAATTCAACTAGCTACACGAATTTCAACTCTATACCTACATTATAATAGTCTGTAATGCAGTGCGTTGGTTAGGAGCTTCCAGTATAGTTTTAGATATGAGGGTAACCGCTCTAGACAGTTTCCAGCAATATTATACGTCAGAATGTCTGTGCTTTGAAATATCCGTATATCCGTAACATATCCGGGACGGAACGGGCACGTTTGCTGCAAAGCACCAGCCTAAGAATAGTACCAACCGTTATTACCCATGGGTTGTTATGATACTGAATCATGACAATTCATCGGTAAAAACGGTATAATAAGTAAAAAAATCTTTGCATGTATATTCGATTAAGCGTATCAGATTTATAGTATCTGTAACACAAGCTTACCGCCTATACGCCAGATATTGCTGTGTTAATTACCCAATAATCATCATTATGTAAGATCGAATCATTATATGTATAAGACTATAAATAACCCTTTATGATACTGAGCCTTTGAGTCCGCTCATAGATTAACTAAAAGGTAAAGATTTTTCAAGACCAAATTCATCTCAGTTAATGCAGATAAAACAGGAATGATAAATATAAAGCAAGATTATATCATCAGTTGCTTGGTGGTATGAAAGCCCAAGCTGATGACCAATCACACAAATAAGGGTATATGGGCGATGTGGTTGTAAACGCAAGGTCTTGTGGAAATGGGAGATTCCACTAATTCTGTCATAAAATGCTGTAGTTGGTTCTTCAAACCCGTCGATAACCGTGGTTGTGTGCCAATTTTCTTCAGTGAAATTAAGAAATCAATAATATCTACTTTATTCGAGGACAATAAAATTATTTTTTATAATGTTTAAATAGGATGTTACGCACAACAGCTAGACTTCGGTGCTATTTTTAATTAATTAATTAATTCTAATTGTAGAATGATGCCCTAAGAATAGTACCTTCGCATATATATTCCCATCAGTATTGTCAAACCAATGACGTTTTAGAAAATAACTGCATTTAATAGTTGCATATTTTCCTGAGTACTCAGTTCAAATGTATTCGAATATATTTCGAATCGGAAAACTAATTCAGTAGTTTACAAGGACACTTTCTTTGAACGAACTTTAATGTCGTTAGTATCTTACACAAACATTGAATTAGGAGTAAAATGGCTTATAACCACGTCCACTAACCGTACCCTCCTTCGCCGGTCGGTTTAATGACTGAAGTCACCATCGTAAAGGTAGCCCTCCTTTATTACTGGAACTAAATAAATACAAGTCTGCAATACCTTAATTAATTTAATGGCTACCTTGCCTTTCAGAGATTATATCAATTTTAGGGACGACCGGACGACCACGAGGGTTTTAACCCCTTATAGAGGAATTGAACTGAATAAATACAGAAATATCTAGCCCCGTTACAAGCGCGAAGATTGTGTTACAGGTGCTAGATATCTAACATACTTCATAGTTCGGAATATGACATACATTAATTTGCAGATCCTACAAATGTTTATCCCGAGGCAAGAGTCGAATCTATAACTATCAATAATTTAATACATTATATATCTACATTAAAAAAAATAAAGCATATTGTCAGAAAAATCCTAAAATAAATCTTTCCTCGACTACTGTTTACTTCTAGCTTCTTATTTATGGTTGCTTGTTATAAACAATGTAAATAAACATATTATCTTCCTACGGTGAAATGCTTACAACCTTTCAAAGTAAATAGGATGTCATACGCAAACAAATATTTTGAAAACCGATATTAGTTCCTGGATCGAATAAATATTGCTGGCCAATTTATACAAGAACATCTAGCCCCGTGGTAAACTCGAAGCTTATGTTACGGGTGATAGATATCTGATAAACTTAATGCAAAACACAAAAAAAAAACAAACAACCATTTTCTGCTGATTGTCCCAGGGCGGGAAACAAACCACCATACTTCAGCGTCGCAACGGTCGTCAGATTCAAATCATCAAATATTATTAATTGGTGGTTCTCATACATCGGTTATAAAATTAACGGCGTAAAGCATCCTCATCATCATTTCAGATGTTGAAGGTCTGCTGAATGAATATGTCCAGCAGAAAAAGGGAAGTATATGCTTCTCTTACAGATATCCAGTTATTACAGTTGGAAGCGGCTTGCATCTACCGCTTTCACCAATAGTTTTCTTTCAAAGATCGTCCATTTACCTTGACATTTAACGCTGCGTTTTTCGATCCACGGTCACCATTTAAACACTTTTTGGCAAAGGAAATGAGTATAGAAAGATAATTTAAAAATCTTTCCTACATCTTTATAAAAGTAGATAAAACAGAATGATAGTGCATGTATTAGCTCCACACTATGTTTGCGAGCATGCCAAGAATACCAAGAATAAGAATACCATTTTCTGCTGGCACTTATTACGATTGTCTGAATTCGTTTCTGTTCACGGAATAGAATTTAGCAGTTGACGTAGTTTTGTTTCTTATTTCCTAAGTTCTAAATTATTTTAAAAGTACTTAAGTGTATATTCATAGACATGAACATTTATTTCTATTGTTTGCATTACACAAATCTTAGACAGTTAAAATAACAAATATAAAATGTCATGCTTACATACTAAATAAACAAAAATCAGGCTTATGAGCCCAGCCTAATGATAAGTAAAACACCATAGTATAAGTATCATGGGGCTTCTTATATCAAGTTATTATCTTGTTTTATCAAGCCTTAGTATTTTCTATCGTGGTTATATTGTCTTTGTCTATTATAGACCAAGAGCCTGTGATGGCCAGACCTTCCTTTAATTCACAAGCGCGAAAATTCTTTCATGTGGATCGCGGTTCCTTTGGGAGATAACAACCTTTTACCTGTTATCTCCCAAAGGAACCACGATCCAGGTTTCATGTTTGGGGGTTATTCTTACCTATGTTAGACATACACATGAAAGAATTTTCACGCTTGTGAATTAAAGGAAGGTCTGGCCATCACGGGCTCTTAGGTTATTACTTAATGTATGTACAAAACTCAATAAGTTTCTTCCTGTCCTAAATGACTTCCTTCAAGCTTTTACCATAAACTTCAGTAAGTTATTACCAAGTTTATTTATCACATCCTCCAAAATAACAAACATGTAAAAACTCGGAAAGTGTTTTAAACTTCGGACCCTTCGTTTTATGGTTGTTTCTAAACTTTTAACTTATTTACTGAGTTAATTTATTTAGAAGAGTATATATTAGGGTTGGTTTATTAATGCGCAGAGTTTAAATAGAAGAAGGTTATTATTTCTGTTAACGTATTTTGTATTATGTATAAAACAAGCATTCCCCGGTTTGGGCCGAGTTATAACCGATTTTCCAGCAATTAAAAATTTAAATTCTGTTCTACTGATATATGAGCTGTATTATTTGTAGTGTTTCAATTAAATCCATACAAACATGCACACTTTCTTATAAACTTTTTTGTTGCTATATAAGAGTTCAAATATTTATATTATTGCTAGCGCCTCGATTCACCTCCGGTACATACCTTATGCAGATTATAAACCTTCCTCATAAATTAGTCTATTAAAATAACCGCATGAAAATCCGTAGCGTGGTTTTAATTTAAGCATACAATCGGTCAGACAGACAGCGGGACCGGCTTTGTTTTTGAAAAAACTTTGAATATATAAGATTTTACTCTGGAATAACAATTTAGAAGCTTTGTTTTATGAAAGTTAATTTTCACGGCCAACTCGCAGTCTGTAAAGGCCTTATTTTTGTGGCTCATTTCGGAACGGAAGTTTTGCCCGCAAAATTATTAAAATTTTATGAGTAATTTATTATAATTTATTGCAACCTTCATGTTGCTAGTACTCGTAGAAGTTATTTTGAATCGCAGATATAAAAAGTTTTTGTTCGAAAGGACCTTTAATTTTATACTGTATATACAGATCATAGTCCAGTACATATAAATTCTTGCCCAATAGTATAAATAAATTCATCTTTTATTTAAAAGAAAATCATGTTAGTTACATTATTTATAACTCAAGAACGGCAACATAAAGCGGCACGATATCTTTTTTATAAATTATAATAAAAACTTAAGAACGGCTGAATCGATTTGGCTGAAAATTGATGGTGGAGAGGTAAATAAGAACTAGGAGAAGGACCTGCAATTTAAAGTAGATAGATTATTTGATATTCTGATGTAAAATTAAATTGTAAAGTTTGAACTATTTTGACAACTACCACACAGTTTGTAAAGCTTCGGTAGTGTCATAGTTTCTTAAGGTTCCATTTGATAATTCATGTAAAATGTTATAAATAAAGATTTTTATTATTTTTTTATTTTTATTTTTAATATCGTCGTGGGTTCAAACCCGCACCTCTGATTTTTCTTCATGGAAAATTATGTGCGCTTTAAAAACACGTGCTCTATCGGTGAAGGCAAACATCGTGAGGAAACCAGCTTGTTCTGAGAACTTTGAAAAAAAGTTTGAAGGACATGTGTGATTCACCAACCCGCACTTCTGGCCAGCTTTGTGAATTAAGGCCTAATCTCTCTCGGCAGGAGAGAAGTCCCTGTGTCCCAGGAGTGGGAACATGAATAGGGGTGTTATGATTTTTATGATTTTTAATATTGTTTTTATACAATTCATTCAATGTTTTAGCGTGAGTAATAAACATACATCGATCTTACATACTTTAGCATGTATTGTATAAATGGGATTGTGTCCAAGATAAGTATTGTCGAGCAGTGTACGTCCTGCAGCAATGATAATGATGATGACATTTCCGTAGTTAAGATCTTAGAATCTAACTTTGCCCTTTAAAGGACTTTGTCCTTTATAATAGATACTTGGAGTTTAATGTAGTAGGGATCCCGATAGCGGCTGAGATTCATTTTGTAGTAGAATTAAAGTATTTATTAATAACAACGGGAATTACTCACGTATTTATAAAATGAAAAGTTTAATTAATTAAAGATTAAAGATTATTTATTTAAAATAACATTATTTCTAAAATTACATAGAGTCTTATTATCTAAAAAGTTCATATTACTTACTTAATCATAGCCTGAACTAGGTTTATCCTGTGTCTCAGGCTACAAAAAATATAAATATAATTATAAAAAACATTTAAATATAATTTAAATATTATTATAAATACACTTATAGTAGTTTATATTATATAAACTATCGAAATAGTTATCTAAACTATCGATGTATAAACTATCGATGTATGTTTAATGAAAATGTTTAATGTGAAAGAGAAATAAGGTGTTTTAATTTTACTATAAAACTGTCGTGGTTTGATAAATTCATACTGAGATAATCGGTTGATCATTATTCAACGTAAAAAAAGTGGCCAAGGGCGAGTCGGACTCGCCCATGTAGGCTTCCGCAGCAATTGTTTATATGAAATAGTTTATGACGTATTATAAAAAAACTACTGGATAGATTTCGTTCAAACCAACTTTCGTTGTTAGTTTTTATAGTTATGTACAATATATATTTTTTCTAGATTTATCATCCTCTTATTTTAGAAATTAGAGGGGGGGACACTCTGTTTTCCACTTTGGAAGAGTCTCACGTCCAAACTATTAAGTTTAGAACTAAATGGCGTTATAAACATTGTTATGATTTTTAAAGACCTATTCATAGATACCCCACACGTATTGGTTCGATTAAAAAAAAGTTTTTAAGTTTCAGTCCTATGTATGGGGACCCCCAAATTATGTAATTTATTTTTTCTCAATTTTTTTATGAAATCTTTGTGCGGTTATCAGAATACATCTACCTACTAAATTTCAGCTTTGTAGCTCTTATAGTTTCGGAGAAAAACGGCTGTGACATACGGACGGACGGACGGACGGACAGACGGACGGACGGACATGACGAATCTATAAGGGTTCCGTTTTTGCCATTTGGCTACGGAACCCTAAAAAGGTTCGTGTATTGCCCGTTTATCTCGATATGAAAGTGTTTTTAATGTTGAGTTTATAAAAGTGCTTAATTTTTTTTTGTGATAGGCTTTTTTGAACCCTAAAAATAGTTTTAACTCCCACTATGATTGTTATATTAATAAGTTGTTTTATTAGAATATTTTCTGCAACTTGTTTGACACTTTAATAATACATAATTATATCATCAAAATAAAACACTAATTTATCTGTAACGAATAACCGGTACATTACTGCACTGTAAACCGAATAGCGAAAATTTTTGTCGTATTTCATTTAGTCCTTAGGCAAGTCAAAATGCGCTGGGATTTCTAACTATAGGCTTTAAGGGGGTATTCGGGGGTAGGGGGGAGGGTCGTAAAGGCTCAGCCACATGACCCTAACACCACAATTTCATTAATGTCCAGATGGTTCCGTATTTGTAAGTAAATGTAATAAGTAATGATTTGGTTGACGGTTTGGGTAGTAGACGCTTTTTGTCGCCTCCTAACCCGCCATTTCGAAATTTTCTAAGTAAACATAGATTTTCCCGCGGGACATAAAAGCAAATGATTGCCCTTATCAATTTAGTGTTGTTTATTTTTTTCGTTCTCTCAACTGCTTCTATATTTAGAACTGGCAAACCAAAATAAAAATAGGACAAAAATAAAATGCTTTTTAAATACAATCTCTACTCTTGAGTCAATCCTCCTTTTTTAAGATGGTTAAAAACTAATAACAACCATGATAAATCGACAGAAATATGATCAAGGATGCGAAGTAAAACAGTTTTCTGTGTATAGTCAGTAGTAAATATATGAATGTCTATGTATACCTAATCAACAATATTTACGTTCCCGTTTCAAAGTTCTCAGAACATGCCTTAACTGAGGCAAAGCGTGGAAGGGTCGCTAGTTTAAAATAAATTTAGAGTTAAAATTAAATAATGATTATTCCCGATAGTTAAACAAAGTCTTAAAAGAATTGTGTAACTCAATGAATAACGTGAGGTTTTCAAATAAAACCGATATTTAATTAATTAACCACTGAACTGTAAACTGAAGTTTAAATGAAAAATGTTTAAACAAGTTTCCGAGGTTTTGTTGGTTTAATCTGTTTACTTAACTTATGAAGAACATTGGTTGCAATCAAAAGAAAATATCGATTGTTCTTTAGAACTAGGTATACAGACTAGTTGTGTTGGCTAAGTAGGAGCATACTCAACTTAAGTTCCGAAGGACTTGGGTTCAAACTCGCGCACCTCTGAATGTTTCTTCTTAAAATGTATGTTCGCCTTAAAACTATTTGCTCTAACGTTGAAGGCAGAAATCGGGTGTAAATGTTTATGTTCTGAGAACTTTGTAGAGTTTAAAGGATATGTGACATTTAGTCGCATTAGGCCAGCGTGGTAAAATAAGGCCTAATTTATATCTTATAGAGACAAGGTTCTGTGTCTTAGCAGTGGAAAATTAAATCTGCTAGCTAGGGTACCTAGGTGTTTATGTTTATAACTATTAAAATAGGTTTATTTCAGATAGTCTATATGGTGTTAGTTGCACATAAAAATTAACTTTGAGTTGTTAGTAGGTACAATATAATATATGAAAAAAATAAAATAAAAATGATGATGACTATTAAATCTGTTATTGTATTGGCTGGTAAAATTAAGTCTTAATCAAGAATTTTCCAGCTCCATCAGCTATATTATACAAAAGAGCTGTATCTATTTACTTTGCGACCCTCGTCACCAAAGCCAAACGTCTAGCCATATTACTGAAACTAAACTGAGATAATTATCAGATAATGCCTTGTTGATCGAGGCTCTATCATTGATGGCTTGTCAGAACCTGATCTGTATTCCATTACAATACGGTTCAAATTACTCATTGACTAGGTATGTAGTAGGTCGTTATAATTAAGGGAGATTAAGGGATACTGCAGTAATATACCAGATCCACATCATCATAACCCATATTGTCATACTGGACACGATTCTCGCTAATTCCACTAATAAACACCACGCTTAATAAACTGGATCGTAGTAAAGCACAGTACCTACATGGTTTTTTTACTTAGATTTTTTTTAAATATTATAAATGAGAATGTTTGTAACAATTGTATGTATCGATGGATGTTTGTTACTGTTTCACGCAAAAACTTCTTTATGGATTTTGATTAAACTTTGCAAAAATGAAGTTAATTCCTCATTATAAAATAATAATATAGGATACAAATTGATGTTGCTGTGTCAAACGTCCATCATTATTTATTTATAAAAATAGCAACTATTTACTGATGGTAATTCTTATTTTAAAACTCGGGCAAAGCCATTGTTGGAAACTAGTAGCAAATATAAATTATAATCGTAAAATTACAAAGTTCTCTTGATTGACAGCCAAACAACTCTCAACTCCCCAAATTAAAACTTAAACCATCAAAATTCGCAAATATTAAAAGTAATGCTCAAGGATAATCATAAGAGGAAATCCTTTAAGCAACTTAACCCTATAATAACCAACTTATCCCTTTAATAACAATATAAAGCGACATACAAGGCCTCTTATCTTAAACATACCCACTTAAACTTGAATTCGCGTAAAAAGGGTGGCTTTAAACAATGAATTACGATTCTAATTAAGATTCAAAATGAAAAAGGAGATTTAACGCGGGATTTAAACTTTACACGGTTTTTTGCAAGTGAAATTAAGACTTGCAAAGTTTAAAGTATAACCTTAGCACATTTGCAAATTGCCAGAGATTTAAAGGTAAACGCTCTTGTTAGATGCTCGTGGTGAAATCGCGTCGATATTTTTCTCGCAAACAAGCAAATATGGGGCATGTAGTTAGTGTATGGAAGGTTTTTTACAGCATTTGATGAATTTAATGGTACTCTCATATTATTTATGTTACTAATATCTCAATAAACGCATTATTAATTATTCAATGTAATGAATAATAACACTGCTAGATGGGAAACAGAGGAATTATTTTATGTAAGTTTAAGTAGCCATCGTTGAACCATTAATGGTTATAGAATGACGTTTTTTTATAGAACGAACATGCTATTACAAATGCACAATGGTACACACAAACACAACCATTAATAGTCTTTTAAAATGTTCACGCCCAAACCACCTAAAGAGCACAAATTAGCGCAGTGAGAGATCTCAAGAAATTCATCTGACCATTTCAGAAGAAGCTGATTGATGGCGCCATAACCCTTATAAAGAGTTACAATTACGGTATAATTTCACGCCGTTTGCCCAAGTCAGAGCATTTGTCTCTGAAGGGAAAAATGAAAAGATTTTTGTTTTCGAATAATAACTTTTCAACCCTTTGTCGACCGACAAATTAGACCTTTGTTCCCGTAAAATTAAAAGAGTTCGATGCTGGATTTTTGATTCAGGAATGTTTGAAAGGGTTGCTGAAATTGAAACGAAAAAGCTATTTTGATGACCTTGGATATTTTTATCGAGGGAAAGGAGGTCTATGGTATTTTGATGCTGTAAAGTATGAGCTTTACATCTATATACCACGTTATACATAACAATTAACTTACCAGCAGCTGTGGCTTAAACTTTTATTTAACTGCATTCAACTTTTTTTCAAAAACGATTAATATAATACCCTCACAAATAATGTCATGGCTTTTTATTGATATAATATAAGTGTAAGTGTATAATTAAAAATCGATTCAGTAGAATACATAATTTCAAAACTAACACGATCTTACACCTTTTACACCGACAAACCTCCATAATACGTTATGTAATAAATATAGCACCTTATCTCAATATACTATTATTATGTGCGTATTTTCACTCTGACAACCTTGAGTAGAGATATAGATTGACATCAACATCAATACATACAAATTTTTGTGTTGTTACATGCTATCAATTTATTTTCTTTTCAAACAGTGATAATTATTTGTAGATATTATATCTATTATAGAGAAGTATGTTACAGTGTGATAATGTTTAAATGGACGGGATATTCATGCAGTACAAACGTTCTTTTCTTCTTTTCAGAAATCTAAGAAAATTTTGCATTAATAAAGAATGTTTGCATCTGATGACGAACTACTATTTATGTCGTATAATCCACAAACCTAATTTGCAAATTCTTTACACGCCAAGAAAATAAGCGCTCAATCCTATTACAAAAACCTAAGGGTTTTAAAAGTTTCTCAGAAAATTGAAGTATAATTTCGTTATTTTTCCAGCCTTAAGCTTATTAAAGCTTTTTGTCATCGCGCGCATTATTTATTCAAACTAACAAGATGCGACTTAGATTTACGGCTTTAATTTCTTTTTTCAGATAACTTTCCTCAACGAAATTGTGAATTAGCTTCTTAAAATTAGCTGGGGTTGGGATTAAAATTTGTGTTATGCTTTTTTAAAAGAATTAAGGGGTTACTTTGTGCCATAATTTTTGTCATCATTATCATAATAACAATCTGAGCTACTGGGCACAATTCTCCCCACTAAAACCCATTGTTGGTCTTGCAGGACGTAGTATCACCACTAGGTTTTCTAGACAGGTTGGTGATTGCAGTAAGCTGGTATGGTATATACATAGGTACATACAACAAAAGTGTAGCCCGTTTTATTGTTCCTTAGCTTCATAAGCCGGTAACATTACTGGTTATATGCTTTAGTCGTTGATTATAGAATAAGAAATTAGAAAAATCAATGATTTTCATGATTTTAGATGTTCGTTGCTCTTTCAGAAAGAAGCGATCAAATATAACATTGCCTGTCTGTTTTGTTTTATATTAAATGAAAATTAAATAGGATTTGATATACTTTGTTATGGTGAAAACCCACACCTGTTATTAGGTGTGGGTTTTCACCATAACAAAGTGTACCTACGGTGAAAATAAATACAATACAACAGCAGATATAGGACTAAGCTATAGTAATAAGATATCGATGTTTATAAATAAAGTTCGATAGAAGGAGCTATACTTGCCAGGGGCACAATAATCCGCATTTATCCCGTTATTTAACATGAAAGATTCGCCTCCCCCACATCCTCTATGAATGCTATCTAAGCGGTTTACGAGGAGCAGATAAATTTACATATATTACTATATCCTGCTTTTTGTTGATGCATCCGTAAGAATTACGACCATGGAAAAATTATTGGAGTTTTATTGATATTCCTTTTATGTTTTAAGGGGTTAGTTTGCCATATTTTATATAATATTATAAAGAGGAAAGATTTGTTTGTATGTTTGTTTGTTTGTTTGTTTGTAACGAATAGGCTCCGAAACTACTGGACCGATTTCAAAAATTCTTTCACCTTTGGAAAGCTACATTATCCCCGAGTAACATAGGCTATATTATATTTAAAAAAAAATTAGGGATCCTTACTAAAACTCCAATAATGTAACATAAGGTGTAAAAAAATTACCTGAAAAATTCCTTACGTCGCGTGCGCTGCGAAAACTATTGATGATAGAACAAAATCATGTACTACGACTTTGTAGAACTCATCATTATCTACAAAAAATGTCGCGACAGCATATGTCTAAATATTATAGTTATGTCACAGTAAGCAGTTTTTTATTCTAAAATATTAATTTATATATGCCGCCTCTTGAAAGGGTCTTCATTTGTACCTTGGTATTAATCCTTATCAAAATAAATTACTTTATATTAAAGACGGCTTTAATACCTTTTTATAACTTTTTGAATTATTCAATTCGGACATTTCATTCGGAAGATATCACGAGTTTAAAAATGCAAGTATTAGAAAAAAGTCGCGAGGTTGTCGCTCACCGCGCTCAGCTAGCCAGCATGCGATGTAGGCTCCATGATAGATCGATTTAGATAAAATTTTGTATGCAGAAGATAGTTGCAAATAAAAGTAAGTATATGGCGAGAGACTTTTCACCGCGGAAAATACATGCTTCCACGGGAAAATATATGCTTACGTGGGAAAATTCGATTTTGATGAAATTTAGTATGTAGATAGTTGCAAATAAAAGTATATGGCGAGAGACTTTTTACCGCGTAAAAATTAAATGCTTCCGCGGGAAAATATATGCTTACGCAGGATAATTCGATTTGGATGAAATTTAGTATGGATATAGTTGCAAATAAAAGTATATTGCGAGACGAAGTTCGCGGGGGCTGCTAGTATTTTATATTTTAAAGAGTGACCGTGTCGTGGGGTAGGTCTAATAATGTACTTTTTAGTAAAAGAAAATAGATTGCGTTCTTTATAAATAAGAGTTTATACTCGCTGCGTTATAAGAGTTAAGTATGTGTTGGGAATTTCACGTTAGTAAATAAATAAATATTGCTGGACAATTTTCTTGGTCGTCATATTATTTCCATACTTACCCAAACATCTTTCTAATAAGTTTAATTTAAATCGGTTTATTGGTTTATTTAACCAATTAATTAAAGTATTCCTCTCTAAAAAAGGTTTATTCAATTTCATAATCTAAGAATAAAATCCAAGCTTCATTTATACAAATTTCCAAATTTTCCTTATATTTTATAGTTGTGGAGTAATACAATCATTAACATCGAGATTTCCATATAAAATGCAATGCTTGCTCCTATGTACAATACTAACATTATCTGTAGCATATTTTTGGGATTGAAATAGGGTTCTTCAGTGCAAAGTAATGCGTTCGACATCCCCAAAGCCCCTAAGCAGCAGCCCCCGGTGTTTAGGGGAGTTGGAGATGCTGAGGGCAGCATCGCAGCGAAAATCCAAAGCAAATCACACTTATCGAAATCTAATAGCAAAACCCAGGACCCCTTAATAAAATAAAGAGATTTACAGAACGCGTGAGTTCTTGACACTGCTTTTAGAATTCTTTTAGGGGTCCGCTGGATCGGAAATTTCCAATTTATGTGACAAATACAGTTTGGATATTTAATTGACTTCATTTGTAGTTTCGAGGGGTGGGAGCGCGGCCGAATGAGGATTTAATGAGGGGAAGGAATTCGTTTGATTTTCGGACATTGAATGGAGTGTTAGAGTGGACCTAGGTATTCGTATAGCTATATAGTATTATTATGTCGCATTCATGTTTTAAATCATATTTCCGTTTGTTAGCCACACAAAACCATATGTATCAAATGGCCATTTTGTTATTTTCTACATTATTCTATTAATAGTTATCGAAATTTAAAATATTCGAAATCAAAAAACAAATTCGTTTGAAACTCACGCTATCAATGTTCCAAGACTCCATAGGATTGTAAAACAAAACTTCGAAGACAGTTTGCGCCTAGACTCAAATTAGCATTCGCATTCGTTAGGTTCGACAGCAGTAATTAATATCCGGGAATGTAGTCTGATCTTTATTCCACTCGATGCTGGAAACACTCAATAATTAATAATGAGTAAGAGAACCGACTTGGCATGTCAATGAGCCTGCTTTCGTTCCTTATTCTTCAGCTTTGAATGGTACAAATCGTGAAATTAACTACAGGGACTTATTTTATCTTTAGGGACTACAGGGCACACAATTGTATTTTATTTATTTTCATCACCTGATTCTGATGACATTGATTAAAGTTGCATCTAAGATTGAATAATAAAAATATTATTAAATGAAATTGCTTTGTTGTTATTCATAATGAAAATTAAAACTCAATATCGGCATTGTGATAAATAAAAGTTAGCGTTGTTTGTTTGTTTCAACTTTTGTTGGATTTATTGAGTAAACAAAAATATTAAAATTGATGGAAAACATTGTCATTCATAAAACAAAATGAAGGTTTTTGACTGCTTGAGCCGTACATTTAACATCAATTATATTATACGTGTAATACAAGCATTTTGCCCTTGGCTTTGCCCACGTTATAAAAATAATGTCCTGTATATTGTCGTGACCACAATTCTTCTGGCAAACTGCTCAAACAGTGGGAAATAACTGGCTGAGTAAAAAAATAAATGCCTGTTCTCTCTTTTTGATCAAAATCGCGGTGGTACTTAGACCACCCCTCATGGCACACTGAAAATTTCAAAGTCTTATTTTATCCAAAACATGTTAAAGTTTAAAAAGCTTTTACAATTTTATTGTATTATTTTACGTTAAGTATGACAATTTATTTAAAAAAAATCTCATGCAGTAAAATAATACTTATGTTTAATGCATACTTTTAACCAGAAAACAAGATACTAGATAATCGTAATTAACTGTTACGCTTCTACAAAGTCGTGTCTCGGGGGAAACAGTTAGTTTTGATATGGAGTTTGCAATAAATTTCACGTTAATTTGCCAGTTACCTTGTTTTACCTTTTTGCAGAGGTGTGGGCCAATGGGAGTTGGGAGTTTTGATTACAGCGGCTTGAAACTGAGTATCGCACAATTTAAAAAGTGATTACAATGAATGATTTAAATTTAACTTTAATTAATTTTTTATATGTAAATAAAAATAATAAGGCTAAGCGATATTTTTTTTTCCCTAATGTTAAGTGTACCTACACGTTTAATAAATGCCTATTCATTGTTGTATTTGTTTGTGTAGCTGTATTTTTTTCCTAAAATGTATTAAATAAAATAAATGATTGTGTAAGGTCACCAGGTCGCTCATTGATTGATTGATTCAGATTTTGTTTGTTGATTCACAAAGATTAACTTTGACATGTCACTACCTATCAATCACTCCTTTATTTTAAATTAGTGTCTTAATTAAAATTATGAGCTTGCTATCTCTATTTTTCTGCCATGACTGAAATAAGTAGGTGTTAATTTAAAATGTACAAGAATTATTCATGTTTTTGAAATTATAAAACAACTTACATTACTCAGTGACTTTAACGACGAAGCTATAAAAAACCAATAAATTCGTACCGATGTAAATTCAGTAATATTTGCCAATAACTTACAAATATTTCGCAACACGTACTGAATAATAAGATTGTGTAAGGTCAGCAAAAGATCGCTACTAAGTGGCTCAAAAGAAATATCAAGGTTTTTCGCCCTCGCTGACTCGGCATATCTGAAAATATTATTTATTTATTTTATTTTATTTATTTAATGAGTCAGTTAAGTACTCTTTCGGTCAACTGTAGGTAAATGTGATATAAAAAATTTAAATTGAGTTATGTTCATCATCATTATAATCAATCTGAAATTAACATTATTGTTGTTTAAATAAGGTATTCGATACAAAGTTTATTTCGTTTTACTGAATTAAACATATTTTATATTTATTTTTATTTCATAATGATTGATTTATGTGAATAATTCCCGTTGTTATAAAATGATTTTTTTTTATAATGATGATGGATCAGTTTCGTGCCCAAGTTAAAACAAACAATTTATTCGATAAATATTCGATTAGGAACCGCATTACTGCTAATAATTTATGGCCAACAGATTTGAGGTAATAAATTTGTTTAGTAGATTAGTGAAATGGCTTTGTGAATGATTCAAGGACAAAATGGAATTTGCCACAATTTCGAATTTGGTTTTCCAAAACAAGGACTCTACCACAGTTGTTAAATTGTACATTATTGTAGCACCGTAAGTACCCCGGACCCAGGACGGAACCAGCGCTAATCTCGGAGTATCTTGATTAATAAAACTTAAAAAAAAGCTTCTTTATTCTTAAATCTTTAAACTACTACAAAATATACTTTATTTTTCAGAATGAAATGTATGACATATAATATTTTAAAGTATTTTAAAACCTCTTTTTCGGTGAGAAAAATCCTTTATCTGTCGATATGATATTAATTTTACGCGGTCAAAATCACAATCACATGTCATGCTCATATACCTACTGGCTTCAGATCATATGTGTGAACACATGATCTAAAGCCGTTCATATGAGCAGTTATGTCTATCATGAGAAAAAGGTATGAATAAATGAAATTATAAAATAAAATTACCTTTACAGAGAGAGAAAATCTTATCTTTACGGTACTCTTGAATGTGATTTAATTTTATTCGATCTCAGTAAAAGATACCCAGATTCCTTTCTGTCGAGTTCATTCTGTTTTTGCACGAATGAATATTTCTACTTGAAAGATTTACATCCGCATTAGCTGGGGTCAAATAGTGAAGAAAAACAACCAAATGGTGAAGAAAAACAATGAACGATCACAAGATTCAACGGGGTAAAAAGTATGTGTTTTTCATAACTAAACTTTAATCTTCATTTTAACAAAGGCCTCCCTTAAAAGTGTTAGTTATCTTTCTTTATACTTAAGGCATGGTGATTATTAAAATGAAAAATTTTAATTATTTTGAGTTTTAAATTGTATTTTTTATTAAAAGATTGATATATATTTATTTACTCTACGAAACATACAATTTAAGTCATAATAAGACTTTATTTAACTAAATTCCTAAACATTATTCCTGCGAGATTTAAACCCAAGACCCAACATAAATCTGTGAAAATGTCCAGTGAATTTATTAATTATCTACAAAACCCATATATTACATGAACACGGATGTGGTCCACCATTCCACAATACGAGAACCCACAATATATATTCTAACTAATTACAAATGCAAAACAAAATCTATAAATATTCAATATCCTTACCAAAATCCTGCGGTCTCCCATTATTCTCCTAGGTACTAATGAAACTCATAAAATTTGGTTATATCCTAATTTAGCAACTAAAATAACTAAAATTTGTTTGTGATCACACAATCGGGAATTGTGGCCGGAAGTTTGCTGTTTCAGGCTTTGAATAATACAGTTATTTACTATGTATAGTGTTTATATTACCTGTCTTTTGTTTAAGCAACGTTGCATATACTTTGTATTTATGGGTTGTTCGTCAATTTGCGTGTAAAATAAAGTCTTTTTAAAATATATAATGTAATAGAAGATAATAATATATTTTCAGAATACGAATTTACTTAAAATTTCGTCTAATTCTATGGCCTTAGAATCTTCGTCAAAAGAGACTTTATCTTTAAGTTTTGATTGATATCACTTCACGAAAATCTCTTCATCTTTGAAGGTAAGTTCAGAGAGTACAAAATACGTACCGCTTATTTTATTAAAGAAAATATAAATATATTGAAAGAAAAACTAATTTTTGGTATATCCATTCAAATCATATTTTAAAAGAAAAATCATCGATAGATGTTTATTTTAATTTTAATGCAATATTTTTTTAATAGAGAACAAGTTTTTATTTTCAGTATTTATTCGTATACAACAACCGATGCAATGCTTTATATAATTTATAAAAAACATATTTTTGTATTATTATTTTTAAACTCTTCCTAATCTTAAATTTACTTAAAAATAATAGTAAACTTACCTCGCCAAATCTCCTTCACACTTTAATCCTCAAAGCACAAACACAAGATTTAAAAAAAAAACATTCGTATTCGCGTAAGTACTGAGAAATAGGGAGGGAGCGAACACGTCCTCTCCCTACAGCGGTTAGAGCAATACTGGTAGCTGGAGAGTCGAATTCGAATTTCGAAGCTTCGAGCTTGCCTGTAGTAAGTTCGGGTGTCGCCGGGTTAAGTAAGCTTTGTTTTCGGGTGTTATGGGAATGTATGAGGGTTAAATGTCGAGTGGTCGGATATCAATGTGGACTTTCTAACGCTAATGCTTAGTGTTTTTGATAATTAAAATAATCTTAAGGCGAATAGTTTAACAAAATAAGATAAATACAGCATAAATAAATAAAATATGCATTTATTCAGTAACTTAGTGGTAGCATACATAGATACCTTTGTCACTTTACTTTTATTTTACACTAGCCGACCCGCCGACAGCTTCGCTTGCGTTTCTTTACGTTATCTTCATATTGTTATATTAGAAACAAGTAACATACCACTTTTATTTTTACGGTGGTAAAAATAAAAGTAGCTAGCGGTGGTAGTTAATCCGTAAAACTATAATATTGATAAGTACACACGCCCACTACTTCGTTTCTCTCTAAATCTCCACAAAAGAAAGATTAAGTCGGACTTACCTCCTCACAGATTAAAAAATAGACTGTGTCCCCTTAACTGTACCATCTGCGGAACTTACACTTACTCGTATCTTTGAACGAAAAGCTCTTGGGCCATACACGGACTGCTTGATTCTCGGATAGATCAATAATTAAAACATAAACATAATAAGCACAAGCACTCCTATTTCTATGACACCGACAATTTTCTCTTGGCGAGTGACATTAAGTCTTAATTGTGCCACACAGCAACCTATCCCCGTGGTAATCTTGAATCTTGTTTTTGATATTCAAAGTCAAATCAAATCCTTTATTTTCTGAATAAAAGGTATTAAATTTAGGTGTTATAGTAAAAATATAGTGCATTATAAAAATATTCTACCATCAGAATGGTGTGCAAAATATTTCTAATTCTGAATTTCTTATTATAAAACTTACAAAATTAAAAATAACAAATGTCATTTACAGTACCTAATAACAATGTCCTTATTATTCCTTATAGTTAAAAAATATATCGAAATATACTACAAATGTTTGTACGATATGTATATAGTGTTCTGGTGGTTTTCTATATATGTGTATATTTTTTTAAATATCTATTTATGCATTTAATTAGAAAATGATGTAATTTTGTCTGGTAATAAATAGCACGTGAGCACTATGCCCAGCAGTGGGCTGATAAGGGCTGAAAATGATGAAGTGGTGATGAATGGCACGTAAACTAAGTATTTTATTATGAAAAAGCTGAGAAGTCCGTGTATGGTTACCGTAAAAGAAAAGCTCTAAAAACTTCACTCTGATAGGAACGAAATTCGAATCTGGAACGCGGACCGCAGAGGTACAAAAAATAGAATCTAGATTGGACATTAACTAGAGAATGCTGGCAAAGAATATTGTAGTATTTTGTTGTTCTTAGAGAAGTAACGCTTTGTAGAATAATTCAAGATGTTTTAAAACGCGAAGTCAAAATATAATTCATAAACATTTATCATACAATTAATTTGTTTATGAAATATATACGTACATAAAGATACGTAAGAACGTAAAAAAAACATAAGCACATGAAAAAAGTGTGACAATGGGCAATAATAATAATGTTATACGTATCATGTTCACACTCTCTATAGCTTTCTGCCATGTCTTTACTCCAAGGTCCAGATACTGTTTAGTTCTATAAGAGTTGTATAATTAAAAAGTTTCGCTCAGAATATTGTATTGAGGTAAAAGCTGTTGCTTAATTGTGGGGATGAAATTAACCCTTTTAAGGAATTTGCCAAATTTCTACTCCAAAGTGGCGAAGGGTAGCTTTTAAATATCGCTTAGAGAGGAGTGATGAAGGAAATTTTCTTCTGAGGGATGCCAACTTTCTTGGACGAAAAATGTGTAAAGGGTTTTGTTTTTGTTAATTTTCAGTAAATAAGGTGAATTACTTTTTGTGGAAAAAAACAATGTTGCTAACTGTATAATTGCACAGTTTTTTATTAATATTATTATAAGACTACTTCGTTCCACCGCTAGGCAAATGTGTTTAATAAAATCATTCGTTTATAATCCCCATCTTAATGATGAATAATAATAGATCTAAATATATGACAGTAATTAAAATAAAAAATAAAATAAAAAAACCCTTATTATAATGGAGCAAATAAACAATTATTTAAAAATAATTTGACATTTAAATTAACTTTCATTGTTTAACTATAATAAAGACTATTACTAGTTTCTTTTAGAGGTAGTCATTACTAATGTACATACATATACTAATGTATGGCAAACAATTTAAAAAACTTTTAACTCAACGAGAATCTCAACAATTAAACCACTCTACCACAAAATAATTTCAATTAAATGTAGAACCAAATGAATTTACATTAAAAATTCACGAAAATCCAACTCAATTTCGCCAAATTAATCCCAAGTGTATTATAAAACATTTTCAGTTTCGTAAATACGTTTTTTACTGCGACTTAATAGTCAATTACCAAAAAACCTACTTAAAGTGAGGCATGTCTCTTATTCGCCCCTAGGGTCAAATTTCAGGCGAGGGGTTCTTTCGCGTTCCTTAGGTTCCAATGACCTTTGCAAATGTATTATTAATAATTATAAAACCCATAACATTACGGAAGGTGGAATGGATAAAGTTTCTTCCTGTTCAAAGTTAAACGTGGTAAAACTCAGCCACCGAGTATAAGCTCGTCGTCGTACATGTTAACGCTGCCGGGTGGTTCCGGATAAAAAATAGTACCAACCAATCTCTTCCAGTAGGTGAAATCAAGATGACTAGGGAAGTCAGATTCCAGATGAGCTAACACGGGTTTTTCGAATTATAATTAAATTAATATACATTACATATATTGCTGGACAATTCACACAGCAACATCTAGCACGTAAGCACTAAGCTTATATTAGTACCATTACTGGATATATCATATACTTAATAAAATATATTTATTTATGGATTAAATATTTGCAGATCGTACAATCTTTTTCCCAGTCGGGAATCGAACCCGCAACCTCTTGCGTAGCAGGCTGACCCGCGGCTGCTGCGCCACAGTTTCGTCGAATTATTGCCCATGGCAATAAAACCAAACGAAAATAAAGATTTATGTCGACTCGTATTATATAAGTGAATATTCATTAAAGATATTGAATTTCAACAACATATTCAATTGTTTTCAGTTATGATATTTCAGTCAAAATTTAATTTAAATAGCACGTTTGTTGGTTAATAAAGTGTATTGATGTTATTGAAAGGATTGTGTTGAATTGGCGTTGACATTTCATTGGGATGGCAATTTATCAGACGGATTATTACCAAAATGATAAAGTGACTAGCTGACCTGCCCGCGGCTTTGCCCGCTTAATTCCATTTTTTTTCAAACCTTTTAAACCTTTCCTGGGCTACGACGTATACGACTATATTAAAACCAAAAGCAACTATATCGGCCCAGCTGTTCTTGAATTATAAAATTACAACGATTTTATATTTATAGAATAAGATAATATAGACAGACGTACAGAGATTATATTTTAAAACAAAAAATACATTAAAACTATTCATTATCTAAAGCGAAGTGTGGTGCCGGCCGAAATATAGTACAAACCGTATATTCCCGCCCCAGAACTTATATTCGTATGTTGATCATACACAGATATCTGTTATAGGTTTTCAGGGTATTTTTATATTATACAAATACAGTAGAAAGTTAATATAATTTAATGTTATAAACCTAACCAATATCCAATGTCTTTTGAACTATTAATTGTCCATATTAAACCTAACCAACATTATCATATAGACCATGAATAGTTCAGGAGACAAACCCGACGAAAACCACAATTCAACATGTGTATGTCATCTATTACTCAAACCACAGGCTGGATATCGGTATCCAAACCAAATGACGATATAAATCCAACCATATTTCAATAGACATAAGGGTTAACGTTTCAGAAACCGCATAGAATTCTATCATTAGTTTAAAGACATAGCTTAAATTATAAAGTGTACCGCATATCAATGGACTAAGGGGAGACAAAAATTTGTTGTTCGACTTAGATAGGAAACTTCGGACTTTTAACTTAAACAATGTGTCATGTTGATATTGAGTAAAGCTTAACTTCAAATAGTTTTTAAGTTAAGTATTTTGAGAACATAAATTTTAAAGAAAACATTCAATTTGACGGTCATATTTTTATAAACTTGGTTTTCCAAATTACATATCTGAGTTAAAGTTTAAACTTTAAACAAAATTCATTATAATTGATATATTTTTTTGTTTTTGTATATAATCTTTGTATAAAATAATAAGTGTATTATCATTTTGTATTAATAACAACTTCAGTGCGTCCTTTTTTAACATTTGAAAGGGTTTTTGTCCTGATATGATAATAATATTCAGTGCTTCCAAGAACTAAAGTTATTCCATATTGATAATGATTGGAATTAAAATTTTAAAGTATTTTGAAGGGTCATCTCCAGCCAACTCAGATAAAGCTCAGCACCCCTGATATTTACTCAAATGGCTCAAAACTTTTCCCGATTTACTTTTCTCATTACTTGACGTTTTTCACGTAATATTCTCTAAGTTACTGAGACAATTATTTTTTCGTTGACGTCTTGATGGGGCCCTATTAAAAGTTTTCAGTTGATGCGCAGGCTCGTGTGACAGGGCAGGACGTTTTGACATTTATTTATTGATAGGGACGTGTGATGCCTGTATTTATGTGATAAAATGTTTTTAAACGAAGAAATACGTGTTCAAATCATTCGCGTTATTTTTACATTTCGTAGCATGTCTACGAGCTCGTAGATGCTCTACAAAACTCTACGAGGCGTAGCATCATAAACAATCTTTCGATTCATGCCACTAAGTCCAAGATAAATTTAGTTTCTTTAGTTACCTGAATAGAATACAGAGTACAGAAAGACTAATTTATTTATTAAAAACATTGAATATCCAACTTTATCTTACACAGAAAGATTTGCTGATTTTTTTGCATGTTTCAAACACCGACTCAAAAAGGTTTTAAATGCAAACATCAACTAACTTAAAATCATAACAAGAAAATTCGTTTTATGAGAAGTACTGTTTTGCATGTAAATTTGTATTATGATGAAAACGATGCAAGGAACAGAACAGTTTATAAATATAAAGTGCAAGGAATATTTTCGATTCAGAAAGCTCGTTGGTCAAATTCATAAATCGAAAAAGGTCACACGTTCAAGTATTAGACCAAGAGCCTGTGATGGCCAGACCTTCCTTTAATTCACAAGCGTGAAAATTCTTTCATGTGTATGTCTAACATAGGTAAGAATAACCCCCAAACATGAAACCTGGATCGTGGTTCCTTTGGGAGATAACAGGTAAAAGGTTGTTATCTCCCAAAGGAACCGCGATCCAGGTTTTATGTTTGGGGGTTATTCTTACCTATGTTAGACATACACATGAAAGAATTTTCACGCTTGTGAATTAAAGGAAGGTCTGGCCATCACAGGCTCTTGGTCTAATACTTGAACGTGTGTGTTCCTTTGGGAGATAACAGGTAAAAGGTTGTTATCTCCCAAAGGAACCGCGATCCAGGTTTTATGTTTGGGGGTTATTCTTACCTATGTTAGACATACACATGAAAGAATTTTCACGCTTGTGAATTAAAGGAAGGTCTGGCCAGACCGGGCTCTTAGTATAGACTAATAACCTGTGATGGCCAGACCTTCCTTTAATTCTGAAGCGTGAAAATTATTTTATGTGTATGTCTAACATAGGTAAGAATAACCCCCAAACATGAAACCTGGATCGTGGTTCCTTTGGGAGATAACAGGTAAAAGGTTGTTATCTCCCAAAGGAACCGCGATCCAGGTTTCATGTTTGGGGGTTATTCTTACCTATGTTAGACATACACATGAAATAATTTTCACGCTTGTGAATTAAAGGAAGGTCTGGCCATCACGGGCTCTTAGGTTATATTGTTTTAGACAAAATGTTCTCTAATTTTCCTACAGAATAAAGATTCCTGTCACGTTTTGTTTGTAAGAAACGCGACTTTCAGAACATACAAGACAAAAGGGGTTTAAACTAAAGTTTCAGGAACTTAACAGAAACACAAAGACGACTTGTAAAATATTTAAAGAGCTTTTTAAAAATGTGGGAAGGAGAAAGATGTAAATTCTTAAAACCTGTGTTAGTTTAATAATTTTCATAACTCTTTTAAAAAGAAATCATTTAGAATTGTAAACGGAGCTTTTCAAATTTCGAGCGGAATTCTATTGTTTCTTTTGTAATTATTATGAAATATATTTAATTTTGAAAACTGCATAGAAGTTACAGAGTCCCAGCAGTGGAAACGTTAATAGAGGTGATTATGTTATGATAAACTGCATTCTGCTTTTTAAATCATTTTTTGCGAATAAGTTTAGACGCCGTAAACCTTTATTATTTTTTAATTTACTTTAAATAAATAAGTTGATTAAATAAAGGAAATTGACAGGATTTTTATGTTTGTTAGGTACTTCGTAACTTACAATTATGTTAACCAATTTGACAACCAACAATAGCACAATAGCAAAAACTGAAAATATCATATCGATGGGTAACGGCCAAAAAGGGCTAACCGCCATTTTTTGCGAAATCGACTTATATATATGGTTGGAATCGGCTTTTTTTTCTGCGTCGTTTGGTTCAAGTATCGTGGCTCTACGAAATACTTTTTGGCGCTTAGGCAGTTTGTAAATTAAGGTCCTAAGCCTGATTTCTTCGTCGTAAACGACACATATTTTAGTGTCTTTTTTATTTTGGTGGTTATAAGAAAAGTTGAATCTGGAAAATGACACTTAAGCTATTTTGGCATAAAATAAAAATTACTATTTTGGGCGTTAACCTGTTTGGGCTAGATTTTTTTTTTTCTAAAATTCTGGTTGGGATATTTTGTCCGTTTCTTAAAAAATCATAATCGTCGTTTAGTATGTTTAGGCTGCATTTCCGAGACTTTTTTTGGCGCTTAGCCTTTTTTTTCCTGTCACTGTTCAAATTCTATGAGGAGCTTAACACAAATTGTCCTAGTGACTCTCACCAAACATATTGTCGCTTATCCTGTTTTTACCTCCCGATTTGCAAACGAATTTGGTGGTTAGATAATAAAGTAAAACATAAAAATTCCACTTACGCTAATTTCTTGTTACGGCATTTGTCAGTTACCTTGTGCAGCATAATACTAAAACGTCGGTTACCCTTTTCGTGTGTTCAAAACAAACGGAGTCACGAACCAACAGTGAACTTTAGTGCGTAGGCGACTGCGGTTTAAGCGCCACGCATGCACACGAGCCATTTTGGCGCGCAAAGTTTGGTGAGTGCTAGAACTACAATTTATAAGGTTTGTTTACAATAATAATGAATAATAGTTCATAGAATGGCATCCAAACAGTTTAAATACTGGATTGGTATGTATAGGTACACACACAATTATGGTTAGTGTCTTTGTTACTTATAATAATAATTATTAATAACATATTATGTTTCAGGAAGTCATGGCCCAAAAACAGCGGGCATGTGATATCATTGGAAAAGCATTGCGCTTTTCAAAAATAAACTTACGGGGACGAAGAATAAATTTTGAAAACCCAGACGAGGTAAGAATAAAAATAATGATACCTACCTACTTCAATTGCACATTCATAAATCTTCAAGTAAAATTAAGCGTGTCCAGCCATGGGATGTCTAACATACCACGGTTGAGCACCCTTCATTACACTTTAACTACACTGTTCTTGCTGTTTCTGTTTTTGTTGAAAAAAGGCGGGTTCGAGTCCTTCCGTGGGTTGTGGAAATTTCGTATTTTTATAAAACTGCTGCGCCCGCGGCTTTGCATGCGTTGTTCCTAAGGAAACGTTTAAAGGTGATTTTAATCCCGCAGGAACTGATTTATGGGATAAAAATTAGGTAGCTTATGTTTTCATGGTAACAAACATCCATACCTATTATTCGCTACCTATTATAAAAAGTGTGCTATAATGTTTTAAAATAAGTACCTAGTTTAAGACAAAGAAGTTTTTAACTAAATACTTTTTTCTTTTTAGGAAATAAATCATCGCAATAGAAACATTTCATCATGCTCTGTTCCTGATCAAGCAGTCGACGAAGAACAGATTACTCACGAAGGATTTTATATAATTATTAAGATTTAAAAACTAATAGTAGTGTTGTTGAAACTATTAGTTCAAAGTAAAGTGAATTTGTGTCATTTTTTATTAAAATAAAGACTGCTGATTGAGTATAAAAAGTTTTTATTCTCTGAAATGAAGTTACGAGTTACTTTTCTGTAATTTAAAATAGTAAAAGACACAGTGTTTCATCGTTTACAAAAAAACCGAATGTTTCTTTCAAGAATTTTTACTTAGTATCAATTTCTCGCCCGTCTTTCAAAATTCAATAACCAGTTATACCATAAATGCCCCTACTTCCTGTTATAAAAAGTCGGTTAAGCTGATTTTCTTCGACATAAATAATACGAAAAGAACTGTTAAATCATTTAGTCTGGAAGTAAATGAATAAGAGTTTTTCATTTAAGACGTTCTGGCTGTTTGTAAAATCAGGACCATTTAGGGGTAAGCGACCGTAAAGGGTGTTTACAGGTCGATTTATTACAAATTAATAATGCCATTTTGTAGAGTGACAATCAAAAGCTAAGTAGTTAAATTTTCAAGGTTTCGGAAGCTTAAACAGAATTTTTATGATTTTTTTTCGTATATTTTCAACTTTAATCCTCTCTACTGTAAAGTTTGTTACATGTCGGTTATCCTTTTTTGGCCGTTAACCATCGATATAAAAAGAAACCAAAAACTCAAATGTAATAAGTAAGACTTTTATTATATATAAATAGCTCAAGTCTTGCCTCCTTTATGTTAAATACTCTAAGTTCTAATCTAAATAAAATAAATCATGTATACTCGTAAACCACAGAGAACAAAGACCGTTTGTACCAAAGGCTTAGATCTCATACATGTTAAAACGCCTAGGTTTGAAGGCTTTGAATAAGACTGTTACCTTAAATCTAGAAATCTAGAGCTTTGGAGTTCTGTGACTTTATGCTATCCTTAGAAAATTTATGAGTTCAAGACCTAATGGATTTTACTTCATTATCATCATTATCAGTGCCTATTGTGCATACAAAAAATAATTTAAAATTACGTTCTGTATTTATAATTATATTGCTAGAAAATTTAGCACACTATCATTTAGCCCCGTGGTAAGCTCGAATCTCACGGGACTAGATATCTGATTCACGGCATACATAACTCAAAATAGATAGATAAATCTAAATATGTCAAGTTCCTCTGCGTAGGAGATTGCGGGTTCGATGACTACCTTTCGCCCACTGCTCCACAGATTACATCGTAATTAGCATGGCATAAGCACCTTTTTACGTTCCCACAGCTGGGCATATGAATTTCTCTCGTATCGTCGTAATTTAAATATTAAATGACTATAAATGCGAAATGAAAATCACCCTTATCCTTTCAAAAGCAAATATGTTTTACAGAATTATACCATTGAAAGTACTTACAGTATTTACACAGTTCACAGCGCAGGCAACTGCCGTACAACAAGTCACACGTCCGCATTCAAATGTGCAATTTACATTCTGCAAGCGTTGCTCTGTACCAGGTGAGCGGTGGGTTCACTACTTCAAGATATAATATTCGACAATACACGTAGATATATTATATAAAATCATCATTTTTAAAGATTTTAAAGATTTATGTCATTTATTTCCATAAAATCCTAAAGATCACTTGGACAAGTCAATAAATTGTGCATTCAAGCCTAAGCACCCTTATTTATGTTTCTATTGCTGCGATACAGGAAATTATCTACCAATACGACAGCAACCACCATAACCCACAGAATAGCTGTGTAGGTCACTTGACTTTCATTTCAAAATTCATAGAATAAAACCTAAAAAAATAGTTTAAAACACATGTCATGTGAAGGCAAACTACGCGCAACGTATGGAAGTCAGCATGTTATAAAAACTTTGAAAAGGTTTAAGGACAGGTGCCATTCACCAACCCGCACTTGTCCAGCGTGGTGAATACAGGTACAATCACTAGCGTCTAAATAAATTTCTGTGTCCTAGCAGTATTTAAGGTAGCAACCATTTTATTGTTTTCAGTGGAAAACCATCCTATCTTTCTTTAGAACCTGCAAAGCGTTCAAGCTACATTTATTCGCGTCGTGACGTCGAACGTCGCACAAAACTTAGAATCGAACATTCTAGCATTCTAGGACTTGTAAGAATGTCTGTCTACCTATCAGCTTTCATGTTAGAAAAAGGCGACTTTTTATCGCTCGGCTGCTTCGAATTTTAAAAAGTTTTTGGGTCTTTAACTTTAAAATACAAATTTGAAAAATCTTAATAATAAATCTTACTTGTTATAGGTACATGTATGTTCGTTGCTCTTTCATATAAAAAAACTGAATTTATTTTGATAAGACGACACGATAATATAGTTTTCATATGAGTATAACACACAGACTATTTCGGTCGGTCGGTTCATGTCGGTTTCCTCACGATGATTGCCTTCACCGTTAGATCACGTGTTTCTAAAGCGCACATAATTATTCAAGAATAAAAGTTGACTTTACCAACAAGGCTTGGGTTGTAATGATGATGATGAATCTATTTCTACGAATCTACGAAGCCAGTCTCAACATTGATTGACGTAGCAATATACACGAAACGGCTACGTACCACAAGCTTTGAATTGCAAATGAAACAAAGAAAACAAGACAATTAATTCAGGCCTTGTTTAATCAGCTAAGTAGGACGACTAGCGTTCACAGCGGTTTTGTTTGCAACCGCCAAAGTTCAAAGAGACAGTTATCTCATATTTGTGGTATTAAGATAATTAATATATTATAGATTTAAATGTCATTTATTTCCATAAAATCATAAGATCATATGAAAAAGGGAAACTCACGACCCTCGGAATGAAAGTCCATTTAGTCAACACGACTCACCAATAAAATAAGGGTTATTTATATCCACATAAATTAAAGAAATAAAGACATACGAAATTTTCTTTGATTTGTCAAATAACTATGTCGTTCTAGAAAATTCCTAATTTCAATCTTGTTTAACTCAGAACAATATCAGTTTAACTAGATAAATATCTATTGTTGACTTCATTTGAGCGCTGTTTATCTTCAAACAATTACATGATGGAGACAGTTGAATATGCCGAAGAAAATAAAAGTATATTGGAAAAACAAGCTTTTGTACAAAGTGTACAAGTTAAAGTCTTAATTGGCGCGATGGAATACTGAGTGTCAAGTGTCAGATTTTTTTGACACGATCGTGAGAAAGATAACGTCGGAAATTATATTTCCTCTTTTTAGACACTGGTGCTCTTTTGATAATATACATAAATCGTAAAATCTACATTCGCTAACTTGGCCAGCGCTATTAAGACCAAATCTCTCACGTCAATAGAGAAGTCCCTGTATCCCAGCTGTGGGCACGTTAATATGGGTAGGTACTTAGTACTTACATTCTGTGTACGGGTCTCCCCAATAGATGGCAAAAAAGAACTTGGGGGATTGGTATAATCACCACGCTTAGCATGCAGTTTGGTGATTGCAGTAACATGACATCGTACCTAAACTGCTCACCCGCACTTGGCCAGCGTGGTGGCTTAATCTATCTCCTCAAGAGTGAAGTCCCTGTGTCTCAGCTGTAAGAACAAAACATCGAGAAAAGCTAAATGCTAAATCATTAACACAGGCAGACGATTTAAATATTGAAACGTATTTAATGCTTCACAATGAAGCGTAATGACGTTGTTAAATACGTGCAGCGTAAGTACGTAGTAGTCGTAATCATACGTTCCATGCGCTACGAAAACGTATTACCGCAGTTCGTCAGCCAACCATAGAGTGTGTAGATCACTCGAGAGGCTTTTACATTTTTTTTTATTTATTATAAAAAACTTTTGTAAAAAACAATATCTAGCCCCATGATAAGCTTGAAGCTTGTGTTACGGTTACTAGATAATCTGATACATTTAAAAAAACACTAGCCGACCCACCGACAGCTTCGATTGCGTTCTTTACGTTATCTACTTCCTTTTTATTATAAATATAGAACACCGGAAACACATATACAGATCGTATAAAAGTTTGTTCCAAGGCGGGATTCGAACCCAAAAAACAGGTAGACATTCGCCCGCTGCGCCACAGTGGTCGTTTATACAAAATCCGTCTCCATCCACCACCTTTTCAAGCCCTTCGTTCGAATTTCCAAGTCTGATTCAACCGTTTTCAATTTACAATCAACAGAATAAAATTAATTGAGTAAGCGGCTAGGTAAAAACGCTACTTGAAACACAAAAGAAGTGCGGAGAGAATGAATTTTTAAATATGCAGATTTATTTTCTCGACATTTCTCTCAGAGATACACGTTTATGTTATCTAAAGGCTTGACGGGAATTTAAAACAGGCGGTTGATAAGAGGAGAGATAAAGACGGTTTATGTGAAAACAAAGATTAAGGTTCCATGTTATGCCGACTTAGGAATAATCAATCTCAATCTCCGTAGATAGTAAAGTGGCAATAGGCAGGCCTTATAGCACGTAGAACGGATGGTCGACGAGGCTGTAAAAACAACCAGAAATCTTTAAGAAATATTTCTGCAGTGGACGTCAACCCTGATATAGAAAGCTTAGATAAGATTCAATGCAAAATGTTTTCTAAATCTGAAATTTATTCCATGACCCCACGCTAAACACATTTGATTGCCATACTACAAAATTGGAGGAGATTATGAAATCGACTATGTTTTTATGTTTGTTACCTTAAATTTGTATGTTTCATTTCTTATTTAAAAGCTGATGTTCCCCAATTTTACTGTCCTATTTTGGTAAGGACCAGTTCAGATAATTACATTAATGTGGATACCACGAAGTCCTAGTTTAAGAAGGTTTTTTTTTCGTAAAAAAAAAATACATTTAATGGACACCAATACCGATGTAGAATTGTGCTAAATCCATTTGCGAAAAACCGCTTATCTACCTCCGTAGTAGATAAAACGTGTACCTAAGTATTTAGATCTTTATTGGCTGAACTGGAGTTTACATAATTATATGGCTAATTCTGCGGTTACTGGTGATAGATACCACAGGCCTATAGCTACTGATCCGGTGTTTAACTGAACTGTTATTCATGTTTTATTCATTACTTGAATTAATTTGTTTTAAAAGATAATTTTCTTTGATGCTGGCTTTTATTGGGAGTTTTAGTTGACTTAAAGGGATTTTAGTTTTTGCTCTTGGCAATTGTATACATGTTTAAGAATAGAATATAATCATTTATTTTCTTACGTCAATTTAATAAAACATTATATCGCACGAAAAAACACATCTCGTAAATTTACTTCAAAATTTTACGCCCGCATTATAATACATTTCCGGCTTAAAGATTACATTTTCCGACTGTAAAAAGTAGCATATGGTCATTTCCATAATCAAGCTACTTGTTTCAAATTCAGGTGTTTTTGAGTCTAAGATAGTGTATGTTCAACGACTTTTTAAATTTATAGATACGAACATTCACGCCTCACCTGTCCAGGCAAAAAGGCCGGCTGGGAATCCCTTCAAAAAATACATAACCTAACTTTCCGTCATTGTTGGTAAAATTTTAATAAGTTCCACAAAGCTTCACATTATCCCGGTCTCAGACTTCGAAACGTCAATCCCAATGAAACGACATCCTCCTTTATAAACGGATTTTATTACAAAAACCCCAAGCGAAAGCAGACCGTATTACAACAGCCTATAGCTTATTATCCTTTGTAAAGAAAAACCATTAGAATTTAATTTCACAGATATTTTTATACAGAGTGATGAAAAACTGTAACGTGCTGGAAGTTAATTTAGTTGTTTCTTTTTATTCTGAAATGAGAAATGAAAGAGGCCTTGGGATGTAGTGTTAGAGACTTCCTGACTTTATTTAAAAAAGAATATTACCATACGATAATAGTACCATTATACATACGTCCATTTTATTACAACTGTACCTAATAAGTAAGGATACGTACTTATAATAGTTAGTAAATATAATTCATTTTGTACAACGGGAATTACTCACGTATTCCCGTTGTACAAAATGAATAGTATAACTCACGAAAATTTTGAAAGTGAAATAGTAAATATAATGTTTATTTTTTAATTTTGATCTATCTATCGTCAGTCAGTTTATGGCTGAGTTATTGTGTTATTGTTCAATACTTTTTTATTTGACAAACATTTAAATAAAAACATACTTAGGTATATATTTGTGAGAGTGTTTGATGCTTTTAAATTAATCTGTGTGTCAATCAACAATTAATAGATAAAATAGTATGTACATGTCGGGTCTTAAATTATTAATTTATCAAAAATGTCTATCTACATAATTATGTTTGTATACCTATTAAGTAGCAAGCTTCGAGCTTATGGCAATATTTTTTTATTTAGTCAACTAAACTTTCCGATATTGCGCTCCGAATCTAACATATTATTGGCATCGAGCGCAAACTAGCAATACCCTTTAAAACCGCTTTAGGATAGATTCTTACACGATGAAATCATATAAAAAGTCTATAAAACAATGTTCAATTCAGTCGTGACACAGATATCAGTAGATAGCTTAGTAACTTGTGATTGTTGATGGGTGTTTCAAAGTAAGACTAATGTCTTTGATTTCGCCGCATGCATAACACAATGCTTTGATTGAAAACTTCTGTAGCGCGGTTGGTTAAGCTCTAGCAGCGGTGCAGAAGGATTCGACTCCCGCCCCACGTCAAAATGTTTTAACGATTTGCAGATATTTGTTCCGAGTATCCAAGATTGTGTTTAGAATAGAAAAGGGAAAATAGGCCATAATTCATGGTAGCAACGTCCGACTCGGTGGATTTCTCATGTCCTTTAAACAAAGTTCTCAAAACATGCCAGTTTCCTCACAATGTTGGTCTTCACCGGTAAAGCACGTATTGAATTGCACAATATTTTTCAAGAAGAAAATCCAGAAGTTTTGTCGACATTTGACCTTACTTTGGAATGAAAGTACTCCACTTAGACAACAAGGCTACGCATATGGCTTTATTCGTAAGATAATCTGCTAGTTATAAAATTACCCAGCTATCTACAAAACACTGTGTCACTACAGCCCGAAGGCGTTGTATGTAGAATCGAGTGAAACGATACGGAAAAATAATTTCCTTTAGAAGAGGGCACAGATGCCAAACAGCCACGTAAACATCAACCCTATATGTTAAGAATAAAGCTCAAATTAACTTAACATACTTCAAGATTAAGAACGGTTTAGGGGTGTTTCAAGATTTTGTAATTATATAGGAGTTTCATTATAATGTCAATTTAACCCTTTAATTTGGTACTCACGCGTTAGAAGCGTCTTATAAATAAGTATTTAATTATTATGTAGAGGGTTGATGGATTTACTTGTGCCATTCAAATATTTTTACGGTTTCTTTTATTTTTAATTTTTATTAAGGATTCATCACTAATAATACTAATAATTGTTCTTCAAAATTAAAAAAAAAATCATGATCAAATAGGTATGATCAAATCGTGAAAATGCTAGATTCCTGACAATTTCTATACCCACGTGTTAATGAGAAAGACGTATAACAGCTAGTAAACCAACATTAAACAATAAAGCAATCGGATTTTTCTAATATCAGTTTCATTATTCGATCTCTGGTTCCAAAAATAACCTACGCCTATTTCACCTCCAAAATTCCCAGTACCCAGCAAAATCACTAAATCTTTCACCCACTGTGATAGATATCCAGTTGCGATAACATAAATAATAAAAATAAAACGGCCTGCCTGTTTGTCCAGGCTCGTAAATCAGCAATGTCATCTGATTTGCGGTTTCGTTTGACGTCCTAAATACACAAACAAACTATTCGGTTTAAACGGGGTTTGTTTGTCAGAGTTGATTATATGACAGCTTTGTCAATTTTTTGACTTATTTATTTAATTTTGTTGTCAGTTATTTTCGTAAATTGTTAAATTAGTTAACAATGTGAACTGGTGGTTATCCAAAGAACAGAGAGTATTTTATTAATACAATTCAAAAAATATGAAATGAAAGCAAATCACCCATAAGCTTAGAAATTTATAGATGTTCGAATAAACATATTTGAGCTGACTTTCAAGGGCTAAGAAAAGACACATGAATAAGAGGCAATAATAAACATAACAGGTTCACATTGATAATTAAACTCTATAAGACGTTGCTTCTAATTCTATGAAACAACTAAAGATTTAGTTACAACGAAAAGGTCAACAAACTATACGAACTTTCAAGGTGTCCCTTAGTCTATGCGTTTCTTTTTACAGGTTAAAATTCTATCTTATTATAACGTAATAAAATTTAAATTATATTCTGAGTGATATAAAAATAATATCAATTTCTCTACCCGCAAAAATCTAATCATAAAATTATGAAAAACAAACCGTAAATTTAATCAACATCTTTATATTCCCGCAAAAGCCTTATAAAGAATAAAAATATGCACCTGTTTGCCCCTTAATTTTTTACCCTCTTTACAGCCATAAGTAGCTGAACAAAACTGCCCTAATATTGTACCCTTGCTGCTTATCAAAAACTTTAGCCTCTTAAACAAGAACCGTGAGATTTATAAGTTCGTTACAAGTTTTTTACGATTATAATATTTAGGTTAACGATGGAGTTACATCTTTTATTCAAAAAAATATTTATCATGACTCTCGTAAAGGATAATTTTAACCAAGTTCAGTTTCACAACATTTATCATAATATCAGCCGTCGGGAACCCAGTGCTTAAGGCCACGTATCCAATCCACTTGGCAACATTTGGCGCGCAACATGTTCCACAATAGGTTGCTTAAGAGCGCGGAACATTTGTTGCACAACATTGTCAGTCTACGCAACTACCTGGTGTGTGACCTTTGCCAAATTTCATCTCAAAATGACCCTTTGTACGTTTTATTTCAACAACTTTATACGTTTTCTTGCAAACTTACACAAAATATTCTTCTTTCAAAGTAAAGTAAACAAACAGCTCTAAAACAACATAAAATAAAGAAAGACTACCCTTATGTCAATGGTATGCCATTTCTATGATGCAATATTGACTTAGTTTCGCCTGCGGCTTGCGTCGGCCCTCGCACCCGTATTTACCCTTCTGACACCCAAGGCATAGATAATATTGTCTTTGATGCAATATGGATTGGATTGCAAATAGTCGGTTTGATTTACCGAAACTATAGGTTTTATATTTGTTTATAAATCTTATAGATTCACATAAAGATACCTAGTTCAGGAGTCTCCCACAAATTTTTCAGTGTATATCAAATCAAGTTGCCGATACGGCCGTACAGTGCAGACGTGTTGCAAAATTTTGTTTAAACTTTTAAAATATCTTTAAACTAAAATAGACCCAGTGTCAAAGAGCATAGCTTCTAGAATCAATCAAACAGTGACCATCGCTCAGCGCGTCCTCCCCTCGCCCCTCCTCCGCGTGTAAGTGAAACAAGCGCTTATTTTTCGCACCGCTCGTGTTCGTGTGACGTCGCTGTCTCGGATCTACAATGAGCATACTTCGCTCGCCGGTTGGAGGTGGTATGTGCAGTGGGCTGGGTGGCTCACAACCAAACTTATCTTTGAGGAACGATGATGATGTTCGACATATTACTGTTCGACAAAAAAGAAAATATCCCGATGAAGACGGACAGATTTTGAATGAGTTAGCGGAGATTCGTAAACAAATGACAAAAATGATGTCCCTAATTATGACAGTTAGCGGTGTACAGACGGAGAACATAAATAAAATATCACAAGATGTCATTTCTATTCAGGTACAAATTAAAAATATTTCGAGCAATGTTAACCGCATAACCGACGAGCAAGAAAAAATTAAATCTGACCTATCTAAGCTAACATCAACTGCTTTAGCTACTGAAACAAAAGTAAAATGTCTCGAAAGCGAAATAAAATTAATGAAGTCAACTGTTAATAATACGAATGCCCCTATAACAGTGAATGCTTATGAAGACGTAATAAAAGAGTGTCAAGAACGCAACATTCGTGCTAAAAACTTAATAATAACAGGAATACAAGAACCTAAATTAGATAAACCTGCCGAAAGAAAAAACAATGATAAAATGGAAGTTCATAAAATACTCAAAACGATAAGCTCCGATTGCGCCGAACCTGATAGAATTATTCGTCTAGGAAAGTATAATCCTGGAAACACACGTCCAGTAAAGATAAGTTTTGTATCAGAGCATAGTGCAAAATTTATTTTACAAAACAAGATTAATATGACGCAACAAAATGTTAAGATATTTTCCGATCAAACAATACGTCAAAGAGAATATATAAAAAAATTGAAGACAGAATTAGAACAACGAATGGCTAAAGGAGAAAAGAACATACAGATAAAATATGTAAAGGGAATTCCCCAGATTGTTGAATTTCAGACGAACATAACACAAATAAAGAAAAATTAATAACTCAAGAAAAAGAATAATAGCACATAATGAAGAAATCACTTACCAGACAATTTTCAAATTAAAAATTATACCTAAATTAAATAGCTAAAATAACATTTATTATGAATTAAAATAAGTAAAATATCAATAACTATGTAATAACAATAAAAACTTTATGGTATAAATACAAACTTATGCAAGAAACATAAAACTAAAAATAAAATGTAAAACACCATAATCTGCCGCATCCATGAGTTTTTGCTCTGTGTAGTTTTAGTGCATTCTCACTCAACTTATAGTAAACAATTTGTACTCGTTTTATGTTTCTCGATCCACCCGAATTTACCTAAATACCCACTTTTAACAATTTAATTATGTTTTCGTTATTTTTACTTATTGGCTTAGTTCTTCATTTACTTATAGTCAGAATCATTGCTTATATTTGTATTGTTTTGCATTTTTTGTTAATATGTAGTATGTTTTACGAGGTTTTACGGAGTTTCATTCACTCAAACTTATAAAATCTTCATTATAATCTGTTTTGTGAATGTTTTCCAAAGTAGGTAACACATGTTTAGTTATATAAGTTCCCTTAGAAATATTGTAACTGTAGGTAGGTTACCTACGTAGAATAATTTAGTACTAAACTGGTTTCTCATGTAAGTGAATTTTTAATGTAAATTCTTAATGAGAAAATAAAGAACTTAAACCGTAAATTTTGTTTTCTCCATAAAAAAAATAACAAATCTGGTAAAATGTGTAAGCTATTTCTAGGTACTCAGTTGATTTCGAACATTCGTACAGCACATTTTGAGAAAACATCATCGCTTGTATTCGAATTTCTACAGAATCGATGACGACCATTTGTTTAGGAATTCGAATTTGTTTAGCTTAGGGGTGTCGAGCAGGCTTAAATTGCAGTCGACGTTGTGTTTTGACTGGTTTGATTGTGCTTTGTGATTTGACTCCCCTAATTAAAACTGATGACCCAAATACGCCATATTATGTTTTGTGCACTGGCAGTATTTAGATTTGTGTAATGTCAGATTCGTTTTTTAGTTTGTCTAGAATTAGGTAGTAGAATAAAATATATCAACTTATTTTTGTTTAAAAATAATAGTCTTGTTTTGTTTTTTTCTGGTTTTATTTTTGTCTATCTAATGGAATACCTTGATAGCAGAATACCAATATCAGTCACCAGAAATGAACGAAAAGTGTTTGTATTTTAGTTTATTTAATTTTTCATTGTCACCATAATAACCCGTATAACATCTCACTACTGGGCACGGGTCTCCCAAATAGAATTCATCATTGGTTTTGGGGCATTTATATAACATCCACGTTTATCAGTCGCCTTGGTGATCGCAGTAAGTTGGTAGGAACAGCACAAATACAAATACATACTATTTTAAGTGTACACAGTTTATTGTCCTTTATACTTTATCAGACCATTATCCATGAGTCACAATTTCAAATTTATCCCAAACACTACCTTTCATAAAACCAACTCTATTTCTATACATTTCTTGGAAGTGAAATATCCAAAAGAAAGATTTCCGGACCCTCCTTAACTCACAGAAATCCTATTATGTTATATTTTATATTATTATACCTTTCTTATTATGTATCAAGGTAAGCCGGCCGTAATCTGTAAAGACTATAACAGACGGTTGGAGTAATATGGAGATACGGATACGGAATTGAGCAAAAGTGCTGAACAATGCTTTTATCCTGATCACTTCATTTTTTCGAGTGTGGTGCTGTGCTGACCTAAAAGGGGTCTTAGGTCTAAAGTTATAAACTCTCGGGTACCGGTCTTCAATCTTTCTACAAATTTGTATACCAGAAGACGGGCAGCAGTGTCGTTCTTTTGACTGTACTGTACCAACTTACTGTGAACATCGAGCGGCCTGTTAAGTGTTGTTTATACATACCTAAGTAAAAAATTATACCAATCCCTCTAAGATCCTTATTGGGATCTATCGGAAAAATACCACACCCGGTATAGTTTGGTAGAGGCAATATTAATTCATTTCATTTTTACAAAAGTTTTTTCAAGATTTTGCTAAGGTGTTGTGAAACCGAGCCTTGTATATCAATTTAGTTGCACTATCCATTCATGACATTTTGTCGTTGACCGTCCATGATACCTGAATAAATTAGGGTAGGATTTTGAGTCGGCCATTTGCAAATGGGTCAATGTCGCAGTGATTTTACCCTATTGATTTTATTTTTGGACTTAGTTCTGTATCGCGACTCAACTCAATTAATTTGGAAGAATATGGTTTATAGTACCTATATAGAATGCTGCTGCGATCGCGAAGCCGACTTCTTTTGATGAAAACCAATAAAACTGAACCATTATAGATTTGAGATGTATGTCTGACTGTGTGGATTGTTTTAGTCTGTTTTCAAAAATTACAATGAGGTTTCTATAACTATTTATTTCATGACTGATTAGTTTGATCAAGAGACATTTCCAAGGTGGTAAAAAAAGCGTCCCCCTTTTCTTCATAAATAAGAGAATTAATAAATAAAAATAATAGTAGAAACCTAGTATATATATAATATTTTTATAGCTACAAAGCGTATACAATATTATCCTACAGTAGTGTAATGATAATTAAAACCACTGCTAAGCGAAAATTTCGTCGTCTTACATCCCGTCAGTGCAAAATTCTTCACCTCTACAATTGTCTCAGTTAATTTAACCTTACAATCACAGTTATAATCAACCAATGCAAATATTGGATCTACTGTTTCAACTCTTATTGAATAATTCTCACAGAGTTTATCCGAAGTGACTTCAACGAATTTACATGCAAATTGGCTTTCCGAATCGATCTAACCAAACGCTCATAGGGTTAAAACTATCACCAATTTACCATTATCCAAACATCGTTCTTATTACTAATATTATAGAGTTCAAAACGATATAGAATCTAGTTTTTAGATCGCACAGGCAACTTGGTTTTAGAATTAGTCAAGCAAAATTACAACTTCGTGTCAATCAGTAAGAATGCTCTTTATTCAAATAATGTAAGGTTCATTTTGGCTTGCATAATAGGTTTTGGTAGGAAATGGTAGTTAAAGTTTTCTGGCAATCTAATATGTGACAAAGTGATTGTATGATGTGTTTGGTCTCTTCTTGTTTGACTTTCTAAGGCTTACAAATCTATGTCTGTGCCAATTTAAGTTATTGCTTAGTAACTTTGATGTGGGAATGGTAGGAATTTGGGGTTTCGTGGTAGTAACTAGATCATTTTAATTGGTATTTGTAGACTTCGTAATTAGAAACTATAATTAGCCGTGTGTCAAAAAATCTATTCCTTCTCAAGTTCAATAAATCCAGACCCGCTACTAAATAATCTGACTACTAAGGGATTTCTCTTCTAAAAAATAATTTTACATGGAAATAATTTTGTATTGACAGTTCGTTTCACAGATCTCCTGCTTATGGTGAGAAGCGATAAGAACAACAATGTGTAGGTGTGGTTTGTGTACTGTGCCAATCCGCCTAGTACTTTACAAATGCCTACTATTACAAATAGCCCAAGACTTCAAACAAATTCTACTGGGGAGACTAAAAATAGTGTATAGCAGCGGTGAAAATAAGTTATCATCATAATTAACAACCAATAAAACGACCCACTACTTACGCACGGGTCTCTTCAATATGAATAAATGATGAATAACCCATTATATGTATGTAGATAGATAAAACGTACTTTTATGCCAATCTTCATTTAAATTAATAATAATTATGTATTGTATTTATTAAATCCTCAAGCCTCAATCGAGTCTCCCAACGGGTTGGTCTCAAAATGAACATGGACAAGACGAAAGTCATGTCCAATGTTCATGTAGAGCCTTCCCCTGTTATGGTTGAGAACTCGGCTCTCGAAGTTGTTGACGCGTATGTATACCTTGGACAGACAGTCCAATTAGGTAGGTCCAACTTTGAGAAGGAGGTCACTCGCCGAATCCAACTCGGATGGGCAGCGTTCGGGAAGCTACGCAACGTCTTTTCGTCAAAAATACCTCAGTGCCTCAAGACGAAAGTCTTCAACCAATGTGTGTTGCCAGTGATGACATATGGATCCGAAACGTGGTGCTTCACCATCGGCCTCATGAACAGGCTCAGAGTCGCTCAAAGAGCTATGGAAAGGGCTATGCTCGGGGTTTCTCTACGGGATCGAATCAGAAATGAGGAGATACGTAGAAGAACGCGGGTCACCGACATAGCCCAGCGGATTAGCTCTTTGAAGTGGCAATGGGCAGGCCATATAGCTCGGAGAACGGATGGCCGATGGGGCCGAAAAGTTCTCGAGTGGAGACCACGGATCGGAAAACGCAGCGTCGGACGCCCACCTACCAGGTGGACGGATGAGTTGGTGAAGTTAGCTGGTTCACGGTGGATGCAAGTCGCATCCGACCGAAACGACTGGAATTCATTAAGGGAGGCCTATGTCCAGCAGTGGACGTCCGACGGCTGATATGATGATGATGATGATTGTATTTATTGACTTGTCTAAATAATCTTTACGAATTTATGGAAATCATTAGGTTCATAAATCTTCAAATCTTTAGTATTTAGATCTTGAGAATTTGGTATAACACCCCACTAACCAGATGGGTTGGTCATCAGACTAAGTTGGTACCTACAATTTGTTAAAAAGAACAACCTATGAACCCTATTTACCAACCAAATATTCAAAAGACCAGTTTCATTAAATCAAGCCCTTGCCGGAGGCGGGTAGTACGACGTATTCTGTGGGCCGGAAATAGGTACGTCCCTTCGTATATACGTATTAGGTTCAATAGCATCGTTTATTTATATTTCGAAGGTTTATCTGAAGGTTTCATCCGCTGAAATAGATCTTGAGCCAAATGTGTAAGTTGTTGTTTAAAGATCTTAAAGAATTGTATGAATAACTAGCGACATTTTTCAGTGAGGTAATTCGTATACTATTATTATATTGATATATATTGATAATTATATGATATTTAGGCTCTGCATGATCCATCCGAACAAAAACAGTCAGACACAAAATATTTTATCTTAACACATACGCAGCTATTTTTTTTTCTAAACTTCTGAACTCCCTAATGTAAATTTGACCTGATAAAGCAGTCACAATTTCAATATTATCTCAATAACAATAAAGTCCAAAGCGATTTCCTAGAGGACACAGTAATCATTATGAATAAGCTTTATCTTCAACAAGCAGCCGGAGAATTAGCATAACGAATAAAAATTACGGTCTAGACAAGACTCAGCACGTTTGGAAAGAGTTTTTGAAGTTTTTAGTTATTTATACGTAAATTCTTTAAACCATTTTAAACCTACTAGTTTACTAGTGGGGTTGAGTATGTGTAGCAGAAAATCTAGATAAGGTCTAAGTTTTTAAACAGAAGTAGGCGAGGTGCAGACTGTATTATTTACATAAAAGTCGGTCAAACAACGTTGTCACTGAGGTATTTATCGAATGTATCGTATTGCATACACAAAACCAAGTCAATTACCATATTGATTAAGCCAGTGGAGATTGCATATTAAATAAATACAATACTAAATAACTTATAAGAAGTAAAGAGGTGCGCGGCGGTATTTGATCCCACAACCTTAAGAACGAAAGACAAGTGATTACTTACCACTTAGCCTACACGGAATGGGGAGATCCGTGCCTAATTAATGGGGTATAATTATTGATATGATATGGCCTTACTTCTAGCAATTTTACTATCATAGCGACAAAAGTAAAATTCCTCACAAGTCGAGTTACATTTACGATACCGAAGTTATTCCAATAGCATCGTAACTTATAAACGACGACTCAGCGAATCTCGGCGATCAACCAATATGAGTATTCGAACATTTATAAGCAGGATTCTTATTTCTGTGGACGTGTAAAAGTCTTATAGAATAAATTTGAGATATCTTGGCTTAGTACCTACCGAAAGCTAGCTAAATTTATCTATTTCTTTAGCTTTGGTTGCAAAAACCCCAACGCTAAATTTACAAATATCTTATTATTTTGATTTTTGTACTTCAACTGCATTGTTATAGGTACAATTATTCTCACCAGCCCTTTCATGCGAATGTTCTGAAAGTTCGACTAACTATACAAACAGTCAGTGATTGACACCATATATAATGCTAGATCTTATCGATAGATCCCATTAAAGGACTTAGAGGACATGGTATAATCATAATCACCATCCTTACAAAGCTTGTAGCCTTCATCTACTAAGTGTATAATGCTTTATTCGTACGATGTTTTGCCAATCCGTTGCCCTTAAAGCGTTAAAGACTCTCAACCCTCACGTAGAATTCCAAACCCAACTTCAAAGAAAGTCTATTTGAAATGTTCAAAAGTTAAGAAGGCCCTTAATCAAATACGATACGTCAATTTTACGGCAAATATCTCTCGTATGGAGAAATATATTAAATTCTGAGGAAATGGCGTCAACGATGCTCGGGGTTATTCAATAAATAATACGATATTGAGTTGGAATAACTGTGTATTTCTTTTTGAATATTGTTTTGTTTGAATATTCGTTTTGGAATATTATTTTAAAATGTCAATGAAACAGTTTTATAGGTTCATTTCGACTCTGGTTTATGTAATGATGGACAGATAATCTGGTCAATCTACCAGTGCAAGCTGCATCTGACCGAAACAACTGGAGGTGGTTAAGAAAGGCCTATGTTCAGCAGTGGACGCCCGATGGCTGATAATTATGATGATGATGATGATGAACCAATGTAAAGATTGGTTCTTTATAATTATTTGTTGTTTCAAACCTGCCATTTCTCTAGAATCGCTTAGCCTATATCGAGTTCAGAGAAAGTTAGTTTCTAGTTCTATTAAAATAGATCCATTGCTTTAGTAAGCGCTATTTTCACGTGTCGTGTTGTATCAAATTACAAAAAAAATGTGATGATACTATTTTGTAAATGGCAAAAAAAACTATAAATAAGATATTTTCTACAAAATCTGATATTAAAATTGAAACAGGCAGAATATCTCATCGATTCCAATTTAGTCAACCTGTCCAAAAACCGTAGCAAATTCAATAGAATTGAGAAACTTCTTATTAAAGTCACTTATACTCGTACTTATAGCATACAAAGCCGAGCCGGGTTACTAGTTTAAATGAGAAGGATTTTTATGCAAACAAATTGAATAAGCGAGCATCGAACGCCGATTTCAGAAATCCTTATTAATTAGAGCCGAAACAGCAAATAATGTAAAATTAAGCCTCTTTACTCTATTCATGATTTTGTGAAAGAAAATTTATTACTCGTGGGATTTCTGTATATATAAAGGTGCCGATGAAGATTAATGATTTTGTAGGATTTTTTTCATTAATCAGCATTCTCGTAATGAAGATGTATGGTATTATCAGAATTGTTTTCAGATTTTTCCATCGATACAAAATTGGATTGGTTTAATGGACAGGCATTGAAATCGGAGGCTATAATCATTATTTGAGTAAAATTGTTTTCAATAAATCAGAATAAAGGGGGAAATGGGCAGAAAACCCAGAAATAGTTATATCACTAATACTTTGATGAACTTTCTTCTTATTCTCATAATGAGATACTTCGTTAGCTAATAATTATTATCATCATCGTAAATTAAGAAACCTATTACTAACCATAATATGGATCATGTAATTTTAAATTAAAGGTTTTTAATTACATTTTAATTTAATAAATTTAATTACCCATTTAGGGTAGTGGCTAAGATTTGAAACTATGGAAATAATATTTATAACTATGATTGACTACGAGTGGGTTTGGAGCGATTTAATGGCACGGCAAACCTGCGTGTTTGACTAAGTCGTACTTGGAAGTCGCATAGAACTAGTACATAGGCACAAATAATTATAATACACAAAAAAGTTAATCAGTTAAGCTCATCTTTTTAATCATATTAAAACACAATCTATTTTTTTAATATCAAGGTGAAGTAAAATGTTTGTTCTGTGATCGGAACACACGCCTCCCAACAAATCATTATTATCATCCTTCCTTACCCGATAAAACCAAACTTTCACCCTTTTTTAACCCAAAATAAAATAAAATGCTGCAAATATCCAATTCTCGCGCCCAAATGTTGCGTGCCAAAATTTTATTCGTTTGTTTTGCGAACAAATATGAACGGTACCTATTCTGTTTTTATTCGAGAATATTCGGAACAAACACCTACAATATCAGTTCTGAACTTTCCAGAAACTTTTTGTTTTTGTACTACCGCTACCGGCTTTTATAATGTGGAATGAATGTTAAAGTTTCTCAAATAGAGGGTTAGTAAGCAGAGTAAAACGCTGTGTGCGCTAAGTAGCAGCGTACTGGACTTTCATTCCGAAGGTTCATTCATCATCATCATTTACATCAAAGTCCCAAATCCCGCCGCGCACTTCAAGTTTTCTCATGAAAATTGTATGAGCGCTCTAAACACGCTACGAAATCAGCATGTTCTTATAACTTTGAAGAGTTTAAAGAACATGGTCACACACACCAACCCGCACTTGGCCAGCATGGTGAATTAAGACCAAAACTCTCGCTCACGAGACTCCGTGTTATAGAAGTGAAATAGATTTTCTTTGAGCTTTTTCTGTTTACTTTTTTACAACATGATTTTGTTTTTTTTACTTCTTAAAACAAACCAAACCAAACTCAACTCCCACACACTAAGAACTACCGAAGCTTTTATATCAATGTTGCAAAGGCGTTTCATGTTCTAAAATAAACCCTATTCAGCTGTATTAAGGTTGAATGATCGTAGCATGAATATATCCTCAAGTCGAAGATAGGGAAAGACAAATGGCGTCTTTTGTGGTAAAATAGATCCGCAAAAAGTTAGTGAATGGAGATAATCGCGATAATTATCTAAGTTGACCTAGATGTGTATTACTTTTGGTTTAGGCTGTCGACGGAGGAAACTTGGAATATTTTGAGGAACTTGCCTTAAATACCTGCCATTTGGGTATTGGTGCCAGCTCTTAAATCTGCTTATTGGTTGGTTATTTAATTTTATTATCAATAAATCAATCTTCTGTTTGTATTTACTTATTGTGTTTTTGCATATATCGTGTATAAGTGGTTGTGTAGGAGTGATTTAAATTTTTGTACCCGAAAATCTTAGAAAGCTACGCACATCAACTTTTCTGGTACAATATAAAAGAATTATTGCAGCAAACTTTATAGTTAAAATATTCATATTTAATGAAAAACAGTGGCATATTCTAGAAATAGAGAATGTCATAAATACACAAAGCTAAACCCGTGTCAGCCGCAGCGGACATTTTAAGTCTTTATTTAGCCTTTATTTTACAAAACTAGGTCTTAGCTTGCCTTTCACGAGCTACAAAATATTAAACATGCGAATAATTATGAAAATTTGTATTTTGACCTGATTTTTCCTTCAAAGCTTTTCGTTCTGTTGTAAAAACAGTTTTATAAATGCATAATAGGTTTATTTCTAGGTAAAATATTACCTACATTGACCATACAAAAATATATTTGTAGCCCTTCTTTTAGGAGCTATTTTAACAGTTATGTTATACTAAGTTCGAGGTATACATTTTCTTTCTCTCTCTTTCTAGAAAAGCTACGTATTTAGAATTATTTCAGCTCAACAGTCAAGATTTCAATAAAGAGTCAATTCTCACTTGACACAAACGGGTTAACTATACGCATTCCCAGTAGTTATGTTTGTGTGTTTATTAACACTACTCGACGCAAATCCCGCCTATCTTCTTAATCGACATGACGAATCGCATACATCCATTCTAAGATGTCACAGCCAACGGGAGATAGCTGGTTGAGTTATGTGTAAAGATTTAATAGTTAAAGCGAGGTGATTTTATGGAATAATTTCATTATACTTAGGTAACTAACTAAGCCATTGGGTCAGAAACACACCAGCCATAGATTTCATCCATAAATTGTTATAATCATCCTTATCTCTCTCGTCAAGAGATAATTCCCTACTGTAAAAATATCTACGTTCAATTGAAATACTGATAGATATTATTCGGTCTAATCTTAGGTAGTTTAAAGATTTCAATATCTATGTTATTTATTTCCAACCAAATAATAAGATTCAAATTCCTTGAACAAATGACTTTTTAGAGTAAAAATATAATTATCCCACGGTTGCCTGGAAGAATTCGCTCTTAGCGATTTAAAGATTTATGTCATTTATTTCCATAAAATCCTAAAGATCACTTGGACAAGTCAATTATGTAATACAATTCATTATTAAAACTTAACATTAAATAAAAATATACAATGGATAGGCCGCCCATTGTTTTACTGTATTGTTATGTGTATTTTTTGTGTATATTTTTGTAATGTGGTGTAAAAATAAAGAATTTTGTATTGTATTATATACCTCTGCTTTTTTAACATCTTTTTCTAATATTGAAACCCTTAGTTAGTGATTCAACGATATATCACAAGTAATTCAGCTGTTTTAAATCACTGTGTCATAATTGTAGTATATTTGCCCGATAGTATCGCGGTATTTATTCATATCCGACTATCCGGCCCGAATATCAGGAGATTCGCCAGATTCCCGAAACTCGCTCACATTTCAACTTGATGGAGCCTCCCTGTATATTGTTATCCGGGAATTATTACGTCATACGCTAAAATTGTATTTGTGTCTTGAAATGTCGTTAAAGACTAATTTGCTAACTAACTTCCGACCCGTGGATTTGCTTGCGTCATAATTTTTTTATGTATATTAAAAATCATTGGGTTATTTTGATGTATGAACTGGGAGTACTTATATAACCTAAATAAGCACAACTTTTTCAAATCAATTTCATTTATTTCAGACGACATTAAGCAGAATAAAGAATTCAAAGAATACTTTATCGAGAGTTGATTAAGGCCAAAAAAAAATCTTATCTTATCTTATCTCTAAAAGTTATTGATTGCAGACTGTATTCTAGGAAATCAGCGTTGGACGTCCACTAACGAGATAAGCCCATTATAAGTATGAGTGTAAGCTTCAGCCAGCAGTAAACGTCAGAAATAAAAACGGTTTTACGGTTTTAGAAGTTTATTTCTCACAGAATATGTACAATTCACTTATAAGAGAAATATAAATAGCACAACAATAAATCGGATAAACAAAGTTCTTCTTCTTCTTTTTCTTGGTGACAATTTGGTATGGTAAATAAGTGCAAACGTCAGAAGTGGTGAGTTTTTTTGTATGATTACTGCGTCAGTGATACCAGCTAGTTCCAGTATAAACTACCTTTTTTTATTATTTAGTTATTTTTTAAATTCAGAGAAGTCTTGTGAAAAATGTGATTTTAATTTGTGTTTGAACGAAATAAATGATTTTGTATCTTTAATGTCCCTTGGTAGCTTGTTAAAAATCTGTGCCCCTTCGTATAATATGTTTTTTTTTCCATAATTTGTTCGTGGTGTGCGTAATACTAAATCATTTGCTCGTCTTAGTGAACGTTTGCTTAGTTGTGATTTTTTTGTAAATGTTATCTGTGTATGAACTTTATGGTTCATTATTTTGCGTATAAAAATACATGTGTTGAACTTATACAATTGAGACAGTGTCATATGTAATCTTTATTTAACGTACAGTTACTAATAATATTTATAGTTTACTTTATTAATAATCCATTCTCAACACATTCAATTTAAAATCAAAGCCTCAGAATTTGTATTTAAATATTCAGCTTAAAAAAACTTAACCCAAACCGTCCAATGCAAACAGACCTCCCGAGCGCTGATTGATTAATTGAAAATGCAGCGAGCGGTAAAGCGAGGGAGGTCCTGATTAATTGGTCCATCGTCTATGCATTGGATGGAAATAAATACCTTCAGTGGAAAAAAATTAAAAAAGCAATCGAATTTAAACCTTAAGTGTTTGAGAATTTTTCAATTTAATCTCACTTTGTTTGTACAGTTTGATGAAGATTTTAACAGATTGTTGAATTTTGTACCTCTATTTTCAGGTACCTATTAAAATATACTCGCTATATTTTTGGAAGCATTGTGTTCTTAACCTGCGTTTTTTAGTGAAACCCAATAATATTAGTGACTACCGGTTCGAGTTTCAGTGTTAGATACCACAAATAATATAATAATTGCCTTTTACCTATTGTCTGTTTCTGCAACCATTTAAACATTGGTTAATTTATAAAATGCGGGAAATCAAAGTACTATGTTTTACTTACACTAATTTATATTTGTGAATTTAATCATCTTTGTCTATAAATCATAAAGATAAATATAATAGATATTAATAAAAGGCATACTTCAAAGTTACCCTTACCCTAAGGGTCTATGCACATCATTATCCAATCAGATGAGCAAGGGCCTTTATTTATAGTTTGCCATTAAAGTGATACAACTTTATAAGTGTTTATCTACGGGAAAGGTCGTTATTTGTGGACCATTTTTTATTGATCTGACATAATAATAGTATCTATGTACCTAAACAAATTTGAACACCATCATAACAACTGAAATATTGTCCCACTACTGGGCACATGTATCCCTATAAAAAATAGATGTTGGGTATTGTTCTAAAGCCAGCACTACACCAAAAATATTTGAGTAGGTACATATATTATTTTATTTTTCTTTATTATAGGTATATCTAGTATGTCCTCATAATTAAAACAGCTGATGCAGATAGTGTAGTAACGTATGTTTTTAAACTTATGGCCCATCCTAATAAAGCATACAAATAGCGACAGCGACTGTTTTATACTATGTAGTGTAGTGAAAGGGAAGTTTGTTTAAAGTAAATATCTTTTACAAAAGACTTTTAAAAGTCCTTAAATTACAGACCTCGACCGCCTGTTATAAAATGACCCACATTATGACGTAAACATTTTATGTCTTTAGTTATGGCGTTTCTTTGAAACTACGCTTGTGAAGGCCCTTTGAAGAAACCTTACACATTATCTTTATGTACTTATGTAACTACATAAGATGTAAGGGTATTAGCACAGGTAAAAGAAATAGGCTAATCTATTTTCGTGAAGTGTGGTGCCCGCCTAAGGAAAGTACTACTCTATATCTCAGGAACCGCTGATAAAAATTAAAAGTGTAAAAAAAAATCTATGTTGGATAAAACATTCATCAAATAAGGCTATAGGATAATATCAGATAGGTATATAAACTTTATGAAGGTAACGTAAAAATCGCAAGCAAAGCAGTCGACAGGTCAGCTAGTTAATGTATCATATAAAGCTAGTTTAAAATGAAAACAAGCAAACTTCACTAAACTTATCTATGTATGCACTAACTGAGCCAAAACCTAACAAGCAGACTCCTGCCAAATCTCTAAAAAGCAACTGCCATTCCGCCATCAAAACAATATTTTAACCAAATCTGTTCTCAATAAAATAAAAATATTCTGGGGTTTAACGAATACCCCAATTTGTGTGCAAGATCTTGTGGTTGGGCCATAAAATTAGATATTAGCGTGGAGTTAAGCAGAGCGATTTTGCAGAAGATTTGTCTAGAGAGGGCATATCATGGGAAGGGATTAACACACATATTGACTACTAGCCGACTGCCGATAGCTTCGCTTGTGTTTTATCACGTTATATGTATTTAAATATACGCAGGGTAAATGTAGCTATCCGTGAAAGACTTTGAAAATGAGAACAGTAGTTTTTAATTGTAAACTGTAACTGTACTGTACCCGCGGGCGCCAAACTGACTAAGAGATTAATTTACAAGACGGGCAGCAGCGTCCATCTATATACTAGATCAACTTACTGCGATCCCAACCCGCCTGGTTAAGTTTGATGATTATACCGAATCCCTGAGACCTATAATGGGTTATATTGGGAAGTCCCCCGCCCAGTAGTGGGACGTGATCTGGGATAGGATTCGGAAAATTAAATCTGGTAATAGTAATAGTAATGGTAAATTTATATTTCCACTTTCTCATTAAGTTTTGCGCACTACTAAAGTACCTACAGTCAGCGTCAAAATCAGTTCCAAGTTTCATGGCCGGCGTGCTACCGGCTAGTGTCACAATCAGAATTGCAAATGCGTCAGTAAATTTACAAAGAATACACGAAAATTATGCGGGACCCACTCGCTGGGGTTTTATTCTGTGACACACGGAACTCTGTTAAATGGAATGTAAATTTCAAGTGTTTTGAGAGGCTTTTGAATTACAAGATCAGAAATTTGGCATAAATCGCAGAAATTGCGAAGCTCGACTTAGCGTAATTTTGTGGGAAGTTTTCGTTCTACTGTTTTGCTCTACGAGTATAATATGTTGTAATGTTATGAAATTTTTGATATGTATATTATGTTTACCTAAACCATTTTATCTGTTTCAGTGTAATGTCACGGACACACGGTACTCAAACTAATAATTTGTAATTTTTTAATATTAATTAGTGAGTAACTGAAAATCTTAGTTTCTAATTTCGAGGGTCGACGTATACTTAAAAACTGCCATCTTATTTGTTTCTTAGCATAACCATGAGACACTTGCGATACAAATCGCTAGTACATTTTATGAGACATGACCACAATCACAAACCCACAAATGCCGCTTCGTATGGTTTGTCTTAAGGGTAAAAAACCGGCGTTAGCAAAAATCCTGGCAGCGGTTTTTAATACCTCATGAGTAATTACAACTGGTTAATAGAAATATACAAACACCCATATTTCAGTCCCTTGGCCACAGATAAATAATATATACTTGGGTACAAAATTTTATTAAAATCTGTGTCGTTCCTCATTTATAGAAGGGTAAAAAGGAAAAGGAGAATTTTTAAGTCAGCTTTTCTGAATGACCGCATGCTGATGATAAATTTTTGGAATAAATTATAAAAAACTCTATTATATTTCTTTGTGTTTCATTTTACTTTTGCCTTGGTCAATTGGGTCCATGATTGATACTCATTTTATTTAAGAACTATACTACATTATGATTTTAAATACTTTGAAAAAGTTTACTTTCTCTCTAAAATTCTCATCTAAAATTTCCACTGAACCGCAATAATTCTTGAAAATCCGATTATTGTTTGAATTTCAAAAGCTAAATTCCCCCGAAAATAACTATCTATAATTATTGCGTTCCACTATTGTGAATATTCACTAAATACGATAATATCGTCCAATGACCCCATTTCATCAAGCATCCCATTGTGGTAGCCATATTAAAATTTTGAATAAATTATTGTGCTCTACAAAGCGGAATCTCATTTTGCCCGACGAAGCATTTTTCCAACAAGTTAATGAGGCAAACTGTACCTAGCTGGATGTAAATAGCTAGTTAAATTTGTATCCGCGTTTTCCGACCCGTGGTCTCCAATCGAGAACCTTTCGGCCCCATCGGCCATCTGTTTTCCTCGCTATATGGCCTGTCCATTGCCACTTCAAAGAGCTAATCCGTTGGGACATGTCGCTGACCCGCGTTCTCTTACGGATCTCCTCATTTCTGATTCGATCCCGTAGAGAAACCCCGAGCATAGCCCTCTCCATAGCATTTTCTTTCATAACAAATCTATTACAAATCTCATTACAAAAACCACACCGATAGTTGCTCAAGAGATAAAAACAGACAAAAAATATCATAACCGTGGCTGTTAATATTTGAACCAGCTATTTGCACTTTAGCTTAGGGTTTCGGTAGGATTTTTGACTGAACAGTTGCGTTGCCAAGACTTTGATTACACGAGTACTTTCTAACAGCTTAATAATGTCTTTCAAAGGCCTTTCGAGGGCTCAGAAGGATCACTTTTGAGGGAATTTTTCGATTAAATTGTCTTGACTTTGTTTGTTTGATACGTATGTATTTCACGGGTGTCGTTCATCCTACTTTACATAAAGAATATAATATGTACATTACATATTTGTCCATGTATTTATTCAACCGTCATAATCATCAACATCATAATACCCACACGCTGGCCTAAGTACGGTAATACTTCAAATTTTACATAGTTTTTAGAACATACCGGTTTCCTCAGTTTTTTTTACCGTTAAAAAACTTAGTGGATAGGTAACTAGTCTTATCATATAACAATCATTGTGCAAATAATATAATTTAATTATAACTTCTTTGGAACTTTTGCACAATGATTGTTATATTATGATAAGACTACTTACCTATCGACTAGGGATACTCTCTGTCTTTAGGGTCAATAAGCGACTCTGAGCATATTTATAAGGTCCATAGAGAAGCACCATGTCTTGTATAATGTTTTTACAACACTGCAATCAGAATAAGTTGTCCATTTCGCAGCTGTCACCGCCATAAAGCTGTAAATCAATTGCAGACAAATAGATTATTTGGCAGCCTTTTCATGACAGGCCATTTCTATGGATTATTCCCGTTGGCCACCACATAGTTGGCCACCGCTGGTGGCCAACGGGAAATTTTATTATATAAAGTTTTATTATACTTTTTATACCTGGAGGTCGTTAAGGGAAGGGAAGCCCATGTCCAGCAGTGGACGTCCAACGGCTGACATGATGATGACGAAGTATGTATTTTGTCCTTAATTCAACATAAGGTATTATAATGATTATCCTTGAAACAGTTTAGCTTATAAACAGATAGGTGTCTAGATGACATTTGTCAAAATGATAGCTGTCAAACTTTAAACTGCCATAACCCTGAAACGGCTTGGCCTAGAGATGCCTTACTAAGCTCAATCGACAGGTGTTAGAGAGGACAACATTTTCAATGACAGCTGTCAAACTTTAAACTGCCATAACTCTGAAACGGCTTGGCCTAGAGATGCCGTACAAAGCTCAATCGACAGGTGTTAGAGAGAGCAACGTTTTTAATGACAGCTGTCAAACTTTAAACTGCCATAACTCTGAAACGGCTTGGCCTAGAGATCCCGTACAAAACTCAATCGACAGGTGTTAGAGAGAGCAACGTTTTCAATGACAGCTGTCAAACTTTAAACTGCCATTACTCTGAAACGTCTTGGCCTAGAGATCCCGTACAAAGCTCAATCGACAGGTGTTAGAGAGAGCAACATTTTCAATGACAGCTGTTAAACTTTAAATTGCCATAACTCTGAAACAGTTAATCGATTCCATTTAAATTTAGAGAAAATCAAGTTTTTCCAAACCTAGGTCACAAAAATTTGTGCTCAAACTCATATCTGTGAAAAGTCCTGTAATGGGGTCCACAGATGTGGACAATTTGTCATTTAGATAGGTCACGTACGAGAGGTTAAGCAATGATTCAATCCGTGCTGTACGACACACCTATTATACTATGTAAATGTAAGTATTAGATGTAAGATTAATAAACAGTCATAACCGAGCCATCCGAGTGTTTCTGACTCGGAACTATGTGGTGGCCAACGGGAAATTTTATCACTTTTATTCCCGCTGACCACCACTGGTGGCCAACTATGTGGTGGCCAACGGGAATAAACCAAATGTATAAAACTTTATTCCCACTGACCACCAGTGGTGGCCAACGGGAATAAAAGTGATAAAATTTCCCGTTGGCCACCAGTGGTGGCTAACTATGTGGTGGCCAACGGGAATAATCCCATTTCTATTAACTTTTTCGGGTAATTCTTATGAAATGTTTTTATTCATTATCAACACGGTAATAATCATGATACTAGTTAATACCATACATTTTGTATTTCGATAAAATAGTGTTGTGAATGACAATTAAGGTCTAACGTATTCGTCGTTTTATCATACCTAAAAATACAAAATACAAAGTAAATAAATTCGTCCCATTATGCATGGGTATCCTCAATCTAACCACACTATCTTGGAGAATTCAGTATAAATTGTATATTATCGCGGTGCGGAACCTACCACGCACACAAGAACCTACTTCTAGTCTTATTGCGAAATAGGAAGTCCCTAAACTAGACTTAGCTTTAGGAAAAAAGTGTCTCTCTTTACCAAATAAACATCAAACCTTAGTTCGAGCAATCCTAACATTCCCATCAGAGGAATCCGAACAATTTACCTTAAATCCGAAGTTTGCGAGTTGACGCGCAATCGGTCAGTCCCCAAAGGGCCAATTTCAAGGGCTACTTAGGGACATGTCAACTTAGAGTAGGGTAAGGACTTAGCTACTTATCAAACGGTTTGAGAACTCACAAGTAATGTTTCACTGGTCTTACCTGGAGGTTAAGGAACTTATCAATCTTTTAAATCGGGGAGAAATTGGTGGGGTGGCCCATCTTTTTGAACTTCTCTTCATCTTTTAGACATTTAACAGTATTCATTTTATTTTAACACTATCAGCGCCCATGACACAAACATGTTTGTATCTACGCAATGTATATTTACCATGTTATATTTGTATTAAAAAAATAACTTTTTATTATAATACCGAACCAGTAGTCAATTAAAAACACACGACGAAAATTCTCTGCCAAAACCTAGTAACTCATAAAGCTCGCTCCACGACTCATTTATTATGATACGGCCAATTATGCCGTTAAAACAATGGGTTATTATTTTTCGTGGCATTCTTCAATAGAAATTCGGGCATTGTACCGAAAATAAACGCAAAATGGTGATTCATTTTACCCCATTGTAATGCCTCGGATCATTTGAATTCTCATCGTTAGGTGTATTATTAACCGACATGTTAGATTCATTGGGATACATGTAACAATTATTGTAAAAGGATTTGTTAAAATCAACCGTCGTCGGTTGGCTTCATCATTATCAAAACTACTTTTATTTTATTTATTTATTTAAGTGCCCGTAGTTGTATTGTACTTAATACGAGTTGTTATGATGATGATAACAACAGTGAAGTTTGCCAAAGCTCTAACGGTGCGACAATATGCCGTCAAACTTCAGTTAAAAGTTGTGACCTATAAAACTAGAAGTGATCTATAAAAATTCAAATCGTCTTCTTTTAAATGTCTTCTAGAAAATGGCGTCGACTATTATTCAAGTGTCGATGACACTGTAAAATAGGGTACCGTTTTATAAAATCTTAAAAAGTATTTTATGGTGCAAGAGAAAAGTGCTCGCCTATTTTATTTTTTGCGAACGAAGCTTTGCCCTGTATGCATAGCATAAGTTTGAATTTTCCATCTCTGTTATGAATCTTAACGTCTATATTAATGTTACTAGCTATAAAATAGCTTTCAGCTATTTACAAATACCTGAAAATTAATAACTAAATCTAATATTGTAAATACACTCAGGAAACTCAAGATACAAATGATTTTGCCATACCAAATACTTAATAATTATCTGTTATTTAGATTTAAATAAATCTAAGTTTTAAAGAAATTACGTTTTTGTAACTAATAAGTATAGTATTATTTTAATGCCTTAAAATTGCCTCCTGGTTGGGCATGAACTAATATTTTTTTCTGTTTATACTCCTAATATTTATTAATATCAAACAAAATTAAATTTGATAGCGTGACTCACTCTTGGCAAACAATTTATTTTATTGTAAAGAACGTTTTACAAAAGAACTCACACTAACGTCAGGAGTTATTACATTTAAATTACATGGAAATATTTAAAACTATATTTTTTATATATCGTGTTTTATGGCATTTACAAAATAATTAATAATAATCTTGGTAGGACGACAATTTTGTTAGTTTTTAGTCAACGTAATATCTATTTTTTTTACCGAAAAATACTAATCTGTTTTACATAATCTGGTTTTAACAGTAAGTTTTTTTGTTCAGATACGTATTATTATGGTAAACAACGCAAAAATAAAGCGTTGCGTATGAGCACAAACTTCCAATTATAAGTTTAAAACCGTTTTAATTAAATCGAAACGACAACATAAATAAGAAATAAATCTGAGGGGATCTTCACGCGTCATATACCTCATTGTTGGGTCGTAGAAGGGACAGATGTGTCGTGTGTCTAGTTTGTACCATTTATGGTACGGGCACATTTACATTGATTTTATCTCATCTTTGTTACACTATTTAGATTTAATTTTATTTTTCAGTTTTATTATTATTTACTAGTACTTGGCGTATCGCAGTGCAACTAGTGGTCCAAAATTATCATAAATAAGATAAGATAATATTTATTTGTGTACTACAACATAAAATTACAAATAAATTGAATCGAAGCTGTTTGCAGTTGCTAGTGGTTACGTTGGAACTCATAATTTCTAAAACTTTAATGACTTGAAACAGGTAAAGTTACGCGATAAAGATCTGTTATAACTCCTTAATTAGGTATATTGTATTTAATATTATTGATTAAAAGTTATTTTATAACCAAAATTTCATTGAAAATACCTATAACTGGTAAAACTAATAAAATTTGCCCTAGCAAAAATTAGCCTATTCCTTACCTTAATTCTGATGTTTAAACTCTTAAAATAATGATTTTAATAAAATGAAAGTTTTATAAAATCCGTTCTGTAACCTTGTGCATGCAAAATTAACAAACACCCATCCGTCCAAACGATATTTTGTAGAAAGCTTTTTCAATATTATTATAAAATTCCTTCATTCCACAGAGTAATAATGTTTTTTGTTATCTAAGTTTCATCTTTATCTACGAAATCGTTAAAATACAGTGCAAATGGTCAACAACTATGTTTCACTGTCCATTAAGTCCCCATTTATTGTTGTTCCGAACCGCAAGATGTCCTATGGAGCCGATAACTCATTCGCTATTGACAATCAGATTTATGTGGTAACACTGGATTTTTTGTTGGCGAAATGTGTGGAGTAGCTTTTGTTTAGAACTTTCAAATTTGGATCATATTCATGGTTTCCATAGACATCATCATATCAGCCGTCTGACGTCCACTACTTAACATTTGCCACCCTTTATATTTTCCAGCTGATTCGGTCAGATGCAGCTACCATCTAATGAACTGATGGGTGTAGAATGGTGCGTTCCTTTTGCAGTAAATTATAGATCATGTAGACTTTATACATATATTGAGGATTTTACACAAAATTGGAGGGCGCTTGACCATGTCGTGGTCCCGTATTTTTCCAACAACAAACTGACAGTAGCGCAAAGTGCACTCACATCCTTCAAAAGTGACACCTGTCAAGCTCCCTATACAAAATTGACCTTGACATTTATAACTTATTACATTATTGGATTTCTATGATGACCGAGTAGGTAGGTAGAACGGAGCGTCGCTAACAATAGACTTAAGCATAGATATCCTTTAAAGTAGTAAATGTTTATTCTATTTATTTATATGTATATCAAAGGTAAATAAACAGAATAAATTGTATTCTATTTAAAGTTTGTGATCCTCAAGTCGCTGCGATTACCGAGCCAACCCTGGGTTTTTACCGATTTCCTTAATAATCTTATAATTTTTTAACGAGGTCATGTGCTATTTTTATTTTTAAGTTATATCTCCATAGTTTTATCTCCTTATCATATCCCATTAAACTTTCGGTCGCAATTCAATAATATTCTCATTTTATATTATTAACCCCCGTTTCTGTTCCATCGGTTACCCTTGCATAGCGTTTTCAATGACTTTCGACACATAATTTGTTGATTTAATGAAGTGTACTTGACTCGGTTTGAAAATAGGTCAATGGGGTTATCTTTGGCTTTTGTTATGGCTAAATAAGGGAAAACAAGATGTTTAGTTGACTGTAAGAATTACCGTGGTCATGTGGTGCTGGCTTAAGAAAAGTACTGGTCCATTCCTTCTCTTAAATGTCGTCGATAAAACTAAAAGATTTGTTTCGTACAAGACACCACAGTAAGTTGGCACAATATACTGTGCCGAATTAATAATTCTTGTGTGACTTGTCCTTCAATATTTATGTATTTATTTGAATTCTCGCCCCAGTAGTGGGAATTATTGCACTTATAACAAGAGTACATTATAATAGAATAATATTTATTTGTGTACTACACAACATAAAATGACTAAATGAAACTTAAAATTAGACACAAACATTATACACAAAAGGTCATCAACTCAGCATCGGCTGTGCCTGTAATAGTGCAGGCATTGTTTTCAGTGACTCCCGTGCGCTGTGTACAGCACTGTAAACACTTATATCTAAAGGGAAAACTAATACATATCATAACCAATGAAAGGAATAATTGAGTAAACAAGTACGATGCACTTATGTTATACTCCTAATAACAACTTTGTCAGGCAAAGGTATTCAATACTTTTTCAAACATTTGATCTGAAAAAAGTTGAGGGGAATAAGATATTTATACAATTATAGCAACTCTGTAACACACATTACCATGCTGTTACTAATGTTTAAGCTCCGAGACATCGTAGTGCCTAACAATTCCACACGTTAATATATTCTAAGACAGTTAACTGCTGAAATATCACATGAAAGATAAAACAACTGTAAAACTAAATTACAACCATAATATACCAACGAGTCTAGACTTTAAAAGCAATTCATTGCGAAACTCATATTCTAATTCATAAAACAAAATGGCATACAAATTAAATTCACTGGCATTTGAAACCGCAACTGATTTTGAATCACATTCAATTAAGCTCAGTGCTACAACCAATTACACACAAAAAATAGACCATTATTTTACCCTAGTTGGTAACACCGATAATTTTATTCAATTCGGTTGAATGGGTCCATTGGGCACACTACATTAACCCCGTTTAAACGAGATTTAATTTATTATGATATGTTGATGGTATGAGTTTATGTTTTCATGCCACTGATTTTATAATTATTTTTGAGTTCCACGGAAAAGTGTTTTCATTACCAAGATAAGAAAAGTTTAAGTGTAACATTCAAAGATATTTTCAACTTTCATTAGATCCCTATTATAAAATTGTCTATGGCACAGCAGTGGGTTAGCCGCCGTATGCTTGATACGTAAAGATAACGGGTACTATTTCCGTCCCTTGTCGGATGATATTGATATGCAAGTATTATGTTTTAAATACCGATATGCATTTTTTTTGGTTTTATCTTTATTTTTATTTAACCGCCAATATTGTTATTTACGCCATACATGGAAAATACTATATAAGACATACTATACACAGATTTTTTAATTGAAAATCTCGATTGATACCTATTGTTCCCTAAAAATTGTACTTAATATTATGTTAACCTGAACAGAATCATAAGGTTGCAGACAAGCATGTCCACCTGATGGATATCGGATACCACAGCTTGTAGACGCCAGAAGCATCAGTGATGTCACCTACGCCCTACAGATATATGGCCATTCTTATTCTTATATTTTTTATATTTTCACATACAGCACTAAGTAAAACATAAGGACGAATATGTTAATAACACGGAGCCCGCATATATGTATAATATGTATATAGCCATAACTTTCTTTGAGCTTATCGCTGGCAACATAGATATTAATGTAGGTATAAAAATTATCCAGCAAATAAGATACTTAATGACAAAAGTTATTAATAAAACTGTCAGTATGTTTCATCACACCGAATTCTGTTATTAAGCTTTTCTACCAAAATACAGACCTAATTAGTTTGCAACAATTCTGAGTAACATAATGTTACGTAAATAGTTTCGTCCGTTCATCAAGTCAGAGTAAAATCAACTACATAATTCCCTATTTGGTACTCGGGGCTGTCCCTTTAGGCTCAAAGGGTTAATCATCCCTCTGATGTTTATAAAGATGTTTTCTCTACGAAAACATTAGGGTGTATGCATTCTGTTATAGGGTTGCCTTGGTTTTATTTTGTTTATCCTAGTTTATGAGTCTTGTGGCTAGGGGTGTGTAAACCAGAGATATCTACGCGTTGCGAAGATGCGTAGCGGAACTTAGAAATTGAGTAGATACAAGATGTTTTAATCAAAATTTAGTTACACTATTAATTTTATAATAATGGAAATTAATCACGTATTAACAAAGGAGTTATAATACTCTCGATTTATAAATATTGCAAAGGCCCGTGAAAAGAAATAAGTTATTGTGAAGATGAAAAATAATACATTTACAATAAAATCAAGGTAAATAAAGTAATCCTATAGTATTATAACCAAAACAGTAATTCACTATACGCAACACACATCTTCGCATATCCCTGGCAGAGATACAGCCTTGGCTGAAAAACATAGAGGTCTTAGATGACTAATAAAATTGGCTCCATTTAGCTACCCTTTGCTTTCTTCAACTAAGGTTTTTGATGGTCTGTTTTGGAAGAAAAAATATTGTGGCTTTCTTTGGTAATAGTCTTGTGTGTTGTTGATGTGTTTACAAAATCTGTGCTTGTTATAAAATACATGCTCTGGTTGGATTTATATTTTACCTAGATCATAAAATGTGGGCGAATTATAATATATTGATTTAATACTGTTTATGAGAAATAATATGAACAAAACTGAGTATAAACAAAATAAAGAAAACATAAGAGGTTAAATAAAGATATTGAATTGTTTAATTATTCTGAACAATTTTATGTTTATAAGTATAGTTTAACAATGCCATCTAAGGTATATTTCTTAAACTGAATGCTTTTCTACGGAACATTCTCATCCAAATTCTGAAGGTAGAGAAGAAACATTTGTTTCACATAGGGATAAATAGGTGGCGCTTCTTTTAATTTCCTCAAACATGAGACTGACAGTATTTAAACTACATAATTTTGACAAATTTTGAACCCATTTTATTTTAATCTTAAATGTTAATATTTATAATAGAAAGTCGTTTTAGTTACACTATATATAACTAAAGAACGGTTGAATCAATTGCGCTGAAAATACTCGTATTAGAGGAAGTAGCCAGAAGCTAAGCATACGCTACTATTTACAGCGGGAAAATATTGTACCGAGGGCGAAGCCACGGGGCGAAATGCTAGTAATAATTAAATAATTATTTTTATTTTCAATATATTTTATATGAGATTAAACTATGGTTTTTAATTAAAAGTAGGTACATGCTCTTTGCTAACCCTAAGGGTCCATGATTATGACCACAATTCTAACTTACATAGTTTGAACTTGTACTTAGAATCGAGGGCTCCAATCTCTGTCTCCTGAAAGTTTTAAAGTGCATAGAACTCTAATATGTTGATTGAAATGATGAAACAATAAAACGCTTATTATTTTCTTTAATTTATTAAAATATTTACAAATATAAAAGCTTATAATTATAGTATAAAAATTTTAAAATACTTATTCCCTTTAACTAAGGGATTCTTATTATAATGAATTTACAGCTTTCAATAATAACTATCACAATATAAATTCAGTAGGCACCCCTCAGTCAAATATTTATTTTTCCGAGGAAAACATTCTGAAAATATAATAATTTGATGTTCTTGTTCATTAAGTTATACTTCAATAAAAAACTTAATATAAAATATATCCCTGTACTAGTGTGTAAGAGAAAACTTAAAGTAAATAGACGAATTTGAAATAATATGTTATTTTTCAGTCAGCAAAATGAGATTTTAAGTACCTTATAAATAATAGTTATATTAAACATTCTTCTTCTTTGTAAATGTTGAGGCTCTACCGAACCTGGAGTCATTGTTTTGTGGCGTATCTACGTTTTTCAAGAATCTATTTAATGACTCTGATGTACTCTGCAAAATGCTTAGTCCAAGTCTTACTTTGAAATCAACAAGGCGTTTTAAAAATGAAAAAAATCCTAGTGGTTCATTAGATGGTGGATAAGTTCCAACATCAGGAGTTATACTCGTAGGCGTTGGTCCTAGAGTAGGTGAAAATGGGTCTTTTGAATCAGTGAACGGTGTCTCTGTAGAAGGCATGATTGATGTTGTTTCTGATTTGAGTTCTGTTGTAGTCTCAGTCATCATATTTCTAGCTGTAGTCGTTTCAGCCTTTGATGTTACGTCATTTATAATTGGGCTTGAAGTAGCTCCCGAGTCAGAAAACACTTCATAGACTCTAAAAACTTTTGTTGATGATTCCACATCATTTTGTAGGTCAGATTCTGTCGTTGTTTTATCCTTTTCGTTGACTGGGATAGTTGATACACTTTCAATGACTACATTTTTAGCTGTAGTGAAATCGTCATTGGCATCTACCGCTCCAGCAAAAGTATTTTGTGATTTTAAAGGCTCTGGTAGATCTTGGATCATTGGAGAATTTTCAGTAAGAGACGCCAGATTTCTAACAGGTTTAACGATTGAATCGTCGATTTCATTACTCATGAAGTTATTTTTTTCCTTTTCTAGTTTAATAAGCTCTTCTATGGACGTAGAAATACTGCGTTTCACTTGAGCGTTCCTCTTCCTTCTGTTAATTTTTCGTGGGCCGTGCTCAGGAACAACAGCAGGAGTTGCAGAATCAGACAATTCCTTAGGCACATTACCTACTACAAATTTGCTTTCGTCAATTTCATTGATCTCACTGGATGTGTCAGTGTAATCATCTACATGTTCATCTGCTTCGTTATTTGATCCTAAATAAAGAGAGGTAGGGGCGTAAGTTACCGGACTGTTCGTTGCTTCATTGTAAAACTGTCCCTCAAAAGGATAGACTGGCTTAAAATCTGACTCTGGTGAAGGCTTAACTCCGTAGACTACAGAATTTGCTGCATCATTTCCATATGATGTGATTCCAGATGCAGAAGGTCCAGTTTCTTGGGCTGCATAGATTGGTTCAACAGCTGGCGCAGCAGGCTGGTAGGGTGCATAGGATGTTGGTAATTTATCGAAGCTAAATTTGCCTTCTGTTGTGTAAGCGTGCCTTGTTTCATAATGCGGGCTGTATTTGACAGGATTGGGGTAAGCAACACCATGAGCTAGACCTGTTTTCTGTTGAGGGTAACGAACGTTGTAGTTTGGTTCATATTTGGCAGCAACATGGCGATATCGCAGATCTTGTTGTTGTGGTTTTTTAGCAGGGTAGCTGTTGACATAAGCTGTTTGACCAGCATAAGGGTTTAACTTGTTTTTAGCATGAGCAGGCATTCCAGCTAGAACAGTTCCAAGCATATCTTCTTCTGCTTGACCATTGCCTTCATTAGCATAATCTTCTGCGTTGTTTTTGTAGAGATCGTCTCTTTTGTCTACTTCAAAGGTTCGTCGGACTGGTGTGGAGAAGGGATATAAGAAGTAGCTTGCAATACCAACGATACTAGCTAAGCCGAGTACACCAACACCGACTGAGGGCATCACTTCTCGGGATAAATAATTATACAGTTGTGAAGTGATAGCTACAGGGGCCACTGGTTTCTTTGCCGGCTTGGTCGATTTAGTTTTATTTCCTGTTTTAATTTCAGCAACGCTTGTAGCTTCTTCATCGGGTTTTGGTTTTGTGGTCTTGCGTTTTTTAGTCTTATTTTTATTTTTAGTTGAAGTACGTTTAGGTATTTTTGTTACTGGTGGTGTGCTGACTTCTAGTTCGATTTCTGGTCCCTTCGCTTCCATGGGTAGTAGGGCAGAATCACTGAGGTAAGGTTCTTCTGTAGTCGTGGACCTATTTTTGTTTTTGTTCTTCTTTTTCTTCGTTTTTGTAGTTACTTTAGTCACTGAAGGAACTTTTGCTGTAGCTTTTGTTTCTTCTTGTTTTGTAGTGGGCAATTCTGTAGTCGTCGTTGTCGTAGTGGTTGTTGATTTTATTGTAGTAGTCTTTTGAGGAGCTGGCGTCTTATTCTTTTGTACATTAGATAAAACCGTATCTTTGATTTTATTTAATACATTTTCATTAATAGCAGATCCTCCTGCAATTAAATCTGACTTATTAGTGCTAGCAATAACGGGTCTTTTAGCTGGTTTTACAGTCTGTTTCTTTTTGTTCTTTGGAGGTACTGGTTTGGGCTTTTTAGTTTCTTCCGTTTTTGTAGGTTCCGTAGATACAGTTGTATTGCTGTTAACAGGACTACTTACTAAGACCCAGGTAGAAATGCCTTCGTTTGAAGTCGTCGACTCGTTTTCTTTTAAAGTAGATTCCTTCTCAAGGTCTTCCATTGAAACGGGAACGGCAACGCCAGCATGAGCTTTTTCGGGTTCTTCTTTATCTTCGAGCCTTGTCTTAATTTTATGTTTAGGTTGAAATTTAGCTTTTGATGGTACCTTGATATCGGTTGTGACTGGTGTGTCATTTTCTGTTGATTTCTCAAGCAGTTGATTTGCTACAAGCTTGATGGAATCCCTAATTGGTAGCTTTGTTTTGACGTCTCTCGGTGAATCTAATGTCGCTGCTGGTGATGATGTTGATGATGAGAGTGGTAGTTTCGTTTCATGAGATGCGCTGATCTGGTTTGTTGAACTGGAATTGAGAAATAAAGCCAAATAAGATCTAGGTTAATTTATAAATTAATCTGAATTTAAATGAATGCATAATCAAACTTGAATAAAATAAAAGCATTACAACTTATTACATAAATAATAATATTATAAGAGTTATAGTAAAACAACAGTTGTATTTATAATTATATATTGTATATTAAATAGTTAGTAATCGTAACCATTTATAATTTTTCTATAAGACTTAGTTTATTATTCTAAATAATGATACAATAATAAGTTAGTAAATTAATTAATAAGGTTATTATTTAGCTGATTTACAAAGAGTGTTTTACAGTAAAATTCTAACATAAAAAGGAGGGTTATTATTTTATGACAAATTTAATAAATAAATAAATATAAGATAACTCGGTTATCTCTTTAAATTGAAGTACAAAATATTTTTTATATAGTTTTTATCCAAAAACACCAAGTCATTTGTGATGTAATGTAATGAGTTAATAAATTAGGCATTGCCAGAATATTATTTTATATATAATTAAATATATTTTATATATTATTTTAAATAATATTATGTAAACGACTTTTTCTTAGGTAATTATTTAAAAACACAATATTTTTCATTTTACTCGTATAGACCAGATATCGCGTTTTCTTCTCTTACTTTTTCTAATACCTTGCATTTTATTTTTTTCTCTTAAAAAATCGGTTGTTTTCTTGATAAGTTCTTTCAGCTTGTAAAATAACGTTGGTTTAATCGAATTTGACACGATTTCCTTTTCTTTACTGCTTCTAGAATAAGATTGCTTTCTATTATCAGGAAAAGAGTGCAAGTGCCATGTTTTGATCTCGTCGTCCCAATGCCAATAGGGTCTATAAACATGTACTATTTTAGGTGCTTCCCTTCCGATAGGCAAGAAAGGAGAAAACAAAGCAGCTAATCCAGATCCGGCAAATAAAAACGCGATCGGTGCCAAAAACATGGGGAATAAACCTACAGCAAAAGGGTTTATGCTCGCTAGCCAACCCATAGCACTGACGGCTGGTCGAAAAAAATCTACAAGAGCAGAAAAGCTAAAAATATCATCGTCATCTTTGCTAGGACGGCCAGGTTTAGTGAGAGCTGACGAAGGAGACAACTGTGATAAAGATCCTCCTGCGTCAGAGCTTTCACTGGGAATACCATTTGCTGAATTATAATTAGAAAACTCTGACTCAACAGACGCACTTTCAGCTTCCTGGTTTTCACCTGAGTCAGCGTTAAAATAGTCATTTGCTGACTCATCAGGGGTAGAATCATCTCCGCCCAAAGGTAATCCAAACCCATCGGGAAAAAAGCTTTCTGATTCTTCTTCCTCTGTTTCGATAACCACGTTTTTATTGACGACATTGGTATTTACAGCTATGTTCAAATCAGGGCAAGCCTCTTTAGCTTGTCCTTGAAAGGTATTATTTAAAGTGAGGTAAATAGTAGGGCATTCGTCAGGCGATCCGCTATATTCTTCTGGCCTTATTACGATCCTCTCAGTGTATGCTGACGCGGGTTGGAAAGTTGTGACCTCGAATTCACCGGGGTAATTATGTATAGAGTTATGATAGTTGTAATTTAACGGGTTTGTCACCCGCACCGGTTTTCGCGTCGTCGGTTTTCGGCTAACTTGTGAGTTTTGCTGCCACGGTTTCGGATAACCTACATTTGTAATTATGGGTGTAGGACTGGGGCGCTTAGTATGCAAGTATGTGGGTCGCGGTGTGAAGGATTCTCCTACTTGAATGTTTGTTGAATAAACCTGTGTTTCTTCGGATTGTTGGTATTGATTTGGCCTATAACCGAAATAATTTAACGACTGAGATTTTTCCGTCGCTTTGTAATTTACAGTTTCTGTACTAGAATCATCTTTGTGTATAAATTGAACAGTTGTATAAACTGGATTCCGTTCTTCGTGAGATGATTCAAGGGAAAGGTTCAAGTCCTCGTATTTGCCTTCGTCATTCCACTTTGTTAGCACTTTCCTTATGTTTGGTTTGCGTTTCTCGTTAGTGATATCAGGGAGTTTTATTTGAGCTGGTCGTTTATTGGCTTTATTTTGTACAACAGAATCTTTTTTAAGAATAATTTGATGTCTAGGTATGTTACTGGCAATGCCTTTTAAAAGTCGACTCGTTCTATTAATATTTTGTACATAACGAATGACTGATGTTTTACTTAAACTATCATTTTTATAACTGTACCTTATCGCGTTTTCTGTGGATATTTCAGTTTTAACACTACTATCTTGAGGCCGCGTATAAACAGACGGACACAAACCTACTACTAATAAAACTAAAGTCCATTTTACACAAGCACTTTTTCGGCGCGTCATGGTGGAGAACACTTCTACCTGTAACAAAGAAAAAAATACATAAGTAAAGTCCATAATGGTTGGTGTAAGTAAATGGTACTTTCAAGTATCAAATTGTATAATTTGTATTTTATGTAAATACGGTACCTAGACTGGTAAGACTAGTGAATATAATTTTTGTTTTACAGCTTTTTAAATTAATTTTCCAACTTTATTATTATAAAATATCCCTGACAAGATATAAACAAACAAAAATCGTTTGCATATTGATTTGCGGTTTAATGCTTTACACATTTTTTTAATAAGCTGCCAATAAACTCAACATAACATTGCTATGAATAATTCATAATTTACCTACATAAAGTTTTATTATATATATGCCTCTTATTAAAATTCATGAGTGAACAAGACAAAAAAATACTAATCATATGATTCACCATCATTTGTAATCCTTAGAATTTGTATGTGCTACACAGCTATCAAATCTTATTGCTGTCAATAATTCGTACAAATAATTCAAAACCCTATTCATACTCTTTCCCATAAAGAAATAAAAACTGATGTATCACGCAATGAACGAGATCCGAGGGGTGAACGACCGCGCGGCCATGACCATCGTGTTGTTTATACATGGTATTACTGACCTGCTTAAAACAGGCTTTTTGGGTTTTTAGGTCCCGTTACAAACACTTCGGATCTTCCAAAATTGTCGATCTCCTTCATCTTGCATAATTGGAATTCATCATCATTAGGTTTCGAGGAAACGAATGTGTATTGGTGAAAGTTTACGGTTACAAATGACAATTTTTTCTGTGGGTTTTTTGAATTAGGAAATTACCGCACGGTTGTTATTGTTTATTATTTTCAAATTCACTTTCTTGACTTTCATTTTTGTAAATTGTCTATGGCTATTTTGGAGAAGATATTTGTTGTTAGGTTTATAGGATGTGGGCTCTAGAAAACTATTGAAATACGTCTAGTATTTTTAAGGTGAAGATATGGAAAATTTAATTGTAAAATGTATGATTACAAACTTGCTGATTTAGCTCAGTTTTAACTTTTCTTATCAATTATTATTGCTTAGTTACTAGCATCGTTATCTCTCCAAATATAATACCTTAGTATAGTTTTATATATTTTAATATTATAATAAGGGAACATTGAATTGTTCGTTAGGTACGTTTGGATTAAATAGATTTATAGAATAACTCCATTTCATCTTAATTTTCTATAATCAACTTTTAGAAAATCATCTCACAATGATTTCTCTCGCATAATGATTGCTAATGTATATTAGCATCGAGAAGTTGCCGTAATTGAACATGACCGTAACATCAACCGCATAATTATAACTGCAAAGTGCGTTGACATCTGCAAACGAAACCACGAGCGAATAGTTAGAATAAACCTATCAGGTAATACGTAATAGCAAACAAAGATCTGCTAAATGTTTTGAATAATGCATAAAGTTTAGTGAGTAATTAATTATTCACACCACATTTAATATTTTTCTTTAAAGACAAAAAAAATTGTAGTGCCTCCCTGTGGTCATACTGTAATTATACTTTAAACATATCATAATTATATGTATGAACTCTAATAGGGCACATAGAGTTATGAAGCAATGAAAGTACTCGTAGCACTATAACATGTTACTTCTGTTAATTACATAGCATAACCTCTATAGATCTATTTATTTTTACAATAATATTTATTTGGATTATGCACAGATTAAACTAATAATAGACATGAATTTTGGATAGTCAACGCATAGCCCAAATTAATGACTCTCAATATTAATATTATAAATGGAAAAGTGTAAGTAAGGAAAAATGTGTCTATTTCTCGGCAAAACGGAGCCACTTATTGACTATAGTTAAACATAGGCTACTTTTTGCGAAGCCGCGTGCAAAAGCTAGTAGAGACATAAAACTTTCTAAGTTTCCGCACAAAAGCTAGCACTGAGAAATTAAGGCAAATACTTAACTATTAAATAGCCATTTAAATAATGCTAGACAATAAATACACAGCAACATCTAGCCCCGTGGTAATCTTGAAGCTTGTGTTATTTATCTGTTATTATTTCTTCTATTTTTCTACAAGGTGGATTCATCAGTGTTAAACTGTTTTACCGGCAAGTTGCACGTTATTATGTTAATGGTGTAACTGGCGTGCGCGTCGGTATTCGTTCCCATTTCATCGACCGTTCTTGTTTTTATGGGATGCTACTTTCCACCACCTTAAAGGTATAGGGAAAATACGATATCATTCATTAATATTAAATTAATATTATGACCTGAGTGAGGGATTAGTTTAGAAGAAAATTTTTAAATAAAAATTAATTAATTATGAGTTTTAGATTATTCTAAAAAATTGTAACGATTTTAATCCCAATCCTAGTTAATTACGAAAGTGTGATACTTATCTGTATTCAATTCCCTATAAAAGTTACAAAACATAGGTAGATACGTACCAATAAGTTTCCTAACTAAATAAACTACCATGTTATGATTTAACACGGAGTATTGATCATGATTTGTTTGGTTTTTTAATAAGAATAATAAGATTAGTTAGAATATCTCTTTTTAAATCAAAATAGTATTTACTACAATGATAGTTTCAAAAGTTAAACACAATGTTGTTGATTAGAGTCTGAAGTCATTAAAAGATCTAACAAATGTGTGCCAAGTCTTATGTAAATATATTATGTGATTGACATTGTTTCAGAAGTGTATACTAAAGTTTATGTGGAAATCCAACCCCAATACAAAACACAGCAATAAAATACCATGAGCTAAACAATCGCAAGTTGCTATAATAGATGCCTTCGAATCAATACATGACAATTTGTATGCAATACCGTTAGTTCATCAGGCGGAAACACTTTCCACTTTATGTCACTTTATGCTTCACGTAGTTTTTTGATGCAACTAACAATCTTATAACTTAAATTACAAGGTTCACTATTGCGGTTAATTTGAGGATTGTGTCGTGTGTTCAAACATTTTGAAACAAGTTTGAAAATTGTTTTTGCGCATTGTACAGTACAAATGTATAATTCGATCGGGAAAAGATTTGGTAGATTATGCTACCGAAATCACGCACATGATTTATTAATACATCAATGTCAACTATGAAAGCAACAATAATGAAACAAAAGTCTTGTCTGCGTGAATATACACATTTTGTCTAATAATTAATATGGCGTGAGTCATAACCAGAATAACAAAATAATTATGATAATACAATTTAAGGGGTACTATACATATAATAAAAAAATATCTATCTATGTATAAAATACTCTATTAATTATATCAGAAACCTAGTACCCGTAAGCTTAGAGCTTACTAACGGTGCTAGATATTGCTGTATAATTTATCCATACACATACATATTATGTATACTTTTGGTGTTAGTCAATTCAATATTTTTTTGCCGGAAAGGATTGCTCTTCAGGTCGCCCATTCTATTTATTTTCTTTAATGTATTTTATTTTACAGTCAAAATAGTCGTAGTAATCAGTATTTGTTTGTATTAGTATATTTCAATATAGAGAAAATAGTCTGAAAACCTTGAAAGCACAAAGACAGAACTTAATCCAAAAGCTGATCCAAAAATGAGTTAAAAGAAAACCATGTCAGTTTATTGTATAGTAAGGTCCCGTTGTATGCATCCGCGATCGGTATTCAGCACAGTTAGCCTTAAAAGAATACTATTATACTTATTTTGTATAGTTATGCGAGTTCTTTTATCTGGGGCGAAGATAGTGAAATTAATCTTCATTTAGGACATTTCTCTTAGATTCTTTGTTTCAAGATCAATGCTGCTTTGTTTGCTTGCATGTTTTCTATTATAACCTCTTTGTTGAGACAGGCTTTGTTTATTGATTTATATTAGTTATTATTTATTTTCAGATTATCAAGGTATTTGTGCTTGTGAAATTTTCAAAACATGCTACTAAGGAGAGAAGTTAGTGATATCCTTTGTTGTAAGAGATAAACGACAATAAATGATATTTAATAATAACCGATTTTTTGCAGCTTCTAAATGATTATTTTTATCTCTTTTATATTAACTCTAATACTATAATTTCAGGTTTATTCCTGAATTATTATTATTAGGTTTATTAATCATAATTATAGAAATAAGTTATTTTGTCGAATGCCTCAGCAATTAGTAAGAAAATTCAATGACCTAGCAACTAGCCATCAATCAACTTTAAACAACATCCTGGTTGAGAAATTAGGTACCTTGCCAATGTTTTCAAATTCATGAATAACCACACAATAATGAAAGTGCCCTAAGTACTCCGAGCGTACAAGCGAAAGTGACCTTAATTCCAATATCAGGAAACACAATAATCAAATGGTTCATATAGATTTAAAGGAAACTTTTGATCACTCTCTAAACAAAAAATATTTTTATTCATTTCCATTTAATATCCGACTTTATATTTCATATTAAGAGATAAAACAGCAAAATTTCATACTTCATATTTTTTTATAGCGTTCACATAATTTCACGCCATCAAACATCACAATAACTTTAATTTTATAACTGTGTGATTAATTTCTATGATTAGAGTATCTGTTTCTAGTTACATTGAGCAATAATATTGTTGGCAAGTTTATATTTAAATACAAATATAACAAATTAAATTATATAAACTAAACAATTATTTTAATATTCTCTTTATCTTCATATATTTTTAATCTCATTGTATCATTTTTTGAAAACCGGTGCCAAGGAGATTTATTAAAATTATAATGATATTATAAATATAATTTTATTTAATGTTTAAAATTGCATTTGCTATTAATATTAATTAATATTAATAACATTTAATATTGTATTTTTGATGATGATGATGATGATGACTAAAACATTTTTGTGCCATCAATTACGAAGTCACTAGCAAAATGTTCATATATATCTATCAAATATTAATTATAAAAAATGTTGGTTTAGTATGAAAGTCAAATATTTTGGTACAAATACCAAACTCACATCGACGATCAATTCATTACATAGTTTCAATAATTGGAGCATGAAATTCTTCTTGTTTACGAAAATACTTGAATATTTTACGACTAATAGAGGAAAACGTCGCTTAACTGGCTTGGTCTATTAAAAGTACGTAGAAGTTTTTTTAATTTGACGAATTGATTTTAGCTATTTTCACTTAGGTATATTTTGCATTCCTAATTTATCTTATGCGTGATGAAGATTTATAGATGTTTGTCATTTATTTCCATATAATCCTAAATTATTACTTGGACAAGTCAACAAATAATTATATATAATTCCCTAAGACAACCTTAAGGTTCTATTGAAGAGACCTATGCTTAGTGGAAAGTAATATGGGTTGAAATAGCCCAGCATCATTATGAGTTAATTTTAATATTCATAACTGGAATATAAAATAAATTTGTGTACAAATGTTGAATTTAAAATACGTAATATAGATGATTTTCCCGCACTTAAATGCTATAAAATATGCTATATTTATTTATGAGCTATATTTTTAAAAAGGTTTCATTATTATTAACATTAATCGTTTAACATTTTCGTGTGTAACTGACACCCATCCATTTGTCCATCCTTATATAATTTTGCGTTTATATAATTTGTAAGAACAACTTTCCCGCATTTTGTACATGAACACGAAAACATTCGTGTTTATTAAATTCTTAGTAATCATCATCATCTTTATAATAAGCCCTATAACCTAAGTTACACTGCTGGGCTGAGACACAAGTAAAGAGAATAATATAGGTCTTGGGGGATTTGGTACTATCACCACTCTTGCCTAGCTGGTTGATGATAGCAGTATTGATCTAGTTCAAAGATCAATGCTGTTGCCCGTATTCTGGTATATTTTAATAATCTTATGGTCAATTTGACGACACCTACGGGATAAGGTGGGGTGATACTATTCCCATACGGCTAAGATTGTTGCGAATAAAATTTTACTAATATTTTCATGTAACAGTTAACAGGAACCTTCATTGAAAGAAAATGCCACTATTGTTAATTTTTTATGTGTGATATAAAAAATAAGAAGAATATCGAATGTAATATAAACAATTATTAGATCACAACGTAACCTTGGCCCTCGAGTGGGAGTTGAACCCACGCCACCCAGTTTAGCCCTGGTTGCACTAAATCCAACTATGCTATCGAGGGGTTACGTAAGAGCTTGAATTTATCCCATACCTATAAACCAAGGCCAAGGTTACGTTGTGATCTTGTAATTTTTCTCATACCATTTTCTAATAATTTAGAAAAACTTAAGTGAGAGTCAATCACTATAAAATAACAAATAATTATTAGATGTTTATAGAATCGATGAATATTAAATTTAATCGTGCAGTTTATTATGTTACTGAAAATAAAAAAAACACAATTTTTTCGTTAATAGCGAAAGCACATAGTAACGAAAAAATGTTTGCCAAATAAGTTCTTAAAAATATAGCATGTAAATATGCATGTAAATGAATAGAGACTAACAAGTTAAACTTACCATTAAACCGTATTAAACTTTTAACGCGTTAAACGGTCGACTACGCGCGTTTTGTACCGCGAACGACGAGCAACTGGCGACACGAGCCAAGTCGAGTAACGGTACTATGTCCTACTTCCTTAACTGTTCTTGCAGTTTAGGGCTACTTTACACTAAGACAGTGCTACAGGTCAGTAAAACAATATCGTAATAAAAGCTGTATGGTGCCCAAAGCAACTTATATTTTTTACTGTTATTATGCAAACGTTACAAACGTAAGACTCAGTATTGTACGGCAAAAAAAATCACGTGATTTTTTAAGTGGAGATATTTAAAAAGAGAATAACATGTTCCATTTTATTGTGGGGAAAAATACAAATACATGACTTATTATAACTCGGGCTTAAACGATGAGCGGAAAGCGATTAATCACATTCTATGCCATTCATAAGCTACTGGACACACTTATAATTTGTTACAACACTAGCGACATTCACTCGCTCGGTGTAAACCCAGCATACTAAAAACATGCTCTGACTTAGAGAATACAGGTGATTTTCAATAACATCTTTCACTTCCTATTTAAGTCGTGTTATTTTACTGTAAATCTATCAAACCAAATAACTTAAACAAGGATGTGTTTATTTCAATAATATTTAAAAATTACAGTAGCGTTTTGTGTTCTGTACCAATTTAATGCGATCTCCAAGCCGCCAAATTCCTTCCATAATAAATGTAGGTACTTCGTAGATGTTCTCAAGCCTATTTGGACTAAACATAATTGAAAAATTGTTTGTAGGTTTTAACGTGTCAGAGTGGGGCGACCTGGTGACCTGTAATTCAGGTTCTTTCAGAACCTACATCAGGCACCAGTCTCTCACAACGACTCAGTACTGTTCTTTAAAATTTGTCCATACCTACATTAAGTTAAGTTAAAAGTGTACTGAATTTGTGAAAGAAAATATTTTTTTTTTTTTTTTTTTTTTATGTTAAGTGAAAATTTTAAGTTCAAGTTAGGCCTAAATCTTGACAAATTTGTACAAATTGTGTTTTAATCATTTATAATACGGTTTATTGTAAGTAGTTAGTATCCCTCGATGGTTACACCAAAAAACAGCGCGCGCGTCTATGTCTTTCGTATGTAGGTACCTAATTTAGAAACATTTTGTATTTTATACATTTTAAAATATACACTGCAATATTATTAATTAATAAACCTATTTAACCGTGACTCGTATATAAAGTTAATCAATTCTTAATATTTAAGTTCAATAATAAATAAAAATAATAGGATAAGTTTGTTTTATAATAGTGACATCTATGGAGGTTTCATCAGACTACATACATAATCAACATGGACGTAACATGCGCAAAGTTAACATCCGAATATGGTTCATTATTTTACATAGAGATGGCGCTGTCATTAAATGTATTGTTAAGTTTATTTTGCTTGATGTCTAATTCAGAATTATAATTTAATTTTTGTATAAGTTCCATTCATTTAAGTACCTTCATTTTAGGTTAACAAAAAGATCTCTATTATAAATAATAATTCAAGTCATCTTCGGTACAATCTAATAAGTACTATTCATACCAGTTTAAAAAAAAAGGTACAGAAGGTGACATTGATTTTTATTTATATAGATAAACGAGAGTTTTATGCGACAGCTAAGTATTTTTAATAATATGTCACCGTAGATTTACATTGCAAATTTTTTTAAAATATATATAAGTATGTAGGTATTTTCTCTGATATTATAAGTAGAACAAAACGTGAAGACCTTTAGCTAACCTTTAGCTTATAGATAAAAATCTTTGAGCATTTCTTAGAAAATTATGCCTCAGTAGAACTAGACAGTTAGAAATAGTTAGGAAAGATTTATAAGTTGGAAAGTTACCATTACAGGCTTTTCTATGAACACCTATTGCATGTTCAAGTTTTCTAAAATATTATTCTGAGTCATTAAATATTAGTTACTAAATTTAATTATTTAGAGCTTTGCTGAACCACATTCACACTGACATTATTATAGGTAATCAATAAAAATATGTTTTTAGGGATGAAATGAAAAATTCATATTTATAAGTAGGGTAGGGCGGGGCTAGTTGAGCAATTTTTCACTTGAGACGATATAACTCTTCAACTATAAGTCTCAATGTGTACTTACGCATCCTAATGGATAAGTAATATATCCTTTCGCAAAAGTGTCATAGTAATTTACTTTATATAAGTAGGATTTAAGAGCTATAGCGGTTTAAATGCAAAATGTCATGCATGCTCAACTTACCCCATAGGTGGGGTAAGTTGAGCAAGGGTATGGGGTAAGTTGAGCAGTTAGAAAGTCTAGCCAAACCATGGGTTAACTGTTAAATAGAAATGAAATACAACTTCGGTTTAACAATAAACCCTTTACTAAAAGTCTTTTAGCGACAAAACTTAAGCTAATTTTCTTTGAATAATCAACTGGAAATAGAATTAACATAACAACAACGTATCTTAAAATTAATTTTAGGATTAGATTCAGTTTTTCTGTTATATTAATAAGATCTTACTAAATCTAGAACTTATCACTTATTAATCATCGTTATCACTGTTGAAATTCATACAAAAGAAAGTAAGTCGAGCACCTGGCATACATTTTGTATGTGCCTATACAGCAGTTGAGCAACTTAGCTCAACTAACCCCTACCCCTAAATTTCAAATCAAAAGCGAGATTCTGAAAAAACGGTAAGAATTGTACACAGAAACCTTATGTATATCAAAAGTACAGTAAATTTATAAAAGATTAACACTTATCCGGTTGAAAACGGATATCATTTGACTAATACAGACGAAAACTTGCGGTGAACGAATTTTTTACTTTTTGGTATCAAAATAAACAATGTGCGCGTACGCTTCACTCGCTTGCCGAGCCACCACCAGTGGTTGCGCAATGAGTACCCCTCCCACGACCCCTTCTTTCCGCCATAGGATGCCCACGCGTGCGGTGAATAGTTTTCGAGATATTGCGATTGCCCAACTTGCCCCTATGCTCAACTAGCCCCGCTCTACGCTACTTGTATTTATTAATCAAATATGTTTGGTTTTTAGATAAGCATTTATAATGTTTTTTTAAGTAACATTGGTTTTGTATATTTATTCTACGTTTGTACGTAGATTTTAAACTGTAAGTACAATATATACTTGGTTTATTGGTAGATTTTATTCTTTTGACTTTAATTTAATAAAAAGAGTATCTTATATAGATAATCCCATTCATAATACAATATACATAATACCATAGTAGGTACCTATGTTTTTTATTGTCTCGAGTTTTCTCAACATCAACAAGGTTTTTTTACTAACTTGAGCCCTTTTTACCTTCACGCTAAACAACATAAAAGTGAAATCCTCAATAAAAACATAAGAAAGCGTTACATAATGTTTTATAACCTGTACGCGGAAAATTATGGCGTTACTCTTGATAATGATGATATTTATTTATGTGTTCTGATTTCTGAGGCCATCACTTGGCAGCATAACAAAAGTTCACGCAAGACAATTGGGTCTCGTGTCAAGAAGGAAAATTTATGTAAGTACATAAAATTTGTTATGTTATTAGCTTTTGTTAATTTTTAAATAGTCAAGTATCTAAGTTAATTTGGACATATATGTATAATACCTACTCTAGATTTTTTAATTCTGGTTTATATAGAATCTTGAAGCAGTTTAATTAAAATATTAATGTAAGTATTTACTTCCAGGTATTAGTGTTATTAGAGTTATAAATGCGCAAATCCATTTTTAACGAAAATGAACGAGTTTAAAATCAAGATAATTAACTAAATTCCCTAGCAATATGTAGCTATATTATAAAAATGTAACAATGCAAAAAAACATACCTGTAATCTTCATTGGTCCCAAACGGATTCGCTACAGGAAACTCTCCACTCTCCCATCAGCATTAGATTCACTTTCCACGATCCACTAAAAGCACACTCGTAATATTTCCATTACCGAAGCATATTTCGCCTAACCTTTTCAAAGGTTAGTCTAATTCCATTTCATCCGAGATAATCTCTTGTTTTATAACTCTCGTCTTTATTTCTCTAGTCATTTGAACCTTTATTGCTTGATCTACCTTATTTTGTACTCTTTCTTTCTTGGGCATTAGGTTGATTGGGTTACTGTGACCATTACTTAACGTTTCTGTATGATTTGATTGCGTGAATTGTAGTAGGTTTAAATTGAAGATGCTATGATGTAATTTAATGGTTCTTTTGTGCAGTTTTGATGGATTGGCATTAGGGTACTAGATGGAGCTTATGATTTTGTTGTTAAAGTTCAGAGTAGATTACGTGATTATGTTTTTATTGTATCCGGTACTGAGTGCTAATTTTCTGACATTTGTAGGCTCTTTCTTATTTCTAAAGTCTTTTGTTTCAGTAATGTTCTTGTAGAATATTTAGTATTCCAATGATTCTGGTAGTTTTAGGTAGTTTATTGGATTATTATTATTTTATTCCACATTTTCTTCATTTTCCACATCTCCTATCAGTTGGTTAGAAGAGTTATGTTTAGTTCGTTGACTCAACAAGTCTAGTAATAACAAGATCGAGTGAAACCAATCTGGCTTTTACGTGAATTTCTTTCCTTTAATGTTTTTTCTGCTCGTTTGCTGTCTTAACGATCACTGGCTTCTGGAAATAAAGATAACATTCGTTTATTTAAGTATTTTATAAGTAGTAGATACCAGATTCTATTAATATTTTCAAAGTTTGCTAGATTTTAAAATATTTCCGACACTGCAGGGATCAATTGAATAAAATGGAAATTAAGTAATCAATTTTAATTATGATAGTTTTCGAAGACTAAAATTAGCTTTGAAGTATTTTTAACAGTCGTTTAGATGAAAACCTATATTAATATTGACGTAAAAATTAATATATTAAATGATCCAAAATGCTTATAACTATGAATCATCATAGCGTTTCAATTTTAATATTTTTTACTAGTTTTTCAATCGTCTTTCTCAGATAAATTACTTCAAAACAAACACGCTTTTACTTTTCAGCCTCATTTTCAAAACGTGCGAACCCATATTTATTGCAAATCGAGTATAGTTTCATTGTTATATACAAACATGAGAATTTATCGAAACAAACAATAGCTGTTGACGTTTAAATTATTACACGGGCGGTTGATGATGATAATGACTTACAAGAATCGTCTTTGAACCGCTGCATCGAAAATTATATAGTTCTGTGTTTACGAATCAATGCTAACAAATACTAGATATTTATGTAAACTGTAGGTACTAAGCGGGTGGTTTAATTTATATAAGTATGTAAAATATTATAAAAGTAAGACATAACGGCTCTCTTGTATTTAAAACTTTCTCTCATAATACGATCACTAATTTATAAGATTTTGAGTAAATATCATAAACTAAACAAAATTAGGAATTAATCTAGCCTAATTCCCTAAATTACATTTGTAGATTAATGACATAAATCTTTAAAAATCTATGAAGTGAAGATAAATGAATGATTCGTCGGCTTGACGACACCCGTGAAAACGGATGGGATGGTACTATTTATATGCTAACATCACACGACGATATTTATTTCAGTAAAAAACAGAAATAAAACTATTCAAAAGTTTTTTCCAACGTACTGTATTTTCCACTCGTGCGCAGGTTAACTACGAAACGCACGACTTGCGATATATTTGGGACACTTTTATGAAAGTGAAAATTTTGACGAGATTCCGAGATTTCAAATTAAAAGTCTCCTTTTCAATTTCAAGGCCATTTAACAATTAAAATAAGCTGTTGGGATTTTTGACATGTGAAGCAAGCTTAAGAATAGTACCAATTCATATCAGGAAGTTATAAGGCACTATATTTAATATATAAATGACTTGCAAAACAATGTAAGAAGTCGTGACGGGTCGCGACTTTTCATCGTAGAAACCAGCAAATCAGATAATCCAGTCTATAGCCCATTGTCCTTAGAAAGTCGCCCCGATCTAGGCCGCATGCGCAGGGCTCTTTCATGGTTGTTGTAGGTTTTAAATTATCTATACTAACATTTATATAATATGTGCCCTGAGGTGCTAGTCTAAGAACAGTACCACTCCATCTAACAGCAGACCTCGAGGACAATGGGTATTATTGAGACAAACGAACGGAATGTCTGTATAGGTATATAAATATCGTATTCCAGCAGATTTCTACGCTAATCTTGCCTATAATGTCTGATAGCTGACAACTTAAAATTATATATTAGCGTTAAGCAGTAAAATTTTATTTTATTGAACGCTTCATGGTCGTAAAATTAACACTTATTCAGTAAATGAACTCTGCAATATCCTGAGATAAGTACAAGGTGAACTCGCGTACATAGGTTTCTGAACATAATTATATTAAATATAACTAGATACAGTAGATACATATCTGTATTAGTTTCCCTTAATTCTTTGAAATATTTAAATTATTCTATGATACATTTATTCATAAAATTTAAATAAAACAAGAAAGTTTCCAAAGCAAATAAATTCATTTCTTTTAGGCAACACAATAAATTATTTATTTTGCGCTGCTGCCCGTTGGTTCGGTATATAAATCGCTAAATATAATCACTGATGGAGCTTATGAAGATGGATTATGGCTTATGGATTTTTGTATGTTAAAATAAAGAATATGATAAATAAATATTAAATAAATAAATAAATAAAATAAAAAAGAATTTACCTATTTTAACTTTTTAAGTTTACATACCTAAATACATTCGATACCTACATAGCTAATTTGTTAGATTTAGATTATAAATTATAAGTTATTTAGTAAATGGTATCGAAGCCGAGCTCTGTCCCTTGCACTAGGTCTCTATAGAGCCTGTATTGCTTGATAAGTCAAACAGCAACACCTAGCCCCGTGGTAAGCTCACCAATATACAAAGTATCTAAACAATACTTATATTGTGTATGTACCTAATACGAGTACTTAGTGAATTAATGAAACATTCTTAAATATCTATCTAATTATCAGATTATAACTTCAAATGGATCGAGATCAATCAGAATGCTTGTCAATGGACAGATTCGGGTTTAATCTCTAAATTGTATCTCAAATGTAACAATTCTCATTTACGATTCCATGCGATTTCTCGTTACATTATAAATCGATCAGTATCGAAGTGAAAACTCGCTTATTAAGAGCCTTCGTGGTAATATATTGAAGACAGTAACTTTTAAACGATCGTGGTTTTTAACAATATTTTGACATGAAATGGGTAAAATACTATGATTTAATTTTTTTTTGAGTTTCCCGATATTTAGACACTGTTTCGGCGCTTGAAACAATCTTGACGGAGAGACAATGTATTTCCGTCTTCGTCTTTCCGTCTGCGTTTCATGTTCAAATACTGAAAAAAGTGTTTGATAAAAGAACTTTTTTTTTTAATTAAAAAAAAAGCATAAAAATTCCATACCATAATTGTGCTTCAAAATGGAATCTAGTAGAAAAGAAATGAAATCGACTAATTGATTCATATAGTAGAAGAAAACTGACAACACGTGGGTCTGGTGTACTCTGTTATATATAAAAACTTTGAGCTTAGCAAGAGCCTAACTATTCCTGTGTTTCATACAAAATCGTTTTATCTTAAAATAACGTCCAATAATTGAAATAATTATGATAATGATGATGACTATTGAAAAAGCTAGCGTAATTTTACTAACGATTTCCATATTAAAGTAACTAACCGAATAGAAAATTATGGTCGGTAGAAATTGTTCTGTGGTCGATTCAGCTTTTAATTTAATTATGCACATAACTTTAAATAATTTAAGTACTTACAAACCATCTTGTTATTTGTAAATTACTTTAACTATTTCTCCTATTTGTTTTCCTAAGACCACGAGTATATCATCATAACTCCTATTTACGTTCCCTCAGCTGGGGCAAAGGGACTCTCTTGACGAGAAAAAATAAGATTTAATTCACCACGCTGGCCAAGTGCGGGTTGGTGAATGTAACATTTCCATCAGATTTTTCAGAGTTCTTAGAACGCTGGTTTTACACGATGATTGCCTTCACCGTTAATGCACGTGTTTTGAAAATCCAAGGGTGCGCGGCGGGGTATGAACCCAGGACATTCGGAAAATTTAGTGTGCTTAGCTTAGCTCCCACTTTGCCTTTAGGACTCTCCTAGATCTTCAAGAATAATGAATTTTATTTTAGAGACTATGCAGTGGGAACGTAAATTGGCATAATATTGATGATAATTTCACTCACGTTTAGTAGGTTTTCAATTCGTACAATATAAAATTATTCTAAAACGTTGGTAGACGTAAATTAACATATATTTGAGTTATGTATTTTTATACTAATTTTATTATTGTAATTCCTCTATATCAATTTATTTGAAAGGACAAGACTAATCTAAGTTAATCAAATGGATCAGAAGATCCATCTGATTAACTTAGATTTGGATGATCGAAATAACACATAAATTCGGTCATAAAACACCATCTATATTAAGCCATCATTTAAGTTTTATAAAACGTGCTGAATTTTCGAGTGGGTCCCATTTGTTCCGTGGAACATGACGTCACGGAACAATTTGAGAAAATATTTTCCCAATTTGTACCACGGAACATTTGATACTTTTTTGTTTCAAATTGTTCCATGTCAAGTTTCTTCGATCGTAAGTGACAAGTATATTTGAAGGTATCAATGGTTTCATTAACTAGTAATGTAATTAACCATTTAATACATATTTTATAAAGATAAAACCTTAGAAAGTTACAATAACATCAAAGAAATCTTATATTCTTAAAAAAAATAGATTTATAATATAAGTATAGTATTACAAACTTTGTGTAGTATATTTGTCGCCAAGAGCCGTGTAGATGGCAATCTTAATAACAGCAATTGTAGTAAATAACAGCCTACTTGTCTACCCCGGTTTACATTGCCTACTTACTGTGGTGTATGCTTCTATGTTTAGTCTTGCATTATAAAGTAGTTTTTTACGCGATTGATGAAAGGTCTATCGGGGGTTAAAGTCGGGTTGAAAAGCAAAATTTCAAATCTTAGTGAGCGATTGAGAAATTTTGACAAAATAAATTGTTAAATAATAACGACACTGCTGTCCGCTAAAACCTTATTAGTTAATAAATTACTAACTCAAAACTATTTAATGACACTTAAATTATTCAGAATACCATAATTCACGAAATATAAGAGATCATCTAAAACCACCTATATCTCGTCCAAACTTCTAATAAACAAAACTAAATATCAAAAATACTTACGATTAAAAAATTAAATATCTCCAAAATTAGTCAAATTGCCCCAAAAGTGATCACAACACAGCACAGGCGTCTACTCAACTCAATCCAACACACAGAAATGTTCTGCATCAAAACAACGCCACTACCAACACAACACTGCCAAGCGAATGTAAACTTTAATCTGATTTACTAAGGATTATTATAACGAGTATGAATTATGCATGGTAAAAGTCGGAAAATGTACTTGATGAATGATGGATTCAAATGTAGTCAGCTTTTTTGATGATCGTAGAATGTCGTTTCATCATCATCATCATTTCAGTCATCGGTCGTCCATCACTGCTGGACATAAGCCTCTCTTAATAATTTCCAGGTTAGATGGAGCTTGCAACCAGCGTGAACTGGCAGATTCCATCATCCATCCAGTCCATCTTTATGGTGGACGTCCGATGCTGCGTTTGTCAATCCGTGGTCTCCATTCGAGGTCTTTTGACCCCATTGGCCATCTATTCTCCTCGTTGTATGGCCTGCCATTGCTACTTCTTACTTTTTTTTCTCATCTGCCCCGGTGCCGGGCCAGGTCACCGGGCCAGATGGGATGCACTCTCTTAGAGTATATCCTGGAGTAGCTGGAAATGTTTTACTGGTAGTTTAGTAAACATTTGTAAGATTAAAGTTATTAAGAATATTCGCTTTATTTCTTAATATTATACATTATAGTGGGGGACATTCGATTTAATAAAAACTAAGTTGATTACTTCTTTAAGAATGTAATTAAATAATGAATAATTAAATCTACTTATAGCGTAATGTAAATCTTTGGAATTATGAATAATATGATATCACGTAGGTCCTTCACGAGTGGTCCAATTTAAATGTAATCGGAAGATAACGTAAATTCTAATCAACATCAGTTTAAATACGTTTTACAACCTTAAAATGTTTAAAAAGTACAATTTTGATTCATAATGCGCTTTTAAAACATTTTTTTTATTTAACACGACAATAACCGGTCATATAAATACATTAAAATATGTAAAAGTTGTGAAAGTTTGCTAATTTCCTAATTTTTTTTATTTTGGGCAAACTTTTTCTTGCGATCTACATTTACTGCATATATTTTTATGAGATACATTCGATGGTTTGATTATTGCTGTTAGATATGCAAAGTACCTAACTACTAAAAGTATAATTTTATATGGAATTTTCGATAGTGTTCTAGGTAGGAAGCTAAAAGTCGGACACACACTTTGTCAACCAAAAAGTTTTTTGTTCAAAATCAGGTAATCACCGAATGTAAATGTTTTGCAAGTCTGTTGGTGGTATCAAGAACATGACCTGCTAAACCAGTAATTAATATATTTTCTCATGGTTTAAGAATATAACCTGTTATAGAGCAACCAACCTGATTAGAGACAATGTTCTCATATGCGCCCGCGCACAATCTAGGGAAAGTGAATTTTCTAGATCTATGTCACAGGAATATTGAAACGGGTGTTTGGTATAATAACTAACATTTTTAATATAACACATAAGGAAATAATTTAAGTTACTATTATCGATTAATGCTTTAATTAATCTTTCTCAATATATTAGAAACATTACTAAACATTTTAACTTATCTCTGAATAAAGTCCTTAATTAAGTTACCAGATTATAACTTATATTAGGTACTTGACTTCAAAATTTCAATGCATAAAAGCCGAAATCGGGGATTTCCTATGGGAATATTTGAACATGAAACGGGTAACATACCATGATTTAAATGTTTTTGAGTATTCCTATGGGAATCTTATCACTAGCACTAGTTTTACGCTTGAGCCGTAACAATAGATTATCTTAGAAAATTAGCTTAGAGCGATATCTTGATGCTAGATAAAGCCTATTACTTATTAGTTATATGGCAGGTTTCTCTACGGTATCGAATCAGAAATGAGGAGAATTACGTAGTAAGAAAAAGGATTAGGTACCTACCGACATAGTCAAGTCGATAGGCTTGTTAGACTGGACATGTAGCGCGTAGAACAGATGGCCGATGGTGCGAAAAGATTGTTGATGTAGGTTGGCAAACACATCCTTATGTACGTCCATCAATAAGAAGCACCGGAACCACTGGAGGCTCATGTCTAGCAGTGGACGTTCGACGGCTGAAACGAGAGAAGATAAAAATTAAATAGGTAGAGGTAGTAAACATTTTTTTTTATGATTGTGTTAAAAACCGGGAATTAATTTGTAGTCACAATTTACACAAGTTTGCATTCGTTGGAAAGGTTTTGAGCTGTGCGAGGTTTATAGCAAAGAAAATTGCGGGAAAGTGTAAAACGCGGGCGAAGCCGCAGGGCGGAAAGCTAGTTTAATAGATAATTATGACCTTTGCCAATTGGAAGGACGTAAAATGGGTTATTATAATGATAATAATTAATGATGACTGCGATCATACAGGTAAAATTAGTTAAATTGGTTTTTATTAAATCCCCCAAAACCGTTATTGGGTTCCATTGGGGGACCCGTACCTACGTGGACGTGATACGGGTTGTCATGTTGATGGTAATGATAAGATAAGGTGGCTTTCTTTATGCAAGCTCATTCCTTTGTCAGAACACCGTATGCATACAAAAATATCTTACATTTCACTTTTATAAGGACATTTACTTTCACACACCATGATAGACACAACACGAACTGCTAATATTTGTTTCGAATGTCTGGGTTGTTATTATGTCTAATAAAAAATATTTATTTAAGTATACACCAACTCATTTCTTCATAATAATACGAAACATGATCTTCTAGAAGAAAAGTGTGAAGACAATAACATAAAATAAAAGAATCACAATGGTATTATCGCCTTAGTTAACTTTTATTTATTATTTATCAATACCGTGCACAACAAGTAATTTCTGTCTTTTGTATGTATGTTAAATGGAGGTATCTAACATTATAAGTACCTCTTTTTATAAAAATAAATATATTCTAAGATAATCGGTACATGCACACTTGTTATACCTACTTAGCTTACGTTTTCTCTATAAGAATGTAAATTCTTTTGAAAAAACAAATATCTTAATTTATAGTACCTATTATCTTCGAGCTTACCATGGGCTAGGGATGTTGCTATGTGAATTGTTGTTGTCCAGCAATATTAATACCTATTTATTTATGAATGGTATTTGTATATGGATCCCCTGTCTGGAAATAAAGAATTTATTATTATTATTAATCTTTGTGACACTGACAATAAGTACCTAAGTGGCAATGGACAGGCCGAACTCTAAGAAACCAGTCTCGAACGGAGACCGTGGCTCGGTAAATGCAGTGACGAACGTCCACTATAAAATGGAATAAAGCTGTTGGTTTTTATTAGCTATCCTCAGCGCCATCTATAACAAGGCATTCGAACTACATTCTAAAAATGAAACCATAATATGGTACCATAAAATGGTACCTTCCAAAGGTGCGGTACTTATTTGGTTGTGATGCTTTCTTCCGTTCAGTGTAGTACAAGGAACGCCCAATAGATGTCTCTTGGCTAAACCTATTACGCGAGGTTCGAGTTGGGTACCTACACTAGTTTTAATGATTATACAAATGTACATACCTACATTAAAATTTATACTATTACTCATCTAAGCAATTGTTGAAGTACCTATGACAATGTTAAAAAAAACTGTCGTGGTTTGATAAATTCTTATTGGGATAAACCGGCAATACACGAACCTTCTTTTACGTGGGACTTCTTCAGGACCAAACACTGCAATGACACGGAACACGACCGCTCGCCGGTCCGCCCTTAAATGACGTTATAACGTTTATATAATTATAACACCTATGATTTATAACATAGCAATACGATAGTATTAAATTTTGTGATTTTATCATCATTATTTAAACTATTTGTTCACGCCGAACGCCTGTTTGCCACGTTTGGCGTGAACAAATAGTTTAAATAATGATGATGACATTAGTGGGTATTAGAGTAATTATTATTTTCTGAGGTATCAGCACTTTTCTCTACTCTCATGCACATCATATTCCAAAAGCACATACAAAATCAAATCAAAAACCAGTTCAATCATAAAATTCAAATGAAAATTAAAAAGTAAACCTCAATTTCACAGTGGGAGCGTTCCAATTAATATCCTTCGGTAAACACACCATCAATCCACGCCCTCTATCGGCAGACTCAATTAATTTCCATAGATTGTCCATAATACAGCACCCTTCTCTTCACTCTGGTACAGATACTTTATTAAAACTTTATTTCAGATTTTGAACATTATGATTTGTCCGTGAATGGATTTTCCGTTTTTAGGGTTCCGTAGCCAAATGGCAAAAACAGAACCCTTATAGATTCGTCATGTCCGTCCGTCCGTCCGTCCGTCCATATGTCACAGCCGTTTTTCTCCGAAACTATAAGAGCTACAAAGCTGAAATTTGGTAGGTAGATGTATTCTATGAACCGCACAAAGATTTCATAAAAAAATTAAAAAAAAATCAATTACATTTGGGAGGTCCCCATACTTAGAACCGAAAATTTAAAAATAAAATTTCATTGAACCCATACGTGTGGGGTATCTATCAATAGGTCTTCAAAAATCATCTCAATGTTTTTAACATCATTTATTTCTAAACTAAATAGTTTGCAAGAGAGACTCTTCCAAAGTGGAAAACAGAGTTTCCCCCCCCCCCCCCCCTTTAACTTCTAAAATAAGAGAATGATAAATCTAGAAAAAATATATATAATGTACATTAGCACAAAAACTACCAACGAAAATTGGTTTGAACGAAATCTATCAAGTAGTTTTTTTTATAATACGTCATAAACTATTTCATATAAACAAGTGCTGCGGAAGCCTACATGGGCGAGTCCGACTCGCACTTGGCCACTTTTTTTTTAAAGTAGAGGTCGAAGTAAAGTAAAGTAGGTAAGTATGTGAAATAAGCCAATAAACATTGTGGATACTTTAGCCGCTGTATGTAAGTTAAAACCAATGGGCAACGTTGTATAAAACTACAAAGTAATTAAGCTCAGTTAGTTTTACTGTTAGTTTTAAGATTAAAGCTATGGATTTTGACTAAAATTAAATATCCAATCTTTAATTGTAAATGAATACCTAAATGGTATTCATTTACAATTTACAATTAATAGTTAAATTAGCTAATTAATATCTAGTTAAATTAGTTAATGAGTTAAGTACCTAACATAAAAAGACTTTTTTATATGGGGCCCACTTTGGTTTAAATATTTTTTATTTTATTTAGTAGGGAGAAACGTAGTATGAATACATAATAAAAATAAAAATTCAGCTGTCTAGTTTTTACGGATCATGAGTTATACGCCTTTGACAGACGGACGAAAAACGAGGTATATAATAGGGTTCTAATATCATCCTTCAGGTACGGAACTCTAAAAACAAAAAGGTCAACATTGTGAACACAAATACTCATAATACGGATCCGGATTCAAATAATGTACCTACATGCAGATAAAAATACGTGGAAAACATGAATCCTTGGAATCACAATCGCGATCGCTCCACATGAGCGGACACGGATGATTTTTCACAAAATACGGTGACGTGACAGACTCAACCCATTTCAAATGTGCTTTATCTAATAGCCATTGTTTTATCGTTAGAAAAATGCTTTCATTGTTCCTATGTGACGCTCGGTATTCATTTGTTATGTTTTATTTGCGTTTTATATCATCATCACTTTGGGGGAAATTAGACTAATTATAATTTCTCTCTAGTATACATGGGTACTATTTATTCCGGAAGACAGCGCCGTCATTATCTGTATAATTCTGCGGCGCAGGAGGTTATGGGTTCGATTTCCGCACTATCACTCATTTTTCAAAGTAGCGGTTCCTGAGTTTAGCGCGTTCAAACAAACAAACAAACTCTTCAGATTTTTTAATATTATAGTTTAGATATGGATTGTATTTTCTTAGGCCACACGGCTGATAAAATAATCTATTTGACTTTAATTAAACAATGCGAATCTACCCTTAGCAAGTGCGTTTAAAGCGAGCTGTACATCTCAGTGTTGATAAACATAACGAATGGGTTCTTTGCTCAGACTAAAAGACGATTTTCTAAATGTATTTGAACACAAAAATGTTTTTTTTTAACCTATAGAGGAACTTATAAATAGATAAATACCTACCTATTGCTGAACAATTCGCACAGCAACGTTTAGCCCCGTGGTAAGCTCTAAGCTTCTGTTACGGATGCTAGATTTCTGATATAAATAATCAAAGCAGGCACTTATACTACTTATTTATTTTGACATTTATAAGCCTCGATAATATTATCTAAGATAAGTAAAAGTAAGTAGGTATTTTCAAGGGGTTAAACAAAATATAGAATTTGTTTACGACTTCCGTCATTTTAACGTCGAAGACTGCGCTTTAAGACGCTGAAAGACGCAGGTGTAGACAATGCCTTATTCAGTCACTATAAATAGCTTTATTTATCGCTTTAAATATAGCTTAGTGTAAGCGAACCACTTTTTAAAATTAGATAGTTTGTTTCTCTAATTAGATATACGTTTTTATTTTAATGTTTTCTTTGATAAGTTACTTTCATTAAAGCAATTTATTAGCCTTAAGTATCTCTATTTACATTCACAATGCTGGGACACAGGAACTTTTCTCTTTAGGAGAGATATAAGGCCTTAATATACCGCGCTGGCCTAGTGCAGTTTGGTCAATTGCATTTAATTTTATTATTTGATCAAAATGATATTTATGTATAATAAAAAACTTGATACAATCTATGGATTGTACATTAAAGTACCTATATTTATATTGAATACAAGCTTAGCAGCAATTGAATCCTTAAACAACAAAATCCAAAATGGCGCGTCTACCCATTCCAGATATCTAGCAACCAAGCATTCTAATTAAGAGGCCTATTACGTGAAATCGCGAAATTGTTCGGTTTTCTCGTCCTAATTCTATGGTTTGCGTTAGTTGTTTGATATTACAATTACATCTTTATAATAGTTCGTTTTCTCCTCTACAAAAGTAGTAAGAAACATTTTAGATAACTTGTTTATATATTGAGTAATAATCATTCTCCGGATACATGTTTCGTAAAAAACGCTCGAAGACCTGTTTTCTCAGCTCTAATTTGTAGATTCTAATGAATATGGGCGATCAAACTATTTTTTATTATGTTACGTATATCCTATTCTTCATTTAGAGTAGAGTACATTTTCGTTAAATGCTTTTATTCTAAAGATATACCGAATTTAATATCGACCGAAAATGCTTCGAAACAAACCTCAATAACTCCGAAGTTCTAATTCAATGGGACGTCATATTTATATCAAAATATTTATCAACATTTGCTTAAACTATGATATTAATTTTAATTTGTAGAACGGTTTTGGTAATTTTTTATGAATAAAATAAAACTACCATAATTTAGTAGTTTTTTCATTCAGCCGGCTTTTTCCATTTAGTACCGCGCGAGCGCTTGTCGAGGTCGGACCTATGTCGGTTGTTCTTGAATAAAATATAGAAATATTTCGTAAAATGTCAGTGTGTGGGACTGTCAATTGCTGTAAAAACGCTGTTAGTGTGCGTGTATGTGTTATTGCGATACTACGACCGACATAAGTTGATCCGTTGATAACGATCAATTGTTATTTTTATTGATAACGGTCAATTGTTGTTGTTGCTGGCCTAAGAATTGTACCAAATGTTGCTGGCCTAAGAATTGTACCACATCATTGTCATCTTGTTTTACCTTATTTATTTGGAGGTTATGCTGTAGGATGTGGGTTGCATATCTAAAGTTATCTATCCTAATTAAAAAACAAGGCAACTTTTTTTGGTGAAACCGTCCAACGACTAAATGTAATTATGCCTATGATTTTTTTAGATTATGACTAACTTGCCGACCCGCCGACAGCTGCGCTTGCGTTTTTACGTTATTTACTAGTTTATGTTTTATAGCCTTTTTCGATCATTTTACTATCCAATACTGAAATCATATTTTAAATCGGACCCGCGGTTCCTGAGTAGCACGTTCAAACAAATAAACAAGCAATCTCCTCAGCTTGATAATTGTAGTATAGATTTCCATAATATTTATTACAAAGAAAATATTCCGTAATTTTTTGTTCTTATTTTTACCGAGTATCCAATATGTAAACAATAAATAATGTACCTTTCTAATAAATATATTATTTATTGTAAACATTAAATAATTGTACCTTTCTAATAAATACAGGGCGTCCCAAAGTTATGGGCCATGGAGGGGAAGTACCTTAAATATCGTAGATAGTGAATTTTGCTCAAAGAAGACTTCATTTTATTTTTAAAAGTTAGTAATTCTGGATTCATAGATTTTCTAAAAAATACTTGCTTTGTCTGGGAATCGAACCGACTTACATGTAGAAAAAAAAACTCTATTTTTATGATACCAATCGAAAGAATAGCTAAAAAATAATAACTCTGCTTAAGTAACATAGTATTTTAAAAGAAAGGAACAACGTGAAATTAATTATTTTAATCAAATAAAAAACATGAAACATTTTTTTTGTAAATTAATTAATTAAATTACTTACTTTTTAAAATAAAATGAAGTCTTCTTTCAGCAAAATTCACTATCAACGATATATATGGTACTTCCCCTTCATGGCCCATAATTTTGGAACGCCCTGTATATAAAATAACACCCCTATTCACGTTCCCACTGCTGGGATAGGGACTTCTCTCTTGACGAGATAGATTAGGCCTTAATTCACCACGCTGGCCAAGTGCGGGTTGGTTTTTTTTAATATAAAAATGAAATATTTTAAATAAGTTCGTAATAAAATAAAAATAAATAGTTTATCAAAATAAAAATATAATGGGAATTATTCAAGATGACATATGTAGATAAATGGATATTCTACATCTGTGTATGACATAATGTAGATAAATGGATACCAATAAATATAAAAATAAATATAAAGTTGAAACTACAAAAATAATACCTAAACATAATTAAAACCTTCATTAACGAAACTTTTATTTATTCAAACACAAATATACCATCTAACAAAACAAGCAACTTAAATATAGGTAATATAATTTATTTGTTTTGTTATAATTAGAATTTGTATTTAGTCCGTTCAATTTAGACTTTCGAACTTACATAAAGTCCCAACATTTGACAAAAAAAAAACATTTAATTACAAACCTACACACCAAATTTCAGAAGAATCGGTTTAAAAATGAGCCCATAAGATGAGATGAATGAGGACATTTAACTTCAATAAGACTATTTTCAGTTTTATTCTTATATATATAATTATTAATCATTTTAAAATTATGTACCTACTTAATTGATTTCAAATAATCAATCAGATTTAAAATAAATATTGATATTATTAAGATAAAACATAATTGATTGAAATATTGAAATAAAAATATCCACCATTTTGAATTTAGGAAAATATATTAAACACCTATCAATTAAATAAAAACATTAATATAATAATTATTTCGGAATGAAACTGAAAAAAAATCCACTCAATAAAATGGAATTTATTCGATGCCATTTTCTACAGATCTAAAATAATTATTAGTATATTTGTATGTTTTAGATCGACGAAGTATCAAGATCATTTAGTATTTTTCATAGAATTCGCGTGACGCGCCGGTCACGTGGTGCATAAAATATCCAATTTCGCAAAACTTCGTAAAGTAGCAAGGCTCTTAAACTGACTGAACAACCAATCTCTTTGACTGAATATTCCTCTAATTTAATTAATCCCTGTCTGGTACATCAATGAAACACGTACTCAGTTGGGGCGGTCTCATAGAAATTACTGTAATCCTCCGGAGCCCTGGAGGTGGCTTCATAAGTTGCTCGCAGCTTAGTCGTCTCGCCGACACAGCCACAGCCATCTGTAATACCTGTCTTGTCAATTTTGTTTTGAGCTTAGTATGAGATTTAAAGCTTGCACGTTTTGTACAAAGAAACTTGATGTTTGTTACCTAATCTTACTTAGTTTATACATTCTTGGTTCTTAATGTTTATTTTAAAATTGTTGTAGGTTACCTATATGTATAGATTTTACTTCAGTTTTTACGAAGGGATAAACGAGAACTTTAGATGAAAGACTATTTTGCTATTATTACGATAATAATTGTAAGATTATTTTTAAAGATGTAGGAAAAAAATACTGAAAAAGTTTAACTGAAAGATTATTCCTCACCTCCAATATTTTCCCAAACAAAATTATGCAAAAAATGTATCAAAAAAAACAAAATAGCAGCATCGTCTCACATCCCTAATTCCCGTCAAACTCGTCTAATATTCTCGAAAATCATTTCCCTGAAAATTTTTCATACGCAAATTGATTTTCATCAAAGTACAGCAAATGCAACCTTAAATCGGTGGTTTAAGTTATAAAATTGACAGATTGACATGTCTTTATGGATACATGGATGAGTTGGAGTGATTTATGAGTTGGTTTGGTAATTTGTGCTTTATTTTGCGGGTGTTAGGGTGGAGAATGTCGTGGGTTGTTTGTGAGGAAACGCACTGGTTCGCGGAATAATCGATAGCTGACGTCTGGCGCCCCGCGCAGGTGGCTCCCTCTGACGGCCCGGGTAAAGGTGCAGTCTTGAAAGCCGCGACTTTCGTTATTGGCTTAAAATAGCTGACTTTCTGTTCCTTGTATTTATGATTGGTAAAATTGTTCTCTTTTTTTGTTAAAATTCCGAACAAAAACTTAAATACCAAATTGTTTATACGCCATACGCCACCAGGTACGCCCCTGGGTATATAGTTCCTTGACATATTAGTAATTTACTACTTATATGAATGTATTAAAATAATCAGAATTTAAAGTAATGTAGGTACGCTCACCGTTAACTAATGAAATAACTAGATAATTTAAAAACTATGTATTACAATAATGTAATTTATAAATTTTAATATAATGTAAAAAGGTATTTTCTGTTAATATTGTAATTGTTTTATTTTATTTTAGGAAGAATATTTTGATTAAAAAAAAACAAAGTGAAACTCATAAAAATAGAGTGAAGTGCGATTAATTACCAACATTCAATTGAATGGGTTAAGTTATATAATATTTATTTTAATTTATTAATTAAACACAGCTATACCTGGACTAACAAAGCCTGAGAAAAAAGCTTATTATTTATTGTTACTTACCTACTAATTCTGACAAGACATCCTATATACATCACTAGGTACCTACTTTGTTTCCAGATGTAGTTGTGTGAATTTATTAATGAATTCCACAGCATTCAATTCATATTTACTTACATATTACGTACGTATTTGTTACGTTCAATAGCATTTTAATGGCAGCACTTCACTATTTTGTTTATTACTATAAAACAAAAAAGTCGCGCAATAAGTCGCCCATTGAGAACGGCGCCTTGGCCGAGCAGACGAGCGTCTAACAAGCTCTTGCATGAATGAACTTCGCTACGTGTTGCGTACCTACTGTAATTGGGCTTTGTATCCCGTCTACATTGTTTTATAACAAACTTCAAATATAGATAACTGTTTAATGCACCGTAGAATCGGCAGAAAAAAACAGAATTATAATATTTAAATTTTTTAGATTTTTTTGTTATGGAATGAATGTTGTACCTAATCTTGACAAAAAGTGTCTGGTCTGAGTGTCTAAATCTGTATCGTATTTATTATGGCGGAGTAACTTAATAAAAAATCCTTGTTTAATTTAGTTTCTACTATAGATCGCCGCAGAAGCTACTATTCTTTAGTATCCCATTTACGTCCACATACCTTTAACGTCCACACATTATTTCTGAATTGACCGGACAGTGATAATACTATACCTACATAATGCCATTGTTAATGTGTGTTTTATAAATTTAATTTTATGTATTTGGTTATAAATCTCTCAGGGATATGTATCATATTTGATTTATCCAGAAATTTAATTCTAGTAGATCTCGCAGTCTATGGTTTGCTACATAGTTGAGACCTGCTCTCACAAAGCTTCCTAAATTGAGATGAATTTATTGCCTCGCTGGTTCGATCCTGTTTACTGAAACTACACAATGTTGCTGAGACTACCTTAAACTTTGTATATCACTCTAAAGTGTTTATTATAAATTAACAATTAGTTAACCTACTCTAGGTATCTAATCTAACTATTCATTTGTATCATAATCCAACATTTTCATAATTAATACTTATTATTATTTAACGTACGAGTACACAATTAAATTGACTTTTTTATTTAAAATGTCATTTAAATTAATTTGTTACTTAAGTTAGTGCTGACCTATGAATATAAATACAAGTCTCATCACGCTTGTGTCTTTAAAGTCAACTCATATAACAGAAAAAGGATCACCCTCTTGGTAAGTGTGGCTATTATACCAATTCTTCCAAAAACTATAATGAGTTCCGTTGGGGAGACCCGTCCCAAGTTTTTTATGATGATCATCTTCCTACACAATATACATAATATATAACAAAAATAACACCCGTAATACAAAACATAGCACTAACCCTAATTCACAACACTCAATAAAATACGAGTAAAATAATGTGACATGTTTAGCACAGAACGGGCAGATGCTCAGTATTGCCAGCTATAAGTAACTTGCCAGTTATAAGAAAGTATTGCCAGGTAGAACTGATGATTGCCAGTTATAAGGGAATAACTGAAAAGGAGGCAGTAAAGGAAACTCTTGCGAATAGGCCGTAAAGCGGCGGACGGGGACAGATTAGTGTTAAGATGGGACAAGGTCTAAAACATTGGCAGAATTTAACTTTATCGCCTATGGAACTTTCTAATATTAATACTAAACCTAACATGATTCTGCATAATTATAAATAAATATATTTTTATTTATTTTTATTTTATTCGCAGTTACAAAGTGCATTTTATTTTGTATAATTAAAGTTTTTATGAACGTTTAAAAATTATAAAAGAGTTATCTATAATTTCTAGTTATGATATTAGTAGGAGTTAGCTATGTTATTATTTACACCATGCCAATAATAACGTATTTCCACATTTTATTTTAATGCCAGTACGTGTTATTTTAAACACATAACAATGCGTCTTATCTGTACATTAATCTTTGCCAGACTTCCCCTAGCTCTAGGCTGTATCCCCAGGCTTGAATAAGAAAGGGTAGTTTTACAACGCACGGGGGAAAAGTTTACGTGTTAGGGGTGAGTTCCACCCTTTATGGGTGAACTACCGAGCCGGTTGATAGTTAACGAGCAAAGCTTACTTTTATCAAGGAGTTCTGAAACTCCTGGTTAAAACACCATAATATAAGTTTCGTTTTAATAGTAACAAGGAATGGATACGTAAATTTATTGCAATATCACCGCTGGCATTCAGTTTACATTATGATTATGTATCATGTAAGTTATGCAATTTGAATTACATAATTGTTATTACTGCGTATCTTAAATGTTGAAAATTCTCAAATTTTGTGAATAACTAAATATTATATAAGGCCACCATAAATAATCGGAATAAAAACAGTTGACAACTTTAAAACTTTTCTCTAAAAAAACGACCCTTACAAGTAAAGTTTTTGCGAAAATAGTGTAAGTCGTTGACTATCGCGTTGCTCATCACTCGCGATGGTCACGGGAAATGGACTCGCGTTCACGACGGAATTTTGAAGGCTTTTCAAACTCACAGTTTGTTTAGCCACATGTTTTCTGTATTGATAGTCAGTTGATATTTCAGTAGAAATTTTCAAAACGTGATAAAATATATTTTATTAATTGATGTCTGTTGTCGTATGGTGCCGGCCTCGAATAGTATCTCGTCATCAATTGTCGATGACCACGGAAGGAGGCTGTAAACACCCCCCCGAGCTAACCTACCCTAAAAATACCTAAATGCTTACCTATATACTTACATACTAATTTGGCTTACCTAAACATGTATGTACAACAAATACCTAGAGTTATAAATACGAATGTAATGGACATATACTCCGGATCCAACTCCTTCTCTGTCTCTGGATCCAACTCCTTCTGTTGATTTGATGATTGGCCGTGATGTGATCTAGTGGAAACTATAAGGACCCTTACGAAGTGAAACCGTAGAAACCTAGAATTCTTTTAGGCATTTTTGAAACATTTTGGCTTAGTAATAAGTAATGTTACTAGGTATGCCAAATCGCTTGAAATTTTGTATCAGTGAAGCCTGCGTGTATACAAATACACTAGTTTTTGTTTAGTTAAAAATTACCTAGTAGTTTTGATTTTATAGGCATTCAAAGTTTCGAAAAATATCGAGTCTCGCTAACAGTGAAGTGAGCGCTTGTGACGTCATAATTCAACGAGTCGCGCGGGCCACGCCCGCTTAGTATCAAATCACCAGCAGATTGTAGTAGTAGTGCAATAGCTTGCTCAGTATTTTGTTGTTTTTTCGATAGTTTAATAGTAGTACTTAAATATTATATTCGATTAATAAAATAGATGAAGATAACTCAAATAGTAGAAGTACCTACCTACCATTAAACTTTGACGTTAAAGACAATATTACCTATATGTATTAAAGTTTTGTTGCTATTGGTATTTATCTATATACATACTATAGGTAGGTACCACTTTTCTAAGTAAATTTAAATAAACAATACATTGATTTATTGCAAACTAGCTTAGTAAATTTAAATGAACAATATATTGATTTATTGCAAACGAGTATAATTTACTTTTTAAGTAGAGACTAGAACTATACATTTTCTTAGGATTAAAAGTAGCCTATGTGTTATTCTAGACTTCGTCCAGATCCGTTCAGTAGTTTTTTCGTGACAGATATCAAACACTTTCTCATTTATAGTTACTATTAGTAGGAAGTAGGATAGATACTTAGGATGTTAATGTAGTAGCTTGAACGTTACAGATGTACTAAACCTATTTTTTAGGGTTCCGTAGCCAAATGGCAAAAACGGAACCCTTATAGATTCGTCATGTCCGTCCGTCCGTCCGTATGTCACAGCCGTTTTTCTCCGAAACTATAAGAGCTATAAAACTTAAATTTGGTAAGTAGATGTATTCCGTGAACCGTACTAAGATTTCATAAAAGAATTGAATAAATTACATTGGGGGGTACATAGGACATACATAGGACTGAAGTGTGTGTCCCTCCCCCCCCCTCTAGTTTCTTAAATAAGAAGATGATAAATCTAGAAAAAAATATATATTGTACATAACCATAAAAACTAACAACGAAAATTGGTTTGAACGAAATCTATGAAGTAGTTTTTTTAAAGTACGACATAAACTATTTCATATAAACAATTACTGCGGAAGCCTACATGGGCGAGTCCGACTCGCACTTGGCCACTTTTATTTGTATTTATTTTACTTACAATATGCGTGAGGCCGTTTATTTTGATTTAAAACTTGTTTATGCGCTTCTTTACTTATACTTATCTATACTAATAATATTATAAAGCTGACGAGTTTCATTGTTTGTTTGAACGCGCTAATCTCAGGAACCGCTGGTTCGATTTCAAAAATTCTTTCAGTGTTGGATAGTCCATTTATCGAGGAAGGTTAAAAGCTATATTACATTTTCAAAAAAAGTAGGGATCCGCACGAAAAACCCAAATATGTCACCCAAGATGTAAAAAAAAAATCTTATATCGCATGCGCTGCGAAAAGTATTCATTTTAGAAATATACAATGTACTACAATTTTGTAGAACACATTAATATCCACAAAAAATGTCTCGACAGCATATTTCTAACTATTATAGTTACGTCACAATAACAAGCGAATGCAAGCGGACTGAGTAAACCAGACTGATCGTGCTGAACTATGACGTCACACCGTAACCGGCGGCTCGCGTCGTACGGTTACAACTTGTTTTACTTCTAAATCGGAAACTAATTGATGTATCGAAGTAATTCTTTCACTAGTATTTTTTATATTTGTCATAGAATATGGAGTGCTATTCATCAAAATTAGGTAACATTATCAATTCCTACGGTCATATCTAGCTTACTCCCTATAACATTAACCTTGAGTTACCTATAAAATATAATGAGACATAAGTTAATAATAATATAAGAATATCCTATTACTAATCCCTAATGAAATATCTTATTATAACTCTTCCTGAAATCATAAATTAGATTAAAAATACATTTCCATGTTTCAGTAACACTGGGATTGAACCAGCATCTTGTAAATGATAAAAGATGCTCATCAGTCAATAGAACTTTACCTAGATCCAATGAGTTACTCAAAGCCTGGTATCGAACCAACAACTTACAAATGATAAAGGATGCTCATCAGTCAATAGAACATTACTTAGATTCATTGAGAGTTATATTAATGAACTAGACCGGAATCGAACCAACTCTATGTTTGAAGAACTCATATTCAATATGCTAGTGAGATTATTAGGTACATATTATAACAAGACATAAAGAACTCAATTATCTGAAAACATTTATTAGTTAGAATTACACAACAACAGCACAGATAAGCAAAGCTCTCCCTGTCGGTCCGGGTTATACAAAGATTGTGATTTGAAGAGTAATAAAGTTCTCGAGTGGAGACCACGGATCGGCAAGTGCAGCGTCGGACGTCCGCCAACATGGTGGACAGATGATCTGCTGAAAGTGGTTGGCTCGCGGTGGATGCAGGTCGCGTACAACAGCATAATAAGGGAATCATAAAGGGAGACCTATGTCCAGCAGTGAGCGTCCAATGGCTGACATGATGAATGATAGAAAATCGACTCATAATAAAAAATATATTTTGTTTTGGTTATAAGAAGGGCCCCAACTCCCGCCCTTCTTCATGTCTCCAGCCAGGCTTCCATGAGACCCTGGCTACACGCATAACCAAACACCCTACCTAATCAACTTCTGTCTTTCTAACACAAATATGAACGCGAGTCCATATTTGTAGGAATACAACTGAGCCACTTACTGAAACAAAGAAGTCGCTGCTCACCAGACTTTCCATGAATCCAGCCTCAATTCCTCCGTCCCACCACCTGCAACGACCGCCCCAAAACCCTTCCCCATCCGCCATCTCTAAATCACTGGCAACAGAACCCTTTTTTCTACCGGATGGTGAAATGCCAACACACTTCCGGCTCATCTCTCTCTTTCTCTATTTGAACTCACTCTAAAACCAAATGTCTATTCTGACATTGACATTTATAACTAAATAAGTACGTAATTTGTACCTATTATTAAATGGAATAAAATAAATATCCATTATGGACTGTTACAATCGACCCCAATCTTTTACGTAGGACGTAGCCGAAGTAAAAGATTTCCTATGAATATAAACAAATATATATAACATAATAAATAATCATAAATAAATATTACTACCCAACAATCCCTTTAATACATACATATAATATAAAAATACATAGAACTATACATAAACATACACATATAAAATACATCTATACCTATCCCCATGACTAATAAAAGATAAAGAAGATGAAAACCATCTTAATCTCCGTTAATAACTCCTATTTGGTGAACATCAACTCATTGCACAATTTACGTTGTGAGTTTAGACTAAATTTGAAATTTCAAACTACGATAAACTAAATTTACAATTAATTACATTCAATCATTAATGTTTAGTCGTTACAACCGATGAGATAATCAAATTTCGGTATATCAGTTTGTGGGACTGATATATATCCTAACGATAAAAAAGACCGTCCTCCATCTCACAGATTTCAGTCTATTTCCTGCATCTCTTATCAAGCATTGGTTGTGAACAGTAACATACAAAACACCAAAGATTGAATTTCCCAAAACCCCCAAGAAAACCCCCTATTTCAAATTTAGAATGTGTATGTTCAGTGTGCTTAGTCCAAGTTTTATGTGTAGTATAAAATTTATGAAGGTTGCTTCTGCATTCATTCTAGATCTCAGATTACAATTTAATCTGAAAGGATCTAATCTAACCTAACTCCAAAATGATTCTTCATAAATTTTATTGAAGTGTGTGTAAGGCTTGACATTCACCAAAAAGTCACAAATTCTAGAGTGTGCTAATTAATTTAGACCCTACATTCAGTATTACATCAAATCACACAACAACTTTTCCATCAATTTCATTCAACTAACTAACCAGCACACCCGTAAACCTATGACAGAGCTTTCAACAGAAATACATATACTTATATGTAATATTAGAACCGACAAAACCAACCAACTCAATTCGTATTAAAATAATAATATCATGTCTGCATCAAAATTTGGCTCGTATGACGAAATAAGTTAGAGTTTGTGAACCTCCTTTCAAAGCAGACATAATTTCCCTTATAAACAACATTATTCGCGAAGTTGAATTGGTTTTGTTGAATCTAAACCCTAACAATAAGCATATGCAACTATTAAATTTAAGATGAAAAGAATAAGATAAAATATAAAATTATACACATCCAAAAATTACTGTAAAGCTCGAATTAATTAGGCAATAATAAATGTTTATCAAGATTTAAGTCTGATATAAATTTTAACATTTTTGAATTTAATAGGTACTCATTAATTTTATTAGGTACGCGACCCCGCGATTTTACGACTCCAGCCCTTGAAGATCTTAGATTATTATAATCATTACCTACATATTTTTATTTCTTCAAACAAACCTTCCTAACACCCTGTATGCGAGATTTAATTTTTCTAAAGACAATCAAATTAAATACCTACGACCCCTGTAACACCTAAACGTCTAACTATGCCAACTCTAGAACCTTTAACTGATCATAATCACAAAATACCAACAAACCTGTAAAATGTGTCATGAAATATCTACAAAAACTTCACATTGATAGTTAACAACAAAACAAAACAAACAGACAATAAAATTAAATACATACGACCCCTAACTAACACTAAAACGTCTAACTATGCCAACTCTAGAACCTTAAACTGATCATAATCACAAAATACCAACAAACCTGTAAAATGTGTCATGAAATATCTACAAAAACTTCACATTGATAGATGACAACAAAACCCTAATAACCATTCGATTATTCTCAAACTAAAAGAAATGGAAATATACTACAAAATGTCTTATCAATAAACAATTATTCACAAATTTATAACCGGCGACTATTGTATGTAAACCACCAAATACCAAAATGGTAAGTAAATCAATATTGTAATTCAAGAATAAAATGATTGATGTAAGTTTGTCAAATAAATATATAAATGCTGAATAAACTAAACATAAACCATGAACAGTGATGTGAAAATAATTTCACCCAACCAATAAACAATGATGGGACCTATGACCTCTGAATGACTGACAACCGAAAATAATAATAAATTATACAGGTGACTTACTTCCAAACTACTCATCTAATAATTCCAACATTTATCTATTCAAAGCTTTAAAAAATTCCACAGCTGTTGCACCAACTCTGTTGAAATAGATAAATAAATACCTACAACCATAACAAAACTAATAATATTAAAATAATATAAGAAATTAATTTTCAGGATCAACTGGAAACCTTTAGAAAATAATTTTAAAGAAAACATCTAAATAAACATAATATGAACACAAGAAAATAAAATACATACAAATTATTAAAAATACCAGTCAGGCTATATTGAAAACATCACCTTAAATTCCACAGAAATACTAAATAAATTGCTGAAATAAATTTAACAAAAATGCTAAAAGACAAACACATTTTATTTTCCTGTTTATGAAAGACGACTTTATCCGCCATTAACTTCCATCTCACCCAGTTCAACTACATTGTAAAATCAAGAAAGTTACCTATTTAATCTAACAAAGAAGTACTTATAACTAATTATCCATAATAAACAAAAGAATTAAGTTTCAATTGTACGGAGTGACTACACACATGTAAAATGTATTCTAATTATCACTGTTATCTATTTTAATTATAATTGTTTTCGACCAAGACAATTCTTCAAAACTAAACCAAAACATAAAAACAATATTGAACTAAAAGAAAATCTAAACTCAACAACGCCATCTTATGAAAACGTTATGAACTAATACGACAACTATTCAATTCAACGCCTGCGTTGATCCACCTCAATTCAGCAGCGCCATTTAGCCACAACTCCAGGAACTAACTCAACGATTGCAAAATGTCGATAAGCTGTGTCAGAAATTCCTCAGACGTCCGCAAGAAAGCAGCACATGTCATATCTTAGAAAAATGTAATTTGATAAATTAAATAACTATCTATCTTATTCTAAAGAATCTAAATACCCAAATTAAGTCAAATGAATTCATAACAAGTAAAATAAATAAAATTTCACCCAAACAATAGAATTAATAATCACACTCAAATAAATTGCTTAGATAGGAAAATTAATTACATTATTTATATTGATTTTATCCGATAAATATGCTAAAACTTCAAGAAAATTATAACCGTGAAAGCTAGTGAAGGACAAAATGTAACTCAACTTAAACAAAAAGATACCATATTATAATTAAAAATGAGAAGTGAAAGCTCTTTGCGCCAACAAGAAAGATGATACTGTACTATTTTACAACATGTAATGATATAATTAAGTTTCTCACCTCTTAAACCAACTCTGACCTTCTATGAAGATGTCAAAACCAAAACCAGCCAAATCTGTCCGCCCGTGCTCGAATCTTAGTACAGCAAATGAAGTACAACTGGTTTCATATACAAAGCCGATCACCTTCATGACTCTACTCAATTTTAGCCTCCAATTAATACTGAAATGAGAAATAAACAATATTAGAACAATATAACAATCTCTCCAGTAAGTACCACAAAGTGATGAACGTCCACTAACAACATGGAATCTTGTCAAAACTGCCTGTTCACGGTGGATATAATACTGCAACCAACTATAAGATCATTAAGGAAGATAATGTTCAACAATGCTTGACCGATGCTTAGAGTACATACCCATTTATTGTTTATGAATAATTAATTAATTATGTGTAACAGTATAACATTATATATATTAAGTGTCAGTTAACATGTTACATTTCAATGATATTATTAGTTGTAACTTTTAATTTTAATAAAATTGAAGTTATCTAATCAAAATATTATTTTCTCAATACCTCAAATCAAAAATAAAGTCAAGATTACCCATTTATAAAATAAAGTAAATAACAAAATATGCAAAGAAACCCAAAATAAACTCTGAAACAAATAAAAATTAATTGTGTTAATATTACTTACATGATTAATCAAAAGAATTTCAAGTAGGTAACCTGTAAATACACAACATTTCTAGAAATTCCAGAACTAAACCTTAGATAAAACATCAGCCAAAGTAATTAACTTGAAATTTAACTATTTAAAATTGATGTTGTCTCAAAAATAACCAGAAGAAAACCATATTTCTGTGTGTAAAAGTTTGTCAACGTTCACTATACAATTAAAACAACTTTAATAGAGAACTCGTAGATATTTCTAGATAAACCTAACAGAATTCAACAGACGCTTCTAACCAAATAACACAATACCATCTTTTTCCAACTAAACTATAACCTTTTACAAAATATCAACAACAACCAGTAACTATTTCACCTCACTGAAATGTCAAAACTATCTACTATTATATTATTAAGAAATTAATTAAAGCCAAAATGTTTCGCCCTCCATCGTCTCCGGAACCAATTAGCACGATTATTGTGCTTTCCCTAACCTAATTATCTAAATTCCTGTAATAAATTAATAAAAATTATGAATTCAAAAATCTTTGTTCAAAATAAACCATAAAATTAACTTGTCAAGATGACGTGAAAACAGCAAATGTCAAAGTGAATTTAGTTATTAGAATGTCAACAAGCCATAAACTAAGAAGAAGCAGTTCGCACGTTCGGAACCAAATATTTATCTAATTAAAGAGAATTTATAAGCTCTACAACACTATCTAATTGCTATAAAATTAACTATTCGTGCAATTTCATCAAGTATCTATTTAGTGGTAAGCCTAATTTCTGAAAAGATAAAATTATTGAGATCCAAAATAAAACATGTAAGTGCTTACCTAAATGAAAATGAAACAATTACAAAATACCCAAAGAATGTTCTATCTAACCAAATCTTGACCTTGATTCTAAGACAATAATCATCCTAACCTGATATTATACCTATTTTGCTATTGTTCCAGAAATATCAAAATCACAAACAAGGAACATTCTTTTGAATAATACAAAAAATACAACATTCCATCCATGAACTTGTAAATAATAACTACTGAAGCCAACGGAATCAATAAACAACTCTATAATTAATCAATGAAATTGCTGGACCGAGATGAAAATTCAACAGAGTGTTCTAATATCTATATTTCAATGCGAAGACACTTTAGACTTTATAACTACATATTAAAATAGTGAATATACAATGTAGACTTGATAAATGTTTTAATAAATTGTGATTCTCTCAATATACCCATGTCAACATTTAGATATGACCGATGTAAGCCAAACTAGTCTATAAGATAATTAAAATCCTGGTCACGTGGCAGCAATTGTAAACACCCCCCCGAGCTAACCTACCCTAAAAATACCTAAATGCTTACCTATATACTTACATACTAATTTGGCTTACCTAAACATGTATGTACAACAAATACCTAGAGTTATAAATACGAATGTAATGGACATATACTCCGGATCCAACTCCTTCTCTGTCTCTGGATCCAACTCCTTCTGTTGATTTGATGATTGGCCGTGATGTGATCTAGTGGAAACTATAAGGACCCTTACGAAGTGAAACCGTAGAAACCTAGAATTCTTTTAGGCATTTTTGAAACATTTTGGCTTAGTAATTCCTACGGTCATATCTAGCTTACTCCCTATAACATTAACCTTGAGTTACCTATAAAATATAATGAGACATAAGTTAATAATAATATAAGAATATCCTATTACTAATCCCTAATGAAATATCTTATTATAACTCTTCCTGAAATCATAAATTAGATTAAAAATACATTTCCATGTTTCAGTAACACTGGGATTGAACCAGCATCTTGTAAATGATAAAAGATGCTCATCAGTCAATAGAACTTTACCTAGATCCAATGAGTTACTCAAAGCCTGGTATCGAACCAGCAACTTACAAATGATAAAGGATGCTCATCAGTCAATAGAACATTACTTAGATTCATTGAGAGTTATATTAATGAACTAGACCGGAATCGAACCAACTCTATGTTTGAAGAACTCATATTCAATATGCTAGTGAGATTATTAGGTACATATTATAACAAGACATAAAGAACTCAATTATCTGAAAACATTTATTAGTTAGAATTACACAACAACAGCACAGATAAGCAAAGCTCTCCCTGTCGGTCCGGGTTATACAAAGATTGTGATTTGAAGAGTAATAAAGTTCTCGAGTGGAGACCACGGATCGGCAAGTGCAGCGTCGGACGTCCGCCAACATGGTGGACAGATGATCTGCTGAAAGTGGTTGGCTCGCGGTGGATGCAGGTCGCGTACAACAGCATAATAAGGGAATCATAAAGGGAGACCTATGTCCAGCAGTGAGCGTCCAATGGCTGACATGATGAATGATAGAAAATCGACTCATAATAAAAAATATATTTTGTTTTGGTTATAAGAAGGGCCCCAACTCCCGCCCTTCTTCATGTCTCCAGCCAGGCTTCCATGAGACCCTGGCTACACGCATAACCAAACACCCTACCTAATCAACTTCTGTCTTTCTAACACAAATATGAACGCGAGTCCATATTTGTAGGAATACAACTGAGCCACTTACTGAAACAAAGAAGTCGCTGCTCACCAGACTTTCCATGAATCCAGCCTCAATTCCTCCGTCCCACCACCTGCAACGACCGCCCCAAAACCCTTCCCCATCCGCCATCTCTAAATCACTGGCAACAGAACCCTTTTTTCTACCGGATGGTGAAATGCCAACACACTTCCGGCTCATCTCTCTCTTTCTCTATTTGAACTCACTCTAAAACCAAATGTCTATTCTGACATTGACATTTATAACTAAATAAGTACGTAATTTGTACCTATTATTAAATGGAATAAAATAAATATCCATTATGGACTGTTACAAGGCGTAGTGGAACTATTCTTAGGCCCCCGCCACTCGGTTCTACAATGGATTCAATAGTCTCCTTTCACAATTAATAAATCACCCTTCTTATAATAATAATAAGTTTACAATATAAAACACCTACAGTATAAGCCCCATTTGTCAAATGCTCAAAAAACTTTTTCGTATTTAAAAATTCTGTTAATTCTAATTAAAACAATATTTAAAAGTGAAGGTAACCTTTTTCTGGAAACTGCGATCGCTGTCTAAAGTCAAAATCTTTTCTTCAAATTGACTTCTCCTGAGTTAAGGACACGCGACCAGAAATTTGTGGCCCATAATATTTGAGTATTTCGGTTAGTTCTAATTAAATTAAATTATTAAGCTGTACCAAATGTAAGAATTTATACTTTTATTTAATTCTCAGACAGAAGAAGTAAACGTCCCAGAATAAATGTTTTTTATAAATCATAAATATTTTCATACCATAGTCTATTATTTTTCACTCGGTTTATGACATAATATTTTCTTTCAAACGAAGAGATTTTTTTCGGGATATTAGATATTATAAAATAGAAATACGTAGAAGATAAATGGTCACTGAACATTTAAGGGAGTATATTATGTTCATAATGTCCATCGGTGGTGGTGGTACGGGTAGTGTACAGCAACTTCAGACCGCGTTCTAAATACACAGACGCAATACAAGGCAAGACGGAGTCGAGTAATCTGCGGGATTGATGCCGGCAATTTAACACCACTTCTTACTAAGATTAAACGAAATCTCCCGGGAAAGCGCTCTCCTTACTTACTTAGCTTCTTTACTAAACTTGTCTATACTGTACTAGGTATTGCAAAAAGGTTTTGTTTAAGTACAAAATCAATATTTTCGTTACCACTGCTGGACCAGGACTTCTCCGTTGACGGAAAGATGAAGCCTTAATAATATTGGTAAATATAACCTTTGAAATTTTCAAAGTTATCAGAACATGCGGGCTTCTTCACGATGATTGCCTTCACCGTCAAAGCTCGACTTTTTGTAGGTTTCCGTGTTTCAAAGGATCAACTATTACTAAAGCGATATATTTTTTATAGAGAAATTATTAATAATGAAAACAAAGCCGCGTGTAAGGAACATTAAGTAATTAAATATGAATATATTTTTAGCTACCTCATCCTAATCAATTAGAACACTGTAACAACGTATTAGCAATTTAATGTTCACAAATTTACAATCTACTCATTCCATAATAGTGGAATGTTGCCAGCTTATCGCAAACGCCACATAAAAGCAGGTTAAATTAAATTTAACCCATCAACTGTAGCATCCCCTAAATTAGATTTTAATTGAAATAACTTCGTGTTTGGGTGAGACAGTGGTAGTTTTAAAATGAGTTTTTGTGCACCACGAAAAGGCTCTTAGTTTAATTATGTTGTAACTTATTTTCTCAAATTTTTATATCACTAATACTAACTTTCCTGTTTTACTACTGGGTTAGAAAATAATACCAACACATATCTTTCAGGAGTTTTCTTCAGTCGGTATATTTTGTCGGTCCTATATCATTATAGGAGACGAAGGAGATAAACCACTAGCTGTTGATCAGCTGTCGATCTGTGTAACAGTGTTAATGTCAAAAGTTATTTTCTCAAATTATAAGAAAACATAAATTTCAAAACATTTATTTTCATATAACTCCACAAATTACATGGATAGTCTTTAACTCCTAAAAGAAAGATAGTACTAATTTTCTACCTCAGTCAAGATCAATCAGCCTTCAATAAGTGTGTTGCCATCCTAAGCGTGGTGCTTACAGACTGGTGCTCAAATATCTGGCCCCTGAAGAATAAGCCCTAGAATTAGGGGTCACTGGAATTAGTCCAGTAGAAATCTACAGCGACCATACATTTCACTGAACTAGGATTCAGGACGGATGCATATTATTCCCTACAATATATGACACAAACAAAACACACTCCGTTATTTGGAAAAAGGCGTCTAATCTCCCTTTCCGTTACAACACGTCAGATATTTCTTTCGGAAATAATATTAATTTGTTCTATAGGGCGGGAAACAATTGATCCTTTTATATTGTTATTCCCTCAACCCTTTTAGGGCAGTGTCTTTATCGTGGAAGGAAACTTGACGGTATAATATGGAAATATTGCTTATTACGCGACTATGCCCATTCGACCCGAAATATGATATGTTTCATTAAATTTTATGCGACCAGTTAATAGATAAAAGGGAGGTTTTTTATTTGATGGTCAATTGCCTTTGTGAATTGCTCGGCAAATTTAGCAACATAGTAAAAATAGTATCTATTGTTTTACTTGTTTTAATGTTACCAAAGCCGATTTACTAATTATCGGATGAAATGCTTATAAAAATGATGATAGCTTTTCTTTGTCTCCGATACATTTTGTCTTTATTTATATCGTTTAATGACCAATGTGTTATTTGACTACAGCACAAAGATTATTTATAAAATAACTAAGTATTTTCTTTTCGTTTCAAAGATAAGTGTAGATTACAAAGCAAATAAGATTTACGAACTAAGCTTCAAAACTTTATGTTTTACTACATTATTCGAGAATAAAGCAAATAGAGTGATATCAAATATCTTTTCGAGTTTCGTAATGCCTCGGGGGTTAGGTATTGGTTTACAATTCAATTTGTGTTAGTAACTAGGTACATAAACTAAAAGTTTGTTTTTATGTATGTAACATAAGGATTTTCAGTTAGGTATGTTTTGTATAACTGGTTTTTCTTAAATAAATTTACCTACCTTATTAATAATTATTTATGAATTATCAGTTATCTTCGTGGTTTTAGTCCACATTTAACTTCAATTTGTTCTAAATAGACTCATAGTAAATATAAATGCAACTAGTTCATAAAATACAAATGAATTTCATGAAAATGACTAGAATAAGCGGCCCTCGGCTCCACAACTGCAAAACTCGATGAGGTCTCGTTCAGAAGCCGCAGACTGGTACCAAAAACCTATTATACGGACTGGACTTACTTAAAATATCTCGGGACACCAGACGGAGAACTGTAGGTAGGTACCTAAAACTAAGTAGTAGGTGTTAAATGTTGATATATTTACGGAAAACGATTGTAGTTTCTAGTAACTTACAAAGGAGTATCAATAGAGTAATTTGTGATAAGATTTTACCTTTTATTTTTTTACTTTTACTTATCTTTAATCATCAAAATAGAACAGAACTAAATTGAATGGAATATTAAAATTACTTCATAAAAATACAATATTGACTCTTGTAACTTTAATAAATTAAAATATTTATGTAAGTAATTTATTTGCTGAATGTAATAGATGGAATGGAATAACTAATAACATGGTATGGTATTAATTGATACCTCTCCACATTATCGGCTATACTTTCGGTTTCGTCCCAAAAACAATGTGCGGTTTCTTGAGCCGTAACCCAAATCTCGAGTGATAAAAAGCAATATTTGTAATTTAAAATCTAATACTATTAGGTAGAATACCTCCCCCATTTCGTTTTCTCAGTTAAACAGAAAATAAAACAAGAAATGGGGAAGTGTTTGAGGTAATTGTTTTTTCAGTAGTGCGTATACAGCAACATATAGAGGCGACAGAAGAGCCTTAGTTCTGTCGGAGTAAGCCTCTGTAAGGGGAGGCTTAATTGAAACTTAGTCGATGTAGGATGACCATGGTTTTCATTTATTAGCCTTGTATACAACTATTTACTCCCCAGTTTAATAGATTTTTCATAATCACACACCTATTTCTTACTAAGTACTGAAACAAACATTTTCATTTTTTATTTCTGATTCAACCTATACCTAATAATCCCAGTACATTACCGCGAAACCTATATAACCCCTATATTTAATAGTCATTTATTAATAGACTTATAGTCAATATTCATACCATGCAATGGCGATAAAAAAAATTGTCGCGGCTGTCGTTGAATAAGGATCTTCTTCACTAAGGGATTAATAAACCAAAAAAACACTGGACCAACTTACTGCGACCAACCGGTAAGCTTGGTGATTATAACCAAATTTTCTTTTGTACTATTAATTGTAATAAATTGTACTGCTACTCCTCTATATATGGATTATAATTATAAGTCTTTTGTGATAACTTGTCTTGTCCAAAAACATTTATATCTTACAGAATTTCATTTCAGTTCCCTTTATCCTTCCCGTCATCGACACATGGTGCCTCCAGACGGCGGTTGTGTCGACAAGTTATTCGGGGATTAGCGAGTGTGTTCCCTTGTCGGGACTCCAACCCTTCTGGGCTCTGCGGATGACTAACAATCGACTGCATTTCAGGAAATATTTGAGCACGTTTTGAAATAAAGTAACAATGATTTGTCTAACACTAACTCTTGTCTAACTCTACGAAAGGCCTGTTGCAATATAATTTGATCTCTTGTAAAGGCGTACGTTCAAGCCATGTTCAAGCATATACAAATTGTACCTCTATTTGACTTCTGTGCTGTTAAGATGATGATGATGATTATTTGTCAGATGGGGAAAGTCCATTAAGTCAACTAAGTCCTTAAATCATCCGAAATGGTTCAAATCATTAAACAAAAAATATCCGTAGTCGTGTTAAAACGTAGCCGTATATCTACGTCATTACGGCACCTGACGCACCGTAGAACGTAGACGCTTATCGTACGGTATTAGCACGGATCCGCACTTTTTACGGATTACGGATAGGCAATTACGGATCACAGGCGTCGATAGAATGATGATATCGGTAAAGTTGCGTGTTTGGTTTAGTTTGAATTTGGGTTCTGCTTTTGAGGTGGTTCGTGAGTGTTACTTTTATAGTCACGTCTACTATATCATTCAGGCATAAAGTAATTGAAAATTATTTTTATTTCCTTATGTTCTTTTTTAAATACATTTTGGTTTGGCTCGCAAGAAAGCATACTACACAGTTTTGCAAGCGAATTTCGCCCTCTATTCTCTATTCTATATCAAGTACTTTAGTTACCGCGAGATTTTTGTTCCCTATAGATTCATTTAGGAGTAGTAGTGACTTTGCAATCTACCTTTCTGATACCTCACCAATTTCCAGATTATTTCCACGGCCAAAGTCGCGTCAAAAGCAAGTCAATTTAAACAAATTTCTGTGAATTCGCAATTAAAACTTTAGTAACATCAAGAGGTTGTTTGATTTGCTAACTTCCTTTGTTCCCCTTTAGAAACTGCTAAATTAATTACGAACACTTCAATAACTTCGATCCCATTTCGTTTTATACATTTAAGCTCAAACCATTCAAGTAAAAAAATATGTTTATGCAAATATCATTAAATAAACCCCACAGATGAATTGTCTTTTAGACGAAAGGACTTAAAAGCACAGATGTAGATGCGTCAATGCAAAGCAATCATCCAGTTAACCGCAATAAAACACTGCTAACATTATCAACGCCCAAGACGCACACACACGGCCCGGCGCGGCGTGACCGCGACCCATGTAGCTCTACGAGCTGCAACGCCATATACGGGCTTTGAATCTGTGAAAACAGTAACATGGTTATAAAGTTTTTATCTTTATTTAATTATTATCTTATTTTTATTTTAGTTTATTTCTACCGCGGAAAATCATTTCGTGGGAAAATCCATTATAACAAAAGGGTGCGGGTAGAATTTCAGTCATAAATACTTGCGTCTTGTAAGGGCATTTTATTGAGTAATAAACCGCTCGTTATTCCACTAAGGGCGTTAATAAATGTAAGTGTCGTCTCTAATTGGACTGAACTTATAATTTGCATATAAATTGCACCGGGGCGTCCTGCTGTTGAAATCTGTTCAAATACCTATTTAAGGGCGTTGGAGTGATTTGAAATTGGCGTGAAATATAACTGGTTAAAATGCTGAACGATAATAATCGGTTTTCTTAAAACAAATCTTGATTTTTCTATACCTATTGGTGGATCGATCATTGAAGTTTCGTCTTGCCGAATAGAGTTGAGATATGTCGCACACTCAAAATTTTTTATGATCATCATCATCATTAACTCATATGACATGTTATATGTTTGTCTTTGAATAAACGGTACTATACACAAAACTATATTTGAACATGAAACGGGTAACATACCATGATTTAAATGTTTTTAATTTTTATTGTTTATGTTTATGTTTTTGATATTTCGACACTGTTGCAAGCGCCATGTTCACGGACAGACAGATTTTCAAATATAGTTAAAAACCATGATAGTTTAAAAAGTTATAATACACAAAACGACGCTAATGTCTGTCTTCTGGTTCATTCTGGGTCAAAGTTAAATTTTATTGACTCAAGTAAAAGACAAATCGCCATCCCAAGTCAACCGAAGGCGATTACTCCCTAATATCATAATCGCGTTCAAATACGACGCAGCAATTAAGCAGCCGCAAAGACGAAACCAAACAGGACTAAAACAAACGGAGCCTATGTTGTTATAAGTCGAGATTAAAGTTAAGGTCTGGTCACGTTGCGTGTAGAAATGAGACTATTTCTTGGAAACCAATACTTAATTTTATTATTTACTATCTTTCCGACCAATGGCATCCCGCGTTATAATATTTATTCACTGTAAAAGTATCCGCATGTCCGTCTCAGTTTAGAACTAAAACTATCTCTCCACCAATTTTTAGCCATAATAAATCAGCCGTTTTGGAGTTATAAATAGTCTAACTTCTATTGACTTTATATTATATTTATATAAAATTATTGGTATTTTACTGTAATGTTATATTCTGTATGTTATAATAAATAAATTGCATCAACAGATTAAGCATGGTTACATTATTACTTACTTTTAACTTAACTGAATATTATGTAGATAGATGCTAATTTAATTACAAAATGTCTTTCTATTAAGTTACTAAAATAAGTTGTATTAAATAGCATTCCTATATTCCCTCAACTTGGAATTACCGGAGTCTTAACTTAAAGTTAAGATTAAGTTAATTATGTTAAACTTTTTTTAGTTTTTAATAAAATGATTGAATCATTTTTATGTACCTACATGTATTATGCTCGCATGTTTGCTTCCCTGAAAACGGACCCTAATTCCGTACATAGACAGCAAATTTTGACGCGGTGTTTGTTTAGGTCCAGATATAATTGATAGACCGCCAGTTAATTGTCTAAATTCGACCCAACGACCGCCCAATGTGAGCCAATCAGTGGGTGATTCATTTTACTACAGCTTGGGCTATTTTGTCTTTGTAATGTAAATGTAATACTGAAACCTAACTTCTATTTATAAGCTGGTAATCATCATCACCCCTATTTACGTTCCCACTGCTGGGACACTGATACGAACTCGACTCTTAAACCAGAGATATTAGCCCTTATTTACCATGCTAGCCAAGTGCGGGTTGGTGAATATCAATGACCTTCAAACTTTTCAGAACATGCCGGTTTCCTCACGACTTTAGCTTTCACCGTTAGAGCACGTGTTTTCACAGTAAATATAATTGTTTCAAGAAAAAAATTTTAGAAATGGGTGGGTTTGAACCCACTGGACCTTGAGTCGTGTGCTCCCACTAAGCCAACACAGATTGATTCAGATTTGATCCATAAAATCACAAAGATTTACGGCTTAAAAATCTAGCCCAATACAAAAACAAAGGATAAACGTCGACTAAACCAAACTCCACAAGACTTTGACTTCCGGATTGTTCAACTACTTTCCGTGATTAGTTCGGCTAAGTAACGAAAGGTCTAATCAACGAAGTTTTGCTACAAACTTTTTTGAACATCAAAAAGATCGAGTTTTAGTTCAGTGAACAGAAAATACTACAAAGGACCTTACTGGATTGTTGGGTGAGATCGAACTTGTCGTTAGGTTAGCGACACGCTTTATGCCTTTGCTGTGTAATTTGCGTCTGAGTTCCGATAAAAATTGCGATACTCCAGGAAAAATAAAATTATGTTTCTTAATGCACTCGTTCCTACTGTGTATTTTAAAAATGTATGTTTTTTAGATATCTATAAAGAAATACAAAAATGAAATTCAAATAATGTTTCTCTGAATCAAGTACCTTGCCGGAAGTGACACAGGTACTTTATGGAGTTGACAGCGTCTTCTCCGCACCGGAAATGAAAGTCTGTTTGTCTTCCTCTATAGCCTACCTGCTGAATATCCGGTTCCGCAGGTATATTAAAATTATTTCGTTATTAGGTACGTATTTCTATCTTAATATTTTATTTCTTTATCTGTAAAATATTTTTAGTTAGCATCATCATCATAATATCAGTTCTTATGTGGAGTAGGTAAATTAAAAAAAAAATTCGGTACCTATTCGGTAATTCGGTAAAATTCGGTACGGTACGGTAGGTACGGTTCGGTTCGGTAAAAAATTCGGTTCTCAAGATTGAGAAACAAGGCATTAGTTCTTAAGATTTTTCTGGTACCTAACTATTAAGTTTATTAACTTATTAGTATTTATATTAACTTTATACCAAATAAGTTAATAGATTGGATTTAGGGTCAAAATAAAAATTCATCTTTGTGCCTCAAACGTGCTTTATTGACAGTAAGGAACATCTTATAAAAGATCAATGTAAAAAAAGCGGCATATTTTAATAAAATCATTTTCTTATTTCATATGCTTATTGTATTGTAGGTAGAATACATGATATAGCCAAACTATTTCTATAGGAATTCCAAAGGTGCTAGCTTATTTCATAAAAATCTGTTATTTGAACAGTGTGTGTATTATGTGAACTGTATACCAGACAACATTATGAGGTGTAACATCTAAGAGCTAGCGCTAATTAGGTATTTGATGCAAGCTAAAAACTTGTAACAAACCTCTCCTATTATAACCTAACACGAATGTATGTATTGAATATATCAGAAATCTAACATCCGTAACCCAAGCTTCGAGCTTACCACGGGGCTAGATGTTGCTGTGTGAATTGACCAGCAGTCTTTATTTATTTACTGGAAATAGGTACAGTACGCTAAAAACTGCTTGACTGCATAAATGTTTACCGCGTAATTTGTTTGTTTACACCTCAAAATGTTGGTCAGTACTGAGCTCAAGAAAATCTATTTCTAGGTACAGTCAGCTTAAGATTTAGGTGACTTATATACTTTACTGTTATATTCAAAATTATTTTATAAATAAATAGTTGATAAGATTCAGCACCAAAAGGAAAAATGGCTATGGAGTTATGTCGCATACTGTATATGACATTATGACTTATATGCACGCTTTACATGAAGACATTTATTAAAAAAAACACAAAGATTTCTATATAAAGAACTAAATTGCCCACAAAATTACTATCAACTTTTTGTGTAACTATAATGGCTTATGATTTTGGATTATTGTTTTTTTTTGTATTATTCACAGCCATAAGACTATAGATAAATAATGAAACGTTGTTCTGCTGTATAGTAAAATATGAAATAACTCAGTGTTATTTGAATTTAACATTCAAAACACAAGATAGCAGTTTTAATAATAACACACTCAATGAAATATTATATACAGCGAAGCTACTCACATGTTTGATGATTACCAACCCGACCGGAAGAATGATTTCACAATTTCAATCACAATTATTGTGAAACCAATTCAAAATAAGTCGACATTTGGTGGTTCGCATAAATCGTATGGCAAATTATGGTCAATTTTAGGGTTATCCAAATATTAAATTCGCTTCAATAAACTAATTTGATATTACTTAACTATACATGATAATAATTAAACGTGTGTTCCATAGTAAAGAAGCAGAAATTTAACTTAAGTATAAATCCTAAAATAACTTAGAAAATAAACTTAGTCACAGAAATCATTTTAAATGTATCTAACGCTATCTAATGCTAAAAAAAAAAACAAAAACTTAACTCAGTGAAAATAATAACAACATTTCGTCACAAAATAATCACAACTTTAGAAAGCAAATGAAATCATCGCATAATATGAACTAAAATGACATCCTTAACCTTATATTATAAAAAAAGCCCTTAATTAGATTAATATTACAAGTATTTTAAGCCACAACAAATTCTAAATAAAATTATATGAAAATTATGTCATTTTTCTAATATTACTTGACATAATTTTATTTAAAATTTGTTTGGCAGCTATTCAAAGTAGGTATTTATTATGTAAACATTGTGGCATATAGACTTTTAAAAAATCTATGTAGATATTAGCACAGTTCCAATATTGGTCGATTATATATAAATCAGTGCTTTTGTGAAATTATATCTATTACCGGATATATAAAACCGGTCGTATGAAATACGGATGGATGTTACACTAGATTTATATAAAAGTCATATAAGTAATGTAAAAAGTTACATGCATCTAGTAGGCATATGGTATAAGCCAGTGCTATTGTCATTTGATTATGTTATAAAGTAAATTATTATTATATATATCTTGTATCTCAGAGCTATTTATACTTGACATAACATAATGACATGATTGCCAAAATTACACAAGTATCATCATAATAATTTTGTAAATACATAAAACATTTGACACTGCCAAATAGCGCTTAATTTAGCGCAGGGACCATTATAAATACTAGAACATACAATGTTGATAAGAAAAAAAATAGATTATTAAATAAAAACAATACCAGTGTTGTTTAAATTATTATGATACATAATCCTATCTAATTATAGTGACTACGATTTGCTAAAAATAACCACAGATATTACTTTAATATTTAATTTTTCTGGAGGAAATTTATCATAAGCTTACAAAATTAAGAACTTTACTCGATCCTAGGCACTTATGGCAAATTTATTGGGTTCACCTCATTTCGCTGATTGGTAACATTTTTATCACTTTTCATTTTTATAATAAAACGTTTTATGCAAAATCTACTAGGTAAGAATATTTTGTAAAAACGTCTATAGATGCAAAATAGGCAGGATAAGTTTATACCATATTTAAAATTTTAAAAACAAATTATAATAACGTAAAATTTTACGTTCATAATTTTTTAAGTGTTTTCTTTATTTTTTTATTGAGCCAATTATTATGGGCTACAAAAGTATTGTTGACAAATTTATGGTCATATCATAAAAACAGCACATTTGTCGTGTCCGGTTCCCGGGTGTATAATTATTATTTAATGAAGTCTGTGTTTATACTGTCTGTTTATGAGGTCAACTGCTTAACCTTGATTTGAACATTTCCATGGAAATGTGTCATCTCTTTTGGCAGTGTGGGTAAATGTTACGTCTTTCTGACGTGAGTGGTTTCACAGAGTGTTGTAATTACAACAACACTCTACTACAAATTTAATTCTATGAAACAGCTAAGTTTTATATAATTAAACTTAAAGGATCAGTTTCCTTAATTGAAAAGTTAATTGGTAAAAATAATTAATAAAATAGGATTCACTGCAATAACGGTGGCGGTTTAACGAATTATGTGACTTTTTCTTTTAATTATTTAAAATGTATTTGTGGAGTTATCTAACCTACTTACACTATTGACTTTCGCGTCACAGCACTTTGATTCGACAGCCGTTTAAAAATAACCAATCAAATAAACAAATAATAGGAATTTTGGTGAAAAATATGACTGTTATTCTCTTCTTCTATTTGGCAAGGCTGTCAACTGAATTAACCTTTTCTTTAATAAAACCAAAGTTATAAAAGGAAACGTAATAACACATAAAATTATGCATGTGTACTTATAAATTATAACTCACTTTACCTATTTATTTGGTGACGGACAAAGTCCTATCGTAAAAATAATTAATTCTAATTTATATTTAATCGCGCTCAAAGCACAGGGAATTCCCTCAAGAAATGTTATATGCAATATTGAAGCAAAAACTTCAGTTAATTTCTAACGGCTCAAAGAAAATTGGACTGATATTAATTGCGTACTCATAGTGGTGCTTAGCTTTACCTCAAATGTTCATTAATAATATTTATTACAATAACAGTATTGGAAAGTACCTCTCATGATATAGCCAACCTTATTTGTCTAAGCACACCTTCGATAATTTTTATTCTCGAATTATTCTCTTAAGAAAAAAAACAAAAACAATTTGACTGGCTAGGTCAAAAATAAAATGGCCAAACTTGTAAATTCTTATGGCTTCAAATGGCTACATTATTTTAGTTTCATGTTTTATTATAAATTTAACCATGTAGGTATGTTGCATTTTTACTTTTCAAAATAAAATAAGACTCGTTTTCGTAAACTAAACAGAAGAGCTGGACCTCCGAAAATAGTAAATCCTTAAATATGATAGGAAAATATTATGCAAGAAATAATAATTTCTTGAGTAAGAATTGGCTAAAAACTATAATGAATTAGATACAACAGGTCCTATGTTATAAATACTGTACTTGAGGTTCGTTGCAATAAGAATATAATTATAATAATAATTAAACGCTACTATCTCCTATCACCCAAGCTCTATTAGTAAGAAAATGCACATTGATAGCTATATTAATAAAATTTACTAAATTATGTTACAAAAATCTGTAGAAAATGGTTAGAATAGATCACATTTCATACCTTATTTTTTTGTCAGAAGATATAGTTTAAACAGCCAATAATTTTAGATAAATTTTATATAAACAGTTTTATTTTGACATGCTCTGATATTCAATGGAACTAAATAGAATAAAAAAACTAAAGAATATGATTTTGTTGTTGAATCTCTCATACTTTTTTAAATGATGTCTAAGTGCAAACTTAAAATATATTCTGTATTCAAGAACTACTCAAACAGGGAACATAATTGTATTTTCAAAAGAATTCAAGTGAGTAATTTAAACTTAAAATAATTCATTTATTGTTTTTTTAAGGAGTTTAGTTCTGTACTAAATAGTTTTCAACAGGGATTAATCCGGGATAATATTGGTTAACGTTTAAAACGTTAATTAATGTACATGTAACATACCCGTTGTAAGGAATAATTAAAAAAAAAACTTTTTCACAAGATTGATTCTCCAATAGAAATGCGTCAATATGCAAAGGATCAATTATTCGAAATCTAAGCTTTTAATCCCGTTTCCACCACCTTATATAAGAAGATTATAAATAAAAGATCCTTAGAGAGTGCATTCAAAATACATTCGAATATGGTCTGGTCATTTTGTATCTATTTCTTTTAAACTAACATTCTGAAAATTGTTAAAGAAACACTATAAAACACTAAGACATACACTTAAGTTAAAGTATTCCGTAACAACTTCATAACAAACAGAATTCAGAACAGCCGTTACATAAGATTTATTTTTTAAACAATTCTTTGAAAATTCAATCTTGCTTCACCATTAACCTAAGAGCCCGTGATGGCCAGACCTTCCTTTAATTCACAAGCGTGAAAATTCTGTCATGTGTATGTCTAACATAGGTAAGAATAACCCCCAAACATGAAACCTGGATCGCGGTTCCTTTGGGAGATAACAACCTTTTACCTGTTATCTCCCAAAGGAACCACGATCCAGGTTTCATGTTTGGGGGTTATTCTTACCTATGTTAGACATACACATAAAATAATTTTCACGCTTCAGAATTAAAGGAAGGTCTGGCCATCACAGGTTATTAGTCTATACTAAGAGCCCGGTCTGGCCAGACCTTCCTTTAATTCACAAGCGTGAAAATTATTTCATGTGTATGTCTAACATAGGTAAGAATAACCCCCAAACATGAAACCTGGATCGTGGTTCCTTTGGGAGATAACAGGTAAAAGGTTGTTATCTCCCAAAGGAACCGCGATCCAGGTTTCATGTTTGGGGGTTATTCTTACCTATGTTAGACATACACATGAAAGAATTTTCACGCTTGTGAATTAAAGGAAGGTCTGGCCATCACAGGCTCTTGGTCCACATCATATTCTTATTTTAAACAATTTAGAAAAAATAAGTCAGTAGATATCCAAAAACCAAATACTGGACGTATGTCGAGGCGATAAAGAAAGTGTGAAGGACAACATATCTTACTATATCCTGTCTCACAAGCCTTACTCCTTTGGGTGAATTCTCTCTGGCAGGGAAACTTCCAGTTCGGTAGTACTCTTCTAACAGTTTGTCCTTCTCTACAAATCTGTCGTAAAGCCAGTTGGTCATGCCTTCTTTGTCCACGGGCACCTTGAACAAAAGAATACAATTATAACATGCGAAAATCTCATGTGACGTAAAATACAAATTGCATGAGTCATTAAGGATAATTCCATGTGAAACCACAGAAATTGAAACTCGTAGTACCTATGACATGCTCAAGAGTTTTTATGAATTTAATTTAATTCCGACTGCAAATAATGTAAATCATTAAGGGAGGCCTATGTCCAGCAGTGGGCGTCCAACGGCTGACATGTGGATGAAATTGAATTTTGTAAACGCTCTTAGGGAACTCAAGATAGCTCATAGATGCGATTCTACTTAGTTTGAGTCCCGCAGATGTTATTTTTATTTATTTTTATTTGCCCCCCAAGACACAGTGGACTAAATACACCAAGTTTGTTTTTGTTTTAATAGATACCATGACTTACTGATTAATCTGGAAGTAGTATGTTTAGAAGGCTTGTATAAAAACCTTTCAAACATGTCTCTAGAAAAAATTACAATGTTTCTTCTTTCTTCGTGATGAAAATACCATTAGTTCTTGTCTTACACCAAATAAGACACCAGAAAACAAGTAATAAAAGTGTTATAAGCCATTACTAATAAAATATATTAGGAACACGGTAAAACATGTTCAATTACTTTTATATAACACAGTTATGTCTATGCATATCATTAATTTTTAATTTTTGTTGAATGTAAATATTACGGCTAGTTTGGTTTTGTTATTTTGCTTGTATTTTTTTGTGTCGTGTATATGTCTGAATGTTTTTCTTTTTCTATTTCTATTTCTAGTGTGTTCGTTCATTCACCAACCCGCACTTGGCCAGCGTGGTGAATTAAGGCCTAATCTCTCTCGTCAAGAGAGAAGTCCCTGTGTCCCAGCAGTGGGAACGTGAATAGTGTAATGTGTATGTCTGTTGGTAGTACCTCGGTGCTAGGATACAGCCGGTAGTGTAGGTGCGTGGTGCATGGTTCGCGCAGTCCGCATACAACGTCGTAGAGGTGCAGCGGCGCGCGGTCGGAGTACGCCACCGTCACGTCCAGCACCCACTCGATGCTCTCCCCCACGTTGTCGTTCAGTATCATCCTGCGGGCCTGGTTGAAGTTCTTGTCTGGAATTGAAGGTTTAATTTTGAACAACAAAATATCGATTGTACTCTTACGTTGTAAGTCAATGGATAATGAGGACTTGTCCAAGTAATATGATGTCCTCTATAATCAGTTCACCGTCACTTCAAAGCTCTAAGCTCTAAGACTAGAACTAGAGATGTTTTGTTTCATATTAAAGGTTACATTATCGTAGTTTGTGAAATGTCATACTTTTTTGTAAATATTCTTTAGGCTGTAACCATCAACCATATTATAAGCTTCAAAATGGTGTTAAATGATTTCCGTTCAGTTCAGTAGTTTTTGCGCCTAATTTGTCAGAACAATAAAACAAATAATGCTGTGTGAATTGTCCAGCAATAAATAAACGAATAAACAATTGAAGTTTATAATTACGGTAGATGATAAAAATGGACGTAACCCTGACATATCAATTAACTAAAACCTCAGTCAATGAACACGAACAAAGCCACCAAGCGACAACGTGAATCATACACCAACATCATTAATGATGTGAACAACAAATACAATTTAAAGAAAAGGAAACAATATTCTCTGACGACATCTAATGACTTCACATTGCATTTTTATTCGTCTCCGTCGGAATCTACGCGAATACATTAAACCTGTTTTACTGGAGAATCCAAAGAACCTTCATTTTCGAACTATCGTGTAACGGTGCGGTTGTGTTGTGAATAATTTAATAAGTGTGAAGTGAGTCATAGTGGATATGGGTTTCGCGAGAAGAGCGTTTGCACTCTTTGTCGCTGTAGTTCTGTTTTTAAGTGAATCGCGGATGGTGTTTAGTTTGTGTAAGTTTTTGCATGAGATAGCGAGTTTAATAATACGGATTTGAAGTCACAAATATCGTGAGGTAACCGGCATTTTCTGAGTACTATTATGAGTTTGAAGGACATGTGACATACAATCGGCACTTGGTCAGCGTGGTGACTTAAGGCGTGATTATTTCTCTTGTCAAGTTAGAAGTTCCTGGAGTGTTGTCCTAGCAGTGCTAAGTATAACGTTTCTATTAACCGACTTAAAAATAGGCGGAGGGTTCTAAATTCGACCGTATGTATGATTTTTATTATGTTTGTTCTCGGATAACTTCGTCGTTTTTATACTAATTTTTATGATTATTTTTTTTGGAAGGAAGTCGATTATTTTTGTAAAAAGGTTATAGGCCCGTGGTAAGCTCAAAGCTTGTGTTACGGGTATTAGGATATCTCATACACTTAATAAGGAATACGATAATAATGTTTGCATTGTATGCAGACAATGATGTATCAGAAATATAAGCTGAGATTCATAATTTGCATTGTCTGCTACATAATTACTTAACCTGATAATATCATTTGCTTATGGTATAACGAGTTTAAACCATGGTCAACTACATAAGCTATTATCTTCGTAAAATACAATAACTAATTACATTTAATACTGGTATTTCGAGGATAGGGTTTTTACTGCAATGTTATTTCTATAACGATCAATACATTTGAATTTAAAATAATTTTATTTTGTTAAAGATTTTTAAAGATAATAGACCTCCGTCCGTGGTTTAGCAAACGAAGGTCCGCCTGTACGCAAAAGTTGTTGGTTCGATTCCCGCTGTACTGTACTTGATAAATGAACTTGCAAAGTTTTTTTTATGAGTATCTTTATCTTTAACCATAAATGAAAGCATTCACCATTTAACAAACTAAACAATGTGTTTCTGATTTCAGATTTACAAAACTCAGTAATTAAAAATGAAAATGTACAATACAAAAACACAATCGAACTCATAGAGAAAAACAAACACCAAAAACTCCCGTCTACACCTCAATTTAATGTAACAGAGGAACAAAAACGAAAACCTTTAGAAGAATATCAGCAGAAGAAAATTATAAATTTAATCGATCTACCATTTAATGATGGTAAAACAGAAACAAAGTATAAAATACACGGAAAAAGGCGAGTGGTGAGAGATAAACCAAACGAAAGAGATAAAAATAACTCTGAAGCTGATGTCAAAGACATAATTTTCTATCCAGATGAGATTGCTAATATAGATCTCATATTTAGATCCGATCAACATAAACCACCTGACAATGAACCAGTTACGAATATTCCAACAAAAAATAATATATTAATCAATAGTGAGTTGATGGAAAGGATAGACAGTATTTTCGGAACACCGCCTCCCACTATTGGTAAGGAATTTTAGTAATTAAAACAAAAACTATTCGTCCCTAACTCAATTAAAATTCCACAGGTGTTTTTAACTATTGATTGTTCAGTATAATTTGTTATTTATTCGAATAGTTCTAATCCGGCTTATTTTATTTTCAGAAAACAAATCAGTTACGCCAGATGCTGACAAAAACCTAACGGATACATCTGGTAAGATCTTAGTAGATAGTGTAGGCACTCTGAATTTTAAACTAATTAATTATGTTTGAACATTATGTAAATTTCAATTGAGTAAAAAAAAATCTTGTTTAACCAATTCACTTTGTATGCATGAGTTCATTTCATTAAATTAACTAGGTATTAAATTAAGGGCATTGCAGAATCTTAAAATAACATTTCTATTTGAACAATTTTGGGTGAAAACTGGGTATCTATTTAAAAATCAATGCCACTTTCCGTTGTGATTTTATAACTCAAAAAGATTTAGGTGCTTTTTATTTTAATATAGTCTTATTAGTAGTCCAGGGATGGTTTAAAAGAAAACATGGTAATTAAGTGGGCGAAGCCGCGGGCGGGCATTATATTATTTATTTTATTTTTTATTTTATTATGAAATAATAACCAATACCTAGTCTAAGTTGAATGTAAATTGATGTAAGAAAACGTTTTCTAATTAGTACACATATAATTTCAGGTCAAGGCGATCGATTTCAACCGAGAAGCGTAGTGGTACAAGCATTTAATGCATTTTTCACAACACCTTCAGATTCTGAAGAAACTAGTCCCGAATTGAGACAAGGTTTGTAGTAGCCACGTACAAAAAAAAAACAACCAACAAAATTTTGTATTGTTTTCACGGGAAATTACCGAACCTTTAATATAGATAGCATCTTCATTTTCACCCCTTTTAACGTTCCCACTGCTGGGACACAGGGAGATTAGGCCTTAATTGACCACGCTGATAAGTGCGGGTTGGTGAATGACAAATGTCGTTCAAACTTTACAAACTTTCAGAACATGCTGGTTTCCTCACGATGTTTGCCTTCTTCGTTTTTTTTGCACGTGTTTTCAAAGCAAATATAATTTTGTAAAGAAGAATAAATATCCTTAATTGCACAGCGGGGTTTGAACCCACGACCATCAGAATGAAAGTCGGGTGTGTTCCCAGTTTGTCAACAAGGCTCGATTTTTACAGTTATTTCTTCATAATAATTAGAAGGAAAATTACAGAATTCGTATTAAATAAGTTAGTATGTATAAATCTTATACCGAGTAATCTATCAATAACAAAAACATAACGTCATTATGTTTAAAGTTCAAAATGGCGTTCTAGACGCATCTTAATTATCCTGTTTCTAAAGTGATTCATACATTCACTGCTAATGTGAAGATCAAATTTTATTCCCATTTATTCATATTCTTGAACGAAAGTCGAGTGATAGCCGCTTAGCCGACACGGCATGAGTTGTAATAATGATGAATAATTATACAAAATTACAAAGTTACAAAGTAAAAGTAACTTATAAATGAGTACAAAGTTATAACCAGCTAAACTATTTTTATATAACTAACAAACAGAATTATGATTCCATAATTCATTTATTAAGTTGTTAAATGATTAGGAGATTATTTAATTTCAAAGGCCAATATAGTTTACCTCTAGTATTTATTATGGTACAAAATAATTATAATGTTTGATAAATAAGTTATTTATAGTAGCAAAATTGCTGTTAATATTTTTGTTTAAGACGTCTTATTAACTAGTTTTTATCTAGGTTAGTAACAATATATTATCTGCTAACTCATTGACAAAAGACAACGCTTAAGATTTAATTATCATTATTTATTATCAGACAGATTTTTATTCCAATCAATCAATCAAAAAAAGTTCTTATTATGCAATAGAATGTATTCAGCAATGTCGTTCTGTATGATGTATAATTTTAACTGATTTGGACTTATTTAAACCTTGTCTGTACTTTAAAAATTCTAAAATTCATCATAGTCATAATTTTAGCTGTTGTACGTCTACTGATTATAGACATTGAACTCTCTATTTGTCGTGTTATTTTTGTGGGAAACCGCTTTAATTCACCGTGAACCAGATTTCTAGATCCCATGACACTTTATATTTACAAGGCCAAAATTGTTTTTTTTTTCAGACAAATATTAAAACGAGCTAGTTTCCACCTGCGGCTTTGCGCGCTTTAAACAAGAATTTACCGTCGCTTTAGACTAATGCTAAAATGTAAGAACTAACAGAACAAAACATTATAACCATTTATTTTATCGAAATCGAATCGATTATTAAAGTAATTTAAATGATAAATGTCTGTTTCATTTCAGGTGATGACAAACCGTCAGGAACATCGGTCGCGACATCATCATCAACAGAACCTAATACCAATAAGGTCAATAACTTAGCCAGTTCAAACCCCAGCTCAAATCTACTGAATATATTTTTAATATTTATTACTTGTAAAATATATTTCGATGGTTGCTAGTTAAGGATGTATGGGAGGTCAGAGCAAACTCGACGATCGGCTAAGTTCGGCTAACAGCGCCACGACAGGGCGAACGGGCCGCTAAGTAAACATTTCGCGCGCAAGAGCCCGAGCTGAGTATATATTTCGCGCAAAAATCTGACACATCAAATTACTTCTATAATTTGAAATTCATTTTGTAGACCCTAAGATATATAAGGTAATACTAGCGTTCCGCCCCGCGGCTTCGCCTGCGCTAAATATATCCTTAAGCGGATATGTGTATTTTAAAGTTTAAAGTATAAATTCCACACACGGCTTTTCCCGTGTTTTAAATAACTTTCATAAATGTGTATGTATATTATATTAAGTATAGGTACATAATCAGAAATCTAGCACCCATAACACAAGATTCTAGCTTACCACGGGGCTAGATGTTGCATTGTGAATTGTCTAGGAACTAGCAATATTTATTGATTTAATTTTATTTATTAGGTTTTTTGGCCGTAAGCTCAGGTATAAGAAAAATGAAAGGGCTGGGGTTTTTATTAATAAATAAATAAAGTTTTCTGAACTAGATTTCTAGACTATGAATTGTTAAAATTCATAGTCTGCCTTTTATTTCTGATTGATTTTATAAACGAAAAGTCAAACCGTTTGATATACTTCAATATTAGATAAAAGTGAATTTATAAAAGAATAAGTTCCTAAACGTTAACCCTTAACTGCATGATTATTTTTCTTAAAGAAAAATTTGTGATGGTCATATTATGTCTTTTAGATAAATAAAGTAAAATAAAATTGATTTAAAAATTTCATATGAATTGAGTTTTAGGGAAAAACTGTTTTTATATTTAGTTCCATATAATATATGGCAAAACATGCAGTGACCTACCAATATTTTAAAATATCATTCGCAGGGCATGCGGAAAGTGGTCAATTTTTTTTTAAAATAATAAAAGACTTTATAAGATAGGTATAACCCGCGCAATAAAAAATGATATTTGACCATGGCGGCGGGTACGTATGGTACGGTTGGCAAAACAATTTCTCAAACAGGCCGGCGTCACGACGAATTTCCCATACAAATATTAATACCAAAATTATTTTTAATTCGAGCATATTTCCATGGTATTATTGTATTATTATTATTTAAATAGTATTTTTATCTCGGTCCCTACAGAGTATTTTTTACAAAATACTTATTTTAAATAAAAAGTAAAGTACCTAAAGAGTTTAAACAGCTTTGCGTTATAAACCCGGCGTCGGCGCTTTTATAACGTCTTCAATGTGATAATTCATACGAACGCTTTTAAATCAAAAAATAATTTTAATTTAATTTTTAAAGTTTCGGTTCTATGTATGGGGACCCCCAAATGCAAATGATTTTATTAAAACTTTTTATGAAATTCTAGTGCGGTTCACGGAATACATCTACTTACAAAATTTCAGCTTTATAGCTATTATAGTTTCGGAGTAAAACGGCTGTGACATACGGACGGACGGACGGACGGATGGACATACGGACGGACGGACGGACGGTTTAGTTTGGGGACTCCTTTTTCCGCAATTGGACTCAAATTTGGTCCTTTGTGCGTGGTTAGCGGACGGACGGACGGATATGACGAATCTATAAGGGTTCCGTTTTTGCCATTTGACTACGGAACCCTAAAAAGCGTCGCGTTCTAAAAGCGCCAAAGTGTGAACACGTACTTGGGTATGCAAATGTTCTATTTGAACGCTTTTTTAACGGACGTTAAAAAAAAGCTTTTTGTAGCTCGTACTTCACTGTTTGAGTATAGATAGCTATAGAGAGTGAGCGAGAACGCATGCGAGCGGACGCCATTTATAGATAAATTCTTTATACGCGCAGGTTATATTAAAAAAATCATAGTTATATTGGTTGTGTGTGATATAGCACTGAAAGCAACGTAGGGTTAAGAAGCACAAAAACGTAGTGATTTGTTTGTTCTATGAAATATCGTAAATTTACTTTTTCATGAATTGACATGACATAATTTATGACAGTTATCATAAATAAATCAAAACTCTTTGAGATCTCAAAACTATAAAAAAGTTTTATTAAGTCATAATCCATGTATTACTTATGAATTTATTGTTTGAAGTCTCCTCCTGTATTTTATTATAATATATAAGTACCTACACTTTATTATTATATGTATACTAGGTGCCACCGCGAACTTCGTCTCGCCATATACTTTATAATTAAGATGCTGTGTGGATTGTCCAATAAGCCACAGACAAAACAGAAATTTGAAATCCAAAGGGCGAAAAATGTTTTCGTGTCAAAAGTGTCATGAACTCTTTACTGTCTATACCTACGTTTTGTTTACGTTTGTAACGAATGTAGGTTAGGTACTGGGTACTTTATCTTTTTACGATTCCGTCGCTTCTTGCACTTATTATACAGATTTCGCATATTTGAAATAAAAACCAAACAAGTACAATAATTTTTCAATTCATTTTTTACGTAATTAGTGCGTTATATAGCGATCTGAATGCAAGAAACGACGCGATACATGTTGTCCGTGTCAAGGCTGCCGCCAGACTGAATTTGTGACACGAAGATGCCCGAATGGTCAGTTTTCGCGTGAATTTTTTCGCAAATTTAGGATTTCTTATTTTACGGTTAAAATAATAGAAATTTTAACAATATAACACGCTTTCCCCCTGCTCTATAACCTGTTCGTTTACTGTACAAAGTATCAAGGCTTATTTTAAAGTATTTATTGAATAGCGACGATTTATTGTAAAATTTAGAGCGAACTTTGGATTATTTTTCTATCGAGAAAATTTTATGTAATCGTGTTTTCGTAACTGTAATCCCCTAGCATATATCCTGAACTATAACATATATTAATCTCAAAGTAAATGCTTTATTATTGTGGAAGATATGTTCGTTAACAAAAAGCAATTTCAAACGATTTGACGTTATATGGGGCCTTAAGAGCCTTGCTACTTTACGAAGTTTTGCGAAATTGGATATTTTATGCACCACGTGACCGGCGCGTCACGCGAATTCTATGAAAAATACTAAATGATCTTGATACTTCGTCGATCTAAAACATACAAATATACTAATAATTATTTTAGATCTGTAGAAAATGGCATCGAATAAATTCCATTTTATTGAGTGGATTTTTTTTCAGTTTCATTCCGAAATAATTATTATATTAATGTTTTTATTTAATTGATAGGTGTTTAATATATTTTCCTAAATTCAAATATTCGATATTTTTATTTCAATATTTGAATCAATTATGTTTTATCTTAATAATATCAATATTTATTTTAAATCTGATTGATTATTTGAAATCAATTAAGTAGGTACATAATTTTAAATTAAAACATTCATGATTAATAATTATATATATATAAGAATAAAACTGAAAATAGTCTTATTGAAGTTAAATGTCCTCATTCATCTCATCTTATGGGCTCATTTTTAAACCGATTCTTCTGAAATTTGGTGTGTAGGTTTGTAATTAAATGTTTTTTTTTTGTCGAATGTTGGGACTTTATGTAAGTTCGAAAGTCTAAATTTAACGGACTAAAACTAATTATAACAAAACAAATAAATTATATTACCTATATTTAAGTTGCTTGTTTTGTTAGATGGTATATTTGTGTTTGAATAAATAAAAGTTTCGTTAATGAAGGTTTTAATTATGTTTAGGTATTATTTTTGTAGTTTCGAACTTTATATTTATTTTTATATTTATTGGTATCCATTTATCTACATATGTCATACACAGATGTAGAATATCCATTTATCTACATATGTCATCTTGAATAATTCTCATTATATTTTTATTTTGATAAACTATTTATTTTTATTTTATTACGAACTTATTTAAAATATTTCATTTTTATATTAAAAAAAACCAACCCGCACTTGGCCAGCGTGGTGAATTAAGGCCTAATCTATCTCGTCAAGAGAGAAGTCCCTATCCCAGCAGTGGGAACGTGAATAGGGGTGTTATTTTATATACAGGGCGTTCCAAAATTATGGGCCATGAAGGGGAAGTACCATATATATCGTTGATAGTGAATTTTGCTCAAAGAAGACTTCATTTTATTTTAAAAAGTAAGTAATTTAATTAATTAATTTACACAAAAAATGTTTCATGTTTTTTATTTGATTAAAATAATAAATTTCACGTTGTTCCTTTCTTTTAAAATACTATGTTACTTAAGCAGAGTTATTATTTTTTAGCTATTCTTTCGATTGGTATCATAAAAATAGAGTTTTTTTTTCTACATGTAAGTCGGTTCGATTCCCAGACAAAGCAAGTAATTTTTAGAAAATCTATGAATCCAGAATTACTAACTTTTAAAAATAAAATGAAGTCTTCTTTGAGCAAAATTCACTATCTACGATATTTAAGGTACTTCCCCTCCATGGCCCATAACTTTAGGACGCCCTGTATTTATTAGAAAGGTACAATTATTTAATGTTTACAATAAATAATATATTTATTAGAAAGGTACATTATTTATTGTTTACATATTGGATACTCGGTAAAAATAAGAACAAAAAATTACGGAATATTTTCTTTGTAATAAATATTATGGAAATCTATACTACAATTATCAAGCTGAGGAGATTGCTTGTTTATTTGTTTGAACGTGCTACTCAGGAACCGCGGGTCCGATTTAAAATATGATTTCAGTATTGGATAGTAAAATGATCGAAAAAGGCTATAAAACATAAACTAGTAAATAACGTAAAAACGCAAGCGCAGCTGTCGGCGGGTCGGCAAGTTAGTCATAATCTAAAAAAATCATAGGCATAATTACATTTAGTCGTTGGACGGTTTCACCAAAAAAAGTTGCCTTGTTGTTTTTTAATTAGGATAGATAACTTTAGATATGCAATCCACATCCTACAGCATAACCTCCAAATAAATAAGGTTAAACAAGATGACAATGATGTGGTACAATTCTTAGGCCAGCAACATTTGGTACAATTCTTAGGCCAGCAACAACAACAATTGACCGTTATCAATAAAAATAACAATTGATCGTTATCAACGGATCAACTTATGTCGGTCGTAGTATCGCAATAACACATACACGCACACTAACAGCGTTTTTACAGCAATTGACAGTCCCACACACTGACATTTTACGAAATATTTCTATATTTTATTCAAGAACAACCGACATAGGTCCGACCTCGACAAGCGCTCGCGCGGTACTAAATGGAAAAAGCCGGCTGAATGAAAAAACTACTAAATTATGGTAGTTTTATTTTATTCATAAAAAATTACCAAAACCGTTCTACAAATTAAAATTAATATCATAGTTTAAGCAAATGTTGATAAATATTTTGATATAAATATGACGTCCCATTGATTTAGAACTTCGGAGTTATTGAGGTTTGTTTCGAAGCATTTTCGGTCGATATTAAATTCGGTATATCTTTAGAATAAAAGCATTTAACGAAAATGTACTCTACTCTAAATGAAGAATAGGATATACGTAACATAATAAAAAATAGTTTGATCGCCCATATTCATTAGAATCTACAAATTAGAGCTGAGAAAACAGGTCTTCGAGCGTTTTTTACGAAACATGTATCCGGAGAATGATTATTACTCAATATATAAACAAGTTATCTAAAATGTTTCTTACTACTTTTGTAGAGGAGAAAACGAACTATTATAAAGATGTAATTGTAATATCAAACAACTAACGCAAACCATAGAATTAGGACGAGAAAACCGAACAATTTCGCGATTTCACGTAATAGGCCTCTTAATAAATTGTTAAGCTTGTTTAAATTATTTCATTTAATTTTATAACAATTTGACCGAAATAAAAAAGGAGGGTTCTTAAATCGACTGTATAATTTTTATTTGTTGTGACTATATTAAAGATTAAACCAAATAATATGAGCACAAGCTTGCTTTAAAACGTGAAGTCATATTAAGATTATCTTTCCGTGGGAACCAGTCATCAGCATGATTATTTTTAGGTATTATTCAGTTAACATAGCTGCTTTATCTCCCACGTATATATGAAATTAGCATAAAATCAATGGTTCTAGTTTTATATTCAGAGATAAAACCAAAATACCAAATGAAATTATCTTATACTGCTTCACTGAGGTTGAAAACTGAGGAAATAAGTAAAAATAAATGGCCTTGTAAGGAATATGCGCGACTTTATTATGACTTTATTTAAGTAGTACGTACCGGTGTTGGTGGTTTCCTTGGAGGTGCTGGCGCCCTGGTTGGGTCCAAGCTCTTCCATGATAACTTGCATGGCGCCCGCTCGCGGCAGCGACACGTACTCCAGCTTAGGAAGGTTGTTCTTCTCCGCAAACCTACAATCATATACATTACATACATTATTTATTTATTATATTAAATAAATATTGCTGGACAATTCACACTGCAACATCTAGCCTCGTGGTAAGCTCTAAGCTTTTGTTACGGGTGCTAGATTTTTGATATACTTAATAGAAAATACATACATAGATAGATATTATTTTATTATACACTAGATTTCCGCCCTGCGGCTTCGCCCGCGTTTTACACTTTCCCGCAATTTTCTTTGCTATATTATAGCCTATGTTACTCGGGGATAATGTAGCTTTCAAAAGGAGAAAGGATTTTTGAAATCGGTCCAGTAGTTTCGGAGCCTATTCATTACAAACATACAAACAAATCTTTCCTCTTTATAATATTAGTATAGATATATAACACCCGAACACCCAGAACAAATATTTGCAGATCATACAAATTGTTATCCCAAGGCGGGAATCGAACCCGCAATTTGTTGCGTCGCAGGCGGACATTCACGCGCCGCGCCATTGAGGTCGTCAATTATTAAGATATTTTATAAGTATTGTTGGGGAGAACCGAGCCCAGTGTGACTAATATGTGATGTTATCATGACGTTAATGATGGTGATTGTCCAGTAGACTGACCTCTGGCTGACCTCCCGCCGCTTGTGCAAGAACCCTCCCTCCGGGAACAGCACCATGAACTGCCGACTCAGCGGCACGTAGAAGCGGGATGTTATCATGACGATAGTGATGGTGACTATGTCCAGTAGACTGACCTCTGGCTGACCTCCCGCCGCTTGTGCAAGAACCCTCCCTCCGGGAACAGCACCATGAACTGCCGACTCAGCGGCACGTAGAAGCGGGATGTTATCATGACGATAGTGATGGTGACTATGTCCAGTAGACTGACCTCTGGCTGACCTCCCGCCGCTTGTGCAAGAACCCTCCCTCCGGGAACAGCACCATGAACTGCCGACTCAGCGGCACGTAGAAGCGGGATGTTATCATGACGATAGTGATGGTGACTATGTCCAGTAGACTGACCTCTGGCTGACCTCCCGCCGCTTGTGCAAGAACCCTCCCTCCGGGAACAGCACCATGAACTGCCGACTCAGCGGCACGTAGAAGCGGTGGATGTGTTGGCGCAGCTGCTCCAGGGATTGCTCACGTTTCGCTGCTCCCTGGAAATAAACGTTTAATGAGTAACTCATTTGACGCTAAAAAGTTTAATTAAGACTAAAAGGCGAATTCTCGGAAAAGGCAACCGCCGATAAGTGACCAAGGCCACTGCCTTGGCCACTACTCACTAGTAGCAGGCAGCAGTTGACTGCGCTCTGGCCTAAATACTAATACAACAAAATGTTGGCGACGGATGCCTTTCCCGCGTACTTCTTATGATGAGATTATCCACTGGCCTATGCCCAACAGTAGACATCTGACGAATGATACTATGATTTTTAATTCCATAAAAGATTTCCATAAAATCAAAGAAAGTCGTGTTAGTTACTTCACTCATAACTCGAGAACGGCTGAATAGATTTGGCTGAATTGGCAGGGAGGCAGCTTAGAACCGGGAGAAGGACATAGGGTACTTTTTACCACGGGAAAATCTAACAAAATGCGGAAAGCTAGTATTTTTATATTTTCTCTTAATCAAAATATTAAGAGAAAATATAAAAACTTCGGCACGGCTGGGTTAAAATTAACTAGATCCTCGTCTCAATAACCGGGGTACGATCTAATAAGAAAGTTAGATTAGTTGTATTTACTGTTAGATTGGATGGACAGAAACTATTTATTTGTACGCAGAAAAGTCGCCAACTTCGGCAAAATCACTGACCATACGTGAAATACAAGGAAATTATATCTGTCATAATATTACAGTTAGTGTAAAGTCGCCTTTAGCAGATAAATAAGTCATGTTTTTGCTTATAAACATAGCGTAGAATTTTATTTATAAAGATTAAAATAAGTTTATTGTCCATTATTATCCTTATTATCTGTTTCTCGCAACAAGAAGGAAAACCTTAATTTCGAAGACAATCAAAGTATTAGGTACCTACATAATATTCGCCTTAATTTCATGTCATGTCCTGTTATTCGGAATCTTGAGCCTAATTTCTATATGTTACAGCTATTAAAGTTTCAAAACTTATAACACCATATTTCAGAATCTTGCAATGAGATTCTGAACAATGTAATGCAAGGGATGATCCCGGATGATAAGCAATTACACAAGTCCTTCAATGTTATACGACTGCGTGCAACGGAGCGATTATGTGCGTTTCCAATGTTCTCAACTTCAGTTTCTTATTATCATCAGCTTAGTGATAGAAAACCGCTGATTAGTACGTTGCCTTTTTGTGTTTTTTATACCTATGGCTTTTTCATTTACTAGTTATGTCTCTTGTCATCCTTCCGACAACAGAAATTCAATTGAAGATATATAATGTTATTTTTCTTAAACATGCTCGGAAATTAATGTCATTACTTTTGAATAAAGAACACGCGAAGTATCATATTTACGTAGACTGAAAACCCAAAATCACTTCCCGGCGCGTTAGCGCGCCGGCAATGTTGTATGAAACGGCGTGCTGTTTGAATTTAGAACACTTTCATCTATCGTACACATTGCGTTCTCGTATCAATAAACATTAAAATAAAGAATGTTAAAAATAACATTCGTCTCGTCTTAGTACAGATAGTGGAACAACGCATTTCAATCCGGTGGTCGTTAGTGTTTTCAATAGTCCTGGCGATCTATAGGATTCTATCGGGCCGTGCGACGCGGTCGACGACCTCATGGGAACTCTACAATGTACTATCGCTGACATTCTGCATACAACTTTAGTAAGGTAAAGAGTGACTAGGGTTAGTTTTTTTGTTATATTAATGTTATTTAAGGACGAAATATTAAAATAAATAAATTAAACATTACAGACAGAAAAATTATGACAGATGTTAGGTTTTTTTTTTTTTAATTAAATTGGCAATTATAGTATCCATATACTTACATACTGCTGAGACACAGAATCTACACCTTCTCTTTTGCCGAAAGGATGCCTTAATTCTACATTGTTATATTTTTTAACATAATTTGTAAGCCATGACGCTTGTAAATTTTATGTCGCAAGTTAGTCTCGTCTACAAAGCATTTTCTCTTTATCTTTGTGATTTGATTATATATTGTTTATATGTGATTATATAAAATGTGATTTAAAAAATAATACATTTTTCTAATTTCTTTAATTCCTTTTATGTGGTACTTTCATAATGTTAATTAATAATGACTTCATTAAGTCCAAAATACATTATCAGCAGAAAAAGCAAAGAGACGGAGCCCCTTCTATAATTCAGCATCAAAACCAACCAGCACATTTGCAATTAGGGGAGACAGGGGGAATTCGGCCGCAGGTAATTAGAGTAGCTTCTGAGAGAAGTGCACACGTAGCCTTCAGCGTACACTTGTAGGCAAAATATAGGACCCATAATAATAAAATATAGGCACATTTTTATATTAAATTCATCGCTCATTCAGTTTTTATTTGTTTTTATGATATTAATAATCAATGTTTGGTTATCAAAAGGTTAATATTTAATGGTTTGTTTAATTTATTGTAGTCTATATTTGTTGTTTTGGTATTGGCATTAAAATATTCCGAAATTACAAGAGATTTATACAACTTATACTTTTCACGTTTTCAAAAAGACAACATTTTTTTGCACGCGAGTATACACCAAGACGTTAGTAACAGCGAACGGTAACGAGGGCGGCTCGTTAGACACACTCGGACATTCGTTTCACTTCTTTTGGTGACTGTACCGAACACTCATTAGAATGTTTGCTTCAGAAACTTTCTAGACTTCCAAACTATCGATGTTCGTTTGATTTTCAAAGCTTGGATGCTTATCCTTTTAGTACATCTTTATTCGATTTTCAACCAAACGCATTTTATTAAGCACTAAATATTTATTGTAGACGATGAAAGTAAATTGTGTTATACACGTATTTTGAAACGTAATTCCTTAACCAATTCGGATTAATTTATACACAAATAAATTATATCTTTGGCAATCCGCAATAACTTTGATGATTTTGTTTTAAAGGGATTACCTTCCCTTTTCTTTCCGGACAAAATTATATCCGAAAATAATCAAAAATTGTTGGTCCATCAAAACCCCGAACCCTTTAACTAATCCGCGGATCAAAGTCAGAATGCGGGACGCGGAAGGCGAAATAAATGCGGTAGAACGAAACCGCACAATTATTGCGGTTTAAGGCAGCGGCACACCGAGACACTGGCAGCCATTTTGTTGTGGTGTAATGTTCCGCCATTTTGTCGTCAGTAGCTATTTATTTATTTATGATCATCATTATGTACACTGAAATCGGTAAAATATGTAAAATCCATTTAGCATTTTCGCAAATGGAAGGAGTTAAAATTCTGTAATAAATGAAACAACACGTAAAATATTAATGTCACTTTCTAACCAGCATAAATGTAAGATACTAACTATGCGTTATGTAAGGTTTAATTGTGTTTTTTTTTTATTTTTTCGGGGCACACAATTTTATTGTTAATAAGTGGCTTTGGTGTGCATATCCCTTTATAACGGACCTTAAACTCCACCGCAAACACATACGCACATAATGCCCACTCTCCTCTTTGTGATGTAAATGAGAAAGCAAAGTGTTGTGAAGCGTGTGCGCTTATCTGATGGCTCGGATAAAAAGTAAATCGGACACTTTGAAAATTTTACTTACTTTTTACAATAACTGATGATACAATACAATACAATACAAATACTTTATTGTTACACCACATTACAAAAAAAATACACAGAAAAATAAACATAATAATACAGTGAAACAATGGGCGGCCTTATCGCTAAGAGCTATGATAAGTCTTGTAAATTTTTTAAATCTTTTAGTTAAATTGATATTCATTAAATTTAATTACGATTAATGTGGTAATTTTTTATTAAATTTATTTGAAATTAATAACTTTTTTATTAATAGTTCCCATTGTAAGGGAAGGAGCTCCCTGGTACTAAGACATCAGTTGTTTTTATACCAAAAAGGTTTTCCAAAGTCCCCTCTACTCATAACTCTGTGACCGGATCCAAGGCTCGAAGCATCCACGTGCTGCGCACGCGCACACAATACGTATCATTGCGCTCATTACATCTGTGCCCTTTCCATGCCTCGTTAATTATAACATAACACGTTTAGTTTTACAGCTTTTTAAACTTTATACAGTACTAGCAGACCAGCCCGCGGCTTCGTCCGCTCGCTTCTTTTTCCTTTTCATTATTCTTTAAACGTTCCCAGGAAACTACGATTATTTTAAAAATAAATCGGCTCAGCCGTTCTTGAGTTATATAATGACAACAAAAAGTGGCATTGTTTTTCCACCCTCGCTGACCATCCCGCGGCTTCGTCCGCTTAATTTATGATTTCGTTTTAATATTATTTGATGATTAAAGTTAATGCCTGCAATTAAATTGTACAAGCAAAACGCAACGAATAACATAATGTATGTATATAAAATAAATAAATAAAATAAAAAGACGTTTATTTTGACATAGAACACACTTACAGTACAAACACAAGGACAATAAAATAAAAAAATACAAAAATACTTATAAATAAAAAAAACAAACAAAAAGGTACAAAAATGAAAGAAAACAAAAATAAAAATATAACATAACCTTTAAAACATTTTTTTTTTAATTGTTTGCACTCCAGTGTGCCTGTGCCAAAATGGGTTTAGTCTCAGCTATTGTGTTACCCTGTAAAGAATACAGGGTAACGCCGGTTTTCAGACTAAACCTGTATGTACATAATTAACTTTCCTAATCTTGTCAAAATCCTACTTCATTCTAACGAAAAACAATATGTTTACTCACAAAGGGTCATAACAAAGCGGATAATTCAAAATATTATATATCTTAACGTTGTATAAAACAATCTGCCTTGTGAATCATAGGAGAGCCAGACAGAATCGCGACAGAAAACTATCACCTACATAATTCAACACAGTACAAACTAATAGCCGACCACATCCCAAACCGCCATAATTTCACTCCCAATACCTCCCGAACTTCGGGGAGTTCCCCCCACATTCGGGAAATTCGCCTATTATAGGGAGATTTCACCCACTTACCGTCAACTGATGTTAGAGTTAATGGATACCTATCAAACTTAGTTGGGAATTATAATTTTAGTAATGGTGTTATTGGAGTACTGTTTCCGATTTATGTTGTAGGATCGATATTCTAAGGACCTTTTCATAGATGAATATATATCATCATCATTATTATGCAACCCTATTTACGTTCCTGCAACTGCTGATTGGTAAATAAAAAAATAAATTTTACTAGACTTTATTTAGTATTCGAGATTTATCATATGAAAGAGCCGAATCAGAAACGGAAGGAATTTTGTTTGGCTAATAAATAAATAAAAATATGCCCGATGCCTGAAACGACAGATTTATTATTATTATTTATTTAGGAACATCAACAGAATAAACATGGACACAATGTAAACATTCACTATTTAAGAGTTCTATAAATTCATGTTATTCTAATTATAGATGAACACAGCATGCTTAAAATTTAAGGCATAAACAAGGCAAAAATACTAGAAAATATACTTAAATGTCAATAACTTACTTTATTATACTATATCTGACCCGCTCACAGTTTCACCCGTTTTCTACAGTTTTCTCACCTTTAAAACCTTCTCTTTACTACGAACATTGCAAGAGCAAAACCAGTTAAATCGGCCCAGCCATTCCCGAGTTTTAGCGAAACTAACGATCAACAATTGATTTTTATATTTAAGAAGATAAATAGATTTCAGGTCAAGGCGCTGAACTAAACGGAAAAGATTGTGAAACATCTCGGCATTATTTATTCAAGTCATAAAATAGCTGTCAGGGCCGAGGGCCGCTATAGTTATAAAAAGTCGGTAAAACTCGGTTAATTTCCTACGTACAGTAACTCTGAACAAATTGGAGGCAAGTTTGTGCTCTTCATTTCCGCAGGGGGCGAGAAGAAACGGCAGCCTTTGAACCTCCATCTTACTTTTAAGAAGTTTTAAAAAGCTGACGGTTTAGATTGGGTTTAAATAGCATATTTCAGCGTGAATATAACATAAACACATTTTAATGTTAGTCGAAATGTACAAACCTCTCAATCATAACAATCTATAATTATGTTGACACGATAGTTCTCTCAAAAATAACTTATTACATAGACGTCATTTTAATAAAAATTATGCTCACTTTGTGTTATTTATCTCTGTGAAATAAAAATAGACGGTATGTTTATTCTTGTAGTCCACAAACACGGAACCGAGAACCAAACACATGAAATTCTCTGTAGTTCACAAATTGATGAAACATTGTATGAAACATTGTATCAAAGTAACTCTCATCTAAAATGATAATAGCCTAACGCCATTACCCAGCAGCAAGCCAGCGTTTGAAACAAACAAAGTTCCGATACAGTCGACGAAATCAGCATATCGAATAGCAATCGAGCACTCGCGTCGATAGCCAATCGAGTGATTGGAATCGCTTTGAAGCGCAGTTCGATAATTAAAATACCTCTGTGTACATCCCTTTGGTAGTTGTGTATTCTATATTTGAATCGGTTCGATCAAATATGCCACTAAACTGCCTATGTATTTGTACAGTCTGTCGCGTGTGAAATCAAATATTATGGCATTGGTATTTAGTCATATATTGTAATAGTACCTATTATGTACTGGCTTGCGCTGTCAAACACAATATGTAAAAATGGCTATGAATAGTGTTATATAATGTATAATAAAAATATCTATCTACGTATTGTAAATTAAGTAAATAAGTATATCAGAAATCTAGCACCCGTAACACAAGCTTAGTGCTAAATGTCGCTGTGTGAATTGTCTAGCAATATTTATTATTATTAAAAAAAAATTAGTAGGATAATAGAGTATCTAATATTTGACTTTTTTTGGTTTTATTACGCTTACAAAATAAAATCCAACCATTCCAAAGAATAGCGCGTTCAAACACACTCTTTAGCTTTATAATATTACTAAACATCATATAATATGCCAACTCGGTATCGTCTATTTCACAGTTCATTAATATTTGACAAAAATTTAAATACGGCAATAACAGTGACCTCTTTGATACGAACTGAGTGAATGAATATTATCATGAAATTAATTTCAAAATGGATAGGTATTAAATCACGGATATTTTACCTTGATGAGCGGTTTATGTGTTCGATAAATGCAATTCACGGTGATTGCTGAACTGGCAGATTGCTTTCAAAAGCGGGTAGATATTAATGAAACTATTAAATTAATTAGTATAAAACGAACGGACCGTCTATCAGGGGTTAAAAATATAACGTTAGATTAAAATTGCCCAATTTACTTTACTAATTAAACAGATAAAAGAAAAAGATCGACGATAAGCTTGTGTTAACCGTAGGTATATAAATACCAAGGTCAACTTGACACGAGAAGTGATATGCGGTGGTAATAGCACCCATAATAAGTACAATACAACTTTCTAGATAAAAAAAAAATATTGAATGTTTACCCATCATGTAGTTCCGAGTATGATTAACTTCAGTAACGAGTACAATAAATAATTTTGAAATAATGTTTAGGTAGTTGATAATGATTACAATGATGACAAGCACTTGACCGGCTGCGCTGCCCATCAGTAGATGACCGGCAGATGCCCGGCCCGGTCATTAGTGGCCGACAGCAGTTACTAGAGGGGAAGGTGATTAATATGTTTCCATTGCATTGGACGGGGAAGACTTGAAAATGCTGGCATTGCTGGTAGCATTTTCAATCTCTAAAATTATTTACGTAGATAAATCATTAAATAAATCTACTTCAATACAATGTATTTAAATAAACCGGTACCACAACGCTCCACAACACCGGCTGTATAATGATATATGTAATAACTAGATGTTCTACGCTGTGATAAAGGATGACAAAAAACATAAGCCGATAAAATTCATAAACTGCAGTAATATTCTAATCCACTTTAAACATTTATACCATCACGCCACTCGAACATTCTGAAACACATAGTCCCCAGATGCAACTACTCCAAAACTTTCAATAGCCCTCATGCAATTCAATAGCACACTCCAAATTACCGAATACGTTGACTCCCGACCAAAAAAATCTGACATCAACCAAAACTTCAGACCCGTACCTAATTCCACAACTAAAAGAGCTTACACAACGTCGGGAGGTCAGGTCTCGCTGGTTGATTTACAGGGAGGGATCTAGTAACAATATCGCAATTTATCAAACGAGCTACATTGTCGCTCCCCTACCTGTCTTTGCTTTCATCTACATACAAATACAGGGTCAGCGTGAGGAAATTGCTGATTTATTTGGTGAGATAATTCTGATCTGTAGAGGGAAAATATCAGGAAATAATATAACTCGGCGATAAATAATATAACATTTATAACCGAATAAAATTATTCCGAGAAAATGCTTCGTTTTTTTTAGTAATATTTTAACAATTTATGGTTAATTTTAATAAATAAAATTTTAAAACATTCTTTTATCATTTTGTCTCTGTACAAAACAAATTTCTATCCATCAAGTCTACGTCAACTAAACCACTTTAAAATTTAGAGTGAGTGAATTTATAGTGGGGTAACTATAGTTTAAAACTAAGTTAAAATTGAAACTTTAAATGAAATTGGCCAGTTCAGTCCGACCCTTCCTGAAGTTAATATAAATGCACGCCAAGCTTGCAGGTGATGTTTTTTATTAAATTTTTCGCGAGCTTCGTCCCGAATCAAAATTAATTTTGGCATGTTTGCCGCCGCTTATTTACACAATTCACTGTCGCGACCCCCTACTAAATTATAAAAAAGTTTTATTAAAAGAAACACTACTGATTTTATCTTTTGAGAATGGACAAGAAAATACAAAACCTGTAAAAAAAAAGTAAATATAAAAGCTAATATAGGCAACAAATGAAAAGGAAGGTATAAAAACGAGGTTTCAATAATAAATTAACAAAAGAGGGGCGGGGGTTCCGTAACGCGGCCGGGGCGGGGGTTCCGTAGCGCGGCCGGGAGCGACACCTCCCTGCGTCTTCCTTATTGTGTGTACTTTGCCGTTCTGTTTGGTGCAAGTGACAAGTAGCGCAGATATACGAATTTGCATGTAAATAGCGTTACCTTTTAGAAGGGGATTATGATAAACAGCGACGCCTACTCAATCATAAGGTACGGTGCGGTTCAAAGAAGGTTTATGTGGGGCGCTGAGTGCGGAGTCTGGTGAATGGAACTCAACTCTGTTTATGCAGATTGTGGTTTTGTTTTATCAATTGTACTACCAATCAGCACTCACAAATACCTTTTTTTTGCTTTGACATAGGTAGTGTGATGGTAAAGGTTAAGTTATCTGCTTTGATCAATTGTGTCTCATCTGGGTGTGTAATAAAGAAATTTACGGACAAATTGAATCAATCTATTAATGTAAATTATATTAAGTGTATCAGAAATCTTGCAACATAATATAAGCTTACTATGTTGCAGTGTGAATTATCCACCAATATTTATTAATTTTATGATAATGCAATTTTGTATGTACGAGCGCAATTCTATTATTCTAAGAAGTCATCTGCAACTGGACACAACAGTTGTGTCCAGTTGCAGATATTTTAGGTATTTGCGCTTGGTGCAAGTTGTGTCACAACTTGCACCAAGCGCAAATACGCACGCAACTTCCTCGCTACAAATTAGCGTTGGAAGGAACAAGACAAAGAAAATGCCCCCAGGGGGCGCCGTAATCAGCGTCATGTGGGCGACGGTGACTGATCGAGACGTGCCTGTTAATGAACTCACCAGTGCTTGTCGCCGATTTAATACCACTTTTATCTTCAATTTAATTATTATCATCATCATTATTACATCCTTCATACATTGTCAGTTGACAGTTGTCAATCTGACTGAAGCTGACCTATTACTTCGACCAATTCGTCTAATACATAGGTTTATTAATCCAATCAAAGAATGTCATAAAAAATAATAGATAAAAAAAGTCTCACTGAAAACTCATTGTATAGTAGACGAACAGTTAAAAGCTCTTAATGTTTCTTTTCGACAAAAGAACGGCACCCATATTTGGCGTCTTAACTATGAGCACCTTGTATAGAGGTTATACACAGGTGCAGTCTTCAGTTATCAATCTAATCTTTGAAAGCTACAAATCGTTCCGATTCGTCGGAAGAAAATTAATGAACAGTCACAAAGTTCTCTCGTACCGAGTATTGTGACAAATTGTGAGTTTATAACATTATTAATCATCATTATGGAAGGGTGGCGTCAAAAGATAACTTTGATGAGACAATGTACAAAGTTAGACAGAAATTTCGGGAAAAGAATGGGTTGAAAACAACATCGGGTAAATACATAAAAAAATGTGGCAAGTTTTTTGTAATTGTTTTTCATTTTCATCTCAAATTTACAAATTATGTGTTTTCCGTTACTTATGTAGAAGAGTTTTGGGGGATTTTTCATGATTTGGACATTAATAGACATCGCAACCGATTTTTTCTGATATATTGGCAGTGTGGTTATCATGTAGTCTATAAAAAAGTATTGTTCGTATGTTTGTAAGGTTACATTTTTTTAATCACTGGATTTTGTGAGTTGATTTTGAATAAGCCTACGACGTAATTCACGTTCAGTGCCGTAAATATATATATATATATATACAGGGCGTCCCACGGCCATGCCACATGGAGGGAAAGTACCTTAAATATTGTAGATTGAACATTTTACTGAAAGAAGACATTATTTTAATTTAAAAAATAAATTAAACTGCATTCATAGATATTTAAATAATTACATGGTTGAACCGGGAATCGAACCCGTTATACGAGAAAAATAATTATCCTGTGGCTTTATCATACCAATCGAAAGGCTTCAGCATAAGGAATATTTTTTTCTAAATAACATAGTGTCAAAAATAAAAGGAGAACCATGAATTTTAACATTTAATGTGAAATTTAGTTCAGGAAAGCTGGCATTGCCGTAAAACAAACAACTGACATTCACCACTTGAGAACTAAATTTCATATTAAATGTTAAAATTAATGGTCTTCCTTTTATTTCTGACACTATGTTATTTAGCAATAAAAAATCCTTATGATGAAGCCTTTCGATCGGTATGATAAAGCTACAGGATAATTCTTTTTCGCGTGCAGCGGGTTCGATTCCCGGTTCAACCATGTAATGATTTAAATATCTATGAATGCAGTTTAATTTGTTTTTTAAATCAAAATAATGTCTTCTTTCAGTAAAATGTTCAATCTACAATATTTAAGGTACTTTCCCTCCATGTGGCATGGCCGTGGGACGCCCTGTATATATATGCCGGCTTATAAATATTTATCGGAAATGGAAAATGAACATATATATTTAAACGAATGCAAATTTGCCGGATGGTCAGCTAGGAAAAATTTTTTTGTTTTTTTTTGAAGTGTTGTTACTTTCTTATCTAAAATACGGAAGCTTAAGATACACACTTTAAAAAAAAAAGACACTTTGATAATAGTAAGTAAGGTATATCTTGTTTATATTCTGTTAACAAGAAACTTTATCCTTTAAATAAAACGGATAATAGTCAAACGGATTGACTTTGATGTTTTATCGAATTTTTCATCTCGAAAAGTAAATAGCAAACATTTTCCACAATATTCTGCAATAAATATTATATTATCGTTTATTTGAAAATTCCCGTTTATGATCGCAAGGTATTCCTGTTATTTAGCGCTACCGCCCCCGTTTCTATCAAGAGGGGCCAGAGATGGATTCAGGATGGAGTTAATGCCCCCTTTTTTCCATTTCTTCAAACAACTAATGAAGTTAAATAATCAAAATTAAGCTGACTGTACAAAACCTATAAACATAACAATATATACCTATTAAATAATAATTCAACTAGAGAATACTCTAAAATTCACAAGTAACCATAAACTATTTTATAGGAAACAATAACAAATCTACAAAATTAAATGGAATAATCAGGTTACCATCCACCAATTCAAACGCTACATAAAACGCTTGTATAAAAATTGCAAGTACTTGCTAAGCATATCAATATAACAAAACAACGCTGCTAAAATTATCGATATAAATTCAATTTACAACGGGCCCTGTATTTGATCTTAAAGTGTTCACTTTACGGTCATTAACCCCGCCCGCGCCCCCGCCTAAGTACGTCCTCAGTCGGAAATATTTAATAAAAACCGATTTCGCTTCGAGATGCTCAACGATTTAGACCTTGCCTGGAGTTATTGTTCGTAATGGTCGATGGGATTTTTTAGAGTTATTACGGACCCATGAAACAGGAAATATACCTCTCTTGTAATAAAATTATACCTTAATAATTTTCGGGAAATCCCGAAATAAAGACAATCAGTGAGATGAAATGAAAAGAAAGAAAGAAAAATTCTTTATTCATAGTTACTAGGTAGGTAGGTACATTGTATTACAAATATTTACTTAAACACTATGAATTGGCGTCCAACTCAGCTTCGATAATCGAAATGAGATTCGCCGACATTCAAAAAAGTTGATCATTACGGCAGATTCTCTTGTTCATCTTAATTTATGATCATCATCATTACAATCAACTAAACGTCACACTACAAGGCACGAATCTCCTCAATTGAATCCATTATTCTTGGTAATCTCTAAGCTAACCATAAACAGGAGGAATTTTACATACATTTAAACGTTCGACCGTAAAATACCCAATAATATTTGTGTTTTTTTACCGTATTCTATAAGAAAAAAATCAAAGCTGAGCGGCGGATTAAAAACACACAATCATAAACATCGAAATTAAAAGCAAAATCGCTTTAACTAAACGGATCAATAACCGGATTAAATTCAAACCAAATTTTCAACTTATAACATTAAACATTTAACTGTCAATACCTGTTAATAATATCTGAACTACATCACATCTGTACATAGAATATTGATTGCCCATACAGATCTTAAACAACAGAGCAATTAATAGTAATTCACGAGCATCCAATTACGCTTTCATCTTCAAACGGAGACGGAATCAAACCAATAATTACCTTAAGCATCGGAACGTGGGCCCTATTAAGGGCAAGGAGCCTATCAGTTTGGGACGTGCACCGTCCTCTAAGGGCGAGGCTATGATAGAAGATAAGATGCTTCTAGATATATCATTGATATTTGTCGTCGATTTGGTTAAAAGTATTGTTTTCTTGGGACGAAACCTAATTTTTGATGGTGATATTACATCACAACTCATGTTTAAGTTTATGTTTAAATCCCTTTAATCAGATGATAACGCAGCGACAGTAAACAGATAGGTACGTAGATAGGTAAATGCAGTATAAAATAAACAAGCGCTAACCTTCAGCTATTTCAATATTATATTAACCATGATACATACATTATTATTTACATTTTTTTCCATAATTAAAAATATGCTTTTATAATTTGATTATTTAGTTAATACATTAAAAACGAGTACAAGCAAATTAAAAAGATTACTAATAAATATATTTGTGCATTCCCATTTTTAGATATCAATGTTTAAATTTTGGCAGGATATTTGATGATATTCCAAAAATAAGGCCTTAGCTGGCACGTTATCTAACGTTCTATAACCTCGCCTTAATACAACCTCATACACTGTTAGTGCGAAAAAATACTCTACTTTTATTTGTTTAGAGTTGAAATTCCAGTTGCGTTTGTAGGATGGTTTTACGGTCCGATTTGAGACTATTTTGTGGGCATTTTATGGACAGCGTACATCATAAAGTTCGTTGCTTGTCTATAATATTGGTATGTTTCGTTTCGGAAATATAGTAAAAGAAATTTCCTGTTTATTCTGATGGAATGTATGTTTTTCAGTACCAATTTAAAGATATAAAATGTCTCTAATCAGTAGGAAAATGTAAAGGCTTAGTTTAATCTGATTATTTTATCCTTATTTTTTTTTAAACAGGCCAGGTTTTTATTTGTTTGTATATTATGAATTGTTTAGATTTAAACTAAGATTAAATATATATGCAGAGCAAGATATGTGTTCTAAAAGTAAACATAATTTAAAATACGGCAAATACCTTATTCACGCGGGAAACCCCTTCATTGCGGGCAAATCCAGAAGCATGAATGTAGTTACAAATAGAAAGTAATGAACATTTGTAACAAAAAATAAATGACATAATCATTGTCACATCATAACAGTATCCGTTACAGTTAACGTCACGTCCCATGGCACATGATGCGCAAGCTTTCACCCCCCTTGACCCCTATCGACCTCCATTGACTCTCATCGACCCTCCACTTTTCATAATGGCTGTACCGGCTACTATCAACTCACACTTGACGAAGCTTGCGTAACTAAGAAACGTGCACTTTCTTTTGTATCCTTCCAGTATCGGTTCATTCGTGACCAACGTGACAAACTCTGTAAATTGAAATGAGTTGCTGTTCGTTAGTCTCAACAAAACTTGAGAACGGCTGGGCAGATTGAACTTATATGGTCTTTAAAGTTTTCAGTAGTGCAGGAAAGGATTAAAAGGTGATATTAAAGAAAATATGGAAAAATTGCAAAGCACGAATAGATAGATCTGAAAATTCAATGTGCGAACTTTTTAGTCTCGAAAGCTATTTGTTCTACACCCTGTTGCTTTCAGTGTATGTAGTCAAACTAATTCAGTAATCCTCTAATTTATGAGGTGGCAAATTGTATTTTTTGTTGTAAAAATAAATGACGAGCGTTTCAAACCGACCTGGATTATATCTAACGAATATGAAATAAGTATTTTCTAAAAGCTAATAGCACAACAATGAATATTTTGAACTTACATATTGTATGTGGAACAGATAAGAGATCTATAGGTATCTGATATAGTGTACATTTCAATGTTATTTATTTATCAAGGCTCGCGTCCAACCTATTTCTTCACCTAAGCCTCCCCATTAATCCGTGTTCAAAGCTTTGAATTATTAAGCACTTGTGCATAATGAAGGGAAAATTAAGGATCGGTTTCATTACCTAGAAATTGACCCTGTATAAACCAGCGGCTGTCTTACTGCAGGATTTTAAACTTTATGACATCGGGAATAGGAGTGAAAATCCCAAGGTCGCTAAATAAATAATTTCGGGGACGGAATAAATAATGTAAAACTCTCTAAGTTGGCCGATAAGATGTAATTTAAGCTTAATAGCTATCTTTAGACCCGGAGGAACGGTTTAATAAATCTTAATTGGATTATGTACGGTGAAATATTGAGTTATGTAGTAATGTAAGCAAATAGCAACTGGGTAAATTGTTTAGTTTTGCATTAAGTTTAGAAATTTAAACAATAGGTCTAATTCAAAATAAATTAGTAAGGAAAAAATTAATATGTTTTGTATCAAAACAAAATTAGCCAATAGAATAAAGCCTTCTTATACATAGAAAACACCCAAATATAAACAAACCACAAACATTGACGACCTCTGTGGCGCAGCGGGCGAAGGTCCGCCTGCGACGCAAGACGTTGCGGGTTCGATTCCCGCCTCGGAACAACAATTTGTATGATCTGCAAATATTTGTTCCGGGTGTCTGGGTGTTATATATGTATAATAAAAAATATCTATCTATGTATGTATATTATATTAAGTATATCAGAAATCTAGCACCCGTAACACAAGCTTCAAGCTTACCACGGGGCTAGATGTCGCTGTGTAAAAATTGTCCAGTAATATATATTTTATTTATTTTATTGCTCTCTAGGCGGGAATCGAACCCGTAACCCCTACGTTTTACAAACTTATTTGTACTTTAAGATTTATAATTATGCATGTTAATTTTAAAACAATAGTGCTATAAAAAGATCTAATGTCTCTGTTTCATGAGCCGTGTATGTCTGAATAAATGTTTTTTTTTCTTTCTTTCTAATCCTCGTCGGCTGACCTTCGCCCACCTCGCCACAAAAACTAAGTCATCACCTTTATTCTTGTCCTAGATTTAAGACTACTCCAAGTAATCTTTAGAATGTTATGTAAATAAAAGACATAAATCTTTAGACGAACGTCAAGTTTCCCCAAGACAGAACGAGTCAACTATTTCCTAGTACATAAACCCAAGCAGCTCCATATTCACCCCAAAGGTACATAAAGGGCATCAGAAGGCAGAGCACGTAACGCGTTTTGAGTAGCTCCGGCAATATTAAGGGGGAATACCGGCTTTTTTAACTTATTATTGCCCTGAAAACCCATTTTGTCTGTACGTGTAATAAAATTTCTTTATGGGGTAATGCGGACGCTTATTAGGACATCTCGGATGACTTTTGTTATGTCACTGACTCTTTGTTCATAGATGATGTTATTTTATGCGGTTTCAGAAGGATTTAACTGGGAGTATTATAAAGCAGTGGTCGACTGACGTCTTCAATTATAAAATACTGGTTGTGGCTTTTTAAAAATTATCAAACGTTCAAATTATCAAAACGTATTGATTCAGTCGTTATGACATTAGCCCGTATTTTGTTTAATAAACTCTGTGTTGCCATAATGATGTGGGGAGCTTAACGCAAAAGCATTTTTTTTTGAAAAACAAATGAAAAAATGTTTTCAATGATTAATATGTCGATATAGAAATTTATTTTTTATATTATCAAAATAAACACTTATTTCAAACCCTGCAATGGGTTGGAAAATTATTATAAAACAATTTTAAGTACGCAGATATTAACTTTAAGTGCGCACCGGACCCAAAATACTTCAACATCAAAAAGTTCCGGCAAACTCAATTTACGAAAAATGTTTTAAAATTCCACCTCAACATTCTATCCCCATGAACTCACCCATAAATTTCACAAATAATCCCCCAAATAATGGGAAAGGTAAGGAGAGTTTCCATCAAAATATGTCAAATCTCCCAACTTCGAGACGTTATTGTGGTAGGTAAACAGCTGCACAATTTTCCACCTAAAAGGATGATTAATTAAACTACCGTCTTTGTGCTAACTAACAGACGATTATAACCTCTAATGGTTGTGGTTAGGGTGTAAAGTCCCGTGGTCGGAATGAAAAGGTAAAGCTTTGATTGATCTCACCTGTACATAGAAATTTCTTTATCGGCTTCGACGGATCGTTTGAGCGAAAAAATTACGTTGAGGAAAATCTTGTTACAGGAATTCCAAGTTAAAACAGAAAACATGGGAGTTCATTGAACTCATGTGATTTGTTTGTTCGTAAAACAGAAAAACAAAACCTATGTATTTAGTTAAAAATAAGAAATCAAAATGTCTTTGAGCATGAGTATGTACTATTAGTTTTATAATAATAGGAATTTCTCACGAACATTTTGAAAGATAAATGATAGTTACTAATAAGAACCTACTCAAAAATTATGATTTATTTCAGATTTTGCAGTTTTATCTCTATTTGATATGTTCTTGAATTCATTATTAAACTTGATTGTGCATGTCAATAGGTTCAAGTAAAACGGACCTGTCATTCTTTTGTTCAACAAATAAATAAATAAATACTAAATATTTTTTCTACCTTACATATTTCTTTCATTCTTTTATCAGCCATGGTATGGTTTAAACGTTCTAAATCTACATAATTTTACTGTTAAAGAGATAATGTTGTATATTGTACCTCTACGTATCCAAAACGCAGTACAGTTTATCCAGCAACGAAGCAATAAAAACATTTCCCCGGCCCGTGTAAAACATAGGCGAAAGTGAATGGCCCCGGAGCAATCGATAGAGGTTGCGCAGGTACAGCGCGCAGGCTAGACAGATAGACACGGGACAGGCTTCTGTACCGGAAGACTCAAATGTATCATTTACGTCCCAGTAGTGGGAGCCATCTTGGCTAAGTGGGGGAAAACTCGACTTTCATAACGGGTCGTGTGTTCAAACACCGCCACGGAACTCTGAAATTTTCATCATGGCAAACATCGTAAGGAAACCGGCATGTTCTGATACGATTACGATTATGACGAAAATTTAAAATTTTGAAGGACATCTGACATTTACCAACACGCACATGGCCAGCGTGGTGAATTAAGGCTGACTGTTCAAGTTTTCAGAAAATGTTGATTTCCTCGCAATGTTTTCCTTCACCATTGAGAAACTTTAAAAGTTTGTGGATGAAAAAGTTTAATGTAATAGAAGGCAAAAACAATTTCTTATTTCTATGAATGGTAAATGTATTTTGAGTAAGTTTTAAGCAATAATGACTATTCAAGAGTTTTTATGTTTCAAGCAAGAAATCTTGCTTCAATTTTTTACGAAATACGTTTAAAGTTATTAAACCGCGCATAAAGTTAGTTTTATACATGTTTCAGGCATGCATCCAGTATGTACGGTACGTTCACTGAACAGCGTAAGGAAACTGATAATCGATTTATTCGAAGGGTACATTAATATCCGGTAAAGTAACGAGATCGGGCGTGTAACATACAAGTATGATGAGATTCTGTAGCATATTTTATGAAGCTTATTTCAAACAGATTATTTAATAAATATTATTATTATTAGTGTTATTTATGTATATCATGTTTATCTAGGTACTTAACCAACTTTTTGGAAATAACATAATTCCGTTGGTCCATATGGATGAATTTACTCTGTAAATTTATTATCATAAAGTGTTTAGTGATTCGGTATCTGAGATATTCGGATCCAAAAATAGATACGAACATTATTTTACACCCTTGAGATGAACACTTTTTTAACTGACTGTAATAATTTACTCTGCGTTTTATTACTAGCCACTTTAACAATAATATGATAAACAGTTTAACATTACCTACAATATAACACAGAATAAAATTTTTCATAGAAAATAAATTCCCCTTCGTGCATAGTCTAAGAATAAGAACTAGTATTCATAAATTATAATAACCAAATTACAACCTTATAACGCTATTTTAGACGTAAATTTCCATTTCCCACATAAATCTTCGTCGTAACTCCTCCAAAACTCACCGCGAAATACCTAGCAGCCAATAAATTCTATAATCCCCCTATTTCACCCCACCGTCCCCATCTCACCTCCCATAAAGCCTACCTACAACACTTTCGCATTAAAAACACACTAAATTATAATAATATTCTATGCTGTTTTAATCCCTAATAATATTACCGTTTTTAGGAGAAAGTGTTGTGTCGATACGGTCTTTTTACAAGGCCGGATAAAATATTTATATGTGACATCAAAATAATTAAATAATATTGAAATTATAACTCGATCATTTAATGCAATGGCATTCATTATAAAAGTCGTGCAAATTTTTTTTAGGATTTATTTGTTACCTACTTAATTATTTATTTGAATAATCTGAAATTTGTTTTTCCATTTTGATTTAAGATTCCATTTTAACTTTCTAATGTAATAAAATATACAAGAACCACTTAGCTGACTTTGGATTTAGATAGTTCGTGACCGTCAAGGGAAGGTTTATATGGTTTAAAAGGTACAAACAAATCCACGGGCGGGTCAAGAAGAAGATAAATAACAACAAAAAACTCGGGAAAATCTCAACCACCACGTTACAACAAACTTCACATCTACCATCAAAACTACTTAACCCATACAAAGATTATTAATTTCCATATCCGGCTTTTTGAGAGTGAACCCCTTGGACGAAGGGCCATTCATTAGGCCCACGGGCGGGTGATTCAATAAGCCACTGCGTACTTGCCAAGAGTTATGGCTTCACCTACGTTTTACGAAACATAACATGATTATTTATTGCGGGGATAGTTTTCGAGGGTTAACTTTGTTGGTATGAGATCTTGGGAGATGTTTCTGGGAAATGTTTAGGAAAACCGGTATTTTTCGAAAAGAATAATCGAAGACGCACGGGGTTCAAAGCTACAACCATAAGAATGAAGGTTACTTAACTTAAGTTTAACACTTGTAATAGAACGTGCTCAAGTTTATTTATGACAAACTTTAAAAAATTAAAATAATTTTAAAATGTGTGGTTAAACTAACGATACCAATAATAAAAACTCCAAATAAATTTTAGTACCCCATTCTTAACATTAAACAGACAAATGGTCTCATCCTCGAAACAATTCGCACGCAAAAGGCACTACAAACTAGGCGAAACATAATTCAGCCCAATTCCGGTCGAAAACTCGAATTAATTTCAAAGACTTTACGGAGTCGTCCTATTTAATTAATACTCGAACCCGTAAATTCCAACTCAATAACTTATTTAAACGGAAAATTCATCGGATACTTACCTGTGGTAAGGCCAAGTTTACAATGACATAAACAATGAAATATTAATACCATACATGAGAAGTGTGTATGCAAATTTTTACTGTCCATCAATTGATGATGAGATTGACAGCAGAAAAATAGGACAGAGGAAAATATTTACAAACATTATAAGTTAATTGTATTAATCACAAACCTTGTTATTAAATCTTATTAAAATCTAATTTATTTATGAAGAGCCGTGTTGGTTAAGTGGAAGCAAACTCGACTTTCATTCCAAAGGTCGTGTAAACCACAGGATTTTTATTCTTGAAAAATGTATGTGCTCTCTAAAAACAAGTGACCTAACCGGTAAATACAAACCGATGAAACCGATAGCGTGGTGAATTAAGGCCTAATCTCTCTCGTAAAGAAAGAAGTCCCTGTGTCCCAGCAGTGGAAACGTAAATAGGGGTGATTATGTCATCTAACATTTATCTAACTAGTAGTTTAAAACTCCGAAGAGACCGTTCTGAGCAGCCCTTTAGGCAAACCGCATTGTTAGCGAAGTAATCAACGAACTAATCTAACTTTATCAACGCAAACTTGGACTCCTTCACATCAATCCATCATCGAAAGTTTTGGTCATCATCATCATTACTAAAAAAAGTATCGAACAGTTTGCAAGTGATTTTTTAATGTGAAATTTTTACCCAGTTAGTTAGTTAGTTAGTTTGGGGACTCCTTTTTCCGCAATTGGACTCAAATTTGGTCCTTTGTGCGTGGTTGGTCCGCTAGTGTAACCAGCCTAACTCCGACCAGAAGCACAGAATCGTCCTGGGGTCATCGCAGGCTTCACGGAGTGACCTCGGCAGTTGGAGGATTTGAATTCGTTCCGCTGTTACTCCCTCGCATTCCAGGACTACGTGGGCAGCTGATTCTTCTTCGCTAAGACACCCTTTACAGAGTGGTGGGAATTTTTACCCAGGCCAGAATCGAACTCTCAACCTTTCGTTCAACGCACGAGAGTTCTAACAACTTGACTACTGGGTGAGCTACTGGAAGAAACGTCGGATATACATAATATCGTTATAGTTTACGTTAGTATTTCCCGATTCTCAAAATTAATACAAGATAGTTAAATTCTAGACACGTATCAAGTTAGTAAAAGTTAACAAACCCAATTTGAAAACTGCCATGCAGGCAAAAGTTTTTAAAATTGGGTGGATGTCCACTCCATTAAACTTATTTCATATGCTGCATTTAGTATGGATTTTTATACCGCCTTGTGCAATTTGAACTAGATTATTTGGGTATTTTGGCAAACTAGTCCAATCTAGTCCGAGAAGCCGTCTTGGCTAAGTGGGAGCACATTCGACATTCATTCCAAAGGTAGTGGGTTTTGTCAATTTATAACCCAATTGAATTTATACCTCAAATTTCAACAGATAATTGCAATAAATCTGTAAACTAATATAGCATCACACATCATAACAGACACCCTCAACTCCTAAACTAAAACAAACGCAGCCGACCACAGTCTAAGCGCACGTACACTAATCCCCTACTTTCCACCCCCTATTTACCCCCAATTTACCCCCTCCGGTTATAAATACTTACCCCTCGTCTCCTCAGGGACTATGCTTGCAATTTTCTCCAAAACTATCGCACATTTAATCCTCCCTTTGGTTTTATGCGGGAACAATGCGCGGGTAAAAGTTTGGGGAATCGCAACTATTTCGTGGTCTTTAGGGCCATTAGGATCGGTAGTTGGAGATGGTGGCTTTTGGAGAGACAGTCGAAACAATTATAGATAATTTTGACGGACAGTTCTCACAGAATATTATTTTGAACAATGTTTAATACAGGATAATTAAAAACATACTTGTTTTAATAAAAAAACACTTTAAAGGTCAACATCCGCTTACTAATTTATTGTTTAAAAACTCATATCACATCTCACATAAATATAGTAAAAAATGCTATCAAAATACACACGCTGCACAAGAATTATTAGATAATAATATACCTACATTTTTATATATATACCTAACATAGATATAGATTCAGCTGTGCAATAAGTGCTTGCCGAACATATAAAAAAACCTGGTCCTTTCGCGGTAGTCAAACCCGCTACCTCTCGCACCGCAAGCAGATCAGCGTCACCCGCTCCAAGGAGACTGTCGAATAACTATTTCGTGGTCTCTATGGTCATTTAGAAAGTTGCAGTCCGTAGCTTCACTTCACCTTTGGAGGAATGTTCGAAACATTACCAAACTAAACTACTCATTGGGTCCACAAGTGATCGGAATGCTGGCTTCTAATTTTGAACAAGGCTGTTATTATTCAACTACTTTTTGATAGTTAAGATATTTTAGAAGTGTAGTAGTAACTTATATGTGTATAACTTATATAACTAACTTCATCTACATACCACGTCACTTTATACGTATGCATTGGAGAGTTATAGAATGATCACACATCTAAAATCAGTTATTACCAGATTAGTACTTATAGAGTACTAAAAGTTTCGTCTAATAATGTAGCACGATACGATATTTGTTTTACACTTATTTTAAGTTAATAACATAGACGTGTTATAAATTATTAGTTTAGTTGTGTTTTTCATGTTCCGTTTAAAACGTTGAGTGTCTTTGGAAATATACGTCTCGATTTTGATATGGTTTTGATGCAATATCAACAAGCTAATTCACATTAGTGAAATCTTGTTTTTCAGCCAAAACCAGGTTGAAAACAATGAAAGTATTCATCCTTATCAAGCTTCGCTTAAGCGGTTCATCTGAACTTTTTGCGACGAGTTATGTGACTCGCGTTCTGAACGAGTGCGAACTATAGGTGGAGCCACCTTTGCGTTTGGAAATTGGCTATAGAAGTGAAATTTCAAGTAGTGTAGGTCGTTAATAAAATCTCTTAGTTTACTTGCACATTGATTTTTGATTGATTGAAGAAAGTTAGCAATGGCATGACACCTGAATGTTAAAATTATCACCTAAACATAAAAAACATAATTATCACCTATCAATCTGTGTAAAAGAGCTCTTTTATATGTGGTTTTTCGCACCCCAAAAACACTTGTTTTAATCTTGAATATATTATCGTAAAAAAATATTATATACCAGACACCTGAAGGTAGCTTCATCAACATAAAATCTAATGAGAGTCATCAATTCAGCATCCGTCGACATTTAGGGAAACATTTTCTGCGCGACGCCACACTACTGCTTTACGCAATAACAATATATTTATGTTCCCACCGCTGGAGAATACAGACTTCTCTCCTGACGATGGAGAATTGGCTTTAATTTTCCATGCTGATCAATGCAGGTTGGTGATTGTCACGTGTCCTGCTAACTCTTTGAAGATCTCATAAAATTTCTTACGGTGTTTGCCTTTAAAGCGCGTGTACAAAGCGCAAATATTTTATCTGGAGGTGCACGGCGGGGTTTTAAACTCACGACTTTTGAAATTAAAGTCAAGTGTGCTCCCACTTAGCCAACACGGTTCTTCTGCTAGTACTTAACGGAGATTCCCATCTAAGTCACATCATTACACGTCTCTCGCCATATTTTTCGCGGAGCCCGCATTTATATGATAATACCGCGCACCGCTCGAAACTGATCCGGGAACTTCCGATGAGTTCCGAAAATTCCCGAAGTAGTATCGTAAATCTAATTTCGCGCCCACCTCATATTTGCCGGCGTGATGGCGCAGTATACTGACTTGCAGTATGCTAATAGACTTGCAGTTTTGATGCTAGATCAGGCTTTAAATAGTGATAGAGTTTGAAATTATGTAACGCAAGGCTTAAGCCTCGAGCAGACCGGATGCGTATACGTACACGTAAGCGTAGACGTGCACGTACCACTGAGTTGTCATGTATGGGAATGTATTAGACAGGACACACCGCTTGCGTAACGTGACGTGCGCGTGCAGTGTGTCCTGTCACATTACATTCCCATACATTACAACTCAGTGGTACGTGCACGTCTACGCTTACGTGTACGTATACGCATCCGGTCTGCTCGAGGCTTTAACTAAATAATGTTTTTTTTATATGGTCAATCCCTTCTTAATCAAAACCTATACGAAGTTGACACACGTGGTATTTTTTAATAAATTACAAATAAATAATTCATAATCATTACAAACACTCAAATAAATTTTAATATCATCTAAAACCACTTTAAATTATTTACTCTTAAATCACATTACATTTTTAGCGCCACCGCTGAATATGAATCAGCCCCCACCTACAGTTGCGTTACTGTTCCACATACACTGTGGCGCCCCCCGCTCGGAATCAACCGTTAGAGAAAGTTGCGCGAGGTCTACTGAGTCTCCTTTTTGTTTTAGGGTTCAGTACATACCTTCAGCAGACGATCTTTGGGGCCCTTACTGCTATTATTAACGCGGAAACTTGTATGTGTATCTATGTATGTTTGTAATACACCAGGATGTTTATGTATTGGTTTGTTTTTTAAAGAATAATCGTTTTACGCTCATCTTCAAAGGAAGTAAGTAATTCCCAAGCAGCATAAGATACAAAGGCTTCTCTCTTTTAACCAAATAATGAAAATATATTGAAAGAATCATCAGCCAATCGAGCATTACTCACACTTGACCATTGTCTCAATGAGATGGAGATGTCTTCAAGATATCATTTCGATATGTTCCATAAGTTTTCAACTCTTATTGGTATTGTGGGCAAAGTATTATTATCCGCAACCGTATGTTCTGTCTGATTTGTTAACGGAAATATATATAATATGACAAAATTTAAAATATTTTCTTTAAACAACATATTGTTTTCTTTTACGGATTCAAATTATATTTCTACCAAATTTAAAAATGTAAAATGCTTATTTCATAAAGTACAAACTACGATTATTAGTTCTTTACATCGTTAAAATTTCTCATTCATAGCTACAGGCGGCAAAAACTCCTCAAAGCTCGGCGGCTCTTTATTTTTGCGGAACATTATTAAATTATCAAAGAAAAATGTGAATACTTGCAAGAATTAATGAGTTTGGGATGCTGCCCCTTTGGGAAGTTTATCTACAGATTTTTTGTTGAAAAGGGTTCCGCTCTGGCCCGTCTTAGGTTTAATTAATTTGCTGTTTAGCATTATTTATGGGCTTAAGGTCTGGCAAAAAATAGAAATTGTAATTCAACTTGTACACTTGGTTACAGTTCAAATCTGTTACAATACATTAATTATTTTATGTTTCAGTTTTCAATATTATCATAGCCAACATTAAAAAAAACCTTATATAGAACCTATTATAAGGTCTTGAGGGATTTGGTATAATCAACACATTTACAAACCATATCAGTAACTTTACTTAGAATTATTTTTTGTACAAATCGCCTTGTATTGTTACACTTATTAAGTTTATTTTCACCACCAATATCACGTTCCCATTGCTGGGATACAGGAACTTTACTTGAATATTCGTCCCACATGATTAGTCAAGTTAATTCTCAAAAAATGTACACTAGTAAACGTGTAAGTAATAAATACACTTGATGATTGATGCGATATTATTAATCTGCTTTTACCTCACTTATTATAACGTGTAGTTATCTGAAACTCTCTGTATTGTGTAATCTTTGTTTTTGTGTAAACTGTAATTTTAAAGCTGCAAACTAAATCGATGAACCGTTAAATGATTAAATACCTCATTGATGCGGATGCGCTAATTAATTATTGTGTTGCCAACTCACGCGTTAATAGTCCGTTAAAGTTGGTTTCAATAATATTAATTCGGCTCATTTGTTTTGATTTGTGTATAATATATTACATTTGTTAAAAACAAATAATGTTAATAATTAAAAGCTTATTATAATTACATGTACCTCTTTTAAAAAAATCTTACTATCACATAAAGTATTATTTGTAGAAATTGAAAAATAGTTTAAATTAACTATTAATGCCACAAGCATAAAAAAATGTAAATGTGTTCACTGTATTACTTATTTGTTTAACAAAAAGTACGAAATAGGATTCAAACCGACGACCTTTGAAAAAAAGAGACAAGTGTTCGTCCCAAGTTTGCCCCAAAAGTTTTTAAGGAATTCTACAGAAAATAATGATTGCATAAGCTCGTAACCACATAAACAAATCTAAAAAGTTTACCAAACGCTCTACAATACCTTAATTAACAACGAAGGCTTAGCTCAAACGATTTCCAACACTCCCTAAATGAGCTCAAAACTCATTTTCTCCCGCACCTAAATCCCATCATAGCTATTTCAGACTACAACAAAATGAATCGACCATTTTCAATTGGAAATCCTGTCTACAATTGCAAATCATGCAGTCAATTGCAAACCTTATGACGACGTGTTAAGAGCTTTTACATTGCGCTGAAATGTTACCAGAAAATGGAATAAAGCTATGCGTTGTCAAGCTATATTGGACTTTGACGTCACGTAATAAGGTTTAGTATTTATTCAGCTGACTGAATGGCTTCTGTGCAAATAGTGCAACCACATAGGATGATAACCACGCACAGAACAGACATTTCAAAGTTATTTGAATATTATTTATATTTCATAATATTTTAATAGATTCCAATGAGAGATAACTTTGTTTACACAATAATTCCGTTAGAGACTTAGAGCAGTTAGTGTTTTTAGATTTATATTCATTGTTTAAGGGTACTTCAATTGGTTAGTTACTTAATTATCTCCTAAATAAATTCGATTTAACTAAGAAATCAAGACAATGGTAAAAAGATGAAGAAATGATAGTCGGGTTGTTATTTCAGATATACACAAGCAATTAGTTTAATAGCGTTATTAAAAAATACATGTAGCTTTGTATACACAAAGACATCAGAAAACAAGAAGTGTCCGTAATACAATAATTTTCAAATACAGTTCGATTTTCAACCTTATTTTCTGCGCGATAAAGTGGGTAACGTTTGTTCTGTGCTTGTTTATCTGTCAGGTAGGTAGGTTATTCTGATTCGTGTTCATCGGTGGATTTAGAGAGATTCAAATTGAAATGTGATTGGAAAATAGCAATGAGCTTGTATTTTGTGTTTATTCAATTAGGAAACTATTTTGATTAGAAATCTGTTATGTTTATTTTTTTGATTTTGAGACAAAAATGGTTATAAAATAAAGACATAATATGTTCACTTTTTGTAATTATACATCGTATATGTTAGTATTTTTTTTAAATATCTCAAGAACTTTTTATTGAGAATATCATGAAAAATGTAAAAAAATTGTTTCTATACACATTTTCCTGACATAAAAATTTAACAACGCGACAGAAACTCGTATAGAGTTCATCAAACTAAGTACAAAGACAATTTGTCAAGAATTTCCCCTCGCTAGTGCTAATTAAAATATGCGCGCGACTTGCATTATAATGCACGCTTGTATAAATGCATATTATATGTACATTCGAGGAGGCGCCATATTGCATACAAGTAGGTTGCATAAATAAATGTACCTATAGAGTTATGTATGTTGGAACTATAGTTACTGTACAACAGACTTCCGTAACACATGGCGTAGCGAGCTACGAAAGCGTAGATGCGCTACGAGTTCGTAGCAGTTGCTACGAGATAATGATAAATTATTTTATCAATCAATCATCTTAAAAATATACTCGTATTATAAGGAAAGCTAAGTGCCGAGTTTTGAGTTTTTACTACACTACTACTATTACTTGAAAATATCATGAAGTGAAGTCTTTGTCTCTCAATTTTATTTGATTTTAAATACAAGATAATGGAAAGTGACGTAATTTGGCCTAGCTTTACTTTTTTTACAGAATTTTTAGTGTAGCAGTGAATATTTTGCCTCATTTACAAAGATTTACTGTTATTATTGTAAAATAAATATAAAACTTACCATGTTTTATTTTTATTACCAGAATAAATAAGATGTTCTATTTACATTTATCAAGAATTTTCGAAATATTGCTTGGATAAGCCATTACAACAAGATCGGTTGAATCTATTATAATGATTTTTACGATCACCCGACGAGAATCCAAACAGTCAACATTTTATGATATGCCTTATTGCCGTGGAAAACCCTTCAATCAAGCAAAACCGCGGGGCGTTAGTTGATTAACAGACAAACTGACAAGTTATTTTCTCACTTGATAAGATATACACACATAAAAACGAAATATAATAGAAGGTTATCATTTTCAGGAGCAGATCTGCGTCTTTTTGTAATAATATTGCTAAGAAAAATTACATGGTAAGAGGATTACTGGCGTTCGTCGAATATAGTTTTCAATTTCCTTCAGTAAGTAGCTTATTATATTCTTATTTTCCGATATTATTACTTGGTTTATAACATTTTTGATTAGGGCTTATCAGAATTTGTTGGCGTAGTGGTAGGAAAGTTTAATTTTCGAGTCAACTGTATATGAGTTTTTTTTACAAAGTGAGCGTTAGCACCTCTATTTATGTTCCCAATCTGCTGGGATACAAAAACTTTTTTTTGATAGATGGCTTAAACCGTACCACAAGCTTCGAGTTTACCACGAGATTACACTTAACGTAAATACTTTTAACATGGTTTTTATGTTAAGCGAATACTGTGTATAATATGTATGTTGTTATGTGTAACTAGCGATATTTTATATGTAAATGCTGATGTGTTGGCCAACTGACATGGATGGTTCAAATTGATAACTTCGACACACATCGCTAATGGAATGGGCTGTGGATTGGAAACCATCACTGAATTGCACTTCTGCCCAGTAGCAGTTTATATTATGAACTGCTTTTGGGCAGGGTTTCCAATAAAATCTTTAAGAAGTTGGACGAAATATTAAAAAATGGTTCAGATCTTACTTACTTACTTCTAAAACTTTAAATTTGTTTCAAAATGGAAATCGAAGCCACATTTTCTTCGAATAATCGACGAAAACCCAAAAAAGAAATGTTTCAAAGACTAGGGCATTATATTATATATTTCGAACTAATCCTGAAATATCCGACTTTAATTGAACCTACTACCTCCTAAAAGTAAATCGAGTATTTTCTTATCAAAAATGCTCTCGAAAAAAACACTTCATGTTAAAACACAGGGCGAGTCCGCAGATCGAAGCTACGCAACGTATCAAAAGAACTGTCATTCATTCAAATCCGATCATACATTAAATCCGTTCTTTACAAACAAACCGTGTGTTTGTGGCATGTGTCATTGAGACTGCGAGAGCTCTCAAAGTTGACGGGACCTTTATGAATGTCTGATTGCCGAATGAGCTGATTTTTACGGGTTTGATAAGGATTTTATGGGGAATTGAGCGAATTGAGCTTTTATTTTTAAAGATTTTTGCAATGAGACGAAGGTTTTTTTTCTAATACATTATTTATAATGTAAGTAGGTTTTGTTTTTTTTTTAATATTCAAGTGTGTTTCATACGAAAGTCTAGAAAAATTGTCTTTACTATAAACAATATTATTCTAGTTTACAAAAAGCAATTACGAGTAAAACACAAACGAAATAAAATCAAAACAAATTGAACCATTAATAATAAAACCATAAACAAACAATACTCCAATAAACAATAAAAAAGACAATCCTACACTCCGATGGGCGCAAACGAGCCAGACAACCAAATATTGAATTTAATCAAATATTTTCCACAAAACCACACACAGCCTTCCCCCCTCTCCCCCAACCCAATAAAGGGGGATAAGATTAATTACCCACAAAAAGTTTCCGATATAAATAATAATTAAAAACAGATTCAAGGGTGTGAGTAAAGAATAAAAGGTAACGTAATAATGGTAGGAATAAATCTATGAGGCTTATCGAGTATATATTACTAATATTATTGACGCGAAAGTTTGTATATTGAATGTCTCTTGTAAAGTATACTCGTAGATGTCACTATAAATAAAAAATAAATGCTGGAAAATTCACAAAGCAACATTGTAGGTGCTAGATTTCTGTAATACTTAATAGAAAATACGTTTAAAGATAGGTATTTTTAATTTACAAAGAAAACACCCAGAACACCTGGGACAAATTTTTTTAGATCGTTAAATTTTTTTCCGAGACCGGAATCAAACCCGCATCCTCTTGCGTCGTAGTACCTTTGCCCGCTGGGCCACAAAGATCGTCGATATAGTTACAAGTTTAACCGTTATCATAAACTGCGAAAATTATATACCGTCAGAAAATTACCATAAGTAGCTCCACAACGCCAATAAATGCTTAACAAAATATTATGGAAAAACATTTTCAAATTTTTCCGTAACAAGATAATATTATTAAAATGTGTCAACAAGCGTTAAATGATATTCAAGGGGCAATCAGATTCGAAGCGAATTTTATATAATCGTATTTTTCCGAGAGTAGCGTCGTCACGTGCGGATTACGTGACGTAATCGTTGTAGAAGAAACAGTACGTAAATAGCATTCTTGGAAATAATTGAAGAGCTAATTTATAAAGAGCAGTGAGTCAAAATATGTCAGATTTACGAACTCGATCGTAAGAAAGTTAACGTCAAATTCTCATGGAAAATTATGATTCTATTTTTTAGAAAATAAAGGCAAATAGAGACTGCACTCACCGTGAGCTTGTTAAGTAACCCTGCCATTAAATTCAATATAACCAAAATAACAGACAGTTATTTTAGCAAGATTTTTTACTCTCTACTTATGTTAATCCAAAACAACTACATATACTAATATAGTCTACAATTTATGACATAGTGTGCATGCGAGTTGCGGGTTCGATTCCCGCTTCGGGGCAAAAATTGAACGTATAGCAAATAGTGTCTATTCCAGCAATAATAAATAATAATAATAAGGTAACTAACCTTGTGTTTAGGATTTCCAAATAAATATGTTTTTGCCAACCATACCTCAATCCTTTCCAAGCCCAAGTTCTAATAAAGTCGGCAGAAATTCAAATCAAGTTCAAAGCAAACAATCCGAGACCCTTTGAAAATCCCAATACTTCGAAGACGTCAAAGTAACCTTACATGCCCCGAGGCTTGTCCTGTATAATTTTAATATATTCGAAGGTTCTTAACACACCGCTACTCGACTACGAGACTCTGTTGAGGTGCGTTTACACGAGATATTTTGTTACAATTTTTATTTGAAAACGCGAAAGAAGTTGACTTTGTGTTGAACTACAACCCCATCTTTTTACCGCAGGTTTCATTACAGATACGCAGAAATTACGAATCAGCCTGGTAAGCGTGTTGGTTAAACCAAATACAGCAAAACAAATTTACACATATTCACAAATCATCGTTTATAATACTTATAAGTGAAACATTTTTAATGTCACTGAAAAAAACATATTGAAACTTAGATTTTTAGTGGTCTTTGTGTTCTCAATATTGTAGTTGTAAAACTTTTTGTGATTTTTTTCCTTGTTCTTGCTGTTACAAACTACCTACTGTTTATTCCCGCCTCGGAACAACAATTTGTATGATCTGCAAATATTTGTTCCGGGTGTCTGGGTGTTATAATTATATGTATAATAAAAAAACAATATCTATCTATGTATGTATATTATATTAGGTATATCAGAAGTCTAGCACCCGTAACAAGCATCGAGCTAGATGTCGCTGTGTAAAATTGTCCAGTAATATTTATTTATTTATTACCCTGTGTAAACGCACCATTACACGACATTATGATGTAACCTGACAATGTCGGAACTCGCCAATACTTGCCAGAGGTTGCCAGAGATTGCCAGAGTTTGCCAGGGGTTGCCAGTTGGCGACACAGTCTCGGATTTTCATATCATTTGCATAATCAACGCCTTGGTATCGGGAGAGAGGGAATCGTTTTGCAATTACGCTGCGTTCCGTTGTAACGTTTCGTTAAGGATGTCTTTGTTTCTTAAAACCTTGTTTAAAATATCTTTTGTTAGTATGGGATAGAATTTTCTTGTGTTTAGCATTTTATGATTTTAGTGCAGGGAACGCATTTAAAATGTTAAGACAACCTATATAAAATATACTCTGGTATATAAACATTTCTTTATTTCGCAATAAACAGCGTTTTCCAGCAGTGGGACCGTAAATATGAATCTTTATAACACGAAAAACAACAATTCAGAGAAGCATATTTCAAAATGATAGGTATGAAGATGATGTCGATCACAAATAAAACGCGCACTCAAGTACTGGAGTTAGTATAACTTAAGTATTTTTATTCCACTGTTTCTTCCATAATCTTTTACTCCTTTTAAAATTACCACTCCACAAAAACCCTTCTTCGCGCAAAAATAGCAGGTTTAAAACCCTTTAAAACACAATAGACCCGAAAAAGCAACATAGAACTCAAATTAAAATAATTAAAACTAAGCACAAGGAAACTTAAATTATAGCAACAAGGGTTGTTCTAAATTACAATTTGACTTAATTTGGCCAAATTACAAATTGTAGGTACACATAGCGAGAATTTTACGCAGTTTACACCCTCACCTTGCGGGGAGGTATTTTGGGCACTCTCATTCGTGGTGTTTGCCCGTAGCGGCCACTTCGGTAAATTAAAAGTAACGGGTAAAGGTGGACGTACATGAATTTGGATCGAGAGAGCTGTGATGTGTGGTGCGACCTTAACAGCAGTCAGATGGTCATTTATTGGTAAAAAAACTTATTTACAGGTCAGGTTCGGCCTATCGAAAGATTTTTAATTTCTTTGCTCACTTTCCAACCAAGGGTTGCCTGGAAGAGATCTTTCTTTAGCAATAAGGGTAATTGTACATGTTTCTTTAGTTGTGTTTTGTAAATAAAGATGTATTTGTATGTTTTGGTGAACAATAAAGTGTTTTAGTATTGTATTGTGAGATCAGCATTGGATACTAGCATCAAACATAATTATGCTGATATACGAGTAGTATTAGTTTTCCTACAATATTACATGTAATGTTTATTTGTCGTTACACGTGCCAATCTGCCTCGCTACCTTGGCGAATATATAAAATCCCTCGAGACCCATTGAGATCATAGATATAACGAAACAACAAGGGTTAGTATGTTATACTTTTATTGTTATTTTTTGTATTTAACGTGTTCATTATTTTCCAAAAGTATGAATAATTACATTTAATTAGTTTGAATACGATACCCTAAAAGATTTAAACTGTAAGCAACCATTAATCAATACGATACACAACTGTGCATTAACCCTTAAAGTATGCCAATTTGTAATTTCCTGCTTTGTGACAGCCCTGACAAGATTTTATCTCAACTGTCAAAATTGAGAGTCATATCGCGACGTTATAAAGGGTTGGCGTTAATAAAGTAAATTCGTTATGTTGTTCGTCGCGACGTATGGTGGATTATGAATTACAATGAGCTGTGGGATTCGACGTTAAATTTTGTGTTAGGAGAATAAGGCTATGCTGATTCTCATAATGTATATTTTAGATTTATAGTCTATTCAATTGTGTATTTTGTATTTTTCGGAAAAAAAAAAGTAGGTAAATAAGATTTTTCCGACAAACTCTGTGGCGCGGCGGGCGAAGGTCCGCCTGCGATGTAGAAGATCGCGGTTATGATTTCCGGCCCGGGACAAATATTTGACAAAGAAAATTTTCACGTAGTCTTAAATAACTCCAAAACTATGTATCGCAATATTCCCTTATTTTTTTATTATTAAATATACTGTTTGATATACGAGAAGTCTGATATACAAAACCAGACCCAACTATTCTTTAACATATGGAACTAAAAATAAATCTGACTTGACAAAACCTTAAACAAAATCTGGTTCAAGATCATTATCATGTAGCTCCGTTGCTCATTATCGTCTGAATGGAACCCTCCCCGTCTCGTTAGTGCATTCAATGCGGAACTCTAAATGCATCGTACTATACACTATGTAGAAACATGGTGTAAAACTCTCGCGTCAAGAAATAAATCCCTGGGACCTAGCAGTGTGAACGTGGGTAAATACAGGTGATTATATTTATGTGTAAAAAGTTAAGCCTTTATTAGAAAGCCCTGTTGTGCCGGCCTGAAATAGTACTACGTCATCTCTTTCCACGGATGTCGTAATTTGTGTACTGTACCAACTTACGGCGATCACTAACTCGCTTGGTAATTGTGTGCATAATACGGGTTATTCGTCATCTCGCGGGAAAACAAAAGATGGATTCACGCGAGTTGGCACATTGCAATTTTTCATAGTATTGTGTTCGCTACATCCACAGACCTATAATGGGTTCTAAAAATAAAATATATTGAAGGAAGAATATAAAGTAAGTATATTAACCGTAAATTTATTGAAGAAACCAGGGCCCTGCAGTAACAAAAGGTAGCGTGATGATGATGATACTTAAAATAAATATACCGTCCATAACTAAATGTTAACAATTCTGCCATTATAGCACATAAACAGAACAGTAACATTTACTGGTTGGCAATTAGTCAAACTAACATTTAAACAGCTAACTGCAGTATTGTGCATAACTGAGAACTACTGCAAATTAACTTGACTAGTTTTGTCTGAAAATAGCAAAGGTGTTTACACACTACTGTGTGATAATATATTCTATATAACACTTATAATATTGACTCGCCCGCGGCTTTAAGTTACAAAATTTACAATCTATGAAAAACTGTCAGTTTTCGATCGTGAATATTTAATTTTTTAGTTTATATTTTATACGTATTGAAAAGTGATGAATATAAATAAGTACTATCAATTGTTCTGATTTGTACATCTAAATAAATTTATGTATAAAAGAGGATAAGATTCTATTTGTCAAATCCATTTATCACTCATCTTTCATGCAATGCAATGTGTAATGTGTTTATCTTTAAGCTCCTAAGCTCGGCTAGACTCGGGCCCTCGCCTGCACCGTGCTGCAGATGCAAAACGTATTAAAATCTGCTCTTCAAATCAAAAAGTAGAAGCAGAACCGCGTGCATTAGTTAGTGCCTCTATAAGTACGAGCAAAAATGACAATATTAAGGGTTAGCAGTTTAACGGGCGCTCGTAAACCGTCAAATTGTATGGGAATTTTGATGTTCTTGCTAAGATTAATTAATCCCCTTAACTGTGAAGGCTAGATCTTAATGAAGAAATTAGGTGGTATATGGGAAAATAAATATAAAATTTACTACTATGCTACTATATTCGAAGATCGACTGACATACATGACCAACTAGAAATTAAGGTTCGACTATAACTGTTCCAATAATGCGGTGTGGTGCCAACCCGAGAATAGTTCCAACCTCATCTCTTTTCGTAGGTGTCTAAAAAACAACTAGGCGATTTATATTCATTAGTCGTTCTGTGTACTGTGTTCTGTTTTCTGCCAGTACAAACTCGCCTGATAATCCTGATTATAACAAATCAAATCATTAATGGGACTCTATATTAGGAGGTTGGTATGATGGTGAATTTTTTAATAAAATGTAGCCTACATTCTATTTAACTTTGTAACTTTTCTGTAGTTCTTTTATTTCTCCATTAAGCTACTAGATACACCAGTCCATATTCTAACCATTCGGTTCAAAGGCCACAAAAAGGCCAGCACCAACTCCTGCAATTTTTCCACCCACCACCAAATCATTCGCTATAAACCGCCGATTTACATATCAAAAGGGAATGGGCAATCAACGAAAAACCCACCACTCGGAAACGTGTGGTCATATAAATATTTATAAATTCAAATTCGCGACCCCCAACTTTGTCACTTTAAAGCGTATTGGAAATGAGATTTATTGGCCTTTTGGATTCAGATCCTTTGACAGGCGAAGGGAACAAGAAACCATGTAATAAGCCACACAATTTACTGTTACATCATCGTCATTTTTCATAACTTTACCATACAATTATAATAATGTATATTGATTACCATTATCATGTTTTAGTGCAGTTTTTTAGAGAAAAACATCATAAAAAAGTGTATCATGAACGAAAACTATAAAGATAAAGATAACTTTCGTAGTTGAGAAATTCCAGTTAAATAAGTAACTCATACTGTTTTTGTGGTTTCCCGGCACTGCCAAAGCTTTTACTGACCCGACACGTACTTTGCCCGTTTCGTTTAATCTATTCAAATCACCCAAGACCCGCGCCCGCAATGAGTAAGCGAGCTCATTTCGACACGGTTCCATTGCTCTAGAATGGCTTAGTGATATACAACCTCGTTGTTGTAATTGGACATGTTCCTACTCTTTGTGGAGATGAGCTTTGTACTGATTTCCTCTTATGTTGTTACGCTGATTATATATGTTTTTGACTCACACTTGGCATTTTATGCTTCACACTTAGGATTTTAGTCCTAGTTCAATCTTAGGGCTAAAAGCTTTTTGTTCGGAAGCTACACCGATGTAAGGTTTTTCCCGTGTGATCAGGTTATTTCCGTCGTAAAGTAACCTTTTCTATTTTAGGTGCGACTTTAAAGCCTAAAGTAAGTTATATGTCGGTTTCTGGGTAAAAGTATCAAGAGAGGATAGAGAGAGAGAGAGAGAGAAAGATTAAACTTTCACTAAGAATACCTAATAAATTTTCTTACTAACTTTCAAACCAGAACTACAAACATGTGTTATAAATTTTTACTGTCAAAATTAAAACATAAAGTCAGTTACAGAAGTCGAAAGTCTAGTTAACTTAATAAGTTAAAAAAACCCTTTAGGAAAATAACACATACACACACATAACACACAAATGATGAAAAACAAAATTTCTAAATAGTTCTAGTTCCCATAATCCGGTTGCAATATGGTTTTTACAGCCCCATTCCGGTCAGGGGTCAACCACAAGGGTAGCAGGGTGAACTACTCTTAGGTGAGAGCCATCAATAGTGTTAACTGTGTGGTTGTAATGCGTCTTATAAATACGTTGAGGTGATTTCCCTTGGAGCATTAGACTACATTACGTTAAGGTGATTTTGGTTTAGAGTATTTGACTAGTGTATACAAAGGGCGTTAAATATATAGCCATTGGGGATAAACATATTATTAATGAAGACAGTAAAACAGTAAGTGTGGCGTTGGTCATTTACTAACAAAATGTACACGAGAATAATTGAAACTACGCTTGTTTACGAATTATTACGTGTACAATCCTGGAAAATATATCCACATTACAAAAATGGGACGCACCATAGATCGAACCAATGACCTTCGGCTTGCAAACCGAACGCAACGCACTCCAACCTAATCTACTTTAACACAAAGCGCTAAAATTAGGTTACACTCACAAATCACACCACCGCAATCCGTTCTCTGATTAAGAGCCATCTGTCGGCAAACATTTGTCGTCGCGAGATCACCTCGTTTGTATGCAGATAGCAACACGGCCTGGGGAAATTACCCCATCGATTACAACCTTACATTACCCCTTCATTACCCCTAGACGGATTCTGGTAACTTCAATGGTAATGGTTTTGGAATTAGTCATTTACACATACCTAAAACACCCTATTTTGATAACTGTGTACTAGCACCAGTTGCGTTGAAAACGGCCGTAGTCTTAGTTTTATGTCTGTTCTGCTTTTATGATATTTAAGTGGCGGAATTTATGCATTATCATCATTGTTAATTAAATCCCAAATGTTATATGCGATTAACTTAATATTTGGACTGGCAGTACAGCGCGTAGCTGACCTTTGAGGCCGAAAAGATGTCGAATGGACACAGCAATCAAATAGATATCCACCACTAAGGTCAAAATATACAATTTTTATAAAAGATTATATGTATATCCAGCAGTTAACATTTTACAGCCTGCTGTAGAAAGTAACACGTTCAAAGACCCCTTTCTCTGTGATATACAATACCCTACAAGGATGTCATTTTCTCAACAGATCCATTAATTCCCGGCTAACCCCACGCATGTTCGCGCGAGATTTGACCCCTTACTGTGACAAATGAGCCGTTCGGCGCGCCTGTTCCAGACATATAGACCTGTCATATCGGGACTACTATTAAACAGAAACCTCGAACATTGTAGCGTAGGACAATCCTAAAAACAAACATAACTTCTATATTTATTGAGCTTAACGTGCTTTATGTAAAATGATTAGCTAAACTAGTAGTTTGTATGTAGTTAAAGGCTGGGTGTGTCCCGAGTGCACCATCAGGTCCCGAAAGGGTGACAATACCCCTGTCAGGTCAGCCACCATCCCTGCCGCCGTCAAAAACGACCGACTGCCATTACCCACGCAGAGTTGCGGTCCCACCGGCGGCGCCAGTGTCGGGGAGGAGGAGTCTACTTTAAACATACATGAAGTTCATAAAGAGTTAGTTGAATGGATGCAGGAAATGCGGGACTTTCGGCGCGAAATGACTGAGTTTCGGTCCTCTATGTCAGGTCTCTCTACTAGGATGGACCTAATAGAGCAAAGACTCGAATCAGTGGAAAATGAGCGCGCAGCGCCATCTGCCGAGATCTCTGCCTTACAGCGCGAAGTTGCCGGACTGAAGTGTGAATTAAACGATCGAGAACAAGATTCTCTTCTGTCGGATTTTGAGATTGGCCATTTGCCGGAAGAAAGGGGAGAAAATGTAGTGCACACAGTCACTATCCTCGCCGCGAAGTTAGGAGTCACTCTGGAAGAGCGGGATATTGTATTTGCCGAGCGCTCCGGGGTCGCAAAAGCTGAGGGCGGTGGCGAGTCATCGCGCCCGCGCCGAATTGTCGTGCGTCTCGCGCGCCGTCACCTGCGCGACCAGATGCTGAAGGCGGCGCGTGTACGCCGCACCCTGACGCTCTCAGACGGAGGCCGCGACCCCAGCGCCATCGCTGGAGCAACTGCGCCGCCGCGTAATCGCATATTTCTGAACGAGCGTCTCACCCGGGCGAATCGGCTGATATTCCATCGGGTTCGCGAAGAGTGTCGAAAACATCAGTGGCGTTTCTCGTGGACCGCGAGAGGGAGGGTCTTTGCCCGGCAGGCTGAAGGCAGAGAGCGATTCGTGTTCCAATCTATAGACGATGTAACACGGGTTTTTGGAACTGATTAAGTTTGATTCGTATTCTAATATGAGTATTTACTATAAAATAGATAAAAAGAAAATTATTAATTATACATGTTTATACATTCTTTGTTACGGTAAACTAGTAGAATTCTATAAGGTGTCATCTATAAAAAATAATTGTGTTGTACATTTTAGCGATTTTTTAAGGTATAGCTTTCTTAATATGAATAGTTTTATATTACTGCAATGTAAAATGTTAGTTAATGTTTTTTTTGTACTTTTTAGCGATTTTTTAAGGCATAGCTTTCTTAATATGAATAGTTTTATATTACTGCAATGTAAATTCTTAGTTAATGGTTTTTTTGTACTTTTTAGCGATTTTTTAAGTCATAGCTTTCTTAATATGAATAGTTTTATATTACTGCAATGTAAATTCTTAGTTATTAGTTTTGTTGTACATTTTAGCGATTTTTTAAGGAATAGCTTACTTATTATGAATAGTTTTATATTACTGCAATGTAAATTCTTAGTTAATAGTTTTGATTTAATATATTTTTATGCTTATAGTTTTTATAAGTCTGGTAACGTTTATAAATGTACTTTTGGACAGGTTTTCTGGTATGTATTTTTTGTATATAATATAATTATATTAATATTATTATTTTACGTATATACTTACTTTATAAACATATTTTTATACCTACAGATTATTTATTTTTGCTGTATTGGATATTTGATTTTGGATATAATGTACAGCTGTACATATCTATTATTATTATTAGCGCTAAAACATTATTATATTTATTTTATATTGTATTATCTTTTTGTAAATAACTATATTAATAAGTATGGTTATTGATAAGTGGTTAAGTATTGGTTTGTATAACCCGGGTTCACTTGGTACAAACCATGACAACTTAGTCGCAGCATTTGGTAGGTATACCATGGATTTAGTGGCAATTAATGAGACATGGCTCACTTCTAGGAATGACAATCGGGCACCTAACATACCTAACTATCGACTTCGCCATATTCCTAGACCATCTTTTATAGCTAGTCGAGGAGGTGGAGTTGGGTTTTTTATAAGGAAAGGACTATCTGCACGCACTTTGGCACATCCAGTAGATCCCCTACATGCTTCTATTGAGCAAATGTGGCTCGAAATGTCCATTAAAGGAAAAAAGATTGTCGTAGGAACTGCCTATAGACCGCCACGCCTTAATACTGATTTGTTTTTTGATGCACTCACTGAGTCTATAAATGCGTTTGCTAGATCTGACTATTTAATTTTACTTGGGGATTTCAATATAAATGATAGCTGTAAACTTAATAAATTTCAGACGTTTTTAGATTGTTTGAACCTTACACAATTAGTTACAATGCCTACACATTTTACCGACAACACAGAGTCTCTCATTGATGTTGTATGTTCTAATCTACCTGTGAGGAGAATAACATATGACTCGGTGGGCCGTTCTAACGGACATCAGTTAATTGTAAGTGATTTCAAAATTAAAAAAGAAAAGTTTTCTCCTAGATTTCTCACTTTTAGACCTCTAAATGATATTGTTTTCGACCTGTTTAATAATGACTTAATATCTATACCTTGGCAATCAATTGGTTCACTTAATGATGTGAACGATATGGTAGAGTTTTTCAACCTTAGTCTGCTATATCTTTTCGACCTTCATGCGCCTCTCAAAACTATAGTACTCAAAGACCATGGTTATCCTTGGATTACTTATACTGTGAAGGAGATGATGAAGCTCAGGGATGAAGCACTTAGTTCATTTCGTAGTACTAAGCTAAATTCAAAAAAGATATATTATAAAGCCCTTAAGGCTGAGGTACTCCGCGCTTTACATTTTGATAAAGCTGCGTATTTTAACCAATACATTAATAATAAAATCAAGAATCCTAAAGTTTTATGGAAAAATCTAAAAAAAACAATTTTGCCACCTAAGTCTAGTGAACTGCCGCTCCAATTTAACGATCCAAATTTAATAAATAGACATTTTCTAAATGTCCCCGGTGTCTTGAATACTAACATATCAATGTTGACGTTTTTTGAGTACAATAGATTCGGAGAAGCTGAATTTAACATTAAAACCGTTACTTGCAACGAAATTATGAAAATTATTAGCTCACTTAAATCGAACGCTGAAGGTAATGACATGATTAATATTAAGATGTTGTTAATGACGCTGCCAGTAACACTGGAAGTAATCACGTCAATCGTAAATACGTCTATCACTACCTCAACCTTTCCTGATTCTTGGAAAACTGCTTCTGTTTTGCCATTGCCGAAAATTCCTGAACCTGTTGTTATGAAAGATCTGCGTCCTATTAGCATATTGCCATGTACCTCTAAGATTTTAGAAAAGGTCGTATCTAAGCAGCTTGTAGATTTTCTCGAAAAGCACAAACTATTGCCTGAAGTTCAATCAGGATTCAGAAAAGGCCGTAGTACGACCACTGCTTTGTTGGATATAACTGATAACGTTATCCGTGCGCGAGATGAAGGCTTAATAACCCTGTTAGTGCTTCTCGACTTCTCTCGTGCATTTGACTGTTTAAATATCACACTGCTGCTGTCTAAGCTTAGTTATTATGGTCTCAGCTCCAGCACTGTCAGATGGTTCAGTAGTTATTTGAGTGGTCGGTCTCAGTATGTTAAATTGTCTAAATCGGATGGAATGTTTAATGTCTCAGAAAAGCTACCGGTCGAGCGAGGCGTTCCACAAGGATCGATTTTAGGCCCTTTGCTATTTATTATTTTCTCTTCGGATATTTGTCAGCATATAGAGCACTGTAAGTATCACATATATGCTGATGATGTCCAATTATATATATCTTTTAAGGCAGAAGATGCTAGTGCAGCCATTTGTAAGCTGAATGCGGACTTAGCCAAGGTTAGTCACTGGGCAGATAAAAACAGTTTGGTGCTAAATCCTTTAAAGACAAAATACATGGCCTTTGGTACCAAACACAAATTAAGCATTTTCAGTCCTCCTCATGACATCGTCCTTCTAGGAGAACCCGTAGAGAGAGTTTATGATGCAAGAAATTTAGGTCTTTTGTTTGATCCTAGCCTTAGATTTGAGAGACATATTGCTGAATCTGTAAGATCGTGTTTTTATAAACTCAAAGTTCTTTACAACATAAGAACTTATCTAAGTGAGGAACTGAGAGTTCAGCTTGTAGAGTCCTTAATTCTCTCTAAGCTTAACTACGTGGATACTGTTACGGGGCCGCAGCTTCTAGGTCGTACACAGCGTCTTGTACAGCGTGCGCAGAATGCGTGTGCTCGCTTTTGTTTTAATATACCCCCGCGGGCTCACGTTACGCCTTTTTTAAACCAGAACGCTCTCCTGAAAATGAAGGCTCGACAAAAACTGCATCTTGCCTGCTTGCTTTTTGGAGTGATTAAGTATCACACACCTGAGTACCTCTATAATAAGCTAAGTTGGATGTCAAAAACGAGGTCTTTACGAAAGTGCTCTAAACAACTGTCGACACAACATCATCGCTCGGCAGCTTTTAGAGGCAGTTTCCAGTACGCTGCAACCAAGTGCTGGAATAACATTCCACCACCTATTCGAGAGCTTCGGTGTTTTCATCTTTTTAAGACTAAGCTCAAGCAGTGTTTATTGGAACACCAAAAAAAGACCGAAGATCTTCGAATTGACATTTCGTTTTTTTAAATGTACCAGGTTAGCTTTTGTTTGATATTATTGATTTATTATTATTTAAATATATGATTTATTTATACTATGTAACTTATAATATGTTATAATGTGTTATGTTGTAATGATTATATACTTATGATTTGTAATAATGTGTATATGTGTTTATATATATACATATATATATATATATATGTAGGTACTTATAATACATTATGTTTATGTATTTTATAATAGAATTTTTATTTGAATTTACTGTTATTTATTATTATATATACTACTATAATAGATATCTTTATTTACCTGTTTAATATTTTTCAATTCTGTAACTATTCCATTTATGTATTTGGTGTGTTCTGTGTGTGACGTTTTATAAATGGTTCCAACGGAAGATCAGCGTTCTAATAGCCCACAGCTATTAGAACACAAAGCTGAGTTGGACGCCAGTTCATAGTGTTTAAGTAAATATTTCTAAAACAATGTACCTACCTACCTAGTAACTATGAATAAAGAATTTTTCTTTCTTTCTTTCTTTCTTTCTTAAACTCACATTTAAAAAGTATTCCATGTATTTTCAACAATTCGTACAATGCATGAAAGAGATCCACTCGCATATCAAAAACGTGTCAAGCCTTTCATAATTTCAGAGTAGCACCCTCACGTTTCGGGCTTAATTACGTTGTTGTTTATTATAAGCATAATTCACCGTCCCTTTCGCACTTCTCACTCATTCCATATTTAAAATCTGCCGTTTCATTCAGACTCGTTAGAATCTGAGGAATTAATCATGTTAAGCATTTTTTGTGTAATTGTTTTATTGGGGTGTCGTTGCGATGTTTTGATTTATGTTACAGGATATTGAATATATTTAGCAATTTGAGGAAGAATTTTTTTTAAAATAATTATGTTAAGCTTAAATTACTTGGATGAATAAAGACAACATTTATTGGTATTTATACAGGCTTAGATTGCAGAACTAAATATAGATGGAAAGCACGACGACACGACACGTGTGAAAGCCAGTGAAGCAATAAATGCTTTAAAAATTGGTTGATATTTACTTACCACCTTTCTTAAGATATAATCCTTAAAATGCGCGAACTTACCTGAAATAAAAAATTACAAATTAAAAAAATAGATAAAATTTTAAAAAGTGATTTTATAAGACCGTACTGTCTGTATCTGTCATTTCTTAGTCACGTGAAGATGCACTACTACGCATAATACAAAAACAATAATAAATCCCCACAGCGCTGTAACTAAAATAAAAATACGATTAAGGGTCAACATAAAACTAACAAGCGGACCTGCGAGGTCCTTTGAACAGTTTGATCAAAGGCCCGTTATGACGTCACATATTGCAAAACTTGTAAACGGATATGTTCATCCTACGAACTTAATTAAACGGGCCACAGAGTTACATACAAACTGAATCTTGATAGAATTTTAAGTTAAATTTTGTAGCTAACGTAATAATTTATGTCGTGTGGTGACGGTTTAAGAATAGTAACACACCATCACTAGGTATCGGTGTAGGTTAATTTTCACTACATACAGGAAAATCTATTAATTCTAATACGGGCAAAGCAAAAGCTAGTAAATTATGTATATATTGTGTATTTGATTATGCATAAAAAGAAGGTTTGATTTAAAAACTTATTACCATTTGCAGTGCAATTAGAAATGATAAATTTTAAGCATACTCTTATTATAAGAAAATATTTATTAAAATAACCTAATGCGTGGGTTATCTAAACACAGAAAATCTCTTATGTGGTTAATAATATTTAGATAGAGCCGGGTAAATAAAGCCGCTCGTGTGTGCAAATGACACAATTTAGTTAGGCACCGCCCGCGGCTCCGGCCGTTGTAATAACTGCACCGGACGGTTGAACCAGTGGGGCTATTCCTATCACAGTTTACCTTGGGTTCCATCGAAATTTCGTCTGAGAAGTGGTGGAGAGATTCATATTTATATGAATAAAAGAAACGTGACCGGCTTAGATTTTTTATTACACTATTTACTATCGAAGGTTGAAACGATTTGCTGAAAAATTTTGGGAGGTAGCTTAGAATCAGGAGATGAACATAGGCTACTTTTACAGCGGGAAAATATTAAAACGAAGTGGAAACCGCGGGTCGGAAAGCTAGTTTTAAATATATGACAAGTCACTTAAAAAAATTGGTAAACTAGAATAGAAACGTAATTAGAGCCAAAATGGAGCAAACAGTCATCTAATCGCTCCAATGTGATAAAGTTCTTGGTTGTTAAATTATGCATCTAGCTAAGTTCGGCTTAAGTTTCGATTTCGCTGCATTATTTTCTTTTCATGATTGAGCGACACCTCATACTTATTAACGACGAAAGTAAGAATTGTGACGACGGCTGACTACCGTTAATCTGTTGGACGATTCATGAGAATAGAGCTCAGCAGGGACGGCGGCGAACGAAGGGTTAAATGGACATATTAATTAGTAGATAGGCTAGATGTTGCTGTGGGATTGGAGCAATATTTATTTATTATAAATAACTGGAAAGATAAAAAACATTAAAAAAATATAAAATCATTGACAACAAAAATCCCATTATGGGCTAATAGCGCGGAAAATAGCTTAAAACTTTTCTGGAAGAGATTAGGCCTTAATTCAACTATTTGAACTTTCTGACCTCGCTGGCCAAGTGTTTGATGAATGTCTCATGCCTTCAAACTCTTAAAAGTTCTCTTTACATGCCGGATTTCTCACAATGTTAAATTTTTGTCACAGTAAAGCCTGAATATAAATATTTAACATTTCCGAAAAACACGAAACCGGATACAATTCAATAAAAAGCCAGTACCGCTGCGATTCAACACATCGCACGCCCCGGCCATACACGAGTGACCCGGGAATGCGTTCATTAAGGAGCATTGTGCAAAGATACAAAAATGCCTAACGCTGTGTGCACTCGGAATATAAACATCCATATTGGCGGGGAGTGAAAAGAAATATATTCACGATTGGAATGATACGTACGTATATGAGGGAATTACATCTATTTTTTTGCACGCTTCCTCTATTTTGGCTAGGAATTGTTTCGAAAAATTATACAATCACTAGTATTTTTACTGTCAAATTATTCATACGAAATTATGGTATTGTACCTACATTTGTCACAAAGTTAATACGTCACATTTTCATGTACGCTAAATATATTTTTTAATAGTGCTGTCACATAATCCTGTAAACAATTTCGCAATCAAAGCCGAATAGCCTCTCGTAAATAATTGTCACATTTCAATAGCTTCTAAACCTATTATCAATCTCCTTTGTCCTAATCCCCATGAGAATAAAAAACCAATATCCAGCCCCTTACTACGGTTTTTACATCAAGGGTTTTTTTCCAGATGTCAGATTCCATTTAATTCCCGGTATAGGGTGTCCGCGTGTCACATTACCGCGTAATTGGATAATACATGTACAAGGTGTCCAACGCACTTGCGCGTGCATAACAGTGAAGTGGTTGAAATGGAAATTCCTTTTAGTCGGGCGTGATTGATGGAACTGATAGGTGTTGATATAAAGGAATAGAATATGTTTTAAGACTATTTTCTGTTTACTTTAAAATCATTACTTAATTTTACTATAGATCTCGTGTCTTGATGTAAAGAAATATTTATTTATTTATATCGATATGGTTTGTGTTGAGGTGGATAAAGGTCTGCTTTTGCCGCCTGGAAACCTCTTGTTAGACCAGTGTTTGTTTTTCTGTGAGCGCTTATAAGAACAACATTTTTTTAACTGAATACACTTATATTTTATTTTTATTTTTGGACCAAAACAAAATTTAGTAATGCTAAATAAACATTGTTTAAGGGCTAATACCAAATTTATTGACGAATAACACTTTTGATTTCTATATAGTAAAAAGTCATTGCTTAGTATAAAATGTCATAAATATCATAAGATTGTACAATCAAATTGATTAGCTAAACAATATAAATGTACTTCATGATATTTAATATTATTTATTCCAGCAACAATATAGGAAAAACTAATAAAGAATCGGCAAACGAACCTGCCAACAAAACTCCGACTTGGCAAAGAAAAGCAAAACAAAGTAGCAAAGCACAATGAACTCAATTACTTGTAATGACGAACAACAGCGGAACTGTTGGACAAGTTTCTATTGCAGAATCCATTTGGACAATGAGTCAATTTTACAAAATACTTCGCTAAAGGAGATTTCTGCTGAGACATGTTCTGTATGTTTAATCATAGAACTTTAGAGGTGCATGACTCTCAGGATCATTCGATTTATTAAAATTGAATTTGCAATGTTCGTTTTCTTTACAAAGGTTCGATCAAAAGCAAGTTACAAAATTTCACGAATTACTGATAACATAAGCGTAATAAGTACACTGTTAGACAGGATAATAATTACCAACTTTATTTGTACAACATTAATATGCTTTGATGTGTAAAGATTTACTTCTCGAAATTTGTTTTTAATAAATACTTACAATTCGATCAAAATGGATAAAGTGGGACATTATTTTATTTTTTTATTACTTAGAGGCCATAGTCAACATTGCCCTTTGAGGCCCATTGTCATTTCATTCAATTCATTGTATGACACGATTTCGTCCTCTTTCGAATTTACAAGTTAAATTTGCTCATTCAAGGTACTAAACGAAACTTTTCTTGTTTCTTAGAACTTTAATCACTTGTTTTCGTTTGGAAATTAAGTAATTGTTTTTATTTTTACGGATGTTTTTATTCTCGGGGTGAAGATGGAATTAGTTTTGGAAGAAATTTGCATTGTTTTTGTTTCATAGAGGATTTTTAGGTGTAAATAAACTTTATCCAAAATAATAGTTTTATATAGTTTTATCAATTTTTTTTTTATTTATGCTGGCATAATTACCTCTAAAATGACGCTTGTATTCTAATACAATATTGTCATTTATTAGTAAGTACGTTAATTAAGCAGTAAAATCTAAATCTAAACAGTTAAATCTTAATTTTATGTTTTTTTAATATAGCAACAGTTGTTTCGGCAGTTCGCTAACACGCCCACAGGAACAGCCAGTCAACAAACATCTAAAATAACACAAATTTTCCAACAATTTTGTCGCACCGTATTGCGATTGTCAAAGTTACCAGCTGTCAAAACTTATGACAGACTCGCAGCCGTGACGAGGGACAAACATTAACGGGCAATCTAAATAGGGATATTTTCGCGGAAACTTTCTTGGAAACGTTCGGCTTAATACCCACTTTTAGAATTATTGTGACACGGGGTACAAATTTATGGTTTTTTTACGTAGCTTAAATGGAAAACTCCAAGATTTTTTTCAAAACTGCTGTTGTTAATTCTTTTTTAGTCGGTGGAAGATCTGTATATATCGAAAGGTGGTATATAAACCAGATAATATATAGACGTCATGTTGGTTATCGTAAGCTAAAAAAAAAGAAACAGAGGCCTCTGACGTAGAACAGACGGCTGTTGGAAAGGCAAATCCTCAAATGGAGATAGCGGTTTGGAAAATGCAGATTAAAAGGTGTACAGTAGTATTAGTCACAGGTTTGTTAAAAAAAATTAAAGTAGCTATTTTATGAAGAATTTTTTTAAGCTTCGAGCTTACCACGGGGCTAGATGTCGCTGTGTAAAATTGTCCAGTAATATTTATTTATTTATTTTGTTAAGAAGTGGATATCCTTCAGCGGATATGATGATGCACAGAAACAGTTGCTTCACAAATCATTGAGAATCTATTTCAGCGCAGTCGAATCCACAAATCAAATCAAACTTACATCAGGAACAACTATTTCGACAGGAGTTACCAAGTGCACACTAGTTTGGTCACATGGGACTCTGGGCTCTTGCATTACTGCGCAAAACTGACCCATCACCCATCAATAATAAAGCCTAGAATAGCAAACGTTGAGGCTGTAAGCAGAATTAGCGATTTGTATGCAATTCAACATGGCATAGGGACTGCTTTCCAAAGTCTAATTCGTTCAAACCCCATCACAGGTATTTGGACTTTATGCTGTTGAAATAGGGAGGATTTTCGTAGGAAACTCGAACAGGGGGTTACAACCCCTCATTCATAATCACAGGGATGTCGATCGCTCAGGTGGGCTGGATCCCGGATTTATACGAGGCGAGTTTGGTTATAATCTCTGTTGTTTATTGTTGCGATGGAAAAATTACAAATACTTATCGGTTTTGGAACACGTTTTATTTGAAACGATGGTATGATGATTAGGTTTGATAAGGCTGTTTTTGCTTTGCACGGTTTTAACGGATATAATGTTGTGTATTTTTGTGTGATTGCTTTATCATGTTTTTCTTATGGCACATAGCGGAGTTCATTTCACGGAGCTACACTGGTAGTACGAGTATTTATTACATTTGTGTTCTGCAAGCACTTGTCTTATTGTGTGATATTTTGTTAGTAATTTCCAAACTTTTCAATACACTCAGAGGAAGGTTTTATTTCTACTTTTATGTAAAATACACCACGTAACAAGCATAAAATATGAGCATAACGATTAGGAAATGAAAATAAAAGGTACGTTAAAAATGTAATGTATTTATATGCAACTTATACGTATAAGTTTATAACTTGCCGCCGTCTACCAAAGAGAAGCGACATTTCCTTAAATATAAAAGCCGTCCCTAAAGACCAGTGGAAACCCACAGAATTCAGTTTACGACAGAACAGCGACGCAGGAACATTAAACTGTATCCTAGGATTCCCATAAGCTACCTGCTATCTTATTGCAACTACACAAAGCTCATATTTCCATGAAGTCTGCGCGATTTCAGACGCCATTTTGAATCGTAAAAAGCTAATGGCATTTTCTGTAATTTGACCAGCAACAAGTGCAATGAAGGAAATTATTATAAGAATTCTAATTTAATGAAGAAAGTTATTAAAAGAAAAGTGGCATTGATTTATATAATATTAAAACGCTGATTAAAGTGTACCTATTTGATGGATTTATTTACTGCATACTTAAATACAAAAGATGACTGCTTAAACATTAGAAAACGACCAACTAAGTAGTTTTAACTAACTTGAATAAACTTGAATAAATTAAACTCAGAATTATTTGGTCTAATCCTATTGAAATACCTGGAAATCTTAACCATGATTAGTTTATTATTTTCAACTTAAAATCGAGTCAAAAATTTAATTTTCTAGTTATATCGGAGAGAAGTGACTTGCTTCCACAATGTACCACAAAGCCAGAAATATAAACCAACAAAGTACATATTCTAACAATTTAAAAAACCCCATAACATAACTCAACCATTCCCAGCTCAAGAAAACTCCGGATATTTTAAAAACCCGCTGAGCACTCAACGTAACCTACTCGGACAGTTGACCAATTGCATCCATTTGTTAGAATGTCGACCCCTGTATCGCCGGCGCAATCGGGCCGGCGTTATAAGTTTACTTTGTCTTTCGAAGGGTTATTGTACCCCCGGGGGGATAGATTGTCATTTGTAAAATGTGCTTTATTCTTAAGAGGGTAAAGCAAATAACTTGGAGTTTTGTAATCTAAGAGGGCGTATGGACAAAGTTGGTAATCGTAGGTTTCAAGTTTCGGAAGTTCGTCGAAGCGCGGTGATCGTGACATGGTTTGTTTTAAGAGATTGGGATAAGGAAGGTTGGAATTTTGCTCCGTATGAATGGATTTAATTTTTTAAGTTATTTATTTCCAGCAGTGGATGTGACTCACATAGAACCGAACGAATTAGCTCAATAAAGAAGCGGCTTTTACCCTACGGTCATAGTGATGATAATTGATTACCACCTGATAATCTTAATATTTTATTGACGTCGTCATTAAACTTCTATGGTCCGTCGTAGGAGCTCGCACATTTGATTCCCTCTCAGGACAATAGCTATTAATATAATGTAGTTTGTGTAAATGTATGTTATTATATGACAACTCCAAAATACATACATAAACCAAAATATTTCCAAGTCCACAAGTAATTCTCCAGCTTTCAGCAACCATAAAACCTATGTAAAAATCTCAGTTAAAAAAACTCTAAAAACTTCTCTTAAAAGTGTCGTTAAAACCAGTTGAAAATGAGTTTTTTCTGCTAATGAAAGAATTCTGACGACATTTTCATTCGGTCTTTTCGTTTATATTGGCTCTCTATTTACTGAAAGTAAATGTAAACAGCTTTTATCCTTGCAAAGCAGAAATATGCTTTCAGCAATTTCTGGAATTGCAGTTGAATCGAGTACGCAGAATGATCGTATTTATTCGCAACGTTGAATAACGTTAAATAAAAATTTTAAAAATATTTTATCCTTGTTTACATGAGTGTTAATTTTATAATTTCACCTCTTCCAATGTTATTTATTAATAAGAACAAGTTAAAATATGAACATCTTTTAGAAAATGGATTGGTTTTTTGGCATTATAATTTGTGAAACTCTTTATTGTAGGTTAAAATTTTTGTTGGAATATTAATCTCTCGAATTACTTAGATTTAAAATGAACTTTAAGCATAAACAACTTGTATTGAATACAGACATCCAGATATTTCTGAGTAAACAGTTCAACTTTTCGTCTCGTCATAAACAAAAATACAACTTCAAACAAACCTATCACTTATACTGAATTTGATCGGACCATCACAACATACTTCAAAATAATTAAAAGTACAAGAAAATCGCATTAAAACCCGCCATTCAAAAACAGGCTTGTGTCAAACAAGCTCCCGTATAAACATAAACATTTATAATTAAAAACAACAGACGCAGTACAAAAAGTACATGTTTACAAAAGGCGTTAGCTGTGTCCTTTTAAAAGGATAAGCGGCAAGTGCGGCTTAGGAGCGGGTTCCGTAGCTAAGAAAAACATTATAATTCCTAACAAAACTTTCAGTTTAGCCCGCGACTTCGAATGCGTTATATTAACCGGAGAAACAAAGAATTTTATACACAGTAAATTATATCTCTGCTCGCTAATAATTTTATTTTTTTAATAATAAAAAAAACCGGACGATCATGGGTCATGGAATTCCAATAGAAGCCAGTATCACAAAAAGACTTAATTAGAAGATAAAAATCATTTAAGTCTAAGGACATCTATAAAGATTAGATTCACCTGTCATTTAGTAACTTACGATGCTACAAATATAAAGTTGAACCGTTTTCCCACAAGTCACTTTCCGCCACAGACCCCTAAAACAGGCTTAACAAATACAAAAGTGGCGCGCTACGTGTTTTGTCACGCCATAATCAAACATCACGTGACTTGGGGGGGTAAGGGGGGTAAGGACCCCCCCTTTAGCAAACACACGCTCACAAGTGCGGGATTAAGAGACGCATTCAGATGAACTTGTGTAGCATATTGAGTGAAGGGCCTTGTTTGGATTAGAGCGTTTTATTTATTTTTCACAAGGTGTTATTAGAGTTCTGTTGATTGGTGAAGTGTCCTGTGCAACTTCCTTGGTGTACCAGCGTCTTAGAAATGCAAGGAATGTCGTGTGCTAGCGGCACGTACCGGTAGTAACACATCTTTTTATATGGATTATACCTAAATAGTTTATGTAATACTCAATGGTTTAATTTTTATTACATACATTATAAACGCAAGCATTTGAGGATAGATTGATGATGTTATTATTATTTTATGCAAAATCTATTGAAACTTACAATATTATAGTTAGATAGATAGTCAGATAGATTAAAACATAACATAAGCCTATAATTGCATATATCGCAGGTGGAAACCTTGTTAAAAATTGTTTTGAAGTAATTGAGGCAACGCAAGGCATAATTTTCACAGCACTTTGAGCAAAAACAGAAATACGCGAAAAATAGTATAATTCCCGAGAACCATTCGGTTACCCCGCCAAGCAGAATAGCTGTTTGCTCAGCATTATTCATTCTACTAATAATGAATGAGGTGGGCTCACGACTCGAATGCAAAGAGCTTTGGCCTTTTCGCTTAGCGAGAACGCTAAAGGGAATACAATTTTATTTTTCGCTTAGAAGACGGATTTTGATGGTTAACGAAAACGAAACAATTTACATACTTAACTTGAAAACTTATTAGAGGAATGACATATAGGATTTTATTTTCTAACCTTTGGCCATATGATCATGTTGTATTGTCCGTATAAGGAGTTTCGCGAGGGATCAAGTATAGTATAGTCTGCGGTATAAATTACCTCAACATAATATGCGCTGATAATATATAAATGTTCTACACTAAACTACACTTCCGTCTTTATTCTGATCAGAGAATAGATAACATCACATTCCAGCTCTGTTTCCAGAGGTTTAAATTAACCAATGTAATAATAATTCCAAAATTACCTTAATATTAAGCAAGCTAATTATAACAAGGAAACCCTACCACAATAGAGCGAAATCAATACCCCGAGTAAGTCAACACGAAGTTTTCCATCCAATTGGTTCCAAAACAAAGGTTGGATTTCCAAACTTCTCTTCAATAAATGTTTGTAAATACGTTAAATCCCTTAATTAAAATCTACTCTTTGTTATGGATGGAATAGCCTTAAGCTATTTAGACTGGGTGTTGGCTTTGATAAAACGACAATAATTGATTCACTTCTATCTGTTTGATTGTTAAGTTGATTAGTTGGCCCTTTAATGAAACATTACGAAAAGTTTGTTCATCTGCTGTTACTTATAGGGAAACATAAACATTTTAATTTTGGCCGTATGATGCTGGCTTTAGATTAATTCTACAATTATATTATTTGTGATAAAATAATCTTTAACCATAAACTAAATGTTACTGTTAATCTGTTAAAGTTAAGTTTAAATTAATCAAAAGATTAAAAAATAAACATGAATCAATCAAGATTCTTTATCATAAAACCCTTCGCACATTGCGCTACAAAACCCAATTGTGTTGCCACATTAAATTCCCCTAGAAATAGGGTAAAACTACCGTTTAACCAGAGGTTCCGTGCAGAATAACAGAATTGCAAGGTATGAATGCTTAATGGCAGAAAGGGGAAGAATTGTGAGATTAATTTCGGGGCAACATTTCGGTGAGACGGCTTATTACGTGACTGTCTCGGATGCGGATGGAAACTAAATTATTTACCCGAAAATTATATTATGTTAAATAGGGATTATGATTTTGAAGAAATACATTTTGTTTATAAATTTGAATGGTTGTTTATCTAAAAGTTATACCTTTGGCAAGCAATTAAAATATTGCTAAGAACTTTTGAGCCTAGTATTCTATAACAATAATTCATATAAACGCATTAGTCGTGACGAAATGGTATCACACAGTCCGAACCAATAGTCAAAGAGACATTAAAATAAGATAACGTAAACCAGCGCACCTAATAAGAAACCGCCCTCAATTATAATTTCAAAAATATTCCTTATCCTCAACTCTCAATCCTTGTATGACACGTAATACCGCCCCAATCACCCTTCAGAGCCGTCATCGATCGCGATTGGCGATACAGAAACATTACAGCTGGCAACATTGCGGATATTTCTCAATACATTCTAGAGTATTCTTTGAAAGGAAGAAATAGGGGACGTGTGGAAAAAGTGCATTCAACCCGTGTGAGTACAAATAGTTTTCTATTCTGTAGAAGACAATGTGAGAAATAAAAGTAGGCACGCAATCAGGCATGAAACTTACTAATATTTTAAAACTGGATATGGAGGAAAATTCATCATAAGAAAGACCTAAGTCCAGATTTTGATAAGATGATCGCGTAGCACAGTAGCCTCGTAGCAACTCGTAGCGGTTTGTAGCAGTTCGTAGCACTGATCAAAAATTTGTTTAGATAAATAAATAATAATAAATAAATATTACTGGACAATTTACACAACGACATCTAGCCCCGTGGTAAGCTCGAAGCTTGTGTTACGGGTGCTAGAATTCTGATATACTTAATATAATATACATACATAGATAGATATTTTTTATTATACATTATTATAACACCCAGACACCCGGAACAAATATTTGCAGATCATACAAACAGTTGTTCCGAGGCGGGAATCGAACCCGCAACCTCTTGCGTCGCAGGCGGACCTTCGCCCGCTGCGCCACAGAGGTCGTCAGAATAATCTTAGACTGCTTACTGATAGTTAAAACTATATTATCTCACTTTTGCTTGCTTACTCGCAATTAAGGTGTCATATTAGTTGGTTTGTTTCCCAAATAAATAACGCATAACAACTTTTTATGCACAGAAAATGCTAATTTAAGACAACTCCTCAATAAAATCGATCTGCAATTTCCTTTATTCCTGTCTTTACTTTTATTATCGACATAAAGTTAACTATAAACGTGTAAAAGGTAACAAAACGGAAGTGCCCCATCTTGGATCGATCTGCGTCTAAACATCCCCACGTGACACCCCACCCTCGTACTTACCCTTACTTGCAAATAAAAACGTATTTTAGGCCATATTTCAGTTTTAAATATTTTGATAGGTAAAATTACAAAGTTCTTTACATTTTTTTACGATTGTATGATATAATTTCCATTTCATTTATAAGTAAAAAATCAAATTTAAAAATTATATTATTTTCTTTATTGGTGATCAGGTATGTAGACGTTTTTGGCCAAGCCGATTTAGACATAAATCACATTTAATAAATCAATATATATTTGAACTAGCCGACCACCAACAGCTTCGCTTGCTTTTTTATAAAATATAGCCTATAACCTTCCTCGATAAATAGACTATCCAACACTGAAATAATTTTTTAAATCGGACCAGCGGTTCCTGAGATTAGCGCGTTCAAACAAACAAACAATCAAACTCTTCAGCTTTATAATATTAGTATAGATTTAATACTGTCTAGTGTAATAATGTATTTAACCAGGCAGAAAGTCTATAAGAAATTGCTGTGTCGTTATGCCCACAAGTAATTATAAAAATATTTTCTTTTACTATCTCTTAACTCATAACATTTAAAAGATATAGCTTTTAAAAATAATAGTATAGCCGAAGTCTTTTGATTCTATCGTAGTTACTCGTCCACACGAGTTTCCGAGCAAACTGAGATTCCTTTGATAAATTAAAAAAGTCCACACTTCAGTTCACTCGGGCTACTGACGACGCCTGTTTTCCCGGATCATTTTCTTTTCACAGCAATTTGCGTTTTCTTTAATAAATTGATAATGGGGGAATGCTTATTGTTACCGAATCGATGCATAAACCAAAATAAATAAGTATTTTTAATTTAAACGATATTATATCTAATTTGAACAAGAAAGGCTTTTGTGAATATAAATTGTATCGATAACTACTACCGGTTAACATATTTGATAAGCCTGTTGAAATATCTAATGGATTTACCACGCATGTTTATAGCAAACTCAACAGAGGTTTTAAAACTGCGAAAATATTTTTATACGAGCTTGCAATGTCATCATATGTTATGTTAAAGAGACTAAGACCAACCTCATGCGACGATTCTTTGCGTTGTCTATGCAAATATCTATTGTGATAAGACTGTTACACTGACACAAAAAATTTGCTTCGTAATTTCATAAACGGCCGCGCCCGTTTCTGTATTTCATCGCCCTACCCAAGAACCTAAGAAGAAAAGTTACCTTTTCTAAAGTACGGATCATAGAACCTAGCTTGTCCTCATGCAAATTCAATACACTTTCTCATCGCAATCTCTATTCCCATAAAAATAAAGTCCATTTTCCCACAAAACCCGGCTTAAAACCCAGTCTGGTTATAAGGAATTACATTCATCCGATTCCGCCCGCTCTGTATAATAGAACGGACCTTTTAAATCGCCGATAAGAAGTAATGATGTTGAAAATCTTAAATTTATATTCGGAAAATGAATTCTTTGGTAAAAAAGGAAATGATCGTGGAAATTCGGGCTTGTTGCGGACTCGAATCCGTTTTATTATTGTACTGTTAGTCGTTGTGATCTTTGACAAGATTCGGAATAATTTTATTTTCAAATAGTCAATTAATGAGATAAGGTTAATATTTGAAACACGTAGAACAAAAATATAATATTTAATTCATATACAGCAAAATAATATTTAAATTTGTATTAAGCAGACGTAGGGCGTTAAACGATGCGGCTATCACAGAGTCGTAGTGGATGTTAATATTGGTAGAAACATAAAAGCAGAAGACGGGCATCAGCATCATTCTGTGCACTTACGGAGCATGGCAAGCGAGGTGATTATGCCAAATCCTCTTCTTGGGGGATTACGTTATTCCCTATAAGTATGTTTAAACAGGTCAAGTAAAACTTATAACAGTTTTAATTATATTTTATTAGCCGACTCTTCTTCAAAAGAAATAATTTCATCTCAATTAAAAATGTTTCTTATGCAAAGCCTTTACAGAAAACTAAAAAAAAAAATCCTTTTTCGTCATGCCCCGACTTAAACTAAAACATATTTTCCGGAAAAATGTCGCCGTATTTACTTTACAAAAATCTTTCTGTACGTCTGTTGCTTAAATGAAAATGTCGGGAATATTTTAAATTTTAAAAGACCTTTGGGAGCGGAATCACTTTGTTTAGAATAGGGATGTTGCATGCGGAATCACTAAATCGCAGAAGTCTGAGTTTGAGCCAAATTATTCGTATTAAACATGTTGAATGGTTTTTTAAATTTTGCACTTGCTCTCCACGAGCGGATTTGCCTGAGTTTTAATATTTGACGCGGAATTAAATAGCCTATATTCTATTCTGATACGATACGATGTATAATAACATTATAAAGATTCCTCAATTAAGAATTATTATGAAAATTAATATTATGACGGATTTGGTCATTTATATGAAAATGACAATTTTTTTAATCAAATCTAAGACGAAAATAGGATGGAACTTTGATAGGAAAGAGCTACAATTGATCTATTGTAAAGCAAATGTGGCTAGTCGTTGCAGTGATTATTAAAATTCCTTTTAGGTATTTATTTTAATTATTTTCTTTTAAACTTCTTACGATAGAAAGCGGGATTTCAAGAGGCACCCCTGTTTAAAATTCCCGGGCGATGGCAGGCGCGATCCATCAGTAAATGAGACTTCTCGCGTATTGGACCTTTTCGAGATTGATCTCCTTACTGGGAATTTACCATGACTACTGCCTACCAGAGCTTCTCGATTTTCAGCAACTCGAATGAAAGTCACTGTAAAAGTATATTCCAAATTAATTGTCCACCCTGCGAATTTACTCGCATTATAACCGATTTTCCCACGGTAATAAGAAGGGTATATATATGCTTTAACGGTAATGAAACTATCACTATATCAAATACATATAATCAAAATCGGTATGTAATTTTGGTGTTAAAGATGGACAAATAACCAACACACACTGTCCCATTTTATGTTATTATACTCAATATATCCCAGTATTGGGAACGTAAATAAGGGGATTATGGTATTTAAAAAAGCAAATTAGTATGGAACTTTTGGTATAAAATCCAAAGTCAACTTGATGATACCCGCGTGTCGGTGGTACAATTCTCAGGCCGACACCACACGGCTGTGTTTCGTAGTACGGGTAAACAAAGGTGGAATTGTAAATGCGACCTTTTTCCAATAAGTTCACCCCTCGCAACATCAATCAATTAATTCGGGTACTTACCCCGCCTTTTATCTCTTCCCCACCGAAAATGTACAAAAACAACGCATAGAAACAAATTATTCTTTGCAGGGGAGATCCATTATGTTTGCTACATTTTTCGTATTCGATTTTCGGAAAAAAAATCATTATTTTTTTTTGTTTAAAGGCGGCGTTAAAATTCTCTGAACAATTTCTGTTTCAGAATTTAATGTTCGGTTTAATTTAAATGAATTGAGAGTTATTTTAATTTAGTTTCAATTTCTTAAGTATTGGTAACAGAGTTATAGTTTATCACAAAATCCACAATAAAACGAATGAGCCATGAAAATTTAATATCAATATTAGTTTTGTTATGTAAATTTACGGTGAAATATATATTTTTTAATTAAATTACACGCAACGTAACAAACTTTTGAAAAACAATTGTGGTCATCATCTTTTGAACTGACGATAGTACAATACAGACTGCAACACACAGAGGGTGGAATGCAAAATGACTGCACAGTATAAAGAACTCTTGTCCTTTTGCCTCGTCCGGGAGAGGTGCAAAAAGCGCTGAATTGTGCTGCAAGCCTGCAACGGTAAAATTCAACCTGGCAATTTTAGTACTAAAGCTTTGCATCTAGGTTAGCTCAGATGGGCAGGCAAAGGTTTTTACTAGAATTTGTAATAATTTGAACGCTTGTGTGGCATTGCCCGTCAAAGAAGGATTTTAAAATTTTCCTAATTCGCGAAAATGTACATAAGTATATTTTTTTGTGTTTTTAGATACTTATGCCACAGTTTAGTTTGGCCCGTGAATGTAACTGCTGTTCCATTTCGAAGCATTTAAGTAAAATATAAGCCCATAATTTCCAAAAATTTCACGAATCAATGACATATTTATTTAATTCTCCCCTATCCATACGAAAGAAATGTACATTGTACCATTGGATAAAAATACAAACTGTACAATCCCATATATGTCACGGCTATTATTACCTCATCATAACAAGTCCCCAGGCAAGACCCATTCACGTAAACTACGAAACACAGCTCCGAGCTATATCCTTTGCAAACTTTATAACGACTTTCCTAAGCAAATAGCCTATCAATCCTGACCGAATCTCGAATAAATCCCTCACCAAAGGGTCTGACAGAGGAAAAAACCATCAAGTTACAAAGATTTACCAGCAAAGGGATAATAATGGAATTTCAATCAGCCGCGACGCCCGGCTTACGGCAGATTGGGGTTGCCAGGTGGAATCGCGGAATTGGACGCGTTCACAGCTACACTGCCATGGATTAAAGTTTCTGCTATTCTATAGAAATTTGAGGACTTAATTATTATTTATTAAAATAGCTGTTACATGTGTTGTTGCGTGCTCAGGTTCAGGATATAACTATATCAGTCGATGTTTATTATCCACGATCCAATACAGTTTAATTACATTGCAAGGGAGAGCAGAGGCGACTGGCTTCGCTCGTGCAACATAACTCACGCTACAGACAAAAGTTTATTTCATATTCTGTAGCAGTCGCTTCGCTACACAGTTATATTGAATACGGATCTTTACAATTAATTAACGATAAATGAGATTGGTACGTTGAATTTAGGGCTTTATATTTAATAGGGCTATGAAACGTTTCCACCAGAAAACGGGCAGCAGTGTCAGCGTGAGCGAGTGATTGTACTAAACCACTGCAATTATTTTATTGGGGATATACATAATAGGCTATGTGTGGTTTTTGGATTCAAGGAAGAAATCTTTGAATTGAATTGACAGAAAATACTTCCCCACGAAATGATCTGGTTCACACCTCACAAAGTCAAAGAAAAGTTATCAAATTCTCAGATAAGCCATCCAACTCCCAAGCCTCACCGCACACCTCAGATCATAAATCGCCTTCGTATCCATCAGAACACAAGAACGCTGTTAAACTTTTTATTTCGACGTAAATTTGGGTTGAAAACTTTCTTATTGAAGTATTATGCAAAGTGCTCGTCTGTCAGATAGCATTGGCAGGCTAGAGCCCTATCCCCATAGGGCTACCGCGACAAATTAAATAAATTATTATGATCGTAATTTCTTTGAAAACTCCATTTGTATTAAAAAAATCAGGGAAATCCAGACAAATATTCAAATTCAAATCGACAGAATATCTAGCCGAATATTGACACGATCACTCAGTGGAAATCGAACCTACTAACCCTAAGCAGTCAAATGATCTTCAACCGAGACGCTGTCAGGTCGTGTGATTCTAAAATCCTAGAACATTGTTCACTATTAAGTTTTTTAAGATATGTACGAAAATCTAACATTCCTATTCCATTCAAAAACAAGAAAATAATTAATTCATTTCAAATCGGGAAAACAACATTTTCACCAGCAATTCTTCTGCAAAACCAATTTTACAATGTGACACGATAATGCCTCACAAAAATGCGCTTTCGCGTTCAGTGGCCTTTGTAATTTTACAGGTGGCAGCCCTGAAAATATTCCATTAGGGATTCTGACAGAGAATGAATTATTTTCCAGTGAAAATTAGGTGAGCGTCATTCAAAGGTGATTAAACGTTACAGCGCCATCTAGTGAGCGCGCTGGGGATTTATTCCGGGAACTACGACTAAATATGTAAAGCTTTTTGTTGGACAATAATCCAATGTCTAAAAGTACTATATGTGGGCATTGTTTATACTCGTAGCATTAAATTACCCATAAACTCATTAACCATTTCATGTTATAATAAGCTTTTTGTTTCCCAGATTAATAATATAACCGTTCTTCATATTCTCTAAGGGGATACCTGTGCCCAGAGTTGTAATTTAATATGAGTTGATTACGATGAAGATTTAACCAAGAAGAACGACAATAATACAATTGTCTCTAAAGCCTTGCCAAGTTAAGTGTGCTTCATATTTCACGGGACAGTTCGTGAAACAATAGCAGCACCTGAATTTTGCAACTGTACAGAGTAATGTTCGGAACAAGGCGATACGATTCTTACAGTCAGCAGTACATTAAATACAACAGTTTCAAAATTAGGAAACATTTAGACATAATAGTTTTCTTGATTTATAAAGTTGATGTCGTGACTGACAAACAAGGAATAGGTAGATATATAAATTGTATTATAGAAGAAAATAGGCTTAATTTATGTTTGCTTATTCAGTGTCTTATTTGATATTAAATTTGATTATTATAACACATTATTAAGCACAACTACATAATATTATGTTTCACCAATAAAATCAACATAGGTTCCAGAGAGACCTGTTGTGTTCAGTCGTAATACGTAATATGAATTGTTTAGTAGATCATAGCCAAAAATCTCGTAGTAATAAAATCGTTTCTTTAGTAATCGTTGCACCTTAAGCCGCATCGCTGGAGCATTTTGCATTTTGTCCTGTCGTTGTTTCCACGGTAATCATTTTAGAGTATCTCTTTTCTTGATTTAACTGAAAACGTGCAATTAAGAATTATTTTCGAGTGCTGGATTTTAAGCTGATGCATTTTTTCGTATTTGAATGCTGGATTTATGGTTCATTTAAGGTTTCGGTAATTCTTCAGTCGAGAATGGCGAAAAGACAAGTTTAGTGTAAAGAACCGTAATTGCTGAGGCTTTAATAAACCAATAGTAAGACACATAATCAACCCTATTTACGTTCCGGGACACAGGGACTTCTCAAAAAATGAAATAATTGTTTTAATTAGGATGAATGTCTTCGTATCGTGCACAAAACTGATGAATAAAATAAATCTAATTTTTAAATTGAGTCGTCATTTAAAAGTCGTTTTAAATTCCGGCACTTCAGGCAAAAAACAAAATATATTACGCATTCAAGCTTACGCAAAAACGAGTACTAAGCCAAATGGACACACTTCCGTGGGATTAAAACCGTTCATAAAAGTTCAGATATTTTAAACACGGACATTTTAAGGTATATATCCATAATCAAAATAAACTAACATAAGCTTCGACATTACCACGGGGCTAGATGTTGCTGTGTGAATTGTCCAGCAATATTTATATATTTAAATCCCGAAAACTTTAAATAAGAAACATCGAGCGTTGACAAATTAAATTCATAGTGCTTTTAGCCAAGTAAAGGTTCATACAACGGACAGGTCTATTCAAAAATATCTTTAAAAGCGTTATTCAGTTTTAATCGCCTTTCATTTATGCCATTCCGTAGAGAATATTGCATCACCTTATGTTTATTTGAACAGGCTCTATTTGTATCACTTGGAACAAAGTTTAGCACTTATCACAGATTTATTATCTTCAGCCAAGATTTTGCATTTAGAATAGCCTACATTTATTTCGTCTTTTTTTACATTATGTAATTCACTTATTTTATTAATATAAATGGATGAGTCTTTACTAATTGACATCATTTAGTATGACACGATCAATTAAAACCTAATTAGGGTTTGTGCCAAACAGACCTATTAGAGCAACTAGTGTGCTGTGAGCTTAATGCCGACTCGGAGTCAAACTAAAATCATAGACAACCTCTGTGACGCAGCGGGTGAAGGTACCCCTGCGACGCAAGAGGCTCAGGTTTGATTCCCACCAAGAATCAAAAATTTGTACGATCTGCATTATGTATTTGTTACGGGTGCTGGTATTTTATATGTACTTATGTACTTTCTACCTATATTCTATGTATTTTCTATGTTGTATTTGTATTATCAGAAATCTAACACCCGTAACACAAGCTTCGAGCTTACAGGGTCAGATATTGATGTGTGAATTGTCCAGCAATAAACTTATATTAAACTTATCAAGCTCATACATATACTGATAATGGGTTCTATTGGAGAAACCAGTAAGTAAAACCAAAAAGTAATGTTTGTTATTTGAAGAAGAACATTTAATTTTGTAGTACACAACATTTTATCAAGCAAGAACCGTTACAATAAGTGAGTGCGTTCCACAGCTCACCTGCCTGGCCGCCGGCCAATCAGGGCACTATGTCTCTGGATATGATAAACTGGGCCAGTCGTTTGACCTTTTGTAATCAGTCTTGAACCAATCATCTCAAGTCTTTTGATATCAGTTTATTTGGTAAGTTTTAAATCAAGTCAATAACTTTTCGATGACCTTTCTACAAATTTATTATTGTTGAGTCGATGATGTTTACGATTTCAGGCAACTTAATTTTAACTCAACTCATTGAGTATACGTAGAGAACGTATTCTGTATTTTGTATTAGTGGGATTATATTGAAACTTTTAGTTTGATGTACCTCAGCTGCAGCCGATCGCAACTTTAAGAAAGCTTGAAAGTTTAAATAAAAGTGACATTAATCGCGGGATACAAACGCGGCGCGCCGGCGAAGCGGAGCGGAGCATTTATCCGCAAGATACGCTGTTACACTGTTAATGTATTGAGTCAGCGGACTACTGCGAAACATCTAATTCAATTCAATCTATTTATTCGACTTTTGGAAGACTGTGTACACTTAGTTACGTCAAATATTTAAAATAATATAAACTTAGGAATTGATTACAAAATTAGAAGCAGGCAATAATAATTTAAATTCTACTTAACTCACTGTAGCTGCACTAGCATTGTCAAAAAAGTATCAACGTAAAAAAAATATTAATATCTAATTCTTAAGTTTTAAGGCAATTTTGAAGCCGGTTTTTTTTCGTAAAAAGTTTATATTCTTACCAGAAAAATAAAGAAAAAATAAAGAATAACAGAATTAAATATATCGTTCGTATTTTCGTATATAACTTGGCTTAAATATATTTCTTGCATCGCCTTTCTGAGTAGCACCCATACACTGGCCGGGAGCCAAGAAACCTAGTGAAAATTTCATCGAGTGTAGGACCTTAAAATATTAATCCTGACCTAGAATACCAGTGTGTGGAATAGATTGCCTTAAAGTTACTTTATCCGAAACTACACACGACAGTGCTATAGTTGAATACTACATATATGGTTACTGGATAACACAAGCTCTTTACGTTCCCACTGCTGGGACAAGGACTTTTCTCTGATCAAGAGACATTACCTATACCTTAACTCACCACGCTGGCCAAGTGTGAGTTGGTGAATGTCACATGTCCTTTAAACTCATCAAAGATCTCAAAACATGCCGGTTTTTTCACGATGTGTACCTTCAGCGTTAAAGTCAAGTTTTAACAATAAAAATTCAGAGGTGTGCACCGGGGTTTGAACCCAGAATGGAATGAAAGTCGAGTGTACTCACACTTAGCAAACACGGCTTTTTTGTTTAATGTACATAGATTTTATAGTTACGGTACGTTCACACGGAGACACGATTTTCTCTACCGAATCGGTTTTTTGCAGGATTCGGTTTAGTGGCATAAGTATTTCAATGAAGGAGTTCACACATGCATTCGGTTTCAAGACACGACAAAAAACCGAATCTTGCTGAAGTTGACATCCGATTTTGCGACTACAAACCGATCCGGCGATACTGCAAAATCCAGATCCGATGCAGTGGTATAGGGCATTCAATACATGCGTTCATTCATACGATACACGCAGGGGTAGATTCGGTTTTTTGTCGGATCTTGAAACCGAATGCGTCGCACAAGCTGGGAACTGGAAGGAACTGTGCGCGCTCTTGCTAATAAGCCGGATGGTGAGTTCACACGAGGTCCCGATACGAGGCCGTCGGATACGGCCAAGCAAGATGTGCTGTGTGAATACAACATTCGGTTTTTCCAGATCCGATGAAAATAAGATTCGGGAAATCGTGTCTCCGTGTGAACGTACCGTTATTCAAGTCTTATGTCTACAGAAGACCATAATATACCTTGACCACAACTCGTACCACTAATAAGACACAATAGCATCACCGATCATTAATTGATACAATTACAAGTGAATACCAACTCTGTGATTAATTAATTCGAGTGCCCCGGCTAATCTCGCTTAATTAATGGGCAGGACCCTATTCATATTCATCATGTAACGTCTTGCTTAATTGTTACGTTTGGTGGTACTCAGGTATACACCTACTATTGTAAAGCTTTACAAATATATAATGTATAGATGAGTAGGTGTCTTTGTAAAAGTTTCTTACTAAAATAAGAGGATTCATTCGACATTTGGATCCTCGAGTCAGCGCTCTTGACGTGTTGGCGTATTGCCAAGTCATAGGTTCAACGCTCGATTCCTTCGAGTATTGCGAGTCAATGATGCTTACGGTGGAATTTCCCGGAAAATAAGGTTACTTTTTTTTCAATTAAATAAAAAGATTGATGGAATTGATTATCATTGCTTTTTCTGGTAAACCTCTTGACAGGAGGACTTTACTTAATGGAACGTAGCAATAATTTTGCGAATATATCGGATTATTAACTCACAAGATACTTTTTGCGATGTTTACAGAAAAAATAATTATAACGTGTAAAAAGTCACGGAAGGAACGGTAGAATAAATCAATATTTATAAAAAAAAATCAGTCCTGCTACAAAAAGGTGCTTATCTTATATATAGAATACTGTAACTAAACAATCACTTTATTGCTCGTAATCTAATAAAATAATAACTGTTCAAACACAACATTAATTATAATAAATCAAAAGAACCGAAATCCGCACAAAATCCCGCAATTTAATCACAAATTCACAATTAACATTTCAAAGGAAAAATTAAAAGATTAAACGCATAAATCCTTCAATGTGGCCTTTTCAAAGTGACGTACAAATGGTTACACTTTTCCTAGAATTTTCCCGTTTCACCTTTTAAAGACAAATTAATTTTATGAATTTCATTCTTTAAGCTTTTCACGATTTTCTCATTTGAGGCGTAGAATGATGAAATGGCAAAAACAACAAAATGCTGATTAGATTTAAATCTTTACCGGAAATCAAAACGGAAGCTGAATAAACCAACAAATTAAAGTTCGATTAATATATACGGATATTAATCGAACTTTAATTCAGACCATCTATAAATTATGAATAATTTAGAGAAAAAAATCTATTTTTTTGGTAAAAATTATTACAGCAGTCATTTAGATTTTAGGTTACACGAACTTGAAAACTGAAAAAAGCGCGACTTTCACGAATTTGTAACACAAACAAAAACGAAGCCATTCCAAGGAAACCCGGACCAGACCCGGTTCAAGTGTATTATTAATAGCGCGCAATAACCGGGCCGTTGTATTATAACCCGGGTTTAGATAAAGGTGTCTGCCGTAATTATACGCTTAATAGTTTGTACAGAGAATGGTACAGTGCCCTTAGAAAAGCTGAGTTTCTTTAGAGAATGATACTTGCATAATAAAAACTCGTCAAACGTCTAGAGCTAATTATACCCGTTTTTCCCCCGAAGGGTTAAAAACGGTTATTTCGAGTCCAGCCTAGGCTAGACCCACTATGAGATTACGTTCTTTGTTTTCTGTGTAGGTTCGACGTATTTATAACAAACCTTCTCCTTTCCATCTAACCTTCTTGCATATAGCGATGCCTCTTTGTCATCTGCGTCTGTCTGCTTGAGTGACGTGCTAGGATTTCTCTTCAGTACCTTGCGACGGCAAGGGTTAAAAACCCGTGGGTCTAGCCTAGGCTGGACTCGAAATAACCGTTTTTAACCCTTCGGGGGAAAAACGGGTATATTTAGAGGTCCGAGCCATCGGCTAGACCCACTATGAGACTTGTCTGTTATCTGCCGGCGCTCAAGAGAGAAAGAAAGGGAGCGTATTGTGACAATTAATAAAGTATACTTTGGTAAAAACTTTGATAATATTGTTTAGCAACAAAAATACACTACGATACAACAAGCAAAAATACATTTAATTTTCTATCACTTAGACAGGTCTGAACTCTGAAGTAATTTGATAGACTAATTGTTATGTAGTGTACGACCGGAAAGGTGTACCTACTTATATCTTTGATATAATGCTTTAAAAAGGTCTGTTATTTATAATTTTTTTCATGTTTCTCGCAATAAATGATTTATGATTTATGATTTTATGATTTATAAACTTCATCAATATCTAGTCTGCGGTGAGCGACTGCTGCAACTGCAACGGAATACTTCCAGAAGAAGCCCCAAGTTTAGCATTTTTAAATTATTTGGACAACCATCCATCACTTTTCGACTAGCTGCCTGAACTTGTGTTCAGGCAGGACACGTTATAATGAACAAATTATTCAAATTATCTCTAGCCGATCTTCTTGACGCAAAAGTAGAAATCAAATACTTAACCCCAAACAAAATTAATTAAACTTCTTATCCATAATTTACACATAAATAACCAACTAGATTGTTGATGTAAATTAGAATCACAAAGTAATTAGCATTTGGGCCATAGACTTGGGTCAAATACTGGCCAAAATATAAAAGATAATTCCAAGCCTTCACATGAAATTCGCAATCATGTTAAAAAGTGCACTCGGCGTCCCGAATGAAAAAGAAATAATTTCCAAACCTCTACTGAATCTCTTTCTACTTTGAACTGAATTCTCAACTGAATAACTTTTAGGACATGTCTTTCTAAAAAGCGTTGCTTGAAATAGATTCTGACCTATGGAGATTAGTAAAGTACATACCACAGATTTGTGGACCAAAAATTAAGGCTGGAGCTAATCACTCAGATTTATGTAAAAAACCCAGGTGTTCTGGACTAGGATGTAAAGATCTATGAGATTTGATGCAGTCCATTTCCACCTCATGCAGGGCTTATGATACGTCCTGAAAATATTGTCACGCCATGATGACTTCAAAAGACATGGGAAATCTAGAAGGCCATCCTGCTAGAAATTTTGAACCACCCCATATTATCCAAGATTCCTTTAATAAGGAAATAACTCTGGAGTAGGTTTTTTGGTCCTCTTTTCGATAAAGTTTTTCTAATATCATTAAAGGTGCCGCTGTTGCCCTCATTTTCAGATCGGACTACCAAACCACCTACTTCCACCGTCCAAATATGATCACGAAAGTCCCCGTGGTACGATACAGGTGGCTGAGAACTTGCGGCATCAGATATGGTGACGGAAAAAACCACGCTAGATCTCATGTCCCATCTCCTGGTGCAAGCCTCTACGTAAGCACCTTCTGGTCTAAGGAAACTATACGGCTGACCTCTCAGAAGTAAATAGGTTGACTTGATGAGTGCTCTACCTTTGAAATATCTAGAGAGCGATTTCATTTGCTAGCGTCCACTCTGGTCTCTATGTGTGAAAGATTGTCCGCAGTCAGTTACATGATACAACCATCCTGGAAAGTCTTTGGCGGAAAGATGGAGCCGAAGTCGATCGGCAGTTCTAATAATCTCTGTGACTAGATTTAGTAATATCATCGATTTTGTACCACATTATTTTGAATTTAGGCGACCACTGTCTTGTTCTCGGACTGAATAAGTCTGGACTGGATGCACTCCCTCGAGTTATACTGACAAAAATTTAACGCCTGAAGTAACCACCCACATCTTGTCTGCTGCAGTGTCAGTCTTCTTGCCGAGGATTCCACACCCCTTGCCATTTAAACCACCACATGTCATTTAAAGATTTATGTCATTTATTTCCATAAAATCCTAAAGATCACTTGGACAAGTCACTGCACCCGATCCTAAAGCTGAGGCGTCGGTTTTAATAAAGATCACCGCTGCTCCGCGATGTAACGGAGTTGAAATCTTGAGATAGACTAGCCACCACCAAGGCATTCTCGAATCGTTTCCTGAAATTGGCAATTAAAAATCCCAAATTCAAAGTTTGGCAAAGGCCATAGGCGCCGAAGTAAGACTAAAATGTAGACAGGTCATTTGATAAAACAGGTCTTGAAATCTTAGCATTTAAAATCTTCTGTGACTTCCGGCTATAGGGACATCATGATAAATTCTCTAAAGTCAAAATTTTTCTTCCCATCGGGTTTCACTTCGAATATAGGGAAACCCGTTGGCGTTGGCCGGTACCGAGGCCCATAGTGTTTGTAGCTCCAGAATTTCTGGTACCGGATAAACCAAGATTTATAAATGCTGTTTCTAGACAAAATAAATTCGATGTTAATGTTGAGGGTGCCCCTAGGTTCTGCTAGACTTTGCTGGGCTAGCTGCTAGGCTTTCTGGTGTAACATACCGGCGTATAAATATATCAATATTTCTTTTTGAAATTCCAATCGTAATACATACTTATTTTCATTTTTGCCACCCTTCTTAGAGGGATTTTTTAGGGTTTCCTACACCATTATATAAACCACCATAGTTTTTGTAGACCTAAAACACTGAAACTGATGTGGAGGCGTTACCATTAACGCCTGCAAAAAGTTGTCTATCGCAGAAAAAGACAAAGTAAGTTGGTTTTCTGGCGGTCCAACACACATACCGTAGGAGTTGGTCTGATACCGAAAGAAACTTTAGATCAGGACCCAATAAATGCTTTTCATGGCTTCTTATATGATCTGAGCTGATGATCTCCCGTCTTCTCCAGTAGCCTCTAGGAAGGCCTCCCTCTGTATTAAAAGTCCATGAGTAAAAACTTCCAGGATATGGTCAAACTAAGTTATCATCATTACATCAGATAAAGATGGATTTACTTTCGAAGCCACAAAAACTAGGGCAGTATGTAAAACTTTTTCTGCCTCCAGGCAGATGACTCAAATATCTCATTAGACACGTGGGTATTATCTACCAACTTAGTGACGGCCGCGTTCAAGGCACTGAATATTTCAGCTTCTTTGCCAAGGTCTGGGCCAAGATGCTTTCTTGTTTGCTTAGAGGTTAAGCTGGAGTAAAAAAATTTCATTAGAAACCCTTTCATTATCTATGGACTCGACCACATAAACTCTTATTCTCATAGACCACATAGGCGACGGCTACCGTTGTTATTGTCTTATATTTATAGCTTTGTCATTGCCCTGACGGAACAAAAGCTGAAGTTAAATTTTTCTACTATAAAGATAATAGTGCATTCTCCATAAGTATTTGCTGAGCCAATTTAACTGAAGCGTATATAAGAGCCCGAGTAAACGTTCATGCCATAAGTTTTATCTTTAAGGTCTTTCCATGAGCTCCGAAAGGAGAAAAGCTTAAGCCAACTCTGAGGTAGGAACTGTAAAAAGAAGCTTGTTCATAAACTGTTGATCAGGTGGATCTCCAAATAGCTGTTCTTTAACATAAAACATAACTTCGAACTTTAGCCCACTCCTTAATTTATTCAAGAAAAGTAGGAGCAATTCGCGCAACAATCAATGCACATAAAATTCTGCATCTTCTGAAAAATCGAGAAGCTCTTAAGAACATTAAGCATAGGCATATTTAGAGAAAAGTATGCTCAAGCTGGCTAGGTAACTGAAACATTTGTATTTGTTTTGTCAACGTTGCCATCGTCGGCTGACTTGAACCGACGGCAGGTCGTTTGAAGCAACGACAGGCAAATTGCGCCGACGTCGCGGGACGACGGCTCAAACCGAGCCATCGAACATCTAACTACTCCATTTAATAATAAAATTCTATTAAATTTAAAAAAGCGTCGCGCCGGGGCATATGAACCGCCAACGATAGATACTCCATTCCTATTGAGAATAACCGATTTGCTAAAAGTGGAATGCACGCTTTAACGCGGTGATCTAGGCTATTTGAGCCAGAGACGTTTCAAAAAGAGCCGTCGTATCGGGGCATCTGAGCCGCCAACAATAGATACTTACACCATTCCTATTGGTTAGGAATAACCGATTTGCTAAAGGTGGAATGCACGCTTTAAAGTGGAGATCTAGGCTATTCGAGCCGGAGACGTTTCAAAAAGAGCCATCGTATGGGGGCATCCGAGCCGCCAACAACAGATACTTACACCATTCCTAATTGGTTAGGATTAACCGATCTGCTAAAGGTGGAATGCACGCTTTAAAGTGGCGATCTAGGCTAAACGAGCCGGTGACAGCTCAATACGAGTCGTCGCGTCAGGGCATCTAAGCCGCCAACAACAGATACACCATTCCTATTGGTTAGGAATAATCGATTTGCTAAAGGTGGAATGCACGCTTTATGTGGTAATCTAGGCTACTCGAGCCGGCGACGGCTCAAAACGAGCCGCGGCGTCGGGGCATCTGAGCCGCCGACAACAGATACACCATTCATATAGATTATGAATAATCGATTTGCTAAAGGTGGAATGCACGCTTTAACGTGGTGATCTAGGAAACAGTCGGATGGAGCTGTTCCTCTAATAGTAACAAGTGTGGGAAAGCCACGACTTGATTAATCGTTTAATAAAAGTGTAAAATTACTTACCTAAAAAGCCCATACAAACCAGGCGGTCACCCATCCAAGTATTGACCGAGCCCAACGTTGCTTAACTTCGGTGATCGGACGTGAACCGGTGTTTCAACGTGGTATGGACGTTTGCCGTAGACTTGAATATCATCGTAAATTGTAAAAGCCACGTTCATAAAAAATGAAAACGTTAACAACGTTAGACTATGTGCTTTTATACGATAATAATTTAGCTTTATATAATAAAATACGTCTTCACTAGTGAAAAAACAAAGCGTACTGAAGAGAAATCCTAGCACGACACTCAAGCAGACAGACGCAGATGACAAAGAGGCATCGCTATATGCAAGAAGGTTAGATGGAAAGGAGAAGGTTTGTTATAAATACGTCGAACCTACACAGAAAACAAAGAACGTAATCTCATAGTGGGTCTAGCCGATGGCTCGGACCTCTAAATAGCGTAATTTCTAAAGATGTTTTACATCACTGTTTGAGCAAGTGTTTGGAGCGTACTTACATTTTAGAGATAAAAGCCAAGGTGCGCAACAGAGTACGAATCCACAACCTTCGCAATAAATAACTGAAAAGTTTAAAAGACATGAGACCAACCTGCATTTGGCCAGCGCGAAGCTTGGTCAATTAAGGCCTAATCTCTCTCATCACTATAAAAGTCCCTGTGTTCCCAGCAGTAAGAACGAAAATAGAGGTGCTCATGCTTTAGACTTCTAATAATTGTGCTTATTGGGGAACCTGTGCCCAGCTGTAAGACTTGATATAATGTCCATGTTTTATTATTTGACTAACCTAGCTGGCGTTCCTACGACTCAATTCCAAAATGGCTGTTGTTTAGAGGCCGTCGCTCCCGAATCAATTCCGCGCTTATCCTGAGATCAGAGGCATTAACGCGATATTAGTTACGTGAATACGATACGATTACGTCCCGTGAACGTTATTTCATTTATACCCCCATCATAATAGGATATAGGTTTTCGCAAAAGGTAGTACCTACTCGAAAATATGTTCTATAATCTATAGTAATAAATATGTAAGGGTCGGTAGTGGTACAGCTAGTTTATAATATAACTAACGACCTCAATGAGATAAATTATTTTTTTAAAGTAATACCTATTATAATGTTAAGGATTGGATTGATGTTCTGCATTTAAAATTTATTAATTACCTAGAGGAATATAGTATAAGTAGATGTTTGTTAAGATAGTCTGTTAAGATAAATAAAATATAAAGTTTGTTAAGATATGCCTACAGCAGCGACAGTACAGTCGGCGTTTATTAGTAGTGTGTATAGGGCGAGTCTGACCCCAACACAACATTGTTTTTAATATCGTGTGGGCGCGAGGAATGGGAGACAGGATTAGGATTTTATATTAGTCTTATACGGCAGTTAAGTTGAATGGCTTGTGAATGATATAATACTTTCCGTATACTTATATAATGAAATAAATAAACAAATCATGAGTGAATAGTATCTTTACCCGCTAATTTGCACGTGTCATAATACATTTTGTTCAGAAACTTTATCAAAGAGAGAAAGAGAGAAAGATTTCTTTATTTTATTTACGAGATAAACATGAGACGCGAGTTCCTGTCTTGCATTAATTCAAAAAATCTGAAAACAAGGAGAAATATGCAAAGACAAATTTCTCTTGTTTTCTGATTTTTTGATATTTAAACTCATTCACCGATTACGCAACGCCATACGTAATAAGAGATAAAGCAATGAAGTTGTTCTGTTCATACTCCAACACCATACGGCGAACGTAGCATTATTCAGGAGGAAAATCACCCTAAGTACCTAGTGTGGGTGAAGTTCCCAACTTGCACCATCCACTCCATTCTGGCGCGTACACCCATCCAATTAAGTTTAGACTTTGTTGCGGTGCAGTAAAAGCTAAGCTCGCTACTTTGTAACATGTGTACGTACACTCGGATGCATATTTAATGAGCTATTTATTGATTGCCGTTGACATTGTTACTTGAGGATTTAAGCATTCGCCTTCGCTTCGTTAAGGCATGTGTTTAAAGAACACTCAATTTTTTCGAGAAGAAAAAATCTGATGTTCAAGGCGGGGTTTGGTTTGAACCCACGACCTTCGGAACAACAGTCCAGTTTGCTCTCACTTAACCAACACGGCAAAAAGCATAACTTCCTAGATAACAGGCGCTATAAGTGAACAAAGAGGTTTTAGGAAGATTAGCTCGGTGCGGGATCGGGCGCCGCGTCGTGAATAAGTTAAGAGGAAAGCTAATCTTGATTTTAAAATGAAGGGATCTTGCACGTGAATGATATAAGCCAGGGTTCGGAGTTCTGTAATCTGAACTGAAGGTCTGCTGAAAGACCACTGCGGTGGAGGTTGCGATTTTGATTCTTGCCTTGGGACATATACAATAATAAATTGATATAGCAGTAAAAATCACACAACAATATCTAGCTTAATATCGTGTTAAAATGGAAGCTTGTGATATCTATATCTATACATAGAAAACACCCATAACAGCCAAATGATTGTACAACTCTTAACATCTATTTTAGCCCAGTCAATTTAGCTGAAAATCGCGAAAATCTCATTTTTTTTACCTTTGACCTTGAATAACTTTTTTTCCGTAGTGGGGAATGATGGGGAACTTCTAGACATTGATTATAATTATGTTTTGAACAATTTCACAGAAATTCAGCTTGTTGGGACTTTATGTAACTTCGAATGTTTAAATTGACCGGACTATTTGTAAGATCTGCAAATATGTATCGGGTGGTATGTGGGTGTTTTCATTGTTCATTATAATAAAAATATTTATGCATTAGTTAGTAAGTATGACAGATCTATTATTGCTATGTAAATTGTCTTGTAAAACTATGTAAAACTCTAGGTGATTTAACATCCCAAATTACACAGAACCGTCGTAAATCAAAGCACTCAAACTTGCCCGGCTTTTAAACCGAATGGATAATACTCAGCTTATGCAAACAGTGCGAGATTGGATCTCCGGCTTACGTACTTCTATGAACTCAAACAGGGTGAGAGCAGGATTGTTCCATATCTACATCTTGGGAAGGAAAATCGAAGCAGAGTGTCCTAACAGAAGGGAATGCGCTATCATCGCCAGTAAGCGAGGCGACCATCGCGTGTTCAATACAAACATCGGAATCGAACACGCAAACTCCTACATCGCAGGCAGACCTTTGCAATCTGCGCTACAGATGTCGCCAGGACAGTTCGTTATGGACCAGAGCAACCAGTCGGGATCCGTATCCTAGCAGCCTTGATGATGTCCTACGTACTGGCATGAAATTGTTAACATTACCCAACATAATTCACAATGTTCGTAAATTTTCCATTTATACCGTACACTACATTGTTTACAGTACACCAACAAAACTATCATCAAAGCTTTACATTATGATAATCCGATTTCAGCTCATTTCAGTAAAAACGAAAACAAAGCGAACAACGAAGACCACTCCATCCACACGTATTCAAATAAGAAACTCCGCTTAACCTTAATGCCACTCAGGATTAACATAATTCTGGGTGTAAATAAGAGAATTCATAAAGTAGGGATTTGCTTAATCTGCCCGAAGAACTTTTGCATTACGAATGTGGAAACGTTGAAATTTGTTTGACTGATGGAGCGACTTGAGTGGCTTGATCAAGTTTGACTTGAACACTAGTCTAAGTTTTCAAGTGCTTTTTAAGCATACGCTTTCCTACTTACGTACCGGTGGAACAGGGAGTTCTCTCTTGACGACAGAGATTTGACCTTATTTCACCTTCAATAATTATAACTCCTTCAAACTCTTTGAAGTTTTCAGAACATGTCTACTTTATGATGTTTGCCTTAACGTTAAAGCATGTGATAAAAGCGCTCATTATTTTTTCTTATAAGATATTTAGAAGTGTATGGCGAGGGTATGAACCCACGTCCTTAGGAATTAAATTCGGCTGGTAAGCAAGACGAATTATGTTTCAGAAAATGAAAACTTCATCCTAAGATAAGACAAACATAACATAATCCTAAGATAAGACAAACATATCTAGATAAACTTAAAACATTTCCACAAAATAAATAGTGTTTGCAATAAAGTACGGGTTGCAAGAAAACAGCAGAAGATAAATGCAGTTTAGACGCTCCCGTATTTATGTGATCTGGTCGTTAGATGTAATGAGTCGTATTACACGTGTGACTCACTTACTTGGCTGGTGAAGCTTTTAGACGATACGACCCGGTCGACCGTATTTTAAAACTATTTTTTATAATTAGTCTAACTAAACTTTGTGTGATAAAAAAATGTTTTAGTAATAAACTGATTTGTATGAGTTAGCTATAATAATTAAGTTTCATTAAATATATTTTAGAAAGAAAGAAAGAAAAAAAGAAAGAAAAAAAAATTTTACTAGTTTTAGTTACCGACAACCATTCAGCTGTCCATACGAGTACAATACAAATTTTCGTCCATACAATAAAAATTCAATGTGAAATCAATAATATTATACATTTTAACAACATATTTATCTATCTACAGCTTATTTGTTTTTAAAATTTTAAGAAGTAAAATTAAGTTTGTATATTTTGCCTTAGGTTATTTGTTATTAATAACTAAGCCATGAAATTTCGCCGTTCTAACATTAGCAGAGTAAATAACGTCCTAAACATATGCAACAAGTTAGGCACATAGCTAACGATGCAAGACAACAAGGAACATAGCATATAACTTACTGCGACTACATCGGTACCCCTAGCAGGATCACTATTGTCATCGAGCTATGTAGACTTTTCACAGTTGTTTTACAAAGTCAGCATGTTTCGTTCAAAGAACTCATTAAAATGTTTTATGAAAAAAAATGTCTCCGTTAAGTTTTTAGTTCCTGACGATGTATAAAATTACAGGAAGTCTTTTTCAGTCAAAAAATCTGTAATTTCTTTTGAGATGTTTAATCAATTAGGTTCAAACCAAACTCTCTTACCTTCTATAGTTTCGTGTTCTATAATAAAAAATATGTATCAGATTATCTAGTACCACACATGCTTCGAAGGCAAGTTTGATAATTTTATGGAATGTTATCACTAGGATAAATCAAATTATTTGTAATGGATGTAGTCAAGATATATGACAAATAACCAACAAAATCTCCAATAGACACTATGTTTCCGTCAAGGTTACTCATGATAGAGGTACAGTAAGTTTTATCAGCACATAAAGTTGGTCGTGAAACGGTACGAGAACTAATAACTATGGTTTTACGAGTTCAGAACTTTCAGCTGCAGTTATGGGGTAAGCGAGACATGAGTGGAGTGTAATGACATCTGGCTTTACTTGATATTGTTACTGAGGAAGTTTGTTCTAAAGTAGCCTGCCATAGCTAGATGTTGCTGCGTAACTGTCAACTGTCGAGATGTATTTATTTATCTAGAAATATGTCCGTGTTTTATAGATTATCTCATTTACAGACAACATAAAAATCGTATCAAAATCGGATCATATAAAAGGCACACAATAATTCATCCCAACAAAAGTCTTTGTTGTCTCTGATTCAGAGAGGGTATTTGTTCAATTTGTTCCAAAGACCAATTCAGTAGTAAACCAAGTTAACTGGTGACCTGGTGGGCCAAGTTCAAGGGCATTATTCTCTATAATTAGGGTTTTTTGAACGTGGAAATAATTATCGACTTTATATCTCCCTAAATACAAACCATTGCATGGCGTGGATCTTTTGTATTCTATGATCGATTCCGTCATGCAAAATACTTAACGAAAGTTTCTATAATCATTGTTTATGGTAAAAAAAAACAATGTCAGTGACTTCAGTATTAAATCATCGATGTCTCTTTCTTTTTGAAAATAAATTTAACACAAGCACAAATGACAACTTTGTAAATAGTACCTAACCACAATCACTACATTATCTGATTTGATTTCTATGATATCCTTACCAATGGAAACAACCAAGCAAACATCGCTTAGTCCGTGTCGGCCATTACGGCTGAACCGGCCTAATTACACTGACCTGTCAAAGCTATAGAGTTAATGTGCCATCAATACTGGACCGTCAACTTGTGCTGGTTTAGTTTGTCTTTTACAGCTTTCCTTGTTGTTTGACAACGTAGTAATGGTTGGGATGACATGTCAAGTCTACCAGCTATCAGAGGTTGCTCTTTTTGCTGTTTGTATAGAATAAAAGCCTATTTTACGATTAAATGTTGAGAAGTAAAGTTTAGAACTAATTCAAAGAGATTCAATTTTATTTGTACGGACATTGAAGTATCTAAACAAGTTTTTTTTTTGTGTTGGTTGCATTCAAATATTTATTATTTTTATTTATTTATTTATTATTACATACAGAATATATTTTAACTGATATTTTGGTAATGTTTGAAAGCAGTTGAATTCGGAATATTTAAGATTTTTAATGATAAATCTTATGTCTGGAGTATTTAGGAGAGTTTACTTTTCACCTATGCCTAGGTTAAGTATATTTCTGCAAAATAGCGGAATTGATAAGCGTATTTCTTTCAGGGTACTTACCGCCTGAATAAAGAAGTCCTCATGCAGCCAGCTAACGACCCCGAAGTTGGTGAACTTGAAGATGCGGTCCATGATCCACATGAGGTTGGGCAGCACGTCCGGGCGCGCGTTCCACGCCGCCATCAGCATGGGCACGTCGGCCGTTGATTGGTGGTTCACGATCACCAGCGTCCTTCGGCCCAGGCACGCGATTGGCTCGTCGCCGGACTCCACGACTGTGAACAATAGGAATAGGTTTATATTGGTGGACGGCTCGGAAGCAACATGACAGCGTAGTAAAATTGGAGTTAGTAGATATCTGATATTTCATACAATAGAAAACACATAAAGACTTTTGTCTCGAGGTGGGTATCAAACCTGTAACCCGTGTACGCACATAATTTTTCAAGTGGTATATAGTAGTGTACAGTATTCATCAGTGGGCGAGGTTTGAGCCCACGACCCTCGTAATGAAAGTCGATTGTGGTCCCACTTAGCCAACACATCTCTCTGAGGTGATTATTTACTAAGAAACTCGTCAACCGCTGCATAATAAAGAATTCCTCACCCGTTAATAATTCCGAACAAACTTGCAGGAGTACAACTGTCCGTGGCACTTTACAACCGCGTAAAATGCATTACAAAGTTTCAAGGAGGTATAAAATATTCTCAGTTTTAGTGTTGCACTGAACAAATAGTCCCTAGAGCCGAGCTGTAATAGTTTAGCGGAGGACACGCTATGGACTGTTCGCTGCTTTACTGGGGATATCGTCTTGAGACTCTTGTGGGTATCAGAGGTGGAGCAGGAAACTAAGTTGGGGCTGAAAAAGCAACAATAGGCAAAATTATATGACCTTTAGTCACGTAACAGGGGGCTACGGGCTGGAGAGAGTGAGAATACGTAATAAAACATTGACGAGATTTGTATAGGATTAGACCGTTTACTTTAAAGTAATAAAGATAACATGTTTACATAACTGTGGGACACTACAGATAATTATAACGTGGAAATTAAACGTTTTAAATATGATTAATTCATAATTTTAGACAAGGTCTTCCACTTTAAGAAATTTTACAGAAAAAGAATTTAAACAGCATAATATCAATAAAATATATCTTCGACCTACAAAGTAAATATATCCCAACAACGTATACACAATAACATCTGGACATCCAACTAAGAACTACATTGGGGTAATGTAATGGCTAACCCCCAACGGTCTAGGGAGAGCTAATATTTGCTAACTTGATTCCCTTGACCCGAGTAAATCCTGAGTACGTCCGCATTCGTTGTTTATTTCCCGTATTTTAATGTGGAAATATGGAGGCAGTTCCGTTTCCTGTGTGGTAATATACGGCGTTCCGGCGTACTGCTGGTTTCCTGTAGAGCCTAGTGCATTTATTATGCATTGACTGTGTTCTTAAACTGTCTTGTCTTAAGATATAGAAGATACTAGAAGTTCGTTCTGCGGCTTCGCCCGCGTTTATAGATTTACCCGCAGTAGAACGTGACCTATGTGCTAACTCCATTCAAGAATTTATTAAAATCTCTCCAGACAAATGAGACATAATACTCAGACTTTAGCGAGTCTGCAAATACACCGAAATTTTGAGGGTGATTATGGTGTGGAGTCGAGTATTCGTGAATAGAATTTTCTTCAGCATGTTAAAAAAAATATTTGAAATTTCATATAAATTAACTTTATAAACAATTTTGATAATTATATTTGCATTTGAGTATTTATGACTATATTAAGTATTAGATATAAAAATGTAAACCTACTTAATTAAATTTCATAATAGACAATAATGAAATAACGTATAATTAGATGTTTTATCGTATTCTTTTCCTATTTCACCAAATTGGTAAATATACATACATTTATAGGTAAAATACTTATTTGGTACAAAACTAAACACAAACCTACGTTGTGATTGCAATCTCACTCGTTCTTCATTTAAGGATGTTGTCAGGGGTGTAACTTCCCTTAGAAACGCAGAAAGATAAACATAAAAACATAAATTAAAGACGTCATCCCGCGACCTCATTAGAGATATGAAAATAAATAAGAAACAACTTCTTTGAAGTTTTGAGTACAGTCGAGGAAATATTATAAACTAGACGTTAATTAATTTAATAGATGCTGTTAGTATGTAGTTGCTGTAGGTAGTTGAATTTTTTCTCAGCTTAAATTATTAACAAAAAGCAAATAAACATATTTATGAAGCGATTCTTGAATAAAACCCCTTATTGTTTTAGACAGACCTTTAGAGTCAGAATTTCTTAAGCGGGCCACTTTAAATCGACTATATATGTATATAACACCCAGACTCGAAACAAATATTTGCAGGTCGTAAAAATGTTTACACAAATGTTAATGTTAAATGCATTTGAAAAGACAATAGCCAAAATAAAAGCTAATGCCATAAAATAACAAAGAATTCACACCTTTGAAATCTCCAGTCGCTTTCCACATGACAGCGAGGGGTACCTTCAATGCCATTACAAAAGTAGCTACCATGAGTTCAAACATATGAACGAATCCCTTTCAATTCATTAATTCTACTGCGCCCTAAGAAAAGTTTCCCCTTAACATTATCTAAATGAAAATTTATTGTGAGTACCAAAGTAATCGTAAGCAGCCTTCAGCATGCACCTACTGTGTTGTACTCGTATAACCAACACTTACAGAAAAGCAAAAAGTTAAAGTTATCCAAACAATTTATTTGGATAACTTTCAATAACATTATATTATACATATAATAAAATGACAAAAACGTAGGTGTATTACTCGTAATTTAAAAGAATAAAAAAACTATCGTTAAAAAATAATAAAGAACTATTGTTTATTTATCAAACTGAATACCAGATTATTATCTAAAAGAAACTAAATATTAAATAAATTATTAAAAAATTAAGGCTTCCGCGACAGTACAACGTTAGCAATAAATGTTCCTCAGCAATAAAGGCGTGTATCCCTGTGCTCACAGTAATTACTCGCTTCGCCCGCGGCAAGTTCTGATGATGCAGGGTTAAGGCTCTGATGTGACATCTTACAAGACATGTTTCTCAAGATGTTATAATTATTATCATCATTACAATTCGTCACGTAACTACTGGGCACGGGTATCCTTAATATGTCGTATTTTTGGCCGTGGGACGTCTACTGCTAGATCTACGCCTCCCTTTAATATTTCCAGATATTTCGATCGAAAGCTTACATACACCATTCCAACCAATTTCCCCAAATTATCTTTCCAGTAGTAAGTCTAGTAAGTAGACGTTTAGCTCTCAGCTTAGCTTTAGCTGACGTTGAGCTAAAGTTTAGAGCTTTTGCTCATTAGTGCCCTGACACTCGTTCTTCATTGATATCTACGAATTATCATTCCACGAAATCTATTCCGTGCTACCATAGTAAATCAACAAACAGTAGGTAAGTCCTTTAGTCGATAGGCAACACACATATACAGGCGGTCCATTCAAACAGTACTGCACCAACCACTTTACAAGAAAAGCAAACATCGCCCCCTCTGAAACACCAAACGTCGGATGCACTTTTGCAGTGCTGGATAATAACGTCCCGTAATGAAGAGATTTCTTGCGTTTACGATGTAGTCTGCACACAGTTTTATTAATAAATAAAGGGGCGTTTGGACGGTGCTTAATTATTAGATTTTGATGATTCTAGCTGAATTGGGTGGAATTTTTGTGAATGGTATTGGAAAGAAAACAATTCACTTGATATTGAAACAACGAATAATGAAAATTATTATTTTTCTGTGTTCAGTTTTATCATAGCTTAATTAGTTGAAATAATTATTTGTTTATCTAAAAAACGTAGGGTAGGGCGGGGCTAGTAGAGCAATTTTTCACTTGAGACGATATAACTCTTCAACTATAAGTCTCAACGTGTTTTTACGCATTCTGATGGAAAAGTAATATATCCTTTTGCAAAAGTGTCATGGTAATTTACTTTATATAAGTTGGATTTAACAGCAACGGTTTAAATGCAGAATGTCATGCATGCTCAACGTACCCCATAGGTGGGGTAAGTTGAGCAAGGGTATGAGGTAAGTTGAGCAGTTAAAAAGTCTAGCCAAACCATGGGTTAACTGTTAAATAGAAATGAAATACAACTTCGGTTTAACAATCAACCCTTTACTAAAAGCCTTTTAGCGACAAAACTTAAGCTAATTTTCTTTGAATAATTAATTAAAAATGGAATCAACATAACATCAACGAATCTTAAGATTAATTTTTGGATTACATTCAGTTTTTCTGTTATATTAATTAGATATTGCTAAATCTAGAACTTATTACTTATAAATCATCGTTATCACTGTTGCAATTCATACAAAAGAAAGTAAGACCAGCACCTGGCATACGTTTTGTATATGCACATCCAGCAGTTGAGCAACTTAGCTCAACAAACCCCAACCCCTAAATTTCAAATCAAAAGCTAGGTTTTGAAAAGACGGTAAGAATTGTACCCAGAATCCATATGTATATCAAAAGTACAGTAAATTTATAAAAGATTAACACTTACCCGGTTGAAAACGGATAACATTTGACTAATACAGACGAAAACTTGTGGTGAACGAATTTTTTACTTTTTGGTATCAAAATAAACAATGTGCGTGTACACTTCACTCGCTCGTCGAGCCACCACCAGTGGTTGCGCAATGAATACCCCTCCCACGACCCCTTCTTTCCGCCATAGGATGCCCACGCGTCCGGTGAATAGTTTTCGAGATATTGCGATTGCCCAACTTGCCCCTATGCTCAACTAGCCCCGCTCTACCCTACTTCTTTACGATTAGTAGGATAAATTGATGAATTTGTAAAAACTTTATATTTAAAAACAACTAAATAAAAGAATAATAAACAGATTCACTTACAATCAAAGTAGTATATCTCGCCAAGAGAAGCAGGTAAATTACAAGACACAAGCCTCAAGCCAGTATTTAATTAAATTATAAAACAAACTAAGTCGCAGGCGAGCACATCTCCTAGCTCGGGGTAATGTTGCCAACGCAGCGGAGGCCAATTTTCTGCCCGCCTTTGAGATCGTTTACTCGCTGAAAACAATCTCCTCTTTGAAACTCGCTACGTCCTTTGCATGGAAAGGAATAAGTTTTTTACGTGGCTAGTTTGTTTTTCTATGTTGGTAGTTGAGATGAAGATCTGATGGGATTAGCCTAAGCACATATTTACATTTTCACTGCTAGGACACAGTATATTTAATGGAATATGAACCTATTTTAAATAAAATGCAACCAAAACAGGTAACAAAAACTTAAAGTAAAATTCAACCAATTTTAATCAACCGATGTCGAGTTTTAATAGGTACGGTGCCCAATTTGACTGAAATTATAAAATTAATTTCCCAAGAGATCTAAATCTTACCAATCAATTTAGCCTTAAAGTAATTCACTTACATTTTGTACTTTTATAAAATTGAGAGAAAATATCCTCATTTCTCATGTTTCTGTGAACATTTGTAATTCATCTTAAATAAGATGTTAAGTGCAAGTTTTACTCGCGCTCTGGGGAATTTATTTATCGAATTACGTTTTATGTGTTCTTTTAATATTTATTCGGAAAACATACACTTATAATAACTAAGGCACAAACCAACTTAAAAAAATCATAAACCAATTAGGTACATTATTCCATACGGAGAAACTAAAAACACACTGTTTCCAATGTTTCTGTAACATTAGAAACATAATTTATAAACAAGATTTATTGTAAGCATTTTGTTAACGAAACATACAAAAAAACACGCCATTAATTATTTTCAGAAAATACAATGTGTTTATTTCACTGTATTAACAGATATATAAGTTATCTATGGAACTAACAACTTGGGTTACTTTCTTCACTTTGTATAGGGAACCCTAATATAGCTAGGAACACTTTCCAAAATGCCTCCTCAACCACACCAGTCACGCAAACACTTACGATCCTGATAAATACTAGATTAAAACATCCAGCTGGCAACACCACGTGAATGTTTCACGCTGGCAACACCAACTAGAAAACAGCGAGAGCAAACAGAATTACGAATTCATGAAAATGTTAATAATTTTTCAAAGGTATCTTTTTTTCTCTCCAAACTGATAGAGGGTGGTATATTTATCTAAGGGTGGCTTAGGGTGGCGTCGCTTAAGTAGATATACAGTAATTTGAATCTTAATGCAATGCCATTATTTATTTTAAGTCGGGAAAAATGCATAGGATTTCATTGTAATGAAAATTTAAACGATCTAGCAGTTCGAGGATTTTCATTTAAATTCAACGACTGAACTTCTGAGATTTTTATTAGTTCATCGGTTTAAGTATGATTAAAACTTCAATTTCAAAACTGATTTTATGGTAAGGAGATTAAGTTGGCAATTCTATTCTTCATAAAGTTATAATTAAATTTTAGCGGATTAGCGTTCGGGAATATTTTTTAATTAATAGGCTGGTTAATAAGGTTGGAGTTTTAGGGATTTTAGAGGATTTAAAACGTTAAAAACGATACCGATATTCAATTTATTCGGTAGGAAAGCTAGGTAAATATAGATCATGATTCATTACTTTTCCATCATATGACGAATAGTGTACAAGCATTATTAAGCCCATACGTTCCAAACTACGGTAACTACAGTCTCATAAAACACAGATCCATCGTCCCTACATCTCCAATCGTCACGTTCCGCAAACACAGAATATTGGAGTATTGCAGAGTATGGGCACAGTGTGTACACCCGAGACTTGAGCGCGGTAACGAAACGCAAGTATGGATAAATATGTAGACAGAATAATAGGTGTAGGCACGCTATAACGAAGCGCAGAATACTTAAGAAAAATGTTTTCTTTATGTATTAATTAAACATGTGTTCTTTAGTTTTATTAGTCTTATTAACATTTAGAGGTATGAGGTAGATAGGCTACTTAAATTATTTACAATTCATCAATCACCTAAATCCGTCCAGCCGTTCATGAGTTATACAATTATGATGACGATACTAACGACGATACTATAGACGATTATTTATTAAATTGTACATAAAAATAGCTCCCTTCAAGCTTTTAAATAACGTATTTGAACCTTTTCAAATATCAAACATAGCATTTTCAATCTAACCAGTCTGACATAAACCTTATTTTCTATTATATTCGTAGTAAAATAGACGGATTTAGAAGGATCAGAACACCCGAATCCTACTTGAAGGAGACATGAACGTTTACGAGTACGGGACATCTTTGTAATACGAGCACAATGCAGGGATGCAGCTCCTCGCGAACATATGGATGTACTTGAGACGGATGCGAGCCCTTTGAGATGCTAGAATAGCTTGTCTAATAAATAATATTGTAGGGGTGTTTCGAGTTTTTATGTAAGAAATTGAAGTATACAAAATAAAATTAAACGTCATTGTATAAAATCGTAAAAAATTGCTGCGTTTATACAACCCGAAAATGTATAATAATAATTCATTTTCGCACATAAATAATAAGACTTTTTAACTGATTTCTTAAACATATACTCGTATCAATTGAAGTTGGTTAAGTAAGACATAAAACTACGTTATGATCGATGTTGACACAAACATTTGTAAGGCAACACGACTTCTGGTCAGTTAAAGACTTACTATGATTGATACAGCCGCTTGTAGCGATTAGAGCCCATCCATTACGATGCACATGGATAAGGAACAATGCTGATCGTCCGTGGAGATAATAACAACATTATAAACAATTTGTAGGAAGATTATCAGTGTCATTAGGAAATTCTTCAGAATATATAAAAGTGAAATTCAACATACTTTGATTACAAACCCACTTGGTCTGTGCTGAAGTTTATACCAAATCCCCAGGATCTTAAATAGGTTCTGTTGGGGAGAAACGCACTTTGTATTTGTAATCTGCGACATAATATAATTTTTATTATAATAATGATGATGAATGCCACTTTTTCCGTTGTAAACACAAAGATATTCTAGTCCTGAGTTAATATCAGGCTTAGAATTTAATAATAGAAACAGAAAAGCTAAAGCCACAAAATAATTTTACACAAAATATCCATGTCACGGCAAATTCCCGAGTGAAATTCAAATGAGAAAGGATACTGGTAATTAAGGAAACTGGAAGACGAGTTTGCCGAAGTAATTGAAGGTTGCAACACTCCCAGGATTTAGGGAGGCCTGTGACGCACCGTTTAGTGTTATAACGAGAGGTAACGCTTTAACCGTTATTAGGTTGGCGATTCCGTAAACGTTGAAATCGTTATGTTGCGTTTGTAATTAGTTACATAATCTATCTGTATATCTAAAAAATCGTTTTTTTAAATACGTCATAAACTATTTCATAAAAATCACTGCTGCGGAAGCCTTCATGGACGCTTGGCCACTTTTTTACCTTACAAAGTAATCCAAATGTGGATATTATTATCTATCGAGCATAATCTATTCTTCAATTTTTATTTTAATAGTGATATATTACTCTTTCCGAAATAACTTCTAAAATTCTTAATAATTAACTTGATTGGATTGATCCCAACCCTACCTCGTTATTAAGCCGCGGATATTAAATGAAGAAATAAGGTTCCTTACAAACGCCGCCGCGTACAAGCTCTCTGCGAATAATGAGGACTTGGTACAACTTTATGTGTGAAAATACTGAAAAGTTGGATTCGATTAGCTACGTCTTGGTTAACAAAGGAGTAATTTATTATATAAAATAATCTTGAGTGTTTTTAAATCGCCATGGTTACTAGACGGCGTAGTGATCCCACTAGGTAAGCTAAGTCTTCTGGTAAACCCCTGTGTTTTACGACACCTACAGGGAGATAAGACCTCTGTGGCGCAGTAGGCGAAGGACGATGCAATAATTTGCGGGTTCGATTCTCGCATAAGGCACCGTACAGCATTTATGAAAGACCTTCAACTGTATAAATAATCTTCAGCTTTCAAATCAAATTGGTAGTAAAAAGCTTCCTTTATATACATTCGATTTGAAAGCTTGCTGTTTTATGTCCTTGAAGGCCAAGGGCACCCCTGCTGCGGATGGACATTGGAGTCCTGCGGAGCGCCGCGGGAGGCCGTAGGTCAGTGCTGGAGCCCTAAAGTGGACCACTCTTAGAGGTAGAGATTGGTTTATGAAGCACAGTAGCCTGTGCTAATATTATACACTTGAAGTTTGTGAGATTGTGGGTTTGCATCCTCCGAAGGGAAATTTATATTAAACACTCAATCAAGTAAGACACTTTTTACCAATAGAAAGCCAAATTATTTGTGAGTGACACTGGCTATTATAATTTAAACGGAAAAAAGTATTTTCCGTGGTAAAATCCATTATTTATAACTCGTATAAAGTGGCGATATGAAAAGCTTAACATAAACTATAATAATGAAACTTTTTGCTCAGGATCGTCTGCGCAAAATGTTATATTTATTACGGCTGCCAGTTTTACAAGTGTATCAATGCTGTGCAAAAACTGATGCTTCAATCCGTAGCACATGTCATGACAATGGTATGCGTATTAGACTCTGGACAAGTCACAAGCGTTAGCGTTTTTGTGGAGAAATCATCAATAAAATGCTTGTTCATTGTGTTTGATTTTGTCTGAGGATTAATTTGAATACATTTGGACACAAACCAGAATCTAATTAACATAAACTTGTTTACAGAGGACGCTCACAAATCATTAGAATTGATAATAGGTTTAACTTATTAAAAAAAATATTTACAAATTATCAAAAAAGATCTGATCGGTTGTAGCTGTCCCAATATGATGAATAATATTTTACATTACAAATATTTACAAACTAGAATCATAATCGCGTATTGTCCTAACTTGCGTCCAATAATCTGGAGAGGACATTTGTAATTCGATGCAGAGCAATGGGCGACACATGCATACAAACGCAACTGCGTGTGCGCAAGTTTGCGATTAACCGCGTCCTTGAGATCCCGGTTGAATAACAAACATCTTTAAATACTTTCATGTGCTTTATAAAGCAAACTATATAAAAATAGCTATACGATAGTTTGCATATTCTATTTATATTTAAATTCTATTCGTAATAAACTTCACTATAAGGCATAATTATGGTACAGTTCCACTATTAACAAATACGACATATCGTCCGTCACCGTATAAACAAAAATCTGTTTATAATTAATACAACTAATGCGTTTGCAATATTTTTTTAATAATAAAATGTGATTTAAATTATGGGATATACACAGAATTTAAACACGTAACATTTCAGAAAACAGCCGCCTAAAACAGAAACCTAAATAAAAACTCAGCAACCTGTCGAAACCGCCTACACAGCTAGAAAAAGACTTAAACCCCAATTTACCCTCCTCAACGTTTACCAAATCAATCACAAAAAAATATTTATTGTTTATCCAATAAAATCCGAAATGGGCAACCTCCCTTTCCAAAGCAATAACGCAAATTGACACTCACGGACGCAAACTGCGAAAGAGCTGACAGGTACAATAAGAGAAATGGGACTGTGATGACCCAGCAGAAACGGCTTAGGGCGTTCCGCGCTGGCTTCTAGGTTATTATATTATTATAACTGTTGATTTTACATTATCTATTTTCTTAGCTTGTTCTTAGTTGTTTGTACCAAGATGTACGTCCTTTAAGAATGTAAATAATGGCAATACTTCTACTTAAAAATAATAATCATACATATATATTTATTTTCTTTACAAAACTTCTATTAAAGTAAATACATATATGTAAATAAAGATTAAGCCTTTAACACAAACTTGTTCAACCGCTCACATATAAACGCATATCAAAGTTTTTTTTCATATTTATACTTTTGCCTATAAAAAGAAACTTAGAATTAGCCATAAGATAATTTGCTATTCATGTTATGTTAAACATATATTTTTTTAATTTCCAAGCATAGATGTTAGTACTTATTCCCAACATGGAAAGTCATGAGATGAATTAGGACAACCCTGAATTATCTTACTCCAACTTAAATCCTCTCAGTTTAATTGGCCGTATCCAAACGAGAGAGCTCATAAGTACCTACGTCTGAAGCCAATAAGCAGTGTGTTTCCTTACGATGTTTTCCTGCACTGCTGGACATAAGGTTAAAGGTGCTGCTTTTGCAATAGAAATAGGGATAAGCAATATAACAGTTGGTTTTAATGAAACCGTAAGCAGGAGTAAGTTATGTTCCAATATTCAATCCATAATTTCAGTATTTGGCAATTCGAATATCACAACACCCAGCTCTATATTAAAACCAACTGTCCTACTATATTTGATGATTTTCCGATATTCCGGCGTTAACCTAATTGTCAGAAACTTGTTTACGACCGACATCAGTTTTTATACAAATGAATTAACTTTTCAGAGTAAATAAAATGTTGTCTACACTGTCACACGTACACGGACTTTAATTCTGGAGGCCGCAAGTTCAAACCCCGGCGATCATCTCTCGATTTTACCTATCACAAGTTGATAGCTTCCATCTACCGTAAATGAGCTGCTTTCACCAAATTTCACGTTTGAAACTATTGCGAGTTACAAAGTTCATTTTGAAAAAAAACAGGACTTCCTCACGTTAACTACATTATAGATATTATGTAAATCCGACGTTTCTGTTTGCTCTCACCAAATATTTTATATGTAATCATTAATACCCATCCGACACGCTACAACAACAATTAGGGACAAAATACTTGTGTAAAACCCCCTAACTAGAAACAATTCAAATAGATGTCGGTGGTAAAATCCATTTCACTTTATCCTCTAACGAAACATGACATGTCATCCTATAATTTGCAGAACCAGAAATCCCTAGCATATCCTCTTCCGTGAAAACCAACAGTGTAAAACAGAGGCCAGTGGAAGCAGACCCGTGGGCATACCACAGCGCCATCCAATTTGGTCTCGGCTCGTAAAAATTCTGGGTCTCCAGAGGCCATTTAACGCTGGTCGCCGCAGATAGGTAAATGTAAAAGAAAAACTCCAACATTGAGATATATAAAGATTGCTTTCAGGTTTCTGGTGTAGCGACCCGAGTGCTTTTACATTGTCTATGGGAGTTTTCGTCGTACTTTTTGGTTATTTTAAAAAAAGTGAGTTGAATGGAGAGTTTATGTATTGCGCAGTTAGAATTTGATTTAGCACCGATCCCAACTAGCTTTGGGCATATTTCTTCTAAAGGTTCTGCTGGTTAAAATTCCTACGTATTTCCTTTTTTGTACAAGACATAAAAATAGACTCACTAGTGACCACAAAAATACGATGAAATCGATGGAGCGATTCTACCCAGAACATGCCAGAATACACTATCTTGGTATTGGAAAAGCTATGGGATTAATATCATAATTATGAAAATTAATATATTAACAAAAATTTCATGACAGACTTTTAAGGTTGTTCTTAAAATGTGCGATTTCAAGTCGCAGAATTTGGTCGCCTCTTCAGCACAGCTCCTTAAGCTCAAAGCACACTTAAGGGATGAGTCGAGTTGTGACCTTGGAGGTCACGTGAGGTCGACCTTAAGGAACGAATGAGTATGAGGATTTTATAGAAGACCTCTTACAGTATTATAAGGTTTGCTTTTTAAAGACTAAGTACAAAAAATAAGTTTATGAAAATAGGTACAAAATTATAATATTTAGTCAGCGTTGAAGTTAATGAAAATAAATAAATAAAGATATCGATAGGACTGACAAGGTTGTTCAGATCCAGAACTTTGAGATAGGGGTAATGACCTTTTTAACGTTATGCGAAAAGATTTTGAGAGTTTTTTTATTAATAAAAGATTCAAGTATTAATACTGTGACCAGATAATGGCAGTAAGATAAATTTGTATTTGAGTCATCTTGGACGACTTTCTCATTAGATTCTGTAATGGGTAAAAATTCAAATGAGGTATACCTACCTCATTTGAATTTTTATACCTAGAATAAATAAATAAATAAGTCAACTCCTTTCTATTTAATATTAAGACCATCAAACCTACAACTAGCACAATCTACAAATAAACCTAAACTCAATTAAACTATTTCGATCGAATAATTTCGTGGGACGAATGTTACATTGAATTAACTTGAGTAGGTACCCAATGTTGGCATTTGGCCTAAACAATCTCAAAGTCTGTAAACTTTAATAATCACTTTTGGAACAATACACAAACAATTAAAATGAAAATTCAAACAAAAACAAGCTTGTTACTTAATCGATTTTTAATAACACACACGAAAATAGGGTTTTTTAAGTAGCTTTAATGGACTGCAGAGCGTACAGCAGTCAGCGATGCGCGTAATAGATCTCAATTTCATAAAAGTAGAGAAATATTCAATTCTATTTTGTTTGTATGTTTGAAAATATAAAAATATTCATATAATTATTATTGAACACAGTGTGAAATTCACCAAAAAAGCTTAGGCCAATCTAAGTCACGATTCACGCAAGCCATTTCGCTCAAGTAAAAATATTCGTTCATTTTCTAAAGAATTTTTTCATTTTGTATTTAATGAAAATTTTACAGCAAGTGCACTTGAAAAAGAGACAAACGTCCATCCATCATTATTGACCCGTCAACTCATATACACTAACTTTCATGTTTTTATTAGTCTAGTTTACTAGTCCATTATCTTAAATGAAGAGCATTATTAGTAAGGATACTAAAGTTAATTAATAGAATAATTCATATTGTATTTTTTTATCATAACACTCCCTTTAACTACAGCTCGCTCACCACCGCGCACCACGCACTCTACGCTAATGGAAGGAAGCGATATCAATCGGCGCATCGGCGACACGGAACCACATAGTTAATATTTAAACGATTTTACCGTCCGTCCGACTGTGGAACTGTGGGGTAGCAACAAGGGACAAAAAATACAACAAATTACAACTTAAAGTGACCATCAAGGACTGAGTAAACACGCTATGGGGTCTATTTTTAACCTAATGGCAAAGTTGGTTGAAATATCTAATGTTACGAGTAGGTAATGTTAAGGACAAAATTGTGTCACTACAATGGTCTAAAATTTCGTCCAAAAAAGTCGTATTTTGTAAAGTCGATTCGTAAAATAGTTTTAAGGACATGTGACATTCACCTACCCGTTCTTGGTCAGCGTGGTAAATTAAGCCCTTATTAACTCCTCAAGATAGTAATCCCTGTATATCAGCAGTAGGAACGTAAAATAGGGGTGATCATGTATTATTTATGGAAATCGCAAAGGACCGAAAAGATTGGCGTATTATAGGAGGCCTATATCCAGCAATGGGTGAAGACGGGATGAAATGATGATGATATGAGTATAAAACTACCCACTTGACCGATGCAAGAGGTCAGAGCCCGTATCCTAATCAGATTGGCGGGCATGCACCCCGCGCGTATTGACCGGGTGATTTGATTACTACAATGTCCTCCTTCCTGTCCGTCTGTCTCTTACTAATTTGATAAGCCCCGATTTATTAGCTTTGGATCAAGCGATGCAGTTGTCTAATGTTGTTAATGTGGGTGTATGTTAGTTAAACCTTGTCTCTTGTGGTAGAATAGTAAGTGTATCCTTACATAAGCTTACATTTTGAACTACCAAAAGTGTTGTTAAGAATTGACTCAGAGTCTATTGAACGAATGAAATGTAATTTACTGAGACGATAATGCATGTTCAGAGTTTCTTTAGTAATATTTCAATTATTTCTTACCACAACATATTCGTATAGTAAAATAATGTAACAATTGGATATATTGCACAAAGGTATTGCAAAACAGCAGTAAATAGCTCAGTGCCCTCACAATTAGACAATTGAGGGGCGGATGTAGACCACCTACAGACCTGGTTATGAGGATGTGAACCAGTGAAGTGTAGGCCGAGGAATTGCTGTAATGAGCGTGATTTTGATGGCGCTACTGTGATGGATGTGCTGTCTAGTGCCGAAGAATATCTCAATCTGAATAGACACAATCCATATCTTTATGATTCTGATATTTCTGTGGGTGGCATCAAACCAACTAAACCCCAAGACCAAATTAGTTAGTGATTTTAATTATAAATACAGGTATAACAGGTACTTACGTATTTTTTGTGTTTTATAGTAGGTTTTTTTATTTTGTTAGGTACGTTATCTTGCAACCATACTACAAGTTTTGCTTAGTTTATGATCCCAATTGAGTAATCACAATACCTAAAGTATTTTGATTGAACTCTTGTGATTTATTTTTTATACAAGTACAACGTTTAAAACGCAAACAAAAATCCCCTTTCAGCAAAACAAGTCAATCCAAAAACCACTTCGCAACAAAAACAAAATCACCCCGCATTTAATCTTTTACAATCTGCCCCGGCACCTGCTACACCAATCTATAACTCGCCGGTGCCTCTAGTACGTGTTCGGCGAATTACATCATCTTCACCCCTGTTTAAGTTCCCACTGCTGGGACACAGATACTACTTTCTTGACGAGATAGATTAGTCGGTAATTCACCACGCTGGCCATGTGGCTGTGAGATGATTGCCGATGAGGCCGAAAAGTGTGCCCAAAATAACCATTTATCAATTTAGAAATCTATAATTAAATCAATTATTACATTAGTAGTACGAGTATATAAAATATTCCAGAAACAAATTAATTACAACATTAGTCGAACAAAGAACATTCGATATTTAAAATTAAGGTGAGCACTGAAACCGGACCGCATGAAATTTTATTCGATATTTAAAACTCAGCATAGACAGGAAGGGAGCGCACCGTTGAATGAAGCATTGAAAATTGACAAATAAAAGCGACCCCCGCGCTCAATCGATAATGTCTCGGACTGGGCACGGGCAAACTAAATCAGGACCCCGCGCCCCGCCCCGCCACAGGGCAATGAAACACAGTATGGTAATTAAACAGAAAATATTACTAGACAAATCACACTGCAACATCTAGCCCTGTAGTAAGCTCGATGATTGTGTTACGGGTGCTAGATTTCAGATAAGACTTAATAGAATATACAAACATACATATAGATACTTATCTTATATAGATTTCGGGAATCGAACTCGAAACCTCATGCGTCATGGGCGCCAGCTGTGCCACAGAACATTATAAGCTCAGTGAGGCTATTCCTATCACAATGAAGCATTAACTAGTTCAATTTACTGCGATCACCACCCGACTACCGTTATGGTTACGTCAAATCCAGCAAGGCCTTAGGTGGGTTTCATTGGGAATAGTCGTGTCCATTAGTAGGATGTAATATGAGTTGGTTCAATAATTATGTAGACGTTTTAATGTGGAATTCTAGTGTTTGAGATAGTATCGGGACTTTCAAATAATACATTATTATACCTACTCGTACTTCAATGACTCAGTATATAAGTATTATAATAGAGAAACGTAAATATTGATAAATACTAGTGAATTAAATAAATTCTTAAGTAGTTAAGTTGTCGTACGGTGAACACTGTGACCATACTTAGGATATTTTCTGTACGTCGAGAGAGGGTGTATTTACTCAACTTGTATTTCAGACAGACCAGACGATATCTTTATTAATAGAGCCGTGATGAATTGAACACTGTTGTAATTTAAGTTTTTTTAGATTATGTAGGTTTACTGGTACTTTAGATAATATAAATAACAAATTAAGTGTGATGATAGTGTAATAAATTACTAAGTTATTAATAATGATTTAGGTATTCAGTGAACTCGAATTAATAAATACTGCTGGACAATTCAAGCAGTTACATTCAGCCCGAACTAAAACAACAAAGCTAAAATAATAATTAATTGGTCTTAACATTATTTTCTTCAACTACTTCGAAGCTTTAAAGTCTGGTTTAGTTTTTTAAAACGTAATAGTGCATAATAATTAGCATTTAAAAGTAGAGGTTCGGTATAACGCAGGGAGAAACCTCATAGATATAATTATTATTTTTAAAATACATCTCTTCAAGTCTCAAGCAACCCTTTCCAATGGTGAACGAGACCACAGCTCTTATCAAATCCACAGACGAAAAAGTAATTTGACAGCCGCGGAGATGTCAATCAAAACATTTGTATAACAGGTGCGCAATAACAATGTACCCGTGCAAATCACAAGGGGCTCCATTTACACGAGACGAGTTATCAGGCGAGTGTTAAAGACTAGTAATTTAGTTAATTTAACAATTATATACAAAATTAAGAATTTCTAAATCTAATTAAGTATAAGTGATGTTATGATGTGCTTAACACGTAACAATAAGCTTTCTTATAGGTATATCGAAATTTAATTGTTAAATGCTGTCAGAAACAAAATATTTTTATTTTTATAAAAACTCTCACGCGACTTACTTTCAAGTATAATCTGTTATTACTATCTCGGTGTAAAGGCGGAATTTTTGCGATGGCTTCCGGAAAAACACGTAGACCAATGATTTTATATAGTATAGATATGTTACCTTCATGTAATTGCAGTTTGAAATCTGTTCCGCGAATCCAAAACTGACATAAGATGTCAAATGTTTACTAGTTCATAGAGTAACCTTTATATTCGTAGAGTGGACACTTGAGTAAAATGTATAGTAATAGGTAAGAAATTAAACACCTTACAAAAGTAAATCATATTTATTGAAATTGAAATAATTAATGATAAATTAGTAAAATACACTTTCTAAATACCTTCAAAAAGATTTTATTTATTTATTTTCTGTCTCTTTAAAAGTTTTTTTTAATTCGGGGTTATTTTTATGTGCGGAATGGAGACGAATATTTGTGTATTTATGAATTATGGTTTTAATCAAATATACGCGATGATTAAAAATAGGTACCTGATGTGTTGAATGTTCGATCAGAATTTACATTTACATCGAATTTACATCGCCATCAATATTCGCATCTACACTAACTAATCTATGTCCGCGCCTCAATTATTATAATTATTTGGAAAAATAAATAATCTAAGTATCTTTGCATACTCGCATGTGATACGAGATTCCTTGTGTTTTGTTTACTTTAGCATCGTAATAATTGGTACACTTCCGAAACACACACGATGGCATTTTTAATTTGTTTTAGCAAGGATACAATAACCTACGGCATGTCAAGTTCGTGATTGCGCTCGACGCAGACTGACAACTAAAAGTTACAATTGGGTTTTATTTGAGTCTTTACAATGCGCGTGCTTGTAACAAATCTATACTATATAAAATCATTGACGTAGACACTTTCCGTTATTGAAATACAAATGAAATTTGCTTTTGTCCAGAATATTCGATTGAAGTGACAATAACAATGATTGCCATTGTTGCGGCCTTTATATGGTGAAGAGTTGTGCGAGTAAATAGAGCATGAAAAATAAACTGTTGAATTTGTTAGGCAATTACCTACAGTTATTTCAGGCATCGACCTGTGTATTGTACGAGTCCCATTAATACAAATGTAAAACATTACATTTTTCATAAGGTCAGATTTTTATAGGAATTCATTAGACGCAAAGGTCCACCGGTAATGTTCTGGTGAAATGTCAGTCGGCGTGTGATGTCTTCAGGGCTGTTAATGTTGCCACTGAATTGACATGTCGAGGGCGGGAAATGTTAGCTCACTTGGGATCCTTTAAAAAAATAATTAACGATTACGGAATGTCAACGAAACAACTAACTAGGTTATTTTTGGTGGGTGCTTGTTGAAAACTTTGGGATGAGATAATACATAGTATAAAAATGCAAGCAAGGACGCTACGTCCTTCCTTATGGTGTACTAAGTTGGTACATTGCGATCACCTAGCCTGGTAAACCAAATTGCCCAATTACCCCCAAGTACTATAATAGGCTATTTTAAAGAGGAGATAGGAGGATTGCTAAGACCATGCTCATATCTTATAACACAACACGTAAATTCAGTAGGTACTGTATACAAGACATTCAACTACCTAAGTATAATCTGTATTTATAATCGAAAATGACCCGTAACCCTACGATAATAAGGCACAATGCCACATCAAGGCTTGATTCTCAAAGGGCTATTATTTACAAGACTGACTTCCAGAAACATCGTTGAATGCCAACGTGACAAATTTATACGGGAACGCGTTTATATGAAGCTTTAAATAAAGTCGGGGGCTTGAAAAATTGCTGTTTTATTTTATTAATATGCCTGCTGTTGTTTATGTGTGTATATTGTGTTGTAGAGCAGCTGTCGAGGCTTTGACGCGTGGTACTAATATTAGGTATAGTGAAGTTAATGTTTATGCGTGTATACTATTTATACTTATGGTATTAAAAGATGATAACGACCATGCGGCCAATTTATCTGTCTTATGAGACAGACAGAACCGTTAAAATTTACAAATAAATACTTTTAAGTAACACTATAGTGTTTATTAAAATGCTTTAATGTTATTAATACTGTCCTACAAAGTATGCCATAAATTTAACTAACAATCCTTTTGCCGCACTAGTGTACTGCCTAAAACTATACTGTAAGCTCTAACAATCCATCAACTTGTAGTGGGACTGTGCGTATCAGCTGTTCTGAATAAAGCCAACTACAAAGGAGATAGCAACGCCATGTTCATGTGGCGTTAGTCCATGACGTCACACATCATCGTTTCTCAATCTAGAGCAATGGTCATCATAACAACCCACTTTAATTAAATTAAAAGAACTTATTTAATAGTATTGCCAAATGAATTAAGAATCCATGTACTCATAAATCGTTGTGTTTCTATAGAGGATATATAAGGCCTTTATTCACCACTTACAAGACTTTGAATAAGAATACAATACAATATCATTTATGGCACACCAAAAAACAAAAAACACATTACAAAAAAAATATAGGTATCTACATAAAAAAGTGTAACAATGGGAGCCTTAACACTTAAAGCGATTTCTTCCAGGCAAACTTAAAGAGAAATACTTTTAATAGGTAATGAGGTTCGTGACCCGTGACTGGGGCGTGTGTTAATGATGATTCTTGAGTTTGCGAAAACATTTTTTCAAGTATTGACTCCCATAAAATGATTTAAGTAGTCATAAACCATGAAAAGATGAAGAACCCCTGATACATCGCTTGTCGACAATACATCTGTATGACGTATAGTGCACGTCACCAACAGACTATTTGCGGCTTTATGCCCGTAGAGCGTACCAGCAAAGCCTTAAATTTCGTTTATGGTACCGAGCACAAAAGCTCAAAATGTATTTCACTTGCAACAATGCGTAATCGTATTATATTGTAGCTACACAACTGTTCTGTAGGTAATGTAAAAGTAGAGATATACAATCGGAGTTATTTTGGTAAATTAAAAAATAAATGCCACTCAAATACCTACCTACGTACTTAAAATAATCTTCACCATAACTACTCATTGTTTCTGGTCATATTTCACATTTTGAAAGCTTAAAGCAGCGATTAAAGGGTGTCACAACTATTTTCTAATGCGAAGCCCTATTGTTAGGTTAGTATACAAAGGATCACAAATGCCATACCTTTATATTACCCAACAAAACTTCACAAACTCAAACCCAACATCAAGGAAATCAAGAAGTATAATTCCCACATTTGTCAAAAGAACCGTCATACGAAATGATTTTTATGTAACTGTATGTAGGGCTTACACATAAATTCCACGACAACTCCCATAATGAGAAGCCCAAATCAGAAATTTGCATAGAAAATTTATCGCGGAAATTTATGTAAAAGGGCCGAAAAACCCTTTCCTCGGATTCACAATACAAAATATAAGCTGGCGAGGCTCGTATGAAATTTTCACAGATGAAAATCGTGCCGGCAGTCGTGTAATGGAACTTCAATTCTGGCGCTGTAGCCAACTTCTTTCACATTTCCTGTTGAATTTGTTGAAAAGCTTCGGCTTATGGAATTTTACTTTGTAAATCTGATATGTTTTTTTGCGCCAATCTATAATATGGTTATGAAAACCTAATACAGGTATCAATGTGAAGCAATCAATAAGAAACTTAAAATCATTGATTTTAATTCATTTTCTCTAAGAAGTTAAGGAATAACAAGGAATAATTTGTTTTTAAATGATTCAAGAACTCATTTTTTACGATACATAATTAAATAGATTATAAATAAAAACTTTCAAAATGGCCGATGAACTTAAAAACAATATTATAGGTATAACAGCCATTTCACACTCATATTCACAAAGCTTCCAACAAAAAAAAATCCTTAATCAATGCTGGGAAGTCCATTTATTTCCTATCCGCAAAAAAACACATGACCAGAGATATTAGAATTCACCATAGGGGCCAAGTGCGGGTTGGTTAACATACTAAACTTCCAATAAAATCATGGTGAAGAGTCTGAACTGGAGCTCAACAACCGTCACGTCCACGAATAAAACTCGGCACAAACAAGCGAAGCGTATATTTTGTACCACATATAATAGTTTCTGCGGTCAACCAATGCATATGTCTGATGGACAATCTGTTCATGCCGCGTCGAAAAAGGAATGGTGATAGTAAATATTCCTTTTCTGAATATTCTGTACCAATCGTACCCGTTAGAAATTATTACAAAAGTTGCTATTGTTTACTAAAAGCTATTTGGAGTAACATAAAAATGCATCCTTATCTTTTTATATAAATACTTACGCGTAAGTTTCGTAGCGTGTAAGCTTTTAATCAATAGAAAATTATGCATAAAATTAAAAGAAGGCTATTATTAGTCATATCCTTTGCTAAAACGCGCGGTAAGCAACTACATAGTTCAAAATACTTTAAGGTGGCCACATATAACATACTCTAACGATAATAAAGTAAGTTCTAGTTATATTGCAGTCCAGTGGGTGCACCTCACTGCACACGAATAGTTTTCAGCTGAGGTGAAAATTCGATTGTGTGGTCCGCGGCGTCCCGTTGTATTGGCTCACGGAAATGCACTTTACGTGTCCGCTTTTAGCCAGCTCTGTTTGTTGATATTTTTGCATGTGAGCTATGTGTTGATTTGGTTTATTTTATGTATTCTTTATAAGTGTCAATTAATGTTTGTGGCACGGAAATAGTGTACCGTGTGTCTAAATATTGTTAATATCACATCTCTTACCGCGGGTATGGTGAATCACGCTAGAGGATTTAAGTGGACCAGAAGATGAGAACCATAAACACCCCTATTTACGCTTCCACTGCTGGAACACTGAGAATTTTCTCTTAACGTGATAAACCTTAACTCACCACGCTAGTCAAGTATGAGTTGTTCTTCAATCTCTTAAAATATCTCAGAATACGTTACTCAGCACGTTTTAAAATGTTAGAACCACTTAAGTTATTATTTATAAAATACATTTGTAAAACTTATACAAATAAACTTCAAAGGTAACATTTACATCTAAAATATAAGCTGTCCTTCGCATAAAGATAATTATGAATAGGTTTTACAAAAAACCTCATCAAATACAGTAGTTCAGTGCTGGGTCCGTGCCGTATTTACTTTCCTTTTGCTTACTAATATTATAAGCATATAACTATTAAAACTATTAAACTATTAAATTTTATATTTAACATATAAAAAAGCCTATTACATATAAAACACAGGAAGTTTTAAGCCTCTACAGTCCGAGACAGAGAATGTCCTCCATCCTACTATATCCATTTTAAGGAGACAGTGTTACATTATTCATAATTTGTTAGCTCATAGTGGAGTCCTTTTGGCTGCCTTCCAAGGGATAGATTACGTCATAGTGTCCTGTGTTACCTCGGTAGGTATTGAAAAAATAATATTTAACTATTTAATACGTTGGATTATAGAACTAACGATAAATAGATCCTGGATCTCTGTAGATAACATCGTCGTTTTGAAGAACTTGGTCTCTTACTATGCTGAACGTACAGATTTGGTTATTTTAAATATGTGAACTGAGTTAGAACATTAATAAATATTAACTATTATAGAAGTTATTAGATAAGATCATAAAATCTCTAACAAATTATTTTCAGAACCATTTCTCGTCTCTCGAATTAGGATGTAATAATATTAACTGTGATTTAAATTAAATCCCGTTTTTCCCTTCCCTAAACTCCTGGCCGGCGGTTAATAATTCATAACATTCGGGTCACAATTAGTATGCCCCGGTCGTACGGCCAATAATACACCGTGCCCGCTAATAACCCGAAAGATTTAAACCACGTATTTTTGACGACATTACGAGTAAATAATGTTATATCAACATGGGTCTAATTATGTGCCTTAATTAAATTACAATTTCGGTACAAATTAAATCTTATTAATTGCCCGTTTCTTTGTGAACAAGCCGTTAGGTAAGAAACTCAAGTTGAAGAACAGAGAGCGAGCATGACACTTCACGAATCGCTCCGAAATCACACGACGAACAAGAAGTGTCAAGTTATGTCTAGCACGATGATTGTATTGAAATGATTTTTATTTATAGTAAAAACTTTTTGTAGATAGATACCAAACTTCTTTATGAAACTGGCTAACAACCATGCAGTTAGTAGTCTACGTGTAAAAGAAGTAGTGGCTACGACATGCTCACGCTCAGGGTGTGTTAGACTGGAGATTTTTTAACTTTTGATTTGTTGTAAATAATTAATATCTCCTTAATTATGAGTTTTTGGACTATATGTTACATAACTTTATATACTCTAATTAGGCTCTAGTATCGTTAGCTTAAATCTTTCGGGTTATTCGCGGTCACGGTGTATAATGTAGGTAATGTAGGGTCGATACCTAAATCATCACATCACTAGGGGCTACGTGCCATTGTAAATTCATCATCATCATTACCTAATAGTGAGCATTTACGGCTAGTCTGAAACATGGGTTCCTGACTAGCTAGACCAAGACAAACCTTATTATGTCTATATTATTTATATTTATGACTGTATTTTGGTATCATAAATATTTTTCTGTAGGAATTAATTTAAATTCATAAAATAACATATATGTGTGTTCATTTTGTACAACGGGAATTACTCACGTATTTACATAGGAGTTTTGTTGCGCAGACGCCTGGAAATAAACACCATTTTCCGTCCTCTCACAAAGATAAGAGATCTACTACGCTCCCCGAAGGATAGAGATCCTTTGTCTACACCGGGTGTTTACGAAATTCCATGTGATTGTGGTAGTTCATATGTGGGCGAAACGAAGCGTAACATCTCCACCAGACTGACAGAGCACATACGTGCTATGAAGAATGCGGATGTAGATAAGTCAGCCATAGCAGAGCATGCGCTGACAGCGGGTACATCACATTACATTCGCTTCGACAAGGCTCGTGTGTTGGCCAGGGAGAGGTTTTTCGTGCCCCGAAAAATCCGCGAAGCTATTGAAATCAACCGGACTCCGAATTTTAATAGGGACAAGGGCTGGGCTGTACCACCTGCCTGGCCTCCGTGTCTTCATGGTCTTCGCGTCAACAAAGGGCCGTTGCCTTCGTCTGGTGACACGATCAGTGCAGTATGTTACGCTACACAAGGTGGAGAAGATGATAGTAGTGACGAGGAGGCGAACATTCATTCAGTGCCAGCAACTACATCTGTTGGTAGCGCGCGCCAACAGGCACCGTCTTTACCCCCACCACCGCCCCTGAGCAGCCGCGCGCTGCGGTATCTCGCCCGCAGTGAGAACCGCGCGCGCGACCGGAGAGGAGACGGGGCACGGCGGGACGCTCACTCCTCCTGATAAAGACTGCTCTTGTTGTGGTCGAAACGTCGAGAGTTGTTTAACTCCTATGTAAATACGTGAGTAATTCCCGTTGTACAAAATGAATAGTATAACTCACGAAAATTTTGAAAGTGATATATGTGTGTTATTTTATTTATTTCAAAATCTATTAATTAACCAACACGTCCTAGACGTGATGGTTTTACCAAACCCCCTAGTACCTATAATTTATTGTATTGGGCAAACCCGTGCCCAATAGACGGAGCACAATATATACCTACGTTATAATAGTGATCAACCTTTCGTTGTTTATAAGATATAACTACCTACTCTATATGAAGGTGTATTAGTAGAGCTATGAGTATTACAATATAATCCTATCAGATTCCTAATCAGGTTCGCATAATCAGACATTCTGTAATGTAGTTATTCCGCCAATGTTTGTGGCATACCGCGCGAATGCTGCGAGGATGGAATAGCAGACATAGTCATAATAATTACATATTATATGCTTGACGAGAAAAAACGAATGTTCTGTGAGTATGTCTTTTGTCTCTTAAGAGTTAATAATTATTTATTGTTAGACAATTCACAGAGCATCTAGCCCCGAATAGTATAACTTTCGTAATACTGCTTCTTAAAGTAAAATACAAAATATTAAATCGTATTCTCGATGTAGAATTGTATTTTGCTAGTAACGCGAAATCTCTTTTCCGTAAGATTGAGAAAACAATTCTATTGTACTAATTTCGCGATAAACAAACTTCTCTAGATCCGAAGCAAGATCCATCTGGAGACCGAATGATCGCACTGCATCCAGCGAAGCAATAGCTTTATCGCAGAATTAGAACCTTTAGAATTGGTGTCTTCTAAATAATTGAGTGTTTTTAATGGTTAGAAAGGACTTTCGCAGAGTAACATAGACATCTATTCATTACCCTTTTTCGTAACTTACTTACAAGCATTTGAAAACCCCTGCTGAATTGATCACATCCGCAAGGTTCTTTTTGACCGAACCTGGCCCATAAAGGTTTGTGAAGTAATCCAAAGTGCTTCTTCTCCATTTAGTCGCGGGAGATGAATGGATTCATTAGGACCTCTCAAATCACATTAAATCTAACCCTTTCGAAACAGCACAGGCAATTTCAAGTGCCTTCAAACTCCCAAACTTGAATTTACTTTCACAAAATATCAATTTGAAACATAACTTTCGTAAATATCAATTTGCTTTTAAAACTTCGTACTCGGAGGGTGTACTTAAAGGTACTCATTTAAATATTCTAACTTCACAGCGAATCTGGCTAAATTTAGATAATTTAAGCCGACGTTGAAAGGTTATAGGGCATTTTCGCGAGGGATTTATCTCAAGTTCTACTATCACTTGTAGACAATTTAGAGACGCGTTCAAAATCTGTGTCATCATCATCATTACCTGAACGTTGGTTCTCTCGAAATTATATATAAAATTTGTTGGTTTTTGTTATATTCCTGCTGTCCGTATTTTTGTGCATAAGTTCCATTGTAGATTCTGCAATATTCAAGTTAACGGATACATCGATACCCTTATGTAACTTACGAGTATAAGCACGATCGGTTAGTAATAGATTTATGAATAATCGATCAGCTTGAACTATAACTGAACGAACTCGGGGTTTGACTTAGTTATACCCGTGCAAATAATATCTAACGGTTAAATTTAACTGAAATTTGAACCTTACTTATATAAATTAGAAATTGAATTTGAAAGCGAGGTTTTTCCACAAGGGAAAAAGGTGAAAAAGTTAAAAAGTGTAGACACGATGAGAATAGATTTAGAACGAAAACCTACAATTAATGTTTCGAAATGACTGCGTAGCTGAATTCTTAGAATTAATAGAAACTGATTAATAAACCAAATAAATTAACATAATTAATAAATTTTGACGTAATAAGTCATATTAATAAAATTTAATGTTATAACAATGAACATGTAAACAGAATGTATTTAAATATAATACGTGACGTACCTAAATAATGACGTGTAAAATTTCTTTACCAATAAAATCTTGTATCTGCAATGTTGGCCGCAATACCTAGACCGTGGAGTAAAACAAGTACAAGGAGGTGGTTCTAGGCAATCCCATACATTACTGTCCTAGGCACTATAACATCCAGTATTTCACTATGGTTGCTGTTGACGGTGTTATGACCTAACTGGCATGTTTACGATTGAATTTCTGTGTTTGTTGTATGTGGTCGAAGTCTATTTTTTTCACTTACTGCTATAAAATCAGACGTTATTATAAAGGAAGGAGTTTTCCAATATTTCAGCATGTTAAGCGTTATTAAAGTTTAATTTATCTAAGATCATATTTAGGACATTACAGAATATACGTATGTTATGATAACTTCTTCTTAAAATAGTTATAAATTTTCTTATGTTTTCGTTAAACTCACATTCAGTTAATTAACAAATCAATAATATTTTAATACATATCATCGCCTCAAACTATAAACAAAACTATATTAAAACTTTTAGCAAAATGCCAACCGCGCAATTAAAACCTCTTATTTTACCCCAAAGATCTTACCCAGAAAGCAATCTTATCCCCTAGTTTTAGAGTAGATTATCCAGATAACAAAAGTTTTTGCTGAACAACCTACGGAAAAACCCATAATCGCTGCACTAAATTCTTAATAGCGTTTCGTGTAATTACATCCATGAAAGCAAGCTTGGCTTTAATTCCAATCCTTGTTTGTTTTGCTGATGGAATAATTTTAAGGTTTTTGTGAGTCGTGACTTGTGGCATAATGGTAGAGCTTCATTACAGCTTATAATGCGGAATTTAATGAATCTAGTTTGCATTATACCATGATTTTCTTGTTCGGTCAAATGTGATGGGCAATTTCGATCTAATCTTTGCAAGTGAGCTTGCGTAAGTTATTCTGGTAACTTTTATTTAGATTTATTGCAGAGATTTTCTAGCTGAAACTACTACTGTAGATGGAGAGTTTTAAACTGAAAGTGATACCTACTTGATTTAAGGTTTTAATGCTGCGTGAATTGTCCAGCAATATTTATTATCTATCTATCTGATGAAGGAAGAAATGTTTACTCATAAAGAGCAAAAATTAAATGCGCTCAATTTGAAGTTATTTATACAAAGAAGGGTTATTGTTATTTCATTTTTCAAAAGCTACTACCAATATATTCTTGCAAGCCTTTCAATATCCCGCAATGAATCAGGCTTATGGCTAACCTTGACTTTTTTCCAGTACATTTTGACAGGTAATTCCGGGTAACGAATGAGGGGACTGTACCAGGAGAGCATATCAAGCAGGTGGTTTGGGTGACGCTAAATCTAGCGTTATCGCGAGCTGACTGCCGCTTCGACAGACGAAGCCCTTTTTGGTCGTGGGGTAGCTTTAACAAGGTATATAAAATATAAGTATAAGGTATATCTTTTCCTAGAACATGTAAGACTTTTTGGTAAATCGGAAATAAAACATACATACATATACAAAAACAACGGGAGTGTTAATATGTCTAGTTAATGACAGTAATATTATAGACATACCTGCATCATTCAAACCTCAAGACACAAGCAAATTGCTTAGTTTAGGGTTCATTGTTATCCCGACACTAATCCCCACAAAGTCTCCTCTTGATTTATTCAAGTTGAAACGTCGAGAATTTATATTTAATTTCTAACTAAGGATTTTTTCTATTGAATGAAAAGTTTAAGAAAGCCTCAGAACATTAAAAGTCAATCACTTCATTTCACCTCACAAGTTCGACTACTGAATAACCCTACCACTGCGACAACGATCCGCGGTAGTCCCGTGAATAAATCACCGCGCGCTCTGATCCCTTAAATAAGTACGTTCCCGTGCGTGACGTATCGAGCGGGGTGCCTCTAGGTGTGTAATGAGAATATCTTACGGACCTGCACTCTTAAATATCTCTTTATAATAAAAAACCGACTTCGAACGGCTTTATAGCTGGGTCGGCTAGGTGGGGCACACTCGACGTCTTATTGTCTTTATAGACTAGACATAACAGTATTTAATTTTAAACATATCTCTCACAACAGAGCTCACCCAACCTATTAGGTATCAAAATCATCTTAACCCTTAACAATCTACAACAATAACCCTCTAAGCAAGCCCTTAAACTTAACTCAACAGGAAATAGTCTGAAATGTACGTAACGTGTTTAATTCAGCGTCGTTTATACAGGATGGCGCAAAACTAAGGCAAGAAATGCCATGGGCCATCTTAAAACACCGTAATTTTTATTTTTACTCTTTCTATAGGATATGTTAAAATCCACTATCTAAAATAATGGGCTTAGGGTAAAAAAGTACTTATATGCAAGATCGTACTTAGTTTCTGATATGAACCAATCAATAAATGAAATTTAATAGAATTATGATATTAGAACTTGAAACTAAAATATTTAAATTAAAGTCTGTTTATAAAATAGAATAATTATTTATATAGTTTTGCCATTCAACGTGAATAGATTTTAATGTAATTTAAAAAAAAATCTATAAATAGTTCTTTTCTATGAATAAATTATGTCCTCCACCTCCCCCCTTTCACCTGTTTCGTGACACCTTGTATACATCGCCCCTTTGTTGGCACTATTGCCACAGAATAGGTGACAGTCGCCATCAGCATGCTTATGCTTAATGACGTAAGAGGAATACGATAACGCGAATGTCTTCGTTACTAGTCGCAGAGCCAATGTCACAATACCCACCTTATTCAATTATAGTAACCTGTGTTGGATTATTTTACTTTAAAAACTTTCGTGGTTTAACGTGGTTTTAGTTAACGTAATAATATGAATAGTAGTTTAAATATTAAAACGTGGCCACAGCCACGGGCGAAATACTATATTAAGATTGATTTATTATTTTATCGATCAAGGACAAGTCTGCTTGAATCCCTTTTGTTGTTGATTTGCAAAGTTTATAGTTCTTGAAATAAATCAAGGTCCGCGAAAAAAAAAACGGTAAACACATTAGGATACTTATCTCCAAGACTAATCGCTTCAAATTCAGCGTGTTGTACGAACAGTCAGCACAATGTGCGAATAAGCACAATGGTAATGCGCGTATTGTCGTCTCTATAGCAGATAATGTATGCCGAGATATAAGAAATTGCGCGGGAATCTGATAAGCATATCATAAACGTAAAGAGCCTTGTATTTTAGCGAAAGCTGACGCGTCGCTGAGATTACAAAGGAAATGGACGACTTTATACGTTTTATTGTATTTTCATATTAATACAGATTATTTATATTCGAAGCTGTGTTGTCTTGGGTAGACGCTTTTCTGTACGGTTCGAAACCACAGAAAACTTATATTTCTAGATTATGTGGATTTTTTGTATAAAACAATATTATTACCTATGCATGTATTGTTTATTCGACTAGTCGACAGCTTCGCAGCTTTTTTACGTTATCTACACAATCTATCTTCTATAAATAATTATAGCACGGAAAGTAATGACTCTTCAACTGTGTAGATATTGTCACTTTGTCAGAAATAATGATTTTGTTTCTAAATAAGTAAGGAAATGTAAAAATAGTATATTTTTTAACTATTTAATCGTAGTTTAAGAAGGAGCATCTATCAAACGAGATTCACCCAGCAAGAGACGGGGGTTCAAATCCAACCTGAGTCAAAATATTGCTTTTTTATAGAGAAGGACTTTGTCGCTTAGCGACCACAGTGTCCCATACAAACTTCAAAAACAAAACAAATTAATAGTAAAATATTGAATAGTTTCTCCTATTTTTTTACTTGTAAACATATTTAATGTAACTTCTAAAATTACACATTCTCTCCGACTCAACAAAAACAATAAAATCACGTAACATCAGTTAGTTTAACTACCAATTTTTATACGATACGTGTAACAATTTGTGCCCTTTGTCGAGCCGAAAGGTCAAAATTTCCTCTCGCAGCTACTAAAGTAATCTTTGAAAGGTCAGCTGATAGATCTGTTATGGCTATTGAGCCTTAGTCGGATTTGTACGTAAGCAAAAAATAAGGTATACATACGTAGATATGTTCGACTGAATATTTTTTAAATTATTTTATTAAACACAATGTTAAATATATTTTAAGGCAACAAACTTTTGAATTTTTATTTTAATGCATAAAGGGAAACTTGGGGAATTATCTTCTATAATTTCTGTTTACAATTTTCATTTAAATGATGGCGTTTTTCAAGATACAAAGTTTTGTGGACTTCCCCTTATACGAGAAATGAAATCAAAAGCCCTTCCAAAGCGTCCAACTCAGACTGAGGTCCGTCTGATAAATGATTGTGGTCAGTTATTGTTCTGTAACGATGATGAATGCCCGCGTGTAATCGGGCCTTGACTTATAACGGACGGAAAGTGAATTGTTGTACCTTCGATAGTTTATGATATAGACGAGCATCGACTTATTGTAACCCATGTAAGAATTGATTGGTAACATTAGATTCAATTGTATTGCAGCTCTTATAAGTATAACAGTCAATATATTTTAAACTTTAAACTATGCAGTCCGGCAAAAATATCACTACGATACGATACGACGATTCTGTTCAAAATGCGTCGACCATTAAGTGTATGAAATTAGTAAGTAAATAATGTAAACTGTGTTATGTAACTGTATGTAACTTATTTTATTGTTCTCATTGCCATGGGTATCGACAACCTCAGGAATATAATATAAACAACGGTTATTTATATGTATTTACTGCGACCAACAAAGCACCTGGTAATCGTATACATAGTAATTATAAAAAATCCCCAAAAAATAATTATTATTATAAATACTATTACATAAACTATAAAAAATATATGATATTATATTATATAGCTAGGGTATTTATTTTTCGCGCTGAACAGCTTTTATACTGCCACTTGAACCTAATTTTTTATTATTTACAAGACACAATAATTCTAAAAAGATTCCTCCATTTGCGTAAGAAAGTAGGTACCTATATTAACCTGTCGCATACGTGTCGGAAACGACTTCAGCTGAATCTATCATATCGTTTCCGGGATTAATAAGAATTCCCGGGCCATTGTACGCTCAGTGACATGTAGATAGTACTACGAGTATGAAGTAACATTGTACAATAAAAATGTGAATCTCGGAATGTTGGGGTTAGCTTCTCTTAACAAAACAATACACTGTGGCAATGTCGTTAGTATTCTTAACACTATTTCTTGTGGTACGGATTAAAATAATACAAGTCTTAATAGTGATTAGTATTTAGTTGTAAATATTAAAACGTAGTGCATGTTACATAAGTAACATATAAAATAAAAATTGAGAATGTACCTAACATAAAAGAGTTAACATTTTATTCCTTTTTCAGGACATTACTAAGTTCACTGACACTACATATACGCTCCCATTCGAGTAGGTGCTCGATATTCGTCCGCAGTAGGCGTACGTGCGAGTTGGTCGTGAGCGGAATGATAATGTCGAAGGTTTAAAGCTACCGAGATGTCTCCAAAGGTAATGTAAGTTGTTGAGTGGCTTCTAAGTATTGGAAAAGTATGAATACTATCATTCCTTCCTTTAGTATATTATTATAATAAAGGTTAAATTTAGTGAACCTACGACCATCGGAATGAAAGTCGAGTGTGCTTGCCAACACGGCTCTGATGTCTGGACTCGCCTCAACCCTGCACTGGCATGTTTGCTAACAATTAGCATACCCCTCCAATAAGAGAGTTGTCGGAATCGCACCTCGCGCTAACTGTGTTACCCGGCCCCGCCTGCTTTACATACGAGTATTTTGAGGTAGAGCTACGTGTTAGTAAGGTGCTGCTTTACTTCTACAGGATTATTGACTATATGAGTTATCGACGACCTCTGTGACGCAGCGGGCGAAAGTCTGCATATGACGCAGGAGGTTGCGGGTTCGATTCTCGCCTCGGAACAAACATTTATATGATACCTTGCAGATATTTTTACGACTGTAGGTAATATTTGTTAAAAATTAAGGTAAGTATATCAGAAATCTAGCACCCGTAACAAAAGTTTCGATCATACCACGTGGCCATTTGTGTCTGTGTGAAATATCTACTCGTAGCTATATTTATTTTTTATTTCTTTTGTTAATAAATTGACAATATTTCCATTTAATAATATAATATTGTCATAAATTCATCAAAAAGTCGAATTGCTATTTGATTTAATCCAATATCAAAAGCAGGTGAACCCAGATCAGAGCCACCAACTTTGCTAAGAGGTGTGAGGCCTAACACGTTTACAGCCGGGTATGCAAATTGTGTGCAAACACGGCCGGAAGGTGAGCCTCTTTGAGGATGCTGTTATTCTTTAATGGAAGCTAGCGTTCCTTTATTGGGGAAATTTTTATTGTTGCGTAAGAAAATGTTGCAAATACTACCGATTTAGAAAAACACACCTATAAAATATTTTAAGGCAGAAATAACAGTATTTATAATATCCCCGTACTGTTCACGTCTTTCTAATAAGACAAATACGTATTAAGTCAGGTAATACCTACTTTTCGAACTGTCACTATTTAAAAAACCTCATTAAGTATACAATTACAATACAGGGTTTACTGTGTTACATTCCGTGTATTTCCTGTAGGAAGATCAATAAATAAATAATAACCCATTACTTAAAATGGGTGCTATTGGGACGTGGGATATGTCCGGTAGTGGAACGTTATACAGACCGTATGATGATGATGAAGTATCCACAAAACCCATTTTTAGTTCGATTCATCGGTGCGCGACAAAAAGGTGAATACATCAAAATTCATGATTCATTCATCCATTGAACACAACTGTTTGCATGCATTCAGCAAACTATCTGAACATCGGGAAACTAGCAAATATACTCTCAAAAATATAAACCATGTTTTATTATAGATAGGTACCTATTTTATATCACCTATTAAATCATGATAGATTTGAATACAATACAAAACACTTTATTGTCCACGGGTGATGATAAGCATGAGGTTTTATTATGTTTGGAACATTAGTATTGCAATTCAACGCGGCAATGCCCCCAGAATTCTCGTAACTCTGCCTCGTAGTGACTGTTCATGGCTTGGTTAAGTAAATATCATAAAACAATCAACTTGAAAGTTTCCACTGCAATTTCTCACATCTTGTCGTACCTAGAAGATATCTGATTACGTTCCGCGTGGCCATTGCACTGTTATCAAAGTATAAATAACCAGTGATTAGCATTCCATTGTCATTCAAGTCACAGCGCTGGGAATTCAACGGACGTACGACACAGTGGAGAGAACCCAGCTGGTCCACAGCAGACAAACAGTGCTGTAGCTTAAACACACAGATGGACTGTGCACCTGCACTCTTTATCATAATCAACAAATATCCTGCCAGCGATTGCTTTTCTGCATGAATGCATTGATGTAGATTTTAGCTTAAGGTTAATAGTTTAATTTATATATTAAATATAGACTGACTGATTATAAAATCAAAAATCAAAATCAAAATATTTATTCATTAATATTAATTATTAATATAGACAAGATTAAATGAATAAACATTTTTTAAATCTTTTCTGCATATGGTACTACTAAAATACGCAAAAAATTTACCGCCTTGACTACGTACATTATGTACATAATGCTAAAAATAATTTTTTAATAAAAAACAAAATGTCTTTAAATGTAAGATTTATAATGGCTTTATCATGGTTTCAGAACTTAAAATAAGTAAAATAATTTCATCCAGTATAAAGTTTTATGGTAACAAACAAAAACTTATGAATTCAGAACCTCCTTTTTGAAGTCAAAATAGACCAGCTAATGAGTAGCATGTAGGATTATAAATAATATAGAGTAATAAATATATTCTGCATCTTACTTAACCAGCTGTTTCCAAATAGCCTACGCCCTATGTCTATTCAAGCATGTCTTCACGAGTCTCGGAGCAGCGATCGTGAATTTATGATGCAACCTTTACTGCACTCCACGCTAACCTTATTGCTTCTGTTTGTGTTAACAAAGAAAAACATCATCATAAAAGTTATGTAGTTACGTTATTGGTCACGGTGGGACTATTCCTTTACCAGTTAAGCTTTGGTTTCGTCTGAAATTAACCAAGAGCGATTGAAATTTCTATACAAAAGACAATAGTCGAAAACTCGGAGAGAACAGAAGCTACCACTGTGAAGAAAAGCCCCACAGGTCTACCCAATTGAACCCATTATACGGCATTGGTGAAATTACACCGCTTACCAGGCTGTTTGGCGATCAGCAGTTACAGTACATTCTATCTCAACTTCTGGTAAATCCTTTGTAAATCGAGTAAACCCTAAACTATCCGAGTCACAAAGAGACAGAAACTTCGTGAAGCCTTAAGAGAACTGTTAGCATTGCTGCTACCTAGTTAGTGAGTTGGTGAGTCGACGAGTTAGGGAGTTGGTTCAACTGCTGAATATGCACAACTTTCAACGACGTTACGTGGAGTTGAATCGGAGGTGTGGTGAATGTGGAGTGTCGCTCGCTTCTGATATATGAATACAGCTTCTCAGCACACCTGTACATTTGTAGGCTACATCTTTACAACTAGGTGCATCTTTTGTACAAGCGTTATCTAGCACTTCTTGTGTAGAGTTGCTTTGTCCTGTCAAGTGAAACATTTTCATTTGAATCAACATTACATCAATGCTATCAGAAACTTATAAGAATTCCTCAAAAACATATAAGGTCCTTTAAGATTCATAGAATCTAAATTCTTATAGAATATTCTATAAGACACAACTTAAAAAAATATATAGGTTGATACTTCTTACAACATGCAAATACAGTAAACGTTACCGACTGACAGTTTCATCGTAGATAGTTTTATCTCATGAGCTATTGCAGTTCTATTACGCGTCCGTCATTACCCACTAATGTAGGTAAATGGAAAATTACAAAAAATATCACATATGTCCCGTATTATCAGCTCATTTCCGCTAGAATGTACCATGACTTCCGTACATCAGTAGCTTCTATTAGAATCTACTAAAGCTCAAATCCCCCTGGCAGTTTATACAAAGCTTACTAACATAATAACTAATTGGTAGTTCTTAGTGAGACGAAATAAGGCTTAAAGTTGCGTGTAAAAAACCGCGGATGTCTCACCGTTGTAATGAAAATGTAATGTAATTTTTTCGGCTAATGATCTGTGATGGTGACTTGTGGAACTCAATATAATAGAATGCAGAGATTGACGTGTTTTTATTGAAATCTAACTCGTTTTTCTTTTAACCGTCGTGCTAAGTAGTGCCAACCTACGAGTAGCACTACCTCTTTCCGCAGGTTTGGTCAAAATAACTGCGAGATTTAAAAAAGTAGGAATACGAAAGCGTCGGTTTAGGTAAGTACTATACTATTTTACTGTGTTCACCAAACTGCCCGGTAAGTGTGGTAATTATACCAAATCTTGCAAGAACTATAAACAAGAAATACATACAAAACAATTTACACAGCAATATCTAGCCCCGTAAAAAGCTCAAAGCTACTTACTTAACTACTTATGGTTACTCGATAATCTAATAAACTTATAAAAATATCTGCAGATCGTACAATTTTTTCCGTGGAGAAAATCGGACCCGCAAACTCCAGCGTCGCATAGACCTTCGTCCGATGCGCCACAGAGGTCCTCAATAAAGAGTTATATTGATGACCAGTGCCCAGTAGTCCCACTACTGGGTATATGTGATATGCGCGTGATATGGGTTCTAATGATGATATCTAGATTCTCGTATCTACCGAGTTTAGCCCGAGCCTGGACAAGATCGATTCCTCCGAAACCGTATTATCCTCCTAAACGTGTAATCCATCAAATAGACCCTCCAATTACTGGATCCTTGAACACTATCCCGGATAAATTACATTTGAATTCGCTTTGGCATCGGATTGTCTATGCTAGGGATAGCTTTCCTGTTTTGCTGTTATTTACTTAAAATACAACCAGTATTTCCGTAGTTTCCGGTCGAGATCTTGTCGAGGTTATAATAAACCGCGCATCATAATTCGTAGGTTACCAATAAATATTAAAACACGTACAAGTCGCGTGGCAACTGTGTACTTAATGTAGTAGTAAGTACATTAGGTAGTCGCCATTAATAATAGTAATTCGGTTAGCACTAGCGATCATTTTAATAAATAATCAGGCAATAACGGTTAACAACGTGTTTAAGCTACATAATTAATATATGACCATCTGAGCGCAAATAGAATTACCTAATTAATTGTTACAAACCAATTAGCCAATATAATTAACAATAAATTTACGTTAACCATTTTCCACTAAAGAACCTCCATTCATGTAAAATAACATTAAAAGAAAAAATATCCTTGTTAAGCCTTATAATATACGAGTCCAGATAGACATTAAACGACCATAATTCTTACAGGACTAATTATTGGAAGAGAGCTCAGGTAATTCTTATAAATAATTTTATAATTTATAAATTTCTTATAAATAATAAAAATAAAAGCTAAGGTTCTATTTCATAAAAAGATAAATTCATTATAATATATTTGCAACCTTAGTATAATTTGACTTGTGAATCTATGCTACTGCTATCGTCATCATCGGTCTGAGGCAAAGATTCACAGAAATATTCAAAGAATTATTTACTTAGCTTTATAACAAGAGTTGCTTTACTATTATACATTATTACCTATATTATTGCTATACATATTACCTAGTATTACCTATCACTTATATCATCACATTAAGCTACATAATTGTAAAATATCATCAAAATCTATTCAATGGTTTTTGCGTGATAGATAACAATCATACATTCTTTTAAATTTTCGCATTTATAATATCTGGGGGGTTGATAATATTAAGGTTAAACTTCTTCCAGCTAATTTAATCAGTCAGTAACAAATTAACACGTATGATAGACGATGATGATGATGATCACGCCGCGGCCTTAAAGCCGCGGCGTGACGTTACTCGATAATTTCTCTAAGTTACTAGCGATCCGATTTTTTGCCATTCACAAAAGGTCTTTTGTCAGTTGCCCGTATTTTACAATACCACTTTTGTTGTAAGCAATTATGTTTTAGGGTACCTACTCGGTTAATTTTTCAAAACTGAAAATGGTAAGTATTTATTTTATTGAAACGAACTTAATTTAACTTAACACAATGTTTGTTTTTTTGTGACAAATTACGCTGAGATTAGGTACATAATATGGCAAAATATAATGATTAATTTAATTTAATATAATTATGTGTCACTTTAGATTAGGTAAACGTATTATTGTTTTTTCGTGATAGTATTTTTTTTAAACAAAATCAAAAACTTCTAGAACAGTTAACAAAAATTAACCATCATCATGTCAACCAGTGTGGATAGCAACGAAGATATAAGCTAACTTAACGTAAAGCAACATTGTTCCCTTTGTTGCTAGTAATTTTAATTTGTTAACATTAAAAGCTTTGAAGTCGCACATAATTTATGTAAATTCCTAGCTTATGTATTAAAAATAACATTCTAGTGCTAACTTCCCATAAATATGCATATATTAGCGTGTTCTCAAGAAAATTGCTCAAAGTTATTGAATTCCAAATGTAGTAGTCTCTTAGTAGTAGGAAATCTTTTTTCTCATTAAATATTACATACAACAATAAAGTAATTAGAGGCTTTGAAATAATAATCAGTTGAGTACCTACTTGCGTTGAGTACTTTTGATTGATAAGTATTTCTCAAATATTGTTTAATTGGTTTTAATATAAATATATATTTTAAAGCTATTAACATACTATTCAGATTATTACACACTAACCAAAATATGGATGATATGGATCATATTATCTGAAATAAAACGATTTTTAGTTTTTATCTGTCCGGTACAGCTCAGAGTTGCGTCGTTGTCACTCCAGTGAGTGGTGATAACAACAATATACGGATGTGTGATTATTAAATTTAAACCGCCATACTATTCAGATTAATACATCCTAATATGGATAATGTTATCTGAAATAAAACTATTTTTTGTTTTTATCTCGCCGGTACAGCTCAGAGTTGCGCCATTGTCACTCTAGTGAGTGGTGATAACAACAATATACGGATGTGTGATGATTAAATTTAAACCGCCCATATCCTCAGACCGAATATAATTCGATACATATACAAGGAATTATTCCTACAGAACCCTTGGATCCATATTCTCACTTAGCCAGTTTTTTTTCGCTACCACTTGTTCGAAAAGCTCAAACATGTCTCGACCTGATCTTAACGGCTCTTCTTTGTCCTTCCGTGAAATACATACTAGCAACCCGACCCATCTTTGTGCGGGTTCCTGCCCTTAAACGACTGTTTTTTCTACTCCTTAACTAGCTTTTTTACTCCTGGAAGTGGACAATTCACACAACAACTTAATAACTCTTAACTTTAGACACATATAGTACGTTAGTTCATATCATATAATGATAATTAGCTGTATGTAAGATTTACGCCGCATCATATACAAGGGCTAGAAGGAGAAAAATCCGTTTCCCACCGGAAAATCCATTATAACGGGAACAAAGCCACAAGACATAAACCTAGTTCTATACCCAGCGGCGAACTAAGTTTAAGTAGTGATTAAGTGGATCATCAGCTGAGGATGCGCACGCTTTCCAATCACGATCTCTAAAGAAATGGCAATTTCAGAGAAAGTTCCAACGAGGCTTATAAACAACTATTATTAAGGAGACAAGTAATTGTTTAGTTGTATCCACGGTGGGCCGTAGATGCGTCAATATTGCCAACGTAAATAAATGAACAATAAAAAAAATATTTTACATACCTACTACAAAATACATTATAATATTTATTTGTATCCGAAGCGTGGTGATTAGAAATAAGTCCATAATTGCTTAAAGAGTTATAAAGAAGGCAATGCTCGGAGATTCTCCATGGGATTGAGTCAGAAATGAGAAGATACAGAGAAATTAACTCGTTGAAGTGACAATAGGCCGCCCATACAGCGGGCGACTTGTTGGCTGATGTGGTAAAAACGTATTATTCGTAATTAATACGAGTATTATAATTGTTCAACATACATATAGGTACACGAAAAAAAACCTTTTTCCTGGCGCAGTTGATAATCTTCAGTAAAAATCCACAACGCTATTTCAGCTACTTTTAGCACTCTACAAAACAACTAGATTGCCTACCATTTCGAATTTAAATTAAAACTTAGTTACAATACCAATAAAGACGCAAATCGCATACATTAAAACACTTTGTAATAAAATAACTATCGACCTTAAGGAAATAGGAATAAGGGGTGATTATTTAATACAATTAAAACCTTAAACAATGTTGTCGTTATGGAGTATTTACAATGAGAATGAAACGTTTTATTGATACTGCCAAGTCCATCGTACAACGGCTCAATATAATGCCACACACTTTTCTTAACCGACATTTCCAAATAATTTATTTAAACTATATAAAACAGCAACATCTAGCCACGTGGTAAACACGAAGCTTGTGTTACGGGTGCAACACAATATACATACATACATGGATAATATAATATACATCAATAGATAGAAAGTTACTAAATAGAAAACACCCTGAAAACACACAAATATTTGCAGATTAACACATTTTTATTCCGTGGCAGGAAACGAACCCGCAACCTCTTGCCACGCAGGCGGAGCTTTGACCGCTTTGCCCCCGCTACAGAGATCGTCAATATTATATTTTAGATTATATAAAATCGCCAAGACCTATTAATGGGTTTTACAGTGAAGACCTTAGTGGGACGTAGTTATTCTTATTAATGAAGATCAGATAAGTTATCGAACATAAACAGAAAGTTAGTCAGCACTGCGGTACTCGGGTTTACGAGTATTACTTGCATAATTTCACGAACTATCGTCGAAACGAGAGCGGAGCTAGTTTATTGTTTCAGCATTGGTTGCTGGTTATGAGAAAATGGATAATAACATTCCCCCTTTTGGACCAGTGAACTATATGACGCTGCTTTAATTGTGGCATTCACCAACAATCGTTAAGAGAAAAGTCACTGTGTCCCAGCAGTGGGAACGTAAATGGTGTTGGTGGTCTTTCGTAAATCCGGTATTATTGAAGGTTACAAGGTTGCCATTGATTTACGTCGATATTTTTTATTAACTATTTTTGAGCGATAAATGGAACTAAGTAACATGAGTGATCAATAATGTTTTTTTAAACAAACTTTATTTACCAAAACCTCATCTCAATTACATTTTACAAAATACAACTCAATTTACGAGAACAGTTAGAACAAAACTAAATTCAGTTCCAAATTGAGTCCACAAAACGATGTCTTAATAAACAACATCAAGATTTGACTACTTTTGAACTAGTTGCAAGTAAATCTTTACTTTCACAAGAAAAGCAATTACGATAACAAAAGACAAGGCTTTTAATAAATAATAAATGTATCATTACAAAGGCGAGTTATGTACTATACAGCTTTTATTCACCAAATTTATACCGTTACCTTATGACTAAGCGTCGTCGGTCGAATCGAGACCATATTATAGTGTAGCGTTTGGATGGCTGATGGGACTTAAAAGTTGTAGAATGGCGACAAGCAGCGTCAAAAGACAACTAAAAGATGATTTGATGAAAAGTTTGTTTCAAGTCAAATAAAATTAGAAATCTTAAGACCTTATGAGATAATATTTTCTTCAAAAAATCTTTATGGTTTAATCATTTTTATTTTCAATTTATTAAATCATAATCGTTAAAGTTTATGCAATCTGACTTTTCAAGTTTGTAGGTAATCAGCCGAAATTGTTAAGCAACGATCTGCTCAAAAACAACATCTGCTCAAATGATCTGCTCAAAAACTACAGTTAAAGATAACAATGAGCGTCCCACCACAAAGCGAGGAAAGTTGCAATGTTCAGGTGTTATTGATAGCTCATGAACGCACGGTCGGTGTTTGAGGATGTTGATCGCAAATTGCATAATTTCGCCTTCCACTCCGTCATAATAACGACACGACACAATAACACGAGATGTGGTGCAAGTCAAGAGCTTCTGTGATATCTCTAAATTAATCTGTAACCCTGCGCATATCATTTGTGTAGGTATTTTTAATTTGAAATTAATCTGATAAAGCTAAGTTATTACAATACAATACAAAACCGCTTTATTGTGCACCAAAAACAATACACATGATTAAAACACAAAAAGAAACACGTACAATGGGCGGCCTTATCGCTAAAAAGCGATCTCTTCCAGGCAACCTTTCCACATAGTGTCGTCAAACCTACTAAACGATTTGAGGTTTGAGATCGATACACCACACAGACAGAGCATCGTTCAGTGCCACAGTGCCAAGTTGTTGCGATACCAGCCGCCTGGGAAGCGTGGTGATTATACTAATTCGAGATATCGCTGTAAGTTCACATGTCGAGCCACCGTCGAAACCGCCAGTCGATAGGATCTCCAATACGGTCGCCAACAAAAAGAAACGCGCGGTATTTCCCACGGGGCGCTGAATTCTTGGCCATTGGGACGCGGGCCTTTACAGTCTGCAGAACAGCTGGCGAACTCCTCAGTTAGGGTATTAAAAGTCAGTGTGACTTTATCACTCTTCTTGTAGTTCTTGTGTGGTTAGCAAGTCGAAAGGATCTCCAAAACAGTCGCTAACAAAAAGACATGCGCGGTATTTTGGCCATTGGGGCACTTACAGTCTGCAGTACAGCTGGAACACTCAATGGAAAGTAGGAACCCTTAAGAGCCAGTAACTTACTACCAGTCACCTACAGCTACACAAAGGCTTACACAATATAGCGTTCTGAGAACCAGCTGTTTATTTGTCACTGTGATATACCCGGTGTATTCGATAACCAATGTATGTATTGTGTATATATATACGTTATTTTAGAAGGCTCTATTAAGGCTTGTCGGCTTTTGGCAAATAACGGGCCGCTAACGACCAGCGATCATACATCAGCCGCTGATAAGGAAACAATCGGTTTACTTATCAGATTTGGGTGAAATTATGATGAAGTATTTCAAGTTTTGTATAACTATTTAATATAGGGTAACCGACAGACGATTCTGTTTTATAGATGAGTGTTAAGGCGCACTTAATTTTTTGATGAAGTAAAATCTAGACGTGCGGCACGGGCGGCGGGGTTTGATCCCTCGACCTTCGGAATCAAAGTTGAGTGTGCTCCCACTTAGCCAACACGACTCTGTGACTTGACAATAACGCATTCTTATTCTAGAGTCTACTTAAAACAAGAAAACATTTTAGACAATGTATGGCATTATTCAGTGAGCATCTGTAGCTCGCTCGTTCTGCTTCAAGTGAACCCGTGTGCAGAATGCGTTATTACTCACTTGATATTCACTATTCAGCTGTCCTGTCTAGCTAGAATGCAGTCGAATTTTCTAGACTTTGCTTGTGTTTTATGATTGTGACAAACAAAATTGATATCAGGATTTTATACTGGACAATAGTGTGCGGTTCGATTGTACGTAAAAAGACAGACTGTCGACCGTCAACTCTTTTTAATCCCAATGCTGTTTGAGATTAATAAGTTATAGGTCATAACATTTTGTCATATGATTTTTGGAATATAAAAATTCTTTTTTATTAATTTCCGTTCATTATATTTGTAGTATTGCACTTACCCGTACTCTTAACATTGTTACAGCAAAAAACTTACCTGTAAAAAAATATATTTAATTAGTCTATTAAGTCATAATACGTCTGGCTACAGAATTTTTTTTCGCCCTGTCAAACATGCAAATGAATTAAGGCAGAAACACATTTGTAACACCCGACGCCACCCGATGAAACGTGATGCGTGTTGAGTCGAATCAAATGTATGGTTTTCTATAGACCAGAAACACACTTTGAACACGCGACCCGACGCCACGCGCGCACACGCCACCTGATCCAGACGTGCCAGATCTGCGTGTGCGTGTTTACCCCCACCATGCGTTCCCATGGTGGGGGTAAACACGCCATCCGACGCGGGAGCGCAGTATGTTTCTAGACAACACTCGACGCCACGCGTCATTCGTTCGAGAACTGTCACTTTATGACAATTTCATATTAAATTTTTGCATTTATTTAGTGAAATGATGATGAAATGCTAGTATGTCGTGGCGTCGCGTGTTGGTAATATGCACGGTGCACGTCGGGTGTCGACACGTCGCGTCGCGTCGGGTGTTACAAATGTGTTCCCTGCTTTAATCTATAAATATCTTAGGTCTAATGACGTACGTATTTAAATTAATCTTTCAGACCACACAGTCAAGCTAAGTTGCGATCATATTTATCAGCACGTTATATTTAATTGTAACAATTTGAATTTTATAAAAACTTTTACAAAATACGAGTTGTATGTCTACTATCTGTATCATCTGTATCATTTGTCGGTTTATAGACTTATCTAAAGAGAAGTAAATTATAAGTTACCTATAGTTTGATCTGAGGGTATGAACGACGGACACATGAGGTATGAACTGAGATGCAATAAAGAAACCAATTTAAAAATTATACTCTGCTGGATCATAATGTCCAGGTTATTAGTTTGACGTGCAGGCTTTCGTATCGCTAGCAAACACTTACAAAATTTTATCATAAGTATCTTATACTAAATAATAATTTCATCATCACAACCCATAACCTAAGAGCCCGTGATGGCCAGACCTTCCTTTAATTCACAAGCGTGAAAATTCTTTCATGTGTATGTCTAACATAGGTAAGAATAACCCCCAAACATGAAACCTGGATCGTGGTTCCTTTGGGAGATAACAACCTTTTACCTGTTATCTCCCAAAGGAACCACGATCCAGGTTTCATGTTTGGGGGTTATTCTTACCTATGTTAGACATACACATGAAAGAATTTTCACGCTTCAGAATTAAAGGAAGGTCTGGCCATCACAGGCTCTTGGTCTACCAGTATACAGATATAGAACAGAATGAAAGTACATCTGTTATTTCTTTGTCTTGGTAGGAGTTCTGTAGTTTAATCAAAGTCAAATTCAAGAACTTTATTTTCATAAAAATACATTGATTTACACGGACACGTCGGAAAAAACTAAACTAAATAAATCATTTATAACTATGACATTATGTCTCTGAGGTTCTTCCAGTTTACGAGGGTCGTAAAGTATTTAGTAGGGCGCATGCCCGAGTAATTAGTATGGATTCCTTCTTTTATATTCTCATTTTTATTTCATCTTACTGGTTTTATTGAGGCTTATGATTTCTTGTTTATTTTTTAATAAATGAGATTTTTAATTAATTTGAGCATTACTTAAATGTTTCAAGACAACCTTATCTGGATCGGTACATCGTCATTGAGGTCATCTGTATTCATTGAAAAAGCCTTTCAGAAGCAGTTTTTATACATTTAATATATTTTGGATGTGTCAGGTGATCCAGAAACGTCGACCGCGGTTCACTAGCCATGTTTGCAGTGTCGGGGCCTAACATGTATGAGAATTTTGGTACTAACCTCCAGCTGTTTCCCTTACCCAGAAATTTGTGTCAGCTCTAAGATCAATCGAGCTTACCACGGGGCTAGATATTGCTATGTGAATTGTCCAGAAATATTTATTTATTTATTTAATTTGCCAATTATAGCTATTGCAATCAACATATTTTATATTGAGAGGAAAACAAGTTTCATAAACGAACTAAATCACTAACACAAAAATAGATTAAGTACTTAAAAATCATTTAAATTTACAAAAATGCGTAGGTTTACATTTACATGCAGATAAGAGACGGTCAGTCAGAACACACAGGAAACACTTATGATAACGTGCGCCTACGCAACGCTGGACTGGACATGGTCTAATCTAAGTCGAGGCACATTAATGGAGGATATTATGTATATAATAATAAATATTGCTGGACAATTTACACAGCAACAACTTCAAGGTACACAGAAACAACCTCTTGCGTCTGGCAGACGTTCCCCCGCTGCGTCACAGATTTCCTCATGAAGATGGACAGCAGAGTAGTTTACCGGCCGATTTCCTGCGATCAGCAACCCACTGTAACCTATATGAACCAACCCTTATCAGTAAAGTATCCAATACTTTATCTGGACATTGTAAAACAGTCCTTATAACAATGATTGAACCCATACATCAGAACAGAACCCGCACCTGCCCCGACTTGTCTCATCATGTCTGCAGCATGTCGCCGCGGACCTCCGATATTCGACGCCCTTATCCGAGTCTCGGGTTTCTACCGGTTTTTATAGAACAGGTTGCTATTGTACTTTGAAGGTTTATTTTATCAGAAGGAATTACTGCGTATTTATTACAGTTGATAAACTCTACGCGTTTCGATTACTGACAGAACAGAACAGCAGAGTGGCAAGTGACAGTTTTATTCGAAGTCGATCGTGAAAACGTCAATGTCAATTTGTATTTCAGACTAGTTAAGTGTTAAAAAAAAAGTAAATAAATAAAATGGAAACCCAGAAATAACCTTTAACAGAGACCTATGACTAATTGTTGACGTTTGACATCTGCAATGATAATGTTGGTAGTGTTGGTCCAGTCAGCCATCCAAGTTCCCCATATATCTACAACCGAGTGCAGTCAGTCGGACATCGCTATATCTTTCGTTCCAGTTACACCGTTCTTTACCGCCATTTGAACGGAAATAAATATCATTATCGAGTTGTGTGCATTTTGTCGACGCGGTCGTATCGCGGCGCCGACGCGTCTGGCGCCATCTACCGCAGGGCTAACTCAATCCTGCATTTTAAAAATGGAAGATTCTTCAAACTAAGAACTGAAAATTGGATTTTAAGACTCAAATTGAATCACACTACAATATTGCTCAGACACCCGACCCCAACTCGAATGTCGAAGAAAGAAAACGGCCTGCTTATAAATTATTTTAAAATGTATTTTTTGAACTATTTTAAAGTAAAAACGTTTTAAGACAAACGATAGTTATTAAGATGGGGTGGTACTATTCTCTTTTCCGCCACTTTACATCAAACACACCAGTTGAGTTTCAACGTTCTTACAACTTGGCAACCCTAACAGCTAAGACTCACAACGACATTTCGAGCACGTAGAGTAGGTGTCCTTTGTATCTCTTTATTAAAACTGCGTTATTACGGGTTGGTTCAGCACAACGTCCCTTTGGTACAATATTATGTACACTACACGCTCGGTTTAATCTAAGATCTAGAAGTCTGAGTCAGTATTACTGGAACTTTGTACATGGGTGGCAAGGTAAAACGTCTTTCTTTACAACATTATAACTCACACATACAAAACAGTATGAAAGTGGGCTTGACAATATTTTTGTATTAATAAATTACAAGCTTCCGTCACGATTTTACTCTTATCATATTGGATGTTCCCGCTTAGTTGATTATGTTGTATTATTATATACTTATGCACTTATTATATCTCTTTAGAGGTACTTACAGATTATGGATGGATGTTTGTATTGTAACTAATTCAGGCAAAACATACTAAATGGATTTAGTATGATATTAGGTACATACCTCAAAATACACATTACCTTAACCGCGGCGAGAAATAAATTATAAACAAATCCGCTGCCTAAAAGCAAATTTATCAATAATTTCCTCTCAGAAATGTCTTTTACAAGTATTATCGAAGATCTTGAAACTAAACAAAAGCGATACAAAGTGAGATCCGATTGTTTCACAGTACAAGATACATCGGCGGCGCGGCTGCGCCCGACGCGGGACTTACCGTACATCCAACTAACGTGAACCGGCTGTGTGCTCTTATTCACATGTAATGATACATAAATTAACTCTTTATTGTAGGTACCTACTTATAAATAATAGAAAACAATTAGGTACAATACTTATATACCATGTGTAGTGCGTAGGCATTCAATTAGTTGCCGTTAATGACGGGAGCGAAGCTGTGGCGGATCCACTAGTTACCTACATTTGATAAGTTGCAACTTTTCCAGATTATTATGTGTAGGTATGTTAAGTACATTAAAATAATCACACACAAAGAAATCAATAAAAATAAAACAATTCGCAGTTCACAACAAATGAGGATTTTTCAGTCATTTGGTTAAAACATTTAGACCGACTGAAACAATAAAACTTAAAAGACTAACATTTAAAATTAAATAGCGAATAAGACCCCAAACAACTATTAAACATATCGAAACGTGTTCTGAAAGTTTATCTGAAAAATGTCGGCGCAAAATGGCCATGTAATGGTTTTACGAGCATTTCGGAAAACGGAAAACAGAAACTAATTTTTAACGAGTATTATATCGAAATAGCAATAAAGTGGCGACCTCTGGCTTTTATTGTTCTTGCAAAATGTAACGAGTATCTAGAAATTATGTTTTAAATTGCAGTGTGGTCTGCTGTTAAATAGAAATATGCAATAAAGGCACGTTAATTGTAACGTTACTTATGTTAACTAAATGCGAAAGTTTTTGGAGTTATGTCTTTTTAATATTTTTTCCGTAGTCCGGTTGACCGGACAACTGAACCGTACCACGGGCAATGAGTGAATATTAACTGTATACAAATTGTTGGTGTTCTGTATAACAAATATAATAGTTTTGTAAAACAGGTTATCATATCAGTTCGAAGTCAGATTAAACGTTAATTCACTCCAGCTGTAGTACTTTATAAATAAAAACAAAATCCCATTACATATGAAACTAGGAGCCGCCTGCGGCTTCGCTAAGCTTCCTTCCCTTACGTTTATTTAAAATAGAAATAATCATAGGGATTGTAATAAATAAGGATTGTTTGCCTGTATACCTGTATAAATCATAAACTTGGTTCGATTGTATACCTAGTACAGCTTATAATATACGTTGCAGTGGGTAATGTCAGGCTGCGGATAATGATGATAAATCATAAACCGTAACTTGAACTCCGAACTTGAAACTTCTACACCAAATATCCCTCTGACAATGTAAAATTCAGCGCAGGTATTTAAAATTTGACATCATTTAAAGTTTTGTGTATCACGAACTGGAGACAGTCACGCAGCTCACTGCCAAGGTCTTACACAAGGAATGACACGGGCACGAGACTACAATGCCGTTCAATTCAAGAATTATTGGAATACTAGCTTTGCGAAACTTTCCACCCGCGGCTTTGCCTGCGTTTTAATGGACTTTAAGGCGTAATTATGGGTTGTTATGATGATGAACGTCCCAGGCACTTCAATGTCTCGTGTAGAATGAGCTTTTCCTGACGTTAGGTACCTACTTAAAAGGGTGAAATTCCCACCACGTTTAACAAAAAGATTTGTAAAAGAATAAACCTCCCTAACTAAAGTGCTAGATGGTGTACGCGCAGAAAGAAACCAAAGTCATTAGTATTAGTCAGCGATCCATTAGCCGTGTTTTGTATTGTTCTCAGATTATTGCGATTAAAGGATTGACCTCGGTTACTAGAGTTTAATCCAATGACTTAGGTCAACCAAATTAGCAGCCTATTCATTAATTTTAAGTTACCTTAGATTCCATTAATATGATTCATGATATGAACCATGCATATGACTTCACATATACGACCTCTGTGGCGCAGCGGGCGAAGGTGCCGTTGCGGGTTCGATTCCCGTTACGGGACAAAAATTTGTAATATCTGAAAATATTTGTTTCGAGTGTTCTATATGAAAATAAGAAATATCTATCTTTGTATGTATATTATACAGAAATCGAGTACTGTAACACAAGCTTCGAGCTTACCACGGGGGCTAAGTTAGAGAATTTATATGCTAACTAAACTATCGTAAAGGTTTCACAGTCATCTCTCACTCAATATAAATCGTCTGAAAAATGTCCAAAGCCTCGAATTTGATTACAAAAAAATACATAAATCTTTTAAGGCATAAAGGGTTTTTTATAAGACTTGGCTCGAGCGAAATAAAGGTAGAAACTGTGAGGTCAGCATTAAAAGGCTTTTGGTGCCTAAATTGGAGGCTTTACCGAGGGCTTTGTCCAGATTTATACCGAAGCACTTTACTGATGTTCCTAATAAATTTTACCGACTTCTTTTCATACATTTTATTTTCCATTTTACGTAATGAACTTTAGAATAGTAAACTAAAACTTAGCACTTTTCCGAAACACATTCGCCAATTTAATCCGATGTTAAAAGATGGTTCTCTATTAATTCAAAGCAGGAAAGTAATTATAATCGAAAAGTTGATTCAGTCATATAATTTCTTTAGCTAGTTCATAAAACAATAACTGGTGATAGATTAATGATTAGTTTAGGGACGATTTTACGATTATTATAATATTAAAATTATATGGGCCGTGGGCTTCGCCCGCTTAATTCGCATGTCTTTTCCTCTCACCTTTTGAACCTTTCCTGGTCTACTACGAATATTTTAAAACCAAAAGCGCCTAAATCGGCCCAGCCGTTCTTGAGAGATAGTATTACAATCAAAGTGGCTTTGATTTTTATATCAGAGATATAAACATAACATAAAAAATGCAAGTGAAGCTGTCCGCGGGTCGGCTAGTTAAGGTAAATTAAGGAAACCCATGCCTAGAATGTAGTAGGACATGGTACCACAGCTGATAATCTGTAAGGTACCATACTATGTCCTACTACATTTTCATCATCCTATTGATAACACAATATTAACAGCTCATAAATATTGATATTTTATTTGATATTGCAAGGCAAACATAAACATCAAATAACAGACGCAAACACGAAATATGTGTAAAATGTAAATGTGACCCCGTTTTATTGTTATGCTGTATACAATATTGCAATTATTTGCGAATTTAGTAATGTCTATTAATTAATATTAATGTCGTTTGCACACAGCAACTAGCCTAAAACTAACTAATCCTAATATAAATCCCTAGTAACGAAATAAATAACATAATCATAAATGTACTGTGTCATCATCATCATCATCATCAGCCCGTAATAGTCCACTGTTGGACATAGGCCTCCCCTAATGAGCGCCAATGCGCCCTATCTTCGGCTTGTCTCATCCAGCATCTACCAGCAAACTTGCGCAGATCGTCGTCCCACCTGGTTGGAGGACGTCCTATACTACGCTTACCCAGTCGCGGTCTCCACTCGAGAACCCGTTTACCCCAACGGTTATCGGTTCTTCTGCAGATATGGCCGGCCCACTGCCACTTCAACTTGCTAATCCTTTGAGCTATGTCCGCGACTTTAGTTCTGTGACAATGTACTGTGTAGTACACTTTTAATATAACTTTGTTCCTAAATTGAAGTGGCAACTTTGTACAACAGCTATGAAGATATGATTCAAAAAGCCATATATCTTTCAAAGTAGACCTAAACAGGTCGCCTATAAAAATGTGTAAGTTGGAAGTTAAATGAGTTATAATGATTAATGGGCGCGTCGCCCAGACGACCTATTTCTGAGGACGAGGTAAGGGCAAATTAGCATTTAAACCTATCCAGGTATTTATGCGTGGGACGAACGGTTTAAACTAGATTGATGAGCTGAATGAAGGTTTAACTAGAATGTCTCAAGGCGTATCGATGTTTAAAATTAAATGGGTACAGACGGTTTAATCAACCGTCAAAGGATTCTTTAATTAGGTAAATTTGTGGCTTTAGTGTGTCGGAAGGTCGTATGGTATTTTTAGACGACAACTTAAAGTACATTTTGAGATTACCACACACTAGCTCAGTTATAGATAATAAGCTAGAATGGGATCATCATCATCATTACAACTAATATAATGTCTTAATACTGGGCCAATAGAACTTATTGTATGTTGGACTATTAGGTCAAATTCCCTCGCTTTTCGTGTATACAGAAGACCAGAAAAATCGGTAAATGCGAACCAACGAGCCGATCCCAACCGAAACAACTGTACGTTAAAATTGTTGTAAATTTTTTAAGTGTTTAGAGTTTAGATAATAAAGATTTAACGACGCATCTATATGAAAACCATACCCCAGTAAGAGATATAATCGTAGAAGACAATTTCGTTAATAGCACTTTAATGTCCCTGTAAATAACGTAAAGTGACTAATGGTAGAATTGACCAGACGTCCCATCCAGACGTCTAGAGGACAAGACATAAGCACAAGACATTCAAATTTACAAGTTATTATTCAATATATTCAGAGATATTCCAATGAAATCAAGTTTGAAAGCTTTGATTTATTCCATTTGCGAGAAAATCTTTCCACAAGCTCTTGGGTGGGGCATAAAACTAGGGTCAGACAGAATTACTACAGTAGGAAAGGAATTCCTTTACGTAGATACATATAGTCATGTCATGACCTATGTACATAAAAGTAAAGTACAATTTAATAGTATCTTTAAAAACAGTTGGCATTTTAATCAAGTCAAACATTTTTACAAAGTAAGTTTTAAAGTTTAAAGTTTTTTTTTTACTTTTAAAGCGTACCATTATTTCTATAATAGGTTTATTTTTTATCAAAACATCGTTATTTGCAGACATCTCTTAACAATTGAATTTATTAATTGAGACAAACGCCAAAATTGGTTGGAAAAATATTAATTTTCCACGAAATACCACTGTACCAGCACACAATAGCACAACAAAGGTCGGCGCGCAGACTATTAACCTATAGCCCCCGCGAAATTGCACCGACTCGCCTTATATGTACGACCAGCGAGTTGAGAGCCCTGCAATGAATTACCGATATGGAATGCAGTGGATACCGCAAGGGCTGAGTTGGGGCCATTCCTGTTCCTGGTCTTTATCAATATTATCAATGAGATAATACTTTAAAAGAGTACATAATTGAGTATAATCAAATACTTCAGAAAATCAGTTCTTTATCAATAGATTAAATCCCACGATCCTTAGAACCTACTAAAGATATTGGAAGTAGGAAAAGTCGACAACAAAACATGAGGGGGCTAGATGTCGTCCAACGTTATTAAATGAAGTATTTATCTTTACCGTGGGAATACACTGCATCACACAGAAAAATCCGTATAACGCGGGCAAGAAAAGCTAGACAAGAATTTTATAATATACAAAATATAAACCATTGACCCGGGAAAGGTTAAGAGATCTTTCAACGTTGGCTGGTTATTTGATATGTATGCGCTACCGTCGTATGTAGGCTTGCTATAATTTAATCCTCCAAAAACGGAGTACAAGGTGCCACGGAGATGATAACAAGGGGATTACGTAAGGGTCATTTTTATCAATGCATTTTGCTTGAACATAATTCTAAATGATAAATCACTGATGCCGTTGTCCGTACTGTTATATATTTTTTTTTTTTTTTTTTTTTTTTTTATATATATCTATCTACAATCAGCCTTGCAGCTTTAATCAGATTTGTTTTGCTGTTTATTATGCTCTTTTTGAGTGAGTGCACATCCTATGATGTGTCTCTCTATACTTTATTTTTCATTTTAATATCAATATCAAATTGTTATTTTTTTTTTTTTTTTATATTGATGCTAGTCGCGATCTTTTCAGTCGGAATGTGCAGTCGTTTGTGGTGATCAAGTCCGTCGCTAAGCGATTCGTATGGCGATGGAGCCTGTGTTTGTAGGTCACTGAAGATGTTTCTATTTCTTGCTTCACAGTCGGGATTTCCAAGTAATCGTGTACTTCTGTGTTTTGGATGAACCATGGAGCGTTAACGAGTATTTTTAAAACTTTGTTCTGGAAACGTTGGAGGATTTCGATGTTGGAGTGACTTGCTGATCCCCATAGTTGTATTCCGTATGTCCAGACCGGTTTTAGAATACATTTGTAGATGAGCACTTTATTTTCCAGGCTTAGTGATGATTGTCTGCCTATCAACCAATAGAGATCTGATAATTTTCTATTGGACTGTTCTTTCTTAGCTTTTATATGATCTCTCCAGGTGAGTCGTCTGTCCAGGTGCATACCAAGGTATTTAACTGAAGTATGATGAGGCAAAACTGTTCCATCCAATGTAACCGGGGTGCAGTCTCCTTTCTTTAGTGTGAAGGTAATATGAGTAGATTTAGCTGGGCTTGCTCTGATTCTCCATTTTTTTAGCCATGCGTCAATATTATTCAGACATTTTTGTAGTTTCGTTGAAGCTGTTATTGGGTTTTTGTCACAGGAAAGAATTGCAGTGTCGTCTGCATATGTTGCAGTTACTACTTCTTCAGAAACGGGCAGATCTGCAGTGTAGATAGTGTATAATACAGGACCCAGCACAGAGCCTTGAGGAACACCAGCTTCTATTGGGTTTATGGTGGAGAGTTTATCCTCATATTTTACTTGAAATATTCGGTGCTTTAGGTAGGACTTCAGGAGAGTGTATGCATTGTTTGGTAAGTGTTGTTTTAGTTTATATAACAAGCCCTTGTGCCAAACACGGTCAAACGCCTGCTGTATGTCCAGGAACACAGATGAGCAGTATTCTTTTCTCTCCAGCGCCTGTCTCACTGTGTGAGCTACTCTGTGTATTTGTTCTATGCATCCATGCTGTGCTCGAAACCCGAACTGGTGATCAGGTATAACTTTATTTTCACTCAGCACTGGAAGAATACGTTTTAGAAGTAGCTTTTCAAAGACCTTTGATAGGAGAGGGAGAAGACTGATTGGTCTGTATGATGTTATTTCTGTTAGAGGCTTTCCTGGTTTTGGAATCATATTTATAACAGATACTTTCCACAGGCTTGGAAAGTATTGTGTTCGAAGTATAGCGTTAAAAAGAATAGTCAGCAGAACGAGACCTTTCTTCGGTAATTTTTTAAGGACTTCTGCTGTTATCAGGTCAAATCCTGGTGCTTTCTTTTGTTTCAGATGCATGATGGTTCTTTTAACTTCTGCCGGAGTTACAGGTCTTAATGGTAACGACATTTGTTGGTCACTATCTAGTAGTTCGTCAATTTCTGTTTCAGTGCAGCTGATGTCAGGGTCATTAGGTTTGAATACGTCTTTAAGAAATTTCGCAAACAACTCTGCTTTGTCTTGGGGTTTTCGAGTCCAATTGCCATTTGTCTGTTTGAGAGGAGGTATGTGTTCTGTTGGTCTTTTAAGTGATTTTGTTATTTTCCAGAGGGAATAGTCATCAGCTTTGTATGGAGATAGCGTTCTTAGTTTGTCCTGAAGTGTTTTATTTTCAGTTTCTACAAGCATTTCCTGTTATATGAATTATAAAAATATTTATATGCTATTTTGAAAAAAACAACTACATGTAAAATAAATAATATTATGTTTTAACCATGTATTCACTATACTCTCATACAGAGTACATGTACATGTCTCATATAGAGTACATGTATGTACTCTGTTTTTATTTTAATTACGAAGGTACAATAAAGTGTTAATCTATCTATCTATCATATTTTTATAAATATAAGCGCAAAATATTTATATATTTCCTACAAAACCGTCGACTCGACGTAAAATTCTATAATAAATTTGTACGTAACGTCAACAGTGAATAAAAATTGGCATTTTCATATAATCATAATTTATATATTAATTTATATTGCACCATATTTATAAGCAGTTATTCTGATTCACATTGTACACGCTGTCGTAATGAGAAGACCACCTGTGCATGATACTCTCATTACGATTGTAATTGGGCTTCCATGGAAATGCTTTATTAAACTTTTCAGATTTAAAAGCAATAAGTACTGGGTTTTCGTTGAAAATTCTGCATTTTATTTACACAACCGTACCAGAAATTTAAATTTAAATCATTTTAATGTACATCTATACTACCTACTTAATTTTTATTAAAACCTTAACTGATAAACCTTCACTGGACTACTACGACTATTTAAAACCAAAAGCTTCTAAATCGGCTTATCCATTCATGAGTTGTGGAACGTAGATCCTTACTAATAATTATAAACAAAACTTAATAACGGTTTTAAATTAAACTTTAATCTAAGATTCCCCTCGATGTAAAAACAGTGATTGCAAAATACTGAATATAGGTAACTAGAATTAACTTAAATTTTTTATCATATCGTATTGACCGAATTTTTAAAACGGTTATTTTAAAGGTACGTCACGATAATCGTGTGGCCTGCGTAAGTCCATTCATCAGATACCTCTTCGAAATTATAACTTCGACAAATCCACCTTTCATCTTCCATTCCTCTCCCACCTGCACTATCCATCATCACTCATCCTCTTCTAACACAAAAGGTATGAATTGTCCGTTTCCACTCGCACGCGCAACAAGATCTTTCCACAGCGATTTTATGCTTAATTTATTATTAAATTAGGTCTAAATTGCAATAGCGTAGATTGTAGAGATTTCAGCTTTATTTACGTTGGTCGTGACTGCATTTCTACAGTACGGTACGCCTTGATATTTCTCTGTTTGGCTTTTGAGTCGTTGAAAGGAGATAGATGGGGGTTCTTGATACGCGATATTGGTTTTTATCTGGTCGTGACTAGGGTTATTTTCGTGTGTAGGGTGGATCGTGGGTATGTGACCGTGCGAGCTATTGTGATCACGGCGGGGGTTCGAGTCCTTTGGAGCTCCGTTAGGTAAACCCGGTTCAAAGTTGAACTTGTCAATCGAGTTTCGCGGTAAATGGTGCAGACATTTTGGCATCAAAGGCGTGCTTTTGATAGGTTATTATAATGGCTGATCTAGTAATTTGAAATGGGTTTTGGTTTGACTCTGTTCTTGATTTTGTCTTTGAGGTAGTCTTTTGAACTGTTTTGGTTGTGTGTACCGGTGCGGTGATCAAACGGTTGGAGAACATATGATTATAGGGCCATTATAAGAAATGAGAAAACAAAACAACTAACAAAATCTCCTCTAAAACAAAAAACAGCTAATATATTAACTAAGGTCCCTTACAAATACGAAAATCTTACTCAGCTTATGTTTAACTTCTTTATAATAAACAACCTACCATTCTATAAGCAGCATTCTTTCGAGTAACAATTAACAATTTCAAGCGTAAAAAATGTATTCTCATTATTCTTGAATGAAAAATGCAGTTACTTTTATCTAGTGGAGGTAATTATGTTTTTTCATGAGCCCGATGACTTTTTCTTAATCAGAAAACCTATAGACGTAATATCAAAGCACGATATTAAAAATAATTACGCCATAACGTGCCAAGTCGGGGACTCCAGGGTTGCCAGCTACAAATTTACGAATAAACTTTCTCAAGATTAGTTTTAGATCATTGGTAAAGTGGGAAATTTTAGATAGGTTCTGATTAGGCATGGATTAAGAATATTTATATTTACTGTCATAGGGTTGAACAAGCGACTCTAGATTGTAAATTTAAGATTTTTTTAATAATTTAACTTTCCTATACGTTAACATTGAGCTTAATCTTCGCGATATATACGTGAGCAATTCTCGTTATCCTACTTAACAAATTCCATATTTGTTAGGTAGCATAATTCAAACTTCTGGAATATTGATACCTCTGCTTAAAAATTTAAAGAAAGAACTATTAAAGAAAAACAATTAGTCGTGGATGACAGAGAGGCCTTTATAAAAATACTCCCAATAACGCCAATTCGCCCTCACCCTCACCTCACGCTACCTTCAAAGAACTCACCCCTGACAGCCCTGACCAGAGGAAACCCCCGACCCCCAATGGGGGACATTCCCCCCCCCCTGTCCTGGTGGCCGCCTGCATTGTTTGATAATGGATGAATTATCGCACGCTCAGTGCATTACCTACGATTATACTTTCATTCGCATTTTGTCGATGACTGTACTTTATTTGACGGGGACAATATTGGTATCTACGCCGCGGACACAATATTGTATCCTGTTATTAGATTTTGCCCCTATATGGGCTTTTGTAAAGCTGGTTATAAATTAGATTATAAGCTTATAATAAAGCTAAATGTCTCATTCGTTGAAATAAATTATTACAAATCATCATATTGCATAGATTCAAGCTTTAATTTGGGGAAATCCACTCTTAATTGCAAAAGAAACACTATAATTGGAATTATTAGTCATAATTGTGTTTCCCTCAAGTTGTAGTAGGTACCAGATGACGAGTACAGAGATTCCTTTTTTCGTTTTGAGATAAAATTTACTGCGGTTCTAAAAGTTTAAGCTTGAGTTTTGTAAATGCTGACGTCTAAACTGTTTCTAATCGATTTATATCAATAGATACCGAATTACAGTTTATAATCCGATTTATTTAATTATTAATTATGTATCTACACTAAAACATTAAGTGATTCAATAAACAACAGGCATCTATCTTTGTCCAGGAATGAGTGTTGAAAAAACCCGCCCTTCTATTATAACCGAAAAGCCGCGCCAAGGTGGGGCTCCAATTCACGCGTTTTTCTAGCCTTACGATATACGATGTAAGTCAATAAATAAAAACAATAAGCATAAAACAATAAAAATGTAATAAATAAATTTGTTATTTATTTTCATATGATCCATGAGGTACCAGTACCTAGCTAAGGATGTGTTTAGAAAGGCTAACAAGATTGCTTGTAAAAAGAATGTTTTTAGGATATTTTGGTAAACATCCATATAGGCGATGACACCCATTTATCATCTTGTCTATCTATATAGAAAGGTGATATATTGGAACATTTTTAAAAGATAATATACAAAAAAAATATCAACAAAATCGCTGTCAGTGGGACCGCGCAACATCGCGTGCAGCCGTGAGAACGCACTGCTCCACACGGCTCAAAGGCGCCGCCCTAATCGCTGTTATTTGAACTGCACCCTTGCACCCCTGTCTTTAATAAACACATTTGGCCCGTGATTTCATCTAAGATTAAGCTGTGATTTACACGTCTTTGTGAAATTACTCATACTCATAGAATATTTAGCAAAAATTTTACTCTTTACGGTAATAATCGCGGTCTATTATCTTTAGGTACATAAAGTATTTTCAAAAGAAGGGAATATTGTAACATTTGTGCTACTTGAACTCTCCAAGCTATTTCAGCCATTTCAGTCCATCTATTTACAACCGATCATCATTACGTCCGACTATTGGCGACGAGTTTCTCCAAAAAAACCTATTATCTACGTTTTATATTATCTACGACGCTGCTGTCCGTCTATTGGTAGGTATATATAAATCCCTGAGTCGGTTTGATTAGATGGTGTGTTTTAAGCCGGCAATATACGGCATAATTTATATCGATGTATAAATTGATCTTTTAGTAATCCGTATTACGGACCACTCCATTATTCGACCTACCCTTAGCTAAAATATCACAGTCCACTGTGAACAGAGTTCCCCTGCCTACAATTAAACAACACGTGTGTTCGAGGTGCCAATCGATAGCCGTCTCGATTGAACGCGACGGATTGCGATTGATGGGAGCCTTTGAGTTGTGTTGCTTTGTACGGACGGGATATTGTAAAGGTGGATTGGGTTTTTGTCAAGCGGTTAAGTCAAGCGTAAGTTAAATCCGTTTTAAGTGAGTAAATCGTTTCTTAATGTGAACATTCATTTATATTGATAGATAAGAAATTTTGAAATAAATATGTTTAAGCATAAGCATCCCTATAGCTATAGACGATCCCTCCGCTATGACGCAGGGCCTTCTCTCTTGGCGAGAAAGATTAGGTCTTAATACACCACACTGGCTTAGTGTGGGGTGTTAAATGTCAAAAATAGGTATAAAATTAAACAAATAAAACCATGATCAAAGTGCTAGTTTATAGCTTAGAATTCGGTAACTTTATGTATTAAACTCAACACTTATCTTGATAAAAATCAATCAGGAAGATTTACAATGGGAATTTATTTGGCAAAACTCTTAAGCATTCCGCCACGAAATATCTGATTCACATTCACCTTGCGTCTTATCGGTGATCTAATCATACACACTCATACAACACAAACATTGTTCGTTTTGTATGTAATGTGCACAGTACAGGCGGACTCAGAAGGATCACTTTGTGCTTATTCACTACTTTTATTTAAATTCCAGCAAAAACGTAGCCACTTGCTTCTACAACTATGAGTTTAGAGTGTTTATATGTATGTAAATTTTTCCGAAATGGAATTGCCCAAAGCTGCACGGCAATAGATGAACCCACGACCTTCGTAATGATAATCGAGCGTGCTCCAACACAAAACAAACACGACATTACCTAACTAGTTCGATACAACATTCATAGAAATTTTATAAATTATTAAACGACTAACAATTATAAGTAATAAATAAATAAGTAAATACCATAACTAGCATGCACGTTACAAAGTTACGTAAATTTGTTTTCTTCCCAAATTATTCCAAATATAATTTTCAAACCCCTCCATGATAAATTGTCAATCTTATCTACGACTAGCTTTCCGCCCTGCGGCTTCGCCCGCGTTTTACACTTTCCCGCAATTTTCTTTGCTATATTATAGCCTATGTTACTCGGGGATAATGTAGCTTTCCAAAGGTGAAAGAATTTTTGAAATCGGTCCAGTAGTTTCGGAGCCTATTCATTACAAACAAACAAACAAATATTTCCTCTTTATAATATTATATATAGTATGATAAATATTTTAAATGACAGAAGATTCAAACAAATAAATTAAGTATTGTGAACCTTAATTAAAATATTGTGAACCTTCTGCTAGTGTGCTATGCTGTGACAGTTGGTATGAGTCACAGGCAAGACCCAATGTCCAGACATTCTGAGAAGCCGGTCGTCGGTAGCGACATGTTATGCCAACACTTTGTTTTACAGACTGAACCTAGGTAGGTATCTAGGATTCTAGGCTAGATAATACAGGTTAATGGGCTAGGAATGATTTTGTTCAATTGGGAATGATTTTGATGGTTGGAAATGGTTGTACTTACTATTTTCAGACCGGCGCCATACAGCAAAATTATGACGCTCTAATTTTTTAAAGCTTTTATCAAGGGCTTCATTCATTGCGTATTTTTTGTGTTTAATGACTTAAGCATATAATAGGGACAGAAATACAGCGAGAACGGATTTAATTTATACCAAGTATGGACATTAAGTAGAAAGATGTGTTTAGTTCAATAGTTAACCTTGAGATGTAACTAACCCCATAATATTCCAGCTATCGTAAGTAGCCATCGATCAGACTTCAAGCCATTATTCTAGCTTATTCGCATGCAGCTCAGCTTGAAGCCGTCACTTGCTCGTCGGTCAATCAATAGTGGACGCATTTACACTGTTCGTGACGTTTACTAAAGAATCATACTCATTGACAATCTTTCTTTTAATTTTTCCTGAGAACAAAAATATTGCTTGATGCTTTGATCACAGGAAATAACGATAAAAACTATAAACTCGATAATGCGAACAGCTTATATGGAGATAAACCTTTAGAGTTATAACTCTTGTAAGTATCTTCATAAGTACTTTTTTCGACACTTGTTGATTCCTTTGGTATTATAAACTGATTCCTTTGTAATTATAAACTATCTAATAATCATAATTCACCTAAATATGTGCAACAGTAAATGTCACACAAAGTTTTTTAGTCTATTTTCTTTTCCGCTACTTATAGTTTTTAAAAAATATATATGTTCAAGTACTGTTGTAGCCTTTTACCGCCACATAACAACTCAAACCTCCCACATAGGTACACAAACAAATCTGGAAACACAGCAGGTGCTAAGCTGCCGCATTAAGGCTGACATCTAGTCCCTCACTTGTGTCAGCGCCATCTAGCGGCGTGTGACCTGCAGGCAGCTTACATAGTCCTGAGACTACAAGCTAAACCTACGGGACGCATTTATACCGAACTATGAATAAACCAGAATTTCAACGCATACTGTATCAACAACATTTTGAATTGTCTAGAAAGTGTAGGTACGGATGGTGTTTATGATGATTTATATATTAAACTTTTTAGTATGTAAAACGACAGCCAGAAAGCGATAGCGTAGTACAAATCTTAACTCAAAAAAAGTCAAAAGCAATCTTAAGTTGAACCTACAGAAATAGAAGGTTTAAAAGATCTTGAAACTCTAAAATACCGAGCGAGACATCAGTTCCTCGAAACAATCATACCATCTCAAAGCTAAGATGAAGTCAAAGATCGTATCCCTCAAGAATGCAGAGTCACTGCGATTATTACACACGCCTCAAGGCTCCGAGTGGCTTCGTTACAAAGCTGCTGACAAGCATCCATCATCGTCTCAAATAATCTTGATTGACAGCGAAACAGACGCTGAGACGATCCTTTTCTAAGGGAACGTAGAGGTTCATGGGAAAGGTAAGCTAAAATAACAGAGACCTATACTGCCAGTATATAATTAAAAAACACTAAGGAGAATAAAACATATATAAATAAATTGTTGGACAATTCACACAAATATATGAAGAGATGTGGTGGTAATATTCTTAGGCAGGCATCACACATTTTTTTTAAACCTTAACTTTGACAAGCTTATAAATATTGCGCTTGAAGCAATGGCGATCTAATAAAATAATATCCATTTACCTTAAAACTTATTTTATTTGAATTGAAATCAAACTTATACCAAATCAATGTTTATGTCTTTTATATTAAACACTCACATACATTTTTAGAGTAGGTACATTGTTCCCTATCACATTCTGACCTGCGCAATGACATAATTGAACACATCTAAGTGTCACTATCTGGGTCAAAGATATGTCATTATTTGATAAGCTTGACTCAGTTAGCTGGTCGATTCAGATAAGGTTAACTCATACATGAGTCATATAAATAATGTGATATCAGAAATAACTCGTGTATGGGTAATAAGTATACAAGTTTTGACAAGTTATTATGAGTAATCGTTTATGTTTAGATTTACAAATGTAAAGGCATTTGTGATTCAATCATGGATCTACGCAACGTTTGCAAACTGAAATATAAGGAAGAATTATAAATACGAAATCAGTTACTCCTTAAAAAGAAGTAATTATGACTTTTTTTAAGACGCTTAGTTGTCTCATTTTCAAATTTATTAAAAGATAAATATTAATAAAAATAGATTACCTAAGTATTTAATTAAACCACTAATTAAATTCATTAAGATTTTAAATTAGTATAAAGGTTCTCGTAAAGTAAATACCAAATTCCAGACACCTGCATCAAAGCTAGCGTAGTGCAATGCTGTTTCTGTGTGACGTCACCCGCTAAACCCCATCATCCTGTTATGACGTCACTATGCAAGTGCCGAACTCAGCCTCCGGATTAGCTCTCTAATTTAGTAATTAAGTCTTCTTAGTCAAGACATAACAGTCTTAGCTTGAGTTTAGCAAAACTTTCGGGGCTGTCGTCGGTCTGAATTGTGTGCAGGAATGAATATGTATAGTGTTAAAGCTGTTGATCTTTTCAGCAGACTTAAGGATTTCAAAGTTGGAATAGAACGCGCTCAAGATGGTTGTAAGTCACTCAACTAAGCTGTATTTACGCGAGATCAGAGTAAATGAACACAGTACCTACGATGAACCATGTATTAGATGAACAAGGATTCGATTTTAGTTTAGGGTGAAAACGTACATAGTTTAAAGAAAAAATAAGTATTAATAAAGATTGTTATTACCTATGTAATGTATGTAATTCACATAACCATACGTAAGCTCAAAACATGTGTTACGGGTACGGATACCTGTTAAAATAAAATAAAATCACGCTTCTAATTTAAAAAAATTTAATGTTAGCATCAGATTAACTATTACGATGATACTATAACCATACATCAATATCCTTGACAAAAAATCGATAATTTCATCAACCTTATAAGCAGGATATTACTCCGTAATTTCACACGCATTACCCTTCCAAATTCAAAAACGTATAAAAAACTGATTCAAAATCGCAAATCATGTGAACCACGTGAGAACATAGTAACAATAGTTACAGTTGTTAAAGTTCGACTTTTTGTAACGCCACAAATCACTTGTACGGCGGTCTCGTCGCGTGGGGTCGCAGCCCCTCGGATGGAGCAGAGGGTACTGTATCGATCTTTTACATTTTATATTACTGACGGTAGGACGAAATAACTTGCATTTTATATTTGGGAGAGTGAGGACCGTTTGAAAATATAATAACAACCTGCATAACGCTCAACTATTGACATAGTCTCCCCAATAGAACCTTGTAGGTCTTGGGAATTTGATAATAGTAGCAGGTTAGTACTCCTTAGTATTCCTTAGTCGATTTTAAAACAACTGCGGGAAAGAAATGGTGGTACGGTACTATTATAGGTACAGAAATAAAGCTCTAACTAAACACCCCCGTGTTTAGTATAGGGCTATAAGAACTCAATGAAAACCAGCAGTGTTTAACGTATTTCGACTGTCCCTAAGTACACTATCGAAAATGAAAATTGGCAATTTTTTTTTATTTACTTAAATGACTTATTTTTATGTGTTCTTTAAGTGGATGAAAAGAAAAATTAATATTTTTCATTAGTTTCTCCTCTAGCTAAACGTATACAATCGAATGTAACATTTTGTTCAGACGTAGGATATCGAAAATTAAGTTTCGAGCGTATACGCTGTGCTGATCACTATGCAAGTGAGACGAAACTACCGCTTTCGCGAGTATACGTCGCGTCGCTCGCTATAAAAATATATTACTGAAATAATTAACGGTTATTTAATGTAATAATAATCCTAGTTTAACAATGTTTTTAAAACATTCATAAAAACCTACTGTGTGATCTCCGCGTAAAGTATTGATAGTGACCGTTTCAATATTTTACGTCGAGACAGTAAGAGACTTTTGCATCGAATGTAGCAGTTTCATCAGTTTACGTTGCAATTTCAAAATGTTTTCTTATCGAAATTGCCACATTCAATAGTATACCACGTATTAACAGTGCATAAATGCTATCGAATGTCAATTTATTTATCTTATATAAATTCAAATACAAACGAAAGTACGACCTAATAGATAAATAATTCAAAGGTGAGCGATCTAGCTCGGCTGGAGAAAATTGCGGGTATAATTCCCGCCTTTAGGACAAATGTTTATACGATTTATAGATTATAATCTATGTACCTTCCTTTAAAAGAAAATCTTATAAATATTATAATGTAAATAAGTCATCATAACACTAACTCTGTTTACATTGGGTTAGATGATGCTATGTGGTTTTTACAACATTATTTATTTAATTTCGTCTACTTTTGATAGCTAAATTCAAGACAATATCAACGTTAAAATATTTAGTGACATTACCTGTTGCGTTTATCAGTGTGGCTAGTGATTAATAGGAACGTATACACGTTACTAATTTTATTTAGGACTACTTAAACTTATTTTATTTGAATCTTTATTACCTACCACTAAACTGTAACTTCAGAGATGCTTTAGATGATTTCACTTTATTGGAAAGAATGATAGTCGATAACCCATCACGAAATACGTCTCGCCAAGCACTATTGTGTCTTAACCAAACAAAAATCTAAACAGTGACTGTAAAACGAAGATAAATCTTTACCTAGAGAATCTAAGCCAATCTTAGGAGAGTTATAAACAGCTGGAAAAGTACCCGGAAGTGGTTTGCGCAACATTTGATATTCAGAAAATCTCTGATTCTCCTCATGGAGTTATAGGTTTATTTTACTACAAGAGAAAGTTAATCCTTTATTATTTTTTGGCACAAAAGAGGCATTTTGTTTTGAGGACAAAATGCACGGCTAAAATAGAGGCTATAAAGAGTCAAGCTGCCTGATGCACTTTATAGAATGTATAGTCAAAAAGGGGAGGTAAGAAATTTTGATTTTGGATAACTGCTTAGGCCATAACATGATCAGACTTAATTTATTTATTGCATACATAAACATTTTACAATGTTAAGCTTAAGTGGTAGATTGCTTTATATAAGTACATGTACCGTGTTAGGGTGCAGCAATTGGTGAAGTTATGGATAGACAGAACTCACAGATTTCTTGAATAAGGCCATTCCCAAAATGAAGGTGATACGGTTCGCCCGTTTACACTCGGAATCCTCATTTACACCCTGGATCTGTGGTATGCATTGGTCAGGTAGGCCAAAGTTGAAGGTAAGACGTTATTGAAATAACACAGGGATATTTAAGGTTAAGAAAAGAAGACCCAAACTATTTGTATTTAAAATATAATTTTAATAATTACAGTCACTTGTTGAATACCTAACAAGATACACCAAAGGGTCAGAGAGGAGCAAGATGTATTAAAATAAATAATTTGTACAGAGATGTATGCACCTTTGCCCGAAGCTAAATACAAGCACCTGATGTCTATGTGTAATTTTAGGGTAATTACCTTTAAGTAATTACCTTTAAGAACATCACCAATTATCACAGAACCTTAAACACGGAGAAAATTTACCCAATAAATATGATGACTCAAACTTAGTTTTAACTAAGTCTAAATTCGTTCTAATTTTGTATCTTGTCTGATAAGTGATTTCAAATTGTCTGTGCTTATATTGATTAGAAGTGTATTTTTGTTTAAATATATTATTTTATTTTGATTGTTTGTCGATTTTAGTAATAATCAGACCTTATAATCAATTATTTAGTCATTCCTGTCTTTGTACTACATATTACATATGAAAATAATGAACTTTTATTAACTTTCTAGAATATTATCTTTGACCGAAATGATAGAAGTACAATCGAATATGCAGATTTCTACCACGTAAACTAATGAAATTACCACTTTCGATAAAAATATATGGTAAAATACCTAAGTATACTGTCGAAATGGGTAGTTTCGATGTTTTGAGGGCTAGTTTGTACGATGTAAGCTATTGAAACTGAAAAATCCTAGAATCTGTTGAGAATTTCTTATTACCGTTAATATCCAATGTTTAAGTATAAATTGAAGCCGCCATCCTGAAAAAATTGTAGATCTGCCTCTTTCAAATAAAAAGATATTCCAAAAAGCAACTTCAAATGGCCGTCCTGAAAAGTGGTCATTTTCAGATTCGATACTGTACTTAGGGACAGTCGATTTCACAGTTATCCTGGCGGAATAACGTTGCTGATGACGACCCTCTTAAATAGAACTTTTTGTAGCTATTTCTATCAAATTCCATTTTAGTTTTGACTAAGTGTCGATTCAAAACAATTACATTTTCATACAATTGACAAAACCACGCTCGCTCAAAACTCGCGCTAAAGACGATTAAAAACTACAAAGACTCAACTAATTCTCGCTTTTTTTATTATAAGTACCCTACCTATTAATTAAGGAACATGCACTTATATAAGTCAGTTTGTAATCTTCATGTAAACAAAACTAAAATGCCATGTCCGGAACACAGCTGACGCCCACAGAATACGTAACAGTGCTCCGACCAGTGTAACTAGAGCCATCTGCACAAATTAATATGTCCGTCGGTCTGCTAGTGACAGCGATTGCTTCAAGTGTTAGTGTGGGTAAACACTTACTGTTACTACCTTTATGGGGATGAGTGTGCTTTCCCACCAAAGCTATAGGTAATACCATGTTAAAAGGCTTTGCTTTTTTGTTTTTCAAACTAAACTATGGAATCATAAAAAATAAGTTTATGATGTAAAAATGCAACATTCGAAATAAAGTGCCTCCCGTCCCGTTTTTCTAGGACGATAAAATCCGGTAATTTCATGAATTAAGTACTTGTTATGTTTTGTAAAATTTGTTAATAAATAAAGATGATGCTCTGTTTGATAAAAACCAAGTCGGTAAGTTAGATAAATAAATAAAATACTACTTCTGTTTTGGGCATTTTTACTTGCTAGTATCATCAAAACAAAGGCAGATCTACAAAGAAGCCCTAATTGACACTATGATCGTAAAATAGATAAAAAAGGCGACATCAAAAGGGCCAAAGTACTGAACTATCCCGGGACATTTGTCAGACATATGTTACATGAAGCCATCGCGCGTGACCAACTCGTAACTACTTCTAGTCCCACGTAATGTCTTACAAACAAACTTTCAATTTTATATTAGCATTTGTTTACATCATACACGATCGTTCTGTAGGTAATATAAATCTCTCACGAACTAATCATGCTCCACACATTAGCTAAGTTTTAGCATGATCATAACAACTCATATTACGTTCCACAGCTATAATAATGATGATATAGATCTTTATCTAGATGACGAAGTGAACTAAACCTACTAAAGAGCACAGATATTCCCGATAGAACCCATTATATGTATGAACCCCTATTTGTTATAGAAACCACGTTAACTAGGCGGTATCTTACTTATTACAGTAAAATGGTAAAGTAGGTTTACAGAACGACACTGCTGCCCGTTGTCTGATAGATATATCTAGTGGATTTTTTCGTTGAAATAACAATGGTCAAACAATACAAAAGTAAACGCAGCGTAGGACGTCCTAACAAGTCGAACAGACGATTTGTTTAGGCAAAATGGTTTCTTTCGAAACATGATTTAACCAGAGAGCGAATACTATATAATTTCTACGCCAGAAGTGATGATGATGAGTCAGTTTTGTGCATTTTAATTCAAGCAAATATTATATAAACTGAAGCTGATCCTCAGCGCACTGAATTAATAATTCATATTCCCGCTTTAAATTATGCAAATGTAAATAAATCTCGCCAACGTTAACAAACCACAACGTACAATTTATTTTAAATCTAAATATGCAACAAATGCATCATACATAATCTGGTATTCGACCCGCTATGTTATGCATCAAATTGTTTGTTACAACTAAACAAACACAACATCGTCAACAGCCGTGATTTACCCACCTTTGCTCTTCCACATGTAGCTATAACCTTGCCTTGGTTTGTAAGCAAACACAGGGTCCGTTAATATTGTGAAACCTCAGTACAACTGGTATATAACACATCACGTCCCATGTTTTAAATTCCAGCGCATAAGACCACCCGATTCAGCATTACTGGTATATTCAGCTGACATCAAACCAACTACCACAGACCCTTCTCCCTCCTCAAATATCCAACAACATGTGGAGACCAAGGGGAAAGTAAAGAAAGTCCATGGGTCTTGAGGAGCTGGTCGACGAACAATAGAGGTGTAAAAGGGGTTTAAGTAAACACTCTTTTGTGAAACGTGGTACGGAATCGCTTTGCAAATAGATTACGTAGGTATTGTGGGTGTCTGTCACTCAAGGCACAATGCCTGCTCTCGGAAGGATTTTTATGAGAGCTTTTATAGACGTTGTTTTAGGAAAACAATGTCCGTTGTTTATGCTCAAAGGCTTGGTAAGAGCACAGAATTAATCTTATCTAGGATAATATAACTACGTATATGGATAAGACTTTGGGTAGAGTTATACCTACCGAAAGATCATAAAAAATCTCAAAAAAATTCAATCGTTATGTTAGATATGCCGTAGGAAAAAAAATGTCAAATATTATAGAATATACACTTGTACCAAATATTATATTACACATCATGGTGCTGGGACTTGCTAAATAACATGGTGACAATCATGAAAAAAAGTGACAAAGTGACATCAAAGCAAGTAGCGAAGGATTTATTACTTTAGTTTTAAAGCACCCCTGGATTTTGTTTCCATATTTAACTATCTCATAGTTAAACATTACTCCTGTTTTTAGGGTTCCGTAGCCAAATGGCAAAAACGGAACCCTTATAGATTCGTCATGTCCGTCCGTCCGTCCGTATGTCACAGCCGTTTTTCTCCGAAACTATAAGAGCTATAAAGGTACAATTTGGTAAGTAGATGTATTCCGTGAACCGCACTAAGATTTCATAAAAAAATTTTAAAAAAAAAATTACATTTGGGGGTCCCCATACATAGGACTGAAACTTAAAAACTTTTTTTTAATCGAAACCATACGTGTGGGGTATCTATGAATAGGTCTTCAAAAATCATAACAATGTTTCTAACTCCATTTAATTCTTAACTTAATAGTTTAGACGTGAGACTCTTCCAAAGTGGAAAACAGAGTGTCCCCTCTAATTTCTAAACTAAGAGGATGATAAATCTAGAAAAAATATATATTGTACATAACTATAAAAACTAACAACGAAAATTGGTTTGAACGAAATCTATCCAGTAGTTTTTTTATAATACGTCATAAACTATTTCATATAAACAATTGCTGCGGAAGCCTACATGGGCGAGTTCGACTCGCACTTGGCCACTTTTTATTCCTATCATCAACACACCAATACTGCTATTATAATATCTACTGTAGGACGAATAAACGACGATTTAAATACTATGCTATGAATATTCGATGTGACTGGGTGCTTTTACGAAGACCACACGCGCGGAACATGGTGGTGAGCTTCGCTATTAAAAGGTCATTAAATTGTTCCTCGCCCCTATTCCAAGCACGATGCATGACGGATTCACCCACATAAAAACTTCTTACACGTGCATAAATAGAAATATGTTTTAAGACAATGAATACATATATTTCTGGTTAAAAAGCAACATTGCATTATTAGTGATTGAAAGCTGACTTGATTGGCACAAGAAGATCGATTCTGACTCAACCATCAATAAAGTTTTACTTTTCTCCAGCAAAAAACACCACGACACAAAGTGATAGTTATGATGATGTCTTGGGGTCAAGAATAATACAAATTATCTAATGGATTAATGAGCAATAAAGGCCCTCATGTGAAGCATGAATGACATCAATATTGAATTATAATGACAATTTATTGATTTCAACAGTAATGCCAAAACGACCTCACCCCAGCAAGAAATTCGATCAGTAATTGCTTAATGTAGTCTTGGTTGAGCCGTATTGGCTTAGTGGGAACACACTCGACTTTTATTTCGAAGATTGTTGGTTCAAACCCTGTCGAGCACCTCTGGATTATTCTAACGGCGAAGGCAAACATCGTGAGAAAACAGACATGTTCTGAGATTTTTGAAAAGTTTGAAGGACATGTCTCACACACCAACCGTCCTTGGCCAACGTAGTGAATTAATAAGGGCCTAATCTCTCTCGCCAAGAGAAAAGTCTCTGTGTCCCAGCAGTAGGAACTACGAGAAATCATAGTATAGTAATAAAGGCTACAACAATTGAGTATCGACAGCACAGACTCAATCGACCGCTTCAATTTCGTAACGGGGAACAAAACAAACGTATCTGGTAACTGCAGCCAATAGGAACACAATACCTTATTCCAAAGGAAGAAGATCAGGCAATCTGCCGCTTGAAATTGAAACTTCACAATAACTCTCATGGGAGAAGAACTTCAATAACTGTTGCGAGCACATATTGCGAATGCAATATTTATTAACAAATCTACTGGCTTCTTATTGTCAGTACAAAGATGTTCAGAATCACCGTAGTTCATTATTTTACTTATTATAACCGTGAATAGTAGTTAGTACCGTAATAGTATTTGAATAATAAATATTGCGTATTTTGCTTTGATCAGCTGTCTGTAAACCACTATTCGATTTCAACACCATTTAAAGTAGACGCATGCACAGCAAAGTATCCGTTCCTAGTTCTGAAATAGACCCTTAAAGGAGATAAATAGTCAGTACAAGTACGTGATCCTAACATTCTAAACGCTGGATTTGTATGCCACATACAGTAAACGCTGTAGAAATAAATAAAGGCTATCAACGGCTCGTTGCTAATCTTGAGAACAGCTCGAGTGTACATTCACGTTAGAAAGCACATTGAGCATAACAAACGGAAAAATCTCCCGATAATTGCGCCAACCCTACCGAGCACCCTAACGAATGGCACATTACCTTGTCTTTGAAATTTATTATTATTATATTGCGTCGGGGGTTGAAATCGCATAGTGCATTTGCCGGCAGCTGCTCTGCTGTCCATCTTAGGGTTGATGATGACGTAACTTCAAGCTATATCAACCCGTATCTGTTACAAATAGTTGCTATTTTTCCCTGACTCCGGCAGATTCCCAAAGGACCATATGTGCTGCCAACCCTCAAAATTAGATTTAGGTAGAAAAAATTACTTAATGGGGTGTTTTCTGTGGATGTGAGCCGGGTTTTTTCGGTGGCCATCTTTGTCCTTGTTCAGTCGTCGGTGAAATGATATACTGGTCGGATGGATGTTTTAGTAATTAAACTTTATTTATTGCGTGTTAAGGCTTGTATTGGAGACGACTGGGTGGTGTATTTTTAAACGTGGTTGTGAATCATTCGTGGGTTATCTGAGTGCTCACGTACTTTGTAAACTTACAGACTATTTATGACTGACATGATCGCGTTTCATGGAAATTTCAAACAAATTAACTCTTCAGTAGGTACCTAATTAATTTTATGATCATTCTAGTTCAAAGTCGATACTATAGTAGGATACGTCTTTAACTATTTTCCAAACATTTCTTTCAACCTTTCGTCCGAGTAAACATTTTTTCGACAACGGTTTTGTATCTTTGATCTGAACTAAGTTAGGTAAACCTACGAGATGAATCAATGAATCAAATCCCTAGATATAAACCAACCACATCTCGACCGGTACAGTAAACCCCACTAACCGCTAAAAACAGCATTTTAAGAGTTGTCCCACTAATCCCGGCCCGCAAATTGCAAATCCTAGAGGTTAAGACCCTCATTGCCATTCGTTTAAACGTTCCACGGGATTTACTAAACTGGGCACAAACAGGTACTTTCTGCAGAGATTAAGCGTCGACGGTTGCAGAATGCATTTTCTTATTCGTTTAGAATAAACGAGGGGTTAAAAGGTGTTTAAAAATATAACGGAGACACAGCTATGGCTTAGATTTTCATACTATCATCATTATTATCATCAGACGAGGACCAAAAAGGCGGACAAAGCCGCTAGGCGTAAAAGGTAATTAATAATATCAAAGTTATTGCAAAATCAATAGTAATTTATTACCTACAAAGCGTTTCTTTGTAATGTAAGCGAGTGACAGATGATTATAATCAAATACGCTACCCCGAGGCTTGTAATAAATCGATACCAGAATAAATAATTACTACACTATTCAATTTGCATTTCATGTTTGATGTCGATAGAAAAAATGTCTAATCTATCATTACGTAGGTACGTATGTAATTATTAATATGGGTTTATGTAGTTGAGGCCTATCAGCCTATTGTCTATAACTCAGCCTGCGGATGATGATGATGAGTTATATGGATTTAATTGCCAAATGCCTACATTTTTTGTTATTTTTAGTTCGTCGTAGTTGCGTTGGATAGAACAAAATGGCCGGGAGCAATTTGTCAAATATAGACCGCAGAACAACTAACTAATAAATTTGGTCCATTACAAAATAAATAAATAAATATTGCTGGACAATTCACACCCGTGACAATTTACATCTAGCCCCGTGGTAAGCTCGAAGCTTGTGTTACGGGTGCTAGATTTCGGATATACTTAATATAATATACATACATAGATAGATATTTTTTATTATACATATAACACCCAGACACCCGGAACAAATATTTGCAGATCATACAAATTGTTGTTCCGAGGCGGGAATCGAACCCGCAACCAAAAAAAAAATAGACATATATTTTTTTCTATCTAATTGTGACTAGATTCGTTGACGAAAAGTGTTTTTTATGTGCCCACTGTTAAAAAACGATTTTGTATTGAGTTACAATCTGCGGAATCACGGTGGATTATTGTTCCTTAGCAGATTAAAAAATATGCCTTATAAAAATACGAAAGACTAGAATAGTGGAAGTGGACCTACAGCTGATATGATGATGATGATTACCAACGCGACAACTTGAAGAACTCAAAGCGACACTCATACAGGCTGCTGTTATCTGAATCATTAAAACAATGAACTGCCGAGATACTTGCGATGCTGACTCATCCACAACTTTCTCCCATCCTGTATAACAGTTTACAGGGCTGGAGAAGTCGGGCCGGCTAATTTTAACCATTATAATGACAAGCAGTAAGAAAGAGAAAACAAGGTGATCTCGACTAGTGATTAGTGATTTAATATAATTATAAACTTCTAGTCGCAACATTTGTTTAAATTGTGTTTTTTTTTTAATCTCAACAGAATAAACGGTTAATGATGCCAATTGTTATGTACTTCAGAAAAGACTGGTACTATTCTTAAGCCAGCACGTCACAACATTTTCTTTATTTTTTTTTAGGAATTTACAATTCGTAAAGATACCTACGTGATAAATGAAACATAAGGTACATTTAATTAATTGATTAATATTTGTACAATTAAGTATTTTCATTGACTATAAACATAATTTCAACCGTGTATCAACCTCTCTTCAATAGTTGGCGAATAAGATAAAGAGAGCACAAAGCTGTAACAATGCTAAAAGAAATAATTGCGACGCACACACAACTCCCATTTGTACTCGAACAGCGAGTTTTGGAAAAGTTACAGGAACTCCTAATGATTTAGTCGACGATTCGCGACAAAGTAATTGTCATGTATTATTATATTTAATTTCACTTGGAAAGCGAATTTGTGAAGATTTTGTAACTCGAAAAGCTTACTCGAAGAGGTTTTTGTACTTGCAGTAATTACGATCAAGGTTAACGCCGCACCATTACCTACTCAGAAATGCCAACACAAAACACAAGAATTACCAAAATTTAACGCTTAATACAGTTATATTATACCCCAAATTTCACATATTCTATTCTATTTACGTCGCACAAAACAAGATTAAATCCACCATTTCTTGGGTAATCCCATGAATTTCATAACATCCCTCCATAACTTGTAGCCCTCAACACCCCATAAGAGTTGAAATTACTCTCGTGTGGGTACGAACAATGGTTTTAAGCGCCATTGTCTGTGCCTTGTTTTGTCAATACCCTCACCCGCGTTAAATGCTGGAGCAGTGGTCTTCAAATACTTTTAGCACAGGGCTGAAGGCGTGAAATATGATTGGTGTTTAAATATTCAAAGCTAGAACAGGTAAGTTAGATTTCGCTTCCTTGGTCTGCTAGATTCACTGGCTACCAATTTAGAATTAAGACCTTTATAGCTCAACCAGTAAACTATTGTAAACTACAAGCTCTTATTTATACACAGGAAAGTGACCTTGTTTACACTCTTGAGTTGAAAGTTCAATCGATTGTCAAATTTTGTGTCAAGTCAAGAATCATCAACTGAATGACAACTCTATTGTCAAATCAAGCTTGATATAAATATCCATTTGCTCCGCGACTCAAAAGTAAAAATTGATATGGTAAAGATAAACTAAAGTTGTATAAGACCAACAGCGGGTCGCTCCAGTCCGCAGCTTGACGACCACTGCACCAGATGAACCTATGCTAATGAGGCGGCCGTACTTGGAGATTTACAGTCATTCCCTCGTTTCACCTCATTATGAGAGCTCGGTTTGACTTTCCATACTTAGGATTTAGGAACTTTAACCTAGTAAAATGTTAAGTAGGCACTGGCATTTACTTTAGCTAGGTCAGAAGTTAGACCGTAAATATCAAGTCACTATCCTAGGGATAGTTAACATTGTGTTTTTGAAATATTTTCTGCCGTGTGGTGCCGGCCCAAAGATAGTACCACCTCTGATTTCGTGGAGGATGTCACACCGATCGTCGACCGAGACATTTATTTAACAGTAGATAGAAAATAAGCAGCTTCGTTCTGTGTAGGTACGGTACCCACATGCTGCTATCACCAACCCCTCTAACAAGTATGGTGATGATGTGATTGTGTTGCTGTTACAATGTTTCACACTAGAACGGAAGGTTATGTAGAAAAACTACGTTAATTATGTTTGACTATTTTTAAGTTCTTAATAAACTTATTATGTGATTGATGATGATGACAATTAAGAATCTAAGCAATTACTAAGTTTAACAATCATCCTTTCCACCGCTATTCACCATTTAAATATGGCATGGTGGTAGACCGGTCAAGGTGATTCGGTTCTCAGGCCCTATGAGCCGTTAGGAAGTCTTTACATTAATGAAATCAATTCCTTTTATTATTATAAATGATAATTAAAGATAGTTTTTAACATAGGTATAGTTTGAAGCTTGTGGTGTGAGTAAGTAGGTACTTATTAGATAGATTGATATTTAAGTAAATATTCCTATAAAATACCAAGGATACCCTGAAAAAAATATCAATATCGCACAAATATTTTTTGGCCTGGAGCGGGAATCAAATCCACAACGTCCTCCGTCGCAGGTCGGCTTTTTGCCCGCTGTGCCACAGAGGTCTTAGGAATTACATTTTTCTTTTGTCTACACTATGACACATAATTTGTTAGAAAAAGTAATATTACGATTATTCCAACATTGTGGGTTGGAATAATCGTAATATTATAAATCCAAAGGTATCCAAAGGTTGCCTGGAAGAGATCGCTTTTAGCGATAAGGCCGTCAATTGTGCAATAAGTTATGTTTTTTATCCTGTATATTGTTTTGTTAATTTAAGTGTATGCAATAAAGCTACCATCTATCTACTTACTATTCGCTCTTTAGCGATAAGGCCGCCCATTGTACGTGTCTCTTTTTGTGTTTTATTTGTGTGTTTTGTTATTGGTGTACAATAAAGTGTTTTTGTATTGTATTGTATTGTATTGTATTGTACTTACCTATTACTTTCCGGTAATCTTATCTGTAATATTATTTTATCTGCAATATTATTTTATCCGGAACAATTTTACTGCTCAGACACAAGACGACTTTCATCACCTAAAGTATACAACACTAGTTACTTATTATTTACAAGCATTTCTTACAAGTTCTTATACTTTTCCCATTCAGAACGCAACTTAAGGACCTTTGCAGAATACTAATAATGTAGAAGGTGAGTATCAGAATTCTATCGTTATTTGCTACAATCTCGACAGGTTTATTGCAGGTTTGTTGAGCAAGAACTAGACACAACCAAAGTAATTTGTCTCAAAGATTTCTCGGTAATATTTATCTTATAGTTTAACGGAGTCTTTGAAATCTATCTGTGAGGATTAAATAGCCTTTACACATAGGTAACGTCTACTTTCGCGATTTGTAAGCATAACTTCGCTTTGCAATCGCTCGTGAAAGGACACACAAATACTAAAAAGTCTGAATGGTAAATAGTTCCTTTGCATTTAGACCCGATTTAGCTGCCTTTATCTCCACAGATCAACAATAAAAAGCACACAACCTTGGTTTCACACACCTAGATGGTTACAAAATCTGGACAGATTCGCATTTCGAACCCCTTCAAGAGGCTGTAGAAAGGCCAGCTCAGCTCTTTTGAACGGCTCTCCAGCTCCGAGGGATTGATTCACGTGAGATCTATTGAATATTCATCCGGGCCGAGCTCCTACGTAACCTAGTCGGCCATGTTGGTTCACCCTCTGTGTCACTGCACAATTAAACATGGATAAAAACGGGCTTGGGCTCGAATCACATATAAAAAGGTTAGGTAGGTAAAGGTTATTGACAAGCTCTGGAGCGGGCGAAGATCCGCCTGCGGCGCGAGTAGTTGCGAGTTCGATTCCCGCCTCGCCATAATGTACGCGCCAGTTTTTTTTTAAACTTAATCTACAAAACCGGAACCAAATAGATTTTAAAGCGAAAACAGATGCCTGATTTTAATTGTATTCCCTCTCCTATTAAGTCGCTCGATGGACACCTTAAGGTGATATACCTATTAGTGTTTTCAACCTGTATCTATGGTATACAGCACAGGTACCTGCACCCCTTAAATATACATTTAACCGTCCCGTTCTAACAAACTTCCTAATGTTCAGTGAATATTTGACCAGAGTTCCGGTTACTATCCCGTAGAATAGAATCGAGGCCAAACACACGTTTCAGTTACAAAAGCGACCATTCTAACAAAACATTGGATGCTTTACAAACTTCTCGGTTACAAAGGTAACGGTGAGCAATCTAACAGAACTTATATAGAAGAAGATAGAGAGATTATAGATAGAAAACACATCATGTGTCTATCTAACCATTACCAATTTATCAATTGACAAGGAACACTATCTAGCTTAGTTTGTACCTTTTATATCAAATAGAATTTAAAACAAAAGAGTTTATTTGAACGCGCTCAGGAACATAGTAGGGTAGGGCGGGGCTAGTTGAGCACTTTTTCACTTGAGTGGACATAGCTCTTCAACTATAAGTTTCAATGTGATGTTACGCTACCTGATGGATAAGTAATATATCCTTCTACAAAAGTGTCATAGCAATGTACTTTAAATAAGTTGGATTTAGGAGCTACAGCGGTTTAAATGCAGAATGTCACGCTTGCTCAACGTACCCCATAGGTGGGGTAAGTTGAGCAAGGGTATGGGGTAAGTTGAGCAGCTAGAATGTCTAGCCAAACCATGGGTTAACTGTTAAATAGAAATGAAATACAATTTCGGTTTAACAATCAACCCTTTACTAAAAGTCTTTTAGCGACAAAACTTAAGCTAATTTTCTTTGAATAATTAACTGGAAATAGAATCAACATAACATCAACGTATCTTAAGATTTATTTTAGGATTAGATTCAGTTTTTCTGTTATATTAATTAGATCTTACTAAATCTAGAACCTATTACTTATTAATCATCGTTATCACTGTTGCAATTCATGCAAAAGAAAGTAAGACGAGCACCTGGCATACATTTTGTATGTGCCCATTCAGCAGTTGAGCAACTTTGCTCAACTAACCCGAACCCCTAAATTTCAAATCAAAAGCGAGATTCTGAAAAAACGGTAAGATTTGTACCCAGAACCCTTATGTAAATCAAAACTACAGTAAATTTATAAAAGATTAACACTTACCCGGTTGAAAACGGATAACATTTGACTAATACAGACGAAAACTTGCGGTGAACGCTTTTTTTACTTTTTGGTATCAAAATAAACAATGTGCGCGTACGCTTCACTCGCTCGTCGAGCCACCACCAGTGGTTGCGCAATGAGTACCCCTCCCACGACCCCTTCTTTCCGCCATAGGATGCCCACGCGTGCGGTGAATAGTTTTCGAGATATTGCGATTGCCCAACTTGCCCCTATGCTCAACTAGCCCCGCTCTACCCTACATTTATTGAGAAGGAATAAACTATAATAACGCAAGAAAAGCTGTCGGCGGGTCAGCTAGCTAGTAAAATGAAAACCTTTGGTTCAACTAAGCATACATCAAACTAAAACTTACATCAGCAAATATCTCCGAAATAAATTAATTTCCGGCAAGAAAACCGCTGAACGGAATGTGATGCGGTTCCACGACTTCCAGGGTTTCTTGAGGAAGGTATCAACGTCGACAAACCGCACGGAAACCGCAAGTGCTTGGAATTAAGGGATTTACATATAATTATTTAATGAAAACCTTTACACATTTAGGTAGTTTACTAATTAATTACGCATGTTTTATTTCATCATGATATAATTCTATCTTTAACTACTAAAGATAATCATAAAGACACGCACTACTAAATATATAAGACTCTCCGTGAAGATGGCTCTTGAGAGTGTCTAAATATCGGGAAATTCAAAAACAATTAAATAATGGTATGTTTTCCGTTTCATGTTCAAATATAAAAAAATAATTATGATATTTTAAAAGTTATGAATAAGAAAAGTTTGCTGATTTGAATCCCAGTATTTTTTACTTACAAGAACAGCGAGCGTTTAGTTTTAGTTATCAAATGTTAATTCCGAATCTTACTCTCTACAGACTCGTACATTTTTTGTGATTTGTATCTTTATATTCATTCTTTCTGGTTGAAAATCTTAGTCGCCTTTAAATTCAAAAGTAAAATAAAACATGTCAATTTGATAAACGTGCCTTAGCAGGGACATTTAATCACAAAGATAAAGTGATAAAACAGAAACGTGTAACAAATATCAATACGGCAATTAGTCAAACCGACGATATTTCGATAACGGGAGATATAAATCCTATACCTACCATTGCATAGACAAGGACGTAAAATATAGAAAATGAGTCTAATAGTTTGTTTGTTCGAGCGTTGTAACCTACGTTTATATATAACTATGTGCGAGAGAGTACCTTCAAACATAGTGTTCAAAACAGAGGGATTTTTTGTGCTTTCTGGAGTAAAAGACCTACAAACCGTTTCGTGTTTTTTGACCTGGTTTTGAATGTGCTATAATTATTATAGTAGATAGAGAGAGGCAGATAGTTATTAAACCAGATAATGACCTTATTAAAAAAATGAACGCGGACAAACTTTACAGGAAAAGTCAAACCGAGTCCTTAGTCTACAGATACATAGCATAGTACTAACAGTCACATTATCTGGGCTATAAAATGTCTCAGATAATCGGAAGGAACCAAATTTATAGTCTCAATTCTGATTCTTTCGAGCGCTTAAAATTATATTGAATTATGTTATGACCTTTTGGAGGGATTTATGGGGATACTATTTCACTTTCAACATTTTCGTGAGTTACACTATTTATTTTATATCGGTGAGAACCGAACGCGCGTGCAGCGAGGAGACGGAGCACGGCGTAACGCTAACTCCTCCTAGATTTTCCCGCGAAAAGATGTAGTAGGTACATAGAACGACGTTATAGAATATAATTTACTTCATGTTTTTATATAATATAATTATGTACTCTGTTTAAACAAAAACTTGCTAAAACATGTGCGTGTTAACACAGTTTTTTTATAACACGAGGTTATAATGCCTTCTTAACTTAATGGCCACAATTCTACATTAAATAAATGGGCTACCCGGAAATTATTTCAACTGAATAACTAAGTAGATAAGTTTAACAGCATTATCAATATTATCAATCAATAAATACCTGTGAGCCGAAGCAATCACAAGGTCGTAGAGTTTTTCTACTTATTGTGTGTGACCACAACGTAGGTACCAACGTAACAAACCTATAACTTATAGGCAAAGAACGCACACAGCCACAATACATGTATTGTAGACTATAAGAAGGTATTGTGTCTGTGTGCGTTCTTTGACGGCGCCGGCGACGCCAAATGCATAACCGATTTCGTACAGAAATAGATAATGAATGAGTCTACGGTTTTGAACTTCATCTATTTTTATTTTTAAATCCATTCGTGGGATTGTAGATGGTTATATTGTGGCTGTATGATGCCATGTTAGCTTAGTGGGAGCGCAAACCCGACTTTCATCCTGAGGTCGTGGGTTCACCCATCCGCTCTCCTTTGGTTATTCTGCTTGAAAAATGTCGTGCGCTTGAAGCACGTGTTGCCAGTGAAGGCAATATTCGTGAGGAAACCGGCTTGTTCAGAAAAGTTTGAACCATATTGTGGCATTCGCCAACCCGTACCTACTTAGATTACGGAAGAGCCGTGAGAGAAGTCCTTGTGTGAAGTTGTGGGAACGCACCTTAATAGGAGATTTTGTATGTTATAAACATGCACATCAGGAGTAATAAATCATGGGTATGGTTTGTTTTTTTTTGGGATGCGAGGTAAAAAAACTTACCCTAAACAACCTTTGTCTATCTGCGAGAAGCATGAAAATAAAGATATAACACACTGAGTACTGTAATATATTGAAAATATATTAAGTAAGACGGAGATTTATATTCGCAAGCCCATGTTGTGGTAACTTGGAATAGGAAGTAAAAAACACAATGTGATGTTTTCCAATAAATTATCAATTACCTGTCTGTATTGTTTTGAAATTACTTTACTTTATCACTTTTTAAACAGTCTCCTTTCATTTATTTTACCATGCAAGAATAACCCATTATTGTTGCGCACTACATAAAATAACAACATTGTTAAAAACAAAGATGCCTTTTAGAATCTACAAAATAAATTACATTGTATATCTTACATTGTAGAAAACCACGGGTCCTATTTCACGACACTGGAGCTATCTAACGTGAAGATAATGACCAATCCCAGTCAAAATTGAACCACAAAGAAACCAAGACCCTTACAAACTCTAAAACTAGTTAAAGTATGACGTTCGGTACACGGTTCCATACAAACTACGTTGTCCCAAAATGTCATCTGATTTACCCGTTAATATTTAGCAAAGGTGTTAAATTTACCCTATTATGTTTTGTAATTCTACTTATTTTCGTGCAACTTTAATAACTATATACTGTATATTATGTATACTGTCTCACTTACAATTTTGAGATAAAAATTGTTAACCACTTCTGGTTTAAAGAGTTCCTTCATCATCAGCTTTATATAATTTTACCAGTATGTACTAATACTGAAACAATATATACCTAAATTATTTTTTTAATTTTTGTTTCAGGAATCAAATAAGTTTTATTTAATACATCAAACCCGCCAGCGAAGGATACAACCGCGTTTGTACCAACCCTGCTCCCAGCAGCCTCCGACGTCTTGTCACGGCAGAGGGTCGAATTACGAAACGAGTTATCTACGAAGACAAGACCGAAACCTCTACATTCTGAACTGTAAACCCACGACATAAGGTCGAGAGTCCCATAACTCAGCGTAAAGGTTTAATTAATACGGGGACAATGGGACCCGGTGTGGATAAAGAAGGTATTACACCGTCACAATGGACGTGGACAGCGCAGCCAGTTCTGAACCGGGAATTGATGATCAGGGATATATGGTGTTTGTATAATGATGACTTGTAACTGTGTTATTTAATTACAGATAAGTTTACACATCAGAATAGTTCTAGAAAAAAACTCATTCGTTAAGAATAACCAGGGCGTTTGCGCCTAGCTAGGAAGCCTTTATAATGCTACATATATAAGCTATATTAGCTTGGTAGGTAATTTTTCTGAACGGTGTTAAATCCAAATCTAAGTTACAGATAGATAACTTATTTAGTCACAAACCAAATAAAGTGACAATAAAGATATCAATAGCAAAATGAATAAAAACGGAAGATGACGTGCATTATACAGAAATACAAACATGATGATGCGCAATAAATGTGACTAATTGAGTTTTTAGTATGTGACAACGTCATTCTAAATTAGACTGTTGCTAAAGTAAATACAAATGGTAAATATATAATATTACGTGTATTTTAGTAGGTTTACACGTATAACAAAATGTACCTAAGTCTTAATCGCGCCTCTTTACTTCCCACAGATGGGGCACACTGACTAATCTCTTGATGAAAGAGATTAGGCCTAAATATACCAAACAAGAAATTCTGCAGGATCCTATAAAACAGATAGACTTTCCACCAATAAAATAGCTTATTTTAATGTAGGTATTATTTTTTATTTCCTCAAGAAACAAAAGCACCGGTTTATGGTAAATAAATTGTCACAGAATTGCACTGACCCTTTTGTAGAGCACTTAAGATGTAGGAGACGCTGGATCGTGAATCAGGTAGTAAAAGAAGAGGTAAAAGAGTAAAACGATGTGAGTTCATTACGGTCTTGAGTAAGGTGGACACTTTCGTGCGTGACTAAAGACCAGCTAAAAAAGATACCTAGCTGACAACAGGCTTTTACGGTTAATTACATTGACACGGATAAATAGCCGATTATCTATATTGTTGGTCACCGTAGCTGTATAATTTTTGTTAATAAATCTGATATAGGTTCTCAATTATGATTACCATGCTTACCAGCAGGCTTGGCGATCGCAGTCATTTGGTATTGTGCACAGAACACTCACTAATAACACAGAACAGAGACTAATGTCAGTTTCATTTAGTCGGTAACGAATCCCGCGGAAAGAAGAGGTGGTACTAGACTTACACCGGCACCACAGTATATCATCTGTAAAGTTACATCGTACGTACACATTGGGTACACACACTGTCCCCATTTATCTATTTAAACAACTGTAGGTGACACTTATCCACTACCCAACCAAACTTAGCTCATACTGCCAACTAAACAAATACGACCTAATCCACCACTGGGAACCTAATTGAATAACGATCCCAGAATAAAGAAACCCAAAACATGCGTCCATAATTAATTAAATCAGCCTAAATAGATCCTTCACAAAGAAAACCACATTCAATATAAGTCGATGAATGGAACGCGTCTGTCACGTCACTGATGACGTCATCTGTCAGAGCCGATGGTAATTGGCCTTTCGAAGGTCAATAAGTCATTGTTTAAACCTTTTTAAGATAATTGACGTGAGGGCATTATGATGTTACTCTGACTGTTCATGGTAACTTTGAATGGATGCTGTTAAAAGGCGATTTATTCTCAGTCGTCATTTATGACTCACTCATATAGTATAATAATATGCTTGGAGAAAGTTGAAGGTAGTTCATGAGAGGTCGAGGCTGGGACAAAATGATTTCATTGGCAACTCAACTTTTACTAATCCCACCTAATATTGATATTCTCAAAGAAAGCTATAAAAAACTAAAGGGAATATAAATGACCGTTTGTATAATCGCGGAGTTTTATCGACACGAACTTTGACCGTCTGCGTTGTTCCGGAGAACCTATTTATAAATAACTCGCAATTATCGCCCGCAGTCCTCGAAAGCGCAATTATGCGTCAATACTTAATAAAGCAGCATTTTATGTAGTTCTCTGTAATGAGTATTATACTAACTACCTAGACCAACCACGGCGTTGCTAGCGTTAAATGTTTTTTATAAAAAAAGCGTAAAAAGGTTTTGTCTAAAACATAGCTTGTATATTTAAAATAACAGCCGATTTAGCGTTCAGTTAGAAACAAGTTTTTTTTTTTTTTTGTTAGCCTGTGGTGTCCCATTGTAGGGCAAAGGCCTCCCCCATGTCCTTCCATTTGTCCCGGTCTTTTGCAGCATCCCACCATCCCCGGTCATACGCATCGAGGTCGTCTCGCCAGCGCTTTCGTGGCCGACCTCGACGCAGAAACAAGTAAATAAGAATAATTAGTGTGATAATTGTGTAAATGAAGATTAACAGACAAAGCATTCTTAAGCAATTTTCTATTCTGTAATGTTCTCCATCGAAATTAATAGTAATTGTCCATTCAGTGTTTTCTCCTACAAGGTTTACGTTGTTCAAGCTTCCATTACATTGTTAATTATAATTAATCACCAAACAACCCCATTAGGCAGTTTACGGCTAACCAATTAGAAAGTGTTATTGGGCGCCATTTTGATGATTAGCCGCCATCTTATCAAACCCATTGAGAGCTCCGCTGTGTCGGATTTAACAAACTGACATAACACAGATTGGAATATTTAGTGTAGGTAAAGTTTACGCAAAGTTAGATCATTATAATAACTCGCAGTGTGTTTGTATATTCAAAGCTCGTGAGTTAGTTTTACTTAGTAGCTACTAAAACATAAACTCTGCAAAGTGATATAGCTGATACAATAATTATATGTAACGTTTGTTACAGACAAAACTGACCGATTTTAATAATATTGAAATCTCATTTAGGTATGATTAGTTATCATTTAACAGTAAATAAGTACCTACTATAATCATATTTTATTTCATCTAGCCAATTCCGAAAGAAATATCCATATTTGTTATCTTTGTGTTTATATAAAACCTAAACTATAGATTTATTCTTAGGATATGCAAAGTTGCGTGAGGGTTTACCGTATTACCTACATAACTTTATCTTGTCTCTTGTATACGACTTCTAGTACATACAGGAATGTACCTATACCATTGTAAACTACCAAGGAAAACATAAATTCTAAGTCGACATATACACTTCACTTTTTAATATCCAGTCAACCAGTTAATATTTACAGGATTATAATTCGCAATGTAATATTTAAAGTGGGCGTAAATAACCCTAAAACGTAACAAATTGGTCACAACGATCAAAATATTCCCAAATAACAGTCAGAAAATCCGTTTCGCCGTTTCGTTAACGCATTTATTAACGGTAACGCAGTAAAATCTCACCGTAAAAGTGTAATAATTTACTGCGTTTTTATTTGGAAATTTACAACGATATAAACTGGACTGTGTCGGATTATTGAATTCTGTGAATAAATTGATTATTCTGAGGAATTCGCCGCTCAATTTGTTAACTCATGAATGTGTTGAATTTTATAATGTATTTTGATTATTTATTTGTTTTCTGAATGACTCAGTAAGAGTTCTATTTGTAGGTATAAGTGTTTGTTCACGACTTATGTTTTGATTAAGGCTATGTGGTCGCTAAGCCGACAAAGCCTTTTTTTCGTGTGAAATAAACTGTTATCTCGTTATTTTCTAATAACATGATAATAAGTCGAGTTTGCTCCACTTATCCAACACGGCTTTACTGCTTTGCAGCTTTGGCGAGAACTGGCCTTCACACGGCAACTTAAAACGCCTTCGTCTGACAACGTGCATGGTCAGATACAGACAAGATCCGAAACATCTAGAAGACATATCAAAGGGTAGACTAGAGCAAGTCGCGTAGACCAAAGACGTCTCGCAGACGGCATCAAGGAACATCAATACATGAAAGTAGCAATTAGTGCGATCGTTAGCAATGGTTGCGTCTAATGGGCGGTTCAATTCGACCTGGGGACATTAGATGCGGTGCCTACTAAGGGTACTGACCGGCGATTCGCCACACTTTTTAGTGGGATAGGTTTATGGTGTGAAGAGTTTAGTGAGGAAACCTGCTATTACTACCTACAAATGTTAAAAGACACGTGCGGTAACAACAATTAACGTTTAATGTGTTATTATTCTAAAAATGAAAATACTAGGTAGATTGAAGAGTGCCTACATAATTATCCTTTAAACCCCTTTGAAATTTAAATATATCTGACTGACGTCTAAATAATAAGACAATAATTGACTTTATACCTACCTAAGGGAAATTATTGTTTTTAAGAATAACAACCTACTTACCTGATAAACATTAAAGGTTGTTTAAGTGCCTACCTACGTCAAATAATATTCTCAAAAGAATTTACATTCACTTATAGGGTAAACTTAAGATCTATTTTATTTTTATAAATAGAGGTATAGTGTATACAATATACAGAAAATACAAGTATTTGAGGAATGAAGCTTTAAATAAAGGGCATTCTTCTGTACGAGCACGTTTTTAATTAAACTGAAGCACGTCATGCATTTTTCCGTTCCCGCTCAAAATACCTGATCAATTTCACACTCAACGATTATAGAAATTACCGCATTGAATGCCAGAAATACTGGTCATTGAAATAAACATAATTGGTGATAATCATCACCACCACAACATTACATGTACCTACACCTAGTTTCTCATCGCGAGACGGTGCCGTAAGTTAGTGAATAATTTAAAGCAACAAATATTATATTTACGTAAAATAGAGGTTCTAATACCTGCGACGCATGGTGTCCTACATGCCACTGTTTATCAAAGGATCCACGTTGTTTCACAGTCGCCGGGCGCGTCACAAAGCCCTCGCTGCACCATAAACCCGGCCATCGGATCCACTAAATCAAACTCCCTAAAAAGGAGCAACATATTATTTACGTTATACACGCGATGCGGGATCCTGGGCCTGGGGCAGGAAACTTCTAGTGACTATGTTAAAAAAGTTAAAAAACCGATAAATTATTTCTTCTGAAAACCTCTATGAAGGCATTCACATGTAGGTATTTTATGTGTTAGGTATTTATCGTAGTAATAGGCCGAGTGCCGGTGCTTGTCTATGGTCAAATCAGTTGTAAATGTTGTGCGACAATAAAATATACAAATTGTTCGTAATCAGTGCACCATGCAATGTATTTATCCAATTATTATAGAAGGTACATTCTATTATAAACATGAATAGATGTTTGAAAGTCTTTTACACTATAGTTCAGTTATGTAAGGAGATGCACTCAGTTAATAAAGTCATGTGGATATAACCGTTTATTTCCTTTGGCACTACTGCTTGGCACTATTGCTAGTAGTGCCAAGGAGTAGTGTCAAATGAAATAAACGGATATAACTTACATTACTGAAACGTTACAATAATTTAGCACATAAGAACCACCTCGCCGCGGAAAAATGTTACCTCAAGGCCGAAAGCCTAGCGGTAAGCTAAACCCTGAACATAATGATAAAGTAGTCGTACTCTAGGATCTCACACCACAACGGGAGTATGCCATTGTAAGCTCGTATAACTCTTACACGGTCCGCTGACTCGACCTTTACATGGCTACCGTAAACATATTTGGTTTGTAAATGTTGAAATTGCTGTTATTTTCATTTTAAACTGGATCACGGCTTTTGGTATATTTAAGAAGACCTTGGTGTGATTTGTACCGTGACTAGAATGTTTAATGGGTTAAACTTTAGTCATATTTATAAGTAATTGTTAATGAAAAAAGTAAAATAGTGGGTTTAAGTAACATAAGAGGCAAATATTGAAAACAATTACGGTTTGGTACCTAAAATTGGAAAAGGAAATAAAGAAGACCAAAAGTAACATTAGACATTACATAAACCTTTATATTTAGCCATCATAACTTCAACTTACGCATTCGCCTACAAATCCTCGCACATCCCGCTATAAACCACATTTCTATAAAAACAGAGCAAATAGCTTGCACGAGCGAAGGCACCTGCTCGATCTATTTAGGGCTACAACGGTCCCGCTAATAAGGCAGGTCTTTTTGCTTTTTAATAGGCCTCATCCTGAGTACTGATGTTTTATTGGTCTAGACTGGTTAAGGGTTCTAACAGCGTCTACATAGAAATCTACATACAAGTGGTGTGTTATCCGCGGTCGAGTTCTTCTATCAAACCACAAGTCACCTTTCTTACACAGCCTGTGTGTACTAGGCGTGTGCTATTTGTATTAGGAACTAAAACTGTATTTATTTATACACATCTCTTGATTTAGTAGTCAAATATATGTGTAGTACCTAAGTATTTACCAATATGTGTTTCGACGCTGGTGACTTATAAGTCACCAGGGTAGGGACATTTTGAGGCGATGATCTGAATTATTATTTAGATTGTATCTACGAACCTTCCGAGTAAGGATAAAGATTTATTAATAGTAATTTGCCTAGGTAAGCTATAAGGGTCTTGTAGATGTATGTATTAACCTGCATATGCAAATCCTATCTAATAGTTTGACGACCTCAGTGGCGCTGTGAGAAATCGTGCGACGTAAGTTAAATTCCCGCATCCGCAGTATATGTGCACAAAAAAAATTATAATACTTAACCCTTCCACTTCCCTGTAAATGAGGCCTGCCGAGCTATAATACTCCGGGTAACGATAGAGGGTATCCCTGGTCATAAATTCCGATACTTTTATTCAGATAGCCATCGGAATAGCCTGTATGTCGCTTTATCGCCGGGTTTCCCGACACACCTGTGTAATTTTCGACACGAAAACGGTGTCTGAAGTGCTTTGGACAGTTCGCTGAACTTTATTAAACTAGACTAGAATAGTGGTCACATTTATAAGGTAATTTATTAAGTTCAGGCACATTCTAGATGATTTATCTATATCATGTTATTCTCAAATTCCTCTCATTCTCAGATTTTGGAAACTGACCAACTCGGCAAACCAATCCATTCTCACATTCAGTAATTTCTTCTTTGCCTCTGATGTTTTTTGAGCATATAAAAATGGAGACTTAATTTACGATCAGTATTGCTTTGATTACAACTGAAAACTAGCCCTTACATCAACGTCAATACCAACAGCTTCAGTACTGTATTTTCAGAGGTAAATCAGGCGAGAATCGTGGTCGAGTTTCCCCCTAAACCAATACATCAGTATTGCCAGCTCCCATAGTCAGCTGTGCTAATCCCGACGCACGCTTGGATGACAAATTGTCGTGGGAAGCAGAGTGGTACATTTGCATTCCGTATATGTGCTGGGAATGCGCTTGTGGAAATCAGACGTTGTTATGATAATACTGATTCGATAGATGAGACATTATGGAACGTTATGAATAACCTATATAACCTATACAACGTCAAGTTTCAAAAATACTTCTCTATTCTGCAAATATTTGTTCCGGGTGTCTGGGTGTTATATATGTATAATAAAAATATCTATCTATGTATGTATATTATATTAAGTATATCAGGAATCTAGCACCCGTAACACAAGCTTCGAGCTTACCACGGGGCTAGATGACGTTGTGTAAAAATTGTCCAGCAATATTTATTTATATTTATTTATTTATTTATTCATCATTAAATTTCTTCTGAACATTAGTTATAAAATCGTGGTTCTTTCTTACCTAGTTTAGTTGATTATGCTTTTTGACTATGGAAGTGGCGCCTTCTATTGCGATGAATTATAAACGCAATGCAAAACATCCGGCGCTATTCGTATCTTGTTTGCAGTTCCGTTGTGGCGGTGGCACTTCCACTCGAGAGGAAATTATTACTGCATTCATTGACCCAGATACAGTTCATAGATACCAAACGGAGTTCGGACTGTTTGTGTATCCCTACACAAACAGTTGTATAATATCAACTTCGTTATATATTATCTGGTCTTACTTATTTATTCTGTTCATTATGGGATAAGTTGCAAGTTGGGTAGATGAGATTATTTATAGTTTTATATGTATGTGCCGTGTGTCCGATTAATGTTATTATATTCTATGACATTTTCACCTGGCCAATTTTATAAGTTCAAGGAGGCATTATCTATTATGAAAGTGATACATAATGAAATCAGCCTATTTTAAGTCATCATCAATTTAGGATTATAAAAAAACTCCTCAAAATAAGGTTCAGATAAGTAATTAACAGAGATACGTAAGTAGACATTAAATAATTATAATGATTACAACTACAACGATCACACAGTGATAATCTATAACAATAACTAAGAAAAAATATATCTAGGGAAGCCTGCCAAAGCAGCGATTGTGGTTCGAAATCTGCTTATTCAACACGAAAGAAAACGTAATAACTCGAAGAAAATAAATTCATCGATAAGCAGTGAGTACAACAATAAATCGAATTTCAACGACGTCGCCGCCAAAGAAAACGCGGAAAATATGCAAATTCCGTGAATGAGATATCTAGCAAAGTGCTATAGATACTAGTTGATATTCATTTATTTATTGCCTAGGAACGTAATCGTTGCTATTTACTATTGATATCTACTTTTTTTTAAAGTTATAAGTATCAGAACTATACACTTACTTATATAACTTATAGGTTACTATGCAATGCATATTCTATTGAATTTATATCAAGTACTTACTTAATTTACTTTATGTGGTGAGCTGGATTACTTATTCTGATTTGGAAACTGTTCCGTCCGTAGTTGACGGACAGACATACAGAATATCATAAAAACTATAAGCCGTTAGAGATATTCAACAAAATCAAATATAACTGCCAGCTAACAAATAGGGCACATCACGCTCACAGAAGTAGATAACAGAACCGAATAAAAATGGCTGATTTCTGAGTACAGATCTAAAACTAAAAAGTCCTGCAAAAGTTGGCTTTCTCGCGTCAATGGATCGAAATACACTGCAGATATTCGTGCGTGAAATCGAATATCTATGAATGTTCCACAAAGAACTGTGCTGGAAATTCCCGGTAGTTTTATTCAGCCAGGCTGCTATGTTGAGATATACGTTTTATTTTAAGTTTGAATTGTTGTAGGAAACCTGAATTAAAGTAAATAGGTTAGATTTATACAATACCTACAATATTCTTTATTTGATCTTAGGTACTACGGGGCTATATGTTGCTGTGTGAATATTCCACCAATAAGTATTTATTTATTGAACACCAAGCATAAAACAATAACAAGAGGTACCTAAACAGTAAAATATAACTTTGGGTTAATGAGCGGCCTTATCGCTGACAGCAAGCTCTGCCAGGCGAAGTATTTATGGAATGTTTCGATGAATAATTTTATCACGCTTACTATCTAAATAAGTACTAATAAAATCATACAGTCTGCATGACAACATAATTATCAAGAAAACTCCATTACCCGCTCCAAGTCGGGCAGAAATGTTAACGATGATGCAGACGCCGACATTACATAGTTGAACTTCCTCAATAATTCAGGAACTTAGCAATGAACGTCGTGTCAGGGGCTTCAGACGAACTCGTATAATTTAAACTTTTAAAACATCCAAGTTCCACCATCCGCGGGCAACCAAACACATAACGGAGTGAACAACAAGAAAATTGAACCATAAAGTCGAAAGTACGTTTACACGCCACACGCCTGCAATAAAATAAATCCCTCGTAGCTTTAACGACCCTATCATATTAGTAATAAAGGCCTATTTCCCTTTTACACCACAATTTCCACGGTGGATGTTTTTGAGGAATTATTTTATCATAGTTTCATCGTAATTTCTGGTCAAGCGTGCTGACTCATTGAGTCGGCCAGAGGTTACATCATTGGAAGTGACTGCATTCAATTTTAATCTTTACGCTCAACAGAATAGAAGTTTAGAAGGCGAATCGTGAATAGCGCAGCGCATCTACTTGAGAGGAATATTTTGTAGCAATCAAAATCAGACATTATTTTCCCGCAATAGAGCTCTAAACTGTTTAAAAGCAACATTCCAAAACTTGGCGAATGTATTGCAATGCAATAAATCCTATAAGTATCTATTGTTATTTTGTGTAAGGTCAAAGAGTTATCGCCCGCTGTGTAAGTGCCGGATGAATGGAGGTTAATAGCCAAATATTAGTATCTTAGAGAGAGATACCTTATCATATTAACATTCTACAGTCAACAAATTTATGAATGTATTTACCGAAGTCAGTGACTCCAGACAAACCTCTCGAATAAGGATAAATTTATTGAATAAACAAAAAATATTGATTGTTGTCGAAAAGCTTAATTTAAGTTTAATTTTATCACAGTAAATTAAATCAAAACGACAAAAATATAAGTATAGCTCAAAAGTTATAATCTAGTATCTACAGTAAGTAATTTGTTAAGAAGAGTCAAAATAAGACTTGTTGCCAAGTCTAGTCTGGATTGATTTTAGAAGAATTATAATACTGGGCTTAAATAAAAATCTAGTGTTGGTAAAGACCAAGGTCAACTCTCATAAAGGCTAGTTAACAAAATTGGCATACACAGATAACCCCCAATTCTGTGATCTGTGTTGGCATATAACCTACTTAATTAAAAACAAACTAGCACAGTTTTGTTTTGGTTCAAAGGGTCATCATCAAGATGCCCCTTTGAACCAAAACAGAATAATTTCGATAACAATTCAGGTCACCTCACCATATTTTCTTTTAAATAAAGTAAATACGGTAAGGTTTATTTCAACATAAATTTAATCAAGGGTACTAAGAGTAGCCACGAGTGAGGTTTTGGGGTTTAATTAGACTACGAACATATCTAGCCTATCTGGGTTTATATTTTCTGAACATTTAAATATATATATTATATTTTATGTATTAATTTTTCTCGAGGCTAATAATTAAAAATAATAAACTAGCTGACCCGCTGGCCATCTGTTCTCCGAGCTATATAATAATAAAAGTAATACAAACAAACCACGTAATATGAATCGCAGAATATTCCGCATGCAAGTAGCCCAGTTCCACAGATACCAGGGGTCATTGCACCGGACGCTACTATCAGCGACGATAACCCACCGCCCATCAGTCTAGCTACTGACCAACATTGTTGGAACACAATGCGAATTATTAGACTTAGAACTGAGGAGATACGTAGAAGAACAAGCAGTTCTGATGAAACTTCACAACAATAGAGATTACCTATATAACATAGACACATACATATACTACTTTTTACAGCGGGAAAGCTAATTAAAACAGGGCTAAGCCGTGGGTGGATTACTAACTCAACACGCTGTCCAATTGGTAAATGGCACATGTTTTTCAAAGTTCTCAGAACATGTCTGTTTTCTCACGATGTTTGTCTTCACCACAAACGTGATTAAAGCGCACATACATTTTTCAATAAGACATAATGCTGAGATGGTCAGTAGGGTCTAACCCACGACCTTCAAATTAAAAATCGAGCGTGCTACGGACGACCGGGGGGTGAAATGATGATGAAATATAATAATTAGATGAATAAGGACCGAGCTATACAAAGTATAATCAATAAGTTTGAAGGATAAAAGTTCAAACTAATCAGACTGGCTGAACAAACGAACTTTGTAAGGAAAAGTAATCAAAACAGCATTAGAACTTTCCGAGTGACTAAAGATTCGTTATATTAATAGAAATATGTATGTATAGGGTGATCACGAGCCTCAGCACTGTGAATATGGCACTAGGAGGAGGTATACTTACTTATGTACCTATAACTATTTATGTTCAAAAGTAATAATGGTATGTAGAATAATACTTACCTAAGATTAGTACTTACCACCAGTTTCTTCTCACGGGTGCCGACTGCCGTTAAACTGAATAAAAAATAATACCAGAAGTCGAGCAGCAGCGTCGATTGTGCAATGTGCTAATTGATGCCACCAAGCGGCTTAGTTAGTATGGTTATTATACCAAATCCCCCAAAACCAAAAGTTCTATTCCGAAGACTCGTGCCCAGTAGAGGTGCGTATTATACAGGGTGATTGGTAGGTGAGTGCAAAGCTGCTAGGGGATGGTAGTGTGGACTATTTGGAACCATTTAAGCCATAGTTGTCTTAACCGTAGTCGGACTATTTTTTTTTTATGAATTTTTTACGGGTTACAAGGAAAATACCCAAAATTTTACAGTTAGTTGCTAATAACTGCCAGTTTAAAAGGCCAGTTAATTATTTTTTGTTTAATTTAAGTTAAGCTATGTGTAAGCAATCTACCAAAACTTGTTTTTAGGTATCTGAGTCATTAGCCATTTTTTTACAGACATTTCAAACTTACGAAAATGTTCTGCGATTTACGAAAACCATTTTTGACGTTGTTTAAAAAAAAAACTAATGGTGCTATTTTTGTTCAAACCTTTTTAAAAACATGTGTGGTTATTACTCTTTCTTTTGAGGTATCAATTAAGCGAATATCTCAAAAAATATTGAAATTATGATCCAAAAACCAAATTGAGGGAGAAAATTCAAGGCAACTTTAATGAAAAAATAGGCAGATTATCGAATTGCTGAAAGTGACATACACCACGTGGAATGTGGAGTCAACCCAGGCAGACACAATCCTAACGTCAGTTGGTCAGTTTTAAATATTAGGACACCTCTACGAGCATTGGAAGATCGCTTTGAAGAAATCCCAAATAATTATTACCATTTAAGGTATCTGGTAAGAAGTGGGGCCCAATCAAAGTTCTGCCAATTACTCCAGCCCACACACTGACAGAGAATTTCCTCTGTACTGACACCTGCTTTTTCCAGTATGGATTTCTGCCCTTGTTGGCCTGTTGGTGAAGGTTGTAAAAGTTTGTTATGCCCTCTCTGGAAAATTTACTTTTATTTGTCCACAAGATTGATTTTAAGAATCACGCATTGAAGATGAGTTGATGTCTCTGTTGAGGAGAAAACGGCAGAATTGGATTATTTTCCCGGTATCTTGCTCTTCCAAACCTGGCAGACCCGGGCCATGGAATAAATACTTATCATTTTTGTGCATACTCTACATACACATCTTCTATTGTGAAATGTTAAGATTTTGAGCTACTACGCTAGTGATGGTAGTAGGATCCGCTTAGAATACTGCCAAAATCTATTCCTCGACCTTAGAATTGTGTCTGCTTATCTTATTATCTCTGAATCTGGAGTCATACACGCATAAACCACTTATTTATGCCACTTTCAGCAATTCGGTTATTTGCTTTTTTTCATTAAAGTTGGCTTAAATTTTCTCCCTCAACTTGGTTTTTGTATCATAATTTCAAATTTTTTTGAGATATCCTCTTAATTAATACCCCAAAAGAAAGAGTAATAACCACACATGTTTTTAAAAAGGTTTGAACAAAAATAGCACCATTAGTTTTTTTTTTAAACAACGTCAAAAATGGTTTTCGTAAATCGCAGAACATTTTCGTAAGTTTGAAATGTCTGTAAAAAATTGGCTAATGACTCAGATACCTAAAAACAAGTTTTGGTAGATTGCTTACACATAGCTTAACTTAAATTAAACAAAAAATAATTAACAGACCTTTTAAACTGGCAGTTATTAGCAACTAACTGTAAAATTTTGGGTGTTTTCCTTGTAACCCGTAAAAAATTCATAAAAAAAAAATAGTCCGACTTCGGTTAAGACAACTATGGCTTAAATGGTTTCAAATAGTCCACACTACCATCCCCTAGAAGCTTTGCACCCATCTACCAATCACCCTGTAGATTATTATCATGAACTTGGCCAATTGCATTACATTGAAGCATTTCGAACATTTATTTAGATAAGTTCGTACAACTACTAGGGAAAGCAAAGTAACCTATGGAACGGATACATATTCAACGCTATCTTGTCTAGGTCACGGTTCATTTAAACGTGATTCACGTGATTGTCTAAGTATACACAAACAAACAGCACTTACTCATAGCATAGAGAACTCACAAGACTCACGTCTATTATAAAAGACGACCAGCAATTTTCTACCCAGTAATCATAGAATTATGTTTACTGGCGCTGCCCACCAAAAATGATAATTTCAGACTATTTAACCTCGCCAACGAAGCAGTAAATCAAAGACCTCCATCAGTGGAGAGCGTAGTGGAAGACAGAGGTCGAGATATAGTGGTGGTGCGAGCAATAATTCAGCGCTACTAGGTAGATAACAGACATTATGAGGCTATTAAGCAAAGTCACAGTTTATAGAACCGGCTAGTTCATTACTGATCGGCAATAGATTTCTAAATTTCAACTTTTGTAATGCCGCTTTTCCTGTAGAAGTGTAAAATACACAAAAATTATGTAAAACCACGTAGGTATCTTACGTGATGTTTCCGTACTGAACTTTCTTTTATACTTTAATTTTACTAATAAATCAGTAGCGAACTAATAGCATTGGAAGTATCATTTAAATACCTTTAACATGGTGTGTGGTTTATTATGAGTGTGTCATGTGTCTTAAACCGTGAAATAGGTAGTAAGTATATACAACTTGTATAGTATCAAATCAGGGCCTCTAGTCCTTATGTAATTTCCTCATACAAAGGTAAACTATTTTACGCTCGAGTACATTAGGTACAGTACGAATTACGAATCAAAAATACATGACATACTAACATCGTCCTCTCTAGCATTTACAATAATTATAAGTAGTTCCCCGCCCACTTAATTAAAGCATTTGTCTCCCGCTTCGTTAACATACTTAAATAAACTGTCACTTATGGATAAATTACTCGGTTTTCTCATCAGCAACTGAAGAACCGTTGAAATTTGTTGTATCTGTTACAATTTTATTACATAACTTTAAAAACTAGGTATATATCAAATTGTGTGTAAACCGTGGCATTCAATTGTAAAAGTTAATAGCTATCGTATTCAAGCAAACATTTAATACAATGCATTTTATCGAAAAATGTACAAATAAATAGGCATGTCAAGCGTAGCTAAACGCTTGCAAAAGAATGATGAATTTAATAGGCTTAGGAAAGCCCAAACTTTGTATTAAATGACCCAACGGCTATAGTGACGCACTGCATGTCAGCTTAATGAAAGGTGGAAAAATAGTTGAGTAACCGTTCTACCTATCATGATGATGATGCATGATCTGTGGCACGCCTGGGGGTATTTATTTCTGTTATCTAGAGTCCGAGAGGTCTTAATTAGGCTGTTTTCTGGTGATTTACGGTGGCTGTTTATCATAATTGTCGAGGTTTTAAGTTATTTCGCTCACGCTTCGTTATAATTTTATGAATATTATTTTGTAATATTGTACTTAATACATGAGATAACATTTGACAGATTGTTTTTGAAACCACAAGAAGTTTAAGTATTACAGTGACAATTCGGGGTGGTTAAAATGCCTAAGACACATAAGCATCGTCAGAGCAGTGGTATAATTGTCTCCGAGCCGGTAGATTTATTTTCTCTGAGCTCGCTTATCCCGACAGTTCCTTAAACCCACACTCGAAATCTCCATAATGGGCCAAGAATTTACGTAAAGCTCTTTTAAAATGGCCGAGGCTTTCGACCGGTCTTTTCATCATCTCGCCCTTATTGTAATGTGCTTAAGGGTAGGGCTGCACTGCGATTAGGATTCGTGAATTTACGGTTTGTGGTGCAAAGGACTTAGAAAGTGTGCTCGAGAGCTATTCATCTATTATTTTGCTTTGAGTGAAGATAACCATGCATATTATTGAGTTCGGATATCACGAAAAAAACGTAATTAATAGGTACCACAACACTCGATTGTTTAATATAAATCATTAATTATTACATCTTACAGTTACTCAATTCCTGTCTAACATTTATTATTCGTTTCACACAGTATTTTTCTATTTGTATGAAGAATTCGAACCATGGCTAACAAGTTTTAATATAAAACGCACGTTCCAATACATCGCGTAATCTCAAATCTCACAGAACCCTTTACTCCAACCCTTTGTCAGCTTCCATTTAAAAATTCCCATATTGGATCAACAAACAGCTCCGAACCCTTACACGGCGTCTTAATGACGTTTTTTGAGGTGTTTACACATTCATGCCGCATCCTCCTATTCCCGTGACGCGACAACCATCTGTGCCAGGGTTGCCAGGCGTGCCAGTGTTGCCAGGGCATGCCAGGGCTGCCACTAATGAGACACAGAGATTTATTCAGTTTCGTCAGTCTGAGTCCATTTCACGTGACATGGGTATGAATAAGATGAAGGGAGATTTAAATTTTGATACTGAGGTGGAATCTGAATTCTGGCTTTAACGTGCAACTCGTATAATTAACGAATGGTTTTTGATTTTTTCGCATACTAAGCGGAAGAATTTTTTTAATAATGGGGATAAGCCGTGGAAGTAAACTTATATAACAGTGCCTATTGTAAGTTTCTCTCTCTCTCCCTCTTTCACTATAAGTACTAACACTATTTTACTCTTACGTGGCGAGGAGGATCTGGACGGATATTAATCAAACAGCAAAATTATCAAAATAAAATACTGAAGTACCTACTCACTTCGCAAATATAGAACTCGTAACTCAATAACTTCTAAACGAAACTTAAATATAAACCATCCTATTACTTGAGATTTGGTACGCAATATTTTTAAACCTAAGCAAATAGAAAATCTCGTCTTTGATATACAGAAACCCAAGCATTTTAAAAATATACAGAGCAGAAGCAAATGTTTGAACATCTGATAGAAATCACTTTGATCTCCTAACCAAACAACATTCTAAAGAATCTAACACCCTTGTGGTACAGTGTGATACGCTAAGAGATTCCAACGCAAAAATGTGTCAAAAGGATAGTATCTTATCTATCGAGTAGATTTGTATTTAATTCAATAAATGTGTGTGTGTTTCAGTATCGCATCAATTGATAACGGCACCCCTCACTGAAATACATATTTGTGTCAATTAATGCGCAAAAATAGTTAATTTTTTGCAATTATAAGCTGGTTTTCAATAAAAGGGCACATGCTAATAGAGCCAAACTATTACAAGTCCTACATAGGAAGACCAGAATTCACGACTTTATTTTGGCAGAGGCTCCTATTTCGGAAGCCAAAAATTCGAACTGCTAACAATACGGTGCATTCAAATAAGTAAGCCCGTTTTCCTTTTACGGCAATAAGAAACCGCCTGGACGATAGCCCAGAATGGAAAAGGACCGGAATGCCAATATAGACCACCTAGGATTGCTATTGGTAGGGGTGATTTGCATAACTGTATTGATAAACTGGTAAGCTACTCACTCGTACTAACCCAAGTTTTAGTATAACTTTTGAAACTACACAGGATATTTTATTTACCTATTTTAATTTAGTTTTTTCATGATGATATAATGCCGATTTGGTAATTTGTTTCTTCTCCTGACTGTAACAAATACAAGATCAAAAATAGGTTGTAAAAATTGGTCCATATAACAGGATCACTGCTCTAAATTATACAGTTTGTGGTCTATCACGTGTTGCCCTAGTTATTAGATCCTCCTGTATCGCAGTATAATCTTATTTGATTTTCAGACATACAATGTATTTACTACCTTCATTGATAGTAGGTATATAATTGTTTTATACACCTAGTAACCAAATGGGTGTAGACATTATCAATCTTATCTTATATTCACTTGACGATAAACACTTAAAGTAGAGCAGACATAAGTCTATAAATAATAATCGCGTAAAGTCAATAATTCTCGAAGTATCTAGCGTATTAAGTCTTTGGCCAACGCCTTAAATAAATTATATAGCTTTTAAAAGCCTTTTAACAAATAGCTGCAAGACTTTTTATGTTGAACCATTATAAATGCAAATGCAGAACAATAACTGTCAGTCTCATAGAAATAGAAATGAATGTTGATATGATTAAGAAAATATTTTAAGAAACAAACACCGAAACTTTCCACGGTTGAATCTCGTCAGTTCAAAAAGTCAACACAGGTAACATTCCAACACCACGCGAGGGGTTCCAATTTTTTTTAACTTCGTCGATACCTGTAAGAAGTATTGATGCGTGGGAGAGACTGGTCGGAGAAAGGTTATAGCTTTTGTCTATGGAATTTAGACAAAGGGACGTGTAGGACGATGGGCCTATCTAAAGAGGTGTTAGTGTGGGTGGATGTGAATGGATATCGTAAGATTATATTGCTTTAATTTTTCATAATGCATTTTCGACACAGCTTGATATTACTAATTTGAACTTGATTAGGTGAATGGTTAAAGTATGGAATTTATGAATTTGGAAAGGGTTTCGTTTTAAATTCTATGACAGGATTTGAATATCTACCTATCGTATGCTGTCTGTGTGAAATAAACTGTGAAATAAAAATATATTAGATTCCATTTTTTTTTTTAACATAACTACCTATGAAGTGTACAGTTCAAACAGAATCACCATAATGCATTAAACTCCGTGGGATCTCAGAACCAGCTCTACCGTTTATTTTATTTATATAACTTGTGACATTGCTAAGCAATCGTCGTGAAACATTCTACATTAGCATTTTGTCAAGTTTAGACTTGAATAACAGGCTCATATTGCATCCATTTTGCTGTTTAAATGTTTCTAGATTATTATGGCCTTGGCATGTTTTTTTATTTAGGATCCGGTACAGTAATAGGTGCCAAAAATGTTGCAGTACATTGTATTGACGTAATGCAAAAGTTTATTATTGTTTACAACAATCATGAAAAATCTTAAGTCATTTGGAACGTCTGAAATGTCGTTTATTGTTATTCATACTAACCATCACCACACGAAATTCCAAAATATCTTAATAACCATCTTGTCATTAGTTTAAAGTTCAACATAAGCGTTATAATTATGAAAAACGCTACAAAGATAATATTTATTTATTTATTCCTTTTTTCCTTAATATGATTGCTTATGCGCTTCAACATATCTTGATAATAGTAATTATTCTTAGAAATGCAACTAACCTGTAATTCCAGAAACACAATGACCAGTGCATCCGACAGGATGCTTGTCCGACTGTTCTGTCTACATACCAGCTTACACTGAATTTACTTTTATTAACCTTTCAATGCAAAATGAATTATATTCCAACGGCTCAAGATTGTATTCAAGTTAATCTTACGCTGTATTTCGATGTATACACGCCTTCCACCTTAAACGATTTTTAACTCTGTTAATTACATTATAAGGTATGTTATGCCTTATTCGATCCCATGGTTCAATGTAGGTTTCATCTCGTTGTCGAGACCGTAAATTAAAATTTCTTACCTATGTTTAATTAAACTTGGCCGGTGGCGCATTATAATTGAATCAACTCGGTAGCCACAGTTTTCTTCGATACCTCTTGTTAAATTGAGCAATACATTTTTATTTATCCCAGGGCCGTGGTTGTAAATAAATAATGTTTACGGCTGATAGTTTGTTGAGGTCCGACTCATTTGTTTCAATTATCTGGTTGCTCAATAGCAATGGGATTAATTGGACGGCGCCAACAATTTGGTAATTTAAGGACTATTGCCAATCAATTAGAATATCTATTTGTTTTAGAAAAGGCATTTCAAATTAACAGTTTGCTAATTAATTTATTTATTTACTGTCTAGTCACTTTATTAAAGAAATAATTTTATTTCATTAATTAAATGTTTAAATAACATCATGACGAAAAATAAAACATGTTATCAAAAATGACATACCAAAATACCTAATAATTAATTAAGAATTATCTTTTCTCAATTTTTTAAGGAACTTAAATATGAACGTAATAGAACACTGTCATATAAATGAATAGCTGTTAAGATATGCACGACCGTCATCATCTTTTTACCCCGAGTGCCCACGAAGAGTTAGTTTAATGGTCGGCGACAATAAGTAAACTTGACCTATTACTATTACTTTGCTGCATCAACAAAACTATGTAGTCCTTTGAATAACGCCTTATCAGACAATTAACCTACGAATAGACATACCCCTGATAAAACTGATTAACAGTGACCATTAACGTAGGTCAAACTTTTATTTTATCTCTAGAAGGGTAGGTCGTTAACTGCTTTAGAGTTGTAAACCGGAGTTTAAACTGTTATCTAGCTTCTTTTATGTATCGCGTTAATATAAGATACCTACTCGTAAAACAAAATAGAAGACGAATTTAAATTATGTTTCCATTTTGGAGACATCGTGCTCGTCAAAGCTAGTCGTGAAATTCGGTACAATTTAGATCTTCGAAAGATTAAGATTTTTAGGATAAACTATGAACTCGTGAACATAAATACAAATCCAATGCAACACACTACGTCGCAAACAGCCAGGAGCATTCGTTCCGGCAAAACAACAAACCACGAATTTCACACAAGCGAAATCAAACACTCCCCAATATTTCAGAGGTATTGAACGTAAATAGGCTTCAGGAGCTCGCTTTGTGCGGCTAGATCGTTCAATGCCCCCAGGTATAGTACCCACTATTGTGGAATCTACATACAGGTCATGAACCGGCTTCCGTCTGGATAATATCGCTTGTAATGTAAACAATCGGGATAAGCATGTTTATGGTGAAAGCCGAACGAGTTGTATGCTCGAGCCTGAGGTAGATATGTTAGCAATTGACCCAGCACTTCAGTTTGCACGAATTCAATATTCTATTCAGTAGCAAATGCGAGTCTTTGGAAGAACAACCAAGCCTGAAACAGGTAAATAAGAGCGAATTATATTGGATTTAAACTTTAAATAGTAAAATTGAAAAACTACCAGGGTTGTTAACAATATTGTTGTAATGTGTTTTGTGTAGCTTATAAAATAAATAAGTAAATATAAATATCACGGGATATATACGTAAAATTGTAAGTAAATTCATTTAACTGTACGGAATTAACTTAAAAACGATAAATCTTTAGAAAACGATTGAAGTTGGATGAGCTTCATTTAAACAATGACATGAGAGAAGTACTTATGTATTTTGGACGATCTCAGCATTTCTGTATTACGTTTTTTTTTAAACAAATTTGGTAGGTATCAACAGCAGTAACAACTATATACAAGGCAAACACCTAACAAAGATGGACTGTTCGGAAAGTAATTAAAACCTTCCAAAAACTAAACAACGATCCGTTTCAAGGGTCGCCCTTGGAGACATCCATCATCGCTGTCTGGCAGCATGCCTCTCGTCACATAACATAAAAAGTTTCAAGGATCGAGTTCCAAGCAACCGGTTCTGTCTCTCACACTTGCCCCGTGAATGAATTTTGTGAAGTTTACTGAACACTGTGGTATGTGGCATTTCGTGCTCGGACAAGATCCCAGAGAAATTCGCTTAAAGGATTGCAATGCAACTTTCATTTCGGCAAAGAATGCGGATTAAGACTGCTTATTGGAACTGGCCTACCAATACAGCGTTGTAATGAAAGGAGACTACACAATCTATCAAACTGAAGCAGTAGCAGCAGTTTTTGTTTTATCATTAGCGATATCCGCCCTTTCATAACTGTTTAGCTACTGCATAAGTAACCTAATCTAAAAACGAAACACGTGTTGAAATATGGGTTATTTTGAGCCCAGTTATCACAACGTTGGAGACATGCAGCAGACTCGCGTTGGTGTTGGCTCGGCTCTATCAACAAACACACAGTCACTAATTATATTTAAACTTATGGACTGCATGCCCAATGGCAGCGATGAAATGTGGATGTTTATTTATGGATGAACTTAGGATTACTGATAAATACTTTAGATTTTGTTAAAATAATTTATCTTAGTTTTTTAGGTGCTTAGCTTATTTTATCTACCCTTATTAATTATTAACAATGTAAATTATACGAGTTTCCTTCTCCGAAAACTAATGAATGCGTTTAATTAAACTGGACAATGATAGATAACATTATGCCAATTAAAAAATAAAGACAATAAAAAAAAACGGAAATATTAGACACTTAATACGAATTGCAATTTAATTACGTAACCTTCGTAAATAAATTGCAATTTAAACAACGTAATTAAATGTTTGTGAGAAAACTATACCTAAATAACATGTGTTGTAGGAAAAGTTTGCTTATGGGTTTTAAAGTACCTACTAAAATCAAGAGAATAGAAGTAAAGTATAGTTTACGTATCACGGGTCTTACTAGCAAAATTATTCATTGCCTATATTTTCTATTTTTAGCGTATCCGCCACATCAACGGATTTACTAGCCTAGAACTAGAACCTACCTACAACAAAATATTAATATTAAAAAACGCAGTTTTTCTAAATCTCTATCAGTTAATGAGCAAATGGAAACCCACGAGAACCCAGAGGAGGCCATCCAACATTCGGCGGGATGGCCAACCAGCCCAAGTGCCCACCTACTAAGGAATGCTGCTTCTGTGTGGGTAGTCTTAACTTCTAGATAAGTTGCGTAACAAGACTTTCATCACCCCATTTCCAGAGGCATGAGCAAATAACAAATAGTTTCAAATCCAACTCGGAAATGTGTGTACAGAACGAATTGATGGGCAAACAACTTACACACGTGTTTTGTTCGGGTATTTTACAATGCTCGATTGGGAGTTATAGAGCTGAACGCAATGTGGTTATCCTCTAAATTTCTTATATTTTCTTACCACCTACACGGGACACGTTGCCTACCAAGTACCTTACAGAAACATTAAAGATGTTTGTTATCTATTCCATCGGTCGTTTCGTTTTATACGTAGGCAGACTGGCAACGCTGTCCTCGATTTCTACTCGTGCCAGTCACAAAGGTTAGGCAGTTCTACTTAAATTTCATCTCTTGCCAGTCTGATTTACTAAATCTCCTAAGGCCCTACGTTCACTTCAGCAATATATCATCAGTGGATGTCAAGGGCTGTGCAACGAAGCACAAATCACTGACAGCAAAGGAAAGCGTTGTTTTGGTTTCGCAATAAATAGCTGTTGCAATGATTCAGTCAGAACAATTCGTGAGGAGAATCTGTTAATTAATGGAGCTGAGTAATAATGGTTTTATTTTTAGTCAGACGGACACATTGCAAGTTTAGTTATTGTGACCATAATGGATTCTATCAGCTAAAGGGATAGCGAAATTATGAAGCCAGAATTTTAAATTCTGCGCAATTTGTAAAACTAGCATTACTTAAACTGAAATTACTTTTAAAATATCTAACAGTCTGGGCAGATTCACAAAAAAATATTTTGTTAATCAAATCGTAACATATTGGTAACATAGATTTGATTTGCTATGCAAATACACCTAGTACTCTAGCAGGTAACTGGCAAGCGGTTGGCATTTATGATAAAAGCCGCAATACCCTAAGCATTTCAAAATTTAGGCGTTACCGGTGATTTCATTTTAAAGGATATTTTGCAACACACCAATGTCGTATTCTGTATTATATTAATGTTTGCGCATAAATAATAAATCTAAACACGTGTCTTGAGATTGAGCGTGGAATCAGGCATATTTTCAGGATTTGTCGTGCACTGTGCTAAAAAAAAAATACGATCCGTCATACCATACCACACATTCACGCCACAAGCCGGTTGCAAACAATGGGCATAAAGCGAACATGCCTAACTCACACAAGCAGCCTGACCGTCCGATTGGCGGAAAAGTCGGACAAGCCACAACCGCAAATACATTGGCAATGTGGTTTTATTGCAAGATCTCGCTCTGCTCTAGCGCTTTTGTGGTGAACGAGTGTAGGCATATGCATACATGTTTGATGTTGTAGTCTGCATCCTAGAACTGTAGGTACCTGAATTTCTCCTCAGCGATAATACGGAAGTTGATTGTTAACGGACAATCAGGCTTACGTAATGCCCTCGTAATTTCTACGCTGTTACGCTCTGTTATTCTCATTGTTTCAGTTTCAACGCGCATAATCCTCCTCATTCAACGCTCGGTGTCTCAAAACAAATGAATACCATATTGGTCACTCTCCTTGTTGGCATTATAAAACCGCGGCACAACCAGTTATTTGTTACAAGACAAGTGTTTTTGTAAGCATGGTACATGAGGCAGCTCACGATTTTCCCTTTACTATGGGAACGCAACTTACAGACATTAAACTATACATTGCCATGGATAGCGGAGCAACTTCAGTCACGCGTCCGAGATAACGAGCAATATGCCCGAGATATTCGAGAGAGTCGGTTGTAAACAGCAATCAGTACCGCGGTGGGGAGCACCGTCCTTGCTAAGATTACTGTTTTAGAACGAGGGCACGTACGCTCAGCGATATTATCAACATTTCTAAACGGAAACAGTATCCCCGAAAGTATTTCAATTGCAAATGTAATGGTACAAGATAAATAGAACATGCCGCTGGCTGTACGTTGCCACGAAGGCCGGCGAGATGATCGTGGCTAGGTTCTCAATAATTCATAAAGCAAGCGTTGTATCTACCCGTAGTAACTTGGCGCGATGCCTCGAAATAGAATTCTCGGATTGAAAGTGTACTTAGAGACCACATGTTCTTCGTTCCATAACTCTACGAAACCTTACCGATTGGCCAACTGTGCATTAAAAGTAAAAGATTGCAGGATATGAGACGCATTGCACGTCCGTACGTGTAAAGGTAAATAAAAGACCGTTCGCCGCCGGAACCGTTGACTCATAAAACTACAAACTAACATGCAATCAATGATTATCTACTGTACAAACCAGCCGGATGCATGAGTAATGGAAATTGTCTAACCGAATTTTAATCGTTCCAGTAAACTGTTGTGTCAACATTTCCCTCCAACAGCCTGGAAAGAAATTCGCAAAACAAGATATAGGATTTCACAGAAACTTGATAGCGTGACTTGAATTTACTGAATATTTACGAGAAAAATAAACCTGACTTGCAGATGGTGCGTAACACGTTAATTAAACGCAAGTCGCAAACATCTGGCGACACGACCTCAATAAGGGCCTAGTCCGTCCCAGCGAGCAGAGCAGGTAAACAACAACTTATTGTCAATAACAGAAACAGGAAAATTGAAAGACAATAAATCAGTTCCTGAAAAATACAAGATCAATCTATTTTCCTTGATTTAATGTTACGTACATAATAACATTTCAATATAATGTACTATCGGTACCTACCTAATGTGACTAAGTTATTGCTAGGAATCAGCTGTTTAGTTTCTAATATTAATATGTTTAATTAGGTGCTTAAAATTATACTCTTATAATAGAATCGAGATAACAGTCATTTCGTACATAAATAATAAAAAAATAACTTTATAGTTGGATGGCGATTGTGTCCTTAAAATGCAATCAATTGGACGAGAAGTAGAAGAAGGGCTTTGGTCGTGGCAACACCGGAAGACGCCAATTCCGAACAATCGAAGGTACATCCTCCGAATGATAACTAAAAGGAATTTTAACTCCTTTGAATCATAGCACGACGCGATAAAGGTTATTTGAGGACATCGCTTGAATATTATTTGCCTCACTAGTCCCTTTCAATGTTAATTTTATCTATAAGGTGATGGTGTGATACGAATTTAGATTACTTACGAAGTAACATTGTAAAGGCACTTCTTTATTTTGTTATTTTTATGGATACCTTTTATCATATTTATTTACATATTTATTTTTATTGATACAATTGACAAGTATGCATTGACAAGTATCAAGGCTTTTTATGTTAACCACTGTGGCCTTAGCGCCATCGATAGAATTACCTAAGTCTATACGTTTTATTTAGTTATTTAAATATGCAAATGACATTCAGACATGTTTGCATAAGCATTAAAATTTTTCTGACTATTTAAAGACATGCTCTGATGTCTAGATCCATAAGTATGATTAATAAGCAATATTTTTGTACTTTACAATTCATATAATGTATTTGCTTTTAATAAGATAAAGTCAGCACGATATTAGCCAGCCTCAATATTTGTGAATGTGTGGTTCTGCCGTCAACACGATAAAATTAGATAAGTGTTATAAGACACATTTATCATCTTTCATCACAGATAATTTCAGATCTTATTTCATGATAATTTTCATCTCAACCCACATAGATTGTGATTGATTAGCTACATATCTAAAATAAAATTGATGCCTAACATAATTCAACAGTTAAATCGTCCACGATTACCATCCAAAAACGTACTCGAAGATGTGTTGAATGCTATATCCGTTACCGAGCCATCAATCACCGCAAAAAGTAGAGCGACCATCAACTAAATCTACCCACCGCGACGGCTCTACGAAAACTCCAACAATAGTACTTTCACGTGCTTTCACCACGTGCCCAACGAATCATTTAAAATTTCGATCGAAACAGGGCGATATGCAAATTCGCCAATCGAAATGCAACATGACATGACGAGTGGGGGGTTGAGGCGGCATTCCTAGCGCGGCGAGGGGGAGGGGGCGGTCATCGACCGTCCTCAGCCGGCCGCACATAAACTACGCAGCCGCTTAAGGTCAATACAGGCACACAGCTCGACCGGTCTCTACCAAGCTATACGCTCACGGCAAAACAATTTCGAAACCAGCTATTGTTAGAATTCGAAAATCAATTACTCAGTACCCAGACACACACATGTATAATCCAATTCCGATTACGTAATTAGGGTAGTAGCTAAAAGATGAAAGTAATTTGTTGTCAGTGTCGGTGTCTAAACGATCTAGCCTGACGAGCCTACTTTTACTGAGATTAGCGCGCTCGAATGGGCACAATCGGTGTTGCGTTACAGAGAAGAATGACATCCTGCGTTACAGTCAACTCAAAATAATAGTTTGTAAATCCAACGCGATGAGTCATTCAGCAGGGCCGAGTGTACATCGCGTTCGAAGAAATAAGCACAGAATTCTAACCTTCTAAGAATTTCAGTTGACGGCATTGAATAAATTCGTCAAGCAAGATAAAGATTAAGTTAATTTTCTGTCCAGAATCTAGACTGGAGCATCTGCTTGGCTGAGTCATCTCGGTTATTATGGGATCATAAACTAAGCACATAATCACATATGAAGATCATGCATGAGCCCATATCAATTTGCCAATTAGGTAGTGGAAATGCGTTCAGGTAGAACATAGATAATCTACTTAATCCGTTCGTTAATAATTATGTTCACGTGGAAAATGTGTATAGTAAAACCATTCTAAAAATGAACTCCCCTCCACAAAACCGTGATGATTTCAACGTGTGAGAGGAAAAACAGAATACACAGAAAAAAAAATACAGAATTCGGTTGAGCGGCGTTCATTTTAGAAATGGTTTTACTATACCTATGTTATCTAATTGTTTTATCTTTACGTCTTATTTTGTAACAAAAAATACTAAGTAGGTAATAGTAGTAGGTACGTTTTGTGTTGCTAATAGTTATGATACTTCATGCTATTTAACATTTTAGAATAATTATTTTTAACAAGCGGTGCCCGCGACTTTCCTTGTTAAATTCAGTTAAAGCCTATTAAAAATAATATCTCTGAAAACAAACTTACTCCATGACCGACCCTTATAGATTTATTATTAGTATAGATAAGTAGCTGTAAGTTCCTCTATAACTGTAAAAATAAAATAAAGATCGACCAACAATTTTATGATTTAAACATTTAAATAGTCTAGGAGCTTAGATTGAATTATTAAACAAGTTTTAAAAACTTACCGTTTAATTACATTCCGCAGAGCAGGATTTCCAGTATCAAATGTTTTCCACATTTGATCAGCCGACATTTTGTAGATTCACACATATTTTAAAATAAGGAACACCTAATTTAGAGCCATTTATTGCCATTTAAATAATCTCGCTACCTTGCTTAAAGAAATTCAAGACCCATTAAAAGAGCCTTATTAGTTCCTATTTGAATTCGATAACGGTCTTCATTTTGATTTGAACCAAGTTTGTGTGGCACGCCATTTAAATTTTACTCAAAATCAAGCAAGCAAAACAACAACAGTGTGTAAGATACTAAATAACCTATTCACACTTTGGGCTATCTTATACGGTATCACAAAGATGATAAATACTCTATTAATTTCCATACGAGCCAGACAAGATAAATGATTTACAGATAATGTATATTGTAGAGTTTGAGGACGTGCCACATTGTTTTAGTTTTAAAACGTACTCACTTTCATATCCGGCCGTCCAGGACCACATGGAGACCATCGCGAGGAGCCAGTGGTACATGAGTCCTTCGACCCGCCAATAGAGGGGGGGATAGAGCGGTCTGAGGATTCGCAGCGCCATCATCCACACGACGTAAGCGGGAATGCAGTATAAATTGTTGACGATTGCGAACGCGGTTCGCGCGATGCTCCTCGCGTACCAGCTGAAAGCAGGGCCGCGTGGTTTCATCCATGACCGTCTCGGCGGACGTAGCTGCAAGGCAACCCTCGTGGGCGCGCTCGGCGCTGACAGACACATGAGTGGTGATATGAAATGACGTGCTGACACCGCAGTGACCGACGAGGGTTCCGCGAGCTAGCGAGACGAGCATGGATCCGTACCGCGTTCTCCCTGCCGACAGCTGCCGAGACGCGGAGGCTTTCGTCGTGCGCGGACAATGCCGCTGCCTCATCAAACCACCGTATCCCATTACAATTCAAACACAGTTTACATTCGACGATATTTATTTATGATCATGGATTCACTGTCGGTTATTTCGTTAAGTAGATGCGAGTATAAATTTAAAAATCGCCCGCCGGCGAGCGAAGTGGTCGCTCGCCGCCGGGCTCACATATATGCGACTTGAGACACACATTTTACACCAATCGACGTAACAATTAACTCGTACGACGCGAGCACACATAGACATACACAATTTTTCAATATTAATGCTTACTGGTTGCCCGACCTCGGTCGGCCGAGCTCGTCGTGTAAAAAAATCAATAATACAAAGTTCATATAATTTCATAATATAAAATTAAAAAACATCGGACCGCGGAAATAATACAAAAATTACAATTACAATAGTCTGTACACTATCTAATATGTACAAGTTGCCAGCGAAGATATGTGCGAGAGCTTTATATACAGGGCGCGGTGGGAGTGTGGGACTCGCACGGGCTTACACGTTGTAGTCGTGGGCCATGTGGGAGTGCACCTGCTCGAGGCGGTACGCGAGCCGCTGCTTCTGCGAGAACTCGTCCTCCTCGAGCGTCACCGTCAGCTGCTCGTTGTACTTATCCGCGTACGCGTACAGCTCGTTCAGCGCGCAGTTCGTGTTGAACTCCTTAGTGTGGAGACGAGACTCCTCCGCCAGCATAGCGTTCATGTCCTGATCCGATATAGCGGGCATCAACTTTATATCCGCGTAGTAACGTTCTACCCACTCTTTGTAAACCGGAATATCTTTCGCGTAAAGGAGCTTGGACGAGGGCGAGTCCTTACCGAGAACGTGATCTGATGTGGAGCACGAATCCATAAACGTCTGCGCGATGACCGATAAGCATGAGTCGACCGTGTTCGACTTGTGAACGTCGAAAACGAAGTTAGGGTTCTTTATCAGATTCACCCAGAAGCGAAGGGGAAGGGAATTGCTTTTCCAAGTGTGAACCACTTCGGGATCGGAGATAGCGTGCTGCAGCGCCTGATCGTCGAGGAAATCGAACATGTACTTTATAGCAAGCGGCAGCGCTGAACCGCGGTGCGCTGTGCTGAAAATAGTCTCGAATAAATCATCGACAAACTTTTGCAACGTGCCTTTAGTGGCGAGAAGACGCGTGAGATATATCTCAGAAACCATTTTATTGCCGCGATCTCCCTCTTTACGTGCGTCATCGTCGTGGTGTCTTACTAAATGCCAGAATTTAACGGTATTGCCGTGATCGTATTTAAGAGGGCTGGCGGGAGGGCTAGCAGAGGAGTATTTGCAACGATTGAGCGTTTCGTAGGTATGGGATTTATCGTTTTTCTCCATGTTTGAGAGATTGTAAACCGAGCTTTGTTTAGCAACGAGATTGAGGCATGCTCCATCCGGTACGCGATAATGTTGAAGGGTGTTTAGCTTGCGCCATTCACTTTCGCACTTGCTAGTGCTGTCTTCGTCGTAAAGTATCATGCGACCGCACGCACCGGTGCGCCATTCCAAGTCCAGTTCATCACGATTGGGCCTTTGAGAATTCGGAGTAGCGCGATAAATAGCATCTAGACATTTATCTTTAACTTGACTTATAGTATCACAATCAAGAACTTTAACTTGGACATTATCTGTAGTAGCCTCTAACCCGCTAACGAAAAATGTTTGCTGTGAAATCGAAACATTTACGAGGAGTGGTTTAAAATCTATCGACTGCCTAATCAGCTTTTCTTCGCTAAGGGAATATCTTGCTTCGGAAGTTATGGCATCAACAGGTCCCTTATCTACTTGACCTTTCATGGACCTAAACAGAAGGTAAAGAGGTTCTCCCGCGCACTCCCGTAGGAATTTATACAACAGGAATGTGAACCAAGCGCTTAACATTTTTTCCGCAACACTTTCAGTACGTCTGAGCAAAAGCTTGGGATGATTTTTCCCTTCCATGCACTTTTCAATTAACTCAGCTAATAAAGTCTTTAAAACATCAGTACAATATTCCATCTTACTCTGCAGCGTTACCATAATAAGAGATGCTACGTTTACACGATCACGCATCGAAAAATATCTATTACTTTCTAAAGTACGAATAAATAATAGGAGGAATGTTTTGTTCATAATTAGCTGACCGAAAAATTTCAAACCCTTTTCTCTTCCACTAAGCTCTGATCGTTCCCATTGCAGGACGGCATGATCTTCAATGTTAGGGAACAAAATCTTCATCGCATACGTGCGGTAGTCCAAGAATGGAATACCGCCCGTTACTTCACCAGTCAGGTCTGTCATTTCAGTTTGCAACTCAGCAAATGCCTCTTTACATTCGGCAGCTACTCTTAACTCTAAAATATCCATTTGCTCTTGCATATTTTTTAATACTCTAATATTCTCGGTTGACTTTCTCCTATACATAATGAGAAAACCTAAAAATACTAATATCAGGCAACCTATACTAATACTTATACCTACAACAGCCGGTTTACCAATAGCTGCTTGAAGGCCAGTTTGTGATGTATACGATAACTTACCGATTTTGAAGGTTAGTAAACGACCTACTCTAACAACAACTTCGGGTGTATCTACGCCATCTGGAAGCTCATCGCGCGACGGCGGCTTGCACGTCAACTGATGACGTGACAATGACGTCACATTACACAAACTCTCACCAATATGAACTACCACATCGATTTCGGTACAAGCTCTGTCTAGATTTTGACCATTAATCGTTAAATAGTCGGACTTATAATACTTTACTTCCTCATCAAACTTTTCATAAATAGGATCTGGATACAGTAAGAATGCGTCACCAGTTTTAGTGGTGAGATTTTTTACGCTTTGTACATCGTCCATAAAGAAACCATACTCCAACTGCAAGGGCCTATCTGGATCAATATTCAGGCCAGTGCCTTCTATACCGGGAGATTCACAGATGAGATGCGTTTGAAAATCAATTCTATGGCAAGGCGCGATGTAACGGCGGTTATCATGGAATACGTATATACGAGGGATTTGAATAGAATGGAAATTCCGCCCTATAACAGTAATATTTATGCCGCCAGATGGTATGCCTTTGGGTTGTTTTCTTAGATTTGTCAATGGAGGACCAGATTCTACCGACACTACAATAGGATCTTCAATGTATTCGAACTTTTCGCGATCTAAATATCGCATGCCATTGTCAAATTTCATTTTAAGCTGCCCCATTTGGTTAATGTGGAACGAATAACTAGTTCTACACAAGGCCTCCTCGTGAGAAACGGACAGAATGACGCAAGGTAAATCGTCGATAAAGGCTTGAATTTTACTTCCTGCGTTTAGATATTCACCTGTAATACGCACTTCGGTGCCTCCGGATTGCGGTCCGTATTTCGGGTGAATGGAGTTGATCTTTGGGTTCACGAAAGCGTAATGATGAGTGGATTCACCGCGATAATCAGCCACGCGAACGACGACGGGGCCATCGCGGGGCACCTCCTCTCCAGGACCGTCTACCGTGCATACTATCTGTTTGGTTTTAACATACAATTCTATGATCGGTTGACATTTGATACCCGCAATAGTAACTCCGTTATAGATATCTGATATATTACGCCCTAAATTGATGCCCTCAATGGTAATATTGGTGCCTCCATCCCATGGGCCTAACTGAGGCTTAAAGTTATGAATTTCTGGATTCGGGCAAGTCTGAGTACGGTTCAACCAAACGCTAGGAGCCCCGCATTGCTCCTGAACTTCGCATTTATCAGAGCCTTGGCACCAACCGCAGCCGAATTTCTCCGGCAACGCGAGACACATTCCACAATTGTCAGCCATGTCGTTGCAGCGGTAAATAAGTATGTGAGTATGATCTGGATTATCCAAAGGCTTCGAGCCTCCCCATATAACAGCGAAAGAAGCTGTAATATTAGGCGCACGCGATGTGTACGTGAACTCGACGGGCTCACAGTAAATCGTATCGGCAAGAAGTTGGGCGTTAACATGAGTCACGCGCCCCTCTATGTTGAATTGACAAACAAACCTCGTCTGAACGATAAATTGCCCTATTATATGGACTTTGACTTTTATGGCTTTCCTAACACCGGATGGAACTAAAATTTCATTTGTGCCGTCAGACGTAGAATTTATAGTGGGACAAAAGCCGGGGCCTGACCGATAGCTGGGACCGATTCTGCTGACACCGGTAACTAAGATATCATTCCTACAGTTTTCAGCCGTATCGTGAGTGCAACGATGACCGTCTACGCACCAATCGCACGGGAAGGACGAACTGACGCACTGAGTGCACGAGCTGTACGTGTTACAATCAAAAAATGTAAAATTGGTAGCAACAAAATCAGGTCCCTGAGTGGTGCGCACCGATAATTTAGCCGTAAAGTGATGATGACCGGTTGGGATCGACGGTAGAGTATCGGTGCGCGGAGTTGTACAATTTACACCATAATGTTTTCTAGTGGCATTAGTTATAAGAGTACGATCTAAAGCTGTAAATGCACATAAGAATTGTCCACTAAGAGCAGGCAAGTTTTCGATAACTAAATCTAGAGTCTTTGCGGTAGTTCGCTGCAACTGATTTGGTGTCACTTGAGTAATTGTAGTGCAACGTCCACTAAGATACGAGATCCAATATAGAGGATCTTCAGCTGCATCCTGACAGTCTGAGCGTAAGCTGCATTTGTTTTCTAGAGAACACCATCCACAATACGGGTCTTTGGCTCCGAGACACGTTAAACACGATTTGTACACGCTACACTCTTGAACTTTTACTTTAGACACTTTACGCACAGTCATCACATATAAATGCATCAATTGGTTATCAAAGAACAGATCCTTGTTGACGGGAGAGCCCTCGTCGACGACGATGTCTCCGTACTCGAAGGCGGTGGTCGCGCTCTCGACGACGATTTTCTTCAGGTGTCCTTCCGCAGTGCCCGCGAACACCACCGTGAAGTCTCCAGTGGCGGTCGCTGCTACCGCCGTCAGTCTCTTAGAAAACACAGCGACAGGAACTGCCTCCACCGGCTGTTCTCCGCCAAGAGGAGTATTCACATCTAAGCCACAGAAATCCTCACTGATAGATTGCAATTTCGTTCCAATGCAAGAGTGGGATGGCGATATGAAATCGAGACCACGTGAACCGTTTCCACTAAAGCACGTCTTGATATTTTGCATGAACTTGCGTCGTATCGCTTTTAAGGAATAAACACATAGAGCTGATAGATTCGATGGCTTATTGGTATTTATTGCTTCACTCTGGCTAAATGCAGCAAACAAAACATCATGTTGAGCAGTTATTCCAAGTTCTTTGGCTAATACTGATCCTGCCTTTCCAACAAATGCTGCTTGTACTAGATTGTATCCATAGTTTCCACCGCCTTCTCCCGTGCATGACATGGGTATCTCTGTGTACGAGTAGTAGTTCTCATCATCGTAGCAAACGCGCACTAATTTACTGTAGTACGTATCTGAACCCACGCCTCTTAGCTGCGTTGTTAAAAAGTAGCTGAAGCCATCGGAGCTGAATCCGTAGACATAGTTTATAGGATACCGTTCCCTCGATAATGAATTGACAAACATCCGCGTCCCAGTAGTAACAGCTGTTCTAGCGATCATAAAGAGCCTATCGTTTTCGAGCGAACGACTGCTCACAGCAGGTACTTCGGATCTGTAGGGGGAGTTGCCGGTGAAAGTGACTCCAACGTACATGACCTGCGTCATCGGCGGGTTCGGAGGCCCCGGCGCGATGAACGCCACAGTAGAAGACGTGGCATTGTTCGCCACAACCGGCTCGCGCACTTCTCGCACATCATGCGATATATTGTTCAGATTCCGCACTGAGCACAATCCTTGGAGCACTGAGCCGCACGTGATTAGGCGACTGGTCGCGTAATCGATCACAAGCGCCTTGTTCACATTGTCCGTGGGTTTCTTGATGTAGTTGGCGGGGCAGTCGAAGGTGCACTGGGCGGAGTCATTGACGGGGCCCGTGGATATGGACTGGTCGACCTCCAGGTCGGGGGAGAGCTTGTAGAGCTTGTTGACAGCGCCGACGTAGATCATGCCGAGGTTGCGGTCCACAACGAGGTGGTCGAAGTTGGAGGAGGGAGAGTTGACGGGGTCGTCGAAGGTCCGCACGACGTCCTGGTTGGCGCGCGCGGCGGCGCACGCGGCCCCGAGGGCCAGCAGTACGCGCCACATGGCGCCGGGGCATGTGGCCGGCAGCCTAGCGCCCGTGCCGCCGCCGTAGCGCCCGCCGCGTCCACCTGCAAGGCGAGACACCCAGTCAGGCGCACTGCCGCGCCCCATCGCACCGCACCCCCCGCGCATCTCCCGCGACGCGCTTCTCCACTCTAGAGGTACATAGAGACTTGACTGTCTTGACCCTGCCCTACGCGAGACCTAGAGCGAGTTTCACGAATCAAATAATTTCAATCCGCACGAGAACACGCTTCGGCTCGGAGAGGTCCGGTGCGATAGAAGCGAATTCGCGAGCTGAAGCGAGGAACGCGGTGACACTCTTCACAGATAACGATATCGGTACCAACCTATTTTTAGTGCATTGTGTGGCACTCTTCAAGATAGCTTTGATGTATTGTTGGGGCAATCGACTCATTGTGAAGTAGAATAAGTACAGTCGACTTGAGAGTGCGCAATAAGGAATACTGTAGTTTTACATAGCCAGAATACCAGGTAGCTGTTGTTTACGGTAAGTGAAAATCCATGGGCATACGTATGTCTATGAGATATTGTACAAAAATAGGTTGGTGCCAAGATAGCGCGGTCACGGCGATCCGACGTGGTCAGTGCAATGATTATAGTCACACGCCGACGAAAGCCTCAGCATCGTTATAAATAGGGATAACTAAACATAATTGGCATGCTGTTCGCAACGAGGGAGTGAACGTGGTAGCGTAACGAGAAACAAAATGAACATAAACAACTAGGTAACTTAAAACATCGATAGTGACAAATGATTGGTACTTACAAAAGCGTCATTTTGGTGTTGTTCACGGGCTTTGAGTGTACTATGGCTATATTAGGATCATAAGCTGAGAAGGCACACTATCATAGTGCGCTCAGCATCCAGTGTAGGACAGGCCTGTAACAAAAAAAACACTGGTTAGGTCATACCAGACAGTCCAGACACCGAATAGTTAAGTGTCAATGTGGGTTAATGACTAACTGTAATTAGTGAGTAATACGAGTATGACACCGGATTGCGAGAACAGGGAAATTAAACGAAATGAAATTAAAACTGTTGTTATTGTTGGCGACCGGTTATTGTTTTTAATTCGTTAGGTACCTACCACAAAACCACGAAGAACAATAAAACCCTATACCTAGAGTTCATTCGCAGTAGTGATAATGTAATTAATGTGTACAGAACCAGCATTATCGGTTCAATTAATAACTAAGTATGAAGGTACCTACTTAATTAAGTAGGAGTCATCTTCATATCATGTGAAAATAAACTTTGAACTTTGTGAGTTCAAAGTTCTTTATTTTATTTACTATACATATTATCAACTTGTGAATTATACAAAATTCAATTAGGGCACTAAAGTTTCTCTCTCGCTAGTATTTCGTGCAAACTATTTAGTTTCAAAAGAAATGATGTGAGAAATCACTAAAAAGCGTCTTATTGAGAACATCCTTTTTTGATGTCGATTCTGATTGGTGGGTAAATAAATATCAAACGCAGCAACGCTGCTAATGCCATTCGACAGTTTTTAATGGAAACGTATTCGCTATTATCATCATCATGATCATCGGGTTTCTTATGAAAAAAATACTGACAGTCCAAACTGTGAAGTTCGTGATGTTTTAGTTTAGTTAGATTATGTACAACACCTCTTGCTTGATGGACTGTACCAAGTTTAAGAACCAAAGGTCGGCACTGATGACAGATCCCAGTCTACAAGTCAACAAGAACAAACACTAAAAGATGAATTCAGTTATAAATGCGACAGACATGTATACAAATTATAATTTCTTATTCATGTCCACAACAGTGACAACATCATGAAACATTTCTTTCTACGATAATGTAACGTACCTTTTATGACCTACATACGTATTTTACTGATAAGCGATAATGAATAGAATCTACTATAATGCTGATTTAGATATTATGCATAACTACAAATACTGCAATATAATGATTGCAGTATTACACAGTTACATAGTCAAATAGTGATAGTGTTTTCTAGAGCTGGCATTGCCATTCAAACGAATATCGCAATAGCTATCTAGGTAAACGCATTACTAGCGTGCTCTAAATTCTAAATCAAATTAAACTAGCGTATCGAATAGCTAACATTTTGTTGCGTCTACAAATATCGGCCTAAATCTAATGTATATTCCATGTTTTGTTACTAATCAAAAGGTATTTCGCAATTGTACTACTAGGTAAATAATCCACTTCTTATGTTAAAATATTGGGTTATTGGCATGTGTACAAAAATCTATAAATAGGATACATTCAATCAACTTTGCTTGATAAGAAAATAAACTATTTATGTTGCAATTTTAATGATTTTATATTATATTTAAAACTAGCCGACCCGCCCACGCTTCGTTTGTACGTTTTACGTTATCTACATACAACTATTGGTATGTAGTGGTATATATCCGCCTATAGCCTTCCTCGATAAAAATACTATATGCAACACTGACATAATTTTTGAATCAGACCAGCTGTAGATTATGATGATATTAGGTAAATATTTATTATGAAAACTTTAGATTCTAAGGTCAAAGTATGGTGTTCATTGAATTAGCAGCATCCTCAATACACATACAAACTCAGACATCTTTATTTTTAAGATACCTACCGAAGATTCACTGAATAACAGCTCTTGACCCAAAATAAACATCACAAATTGACGTCAAGTGCTGATGAACATATTCTTATATTAAGTAATTGGTCAATAGGCTACGAAATTTCTACATTATATTAGTTAGTTAGTTATAGAAGTTATTACTGTTCGTAATCTGCAAATGGTGGAAAGCGTTCAATATTTATGATTTACACAAGCACAATACACCTAGGTCATACGAAGTGTGTCATGGTCTGGCCAATGCAGTATTGTGTCTAGTGACCCAGCCTTCTTGAATACGGTAAGAGTTTATTTAGTATGCAAATTTTTATACGGTCTACTCTGACAAGCTCAAACAATTTTCGAAATCGTAATTACTTATACGAAATCGAACTGTATATCACTTGACGATAATTATTTTCGTTTTGTAGTGTACTAGTTGACTTTAAGACTTTAATTGAATTAACAAACAAAAACATAATATACGATACGTTGCATTGGGAAACCTCCTCCTTTTTAGGGTTCCGTAACCAAATGGCAAAAACGGAACCCTTATAGATTCGTAATGCCCGTCCGTCCGTCCGTATGTCACAGACGTTTTTCTCCGAAACTATAAGAGCTTTAAAGCTGACATTTGGTACCAAAAGTACCGACAAAAAAGGAGGAAGGGATATTTTTATGCAAGATTTCATAAAAATAATGAAAAAAAAAACAATTACTTTTGGGGGTTACTTAGAACCGAAACATTAAAAATAAAATTTCATCAAACCCATACATGTGTTGTGGGTGGTATCTATGAATAGGTTTTCAAAAATCATATAAAGATTTCTAACATCATTTAAATTAAATAGTTTGGACGAGAGACTCTTCGAAAGTGGAAAAATGAGTGTCCCTGAGATCCCTAAGTCCCAAATAAAAAAAGAGTCCCAAATGAGAGTATTGATGTTATATCTTAATCATTTCCAGTAGTGTGGCATTGTTACAATAAATATCTAAAGGTGTTTTTAAACTACTCTGAGGGTCTAAGAATAATACCAACCTAGAAGATGGACAGTAGAGCTATTCTGTATCACCAACCCATCAGGTAAACAACCATGTTTCTTGATAGGCACTGGACCCTAATGGGACATAATATTGGCTGCTATGATGAAACATTACAAAAATGATCATTGCCAACTATTCAAATCAACAGTACTTTACTGTTAAACGGGAAGTTAAAGTCCTACACATTATTTACATATGGATAATGGTTGCCCTATATTCATCCTTACAGATTTGGCTTGGTGTATCCTAGTAATAGAAATGTCTTGAATCTACTATTTAAGAATCAACAGACAACCACACCTGCATGAGTATCTTCACTTTACATGCGAATCTTCACTTTAAAGATTATTAAATGGAAATAGACTAATCAACACATTTATATGAAATACAAAGTTAGTGATGTCTACTATAGCAACAGCTAGACGATAAATTAACAAGTTTTTTGGAGAAAAATCAATTAAAGTATGATTAACTCACCACACTGGCAAAGTGCGGATTGGTGCATGTCACATCGAACTCTTCAAACTTCTAAGAACATGCAGATTTCTTTGAATTTATATAGGTTACTTGATTTAGTAAATCAGTTTTAGACATCGATAATCTGCTTTACAGTCTCAACTGACAAAAATAAATGTAGCTAACCACAAAGCAATCAAAGGTACTTTATTGTTAGTGGTCCTCACAGGCACTCAAATAGCTCAATTCTATAACCTTCATAATGCTCATTATGTTATCAAGTCAAGTGCTGGCTTGTGAAACAATATCAGTACAAAGAGCAGCTGATTAGAATTCATGGACTATTTCAATTCTTGATTTTATGACACAGGACAAATCCGAAATGTTTGAGAAGTCATAGTTTATACCATCGGGTAGGTCACATGTACAAAAAGAAAAACTGGTTATTGGATATCATTAAACAAGGCATAAGATTTTAAAATGTTACAGTATAAAATACTGTTCAATTTAGTATGTATGGAATGACAGACAGGAGATTTAATACAATTTTCATTGTAATCAGATAATTGAACTAAATGCAAGTTATGTTGTCAAAGGTACACATGAATGCAATAAATTATTGATTGTGACTGCAAACTAGACTTCATACCCTAACTTTACTCACAATAAGTTAATTTGTTAATAAATTCTCACAATATAAAAAAAACCATTGAAAGAGTACCTTAGTTGTATCATGGCATCAATAATAATTATAATAGTATTGGAACTTATAAGCCTTGTTAAAAAAGCCAAAAGCAAAAAGCCTTTACAATGGGATAATGAGAGCAAATTCATAAAATGTCAAATAAACTTTGCATTTATTTGTAATCTTTGTGTAGATTCTACTAATATTATGCAATAGTGTTGAGATTAAATCAAAGACATTGCAAATTAATTTATTATAATTTATTTTCAAGATCACTATGTTAAGGTCTTGTTTGCAAATAGGTATTTCATAATTTCAACTATTAAGTAAATAATAAATAAGTTTCATCACAATATAGACAGACATAAAAATCTATATACAGATTACTAGATTAGATCTTAATTTATATACAGATACATGGAAAATCATACTAAATGCAATACAATGCACTTTACCATAATCACAAGTCAGGTACATATATAAATAGATAATAAATTTATTATATACTAGGTTTGTGGTACTTTATGCAAAGGACAATGAACTGAGTTTGTGAAGTTTTCACATACATCCACAAGGATTTTTCTATTGTCTATGGATTATCTGGAGGTATATTTAATTAGATAATTTTGTGTCTCAGGTGTTACATAAGCTAGGCATATTTTTGTAGCGTCTCTAATTTTATTGAGGTAAATAAAGAGTTCATTATTTTCAGCTGCGTATTTTTTGCATGAATGAATAGGTACATAGGTAATCTCTAAAAATTGTAGTACAAAATAATGCATATGATTCACGTGAGGCTATGACGTCATACCAGCGTGTTATCAAATATATTCAAGATTACGCCGACAGCAGAGAACTGATGAATGGAATTCAATTTGCTACGACCGGTCGAGTCGGCCCCGAACATTAGCTTTGATTACATTCCCTCCACGGCCCACGCCGATGCACGCCCACGCTCTCAACACAGCATCACAGTACCGCTGGTGCCCGTTCATTACAACAATTGCTGTTTTATCGAACGCGTTATCTCTCGAAAGAAAAGAAAGTCAGCCATTACGTTACGTTAGAAACAGCGGCGCACGCCAGTCGATAAACGGTAGCCATTCTCGATTTGAGGTTTTACTCGATTTGATGAGTGAAATAGGACGAAACTTACCTAGATTTAGATTATGTCTTTAAAAGCAATCCTCTATTAAGAATCCACAAATGAGAACGGACACTGCACCACACACTTTATAAAATTTCACTTATTTTGTAATAACACTAACACCACAAGTGACGGTTTTTATCACAACATTCAATGTATAAAATAATTGTATCGAATATCAAAGCCCGTAGGAAATAATAAAATAGCACGCTTCACAAAGTCCACGACAAGCATCAGTCTTCGTACATTGCCGAGGAATGAATTTGGTTTCGCTTTTCGAACGGGTCTAGGCGTGACTGACTCGAATGTAGCCGAATGTGCCCGAACCGGAGTCCAGTATCAAAAACTGCCGCTAGAGCGCAGCACATATTAAAACGCGTTCATAATAATTTACAATGCGTTCATTGTTTGTAATTATGTTTTGTTTTGTTTTTTTAAATAATATCAATTAAAATTTTAAATGCATTTTATATTCACTTTAATTTTAATAATCTAAATTTATAAGCAAAAAGGAATCAATCTGTAAATTTGACAAATGACATTGATTTATATTATCAGCTGACTTTCTTATCTCGCATAAACAATGCTGCCAGCTATTGATTTTTTTGGACTGTCCTAACAGTTTCAGTACCTACAAATATGTCCAAATTTGCTTCCGTAACATCAACATTTTGGCGAGACAGTATGAAAATAATTTGTCATTTAATGTTTATGCTGTAATTGTTTATATTGCTATGCCTTTTTAAAACTATTTACCTACCTTGAATATTCTGTATTCAATATTTAACCGTAAGGAGTGGCAACACATAGTCGACCGACTCGACTCGCAGAAGGAAGAGGGAAGGTGGTGCGCGGCGCGTTGTCAGCTTCCAGGTTTCAAAGTAAAAACTTAGGATTTGGTAAATAAATCATGGCTTCTACCATGGTTAAAATGTCTTCACTCTTACTAAACTCTAGTAAAAACTACCGGGGTGTCGTCCGTATTGTGAACAAGTGCAACTTTTCTACCACGAATGCCATAGCGGTAAGTTGCATAATCAAATTCTTTTACTTTGTTTATACCGATATATACATACCTAAACCACCCCCCTAGCACCAACCATACAACCTCAAATACCATTTGAACTGTGTCCTGTGGTGTAGTTTTTTAAACCTTCTTTTTACCAGCAATTGAAGTTTTATTAGTGGTTGTTATTGGTTCTGATGTTTTTATGTTGTAGTTTCACATTGTGCTAACTCTAAATAACTTATTTTAAGGATTTGTAGGGGAACTACTGACGTGACGCGTCGAACCTTTAAATCAATAATCTATATTGTTTTGCTTTGATTGGGTACTTATTCTTATTAAACAGAACTAATTGTGACTCATTTATACTAATACTAGGTATAACTACCAACATTATAATGCAATACAAATACTTCTACCTATGTTTCTTTCACTCAATAACTCAATCTAAACAATTTCCTTGTGTGAGAATGTTCTTTAAGTACACTGCTTGAGAGTCCTGCTCTATATCTTGCTCTGTTCTTATTAAATTGATTAAATTAAGGTTAAATAATACTACACATTTAACGGACACTAGATGTTGTTGTGTTATAAAAAAAACTGTGTAAAACTGTATAGATAAATATTGTATAACATGACTTAATAATTAAAATGTAGTTTGTTTTCTCAAGTTATTATTAAATACAGCTTCACTTGCATTTTTTACGTTATCTACATACCTATAGTTTAAATAGTATTATAGTTTTCCTCAATAAATATACTGATTTTGAAGTATTAAGTTTATTAGTTTTGAGTTATGTGAATTGGACCATTACTGAGATTAGCACATTCAAACAAACAATCAATGAAACTAACTCCTCAGCCTTATAATATTAGTATAGATTAGGTCTACTTGCCCAATATCATTTTTACAGCTTCCCACATGGCTAGAAAGTTTCATTCAATTATTTTTTATAGTAAAATCATTGGTTTCATTAGTTCATTTATTTAATCTATGATTTTGGTGCATGTTGGTAGAGTAAGTTGAGTAAAGTTCATGTACCAAAATATGTCCACCATAATACTTTTCCATTGGTCATAGTTTTTTATTGATTTGTTATAATCTGTGATGTAGTAAATTGTAGTTTACTGTACTACAAAAAAAAATCTCAAACCTACTGTCAAAGCAAGAAGACATTATTTTATGTCAAATAATAGCAATCAAAATTCTAACATAGTCTAAAACACAATTATTTTTGTAAGAAAATTGAAAATAATAAAAAAATGGCTTGCGGGAGTCAACATTGCATCGCTGGTTTAGGTCAACCAATTAAGGGAGGTCAAATGGTGAGCCTATTTACTAGTTTTTTTCTTTTCTACACCCTGTGTAAATCAGTATTCAGTTTTCATTTACTGGCACACACACATTAACTCCAAGATACATCCCGAAAAATGCAAAACACTTTTGGAGCATTGCAGATAACATTTTTTAGTCGCTTTAAGACTGGTGTTTAAAAAAAAATAATCGCACCCATACGTGTGGGGTATCTATGGATAGGCCTATAAGAATCATTATTAAGGTTTTTACTATCGTTTATTTCTAAATAAAATAGTTTGCACGAGTCTCTTCCAAAATGGAAAAATGAGTGTCTAACTCCGCAGGGCGGAAAGCTAGTTCCTTCATAAAAATAACTGCTGCAGAAGCCTTCATGGGCAAGTTGACTCACACTTGTCCGGTTTCTTGTTTTTAAAGAAAGGATGAGCTCAACATTTAGTTCTCTTTCTAAAATAACCTGCTTAAGTACTCCAGAAAAAAGACTTATTGTATTTTTATTAAATGTTTAAACAGAATAATATCTACTATTGCTCGCTCCGATATTTTGCCCGGGATTTCGTACTCTGCCTCAAAAATCGATCTCGATCGAACCAAAAAGATAATTACATGAAACCCGAGCGTGGAAAGCCTTCGATTAACAGGGTTCCTAGTATTCATTTCGTTAGGCGTTAAAATAATAATTTTCAAGTGTTTGATGTTTGACCCGCGGCCGCGATATTATGTAGGCACTAACTTTCCATCTGAGACTTTTAAAGCGTAGAATGGATCAATCGATAAAATTTTAAGGAAAAATAGTACCTACCTTAAACGGGCTGAAGTTGTTTGATTTAAAAAAATAATAATTTTTGTTTGTTTTCAAAACACTAAGCTTCTTTGCAGTGTTGTAGAACAGATTCGAGTTTTATTATTTATATTTAATTTTTATTTTTTAATATTTATTATTCGAGTCGATCTTTAAAACATCGTAATATTCTATGAAACAACTTATAAGAGTTTAATTGAATCGTGTTTTTATCCCTTATGCATCAAGCATCTTGGTTTGGAGACAGTTGGCTGAGCGATTCTGCTTACGAGTATCATTATCAATAGCAGCATAGCAGCCCGATTACTCCCACTTAGTAGGTTACACGCCTCACACCATAGACCCAGGTACAAAGAAACAAACCTTTTTGTTTTGAAAGGAGTTTAGCGTACCTTTTTCGTGTCAATTGACGATCAATAAGAAACTTGACATTCTCTTTACCCGATTCCATTCTACCTACCTGATTCGTATGTCACTTTGACAGACTCAAATATTTTTCCCAAAATTACCGTGAATGTTTATTTTTCTTAGGTATTTGTTATTTGCTTAGTTTATCATCTAAATTATGGCGTGTACTACGTGTATGAACCCGGACGGAAAGCCCGTTAAAATGGTAGGTGGTTGTCTCTTACTACGGCCAAATTAACTGAATTTAGTTTTAGTTCTAAGCGACTATTCTATAAAATTGACCACATCTTAGATGATTATTATAACGCCGGTAAGTATAAATCATATGAAACACTGTTTATGCCAGCGACATTATTATTGAAGTAAAAAATTAAGACATGCTGCGCGGTGTCGTCCTAAGAATAGTACCAAACCATCTCCTAAAAATAGTTGTCAAACCGACAGACCGTCGTTCTGTTTTCCAAACAACATACTGTGATCACCAATCAGACAAGCGTGGTAATTATAGGTACCATATACCCCAATATTATTTTCATACCTACTACATGATTTTTTTGTTTAATCAAACTGATTTTGATTACTTACATACCTACTGTGGAAAGACAACATTAATTTTACCCAATTTCAAGGAAATCCCTCAGTAAAATTAAATCAGTCATTATCTAAAATCTCGGGTATAAAAAGGTTAGGCCTGAAACCTAATGACATTAATGATTACCTATTATTATGCAGAAAAGTATATTTTCGTTACTTACATTACATTCGATTACAATGAAATTCTCACTTTGTGTAATATTAGTTATTCAATATCTATATAGGTAGTTCCGGTTATGCAAATTTACCAAACTGTAGTTTAATTAAAATAGGCATTGAATTGATAACGCAATGTACATGTATCGCGGTTCTTAAGCTGGGTACAATCGATTATAAAATACTAGCTTTTCGCCCGAATATTCCTCCGCGTAATGATGCATTTACCAACTTAGAGTTCCTCCTGGTTCTAAACAACCTTTTTAACAATTTTCAGTGAAATTGATTTAGCCGTTCTTGAGTTATAAATAGTGTCACGTCTTTCTTTTATATATTTAATACCATTTCCGCGTTAGATGCTGATTCTTCAACAGGAATAAGTTTTCCACAGTAATGGTAAAAGTTCCTTTCTTAAAAATATTTATTACTTATATTAAAATAAAACAAAATACATTTATTTATATGTCTAACTAATCTTTAGGATTTTATGGGAATAAATTAATTATTTTATTATAACGAACTCCTCATAACCAGTGTACATTTACTTAATTATCATAGTAATTTGCTATTGTAGAAGGTCAGGAGTCGATAGATCAATAATCCGCGTAACTTAGTCACACGCAAAAGACAAGTCTGAACGAATACATTCTGCGCGTGCCTGTACCGTACAACAAATATCTGAAACTTCTACAGTACGGCAGTATCTACGCGGCTTTAGATGCGCGCGGCCGCCGATACGATAGCAGTTTTATATTAAATCACGAAATTAGCGAAACTAGTAAAGTGGGGACAGCTTGCAGCCAGACCGGTTCTTCGCCTTATAATACTTCTCTAGAGTCTGCTAATGCCGGTTCTAAAATAACCAGTACTTCTTTTGTTGCTCGGTACCGACGGACTTGCCGACCAAAAGTTCGTGCGTGTCTTTTGAAATTCGAAGGAGGTTATTTAAAAAAGTTAACTCCGACCACAGAGTTTGGTTGTTTAATTTTGTTTTTTTGGTAATTGTAAAGTATGTCGAATTATACGTGCTGCCCGGAGAATAAACCTGTTAAGATGGTAAGAATATAGAAAGGTGCCTTTTCCTGTTCGTTCTTTTTGTTATTTTGATTGGGGGACCTGGATAAATTAAATGTTCATTTAATGATCGGTGATTTTAGTTCACTTCATCTCAGTCATAAAATATAACATCAAGTAACTTTCTTTTTGGTTTAACTTAAATATTCTTGATAGTTTTAGAGACAGTTTAATAATGTTCATTTTGAGCCTCTGTTGATTTAATATAACAAATGTGTGACTATTTAAGATATACGGTGACCTTACTGATAAGAGGTTCGTTTGTATAATCGTTACTGTGTTATTTACATCATCTTGTGAAGCTTTGAGAATATTATAATTATGTATAGCCACAAGTTGATAGGTACACTTAATTGAATCCTATTGTTCTTTGTTATTACTGTGTTTTAGTGTTGTTCTTAACTATCGAGTGTACGTAACACTGCGGTGTTACGATGATGATATTATAGTCACAAAAAACGCGTATTTTTACGATAAAATAACATTATACCGGTTATAATCTAATTAAAACACGTGTAATAATTAGAATAGTTACTAGAATACCATACACAACACATAGCTCTTCCTTAAACCGGAATAAGGTAAAAAGAGAAGAATTTTCAGAGACAACATTGTTCAAAACTCCCAACTCTGGTAGAACTCGAACTCGCGACCGAGATGTACGCGGGTCGCAGTTTATATACATCTCTTGTGGATCCCCGTCTCTGCCAAAAAGGATGCCTTTCTTCCTTAGAAAACATATAGGTACCTAAAACATTAGGTATACCTATATGTTTTCTTAGGAAGAAAGGCAGTCTATAGTAGTCTTAAAATAACCTTTACTCATAAGTTATAAGTTCTGTTTCCGTTCCAGCGCAAGGAGAAGGACACAATGGGCGAGCTGGACGTGCCGGATGACAAGCTGTACGGCTGCCAGACTGTGCGCTCCATCATGAACTTCCCTATCGGAGGCATTGAGGAGCGAATGCCGGTCAGTAGACTCAGTAGCAACTATCCTTCGACCAATCTAAGTGGATATGGATACTAACTTTTTAAACTATCATGGTTTTTAACTATATTTGAACATTAACTATGTTTGTCCGTGAACATGGCGCTTGCAACAGTGTCGAAATATCGGAAAACTCAAAAACATTTAAATCATGGTATGTTACCCGTTTCATGTTCAAATATAAGTGGATACTAGTTGAACAGTGGATCTTAGGAGTATACTAGCTTTCCGCCCGCGGCTTCGCCCGCATTATTAGATTTTAAAAAAAGCAGTAAAAAGTATCCTATGTCCTTCCCCCGGTTCTAAGTTGCCTCCCTGCCAATTTTCAGCCAAATCTATTCAGCCGTTCTCGAGTTATAAGTTCAGGCACTAACACGACTTTCTTTTATATATATAGATTATATACATCCTAGTACTGGGCACTAGCCTCAACACCTCACTTATGGGTCTCGGGGTTTGGTATAATCTTAACTCAAAGTGGGTTGGATAGCTTATACATATATCGAAAACTATCTTTGGAAGATAAGTAACGCAAGCCGCGGCTTATCCTACCAGTAAATTATTAATACTTCCTTCACTTTGTATGCTTTTTCGTAACCCGTAACTGAGAAAGTTACATTGAAACTCCAATAAAATTGCGCTATAAATTAAACAAAGACTTGATGAAATTCCTGTTGACAAATCTATTGTCATTGCTGGCTATGTTTTACAAACACTATTTATTTGCTACCGTTGCTTGAAATTGTTATGTAAATGTTTTCGTTGTTACTACTTGGTTACAATTTCAAATCCGATGGTAGACATAAGGCAAACATTTCATTTTAAGTTTGATAATACTCGTACGTTTACATAAAGACGAGAAATAAGGCAGAAATCACAAGGTCTTAACTTAACATACAGGTGTCAGGTGTACAAGATATTAAATCAATATTAATTCAGTTACACAGAATAAAATACATTTATATGTTTGGTATATTTTGTGATCGCATACACATTTTTTCATGAAAAAGATTGGAGATATATGTATGTACCTGTCTCTGACATTATGTACTTGTCTTCTACAGACAAGTATAAAAAGTATTTACAATGCTTATTACTATGTATTTCATTGTTTACTTTAAAACTTTTTGAGATTAGTGGTGACCTGTAACTGTAGAGATTCTTAGAAATCTTAATCAGGCACCCGTGTCTCACAGTGTAGGCTAAAACAAGCTGTAATAATCATGCTATGCGTAAAATACAGGTAGTATTTTGAGAGGAATAAAAGAACTCCTATAAAATGTCCTATATGTATAATCATAACAAGACATTCATTTCCATATTAATGATAGCTACATACAATGTTTCTAAGCAATAGCACAGAGCTTTTTATACAAGGTGCATTATAACAACCTACATATATGGCATTGGCATCGATTTCTTGATAGGTACGTACATTTATTGATGTGGCTGCAACGAATGACAGATTGCACCGTGTGTATGCGATTACTAGTAATCAGAATCTTAATCTAGCTCCGTTAATTTATGTTTCAAAATACACAGTTTGCTATTTGTTTCAAAATGCTGACTGTCTTCTGTCACCTTGGCGACACAGTCGATTAGAGAAGAGGTGGTACTATTCTTATGGCAAATTTTTATTATTTGAGCAGCCATTTTGATCAAAACTTCTTCGTGAAACACAAGTTCACTACACAGGTACAATAAGTAACATTCAATTCAATTTATTTCTTCATACTTTTATAAAGAACTCTTAGTCACGTCAAATACAAAAAATAACAATATGAGTTATTACAAAATTCGTACCTATGTGCTGACAGAATCATCATGTTGCAACTTTTGGCATCCCAATAGGTACTTTCAAACGAATGCAATGAATAAATCATGCCCTACAAAGGTTGTCGTGAATTGCGATTGTCTTACACAACTTGTTTTCATATAGGTGCAACTTGGCCTGACTTGCCAATTAAGATGTATTTGTTTCAAATTGTTAACATGCCTAAAACATTTCAAAAAATGAAAAACTAAAATGATTTAGGATTCCAGCATATTTCCTCCATTTAGTTGACATTCATTGTGTTAATTTTTAGATTTTTTTCGAAATACATATTATAAATTTAATGAATTATACTATACTATCTATACTAATATTATAAAGAGGAAAGATTTGTTTGTTTGTTTGTTTGTAATGAATAGGCTCCGAAACTACTGGACCGATTAAAAAAATTCTTTCACCTTTGGAAAGCTACATTATCCCCGAGTAACATAGGCTATAATATAGCAAAGAAAATTGCTGGAAAGTGTAAAACGCGGGCGAAGCCGCAGGGCGGAAAGCTAGTTAATCATATTTTATTTCTTCTGTTTCATAATGTGAAATATTGTATTTTTATTGCACATATCGATAACCTTTTTTGTGCAAAATATGTAAACACGGTCTTGACCTACCACAACACAACCGATAACGAAAGCGTTGCCAAGGGGGCAAGAACTCAGAAGATTGATACAGACACATTCGGTAATAAAATCTTCGCGGGAGACTTATTTCCATTGATGTCAAACGGAAAAATTAGGTACTTATATTAATATTTGAAATCTTATTTTCAGTATGCTGTCATCGTAGCCATGGGTATTCTGAAGAAAGCTGCTGCTAAAGTTAACATCCAATTCGGACTTGACAAGAAAATCGGTTAGTTTAATTGAATTTGTATATTTCATAATTTTTGGGTAACATCTGGACACATGTTTCTCCAATCGAACCTATTTAGGTCTTGGAGGATTAGGTAGTAGGTATCATCATCACGCTTACAAGGCGGGTTGTGTCCTAAGTTCCAGCAATGGTAACTTAAATGGTGTTATGATTTTATTATGTATGAACGTATTAATTTTATAACAACGGGAATTAAGCACGAATTCATAAATAAATATTGCCGGACAATTCACACAGCAACAATTAGCCCCGTGGTCCGTGGTAAGCTCGTAGCTTACTAAGTTAACTAAGGGGAGTGTAAACTCCCTCGACGTTTCGACCACGACAAGAGCAGTCTTTTTCACGAGGAGTTAGTATGTATGAACGTGTATTAAAGACATTTGTGTCGGTTTCCAGCCGAAGCGATAATGCAAGCGAGTGAAGACGTGATCTCCGGCAAGCTGTACCGCGAGGGACACTTCCCGCTCGTCATCTGGCAGACCGGCTCGGGCACGCAGACCAACATGAACACCAACGAGGTACACACACACATGTACAACTACCCACATTACAAATGTACAACTACCCACATTACAAATGTACAACTACCCGCATTATAAATGTACAACTACCCACATTACAAATGTACAACTACCCGCGGAAACTAGGACGATGTTACAAGATCCGCCAGCGACGCAAGAAATTGTGGGCTGGAATCATGGGACAAATATTTGTACAAATACGGGGACTAGACCACTGGATGTGGTAGTGTGTAGTAAATTTCACCCGAGCGAAGCCGGGTTTCATCTAGTACAGAAATTATTCTTTCTTTTTATTGTTTTTCCTAGTACATAATAATGTTTATCGTATATTACAGGTAATCGCCAACCGCGCGATCCAAATCCTGGGCGGCAAGCTCGGCAGCAAGGACCCCGTGCACCCGAACGACCACGTGAACAAGTCGCAGAGCTCCAACGACACGTACCCCACCGCCATGCACATCGCCGTGGCCATGGAGCTGAGGGACCGCCTCATGCCCGGCCTAGTGGTGCTCAGGGACACTCTCGACTCTAAGGCGAAGGCCTTCGACAAGATTATCAAGATTGGAAGGTAGAATATCACAAACAAAATTGTTTATTGTAACACTGCATTACAAAAAGATACACGTAACAATACAGTGGAACGATGTGCGGCCTTATCGCTATGAGCGGATTATCTAAATAGGCAAAGTTCTGCAAAATTTTACAAAAGTCATCACATACACATTGGTCTGTCTATTTGTTGTTCTTATCTCTTTTGCTTGTGTGTCAGTTCTTAGGCAAATTATTTCATTATAGCGCCATCTATTAGTAGTAACTAATACTAGAAGCTAAACTTATATAAGACTTCTTCAACAGTCTAAAGGTCTTTCCCCTTTAACACACCTGTAACGGTGAAAGAAAATGCGCTACTAATGCCCAGAGACATTACGGCCTATTTTATGATTAGAATGGGACAAGGGATGAAAAAATCAAACTAACAAATTATTGTACTCAAGTCAGCTCAAGATGAGATGATTTTTTTATGCTTCACAATACAGTACTATTAAAGTAATCTCTAGGATATCTTGGAAATAAAAGACACAGATCTTAAAATCTTAATCATACCTATCTCAAATTCCATGTTTTCACCTTCCAGGACACATCTAATGGACGCAGTCCCCCTGACCCTGGGCCAAGAGTTCAGCGGCTACGCGGCGCAGCTGACGTACGGCATCGAGCGCATCTGCAGCACCCTGCCCCGTCTGCACTACCTGGCGCTGGGCGGCACCGCGGTGGGCACGGGCCTTAACACGCGCATTGGATTCGCTGAGAAGTGTGCGGAGGAGATTGCTGCTCTTACTGGTAGGAATTACTTCTAAAATCATATTTTTGTACTTCTTTTATTTTTAAATGTTTATTATTACCTATATTTAGGCTGTTAGTTTAGGAAAATGGTCAAGATTAAATTCTTAACCGTGAACCATCACACTCCAAATAAAATGATGTATGGGGGACCTGCCATTGTTCTTTAATACAAGTGCACTCCTTTTAGGTGCCTTTACGGCACATATTTAACAACTGAACCTACAACATGTATTTTACGTTCCAGGAATCCCGTTCGAAACGGCCCCTAACAAGTTCGAAGCGCTTGCGTGCCACGACGCGATGGTGGAGGTGTCCGGCGCGCTGAACACGGTGGCCTGCTCGCTCATGAAGATCGCGCACGACATCCGCATGCTCGCGTCCGGCCCGCGCTGCGGCCTCGGCGAGCTCATGCTGCCCGAGAACGAGCCGGGCTCCTCCATCATGCCGGGTGAGTGTTCTAGCACAATGTCGCGCTGAACACGGTGGCCTGCTCGCTCATGAAGATCGCGCACGACATCCGCATGCTCGCGTCCGGCCCGCGCTGCGGCCTCGGCGAGCTCATGCTGCCCGAGAACGAGCCGGGCTCCTCCATCATGCCGGGTGAGTGTTCTAGCACAATGTCGCGCTGAACACGGTGGCCTGCTCGCTCATGAAGATCGCGCACGACATCCGCATGCTCGCGTCCGGCCCGCGCTGCGGCCTCGGCGAGCTCATGCTGCCCGAGAACGAGCCGGGCTCCTCCATCATGCCGGGTGAGTGTTCTAGCACAATGTCGCGCTGAACACGGTGGCCTGCTCGCTCATGAAGATCGCGCACGACATCCGCATGCTCGCGTCCGGCCCGCGCTGCGGCCTCGGCGAGCTCATGCTGCCCGAGAACGAGCCGGGCTCCTCCATCATGCCGGGTGAGTGTTCTAGCACAATGTCGCGCTGAACACGGTGGCCTGCTCGCTCATGAAGATCGCGCACGACATCCGCATGCTCGCGTCCGGCCCGCGCTGCGGCCTCGGCGAGCTCATGCTGCCCGAGAACGAGCCGGGCTCCTCCATCATGCCGGGTGAGTGTTCTAGCACAATGTCGCGCTGAACACGGTGGCCTGCTCGCTCATGAAGATCGCGCACGACATCCGCATGCTCGCGTCCGGCCCGCGCTGCGGCCTCGGCGAGCTCATGCTGCCCGAGAACGAGCCGGGCTCCTCCATCATGCCGGGTGAGTGTTCTAGCACAATGTCGCGCTGAACACGGTGGCCTGCTCGCTCATGAAGATCGCGCACGACATCCGCATGCTCGCGTCCGGCCCGCGCTGCGGCCTCGGCGAGCTCATGCTGCCCGAGAACGAGCCGGGCTCCTCCATCATGCCGGGTGAGTGTTCTAGCACAATGTCGCGCTGAACACGGTGGCCTGCTCGCTCATGAAGATCGCGCACGACATCCGCATGCTCGCGTCCGGCCCGCGCTGCGGCCTCGGCGAGCTCATGCTGCCCGAGAACGAGCCGGGCTCCTCCATCATGCCGGGTGAGTGTTCTAGCACAATGTCGCGCTGAACACGGTGGCCTGCTCGCTCATGAAGATCGCGCACGACATCCGCATGCTCGCGTCCGGCCCGCGCTGCGGCCTCGGCGAGCTCATGCTGCCCGAGAATGAGCCGGGCTCCTCCATCATGCCGGGTGAGTGTTCTAGCACAATGTTCAAACAAATGTTCTTCTTGAAGTGGTGGGGGGAGTGAGTTCCAGCACAAAGTTGCAACACTTTCGGAGTAAAAGGATGTTTGAAGGATGTTTTGTTCTCCATTATGTGGAGTGTGCGAGTTCCAACAAAATGTTGCTATCAAACTAGGATATATTTTCCAATAAATCATTAAAAATAGTTTGAATTTGTATCATATTATTCAATAGTTTACGGACCTTGTAATGACATCGTCGTTCCGTCCGACGTAATTTTACTATAACCCGCGCAGATAGAAAATTGATTTGAAAATGGCGGCGGGTACGTATGGTACGATTGGCAAAACAAGGATAAAAGTATTGACAGCGATAGAGAGTGAGCGAGAACGCATGCGAGCGGACGCCATTTATAAATCAATTCTTTAAGTGCGCGGCTTATATCTTATTATTTAGTTAAACGGTACAGCTAAACATTGTTACATTATTCAATAATTGCTTAAATGGTTCATTCTTTAGAATAAATTTTCTGATTATTTTTATTTTTTCTATTTTCCAGGTAAAGTGAACCCGACGCAATGCGAAGCGCTGACGATGGCGGCGGCGCAGGTGATGGGCAACCACGTGGCGTGCACGGTGGGCGGCGCCAGCGGACACTTCGAACTCAACGTGTTCAAGCCCATGATGGTGGCCAACGTGCTGCGGTCCATCAGGCTCATCGGTAATTCTCGCACGGTTTAGTAAAATAACTAATATTGCTGGACGATGCACACAGCAATATCTAGCCCCGTGGTAAGCTCGAAGCTTTTGTTACTGATGCTAGATATCTGATATACCTAATAGAATTTTCATACCTAGATTTTTTTTATTATCACATAGAAAGCACAAGGAACAAATATTTGCAATTTTATTTTTGTTCCGAGGCGGGAATCGAAACCTCTTGCGTCCCAGGAGAACCTTCGCCCGCTGCGCCACAGCAGTGGTCAAGCCTTAATACCAAAAAAAAACGAGACGGAACAGAAACGGCCTAATCTGTTATAGCTACAAAACGTCCTTAGGACAGTTTTGAATATGTATCTTCAAAATGTCTGAATAATGACATTTTGAAGATACATATTCAAAACTGCATTTACCTTGCTCATTTTACGCAAAAACTTCTCTAGATGCCAATCGCTCTTGTTATAAATATGTTTCAAAAGTAAGATATACAGGGTGATTGGTAGATGGGTGCAAAGCTTCTAGGGGATGGTAGTGTGGACTATTTGGAACCATTTAAGCCATAGTTGTCTTAACCGAAGTCGGACTATTTTTTTTTTATGAATTTTTTACGGGATACAAGGAAAATACCCAAAAATTTACAGTTAGTTGCTAATAACTGCCAGTTTAAAAGGCCAGTTAATTATTTTTTGTTTAATTTAAGTTAAGCTATGTGTAAGCAATCTAACAAAACTTGTTCTTAGGTATCTGAGTCATTAGCCATTTTTTTACAGACATTTCAAACTTACGAAATTGTTCTGCGATTTACGAAAACCATTTTTGACGTTGTTTAAAAAAAAAACTAATGGTGCTATTTTTGTTCAAACCTTTTTAAAAACATGTGTAGTTATTACTCTTTCTTTTAGGGTATTAGTTAAGAGGATATCTCAAAAAATTTTGAAATTATGATACAAAAACCAAATTGAGGGAAAAAATTCAAGGCAACTTTAATGAAAAAATAGGCAGATTATCGAATTGCTGAAAGTGACATACACCACGTGGAATCTGGAGTCAACCCAGGCAGACACAATCCTAACGTCAGTTGGATGTTGGTTCAAAATGGTTCAGTTGGTTCAAAATGGCTAATGACTCAGATACCTAAGAACAAGTTTTGGTAGATTGCTTACGCATAGCTTAACTTAAATTTAACAAAAAATAATTAACTGGCCTTTTAAACTGGCAGTTATTAGCAACTAACTGTAAAATTTTGGGTATTTTCCTTGTATCCCGTAAAAAATTCATAAAAAAAATAGTCAGTCTTCGGTTAAGACAACTATGGCTTAAATGGTTCCAAACAGTCCACACTACCATCCCCTAGCAGCTTTGCACTCACCTACCAATCACCCTGTATATCAAAATAGTCGAGATCTAAGCTAACAAGTTTGTTTGTTTGTTTCCAGGCGACGGCTGCCAGGCCTTCAACAAGAACTGCGCCGTCGGCATCAAGCCCAACGAAGACAACATCAGCCGCATCATGCGCGAGTCGCTCATGCTGGTCACGGCGCTCAACCCGCACATCGGATACGATAAGGTAACACAACATCAGCCGCATCATGCGCGAGTCGCTCATGCTGGTCACGGCGCTCAACCCGCACATCGGATACGATAAGGTAACACAACATCAGCCGCATCATGCGCGAGTCGCTCATGCTGGTCACGGCGCTCAACCCGCACATCGGATACGATAAGGTAACACAACATCAGCAGCATCATGCGCGAGTCGCTCATGCTGGTCACGGCGCTCAACCCGCACATCGGATACGATAAGGTAACACAACATCAGCCGCATCATGCGCGAGTCGCTCATGCTGGTCACGGCGCTCAACCCGCACATCGGATACGATAAGGTAACACAACATCAGCAGCATCATGCGCGAGTCGCTCATGCTGGTCACGGCGCTCAACCCGCACATCGGATACGATAAGGTAACACAACATCAGCAGCATCATGCGCGAGTCGCTCATGCTGGTCACGGCGCTCAACCCGCACATCGGATACGATAAGGTAACACAACATCAGCAGCATCATGCGCGAGTCGCTCATGCTGGTCACGGCGCTCAACCCGCACATCGGATACGATAAGGTAACACAACATCAGCAGCATCATGCGCGAGTCGCTCATGCTGGTCACGGCGCTCAACCCGATTAATACCTTACATATTCAATTCGCTATGATAAATGTTGTAATTAGTTTCGTGAGCCACGAGATGGCGCTACAATAAATGTTGTGATTAGCGTCGTGAGCCACGAGATGGCGCTATAATAAATGTTGTGATTAGTTTCGTGAGCCACGAGATGGCGCTATAATAAATGTTGTGATTAGTTCTAAATGCTGCGGAAGCCTACATGGGCGAGTTCGACTCGCACTTGGCCACTTTTTTATTTTAAGCACTGATGACGTCATCTGAATACTTACATACTTATGACGAGGGAAAACGTACTAGCCTTTATTGAAGTGATTAAATACAGTAAAATAACTTTAATTTCTTGGGAAATATAGATGATTTAACCGCTTATTTTTCAGCTATAGTTTTAATGGAGATGGAATCGGTATAGACATAATAGTCAGGGATCCGTAGTACATGGAAATCAAGTGATTACTAACAAGCTAATTTTTGGTGAGTAGCTTCGTTTCGATGAGACGTCCAAAGATATCCTATACCCAACTCTCGATTGTGGTAGCTAACAGAGATATCAAGGATTAAAAAATTCAAGGATGTAAAACTGGGATAACGGACCACGAAATTTGTAGGACAATATGTTATATCTCAAGATAATTATCTAAATTATATAAAAACATGTTTGTCCTACAAAACCTATGGTTTGATCAAAGAGTCCGCCATTTCGAAAATGTATCGAAAACGAGGTCAATTTAAATGATTACTATGATTACTAACCAGCTGATTTTTTGTTGTATACTTAATTAATATATATAAAATCTAACGGACATATTGTCCGACAAATTTCGTGGTCCGTTATCCCGGTTTTACATCCTTGATTTTTTTAATCCTTGATATCTCTGTTAGCTACCACAATCGAGATTTGGGTATAGGATATTTTTAGTCGTCTCATCGAAACGAAGCTACTCACGAAAAATTAGCTTGTTAGTAATCACTTGATTTCCATGTACTACGGATCCCGGCCTATAATGATTGCCGGGAAAGGAAAAACCTACTTTTTATTAAAAAACGAGGGGTAAATTCAGGGGTAAAACAAATAGGCCGGGATCCGTAGTACATGGAAATCAAGTGATTACTAACAAGCTAATTTTTGGTGAGTAGCTTCGTTTCGATGAGACGTCCAAAGATATCCTATACCCAACTCTCGATTGTGGTAGCTAACAGAGATATCAAGGATTAAAAAATTCAAGGATGTAAAACCGGGATAACGGACCACGAAATTTGTCGGACAATATGTCGGTTATATTTTATAAATATGAATTAAGTATACAACAAAAAATCAGCTGGTTAGTAATCATAGTAATCATTTAAATTGACCTCGTTTTCGACACATTTTGGAAATGGCGGACTCTTTAATCAAACCATAGGTTTTGTAGGACAAACATGTTTTTATATAATTTAGATAATTATCTTGAGATATAACATATTGTCCTACAAATTTCGTGGTCCGTTATCCTGGTTTTACATCCTTGATTTTTTTAATCCTTGATATCTCTGTTAGCTACCACAATCGAGAGTTGGGTATAGGATATCTTTGGACGTCTCATCGAAACGAAGCTACTCACCAAAAATTAGCTTGTTAGTAATCACTTGATTTCCATGTACTACGGATCCCTGACTAAAAGTCTTACATTGTATTCTATGAGCCTACCCGATGACAGTTGCCCTTGCGTATTTTTTTGACAACTTCGATTAGAATCATGAGAGATTATTTATTTATTTTTAACTCATTGCGTAGTTTTCGAGACCATTCGTTTCAATATTGATAATTTTATTTTGTATTTCCAGTCTGCCGCGATCGCAAAGTTAGCACACAAGGAGGGCTCCACGCTGAAGGCGGCGGCCGTCAAGCTGGGACACCTCACGGCCGAACAGTTCGACGACTGGGTGCGCCCCGAACAGATGCTGGGGCCCAAGTAATGGAGCTGAAGACTGCTCGTTCTACCTACGACGGCTGTATTGTGTCTCACTATTGAGGATATTTGTCAAATTATACCATAAAAACACTATTCTTCATTTATTGGCTTGTAAAAATATCTTCAATTCTGAAACGGAGTTACAGTTCGTTGGCAATACAGCATTTCGTAGGTAGAACGTAACTCGTTTGGTAGAGCTCCCATGTGTCGTGATGTTTGTAAAAAATGTAAACATAGGTATACAAATTAATAGACAGTATTCAAAGTAAGCGTAAAAGTCACATTGTGACATTATAGGATTTTTAATGATTTCTCAATTTTCGATATATTTTCTCATAAGAATAAGTTTATCATTTTTATTTGGGGAGTTTTATGTACCTATTTATTGTACTTAAGATCTTTATAGGGTTTATAATATATTCTGTTTTGATTAGTGCCAAAATGTTGACTTTTAAATTCCAATATTTGGCCACTGTCATAGACGTTATTCTAACGTCCCGACTTTTCACCAATAGGGGCGCTATTTAAGTCCCGCAAGCGATTCGTTCGATCTTCTGAATCATTAAAAACGTGAAACAATATTTGTTGAAAATAAAATTATTGAATGTTTTTAAACTCACTATGACTTGACTAAATAATGGTTAACAAACCAACATTGCTACATATTTTACAGATGTAACTAGGTAAATTTTAAACTATAATCATGTTTAAATTGAATTTTCTAGGAATGTAGTGCATTTAACATTTATATCACAGTTACCAACTTTTTTTCGTCGAGATTTTTGACAATGTACCAATGAAATGTTTATATTTGTATGGATACCTTTGTTCACTTTTATTTTGGTCTGTTATTTATTTGTAAGCAAAATACACGAATTTTTATAAATGTGGTTTGATTTCTTATAATATTGACAGAACATCCAGGTTGTCTTTTGTAGGAAACTATGTAGATAGGGGATTTGATTTCACGCTGTCTTTGAGGTCATTATCATTTCTGCTGTGGAACATCCACTAGTGAACAGATAGAAACCTCAAAAAAATTTAGAAAGTGGCTTACAATGTGTAAAGTATCTACTGTAGCCAGCTAGATATGATATTTATACCAGTTTTTATATAAATGATAAATTCTGTAGGATTATGTTGATAAGTTCACTAACAACGGAAATGGGAAGTAAAAATAAAAGATAAACTATTTAAAATTGTTAGGTATTCATTACTAATCCTATGAGCAGTTAGTAAGCAATCGGTAATGTATTTATTACCTATATGATTCAGAATTGCAGGTGCATTTATTTTGGAAGTGATTTTGAAATAGTAGTTGTAATCTTTAGGCCTAATTTCACCTCTGTTAGTTAAAAATCTAAAATATGTATGTAAGAAGTTGGTAAAAATAAAATATTGAAATCAATGCTTCATCTACAGTATATTTATATAGCTATAAGTACATAATCATTTGCACAAAATACATCATTATAGTTAATTCTTTGGTATGGTTGAAATTTTATCACAATATATTTTAGTAAGTACTTGTAATATCATGGAATGTTTTCAGTTCAGATAACAATAGAGAGGTAATAGAACAATAAAAGATAAAAATAAAAGTTAACAACATTTGTTTGATGACTAGAATTCAAATAAGTACATTAATTACACCCAACAGTAGAAATCAGAGCTGTTGGTGCTAAGATCATTTCAAGCACTATATACTAAAGTGGAAGGCTTCATAACCTAGTTGATTATGTATAAAAGTGTACACTTAAATTACAATTACATAAACACATCTTTGATATTCTGAAACTGCTTCACTGCCAGGTCAATCGGTAGGTCAAAGTTGTATGGTGTAAGCCGATCCAAGCTTTGCAAAGCATCTTGAAAACCAGTATTTACAACATAGCTGGTGGAAGAATAGTGAGTGTCAATCAAAGACCGACATTTCAACATGATATTTAGCCATAGCACTAGTTTTTGGGCATTCAAGGCTGCACAGATAAAGGCTTTGAAATGAGCATCATAACTTCTCTTGTATGGGGTATGTGAGGCCACAATACCGCCAATGGCGCTCAGCAAACTCTGCTTGTTGGTTATGGCTGTTCCTCCAACAATATCTAAGTTGAAACTTTGACTCAGTTTTCTAGCTGGTGTGGAATTAAATCTGTCACCATCATTCAGCTCATAATAGTGAAGAATTATCTCCCATATATGTGTAGCCCTGGATGTTGACGATCTTCTGACAGGGAAACAGCCTATAATAGGAACTAGAGAGGTTGATTCAGGGCTGGTCAGTCCATGCTGAAGTAAATCTCTGATGTTCATGGCCAAATGCCTTCGGACCGCTGTTGTGAGTGGAGCATTGTCTATAATTACACCTCCCTCTTCATCTTCACTGTCATAACTATCTATAATTCCCTGAGATAAGCGTTCTCTTGAAACTATGTGTAGAACTGCATCAATTGACATCTCCAGCTTGGCTCGCAAGTTACCCCAGTGAGTGACTATGGTGGATGACTTCCTTTCATATCTTCTGTTTGTATTCGGAGAGCATCCAAACTGTGAGACAGTAAAAATTTGTATCAAAGTTGATGCTTTTCTCATAAGATTTATTGTTTCAGCTCTCAGGTCATCTTTGGCATTGTTTTTGTTGTAGATTTTCTCAAATTTCTCAGATTTACCAACATTCACTGGCTCTGAGTTTTTGCTGTTCAAGTCTTCATTTTTCATTAGTTTGATAAACTTCTGCATATCTTCAATGTGGGCTTGAAGTTTGCTGATAATTTCTCCTTTAGAAAGTTGTCGGTCTGCATACTGGCGGACTGCACAGTTGATCTGATGTCTCAATTCCTCTGCAGACAGTGGCTGATGACAACCTTCTTCTAAACTCTGATCAATTTCTGTCCGAAGATGTTCTATGAGTGTTTTGTGGGTACTGTCTGAGACTGAGGGGTTTGCAGAGTAACGTTCAAGCTCGACTAGCTGCGTTTTGAGTCGTTCGATGAAGTGCGACTGGCGCGCTCTTTGCTTCTTGATTTTCCGTTCTAGTTGCTGGCACTCGCCGCAGGACTCGCCCGTGCTGCCCTGCGGCGCGGCGCGCGAGTCCGGCACGCCGCGCGACGTGAACTCCTCCAACTCCTTGAGCATTCCGTCTTTTTCTTCTTGAGGAGCTCTAAGTACCTGTCGTAGCCTGAATTCGACTTGAGCCAAGTGAGATGTAAGTGAGAATACTGAGGATGAAAGCATCTCCTGCTCCTCCTCCAGGGCGTGGAGACGGTCCCCCTGGACTTGCTCGGAGGCGCTCTCCTCGCAAGCTTCTTTGGGGGCACCCAAGGGCTCGCATCTCGGCTCTTGCCATATCGGAATTTCGTTTTCCTCGCAGTCACTGAGCTCTTCCATTATACTAGGTGTACAAACGAATTATTTAAAGCTATTTCGGAGACATTTTATTGATTGTATTCAAATTCACTGAAATAAACGCAAAGTTTGGATTTCAGGATTGAAAGCAACTAAACTAAATTGTTTGACGTCATCCAATCCAATCCGTTGTATTGTACGTCACTTCACCTTCAGTACGTTCTACGTCAATCATAATGTCAATTAAAAACGACTGACATTTCAATCAAATGACAGTAACAGTATCTGCGAACATTGAATGTGACATTATTGAAATTTTGACAAAATGAGAGCGACATAACTAAACTGACAATAACATTGACGTTCCCACAATATTTACACACGAAGAAGAATAAAGATTATTTTCTGAGTCGCAATGGCAATGGGTCCGGTTCCGGTGTACAACCAGGTAATTCATGTACAGAAGCATTAATTGGTATCCCCCCAAATAGTTAAAGTTTAAATTGCGCATCACACAAATTCTAAAGCAAAAATCATACTTATCACCATTCGAACCAGGCATCTAATCGCTCACAAACCGATAAAAATTACATGGGGATACTAGGGCAGCTAAGGCTCGATTCTACGTCCGATCGTCTGATATACCGTGACCCAAAAAAGCTACAGATTTGAAATTTGAAGAAAAGTGTTCTATCCTACCTCTATAGATAGGTTCCTAGGTTTCTACATACATAGGTAGGTTTACCTATAAAATAATGAAAAACAAATTTATAGTTTATTCACTTATTTATTTCAAAAAGAAATAAGTAATTTACCTAATGTTTATTTATTCAAATTTAGCAACCGATGGCGCTTTATGAGTTTTTCCGAAATAGTTGGACAAAACTTTTCTAACGGCTACACGTTTAATATTATTATTAGGGAAGATATGAATTATTCCCGTTCTTTTGACCTGGGGACTATGAACCCTTAATTTCAATTAAGTAGTTATTTTTGGTCAGCTTCTTAACCAAATTTGCGAATTAAATACCTACCTAATAATAGATTGAAAAATGTTAGGATCTATATTTTTCGTATGTAATAATGTCCCTTATGTGTGACCCGGTTTATAACGTGTGCCCATGTAGGTACCTAGATACTTACATAACATAAGCAGCAAAAACTATTTTTTTACAGAATTAGGTAAAAAGGGCTTTTCGATTATATTTAGGTATAGTAAAACCATTTCTAAAATGAACGCCCCTCTACCAAATTGTGAAATTTTTTTTTCTGTGTATTCTGTTTTTCTGTATTTCCTCTCACACGTTGAAATCATCACGGTTTTGTGGAGGGAAGTTCATTTTTAGAATGGTTTTACTATACTTAAGTAAGTAGGTTTACTCGTATATGACTTTTGCGAAGGATTAGTGGATTAGTATTCGATAAAAAACATAAAAAACCTACGACTAATGTAATGTTTTTAATATAAGTACCTACTGCTATTATATTAGATAGAGTCAAAATAAAACACTGAATCATTTCAGAGCCAGCCTTAGAAAAAGCTTTTAATTAAAAATACAACTGGTACCTAACCACTATCCCTGTCATTATAATATATTATAGGTAGGGTAGACCGGGGTCACTAGTAACACGGGGCAATAGTACCATTGGGAATATCTCAACTTCTAGGAGACCTATCTGTGTGTCCGTTAGCCGGGGTACGCGCCTTAAGTGTCCCGACTTGCTCACTAGTCGGCAGCGCGCTCGCTGCGAAACGGACGTCTGTAGGAGCATTTTTTGTATTCAAGCACCCAAAGTAATTTTTTTTGCTATTTTGATTGCCCTGTCACTCAGTGGTTACTGTGTTTCATGTAATTATATATTAACCACGCGTTTACCTAGGTATCCAGTTCTAGAATTCCCAATATTGTGTGTCTAAAGCACAACAATGTTCCGAGATATTTAGTTATTTCTCCAAAATCTATACTTGGGGTCAATTGTACCGTCTTCTCTGGGAGCAATTGTAACGGTACAATTAACCCCGTGGTACAAATTACCCCTGATATAATTTACAAAAATGAGTACAAAGTATGTGAAATAGTAATTAAGAAATAGTTTCATACTGTTATTTTTAACACTCTGTCGTCTTAACAAATAATTTAGTGGATTTCGCCATCTTTTCATTCAATGTCACTGGATAGATAATGATTTTACTTAAAGATAACTTAAAGTTTAACAGGGGCAATTGTACCAGGGTCAATTGTAACTCCATAGAAAATAATATCTGTCAATTATTTCCAACAATTTTAGATATATAAGCTATTTGTTAACTCTCAATCAAAGCTTAGAGCAAAGCGATTATGCCAAACTATAAGAATTTGAGTTATTTGTGTTTAAAGTGGAGAAAACTCAATTTAAATTTGTTTAGTTTTATCTTGTGAATTTTGTAGGACTGTTCCTGAAACCTACATTCTTATTTATAGTGACTGATTAATAAATGCCAAAATAACAAATGTACGATACTATAGTTATGATTCGATAATTTGTTTGTTTTTTATTTCCTTTTTAATTTTTGGTACAAGTGACCCAGGGAAGGGGTCAATTGTAGCACTCGCCCTGTCATCATTCTTACCTAATTTTCTCTATGTTCTGTAAGCCCTACGTAAAATTCAACAAAATGGTTTGTAGCTATTGAATTTAGGTTTCTAGAAACATAATCATTATAGTAAAATACCCAAGTTTATATAGTAAAATTGTCCGAAAACCAAAAATTGTTACTATTGCCCCCGGTCTACCCTATTACAACTCTTTAAAAACCCTGGAAACTGTTAGAATTGTGTAAAATCTTTAGTTCAGGTCCCTCCGTTTGCCTTCCCGGAGTCTTCATAACCCTTAACAAGGTTTTCCAGGATGAATTTGATTGTCAGCTTGTAAATATTTTCGATGTTGGGTGTGTATCGCTCGCCTAAAGTCGTCTTAGCCGCTTGTAGGAAGGGCTGCTCGATTTTCTGAAACGAGAATTAATGTGGTTTAACTAGCTTCATCATTACCATTTCTGCTATTGGACGTCCACCGCTGAACATAGTCTAGGCTAGGCCAAACAGCTCGATCAAGATCTACCTATAGGTAGGTATAGATCAAGGGGGTCATGTTTGGTAACTTAAATGTTTGGCCCAGAACTGACATAGCAACTGCCATCCTACATACAGTTCCTCATACGAGATTCATAAATAATATAAGTACCTATCTCGCTCTAATAAAATTTATTTTCGAGCGTTCCCATGAGTGTACCTATCCTGAATGTCGTAATTTAAAATGTCCCTGTTGACATGACTTTTCCGTATTATTAGAGCATTCCATTTATGGACTTTGAAAGCTGTAGATCTTATAAATATCATCGTCATTATAGCGACTCATACTACCAATACAGCCCCAATACTGGGCACACTGCTGATATAATACAGTTTAAGTTTTGTGCTCTAAATCTTGTAGATCAAAAACGCTCTTTTCAGTCCGTACTTCAGTTCCTTATAGATTTAAAAAAAATCAGTCTCTTATCTACGTAGAATATAGAGCGAAAGTTGTGGGAGCCACGCATTGTGACTACCCATTTATAACATTTGTTTGGTGTATCTACCTGAGAGACTTCTTACGATGCTGACTTACCCAAAAGTACTCGGCTTTGAAGCCATCGACCTGATGATGCGTGGCGCCGACGGCCCGGATGTACGTGAGGAAGGTGTCCACGTCACCGAGTCCCTTGATCCCTTCGTCCAGGGTGTGCATCACCTGGAAGTTACATGGTATTTTGGTTAATTATTACAATATCGAACGTAAAAAAAACGTTGGCTTATCGGTAGCACACTTGTCTTTAATTACGAAGGTTGTGAGATCAATCCCCGCATCGCATCTCTGGAATTTTGGTAAAAAAATTATGTGCGCTTTAAAAACATGCTTTAACCGTAAAGTCATTTGAAGACTTTGAAGAACATAGTGAAATTCACTAACCCGCACTGGGCCAGCTTGGTGAATTAAGGCCTGATCCTCTTATCGCAAGAGAAGACCTGTGAAGATGTGTAAAAAAAAAAGTATAAGCCGGAAGGAATGAACGTTAGTCTATGGGCCGCTAATCTCATCAGAAAATATTTACCTTATTTGCATGTTCCGCTAACTCCTCAGAATGCGCAAGAGCAGCTGATTTGTGCAGCTCCAGGAAATCGTCGAACAGATGGAGTAGGTCCTCGTTCTCTTCGAACAATCTAGAAAGAGATTACTAATTTGTTAGTTCTCCTCCCCACTTACACGGTTTCCTCACGATGTTTGTTTTTACCGCAAAGCTTCACCGTTAAGGAGAACGTGTGGAAAGTACCCATAGGTACATTTTAATTAACCCATGAACTTCGGTATAAAAGTCTAGTGTTCTCCTACTAAGTAACCAAGACGAAGAATATAATACCTAATAATCAACGTCAATTAATCATTTGAAATAAAACCCAATAACATTATACCTACCTACCTACCTCTCTCCCAGATATAATACAAGAAATTAGTTACATCTAGAACACCTTGAACTGTCGATATCGTAATAGTTCTACGCAAAGTGGTGATTCATATTATCTGGGTTGAAAATAACCGTTGTATTCACTATTTTTACTCGCTAAAAGAGAGTTTCGTTAAATTACCATTTTGCTTCAGTCCAAAGCTTTGACTAGTTTAATTTATACAGGGTAAACAATATTTTAACTCTGTTTTGGTGAGGTGAGCTTTTTGACAGTCGGAATCGAGTAAAGCAAACAGGAAAGAGAAAATTTGGTATAAATTTAGAATTTTGAGTTCTTTGGTATGGTACAGAAGATATAAATACTACCTCCCTAAATACCTACCTACTGAAACGTTTACCTATTTACAACGCAGGAGGTTGCGGATTCGATTCTTAGGTAAGTAGGTACCTATATAATTTTAAATTTTAATGTAAATATTTTGAATTTTACTGTTTTAGGAGATCTTCGCGTGGCTTGCCCAAATGACTTGACCAAGTAATCGTTATTACATGGAAAATTTGAATTTAACATTGGTTTACCTTCTGTGAAAAGTATCCTGTGTTATTCTGATAATTCGATCTACTCGTAAGAATGTTTATTTTATAGTTTCGTTTATATGTTCAGAATTTTTCTCGTAAAGCCGTAATAAACATACCTACATCCATCCTCACAATTATTCGTGAATGTGTGGAACGTAATGTGGGTTGAAATAATCAACTAACACATTCAACTAATACATGTCTTCCAAATTTGTCAGTCCCATACAAAGGAGGTAGGTACATCATTGTTCATATAGGGTACAATCGTACGTCGTTCGATTGTTCACAGTCGGGCCTATGACGTCACTACCTGTTGACCTGACTGACTTATCATATTAACTTGCTAACTTGCTTGTAGTTATTGATTGATTGTTTAATAGACGTAAATTAGAAGATTAAGGGCCTGTTCCGTTACAGATAAATCGTTACTTAAATCTGACACCTGTCTGTAACCGGTAAAATAGCTCCTTATTTCTTCAAGTGATAGAAATTAAATGTGTGTAAGAGTATAATCATTCTATAACGATTTTTACCTTATAACCTGCATAGCTAATAATTATCACCATATCAACTACCACATTATCTACTTGATTTTTATGTGTTAGGTACCTATCTATCAGAAAGAGGTTCTTAAAACAAGCATGTATCGTTATACCTTCCTAGATGCTCTACCACAAACAAACCACATGAATCTCGTTCAAAATTAATGAGAAAGCTTGAACAAACAATACGAAAGTTGACCTCAAATACCCATATCCTTTATAGCAATATCATTAGACGAAACATTCAAAGGGATGAAATCGGCCGGGTTTCTACGACACAGTTATTTCAACAACATTCCCATTGTCCATTTCAGGTTAATGGAGTGTGGGTGTTTGTTAAGTTATTGGGAAATAGTTTACCATACTATCTCTATGCTTCGCCCGCGCTTACATTGATTTTACCATTGGAAGATCATCCCTTCAAAAACTAGCTAAACACAATTATTTAATGTATGAAGTTCTTTTGTGATATTTGGAATCTGATCACTAGATCAAGTCACCTCACAAAACATAATTTTCCTTAACTTTACTTACCACCTTATTCTCCTTTTAGTATCATACATTTATTTTATTATTTACCCATTCATCCACCTATGCAACATTTTGCCTTCATGATATTAGTGGGTAAGGCATTAATAATATTGAAGGAATAAACAAATAGAACATACGAGCGTCGATCATGTAACAAAATTTTGTTGTCAATGATCTCAGGTAGTCTACTCCTTTCGATTAGATTCGTTGGACGAATGGACAATGGAACACTGTTCCATTGTCCATTCCAGGTTAATGGAGTGAGGGCCTCTTTCACGAACCTCAAGTAAAGTGTTGATTAGTTAATTCTCGAATAGCGCTAATCAGCAAGTAAAAGCTACAAGTATCTTTTGTCAATTTCACAAACGAAAATAGACCTTCGAGTAACAACTTACTGGTTAAGTGAATGACGTAAAAAATCATACGTTGCATTCGTTCAATCATCGTTCGATAAACGTCAAACGTCATTGTCAGTTGTCAAATTTCTTGTCATTTGTTTGTTTGTGGTGTTTGTTTTTGTGTCTGGTGTATTCGGAAAGCGTCCGTTGAATCTTTATTAGCTAGGTACCTACTGGTGTAACATGAATCGACTTGAGGGTGTAGAAGGGATAAATTAAATGTATTTATTTATTTTATTTAAATTCCAATCACTTGATTAATGACAAATAACCACTCACCTTTGCGATCTAGGTATTATTTTATGTTTTATTAAGTTATGAACTTGGTTTACTGCATACTTCGACGATATTTCTATGTATGACGATATTCATACCTAAACGAATCTGCCAAAAAAGTCAGTTTCATCGAGGTCCGTAAAATAATCAACACGGAATTTAAACACTCGAATCCTAGGTGCTCGCTGCGTCGTCGAACGTTCTAAATCATCCAATTGATGATCAATCAAGTCTAATAAATCCATTTATACTTAATATAAAATTTTAAATATTCGATGGGTATTATCTGAGTGCCGACGCAAAATGACAATGGACAACTTGTACCTACCCTAACTGTAAAGTAGGTACTTACTCGTAAACCTCCAAGTAAACACGCTACTGGGCAGATGTGGTGACGAGTAAGTTACTGGTCGGTTAATCTTATGATTAGTGCTACTCGAACGTCGTGAAATTGGCACATGACGTTACGGGTGACTTTAATTGGTGGTTAGCCTACTCGACACTTTACTTGAGGGTCGTGAAAGAGGCCCTTAGTCTGTTAAGTTATTGGAAAACATTGATATTTCCGTTAATGTAAATTCAGGAATTTGAAATGAAACGCGATCGAGAAAATAATACCGTCAACAGAAATATTGAGATGTCTTTGTTGGAACAAACTGTTATAATAAGATAATGCTAACAAATATAGAAGTATTTCTACTTTATTCCTTTTACAGAAATGATAAGTAGTCCTTACATTTCGCCAGCTATTTGAGCTAGCATAGTAGCCTGTGCTTTATAGAATTAGCCTTCCTATGTGCCTAGTACGTACTATCTCCAACTTAATTTGAGTGTAGGTCGACAGTCCGAAACAGGGGCAGACATTTTCGGGTCAGATGAAGTACAGGTACCCGACCGGAAATATCCATTTACCTGTCACCAGCAAATATCCGAAATATCCGACCAGCCGACATACTATACCTACTGATACTGGCTTTCCTGTCCAGTAGATAAAGCCGATTAATTATAATTGGTAGGTTGTGTTGCTTTTGGAAATTGAAGCAAGCAACGCAACTAAGTGTTCCAAAGTTTCAATTAATGAATTGTAATTGAAGCAAACCTTTTTCAATAGGCCTGTAATAATTTTTAATTAATTATATTTTTTTGTAAATTATTACTTTTGTTTAGTATGAGTAGTATAGGATTTTATGGAAATATCATTAATCTTTAATCTTTATAGATAACATTTGTAGGACTTGGTTGGACTTTATGAAGTAATTTCAAAATTGAACTTTTGTTCGTCCCAGTTACACGAAACGAGAGTTGCAAAGGATCCTTGAGAGCCCAAACTCATACGTTTATGGGTCAGTCCTTTTATCGGGCAATCCAGCCCTTATTAGTTTAGTTTCGGAAGGGCCAACGTAACGTAGTTCGACCTCTTCTATAATGCAACATCAAGTGCCCTAATGATGTAAAAAGCGAGGGTTTCACGGAGTAACTGTAACTTTCAAGCAATCCCTTTCATGTTGTATGAGTTGATGTTTTATTAAAATCAGGGGTTACGAGGTTTAGTTGACGTGCGGCAGCATTAAGTAGTAATAAACAACGCCTTTTGCCAATTTTTTATACCATGCGGCAAATAATGAGATTCTCAGGTTGCTTGGGTTCACCTGGTGGAAAATGTATGAGTAAATACGCCAGAAAGCCAGAATACTGTTCTTGAATAAGCCTATACAATAGACTATTGTAAACCCCACGACAAGGAGATGATTCCACAATTTTCACAGAGTGGTAACAGAGACCACTCGTGACGTCAAACTGACTTAGGTATTTAAATACTAGAAGACGGGCGTCGTTATGTGTACTGTACCAATTAACAATCACCAAACCACTTAGTAAGCATGATTAGACCAAATCCCCATGTTATTATATTATGTTCTATTTAGGAAACTCGTATTAACTGTTATGATGATGATTAACACAAGTACTTATAATAATATAATACTTATATTAAAATTAAAACAGATGTTTATTATTTCGTGCCTAATAGAAATACAGTAGTAACTAAAATACTACGAGAAACTGAGTTGCCGGCACTTACCGGCAATTTAACTAACGGACCTCTTGGTCCGTTAATTAATCGAGCACGATCAAAAATGTTAAGTGTTAAAATTGTCACACGAATTCCATGAATATTTGATGATCTTTTTAGTAGAGTAGGTAAAGCTAAATTGTTACTAACTTATTTCAATTTCGAGGCCAATATCCTGGTATAAAAACTATGTAATGCAGTACTAGTAGGTACTTCATTTTTAATGGACTTCATAACTGCAGAATTTTCTATGGTAGAGATAATAATGGTCTATGATAAGTAATTTATCTACTACGAACGTCGTATCTAACGGAGCCCTATTCTGAAGTCCGTTCACGTGTCGCCTACGATCGTATTCTCCCAATTTTTGCTTAAACGTAACTATCGCTATTTAAAATCCTACCTATGACAAAATTTACGTTTAATGATCGTAGACAGTTAGTGCAAAACGCCAGAACTAGAGTTTGATAACGAAGGACAATTAATAAATGTCTATTTACTAGTTTATTTACCTACGGTAAAAACTGTCATGATTTTTTCGTTTAAACGAGTAAAAAAAACTATACGGTACTTACTTGATAAACAACAAAATCCCAGTCTTCTCGATCTCCCTGAAAATACCCTTCCATGAAGCGAGTATGCAGTACTGCTGCTTGGCGGTGAGCGGCGAGCGAGGGTCCGAGGGCGGCGGTGGCCGATCTATGGCATCGTGGTTCAGCTCTGACGCTGCCAACTTCGTCAACTCGCAACCCATAGCATCAGATGAAATCAAACTCCTTGCATAAGAATCCGACCTCCTTTCCAAAAACCTTATTATTATGTCACGGTAATTTTGGCAAGAGTTCAGTCTGCGCAATAAAATGAACACCTTTTCACAACTAAAAACTCTTTGATCACTAATGATTAAACTTTACTCTGAAAATGTTTCACTCTTTGAATCTAGAACCAGTGTTTAAATTAATATTTTGAAATTCGTGAAGTTTATTTCATAACCACTGATAACGTTAACTTTGTCTCTGGATTTTTATTACACTGTACGCACTTCATAATATTTTATGACCTTTTTGACGAAGGAATAGTTTTAATGTTGTTTTAGTAAATAGATAATATTTTAAGATGCGGATATTTTATTTGGCTCCAGCTACAGAACCACGGTTGCCTTGCTGAAATTTCGGCGAGTATCTAAAAGCACTGAACAACATCAAATGCAATAAATTCTGATCGCTTTATTCTGTCTATTTTTGTTCTTCGCGATTCACTCTTGCACAATGTTCAAATACCTAGGTAGTATAAATACCTATTTGACCTTAAAAAAAGTTGAAGTAATTAAAAAACAATTATCGTTAATAGTTTATCTCGTTTGGATTTTATTTAGTCGAAAATCTAGTATTTTTCCGTTATACAAATAATTGACTCAAATTTTAATGTTACGCAGTTGATGTACTTTTGGTTACTAAGGACTTTAGGACTAGCGATTGTAAAGAATCACCTACCTACTAGTGATGTCACTACATCGATAGATACATCTTGATAGATATTTTATTTTGTAAAGGTTAGATATATTTTACAAGATGTATCAGAATTCTTCATTATTCTAAAATGTGATTTTGATCTCTAAATAATTATTCCAATACAGTCTGCGGCAGCGCTTATCCAATTCTAAATTATTAATATAAATAAACTTCCCGCGAGAATCAATATTGACGTCTCATAAATTCTTCATAAAAAGTGAGAACAAAAGCCTTGAGCTAAAAATATTCAAATTGGTGTTACAGACTTACAGTATTCGGTAAAGTTTGGCCAAGTTTATCTTTTACATATGGATAAGTAACGAAAAGAAAATGATGCGGGTTTTTTGTTATTATCTACGGGTTTCGGACGCCCAACACATTTCAATTTGTAAATGAAAGCAGTTGTTTATACTTTATACACAGTGGCAGACGTGGGTTGTGATGGCAAATGGGTTCGAGTCTAGTTCAAAGAACCTTTGTATTTGACGTTTATGAAAAAACAACAAAGTTGCATGGAAAATGAAATTTACTAAATATAACTTCTTTATAAAATCGGTACATCTGTGTTTTTCTATCGTAAATAGATGAGAATCAGGTGTTTTATAAAATAAATATTATTTATTAGATTCAGGCGTTTGTTTGCGGAAATCTACTTTTGAATATTTTTTTATTTCCAATAACAATTACAAAGCTAAATATTATAAAATTTTTAAAAAACTTTTATTAGATTATTCAAAAATATATGATTTATACAAAAGACCCATCACTATCTAATAGAGTTGTCACTCACTTTATGACGCGAGTCGATTGTATGATAATGTTCATGTCCATTTACGATTTTATGGCAACCATACAGCCGTGGAAGGCTAGAAGAAAAATACGATAAGCTAACATTAGTAGGTAGCTAAGTGTATAACTAATCAAATCAATTATTTATTTAACAAGGAACCTAGTTATTTTAATTACTTAGTGTTTATCATTCCATTAAATAAGTGTTCTCTAAACAAGATTTTTAAACAATAAAGTCAAAATTACGTAGAGATAAATAAAAATACTATTGAAGACATTCTTGTGATTATTTATTTAAACCCAAAAATAACACTTAATTACATCGATCTTAACATTACATACAACACATTCATATCATAATTAATTACTCCAAATAAATTAATAATTTATAAATTAGTAACAATATTTGAGTGGTAGTTCTATTTTATACTTATAATAAATGTAAGCGCTTGCTTAGTCAATGACAATTCAACAAGATAACTAATTTTTTGTTGACTATTTGTCAACAAAGTTATTTAATTTTATAAATTAAATTAATTGATTAAGCTGGAAAATACGCATCTAGCTCCTAATTGAAAATTATATTTAAGAAATTATTCGATACGTATTAAATGATTACGATTAGATTGTGTAGGTGTACTAGATCTGTACGAAGGTTGGTAACTATATAAAACAATGAATTAAAAACATAAATTAATCGAAAATTTTAGAAAACTATAAGTACATTTAGAAATATTGCTTGCTGAAGAAATAAGAAGGTAATCTATACCTAAACCATAAAGGAAACTTATCAATATTTAACACACAATTCTCGAAGATACTGGTAGTCAAGATACTTAAAATTGCCTACAAATCTACTTGAAAATTATAAAGATGTAAAGAGGCAGTAGGATTCTCAAGGACAATACATTTTAATGACTATAAAACATAAAGTCAGTTGAAATAGTGGGCTTATTATGGGTATTTTTCTAACAAAAGCTATGCTGCATTTACTGCATTTTATATTATACAATCAGGGTTCGTCAGCTAATGGGTCGAATGCAAACATAGCATCAAACGCTTTAGTGGAACATCACATCACCCTAATTCTAGTTTAGGTTCAAGAAAAAAGTTTAATTATATTATTTTTCCATAAAAACTTGAAGTTAGGTAGGTATAAAAATTTTCGCTTGACTGTTTTTCTAGGATATCCAAAAATATTTTTGTAAATTTATCTAAAACAGCACACATATAGTTAGATTAGGTTTTTAGGTAAATATTGTTAAAACATATTTTTCCCTCCAAGGTAGTCGGAAACTTTTTGGTTATATCTACTTATTTGTAGTGAACTTATTTGAAAGTTAATAAATTAATGCTTTGTTAAAGTTATTTTACATTATCGTACATTAAGTGTTGAAAAACTTTATTACTAATAAAGAATCGATAATATAAAGTAAGCCATAACTAAGAAATTATTATAAATTACAGAAATTATTTTATAGAAATACTTAAACAATAAATAAGATTTAATACTGGACCAGCCAAAAAACATTAAATAAATATTATACTTAAATAAAATAAGTTAGTAGGTATCTAAAATCTAATTACAATTAGTACAACAAGCTGTTTGAAATGTTTTTGGTTTACATAAAATACACGCACAAGTAATAATTTTATTTCTACTATTCTAATATTTCTCTAATGGGACTATTTTATAAGCACATTAATTTAATCAATTCATGTTCCCTGCTTACATTTACCTCTAAATACCTACATACATTTTTAACACATCAATATTTTAATACGAATAAGAGGAACATAAGAGACTATTTTTGATTACCTTATCACCACTCTATCTATGGTACTAAGACTTCACATCACGTCAGAAACGTCATTAGGAAGAATTGACACGTTTGAAAAAAGAAGGTCGTAGAGTTCTGAAACTCCGCGTTCGAAATTTTGGGGCGTTCCATTGCGTTTAGTTTTCATCTCAGGATTTTTTGTTGCCAGCTTTTTCATAACCATCGACAAGCGTTTCTAGAATAAACTTTATGGTTATTTTGTAGATGTTCTCCACGTTCGGCGTGTATCGATCGCCCAGAGTGGCCTCGACGGCCGCCAGGAAAGGTGCCTCGATTTTCTGAAAGCAAAAATAGAAACGTTGCAATATTTGATAGTTATGATATCGTAAAACGTTAATGTTGTCTGGTGTAAAGAAAATATTGCTCCGTTTTTCTTTTAACGGTTTTAGGGTTCAGTTTTTATCTCCTGTGTTTTAAAATAAACTGTAGATTAGCTAATAATGTTCAAACTCAAGAATTTTATCAGGCGTTCGTGCTCTATCGGAAGTTGGACCCTAGTGCTTATCTTGATTGCGTTTAAAAACGTTTCAGATTTTTGGATTTAGAAATAGGTTGTACAACCCTCGTGTTATAATTATTTCTTGGCTCTACCAGAATCGTAAACATTAACCCATATTTATTATGTTAATAAATGTTTTCTACCCTGACATCCATGAATAATTCATAACATTTCGTCAAGATTCATTGCCACCAGAATATCCTAATTTCACATTAAACCACACACAAAATATTAAAGAAAGTAATGTAACGACCGGAATCGGCCATGTCACGTACGGAGAGGTATTTCCGGTCAAAGGCTAAATTGCTTCTTCGTAAACATACGACTTTATAACTTAATAAAGGCTGATAGGTTTGAAAATTGTATGCGCGATTGTTATGAATTTATCAGACGAATTTGAATCAAGTATTCATGTGATAGGGACTTGAATTTCACAAAGCAAACTACCTATTTATCAATAAAGTAATGGAATATAATTTAGATTTAGCCAAGTAAAATTAAAGATTCTAAAGGGGTCATTGACTTTTTAAATTAATTTCAGTTTTTCGTTCGAGATGGGAACTAGAATTAATTAAGGTGTTGCAAACTTCGTAATTTGCTAAGTTTGGGGGAGTTTCACAGTTTTTATGAATTCGCGAGTAATATTACGTAATTTTTTCGCTGGCACAAAATATTTATGAACTTGGTCGTTTTTGGTCGTTAATTTATTAGACAAAGGTTAAGTCTATAAAGGTTTCGTAGAAAAAAATGCTTTTAGGTAAAGTAGATAATTTAGTTAAAAGTAAAGATAAATTATCCGTAGCCAACATGGCGAAGAATACTCATAGCATACCTACTCGACTTTCATACCGAAGGTCGTGGGTTCAAACCCCGCTGGGCACCACTGAATTTTTATTCTTGAAAAATGTATGTGCGCTTTGAAAACACGTGCCCTAATGGTGAAGGCAAACACCGTGGAGAAACCGGCATATTTTGAATAGTTTAAAGGTCATTTGATACAGCTTGTTTGATTTGATGATTTACTAGTACCTATGCTTATACCTACATCGATATTTTTAATGCGATGAAGTCTCGACTTGATTGAAAAATCTTCGTACAGTCGAAACTTCTATACTTAGATAGGTTTTCAAATAATGAGTCAAGACTACCTACTCTTTTAGTACTTCTTTTTCTTCTTTTATTTTTGGCGTCTTTTAGTGCTTATTTATTTGTATAATTCAACCCTAAGAGGATTTTCACCCTCTTCGTGCTTGCATGTCACGTTTTATCGCTATGGTAACAATATTCGTAAACAGTACATTTCCGCTACAATATAGCACACTACCGACTGTCAATATTCCAGAATATTTGATGTATCGAGTTATGAGCGATTTCTATTTGCAGAGTCCTACAGATATTATTTGCCTTCCGGACTCCTGATGTATCACTTTCATTATAATACTCTCTGGGAAGCTCTTATCGCTTCCGAGAAAATTAATTAATTAATTAGACATGATTAATGTGAGAACTCTACACACCAGCTCTATTATTTCCATGTTTAATTAGTTTCATCATAACAACACAAGTAACTTAGTTTAAAATTAAGTTTGATTTTTTTCTGCATATTTAACATTTTTGACGACCTGCGAAGGTTCGCCTGCGACGCAAGAGGTTGGGGTTTCGATTCCCGCCTCGGGACAAATATTTATACGATCTGCTTATATTTGTTGTATATAATAATATCTATGTATGTTGGTAGTACATTATTTTAATTACATAAACTTATCAGAAATCTAGCACCCGTAACAAGCTTCGAGCTTACGGGGCTTAAAAACACTAAATAACTAAATGATCCCATTTTTGTTTGTAAAACTCCCTTACCCAAAAATACTCGACCTTGAAGCCGGGTATCCTCCTATGGCTGGCGCCGACCTGATGGATGTACTGAAAGAAGTTGTCCAGGTCATCCAGACCCTTGATGCCCTCGTCCAGGGTGTTCATCACGTTGTTGGCGTGTTCCGCGAGTTCCATGGAGTTGATCTGCTCCTCTTTAGTCCGACATTGGCGAAACTTGTCGAACATGTTCAGGAGGTCTTGGTTCTCTTCGAATAATCTGGAAACATATGGAACTTATAAGTCTACAAATTAGAGTTTGGTTTTAGACAAGTATTTATTTATTTTATTTATTTAAAAACATCATTATTTCTAAAATTACATAGAATCTTATTATCTAAAAAGTTCATATTTTACTTAATCATAGCCTGAACTAGGATTATCCTGTGTCCCAGGCTACAAAAAATATAATAGTATGATAGTATGGGCACGTTTGGTGCCGGTAACAGATACTTAAATTTAGTTAATTAAGTAGCTAGTTACGTTACGTTAACGAGAATGATTAACGTTTTCACAAAGGAGTTAAAAGTTCATGTAGTGAAAATATCTAGGTGCCGTTTACAGTTACCTAATTTAGTTAATGCAGTAGCTAGTTACGTTAAATAACAACGATAATGATTTATTACGTATTTACAAAGGAGTTAAAAGTTCATGTAGTGCCTCTTGAAAATCTCTATAATTCAGGTGATTTTGACCCTCAACGCAAACACTGTTTCCCTTGTTTACAAGATTGTTTTTTTTCGGGTATCGTATAATATTTCTTGGTATCAGTTTCAAATTGAATTTCTTTTTCCTTATCAACAAAAAGAGAGACACGTAACGAACGGCGTTTCAGTAAATAAATCAAATTGAATGTTTTTCCAATAAAATTAATGAAGCAGTCTTTTGTCCACGGCTCCTATTATTTATTTTAAATTGGGGCTTCCTAGATTCAATTTATTGGGCGGTAAAATACTTCAAAATAAATAGAGTGCCCTACAAAAACGAATACCTACTGCCTACCTAACGCATTAAATATAATTGGTAGGTAAGTGTTGCGTGGCGATATGGCTAAAGAATTCTCTGATTACAAACCGAAAATCGTCAAATACAGGAGGGAAAGTTAAGCTTCCTCGGAAATTTACAACCATTATAAATACGAGTATATATAACATTTATCTTATATGTACCTGAGCTTACAAAGTCCATAAAACACAGGTAAATTCGCATGCCAGACTAGTTAAGGGATATAATTTGAATTCAATTACCAAGGAACCATTTAATTAACATTTCCGTACTAATTCAAAGGTACAGGCCAAATATTTTTACAGGTTCAAAGGATGAAACACCATTATTCTCTTTCCAGATAATTACCGGGTTGTTTAAGCCTTATATTCCGTAACTTGGACGTTTTACGGGAAAGTTTAAAAGTAGGACGTTTCTGTTCCATCTTCTAATGAGTTCGTCCGACTGGTTTTACATAGACTTGAGATGGATTGCAGACGAGTTGGGCAACTCGTACTTAAACTTTATAGTTTACAGTTCCTGAGTTGAGAGCGTTTGTTTTAGCATTTTTAAATTCTTGTATATATACTATTAGTCAAAAACGGCTAGGCTGATTTAGGTTTTAAAATATAGTCGTAAGTCCAAAGGTTTAAAAGGTGAGAAAATATGGAAATAAAGCGAGTGAATCCTAACGATAACTATTAAAACATTGTATAAGCTCCAACTTTTAAACAATCATGGCTTTTAACAATACATATTTGAACATTGAAACGTTTACCTAAACCTACGTAAACTACCATTTACCCGTTTCATGTTCATATATTGTACCTATCGAGCTCTGTACAGTATGAGCCACAGATAAAACTATAATTAATAGGTAACCGTTTTATTCATGAAAGTTTCATGAAAGAAAACACTCAAGTAAATTGGTGCAAAAATAATCGTCTACATAACTAAAATGTTAGTATGCAACCTTTTAAAGTTGCGGATTAGGCTGTACCTTAATGTAACAGAAATAAGGGTGAGAATACCTCAGCTTTCTTTTAATAGCTCATAAAATGTTTTATTGGGGTTGTGTAATACGATAGAAGTACCTTCGGATATTCTTAAGAACGACTTTCATCCCAGCTGGTAAAACATTGGAGTACGTTTAAGTTATTTTACTGTAAAAACTGTCGAGGTTTGATGAAATATTAGAATAATGGGAAATCCACGAATCTTTTTATACGTTCCGTCAAATGTTTCTACGTTAAAAAAGGTTTGTCTTTTCAAGTTTCTTAATACGTTTAAGTTCACTACTGGGACATAAAATTTAATTTTATTTATTTATTGCATAGGTACATGTAATTTATAATGTCAAGCTTAGGTGGTAGGTTGCTTATGGTAAGTACATGTACCCTGTAAGGGCGCAGCAATTGGTTGAGTTATATTGTCGGAAAGTAATTTATATTTTATTTATTAAATTTATTTTAACAAATGTCAAGTTCCATCAAAGTCTAAAACGACAAAAAAAATATTTATAAAAATTAAGGAGTGTAGGTACACATCATCAACATAATAACCCATATAGGTCCCCAAATAGATCCTATATGGGTATCTATTTGGGGACCTATATGGGTTATTATGTTGATGATGTGTTTGCCAGACGGCATGGTGATCACAGTATCTTGGCACAGAACAAAAATCGCTTGTCACCTTAATTTCCACGTGGGGTACTATTCTTAGACCAGCATAATACGCCAATGGCCACATGGATGTTTACATATTACATTCAAACAGGTCTTATGCAACACTCATCTTCAGTATTAGAGGGTTCAAGTCCATAACACTGATCTGCGAGTGTTTTGCACACCGTACCAGGCGAGGGAATGAGTTTGTTGTCCGTACTTTGTACTTCTATATTGTCTGTGACATTCTCGACCTATATGCAGGTGATGGTGGATGCATGGTTGGATATATGAATACAAAAAGCTTTGGATTAATCCTTCACTTTACTGGAACAAACTAAAAATATAAAATGAGGAACTTTTTCTTTACACTCCTTTTCACAATAAACTTTTATTGTTTGTTTTGGGACTATAATACCAACACTTCGAGGGTTCTATCCAGTATTTAATCTATAGAATACGCTGAGTTAGAGTTATCAACTTAGTACTATCAAAAATTAATTATTAATCTTTTAGTTTTGAGTAAATATTTAATACATTTATTTACTGTTTGATGATAACTAAAAACAATCCAACACATATCAGAGGACTGTCAGGGCTCGATATCAATTTCCCGTTCAAAAACGCTTGTTGGTCTGACGTAATCACCGTGTATATGGGTTAAGTACTTAAGTAGGGTCTGCCTCTTTGTACAATACACCTGTTCTCTTGAGACCTCGTCTTTGTTCAGAAAGGAATACAGCCAGTTTCCACGTAAAAAGGTTCTTAAGATAAGATTACAAATACGTTATTGTAGATTAATAAATAACTCGCTAAACTTGGCATTATCTTTTTAGACCATGATTACTCTGAGGTAATCTTCGGAAAAGTCGATAGGTAAATCAACTAAAATCAATATTTTCAGTATTAGGTACCAGGTATACCAAATGGCCCAATCATCTACCAGAATGACCAATATATTACCCACATGAATAAATCTGTATTGTACGTATTCACTTACTTTATATTTTACGATCTTACCTAAGCAACAAACAGCCTGTAAAAAGTATGATAGCAATCCGCGAGACGTGAAATTAGACTTACACAAGGCTCGTACACGAACGCGATATCGCCCTTACTTAAATGAAAAATTACTTAACTTTGAGATCCAGTTACAAGAGTTCAGGTACACTCGGCTGCCTCATCCGGGTTATATTGTCTTATGAGGAACTGTCTTTTGTAGGGTTTTGTAAATTGCTTAGCCAGAAAATGGCTACAGTAAGCTTTACTATAACTATTGCTATAACTATTGTAAAAAATACTAAGAATTTATAGCTTTCTGATGTGTGAATTATTCATTAATTTAAAATTATCTTACTTTTGTATTATCAATAGGTACAATCAATTAATTTATTTATTTCGTCAAACGCCAAATTATTTACGTTCTTACTGCTGGGAAACAGGAACTTTTCTCTTGATTAGGGAGATTAGAGGCCTTTATTTACCACGCTGCGCTGTTTGCTGAATAACATATAATAATTATGTCCTATAAACTTTTTTTGCGGTTTCGCCAGGTTTCGCTTTTATAGATTAAATGAAATGCCTTTGAGATCCGGTTACACGATTCAGGTACACTCGGCTGATCCGGTGACATTGTCATATAGGAATTCTCTTTTGAAACTGAGATGAACGTCGAAATGAGCTTTTGAAGTGCCTTCTCCTTTATTACGATTACGGTAGGTAGATATATAGTTAATGATATATTTTCTATATGTGGCTTTTCCACGTTTTAATAGATTCTCCCGCGGTAAAAATCTGTTTTGTGAATATACCCATATTAATATATCTATTATTGTTAACTAGGCTTAATATCCGTTACCTATGTAGTTTTAGCATGAAACAGCAGTTTACAAATACATTTCTAACAAACTTTCTAAACTTATAAAAGAAGAATTCTGTCTCAGTTTTAAGGTTTTAGAGGTACTTATGTAAACTTTAAAAACTCTATAGATATGTAGTTTCCATTAAAATAATAAAAAAAAACTCTAAAATTCTGCAGTGTTGCTTATTTTCATGTTGATGAATACTTCAAACCTCTATTCCTTTTGCTGACTGTATCCAATCTAAGGAATACACGTGTCAGTGCTTTCAATCGTCTCGTAGGAAGCTTCATTATTTGTTTACAAAGGCACTATTGAGCCGTTTGTAGGAAATAACAATGTGCTACTACTGCGAGATTAGGTTACCTACCAGACAGGAGCAATATGACGATCGTTTAGATCTATATATTTTGATCGAGTTAGTCCCACCCAATTTCAAATTTCTTCGCAGTCATTATCACAAAATATTTAAAGCAAAATGAAGTATCCACGAATGAATAAACCTTAAATGTCTAAATAATCAAGAACCTGCAAAAATACTAGACCAAGACAAACATAAACGCCTACCAAAAATATTAGAGCACAATCGAATGAGATTCTGACAAAAGTCGCAGGCATTTATCCGTCGCTTCTACATTCCAGCTCAGGTGGGCTGGAAGGGAACTTTTCTCGATTCAGTGCCCTTTATTGATTCAATCTGCTAGCAATGACTTATCACGATTGTGCGATTTCGTTTATAGGGTTATTTGTTTAAATGGACGCTGAATTTGCAATTTTGGAAGTTGTATTTAATAAAAGGGTTAAAATAGGTACTAAAATCAGTCACAGTTAAACTATTGATTGTCTAAAAGTTGTCAGTCCGTTAGCAGGAATACCTACATTTATCTACGAGATTAAGATAGATTAACACTAAAAATATCTACTTATTTTTACTTTTTTAATTCTTTTTATTTAAAATCCAGGGTTAATCCCCTAGACTTCCCTACAACACAAACGGTTCTACATTTCTATAAAGAGAAGAAAACTTGAGAGTGTACTTAGTACCCGCATGCAGTCATGACGTTTGGAACTAGGTCGCGCCGGGCTAATCACCGGCCAATGGGGCCCAACGACCCATTATACACTACACGTAACCGACCACTCCAATCTATACAGTACCTATACGCTCACCAACTTGTGAACTTATTTTTAGAATCGGGTTGGTTTTACGATCTTTACCATTTAGCACCCATATAGCAAACACGGCTTATTATTTATTTAATGTCGCAACTTTCTCGCGTTATTATTATGTTTTTCTATGTATAGGCGGCCTTTAATGACCTCCAGGTATTACTATCGGATGCAGCCAGATATAGTTAGGTATATTATCGTGAAATTTCATCAAAATCAATTAGGTAAGTCGTTTTTTGAAAAGAGCAAACAAACTTAACGAACTTTCACTATATAATATTACTAGGATGAATATAGAGCGTAGTATAACACGTCCACTCATCTTAGCAAATGTGGACGTCGTACAATGATAATGATGATAGATGAGCACAAAGCTTTATTCTAGAGATTTCTAGTAAAGCTGTGTGTAAGAAGTTTCAAGTAATGCTGCTAAGCTTGCGATAATCCTCTTCAAAAGGTTTCAGGTATCTGGAAAATCGCACACATGGAGTTTGGCCTTTTCAGTAAAAAGCTTTTGCACTGTATTCGATGGATTCTGCAACTGACTGTACCGATCAGACGTTAACTAGTAATTTCCTGGTTAGTTTTCGGTATCAAGGCCTCATTCAAATTAGTAGGGTTATTTAGAATTTAGAGAGATATCTCGATGAGATTGTTTCGGAGATTAACGTACTGAACCTACTGATTTATCTCTAAAATACTCTTCTCATTTTATACGACCGCTGGTAGAGCAGTGGTTGAAGGTCCGCCTGCGACGAAAGAAGATGCAGGTTCGATTCCCGCCTCGGGACAAAATATTGTAAGATCTGCAAATACTTTTTCCGAGTGTCTGGGTGTTATATAGATATCAAGAATGGATTTCCGCAAAGTAACGCCTAAATTAAACGTTAAACCTCGGCCGCTGTTGTAACAAGGCGGATTTTCCTAGCTACAGATTTTTATCTTATTTTTGCGACAGAAATCATCACGTCACTAGGAATTGTTTGATCGTTTGACGGAGCTTTCCGTAACAAACAATTCTAGTTGCAGACAAATAGAATTGCTTTATTTAGACTGGCAACTACAACACACAGCAGTGTCGATTGCTTGTGTCAGATGTCATGTCGAAAATTTGCACTGGCAATCTTTATTATTGAACCAGAACGTCTATTTGTCAACCCTACCGGGGTTTTGAAAGTCGCCCACAGAGTATACAAGCCGATCTTCATTTGTTTTCATGGCGGAACTCAACCAGAGACAATTTGGGCAGTCAGATCATCCCCAACCCTATAGGCAGAGAGAAAAGAAAGAAAAAAACAATATGGGGTCTTTTTCGATCTGAATCGTGGAAAGATATCACGTACCATGTCCTGATTAAAAATTTTACAAGAAATACGTGGTCATTCTCAAGCAGGAGACTTTATAAATCCAGGGTGAGTTATCGCAACCATGAAGAAACAAGCTACAAAGGAATTCCATGTGAAATTACGGGTTTTTACACCAAGTTGTACCGTATATCCACGTGGAGATTTGGTAGTTCCAAACGGAGTCATGACACATGTGATATTTTTTCCAGGAAGTCCCAAAGAGAATACTAGATTGAAATCCTTGCATAAACAAAGTGTGGACTAGTTGATTGTGGAAATATTAAACCAAATCACCACGTGCCACATCATCTGATCGTTGTCGTGGAGGAGGGCTATTATAGTCATAGAGTGACTTTGAGGTATGTAACCACTATTGTAGAAACCAAAAACCTTTATTTTGGTAACCTCGTGGGTACAACAAAGGCTAACTCGAGGACTTTGTACCTCTATTCCAGGTGGGAGACAACACCAGACAACACCAGACAACACCAGACAACACCAGACAACACCAGACAACACCATACAATACCAGAAAATACAAGACAAGACAGGCATCGAGGCAGAGACATCTATTGTCTACATCAGTTGAGAGCTGGTTCACCGGCAGCGGTCAGGAGCCTACGGAGGTGGACATCTGGCTCGGACAAGGAGATCACCCGGAGGAGAGTACGGATTGCCTTGTTCGAGCGGATGTCCAGGCAGAGGTATCTGCTCCTGGCCTAAACAGGCCAGTCATATCCAGGTACTGCTCTGATTATTTATACTGACATTCACAACCTGGGAGTGACCTGTTGCCGGACCGGTCCCTGGGCCTTAGGCGGTTATTTATATTCCTACGTCACGTTTAGTAAGTAAGTTGATTCTGGATCCACGATTTTACCCGAACCGGTCAAACGACCCTGAGTAGGTGTTAGGTATTATCTTGGTAATTAGGTTATATTGTATCACACATGTGGTGACATTACCTCTACATTGTTGGGAGGAATGTTATGTTTATATTAAAATCATACTATATTATCATAAGGGTTATTGTATGAAAGGATCTATCCCTAGGAGACATTTTCAGGTAACCTAGATTTGTTTTATATCCTTGGAACCACATGTGGTATGTTTTTTTCTCCGTCTGGAGGTTAGTAGTCAACTGACACTCATTTGGTTCTGAGGATATACTAGGTTCCTGGTATTTTTCCTGGGACAGTTCCCATAATTCCTTGTATGTAAATTAGATTGTGACCTACTATTATGTAACTATTAAGCAACAATATAATTGATATTTTCTTACCAACCTAACCAGTTTTTTTACTATCATATTTTCCTGTAGGCTAGTCGAGCGCATTAGGTTGAAAAGAGCAAGCTTACAGTGGCGCCCAAAGAAGTAAAGTCGTGGATCTAGTTAGGAATATTTTTTAAATTTTTTTCATTGTGGTGTTTCTTGGATTTTGAATTTTGAATTGTTTTATAATGGTTTACTAAAGTAAGATATTAGATTTAAGTACACTTATAATAGGCCACTTACACATTGAAGGTTAAGTTATAAAACCAAATGCATTGTTTTTTCTCTAGTGAACTATAAGTTAAGTACTTCATAATTATTTTGTAATATTCTTAAAATAGTGGAACCAGATATTGACGACTCGGATTTATAATTAATTTAATCATTATTTTGGTAAAGTTTTACCTACTTTAATAATTTTTATTTACTTTGAAAATTTTTATTTATTTTAATTTTTTTTTTTTTTGTTCTTCACCGGTTGACTTTAAAAAATTTTTTTTTTCTCTTTCTTCCCTCTGCGTGGTTTTTTTATTCATTGAAGGATTCTATTTAATTTAGGATGGATACAAAGGCTGTTTACTTACATTCCTTATTAAGGGATGAATTGATTTACGAAGTCAGCATTCGCTCGGAGTCTCCTGAAGACACAGTTCCCAAGTTAAGAAAGCAATTGAAGCCCTTGATAAAGGAGTTTACACCTGATGACATAATTGATGATGACCCGAATCAGGAAGAAGAACTGCCCATCATCGTGGAAAAGATAAAAGAACTTCAATCAAGCTTGGAAACTTATAGGCGGAAAGGAGAAAGATACCAGCTGTCTCGTGCGAAGGCATTGTACTGTCACACGTACTACAGACTGGAGCGTACTATCTGTGGGGAATCAGTTGATTCGGACATCAAGGCCACACTAAGAGCAAAACTGAGTTCGTGTTTGACAACATTGGAGAATTTTATCCTCAAGAAATCTGAAATAGAAGCAAATGATAGTCAGCCAAACGAAGAGATTAAGGAATCCTGTCATGTAAACACACCCAGAGTAGAAAACATAGTGAAGTGGAACATTCACTACGATGGTCGGACCAGCGTTCATTCTTTTTTGGATCTAGTAAATGAACGAGCTAAGGCGTTTGGCATAAAAGATCATGTTTTATTAGATTCAGCATTCTGTTTTTTTTCTGATCAAACACTCGCATGGTATAGGGGCGTCAAGGACCAAGTGGGTTCCTGGAAAGAATTTTGCGAATTGCTCATCGATGAGTTCTCACCTGCCGACTACGACTATAGGCTGATAGGTGAGATTCGTTCTCGAACGCAAGGCCAGGACGAACCTATACATATATACTTCGCCATAATGGCAGGAATGTTTGCGCGGTTAAGAAATCCTCTTTCAGAGGAGGAGCGAATCGAAATATTGCTTCACAATATACGCCCTACGTTTTCAGTTCCACTGGCGCTTTATGACTTTGATACAGTGGCGGATTTGAAGGCGAAATGTAGGAAAATCGAGACAAGACGTCAGATTACAGGAATGTTCTCAGAGCCTCCAAGACAATCAAATTTAAATCCGGAATTTGTGTACAAACCAAAACAGACCAAAGCGGTTTCAGCTGTAGCAGCACCAGAAAGGAACAGAAGGGAATTCCGACCAGCAAGGCAACCGGAACAGGATAGAAACCCATGTAAAAAATGCAAATCTGCCTCACATGACACAAAGACTTGTCCCGATCAACGCATAAGATGTAACGAGTGCGGAGAGGTGGGATATACTGTGAGAACGTGTCCGAACCGTGAAAAGCACAGTACAAAAAACGCATAGGCTCATATCGTAGGAAGTTGAAAAGAACGGTCGTTTCAGCAGATGAGACATGGTTAAAAAGAGTTAGAAATTATTTTAACAATAACCACGTCACCTCGATATTATTTGAGCCGAAGAGCAATGATGTTAGACCGTATTTGAAAATAAACTTCTTGACTTAACAGTATGCGGATTACTGGATTCCGGAGCAGCGGTCTCCATAATAGGAAATGGAGCACATGAACGCTTGGTACAATTAGGCTATCATATCGATGAATCAGCCAGCTCTATGGTCACGGTTGCGGATGGTTCAACATGTGAAACACTGGGCACTATCTTGTTACCCATTACTTTTAAAAATAAAAGCAGGATTATAAAATTTTATATAATTCCATCCATAATTTCAGATATAATTTTGGGAGTAAATTTTTGGAAGAGCTTTAAATTAATGCCTGAAATTTTCTCAAACATTTCTTATATAGAGGCGCCTCAGGATTTTGTTGAGCGAGAGCGGGACGGCGTCCGACCAAATGTTATCCAATCGTTCGAACATTTGTCTTTAGAACAACAGGAACTGGCGGACGTTGCCACTCGTAATTTCTATCGCTGTTCCTTCGAGGAAAGAGGCCTAGGTAGGACAGACCTCATCGAGCACACTATAGACACAGGGAATTCAACACCCATAAAGTGCAGGCCGTATCCACTATCGCCTGAAAAGTCTAAACAATTACAAAAGGAGGTGGATGAAATGCTCGCTTTAGACGTTATAGTCCCCAGTGAGGGACCTTGGAATAATCCGGTCCTTATGGTACCCAAAACAGACGGGACGTGGAGGTTTTGTCTTGATTGTAGGAAATTGAATTCTGTAACCAAAGGCGACGCTTATGCAATTCCATACATTCCTCAGATATTGGATAGCCTCAAAAATGCTAAGTACATAAGCTCAATTGATTTTAAGTCTAGTTTCTGGCAAATTAAGTTAGATGAACAGTCACAGGAGAAGACTAGTTTTACAGTCCCGGGGAGGGGATTATTTAAATTTAAGGTGATGCCTTTCGGACTTTGTGGTGCGCCTGCGCGTCAACAGCGACTGATGGACCAGTTGTTTGGAACACCCTTTTGTAGCGATGTGACTAGAGGTATGGTTTTTTGTTATGTTGACGATATAATTGTTGTTTCAGAGGATTTTGAAACCCACCTCCTATTGCTGAAGCGGTTATGCCATCGTATTGAAACCGCGAACCTCACAATTAATTTTGGGAAAAGCAAATTTTTTAGGAAATCACTTCGTTATCTTGGTTACATTGTAGACGAATTTGGTTTAAGGACGGACCCAGAGAAGGTGCAGGCAATTTTGGATTTTCCTACGCCTAAAACGGCCAAAGAAGTAAAAATTTTTATTGGAACTTGTTCTTGGTATCGTAGGTTCATCCGAAATTTTTCTAGCATTGCCGCACCACTGAACGCCCTCACTAGTACCAAAGTAAAATTTCAATGGAATTCTTCGGCCGAGGAAGCTTTCAACTCTCTCAAGAATTGTTTGGTATCAGCACCCGTATTGGCATGTCCAGACTTTCATAAACCATTTGCAGTACACTGTGATGCATCCAGCTATGGTATAGGAGGAATGTTAACCCAAGAAATAGATGGGGAAGATCACCCCATAGCATATATAAGTCGGTCCCTAAATAAGAACGAAAGGAACTACAGCGCAACAGAGAGGGAAGCACTCGCTGTGGTCTTTTCTGTCGAAAAATTTGAACCATATTTAGGAACCAGACCCTTTACAGTCATAACGGATCATTCTTCTTTAAAGTGGTTTATGAACCTGGAGAATCCAACGGGACGTTTAGCAAGATGGGGTTGCCGGCTATCGCAATTTACCTTCGACATTGAACACCGAAAAGGCAAGGACAACGTAGTTCCGGACGCGCTGTCCAGACTACTTTATGTCGATACCATTACTGAGGTAGTAGATGACGGAAACGACGAATGGTACACGAAAACCAAAAAGGGTTGCACGGAATTTCCTTTGAATTTTCAGAATTTCAGAATAGAAAATGGTAAACTTTTCAGACTGACAAAAGGAAAATATGCCCTCACCCAAGAATTTGATTGGAAGGAAGTAGTGCCAAAATCTAGTCGTATCAAGGTAATCACAGATAACCATGTACCTCCCACGGCAGGACACTTTGGTGTTTTCAAGACTCATCGCCGAATCAGCTTAAGATACTATTGGCCAGGAATGTACCGGGACATAAAAGACTTTATAGGAAACTGCGTCATTTGCTCAGCATATAAACACAAGACTACAGCCACGCCAGGTTTAATGGGAAAACCCAAACAGGTATACAGACCTTTCCAAGCTCTATCTGTAGATTTGGTAGGTCCGTTACCTAAATCTCGTTCTGGGTTTATCCACCTATTAGTAGTAACTTGTTGCTTCTCCAAATATACAATGTTATTTCCATTGAGACGTGCCACCAGCGCCGCCGTAGCGAAAGAATTCGAGAATCATGTCTTACTCGCTCACGGAATTCCAGAAACCGTAATTACCGACAATGGGGTTCAATTTACGGGATCCGAGTTTCGTAGCTTGTTAGACAGGTACAAGATTCCCCGAATACACTATGGGCCGCGATATACTCCACAGGTGAACACTGTCGAGAGGTATAACAAGACAGTAATGACGGCGGTCTCATGTTATGTCAAGGATGATCACCGGACCTGGGACGCACAGCTATCAAAGATACAATTCGCCTTGAACAGTGCTGTCAATGAGACTACGGGTTTTTCTCCGTTCTTCTTAGTCCATGGCAGAGAACCAATCATATGTGGAACCTTTTATAAAGAGTCGAATAGTGAATATGAAATAGCTGTGCCCAGAGAAGAGTATGCTGGTGAATTCGGTAACCTAAAAGAAATATTTGAGAAGGTTCGCTCTAGGATGTTAGACGCTCACGCCGCAAACTCCAAGCATTATAACCTAAGGAGAAAGGATGCGAAATTAAGTGAGGGACAAGAGGTATGGAGGAAAACATACATACAGAGTGACGCCGGCAAATACAAGGCTACCAAATTAGCACCAAAATACGAGAAATGCATAGTGCACAAAGTCTTATCACCATTAGTATACCAACTTAAAAGTATAAATGGAAAAGACTTAGGTACGTGGCACATAAAAGACATAAAAATATAACTATTTATCTATTATTGGTAGGCATTTCGATTTTTTTTTGGGTTTCATAAAAATTTATTTTTTTCTCGCTTTTATCTCATTTTTATTTTTATATCATTAATTTTTACTTTGATACATAATTTTTTTTGTAATCTTTGCCACAATGTCTTAAAGTGAGCGGATTATTTTCACACTCCTACGGGAATAGGGTTATTCTCGCATAGAGTGTTACTGTGACAATAGACTTCTGTCTATATGTTACCATCACGGGTTATCCCATAGTGTTTTGTTAGTTAGTACTGAACACTTAGGTATTTTTCTTATAGGGTTTCCATTTCTATAAATTATATAAAACAAATTAAATAAATACTTTATATAGTAAAAGTATTTATTTTTATTAAGTTTGTTTTTACATGCTTTTGGCATTACTAACGTTTTGTAATCTTGCTACAATGTCTTATCTTAACGTATGCAGGTTATTTTTACAATCCTGCAGGAATAGGGTTATTCTTGCACGGAGCGTTATGTGACAGTCTTTTGACTAAAAGTCACCATCAAGTGTTCTTAGAAGAACAGAATACCCGGACAGAAGGGAATATTTCTAGACAGTAGAACATAGGTCCTGGTTGTTGGCTTTACAAGGAAAGGTTTACTGGAAAGTTGGAAAGTTTTATGTTTTGTGTCGTCTTAGTGGTGTTATTGTGTGTTTTTTTTTCTAGACATAATTTTTTTTTATTATAATATTTTCAGAAGTGATCATTTTTTCTTAGGTTGCATTCAAAGTTTATTTAAGTTAGTTTCCTTTAATGAGTAACATATTTTTTTTTTTTTTTCTCTAGATTTTTTTATATTTATAGAAGAGTTCAAGTTGATTTTTTTTATTTTTCTTAGAATGAAATCAAGTTATTGAAGATGCATATATTTTTTTTTTTGGTAGGTATATAGGTTTACTGAGAATTATTTTTTCTTTTCTCTTGTTTATTTCGATTGAAAGCATGTTTTAGTTATAGGTCGTTTTTTTTTTTTAGGTTGGTATTATCATCTTTTGGTTATTATGTTTGGTTTATTCGCTATTGTTTTTTTTTTCCTTTTCTTTTTTCATGGTAAATTTTAATCTTGTTCACAACGCTGAGGGCAGCGTTAGTTTCTCCCTTTGTCGAAACTTCTTTTGGTAGGGGGGTACTGTAACAAGGCGGATTTTCCTAGCTACAGATTTTTATCTTATTTTTGCGACAGAAATCATCACGTCACTAGGAATTGTTTGATCGTTTGACGGAGCTTTCCGTAACAAACAATTCTAGTTGCAGACAAATAGAATTGCTTTATTTAGACTGGCAACTACAACACACAGCAGTGTCGATTGCTTGTGTCAGATGTCATGTCGAAAATTTGCACTGGCAATCTTTATTATTGAACCAGAACGTCTATTTGTCAACCCTACCGGGGTTTTGAAAGTCGCCCACAGAGTATACAAGCCGATCTTCATTTGTTTTCATGGCGGAACTCAACCAGAGACAATTTGGGCAGTCAGATCATCCCCAACCCTATAGGCAGAGAGAAAAGAAAGAAAAAAACAATATGGGGTCTTTTTCGATCTGAATCGTGGAAAGATATCACGTACCATGTCCTGATTAAAAATTTTACAAGAAATACGTGGTCATTCTCAAGCAGGAGACTTTATAAATCCAGGGTGAGTTATCGCAACCATGAAGAAACAAGCTACAAAGGAATTCCATGTGAAATTACGGGTTTTTACACCAAGTTGTACCGTATATCCACGTGGAGATTTGGTAGTTCCAAACGGAGTCATGACACATGTGATATTTTTTCCAGGAAGTCCCAAAGAGAATACTAGATTGAAATCCTTGCATAAACAAAGTGTGGACTAGTTGATTGTGGAAATATTAAACCAAATCACCACGTGCCACATCATCTGATCGTTGTCGTGGAGGAGGGCTATTATAGTCATAGAGTGACTTTGAGGTATGTAACCACTATTGTAGAAACCAAAAACCTTTATTTTGGTAACCTCGTGGGTACAACAAAGGCTAACTCGAGGACTTTGTACCTCTATTCCAGGTGGGAGACAACACCAGACAACACCAGACAACACCAGACAACACCAGACAACACCAGACAACACCATACAATACCAGAAAATACAAGACAAGACAGGCATCGAGGCAGAGACATCTATTGTCTACATCAGTTGAGAGCTGGTTCACCGGCAGCGGTCAGGAGCCTACGGAGGTGGACATCTGGCTCGGACAAGGAGATCACCCGGAGGAGAGTACGGATTGCCTTGTTCGAGCGGATGTCCAGGCAGAGGTATCTGCTCCTGGCCTAAACAGGCCAGTCATATCCAGGTACTGCTCTGATTATTTATACTGACATTCACAACCTGGGAGTGACCTGTTGCCGGACCGGTCCCTGGGCCTTAGGCGGTTATTTATATTCCTACGTCACGTTTAGTAAGTAAGTTGATTCTGGATCCACGATTTTACCCGAACCGGTCAAACGACCCTGAGTAGGTGTTAGGTATTATCTTGGTAATTAGGTTATATTGTATCACACATGTGGTGACATTACCTCTACATTGTTGGGAGGAATGTTATGTTTATATTAAAATCATACTATATTATCATAAGGGTTATTGTATGAAAGGATCTATCCCTAGGAGACATTTTCAGGTAACCTAGATTTGTTTTATATCCTTGGAACCACATGTGGTATGTTTTTTTCTCCGTCTGGAGGTTAGTAGTCAACTGACACTCATTTGGTTCTGAGGATATACTAGGTTCCTGGTATTTTTCCTGGGACAGTTCCCATAATTCCTTGTATGTAAATTAGATTGTGACCTACTATTATGTAACTATTAAGCAACAATATAATTGATATTTTCTTACCAACCTAACCAGTTTTTTACTATCATATTTTCCTGTAGGCTAGTCGAGCGCATTAGGTTGAAAAGAGCAAGCTTACACTGTGTCTAGTTGTCACACGTTTGCAAACCAAGTTCTCTATAGCACGGCAACATCAAACAAAGCATTCATTGTAATGTAACTCGCATGTATGCGCATGTAGGGTTGCCAACAATTTTGTCGTACTTCGTTAACCAAAGCCGTAATTTGCAGGAATCGCTCAATATCTTGTTAGATTTACCTCTGAATTTTTAATTTACAAATGTCCACTCCAGGACATAGATAACCAGTTATTTCAGTCAGAAGCGGCCACCCTGAAACAACAGCTTTATTTTCAGATAGTCTATTTAACATGGAAAGCAACATTGAATAAATCTGTCAAGCCTTTGTTATTTTCAATGGAAGTTGGTGGCAACCCTGCGATTGCATGTCCAGTCCACAGAAACTAGTCTACCAGCAGATGACACGGCATTGTGAGCCCCAAGTTATTGAAGGTCCCGTATGTAGGCTACACTGTACTCGTCTTTAGTCAAACACAAAGTAAGTAAAAATGGATTGACATTTTGATGGATTTCCTATTAAAGTTCTATCTATAAAGCCTTGACGTTACTAGTTTTCTACTCCAGGGCTTAACCCGCGTTTAATAAAAATCGACTCCCCAGCGGAATGATGTATTTTTAATGTTGTAAATTATCCTTTGTCACTTAAAATCACTCCTACCTAAAATCAATAATTTCATTTTGCCGTAAAGACGCCCAAACATACACACTTCACACTTTCCTAATTAAAATATTAATATGGATTATGTAAGTTTAACAAATCTTTACTTTACACCGAAATATATAAATATTTTTTGTACAAAAATAATAATATCTTGGCTTTCAAAAGCTTCGATCGATGCAACAAGAGCCCAATTAAAATAGAGTCGAGTTAAAAATGAGAAAATGAGATAAGAAAGGAATAAGAAAATTTAAATAACGAGATCATCAATAACAGAGAGAAAATAATTAAATATTTCTGGAAAATTCACGCAGGATCATCTAGCCTTTTTAAGGCTCTATGTTTTTACTACTTATTATTTTGGGCTACATACTTCAAGATATTCCTACTCAACATGTGGGCAACTGAATGTATTTAAGATCTGGGCGACATACATATTTATTAAAAAAGCTTTGGGCTACTTCATCATATCTTAGACTGGTATTCCTACTCAACATGTGGACAACTGAAAGTATTTAAGATCTGGGCGACATACATAGTTATATATTAAGCAGATATGTTTTTAATATTAAAAAAATATATAATAAGTATACTTTATATATAATTTATACTATTGTTTTCTAAGTTGGAGCACATTCGACTTTCAACCGTCGTGGGTTCAAATCTGTTTTCTTCATGAAACGTATATGCGCTATATAATAACGTGCTTTAACGGTGAAGGCAAACAACGTGAGAAAACCGGCATGTTCTGAGAACTTTGATGGACGTGTGATTTTCACCAACCCGCACTTAGCTAGAGTGGTGTATTAAGGTCTTAGATCTCTCGTCAAGAGAGAAGTGTAAACGTAAATAGGGGTGCCTACACTCACCCACCCTTATGAGGTAATTCATTTGCATAAATTAACTCGGATGTTGATCGAAGGTTACAACCTGACATATGACGTCACATCGGTATATAGGGATTAAAATGTCGCCCGCAGTTAAACCAACCCTCATCCCTATTCAAAGTTTACGGGGTAGGTTCGTAGACTAAGCGGTGTTACAGAAACCTCGTAAGGTTAATGTTACTTGTACTTGAAGTTAAGTGTTTGATGTTGTTTCTTATTGAACGTTCTTGAGTTGTGTGGTGAAGGTTCTCAAGAGAGTGTTCATGACATCAACCCGTATAATGGGTCTCCTCAATAGTCAGTTATAATTCTTGGAGTCATAGGTATAATGACTACGCTTCAGTTGTTGTTCAGTACAATATAAGGACAATACTCGTACCAGTCCTTAGGTTAGAACGACGCCCGTCTTCTATTATTATAACATTGTTGGTTTGACTTAAACTCACAGGAATAGATGGATTCTGCACCATGTTTTATCCGCCACCAAAAACCAATTTGCCAAGAGAATATAATGGCACGCTGGCGGTTGGTAAATGTCACAATGTCCTTCAAACTGTCCAAAGTTCTCAGAACATGCATCCAGGTTTCTTCATGATGTTGGCCTTCACCGTGTGTTTTAAAGCGAATAAAAGCATTAAGAAAAGTGAAAGATGCGCAGTTGTAAAAAAAAATGTTTAAGAAACCATTGAATAATAACATAGTATGTTATGTTAATAAAAAAACAATATTCTCTCTGAAATCCCGCTACTAGATATGCCGTAAAGGAACGCCTTCGATATCAATATTTCAATTTGATAAAACGGTCTTGTTTCATAAATTTGAATACATTTTTCATGGTTCCATGCGATGGGTACAGTCACCGACAAATTGGTTCGATTACTTTTCGTTATAAAGTCGAAGTTTAGATCTTTTTTGCAAAAAAAAAAAACATCACAAGCGATAAATGAACAACATACAAATGAAGTCAACGGTAACACAAGCTTTGAGCTGTGCGAATTGTCCAGAAATATTTATTTATTTCTAAATCCATACGCAAAGATAAAGCTCAGCCCAAATTAGAGCTGGAAAAAAAAGTGACTGTGACATACGGACGGACAAATAGAAAGACTGACAGACATCCCGAATCTATAATAGACCAGGGTTTTTAATTTATTACAAGGAAAAAAATAGTAGTAGAATGAAACCCATTAGAAAAGGAGGGGAATATGATAAATATTAAAGGAAAAATAAATTACGGTCGATCTGTGTTCGGGAAGTGGGAGGGGGTGGGCTTTTAAGGGGAGAAAATGGTTTATCTCGATTTGCGGTGAAACTACTAGTCCTATGAAAAAAAGTTTTGTGGCAAAGTTGTAGGTAATAAAACGATCTACAACTTTTAATTCACAACTTTTTCATATAACGTCAAAATGTATGTGAAAAATTCAAATAACCAAGATTTTTGTTTTTTTTATTTATCTTTTTCAAAAATTGTTATTTTTCTACGAAATTTGGTGAAAACTTACCTTTTTATGCTCCAAACACACTATAATTTATTTGATTAAAAATATTAATTTTTTCACCTTATTTTGACTTAATTACTAAAAAATTAGACCAATTTTCAATCGAAAATTCACGTGTCAAAATATTAGCTTTTTTATAAAAATCGGTATGTTGTTTGTTCATTAAAATCTCTATTTTTTGATGGTTAAGAAAAATATATACATTACCATAGTAAATTTTCTCAGAAAATGCAAAACACCGAAACAAAATTTGTATCATTATGTACAATTGCATCATAAAAATGTGATTTTTGCAATTTTTATTTCATATAATTGCTTATAATCCGACTTATTGCACATTATACAAACAGATTATTATATTATTATTATTATTATATAGTCTGAAAAGACAAAATCACATTTTTATGATGCAATTGTACCTAATGATACAAATTTTTGTTTCGGTTTTGTGCATTTTCTGAGAATATTTACTATCGTAATGTATATATTTTTTTTAACTATCAGAAAATAGAGATTTCAATGAACATAAAGCACACCGATTTTTATAAAAAAGCTAATATTTTGACACGTGAATTTTCGATTGAAAATTAGTCTATATTTTTGAAAATTAAGTCAAAATAAGGTGAAAACAATAATATTTTCAATCAAATAAATCACAGTGTATTTGGGACATAGATAGGTAAGTTTTCACCAAATTTCGTAGAAAAATAACAATTTTTGAAAAAGATAAATAAAAAAAACAAAAATCTTGGTTATTTGAATTTTTCACATAAGTTTTGAGGCTATGTATAAAAGTTGTGAATTAAAAGTTGTAGATCGTTTTATTACCTACAACTTTGCCATATAACTTTTTTTCATAGGACTAGTAGTTTCACCGCAAATCGAGATAAACCATTTTCTCCCCTTAAAAGCCCACCCCCTCCCACTTCCCGAACACAGATCGACCGTAATTTATTTTTCCTTTAATATTTATCATATTCCCCTCCTTTTCTAATGGGTTTCATTCTACTACTATTTTTTTCCTTTTTTGAACATATTTGAAGCTATCTGCACTGGTCTATAAGGGTACCGTGTTTGGCCATTTGGCTATGGAACCCTAAAAATTATATGCTTCGCTCGAGTAAACTCATAGGTTATTTTATCTGTACCCGTATCTGTATAAAGCGCTGGTGTTTTTCTCGTTGAGCGTACAATTTCTTCGTCGTTCCGAGGCCCGTACTTGACCTAATTTCTCCAACGTTGTGGGTTCATGAAAGTAACATTTGAGGGAATAAGTTTTTAGTGATTGCTACATTCTTTGCAATAAATGGAAAAAGATTTACTTAACCATTAAAAAACTTATATATTAGGTACTCCAATAATAACAGACGTAGAAAAAACAGAGTAAGTAACTTAACAACATAATATTTTTATTATACTAGTATAAAAATAAAATTATTATTTTTATTTGTTTGCTGTAAAAGAACAATAAAAAAACATTCTCTGAAAACTTCAACGTACAGTTCATTTGACTGGATATGAATACTTAGATATAGTCCCGTTTTACCTTCTGATATCAAAACCCTTTAAATTAGTTACAATTTCCAAATAAATATAATCTCTGTCGCTGTATAATTTCCTTCTGTATCACATTTTCCATTAAAACGAAAAGTTGCTAAGTTCTATGATATTGCTTCTTGACGAGTTTGAAAACTCCTCACTTCGCTATGATTGGAAATCGCTCCCTGTAGCCGAAACATCATTAACAAATTTTCTTTCCGAACATAAAATTTTCTCAGAATTAGCTGTTTGTTTGAATGAAGTTTTAGATTTGTTTATGAGTTTCAGCAAGTCTTCGAAGGTTATTTAAAAAGTTTTCATGTTAAGTTCGTAATCAGAAGTAATACAATCTTTACACGGAAACTTTTAAAAATATGTTCAAGATCCGCATTTATTAAATTCGAAATTGCTTCTGTTGTATATTATCTGATGTGAAAAATACGAGCGCTTAACGCCGGGATAAAAATGATTGTAATTTAAAAGCTGCAGCTTCTAGTCTACGGTCGCCACAAAAAGTTCATACATAATTCTGTGAAAAATACAATCCATAATAATAATTCATATAAGCCAATTATTGGCTTTTAGGTATAGTAATTAGGTTAGATATATATTTAATTAGGGGAGTTTTTTTGTGGATTTTAAAACATATAAATAAATAATTAACTATTCTCTTCTGGATCGGCTCTGGACCTGTGTCCATATCGATCGCTAAACCATAAATGTTTTACTTCTATAATTGTGAATTTATTGTTTATTATCATAAAGTTGGTAAATTGTTTCGTTGACTTTAGGCAACGGGGGATTACGTTTGCTTTTCTTTCCAAACAAAAGCCTACGCCAAAACTTCCAAACTTCTAGCTAGGAAACTCCCCAGGGATTGTCTGGGACTTCTGATGAAGATAAGGACTTTCTACCATTTCAAGTTTTGCCACGAAGCGAGAAGTTGACATAATATGAAAAACTAACTTCTGCACCGTTTTTACTAATAATAGGTACCTGTTAACTCGAAAGTCTTAAACCCTATTTAAGTTCCACTGCTGGGATACAGGGACTTACTACTGAAGAATTTATAATAAACGTAATTATTCAATGCCCAAGCTCGGTGCCGCCTTAGATATATCAGAATAACAAACTGACATTTTTTGTTTGCGGGAAAATCCAAATCCTGGATTATTCCCGTTGGCCACCACACGGTAAGTAAAATCCAGAGGATTTGAACCCACGACAAAAGCCAACGCGGTTTGAAAATAATAAAATATATAAATTATTAACTCATAACATAATATGTAGAACTCGGGATATTACAGTTCGTGACCAAACGTTTGCGTATTTTAATGAAATCCTCATGTAAATCTGTTGTACAGGCGATAACATAACTTTATGAGGTTTCGTACTCCCGAGGGTGTAAACCTTTAAATCTATTTCATTGTGCACGACTCTCTGTTGGGGAAAGTACCTTCTACATAATGAAGTTCAGTTTGTGCATTGCGGTTTACAGAATATATTTTAAACATTTTATACTCGGAGTCTGCAAAGTTGATTTTATAGCAGCTCGACTAAGCTTGGCTTTGCTTATAGTAGGTAGGTACTCGGTAAACTTGAAAACATTATTACTTGTATTTCCAGTTATTAAGGCGGAAGCAAGCTTTATTAAAGGAGGTGTATACCAGCAGTGGAGAGCCGTGTTGGCTAAGTGGGAGCACACTTGACTTTCATTCCGAAGGTCGTGAGTTCAAACTCCGCCGTGCACCTCTGGATGTTTCTACTTTAAAAAAATGTGATCCTTAAAGACACGTGAAGTTTGAAGGCAACATCGTGAGGCATGTTCTGAGAACTTTGAAAAGTTTGTAGGGCATGTGTCATTCACCAACCCGCACGTGACCAGCGTTTTGAATCAAGGCCTTATCTCTCTCGTAAAGAGAGAAGTCCCTTGTCCCAGCAGTGAGAATCTAAATAGGGGTGCTAATGATACTACCAGCAGTGGAAGTCCTTCGGCGGTGATGAAGATTATGACAGTTTTATATGCGACTGTACTAGTAGAATTGAGGGCCGGAATAAACTAGCAAACAACCTGATAATGAACACACGGTCAACAGTCCCCGGCCAGGTTATTTATCTACGGGGCTACGTTCCAGACTACGGTAGAGGGATTATCTACTATCAAAGACTTGCTTTCAAAGCTCTAGGTACAAACTAAGAGCTCTAGATGTACTACAAAATCTAGATCTTCATAGAAGACGGTAGTTTCTGATTAGTTTACAGTTCTATTCATTAGAGGAGTGTCTTTGTGGTACGAAGTTTCTAGCTGAAGCTATTCCCTGTTAGGACACAAGAATTCCAATCACACTACTAATGTCATAGAATGATTTATGTGCATCATTGTTGTCAGAAAGGGCTTGCATCGACCATTAGTACAGTTTTATGTTCACTTAGTGAAGGTTACAAATAATTACAGTCACAGAAAACATAGTCATTTACTAAGTTTGAAAATAATTAGGTAAGTATCTAAATATTTATTAAATTCTTTAGTTAAGTACCTAATTTTTGTTCTGTTTTTTTTTTAGAAAAAAATCTAGATGTTAATGTTAATGTATCATGCATTTTGCCCGCTCAGGGTGCTAAAATAACTGATAAGCAACACCTCAAACGTCACAATTAGTAACTGAGGTGTTAAATGTAAACTCTGGTCGTTATACATTTTTATCTGCTTTAGGTAAAAGTCCACTTGTAAATAAATGGGCCCTGCGCCGCCCGAAGGTGCTTAGCCACAGAAATAGGGCTGGGAGATAACTGAAATAGAATTGTTTATTACCCTCAGAAGAGGTAAACAAACAGATTAAATTGTCCAGACAATTCAGTTACTCAGTCTGCTGGAAAATTATTACAGGTGTTGACAGAACTGAGATGGAATTTGTTACAGTCGAAATATTCTGATTGTTATTTCAAAGTTACTAGGTTTGTTATTTTGGTAATGGTTACATACAGTTTAAGTAGCTACCTACCTACTCTCGCTTATATACTGAAAGTACAATGACTAAAAGTGAGAATAAGTAGGTATTTGTCCCATAAATCAATGGAAATATTTTTTGTTGCTCACTTCATGTGAAAATTTTAAAATAGGAAATTTAAAATATTACAAAATAGGAACCTAGGTATTTAAAATAAATGGAATTGACTAACAAGTGAATAAGCTCGATTGCATTGAGGGTCAAATAGAATAGAAACATAATACTATCAATAAACTAATACCCAAAGAATTTGTATACAAAAGGCTGAAACAACAAACTTCAGTTAAAAAAATCACATTAACTTACTTGACAAACATACAGATTCCAGTCTTCTCCATAGCTCGCGAAATCCCCTTCCATGACGCTAGCATGGAATACTTTTGCTTTGCTGTTAAAGGTAGCCGCGGGTCTGTGGCGGGGGGAGGGCCATCCGACAGCGCGGGGGGATTAGGCCCCCGTCGCTCCGAAGCAGCAAGCTTTCCCAACTGACAACCCATGCTGGCGTCTCACAAGGGCATACTCTGGGACCACTCCTATTCACATACACTTGGAACCATTCTTTACTTATAGCATTTTTTTTGGCACTGTACACTTCACTTTATTCTAAGAATTTATTTATCTTAATTTATCTTCTGAAACTACACGATGTTATTCACTTCAATAACCATGTTTGTTTCTAAACTTTACTTACAATGTTTTCTATTCCAGGCTCAGAAACAATTTCCATTGTACGAATGTTATTTTAGTCTGTCTTCTCAGTTCACAATGTAACGCGATTGGTTGATCTTGTTATCTCATCTTCGTGTTGGAGTTATTATCATAATGTATATTCATTTTGGTATCGTCCTTGTCTTTGTGTTTGGAAACTTTATCTTATCTTACTCGTAGTAGCCGAATCTCAGTACCTGAAAAGAAATTGGTCTGATTAGATTTTGTATCCAATTTATATTTCACCTAATTTTTGTTTGATGAGAAATCTTATTATTGTTTTGAGATTCGGAGAAGATAACTTAGATGGTGGTATTAGGATTTTATTTTATATTCAATACCTTAACTTCTATAAATAAAAAATATCTTGTACCTAATTTAATTACTATTATCTATAGTAGATAGAGCTTAAATCTAAGGAACTAATAATTGGTATATAAAATCAGATTATCAAAAGCACAGGCAAAATAATCCTTTGCAAATAACTTTTATAGTTTATCCGTTACGTGTAGGACATATTTACAAGGACATAAATACTAAGATACTTCAACATTATCATAAATACATAATGTAGTACAATTTTCATGTTACACACAAAAAATAAATAGTCTTTGCTCCCGATCTGTAAATTATTTCGCATTGGAAATCGTTTTCTAAAACAAATATTAACGGACTCAACAAACTCCATCTGTGGTAACATTATGGTAAAATAGAAGCTTTAGATTGTTCAGAACTCAGCAGTTATGAAGCTGATCTCATTAATTGTGTATTTTCGACAATAAACAATGTTTCAAATTCAATAAACCGGAGATTAAGTCTCGAAACTTCCTATGCCTTTCAAAATTCATCATCCAAGTATCCGTTTGGCTTTTCGGTTCTTATTTATCTTAATTCAATTCATCTTCTAATCGTTACAGTAAATAAACATTAAGCCTACTGTGGTTTAAATAGGTTTCGCCTTGTTTTGTGGATTATTTCAGTCTTTATCTATCTTTACAGGTTAAAATATTCTAATTAGGAAAATTCTTAAAATGTGTGTGCGCTATCATACAAACGATTGTAACCTACTTTTAAAATTACTATTATCTCGATAAGTTTCAGCTATCTGTTGTATGAAATCTAATTCATGGATAAACTGAATATGCATTAGAACTTATTCAAATATTTTGCCTCATTCGGGCAAGTGAATAACGGCATTATTTAAAGAATAGGTTCCTTCCAATTTCGTATTCGAGTGGTGGATCGAAACTTTTAAGTGAATAACGTCGTTTGGGAATTCGGAAAATTTGAGATCGCGTTAACGACAACATTTCGCACTTTATTTGAATACTAACCTGTCACGCGACTTTGCCCACAACTTACTTTCTCGAAAAAGCAATATTAAATTTCCTGCAATAAAAAGTAAATTTATTTGATAAATTAACGATCAGGCGTTAAAATAATTTGTAGGTACCAGTGTTTTCTGAAATTACAAATCAAAACGCAACACATAATTATCCTTATCCTTATAATCTGTAATGGACACATAAACAAAACACATTATTATTCATTATTTACAACTCGATCAATATTCCATTAATATTTAATTAATTTACTATGCATGTGGTAAGTAGGTACATAAATTGTTATAATGATCCTAACTTATGCTACGTTTATGACATTTTATATTTAAAAATTTAAGCCAACTAATTGATCTTTGAGCTAAATTATCTCGTTCAACTAAAACAAACAAACCTTCCTTCTAATATTACTAGGTAGGTATAGATTTGAATATTTAGAAGGCCTAAGTTGTATTGGATGGAGGCTTTCAGGGCGTCAGACAGACATAAAGATAAATCTTCTTTGTTCGGCATCCCGACTTTTGGTCCCTTTTCTGATTTAGGAGGCAATTAACGTCAAACGCCTTAGTTTTGCTCCTGTCACTTTGAGGAAATTTTGTTCGACGTGGAGGACGTCTATATTTAGGGACGTATCGGACAGAGAGCGTTCACGCGGTCAAGCGTTCTGCGTTCGAACGTGAATACTCTGCTGTTTAACTTGTCCGTTGTGGATAGGCTTGCCTGCAGCTGTTTGAGTATAACTATTAAGGTAACACAAATAACGCAAAACTGACCGCTTTAACGATTGACCGTATGACCACCGCCTATCAGTAATAAATACCCTTAAGTGGACAAAAATAACCATCAGTATTATAACAACCCTAAATAATAAATATTGCTTGACAATTCACACAGCAACATCTAGCCCCATGGCTTACCACGGTTAGATGTTGCTGTGTTAATTGTCACAAAGCTGTATGGTACTAGATATACACTTAATAGAATATACATACATAGATATAAACACCCAGAAAAACCGAATTTCAGATCGTATATAATTTTGCCCGAGGCGGTAATCACACTGTAATCTTTTTGTGTCGCAATCAGACCGTTGCCCGTTGTACCAGATGTCGTCGAATCCTATAGATGTATAAGCCTTTAGTTAAGAACAGATATTGCATGATAACCCAGTTACGGTCTACCGATCCTCTAGAGTCTAGAACATTATGATTCTAAGTTTATTACAGCCTTGAACTCCGTGAGTAACTGCTCTAGTTTGCAGTTAAGAGCCGGCGCCGTTAAGAGGCCTAATAACATTTAATTAGGGCTCCAACGGTTATGCTGCTTCCACCTTTGCCTGCTGCTGGTAAGTGCTAGTTACAAAGGGGGTAACTGACAAACGTTCTTTACATTTAGTGAATTAAGAACTTATTGTCGAGAGAAAAAACACATTTTTCGAATTTAAAAATTAGGAGAAAAGTCGTAAGACGTTAGCTACTTCTATATACTTTGTGCCTTAGATATACAGCAATCACTATTATGTGGTCTGACGTGACTTCATTTCGTCACAGCTGACTAATCTAAAATATTGATTCGTTTGATCCCATCGAATACCTCTGGGACTTAACTCAAATTATGTTAGAAACTAACATGGACTTCTAACTAGGTAATCTTACACGGCTTTTTTTACACTTTCTATTTATTATAAGCCAAAAAATAAGGCAGTAATAATCATGCTTGTTTATTTTGTGTTATTGTGATAAAACAGAAAATACAACACGATAAACAATTAGCGTTTTCTCGGAACTCAAGTAATTACACAATTTCATTCAGAGTTAAATGCTCTTTGTTATATCGAATACCTACTGGGATCTTTTCTGCCGTTCATCGTTCCAGCATTCAATATTCAGAGCGGGTTGTTTTGTTGAAGAAAGGGTAAGAGCTCTTATAGCTTTAAATCTGAATCGTTTTGGTTTTCAATTTATGCAGAATGTGGGTATCTAGAGTTATCTAAGTATTTATCAGCCGTGGGTTGTTTATAAACATTGCTTAAAATTTTAAAATGGAGAAACTTGGTAGTTAACTAGTCATAGTAGTCGTAAGCACTGCTAAGGTTTGGAATGCGTTGCCTGCTGCTGTATTTCCTGAGACATATAATTTGGGTCTCTTCAAGAAAAGAGTGAATAGGTTCCTTCTAGACCCTTGCGATCCATCTTCGGCCACATCGACACTTTCCATCAGGTGAGATTGTGGTCAAGCAAGGGTTTATCACTAATAAAAAAAAAAAAAAAAAAAAAAAAAGCTCGCCTGATAAGCGAGGTGTTTATAACAAACTCTCTATACTAATAATATAATTAAAATAGGCTGCGGTAACCGCTTTTCATCAGCACATGCATGTTTGCCAACTTGGTAGTAACCTAAGACAGTTTGACGATGTTTCATGAGTTTTTGTTGTATTTTCACAAAATTAAGGGAAAGTAAAATAGTGCTTCCAACTGGCGGCAGTAAATTTATTTGTTTCCGTAAATTAATGGAACCCATGTCTTCCGCCCTTATTAGGGTTACCAGTAACAAGGTAGGAAAGTTATGTATTCTGGCAACTGGCTTCCTAAATTTCTATCAGATCTCTCATCCTTATAGCTACCTATCTAGTAGCATGGAAATCCCACCACACTCTTGTCACACACCACTTCTGTCTGGACGTTGCCTGAAGTTAGATTATTCTAGAACTTTCGTCGATACGTTTCATTGGGTAATAATTAACTCACAAATTGCGCTTCATATTTTCCCCTTAGTTTAAGTTTCCAACAGCACAGCGGTCGTTGTGAGACGATTTCAATTAAAACAGTAGGAGTAGGTATCACAATAAAATTAACCCTGAAGCGGGTTTATGCAAAACAGAAAGCAGTTATCTTCAAGACTTCCAAGACAAGACTGTTTAGATTAGATGCGCTTGCAGATAGCTTCTAGTTAAAACAAAAACATACTAATTAATACTAAGCAATGTGTCTAGAACTAAGCTTGTAATGTTATAGAAAGTATTATTTTCTTGTTCAGCATTCTGGGCACTTTACCATCTAACACATTAGAGTTCTATTAAATTATGTCTTGTATTTAAATTTAAGAAAGGAACTTATACATATATTTGATTCTTTCAAATGGAATTCATCCTAAAGTCCAGTCAAGGCAAATGCTCATAAAATATTAACAAGCAAAAATAAAGTGCTCCATCAACCCGCAACAACAGTCATTATCATTATCAGAACGATACGGCACTTCCTATGGCGACCATAAACAACGCTGTTAAGCATTCTCCTTGGTTATGGCGGCTATCAACTTGATATTTTGCTTTCAAGTGGGAATATTTAATCTAAGGAACCTATCAGATAGAGCGGTCACGCGGTCAAGAGTTCTGCGTTCGAGTTTGCATTTACCCTGCATTTTGTTTGCATTTAACTTCTCTCTCTCGCTCTTTCTGATAGACACATGTTATGAGTCTGGTAGTGGACAACGAACTACCTAATTTGTTTTAAATTAGACGATATCTAAACGAGCAGAATTTCTATTCAGTTTAATTTAATTCAGCGAAGCGAAAGGATTATTTTGTATTCATATTTAATTTGTGAATTATTAATAATTTTTTTGAATTATTTTATTAAACAATATGTATGTGTGTAATCCGAATATTGTTTTAACATGTAAAGTGGTTTTATCAATCAAATGTATTTATGTAAGTATTTGTCTTACACCTTAGTCTACAAGCTATGGAGCATTTCAAAATATACGAGCATAGTTGCGCAGTTGAACCACAAAGAAGGCAGCTTACCCCCAACAATACAATCTGGATCTGTCCGTTAAAAACGTACCTTATCCATTATTCGTTGTAATCGATTACCTTTTCACTCGTACTGCTGCAAGGCACTATCGATTCACTCCCTGTGTTCATGTGGCGCCCACTAAGGATTGTCGACAGGTTTCAGGCTTGTATTCGTCAATGAATATCAAACTTACAAGCAGTTGGTACTCGTAGTAAGGTGTTAGACCCAGGTTCATCCCATTTTCATGTGGTGCCGACTTAGGAATAGTACTACCCTATTTCTTGCCATGAATAAAGGGTATTTTTACCAAAAGATGAGCAGCAGCGTAGTTAACTCTTGGTAAGCATACCTGATTAAAATGTTCGCTAATTGGCTGGTTTTATACATTTAACTATTACATATATATAACTTGGCACCCTAAATGGGATAAATAGTTCGAATTTACCTCCATCATCATCATAAAAATGTAGAAATTGGACCCCGCCTCTGTCACTGAAACACCTAGTAGTAGTTGAAGCTTAATAGTGCGATAATAGTCTCTGTTAGGCGGTATTGTTATAAGTTGGGAGTTCAACTTGGCTTCATTGGGGCGCCGGCACGTCAGGTCTCCCATTAGGCTCATTGATTACAAACTACGTGAACTAAAGGTAGTTCTTTAGTTCGACGAGTTTTAGTATTCGTTGAACTTTAATAGTAGGGAGGAATTAGTGTTTGAAATAATATTATGATTGAGAATTCAACTTTTTAGGAATTCAACATTATAAGAATTCAACATTTTGTGAAACTAAATATATTCAACGTTTTGGGAAAGTCAACTTTTCGGGATTTCAACATTTTAGGAATTCAACCTTTTGAACCTGGATGATAGATACTCATACATCCATCATTTACATAGGCCGCCCCGCCACTAAAATGTCTTGTAAAATTACAAAATTAAATTCAGAAAGACATTATAACCGTAAAATACCCTTTTATCAAGATCCCAGTGAAAACCAGTTCTATCTTTAGCATCTATTTGAAATATTACTTTACTTCGCATTTCATCATAAATGTTCCGCTAAGATATTGAAAAGACGGCTATGTAAAATATTTACAAAAAGCCCTAGGGATGAACTTCCTTCAACTTGAACAACTTAAGCCACGGGAGCCGAGCTGGTCTAATTATAGCACTTTATAATTTGTTCAGAAGGACGTCCCAAGCTATTTAAGGCCTTTGAAACTTTCTGAACGCTTTTGTTTTTCATTGAATTGCGAGTTGAATAAACTACTGCTTGCATAAGTAAGCTTTGGTGAAGTTACAGGTATTTTAAAGACTGCAAATGAAAATTTTTATTCGGGTTACATTAAATGCAAGATTATTGTTCAACTTGGCTTTTCTCAGCGAATCAATAATCGTTGTCAACGTTTAAAATATTTATTAATTCATCATAATTACCCCTATTTATGTTCCTACTGCTGGGACATTTCTCTTTTGACGAGAAAGATTAGGCCTTAATCCACCACGCTGCTCAAGTGGGGGTTTTTTAATGTCACTTGGCCTTCAAACAGAACATGCCGGTTTCCACACGATGTTTTCACCGTTACGTGTAAAGCGCACAAAAAATTTTCAAATTCCAAAAGCTGGGTTGAATCCACAACCTTTAGAATGAAGTCGAATGTGCTCCCACTTAGCTAACTCTGTCAACGTTTATACTATAGTCTGCACAATTGGGTTTGCTATTGCTTTCGTCACCGAAACAATCATATACGAGTCACGATCTGCAGTTTACACATTCGTGGATTGAATAATTTACATTCGCTTACGAACTTGGAATGGCGAATGCGAGGCGAGGCGTTAACTGAATAGTGCACTGTGGATGCGTGTATGCTGTTCGTTTGTATAACGAGAAAAAGGCTTATTTAAAAAAAGCATTGAAATGTGTCAAAAACCAAAGAACCTACCTAGCGAGAAGATAGAGCACGGCGGAGCGCTCAATCCTCCTGAAAATGTTTTCTCAGGATTATGAAGTCTAAACTTTGAGTTTTTCTTTGGGAGGTTTCACCCAAAAGGGAAACAGTAGATACCTAACTTAGTTTCTTAGTTTAGGTTTTAACGTGCTGGTAGTAAATATTTCCAATTATAAACTTTCAGAAGGGTTTATCATAGTTTTTAAGCTTGACCCCATTGAAGCACCTGGCGAATATAATATGAAAGAAACTTGAACTCCTTATGGAAAGCAACTTTCAAAGGCAACATATTCTTTCGAAGTAGAGCCGCACAAAGATGTTTCCGCTCTATTAAACACAATGGAGTTACTAGCAGCAGTGTTCTCTTGCTATACGAGAGCTATATAAAAAAAAACTAAGGCGACTAAGGAAGGCCTAAAGAGGGGAAAAAAGCAAATATAAACTTCAAATATATCCTGCCAATATTTTGCTGTGTCACTAGTAACGAAATTCAATTTTATTTTGTTCTAAATAAGATAAATTGATACAATCAGTAGGGTCCAAGGCTAGTCATTCTTTATTCAATAAGGTTGTCCCAACGAAAAAAGTTTAAAAGTAACGAAGCCTTTTAAATTGGGAGACCCTTCGTTAGCCAAAACATTTTCAATTACCCGATGTTCGACGAACCCATTTTAAAAAATCGATAGAATGCTGTGGGAAAATCGAATGTCAATAATCGAGTACCTACTGGTAACAAACACAAGTAAGTTTTTGTTCAGGATTCAGGCGTGGTACCTTTGAGCAAGAAGGAATTATGAATTAACACATTCATTGCCCGCGACGATGCAGCCTGCGGGGCTGCGGCGCGTCAGCATCACATTGCATCTTCGAAACATGAGTGCGTATGTTTCGAAGATGCAATGTTATTTTAATAATTATAATTTATTCCCAGAAATTATTTCAACTACAACAACATTATTTTTATTAATATTGGTGTCAGTTGAATTTAAAATACTCTGTGTTTTTAGGATTTTCTTAATATTATATATATTTTTAAGGGCTGTGGATTTTATAAATAATAAATAAATAAAATAAAATAGAACGTATTGGATCAAACGCCTAAAAATAACATTGAATAGTGGAGTTAAGCACTCCTATTCTGAATCAGGGTATAGGTACCTAAATAAATTTTCACGACTATCAACTTCTTAGCAAGCTATCGGTAAAATAGAGTTGATTCGATTTAAAAATACAGAACGTGTTGACTCGACTAATTGAATTGGTACCAACGACGAATACTTTTAGATCCCTTTCGAACTACAAAAAGCTTTGAACTTCTTATCGGTTTCTCTTTTGTTTTAGTTGAGGCTTAATTCGATTAAATAGTTTTCGATTAGGAAGTAAGAACCGTCCTTCCCCTTAAACCCCAGTGTTTAGATAGTTTACCAACCAGCATTTTTGAGGAGTTATCTCAGCAAACTTACACTATCACTACAAATTCTGGAGTTTGTATTTTAGAAAAATGACTCACTTTTACTCCTTCAATTTCCCAGCTTTTGTCAAAAGCGAGGTCACCGCTCGCCCTTCTGCTTTAATCTTAAAATAAAATTCCCGGTTACATTTTAAGCATGATGAAGGTAAATGATAGCAAAATTGCTGTAACGTGAGACAACAAAATTACTCCTGTGAGACCATTTTGAAATTAAACTTGGAACGTTTTCATTTTGGCCGTTATTAAACGAGCAGATGAGCACAGATTTAAGGTTATGTTGGTACTTTTTGAATTTGATTTTTCCTTCACTGCTAGCAAGTGCGCGGTTTTGCGATTTATTTTTTTATTGTTAATCCTCGTATCAATTTTTTATCGCATTTTCACTGTACCTTTTGTAATTTTATTATATTAAACTTATTTTGATTATGAATTTCAAAATAAAACTTATTTGAGGTATTAATTTTATTTCGCACTAGGGACCCATTCTGGCTTTGCGTCGGGTACTTAACTATACTTATAAATTTTCCTCTTGAATTACTCTATATTTTGTAGTATTTAATAATTAATCATACAGACAGCGACAACGACTTTGTTTATAATACTTATGTAAAGAAGATGCTTAGAACCTAAATTGGTTTTAGACTGAGAAATTATCATAAAAAAACTAGAAGGTAAGGCTTCTAGTTTATTTTCAATTCAAAGTTCACAAACTACACACTAGGCCCGCATATGTTTAATGTTGCCAACTAAAAGTCGCAAAGCCATTAATCAATTAGCGGCTTCATAAACTTTCTCAATTATGTTAGTCCCACAATCGATCCCGGTGCTGCTATTCTAATCGAATCACTATCAGGATGGATTACAGTTCAATTTGATGTGAACACTGTTACATTTTCTTGAAAGGAATTGCGTTAAGATACTTGAAGGATTTACAAGTGTCTAAGGCTTGGTCGAGTTTCAAGAATAAATTAATTAACAACACCCTATGAACAAACTTAGTAATAGGGTTCTTTTTAATTCCTCGGGTACGGAACCGTAAAAAGAATATCGATGTAAGGCAACGTTGGCGCCCAACGTGGTGCAAGATTTGGGTCATTTTAGATTTTAATAGATCGTCTATCATACATAACCGTTAAGACGAGCAGTAAGAGGTTCTGTCATTACCGGGACAGTTCCAATTGCACAGGGAGATATGCGCACATCCCCCGGGAAAGATATTCCTGACCATTCTGATATTTTATTGGTTTTTGCCGTTCTATAAAGCATTAGCAAACGGTTTTCAGGAGCCTTTCAACTGGGTAAGGCGTTTCGTTTTTGTTTTTCGAAGGAAGTCGTTAAGTCATCCATGCATGTAGGTTTATTTATAATTATCATGTATAGGTATCTAAAGGATTTTACCTAAATCATTAATTATGGCAAATGTTTCGCATCTTTTGCTGCTTTTCTGCTATTCAAATCAGGAATAATACAATTATAAAGACTATTTCCTTAATTAGGTTATTTTAATGTGAGTGAATCCGCGCAGATTGTAAGTACTAGTTTACCTGATTTGACTAGCAGAAAAGCAGCAAAAGATGCGAAACATTTGCCATAAATAATGATTTAGGTAAAATCCTTTAGATACCTATACTGCGGGAATACCGTTGCAATATTGTTCAAAATACACAGAAATCCAATTCCAAAATCAAATGTTTAAAGCAGTAAATATCTGTTTCTCATCCCACACAAGCCGCGCCGGTAATAATCCTCTAGCAATAATCGTTCAAACAAGTGGAAACACTACGATGACAGACACAAACCAAATGCAACTCTATTCTTACGTAAATAAAGCATCGTTTAAATTTGAATATGGAATTGTAAACAATACATCATCTGATAATGAGGAAATTGTAGGTACCTATGTTTGTTTGGTGAGTTTTTTACTGATTGACTGGGTTGAGTTAAATTATGACTATTGGTGATGAAATGATGAGTGATTATGGATTTTTTAATGATTTAAAAACTAAAAAGAATAATTGAATTTGGTTCTTTTTCTATAAATAGCCGCAGATCGCAGTAGCCCAGAGAAGGTTTAAAATTTGAGAAACATGGGAATAAAGCGAGCGAAACCGCGGGCAGGTCAGCTAGTTTATTATAAAAAAAATGGCTTAAAGGACATTATAAATTCAATACCAACATATAATTTAATTTGCATTATTGTATTAAATGAATGTATGTATTAATGTTGTCTGAAAAAAAAAAATTGAATTGAATTGAATTGAATAACACCTACATATAAATGATTTTTTTTTATTTTTTTATTTATTTATTAAGGCAAGGCCAACAGCACACATAACTAAAATGGTTTACAAAATCTTATTATCATACATAAAACATGAAATATGTGCCTATTATAGGCCAGCACAACACTTATAGGAGTGACACAAACAACGGATAAGCACAGATAAGAAAGAAAAAAAAATTACAAAATATAACTAAATAAGCAAAAAATAATAAAAATTTACAAAATATAACTAAATAAGCAAAAAATATAATCGTTATGATGAAGCCAGTATTCATGTATTTGCACAACACTCTCAGAAAACAGTATCTTTATGAACCTTGTTGATAAATTAAACTATATAAACAAATAAGTGGGATCAATAAGACCAGATCCTGGAGACACCAGGCTCTTAAGAGCCTGGGCAACTGAAACATGGTGTGTGAAGAGTCTAATATAAAAAATAGTTTATAGTTTTAAATAGTTTTAGGTTAATAGGTATTGCTTCAGTGTTGTAAATATTAAAATCACATTATGAAATTATCTTAACAAGTAAATGGTATATGGCAAATCTTAAAGTTAGGTTAAATTTAAACTAAACTATATGAACACAATAAATGAGATCAATAAGACCAGATCCTGGAGACACCAGACTCTTAAGAGCCTGGGCAGCTGAATCATGGTGTACAAAGAGTCTAGAATAATAATAGTTTAAGGTTAATATTGCTTCAGTGTTATTAATATTATTTATTTGTTTTATTTATTTATTAAGGCAAGGTTACAAAATATAGCTAAATAAACAAGGAACAGTTAAGGAAAATAATTACAAAATATGGTTAAATTAGATTAGTACAAACTTAAAACTAAAAACTATAACTAATGAAATATAAAATAAAAAATTACAGTTTAATTGACAAAAAGATAAAATAAAAATATTATAAATATTATTCTTCACCTACAGTGGGAGAAAAAAAATTGTGGAGTTTATTTTTAAATAGGGGTAGATTGTCGACAAATTGATCGAGTTCAGGTATCTTTTGTGATATGTAGCTAAGCTCATTACCAGCTCTAATTAAGGGAGAATTTAGACCAAGGTTGGTTCTAGCAAAAGGAAAAAAATGATAATTATATAATAAATGATAATTATATTTTGTATAAAATACTGAAAATGGGCAATAGAGCCGTATCGAACTAGATTTATTACAAATATTATGAGAATATAATTCAATTTGAGATGTCACTCATGTCCTGCCATTATCATTATTGCCGTGGGCTTCGCAATACAAATAGCTAAAGTCACGCGACCATTATGTGTCATTATGCTTTCATTCAGAATTACCCTTCGTATACCTACGCAAATACTTGTTTGAACCTTAAAACAAGTATTTGTGTGTACTACTTATGATGTGGCCATCTTTAATTTAAATATCACTGAAAAGTAGGACCTATCTGGTCTTCAGGTCTGTAGGGTCTTTTGGTAGGGTCAAACCGACTAAGGTTCTGTGTACAGTAATCAAGTATCTACCTCCTGTTTAATGTGTATAAATGTTGTTTAAATTTGAAAGATTTGGGTTTGAAAACTACGCAAGTTCCACAAATAGTAAACTCAAATTTAGGAAACTACCCCAAACCCATGTAAACAAGAACTTAGTAACTGCAAACACAGTTATATGCCGAAAACACAATTAGTGTAATTAGCGGCGTAGTGTCGATTGTACCATTGATTAGTACCATCAATGGTACAAATGACACTACTTTGTGTCATTTGTACCATCAATGGTACTACCGACACTAGCACGTGTCGCTAGTACCATTGCATCGAATATATACATAAAAAAATATAATAGGGTGTTTAGTTGTAATAAATAATTCCAACAATTCATTGACGAACAAAACCTTCTTGGATGTTTCTGCTTATAATATCTTGGCCACTTTGAAAATTTTCTTGAAAATGATCAATGCTGGTTCACGGTGGACGCAGGCTGCATCCGACCGTAATACCTTGAGGTCGATAGGGGAAGGGAGGCCTATGTCCAGCAGTTGACGTCCAACGGCTGACATGATGATGACGAAGTATGTATTTTGTCCTAAGGTATTAAATGATTATCCTTGAAACAGTTTAACTTATAAACTGATAGGTGTCTAGATGACATTTGTCAAAATGACAGCTGTCAAACTTTAAACTGCCACAACTCTGAAACGGCTGGACCTAGAGATGCCGTACTATTTCAACACTTACGTTGACAGCTGTGAAACTTTAAACTGCCATAACTCTGAAACGGCTGGACCTAGAGATGCCCTACTAAGCTCAATCGACAGGTGTTAGAGAGAGCAACATTTTCGATGACAGCTGTCAAACTTTAAACTGCCATAACTCTGAAACGGCTTGGCCTAGAGATCCCGTACAAAGTTCAATCGACAGGTGTTAGAGAGACAGCTGTCAAACTTAAATATCATAATATTAATATAATATTAATAATAATAATATTAAATATTTTTGTTATTTTTCAGGAATAGTTTTCAGCAAAAATTTTTGTTATTATTGCAACACTTTTATAATGTTGTTATGTTTACATGTTTGTATAAAATCTAGATCGTAAGAATTAATTGAGTTACTCAAGTTGTACTTAAGTAATTTTATTCTGTTTTGTGAACTAATAAATAAATATAATAAAATAAGATTGAGACGAAAATATTACTTTTAATTTGTTTTTTTTTCACGAGTAAATACTCGGTATAAACTTGTATGTTTTTCAATGGTACAAATGACACAAAGTAGTGTCATTTGTACCATTGATGGTACTAATCAATGGTACAATCGACACTCCGCCTAATTAGCGTTCAGTAAAGTTGTTTTGTAGTATTGGCAATATTGGAGCGATTGGATTTGACCCTTTGTAGTCCGCCCCTGGATTAGCTTTCTGAATCTTAATTAGTTGCGGGATTTGGTCACACAGATACAGGGTTGTATTTAGGTGTCCAAAATAAACAAAATATTGCGCTCGACAATTCACATCTAGCCCGTGGTAAGTCCAAAGCTTGTGTAACTGGTAGGTACTACATATCTTACAAACTCAAGACAATACATTCACTATATAAGCATTTTCTATACTAAATAAATAGTAACCTTATGCGACGTAAGCAGACGTTTGCACGCCACGCCACAAAGGTCGTCAAAATACCCAGTTAATCTTTTTATTTACCTTTTTACTTATAAAATCGGAACACGGCTCATAATTATAGGAGTATAGAATTGTTTGTAATATTTTGTAGGTACTTTTGCGGCAAAAAAAAATCTCCTTTATATGGTTAGGTACCTACTTGATAACGATATGTATTATCTTTGGGCCTCTGACTTAATTAAATATACTCAGTCCGACAAGCAAGCGTGGATTAGTTAGAAATAAGAAAGAGGAGTTATATTACTATAAGAGTTTTTTTATCAATCTGTTTTTGATACAGCAAAATATTTGTCCAAGATATTTTGCGCCTAACTTTCCCCAGCTTATTTACGTCATCACAGAAGCTCATAACATAGCAACAAGTTCCAAACTGATAAAAGTATTATAAGTTAGTTATTAATACGACAGAAACTTCCGATACTCTTTTTCTTTATAATCTACAAACCTTGTACCTTGTTTGTAATGCTACATTTATGAGGTTTCATTCATATAATTAAAATTATATAAATATGGATTATTTTGGTAATTTACACAATTACATATTAAACCTGTTGTTTTAACAGACTCTTAAGAAATTCTAAACTCCATTTTCGAAGTAAATTAAAAAACTCTTATCAATTTTGTTTATTTAATGTTTTACTAAGCCTAACTATCCTTTGTGCTACTCATTCAAGATCAACAAACATGTATCCTCACAGACTATCGCGTTTATAACACTAGTAGGATGACCATGTAGTTAAAAAACTTGTGAACTTATCCTAAGTCCGCTCGCTTGTCGTCTCCAGTCACGATTGACCCTTCAACTCTCAGTGGGCCGGCGGTAATTACTTCAGAGCCTTAGGATCAGCTCCTAATAAGAAATTAATTTTATCCAAAATGACCTGGTAAATCTGCCATTTTTGGTTTAATGATACGCTAGAACACATCACAAAAGCATCATCTATACATCTATACTTATATTATCATTATATCATCTTCATTTATACTCTAGTAGATATAAAATCTTTGCGATCGACGTTAATACGTGCTCCAACAGTCTCGGATCTGAACGAGTGTTCTAATCGATAACAAGCATGATGTTACCACTAACCACTTAATTATGCATACTACCTACTACACTACTTAAGTATCTACCTATCAGAAATCTAGTGCCCGTAACTAGTAGTGAGCTTACCACGAAGCTATGTGAATGTGGCATTCACACTAAGCTTATAAGCATTATGATTAAAGCAAACATAACCACGCGTTTTCGTCAAATGTGCTTTTACAATATACATTATGTACCTACTATAAAAGTCAATGCCACTTTTCATTGTGATTTTATAACTCAAGAACGACTGGGTTGAATTTGGTGCTTTTGGGTTTTAATGTAGGCGTAGCCCAGGGAAGACTTAAAAAAACATGGAATATAGCGGTATAAGCTGCGGGCTGGTCAGCTAGTGCTTTATACAATACACTATATTTATTCCGCTGATTGCTACGTTATGCTTAGTAAATGGTAATGCTACAATATGCTCTAGTAATAATATATTGTTAAGCAGAGCCTACTAACAGTTCCTCCCTACAGTGACGATGGCCCGGGTCGATGCGCGGTGGCCACTGGCCTGGGTAAACGCGCTATTTATAGCTTACGGTATTATTTTGTTTCAGGAAATAATTGAACCATTAGGCATACATACTTATATACGAACCGTGTGGCTAAGTGGAGGCAGCACACTACCCTTCCATTTTACTAATTTCACACTTTAGGTAAACAAAAACAAGCAATTTTAACGAGATAACCTCAGAAAGATGAGCAGTTTTTTATTTATTTACCTTTCACCTGGGGCTTTCTTTGTGTATTTTCCATTTAATATGTAATGTTTTTCCTGAACTAATAGCTCCTTATTTCATAAATAATAAAGCAACTTATACAAGCCGAGGCTTTATTATTATAGGGGTTTCCAGAATCATTCCATGTGATGCCAGCCTTAGAATATTAACGGTACGTTCACACGGAGACAAGATTTCCCGAATCTTATTTTCATCGGATCTGGAAAAAACCGAATGTTGTATTCATGTGCGGTACGTTCACACGGAGACACGATTTTCTCTACCGAATCGGTTTTTTGCAGGATTCGGTTTAGTGGCCTATGTATTTCAATGAAGGAGTTCACACGAGCATTCGGTTTCAAGATACGACAAAAAACCGAATCCTGCTGAAGTTGACATCCGATTGTGCGACTACAAACCGATCCGATCGTTTTAAATCGTGTCTCCGTGTGAACGTACCGTAAGTAGGTACTTTTTTTTTCTCGTGGTTTTTGTCCAACCGGCTGAGGGGTTTTGCTGGGGAGACTCGAACCCAGTAGTGGGAGTTGTTATGATGAATAGGTCTCATTTCATAAATAATATAGTTCTGACTTGTTTATTTAGGGCGTTCGCAGAATATTTACCGAAGATTTACGTAAATTATGCAAGATAGTTTTTTATGGTAATATCTAGTCCTCCGAGAAATAAGAACATTTGTAGTTTATTTGAGTAAAGAGAGAATTACTTATTGTCATGGAAATGTACTTATTTGTCTTTAAGGCAGAAGGAAATATCTTTTCGAAGTATAGTTTTAAAAAAAGCTAGTCACAAAGCTAAAGTTTTCCCTTTGTTTCATTATTAAAGCGAAGTTTTTACAAGTTTACCTGCTACAATATTATGAAAAGCTTGTAAAATGTTACGTTAGTAAACATGGGAAAGCGGGTGGAGCCGCGGCCGGATCAGCTTACTAACTGACATAATAAATATAAAACCTATAGTAATATATAAATATATAAAACCATTTTATTTCAGCCCGTGAAAGAAAAGCAATCCGATGAACATTTCACAATACGGCGGAACCGGATGCCGACGAAAATGTGATTAAATTGTAACTGGGTGGGGTTGGATTCACACGCAGGAATTTATGAAAGATGTTCAAATTTTTTTTAGGGATACATTATAGAATTATAGAATAGATCACGGATGGCCGATGAGGCCGAAAGGTTGTCAAGTGGAGATCACGGCTCGGCAACAAGGTGATTTGGTGAAAGCAGTTTGTTTTGGGATACATTATAGAATAGATCACGGATGGCCGATGGGGCCGAAAGGTTGTCAAGTGGAGATCACGGCTCGGCAACAAGGTGATTTGGTGAAAGCAGTTTGCTCGCGGTGGATGCAGTAGTAAGTGTTTTAGTTATTCCTTCACTGAAGCTAAAAGGATTTGGTTGAAAATGTACGAATGTATACATTACCGATATCATTTTCTACCCTAAATGCGTGGGTGTACGGTATATGATTTTCGGCAGATTAATTCACCCTAAGCACCAAAGTAGGTAATGATATTTCTGGCTTCGTAGGTGTCTTAGTTTGCCAAATTGCGTTCTTGTTTCGAGAACATTTTGGCCTGTGCCTAAAAAACATTGTCATTTTGTCACGAATTTATAGGTCGCGTTAAAGTTTATGATTTCGTGACACAAGATTGCACATTTATTTGAGCAATATATTTTTAATTCACTAGTATTTTTGGAAATTACAAGAATATTTTATAAGTTTTACCTTACGTTTTAAAAACAATATTATAAACCCCTTTCTTATACAACAAATATAGTATAAGAACTTGATTGAACATAGGTTAGTTTTAGTAAAAAGGTCACTAACAGGACATAAAGCGTCATGCTATGTCCCATAGAACCAAAATATTAAATAAGTTTCTAAAGAAAATGAAATTCCATGTGTGAACTGTGCATAACTAACACGTCAGTACCCTAAACACGGGGTATCACACCTGCTCCCGAAATAACCGCAAATTTGCGAACCGGCCCGCGTTGAAATTTTAAATTTATACGTACGTGGGCCAGCAAATAGAGCCTTTACCCTAACCTCCAACTGCCAAATTTCAACTCTATTTATATTTTCTTAAGTTTTATTTTCCCTTTGTAGTTGGTTAGTGATTAATGTGTTTTCTAGGGTTGACAGCGGTTGGTTCTGCTTAAGTGCTCTATTGTCACAGATTAAATTCTACAACGTTGCGTATTCGTAACATTGATAAATTATGGAGAAAACTGATTTCAAGTGCTTTTAGATTGTTGTAGCTATCAATCATTACAGTTATAAAACGTCTGCTCGATAGATTCCATTAATACAGAACTTATAATGTCCAGCAACATAAGGACTTCTCTCTTGAGCTGAGAATGGACCCCGCAGGCCAAGTGCGGGTTGGTCAATGTCACATAGGCTATGTCATTTACCGACGCGATCAAACTCTGTAAAGTTCTTAGAACATACCGGTTTCCTCACGATTATACACCGCACAAAGAACTTTCAAGAAGAAAAAATAAGTGGTGAGCGGCGGGGATTGAGCTCACGTTCTTGGGAATGAGAGTCGTGCTTGCTCCCACTAAGCCAAAAAGGGTTATACATAACACATAATACTTAACCTTGTAAAAATTTCATTTGTTCCGAAAATTATAATAATATATGCGTTTGCGCCGTGGCTTCATTCGATTCGCTTATCAACTGCGTTGTTGTCGGTTTGTCACAAACGTTACCGTCTCTTGTCCGAATTGTACAGCGTTCTTTTGTATTTTAAAATATGTAAAACTTATTCAAATTTTTCTAAAAGATGGTTAACTGAAAAATAAATTGTATAAGTACATTATAAGTCCATATTGCTAAAATGAAAATATTTAACATGACTCGAGTTGAGAAAATTTATAATTAGGACAATGAATTAATAACGTGGCAAAATATGCTGCATTAATTATTTTAAATAATAAATAATAAACATTAATGAACATTATATTAATTCCACTTTGTGTCCTCTGAAAAGTTAGGTGAGATCTTCGACAGTGCACTGTGTTCCTGAAGTTAAAGAAATTAATAAAAATAAAACCATAAATTTAGCTACAAATTTTGTCTATTTTCTCTACTGGATACCGCGTTTAAAATTATAATTGATACCGAAAATAACTCAATCATAAACAGCCGTAGCATTAATTCGAATGAAGTCAATCAAATCAGATTCCATTATAAGTTCGTGATACAATTTTAGAGCTGAACAAGTTGTGGTTCTCTTCGGCTAAGTTCCGAAGTTTTAATTGGAACCAAACGTTAGATTGAAGTGTGGCTTTGACGTGATAATTGCAGTCTCTATTTTAGGAAAGCCTAGTTAGATAAGCATAATCACCTTAATTAGGTTCCCTTTCATACAGAGGAAAAATATGTGGCTTTTAAACAAGTGTTTTAACTGTGAAGGCAAACATCGTAAATAGAAAAAAAGTTTTGAGTATTTTAAAGGGCTTAAGTGTGACATACATTATAGCCTTAGAGTCAAGAGTGAAATCCATGTAAGTATCCCTGTGGTTAAGTAATAAATAGGTCTTGAAAGTGAAATAATAAATAGGTGTTACATCTTTTGCAACATGTGTCACAAATTCACCCCAAAACTGATATTACATAGTATTGGGTTGTTACTTTTCTCAATTCTGTGGGTACTATACCGCATTGCCTATTTACATTGAGTCACATCAGTTTTGCGTGTTTCCAAAAACATTTTTCTGAGGTCCTCTTAATATTCAGTTGACAGCGCAACCGAGCCAATACGATTCTAGAAACATGTGACAGCTAGTTGCGGGAGACATCGAGTAAAACATTCATGAGAGGGCTAGGGAACAACTCTGGTAAGGTAAAAGTTGATATCAGATTTTCAGATTTGATAACATCATCATCCTTATTTAGGTACGTTTTCACTGCGGGGATTCAAAGATTTCTCTCTTGACGAGAGCCACACTGGACAAGTGCGGGTCACATGTCCTTAAATTTTAATAGTTCTCAGAGCCGGTTTCTTCACGATGTTTGCCTAAAGCGCACATCCATAGGTGCCCGGCGGGGTTTGAATTGAACCCACATCCTTCGGAATGAAAGTCGAGTGTGCTCGCACTTTAGCCAACACAGCTCGCAACAGATTAAACACAACTGTTTGGAAACACTTTGTAATGTATTTGTGTTTGTTTAAATATCTGGATTTAATTATTAAGTAATATGGGCCATGGCTGAAAAAATGATGATGATGATGATATCAGTGACGTTTTGTTGCTAATGTTTTATCTTCTAACTTCCTAAAATAAAAATTCATAAAAGCTGTCAACAGCAAAAAGGTTTTTGAAAAACGAAATTAATCCGACGGGTAATGCCAGAGATTATCGTTCAAACAATAAAGCGACTTCGAAACAAACATTTTCATCCCATTTTTAAACAATATAAATAAGTATTTTTCCAACAACATATCTAAAAACCATTTTTCGCCTTATTATAATAATTAAATAAAAGGGGAAAATCAACAAAGAAAATAAAAACAAGAGTCGGTTTTCATGGCAATAGATAACAATTTATGAGTGCTCATTAATTTTTATGTGCAAACAGATCAGTTTGGGGCTTTTGAGTTGGAAACATCGTTTGATGTTGGCAAAATTTATGGCATTTGATATTTCATGTAATCTAAGTAGTAAGTTTTTATTTACAATTTCCATGTTAGTATACAAGGGACAAGATGATTAAAGGAATAATATAAATTAAATATTTGTAAAAAAGTGCAACTTTTCCGAACAAAAAAATTAATTTGTCTTAAAATAAATAAAATAAAAGTATCTTAGTCACTAAACATAATATTTTTAATGTACCTATCGTGTAAAACATGACACCTTAGTCGAGGCCTAAAGATCGTGTATTATGTCAAATATATCCTTCTATTTGTAGCTAGGTTTATTAAGTTGGATCACAATGAATTGTTTAATTAAGGGAACACTTATTCTTACAGTATGTACATTTTACTTCATTCACATTCTTTGAGAAACCTACTCCCTTACAGCTTTACTGCATTACACGAACATACAAACCCTTTTGAATTTTATTTATTAACCATGTCTAAGCAGAACTAGAAAAACAATAATTATTGTGGACGCTGACCGAGCGAAATACAGCTATTCCCCAGAATAAGCTAATCTCTAGAAATTAACGATTTGCATAATCCGTGCTAAAGCTGGCGCAATTGTCCCGTAACCGTTATATCTATGAGGTACAGTCAACTATATTTTAACACGAGGTAACATTAAATTTAGTGATGCTGATGACTTATGGATCCGAAACGTGGTGCTTCACTATTGGCCTCGTGAACAGGGCTATGCTCGGAGTTTCTCTACGGGATCGATTCAGAAATGAGGAGATACGTAGAAAAACAAAAAATATTCTCAGTAAATTGTAGGACAGCCTAAGCACGCCTTATTGAGATTTCCGATTGTTATCCATTACAAAGGAAACCATTCGGGCACCGTTTTCAGATCATTATAATTTACAAAAAAATTGTAAGAGAAATTCTATTGTTCCATTTTCATTGTCCGTTGAAACGAAAATGAGGAAGAGGGGACACAAGAAGGTGACATTAGGGGGACATTTTAAAATGTCTTAAATTTGTTTAGTGTATAAACAAACATTACAATAAACACAGTGATTACACAGTGATTTAGTGCATTCAGGTGTATACACCTCTGTGGCGCAGCGTGAGAAGGTCTGCCTGCGATGCAAGAGGTTGCGGTTTCGATTCCCGCCTCAGTACAAAATAATGATGAGAATGATTTTCGAATTCCGCTCAAATCATCTGGAACGGACTAACTCATTCGTGGTAAAATCTAAAATTACAAAAAAACGACGTTAAAAATACAATTATGTTCTAAAGCTCGTTTCCAATTAAAATCCGTTTGAAGCCAATCCAATTTGAAATACTTTATTAGGAAAGGGTTTGGTTAAGAGTAATAATTACACACAGAGAATTTATTGCTGGGTAAATTGTCCAAAAAATGTTTAAAATACTTATTATACGCCAGGAATCTTATACGTATTCGATTTCTATGGGATTTAATCTGAATTGAGAACATTATTATATAGAAGAGAAGTACTTTTACTTGTAACCAATCTATACTAATGTTATAAAGCTGAAGAGTTTGTCTAATTGTTTGAACCTATGTTTTATGCAAATAAACATTTATGATTATGATTACGAATTGTACCCTCTTACAGCGATCACATACCGCTAGGTAAGCGTGGTGATTATACCAAACCCCCAAGATCTATAATGGGTTTTATATAGACCCGTGCCCAACGATGGGACGTTAAATGAGTTTTCACGGTGGTTAAGCATAACAGGTTTTTATAGCAACTCAATTTAACTTCGACATCGAATCTGTATTATCCCTCTGTTAACTCCCTGAGGCCTATTCAAATATTCATTCGTTGTTCGGTTAATTAGGCTTAGAACCACCAGTATTTTCATTATTTAAGGTAAATGTAGATTTCTGTTTTAACCTTGGTTATTATTGTAATATAATAAATGGATGAAGGAATAGATTAGGTATTTGTAAGCAGAAATACAGGTTTATTTAGTTTTCATTTGGGTTACAAATAATAAATTTCAGTTTTATAAAGTTTGTAAAAAATGAATCGTGTAGGTAAGTAAATAAAAGTCAAATAGAAAAATTACATATAAATATCTTATGTCTTTAAAAGTAAATAGGTAGTTAACATAATATACCTTATGCTGTATAAATGAATTATGAGTTTCGTTTAATTTTTAGATCACTAATTGGTCGTTAATTCTTGAAATAGCTAGTTTTAGATTGAATCTAGGATTCCAGTTTTTATGTTGTAGATACATCATATTCATAGGCTACATTACACGTCCCATATTAATGATTAAGTAATAATATTATTATATATATAAATAATTTGCGTGTTGTTGGTAGTAATTATTATGTACTCTTACAACGTCACATGTCTTGCAAATCGTAGTCACTAAAGGGTTAAACTTTTAACCTTAAACTTAGTTATACCATAGCTTTAAAAGCCATAATTAGAATTCTTCATAATTTTTTTCAATTTGTGTGTCCCAAAGACATTTTCATTACTTATCAGAAGCTCCATAAAATTTTACGATACTTCCAGCGCTGAAGACTTATTAATATGGAAACGGCTTTTTATAAATGAACTTTGCCGTCCATAAAGGTAATTTATTTTATCGTTAGGAAAGTTCGAAATCATAAAATTGAAGACAGTAATTTAAAATAATATTAAAATGGTGGTGTTTTTCCAGACCGCGTAATTGAATTCCTACGTGACTTAATTATTTATAACAAACAGCGTGGTACTCGGGTATTCATTTTATGTTTAATAGATTATACTTAAAAAAAATATTTATTTATTAATAATTAATTGTGAGCACTAGCTTGTGTATGAGAACTAGATTATCTGATATAGGTACTTAATATGAATGCTAATAATAAAAAGAGGTAAAACTCGTGAGATATAATAATATGAATGCTTATATTGTAAATTAAATATAAAAAAAACAAATATTGCTAGACTGTAGCCCGGTGGTATTCTCGAAGCTTGTGTTACGGGTGCTAGGTTTCTGATATACTTAATGGAATATACCTACATACATAAATAGATATTTTTTATTATAAATGTATTGGATTTTGCAGAACGTAAATTTTTTTTTCCCCAGGCAGGAATCGAACCCTCATGCGTCGCAGGTGGACCTTCGTCCGCTGCGCCACAGAAAGGATGAGTTAAAGTTCGTGGTTAAAGGGTTTAATTTCTGTTAACCAACCTTAGGTAGTGCTACCAACAACAAACATGAAACCATCGAAATATTGCCAGCTATTTCCAAAACGTCACCTTATTTAAAGATTCGCCAAACTTTACCGGATTACAGTAAGTTTCCCATTTCCAATACTTTCACTTTGAACTCGCAGAAATCGAAATACGTAGTTTAAACGGTTTCAAAGGCTGAACCTTTTCGTAAAAAGGTTCTGATAAGCGTTTTATGAGAGGAATTCTCTAATTTATAAATTCCCTCTTTACGTATGAGGCTTTTAATATTATTTATTAATGCGAGTGCCACGAAGGCATTTTAACTAGCTCACGGGATGAAGTGTCAACAGCTTCAACAGCAAAATAAGTATAATATATGTGAAAATTATACATATTGTCCCTATAAAACCATTAATGAACAGGAGAAGCCTTTCAACTTATTTTTTCTTTCGTTCATTTCGTAGTCCGTTTATAAAAGAAAGAGTCCCAAAAACCCAGCTAACCGATAAACGGGCAACTCTAGGAAAATGGTTTTATGCTCGTATCACGGTATTTCTGCAGGGAATTGATTTCCCTGGTAATACTTTGTGCCTAGCGGCGGAGATTTCCGGAGCGAGATCCGACGCAGGGTTAGGTATTCTACTAATTTCAAACCATAGGCACTACATTTACAAAACCTACCGTTTCTCTCTTACCAATATTCTTAAAGCTCTAATAACTAAAGGCAGGAATTTTGTTTTGGTCTTTTTGTGTTGTTTGGAATAGAATAAAGTTGTTCCTACGCTAATAAGAAAAAAAAATCTCCAAAATTGTATCGTACTAACTAATTAATACTTGTATTTGCGAACACTGTCAGACAAATTCTACAAATTTATGATGTTATGACAGCCTTATTAAACTGGTGTTATAGGGTAATTTATACGTTTTCACCGCTGGATAATATCATGAAATAGAAATTAGATGGAGTCAACCGGCGTAAGGATCTCGTACTACGTCTTATTTATACGGGCGTTTATTTCGCGACTTCCTTTTTGCATATCCGATGCTGGAGATAAAATATTACTTTACTAAGAAGATACATAGATAAGTACCTTAAAGGACTATTTCATCCGGACCGGACCATGTTCCATCAAGGGTCAAAAAAATCAGTGTATATTTTATTAGCTCCCGGCTTCTGATGTTTATATATAGAGTTATGAATATCTGACAAACTATTTCATAGCGCTGGTGGTATTATATTCAAAAGTTTAGTTGGACTTTTTAATTTTTAATCTCAAATAATAAGACACACAAACATGCTTTTTGACTAAAATTAAACATTTAACCATCATCATCCACACACGGGTGTAGGCCCTCAGTATGTGCCTTTTACCATAGACTAGGTAATTATTTTTACTATGCTATCATATGGGTCTTGTGCTAATCGCATTTAGTAAAAGTTAGAAAATTTTCGATAAAATATTAAAACATTCCATGGTGATAGCCAAACATCATTCTACGATGTCGTGACGTGTAGAAAGAACAACTCGTTGAAAATCAGTTTCCGTCGCTAATAATATTTCTACGTTTCCATCTCATTAAAACTCAAGGATGCTACTCCGAGGAATTATTCAGGCTTCCTACCAAAATAATTAAATTTTAATTGTTTTTAGTTAGTTTTACACTCTGTATTCCAATTTCATCGCATAATAAACGTAAAATCTGTATAATTAAGTAGTTATAAGTGAGAAAAGTGTTATAATAATTGTGTATTGGCCAATCTAAATTTGACGTTTTCGGTTAGAAATTTTGAAGTTATTTGGCTGGGTTTTTGTGTTTTACAAGTATTTGTGCTAAATCGTGAGTTCTTAGCCATAAGAATACTATTTCTATTAAGTACCAACAACTACACCACGTAAGTACAACCACTTCTGAAACAAAACACCCCAGACACTGTGTATTTTGAAACTTGTTAATTTTACATAAAAACTAAACAATGATGACCCGCAGAGGTTTGTCTCGTCAAGACGAACTTACAAAGCTTCAAACAGTTTTGTTGGAGCTAAAAAAATCCAAGGATCAGAATGCACAATTACTACAAGAAATAGATGAGAATGAGAAAATTTTCATGGACTCAATAGAACAGAATAAAAGGTTGAAGAGTGAACTTTCGGTTCTACATTCCCTAAATGCGTCCATTACTGAAGAGCGTGATAGGCTACAGGAAATGATTCATAGGTTTGATCAGAATTGTGGTATAGAGTTTGAATCAGCCCTGCGCAGGACATCTTTGCTGGAGAGAGAACTGTGTGATGCACATCACCTTATCACACAGTTGGAAGATAAGGCCCAAAGCTCTGCCATAGAGTCTACACAAACTTTATACAGTGAATTATTACCGTATACTACATCAGGCCAAGTTTTTACTGAAAGCGATGACATGAACCCCGCCTTGATAACAATTGACTTAACTAAAGATGATAGTGTAGGTCATGTGGTCGCTTCTAGTAAAGGCAAAATACACATGCAAAGTAGCAATAAGTTAAAAAAATATGTTAAAATTAATAAAATCATTAAAAAAACCAAAACAATGTTAAAAATGCATAAAAAAGCTGTTATTAGGTCTAGAACAAATGGAACACTATTAAATAAATTAGAAATGTATATAAATCAGCTTAATAGTAACAAACTTCAATATGAAGATGACATACAAAATCTCATGAGTAAACTAAGCTCCGCAGAACGTTCCATGAACCATTATAGTCTTTTATATCAAAAGTCTACAAATGAAATTCGGGAACTCAGTCTAGCAATGGATGCTGTTCTTAATAGCCAGGTCAGTCTAGAGTCCAGAGTTATGGCTGGTTGTTGCTGCAATGCTGGTCTGGATCATGAGAAATCTGGTCCGGCTAGTCTCTCTAGCCAAAACCATGAGGAACCTAATCTGTCCAGGGTTGCATCATCATCCTTAACCATAACAACAAATCCAACTACACCCTGTAAACAAACAGTTATGTACTGTGATGAAATTGGAAAAAGCATTGGTAAGTTTTTGAACATTGGTATGAAGCATTCTATAATAAATAATTGTTTCCCTAACTCTGATTTGCATCAAATCATGAAAAATATAAAAAATGATAATTCTTTGACAAAAAATACAAGTTTAATAATTATGATTGGAAATAGGGGAAATGTAAAGAAGTCCGACCTAATTAATTATGTGGATGAATTATTTTCTCTACAACTAGGCGAAATTGTATTCTATACATTTCCTTTTAGTCAGAAGTTGCCACAAATAGAAAATAATATTAGATATAAGCTTAACATGACATTGCATACTATTTCATGCAATAACCCTGTAATACATGTGATTGATACTAACAGTATAGTTAGTAATATATTTTATTTGACCAATGGTAATTATTACCTACCACACTTTTACACAAGACAATTAGCTGATTCGCTAAGTTATTATTTAAGTATAACAGCCAATAATTTGGCTATAAAAAATGCTTCTTTTGAGCATAGCAATATAGTAAAGTCCTTGGAATTTTATCCAAGTTCTTTAAATTAGATTATAAGACAAAAGAGGAAATCTCTTGCCAATTAATTCAATTAAATAGAAGTAATAATAATTCTGAGAAAATATCTAATAGTATGAATCACAAAAAACACAATAAAATAAATAATTGTAAACAAAATGCAAAATGTTATACCAACTTGGTGCATCAAAATATTCAAGGATTAAATAGTAAATTATTTGAATTAGAATTGTATTTAAACTCTTTTAATATTGATATAATATGTATTACAGAGCACTGGCTTAGAGACCATGAGCTCATGTTTAACTTCCCCAATCACCAGGTTGGTAGCTCATTTTGTAGAACACATGTTATCCGAGGAGGCTCTTTGATATTAGTCAATAAGACATTAAAATTTAAAAATAGACAAGATATTACATCCTTGTCAGTTGAAAGCCAAATTGAGGTAGCATGTGTAGAGTTGGAGCGGAGTCTTATAGTAAGCGTATATACACCCCCTTCGGCCTCATATGAGATATTTGAGAAGGTCATGGACCACATTTTACTGAAGATATGCAATACAAGTAAAAGTATTACTATATGCGGTGATTTCAACATTAACCTATTAGAAGTTAATGCATTAAGTACTAGGTTATGTAGTTTATTCAGCTCTTACAACTTGTTTCCATTGTTTTCCCAACCAACAAGAATAACTGAAACATCAGCAAAATGTATAGACAATATATTCACTGGCCCAAATGAAAATATAATTGAGAAAAAAATAATCAGTAACTTAAAATCAGACCACCTAGGGCAATTTGTAAAATTTGAAATAAAAGATAGACCAAAATATGTCAAAAAGATAATAAATTATGTACCGGTCACTACCAACCGATTTGAGAGGTTTAAATCAACCTGGGATTTAAAGCTTCCTTTTGATTACAGTAACAGTAATCCCAGTCAACTCTATAGTACATTTTTTAATAATTTCAATAATATTTTTAGTTCAATATTCACCACCAAGTCAATGGTAGTGTCCGACAAGCCTGGCTTTAGCGAATGGGCAACTGTGGGTATACATAAAAGCCGTCAAAAATTATATGAATTGTATAATGAAAAACAGTTTAACTTCTGTAAAGAGTTCAGAGATAAAGTTAAGTCATATTCTAAAATTTTCAAAACTGTTTGTCAAATAGCTAAATCAAATCATATTAGTTCAAAAATTAAAAATAGTAGTAACATTGTCAAAACTACCTGGAAAATAATTAATGATGAAACCGGTAGAACTCTAAACTCTAATACAGAATTTAAACTTAAAATAAATGATATTGTTATTCAAAATGATCTTGATGTAGCAAAAGCGTTTGAAGGCTTTTTTACTGACATCCCTGTGTCTACTACTAGAACATTAAACTCATCATATAGCATTGCAGAGTCATTATTAAAAGAAAATGTACCCATTTGTAAAGTAGACTTTCACTTTAAATATGTAAACACAGAAGACATTTTAAAAGCTTTCAAAACTATAAATGTAAAGAAAACCAAAGATCTCTGGGGTATCTCGGTAAAAATACTTAAATCACTTATACATACATTTGCATCTGAATTAGCTTACATTTTTAATAAATGCGTTGACTGTGGTGTATTTCCTGATTTAATGAAACACAGCAAAATTGTACCTCTCTTCAAATCTGGTACTACGACGGATCCGACTAACTTTAGGCCAATATCGGTACTGCCTACGTTTAGTAAAATATTTGAGAAACTTATTTTATTACAAATCTCACAGCATTTTGATAATAATAATTTATTACACAATAGGCAATATGGCTTCACCAAATGCAGGTCCACTACTGATGCTGGCGCAGAGTTGCTAACGCATATCTATGATGCGTGGGAAAAGTCGCAAGATGCTTTAGGAATTTTTTGTGATTTATCGAAGGCATTCGATTGTGTAGACCATGAAACATTAATCAGAAAATTACATCATTATGGAATTAGAGACAGCTCTTTGGATCTTTTTGCTTCTTACCTAAGTGAAAGGATTCAAAGAGTTGATGTTAATGGTAAGCGGTCCCCAGGGTCTTTGGTTTCAATGGGTGTACCGCAGGGATCAATTTTGGGCCCGTATCTCTTTTTAATATACATAAATGATTTACCCCATCTTGTAAAGAATGATCACGAAATAGTGTTATTTGCTGATGACACCTCTCTTTTGTTTAAAATGAATCGACGTACCAATAACTATGACAAGGTGAATAACGCTATTTCGAAAGTAGTTCATTGGTTTAACTCTAATAACTTGTTACTTAATGAAAATAAAACCAAATGTATAAGATTTACATTACCAAATGTTAAACAAGTTAAGGCAGATATTAAAATAAAGGATAAAAACTTAGAGTTAGTAAAAAGTACTGTATTTTTAGGCATAACACTAGATAGTAAGCTTCAATGGGACGCTCACATAGATAAGTTATCGAAAAAGCTCAGTTCTGCGGCTTTTGCTGTTAAAAAAATTCGTTATTTAACGAATGTAACTACATCTAGACTGGTCTACTTCAGTTATTTTCACAGTGTTATGTCGTATGGCATTTTACTCTGGGGGAGTGCTGGAGATGTACGACTGAATAATATATTTGTGCTTCAGAAAAGAGCTGTTCGATCTATCTATAAAATGAGCCCAAGAGAATCCTTGCGTGAAACATTCAAGGACATAAATATATTGACAATTCCCTGTCAATATATTTATACAGTCTTAATGTATACCCACAAAAACATCAATAGTTTTCCTAAGAAAAGTAATAGACATAATTTTAATACTAGAAATAAGGAAAAACTAGCTTTACATATTACTAGGCTACATAAGGTTAATATATCTTTTAAGGGGCAATGTATACGCTTCTATAACAAGATTCCCAAAGAATTGCAAGAATTATCTATCACTAAATTTAAAAACTTGGTAAAAAAACATCTTATTTCAAAATCATATTATAAAATATCAGAGTATTTAGAAGATAAAACTGCATGGGATGGAATCCGCTCCAATATCTTAAAGAAAAGAACAAACTAACAAATAATTGTACTAAATTCAGATATGAGCTGATTGTTCTTTATGTTTCTCAATTCAGTGCTTAAAAAAACGAAACATATTTTTATGTCAACCTTGTTTCCATTGTTTATTTTATTTAATAATGTGTTGTATTTATTGACTTGTCCAAGTGATCTTTAGGATTTTATGGAAATAAATGACATAAATCTTTAAAATCTTTAAATCTTTAAATCTTTATTAACGATGATTTTCGGCAGACTAGCGATGCGAAACGTTGACAGAGTATTTGACCACCGCACACGCTTAGAAAGTTTACGTTTGTTATAATAAATAAATAATCATTATCTAGCCCGTAAGTAAGCTCGAATCTTGTGCTAGATTTCTGATATAAAGTATATCAGAATATTCGTTTAATAAACATAAAGATATATATCAATTAGCGCAGGGTTCATTATACATACTAGAACCAGAACTAGTATTTACACTAGAATACTACTGCAAAATTACTCTTAAATTAATTTACAATAAAATAGGAACTCAATAATCGTTAAGAACGATATTATAAAGATTTAAAGATTTATGTCATTTATTTCCATAAAGTCCTAAAGATCACTTGGACAAAGGGAATACACAAGGGATCAAAGGGAAAACACGACAGAAAGTATCACTATTTGTAGAGTAGCCTCTTGATATCGTGAATTATATGAAGTCTGGAAATAGGTGGGATATTTCGGAATTGTCACGAAGTCACGAGACGTAGTTTTTATAATTCTACGTTTAACAGTTATTTTATTTAACCGTGTTATTGGAACGACGATGAAGTGTGAGAGAAATTATTATAGATTAGTTTGACTTTCCATATATTTTGCCCCATTTTTACGATGGAATTTTTGAAAAATGCTTTTAAAACTGTAATGTTATTAAAACTGTAATGTTATTAATAAATTTTTCATTTAAATACCTATCTTATAATAATTATGATAATAAAAAAAAACATTTATGACATTTATTCAAGTCACAAATACTTTGGAAAGCGTAAACAGATAATGGCGGATAAAATAGAATATCTATAGTGTCCACCCGCGGCTTCACCAATTCCACAGTAACCGGCGTTTTAATACATTTTCCGATTGAAATATGTATTTTTCCGAGGTAAGAAGTAGCCCAAGTGTTATTGTGATATAAAAGCAACATTGTCGTGAAGTATCATGGAAAACCATTCAGTAGTTTTTGCGTGAAAGATTAACACATTCTAACAAACTTTTGCTTCAAACTTCGATGTCTATTCAATTTTTTTCTCGTAATAAAAACAAAGCACAAACATTATTATTGCTTATATTACTTATATATTATTTAATATGTGCCAATACTGTATTAAATACCATAATTCTGATTACATGAGATAAGATCTATAAGGGAAAATCACGCAGTCAAAGGAATGTTGACCTAATCATGATTAGATTAAGGTTGCTAATCATAGTGTGGTAATTACCCATCAATCCATGATTAATTGTATAATGTTGATGTGTTTGTTCTGGCTCCGAGAAATCCATATATATTGGAAATTGATTACATATCAAGGGATAATGTGACGTATTACTACTGTTTAGAGTTTAGTTTTGTTTAAGTTAACGGGAATAAACGTGCTTGATATTTGGATAATGTAGAACATTCATTGGCCTTGGATAATTTTGGGGTTGTTACACATTAGGCCACAGTGAAAATGTTTCTATACAAAATTTTCTTGACTATACTTTTCTTAATAGTCATAATAGTATTTATTGGTAATAATCTAATTTGAATTTGGTATTATCAACAGGCTTACCACGAAAATTTGTGATCGTAGGCCCCTTTGAATAAGATACCATATTTTCCCCGTGTCCTGTTAAATTGAATTATTTACCATAAATCTCGTGGAGTGGCTCGGCAACGCAATCGTATAAAGACACGGGCGTGTTTACAGCAGCGCGTGCGCATCCGTAAACATGTCAGTAAACTGAAAACATCTGTCTGTTTGTTTTAATCTGACCAGCGCCTTCCGCTGACTTTGTTTTAAAAGGTGCTTCTCTGTACATTGTAGTGATAACCTTAGATAATTTAATTATAGTTACAAAATAGGACATACAGTTAAGCTTAATGATATCACTTTTTATATCTAATTAGCGAATTTTTAAAATATCGCAATATAAACAACAATATAAAGAGAAAAATAAAAAAAAATAGTTTGAGAGCCACCGTACCTGTGAACAGTTGGATTTTTTTCCAAGAATCCATAGGAATTAGGTACATTTTTCTGTAAAAACGAGACCTACATAAACGCACAGACAGACATGAACTTAGCAATAATATACGACTACTTGCTACTATTTATCCAAAAGAACGGAAGCAGATCTTTAAATTTACCAAAATTGTGATGTTTACTTATTAATATACACATACCATTCAAACTAAAATAATAAGGTAGCATTCGGTCGGTGCCTAGCGCCCGCGACGCGCGACCGCGACCAGAAGACCACGCGACCATTCTCGCGAAACGAAGTTGTCTGACCACGACCACGCGCGTGTTGCGGTCGTGACATTGTATTGTTCAAACAAACAAACAAAACATAATAAATTATATTAATAAATTGTCTTTCCATATTTGAAATTTTAGTAATCATACCGTATTATGAGGTATAACATAATTGTAGTTGGTATTAAGTAGGTACTATTATTTTTGTCGAGTCTTGTGCACTGTAAGTATATTTGTATTTACATTTTATAAGTGTTTCATGTATGGCAATATTCGATATGAATGTACAAATTCAATGTGAGCAGTAATTTAGCTGGTCGTCTGGTCGCGGTTTGCGTCGCGGTCGCTAAGATCGGAATGCTGCCTTAAGGAACCCCAGTTACGAACAAGCAGACAAAGTTCCTGTAATCCGCGGACTGTATGCATAGTCTCGTCTGCACCGTGTTCTTGTTATTCGACACTCAACTTCTGCGGTCTGAACTTTGCATCGGGTTAAAATTTAATTTCATAGAATAATTAAACTTTTTAAACTATGAACTTGTGCATATTGTTATGTATAAGTGAAGGATTTGCTATTAATTAAGAGTTAGCCATCAACATATTGCTCTAACAGGATTGAAACCGATTAGGTAGTAGAACGACGCTACTGCCTGTCTTTTAGGTTCGAGACGCTGTGCCAATATTCTTAACCCAGCACCATAGTCGGTTCTCAGTAGAGTTATATAAAAAGGAATCGGTATTTTTTTTAACCCAAACGGTTTATCTCACATTATTCATCGAATCATGATTGATTAATCTATTGTTCCAGCAAACAAGTAGGTACTTACAAAATATTTTCATCTTGACTCATATTCTATAAACCCGGCTTATGACGAAATAAAATCACAATCAATTTATTTTCGTTAACAATAACAAAAGCAATGAGTTGCGAACGATTTGTTACATCTTTACCGTCAAACAAGATTGAACGAGAATATGAAACAACGTGAAACAACATGAAACAATATGAAACTTCGTATTCTGAAACAGTTGATTGTTGGCACGAATTAACTTCTGGAAAGAACGCGTAAAATGTTTATTTCATTAGAACTGATGAAAGGAAAGAATTGGTTACTTCTACTTCAGATATTTAACAAACGTGACGAAAGACGAACAGGAATAATCAATCAAATAAGTCATGGTTTAGAAATATGTGGAATTCGGTAATCATCATCATTTGATTGTCAAGATGATAACAACAAGATTCCACTTATTTCTAAAACAAGAATCCATTGAGATATTTATAAATATAAATACACGCGATAAAGACCTGTATTCATTATAGTAGGTATGCTTATAATAACTACCTTGCTTATACAAAATACGTGAGAAATAATTATACTCCAGGTTTTGATAAATTGTCGTTGTTCTAGTATTGTTCCGTTTCCTACGTCATAAAGATCGTCTCTGTGCTACAAAGTGATTGATGTTCCGGAGAGAATAGCTTTCATCATTCCAGATTTTTCATTATTTTTGCGATGAAAGGAAAATCTGATAATGGGAAGCCTGAATCTGGAGGCTGAGATTAGATGGAGATGGTCAGTGTTGATTGATTGGCAGATTTTTATTGCCCACTTAGTTTCCACACGCAGCTTTGCCCGAGTTTTAAAGTAAGTTCCAGTTGTGAACGACTCTGTTGCTCAAAATAGTAATAGAAGCTGTAGTGGAGGTGACATTATTAAATAAGAATAGAATAGAATATACCTACTTTATTGTACACCACGAAAACAGAAACAGACAATACAAACTTAAGACATTTGGAGTACAATGGGCGGCCTTATCGCTGTGAGCGATTTCTTCCAGGCAACCTATATAAATAAGTTTCGTTTGATTAATTGATTTTATCTTTTCCAGCTTTCATCGTCATCAGCCTCATAGCCACCAATATTACGTACTCAATTAAAATACATTCATACATTTTAAATGTAAATAAGACATTTTACCGCCTTTCTGATTCATTCTTAAAACAAAATTCGTGAGTTGTAAACCCTGTTTCTGTTTGTGTTGAAAAGTATGCTCCACGTGTGATTCTGAGTAAACTAATGTAGATCTACGAGAAGAATTTTATGTAAACATTTAAATAAAAATGTATGTAATTCTTGGATATATTCTTTGAAGTTTGAATTGCTTGGAACAAATTAGCAACGTGTAGTGAAATAGGATATAATTGCGACGATATTGTTGCTAAACTATCGGATTCATCATCATAATGATCACCCCTATTTACTTTGTTACTGAATTGATTTGATTCACTACAAATCAAATCAATTTGCAAAGAGATAAATAGACATTGTATAGGTAAGCTAATGTTAGCACATTTATTGATCCATTGGGGAAATTTATAACCCAGCGATCTAGCGATTGGATGTATTCTACAATTTGCTGAAGCCGGAATATATCCTAAAAATGTATGTATTTTGGAATAATTGTATTCTACTCGGATTTATTTTAAAATGTAATAATATCTATATCAAATAATTATTCATCCTATGATTTCAACTTATCAATTACATCGATATAATGCTCGTAAATTTAAAAGATTTCCAGTTATCCTTACTAATACTATAAATTCGAAAGTGAGTAAGGATGGATGTTTATAACTCTTTTACAGTAGCAATACTTTTTCGACTCAATTAATAAAAACATGGGTGAAATCGTAGTTATTAAAAATAACCTTGTATCTATTTTTCTGTTTTATATTATTATACCTACTCTTATTATATAACACTCTTGGTCGCATGGAAAGTTTTATGGGAAACTGAATTATTTTCAATGCTGTTTTTCACGTAGCAAAATAATATTGGCATTCACTAACAAATGCGTTTTTGTTAGATAAATAATTTGTCTATGATAAATCCGAGTAGAATACTTCATAACATTGTTGCCTGTGATTGTCCAACGTGTTATCAGCACTTACAATCGTGACATCGTCTTTAGAATATTTACAAGCGTTTCAAGGATCTTCATAAATCAATAATTTTACACTCAATATAACAGTTATTTCCATTTCTCGTTACAAAACTTCATTTTACTGCAATCGCAAGTCGATTGATAATATATATGTCCCAATAATGGGTTCTCTTGGAGAGGGTAGTGGGAAGTTCACCGTGGGGTACTGGCTCAAAAATAGTACCACCCTATCGCTTCTCGTCGGAATTATCAAACTAGGCTGAGTCATTTTATATACCTACCAGGAGATGACAGTTTATAGCATATTTTAGTATCTAGACAGTAAAAAAATACAAATTCATGTTTTGACTACATAACGGCATAATTATCATAACGTTTTAGCAACGAAAAAGCGGTATAATAAAAATATTAGTTACTTATGGTTTTCGCATGTATTAAACTGTTTAAACTGTAATGTTGCATTGTGAGATAAATAAAATAATTTGTGTAATATAGCTCGTTTATGTCCGTAATGCATTTTAATTAAACTTTACAAATATTTGCTTTAGCTTAAATAATTTAATTTGTAAGCCGTAGTAATCGCGTTTTATCTATTTACTAGCCAACGCAATTTAACTGCGGTAAATAGTACTATACCGTTCTAAATAAAATGTGACCAAAACGTAACAAAAAACGTTCAGTTTCAGCTGAAAAATGTGGGTTCCTATCTTAGGCTGGCACCACACGATCTACTTAGGTGTAGTAAAATTTTAATTTAACGACATTTCATACGTCTATCATTAATTTTAATTCTGACATGTATTTATGTTAGCGGCTGCTTTAATATTTATAATGCATCGAAGTACGAACCATTAATCTTAATATTGCCACTGCTAATCCAAATGTTGGAAACCGAAATCCGTCATATTTGGGACATATCTTAGAGAACTGACCGAAAGGAGGTGCAAAAGACAGGCTACTCCGTCAATAACAACAAATGACAAGTCACATAATATGATCGCCACTTTCGTGTCCAGCCACAGTCCAAAATCTAGTGTCTCAATGATATTGCATAATTTATTACTGTTTACGTTGTATGCATGTATTTGTGATATTAATTAATTTGTATAGGCTTATTATACATATTGGCGTTGGATCAAAATGTTTAAATAGTAATACCATAATGTAATTTAAGACCTTTAGGAAAATACTAAAGCTTAAACAAACTATAAATTTATCATTAGCATCAAATGTTATTTATTTTTCTAACATCGTCCCTGGGAATGCCAGGCTGACTCATAAAAATCGTCGAAATCTCGCTCTTTTTAATTGAATACTCTAGAGAACATACAAGAGGAGGTAAGCGGATTTGTTCCCACGTGTAAATTAGGTAAATATCGGTGATGCCCGGCGATCCGTGTGATTAAACCAGAGCTTTGAAACTAACAATTACGTACGTGATTTAAACATTTATTTTTATATTTTAAGTAGTAATACGTTATCAAAATGTATATGTTAAGTGGAAGCAATTTTTCTAACATTACAATACTCGCCACTGACGGAAAGTACCACCAGATTCCTGCGTAACTTAATGGGTGGTAATCTGTGTAACTATACCTAACACAATTTACTTTACTTTTGTTTGAATCTAAAATCTTTATCGCCAGAAGGCATAAGGATATCGTTGGGGTCGCTGGATCGCTCGCACAGAACAGAGCCAGTTGGCGTGGACAAAAGAGGAGAGATTTACCCAGCAGTGGGTGTCAATAGGCTGATATGATGCTGTAGTGATATGGTGGAGCGACTGGGCATTTGTGTTGTACTCGATACCGTAACAATATATAATATAAAAATAATAAAAACTTTTACAAGTTTTTTGTGAATTTTAACCACGTTATCATGGATTTTTATCGTGTACTTTTATCATTATAATTATATTAACATACTAATATTAATTAAAAAAATAATTTGAGATAAGCTTCAAACATTAATATATGATGCTGATAGGTCTAGTTCACATGTCTACAACCCGCGACCCGAGGGCCGCATGCGGCCCGCCGAGACTTTCCTTGCGGCCCTCGGAGGCCATAGCAAATTATAATATTTTATTAACAGTAATAACTTCTTAATCACATACACCTTTTTCGCGTTTTCTCTATTAGCGCTTTTATCTATTCGCAGATCCAGTCGGTCCATTTAATCGAAATCGGCGTTCTTTGAGTTTGACTCTATTTAATTTTACCATCTACTCTAGGAGTTGCGGCCTGAGCCGCAACCTGCAGCATGTTGCGGCCCTACGGGCGAAGAAAAATGGATTTTTAGCCCTTGGACATAAAAAGGTTGAAGATGCATGCTTTAACTAGTTGATTGTACTTTAAGATAATAAATATTTTTAATTTTTTCATACTTATTGACTTTTTTGAAATTTTACATTGTTTTTTCTTGCCTAACGATACCTCGATTTTTTTACCGTAATATCAAACCCCCATTTCTCACTTCTAGCTACTATCTCCCTAATAGAACCCATAATAGGTCTTGGGAGGTTTATTAAAATCACCCACCATGCTTATCACACATTACACATTACGACGCTGCTGCCCGTCTTCTACTTTATAAATATCGTGATTTCGAGGGCACTATAAAAATACGGGGTTGTACTTTTCCAAGTACGGCACCATGTGGCGGTGCCTCTCTACTCTCTATATTCATCAATATAATAAATATTATTATTATGTGGAGTAATTAAATAATGTTTTAAATAGAATTCCACAGGTTAATTAAAACGGTGGCTTAGAACCCGTGCTTAGAACCGCAAGCGTCTTATTCAGAACTAAAGCTGGCTTCATAATATAAGCTGTATTTAAATGGGCCGAAAAAAAGCCGAGGGATATAACACACTTTGATCTTCCTTTATGTCATCTGACATGTGGTTATCGACACGATTAAAAAAAATACAATCCTTTATGCTTGATACAATCCTTTATATAGTCAAACGGGCTAACCGGTCTTGGGGTGTTTGGTATAAACAAATTGCGTACCACGCGTGTTGGTGATCGCAGTAAGTTGGTACAATACAGAACAAGGAATTAAATTTGCCTTTATTGCAGCCCATGTACACAGACCTTTATGATTATTAATGGTGTGTTGTTCTCCGAGAGATAAATATGTATTGTTTAAATGTTAAGTAGTTTTCTCACGAGGGCATAGTTTGATAGCGTCAGTTTTTAACGGTATTTACTAACTTACCTACATTTAGCAACAAAGTAAATAGTGTAATTATTTAGGTTATTCCGAAGAGTTTTGGCTATTGATCTATAAACCTAAAAATCGAAATTATTCATAGTTTTGGTTCTAAATATAATAATTGTGTTAGCTAAATAAAACATATGTATTATAGTTCAAAACATGTTGCATAAAAATCCAATCCTACAATGATGGTTTTATAAAAATACCTACACAAGGACAATATTCTATCATCCCTCAGAGTAAAGTGAAAGGAAGCACACAATTTGCCACCCTTTTCTCGATAGATATTCTAATGGAGTTACTACTGATTGATCTATAAAGCGAATTCCGGAGGAAAGTATCAGATAATTCAATCAACTATGGAGCTGCTAGGAGGTTGGGTTTTCGTCATCATTATCATCTTAGTCAAATACGTCTATTGATAGACGACGTACTTGAACACGCATCATAATAACATAATTTCCAAATTACTTCCTTCTTATTCTCTTTCGTATAAAGTCCAATATAAAAGCTGAGTATATAATATGTATATGCAACTATGTAGTTGTTTGGTGAAAAAGTATGCCAAAAATTCTGCAAACCAAACTTAATCATAAGAATCGGGATATTGGGATTCCAGATTAAGGAGATGTTTCGCTTCGTTTTGTTTATTTTATTTTAGTGATTTTTTTAGTTTCAATTCCGTGTTGAGGAAGTTCGACAATTGTAGGTTTAAAACTTATATATTCCTTAATTTTAACACATTCAACGCCTACGTACGGCAGTGCAGCTTGCGGGGATGCAGCTGGGCCGCCGCGATACAGTCTTGCAGAAACGAGATTATGTCATGAGCGCTGATAGTGTTAAAATTGATGGACTCGCTTAACATTTGCTTTAACATTAAAATAAAACATCGAGAAATTCAGTTGGCAATTAGCCATAGACGTATTGGTGAATGCTCTCTTCTAGAATATAAGACCTTAATTAAATAAATAAAAAAAAAATATTGCTGGACAATTTAACACAACGACATCTAGCCCCGTGGTAATTTTGAACATAGTTTATGTTTATCCCAAGTTCCAGCACTTAACGCTCACGTTTCAAAAGCGTAGATCTCACAACTACGTCAGAAATTGTTACGTAGGCTTTCTATTGTGAGCGAAACACAAAGATATTCGGAATTACAACGCTGGAGGCACCTCCAGGCATGGCAGATCAAACGATATATTTTCTATGTTTAATATGTATTTAGCTGCAGCGTAGCTTTGAGCGAGTTTTTTAATATGTGACGTAGCGACATACTATGCATATGCTGGACAAATCAAATGACTAAATGGCTATACGTTTTAAAATGTACGGCTCCACGTACTGCAGCTAATGTTTCTAGAGGACGATTCACAAAGCTATTAAAGAATATTAAAGGTACGTGATAAAAATTTTTTTTTATTTCGTTGCCTATTCCATCGGCTGAAATAATGATGATGATAAACATTTTTTCTCTGCGATAACAAAAACTCAACATATTTCAAACGATTACCAATAAATCACTATTTACGGTGAGTATAGCGAATGACTTAAGAGCTGCGATTATTTGTGTTTAATTCAGGTTATCAAACTTACGTAGGTATTTAAAAAGAAAAGGCATTATGTATACCAAGTTATGTAGAGTTTGTATTCAGGGTACCTAACTACTTTAGCATGGTTGTCCTAAGAATAAACTTGAGATCAATTTACGAGTATGTCTGGGTCTTCCAGTAAAAAAGTAATAATTAGTAAATGTCTAATGAGTCATTTACTGGGACCGTGAACTTGAGATACCAACTCAGAAGAATCGCAGTCTGCATAAACAGTTATTTGAAATAGCGTTGTGCATTTTACATTTTTTAAATAGTGGTCACGATAGAAGCCCTTCATACTGTAATTGCAAGATAAAATGCTATAAATTTATCACTTATCTTATTAAAATGGATGCCGTAATGCAATGAGTTTGACGTGACATACAAACAATACAAACAGATTACGTTAATCCTACTATTAGATAAGGTGTCAAAAGAAGCGTTGATGGCTAGTGTGAGTATATAATATTATATTCAAATTATGATGATAAAATTATTTCAACAAGAAAATAAGTTTAATGACTGTTTTGAGATATATTATGTTGATATGAAAAATGTTTAGTCAGTGCGCGTTATAATTAATTCTCCAAATTTTTTAAATTTCGAAATATATATTGATAAAGCTATTTTTACAAGTTGTTAATCTTTACCAATGCGCCTTAAATAATCGTAATAACACAGAATACATACAGATAGAAGAATAGTGATAGCTCTAAAAACGGAGATTAAACTAAAAGTTTTTAGAGCTATTACTATTCTTCTATCTGTATTCTGTGTTATTACGATCTGTATTATTAAGATTTTATGTACCTTTATTCGCGAACAATAATCCACCTGCCTGTAAAATGTTAACTTATTGTATTAAAAACCATATCTATATATATGAATATGAATATGAATACTGCCCTATTCATACAGCCAATAAATAACATATTTACAAACTACGTTATTATGAGTAGGTAAAAAGCTTTAACTAGAAAAATCCGTAGCTATTTTTTTTTCTTTCATACAGCCGACACCATATTTTTTCTAATAAGGTGATCTACAAAATCTCTACTGAGGCAGAATGTAACGTTAACATGTCTCAAAAACAATCAGACATGTACAAATTAACCATAATAAGGAACTAAGAGTTAGATGCGTGGAATGTTATGTTATTAAACATAATTTATTTCTAAGATTTTGTAATACCTAACTATTAATTTATTCTTTTTTTAAACAACCATCATTTTATTAGGTACTATTATGATTTCTTGCTTACTTTTCATGAACAAAATTCCAAAACCTATTTATTTTCATCACGACGATCAATCACCGAGAAAATTACCTTCGATTTTGTGAAATTCAAAGTCCAAATCCACTAATTTCAATCAGAGTTACCAGACAAAACTACATTATCGTTAATATTACTTCTTAACGGACCATCTACTTAACCTTAATGACGTAGTTTTATTTTCCTTCAACGATTATTATAGAAACATCTGAACGACATTTCCACAAACATTACTCACAAAAACGCCAGTTTCGGATATTTAAGCGTTTCAAATTTCGAACGGGTTCATGTTTTCAGGTTCGCAATTTAAAATCCTGTAGAATAACAATTGAATGTAAAACTCATGAACTCACCCACACAAAGAGAACATCCAACACACACTAGCACAGTCACACGCGGGCGCCTCGTGCGGCGCGGGGAACAAACTGAAGCGTAGAGCGGCGTAGGCTTCAGCGCAGGGCGGCGACACACCGCGTATTTCTGGAACCAATCATTCGAGTTACGGGGAATGGATACGTTAATTAACTTGGGTATTGCTTGAGCAGTGTAATTGTACAATTGTAATTGGTAATGTGTTTTAGTATGTTAATCCATTGATTGTGATTTGAGATTTACCTACTAGTGACTCCTCTTGGCTTCGTTATCGTTTGATTGTTTGAGTTCATGTGTTTTTTTAACTTATTTTTGTAACGTTTAAGACTACCGTTTACAAATATTATGGCAATATGTTATTTTTTTATAAAACAGACATCTTAAACTTAACTCTATGATAATGGAAATGACAATTTTTTAAATGTAGGTAATAATGTAATGTAAGTTATTTTATCACAGCAACTTTAACATAATCAAAGTCCATAATCAACATAAACGAACATTTCTAGTTAAACTTCATAAATACACCTTCAAGGTTGAAAAAGCTCAGCGCAGTGTGCCGCTGGGCTTAGTTTCAGGGCTAGCGAGGCGCGAGGTGTGACGTCGAACCACTGAGGCGCGGGATGTGCCCAATGTTTATCATTACTGCACACTCTACATTCTACCTCTATGCCTTCAGTCGAGTCTATGGTCATTACTATTTTGTTTTTAGAAAGTAAGGTTCAATGAGACCATGGCTATTTCTTTTTTAAACTAAGAACGTTTATGTGATACACGAACGTGATATTGAATGCTCAATAGAAAATTTATTCGTGCTTTGCTATTGAATCACAAACGTATCGTTGTTTGAACAGTATAATTTGTGCAAAGAGTTGCCGGGTGTTGTTATTCATATACTAGCATTTCTCTGCTAGTATGAATAATAAAACCCGGTGGCTTTTCGATACAAAAGATAGAAAAATATTCCTTATGATATTTTGAAGTACCTATCATAGTAATTAGCTAAGTACCAACCTGGTATTTGCCTCACAAACATCCAAATCTACAAGACAGGCGTAACACTATACTAATACTTAAAACAGACTGAAACACTTTAAAAAAATCATAGTGCATTAGTTAGGGATTGTGATAAGGTTAATAAATTATAAAACTATAGGTACTTACTTATGTTGAAAAAATATTAAGGTTCCTCGGAAAAATCTCAAGTATCTCTATAGAGCTTTAACCAGTAGATTGCCTCACCTATCATTAGTATCATCTATTAGTCTAATTACTCAGAATGTCAAGTACGATAGTATTTATAATAGGACATTAGTCACTATCATGCTCAAAGATAGCTGTAACTACTGAGATTGTGAATATCTTGAGAGGCAATGGCGACAAGACGACGGCCATTTATCATGAAAGGTTTCAAGTTAAGACAGTCTTCCATTTATGGTACATTGTCTATGGACGTAAACAAACCGAATTTGAATTTGGAGCTGTATTAGAATAAGGCTGTCTGTAGACGCTTCAATCGGTAACATTATTCGAGTACGAACTAAATTAAATGTAGGTACAAATGTATATAATTTAGAATCTACGTCTGAATATTATTTAACATTTTTTATTCTTTTCATATTTATTTATTCTTGATTAAGTAGGTAGGTATTTTATTTTAATCTGACTTTTTAGACAAAAAATTGTGAAATATCATAAGAATGGGTAGTACCATTTATGATGTTTGCGTAGTTTTTGTAACTGGTGAGTAAATAGAGGACGAATCCATCGAGATGTTTTAATACATAACCCTATAATTAATCTTACTAATTAATATTACCTTATTAATTTTATAAATAGAGTGATTTGTCTATTTCACCAATAAATGATTTTCTGATTTTGAATAATCTTCACGATAAAATACTCGTAGCTTACATATCAGAATAACATATTGTACTTTTAATGCTTCAGTTTTTACTTTAATTAAACGAGGGCAAAGCCGCGGGTGGAAATCTAGTTAATGTATAATTTATTTTCTTTTTTAACAGAAGCATTTAATGTCCATTATTAAATATGTTTCGCTCGTACATTTGTGGATATTTGTGTCCACGGCTGGACATAATGGTTTTGGTCCTGATTTGGAACATTACGACAGATGAAATGCGGTTTGCGGTTCTTTCTACTTTCAGATGTGACCTTTTTGGATTAAAAAGCCTTTATGTTGTGAATTTAAATTAAATTTTAGTTAATACTTAATGATATGTTAAAAAATACTGTAGGTTTACTGTGATACAGAATTTACTCCAACTTTTCACCTAAGGGTATGAAATGTTGGTAAAAATACCATCATGCCTCTTTTCGTTGTAATTTTATAACTCAAGAACGGCTGGCCCGATTTAGGTGCTTTTGTTTGTAGATAGTCGTAGTAGCTCGGGGATGGTTTAAAAGGTGAGAAAACATGAGAATAAAGCGAGCTAAGCCGCAGGCGGGTCAGTTAGTAAGATATAGATATTATTTTTTTTGTTTCGCGATGGTTTTGCGACATGATGTCTTTTCTAGTGAGACTACATACCTAATCTCATTATAAAATTGTGAAAAGAAACTTAGAAACTTAGGGTTTCTTTGGAAGTTCTAAAATTCAATTTATTTTTAGAATCAAAACAAATGTGTCTCAAAATGTAATACACAACGTCTGAATATTAATGTCTCAAAGAATTTTAATCTAATTCTGTATTCTAGTCACCAAGGGAGGTCAAAGGCTAGAGTAGGTCGTGTCACAGTATGACGCCTCCTTGGTATGCTTTGTATTGGACGGACTTTCTATTACATACAACATTATTGCAACTTTATATACGCATTTCTCGCAATATCTTATACTACTCGTATAATGGCAATAGGATTAAAAATTATAATTAAAAGTAAATTTTGTTTGCAATTTTCATAGTAACATCTATCCCCGTAGTAGGTAAGATCTACGTGAGTAATTCCCGTTGTTATAAAATCAATGTTCTTTATTTTTTCTAATTGAGTCGAATATGCGAAGTATTACGAATAGGGCACCGCTATTAAGAGCACACGTTTCATTAAAACAACCCATACGTACCACAGAACACGTACAGTACACCACGTTTGGGCACCAAAATATGTACCTACCTACCTTTGGGTAAATCTATGCAATTTCCATGATAGTGAACCTTGAAGGGTTTACTGCCGGTCGTGAAGAGATCCGTGGTTTACGAGCGCGCCTCCCGTCCTTCGTCCCTAATTAGTGAAGTCAATTAGGGACAAGGACTCCTCAAAAATCTGGCTATATCTCTTTTTATTTATTTATTTATTCGCCACACAAAACACATATCAATGCACTGCACATGACACAAAAATTACAATCTAATAAGTATGTTTTTGGTTGGTTTGACGACTATACGGCGCGGGCGAAAGTCCGCCTTGTTATAGGTCCGCCTCAGGACCAATATATGTATGATCGTTAATATGTTTTTTTTTATTGTTGATAGACCCTTGCTTGACCACAATCTCACCTGATAGAAAGTGTCCACCACGGGTCTGGGGGTTTCTACTTTAACCTAGCCCAAGTATTCATTCGGGAAATTGTTATCAGTCCCCATAAAACCGTAACAGTTATTTTAGAATTTGTCGAAATTAACCTTTAGATAAATGTGGTTAGCCTATCACTCAACCTTATCTTATCTAGACTTCAATTAATAGACTTTGACCCCTGACCTCGAAGTTCTTTGGTCTTTAGCCTCTTTTGTTATTTGCTATGGAGAGGCTTCGTTGACTCTTATTAGTTTAATGAGATATCTTCGGTCTTGTTAGATCTTTGGGGTATAAGTAATTTTCTTTCACTACAAGATCAAGAAATTCTTCAATTTTAGCAAGTCTTATTGTGTCATACAGATCAGTTTACCTATGTTAAACCTTCTAACTAAAATCTACTACTACATGTGAAATCAAAAATGAGTTTGGTGGTCTGCAACTGCAATGTACCAACTCGCGTGAATCTATCTTTTGTTTTCACGTGAGATGACGAATAACCCTAATAATTATTATTTTCTTTTGTTTTATTGATCTGGGTGTCTAATTTGTGTTTCTATGGCAACAGTGCTAACCTTAACCTTAACCAAAACCTAGCTAACCTTCTAATTAACCTTTAACTTGTAGGTTGATTTATCAATTAATGTCCATCCGTGGACGTCCACTTGAAAAAAATATATGCAGAAATGATGAAGATGATGTTACCTTATTTTACATTCCGGTAAAACATGTGACTGAACAAAATATCCTAAACGTCTCAGGTAGGGAACTAAATCAATTCATTCGCTTACTCAAAGGTATTCACGTGTTCAAAGCTTGTTCAAAGAGGTATGCTTGTGCAAAGATTCTTGTTTTAGAGCCATGCGTGTTCATAAAATCCAATTTTGTACACGACTTGGTATGATTTTTAAATTTAAATACTGAACATTATTTAAAAGCTGCCATCCACATAAAGAACAAAATAAAATAAATTATACGAATTTCACTTGGATTATTATGAATTTCATAAATTTTGTAAGACATTTTGTTGTGAAATGTGGCCGAATACAACCTACCGCCCTTCAGCAAATACGAGTACATTTTATTATACAATGTATGGTATCTATCACAAGTTTAGAGTAACAGTTTACGGCAGGCTAGCTGTTTCTGTGTGAATTATCCCGCAATATTTATATAATTTTACCGATCTCTACTACATAATATATGGTTTAATAATTATTTCCTCTATGAGGTAAAAGTTCTAGATAAAAGTTCTAGAGTCATTCTATTTACAATGATCTGAACAATGGCGTCTAAACAGATAATTTTATTTTACTGTGGGAAAAATCCCAGAGTGAGTGTTTAATTATCGTCTAATTGTGTCCATTAGGTTTTTTATTATTATGTTTCTTCTACCAAATTAATATTTAGTTCCTAGATTTATATTACTACTTATCAAATTTCAACAGTTTAGAGAAAAGCGGCTGTGACATACGGACGGACGGACGGACAGACATGACGAATCTACGGTTCCGTTTTGCCATTTGGCTACGGAACCCTAAAAACCAATTCTATTATTCTTACCAATTCTCATTTTGATAATATGATGTAACATTTGATATAAAAGACTTCAATCTCTGAATCTCATTCCGTATCCACCAATAAATCCTTGTTAAAGGATTTGGGAGGAAAATACTGAAGAAGTGTAGGCGTCACAGCGTTTATGAAAGTGGCTGAATAGGCCATTCGGGGAATTTAGGTTCCTTCAGTGTCTTTATGGAATGATGAGTTTGTAACGGGCAGAGGGATTTTAAACGAGGTCAAATATTTGTTACGAACTTTTCACCCACGGCTTTCCCCGCGTTATAATGGATTTTCCCGCGGTAAATAGTAGCCAGCAGGTATGTATTATTCTGACTTACCTATACAGATATAGTTAACCGAAAAAAAAACACTTAACAATGAAAAAATAAATATTGTTGGACAATTCACACATCAACAATTACCCCCGCTACGCCATAAACGCTCACATCGCAACAAATAAATTACCTACACCACAGAAGTCGTTGCTAAAGAAAAACCATTCTACCTAAAAAGGTAATTTTACTTATCTCTCAGTTTATTTTCGTGAAACGCTGTAGGTATGTTTGAAACAATGCATATTATTATTGAATTAAATTATAGGCAATATAAAAACAAAACGTGGTTCAAACAAACATGGTTTTACGTTGTTCTACTAAGGTAAAAGTAAAAGACTCACGCACAGATCCTCCCACATGTACTCATCGACTGTGATCTGGCACATAAAGAGCTTTATTATATTCATAAATAAACTGCGATAAGGTGCCGGCTTCGGAACTTCGGAATATTCTATTCTATTCCATATTTGTTTACAACTTTTTTTCTGGAATACGTCCTCTATGGCGCGGTTGGCAAGATTCTACATGTCCACATGCAGAAGATTGTGGGTTCGTATCCTACCCGGAATCATTGCACATTAGGAAGCAACATTAGGAAGCCTTTCTAGGGACAATATTTTTTTTTTCAATGGTATAATAGTAGTTAATTAAATAGAACGGCAAAGCAGTCGTGGAGTGTACCTTTGTTCGGTAATCCTGTGCGATGTGGGAACAGTGTGTTCTCGAATCTTTTGTTTTAATATTTATTAATGTTTTCAGGCTGACTAGCGAGACCCGCTGTCTGTGGATTATGGTAAGTACGAGGATTCGGGAACACAATCGATATGATATGTAAACCTGTAAGTAGTACCTAATGTATTTGTGAGCTTTGATCGGCCTTGTAATTTAAATATAAGAATTAACATAAGGATTTTGTGTTACACAAGCTTTTTATTGCAAAAAGCTCTTTGTTGTGGCTATTGTAATTTTTTTGTGATAGGCTAAGCATAGTCACCCCTATTTATGTTTCCACTGCTGAGGACACAGGGGCTTATAATGCTTTAATTTACTACTACTAAGTGCAAATTGGCGCTAAGCTATCTACTTAATAAGTGATTAACATTTTCTTTGGCGTTTCTTCTGTTGGATTTAAAACATCCCTAAAGTTCTCTTACCAAGATAGTGCCCTAGAAACAAAAGTGAAATAACCTAAACAGCTTACGATTTATTCAGAAATCCCTTTCATCGTCAAAGGTGTAAATCCTTATAAACCGGATGCCAAAAATAAAGGGACCGAGAGCCCTACAGTTATCCGAGAATACTTGAAATTCTACCGGTATCGAGATTTACTTCAAGGATTATTGCGTTGCGCAACAAAAATTGAAGCTTAGGGTGAAAATGCTTAGACGGATTAAATTCAAAGACAGATCGGAATAGCTAGAAATTAATGGAGTGAAGATGATAGGTGATTCAATAACAAGAAGGTCTAAGCTACAGTCTGGATGGAAGTCTTAATGGTTCTGTAATATAAATAAATAAATATTGCTGGACAAATTACACAACGATATATAAATAAATTAATATCTATACTTATATAAATTACATAACAATTATAGACTATTGGTATTGACTATTGGTATGGTTTTTAGTATTCTTTCGTGATTCTATTCATTCTATAACAACGGAAATTTCTCACGTTTTTTAAAAGGTTGTTATCTCCCAAAGGAACCGCGATCCAGGTTTCATGTTTGGGGGTTATTCTTACCTATGTTAGACATACACATGAAATAATTTTCACGCTTGTGAATTAAAGGAAGGTCTGGCCATCACAGGCTCTTGGTCCAGTATCCAGTTATAACCGGATTCAACTGAGTATTTTTGGACGTAGGTGGACTCTGATCTCCTGATTGTTTTTCTGGTTTATAGGAATAATAAGATACATTTAATAAATAAGTACAGGTACTTAGATGAACAGTCAGTTATAATATTAAATACTTCGCAACGATAAAATTAGCCCTAAACCATAGAAATAGACCCTTAACTCATTTAAATGCTTAATTGTCAGGCTTAAATTCACACACAATATTTGTATAAGAGAACATTTTCCGAAGAAATAGGCTTAGGAGTACATCTTAAACCTTCGAAAATAGACGTTAAGTTAAGTTGTTAAGGGGCTTGAATTTAGTTGGGTACAGTAATGGTGAAGGGAAACATCGTTACGAGTAACTAACGAGCTTGCCACAAGTGGGTCTGAAATCAAAGCTTCTGGATATCGTGAAATATTATATAGGTCGACACGCTACCTATACGATATATAAATGGCGAATCAAGCTTATAAATGGCGAATCAAGCTTATAAGCTGGTTTGTAAATAATTATCAATAAACTTTTTTTTTTATAAATATTAAGTACCTACGAACATACAAGATTGGTGACTTCTGAATTTCTTAAACGAACGATTTCGAATATTTTTTTAAGAAATAATGAACGGACGACTCATTTCTCGCGTCTCGTTCGGTCATAAGCAGTAATGTCCCAAGTTTTTGTTATAAATGAAAGGTCAGAAATAGCTTTCCTTCACGACTTGAATTTTTTGTCTATGGCGAGGCAGTAATGAATCTTGGAAAATACGTGCCCTACGTATCATTACTAATATGATAACTCGAAAGTTGTGAGTAGGTATATCCATAACGGATTTACTTATATGAAACCGTATTACTGGGTAAAAGACACCCCAATTAGAACCTTTAAATTTTTTTTGGGATTTGGCATAATCACTTAACATACTCGTATGCTCAGATGTCGACAAAGCGGACCTGCGTGAGCTGTAGGTTCTCAGGATAGACCGGTACCGGACCGTTTCCCCCCAGTTGACTTATTTACTTACTGTTGCGTAGAAATTAGTTTAGTGCTTACAATAAGACATACTTATTTACTGTAAGTATATACTTATTTACTGTAGTAAGCCCACGCTCAACAGCTCAGTGAAAAAAATTTGAATCGTTATATCTCAGAAACGGTAGCTTGTAAGAAAAAAGTATTGATACATTTTTATAGATAATTTTATGATCTGCAATTTGTTCTCAGGTACTTTTATGATAAAACTTACCGTTTTGCTGAAAATCGCGAAAATCTCACTATTTTTACCTTGAATAATTTTTTTCCTTAATGGGGAATGTTGGGGAACTTCTAGACATTGTTTATAATTGTGTTTTGAACAATTTCACAGAAATTCAGCTTGTTGGGACTTTATGTAACTTCGAATGTCTAAATTGACCGGACTATAATATCCCAATCTAACAATATATATATATAATATATGTAGGTCCTGAGTCTTCAATTTTATTGAAAGAATATATCGTTATGATCTACAGCCTCACGTTCTAACAGCCTCTGAATTACATTACACTTACGGTAGGTAGAATCGATTCTCATTCGCCCGAGAGGCGGAGGCAGAGATAACGCCTGTAAGTTTTCTCAGAGCACACTTCGTTAATTATTGCTAAAGTTTTTTTATACGGCGCTGCGTAATATTTTCTTACGGGTAAAGGGTAAGGTGAAATACGATGTCTTACATTAGAAAATAGAGTTTTTTAGTGCATATTTAAGAACAAAAAGTTAGAGGGATCTTGGGGATTTTTTTATGATGTGAAAAAAGAAAATAGGTTAAAAGATAGATAACCTGAAAAGAGATTATTTACAGTTTATCGACGTTATAGGGGCATAGTGGGCAGGCCGTAGTGATCGTAGATCTTTGTGAGTGTTGTGTGGTGCTGTCCTATGAATAGTGGCTGACTCAGAGATTTACATATATAGGTACTAGAAAACGAGCGACATCATAGTAGTTACAATCTTACTGCGATCGCCAAGCGGTCCGATAAGTATGATAAGACCTATTCCTTCAAAATCTATATTTAGGAGACTGTGGCCAGTAGTGGATCTTAATGTAGATTGATAAAAGTGATAAATCTCACCAGAAAGGTTCCTCCATCTCTGATCATATTAATCAAGATTTAAATACTTAGAAAGCATGCAGCGTTGTGATATCCCAGATTCAAACCACAAAGGCAATTCATTTCAGAAGGAACTTGTGAACAAACTGGAAACTTCTCGTCAGGAATCGAGGGAAACCAAGAGCCTATTCAAATACTTAGACGTTATGCGTAACTCTACATGTGGGTAAGTATGTAAATGCCTCGGTACTTTATAAGATACTGAGAACCAAACCTAACTTCATAAGAGGTGGTCGTCTTACTTGCGGGATCACAAATGAAAATGGATCAATGGTTTAAAAATACATTTTAAAAAGTCTATAGTCCCAAGCAAACATTTCTATTTTTATCGCGTGAAAATACCCTATTTCCACGGGAAATTAACTGATTCGGAGCGGAAAGGTTGTCAATTAAAGCGCAGACTTCATTTCTAAGAATCGGGTGGGAGAAAAAACTAAAAAATTGTTTGAGGTGATATTTGTACTTACTGAAGATGTTGGAAACGATCCTGGAATATAATCGTACCTATTAATTATTATTGTACTTGCTATAATAAGTATTTTTATTATCTATATTTTAAGTTAAGGAACAATAATGAAATATGGTAGGTAAGTTATTGTTAGTTAAATAATGTATTGTTTTCATTGTCATATTCGTGTTAAACTCTAAAGACAATCTAAAATTGTTAAATAAACATCAAAATATTACGTTAGTTGACGTACGTACTCGGTATTTCAATAATATAACTTGACTGATTAGAAGTAATAAAAAAACCAATTGCAACAAAACACAGATAAGAAAACACGGAATAGGTTCTTGGTCAAAGATCACATGAATGAACGTATTAACTGCCTACAACAAGATAAACACAATCAAAATTATCCAACTTTTTTAAAAATAACTTCACTTACCCGTGATACGGGGTTTTTCCTAGTATGTTTACCACAAGTAAATTTCATAATCATAAAAAAAAATTACTTAGCCCGTACTTTCCCACTTTTCGGCAAAGTTAGTAACTAACTTTGTCCGGCAGTCTATGAGCATTATGCATAAGCACTAAACACAGGCCAAAGTAAAAAACACAGGCCAAAAGATGCGCAATAAACTGACAGAAACAAAAGAGATCAACACTATTTACGTTCCCACTGCTGGAACCTATTTTATTTATTTATTAAATTAAAGTGAGAGAGACTGTTAAAATGGAAAGGAAATGGAATATCTATTATAACGCAGGCGAGGCCGCGGGGCGGAATGCTACTAAATAAATAAAACTACTTCATATTATTTAAAGAGCTGTATTTGACAGTGATAGAGCCATGGCGTCGAGGTTTCTTATATAGGTACATATACATAGGTATAATGTGGTGTGATCCACGCTTTGAATCTCAAATTCGGTGGCCATTAATCAAAGCCCAGATCCTTGAGAAGACAGCTCGCAGTGGAAGATCACGATTCGGACACTCAACGGTTCAGAATGAATGCAACATAAAAATGGTATGGGGCTACTGAGAAAGTTAGAACTTTAATTCGATTTACATGGACACGTCAGAAAAACCTTAATTAAACTTTATGTTAATAATATGAAATGTTGACAAAGCCGCACACAACTGCTATTAATATAATGAATGCCGAAATAATGAGCTCTTTCAGCGATAAGTAAATACATTGGAAACAAACAGAGAGCTTATTATTTCTCCGTACCTACTGTGTTAATATTCCGGACATATGACGTCACGATTCCGCCATTAATGTCGTTAGCGAGGCGCGGACGATGCTGTCCTTAAACATCATCATCATCATATCAGCCCTTGACACCCACTGCTGGTAACTCCTCTTTATCATGCCAACTGGCTCTGTCCTAAATGTCTGTCATAAACATGCTGTTGTTTTTTTTACTTGCATTCTGAAGGTTGTGAGTTTGAACCCCTTTCCTCAAAGCACATCTCATTAATTTACTTGCAGTTATCCAACACAGCTTAGTGCTATTGGTGACTTTGTATAAATCTGGTATATGTCTAAGGTCTGGTGTTAATATTCCGGACCTGACGTCACGATTCCGCCATTAGGTAATGTCTCTGGCGCGGGCGATCCCGCACGACGCGCTCGATGAGCTAAAGGAGACTTCCTAATCAATGTGCTAATAATGTTCTACAAAGGTAGGTATAGTAACCTTCAAATTGTGTACATTGAGTTGTTAGATGGTTACAAAGTAAAAGTTTCAACAATTCTTATCCGTTTAGGGACATACAATAACTTATCAGGGCCACTTGTTAGTGTCTGATGATTGACTTATTTAAGGTTTCCTGAATGAGTACTTATGAATTAAAAAATAAAAAATAAACTTATTTTGAAACTGAAGAAATAAACTTTAAATTCGCGAAAATAATTACGGGTTTTATCGCGAGTAACCATTAAAATATTAATTCCGTAGTTCCGTACATTCGTTTTTCATTTTATTCGTGTCGTGCCTATTTAATTTTAATCGTCTGAATTAAATTATCAATTATGGAAATTATCGTGTAAAACGGAGGGACAAACATCAAAACTCTAAAAATCCTCAGATTCTATCACACTTGTTGTTACTTCTTCAAACGAGCTTTTAAAAGAGCTTTAAAGCAGCGAGGATCTTATTTACGTTGAAAGTTCTGAAAAATGCGATGCAGTTCCTTTGTGCCACGAAGACCGTAGTTTATGCACATTTTGAGTGTTTTCTAGGAAAAATGTGCGCCCTGTTGTTCATTCCTGCAGTTGGTATAAAGTTTCATTGTCTATGAATATTATAATGGGACCTAGTTTTATACACCGGCAATTTCACTTATGCCGCCAATTTTTCGTGAGCCGTGTGGACTTGACTCTCCATACAATGATTATTGAATTAAATATTTAAATACAATGATTTTTGAATTAAATATAGCAATATGTTTTAAAAACAAAATGTACCTTATTTACCAACTGCATTTTAGCCTTCTATCTGAGAGTACTATTTCTTATTTATCTCCTACTGAAATAATTTTAATAGATTTAATTAATTAAAAGTTTATAAACGCGTCCATGTATTGTTTTGTTTCTATAGAAACTTTGACTTTGCCTCGTCGTGTGATCGCTAAATCCCTACGAACCTATGGTAGAATCCCAAAAGCAGATTTCTACGTCTTAACCATAAGTTCTATAACCTTTGAATCGTAGGATAAAAACGGTTACAGCCACGTGTTACGATTTATATTCAGTAGATGTCGACTCGTGAAATCACTTCGATAAACATTTAGTTGACGCGCACTCGTAGAATAAATAAATAAATAAATATTACTGGACAATTTTACACAGCGACATCTAGCCCCGTGGTAAGCTCGAGGCTTGTGTTACGGGTGCTAGATTTCTGATATACTTAATATAATATACATACAATAGAATGTTCAATAGGTGTGTAATAGTGTATAATTCGTCTATGGTAATAGATAGAAATCACGTGGTCGTGAATTCTATACATTTAAACAACAGTATAATTATAATTTCATCGTCTAGATATCTAGATAAGGGATGGCAATGCCTTTACTTTCTGCCGATGAGGTGTAGGTACATGTACATTCGGAATCGCTAAAGCCGTGTTAGCTAAGTATGAGCACACTCTAGTTTCTTTCCAACGGTCGTGGATTCAAAACAAGCCGATCAGAGCACCTCTGGATATTTCTTCTTTAAAAATGTATGTGTGTTAAAACACGTGGAGGCAAACATAGTGAGGAAACTGAGAACGTAGAAGAGTTGTAGTAAGGACATGTGATATTCACTAACCCGTACTTCGCCAACGTGGTGAATTAAAGCCTAATCTAGCCTAATCTCTCTCGTCCCTGTGTCCCAGCAATAGGAACGTAACCAGCAATGGGTCATGATGATGATGATGAACATCAAAATGCTCATTTCCTCGTCTAGTGGCTTAAGAATAGTACCACCCATTTATTTCCCGGCGGTTTCCTTGTACCAAGTAAGTGTTAATTCATAGGAATCTACCCTGTTAGAAATCACTTAAGTCCAAGGGCAAACTGAACACCTTGCGTGAGTGTGGCCACTAAACGGGTGGGCAGTAAAAATAATGGCAATTTTATGGCCTCGTATAAATCAGCTTAACTGGAGATCTCTATTGATGGATCGGCAACGCTGTTGTTCCTTGTTTTAAGTATTCTACTTGCAACTTTCATTATCATTATTAAGCCGTCTAAAGTCCACTTGTATTATTGACATAGTCCTCGCAATTTAAGTTCAGAACTCTAATATTGTTTATTGGTCCTTAAAAGCATGATTCTGAAAATGTAGTTAAATACGATTCTAATCAAATTCATTTCATGTTGTTGCTTGGTGCCCTGACGCTTAAGAGACTGTTGTTTATGGCATGTTCATGTTCAAAGTAAACTTAGTAAAATAAGTATTACCTATATCAAACAATATTGGTGTTTAATTCTTAATGAATCAGTTCAACTAATTACACAATAATAAACACTTAAAGATTCAAGATTTTGGTACTTAGATATTTTTGTTATGTATCTTTATTGTTTCTTAGGTACTTTAAGAGATTCACACATTTAAAAACTCATTAAAAAGTTGAATGGAACCATATGTTCTAACATTATATCTCCATCCTAATATTATAGCAAATACGCCTTTATGTCCTGTTTTATAAGACTCACATTCTCACGTGTTTGCTCCGATTTTGTCTACAGTAGGTTGACAGTAGGTAATTAAAGCATATGTTGGTTTACATGGTTTTTTAAATATTTTTACGGAAGATATATTGGGCCTCATAAGATTAGCCTACCAAAATAAATTTTCGTTGATTAATTCACATGAATTTCAGAATGGTAACTTTAAACCATTCTGTCCATCATTCATAAATAGTCATTAAAAGTTAAAGATATTTCTTTTAAGTCTGCTCACGATCTAATCCAAACTAATATTAGTAACGGAGGTGTTATTTTTTTACATACATAGAAAACTAGTTTTCTCAAATTGTTCTATGACGTCATATTCCATAGAACAAATGGGACCTACTCAGCTGATTCGCCCGCGGCTTCTCATCTTCCCTGGTCTACTACGACTATTTCAAAAGCAAAACTTTTTATACTCGTATATAAGATAGATATATCAAAATAGAATCTGTTTTATTTATAACGACTTTCATAATTACAGACATCGCAAAAACACGTTAACGCAAAAATTAGAATTCAAATATCCTTGAAATGTAAATCCAGTTCAGTGGCACTCGGGGGCCTCTTACACTTTGCCCGATAACTGGATAACCTCTGTAGTTTTTGTACAAGTTTATAATCTATGGTCTGGTATTCTTTTGTTTGTTTCTCGCGTCAGCAGCACACGCGTAAATAACCCCGTAAAATTTGGCGAATAAGAGTAGCGAAGTGACAACGGCTTATCATTCTTATCTGTGTAACTATAAAAGTATATAATATGTATTAACACAGAAGTCGGATAGTATTCCTACGTACGTGAGTGTGCTAACATGTGTAGAATCGTACGTGGTAAAATTAAATCGCGAAGTTGATGTTGTGATGTGACTTTACCTACTGTGTTAATCAGATACAATGATGCGTGTTATTTTTATTTTTGTTACATACTTTGTGGTTTGTTCAGGTAATTGGAACTTTTTTTAACATAGTTTAAAAATAAAAATATAATAAATGTTGCTAGACAATTTACGCAGCAATATCTAGAGCCCCGTGGTAAAGCTCGAAGCTACTAGTTAATCTGATACACTTTATAGAATATACACTTCTATGTATAGATAGATTATTTATTATACATTATATAGGTATGTTACAAGCAGGCATTCGGCCGCTGAGCCACAGAGGAGATGATTAAGTTTAAGGATCTTATGATTTTGTAATAATAATTTGTAGTAGTAATCGTATCATAATCATGATCTGAAATAAAGAAATTTTATTTTATTTATTTATTATATTACTTTATGATACGCTTCAAACGTTTGAAATTTTCACGTTTTGAAATGATATCAGGAAACTTGTTCAGTAACATCAACAACAAAAGTATTAGATAAATACTTTTGTTGTTGATGTTACCGAACAAGTTTCCTTACTTCAAGATCTCTAAGGATCTTCAGGATAAACCCCAAGGGATTCTTCTAATCCTTTACACCACGTAGCGATTTAGATTAGCTCTGTAATGTAACGATTGGTTTTAATGAAGTGAATTGAATTAATATTTTTACTAATATTTTCAGTGGCCACCATACACCTCGATCCTTTATCCATCAACATCACAAAACCCGGCACATTACGACAAAGGAAAGTAGTAATTAATTCCAAAGATGTAGAGGTACAGATAACCCTATTTGCGGAAAATTGGCACTACAGTCGTCATTCTTTTATACTTGAATTTATGATATGCACCGGACCGGAAGGACCTGCGTTCTACGCTAAAGGGTTAAAAGGTAACGCACAACATTATGAAAAGAAGTTAAGTTTTTTTGACCCAACTCGAGAAGATGACGTAAAATGGGTATATTTATATAAAATTGAACAACCATTGTTATATAAACCGACTTGTAACACTGAATGGTTTTGCAACATGTATATGAGCAATGTGACAACAGACACAGTCATGATGGTGTATGAGATAAATTTGGAAGTTGAGTTACTAGGAAATGATACTTACAATTATGAGAAATGTAACAAAGCAGAGCCGGTATTCGGGTTCATTTTCCTGACGAAAACTTGGATGATAACTTCTGCTGTTGCTCTCGTGGTGGTGCTGATTCAAAGTCTGGTCATTTGGCTCTTATGCAAACGGATACGCAAGCCAAGACAAAGTTTTGAAGAGGTGAGTTTTGAATAGTCTTATTTAAAGAACTTCCCAAAGAAAGCCTGTTTTGGGTGCCGTGTGGTACCGGCTGAGAATTGTACCACACAGTCTATTCCCGTAAGCGTCGTTAAAATAAAAGATTTGGGTATAAAGAAGACGTCAAGCATCCTTGTATTACCGTACCAACTTACTGCGATCCCCAAACTGCCTTGAAAAGCGTGGTGATTATACCAAACCAACCTATCCTCCGCGTTTTTACGTCCTACTACACCTATGTATAACAGGTAGTTTATAATTATAAATGTATCCACGATAAACGTTCTTTCGAACACTGAAATAAATTTTCAATAATACGAGTAAGCGGACCAGGCGGTTCCTGTTTAGCGTGTTCAAACCATAGATGTAGGTACTTAAATACTCTATGGTTCAAACAAACAAACTCTTCAGCTTTCAAATATTAATATAGATAGTGTAGATGATATATCGCCTAATACTCTAAAATCAAACCATAATGATAAATAAATACTACAAAATGTACTTGGATACTGAAATTTACAAACAAAACCAAACAACATTATTTAGTTCCCTGAGCACAACCGTCCCCATAGACATAAATTATTGGTAATACTACTGTAATGTTGTGATCTTATTTTAATAAACAATAATAATAATTAACATAAACTAAATATACATAGTCTATGCCGTCCCTCACGACCGCCCAACGCTTATTCTATTGTCTACAACACTAATATCTATATTTGTCTATGCTAATACCATGCTAATACAAGCACATTTTAAATATCGCGATATCTTTTCAATGAGACGTTCGAATTGAATAACAAAAAGTTCTTGAAAGGTATTGTATTCGTCTTGATAATGCAGTAATCTATACTAATATTATAAAGCTGAAGAGTTTGATTGTTTGTTTGTTTGTATGTTTGTTTGAACGCGCTAATCTCAGGAACCGCTGGTCCGATTTTAAAAATTCTTTCAGTCTTGGATAGTCCATTTGTCGAGGAAGATTATAGGCTATATTTTATGAAAAAAATCAAGCGAAGCTGTTGGCGGTCGGCTAGTGTATTTAGAATTAATACCAAGATACAAAACAAAGTTTTTGAAGCGATAGAAATTTATATCCGGTCTGGCAACATCTTTAAACTTTGTCTGTTTTTTTTTCTGTAAATAAATATTTTATTTATTTATGACTAGAAAATAAGAATTATATATTTGTTTTGAAAATGTGCAATTAAGTCCATTTTATTTCAGATACCTCAAGATACCTCGTGCCGTTATCTAAGCGACAAGTCAGGCCCCTCGGCCCCAGAGAGGGAAGTGCTATACAGCGTCCCGTACTGTGATGAGCTCGCGCGCTCCAAGCAGCGGCCTCCACTACCGCTACCAAAGTCCCCACTGCCGAACCCACGGCAGCTGAGACCAACGTATAATAATCAAACATAAGAAAATACTATTTGTTATTTTATAGTGATTGACTCTCACTTAAGTTTTCTAAATTATTAGAAATTGGTATGGGGAAAAAAGGAAACTGGGAGGCGTGGGTTCGACTCCCACTCGATGGTCAAGGTTACGTTGTGATCTTGTAATTTTTCCCATACCAATTTCTAATAACATAAGAAAATAGATAAATAAGTTTAAATTGTAAATTTTGTATGAATCCCATAAAAAACTAAAGGTTTTTATTTCACGTGTTGCTGATTTATTATTTTGAAACTTTTTACGTTCACACTCAATGGAAAATGAATGCTTTCCCATGGTAAATTGACATTTAACTTTGTTTAAAGTACTAGCTGTTCGCCTTGCGGCATCGCCTGCGAAATGATACATTTCCCACAGTAAAACGTAGCCAGGGTGTACCTAAGCTTACTGTATCAAATGTTATTAAAATCTCCCAGCCGTTATGTCGTAAAAAGTAACAAACATGTACACTCGCAAACTTTCGCCTTTATAATATTAGTGGGGTATTGGAATAAATTATATTCCAACCCCCCCTTATTCCTTCAGCATACAGTAAATGATATGATGAAATAATTATATAAAAATCAATGCCACTTTTCGTTGTAATTTTATAACTCAAAACTCAAGACACTCGTTATGATTTTATGACAAAAAAGCGATTAAATTACCTACTAGAAACACAATATTGAATAAGATCTAGCCGTTTACAATGTATTTTTTCGACGTTCCACTCCGACGATCTCTGAAGTAGCGTCTGGAATAATAAAAAAATAATGTTGCCAGCTTCATTGCTTCGCGGGTAATTTGGCATTATCGTATTGGTCCGATTGGCAGGGTTTATGGACAAAACATTATTTATTGGGATTCAGTTTTATGATAAAATCATTTTATTATTTATTTCCTGTGAGTTGCGACGATGGCGCAGTGGGCGAAGGTCCAACGCAGAGGAATTCAGGATCGATTCCCGCCACGAGAAAATTTTGAACTGTTCAGTAGGATTAACCAGCAATACCTCCGTTAACAACTGCTAATCTGTTTTAAAATAGTTTTAACAAGTGCCTAATAAGCGGGGTGATTATACCAAATTATTCATAGAAGCAATGGGTACCAAAGGTCTTGATTTGATTCATAACACACTGTTTATAATGAAGATGGTTGGCATTAATTCTACTAACAGTTTGCAACACCCAAAAACTAGCCAATAGGGACTAAGAGTATGCTTAGCGAAAGAGGTCGTAAATGGTTAATTTTCATTATATTTCAGAATCATGAAATTCTTCTCAAATACAGGGTTTTCTGTGTTTCAGATTTCTGTGTCTTGATTCGTTTACTATTTTGAGCCCAGTTACAATATTTTTAATGATTTTTTATCGTTATTTTAAGATTAGAGTCATATACTTATAACAGTCGGACGGGCAAACGAATATAACTACATGATGTAAATAATTCGGTTTTCAAAATCATCATTTGCATAGGGAACCCTGAAAACACAAAAACACCCAGCTACAAGCTGTAAGTAAATATAAAAAATTATAAAAGGATGGAAAGTTGGGACTTGATTATGCAAAGCACAATGTGCACGAGCCTCGGAAAAACAAAATATATTACGCCTAATAAACTAAATTACTCATCAAACGAGACACAGACTCTCTTTTGGAAATAATTGAAATTAAAAAGTTCTGTATCAGGATCGTACAAAAAATATGTTTAAATCCTCCTAAAATTATAAACTCGAAAGTTTGTAAGGATGGATTGCATCTTTTTTTTTCAATTACAAAAATAAATGATGTTCACTGCATAGACAAAGAAATTCTTAAGAACGTTGCAAAACATGGTTCCTTATAGTTCTGTAGATATTACATGGTATTACGAGTACTAACTTTAGTACCTCTGTCTCACTGTCCAAACTACACGCTTAATAATTCAGTTCAGGTAAGTTTTTATGCCCCATTAAATCCTAGGTCACTGCCACTGGTACTTCCAATAATCGTAATTTCAATACCGAAACTTAGTTCTAGGAAACCGGACACAGGTTATTTAACCGAGTGTACAGAAGGTACAATATTCACGAGGTTTTTAATGTTAACGTATCTATACTATAACATGAAAATAATAAATAATAATATAAAATATCCAATATTCTACCAATAATATAGACGCTAAAGTTATGTTGCTCTTTTTGCAAAAAACGACTCAATGCTTTTACTGAAAGTTATACCTATATAGCACAATTATTATATAGCAAAGTTAATATAAGAATAATACGTGGTTACCAGTTCTAAGTTAAATATTGCATTAAATTACGAGTAGGTATAACGTTTTCGAGAAACATTTCTTTAATATTCATGGAATGGAAATATATATCACAAACAAATGCTAGTAATGGATTCCCACGGTACTGTTATAAAAACTTCCCTCCAGCTATTTTTTCTTACAAGAAAACCAGATGTTTATGTTATCTCACTCCAAGGAGACGGGTTTAAAGATTCTACTTATATTATGAACGCAAAGGTTTTGAGGTTTGTTTCCCTATAACGCAAAATAAATATATTGGATGATAAAAAAAAAACTTGATAGTGGCTCATTTCAGTAAATCTTGGGGAAACGATCGCCGCGTGTACAAAACGTTTCAGCCATCGGACGCCCACTGCTAAACATAAGCCGCTTCCAACCCAAAATTATTAGAAATGTCCTCATTTCCATTACTTACTTCCATTATTTACTTTTGGGCTGGAAGCGGTAGCATCTACCGTGAACGTGAAGATTAAAATAAAGAATTTATCTTTGAATTTTTATTGTAAACTATAAGTGAAGGCTCCGTAACCAGCCCTTATGCAGGACACAGATTGAATGAATCCAGTAGCACCACACAGCGCGGCGCGTACGCACGTTGCTACTCGATTCAAATATCGAATGTTGACACTATGACGTCACTTCCATGAACTTTTAAATTTACGAATGCGTTACTAAGTAGTGATGTGATTTTATGTGTGTGTTGTGATATAATGTTTATGTATCAAAGTGCAATAAATATGTGTGTAATGTAATGTGTGTGTGCTAATATAGTTACCTACTGGATTTATGAAATTGTAAGTATAAACTGACTGTCCTAAGACTAGTACGTACGTTTTAAACGTTTATTCGAACTTGAAATGGGTGGTATCTCAAGATTAAAATGTTATTTTTGTTTCAAGTTTAAAGCAAACAGTTTAAATCCATATCTGTGTCACCACAAGTACTTAATATAAAAACCCTTAACTCTGTGCTCGCATACAAAATATATTGTTTATTTATATTACATAGAAATCATATTAATAGAAATCTTAAATTCAATTTAACGCTAAATAATAAGTTTCATTTAGCTCTGAAAAAAATCTAAGATTTGTGGTACTAACGCGTCTTAAAATAGACCTAAGTATATCTAGACAAAACCTTAAATATACTAGAATAAATAAAACCGGTAAAATAAATACCCAAACACAAGTCGCAAAGCATTATTTTATTACTGATTGAAACAAAATAGAAGTGTTTTAGTTTCCGATTCGTTCTAGTTCGCAGTCCTAAGTAAACAGTGGTATGTTTACTTCCTAAAATGGCCCAACGAAGCTTACGCTCTTGCGAATCGATGGAGGATTCAGAAAGGGTCGTGTGAACAGTTAAATCAAAAGCTTGACAAAGGATGGATATTTTTAACTTATTTATTATGAAAATTGATAAAACAGTTACTGAATCCTACTAAATAGAGGGTCGCCGGTTCTCGAATTAAAACAAACGCAGTATCGGGCGTCCACCAACTATAGCTACACTATAGACCATGATGTATGGAGTCAGAATACACAAAAAAAGTAAAGTGTATTTAGACCTTTTTACACGGTGTACGCCAACATTATCAGTACCTATAAAATCAAAATGTCTTGTGGAAACATTATATTAATTTTATTGTAAATTATTGTGATATGAATTGCATATTATTTATTTGTATCAATTAATTTTTTAACAACATTGCACTGCTTAGTACATGATATAAATTGATTGCACAGCCACATTTAAACCACAATATTCTATAAGCAGTGCTATCAACAACAAAGTTATCAAAATCCTAGTTAATACAACATAGAATACATAAACCCATCAACCGGTTAAAACAGCGATTATCAGTGAAATCTCATCAGTTTCATTACAACATAAAAAAACAATCGAATCTGGTTTAAACTGCACCATTCTTTATCTCAAGGCACGCCCTAATCGCTGGAATTAAAAAGCTCTATTTGAAGTTAATAAGTAGCTTGGAAGCTAGTTCTTACATTTAAATTACTCTTTCACACGAGGCAGGATTTTTAAATTTAGATTGAAACGTATTGTAATAACGGGAACGGAGAATAAAACACTGGTAACAAATATTTTTAAATTGAAAATTAAATAATCGAGAGCGTATAATTTAAAAACTTGGTCTCAATAGAAATATTAAAAGAAACCTACATAAAATCCAAAAGTGTAATACAATATTAGCAATAACTTTCGATCAATTCTTAATTTATTATTTAAAAAATTATTACTACACTAAAATAATGTTAGGCCATAAACAAATTTTATTAGGGCTGGTTTTTTTAAATATACACACAAAATAGCATTTCATTTAATCAGAGTCCTGTCTATTTCTATCTAGGTCTACGGTTTAATGGGTTAAAAATTCTATTCATGTACAATGTTCCTTCGCATACCAAGTAGTTAAGTATTTCGTAGTAGCTACTAGTTATTCTACTGCAATGTGTCATTACTGGCTACGCTCAAACACGTTACTGTAACTACCCAAATAGTGGTAGAATCATCATATCAGCCGTTGGACGTCCACTGCTGAAAACAGGCTTCAGACAGATTTCAGTCGCATCCATGTGAGACAACAGTTTTTGTCGCAAGTTCGTCAATCACAAACAAGATCGTCTATCTCATCGTCTCTTCTGTTGTATACCTAATTAAGTTGATATCATAATCGCTTTTTAATAAAAGGATATCCGGCGACGATGAAATTTAAACAATATTAACAATTCGACACCTGACTTACAGGAAACCATATTATTATAAGCAGTCTACGTACTAGATATAAGTAAGTTTTAATGTCTGGACAATTCACACAACAACACGAACTTTATACATAATCTAACTATGTAAGTACTAACTGCTCTAAGGTTTATTACGGGTTAGATTACGAAGCGATACTCTTCCACCTTCATTATTCGCACTGCTAAAGTATGGAATGCGTTGCCTGCTGCTGTTTTTCCTGAAACTTATAATCTGGGTCTCTTCAAGACACGAGTAAATAGGTACCTTCTAGACCCTTGCGATCCATCTTCGGCCACATCGACACTTTCCATCAGGTGAGATTGTGGTCAAGCAAGGGTCTATCTTCTATAAAAAAAAAAAAGATTATTCTACAGAACACTTTAAGCCACTTACATATAAAAGGCTTAAAATATTCATCTGGTAAAATCGTTATAACCACAAATCCGTAGAAAAGTTTGTACTCAATCAATCGCACGTACAGCCTAATAACCTAAGAGCCCGTGATGGCCAGACCTTCCTTTAATTCACAAGCGTGAAAATTCTTTCATGTGTATGTCTAACATAGGTAAGAATAACCCCCAAACATGAAACCTGGATCGCGGTTGCTTTGGGAGATAACAACCTTTTACCTGTTATCTCCCAAAGGAACCACGATCCAGGTTTCATGTTTGGGGGTTATTCTTACCTATGTTAGACATACACATAAAATAATTTTCACGCTTCAGAATTAAAGGAAGGTCTGGCCATCACAGGTTATTAGTCTATACTAAGAGCCCGGTCTGGCCAGACCTTCCTTTAATTCACAAGCGTGAAAATTCTTTCATGTGTGTGTCTAACATAGGTAAGAATAGCCCCCAAACATGAAACCTGGATCGTGGTTCCTTTGGGAGATAACAGGTAAAAGGTTGTTATCTCCCAAAGCAACCGCGATCCAGGTTTCATGTTTGGGGGTTATTCTTACCTATGTTAGACATACACATGAAATAATTTTCACGCTTGTGAATTAAAGGAAGGTCTGGCCATCACAGGCTCTTGGTCCATAAACAAAATACGTATTCATCAATTTCCTTTGACATTCTGTCAACAAAAATATGATATATCTAAAGTTCCGTCATTCCAGCCTGATAGTGTCGAGCGGCCTCTCAATCAACTTGAGTTGTACAAACTTCGTGACAGGCAAACGTACTTTTACCTTATTTTTATATTACACAGGGAATGTTTTTTAAATACCTACCAAGATTTTTTCTCATTTTTGTCGATTTCTACTTGAGTTACGTAAATGCAGAATCGAGTAAGTACTTAAAATTAGTCGATACTTTATAAATTAAAATCAAAGTGCCAACAAAACATGTAGTGTACCTAATGATTTTATCATTCCTACAATGAGAAATATTAAGATCTGGCCACAACAAAATCATCTTTTCTATTTTTAGAATATTTCCAGAAACATTCATTTATCCACAGCCCGTAACCAGCCATAACCGAAGCTCCCATGTAATTGTATGATTGTATGGAGATCGAAGGTACCTCCTTAATAGCCGCGGGGCCAATTAGACTCACTCCACTTCATTCACAAAACTGCGCCCGCCACGCACAGGTTAAATTAGTTTAAATCTAGTAAAGGTTTGTACACAACGGTTGTGTTTTATGTTGGGTAGTTACTGTTAAAAGTCATAGAATGATAAGTATATAAAATAAATTAAACATTAATATCCTAGCCCCGCGGTAAGCTCTAAGCTTGTGTTACGGATACATTGTAGAATATGTACATCCAATATTTTTTACTATACATATAGAACACGTCCACCAAGAAGGTGGACAGATGATTACATTCTACACAATCTTTTACAAATATTGATCACAATAATTATTAATTATTTAATAATACGATTAAAATCTCTAGTGTAAAACACGCTTAACACGATGCATCAATAGAAATTCCATTAAGTTAATGTTCTAATTTTAAATAATACGCCTGGAACGGATTTAAATGTTTCTAAGTAATGTTTGGATCGCTCGCTCTTTATAATCGTGGATAGGGAATTACCACGGGAATTACCGTCAACTTTTCAAGGCCTTTCTTTCTAGGTCTGCTTTCAAACACCTCTAGCCATAATAAATATGATAATTAGTTTTATCTTTTATTAACATAATATTTTATCCAGTATTTAAAATAATAATATTTTATCATATAATTAGGTATATTTATTTATTTTATAATCTCCTAGATAAAAATAAATGCCACTTTTTGTAATTTTATAACTCAAGAACGACTGGGCCGATTAAGGTGCTTTTGGTTATTTAATAATCGAGTTAGCCCAGAGGTGAGAAAACATGGGAATAAAGCTGGCAAAGCCATGGGCAGTTCAGTTCGTAAGTAATTTAATTCCAATCAACAATATCGAATGGTTAGATAATAATTAGCACCAGAAATCGCAAACCCACAAGTCCATTGATGATTCCAAGTTCAAACTGAATGAAGCGAAAATGAATGAATGAATAGTTATCTGAATAGGCGGCATTTCAAAGCGGACGTGATGAATTCAAGTAAGGAACGGCGAGACAGGGACGTAATAACAAGGAGCGGGACTTCCAAACCAAGATGTCTGCCGTTTGATATCCTATTGTAAGAGTTGGTCAGGTGCAATATTTTATATTTTTCTTATATATTATTATATATTAATAAATACTATATATTAATGTCTAGCCCACAGACAGCTTCTCTTACGTTTTTTTTACGATATCTACATTTAGGTAGTTTTTACAATAATTATAGCCTTCGTCAATAATAATATAATATAAATATAACGAAAACTAAAATAGTTTTTCAAATCTGACCAACGGTTTCTGAGATTAGCGCGTTCAAACAAACAATAAAACTCTTCAGCTTTATAATATGTATAAGTATAGATAGCGGAACACCGCTTTGATAATCATATCACATTTTTTCCCAAGTTAACGCCTAACTACGTTATGATGGCAACTTCGATAAATTATTCGACAAACAAATTAAAAGTAATAAATGGACAGTAATTTCCGCTGTAGACAAAGTTAATTTGCTTTTTAAACTTTAGAGGATATAAAATATCGTAACGAATTAGTTAAAGTAAACTTTCTCAGGTTATGGTCATAAAATTCACAGTCGAGTAGAGGAAATGAATACAAGTGAATTATAAATCAAATTTTGATATTCATACGTAGATAGATCATTTTTATACATATTTAACACCCAAACAAATATTTGCATTTTTGAAACATACCTTTGTTTCATTTATACCATGTAGATACACAGTGTAGATATTATAGAAATATTAACCTACTATATAGGAAGCTGTATATTGGGCATACTAAAAGGAAGTACCTACAGGCATTGCTTGGGCTTCCAAGATGGCCGGAAAGATATTTTTTTCATTTCCTCTTTGCACAGTTATAATTTTTAGTACCCGTATGTTAAGTTTTTTTTGCGGATGACGTCAGTTTATACAGTTGGTTGAAATACATAGAAGATATTGTTACATTTTAATTAATTTCAATAATGGTTGTCGCATGAGTATTTTGTATATGCATAGACAATCTAAATTTAAAACCTATAGGTAATATCCGATAGATCCCAATGTTTAATATATAAATCTTGAACTACGAGTAGGTACTTTTTACCCAGGGAAAATTACTATGAACCTATCAAAGCCTGAAATGGAAAGTTAGTTCCCATATTTATTTTGAATCTACTAAAGTAGTTTACCCACAGCTAAGTGAATAGCGAAGTTCTTCTTGGGACATCAAAGGCACGCTTATTAGGTTATCCACAGCTTGAGTTCTAGCCTGGAGCTTTGACGTAACTAGGTTGTAACCTAGTTACGTATTAAAAGATAATTACTTGATGGAGTTTATAATTACCGTAAATTTAGTAGAACTAGTAGAAATCTGGAAATTCGCTTTAGAATAACCAAGTTTTATCTCTGTTTTGGTTTTACAAATTGAGACCGATAAACCGATATAATTCTTAAGTACTAACACAGCTATTTATAACAAAATCTTAGATGTCATTTACACTTTGACTACCTACGTTTTATCCCTTTCGCTATCAAAGGCATGGTGTGCGTTACCGGATGTGGTTGTCTATGGCTGGTGGACTGCATCGAATGATATTACAATTGACCGCAGATGCTATTGTCTATCAAAATGTGGTCGCGTGTGTAGTAACAATAAGTATTTATACTGCAACGACAAGAAATAAAGTAAGAAATACTATTCGACCTCATACGATATATTCGTAACTAAATTGTATGCTAACAATAAATACAGGTAAATGTCATTAAAATAAAAACTTGTGTTTCCAGGTGCCGGTGGGAAAATGCAGACAAAAAACATTAACGTTAGTCAAGAACAAAACAAAGACAGTGATATAGCGGTGAGTGAGAAATAAAACTCATTTCAATTTTATAATTCATGTAAATTTTATTTGTATCAACAACTGTGTATTTCCAGATCAGTTAGGTACCTACTATTCAATCACTACAGCAGAAACAACATAATAAGACTAATTGCTAGGTAGTTCTTCCGATTAAAAGATTTCGAAACATTAATCCTACAAAATAATTAACTAAAATTAATTATTTAAATTCCTTACAATGTTTGCTACGCGCGCTATCTACAAACTTTCATTCAAAAGACTTCAACGCGCTGCTAACCGCGGCGCCACGTTCTACTTAGTTCTACTGTATTTCCAGAGATGGCGAAACCGTTCACAAAATCTCTCAAAAGATGACGCTGTTCTAAATATTATTTAACCTTACTTTACTTATTTTTCAGAAAATAGGTCGGCAAGATGGCCCGGCGTTGAATCAGCTGTGTCTGAACCAAGTCACGGCCCCAGACATCGGTTCCTCGTATTATGGTCAGTATGCCTTATGCTAAGTGAAAATTAAACGAAATTCAAATTAAGTCTGGACTCAGGTGTTACTTGGTAATAAATGGTAACGAGCATCCCTGAATTTTAAATAGGGCAAATATTAGACTAGACTGAACGAACTTTTACTCTTTAGTAATGATTGTGAGCACGAAGGCCACGAAGCTAAAGCTATAAGCTATCTAACTATTTGAGCATAAATTACAGGAAAACCCTTAAAGTTGTTCGATGAATTCTGCAATTTTATTAACTACGTATAAGACGATGACTTGGCAATGTTTTTTGTTTAAGTATAAAACTATATTTTGTTACCCTATGTTGGGTGTCGTGTAGGCAAAAGACCTCTGTAGACCCCAATTTTTTACTCATTTGGCTTCCCCGCAAAAAGTACCCCAGTGGGTGCACACTCATGGCTTATTTATTCAAGATAGAGCGAGATAGCATACGTATTTCTTTTGTTTTAAACAGTTGGTTGGTACCTACCTAAACATTAATTATTCAGTTTTATTTCGACTTTACCGTTCGCGAGTTCTTCATATAAATATTTTGCTTCTGCGAAATCTTTATTATAAAATTGTCGCTGGCTATTCCATTTCAAAATCTATTAAAATTTTTGTAACTTGTCTTCTGTAAGCTTGCAAATAAATTCCTCTGTGAAAGTTTTAAATTGTCTTTCGGAGTTTAAATTATAGAAAAAACTAATCTTTATAAAAACGGAACTCGATTGTTCTTCAATAGGTTACATACAATTACATTTACCAAACAAAACAAAGTGCCAAAGAATAACGCCAGTCTTACGTTCGTCACTCAGTAGACATTCGGTTCGTGATCAGAAAACAAAACTCAGATAAAAATCAAACTACGGGCGGTCAACACATTCGTGCGAACGATTTTTGGAATGAAAAAAGTGTTAACGTGTGAAAGTGTCGGCTGCGCAAGTTTTAATTGTGTTTGTGATTTCCGTCAAGCTGGATTTTAAAAGGAGCGTTTTTGGACTAGATGACATTTGTTTTCTCAAATGTAAGTAACTACCAGTATGAGTCAAAATTAATTTCCAATTAAGCACTTACCTTTTCAGGTAAACCTAGGCATAATGATGTACCTACGAGACATTATCAATCAATACATTTATTAACTTTGTTAATGTTATGCTGTGTTTAATGGATGTAAGTTTTGTGTGTAATATATCAATATACCTCAAATCGATGAAATCTATGACAATGGACCTTATTACTGAATAACCTTATTTTTTTATTTTTTTTGAACCTTCAGTACCTTTGAAACCGGCAAAAAATTAAATTACTCTGAAATACTTTTCCTAAGCAATATCCTAGTAAAAAAAAACAAATAATTCACATTGCGTGAAAAGTAATCACAACCTTAAGTATATAATAATGTGTGTCAAGATCACTTTAATAAATATTATGCGTAACGATATTACAATAGATCGTAAAGATTCAATTGTAACGAGTTACTCGATCAAACAGATAGGTGGCGTTGTGTAGAATACCTGAAGTAATTTTTCATAGATTGATTTTTATACTGGCTGGCACTTTTATTATTGCCCAAAAATTTATTAAACGTGGAGGATATCCACTATCACGTTAATTTTTTTATATACATTTTAATTTATTTATCCTGGAACAGAGTTTAAGAATAGTAGTGTTCCAAACCTTATGGTACCTACATATTTATACCTTATATTACGTTCCTCGCCATTAGCACCTATAAAATGGGCTGGAGGTATTCTTAGACCAACACGGTCAAAACAGACAAACATATTCGAAAACAACTAGTATAAATAAAAATACATAGTGGCCAAAAACAAACCTACACGTAAATGTAGTTCATAATTATTATGAAATGAATTATGTTTAAGCAGGTAAATGGAATTAGTAAGAGTAGAACTGACCTCACTTATACTCACGCAAAGCTTCTCGCTAATTTGAGGTTGTCTGCGCAGAACAGAGGCTGAAATAAGGAGTTTTAATTTTTGAATGTCTGCTTATCAGAGTCTGAATACGTATGTTATACTATTACTATAAAATATTATTCATTTTATGAAAAAGAACATCATGAAATATATTTACGAATGCAGGAATTACTTACAGAGATGAAGGTATAACATATAAGAATTATTAAATTCTTGTACGTATTAACCTTACCTTGCAATTTTCAAAAAAAATTAGGATTAGGCTTAGGGTTTGCAACCTAAGCTAGAGATTTATTTATTTCATTTATTTGCCACAAAAGATACAACATTCTGAGTAATTGCAACAAAAATATGTAACCATTTTTGGTCGATAATTATTATGATAATTTATTATCTTCATATTATCGTTATTAAAAATCGAGTGAAGTAAATTCAAATATTCTATTACGAATAATAATATAATTAACTTATTAGTTGGCCAATTCATGTATTCAAATATATAGCATATAATAATGCAGGGTATATTTAAGGCACAGCCCATTTATTTAGTAGCATATTATCATTGAACTTGACCTATAAATTTCAACAGAACTTTATGCCTACAAAACCATCAATAACCTATTAAATGACTTGCACCAACCGGATCATATCATAACAAGACGCGTTAGTACACCCGTCATTATACATCATCATAAGTGGCACTTAGGTAACCATTTAATGAGTATGTTCTGATGCACCTTGGAGATAAATGTACTGACATTTTGTTTAGAATATTTCGAAAGAAAAATACATTGCAAAATGCAAGGACCAATTATAGATTTTGCTGGATAAGCAATAGATGAGGTCATGTTTAAAGTGTTTAGTTAGGCTGTTTTATTATAATTGATAACCTCTAAACATAAATTTATACAAGTTCATACGAAAGTCCAAGCAGTGGTAATGATCATTCGAAACAATTGAAGACCCCTTTTCGTTTGATTTCGTTTGAATCACGATATTTTAAAGTTTCCATATTAGAAAACACTAAAATGTTAAGTTCCTTATGAGGATAGTTAAAAATAACTATTTTCGGCATAATCACAATGTCCTTGATTTGATCATACACTTGTAATTTATATCACAATCATCTAATTTGTTTCTGGATGTGGGTGGACACAGAACACGATTAATTATTATGCGATTAATCGATTTGGTAATTGAGTGTTATAAATTAGAACTTGGTTATGAATATCCGGGGTTTTGTGGGCTATATTTTTCAAAAAGTATTATTTGTCATAATTTCAGACGTTTTGCGTCTACTGTTTTAGTTGAGCAATTAGTCGCAATTAGTGTGATAATATGGCTCGATAACAAACCCTTTAGGGGCTCTATTTAACTTGCTGAATCATAATTAAGTAGGAAAAAATCAAACAAAATCAAGTTATGTCATACGTTTGATAACTTCCTCGTCACGATTAAACCTAACCTACAACGCCCACGTAATGCTCTTATAAGTCAGAAACTTGATTGATACGAAATTGTAATTTATAAACCAATATGGTATAATGGTAAAACTTTTGGAACTAAGAGATAGGATATATAGTGAGTCATGTAGCATTTTCATACGACGTTTATGTCGTTTATGGCGACATAAACGTATTACTTTTACTTGCCTTGTACGATTCCTGCCCAAAACAAATGATGATTTAAAATTATAATATCAAAATGCCCGTAGCGTAACTGCTGTGCTGTGTTATTTGTCCAGAAATATTTATTTATTTCAAAGTATGATACGTTATATAGATTTTTATATAAAATAAATGATTACTTAATCAATATTAAATTTAGAACAGAAAAATTTGATAAGTACACTTGATAAAGAAAAAAAATACTTAACTTTAAAGAAAATAAATACGTATACCCTGCTTACCAAGTAACCTATTACAGGCAAATTAACTTTTTACGAGTCAGTAAATTACTCAGTACTTTTCAGCGCACCTTGCACTTTCAATGCTATTAGGAGCGAACATAATAAAACACTTTTAAAGTTTAGTATATTTTTAGAACTTACTTTGTAGTGTAATTGCAAAAACTGCTGAACATTTACGCAACTTCTCAAGCAACGGAAGTGACACATTCATATTAGTATTCATTTTCAATCGTTTTTTCGATGGGGATTAAAAATAATAAGGCTGTTAGAAAAAAACCTGATTAAGTGAATATGTGAATAGGGACAATATATAAAAAAAGACTTTGTTTTACCAAAAAAGCTCATTATACTCGTACCTATCAAAATCACTTGATAAATAGAATGAATTGGTCAGTATGGTCACTGGTCAGTAGCCCGTCGTGGTCACTCAGTACCTAGCAATCTATTGGAATATAACTTTAAATCCAAATCAGAAAACGCTATTTTCTATAGCATCTGTTCACATATTTATAAAAAGTTGTTTATGCATTGACTTAAGTAAATGGTCTGTCTTCTTTAGTTAATCAACTTTAAACAGCTGCCATAGAGTAGGAATGGATAGAGGGTGCAAATATCAAGGACTCAACGTAAATACTACACCTGTGTACATAATATTATATATGATCCCTTGGGGTATAACGTGAGCTACTGGTGGTACAAGTTAACTTGATGGAAGAATATAATAATCTTGTTTAACTCACTTCAAACAGTGATTAACTGCACCAGCACCAGCTTTAAAACACAAAATAACCATCCATATCGGTTCACCCTATTCTGTCACAAACACAGGCAAGTTTCCATTTAAAAATTGCCTGTATTCATATTCATATTCATATAATTTATTGTCACACATGAAACCCATATAAAAAATAAATAAAAATTAGTTAATATTGTGCACTAGGTATGACTCGTCAGACATTTATAGGTAATAACATGTCAATAACAATTTGTCCCCCTCAATTTGTGCCATCACACTCTTGTTTTTAACCGCATTTATTTTCTGAAGCATTCTCAAAATTTATATTCTAACTTATGTTCAGAATTCTCTGTTCAAAATATATGAACCTGTTCAGCATTCTTTGAGCAACGACAGCTCGTCCTACGCCCTCAGGCCAGGAAACCAGCAAGGTGCTTCTTTGTTCTCAATACCTTAACTCTTTAAGAGGATACGATAAATCGCATTTTAATTGTCTGTGAGCACCGATTTTATTGTCAGTAAAATAGTCTTTGTTTCAAGAACAGGTTACTTTAGCATGCGTTATTTTGTCCGCATCATTAGTTATTTATAGTGAAAGTAGTCTATAATGTAATCAAGAGCATTTTCTATACTTATATTATAAAACTAATATCAGGAATTACAATACAATACAAAAACACTTTATTGTACACCAATAACAAAACACACAAATAAAACACAAAAAGAGACACGTACAATGGGCGGCCTTATCGCCTTATCTTTAATAGTCAGGGATCCGTAGTACATGGAAATCAAGTGATTACTAACAAGCTAATTTTTGGTGAGTAGCTTCGTTTCGATGAGACGTCCAAAGATATCCTATACCCAACTCTGGATTGTGGTAGCTAACAGAGATATCAAGGATTAAAAATTCAAGGATGTAAAACCGGGATAACGGACCACGAAATTTGTAGGACAATATGTTATATCTCAAGATAATTATCTAAATTATATAAAAACATGTTTGTCCTACAAAACCTATGGTTTGATCAAAGAGTCCGCCATTTCCAAAATGTGTCGAAAACGAGGTCAATTTAAATGATTACTATGATTACTAACCAGCTGATTTTTTGTTGTATACTTAATTAATATTTATAAAATCTAACGGACATATTGTCCGACAAATTTCGTGGTCCGTTATCCCGGTTTTACATCCTTGAATTTTTTAATCCTTGATATCTCTGTTAGCTACCACAATCGAGAGTTGGGTATAGGATATCTTTGGACGTCTCATCGAAACGAAGCTACTCACCAAAAATTAGCTTGTTAGTAATCACTTGATTTCCATGTACTACGGATCCCGGCCTATAATTACTGGTGCGATTTAAAAATGATTTTATTCTTGAATAGTACTTCTTCAGTCTTTTATCGAGGAAGACTATATATAGGCTATATTATTGCGTGGCTTACAATATAAATAAACAATAGGTATGTAGATCATGTAAGCCACGCAAGCGAAGTTGTCGGCGGATCAGCTAGTATCTGATTTGGTTTAAAATCACATTAAACCTGCTGAACTATACTTACTATAAACTAACAAAGTGCTCATCGGCACAATGCGAGACTTTATGTTAATTGGTTTAACAGTATCTGACACGTGCCACGTGCCTAGTGGTACCGGGCTAAGAATAGTACCGCTCATCTCTACCTGTGGGTGTACCAACCAATTATGGGACATATAATATCTACCGGAGAATCCTTCCGCGCATTTCTTCACGCATCAATGGATATTATCATTATTCGTAATTCCATTTTGTGGTACATTGAACATTTACAAGTACCAAATAACTTCCTAGGTTCCAATTACCATATTATAATCAGAGGAATCGAATGCAGACTTACACAAAAACCGGCCGATCTAGATATGGTGTAGATAGATTATCACTTCTTGCAATGCTACTTGTAGGATAGCCATTTTTCTGTTATTATCAGAAGGCACTTATTTTTAATTGATATTCTAATTTTACGACCATAATTCAGGCGACCAAGATTTTGAATTCCACAACAACACAGCATATTTAAAAAATAATAATAAGCATTTAATATAATGTTACTTGCCCAAACAATCCTTATAAGAATTCATAAAAATAAATGCCTTGAAACCTCGAATCCAATTATTTTTTTATGTAATGTTTTTTGAGTTGCTGTGGTCAATCTATATTACAACTAGATATTTCTACTAAATTAAAGGTTTGGGGAGAATTGCTTCTATCACTTCTGTCCGTCTTTTATTATATAAAATGTGTATAAAATGTCTGTGATTCCTATCACAGGTTAAATGTCAATCTCTCTTGTATGAGCGACTTATTTATTAAAGTGACAAACTTAACCAAAACTGTGGTAATGGAGTCAAAGCGACGATTAATATCCTAAATAATTAGTGATCCTGGCTACACTACGTCCTAAGCGGTCCGCTACGCGCCGCAGAGCGGAACGTGGCGTAACCTGCTGTGTAATGCATTACATACGTGTTCAGTAACGCACAGGCTCGCTCGACATCGCTGCTTCTTCCACCATCATTATAATTATCTATGTGATGTTTGAACCAGTTAATTCCTTTGGTTCGTAATAGTCATGACTGAAATTATTTGCCTGCTTCTAGTTTACGAGATCATTAACACGTTCAATGACTAGGCTCCACACCGTGCCGTTGGTGCGAGCGCGTGGCATGAGCACTAATCTTATCTGCCGAGTTATATTCTAACCTGAAAGAAAATTGCAAACAGGATTAGGCTTAAAAAGAATAATTTCAGGGTCATTTATTTCCATTAAACCCTAAATATTACTACTTGGACAAGTTAATTTAATTCGAATGTAAAGGTCCGCATTTTTCCTGATGAAGAGTATTATGACCTCAAATTGCAAATCCGGATATTTGACTCGAATAACTCTAGTAGGGAAATCCCTTGATTCCAAACTTCTCTCTTGACTAGGTTTACTAGAGTAATAAATAGGGGTCCTTATAAACTACTAAACAACCAACCAAGATAGGTCTTTTTAGAGTTCCGTAGTTAAAGTGTGCAGTAATTTCCATTGCATGAAATATTACACCTAATAAGTGGTTAGTGTGCGCTGAACCTTTCAATTAAACCACGGTTAATGGCTGTTAGTATTACTAAACTTAGCATTTTATTCAATTAAGTTCTTATCTGACCATTATCTAATACAAGTTAAATTTTATGAGTGAGGCTGTCTATTACTCTTGTGTCTGGATAATCCATAAGGCAATATTTCATGATACCTACATAGTTGTAAATATTGTAAGCTACACGCGTAGTTTTATAGAGTATTGAATCTAGTATCAGTATATTTCTTAAGTCTATTAATAGACAAAGAATAAGATATTGGAAATGATTTTCTCACATTTGATATAGACATGAATCTTAAAAAAAAAGTGTTATTTCAAGGACATTCTTCGTGTTATCTAAATTAAATTATCGTTATTGTATGTACGCACTTATTGTTGTTTTTAAGTTGATTGTTATAGTTTATAAAATAATAAACAAATTAAATATGACAGAACCAGAATAATTTCAACAGTAATTTTCTCTGGGATAAAAAAGGTAGAACTATCCAGTATAGCCTTTGCCAAAGAAAAATTCAAATGATGACTGCCGACTCTCCAAAACTTAGCTTTGTGTCTAAGAATACCGATTTCAAGTTTATTGTTGAGGTAAACTTCAAATCTCCTTGGCCGAGTTTGAGTGAAGGAATATTATAAGGAAACGACTAAGAATATGGGTGTCAGTTACGGAAAGGCACTATAAAAAGAAACTTTCTTCGACAATACCAGGACAATATATTTCTGATTCAATGAATCTAAGAGTTCTTAGAAACTGTGCAAAGAATTCTATGATAGAGATACTGCAGCGACAGTCCATCGCCATGTAGGGGAGGTGTAACAAGCCCACGATATTTGTTTTCTCGAATCATTCAGTTTAATTGGCATTTTTGCCGTTCGGTACACATCGGTTAATGTTTCATAATCGTATCAGAAGAAACTAAAAACCGTGGGTTGAATCGAAGAATCGCTTTTGCTTTTATTGACTTTCAAAAATCAATAAAAGGTTCGGAATTGGAGACTTTTTGATTTTATAGAATAGACGCTGCGACCAGTCAAGCTTTTTGTTTGACTTGGCGCAAGCAATACGGTGGCTCCAGATTTACTTTGTTAAATAATTATAGTACTGGAATTTCAACAACTAACTTCAATGGAGAAATTGTTATAAATAACAGTCACAAACTTTCTCAGACAATGAAGGTCCCAAGAGAAATTGTAACAACCTAGGTTAGTACAAATCACAGGTTATTTCCCACTTTCAATCCTCAGGGTAATTGTCCCATCTTGTGTCCAGCGATGCCCAACGGTGGGATATTAACGGAGGCCTTCACGTGTGACGGTATACCACCGGAGTATGGTTTGATGAAGCCTATTTTATGTCTTGATTTTTCAATAAAATAACTTTGAATTTAGTAGGTAAGTATAGATTGTTTTCGGTATAATCACCACACCACGCATAGCACATTCAATGTCCAAGCTCGTCACACCGTGCCGTAGATACAAGCGTTTGTCATGGGCATATTATACAGATAGTGTTAACAGGTGGATTTGTGTTCACGGTAAGAAGTAGAGTTTAAAATCCCTTAGTCAATTCCCAAGGTGGAAGACAGGGTACAGGTGGTACTTTGCAAGGCCAGCACCACACGGCATATATAGTCGCAGGGCATATAGTAATCTTCGTCTTCGCCCCTAGTCGTGGTCAGTCAGCGAGTTACCCGGAGCAGCCGCGTGTGACGCGCGGTACCGCACCGTGCACGCAGACCTAAGGATGTATAGATATGGATTTAATATATATTTGTTTTTTTAGGAGTTTGAAGCATATGTGTCATTCTAAACCGCAGATGGTCGTGCTGAATTAAGGAAGCCTGAGCTAATTTAATTAATGAGCTTATGCTCTCTAATTATTTAAAACATATTTAATTTGGACAATCCTCTGATAGATGATTGAGGGGGGAAGATTTTTTACAATAGAAATATTGATACATATACGAGCATTGATACTATATAATAGTTCCCGTACCATAATCTTCGAGCTTACCACGGCAGTAACCAAGCTTTAGCAGTGAAGCTTTCATCATTCGGCTTTGGAGGACCTGTATTAGCATGGTTATCGTCCTACTTGGAAAATAGATCTTCTTATGTAGTTGTAAAAGGATTTGCGTCTTCACCGTATTTCGCCAATTCAGGAGTACCACAAGGATCCATTCTAGGACCATTACTATTCAATATTTTTATTAATGACGTAACTAATTGCATACTTAATTCCAAATGTTTTATGTTCGCGGACGATTTGAAAATTGCAATGCAAATAAAAAGTATGACTGACGTTAAATTACTCCAAGAAGATGTTAATAGGCTTAGTGACTGGTGCGACGACAATCGAATGATTTTAAATTCTGATAAATGTTCATTCATTAAATTCACACGTAACCGTTCTAATGTAATTGATTCAAGTTATACAATTAAAGACGCTAAATTGAAAGAACATAATGAAGTGCGTGACTTAGGTATTACAATCGATAACAAGATTACTTTCAGTCAGCACATCACTAATATCTGCAAATCTGCTCGCAGGATGCTAGGTTTTGTTTTTAGGAACTCAAAAATATTTAAAAACCCTTACACGAGAAAGATCTTATTCAATACATTTGTAAGAAGTAAGCTGGATTATTGCTCTACTATATGGAATCCAAATTACCAGGTACATAAAGATCGTATCGAGAGTATACAAAGACGGTTTACTAAGTTCTACTCTTACGGTCCGCTAAAACACGCACCCTACGCTAATCGGCTTAAAAAATTTAATCTTATGTCATTAACCGACCGTCGTAAAGTGAGTGACATTGTTTTCCTGTACAAGTTACTCAATAACTTATATGATGACCCCGAGTTACTCAAACATATGCGGTTTGGTGTCCCTAGCCGTCAGCCAAGATTCCCAAATTCTATATTAAAACCCAGGACATACAAAACAAACTTAGGACACCATTCAGTCATACCTAGGTTATGTAGACTTCTTCGGGAATTATCGACTAAAGACCCCACATTAGATATCTACCATGATAATTTTGCAACATTTAAAAACAAAATCCACAGGGCTTTATGCCCATCTAAGTAAGTAACTGTGTTTTTTTATTATTTTTTATTTTTATTATATATAATATAATTATATGTATAAATACATTATATTTATTTATTATATACATATATTTTATTTTATATCTATAATTATAATGTAATGTTTAAGTATTAATTATTCCAATATTTATTTTGTAAATTATTGACATTTAAGTATATTTTCTAGTATTTTTGCCTTGTTTATGCCTTAAATTTTAAGCATGCTGTGTTCATCTATAATTAGAATAACATGAATTTATAGAACTCTTAAATAGTGAATGTTTACATTGTGTCCATGTTTTATTCTGTTGATGTTCCTAAATAAATAAATAAATAAATAGTAAGATAACATGCATTTAAATACAAAACTGATAAGTTTCCAACTATAGATCTTATTCTAGGTATCATGATAATATTCACAGGTATTTTAATTATGCATTGTTATTGTGGATCGCATAAACACGAACCATAGTTTGATAATAATGCAAATATTTCTACAAACATGAAAACATTTCAACAAAGTGACTGTTTTATTGTCTTTCAAATTAAACAAAATAGAATCGGCGTCAAAATATTATCATAATCCATAACTTAATAATTGTTGGTATGTTTTATGTTATTAACGAAGTCGCCCAATTTTATGATTATACGAGTAAAACAAAATTTAATAAATCTAATTAACTTGTCACGCCACGATTTTAGCATAATATTGTCATAAATACAAAAATATAACCGTATTATAAACATTTAACTTTTTCTTGTAATTTAGTATCTGAATCTATAATTGGATCTATGTCATAATAATATTTTAGGTAGATATATATTATTAGTTAAGGAATAAAACAGCCATATTTTTTTTAATCATGAAATATTATATTAATATTCGTATTTTACGTTATAAAAACACACCTATTTCTCATTAACCTTTTCATAGAAACGTGGTTTATGTAAAATTAAGATTATTAGTTGATCAATTAGTTGTCCAATTAGTTTGATTAAAAAACTGAATTAACTAGATTTCATTTTGAATAATTGCAACAACGAAACAACTGATTTGAGCAACTACAATATAAAAATCACAACATAGACCGTTTGTTATAAATGTAAACTTTTGAAACCACTAAACTTCAAATGAAATTGCACAAAAATTATAATAACAATAAATAGTGAATTATGGCGACAGACTTTATAAAATGAGTGGGTACCTAAGTATTACTATTTTTACCTTCTGTGAATTAAGAAAATTTCAATGCACAATGAATAAATGAATTGAAAGCGGCAATTATAAAGATATTACAAACATCATTCGCATAATTGAATTGCCAAAAGTACATTTCAGGTCAGTAATCTAACGTTCCCATGGCTTGCTTACACAATAAAGGCCTGTTGAAATGTGAATGACTTTTAAAATACCTATTTGTAATGTTAAGATTTGCCTCATTATTTTCGAATAATTACCGCTAAGCATATAAAATTTGAGTTATCAAAGTAATTAAATATTTTCTTTTATTTTACCGCGTACTGTCATAGTGAACATAGATTCAGAAAAAAATATTGATAAGCTAAAAAAAATTAAGCCCTCTTAATAATTAAAGGTGTCAGTCATTTTTCTTAATCCACATTCAATGTCACTAAATCTTTTGAATAAATATTTGAATATACCATTGGTCATATAATTAACGCCTACAGTGTGTCCAATACTTTACTATGTTTGTTTTTAAGAAGCCGGTTCTGTGTGTTTGCATGTCTACGTCACGGTACGAATCTCGACCCCCTAAAGAAACTAACAAACCTTCAGTACGTTTGCCGCGCTTGAGCCTCTCTGTGCTCTACTGTTTCTCGTTAGACCAATCAGAGTGCGCGTTTTGAAAAACTTTTCTTTTTATTTTCTCCAGTGAAAATTTTTAAATCTTTGTATTCTTAAATTAGAATTGAAGATTTTTTTGAAATGAAAGAGGTTTGATAGTGAAGTTTAAATTTTTTGTTGTTTTTATTTACGACCAGTGTGCGAATTAATAAGTGATAAATGAGTTTTGTTTTACTTAAATATATGAGCGTTTAGCCTCTTCAAAGGACTTATAAGTATTAATTGCTTGACTGTGTTATTTATGATATGTGTTGGTTGTATTGAAAACTAGGATGATGGATTAAAATAATACCAATAATGTGGAGCCTTTTTAACGTGATTTTGTGTGATTTTCATAAAGAAAGTGGCAAATAAAACTCTTATGAGGAATTTGAAATACCGTTTTGCTTAAATAGCGTTACGGTGTGAAAACTTGGAATACAGCTGTAAAATTTTACACATATACTCACTGATATACTTAGCAGACATGATTATAACCTACGTTATAATTAATGCTAAATATGAAATAGTAAAGATTACAATTATGAATAACAAAGTGCAATAATCTGGCAGAACAAGAATATGACAACGTGATCTTTTGAATATCTCGTATTTTATAGCTTATTCGTGGTGATAACTTTTCATTTAAATATTATATTAGATACTTTCTGGCATTTACATCTATACTAATAATAAATAGTAAGGGTCGGTCATGGTGTAAGTCAGTTTGTTTTATATTTATTTTTATGATTATTGATTATGATGAAACTACACAAGGGTGGTAAGCTAGTTTTCGATAACGCCACCCAATTGGGAGGTAGGTACGGGTAACCCTGTAAATTATCGTAAGGTAAAGCTTTCAGCTAGTCACAATAGTATCTTTAAAAGTGCGGGGTCACACTTCGCCGCGTCGGCACAATGGGAGATAATAGATACAAAGTTAAACAATAGTACGCCACCAATGTGTGAAGCAATTAATGTAAGAACTGTTAGACCTAGATTACTGCTTCTCAAACGCTTTATTGTGTCATGTATGTACCTATGTAAATTTATGTGCTCTTTAAACACGTGCTTTTTCTTTGAATGTATACTCATCCATCTATATACCGATACAGTTTTTATATACCTAGGACACTACGACTTTATTAAATAACATAAAAATATGCCGGTCGATCTATGAGGGCTAATTATATAGCCATAGTTACAAATAGGAGGGTCAATCAATGCTAAAGAGGGTGTTTACCCGGAAAGCCTTACCATTAATCAAATTAAATAAATTCCATTTAAATCAAGTAGGTTAACTTCTTAGGGCTTCAAAATATTATCATTACCTATACCTAACTGAATTTCTACATAAACACTTCCTTTTCATGTTGTAGTACTTTCGGTGATATGCCTTTTTTTGCGTCATCGTCTCTCTTTTAAAGTTCATAGTAAATTTCTTCACTATGTGTGCCTTCACCATTAAATCACGTGTTTAACTGACAGCGCAAATATTTTTTCAAGTAGAAAATCCATAGGTGTCTAAGAGAACCTTTGGAATTAAAGTTTAGTGTGCTGTTTTACGCCTTAAATAATAATTATAGGCTATATTTGGTTAAAGTGAGTGTTGAAGATGTTTTTTGATAAGACTATCTCTACAAGGAATTCTACGAACATAATGGGTCAAAAAGATTTCAGCTACCTCAGGTGTATAGTATTTCCGCAATCGCGCCGACAGATAAACATGGCGAAACTATTAGAGTTCCCCGTTCGTTCGACTACGGAACACTAAAAAGTAGGATTTAAAGGTTTTTTTCTTTTTTGGCGTTTAGCCCGAGGAATTTACCATTTGTTATGTAATGGTTATGACAAACGATGTACTCGCATGGCATAAGCACTTTACTGTTATGAGACGAGTCACACTGCGCGTTGCGTGAGACACAAAGCAGATGGTCGGAAACCGCAAACTCGTTTCAAAATTTGCAAGCAGGTGATATGAAAGAATAAATTATGCATTTCCGTGTCCATTTTGCATCAATCATATCAGTATTATTATTGTAGTTTTGTAATAATGATTTAAATCTAGACCGGCTAAGGTTTTATTCCAGATTCAAATGTACAAAAGCGGTAATCATTCCTTATAAATAACAAATAAAATGCATTAAATTTACAATAACGTCTGTAAATTTAAATTTAAGATGCAAGTATTGATTCTGTGGGCGTTGAATCTACATTGCATTAAATGCATATTTATGATTCTCAGAATGCTCAAAGTTGTTCGTCCGCCCGCAACTTTAAGTTAGTGAATGATTCCAGTAGTTTTTGCTTGAAAGAGTAACAAACAAACAAACAAACAAACAAGTATCTTTTCATTGATGATGTCGCGGTTTTGATTCCCGCCTCGGAACAAAAATTTGTGCGATCTGCAGATTTCATATTTTATATTATTTTATTATATTTTCGAGCTTACCACGGGGCTGGGCTAGATATTGCTGTGTTTTTTTTTTGTAAAATGTCCAGTAGTATTTATTTATATATTAGTAAGGAAACAAATAATAGATGGAACAAAAACAAGATATTTTGTCGCATATTTTGTACACGGTGAATGGGATACTAGACACATTTAAACACGGTGTGTTTAAATTACAAATAGCATAATAGTTAATGGTCAATCTCCTAAAAACAATTAACCTACAAAAGGGTACAACGGACGTTACAAGTTTCCTTACCTACTCATAAAAATTAGGCAAAACAGGATGTCATTTATTTCTCATTGATTGCAAATTATATTTATGTAAATAGAATAATTTGATTTTGAAATAAATTTATGAATTATCCTGTATAATTGCGATATCTATCAGATAACTATCTGGGGCTTTATCAGTAAACGGTGAAACAGGCCCTTACTGTTTATTAACCATTACATAAAAAAATCCGAAGAATACCTACCTAATAAACGTAATTTTTATTTTATGGACACTCACCACAAAAGGTTATGAAATATTAAAGATAAGGAACCAAAAAGTATGCCAAATGTTGTCACCTACCCATAACTGGCGGTTTTAATGGGACCTTACGCCTACGAACTGATAGCGTATCAAGTAACGAGAACTATCAGAACAAGCTTCTTAGAACACGGCTTTACACACTCCCTTAAAACCTTAAAACATCCTATTTATTTACAAAGTTAAACTAAAAAGAATGATAACTCACACCTATTTCTTGGAAGCTGCACAAAACACGTTAAAAGGCTCAACTCGTCGATTTAAAAACCAATCAACTGTTATTACTCAAGTAAAAATAAAGAAATGCCCGTAAAATGGATACAATCATCATTAGCCCAACTATGTGATGGCGAGCAGAATCGTAAGGAAAGTAAAAAGGGTTAAGAAGGATTCCTCTTTAAACGGTCTCAAGAACACAGAAGCGCAGATGAGACTTGTAGAAGAAATTCTCAAATTAGGTCCCAACGCGAACATGGCAGAGTTTAACGTGAACCAACTCATCGCAGAGTTGTCGGAAAACACCAAAGTGCCGAAAGGTGAAATCGAAAACATACAGAGACGATTGCTCCAACAAGCGAACGAGATATTGAAAGTAAACGCTTTTGCAAACACTAATCCGGTTCCTGACCCGCGGATCGTGAGCGCTACGCAGAAATTTGGCGCGTACTCCTATTTACAAGGCAAGCTGCCGGAAAATGGGCCGCAACTAGTTCCAGAGAAGCTAGATGTGTCGGAGACATGTGGAACCAACGGTCTCGCAAGGGTCGCCAACGCGCAGGGAAGAGCTTTTTTCCACGAAACAGGTTCTACGGCGGCGGCCCGCTTGGCCAGTGCGCGCGCCGCTCCCACAAGAGGTGAATGTCTTTCTGTTTCGATTCAAAAGTTTATAATTCGAATAGTTTCGAATTTGGTGCTCGGTTTGCGCGAAACCGCGAAAGTGCTAGTTATAGGAAATTTGGATGTAACTGCTTTTGAGTAAGTTGAACACACTATTGTTGGTATGTGAATAAACGTTGCTTGGAGTATAAACTAAGGACATATCTTTAGTTTATACTCCCAGCTACATTTCTTAGACAGGTCTATGGGACTAGGCTTCTTGTGTGTCCATAACTTTATAAAGTATATGATTATTTTCTGAGAATTTATTTTGTTTGATCAATCGCAGAATCAGTTAGATCGTTAAACTTTCTCAATTAATAAAAGTTTCTCTTATAACGAATTTTTGAACCTTCAATATTATACGAGATTAATTGTAAGTATTCAATTGAATGTGTATAACGTCTTATCAATCATGAATATTCTACTATCGAAGTTTTCGTTCATTTTATAACATAGATATAGAATCTTCTCTTGCACAAAAAGTTAAAATCCGGTGGAATAACTGTTACTAAGACAACATTGGCACCTAATTGTGGAGTGCTCTTAACTTGCTCTTGCGCACCGGATGAGCGACGGTCACTTGTCCAATTTATGCATAACGACTTTATTCATAGCGTTACAAATTACGATGCACAAATTATGGTTTCGTCTAAAAATAGTCTTCACTAATTGTTGCTTGCGGTTTTGTTCATGGTTTTCTATATCGTTACTTTCCTATTAATTCTGATCAATAACAACTCAGATAAAAATAAGGAAGTTAACAGGTTAGGTTTATGGTAGTAGGGCAAAAACAAAACATAAACATCTTTGTTACAGTTCTATTTTCTTATTGATTATTTAAATCCCTATTCATTTTATCAGTTAATAAACTCTCGACGTTTCGACTAATACGACTAAATCCTGTTGTTATTAAATGATAAGTGTACCTATGTTCTAAACTTTTTAGAGTAAAAAAACTAATCCTGTGTCGTAATATCAAATCGAATTATAGATAAGTACCTATACAAGTTTGCCTTAGCCTTTCCTCCTATTGTCAACGATAGTAATGAGTTCATAGTAACCTAATATCCAGGCTAGTCGACCGTATAACCTGTTAAGGTTTCGTCGTCCTATTGTTTGACAGATGTCAAGGAGCAGTGAACAATAGAACATGGAGCTTGACAGATGACAGTGACAGGTCGTTAATTCACCGTCTCTGATTTACAGCTCAAGGCTACCCGGAAACCTTAAACCTTAATCTTTTTTTGGATTGGATTCAGTCAGAAGAAATATCGCGACGGACTCAACAAAAATCAAACAAAAATCTACAACACAAAAATTTTAAGAAATAAGTCTTTTGCGATTCCAAATTCAACTTCATAATAAACGGAACAGATGAGTTCCAAGTGTACCAACATAAAAACTAAGCAGGTTGAATGCACCTGCTAACTCCCCCAATTCTGAACCATTATGCTAATACAAACCTTATTACGTCAGCGCAAGATTTAGATTTCATGGTCTGATTACCCCGACCTTGGTGGATGGTTAATGTGCGCTGTCTCTTTTACACAATGTCTTAACTTTAGGAATGTAAATAAAATTCATTTTAATTAGTAAAAAAATCATAAAATTTGATAATGGTTATTGTTATACTTTTCTTGTATCAGATCAAAATAGTATTACTATCTAGATAAACAAAAATCAAGTATTTTTCTATAATAATACAATAATGTTTTTCCAGTAAAAGCTCTCTAATAGGTAGTTGTCTTTCTACACCTACTACCTAATATATTCCAATTCCAATAGCTTAAGCTTAATCTTATTAATAATATACTTTCTGTAGTCACTTGGCAACTGCTAAGCTGTTTTTAAATTAGTATTTAGAGAGAGGAGAAAGGAGAATTGTATGCCGTGAATTATTTAAAAAACCTCTATAAATTGCGAAAAATAACGAACGTTCTAATTTCAAATTGGCAACATCCTACGCAGCTGTCATGACACTTTAATGTTATATGGAACGTCTTGAGCTTTTCTATTGTTCTGGGATTATCTTTTATGCAATACTTTCGTTATTATAACAATTGTGTAATTAAACTTCCGTTATTAAATGATGGGAACAGGTTTGCGATTTATGTCGTTATGATTTGATTAATAACCATGTTTGTCGGTCTATAAAACTGATTGGACTTCAATTTCATCACTTTAAAACATAAAGATTGACTGATATTTAAAAAAAATACTAACTGTATTAATAAATAAGCCACTGATAATGATGTCAATAAGTTTTGAAAAAAAAAATCCAGTACATAGATTTTGTAATTAAGTGTTACTATTTAAATTTTACTAAAGTAAATAACGGAAGGATTATACCTACATCACACAGCTGATCACAAAAACCTATCATCTCCGACCTTATCAGTGTAGGTACAATCTTTTTTTCAAGTTTTAGTTTACACGAAGGTAAATTTAATTTTGTACAAGAACCACAGTGAAGCCTTACTCTATGTTAGCTTGAACGAGTAGGTGTGAAAACATTTGTAATGTGGTCTATGGTTTGTCAGGATGTCAATGGTCTGACAAACCACAAAATTTAACAGTGCGAGAGTTCCCACGGTTTTAAATAAAAACCCACGATACCTATTTTTTTAAGAAGTGGTAAAAAGCAACTTTATTGAAACATTTTTCTATTCCATAAAATATTATTTATAACTACTGGGCATACCTTTACTTTCTCTTAAAACGAAGTTTTGCCATAAAAATGTTTTTGCAATGTTTATATTATAATTAGACAATCATTAGCACTTCCATTAGAGTCTCAAAAGCTTTTATAAGAACTAAAATGTATATTTGCACGTTTGATGACCATAAAAGCTAATTAAAACAAACATTGACTTAGTTGGTACGAGAACGGACCTGGTCAATGCGGGACTGGGTGAGAACGAAACTAACCCACGAAAACTGTTAAATCAAAAATATGTCTCTATCACTCAAAAATCAAATGTTCCATTAATCTTACATTTTCTATCTAACTACATTCTGACTAAACAAAAAAAGCCGTGTTGGCTAAGTGTGAGCACAATCAATCAATCAGGTTCAAATACTGCAACATACCTCTGGATTTTTCTTCTTGAAAAATTCATGTGAGCATTAAAAAATCGTGTTTTAACGATGAAAACAAACATTTTTATTTTATTTTATTTTACAAAACTGAATAAACTATGAAGAAATAGAAAATTTTAAATTTAAATCTAGTATCTGTTACTGATCAATGTTAAACCCATTTATTATATTTGAAAAATCTTATCTAACGCATTTTTTTTTAACTCTTTACTGGTGTACAAAGTTGTAAATAGTGTACATGTACACAATGATTTACTAGAAAAAATCATTGAGTGTAACGTACACCACGAAAGTTAAACACTGCCAAAGATCTGTTATCCTTGTCAAAATAAAAGTCATCTCGACACAAACAGTACCGTTGAAACGGTGACCAAACGTGCCATTGTTCCCGAGCGGAATAATGGGCCGGTCACAAAAACTCTCGTTTAAATTGATTTATTCGTCACAGAGATACAGACGCGTCAAGCTTTATCACATGAAATTTATCAGTATATTATCGATTTTAAATAATATTATTTCAATTTTAAAATAATTTGATTTTTGAACGTGTGAAGAAAGCGATTTTTACCACTTACATGTTAATTATGGACAATGTTTTAATGAAAAATTAAAGAAACCGTGTACTAAATTAAAGCTATTAAGTTTAAATTGCAACAAAAATTTTAGTTGAATAGGCTAATTCTATCGCACTTAACTACACTCGAGAGCAATGAATCCGGGTCACTCAAAGAATCCAAAAAATCTCGGAAAGTAAGAATGCTAGGTTAATGCAATAAATTGTATTTAATAGACAATTTAATACTCCTTAAATGAAAGTTAAAAAAATATGAGTCACCATACATTTTATTTACACAAAATTACATAAAGAAAAAAAACTGCTGATCTCTCCTTAAAACAAAAATAGGAAACATGAAATTTTTGAACTTTATGACGATTTTCTTGAATTTCAATACTTCGTATTACCTCCTCGTGCTTCCATTACTGCGTTTACGCGGTTTGGCATGCTGTACACCAAGTTCCTTATACGATTTTGGGGAATATTCTCCCATTCCTCTGTGAGAGCAATTTTGAGCTCAGGAAGCGTGATTGGGGGAGGGCTCAAAATTGCTTTCACAGAGGAATGGGAGAATATTCCCCAAAATCGTATAAGGAACTTGGTGTACAGCATGCCAAACCGCGTAAACGCAGTAATGGAAGCACGAGGAGGTAATACGAAGTATTGAAATTCAAGAAAATCGTCATAAAGTTCAAAAATTTCATGTTTCCTATTTTTGTTTTAAGGAGAGATCAGCAGTTTTTTTTCTTTATGTAATTTTGTGTAAATAAAATGTATGGTGACTCATATTTTTTTAACTTTCATTTAAGGAGTATTAAATTGTCTATTAAATACAATTTATTGCATTAACCTAGCATTCTTACTTTCCGAGATTTTTTGGATTCTTTGAGTGACCCGGATTCATTGCTCTCGAGTGTATTTTTAACTTTTCATTTGTCTAATTATCTTTTACCCACGATCAAACGATACTTTCGCCTATAAAACTTGATAATCCAAGATATATCATCTATTTTCTTTGAGTTCTATTTGTGGCCATATGTGAAAAACTTCTACAATATGGCGTCTGTGAAAGTAACAATCAAATAAAGCTTGGGAAGGTTCTGACATCCTTAGTATTGTGTGCAAGAAGCGGAGCCTGCTAGTTACCTGATGCCACTTAGGTACCTATCTACTTGATGCCACTTACGAGTGGTATTTTCAGTTTTTACTTCCCCGTTCTCATACTTAAAAGCTTGTCATTCTTCATGAGGTTCCGTCGTACGAATAAATAATTATTTCATAGCGATATTTCTCCAGATATTAATAAATATATCTCCCAAACACTAGGTTAAATATGTATAAAAATGTTAACATCAATGCTATTAATATGTATAATAAATTAAATGATAAATTTCAAGACTTGGAACTACTAATATTTAAAAACTAATAGCTTATGCCACTTAACCCCAAAAAAGCTTCCACTTCAACCCCAAAACGTTTTTAAAAATCAACTTTAAATTGGATATTTGTACCTACCTATAAAATCAGCAAATTGGTTAATAGTTCTAAAGAGAGGTGTGTGTCAATCAGTTCAGCAACATTTTTTATTGTTTCGCAGGTGCAGTCGAGGGCGTCCCTCCGTATAGGATGCCGCCGGTGCCCGAGGCGTTGCCCGGAGCCCCCGCGCCCATGCCCGCAGCCCTGCACACGCATTCCAACAAGTTTCCTGTAAGTAGTCCTATTGGTAATATTTTGTTTTGCAAATCATCGTAATCAGGGCACACGCGGTTGTGTTCACTGTAGTTCCTCTCTTACTTCTTACTTCATCCGTAAGTTTGGATACTTGGTCGTTACGCCGAAACGGCTGAACCAATTTGAATGAAATAAATGATGTTGGTTTTTCTTAAATTAAGTCAGAAAACAACAGACTTTTACCACAGAAAACACCTATATCCACGGGAAAAACTATTACAATGCAAACAAAGGCTCCTTATGCATAGATTTATTTTACTATTTCCCTTGAATTAAAAAAACATAACTGCATATTTCATAAAATTAACAAGATCAGCAACATTGTCTACATATTTATCCTATACAACATAATTTATTAAGATTAAAATAGCCCTCAACTTCCGTCATCAACTAGTCTAATTCTACTAGCTCCACAGATTATGCAACGCGGGTTACTGACTTGTAAATGCAAATTACTACGTGATTCAAATGCTATTCATTGCGTAGGATTATCTATTTTAGTCTTAGATTTATGGTGTTTTTTAAATCTTGTATTATCATTACATCATTATAGTTTGAAGATGCAAGACAACTTGTCTTTTAAGGCTTTCTTACCTACCGACTTTCGTTTCGAATTATGAAAATACAATCGAGAGAATTTATGTAAAGCCTTTTCAATTGGGTTTTTGATGTTTACTCTAAATGAACTGATGCTGATCCGTGTTAGTTAAGTTAAGCACACTCAACTTTCGTTCCGAAGGTCGTGTGCTGAAACACCGCTCATGAGGAAACCGGCATGTTCTGAGAACTTTGAAAAGTTTGAAGGACATTTGTGTTATTCACCAACCCGCACTTGGCTAGTTTCTCTACCAATCTTAATCTCTCAACCACTAGTAAGCAATATAATTATTCATGAATTTATTTTTGACGTGCAACACAGATACATGTTTCCGTGAATTCATATATAGTAGATACCAATAACATCAACATTTACAACCCATAGAATTACACGATGGCACGATTTCGCTTCAAATTTCGCTTCTTCATCCATTTGCCATGTGTTATTGATCAATTTGTGCCTCTGTATATCCGTGATTTCTCTCTCATAAGTTTTTATCGTATTCAACGTGAGACTGAGTGAAAGTTCCCTTTGTTCTGTCACTTATCGTTTTGCCATCATCAGTAATGGTGGATAGAGCTGTATCATGCTGATGAGCTGGTGTTGCGATCACATTAATGGATATGGATTCAGTTGAAGCAAATACGTGTTATTGTTTAAATTCTGCTCGTATGTTGTTTGTTTTAACAGTTGTGTTGGAGTTAATTTGAATATTTTTGTTTGCGGTAAGATAATGTCCTGTTTTTTCTATTGTGTATGTGATGTGATGTGATTATCTAGTATAAAAAATGAGTATGTATATTCTAATATACAAAGACAAAGATATAATTTTTATACTATGCCTAATGTGTGACGTAATAAGGTTTGAAGATGAAGTTATAAAGTATTCCAAAGATTGATTCCAAGTTCCAATTTTAAACTAACATTCTCTGACTCTCAGTTTTTAAATCCACAGATAGAACGCGAAGTGATCCTATCGTCCGGAGACAAGAGCTCCAAGGTGCCGCTGGTGCAGGAGGCGCGGAAGCGAGGCGGCAGGCTGGGCGCCGGCGCCGTGGCGCCGGACACGCCGCCGAAGACTCTCTCCGCTTGGACACACGCTGAGGTCAGTCCTACAAGTTACATAGAAAAGGTGATTCTATATTAAGTCGTAGGAGTAACTAGAGCTATGTCATAACACAGGTTTTAACCTAGTTTAGGCACTTATTTAAGAATTAAATTATCATGTATTATACCATAATCTATAGCACTAAGAATTTGAATAAATTATTTTTTTATTATTATACGTGAAAGCACGTGTTCAAAGCGTACCTACGTATATATTTCCAGAATAATCTATAGGGGCGCGCGCCTCTTGGATAAACCCGCGACCTTCGGAATGAAAGACTATTATGCAAACATTTGGTCTTAGAGATTTTGTTTACCAGGTGGTTTGGTGATTATACTAAGTTGATGTTGCACAGAACCACGCTGATACCTGTCTTCTGGTACATTTATCGTAAAGTAAATTTTATAATACCCACAGACACATAAAAAGAGATGGGATGCAACAATCCCAACACTGCAACCTTCAAGTAATCGTCCTGTACTCTCAGAGAGCCATGATTTGTTAAATTACGTGTTTTTCTGCCTCCACAGTTTACAGCACACTTACTTACGATAAGTGTCTCTGCTATGATAGGATAACGGAACCACCGCTCTACATCGCACAATCGGCCCGTAGTTAAACCTAGCTGTTCTCTGTCTTCAAATAATCTATTTGAGATCAGTTTCTTTGCTTGGTGATCTTGAGATTGAATTAAATTGATAAACTCCTTCAGAATGAGAGTCGAGTGTGCTCCCATTTAGCCAACACGGCTTCTTCTACATCTATTTGAGATAAAATATAAATCGGCAGTTAAATACTGCATCTATATCTATAAAGATGATGATCCAGATACTTTTCAATGGTATATAAACACCAACATTGACATCTTAGCTCTCGATGGGAAACGAACTCAGACCTTAGAAGCTAAATCCTTATAAATACTCAGCGATTCACTATAAAATACCAAAGTTTATGATTATTCTGATGACTAAGTATAAAATGCATTTCTTGTTGCCAAAAACACGCCACAACCTGCATGGTACGATGGCACATTGTCCTTATCAATTATAATGACTCATGATGACGTCACAAGTGCATGAAGGACCTTAAATTCAGCGAATGCATTCAGGACTCGTTAGCTCAGTAGGTCAGAGCGCCGATTCACGTACAAATATGAAATTACCATCGGAGGGCGGAGGTTCAAGTCCTTCACGAGTCTGTCTTTTTGTAGTCATCGTCATCATCAAACCAAATCCGTTTTAAGCCCGAAGACTTCTAGAACAGGAATAGTATATGGGCTCAAGTTTCTTCCACAAAACCCATAAGTGGTCTTGGGAGATTTGGTATAATCACCACGGTGACCAGGCGTCTTAGCTATCACAGTTCCCACACAGAACGACGCTACTGGTTAGCATTACCATTTCTCGGTTTGATGAGGAACACTGGAAAAGATGGCAACATTTAGACGTTCAGGCTCGACATTTAGTAACTTTAAACTTACCGACCACCTTCACTTACAACCTTATATTATATAGCTTCAGTATATTAAAAAAAATACTATCCAAAACTGAAAGATTTTTTTAAATCCGGGGCGGTTTTTGGGATTCGCAAAAAAACTCTTCAGCTTTATAATATTAGCGAATTTCTATGGCATTTACTTCAAAGTTTAGGCCCTAAGAAAGTTGATCGATCATGGTGTGTGCATCTAGCATTATAACCGCCGACCGTGTCGTTCCTTGCCCTTAGACAGGTGATGCCGTGTGTGAGTGAACCCATTAAACGTACTCGTAGTATTACGTATGAAATATCTTACAAGAAGCGAGTGACACTGTTCTTCTGCTGCAAAAAAAAACTTACCGTATCCTTTAATTAGTGTCGAATAGGTAATAAGGTATTATTCACAATTTTAATTAGCAATGTTTCAATCTTATGTGTCGTGTTGGCTATGTGGTAACACACTCGACTTTCATTCTGAAGGTCGTGGGTTCAAACCCTGCCGCGCACCTCTGGATTTTTCTCATAACTAAAACATAACTAATAAATTTAACAGTCGTTAATATTTTGCTTTGTCGTCTGTAAAGTCATGCGAGTAAGGGAAAAGATTATGAATAATGATGATAATAATAAAAAAAAAAAAAAAGTAATTCTGACTCGTGAAGGATTTGAACCTCCGCCCTCCGATGGTCAAATTTTATATATATATCGGTGCTCTAACCTACTGAGCTAACGAGTCTACGACTCACAGAATGAATTTGGCGTATCGCCTCTAAAAAACTAGATACGTCACGCGCTGATTCACTCCATGTTGACGTCGTCGTACTGATTTGCAATTTGTAAACAAACTGCTTTTAGAATGTACTTTGACTATGAATATTTTAATACTGTTGTAACAATAATACAGGCGTGTAGTGCCAAAGAGTACCTACCGTACCGTGTCTTTAATTAAACCGACTAATAAACCTCGAAAATATCTATTAATTCATTCATTCACCTATTATAACGCGGGCGAAGCCGCAGGGCTGACGTATATACTTATACGGTAATTTAATAGATATTATTATGTGGCCAAAATCGAATTTTACAGATACTACGGATTACTGTAATAGCTGATACATCAGGGTGAGTCAATTAGTGACGTAATTTTTTTGGAGCAATTCGCCATTTGCGTTCCATGAGTAATAGACTCGTTAGCTCAGTAGGTTAGAGCACCGATATATAAACAAAACTTGACCATCGGAGGGCGGAGGTTCAAATCCTTCACGAGTCAATTTTTTTCAAGTTGTCCCTCTTGCGGCTTTGCCCACTTTATATTACATTTTCCAGTATTAAAACGTAGCATAAGTGCGTCAGCTAACTCCTAATTTTATGAAAATCGCTTAAGCCGTGAAGAAGTAACAAACATAGACTCTCACTAATTTTCGCCTGTAAAAAAATAGTGTGATTATAACTTATTTATCTTTTATCAAAACTTATCTATATAATACCTACACAAACCTTTCATATTATTTTTTCTGTCCGTCATAACATAAACATAAAACATATCATATCCATTAAACATATCCTCAAAAAACTGATAAAATATTTTATAATAGTGTAGTGTAGGTAGCGTTTCAAATTGATTTCAAGTCTGTATTACTAAATATTGTTAAACTAACGTTCTACGTTAACTTAGAAAAAGTATTCTGAATTAATTCAATGTCTTCTGGCACTCTACATATATTTATTTCCACACAGGCATTATATAGCCCAGTCAATTTAAACATTTCAAGTTACATAAAGTCCCAACAAGCTGGATTTCTGTGAAATTGTTCAAATCATAATTATAAACAATGTCTAAAAGATCCCCATCATTCCACGTTAAGGAAAAAGTTTTATTCAAGGTTAAATGTCAAAAAATTTAGTTTTTCGCGATTTTCAGCAAAACGTTAAGTTTTATCATAAAAGTACCTAGGACAAAATTGTAGATCATGAAATTATCTATCAAAATGTATCAACACTTTTTTCTTACAAGCCACCGTTTCTGAGATATAACGGTTCAAAAAGTTATAAAAATTTTTGTTGTAATTTTTTTGTCCTAGGTACTTTTATGATAAAACATACCGTTTTGCTGAAAATCGCGAAAAACTAAATTTTTTGACATTTAACCTTGAATAAAACTTTTTCCTTAACGTGGAATGATGGGGATCTTTTAGACATTGTTTATAATTATGATTTGAACAATTTCACAGAAATCCAGCTTGTTGGGACTTTATGTAACTTCACCCTCATTTTTTTGTATAAATTGACTGGACTAATATTGGTTCCCCAGTTTATCATAATTACGTCGATCGCCAAGAATACACTGACTATGAACAGGTCCGCATAATAACTAGGCGATTACCAGTAATTTTATAAACACTTTATGAAACGTCTCGCCCAACAAAAGAGCCATAAAAATTCACGGTGCACGCTCGCCGCGTTGTACTGGAAAACAACGGTGTGGGGAGGACCGGGCCTCTTGAGCCGAATCAAACTTGGTTTTATATTTTAAAGTACATTAGATCTGTGTATTATTTCTGTTAGAACCTTCTACTTTTTAAAATTTTTGAAAATTGGTACAGTTTACCTGTTTAAATTAACTGTAGGTAGGTATTTCCTATAAAAATGCGATGTCACAAAAATATACTAAGCAGATCTCAGTCTTATAGGTAGGTACTTTATTATGTCGAGTATTATCATGATCTTTGCCGCGCCACGGTTACTAAAATTTAAGGTAAAATACCATGAAATTGATTACACGCGTTCTTCTTACATATTTCATAACAGGCATAGCGCAAATAAGTAATGTTACTAGGTATGCCAAATCGCTTGAAATGTTGTATCAGTAAAGCCTGCGTGTATACAAATACACTAGTTTTTGTTTAGTTAAAAAGTACCTAGTAGTTTTGATTTTATAGGCATTCAAAGTTTCGAAAAATATCGAGTCTCGCTAACAGTCACATGAGCGCTTGTGACGTCATAGTGCAGCACGATCAGTCTGTTTCACTCAGTCCGCTTGCATTCGCTTGTTATTGTGACGTAACTATAATAGTTAGAAATATGCTGTTGCGACATTTTTTGTAGATATTAATGTGTTCGAGACTTTTATTTGTATTTATTTTACTTACAATATGCGTGAGGCCATTTATTTTGATTTAAAACTTGTTTATGCGCTTCTATACTTATACCTATCTATACTATCTATACTAATATTATAAAGCTGACGAGTTTCTTTTTTTGTTTGAACGCGCTAATCTCAGAAACCGCTGGTCCGATTTCAAAAATTCTTTCAGTGTTGGATAGTCCATTTATCGAGGAAGGTTATAAGCTATATTATATATTCAAAAAAGTAGGGATCCGCACGGAAAACCCAAATATGTCACCCAAGGTGTAAAAAAAAAATCTTATATCGCATGCGCTGCGAAAAGTATTCATTTTAGAAATATACAATGTACTACAATTTTGTAGAACACATTAATATCTACAAAAAATGTCGCAACAGCATATTTCTAACTATTATAGTTACGTCACAATAACAAGCGAATGCAAGCGGACTGAGTGAACCAGACTGATCGTGCTGCACTATGACGTCACACCGTAACCGGCGGCTCGCGTCGTACGGTTACAACTTGTACTTATAAATCGGAAACTAATTGATGTATCGAAGTAATTCTTTCACTAGTATTTTTTATATTTGACATAGAATATGGAGTGCTATTCATCAAAATTAGGTAACATTATCAATTGAGAATCAGTTGGGATAAACACAAGGTTAATTTTAGGAAGACCTGATAAAACACTGGATAACTAATTATCACATAATAAATTTATAACAACAATTTGTTCTAAGCAGTAAACTATTTTATTTTTACTACACACGTCAAACACACGTTCTAGTTCGCGTAGATTCACAGTAAGAAGCCCGGCGCCCATGTCTGCGGATGGCGCGCATCCGGCCGACTCCGGCGCAGTCGCTAGCGTGGAACAAAGAAGGACGTGTTCGAATCAACATTTTGTTTTGAGACTTTTTTCTTTTTCGTGAATGAAACGTGGAATTTTATGCAAGTTTTTATGCATTCGAGTGCTGCGTTACTAAAATTGATTGCCGACGATGGAATTTGTGATGTGTTAACTCGACTTGGGAGAAAATGGTTGAGTTTGCTTTGGAAAATGTATGTATTCTTAAAAGCTCCTGTAAGGCATTCAAATTAAAAGCTACCTGCATGCTTTTATTTTGTAATTTTGATTATGTTCATGAACTTGATAAGTGATAAAAGTCAGTAAGTACTTTTCTTGTATTTGTTTTACACTAGAAATAGTGCTTTGTAATTTTTTAATAAAAATCTTTGAAAACTGAACTTACTGAAACAAAATAAATCATTAAAATTAGATTCTGGAGAATACCTATACCACAAAATACATACATTGTTTCGGACCTTAAGTTTTGATTTCATAATTTAAGCCAATGCTTTCTATTTAGCTTCTGTCCTCTCCACATAAGTGGAAACTGATATTTATACAGATATGAGTCACAGTGTGACTGGTCAAAACAGTACCTTATAAAAAAAACTAATCTCGTGAAAGCTGTTGGTGCACGGTTCCTGCAAGCTGCATCCGACTGTATTAATTAATCATTATGGGAGGCCTATGTTCAGCAGTAGACGTCGGACTCTTAACTGTTGATGCAGCATGCACACAATAATTACCAGATCACCTCCAATAAATAGAAGTATAATTCGAGGGCGTCACTAATTAAGTACCATCTACCTTTCACCACACAATCGTACACAATCATAGAACAGTTAGCAGCGTGGCACCGGTCTCGATACGCAACGCTATTGTTGAAGGTTCCCATGCACACTGTATGAGCTTTTGACTCCAACTGTTCTTGCTGGTAAAACTTTAACGCAAAGACACTGCTTTAATGTATAAACGTTGTTCTATTGATACCATGTGAAAATATCAAGTGGTACAAAATAACTTACATTATACCTTTGATGTTATAAGCAGCCGTGTGGTACCAGCCTAAAAATAGAGCCACTTCGTCTTCGGGTGTTTTTAAACTGACAAGGGTTTTACTCGTACTTACCTGGAGGCGTGGAGCGTCGTTCTGTGTACTCCACCAACTTACTGCGATCACCAACCCACCTAGTAAGAGTACTCAATTCTCCAAAGAAATATAGGCGGCATAATATTGTCCGAACATTGTGGAAACATAACGTTACTCCTGCCCATCGTAAATCACAATGAAAATTAACTTCATCGGCAATCAATAATTTCTTATCGCAGCTAACATCTAACCAATCATCGATTGAAATACTGTAATTAACAAGATCATCAATCATTGCATTCATTGGTGCATACACGATAATGATCTACACTTCAGCGTCCCGTATCCATTTATCTTCACTTTATTCAAATGACTCTTGTTCTAGAACCAAGCGGGCCCGTCAGGAGACTTCCGACAGTACCAGGAGCAGTACAGCTACGCGATGCACCAGGCTCAAACCCCCAGAAATGGCCAGAACTACGACTCACCCAAACCACCCGTCCCCGCCAAAACGTACAAAGACATCCAACAGAACAACTCCCAAATGATCACAGTCACAGTAGAAACCGGCAGAGACAACACAAAAGATGCACCGAAAAGCGGCAAATCCGTTAGCAAAACGTACCACACATTGAAAGACATGATTTCAAGCAGATTCAAAAGCAAAGACACTGAAGAAAAGAACGAGCCTGAAACTCTAAACAACAGTGAAGAAAGAAAACGTCTTGAACCGGAACAGACGACGCCAAGAGAAAATGGCACGAGAAAAGTTGAGCAAGGTATTTATGGAAGACCAGTTCAACAAAACAGGCCAGAAGTTCAGCCTAGGCCAGTTATGCCAAGCCAAGAGCACAGTAGGCCAGAGATGCAGGCTAGGCCTGAAATGCAGTATAATCACGGGATGGCTAATAATATGGCGTATCCAAGTCCATCACCGCACAGGTAATTTAAATTCAGACCTTCCATAAACTTTTGAATTTAAGAAAAAATGAGAGAACTAATTGTTCATGTTATTCCGATTCCAGGCAACTGGTGCAACAACAACTATTACAGCAGCACCAACAACATCTTCTAAGTCAAGCGAGGAGTCAAGAAATGCTGGTTACCGCTCACCAGCAAGCCAGAAGCCAGGAGATGCTGGCCTCTCCTCATAGACCGCAGGCGCTGGGGGCTGACGCGTTGTACCAGCAGTACGGGCCGCCTGGACGACGGAGCGCGATGTACCAAAGAGATCTGGACGTGAGGTCTATGGCTAACTTTACTTCATTGAAGACTGGACCTCAGACGCAGGTAAGATTCTTTATACCCTTTGCTATTTCGTTTCTTTACAGTTCATTTTGTGGTTGCTAAGACAGCTTAGACTAATCTTATCTTGTTCAGTTTTTATTGCCAGTTGACTCATTACATTATATCGTTCTTATTCAATGTAGTATACCAGAATAAATATTTTCGCTGAAAAACAGTGCGAATAGTGCTTAACCACAGTACACACAGTAAAACTATTAAAATTGTAACCTATAGTAAATTTCCCCAGCACGTTCTTCTATTTAAGCTATTGTCTTATAGTTTATGAAATTCATTTACATAATATTAATCTTAACAATGAATGAATATGAAACAATGAATAAAGAATTTGCAAAATGAATCACATCTTGTTAGGCAAGTTTGTTTCTGTCACCTTACACATACACACGACAAATATGTCGACAGAACAATAACTAATTAGATGCAATAAAGAATTAACTAGCTAACAATAAGCAGTTTTTACCGACAAAACTCAGAAAGTTCTTTTAGAAAGTCTTTAGTTTATCTTGTGTAAACATCTTTTATGTTATAGACATTTAAGTGTCATTTTTGTTTTATATTATCTACATATTTAAATAAAACAAAGGCATTTCTAAAATATGAGTTCAGGGTAAAAATGTCCGTTATAAATTTGTGCTAAAGACGTTACAATTGCTCGACCTTGTATTAATTCTAGCAATCTAAGTTGAGTGAGCGTGAAACACGATTACCTACTAACAGACTGTTCTGATAATAGAGATTCGCTTTGTTTTCTAATCAATAGTATCGGCTTTGTTACGGATTGATTTTGCAAGATACGAATGATTTGGTTATAACTATAAGAAATTAATTGGATTTTATTATGTCTAACTTCCGTCCAACAAACTGAATCGACCGGTGCACGGTGGGCTAAATTCACTAAATTCACCACCACTTTTTTCGTTTTCACTAATACATAATCCACATTTTTCCATCTTGTTGGTGGACGTCCAAAGCTGTGTTTGCAGATTCGCAAATTCTTTTATCAGATATTATTTCTGTTCTACATGCTCTATGCCCTACAATTTGCCACTTCACAGCGCTCGTAATCATTGAATCAGGCTAATAATGGAAATCCGTTACACAAACCCCAATCTATGGAACAGCATAACAAAATCTTGATTTATGTAATTCAACGCCATAATCCAATCACAATAAAGAAATTTTAAAACTGAGGCAACGTGTACTTTATAATTAGCATCGTGGGAAGATAGTGATTGGTGGGAAGCTTTGTGTAATGGGAACTATAGGGTCATACGAAAGGCAGTGGGAAAACGTTGCACCATTTTAGCTGATTGTTTGGGCCTTAGGGTGTATTGGCCTTAATCTAGAAATATTGGTATATCAAGGCCTGAGTTTCGGGTTTAAGATAAATTTATTTATCTTTAAAAACTAGATCAACTTACATGATAAATCTGTAACATAAGTGTATAGCATAATAAAATATAGATTAACGGACATTTCCTGTTTATGGTAAGATAATCTAAGAAACTAATATTTATTGTTATATTAACATTAGTACTAAACTATGATATCATATATTCTTGTTATCAAACACGCAGACAATTAACAATTAATCAATGCATGTTTTGTTTTAAAATTATCTAATTCCGGGTTCTCACTTCGTACTACTTACCTATCTATAATTTAATCAGTTTCTCGGTTTAACTATACACCTACCAATTAAGCTCCTTGAAACATAATTATATAGCTTAAGATTTGTTGATTTCTTCGAATAAATAATACTATAATCACCATGATTGACCGGATGTCTAACGTTTAGGTAATAAAGGACATCCTAAAATGTTTTCAAGTTCTTGATTTTATCTGAAACTGTACATTGAGTTTTTGGCACAATCACTTGTCGGAAAGGAAATCTCAATTACGAATGACATTCCTTCTAGGCGTGATTGTACTTTCACATGGATGGATATGGATGGATGCTTTTTAGGAATAATGAAATATTTCTTAAAATACGTGCCTTTTCATCAAATTGGCAGATATATAAACATATAACTTTGTTTTCAGTATGAACACCATTCGCGGCCAGATCTTCGAAGTCCACAACAACTAGAGCGAGAGGTTGTCAGAACAAGAGGCCTTATCGACAGACGTGCGACTTCCCATCCACATCTCTTAGACGAACCCCCATCTCGCCCCGAACTAACATCTTTACAACAAGACATCTCCCGACGTAACTCACATGGGAACATTCTAGAACCTAACGAACATCCTCGCCGACACGACGAAAGAGAATCAGACGACGGAGGTTTCAGAAACAGACTCCAGCCACAAGGCAGATCTAGTTTCGAGGACAGGGCACGAACCAGTGGAAGATCCATCGAATCACGAATCCAAGAGAATAACTACAGAAGAACTCCTGATAGCCACAAGGAACGTAGAACCCCTGACAGTCACAAGGAAAGAAGAACCCCAGAAATTCACAGAACTCCTGATATGCATAAAGAAAGGAGAACCCCTGATAACAAAGAGCGCAGAACACCAGACTTACATATAGAAAGACGAACACCTGATAACCATAAGGAAAGGCGGACACCAGATTCAATAGCTCAGAAACAAAGAGACGAAGGGACTAGTCAGCAAGATGAAAGTGCGAGTCAGAAATCAGCTGATAGTGTTTATAATTCTAGTGGTAAACTGGAGGCTTTTCATCCTCAGCCCTCGTCTTCGAGACATACTCCGAATAGGATTGAGGACTTGAAGGCGCATGGGAAGAAAGGAGCTGGATCAGGGGCCAGCTCAGGTGAGTATTTATAATATACTTTTTTATTATTTACAGTTACAGAAAAAAAGGACAAAGACTTTATAGAGTTTATATTAATTTATAACGTTGTTTTTGTAAAGATCCTTGAATGCGATACCTTTAATTAAGTCTACACTACACACCTATACATGCAAGCAAAATATAATTTACGATTTCAAATTGTTGACTCTACCGAAAGCACAATATTTTACAACCTGAGAATTTTTGTAATAAATCATCATACAATGTTATAAAGTCGAGTCGAGACATTTATGACCAATTTGATTCAATTCAGTCGTAAACATTTTGAAGTGTCAAAGCAGTAAAATAATGTATTTACCGAAGTAGCAAAAAGTAGTAATATTTTTAACGAACACAGCGCTAAAAGTGAAGGTTATTTTATCATCATAAACAATTAAGTAAGTATGTACCTAGTAGTTGATAATGAATTTTCCGATTTGATGATGGAATTTGTTCTTAAAAATTTACATTTTTGGCATTCAACTAACACAACCTTAACTTTATCAAAATTATAAAAAGTTCAGATAAAATAAGTCTATAACAGCCAAACGGTCTCTAGATTACGACAAGAACGGAGGGCAGTCGTCGAACGTGGACTCAGGTCGCGGCAGCGTGGCCTACTCCAGCGGCAGGCGGCCCGAGGCCTTGCACGACACCTCGGCGGACTCTGACGCAGTGGCCTCCAGGGTGCCGCCCACTCCTGGACCCAGTCAGCAGACTGCTGGACCGAGTAAGACATTTTCTATTAACCATCAATCAAAACATAATGGGGCTTATGCCACTCAACCCCAAAACTCTACTTTTAAGTCCATACTACTCCATACATTCATTCCACTACCACCCCAAGAATTGTTAGAGGAATTCACACATCGACATCTAACCCAGCCGTGGTAAGCTTAAAGTTTTGCTAATTATATTCCTGATATAATGAAGTAATAAGTATTTTATATAAATTAATAAGTAGGTATATCAGAAATCTAAAATCTAGCATCCGTAACACAAGCTTCGAGCTTACCACGGGGCTAGGTGTCGCTGTGTGAATTTTCCAGGAATATTTATTTATTTTTATATTTTATTTCAACTAGCATATAGTAGCTTAAAGTACAGATAGGTCATTTATCGATCTATGGTATTGAACATCACAGAAAATACAAGAACAATTCAATAAAATATCCATAATCGTTTTCAAGAAGCTTCTCAAAGACCATGTTTTGAAGAATTTAAACAATTCTTTACCTTTACCAGGATTAACCATTAACCTTGTTGTCCAGGTGGTGAGAACGAGTGGGCCGACCTGGTGGAGTGCGAGCTGCGTCAGATCCTGGAGCCGAAGCTGGCCGGCATGCGGCTGGACTCCTCCGGCAGCTCGGATAGCTCCGTCACTCCTCCGCTGCCTCCGCTCTCACCTTCCTCTGATATGCACAAAAGGAACAGGTAAAGTGATTTATATAAAAAATACAAATACAAAATTTTTATTCAATACCTTAAAGTACTTAAATATTACATTCTTTGAGATCCTCTTTTTAAGTTTGATAAAAACCTGTGATAGAGGAATCTCGCTCTGCCAAAAAACAATAACTTGAAAAGTAAATTAAGTTATGCTAAAGGTAAAGGTATACAATCGAAACCATTTAAGATAATATAAGAATTGTATTATTTGTGTTCTTGATAGGTAGTCAGCAAAAAATGAGGTCTACCAACCTATGGTTGAGATTCGTCTGTTCTGTACGTCACCGGGCCAGAATATGGTATACACTCAGTTAAATTATGTTCTAGCATAGTCAACCATATCGATCATGCCATCGCACATAAACTTTTGTCAAAACTGGTAGACCTCTTTCTTGGCCGACTGTACATCAAATAGGTTGTGCATGGTACTAAAACTAACTCTACTATAATTGTTTCCTCAGCCTGCCCGGTCGAGCGTCAGAATACATCGAGGAGCGTCGCCGCGGGAGAGACTCGCCGCGCTGGCACGCGCATAAAAAACATAGCTCAAAACGAGACCATCATTATAAGAAGCACCGTGAGTTCATTTCATCATTATAATTTAAATCCTGAAGTCACTGGATGCTCTCAGTAAAATATATAATCAACGCCTTGGTAGCACCTTGGTTTCTTAGAGTCAATTTATACTAGCGCAGAGTCGAAGCGCATCGACCATAACTGAACATAACAAATTCAACCTTAACTCCACAGCGTAACTCTCACATTTGAAAAAGACGAACTCATTCTTCGGAATTACCAACGTGACCAACGCTGATTGAGGCTGGAAATACGGGTTGTTCGTCATCTCGCGGGAAAACAAAAGATGGATTCCCGCGAGATAATTGGAACTTTATTCAAAGTTTTAAAAGCGTGCATTACACTCTAACTCTCTTTGACCTTGACCACGTTCCTTCCAGTATTCGGTCTAGACACCACCGACATGACATCCACCACGACCCGCAGCCTCGACCTGTCCTCTCTCCTGGACGCGCGCTCTGACAGCGAGGGCTCGCGGGCGGCCGGCGACGCGCGCGCCATCCGCCGCCAGCTGCGGGGGCTCGAGAACATGTACGGAGAGGTGCTGCAGCTGCTGGGAGTCAGGAGACCCTCGGGACATCAGCCTCCTTGGGAACCTAGGTGAGGAGACATCCCTCTTCACACGACCCGCAGCCTCGACCTGTCCTCTCTCCTGGACGCGCGCTCTGACAGCGAGGGCTCGCGGGCGGCCGGCGACGCGCGCGCCATCCGCCGCCAGCTGCGGGGGCTCGAGAACATGTACGGAGAGGTGCTGCAGCTGCTGGGAGTCAGGAGACCCTCGGGACATCAGCCTCCTTGGGAACCTAGGTGAGGAGACATCCCTCTTCACACGACCCGCAGCCTCGACCTGTCCTCTCTCCTGGACGCGCGCTCTGACAGCGAGGGCTCGCGGGCGGCCGGCGACGCGCGCGCCATCCGCCGCCAGCTGCGGGGGCTCGAGAACATGTACGGAGAGGTGCTGCAGCTGCTGGGAGTCAGGAGACCCTCGGGACATCAGCCTCCTTGGGAACCTAGGTGAGGAGACATCCCTCTTCACACGACCCGCAGCCTCGACCTGTCCTCTCTCCTGGACGCGCGCTCTGACAGCGAGGGCTCGCGGGTGGCCGGCGACGCGCGCGCCATCCGCCGCCAGCTGCGGGGGCTCGAGAACATGTACGGAGAGGTGCTGCAGCTGCTGGGAGTCAGGAGACCCTCGGGACATCAGCCTCCTTGGGAACCTAGGTGAGGAGACATCCCTCTTCACACGACCCGCAGCCTCGACCTGTCCTCTCTCCTGGACGCGCGCTCTGACAGCGAGGGCTCGCGGGCGGCCGGCGACGCGCGCGCCATCCGCCGCCAGCTGCGGGGGCTCGAGAACATGTACGGAGAGGTGCTGCAGCTGCTGGGAGTCAGGAGACCCTCGGGACATCAGCCTCCTTGGGAACCTAGGTGAGGAGACATCCCTCTTCACACGACCCGCAGCCTCGACCTGTCCTCTCTCCTGGACGCGCGCTCTGACAGCGAGGGCTCGCGGGCGGCCGGCGACGCGCGCGCCATCCGCCGCCAGCTGCGGGGGCTCGAGAACATGTACGGAGAGGTGCTGCAGCTGCTGGGAGTCAGGAGACCCTCGGGACATCAGCCTCCTTGGGAACCTAGGTGAGGAGACATCCCTCTATTCTTTCCAATCCAAGTGAAAAGTTATAACGTTATGTTACAAAGCTTTTTATCGAAAACTAGCTGTCCGCCCCGCTGGCGCAGCGGGCCAGCGGGGCGGACAGCTAGTTTTCGAATAAAAAGCTTTATTACCCGCTGTAAAAAGTATCCTTTGTCCTTCACCTGGTTCTAAGCTTAAGCTGCCTCCCCACCATGTTTCAGCCTAATCGATTCGGCCGTTCTTTAGTTATAGGTAACTAACACTACTTTATATATTAATAGATAGCAAATAAACAAATCGTATGAAACGGAAATAATAAAGCTGTTTATCGATAAACATTTCAGGTTATCCTCAAAACGACGCTACGGCTCCATGTCTTCGCTTCCCTCCAGCTCTGTCAGCAGCCGGCCTGCGAGAGACAAGAGAAGAAGCTCCAACGATCATCGGAAGAAGAATGATTTGAAGGTAAATTTTATATCATTTCAGAATCGATTCAACCTTCTCGTTAACAATTGACTCATAATATCTTAGTGACTTTTTTCTATTTGTATAATATTATTTTCTGTGAATATCCACGCCTTACAGGGGTAATATAAGCACGGTAACAGGCATATTACATACTTTACAATAAATGTTTATCATTCCAGGGCATAAACAAGCGCTTCCAAAGGCTGGAGTCGCACGTGGTGACCCTGGCGCGGTCCGTGGCGCACCTCTCCAGCGAGATGCGCACGCAGCACCTCCTCGTGCAGGAGATCGACACCATCCGCGCGGAGATCGCTGCGCTCAGGCACATGTACAAGTGAGATAACATTGTGAATAAACAAGCGCTTCCAAAGGCTGGAGTCGCACGTGGTGACCCTGGCGCGGTCCGTGGCGCACCTCTCCAGCGAGATGCGCACGCAGCACCTCCTCGTGCAGGAGATCGACACCATCCGCGCGGAGATCGCCGCGCTCAGGCACATGTACAAGTGAGATAACATTGTGAATAAACAAGCGCTTCCAAAGGCTGGAGTCGCACGTGGTGACCCTGGCGCGGTCCGTGGCGCACCTCTCCAGCGAGATGCGCACGCAGCACCTCCTCGTGCAGGAGATCGACACCATCCGCGCGGAGATCGCCGCGCTCAGGCACATGTACAAGTGAGATAACATTGTGAATAAACAAGCGCTTCCAAAGGCTGGAGTCGCACGTGGTGACCCTGGCGCGGTCCGTGGCGCACCTCTCCAGCGAGATGCGCACGCAGCACCTCCTCGTGCAGGAGATCGACACCATCCGCGCGGAGATCGCCGCGCTCAGGCACATGTACAAGTGAGATAACATTGTGAATAAACAAGCGCTTCCAAAGGCTGGAGTCGCACGTGGTGACCCTGGCGCGGTCCGTGGCGCACCTCTCCAGCGAGATGCGCACGCAGCACCTCCTCGTGCAGGAGATCGACACCATCCGCGCGGAGATCGCTGCGCTCAGGCACATGTACAAGTGAGATAACATTGTGAATAAACAAGCGCTTCCAAAGGCTGGAGTCGCACGTGGTGACCCTGGCGCGGTCCGTGGCGCACCTCTCCAGCGAGATGCGCACGCAGCACCTCCTCGTGCAGGAGATCGACACCATCCGCGCGGAGATCGCCGCGCTCAGGCACATGTACAAGTGAGATAACATTGTGAATAAACAAGCGCTTCCAAAGGCTGGAGTCGCACGTGGTGACCCTGGCGCGGTCCGTGGCGCACCTCTCCAGCGAGATGCGCACGCAGCACCTCCTCGTGCAGGAGATCGACACCATCCGCGCGGAGATCGCCGCGCTCAGGCACATGTACAAGTGAGATAACATTGTGAATAAACAAGCGCTTCCAAAGGCTGGAGTCGCACGTGGTGACCCTGGCGCGGTCCGTGGCGCACCTCTCCAGCGAGATGCGCACGCAGCACCTCCTCGTGCAGGAGATCGACACCATCCGCGCGGAGATCGCCGCGCTCAGGCACATGTACAAGTGAGATAACATTGTGAATAAACAAGCGCTTCCAAAGGCTGGAGTCGCACGTGGTGACCCTGGCGCGGTCCGTGGCGCACCTCTCCAGCGAGATGCGCACGCAGCACCTCCTCGTGCAGGAGATCGACACCATCCGCGCGGAGATCGCTGCGCTCAGGCACATGTACAAGTGAGATAACATTGTGAATAAACAAGCGCTTCCAAAGGCTGGAGTCGCACGTGGTGACCCTGGCGCGGTCCAGTATTTAATATACCAGAAAAAAGACAAGAATATTATGTAGATATATTTAATATATTTCCCTCATCAATTATATTTATCAAAGGTAGTTTGTCTGCATGGTTTGCGAGCACGGGAGGTAAATGTCTTAAAAACTATGTTTGTTATATTTAAATCATGTTATCATTATGTTATACTTTCCTTGGTTTTTAATATAATGATTGATTTTTTGACAGATCCCAGCAGCACATCCGGTCGGGTCACGCGCGCCACGCCGACCCGTCCGCGTTCAGCAATCCGGAGCGCGTCCGGAGACTCACCAAGTTCTTCGGAGACGAGCCGCCGCTCATGAGACTGTTCCTCAAGAAGTTGGGCTATGAGGTACTCTAAACCTTAAAGCTTACGAGTATTTATTTATTTTGAGCTTGTTTGTTTTATCCCTCTAAATTATTATATAAGTATACGGTTCATGAAATGGGCAGTGAACAAATATTATTGCAGAACAGATAGACTATGGATCTGAAAAGTTCTATTGTAGTAGACCCGTTCCCAGAGGAATGTAATGAAGTCAAAATCAAGACACGACTTACTGAATAAATCATTCTAGTCTGTTCACTGGATTGCAAAATGGCGATCACACAAGTAACTACTTTATAATTTTGTAAATTTATAAACCATTCCTATAAATAGATTTTATGATATTGGTGATGACTAGTGATTTTATTATTCTGCAAACATTATGTTCTTAGTTAGATGTTTCTCAATGTCCACTCGTATAAAGAAAGAAAGAAAGAAAATATATTTATTTAATAATTATGAAACAAGTTTTATAAGTTCAAGTTTATTCATAACATTCAGTTACAAGTCATAAAAGTTATATTGATTACAGTATTTAAAAAAAATGATTTAACATTATGTCAGAAATAGTACTGTATGGTGTTAAGTAATGTATAATGTTGTCGCTAGATGAATAGTATAGCAATATTTTTAATCAACACTAAGACGATCCATTTCGTTCCAGAAATACGCGGCTCTCCTGGAGAAAGAGAAGGTGGGTGCGGCCGAGCTGCCGTACGTGGGCGAGGACCGGCTGCGCGCGCTCGGCGTGCCGCTGGGGCCGCGCATGCGCATACTGAAGGAGGCCGGCGTGCGGCACGACCTGCACGCGCGGGACGAACACAACACCACCACCACGCTAGCCATCGTCTAACAACTAATGTCTCTATCACACGTTGAGGAGTATTCCGGTCACAGCAAGAAAGGACGGTGACAATCTGGAAAATTACTCTCCGACTAATGTCTCCTCGCGACTATCACCCGAGTGCCTACGTAGAGGAGTATTCCGGTCACATCAAGAAAGCGGGAAAAGACCTAGAGGACGCAGCATTGGTCCGATCAGATCTGCACCTACCAGGAACACAAAATGCTTGTGAAAAACGCAAAAGGGCGGGGCAACCACCACCACTCTAGCCATCGTTTGACCCTATGACTAACGTCTCCTATCACCCGAGTGCCTACGTAGAGGAGTATTCCGGTCACAGCAAGAAAGGACGGTGACAATCTGGTTAAGCTCATCGTGACCGGAAAAGTAGATGGGTAAAGGCCTCGAGGACGCAGCCCTATACATTGGTCATTTGGTCCGATCAGATCCACAGTCTACACCGCCCTTCACACTGCTGGAAGAAGTTAGTGTGGGAAAAATAACGCAAAAGGGCGGTCACGAACCACAGCTCTGAGGAAGACATCAGAAGGAGAAGTCCAATTCTTGTTCAAACTGTGACTTGGAAATTAGTTTTGCACTGAATTTTTTCATCATTCTAAGCACCCCTATGTACCTACGTTGTCACAGCTGGGACATAAGACTCTTGACGAAGGTCTTAATTCACCACGCTGGTCAAGTGCGGTTGGTGAACCCTTAACTGAGCTTATTGTCTCTGTATTATTTTCAATGAGAAAGCGGCCAATATTCTAAAAAATGCGATGCAATTCGATGCGATTTGCACTGGACATTGGTTCAGTCAGTGCAAATCATCGCAGTTGCAGGTACTTGTTACCTGATTTTTCCATACAATTTGGGTTTACAGCATTAATGGGTGATTTCAAAAACCTTGACAGGCGTTAATATAAGAATTTTATACAATTTTATATCAGTGTTCAATTTAACGGCTAGTTATAAAAATCTTAGGTAACGCAATGTAGATAATAATAATCTAGTTAGGTTTATTTTAATTTTTTTAATACTCAAAAAATCCAAAAAAATTGATAACATCTTTTTGGATTTTTTTAAATATTGTATTTTAAAAAATATTTGTAAATAACAACGATGACGATTACACTCTAAAATGCCAAAGACAATATAGAGTGTGGTAAGTAAATGTCAAATAAAACTTTGTGTAAATAAATTTAAATTAAGAAACTATACAACGATAATATTTCCATGTCAACTTAACTTAAAACTATACTTACCTTAAATAAAATAGATTTAAAATTATGTTATTTTTATTTATTTCCATATATTAATCCAAAAAGTTTTGTTATGCATAATATATAATTAATAATTATTTTACTTCTTTATCTGATTACTTAATAACATCATCTAGGATATTTTTTTAATGTTATAATTCTCAAAATCTCAATACTAATATAAAGCTGAAGAGTTTGATTGTTTGTTTGATTGTTTGTTTGTTTGTTTGAACGCACTAATCTCAGGAACCGCTCGTCCGATTTAAAAAATTCTTTCAGTGTTGGATAGTCCATTTATCGAGGAAGGTTATAGGCTATATTTTATGAAAAAAAGCAAGCGAAGCTGTTGGCGGTCGGCTAGTTAATTATAAAGCAAAGAGTTATGTTTTTTTACCGCGCCTTTTTTAAATCATTCCTAAGAACCACTGCTGGTCCGATTTGAAATATTTGAATAATCATTTCAGTGTCGGATTTAGGTAACATTGTTCGAGGACAGCTATAGGCTATTATAAACTATAATGTAGGATAACGTACAAATTGGATCGGCTAGTTAGCTAATAAATGTACATAGCTATAAACAACAGATTAAGTAATTACCTACCTACATTTATGATAGTTTAATGTAAAGCTTGATAAGAGGAGTAGATAAATTATATTTATAATATTCTGTATTAATATCATCCTCAATATTTCAAGTAACTTTTACAATAACAACATTTATCTGTTAACTACCGACGTCACTTTATCTGCGCGAGTCGGGAGGGTCACAAGTGATAGTCTAAATAAAGTGTCTTCGATCAGGCCCTGACTTTGGGTTCATGAATTACAAGACACGTTACAGAATTCAACTGATTTCAAGTTTCGGCGTAACTTTAAAAACACGTCGGGAGATTAAGAAAAAGTTAATTTAATAGTAAGGTTTAAAGGTGTGCACCTGTGTGTTTCTTTCTTTTTTTTCTTATGTTTGTTTTAAATTTGGTTCTGTAATTCAAAACCTACAAAAAAATATTCCTTAAATTATGTAATAATGTTTTATTAAATAAAATATTTCACAAGCTTCGAGCTTACCACGGGGCTAGATGTCGCTGTGTAAAAATTGTCCAGTAATATTTATTTATTTATTTATTTGTAAAGTTTTAATGCTGATACATTCAATCGTCAATCTAACTTCCAGAATCCGTTCCCAAGACCTCAAGTTAAGCCGGCGGAGAGACTCAGTTAGTTTCGTCTGAATCATGACAACGAAGACACTTCTGGTGCTCGCTAGCGTGCTGGCCCTAGCTTTGGCTGAATTCAATATTGCTAACATGGAACCGTGCCCAGGTGGTAAGTTAACCTTTTATTTAAATATACCTACAAGATTTTCACCCTCTTGTTATAAATCAAGACTTGTCCAAGTTCCTATGTAACTTTTAGGTGTTTGTGCATTTTTGCTTCAGTTCTGTCATTAATTAGGTCCCTTGACAAAGACAGCTTTCGCTATATCATTGGTAGTCTATATTGGTGGACTGTCTGACGCGACGCTGTGTGCCCCAAACTAAGAAATATAGGTACTTACCTATTAACAGCATTCTAAATTGACCTGTTAATTTCGCATTTGTCTGTAGATGCTCAGTACTGCAAGGTGTCACAGGTGAGAATCGACCCCTGTGACACGCACGCACAGAAATTCTGCAAATTGAAGAAAGGCCTACCTGCCACATTGGAATTCGATTTTACCCCATGTAAGTTTGTTTTTCGATTAGTAGTTATGAAGCTGACTGGAAGTGTATTAATACCTGAGTATAAGAAAGAAAGAATTACTTTATTTTACACCATTACATAATAAGATAATATAAATAATAACTAGCTAGATACAAAATATGATAATGGGACAATTGGCGGCCTTATCGCTAAAAGCGATCTCTTCCAGGCAAATATTGAGCCTTTCAATCTGGTGGTATAATCACCTCTATTTTCGTTCTCACTGCTGGAAAACAAGGTCTTCATGACGAGAGATATTAGGCCTTGATTCAACACGCTTGCTGGCCACGGGTTTTAGACTCAGCAATCATAATCGTAAATCATTTATTGCCAGAAATATGGTTACAAGTTCTTATTAATTACTAGCCGACCGCCAACAGCATCGCTTGCTTATTTTCATAAAATATAGCCTATAACCTTCCTCGATAAATGGACTATCCAACACTGAGAATTTTTTTTAATCGGACCAGCGGCCCTGAGATTAGCGCGTTCAAACAAACAATCAAACTCTTCAGCTTTATAATATTATAGTATAGATAATATAAATAAATAATAATACATGACCAATCGACAGATTTCAACACGACCAAGCTGAAGACCGGCGTGTACTACAACGACATCGCGTTCGCCGGCATGGGTTCTGATGATGCGTGTCTCCTCACCAAGTGCCCCACCGTCGCGGGCCAGCAGCAGACCTACCACTACGAACTGTATCTCGGCAAGAAACTACCTAAGGTAATTCACAATTTATCTTAGAATTAAATCTTAGTGCGGTTCACGGAATACATCTACAAATCAAATTTCAGCTTTATAGCTCTTATAGTTTCGGAGAAAAACGCCTGTGACATACGGACGGACGGACGGACATGACGATATAATTAATATAAGGGTTCCGTTTTTGCCATTTGGCTACGGAACCCTAAAAATCTACTGCTGTTCGTTAGTCTCGAGCTGATTTAGCTTTGGTTTAGAAATATTTGTAGTAGTCCAGGGAAATTACTTATTAGAAGCGGAGAAGCCGCGGTCGGGTCAGGTAGTAAAATAAATTTATTACATAAGATTAAAGAAATTGTGTTACTCGCGCTAGTTAGGAACATGTGCAACGTAGTTAATTGTTGAAACTTAGTTGAGTAGATACTAACGGGTTTGTTATTTCATCCATCGCAGCTATGTTACGTACTTCAAGTGTAGACATTTCAAACAACTTATTTTTCAGGGCAAATACCCGATGACGTGGAAGGTGTGGAACGAAGACGACGATACCCAACTTTGCTGCTTCGTCACAACCGCAAAACTGGTTAACTAAGCAATATCTCTACTTATTTATTAAATGTATTTTATGTTTATATCACAGATTATCTGTGGTTTATATGTTGGTTTCGCTGAGTTTTTTTTTAATGAAATCCTAAGTAATTATCATTGTTGGATATTCCGTATGCTTTGAAGTGATACCATTCTTAGGTCAGTACCACACGGCAAACGCAGTCGGACGTCCACCATCAAGATGATGGACGGATGATCTTGTCAAAACTGCCAGTTGAAGATGGATACTGGCTGAATCGAGCCGTAATACTTAGAAATTATTTAGCAATGTCCAGCAGTTGACGTCCCATGGCTGAAATGATGATGATGACCACACGGCCGTTATAAAACAAGATACATACTTATGTGATAACAGCCGCAGACAGGAGAGTGGACACGAGTCCAGATAAGTGACCCGCGCTCTATTCGGGTCACCCTTATCGGGGAGTCATCGATCGGCACGGCATTGTGCTGGCAACACTATCTGTGGCTGGCAATAACTGCTTTTTCTATCGACTTAAGAAATAAATGACAATCGACAATTCACATAGCAACATCTTTATACTAATAATAATCTAGCACTAATTATGTAACCTAAGAGCCCGTGATGGCCAGACCTTCCTTTAATTCACAAGCGTGAAAATTCTTTCATGTGTATGTCTAACATAGGTAAAGAATAACCCCCAAACATGAAACCTAGATCGTGGTTCCTTTGGGAGATAACAGGTAAAAGGTTGTTATCTCCCAAAGGAACCGCGATCCAGGTTTCATGTTTGGGGGTTATTCTTACCTATGTTAGACATACACATGAAAGAATTTTCACGCTTGTGAATTAAAGGAAGGTCTGGCCATCACAGGCTCTTGGTCTAATGTTTTGTCAAACTTAACTTAATTATCAACATTATAAGCTGTTAACTTTCAAAGTACCTTTTCAATACCTAACAGCCTACACCTCTATTGTAGAAACAAATGCAATTATGATTATTACCTAATAATTTTACCTGCGTGCAACATGAAAACATAACTGAATAAATTATGATCTAGCGAGCATAAAAACTCAATTTCATATTTCGGATCAAGCGATTCTCAGATTATTTATGGCTAACTAGCTGACCCGCCCGCAGCTTCGCCCGCTTTATTCCCATTTTTCACGCCTTTTAAACCTTCCCTTGGCTACTACGACTAGATACTTAATATCCAAAAGCACCTAAATCTTGAGTTACTTATAAAATTACAACGAAAAGTGGCATTGATTTTATTTAGTAGATAAAAGTAGATATTGTTAGATAGACTGTAAGTAAATGATATTTTTCATGTCTGCTATTGATTGCTGCTATTTATTTCCGCTTCCATCTCAATTAAAACATTGTCAGTCGCCATCTTCACTCAAGTGATAAGCCGGGCCCTGCGGTTTGATAACAATAGAAACTGGCCGACAAATTAATGCGTATTTAAGTATAACGTTACAGCTGGAAGTAATAATAATAATATAACCCACATAAGTGATTCTGCCAGTCTGCCGCGCCATTGTTCAGTAACATCCCAAGTGTGGAAGATGTTGATTGTGTTGTTTATAATATTTGGCATTCTCTGCTGCGACGCGGATTTTGTGACAAAGAAGATCTGCAAAGATGGTAAGTTCCTAGTTAGATTTTTTAAAAAGGAGGAGGTTACTCAATTCTCCTTTATTTGTGCTTTTCTTTATTTGTTTGATTCTTGGTGCAAAATTAACACAACCATTAAAGACAATAAACTCACAAAAACAACTTCACAAACACACAACCTCACAAATTTTGCCTCTCTTAGTTATATTACTTTAAATAAATATAGCATTCAATGTGTCGTAAACAATCGCTATATCGAAACTTATAAACGTGTATTATAAATATTACAATCAAATAAGTTATGTATTGTTTTGAATATTTTTGTGGTATTTTCAGTGAACCAGAGCCAATGTTCGGTGCTCAGCGTGGAAGTGGACCCGTGCGACACGGGGCCCGCGTTCTGCACCATGAAGAAGGACAAGAAGTATGGCATGATCCTTAATATGATGCCAAGTACGTACTCCATTTAAATGTTCCATGTTGCTTTTATCTCCTTAGGCATTAATCTTTCTTTGCTCAGAAGTTGCTCAAATCTTTCAACTAGGCGTACATGCTTGTATATTTTTAAACTTTAACATAATAACTAAATTATGTGGTTATTCTACTTACGATCCACTAACCCTCCCCTCTGGGCCTCTGGGTCCCTCTCAAGGTAAATCTCTCTTTTTAAAGTAGGCCCTACTTTAAAAAGAGAGATTTACCTTGATTGACCACGCTTGCAAAGTGCGGCTAAACTTTTATTCAGGCAACTGGGACCGCGGTCCCAGCTTTGTAGTGGGCCCAGTCACCTGTATTCTCTATATAGAAGAAAGAAAGAAACCAACTTACCTACTTATCCAATTCCATATTATTTGGAGGGGTTCATAGATTTTTGTTTTATTTTCTAGATTTCTCTGCGGATAAACTGAAGCTGTCCATAAGTGGAGACGTGAAGAATGACGAATCCTTCTCCACCGCCATCTTGCCTGCTAAAGACGGCTGCTGGTTCCTATCCTGCCCTCTGCTTGCTGGGGAGAGGAGGATCTTCGACGTAGACCTGGTGCTGGATAAACGAGCTACGGTAATTAAATATATCTTACATATATTATACATGCGAATGTTTGTTAGAATGTATGGATATTTGCTACTCTTTCAGGCAAAAACAACTGAATAGATTTTTATAAAATCTTCACAACAATGTACTTACATAATATATTAGAAAATACAAGGCTGCTTCTAACTGCGGGAAAATATATTGTAACTCGGGTGAAGCTGCATGGCTATATTTAATGAATAGGGCTGGACAACAATTCACACAGCTATATCTATCTAGCCCCGTGGTAAGCTAGAAGCTTATGTAACGGGTGCTAGATATCTCTGATATACTTTTACGCTAAATAGATTGATCAGATATATATTTTTTATTCTTACTTACAAAGTGTTTTAAATCGCCATAGATAATTTATAAATAGTATTTTCTAACAAGCGTCCTATTACATTTTGTGATGTTTTGTTCCAGGGAAAATTTCCGGTCAGAATAAAACTATGGAACGAAGGAAACGCAACCCAAGCATGCTGCTTTACCTTCAACGTAAAAGTCAAATAGAACAGTCATGGTAGGTACATACCGAAATGGCTTGGTATGTACCATGAGAAGAATCACGATTGCCAAACATTGCCAAAATAGCGATCATATAATTAAGATAATAATAATTATGTAAATTTATAAAACACTTGACACTGGCAAATTGGGCCTAATTTAGCACAGGGTCCATTATAAGAACTTTATAATTTTGTAGGTATTTAATTTAATAATGTATCCTACCTGTTCATTTAACTAATTAATTGTTCTGTAACTAAGACTATTAATTTTGATATTTCTGTTTTCTATCATGCCATAGAAGTTTATAATTCAAAATATTGAGTGCGTAACTGGATTCACGATACACAATGATTTAAATATTTATTTCATATGTAATCCGACAGCTTCGCTTGCGTTTTTTTTACGTACCTAATCTACATAATAGGTAGTTTATTTAATATACTTAGCATACTTAAAGTCTTCCTCGATAAATGTACTATCCAACACTGAAATGATTTTTCAAACTGGACCAGCACGGTTCCTGAGATTAAACAATCAAACTCTTCAGCTTTATCATAATAAGTATAGATTAAAATACCAATTAAAATACAAGGTGGACTTGTTAAGTTGTTAGGTACTTTCAGTTTTTTAAGCGCAAGTCTTTGACATTGCTTTCGCCTCACAATCGCCGGTACAATTTCTCTATCAATAATCGTATTGTGACCGTCCGTTCACCTCTCGGCACTGCAGATCGCTCTCTGTCGTGACCTCAGAAAATACATTACTCTATTCGATAATAAATAATAACCTGAATATAATCTGAGAACTTTGAATAGTGTCAAAGTAACAGAGTTAAAGCCTTATCTCTGTCGTTAAGAAATAAGTCCCTGTGCAGTGGGAACGTATATCTATATCTTTATATATAAAAGAAAGTCGTGTTAGTGCCTGAACTTATAACTCGAGAACGGCTGAATAGATTTGGCTGAAAATTGGCAGGGAGGCAGCTTAGAACCGGGGGAAGGACATAGGATACTTTTTACTGCTTTTTTAAAAATCTAATATAATGCGGGCGAAGCCGCGGGCGGAAAGCTAGTATAATATAAATATGTTGCTGCTTATATGTATAACTAAGATTATACACACATATTGTCAGCCGTAAAAGCCAAAGATAGCTGGTTTTCTACGGTTTCGAATTGTGTCAGAGAGAAACCATTGAAGGATGCTGGAAGAGGCCCTGTGTCGCCAACAACGCCAACAAATAAAGGCTTAGTAGTCGTAAATTGTACTGATTGAAGAGAAATAACCTACAGCAATGGCGAGCAAGCACGTGTTCTATCATTTCCATTATATTGGTTCGAAGGTTCGAACTGACTACTGGGGAGTTAATATTCAGAGGTAAAGCGTCCTTATGAGTTCCGTCCTAGACTAGTGTTTAGTACGGTACTAACAGGTCCAGATGAGTACCTAGACCAGGCCTAGCCGCTTCCTAGACCGCCTAGGTATCCTAGGAATGTGGCGGTGAACGGCCGCCGCTGCCCTCAAAGAAAGGCTTTCACATTTCTATACAATAACTATATGACTAAAAGTAGGGCCCACTTGTTTAAAATAAGAAAGTACCTATATATTTATCATAGGATACAAGCTGTGGGCTACCACAAGCCTACATAGTTTACGAACTGAGGTAGGGAATCCTAGATATAGACCAACATTTTTGATAAGCATTAAGAATAGAAGGTTATGGTCATATGCATGCATGAATACTGAGTAATACTACATGATCTACTAAATAAATAAATAAATGCATGCATGAAATTTCGATTTGAAACAAAAAGCTTTTATTTAAAATAGTAGTAGGTACTTTAACGTAGTAGGTACTAATTGAATTAGCGGACGCGTAACATTTAATATTAATTATAATAATTACAGCAGAAATGGAGTAAAAGAAAGGTAGGTAACTGTCAAATCGTGTAACTGCGTAATGGTCTGGTACATCAATCACTGTGTAAGCAAAAAGCTCACGTGAAATTAATTTCTTATAAAGCACCTACCGAGCACCTAATGTCTTCTAGCCACGCAAAACTAATATGATTCACATTATATGTATTAGAGGCATAATCATCTGGAAGCAAGACGATTTGTGTAGCGACGGAAATAAGGTTTAAAATATTGTCCTTAATTGTGTTACTACCTATACCTACCATATTTATGGACAACATTTAAGTCCTTATATACTTACGGTACGGTTGATAGGTTCAGCTTAGCAGCATATGGTCTAACCTAACGCACTCTAAGAGTTGTGCTCGGCAACAACCACACCAACCCTGGATCCCTAAAATAATAAGGAACTGCCACGGTATAAAACAAAAAAATCTTCCATAATTCGGTATTAAGCACTCTGTTATAGTAATGACGTAGAAAAGTATTATAATTACACATAGTTTGCGCGTTGAAATATTGCCTACGGCTATATCCCACAGTCTGTAGGTAAACTTTCCAACAAACATGTACGGAGTGTCATTTTTTGTACGATCACTGACCATGATATTTGGACATAACTGTAGAGTAGTTTGGTTGACAGACCGGACATTATCACGAACATTACTTTATTGTTATAAAGTAATGTCCATTGCCCAGACATACATAGGTGGGTCATAACGTGACCTAGAAAGTTAGCAAAATTTATCATATTGTAAGAATGAATTACAATGTAAACTAAAATATTTTAAAATAAATGTTAGGTTACTAAATATGAAAGATAAAAGCAAATTAATTAAATACCACAGAGTAACAGTACGATGGGCCAGGCTATACCAAAACCTTGTTAATTTGTAAAATCGCATAAAATAATTAATGCATCTTATCGTACAATTAACAGATAATCTAAAGCACAATACTGTTTGGAACGTACCGTCTCTACCGTATTGCTCATCATTCTAAGAACAGGTACTTAGAATATCACATCTCCATCGCCCCCACACTCTCACTGAGGCAAAAACTATTGCAATTACTGTTGGATGAGTTGGTTTAGAGTTTGCATAAATTGATCACTTCACACGTGTAAAACAGGCTTTTTTCTGTGAATTTACCCTTCAATTATGTAAATTTAATCTTATTGGATAAGTGGAACTTACGTGTGAAATAGCTCGAAAAGCTCGAAGCTAAATATTTTCCAATATTGTAGTTTTATTAGTAGGGCAATGGAGCGCGTCATGCTCGGAATTTCATAGCTAGACCAACTACTATGATATGGTACTCAACACCAAGAAAACAATATTTTTTTTAGTTTAGTTTCCGATATTTTCAGTCAGCTTCAATTCTTTGATAGATGCCTATTCCAACAATGTGCAGCTGAAACATCATGAGTCAGAGTCTAGATGCCAGATTAGGCTGTCCAAAGGCCGCTTAGTCTCGCTAGAATAGACAATGCCTGTATTGGAATCGAGCCGGTTTCAAACCTGTTGCATTGAATTGTTGCCTTGGATCACCTGTGATTCATCTTACTGATTATTCTGATATATCGTAATAGGTTTGTACATCTAGGAACCAGTGTAACGTCCCACTACTGTGACTGGTCTCCTCAATAAAACCATTCAGGTCTCGAGGGAGTTGGTACCACTAATACTAGTAATCACCACGCTTATCAGGAAGCTTGGTTGACACAGGACGACGATGTTGCCCGTGTTCTGTGCCGTGGTGAAGCTCACGTGAGAAGTAATTTTACTGCAATTTTATCTTCTGTGGTACGAGTAGGTAAGCGTGATGTTCCCAAGAATTATCACTAACGAGTTATGTTTTCAAAATGATTCAGTTGATGCGCAAAGTTACGTATGCTGAAGCGTCCCAATTGTCGCCGAGCCAAACAAACACTATGAGCGCCTAGATCACACGTTCGTATTAACGGCACGGTTACTTGGGCACTTATTGTGTTAAGCATTACATCAAACGCTTTTATTGGACTAAATTTTAATTTTCCAGAACAATTTTAGGTCATTCAGGGCTAGGTCACGCCGAATCGAATGCACAATGGCTGCCTTATAGGTCGGCCAGATGGCTCGGTGGCCTTGTCCTCTAGGCTACCTCACCAGTCGGGGTATAAACCTCATATTGCATGCAGTATCGCGTGTGCCAGTAAAGTAGGTAGGTATAGGTAACAAATAATAAAGAAATCTGTATCTCCTCCTATTTTTAACGTCGGTTAAAATGATATCACACAGACGAGACTTTTAATCTGTGTGGTAATTATCATTATCTAAGAGCAGATAGATTTTAAATTGTTTTAAGGTAAATAAATGTTACTTATTTATGTTTTAAACTATTTGGTTACCAAGTCTATCTTTGGGGCCACAATACAATGTGAGCAACTATATTTATGGTTTTTTTTTTGCAATAGGCGATAGGTAGGCACAAGAGTCATGCCGAATCCAGATTTTTTACGCTAATTATTTTAAACATTAAGAGTTTGTTCGTTATACGAGTAGACAATAGTTTGTACAATAAGTTCAAATAGTTTCTTAGCTATAGCTCAGGCACCTTGGAGCTAAAATATCCAAACATTCGAAGCAACAAATCTATCGTTATCGCCCAGGAATTACCCAAAAGTTTGCGTTACTTTGCCACAACAATGTACCTAAGTCACAAAGTGCTAATGTCACTAAGCTCACTCGCCTTGGCCCTAGGCCTACATACTGACATTTGCACGACAATTTTGTAACTGGCACGGTGCCTACTTATCTATTGGTGGAATGCGAATACATTGGTTAGGTTCATAATTTATAATGATAATAATCTAAGATACCTACAGTAGGTATGTAAATTTTACAATTAATTGCCAAAAACACGAAAGAAACGGGTTAGTTCTATAAAAATATGTATAATCAGCTATTTTTTCCTAATATTTGACATAAGTGTTTATACAGATTTTATGTAAGTAAATGATTCAGTACCTAGAATACACTAAGGATAACACTTAGCATAAAATAACAATTATTTGAACACTAGGTAGGTACGTAGTTAGATACTCAAATCGTCCTCCGGAGAGGTATAGGAAAATTACGATATCACAAACACTTCACCCAATTTTACAAAAAACGTTGCCAACATCACATCATGAGAAGACCATCAGGTGTATCAATTTGCAAATAAAAAACGCCTACCTACCTACCTGAGCATCAGATACAATACAATAGTGGAACCTAAAGGTAGCAGGTGTTGTCCAAAAAGGTGGTTGTTTTTTACGAAGAACAGATGATATATCAGCTGTTTATCGGTTTCAAGTTATTAGACAGCTGCTGGCTAAAAATGGCTTCGAATTCTTCGATAAATGAATACATACTGAATCCATCTCTACTCGTCGCGTTCATCTACATAATGCCAGTCTATCCGTTCATATAAAAATAAATAAAAAGGTAGGTAAGTATACCGGCTTTCAACTTGAACCCCGTAACCATTGCATCCTATTGACGTGTAGGTACTGTGTACGTGCATTCCTACGTTAAAATAAACGTTAAGTAAGCATCTATCGTTTAACAAAATATTTTATTTTAAATACCTACCAAAGTACGAGTATTAAACTTCATGTCAGAATGGATCCAATATCCGTTTCCATTTTGTACAAATAATTCAATAATATTGTTAAGTATATAAATATTGTTTATTTTATTGTTTGTATAGCTGGATTAGCTGGCTGCACAGGCTGGCTGTTTAGCGTCCTTCATCGAAGGCAGCGTCGCGTTTAGATTCAAATTCCGTAGTTCCCCGAGCGAGCGCGCTACGCTAAGCTAACCTCGAGCGCTAGTGTCACACGCGCCATCGCTGTGAAAGGTCGCGTTTATCAAACTCAAAACTCTTTACGGAAAACGTAACGATGTTTTTGAAATTCTGATAAAAACAAATAAAATCCGTGTAGTGAAATAGTGCGACAGTGATAAATAAGTGTTGTGTTGTAGTTTCTTGAGGTTTTTGCTGAAATCTCGAGTAAAATTTAACGGAACTGGTTTTTGGATTTACCTGCGCGGCGAAAACTATTTTGTTTTTCGGTGAGTTAGTTTTGTTGTGGTGCTTTATGGTTTACGGATGTTAACGGTGAAGGCACGGTTGATTATTTAAGAAAACATGGAACTTTGTGGGATAAATTAACGTGATATGTACCTACTTACCTTTTGTTGAATTACCTGTACGTAAGGACATCGGTAAAACCTAGGTAAAACTTTGTCATCCATATTTAGGTAGGTACCTACCATAAAAATCAAATAGATTGTAAATTTCTACAAAAAATCATCTCAATGGTTAAGTCAAACCAAAGTGTATTCAAATAATACCTAATAATTCAGTAGGTACCTACTTATCATTGACTTTTACTCATCTTTTACTTACATAGTTAATAAGTTTAAAATAATTAGGGTCTGAATGTAGTTCGGTATGTTGGTACTTATTTCGATTATTAAATTATTTCTAAATAATCATCCTAGGTAGATGCTTCGTGTGGCGTAGGTACCTACATATTAGACAAGTAGGTACACATAGATACCTACTAGTACCTACCTAGGTATTATGGTCCCTCGATTCCGCAAGAGCTTAGCCGTCCAGTTATGAAGTGGACAGGAATCCTAACCAACCTGCTTAGGTGTAGACTTATCCATACCTGTTCCCAGGTCATTGCTCCCGGCTCTGGACCACCTTTGAGATGAAGGACCTACTTCTTGCTAAGCTTTACTTGAGATAACCTAATCCATCAAATATAACAGATAAGGTCCCTAGTTGGTATTTCCTGTTTGACATAGGTACCTAGCTTTTACAGCTTCGACTTTGTAGAGATGGCTAAGATGTTTTTATCCATACTCCTATAGTAAATAAGATGTTCTGTCTTATAGTACGAGTAGATCTGTAGATTTAATATTTATGTCGTTTATACATATAATGGCGAAAAAGGAATACATGTTACTTCGACGGATGAATGATGAATGAAAAACACGAAATAAAAAATAAATAAAAAAATAAATAAATATTACTGGACAATTTTACACAGCGACATCTAGCCCCGTGGTAAGCTCGAAGCTTGTGTTACGGGTGCTAGATTTCTGATATACTTAATATAATATACATACATAGATAGATATTTTTTTTATTATACATATATAACACCCAGACACCCGGAACAAATATTTGCAGATCATACAAATAGTTGTTCCGAGGCGGGAATCCAAAAATAGCGTAATGTCAAATGTATAAATTGTATCGAACTCCTGTGATTTATGCCTATTCTACTACGATGATACCAGTGTCGTAATTTTCTGCTACTATTTCTTCATCAATTTAATAACTTTGGTACCCATTACAATTTACAATTTTCTATTCTATGGACATTCCATTACAATTTTCTATTCTATGGATATTGATTAGAAAATAAACCCTACCTAGTATTTATATAAGTATAGGTATGTATACTATATACCTATTTAGTAATCTTCTATAAACTTCATATTTCGAAACTATTTTTTGATATGGTATCAACTTTGAATACAAAAATTATCTCGGATTCTGAACTCAGGTATAGTTAGGTATATTTTATGTAAATATCTGCCTGATTAAGAATGCGTACACATTAAAATTCTAGACTCTAATGATCTTTATGCAACTTACGCAACAATCTAAAATCAACATTTATAATGAAAAGAAAGTTAAAACCGTATGTAATAATATTCATCAATATTAACAATTTTAGACCAGGAAGTACAGTGACGCAACTGTATACCTAATAATGATAAATGTTTATCTCAATATCGATAAATAGTCAGATTATCTGTATCGGTAAAGTCAACTGTAGGTACCTATGAGCTATGTCCGCTGTTGGTATAGATTGTGAGAAATGCATCTTCACGACAATCCAATTTTAATATTATCGATGTTTTGATACGTCATTGCAAATAAACTTTCAAGCTGACTACGGCGCGCGGCGATAATTCTAGAAGTTAGTCAGTGGGTAGGTACATACATAGTGTTACGGAGATTCAAGAAAATTATAATTATATGATTGTGTATCTGTAGGTTTTGTCATTTTGTTGGAATACAATAAAAAAATTATAACAGCTATAACAGCAGGTTACTCTACTCTACTGGCACAGCGCTGGTTTTCAAATCAAGAGCTGCTTGATACTAAGTTACCTATATTTCACCTTGTTATCTCAGTAAAGTAAAGCTTTGATACATAGTTGAGACCAATATGGTATAAAAAAATCATTGTTTGAGATGAAAAAAGAAGTTAAGAAGTTCGCCAGCCCGCTGGCCAGCTCGCAGTTCGACCTCGCTGGAAGCTAGTTTTCGATAATTTGACGACAGCCTTCCTGCTTAAAAGTTTAACGAGCTACTTGCAAACCAGTTGAATGAACCGGTCTAGACCAAAATAAGATTCTCTTTCAAGGCATTATGGCAAGTGTCCTGTTGTGTAGGTAGGTAGGTATACATTTTCGGCATCTGCCTACTTAGTATCAAAAGGTTATAATTATATTCTGATACGTAACAATATGAACTGCAAGATTAGGTACTGATTACTGCAAGATTACAGGGTGAATAGTTGCAAAGTTGATTATGGTGATACAAGTGTCACGGTTTTTATGAAACTTAACTTTTCCAAAGTGTTTATTTCTGGTTGTTTAATAACTTATAAATAAAATACATACTTCATAGGTGCCTAAGTATTTCAGATTCAGATTTATTTATTTAACCATTTCATTATATTACATAATATTGGCAAGTGATGTAGTTACAATAGGTTACCTCTTATTTAAGTAAATCTTTCAAAAAACATAATAATATTAATAGGAACTAATGTCTCGTACCTATTTAATTTATTTTTATCAAAAATGGTCACAAACCACAAAATAAGACCAAATTTAAACTTTGTTCTTTATTTAACGTAGGCTGTTAGGAACAGTGATAAAGTCCATAACAGGGCCAAAGGCTGTTTGAACAAACAAATTTGGCCAGTAAAGCAATCGCGGGACTTATTCGAAATAACGATTATGTTTTTACATTTAATCGACCTATTAAGGCTTTACAAAAACAGTTACAACCTACACTTTTTGCACACGACTTGAGAGGGAAAGTAGTTTACTCTTATGAATACGGAAGACGGATTGATAGAATAAGATGAAGAAAAGTAACCTTTTAGTTTGCTGTATGTAGTCTGATTCACGAGACAATAGAAAATACTCGTAAGTATAGTTAGTTGTCACTATATACACAACAAACCCCCCTGCGTCCGTCTTCGGGTACCTAATATATTATAAAATATCTCTTATTTCCTTTGACTTCACCCTCGTTATTCACACAAGTTCGACAGACACTGACCAAAATCAAGTAAGCCTACTAAGTGAGCCTTAAGTAATATTCATAAACGAAGTAAAAGCCTGAGCAACATGATCTACAATCTAGACTGAACTTGTTACCCTTTCAGTTATCGTGAGAAAATATCTAGTTGCATCAGCACGGTACATACCTACATTATGAAATGTCCTGTGCACGATCCTATTATGCGCATTTAGATAACTTCTACTCGTATTGCAGACAGTCACGAAATGTTAGACGAGACGTTGAAATAACGTTAGAGATATACTAATTATCTTTTACAAGTTTACAGCTTCAGACGAGCGCTTGACACTTTTAATAAATTTATATTACTTTTTTTGCCATAATCATCTTCGGAAACCATAAAGCTCGAACTCTTCTGCATAAAATTCAACACTTTTTGTCCAAGAATTTTTGCTCAAGCCAAGTCATTGACTTCATTGTCATTTCACTTTCCGGTTTTATCTGAGAAAACCAGTAAAGCACTGAATGCCTCAACTTCTTAGAAGTCCAATGACTTCCTTGCTTGCTTTGAAATTGTTGAATTTCAACTTAGCGTTGCTGCTTTACCAAGAGATTACACAATTGTGTAATATGCTTAAATAATAAACTTAGACCTAAATTAAGATTATTTTTAGTTTATTTATTATTTTTAGTTCCTAAGTAAATATAACAAAAGTACAAGTATGTATTTTAAAGGCATCAACAAGTTAAGCACCATGCCATGAATAATCATTCTGACTTAACTTTAATATAAATTCTAAGTTAATTAGGCGTTTATCCGTCTTATAATGTCCTAGACACTATTAATAGCGTCCCGATCAGTAGTGTCTATAATAATTATTAAAAACCAGATTGGCTAGTTTTGTCGCGATAAAAAAATATTTTAGGTTTTTCTTAATTGGCAAATCAAGTGGGCAATCCTTCCATAAATCCATGTGTCCTAGACATTCAAGTATTTGTTCTAAAGGCCACCAGACACATTTATCATCTAGACAAACTTCCTTGGTTTTTGTGACCGACGCCCATAGTATAGCCATGTCGCACGCGACATTTACGTACATCACTTCTTCGATGTTGATCCATAATGTTATTTAAAATAGCGTAAAGTAAACTCATACTATACTATCAAAATTATTTGCCGTAAATGTTTTTGAAATAACCTAAGCGGTTCACAACTAATTAAACTAGTGGTGCTCATTTTGTAGATTTGTTATTAATTTTATTTGCCAGTTTAATTTACTTTCTGCAACAACTAAAATCTTCCTTTTTAAATTTGTAAATCAATGACAAAAAATCTGAGCAGAAAATGATAAGACTGATAAGACTTCAAACGAACGAAATCCTTGGCAACACCTTTTTCCAGAACTTCCTAAGTCTTACGTTCGTTTTATCGTATCCTGTGGGTCAAGGTCTAAGTTTGTCCAAGAAAGGCAACACTACACCAAATAGGTCTGTTGGTTAAGTACAAGTACTAATACCTCCGCAACAATGATATCAGTGTAACAATTGCCATTCATAATTATTCACACTCAGCCCGGACATAATAACGGGAAATTGTCAATGCAAAATGAACGGTCGAATTTGAATGAGTACAATATTAATCTTGCTCTTATTACTTAATAAGAAACCTCACAGATAACAAAGTCAGATAAAGTTCACGTAAACGGTTGTGTATGTAGGTTAACTAATCAACTCAATAATAAATTTACACATTGCGAATAGAAAATGAACAGGTTCATACGACGCTGTTCACTTGCTAATGATAAACGATCTCTGTGCCCTATCTTCATTACCAGTGTCTCAGTTTCATTTATCAGACGGTTACAAATAAACCATGTTAAGTCGAGACTAACTAGACTTTAGTTAGACTGTAGATCTACAGAATTTATTTCAGATAGTTTTATTTAAGTATATGAGTTTGTTTCAAAATGTTTGCTCGAAATTACTGTTTGAATTTTCCAGTACTAATTATAATACGAGTATAATTATTAGTTCGTTTAGTAGAGATGTCATAAATAACAGTTATTTTCGACGATACGGAACCAATTAAGCGCGATTAAGTACAGTTACATAATGAAACGTAATGCAAATAGAAGTAAATGCTACGCATGTTCATTCCGTTGTGAAGTAAGCCACAAAATACAAATACAATACAATACAAAAACACTTTATTGTACACCAATAACAAAACACACAAAAAGAGACACGTACAATGGGCGGCCTTATCGCTAAAGAGCGATCTCTTCCAGGCAACCTTTGGATGGAAAAGAGAGATGGTATTTAAGTAAGACAGGGGTGTACTAATACTTACAATAATATATAATCTACCTTTAAACTGAATTCAGTTAATTTGATTGATAACTCGACAAGAACTGGAGCAGTTCAATTGATCTCAAACAATCAATCTATTTGCATTCACATTCTACATTGCGACACAAAACGAAAGTTGATGTGACAACTTATGCAACTTGGAAATAATTAATGATTATAAATATCAAGCATTAGGTACATGAATTATAATGTTTTTTTTTAACGTAATTTGTAGAAATATCCGATTATCCTAATTAAACCTAATTTAGCCAATAAATAAAATAAATAAATAAAATAAAATCAAACTGTTTCTTCCTATCAAACAAATTACCAAAAAATCGAATTTCCTCGGTAACAAATCTGACTAAAATTTCATATCCTCGTCATTGTTTAGTTCACGAAATGAAAGGCGTGCCGGTTCGATTCCCGCGGTGCACCGCTTTCGCCGTCAGACGCATCTGCATACAATGCCTACGTTTTGACAGATTTATGGCAATACCAGCTCCATTGTCGGACACAGCTCCTGATACTTGTTTACTGACTAGATCTATAATATTGGAATAAATTGACAATGAACTTTCCACAACTCATATTATTAGAAAATTATTAGTCAGGGACGTAAAAATATTCTGTGAATAACGCAATGTTTTTTCGTCCAATTTATTTCATTCCGTTCTAAGAACTTTTAACTTAGAACTGTTTTTTTATAGTAATGTGTTATCTACTATATCGTTACAAGTAAATGTGACAGAACACAGCGCAACTCTCGTTACTGTAAACGTTGTAAAGATACAAGAAATATATACTTGTATGTAACTTGTGTATTGTGTTGAAAACATCACAAACAACTACGACCTGCGATCCTCATTATAATTCAACATTGACTACTCAATGTCAGACTAGGCAGGACTGAGGATAGTGTCGAGTCTATTCAGAGAACAACATCTAACTGCATAATTAACTCGTATTGGCAAAGTTGGCTGGGAGCACACCACACTTTTATACCTGAGGTCGTGTGGTGCACCTCTAGATCTTTCTTCTTAAAAATGCGTAGTACGCTTTAAACAAGTACTACTCGTGAAACGGTGAAGTGAAATATCTTGAGAACTTTGAAGAGTTTGAACAACGTCCGCACTTGGCCAGCAACGGCCTAATCTCTCTCGTCAAGAGTAGTCCCTGTATCCCTGCAGTATAATAAGTATGAATATTATGGATGCATACTTCATAGGCGCCATCGTTGTCTGAATGTTTGTGTCCACAGACAAACTGCACTCCAACGTGCTGCCTACGATAACCTGCACGTGTTAGGGCCACTACTTTATTTAAAATTTAATTGGCCTAGGGTCTTAAAAAACAACACCTCTTTTACACATTGCTCAATGCGTTAAAAGGCAACAATTAAATGGGAAACCATATCCTTTTTTCCTGTGGGAAATGGCAACCGTGAAAGAACAAAATACATTTCAATCCGTCATACAAACGTTTGCTAAGATCACGCTAAGATGAAATACATGTTAAGTTACAAGATAAAAATAAAATAATGCGTTCTATATTAAAAATGTAATTCCCAACAATTCTATAACAATGTAAAAATAACTAGCCCTGATAAAGGCAAGGTCGGCTACTTATCAACAGCCGTTATCAGATTTATCAATTTGCTGGTCGAAATGAAATAACATTATTAATGCAAATTTTTCTCTCAACATTATTGTGTATAGATAAACCATCTCCTGTTTTGCCACACTAATAGGCACGGGTCTCTTCAATTCGGTATTGATTTTGACGTCATTGGTATTGAGGGATATGGTATCACTACTCTTACGAGCCGAATTACACAGATCGACGCGGTCTCGCTGTTTCCTTTCTTCTAGGCAAAATTACTACGTGAAATGAATTGAATTGACATGACTAAACTATTCTCTAATGTACCAATGTTTGATAATAAATGATTATGTATTGCCAGCCCTAAGATACCTTCTGTATTTGTCAGCTGTAAGCGCGTGGAGCGCCCGCGCCCGGCCGGTGGGCGTGTGACGCAACGGTGCGTGCCGCGGTGTCCTAATTGTTATCTCAAAGACATGCCTACACTTGTGGCCGAGGTACTAGGAATTCATGTGCTTTAGAAGATATCATACTTCATTTATTTATGTTTCTACAAAATGTACAAAACCTTTCTAGGATTTCTGCAGGATCTATAAAGATATCCGGTGTAGACCCTGAACTTGTTAATATAATAGAATTAATATTATAATTAGAATAAACATTATAAAGTGAAAAGTTAAAAGTGAAAGCTATTTCAAACTAAATCATAATTTTACTATAAAAACTGTCGTGGTTTGATAAATTCATATTGAAATAAACGGGCAATACACGAACCTTAGTGCATTGCGGACCGGCGAGCGTTCGTGATCCGTGTCCTTGCAGTGTCCTTGATCCTGAAGATGTCCCACGTTATGGGACGAAACGGTTGATCAATAGTCTACGTAAATAAGGTTCGTGTATTGCCCGTTTATTTAAATATAAATCATAATTATGATAATATTTACGAAAAAAAAACCATTTCTAAAAACATACATTTAAAACTACTAACACTATTACTGTTGATAGGATAGTAAATATTAAGAGAGTATACGAAAGGTACATAGGTACTCCAAATCTGTTTCAACCAAAACAAACGAAAGCATTTCAACCAGAACCTAAACAGATATTATCTATGTTAATCAGTTGATTGGTTGTTGATAGAGATGATAAGAAGCCAGGAAATTGTAATAAAATATAGTAAAGGATAACGTGGGGCCACGAAGGTGATACATCAGTTAAACATAGTTTATAAATAAAAGAAAAAACCAATCTGCTAAATGAGAAAAAACCTGTTATTAAAATATATAATAAATATTACAACAATCAATCGAATAATTTTGCGGTTTTGCCCACTTGAACGTATTTTGTTTGTTTCAATGTTGAACTTTGAGGTGATCAAATGCAAACAAACACGATAATACATATTATAGGTAACTGAACTGCCCTTACCTACTACTTAATTACTTAAGAAAGTGATTTGTGCATCTGACCTGTAATGAATGATTGTTGCTCTGTCTCACTATAACACGAGCAAATCACTTAAACCTAGTAAATAGTTTTTCATTAAATTATTTAAAAAAAACTTTAGAATAAGTTTAAGTAAAACAGAATGCATCTCCATCGTTTTCAACAACATAATAAAACAAGTCACAGCTTAGTAATTAAACAAAATTATACTTTTCATTATTATAATTAACGTTAGTTTTATCACTTCTGCGTCCGTGTCATTTGAAAGGTGTTTGTTTATACTTTATAGCATGACTTTCTACATCTTACATCTCTTTCTTCGTTGTACTTCGATGTTTATGTAAATTACCTTGCGCCCTTTCAAAGGAACCTTTCTATTTTTAATTGATCGCCATTATCATTTGGTTATTGGAGCACAAATATGTCGTCAAATCGTTAAAATAGCTCTCACTTTATATATATGTATTTATTCCTATATTACCTACTTGTATGCAGCGTACCAGTAATCTTATTTTAAAACTAGCTTTTCGTCCCGCGTCTTTACCCGTGTTATAAATGTGTTTTTACCATGGAGTTATTATTAGAGGTTTTTACTATGTAATGATAGAATAGAAACTACGAGTATCACAACTCTAGACCAATATTCAAAGATATTCAGATCAAGAAAAACAAAGAAACGTTACCCATGTTCATTCTCAACCAAAGGTAATGAGGCATTTATTCAAATTGCTCTAAGTCATGTTTGTTCAACTTTTTGTTCCGCTATGATTATCTATACAAATTGATTCAAATGATCCCAATCAATCACAAATCTGATTGCTCTATTACAGCGGTCGTTGGCCCCTTACAAAATCTGCAACGGTCTGCCTATTGCACGTTTTTTTTTATTGCAACACGTTATCTTTTAATTGTCTTATTACGTTATTTTTGCCTTTAGTTTTATGGTACCTTTATATCTACAGAAAGCGTTAGTACAAAGTGTTTATGTCATTTGCATTTGCCGAGACTTCCCAAATCTGTATTTATTTTAATTTTTATTGCATTACTAGACCGACCCGCCGACAGCCTCGCTTGTATTTTTTTACATTATCTACTTATAATATTAGTTAATATAAATTTTAATTAGCTCTTTCCAAATTCTTACTGTTTTTCGGTTCCCGGTTTCCATTTCTAGTAGCTAGGTATAAAATATTCGAATAGATCTCATCAGATCCATTCATCAGATCCACGATGTATCTAATGATTTTTATTTTTCTTACTAGATCTATTACTGACATGTATGGATCTAATGAAATATTATTTCCCACTTTATACGTCTTTGTATCCAGTTGTAAGAAATAGATCTACGGAGATTTTTTCTCTCAGAAGATACATTGTAAATTTATTGAATAGATCTAGTGAGCGTATTTTCTCAATAGATACATTTATTCATTTGTCTATATATCTAATGAGATTACTTTACTCGCTAGATACATTTTAGAAGATCCACTATGGACATGGTGAGACTGTCACTAACTTTACACACTCGTCGCATAATGTACCTAGGTACTATTTAAGTTTGCTAGTATTATGAAATTAATATGTAGGAATTTTGTTGTATTTTACCATAATTATAATAAGCATTAAATATTATTTGTATTTTATCATTCGAATTTCCATTTTTTTTACAAATAATCGTATGTATGTATAAGTAAATTAATGTGGTATGTAGTTGTATGTTTTAAAAATAAGTTAACGAGATTACCTAGACAACTAGTACCAGGCAACCATAATCCCATGTGAGATGAACAAACCTCGTAACAACGGTTTGAAACTACAATTATCTTACATCAATCACGACAGAAAAGTACCAGGCAAGCATAATCCACTAAGAGATGAAGCACTTATTAAATTGTATATTCGCAAATCGCAGTAAGACACCGTTCCGTAATGATAATTATCAGGATGTTCTCACTAGATCCATAGCAATAAGTTATATCTAATGAGAAAAATATTCTCATTAAATCCATTTGTAGTGACTAAAAGTGATAGTGTATCAAATGACAAATAATATTTCATTAGATCCATACATCTCAGTAATGGATCTAGTAAGAAAAATAAAATTCATTAGATACATCGTGGATCTGATGAATGGATCTAATGAGATAGAACCAAATATTCAAGATATATTTATTTTATTTTTATTAATTTATTGCAGGAATTCGCGATGGTGTTGTAACAACGGCGTGATGATGAAGCTCGAATCCAATGAGAAGCAGCATCGGTACCACAATCTGCTGAATGATGATCATGCCAGTGAGTTTACCCATTACAACTATACTTACAACCATACTTTTACCCATACGTTTACCCATTACAATTATACTTTTAACACTAATGAACTGACAATAGCTTACCTTTGACAACCACAATACAATACTTAGAAGATGCCTTGTCTTCTAAGTTTTCTTGTCAGTTCCAGAAGAATTGATGAGATCTTTCCTTAGTACATTACATACCTGTTAGTACTAAGGCGAGAAAATGAATCTGGTCTAGTGCAAACGATCTTCCTTGTAATACTGAATACATTATAATGTAAAACAGATAATAGTATATTATGTAGAGCATCAATTCAAATACTTTTGACTAGTTAAAAACTATATCCTAAATCCACATTGTCATGGAATACTTCTCAATCTGTTCAAATTTTCTGTTAGTGCGTGCGTACTTGTTCTATCATCACTGCCATACAGAAACATTATTTTATTTTCACCCCAGTGTAAGCCTTTCAAAGGAATAATTAACAACAATATGTTCTGAACAGTAATTGGTACTGTTATCTTTGCGAATGAAGGTTTTTCTGAATGATACTTAGGTTATTGTTCTGGTATTCTCAGGGTTCTTTTACAATTAAGTTTGCATGCGGTACAAATACAAAACTGTGGGCGCAGTTCATGGGAAAACTAAGAAGTGAGAAATTAAAAGACAAGGTTGTCTGTAAATTGTACATAGATTTCCAACATCTACCCATTGACCCTGTCGTTATTGCACATTTTAAGGCACATATTTAAAAAATATGCCTACCTAGGAAATACAGAAATTAAAAAAAAATTCCATCGTACTCAAAGTCTTATTTTACTTCTGCCTAAAACAACATTACAGCCTAAATACATCTGCAGATATTTACTCCGAAAATGCTTATTGGGAAGTATAAACTGCGTAGGTATAGTAAAAATGGTCGTTATTATTAACCTTGTGTTTTACCCACAATAATAATGATCAATCCAATAATTACTTGGCCCTTGTCTAACCTAGCCTTCCCTGCCCCAAACAACAGCCGATCGATTCCATATGACAGCGAGCCTAGCAGCCGCACCTGACTTCCGCTGCCACATCCGCTGTTTTGTGGGGAGGCACACCCGTGACGTCACGCGACGCTGCCCATCTCTCACTAATTCTGCGAGGGTTATCGTGGGTCATGTTTCATCCAGTGCATTTATTTTGTTTTTGCATTTCTTTTTTCAACGAACTTATCGATGTTTTCCATAGATTAATGCGTTAAACTGCAGTCAGGCTTAATTAGATTCTTCGTGCGACGTAGGCAGGTCGTGTATTCCTGTATCGATGACTCAAACACTATTTAATCAATTGTTCATTTTACGCAGTATAGTAGTAATGAGACTACGCAGTATTGTCTGTCTTTCTCTATTGACTAAGTTTAAGCATAATTTACTCCAAGGATTCGTAAACAAGTCTCGTAAACTGGCCTTTGATTGCCATTGTGATTGCAGCGGCCATGTTGACATCGGATACTGCTATTGCTTTAATTGCCGTGTTTAGAGACGCCATGTTGCGTCGCGTCGCGTGCACATCTGTGATAGATCCTAGATGTTATGTCAGTCTGCTTTGTTTGTGGTCATAGAATAGTACATGTTTGTTTTTGAAATATATACCACTAGATAGCCGGCCTAAAATACCTACAGGGTGTTCTAGGTTCTATTGGACGACCCGCACTCTTTAACTATTTTAGGTTTATAGTTAATTCGTTTAGTAAATAATATAAAGTTTAATATTGAATCTCTATTTCTAAGCTATTCAAATATATTCTGTCGACTAGCTATATTATTATAAAGGAAACGTATTCGATTCCTTGAGCTAGATTTAATTCGATAATGGCACTGATTGCAATACCTGATCGATGCAAAAAGTATGCCGTTAATTATGTTGCTGGGCCTTGGGTGTCAGGTAAAGAGCATTTCACGACGAGTTTATCAAACGTTGCATCAAGCATTTGCGAAACAGGTGTCAGGTTTCTGTAAGTGATCCTATCGTAGAAACTACAAACAAATAATGATGACCATAGTTATTTAACCATGGTTAGGTTCTCACTATTAATCAATCATAGATATTTAATGACTTTATGCAATTCTAAGGATCAAATATTTGCTAAGATTACTCTGTATCAATAACTACCTAACGTCCCACGAACAATAAATGGACTACAGACCAAACATACTATTACCTGATACCGAAAAGGAACAGAAATATATTACTTATTACAAATTAATCGTTAATAAGCACGTCAAGTGTGGAAACACGAACATTATTGAAAACGAGTGAATGATGTCAAATATTGCATCATCAATGACCTTGTGGCCTAGAGTTGGTATTTACATGAAGTACTAAGCACATGTATGGTCAATAAAAACTGCTTACATAATGTTTTTACCGATGCTCATCTAAAGTAGCAAGGTTACACTGTGGTTTGAAACATTGGGACTTTAATAAGGCTTTGTGGTTCCCTTATGATAGTGTTCTTTCTAAAGACAATTTCATAAATTTTATATGTATCATATAAAAGGTGCTCACTCCTCCTGAGAAAGACTGCTCTTGTTGTAGTCGAAATGTCAAGAATGTATTAACTCTTTTGTAAATACGTGAATAATTCCCGTTATTATTAAACGGTGTAACTCATTATTTTAAAAAAGTACGTACGTTCCTTTAGATGTATAATAACCCTTAAATCCCCTCTGCTTAGGAATGTAAGCTCTGGGATTTCCAAGAATTTTAACGATCGCCTTACCTGCTATGCTGATTTACCTCGCTTGTGGCTCTAAGCTACTCCAACAAGGTCTGTGTACTCAACTGTTATTATTTCCTTGGTTACTGTTTGTAAATCCGCATACAAAATATTTGAAATATTTACAAGAGTTTCACAACGCATGTGCTTAGAATTCATTCGTTCAACTTTCTATTCTTTCCCTCCTGGAATAGAGTCTAGGTTTAATTATCCGCTTTCGAATTTCCAAGAGCCATTGTGGCTGCCGGTCGCTCCACGCATGCGCGGAAGCCTTCGCCTCCCGACAGCGACCAAGTCCCAGGAATCTCGCAACTAGCAACTTTCCACTTTCAGCTGGTACTGATAAGGTTGCTTCTACAGGCTTCATGTTTACTTAGAACTGTTTCGTTTTATGTTTAATCAGCTGTGTGCCCCCGATTGATAATTCAGTCAGATGTGCTGAGGCTGCCGGCACCGTGTCTAAGTTTTTAATTCCAACTAGATTTTTTTATTTTTCCGATATAAAACCTTTTTGGAATAACCCTCTACCTACTCTCAAGATATCCGTTCCAGTTCCTATCCATTACAGTGTTCTGTGTTGTGTCAGTGAAGTGAAACCTTTGACAATCCTTGATCGTCTACTATTTTGGTCTGTTTGCTTTGATTTGCTAAGCAAATTAGTAGTGTTTAGACGTATTCTGGTAATTCAAGTGAAGCCATTTCGTTTTATGTGCTAATTCAATTTGCGTCGTGCTCGCTCTATAATGGTGGCAGGTACTTTAAAGGATTTAACTAGATCCTTAAGTTTACATCACTTTAGACAATGTGTAATGCAATAAACAATTTGCTTACAATACAGCAGATGCAGCAGTTATTGCATACCTATGATACAAATAGACAGCTAATTTAACACTTGGTAGGTAAATGTATCATCGATGGGACTGAAAGAGGCATTAATTTTGAGGAACTAAGCGTTATACATCGACTAAACGTTGCAGTACTTGCAGTATTAAACTTAAGTAATAAAATGAAGGTTTTCACGTCATATAATATAAGAGCTGCATCTGTACATCATGATTCTAACAAGTTGATAAACATAGTGCAAAAACGTGACTAGAGAGATAAGATAATTATTATAGTATTTTATGAGGAAGTCTAAGGTATGGTAGGTAAAGAACAAATCTGTCATTTATAATTAATTATTTTTGCCATATAAAACTACCAATATAAATAAACCCCTTCACTATGTATGATTAATATAATGTTTATATAATTTATTAATTAAACTATCACGAATATATTACATTATATTTTGCAGAATATTAATATTATGGAGTTATTTGACATCGAACATGATTCATCTTGTAGACGTACGGTAAATTAAATGTATTTGTTTAAAATATATTGTATGTCAACAATTAATTGCTCTATGCTTTGTGTTATTTGAATTAAAAATTAACCGCTAGACTTATTTTTATTTATAGTTAGAAGAACAAGTATAATATTTATTTTTATTTATCCCGTGCGTATTGTTTCCATGACTAATAAAAACGATTGCCAATACTAACAAATAACCGGAATCCGATGTGGTCCTCTAATTATGGGTCATTTGGTTTACAACAATTACGATTAACCTCGGGACTGTGCTATTTACGAAGGTCGTCCAAATTTGAAGATCAGGTCGAGGCTTAACGTGGCTTTTCTGAATTTGTGCCTATGGTCAAATAATAATTTGATTGTTATGCCAGTATAAACATTTTCTTTTAATTTAGCTCTAAGATAATACAAAGTTTTGTCTGAAAGAACACAAAGGTATATTATTGTTAAAGCACAATTAAAATAATATTGTTATGTACATTGACTATAATATACAACTACCAAGAGCCCAAGCAAGGAAGACGGGACTCTTCTTACACAAGTCTTGTTACTGAAAAGTAGAGCTCCCATAACGATTATAAGCCCTATTAAAAAAGAAATAAATATATTTTGTATTTGTAAAGGTTACACATTTCTATCTTCTCCTCTATCAGATCCCTTGGTCTGTATTTCTTCATTGTTAAATGAAGCCTGTTTGTGTTGTTTCAACATCACTGTCATAATCAATGATAAGTTCTTCCTACATAAGTAAACATTTCGCAGTCTTTGTAGATTCTTCTGGTTATCTTAATACCTTTAACCCTATTTTCATATAGTTGGGATTATAGTCCTACATTGTTTAACATACCATGTCTGTTAGATTATGTAGAATAATATTTTAAACATTTAATCTGAGTACAGTCGAGTATGACATCATTATAGTATCTATTATGTTAACCAAATGACCTAAAGGTCTATTAATAACACACTAGATAATATTATATCAGACATTTTTTATATAGAGAGTAGGTAGAATATATAATGTATCTATACTAGTTAACTCGTTTCTTGTTAATATATTCCCTATAAACATGAAGATATTCATGGAATGTCTTCAAGTTTACAAACTATGGGTAAATTATGGAAACAATCTATGATTGATAATAATAGACCATGTATTTTACCTTTGGTATTCTCAACAAAAACATCATGTTTGAATTACTTTGAATAGATTTGTAATAAGGCTATATTTTACTATGTGTACATTGAAACATGTATTAAACTTAATTTAAATATGTGCGTTTGAAGACTTTGAAGCATACTGTAGATTATTATTCATAATAAAATATCTATCAAAGATTCTTATTAATATTCAAGTCGAGTCTATCCGTTGGTTTCTTGACAAGCAACCAACAGACAGTCGTTTCCATATCATTAGAGCGGGACGTGACGTCTCGACTATGCTTAGTTGATTAGAACCTAATCATAAGATCCATTAATGCCTCAAGAAAACTAAATAATCGGTTACTTTATCCTCAGAAATGTATGTATAACTTTGGGGTGCTAATATTTTTTTTTAAAAGGATACAAAAATGCATTAAAGACACATGGCACTTGGATTACACTTGGATTTTCAAGATATCATTTTTTTCTTATCCTCACTTTAATCTTTTATTCATTAAAGCTATAAAAACTACAACAATTTCTAATTCGACTTAATAATCATAAAAACTAATAAAGGTTACGCAAGCAAGGGATTGTAGCGTAAAGATAGAATAGATAAAATTGTTTTATTGAATCGTCGGTCACGCAATCAATTTGTTGACTTTCCATTTATGAAATTCGCAGTTTTTATTCGCGTCACACCATCGCTTGCGCACAATGTGGTGTTCGAAATTGAAATTATGGTGTGGTACCGTCATATCCGGTAGCCATGGGATCAACATGGTACAGGTGGATGGTCTATTAGACTAGCAGTTTAAACATTTAAAAAGGTCTATTAAACTCAAATAAAGTATTAATCTCAGTATTATAATTTTAAAGTGTATTTAAAGTCCTAAAGTTCCAATCCAAGCATATACCTTGAGAAGGCGTATCAAAATTTCACTAATGCCTTATAATAAATAGTAGGAAATTATGTATAAACTGATGAATTCAAATTGATTGATTGAACTACGTGTTTCAATAAAACTATCCATCTTTTTCATTGCCATTCAATGCAACTTTCGCAATATTTCTTCGCTCTTCCTCTTTCAGACATTCAGACGCCATTCCACGTTATTTTTACTACAAATACTACTCATTCATTCGTGTTATTGCCAACATTATGACTTCCTGGAGCAGTATTGTCAGGGTTGTTGTTCCGATGCTCTTATCGCCAGATTTGCGGAAGTTCTTTCGCGTCTACTGTTTTTCTATGGCGTGTTTATTATGAGGGCTTCTGTTTATTCTGGTCTTCAATACATCAATTTTTGCATACCAGTAGTTTAAAAGGTAAATACAATATAAACAATTTCAGCTTTAAGCTTATGCTTCCTAAAACACTTATACTCTAATGTTTGCTCATACAGTTTTTAAAGCTGTGCTTATTAGTAAAATACGCATATTTCTCGTCTATTTTATTACGTTGACTTAATTTAAATATACATACAATTTCACGTACGCAGTTTCTACGATTCTCGCAAAACAACTTGCTAAACCAACATAATCTTCACGTCATAGTTATCTACGATAGATCACAGATTCACCATCCCTATACTAGTCTCTATAACGCAATAATAGAGTTCATTATCCGACAACATGGCTGTAGGCGCTATCTTCTATTTTTCCATAGATCTTCCCACGAACGTTAACTTTCTCAGTCGTGAGAAAATCACCTTTGGGAAAAAAGACAATTCATCTCTTTCTACCGTGTGACTTAAACGGTTATATCCTATGCGTGATTTATTATAATTTAATTTTGCTATAATATGTTGCGTCATTATTTTAAATGTTTATTTTAAATTTACCATCCTATAAAATTAATATGTTATTTATTATAATTTAATTTTGCTATAATATGTTGCGTCATTATTTTAAATGTTTATTTTAAATTTACCATCCTATAAAAATAATATGTTACTTAATTACTCATGTGTTGACTAGTAATAAATTATTCAAAATGGAAATCAAATTATTTAACAGTTATAATCTCCTTTGATTAATGATACTAATGTCTTCTGATGCAAATCTAGTATTGATGTTGTGGTAAAAGTTAAAAAAAAAATTGATTAAGTATGTAAGTAAAATATTTGTGAAACCACTTTCATATTTAAGTTAATTATGATCATAGATTTTTGGATAGTTAAAGTAAATATGAATTATAAGGCATTTCTTAACTTGCTTTTCCTACATCTTTATAGAGGTTATTTCATCTTCAGAGGTGGATACTGGTACATCTTTATGCAGCACTAATAATGTCAAGTCCATAAATCATGCTGTAAAAAAGATTACCAAATCTAACTTCTGACCTGGTGCATGAGATCATGGTTTATACTCGATAAATGTATATTGCCTACGATAACAGTTATATGTATAGCAAAATACTAAATACAGTAACCACTCGGCATTAGCTGAGAGGCAGACCCGGGCTTCGAAGGGCCTCATTCGAGTCTCAACCGGATCCGAGTGTCTAGGTCTGCTCAAGGGATGTACTGTACAGTTACTTTACATTTAGTTATGCAAATGCAACCAGTATGCACCGTTAGCCGAATTCCACATTATACGGGATTCTACGTGTTTTCGATACGGTGATGTGCGATTTGCATGAGATTTGGAAGGTATTTGACCGCCTGAATTAACGTTTGTTTTGCATACTTTACCGGATTGGTACCTAATTTGATGAATAATGTAAAATGTTTATTTATATTCTTGATAAATTATTGTACATGTATTTAGCCACATAATTATTATACTACAAGACTGTCCCTATTAACAGCTTATATTACTGACTCTCCATAGCAACAGTTAAATAACTATACATTTGGTATAAACCAGGTGCAAATAAGGAGGCGTTAGTTCGAATTATACTTACGGGTTTATTAGTTCCACTTGTATCTGAGATTAATCTATATCTATATAAAATCTAAAATCCAATCTAATCTACTTATCGACCTGCCATAGCAACATAAGTGTGTGACCCAAACAAGGCTAACTTATCCATAGAAGTGTTATTTTTTGCAATATTTAGTTAGTAGTACTAGTGCTTAAAAATTGGCGACTGAGATAATTATTTCACAAATTACACGAGTGTTTACCAATGCGTAAGAGGCCGTGATTAAGGTTACTGAACCAACGCAAGATAATTAAATCTTATCACAGTCTTATCACCAAAACGATTTGCTAACACAATCAACAAAAAACAGACCAAAATAAACTAGACTGATAGTAAATATAAATGTACACATAGATGGTTCCATTGTGCCAATAACATGGAGAAGTCTGATGATAGGGAATCCAGGAGTTCGAAGACTAGCGATTCTCCGGGAGACACCATGAACGATGTGTATGCTGCTTGGCGTAAGTATACTTGTTTTAAACATGAAACTTGGAAAAAGCTACATTCGTCGCCAAGAGCAAGCAGCTCCTAACGAAATACCATTTACAATCAAAATAATTACAAAATAATGAAAGCAATTATATTACTGACAAATTTTTTTAAGGTTGTGTTTGTTACTATTGACCAACTTATGCATAATTTTAAATTTAAGATCAATTATGCACAGATACACATCTGAGTAGAAAACTAAGACTACAGCTACAAATTTTATAAAACTTCAGAGTAGGTATAGCTTTCCATACAAAAGCACTTTTATAGTTGGTCCAGTTTGCGGTTGCAAAGAAAAATATTGTGTTGGTAACAACACACACGACATGGGTGTGGAACCATGATAAGGAACTTACAAGTTTAACACATTTGCCATTAAACAATCCAGGCCAACGCACCGGAAAAGAAAACTTATTACATTTAGGGATAGGTAATTCTTAATCTGTAGATTAAATGTTTAAATAGTTAGACAAATATATGCTTATTGCTGGACAGCTATAAAGTAGTCTATCTATGATAATGATGTAAAGTAGATGTAATTTCTGGAATAACGATTGTTTGTAAATGACATTAAATACATTATTTAATTTTAACACAAGCGAACCTTTAAAATTTAGCTCTAGATTAGAAAGATTATTGAATTAATTAAAACATGTTATATTTAGACATTTTGTATATTTTCATACGAAAACAATATACTAAGTACCTATTGTTTTCTGGTGTATCCCTACACCAGAAAGCAATAGGTACTTTATACGTTACAAAGAAAACTTACTTGCCAATTCTCCAAAGCAACCTTCACCCAGGTCCTCGTAAGTAAATTTAAAAACGTGCAAAGATAACATTTAGTAACAGCATTGTTTGGACACAATAGTGTTCGTATAAGGAGCAGAATTCGTCGCCTGACCTGAAAGTAAAGTAGCTTGCACAATGGGGCGTTTCGACACGTCAACTGGACAAGTGAACAATTTGGTAATGTGGGAATTGTCAACATGTTATCAATCAATGTTTTGCAAGAATTTTTTATTTGAATTTATTTTGCGCGCAATTTTTTTATGATTTTAATGTACATTAATCACACAAGGTTATTAGGTAATTTTACATGTAAGCCTTCGTGCTTACAAGTAAAATTTTTGATAATTTTAAATACCTACGTATAATAACGTTTAACAATCCTAAAACAATTAACAATTATTAGTTTGAGTGGCCATTCACGTAAACATAGGAAGTTAATCATAAAGTTTTAGTAGTTTTCTAAGGGGCATCTTGTTGACGTAACTTATTGAAGATTACGAACTCGTCTTTAATGATCATAAATAAACAAGAAAGTTGTTCTATAAAGATGCAATAATCAATAGTGAATTCTGATTATTGCATCTTTATAGAACAACTTTCATTATTTGAGAAGAAATATTATTCAGTTAAAAGAAATAGTCATAAAATGGATTTTTCAAAATAAGTCACGGTCCGAATGCCAGTCTAACTAAAAGACATTTAAAACTAATTTAAAACCTTTAAATATCCACTTAATAGGTAGCTACTAAACATCAAGCGACTGTTGTAATCTTTAGAGAAGGGATTTCCGAAAAGTAAAATTAATTAAACAAATATTGTATTAATATATTTCCCGTTTATTTCCAGATGAGATGCTAGAGGGAGAAGGCGCGGGCCTGGCGTCTCGCGTGGCCGAGCTGGAGACCCGGTGCGCGAGACAGGCTGAGGAGCTGCTCTGTCTCCGGTCCACGCTCGCGGACGCCCTGCGGAGACTCAACGCGCTCGAGGGCAGAGCACCCGCAGCACCCACCCCCCAGAGAAATGGTGCTTATACAGGTAGGTGTCCTTGACTATATTGAAATGGCATCTGGATTCTATTGGGTCGATAATGAGGCTGAATTGCAACGTAGGCTATGTGGCTACGGTCTTCCCTTTAATCACAGATCATGGGTGTTCTGATGCTTTTTACGTAATACAATAGAATATATTATAATTATATGAATAATTTATTAAATTAAGTATGTAGTTATTTTTCAGTATTACATCAATTATTATAACTAGGTACCTTAGGCTAACTTATGGGAAACTAAAACTAATCATAATAGGAAATCCTTAACTTAAGAAAAATAGGAAATGCATAAATGTCAAATGCACGATAAAATGTTATCGAATACAAATCTGATAGTATTGCCGTAGCGTATCTGGTTCCAAGGCAAACAACATCACAACTGATTACGTTAGCGGGTGTTTATGTAATCAAATATTTAACCTGAACCTTTGCAAAAAATACCAAAGTTAAGATAACTTAAGATACTTGTTTAACTAATTGTCGTCATCAAGCAATCGACTTTATCTTGTTATAACCTAGAAAATATTCTCATAATATGAGTATATAAAATAGACATGAGAAATTAAAAGGAAAACAATAATACAGATTAAACAATCACGGCAAGTGTCCTTTTACTATAACGTAAGATTTTTGGCACCGTTCCAATTTCGAACCTCGATACGAGTAGATTGAGTAATAAAGGTGGTTATTAGGAAACCCAACTTTGATTCCAACCAAAATATCGGCCAATGTAATAAAAAAATATACCTTTCTACAAGAAATGTAGGATACATTGATGCAATATTGGGAAACCTAGCAGAGAGCCGTGTGTTATACTAATAAACTTATAGCTGATTTATTTAGTTGTGAACAATTTTACTAGATGTAGAAAATAGCATATTTCTACAAACCAACAACAACCATCAGTGATGTTTGTAATTAATTTTATTTATCTTCTTCCAGGGTCTACGGGAACCCCAACTAGAGAGCTCAGAATAAGACAGCCTACGTACCGGGAGACAGCGAAACGGACGTCCAGCTATGGATCCAGTGGTTCTTCTCTACCGCAGAGGTCAGTTCTCATTGCTCAATTGTTAATAACGTAACATCCACTTTGTTACTATTAGAATGACCCGTTGTAATGATCTGTACCTTTACCATGAGTTGTCGTAGTTAAATCGCCTGACGTTACTACAGCGGTTACGTAGAGCCCGCGCCACCTTTCAAGTCTTACAGTTAAATCGGGAAGTACTGCAAGCAAGCCACGTCCAACGGACGGCTCGGCTCGGTCTCGGCTCACCTACGCCGCGCCGGCCTGGTACGCGCTGGCGTCCACCACCAACCAGAACCGCCTGCAGACGCTGCAGAACAAGGCGTTACGGCTCTGTACGGGAGCGGGCTTCTACGTGAGGAACGACGTGATCGCCGGCCCCTGCCGCGGGACCTGATAGCCCTCGCTCCGGGAACAGAACAACATAGCGTCTGAAGCCTGCCCATCACAATGGGCTTATCCACGTGACCTAGGGGTCGTTACCCCTAGAGTTGAAGCCGAGGTAAAGAGGCCTAGCCTCGACGCCTCTCTCGGTGTCCTCTCAAAGGGCCTGAAAGAAGACTCGTCTTCGTCGTCCAACGGACTTGAGCAGCGGCGCGTAGTCTCAATACGCAGTCTGTACAATTAGCTTTTTGAATGAGCATTTTAGTACCCAACTATCCGCTAGAGGCGCTGTTCAAGTTTTCATACATTTTTAACTGCTGTCGCTAGCGAGTGTAGATTGCTAGAACTCATGGTAAAGATACTGATTAAAGAGGAGTCGTGTAAGCTATCTGGATGAAATGACGTCGGAAATTAAGTTTTTATAATATCCTAAAAGACGACCACGTGGAAGGCCCAGAATGAGATGGCGGGATGAACTTGAGTCACACCTACGCACATGGCCTGTCGCAGCGTTAAGTCGCGAAGAGTGGAAGGAGGGAAGGGAGGCCTTTGCCCTGCAGTGGGACAGTGCAGGCTAATAATAATAATAATAAAAAGCGCCTGCCCTTTCATGTAAAAGAGCGTTAAAGCTATTATTGTTATTTCCAGACGCGGTCCCCAGCACCAGTCGACGGGCTCGCTGCAGTCTGACTCGCCGGCGTCGTCGTCGTCGCTGTCCCCCGCGCCCTCCCCCTCCCCGCGCGCCACCCCCGCGCCGCACCTTGTACACCCCCCGCAACCTTACAGGTAACAATGTACGCGACTCCTATTACAGACGAGTTCGGTTGAGAGTCTAGCTCAACCAAAACTCAGCGGTGAGGCGAGGAGTCGTAGACTCCACATCGTTTAGCACGCACAGTGAAAGGGTTAAGGGAGAGTGGTAAATTATTTTCTGCGCAAGGTGTTATTTCATTTTTCGTAGGAGGGATATTCATAGAGTCGCCGAAAAAAAAAGTGCGTGTCTTATGTCACTTCAAGGACAAAGTATCAAGAAACATTTTGTGGTCTAATCTTGTGAGCTATTTAAATTTAATTGTATTTATCTTTCCTTAGTCTTTAATTGCTATTGCTATTTCTGATATTCTTATTGTTTTATTGTTCTGTGTCTCCGTCCTGTTTATTTTATGTACCTACTTGGAATATTATGTACTTAATGCTTTCTATGTACTCGTAGTTGCTAATAGTAAGCATATTAAGCAAGGTATGAAACCCCTTCGCTCTGTAAAATCTTTTCAAAACTAAATACGAGTAACATTTAAAAACTTAAATCCGGTCTTAATCCGACTGTAAGAATGTCTAGATTTAACTACCTGTCTACATCTACTAAAGAGTGAGATCAGAGGACAAAATAATGAAATAAACAACCAAATCATGTCCTACGACAGCATTCTTGAATTATGACGCATCAATATTTAATGCCAATTATAAAAGTTAAACATATCAAATTTATATAAGAAACCCACGTTTCAAAATGCTGAAAAAGTCCATACTACATACACTACACATACAAATATGTATGTTGTTCTTTGTAGTAGCTAACTGAAACAACTGATGTAAATAAATAATGATAATAATAAATCGTTGAAATTTTATTTCCATAAAAAACCTATTTAAATTTTAAAATTACATGATGATCCTATAAAGATAAACTAAATAATATAGGTAACGATAAACATTACATTTTAAAGGTAATTTCAAACATAGCATTTAATTTAATAATTATATTATTTCGTTCTCTTAGAATGTGAACAATTTTACTTCAATCATAAAATTGTTTGTAGTTTGTGTTAAGCGATTCGAAACATTTTGTTGTTTAAATCAATTCATAAAAAAATAACCTGTTAGGGGGTTTCACGCTTCCAAGTATTGCCAGTAGTGCCCTGTCGGTAGATCGCGCAATAATTCCACGTCGAGCAACCAGAGCGCGTCCCCGGCCAACCTCACGAAGCGCTGGAGCTCCACGGGGGACTTCAACGCGCACGGCTTGTTGCCCTTCAGGTGAGAATGCGGGATCTTGGACAAATACTAACGCAACAAAGCGGATTCTAATAATGCAGTGGATATCATATAGCCACAGCTTATTTGTGGTACTTTTATTGGAAAATTGTATAAAAAAGATTTTTTTTTTCAAAATTTTAAGTAATTTGCATGCATCATGCGAATGAGAGTAGATATTTTAAAAGTGAAATTATATAATTTAAATGTTTCGATCCTAAATCAATATCAAATAATTTTGTCAACGCATGAACCTGTAAAAGTTCAACAATTTAGTTAAGAATTCTTAGCTGAATTAAATACTAAAAAATGATTAATTAATATAATTATCTCAATAAATATCAAACTGTCAAGCCATTTAAAAAAGAGATCTATTTCATACTAATGAAAGTTTCATCAAATTCTCAGAAAACCTTTCTTTCGTTTTTAATTCGAACACAATAGACTATTTTGATTCGGCACGTTTTTCCACCTTTTTTACAAGATCCGAGCATCAAGCTCAGTAGGCACAAATTGCTTTTTATTTGCATGCTTTTTTTCTTTCTGTTGTCTAATGTTGTTCTGTTCTCTTTAGATTTACGTCGACAAAGTCACTGTTAAACTTGTATAAGCCTTCTCAAAATGGAACAATACAGAAACATGGGTAAGTTTTACTTTTCGGTGATGGGACTCGTGTGTCGTGTAATGGGGCTTTAAATGGGAATGGGATAACGATGCATGCTACTAATTTTACTTATATTGTAATATACAATGGTTAAAGGTATATTATGCTTAAAAATGAGCGGAATAACTTGCAGCAATACCGAAAAATATTTATACAATACGAACAAATGATAACAAATTACTCTAGCAAATATAAAACAGATGTTATAGCGTTTTGCAATCAAAATCCAATCTGTTACGTCTAAAAAGGCATTAGGTACCTAACATACAACTACAAGTGCATAAAAGGACAATAGTGGTCGACCGGTCACAATTGCAAGTGCCGAGCACATTACTGGCAAGGTCGAGAGATCATTTATCTCTACATGACAAGCATTGCTGATTTTCGTGTTTTGAATGTTCAAATGGATTGTTTTTATATTATGTATGTCTGTTTACTGGCACAGATACTAAATATAGAATGGGAGCGTCCCCTGATTTAGTTCTCTTGAAATCCTTCTAGATTTTTAATTACAGGTAAAAGTTGTATGACTTTTTATGCGAATCTCGTATATTTGAATTGTGTTGAACTTTATGCCTAGTTGTTGCGAAGACTCATCAAAGTTGGAATTAGGATACATTATTATTTATTTTTTAAATTATAGAATAGAAATAGAAATTATAGTAGAATTTAGGAAAACAAAATATACATTTACTACAACGATATTAATTTTAATACAAAAAGAAATACAACATACAGAATTAACTGTTTATTAAGAACTAAAACTTCACATCACTACACATTATAGGTAAAAACAATGTCGCTGTCTACTTATATTATTATGTCTATCGTATGCAGATATATTAGTGTACAGGTACCTAGAGTAGTTTAGTGGTTTAATGTATTTTGAAAAATATCCTTAAAGCTCGGTTGTATATATTGTTCGGTTATCTAGGATAGATCAATCACGCTTTGTTGTAGCGACAATAACACATTACATTGTGTAATCCGCCCGCGCGGCCGCGTCTATTACATGATAGGTATACTGGCTTTGAAAACATGGCTGCCACTTGTCTGAATGCAATAAAGTTAATGTTTATTTTCATTATATTTATGTAAAGCAAAAACTGCCTATAGGTAAGTTCAATAAAAAATCGACTGTCCCTAAGTACAGTATCGAAAATGAAAATTGGCAATTTTTTTTTATTTGCTTAAATGACTTATTTTTATGTGTTCTTTAATTGGATGAAAAGAAAAATTAATATTTTTCATTAGTTTCTCCTCTAGCTAAACGTATACAATCGAATGTAACATTTTGTTCGGACGTAGGATATCGAAAATTAAGTTTCGAGCGTATACGCTGTGCTGATCACTATGCGAACGAGACGAAACTACCGCTTTCGCGAGTATACGTCGCGTCACTCGCTATAAAAATATATTACTGAAATAATTCACGGTAATTTTTAGTAATTATAATCCTAGTTTAACAATATTTTTTATAAGATTCATAAAAACCTATTGTGATGTCTGCGTAAAGTATTGATAGTGACCGTTTCAATATTTTACGTCGAGACAGTAAGAGACTTTTGCATCGAATGTAGCAGTTTCATCAGTTTACGTTGCAATTTCAAAATGTTTTCTTATCGAAATTGCCACATTCAATAGTATACCACGTATTAACATAAAATAAATGCTATCGAATGTCAATTTATTTGTCTTATATAAATTCAAATACAACCGAAAGTACTACCTAAAAGATAAATAATTTAAAGGCGAGCGATCTAGTTCGGCTGGCGAACATTGCGGGTAAAATTCCCGCCTTTAGGACAAATGTTTATACGATCTATAGATTATAATCTATGTACCTTCCTTTAAAAGAAAATCTTATAAATATAATAATGTAAATAAGTCATCATAACACAAACTCTGTTTACATTGGGTTAGATGATGCTATGTGGTTTTTACAACATTATTTATTTAATTTCGTCTACTTTTGATGGCTAAATTCAAGACAATATCAACGTTAAAATATTTAGTGACATTACCTGTTGTGTTTATCAGTGTGGCTAGTGATTAATAGGAACGTATACACGTTACCAATTTTACTTAGGACTACTTACGACTTATTTTATTTGAATCTTCATTTCCTACCACTAAAATGTAACTTTAGAGATGCTTTAGATGATTTCACTTTCACTTCAGAATGATCGACGATAATCCATCACGAAATACGACAGTCTCGCCAAGCATTATTGTGTCTAAACCAAACAAAAAAGTCTAAACAGTGACAGTAAAACGAAGATCAATCTTTACCTAGAGAATCTAAGCCAACCTTAGGAGAGTTATAAGCAGCTGGCTCAATAAAAGTACCCGGAAGTGGTTTGCGCAACATTTGATATTCAGAAAATCCTTAATTCTCCTCAAGGAGTTATAGGTTTATTTTACTACAAGAGAAAGTTAATTCTTTATTTTATTTTTTGGCACAAAAGAGGCATTTTGTTTTGAGGACAAAATGCACGGCTAAAATAGAGGCAATAAAGAGTCAAGCTGCCTGATGCACTTTATAAAATGTATAGTCAAAAAGGGTGGTAAGAAATTTTGATTTTGCTTAGATAACTGCTTAGGCCATAACATGAACAGAGTTTATTTATTTATTGCATACATAAACATTCTACAATGTTAAGCTTAAGTGGTAGATTGCTTTATGTTAGTACATACACCGTGTTAGGGTGCAACAATTGGTGAAGTTCTGGATGGACATAACTCACAGATTTCTTGAACAAGGCCATGCCCAAAATGAAGGTGATACGGTTCGCCCGTATTGAACGAGAAAAGAAAAATAATAAAGGCTAAAGGAATCCTCATTTACACCCTGGATCTGTGGTATACATTGGTCAGGTAGGCCAAAATTGAGGGTAAGTCCTACAACGTTATTGAAATAACACAAGGCGATATTTAAGGTTAAGAAAAGAAGACCCAAACTGTTTGTATTTAAAATATAATTTTAATAATTACAGTCACTTGTTAAATACGTTACAAGATACAAAAAGGGTCAGAGAGGAGCAAGATGTATTAAAATAAATAATTTGTACAGAGATGTATGTACCTTTGCCCGAAGCTAAATACAAGCACCTGATGTCTATGTGTCATTTTGGGGTATTACCTAAAGGTAATACCCCAAAAAACATCACCAATTATCATAGAACCTTAGGCATGAAGAAAATTTACCCGATAAATATGATGACTCAAACTAAAGTCTGAATTCGTTCTAATTTTGCTTATATTGATTAGAAGTGTACTTTTGTTAAAATATATTATTTTATTTTGATTGTTTGTCGATTTTAGTAATAATCAGACCTTATAATCTATTATTTAGTCATTCCTGTCTTTGTACTACATATTACATATGAAAATAATAAACTTTTATTAACTTTCTAGAGTATTATCTTTGATCAAAATGATAGGAGTACAATCGAATATACAGATTTCTACCACGTAAACTAATGAAATTACCACTTTCGATAAAAATATAGGGTAAAATTTCTAAGTATACTGTCGAATTGGGTAGTTTCGATGTTTTGAGGGCTAGTTTGTACGATGTAAGCTATTGAAACTGAAAAATCATAGAATCTGTTGATAATTTCCTATTACCGTTAATATCCAAAGTTTAAGTTTAAATTGAAGCCGCTATCCTGAAAAAATTGTCGATCTGCCTCTTTCAAATAAAAAGATATTCCAAAAAGCAACCAATTCCAACTTCAAATGGCCGTCCTGAAAAGTAGCCATTTTCAGATTCGATACTGTACTTAGGGACAGTCGAAATATTCCAGGTTAAAGAACGTTTATTTCTCATAAGAAAAAATTCACTTACATGAGAAAACCAAATTTCTTAAATATAACACACATTATGCTATAAATTTATTTAATTTATTAATAATTTTTTTTCATGTGGTCCTACAATTTAATCAAAATTGTAGGACCACATCGAATGATGTCAGCATTCAGTAGTTACTCGTATTATAGTTATACAATACTTTTTAGTTTCCAACGGAATTAGCAACTCTTATATACGAGTATTTTGTATAACTGAAAAACTTGATGTACTTATTTATTTATTTGATCTCTGTTAACTTTAAAATAATGAGCATTTGTCAGCCCTATAAATTTTGCAATGGTATGTTGGCTCCATAGTTAATTGATATGTAGGTGGATGCTAAAAAACCTTTAAATACCGACAAGCAACTACAGTGGCTCTTATGTGAATGACTTCAACATTTTTCAGAAATTTGAATTTTAATAGCCACTTTCTAACATAAGACTTACTTTCATCAGCTCTAACGTAATAATGTTAATAAATCTAGAGTAATTAAACGTAGGTAAAATTTAAGATACATAATACCTACACTTCATTTTGAAAAAGGATACCTAATATCTTATTTTTTAATAAATCTATTTTTATTTGACAAAATAAAAAAATTATAAAATTACATCATTAATAAATTTTGCTAGTTCTAAATAAAATAAGTTGAAAGCCACTCAGCTTCTTTATTGATGCTGTGACATTGAGCTAATAGACGGCGGTGTCTCACAATTTCCTTTAAAGCCTACGTCATCATCATTGCACTAATATGCTTGATGACTCAACATACTATAGATAAAATACCTCTCTCCACTAACGATACCAAAAATTGTACAGCACACATCACTCGTTCTTGCTATTATCTTTATACTAATTAAAGTTAAACCAGCAATGGTTATGAAACACAGCTATTTCATTATTCAGGTTCCGTAAAACGGTCACGGCTCTACCGTGTAGCTCCGTCGGCAGTCTGTTTATATTTTTCTCAGTGACCGGCTGTTTGCCAAAACCGGAATTTTGTGCCGGCATTTGTGATTTTAGTATAAAAGTTTTTATCCATCATGGCTGACAGGTATTATGGTTCCAAAACGTTCATTAGCATTATTAGTTAGATCCTTATCATTTTTGTTGAATACGGATAATAGCGGTTATTTTATATTTTGTTTCTAGATTATTTTTCGACTAAACCTGACATTGTTGGCTTGATTCTCACTGCCGGTGGTATTATTTTTATTATGCTGAAGTTCATCTGTTATAATGCCATTCACCTCTGTGTAAGTTCGCTTGGGTTCCGGACTCGGTATGGTCTAAATTTGCGTGACTAATATTTGTGTTTGTACGCTTTTACTAACGTTATCTTTGTTGTCTGCACCTTTGTTATTTCGTATAACTCTACTCTACCATATAGTTCTTGAGTATTGTGTTTTATCTGCAACGGTTTTCAATCAATATAACTAATTATTACCTCCTACCATAATATAATTACTATAGTACCTCTACTGTATCTTACATATTATACTTTGAGTGTTTTTTAGAATTACATGTTTATTGGAACTAACCTAGTTTTATATCAAACTAACAGCTAATGCAAATTAGGTGTAAGTTTATACGGGTGTCACCGTTATACCATAAGAGGGACAATTTACCTACTTCAAGCACTTAGGTACTCTATATTACCTTATCGGATTAGTTGGGAAAATACTAACAGCATTAATGTTAATTGATTTAAGTATCTAATAGGTGTTATTATAATCACTCGTAAGTATAATATTCGAATACTGTGCATAATTGCTGTTTAAGGACATAATAAATTGAATTGAACCCATAACTTCTTTCAGAATGTATTCCGACATAATTTTATGAAGTTGAGCATTTGATAAATACCGTGAAAATCTTAAAACAAATTTCCCTTGAGGAAACTTACGCAATATTATTGCAATGACCGTCTTGTACGAGTAAACAAGAAGTCACATTTCTTACAATTCCTCACATTTTAAATAGGACTTGACTTTATCAGTTGATCTCTTTCTAGCACCAGCACTTGCCAATACAATGAAGAGGACGGCTCTATGCGCATGTTCCTGCGCGGACGGCCCGTGGTGATGTACGCTCCGTCCGATCAGGACAACCTGGATCCAGCCAAGGTTGCCCCCCCTCCGCCTAACAAACTCAAGCTGGAATGGGTCTACGGATACAGGTATATTAATATTATTATAAATATTTTATAAGAAATTTTAAGTTATACTCGTATAATTGGGCAAAAATATAGTTTTTAGGTAAAGACCGCCTTTACTTAACAGGTAATTTTAAGCCCGCTGCTTTTTATTCACCTGTAGATGGAAAAAAGTTTTTACTGCTTGGTGAAAATGTTGTCAGCGTATGTCTGTCCCAAGGGTATTGTCCTGTGCTAGACATAGGTCTAGAACAAAATAGGCGATCAATTATTTCCATCAGACACGACAATTTTAGGTGTGTAACTGTAAAGCATGACGTGTCCTTACTGTACCCCAGTGTACTCCATATTATCTCTTCGACCTTGTTATTATGGAATCGATAAAGGCTTTGCGGTCAGTCGGCAACTGAATTATGTATTTCGAAACGACTTAATACCAACAAATTTGCATAATAAATACGACAAACTTGTTGGACTGTTTTTACTATAATTGGAATTAATTCATGTTATGCACCGTGTTTATCTTGATCAGTCAAATTATTTTAAATTTTGGCTAAATTACAACATTTGCGAACGTGTATGAAATTTCAGAGGTTTACCGAGGATGTATTTTTGGACTTAATCTTCTCAAGTTCTGAATATAAGTTCTTATTTTATATTATTATCATAGCATGGGTACAAATTTTAATCTCTATCGATGCCTCATGGTTGGACCATTGGGTCTCAATCATGGTTGAGATGAGACATAACATAGGTATTCTTCTCGATTCAATTATCCATTCGATTTAGGAATTTAATTAAGATAAACGAATCGAATAAAGGCTCATGTGAAACAAGTCGTTAATTTATTCATAGGCAATTTGTGTACCTGATGTAACCAATTCCCCTAAAAGTCATAATACTTTAACGCCACTATCCAAAAATTTACCATTATCATAATTACTGGATTAGTTTGTCGTATGGTATGGTAACTATTATCCCATATGACCTTCAGTAAATTCTAGGCATCTAGACGGGTATAGTAAAACCATTCTAAAAATGAACTTCCCTCCACAAAACCGTGATGATTTCAACGTGCGAGAGAAAATACAGAAAAACAGAATACACAGAAAAAAAAAAATCACAATTTGGTAGAGGGGCGTTCATTTTAGAAATGGTTTTACTATACCTATTTATCCTCATAATGGTCCCTAACATATTGACCAATTTAACAATTGAATTGGTCGCATAATTACAATTGGCTGTCAATTACTGCCTACGCTAGATTACCCTACTAAGGTTTAGCCCAAAATAATCCAAATTTTGGAAGATTTAATTCCTTATCTCTAAGATATTTTGAGAGAAAATCGTTTTGGTGATGTCATACCTTTTTGTCACACCCACTGATTCGTTGCAAGTTTGTTACAAGTTAGCGGCTCTGCCATCGTTAAATTGGCCCTTTGTTTCAAACTGTTTCAAAAGACTCAGTATGGCACAAGGTTTGTTTTTGTTCTCTGCGGTTGGCCGAACAACCTTTCCGTTTTTTCATTGAAACTAAGCTAAATGAGAAACAAAGCAATGAGTCTTATCTCATATCAGAAAAAAAAATGTCGTTCCTGAATATTAATCGATGGTACGAGTATAAAGACAAAGTTGTAAATTATCATGTAATTACGAAATACTACGACACCACTCGTAAAAAACCGCAGGGTTAATTTACCAAGTATTCCATAACTCGCTTAATTTTATTAAGCTGGGACTTAAAATGGGCAGGTCACGGCAACATTTAGTTGCGACCGGTCTGTCGACCGCATTCGCGAGGTGACCCGCATTTCTCCAGCGCGTGAGTCACAACCATCGTTACATTTGACCACTGAAGCTTGGCAGCCTTGAAACGTGCTTTTTGCCTTGTTTGCGGAAACTCTTGACTCTTGACGTCTGCGTGGGTACGTGAGGGCATTTGGAGATTGAAACTGTTAGACAATTTGATGAATGACTGCGAATAATTAGACTCAAACGCGGGATTTCCAGTAGTTGGTAGATCCACCTTGAATGTATGATTAATGTAAGATTGCTACTGAGTTTTGTGGAACAATAGGAAGTCCTTGCAGTGTTGCGTGATCTGATTGTTGGCGTGATAAATTATATTTAAGTTTATGTTACTCTTTGTGTTTTATCAACTAGAACCCATTATACAGTAAATATGAATATTTTCAGAGGCAAAGACTGCCGGAGCAATCTGTACCTCCTGCCAACGGGAGAGATAGTCTACTTCGTAGCGGGAGTGGTGGTGTTGTTCAACGTAGAAGAACAATGCCAGAGGCACTACACGGGGCACACGGACGACGTCAAGTGTCTCGCAGTGCACCCCAATAAGCTGATCTTGGCCAGCGGCCAGTGTGCGGGACATGACCGGCTTGATGCAAGGGTAAGTGGAGTCTGTGATTGTGATGCACTGTTTATTTGTCCTATAGGTTTGTTTGGAGCTAGCTGAGGAACCCTGTGAGCCGAAGTTTAGCTACGTTAAGTTGTGATGGATGTTCTATCCACCCAAAATAGCGCTATTCCACAAAACAATGTGCAATTCATTCTGTGATTTATCTTACGCATTCTTAGCAGCATATCATAGCTCTAATACAAAAGCACTCTAACCTAAAACTCAAATTGATCTTTCCAGCCGCACATCCGCGTGTGGAACTCAGTATCGCTGGCGACGCTGGCGGTGCTGGGCGCGGGTCAGATAGACCGCGCGGCGGCGTGCCTGTCGTTCTCGCGCGCGGACGGCGGCGCGCTGCTCGCCTGCGTGGACGACGGCGCCGACCACACCATCTCCGTGTGGGACTGGCAACGGGACAAGGGACACTGCTTGGCGGAGACGAAGGTAACTGAAGGTTGCGTGTGGAACTCAGTATCGCTGGCGACGCTGGCGGTGCTGGGCGCGGGTCAGATAGACCGCGCGGCGGCGTGCCTGTCGTTCTCGCGCGCGGACGGCGGCGCGCTGCTCGCCTGCGTGGACGACGGCGCCGACCACACCATCTCCGTGTGGGACTGGCAACGGGACAAGGGACACTGCTTGGCGGAGACGAAGGTAACTGAAGGTTGCGTGTGGAACTCAGTATCGCTGGCGACGCTGGCGGTGCTGGGCGCGGGTCAGATAGACCGCGCGGCGGCGTGCCTGTCGTTCTCGCGCGCGGACGGCGGCGCGCTGCTCGCCTGCGTGGACGACGGCGCCGACCACACCATCTCCGTGTGGGACTGGCAACGGGACAAGGGACACTGCTTGGCGGAGACGAAGGTAACTGAAGGTTGCGTGTGGAACTCAGTATCGCTGGCGACGCTGGCGGTGCTGGGCGCGGGTCAGATAGACCGCGCGGCGGCGTGCCTGTCGTTCTCGCGCGCGGACGGCGGCGCGCTGCTCGCCTGCGTGGACGACGGCGCCGACCACACCATCTCCGTGTGGGACTGGCAACGGGACAAGGGACACTGCTTGGCGGAGACGAAGGTAACTGAAGGTTGCGTGTGGAACTCAGTATCGCTGGCGACGCTGGCGGTGCTGGGCGCGGGTCAGATAGACCGCGCGGCGGCGTGCCTGTCGTTCTCGCGCGCGGACGGCGGCGCGCTGCTCGCCTGCGTGGACGACGGCGCCGACCACACCATCTCCGTGTGGGACTGGCAACGGGACAAGGGACACTGCTTGGCGGAGACGAAGGTAACTGAAGGTTGCGTGTGGAACTCAGTATCGCTGGCGACGCTGGCGGTGCTGGGCGCGGGTCAGATAGACCGCGCGGCGGCGTGTCAGAATCAGAATCAGAAAATTTTTATTCCATTTAGATACATTGAGTACACTTGGATAAGTGCCTGTCGATCATGTCAGCTCCTCCGTCCATGTTTGACAATGAAGACAACGTATTTTTTCCGCGTCTATCTCTAACGTGGACCTGCCATGTCTCAAATTTTTCTTATGTCTATTCTTCATCCGGAACCTATCCTAAAGCACTTTGAATTAATCCGAGAAATATCCCTAACTCCAACCTGCTCTATTCCAGTGTTCAGTAGACACCGTAGTATCCGTGGAGTTCCACCCGCTGGACCGCAACCAGCTGGTGACCTGCGGCAAGAACCACATCGCCTTCTGGACGCTCGACCAGACCAACATGCTCTACAAGCGGATGGGCGTCTTCGAGACCAGGGACAAGCCCAAATACGTCACGTGTCTCGCGTTCAATCATAATGGTATGTTGTTAACAGAGCAGCTGATTTGTTCTTGTTTGGAAACTTTACTGCCCTTTTTTTCAAAGGTTAGACGTTGTGCAGTGTTCCGTTTCTCGACATTCATAAGCTATCTCGTTGTTTCATTTTCTACTGGTGTATTGCAAAAAAGTCAAGAAAAATCTTTTAAAGATAAGCCTACAGCAGGAAAACTTATAAATTCTACTAATTAGTATATGAATGAATGAATTAATGAATGAACACTTTATTGTACCTACTTAAAAATAAACATAGAACCAAAATACAAAACTTAATACTATTTCAAAACTAAAAGTACTAGAGGCGGCCTTATTACTGAGAGCGATCTCTTCCAGGCAACCGTAATAGAGATAATGAATATAGCAAAATAACAAAAAAGATTTAAAAAGATAATTTTAATTGAGAGATTTAAATTAGTGTGTGCAGGCTTAATATTCAACTATATATAACCATCAATCAACTCCCTAGGTGACGTTCTCTCCGGAGACTCAAACGGCAACATCATCCTGTGGGGCCGCGGCACCAACACCATACAGAAACTAGTCCGAGGAGTTCACAACGGGGCCATCTTCAGCATCCTGTGCCGGAAGGACGGAACCATCGTCACCGCGGGGGGGAAGGACGGCAGAGTGGTGTTGTTCGATGACGAGGTCAAGTCACTGTGTGTGGAGAATACTGTGAGTACGACATTCTGTATCTCTACCATGAGTTCTAGCAATCTACACTATTGTACACTTGGTAGCGATTGCAGTAAAAATATGTATAAAAAACTTGAACAGCGCCTCTAGCGGATAGTAGGGTACTAAAATGGCGCTGCTTGCCTAGATATAAACGGCTCTAATACTGTAGTTCAAGCATTAACCGTAAGACTTGAAAGGTGGCGCGGGCTCTACGTAACCGCTGTATGTGCCTCCCATAATGTTTAATGTCTGTCTGTGTTTATAAAGTAGATTGATGAATATTGAGAGTCCATATATTTTAGTCAGTTACCCAAAGGGTCCCTTTGGGTAACCTGACTTAGGCTTGACTGACTTCAGCTGCTCTGCTGCAAAACACAATTTATGTTACTAAACCTTCTTATAATTGTTATAACTGTTCGTATTGTTGTTGTTAATAATGCGGCACGTTTACCAGATCGAGGGTCACTACGGCGGCGTGCGCGTGGTGGCGGAGGGCCGCGGCAGCCAGCTGTTCCTGGGGACCACCAAGAACTGCGTGCTGCACGGAGACATCGAGCTGGGGTTCTCGCCCGCGGTGCTCGGTCAGTCCTACACTGTTACTATTATTTCATTACTTCGTACTTACATACTACAGTGTTTTCATATCAAATTTAATTTTAGATGAGACCTGATAATAACTAAACTTTAAAATTACGCTGACAGAATTTAATTATCTGATCTTGATAAACTGTAAGTATAGGTACGTTAGAAGATATTGAAAATTATCCTCCTTCTTATTTTGAGATTTATAGTTATTTAAATCAGTGTAACTTTTGTTCAATGATGTGCTCAAGAGAAGATTATTGGATGTTCTAACAACTTATCATTATTTAATTATTATGGTGTTATGTATTAAAATATCAAATGCCTCCATATCTTTGTGAAAAATTGTCACTGTCTAGTCGTCATAATATACGCATGGCTATACGTTTGCTATGTCCTCAACATAGAACGGCTGCATTTCGTGGTAGCTTCCAATATGCTGCCACGAAATGCTGGAACAACTTACCACCTCCAATAAGAAATACTAAAAGTTTGTACAGTTTTAAAAACAATCCTAAAAAATATTTGTTACATCTACAAAATCCAACGTTAAATAACTGCCGTTTTCAATTAGATTTAGCAATTTCCCCATAATATTTTTTAAATCTGCAATAACAAATTATATTATTATTATTTTAATTATATAACTTAACATTTATTATTTGAATTCGGTTGTTTAATTTATAATGTGTAAATATAAATGCGTGTATTTAGCGGTGCTGCGCACTGCACCTACACGGTGCCACTGAAAACCAGCGCTGTGACAATATAATTTTGTCACAGCTTTAAAGCTGAGCTGGCAACCGTTGTGTCCCTTATGTATGTTTAACGCCTAGTGTTTTTGTGTGTTGTGTGTAAAAAAAAAACGCCTAGTGTTATAAGATGTTATTTGTACACAAATAATTTTTTTCTTTCTTTCTTTCTTTCTATTAGGTCACGTGGACGAGGTGTGGGGCCTGGCGGCGCACCCCTCGCTGCCGCAGTTCGTAACGGCGAGCTGGGACCGCCTGCTGCAGCTGTGGGACGGCCTGTCGCACTCCACCGTCTGGAGCAAGGATATAGAGGTAGACATAAACCATTCTAAAAATGAACGCCCCTCCACCGCGGTTACACGTACATGCAAAAAGGTGTATAGATACAACATAAATTGATCTTTGTCATTGAATGTTCATTAACGTATAAGCAAACGGTATCACTTTGACAGACAGATGAGCCAATGTTACAGTAAAGTTGTAGCACGCACACAAGTATAGTGATGCAATAAGTATTTCCTCTCACACGTTGAAATTATCACGGTTTTGTGGAGGGGAGTTCATTTTTACGCACGCGACAAGTCAGGAAATCTTTAAGGAAGACCTTTGTCCAGCTGTGGACGTTCGATGTTCTAAATGTATTCCATAAAAAAAATAAACGTTGCGCAGTTTCCCGAACGCTGTTCGTTCAAGCTAAATTCGACGAGTACCTCCTCCTCAAAATTGGGCCTACCTAATTGAAACGTTTGCCTTGGTATACATACGCGTCAACTTCAATAGTCGAGCACTCAACCATAATTAGGGAGACGCTAAAATAAAATTTGGTCCTCTACATGTAAAGCCCATGTAACATTTCTTGGTCGAGTAACACTTATATTATTTATTTAACAAAACAAAATTATTACATTGTACGAGTATTTGTTATATATAGGAGCGTGCGCAGTGCTGCGCGTGGTCGCAAGATGGCGGCGTGATCGCGGTCGGCGCGCTCTCCGGCAAGTGGATGGTGTTCGACCCGCACTCCCGCGAGCTGCTGGCCACGCATCACGACGGGTAGGACCACAGTTATACTACTAGCATACAATGCATACGGTCGGCGCTCTAATGGCTTAAAAATGCAAATACAATACAAAAACCCTTTATTATGTACACCAAATACAAAAAAACATGAATTAAAATACAAAATAAAAAAATAAAAAAATGGGCGGTCTTATCGTTAAAGAGCTATCTCTTCCAGGCAACCTTTACAAAAAAACACAATGGTATTAGTTATAATATTAACTATTTTTACCTTCATCCAGGTCAGAACCAATTCAGACGATCCAATACTCTCCGGACAACAAGCTAGTGGCTCTCGGGTCACGCGACAACTTCATCTACGTGTACCGCGTCGACGACAACGGCGCGAGGTACGCGCGCGTCGGCAAGTGCCTGGTGAGTCTCACTTACAGACTGTAGCCGCACAGGTGACCTACGAGACACCTGCGACTACACAAGCGGGTACAATAAAGAGGGGAAATGTCTGGTGAGGTGGTGGGATATTTATATAATATCCTACAGTCATTACGGCTTGTCGCTGGGCAGGTGACTTATGAGACACCAGTACCTAAAGTCTACAACCACAGCAATCGTTGGTTACAGTATTTTCTTGGTTACAGCATACCCACATTCATACTCGTATACTTCAATTTTTAGAACATTGCTACCAGTTTTAATCATCATTTTCCTTCAATACTTACATGTAGAAAAGTTTACCATGCAGCAACTCTACTACATATGTATCTTTATTTGTCACCATAATAATCAATTAATTGGTAAAAGCTTACACTTTAATTTGCACATTAATTAAAATAAAATACTTACATCATATTATGTAATTACAAACACCAACTACGGTTCTTACTATACATATACATACACACATACAATACACAATACAATACAATACAAAATACTTTATTGTTACACCACATCACAAAACAGATACACACAAAAATACAACACATAACAATACAGTGAAACAATGGGCGGCCTTATCGCTAAAAGTGATTTCTTCCAGACAACCGTGGGATGGAACAAATATTAAAAGAGAAGTAAAGCATAAACATAGTATAAACATCGTAAGTTAGGGTTCCAACTCATTGGCATTTAAATAAATAAATATTGCTGGACAATTCACACAGCAACATCTAGCCCCGTGGACGGATCCATCAACTTAATTAAGCTTTTTCCAAGACATTATGAACAAGGATGTTAATCTTTTACCTTTTTTATACATGTATCAGATTAGGATGACAGGAAATGATCATCCATTCCATACAATAATCCCATACATGTGTTGTGTTTTCATGCTCATCTAGTGCACGGAGAAGAAACGTAGACGGGTAACATTAACATACCATTAATTGTAGGATTGCCTTTATAAATTAGCTATAATTATGTAATATTTTAAACGACCGATTTTTAGAGAATATCTATCTGACGGTTTGTCGATATAAGCTAAGACACATCTAAGGATGAAAATCGATCTTTGGAATATAAAACAACATGCAATGCAATGCTATTCGCACTATTCGCACTTAAATTGTATCTTCCTGTCTAAAACTTGCAGAATATTTGTACATTGCGGCTAATCAGATCCTAAAAGTAGTATCAAAAACTTTGCTTGAAATCCTAGAAGGTATTTTTTTTAGTTTAAGGCATGTTAGTATTGTCTAACTTGCATGTCTCTAGATAATTACCAGACAATTGACGATAGACTTGAACGATCGGTTATTAAAATGTAGATTCGTAGGCACTTGAAAACCTTTGCTTAGCTTAATTTTACATTTATCAATTTTATTTTAATGCGAACTTATTTTTAAATAAATGATTTAACATCTTTTAGGCGCAAGCCTTAATGCGAGCGCATGGGAAATTGATATAAGTAATTGCTAGAAGACTCGGACACCTACCTTCTAGCATTAGCGTATATACTAGAATACTGTCTACTTTATTAATAAAATCTATTTTGTATATTTTCAGGGTCATTCCAGCTACATAACCCATCTAGACTGGTCGGAGGATAGTCAATACATCAGGAGTAATTCTGGAGATTACGAACTACTTTATTGTAAGTTTACGAGTGTCAATAAACAATGTCTAATCAAAGCTAACCCTATCATCTCAAAAAACGTAATTAAACTTCGGTAGACCCGCGACTAGTAGTGCGACGTAGCATGGATCCAAGATGAAATGTAACTAAATTCTAGGGAACGCGACAACCTGCCGGCAGATCACAACGTCCACCACAATGCGGGACGTGGCGTGGGCGTCCAACACCTGCCCCATCACATACAGCACCATCGGGGTCTGGCCAGAGAACGCAGACGGCACCGACATCAACTCCTGTGTCAGGTGAGAAGTGAACCTGTGACCCTACGTCCAACACTACAGCACCATCGGGGTCTGGCCAGAGAACGCAGACGGCACCGACATCAACTCCTGTGTCAGGTGAGAAGTGAACCTGTGACCCTACGTCCAACACATCACATACAGCACCATCGGGGTCTGGCCAGAGAACGCAGACGGCACCGACATCAACTCCTGTGTCAGGTGAGAAGTGAACCTGTGACCCTACGTCCAACACATCACATACAGCACCATCGGGGTCAGAGAGATTCTAGTTAAAAAAAAATCTAAATAAGAGAATATTTTCTTTTCGTTTTCTGATCCAGTTATCTTCTTGTTTCCGCAGATCACACGACAGTCGGCTGGTGGCGACGGGCGATGATTTCGGAAAAGTGAAGCTCTACGCGTACCCTGTACAACAACCAAAGGTGAGGACATTGTTACACTGTTGATGGAAATAACATAAATCCATTTATATTATACTAGCAGCCCCCGCGAACTTCGTCTCGCCATATACTTTTATTTGCAACTATATCCATACTAAATTTCATCCAAATCGAATTATCCTGCGTAAGCATATATTTTCCCGTGGAAGCATGTATTTTCCGTGGTGAAAAGTCTCTCGCCATATACTTTTATTTGCAACTATCTTCTGAATACTAAATTTTATATAAATCGATTTTTTCCGCGTAAGCATATATTTTTCCGCCGAAGTATGTATTTTTCCGCGGTAAAAAGTAGCCTATGTTAGGATTAGGATATTACATTACATTGACTCCCCCCCGTACCCCAGTGACGCTTACATGGAGTCTACATCGCATGCTGGCTATCTGAGCGCGGTGAGCGACAACCTCTAAGACTTTTTTCTAATACTTGCATTTTTAAACTCGTGATATCTTCCGAATGAAATGTCCGAATTGAATAATTCAAAAAGTTATAAAAAGGTATTAAAGCCGTCTTGAATATAAAGTAATTTATTTTGATAAGGATTAATACCAAGGTACAAATGAAGACCCTTTCAAGAGGCGGCATATATAAATTAATATTTTAGAATAAAAAACTGCTTACTGTGACATAACTATAATATTTAGACATATGCTGTCGCGACATTTTTTGTAGATAATGATGAGTTCTGCAAAGTCGTAGTACATGATTTTGTTCTATCATCAATAGTTTTCGCAGCGCACGCGACGTAAGGAATTTTCAGGTCATTTTTTTACACCTTATGTTACATTATTGGAGTTTTAGTAAGGATCCCTAAATTTTTTTTAAATATATTATAGCCTATGTTACTCGGGGATAATGTAGCTTTCCAAAGGTGAAAGAATTTTTGAAATCGGTCCAGTAGTTTCGGAGCCTATTCGTTACAAACAAACAAACAAACATACAAACAAATCTTTCCTCTTTATAATATTAGTATAGATAACATTAGTTAGGTACCATATTTGTATCGTTTCACTACTCATAATTTGCCAAATTCCTTTACTAATTATCCATTTTTCTGTTTCAGTCCCTATGCCACCAATACGGCGGACATTCATCCCACGTGACGTGTGTTCGATTCCTGCCCGACGACACCCGCCTCTTGTCCACGGGAGGGCTCGACACTAGTGTCATGCAATGGCTCGTCGACTAACTCTACCACTAACATCACTCCATATTCCACGGTGCAGCATTTTGGATTTGCAGCCATAAATATTGTTCTTGTTTTGTCCTTAATGTATATTTATCACAAAAAAATGTTATTAATTAAACAATGAATAATTTTTCATTGTCTAAAAACATTTGATAAAGCTACACTGTTTTTCGAAGTATTTTAATAATTTATTTTTTATCTTCAAGGTGAATGAATCGATCTGCAAATAATTTTATTTTTAAACAAATTTCAATCAACGTAATATGTTTTATTTCATTTTTATGAAAATTAAATGTAGACACTGTTGGTTTATCATCCATACATTGTCATTTAAACAGAACTCACTAAGGAGCAAATATTTTGTTAATTTCATTAGGCATTTAGCCAATTTAGTACACTTTATTGAGCACCTACGCCAATATTCGCTCGTTAGTTTCACGCTATTGCAACACAGTTGTAGTCGAATTATGGAATTGAGTTCTTAGTTTTCTCAAGTACATTAGAATTGTGGCCTAATAATATAGCCTATTTTGAGTTTAAGGCCTATTTAAGATAAATGTAAGTTGAATTGTTTTAATAACTAATTTAAAAAATCCGTCGTAATTTTGTATACAGCAACACTGCTTTTTATACGGCAACATGCTGTTAATTTAATATCGAGCTTTTATATTAATTAGGGGTCTTAAATATATTGACAGCACTTTTGCATTATATTTTAAGCCATAATTTGAATGAATGATACAAATTAGGTTATTTTGATTTAATCTCTAATGTGATAGATATTTTTATGATGGTAATCAAATCATATCATAATATGTCATTTGGATTTTTTTTACAATAAACAGATCATTTTACATAGAGTTAATATTAAAGATATTTAAATATGTTAATTAAATGTGACAGAAAAATATCTATCACAGATTATTTTTAGAAGAATTTAGTTCAAAGTAATTTTATCTAACGTCACATTCCTTATCAGTTTGCGGTTTGAGAAACCTAGTCATGAGACTGCTTCGCTGTTATAGGTCGTATTCAAAAACATTATCAAATATTTGAAAACCGTCCACATAGTACGGGAGGCGACGATGCTAAATGGGGATTTACTCGAGCGTCAAAGAGACCTATTGGGTTGCATTTGGTAGATGATAAGAAGAAAAAAATTGTATGAGATCGATGTGTTTCATCAGTGGGGGAAGCGACCATAGATAATTAAAAACTTATTTAAAAAAATACTGTTGTATGGACGTACTTAAGCGCGTCAGTTAGTGATAGATTCTATGAATCAGATTCAATAAATTGAAAATCAGCTTAACATACTTACATACTTAAAAATAATTTAGGAAATATGATTGATAATATACGTTTGTAAATCTGATTGTTTACACGATTGGGGTGAGTGTACGTAAACGTTAAAAAAATAAAAATCGCGACTCATTTTTTTGACTCATTTTCAAAAATATGAACAAAAAAATCGGCATTTCCAAAGGTGTTAGAGCGTCAGATTTAGATGTATATGGTTCATCTTTATGTTCTGATTCTACCATATCTTAATCTGACGATTATCTAAAGTGATTCGCCTAATCTGACAAAAGTAAATTTTGTTCCTTTATAATTCACGTTCGAACATAGATAGATTTTTTATATTTGGTGGAGGTACTTGTCTGGGTACTAGCTATCTCCAGTATCTTAATCTGACGCGCTCGAGTAAATCCCGAAATCCCCTCTTCGGCTCCCCTACTAACAATAGTCCACATACATCACGAACTAAAAGAATTATCTGTTACAAAATGGAAGTTGAAATGTTGGAAAATAATATAAATTGAGCCATAAATAGGACCCAATATATAATATTATTTATTTTGTTAAATTATGTCAATTAAGAGATTTGCTCTATTTTTATGTGACGGGATGAATCGCTTGTTTATTTTTGTAAAATAATGTTTTTGAATCCCACCATTGTCTCATTTAGTTAGCACTGAATAATAATCATGTAAATATTTGCGGTTTGGTCCGTCGTTTTAATGTGCCTCTAATAAATGTTTATTTCATAATTGTTGTGTTGTTTTATTCTTAAGATAAAGAAAAATATTCAAGGGTTGTAAATATTTTCGACTCTTTAATATTATCTGGTAATTATTTTATTTTCTTTATCTCTTTAATTATTTTATAACTTTATAGTTGATACGATAATGAGCCGTTTATTTCCACAAACTAAATGATTTAAGATTTCACACATGTCGGCAGATTAAAACATAAGAAAATAATAAAATTAACAAATAAATCATTTATTAAATAATACAATATACATAGTAAACATCTAAAACAAAATCAAAACTAATTGAAACATTGCAACATATTTCTTCTATAATTTTACATATAGAATTAATGTTGAATTTGAAATTATAGCTTGCTTATTTCCACAATGTTTCAGAATAACATTACGTACAAACAATCGTAAAATAAAACAAAAATAAAAACTATGCGGGTACCAACAATATTTCCGGCCACAGACACAGTTAAAAAAACTTATCTCTAAGAGCTAAGCGTAAGAGCCCTCTTTAAATTTCAACCCCTACCATACATGGAAAGGAAACGAAAATAATCTTCTAGGTAACGAAATGTAACTACATTTATTTATATTTTATACAGTTAGCCATTTACAAAAATGCTTATATTTCATTGACTGCAGTCAATATATTGAAACGATCATAATACCGTTGAGTTTTCATTGACTTCTGTCAATAATAGTTATATGAAGTTCAGGAGAAATGCTTTGGATTAGTTCGCACATACCAATAAAAGAAAACATCATTTTAGTTCGAATCACAATCCATTATGGAGGATAAAGGATGGGAAAAGCCTGTGTTAAACTATCCAACGTGGAAAATGCTTACTACTAAAATAGGTACTACAGGGGGCCACTAGACACCACCTTTTACAGTTCATAGCCAAAAGAGAGAATACTTTAACATCACACTTGGATTTAAAAATCTTTAGATTTATATAGAAATCAGTACATCTAAGAAATCAACAGGAATTGGAAGAAAACACTACATATCAGAAAATTGTTAAAATTAAGTACTTAATATGTGAATATATCAATTTAATTATGACTATTCAACAACATAGTAAGGTTTTCTAAGAGGTTCTCACAAATAAGACACCCTGGTGAAAAAACTATCATCAATAAATATATAGCTAGGTACTACATATCCATAGGTATCTTACCAGATGATGCGTACATTCTCTCCGTTGGCCGCACACATTGGATAGCAAAACAAGCAAGAAAGGGCCCATTTAAAAACAAGATAACCAGCAACGTGTTTAATGTCTATATGAGTTGTTCGACGCTGTTGGCGGAGAGTTCGAGCAGACGCCAGGCGGCCGCGGGGCTCAGCTCCTGTGGGTCGCGGCACAGGACCCACACGTAGTTCACCCTCATCACTTTATCAGGTGAGCCTTCTATAACGTTGTTCTTCGCGTCCCGCACACACATGATCTGCTGAGACTGGAATGTGATGACTAGAACGGGCCCCTGGTCCATCATCTTGCCCATGACGAGGTCGATCTGCTCTATATCCAGGATCTTGGAGTCTAGATGGTATCCGAGGGTTTTGCACTGCTTGATGGGCGTCGCGAGGATGTTGAAGACGCCCTCGTAGCACCAGTCCTTGAGGATGTCCAGGTCTCCCCGGACCATGGCCTCCAGGATGTTGGGGATGATGTCGTTGGCGCAGTCTTCGAGGAACTTGGTGGCGGTGAAGTTGGGGTCTATTTTGCAGATTTCCGTGAGCGTCTTGGAGAGGTCCGTCTTCTCGAACATGTTGCCGAACAAGCTGCCCACCTTCTCCGTGAGCAGCCGCGACGCGCGCACCATGGGGTTGTCGGATTCTTCGTATTTTATCTTCCAGTCGAGTACCTGAAGAAAGGCCTTTGGTTAGACACTGCTATTGATGACTCTGCTTATTATTATTTTAGCCTCTGGTTCAAAGATTCTATCTATACTAATATTGAGTATAAAGCTTCAAATTTGTTTGTTTGAACGCGTTTATCTCAGAAACCGCTAGACCAACACCCGCGTGGTATTTGGGTACTACGAGTACTTTATTAGTTGATTTATACGATACATAGTTGATGCTTTGATTGATTGAAAGAAAACCGAGTTAATTAAGTACCTAAATCATTTTTGGTTAAATAATAATTAATTGAATTGATTGCCTAAAAGAATGGCTAGTACAAATGTGTGTTGTAAGGTTACCTTATTGACGTATTGGTTGTTGTTCTTGAAGTCCTCCCACTGCTGGTAGAACTTGGAGTCCTTGTGCAGCTCCAGGCCCAGCGTCTCCGTGTCCGGCGCGAACGTGCGCGCGTCGCCCGCCACCTGCGAACAAACAAACAAACAAACAAACATTACAATACCAACATTAACTATAGTAGGTAGTGCCAGCACACTCGACTTTAATTCCGAATGTCGTGGGTTGAAACGCCGCCGCACACCTCTGGATTTTTCTTATTATGAGCGCTCTGTAAATACATGCTCTAATTCACTTTCAAAATTTTCGTGAGTTACACTATTCATTTTATAAAAACGGGAATTACTCACGTATTAACTAAGGAATGTAAAAACCCTCGATGTTTCGACCGCGGCAAGATGCAGTCTAATGGTGCTCTAATGGTGAAGACAAACATCGTGAGAAAACCGGCATGTTCCGAGAACTTTGAAAAAGTTTCAAGGGTATGTGTCATTCACCAACCCGCACCACGCTGACCGGTGAATTAATACCTAATCTCTTTCGTCAAGAGTAAAGTTCCAGTGTCCCAGCAGTGGGAACGTAAATAGGGGTGTTGATGATGACCTTTATAAATACATTTTAAGGGTTCCATTTTGAGCCATTTTGCTACGGAACCTTAAAAACAATGGTATATTTAATAACTAAACATACCTCTATTCGTTTCCTCAGCGACAAGGGCGCCATGTAGACGCGGCCCTCGATGCCGCGCGGCGCCATCTCCTTCTTCACAGCTTCGGTCGCCTGGAAATACAACATTATTGTTCATTACTACTTTTATTTAACGAAATAATAGATATACATAATTACTAAGTGCTTTGGTTATCATAATATAATTCTGTTTAACTTGACTACACAAAACATACTTCCTATGCTTGAGGTTTTCATAATCTGAAATTACTTATGTACACTATGACGAAATGATGTATAAGTATTTACTTTTTATCGATGAAACAGAATCGTCCCATTTCACTATCAAAGTTTTCGTGAGTTATATATTCATTTTAAAAACGGGAAGTACGTGTTATTGTGTAAATACGTGAGTAATCCCCGTTTTTAAAATGAATAGAATCGTCCCAGTTTACGTGAGTAGGAAATTTCATGAAAATAAACAAAAACATTTTTTTATAAGGTGCAACCAATCGAATCAACTGGAAATTTTAACCTTTGGTGTGTGTTGGTGCAGGATCCTTACATCTAAAGTCCTATGTGTATGGTAAGGATCCTTATCATTACTACACCCCGTCTAATTTTACGATTTTGAGCTTTATTTCTATTACAATAAGGTATAAAACTGCAAGAAAATTAAAGTGAATGAATGACCGAACCTAGACCAGAAACACTTTTATAAAACATTCAAATATTTTGACAAGAAAAGAGCTATCAAAGTCACTCGTGAACCGTTACGAGTACGTGAGCGTCGGGGTGTGTTAAAAAGTGATTATTTACTGGTTTTTCGTCGAGTTTGGTAAGTAAAAACTATATTTTATTGTTCTTTAGTAATGCAAGTTCAATTCTACATAAACACCGACAACAAATAATCTTTCATTTTTAAATTATTTGAATCACAAAGTCAGAGTAAGTTTCGGACCCCCATGTCGTTTTGTTTTCATTCAATAATTTTGTCGTTTTACCTGGCGTTTATTTTTCGTAATTTATATATTTTGTTGGAAATTTTATGAGGATTCTAGATATGTACTCCGTTTTACACAATAATTCCGAAATATTTATATAAATGAATAATTTCGAAACCACATCACGGTTTCGCACTCACACATGCGCAAATTCAAGATGGCGGACGAGTATACGTACATGGTTACTGCCATCTTGTAGTCTGCTGTGTATGATACGGATCCTGACAGGGGATATAGGGTGATGTTACTTTTTCGACGATGTAAAATGATAAAATGTTATTTTGACAGAATAAACTGTTTTTATATTGTTTAGGATTACTTCTTTGTTTATAAACTGATTTCGGTTTGTCTTTTTGTTGGAAAGGGGTTACTTTAAATGTTTTTATTATAAATTCATTGCCATAATACCTCGAAATGGTCTGTTTTTAGGATTACTTTATTATTTCGAATTGTTTCAGATAAAAATGGATCCTTCATCACACGCTGATCGCCGGCGACATCTACGCTCAATGGGTTATGCCTTTATACTATAACAACATAGCGTCAAAAACGCTTTCACTTATCCTTTTCACCATTGATTGGCCTAATAACAACACACAACGCTGTTTTACCTACCTAAGTTGTTATTGCTGAAATAAATATTTATTAGTATCTAAATTTGTTCATTTTTATTACACCTCTGAATAAAAGTAAACACCCTTTGTATCTGTCAGGATCCGTAACATACACAGGCTACTAGATCTTGACTGAAGACAGGATCCGTATCATGCACAGACAAACGTATGTGAAATGCACACACACATGCACATCTTATAGAGCCAGAAAAACCTTCACATTTCTACAGCCGGTATTTTTATTTATTATTTTCTATAATAATCCGATAAAATTACCATTAGTGTGATGTATCGTTAGAAAGCCCTATTTTTACAATTTATGGTTAAGTTCTGTCATTTTTAAATAGTCTATGGTAGATTGCTTGAATTGGATTTGAAACCAAGCTTGCCTAGAGCAGTGGTTTCGTGTTTTATCAATGAGAAAATGGGTTTTCCCACGTAAATGAAAGATTTTTCATTGCGAAATGCAAAGTTAAATATATTTTCTACATAAATAACTAACTAACTTTGTCTCACGCCAAGTTTTCACGAAGAAATCGTCATGTAAAGTTGCGTGAAAAATGAGGTCAAAAGACGGTGATTCTCGTAAACGTCACACAGACGGGGGGTGCGCTTTGTAGCAGTGTTCACACAGACCAAAGGTTAAGGGAAGCCTATTTCCAGCAGTGGACATCAAATGGCTGAAATGATGACGATGAATACATTAGTAAAGGTAATCTATACTAATATTATAAAGCTGAAGAGTTTGATTGTTTGTTTGAACGCGCTAATCTCAGGAACCACTGGTCCGATTTAAAAAATTATTTCAGTGTTGGATAGTCCATTTCTTGAGGAAGGTTATTTAGGCTATATTTTATGAAAAAAAAAGCAAGCGAAGCTGTTGGCGGTCGGCTAGTAAGTTACAAAACTAGTCTGTAGACTCACATGTGACAAGGTCTGGAAGGCCGACGTGGCGCCCAGTTTGTGTCCCTTCTCCGCGAAGCTTTCTGCTGCGCCTTTCGCTGTTTTCGATATGTCTTCTGATAGCTTTCCTGTATAAGATCAAGGTTTTTATTTTCTCTGTGATTTACCAGTACTTATAATACAATTATTTTGTTTTCACGTTGATGTCCATTAACTGGTTGTCACGCTTTTGCAAAATAACGTAAAAACAAAACATAAAATAGACTATGTACTCAAGTTTTCATAAACTACGAGTATTTGGATCTAATCTAACACACTGTCTATGTCTATACGTATTGTTATCGTATCATGTACTTTTTGAGTATGCCATCACAAAACTCATACCTACCAGAACACAAATTTACTGCCCATATTCTGGGAGGACACCCTCGGAAACAGAGAGAGTAGTACTGCTCTTATGCCGGCACCACACAGCACCGTAAGAAAGACTAATGAAAACTAAATTCAGTTTACATTATTAAATAATTCATCTACAAATATTTACCAGCTTTTTTCGCAATATCAGTTTTGCTGGCTTCCTCTAAGACACTGCCCACTTTGTCCTTGAAGCCTTCGAAGGTTTCCTTGAACACTTCTGAGCCCTTTGATGCTTCTGATTCAACAGCATGGAACTTTTTTCTGGCTGCCTATAATATAATAAACTATTTTTAACATAGTATGAACCTACTTATTATATGCAATAAAATACAAAAACTAAATGAATATAAATTAATTGATGCTTATACTTATAGAATGTAGTTCCCATATTAACCTTAGGCTTATGGGGACAGATGAGTTATTAGTCCAGGATTATAAATTTGTATTAGAATTATTTGAAAACAATTAATAAACTCAACAGCGTGTGTATATGTATATCACATAATATTATGGGTATGAGAAATAACACTCACAGTAAGCTATGTATTATTTATAAAAATCATCAATCCCACTTTTTGTTATAATTTTATAACTTTAGAACAGCTGGACCAATTTAGGAGCTTTTGGTTATTAAATAGTTGAAGTATACCAAGGGAAGGTTTAGGTGACTAAAAGTGTTCCTAAGGAAGCCTAAAAAGTGGGTAAAGAATCTACCACTGTAAAATTACCTTCAACGCATCAGAATTTTCAAGCTTTTGAGCCTCTTCACGGAACTTTTTGATGTTATCTGTCATCTCCTTGTTTTTTGCTATGTCTTCTTTTATGTTTTCTATTATGGCTGAGAAGAAACCCTTCCTTGCTGAGTATAGACGGCATTCCTGGATTTTGTTGAACTGAAATTTCATTTTTATTAGATGCAAATATTGCAGACAGACTAGAGATATTATGTATTTGAATAGCATTTCCTTAGCAAACAATGAACTGGCTTGAATTATTTAATGCATTATATAAATATGTATTGAGAAATGTATGGTTTAGGTTTAAAATCAATAAATCTTGGGTGGTGGAGTGGTAAGTTCATACCTAATTAATGAGACAAACCAAGTATAAACAACTACATTTTTATAGAGCATTGCATTAATATTAACGTTAAAGTTGTAGCTCTATTAAATAAAATCTAAGGTGCAAAGTCTCACCTGATCTGATCTTGAGATTTGGACTGTTGGCTTAATATTAAATGAAACTGCACTTTTCCACCGAGCTGAGCTGTATAATATCTGTTTACATGCATGCTGAAAAGGAAATATTAGCTTTTCATTATGAAATATACAAGGGCACTGCTTAATCTAACCTCAAAATAGTTATGTATGTACCATTGTTATCACACTGTTTTATCAGAAACACAGACTTTCTTGCAATATATTGAATTATTTCAACCTAAAAATGGATCTATTTGTATTATTTTACTCCAAAATCGTCAAAAATTCATTCATCTTCTCCTATTTCTTTTACATACAATTGTCAAAAATTCTAAAGAAAAGTTGGTTCTCATTTGACAAGTACAAATGTCAAGTTGACATTTCTAGCCACAGCAAATGAGAAAACAGCAGAAAAATAAATATCAAATTCAACTAATTTGCAAGCAAAAAGCTGCCAGACACAAAACTCCACTATTTCTAACCATTTTTGGTAGGTAAACAACTTTTCAATTAAATCTGTCTTTAATATTTTTCAGTTTCATTTGGTCCTAATTGGGCCTGGCTAAAAATACAGTCCGAATAATAAATGTGAATATGTATTATTATTAACATAACTTGAAACTAGTTATGAACTTTCATCTAGTAAGCTTGTCAGCATGCATTCATTCATGTCAGGTTACATCTTTGACGTTACTGACCTTCAATAGCTGTGGTAACTGGTAACCAAATTTGATCAGATGGACCGCATGTTTGTCTATCAGCTTACAAGTTCAAAAAAGCTAGGGCCCTCCTCGAAAGTTTGAATAGAATAGGAAAAACATTTTCATTCAATGCATTGCAGCGAGAACAAACTAATGTACCATAGACAACATTTTAAATATTATAAATTTACTCATTTCCTGTGACAAATGTCAACGAATAGGAAGAATTTTCGTTTGTTTTACTTCAGAAATTAGATCAGAAATTATTTGTTATATCTACAAGAGAAATAAATAGATATGAAATATTTTTCTTACAGACACTCCACTTCAAAATATGTGATGGTCATTTTAGCTGATTTAAAAAACTATTCGTTTCCGGTGTGAATGTAGTTCCAGAAACGAAAGTGTTCAGTGTTGTAATTTTCATTTATTTTCTGTCGTCACTTTTGGGCAAGATAACGTGCTAAAATTGATGATAAATTAATCAATTTGCGTTCTTTCGTAAGGCGCGATATTATTTTGTGTTTTGACAACGAAGGCGGAGATTTTCGGAAGTGCATCGTCATAGACAGCGGAAGGTATAGCCAGCGACGTAATATCGTATAACTTCAATCCATATTTACATTACTACGTATAGCACCGCGGCGGCAGTCAAGTCACCACGTTTCGTTTGCCAGCTGGTGCGTGCACTGCGGTTGTAGAATTTGGTTAGAATAGTAGTTAATTGGTGATAACCTAGCCAGTGTGTTGGTTTATGTGTGTAATATTGATGTGGTGGCAGGTTGGTGGTCCGGCGCGAGTTGAAGACCCTGGTACCAGTTCCCGAAGCTAGATCCAGTTCATCCCGTTTGTCAGGACTCGTCCATCTGGGCGTTACCGTTTTATATGACTTTAGCAAGATATACAGGTTAGTGGAACTCTATAATCTATTTTTTTTAGAATAGAATAGAAATAGAATTTTAAATTATTTCTTTAGAAGATGGCGAAATGTTCGCCACCGGCTTACTACGTACACACAGATTATCTTCTAATAGGTACCAACAATATTTAGTATAATAGTTTATTATCCACTTGACTTATAAGATCAGAATTGGTTTTCCATGCTTTTACCCCTTGTAGTTTTTATCAAATCTGATTTTATTTAGAAACTACACTAATGATACATATAATAATGTGGTTATTCTTTAACCTTACAACATAATGATGATTTTTATACATTTTCAATAATTTTAATCTATATTCAATAAAATTTATCGCTCTTGGGTACATAAAAGAGTACCTGATAAGTACCTTAATTAATCCGGTATAGTGTTCAGAATTGGGTTGATTATTCAGTTAAATAATTTATCATTTTTATCATTATGTATAAGTAATGTCTCTGTTCATATAGGTATGATATGTTTATATATTAATAATTTTATTGTAAAGGTACAAATTTTGCTTCAAATTTTTCTTACAATTTTATGAGTGTTGTTTAAATTTAAATTTCTTTCCTGGACTGAAATATTTCAAGTCAGATAAGCCATTCTTATTTTTTATCAAGATTAAACAAACAGTGATGTATTTTAATTTTACAGATTTATCTGTAAACTCTTGTTATTCTGGACACAGTAGCGATTAGGTAATTATTAGATAGATTTCCCATTGAATATATATCCATTGATAGCACTCGATATAGTTGGAGCCAAGCCTCGGTTTCCTCACAATGTTTTCCTTTACTGTTATAGCACAAGTTTAGAACACAATACATTTTTTAACATTTCAGGTTGATAAACTGCTATGTTGTGGCCATTGGAGCAATATTTAATTAGAAAACTTACATTTGTTTTTTATTTGTCTAAAACATTGATTGAAAGATAACATATAACAAATTGAGCTTTAACTTTTAACCAATAGGTAGGAGGGCTATGCAAGGATGCATTGCATAGCCCTAAAGTATTTTCATTGCAAATAGGTATATTGGTTTGCCTATGAATGAATGCTCTCAAAGTTATTATAACTGTTTTAGTACCTCCTGTATCTAATTCTTAAAGAATTTTCGTTACAAATATGGAAAATCTACAGCAAAAAACATGTGTCACAATAAAAGTAGTAAAACAAAAAATGTTTGCAGGAGGTCCCTTATACCGACCCCTGGCGCTACTAACCCTATATTTGTAGCACCCTGTATATTTACCGTCTCCCAACGTTAGAGGTACACAAAATCTACATGGCTTTACACGCAGGACATGTAAATTCTGCTCTCTCGGTTAATCCAATATTCCGGGCCTGGATATTAAAGCTTTATGTTTCGCGATGTTTTTATAGCCTTGAAGTGTTACCCGTATGTAATTCAACCTGTCTCTTCGTACCAACTGCGCAAATTCAATGCCCGGTTTTATCAACCTCGCTTTCTCATAGGTACTCCGTTATTATGCGTAAAATCTTTATTAATACTAGCGGTGCCTGCGACTCCGTCCGCGTTAAATGATGTTTGTATGGGGGCCACGTCTTATCATAATTAGCATACCCACCACTCACATATACATACGAACAACTTGATTTTTATTCAGTTTTAATTTAAGATAATGAATTTAAGATTAACCATCGCCTTTAATAATATATCAGCTCGTACAACGTGGATCTTGTATATCCTTCGTCAATCTCAAGTCAAGTCCTAAGCTATCAAACGCCCTTCAGAGTTGACGGAAAGACTGTTTGAAAAGGGGATCGGCTTTAGTGTCTAAACAATATGATCATACAGTCACGACCGTGTTTGGGATGGTCTAGTTAAATCTAGTTTCATCTGCGGGTAGACAATTGTTCCAGCCTTTACAAGAGGGACGTAATTGAAAGCGTGGGCCGAAGTAGAAACGCGCTTTGCGTCTTATAAGGATTCAAATTGAATACTTTGATTGCTTTTTGTAGACAATTTGAAAAATTGAAGAAGGGCAGAAGTGTCGTTCTGTGTTCTTGTGTTTTATGGTAATCGTTGTTTCTATAGAAATAAACGTTTTGACTTTGACATATTGTTAAGTAATATGGGTTGTTCTGATCGGTTCAGGTCATTATTCTTCACAATGCTGCTTCTCCCTAAAGGACTTTGACTTTAATAGACCAGTCATGAATCAACCTTTATCCAACCAATACTAGAGAAATCCAATCAGATGAAATTCAATTTGATAAGTTTGGCGGTGCACTAACACGGTTCATGGCGAAACGATTGGACGCAATATAGCAATAAAAATGCCGTTTCTCTTATCACTATTTTGCGATATTAGTTTTGTTTAGGAACGTGAGCTGTATTTTTAGATTGCTTTTGTAGTGTTCGTTTATAACGCGGAAAACTTACATTTTCGCTGTCGAGTTTTGAATTCGTGTCTTCTGTACAAGCCATATTGATCTGCTCGCACTGCCAATACGGATCCATTCGAAAGGCATAAAAAGCTCTAGCGGTAAGTCCGAACTATAATTGTAGATTCAGTTTACAGAAATACCCGTGCCTAGTAGAGGGATGTTCATATGATGATTTCTACTTTGTTATGAGTTTGTTTTCCGATATTTGGTCTTCATATTACAATAATCTAAAATAATATTCTTTGATAGTGAAAAAAAATTGGGGTCGTGCGTGAGCTACCATCATGAGGGGAGTCCTTGGTTTAATGCGTGTTTATATAAATGTATGTATTCATTGCTTCACGTAGATGCAGAGTTTAAATAATAGCTCGCCAGTTTAAGTATCATCTGGCTCGTAATCACAATGCAATTCAAACTAGTATCTAATCATGGATAATCCGAGCCTTGGACTTGCCTGAACAACCACGTTCCACTTGCCATTTGCTAGTTAATGTAGCATTTAGACTAGCCTCGCAATGCCGAAAGTGGTTGTTATGTCATCGGGTCGACGCACTGCCTTTCACAAGCTAAGTCACTGTCTGCCCTGGTGACGTCACGCAACTAGCTGCTAATTATCTAGTTACGAGGGCAAAATATGGGCTTAGTAAATAATGTTTTACAAAATATAAGTTGAAAGCACCAAACTGATTCAGGTCCAGAATGCCTGCCTGTTTCAATCTCTACGCTACAAATTCTACCAAGTTTTAGAGTTCTACTTGTTAGGTTTAGTACTCTTTAGATTGTGTAGATAATGACCAAAAGAGATTTTCTAGATAATGATATCGCTAAAGTTCAAAGTATTTTCAATCTACAATAAGCAGTTGCCCCATCTTCATGTAACCTGCTTATAACTATCAGATATTATACGATTAGCATCTGACAAGCCCGAGGCTCCATAATGCAATCCTCAATCCCATCCCAAGGTGAGCGTGAACTGTGCATAAATGTCACCCTTTTACTACAAACGTAACCTCGAAATGAGACCTCGAGTTCGTTGACCGAGTCTTGCAGTATTGCGAACACTAGCTTTGGTAATGCTACGAGAGGCCACACGCTAACATGCAACGTCTAGATAATTTTATTCTCCTTTGACTATCACCTTTCCCTTTCTGGTTGGATTTAACTGTTTGATTGCTCGTCTAGATAGCAGTAAGCTAGGATAGTATAGATAGCTCACGTGGGAAACGTTATGTCAGAGAGGAAGTTGTTGGCTTTGATTGCTGACCTAATAACGCAGCATTTGATTACGACCTCTATACTTCCATTATCTTTCTGATGAATTGTTGTGCCGAAAGCATTTCCCGTATCAGATTTACTTTGATTCAGCCAGGTCAATGGATACCGAAGCGAAATTAAAATGGCGCACAATGTCGCGAGATTTATGTTTCGGACAATGGACCTCAATTATGTCATTTTCATGATCATTTCCGATTCAATTAAAAGGTCGCATTATATCATTGTCTGTTCCATATGCGGGCGGCGATCTAGACGAATTTTTATCAATTCCGCTCGCTCGCCCGTGGAAATACGCTTGGCCGGCTTTGTCCTACATTGTCTGGCTGGATAATCGTTCAGATAACTTAATGTTTTGCTCGGATTGTCCTTTGGAGCATGAAGCTTGTGCGTGGGATGTTTGGTACACAATGTAGACCCGTAAGTGGTTTACCTAAATCGTACAAGAGTACGAAATTTCCATGATAAATAAAGAGTGTTATTCTACTTACACTTACCCCTAATAAAAGTAATAAACCAATACTTAACTAAGACTTAGAACTCTAATCAAGTAGGCAAAAAAAATTAATATAAAATATTTATCTCATCGACTCGCACATACGCATAGTACCTAGGTACCTACTCGTATTTTAATATGGTTGAAGTATTCTGTTTCTGAAGTAGTCTTGATTTTATTCGGGGTTTAATATATCTTTATTAATTTCAAAATCCAACTTCAATCACGAATCAAATCCCAAAGTCAGTATTTTTTATTAAGTATTTTGTCGCAAAGAAAATCTGTGAAAAACCTGCTGTTTTGTATTATACAAAACTTATTTTATTCATACATAAATTTGTTTCAAAGCTAAAAGTTACAAGAACACAATAAAACTGTAACAATGGGGTAAACTTTCACACTTCTTTTTCCCTTTAATCACGATCCTAGTGGAAATCAAAGTTTTTCCCTCTTAGTTTAAAAGTTCCGTCGCCAGTATTCAGTAGCAGTCAGGGTACTTTCACACTCTAAAAGGTCTTATAATGACATGTCCCAAGCAAATTAATCACTTTACTTATTTATAGACTTGCATAACAAGTTATTTATTTTAAAAGCACCGTGTGTACATGTTTACTTAATGCTAGTGCGTTTAATTGCAATTTGCAAAGATAACGCTCTAAATAAAACTTAACACTGCTTATTTTATGATAGGAGGTATGAAACCGTAGGACAAAGCTCAAATCAAAACCGAATGTACTACGTCTTCACAATAATATAAAGTTCCTCACTTAGCTTTTACTCTTCTTGTAAGGAAAATGTGAAATTTGAAGTGCTGTAAAAATGTACTTAATCACTTACTTAGTCATTATCGTTTACGTAGACATTTTAATACATAGACGTGTATTTCTCTTCGAGCACGCCGCTTTATTATGCAAAAGAGGTTGCCTATCATTTTGTATTTAATTCGGAACCAATATGTTGCAAAATGTTATAAATATTCACGCAATAAAGACAAGGGAATATTCCAGCTTATTTCAGAGGGATACAAACTCGTAACAAACTCATAACAGTAAATTGGAAAGCCTCTTAACGAAACCCATTTTCCTTAGAGTCCGTTGACCTGAAAACCCTCGTTGTATCTAATTCATTTCTGCTCGAGTTTCTCTTGTCTTATAAGGCTTTGTTTCATACTTATTGTCTCGTATTTCATGTTATATTTATCATTCGCGTTATAGCAAGAAATGCTATATTTTTATCGGTCTACTTGTCTTCTGCGAGATTTATTTATATACTCTTTTGGATTACACAATAACAGCAAAACTCTTATAAGTATTTCTTCTTTAATTGTTGTGAACTTTTTAACTGCGGAAAAGTTCGTAGAATACTTATTACTTTATTACGCTCTGCTATAACGCTTCTTAAAGTAAACTGTTACAAATAATGTCACAATCGGCTTAATGTTACGAGAATTTAATAAATTAATAACCTAATAATATAAAATTCTGGACTAAGAGCAGATTTCAAATTAACAGTAGAAGTCCTATTTTACCACCAGAGCTTTGCTTTTTATGCAAGCGGGCATTTTTACTTCAAAATTTAAGCTTTATAATAGCCAGACAGTATAATATTATTATAATGGCCAGATTCCGATAGTGTAATTTACAATACAGTGTTACAACTTGAAACGGGTTACAAACCATGATTTAAATATTGTTTAGAACCATGATAGTTTAAAAGGTTAATTCAGTGTTGTTTTATATTCGGTTATGTTTAACGGGCTATGTAACAACTCGATAACTTGTTTATTTTATCCACAGTTAACTCTGGTGAAATTGCTATACACCTGCCAATTTTCTTTTTATCGCTTCAAAGTCTTGGTAAATTTCGGTGACAAGAAAATGCTCTGGCCGAACCCTAATAGTCAGGGATCCGTAGTACATGAAAATCAAGTGATTACTAACAAGCTAATTTTTGGTGAGTAGCTTCGTTTCGATGAGACGACTAAAAATATCCTATACCCAAATCTCGATTGTGGTAGCTAACAGAGATATCAAGGATTAAAAAAATCAAGGATGTAAAACTGGGATAACGGACCACGAAATTTGTAGGACAATATGCTATATCTCAAGATAATCATCTAAATTATATAAAAACATGTTTGTCCTACAAAACCTATGGTTTGATCAAAGAGTCCGCCATTTCGAAAATGTATCGAAAACGAGGTCAATTTAAATGTTTACTATGATTACTAACCAACTGATTTTTTGTTGTATACTTAATTAATATATATAAAATCGAACGGACATATTGTCCGACAAATTTCGTGGTCCGTTATCCCGGTTTTACATCCTTGATTTTTTTAATCCTTGATATCTCTGTTAGCTACCACAATCGAGATTTGGGTATAGGATATTTTTAGTCGTCTCATCGAAACGAAGCTACTCACCAAAAATTAGCTTGTTAGTAATCACTTGATTTTCATGTACTACGGATCCCGGCCTATAAGATATAGAATACGTACTACGTACGTCACGTAGGTGGCCTGGCCTATATACAGTATACAGTAGGCGTTTCATCAAATATTTTGTGCTCAGTAAAACGGAAAATTGTTTAAGCTATATTTAGAAACGAGGACTAAAATTTCCATCTAGCGCGCGTCACATAATGAAATGAATTACTTTGGTCCTAGCGATGCCGGCCTGAATTACAAATTTGCTTTGTAAATGAGCCCAGTATTATTAAACTTAATCCGTTTGTTTAATCCAATTTCCTTTTCATTTTACGTTTATCTTTCTCGACCTTCATGACCTCAAAGGGTCACGGTCGTAAAAATCCCTAAGAAGCTGTAAAGCTCATAATTCATTCAGTGAAGCGTTAAACAACATTCGCGATTCGTCATCCCTTGCGGCCTGGAGCCTGGGGCACAGGGGCGAGGGGGAGGAGGCTCGCATGCGCCAAGCAGACAGCCTATCGATTATGGGACTCCCCCTATAAAACCTCCCCTGCAAGTTGCATCCTAGCTAGAACCTTTCAGTCTCGCAAGGGTATGCAAATGGATATGCGTTGTTGAACTGCAGGGGTTTCTTATTCTTGGTCTTTGAAGCTTGCTTGCAGATGAACTTTATTAATAGGGGTAAGCTCTCGCATGATTGTCTTCGATGTTGTGGAGTTTACCTGCTGCAGTCTGCATGGTCAATTTGCTTCACAATTGCCTGAGCTTCATAGTTTAGGTTGGGAAATATTAGTATCTGTACCTAGTCATGAATCGGTCGTCTGTTTTGAATGAACACAAACCAAATCTTTTGCAGTTGAATACGGACATTTCTTGGATGGAAATTAACTGAAAGGCCGCAATTTCCACTGTCACCTTCCAAATGAAATTGACCTTGACTCGAGACACCTTCCGAAACTGATGTGTGTGACGTCACGATTCGTGTCGTCGCCATTCTGTCCAGTGTATTTTGGCTTTATGGCCACGTGCTTATTCCAATTACAATTTGTTACAATTCGTCATAAAGGATCTACATACTTTTATTCATGAAGAATAAGCTGCATGTCTTCTTAACACGTTATTTTTCTCTACTGACGACCTGTCTCCCGTTTACCACAACAGTCTTCACTCATCAACTAATTTATTCCACCTGGGCAATGGGAAAGTGATCCCGGTTCCCTAGAAATTACAGGCTACTTTTAACTGCGCGAAAACCCCTCTTTAGAGGCGAAAACGAGGGACATCATTATTACTAATCTAATATAACTGCGAATTTGCTAGGGGCCTAGGGGTCAACTTTATTCAAACCACATTAACTAGAAATAGGAAATAGATTATTTTATTCTCGGATAATTGTTACACTATTATGGCGCAACACTTAAACAATTACTTATGCTTTACTCCCATAAATGTATTGGTGACTCATTGAAAGGTTTCCATCGTGTTTAGGCGATTAAGGGGATTATATCACATTGCCACGCATAATGCATCTAGTACATGCGAGGATGCATTTTCTGGGTTGGCTGTTCGTGTTTTAAGATACTAACAACATAACACGCATGCACGCCACAAGAAACGTCGTGCGTGGCCGTCTTATAATTGCCGTACGCTTGAACTCTACTTGAATTCTGTACTATTTATCGATTTTATAGATAAAATAAACAGCAGTGTTCTACTTTTATTTTTTACTTAGTTCTGGCCAATTTAGACACGTTTTTACCCGTTGTCCGAATATTAACTTAAATTGTAGAATAGTTTGATATCTATATCCTGAACCTTTTTAACAGTAGCTATAATAAATAGGTAAAAATACCTTTTGTAATGACGCGTAACACAATGGTCGGTGTGACGTTATCAACAATTACACTATGATTAAATTATAATTATCATAATGGTTACTGCGTGGACGATAACAGCGTATCTGGTGGAAGTTGCATACATTCTTCGTTGAGGGCCATTGTCTTTGTCCAATTATTTGGTGCCTATTGTGATATCAAGTTTGTTTAGTATAAAATACTCTGAAGGTTGTGCCATTATTAAGTTACTGCCGAAACTGTCAACATAATATATCTGAACCACTAACTTTCGCCCACAATATTTTAACTTTACTTATATAAAATAATGTATTTTTAAGACGTGTACGTGTATGTACGGCAGTGTTGTACAGTTTTATATCGGGAGCGATACTGATGTATTTATTACATTTTCATATTGATAACATTGACTCTGCTGTTAGGTAATTCTTATCGCTGTATTTACGTACTTGTAATCGCTAACTTTAAACTAGGTTTACTGATTTGTATTAGTGGTCTGAATGCTGATAAAAGGTTATAGGTACTATTTTTTAATTACAACTAAGTGTTACTACTCGTGTATTTCGGAATGCTCCTACGGTATGTGAATTGTGATCAAGTTGCGTCCGTGAATAATAGTGTCGTGTTACACTACACTCTACGATACGATACCCGCAGCTGATATTGGAATACATACATAATAGCACTTGGAATGCCGAGTCTTATTTAGTAAAGGACTACAGGAAACAACTAACTCAATGGAATACCAATATTATGTGATGTAGTTAGAGTAAAAACCTTATTAAAAAGTAAGTAGAGGGGAAAAAAGACATGAGGATTACTAATATTTTAACACTAATATTACTTCCCACTTCAACTGTACATGTCATAATATTCCTATTAGAGTTCTGTCTCGGTTTCTTAAGTTTTGGGTCTTAATAATTGACACTTCCTTACAAATTACAAACCTCGCTGGCCTCAATCTATGTAGCTTTTATTCTAGGAATCACTCGAAGCTTGATCGGCTATTGACGCTTAGCGATTGTGCGAATTTGATATACTAGGCTTGAGTCTTCTTAGTAGAACCCATCATAAATATTGGGAATTTCACGAATCACTACAATTCAATTTCAATATTCGTTAATAATTAACAATTTTTAATGGCAACTTCGGTAAAAAAATATATTAAAATTCCATTTGTTCATTCCAATTATTTATTCTAATTTATCCAAGTTCCTTGCGTTCATACGGCATGCCAAATTTCTATTTTTTCGTCTTCAAAACTTCTATTGAAATTTAGTTGGACATTACTTTTTGTTTGGGTATTCGAACGCATCATTGTTTTGAATACTTGTAATAGCTTTTGTACACTCGACACGGGATGCAACCACTGCAAAGTGTTGGTCGTCGGTTTCCTGTTATTGAGCGTACGTTGGTGTAGGTTGTGTAAGACGAGCGCGAATGTAGGCTAATGATGTGTCTTTTGTTTTACGTTTCCTTGTACGAGAGTCACGATTTGCGATCACCGCATGATAAGTTTGATGTTTTTAATCAATATGGTTTGTTGGTGTTTTGAACAAAATACATAGATATACAAAGTCTAATTCCTGATGCATCTTTAAAATTTAGGTACTGTTCGTTAGCAGCAGACATGACACACTGATGTTAAGAAAGAAGTTAGTATCTAAGGTCCATCGGAGGTTCTCTCTATTTACCAAGTGCCCTAATCATCTTCACCTTGCGATTCCCAGAGTGTTATAAACTTGTCAGAATTTTAGTAAATAACGATAATGATACTTTCTGCTACTGATACACTTAGACCTTTGTCTCCAATTATTATCAAAATGTTTTGAAACTCTATTACAACTTAAAAACGATAACAACTAGGTTAGCATGTTCTTGTGAGTCACTTCAAAGCAAAATAATAATTTGACGAAAGAACAACAGAAGTTATTGTCGGCGACATAAATTTGGAATTCATAGGGTATAATACTGCAAAGTTTATCGCCTCACTTTTACTTGCTAATGGTAGTAATGGATTATTCCATTTGGTCCGGCTACGATACATTGTTGGTGGAATGAAGTAAATTGTTATTTTATTCGGCTGTCGGAAGGCGCGCCTTGGCGCACTGCGGGTTTTCCGCAGATTTTCTTTTCAGCAAATTATCGGGATGCTATGGTCCATGTATTATAAGTTCAATACTGGGTAAATGCGAAAGTTTTGAAAGAAGGAATGGATTTGATGAAATTTAAAAATAATGTAAACTTTTTACCGCGGGAAATTCACTATAATCGGGAAACGCATACAAAACCGCGGGTTGAAACTAGAAGATAATAAATCGTAGATGTCGTAAAGATGTTATCAGGAATACCTACTTCAAAGTCAAGGCGTAATGCATGATTGTAAGGTGCGTGGAAAATCGCACTGATTGCTTCCGATTGCCGTGACCACAACGGCCACTGCTGATATTATTCTACATTTACTTACAGTTGGTAAGGAAATCTAGAACAATAATATGGTTCTGTGGAAGCCGAACGACTTTGTTTATTCTATGTAGACATTGGCACTTAATAAATCTACTACGTGTTGACTAAACCAACAGAGTTATGCTCTACTTATGAATGTTATGTCACATCGAGCAGTAATCTCGTATAACGCAGGTATTCACCAGCTCGCGTACTTTCGTTACGAAACACTTGTTATGGCTCAGCTCCGGCCACCATGTCCATGTGTGCTGTTAGCACGAGGCTGGTCTGACCAATCACACCGCGAAATCTCAAGGTCGCGTTTGCAGAGTTTATTTTGCTTTTTACTGGCAATACGGCTTTTATACGATTTGAAATAGTAAGCGTTGAAGGTCGAGAGTGCTTGCTTGTAAAGTAGCCCTTACACGGATTTACCCGTGTTATAATTTATTTGTATGATCAGGAAACCGGCATGTTCTGAGAATTTTGAAAAGTTTCAAGGACAAATGTCGTTCACTAACCCGCAATTTGCCAGCACGGTGAATTAAGTTAATCTAATCTCTCTCGACTAGAGAGAAATCTCGGTGTCCCCAGCAGAGGGAACGTAAATAGCGGTAATGATGAATAATTGTATTATGAGATATTTTGACTAAAACTTATCTGTCTCGTGTATTTTAGAGCTATTTTATCCACGTGTTTTGATTTAAAGTTGTTTAACCTTGAAAGTGAAGCAGCTACCTTCGAAAGTAGAGGATTTGCAATGCGATAGCAAGTTTAAACAGTACAGCTACTATTGACGTCATACGGTGTTTTAAAAACAATATTAATCATTGTTGCTGTTTGTTCTCACACTTACCGGCTTCTGTTTAAATTTTTATATTTATAGGGAGGCTTTGTTGAAATTAACAAAAGAAACGTGTGATGTCATATTTGCTTAATTTTTGCAAAAAATATTCTTAAGTATTGTTAGACAATAATACGCACAACAACATACCTAATAAATGTCTTGGGGGAAGCCATAAAGGAATCTGTATAAAAGGAATCTTCCCCTTCATGCAATAGGTAACTGAAAGATAAATTTCATCCGAGCTTGATCTGAAAAACGAACTGACAAAAAGTTTGTCAACATTAGTTGGTGGCAAAAAGTTTCTGAAAAGGCACATATTTGTTTTCACAAAATAGTCGTAGTAACGTACCTTAAGATGTACCATAATGAAGATTCACCTTGATGATGTTCGTTACTGTTGTTGCAGAGACATCAGTTCAGTGCGAGGCGAGTGGACGTTGCGCTGCGAACAGGAGGCCGGCCCATTGCCGTCGAGCGTGCATGACGCTAAACACATCTAGAAACATTGCCCGCAGGTAAATTTAATACTAAGCCCTTACCAAAATTAAGTACAGGCCTGTTTCTGATGTAACTAACGCACTGAGTGTCGAATATATTCATCATGTTAAGCATAGTTTTGCTTCAAGCTGCTCCACCGGAGTTCGATTATGAATGGCTTAAGATTTGTACGCCCTATTTAGTATGTCCTAGTTCTAAGATCGAAATATGCTTGCAATTCACGAATTACCTCGCTAACATTTGTCTTGAATTACAAGCAAACTCTTTCAACAGGATTTACGCTGCGGGTCATTTATCTGCGACGTATATTCAATTTGGCATGATATTGTGAGCTTAGTTTAGGAGGCCTGTAGATACGTAGAGGGCGCCCACGTGTGACCACCGTTGTGTTGCAGAACATCAAAATTTTGCAGTAACAGACATCGGAAGCTGCTGCCTCTGCGGCAGACGTGACTGGCGAGCGGCGGGACCTCGCCCCATGACGCGCTAGCCGCGCACCGCAGCGCAGCGATCGAGGCACACAGCGGAGGTCAGTTGTATTCAGTAACAGGCGTCAGCCGCTGCCTCTTCAGACGTGACTGTCGAGCGGCGGGACCTCGCCCCATGACGCGCTAGCCGCGCACCGCAGCGCAGCGATCGAGGCACACAGCGGAGGTCAGTTGTATTCAGTAACAGGCGTCAGCCGCTGCCTCTGCAGACGTGACTGGCGAGCGGCGGGACCTCGCCCCATGACGCGCTAGCCGCGCACCGCAGCGCAGCGATCGAGGCACACAGCGGAGGTCAGTTGTATTCAGTAACAGGCGTCAGCCGCTGTCTCTGCAGACGTGACTGGCGAGCGGCGGGACCTCGCCCCATGACGCGCTAGCCGCGCACCGCAGCGCAGCGATCGAGGCACACAGCGGAGGTCAGTTGTATTCAGTAACAGGCGTCAGCCGCTGCCTCTGCAGACGTGACTGGCGAGCGGCGGGACCTCGCCCCATGACGCGCTAGCCGCGCACCGCAGCGCAGCGATCGAGGCACACAGCGGAGGTCAGTTGTATTCAGTAACAGGCGTCAGCCGCTGCCTCTGCAGACGTGACTGGCGAGCGGCGGGACCTCGCCCCATGACGCGCTAGCCGCGCACCGCAGCGCAGCGATCGAGGCACACAGCGGAGGTCAGTTGTATTCAGTAACAGGCGTCAGCCGCTGTCTCTGCAGACGTGACTGGCGAGCGGCGGGACCTCGCCCCATGACGCGCTAGCCGCGCACCGCAGCGCAGCGATCGAGGCACACAGCGGAGGTCAGTCGTATTCAGTAACAGGCGTCAGCCGCTGTCTCTGCAGACGTGACTGGCGAGCGGCGGGACCTCGCCCCATGACGCGCTAGCCGCGCACCGCAGCGCAGCGATCGAGGCACACAGCGGAGGTCAGTCGTATTCAGTAACAGGCGTCAGCCGCTGCCTCTGCAGACGTGACTGGCGAGCGGCGGGACCTCGCCCCATGACGCGCTAGCTTCAAAACTTGGGCGGAACCAAAACTAAATTGATACAAATACACTCGAGAGCAATGAATCCGGGTCACTCAAAGAATCCAAAAAATCTCGGAAAGTAAGAATGCTAGGTTAATGCAATAAATTGTATTTAATAGACAATTTAATACTCCTTAAATGAAAGTTAAAAAAATATGAGTCACCATACATTTTATTTACACAAAATTACATAAAGAAAAAAAACTGCTGATCTCTCCTTAAAACAAAAATAGGAAACATGAAATTTTTGAACTTTATGACGATTTTCTTGAATTTCAATACTTCGTATTACCTCCTCGTGCTTACATTACTGCGTTTACGCGGTTTGGCATGCTGTACACCAAGTTCCTTATACGATTTTGGGGAATATTCTCCCATTCCTCTGTGAGAGCAATTTTGAGCTCAGGAAGCGTGATTGGGGGAGGGTTTCGTTGTTTTACGCATCTCCCTAGCTCGTCCCAAGCATGCTCGATCGGGTTGATATCCGGGCTGCGCGCTGGCCACTCCATACAAGTAATGTTCATCTCTTGAAGGTAGTCATTCACAATCCTACCTGTATGAGGTCGGGCATTGTCATGCATAAATATAGCATCCTCACCCAAATTGACCATAAATGGACCAACGTGTTCGTTGAGGATTTCTTCCACATATCTTACGCTAGTTAAAGAGCCGTTTTCTATGATCACCAGCTCTGTGCGACTTTCAGAGGAAATTCCGGCCCACACAAGTACAGACCCACCACCGTAGGCTACTTTTTCTTCGATGCATGCTTGCTTGAATCTTTCCCCTGGTCTTCTATACACTCTGTGTCTTCCATCGTGCTTGTAGAGCATAAATTTTGATTCGTCGGAGAACATAACTTTCGACCAATCTTCAATACTCCAATTTACGTGGTTCTGGGCATATCTTAGTCTTGAAATACGATGGCCACGCTCCAGTTTAGGGCCGTTTGCAGGTCTAAGGGGTTTTAAGTTAGATTCAGCAAGCCGACGTCTTACTGTCCATGCACTTGGGTTACTTCCTCCGAGGCGTCGAAACTGATTTGTGAGTTCAGTTCCTGTGAGAAAGCGATTTCGAAGCATGGTGTTCACCAAGTATCGGTCTTCTCGTGCTGTGGTACACCTAGTTCTGCCCGTTCCTGGTCTGGCGAGCTAGGGAGATGCGTAAAACAACGAAACCCTCCCCCAATCACGCTTCCTGAGCTCAAAATTGCTCTCACAGAGGAATGGGAGAATATTCCCCAAAATCGTATAAGGAACTTGGTGTACAGCATGCCAAACCGCGTAAACGCAGTAATGGAAGCACGAGGAGGTAATACGAAGTATTGAAATTCAAGAAAATCGTCATAAAGTTCAAAAATTTCATGTTTCCTATTTTTGTTTTAAGGAGAGATCAGCAGTTTTTTTTCTTTATGTAATTTTGTGTAAATAAAATGTATGGTGACTCATATTTTTTTAACTTTCATTTAAGGAGTATTAAATTGTCTATTAAATACAATTTATTGCATTAACCTAGCATTCTTACTTTCCGAGATTTTTTGGATTCTTTGAGTGACCCGGATTCATTGCTCTCGAGTGTATAAACAGGTACTTGATCAAAATGACAGAGCGGAATACGCTTTGTACCTTAAACTACACTTCTAAGCAACATTTATGCCGACAGGCCTATATTATAGCCTTATTGACCCATTATTATCTGACCGTAGGACATCCAATGCTGAAACCATCTGCCAATCATGCTGACATTATCGGTCCATCTTATAGGACGTTAGACGTGTTTTATGGAAGATATTTGTATGTTATTCTTTTGAGTTGATTGTGTTACCTTGTAAATTGATTGAGTACTTACTTTAATTTCTGATGTAACCATAAAATTTGCTTTAAGTCTACTTTTCACATCAATAAAAAACGAGCGTCCCTATCTATAGCAGTGGCCATTTGGAAGAACGGGTCGAAACATTAACAAATAAAGAGATTTAACAATTATTTCACTGCATATATTAGTATTATTACTCCAATTAAAATGTTGTGAATATACTTGAATACGTTTAACTGCAGTTGTTTCTATTAATATTAATTGTATTACCAACCGAAATCTAATAGTTACTTTTCTTTTCCAGATTCTATGTAAAAATTAGTGAAATTGGATATATCAAGAGATCAAGTCATAGTTAGTTTAGCGTAGTTGTACATAGTAATTCGCCGCCATGGGAACCCTGAACGTGAACAGAAATGTCGCAGACGCGTTCTACCGGTACAAGGTGAGTTATTATTCCATTATAGTAATAATATAAGTTCACAATACTTCACCGTAGGAAACCTAAAGTTCATTGACCCCTTGTTGAAACAATCGTTTGACAATTATTGGTTATATTGCAAAGAAAAAAGCTTTTCTTGTGTGATTTGATGTATTAGTGTTAAAAACAATGCAACAGATTTGTGATCATTAAATAATAACATATAAATATAAACCTGTTCATTTCTTTGTTTCTTCGTTATCCTAGATAATTGATGTTAACAATATTGTTATAATTTTCAGATGCCGCGTATTTGCGCGAAGGTGGAGGGCAAAGGCAACGGCATCAAGACGGTCATCGTGAACATGCCGGACGTGGCCAAGGCCCTCGGCAGACCCGCTACTTGTGAGTATCACACTAGAAAGAAATCATTTATTCTAAAATGTTTGGCTTGAGAAAAAAATTTTAATTTAAAAAATTACTCGAATTTTTTTTTTATTTTTCGATCATTAATTTTTGGAATAATTTATTTTAGGGTAGGTATTACTGTGCTTTCAACCAATAAAGCTACAGATATATCAAAATCTAATAGTCGATTTACAGTGGCCCCTCCCGCCTAAGAAATTCTGACTCATTATAAAAATATAAAAAGTTTGGATTAACGTATTGGATGTTACTTATTCCTATCTCTGTTTTGATGAAAACCTATTACCGCTGAAATAATAAAAATCAGAATTTACCAAAATTATTTATTTATTTATTTATTTATTTATTAATTGCATACATGTATGTCAGCTTAGGTGGTAGTTGCTTACAAGGTAAATAAGGTCAATACATGTACCCTGTAAGGGCGCAGCAATGGGTCGCATTTCCATAAAATAATTAAAATTAATACCAAATGTCAATTTACTATGTTAATATGGTTCACCAGATCCAACCAAGTACTTCGGCTGCGAGCTGGGCGCTCAAACACAGTTCGACTTCAAGAATGAACGCTTCATCGTCAACGGCAGCCACGACTCCTCCAAGCTGCAAGATCTCTTGGACGGGTGAGTACAGCTTTCATCATAAAAACACATATTACATGAACTCTCGTCTTCTTTCAGTACATTATGTTACAAAGCTAAATGCTTGCCTAGTTGATAATTATAAAAAAATCTATGTAGTATGTATATTACCTATGTTATGTATATATCAGAAATCTAGCACCCTAAACTCAAGCACAAATATCGGCGCTTGATCAAATCAAATACAATTAACACCAAAACAAAAAATAATTACAACTAAAAACATTTTTATAAAACATTGGCGGTCTTATCGCTGAGAGCGATCTCTGCCAGGCAACCTTGGCTTTATGTATTTATGAATTGTCCAGCAATATTTATTTATTTATGATTAGTTAGTATTATTTAGTACCTATTAATAATCGTAATGTTCTGTTCAGGTTCATCCGCAAGTTCGTTCTGTGCCCCGAGTGCGACAACCCGGAGACGGAGCTGATCGTGTCCACCAAGCGGAACACCATCTCGCAGGGCTGCAAGGCGTGCGGCTACCACGGCGTCCTAGACTTCAACCACAAACTTAACACCTTCATACTCAAGAACCCTCCCACGCAGGATAACAGCGGACAGGTAACCGCCGGCTATGTTAGGTTTATCTAGACACTACGAGTTCTCTTATAAATTATTTCTAATTGTATATTAAAAGCTACAAACAATTACGCATTTAGACACAGCGTTATCATTCAACAACGCTAAGTTACGTGACACGGAACGCGCGGTATGCAGTTGCAATTGACAGGCGCGCTCCGCCAATCACGAGCCTCAGTCAAACGACCAATGAGTGATAACTGATAACGCTGCGCCTAAGTTCAGCTATAGGATAATGAGATAAAGCTCATAGAGTTACTAGAACCCTACTTCAGCAAGATTATTGTCGACAGATCGTGGTTCCACTTTTCACTTTTGTGGTTTGGCTTTTTTTTTGTTTAGTAAATTAACTTAAATAAGTGCATAATTAATTTCCAGGGCACGTCAGTGACGGAGGGGAACCGCGGCAAACGCTCCAAGCGCTCCGGGCCCGGCGCCGGCGACAAGCCCGCCAACGGCAACCACGACGCCAACGACGACGCCAAGAACGTTAGTTTATATTTCTACTGTTATTTTAGTATATAGAGTAGATATTTAAAACAAGTTGAAAACTTGTCTCTTAGCTCTCCTATACCCAACACAAAACCAATGACCAGATGCCATCATAAATCATCAGATTTAAGATAGTTTGCACATCAAAAACTGGTCTGAATTAAATGCATGTTATTGATGTATATATGTATGTGTGCAGGAGAGCGAGCCCGTGACCCCGACGGCGCCCAACGCGCGCAAGCCGAAGGCGCCGCCCAAGAAGGACGACGACGACGACGACGGCAACTGGACCGTGGACGTCAGCGAGGCGGCCGTCAAGGCGAGGATGCAAGGTTATTATTATTATTATTTGTTAACCATTGTTTTATCATTCATAAGTTGACGCACCCGCTTTCCAAAATTTTCTCACCCTAGACTAAAAATATAGGAGTTAACAAACTACATAAATACCGTAATTTTCAGATCTAACGGAAGGAGCCAAGTGCATGACGGTCTCCGAGGACAGCGAGAAGAACGAGAAACAGCGCATGGACCTGTTCTACGCGTTCGTGAAGCAACGCGCCGCCAGCGGGAACGTGGCCTCCGCTGAACTGCTCAACGAGGCCGAGAGGTGAGGCAGATAGGGTGGCTCAAAGGGAGTGCACTTTTGGAGTAACTAAGGCGAGGCATTTCGTGTTCATATTGAGTTACTACCTTCCTGTTTCGTTCCAGACTGGAAGTGAAATCCAAGGCCGTGCTGGTGATCTTCGAGGTGTTGATCCGCGGCGCCGCCCTCGCCGCCGACGTGCGCCGCCACCGCGCGCTGTTACTGCGCTTCACGCACCACGACCCGCGGGCACAGCGCGCCGCGCTCAACGCGCTCAGCGCCATGTGCGCCGACCAGCCCGCGCTGCTGCCCAAAGTACCCGCCATACTGAAGGTAACACGCTCACTGCTGCACAGCGCGCCGCGCTCAACGCGCTCAGCGCCATGTGCGCCGACCAGCCCGCGCTGCTGCCCAAAGTACCCGCCATACTGAAGGTAACACGCTCACTGCTGCACAGCGCGCCGCGCTCAACGCGCTCAGCGCCATGTGCGCCGACCAGCCCGCGCTGCTGCCCAAAGTACCCGCCATACTGAAGGTAACACGCTCACTGCTGCACAGCGCGCCGCGCTCAACGCGCTCAGCGCCATGTGCGCCGACCAGCCCGCGCTGCTGCCCAAAGTACCCGCCATACTGAAGGTAACACGCTCACTGCTGCACAGCGCGCCGCGCTCAACGCGCTCAGCGCCATGTGCGCCGACCAGCCCGCGCTGCTGCCCAAAGTACCCGCCATACTGAAGGTAACACGCTCACTGCTGCACAGCGCGCCGCGCTCAACGCGCTCAGCGCCATGTGCGCCGACCAGCCCGCGCTGCTGCCCAAAGTACCCGCCATACTGAAGGTAACACGCTCACTGCTGCACAGCGCGCCGCGCTCAACGCGCTCAGCGCCATGTGCGCCGACCAGCCCGCGCTGCTGCCCAAAGTACCCGCCATACTGAAGGTAACACGCTCACTGCTGCACAGCGCGCCGCGCTCAACGCGCTCAGCGCCATGTGCGCCGACCAGCCCGCGCTGCTGCCCAAAGTACCCGCCATACTGAAGGTAACACGCTCACTGCTGCACAGCGCGCCGCGCTCAACGCGCTCAGCGCCATGTGCGCCGACCAGCCCGCGCTGCTGCCCAAAGTACCCGCCATACTGAAGGTAACACGCTCACTGCTGCACAGCGCGCCGCGCTCAACGCGCTCAGCGCCATGTGCGCCGACCAGCCCGCGCTGCTGCCCAAAGTACCCGCCATACTGAAGGTAACACGCTCACTGCTGCACAGCGCGCCGCGCTCAACGCGCTCAGCGCCATGTGCGCCGACCAGCCCGCGCTGCTGCCCAAAGTACCCGCCATACTGAAGGTAACACGCTCACTGCTGCACAGCGCGCCGCGCTCAACGCGCTCAGCGCCATGTGCGCCGACCAGCCCGCGCTGCTGCCCAAAGTACCCGCCATACTGAAGGTAACACGCTCACTGCTGCACAGCGCGCCGCGCTCAACGCGCTCAGCGCCATGTGCGCCGACCAGCCCGCGCTGCTGCCCAAAGTACCCGCCATACTGAAGGTAACACGCTCACTGCTGCACAGCGCGCCGCGCTCAACGCGCTCAGCGCCATGTGCGCCGACCAGCCCGCGCTGCTGCCCAAAGTACCCGCCATACTGAAGGTAACACGCTCACTGCTGCACAGCGCGCCGCGCTCAACGCGCTCAGCGCCATGTGCGCCGACCAGCCCGCGCTGCTGCCCAAAGTACCCGCCATACTGAAGGTAACACGCTCACTGCTGCACAGCGCGCCGCGCTCAACGCGCTCAGCGCCATGTGCGCCGACCAGCCCGCGCTGCTGCCCAAAGTACCCGCCATACTGAAGGTAACACGCTCACTGCTGCACAGCGCGCCGCGCTCAACGCGCTCAGCGCCATGTGCGCCGACCAGCCCGCGCTGCTGCCCAAAGTACCCGCCATACTGAAGGTAACACGCTCACTGCTGCACAGCGCGCCGCGCTCAACGCGCTCAGCGCCATGTGCGCCGACCAGCCCGCGCTGCTGCCCAAAGTACCCGCCATACTGAAGGTAACACGCTCACTGCTGCACAGCGCGCCGCGCTCAACGCGCTCAGCGCCATGTGCGCCGACCAGCCCGCGCTGCTGCCCAAAGTACCCGCCATACTGAAGGTAACACGCTCACTGCTGCACAGCGCGCCGCGCTCAACGCGCTCAGCGCCATGTGCGCCGACCAGCCCGCGCTGCTGCCCAAAGTACCCGCCATACTGAAGGTAACACGCTCACTGCTGCACAGCGCGCCGCGCTCAACGCGCTCAGCGCCATGTGCGCCGACCAGCCCGCGCTGCTGCCCAAAGTACCCGCCATACTGAAGGTAACACGCTCACTGCTGCACAGCGCGCCGCGCTCAACGCGCTCAGCGCCATGTGCGCCGACCAGCCCGCGCTGCTGCCCAAAGTACCCGCCATACTGAAGGTAACACGCTCACTGCTGCACAGCGCGCCGCGCTCAACGCGCTCAGCGCCATGTGCGCCGACCAGCCCGCGCTGCTGCCCAAAGTACCCGCCATACTGAAGGTAACACGCTGTTGCCTATTGTAAACCGCTACATCCGTGAGAAAATTTTGAGATAATACTATTCTTGAACACACTACCAAATCTCACGTTTCATTAGCTGGGTCCACACCGGATGATCCAAGCTGCATCGGCGATCGCGCGATCCGCGATCCTGGATCACGGAGCGTGGATTACCTGCGCATGGATCGCGCGCGGCACGTCCACACCGCCTGTAAGCTTGCTCTTTTCAACCTAATGCGCTCGACTAGCCTACAGGAAAATATGATAGTAAAAAAACTGGTTAGGTTGGTAAGAAAATATCAATTATATTGTTGCTTAATAGTTACATAATAGTAGGTCACAATCTAATTTACATACAAGGAATTATGGGAACTGTCCCAGGAAAAATACCAGGAACCTAGTATATCCTCAGAACCAAATGAGTGTCAGTTGACTACTAACCTCCAGACGGAGAAAAAACATACCACATGTGGTTCCAAGGATATAAAACAAATCTAGGTTACCTGAAAATGTCTCCTAGGGATAGATCCTTTCATACAATAACCCTTATGATAATATAGTATGATTTTAATATAAATATAACATTCCTCCCAACAATGTAGAGGTAATGTCACCACATGTGTGATACAATATAACCTAATTACCAAGATAATACCTAACACCTACTCAGGGTCGTTTGACCGGTTCGGGTAAAATCGTGGATCCAGAATCAACTTACTTACTAAACGTGACGTAGGAATATAAATAACCGCCTAAGGCCCAGGGACCGGTCCGGCAACAGGTCACTCCCAGGTTGTGAATGTCAGTATAAATAATCAGAGCAGTACCTGGGTATGACTGGCCTGTTTAGGCCAGGAGCAGATACCTCTGCCTGGACATCCGCTCGAACAAGGCAATCCGTACTCTCCTCCGGGTGATCTCCTTGTCCGAGCCAGATGTCCACCTCCGTAGGCTCCTGACCGCTGCCGGTGAACCAGCTCTCAACTGATGTAGACAATAGATGTCTCTGCCTCGATGCCTGTCTTGTCTTGTATTGTCTGGTATTGTCTGGTGTTGTCTGGTGTTGTCTGGTGTTGTCTCCCACCTGGAATAGAGGTACAAAGTCCTCGAGTTAGCCTTTGTTGTACCCACGAGGTTACCAAAATAAAGGTTTTTGGTTTCTACAATAGTGGTTACATACCTCAAAGTCACTCTATGACTATAATAGCCCTCCTCCACGACAACTATCAGATGATGTGGCACGTGGTGATTTGGTTTAATATTTCCACAATCAACTTGTCCACACTATGTTTATGCAAGGATTTCAATCTAGTATTCTCTTTGGGACTTCCCTGGATTTATAAAGTCTCCTGCTTGAGAATGACCACGTATTTCTTGTAAAATTTTTAATCAGGACATGGTACGTGATATCTTTCCACGATTCAGATCGAAAAAGCACCATATTGTTTTTTTCTTTCTTTTCTCTCTGCCTATAGGGTTGGGGATGATCTGACTGCCCAAATTGTCTCTGGTTGAGTTCCGCCATGAAAACAAATGAAGATCGGCTTGTATACTCTGTGGGCGACTTTCAAAACCCCGGTAGGGTTGACAAATAGACGTTCTGGTTCAATAATAAAGATTGCCAGTGCAAATTTTCGACATGACATCTGACACAAGCAATCGACACTGCTGTGTGTTGTAGTTGCCAGTCTAAATAAAGCAATTCTATTTGTCTGCAACTAGAATTGTTTGTTACGGAAAGCTCCGTCAAACGATCAAACAATTCCTAGTGACGTGATGATTTCTGTCGCAAAAATAAGATAAAAATCTGTAGCTAGGAAAATCCGCCTTGTTACAGTACCCCCCTACCAAAAGAAGTTTCGACAAAGGGAGAAACTAACGCTGCCCTCAGCGTTGTGAACAAGATTAAAATTTACAATGAAAAAAAGAAAAGGAAAAAAAAACAACAGCGAATAAACCAAACATAATAACCAAAAGATGATAATACCAACCTAAAAAAAAACGACCTATAACTAAAACATGCTTTCAATCGAAATAAACAAGAGAAAAGAAAAAATAATTCTCAGTAAACCAATAAACCTACAAAAAAAAAATATATGCCTTCAATAACTTGATTTAATTCTAAGAAAAATAAAAAAAATCAACTTGAACTCTTCTATAAATATAAAAAAATCTAGAGAAAGAAAAAAAAAATATGTTACTCATTAAAGGAAACTAACTTAAATAAACTTTGAATGCAACCTAAGAAAAAAAATGATCACTTCTGAAAATATTATAATAAAAAAAAAATTATGTCTAGAAAAAAAAAACACACAAAAACACCACTAAGACGACACAAAACATAAAACTTTCCAACTTTCCAGTAAACCTTTCCTTGTAAAGCCAACAACCAGGACCTATGTTCTACTGTCTAGAAATATTCCCTTCTGTCCGGGTATACTGTTCTTCTAAGAACACTTGATGGTGACTTTTAGTCAAAAGACTGTCACATAACGCTCCGTGCAAGAATAACCCTATTCCTGCAGGATTGTAAAAATAACCTGCATACGTTAAGATAAGACATTGTAGCAAGATTACAAAACGTTAGTAATGCCAAAAGCATGTAAAAACAAACTTAATAAAAATAAATACTTTTACTATATAAAGTATTTATTTAATTTGTTTTATATAATTTATAGAAATGGAAACCCTATAAGAAAAATACCTAAGTGTTCAGTACTAACTAACAAAACACTATGGGATAACCCGTGATGGTAACATATAGACAGAAGTCTATTGTCACAGTAACACTCTATGCGAGAATAACCCTATTCCCGTAGGAGTGTGAAAATAATCCGCTCACTTTAAGACATTGTGGCAAAGATTACAAAAAAAATTATGTATCAAAGTAAAAATTAATGATATAAAAATAAAAATGAGATAAAAGCGAGAAAAAAAAAAAAAATTTTTATGAAACCAAAAAAAATCGAAATGCCTACCAATAATAGATAAATAGTTATATTTTTATGTCTTTTATATGCCACGTACCTAAGTCTTTTCCATTTATACTTTTAAGTTGGTATACTAATGGTGATAAGACTTTGTGCACTATGCATTTCTCGTATTTTGGTGCTAATTTGGTAGCCTTGTATTTGCCGGCGTCACTCTGTATGTATGTTTTCCTCCATACCTCTTGTCCCTCACTTAATTTCGCATCCTTTCTCCTTAGGTTATAATGCTTGGAGTTTGCGGCGTGAGCGTCTAACATCCTAGAGCGAACCTTCTCAAATATTTCTTTTAGGTTACCGAATTCACCAGCATACTCTTCTCTGGGCACAGCTATTTCATATTCACTATTCGACTCCTTATAAAAGGTTCCACATATGATTGGTTCTCTGCCATGGACTAAGAAGAACGGAGAAAAACCCGTAGTCTCATTGACAGCACTGTTCAAGGCGAATTGTATCTTTGATAGCTGTGCGTCCCAGGTCCGGTGATCATCCTTGACATAACATGAGACCGCCGTCATTACTGTCTTGTTATACCTCTCGACAGTGTTCACCTGTGGAGTATATCGCGGACCATAGTGTATTCGGGGAATCTTGTACCTGTCTAACAAGCTACGAAACTCGGATCCCGTAAATTGAACCCCATTGTCGGTAATTACGGTTTCTGGAATTCCGTGAGCGAGTAAGACATGATTCTCGAATTCTTTCGCTACGGCGGCGCTGGTGGCACGTCTCAATGGAAATAACATTGTATATTTGGAGAAGCAACAAGTTACTACTAATAGGTGGATAAACCCAGAACGAGATTTAGGTAACGGACCTACCAAATCTACAGATAGAGCTTGGAAAGGTCTGTATACCTGTTTGGGTTTTCCCATTAAACCTGGCGTGGCTGTAGTCTTGTGTTTATATGCTGAGCAAATGACGCAGTTTCCTATAAAGTCTTTTATGTCCCGGTACATTCCTGGCCAATAGTATCTTAAGCTGATTCGGCGATGAGTCTTGAAAACACCAAAGTGTCCTGCCGTGGGAGGTACATGGTTATCTGTGATTACCTTGATACGACTAGATTTTGGCACTACTTCCTTCCAATCAAATTCTTGGGTGAGGGCATATTTTCCTTTTGTCAGTCTGAAAAGTTTACCATTTTCTATTCTGAAATTCTGAAAATTCAAAGGAAATTCCGTGCAACCCTTTTTGGTTTTCGTGTACCATTCGTCGTTTCCGTCATCTACTACCTCAGTAATGGTATCGACATAAAGTAGTCTGGACAGCGCGTCCGGAACTACGTTGTCCTTGCCTTTTCGGTGTTCAATGTCGAAGGTAAATTGCGATAGCCGGCAACCCCATCTTGCTAAACGTCCCGTTGGATTCTCCAGGTTCATAAACCACTTTAAAGAAGAATGATCCGTTATGACTGTAAAGGGTCTGGTTCCTAAATATGGTTAAAATTTTTCGACAGAAAAGACCACAGCGAGTGCTTCCCTCTCTGTTGCGCTGTAGTTCCTTTCGTTCTTATTTAGGGACCGACTTATATATGCTATGGGGTGATCTTCCCCATCTATTTCTTGGGTTAACATTCCTCCTATACCATAGCTGGATGCATCACAGTGTACTGCAAATGGTTTATGAAAGTCTGGACATGCCAATACGGGTGCTGATACCAAACAATTCTTGAGAGAGTTGAAAGCTTCCTCGGCCGAAGGATTCCATTGAAATTTTACTTTGGTACTAGTGAGGGCGTTCAGTGGTGCGGCAATGCTAGAAAAATTTCGGATGAACCTACGATACCAAGAACAAGTTCCAATAAAAATTTTTACTTCTTTGGCCGTTTTAGGCGTAGGAAAATCCAAAATTGCCTGCACCTTCTCTGGGTCCGTCCTTAAACCAAATTCGTCTACAATGTAACCAAGATAACGAAGTGATTTCCTAAAAAATTTGCTTTTCCCAAAATTAATTGTGAGGTTCGCGGTTTCAATTAGGGCATCGAGAACCGGGCCTAATTTAAGGAACCGGTTCTTTCGGTTCCGAAGCGAAAAAAATACCGGGATCCCGGTTCTTTCGGTACTTTCGGTACTGGTGTTGAATATTAGAATTTTTTGAATTAATTCATGAATTATAGTAAATGAAATAATAGTAAATAGTAAATGAAATAATTTTGTAATATTAATTGCTTGGGGACGTAGCCGGCTACGTCACCATGGCGTCCTAGTGAGGCAGAGCTTTTATTCACAGTGTTTTGTTCTGAATTTTGATTCTGTCATTATCATATCATATGGCGCGTCTGGTTTGGCATCACGCTAGGGTAAACTAAACACGTGGTATTTAAAATATGCTCAATAAATGGCTTCAACTTATTGTATATTAATTAAAATTTCACAACATTACCAATACGTTTTACTTTGCTCTAATAACAAAATATAGATTTTTTCGTAAATAGTCAATGTATACCCAACCCAACCCACATTACAGAAGAGAATTTAAAAATCTTTCAACATGTCTATCACCAGAATCACCACTTTACCAATTCGAATTATTTTTCAATCCTCTTCCGTAATCATTTACTAAACAAACTTTAAATACCACGCGAAAACAACTCGCACTGTCATGGCATGGCTATCATTTTAATTCATAATTAATAAACAAAATAAATCAAATCAAATCAAAAAATCAAAGTCAGGGTAGCAATTTGGGGCCGCTAGAGTTCATCATCATGATAAACGATCTCCCGACAGTCGTCAAGGACGCCAAGTGCTTGTTGTTCGCGGATGACCTCAAACTACTTCTACCGATTAAAGACGAAGAGGACTGTGAACGCCTTCAACAGGACGTAAACAGGGTGGTGGAGTGGACGTCTAGAAATGATCTACAATTTAACATCAGTAAGTGTTCGATCATAACATTCAGTAGAGCAAAGACACCACTTCACCACGATTACCAATTGAAGGGCTCACAGTTGAAGAGAGTTGATACGGTGAGGGATTTGGGGGTTCGTCTCGACGACAAGCTTCATTTCCGGGTGCATGTGGTGAACATCTGCAAGAAGGCGTTCAAGACTCTAGGATTTGTACTCCGTCAGACGAATAACTTCACCAATATGAATGCAGTCAAGACTCTATACAGTGCATTGGTAAGAAGCCATTTAGAGTTCAATGCAGCGATATGGGCACCACATGAAGCCAAGTATAGTAATATGGCGGAACGCATTCAAAATAAGTTTACCCGATATCTGTACCCAAAGATGTACGGCGTCTATCCTTTCTTCCCGTTGATGTATCCAACCTTGTTCGTTATAGGCATGGTTGGATACAACAAGCTGGAGGTGAGGAGGGATGCCGCGCTATCGCTATACTTGATTAAGGTATTCCGTGGGATGATCAACAACCCAGGCATTCTACGGAAAATGCGACTCAATGTGCCAGATGAGTTTGTGTGCCGTCGGAGAAGGCCGGCTCTGTTATCTCTACCAAGAGGAAAGACAAACTTGCTGAATAAGGCGCCTCTTACGCATAGCATCCGCACACTCAACATATTGGCAGAGGAAATAGATATTTTTTACAGCTCGCTGTGCGAATGTCACAGGACGCTGTTACATATTCTATGTTATAATAACTAAAGGTGACATTCTGTATTCTGTATTATTTAATTGTGTGTGTTTTTGTACTGGTTTTTGACATTTTATGTAAATTATTCAATTTTGTTTAATTATTTTGGTTTTGACATTATTTATGAACGACATTTGACTCTATTCTTTTTTGTTCTGATAATTTAATTTAGATTTTACAATGTATCTATGTAATTGACTTCTCTTTTGAATTGGGTGTAACCTGTAATAATAGATAAGTTGTGTGAAATAAAAAAATATATTTATTTGAACCATTTTGTTATACAAGAAACTTGGTTGAAAAACGATGGTGTCGTAGACACCAACGCCCCCTCCGGATGATAGTTACATTCGGTTTTTAATAAAATAATTAACCTGTTGAGTTATTGAGTTGATATTATGCAATACAAGTTTATAAATTGTTTGTAGTCTACATTAATAGTCATTTGTCCCTATCATTTTATGTTATAATAATTAATAGTTTATGTAAATATTAGTAATTTAATAAAAAAAGCATCATTTTTCTCTTAAATTTACTTTAAAAAATAAATCCCGAAAGTACCGAAATCCCGGTTCTTAATGTTTTGAGAACCGGTTCTTCGTGAGTCCAAAAATCCCGGGAAATCCCGGGATTTTCGGTTCCGGGAAAAACCGGTTCTATGCCCTAGTTTCAATACGATGGCATAACCGCTTCAGCAATAGGAGGTGGGTTTCAAAATCCTCTGAAACAACAATTATATCGTCAACATAACAGAAAACCATACCTCTAGTCACATCGCTACAAAAGGGTGTTCCAAACAACTGGTCCATCAGTCGCTGTTGACGCGCAGGCGCACCACAAAGTCCGAAAGGCATCACCTTAAATTTAAATAATCCCCTCCCCGGGACTGTAAAACTAGTCTTCTCCTGTGACTGTTCATCTAACTTGATTTGCCAGAAACTAGACTTAAAATCAATTGAGCTTATGTACTTAGCATTTTTGAGGCTATCCAATATCTGAAGAATGTATGGAATTGCATAAGCGTCGCCTTTGGTTACAGAATTCAATTTCCTACAATCAAGACAAAACCTCCACGTCCCATCTGTTTTGGGTACCATAAGGACCGGATTATTCCAAGGTCCCTCACTGGGGACTATGACGTCTAAAGCGAGCATTTCATCCACCTCCTTTTGTAATTGTTTAGACTTTTCAGGCGATAGTGGATACGGCCTGCACTTTATGGGTGTTGAATTCCCTGTGTCTATAGTGTGCTCGATGAGGTTTGTCCTACCTAGGCCCCTTTCCTCGAAGGAACAGCGGTAGAAATTACGAGTGGCAACGTCCGCCAGTTCCTGTTGTTCTAAAGACAAATGTTCGAACGATTGGATAACATTTGGTCGGACGCCGTCCCGCTCTCGCTCAACAAAATCCTGAGGCGCCTCTATATAAGAAATGTTTGAAAAAATTTCAGGCATTAATTTAAAGCTCTTCCAAAAATTTACTCCCAATATTATATCTGAAATTATGGATGGAATTATATAAAATTTTATAATCCTGCTTTTATTTTTAAAAGTAATGGGTAACAAGATAGTGCCCAGTGTTTCACATGTTGAACCATCCGCAACCGTGACCATAGAGCTGGCTGATTCATCGATATGATAGCCTAATTGTACCAAGCGTTCATGTGCTCCGTTTCCTATTATGGAGACCGCTGCTCCGGAATCCAGTAATCCGCATACTGTTAAGTCAAGAATGTTTATTTTCAAATACGGTCTAACATCATTGCTCTTCGGCTCAAATAATATCGAGGTGACGTGGTTATTGTTAAAATAATTTCTAACTCTTTTTAACCATGTCTCATCTGCTGAAACGACCGTTCTTTTCAACTTCCTACGATATGAGCCTATGCGTTTTTTGTACTGTGCTTTTCACGGTTCGGACACGTTCTCACAGTATATCCCACCTCTCCGCACTCGTTACATCTTATGCGTTGATCGGGACAAGTCTTTGTGTCATGTGAGGCAGATTTGCATTTTTTACATGGGTTTCTATCCTGTTCCGGTTGCCTTGCTGGTCGGAATTCCCTTCTGTTCCTTTCTGGTGCTGCTACAGCTGATACCGCTTTGGTCTGCTTTGGTTTATACACAAATTCTGGATTTAAATTTGATTGTCTTGGAGGCTCTGAGAACATTCCTGTAATCTGACGTCTTGTCTCGATTTTCCTACATTTCGCCTTCAAATCCGCCACTGTATCAAAGTCATAAAGCGCCAGTGGAACTGAAAACGTAGGGCGTATATTGTGAAGCAATATTTCGATTCGCTCCTCCTCCGAAAGAGGATTTCTTAACCGCGCAAACATTCCTGCCATTATGGCGAAGTATATATGTATAGGTTCGTCCTGGCCTTGCGTTCGAGAACGAATCTCACCTATCAGCCTATAGTCGTAGTCGGCAGGTGAGAACTCATCGATGAGCAATTCGCAAAATTCTTTCCAGGAACCCACTTGGTCCTTGACGCCCCTATACCATGCGAGTGTTTGATCAGAAAAAAAACAGAATGATGAATCTAATAAAACATGATCTTTTATGCCAAACGCCTTAGCTCGTTCATTTACTAGATCCAAAAAAGAATGAACGCTGGTCCGACCATCGTAGTGAATGTTCCACTTCACTATGTTTTCTACTCTGGGTGTGTTTACATGACAGGATTCCTTAAGGGGCCGGTGACGCTTGCAGGGAATTTCAATTCGAGGAAATACGTGCGAAAATCGGCCCGCATATCGCTATCTCTATTAGCCGATGACGACAACCACAGTGTTTGACTGTGTGCGTGAGTAGTTAGGTTATATTAGGAATTTAGGATAGCTCACCTGATGTTTCATGTCATGACCATAGAAAAAGATATCTAAAGCGCTCTACACACCAAAGCCGGCGGCCCGCCGGCACAGCCCGGCGGCCTAACCCGCCGGCCTTATTTTGTACTAAATAAAGCCGGCGGCCTACAAAATAAGGCCGGCGGGTTGGGCCGCCGGGCTGTGCCGGCGGGCGGTGTGTAGAGCGCTTAATGTTTTAATAATCGTTTGACGGCACCGGCTTCGCTTTTGAAACACTTGCTGCACAAACAATACGTGTTGAGATATGTTAGTTATCAAGCCGGTATGTTAAAAAAATATCAGTGAATGTTTAGTTTGCCAATGCGTTTTTTTCTTTCAAGTTTCTCAACAAAGTCTACATAAGAAATCTATCAAGAAATACCTACTTAGTATCTAAGTAAAACTAGGTTTTTTTTTTAATTTCCGAATTTGGCTGGAGTGTAGGTAGGTTCGTCATACGGTTCTGCTTCTACTATGTATATTCTGCTTCTACTAAATTTAGGATTACAAAATTACGAGCATTATAAAATTATGATTAGAGAACAAAAGAAAGGATTTAGCGGTAAACATTTATTTCGCTAGACAGATAATACTTTTATTCATCACCCTAAAAACTTAATTTAAACATTATTATAAAGAATAGCAATAGAACTTAGGTATTTATTCATAGAACTGGTGGCCTTATCACTCAAAGCGATTTCTTCCAAGCAACCAAAGTGCTTTATAACCTAAATTTACACAATTACCATAGGTAACTACTAAAATGTTATACTAAAACATACAACATAATAATAACTAGTGTTTCATCACATGTCATCACTTTGTTCGATCATATCAAAAATCATATTTTTATTTTTTTCGTGTAAGTATTTCTTTTCTTTACGGGAAGGGACCTCTTTTCCCGGGAACTGATAACCACAGGCGTTTTTTGCTTGATCGTCGTGGCTCTGTAAATATTTATACAAATTATAATCTAATCAATTTACTATGGCTATAAGACCTACTTATACATTGAAACAACAGAATAAATAAAAATTGCTGGACAATTCACTCAGCAACTTCTAGCCCCGTGGTAAGCTCGTAGCTTGTGTTACGGATGCTAGATTTCTGATATAAGTACTTAATATAATATACATACATAGATGGATATTATTTTATTATACATTATATAACACCCAGACACCCGGAACAAATATTTGCAGATCATACAAATAGTTGTCCCGCGGCGGGAATCTAAGACTAAATGATTCTAAATGAAACATCAAATGTTTCGTACATGTACCAACGATGGTAGGTTGATTTTACTTGTTGTAGTTTAAAATAAAACAAGCAACAATAATATAAGTTAGGCACTTACTGTGAGATACAACCCAACGTTCCGAGACCATTATCAGCTACCAAACCGTAATTCAAATACAAATTCTTTATTTTAACACACAATGTAACATAACAGTTTACACTAAAGCATTACATGGGACTTACAATTTATAAAATAGAAAAATATCAAAATTTGTAAACAAAGCCAAAGTCACAGTAACGTCACAGTAACTTTTTAGACACCGATTTAGAAAATAAATAAATATAATAGACTCCAAAGAGAATATAATCACTACGTTAGAGTATTTATTGGTTATTGATAGACTCCTTCCCTCACGACGAAAGAGTTCCGAAAGTTCTTGTAAATACGCGTTGCACTAGTGTGAGTTAGTGCGAGCGATAAGCAATACTAGCTGTTGAAAATTTGGTATGAATTTGGATGTGTTCCGTAATACCAAAAATGATGACTGAAAACATTTTGTATTCCTCACAAAGTATTTTTATTCGGTGACTTAACAATATAAGCTATGTTTCTATGCAAATAATTTTTAAGATATTGTTGTTTTTCATACCAAACCAATAAGAAGAAAACATGCATTTTTAACGTAAAAAATTTGCAAAAAGCGATTGGCTTTAATTTCATTTAAAGTAGGTATTTTGTAAAAATAACTCCATAGGAACCTAGATAAATACTATTTAAATAATAATAATGCAATAATATCATGGAAATATGCCCGAATTACAAATAATTTTGGTATTACGTTTGTATGGGAAATTCGTCCTCCGCCGGATTCTTAATCTCTTCGTTTGGCTGACTATCATTTGCTTCTATTTCAGATTTCTTGAGGATAAAATTCTCCAATGTTGTCAAACACGAACTCAGTTTTGCTCTTAGTGTGGCCTTGATGTCCGAATCAACTGATTCCCCACAGATAGTACGCTCCAGTCTGTAGTACGTGTGACAGTACAATGCCTTCGCACGAGACAGCTGGTATCTTTCTCCTTTCCGCCTATAAGTTTCCAAGCTTGATTGAAGTTCTTTTATCTTTTCCACGATGATGGGCAGTTCTTCTTCCTGATTCGGGTCATCATCAATTATGTCATCAGGTGTAAACTCCTTTATCAAGGGCTTCAATTGCTTTCTTAACTTGGGAACTGTGTCTTCAGGAGACTCCGAGCGAATGCTGACTTCGTAAATCAATTCATCCCTTAATAAGGAATGTAAGTAAACAGCCTTTGTATCCATCCTAAATTAAATAGAATCCTTCAATGAATAAAAAAAACCACGCAGAGGGAAGAAAGAGAAAAAAAAAATTTTTAAAAGTCAACCGGTGAAGAACAAAAAAAAAAAATTAAAATAAATAAAAATTTTCAAAGTAAATAAAAATTATTAAAGTAGGTAAAACTTTACCAAAATAATGATTAAATTAATTATAAATCCGAGTCGTCAATATCTGGTTCCACTATTTTAAGAATATTACAAAATAATTATGAAGTACTTAACTTATAGTTCACTAGAGAAAAAACAATGCATTTGGTTTTATAACTTAACCTTCAATGTGTAAGTGGCCTATTATAAGTGTACTTAAATCTAATATCTTACTTTAGTAAACCATTATAAAACAATTCAAAATTCAAAATCCAAGAAACACCACAATGAAAAAAATTTAAAAAATATTCCTAACTAGATCCACGACTTTACTTCTTTGGGCGCCACTGTAAGCTTGCTCTTTTCAACCTAATGCGCTCGACTAGCCTACAGGAAAATATGATAGTAAAAAAACTGGTTAGGTTGGTAAGAAAATATCAATTATATTGTTGCTTAATAGTTACATAATAGTAGGTCACAATCTAATTTACATACAAGGAATTATGGGAACTGTCCCAGGAAAAATACCAGGAACCTAGTATATCCTCAGAACCAAATGAGTGTCAGTTGACTACTAACCTCCAGACGGAGAAAAAACATACCACATGTGGTTCCAAGGATATAAAACAAATCTAGGTTACCTGAAAATGTCTCCTAGGGATAGATCCTTTCATACAATAACCCTTATGATAATATAGTATGATTTTAATATAAATATAACATTCCTCCCAACAATGTAGAGGTAATGTCACCACATGTGTGATACAATATAACCTAATTACCAAGATAATACCTAACACCTACTCAGGGTCGTTTGACCGGTTCGGGTAAAATCGTGGATCCAGAATCAACTTACTTACTAAACGTGACGTAGGAATATAAATAACCGCCTAAGGCCCAGGGACCGGTCCGGCAACAGGTCACTCCCAGGTTGTGAATGTCAGTATAAATAATCAGAGCAGTACCTGGGTATGACTGGCCTGTTTAGGCCAGGAGCAGATACCTCTGCCTGGACATCCGCTCGAACAAGGCAATCCGTACTCTCCTCCGGGTGAACTCCTTGTCCGAGCCAGATGTCCACCTCCGTAGGCTCCTGACCGCTGCCGGTGAACCAGCTCTCAACTGATGTAGACAATAGATGTCTCTGCCTCGATGCCTGTCTTGTCTTGTATTGTCTGGTATTGTCTGGTGTTGTCTGGTGTTGTCTGGTGTTGTCTCCCACCTGGAATAGAGGTACAAAGTCCTCGAGTTAGCCTTTGTTGTACCCACGAGGTTACCAAAATAAAGGTTTTTGGTTTCTACAATAGTGGTTACATACCTCAAAGTCACTCTATGACTATAATAGCCCTCCTCCACGACAACTATCAGATGATGTGGCACGTGGTGATTTGGTTTAATATTTCCACAATCAACTTGTCCACACTTTGTTTATGCAAGGATTTCAATCTAGTATTCTCTTTGGGACTTCCCTGGATTTATAAAGTCTCCTGCTTGAGAATGACCACGTATTTCTTGTAAAATTTTTAATCAGGACATGGTACGTGATATCTTTCCACGATTCAGATCGAAAAAGCACCATATTGTTTTTTTCTTTCTTTTCTCTCTGCCTATAGGGTTGGGGATGATCTGACTGCCCAAATTGTCTCTGGTTGAGTTCCGCCATGAAAACAAATGAAGATCGGCTTGTATACTCTGTGGGCGACTTTCAAAACCCCGGTAGGGTTGACAAATAGACGTTCTGGTTCAATAATAAAGATTGCCAGTGCAAATTTTCGACATGACATCTGACACAAGCAATCGACACTGCTGTGTGTTGTAGTTGCCAGTCTAAATAAAGCAATTCTATTTGTCTGCAACTAGAATTGTTTGTTACGGAAAGCTCCGTCAAACGATCAAACAATTCCTAGTGACGTGATGATTTCTGTCGCAAAAATAAGATAAAAATCTGTAGCTAGGAAAATCCGCCTTGTTACACGCCCGCACATTTGGATCGCGCTCCTGCCGCGCGCGATTGGAGCTCTATGGATCGTCCGGTGTGGACCCGGCTATTGAGTAAAAAGCACAGCTCGCTTCGAACCAAACTTTGGAATGGCAAATAAAAGCGATAATCCCGTTTTAACACCTCCGTATTTGTACATTTCAGCTGCTGTACGACGAAGACATAGTAGAAGAGAAAGCCATAATGGAGTGGGCCGCGAAACCGAGCAAGAAGTACGCCAGCAAGGAACTGGCGGCCGACATCCGCCGCAGAGCACAGCCCTTCCTCGAGTGGCTGCAGCAGGCGGAGGAGGACTCCTCCGCGGAGGAGGACGGCGAGGAGGAGGATATTGAGGTGATACTACATACCAGTTTCATTTGTGAATTTCAAAGCCAAATATCTAATAATACTTTAGCATGCTTGCGGAGACTGGGCAACCCTCCACAAACACAAGCTTGTGAACAGGCTTAGCGAGGCCTGCGTGCGCCAAAGCTGTCGACCCGATCCGGTGTCTGGTGGTCGACTCCAAGGAGCTTGCGGCAAGCTTCATTCACACGTTGGGTGCGTTCAGTGTGAGCTCGTGCCGTACAGATAGTCGCGTGATGACCTCGCGGTGGTTGCCAAGTCTCCACAAGCGTGGGAACACGTACCATAATAAATAAATAAAATAAAATAAATAAATATTGCTGGACAATTTACACAACGACATCTAGCCCCGTGGTAAGCTCGAAGCTTGTGTTACGGGTGCTAGATTTCTGATATACTTAATATAATATACATACATAGATAGATATTTTTTATTATACATATAAGAACACCCAGATAATGTTGTGAGGCTTCGCCTGTACCGTGTTGTGGTTGTTTCAGATCGAGTACGACGACCGCGCGCGCAGCATGACGGCCGCGCCGCGCCCCGCCGCCGCCGCGCCGCGCCCCGCCGACGACGACGAACTGGACGTCGACATCGACGCCATATAGACGACACACGACCGCTGCAGGCGATTGTCACACTGACCACACCGTTGCATCTGTGATCACACTGCCCAATGCCGAACATTAGAAATCCAAGAGATGGCTGGAAAGGTATTTGAGAAAAGCTGGAAATTTGTACCGAACCGTTTCTATTGTATCTTATTATGAAACTGCATTCTTTGCTGCTGTATACACCAGGTCATGAAGCGGGACAAATTTTTAGCTTGCTTTAAGTACTTTCCCAAAACTTGAAGCCATCTCTGGACAATATGTAGATGCATTTTAGTATATGTCTATGTGCGTGTTTTCTATACAAACGGAGATATTAACAACCAACAATTTCTATTTCTAGATAGAAAAGTTCTAAAATGTTTGAAACGCAGCATGCGACAGTGTGACAGTGTGATGATAGTCTTGTATACTTCGACCATTTACTTGCACTGTAATGCGAACATATACATGTCTCGTGATATCTATGTGGAAGGATCGCTTAGTTCATATCCTAATGCTTGGGAAATTTAATGCTTAAATTCAGAGAAAGACAGACAGAGGCGATTGATATGATGGCGTGCCATCTTGTAATTTTACGGATTAAATCTGAATCTAACTCGAATTGAATTTTAATTATATTCAGTAGTCAATTTACATTAAAATCTATTTTGTTTTAAGCATGGAAGGCCTTTTTCTAACTGTATATATAGTGCAAGTATGTGGTCGAAGATGATTTTACCCCATAAATACATCTCGATGTTTCGCAAACATTACACATTTAATTCAATGAAATCATTCCCTCCATTATCACCATTATTTTATTGATTACTCTCACTTGCAATTATCATTTATTTCATTGTATCACGCGGAACGTCGAGTCTGCATTTTATTCGATTATCAAAGCTTTTAATAAAATTAGTACTTCCGAACATAGGTACAGACTATAATAAAGTCTATAGTTAGCTAACTGAAGGTCCAAAACAACTGACCTACTAGTGTAATCCAAATATTTCTCTCTTAGAATTAGCATTGTAATCCAAAAGCTTCAATAGGCGTTTTGCTATTATTTCCAGCCGAAACATTATGTTCCTATAGACTTTAATTTGTCATGTTTTGGGACACGGTCGGTACCATCATTTACAGTCAGGCCATTTTACTGGGTGCCATTTGACGTCAGTCTGTTTTATTGACAGGCACTGGTGTTGCCAGCAACATCTGGCGGGCGTAAAATGAGAACTGTACTGTAACTGACGTCAAATGTAACCTATGTATAACCTGCGCACATATAGAAGCGAATTATAAATGGCGTCCGCTCGCATGCGTTCTCGCTCACTCTCTATCGCTGTCTATACTCACACAGTGAAGTACGCGCTACAAAAAAATAGTCAGTCAGGCCTAATTCGCACGAGAGCTTTTTTAACGTCCGTTAAAAAAGCGTTCAAATAGAACATAATAATTATGTTCTATTTGAACGTTTTAGGCATACCCAAGTACGTGTTCACACGTCGGCGATTTTAGAACGCGACGCTTTTTTATCGAGCAGTGTTGCATTTTCAACGAAAAGTGCTGGTAATAGGCCGTATGAAACTTTTTATTATTATTCACACTATTAAAAAAACGCCGGCGCTGCGATTAGTACTATGAGTATTAGTAGAAATATTCCAATAATTCGTCAAATCTTGTATACTTGTCGAATCTTCGTACAGTGTCACAAACTGTTATTTTAAGTATCTCTGTTCATTCAGAGGATGTACCCAGAATGTCCTTTTTTTCTTTCTTCTTCTAGCAACACAAATCGCTATAGCTAGTTATTTAGCAAAAAAAAAATTCCCACGGCTTTCTAAAGCGAGGGACGAGACGAAAGTGATTTAAAAGCGTTCGTATGAATGATCACATTGAGGACCTTTATAAAAGCGCCGGGCTTATAACGCAAAGTTGTTTAAACTCTTTACTTTACTTTACTAAAAAAATAATTTCATTTAAAATAAGTATTTTGTAAAAAAAACTCTGTAGGGACCTAGATAAAATACTATTTAGATAATAATAATACAATAATACCGTGGAAATATGCTCGAATTACAAATAATTTTGGTATTATGTTTGTATGGGAAATTCGTCGTGACGCCGGCCTGTTTGAGAAATTGTTTTGCCAACCGTACCATACCTACCCGCCGCCATTTACAGAATTCACTTTTAATTGCGCAGGTTATACCTATGACTTGACTGTAGGCACAGTTTTGCTGACACAAGGCATTACACAATCTATGGATCATCGTTGGCGCATTTCAACTATTATGTTAAATGTTGGAAAACTAAGCCTGTAGTCACAAACGTCATCATATGATTAATGGTATCTAGTAAAATGTTTTTAAAGGTCGAGCTTTCAAAATGTTTAATTTTATACCTGTATTGTGTATATTGATATTTATATTGTAAAATCTGTAAGCGCGGGATTCGGAGCGAAGGTGACGGATGCCATAGAGTATAGAGGACGCATGTTTGTTCCGCGCGAGGTTAGGTTAGTTATGTGAATGAGTCCCAAAATGCGACCGCATGTTGTAATATATGAAGCCGTTCGTTTGAACTGCTGTTCTCCTTACTATTATTAAAATAGATTATTTTGAAAATTGCCACCTGACAATTTTATTAGATTGTTTTGTATTCAATACATTTTTGGATTCTGAAGGATTTTGTGGTTTTATTTAATGAAATACCTGTTGGTTTTGTATTATTTATTTACAGAGGCACTTTGTACAGTATCTAAGCTTAAGAGTGTCAATTAAAATAACAAGAGTATTTAAAAAAACAAATTTCGTCACATAATAAAATACCTATTGTTATGTAGGTTCATAAATCGTCGAAAGATACAATTTTATAAAGGAGTAAAAAGAAAATCTTCTGTAACCAACTGGAGATCCCACTTAAAGTAAGCTAAAATAATCTTATTAACTAATAGCCATAAGTACTAACTACTAAATGCGTAGAATATAAAAATAATTAGTCAAAATATTGCTTTGAGAATCTTAGAGATTCTCGTTTCAAGAAGCGTAACATTCTCTTGTTTTGACTAAAATGGACAGAGATTCGTAAAAAAACACTTATAACATTGCAAGCGTTTATAATGTACTTCTAATTGCATTAATAAGTACTATTAAATAAGTACCACATGATAGAGAACTGGGTACCAGTTAAAAACTGTATAAAATAGATATGTAATATTATTTTATATTAGTTGGTATGTACAGAGTTACCTATTTTTCTCGCTCTTAAAATAAATAGAGATCTATTAGTCCAGTCAATTTATACATAAAAATGAGGGTGAAGTTACATAAAGTCCCAACAAGCTGGATTTCTGTGAAATTGTTCAAATCATAATTATAAACAATGTCTAAAAGATCCCCATCATTCCACGTTAAGGAAAAAGTTTTATTCAAGGTTAAATGTCAAAAAAATTAGTTTTACGCGATTTTCAGCAAAACGGTAAGTTTTATCATAAAAGTACCTAGGACAAAATTGTAGATCATGAAATTATCTATCAAAATGTATCAACACTTTTTTCTTACAAGCCACCGTTTCTGAGATATAACGATTCAAAAAGTCATAAAAGTTGTTATCGTCATAATATTATATTCACGTTTCCTCGCCTAATTACACCACCAGGTAGTGTAATTAGCGCGTTTTTTTAACGTGGTTTCCCCCGTAGGCCTACTCCACGGGTCAGCTGTGATCCTGTTTAATGTAAAACTATTGCATGACATGGATTTTTCAAAGATTGAGAGAGATAAGAGCGATGTAAATAAAAAAAAGTGTTGAAGTTTATTCGTCTTATTCGTAAATTTCAAATTCTTGTTCTTCTTCTCCTGCTTCTTCTTCACCTCCATTTTGGATGTAAGTAAATTGCGTCAATAGCCTTGACAATTCGTGCATGTCAAAGAACAAGACAGTCCGACTTTTTTGCAACAATTAATTTTATAATTTTATGCCAAACTGAGTGTCAAATAACCTATATTGTGCTGTTTTGAGTTTTATATTCAAAATGACTATATTATTATTACTATATTATTTATGACTTTTTGAATCGTTATATCTCAGAAACGGTGGCTTGTAAGAAAAAAGTGTTGATACATTTTGATAGATAATTTCATGATCTACAATTTTGTCCTAGGTACTTTTATGATAAAACTTACCGTTTTGCTGAAAATCGCGAAAAACTAATTTTTTTGACATTTAACCTTGAATAAAACTTTTTCCTTAACGTGGAATGATGGGGATCTTTTAGACATTGTTTATAATTATGATTTGAACAATTTCACAGAAATCCAGCTTGTTGGGACTTTATGTAACTTGAAATGTTTAAATTGACTGGGCTATATATACACTAGCTCTATTTGAGTTTATTAATTTATCGAAAAAATTGCTTATTATTTTATTTGAGTCTATCGGACTTCAGTGCTGACGAGATTTTTGTTATTCTAACATTACCTATACTCAAATTGAAATTCGAGAAACATCAGATAAGTATAGTAAAACCATTCTAAAAATGAACTCCCCTCCACAAAACCGTGATGATTTCAACGTGTGAGAGGAAATACAGAAAAACAGAATACACAGAAAAAAAAAAACAGAATTCGGTAGAGGGGCGTTCATTTTAGAAATGGTTTTACTATACATTAGCATGTGATATTTCTCGAATTTAAAGTGGCGTTTGCGAGATAGATTCTTTCAGTTCCTATAGGAGAATTCTATTGGCTATGACTATCCAGCTTGCTGTATGATTGGTCCATTCGCCACAGCTACCACCGTGGGTGAAGCCACGCTGAAAGACGTGATGAAAACGTTGACGATCGTAATGAGGAAGATTCCTATCACAGTAAAGTTGTTGATTTTGTCGGCTTTGCAGATCTCTTTCTTGTCGTTCACGTCGTATCGACTGTTCATAATCAGTCCGATGCCTACTGCGATCTGAAAAAGTAAGTTAATTATTCAAGGTTTATTCTTATAGAGCTATAGCGTAAAATTGACAAAATAAAGTCTCCGATAATCTTATATATTTATCTTCTCCTGTTTGTCACATTGTTGGACTATTTACATAAAAAAAAATATTACTGGACAATTTACACAGCGACATCTAGCCCCGTGGTAATAAAGCTCGAAGCTTGTGTTACGGGTGCTAGATTTCTGATATACTTTATATAATATACATACATAGGTACATAGATATTTTTTTATACATATATAACACCCAGACACGGCAGACACCCGGAACAAATAATTGCAGATCATACAAATTGTTGTTCCGAGGCGGGAATCGAACCCGCAACCTCTTGCGTCGCAGGCGGACCTTCGCCCGCTGCGCCACAGGTCGTCAACAGGTCGTCAACATGTACATAATGGTTGGACGTAACGTAACAAAATGAGGATTCAGTTACGATTTATTATGTTCTGGGTGATATTTATCAAATGTCTCACCTGAAAGATGATGCTAAGTGATATGAAGACCAGACTAGGGTAGTAGTAGGGGTGCGAGCTCGCGGATTCTAGCACGTAGCGCAGTTGGTTCGCGTTCGCGGATAGAAGGGCGAGGTCCATCATGCCTTGCGCGAGATTCTTCTTCTGCTGGTATGTGTTCACGTCTATCGTCTGCGAGGAAGATTAGTTATTAATAACTATTCATTTGTTTATCTACCTAATTGAATTGTAAGTCAAAAACCTGATTTTTTTTCGTTCAGTTCATACCTAAATATATATTGCATGATACCTAATCAAATATTTACCTTCTGTCATAATTCATTGATTTCTATGCAGGTTTTTTAACTTGCCAGAATCATTAGGTGATTAGGTGTTATGAATGACTTTATAGCATGCTATACTCCCTAGGTGGGTCCTTACAATATCTATTTAGCAACCGGCTCAATAATTAACATACAAAAAATATTTATGAATCTAATACTGATTATCTTGATTACCAAGTAGGTAGTTACCGAAGGAATTGGAGACACGGGCCGGTCGGGATCTCCAAATCTTGGCTCCAAATGATGATCTGCAATTAAAATAATACTTTACATGGGTAAATTTCAATTTAATTATGTCGTAAGTAAATGCGCATCATGCTTTAATTACTTGGCCAGAAGGTACAATTTGTTTAATTTATGTGTATGGAGATATGGTTTAACCTGCCATGGTAGGTATAATGATCAATTGTGTAATGCATAGGTAACGAAGGGTTTTTCTCAAGATCGTCATGCTTGCATGATTTCTTATTAGGTTTAATGCATTGTCCCAAAGTGTATGAATATTTTCATAATAAATGACTTCAAGGTTTTATGGAAATTTTACCTACTGGTTTTTCCCGATATCAGAGGCTTCAATGATTTAAAGAAACACTGCGTTAGTGAATTTCTCAAAATTTATAAGTACAAAATGGCCCGTATGTATTTATATGGTAGAATGAACCCATGGTTTGATGAAACAATGATTTATTATTATTTATTTCCATATTGTGTCTCCATTTCGGGGATCGGTGTGGAATATACTTAGAGAGTGGTTTTCGCTCCCCTGAGGATCCTCCGCAGGGGATCAACGTGCAATAAGGTAAGGACAAGTTACATACATCGTACTAGCTCTATTCCCAAAACGACAATCGGCAATCACCGGCAACTGTTTCGTAGAGAATAAGGATTTTAGAGCGAGCGCGGTTTATTATTTGTACCTATGGAAATGTAAATCTTCTTGACCAGTAGTCTCGTATTACCACGAGCGTCACACTGTGCAATTATTTTACATAATTAAACTGTTCAATGAAAATAAGTTTTAGTCGTTAATAATTAAATTAACTAATTGATTGATAATATTATACAGTGGTTGTTTTGCAATCTAAGTTTCTTTTATGTAGTCTAGATTCAAACATGTCCCTTTATAGAACACAAAAATAGAAACAGGTTGAACGAAACTTAGACGAAACCTAGCAGGAATAGAGCAAAATTCTATGCTACAGTATTCGAGATGTATATGGTGGAGATGAGTGAAGTTTGTGGTCAAGCCAATCACCGTAGGGATAGTCAGGCTCATCGCCGCCCATCCACGCCCATTTACCGTCTTCGGTCCCGACGCCGTGCGAGTGCAGTTCTGGCTCGCTTTTGTTGTCGTCTATATCGTCTCCTGCAAACAACAACATTTTAAATCTAATTAATTTAACTTGAAGTATGTGTACCTGGTCTACCTTTTTATAGGAGTTCGTGTCTATAGCTATAGGTACATTCTCCATTGAATTTTTCTTTATAACATATTTTAGATCTTAATTACACTATTATAATGAGATTTAATTGTAGCCTGGTAGACATTGCTAATAAAAATATTTTTTCTTATAGTTACCCATATACCTAGGTACCTCTAAGTTACTAAGTAGGTACCTATACCTACCTAAGTAGAGTTCTGTGAATTGGAATTTATTCCTTGTTTTCTTCATAATTATGGTTGTTATCGTCACCACATCCGTTTGTGATGTGACTGCGGTATAAAGACCGACCAGAGCGTCGATACGGTAGGTACCAAACCAACATGTCAGGTCAACCTTGCGCGCTATCAGTGCGACCTCTTTGTTTTGAGCATTCTTATCTCGAGACGCAAAAAGTACAAAGTTACTAATTACATTTGAAGGGCATTAGTGTATCATTATGCTCTTAACCTAGGCATAGGTAGGTATACATAAATTCGTTTTCTGTTTTATAACTTCTTGACCTTAGTAATATGGTTGTGATTAAGTCATATAGTTATTAATTTATGTACTATCTACCTACTACTAATTGTCCTATGATGCCGAAGATTCTCGAATGGAAGCGGCGGATTGTAAAACGCAGCATCTTCCGCAACAAGCGGTTCACGGATAGTCCAGCAGTGGACATCCGATGGCTGAAGTGTTGATGATGATGACTAGGTACTAATTAGTCGCACACCTGGTTTTGTTATTTGAGGATTTACCTAATTATGTACTGACTTTAGATGCACCACGAGAATGCTACGTTGCTTTGGCCAATGCATTTGAACAATACCGAATAGCTGCATTTAACTGTGTGTGACACATGTACCTATTGTAGAATAGCTTATAGCATTGCTCTTTGCCTTCATTCCTTTACTTTTGGTTTATCTAGCTAGTCATTAGTATAGAAATGTCAATCGCTCTTCTTCTTCTTTGTTAATGGCTTTTGTCCATTGTTTTAAGACAATTCTGCTAATGTAATGTAGAGTTACCTACTAACAGTATAGGTAGAGAACATTACGATACTAAGAGTAACGATTATTCTTCTTCTTTTATTTTTGGCGAACGTGACTGGCTATAATTTGGCGCAGGGTCTATGCATGGTATGAAAACCAGTCTAGAATTTAGAGGCAGTTTGATGTCGATTATTTTCGTAAAGGGTTATAAATATAAACTCACCACCAACATCGAGTATGTGGGGTTTCTCATCCTTGTCCAGAAGTCCGTCGTCGATGCCGGAGTAGGTTCCAGTGGAGGGCGTCTTCTCACCAAGGTCGTCTATTTCAGGACCTGCCAATTCAACGTAGGTACATTAGAGAGGTTAATAAATATAACTTAACAGATCACACAGCAATGGAGGTGAACTAACTACCTACGTGGTAATGGTAAGCTCGAAGCTTGTGTTTGGATGGATTGCTTTATGGATGGATTGCTAGATAGAATAAAAGTATCTAGGTAATATACAAAAATATTTTTTTTGTTATATCCGGATTCTTGACATAAGAGTAATTATATGTTCTGTGACATAAGTAGACTAGCCGACCCGCCGACAGCTTCGCTTGCGTTTTTTACGTTATTTAGGTACCTTACCTATATAGTTTATATTATATCTGAACTGATTGTATATAACTGTCTCTATTAGATCTAATTTCACCACTCTCTGTATGTTAGTTTAACATCCATTAGGTAATTAACAGTCCATAAATATACGTAAACTGACAGTGATTAAACATGACGGGATGTTAAACTAACAAACAGAGAGTGGTGAAATTAGGTCTTAGAGGATATAACATATTAATTTAACATTTAGGTAGGTACCTACTAAATTTTTAGTCAGCTTACAGGATAGCTAGGATATGTCCTGGAACAATGTAGGTACCTACCTAGATAGGATTATTATAATATCTACCTAAGTACGATTTTTCGATTTACGAAAATAGTAAATTCCAGTTAGATAAAAAAGTGAATTACAATATTTTAAGTATAGTCTAGACATAAAACTTCCCCAGTTGCGAATATAAAACCAGAGATATTCGCGCAAGAATTAAACAGGAAACTATGGAGTCTTGTACTACCAAGTAGGTAAGTATTTATGTAAATAGGTACATTCGTATGGTAATATTAATGTTCATCACATTCCAGATGAACAGCTGCCAATAGCTCTACTACTACCACCTACTATAGAGTAATTATATTACTCAGTAGATGATAGAGGTAGAGGCACAAAATGATGTAAGGGTGTAAGTACCTAAATCTGTAAAAAAGTAACTAATAAAACTTAACATAATATATGCCGAATACTAAGAATAGAAAGAGAATAGAGGAGGCGTGTTGGCTTAGTCGAGTTTGACTTCCGACTTTCATTCCGAAGATCGTGGGTTCAAAACACGTCGGCCACCTCTAATTTTTCTCTTGAAAAATGATTTATTTCTTAAAACTTTATTACAACGTCTAGCCAAAACCGCAGTTCTGTCAGTAATACATGATTCAGATTTATTAAGTGCTAATTTCAATCAAACTGATCAACAGTATTATTGAAAACAAAGGACATTATGACGTCATAAGAGGTAAATCAAGGGCAACGTCGGACCTATAAGAGGTAACATCGAGTCTTCAGAAGAACTTCAAGTTAATCGTAAAGCTATAATATCCTACGTATACTAGTACTAGGTATATCATAATACCTACCTAGCTAACTGTCATAGTTTTATTTCCAGTAACGTGTGTTGGTAAATTATTTATGGAATAGCTAATGCTCTCGCATCGGTTCTATACATACATGTTTAGAAAACTTCCTTTTGAATTACTCTATCTTTTTAAACAAACTGCATCAAAATTATAGTGTAGTTCAATTATTGAAGCTTACTTTTTTGTTTGTTAAATACGAGTGCCGAAATATTAAAATTACTTTTAAATAAAATTTAAAATTAAATTAAAAAAAATCGTGCTTGATGTTTTGTGGCAAAAGGCAAGCGTGTGTAGTCACAATAAAATTGAAATAGGGCAGTGTTGATTTTTGCAATGTTAAGAGTTATGCAATGTGAATTCTTGTTACTTATTTCTTACCTAAAGGAACATATTGTTTTGTTCTCCATTCGCCTCTTTTGTTCGAAGCTTCTAGGATGATAGGTTAATTATTTATTAGTAGGTATAATTAGATTATAAATTATGCAAGACAGCATTATCGTAATGGATAAACGTTACCTGCTAAAGGTGGCTTTTGTTTGTCTCTATCTGGCTCTAGAAGCGGCAGAAAAGATTTATCTCTGTTGTCATTCTGAAACAAAAGGAAATTGTTATTATGTATTTTATTAAAATGTTATTGTATTATAATTTATAAGGTAATAATTATATAATTAGCAGTATTTGCCCTAACTGCGATATTGTGTGTGAGCCAACTAATATAATAAGGTTTTTATACCCAAAATAACTAGAATTAGGATTTTTCTTCTTGATAAATTTATTGGCGCTTTAAAACACGTGGTCTAACGGTCAAGGCAAACATCGTGAGGAAAACTGTATGTTCTCAGAACTTTGAAAAGTTTAAAGAACATGACATGTGTCATTCATCAACCCGCACTTGACCAGCCTGGCGAATTAGGGCCTAATTTCGTCAAGTGAAAAGTCACTGAGTCCCAGCAGTGTGGGAACGTAAATAGGGGTGATGATGACGATGATTTGGACGTAGTGTGGGTCGTTATTGTAATAGTGAAACTGTGAAACGCAAGCGTGTTAGGAATTTCCCGAGCAGTCATTCAGTACCACGCGGTGCTGCGCGAGTGCGTATAGTTGTATTAATATGAGTAATGTTTACGCTGCCGCTGTCTGGTGCAGTTGAAACTTCCTTTTTCCTCAATCATTTACGTTTAGTCATGAATAATAATTAATTATTAATAATTAATTGCTTTATTTTATGTTTTTGTTTAGCATTAATTCGTGTAAATGATTATAGTATATATGTCGTGCTAATTAATTAAATAAATAATAATAATATGTAAAAAATATGAAGACGCTTAATTTTGTGTAACTTTGTATTTGTATCTAATCGTTGATTTAGTTTCTAGTTAATGGGTACTTATGTATAAATTAAGGTTATCAAGTGATTCTAAATAATTGTTATTAACGACGTGTTTTGTCCTTGACATTTGCGTCCTCGTTCTCAATTGGGGAACTTCTCTCAAAAACAATTAGGGTTAGGTACTATTAGAAAGACTAAGAGTAGGAGTATTAGAAAGACTCGGGCACAGTTGTAAGACGTTATAATGCGTTATTATGTTATTTATTTCCATAAAATCCTAATGATCACTTGGACAAGTCAATAAATATCTACATAACATGTAATAATAATTATAGTCTTATAATATAGTAGGTAACTAAGGTAGGTACTACTAGCCAACATAGACGCAAAAAATTATGTAGCATAGTTTAGATAGGAACTATATTATTATAATCACATTCATCATATTATACGTGACAATGTTTATTAAGTAGGTATGTACTTGAATTTGTAATATATTATAATATTACCTACCTTATCCTATATTCTGTTTAATACATACATATAACCTACACTTATTGCTAGTTTTGTTGCTAATACACACCAACACACAAATAAATCGCGAAAGCTTAACAAGTTCTATTGGTTTGATCAATATACGTTCCATTTATCTACAAACACTTTATACGACAATATATAGCTAAAAACATACCTCATTTACAGTAGAATTTAGGAAGAAATTCGTTCTTAACATGTTTTTACGTGGTAATGTCTCTAAGGAACCGTTCACTAAGCGTTCACTAGTCGTCATTTCGGCGTCCATTGCAAAACTACGTGTAATTTGAGGTGTTAAGTCATGGATGGTTTTTTGTGTGTATGAAGGTCACCCAACAATGACTCTAGCTCTAACTTAAATAGTCAACATGTGGGCGGGGTTAATGACCTGTCTTCTTACATTAGAATTATTGGAAATACATTAGAATTATAATATTTCAACAGATATTCCTGTTTATAATTACAAACTTCCTCAGTTCATTTTAAGGTACTGTGGTCAATTAATATTATTATAGGTACTTACATAACTATATTTTATAAAACAAAGTTGTCTGTCTGTCTGTCTGAATACCCGATGCAAATCGAGGGCGGGTCGCTAGTAAATACATAATTAATAGGTCCATGTACCGATGTCTAGCTGTATATGGTTTGCGGAGAAATGCTAGTTGATATTTAGAATATAATAATACATATGTATTTGTGTAAAATGACAAATTGAAACTTAAAACTAGACGCAAACATAATACACTAGCTAGAGGGTCGTCAGCTCAGCAACGGCTGTGCCTCCAATATGTTGAGAAAAATCATATTTTAAAATTTCAAACAAAGAAAATATTTATATAATTAATTTAAGAGTTTTGAGTCTTTTCTTTACCCTACCATGTAAGGAGAGGTGTAGGAGGTACTTCCATGCAGTACCATATCAGAAATGACTCATGACATGACGCAAATATGTATCTGCATTATTTAACTGTTCAGTTCATCTGGAACACGCCACAGGCTCCCTAATAAATAAATATTCTAAAACTAGCATTGGGTGCTAATTGCTTCGCATATTCTAATAATAAATATAAAAACGCACTAATAATAAATATGTAAGGGAATAAATCATGGAGTAAGTTAGTTTGTTTTCAGAGATTTGTATACATATAAAGGCTCAATGTATCATAATATTGACTCTTAATTTGACGAATTTAAGAACTGTATGTATAGTATGTATGTTACTTTTGTTAAGCCTCGGCAAAACTCGGGAACGGCATATTATTATTGAGATAATAATATTGTATTATAATTGAGAATTTGAGACTATAATAAAATAGCATTAAGTTGTACAAAATGTTAGAAAACTGCTTAGCTACCAAGTAGGGTAGACCGGGGTCACTAGTAACACGGGGCAATAGTACCATTGGGAATATCTCAACTTCTAGGAGACCTATCTGTGTGTGTGTTAGCCGGGGTACGCGCCTTAAGTGTCCCGACTTGCTCACTAGTCGGCAGCGCGCTCGCTGCGAAACGGACGTCTGTAGGAGCATTTTTTTGTATTCAAGCACCCAAAGTAATTTTTTTTGCTATTTTGATTGCCCTGTCACTCAGTGGTTACTGTGTTTCATGTAATTATATATTAACCACGCGTTTACCTAGGTATCCAGTTCTAGAATTCCCAATATTGTGTGTCTAAAGCACAACAATGTTCCGAGATATTTAGTTATTTCTCCAAAATCTATACTTGGGGTAAATTGTACCGTCTTCTCTGGGGGCAATTGTAACGGTACAATTAACCCCGTGGTACAAATGACCCCTGATATAATTTACAAAAATGAATACAAATTAGGTGAAATAGTAATTAAGAAATAGTTTCATACTGTTATTTTTAACACTCTGTCGTCTTAACAAATAATTTAGTGGATTTCGCCATCTTTGCATTCAATGTTACTGGATAGATAATGATTTTACTTAAAGTTAACTTAAAGATTAACAGGGGCAATTGTACCAGGGTCAATTGTAACTCCATAGAAAATAATATCTGTCAATTATTTCCATCAATTTTAGATATATATGCTATTTGTTAACTCTCAATCAAAGCTTAGACCAAAGCGATTATGCCAAACTATAAGAATTTGAGTTATTTGTGCTTAAAGTGGAGAAAACTCAATTTAAATTTGTTCTGTTTTATCTTGTGAATTTTGTAGGACTGTTCCTGAAACCTACGTTCTTATTTATAGTGACTGATTAATAAATGCCAAAATAACAAATATATGATACTCTAGTTATGATTCGATAATTTGTTTGTTTTTTATTTCCTTTTTAATTTTTGGTACAAGTGACCCTGGGAAGGGGTCAATTGTAGCACTCGCCCTGTCATCATTCTTACCTAATTTTTTCTATGTTCTGTAAGCCCTACGTAAAATTCAACAAAATGGTTTGTAGCTATTGAATATAGGTTTCTAAAAACATAATCATTATAGTAAAATACCCAAGTTTATATAGTACAATTGTCCGGAAACCAAAAAGTGTTACAATTGCTCCGGGTCTACCCTACATATAAAATATACTTACAGTAAAAACCAATTTAAGTGCTACGTCTACGTCACTAACTAAGAATTGTGTGTGTCACGCGAGGATTTTTCAATTACCCTGTCAAATTCTTCTTATCTCTATAATTAAAAAGTAGTTGCGGAGCTGCCTGCATCCTTATCCATCTAATAATTGTCCTTATTAAACTACCAAAGTAGGTATGCAAGTTCCTAATTTTGCTGTGTAAAATTGCATGTGTTTAACCACCTGGGTAAAGATGATATAAATCAAGGTAAGTTCCTACTTATAAATTGTAACAATTTTTTAAATGTTATTTATTAAATCTCTACTAACTACATTACATAGTAATAAAACAAAGTCGCTGTCTTCGATCCTTATAATTATGCAACGGATTTTGATGCGGTTTTTTTATCATTCAATTTCATTCAAGATTCAAGCTTTATAAGTATAGGTAATTGGTACGGGAGGCGAAGCGAGGGTGGGTCGCTAGTTTACAACAACACGAAAAGTGCGGCTTGAAAGTGAGACTACGTATACGGAAGGTTTCGTACCAAAAGCAAAAACTGAAGAAAGCCATATTTTGAATAGATAGAGTCCCATTATTTTTTTATAAGTATTTGTTATAGCGACAAGAAAAATAAAAATCTGATTTCAGCTATTTTTAGCCCTTTGACAGACGAAAGGATGTCCGACCGACGGACGGACGGACAGCCGAGTTTTATTGATATAATAGGTAATAAACAACAGTGGCGGATTTACAAATTTGCCGCTAGTAGGCCATTAAAATTTTGCCGCCCCTACTGACTTTTGAAATTCAATAAGTACGTTAGTTTAATCCTGTTATTAGTATGATTATGAACTTAATGATAATAACCCGGTCAAAATAGACATTCAAGATTACATTAATTCGCACCTTGCTGAAAATTGGTATAAATGTTAATTTTGTAGCTGCCGCGAAGGAAATAGGTGATTTTTTAAAGTCAACTACAGAACCTCTATCTGATTTTGCAAGTCAGGAAGGCATAAAATTTTTCTTCTCACCTGCTTATGCTCCTCACTTTGGTGGACTCTGGGAGGCTGGGGTTAAGTCTGCTAAACGAGACCCATAACAAACAATTTGTCAAAAGTCCACATGGTCCACAGGCGTGGAAAAAAGTAATTCAAGGTCAAATGTTGTAAAAATCTGTTTTTTGTAAATATTAAATTTCCATGGGTTTTTTGCTACTTACTTGTATTTGTAACAATTAGACCAGTGCCGAAGCCTTCAAAAATGGTCAAAAAAGGAAAAAAATAGTAGTAGGATGAAACCCATTAAAAAAGGAGGGGAATATGATAAAAAATGAAAGGAAAAATAAATTACGGTCTATCTGAGTTCGGGAAGTGGTAAGGGGGGTGAGTTTTAAAGGTAAAAATGGTTTATCTCGATTTCCGGTACAACCACAAGTCCTATGAAAAAAGTGACATAACAAAGTTGTAGGTAATAAAACGATCTACAACTTTTCATTCGCAACTTTTTTCAATAACGCGAAAATGTATGTGAAAATTCAAATAACTAAGTTTTTGGTTTTTTATTTCTATCTTTTTCAAAAACATTTTATTTTCTACGAAATTAGGTGAAAACTTACCTTTTTATGTCCTAAACACACTATAATTTATTTGATTAAAAATATTAATTTTTTCACCTTATTTTGACCTAATTTAAACAAAAACACCCTAATTTTCAATCGAAAATTCACGTGTCAAAATATAAGCTTTTTTTAAAAAGTCGGTGTGCTTTTTGTTTGTTGAAACCTCTATTTTTTGATGGTTAAAAAAAATATACATTACAATAGTAAATATTCTCAGAAAATGCAAAAAACCGAAACAAAAATTTGTATCATTATGAACAATTGCATCATAAAAATGTGATTTTTGAAAAACTTTCATGCGGTGAACCGTTTTTGAGATAGAGGGCGGGAGCGCGCGGTCACAGCATCACTTCAGGGGGAATTCGTACCTATGGGGTTGGGCAATGCAAAACGATTTTCTGGAATCTATCATGACAATTTTACCACCTGCCCAGTTCAACCTGAGAATTTCTTAATTCCTCGGAGGCACCGATTGACCCCTAATGATGAATAGTGACCGCGCGTTCTCCGTCCTCTATCTCGAAAACGGTTAACCGTATGACAATGTTTTTAAACAAAATTAGTAGAGAATTTTGTCTTCTACAATATTGTTACAAATACAAGTAGCAAAAAATTAGATATTTACAAAAAACTGATTTTCGGAATATTTGACCTTGAATAACTTTTTTTCCACACCTGGTATTCATGTATACTTTTGATAAATTGTTTATTATAGGGTTCGAATTAATGTAACCTTGCTCCTATTTTTGTATCTAATTTTACTGGACTAAAACAATTTCCAAATAAAATAAAACATGTTAACAATCAGTTAATGGTGTCACCGGTGTGCACAGAGCCATGCGATGTGCTATATCCAAGTTCGGATAAATTATGCTATAAATTCTGTTTTCGCAGAAACAAAGATAGACTATAAGTACCTAAGCATATTATACTAAAGTGCGTTTATTAATTGTTTATTTATATATGAATTATGTGCACGTAGAATTATAAAAAAGTCTTTAAAAAAAATTAGGTAGCTAAATTTGCCGCCCCCCTAAATCTGCCGCCCTAGGCACTGGCCTACTTGGCCTATTGGTAAATCCGCCACTGATAAACAAGGTGCACCGCCTGCAGTTTCTCCTGCTTTTATCTCATGTTTTCTCACATTTTAAACCTTCCCTGGTAGGTACTACGATTGTTTAAAACCAATAGCATCTAAATCCCCCAGCCGCGTGTGATGGCGTGACCACAGGAAATAGGGAAATAATTTTCATAATTGTATAAGTTAAAAAATCAGAAAAGGTTCGTATTGTCTTGTAATGACTATCAAAATTTCCAAATTAAAATTGGCTTCCAGTCAAGAAAATTTATTTCAAGTTTTCCTGTGAACAAAATCTCTAGTGATTCAATATATTTTACCACGAAAACTGCTGTTTTCCTGCCTAATAGTAGCGTGTGTGATTTCTGATCTGTTGTCTATCTGAACAATAAAACAATTTTGTCTATAAAGTGGGACGTTTTACCGTTAAAATAAACCACCAATTATGTAATTATAATTATAAAAAATATGAAGAAGAGTTACTACACAAAACATTTCTTTATTGTACAAAAAATGTGAAATTGATTAAATGTGAAATAAATACTTAGATATTATGTAAGATTTACACTTCAATAAAATTGAATTCAAAATACACATCATTTGTGCATTCTCTGAGTTGGTTCCAAAAGTTTTTTAATTCTGATTCTCAGTATTTCGTCTACGTTGTAATGTTGTAATTTATCGTCGAGACATTTTAGTGCAGTTTGGCAGTAGTGATGTTTTCTAACAGAAATACCTTCTTAGGTACCTACATTTTAAAACACTAGGTACATGTCAACTTTTGTATAGTTATGCTAATACGAGTACCTATTATAATTTACTTAGTGAACAATAAGATTTCATAAAATCATTGCCCCTTTCATTCTATCTCTCTCTCTCATTCTCATGTCAGTCTATAAAGTTCTTACTTTTGATTATAGTAGGTACCTACCTAGTATTAGGTATATTATATCTGCCTTCGCTAATAATTCAGATTTATAAATGTTGAATGTACCTAAATGATTGGTAAATAAACTTCTTAATTAGGTAGGTACCAATACAATGTGTACCTACTTATTACAAATCACGAAAGTCCCAAATATTACATTTATACGGATCTCCAAGCGATTTTCACCGAATTAGAATAAGTGTTACTGTCATCCATCATCATTATCATTGGCTTCACCATGCTCAAAGGGTGATTAGAAGTAGGTATATGTTTAGATAGAAGCCTAGAAGGCATAATATAAATCGGTAATATTTTAGTATAACTTAGATCATTATACTAAATTACAAAATGAAGAATAATTAAAATAGAATTAATAATTCTAGTTTATATAAATATAATGAATAATATAAACTGTCTTAATTTAAGAATATTAAGTCCCGCAAATAGGCACAGGTCTTCCCAATAGAACTCAATAAATAGCGATTTAATATATATGTATACGTCACAAAAATTAATATCTTAAATACTTGACAAAAAACAAGTTATCATAAATCATACGGTAAACTTACTTGATTTTTCTCGTTTTTCAAAAGTTCCTCGTTGTTCGGCGCCGGTTTCCCGAAAACACTTTCCAAAACATCTTTATCAATTTTCACTTTATCCGCTTCATTCACGATTTCCAACTTAGTGTTATTCATAGCCATTTCAACTGTTTAATTAATTCACAAATTCAAATATCGAATAGTCACGAGAGAGTGCGTATAGTCACAGGCGACACGTCCACTTGTTGCGTTGTTGTGTGAACACTAAATGAATGAATCGCTGGCTCACTGCAAGTTCAGTGACTGTCTATAAATATAATATCTTACAAACAGCAGTTGGTAGTTTGAACTCCGTCATACGAAAAACAAACCAAAGATTTGATTTTAATGTTGCAAGGTTATGTAGAGTAAACTCTATTATCAATAACAGTATCAGAGGTGCAAAATTAAGGCAAAAAACATAATTTGTTTCAAAATAATGATACCTACATATATTATACATGCTTCTTGTAATTTAGTTCTACTTAGTTTCTAATTTTAAGGGGCGATTGTTCTCACTTGTGTGTTTTATTGAGTTTCTTTAAGTGAAGGCCTCAAGGCCTGTTATTAGCTTACTGTTACAATTATAGATTTTTAAGATAACACTTGTAGCTGATGGCTTTCCAAATGTAATAAATAAATTTATATAAAACAAGTTCCTCTTCTAAAGTTTTAATTTTAAGATTTTCATTATAATTAAACTCGTAAAAGTTTTTTTCAAAACTACGAGTAGGTAGCTTTATGCTCCACGGCTTACAAACTTACAATGTGAGGTTTATAATATAGGTAAAAATATTTGAAATTTTGGAATTTCGAAATTTCAATTTCCAATTTGCCTTGGTCGTCCACTGCTGGACATTAGTCCAGCTTTCCAGGGCTGAAATGATGATGAGGTATTATAATGCCAGGTCCTATCTGTGGTGTCTGAGAAAACCTGGGTCGCTTATCAGTGCTCACAAGACTTAAAGAAATGTTACTATCTAAGCTATTTATTTGGTATAATATTTGTCTATTTTATAATTTGATGTATATTCCATCATACGGTGCGTGGTTTAACTCAACCTGTACCCACGTCACTAGTCTCATTTCAGGAAATACGGAACAACTCACTACAACGTCCCTTTCCCTTTGGATGACAAACTACGGCAGTTATAAGAAAGTTATCAAAAAATAAAAAGTTTAAGTTTTTTTAAGTTTTTTAGTTTTTTTTTTAAGTTTTAGTTGGGTTGTTAGGTCACATTATTTTTATTTGTTGTTTTTAATTAAATTATTAATTTTGTAATTTGGCTCATAAAGAAATTCACAAGCTCTTTTTCTAGAAATATTTTCTTCTTATATTTCTAAACTGTGTGAATTTGACGGCAAAATTCCAATAGTCAGTCACGTTCGCCACAATAATATAAAATAAGGGCTCCGTTTTTGCCATTTGGCTACGGAACCCTAAAAAGAAGAAAGATTTTTATTAGTTTTCTAGAGATTGTAATTTAATAACGCGGACGGAGTCGCGTGTAAAACAATCTTGACACTTATAAATAACCAAATGCCGAGTAATTATAAGAACTAGAGGAACAATTTATATAATTACATAAGTTTTCTATAGAAGATTCAGGAAAACCTACGATATTAGGTGGATATAGTTTAAACAACTGTATACGTTAATTGTATGACATAAAAGGCTTCATAGTGACGTAAAAGATAAACCATGGTAAATGTCGGACAGTCATTGGAATCTCCGGTGAGCAGGAACCGGTCGGGCCGGTTTGACCGCGTTTTGCCAAAACTGAGCCAATTTGAGCCGGTCGTGGGGAATTTGATCACATACAACCTCTGTGGCGCAGCGGGCGAAGGTCCGCCTGCGACGCAACGGGTTCTCGATCCGATATCCGGATTCGATATTTAGGTAGTCCAGAGGCGGGAATAAATTTTCATTTTCATTGACAGCAGATTAGATATTGTACAGGTATCTATTCGACTTACAAAATCTTGTTACCTGGGAACAAACGCGTTTTGATTAAATATTTAAATGCATACTTATCTTAATGCATATCTTAATGCATATCATTCGTAATCATCATCATTCGGCTCGTTTGCACCCCTACATAAGATTAAGATTAATTAATCTAGATTGCATTCTTATTTTGTAACATACTTATCTACATATTGTATTTATTATTGTGTGCACAATCTATTTGGTCAAAGCCGTGATCGTGCCATGATTAATTAGGTAGCCTATTTATTTTTGTATGTTATTTTTTATTTCTTGTAATAGGAAATTGTCAAGAAAAATGAGTGCTATTACCGCCTCGAAACAAAATTTGTACGATCTGTAGATATTTGGTCCGGGTGTCGGGTCTTCCTTCCTGACGCTATAACTCCAGAACGCACGAACCGATCTCCACGGTTCTGCATTCGTTGGAAAGGTCTCGGGCTTTGTGAGGTTTATAGCAAAGAAAATTGCGGGAAAGTGTAAAACGCGGGCGAAGCCGCAGGGCGGAGGCTAGTGTATAATAAAAAAATATCATTTATGTATATTATATTAAGTATAACAGAAATCTAGCACCCGTAACCCAAGCTTCTAGCCCACCACAGGACTAAATGCTGCTGTGAGAATTGTCCGGCAATATTATTATTTTTTTATATTATATTTTATTTTACGTACGTAGATAATACTATAGTTGCCTGCGGTAGCGTGAAAGCAAGCGACTTTATAATGTGTTAGGTTTTAGTCAGGCGTCGAGCTGCCCACTAAATTACCTCCCTCTAAAATCAGATTGAAATTAGAATTTATTCAACGATTGGTATTTCGCACACCCGTACCAAATATTTACAGATCGTACAAATTTTGTTTCGAGACGGTAATAGAACCCAAATCGAAAAGTTTATGATATGTCCGTCCGTATGTCACAGCCGTTTTTCTCCGAAACTATAAGAGCTATAATAATAAATAATTTTTATTACCTATACTTTCCAACACCCAGACACTCGGAACAAATACATAATTCCAGTGATTAGTCCTAAGATTAGGTAGACCCATTTAGGTATTTAGGAAATCGTCACTTACACCCTACCTAGTTTTTTACAAGTTACAAGTTTTATCCATACATATCACAAGTAGGTACCAACTTGATAATAATATAGTCTATCATTGTCCAACTTCAGTCGATTGATATCAGTGTAGCTAAGTGCTCGCGTCACATTCTTTTTTTGAATTTTAAAAAGAAAAATCAAAATGGGTTGCGGTGAATTCCTTGTGAAATATATCCTATTTTTCGCGAATTTGGGATTTGCGGTAAGTTATTTTACCTATTCATTTTGTTGTATGAATGGATTTTTACGAATCTTTGTTCGAAGGTAGGTGTGTGTGTATTAGTACTGAGAAGTGATTCAAAGTAATGTGTAATGATTATGTGTTATCTAATTGTTAGTACAAAATAATGATGGATGGGCCCAATCTTTACTTTTTTTAATATTTTATTGTTTTATGAATTAGGTACCTACCTCCCTACATTTACAGTTCCATAATGCCTATTTAATACCTACATAACTAGGTTACCTACTTAGTTATTATTACTTACTTAGTAGGTAATTCTTAAATAAAAAATTTAGGTAGGTACCTAGTAAAAACTGTAACCAGAGGAATTGATCACTTTCACACATATTAATAACTTGGGTTTTGGTACCTTGGTATGGAATTAATCATTATTGATTTAATGAATAATGTTTTCTGGGTCAATTTAAAATAACTCAACTACCTACTAATAGTACCTACCTTTACATACAAAAGTTCGTTCTCAGATATTTATAACGATAGACCTTTTGGTCTATCAACATTTTTGAACGTAGTTAGAAAGCTAAAGTAGGTAACCTAGGTAATTTTTAGCAGATAAATTGAACCTTCGAACCCCACACCCACCCATAATAAACTAATCAGTTAAAATATCCAGAAATCGTCTTGTTTTCCCATTCAACGACTATGCTAAATGACGTTCAGTTGAACGTTACATTATACGAGTTGACGAGACGAGTTGTCCTTTAGTCATTCAATCCACTATCAGATTCACCCATATGACTGCAACATAATATAATCCCCGATGGTTTGACGATAGTCACGGGAAGAGGTAGGGTGGTATTATTCCTAGGCCCGCACCACGCGGCACTCAGACCTCGAGATTGTTCCTTATCAATTCTCATTAATTTCACACACATAACAACAAACGGTCGAATTGGTTTAGGCCTCTTATCATGCCTCTTCTTTTACATTTTATTAGTAAGTAGCTAAGTAGGTATATGTTATTAAGATAACAAAATTGTTTTACTTTATTAAGAATTCAAGTCGCTGATTACTCCACGATGTAAATGTTGTCCAATGATGGACCAATGTCCATGTTTAGCTGTCAGAAAATAATTGTACATTGTATTTTAGTATAGGTAACAGTTATGGTCTGTTTTGTTGTGTAAAAAATGTGCCTACCTATGTTTCACAGTTTTACAGACAGGCCTAATTTTTAACTCTGAAAAGGTGTCTATCTAATTAACAATTAACTCCGGATTAGAGTAGTTATTGAGATGTAGTGAGTACATTTGTATGGAATTGGAATGATCGCCAACCTACCTACTTAAGAAATTACTTAAGCGTCTTTGTAGCATTTTCCGCCTGAATTAAAAACAGACTAGTCGGTCGCACCTTACAAAGATAAGATTAGATAAATGGCTGGTTGCTTATTGGCCATGTTATCACTTGCCAACAGCAAAACAGTTATTACATCGATCGTTCCGTAAAACAAAATACGCAAAATAGTGTGTCATCGGCCAAATTCATTGTTATGTGGAGGCATACTTCCGGTGATTCATTTTTTTATGAACTTCATTTACTTAATATTTTTAAATTCACCACGCTAGGTTATCTATTTTATAGACGGTTGCGGGTTGTTGAATGTCACATGTCCTTTAAACTTTTCAAGGATCTCAGAACATGCTGGTTTCTAAATATGGATTGCCTCGCCTTCAACCAAAACATAATTACTACATACGTAAACTGAAATCCAACATAGGTAGATGAAGCTGCTTTATATATGTTACGGCTAATACCCGAAGTGCGGCTACACCTAGTTCTAACCGGCTAAAACTAGGTGTAGCCACTGACTGTTGGTTAAACCTAGTATTAGCCGATTGTTTTCGGGTAAAACTAGGTGTAGCCTTCATCATGCCGGCTACAACTAGGTCCAGCCATTCCCTGTTGGATGAAACTAGGTCTATCCGATATCACTCCGGCTAGAACTAGGTCCAGACAATCCCTGATGGATAAAACTTGTTGTTCTGATAAATAGTTTATGTTACTTTATAAAAGTGTGATTTATAATTAAAATAACATTCTTTAAATTATAATATGTAACTACTTATTGTCTGTTGTTAAAAAAATATTCCTGGTTGTTCCTATTATATTAAAAATTGCACTTCTAATAATTTGTGTTAATTATTACAATGTGATTTATAAGAATAAAAAAACTCTATTCGTTTCTTTTTATTGGATGTTTTTTAATATCTAAAAAAGCTCTGCCGATAGCATGTAATTTTTTATATAATAGGAACAATCAAAAACATTTTTTACATATTATAATTTAAAGAATGTTATTTTAATTATAAATCACACTTTTATAAAGTAACATAAACTATTTATCAGAACAACAAGTTTTATCCATCAGGGATTGTCTGGACCTAGTTCTAGCCGGAGTGATATCGGATAGACCTAGTTTTATCCAACAGGGAATGGCTGGACCTAGTTGTAGCCGGCATGATGAAGGCTACACCTAGTTTTACCCGAAAACAATCGGCTAATACTAGGTTTAACCAACAGTCAGTGGCTACACCTAGTTTTAGCCGGTTAGAACTAGGTGTAGCCGCACTTCGGGTATTAGCCGTAACATATACATATAATCACTAAAAAAACTTACCTACAAAACAAACATCCATTTATCCAACCTCATAAACTTTTTCGTTTCTAATAGTACCTAATAGTAATTAAGTACCTAGGTACCTATTTCTTAAGATTCTTTGTTCATGACTAAGAACCTACTCACTACAAACTTACGTTAAACAAAGGCATGTTGTGAACTGACTGAATAACTGTTCAAAAGGCCGGTTAAATTAGGCATGTTTTATTTTGTTTCATGGAACAGTTATTTAGTTCATAGAGTGGTTTCAAATGGAATGTCAGTAGTCAATGAAGTCTTCTTTGAGCAAAATTCACTATCTACGATATTTAAGGTACTTCCCCTCCATGGCCCATAACTTTGGGACGCCCTGTATTAAGATTTAAACTATGGTGTGGTGATTTAGCTCTGATGCTACAAGTCCACAACGTCATCGCTGCGGTAAATAGATAAGAGCATCTTCCACTTGCAGAATTGAATAAAAAACATCTTGTCTATGGTCTATCACTTATGTGTTCTTATGTGTTCCAGCTTGCCGGCCTAGCGCTCCTCGGGTTGGGCGTGGCCTCCCAGATCCAGCTGAAGGTGATCACGGACCTCAACAACACCGGCTATGAGTTCGCTCCCATCACCTGCATGGTGGTGGGCGGAGTCGTCTTCGTGATAGCCTTCTTCGGATGCTGCGGCGCTATTCGCGAGAACAACTGCATGCTGGTTACGGTCAGTAGCTACTAGTATATGCTACTACCTACCTATGAGATGGATATGGGAAATAACGTAGAATAATTATACACAAAATTAGTCTATAGAAATAACGAGACAATGTTATATTATGGATTATGGGAGACATAACGCCAAGAGTGACACCGAATAAGAAGAAGAATGTAGTGGACAAGTGCGTGATGACCTACGTCTGTCATATTGTTTCTTTCAATAAATTATCAATTATCTTAGTATGACTTGCCCAGTATAGCATAGCAACCTTTGTTATAATAAGGCTAAATAATGAATCTTTGAAATGATGATAGCTGTGACTGTGGAGCAGTCTTTACATTCTCATTATTATTTCTTTAATTTGACACAATTCTGTTTTATGAGCTTTACCTAATCAAATGTTAGGTTGTAGTTACATATTTGTATTTTACGAGTACATAGGTAAGTTATGTTCTATTCTGACGTTTCCAGTTCTCAATCTTCATGCTGATGCTGATGATAATAAAGCTGGCCTTCGCCATCCTGATCTTCGTGCGTTTGGACGACGTCGTGGCCGGGGTGCCCAGTGTTATGGACCAGATATTCAAGAATGACCAGACGGGTTTCCATGGAATTGAAAGTGCGGTAAGCGAACCAAATTATTAAAGGCATTCCGAGTGCTGCATGTTGCAACATGAGGGATATTGTTTATTTATATCCAAATCATACATTACCTACATTACAGTATAAGTTATACCTAAACGAAATGCCTAGTAGTTAATTCTAACCTTAAAACCTATTAACCTTTCGTTTATACGAGTACAAACGGAGAAAACTTACACACTTAGGTATTATCTTTATTTGTATAAAAATCACGGACGCGTATGAGGTGCAGCGAGATGACTGCCAATGCTTGTTGGTGAATCACTGTGCACCTGGCCAGCGAAGCCTTATCTCTCTCTTCAAGAGAGAGGTCCCCGTGTTGTGTTATTGTCCAAGTACCTACCCACACCCTACCTAATCTTTAGGATTACTTGGACTATTGTATTTTAATAAATAGATGTACTTATATTACTTTTTAAACTATCATGGTTTTTAACTATATTTGAACACGAAACGGGTAACACCGCAATAAAAGACTCAGGAAGAGGGTAGATCGTTTCGTTTGTCAATAACGGTCTGCCTACCCGCCGCCCCGCCGGTGTCATCAGTTTGTCCGTGAACATGGCGCTTGCAACAGTGTCGAAATATCGGAACTCTCAAAAACAATTAAATCATGGTATGTTACCCGTTTCATGTTCAAATATAGATGTATATGGTTATATGTGTTTCAGTTGGAATGCTGCGGCACGACCGGCGCGAGCTCGTACGCGCCCAACACCATCCCGCCGAGCTGCTGCGCCCCGGGCACCGCGCAATGCGATACTAACAACTCCTTCCAAGTACGTACTTTTTGTGTCATCATCATTATCAGCCATTGGACGACCACTGCTGGACATAGGCCTCCCTATATGACTTCCAGTCATTACGGTCGCTCGCAGCCTGTATCCACCGCGAGCCGACCGTCTTCACCAAATCATCAGTCCACCTTGTCGGTGGACGCCCAACGCTGCGTCTCCACTCGAGGACTTTTCGGCCCCATCGGCCATCTGTACCTTTTTGTGTACCTACTTGGAAACTACTGGGACAGGCCAGTGCCAAATAGGGACTGTATTACTAATGTAAAACATTATATTGTTTTCATGTGTAAAAAAAAATTAGGTAAGTACTAACAAATTATTAAACCTACCAACAAATTAAGTATGTTTAGGTATCAACGTCATCATGAACGCAGTTTGTGCACTTGTCTGAATTCTCTGTCTCATCAAAACGTGTTAAAAAACGCCTAAAATATAATAAGTATATAAAATATGCGTGGCGGGACTTGTAAATTATTTGAGCTATTTGTTTGTTTCTAGGGCTGTAACGAGGTCTTCGGCGCTTTGATTCGCACCTTCGGACTCGCCATCGGCATCGTGGCCATCGTAGTCGTGTCCATTGAGGTATGTTTTAAATCATTTGATGATGGATGTAAATAAATAAATATTGCTGGACAATATCTGCCTATCTGGCACCTTATATAGCTATGCAAGCAACGAATATTTTATACAATGTGCTACCGCATCTTAAAGTTACAAATTTTAAGACCAAGGCTAACACCTATATTCTTAGTCGTTTCCTCATAATATTCCTCCACTCAAAAATAAACAAGCGTTGATCGTTAGTTGAGCTTATTGTTACCTGTGAATTTGTACGCGTACAACATCATAAAATTTCATGTGTTTTCGTTTAAACTTTATACTTACTTAAACCATGACAGTTATAAATGTACTGAGTTTTTTTCAATACTTTGTATGTAATAATTCATTATTTCTATTTCAGCTCGTGGCGGCCGTGTTCGGGCTGTGTCTGGCGAACCACGTGCGCAACAAAAACAGACGAACTCGCTACTAACTCGAACTAGCGGCGGATAAGAGATAACCATCAACACCTCAGATTACTGAACCTACGCATGAAACACACTCTAAGAAAACGAAAACAATTAGGTCGTCAGCAATCGTTTTCAAGCAGGAAATCTACCTACTTATGTTGGAAAACGCCAACAGTTCCAAACATTGAGTGAAACGTCTTCAGGGCTACAGAGAAATGAAACCCTAGACGTAGGTAATCCTTATGAATAAAGTTCGAGGATTTCACGGACCACGACATTATTTTTGCGTAGTTCTGTAATCAATCCATTATTCATGCTTTTTTCCAGGCTAACTAAGGTCATGTAACTCAAAACCATTCAGTCTGTTAAATTGATAACTCATATGTGCTTATTATAGATCACATCACACATGGGTAAATAAAATGTGTCATGTGATTACAGACGAGATAGAAGTACCTATCTAGATAAGTTATAATTTCCAAAACGCCAAAAAAATAGTTTTATCCCAGTCAGCAGGACATCTTCTGCGGCTTTGTTGACCGATCGCCGACCCTCTGTATAATAGTAGTAATCAATAAGATACAACCAAAGAAGAGTTAGTTATAAAAAGGATCCCTGGAAGCAGCTCATTATCCCTGAAAACGATACTTCTCAAACAAAATAACTATTTAGTAGAATATAATCCTTTGACGATAAGGTTACAAATGTAAGAGGGTCTTCGCTCCTGCAAAATTTTGAATAATTTCGGAGATAGCTAGTAGCTTCCTAGAATCTGTGCTTATTTTCCATTACATTAAGGGTTTAACCCAGACATAGTAGAATTTTGTGAGTTATAAGCGTTGCTCGGTGGCGAACATGGCTTTACTTAATGTCTGGCTCAGTGCCAAATTATCATAAACTATTTTTAAGTTTTTATTAATAAAATTCATTTAGCGGTACCTATGTACTTATATCTTTATTTGTTCCCTCTATGGCTTTTGGCACGTACGTAATCTGCCCCCAAGTGCCCGGCGACACTGCGAGTGAAGCTGATGACAGTAGGCCCGGGTCAAGGGCGATAATATCCGGGTTAAAATTTTAGCGATAATATTTAGGGTCTAACATTATAATCAATACCTAATACGTTTATATAAAGATAATAAAAATATAAACTGGCTTTCCACGAACCTTTTTACGTTGACTAAAAATTCAACGTAAAAAGGTTTTTCCGTTTATCTCAATATGAATTTATCAAACCACGAAAGTTTTTATGGTAAAATCTATAAGTCGGTTAAAATTTTTATCTGAAATCGTGTCTTATACGCGTACCCGTAGTAGAGCGTTGAACATGGCCAATGGGATGGGGATAAACTCCTTGAATGGACACCCTTTAAGACGAATGTAGTGAAAACTTCTGGTTCACGGTGGATGCAAGCCGCTTACAAAAAAACTACAAATAAAACTGAAAATCCTTAGGGATGGTCTTGCTGTGAACGTCCGGGTTAAAATGATGATTATAATGTTGTAATTACGATTGAGTTTGTCTCTGTAATTTTTATCATTTAAAACTTTTACGAGGCTCAGTTGTATGTTATGTCTAAGCCTTGTTAAAATCTAAGAGCAACAATATAATAAAGATATGTTTAAACCTGTAGTAGGTATCATAATAACATATCAATGTTGTGATTTGTTCTAGTTTATGTTTTTGTTTCGCATTAATTAGGTAAATGCTAATTTATATGTCGTGCTAATTAAATAAATAAATAATATACTTAACAACAAATTATTTATGTCCCGTTACTGGGAAGTCTCCACAAGTCATCGTAGTATGTTGGTAGTTGGTACAGTACCTACGTATCGTATAAGATCGTAGAAATGTTTGTCTCGAGGCAGAAATCGAACCCGTAACCTCTTGAGCCGCAGACAGAACGCTGCGCCACAGAGGTCGTCGAATATATAGATTGACAAAATATAATTAAATCCAAAAACAAAAGGGTTTCTCGTGGGACTAAGGTACTCTAATCTTACGTAGGTAGCTATAAGAACTACATCCATTTGTGTGGTGAAATCAGCATGGCGTCTCCGAGACCGGTCAGTTTGCCGTTACTTGCATCGGCGCCGGGAGGTCACCGGTTCGAGTCTCCGTCGGGTTCGGCCAAACGACTGTCATCCGCCGGTAATCCATCATTGTAGGTACATATACTGTTAACTGAATGTAGGTAATCAAGAAAAGATTACTTAAATACCAACTTTAAACCTCAAAGTTCGTGTGTCTATGTGAACTGGTGATTATAGATACTAATTTGATGTTTTTCTGTTCTGTTATCTACTTAGATAGGTACCTACCTACCCAAAGTTCAAGAAACCTACCTACTAATAATATTTTATGTGTGATTCGAATTACTAACTTGTTATCAATTTGGACGATGTTTTTTCGGTGATCAACCGCCAAGTTTTTCTTTCTTTCTTTTATAAATGTAATGGATTCTGCGCTCAATCTATTTTAAGTTTTGATATAAGCAATTCGCTTACGAAAACGTACACCAACAACTACCTACTATACCGAGCGTGACGTGACGCCTTACTAGGGGATTTATTTTATAATAGCCGACTCGCCGACATTATGGTTTAAGTATATAATATATACCTACCTATAGCCTAATGTAGGTTTATACACTGAAATAATTTATATAATCGGACCAGTGGTTCCTGAGATTAGTGCGATCAAACAACCAATCAAACAAACTCTTCAGCTTTAATAATATAAGTACCTACCTATAGAAATAGGCTGTCTAAGGCGGAAATAGATTAGCGAAATACCTGAATTTCTATGTGTTGGCGATCTTGCCGGCCGGCAACAAATTGTCCAATCTTCCGAAATCTTGCAAATCCGCTGATATTTAGATGTACCACCATTAGACACTGTGTTCATAGGTCACTGATTTTAGATGCCACTGCTTAGTTTTTGTATTGTCTCCGAAAATCCTTGTTTTTAGAAATTACACAAAAAATCACCAGTAATTAGTTCAATGACGCGAGTTGAAGAGAAGAAAATGTTTTCATTCATTGGTCGTTCGAAGTTCGCACCTCGAGGGCAGAGGGCGCTTTGTGTGTCGCCATTGGCCGTAGTGTGTAGCCAATAGGAGAATGGCGCGACATTTCAAATTCAGTTCGCATTTATTCGCCATAAGACCTATTGTATTTAAGGTGTTAATTATATGGGATCACATATCTCATGACGAACAAATTAATGATTATAATGAATACTTTATTTCGGTACGAAACATGCCGCTCGCCTTCAATCAATGTAATTGAGTTGAATAATTTAACTAAATGCTTGCAGAGCAATAGGTATGCTCGAATAGGTATATTGAAATAGGTATATTGGAATAAGAAATGAAAGTACATTGGAATAAGTAAGAAAAGTAAGTGAGTGCGTCACCTGCACATTAATGTGTAAACAAACATATATATAACATCAGTATGATGTAGTATTGAGATGTATAAAGAAAGATACTTAAATTAAATTATCTAATTACTATATTTTTAGGTATTAAAGTAGTTAATTTTATTTATTTACTGTATCGGAAGAGGGCAAAGTTTTACAACAGCTCTTTTGAAAAAGGGTACTTCCGTATTGTAAGGTAACTACACGAATTATGTTATCAGAACCAGGATGATCCGCGTGCATGCGAGTCACTTTCCCTTGGAGTGACGGAAGTACACATTTATATATTCGTTGAAGAATGATGTTGCGACTAGCAGATAGTATCCAATAACTTTGTGATAGTAAATATTGCCTAATCTGTGCACCAGCATGTTGGTAAAACAGATGTGCGTTATCTATAATCAGGTTAGTAAACTGATGTTTTTTCGCTAAAATCATTTGATTTTTGGATTGAAATGATAATAACAATTTATGAATATGTCCTCCAACGCATAATAAATTATATTTATCGAAAAAAGAGCAAATTCGTTGAAGTTGGTTTGAAACGTATTTATTCTGAATTATATTTTTAATATCTTCAGTGAAAGTGGACTGTTTTAGTAAATGAATTACGTTTTGTAATGTGAAATTATATCCGTGCACCGAGATGTGTGCGAAAGAAACCTGTTTTGGTGCTTTGTTAAGTTTAAATTTTAAGTATTTATATAGTCGAAAAATGTACGCGGTGATTCGAACTAATTTGTTTAAAGTTGAAAACTTGTCTATTAATTTAATGTTATTAATGGACTCAGAAGTGGTCACGGTGAACACTATGGGAATTGAACGTTTTTCCTTTTGTGTGTCACGTATGTCCCTCCGTATAGGCCATAATGATGGGTCCTGGGATAAACATTTAGGGCCGTGAAACCATAAGTGTAAAGTTGAAGATAGCATTCCGCGAAACGGAGCATCCGCCGGGTTGTCGGCCGAAGATGTATGTCTCCACTTACTACGTGGTAGAACGGATAGTATAATATAGCTAATATGTTTTGAAAGTAAATTAAAGGTAATCCTATTTGAAATGTATTTAACACTAAACGTAAAATGGTTGGAATGCGAGTTCCATTGTAGTCCTAGTACTTTTGTCTGGTGATCATTCTCCATGGGTGCGAAACTAACCTCGTGGAGCCGCTCGCCGTGAGCGTCTGGCGCGTGAACTGCAGCGAGTATCGCTGGCGAGTTACTATACCACTTACGTAGCTCAAAAACGGCGGTTGGATAAATACCTACAAGTACCCGTTGAAGAGATAGGACCTTATTCTCGTCGCGTTCGCCCGTGATAATATCGTCTACAAAAACTGTATCTAATAAAACCGTTGAGGTTTGACTAAAACGCGTTTTTTCGTCACGTGCTAATTGTTGTAATATGCGTAGGGTTAAATAAGGTGAAGTACTAACCCCGAACAAATAAACAATAATAAAAACTAATAACGTGATGCTTCGTAGACGAACATTTTCGATCGGATCTGGGGGTGAAGTTCGCCAGACTATACGTTGGAAATTGCGATCAGATTTTTGAACAAGAATGTTACGGTACATTTGTTTAATGTCCGCTGTGAAAATAATAGAATGTACGCGAAATTTAAGTACTATATTAACAATATCTTGATGTAATTTCTGACTTGTTAATAAAATATAATTAAGTGAATTACCGTTTGAGGTTTTACAACTCGCGTCGAATACTACGCGCGTTTTTGTTGCTTCACTTGATTCTATGGTCACGGGATGACGTGATATATAGTAGGAATGATCAGCCTGAGTGATTTCCTCGATCGGTTCCATATGCTCGAGGTCGAGGTATTCTTGCAGACATGAATGACGTTTTGTTTTGAGATTAGGGATATGTTCCAGTCGACGCTCGAGCCTATGAAACCGAGCGAGGGCGGTATCCCTAGATTCACCTAAGGGTTGCGAGTCAGGCCTGAACGGAAGCGCGACTACGTAACGCCCGGTGTAATCTCTGTATCGTAAGTTGTTAGACATTTGTTCGCAAAAACGTTCCTCGGGCGTTAGTACCTTTCGTTCAGGCACCGCCTCGAGTTCCCAGAATCTTTTCAAGTTGCCGTCATCGTAGAATGAGCTAAAACAAGCTTGAAAATTGGGGTGAAAAGTAGACTCGAACGAGAGTGAACCTAGTAATAGGTATTTGAAAATACTGTTTACCGCGATCGAAAAACCGGGAAAACCGGTAACGACGTTACCTAGTAGTATATGGGATAGTATATCCGCTCCTACCAACATTTTGCATAAACGTTTCTCGGGCGTTAGTACCTTTCGTTCAGGCGCCGCCTCGAGTTCCCAAAAACTTTTCAAGTTGCCGTCATCGTAGAATGAGCTAAAACAAGCTTGAAAATTGGGAGAAAAAGTAGACTCGAACGAGAGTGAACCTGGAAATAGGTATAAGAAAATGCTGTCTACCGCGATCGAAAAACCGGGAAAACCGGTAACGACGTTACCGAGTAGTATATGGGATAGTATATCCGCTCCTACCAGCATTTCGACCTCTCGTGGATCGTAGAAATACGGATCCGCTAATTTTAACCCTTTAATGTGTGGCCACTCTGATTGAGGTAATGGCACACTTGGCATTTTAGGTATTAATTTTGAAAGTATTAAAGCTTCGACCGGGACCGATGGTTGATGTTTATCGACCGGTGTTATAAAAAATGACACTACACCTTTTGGTAGCAAAGGGCGCGTCTCACCTATGCCGTGAATAGGTACGTTCGCGTTACGTCGTTTTAACCCTAAACGTTGTGCACACGACTCCGTCAAGAAAGTAGCTTGACTACCGGTATCAATAAGACAACGTACAGTAGCTCGCGTATTACCTACACATAGATTTACAAGTGCCGTGGATAATAGTACCATATTTGTCCGAAGAGACGAAACCGTCCTATCATCCTGGATCCTATGACTGGTTGAAGCCATGACTATATGTGGTTCGGTGTCTGAACTACATGACGTATTTAAGTCACTTTCCTGCGTAGTAAGGGGCAAAGAAACCGCGTTGTATTCTTGTTTATCACAATGAATTAAAGTATGATGACGTTTGTAACATGAACGACATACAAAGTTTGATTTACAATCACGAACATTATGACCAGTGCTTAAACAATTATGACAAACATTATTTTTACTCTTCACTAAATTGTACCTATCGCTCGGAGAAAGGTTAAGAAATTTATTGCATTTTGTTACATAATGTGATTCATTATTGCAACAATAGCAATTTTGAACCTTATCGACGCTATCTTTAAAGCTCACTTTGCTTGCGTTATTCTCAGGTTGAACGGTGGCCGTGAAAATACGCTTATTTTGATAGGTATTGCTAATCGACCGCGTCACAGGCTTGTTTGTATTTTGTTGGTATGACTGTGATTTGTTGGTATAATGTTTATTGAAATCGGAAATATCGCTCGCAGCTAATTCTCTTTCTAGAAAGTCAATCAAACACTTCACTTGAGGAATTTCTGTAGGATTTTGTAATGATAATTCAAAACGCTTACGCAACGTGTTAGGTATCTTACGTAATAAAATACTTAACATTATAAAACTCCAATGATTAATGGGAAATTGCATTCTACATAAAGCTTGTATGTTTTCATGGTACGTGGTTAGCAATTTTCGTAAACTTGAACTTGATTCTAAACACGGTTCAATATCTAAAATGCGATCTATATGTTTTGAAGCAATTAATCTTGTGTTTTGATAACGAGCGATAAGAATATCAAATGCAATTGTGTAATTCTCATCCGTAATTGGTATGGACTTAATGAGATTGAAAGGTTCTTCTTTTAATGTTAATAATAAATACCTAAACTTCTCCGCATCTGTGTAATTGCTTTTATTGTGAACAAGCGATACAAATAAATCATAATATGACGGCCAGTTAGTTTGTTCACCGTCAAATGATGGTAAGGGTAGCGTAGGTAACCTTTCGTGACTTTGAAATGTACTAGAAATATTATGAAATGAGCGACTCGCACGACGCTGCTCATTCTGATTTTCTTTTAAAGATTCAAGATGACTTATAATTGTATAGTATAAATCATTAAACATGTTACGAATACTCAATTCGTCTTCTTTTACGAAAGTACCATTTTTCATAAGAGTTTTTTCAATTTTAGTTTGTAATTTAAAAAACTTTCTTTGACTACATACGATATCTTTAGACCTAGCTATAAACTTTAGATCATCTGATGGAAAGAAGTCTAATGTGCGTTTCAGCTCGTCTAAAATGACTTCGCGTTCGAACAAATCTTGTTCGGCCATGTTTGAAATGGACACGTAGTGTCGCAGCGATAATGGTCCGAAACAAATGATATGAAATGTATTTCAGATACAATGAGATAATGTGACAACACAATACAATACACCCAAATCCGGCTCGAAGGACCAAATTTATGTCTGAGGCGGAAATAGATTAGCGAAATACCTGAATTTCTATGTGTTGGCGATCTTGCCGGCCGGCAACAAATTGTCCAATCTTCCGAAATCTTGCAAATCCGCTGATATTTAGATGTACCACCATTAGACACTGTGTTCATAGGTCACTGATTTTAGATGCCACTGCTTAGTTTTTGTATTGTCTCCGAAAATCCTTGTTTTTAGAAATTACACAAAAAATCACCAGTAATTAGTTCAATGACGCGAGTTGAAGAGAAGAAAATGTTTTCATTCATTGGTCGTTCGAAGTTCGCACCTCGAGGGCAGAGGGCGCTTTGTGTGTCGCCATTGGCCGTAGTGTGTAGCCAATAGGAGAATGGCGCGACATTTCAAATTCAGTTCGCATTTATTCGCCATAAGACCTATTGTATTTAAGGTGTTAATTATATGGTATCACATATCTCATGACGAACAAATTAATGATTATAATGAATACTTTATTTCGGTACGAAACAAGGCTTATAAATTACACTAACGACCTATCAAAATCCGTTGCGTAGTTTTAATTGAAGCATACATAGGTATGGACCGACAGCGACTTTGTTGTTTTTGCGCAGACACAAACAGGAATAATGGCAAAAAGTATGCAGTCAATAATAGTGGTTGGTCCAGTACATTTTCTGCAGGATCATTATAACCCTAAAGTAGGGTTACCTACGTTCCATTACACTGCAGTGACTACGGGATAGCCGAAGCAAAACACCGCATATCTTGGTGGTCAATGCACTTACTCCATTCGGCCAGTTATCTCGTTAATTACCATATTAACCCCTTGACGGCTAATGATTCCAATCCGAACCAACAAAAATACTAGAATGTTTGCATCCGTCTACGGCTAATGATCCGGATTTGAACCATCGTACTACAGGCCACTTTAAACCTTTTCACAAGGGAATAGAGTCGATTACAGCATGGGAATTTTATATCCATCTGTTGTTTAGAGAATGAACTGTAAATTAAGCCCGCCATTCATTAGTCAAGTGCTATTTAGCTGTGACAAAAACAGTTGTGAAGTTGACCTCCACGCGCGCGAATTCAATTCTTTGTGTTGTTTTGATTTGTGTGATTATTTGGATTTTCAAGAATTAAGTGCTGAATATTATTATGTAAAATGCTATTATTTCTTGTTCTATGCTAATAATAAAGCTGCTAAGATGTTAGATATCCCGAATTCAGTCATAATAATTGATTATTTCAAAGTGAAATGCGCGCATCTGATTTCATAGTTTATGGTGTAATTTCTGTATCAATGGGCTTGAAATCAATAGAAATAGGTCATAATTACATATTGCATCGGTAATCACGATAATAACTACAAAATAAAGTCATAAAATCCTACGAAATTGAAAGGGAATTCTTTGCGACAAAAAATAATCGATTTCATTTTGATTTTTTAGTTGATTTTTATTATAAACTAGCATGAAAAGGAGGTTTGGTGGAAAATATGGTTCCTTCTTAGTGCCGGGGTAGATATTCTAGCCTCAAAATCGAGCCGAGAATGAGAGAAAATTACCTTGACAAAAAACTCATCTATTTTTGACTTAGTGTTTGAAAATCAATATTTATAACTTTAGAAAAATTGTATATTTGTCACCTATCGGATAGGTAATATATTTCTCATCAGAACTACATTTACAGAATACAAATCGGTTCAGTACTTAAGATTTTATGATAAGTTTATCAAGTGGACTCGCCGGGCTGGCGCCGTGAGGCAAAAAAGAGGTGTTCGAGTGGCGGTAACATATCGCGCGCGCTTGCTCGCACTGACAACTTCAAAGGGTTAACAAATATTTATTCTAATTTATACGCGTGGGTTCGGAATTTCCTAATCAAATTACTAGTTTATCAGTTATCTGACCGTTACGTTTTTTGGAAATAGTGAGTTTTAGGTAGGTAGGTATACGTATTTTAAAAGCTGATCCAAAAACTGTTATACCTATGTGCCTACGTTAAGTTTAATGTTTACTGCACTTGTTGATACAAAATTATTACACCCAGACACTCTGAACAAATATTTGCAGATCGTACAAATTGTTCTTCAAAGACGGGAATCGAACCCGCAACCTCTTGCGTGGCAGGCAGACCTTCGCCCGCTTCGCCACAGAAGTCGTCAAAGTGAAGAGTAAATAAATAGGAAAAGAGTATGTACCTACATTGTAGGACTATGCAAATTATTACAAGTTGGTATGTTCCGAGTGACAAATATGACCTAAGGTAAAACTTTCTCGAATTTCCTTAAACACTTTCTCATCCCTCGTGTTGACCTTACAACAATGCGATTAGCACCTAAGAAAATGAAAGTGACTGAAAACTCGCTTAAGTACGTCGGCTATTGAGATGCAAATGAAGATAATCGCTTAGGACTTCTAGACCCTTAGACTTCTAGGCCTCAGCGGCTATCTGGCGTTAGGACGCGGCAAGGCACCGTTCGAACTAAACAGGGTTAATTCTACAGAGCATCGACACGACACACTTCCGAAATAAACACAAATCACTATTTTAAGGTAGAATAACACAAAAAGAAAGGAGGACGACCAAAACCGGTCGCTGATCCTTTAAGATCCGTTTTTAATTAAAAACCTGTCGCTAAATGTTTTATATTAAAAACACTGCTCTACTTAAAATTATTAGCAGATCGATTCCATTAAAGTACAGTTATTTCTTATAATTTGTCAAGAATTGTTGGAGATTACGTACCTGTTTTGTGCTAAACACGATTGTCCAGATCAGGTTCTAAGCCCGTTGCTGAGCAAACTACCATCTCATAAGATGTTAACAGTTAATTGGCAAAGAAACACATGGAACTCCGCCATTTCAATACAAATAATTACAAAGACATTTAGCAGCATGTGGAGTGGTGGAGAGGTAAATATGATGCGTCTCACGCGTCCGGCGCGCGGCGCGGCGGCCTAGCACCGTTAGGGCCCCGGTATAAAGGCGCGCCCCTCCGACACACAGGCACTCCGCGTGCAGCCATGAATCCGCTCGCGCACCTCCTAATCGCGGCCCTCGCGCTCCACGCCGCCGCCGCCGCCAGCATCCCAGCGCCCGCATCTATACCCGAACTGTCAAAGCACGATGACCTAATCAACAAGGATGCCTCCCTCGAAAATGACGTTAACAACCTCCGCGTCAAGCCTGAAGATATTCCCGTTCAAGTTGTCATCGAGGAAGTTCAACCCGCCGTAAAGACGAACGAAGTCTCTGATGAAATAATCGAAGACAAGGAAAGGTTACAGATCGATTTGAAGAACCCCGGTCCTCCGCAGCGACAGGAGCACGAGAACCAGAGCGCGGACCAGTTCACCGAGGCGCAGCAGAAACTCACAGCGGTCCAGGAGTCCATCGTCCAGACCGAGAACGTGCTGCGGCAGGGCGTCAAGGGAGTCACCGATGATATCTCTCACTGGCTTACGACTAACGAACAGATTGCCTCGGTTCAACAGAATATTCAATCTCTCAGAGAATCATTCGCTGCTCAAATCCAAAAGCTGACAGAGGCTATTCAGAAACTAGCTGCACCTCAGAAGGTCCAAGAAACCTCTGATCAGGCACAAGACTCTAACACTTTGAAAGAAGTTGAGTCGAGCATCAAAAACTTGGAGAATCATTTTGATAATGGAGTTAGAGCACTTAGTGAAGGTGTTAGCGTTGTAGCCATCTTGAGGGCGGAGGACGCGAGCCAGCCCGGATCTCCCGCCGAGCCCGCGGCACCCGTCGCACCCGCCGCCCCCATCGCACCCGCCAACCCGCCCGCACAGAATATCCTATCCCAATTCGTGACCAACTTCCAACAAGGCATGAACGATCAATTCCAAAATGTGCGAGACGTGGTCGCCAACTTCTTGAATCGTAACAACACAACGACGGCACCTAGCACAGTACTTTCCGATACACCTGCGGCATCCCCCGGCCAGACCCCAATTATATCAAACATTATCACTCAATTCCAGTCTATCCAGTCTGCGTTTCAGAACCAGGTTGCCAATGCGTTATCTTTCATCCCTGGGATAGGAAACAATCAGGGTTCCTCTGCGACACCAGCCGCAAGTGCTAACCAGCCCGTGAAGGCAACCCTTGCGCAGGCGGCTCCCGCTCCCGCGCCCGCGCTCGCTCCTGCACCCGCGCCCGCGCCCGCGGCAGCTCCAGCGCCCGCGCCCGCGCCCGCTGCTCAGCCCGCGGTCGGCCCTATCAGGCAGATTGTGCAGAGGATCCAAAACAACCTCAACAATCCCGTTAAGCCCAGGGATCCCGCGACTCCCGTGAGCCAAACCAAAGGAGGCGTCTACTACGGTGGACACCGGCCCGGTCAAGGTGAGTTTAATTAAAATAGATAACATAATATAACGTATAAAATGTGACGAGCAACCGATCAATTTCAGTTTTTGCATGGAGTAATTTGGTGAATTCGTTGGTGGGTACGATAGGTGCGGTGGTTAACGGGTCCATTGGGACCGCGTCCGCCGCCGTCAATAGTGCCATCAACACTTTGGGCACGAACATACAGGTACCGGGGGACATTGCCATGTTAGCTTTCAGTGTTGTCTTAACACCTGTGTGTTGTTTTTGTGTAATACATCTAGCTATATATATGTGTTGTTTGTAGTAGGTACAACTAGATTTTACCGTTCAGCATTGATTGAATGTTGCACTGTTATCATAACGTGTCCATCTTGTTTTTTAGGTCATAATCGCGGTCCAATAAATATAATACGACCTCATAGAACTATTTCAGTGGGATAGTACATACAGTACATACCTAGCGCAGTAATACTAGCTACTATTTAGATGTCATATAATTTTACATTTTGTTGGGTTTTAGAACACTTAGCTATAATATGTAGGTATTTTAACAGTTTACGCAATGATAGATTTAGTTGATTCTTTTCTATGGTAATCAGTAATCACTGTCCCATCTATCATCAATAATTCATCATTAAAAAAATCAATTTACCTTAGAACATATAAAACAAAGTCCATAATTTAATACAAAGTAATTAACAAACAAAAGTTATTAACAAACGAGTTAAAATAATTCAAAAAATATTTATTTAATTTTAGGTACATACTTATCAGATCATACTAAGATTTATTTTGACCTAACATTTGTGTGTTTGCTTATATCATTTAGAAGCATTATCCACGTTTTGAGATACTTATTTGGTTGTTTTCTTTCAGGCGATAGTGACAGTGTCGACGGCGGGCTGAAGGCCTCACCCGAGGAGCTCGTCAAAGAAATTAAACAGGAATTAGAAAAACCCCAGGAATTACCCGCTCCAGTGGTATCTGAAAAGACTGAATAAGTCCCTAGTGTGATTTAGTTATTTATTATAGATTATTTATATATTTATTTACTTATTTGTAAATAGGACAATGATGCGATACAGGAATAAAGACTTCTTTTTGTAAGATTTTTTTATTTTTATTTATTTTCTACACTAAGCTTACTAATAATAATAACATATAATAATTGGCCACATTATCTCTTTAACTCTTTTTTTTATATAAAAATGCAAGTACTATTTTTAAAAACATAGATAAATCATAAATCCTAGAATGACTTTTGTAATATTTTATTAATTGGTGTGCAGCTGTGCTTACACATAAATAAATTTGATAATTTGAAGAAATATTTCTTAGTAGATTACTTACTGTTAAATTGGAGTTTAGACTAGCAACTTAATATAATAATTCAGCATCATCGGTTCCTTTAAACATATAAGTGAAGATCACAAAATATAACACTATTATTTATAAAAAAATGAAGAGTCACTTTTGTAAAATTCATTTACCTACAAGTTCTTCACATTTAGTGTCATACAGCCTCTTAGCCTGTGCGTAGTATTCATCACATAGTGCATTTATCTGCTTATTCACACTGAAAACCAAATCCTCCGACACACCAGTTTGCTTCTTAATTTTTTTTGTGTAATCATTTTGTATATCTCTCACAGAGTCTCTGCATTTGATGTAGAGCACTTTAGCGTTCCTGGCCAGCGCTTCTCTGTGTTCCTTCGTGACTCTGGGCACTGGGACGTAGAGCGTCGTACCATCTTGTTGAGGGTTCAAATTCAGTCCAGAGTTATTTATTGCTTTCAATGCATCTGGAATCACTTGAGGAAAGGATGCAAAATTAACTACGATAGTCTTCGGATTCTTTCTTACGATCTGAGCTAACTCCTGCAGCTCGTACGTTTTCCCCTCGAACCTGACTGATAGTGTCTCGATTGAACCCGTCGTTGAGCGTAAAGATAAATGCTTCGAAAAATCTTCCTTCATATTTTCGATGGCGGCGTCGCATTTTCCTTTCATTTTGTCTACTGGAAATAGTTCTGACATCTCAGCGGCGTTGATCACAACTTTGGCTTTACCTTTTTTATCTTTTCCTTTATCTTTATTTTTGGCATAATTTCTAATTCCAGGGGCGGTGTACTTGTTGACCAAAACATTCTGAGTTTCGCGATTGAAGCGAGCTTGTAAATGATTCCTCGAGCTGAGCAGCAGCGGGACGAGTCTTTGCAGAATTTTCGAACCCATAATTGTAAAGTAAAACACACAATTATGGAAAAATAAGCATTACTTTTTTTACTTTAGAAAACTTAACCTCAAATAGAAAATTGTCATAACTTAACAGATCAGCTGTTCTACGCTCCGTTACATTACAAGCTTAGTTTATTTCCAACCCGAGCGCCACATTCCAAGCCTAATAGAACTTATATTGGATTAGCGACGTTAGGGAAGTTTTAGTTTTAGCAGATAACTAAATATCGTTAAGACTAGAATTGTAGAACGGGACATAATACTAGATACTACGTTTTCTTGCATCGTCATCAACACCTTGAACACGAGTGGAACTATTCAATATTACTTATCAGGGACTGTACGTTCAATCAATGCATGAATCGGAACGTTTTTTGCTGAGACATTAGGGATGGGATAGTTTTAGTAGAATGATCGATGCTGAATGAAAATCAAAATAAGCATCTCAACTGGGATACCACATACATAATGTTTAAATTTTTATCCTTAGACTCGAAGGGGGTTGGGTTATACTCGGTCTTATATATCTAGTTTGATCTTCTTGTTGATAAATGAAACAATAAATTTATTTTCTTCGTTTACGTAGTTATGTATCCCAGCCACTATGAGAATTGCTTACATTACACTTATGCACCTGCATCGCAGACTGCGTAGGTGTAACATTCCGAGGCATAAGATGTTGTTTCGTCTAAAGATTTCTTGTAATAAAATTCAGTCTAACATCGACTCTTGAATTAATTGTCCGTCTTTTATTTTGGATTTAGTTTTTAAAAACATAATCCCCCTTCGTCGCGATTTGACTGGCGCAGCCGGTAGGATATCGGCGCGATATATCCTGTGCCTGTGAAGACCTCGTATCGGTCTGAGTACAAGGGTTCGCGAGCGTTTTAACGTTAACCGATATCAAGAAAACCTAAATAAATTTGTCGCGCGACTTAGTGGAAATCTGTGAAAAATAAAGACGGCGATATTCAATATTGGAGGAAATGGGGAAAAGCGAACCGTGAGTAAACCTCTTCACTATCCTGCCTATCCCTGTTCTACTCCTTTAGCTATGTAATTAGTTAAGTTAGCCACTGCTATACAAGCATCGATAGGTAATATAATTTCCTTACAACCACTATGGAAATTATATGAGTGGCTTAGATTAAGTTTTAAGATAAGTTAGTCACTGCTATACAAGCATCGATAGGTAATACAATTTCCTTACAACCTCTATGGAAATTGTATGAGTGACTTAGAATAAGTAATTAGTTAAGATTAGTTAAGTTAGTCACTGCTATACAAGCATCGATAGGTAATACAATTTCCTTACAACCTCTATGGAAATTGTATGAGTGACTTAGAATAAGTAATTAGTTAAGTTAGTCACTGCTATACATGCATCGATAGGTATTATGATTTCCTTACAAACTCTAGGGAAATTATATGAGTGACTTAGATTAAGTAAGTGAATAAATTTTTTTTTTTTTTTTTTGAAATTAAAAGTATAAAATAAATACATAAATTCATTTTTATGAAATAAATATATTAAATATATATAAAATAATTGTGCCGTAATAAATTTTATTTTTTTTGATGTAATTAAGTTAAAATTTTGTTTTGAAATATGGAGCCAACTTGCACCATCCCACTTGAGTTCATTGATTTAATTCCTGAATTTGACGGGGATGAAAGATTGCTTAACTTATTCATTAGAAAGAGTGAATATGTAATTAAAACTTTTAGATCAGAGTGTGTAGACACGGCTCAAGACATATATGTATTTCATATTGTCACAAGCCGCCTGAGAGGTAAAGCCGCCCACCTTATTAGTGAGCGCCAGGATATTACGACCTGGAATGAATTAAAATTGTTGTTAAGTAAACATTTCGGTGACCCGAGGTCAGAAGAGTGTATTGCTATAGAGTTGGAAAATATCAAAATTTCACATGGCGAATCTTATGTATTCTTTTGTCACAGAATTCAAACTGTTATATCCGCATTGTTAGCCAAAATAAATTTAATCGAAGATGAGGCTCTTAAAGAAGCGAAAATGACCATTTACAATAATATGGCCTTAAATGTGTTTCTCTATAATTTACCAGAGGATATGCTCCGCGTAGTGAGACTTAACAGATGTAATGTATTGGAGGATGCGTTAACTATAGTTATGCAAGAAGTTAGCTTCTTGAAGTATTATAACAAGAACCGTCAGTTCTTATCTCAACAGTATTCTACACAACAAAATCCAACGCAATCCAATCCATTGGTAACTAATTTTAAGTCGGCTTTCCTGCCAAATAATTTTGACCCTAATTTAAATACGGCCATCCTGAAAAATAAATTTGACCCTAATTTTAACACGGCCATCCTGACAAATAAAATTGACCCCAAGTTTACAACTCAAAATCAAGGCTTTAGATTTGGTAACCAAACCCAAGGTTTTACACCACAAAATCAAAGTTTTAAATTTGGGATTCCCCAAGCTCAAGAATTTAGACCTTCCGTGCCAAATAAGTCAGAATTTAAATTCGGTATAAATCCAGTAGTACCAACCAACGACCAATTCCGATTTGATATTTCGCCAAACCAAAACCAGCGGAATACACACGTCTACGACAACGACGTATCTATGCGTACTGCCCCGCCCAAAAACGGTTTTGTAGCTCCGCGCACAAATAACTTATTCTATCCTAATGTGCTGACAGATTACCCGGAAGATGCGGAAAATTATTATTATGACACAGATAAAGACCTCGTTAAGAAACCACTACACACAGTGCACGTTAAACCACAGTCAAAAGTGAAAATTCCTGTTGATCTTTGTAATAGTGCAGCTATAACCGACCAAATTGATCTTGGTAAAGTTGATAGAGCTCTAGCTGCAACCGTTAATTGTGAGACAGGTTACGCTCCGACTGTTATTCAAAATGACTCCGTTGAGGCTAAAATTAACAAACCCTTTGATATGACTAAACAAAAGACTAAAAATGAGAAGTTAAATTCAAACGCAAACGTGCTTTCGCGAATAATGATCACCGCTCTAGGTAAAGGTGATATCATTGAAAACCAATCGTCGGCGGTCAATGTAGGTGACTCTGTTAATGACGACCTTGACAGTCATATTCAGGATCTTACAAATGTTTTACTACCACAAAAAGGTCCTGAAGAAATTGTGCATTCAATTGGTGACGTTCGTCATTCTGAAACTTTGTCCCACGCATCTGAAACAACCCGTAGAGCAGAAAGACCTAAGTACCTATACAAATATTTCACTAATAAAATGGGGATCAGGAAAGGGAACATTCAAAATGATAGAGGAGAGACTAAATTTGACTTAAGGGATGATGAAAACATCTTTATCGAAGGTAGAGAGCGTAGTGGTAAAGATAAGCCTAGGTTTGAAAAAGCGAATGTTAAAGGAAAGATAGATAAGAACTTTAAAGATGTGCGTCGTCCTCCAAAGATTCGTCCTGCTGCTGACCCAAGTAGTATTGACCCTGGCTCTTCAGCTCCAGCGGCTTAATCCCGATTAGTGAAATAACCGCCCTTATGTCTTATGACAATTTGCTGGTTATTAAAATATTAAACTTTTAGGGAGATTTAGATTTAAACTTGAATAGTTCTAGAAACTTACTTTACTTATTTCCTGTTGTCCAAGCTCTTAAGAGTTTGGTATCCTCAGGAAGTGAGATAGAATTATATTCCTTTTATATTTTTATGCTTAATTTCTTAAGTTTTATTTTTTTATTAATTTAGATTTTTTGATTCATCATAAGTACATCTGCGTTATTTTACCTAAAATTATTCTATTCAATCATGAGTTTCTTGACATTAACACATGTACTCAATTAAGTTAAACAGCCATATTATGTACAATATAAATTGGACTATCTTATTACTTACTAATTTAGTACTTTCTATTTTATTACTAAATCAGTTTTTATACTCTTAATTTTTTTATTAGATTTTTTTTATATTTATATAAAATCCCATTTCAGTTTTATTTCTCATTTCTAAAAGTATTTTATTTAAAATGTTATAGATATACACATAAAGCTTTTTCTTATTTTAGATAGTCTTGTTAAATGAGCTACTTATAACATTTTTGTTATGTCTAGTTTTATCATATGGAATTTTCATTATACGTATCTCGTAGCTTTTATATAATTTTCTCTTATAAAATTGGTTAATACTTGTTCACATGTCATACTCATAAAATTTAACTCTAAAACCTTCTCTACAAGCAGTATCACTCGTAATTAAACCTGCTATAGATTGTAGAGCGAATATTCTTCGTGATTCTGCTGCTTTAGTTTATTAGTATTTCCTAGTAGAGCTTCAAAGTTTTTGACTTACTCCTTTATTACATTTATCCTTCAAAATAAAACCAATATACATATATGTATAATAAAATTAAATAAGTTTAGAATAATAATATAAAATTTTAAAAAAAAAACTTATTAAAACCAAACTAATTATAACAAAATAAATCATATTAAATTTGATACATTTTCACAAAAATCCATTTAATCTTCAGTTAAAGTGGGTTCGTCAACCAATAGGTTCTTTAATTAAGTTCTTTAATTTACTCTTGCATGTAACATTATATTATATTTACATTATTATATATACCTAACAGTTTGGATAACAATGATGCAATTAAATATGACAATTATTAAAAGTTTTGAATTCTCGCCACCATTCTATGGAAATTTAAACAACTCTTATTACCGAAATGCTTAAATTTGAACAAGGTCTACTGTAAAAGCAACAATCTCGCACAATTGATTGTCTACTTATGACATTGAAATTGTTATCAAAATTCAAGAAACTGTGACATTAAAATCGTATTTTAAGAATGTTAAGATAATTTTTGTTTTAGAAAATAACTTACTTTAATTATAAAATTGTTCCTTTGCCCATCACCTAACCTTAAACCAACCTTACCCTTATTATTATTACCTAAATACCTTACACCTTATAGTGAAAGAGTTGAGAGCCATCTCGCTGAATTCTCCTTGTCGGCCCATTGATGATAAAACTTACCTTTACGAGTATGTTGAAGCGCAGATCTTTGTACCAGCTAAAGACACCTGCATCCTTGCCCTGATGAGGTAATCGAATAACGAAAGGTAAACAGATTTCCCTAAAACTCGAGGATGTAGAGATAGAAGCAGTCCAGAGAAGCCGTTGGATATCTTACTCTAAATCAGTCGCCGACATTACAGTGCAGAGTTACAGAATATGTGCTAATGAAACTATACATAACACCCTTATTGGCATTTACTGATTTGGTATCATCATCATCATTTGCATATCATCGCATTTGAAAGGAATAAGATTTGTAAGGATTTATTGGAGAAAACCTCACTTATTAGAACCTGCTATTTACATCATATCCTGAAAATCGGAAGCTGTTAACGCCGAAAACAGTGAAACCAGTGAAATTCAGTGGAATTGAGTTAACAAATTCAAAAGTTTTATCATATGCGTTAGAAAAAAGTGAAATTCAAAGTGATAATAAAGTGAACACAGAGAGTGTTAGGGTTGGAACAATTGTCTTATATATAGTTTTAGTTATAGGTTTTGTGTCTTTTTCATATATAAAAATGTTTTTCTTTGTGTAAAATCTTCTCGGCTTGAAATCTTCCTCCGAAAAATTGTTCTTCGGATGATTTCAAACTAAAGGAGGGAGGAGTTATGTATCCCAGCCACTATGAGAATTGCTTACATTACACTTATGCACCTGCATCGCAGACTGCGTAGGTGTAACATTCCGAGGCATAAGATGTTGTTTCGTCTAAAGATTTCTTGTAATAAAATTCAGTCTAACATCGACTCTTGAATTAATTGTCCGTCTTTTATTTTGGATTTAGTTTTTAAAAACATAATCCCCCTTCGTCGCGATTTGACTACGTTGATACGTCGCTAACTGCTATATAAACATCAATTAAAAAAAAAACATTGAGCGATGTTTATAAGCATCGATTTTTTTGTACATCCCTAGGGAATCTCGTGGAGTAGATAGGATTTTGTAAATAAACAAAACGTTTCAGCTGCCGTGCAAGACATAACCTATTCGTTTTATCTTTTATAAAAATATTAATAAATGAACGGATTATCACTTCGAATCGCTTCTGGCTCTAAAGGGCATAAAGACACAATGAGTTTTCCGCCGGTTCGCTTGGACACGTTTATAGGTAAGTAAATAAATTTATATCATTTTATTAAACTAAAACTGGACCCTACTATTAGGCTATTACTACATAACATATAATTACCTATTACTAAGACTATATACAATAAACTTAAGGAGTACATACAATGTTATAATTAAAAAAAATTGAATTCTAATTTTAAACTATAACTTTTAACTTATAAGTTGTAGGTAGGTATTTAAACTGAAAACAAAAATACTTAGTGTGAAAATGTTGTGAAGTATAAAGAATCGCTCCATTAAATGCTTGTAAATTAAAACAATACTCAATATCATCAATAAATCATAATTAAAATCTTTGAATCTTTTTCTGTTCCAGGACAAAGTAATAAATTGATTGAAGGATTTGTATCTGCTACTACCGCAGATCAACAGTTGGCCATTCTGAAACAGATACTGGCTTTAAACCAGGATAATAATATAGTCAAATTTTTAGTATCTGTATTCTTTTACTCCGAAGCGAAACATCCTATCAAATGTTTTCTAACCAGGTAATTAGTAGTTATACTTAATTTTGTTAGTTCTATTTATGGTGCTATTTTTGCAAATTTAATAAAAATGTAACATAATTATAATATTTTTGAAATTTGTTCAAAAGTAAAAAAATCTAACTATGAATGGATTATAAATATGTATCTATACATGAGCTTTATATGTATAATTAAGTAAAGTCAGTAAAAGTATCTATCTTATTAGTTATTGAAATCCAAATAATTTGGCTAAATATATAAAGTGGCTTGGATAAGTGCATACTAAGTTTCTCCATTAAAATTTTTAAATAAAATATTATTCATCTTATTTTTGCAGGTGGATAATAAAAAATCAAGACCTACACCAGCCGTTTATAAATTTACTAGTTAAGGAAATTAGAACTAATTTAAGCACACCATCAGACATTGGTCAAACAAGTGTGATCAGCAAGTATGAACATTACAAACAAGTTGTGTCCAGAGTTGCAATGTGCATAGAAAACTTTCCCCAAGGTGCACAAGCTGTGAGAACTATAGAGATTGAACTAGCGGAGTACTTGACTAAATGTTTGTGTAACTGTCAAGAGATAGTTACAACACAGTGAGTTTGAAATTATTACATAGTTATCATAACAACCCATATTATGTCTAATGACCAAGCAAGGGTTTCGCAATATAACATGTAATTTTGGGATTTGGTATAATCACTGGTTCCACACGTCAATCACAAACCCACATGATCAGTGATTATACCACTTCCTCGAATATCTTAATGACCAGTAGACATCATAAGGAATCGAATCCGTAACCTCTTGCATCGCAAGCAGTCTTTCTCCCGCTGCGCCACAGAGGTCGTCGAGTAGTAGTTACAAATATAATTAGTCCATGTAAATCGTTGTGTTTCTATGGAAATAAATTTGATGGAATAAATTACGTTTTAAATTTTTACAGTAATATAACGCCATCAGTGAAAAGCGACATCTACAGTGTAATCCACTTAGCCCTGAGGTTGGTCCATCACTTGATAACCAAAACCCAAACAGGCGCTCAAGGGAACATATGTAGCCCAGAAATCATTCAACAAGTGATTGGAGAAAAACACATTATTATAGATATACTTAAAGACAAGGAAGTTCCTATGGACACAAAATGCTTATGTGGAATTGTGATTCTGTCCCTAGATCAGCATTCCGACAATTTGCAAACTATTGTAAGTGTTATTTTCATTACGAAGGTCATCCTCCACTATGGAAAAAGAAAAAATCATGCGAACCAAAAAGAAAAAGCATGTACTCTATGGACCAACTACAAGAGATAACTCAACGTCATCATTCAGCTATCCTACCTTTGCTTTTCTCTCAGAGATATCAATTCTGTACTTTATCCTTTCGACTAACACAATAAATAATCTGTTTTCAGTTAGAGAAGTGTAACGGTTGCACGGACGACCACGTGCGACTCGCCATGTACTCGGCCGCCGTCACCGCGCTAGAGATGGAACAACTACAGGAGATAACAGAGGGGGGTCGACCAGCTATCAGCGTCATCATCCAGCAGTTTATGGAGATTGTCGAAAGGTATGTTAGTTCTAGCAGAGACGTGTAATTATTATGTATTTTATATAAAGAAAGAAAATATTTTATTTCTGTACAAATTACAATTATATAAAACTAGGCGTTAAACATAGGAGTCGCAAAACGGTTGCCAGCTCAGCTTCAAAGCTGTGACAAAATTATATTGTCACAGCGCTGGTTTTCAGTGGCACCGTGTAGGTAGTGATAATTAAAATAATAACATAATTTGTTATTGCAGATTTAAGAGAGATTATGAGGAAATTGCTAAATCTAATTGAACACGGTAGTTATTTGACGTTGGATTTTGTAGATGTAGCAAATATTTTTTTAGATTTTTTTAAAAACTGTTCAAACTTTTAGAATTTCTTATTGGAGGTGGTAAGTTGTTCCAGCATTTCGTGGCAGCATATCGGAAGCTACCACGAAATGCAGCCGTTCTATGTTGAGGACATAATATACGAGTACGAGTAATGTAATTTCTGGGCTAGGTTCTAATAAGTAATTTTATATAAGACGCGACGCAGCGTCGTTCTGTGTACTTCCAACTTATTGCGATCACCAACTCGGCTGGTGAGCCGTGTTGGATAAAAGGGAGCACACTCGAATTTCATTTCAAAGGTCGTTCAAACCCCGCCGGGCACCTCCGGGGTTTTCGTGTCTATATAACGTGACTTAAGATGATGGTGATATGTTATGATGAACGTTTGTGTTTGCAGAGGTTCAGGCGACGGCGTGTTGATCCTCGGCGTAGCTCGTGCGATGCACCAGATCAGCAAGCGGCTCAGCCAGCTGGCGCCGGGCACGGGTGGCGCCGCCGCGGGCACGGGTGGCGCCGCGGCGCACACGCTGCTGCGCTTCGTGTGGGCGCACCTCGACCACTTCATGGACAGCGTGCGTCACCTGGCGCACCAGGCGCTCGCCGCCCTGCTGCAATACTGTGCCGAGCGAGACTCACTAGGTAGGTACTCGTTTGCAGGGAATACTTTAACGAACGCCCGATGCTATTTTGTTTGTTCGTGTTATGATTTGTGATTATGATAATGCCTTTTCTTTGAGGAATGATGTCTTAGCTAAAGCACAGCCTGCCGGCTGGCAAACGTTAAAACAAACTGAAAAGCCACAGCATTTAATTTGACAAGATTCTATCGTCTTGTTGTTTGTCCGTGCAGAAGGGGGTTCATCGGTAGAGCGCGTGCTATCAGAGCTGGGGGCTCGCGGCTGGTCCCGCGGGCTGCTGGCGGGGGCGGGGGGCGCGGCGCGCGCGGCCGGCGCACGGCGCGTGCTGCGCGCGCTCCCGCTGTGCAGCCTGCTGCCCGCGCTGTGCCACGACCACGTCGCGGCGCAGGTACACTATCAGAGCTGGGGGCTCGCGGCTGGTCCCGCGGGCTGCTGGCGGGGGCGGGGGGCGCGGCGCGCGCGGCCGGCGCACGGCGCGTGCTGCGCGCGCTCCCGCTGTGCAGCCTGCTGCCCGCGCTGTGCCACGACCACGTCGCGGCGCAGGTACACTATCAGAGCTGGGGGCTCGCGGCTGGTCCCGCGGGCTGCTGGCGGGGGCGGGGGGCGCGGCGCGCGCGGCCGGCGCACGGCGCGTGCTGCGCGCGCTCCCGCTGTGCAGCCTGCTGCCCGCGCTGTGCCACGACCACGTCGCGGCGCAGGTACACTATCAGAGCTGGGGGCTCGCGGCTGGTCCCGCGGGCTGCTGGCGGGGGCGGGGGGCGCGGCGCGCGCGGCCGGCGCACGGCGCGTGCTGCGCGCGCTCCCGCTGTGCAGCCTGCTGCCCGCGCTGTGCCACGACCACGTCGCGGCGCAGGTACACTATCAGAGCTGGGGGCTCGCGGCTGGTCCCGCGGGCTGCTGGCGGGGGCGGGGGGCGCGGCGCGCGCGGCCGGCGCACGGCGCGTGCTGCGCGCGCTCCCGCTGTGCAGCCTGCTGCCCGCGCTGTGCCACGACCACGTCGCGGCGCAGGTACACTATCAGAGCTGGGGGCTCGCGGCTGGTCCCGCGGGCTGCTGGCGGGGGCGGGGGGCGCGGCGCGCGCGGCCGGCGCACGGCGCGTGCTGCGCGCGCTCCCGCTGTGCAGCCTGCTGCCCGCGCTGTGCCACGACCACGTCGCGGCGCAGGTACACTATCAGAGCTGGGGGCTCGCGGCTGGTCCCGCGGGCTGCTGGCGGGGGCGGGGGGCGCGGCGCGCGCGGCCGGCGCACGGCGCGTGCTGCGCGCGCTCCCGCTGTGCAGCCTGCTGCCCGCGCTGTGCCACGACCACGTCGCGGCGCAGGTACACTATCAGAGCTGGGGGCTCGCGGCTGGTCCCGCGGGCTGCTGGCGGGGGCGGGGGGCGCGGCGCGCGCGGCCGGCGCACGGCGCGTGCTGCGCGCGCTCCCGCTGTGCAGCCTGCTGCCCGCGCTGTGCCACGACCACGTCGCGGCGCAGGTACACTATCAGAGCTGGGGGCTCGCGGCTGGTCCCGCGGGCTGCTGGCGGGGGCGGGGGGCGCGGCGCGCGCGGCCGGCGCACGGCGCGTGCTGCGCGCGCTCCCGCTGTGCAGCCTGCTGCCCGCGCTGTGCCACGACCACGTCGCGGCGCAGGTACACTATCAGAGCTGGGGGCTCGCGGCTGGTCCCGCGGGCTGCTGGCGGGGGCGGGGGGCGCGGCGCGCGCGGCCGGCGCACGGCGCGTGCTGCGCGCGCTCCCGCTGTGCAGCCTGCTGCCCGCGCTGTGCCACGACCACGTCGCGGCGCAGGTACACTATCAGAGCTGGGGGCTCGCGGCTGGTCCCGCGGGCTGCTGGCGGGGGCGGGGGGCGCGGCGCGCGCGGCCGGCGCACGGCGCGTGCTGCGCGCGCTCCCGCTGTGCAGCCTGCTGCCCGCGCTGTGCCACGACCACGTCGCGGCGCAGGTACACTATCAGAGCTGGGGGCTCGCGGCTGGTCCCGCGGGCTGCTGGCGGGGGCGGGGGGCGCGGCGCGCGCGGCCGGCGCACGGCGCGTGCTGCGCGCGCTCCCGCTGTGCAGCCTGCTGCCCGCGCTGTGCCACGACCACGTCGCGGCGCAGGTACACTATCAGAGCTGGGGGCTCGCGGCTGGTCCCGCGGGCTGCTGGCGGGGGCGGGGGGCGCGGCGCGCGCGGCCGGCGCACGGCGCGTGCTGCGCGCGCTCCCGCTGTGCAGCCTGCTGCCCGCGCTGTGCCACGACCACGTCGCGGCGCAGGTACACTATCAGAGCTGGGGGCTCGCGGCTGGTCCCGCGGGCTGCTGGCGGGGGCGGGGGGCGCGGCGCGCGCGGCCGGCGCACGGCGCGTGCTGCGCGCGGGGGGACGGCAGGAATGTAGACAGAATAAGTTGATAGTTGAATAGGTTTAGTTGATTACTTTGAATTATACAACTAAACGAAACCGTTCTTTCCTCTTAGGCATCGACCACATTCCACGCGCTCTTAGAACTCTACTGTCGAGAGACGGATTCCGCCAACATCCACAAAGAGTGGGTGTTGCCCATCATAGAATTCATTCGATCAAACGACCTGGACTGCCAGGTTCTGACGGTTCTGGAGAAGCTATTGGCTAAGGCGGTGAAGCTGGAACCTGAGCTGTTAGGGTTCATGTGAGTATTACTTAAATGGATTCAGACAAACCTCATCCACCAAAACCGATATAAACTCGAAATCGCGCAAGCATGCACGCAGGCTTCTCTACATCAACTATTGGACCACAGTTTACGTGCGTCATCCCCCAAAGTATTTAGCTCTGATTCCGCGAGAAATCTTCTCTTGATTGATTCTGCACCATGCTTTCATAACCTTCCTTTCCTACCGCAAAACCCTTAGTTAAAATAGTTCATTCGTGATCCCATTCCATCTTGTACTCCAGAGTCCCTCACATTGAAGAGGCGTTTGCGTCGGCCGACCGCGGCCACCTGAGACTCGTCATGACGCTCAGCTGTGCCGTCAGGAGTGCCCGAGGGGGCTCTCAGGGACTCTCTGGTATGTATCATCATTATAGCAACAAATTTTACGTCCCATTCCAAGAGCAAGGCTCTTCCCAATATAACCAACTTTTAAAAAAAATCATTAATTCATGTTCGACGACACAAAGTATTTACTAAGTACTTTTTTTTTCAGATGATTACATGTACAAGATACTGGAGAAAGCAATAGTCGATGCGAATGACTAGGTAATTTCGCTTATATTTAAAATAGATAATAAATAACAAAATAATTATGATTTCTCATTTTTAGAAAACATCCTAGACGATGATCCGTCCGAATTCTACATTTAAGTAATGTTTGTATCCGCAGGTCCGTATCCAATGCCTGTCGTTGTTGAGCGGCGGCGGTGGCGCCCCCTCGCGGCTGGCATGCGCGGTGGCGCGGCGCTACGTGCGCCACTGCAGCGCCGCGCAGGCGCCGCACACAAGACAACGAGCCAACACGCATCTCAACAAGGTATAGTGTACTGTTGAGCGGCGGCGGTGGCGCCCCCTCGCGGCTGGCATGCGCGGTGGCGCGGCGCTACGTGCGCCACTGCAGCGCCGCGCAGGCGCCGCACACAAGACAACGAGCCAACACGCATCTCAACAAGGTATAGTGTACTGTTGAGCGGCGGCGGTGGCGCCCCCTCGCGGCTGGCATGCGCGGTGGCGCGGCGCTACGTGCGCCACTGCAGCGCCGCGCAGGCGCCGCACACAAGACAACGAGCCAACACGCATCTCAACAAGGTATAGTGTACTGTTGAGCGGCGGCGGTGGCGCCCCCTCGCGGCTGGCATGCGCGGTGGCGCGGCGCTACGTGCGCCACTGCAGCGCCGCGCAGGCGCCGCACACAAGACAACGAGCCAACACGCATCTCAACAAGGTATAGTGTACTGTTGAGCGGCGGCGGTGGCGCCCCCTCGCGGCTGGCATGCGCGGTGGCGCGGCGCTACGTGCGCCACTGCAGCGCCGCGCAGGCGCCGCACACAAGACAACGAGCCAACACGCATCTCAACAAGGTATAGTGTACTGTTGAGCGGCGGCGGTGGCGCCCCCTCGCGGCTGGCATGCGCGGTGGCGCGGCGCTACGTGCGCCACTGCAGCGCCGCGCAGGCGCCGCACACAAGACAACGAGCCAACACGCATCTCAACAAGGTATAGTTTACTTACTATATCGCACCTTCGGTAGAAAAAAGCCGAATTACTAAATTAGTCATTTTTGGAACTACCGAAGTTCTACCGAAGGTGCGATATTATATAGAGGTAACACTATTTTACTATTTGTTGAGACGATAGGCTTCGAATCTACTGGACCGAATGGAAAAACGCTTTCACATTCGAATGCTTTTAAACATACTTATCCAATTTTTATAATGTAACCCAAGGTGTGAAATAATTCGTTATGTATCTCTGTATATCTATTGACAGTTTGTAAAGCGAGTGATCGAAGCCCACCGCGCGGCTGTCCGGAGCAACGACGCGTCCTCAGCTGAGTGGTACCGAGAGTTCGCGGCAGATCTGAGCCAGCTGTGCGTCGCTGGACTGTGCCCCGGCGCCAACTACAGCCGCCGCGTCACCGCCTTGCAGCTCCTACAGGCGCTGTCGCCTCTCACCAGGTCAGTTGTATGAACTGAGCCAGCTGTGCGTCACCGGACTGTGTCCCGCGGATCGCCTTGCAGCTCATTAGCCGGGTCCACACCGGACGATCCATAGCGCTCCAATCGCGCGCGGCAGGAGCGCGATCCAAATGTGCGGGCGGTGTGGACGTGCCGCGCGCGATCCATGCGCAGGTAATCCACGCTCCGTGATCCAGGATCGCGGATCGCGCGATCGCTGATGCAGCTTGGATCATCCGGTGTGTACCCAGCTATTAATCATTGCGACCTTGCTGAATAATCATAGTTTATATTTTGTAATTTCTAGCCCGTGGAAGGCAGAGTACGTGGAACAGCTCGTAGTGTGTCTGGAGGACAGCTACGAGGGCAACAAGGTGTTGGCTTTGGACATTCTGATGGAGGTGCCCGTGGAAATAATAAAGGTGAGCAGATTTAGTGATTGTTAGACGTTCAAATATAATGGATTAGTTTTAGGTTTTTTTATGTGTCATCTTTATCAAGGTCTATTTTAAAATTATTCTGTAATCTTAATCTCAGAAACTTTTATCATTTCATTGAAAACAGGAAACCCCAAGCAGTGCATATCTCGAGTTGAACGACGTGCTCTCACAAGCCAACGCACTGAAGCCCACAGAATGTATATCAGCCGCCTACAAGCTGGACCTCATGTGCAAGAAACTGCCCGAACGCATTCTGCAAGGACTTAACTGGTTATATAACTTTTAAAACTATCTTGGTTTTCGCCAACGACGTTTCGTTGAGGACCTTAAAAATAACGTTACAAATAACATAATACCTCTAAATTTCGTCTTGATGTTAAAGGTTAAAGACGGTTGCTTGGCGGACCATCACCCAGCATGCGAGAGAATCTCTGTATTAATCTTTTTCATTTCATCTTAATTTTGTAGTAACCATAAATTCTTTTCCAATGACATTAATATTTTATCCACAGCTCAGCCCCGTCCCCAGAAATATACACCGCCCTGCGCTCGCTTCTCTCATTCCTAGAACAGTCGTTACACAAGGGACCGTACAACGTACTGTCCGCTCCGAGAGACCATCCCACGTACGGTCTGTTGTATTGCATGCAGCACCTTATAGATGGCACAAGTTTCAGGTGAGATAAATAGAAAAAGTATAAGTAATGGTTGTTTAAATCCAGATCATAATATACGGATTTGCTTTCTACTCGCGGCTTTTGACAGCGTTGAGTATACTTTCACGCGCTTAAAATAAGATTATTTGTTATTTTGATTTAAAAGCTATTTAGCTGTGAAGGTTCATGAAAATCCATTCAGTAGATTTTACGTAAAAGAGTAACAAGCATCGATACATTTGTCTCCTAGAATTGGTAAAGGTAACTCTTATGTTTTAAAGTGTTGTAGTTTTAATGATTTCTCATAGATTTCACTATAAACACCTTCCTAATCTTATAGATGTCGCTGTGTAAAATTGTCCAGTAATATGTAGAATATGTTCACTTCAATTTCAGTGATGTAGGAGATGATTCGCAATGGAGGGCGCTTGTCCATGAGATGATAAGGACGTGTTCGAGTGTGATCAAGGACGCGCGAGTGGTCGTCAACAACGCGTCGCCGGAGGGCGCTCTGCCGGTCCACTGCCAGTTCACAGACTTTGGGAACAACGCGTGAGTCATCATGGGATAGACATTAAAATAGTTATCTTACAGTATTACACCAATTATAACACCTTAATCTCACCTTAATCCCGTACCCGGGGTCCCACAGGGGGCGTGGCTTAGTTGGCGCACGCGAGTCGCGATCCAATGTTCCTCACGTAAATGTCCGCTCCTATCAATAATGTTGTGTTCACATGTGGTCTTTATTTGCAGAGGAGTGGAGCTACAAGATGGTCGTCAAGTAACAGCGCAGATGGTCCTTCTGTGCGCTTGGCGGACGGTTAAGGAGGTAAACATAATTGTGTTAGTTATTAGGTATTTTTAAGAATTTGTTGGTTTTCCTGTAATAATAAAATAAAAGTAATCATGAAATTAATAATAATCTATACTTATATGTGTGGGTTTAACAAATTCCTAAGTTATACTCTTGTTATAATACGGCTAGCGGACGTTATGTAATTGAAATTTCTCAATATTAGTTTATGTTTTCGGCAAATATTTTTTATTTTTGTTTTTTACTAATTTGGTATGATTCTCATGTATAAATGGACATTTAATTCCAGGGCACAGGCGTCCTAGGAGCCCTAGGCAGTCTCGCAGGCCCAGGCCTCCTTCCATGGACCGAACTAATCTCTCTAGCAGAGTTCCTCGGCACTGTGCTAACGGAGGCCAGACATCGAGGGGCCTTCGAGCAGGCCTACGTGGCCTATCAACGGGTACTGCACAGGTAGGATATGACGTAGGTGCCATTGTATGACGCTGGTGGCATTGTATGACGCATGTGGTATTGTATGACGCTGGTGGCATTGTATGACGCAGTTGGTATTCTATGACGCAAGTATCTTGAAAAACTAGGAATCTATATTCATAATTTCGTCAAGGGGTACACGGTAGTATCGATCGAAACCTTTTATAAATAACGAAACATAAAAAAATATTGATTTTGAGTCGACAACATACTCGTATATAATTATATCCGCAAAATTCGGATTATGGAAAATTTCGTCCAATTTCACCCGAGCGAAGCCAGGTTTTCATCTAGTTTAATAATAAATGTATTGCAGGATGTGGCGAGACCCCGACCCGCTTGTCCGCCGATGGCCCGAACAACAACTGGATCTCACCTTGACCCGCTTGAAGAACCCAGCTTCGAAGACTGACGCGTCCCGACGCAGCGCCGGCCTGCCCTTCCTCGTACAGGTGAACTCTCACAATACCCTGTACCTTTACCATGTGTTGCCATAGTTAAATCGCCTGACGTTACTGCAGCGGTTACGTAGAACCCGCGCCCTTTCAAGTGTTTCGGTTAATGCGGGAACTACAGTAGAACCGTTAATATGTAGGCAAGCAGCGCCACGTCTAACGAACTTGAGTGCGTAGTCTAAATATGTAGTCTGTACAATTAGCTTTTTGATTCAGCATTTTAGTACCCAATTATCCGCTAGAGGCGCTGTTCAAGTTTTCATATATGTTTTAACTGCCGTCGCTAGCGAATGTAGATGGATTGCTAGAACTCATGGAAGACATACTGAGCAACACATTGAGTCTACTGTTCGACTGTCAGTTAATTAGAATGTGGTTCTGTTTCTCTATGTACACCATAGCGAATGCATTCGATTTTTCTAATTTCGAACGAGTTGTTTATCGCTAGCGCGGTGCCTGAGGGTGACGTCATTTTAGGTTCGAATTTCGAAAATTCGAACTTGAAAGAAAGAAAGAAAGAAAAATTTTATTTGTGTACAAATAACATCTTATAACACTAGGCGTTAAACTTGCTGATTATTGCTAGCGCGGTGCCTGAGCTTGAAAATCGAACTTGTTGATTTTGAATTATTATAACTAGTAGCTGTTCATAGGCGCTGGTGTCTTCACAACAAGGTACAGCGGGTCAGGGCGGGGGCGCGCTACGAGCGGTGGCGGAGGCGTTACTCACCTCCGCTCGCACTGCGACCAACCCCGACGCGAGGGCGCACGCTTCTAACGTACTGCGGGCTTTGTACAGGTATACCAATAGAAGTAAACATGTTAGTGTTTTGATGTAGGTCGTACAAAAAGAAAGACAGAGAGATTTAAAATATACTTAATCGGGAACTAATGACAATGGTATTTTTTGTTCCTTTAGGTATGGAGCCCTAGAATATTATTCCCTGAATGTTTGTTGTTTACAGAGACTCTTCTCTAGATACGGCCGTGCAAAGTTACGTCGGCGAAGGCCTACGAGTAGCAATTCTGGGCTTTGAAGGCGCCACTTGGGCAGTAAGTATAATACTAAATACTTAATTGTTTTCGATCGTGTGCCGTGTTGTATTGGCCTAAGTATATCTTACGGTAGATCTCGTCAAACCGAAGTTTGATTTGGTAAGCGTGGTGACCAAAACCCCCCTACAATCAGTTTTGGGACACCCGTGTTCAATGTCGGTAATATTTTTATTTTTCTCTAGGAACGTAACTCGTCGACACTTTTGCTGAGCGCGTTAGTTCAGCGTGTGTTCGGCGTGTCGCGCGCGCGAGCCGCTCTCACAGCGCGCGACCGCATGACGGGCCGCGTCTTCTTCCTCAGATACCCGCAACTGTTCGACGTCATGTCTGTAAGTTGTAACTAGCGTTAGTGCTGCGTTAGTTCGGCGTGTCGCGCGCGCGAGCCGCTCTCACAGCGCGCGACCGAATGACGGGCCGCGTCTTCTTCCTCAGATACCCGCAACTGTTCGACGTCATGTCTGTAAGTTGTAACTAGCGTTAGTGCTGCGTTAGTTCGGCGTGTCGCGCGCGCGAGCCGCTCTCACAGCGCGCGACCGAATGACGGGCCGCGTCTTCTTCCTCAGATACCCGCAACTGTTCGACGTCATGTCTGTAAGTTGTAACTAGCGTTAGTGCTGCGTTAGTTCGGCGTGTCGCGCGCGCGAGCCGCTCTCACAGCGCGCGACCGAATGACGGGCCGCGTCTTCTTCCTCAGATACCCGCAACTGTTCGACGTCATGTCTGTAAGTTGTAACTAGCGTTAGTGCTGCGTTAGTTCGGCGTGTCGCGCGCGCGAGCCGCTCTCACAGCGCGCGACCGAATGACGGGCCGCGTCTTCTTCCTCAGATACCCGCAACTGTTCGACGTCATGTCTGTAAGTTGTAACTAGCGTTAGTGCTGCGTTAGTTCGGCGTGTCGCGCGCGCGAGCCGCTCTCACAGCGCGCGACCGAATGACGGGCCGCGTCTTCTTCCTCAGATACCCGCAACTGTTCGACGTCATGTCTGTAAGTTGTAACTAGCGTTAGTGCTGCGTTAGTTCGGCGTGTCGCGCGCGCGAGCCGCTCTCACAGCGCGCGACCGAATGACGGGCCGCGTCTTCTTCCTCAGATACCCGCAACTGTTCGACGTCATGTCTGTAAGTTGTAACTAGCGGTAGTGCAGCGTTAGTTAGTTGTAACGAACTTTGTAAACCCAAAGGATAATCACAAAAATCCAATATAACTTTTTAAACTATCATGGTTTTTAACTATATTTAACAGTGACAGTGACAATCAAACTCTCAATAAAAGACTCAGGAAGAGGGTAGATCGTTTCGTTTGTCAATAACGGTCTGCCTACCCGCGGCCCCGCCGGTGTCATCAGTTTGTCCGTAAACATGGCGCTTGTAACAGTGTCGAAATATCGGAAAACTCAAAAACATATGTTACCCGTTTCATGTTCAAATATGTATACTGTTTTTTATTTGTAGGAAAAGCTGAAAGAAGTATCTGAGAGCGAAGAGAAGCTGCTCCTATCTCCCTCTCTCTACCCGGTGCTTCTGCTTCTGGGCAGATTGTATCCTTCTTCGCTGGAGGGAACAGAATCCAACATCAAGGTGCGAGTATTTACAGGGCTTTTCATTAATATGGATTTTATATGCTGAGAAGCGTATTTTAGTGTCTTTCTGTACTCTGATAATAAAATTATAAATATTTATTATTAAGTTTAAATTACCTAAGTATAAGGATCTCTTTAACGCAGTGGGCAAAGATTCTGTTGTGCAGAAGGCCAGCCCGAGACAAATATTCGTATTTATAGATATTTATTTCTATGTCTTTTTATTTCCGGGTGTTTAAATCTTTGAAAATATGTATCCTTGTACATTATATTATGTGTAAGAAATATTGTATTGTTGTAGCTGGTGTCGTTGGTTCCGTCGGTAGTGTCCTGCGCGCGGTCCCGCGTGCTGGCCACGCGCCGCCTGGCCGCCGCCGCCGCCGTCTCGCTCGTCGCCGCAGACAGGTACCACTACCACTACCATCGTCTCAATAGCTGGGTCCACACCGGATGATCCAAGCTGCATCAGCGATCGCACGATCCGCGATCCTGGATCACGGAGCGTGGATTACCTGCGCATGGATCGCGCGCGGCACGTCCACACCGCCCGTACATTGGGATCGCGCTCCTGCCGCGCGCGATTGGAGCGCTATGGATCGTCCGGTGTGGACCCGGCTATTGAGCTCCCTAGAGCTATGTCCACACTCTACCTTTGTTTGTTCATTAAGGGAGTCACAGCGCACGCGAGGCACGCCCTTAGCGCATGCGCGATGACAGTTAAAGCGACGCGCGCGCTGTGGTTCACGATATCCAACATGGATTTCTGTGCCTTGTAGCGTTCAACAACAAGATGGCGGACGAAGAAATGGATTTAACGTTGTGTTAAAAGTTTGTTCGTCGCACATGTTTTCAAAAAGTTAACAGAACTACGACTGAACGAACTGGTGTTGCGTTCAATTAAGGCATTAAATTATTGAATGCGCTAAACGAAAGTTGAATAGAAAAATGGAGACGAAAGTTGAGGATGAAATGGCACAGTGTGGATATAGCTATCGATTATATAGAACCAGTGCTTTCTTTACATTTTCCTCCATCAGCCGTCATATCTTTATTTATTTTAAATAATTCATTAAGAATACATGATGCAGCTGATTGTAACATTTGTCTGTTTGTGTATAGATACGCACAGCACTTGGATTACCTGGTGGGTCTGATCTCTGCGCCCGCCGTCGAGAGGAACTTCTGTCACGGCATATTGTTGCAGATCTGCGCACTGCTTGATAATAAGGTGAATCAATATGAACCAATTTATAAGGTATTAATTCAGTTTTCAAAGAAAATCTATACTAATAATACATCTGTAAGGGCCGGTCATCGAGTAAATATAGTTTTTTTTATTCATATTGTGTGCATGGGCTCAATTTTATGATACTGAAACTCAATTGACGATTTAAAATTTTTTGTTCTGTATTTGTATTTTTATAAGTATATTATATATTTTATGTAGATGTGTTATTCTAATGCATGAAGTATATATTATTTAGTAAATAATATTATTCAAAAGTTATATAAATTCCATTGTGTAGTTTATTTGGATTTGTATCTGATTCTAGCCTCCAAAAGTGGAAGTCAAAAGTTTGTCTATCCATCGCACAAACTGGATACTATTGCAACCTCCCGACCGCACCTGCTATCCGCTACTCAACCAATACATACACATGATGACTGCACTGCTAAACAGGTAACAATTGTAATTGTAACATCTTATTGTACAAAAGTTTCAAAAGGTTTTAAAGGGTTTTATTATTGCTACTACATACCTACTTGTATTTTTATGTGCTACTAACGACATAAGGATTAAGTGGTTCAAAATAAACCAATTAAGTATATTTTCTTTTTAATATTAATAAATGACACGGATAAAGTATTTTCACTTTTTGTAGCATGCTCAATGCATAACAAAACATTTCTTTTATTACAGTTTCCCCGAAACCCTTGAAGAAGAAATTCTAACATTAATGGAAGATCAACTAAAGAACATACTTCTGTCAACGCCATCTAGCGTCGCGAGCGGCCGCGCTATTTGTCTACAAGACTGTCTCGCTCTCGCTCTAACACTGCAAGAGAGAAAGGGACGTCACGAGTCTGCTGCTGGTAAGGAGGCTTAAGCCGCGTTTATATTTACCTGACGTGTTGTATTGTGACGATATCGGTTTTCTTACATACGTCAGTCTAACACAGAAAAAAAAGAAAAGCGCTAAATAAATATGAACGCTTCCATATCAAATGTATGAAACTGATACCGTTCTGATGCATCATAACACAACACGTCAGATATATATAAACGCGGCTTTAGGCGCAAGCTTTTCCCGCGTTTAAATGGATTGACTCAGGGCAAAAATTAGTAGCTCATACTATTCATCTAATAATGTATGAACTAGTTCATTATAATCGAATCACTATTTATATCACAATCTGTCGTGTTTATTATTATTCCTACAAAACTTCACTGACTGTGCATTTATAAGAATATTACTAACGCTTGAACGGTGTGATTCCAGATCTAGTTATAACCGGTTTGAAACATCCAGTCTACGAAGTGAACTCCGCGGCGTTGGACTACGTGCTACGCTTGCACGGACGTCCAACGGCCGACATCGACAGTGGCGATAGAGGTAACTATTTGCTTTTATAACATTAATGAATATTGTAACTGTAAATTTTCCATTTAATTGTAAATTTATTAATAAGTATCTTATTTGACATGTATTACTTAAAATTTAACATTAATATTAGTAGTGCTTAGATAAAGAAATATGTAACACGTACAGACATGCCAATGTTATTGTGTAACTTTATGGTGCAATAAAGAGTTTACTGAGTTTTAGCAGACTGGGAGGACAGTCTGTTTGACACATTTTTGTAAATGTCTACACCTTGTCTTGAAACTGCTAAACGGCAGAAAAGATTTGAAAACCTTGGGCTTTTTGGCGTAATAGTAAAGTAAATGTTGTTGCATACATGATATAATATATTTCAGATAGCAAAGTTAGCCTCAGCTCAGATGAAGCTTACCACGTCGCGGCACTAGAGGCGCTGCGATCGCACGATTTTTTGTCGCTAGTTGTGAGCGCGGCGCTCCCACGCGACATTTGGACGCGCGACCCGCATCGTGCTGCCAAGATACTGCATGTAAGAAAAAAATAAAGTTATTTTGTAAAATTCCTCAAATTCGTACTTAATATTTAAATGTTACATGTGTGTTTATATGTTGCTGTGTGAATTGTCCAGCAATATTTATTTATTATTTATTTTATTTACCTATATGTGTTACTTTGTTTTAAGGTATTAGTTGTCGAAGACGCTGTGGACGAAATATTACGTATATCGCACGTGTCAGAAGATAATCCAGACTTGCCTCTCACTCTCGCTCTGTGTCGCCTCGCGGAGAGAAACGACGAGAGAACACACCTCTACCTCGAGGCACTCACTAGGTTAGTATGATTTTGAAAGACCTATTTGGTTCTAGTTACTAAATTGATAGGTTGATTATCTGATCAAATACCTACTACCTCCTATCATACGCATAGATATGTGTATGAAAGGAGGTAGTAGGTACTCGAATGGGAATTTCAAAAGGGAAGCGAACAGGAATCTTTATAAAGGCATTCTTCGCCACTGCTATTCACGTATGGTTCGATGAATAAGTTGAGTTTCAGTCCCTAAGTATCTGTAAGGTATATTAATTTATAAGGTTTAGTTTTTTGACATTTGGCTACGAAACTCTGAAAAAGGTAAGTGTGAACGCTATTTTCACATTCATAAAGTAATTCAACTATAACTATATTTTTCCTATTTTGTAGTTTGTTTGTGTAATGTTACTGTTGGTCATATATGCACCTATGTATAAAGTATACAACTATGTATAATGCTATATGTGGAAGCTGTCTATAGCTTAAGTGAACCTATAAGTTGTGATCTATTTTTTGTATATAAGCTTTTTGTTTCCCAAATAAATAAAATAAAATCAACTTCACAGACACTTGTCAAGCCAGTTACTTGACAGTAACAACAGTAACTCAGCGCGGCACCTCCGCACGTGCCTGCGCGCGGTGGCACGCGCGTGCGGTCCGGGCGCGTCGCGCGGCGCACGTGCGGTCGCCGCGCGGTTCCTGCGCAAACACTACCAGGACCTGAATGACTATGTGGAGACGTTGTCGGGGGACGATCTGCGGTATTCCTGTAAGTCACTTATGTCTCGTGAAATATATACTTACCTTATTTTTTTTATTTAATATATGCTGTCCCACTGCTGGGCAAAGGTCTCCCCTTGATTTCGCCAGTTTTTGCGATGTTTTGAGATCTCTGACCACTCTTGTCTCAAATGCGTACAAATCATCCCGCCAGCGCTTTCTGGGGAAAATTTATTTCATTTGTTTCCATAAAATCATAAAGATTAGTCATAAATAAAAATAAATAAATAAACGCTGCGTTTGCCGATTCGCGATCTCCATTCGAGAATTTTCGGCGCCATCGGCCATCCGTTCTCCTCGCTATATGCACCAAAAACCTACCTAAATCTAGTGCCAGTTCTCTGTCTGTAGTATATATGGCACTATGTTCTACTTTACAGTTGAGATAGAAATGCTGCCGGCCGTGGCATTATCCTGGTTACTGCGGGACGAGGAAGCATCTTTACGGACTATCGCGGGCGCGGCGTTGTGGCCTGAGGTTAGTGATTAATATCTATCTATACCTACATTATATTCATGTTCATTTTTAAAAATTGTTATGTAAATACCAATTTGCCAGCATCTTAGTTTAAATTAATAATCATTCATACACTTTTTCTACCAAAGTCAACATTTCTCTGTTGGCAACACTTTTGAGTATACGTCAAATCTGTTGGCAACTTTGAGTGTACGTTTTGAGATAAATACATTTCTTAAACCATAGTTAGGTACAGTCGGGTAAGAAAGTGGTTTACCAGTTTTGGCAAAAGTTTCTGTGTGATATAATGATCTATATCAGGGGTGGCCAACTTGATAGGACCCAAGATCTCTTTTTCATTATAGAGACCCTGTGCGATCTACCAATTTCATACTTACTTCTAGAAATCAAAAAGTGGCCAAGTGCGAGTCGGATTCGCCCATGTAGGCTTCCGCAGCAATTGTGAACAACAATGAAATAGTTTATGACGTATTATAAAAAAAACTTGATAATTTTCGTTGTTAGTTTTTATGGTTATGTACAAAATATATTTTTTCTTGATTTATCATCCTCTTTATTTTAGAAATAAGAGGGGGGGGGGGGGGGGACACTCTGTTTTCCACTTTGGAAGAGTCTCACGTCCAAACTATTAAGTTTAGAATTAAATAGTGTTAGAAACATTGTTATGATTTTCGAAGACCTATTCATAGATACCCCACACGTATGGGTTCGATTAAAAAAAAGTTTTTAAGTTTCAGTCCTATGTATGGGGATCCCCAAATGTACCTAATTTTTTTATGAAATCTTAGTGCGGTTCACGGAATACATCTACTTACAAAATTTTTGCTTTATAGCTCTTATAGTTTCGAGGAAAAACGGCTGTGACATACGGACGGACGGACGGACATGACGAATCTATAAGGGTTCCGTTTTTGCCATTTGGCTACGGAACCCTAAAAAATGAAACAGCATATTTCAGTTCGCTTCCCTCTTATTGGTCATCGCGCGCCCAAAGCAAAAGACTACACTGCGTTTAAAAGAGGATTAAATACCTTGACAGAACAGCGATTGAAAAATTATACAAAATCATGCGTCCAGCAGTAGGTGATTACGTTGGGCAGTTTAGTCTATTTATTTATTTTTGCCTTGCCAAGATCGACTGGACTAACAGTCGCGATCGACCGGTCGATCGCGATCGACCGGTTGGCCACCCCTGATCTATATGGTTGACTTTTCTAACAATTTAACTGACGTACAAACGAATCTCAACCGTAGGGTGGTAGACGACATTTTTTGCTGACTGTACCTATATTGTAATTCATTTGACCTGAGAGGAGACGGAGCACGGCGGGAAGCTCACTCCTCCTGATAAAGACTGCTCTTGTTGTGGTCGAAACGTCGAGAGTTGTTTAACTCCTGTGTAAATACGTGAGTAATTCTCGTTTTATTTTGAAAGTGAAATATATTGTAATTGTGCAGGGCTCCCAGACCTTCGTAGAGTCGGTGTCCCTGTGCTCGCTGCTGTCCCGCTGCGGCTCCGGGCCCGCCGCGGCGCGCCGCCTCGCCGCGCTGGCGCTCACGACGCCGACCCGGGACCGACACGACACCGACATCTCCGCAGAGGTCAGTGACAACTATACATTTCATTTCTTTCCATGTGTTTTTATCAGATTATCTAGATCCCGAAACACAAGCTTAGAGCTTACCACGGCTTACATATTGCTGGAAAATTCACACTAAACGTGTGAATATTTATATACTATATGTAAAAACTAGCTTCCGCCCGCGGCTTCGCCCGCGTGGAAATAAAAAGTAGGCTATGTTCTTTCTCAGGGTCTAAAGCAGGGATGCACAGACTTATTAAGACTAGGGGCCACTCGGGCAAATTATGAACTGATGGCGGGCCGCCAGAAGGATATGTCATTAAAGACAATAAAGATGTATTAAAATTGAAAAATAATTTATTAATTGGAAACGTGGCACTGCATAGTGCTTACAATCTTTTTTATATTTGGCTCAAATTTACTTGTATTGAAAAGGTTTGTTCACATAATATAGGTAGAACCAAATAAGCTGGCACATTTCAGAGCATTTATGAGCAACTCCTTGACTCTGGCGCATTTTCAACTGAAATCGTGAAAGGATTGCTGAATATGTCCAACAGAGGTTTCACTTTTTTAAACTCCGAAAATCTGTCTTGAAAAGATTGAATAAAAATATCTAGCTTTTCTACATAACTGAAATTAATCGCAGTTTTGTTGAATTTTTCAGGCATTTTCTTATAATTCGCAAATTGATTGTAATTTCCAGAATTCAATTGCGATCTGAAAAGGGTCAGTTTGCATTGAAAGGATGATACATGAGCGTAGAGCTGGGATATCAGTTGATTTTTGCCTTGAAGCCGTGTGTTCAAGACATTCATATGATTTGTAATGTCAACTAAAAAAGCCAAATCACACAACCAATCAGGATTTTTAAGTTCCGTCCGGGACATCCCTTTGCATTTCCGCCAGAAATATTCCAATTTCTTCTATTAAATTTAGAAATCGTTACGTGTCAATCCACGACATAGCCACCTTACTTCTGTATAATACAGTAAGTCTCCATATTCGCTTTCGATGTCATCAAGGAATTGTTTGAATTGCCTGTGATTGAGTCCTCGTGATTTTATGAAATTTACAGTCGAAACTACCACTTTCATGACATTTTGAAATTCAATTTTTTTTAGAACAGAGGGCTTTTTGGTGTAGGTATAATGCAGTGAAACTGCATGAGATCTTCAGCGTTTATGTTTTTTTTCTTGCAGATGCTTTTTCAGCAAAGTAACTAGCCCAGAATTGACACCAATCATCGAAGGAGCACCGTCAGTCGCAACTCCCGATAGTAACATCGTAAGAATATGAGAAGTTGCTGTGGAACTAATATAGTCAGGGATCCGTAGTACAAGGGAATCAAGTGATTACTAACAAGCTAATTTTTCGTGAGTAGCTTAATTTTAATGAGACGCCCAAAAATATCCTATACTCAACTTTTGATTGTGGTAGCTAACAGAGATATCGAGGATTAAATATGTCGATTTGATGATCCAAAAAAATTGATTACTAACCGGCTGTTTTTTAGTTATATCGTAAGATAATGATCTAAATAGTATGAAAAAATATTTGTCCTACAAAACCTATGGTTTGATCAAAGAGTCCCCCATTTCCAAAATGTATCGAAAACGAGGTCAAAATAAATGATTACTAACCAGCTGATTTTTTGTTGTATACTTAATTAATATTTATAAAATCTAACTGACATATTGTCCTACAAATTTCGTGGTACGTTATCCCGGTCCTACGCCTAGACATTGTTAATACCACAAGACCATTTATCTCATTAGTAACTGTAGGACAAAAATATTACAGAATAGGTTAGTGTGTTCCTTGCCCAAATGTAACAATGTCCTACAAAAAAACAGGTATGTATCGCTAGTCCGACAAGAATTGTAATTTTTAAGTTTGCCTATTTGTAACATAGAAAGTTAAGTCGGCGTCAGTGTAACAACACAACCGTAATAAAATATAATTTGTAATTATATCAAAGACATATTTCGTCGGTTTTCGCATCTACTCAGTTGGCGTAATGGCAAGGATCAAACTGTCGATGATCGAACTCGGTGACTGTGCGTCACCGAGTTCGATCCCCCGAAAGAGAGTTCTTTTTGTGATTATGGATAAGATAGTGATTTTTTTAAAATTTAAATAACTTTATTTTATAGTTATCTAGGTAAAAAAATATTGTAGGTATTAAGTATTTATACAACTATACTTATTTGAATATTATAAAGCTGAAGAGTTTGTTTGAACGCGCTACGCAGAAGTATTAAAATAATTATTATAAAAACTAAATTGTCTAAAATAATATCAGAAAATGACGCGGACAAAGTCGTGGGTAACAGCAATAATTATAAAGCTAAGGAGGTTGTTCGATATTCAAAAATAAACCACCTACATGACTTGAACATACTTAATGACCTGATTCCACCATCTCCTTTCCACTCCAGGACAAGCAGACGCACGGCGAATTATAACCCGTATTTAGTGGATAACTGGATATATCTCATACACCCGCACTATGCGATTCTCATCCACCTTTATAGTTCGCACCGCTAAGGTCTAAGGTACGGACGGACAGACGGACGGACGGACAGACGTGACGAATCTATAAAGGTTCCGTTTTTGCCATTTGGCTATGGGACCCTAAAAATAAGTTATTATGACTGGTTGGTAATAATCTATTGTGACCTTGTTTTAGATACATTTTGGAAAGGGAGGACTCTTTGATCAAACCATAGGTTTTGTAGGACAAATATTTTTTCATATAATTTAGATCATTATCTTACGATAAAACTAAAAAACAACCGGTTAGTAATAAATTTTTTTGGATCATCAAATCGACATATTTAATCCTTGATATCTCTGTTAGCTACCACAATTGAGAGTTGGGTATAGGATATTTTTGGGCGTCTCATCGAAACGAAGCTATTCACGAAAATTCAGCTTGATAGTAATTATTTTTACATCAAGGATGTGTACTACAACTTTGGACCGTAGGACCGGGAAAACGTACCACGAAATTTGTAGGACAATATGTCAGTTAGATTTTATAAATATTAATTAAGTATACAACAAAAAATCAGCTGGTTAGTAATCATTTATTTTGACCTCGTTTTCGATACATTTTGGAAATGGGGGACTCTTTGATCAAACCATAGGTTTTGTAGGACAAATATTTTTTCATATTATTTAGATCATTATCTTACGATATAACTAAAAAACAACCGGTTAGTAATCAATTTTTTTGGATCATCAAATCGACATATTTAATCCTCGATATCTCTGTTAGCTACCACAATCAAAAGTTGAGTATAGGATATTTTTGGGCGTCTCATTAAAATTAAGCTACTCACGAAAAATTAGCTTGTTAGTAATCACTTGATTCCCTTGTACTACGGATCCCGGACTAATATCAGTGGATTCGTCGAGTGCTAGTGAAAAAAATTCATTGATCTTAGTTTTGAGAGCGCGCGCGAGATTTAAATTACTAATTTTTTTTGATTACGTACATATTTTTTTTGTTTTTTTTCTGTCAGCGCGGGGGGCACTAGTATTCGACCGACGGGCCGCATGCGGCCCGCGGGCCGCGGTCTGTGCATCCATGGTCTAAAGATTGTATGTGCCAAATTTCATCAAGATCGATTGAGAGGTTTAAGCGGGAAAGCGTAACAGACACACAGACAGAGTTACTTTCGCATTTATAATATAAGTAAGGATAAGTCGGGTTTTCCTGCCTGACGGTTTTGCATTCGTTGGATAAGTTTCAGGCTGTGCTGTGTGAGGTTATAGTAAAGAAAATTGCGGCGGAAAAATGTAATATAGAGGGCGAAGCCGAAGGGCGGAAAGCTAGTTAATTATAATTTATTTTGATTGCCAAGTAGCGCGGCAAGATGTTAAATATGGTGATGATTCCTAATTTGCTGTTACTTTTAGAAATTCAATAAATTATAAAAAAGCGTAATATAACGAGTATTTACTCGTCCGTTGTTCCATCCACAATCACAAAATAACACTAATTTGGATTCAGTCATATCAAAGTAATGCCTTTTGCTTCCAGTGCCGCGTGTTCGAGGAGAGCGAGAAGTTCAACGTGTACTCCGAGGAGGAGCTGTGGGCGGCCGACTGCGCGCGCGCCTTCCGCCGCGCATGCGCCGCGCCCCCCGGCCCCCTCGCCGCGCCCCCCGGCCCCCTCGCCGCGCCCCCCGGCCTCCTCCCCGCGCCCCCCGGCCCCCTCTCCCCCGGGGACACGCTGGACGCCATCCTACAGGAGCGCTCCGACTATCTGTTCACTGCGGCGAGGGATTCCAGAGTTATGGCCGTCTTTAGAACACATTTAATTTTGTAATACTTATACTGAGCCGTGTTGGCCAAGTGGGAGAACTCTCGACTTTCGTTCATAAGGTTCATAAGGCTCAAACCCCGCCACGCACCTTGAAATATTTATAAGGGGCATATAAATACATGCTCTGACAGCGAAGGCAAACATCAAGTGAGGAAACCGGCATGTTCTGAGAACTTTAATTTATTAAGTTATATTATAATTGATTATACATATAGAGAATAGGCACCTAAGAGTCTTATTTATAAGATAAATAAGAATCATAAGTCAATATTGAATTAAGTAGGTAATACTAATAATAGCACCATGTACATTATAGATTTTTATATGTACTCGTATGTACATATAAATCACTACCTTGTAAAGGTTTCATGTGTTTGTAGATTTATAAATCTTCTCTTCTAATATATAAAAATGAATGTCACTTTTCGTTGTGTTTTTATAACTCGAGAACGATTTTGGTGCTATTGGTTTTAACATAAATAGTAACTCAGGAAAGGTAGTAGTTTAGTTTTAGCAGCTAGAAAACATGTTTTGTTCTATGGAGTGAAAATTTAACTTCAGATTATATGTTATGTATTTTGTTTATCTCTTCTTATTATTATTATTTAGTTTATCTTAGTATATTGTTGTGATATATTATAACAGTCGTTACCATAACTCATTATGACTTGAAAAACTGATTTGGCAAAATTTACTTCGTTAAATCCACGAAAGGAAAAACCATAAAATACTACAATAAAATTGCAATTATTGGTAGGTAGGTATACAAAAAATTACTTTAACAATGTCACAATTTTATTTACAACAAACATACATACATTTAAACAAAACACAGGTATAGTAAAACCATTTCTAAAATGAACGCCCCTCTACCAAATTGTGATTTTTTTTTTCTGTGTTTTCTGTTTTTCTGTATTTCCTCTCACACGTTGAAATCATCACGGTCTTGTGGAGGGAAGTTCATTTTTAGAATGGTTTTACTATACGTACATAGATATCTTGGTTTATGAATCTGATATGGGTTGGAAACACAGCCGCACTGAAATGTTATTTAGTTCTTCAATATTATAAATCAAACTATTATTTTTGTTTCAAAACATAAATTTTTAGTTTTGAAAATGGAAGAATAGTAACGATGAATCACATCACATACTTATACCGGCAATGTAAGAAAAGTATTGTTGACATAATTGCAAAGTCCATTTATAAGGTCTATTTATGTGAACAAAACATACACAACAGATCAACGCAAATTTTGTTTACAGTCATCAGTCACACACCCACCAGTCCTTACTGGGTGAAAACTGATATTAAATAACATCTGTCCCTTCTCATATCTATTTAATATCAAATCTTTAAATAGAAAGAGACGGATATAATTTAATAACAGTTTCAAATAAGTAAGGATTCTGATTGCGGTCACACTATCTTGTTCCTCCGTATCCGGTACACTTCCGCGGCAACTTGACTGTTCTTGAACCTGTGTGGCTCTTTCTTGTCTTTAGCGCCATCTGTTGGCCTGCTTGTGGAAGTTTTTGGTACTTTATCAGTTTTTTGCGTTAGTCTTTTCAATTTATCTGACAGAGGTTCTCGGGTAGGTTCGTCCTCTTCCTGGAAAATATAATATATGGGTTAACAAAGGTTGGCTTCAATATCTATTATTATTATTTATTTATAGACAGGCAGCCATAGGCTGATGTGTTTACGTCAAACAGTTATGACTAGTTTAGTGTGACTTTTGAGTTTTTTGCTATTGTTTCGTAAGCTTGTTTTTGAAGGATCTATTGACTTTTTTATTTATTTTATTGAACCAAACAAAATATTTAAAATAGAATAAAGTGTTGTATACTAAAACCATTTCTAAAATGAACTCCCCTCTACCAAATTCTGTTTTTTTTTTCTGTGTATTCTGTTTTTCTGTATTTCCTCTCACACGTTGAAATCATCACGGTTTTGTGGGGGAAGTTCATTTTTAGAATGGTTTTACTATACCTTGAAGAGATCCTTGACATGCAGCAGTCTCTGCGCGTTCCCCTGCCGCAGCAGATGCGCCAGCCGCCGCCCGCGCGCCGCCCCCCTCTCCAGCGCCGCCAGCCCCCACCCCTCCCCGCGGCCCTCCGTCTCACTGCCGCCTTCCAGCTGCCAGGCGGCGTTACGGACTTCCGCCTGAAATTATATAACGTATCATAAGTCACTGAATTGTCCAGCAATATTTATATTTATTTATATATCATAGACTTTCATGTATGTATAAGCTGAGTGCCGATAGCCCTGCCTTACCTTGAGCCGCTCCAGTTCCTCGTAGCTGACGTTCTTGCTGACGTTGAGCGCGGGCTCCAGCGGGTTGATGACGTAGAGCGGCTGGCCGTGCGGCTTGCGGACGCACGTGCCCTCGTATACGGACACCGCGCGCTCCTAAAAACAGTTTGGACATTTTCAAAATTTTCGTGAGTACTTTTCATTTTACCCCCACCACCTCCACTGAGCAGCCGCGCGCTCCGGTACCTCGCCCGCAGTGAGAACCGCGCGCGACCTGAGAGGAGACGGGGCACGGCGGGACACTCCTGATAAAGACTGCTCTTGTTGTGGTCGAAACGTCGAGAGTTATTTAACTCCTGTGTAAATACGTGAGTAATTCCCGTTGTTATAAAATGAATAGTTTGTACATTCATATATTATATACCTACTATACGTAAGCAAGAGTAGTCTTTGCACCCCTATTTACGTTCCCATTGTTGGAACACAGAAACTTCTCTCTTATCTAGAGATAAGACCACGCTAGAAAAGAGCGGGTCGGATAGTATACTTAAATAATATTGAAATGTAAGTTTGTAAGATTTTCTTAATGAAGGATATTTTTGCCGCTGTGTCTCGTCTTTGGTACCAGAGGATTTACACCATCCTTAACACGTTTCCTGTATGACCCATCGGTGGGGCATATCGTGCATGACACATGTATGGGTCATTCATATCCCAATATAATATCCAAAAAAATCATTTGCACACAGGGGGTGGACTCCGTAATTGTGTCTACACAGGGAACGTGTTAAGTAACAGTACCTGAAAGTCGAACTGCGCGTAGAACTCGAAGAAGTGCAGCAGCAGCGTCTGCAGGTCCGCGCGCGACTGCGAGTGCAGCGCGGCCGGCAGCGGAGCGGAGCGGAGGAACGTGCAGTTCACGTTGTCCTCCGCGATACGCACGTCCGCCTTACCTGCAGAGCACAACAACTTCATCAAGTTAATACTAAATACAATAATAAATCTTTTTACAATATAAAACTGATATCACACAGTTTATGTAAAAACGTAACGAACCAGTCGCCCGTACGATTTTTTAAAGTTCCCCTCAATTATGTCTTAAAAGTACTTTAAAAGTTTGATGATGGCAGACATAAGCGAACTGTGAACAAACATAAAAAATATAGCGAAGAGAGAGAAGAGACCATATCCATAGATCGAATTGAGAAACCTCTTATAACCTGCGCACATATAGAAGCGAATTATAAATGGCGTCCGCTCGCATGCGTTCTCGCTCACTCTCTATCGCTGTCTATACTCACACAGTGAAGTACGCGCTACAAAAAAATAGTCAGTCAGGCCTAATTCGCACGAGAGCTTTTTTAACGTCCGTTAAAAAAGCGTTCAAATAGAACATAATAATTATGTTCTATTTGAACGTTTTAGGCATACCCAAGTACGTGTTCACACGTCGGCGATTTTAGAACGCGACGCTTTTTTATCGAGCAGTGTTGCATTTTCAACGAAAAGTGCTGGTAATAGGCCGTATGAAACTTTTTATTATTATTCACACTATTAAAAAAACGCCGGCGCTGCGATTAGTACGATGAGTTCTAGTAGAAATATTCCAATAATTCGTCAAATCTTGTATACTTGTCGAATCTTCGTACAGTGTCACAAACTGTTATTTTAAGTATCTCTGTTCATTCAGAGGATGTACCCAGAATGTCCTTTTTTTCTTCTTCTTCTAGCAACACAAATCGCTATAGCTAGTTATTTAGCAAAAAAAAATTCCCACGGCTTTCTAAAGCGAGGGACGAGACGAAAGTGATTTAAAAGCGTTCGTATGAATGATCACATTGAGGACCTTTATAAAAGCGCCGGGTTTATAACGCAAAGTTGTTTAAACTCTTTACTTTACTTTACTAAAAAAATAATTTCATTTAAAATAAGTATTTTGTAAAAAAAACTCTGTAGGGACCTAGATAAAAATACTATTTAGATAATAATAATACAATAATACCGTGGAAATATGCTCGAATTACAAATAATTTTGGTATTATGTTTGTATGGGAAATTCGTCGTGACGCCGGCCTGTTTGAGAAATTGTTTTGCCAACCGTACCATACCTACCCGCCGCCATTTACAGAATTCACTTTTAATTGCGCAGGTTATATTTTATTTAAGTCGGTTAAAAAAGTGAGTTGCTGACGTTTGGGACAACATTTCTTTATGATAAACAATTGTCATTTTTATTGTTTTTCGATTTAAATTATTTACCGTTCTAGACCTGCATTGAATTGGCTATTCTAATCTATTGTCACAAAGCCAAACTTTTTCATGAATCTAAATAAATAAATGATAAACCATACATACCCGCTTTCCGGACGAGGGTCTTGACCGAGGGAAGCACGAAGCCGTCCTTGGATTTGTGCTGGAGGAAGAATAGTACCAGCAGCGTCAGCGGGAAGTTGGTGATCCAGCGGCCCGGGTGCGGACTGGTCAAGCCTGCCTAACCACAATACCGCACTTATTACTCATATTCAACATAATCATTATAAAAAACAATATAAATGATTTATTACAAACAATATTTTAGGACCATATAAAATAACAAATAGGTACAAAAATAATTGAAAATAAACAACAGAATGAATAAATAAAAAAGTAATAAATATTACTGGACAACAAATCTGCTTATAGTTAAACAACTGATTGCAGATAAAAGCAGAACACAAAAAAAAAAATATTACTGGACAATTTTACACAGCGACATCTAGCCCCGTGGCGAGGATTGATCAGGAAAAACTTTGAAGTTTCTGTGCGAAGTAATGATCGATATGGTTGACTTTTCAATCATAATTTAACTGACGTACAAATGAATCACAACCGTAGGGTTGTAGACCACATTGACTGACTGTACATATAAACTATTATATTATATAAGTTACCGAGTGCGCCCAGCGCCGCACCGCGAACACGAGCGGGCGCACGCGCGCGTCCAGCGAGCCTAGCAGCCACAGCAGCTCCGACATGTACACGCCAGACCTGCAACAACACAAACAAAAACACTCATTTAATATTAAACAGAAAAAATTAGAAGATTACAACATTTGGTCCTCGAATGGGAATTAAATCCACGCCTTCCACTATGAGTTCTTCTCTACTATGAGTTTTAGCAATCTACACTCACTAGCGACTGCAATTAATAATGTATGAAAACTTGAACAGCGCCTCCGTGGTTCGTTGGGTACTAAAATGCTCATTCAAAAAGTTAATTGTACAGACTGCGTATTTAGACAATGTGCCGCCACTCAAGTCCGTTAGACGTGGCGCTGCTTGCCTAGATATTAACGGTTTCCTCATTAACAGTAAGGCACTGGCTCTATGTAACCGCTGTAGTAACGCCAGGCGATTTAACTCTGACAACTCACCATAAGGGAAAAATTACAAGATCACAACGTAACCTTGGTCGTGATCTTGTTATTTTTCCTTCCTTTTAAGTTTTCTAATAATTTAGAATCAATCACTATAAAATAAATATTAGTAGCACTGACGTGTTGTTGTAGCAGATGTCCACATCAAGGCCCGCGATGTGGTGCGTGCACTGCACGATGGGCACGCGCGCCTGCGGCACGCGCGCCACGCGGGCGGCCCCGGCGGCGCGCAGTTCTAGCGCCGCGCCCACCAGCTCCATGTGGCGCGCCCACGGACGCAGGCCGCCCTCGCAACGCTTCTCTTGGAACACTAGCCGCTTGGAGGGGTCACACTGGAATTTCAACTTCAATCAAATCAAAACATTCATTGTATTCATGAATTATAATAATCATTATCTTTATGAAGAAGGTTTACAAGTAGAATTACGCAAAGCAAGGGTGGAAAGCTAGTAATAAAATAAGTAAGTAGTCCTGCTTATTTTTATTTTATTTTGACTTTAGCCTGCTCACCACCAACTTTATACCTATGGAAGAACCTCCATAGGTATATAATACATAATATATTGCAAACTATACATAGATAACGTAAAAAGCTGGTGGTGATTCGGCTAAAGTCAAAATAATAAAAAAAAATGTTAGATAGTACATCTACAAGTCTAAATCTATCAGTGAAGGCAATCCTTCACTGATAGATGTACTATCTAACACTTTTTTCAAACCAAACCAGCAGTTCCTGAGATTAGTTCATTAAAACAAACACTAGCAGAAGGTTTTCTTGCTGAATTGAAATTCAGATATCTTTCTTTTTTTGAAACAAGTATTATGCCCTTAATCTTTATGCATTCAGTTCATCTAAATAAAGTAAAACATTGATGAAAATCTTTTGATATCATTATGACTTACTCACCATTTCATCTGTAACTACATTTGTAAGGACTAAATCTAAATCACAGCCCAGTTTTCCGAATCCATTCACAGTAGAACCAAAAGGCATCACACTTATGTTGGAATACATGCTCTCAAATAAACTCTCCACCTGAAAATAAAACATTTAAATTAGTAGTATTACTTTCTAAAGAAAAAAATTCACTCATTTAAAACATAATCTTTATAAATGATAAAATAACAGTATTTGTAACTGAAACGGGTAACATACCATGATTCAAATGTTTTTGAGTTTCAGTTATATATACATATTATATACTTAGTTAAAAACCATGATAGTTTAATTAAAAAGTTATAAAATATGGTTGTTAGCTTTTGTTTAATATTGGTGTTCAATTGGGTAACCATTATCTGAATCACTTGATTTCACATTTGTTCAATGTTTGTTTACTATCACATACAATTAAAATGTGTCAATTAAAATGAACAGTATTAACATAATATGATCCCACCTGCCTCGCGACAATATATCGTAACCGCACTCCCAAGTCATTCAAAGCAGTTTTATCATACAGCATTTGTATTTGATCCGATACTGAACTACAGCTCATTAACTTCTCATACAATTCATCATTATTTACTTCCAAATCAGTGTTTTCAGTGATTAATGATACATCAGTAGGGGATGGAAACTTCTCTCTTGTGTTATGTGCTGCTCGAAACCAGAGGAATGGTGATTGTAGCGCCATGACATCAAGGTCTTTTTGGTGTGAGCTGCAAGCTTGTATAATATCTTTGAGGTTCTCTTCTGAGTTAAATTCAACAAGAATAAAGTGCTGAAACAAGGTCAATACATAAATAAGTATATTATGCAGGCAGATGCAGCTACAAGTCAAGTAATAAAAAACTGCAGGTAATCAGATACTGAAGAAATGTACAGTAGGTTCATTGAGTATAAAATGTTATAATGAGATAATTTGATAACGTAAGTAATTACCTCATCATCTGTGTTTTTATAATGGTGCATTCCCTTGATGTCTGCATATTTAGAACAATATCCATATAATTCACTAAAAGACTTCTCAGAGTTCACTTGAACTACGAGACTCCGTCGTGCTTCATTTCTTCTACGAGCCACAATATCGTCAAAGGTAACAAAACTACTGGGAACATCTGAAATAAATAAATAAAGGCTATTACACCAACATATAACCTCGAAATCACCTTAATATTTAAGGTCACTACTAGGTCTTACCTGATATATTTCGTATAGAAGCACACTTGCACGTTGATACTGTTGAACTTAACAATTTCCTATAGTTATAAAATTTTCCTAAATTTCTAATTGTATGAAATACAGACATTTTTAACGTAGCGGCTCATTCATAAAAATTCGCGTAAAATAAATAAAATAATAAAATCAGTCATTACATTGATATGTCAATGTAAACGTCATTCGTTTTCGTCAGCCAACTGTCATGAACTGTCTGAAATCAAGCCAAGCTGAGCTCAAGTCAAAGAACTGTCAAATCTGAAAAATCAAAACAAAACATTTGCTGACTGTGTTCACGCAATCAAAATAAATAAACCTATGAAATGGATCTCAATTCAAAAACCCGTAGTAAAAAGTACGATAGAGTAATGCCACGCGTGTTTAATAGATCCAGCATTAAGTCCAGTTCTTTCGTAACGCGACACGAAACTCCGAGTTCAGTGCGGTTGAGCGCGAAGCCATCTGTTTCGAACGCGAGTGCTAGTGTGTACAGTGAACTTCCTACTGTTTTAAATGATTATATCCCTGAGTCGGTTTGTGATAAGCCAAAACGTACTGTTGTGGTGAAACCTCGGAAGACGTTGAAGTCTTTAGACCCTGCGCTGTCGCCGCCGAGGCCTCCGCCTCGGATTTTCCCTCGTCACCAGTATTTGCGTAAAAGACCGCCAAATATTAGGGCGGAGACTTCAGCGCCTTCGGTGCTCACTCACGACCCGGGAAAGTGGTCTGACACACATGTGAGACAGTGTTATTCAAGCAGGAGCCATTCCAAACTCAAAGATTTGAAGGTATTCTGTTCTGACCATTTACTTATAAAAGCCGACCCGCCGACAGCTTCGCTAGCGTTTTTTGCGTTATCGTCAAACCCTTAGTTTATATAATATAGCCAATAGCCTTCCTCAATAAATTACTATCCAACACTGAAATAATTTTTAAATTGGAGGTTCCTAAGATTAATGTGTACAAACAAACATTTATGAAATATTTTTTATTGATTGCTAATTAAATATTTTTTATTGCTTCCAGATGGAGATTCAGATGTATCATGAGACTGATAAGCTGATGAAGCTTCGCAGTCGATTGTACAAAAACTGTGGAGTTGTTCTGGATGATGTTGGCTTGCCTGCTGAGGATAAGGCTGTACAAGTGGAATGTGCTGGTAACATTATATTTGTTTATATAATAAATTGAGAATAGATTTAGACAAAATAAATAAATAAATAGAACTGAGCACAATAAACAAAAAAGAATAATATAAATACAAAATTAAAAACAATACCTAGCCCAACCCTGTATTGTATATTATTATAGATATTAAAACTATCAGGAGTCTTGTAAGTCTTCTTAAAAAGTTTTCTAGTTCACAGAAACTACAACTGACTGATTTAACAATGCCTATTATAAACGCGAACCCTTCAACAGCCCTATCTATAAATAGAGAGCAATTTATCACCAACTTGAGACAACAAATTACATCAAAAGCTGCACTGACCTTAGACAATAGGCGAAACCATACATCAGCTGTTGTTTGCAGCGCCATCTTGTGGCAGTTATAATTATTTCACCATGATTTTGTTATGACATACTGAAACAGGTGGCGTTAGTAGCAGTATTCATTGCAATCTATTTTTCCCATTGTCTATTCTAAGTCGTATATTAATCGAAAGTGTATATTGCGTTTATTAATGGGGGATATTAATTATTTCATATTAATTATTGCATGTTTTTACGTTAAACTATGATACACATGAGTTCCTACTAATAGATATTTAATTTCAACGCTTGTATCATCTGCCGAAATAGCTCAGTTGGGAGAGCGTTAGACTGAAGATCTAAAGGTCCCTGGTTCGATCCCGGGTTTCGGCAATCTTTTGATCTTTATGCATTCATAGCAATCCATCTTTTACACTAATTTGTATTTTTTTTTTCAGATGAAATGATAAATCAAGCAGAGAATATAGAAAGGTAGGATTAGCTGATAAGTTTTTGTTATACATATATTGTTCATACAAACATACCTACGCTAAATTTTCCAGAAATATTATGTAGACATAAATAATTAATATATTTTGTTTTATTTTAATGATTTTAAACCATTTTAAGTCAACAGTGTAATCTCTATTCGTCGACCTATGGAATGCAACTGGTTATTTCGCGCGTTGCCACATCGCCTCTTTAGCTCAGTGGTAGAGCACTGGTCTCGTAAACCAGGGGTCGTGAGTTCAATCCTCACAGGAGGCAGCGTCAGCCGTTTCGTTTTTTACATTTTGTGATTCTACTTTTGCACATTCTTACTGGATTTTTCACAGATAATATTTTAATATGAAAATAGTATTGTTAGAGATATTTAACATTTTGCTCATCTACCGTTATTTATTGTTTGGCCAACTTTTCGTTATATTGACCAAATGTTGGCTCTGAATCTGGTTAACGTTGTTAATCCAGGTGGGTATATATTAATATTATAAACTTTCATATGTTAAAGTGGATTTAGTTTTGGGTTAACTTTAATATTGTTTTCCTTTTTCGTGCTCGAATCTTGATCTGCAAAGCTGCCACGTATATCTTAACTATGAAATCGAGAGATTCCCCAGCTCTGCCAAAAGCTATAAATTAAACGGTTACGTGACAGTTTATTTTTACGTATTAACGTACTTATTATCAATGCTTCAATGCAACACCAACAAACCTTTCATTCAACTCCGCAGTGGTATCAGTAGCATCAATGAAAGTTGTTGTATTGACTCGTGACGTCACTTCCGCTTGCGCGCGCGCCGCGTGGCTCGCGTCCAGGCTATTCCTGATCTTTACGTATGACTAACTGCTGTCTGTTGGTTTACTTTAGTTTATTGTACAGGCTTGCACCGTGTCTGTTTTCATATTTGTGGTTACAAACTTTCATTATGCACCGATCTGAAATAACTGAAATGTTTAGTGTGGCTATTTTGGCCGAAACAGCCGCATCGTAGGTTTAATATAGAATAGAATAGAATAGCATTTATTGTTACACAGATGACATTGTTTGGTTAGTAGTGTCTTAAATCCTAAGTTAGGTTTATCTAGACACTAGAGTTCTCTAATATAAATTTACAATTAAAAACACATTAATGTGGTAAGAATTAGCTTAAAACAAATACGTACAGTCACACACACAGGCAAGGCGTTGTGTAGGTATAGCAAAGTGTTACAAAACAAATTAAATATGAATTTATAAATTTAAAATATAAATTTAGGTAGGTATATAAATAACGATTTTGTAAAAAGAATTAGATATCTTTTTTAATTATGGACATATCCATTACAACTATTGTAATGGATATGTCCATAATTCCATAAGGCTGCAGCTCTGAGCTTGGCCATTGAATGTGCTTTGCTAATTAACCTTTGAAAAGTTGATTCAAAAACATTGATGAAATAGAGACATTTTAGAAGACTAAAAAAATTAGGTTTACAACAATTAGAAAAAGGTTTACAGTTTCTACTTTCTTTTTATGATCTATCTATGCAATTCAATTGAACTGAAACGATCATGTTCAAGTCAATCGATTGCACATTCCAAACTCGACTTGTTATACGTTTGTTTTATCAAAGAAACAACGGAAGCCAGTGCATCCGTACTACGTCAGTCGTCCAAAATAGCTCCACCTGAACTAATTGCGTTGCAAGGCCCTTGGCAGTCGTATCGCCCCGTATAAGGTCGATGGGAAGAGAAATGAAAGGAAAAGTGGGATGTCTGGTGACAGATTTGTGATACAGTTCGGAAAGTCAGAGGCAAAATAGAGAAGATACATTCCAATCTACTCGCAAACACGGTTATACTAACCGTCGTATAATTAAAGTTAGCTTGTGATAAATGAGTAGAGATGATTAACACACATTGAAAAGATGTAATAATGCATAACGAACGTAAATACCTTTTAACATCCAATGCCAAAGCATTTCATCAACTTTAGTTTTAAATTCATTGTAAAAAACAGGGGCACCAAAAATCTTAGTAGATTGTGTCAGATATAATTTGCGAAGAGTTAAACACGCATGGCCGAGGAATTGGCAAGTGTACAGGTAGCGTAGAATTATTTCCGGCCACTGAGTCATGACGCAAGTTGTTACATTTCGGGTAAGTAGGTAAATGTATGGAGCATGGTCCAGATTGCCAGGAGTTTGGAACTAGAAACCAACGAGACGAATGTTACTCAACTAAAAGCATGCTTTAACATATTAATGCATGAAATGATAGTCTTAACATGATTTGAATATTTATCAGTTCCTCAATATAAAGTTACTTGAATTAAATCAGATCACCGTCTCTTATCGTATGATGGTTATGTGTAGCATACATGTTACTAGTGTAGGAGTGTAGAGTATAAAATCATCATTAACATTGGCCTTTACCTACCCGTACCCGGTGTATAATTTTGTTGATGTTTAATCATGTTGGTATCGGCATCGGCACATGTTAAGGTGGCTAATAAAGCCTGTGTGAGATACATAATATACCATATATGTAATTCTCGCATAGGTTAGAGTTATAGACCTAAAACATATCTCAAATACACCAGCAGCAGGGCAGGTCACTTGTTGGTATGCGTTGCACAACGCACATGCCAATTCAACTTCAGGTTTTCCAGTCACGATTGGCCGTACAAGGTATTATCTAGGCTCTAAGTCTAGAACTAGTTTAGTGTATATCGAAAGGCGCTGCTCTAGTCGCATTCTACGTTAAGCTTTAGGTATACTGTTGCTGGGTTGGCTCAACAGGTACAATTACTATTCAGAAGTAAATTGTTGCTAAACAGTTGTAGGTACTATAAATTCAATCTAAACAGCACTCTGTTTGTATAAGAATTTCATTATTTGGTGGACGGACATGGTCTGAGTTAAATATTAATTTCTCACCTAATCTTTCTAAAATAGCAGGGCTTTGTTATCTTATGGATCAAAATAGATATACCTGCAGCTCTCGGGTTCAGTTAGGTATTGATTCCACTACGTAGTATAGTAATGTCACTTAACTATTAAAGAAATATTGGATAATTCATTAATTATTATCTATCCTCGTGATATGGTCGAAGCTTGTGTTAAAATCAAGAGATGACCATTTAAAGCCATGGTATAGGTATAGCCTTATCCAGAAATCAAAGAATAATAGCACCGTTTCTTACTATTTGTGCTTTCTACTTGCATTCGGGATGCACTATTGTGCACTCCCGTGGAAGGGCAGGGCGGGGTCACTGACCGGGTCGTCGGCCGGCGCCGGCGCAGCTTCCCCCCCACAACCCCCGCCCCTCACCTTGGGCATACCTGAGCGTTTCCTTATTTATTACCAGCCGTGCAAATGCAAAAGCAATCTTGTGTAATGAGCGCGACCGAAACGTCATAAAATGTTCCATTGTTTGTGAAGTTAGCTCTGGCGGTGTTTCTAGGTTTCAAAGCTTGTCCATGATCATATTGTCTATAGCACTACGCTCTATCATCATACATTCACTCAATTGAACGAGTGTAGAATTGTACTAAACTTTTCTTATCCAATTTTTAACCGATAATCAGACTGGTAGGTGTGAATAAAGGAACACGTTGTGTTGGTCGCTCCTGCATAAGATAAGGACATAGAATGAACATAGCATTTATAAGATACCATATTAGTAAATAAATATAGCTATGAGTAGGTAAGTAGTTGTAACGGACAACGGCGCGCAGCGTGACGCCATAAATATTAAACATGAGCCCTTTAAAACCACAGCACGACTTACTTTCCCGCCGGCTTCGTCTGCCTAATTCTATTTATGGATTATGCACAAGCATGCTTAGCGAAGTTTTATGTTTGCGTTTGCTAAGCCATCGTTTAGTTAAGGATTTTACGAGTCACGTCCTTCGCTTGAAGGCAGTTGAAGGCTCTAACCACGTGACGAAAGCGCCGAAAGCTCAAAGAAATTGGAAACAGGCAACGTGAGGTGTTTCTTGAATCGGCACGTGCCTCAACTTTTCTACTTCTCTCGAGACATTTCTCCGGTTTTCGTCTCGTTCTATTTCTTTTCTTTCTTTTTATGGTTACCTTTAGTGGGTAGGTACTATTATTGTAGGGCTGTTAGGAAACCAGGTCGGCTCGCACAGCCTTTCAGTCGACTGGAGTTTCAATTTAGACTGGCGTAGAGAAACCTTACCTTAACATTTGGATTTGGGTGGCTTGTTCTAACAAGAAAATTTCTAAATCTTCTTAAAACATTACCATTTATAGACATTATTTTTCTAATACAATTTGAGAAGATATTATTATTGAGACTATCATAAAATAACTATTGTCGATCTAATGCTATGTTCCAGTCGTCAGGTCTACAGCGTCCCTTAGGGTTCACATTTTTACATTGTTTATATCACCTAATATCGACGTACTCGTAAGAGGCCTTTACATTTTACTTCCTTCCTTTAGGGTTTATAATACCTTTAGTGATATCAGTGGCCTTGATTGCTCAAGATCAATGGCATGTTGGCAACTTTATCACTTCCTTTGTTTTCTGTTTGTAGCTTGAATGTGGTCTGACCTCGTCTGGGAATTTAGTACCCTTTGTACCACTCTGTTATGCGTAAGTTATATTTATAATCTGAGCTTAAGTATTTTAATTTTGTATCTTAATATTATAAAGTTAAAGGGTTTGATTCAATTTGTAAGGTTGAAATTGAAAACCAGTATCGTAGCAACTATTGGTGTCGAATAATTTTGTGAGACAAACTCACAAAATTATTCGACACCTTTCTAACTTTATTAAAGTAGGTTAGCTTTTCGCCACGTGAAAATGTATGGTTTTCAGGGAAAAACCATATAACGCGGGCAAAGCCGCGTGGTGGGCTAGGTTATAAATATATAACAATAAATGTATTTTCAAAATATTAACGAGATCTTTAACGAAAATATATCATATTATAAATATATCATACAGTTTGCAGCGTAACTCACACATGCTACAAAAAGTTGGTTAGAAATTTTATACCTAGATATAACTTAAGCAAGTAGCATATAATTACATCAGCAAAATTTGAATGCCAGTTTTTGTATATTGTCGCATTTAACGTTTGCGATTTTCCGGTTTATTATCAAACAAAAATGTTATTCGTGTGCAGTTCAAGTGCGAATCCAAGTGTTTAAGTCGCAATAAGTTACGCAACTCTGGTAAATTCCTTTCTTTATCAAAGTTGTTAATGTCAAGGTTATAAAACCCCATTACGATTTATGATGCTTTGCCTATTATAAAACTGATGGCTTCTCGAATTCAAGTTCAATGCCAACAGTGAAATACCTAGCCTTATCAGTTATATAACGTGTTGTTTTGCTTATGTTAAGGAATTCTTTTAGGTTTTATCGTCTGCTCATGTTGTTAATAATATGAATTTATTTTCATAGCGGAAATTTACGTATAATAGCGATTTACACGTGCATACTTTAAACCCTAATAATACCCTGGAAAGTTGAGGATTTAAATGAATCCTCGCGTTATTGACTTATTTTTTTTTTTTTTTATGATGTTGGCTAGCGCTTAAGCATCAAATAATTTTAGTGCTTCATTATATCATATCAAATAAAATTACCAAAAGGATTTTAGCATTAAATTTGCTAAATATTCGTATAAGTATATTATAAATAAAATGGAAAAATGGCCGTAATTGTCTCATGCCATACGCTAGAAAATATCTGGAAAAATAACATAAAACTACTACTTAATGAATTATGTAATTGTCACATAATAGGATTGATGTTAAATCTGAATGACATTAACATAAATATGTTTTAACAAACAATGTATCTCTTTAGTTTGTCTCATGAACGTACTATCGATAACCACAAACTGTTATTCAACTCGTGATCTCCTCGGGGAACTGCAGGAACTGCTGAAGAATATTTATAACTGTGAACAGACGAGAAACTTTAACTCCTAAATAAGTGATCAAGATAGTTGGTGACTGTTTTTGGCTTAGATCACGCTTAGATAAACCACCATTATTATCATCATCATGTTTCTTCCCTTGTCCCACATTATGCGGGGTCGGCACAACAAGCCAACAACATGGCCTTTCCTACAATGTTTCTTTGTTTTTCATCATATTTTCAGGAGTGGGGCCTTTCTTACACATATCACAGCCATTACACAGTCCATCCATCTTTGGCCTACCTCTTTTCGTCACATGACTTTCATTCATTCTATAATTACATGACAATACCAAGATAACCAATTGCTCCATCATTATTATCATCATGAAAGCATATTATATTACATACCGCTACTGGGCACAGGTCTCAACAGTTATTCCAATGAAAATTATCAATAGTTGTGAAGATGAGCACTTCACTGAATTTAGTTTCAAGTTTACTTTATTAAATACTACTAAAAACATCGAAAACATCAGATTCCTGAGTACCAAGAATAAGAATTGCTTACAAGTCACGAAAAGTATCCAGTCTGCTGAGTCAGGCTTAGTAATCGAAGTGGGTACTTCACTCCTAGAATACCAATATAATGTTCATAATGTCTTCACGTACAGAAGAGGCGATGGCGGTTGTCGGAATGGCAATTATGTACGTTACAATATTTATAACCACAATCTTACAATATATCTTGCTATATTATAAAATATGAATACTTACTTATTTTATAAAGCTGAAGAATCACTAACTCTATGAAATTTTTTTAAGGTTGCTCATATTCGTTTAGTATAACACATTAAATACCGTAGCACCGCCGGTGCAGCCGGGAAAAAGGGAAAAAAACCTCTAAGAAGGATATAAGTAGAATAGGCTTTTTATAGCAGAAAAATATGCATTTCCTCAAGAAAATCCATACAAACCCATTCATCATCTTTTACTTTTAATTAGGGCCGATTTTTACGCCTTATTAAATAAATAAATAAATAAATATTACTGGACAATTTTACACAGCGACATCTAGCCCCGTGGTAAGCTCGAAGCTTGTGTTACGGGTGCTAGATTTCTGATATACTTAATATAATATACATACATAGATAGATATTTTTATTATACATATTATAACACCCAGACACCCGAAATATTATGTATATTACTTATTACTCATATTTATTATTTTACTTTATTTACATTCGTCAACACACATAAAAATTGGCCTTATAAAGCAAGGTTCTCACATATTAACTCTAAAAATACACCTGTGTATTCTAAATTTATTTATGTATACATACATTATTTCCATTAAACAACAAACAGTCTCAAAAATTCTAACCTTCTTAAAATCTAGGATCTCGTTTTCCTCTACTTGATATAAGTTTTAGTTACCTAGCTGTACCTATCTTAATTTTAAATCTTAATAGCGTATAGCGCTCCCACAGCAATTCTGACGGGGCATTAGCAATTCCGATCTGCTTGTGGCTTACCACCTTTAGCACTGAATGATGCAACCCACCTCTTGAGGAGTGGTCGCTTCCCTCATCAGCATGCTAGCGCGGCCAGTCGCCAGCCTGCTTGAGACCCTCGCCGCACTCCTGGGGGCATCCTGCGCAACTTAACCAGCTGAATTTCATCTATAAACCGGTTTACAAACACCAAAAGGATACATAATTATCAGGGCTTTACTCCTAACTAGATTTTACTATTCATAAATTTTATACTAGATAACTGTAGTTGTTAATAGAGCCTTATGATTACTTGTCTCCATTATTTTAAATCGCTGAAACTAAACTAACTTTTCGAGCGAACATCATGCTGTAAAATGTTTGATGATCAATCTATTTTATTCGACATGACATGATATTGTAGACTTTTACTTTCGTAACTTAAGCTTTTTCTTCGATATGCAGTGATTTTCGCTTTGAATCATTAGGCAGCTTTTCATAGCAGACGAAAGTAGAATTTTTCAAAGTCCTAACGCTCTGGGCATCTGCCCAAGTTTTCTGTTGAAAGCAGGTAGGTCACCCGCTTTGTACCTCTATTTGTCCTATGCAAATCAAACGCCATTCATTATTCATATAGCGAACTGAGAAGGTTGCATGTTTATATTACCAGTCACATAGACCACTTCCACAATAGTTGACTTCCGAGGCGAGCTCTCGATTGGTTTTTAACGTTCCATTAATAAGCCAGGCACGGACCAAAGCAGCCCCTAGAACGTGACTCTTGATTTCAATTTTCATTTCTAATAATCTGCAATTTGTATTCACAAGGTTCTTGATTGGTTTCGGACACTTTCTGTGGAGTATCGTAATCTGCTTCCTAGGTATATGCTATTAGAATGCAAGAAATGCTCCTGTCCATGAATTTAAGGCGGTGTTGTTTGAGGGTTGACAAATATTAAGTGTTTATCTACTGAAAAGTAAAAACTGCACGAAAAAGAAATATATTATAATAAAATTGAACATATACCTACACTAGCGCTTTGTAAAGATAAAGTGGCCAAGTGCGACTCGGACTCGCCCAGGTAGGCTTCCGCAGCTATTATTTATATGAAATAGTTTATCACGTATTATAAAAAACTACTAGCTAGATCTCATTCAAACCAAAGTATCATTTCCTTCCATCGTGCTTAATGTCTAGACATTATTATAATGCTAACAATTCACGCATGAAGGTGACATAAACTTTTAATAGTTTAAAGCATGTAATATATACAAACATAAGACGAATTTCCTGTATGTTAATCAACTTCCGTTTTCAAATGTACTCATTTGCATCTAAATAAGTAGAACACAACAGGATGACATTATATTTTCAAGTTCAATGGAAAATTCTGCTGACATTATATACCCTAGATTTAAATCCATATCGAGTTAGTCAATTATAAATAATCAATAATCATACGTAATTGAATAAATTGATTCTACGTGCAAGAACTGGTTTTTTCCCATAGCAACATGATCGGTGTGTTATTCATTTATTAACATAGGACTATAGGACCAACAAAAACGGATACAATCATTAAGGCCCTATACTTACTATACTATCTCAAATCGCTTGAAAATGCTTATTGTTAACGATCATATTTTCCACAATACTAAAGCATTTACTTTGAGATTAATATAATATATGTTAGTTCAGGATATATGCTAGACGCCAGTAATTTTAAAAGCACGATAACATAAAATTTTCTCGATAAAAAAAAAAGTTCGTTCTAAATTTTACAATAAATCGTCGCTATTCAATCAATACTTTAAAATAAACCTTGATTCTTTGTATTGTAAACAAACAGATTATAAAGCAGGCGATGTGTGTTTTAATTTTTTTAAATTTCTATTATTTTTACCGATAAAAAGAATACCTAAACATTCACGCGTAGTTCGTCCCCGTTCGGGCATAGTTCGGGCCAAAAGTCAGTCTAGCTGCGGCCTCCGAACGGGGAATCCGTGACATTAGCATTCATCTCCCTAGGCAACGCATTGTTTTAAAATATGGGAAATAAACATAATAAGTGCAAGAGGCGTCGGAATCGTAAAAAAGAAGGGAAAAGAATGAACGAAGTAATAAGGTAAGTACCTACTTACCTATCTACACTTATTGGACAATCCACACAGCATCATCTAGCCCCAAGCTAATAAGAGCTTGTGTTATGTAAAATCAAATCAATATCATTTATTTGCAAAATACATTATACAATACTGGTAAATAATATGGGTAGGTACTAGACTAGATAACTGATATATCGCTCTTTAGCGATAAGGTGTTGTTTTGTGTTTTATATGTGTGTTCTGTTATTGGTGTATAATAAAGTGTTTTTGTATTGTATTGTATTTTTTTATATATCTACATAATTTAATATTTAATAAGTAATATAGGTACCCTTTTTATAATTATCTTGAGATTTAACATATTGTCTTACAAATTTCTTGGTACGTTATTCCGGTCCTACATCCTTGATGTATTTAATCCTTGATATCTCTGTTAGCTCCCACAATCGAGAGTTGGGGTATAGGATATTTTTGGGCGTCTCATCGAAACGAAGCTACTCAAATAAGATTAGCTTGATAGTAATCAAGTGCTAACCATGTTCCATAGATCCTGGACTAAAACCTTTTCAAGTTTCAGTTTGATTTTTTAATACATTGTTAGCTTAGCTCTCTCGAATTCCACCTCGAGTCAATATGATTCAGCCGTAACATCCGTGACGGCATTGATTACAGCTACACGTGGAAGTAACGGCGCATTTCTACGATCACGTTGCGAACGCCAATCTTGCACTATTCGACTACATATCTTTTCCATCGAAACGCAAGCCTATGATGATTGTAAATAAACATTTGGACAGGTTCTTCTGTCTAGCTAGAAGACCTATTGATTGCCAAAACGACAATTGGTGATCAACAGTGCGAGTTTCAAGCTATTGCTATTTAACATTTTTACAAAAATGTCAATTCTCTCTAACTATATAATTACATTATTTATTCTGGTAGTGCTCTCTACAAATCGAAGTATGATATTGGTAGATTAAATTACTAATTCTGGGAGATGTGTAAGGAAGTTACTAGGATACTACTAATACCGATTCGTGCTAATGCTAATATATATGTAATCACTTGCCGTAACCCATTTTACCTTCTATTTGTATAAAATATCTAGTTACCTGTAACACAAATCAGGCTAGATGTCGCTATCTAAACTGTACAACATTTTTTTTTATTTCATACATTAAAAAGGCTTTGTCACTGAGCGACCACATAAGTCGTGACAATACATTTATACAAGTAAAGCGCTTACCACACGTGCATGCTTGACCACAGTTTTATTTGCACATGCTTGTCGCATGAAAAGACTGAACACGGACGTAGCTACCACACGGCACAGTTAAGTACGCGCAAGCCACATTCTTGTCGACATCGTCGGCGTGGAAACAATGTTTCCCAATGAAGAACTATTTCTTCTGCTATTATTTTTCAAGTGTTTGCTAGTGAAAAAGGAGAAAATACAAAAGCCAAAGTGTAAACGATCAAAGTGGACAAAAAAATGGCTGTTGAATAGAAAAATTCATTCACATATACATCTACTTCAGAGAGAAGAGGGCAGAGATTTATATTACTCAATGAATTCAGTTGCGAACTGTCGATTGTATGTACGTAAATCCGCCATTTTTACGACCGTGCGCCTACAGTTACTCCACTCGACTGAACTGAGAGCGGCTTGAACACTGAACTACCAACCACACGCGCAGACAAGTTTGTACAAGCATAGCTTGCGCATGCCAGAATTTCAAGTAAGTTTAAAAACCATCAAGCCCAACTTTGGGGTTTGCGCATACTACCGTTTTACCAACTACACGCACAGTGTTCAGTGTACAAGCTGACTTGCGCAAGTAAAACTGTGGTCAAGCATGCACGTGTGGTAGGCCCATTACACTCAATAAATTCATACAAAAATCATAACTAAATATTTATTTCTTACTGGAATTGTAAGGGAACATAGATTGCTTTGTTTAACTTAAAAACTTGTTATGTGAATGTTGCGAATAAGAGCCTGGATGATGCAACCACCGATACTGTTGGAATGCAATGATTATACAAATGTGCCGGTGTGACATGCCGTGACGAGGCTTATCGGCAACCTTGGCCGTGACATTGCACGCGGCCGGCTGTGTGGCACATGCCGTCATGGTGGATGCTCTCCGTAATGCCTCTACCTCCACACTCAGGCTGGGCTGATGCAACTTTCCCTGCCACGAGGCTTAACAGTTATTAAATAGCTGCTTTACTTTGTTATGAGATTTACGTAATGGGCGGTCTCGTCTCATTGCTTAAAGCAATTTCTTCCAGATAACCTAAGATACACACACATACACATTTATCAAAAATAAATAATACCATTGTTGTTCAAGACAATGTCTTTGACGATTCCACGACTGGCAGTGATTACCGTTAGTTACAGACGCGTTACCTAATTAAGTTTAATGTTTTATTTATACGAGACCACCACGTTCTGCATTACTCTTCAATTATTGCGTGTGACTTCTTGAACAGGGTATTTTTGTATTGTTTCTTTAACCACTGACGTTTTTGTAATACCGTCAATTACTCTCGAGTCAAATAATAATGTAAATTATTACAGCCTTATTCATAAAAAGCTCTTAATCCACGTCTTAAGCACGACTTAACTAATCAACGAATTAAGCCCTAAGAAGTGTTTAAAAGTTTTGTATTCATAAACCTAACTTAAAAATTACTTATCTAAACAATACTTATTTTTTTTAGAACTGGTAACTTTTTGGTAGAAATAGTAGAATCTAGCCTTATCATAGATATTAGGGATAATCTGTGGGCCGTATGCTCAAAAAAAAACGAAATTTGACAGAACAGTTCTGTTGTCAGCTGTGTTTTGTTGTTATTGTACCAAAATATTCATGGTGTTGTGACGAAGTTTGGTTAGCTCGTGTTTTTGTTCAGTTTTAGACTACAACTACTTATTACTTCACAATATCCAGAAAAAGAACATAAGTTACGTACTTATGCAAATGATAAAAGAGGAACATAAAAAATACTTCAAATATTGGAAGAAGAGTTGGAATATTGGGAGAAAAACTAGAAAAAATAATAATAATTGTAATTTATTGAAAATGGTTAGGTACTAATAAATATGTTGCGAGTTAATTCATTGGTGAATTGTGTTTGTTTTCCCTTCATCATCATCTTCACTGTCAGACTCTAGTTACTGCACTGCAGTACGCAAATATGGTGTGGAAGGATATCCACTGTCTCCTAAAAGTTTTCTTCCTCTAAATTCACTTTCTTCAAACCTTCTTTTAAGCTGACTCTCACGAAAGATGTGAACATCATGAGTGCTTCACCTCCAACGACATACCACATCACAAATAGATATATTAGGGCCACACACAACCTGCAAAAGGAAATTAAACAAATAACTATGGATAGGTAATAAATATGGATAGGTAAATTGGTAATTTCATAGATTTTCAGATTGAAGACATAATATCAATGCTAGGCAAGTAGTTTCCTAATATCTAGCTCCTGACGTAGGTACCTAATGGAGAGAAACCATCAAGGAGACCAAGACCCACAAAGGGCTATATTGCAAGACTTACTTCCTGCAATATAGTAAAGTAGAAAACCTTTGTATACAATGAACACTAACCTCATGTCGACCCCAGTGCCTGATCACAGCCATTACTTGAATGTGAACAGGTATGCCGCCACCTTTTGTATCAACCGAGTCGTCTTCTTTAACAATATTTGATGATTAAACGAACTTACCAAGTGAAGTTCTATCATAATTATACGTTGCGTTTTTTCCGAAGAAATAAGTCCTGAAATAACAATATTATCACTTGTAGTAGGCATAATTGTGCACCGTTAACATCACTATCGTTTAGAGTATTATAATAAATCAAAGTCTTTCGGCGCTGTCAGGCTGTCACTGCCACCTCGCTCGCTGGTACTTCATTTCGTTAAGAGATATATTACATCAGATAAGTATTCTTGAATACTTTTGCTTGATTTTGTTGACGAAATCAAATCAGCATCAGGGTCCTTGGGTTGGGAGGGAATTGGTACTTATTTCTTCGGAAAAAACGCAACGTATAATTATGATAGAACTTCACTTGGTAAGTTCGTTTAATCATCAATTATACTAGCGTTTTTTCCTTCAGAAATAAGTCCTGAAATAACAATATTATCACTTGTAGACTTTTAGAGCTGATTGAGGAAATAAAATCGCATTAAAATTACTCAATAGAGAAATTATACTAAATTAAGTTGAACTTAGAATTATGAGTGACTTCACTCAAAATCATATATAATTTATATGTCATGATGTGGGTAACCACTATTTTGCTCATTAAATAAATTCCAAGATTCTTTACCCTGTTATAATTATATTATTTTGAACAGTATTTTTATTACACTATCAACATAAAAATGTTGTGGCTTATAATTTGTGTGTTAAAGAAAATCTCATAATTGAAAATGTTCTCCAGGTTTGTATGATTGTTCTTTTGCAGAACCTTTCCATTGCAAAGGAAGAACCGTTTTTGTTGTAATTAGTAATAATTAGTAATAACATAATGTTTAAACATTCGTAATTACATAATGTTTAAATATAGCTGTTACTCTCTATGGTTAATGCATGGCTTTACTATGATTTTTTATTTTTTTTTATAGATAAAGGGCTTTCCCAAACGCCAATAAGATTCACTGGTGATAAACGATCATACTCGTATCAAAATAGATTCAGATTCTATTCGGCTTACTAGTACCAAAAACATTTCTAAAGTCAGTAAGACATTTTTTGTACTATTTTTTACTGAAATCGATAGTTTTATTTACAGGGGAGCAAACTCCAAAACATCCATAGAGGATTTAAACTTTTGATCGAATATTCATGTATCCGATCGTCTGAAAATTATGTTTGAATTATTCAAAGGAGTACCAATAGGAACGCTTTCTTGTTGCTATTGAGTATACATACAGTTTTGTTTGTATGTAAAGTTAAATAACTGTGGTGAAAATAATGATATAATATATAAAAATTGTTGTAAACAACTCTCAAAACTGTAAGAAATATTAACTTCACAAATGTGTTTGTATGTATGTATATTTAAATATACACGATCTTCCCAGACAACTATTGTGCTACATACTTGGTAGAGATTATACTTAATGATTATTTTTGATGTCCCCGTATGGTGGAGATAATATAATATTGTCTTAGCGACAAAAAATCAAATTAACACGTTATTGTTGCTGGTCAATTAAGATTAATGATTATGTAAAAAGTTTCTAAATAACAGATACAACGGCTAAATATACCAATTAGGAATAAAGCCTCTTCTTCAGTTTTGTAAATAATTGTTTGACTGTGAGTCAAAAAGAAACCGTAGAAACGTAGTATAAAAAGGTTTTAGCCCAAGACAACGTAAAGGGAAGATGTCAGGCGTGTCTAGGCACTTATTCTAGACCTTACAAGTCTCATTTTTTTTATTTGCAAATGCAATGCAATGTTTTTTATTTTTGGTATTTGCAAAAGGTAAACGTTTACTAACGTTTTACGAGGACGTGTCGTGACTTTCGAGTCGTGACTTTTTTCAAGTTCCCAGTGTGAGTAGAAACATGACTGTTTCCTTTTCTGTCGACGAACTGTCGATAATTCACTTAGAGAGACTGGATTTCTTTCATTCTATTGATGTATGAATGCAAAAAAAGAATTATATATGTAACCTATAATGATAGTAGATAATTTGCAGCTTTATCTGTATGAAAATTTATATTATAATTCGACCAAGGTCTAGCCGGTACCTTCACTACAACCACACGAACCATACCCCGTTGTTGAGGCGCCAGAATTAACAATACAACTCTTATCTACAGTATTGTCATTTTAAATTCTTTAAAATGATTATAGGGTAGCGTGGAGCTACCATTATTTTAGTCGAATGGAGAAAATAAAAAGATACAATTTTAATGCTTATAACAAAGGCAATAAATTTCTGGGCAAGTGCACACTAGAAAACCGACTATGCAGTGGTTGGAAATACCACCTTATTTCATATTCTATGTTTTGATAACTTTATCCAGATGTTAATTTCTTTAAAAATGCGATGTGTTCCATTGCATGACAGCTGGTGCATCCCGTGGGTGCAAAACATAAATCATGGGGTTTAACTCAATAACACGTGTATTTGTAAAACCCTGAATTTATATTCAAACGAAGTTGAATTCATAATAGGTCTCCAGCTAACCCAGTCTTAGACATTATTATAGAAATCAGTTATAAAACTATATATAATAATATATAGTTTACATAGTAACTATGTAAGTTACAAACGGTTACATTGATAGTTATTATTATATAAAATGATATTAAAAATGTAGCAACGCTAATAGTAGATTATCTGAAGCTATTCATGGTTCATAACTTTAGGAAGTTACTACTATACACTTAACAGCAGAATATTCGTAATTATATTTTGTGTCATGTAAACACGTTAGTGTATCACATTGAGAGAGAATTTGGAAATAGTTGTACGTATTATCCGTAATTCAATGGACGTAGGTAGAAAAAACTCTCCGACATGCACACATGAAAACTGACAATAATTTCTAAGTTGCCAGTGATGGCGCATCCTACAGCATACAGCCAAGTAGGTTTGTATATTTCATGTTGGTAAAACACGCTTGGTCTTGACCCGATATGTACATCGGTCATAATGCGGCTGGTGCCGCGAGGCGGAATCTTCTTTCGCACAGCTTATATTTAAGATGCACATTTCAATTCGATATGGATTTAAAAAGATTCCAGGAATTAACTTATAATAATATAAGATAGTTGAGCACGCTGCGATGTCTTGATTGCTGCGATCCTTCAATGCTGGATTATATTACTATTGTACACAAACCTTTAGTTTTGTACTTAGGTCTCACCAAGAGGCGGCCCGAATGTTAAACGACTGTTTAAAAAATAAAAACATCTTTTTATAAGTAGATATCTGTACCAAGATGGTAGTTACTATGGGTTATTGATGTCGGAAATACGATCGATGGTTTTTGGGTACCTCGTCTCCTCTATGCTCGGCGGCTGTGTCGGCGGTGTGTCCACTGCTGCACTGGCGTTGAACTGGACTACGGATGTAGACTTCTGGATGTGCGGTATTATTCGATGCGATCGGCTGTTTCTTTGTAAGATTAGCCAGTTTGCATCAAAGGTACTGAAAAAACCTAATAACAGATTCAGAATGCTGAATATTTCATAATTCAACCTTGTAAACCTCTTCATAGCTCGTTCTAATTGTTCTACAAGACTAATATTTATAAAGTTGCGTATGTTGGTCACAAGTAAACCACTTTATAGTTTGCTTATCTATTTCGCTTCAATCCCAAAATAATCGGATACGTATGGAAGGAAACATTTTATGCAGGAAAATCTACAACTTGCAGGATGTAGTAATAATAATAATAAAACATAGGTATTATAGGTATACATGGTATACATAATAGATAATTATGATATCTTGATAAATATCTAATGGTGATTGTTTGTATTATTTATAATGCAAAAGTAAGTAGGTATTATGCATAGTTACCTACTATGCATAAATCACCAAGTAGAACTACTCTATTCCATATTATTTTTCAAATAAGTGGACGTTAAGTATAAAATTTAAAACAATTTAATAATTACACAGAGGATAAACCCAAAAGTATATCCGAATGTATCAAATAAATTTTACTTGTGTAACACTACACTGTAATAATGTCAAATCTATCTTTGTGTTTTGTTTTGCCCAAAGTGCCGTATGGCGATGGCCTAATAATAGTGCCACCCAATATTTTCCCATAGATTTCGTCAAACCGACGTAGGGATATGTTTATCAGAAGATAGGCTGCAGCGTCATTTGTGTAGGTACTTAACCTTTCAACTCACTGTGGTAAATTAAATTTGCCGCTAACAAACCTTTTAGTGTGGTGGATACACAAACTCCCCAATCTATGGGGTTTATATTCATCAACTCCATGTCCAGATGCAATGAGGGAAGTAGAATAAGTGAGACAGCCCATAGAACAGCTCGATATAATTATCTTCTAAATATGTTGTACAAATGCGATGAGTCAGCCCAAAGATCAGCTCGAGTGCATTAACTTGTTAATTTGATAGTCAATATGCGATGAGACAGTCCTGAATACTGCTCGAATGCATTGTATATGACTATCATAGTACATTATTAGTATAAATACGTATTGTTGTACACAGAAACTAACACAGTATCTGTTTTCAATAACCCACATTTTAAATGCGGGTAGCGGTTTATGACATCATTGTTGCGATGAGACTGTCCGATGATCAGCTCGAATGCATTTTTGTTGTTTTTGCGCACGATATGAACTACATAAGTAGGTACGCATGTAATAATAAATTGACTTTTCAATAAACCACATTGCAAATGCGGGTAGCGCGTTACGACATCATTGTTGCGATGAGACTGTCCGATGATCAGCTCGAATGCATTTTTATTGTCTTTGCGCACAATATGAGCTAGGTACATAAGCTTTCAATAACCTACATTGTAGATGAGGGTAGTGCGGCATGACATCATAATTATGAGACTGTCCGACGATCAGCCCGAATGTATTTTTGTTGTCTATGCCCACAAAATAGCTAAGCATATTTTTAATAAGAAATTGACTTACCTTTTTCAATGGTATGATTTGGTTCCGAGTCACTTGGACTCAACTTGGATTTTTATAACAAATTTTATGATTTGTAGTTGATCACTTACGTAAGAATGGCAAATTAAACTTGTTTTGGCCATGATAAAACGTAATTATATTATATTGGACTAGTGCGAAACTTTCGCAATTTTACGTGACGAACGGTTGAGCACTAAAATGCGAATGAAGTACCAGCGAGCGAGGTGGCAGTGACAGCCTGACAGCGCCGAAAGACTTTGATTTATTATAATACTCTAAACGATAGTGATGTTAACGGTGCACAATTATGCCTACTACAAGTGATAATATTGTTATTTCAGGACTTATTTCTGAAGGAAAAAACGCTAGTATAATTATTATTTTGTTCATGTTCTCCTTAGAAAACCTGCACTTTTTTCTAAATTCCACTTCATCATTTTCCACCATCGGATCTAACCTGGTTTGATAAACTTTAGTACTAGATTGCCAAAATTCGTTTATATCTGCTATATCTTGCTCAAAATTATTTGAATAGTCACCGTAGGTAATCAAAATAATCCAGTTCCATTATAAAATATTGTAAACAAACAAGCAAATCAGCTGTTTATTAGCATCCATTTTCTTGTATAAGGAGTTAGGAGAGGTGTAACACCTCCTTACCTTCAATAGCTGTCAAGTTAAACTACCTATATAGGTTGTTTAATTTGACAACTATTTAAGTACCAGTTTAAACAGTTGATTTGGTTTAAACAACATTTATGAATACAAAATTACGTTAAGCATTACTTAAAGGCTTACTTAAAATTAAACAGTGTTTATGAATAACGCTGTTAAAGTTTAAATCTAGCCAAGTTTTAGCTCTCTAATGCAAAAAGTTGGCGAATAATTTCAGATAACAATAGCTGACTTTAAAATACAGCATACAAAGGCAGTCGTATATTATTCCATAACTTACTTTTGTTTGTAGCTATCTAGCCTTGATGTACCATTCATGTAACAAGATTAGAGTTCGTTCTACAGTTCGCAACTATCTCATAAACTACAAACCTACAATCTTTACATACATCATACATTGTATAATGTACTAGCAATTTTATCTACCTTAGTTATCATACCTATGAACTTAGACCACCATTTATGTGTGTAATTGTCACGATTAGCAACATGTACAGCAAAGAGGATGATTCATAAATGCTCATAATATAATTTGCAGTTTTGTTGATGTAACAAAATAAACTTAGAATAAGTAGGTACCTAGTACCTAGTAGGATGATAAAATCCATAACATTCTTTATATGATGCTGTGCGATTTGTCCAACAATATTTATTTATTTATAAAGTATACCAGATTGTTTTTTCCAGGGAACGTATTTGGGATGTTTTATTTATTCACATATTTCGTCAAACATTTAAGCCTTTCTTAACGTTTACGTAAACTTTAAGATCAACATATCAGTATTACCATTTCCCACTTTAAGAATCACCTACTTTCAACGAATGTTCCATTATACATTTTATTATACAGTTGAATATCTCACAGCAAACAGAATTTTCTCGCAACATCAAACTATACAATAGCAGTTTCTGTTTCCTTCATTAATTCGCGAATATCAATTATCAGCTAGACATTGTTATTCAACACACGCCCGCTGTTGTCGATACCTACTGTTATCGACTTTAGGTTGTTCTCTACAGTGTTCTTTGTCTCTGCCAAGGTCAACTGTGACTCATTATTATTTAACCACATCGACGTTCAGTATGTCCATATTGAGTTTGTTACTTGTAGGTCGAACTTTATTTCTTTCTCGGTTGGGATTCTTGGTTTATTTTAATTACGAGAAGATACTCTTTTTTTTGTCGACTATGATGTAAGTTTCGATAGTTATGTAGGTTAAGTAATCATTGTTTTCATATTTAACGATAATAATTACGTCCGATAATTTTAGGATCAGGGGTTATCCGAACTACATCTTATATAAGTTCTAAAATGTGTAATAAGTAGGTAATTTTTCATTTTGTTGTTCCGGTTTAACTCCGTATTCAATTCCATTTAAGTAGGTTAGTAGATAAGTTATCGGCTGTGTACAATTCGTAAGGAAAATAAAACCTAATGCGCATATTAGATTCTACAGGTTTATGGCATTCTCGACACTAGGTATGTTATACAGTATTTATACTGCGCAGTGACTTTATTATTTTAATTATTAATTTACAATTTACATTAGGGGCCGTCCATTAATCACGTGAGGTCGTTTTTCTCATTTTTTGACCCCCCCCTCCCCCATGGTGATGTTTGGTGAGGTTTGGGACCAATACCCCCCCTCCCCCCCTGGATCACGTGTATTTTTTTGGAAGTCTAAATAAAGGCTATTTTTGACTGGAAAAAAATATTAAAAAAATTGAGTTTTGATTCGAAAAACATTTAACATAAAACATTTTTTAAATAATGTATTTGCAATAAAATTAATGATTAATTAATTAATGTTGTCTTCGTCCCACGGAGTTTGCAAGACTTTCATTTAAGGTTACAACTGGTAAAGCTTCTTCTTCACTAGCAGTTGTTATTGGCAAAGAGGTTTGTGACATATTAACTTCGGTTTCGTCAAGCCACTCGGCACCATCATCCTCGCGCACTCCGCAGAGAAACTCCCTCCCTCGTAGCGTGAGGATACGCGTGGGCCGAACAGTTTCAGTTTCGTGGGCAGTATGGTGCCCATGGCACTCTTTTGCTCTTTTTTTTAGTGCAGAAGTACTGCCCACACTGCTGACATATTCTTTCCATAAGAAACTTACGATCCTTCTGCAGGCTAGGGCAATACAGGTCATAAGGCATTCTCAGCAGAAATAGCGCTTTTTGGCAAAAAATTAATAAAATTAATACACGTGATGTCTAACGAGACCCCCCCTCCCCCCTCGTGATGTTTCGTGATGTTTTCCGTACCCCCTACCCCCCCTTTTGAGCCTCACGTGATTAATGGACGGCCCCTTACTGGTGTTTGTACCAGTTAATAAAATGATTAAAACAGAGGATTTATCTTATGAATTAGATTGTACATCAATAAACCTCACTCAAATTAAAATTTGTGTGCGTCGAAGAATGAGTAAAGCTTTTTTACGATTCGTCATCTCACACCAGTTGGGACAAGGTTAAAGCTGCTTCCTCACTTATTTTATAAAAGTGTTTGATCTGAGGCTGTATTTAAGCAACATTATATTTACCGTATATAACCCGTTAAAGGGCAGCAATTCATCATAATCACCTGCCCATTTCCTGCATTACGTGGATTCGAAACCCACAGTACCCAATTTGACAAAAACATTTGCGACCTCGCGCATTCACAATTATTCTGTTAACACTAGCAAATGTGTTGTTACATAAATAGTTTAAAGTAATCGTTGGTAATAGTGATGAGTTTGGAACGTGTCGTGTACTCGTATGTACTTTCGGAATGTCCGTTTGGTGGGTCGATGACCGGCCTTAGCCCAGTTGTGTGACGTGAAGTGGCCCCCCACCACCCACCACAGAGAGAATGTACTCGACAGTACATAGTACACTCACTGAAGAAACGAAACGCATGTTGTCAGGTGTGGACTTACTATGTATGATATTATGTATTTTTAAACTTGTTATCACAGGCTAGAGCGGAGTTTCCCTAACACAAGCAAATATTTGTTTAAAAGAATGATCCAAGTATATTACAAATTGCCGGTTTCCTCACGATGTTTGCTTTTACCGTAAGAGTACGTGTTTCCAAAGCGTAGATAATTTTTTCAAGAAGATGCAGGGCTACGCTGTGGGTTTGAATTGAACACTTTGAACCCACGGCAACTTAGCCAAAGAGTTTCGTTACAGATGAGTTCGTGCCTACTTAATGACTTATGGAGCTTTATACTACAGAGAATGTACTCGACAGTACACATGAGTAAATAAATGTTGTCAGGTGTGGACTATCTGCTATGATAGGTACTACCTACCTACCTACTATCTCATAAAGGCGAAAGTTTGCGATGATTCATTATTTCTTGGTAGAACTATCACTACTAATGCATCATGATGATACGAAAATGATAAAACAAAGATTGCAAATCAATATTTTGTAATAAACCAGTGAGTTAAGTTTATATTTTATTATGATCACAATTTTTTGAGTTTTCAATTTTACACTGATAGCATTTAATTAAATTAACTAGTGTAGGCGTTTATTTCAAAATAAATAATAAACTAGCGACTAGCGACCCATTCTCGCTTCGTCTCGGGTACCTAATTATACATTATAAACAGTAAAAAAAACCGCATCAAAATCCGTTGTGTAATTTTATAATTGACGCATACATAGGAATAGGAATGGAACGGACAGACATTATGTCCGTTTCTTTCCTATTAAGGCTGTCCTTTGAATGATGTCCTATGAACAGTGTCATTGTTTTATTATAGTTATATCGTAGTGAAGTAGTGAATACACAATCTAAAAGAAATTGGCACAATGCGGATTCTTTGAAGTAATCCATCTACTACAGTATGCTAAACATTGCGGTGTTTAGCATACTATAGTACTCCTAAGTAGTACGTGTGAAGCACTAGGCACACTACTTTAATTGTAGAAAATAGGGTCACAAACGCGTTTGAACGTTTCATTATTAGACTAGATAGTAGACTAGTACGTAGATAGGTCACGTCTGGAAGATCTAGGACATGTAGGGCCTTGAAATTAAATCAGTTATGTAAAGCACGTGAACTTTATTGTAGAACTAATAGACAATTGAAATAATTTCAATGATAACAATGTTTTGAATTGAAATATTATTTTGAAATAAGTGTGTGTAGTAATTTATTTAGTTACAATCTTACTAAGACATAACAAGCTGCTTTGGTAAAGAGTTGCTTTTGTGATAGCTGTTCCATGCTCATGGAGTTTAGCAAAAATTATTGAATTTAAGATAATGATTGGGTGAGTGATGTTTTTTAGGTGCCGATGAGAAATATGCGGAAAAATTATAAATACTCCATAAAAGGAATATCCTTCTATGGAGATGGCAATTAAATACGTTTATTATTTACGTACCACAGAAACAATTAAGTTTTCATACCGTCTCAGTAATAACTATCTCATTTAACTATTCGTGAAGTGAATCGTCAATCAGTGTTACAAATTTTTATTGACATCTTTCGCAGTTACAATATGAGAACACTTATGATTATGAAGTGCGTGAAAGGAACCACGCAAGCAAAAGAGAAAGGTATGGTCAAAGCCTGTTCCGAATCAAGTTTACAGGCTATAGGCTTGTCTCGAGCACTGTAGTAAATGGAAGTTGTGGGTTGGCTCGGGCGCACATTCCATTTGTTGGGTCCAAATGTCAGAATGTTCACCTTTTACTGACGGGATTTCAGGTATCAAACAAATACCGTGACTCAGCGCTTGACCGATCTGTAAATGGAAGAAGTACAAAATTAACTATTCTGATTTTCAACTAAGAGAAGTTAGGGATGTTTGCCTCTTAAATTTCTACTGGATAAATAAATACAAACTAAACAAATCCTAGGTCTGAGTTTAACTCGAGTAAACGATAGCTTTACCAAAACATATTTTGGAAAACCAATTTCAAATCCAGACGTATTATTAATAACTGAGAACAAAATTTTAAATAGAAATAATAAAGTTAAAAACCTGGCACAGTAAGTCCTATAAAAGTTTACCTGAAACCATATTATTTCGTCAGCAGCTTTTATTAAACAAAATAATATGTGCATAAATACCAGCGTGTACTACACCTTTATATTTATGTACATATGGATAGTCGTTTAATAATTTAGAATGTCTGTGTTCTGATCTCAAAAATCCTAACAATACACAAACCAAGGTTGAAGTTGACCTCTGAAAATGGCGCTGTAATCAGTAATCGTGAATCGACGGAACAGCGCTCCAGTTTTTGCTCGCGAATCCAAAGGGCAATCCATTTCTTGGCAAGTTCATTGGCATTTTAAATACCAGCGATTGTTCGTTGAAATGCCACGACCTGGATCACAGTTATCAATACATGATAACCGCGTACTAAATAATCTTATCCGAATGTTACCAGCGGTTTCGTCATATGCCGCAACCTTATCAGAATTTATCAATGTTTGATACTGCCGTTTAAACTGGGTCATGTGAGCGTTTTAATAATATTAATGTGTTGCTATGTAATAATGTTCGTGGTGGGTTCTCTCGTTTCGAGCTAGATTTCATGATGTCATAACGGTCAGTGTTTCCTAATCTATATGTAAGTATGGAGTATGGTCATGGTCGCTACAAAATAAATCTATTTCAAAGTTTCAAACCAAAAAATATGAATATTTATAATAATACTTCTGATGGATTGAACCGGACTCTCATTTCCTACGGTCATTACTTTTAAAGATGATTACGATTAATTTTTGCCAGATACAGTTGCGCAAGCTACAAATGAGTTTGTTTTGTTTGTTGCCCGGCTATTAAGGTTGTCTGGTCGGAGAGCGTGATACAACTGACGTTACGTTGGCGTAGCGGCCGCTGCAGAGGTACGCAGTGATGATGCTAGGGCTGTCATCAACATGAGTTAATTTATATTTTATCAAATTTTACTGTTAAACTATCGTGGTTTAAAGAATTAATTTTCGTATAATCGGGAAGTCCCCGAACCCTTATCTATGCTTATACCTATTATAAAGCTGAAGTGTTTGATTGATTGATTGTTTTGTTTAACGCGCTAATCGCGAGAACCGCCGCTAGTACGATTTGAAAAAAATATTTCAGTTTTAATTATAATAGTACATTGATTGAGGAATGCTATAGTTCATATTATATAAACTATGTATATGCAAATAACTAAAAATAACGTAAGCGAAACTGTCGGCGGCTTGGCTAGTAAGTTGATACGGTTTGTAGGTCTGATAACCTGTTAGTAAACCTTGAAAAGATTGTAAAAACGAAAACGACCGCCTTTCAAATTAAACTATGTTTATGTGACATTTACAACACAGCTGTTCAAACTGACCTCATTATAAATATTCACAACTTCAAATTGTATGAGTGAGACAGCCCTGTTGGTGCGAGGTCGTTGGCCCCGATGCGCCGTGACGCAAGCAGGCAACTTTCTAACCGCGGCTACGTCAGCTACAATCTGGTTAAGGCCGCAGACACCTTCACTCCGCGCCGAGCACCCGCAGCCGGGCCAGTCTGCTCTCTGGCCATTGATCCCTCCTATAAATACCAGAACAGATGTCCCTATGGAACTATTTGGGTTGTTCCGATTTCATAGCTGTCGGTGTTGGCCGTTACTTGATTCCAGCTGTTTACAGATTTGTTTGGGGCAGATTGATGAATGTCGCCTGAAATAAGCGATTATAAAGCTTAAGTTTGGAGCTGATGCATGTGCAATCCCGAAATCGTGGAGAAAAAGATACGAGTTTATACTAAGCTATGTATAATCCTAATACTCAGCGCACGTCATGTATTGGTCTGTCCAGCGTATCTAATAATTCCGTAATCTACTGGTATTGGTAACTAAGATACCTCAGCAATACCGCATACGAAGATTTGTTACAAATGGTTACTATAGCCTGCATCTCTGCATTGTCTCCACGGCCTTCCTCGGTTCACTAACTACTTACCTATTTATAAAGCTCGTATGTTGCGCCATGCTGTGCGAGCATTCTTCCTTCCCTTTGTTGATGACATGCCATGCCCAAGAACAACGCTCGTGCAGTCACGACTCTTCGTCACGATCTCAGCTGGTATTAAATGGATTCTATATTGTGTTACCGTCAGCTGTAATGCCAGTCATTATACTACTACACGATGTATGATGGAAATTCTGAGGGCAGTTTTGTAATCTTTGTTTAGGTTCCTTGTAACTATGGAACTGCTTAAATTGCCGGAGTTTGTTCGTCATAAAATAATGCTGAATTCTTATGTTAGAGTTACGTCGTCATGATAGCTTATAAACTCTTGGCCAATTGATGCCGCTTTGTTCCAATTAATGATACATATTCTGTTGGTATATATGTATCACGCGCATCGTTTTAATTTAAATCCATGAATCGGTTTACTCTTACAAGTTAGTCAAACGTAAATCTGATGCTGCAAAAAATATGTTTTAATTAAATAAATGTTTGTTATTGAGAGTGACAACCCATGTGAAAAGTATCTTACTCGTAGTAAATGCATGAAACACTATTAGATGAATAAACGTTGCCTTATCCATCTCATCTTCGTCAATCATACTCTAGAAAACACCCATTACTATTCATGAACGTACTAACCAATAAAGCAGCAAGGTCTGAAACCTGTTATATGACAATATCCATCCATACGTAAGGCATGCAGGTAATCCGTCTGTTTCGGAGTCACGTCCGCCTCGCCTCCCGGGGCATGTGGGTCGACGAACGGTAAAATGAGACTTTCTTTTTTGTTTCATCCACTTCAGATGGTTTTAGACTGCGCTGCTCTGAGGCTGACGTTAGATAGTTGGATGCTGCTGCATTTGTATTCTTGTATTGTGTTGAATAACTTAGAATATAATGACTAGTATTTGTTGGCAGAATTTCAGTCACACACTATTTCATAAATATTGGTCAAGCTTTTTAAAGAAGTATGGTAACTGACATTGTGATTGTGACACGAGAGTTTAACCAACATCAACAATCATCAAGTTTAATCATCACCGTGGTGTGGTGAGCCTGTGGCTTGTTCGGGTTCTAGATATCTCATGATATTGACCAGACATTGATTAAAAAACCATAAAGGAGCAATCATTAGTAAATATATTTCTTTCGAAACAGTGTGTATAAGAGTTACCTATATAACGCTTAAATCTTATAGGCTTCATATTATGAGCCATTCTATGAGTTCTATGTATAATGTAGGTTTGGGGTCAAGATGTTCTTTATACACAAGATTTACTGGCCAAATAGACACAATAAGTATCTTTTCATTCACAATCAGCATCTGTTTGTAGCTCCGCAAATAATTAATTTAGCCTTTGGCTTTGTTACCCAATCTTCATCACTTCCTTTCACCATCTATATAATTACATAAAACATGAGACGGCGTATAACTCACTGGAGTGACGCACCCTCATGTGATGCGCTATCACCTCACCGTTGAACCACATCCTATTACAGTATCCACTGTTCCTTATCACGTTATCATGAGCCAGTTTATTGTGAGGAAATATTTGTTCATCGAATTCCATATTGTTCGTGTGTCGTCTTTGCGCATTTTTTCATGGTGACGTCACTGATTAGAGAATATGGTCTTGTTTTTCTTGCGGGCTCTTATCGTACAAATTATTGTTTGCTAATGCTGTAACAAGGTTAGCATTTAAATATTTATGATCAGTATTATTTTAAGGTAAGCCCAATGCTTGTGTTACGGGTGCTAGATATCTGATATTTAAATATCTACCATATAAAAATCAATGCAACTTTTCGTTGTGTTTATATAACTCAAGTCAGGAACGACTGGGCTGATTAGAGTGATTTTGGTTTTCAATATTGGCATTGTCGTCTTGTGTAGGTACCTAATGGTACTGTACCAACTTACTGCGATTACCAACCTGCCTGGTAAGCCAAACCCCCGAAGACCTAGGTATAATTTGATGACTTTTACTGAGGCGATGAGCTCATTAATGGGACGGGTAATATAGGTGTGATAAAGTGATATCTGATGTTAAAATAGCCGACCATGAATCCATCATTCCCTCAGCAGTATGCAAATGCGAAATTAGGATGCGTTCACACAGAGCGTGGGCGGTGAGGCGCGGCACGCAGCGGCGTGACGGGACGCGCTCCGCGGCGACGCGCAACGCTCCGCGGCGCGTGACGAGCTCCGTTCACCGACACGATGACTCGCATTCGATGAAACACTATTAATGCGAGAGCTGGCACTTATTTCAGAAAAGATATTTCATGCAAGCTGGTTATTTGTATTTTGTACCAAACGTGAAACCTCTCCTATTATAAACCAACACGAAACTGAGGACCTTGCTGATGAGTAACGTCACTTCATTTTCTGGATCACCTGACTTAACTCCTGACCCATAAAAACTGTAATCAGCTTGAGATGTTAAAGAGACTTATCCATAGGTTCGTGGGACTTTCCACCTGCCAGGTGATTTTAATCTTGCCACGGTACCCAGAAATTGATCAGCAGTTTAGTGTTAGGGTACATTATGACAACAAGCAGGACAAGTTATAAACTTGCTTCAAATAGGTACCAACTCAGAATAGCTGCTAGCTCTCGGCCTATATCACAAAATTATTGATCGCAGTTTTTGTCTAGCTGTTTATATAATCTCGCTTTTAAAACGGTAGCTTCATCCATAATCCCGGAGCTATTTGAACTTGAAGCTTGCGGAGAAAGCTTCTGTTACATTAATTGCTGACTGATGGTGATTTGTTGTCGACTGATGTTGTTATGATGATCTGAGTGTGGCTCTGTTAATTATATCCGGTATCTCAGTGCGAATATTAAAGAGGTTTATATACGTAAGTGGTGCTTTGTTTTCTCTTGTAGGTGTCTTGTTTTTTGGGCAGTGAGTCCTACTATTTTTTGATGATTATTATTTCAGTTTTGCCCTGTTTGCCTTTAGCTAAAATATTACTTAACAAATTTGTATACATTTGTTTCTTTATTTTTATACACATAACGACGCTGCTATCAGTCTTCAGGATATAAATCCCCTCGTTTGGTTTGGCGACACCCACGCGAATAGATGATGTGGTACTTTTCTAATGACAGCGCCTCACAGTAAAACTTAACAGATTGTGACGCATCATAACTTTGCGGTTTTTACCAATAGAAAGAGTGATGAGGATAAAATTACATTTATCGAGTTGGTATTTCAAAGACTGAAGAATGAATTATAATGCTATTTATTTAGATTCATGGTATAATAAAGTAAAACATCTCTCTCAGTCTTGCAAATTCAGATTAGCTATGAAGACTTCTTGATTTCGAATAAATCAGAATCATGCTGTGTAGAAAAAGCAAAAAAGAACTGAACGATTTAACAGGGCTACGTTGCGATGGATTTCTTGTAGGCTTTCTGGCATTGACAAATGGTCTTCATCTATTACTATTCGTAACGCTTTAAGACAATTAATTATCTTGTTTATAAATAGAGTGTAAAAAGCGTCATGTTAGAAGTTCAGCACGCTGTGACTGTTCCCATCCATTACTAGACGATGATGGTTAACGCTTCAACTCTTTTCGATGCCTGTTGTTATTAAAAATCGAAGAAATTTGAGATGATGTTAAAATAGATGGTAACTATTTATCCCAAGATAACTAAAACTAAAATTGCTGTTTTTTAGTCTAAAACTCAGGCCGAATTAGCTGGTGTTGGTCTTGAAGATTGAAAGCGTGAAAAGCCGCGGCCCGGTCAGCTAGTCTATTATAAAAAATACTTTATACGTAGAACGCGTTGTATTCTTGAACTTATAAAAACTTATAAAACGCGTGTTTTTCTTGAAGTTATCGTAGCTGTAGTGTTGTGTGCCGGTGCACCGTGGTTAGAAAGCGCACCGCTTGGCTCCCCGTGCGTGGCGGACTGTGGGACCGACACGCCACTGACCGACAGGAGGCAGACCGTGACGCGCTCTGAACACGTCTTTATCCTCATGTCTTCTGAGAATTCCGTGCTTCGCTTCACAGCCATCAATGTTCTGATACCACCTGCTAATTCTTGGGGCTTGATTGTTGTTGGCTGTTTGTAACTGTTAATTTGATTTATCAACGTTTTTTGATAGTACGCTTCACTGAACATAAGAACGTAAATACTTTAATCTTATTTGATGTTAATATAGTTTCTCTGCGGAAAATTGGCCGACTGGCGACCACTGTTATCTGCGATTTTATTGTAACATGATAACATCCTTCTTGTTGGTTGAAGTTCAACGTACCTACTACTCAATTCTCGATCTGGATAAATAACGAACTGTCTCCTTTATTAACGTAGAGTGCTAGTGATCTGCCATGGCTCGCAATTTGCGCATCGAATGGCCCAGCTCATCGGCTATTCCGGCCGCAGCACGACCCTCGCCACCGCAATTCCAACTCAATAAAATTTCATAGAACACCGCGAGCTCATTGCCATTCACGGCGTTACAGCGCTTTCCTCCTTGCCATGTGTTACCATTACTGCTGACACAATACCGATAAATTGATCTAGGGCTGATGCCTTTTAACACCTTCCTTATACAGTGGGGAGTCGGTACTTTGTCGAGCTATAGACGTTTGATAGCAATTTGTGTCGACGGTAATGTTTTAAGTCGATGCATTGTTGATGTAGCAATAGCAATAAGTAGTGCACTCCTGCTATAAACGTCTTACGTTACTTATCGTTGCATAAATTGTTGTTGTAGACTTAGCAATGAGAAGTGCACTTATGGTGCGAACGTCTTAAGTCTTCAATTTCTTACACAAATTATACATTATTACATTCCACTTGATATAATTGTATGGATGGGCTAGCTACACAGCTTGAATTGATGTGATTACTAGGTTTAGGATTAATAGTGCGAACTATTGACATCTATAACTTTGCAGTTTTTTTATTTACCATATTTATTAAAGTAAAGTAAAAGTTGTATACTTATTTGAATAAATGTAGTGTACAGTATAATAATGATCCGTAGGCTCCTGAGCTAGTATACACTATGTAGTTTATGATTACTCTACTAGTTGAATCTGATCCTAATTTTATTAAACTGAGGCTCAGTTTAATAGCTACACCACAGAACAAAAGTTTTGTGGTATTATTGAAGTACATACTGTATAATAATGCACTACACAATTATTTCGAGTAATGTCTACCTACAAAATACATATATAATATTTACATTCCAAACAGAAATCAGTAGTAAGATTCAAATTTCTTGCCATGCAATTGCATTTTGCTTAGCATTTACAAGCAAGTCACGATTCACTATCCCCCGCGTACCTCCAGAGAAAATATATCCATGGCAGAATAATTTTGAGTGGAAACTGTAGCGAACTAAAATTCAAGCCCTGTCTTCCCGCCGCTGATTGGACGTGCAAGTGGCAGCCCTAGAGAACCCCCTACCCCCACCGGTGGGGGCTAGGAATGGTTTCGGCTCACGATTCACGAGAGCGCATCTGTCCGTGTGCTCGCGTCCTTCGTACGCCGTCTGAATACGGCACAGGGGTTATCCAGAGGTGGATTGAGGTGTAGCTTAAACTTGTACTAAATATATTTAGGTAACCTTTCGACACCTGTTAACATTTTATTTTATCGTGTCACCATTTGCGCCTGCAGTTAAAGTGGGATGTATGAATGTGATCCAACTCTCTAGTGATTCAGTATAATGAAGATATCTGCAAACGCATCATTAACACTCGACATTTTATAAAATGTGGATTAAAATATTATCTCTTTATTCACGTATACTGGAATAACCACGAATTTTACAGCCGATCTTTATAGCATCGCGCCCACGCCTTCCCGTTCGGTTCCTTGATTTATAACACTGTCAATCGGTTGCTACGACTCTGTTTCAAATTGTCTCATAATTAGCACAAATTTCTATTCTATTTCTATCGTATTTGAAAATATATTTTATTTTTGTCCACGTCATGTTTGATTGGCATGAAATGTACCAGCTGTTGTTACAACGGATGCCAACTCATGTATTTGTTATATTCTTGTATTTATTGTAAACAGATCACATCCGATCGACTCCTACGCATCAAATCAATCACATCCTCTATTATTCGCAGTTTTCGCGTAACTCTGTTTACTGTATCCATGTAACAGTTACTAATCTTGGGGTTTGATTTGACTCATTTCATAACCGACAGAGCTCTAAGACAGTTGTTTACACAGAATCGTAAAAATTATCGAAATGTAACGGATCGCACCTCTAATAGAACGTGAGTCTTCCATTAGTGCTAATGTTAATAAAACCCCCGAGGGGAAAGACCGTGAGGTAGAAAAAGATAAAAAACAAGCGCTTGCGTCAACTGATGTGTGCCCAGTTTTTAGCGGCGTTTCGCGAACTGGCACTAACCCTGCGAACGAGAACTCTGCGTCAATCGCTAAACGTTTAAACCGCGTGCAAATATCGGTTACACGATCGCGATCACGCTGTTGTTGAATCGCATGCGGATATTGTTTGCTTGGTGATTCTGCTATTTTTCCTCAATCAGATAAGTGGAGTCATTGTAACTGACAAAACAGTTACTGTTAATTTTATAATGCGACACGAAAACGGTTAATTTGCAATCTATTAGACTACAGTGTGATGATAAATGCGATTCCTTACTATCAACATTGTTACCATTTCGTATAATATTCCTGAATCCCGACTCCTTCCCTGCGTCCTAAACACCTTGGCTAAAGCATGACGTAGTGTCGCTACGTTTCGCCGGCGAGCCCGCGGAATACCGATGGGGATCCCGCCAGAATGCCGATGGAACTGCCTACACTGGTCCTTGCTACGGCGGCTGAATGCCTAATGTAATGCCTTGCCAATAGATTTATTGTTCTAAGCTTTTACCGGATTGAATTTTTCATTATATTCGGTGGAGCCCAAACGCCCGGGGTTTGGGGTCCATCTTGTGAATTAGTTATAAACATGCTCTTTACGGTCTAACAGTGAAACTGTCATATGAATCATAAAGTTATCTTTTGAACGTGCAACTTGTCATTATCGTTGTTCAAACAGAGGACAATGACCAATAGTCGTCCTGCATCATTTTTTACTGCGCGATAACCAAATACTGACAGAGTGAAACCAATATTAAAGTTTTCTCTTATCCCTTTTTGATGCCAAGTCACAACATCGCCGGAGTGAAAAGCAATAGGTAAATAATAAGAATATTGTATTGACCTATTGTATCAAATATGTAGGTTATTTGTAAATGTTGCCGGTAATAAACCAAATAATATTCAATTAAAAAAGATAATAATAATTTATTGTTACATTTGGCAAACTAAGATATAATATTATAGCGTATCCATCCACGTTATTCTTTTTGACGTTATAGAACTTCGCTCCTCATTGTTCAATTTGCACCGAAGTTGGTATCAATTAGTTGAGCAGAGTCGCACCACGACACGAGCCGGCGTCGTGATCTGTGACGTAGGCGGTTTGTTCAAGCTGATACTCTTCAGTAAACATGTATGTCAACATTCCTTTGTGCACTGAGATAATATTAGTGCCGATAATGAGCACTACACACGGAAATGTGTTGTTGACTGACCGTCAGGTGGTTTAGGTACCTCACGGACGCTCCAAGGTTGCTACGTTCTGTGAGTCAGGTTTTCAGACCACACATGAAAAAGAAAGTCCCTTGTGTGGAAAACATGTCATGTGATCTATAGACACATCACAGACTCGGTCATCGGTCACTCTATCACCATGCAAGTATAAGGATCAGATCAATGAATGACATCGTAATGTGTATTGTGATTTTGTGATCGGTTTCGAGCTTGGAACCTATAAAACAGCTTGCTGATTTAATTTCTTTTAAAATAAAAACAGCTTGTTAAACTTGAAATAACATATAAAAATCAGGGCCACGCAAATTCCCCTCGTGTCTAAATCTGAACAAAGGACTCCTTTGAAGCAACCCTTTGCATATCTCAAACGTCCAATAAGGAGTTAAGGCCACTTAACCTTGGCGCCAGCTGCGTTGGCAGATGTTAGTGAGTGACGTCATCAACATCATAATGGATCGACAAGGATCACTCTAACTAATGTGATCTTTGTAATAATGGATTACAGAATTAGGAAACATCCAATACTATACCAAACTCTCTGTTCCTAATTCTACTCTGTTTAATATCCATGCAATACAAATACCATCTTCATTTTCTGTTTTTATAATATGTTCACACAAACGTGTCCTCATTTAATACATATTCCTTTAAACGATACCAAGCATTAATTTATCATTTAAGTAGTCTGCATTATATTGATGTAGGTCTCGCTCGACTCATTGGATTTTGAATTGATTACAAATGCGTGAGGACATTCGGCGAATTACTTAACGAATCAAGGTGCTACCGTATTGCCTTCGTGTTGGTTGTTAAACTATTTATAATCACTTGTTGACCTTTGCTGTGCCACTCAAAGAGGAACTCGCTAGGAAATGTTCGATAGAGAACGTGTTCTTAAGATTGTATTGTATGGCTATGGCATGATGTTGTGTAAAATATTCATGAGGTAACGGAAAATATGTTTGGTAATTATTAATAAGTTGTTTTGGTGCTATAATTATACAAAAACACCGTATATTATTAGAAATAGTTTTATAAAGGTCTGCTTTAAAATGTTGATAATAAAGTACATTGAAGAGACATTGAAGATACAGCAATACTGTTTTAGAAAAACCTAGTCTGTTTCATTTATAGCGATTCTCCAGAATATCTTAGCTATAATACGGTGTCTGCGAAAAAATATTTGATCATGCATGAGCATGTTTTAAGCAAGTAAAAAACCAAACAAAATGCAATTGAGGTCAACTGTTGAATGTCACATGAAGATATCTAGTGAATATTGTAATCAGCTGACCAACGTATGTCAACACATCGCGTTGCATCGTTATTCGTCACCGACCAACTGTGACGTATCTCAATAGATAGCTTGACGAAATCAAACGTGCTTTCTTGAACGAGGGTTATTCAATAGCATTGTTTATTGAGTCTGTTGTCTATAACATTTTGTATTGATGTCGTTTTATTGCCTTGCTGCTTTCGGAATCTTACATTTATGAGACGGTTATGATGTAACTAAATTGGTGCTTGATCTGAGTGTGATCTTTGTTTTTTCTAGTGTTTGTTATATCTAAAATAACATAGAATCTTATTATTGAAAAAGTTAAAATTTTACTTAAACATAGCCTGAACTAGGATTGACCTTTGTCTCAGGCTACAAATTTAAATACAAATACGTTTAAATATAATTACAAACACATATATTTATATACTACAAACTATAAAATAAGAAACGCGCCTAAAACTATGCAGCACAACCAGAATTTTAAGATAGCTACTTCTGCATGAGGCTTGCTAGATGCCAATTCTCTTTCGTGTGCGTAAACACCAAAAGTTGGATCATCGGGAAGCTCGGGAGCAGTGGTATCTGCGTGGATGCTACCGCGGTTATGCAAACAAGGATATTAACTCAGGTGGTTCAGGTTTGTTACGTCGCAGTCACAGTTCTCATTGTTGTGTGACTCAGCAGTCCCCGTACAGGCTCACAGATGTTTTCGTTATAATATAATAAACGCGCAGTTTCTCAGCAATTGACTTTTACGTACATTCCCTTTTCTTGATCTATCTGAAAACATAATTACGCACATTTATTCATCAGATTACAGAAGTTATAAAAAGAGAAGCTTAAAGACAGCATCTTTATTTTTAGACACGAAATGAGAGTGGGGCCATGCACCAAATGTGCATCAAGTATAAGGTACCTAACAAATGTACTTTTCTCCTACCTGTACTTATTTGTTAAACTTTTTAGGTGGCATTCAATCATCATCATTATAGCATAATAGCTCATATCACGCCGCGCTGCTGAGCACTACTGGATCATGCAGAAGTTCAGCATAGTCAACGGTTATCTGGCAGCTTGGCGGTCTTATTAAGGTACTGATAAATGTGAATTTGGGTTTAATTGAAACCTTTTTTCTCCTTGTTTTTCAACGGAAAAGTTTTGAATCTGTACAATAATCTATTAAATCTATGCCATACAAGGCACCATCTCTTCGATTCAAAAATAAAGAATAATCTTTTTAAGTACCTGAAATAATAGTGCAAATACCGTCTATTTTCTCAGTTATAATACGAGTATAACCGTTTTCCTCCTAATCTATCAATCACAAGATTTTTTTATGTTCATCAACAAATAGAATAAAATAATACCAATCATCTCTTCGGCTTATTTTTGCAAATAAATAACCTTATTATTTTTAACGATTTTTACGTAAAAGTTACACGTAAGTTGTGAACCGCCCGCGCCCCTTTGCCGGCTCTTCATTCAGTGCGAGACGAGACGTTGTGCTGAACGAACCTATGTCACATTTCTCCGTGAACTGTACTATTATTGTACTGTGGGTGGCGGTACCAATTTGATAATTACATATACATTTTTCGATTGTTAACGACGGGCTTATTTGTTAGGTATATAAAGTGTTCAGTGTGGGATAGTTTTCGTTTTGTTTTTATGTATTAATTTTGACACTTGTAAAAATGGGTAATAAACAAAATTGCATAATACGTAATTTGAAAGTAAAATACAGGAAAAGAATACAAAGAATAAAATGGTAAGGTACTAATTATTTATGGAATATAGACATAGATTTATTATAATTATAACTAAGTGTATTATAGTCTAAAAATACCTACTAGGTTGTAGCTCTAATTTGTTTTAAGTTTTTAACGTATGTTATCTTGGGAATTCTTAGACGATAAATTGATAGGTAACATAGTTTTTAGGTAGGTAGGTACATAAAGGTACTTAGTAGTTACGTTCCTACCTACACTAGCTACCTACTACATACCTGCTTAGATAGGCTCTGCAGGTAGGTACATATTATTTATTAGAAATTTACTGAACCTACTGTGCATACATAATATACATGTCCTCTGACAGGTATAATTTATTAAATTATTGTCATTTTTAGTATGGTGTTACATAACAGTAAACATTTTTATACTTTGTTCATATAATGGTTTTTTAGCCTTACAAATCAACCAATATCACCTAATAAACAAGTTCCGCAAGAGGACCAAGTAATATGGCAAATTATGGAAGAAACAGAAGACGAAGCATTGAAGATATTGACGTCAGGGATTTCAACTTTTTTCAGCAATTACAAAACATTTGGAATGTATATCTTATGTTTTGAATTTTTCATGTTTTTTACTTCAAATTGGTAATTGGGTTTTTCAATTGGTAAACTATGAAAGCAGAAAAAAATGTCAAAAACGGCTCTATAAAAACATGGATTCTCACTTTACAGGCGAACGGAACCGATTTATGCCTCTAAATTTTGTGTACAGATAAGTCTATACATTATTTTTAAAATGGTAATGGGATTTTACATAATTAGTAATAGTTTTGATTTAAAACGAGAATTACTGTTTTGGCGCGTACGTCTTTTTGCTTTTGACTAGCTCTCGCGTCTGTTTGTATAACCCGACCAAGCTAAGTTTGCACCTCGCTGGAATGCCGCGCCATCGACGCGAGGTGCACTTAGCATGGTCGAGTAGTATGTAGGCGGCCCCTTCAGTCAGTCCGCTTCTGACCATTGTCAGCGCCGGACCTATGCCACTCTCGCTCCCCACGCATACATAGCCGTATTAAAAATTAAACATCCGAAGTAAATCATTAAAGATGGGAAAAAAAAAGTTAAAAGTTTTTAAAAGGAAGTTGAAAGCTCTGTATAGTGAAAAATGTAAGCAAATGCTCAAGAAAAAGTAAGTAAACGTCAAAAAAACCACCTCACTCTAGATAGGTACCTAGATAGGTAGGTACCTAACCTACCTAGTACGTATCGATAGCGGTGGCATCAATATTATCTTGCGAGTAAAATCTTATAAACATCACCTCGAAAACATCGTGAAGAAAGAAACGTGGCGAAGGTCCGCCTGTGACGCAGAAGGTTGCGGGTTCGATTCCCGCCTTGGGACAAATGTTTGTACAGTCGATCGATCTGGGTATTTTCTATGTATAGTAAAAATATCTAGGTAGGTATCTATGTAAAATATATTGTACTAGCAGCCCCCGCGAACTTCGTATCGCCATATACTTTTATTTGCAACTATATCTATACTAAATTTCATCCAAATCGAATTATCCTGCGTAAGCATATATTTTCCCGCGGAAGCATTTAATTTTTACGCGGTAAAAAGTCTCTCGCCATATACTTTTATTTGCAACTATCTACATACCTACTAAATTTCATCGAAATCGAATTTTCCCACGTAATCATATATTTTCCCGTGGAAGCATGTATTTTCCGCTGTGAAAAGTCTCTCGCCATATACTCTTATTTGCAACTATCTTCTGCATACTAAATTTTATCTAAATCGATTTTTTCCGCGTAAGCATATATTTTTCCGCCGAAGTATGTATTTTTCCGCGGTAAAAAGTAGCCTATGTTAGGATTAGGATATTACATTACATTGACTCCCCCCCCGTACCCGTACCCGTACCAGTGACGCTTCCATGGAGTCTACATCGCATGCTAGCGCGGTGAGCAACAACCTCTAGACTTTTTTCTAATACTTGCATTTTTAAACTCGTGATATCTTCCGAATGAAATGTCCGAATTGAATAATTCAAAAAGTTATAAAAAGGTATTAAAGCCGTCTTGAATATAAAGTAATTTATTTTGATAAGGATTAATACCAAGGTACAAATGAAGACCCTTTCAAGAGGCGGCATTTAAAAATTAATATTTTAGAATAAAAAACTGCTTACTGTGACATAACTATAATATTTAGACATATGCTGTCGCGACATTTTTTGTAGACAATGATGAGTTCTGCAAAGTCGTAGTACATGATTTTGTTCTATCATCAATAGTTTTCGCAGCGCACGCGACGTAAGGAATTTTTCAGGTCATTTTTTTACACCTTATGTTACATTATTGGAGTTTTAGTAAGGATCCCTAATTTTTTTTTAAATATAATATAGCCTATGTTACTCGGGGATAATGTAGCTTTCCAAAGGTGAAATAATTTTTGAAATCGGTCCAGTGGTTTTGGAGCCTATTCGTTACAAACAAACAAACAAACAAACAAACAAACAAATCTTTCCTCTTTATAATATTAGTATAGATTATGTATATCAGTCATCTAGTTCCTACCTACCCATAACACAAGCTCTACTTAGCTTGGGGCTAGATGATGCTGTGTGGTTTATTGATTTACCTACCTACCTACCTAGGTATAGTAAAACCATTTCTAAAATGAACGCCCCTCTACCGAATTCTGTTTTTTTTTTCTGTGTATTCTGATTTTCTGTATTTCCTCTCACACGTTGAAATCATCACGGTTTTGTGGAGGGGAGTTCATTTTTAGAATGGTTTTACTATACCTACCTATGTATTTCTGTCGCCAAGCAGTCGGTAGGTAATGTGTGAGCGTAGGTACCTAGCTGAGTTCTGGTTTGAACGGTACCTAACCTACCTAAGGGTTCTGGTAAAACTACAGGCACATGAGGCTTGCCATTTTATTTGTCAGTGTGACGAGCACAGTGACAGTGCTCCACAGATCATTGAGAATTCAAGTTCTGAGTCGCTATCTAAATTACTGACAACTTTTATTGATTGTTTTTTTTTTTTCAAAATATATTTAAATACTTAATTATCAAGTTAATTTTGCACCTCGCTATGTACCTATGTATTTTATTCGTACGCCTACACGTACAAAATAAAAACCTAACTTGAAAATTCTAGGAAACAATTGTCCGAACAAAAAAAAGCCATGGAGTCGTCTCTGGATTTAGCCGCAACTGAAACGATAACAATCGATTCTTTAGAAGGGTACGTATTTCTACTATTTAGCACACTGTGACTGCATAATAATAATTTTAAACGTGTGTGAAAATAATATTCCAATAAAACTAGACTTTTATTTTGTAGAAGACAAGAAGAAATGACGTCGTCCTATGCAGAATTACAAAATGTGACGCTCACGTAAGTTTTATGATTACTTATTTAGGGGCCGTCCATTAATCACGTGAGGTAGTTTTTCTCATTTTTTGACCCCCCCCCCCCCTACACAATACACGCGGCATTGCACGACCGAAAAGCGCGCGAATCGCGGCCGCGGCCCAAGCGCCCGATTGCAAACCGCGTAACCTATGAGCTGCTTGCGGGGGGAGCTTATGGGGGCGTGGCGCTCGATTTGAAATTATTGTTTATCAATGCGTCACCTAAGTGTAGACAATAAACAATATTACATAGAAACGCGGGCACCGCTAGTAGGGGAGAGTGGGGTAAACGCGAACGCGGGGTAAACCCGAACGCAACGGTTCTGATATGTTACAAAGAGATATGCATATTTCACTTGTCGCTATCTCAAAGATCACGCCACCACTAGTGCCAATCAACGACCCGAGTAAAGGTCGACTCACGCTACACCGTGTCGGGTCCGAGCCGAGTGTCGGTCTAAGCAGCCGAGCGGCAACCGAGTGACGCCCGAGCAACGGACATCGCTCGGAAACAACTCGGTCCCGCTTCGGCTCGGCCACGGCCCGTTGCATGAATACAGCGCCGCCGAGCTGCGCCCGAGCAGTCGGTAGTGATGCTATACAGTGCTCATGCAGTTTTGACACGGAACCGGCTCGGTGACCGTGCTACGGCCGACACTCGGCTCGGACCCGACACGTCGCGGGCCGTCTTTGTAATTTTAGACACGGAACCGGCTCAGTGACCGTGCTACGGCCGACACTCGGCTCGGACCCGACACGGTCTAGCGTGAGTCGACCTTAACGCGGACGCACATACTTTTTAAGGTATGCATTTTATTATATTTTGCAAGATTTTGATGGAATTTTTTCGTTAATGCAACTTGATATTACTTGATTTTTATTAACAATATGTATTTAACTTTTACTTACAGGAATTCTTACATAATAAGGCTGATTAATAACAATGACGTAATCGGCAAAAGTAATACAACCTAAAATATTTAACTCAATATTATTTTTTCAATTTGGCGGGGTAAAGGCGAACTATCCATTTCGGATAATCTCGAATGTTCGCCATTACCCCATCATTTTGTTGATTCTCAGTTAATCTAATTTGCATTATTTTTCCAGGTGGCTCTTAATTACAAACGAAAAACAGTGACAAAATACAGTCTGGAAGATGTTAAAAAGGCTATAAATGATGTTCAAACCAATTACCGTAATTACCCCACTTGGTGTTCGTATTTACCCGACTAATGTCGGGGAAAGCCGAATACTAAGGGTTTTGTATTTTGTTCATATTTTCATACTTTATTTAAAAAATATAAATGTTGTCTAGTTAATTCGTTGCATAGATTAGTAAACTTTATAATAAAACAATTAAAGAAGCTATGTGATCAAATTTCACAATTTCATTTGAGTTTTCCCTTAGGTGTTCGTATTTCCCCCACTTTCCCCTATGTAATAAATGAAAGTTATCTTAAATGCGGTATAAAAGACTATCAAGCACCACAATATAAAATCAGAATATTTCAAATACAACGAACCTACTAAGCAAACAACGTGCATTATATAAAAGTAAAAGCCGGTCGTAAAATTCGGGTTTACTCATTCTCGACCGTTATCCTTTTCAAATTATATGACCGTGAAGTTGACGTCATAAACGACGCTGGCTTTCGAAAGAAGGTTTCAATTCAAACGTTGCTTTTCCGGCGTTCACTAACTATACCTGATCCAGATATGCTGTTAATAAATAAATAAAAATCTTTATTTATAACATTTTTACATGAATGCACAAAATGGTACCTTTAGAAACTATGACACTACCGATTACCGAATAATACCGAAGCTTTACAAACTGTGTGGTAGTTTCAACGCCCAACTCCTTGGTTACTGGATAATAAAGATGTTAGTTATGGCATGCTACAGGAATATTCAATGACAGTTGTAGCGCAAACAAAAGCTATTACCAGTATTCTTTCGAATTGCCTCTCGCCTTTTGGTCAATCGATACAATTGTCTGTAATTGTCCTATATTTAGAACAGTTTCAATTGTATACCAATTCGTCGGAAGTCTCAAGGTACTCAAGGTCATATAACTTTCACTGTTACTTAGTCGTTTACTTTGAAGGGTTGTAAATATAATTTCTTTGTTTAAGAGCGAAAGTGTTTTTTGCGTAGTGGTAATTTATTTAGTAATTTTAACTGTTCCGGTTAAAGTAAGTTTTCTTTTACAAAAAAAAAATGCGAAACCGCTCTGTTAATAGAATTTGTATAGATAGGGAATCTTTAACGAATTTCAATTTGCAAAACCATAGAGGGTTTTCGTTATGGTTTATTTCTTTGTAATTAATAAAAACATTAATACATAGATTGTTTTCTCCACTACAATAATAACAAATAGATAGCTTATTTGTTTATTTAGTAATAATCATTCTTCCGATATTATGTTAATTAAGACGTTACATTTACATTTCGACTGATCTTTTTCAGTAGAAAAAAATACATAATACTTCTAAACATTTCTTGCTGAGAAAGTTTTTTGTAAAAGATTAATATTTAATTTTAATCATTAATCTGCAGGCGGTAGAATAGTTTTTATTTATATGCTTTGATGTTAAGAAAGAAAACACTGATTCTTAATTTTTTTATGAATTTAATAAAAGTATTGTTCATTGCGCTGGCGATCTGCCCTCAGTCTCGCACGAGCTCTTGTCCAGGACGGATCTATGTCAGTTGATTTCACGCTCTTTGTCTCGCGTTAATATTGTCGATTGCTGTGTTAACGCCACGTGCAAGATTGTAAAATACGACGGATATCTTTGAACGTTGTAAGTACATACTTACGTTCGTATATATTCGATTTAAATTAGTATTATCTTCGTGCTAATTAACTAATTATAGTTCTTTTTATTGTAGCTGAGCTTTATTACAAGTCGGTTTATTATTTCACAAATGTGGAAAAATAAATACAAATATCAATGTGTCGCTAAACGTAAGAGAAAAAATATTGCAAGTCTGGAGAAAGCAAGACAAGCAAGGTAAGGTATTATTGAAATATAATGTTGACACCTAATTTACATTCGTGTTTTCTTCAAATCGAACAATTTAGCTTTTTAGGGTTCCGTAGCCAAATGGCAAAAACGGAACCCTAATAGATTCGTCATGTCCGTCCGTCCGTATGTCAAAGCCGTTTTTCTCGGAAACTATAAGAACCATAACGTGGAATTTGGTGATTAGATGTATTCTGTTAACCGCACTAAGATTTCAGAAAAAAAATGAAAAAAAATCATAAAATTAATCCAACCCATACGTGTAGGGTATCTATGAATAGGTCTTCCAAAATCATAATAATGTTTCTAACACCATTTAATTCTAAACTTGGACGTGAGACTCTTCCAAAGTGGAAAACAGAATGCCCCCCCCCCTCTAATTTCTAAACTAAGAGAATTATAAATCTAGAAAAAATATATATTGTACATAACCATAAAAACTAACAACGAAAATTGGTTTGAACGAAATCTATCCAGTAGTTTTTTTATAATGCCTACGTCATAAACTATTTCATATAAACAATTGCTGCGGAAGCCTACATGGGCGAGTCCGACTCGCACTTGGCCACTTTTATTTAATCCATCTCTCCAGTCTTTTCCCAAAAACAAAGATTCTGCATATATGGTTACCGTTTCAAACTAAATCGATGGTATAGATTACAAAATTGGGGTTATTCTAATGATTAAATGGTGTTATTTTAAATTCCAAGTGTTACATCCGACCGAAAAAAATGGGAATGTCCAACAGTGAACGTCCGATGGCTGAAATGATGATGATGTCTTAAGCAGAGGCCAAACCTACGCGTCAGTAAAGCGGGACGCGGGACGCGATGCGGGAGCGTCTGCAAAGCGAAACTAACGGGCATACCTGCGCGACTGCGGCGTGAATCGCCAACTTCATTAATTGATGAACAATCACTGAAGACGCGCGACTTTATCTGGTGTAACTACTAAATTGTTGTGGTGATGACATCCTGGTACTTAACATCAGAGTTTGACTCTGATGAGGAAGACCTTTTATTGCTTGCTCTTGCGGAACAAACAACACGGTAAGTATTGTATTTAGTGATTGAGTAAGAGCTCACAGACGAGCGACAGTGTGTCGGCGACAGTTCGCGACACTTGTCGGCGACGGTCGCAGACCGTCGCGGGTCGCCAGCTGTCGCTGACCGTATCTCCTGTTGTAGTCATTGTGGAATTAAATAACAAACAAACTCGCTCACAACACACGTCTGACCACTGGACGCGTGCGTCCCGCTCTGCCGACGCGGCCGTCCGATGCGGTCGCGTAGGTATGCAAAGCGCCATAGATGTATATGGGTAGCGTCCGTCGCGCGGTAGACGCTCCCGCTTCGCAGTCGCTTTGGTCGCGCAGGTTTGGCCTCAGCTTTAAGGGCTTAAGGTGGCACTTAATACTTCATACACTTTAGAAACACAATTACTTTACCGCGGGATAATCTAATATATCGCAGGTGATGCCTCGGGCTCGGGACAGAAGGCATGTTTACAATTAATGTTTTAGAAAATAGTTTTATTTTTATTTTGCAAATACCTATATAAAAAAATAACCTATATCTTCTTCTTAGTCGGTGTCACTCTTGGCAGAGTGGTCGTGGTCATCATTAAGTTGTGTTTTGGTGGCAAGCTTCACAACACGCCGCCACTCCTCCTATACCTATATACAAATAAATGAATACTGAATAAAACATCGCTAGTCGATCGGCGCACGGCTTTAGCTGCTCGTTTCTTTTGATGCCGGCGCTGGTAGCGGAGCGACACTATAACTCTTCCTCTACCAAATCAAGAAAAAATAATACCAATTTGTCGAGTAATTATTTAACAATGAATATGCTGATAAATACACATAAATCGTCGTGACATAATAAATCTCAATCTCTTTGGACATGACATTGTTAAATGCATGGCTTATAGAAAAGTCATTTTATAGTGTAAAGCTGAAAAGGAATACTTGGTATTTAAATAAATTAAATATTAACGACCTATGTAATTAAATTTTGTTTGTTTGTTTAATTTAATGTTATAAAGTAATGACAAAATATATTTGACATAATATACATAAGTTTTTAAATATAAAATATTGCATGGCATTGTGTTTTGGTGAAATATGTGAACCTATTGTACTTATTAAGAACTTGTAAACCATATTTCTAGCAATAAATGATTTATGATTATGGGTTTCATGTTAGCGGTAAGGCTGTCGGTGTGCCTCACGCACACATACAAAGAGCGCGTATTTACCTAAAATCAATTAGCGGCAGAAGCTCGGAGTCGTTACTTATATCAAAGATCTGGTCTATTATTTATAATCTTTCCGACATATTTTTATAAATAATGATAAATTATTGTTTTAGAATGAGAAAACGAGCTAATCTGGAGAACTCTGTCGCTTCAACATCAAGCAATCTTGCCGACACGATGGACATAGTGAGAGAATTATTATAAATATAATATACTTGTTTTAATTTAGTCTTTCTCAGGAGAAGTGAGCGTTCCGCGCGCTCGTGCAAAGAGTAGACGGAGCACGGCGGAACGCTCGCTCCTCCTGAGAAAGACTGCTCTTGTAACTTACGTGAGTAATTCCCGTTATTATTAATTAAAAGAATAGAAAATTTTGAAAGGGAAAATATTATCTTCTGCAAGTATTTTCCATTTTTACACATTATGAAGTTCATCAAAATAATATATGATATTTACATATAAATGTATGTACATAAAAAATATATATCTATGTATGTATATTATATTAGGTATATCAGAAATGTAGCACCCGTAACACAAGCTTTCATCATACACGGGGCTAGATGTTTGAATTGTCCGGCAATTTAATTTAGGTAATATTATTGACATCAGAAATAAAAAAAATATCTGGGTGTGCTCGCAACTTAAAACTCTTCAAATAAAACGGTCTCTCGTAGATTATCCGAAGTTTATTTTTCTTCCTTGCTGTAAACATAAATGTAATTGCTAATAAACCGTTTTCCTCCATCGTCGTATTCGTCGTGCGTTCACCTTGTTATCACTATTATGTACTTTACTTACGTGTAGGTATGTAGGTGCATATTTTGATGAAGAAATTCCAAATCAAATTTCTGCATTCGGGAATCGAATACAGAAAACGCGTGTAAAGTGTATGCGGCCAGCCTAATTAGCAAAGTTATCAGTAGGTATGTGTTACGATCGAGTGTTTACGCTTCGGCCACAGATGCCGCGCCAGTTACTACAGCCTTGGCACTGAACAGGTTCACAGTGTAGTTGTGTGCGTATGACGTCATTCTTAGGGTTTGTTTAATAAACATGTGGGAATGATTCTGTTACAGTTACAGTGTTGCCAATTTTGTTATTTAATTATGTATGATTTGACTTCTAGTTGACTTATTATTGCTATGTGCCGTTACTTTGTAAATACATTAGGCTTATGTTATGTACCTACGCAGAGGAAGTCTATGTCAACATCTGATTGTGAATTGAACCAACTATTTACTAGTGGCTCTGTGAGCTGTAGACCTCGCGAGGACTAACATCATCAAAAAGTTATAGTCAAAATTATTATAATTAGTATAAGTAAATGATTCAAAAGAATGCGATGCATTATGTGTTATATTATGCATTATATTACTAACATTATGTACATCCAACCAAACAAAGGCTTCCAAGTAGAAACGAAGATCCATCGCTTATCTATATGTAAAATGGCCCAATAGTGATGGAATCTGTGCTGTGCATATTGTTTCAGATTTGAGAACTCATAAGTCGCAGGGATTGACTTTGCCTAAAAGTAGTATTCGATAACATGCCGTAGGTTGCACATTCAAGGGCTCAAAAACTATCGGATGTCATAGAACCATTCAACTTTGATCGCTTCCCCAAAATCTAAGTACATCCTTCTTCTGCGGATCGAATAAGTATCAAGATTGAATAGACTCGCAAGTTATCATTTACATTGTAATCAACCACAAATGTCCACCAATATTAACGAAACATAGCCCAATTCGACAACCTTAATGACGCAGCGGGCGAAGGTCTGACTGCGACGCATGAAGTTGCGGGTTCGATGCCCGCCTGGGAACAAAAAGTTTGTACGATCTGCAGATATTTGATTAAAGTAAGCCAAGATCTCGTTACTGCGGCAATAAGCACAGATCCCATCAAAGTTGGGCCATTATAAATGACAAATCAGGTATTAATTAGGTACATACACCAAATTGGTAACATTAGGTAACAACAGAACCGTTAACAAAACCTTTTTAAACCCGCAAATTTATTTTCAAAATTACTATTTAACCAACGCCAAGATAAAGAGTTTTCTCTAATCCTTGACCAACAAAGTCATGCCCTGAGTGGTAAAGGTGTATCTACCTTGACTTAGAACTGCCTCAATATCAAATAGCAATAAGAACTGCATCACGATCAAAATTTATGAAGTTCTTTTCATAGGCCACAGCCGAAACATTGTTGTTGAGAAAACATGTTGGAAAACTGACTCAGTAGGTAGACCTCTTCTTGCACTCATTTTATGATGAAGAAGACTAATCGTCTTCTTCTTTGATCAATTTGGATTCAATGAATATAAATAAATATTTTACTGCGAATTCACTGAGGAGACAAAGAACTACTCAACCAACGAATATACCAAGAAACACCTAACCAAATCGTCATCCGTCTTAGAAACCAAAAATTATTTATTAGAACCATGAAACCTATTTATAGCGCGTTTTAATTTTTCCTCTAGCGACATCTAGTTATGAAAATACAAAGCGTGTTTTTTTTCAGTTTGATAGAAATGAGGGGTTATTCTCATCTGATCATATGATCAGATTTTAGTTGCATCTGAAAAGACAAAAAGTTATATTACACGAAAAAATATATATTATGGTCCGTTGGAACAAAATTTAATTCAATAAAGTAGTTGCAACGGGTCCGTTATCCGCTGGGAACTTTTTGTGTGATCAGATGTAACTACAATCTGATTATATGATCTGATGGGAATAACCCGAAATGAGTACAAAATGTTATTTTAAAAACATTTAATAGTCAAATATTTCGCTAACGGAACATTATATCGCAAAATTATGTTCGCAGACTATGATTGTTTTTTAAAGACCTATTCAACGACACCCCACATGAGTTTTTGGTGTTTTTCTCCGCCATTTAAAAAAAAATAAAAAAAATGGCTCGACAAAAAAATTATATACTAATTACGAACCTACACACCAAATTTCAGAAGAATCGGTTGAGAAATGAGCCCTCTAGAGGAGAACATACAAACATACATACATACATACGAAAACTTTTTCTTCGACGCTGAAACGGTGACGCTTCGCTCGCTTCGCTCGCTCGGTCAATTAAGAATAAAGTAGTATATAGTATATAGGAGCATTATAACTAAATGAAACCTAGGTATCAATTTTAACGTGTGCATTTACTAAACGGCATGGAATGCTCGCACCGAGCCGACTCGATGGAATTAAATGAAAGTAATTTCGGAACCTACGTGAAGCGAGCCGTCAATCTTGACTCGAGCGTGTGAACGTGACTGCGAGTGGCGCGACGCGAACGTCAGTCTGGTGTTGTATATCGTGATTGAACCACGTGTTTTCAACAGAAATGGATTTGCGAGGTTTTTCCAAAAGCGTTATAGAAGACTTTATTAACACATATAGACAGTGTGAGTGTTTATGGAATGTCAAGTCCAAAGATTACTCCCACAAAAATAAGAGAAATGAATGTTATGATAAGTTACTAGATGTGCTTAAAACTGCTGATCAGGATGCAAATAAAGAAACCGTAGTCAAGAAGATAAACAGCCTACGTGCTTCTTATCGAAAAGAAAGGAAAAAGACACGTGAATCAAAGTTGTGGTATTTCAAGCATCTAGATTTTTTACATGATTTAAGTCCGATTTTACGCAGGAGCAATCGAAATGAAACACAGGTAAATTGCTAAACATTTGATGTATTATTTTTATAATTATAACATTTGTTTTGTAAGTGCCCTGTTTTGTAAAATTCTGAATAAAATGTTATTATTATTATTATTATTGTAATTATAACAATGCTAGTATTAGATACTGCCCTCAGAAGCCTAAAAGTGGTAATCCAATCGAAGTGAGTTTCGAGTTATGGGCGATTATAAGAAAATTGATTTTGCGTCGATTTAATAATACATATTTTTTAACCCATTACCTACCTCTTTTCTTTGATTTTATTATAAAGCACTGTAAGACTCGCGGTCGGCCGGCTCGCGGTGGATGCAGGCTGCGAGCGACCGCAATGACTGGAAATCATATAGGGAGGCCTATGTCCAGCAGTGGACGTCCAACGGCTGAGATGATGATGATGATGACTGTAAGACTTGCTTAATACAGCCTTCGTTGCACAGACATCCTTTGGCTCGAACGGTTCGGTGAATACTGAACGGCGCGCCTCACTCGATAGATCAATGCTCAATTTGTGGACGAAAGCCCATGCCATGGATTTTACTCGACAGTTTAGCTCGATCAAGTAATACCGTATGTTACCTTTAGAGATTTGCAGTTGTTCGTTCAAAAGCATCTTGTAATTACTGTGTACCGGTCGGTTTAACACAATCAATTTGTTTGCCAATCCGCGTCTCTATTCGAGGACGAGATGAGAGATTTTTGACGATTGCTAGATTATCTATAGTTTATATGCAGTTATTTGTTAAATGCCCTCAATGTTCCCCATGTTTGCACATGTATTTTGATTTTCCTGTTGACGTGTGCGCGATTGGTAGGTGGGCTATCATCAAACCAAACGTGGGCTCACTGCTTCCTCTTTATCGAAGTCTCATGTCATTGAAATGTTTTTGAAGTTATTGGTATGCCCTCTGGTATAAGCTACATCGAAGCTTGTGATACGTGAGCTATATTTCAGATAAATATTATAATATACATAAGTACATCGGTTTTATTATACATTATATAAGTATAACAGCCAGACACCCGGAATAAATATACATAAATTATAAATAATAATCAATGCCACTTGTCGTTGAAATTTTCGTTTACGTTGTAACTCGGCTGGGCCGATTTAGATGATTTTTGTTTTGAAGTAGTCGTAGTAGCTCAGAAAAGGTTTAAAGGAGGACATGGGGATAAAGCAAACGAAGCCGCGGGCGGGTCATATTCGCTTGCATTAAATAACGTGTCTTAGTTATAATATAATATGATGGTAAAAAATAAAGATACACTAATATGCAGATGATACTAGGAAATGTGCGATGTTTACGAGTTTGGCGCAAAAATAGGAGGGCATTGACGTCACACGCACAACTGTCAAGGACACCGCTCGCGGCACCCGTTATCTACTATATTATTATAATTCACAATTTGTTTATTTAAAACTAAATTTATACTGACGTATTTATATAAAATGTATATAATAAGCAATAAATATGTATAAAAACAAGCATTACTGGGTGGGACAATCGTTTGAATCGGTTTATATTTACCTATTAGGTATTAGGTACCATTTTTAACTACAAGTGGCATCTTCTGTCTGACTTTCATTCTTGTTTGTTTAGTTTTAAATTTGTTGCAGAAAATAGAAGAATCACCTGGACCTTCTAAAAAGCCACGTTTATCAGAAAGCGAACCGGGGTCTTACTTAGAAATAGAAGCTCAAAGCTACCAAGCTACGGACGATGAAGAATGTGAACTGTTCGGAAAACTTCTTACATGCAAGCTGAAGAACGTAGACAGGAAGAATCGATTGATAATCATGAATAAGATCGATAATTATATGCATCGTAGGATGATGAATAAGATGGCTAATAGGGAAGGTCCGAGCAGTCCGTGTCCCAGCATCTCTTTGACTGATGATGAGAATTATGATGAGCCTATCAATATTAAGACTGAACCTGATCCCCTTTATGAATAATTAATAGGAGCATTTAATTTTAATAACCTATAATAAATGTTGCACGATTGGAAATAAGAAAGAGTTCTTCTGTTTGTTTGTCAAAATAGTTCTAAGTAGGTTTTATATGATTTAAGCTCTATGGTACGTTCCTTGTTTTAAAGGAAAATTCCTAAGCATTCCTGAATTTGATCGATATTTGTCGTACAATTATACTAGCGTTTTTTCCTTCAGAAATAAGTCCTGAAATAATAATTATATGCAACTAAGTAGTACACATCAGCCTTCACCGTTCATTACACTACTGTTTAGAAAAGAAAAAGATTAATAATCTGTCGCCCGAACGCCGCTGTCTGTCGTCCGCCGCTCTGGTTACGTCATTCGCATTTTAGTGCTCAACCGTTCGTCACGTAAAATTGCGAAAGTTTCGCACTAGTAAAATAAACAATTGTGAACCAATATAATTACGTTTTATCATGGCCAAAACAAGTTTAATTTGCCATTCTTACGTAAGTGATCAACTACAAATCATAAAATTTGTTATAAAAATCCAAGTTGAGTCCAAGTGACTCGGAACCAAATCATACCATTGAAAAAGGTAAGTCAACTTATTATTACAAATATGCTTAGCTATTTTGTGGGCATAGACAACAAAAATACATCCGGGCTGATCGTCGGACAGTCTCATAATTATGATGTCATGCCGCACTACCCTCATCTACAATGTAGGTTATTGAAAGCTTATGTACCTAGCTCATATTGTGCGCAAAGACAATAAAAATGCATTCGAGCTGATCATCGGACAGTCTCATCGCAACAATGATGTCGTAACGCGCTACCCGCATTTGCAATGTGGTTTATTGAAAAGTCAATTTATTATTACATGCGTACCTACTTATGTAGTTCATATCGTGCGCAAAAACAACAAAAATGCATTCGAGCTGATCATCGGACAGTCTCATCGCAACAATGATGTCATAAAGCGCTACCCGCATTTAAAATGTGGGTTATTGAAAACAGATACTGTGTTAGTTTCTGTGTACAACAATACGTATTTATACTAATAATGTACTATGATAGTCATACAATGCATTCGAGCAGTATTCAGGACTGTCTCATCGCATATTGACTATCAAATTAACAAGTTAATGCACTCGAGCTGATCTTTGGGCTGACTCATCGCATTTGTACAACATATTTAGAAGAGAATTATATCGAGCTGTTCTATGGGCTGTCTCACTTATTCTACTTCCCTCATTGCAACTGGACATGGGGTTGATGAATATAAACCCCATAGATTGGGGAGTTTGTGTATCCACCACACTAAAAGGTTTGTTAGCGGCAAATTTAATTTACCACAGTGAGTTGATAGGTTAAGTACCTACACAAATGACGCTGCAGCCTATCTTCTGATAAACATATCCCTACGTCGGTTTGACGAAATCTATGGGAAAATATTAGGTGGCACTATTCTTAGGCCATCGCCATACGGCACTTTGGGCAAAACAAAATACAAAGATAGATTTGTCATTATTAAAGTGTAGTGTTACACAAGTAAAATTTATTTGATACATTCGGATATACTTTTGGGTTTATCCTCTGTGTAATTATTAAATTGTTTTAAATTCTATACTTAACGTCCACTTTATTTGAAAAATAAATATGGAATAGAGTAGTTCTACTTGGTGATTTATGCATAGTAATCATGCATAATACCTACCTACTTTTGCATTATAAATAATACAGACAATTACCATTAGATATTTATCAAGATATCATAATTATCTATTATGTATACCATGTATACCTACAATACCTTTGTTTTATTATTATTATTACTACATCCTGCAAGTTGTAGTGTTTCCTGCAAAAAATGTTTCCTTCCATACGTATCCGATTAATTTGGGATTGAAGCGAACTTTATAAGCAAACTATAAAGTGGTTTACTTGTGACCAACATACGCAACTTTATAAATATTAGTCTTGTAAAACAATAAGAACGAGCTATGAAGAAGTTTACAAGGTTGAATTATGAAATATTCAGCATTTTGAATCTGTTATGAGGTTTTTTCAGTACCTCTGATGCAAACTGGCTAATCTTACAAAGAAACAGCCGATCACATCGAATAATACCGCACATTCAGAAGTCTACATAGTCGACGTTCATCCAGGACGCCAGTGCAGCAGTGGACACACCGCCGACACAGCCGCCGAGCATAGAGGAGACGAGGTACCCAAAAACCATCGACCGTATTTCCGACATCATTAATAACCCATAGTAACTACCAACTTGGTACAGATATCTGCTTATATTCAGATGTTTTTATTTTTTAAACAGTCGTTTTTAACATTCGGTCCGCCTCTTGGTGAGACCTAAGTACAAAACTAAAGGTTTGTGTACAATAATAATATAATCCAGCATTGAAGGATCGCAGCAATCAAGACATCGCAGCGTGCTCAACTATCTTATATTACTATAAGTTAATTCCTGGAATCTTTTTAAAATCCATACCGAATTGAAATGTGCATCTTAAATATAAGCTGCTATGGTGTGCGAAAGAAGATTCCGCTCCGCGGCACCAGCCGCATTATGACCGATGTACATATCGGGTCAAGACCAAGCGTGTTTTACCAACATGAAATATACAAACCTACTTGGCTGTAAGCTGTAGGGTGCGCCATCACTGGCAACTAAGAAATTATTGTTAGTTTTCATGTGTGCATGTCGGAGAGTTTTTTCTACGCTACCTACGTCCATTGAGTTACGGATAATACGTACAACTATTTCCAAATTCTCTCTCAATGTGATACACTAACGTGTTTACATGACACAAAATATAATTATGAATATTCTGCTGTTAAGTGTATAGTAACTTCCTAAAGTTATGAACCATGAATCGCTTCAGATAATCTACTATTAGCGTTGCTATATTTTAAATATCATTTTATATAATAATAACTATGTATCAATGTAACAAACTTTCAAACTTACATAGTTTTTATGTAAACTATATATTATTATATATAGTTTTATAACTGATTTCTATAATAATGTCTAAGACTGGGTTAGCTAGAGACCTATTATGAATTCAACTTCGTTTGAATATAAATCCAGGGTTTCACAAATACATGTTATTGAGTTAAATCCCATGATTTCTGTTTTGCACCCACGGGATGCACCAGCTGTCATGCAATGGAACACATCGCATTTTTAAAGAAATTAACATCTGGATAAAGTTTTCAAAATGTAGAATATGAAATAAGTTGGTATTTTCAACCACTGCATAGTCGGTTTTCTATTGTGCACTTGCCCAGAAATTTATTGCCTTTGTTATAAGCCTTAAAATTGCATATTTTTATTTTCTTCATTCGACAAAAATAATGGTAGCTCCACGCTACCCTATAATCATTTTAAAGAATTTAAAATGACAATACTATAGATAAGAGTTGTATAGTTAATTCTGGCGCCTCAACAACGGGGTATGGGTCCTGTAATTGTAGAGAAGGTAGACCTTGGTCGAAATATGATATAAATTTCCATACAGATAAAGCTGCAAGTTATCTACTACCATTATAGGTTAAATATATATATAATTCCTTTTTTGCATCCATACATCAATAGAATGAGAGAAAACCAGTCTCCCATCTAAGTGAATTGAACTATCGACAGTTCGTCGACAGAAAAGGAAACAGTCACGACTGAGTCCTCGAAAAACGTTACTAAATAAGTAAACAATCAATTACCCCAGATCTTTTTGCCTTTTGCAAATACAATAAAAAAAAAAAAAAATGTGACTTGTAATGTCTAGAATAAGTGTCTAGGACACGCCTGACATCTTCCTTTTACGTTGTCATGGGCTAAAATCGTTTTATACTACGTTTCTACGGTTTCTTTTTGACTCTCAGTTAAACAATTATTTACAAAACCGAAGAAGAGGCTTTATTTCCCATTGGTATATTCAGCCGTTATATCTGTTATTTAGAAACTTTTTACATAATAATTAATCTTAATGGACCAGCAACAATAACGTGTTAATTTAATTTGTTGTCACTAAGACAATTATACCTACATATATTATCTCCACCATACGGGGACATCAAAAATAATCTCTACCAAGTATGTAGCACAATAGTTGTCTGGGAAGGTCGTGTATATTTAAATATATATACATACAAACACATTTGTAAAGTTAATATTTCTTACAGTTTTGAGAGTTGTTTACAACAATCTATATTATATTATTCTTTTCACCACAGTTATTTAACTTTACATACAAAATTGTATGTATACTCAATAGCAACAAGAAAGCGTTCCTATTGGTACTCCTTTGAATAGTTCAATCAAACATATTTTCAGACGATCGGATACATGAATATTCGATCACAAGTTTAAATCCTCTATGGATGTTTTGGAATTTGCTCCCTTGTAAATAAAACTATCGATTTCAGTAAAAAATAGTACAAAAAATGTCTTACTGACTTTAGAAATGTTTATGGTACTAGTAAACCGAATAGAATCTAAATCAATTTTGATATAGGTATGATTGTTTATCACCAGTGTATCTTATTGGCGTTTGAGAAAGCCCTTTATCTATGAATAAGATCATAGTAAAGCCACGCATTAACCATAGAGATTAACAGCTATATTTAAACATTATGTAATTACTAATGTTTAAACATTATGTTATTACTAATTACAACAAAAACGGTTCTTCCTTTGCAATGGAAAGGTTCTGCAAAAGAACAATCATACAAACCTGGAGAACATTTTCAATTATGAGATTTGTTTTAACACACAAATTATAAGCCACAACATTTTTATGTTGATAGTGTAATAAAAATACTGTTCAAAATAATATAATTATAACAGGGTAAATAACCTAGGAATTTATTTAATAAAAGAAATAGTGGTTACCCACATCATGAATGACATATAAAACATATATTTTCGATAGATTTCGAGTGAAGTCACTCATAATTTTAAGTTCAACTTAATTTAGTATAATTTCTCTATTGAGTAATTTTAGTGTGATTTTATTTCCTCAATCAGCTCTAAAAGTCTACTTAGTTGCATATAATTATTATTTCAGGACTTATTTCTGAAGGAAAAAACGCTAGTATAATTGATGATTAAACGAACTTACCAAGTGAAGTTCTATCATAATTATACGTGGCGTTTTTTCCGAAGAAATAAGTACCAATTCCCTCCCAACCCAAGGACCCTGATGCTGATTTGATTTCGTCAACAAAATCAAGAAAGAGTATTCAAGAATCTCTGATGTAATATATCTCTTAACGAAATGACGTAACCAGAGCGGCGGACGACAGACAGCGGCGTTCGGGCGACAGATTATTAATCTTTTTCTTTTCTAAACAGTAGTGTAATGAACGGTGAAGGCTGATGTGTACTACTTAGTTGCATATAATTATTATTTCAGGACTTATTTCTTCGGAAAAAACGCCACGTATAATTATGATAGAACTTCACTTGGTAAGTTCGTTTAATCATCAATTATAATGCCTAAAGATACGTTGAATAAGTATTAATAAACGTGATATTAAACTAAAGTGTTTCGACGAAATAAGCACGATTGGAAATAAGAAAGAGTTCTTCTGTTTGTTTGTCAAAATAGGCCTAAGTATGGTAAGATCCTTGTTTTAAAGGAAAATTCCTTAGTATTTCTGAATTTGAGAATTATTTGTCGTAGAATATAATGCCTGAAGATATTATGTTGAATAAGTGTTTAATAAACGTGATATTAAACTAAAATGTTTTCTTTAACTCCTTTTATCGTAATGTTAAACTAAGTAAGGTGCTTTCTCATCCCTTAAAAATATATCAGTGTTGGATAGTACATTTATCGAGGGAGGCTGTAGGCTATATCTATATAAAATAAACTAGGTAAAAACGCAAGCGAAGCTAGCTGGCGGCCGGGCTAGACCCTAATATAATCTGCAAGCAATAGATTTTATATAAGAATACAATATCATCTTGGTCTTAACTTAAGTGGTTTACCTTGGTTAAAAGTTGCGTCACTTTTAATTTGCAACATGGATCGGACCTAGATTGTATATTAATTATAGCATTAATAGCAATCTAGGTTAAATACTAGATTACTAATATTACAAAACTTACAAAGCTATGTCTTTTTAATGCACTTAATTCAGAATCGGAGAGTGATAGGTAGGTACTAAACCTGCTTTTGATATTATTATTTGTCCAGTTTTTAGCATATCGAGTTCTTAACCGAAGGTATGAAGATAAGTTATTTAAATTCCTTCCTAACTCATAGGTAATATATAATATAACACGAAATTGTGTGAGTATAGATAAATGGATGCTTGTAACTCTTCCACGCAGAAACTACTGAATTAATTTGAATACCTTACAATAACATAATACAACTTGTACAAAAAATAGCTTAACACATCTCTCACATCTGAAATATCACTCTTATGCTGGTTTAATACCTCAATAAATAATAAATATTCCTGGACAATTTACACAGCGACATCTAGCCCCGTGGTAAGCTCGAAGCTTGTGTTTCTTGTGTGTTATAAATCAACGATCAATGAGAGACCCATCTATCCCAATTCCCATTCTATCAAAAAACCAGAAATGGTCGTTTTGCGGCTAAAATGATGATTGTATTACACTATTACTATAGCTGTGTGTATTGTTTTCATAAATCTCACATCGTGATTCGTGATCTACCATTTCACGGCTCTGACTCACTTAATAGTAAATCTATTTTCGCCTTATGTAATAGCGGAACTCGTTTATTAGCTTTGGACCCAGCGGTATCTAAAACGAAATCGCATGTGTTCTATACATAAACATGGATAAATTATTTAAAATGCAAAAAATATATTTTGTATGTAGTGTAGTCATAGAATAGGAAATACTGGATCTCTGTTTGATTACCAAATAATTAACAATAATATTACTATCCTAAAAGTGTCGGTCGTCCACTGCTGGTCCGTACATTGCCATTTCAGAGCTAATCCGCTGGGCTGCGTGACCCGCTTTCTTCTACTCCTCTTGGTCGTGATCAAATACTAGAAATAAGTTCTAGCTTATAAGACTCTGTATGATAACTATTTCTGTGGCATTGCGTCTACACACGTCGTCGTGTCGTCAACGTGCGATTGCGGAATATTACCAGTCGCTGACCCCGGGTCGGGTCCGTGGAGCTGATAGCACAGCTGATACCACGCAGTGGACAGACGCATCTCGTATCTACGCGGTTGGACGTTCCAAACTAACTGATAAACTTGTTACATAGATACCTACAAGGATAAATTGTAGATACTGTTTAAAACACGTCAAACATTTAAATGACGAAATTGACCGTTGATAACAATGGTCATGATAAAATGCATATTTTAGTGGATAGTTGGTAATCTCGTTAGGAAATTATAAATATGTGATATTATTATTATATACAAATACATTATGGTGATTCCGGTAAAGGTTATTAAAATGTAAATACAAGTAGGTAGGTATATACAATCCAGGTATATATACAGTTGGACGTTCCAAACTAACTGATAAACTTGTTACATAGATACCTACAAGGATAAATTGTAGATACTGTTTAAAACACGTCAAACATTTAAATGACGAAATTGACCTTTGATAACTATGGTCATGATAAAATGCATATTTTAGTGGATAGTTGGTAATCTCGTTAGGAAATTATAAATATGTGATATTATTATTATATACAAATACATTATGGTGATTCCGGTAAAGGTTATTAAAATGTAAATACAAGTAGGTAGGTATATACAATCCAGGTATATATACAGTTGGACGTTCCAAACTAACTGATAAACTTGTTACATAGATACCTACAAGGATAAATTGTAGATACTGTTTAAAACACGTCAAACATTTAAATGACGAAATTGACCTTTGATAACAATGGTCATGATAAAATGCATATTTTAGTGGATAGTTGGTAATCTCGTTAGGAAATTATAAATATGTGATATTATTATTATATACAAATACATTATGGTGATTCCGGTAAAGGTTATTAAAATGTAAATACAAGTAGGTAGGTATATACAATCCAGGTATATACTGACCAAATGACAGATGTTGATGGAAACTGCTGATTCCCGGTGGACGAACGTCGCTTACGACCGAAATACCTGGAAATATTAAACAAAGGCTTTTATCTTCAAATTACGGTGAAACTATTATTCTTCATTAGCATGATACTAGAACGTTTTGTTTCCTCAAAGCTCAAACAAAAGGCTTGGCGATCGCAGTCAGTTGGTTGAATTGTTGCTGCCCGTCTTCTGGTATCTTTAAAAATGTCTTATACATATAAATCCCTTTATTGCTTTGACATCACCCACGCTAAGAGATGGAGTGGTATATTCTTAGGCACTACTCGGTTACACTATAAACCAGAGAAATAATTATGTAAATATAGCTGGACACCTCACACAGCAACATCTGGCCCCGTGGTAAGCTCGAAGCTTGTGTAAAATGTGCCCCAGTCCTTGTCATTTAAAAGCACTACATCAGTACAGGGCATGCAAGGCTGGCTTCCTCTTGCATGTTTAACCGATTCAACGGCACGCCACCTAAAAGATAGCACATCGCATGTCACCGTAACATTTAGAGGCCTACGTTCAGTCGTCACGTAACTACGCTCCACGTACACGTACACGATGCCAGCGATCAGGCACGAAATGTCAATGGTTACTTTACCCTTCCGAAACCTTACCCTTTTCAGACTAATAGTGCTTGTAGTCAAGTCAGCAACCTATGTTTTGCGCTGTACAGTAACCGTTTAACAGTTACCTAAACTTGCTTTACCAACTCGCTTATTTATTTATTAATAAAACTCCACAGCCCATAAACATATAAAGTTATTCTTACAACCAAAAAAAAAGTATTTGATTTATAAGTGTTCAACTTTTCGTCTAATTGTAAAACTTTGCTTACAACAAAACGTTATTAAGCATAATCTTCGCATTTTCTCCTATCCCAAATTTCAGTTTGTTTCGCTTCAGTCATCGTTTCCAGTCAGCGAGCGTAATGGTCGAGTTCCGAAATAATTACGGAGTCGTCATTACGAGCCATTATTTCGTGAAAAGACATTACCCCAAATGCACGTCCGTTGAGGCGTCCGGCGTCCGGCGGCCGGTGCAGGCGATCACTTGCCTACATCCACTGTCAGGCAGGACACTTTGTCGACTGTCGCGGAAAAGGAACTGGGATATTTACCAATTACCGATGCCTTCTGAGGAATACTAAATTATATCACTGAAACAATGAAATGAAAACAATTGATCTAACTTGATGTGTTTTGGTTTAAAAGCTGTTCCGGTGATCTAGCAATAGTCTTTAATGTAAGTTTCTCTCCATTTTCCTCCTTTGACACTATCCGTGCCCATGACACACGCTCGTATCTACGGCACGATGTAGCGGTGCTTGGGCTTGGGCATTGAAAGTGATATCGCTGATGGCTTAAAACTTATTTATACCTGAGACTTCCTAGACGCCATCAGTTCCCTAAAAATACTGCAAACTGAACCGTATGTTCTGCGAATTCTAATCTATATTGTACCTACTTTGATACCTTTATCATTATTAGGCTAATGTAAACCGCGTGCGATAACCTTGATCCTTTTATCGCGATTCGCCTTATCTCCTTACAAACAGAAATAACTATCACAAATACGTCTCAATATAAATTTGAATGTGCCAACAAACACGATAAAATAAGCGTTCTCGAAATTGCATAAAGTTCGGCAATACCGCGATTTTGATTACCATCAGAAACATCATTAGAGTAAGGCAACGCCTCGACACGCGAGAGATAGGCTGCCGTGTGGCCGTGCCATTAGATGGTAGGCATTAGTGGGTGGATGGAAACACGCGATTTTGAATTAACACAAATTAGCTGGTCGTGGCACGCGAGCGGGGTTTAGAAAGCGTGCTGACACGCACTGTCGCGGCATGACGTGATGCCACCAATGTCCTGGTTATCGGCACAGCCAACTGATTCATCATGATCATCTAATGAGATCGATTGCATTGCTATACAGGTACCTACTAACATGCGCCACATATCAGATTCAGTATACTGTTATCGATTGTTGTTCAAAATGTTTTGCAGAGGTACTCAATCTATATAATCGATAATAATACGTCTATTTAGTGTTACATCCTTACTACACCAAGATCACTCAAGCTTAAATATCCTAGTTGTAAATTCACATGCTTGACATTCTATCCTATATTGCCCCGCGGCTTCACGCGCGTTATAATAGCTATTCTATACTAGCTGACCTGCCCGCGGTTTCGCGATGTAATAAATATTTTGGGGATGTTTTACATCGCCAGTATTTATAAAACCTTCTATAGAAGAAACCCTAGTAGTGCTTTGTAAAATAGGTTGTTGATGATGATAACGATAGCGGTTCTTAACCCTTAAGTCGCTTTTTTAAGGTTAGTTTGTTTAACTGGTTGTTAGTCCATTTAATCTTGCATGACGTCTGATGAACGATTGTACCACTTAACAGTGGCTTTATACTGTTGAATCAGCAGGATATAAATAGCAGTTTATCTTCCAGGCTGCGGATACATGTGACGTGTCGCACGCTAGCGCGTGTTCTGCTGGGGTAACCAACAGTGGGTCACGCGAGGATGCGTGCCGCCCTGTGCTTCTCTTATTGAGGGCTCACTGACTCACTGGGATACCCTGAGACGCCCTTCTACTGGGCTAGAGTTAGACCTTCGTGGCTCTCCTTACCAACGATTAGAGCCTAGTAGATGAAATTTCGATTTTTTGTTCCTACATCACAGCAACCCATATGATGTCCTACAACAACAGTATTGCGGAATTAGGTAAATTTGGTATCACTACGCTTACCAAAGGGTGATCACAGTAAGTTGGTACAGTTCACAGAACGACGCTGCTGGTCGTCTTCTGGTGTATAAATTCTTTCAGGAGTTAGACGATACCCGCGGATCTTGCAGACATCACACGGTAAACGCCGGCTTGTTCTTGTAATCAGTGCAGAAACCCCTAAAATAAATAAATATAGGTACATATAAAAACTCGTATCAGAAGCTTGCAAATACGAGTAGTTGGTTTTGTCTGCTATCGCTTCTAAACCTCTTCTCTGTAAATACTGGAGAGAAGGTACCTTCTTGCAGCGAGATTAAATGTGAATTCAATAGTTCTACGAAAGTTCTAATCAAAACCCTACCGAGAATTCTTCAGATTTCCTTCAAGTCTGATAATATTATGGAACTGTACATAATAGATTATAATAGTTTTTTACCTGCCCAAACTGTTAGGTTACTGCGGTTCTGCACCGTTAAGATTCGAGTTCCTTCAAGAGTTGTTCTTTGTTTCGCTTTTTGTAATCTCATTGAATTTTTAACTATGTAGTATCTTTTTGTTAAAGATATTGCTAAAGTTATTGTTCGATAATCATTTAAATCATTGATCTGAGTCTGGACATCTAAACCTTGCCTTATCCCGTGTTATCCTAATCCTCATAAAAAACAGCTTATTAATAAATAAAAAATATCAATATGTATTAAATTTTACTGAGACAAAAGGCTTAAACGTACCATACTACATTTCCGTAGAAATAACATGATTTTCTGGGCCCTTTCATTTATTCAACAATCGTACACTTAAAACCAACTTAAAACAATAATTGCGGTGAGTAATAATACCTCTTTTTGTTACAGGTAAGCTAGAGGATTCTTTGTCTACAGAAAAATGGTATCCGGAATATTAAACCATTGTTGCTTGGGCGTTGCGTAAGTGGTAGGTTTATTTTAAGAAATGTTTACTACACAGACTTACAAATAACCTCTTTTATAGTATATTTACTCTTCTTCCATTTAGCTCTTTTTATAGCCGCGTATATTGTGTACAATCCCGCTATAGCCGGTACAAATGTCTTAGCAGATGAATGTTCTTATTCAATATTATAACCTTTGTGCTTATTCCCAAAGAGTACCCCCTTGCAAATGAAATCTGGTTAGCACTGAACTGGTTACTCCCAAAATTTCCTTAAAACGAACCGGTTGCTAGATAATTCATTAACATTCGTATACAAGCATTATGAGTTTGTATGGACGGTAATAGATCTAGTTGTCACGTACAAGCTTTGGTCACGTTCGTTTCGCTAAGCCAAATAAGATGTGTTTGCTGCGACCAAAACGGGCTGTCCAAGGTCGACCACAATTCGACACTATAGAATGCGTAATGTGAGAATTGTAGGGAGGGTCCGCTTCACGGTCTCACAACACACTCCGCTTGGAATCTTAAACAGTACGTACTGCTTTAAAATATCAATTGATATGATCTAAAATAATCAATCAACCTGGTTACAAAATTCAGGTTGATAGAATCTGCATTCCAGTTTTCCTACATGTACAGGTTTTTAAGTTCGATTTTATATTGACGTAAGTATATTATTTTGGTAGTTTTTAAACTAGTTTTACCAAAATAACTAAAGTAGGTACATACATACTTATTTATGTCTTTAATTATACAGTGGAGGACATAATATTGAATAATTAAGAAGCTTTTAATACAATAATAAATTATTTATGTTTATCTAAGTAATGGTTTACAATAAAGCTATCATGTATCTATACTTTTACATGCTACTTAATTGGTTAACAGTAATATTCAATCTTGAAATTAATTATATGTACTGCAACTACTTAATCCGTACATTGATGATATATATTTATACAATAAATAAACGCATATATATAACTAACAAGATAATAGATCTTCATACAACCCGATGCTCTTACTCAGACTAAGAGAGCATTCCCGTTGGTGACTTTCCCACACCTACACTATCTTATTATGTCTTAACCTTTCTATCTACTGTGCCTGTGCTGTATCAGGGGACAGTATTCCTTGTACCACCTGCCAACATACTAGTAGGTAACTAGAGACAGTAAATCACACACAAAGAATCAGGCTGAGAATGCGCCCCCACCAACTGTATTGTATTTGTATTCTACAAGCACCGGAGCCCTACCCTACAACCGGTTACAAAAACCCACTGTGGGAATCTTCTCATGGTACAAAAAGTCGTGCACCTTCGAGGTATGTGTGGGATTTCGGTGAGGGAACGGAGTTGAGCATTTTTTTGGTGACGAAAAAAGCCTTGTTCCGTTTGACGCGGGTTCGATGTGACGTGATATCAAAGCAACTGTTATTTGTTGAACATATTTAATTTAATTTTTATTACTTTTATTGAATTTAATGTTTATTGTATGTTTAATACCTGACCTGTTATATTTATAACCAATAAATGAGTCATAATTTCAATGACTTTCGAGTTATTAACTCCATAGTTAGGTACATGTAATTGTTAGAAGGCATAAATAAATATAATAAGAGTACTTATATATAATTATTCTTTATAATTAAAATTACATTAAAATTAATTGATAAATAGACGCCTAGAGAGTCGGCTAGACATAATAGATAAAATATTCCAAAGATTAATTAGTTAAAGACAAGAAATTACGTCAAGGAAGTGCAAATTAATCGCTCATCAAAATGATGCAAGTCAATGAACATGAGAACGCGCATTGTCAAGTAGCAGAAATTCAGTTGTTTGATAATTGCCGTAAGTTTTTCCAGTTGGCTCGGCCCGCACAATGCCTGTCTAGGGAACTTATTAACATTTGCCGAGATCACGCAACGGCCGGCACGTGAGAAACTGCTATTCAGCTAGGTGTGAAGACGGTTGCCAACTCCTTGCTTCGCTTGTTATACTTTCGGCCGGGCGATTTCATGAGAATATGTGAAATTTTCGCGTTTCAAGTTCTCTTCGCACGGATTTATTGTTCTGTTTTGAATGGCTTTCGTTGCGATTTCGAAATGACACTGTTATGTTTGTTTTGGATTAATCTAGGACCTAGGATATTAACATGATTATGAATATTTATTTACCTAATTATGTCCTATACTATATAACTTTTTATTCCTATATGTTTGATAAACTCATTTTACCATCAACTTTTCCTAACTCAGCTACATAATCTAGTTTATAGATAGACGCGAGTAGTGTGCGTAAATTGTCATCTGTCATTGTCATCCGCAGTCGGTTAAAGATGGCGCTCGTGACGTCACATTGCCTCCTTTCGCGTCTCGTCTTCACCTTGACATTTGAATGTGATTCTCGGACGTGTCGCGATGCTCGCTCGTCCAAGACGCGTGTCGCATAATTTCTAACGCGCGGCTTTGCCTGTGGTGGGTAACACAGCGTCGATAGACATATTTTTTATTAGGAAACTTTTCGGCCCCATCGGCCATAGAACAACAGCTGCCTACTGTCACATTAACGAGAAAAATCAGCTAGACAGTGTTAGAGTAGATTAACTGTACCTAATACATATTAATATCTACTGATCCTCAATGAATACAAAATTAACTAATAAGTTATACTACTCTGGTGCAGAAATGATAGAATAGATAGAGGACGTTAAAAACTCAGCTATCAAATAAATTAATAGTTATCTAGCTTATCTGCAAAACTGCACATTTTCCTCGTATAATCATATCAATGATTTCGTACTTATAATCAATAATATCTAAATATATAAATAAATATTGCATAACAATTTCAGTTTGTAGCTAACCAATAATAGCAATTCATTCACGGTCTTCTATGATCTTTATCTTAAACTAGCCAACCCACCGACAGCTTCGCTTGCGTTGTTTTACGATAATGTACAATATAACTATTTTTTATAATATAGCCTACATAAAGCCTTGCTCGGTTATTATAATATTTTTTTAATCGGACCGGCGTTTACTGAGATTAGCGCGTAATAACATACAAACTCTTCAGCTTTATAATATCAGTATAGATAAATAAATATTGCTGGACAATTATATATGGCTATGAACATATTTCTTGATGCACAGGACAGATACAAGGACAGCGATATATATACACATGGTCTATTTAAGGTTTGGTACCTGGAGTACCTACTCCATGCCAGATAGATAAAGGTATTGACGTAAGTTGATATCTTATCATCCGCTGTAATCCTAGGTACCTACTCAACGTAACAATAGGTGAAGTGTCGTTATGTTCAAAATAATGTTAGTTTCACGATGGTTTTAGATGAGTAAATCGTCTCTATCCAACACTGAATACTTTTTCAGACCAGGCGGTTCCTGAGATGCGTTTAAACAAACTCTTCAGCTTTATAATGTTAGTATAATTGTTTCTAGGCACATATTAGTGACTGTCACAATTAATTTAAATTTATTTACCTCGTATTACGTCCCACAGGGCACAGGTCTCCCCTATAGAATCCATTAAAGGTCCTGGGTGATTTGGTATGATGACGCAACGCTCACCGGGCGGGTTTGTGATAGCAGTGAGTGGTAGACCTGTCTTCTGGAACATCATTGACTTCTGGTATAGAGCACCTCTGTGGCGCAGCGGGCGAAGGTCCCCCTACGATGCAATATTTAATATATTAAGATTTTTGACATTTTTTCCATAAAATCCTATAGATCACTTGGACAAGTCAATGAATTAATCATCTTCACCCCTATTTACGTTCCCACTGCTGAGACGGTAAATAATGGGTGGTACAATGTTCAGGCCAGCACTACACGACTTATTATTAATTAACTAACTCATTATTATTCCTCATTAGTTAAAGTTATTTTTATATACGTTCGATAATATGATGATAATTGAGTAGGTACCTAACTTGGTAATGGTAGCGATAAGGTCAACATCCGCTTCGTTACATATTATTGCTAATAATACATGAAAAATAGCAGTGCACGCGACTCCGTCCGCATTTAATTATGTATGGGAGCCACTTCTTATCATAACTGGAGCAAGAATTTAAATAGGCTGTCCTGTGTCAAAGACGTATAAATGTTTATCTACCAAATTTCATCAAATTCGTATCATTGGTTTAAGAGTTATGGAGGAACATACAGAAAAATAATCTAAAAATCGTCATATTAGTATATTAAGCCTATAGTGGTATCGTTAGTAGAAAATTATTCTTCCATTTTAAAATACCACTGCTGGGACACAGGGACTTCTCACTTGACGAGAGAGATTAGGATTTAATTAATCACGCTGGCCAAGTGCTGCTAGGTGAATAACACGTGTACTTCAAACTTTCAAAATTTTAAGAACATGCCGGTTTCATCACGATGTATAACGATGATGAAGTTATATTTGTCAATTTGTCAGTAACATTTTATCTGGTAGGTAAGTGCCGTTATCAAAGACACGTAAACATCCGTCTGTAAATGCGAAATCGGCTTCGATATAGCAAATAGTACATAATATTGTACTAAGATATGGTCGTGGAAAGTTACCCTGTGTCATTCCATAGTAATATACTAAACAGTAGGTATATCTGCTGTCTCATTTCTGGATAAAAATAATAACGCTTCAGCTTTCTAATATTAGTAAAGATAATTCTATAAAATTCTAGGACATAATTCCTGTATAAATTAAAATATAAAATTTTCTGATAAAACTTGTAAAATCACGGCTTTCATTCACAATCCGCATACTGCGTGTCATATCCTTATACTCGTAGATAGTATAATGTTTGTAATTTTTTTTTAAAGTACAATTAGGTACAATAAAGAGTTCATTTATTCATTAATTGCGGTACTGTTAGTCGCTTACATTGCACGATCGCTTGTAGCTCGTACTGGCTGATAGCTTATCTGCCTGCCACGCCGGCTCGCCGTGAATGTGTCAACTGTAAGTGGAACATAACTAATATGTACCTAAGTACAGTTTACAATCGTCACAGCTATTTCACCGAGTGAACATTTACATAAACATAATCACCACTATTTAAGGACAAAATGACTTCTCTCTCGAGGGTTTAAGGTTTTAATTCACCACGCTGGCCAATCGCGGTTTGGTGAATATCACATGTCCTTCAAACATTTCAAAGTTATCAGGATTTGCGAGTTTCCTCATGATGTTTGCTTTCACCGTTAGAACACGTGTTTTAAAAGCGCACATATGTTTTGTGTGAGGTCTCATCTCCCTCGTCAAAATCAACGTGTCCCACCCATTAGTAGGTCGTAATTAGGGATGATGATTGATTAATGACACACAGGTACACACTAGCTGGTGATATCTATTTCTGTAACCTATCCTAATAATCAATGATGATTCAACGTGTCGTCAACTCGTCAAAACAATACAACATTTAAATATACCTACCTACCTAGTTAACAAAGGGTAATTATAAAGAACTTGATACGCGGTGAATATTCCATGGAATATCATACACGTGTTTCAGAGAGTGGCAATGGCGACTGCGTAACATTTCTTCATGCACTGAGACATGTCTTTCAGGTAGAGTGCTGGATTTTATAACTATGTGTATAACTGATTTCTGAGTCTCTTCTGGACCACTACAGTTATTTACACCAGTATTTTAAGAGCTGTACCTTTGTTTCTCTGATCAAATCTTAAACAGAAGAAAGATGCAGATTATTGTCTGGTCTAGTAATTATTAAGTTCACTCACGGGAAGAGAACGGTTGCAACACTCCTAAGCCGACACCACAGACATGGCCGATGATATAAGTACATATTATCTAGTATCCTTGAAAGCTAAATAAAGTAAACACGACAATCGATAACAGCTATCTTCGTGGTTACTTACATAACTGTTTAGTTACTGGTAGGTATAACTATTCAATAGTTGTTGTTCAAAAGATAAGATGTTTCTTGAATACACACTCTGTTCTGTCTGACCTTTTATTTGCCTAGATTAAATGTTAGTAAATAGGTTACTTCAAATCAAATCACTTGTCCAGATATTTAGGATTTTATGGAAATTAACGTTACATACATTACATAAATTTACGTAGTAATTCTAAAACCTGTTAGTAGGTATAGTAATAGTACGTTGTATAGGTACCTAGTTATATGATGAATGTAATACTAATGACTTCTTTCCTTCTTTCTGTGCATGAGGCACAGCTTATCAGTAGAAGTACAATGAGGTCATCGGTTGCCGTTTGTTTACCGGTAAGGTTGTTGACGTGAAACTAACTTTCTTTATCACTCCAGCACTTTCTGTTGCAAGGAACTGCGTTACTTGTAATAACATGACTCATATGCGAACTTTGTCATAAAGGTTGTAATTTCTCCTTAATCATTACCCTGTTTTATTTATTTATTCATTTACCATTATAATCATTATTTTCAGCCTTATTGGCCTTTTGCCTGGCCCTAGGCCTCTTTCGATTAGCGCCCGTTCACGGTCTTATTGTCTCACCTATTAATTTGACCACAATCTCGTGTTATAGGAATATCGATGTGGTCGAAGATTTGTCACAGTTTGGATAAGGTAATTTAACTATTATCCACTTATTCACCACCAATCCATTTTAACAAAATGTATTTAGTAAGATACATACTAAACACCGTCTTAGTCTAGACTCAAATATACATATTTTTCATTTCCTTATTGGCTGCGAGCAGTCGAGCGTTAATGACAGCTGAACAATGCTGTGCTGTGACAGGGTCTATACCTTCTTTCGTGCTACATGACATGACGCATATGCGATCGCTGAGATTAAAGTAGCTCATTTATTGAAATTGCGCGACTTAGGTTTTTTATAACTTGACACCTAAACAATCAGTTTTTGTTTTCCACATAATATTCTCTGAAAGTACCTTTAATTATGTCCCAAATTTATTTTAGATATGCATTTACCAATCCGAATTTGGCCAGCGTGGTGAATCCTTATAAAGCCTTATCTCTCGTCAAGAGCGAACTCTGTGTAGCAGCAATTGGAATGGAACGTCAATAAGGGTGATTCTGATTATGGATGTGTTTCTTTAGGTCGGTTTTGAACATTTTTTTCCTGTTTACTGCTCGTTCAGTTTTATCCCTGCTAGTTGCGGTTAATTAAATTGTATTAATTAGAACACAATATAATTACGAGCTTCTTTTTTCAAAACTATTCAGCTGCTCATTCATCAACAAACAAAATGCAGTATTTTGTTTGTTTATCTAAGGTCCTGCAACAACGGCCGTCGACCATACTTATTTCCCATTGTAGATTCCTACTGTCTTTTTCGGATCGTATTATCGATTTATTCAATATTTAAATCAGTTCTACAAGTATATCCATATAAAAACATATAAATTTTATCTTCAACTTATCTAACTATTGTACATAAACGATTAAGCTTACACAAGGCCCCATAGTGTCTATCGTACACTCCCTAAAGATATGGCACTGAATCAGCCACATGCTTATCAGCTTTCTACGAATTTTGGAGCTAAGCCCACAACCTTGCGTGCCTGACGTCTCTTAAACTATGCTGGTATACTGTTTCTACAAGCCTCACCTTTGGTTATGTTTTGTATGTATTTATCCTACGGAAGTTAGAAATGAACATCTTAAGAATCTTGATTAAATTTTGTTTATTACTCTCGTCTAAGGCTAAGATAAATATAAAAAAAAACTAAATTTAATTGCAAATACCAATGAGTCCATGTAGGTGTAGGCCTATAGTATGATGCATCGTTTCAAATACTTACATTATTTCTCACGTTATCTGGTCGTTAGGTTCAATTCATTATAATTCTGTGAAATAAATCTTAATCATTGTAAAATTATTTGTTTTTATGTTCTGTGTACCTACACTAGCTCTTATCATTCTGCGTCACGTTATGCACAATGTTTCCTTCTTAGTCATGCCATGATGCAAGCTTGTGTGATGAAGTAAAGGCGACTTCATACATTCGATTTAAATCACATAAAATGCGTACCTAATGTTTGTGTCATTATTTTTATAAGTCGTCGCACTGTATTATTAGGTTTAATAATTGTTTTATTCCCAGAATACAATTATTCTGTTATATCATCTTTATAACTACATCAGTGTTTTTTCCCAATTGCCACAGAACTGCATCTGATGAGAGTCGAAAAAGCTATTTTTTTCTGATCCCTTGTGAAGATTTAACACTTTAATGTATCAATCATTACGTCATGACAACATTGCTTATGTTATTGTGGCACTTAGGTATACTGCTTTACAAATACGACTGTATTCTGTATATTTTCCTGCAGCCTGCAAAACAGGCAAACCGCAAAGTCGATGATTGGCTTCACAGTTCATAAGTGTTGTAAACGTGTCGGTCGACAATGTTTTGGTGCAGCTTACTGTCTTATGGTTGTCCAGTCTTTGGAATTTGCATTCTTAAACTTAATAGACATGGTCTTTAAGGACTGTAGATAAATGTATATAGGCAAGGTCATATAATAGTGATCAAATTTAACTTTCTAGTCAGTTTACCTACATAAGTATATAGACCATATTAGTTTAGGGCACGAGCATCGCCCTCAGTTTTCCACACATCTATCAGGCTCTGTATTATCTACAATCAATGACTCACCTGTGAAATCACCTAGAGAACACATTTTGTCAGGCAGGTCACGAAGCGGGCCAAGGATCCCGGCCGGGCTACCCTCCGGAGTCGACGTAGCTGCCGCGCCCGGATATCGATCCCGCCCTGCCGTTTCCTATTGATCTGTTGTACCAGACTAGTAGACTGCAAAATGGATGCGCACTTCTAAGTCAATACAGCGTTAATGATCAATGATGATGGAACGCACTTCGTTCAATTGGAGGATTTCTATATGAGTCTTTTATTTAGGTCTAGGAGTTATGTTTAAAAAATGTTGATGAACAACATGGTATTTCTGAGTGCACAAGAGCACTTTTGTTCTTTTATGAATAAGTAAACTGAAAATACGTGTAAAAAATAAAAAAAATTGAATATTACTATTATTTTACGAAAGGTATCGTTAAAATCAAATTAAATGCGTATATATAAATTAATTTACATTAATTGTACATACTATATTACCTAAGTATTGTAAAGTCAAAATTAGAAAAAAGTATACACTTTTAAGTAATTTAATAATTGCAAGTAAATTGTCAGGAGTCACTACCCTTGCCTCGTCCATGGGCTTCAAGTTTATAAATCACCAAGGACCACCAGTTTTTGTTTTGTAATACAAGAAAATAAATTGATTTCAGTAACAAAATACTTTTTGTCGACTGCCATGACGATACGGATGTTGTCTCACAGGTGTGTCGACAAAAACTGGATCAACAGGTAAAGACCTCAGAAATAGGCAACTAGGCCAAGGATTTTGACCCCAATCCCGGCAATGTTATATACTAAGACATCAATAGTTGTATGATGCACCATAATTCATTGCAGTTAACCTGAAAAGTTTTGATTCAGTTCTCAGGAAAACAGTTGAGAAAATAAAATCTAAAAATAATCATGGAATCTTCAAGACAAGACGAATATTTGGGATTCTTATTTTAAAGTGAAATATCATTTTATCCAATTACACATTTAGCTGTTCTGTCTATTTAGAATAACCAAGTTCACATTTTTCTAATGGTTAAGGAGATTTCGTAATATCTGATATTTCTTTAATAATAGAGTATTTAACGTGCTTATTTAAACTTAATCCTAATTTCATTTAAACTGACTCAATCATCCTTTAATTTGTGGAACAACTGGCTATACCTTTGATATTACCATGACGTAATAAGTTGTTATTCATGTGGGTTATCATAGAAACTTATTTTAATTACCAAGTATTCGTTATCGTCTACGATAATTGCTTATTTTTATTTCACTAATTATTTTGCGTATTAAGTTTTGCAGAGTTATATTTAACAGTTATTTTTTATCATTCCGATATTGTGACCTTAATTACTTACAATTATTATTTTTATTAGTGCTTATCAAAGTCAGTCTTTTTTGCAATAACAACTCAAATAAAATAATTCTGTAGATTCAGTGGTTTTCAATCTTCCTTTACTATGTACGTAAATTATTTTAATATTTTAAGACGGAATAAAAATGTATTCGGGTCAAATATTTGCTCCGGGTGTTTTGGGTATTATCTTTTATACATTCTATATAGTTGTTATCTCAGAAATCGAGTACCTGAACACAAACTTAGAGCTTACCACGGGGCTAAATATTCTTTCGTATATCTAGTGGATTTTAAATCTGCTTCTATTTCCTATGTTTTTTTGGGCTGAATAAATCTAGTAGAACCTGAGGTGAGATGCGCGTTTCCGGGTTGCGAGGGCAAAGACCGGGTCGCGGGAATGAGGCCAAGGATCCCGAGATGAACCCTGGCTGCTGGGCCTTGGGCGGAATTAGGGCAACGCTGTACCTATGGCTGCTGAACTGGATTCTGATCGGCCTGGTTTACCAGCCGTGGTTTAGGAACACGACCTCTCGGTTTAACTTTATGAAGCTTGCGCTTTGGTATTGCTGCTACTACTACAAAAGTTTTAGTTATTAGGTAGATATTAGGTAGAGTCATTCGATACGAAATAAATAAAATTGGGGAAGGTTCTCTTACGTACTTTCCCCGTTTTATTAACCTAATATTAATTTAACTGTTGTCCTCATTAATATTTTTATTAATTATCCCTTTAAAATTTGTTATTCACTGTAGAGTCATTTAAGGAAATATACCTAATTACTAATTATATTAGTCAACGCTTTTAGTTTCGTCACCTTATAGAGTAATTGTGGTTATAATTAGGTAGGTATAGGTACTCCATATACTGCCAATAAATTAGAGTATCTACAAAACAGTCCAATCGTTTTATCTTCCCGTTTTGATTCAACGAGAATTGCTCTCGAGGGTATAAAAGCTGTTGAAAATCAACGTGACCCACCGCATATTGCGCTTTCATAGCTGAAACTTGCTGCAAGTCCATTTATCCTAAAGCCATTCCATTTTAGCTTCTATTTGCCGTTTGGAACACACCCGCAGCAGTCAGACGCATAAATATTATTGCACGTATAGAATGTATGTAGGTATAGGTTGTACAGAGATGCCTTAATAATTGAGTCGTGTTGCTCTCCCTTCGTCCCCTCGGTATTGATCGCTTGCACCGGGAACGCCCTGCGCCGTGCTCAGCTTGTCTGATACCTTTGTTAACGGTATCACATGATTCGGATCTCCAGTTCTTTGACGATAAGAGGTTTCGGGTTCGATTCCCGCAACGGGACATAATTGTTCCAGGTGTTATGTATAATAAAAAAAAACTTTATGCATATATTTTCTATTAAATATACCGGAAATCTAGCACTCGTAACATTAGCTTAGAGTTTACCACATTGTGCATTGCTAGGTATGTATTTCTATTTTCCAATTTTCCATCAATATTTCTTTGATATCTTTTAGTCTAAGATATAGTATCGTTATGCTTATTTTTTGTACCTCTGGCTACAAAGGATTTTCTTCTTTAGTTTATGTTAACAATGTCTTTTGTTATCTTTATCAGTACCTGACATGTTACTGTTTTTCTCGGATATACATTTTTCCCAGAAATATTATCTCTTGAAATCTGTTATCTTTTAAGCATTCTCCAACTAAGGGCCTCATTGAACTAAATTACTCGTACATTTATTTCGTCATTCATCAAAACTTATTAGTTCATAAATCTACTCGTAAAATGACGATGCGCTTTTATATTTACATCACCTAAATCCATAGTGCACCTATATCTGTGTTTTGTTATTGTCTTCCTAATCTTTACAAGCGATACCGTGTTGATCGATCTACCTGTTCATCGCTAATACCAGTCAAATAATAATAACAATGCAGTTCTGTAGTCATGCAAGTATTTTATTATTCAATCCGGCTGCTGGTCTGAGGGTGGCTTACCCCTGTATCGACGTGGAGACGATCTTTACTTCCCCGCATGCGCCGTGGATCCCCTCGACTCCTACCCTGGGATCACACGTCACCCCAACCCCCTCCCCCCTCCCCCCAGAGGTAAACGACTCGTGGAACGTTATGATAGGTCTTGATGAGCTGAATATACGAGTAATATTATTACCTCGTAATGTTTTTATATTATGACGTTTAACTTGTATTTGAGGTTTAGGTTTTCGTTGAAATATTTGTGTGGTTGGTGATGATCGCAATTTCGCAATGAATCTTAGTTCTGCTGTGTTCTTGTGTATAAATAACTATGACTGTATTGTGGTTTTAATCGCAAATGGAAAACCAGCACGTTAAGTTAGTTGTACAATAGGTATACTCGGGTTTGGGATATGTTTTGCTTTTAGCATGACGAATAACATTTTTGTTTTTAGTTTCTTGTTATACTTGGAATTTAGTAGGTAGGTAAGGTACTTATCAAATACTGTGGAAAATTCTTATCCAGTTCAATAAGTGACAGAAGAGCCGATAGGTATTGCGATATGGAATATATTAGCCGATAACGATCCATTTTGTGTTCTATTGACGTCATTAGATAGCGGCTTTTATGAACACGAGTCAGCGATGGAACGAATTGATACGCACGCTGCAGCCCAAGGTCAGAATTGTTGCCATCTCTTTGTCACAATGACTCAGGGTTTCAAAATGAGCTATCAAAACATATTGCCTAACAACATCGATAGCCACAACAGTCATCGAATACTGGTGAATAGTGATGCTACAAATGGATTGCAATTACGCGGCCAATTAGAAGCTAGTGTCGGCATTCTTGGAATGGATGACATTCGCGCTAACTCAACTGCTGTTCTAAATAAGGATCATTAAAGTTCGGAATAGGGTGAGGCTCGGCCCCAGACGTCGATCACCGGGCGCGCGCCTGCGGACCCGGGCGTGACGTCACGGATCGATAGCCTACGCTTCGATGATGTAATGTAACATCGTATTTTCGTGGGGTTGTTGTATCCCTGAGTCCATGTAACCGTTTTCAAGGGTGTTGGTGATTATAAAATAGGTATAAGCGATTATGACACACCGTATACGGTGAAAGTGAGCTTTGTAAATTCTTTAAGATTTTGTAACGGTTGCTGACATTGGCTTCTGAAAATAAGAATACGATGTTACTTTTCTATGTTGGCGTTATTGTTCATTGGATTGGAATTTGGAATACCTTTGTTTTAAAACAAATCTCACTTCTCATAACGGCAGACCAGTTTCGGCGACGAAAATAAACCTGGCCATTCTACTCCTCGTACCGGTTGTGGCTGAGCGAGTGGAATAACTGGTTATTTAGGAATTGTGAAGGCGAAATTTGGGGTGTTTGTTCCTTATTGAAACGTCCTCATCATTACAGAATAAGAAACATTTAAGTTCCTTTCATATTATACGTTGAACTGTACAGGGATTTTAGTAAGGGGTTTAATAATGTTACATAAATCTAAAATATATCTAAAAGTAAGAGTTTATTATTAAAGAATCTTTTACCTTATTTGTGCGATCGCTGTTCTTGAACTCGAAGAAATTTTAACAAAGACTTTGTATGAGTTTGTAGGTACCTCATCAATATTATATTAAACGACATACATATACAAGTAGTACCTAGTACCTACCTACATACATAAATGATACAGGACAACTTATACAATCTTAACTAGGCATGTTGGTTTTACGGAAAACACTTAGTAGGTACTATTGCGATGTAGTCTTCTTTCTAAGCGGTATTTTCCATTACGAGTAGGTATTTTATCCACAACATGTTCTCAATTTATAGTCTTGTTTGAAAATCTGGTTTCCAAACAGTATCTTAAATTAGAACTTACATTTTCAATGTCAACTTCTAAGCTTAAAACAAATTGCGTCTTTGTTTGGATAAATTGTTTTCGTAGGCGTTGCTTCTAATTTTGGCAAGTTGTAAAGGTTTTCGGTTTTGCAATAGGTACTTAATTATTTTCTTATTAAAATTGTTAGTTTTATCGATGAATTATGAAACCTTTAATGGAACAACAATTACCCAATATTTAGCAGTCTAACAGACCCTAGCTTTTGCACGCTAGCTTAGATTTGTCCGTTCTAGATAGAATACTTACATACTTTATTGAATTGAGATAATAAATCAAATGGTATCATTTATCATCCGTTTAATCCATCAATTAATTTTAAAAGTAACTGTCAGAAGTAAAAGTTGATGCTAAGTAATTAACTGAGACGGAACTTTAACTGTGTGGGGAGTAGCTGTGCGGATTACCAAGTGGTGTAAGCTTAAAGTAATTGATGAGCTCTTAATATTTCTGGATAATCCAATTATGATCTGGTCTTGGACAAATTTTAGTGTATAATGTTTTTAACACAACAGCGCCCCGCATAACCTAATGGGTATCCAGCTGCTGACATGTAAATACGAAAAAGAAAGATAAAAACAGAAAAGAAAAAGAAACATGACTTAGTACAGCAAAGAATAAATGGTGATAATAACGATGAAGCCACTCCCATCACGTATACCTACAGCAGTGACTGCGTAACATCACACTTTTGTAACACCAATAATCAAATAGCAACCGTACGATTACCCATCCCAATTCAATTCCAAATGGAGCAACTTTGAAATGGTACGTTGTACGTGCATGGAACGTACATAAACATTGACACGTGTTTGTAGGTGCGGGCGAGCATGCGCGCGGCCGCATCGATCCCGCTACGACATAGACATACAATACGTGCTGCGAGACTTGCAGATACTTACCGTAATGTACATTCGCCATTCGAAATGTGCTGGCCGAAACATTTGGTCGACTGTCACAGGTGATGTGATGTCATCTACAAGGGTTGGTTTGGGACGGTTTGCTGCGATGAGCTCTGTCTGATCGTAGGTTGAATAGATTTTAAAATTGGTCACATCACAAAAGCCACTTGAGGGCAAACTACACCTTTGTTCCCACTAGTACCACCAGGAGTCCTAGTGAGAAATCTCGTTCTCTACAGTAGGTACCACTATTTTTTTTATTTATATTCGTGGTAGTAATAAGATTGTTTGTCCCGCTTGTACCACCAACTAGTACCAATGGTGGTACAGATGAGAAGTTTCGTTCTCATTAGTATGTACCACTTGTCAAATAGACCCGAAAGAATATAATCACACTAGTTAAAATGAAAAGAACTAAAATATTTTTCCCTAAAATTATACACAGTAATAATACTTTTACTCTCCTGTCGCTGTTTATTTTTATTTTTTTTTTATTTTTATTTTTTTTAATTATTTATATACCCACATATTAATTATAATAGAACAATATGAGAGTACGATCTCTCAGTTTGCCTTCTGATTTCACGTTCCGTTTCCTTACTGATAACATTTATTTTATTGCGATTTCCACCGTTACGAATTACGTTTGTGATAAATTATTTCCAGTCTAGGAAAAATTGCGTTTTAATTTGAGCCATTCCCTGAATCTACTTATCTTACTAAACTATTCCATTCACCCCGATTTATGTTCTCACTGCTGGGACACAGGGACTTCTCTCTGGCCAAGTGCTGGTTGGTGAATGGCACATGTCCTTTAAACTTTATAACATTAATTTTGTTTATAGAAATAATCTCGCTGAGATCACAAAAAAAACAAGATTTATTATTTTATTTATACCTACCTATGTTTTATTTTAGCTTGTATGTTTCTCTGATAACTCATTTAAATACTTATTCTAATGAATAATGTACACTAGAATTAAGTAATAAATATAGGTAGCCATAATGATAAATATAATGATTGTTAATTAATACTGATCAAGATTGCTGACATGTAAATAAACAGCACACGCACGTGATTTTTGTGGAATTTAAAAGTAAAGAACCTATTGCGCATGCGTGCAAAACGTCGCATAGCATCCTCTGTCCTGCCGGTTATTGACTGGGCGTCGTCCGTCGGCGGGTCGGGGGTTCGATGAAATTTTGTAATGTAAACTACATACCGATGCATGGGATAGTAAAAGGTTGTTCTGGCCATAGATGTAAAGTTCTAGCCAGAATACAGAGAAAACTGTGCGAAATATTAGAAACAACTACCTATGTGTACCAAAGCATATATTATTTGATATCAACGGAAATGTTATTTGTGTATTTTTGTAAGCCTACACACACTTTTGACGTGGTCTATTTTATTCTACATTATGTCAATAATCAATATATATTATGAACCAGTATTTCAATACACAAATTATCCCCTACACATCTTGATACACTATGTCAACTTAGTTCATTAAAAAGTTCTATTACTTTATTTCTTATCGTAACACCCTTACAAAGTAAGATAGGTATGTGAGGGACAAACATGAATTAAAGTTAAATCCGTTTACTTGATTGCGAATAAGTTACGACAGTGTCATCAAATTTACTCAGCTCTTTTGTTTTGTCAGTTAACTGTTCCCCTTTTCACGTTTGTTACCTTGATTGCTAAATTGTGTTAAACCTCCTGTTTTAATTAGGTAACAGTTTTGTACAAACGTGTGAATCCTGATAATTTACTTAGTCTCTATTGAAAATTATGTATGTAGATGCATAAGTGATGATTTCGATAACCAATGTAAAAAACCTTTAGAATCGTTTATATCGATTGTTTTATCGTTAATAATATTGACAATTATTGTGTAAGGTATGTAAGTACTAATTTTTTCAACAGTTCTACATTCTTATTCTTATCTGTTACCTTAGCCATATCATTATAATGATGAAATACCTATTCCCGAGGTTCCAGGATAAACCCGACCGAACAGTAAATCCACCTACGTCTTTGGGTCATATAACTCCAAATCGTTGTCTACCTGGCGGTATAACTGTTTTTTCTCGAATCCTTCATCGTTTACAAAAACGACCATGGTGGCTTCATTATTATTAACGCTTTTAAATCCTGCAACATGGCGCGGTGCGCGGCGGGTGAACGGCAATGCGGCGTTGCCGCTCTGCACGCTCGGCTGACTCGTCACGTGACGTCACGTCTCAAGATGGCCGCCACACCGGTCGCACTCGTATCCGCGCTCTCGTCTCACAGCCGGATCCTGACTAACAATAATAATAATTTAGAATGCAGCTTTCGTCATAAAGGAAACCAACATAATTTAAACGCCAAACAATTAATATCTGTCAATGTATGTAAATGGTAGTAGGTAATTGGCATCGCAAATAAAATAATAAAATGTTTAGTTTTGTAGATAAATTGACAGAAATGTCCTAGTTACTATCTACATTTAAGAGCACATTAAATTGTCATGGCAAGGAAACTCTAAGAACGTAGCTAACTTAGTCATCTCGTCATACGGTAATTTTTGGCTTCTTTTGCGAGGACGCAATGTTGAATTCTAAAAGTACCTAACCTACCTATCTAGGTATCAACTGTCTTCCGGGCTTCAATTCAATACTGATCCAAAAGTGCATAAGAACCTAGGTATTAAATAACATAATAATAAGTTCATTAGATCTGCTAAGACGTGTCATGTCCCAGGCTATCGGTTTCTTTATCGTACGCTAAGCGTGTTGTCGGGGTCGGGCGGCGCATCCTTGTCGCGGCTAACGGCGCGTCGCGTCGTGGTGCGCGCGCTGACGTCACCGCTCGATAATGGCCGCCGCCGCCCCGGCCCCCCGCAGTCGCCGCGACCCCAGCTCAGTCTCTCCTCGACCCGCTTACGGAGCAGTGCTTCTTGAAGTTCCGCACCTCAAGCACACTACGTCCGCGGAGCCGAATGTGATTCTAACAACTTAGTGTTCTCAAGTGTAATATGGTGACGGTGTTTCTTCTCTCGAGTAACATAAATTTGTGAAAATTTTCAAGCGGACCGAAGAAAGCCGATCTCTCGCCCACCGCTCCCAATCCGGAGGCGAGATGTCGGTGATGCAGAAGCGCCAGCACTGCTACTTGTGCGACTTGCCCCGCATGCCGTGGGCGATGTTGCACGAGTTCTCGGAGGCGGTGTGCCGAGGATGCGTCAACTACGAAGGTGCAGACAGGATCGAAGTTGTGCTCGATGGTGCTAGACAGATGAAACGGGCACATGGATTCCAGGAGGGACGTGGTCCCACGCATACTAAAGGAGCTCATAGAGCGCCACTAGAAGCGCATCAAAACGGAGTGGAAACCACAGTGCGAGGCCAGCCAGCACCTCCGGCTCACCATGTCCCTTCTACAGGATTCACTTTACATCACCCTAGACCTGCTACCAGCGCTGGTCTTCTGGCGGAGTATGGAGGCCGTCGCGAAGAGCACGATGGTAGGAGGCTGACGCACCTGTCGGCTCACCACCTCCCGACGCATGGAGCGACCCGTCTTGCTCCAGGGCTAACTCTCAAAAGGCCAATAGACGAAGATGACCACCAGAATCATCACGAACCCGCCAAAAGATTACTTGAAGAGCATCCTCGCCCACCTCTCACCAGGGGAGATTCACTTCCGGCGGTGTCTCTGGCGGCCCCATTTGCTCCTGACAGAGTTTTCAAACAGGAAAAACATCCTCTACGCACACCATCCTTTGATGCGTCTTCGTTCAAATCTAATGGTGAGTAAAATTTTACTTTGTTTTTTAATAGTTTCGGTAATTCAATTACTGATGAACTAATATTGTGAATTTGTGATCAAAGTCGGTATTGCCAAACTTTTCTATAGGACTAACTATTCATCACAATCTGCTGCAAGGATATGCCAAGTTGAATAGGTTATGAAAACAATAGTTTTCCTGGTTTCATAATTTTAATTATTTCGCTTTGGTTGCTGTAGAGTTAGTGAAAGCTTAGTAATACAAGTAGTAACATCTAAATAATGACATTCATCGTAGGTATGTACCTTTTGTAGATATAAATTAATTTAAGACTAAGTAAAATATTCAGCTATTAATATTGTTACCTAAATATTATAGAGCCAGAAAAATACATATAATATTCGATACATTTTAGAACAATAAATATCAAACGATTTTGCTGAGAATACACCACAGTTATTACTTCTAACTATTATAGTATAGTCCAAACGTAGTCAGTCACGCGCTGTGCACGAAAAATCCATTAAATCTACAAAAGTAAATGGATGTGGACGTGCTCTGACGACAAAACGCTGTTGTTTTGTGCAAAGTAAGCGTCCGCCACAAGATTCGTAATCTAGGTAGGTGCATTTACTCAGTCCATAAATACGAAACCGGTTTGACTGGTTGAGCGTTCTCGAAAGCGAGCCCGCGGCCTCTCGCACACAGACTAACTACGTACAAACACCCACGTAATGTGAACGCTGCTCCGTGAATGCATGCACGACAGCAGCGGTGAGGCAACGTCGCGTGACGACATTTTCGCTCGCGTACGTATACTAGGTAGGTAGTGTTGGGTTAAAAAATAAAGCGCTTGCCTACGCTTGGCAGAGCCGTTCGACCACATTCCGCTGGCGTGAGTGCGGGCCGACGGCGCCCGCCACGAGCCGCCGGCCAAAAAGGTCACCGTGACGTCACACCACCGCCAGATGGGCCGGGCCTTCGCGCCAACAGACCCACCCTACCATAACTCTCACCCTTCACACGATATTATTGTGAATAATTAATGTTTACGTTCAAATACAACGACGTTGTAAGAACTTAGCAGCACAATCTGGAAACTATAAAGTGGTTGTTAATTTGGAACATTATATAATTGCAATTAAATTGATAATTTTAACTGAGAACTACCTGTCTCTGTATTTTTTTTATTGGAATTCATTATAGAAATAACAATTAGTTGATATTGAAGGTACTGGGCAGAAGTTAATATATTTAATGTACAAATTCCGTCCGTAGCGTAGTTCCCATTCAATTGGTTAAATGTCTGCAATCACAATATCATAACAACGACTATAGCAACGACCGACTAACCGCGTATGAATACACGCATACGGGACCCACATCGCGTGCGATCTGGCAACGCCGCACCGCCCGCGGCGCTGCCAATAGAGTCGATTGCACACTCGTTTATGCCATTCGCTCGTATCATTTCAATTAATACACTTTACCTACTAGTCTGCAGTAGGAGTTGGGCCGAGATCGAGAGGCCAGCCCGTGACACATACTCGCTACGTAGCGCATTAACACACAATGCTATTTATAATGCTTTATATGCGTGTGTGGACGAGTGTGTTTACTATGTGCCGGTCCACCGCAAATGATGTGTCATCCGACATTCAGTGTGAGGTTATTCGGACACATGGAAACGATGTCGCGCAGGTTCGATGCGACGAAACATGTTATGTGACCGATGCCGGTGCACGATTCGTGCCAAAAGCTATTCTCAAGTCTGACTTGAACTTTCAAAACATGCAGTAAACAGTGCTCTAGTTTTCGATGTTGCGATACACAAAATATGCAGAAAAGTCACAGAAAGAAAGACTGGCTCGATTTTTCTTGAGTTAGAACTTAGTACCGAAAAAACAATCTGCCTACGACTGGTCTATCTATAGTAAGAAGGCAGACACGTAGTTATTCTGAAACAGTCCCTATACCATTTATTTTTTATAAAATACAATTTTAATAAGAACTTGGCAATATCGACTTTGATTCTATTTTCTTACTTTCGTTATGCGATATAATGAAGCTATTAAACATGAATGATGTAAACATTGCAGGCTACAGCCCAGCTCCCCTGACGAATGGTTCAGCCGGGTCGCCACTGGGGCGCGCGGCCGGGTCCCCGCCGGTGTCGGGCGCCAGCGGGTCGGGCCCCTCGCCCATGGCCGCGCTCATGTCCGTCACGGACACGCTGCCCCCCGGCTCCCCGCGCTCCGCCGGCGGCTCGCCCCCGCAGCCGCCGCCGCAGCGCTCCGCCAGCCGCTCCAGCCAGCACTCCCCCAACTCCTCAGGTATGCGCCCGCCGCAGTTTATCTCCCTCGAAACACTACACTCCAAGATCATACAGTGCATACTATCTACGAAACATTGAAACTATTAGTGCTGTTCGAGTGTTATAAATGCCTCTAGAAACTGTATTTCTGAATCGTATCAGTGTAACGTGTGAAATAGTTATCAGAGCGTCACTTTTTGCACACAACCGGTGCATGCAGTTTAAATAACGGTAACGCGTTGTCGTCCTCGTTGTGCGCGCTCGGGACCGGACGGTGGGACACGGCGGGCTCCGACGCCGCGCGCCGGCCCGACGACCGCCTGCGCCCGACCTGTCCGGACTGTCCGGCTACAGTCTGCTGACGCGCGAACACTTCCTACATAGTCCTTGCGATTGCGACTCCACCGTACGGCACATAGCAGACGGTAGCTAACCATTGGTCTCGTCCGACAGGGTCGAACGGCGGGCGGCGGTCGTCGGGCTCCCGGCACGTGTCGTCGACGACATCGGTGTCGTCGACGGAGGCGGGCGAGGGCGCGGACCCCGCGCAGCCGCCGGCGCCGCTGCTCAAGTGCACGCTGTGCCAGGAGCGGCTCGAGGACACACACTTCGTGCAGTGCCCCAGCCAGGGCCACCACAAGTTCTGCTTCCCCTGCTCCCGGGAATCCATCAAGAGACAGCAAGGATCAGAGGTGAGCTTCATACATTTCTTTATCTGCATCCATAGTTTCATATTGATTCGTTTTATGATGTCAGGAAGACTTTGTTAATAAACTATGATTTCGCTTTCAGGTTTACTGTCCGAGTGGAGAAAAGTGCCCGTTGGCCAACTCGACCGTCCCGTGGGCGTTCATGCAGGGTGAGATCGCCACGATCCTGGGCGAAGACTTCAAGCCCCCGAAGAAGGAGCGAGAAACTTAGGACTGGTGGCGATGAGCCGTCTGTTCTTTTTGTCCCTCTCTGCGTGAGAGTGTTAGTCGCGGCACGCGGCCGGGCTGAGAAGCGCGGCTCCGCGGCGGGGCGGCGCCGGCGCGTCGCCCACACAGATCACTTGTATATACATCTTGTAAATAGTTATCTTGTATGTTTTATTGATCGTCCATGACGATTGATGACGGAATCTGTGAGGCGTCCGTGGAAGTGACGGGCAACGTGACTTTCTTATTTTATTCTTGCGATAACGAATAGGCGCATTAGCGCTATAATATTCTGATATATAAGTACATATCCGTTTTTGAGGAATTTTCGATTATTTTACCATGAAGCCTGCGCGGGCGTTCGTATGGATCCTGAGGTGGTAATCGTTTGGATTTGTCGCGGGTAACACCGCTTTCATGCTGGGTTTCCGTCAGATGCCATTTTCTTAGTTACCTGTAGGTCCCGAACCATAGTGAACTTGGCATTTATTTATGTGAATACTGTACGAGTATTATACGATTTATATTATGATCATGACATTTATGTAGTCGGATGTATCTACCGTTTGTAAAGAAGTAGTTTTGTGGATATCTGAGGCGTACGCACACTGTACAGTTGTTATAGAGCGGCGCGTGCGCACAGTCGTTAATATATTACGATGCGATTTATTCAGAGTGGATCGAGTTCCGTTACTTTAAACGTTCGACGACACATTCGGCCCGGTTGAGATTGTTTATTGTTTTTGTTATTTAGTTAAAATTATCAATTGAAAATTCTAAAATGTCGTTTTTCGCACACCCTTGGGTGTGCGCTTTGAGTTAATAATTTAGTAAGTTTGTAATGTTGTGAAGGAGTCGCGCGCGCCGCAGACTTGCGACTGACTGCACCGCCAGCGCCCGTCTGCGGCGCGCGTCGGACGGTGTGCGAGCGAGCTTGGCACTCGAGGGCGTAACTAGTCATTTTGTGAAATGTCAAATTGTCAGAACCGCAACCACGCGGCCGTTATAGGAACTCTTAAAACTCGCTGCTATTTGTATAAAGTGAAGTAATCATTGTATAATTAACATTATGACATAATTAATAAACGATTCGTAGTGTATGTCAATTTCGAAGACTATCAGACTACGACCGTTTCAAATTTTGATACGATCTAATCGATTCTTTGTAAGATAGTCTGTTTTTGTAAATGCGGGTAGTTTAACTGCTTATCTTACATTGGACTACTCGCATTTGCAAAATGTTAAAGGATTTTAAAATATTTTACTGTAGGTATTCGTAGTGTTGTAAGAAATCGATTGGTTTGTCTGTCTGTATCTCTGTCTGGAATCACATTTAGCGAGTTAAACAAGACGAAAAGTTTTTGTCTTTAAACTTCAAATTAGTACATTCAATTAAATTGATATGTCTATTATTTATTTTAGGTGTATTTGTATATATAACTTTGTATATACCTTATCAACTTGTAAATATTTTTTTAGATAATTAGTGATTTCAAGGCTGGTTCATCACGGCTTTCAATCCAGTATTAGTAGGTGTGAGTCTTGCTGTTTCAATTTTGTAACATGTATTACCGATAAGTGAAATAAATGTAATAGTTTGAATTTTCTCTGCATCATAACTTCTTAAGCATACATAAAATAACTTTAATCACTTGTCTGTTTTTTGCGGGGTATAGACCCTTACATTATATAGATATTTTGAGAATAAGTCGTTTTCTGATAGATTCGAAATTGATACAAGTTTAGAGGTATCGGTGTACGCCCGTGAAGGGTTTGTCAAATGTAATTAGTTTTCGCCGAAAGTGGCAAAGGTAACATATTGTAAGCACAAAAGTGCATAATTTTGAACTCTGATATGTTAAATGTGCGTGATATTTGGTAGCATAAAATGTTTTACATGTGTAGAGATCTTGTATGTCGATGGAACATTTCATTCGGTAACAGACAAAAGTAGCGCAATCAACCTTTTTCATGTTGATATCTCTGTGCCAACATAATTACTTTTATATAATAATCTTATTTACTTAAGAATGTCATTATACTAACAGGTTAGAAAGATTTAAAATATATTTAGGGAGTTCTATTCTTTGTCTAGTAGTTAGTAAGTATTGTTTGCATAAATACCGTTCATTTAACATATCGAGTCTTAGTCCGCCTTTACCCTTAGGCTTGTTTTTAGAGGTCGAATATGACATGAAACTATTATTTTCGAGACTATTTTTTGTCTCTTTCTTACTGTAAGCAGCAAGTGAAATGCTTCGATATGACGTTAATGTACACGTTGGTGAAATACAATTGATGTGATTTTATATATATGGTCATTTTATTTTCCTTTTCCCATTTCCTCATTTTCAACCTTTATACTTTGATTTGAAATATAGTGTTAATGTTAATGCTGGTCTTCTTTTTATCTATAACAAACTCATTGATGAACTTTTAAGCAAGCTAAATAAGGTTTGCAATACAGCTTTCTACAAAATCAACCTACATGATGAGTTTTTTTATTATCTACCTATTATGTTATATAGGTAATTGTTTTAATATTTATTTAGTGATTGCGCTTCTCTTTTGCCTAAATTGTGAACCTGTCCATTATTTATACTAAATATATCTAAAAACTCAATGCCAAAAAGATAATATATAATAGTTTATTTGCTAAGGCTAAGTTGAAAAAAGAAGAATTTAAATGTACTTTAACTTAACTTTAGTTTTTTTTAAGTTAATAAATTTTATAATAGATAATCTCTCTCTATTTTGCTAACTTTAGTTATAGCAACATTTCAGTAGATATAATTAACATTTTAACATTATTTCCATAATTAATGGTACCTATAACTCGTCTAACATTATCCCTGTAATGCAATTATAATAACAACATCATTCAAACTACTGGGATTATCTTCCACTGGTACAAAAAATATAGCTGTTTCCGGTGGTGTATCTCTTATATATTCAGCAAATAAATAATTTGGTTTATTGATTGATATTGTTAAATTGCAAGACTTAGGTAATATATAAAATAAACTGAGTCTGTAAATAAAAATAGTGAATACATTATCAATTGAAGAAAGGTGTAAACCGGCGTAAATTTATTTACAGTTCAACTAAATATAGTCATGTCTAGCTCTATTGTTTTGATGATAGTTGCTTAGAACACTAAGAAGCTTTGTGGCACAAAGCCTAAAGAATGTGTTTATAATTGTTTCAGATCGGAGAGGCAGTGCATCGAACGAGAGAATGCCCGAGCCGCTGTGCCTGACGAACAGATGAGGGTCGGCTCGCCCCGGTACCCAGTCGATCGATATTTGGTGAGTACTCTCTAACTATACCTATCTATACTAGTATGTCCCTATCTATACTAGTATGTCCCTATCTATCCTCTATAATCTATGGCGTAGGCTAGTAATCCCAATCTAAAAAGTACTCGGAATAGTGAAATGAAATGTTGTCTATAGTTCTATAGAGATTGCTAAAGGAGTCTTTAAGCCGAATCTAAGCAAATAAAATTTGTTTTGTTTATCAATTAGAAAAAACTGCTTCATTTAAAACTTTTAAAATTAATTATAAAATGTCTATATTATTTCAGGTTCAGAGCAGCAATAAGTTTGAAATGGTAAACATCATAGACGACGAACTCTGGCACCCCGACCCGGCGCTCAGGCCTGAAGACGAGATCATCCTCAGGAAGCTGCACGAGATGCTGCAAACCACTGCGGAAGACTTGAAGGCGCTCTCCGGAGAAATCTCCAAGTTCCACGAACCGGGAGTTCAGATCAAGACCGCCCCCACGCCGCTCGATCAAGAGTTCAACGAAAAAGTTCACATTGAAGAGGTCGTAAATGCCAAATTTCACGGATACAAAATTATAGAAAAACCAGCACTAACCAAACAGCGCAACGATGATGAAACAAAAGTAATCAATCAAAGACCTAAAGTGATGAACACTGGCGCTCATGAAAAACCGACGACTGTGAAACGTTCAATAAAAAACTTAGGGATATCGAGTACTAGGATAATACAAATTAATGAAAATAAAGAAAGTAGTAGCAACCAGAAGCTAAATAATGGGAAAGTCTACAAGGCTCCAACCGTAGCGTATAGTGAAATCTGCTTTGAGCATATTGATCCCGAGGGGAAAGAAGCATTTCGTAAATTACAGTTCCAACACATGCCACGCATAGATATAAGAAGTGAGCTTAAAGAACAGAAAGTTTTACAGTTAGATATTGTACCTGATAATGATGTTGTTAAAGAGATCAACACAGCTAAAAGCAATGTGTCTGTTATTGTGGCCCATCATGATAACGTATTGGAAAAGCCCTTATCTACACCCAAACAATCTACACTTAAAGTTGGTTCTCAGCCTAATTCGAAGCTAACAAATCACTGCCGAAAAGTGTCTAAAATGTCAACTTGTGATAGCAGTGGATCAGCTAATAATATTAGCTCCGATGCACAGATGAAACTTACCACACAAAAACGGATTATGTCTTCTATTAGGAAGGAATCTCCAAAATCTTCTGCTCGTAACCGAAACAAGAATACACAAAGTAAAGCAACCGAGCAAAGAAAAAGGCCAGGGCTTAATTTAGACGAGTGGAAGAAAAAACTGACTATGGTATATGGATCAACAAGTGTTAAGAAAACACTGATTTCTCCACATAAATTATCAGCCAGGAAAGTATCTCAGAAGACAAACAATGTTCCAGAAACTTTGAATAATGCTGAGTATATACCATATTCTGCACTAACATTAGGTGGAGTGAAAGTAAGTGATGTTGAAAGGGAAATATCAGATTTACCAAACAAAAACAACATACCTTTGAGTCCTATTCTTGATAAAATTATGAGCAGTAGAGAAAACTCTTTCCGAAAAACAAATTCTAAAAAAGATAGGAAAAAAAGTCCCAAAATCCTCACCACCTCTGATGAAAATTTACTGCAGGAAGTAATAGATATTGAGAAAAGCGTAAGTGAAACTCTATCTAAGAATCTAAAGAAAATGGTAGATAAACCAGTGAAAAAATCATTGTCAATTTCTAGCGAAGAAAGTGTTGGTGACAAGGAAAGTGAAAGCTATGCTGATGACTTCGAAGAAGATAAATCTGTTAATAGCACAAATTTTAATCAACCAAACCCAGATGCGTCATCAGATAATGACGATGATAATGGTGACGGTTTGGCCAATATAATAGCTGTAGATAAACAAAAACCTGGTCAATCTAACCCTGATAAAACCTTTACGAAAACAAATCTCTCCTTCAAAGAATCTGTAGATATATTTGAATTCGTACATGCTATTGATGTGCAAGACACTGCCACCCAAAGTAACACAGTAAACAAAATTACTCCGAAAGAAACTCAAACTTCTCCTAGAAATGATAAAGCAATCATACAACCCACAATTCGCAACGATTTGTGGTCACTTGACCCTAGACATGAAGTCGAGAAGATGTTTGAAATGGAGAAAGATTTCATTAAAAAGCTTATAATCGACGAATACGGAGATCTACTAGAAAAGAACTTAAACAAACCGTCCACTTCTAACGAAAACACAGAACCTAGTCTGAAGAATATATCTGCGTTGCAGAAAAATACGCAAACTTCTCCAGCACGGGTCAAACACGTGATGACGTCCCCGAAAATGACTAAAAGTAGGATGACCTCGCCGTTCCACCTTTCGATACCGGTGCACGTTCACCAACAAACGAGTCCAACGGTGCAAACCACTGATGAACAGAGCATTCACTTGACGCACGAAGCAGACGACATATCCGTAAACTTATCTTCCCCGCGTTTCAGCTTACGCCTTCCCCAAAACTTGCGTGACGTCATCTCAAACCTAGAACCACAAAGCCGATCTGAAAGGAATACCACTGAGAAGAACAAACCCAACAAAATATTCAGGATAGCGAAGTCTAGTTCGAGTTCTGTTGATGCAGATAATTCGTCGTCAGAAATAAGCAGTTTGGGCGAGATAAAGATGAAAAAGTTTCGGAAGAGAGTGCCGTCTATTTCTGAGTGTAGTTCATCGTCGAAATATAGCAGTGACTTGCAATCATTGGGAATATTGCCTTTAAAGAGTGAGGGAGAGCTTAGTATGGAGCAGTTCGCTAAAATGAGAACGAAACATACTCAAAAGAGTGATGGAGAAACCAGCTTAGAATAGAAATTGTTTCGAAACTTTCATCCTGAAAGGATTATATTAGTAACACTTGATAGCTTTCAAAACTGGCTTCAAAATGTTGTTTTAAAACTTTAAACCATTCCTTTGTGTGCCTTACATAAACATTTTAAATTAATTGTTCATTTATTCTACTAAAGTACAAAACGTTGTTAATAGTTAATTAAGTTTAATATCTAGGTAGTTATATTTTTGATGTGTTTAACGTTATGTAGGTAAGTTGCTGTTCTAGTTGTTAATTTTAACATTATATAAAATGCATTGTAAAACCTATCTGTAGTAGGTACTTATATAACAAGTTGAAATAGTTGAACTAGGTTCTTTAAGTTTAATATTTTTTTCTACGCCAACTTATAGAAATATTATTGCAATGGATTCTCTGACTTATTAAGGACTTATAAAATGATCAAATACTTTAAATATAACTGTAATTTTATTTAGAATTGTTTTTTACATTAACTTTGTTTATTAGTACCTAAATGTTCTTTGATGCTAAAGAGTTAGGTATTCGTTAGTTAATGAATTACACTAATAAATTACACTAATAAGTAATATTACCTACATAAATAACAATGACATGAGTACATAAGTATATACCTAGTTACAAAATAATAATATAACATAGGTATCATGGCGGTGGTTGTGTCATGCTGTGGCTGTGACCAATAAGCTATTATACAATAAAATGGAAATGTCTATATGCGATTCGAACATCTCATCCTGTAGGAAATCATTAAGTTTTATTAATATAAATTCTCTAATTCTAACCAACTTACCGCCATTACCACCCCACCTGGTAAGTGGTAACCGTGGTAAAGGTAGTAGAAAGTAGAATAATCCTAATTTGAAAGTTCAGCAATAATTATAGTTACCTTGTATCCGAAGCAAGATTTTTCTTATTTGTGGCGAATGTGACTGGCTCTTGGCAAGTTTCCTCTCGCATTTACAACCCTTGCCTTAGATTTATATTCCTTCTTCTGAGTTACAACAACCTACCTAAGATATTTTTATTTCTTCTTTTGAGTTTACAACTTATGCGTTGTCACTGTCGCTGTCTTAGTTTATAATTTGTCATTGTTAGGGTTACCTTTGTTGATTTGTTTGTTGCTATTTGGTTTTGGCTAAGGTTTTGGTGTTGTGCTTGTTTGTTGTGTTATTGTTACGAAGAGAAGAACGAAGAAGTGATTCTCAATATGTACACAAACCGCATTTATTTTAAATCTTAACTACCTATATAATAAACATAATTAGAAAATAAACAAGGTTTAAGACAAGTGTCTATTAATGCAATAAATATTCTGTACAAAACCCTGATGAGATTTAAATATTATCAGGCATTCAATTGCTACTTTATCTTCTTATCACCAGCTATAAATAAAAGAAGCAACTGCACATGCCGTAATGCACGTCAACTATCTTATAGTTAAGATTCTGACAAAAAGTATGTAGGTACGAGTGTGAGCAAACCTATACACAAGGTACCTTAGTACCTTACCTACATTCATTACGACACCCGTTGTAGGAATAAGTTGCATCGCTAAAATCTTCTAGAAGCATTTACGATGAAGCTGATAATTTTGCTGGTGTTAGGATTATTCGGGGAAAGCCTAGGAGAGAGAGACATATATGATTGCTCCTACTGCCAACCTGAACAGTTGCATATTGCTTTTGGGGGTAAGTAGATATTTAAATAGCTTCCTAAGTTTTATTAAATTTATTTTCTTTTCCAATTTGTAAGCTTCTCCATAACAAAACAGCTAAAATCTACATCATAGAATATCTTCAGATAATAAGGTGTTTTTTAGAAATAAATAGGAGGTAGTGCACCTTGTTCCTAGTTGGTACCTATTTTATTTTGTCTATGTAAGTACTACTTCATATCCACCACAGTTTTTTTTACAATTCACACAGCAACATCTAGCTCCATGGTAAGCTCCAAGTGTTTGGTTACAGGTGCTAGATTTCTGGTACTTACCTAATATAATATACTTTCATAGATAGATAATTATATTATACATTAGTATATAACACACAGATACTCAGAACAAATATTAATAAAACTATATTCCATGTAAGTATTATGTTAATTTTGTTATTATATACAGAATCAAGGATGGAGAAGGAATATAGCCTACACTTTTGGCATGATTTTATTTAACCCAATCACATAATTAAAACTGTTTTCCTCATATTATTATAAGGAAAACAGTTTTAATTGTTTAAGTTTCTCAATCATATGTAATATACAATAGGAAACTCACATTAAGGACCTAGGTACTTACTTAATGTTCCTATATATTATATACTTAATGTCCTATTGTATTGTAACATAAGACATAGGTAATGTTATAGGTACTTAATGGTTTTGTCTGTTAGTTACTTATAGCATTATAGTTCCTTTTTGAGTCTGTATTTTAAAATCTCCTTTAGATAATGCTTTTGAAAGCAGATTTAAACAGCTCAATATATCAGCAACAGATGAAAAAGGAAAGAAAGGACATGTTGTGCCGACAAGATGATGAGGGCAATCGATTAATAATATTTAAGAAAGTATACCTATTATATGAATTATGATGATGTGATTTATTGTTTTTTTAATATAATAACAATCTAAAAGTCATAATATCAAGGTTGACATCAAAATTAAAGTCAACTATGCAATTATAGTGTTACATTGTGTTTTTGAATCACACGGCTAACTTATGTGTATTGTAAAGATAAATATCCTATTTTATGATAATTTTATTTGCATAAACATGTGTAAGAAACATTTTTGTAAAGTCATATAAGGTAAGTATCAACATGTTTTACCGAGTTCGGTGTACAAATTTATGTGAGAGATTATGGCATGCAACAGTTATACATTGTCTTAAGATAAATGTCAATAATAAAGTTTAATTAAAGTTGCCAATCTAGAAGCTTTAGGTACTTATATAAACTTTCCAGAGAAGTCTAACGACATAGTGGTGACATGGTCAACGTTCAACAACAGTCGCGAGTCGTTGGTGGAGTTCGGTGCCGGCGCGCTGTCTGTGCGCGCGGCGGGCTCGGCGCGCCTGTTCGTGGACGGCGGGCGCGAGCGCCGCGCGCAGTACGTGCACCGCGTGGCGCTGCGGGACCTCGACCACGACACCACATACAGTGAGCACACACCGACACTAGCTACTACACAGTGAGCACACACCCACACTAGCTACTACACAGCTGCACAGTGCAACACTCACGTCCGGCCTGTTGCAGTGTACCACGCGGGCTCACATACCTACACTAGGTACTACATAGCTGCACAGTGCAACACTCACGTCCGCCTGTTGCAGTGTACCACGCGGGCTCACATACCTACACTAGGTACTACATAGCTGCACAGTGCAACACTCACGTCCGCCTGTTGCAGTGTACCACGCGGGCTCACATACCTACACTAGCTACTACACAGTGAGCACACACCCACACTAGCTACTACACAGTGAGCACACACCCACACTAGCTACTACACAGTGAGCACACACCCACACTAGCTAGTACACAGTGAGCACACACCCACACTAGCTACTACACAGCTGCACAGTGCAACACTCACGTCCGCCTGTTGCAGTGTACCACGCGGGCTCACATACCTACACTAGCTACTATACAGCTGCACAGTGCAACACTCACGTCCGCCTGTTGCAGTGTACCACGCGGGCTCACATACCTACACTAGCTACTATACAGCTGCACAGTGCAACACTCACGTCCGCCTGTTGCAGTGTACCACGCGGGCTCACATACCTACACTAGCTACTATACAGCTGCACAGTGCAACACTCACGTCCGCCTGTTGCAGTGTACCACGCGGGCTCACATACCTACACTAGCTACTATACAGCTGCACAGTGCAACACTCACGTCCGCCTGTTGCAGTGTACCACGCGGGCTCACATACCTACACTAGCTACTATACAGCTGCACAGTGCCACACTCACGTCCGCCTGTTGCAGTGTACCACGCGGGCTCACATACCTACACTAGCTACTATACAGCTGCACAGTGCCACACTCACGTCCGCCTGTTGCAGTGTACCACGCGGGCTCACATACCTACACTAGCTACTATACAGCTGCACAGTGCAACACTCACGTCCGCCTGTTGCAGTGTACCACGCGGGCTCACATACCTACACTAGCTACTATACAGCTGCACAGTTGAACACTCACGTCCGCCTGTTGCAGTGTACCACGCGGGCTCACATACCTACACTAGCTACTATACAGCTGCACAGTGCCACACTCACGTCCGCCTGTTGCAGTGTACCACGCGGGCTCACATACCTACACTAGCTACTATACAGCTGCACAGTGCAACACTCACGTCCGCCTGTTGCAGTGTACCACGCGGGCTCACATACCTACACTAGCTACTATACAGCTGCACAGTTGAACACTCACGTCCGCCTGTTGCAGTGTACCACGCGGGCTCACATACCTACACTAGCTACTATACAGCTGCACAGTGCAACACTCACGTCCGCCTGTTGCAGTGTACCACGCGGGCTCACATACCTACACTAGCTACTACACAGCTGCACAGTGCAACACTCACGTCCGCCTGTTGCAGTGTACCACGCGGGCTCACATACCTACACTAGCTACTATACAGCTGCACAGTTGAACACTCACGTCCGCCTGTTGCAGTGTACCACGCGGGCTCGCGGTTCGGCTGGTCGGAGCTGTTCTCGTTCCGCACGCCGCCCAAGGGACACAACTGGACGGTGCGCGCCGCCATCTACGGAGACATGGGCAGCGAGAACGCACACGTGAGTTTTATTTATAAATAATTAATCTTAGGTAAAGTTATTGCATTGGCTAAGTGGGAGCACACTCGACTTTCATTTGTGGGTTTAATTTAAACCTCGCACCTCTGGGTTTTCCCTCGAAAAATTTAAAGAAAATGATAAATAAATAATAAATCTGTTTCAGTCGATGTCCTACCTCCAAGACGAGGCGGAGCGCGGTCACTTCGACGTGATCTTGCACGTCGGCGACTTCGCGTACGACATGGACTCTGACGAAGCGCGCGTCGGCGACCAGTTTATGCGCCAGATACAACCGCTTGCCTCTCTCGTGCCTTACATGACGTGTCCTGGGAACCACGAACAGGCCTAGTGAGTGAGAGTTATGTATAATAAACTATCGATGTACTGTTGTCATATATAGTTTGTATGTCAGATGCAACCAATCCGATTTATACCTTATAGCTACTCCATAACTTACTGGTACAAAGTGGCTTCCTTTGTTTCAGTAACTTCAGCAACTACGCGGCGCGTTTCTCGATGCCGGGCCGGGACTCGAGCCTGTTCTACTCGTTCTCGCTCGGGCCGGTGCACTTCGTGTCCGTGTCCAGCGAGGTGTACTACTACCTGCAGTACGGGTACAAGCTCCTCGTCAACCAGTACGAGTGGCTCGAGGAGGACCTCAGGAAGGCCAACCTGCCCCACAACAGGTCAACTACTATTATATACATAGTCACAGGTGTACTACTACCTGCAGTACGGGTACAAGCTCCTCGTCAACCAGTACGAGTGGCTCGAGGAGGACCTCAGGAAGGCCAACCTGCCCCACAACAGGTCAACTACTATTATATACATAGTCACAGGTGTACTACTACCTGCAGTACGGGTACAAGCTCCTCGTCAACCAGTACGAGTGGCTCGAGGAGGACCTCAGGAAGGCCAACCTGCCCCATAACAGGTCAACTACTATTATATACATAGTCACAGGTGTACTACTACCTGCAGTACGGGTACAAGCTCCTCGTCAACCAGTACGAGTGGCTCGAGGAGGACCTCAGGAAGGCCAACCTGCCCCATAACAGGTCAACTACTATTATATACATAGTCACAGGTGTACTACTACCTGCAGTACGGGTACAAGCTCCTCGTCAACCAGTACGAGTGGCTCGAGGAGGACCTCAGGAAGGCCAACCTGTCCCATAACAGGTCAACTACTATTATATACATAGTCACAGGTGTACTACTACCTGCAGTACGGGTACAAGCTCCTCGTCAACCAGTACGAGTGGCTCGAGGAGGACCTCAGGAAGGCCAACCTGCCCCATAACAGGTCAACTACTATTATATACATAGTCACAGGTGTACTACTACCTGCAGTACGGGTACAAGCTCCTCGTCAACCAGTACGAGTGGCTCGAGGAGGACCTCAGGAAGGCCAACCTGTCCCATAACAGGTCAACTACTATTATATACATAGTCACAGGTGTACTACTACCTGCAGTACGGGTACAAGCTCCTCGTCAACCAGTACGAGTGGCTCGAGGAGGACCTCAGGAAGGCCAACCTGCCCCACAACAGGTCAACTACTATTATATACATAGTCACAGGTGTACTACTACCTGCAGTACGGGTACAAGCTCCTCGTCAACCAGTACGAGTGGCTCGAGGAGGACCTCAGGAAGGCCAACCTGTCCCATAACAGGTCAACTACTATTATATACATAGTCACAGGTGTACTACTACCTGCAGTACGGGTACAAGCTCCTCGTCAACCAGTACGAGTGGCTCGAGGAGGACCTCAGGAAGGCCAACCTGTCCCATAACAGGTCAACTACTATTATATACATAGTCACAGGTGTACTACTACCTGCAGTACGGGTACAAGCTCCTCGTCAACCAGTACGAGTGGCTCGAGGAGGACCTCAGGAAGGCCAACCTGCCCCACAACAGGTCAACTACTATTATATACATAGTCACAGGTGTACTACTACCTGCAGTACGGGTACAAGCTCCTCGTCAACCAGTACGAGTGGCTCGAGGAGGACCTCAGGAAGGCCAACCTGTCCCATAACAGGTCAACTACTATTATATACATAGTCACAGGTGTACTACTACCTGCAGTACGGGTACAAGCTCCTCGTCAACCAGTACGAGTGGCTCGAGGAGGACCTCAGGAAGGCCAACCTGTCCCATAACAGGTCAACTACTATTATATACATAGTCACAGGTGTACTACTACCTGCAGTACGGGTACAAGCTCCTCGTCAACCAGTACGAGTGGCTCGAGGAGGACCTCAGGAAGGCCAACCTGCCCCACAACAGGTCAACTACTATTATATACATAGTCACAGGTGTACTACTACCTGCAGTACGGGTACAAGCTCCTCGTCAACCAGTACGAGTGGCTCGAGGAGGACCTCAGGAAGGCCAACCTGCCCCACAACAGGTCAACTACTTAAAGATTTAAAGATTTATGTCATTTATTTCCATAAAATCCTAAAGATCACTTGGACAAGTCAATAAATACAACACATTATTAAATAAAATAAACAATGGAAACAAGGTTGACATAAAAATATGTTTCGTTTTTTTAAGCACTGAATTGAGAAACATAAAGAACAATCAGCTCATATCTGAATTTAGTACAATTATTTGTTAGTTTGTTCTTTTCTTTAAGATATTGGAGCGGATTCCATCCCATGCAGTTTTATCTTCTAAATACTCTGATATTTTATAATATGATTTTGAAATAAGATGTTTTTTTACCAAGTTTTTAAATTTAGTGATAGATAATTCTTGCAATTCTTTGGGAATCTTGTTATAGAAGCGTATACATTGCCCCTTAAAAGATATATTAACCTTATGTAGCCTAGTAATATGTAAAGCTAGTTTTTCCTTATTTCTAGTATTAAAATTATGTCTATTACTTTTCTTAGGAAAACTATTGATGTTTTTGTGGGTATACATTAAGACTGTATAAATATATTGACAGGGAATTGTCAATATATTTATGTCCTTGAATGTTTCACGCAAGGATTCTCTTGGGCTCATTTTATAGATAGATCGAACAGCTCTTTTCTGAAGCACAAATATATTATTCAGTCGTACATCTCCAGCACTCCCCCAGAGTAAAATGCCATACGACATAACACTGTGAAAATAACTGAAGTAGACCAGTCTAGATGTAGTTACATTAGTTAAATAACGGATTTTTTTAACAGCAAAAGCCGCAGAACTGAGCTTTTTCGATAACTTATCTATGTGAGCGTCCCATTGAAGCTTACTATCTAGTGTTATGCCTAAAAATACAGTACTTTTTACTAACTCTAAGTTTTTATCCTTTATTTTAATATCTGCCTTAACTTGTTTAACATTTGGTAATGTAAATCTTATACATTTGGTTTTATTTTCATTAAGTAACAAGTTATTAGAGTTAAACCAATGAACTACTTTCGAAATAGCGTTATTCACCTTGTCATAGTTATTGGTACGTCGATTCATTTTAAACAAAAGAGAGGTGTCATCAGCAAATAACACTATTTCGTGATCATTCTTTACAAGATGGGGTAAATCATTTATGTATATTAAAAAGAGATACGGGCCCAAAATTGATCCCTGCGGTACACCCATTGAAACCAAAGACCCTGGGGACCGCTTACCATTAACATCAACTCTTTGAATCCTTTCATTTAGGTAAGAAGCAAAAAGATCCAAAGAGCTGTCTCTAATTCCATAATGATGTAATTTTCTGATTAATGTTTCATGGTCTACACAATCGAATGCCTTCGATAAATCACAAAAAATTCCTAAAGCATCTTGCGACTTTTCCCACGCATCATAGATATGCGTTAGCAACTCTGCGCCAGCATCAGTAGTGGACCTGCATTTGGTGAAGCCATATTGCCTATTGTGTAATAAATTATTATTATCAAAATGCTGTGAGATTTGTAATAAAATAAGTTTCTCAAATATTTTACTAAACGTAGGCAGTACCGATATTGGCCTAAAGTTAGTCGGATCCGTCGTAGTACCAGATTTGAAGAGAGGTACAATTTTGCTGTGTTTCATTAAATCAGGAAATACACCACAGTCAACGCATTTATTAAAAATGTAAGCTAATTCAGATGCAAATGTATGTAAAAGTGATTTAAGTATTTTTACCGAGATACCCCAGAGATCTTTGGTTTTCTTTACATTTATAGTTTTGAAAGCTTTTAAAATGTCTTCTGTGTTTACATATTTAAAGTGAAAGTCTACTTTACAAATGGGTACATTTTCTTTTAATAATGACTCTGCAATGCTATATGATGAGTTTAATGTTCTAGTAGTAGACACAGGGATGTCAGTAAAAAAGCCTTCAAACGCTTTTGCTACATCAAGATCATTTTGAATAACAATATCATTTATTTTAAGTTTAAATTCTGTATTAGAGTTTAGAGTTCTACCGGTTTCATCATTAATTATTTTCCAGGTAGTTTTGACAATGTTACTACTATTTTTAATTTTTGAACTAATATAATTTGATTTAGCTATTTGACAAACAGTTTTGAAAATTTTAGAATATGACTTAACTTTATCTCTGAACTCTTTACAGAAGTTAAACTGTTTTTCATTATACAATTCATATAATTTTTGACGGCTTTTATGTATACCCACAGTTGCCCATTCGCTAAAGCCAGGCTTGTCGGACACTACCATTGACTTGGTGGTGAATATTGAACTAAAAATATTATTGAAATTATTAAAAAATGTACTATAGAGTTGACTGGGATTACTGTTACTGTAATCAAAAGGAAGCTTTAAATCCCAGGTTGATTTAAACCTCTCAAATCGGTTGGTAGTGACCGGTACATAATTTATTATCTTTTTGACATATTTTGGTCTATCTTTTATTTCAAATTTTACAAATTGCCCTAGGTGGTCTGATTTTAAGTTACTGATTATTTTTTTCTCAATTATATTTTCATTTGGGCCAGTGAATATATTGTCTATACATTTTGCTGATGTTTCAGTTATTCTTGTTGGTTGGGAAAACAATGGAAACAAGTTGTAAGAGCTGAATAAACTACATAACCTAGTACTTAATGCATTAACTTCTAATAGGTTAATGTTGAAATCACCGCATATAGTAATACTTTTACTTGTATTGCATATCTTCAGTAAAATGTGGTCCATGACCTTCTCAAATATCTCATATGAGGCCGAAGGGGGTGTATATACGCTTACTATAAGACTCCGCTCCAACTCTACACATGCTACCTCAATTTGGCTTTCAACTGACAAGGATGTAATATCTTGTCTATTTTTAAATTTTAATGTCTTATTGACTAATATCAAAGAGCCTCCTCGGATAACATGTGTTCTACAAAATGAGCTACCAACCTGGTGATTGGGGAAGTTAAACATGAGCTCATGGTCTCTAAGCCAGTGCTCTGTAATACATATTATATCAATATTAAAAGAGTTTAAATACAATTCTAATTCAAATAATTTACTATTTAATCCTTGAATATTTTGATGCACCAAGTTGGTATAACATTTTGCATTTTGTTTACAATTATTTATTTTATTGTGTTTTTTGTGATTCATACTATTAGATATTTTCTCAGAATTATTATTACTTCTATTTAATTGAATTAATTGGCAAGAGATTTCCTCTTTTGTCTTATAATCTAATTTAAAGAACTTGGATAAAATTCCAAGGACTTTACTATATTGCTATGCTCAAAAGAAGCATTTTTTATAGCCAAATTATTGGCTGTTATACTTAAATAATAACTTAGCGAATCAGCTAATTGTCTTGTGTAAAAGTGTGGTAGGTAATAATTACCATTGGTCAAATAAAATATATTACTAACTATACTGTTAGTATCAATCACATGTATTACAGGGTTATTGCATGAAATAGTATGCAATGTCATGTTAAGCTTATATCTAATATTATTTTCTATTTGTGGCAACTTCTGACTAAAAGGAAATGTATAGAATACAATTTCGCCTAGTTGTAGAGAAAATAATTCATCCACATAATTAATTAGGTCGGACTTCTTTACATTTCCCCTATTTCCAATCATAATTATTAAACTTGTATTTTTAGTCAAAGAATTATCATTTTTTATATTTTTCATGATTTGATGCAAATCAGAGTTAGGGAAACAATTATTTATTATAGAATGCTTCATACCAATGTTCAAAAACTTACCAATGCTTTTTCCAATTTCATCACAGTACATAACTGTTTGTTTACAGGGTGTAGTTGGATTTGTTGTTATGGTTAAGGATGATGCTGCAACCCTGGACAGATTAGGTTCCTCATGGTTTTGGCTAGAGAGACTAGCCGGACCAGATTTCTCATGATCCAGACCAGCATTGCAGCAACAACCAGCCATAACCCTGGACTCTAGACTGACCTGGCTATTAAGAACAGCATCCATTGCTAGACTGAGTTCCCGAATTTCATTTGTAGACTTTTGATATAAAAGACTATAATGGTTCATGGAACGTTCTGCGGAGCTTAGTTTACTCATGAGATTTTGTATGTCATCTTCATATTGAAGTTTGTTACTATTAAGCTGATTTATATACATTTCTAATTTATTTAATAGTGTTCCATTTGTTCTAGATCTAATAACAGCTTTTTTATGCATTTTTAACATTGTTTTGGTTTTTTTAATGATTTTATTAATTTTAACATATTTTTTTAACTTATTGCTACTTTGCATGTGTATTTTGCCTTTACTAGAAGCGACCACATGACCTACACTATCATCTTTAGTTAAGTCAATTGTTATCAAGGCGGGGTTCATGTCATCGCTTTCAGTAAAAACTTGGCCTGATGTAGTATACGGTAATAATTCACTGTATAAAGTTTGTGTAGACTCTATGGCAGAGCTTTGGGCCTTATCTTCCAACTTTGTGATAAGGTGATGTGCATCACACAGTTCTCTCTCCAGCAAAGATGTCCTGCGCAGGGCTGATTCAAACTCTATACCACAATTCTGATCAAACCTATGAATCATTTCCTGTAGCCTATCACGCTCTTCAGTAATGGACGCATTTAGGGAATGTAGAACCGAAAGTTCACTCTTCAACTTTTTATTCTGTTCTATTGAGTCCATGAAAATTTTCTCATTCTCATCTATTTCTTGTAGTAATTGTGCATTCTGATCCTTGGATTTTTTTAGCTCCAACAAAACTGTTTGAAGCTTTGTAAGTTCGTCTTGACGAGACAAACCTCTGCGGGTCATCATTGTTTAGTTTTTATGTAAAATTAACAAGTTTCAAAATACACAGTGTCTGGGGTGTTTTGTTTCAGAAGTGGTTGTACTTACGTGGTGTAGTTGTTGGTACTTAATAGAAATAGTATTCTTATGGCTAAGAACTCACGATTTAGCACAAATACTTGTAAAACACAAAAACCCAGCCAAATAACTTTAAAATTTCTAACCGAAAACGTCAAATTTAGATTGGCCAATACACAATTATTATAACACTTTTCTCACTTATAACTACTTAATTATACAGATTTTACGTTTATTATGCGATGAAATTGGAATACAGAGCGTAAAACTAACTAAAAACAATTAAAATTTAATTATTTTGGTAGGAAGCAAATTTGAACAGCTGACGCTTTGGGGTTGCCAACCCAAAAAAAAAAATTATATACTATTATATACATAGTCACAGGTGTACTACTACCTGCAGTACGGGTACAAGCTCCTCGTCAACCAGTACGAGTGGCTCGAGGAGGACCTCAGGAAGGCCAACCTGCCCCACAACAGGTCAACTACTATTATATACATAGTCACAGGTGTACTACTACCTGCAGTACGGGTACAAGCTCCTCGTCAACCAGTACGAGTGGCTCGAGGAGGACCTCAGGAAGGCCAACCTGCCCCACAACAGGTCAACTACTATTATATACATAGTCACAGGTGTACTACTACCTGCAGTACGGGTACAAGCTCCTCGTCAACCAGTACGAGTGGCTCGAGGAGGACCTCAGGAAGGCCAACCTGCCCCACAACAGGTCAACTACTATTATATACATAGTCACAGGTGTACTACTACCTGCAGTACGGGTACAAGCTCCTCGTCAACCAGTACGAGTGGCTCGAGGAGGACCTCAGGAAGGCCAACCTGCCCCACAACAGGTCAACTACTATTATATACATAGTCACAGGTGTACTACTACCTGCAGTACGGGTACAAGCTCCTCGTCAACCAGTACGAGTGGCTCGAGGAGGACCTCAGGAAGGCCAACCTGCCCCACAACAGGTCAACTACTATTATATACATAGTCACAGGTGTACTACTACCTGCAGTACGGGTACAAGCTCCTCGTCAACCAGTACGAGTGGCTCGAGGAGGACCTCAGGAAGGCCAACCTGCCCCACAACAGGTCAACTACTATTATATACATAGTCACAGGTGTACTACTACCTGCAGTACGGGTACAAGCTCCTCGTCAACCAGTACGAGTGGCTTGAGGAGGACCTCAGGAAGGCCAACCTGCCCCACAACAGGTCAACTACTATTATATACATAGTCACAGGTGTACTACTACCTGCAGTACGGGTACAAGCTCCTCGTCAACCAGTACGAGTGGCTCGAGGAGGACCTCAGGAAGGCCAACCTGCCCCACAACAGGTCAACTACTATTATATACATAGTCACAGGTGTACTACTACCTGCAGTACGGGTACAAGCTCCTCGTCAACCAGTACGAGTGGCTCGAGGAGGACCTCAGGAAGGCCAACCTGCCCCACAACAGGTCAACTACTATTATATACATAGTCACAGGTGTACTACTACCTGCAGTACGGGTACAAGCTCCTCGTCAACCAGTACGAGTGGCTCGAGGAGGACCTCAGGAAGGCCAACCTGCCCCACAACAGGTCAACTACTATTATATACATAGTCACAGGTGTACTACTACCTGCAGTACGGGTACAAGCTCCTCGTCAACCAGTACGAGTGGCTCGAGGAGGACCTCAGGAAGGCCAACCTGCCCCACAACAGGTCAACTACTATTATATACATAGTCACAGGTGTACTACTACCTGCAGTACGGGTACAAGCTCCTCGTCAACCAGTACGAGTGGCTCGAGGAGGACCTCAGGAAGGCCAACCTGCCCCACAACAGGTCAACTACTATTATATACATAGTCACAGGTGTACTACTACCTGCAGTACGGGTACAAGCTCCTCGTCAACCAGTACGAGTGGCTCGAGGAGGACCTCAGGAAGGCCAACCTGCCCCACAACAGGTCAACTACTATTATATACATAGTCACAGGTGTACTACTACCTGCAGTACGGGTACAAGCTCCTCGTCAACCAGTACGAGTGGCTCGAGGAGGACCTCAGGAAGGCCAACCTGCCCCACAACAGGTCAACTACTATTATATACATAGTCACTGTCATTAATTAAACAAGGCACTACTAAAAAGATCATACAAATTGATACATGATACAGAAAGGGTAAACTCCGAGTGAATCCGTATAGTTTATTTGATACGATGGGGTGATAATTTCATTATAGCTCATGTCCAGTGAAAATGTAAATAGGGGTGATAATGAATAAATTATCACCCCTAATTACATTTTCACTGGACAACAGGGACTTCTCTTTAGACGAGAGAGATGACGCCACTCTGGCTAAGTGCGGGTTGGTGAATGTCACAAGCCGTTTAAACTTTTCAAAGTTCTCAGAACATGTCGGTTTTCTCACGGTGTTTGCCTTCACCGTTTAAGCATTATATTGTAGTCATGCTTACCTTCAAAATAATCCGAAACTTGCAACAAAACGTTATCCTTTGAGACCAAAAATCAAAAAGGTTCAATTTGATTTATTTATTTATCTCTGATGCTACAGGCGTCCATAGGCTGCGGCAACCGCTCTCCACCAAGTGGGCCGCATGCTTGTCTGCCAACTTGGTAGTATAAAAAACATATGTGTGATCACTGATCAGTTAAAAATGGTTATAAGCCGTGCACTTAAAGAAAGCCGCGCACTTAAAGAAAGCCGCGCACTTAAAGAATTGATCTATAAATGGCGTCCGCTCGCATGCGTTCTCGCTCACTCTCTATCGCTGTCTATACTTTTATCCTTGTTTTGCCAATCGTACCATACGTACCCGCCGCCATTTTCAAATCAATTTTCTATCTGCGCGGGTTATACAAGGAATTAATTCGATATTCCAGGAAGATCCACCCGTGGATAGTTCTGTTCGGGCACCGGCCCATGTACTGCAGCAACTCCGACGACATCGACTGTTCGCTCGAATACACGCGCCGCGGACTGTACGGGGCATTCGGTGAGACACAATCTAATAGATGTACAGTCTATTTCCTATTACAGGGTGCTCCGTCCGTGGATTGTCCTGTTCGGCCACAAGCCCATGTACTGTTCGCGCGCGGACAGGGCGGGCGAGTGTTCTATTATCAGGAAAGGGTTTAAAGGGATGTTTGGTAAGAGCTGTGGAATGGATTTGTTCGGTGGATATATTATGGATTGTGTGATAACAGTTTTGTGTATTTCATTTTCTTTGGTTTTGGATTTTGTTTTTATTGTATTGGTGTTGAGTTTGTGATTTAACACATTAATAATTAATAATCTCTCTAGATTAGATTGTAATTTGTCATGTTGGCTAAGTGTCGGTTTGTGAATGACACATAACCTTTAAACTTCATAATCTTCATATGTCGCATAACATGCCGGTTTCCTCACGATATTTGATTTCATCGTTAAAACGCCTGTTTTTAAAGCTCACGGTCAGTCTTTTAAGAAGAATAATCCAAAGGTCCAGTTGGGATTTGGACCTACGCCTTTAGTTAAAGTCGAGTGCGCTCTCACGTATCTAACAAGGTTTTTGTGTCTATTTACCCATTTACCCCTCTATAATATAAGAGCTAACATATTATGTTAGCGTTCGAACTTTAAATTCATTATAGCGTTGCTGAAAGATTAGGTCAATGACCGGAACAAACAATCAAGATGGCGGCTGTTTGAATAAACCATAGAGTATATTAATAGAATCAAGTATGGTATAATGATCTTACTCTATAAGTTAGCGTTCGAAATTTGAATGTGATATAACGTTGCGTTTCTTGTTATATGACTGGAACAAACAATCCTGTATCAATCAAGATGGCGGTTGTTTCCAGCCCTGGAGCCGCTCCTGAACCGGTTCGGCGTGGACGTGGCGATCTGGGCGCACGAGCACTCGTACGAGCGCACGTGGCCGCTCTACGACAACAAAGTCTACAACGGCTCCACAGAACATCCCTACGTCAACCCCGGGTATGTATCATACAAGATGGCGGTTGTTTCCAGCCCTGGAGCCGCTCCTGAACCGGTTCGGCGTGGACGCCTGGTTACCAGGCATTAAGCAAGCGAATAGCAATTATTGCGATTTTTGACAAAACATGTAGGTGCCTACCTATACCTACCACCTTGTCTACTAAGGTAAGTGAAGATCTAGGTGGGTATTACCCCCGCAATTAGAAATGAGTTCTGTAAATGGCGTCCGCTCGCATGCGTTCTCGCTCACTCTCTATCGCTGTCTATACTTTTATCCTTGTTTTGCCAATCGTACCATACATACCGCCGCCATTTACAGAATTCATTTTCAATTGCGGGGGTCATATAGTGAAACCATTTCTAAAATGAACGCCCCTCTACCGAATTCTGTATTTTTTTTTTCTGTGTATTCTGTTTTTCTGTATTTCCTCTCACACGTTGAAATCATCACGGTTTTGTGGAGGGGAGTTCATTTTTAGAATGGTTTTACTATACCTACTTATAATCTACTTTGGTACTTATAATACCAGTATCGCACGAGATTTACACATTCATATTCGTGTGAATAGCAAACTCGCGTGTCGTTCCTAGTCGCCTCGCGCTCTGCTTTGCGATTGGTCCACAGCATTGATTGTTATTTGTCCCAAAAAGGCTTTACATAAATAAGTGTTCAGTGTTTTAAGTTGTGATTTAACCCTAATGTGGTTTGGTGAAAGTGTATAAAAAAGGTAAATAACTTTTTTGATTTGATTAGTTAAATTTACTAACTTTTAAAATATTACTTTTCAAATGTTTTTTTTATTTAAGATAGGTTACACATTAATGGTATTTTTCTGTGACAGAGCTCCAGTTCACATAATAACCGGTTCAGCTGGGTGCAATGGCAGCATACCTGAATTTAAATGTAAGTTAAATAAATTCAGATTATGAAGATTTTTTATTTATTCAGGGCTACTAACAAAGGTTACACCAAAACAAAAAATATGTGCGCTTAAAAACACCGTGTGTTAGAACACGGTGTTTTCTCCAAGAGAGATTTCCCTGTGTCCCAGCTGTGGGAACGGAAAAATGTATGATGAAGTATATAAAGATGTAATGTTGCAGACCCAAGTCCGGAATGGTCTGCGTTCCGTTCAAGGGCCTACGGGTACACGCGCCTCTTCGCTTACAACCACACACACATTTACTTTGAACAGGTAAGTTCGATTCATACTTGTCCAAATCAATCCAATTTCATCATCATTTCAGCCCATTGGCACAGTTGGGCAAAGGCCTCCTCCTTATCACACCAAGTGACTTCGTTCAGTGCGAGCTGTATCCAGTTACTCCCAGCGACATAAACGATATTGTCATGCCATCTGGCGGTGGTCTCACTGCAGAGTTTACGATTCGCGTCCACTGGCATCGAAGATTACATATCAATAAATAGAACACAACTAGCTGAAGATAAGGCGATTATCATGATGAATTAAATTTATTATCAAACAACGCACCACGCTACGCATAGATATAGGTACCCAGATGACCCGGAAGGAACTATGTATATAAAAATTGTAGGTTGAATTGTATCTTTGTGTACCTATAGATTTGTCCCTGGGTGGGAATCGAACCGTCAACTTCCTGGGTCGCAAATCGCTGCGCCACATATATCGTGAAAATATTAATTACCTATTTTAGGAAACTGTGTTAATAAATATGTTATTATTTCTATTTTTCCAGGTGGATGTTGAACTTCAAGGCGAGATCATCGACTCCTTCTATGTGATCAAGAATAATTGAACATTATGGATTTCCAAGTCTAGTCGTCTAGACCTTGAGCTTATATAAATCGTATAACCTTTATCAGATCTTATAGGCTTATAATATATTTTAATAAATTACTACACTGTTTGTGCCTTTTTAAATATAACTTCTTAGCATTAATCTTTTCACCTAGTATCAAAAGCTTTAGCACTTAGAATTTGTAAGCAAAAAGGTATTTTATTCAATGTATTATCGTATATATTTATTTATTCCCAGGGCGCCCGTGCACATCGTGACAGGTTCGGCCGGCTGCCGGGAGGGAAGGGACCATTTCGAGAGTAAGTACTTGGTTCATGTATAAAATTGTAAAAGTTCGATTGGTATTTAATTATTTTGTATCTCATTGTCAGATATAGTAAAAGACTAAAGTTACTCATATAGTATAAATAAGATTCAGAGTAAATTATATTATTTTTTCAGATTTGTATAATTACTGATTGTTTCAGGAAAGCCGTTCGATTGGTCAGCATTCCGCTCACAAGACTACGGATATACGCGGTTTAAGGCGTACAACAGCTCACATCTTATTATGGAACAGGTAACTATTTGTCATATATGTTTAATGGTTGTCCTTGTCAAAACTGTATATATGTAACGGTACTCCGTTAATAATTAATTAATTTATTTTGTTATTTTCATAAGAATATCTTAATTAACATTTTTTCTTGTATTTCCAGGTATCAGTGGACCAAGATGGCGAAGTCATAGATTCCTTCTGGATTATAAAAACTAAGTTGAGATTTGACCAAATATTGTAGAATGTAAATAGATACAGTTTTAATAAAAAGTACAATAGTTTCTATTATATATCCAGCTTATATCATAGAAACTTAAACTAACTTCAATGATCCTAAGTAGATGATACACATATAGACATCTGGGACACAGGATAGGCTATTTAAATTCTTGCTCTAGTTATGATAAGACGTGGCCCCCATACAAACATTATTTAACGCGGACGGAGTCGCAGGCACTGCTACAGCACAGCTAGTACACAAGTAGTTATGGAAGAATTACATGACCTAGTATGATGAGGTAAATAATACATTATTGTTTAAATTATTTATTTATAATATTTCCTCCTCGTCACACGTCACAAAGTTCTAACAGCACAGCAAGTAAATACGTCAAACGACACGTTATTGCATAATGATCATTAATTCATTACTTTGTACACATACTTAGTACTTAGCTTAGTAAATGAATGTGCGCACTTAATACTGAACTCATAATAAAATTTTAAAATGGCAACACTGTTAAGGCTCGAGAAGCATAAAAAGCATGATTTCAACAATTTTATTATACACTTTCTATTCTAATAATAATGTGGAATGCAAGAGGATACTCGATTGAAAAAATACTCTTCACAGACGGGCGAGAAACATTGCTAGTTGTGTAAATATTGTATATTTAAATAATAAAATAATATGTATAAATAGCGAAGGGCGCGTCGGGCACTTATTTACAACTGGGGTAAGCCGACCGCCCTCGGATTTGATAACAATTGGAATCACGAATCGAAGATACACGAGTAATCATTAATCCTATACACTCTACGTTCGTAACACATTAACTTCTAAATAACAATAATGTTGCACTGACGAGAAATTGCACCCTTGATGCATTCCAACTGAGAAATACATAACATGAAGAATTTACTATCTATAACTAGATATATCGTAGATATATTGGTGTTGGTGTTGACCTTGTTGAACCTTGAGTCCTTGGGTGCTATTTCTGGTCAGTGGTAGGTCTAAGACGCGGTGGTTTAGTCCTCGAGGTTGCGGAAGGCGGCGGACATGTCCTCTAGCAGCTGGTCGAAGTCGGCGCGGATCTTGGACTCGCCGTCCTTCACGGGGTCCTGAAACAGATAGACAAACATTACTGGAAATGTCACACAGCGACATCTAGCCCCGTTGTAAGCTCGAAGCTTGTGTTAAATTACGACATCTGTTTTGTTATGAGAGCACTTTTTTTTCTGATTTAGTCTCAGTTGGTATAATTCTATTTTTTGGGGTGATTGTTATTATTTTGTACAAAATTTATTATATTTTTGCATTCAGAGTTTATTTTGTAAGTAAAGCGATTAGCTAGAAATTTCAAGACTATTTTTTGTAGGACGCATAGTCTCCGAAATATTGCGAAAAAGTTGTTTTCCAAGATGGCGGCCGAGGACAAAGGCGGCAACTCCACAAACTTGAAGAAATGTCACATGTCCTGCAAACTTTATCAAAGTCCTCAGACATGCTGGTTTCCTCACGATGTTCGCCTTCACCGTTAGAGCACGTGTTTTAAATCATAAAATTATGAAAAATCCAGAGGTGTGCGGCGGGGTTTGAAGTTTTCACCAACGTCCTTCGGAACCAAAGTAGAATGTGCTCTCCCACTTAGCCAACACGGCTCCATTGACGACTTATTTTCATTATCATAGATTTTTGATATCTGACCTTGAACTTCATGGAGGAGAGCTGGTAGAGCACGCTGCCCATGGCGTCGCGGATCACGTTCCAGGTGACCTTGTTGTCGGACTGCGCCGTGGACTCCACCGCGTGCCGCGACATGTCGTAGAACGCGATTATGTTCTTCAGCATGCCCACCGTCTTGTAGAACGGACAGAATCTGTCGTACGCCGAGTAGCTGAAACGAGAGAGGACAGTTAGTGTTACTTTACTTTTTACATACATACATTTACCATTTCATCAGGTAAAATAAATAATTCAAATTCTTAGTGCTGATTATGGTATAATACATGGTAATTTAATTTTTAAATAAAACAAGTGCCTAAACTAGGTTAAAACCTGTGTTATAGGCTAAATGTGCATACAAACATAAAATCACTTAAAAATCTATCTTATCATTTATTTAAATTTGTATGTGTAAGTATTATTATGTTTGTGTCTTATGTGCAGTGTAATGTGTAAACACAAATTTAATTTAGCAAGGCAATGTTGTAGCTGCTTCTGTGTGTTGTGTATAATAATTGACGTAACGAAAAGATGTGTTCTTTATTTTATTTATTTTTTATTTGGGAAACAAGAAGCTTTTAGATACAAACAATAGAACACAGCTTACGGGTACACTTAAGCTATAGACAGCTTCCAAAAGTCATGTACCAAAAGTGAATAAATGATTGAGTTTAATTTTATGCACAAAACGCCCGACTACATCGATAATCGTATCTTAGATATCGTAAACAGATCGTCGAGATAAGAACTATTAAGTACCTAAATTAGATTGAAATTATTCCTTGTGGAAATTTACAAAATCTCTCGATAGACCTCAAGCAGCAAAGCCACCTATAAGAAAAACTGACACATCGTGGGCTAAAACACCTCTTGAGAAAGCTAACTTATTTGCAAATCATCTAGCATCAGTATTCAAACCAAACCAGGAGGAATATTTAGACACAGCAAAAACAGTCGACAATGTACTTCAGGAACCTTTCCAAATGTCTCCTCCTCCTAAACCATTGACTATAAAGGAGTTAATAAGAACCATAAATGACCTCAGTAACAAAAAAGCACCCGGTTTTGACCTAATCACAAAGGAGATCTTAATACAGCTACCTAAGAAAGCAATAGTATACCTAAACACACTGTACAATGGCATATTAAGAGTCCAGTACTTTCCGATGATGTGGAAGGTGTCCCAGATAATTATGATACCGAAACCTGGTAAACCGCCTACTGAAGTTGGATCCTATAGACCAATTAGCTTGTTGCCAATACTCTCCAAGGTATGTGAGAAGATAATACTCAGAAGAATTGCACCTATGCTAAATAGTAATAAGATAATACCTGACCACCAATTTGGATTCCGCGCGGGCCACTCTACCACTGAACAAGTGCATAGAATTACAGAAATGGTTCGAGGTGCCCTAGAAAGAAAACAATACTGTTCTGCAGCGTTCCTCGACATTCAGCAAGCCTTTGACAAGGTCTGGCACAAGGGCCTCCTTAGCAAAATAAAAAACAGTCTTCCTCATAGCTACTTTGGACTATTGCAGTCGTACCTAACAGACAGAATTTTCCAGGTCAAAGAAATGGGCGAAACCTCGAATTTCCACGACATCAAAGCTGGTGTTCCGCAGGGGTCTGTACTGGGGCCCATCCTGTACTCGCTATTTACAGCAGATCTGCCCGAAGTGGAAGGAGTAACTACTGCAACATATGCAGACGATACTGCTATCTTGTCATGCAACAACGACAAAGCAAAGGCATCAGAAAACCTACAAAGAGGACTTAATGAGATTGATACGTGGCTAAAAAAGTGGAAAGTTAAAGCAAGCTCATCCAAATCCATGCACATCACATTTACATTGAGGAAAGGAGACTGCCCACCAGTACACCTTGGTGATGACGCGTTGCCACACACTCAACATGTCAAATATCTTGGCATGCACCTTGACCGCAGGTTGACATGGAAGAACCACATAAAGGCTAAGAGGGATGAATTAAACATTAAATACAAATCACTTCTCTGGATCCTAGGACGCAATAGTGTGTTGTCTATTGACAATAAACTACTGATCTACAAAACAATTCTGAAGCCCATATGGATGTATGGAATACAGCTATGGGGCAGCGCCTGCAAAACAAGTCTAGATACAATACAGCGACTACAAAACATAATACTGCGTAACATATCAAACGTCCCATGGTTTGTCACAAATTCAGAAATCCATGAGGCTTTACAAACAGATACAGTAATACAGGAAATCAGAAACACTGCTGAAAACTACCAACTCCGCCTAGCTAAGCATACTAATGATCTAGCTGCTAACTTGCTTAATCAAAGCTATCCAAATAGACTTAAGAGACAGGATATCCTAAAACTCCATGAAAGGATATGAATGAATAAGTAGCTTACTCAATGGAGTGAGCACTTAACCCGACAACAGCTCCACAACCGATTTGCTTATAGTCAAGAGACTGATCGCAAATAAAATAATAACAAAAAAAAAAAAAAAAAAAAAAAATTAGATTGTAACGAAATCTAGAGCGGTTACCATTAGGCTGGGTGTACCACAGGGCTTGATCCCTGGGTCCTGTATTCTTTGTGATGTTTCTCAATGTCGGTTTGAGAGTTTACCTGTTCTGTTGTAGGAAGTCGTCCTTCAATAGCTTGGCGACCTCGAGGGTGATCTTATCGGTTTCTGCGAGCGACGCCTTACCGACGAGCTGCACGATTTCTGACAGGTCTTCTTCTTCTTGGAGGATCTCCTTGACCTATAAAACATACATTAACATCACTCATAGTACAAAATAAAGTAGCTGGCAGTCCGCTCCTACGTATGCTTCAATCTTCAACTACACAACGAATTTTGATAAAAAAAACTGTTTAAATATGAGTATTTCAAGAAGAAGGTTTATAACTATAATTAGAAACCTGAGGCAAAGTAAGTGTGGATCGTTAGTATTTAATAATATAGGAATAGTTATGCTTGTAGTTTTGTATAAATATGTTACCTTAGTCCTGAGGGGCACGAAGTCCTGGTAGTTCTTGTCATAGAAGTCGTCGAGCGCACGCATGTACTTGCTGAAATTAAAATAACGGTTATAGTTACTATTATGTACCACAATGTAACTATGTATTTAATTTAATAGAAATGCCATTTTTGTTTTACAAGATTACATAACTCATTGCATCTATACTAATATTATGAAGTTGCTTGTTTGTTTGAACGCGCTAACCTCAGGAATCGCTGGTCCGATTTGAAAAATGTTTCAATGTAAAAAAATGCAAGCGAAGCTAACAGCAAGATTCCCATAAATTAGTTATCCCGAAAAAAAAAATGTTTACAGCGGACAAATTTTCATGGATATCTCATAATGAATTAGACCTGTAAGAGATGAGCCAGTTGATGGAGGGGAAGTGCTTCCTCTGCGCGAGTTTCTTGTCCAACCCCCAGAACACCTGCACGATGCCCAGTGTGGCCGCCGTCACGGGGTCCGAGAAGTCACCTCCGGGCGGGGACACGGCGCCGACGATGGACACGGAACCTGTGCAGAACAACCAATTACGTTTCATCTTTTTCATCCAGCTGTTTTCCCCTGCATGTTTAATAGCGTCAGAGAACTACCCTGGGCAGCGCAGATCATTTTGGGAACACGCGTTTGCCTTCCATCTTGCCCAAAATGCCTTCCATCTTGCCCAAAGTTATCTGCTTTTTCAGACAATGTCTAGAATGCGGGTAGCCGGAGTCGGCCGGCATCTCGGCCAGACGGCCGGAGATCTCACTACGTTAGTATACACATATCTTCCCTGTCGGGGTTGCCGAGGCACTTGACGCGTCCGGCGCGCTCGTAGAAGGAGGCGAGGCGGGCGCCGAGGTAGGCCGGGTAGCCGGAGTCGGCCGGCATCTCGGCCAGACGGCCGGAGATCTCACTACGTTAGTATACACATACCTTCCCTGTCGGGGTTGCCGAGGCACTTGACGCGTCCGGCGCGCTCGTAGAAGGAGGCGAGGCGGGCGCCGAGGTAGGCCGGGTAGCCGGAGTCGGCCGGCATCTCGGCCAGACGGCCGGAGATCTCACTACGTTAGTATACACATACCTTCCCTGTCGGGGTTGCCGAGGCACTTGACGCGTCCGGCGCGCTCGTAGAAGGAGGCGAGGCGGGCGCCGAGGTAGGCCGGGTAGCCGGAGTCGGCCGGCATCTCGGCCAGACGGCCGGAGATCTCACTACGTTAGTATACACATACCTTCCCTGTCGGGGTTGCCGAGGCACTTGACGCGTCCGGCGCGCTCGTAGAAGGAGGCGAGGCGGGCGCCGAGGTAGGCCGGGTAGCCGGAGTCGGCCGGCATCTCGGCCAGACGGCCGGAGATCTCACTACGTTAGTATACACATACCTTCCCTGTCGGGGTTGCCGAGGCACTTGACGCGTCCGGCGCGCTCGTAGAAGGAGGCGAGGCGGGCGCCGAGGTAGGCCGGGTAGCCGGAGTCGGCCGGCATCTCGGCCAGACGGCCGGAGATCTCACTACGTTAGTATACACATACCTTCCCTGTCGGGGTTGCCGAGGCACTTGACGCGTCCGGCGCGCTCGTAGAAGGAGGCGAGGCGGGCGCCGAGGTAGGCCGGGTAGCCGGAGTCGGCCGGCATCTCGGCCAGACGGCCGGAGATCTCACTACGTTAGTATACACATACCTTCCCTGTCGGGGTTGCCGAGGCACTTGACGCGTCCGGCGCGCTCGTAGAAGGAGGCGAGGCGGGCGCCGAGGTAGGCCGGGTAGCCGGAGTCGGCCGGCATCTCGGCCAGACGGCCGGAGATCTCACTACGTTAGTATACACATACCTTCCCTGTCGGGGTTGCCGAGGCACTTGACGCGTCCGGCGCGCTCGTAGAAGGAGGCGAGGCGGGCGCCGAGGTAGGCCGGGTAGCCGGAGTCGGCCGGCATCTCGGCCAGACGGCCGGAGATCTCACTACGTTAGTATACACATACCTTCCCTGTCGGGGTTGCCGAGGCACTTGACGCGTCCGGCGCGCTCGTAGAAGGAGGCGAGGCGGGCGCCGAGGTAGGCCGGGTAGCCGGAGTCGGCCGGCATCTCGGCCAGACGGCCGGAGATCTCACTACGTTAGTATACACATACCTTCCCTGTCGGGGTTGCCGAGGCACTTGACGCGTCCGGCGCGCTCGTAGAAGGAGGCGAGGCGGGCGCCGAGGTAGGCCGGGTAGCCGGAGTCGGCCGGCATCTCGGCCAGACGGCCGGAGATCTCACTACGTTAGTATACACATACCTTCCCTGTCGGGGTTGCCGAGGCACTTGACGCGTCCGGCGCGCTCGTAGAAGGAGGCGAGGCGGGCGCCGAGGTAGGCCGGGTAGCCGGAGTCGGCCGGCATCTCGGCCAGACGGCCGGAGATCTCACTACGTTAGTATACACATACCTTCCCTGTCGGGGTTGCCGAGGCACTTGACGCGTCCGGCGCGCTCGTAGAAGGAGGCGAGGCGGGCGCCGAGGTAGGCCGGGTAGCCGGAGTCGGCCGGCATCTCGGCCAGACGGCCGGAGATCTCACTACGTTAGTATACACATACCTTCCCTGTCGGGGTTGCCGAGGCACTTGACGCGTCCGGCGCGCTCGTAGAAGGAGGCGAGGCGGGCGCCGAGGTAGGCCGGGTAGCCGGAGTCGGCCGGCATCTCGGCCAGACGGCCGGAGATCTCACTACGTTAGTATACACATACCTTCCCTGTCGGGGTTGCCGAGGCACTTGACGCGTCCGGCGCGCTCGTAGAAGGAGGCGAGGCGGGCGCCGAGGTAGGCCGGGTAGCCGGAGTCGGCCGGCATCTCGGCCAGACGGCCGGAGATCTCACTACGTTAGTATACACATACCTTCCCTGTCGGGGTTGCCGAGGCACTTGACGCGTCCGGCGCGCTCGTAGAAGGAGGCGAGGCGGGCGCCGAGGTAGGCCGGGTAGCCGGAGTCGGCCGGCATCTCGGCCAGACGGCCGGAGATCTCACTACGTTAGTATACACATACCTTCCCTGTCGGGGTTGCCGAGGCACTTGACGCGTCCGGCGCGCTCGTAGAAGGAGGCGAGGCGGGCGCCGAGGTAGGCCGGGTAGCCGGAGTCGGCCGGCATCTCGGCCAGACGGCCGGAGATCTCACTACGTTAGTATACACATACCTTCCCTGTCGGGGTTGCCGAGGCACTTGACGCGTCCGGCGCGCTCGTAGAAGGAGGCGAGGCGGGCGCCGAGGTAGGCCGGGTAGCCGGAGTCGGCCGGCATCTCGGCCAGACGGCCGGAGATCTCACTACGTTAGTATACACATACCTTCCCTGTCGGGGTTGCCGAGGCACTTGACGCGTCCGGCGCGCTCGTAGAAGGAGGCGAGGCGGGCGCCGAGGTAGGCCGGGTAGCCGGAGTCGGCCGGCATCTCGGCCAGACGGCCGGAGATCTCACTACGTTAGTATACACATACCTTCCCTGTCGGGGTTGCCGAGGCACTTGACGCGTCCGGCGCGCTCGTAGAAGGAGGCGAGGCGGGCGCCGAGGTAGGCCGGGTAGCCGGAGTCGGCCGGCATCTCGGCCAGACGGCCGGAGATCTCACTACGTTAGTATACACATACCTTCCCTGTCGGGGTTGCCGAGGCACTTGACGCGTCCGGCGCGCTCGTAGAAGGAGGCGAGGCGGGCGCCGAGGTAGGCCGGGTAGCCGGAGTCGGCCGGCATCTCGGCCAGACGGCCGGAGATCTCACGCAGCGCCTCGGCCCAACGGGACGTGGAGTCGGCCATCATGGACACGTTGTAGCCCATGTCGCGGAAGTACTCGGACAGGGTGATACCTGGAATTCAAAGAAGCTTATTTTTATTCAGAAAACGAAGACAAAAATACAATATAGCACTCACACTCCAAGTAAATGGATGTTATCAATAACAACTGCTCTTATATTTGTAATTTGATCCACTTACCGGTGTAGATGGAGGCCTCTCGCGCCGCCACGGGCATGTTGGAGGTGTTGGCGACGAGCGCCGTTCGCTTCATGATGGACTCGGTGGCGCCGTCGATCTCCACCGTCAGCTCGGGGAAGTCTCGCAGTACTTCAGACATCTCGTTACCTGACGAGGTATACATATAATTAAGAATAAAGAAGATTAAGAATATTTTTTCATCCATAAAAATCTATCTCTGTTTTTAATAGCGCCTTTTATACGCCAAAATAACGTTCGTTCCCCAGCTACTTTTAAATACAATGCCTATATATGTAACGTTTACGTACCACGCTCCCCGCAGCCGACGTAGACGATGACGTCAGAGTTGGAGTACTTGGAGAGCGCCTGTGAGATGACAGTCTTGCCGCAACCGAACGCGCCGGGGATGGCGGTCGTGCCTCCCTGCACGCAGCTGAATAACAAATTATAATAACATTATTTATTTATTTTAACCTTTTATCGTTGTTTATGTAATAGTTTTATTTTACTGCGCTGCGCGCTGTCGTTTGTGTTGTGTATGTTCATGTCTCTTACTCACGGGAACAAGGAGGTGGAACATTATTCCAGCACTTAGCCGACAAGTTGTTATTGCAAGTGTTCTTTTTCGTTTTAACTTTCTACATGGGGTGTTAAGTGTTCTATTCTTGTAGTTAAGTTCCTAGCAACATAGATCGTTTGTCACAGTATGTACTCACGGGAACAGAGAGTCCAGTACCCGCTGGCCGGTGAGCAGCGGGTGGTTGGCGGGCAGCTTCTCGGTGACGGGGCGCGGCTGACGCACGGGCCACACTTGCAACATGGAGTATTTGTTCCTTTCGCCGTCGAATTCGGTCTCTAGCACGATGTCCTGCGTGAAGAAATACGATTAATTGATAACTTAATTCTAATATTGACTGTTTATCCTATGTATACATACGCGCAACTTCTAAATGACTCCCCTAAACTTAACAATCAATGTTTTTTTTTTTTTAATTTAAAACTTGTGAAGTACAGATTGGCCCCACGTTTATATATCCAGCAGAGGACTTATACAATATGATGATGATGAATGCTACTTACAGTGACTTTGTAGTTGCCCGAGGGCGCGATGTAGGTGACGGTGCCCTTGGCCTTGGGCGGGACGATCATCTTGTGCTTGACGAGCGTGTTCTCGTGCACGATACCGTACAGGTCTCCTCCGGTGATGTGGGATCCCACCTGTACCATATAAATATGTTAAAGATCTTGAACAAAGAAATTAAAAATAAACGGTAACTGTTAAATTCACAGGCTCCGCTTTCTCATGTAAAAAGGTATCATACTCCTGCCAAAAGGAATCATTTTTGTGTCACAAAATATCATTATCATGTCAAATCAATATTTCAAGAATTTGATTTGATTTGACTAAAGACAGACTTACTTTAACATTGAGGGGGTTGAACTCCCAGCTGACGTCTCTGGCGAGGCAGGGCACGTTCACGCCCTTGGGGATGTAGATGGAGTGCGTCAGGTCGTGGATGGCCTTCAGGGGACGCTGGATACCTGCAACCAACACACATCTTTTGTATTTATTGGTCTTACCAATCTTATTCGAACATCTTTATACGATACAATCTCTTATTACGTTCAAACTGCGGGGACACCGGGACTTTTCTTTTTCACACTGACGGAACGCACAAGTGCGGGTTGGTGATTGGTGAATGACACAAGTGCTTCAAACAGTTCAAATTTCTCAGAACACTTAATTTAACTTAATTTTGGCTTTGGTTAGTTCTCGTCAGCGTGATTATGAAAAACACGCAAGGTCCAGCACAGAAAATGCATTCACGAGCGTATATTATATCCAATTAAATACAATTTTAATTGAAACTATGATTCTAGTATAATTATATTCTATTGCGTCGTCATTGAGTCGCTTATGTAAAGTAGCTTGTAAACCTTCTAAAACTTAGATACGCCTATCATAAATATGCTTTGCTAGGTATTATAGTAAATTATTTTCTAGTTGTCTACCATTTATAACTCTCAGGTTTTAAAGATTCTACTTGTGTTCAGCTTCTAGTTGTCTTGTTAATACATGCCTTGATTTTGACTTATAAGGCCCTGGTTATCTTTAAATACAGAAGATATGTGCATAATATTTACCGTCAAAGATGGATCCCAGGATACCGGGTCCGAGCTCCACGGACAAGGGCTTGCCGGTCCTCAGCACGGGGTCACCAACTGTTACACCAGATGTTTCTTCGTATACCTACACGAGAACAGAAAAATATTATTAATCAATTACCACAGGAATAAAAGTGGAGTGTGCTCCCACATGCATAGCACATAACTAACATGGATTTCTAGCCAGCATGCTTATTGATTTATATCGTTATGATGCATAAGTTAAGTTTAAGATAACACTTTTATTTTTAAGATCCACATTTACGATAAGTTTTCAACCGCAGACTGTATTAGGCGATAATGTCTGAGTAGAACCAAGTATCTAGAAAGTTATCCAAAACCAGTTAAAATGTACAAGAGCATTTGTAGATACTTTTATGTTAATCTATGATGTCTTATTGATTAGTGTGAAAGAAAGTAGCGCAACTGAATGCCGAGTGTTTGGCTTTTTTCCAAACACTGTAAAATGTTCTAGAAATTAGCAACTTTAAAAGTTTTATTACAAATAAAGCTCACATGCATTGGATATTCACTACTACTATTACTACGTAACACGAGTTAATCGTAATTGCATATACGTATTTGTAAAACAATCGTCGTTAGTTTCGCAGACTGGAAGATCGTGGGTTCGAGTAACACTCGAGGACCAAGGTTGCGTTGCGATCTTGTAATTTTTTCTATGCTATTTTCTGGTATTTGATAGATCTAGTATGCTAGGATAGGACATACCTGAATGGTAGCTTTGTCCCCCTCCAGTCGGATGATCTCCCCGACCAGCTCGTTGTATCCGACGCGCACCAGCTCGTACATGGCGGAGCCGGACATCTTGTGCGCCGTCACCACTAAACAGAAATAATCCTCAGTTATTAATCATGAGAATCAGTAATCAATCACAAAATGTTCTAAATATGTATAATAAGGCAATTGGCCCTTGATAGCCTGTGGTAGAGATTCGGACAAATCGGATAACTTAAAAGGAATATATTATGTCCATTATAATACAGATTTTTAATTGTTTGGGATAGGCATAGGCGACGCCAAGTGGCTGCAAGGCTTTTTCATTGATTTATTAGCCGAGCCGTCGCATCTATGATAAAGAGATATTTAATAATAAAGAAATACGCGAGTTTATTTCCTTCCGTGACGGTATATACAGGAGGGTTCATAAAATGGCAACAAAATAAAGGTATTAGTGAGTTCACTGACCGGGGCCGGAGACGGCGAACACATAACCGAACCTCTCCTCATTCTCCTCGTCAGCGATCTTCTTCAGATTGCCGCCGCTCGACATTTTGAATTATTTAATTCTATATCTGTAAAATAAAAATGCACATTATTTTATCCGAATCTAGTTTTAATAAACGTCAACATTTTTTTTTTTACATGAATGCACAAATGGTACATTTAGAAATGATGACACTACCGAAGCTTTACAAACTGTGTGGTAGTGTCAAAAATTCTCTTGCCCTTTTCCCTCATTATGTGGGGTTGGCACAACATGTTCTCTCCTTGCATTCAGCTTGTTTTAATTATATAATATTAAGAAGTCTGTTTTTTGTGAATTCTTTTTACAAAAAATTTTTTTGCAGGAAAAATAAATGAAATAATAACATTTAGTAAATTATTATTTATCTAATGCACTACCTAAGACTGCTTATTGATTTTGCCATAGAATACTCAAAAATAATTTGGATGTGTAGATAGAACCAAGGTTTTATTGTGTGTCAGAAGGTTTCAATTACTATTCTCTCATGGTGCTATTACAGATATGAGTCAGATGGTCAGAATTTATGTAAAGTTCTGAAATATGAAAATAAAAGTGTTTAAGTAAGTACTTACATAATATTCCCTATGTATTAGTTCTAGTTTATGGAATTCTTAGGTTTATGGTATGGGTTCTAGTTTAAGGTAAGATCAGTTTGCATGCTAGTCTTGCACTGATCAGCTGACTCCTATCTGATAATAATGTTATCAGAATATCAATCAATGTCAGAGGACTTTCCAATATGAATCTGATTTGAAATGCCTATTGCAGATCTGATATCGTTTTGGAAGATTAATTATAATATAATGCTATATGCATTTAGTTCAGTTAAGACAAATTTCAGTAAATATAATGGTCCTAAAAACTGACAATGACTGTATTTAATCAATGAATATTTTACACAGTAATGTTTTTATAATTACAGTAATGATTATATTTGAAATTATGTATCAAATGAATTACTGGAACAGTTTGCTCCCAGCGAGTTATACAATAAAGCAGCTGACAATTAGACCAACTTTTTTGATTTCTCATAGGTAGTATATAGAATCAATACATTTTATAATTTTTTAATGTTTTTAGAAGTGTTTGCTTTGAGGTTTGTGAGAAAAGGAACCTGCTACAGAAAATTACCAATCAAGAAATTGGTTAGGGTCCTGTTATGCAGCGATCAAATGACACACACTCCAGAGCTAGATGTTAGTACAGATCGTAGTTCTGACACTTAGAATAATGATTAAAGAATGATTTACTTTACCTCACAATAACAATGATGACCAATGAGTATTGTCCAAGAAGGACCATATTACTAGTATCAAAAGGGCGAAACCATGGATAATGGTCGTAATAAAGGGTTTTTTATCAAAAAATTTGAAGATTCATTATATTGTATCATTACCATCAGTCACATGATGGGAGTGTAATTGTCGTTTGAAGGCTAGTTTAGAAAATTTATCATATAAGGCATGGATTTTTATAGCGCCTACGATAGCAAATAGATTTTGGCACATTAATTTTAAAACTCCACCCCTTGACAAAACCGCAATTATCCAGAACAGTTCCAATAGCGAGTGACATTACACGGCACTACATTTTCTATGGCAAAATCAAGAACAATCTTACCGTAAATCAGGCGTATAAAGCGAATATCCACAATTTGGTTACACAAACACCAGCAGAAATAATTCTACTATAATCCCAATATAAAAATCAAATAAATTCCAACTCACAGGACGAGAAAGACGGAAAAGACGACCCGAGAATGGCGGAGCTCCACAACTTATCACAAGACCATTGATAGAAATTCAGTCAGCTGACCTCGTGTCTATGCTTCTTGTCTATGACAGCTCAGTTTATTGATTTTTACTTGACAGTTTGACTTGTATGGGTCCTGAATATTCGATTCTATTTCAATAGACGTAAGACCTATTATAGATTGTTCATTGTAATAAACAAGAAACTTCTCAAAACTTATCACGATTTAAAACTGAAAGATTTCATGCACAAATCCATTTAGATTAACACGTAGAATAAAAACTGTAGAAAAAAAAATCACCTAATACAGATTTTCGTTATAATAAAACGTTTTTTTTCTCAATTCCTTTGAATGAAACAATGCCAATCCTGTCTATGATTTTCTTGTTTTAAATATTTAGTTAGTTCACTCTTTATTCGTTCACAATTCACATTCACTCACTCATTCATTTTGTTGTTTTTACAAATATAAGGTGTAGGGATTTTTTATTTCCAAAATTCGAAATTTTCGCCTAAACTAAACGTAAAAAGCCCAGCTGTTATGTGAAATTATGTGAGTTTACTTTGCACGGATAACTTGTACCGTATACCGTAGTGTAGATATCAGAATCGGTTTATTCACAATGTAGCGAATTCATGTTTCAGTGCCAAATAGTTGGTTATTTTTTGTTTATTTATCGGTTCTCAGGAACAAAAAAGACATCCAGCTAAGCAAATCGTTGTCTTGGTTGCTTCGGCACGGGGCAGTTCGTGAAGGGCTTCAAATAAGGTAAATGAAAGTGCATATTTGCGTAACGAATTGTCCACGTAGATATTATGTTCTTTATTATACTTATGTATACAACATGCACTTATTGATTGAATATCGGAATGTACTGTTATGTTTGTTAACCTACGGTACGTCTCAAATGGTTCTAAAAGATAAAGTTTTACATAAGTAGAACTTGATAAATACAATATCATGTACCAACATTTCTTTGCAGCCAAGAAGGGTACATACCAGTTCAAACCATACTTTACCACAAGCTATTCAAAGCTCAATTTACTGTAACAGATATTGAGAGAGTAGTAAATAACAATGAGAAACAACGTTTTAAACTGAGGCGAAATCTGCACTCAAATAGTTTGGAAATAAAAGCAAACCAGGGGCATACTATTGACATTGATAATTCCGATCTTATCCCAATTACAGAGGTAATTATTACAACCTGCAGAGTACTCTTATGTTGTTGAAAATAAATAATTATAGAAATATTTGCAGCCAAAGTATAGTGCAGTATTTCATGGCACTTACGTCAAGTGCTGGTCACAGATTAAAATACAAGGGCTTAGTCGCATGAAAAGGCAGCACATTCACTTGGCTAAGGGAACCTCTGAAAATAAAGCTGTTATCAGCGGCATGCGACTAAATGCTCAAATCCATATCCACATAGCTTTGGGCAAGGCAATTACTGATGGAATTAAATTTTATGAATCAGAAAATGGAGTAATTCTAACACCTGGCAATGAAAAAGGGTTCCTTGAACCTAAATATTTTCTTAAAGTTGTAAATGTTTGCACTGGTATGTTTATTTGCGTTAAAATCTGTATTTTGTGTTGTTAGTTATACAGTTGCTCATCATTGCCATATCACCTTATTACTACCATATTCTCTTAACACAACCATTCAGTAAAGCTTAGATCATTTTGTGACAATTGTATTTAATAATTAATTAACTAGTACCTACTCATATACCTAGCTAAAAACTCAAGTTAGTCAAGGTGTAATAATAGATAATTATAAAACAATAACTTAAATTGAACATGATGTTAGTTCCTGATTTTCAGTGGTACCCTAATGAAGCACCCGGCAGTAATTATAACTTACTCCTACTCTAGTTAGTTAGTTTGGGGACTCCTTTTTCCGCAAATAGACTCAAATTTGGTCCTTTGTGCGTGGGTTCCTACTCTTATAAAACAGGCTAAAACTTAGCTCACTAATAAAATAGAAAATTTCCAAAAGCACCATTTTATTTAAAAAAATCTGACACTTGACACACTAACTTAAGAAACACAATTACTAACATAACATAAAGCAGACAATTACCTACTAAAACAAAAATATAAGTGCCCATGACGCACGTGCGTATCTACGCTTAGGGAACAAGATGCAGCTGTGAATGTGTTTAACCGATAAAAGTATAATAGAATATTACATTTCACTCAAAAGTCGTAGGCAGAATCATAGATGCAAATAACCCAGAATTGACTTAAAATAGCCAAAAGGCCATTAACAAAGAAGAATCTGATAGGTTATTTAAAATTTGCGCGTACTGCTAGCCGTTTCGGTTATTCCCCGTCAAATATAGCAACAATAAAAACGAGTGGTTGGTAATGTTATCTTGCTTTCTATGTCTGCATTCTGTCAACAACATTCATTCATATTATCATTATTGTGTTTTGAACTCATTACTTAATGAATTATTAATGGTCTCTTTGTGTTGTTATAATCTTAGCGTACAAATCACAGTCACCTACCAACCTTGAGTAACACTGATTGCTTGTTATAAGTATTTCTTTGTGCTTTCCTTTTTGATTATATTTGGAATATATGGTTTGTGTTTTTTTATAATAAGTGATATAAAATAAGTTGCTTGTATTGGTAAAGTGATGGTAAAGTGTTATATTTTTGTTTAGGTGCTCAGCTGTATCCATGAACAATGGATACACCAGGGCCATCAACAGAAGCTGTCAAGCCTGAACAGGCTCAGGAGTCTCCAAGAAAGAAAAGCCCTAAGAAATCACAAAAGAAACAAAAGCCAGTCACACTAAATGAGTCATTAAACCAAATTCCTTATGGTTTTGGCAACATGCCACTACAACAATCTAATCCAACAAGTAGTGCAGTTGCTAAACATCCACCTAGTAATACCTCTAATACCTCTGCCATTTCAACTGTAAATTTGCCAACACCGCGCGCTATTACATCTAGTGGTTCGAGTTTTTCTTTGCCTATGTCACCTAATGGTACTCCAGCAGCCCTGGTTTATCCAAAGACCCCAACTAACAAATATCCCGGTAACAATCCAACATTCCACGGTCCGAGCCCACTCGGCACATCTTCAAATCACTCCCCAATAACACCAGTCCCTATCAATCCTTTTGTATTCCAAAATCAAAGAAACCGAATACCATTTAACCCAAACATGGCACAGAAAGGTGCACAGTCTCTGGCACAATCACAGAATGATCGTCAAGACTTCTACGTCCCTGTCCCTTTCCCTAGCTCGTCACAAGCCCCGCCGGTTGATTCTCTAAGAATCACAGTGAACAATGATCACAGCCGACGAACGGTTCAGAGTCAAGGCATGGTTTTCGGTAGGAATACTCCTCATCAGTTTACCTTCCCTGCCGCTGTTCCGTTTCAATGGGATCAGTGGAGGAAGGGGTGCAGACCCGACCGCAGGGTCAGGCCGCGGCCCGCAGCGCCGGAGGTGCGGCCGGAGCCTCAGAACAACGTGGCCACGAACTATCGCCAACAACGGAACTGGAGGGAGCAACGAGAAGATGAAGATGCGGATTTTTATAAGAAGGCGGTTATTGTTATGGGTGAGTATTTGTTTTGACTTTAGACCCAATGATCATCTTGTCCAAGTGATCTTTAGGATTTTATGGAAACACAAAAAACTTTAGACCACCACACGGCTTTGCCTGCATGTTAAGGATTTATCCGAGGAAACAAAAGTTCATAATAATACATAAGTCATTTATTTATTGATAATCACTTGCAAATTACATGTTAATACTGCAGTTTTATAATGCTAGTTTTATAATTATAATAATATTTTGAGACGTAAATAAAATTGCTGGATAATTCACATAGCTCCGTAGCAGGTATAGTAAGCTCGAAGCTTGTGTCTTGTGTGTGGTGCTAGATTTCTGATATACCCAGAACACCCGGACAGAATGAAAGTAAATACTGTGTTCCAGGTTTCCCCGCATACGTGTCGGCCGACGAGCTCCTGCGTCCTTTGTCCAAGCTCGGCACGGCGCAGATAGAAATGCTAAGGAATCGTGTCGCCGTAGTGGCCTTCAGCTCGCAGCTAGAAGCTATAGCCGCCTTGAATGCCAACCAAGATATACCGTTCTACGGGACTATACTTACTATTATAAAGTATACCAACAGGAGGCATGTTCTGGATTTGATGAAGCAGAATCGGAAGAATATTGTGAAGCATGTTCACAAAGGTTTGTGATTGTTATTCAGAACTGTTGTTATGGGATGAACTTTAAAAAATACTATCCAATAGGCACGTGATAAATAAAATCATGAGGAATTTGGTATAAGCTTTGTTGATCGCAGTAAATTTGTATTCGGTTTGAGGAAACTGCTAACTTGGACGCACATCATATTATTTATTTGCTGAAATTGTCACAATAAAATTAATTTCCAGGGCCAGTCGTAGTCCCACCGTCAGAAATAGACCTGAAAGGAGACTTCTACGAACAAGTGCGGAACATCGAACAGGCTATAAGGCTCACGCAAGAAGAAGTGGACGCCATCAACCCGCTCTTTGAAGACATCGAGAAGTTTATGAAGATGATCTATCGCTGTAAGTATACATACACCTAGCGTAACATGAGCAGGATTCATTCACATTTTGTCCTAAAAATCACAAAGATTAACTTGGACATCTCCTTACTATTTATAACGAACTAGCTGCTCCGCGAACTTCGTCTCGCCATATACTTTTATTTGCAACTATTTCCATACTTACTAAATTTCATCCAAATCAAATTTTCCCGCGTAAGCATATATTTTCCCGCGGAAGCATTTAATTTTCCGCGGTAAAAAGTCTCTCGCCATATACTTTTATTTGCAACTATCTCCATACTAAATTTTATCCAAATCGAATTTTCCCGCGTATGCATATATTTATCCGCGGTAAAAAGTAGCCTATGTTCTGTCTCAGGGACTAAAGATTGTATGTGCCAAATTTCATCAAAATCGGTTGAGAGGTTTAAGCGGGAAAGCGTAACAGACAGACAGACAGAGTTACTTTCGCATTTATAATATTAGTTAGGATTACCTAATTAATAGACAGTTGGTGAAATAATTTGGGAATTTTATTAAAAGCGAACTTATTAAAATAAAGGGGCAAAGCAAGATGATGATGATAAATCACTATTCTTAGGAAAGTTAAATTTAAGTAACTTTATGTGAATTACGTTAATTTTTGCAACGATTTTAAACCAGATATCTATTATGCGCCGTTTACATTCAGCCGCTGCCACTGCCGTTGCCGCGAACGTTGCTCTCAACGCGAGCGGGTGTTTACATTCAGCCTTCATACTTCTTTATTGATTGACTCGCAACAATGGCTGACGTCAAGATTATCGCGGCGGCAGCATATCTTTTAAGTTTAAGCAACCTTCCGTAGGAATTAGCCAATTTATTATTATTTATGTACTTATTGAATTAAGCATTTTTTTTGTTTTGTTATAAGAATTGTTAAGTTTTGTTAGTTTAAGATAATTCCTATTATTATTGTTTCCCGATAAGGCGATGTGGTCGCTCAGCGACAAAGCCTTGTTTGTTCTTGTAATTAAATAAATATAAAAAAAAGTTATAACGGCATAATGTCAATCCAACACACAGAACAATAATACTTGATCCAACACGTCACGTCCTTTCGCGCTGGAACGCCGGCAGCAAGTGAGCGAGAGTGCTGAATGTAAACACTCACTCGCGTTCGCGTTGCCTTCCTTTGACTTCCGCGCGAATAACCGACATTTGAGGGAGCGCGACGTCAGCGGCAACGTCAACGCGAGTCACCTGTTTACACTCTCGCGCTTCCCACTTCCCTGCTCACTTCCCTCGCCAACAGGGCTGAATGTAAACGGCGCATTAAAGATCTATGTAATGTAATGGTGAAATGGTGGTAGTGAGGCATGTCATCTTCCTTATCTTGACTCGGTCGAGTGGGGCGTGGCGTTCGGTTGGGCGAACTGGTTCTCTCTGACGATTACTATATTTGAATATTCTCTTCTTAAAAAAAAATCCAGCCTGCGAAGCGATCCCGTTCGGCTCCATCACCACCGGGCAGGGCATCAAGTCCAGCGACGCCGACTGCTTCGTGGCGCTGAAGCCGGGGCACGCGGGCCGCCCGGGGGCCGGCGCCGCGGAGCACGGGGGCACCTTCGTCAACCGCGCCGCATCCATCATGAGGTGCTACCCACAGGTAACACAGGACACTGCACTGTCTGTGGGGCACGCGGGCCGCCCGGGGGCCGGCGCCGCGGAGCACGGGGGCACCTTCGTCAACCGCGCCGCATCCATCATGAGGTGCTACCCACAGGTAACACAGGACACTGCACTGTCTGTGGGGCACGCGGGCCGCCCGGGGGCCGGCGCCGCGGAGCACGGGGGCACCTTCGTCAACCGCGCCGCCTCCATCATGAGGTCCTACCCACAGGTAACACAGGACACTGCACTGTCTGTGGGGCACGCGGGCCGCCCGGGGGCCGGCGCCGCCGAGCACGGGGGCACCTTCGTCAACCGCGCCGCATCCATCATGAGGTCCTACCCACAGGTAACACAGGACACTGCACTGTCTGCGGGGCACGCGGGCCGCCCGGGCGCCGGCGCCGCGGAGCACGGGGGCACCTTCGTCAACCGCGCCGCATCCATCATGAGGTGCTACCCACAGGTAACACAGGACACTGCACTGTCTGCGGGGCACGCGGGCCGCCCGGGGGCCGGCGCCGCGGAGCACGGGGGCACCTTCGTCAACCGCGCCGCATCCATCATGAGGTGCTACCCACAGGTAACACAGGACACTGCACTGTCTGCGGGGCACGCGGGCCGCCCGGGGGCCGGCGCCGCGGAGCACGGGGGCACCTTCGTCAACCGCGCCGCATCCATCATAAGGTGCTACCCACAGGTAACACAGGACACTGCACTGTCTGCGGGGCACGCGGGCCGCCCGGGGGCCGGCGCCGCGGAGCACGGGGGCACCTTCGTCAACCGCGCCGCATCCATCATGAGGTGCTACCCACAGGTAACACAGGACACTGCACTGTCTGTGGGGCACGCGGGCCGCCCGGGGGCCGGCGCCGCGGAGCACGAGGGCACCTTCGTCAACCGCGCCGCATCCATCATGAGGTGCTACCCACAGGTAACACAGGACACTGCACTGTCTGCGGGGCACGCGGGCCGCCCGGGGGCCGGCGCCGCGGAGCACGGGGGCACCTTCGTCAACCGCGCCGCATCCATCATGAGGTGCTACCCACAGGTAACACAGGACACTGCACTGTCTGCGGGGCACGCGGGCCGCCCGGGGGCCGGCGCCGCGGAGCACGGGGGCACCTTCGTCAACCGCGCCGCATCCATCATGAGGTGCTACCCACAGGTAACACAGGACACTGCACTGTCTGCGGGGCACGCGGGCCGCCCGGGGGCCGGCGCCGCGGAGCACGGGGGCACCTTCGTCAACCGCGCCGCATCCATCATGAGGTGCTACCCACAGGTAACACAGGACACTGCACTGTCTGCGGGGCACGCGGGCCGCCCGGGGGCCGGCGCCGCGGAGCACGGGGGCACCTTCGTCAACCGCGCCGCATCCATCATGAGGTGCTACCCACAGGTAACACAGGACACTGCACTGTCTGCGGGGCACGCGGGCCGCCCGGGGGCCGGCGCCGCGGAGCACGGGGGCACCTTCGTCAACCGCGCCGCATCCATCATGAGGTGCTACCCACAGGTAACACAGGACACTGCACTGTCTGTGGGGCACGCGGGCCGCCCGGGGGCCGGCGCCGCGGAGCACGGGGGCACCTTCGTCAACCGCGCCGCATCCATCATGAGGTGCTACCCACAGGTAACACAGGACACTGCACTGTCTGCGGGGCACGCGGGCCGCCCGGGGGCCGGCGCCGCGGAGCACGGGGGCACCTTCGTCAACCGCGCCGCATCCATCATGAGGTGCTACCCACAGGTAACACAGGACACTGCACTGTCTGTGGGGCACGCGGGCCGCCCGGGGGCCGGCGCCGCGGAGCACGGGGGCACCTTCGTCAACCGCGCCGCATCCATCATGAGGTGCTACCCACAGGTAACACAGGACACTGCACTGTCTGTGGGGCACGCGGGCCGCCCGGGGGCCGGCGCCGCGGAGCACGGGGGCACCTTCGTCAACCGCGCCGCATCCATCATGAGGTGCTACCCACAGGTAACACAGGACACTGCACTGTCTGCAGGGCACGCGGGCCGCCCGGGGGCCGGCGCCGCGGAGCACGGGGGCACCTTCGTCAACCGCGCCGCATCCATCATGAGGTGCTACCCACAGGTAACACAGGACACTGCACTGTCTGCGGGGCACGCGGGCCGCCCGGGGGCCGGCGCCGCGGAGCACGGGGGCACCTTCGTCAACCGCGCCGCATCCATCATGAGGTCCTACCCACAGGTAACACAGGACACTGCACTGTCTGCGGGGCACGCGGGCCGCCCGGGGGCCGGCGCCGCGGAGCACGGGGGCACCTTCGTCAACCGCGCCGCATCCATCATGAGGTGCTACCCACAGGTAACACAGGACACTGCACTGTCTGCGGGGCACGCGGGCCGCCCGGGGGCCGGCGCCGCGGAGCACGGGGGCACCTTCGTCAACCGCGCCGCATCCATCATGAGGTGCTACCCACAGGTAACACAGGACACTGCACTGTCTGTGGGGCACGCGGGCCGCCCGGGGGCCGGCGCCGCGGAGCACGGGGGCACCTTCGTCAACCGCGCCGCATCCATCATGAGGTCCTACCCGCAGGTATCTCTACCATGACTTATAGCAATCTACACTCGCTACCGACTGCAGTTCAAAATGTATGAACTTGAACAGCGCCTCCAGCGGATAGTTGGGTACTAAAATGCTCATTCAAAAAGCTAATTGTACAGACTGCGTATTTAGACTACGCGCCGCCATTCAAGTCCGTTAGACGTGGTGCTGCTCGCCTAGATATTAACGGTTCTAATACTTAGTTCCCGCATTAACTGTAAGACTTGAAGGCACGGGCTCTACGTTACCGCTGTAGTAACGTCAGGCGATTTAATTATGACAACTCATGGTAAAGGTACAGGACACACTATCTCCACATATAAATTTTGGCTGGTCGCCAGATCGCGGTCGCTAAGAACGGAATGTATTATTGTAAGAGACATTTTTAGAGTTTTTATTTGTGTGGTTAGTAAACTTTAAATACATTTCCAGATCTTCAGTCATATCGTCGCGATACCTAAAGCGAACACCCCCATCGTTAAGTTCCTGCATGTGCCCACCAATATGTGCTGTGATCTCAATTCTAAGGTGAGTTTGTAAAATCGTCATCGGCATTGTAGAGACTCAAATCTAATTATTTCACTTTCAAAATTTTCGTGAGTTATACTATTCATTTTGTACAACGGGAATTACTCACGTATTTACATAGGAGTTAAACAACTCTCGACGTTTCGACCACAACAAGAGCAGTCTTTATCAGGAGGAGACCTAATACCTTATTATCTATATTATTTACTAAAATATGTAAATAAAATAAATAAATATATCTCTCTTCAGGTAAGGGTCTTAGTACATAAAATATTACAAAGTTATGTATTAAGTTATATAAAAGACCTATTTAATATTTTAGTTTCGACTCGCTCTAACTTCGAGAGAAAGTTCGAGACATTTAGACGCGAGGGCTCTGTACCTCAATATAATAAGTAGGCTTTCAATACATTATTACTTGCAGTCTATTATCTTTATTTGTCTTAAAATGTACATATTTCTAATATAAATAAATACGAGATAAAATAATGTATATTCCAGACCCCGTTAGGCGTTCAAAACAGCCGGCTCATAGGTCACCTGCTCCGCGCCGACGCGTCGGGCCGGTTCGGCGCCGTGGCCTTACTGCTCAAGTACTGGGCCAAGGCGCAGGACCTGTCGGGCACCGGCAAACTCACCAACTACGCACTCACGCTCATGCTTATAGCTTATCTGCAGAAGAGTCTGCTGCCTTCTGTCGTCAGGTAAGGAGGAGAATATAGAGGGGTGAGCTTTTGAATTGAACTCAGAAGTTAGTGTCTTCGGAATAAAAGTCAAAATCACTTTATTTCCATAGAAACACGGGGATTTACATGGTCATAAAACACAGTTAAAAACAAAAGTTGAATGAATGAATTGCTTACACGGCTCTACACTATACCTCTCTTATATATGTGTCGAGGCTCTTAGCTATATTAATAACTTCGTCTAGGGGTAGACTCGATCGAAACCATATATGAATAACAAAACATAAAAAAGATCGATGATTCGACAACATAATATCCGAAAAATTCGGATTACGGAGAATTTTGTTAAATTGTGTTAAACATTTCACTATGTAAACAATAGCTGTCGCCATCTTTGGTGTGAATCACGTTCCGTTTCATCGTCAGTGGTTGACGTTTCGCGAAAATATTATTTTTGTTTTTATTATGAATCAAATTTCACCCGAGCGGAGTCGGGTTTTCATATAGTATTAAATATTTCCCAGCTTACAAACCGCGGAGCACAGCTTCATAGTGGAGAACTGGGAGGCCGGGTTCGACCCCGCGCCCTTACAGCTGGGCGCCGCGGTGCCGCCCGTCAGGGACATACTGGGCGGGTTCTTCCTCCACTACGCCGGCTTCGACTTCGACGAGCTGGTCGTGTGCCCATTCATGGGACATCCCATGAGAAAGGTATGTTCATCATCATCATCATAATCTCAGCCATTGGACGTCCACTGCTGAACATAGGCCTCCCTATATGACTTCCAGGTCGGAAGCAACTTACATCCACCGTGAACCGGCAGCTTATATAAGATAAGGTATGTTCATTACAGCTCAACTTTAAAAAAAAACACCTGCTCCAACGGTAAAGGCAACAGATCGTAAGGAATCCAGCATACTCTGAGAACTTTAAAAAGTTTGATGGTGGTGGATATTCATCAACCCGCACTTGGCCAGCGTGGTGAATGAAGACCTAATCCCTCTCGTCAAGAGAAGAAGAGAAATCCCGAAAAGAATGGAACTAAAAATGAATTATTTGTTACCTGCGACAAAACATGAGTTCTGTTTGACGATCTGAACGCAAAGAAGGGCATCAACAATGATCCACTGCATTGCCAAAGTTACATTGATTGCATGGGTTGCTTAGATTGTAAGAAATTAGAAACAGACAAAAAATAATTAAAAATATAGGAAAAAAAATCTTTTTGCGGGAAATTCTATTATAAGGCGGGCTATAAATAAGGTATATTATATAAGTATATAATTATATTGCGAATTGTTAGTAATAAATTTCTTTTTTGTACCCAGGCCGAATTCGACGCCGACGTCCTGCCCCCCGAATTCGACCTGTACCGCCAAAACATAAAGAACGGCCTCGCGCTGAAGCTGCGGACGTCGCGCGGCCTCACCATACAGGACCCCTTCGAGCTCAGCCACAACGTGGGCAACTGCGTCAGCCCACACCTGGGCGCCGAGCTCAAGGCGCACATCACTTATGGTGAGGGAATCTCCTGTAATCTACTGTATAACCTGCGCACATATAGAAGCGAATTATAAATGGCGTCCGCTCGCATGCGTTCTCGCTCACTCTCTATCGCTGTCTATACTCACACAGTGAAGTACGCGCTACAAAAAAATAGTCAGTCAGGCCTAATTCGCACGAGAGCTTTTTTAACGTCCGTTAAAAAAGCGTTCAAATAGAACATAATAATTATGTTCTATTTGAACGTTTTAGGCATACCCAAGTACGTGTTCACACGTCGGCGATTTTAGAACGCGACGCTTTTTTATCGAGCAGTGTTGCATTTTCAACGAAAAGTGCTGGTAATAGGCCGTATGAAACTTTTTATTATTATTCACACTATTAAAAAAACGCCGGCGCTGCGATTAGTACGATGAGTATTAGTAGAAATATTCCAATAATTCGTCAAATCTTGTATACTTGTCGAATCTTCGTACAGTGTCACAAACTGTTATTTTAAGTATCTCTGTTCATTCAGAGGATGTACCCAGAATGTCCTTTTTTTCTTTCTTCTTCTAGCAACACAAATCGCTATAGCTAGTTATTTAGCAAAAAAAAATTCCCACGGCTTTCTAAAGCGAGGGACGAGACGAAAGTGATTTAAAAGCGTTCGTATGAATGATCACATTGAGGACCTTTATAAAAGCGCCGGGTTTATAACGCAAAGTTGTTTAAACTCTTTACTTTACTTTACTAAAAAAGTAATTTCATTTAAAATAAGTATTTTGTAAAAAAAACTCTGTAGGGACCTAGATAAAAATACTATTTAGATAATAATAATACAATAATACCGTGGAAATATGCTCGAAATACAAATAATTTTGGTATTATGTTTGTATGGGAAATTCGTCGTGACGCCGGCCTGTTTGAGAAATTGTTTTGCCAACCGTACCATTTCTACCCGCCGCCATTTACAGAATTCACTTTTAATTGCGCAGGTTATACCTAGTAGTCACCATACATACGTACTCACTACCATACCACGTAGTCACTGACTACAATACGGGACCCTTTATGTAAATTTTTGACAATATATCAATTCATTTTGTACAACGGGAATTACTCACGTATTTACATAGGAGTTAAACAACTCTCGACGTTTCGACCACAACAAGAGCATAAAAATATATTAATTGATTGATTCAGAATTTGTTCCTAAAATCACAAAGTTTAACTTGGACACCTCATTACTATCAATTACCATAAAATTACTAATTGAAAACCCAGCTGGCTCGAGAAATTAGACATTAGATTTTTTTTTTATTTCTATATAATCCGTATTTTGCGTATATAATGTTGTCGACTCAAAATCTATATATTTTTAAGGTTTGTTATTCATATAAGGTTTCCCGCCCCCTTGACAACCCCCCTACCTTGACATTAATATAGATTATTTAATAAATGATCGATGCAATGTCCAGCCGCCGCGGAGTACAACAACGGCGAGAAGACCCCGGGCGACTTCCTGCGCGCCATCCTGCTGACGCGTCCGCCGGCGCTGGACTACCGCGACACGCGCGTGGCCACGCGCATGGCCCTGCCGCGCCGCCTGCTGGACGACGTGCCGGGCGACTGGCGCCGGCTGCTGTCGGACCTGCTGGTGGAGCTCATCTACCGGGACGTCATGATGATACCTCTGACTCGACGCATGGCCGTCTCCAAGGTGACCAACCGAACGAGCGAAACGAAACCCCTCGTTAGCTTATTGAGTGACTCTGATAGTCGCTCAGTAAGCTATCGAGGGGTTTTTTTCGGGGTTTCTCTACGGGGAATATTTGTTATATACCTCGACCTCGACGACCTCTGTGGCGCAGCGGGCGAAGGTCCGTCTGCGACAAGAGATTTCGGGTTCGATTCCCGACGGATAACTATTTGTATACCTGCAAATATTTGTTTCGGGTGTTATATATTAATCTAAAAGAATATCTATCTACTATGTATGTTTATTATATTAAGTATATCAGAAATCTAGCACCCGTAACACAAGCTTAGAGCCTACCACGGGGCTAGATCTTGCTGTGTGAATTGTCCAGCAATATTTGCCCACCAATATATATGTATACCTATATTGATCGAAATAAATCAATAACAGTAACACATGTTCCAGGAGCCGGATATAGAGCTGGAGGTGTACGTGGGCTGCGTGAGCAAGCCGGTGTGGATGCGCGGCGCCAACTCCAACGGGCGCTGTCCGCTGCCATCCGACATGATCAAGCGGCACACGGCCATCACCGAGCGCATCCACCGCCGCGAGGACCTGCCGCCCGTCAGGGTGCCCTTCGAGGTAACTGTACCCACCGGCCAGTCGCCCCGCCCACTGCTGCCCATACAACCGACATGATCAAGCGGCACACGGCCATCACCGAGCGCATCCACCGCCGCGAGGACCTGCCGCCCGTCAGGGTGCCCTTCGAGGTAACTGTACCCACCGGCCAGTCGCCCCGCCCACTGCTGCCCATACAACCGACATGATCAAGCGGCACATCAATACATTGTTGGATGGTACATTTATTAAAGCTATGTAGATAACGTAGAATAATGCAAGTGAAACTGGGCGGGTCTATAGTTGTTTATAATTGTCGGATTAATAATTGTTAATTTCCAGTTGGAGCTCGGGTTCCGCATGGAGCCCCGCGCGCTGACCATCACCACCACCGCCATGGACGGCGCCGAGCCCGAGGCCTTCCGCGCCTTCCGCCACTTCACCAACACCTTCATCCACCGCTGGTGCAGGGAGTTCCTCAGGCCGCACCTCAGGAAGGTCCCCATCGTTTGCACCACCAAGGTATATCCGGTTATAGACACGACACTCCGCCAACACTTTCATCCACCGTCAAGGTCTAACAATAATATATTATTGCTGGACAATTCACACAGTGTCACCCGTGTTATGCTCGAAGCTTGTGTCACGGGTGCTAGATTTCTGATATAGGTACTTATTATAATATACATACATAGATATTTTTTATTCTACATAATAATATATAACACACAGACTTGTGGAACAAATATTTGGAGATCGTACAATTTTTTGCCCGCGACGATTTTGAGTCGGGAATCGAACCCGCAACCTCTTGCGTCACAGGCGGACCTTCGCCCGCTGCGCCACGAAGGTCATTCGCGAATTCTTATGGATTTGGAAATTATAGAGGTCAGGCAAATAGGACAATTTGGGCCCTTTCTCTTGCTTTTATAACATTAGAATTCCCACAGTGTATTTATCGGGTTTTAACGTTTTTCCTATACTTTTCAGGATGGCGATGTTATCAACCAGGAGATAAGACCAGACCAGCTCCAGGAGGTCCAAGCTTCAAAGAAGAAGTCAAAACCTCGAGCTAACAATCCAAACCAGAAACCACTTCCCCTTGAAACCGTGGCCTTTGTGAACACCAAACATATTGATGTAACTGAATCTGTCGCTACAATGACCTTGGATGATAGGAAAGATGACACGAAAGACTCAACGTAATGCTTATGCTACAACTGTGAGGTTGTCCTGTGAATTGCAAGGTAGATGAGTGAATTTTGAGGAACTTTGAGTGAATTGCGAGGTTGTAAAGTGATTTTTTAGGTGACCGAGTGAATTTTGAATGTTATATACTTGTAAATTTACACAAAATTATGATGAATGTATTATTATTATGTCCATTGCGTTACGGTTAACTTTCTCAAATTTTATCGAAATATTTTATTATGATAGAAGCAGGGAAAGTATGTTAAGTTGTTAGGCATTATAGAAAAATGCAATATTGAAAACTTTCGAGAAATTTAAATTATTTTTAAACAGCTTCTTAAATCTGCACTTAAGTAAAAGGATTACTAATTATTATTTTAAAACAGTTTATAACATATCTTCTCTTTTTACTAAGCTTTCTGTGGCTGCCATGCTAACCCTTGATCTAAAGAAATATATTCACTCGTAAATACACGTTAAACTTGTTGCATTGCAAATTTTTTTTTGTAAATGTTGTGGGTATTTAAAGTGCCTGTGTGTCTGACGATGATGTTTGTTAGTTAGTTTTGTACCACATTCTTTAATAATTTCATACAGCATTTAACTTTGTATTCTCATACCACGCTAGTGGATAGACTATTTGTGTAGGTTTTTTTATAGTTTGTATTGTATAAAATCTGTATTATTAAGTAGGTAGCTGAGCTCTCTAATGCTTGACCAATGTCTGTTAATTATTAACTAAATGGATTTAATAAGGTTGTTTTCAATGCTTAGACTTAGATCATTCTAGCAATTGATTTTATAGAATATGCTAGGCTTTATTTGTATTGTATTGTAATACATTGGTATTATTATATTTTGATTGACTACCAGCAACTATTTGGAATATACACACATAAGAATGTTATGTTTTGAAATGTGTTGTAAATTTGTGATTATGCTTTATAATTTTAATTGACATATTTTGTGATATCTTTGCGCACATAATAAAATTGCGATCGGCTTTTGAATGCTTTATTTAGTTTTACTTGAGTACAACGAAACTTTAGATTTTTTTATTTCTATACTTTTTCTGTGTTCCATAAATTTTGAAGCCTGTTCGTGCAACACTATTGTTATCCTTTGCCTACTATTGTTAACCTGTTTTAGGTATTTCATTGCAACGTACAATCAAATACTTCAATCTTGAAGGCTTAAAATAATAAAAGTTTATACATAATAAAAAAGCAGATAATTCAATTAGTAATTAGCCGTTAGGAAGTCCACACGATGCTTAAAAACGCATTTAGTGATCATAGTATTAAGTTTACATGAAACAATAAAATATTTTTGGTAAAAACTTATGTTATTTTCTTGTTGTTTAATGTACCTACGTGCGCGTAGACCCTTAGAACATCCTTTCTCTGAGGCGTAAACTATAATAGACAGGCTCATCGATTTTAAATGCTGAAAATTTGCTGTCTCTGGGTACATATTCAGTAATATTTTTTTTATTTTGGAGGCTAGAAATTAATTAATCTAAGAAGGCTAGCTATTATCGTGTAAGTAATCTAATCATTTATCTTATAATAAAAATTTAAAAAATAAAAATAATAACTTTTGTTGATTATGAGAGTATTCAGATGTTTATTGAAAGAAAGGTAGGTGTAATGAATGCATTTTATGGTAGGTATTTGGAATTCTAATAATACCCATTAGACCAAGAGCCTGTGATGGCCAGACCTTCCTTTAATTCACAAGCGTGAAAATTCTTTCATGTGTATGTCTAACATAGGGGGGTTATTCTTACCTATGTTAGACATACACATGAAAGAATTTTCACGCTTCAGAATTAAAGGAAGGTCTGGCCAGACCGGGCTCTTAGTAAGAATAACCCCCAAACATGAAACCTGGATCGTGGTTCCTTTGGGAGATAACAGGTAAAAGGTTGTTATCTCCCAAAGGAACCGCGATCCAGGTTTCATGTTTGGGGGTTATTCTTACCTATGTTAGACATACACATGAAAGAATTTTCACGCTTGTGAATTAAAGGAAGGTCTGGCCATCACGGGCTCTTAGGTTATATTGACATCATAATTATTAGAAGGGCTAGAGCTCAGAAGAAGGAATCTAATTCTAATACTATTCTATAATCATAGGTAGTAATTTTTTTTTGTTATGAAGATACCTATTAAATTTTATTTTGTTTTTGTTTGTGTCTGTATTTCTGTCTTTATGCTAATCTGTCCTTCTGCTAATCTGGGATTTTGCTATTCCGGGATTTTGCGTATCTGTCCTTCTGCTGCAGAGGGCTATTATCATGTACCTAAGTAATATAATCATTTAATTAAAATAATAATAATAACTTTTGTTGATTAGGAGAGTATTCAGATTTTTATTGCAAGAAAGGTCATTTGTAATGAATGCATTTTATGGTATTTGGAATTCTATTATTATTGACATCATAATTATTAGAAGGGCTAGAGTGAATGAAGAAGTCTTGATGTAGGTAACATTAATTTCTATGTCAAAGAGAATATATTTTTGAATGTTAATTTGTCTTTTCGAGTTGTTTAAAGGAATATTATATATTTTTTTCTTACGAATTTACAACGTGCGTGCGTACCAACAATGCAGCTATAGTGTTGAATTGAAATTGAAAGCATTCTTGGTTGTATTGTAGGTACGAGTCTAGATCTCTGATGTGCCCTTGCCAAGTGTACCAATCTAATTCCAAACAAACAAATGTCAAATCAAAGAGAATTTTTATTTAATTTTATTAATTTATCGTACATACTTAATTAACATTTACAAAAATTAAGGTTTAAGAATAGCACAAAGAATACCACTAAGGTTTGTGTGGGTTTGTGTATGCGCTAAAGAGTCTTAGTACGTACCTAAGTGCTAAATTATACCTAACATAGGTACAGGTAGGGCACTAATTAAAAATTAAGGTTACACAATAATGTCTAACTTAAACTATTGAATTTTCCTAAATTGTCTATAAAATATTTTCTTAATTTGAATTTGATGTTTTGTGGGGTTAAATTATTTTGTTACAAGTTCACATGGCAGTTGGTTTATCATACGCGGCACTAGGTATCTGGCTGTTCGCTCGCCGTAAGCATCAAAGAGAATTTAATCACTACTGGTATGGTAAGCATTATGATTAATATAATTAATAGAAATCGCACACTTTTTCTAGCGACATCTATCATAGATAAAAATCATTACGAAAACGAGTGATCCTGCGCGCGTATTGACAGATTTTAAATTATCTCAATTGGCTACATACTTGACATAATAATAATTATTATTGCTCAGAATAATGAGGCAAGTGCCTCATTATTCAGAGGGAAGTGAGGACTGTTCACTGCAAACTATTATTATATAGCAGGACACAGATAGGGGTTATCTGTGTAGCAGGAGCGTCACGCGACTTCGCCAGCGTTTTATTATTTTCCCGCTGTAAAAGGTAGGTAAATATGAAAAATTAGTAGTATTGTTTATAGTTTCTTATGCATAAATATTTTATTTTATAAAAAAATAGTAGATATTTTTTGTCTGTTTTATTTATTTTTGACTTTTTCAAATTTGGCCATTTCTGACGGCAAAATAACAATAGCCAATCTCGTTCGCCACAAATCTTAAGAAAAAGTTCGTCCATTCTGATCTTAGATTATTACCAATAGATATGTTGCAAAATTGTCTATGGAATTAGTTTATAAGATGACTAAAATAAAAATGATGACATCTCTGTCTAATGTATGCAATTAAAACTTCTGAGATTCTGATCCATCCGTACCATATTGTATTGATGTAAATAAAACAATCAGCCTTCGGCACATGTGCACACATGTTTACTTGACAAATAATGATTTCTCTAAGATTGATTCTCAATCAATCAAGAGTTATAACCCAGCTCAAATAATTTATTTAGTTTGTGTACTTAACTGTCCTTTCCAGCGGTTATGGCAGAATATCCACGTGAGAACAGATATAGATAAAGAGCGCCTTTTTACTGCTTACAAACAGAAACAACATGAACCTTTTTGTTTTAGATGATTTTCTGGATCTGTCTCTTGTGGATTTCAATGGAGACGTGGAAGACCAGATTGCCAGCCTCCTGAACCACGTGCGGCTGAGTAGGCAAGATGTAATTGGCTTGAGAAATCTGCTTTGTGATTTAGAAAATGCACTGCAGCAAGCTTGGCCAAGTAAGTACTTATAACTTTATGTGAGGTACCATTTTTATCATCTTCTTCATTTTATCATCGTCTTTTTTTTAACTCTTACAAAAACCTAGCAGAACCTAATTAATTAAAATCATTTTTGCATAGTTGGTATGAAAAATATTAATTAAAAAAACATGAGAAATGGAAAAACTGTGTTGGCTAAGTGGTCACTCGACTTTTGTTCCGAAGGTTGTTTCTTTTTTCTTTCATTAGTCAAAGTACAAAAAAAATAATTCTTGAAAAGTTATGTGTGCATGTGTAAATACACATGCGCTAATGGTGAAGGCAAATATTGTGAGGAAACCGTCATGTTCTGAGTTCCTTCCAAAAGTTTGAAGGACATGATGTGTGTCATTCAACATGTGTGTCATGTCTTGCACTTGGCCAGCATGGTGAATTAAGGCCTAATAAATTATTGTTGTCCACCTAACTAACAATGCTTTTCTAATATGTTTCGTTTCAGATGAGTGAGCTAATCATGAATAATGATGATGTGTATTTCTGTTTAATTATCCATGATACCTTATATAACTTTTCTCCATCTTTCAGATTGTGAAGTGCAGCCTTTTGGATCTATTGTTACTGGTCTCGGGATAAAGTCAAGTGACTTTGATGTGTATGTGAAGATACCATCATACATACCAAACAAAAGATTGAACCCTGTTATGCTTGCCAGAAATATACTGAGGCACATACCATGGATATTCACTAATATCTTTGCCATTCCACAAGCAAAAGTACCTATTGTAAAGTTCTACCACATACCAACAAGCTGCAATTGTGATGTCAACTTTAAGAGTGAAAATGGAGTGAGAAATAGCAAGTTGATCTACACTTTACTCCAAACAGACCAAAGGGCACTTAATCTTGCCATTATAGTCAAATATTGGTCAAAAGTATTTCATTTAACTGGCACAAATTTATTAGCAAGCTATGCTTTAACAATGCTTGTTATTTTTTATTTGCAAAGTGTAGAACTACTCTCATCAGTTAGCAGCATGCAACAAGGATTGGAACCATGGATTGTTGACAACTGGAATACAGCATTTGATAAGACATGCCAACTTCCTGATAGGTGTAAATTCAACCTGTATCATTTACTTGGAGGGTTTTTTAAATATTACAGCTGTTTTCCGTTTGAAACACATGTTGTAAGCACATATATTGGTGCCCCTATGCTAAAGACTGCATTTCAAGGCCCAGTTAAGAATCTGCCTGAAGAATACAGTTTGTACCAACATAATGTGCAACTAAACCGATGCAAGCCAATAAAAACAGACACATTTATGGTTATTCAGGACCCATTTGAACATAGCAGGAACTGCTCTGTTGCAGTCTCAGAAAAATTGTATAATAAGATAATGTTTCATATCCAATATGCAGCTAAAATGTATGATCAAATGCCCCCATATGCTTTCTTACAATCTTTATTTACTCAAAGTTCAAGACCAATCATAGAAGATCCAAGACCACCCTTCAACACTCAGAAAAAATTGGGACAGCCTATTCCCAAAAAGCATAAGAATAATAAACGCAAACAAAAAAAGAAACTAAATACTATAGCACAAAAGTACATAGAATTAAATTCAAAGGCCACAACCAATATAGGAGCCAAGACCAAATTTCAACACACATAAAAACCTAGACAAACAAACAAACAAAGACAAAATATATTTTTTCAAAATTTTTGAGTTACATTAAGTTTTATTAAGATAAATTGTACAATCGTACATAAGCAGCTTGTAAACTGAACATAGTGAAAAGGTCACTGACTCAGCATTGAGTTAGTATCTATACTGGTAGTATAGTATAGATACTAGAAACCAACGCTGATCTTCCGCCTACCATTTTCTCTGACGTTACGGACATCTTGAACAAATACTACAACTAACTTTATTAAATAACATGCAAAAACAATTAATTACAGATACATAAATAATAAGTATACAGGGTGTCCCAAAGTTATGGGCCATGGAGGGGAAGTACCTTAAATATCGTAGATAGTGAATTTTGCTCAAAGAAGACTTCATTTTATTTTTAAAAGTAAGTAATTCTGCATTCATAGATTTTCTAAAAATTACTTGCTTTGTCTGGGAATCGAACCGACTTACATGTGGAAAAAAAAATTACTCTACTTTTATGATACCAATCGAAAGAATAACTAAAAAATAATAACTCTGCTTAAGTAACATAGTATTTTAAAAGAAAGGAACAACGTGAAATACATTATTTTAATCAAATAAAAAACATGAAATATATTTTTTGGTAAATTAATTAATTAAATGCTCAAAATGTGATCCCTCTTGTCTTAAGCATCTTCGCCAATCTTCTTGTGACCCGGCTGCATGTTGATTTTCTAATCATTTTATGGTGAACACTCAATGTGATATGGCACAATTCTGTTTGCAACTCGATCATTTGACCTTGACTCAATTATTTTATGTTGTTCCTTTCTTTTAAAATACTATGTTACTTAAGCAAAGTTATTATTTTTTAGCTATTCTTTAGATTGGTATCATAAAAGTAGAGTAATTTTTTTCCACATGTAAGTCGGTTCGATTCCCAGACAAAGCAAGTAATTTTTAGAAAATCTATGAATGCAGAATTACTTACTTTTAAAAATAAAATGAAGTCTTCTTTGAGCAAAATTCACTATCTACGATATTTAAGGTACTTCCCCTCCATGGCCCATAACTTTGGGACACCCTGTATACTTTTCTCGTAAAAATAACTTAGCACTTCAAATATCCAAAAAGACTAAAACAAAATCAGTTTGTTTATTAAAAAAATGTGTGATATTTTTTATAAGTAAGTATGTAAATTATATGCTGTAAGTATTTATTATGGCATTAAATGATAAGAGTTTTTTTGTAGTAGGTTTTCATACTGTGTGTACTTAATTATTGTATGCTTATTTACATATTAAAACGATTGGATATCTGACAAGACATGCTACAAGTTTTGAACTACTTCATTCTCATATTGAGCATAACCACAGCACTTAATCACGTTATTATGGTTAATATTATTTAAAATATTGTATCTAAAAGTGACATTGGGTTCTTTCTAAACTTTTCACCAGTAACTTTTAAAAAGGCGACAAATTTCCGTAACAATTTAGAACTCACTAACTTAGCTACATTATCATTGTGTACAAACATATCTTGGATAATTAATTCATTTCCTGTAGACAATGGTTCATTAATATTGGCTTCAACTTCATAGCGGTACGCTGCAAATTCCTTAGGAACACTTTTAACATTAGAAAAAAATCGTTTTTCTATTGGGTATCCAGAGTAAGTGCTAATAATGTACTTATTGTAATCAAAGTGCTCATAATAATCGAAAAATCCGCTTAATAGTGTAATCAATGGAGTGCTTACATTCCGGTATTCAATCTCGCGAAACGAAATGTTCCAATCATCGACCACGACAGGCTTAACGTCCGCTTGCAACTTAGCAACTGAAGGCAACAAGTTGCGTTGTTGCAGATAAAATATAGCCATAAGGACTACGCCAAAGTTAGGCAATGTGGTCGTGCTGGTTAGGCCGTGAATTTTTGCAAAATGCTTGACAATGAAAGTGAGTTTGTAGTAATTTTCGTCGATGTGAAGCATGTAGTTGATAAGGTTGCTTGTTTGTATGCCGTGTAGGTTGTTTATGCTGAGGTCCACGTTGAAGTTGGTTGGTGTATGCGTGAGTGTGAGGACGGGGATGCGCGCCGGGACGGGTCTGACGCCCGTGAACACGTCCGGGTAGCATTGGAGGGCGCTGCGAGCCTCGTCTCTAAGCGCCGGGGAAGTGTCCTCTCGATGCGGCAGGCCAATTGAGCAGTCCACGTCGCTCGTAGCTGTGGCTAACCCCTGGACCACTGATCCAAAGATTAACACTCGGGACCCTGGACAAAATCACACATAGGCTATTTCATAAAAAAACATGATAATTGGCTTTATTTATTACGTTTTAATATATTTACCATGTTAGCATAAATAGCTACATCGTAAATTTAACTTGGACGAGGAGTTGCTTTGTTCGCTGTTCCAATAGGTATCTATATTTCAAGACGCCATGGGTATGGGTTCTATAGAAGAGACTCGTGCTCATTAGTGGGATATGGGTTTCTATGATGATGAAAGGAAACGTCTCATTTTATTTTTAATCACAAACCTATATTTTTATTGTCAACACATCGTATCTTAGATATTTCTACATCAACATCAGAATTCTACTAGGTAGGTCGTATGTATGAATGTCATTAAAATTAACATCGTTAGGTACCTGCCTACATAGCATAGTATAAAACAAAGTCGCTTCAATCTTTTAAAAGTATAATTAGGTACCCTTAGGACAGGCGCGCACTAGGCAGCCAGGCTGCGGCAACCAGGCTGCGGCAGCCAGTAAAACATATGACGTTGTATAGGAGCCCGCGCACTAGGCAGCCACGAACACTCTTTCCGTCTACTCCTACTGGGCGCTCCTACTGGTAGGAGAACGAGGACTACAATGTCCTCGTTCTCCTACCATATCCTCTTACTCCTACTAAATATGTCCTCGTTCTCCTACCATATTCTCGGACTCCTATTAATGTACAGTAAGCTGCATATATTTGTTATATGTACTCGTATAAAAAAAAAAGGTGGTTAAAGGCTGTTATTATCATATGACAAAGGCCTTGTGGAAAAAGAGTAAGGTAATTAAAATTAAAAATAAAGTTCAACGAAGATTTGTAGCTCTTTGTACTGCCCTTCCGCTGCTGCCCGCTAATCGCATCGAAGAGGGTTGGTTCTATATTCAACAGCAGTTTAGGCTTCTTGGCCCTGATACTAAATTAGATATTTTCTTTAATAATTTCCAAAAGACATGGATGAAGAATGATTTTCCAAAAACGTGGTGTGTATTTGAAGAAAGGCACAGAACTAACAATGTAGCTGAAAGCTGGAATTCAGTCCTAAACAGGGAAGTCAAAAATGTTACTTTATTAAAATTGCTGAATTTTCTCGAAAAGGCTACAGCGGACAAAGATGTTCCGACAGCACGGCGTCGAGAGGATCTCGTCACCGATACATTGATTATGAATACGCAAATGTATCTTTTACATGACGATATTAATGTTGGTACTTTTTTGGAAATGCTCCGATGAATTTGTAAAATTTTGATTTCAGTAAATTACATTATTAAGCTTATTGTACTTATTCCAAAAGAAGAAAAAAAAATCACGATAGGAGTACGAGGACATTGTAGTCCTCGTTCTCCTACCAGTAGGAGCGCCCAGTAGGAGTAGACGGAAAGAGTGGCCACGAAATCTCGGCTGCAGCAGCCAATAAAACGCGCCTGTTTGCACGGCAGCCAGCTGGCTGCGCGCAGCCAGAACGTGTGTAGGCGAATGTATGTGGCTGCAGTCAGTCTCGTCAGCGCACTAGTTGTAGCAGCCAGACGTATTTTGCGTTCCGAACTTTGACAAGATGACTTTCGATACAGAGAAATTTATTCGGGAAATCTAGACTAGTCGTTGATTGGCTGTTATAACTGGCTGCGCAAATATTTTGACTGCCGCAGCCTGGCTGCGCAGCCAGGCTGCCAGTAAAACATATGACGTTGTATAGGAGCCCGCGCACTAGGCAGCCACGAAATCTCATATGTTTACTGGCTGCCTAGTGCGCGCCTGGCCTTAGAGTGAAGCAAGGGCGGGTCGCTAGTTAATGATAAACAGATACGTTGGGTTCTCATTATACCACAGTCCTCAAATATTAAAGCCGAATCACAAAGGACATTAAACCTATAAATTTAAGGAAATAATGGATTACTTCTTGGTCACCACACATGATTTTTGAAAGTCGTGTAACTTGATTTAACCTTTGGGTGGTTTTTAACAACAACAGAAGTACAAACAAGTAGATATCGTATTTTTACTTTTGTTGTGACAATTTGTTCTTGAGGGCTTTGAGTGGTAACTTCCGCGTTTTACTGAAGTTCCTCATAAAACGAGGTAGGCACCTATTTTTCCGGGGTACAAAGCTGACATTCTATAACCTATCTAGGTACCTACTTCACTAGTTCGTCTCCGAGTTTATGGCCTAGTTTGAACGAACGCTTTTGACGTGTGATTTTATTTAAAACGTTGTCGTATAAAAATACGCATGCGTTTTCAATGTGCTTTTTTAACGACCGTAAAAATTTCATGCGAATAGGGCCTAAGTGTTAGCATACATTCTACTTATTTCTTGTTATTTTCTCCTATAAGTATCTATTTATGTGTATGAAGTTTCTATGGGTATCTGTCAATATGTGTAACTAATTGTGTGTGCAAAATACCTACTTATTTCATTTAATCTTAAATCTATAGTTCCATTACCTGGCCAGATGTCCTGCAGAGCGGAGTCAAGGTCCTGCAACACTAGTGGTATCGCCCGGAGTCGCTCCTTTGATATCTTCACCGAACTCATACGCAGTTCCACTTGCTCGGAGAGTTCGTCTCTAATGTCCGACGGCTGGGAATACGCTGCGCCACTCCATAGCAGTAACAATGTCGCTGGAAAAGTTATCAACCTTAAGATAAAAAATTGTGGGTTTGTATTTTGTCGATATATCATTGCGATTTTGAAATTAAATTGCAGCAATAGGTACCTATATCCTTTGTGGTACTTACTACCTATTACGTACCTACTACTATTATATAATGTTCAAGAATGGGTAGCGGGTAGACAATCCGAAAGGTAAGGTAGGTAGGTAGGTCCTTGATAATGGATTACCTATACTTAACGGTCACTCTTTCTCACACATCTCAATTTCATCAATAATGTTTTTTATTAGGTATAAGTACCTATTATTATTAGGAAGTACCTACATTGCATCTAACGCGTGTGGTTTTTACAAAGTACTTAGGTAATGTATATTAGCAGGCTAAGAAGGCTTCAAAGTGTTCAAGTAATTTGTAGTACTTACATATCATAAAAAAAATTAATGTTAAAATAAAAATTACTCACCCAATAGTTCTAGAATTTTCATAACTGAAACTGGTCTTTGAGACTGGTCCTCGAAGCTCTTGGTTCTTCGTGTTCTGCCGTCGATCGCTGGTCCACTACTACGGCTAGTTACTACATAAGTGATCAAAGAAGTGATGTTTTTGTTACCTTTCTATTTTGGTATTTTTTTTATTATTTTATGATTGGTTTTTAATAAAACACTAAGAATCTGTGGAAACTCATTTTTATTATACAGTGTTGATACGATGTATTCAATCAATTATAGGTATTTAATAATAGCTTAGGTACAAAAATATGAAGATGAAACTTTCCGAATGTTTTTATATTATTATGAAATTAATTAATTTAATCTTAAGAAAACTAACAGCACAATTAAAATAATACAAAATTTACCTAGATATATACACATAGGGCCAAAAAATTTACTTACACACATCAGTTTTCTAACTACCTACCTATTTATGAAATCTTGGACCACGTGGCCACAGAGCGGTTTTCGAAATAACATTCTGGAAAGTCACCCTTAAGTTAATTTCAAATCCAAAAATTCAGTAATTTAAAAGTAATGAAGTTTTGTAGGGGGATATTCGGCACATATCTCAAGCCTAATATTTTCTCCAAATAATCATTTTTATATTGCCTGATTATTTTATCAGCGTGTCGAAACAGTTTGATATATCTGTTAGAAGAGTCTGAGTCAAGATCTTCAGCGATGTTGTAGTTGTGTACAAACACATCTTGGATAACAAACACACTGCCCATGAATAAGGGCGTTGTTAAATTAGATTGGACGTTCTTTGAATATTGTGAAAACTTCCTAGGAAGTCTATCTATATGTAATGAAAATAATTGTCTTTCTATCGGGTATCCTATAATTGGGCAAATTACATATTTATCAAAATCAAACTGGGCATAATATTCGAAAAATCCACCTATAAGCGAATCCAAAGTAGTGTTGAGATAAGTATCGTATTTTAATTCATGGAAAGCTATGTTCCAGTTATATTTCAAATCGGGGTTAATTTTGGCCTGCAACATTGCAACAGAGGGCAATATGTTACGATGCTGCAGGTAAAATATAATCATCAGAAGTAGTCCATAGTTAGGCAGCACAGTCTTCCCGTTGACTCCATTGACAAGATGCGCAGACTTTCCCCATAACTTTATAATAAATGCAAATCTATATATATTTTTATCAATATGCAGTAGGTAGTTTATGAGTTTGCTTGTCTGAATGCTAGTGAAGCCATTAACTGTGAGATCTACGTTAATCATTGATGTAGCATGTTGTAATTTTAGTCGAGGGCTTTCAATCTTTTTTGGCATGTCTAGGTTTGTGAAGAGTTTGGGGTATTTGGCGAGAGTGTTAATAACGTTATTCATTAGTGTGTTTATTGTACGATTGTCAGCTGCACCGGTATCGAAGAGCACGGTGAAATCTGCGTCGCTGTCGAGGGTGGCTATGCCCTGAGGGACCGACCCGAATGAGGCAACTCTCGTCTCTGGAACGGAAAGTGGGAGGGTTACGCATAGGCAAAGTACCTATATTGTGAGGAAGTATATTCCGACCACCACTGCCGTATCAGTAAGTACTGATTTCCTAAAAAATACCTAAGTGCATAATTATTATAATACAAAAATGATATCTAATCTGGACTCTCCAATTAGTTTTAAAAATGAATACAATAAAGTAGGTAAGTACTTATAAAATAATTGCATTAAGCCACGTAATATTTTTATTTAAGTAGGTTCGTTGGACAGCTATTTTCAAATAAAAAAATACTTAGCATATTTTAACAAAATATAATGGTAAGTACTAGGTATTTTTATAATATCCATGTATATACCTACCTATTTCGTTAGTTCAATATGTACTTACCTACCTATGTATAGTAAAACCATTCTAAAAATGAACTCCCCTCCACAAAACCGTGATGATTTCAACGTGTGAGAGGAAATACAGAAAAACAGAATACACAGAAAAAAAAATACAGAATTCGGTAGAGGGGCGTTCATTTTAAAAATGGTTTTACTATACCTATTTATTTATAAAATGACAAGAACTTATTTTCAGAAAGTATTTATCAAAGATTAATTACCTATACAATTCAGCATTAAATTTAACAAAAATCTTATAATTCTGATCCGTCATAGTCCTTACAGATGATAAGGTTCCCAAAATGGCGGCGACTAATTCCAACATTGTTATCACCTGTGGACTCAATTAGACGCTTAACAAGATCTTTATAAATTGTGTGTGCCTTAGGACCCCAAGGACCCAATGTTTCTACCTAAAACAGGGTTTTTTTAACGTTTTAGGGATTCCGCTGATTATACCTTCTATAAAATATATAGATAATCAACTGACCTGGCCAATCCAAGCTCAAAACATCTTCTAAATCTTCCAAAACGCGTCTCAGACCATGTTTTCGTTCTTCTGGCATCTTCTCCTTGTCTATGATCCTCGTCACTCGTTCCTCTAGCCCATTTTTTACAGCAAATATTCCACCAATCAGTGATAAGATTTCCACCCAAAGCATGTTTAACAGACACAAAGAGTTTTCTCAGGTTTTAATCATGTATTTTTATATATTTACCTTCTATTAGGTAGGTAAGTAATTTAATGGAATCCAATTTGTAGGTATTTTATTTTATTAATTAGTTCCTTATCAATATCACGTGATTTAATGTACGGGTTATGTCAGAGAAAGAAATTAATTAATAAATTTAATTCACATTTAATGCTTGCGTCTACAATGCTTCAATCTATAAATACGTAGTGTACTACGTACAAATGCTACCTACAAACAAATGGTTCGTTAATAAAGATAACCATGTAAGTACCTACCTACCTGCTACTTGTTACATTCTGTCCTGAATATAACAGAATTATTTAACATATTATGTTAAATAATTCTGTTGATGGTACATTGTTTTCCATATAAGTAATCCAATAGTACTTACCTACCTACATTGTTTTTGTTTTAGTTATCTATATTATTTTATGGGTACAAGGTGCTCAAATTCTTAAAATAGTATGCGTATGTATGTAGCGAAGAGATCAGAATTATCTGGAATTATGGCCTCTTCTGCAACTTTTGACACTATCAGTGCCCATGACGCACGACCGTATTTCCTCACTGGTGTGACGCCGGCTCAGCTCTCCGAGCCTGAGCAGAGAATGGCCTACCGTCTTCTGGTATATAGCGTCACCATAGTGTCAGAGGATACTTATCCTGTGACCACCTACCTTTATTTACTTAAATAAATTAAATTTTTTTTTAATTTTTGAAACTTCAATTCTGATTATGGTTTAAGATAAGGCTAAGAAATCCTCATTATTTTGTTTAAAGCTTTTTGCAGCATGATGGACTTGTTCGATAAAGTTGGAATAGCAATAAATGTCTATGTCTTTTGCAATGTTGTTGTTGAGCAGGAACAAATCTTGGATAACTATTAAGGTATCCAAAAGTAATGGACTTGTTAAATTAGACTTAACGTTTTTTGAATAGATTGTATCCGAAATAGAAGTACTATTTTCTGAATAGTGCCGTTTCTCAATCGGGTAACCAGAGTGAGGATTAATAATGTATCTACTGTAGTCAAACTGATCGTAGTAAAGGAAAAACTCCTCTAAAAGTAAATTCAACGGGGTGGTTACATTTGTTTTGTATTCGAGTTCTCGAAATGCCACGTTCCACTCACCATATGCTGCAGGGTTAACGTTCGTCTGCAACATAGCAACGGGAGGCAACAAATTGCGTTGTTGCAGGTAAAATACCACCATCAGTATCAAACCGTAGTTTGGCAATTTGCCCGAGCAGGTGATTCCATGCGTTTGTGCCCAAAGCTTCACAGTGAACGCTAGTTTGTATAGTGTCTTATTTTGTAAGAGGTATTTAAGGAGTTTGCTTGTTTGTACACTGTTTAAGTTATTAATGGTGAGGTCTACGTTAAACTGTGTGGGGATATGTCTAAATTTGATGACTGGGGTTTCGGCTTGTGTGGGGAAGATCACGAAGTTTGCGAAGAGGTGTGGGTGTCGGAGCAACGTCTCTGTGACGTTCGGGTAGAGTATCCTGGCTGTGTTCCCAACGTTGGGAATGAGGACAGAGCAGTCGATGTCACTGTCCACTGTTGCAAGGCGGGGCGGAATGGACCCGTAAACTACAACCCGAGATCCTGAAATGATAAAAATAATGACATAAGCACACTATTTACGTTCCTACTGCAGGGACGTCTCTTTTAAAGAGGGAGATAAGCAGTTTCCTCACGATATTTTCCTCTACTTTTAAAGGACGTGTATTTTAAGAAGAAAAATCCAGAAGAGCATGGAAGTCAAGTGTGCTCCCACTAAGCCAACATGGCTTTTAATGACAATAATACTAATAAGGGAAGATGTAGTTTGTTTATTGATCTTTCAACCAAAAACTACTGAATGAAAGTTGTAGCGTCTCACCAGACCCTTATAAGAGGACAAAGCTGAGGCTTCAAATGCTCACTATTTCCGCCTTCTTTCTAACTGTTTCTAATCTCATGGTGTTTTTGTACTAAACAATTAGTATCACCTTCCTTGAACGCTAAAAAACGAAATGATATTCTGCCTACTTTATTGAAAAAAGATGGTGCGCAGTCCCTCAATCGTTAAATGACAGACTGTCACGATTGTGTGACCCTGTTTAAGGACCGTGACAAGCAGCTGCTTAGCGTGTTAGAAAACTTATTCTTAATTCGTAGATTTACGTTCGGTCTCATTAATTCATCTTCATCATTTCAACCATTCGACGTCCTACACACTTTAACGTTAAGATTTCCAGTTATTTCGATCGGCACGGCAGCCACTTACACCCACCGTGAACCAGCAACTTTCACTAGATACTAGATGATTTATCCATCTTGTTGGTGGACGTCCGACGCTGCGTTTGCCGATTCGGAGTCCATTTAAGAACTTTTAAGTCACATCAGTAATTTGTTCCACGTCCTTTATTGCTTGGCTAATACTTCAAAGATCTAATCAAAAGGGGTTGGTTCCACTCAATGCCAGATTTCTTCCCAGAGAATGCCACGAAATATTTTAATAAAAATGATGTAAGTACCTAAATTAGTCCCAACCAATGCCATGACAAGCAAGTACAGTTAACGGTAATAATCATAGTAAGATCGAAGAAGAACTGCTAGAGCGAGATAGTAAATGTTTGAGCGAAACAGACTATGTATTGTTTTCCATTGTTTATCGTCCTTCGCAAATACAAACTCTTATCAGTTAACCTTGGACCCTTGCAACGTACGCAATGTCTGTGCCGTGAATATCATTTGAATAGTGCAAAATGGGTGACAACCAAGATGACGGAGATGAAGTGAGCTCCAGTTATGTATCATCTACGAGTACACTAACATTCATAGACTGCCCGAGTAAGTACCTACCTACTTACTATTTAGCTTATACTTTATGTGATGCTTCTAAATATAGGTTTGCTTTTCCCGATATAGGTATTGTTTTCGATCAATTAAGGGTGCTGATTACGAATATGACATTAATTTTGAAATCCAAGATGGCGGTTTTTTTGTTTTCTTTTTTCCAATATGTGTATCGACTAATAAAGGGTTGCTTATTACAAATTTGACGGCAGACACCTTCTTTTTTCGATATTGGTATCATTTTCAACGAATACAAGGGCGGTGATTACGTGAAAACTTGATCAATTGAGTCATAAATCATAAATATTTATTTGCATGTTCTCATATACAGTAGATATAACTTGGTGGACCTGAAGTTAGCTGTCTGGCTGCACAGTTGGACGGGCTTTTTAACTAACAGAATAGTTAAGACTTAACTGATCTGATGTAAATTAGCGAAGGCAGTGTAAAGCAGAGCTAACATAAATATTTTATTTTTAGATAACCGGAAAATACTTTTAAAAGACAATCGCCGGCATTCGCTTCATAATCAATCTAAAGATGGGACTCAGCTGTGGAGGTGTACGAACAGCAAGACCTGTAATGCAAGATTGAAAATATTAGGGGAGAGAATTCTGGGTGAAGATCGTCATTTGTGTACACAAGATCAACTCAAGTCCGTATCTCAAGCTTTTAAAGAAGAATGTATTGAAAACGTCAAAAATTGTCATGCTCCTATAACAGAAATTTACAAAAAAACCGTGAAGGAATATGTAGATAGAGGATACAACCTACTGGAGAATATTCCCAATTATGAAATTTGGAATTGTGAAGGCGAAAGGCACCGAACGACTAACTTAGTCGAAGCCTGGCACAAAAAATTTAAAGGCCAGATAAAAAAAAAGCCCCGTTTACTCGAACTCCTGTACAAAATTCGAGAACAAGCAGAGTATTTTGAAAAATACCATGTCACAACCAAACGAACCCAAAGGTCGATAAACAGAGATCATAATATAAAACTAATTGAACAAAAATACAGAGAGAAAACTATAAGTATTATTGATGCTCTCAATCAATATAAAAATTTATAATGATAAAACTTATATGTATGTACAAATGATTCCTAGAAGTTAGTTGACAATAAATGTGTATTAGATTTAATTATTAGTTGTTGGTATGGTATGATATCAGAAACAAAGAAAAAAGAGAAGACAATTTTAAGATCTAAAACTATTTACAATATACATTATATAAATTTATTCTACTCTACTTTCTTTGTTTCTGCTACCATACTATGTCAAACAAAATCATAAATGACTGCGATTATAATTATTTTAAGCAGTTACAAACGTTAATTTCTGTGATGATTAAAATATTTGGTAGATACTTATTTAAGTAATAACTTAGTTTAATTTGTGATATTTATAAACAGGTCGAAGATTACCAGTGTTTTCATAAAAGTTTTAAATATTAAGGTTGATTACTGTGATATTTATGAAAATAGATAGTTAATGTTTTTCTGAATAGTAAGATTATTTTAAACCAGTGTTTTCGTAAAAAATTAAATATTAAGGTTGATTACTGTGATATTTATAAAAATAGATACCTAGTTTTTTTGAATAGTAAGTTATTATAAAAATAGATGTTTATAAAAATAGATAGGTAGTGTTTTCTGAAATATATATAAAAAAATATTGCAAGTTCATTTGTTATTTCATTTGACAAACATCGGTCCCTGCTAGTAGTTTACATACATACATGGGAAAGTAAACCAAAAATTGTTGTCTTAGGCTTTTTGCGTTAACTGTACCTGCCGAAAACTCCTGGCATTCACTGGGAAGGAAATAACTTTGTGTCAGTCGATTAAAAATGTCGTGGCATTGCTTGGGACTAAAAGTATGAAGTTTAAAATTCAGAGAACAATAGGTGTGGCATTGGTGGGACTAACCCATCAAAAGCTAGGTACGTCGATGACCCTCATTATTCTAAGTAACTCCTTATTTGTGACTCCCCCGTCCGTAGAGATACTAGCTCTTTGAAAGAATATAAAGTTCGTGAATGTTTTATAATAAAAACAGTGTATCTTTTATAAAATAATAACACATAAGCTACCTACTTTTTACCGCAAAAAATCTCACTAAAAGAGACCTGCAGGAAGAGGTGGTGTGATAAAACTCATAGGCCGGCACCAAACGGGATCTGTTTGCATGGTTTTGTTTTTTATCGAGTAACCAACAAAGGAGTGAAAGTACAAGATTCAGAACTTACCAGGCCAGTCTCCGGTAAGTACATCTTCTATTTCCTTCAAAACGTGTTCCACATTCTGCAGTCGTTCCTCCCCCATCCTCCTGTTGTCTATGGTCCTCGTCATTCTGTCTTCAAAACTCGTGGCTTGCTCCTCAAACATCTTGGCTAAGGAAGCGGAGATGCCCCACAATAAAAATATAAATGTTCCCGAGAACATGCTTATCGTCGTAAGGTTCAAATAGAATGACCGTGGTGTAAGTAAGCTTACTAAGTGGCGTATCGGACAATTAAATACAAACGATGCTTTAAATCCTCTTCGTTTAGGTTCCGTGTTAATGTTAAGCTACCTAGAAATTATGTAGTTACATTTGTGTCAGAAAACACACTTTTAATCATTAATAGCATGGTTTGGTTAGGTTCCATTATTTAAATATAAATAAATAAATATTGCTGGACAATTTACACAACGATTTACTTCGGCGAAATAATAATAAAATATAATAATAATAATGTTATACCTACCTAAATCTATTTGATTAGGGTTTTCAATTTGATGTATGTATAAACGCTAATAATTTTATAAGACCAATTTTTTTTTCTTATAGGTACCTACTACACAACATGTCCTTATACTCTGCTAATTTTGTATGTTTTATTAAGTACCTACACTTAAGATTATAAGACTTTATTGAAATATTTAACATAAAATCTTACATTTTAGTAAAGCTGTTCCTAGTCCCTCGGCGGCGCTACCCCGCGGCAAGCGGGGACGGTGGAGAAACCACTCGGAGAACCGGACCCGCGGAGGCCAAGCAGGCGTCGTCACAGCGTCGTATACGTGCTCCGGCATACCAATAACAAAAGATGCGTGAAGTTCCGATCGAATGTTTCTTTTTTCCACGGAGTAAGTAGCTTTAGAGATCCCATTTAAAAAGTTATGAACCTGCTCGGTCGTTGTATTGGGCATAAAATATGAATAAATTTGGTTCTTTCTGCAGCTTGTATGTCAGTCGAAGACCTTCCTGTCCCTACGACGACAGTGCGTTTTGGATTTTTTAGCTTATTGTTTTTTCCAACGACACGCCAATGTCCATCATCCGTTTCGCTCGACAGCGATAATTCTGTATCAGGAATTATCTTGGAATTATCTTTGCTAGTTGTTAACTTTAGAGGTGATTTCTCGGTACCAAGGTGTCGATACGCTCACTAGGTTTTGGCGATCCCGCTACTGTTACGGTTGCATTGCTGCGTTTCTTCGCGTTATTCGCCAGTTTGGCTATAGCCAGCGATGCTTGCGTGCGCACATTGCGTACCGGTCGCTGCGTCGCTGCTGCGGTGCTCGGTATCGTGGTACACGGGGAACTCAACGGTGACTTGCAACTTGAGATTTGTGGAATATGTTTTGATATAATTGCAGTTTGTTCACTGATCCGTAATTCCAGAGAATTCCAGAGAAAGCACTGTGTTCTGTAACTCGCGCACTAAGCTTTCCAAAGCGTTTTTAGACATATTTACGTTATTACGAATTTAACAATCGCGTAGATGTTAACGTTACTCCGAGCGCGACGACGGTCAATATCATTCGGATTCTTCTGGGGATCCCCGAATAGCGGGAGTTACCCGAATATCCAGTGTTGCCAACTGGTTTACCTAAGCTCTTCCACATTATCTTGTTATTAGACCCAGTATTATTGTCGTTATGTAGTTTCAGTTCTTCCAAAAATAGTTGTGTTTATTTGCTTCTAAAGATTCCTAGTAATCAATTTCTGCCTTGAAATAAATTCTAGTTATCGGCTTCCGAAGCAGTCTGTAGAAAATCCCATGCAGCTGCAAGATATCGCTGCAATTGCCATTGAGAACATAAGGTATATGATTATTAACTGCTGTGTAATTCGTTGAAACTATACATTAATGGCCTGTTTAAGATAGTAAATAAAACCAGAATTACTAATTCCTACATTTATATTATAATATACAGAGTTTTTGGAAATACACCAAAAACTATTTTTTTTAAATACATACTTAATTCAATTATAATGACTTTAATAAAAAAAACTAGAATAAAGGTTAAAGTCCATAGGGCTCATGCTTGTTCTTCACGACGTAAAAGGAGTCAATGACCTTGCCGTCCAGGTCAACGTCCACCTGGAAATAATATAAATAATAAATAGAGCATTCAAACCACATTCAAACGAACACGGATTAGCGCCTAGCACTATTGTAAGAGAATTTGGTATGGACAATATACGTATATATTATTTTTAATAGGAGATGGATAGTACTAGAATACTCGAAAGTAATATTGGCAGATCGTAAATCGTTAAGAATTAACTAAACGATCTGCCACGAACGATATTACGATGGGGGTACGGGTGAAATTTGACGAAATTCTACATACAGGGTTAAAGACCTTAAGATTCAATTAATAAATCGTTATCTAAATCGTGTCATGGGATGGAATGTTGCCCTCTACGGTGCCGTCAGTCATTCCCTGAGAATGGCGCTTAAAACAGTGTCAAAATATCAGTAAACTCAGAAATATCTAAATCAAGGTTTGCTGTTTAAATATTAGGTAGTAAAAGATCTACAAATAGTGACCTGTTCAAAGTAGATGTGCGTTTGGTTGTACGCCACGAAGCGGGTGTACCCGTAGTCACTGGAGCGGAATGCCGACCACTCTTGAGGGTTTGCTGAAAAGAAATTAAAAGATAAATTTTGCCGAGTGGTACCGACAGCAATATCACACAAGTATTTATTAACCGACTTCAAAAGAGGAGGTTATTAAGCCGACTGTTTTTTATGCTAGTTACCCAAAACTGTGGTTCAGGCAAACCTATTTGGATTATTATTTTTTTTATTTAAAAGCTGATGTTTCCCGCATGGTCCCGTTTTATTTTTGCTCAGTTATAAATTGTATAATGATAAAACACTGTCATACAAAGCTAAGCGGCTTTTCAGACGCAACTTTGAATAATAGGGAAGAAAGAAATAAAGAATTTAAAAGGAAGAAAAATGATCAAAAATATCCCTTTAAAACCAAAATATCATTGTAATTTTAAGAGTTACAGTCTTCTTACGTATGAATTTATCCGTATCTTCTTTGCATCCCGCTGATCCAGTAATGATGTGAATGGGAGCACTGGAAAAACGAAAAATATTACAATCAGAACCACATCTGGTATTATGCTATTCTTATCTTATCCTTCTAATAATGTTTCAGGCATAACAGCTGCCAATTTTATTTTATAAATAGGTTAGTTTAGAATTTGTATAATGTTATTGTATATAATGGTTTAATTCTTCGAATTGCAGCGTGATCATTAGTGGTTATGAAATAAAATTAGTGGTGTTCAAATGTAAAGTAAGTACTTAGATGTTTCATAATCAATAAGTCACCTGGGTGATAGCAGTTACAAGCGTTACATTGACGATTGATTTCGGTTCAATCTAAGTAGCCCAGATCACCACGTCCACCTCAGACGAGTTCAGAACCGGTTAAACCTGGAACCAGCCATCATCTAGAATGATACATACCCGGGGTTGACGTAGGGATGTTCTGTGGAGCCGTTGTAGACTTTGTTGTCGTAGAGCGGCCACGTGCGCTCGTACGAGTGCTCGTGCGCCCAGATCGCCACGTCCACGCCGAACCGGTTCAGGAGCGGCTCCAGGGCTGGAAACAACCGCCATCTTGTATGATACATACCCGGGGTTGACGTAGGGATGTTCTGTGGAGCCGTTGTAGACTTTGTTGTCGTAGAGCGGCCACGTGCGCTCGTACGAGTGCTCGTGCGCCCAGATCGCCACGTCCACGCCGAACCGGTTCAGGAGCGGCTCCAGGGCTGGAAACAACCGCCATCTTGTATGATACATACCCGGGGTTGACGTAGGGATGTTCTGTGGAGCCGTTGTAGACTTTGTTGTCGTAGAGCGGCCACGTGCGCTCGTACGAGTGCTCGTGCGCCCAGATCGCCACGTCCACGCCGAACCGGTTCAGGAGCGGCTCCAGGGCTGGAAACAACCGCCATCTTGTATGATACATACCCGGGGTTGACGTAGGGATGTTCTGTGGAGCCGTTGTAGACTTTGTTGTCGTAGAGCGGCCACGTGCGCTCGTACGAGTGCTCGTGCGCCCAGATCGCCACGTCCACGCCGAACCGGTTCAGGAGCGGCTCCAGGGCTGGAAACAACCGCCAACTTGATTGTTTATTTTTTCTTTAATGCTATTTCTTTAATATTATTTTTTCTTTGCTATAATTAACTACTTTTACTATTGTGAAAACTAAACTAAATCTACGAATAAAAAAAATCTTTCTTTCTTTCTTTCTTTAAGGTAATTTTAACTTCATGTGTCTATCCTATAATAATAAGTTACCTTAGTTTTTAAGCAAACTTATTGACATCCGTTAGTTACCCACCATTTCTGTTACTATAAACACCTAGTTAGTTATCCGAAAATTGTAAATTAGAAATGAAATAATCGTGAGAGTGTAAGAATCAATCAGCCCGGCATAGGGACTTACCAAACATCCCATTAATACCGACCCTGGTCAGTTCATGAGCACACTCTTTCACACTCTGAGGATCCATGTCGCTGCAGTACATCGGTCTATGTGCGAACAATACAATCCAAGGACGAATCAACCTGAAAGTGCGAAAAGATGTTAGAGAGAGCTCACCGTAGGCTCCGAGTAGTCCGCGTCTCGTGTACTCGAAGGCACAGTCGCCGTCGTGCACGTCGCTGCAGTACATCGGCCTGTGCCCGAATAATACTATCCACGGGTGTATTGCTCTGGAATTTCAGTTTGAGTAAAAAATATCAAACTTTTAGCAACGGAGCTCCATCCTTGGCTCTTTGCCTAGTCTAGAGCTCCTACAAGTTGGTTTGATACCATGCAACAGGCAGGGAAGGCAGCTTGCACCATGCTCTACAAGTCTACACTGCACATGCCCGCGGTGCCTGATCGTTCGTGGTCTCGATCATCAGCCGTGAGGGACCGGGGGAGGAAAAGTATCTGTATGTTCTGAAATTTAGGATTTCATAAAGATTACTTTACCGTCATAAACACACTTATCTATCAATATAATCATTTTGTGTAATCTTTTTAGTAGTGACTTATGACAGTGACTATGGATACCATTGTAGTTTACCTGTTATGGGACAGGTTGGCCTTCCTGAGGTCCTCCTCGAGCCACTCGTACTGGTTGACGAGGAGCTTGTACCCGTACTGCAGGTAGTAGTACACCTGTGACTATGTATATAATAGTAGTTGACCTGTTGTGGGGCAGGTTGGCCTTCCTGAGGTCCTCCTCGAGCCACTCGTACTGGTTGACGAGGAGCTTGTACCCGTACTGCAGGTAGTAGTACACCTGTGACTATGTATATAATAGTAGTTGACCTGTTATGGGGCAGGTTGGCCTTCCTGAGGTCCTCCTCGAGCCACTCGTACTGGTTGACGAGGAGCTTGTACCCGTACTGCAGGTAGTAGTACACCTGTGACTATGTACATAATAGTAGTTGACCTGTTGTGGGGCAGGTTGGCCTTCCTGAGGTCCTCCTCGAGCCACTCGTACTGGTTGACGAGGAGCTTGTACCCGTACTGCAGGTAGTAGTACACCTGTGACTATGTATATAATAGTAGTTGACCTGTTGTGGGGCAGGTTGGCCTTCCTGAGGTCCTCCTCGAGCCACTCGTACTGGTTGACGAGGAGCTTGTACCCGTACTGCAGGTAGTAGTACACCTGTGACTATGTATATAATAGTAGTTGACCTGTTGTGGGGCAGGTTGGCCTTCCTGAGGTCCTCCTCGAGCCACTCGTACTGGTTGACGAGGAGCTTGTACCCGTACTGCAGGTAGTAGTACACCTGTGACTATGTATATAATAGTAGTTGACCTGTTGTGGGGCAGGTTGGCCTTCCTGAGGTCCTCCTCGAGCCACTCGTACTGGTTGACGAGGAGCTTGTACCCGTACTGCAGGTAGTAGTACACCTGTGACTATGTATATAATAGTAGTTGACCTGTTGTGGGGCAGGTTGGCCTTCCTGAGGTCCTCCTCGAGCCACTCGTACTGGTTGACGAGGAGCTTGTACCCGTACTGCAGGTAGTAGTACACCTGTGACTATGTATATAATAGTAGTTGACCTGTTGTGGGGCAGGTTGGCCTTCCTGAGGTCCTCCTCGAGCCACTCGTACTGGTTGACGAGGAGCTTGTACCCGTACTGCAGGTAGTAGTACACCTGTGACTATGTATATAATAGTAGTTGACCTGTTGTGGGGCAGGTTGGCCTTCCTGAGGTCCTCCTCGAGCCACTCGTACTGGTTGACGAGGAGCTTGTACCCGTACTGCAGGTAGTAGTACACCTGTGACTATGTATATAATAGTAGTTGACCTGTTGTGGGGCAGGTTGGCCTTCCTGAGGTCCTCCTCGAGCCACTCGTACTGGTTGACGAGGAGCTTGTACCCGTACTGCAGGTAGTAGTACACCTGTGACTATGTATATAATAGTAGTTGACCTGTTGTGGGGCAGGTTGGCCTTCCTGAGGTCCTCCTCGAGCCACTCGTACTGGTTGACGAGGAGCTTGTACCCGTACTGCAGGTAGTAGTACACCTCGCTGGACACGGACACGAAGTGCACCGGCCCGAGCGAGAACGAGTAGAACAGGCTCGAGTCCCGGCCCGGCATCGAGAAACGCGCCGCGTAGTTGCTGAAGTTACTGCAACATAATCACAACCCTTATGTCAACTTTCTAATCTTAAACAGTTTGAACCTCTCTGGCATTAACAACCTAAGAGTATGATTCGCTCGTACTTATTTAGTCAACTTACTAATTTTGTAGCATGCGATAATTACTATTTCTGTTCGTGGTTCCCAGGACAGGTCATGTAGGGCACGAGAGAGGCAAGCGGTTGTATCTGTCGCATGAACTGGTCGCCGACGCGCGCTTCGTCAGAGTCCATGTCGTACGCGAAGTCGCCGACGTGCAAGATCACGTCGAAGTGACCGCGCTCCGCTTCGTCTTGGAGATAGGACATCGACTGTGAAAGTACTTAAACATTAATAAGCAAAGCAGTATACCTAATAACCTATTAGGCTACAATAATGCCCATAAGGATTTTCCTTCTTGAATTCAATAAGGCCTTTGACATAGTAAAAAACGAAATTTTTATCTCAATACTTTTGAGAGTAGTTTAGAAAAAAAATTGTGTCACTGTTACACCTGAGTATCTCCTGCATCATTACATTATTGCCTAATCAATAATAATTGATAAATTTGCTTTATTTAGACAAAGCATAATTTATCTATAACGTCTTTGATCAGGGCTCTATTTTGGGACCCGAATGCTTAAATTTTTTTAACGCAGTTTGCTGTCGTTTATTATTTTATGAAGCTGGAATAAATATACTACAAAAAGTGTAATTCAGAAAGTATGTATTCTGTGCTAAAAATGTCAATGTTTCCTAGAAAAATGAGGCAGGTTTAACTTTAAATTATTAGTATTATTTATGTATTTTATCATAAATAACACTTATTTATTAAAGAAATTATATCAAATGAAGCGTAACAGAAAAGCATAAATCATACCACAACACAGTTAATATTGTAACTGTAAAGTGGTAGGTACTTTATAGTTAACATAATTATCACTGTAGAACCTAGTTCAATATTCTAGATAAAAAATATCATTGACCCGGTTTAACCCTTTGCATTTGTTGTAATAATATGAATAAAACATACTTATTAATGATTACTTTGCAGTATGTCACAAAGTACAATATTTATTGAATATATCTTATCCATTCTAAGTAGGTTATTTGAATCACAGCAAAAACGTTCGAAGTAGAACACTTCTATACAACGTACAATTATACATGTATGTATTAAATTTATAATATTTTATGTGTTCTATTTATGTGTTATTTATTGGATGTCGGTAGGTACTTACCAAGCGTAAAATATGATGATGATAATCGGATATATATATATATATATGCTACGCTGTAGAAATATTTTGTAAAGAATTATCGGAAAATCGAAGCATGTCCTAATTATAATTTACGTTTAATAATTGCATTATCTATGGACAATACATTCGATGCATTAAGTAATTATTGGTGAAGGTAGGTTTTCTAAATCCAAATTAAATTTATATTTATACGACAGTTAAACACGTAATAAAAAGTTATATGTTTTATGACTGTCGAAAAAAATACTAACCAACAAAATACATAACATATTTCTTACCCGAACTGTTGGAGAACACCAGAGCCTTTGTTCGAACAATAACGATATAAAGTAAATACCTACATAGTTTTTCTTTCGGCTTTAGTTAATACATTAATAATTTCCATCCGTAGGCGAAACGTTAGAATTAGGGATATTCTGCACGATATTCTCGAACAATAAACCATACGTCATTAATTTTAATAACGTTCGAAGACAATTTAAATGGAGCAGAACACCCTGAGTTTTAATATGTTCGAAGCACGAGTGACATTCACCAACCTGCAATCGGCCAGAGTTAGAGTTTAAGACATAATCTCTCTCGTCAATTAGAGAATCCCTATGACCCAGCAATGGGAAGGTAAATATGGGTGATTCTTATATCGAAAGCCCCACGCTGCCGCGCCGCAAGAAAAACTATTTACATCATATCCACATTATTGTAACAATAAAGGGTGTTCTTGTCCGTAAATGTCATCAAAGAAGACAATACAGTTCAACTACAGTTTTATAAAGGTTTTATATAGTATTACTAACGTGTGCGTTCTCGCTGCCCATGTCTCCGTAGATGGCGGCGCGCACCGTCCAGTTGTGTCCCGCGGGCGGCGTGCGGAACGAGAACAGCTCCGACCAGCCGAACCGCGAGCCCGCGTGGTACACTGCAACAGGCGGACGTGAGTGTTGCACTGTGCAGCTGTATAGTAGCTAGTGTAGGTATGTGAGCCCGCGTGGTACACTGCAACAGGCGGACGTGAGTGTTGCACTGTGCAGCTGTATAGTAGCTAGTGTAGGTATGTGAGCCCGCGTGGTACACTGCAACAGGCGGACGTGAGTGTGGCACTGTGCAGCTGTATAGTAGCTAGTGTAGGTATGTGAGCCCGCGTGGTACACTGCAACAGGCGGACGTGAGTGTTGCACTGTGCAGCTGTATAGTAGCTAGTGTAGGTATGTGAGCCCGCGTGGTACACTGCAACAGGCGGACGTGAGTGTTGCACTGTGCAGCTGTATAGTAGCTAGTGTAGGTATGTGAGCCCGCGTGGTACACTGCAACAGGCGGACGTGAGTGTTGCACTGTGCAGCTGTATAGTAGCTAGTGTAGGTATGTGAGCCCGCGTGGTACACTGCAACAGGCGGACGTGAGTGTTGCACTGTGCAGCTGTATAGTAGCTAGTGTAGGTATGTGAGCCCGCGTGGTACACTGCAACAGGCGGACGTGAGTGTTGCACTGTGCAGCTGTATAGTAGCTAGTGTAGGTATGTGAGCCCGCGTGGTACACTGCAACAGGCGGACGTGAGTGTTGCACTGTGCAGCTGTGTAGTAGCTAGTGTAGGTATGTGAGCCCGCGTGGTACACTGCAACAGGCGGACGTGAGTGTTCAACTGTTCAGCTGTATAGTGCCAGTATAGGTATGTGCTCACTGTATGTGGTGTCGTGGTCGAGGTCCCGCAGCGCCACGCGGTGCACGTACTGCGCGCGGCGCTCGCGCCCGCCGTCCTCGAACAGGCGCGCCGAGCCCGCCGCGCGCACAGACAGCGCGCCGGCGCCGAACTCCACCAACGACTCGCCGCTGTCGTTGAACGTCGACCATGTCACCACTATGTCGTTAGACTTCTCTGGAAGAATGAAGATGTTGCATTAGCTTAGAGAGCAAGACAAAACTGACAGAGAAAAGAAAGACCAGCGAAAGGGGCGGAAATAACTAGCTGACCCGCCCGTGGCTTCGCCCGCTTTATTCCCATGTGGGACGGGTAAAAATATTATTGGGTAGAAAAACCTTGGGTCGAACGGGTAAGCACTCGTGTTCTTTCGTTTTTAATCTTCCCTGGGCTACTACGACAATTTTAAAACCAAAAGCCAATCGGCCCAGACGTTCTGGAGTTATAAAATTATAAATTAAAGAGGCATGATTTCTATATATGACTAAAAGTAAGTAAATAAAAATACAGTGGTCCATATGATTAATGGTTATTAACCTTCCTGAGTGATTTAATTAAGTAGGTACTTAGTTAATACAAGTCATGACCTCGTTTGATGTGATAGGAAAAGATGTCATACAGACAGAAGTTAGTTTCGGATTTCAATAACTTACTTTTGTCATCATAAATAACATTACGATTTCTTAATATCATTAACATGAAATGAAAACGTATTTCTTAAAATAATTAACCGATTAAGCACTCAAGTCAATCACCCATTTAATTTACCTAGTTACATACTACATAATACTTTGTGTTCTGACTGAACAATGGAATGAAATTAAAATTTTATGTATCTATCTGTAGGTACCTATCAGACAAAAAGTCGTTAATTTTGTTTATACCTACTTCACTGGAACGGAAAATGTTATCAATTATTCTATGCATAACATCCTACGCTGCCACAAACGCTGAGTACACTGATACCTAATCTAATTATTAGAAACAAATAAAATGGTAAAACAATTATATGTATTATGTACCTTATAATGTCACAAGTAACCGCAGTTCTACACGATAGAACTTAGGGAATTTGATGGGTTGATAAGAAAAGTAAGAAAATACTTAGTAGAATTGGAATAATTATAAAATAACTAGCTGACCCACCTGCTTTATTCCCACGTTTTCATCCTCACATATACTGGGCTATTAGGACTATTTTAAAACCAAAAGCACCTAAATCGGCTCAGCCGTAGATAATACGTAGCTACTGTAATAAAACCATCATCTAGTTTATGAGACTAAGAGGACTTACCGCCAAATGCAATATGCAACTGCTCCGGTTGGCAGTAAGCGCAGTCATAGTGATACTCCACGGCCGACACAACCGAGGCTTGAAGACCTCCCATCACCAGCAGAACTAACAGCTTCATTTCGGAGCTACGAATAAACAAAACAAAATGCGTCCACTCTGTGCAAAGACCACCGTACGAATGACACAAGATGTTTTGATTGAGTGATTTGAAGCGAATACAGCGCTTGATTGCTTGATCAAGCTTGTTGTTATACAGCGTGGTTTTGAAGCTGTAGAACTTACATCAAAGAGTTATTTGAAGAATTGCCTTCGTTGTTCGGGGATAAGGACAGCTACCTGCCCTGCTATATTGGCTGTTAGCGGTCGAAGGATTATTTATTTAGATAAGTCGAGGGAAAAGAAATACTTATGATGAATAGACCGTGCCATTTTTATGACTGATTAATTGTAACTTAAAAACTCCTTGCCGAGTAGATAAGAAGATTGTGATATGACGTGTATATTGTTATGTCAAAGTTTATGTAAATAAATTACTCAGAAGGAATCTGTCTCTGAGATAAATTTTTTTTATTATGTTATAGACACCGAAATTGTTTTGTCAGAGTCATAAAATAAAAAAAAGGCAAAGTATTTTCATGGCATAGATAGTAAAGTCTTTGTAAATTAGATATCATAAGATACTATTGACATTGGCGATTTGCAGATAGGAGATAAACCACTTTTAAAATGAACGCCTTTATTCCCATTATACCAGATTCCCAATATACCAGATTCCTATTATACCAGATTCCTATTATACCAGATTCCCCTAATACCAGAAAATGTACTGTTATGATCATAAATAAATTCAAATTCAAAAAAAATCAAAAATATTTATTTGGATCAATATACATTAGTACCACAAACTTGAACACTGAAAACTGCTAAAGCTTATAGTTCGGCAACTTTTTTCAGGCCGTAATTCAAAATTATAAATTCATGAATATCACCTCAAAATACAATTTAATTTAGATTTCTGTTCAATTCTGTGCTATCTGACAGTTGTTTAGACCTGACGCGTACAGAAAAAATATCAAACACCCTCATTTATTACTATTAAATATTTATACACTGTATTTTTTGGTTTTGTTATTACTGTACTTCTGGTATTAGGGGAATCTGGTATAATAGGAATCTGGTATAATAGGCATCTGGTATATTGGGAATCTGGTATAATGGGAATAAAGGAATGAACGCCCCTCCACCGCGGTTACACGTACATGCAAAAAGGTGTATAGATACAAACACACATAAATTGATCTTTGTCATTTGATGTTCATAGTAAATTCAGCAATATTCATTCTTACTGTTACTATTAAATTCCCGTATTAAAATCTTTTGATACTAAATAAAACAACGTACGTAAATCAAAATTTCAAAATCGTAAAGATAGTAAATAATTATAAATTTCACTTTTATTAAACTTATCATAAATGCACAGTTAGTTTTTTTATATTATATAATTAAGAACATATAAGTAATAGTCATTAGCTACAAAATAATTATGTAGACGACGTATTATTTACGACTGCACTCAGCGGCTGATTTATAATAAAAAATCTCTCGTTATAACGTCAGTGAGTTGTCGGTTAACTCTCGACACCTCACAACACGCCGCGCCGCCTCTCTTCTCCGATGCCTTCATCGTCCATCCACGTAGCGATAAATAAATAAATATTACTGGACAATTTTACACAGCGACATTTAGCCCCGTGGTAAGCTCGAAACTTGTGTTACGGGTGCTAGATTTCTGATATACCTACTTAATATAATATACATACATAGATAGATATTTTTTATTATACATATATAACTATGAATATTTACTGTCGCTTTTATCAGTCACTCCACCTCATACTTAAAATTAAAACAACAAAAACATATATTTCTTGCTACGTAGGTAGATAATATAGGTACAGGTTATTAAAGTCATACCCACTGCTGATGATAGGTACTGAAAAAATTAATAATGATGCTTAATAACTATGATTTGAATAAAATAGACTAGATTAAGGGTTAAAGTCCGAAGGGCCCATGTTTGTTCTGCACGACGTAGAAGGAGTCAATGACCTTGCCGTCGAGGTCAACGTCCACCTGCAAATAAACGTAAAGTTAATTCATATGCGAAGTACTTCTTATTAATAACAGAAGTCAGGGACTAGTTAAGCATAAGGACTCTTTCAAGTTTCCACTGCTAGGATACAAAGACCTCTCCTTGGCGCGAGAGATTAGGCCATAATTCACCCCGCTCTGGCTGGCCAAGTGCGGGTTGATGATATCTCAGAGCATACAAAATAGCATGCTCTGGAAACTTTGAAGAGTTTGAACGATGGTTTTAACAATACAATATCTTAATACAATGACAATTTAATATTGCACCTAAAAACATTATACCAATGTGAGCACCTGGACGGTTTGTCCAGGTGCTCACATTGGTATAATGTTTTGGACAAACCGTCCAGGTGCTCACATTGGTCCTTAACACTATTAACAATACATTTCAGCCATCTAATTTGAGACCAAATACAGTATCCATTAATATATATCCTGAGTTAGTTATGAGAAGTAAGTAGGTAAACCAGTTCATATTTTTTACATATTTTTTTAAGAAACAACCAGAATTCTAAAGGGCTTGGTTTCAAAGTTTGTATCATCGATTTTTGGAATGAAAGTGTGGTTCTTCTTAGCCAATAGGCATTACTCAGGTGGCAACCAACTTATAACCTGGGTAACGATTCAGTTGATTAATTCGCTTTCCTATGACAATAGTATTGTATCATTATACTGCATTTTGACACATTCAGTACCTAATCCATAGCTGTTACAAGATCTACAAATAGTGACCTGTTCAAAGTAGATGTGCGTTTGGTTGTACGCCACGAAGCGCGTGTATCCGTAGTCACTGGAGCGGAACGCCGACCACTCTTGAGGGTTGTCTGAAACATTGTAACATCATAAGTAATATTAGATTATTTTGCCATACGGTAAACTGGTGAGTGACATTTAATTTATTAAATGCCACAATAATTGTATTGATTAAATATAATTACACGTTATAACAAAAAGAAAGTTAAGGAAAGTTCTACGAATAGGGAAGAAAAAATAATGAAATGAAAATAAATATCCTTATATGCTTTTTGGAACCGTAATGCTAGTGTAAAATTTACATTTAAAGTTTTCTTACCGACGAATTTATCCGTATTTTCTTTACATCCAGCTGATCCAGTGACGATGTGAATGGGAGCTCTATAAAAGCGAATAGTTATAAAAATAAGATGACATATCCAAGTTTCATCAATAGATAAATATATTATATTGAACCCATAGATTTGAATTAATAAAGAAGTGATTTGCCTTTTTTCTCACACACAGGCTGACACTACTACTACTAGCGCATAAATACGTAAAGTTGGTGTGAATGTGTACACGTTTAGTAAAGCCGTGTTGGCTTGGTTGGGAGGAAAATAGTGTGGATTAAAACGTGGGTTCAAACCGCCACGCATCTTAAAATTTTCATTCCGTGTTCAGAAATGGCTACAGACCTGAACGTAGCCTTCATCTTGTATAATACGTACCTAGGGTTGACGTAGGGCTTATCTAGAGAGCCGTTGTAGACGCGATTGTCATAGAGTGGCCAAGTGCGCTCGTACGAGTGCTCGTGGCCCCAGATAGCCACGTCCACGCCGTATTTGCTCAGGAGCGGCTCCAGGGCTGCAACCAGCAGACATCTATATATCTATAGTCAAAAATATCTATCTATGTATGTATATTATATTAAGTATATCAGAAATCTAGCACCCGTAACACAAGCTTCGAGCTTACCACGGGGCTAGATGTCGCTGTGTAAAAATTGTCCAGTAATAATATTTATCTTGATTGCTTGTTCATCATCACAACAACCAATATAACATGTACACAGTTGCATAGTTAACTAACCTCCTTATCGCTAAAATAAAATCAACATCCTTAACCGAACTGCTTGCTGAAGATTTTGGCAATACAAAATGCAAAAGCTTATTCACTTTTCACCCGCAGCATTTTCTGCCTGCGTTTGAGGCGGTTAGAAAATGACAAATATAAAAGGATTAAAGCAATCGCATTACATTATAAGCATGGGTAAGGGACTTACCATACTTCCCTTTAATAGTAATTAAAGTTAGCCCGACCCTGGTGAGCTCATAGGGACACTCTAGCATACTAAGAATACCCTGGTTGCTGCAGTACATTGGCCTGTGTCCAAACAATATAATCCACGGACGAATCAACCTGAAAATGCAAAACGTTTATGGCATCGTAGGTAAAAGATTACACAAAACTGTGCTGAGCGAAGCTAGAAGCACAGTTTTAGAATTGACTTTATCAATCTGTATAATCTATGAATATACACCTGTTCTCCGGCAGGTTAGCTTTCCTCAGGTCCTCTTCGAGCCACTTGATCTGGTTGGGGATGAGTTCGAAGCCGTACACTTGGAAGTAGTACACCTCGCTGGACACGGACACGAAGTGCACCGGCCCGAGCGAGAACGAGTAGAACAGGCTCGAGTCCCGGCCCGGCATAGTAAAACGCGCTGCGTAGTTGCTGAAATTACTGAAACAAAGGAAGCGACTCTGTACCAATAGGTTATGGAGTTTCTCGTAGCAATAAGGTATAAAACTGATTGGCTGCATCTGACATACAAACTACATATGTACAATGGCATATGTATTGCCTTTTTTCTCACACACAGGCTGACACTACTACTACTAGCGCATAAATACGTAAAGTTGGTGTGAATGTGTACACGTTTAGTAAAGCCGTGTTGGCTTGGTTTGGAGAAAAATAGTGTGGATTAAAACGTTATATACATATGTACATGGCAACAGTTACAGTACAGTACATCGATAGTTTATTATACATAACTCAAACTCACTAGGCCTGTTCGTGGTTCCCAGGACACGTCATGTAGGGCACGAGCGAGGCGATCGGTTGTATCTGTCGCATGAACTGGTCACCGACGCGCGCTCCATCAGAGTCCATGTCGTACGCGAAGTCACCGACGTGCAAGATCATGTCGAAGTGACCGCGCTCCGCTTCGTCTTGGAGGTAGGAGAGCGACTGAAACCATTAAAATAACATTATAAATAATTAGCTGAACTAGGAAAAGTATTTTAAATGACTAGTAAAATAAATTAATAATCCCAATCTAGGACCATAAAAATGCTGTTTTCTTGAATTGGATAAGGCGTTTGACTTAGTCGAATAACATTTGATTGAATGACTTGGCCGAACGTTGATTGAACAAGGGTTACTTAACGTCGAACTACATAGTTAGGGAGTTGTAACATAGCCCTTTGATCAGAGCAGACGAAAAATCAATCAGGTCTTTGAGGAACACAAGAAAGAGACAATGAAGGTGGTATTGCACGACCAATTATTGTACGACCAGGTAATTCATGTAGGTACGAACAAGAACAGCTGTTTTTCATGTTTCGTTTGCATGAGACAGTAATTAGCCGTTGCATGTAACAGAAGAACAAGAAAAAAGATATTAGTTGAAAAATGTAGGTTAGGTTATGTTTGTATAAGAAAAATCACGAGCGAGGCAAGCGAGCGAAGCGAGGAAAGCGAGCGTGCTGCAGCAGCAGCCGCGGATGCGCCAGAAATCCAAGGTCTTCGTTTCCCATTCAACGACAATGCTAAATGTCGCTCAGTCAAGACGTTGAACGTTACATTAAACGACTTGAAAGAGATAAAGAATTATTTATTGTAAAACTGTGTAGGTACAAAATAGGTCTTTAGACCAGGGTTTTTAATATTTTACAAGGAAAAAAATAGTAGTAGAATGAAACCCATTAGAAAAGGAGGGGAATATGATAAAAATGAAAGGAAAAATAAATTACGGTCGATCTGAGTTCGGGAAGTGGGAGGGGGTGGGCTTTTAAGGGGAGAAAATGGTGTATCTCGATTTGCGGTGAAACTACAAGTCCTATGAAAAAAAGTTATATGGCAAAGTTGTAGGTAATAAAACGATCTACAACTTTTAATTCATAACTTTTATACATAACGTCAAAATATATGTGAAAAATTCAAATAACTAAGTTTTTGGTTTTTTATTTCTATCTTTTTCAAAAACATTTTATTTTCTACGAAATTTTGTGAAAACTTACCTTTTTATGTCCCAAATCCACTATATTTTATTTGATTAAAAATATTAATTTTTTCACCTTATTTTGACTTAATTACTAAAAAAATAGACCAATTTTCAATCGAAAATTCACGTGTCAAAATATTAGCTTTTTTATAAAAATCGGTATGCTGTTTGTTCATTGAAATCTCTATTTTCTGATGGTTAAGAAAAACATATACATTACCATAATAAATTATCTCAGAAAATGCAAAACACCGAAACAAAATTTGTATCATTATGTACAATTGCATCATAAAAATGTGATTTTTGCAATTTTTATTTCATATAATTGCTTATAATCCGACTTATTGCACATTATACAAACAGATTATTATATAATAATAATTATTATATAGTCTGAAAAGACAAAATCATATTTTTATGATGCAATTGTACCTAATGATACAAATTTTTGTTTCGGTTTTGTGCATTTTCTGAGAATATTTACTATTGTAAGGTATATATTTTTTTTAATTATCAGAAAATAGAGATTTCAATGAACATAAAACACACCGATTTTTATAAAAAAGCTAATATTTTGACACGTGAATTTTCGATTGAAAATTAGTCTATATTTTTGAAAATTAAGTCAAAATAAGGTGAAAACAATAATATTTTCAATCAAATAAATCACAGTGTATTTGGGATATAAATAGGTAAGTTTTCACCAAATTTCGTAGAAAAATAACAATTTTTGAAAAAGATAAATAAAAAAAACCAAAAACTTGGTTATTTGAATTTTTCACATAAGTTTTGAGGTTATGTAAAAAATTTGTGAATTAAAAGTTGTAGATCTTTTTATTACCTACAACTTTTCCATATAACTTTTTTTCATAGGACTTGTAGTTTCACCGCAAATCGAGATAAACCATTTTCTCCCCTTAAAAGCCCACCCCCTCCCACTTCCCGAACTCAGATCGACCGTAATTTATTTTTCCTTTCATTTTTATCATATTCCCCTCCTTTTCTAATGGGTTTCATTCTACTACTATTTTTTTCCTTATTTGACCATTTTTGAAGCTAACTGCACTGGTCTACTTAAATTTAGGTAGTATCAACAACCTGCCCACTTGGAGCGTACAAAAATATATATAAGTCAATCAAATGACTGCGACATTTTATAGTATCACCGTTAATCATTCAATCAAATAACTGCGACATTTTATAGTATCACTGTCTCTTCAATTTAGTACCTCTTCGATTATCACAGATTGCTCATACAAAGCATAATTATTTATTACCATATACGCTTAAAGGCCTAAAGTCAGGGCTCTATTTTGGTACCCGCACTTTATATAAAAAATACTTTATAAACAATGCCTAACAATAAATTACCTCTTACCATATCATATAAATAAGTTATTCCAATCACACCTATAATATGTAATTTGTCACGCGTAAGATTGTTTAATTCAATTTAATTTAATACCGGACCTGTAATATTTGGTACCAATAAATGAGAATTTGAGTCTACTGTAGGTACTTATAATATACTTAAATTATTATGATGATAATTGCTTATTTTATTTTAATTATATTTTTTTACATTTTTAGAAAAAATTACAGCTAACACAAACAAATATTACATTGAATGAGCACTAATGGCCAATTACAACAATAATGCTAAGTTGTTCAATTATTTTGCAAACCATTGTTGGAAAATTAATGTAGTTACATAAGCATTTATATTGAGAACGCATTATTTATCATAATTTATTGGCAGGTGTTCCTTTTAATTGTTCTATACATCTACAAGTAAATACACGTCACAAAGAAATGATATACCAACTGTTTAAGATAATGTTTAATAAAACATGATATCGATAGAACTTGTTAAACTTTCGCTAACTTAATTAGGAAGTTTTAAAGTTTTAAAAGGGTCTTTATAGCGTCTGCAAAGCGGTTGTAACGTCGGAATGGTAAATATAAAATCACTAGATAAAGACGCAAAATTTTTAATTATGATACCTATCGATAATTTTATGAAAATTCGGAATACAATAAAGAAACAAGATCTAACTCGAAGTTCTCGCACAATGTTCTTTTATCTATTTGAATGCAATAATTAGTACATGTACACAAGCAGTGGTGAAAGACCTTTCTATACTTCTCTAACGTTTTAAACCTTCCCTGGACTACCAAAAATATTTCAAGGCCAAATCTACTCACTCGGCCCAGCTGTCCGCGAGTTTTAGCGACACCTAAACGTTTGTTTTTTATGTATAAGATTTTGTTACCAGTATCGACAGTTTGGATTTAAAACTGTCACTAGAACTAAATGTAATAAAGACGTACGTGTGCGTTTTCGCTGCCCAAGTCGCCGTAGATGGCAGCTCTCACTGTGCTCTGTCCGCCGGGCGGCGTTCGGAATGTTAACAGCTCTGACCAACCGAAACGCGAGCCCACGTGGTATACTGGAACGAGAAATAAACATACGACACAGAAAGTAGAAGGTTCTATAAGCATGCACTGGGGATTATCCTGTGGATGTTGGCTTTGAACACTTCTACCGCATGTCGGAGTAAAAGTCGGCGTTTTTGGTTGTTTGATCAAGTTGTAGTTATGCGTTAATAAACGGCACGCCCGCGCCGTGTTGTTGGACCAACGGTTATACGAGTAAGTAATACTCGTAGTAAGTTATCTAGCCGTTTTCAAAGATTTAAGGAATAGAATTACATTTAATATATGACACTGCCATGGCAAATGCCATGGCCCTATTTTTTCCATTTGTCCCATATTAATTTATTTCCGTTTAATCCTAAAGATTACTTGGACAGTATTAAAACACGAAATATGGGAAATATACCATGATTCCAAAGTTTTTGAGTTACCTTTACCTAAAATCTCAGCAATGTTAATGTTTCTTCTGGAGAGTGTCTCCGTGAACATGGCGATTAATATTATCATTCAATGAAAATACCTATACAATTATAACAGGTTGACGTGATGATTTAATTTTTAAAATTTATTTCAATTATACTCTTATACGACTGATCTACCGATGCTGTAAGTTATCTTCAAGTTTCGATATCTGGGAAGCAGTTTAACAGCTAAAAAGGCCTCTGCCATGGCTGTTCCGTTACCGTTCCCGGGCTTTCGGTTCCTGGTGACAAAAGATGAGACTATACTTCAGATAGATTGGTGACTCACTGTAAGTAGTACTGTAGTGAAGGTCTGCGAGTGTGACGGTGTGTATGTACTGTGAGCGTTGCTCTAGGCCTCCATCCACGAACTTTTTCTTGGAGCCGACCACGCGCCGGTCCATGACGCCGTTGACGGCGACGCCGAACTCCACCACCGACTCGAGACTGTCCTCAAACGTCGACCATGTCACCACGATGTCGTCGGAATCCTCTGGAAGAAGAATGAGGATGTTGGTACCTAAATAAAACGGTCTAGGACAGAGTACAGACTTAATTTGCTAATGTTAATGTTTATAATTTAATAATGTAATTTGTTAATGTTGCTGTGTGAATTGTCCAGCAATATTTATTAGTTTATTTTATTTATTTAATTTAAAGTTCTTTACTTTTTCATAAGAGCATCTTATCTTTAATCTACATAGTTAAATCAAAGTTTTTATTTAAAACAATAATAGGTTATCAACTGGAACTAATTCTATAAAATAACCTATAAATAACACTTGTGATAGGCAGGATATCACAAGTGTAGTCGCCACTTTCATTTGTAACGATTCTGCGACGCAGAGGGTTGGGTTCGATACCCGGCTGGAGACAAAAAAATTGTACGATCTGGAGATATACGTCCCGGGTGTTTGGTGATCTATATCATACAAAATATCATATTATAATAACATAAGTGTAGATATCAAATTATCTAGTACATGTAGCACAAACTTCTTGCTTACCACGGGGGTAGACATTACTGTGTAGCAATATTTATTTGATAAATTCGGCGGTCTTACCTCAGCTCAGAGTACTTACCACCAAGAGAAATATGTATCTGCTCCGGCTGGCAGTGAGAGCAGTCGTAGTGGCTCCCTACGGCCGACACCGCGGCGGCTCGCAGACCCATCACCAGGAGAATAAACAGCTTCATCCTGGAGCCACAGAAATACGTCCGATATGCCCAAAGGACGAGAAACTAATTAACACTTGTTTTCAGTGCAGCTGAACAGTGCTTAGTGTTGATATCAAGCGCTATAGACCTCACATCAATAACTTATTTGCATACTATTTTATTGTCTATGTTTAACACTTGTATTATGGTGCCAGTTCTTGAATATTAGTAGGTAATAAGAACACACAAATATGTACATAAAAACCATTATGAGGCGATAGGTATGTGTATGTCAAAGTTATTAGTTTATACTGGGTGGCGCAAAAGTACTGGCACTAAAGAAAATACTTTTTTTTTTTATTATGACATTTTCTGTCATTTTGTTGTTGAACATTGTGTAGTGAACAAATGTAAAATACACTGAAAATAAACATGGACCGTTTAACTGCCCAAGAACGTGGAATAATTGTGTCAATGTTCTTACGGAATAATTCATCAGTGATAAGAACACAACGTGAATTTCGTCGCAACTGGCTCAACATTGGATAGACCTAAGTCTGGGAGACCAAGAACAGGCCGTTCAGCAATATCGATGCTGTGCGCGATCTGACCAGTCCGATCTGACCAGTCCAGACTTCTTTCTTTGGGGTTTTTTGAAAGCTCGGGTGTATGTGAACAAGCCACAGACTCTCGCAGCTCTAAAAGAAAACATTCGTCAAGAAATAACGAACATATCGCAGGAAGTGTTACGGCAAGTTATGCAAAATGTCATAAATAGGGCTCTAATGTGTATCAACTCTGGAGGTCACCATTTAAAAGACATCATCTTTAAATCCTAATGGTACGAAATTTAATGGCACAAATATACATTTAAAAAAATCTAAATCTAGTTTTCTAATTTAGAAAAAATGTTATAGCTGAACGAAATAGGGTCTTTACTTTTGCGCCACCCAGTAGTATAAGTAATAGGTACTTATAAAACTTAAGAATTGTAAGAATTTTTGTGTAAAGACAAGTATGTTTATTTGTGTTTATTAGGCCTACGTTCACCAAGCTCTGTTTGTTAATTTAACACCCTACTGAGTAGGAAAGAGAATATAATCACCACGTTATATAAGAGTCAATGATTTTTTATATAAGAGTAGTTTCATTTATTGTTTACTGCGTAGTATAGAAAAAACTTTTTCACCCACATATTATTATTATATCATTCCAGGTTTGCTGCTCTATGATTTAGTATATTCGTAGCATAGATAGAATTGAATTACAGACTAAAAAACTTTTCCTGGTTAAAAATTAAATATAAAAAGTTTATATGGGCTTCTGACAACTTTTCGAAGGTCCTTTGAAAAGTTGTCAAGAAACGTGATTTATTTCCTCCTTTGGATAATTACCTACTAAAATTATTTCTATTAAAAAGTGTGGATATATTCTCTTAGTTGAGATAATACTAACTGCTAAATACACTAAACTTAAGATGTCTAAAATGAAAAACAGATACTTGGTATCTCCCTCTCTGACCGAATCCAAGGAGCTGATAACCGTAGAAGAACTCATAGGCCTGGCCATGGGACCACCTGACGTAAGATCTACCAATCACCATCATGATAAAACCTCTGTGGCGCAGCGAGTGAAGGTCCGACAGCGACGAGACGTTGCGGGATTAATTTCTCGCCTAAGGACAAAAATGTCTTTTTATCCTCTCCGTATTTCAATGAAATATGGGCTGAAGTTCAACTTTCCTATTATTTTCAGATTGTTAAAACAATAAATTTTAATAGACTATTTTTGTTACAGAGAAACATGGTGAATTTTAAAATGGTGCAAGCAATTCTATATATTCTAGCTCAACAAATGCGAATACTAGAACAGCATGTAGACCTTAGGATAACAGACGAAAGTATGCCAACCCAAAGTTCCCAAACGGAAATTAAAAAGCCATCTAGTAAGATTCATAAGAAACCAACCATAAGTGAATTCGAAGAAAAACTAAACATGACGCAACCAAAAAAACACCATGAAGATGTCAACCTACAGAAAATAATTGAGGAAGATATAGATCAAATCGAGAACAATTACACAGATAAGTCCATAGAAATACCCAAACCCAGGGCATCTTATGAAAAACTCTCCACGAATAGTCAAGATAAAGATAAGATTGAAGTCGAGGAAAATATAGGAAGGTATGAAGATAAGACTGAATTGTCAAAAAGTACGGTAAGTGGGAAGTTGAAGGCTAAGTCAGGAAAATTTATAAATGTTATTTATACAATTATTGACAATAATAATAAAAATGAAAAACAAATAAAGCAACAAACAGGAAAATCGAAGTTTGAAAATAACACAGAGGTGAAAGAAATCTCAGAAGGAGAAAGCAAAAAAGCAACTGTCCAAATTATAGACAAAACCAATGAAGAAAAAGGGTCTAGAATAATGCCAGAAAATCAAGAGAATGCTAATATGATTATTTCTACTGCAACTGATAAGGAAGGTAAAATTGATACCAAAGAAAAACAAAAAAGTTTAAAAGAAAAGACCAGCAAACATAAAACAGTTGATGAAGATAACGTTGGGGAAAAGGAAGAAAACAAAAATAAAAAAATAGAAAAAACTCTGCTCAAAATTTCAAAAATGATAATAGGCGATGGGGATTTATCTGTAGGAGCTGAAAAATCTGAAAAGAGAAAAAGACATAAACCTCCCTCAAAATATGAAACGAAAATAAAACAAACAATGGAATTAAAAGAGTTAGAAGAGGCAAAATCTAAGGATAAAATCAGCTCGATATCTGTGGATCTGAAACACGAAAGCAAAGAAAAAGTCACAGTAAGATTTTTTATTTAGCCTAAACTGTCCCACGGGCTTCTTGCCGGGGTTCTAATATTAAATTACAGTACCTACATAAAAATATGTATTTATTTTCAGAAAGAAAGCAGTGGAATTTCTGTAAAAGGTATTTTACAAAAAATAATATATCTACTTATTATTATTTAGGTACCTAAAATATCATACTTACGGTAGTAATATAATTTATAATACATATTCGTAGTATTTTTTTTTCATTCTTTCTTCACATTGTAAGTCTCAATTTGTAAGTAAAACTATGATTAATGATATTTTAGGAATAGGTATTATGTACTAGCTTTCCGCCCCGCGACTTTGCCCGCGTTATATAAGATTTTCCCGTGGTCTTTTTCCTGGTTCTAAGCTACGCCTCCACCAATTTTTAGCCGAATCGATTCAGCTGTTCCTGTGTTATAAATAGTGTAACTAACACGACCTTCTTTTATATCAACTTTTCAGATTTTTCAAGAGCGTTTGCCGTCATTTGTGGTAACGGAAGAACTAAGTTCTATGATTATTAGGTTCTAGAACTGTGTTCCGGCCTGGCAGCATAGAAGTGGTAACGCTACCCAAGTTCAGGAAGCTGGAGGAACTGGTCCAGGAGTTGATGGAGAAGGCGACTCCACTGCCAACTCCTGTGATGCCAGACGATCAGCAGTTGAAGGAAGCGCTGGCTCACGGCAGAGCTTCACTGTCAGACACTATGAACGCTATGCAGGTGGGTTTTATAGCCTTACAGAGTTATTGTTTAGATGCATTTAAATAAACAAATATTGCTAGACAATTTGCACAGAAACATCTAACGACTAGACCCATTGATTAAGTCTTACACTTGAGCTTATTCAAGGGGACTGGTTAGTATATCTGAAGAACTTAATAGAATATACACAATACACACATGATTATGGAAAATGGCACAGCTTGTAATTGTAACCAAAGTACAGTTCTAATTGCTTAATTGCTATGTAATGTATAATTGTGTGAATATTATGTGTTAATTTAGGTATTGGTAGAGTGGTGATTAAACTCTATCCCCAATACTTAAAATAGTATACGTATGGGATGTTCTGATGATGATGATGATTTTTGTTTGAAACTGAATTTTTTCTTTACATTATTTGATTTAATCTTTGATGAAAGGTATCAGCTCGACTGCAAGCCGCAGAGGCAGCCATCGTCCGGCTGGGAGGTGTTCTGACGCAGCTCGCGGCTTCGGGGGCTCTGCCCCGCGACGTGCTCGCGAAGGTTCGGGAAGCCACGGCACACATTCCCCAATTAACCCAGGTATTAGGTACATATTAATTGTACAATACAATTTTTTTTGATCTGGTGAAAGCGGTTGGCTCGCGGTGGATGCAGGTCGCGTCCGACCGCAATAAATGGAAGTCATTAATGTCCAGTGGGCGTCCAGCGGCTGACATAATGAACAATTTTTCAGGACTCCGGTAAATCATCGTCGAGAAGTGCCGACGTATCTGCAACATTAAAACTTCATGATACACCGTCCGCTGCATTAGCACACAACGCTCCCGCTCATTTACAACAAAAGAACGTGTCACATAATGAAATGCAGTAAGAATTTTAATACACCCTTCGATTTAGTTACGAGTAATAAATTCAAAATTAGGCGACACAGCTCCTAGTATAAAAATAACCATTGGTAAGTTTACGCTCTTCTTTAAAAAGCCTCAAATCTCAAGAAATTACTTCCGACAGGAAATAACAGGCTTGACGGGTAAAAGATGTCCAAATAAGCAAAGCGCCTACGGCATCTTTCACATATTTGTTTTCATAAGTAAATTCATATGGAGTTCCTGTGCTGTTATATAAAGTACCTAACGTATTATGAGATATTTTTTTAGAAAAGCCTTACGTGCACAAAAGCAAGAGATACTGAGAAGTGTGAACACGCCTTATCTGAAGGCCACGAGAGCAGTGGCGGCCGCAAGTGTAGCTACTGCAAAGCTAGGTGAGATTTACTTCCGCTCATTTTTTAATGTGCGTTGTCATGGCTATCAAGATAAGTATAATACATATTATTTAATACTAGAAGTCAATAAGATGATCTGTTTTCTGGTTAGAACTACATGACATAATTTCAGCTAAATGTCCATGGTAGACTTGACTGTTTTATCTCTTTGATATCTACACGTGCCGCAGTTTAAACCAACTTTAGACCAAATCTGTTTCCAGCTGAGCATACTGACCTCGTGACCACTCAGGTCGAACGGATCGATTACCTCGACGGCTTGATCAATGATTTCGCACAGCAAATGGCGGGACATGATGCTGCAGTCAATGAGCTGGTGAGGCGAAGTTTTTTTAGCTAAATTATTGTCGTCTGTCATTAGTCCAAGCAATATTCTCAAACTTTCTAGCAGCCATTTCTACTTTTGTAACACTAGCGCATAGAGTATAGCTGATATTGAAGTCTTTTGTAGACAAAATTAGTAATTTAATGAGTAACTAAATATGTTTGTTTGCTTTTGCAGCTGGGTCAATACAACGAGCAGATTGCCGACTTGCGACGAGATATTCGCAATTGCCTTATTATGATTGATATCGCTAAGAATTATAACAGTTCTAATGGTAAAATACTGGATTAGTAGATTTGAAATATGGAATTCTTTTCCACTTTTCCCGCAAACGCAAAACGAAAATCGTAAGAACATGCGAATAAGATTTGATTTTGAAAAACCCAATACCGTGGACATCCCAGACACTGCAATACCTTACTAGCATGATCTGTATTTGTATTTTCTGTATTTCAGCTCTGTCAGAACTAAAACAAAGACATGAAAATGTAATGGGAGATCTAGACTCTGTTCTAATGACGCTGAAGCAAATGTTTGACTACCAGAAACAACTGTCTATGGAGTTACAGGTACTCATTTCAGAATAATTATTAATTATTAAATATAAAGATATTTCTCTGTATAATAACCTACCTACCTTATTACCAAGGGCTAAATAACTGAAGTATAAACTTTGCAAGTTTTCATCAGAAAATTTTAGATTACGAACCCTAAAAAGAATCGGGTGTCATTTTAGATTTAGTGACATCGACTTAGGTTTTTCATAAGAACTACAAATATTAAACTGACTTAACTTTTCTAATTTACATTTTCGGTCAAGTCCGCGCTTGCCAAGTCGACTTGACCGGACTTGAATGTACGACTGATTGTTAATGATCAAAATTAATTACAAACTTAAGATTTCTTTACTCAAATATACATATGTTTGTATAGCTGAATCGCGCGAACCTAGAATATCTAGCAGAACAAAAGGCTGACCATGAGGAAATACAGGACGGACTTAAGGATAAGGTATGAAACTTATACCAAATTTTATATCCCACATTGATACGCACCAGAAGAATCTTAATAATTATATCAGTTTTATCATGAAGAATAACCAAGTGATTACCTACAGTCTCGGTACGAATAGCACATACGAATGTGGGGTAAGGTGTAAATGCGGTATGACACTGAACATGTATTTTATAGACAACTAGCTTCCGCCCGCGGCTTCACCCGCGTGGAAATAAAAAGTAGGCTATGTTCTTTCTCCGGGTCTAAAGATTGTATGTGCCAAATTTCATCAAAATCGGTTGAGAGGTTTAAGCGGGAAAGCGTAACAGACAGACAGAGTTACTTTCGCATTTATAATATAAATAAGGACTTACTTCCTTGTATGTACAACTAATAAAATATTATTATATCATTCAGGCTGACATATCTCGCCTATCTCATTTGGTGACGTACGCCAAGTTCAACGAGTTGATGACCATGCTGGACGAGAAATTGAAAGCTGGCGTCGGAAAGTTCAAGAATCAGGAAGATGTCTGGCTTGTAAGTTACGAGTATCATTATCATAAGAACTTCTATCTCTTATTACTTATATTATTCTATACGGTAAATTAGATTTTGTAATATCAATGGCCTTAAAATAATATATTACCTATATTGACTTTACACGAGTAGTTTGAAAAAAATACGTACCTATGTTTTTCTTTACTACATAAATATCTCTCAAGGTTACATAGATTTTAATGAATATACTACCTATTTCTAGAAATTTAGTTTCATTAATTTCAGCGCGCTTTGAGAGATCTCCACGAGTTCAAGAACGAGAAAGCAGATTTGTACGAACTCGAAGAAATGAAGCACGATCTGCAAATAGCCCTGAATAAGATGCGCCTGGGCATGCGGAAGCTGGCTCTCAAATTAGGAGAACCTAAGGTCAGGGTTCATTTTACACCATTCATCATTTTGCGTACACTCTAATAATAACCGACCGACTTATTGCGAAAAAACATTTGATTTCATTGCAAAACTTATTATACAATTACTACAATACAATTCGTGTATCCTTCCATTTGAAATTACCATATAAAAGTCTACAACAAAAACCTTATGAACAGTTTTCGTACTTATTTCTGTTTAGGAGCAGATGTCTCAGTCCTTTTCCTTACAGGCAGCAGTGCTAAGCCGCGCAATATCACAAGACGGGCGTTGCTGTGCGTGCATGATACCAGCCATTCAAGAGTCTGTAGATCCTTACTATGGCAAGCCCCGCCTGTTCCCGTCGCGTCACTCCGGCGGTGGGGATTGCGAGCCTGTGCAACAGTTACCGCAGCTTGCTGAGCGCAGGTTAGTTGAGAAGGGTCTTTGCTGTGCGTGGATGGTAACAACTGTCTTAAGTAACTCTACTGAGGTAAGCCATGTCTGTTTCCGTCGGACTTTGTATCTATCTAGTTGTTTCTCCAGCTTCCTAAGCGCAATATATCACTATGGCAAAATCTGAAGTGTTAGGTGATGTGAAGTGTGGACCTATGTATTCACATACATCGCCATCGCGCGACACAAGGTCAACATCTAATATAAAATATAAGAACCTTATTATATTGAGGGATTAGATAGTACATTTATCGAGGAAGGCTATAGCTATAGGCTATATAGATGATAATATATTATGTACATTCATATTGAGATAAACGGGCAATACACGAACCTTTTACGTTGATTTTTGATCAACCGTTTCGTCCCAGAACGTGGGTCTTCTTCAGCATGATATATGTACATACCTAAATAGTTATATAAATGATATATGTACATATATAAATAAAGTAAAAAACATAATCAAAGCTGTCAGCGGGTCGGCTGGTTGTTGGCAACTTGCTTGGCCTCATTCCTGTTATTCCGAAATAAAGACAAACAATCTACAGTAAATCCTCTATTCTCCAGACACATGTGCAACCGCTGGGTGGGCGGCTCCCACACGGTGGTGTCTCCGCGCGTGCAACGGCAGCAGGCGCCGCCGGCACCGACCGGACCACCCTCGAGGAAGTACACCGGGACAGGACGTGATAACAGGGTACCGGAGACGGTTCAATAAATAAATAAATATTGCTGGACAATTCACACAGTACATAACATCTAGCCTTGTGCTACGGGTGCTAGATTTCTGATATACTTAATAGAATATACATACATAGATATGTTTTATTATACTTAAATAGCACCCAGACACGCGGAACAAATATTTGCAGATCATACAAATTGTTGTCTCGAGGCGGGAATCGAACCCGCAACCTCTTGCGTCGCAGGCGGACCTTCACCCGCTGCGCCACAGAGGTCGTCAAAGAAAAAAAAGGACACATAATTGTCCAAGAAGAAAAATCAGAGGTGCGCGGCGGGACCCATGACCTTCGGAATGAAAGTCGAGTGTGCTCCCACTTAGCCAACACGGCTCTTACTTTTATTATTGAATGTTTAATTTTTATTGACATAGTGCTTGATTTTCAGTCGTATTATATGGAGGAGCCACTAGAGCCCTGCGGTTGCAACTTTGACCCTGGCACTGGGGGGAGTGGAAATGGAGACTCAGGTAGACCACCATAACAGCCTATACAACGTCTTTCTACTTGGCACGGGTTTTTCAATAGAACCCTAGGTATTGGGGCATTTGGTATATTATAATTACGCTTACCAGGAGGATTGGTGATCGCAATAAGGTCTTCTGGTTTATAATGTTGATCGGTTTGAACACTAGCGGAAAGATGAAGTCGTTGTCTATGAGACTATTCTTAGGGTAATACCATACATAAAACATGTATTGTTAACTGAAATATTTTACCTATTTCTTTGTTACACCTACTTAAACATTTTAGCCAGGATTATTGTCTTGTTACAGATGCAAAGAGAACTAGTTTAGGATTTATTCAAGTGTGAAAAGAATAGAAGCGATATATTTGTTAGACTACGATTATATATATATTATTCTTATTTTATAGTGATTGACTCACTTAAGCCTTCTTTCTAAATACTAGATTATTTTATTAAGTTATTTTTGAGATTTATAAGAATTACTTTTATAAGCAATTAGTTCTATGCGATTTAAGTTATTTTTAGTGTTATTGTAAGGTTACTAATTCTAGATTATACTTATTAACTTATGATTTAAGCTTTATTTAGTGAATATTCTTTAAGTTTTATTGTTATTGTTCGAAAGTTTGTATTTATTATGTCATCTTATAATAAAAAATGTCAAAGATTTTGTTCAAAATGGGTCTCAGTTTGAAAATATGGGTATACTATTAAGTTTAACTATAATGGTATAACTATTAAGTTACTTTGTTTTTAAGAACACTAGTAAATGTTTAGCAATAATAGTCGTACTTATGCAATTTAAGTTATTTTCTTGTTTTATAAGGTCACTGATTATAGGTTTTAGTTGATACTAAACTATTGTATCATTTATTAATAAAATGTTTATTGAATTGATTTTCTTTTTATAATTAATGCCGTACAGTTATCTGCAACATGGTAAGCTTGCAAATAAAGCTTGTTAAAACAGCCCGTGCTTTATGCTTGAGTTACGGGTGTTAGATTTCTGATAAACTTAATAGATAAGTGCCAACAAATAGTTTGTGCATATATTTTTAAGGTTTTGTTGCTATTCTGCATTTACAAACGTCAACGCTGTAAATGCAGTTTTTATTATATTACTTTTACAAAGTTCAAAAGCAACCATTGTCATTTGTTGGTGATAAAAAAACAAGTTATATAATTTTCAACCAGTTTATTTCGACAAACACTAATAATAACTATATAAACCTAAAACATAAATAAATGACTAAATAATAAATTATGTTAAAATAAGAAGATGCACACATACTTCAAATAAATAGGCCTATCTGCCAACCGTAGGTATTATAAAATGTCAACTTTATTAGCCCAATGTCCATTTTTTTATTCCTGAAAAGAAAGTAGGTTTATATGATAATAAAACAAAAGACAATCTTTAATAATTTCTAGACAAAACTGTGTTTGTGATGCTAGCGTACCCACCAACACTTTTTTAAAGGGAAAATAATATTCTGAAAGAAGAATAAATATTTAACACAATAAACCCTTTAAAGTTGGTTGAGCGAGTTGAGTATATATAAATCTCTACCTGCGTCTCCAGCGCCATCTACGTTGACCTCCGCGCCTGTCGCCCGCTCACACTGCGCACACGGCTGCAAGACATCTTCTAGGTGATAAGCCTGAAAAAAAAAGGAATTACACTTACCAATATCTACTATGTTAGAAACTAAGTCACTGGTTATTGGTACAACTTTGGGCTCGGCAGTGCAAGAATTGTCTTTTTTTTAACTTTTGGAACACAGGGAACCCTCATTATCTTAATCTTAGTTGAAGTACCATCCGATCTTACAAATTATGTCCCGCTAGGTCATCAGTTGTGTGTAGAATATACCTTATAGATGGCGCGGGTCAAGTTTACAGCATGCCTCAAATACCTTCCCAAAATTGTTGCCTGCTTGTGGAAACAAACTAGAAAGAAATAAAAGATTAACCTTGCGATCGCGGCCAACTCCTAAGTACTTCAAGACGGGCGGCGCGGGCAGCGGCATCGGTCTCATATGAGTGCGCTCGCGCAGCAGCCGAGGGGGCACCAGCGTGTGAGACCCGCCCGTCCAGCGCTCGCAGATCTGGTACCTGGTTCAAGATATGCTGGTTAAGGAATCATATTTTTAACTAGCTTTTAACATAAAATGATCGTTATTCAGATAGTTGCGTTGCGTCGTGCTAAAAGATCATCATCATATTTCAGTCGAATGACATCTTAAATATGTTCGTAAGTCTCTTGTAAACTATGGAGCTTTTGGCTTTTTGCCCCAAGGCTATCTGTTCATCGTGATATGCACTATGCTTCAGTAATTCACTCAACTTTGTAAATACCTATTCATCTGTGTAAAAACAAAAGAGACTATGCTCTGAACTCCACAGTTTTCAACTTTTGTGACCTCATCGTTCATTTTGTACCTTATATATTAAGTACCTTATTTCTAAATAAATTATTTTGTAAATTATTTTGTATAACTGTACTCGTAGCTTATAGCTGAGACCTAATTTCTAAGGAATCTAGTTATGTTAATTAAAACAAATGACCAACGAAAATTAAATAAGTAACATGAATAGGATTATGGACCTCAACCTTATCATAAAATGATTATGCCACTCTTTTAACTCAAACATAAAATATCACCTTTCATTTCTGTCCGCAAAAATATCAGGCAGTAGGAGCTTCTTGTTCGGTTTACTAGTCGTCTCCGGCTGCCGGATGCTCCTCAGACCTGGCAGCTCCGGGGGCTGGTCGGAGCTGGGATCCCGTACGTCCTGGTGCGCTGGGACGCCGCACATTCCGCAGTGGGAGTTGCGACACATCCTGAACATTACCCTTGTCAGCTGGAATGGAAAAGGGCGCTATTAAGAACCTTTAAGAGAATGTTAGAGATGGTGATTACGGAGGATACGAAATATAATATAAAATATGTTTTTTACTGAATATGAATAAATCTGTTATTAGAAGTCATGGATATTTGATTCAAATTGTGCGAGGATAGTAGGTGAGTACCATCTGGTTTTATACTTGACTATGCCTCGTGGTTATACATAACTCACGGTTGTGCGACAATGTACTCTGGAATAATATTTACTTTGTCGATGACAAGTGGTTGAAGTTGGACCCGCTATCGAGGCAAGAAACAAGTCTTCCGTGAGGCTGAAACGTTGCATCAACTATGCAAAGTTTCAGCATCACGTTAATCTAGTGTTATGCGTCATGTTGTGGGGCAATTTCTCCCCTATCCGTGGCTTAATATTTCTTTTACCTCGGGGTCTCCCAATATGAGCGCCAACCGTCTCAGCTCGTCTTGTACCAGTCTCAAATCTTCTTCTGTGCTACATTTCTCTTTTATCAGCTCCCTGGCGTTTGATTTCTCCTTCAGGATAGCTTTGATGTTTTTTACCTCGTTCTGTAAATTATTTTTTTCATGAAAACTTAAAAATTGTCTTGTTTAAGGGTTTTGTTGGTGTAGATTTTGAACTCTATTTTCTGAAACAAATGTCTTACCATCCAACCTTTTTCTTTGTCCTTGAACGTATTGAATGAGTCTTCCATCTTGTACTCTACGTCGGTCATCCAAAGGTCCAGTACTTTAGAAGTTACCATGCCGTCTAGATCGGAATAATCAGCCTGCAATACAGTTACGCCAATTATCATTATTATTTAATTAGCCTTTGCCAACATCAATCTACTCAAAAACGTATCTCGTTAATAATATTAATAATTACCTTAAGCGCAATAACTTGTTTAACCTCTTCCGTGTAGGCTTTTTCACCTTGCAACATGACTAAAACATCCAGGATAGTCTGAAAAATTATTTGTAAACTTAGACATAACTAAGCTAGTCCTTTTATCTAATTTAGCATATTTAATCGTATGACAACATGATTCGATAACGTATAATTTTTAGAAAAAATGGCTCAAGACTAGTCCATTATTTCACTTTCAAAATTTTCGTGAGTTATACTATTCATTTTGTACAACGGGAATTACTCACGTATTTACATAGGAGTTAAACAACTCTCGACGTTTCGACCACAACAAGAGCAGTCTTTATCAAGAGGAGTGAGCGTCCCGCCGTGCCCCGTCTCCTCTCAGTGAGAACCGCGCGCGCGACCTGAGAGGAGACGGGGCACAGCGGGACGCTCACTCCTCCTGATAAAGACTGCTCTTGTTGTTCGAAACGTCGAGAGTTTTTTAACTCCTATGTAAATACGTGAGTAATTCCCGTTGTACAAAATGAATAGTCCATTATTGTCATTGAGTGCATCATTGGCCGACAGTCTTACTTTGAGGTCGCCGCTCAGCTCCTCCTGCAGGGAGCAGAGCCCGCGGTGCGCGTACAGCATCGCGTTCAGCTCGCCCACGCTCCTCTCGTACTCCTTGAATAGTTCTGCCGCGGCTGAATGTATAGTATTAAATTTAAATATATTATATTACTCTATATTTATCCGCCCAAGACCGCGAAGACTGGCGCAAATTGGAGGATATTGATATGATATTTAAATAATTCTACATAAGGTCATCATCATCATCGGACATCAGACGGGAGGACCTATGTGCAGCAAGGCTGTGCTTCCCTTATTGACTTCTAGTTCACGATGAACTGGCAGCTTTGACAAGATCATCTGTCCATCTTGTTGGTTGACATCCGATACTGCGTTTGATTATTTTACATTTATTTAGACACAAAGAAAAAAACATTCTTTATTATTCTTACTTATTACCTCTCTAGTGTCTAGTGGTGACTGTGAGTAGCTGTGAATCAGGTCACTCACCAACTACATTGAGCGCTCAAATGCTGATCAATTTCTATTGTGTGTCTTGTTATATGGATAAATCATATGAATAGAAAGTACCTTCAGCTTCGGCATCGTTGGGTTCAGCTGTGACCAGAGAAATGCCGAACTCCAACCAGATCCGCGCTTCGCTGATGATTCCATCGAAACATCGCAGCTGTTAACGAAATGAGCATTTGTTACTACAATATCATACTGTTGTTCATCAATCATGAATTTCAAAACATGATACGATGTTGCCGTCTGAATGTTCAGCAGTTGGTATTAATTTATATTCACAGCGACCGTGTTAAAATGAGTAGGTACCTCATTCCCAAATGTGATAGAATTTGTTAAATTTACCGTAGGAATCAATAAATAATCATTACAATTTAAATACCGATGCATGTTTAATTTTTGTAATTTCGAGAATAATGTTGGAATCGAGCGGCAATACCTTGACAATGAATGAGTTCATCAGTGAAAATAGTATAAATTTCATAGAAACCTGCTCATTAAGTTCCTTGCTTGATGCTTCTATTCCCATGATTGATTTCTCGATCACCTCATGGAGAGCGGTTATACGGAACTTTATATTTGCATCATCAATCGGCACATCACCTAAATGCATCAAAATATAAGTAACATAGGCCGTCAAGTGTAAGTTATACACGTATCAGTATTTCCTGATAATGCCAAGTCCTAGTATAACTTATACTTACTTTTTTTAATTATAAATAACATAGAATCATCTACATATTATAGATGTTTCTGTTTAGGTTGGCTTTGTTTAAAATCCTGTGTAAAATTACAAAAATACAGCCCTGGTTAATACGTGAAACAGTAACAGAGTTTGGCAGAGAATTTGGAGTTAAAAGATAAATTATAAGCTTTAGGTAACTTACCCTTTAAAAGTAGGGTTTGGTAAGCAGTGATTGCAATTTTACACGGGTTCGCTGTTAACCCATGTGCATAAGCTATCATGTCTTGTTTTAGTTGCCACAACGCGCTTCTGCAATATAATAAGATTGTATCACATCTTTATGCGATCGACTAGATATTATCTATTATAAAACTTTATAAGAACCAGACCATTAACACTTAAATTTTTAACGTTTGACGTTCCCACTGATGGAACACAGGGACTTCTTGACAAGAAGATTTAGCCTTACTTCACCACGATGGCGTACCGATATACCGGTATCGTTTGCCTTCAACGTTAGAGTATTTATTTTCAAAGCATTTTATATATAAAATACATTATTAAACCTCAGCTTAACTTTACTAGGTGATAAAAAAATCTTACTCGAGTTCCTCATTAGTGACACAGTCGACTTTAGGTTTTTCCTCTTTTTCAGACTCTCTAGGTGCGTCAGGATCTGCTCTCTTCACAGAACTGGGTCGAATGGTCCTGATGGTGGAGGGGGCCGGAGCGGGCATCGTAGTCTGAGTCACAGTCATTCGTCCCTTGATTGTGGAAGCCCTGCCTGCAGGCCTAGCTGTGCTTAGGTAGAAACTTATACCCTAAGGACATAAAAGTAAAAAATAAAAAAAAACGTCCAATCGTTTACACTTTCTAGGTTTGGACGGCTTCTGACAATTAATTTTTTAAAGGTGATCTTAATGTTGCTTGACTCCAAGACCTAATGTAAATCAACAAGGATTATACCTAACCCTCTATTGCATGAATTATTAAAATTGTAATAAGAAAAATATTTGTTTAATATAATGTGTTTAATTAGGGCTTAAAAGACAAAATATGAAATAAAATATTTAAATAATCTTCTTATTTAGAAAAAAAAATCAAAAGCCATTTTTGGCTTCCTATGCATTTACGGTGAATACGCTTACGCCATATTTGGCTTCCTATGCACAACAAGTACCAACACTCATACAAGGTTAAATTCTCTAAAACAGTTTCTTTTCCCATTCAAGCAAAGAAAAACGTCAAATTTTATATGAGAACGCAAACAACAATAATTTTGGCATAATTGACGATTATTTGGTACCGATTACCAAAAAAAAACATTCAATTATGCCTGATGCCAATTTACATGATCGCATCGCACTGAATTTAGAGGTTGCGCTTTTCTCGTGATCTTATGTGCCCTTTGCCGAGGTGCATGAGATCTAACGCGTACCAATTTGTCTTGAGGTAGGTGTACCATCTCTTGACGAGGTATGTTCGGCATTATGTGTACCAAGACGCCCTCTTTTTCTTGAGATGTTCTTGCCAGCCTTGCAATAATGTTCGGTAATGACAAGCTTGAAATCAAATAGTGACATGTATACATCTCCACAAAAACGTCTTCATCGGGTTCGGAATATCGATACTAAGGGATCTATCGCCAGGAATAGAATTAGTGCATTTAGCAGTATCATAAAAGCCTGAAGAAAGCATTCTGAAAATATATAAAAAAAGAACTCTAAATGCATACGAAACCATATTTGGCGTAAGCGTTTTCACCGTAAATGCATACGAAGCCAAATATGGCTCCCATATAAAATGGTGAAAATAATAAACAAAAAATATATATTTAAAGAAAACTTCAACAGGGAATAAAAAAAGAAGCTCCATAGAACAATATTAATATTTTTCAAAAGCAATTTTCTTACAATTTCCATTTTAATTTCAACAACAAAACTGCAGTAAAATTAACTTGACACAAGTTTGCGTACGCGTCGGAGAAAATGCAGGTAAACTGACAGGTGACATTTGCTATGGACAATACAAATTGCTTTCCATTTCAGTTTGATGTACTTAACATTATTACAATAAAAGTTGAAATTTTTTATTTAAAATTAGGGTAGAAAAAAATTACTAAAGTTAAAAAGCCAAATATGGCTCTGTATGCAATAGAGGGCTAAACGTTCGTCACATCAGAGGTATACGCACGTTATGTTTAAATACATCTAGAGCCAAACTTAACCTCTCATCTTTATAATAGGGGTAGACCGATCGCATGATACCTTATCAGAGACTCCCATTTGCGATTTAATTTCCTCGACCTGATCCAGCACATCGCGAGGCAGCACCCCGGACACCGCGAGCTGGGTCAGCATGCCCGACATCTGCACTATGGCTTCTTCTGTTGCTTGTAAGCGTTTTGTGACCTGCAGAGAGTAGGTACATGTGTGTTTTACTCTATTCTATGTCGTTTGGCAGAAATGTGAATTTCCCTCGTTAATTTGGGGAAAGATAACGGGTAAAAAAATGATTTCAAAATTTCAATTCAAATTAGCTGTGATGTTTCATAGAAGACCTGCCTAGTTCCAAAATATAAGATTAATAAACCATAAGATTTTACATAGTATTTGAAACTGAAACGGGTAACATACCATGATTTAAATGTTTTTGAGTTAACCGATATTTCGACACTGTTGCAAGCGCCATGTTCACGGACAGACTGGACATTGAAATCATGGTATGTTACCCGTTTCAGTTTCAAATATACATAGTTAAAAACCATGATAGTTTAATAAGTATTTTACATGGTATTAAAAAAAATAACATGTATTAGATTTGATTATGTAAAAGCATTGTTTAACCTCTAAGTCTCACCCGGACGCCATGGTGACTAAAAGATCTAAAAGCTCTCTCAACGTACCTGCAAAGATTCCATAGTATCTGTGAGAGTTGCACTGCCTGTGATCAGTTCAGCCATCAGTTTCTGGTCCAGGGGCCGAGAGGGCTGTGACTCCGTTCGTTCCGCCAGCCTCGACACCTTGGCCTCCAGCGCTTGCAACTGCGACAGAGGCACCAGGTCCATACCGCTGTGAGTTCCAGCTGTGGTTTAACAACATAACAGACTTATAATATAAGATTTAATTATGTAAAAACATTGTTTAACCTCTAAGCCTCACCGGGCGGGAGTACACCTCACGTAGCCGGCTACGTCACAGTATTACGCTACAGTGTTTATATGACTGCAGATTGCGATATCTTTGCAGATGAATGGAAGAGTTTTCAGACATAATAAGTCTGAGGTTTTTCGAAGGTGATGTATGAAAGGGTGTTTGTATTGGTATGTATATTTTTTATAATATTTATAATTCTAATTTTATTAATAGGTACCTAATTTATTGTCATATATAATTAAAATGTATAAATTATTTAATTTCCTATTTAAGTAACAATTGTAATTGGTTTTTCATAAATCGTGTTTTTTTACTTAATAAACAATAAGAAATTGAATTTGACGTTCGAATTGTAAGAGTCGACTATTATTATTATTAATATGTATATCGTTTTCTTCCGTAACAGTGCAATAGTCCTGGCATAAAAACGTTGGAGCTTAATATTGATAACATATGTTAGATACAGGATGCTGAGATAGTGCAATTTTTTTCCAACATGTGCCCTACGTTTATATCTATTTGGTTTGTACTTTGATGTTTTGAGTGCGTTGGGAAAATAAATGTTTTTTTCTTTTAGTTTTTTCTACGTGAAAATAATAAGATTAAAACCAACCTTTATCAGTACGCTGCTTTTCTTTCTGAAAAAAAATGAAAAGAAATTTATTGCTTGCTTACTTACCTAGAAATATATAGAAATATATATAAATATATATATTTGAAGCTATTACCAGTCTCGTCTTGGAATCGGTCTCATATTTTTCCGTTTCATATTTTGTTCCTTTTTTGTCTATTTTTGGTATCTTTGCTTCTTCGCCCTTCTCTTTTCGGTCATCTTCCCGTCCTCTTTTTTGTAACTTACCGTCTTTTTTTTCCAACTTTGATTGTGTTTCTACTTTACCCTTTTCACGCTGTAATTTTTCCTTATGACTTAACTTAGACTTATCTTCTTCTTCACTTTCTTCGCTTATTGAAGAAGTTGAAGTACTATCTCCTCTTTTCAACTTTGCATTTCGATCATCTTTCTTCTTTTTTTCTAAATAAATTTTTCGTTCTTCTTCATTCATCAAAGAAAGTTTAACCTCTTCTTGTCGTTTTTCTTTTTTATATTCTTCCCTCTCCTTTTCGTTCATTTTCGCCAGTTTCGTGTCTTCTTTATCTCGAATTTTTTCTTCTCTTTTTTTATTTAAATAATCTTTTCTATCTTCTGGAGTCATTAAAGATAGTTTTTCCTCTTCTCTTTGTTTTTCTTTTTTATATTCTTCCCTCTCCTTATCGGTCATTTTCGCCAGTTTGGTAATTTCTTTTTCCTCTCTCTTTTTCCTTGAGTATTCTTTTCTATCTTCTTCATCGATTGAAGATAATTTTGCTTCTTCTTGTTGTTTTGCCTTTTTATATTCTTCTCTCTCCGTTTCGTTCATTTTCGCTAGTTTCGCATTTTCTTTATCTTCTTTTTTTTTCTTCAAGTACTCTTTTTTTTCTTTTTGATCCATTGTCATGAGCAGAGCCTCTTCTTTCTTTTTTTCTTTATCAACATCTTCTATTTTATCATCCTTTTGTTTTTTCTTTAGATGGCTTTTCTTCTCTTTTTCATCTGCTGAAGATAGTTTTGCGTCCGCTTGTTTTTTTTCTTTGTCCTCCATTTGAGGTATCATGGCCTTATCCTGACCCTTCTTTTTTTCCTTTTCTTTCTTTTGCTTGTGGTCTTCTTCATCTGTCGTTCCCTCATCTTTATCACTTTGAGATTTATCCTTTCTCTGCTTTTTTCCACCTTTTTCCCTGTGTTTATCAGACTCCTCGTAGTCTTCAGCTGAAATTACCTTGTGTTTTTGTTTTTTATGTGTTATTTTATCAATTCTTTCCATTTCGGCCAGTGTTTCAGTATCTTTTGGTACTTTTTTCCTAGGTTTTTCTGATTTTTCTGGTTCGGAATCGGATCTACTTTTTGTTTTCTTGGTTGTTTCATATTTTTCCTTATATTTTCTTTTTTTCTTAGAAGGAAAATCAGATTCCGGCTCGTATTCGGAAGTTTCTAATTCTGATTTTTCACTGTCGGTTTTTTGTTTATAATATTTTTCTTTATCGTCTGCACTCATTTTTGCTAGCATCTCCTCTTCTTTTTCTTTGCGTTTCTTATGTTTTTTAAGTTTCTTTCTTTCGTGTTCTTTTTCTGCTCTTTCACTAGAGTCGCTCTCTTCTGACGTAGAAACCCGAGTCTTTCTCTTGGGTTTTCGTTTTATCGGTTCTACCCGGAGGTCAACCATCTGTTCAAGCATACGCATCTGTCGAGCCAAGATGTACAGAATAGCTTGGATTATCTTGTAGTGAACTGTGTTTGTCTGCAACCAAACAAGTTTATCAACCTTAACAGGCATCTCATGAGGTATTCATTATTTAAACGGTTATAAATAAATATTAATTGAGAAATAAATATCTTAAACCATAACAGGGTCGTGGGTTCTCATCCCGTCGCGCACCTTCGAATATTTATCTTGAAAACATTATGTCCACTTTGAAGACACGTGCTTAAACAACGTAAGCGGCATGTTTTGAGAACTTTAAAAGATTGAATTGTGTCATTCATTAATCTGCACTTGGCCATCGTGGTGAAATAAGAACTAATCTCTCTCGTCAAGAGATAAGTCCCTGTATCCCAGCTGTGGTAACGTAACTAAGGTCAATGATGATGACGACACTCTGTCATGTCACGACACATACACTTCGTTAATAATTTCTTTATGTCCTGGTTTGCTATTAGAAAATTCTTTAAGGGTTAAGCACACCCATTGTGAATGTAATATTTTATTTGTCCCATGTTTAAAATGTCTGTTCCTGTGTGTACAACAAGAATTTTTGATTTGATTTTTTTGATGTATTATCTTTTACAGTTTGCTATAATTGCTATACGTACTTTCTAATTTAAATTGAGTAAGGATGAACGTATCTTCATGACAATCAGTACAGCTTTGGAACAATGGTCAGCTTTCCCTTACCTTAATATCTATAGCCATTTCAATTAGTTCGTCGACTGTTGCTATGATAGTCGTGAAACTCTGGTTTGGTGATCCAAAATATTTGTATAGTATCTTCTCTTTGATGTCCGACATCTTAGTACATACCTGCCTATGTAACTAAATAAAATACATTAATTAAAAACTACATTAAAATGTTACAAGTAAAATAGAATACTTGATAGAAAATAGACGTATTTGTTTATTTTCATTTCGCCAAATAAAGTTTAAATCAGTTTATCTCTATCTTTGCTTTTTTTATAGGCGGAATTCGTTAGTGTAAAGCGTTTTAATAAAGTTAGTTCTTGGATATTATCATAGAAAATAATGTAAGGTTCTCATAACTGAACAATAGAGACATTTATAGGTGATAACCAAAGAGAATATCAAAGAGAATTATAATCACTACGTTATAATGTCAACCAAGATACCAACCATAGATTTTAAGAAAAAGGCCCTAAGTACGAAAAAAAATTTATCGTGACTTCATGAACGTGCCTTTCTTCGATATCATTTCTGTCACGTTCTGTACGTAAACTGTTACTGAATTTCGCTTATGTAGGTAATTTCGTCAATGTAGGTATGTATACCTAGGTAATTTCGTCAATGTAGGTATACATACCTACATAAGCGAAATTCAGTAACAAATTCAAATTCAAATTCTTCTATAAAAATAAACTTTAAAAGAAGGGCAAAAATATACAAACTTAATGAAAACATACAATATTATACTTAAAAATAAAAAAAATAAAAACTACTTACTAACTTAAAACTACCATGGTAATAATGAGCTAGGGTTATCACTATATTGTTTCTAAAATAGTATGCCATTTGTCCTCAAAAATGTCAAAACATGGTTTCCTATTCATAAGTGAGTTGAGGTGACGCTGTGCTCGGCAGATAGGCGATTCTTGACGTGACTTTGTCCGTGCTGATCTAGGTGCGAAAAATGGAACGCGTCCTGAGCGAAACCTTACTCTATATATAAGTAGATTTAATGTGCCTGATAGGCACATTAAATCTACTTATTTCTTCTAATAGTTTTGGGCTACTAAGCAATCCTCTTAAAAGACGGCAGATAGTTAATATTTGATAGTTTTTTTTTAATAGTAAAAGTTTACGTACAGAACGTGACAGAAATGATATCGAAGAAAGGCGCGTTCATGACGTCACGATAAATATTGTCAACAAAGCGAAACTATTGAGTATATAGTCCTTTTAATTGCATACATTAGACAGAGATGTCATCATTTTTATTTTAGTCATCTTATAAACTAATTGCACAGAAAATCTAAAGGGAAATCTATAGGTATTCTATAGTCTAAGAATTATTCTGTTTAAAAAATGTATTCTTTATGTCTGGTCAAAGAAAACGTTTTTCGTCACGAGACTCTAGTCTAGACGATTTCGTCACGAAACTCTAGAACGGAGCTTTGGGTAAATCAGTTAGTTGTCTATGCTTTCAGGACAAGTGTTTTATTTCTTGATCTAAGGTTCTATCAAAGAAAATATAATCACTACGTTTTAGTTGGACAACGTAGTGATTATATTCTCTTTGAGTTGGACAATCATTTTGTTCATGGTTCTATCACGTAGTGATTATATTCTCTTTGTTTTTGATATTTATCTTTGAATAATGCCACTATTTGTAATCGTATTTTCTTGTAAATGATTTATTTGCGACACGTAGTGATTATATTCTCTTTGTTTGCGATGTCTTTATTTTGAAAAGGATTTATTTATAATGTTGTTTATATTATAAATGTTTTTCTATTATTATTCATATCTACCCATTTTTGGGTTTTGTAAAAGAACCGTAATAGTAAATGTTACTGAATATAATGCCTGAATCAAGAATTTATAGCAACAAGTATGTGGTATCGCCGAACCAGAGCTTTACCGTAATAATAGCTACTGTGGACGAACTCATCGATATGTGTGTAACGCAAGTATGTTGTTTCTAACATTGCTTTATGCTATGTATTATCTCTCCTCTTCAGCATTATGTTAAAATTATTTTGCTATTTGTACCTAAGGATAAGGTAAACTGTTTCTAAATATTTCTTTGTTATGCACTTATTCCGGTGGCGGGTTATCATATGGTCCAACACCCTTTTGATGATGAGCACACCACATACAAGTACATAAAGACTTATATTTATTTTGTAAGTATCCTTATGTAAGTAAGATGATAAATAAATATTATGATTGTTTCAGTCAAACAGAGTCAACTATAAGATAGTACAAGCAATATTGTACATCTTGGCGCGTCAAATGAAATTGCTAGAAAAAAAGGTAGATCTTGGAACGGAGCTACGTATTACTGAGGTAACAAAAAAATCTGTATCCATCGATAAGGCAGCATCTATGAAGAAAGAGAGAGGAACGTCGTTAGTCAAAAGTGAAAAGATAGAAATATCTAAATCTGAGAAACAGGATCAACCAAGTGGATATGCTCAATCCAGTGCAAAAATGGTAAAAAGAAAGGGAATGGAAAATAAATCAACTGCGTCTAACATAGGAGCTTTCATTGAAGAAAAAGAAGTAGAACAAAAAGATCCCTTAGCCAAAAGTAAACATTATAAAATAAGAAAAAATATAGAGACTTATCAAAAAGAACATGATATAAGAAAAATAGAAGATTATATTTTGGAAAAAGCTTTTTATGAGAGTAAACCAGAAGACGTAGGAGTAGAAATAAAAGATATGGAAGAACTAGAAACGAAATACACAGATTTGACTAGTGATGAAACGGAAATGAGATCTGGAGTTGAGAAAAAACATTCACCAGAAAGTCAAGAAGCAAGAAATTTGAAGAAGCAACAAAGAATAAGGAAAGGTGAAGAAAAACAACCAAAGAATTATAAAAGTAGAAATGAAAATGAAATATTACCCATGCATAAAATAACGGAAAAACCATACCAAGACGAAAAAAATAAAATAGTGTATGATAAAAATATTCAAATTGTAGAAAAAGATGAAGCACAAAAATCATTGGATGCTATGAGTTCACGGCAAGTTACGGAAAAGAAAAAAATCCCAATACAAACAGACGAAAACGTGGGTATCTCAGAAAGTGAAAAAGAATTGAGAAAAAAGAATATAAAACAAAGACGTGATCTTACAAACAAAATAAAAGCTACAAATTTGTACGAACCAGCATATAAAAAATTAAGAGAAGGTACAGAAAAGACGAAAACGAGACCTTCTGAAAACGATAATTATGAAGACAAATTTGATATAAAATCGGATGATGGAGAACTTATTAATACAGAATATAAAAAAGATGACAACGCCATGATGACAAAATCAAGAGATGAAACAGAGAAAACAAAAATTAAACGTAAAACAGACGAAAATGAAATGGCCAATTTAGACACTATGGATCCAAAGGAAAGAGAAAGATACGTTCATGAAAAGAAAAGAAAAATATATCAGGAAAATGAAAAAAAAATGGCTGAACTATCTAAAATTAAGGATGATGAAATAATAAGTTATGACAAAGACAAAACTTTGAAAAGTAAATCACTGAAAGAAAAGATGACAACGTCTAAAAAAATACAAAAGGACGTCAAGGACAAAACACCTAACATTGAAGAAAATAAAAATCTTTATGAACATGACAAAAAAGTTATATCAACTGAGATATTCACAAAGACAAAAAAAGCAAAGGATCAAAGCAAGATAGAAGATGAATTAAAAAGACAGAGAATTGAAGAAGCTACGTTGGCCAAAATGAGTGATGAAGAAAGAAGTAGATATGACAAAGAGAAATATATTGAAAAGAAAAAGTTAGCCACATTACATAAAAAAGAAAAAGAAGAAGACAACATAAAAAAGGTATGTTTTTCTCCTTTATTTTTAATAACTAGCGACCCGCCCTATAGTTATAAATTTTCGCGGGTACTTAATTACCTATAGTTATAAACCTTTCTATTAAATCACTCTACCTATTTTATAATTATGTTGCGTATTTTAAATATTGTGGAGCATGCAAATAGCGACAGCGATTTTATACAATGTTAGGATAGAGCATAATAAAACCATCGGAATTTACTTCCAATGTGATTCCATCTATTTCAATGTATGAAGTATTTATTGATTAATATCGCCAAATTATTTATTTGTAATTTATACTAAAAGCTGAAACTATGTGTTTGTAACACTCATAAAATCATTATAATTTTTCCATATTTGTATTTTCAGGACCACAGAAATAGTCTTTCAATTACAGGTAACTATAAAATCTTACTGTTTAAAGCTCCTTCTTAAAGTTCATAATACTTATAAGGTTCACGACCAAATACTCCAAAACCAATAATGGGTTCTATTGGGAAAACCAGTGTCCTATTAGTGGCACGTCTTATGGAGTGTTATGATAAGACATTTTTATTTGTGATAAGTACATGAAATGGGTTAGGAACTAAAATAAACTATTGTGAATAACAAACTTTTTTTTTAATCTTACATAATGTAAGAAACACAGATATTAATATAATGGTATTTTTTCAGAAGAAGATGATTTTTTGATTGGTAAGATTAATCTCTATATTTTATGACAATATTAATTTAATTAGCTTATTGAGACGCATAAAGAATTGATTGTACTTTTTCATATTTTCAGTTGAAAGACGCAGAATCCGCTCAGGTGAGATTAATAGTAGGCTCTTTCAATTTATGCGTTTCGTGTCGGACCGCTGCAGTGCCGAAGCGGTGCGTTTGTCCGACACGAAACGCATAAATTGAAAGAGCCCTTAAACTACTTTTTACTGTGATAAAGCTCTTTGCGCTATCTGTTTTTATCATATTTTTGTGATTTGTGTCAAAGGTGTCATCTCTGTCTTGTTTTTTTCTTCTTTTTTGGCGTTCAAGCGCAAAGAGAATATAATCACTACGTTATATTCAAGCGCGGGGCATTGCCATTTTCATATCTCTGTCTTTGCTGCATGTAAAAAAACAAGTCAAGGAAATCTGTCTGGAAAGTGAAATTCTATTTCATTCATGAAGACATGCAGAAAGTTAAATGCCAAAATTTAAACGTCATTCAAATTAATCTTATTGTTGTAAATAAAATTTACAGAATTATAATAAACAATAATACTTTTGCTTAATCACAGTTTTAAGCGAGCAGTGGAATCGTTGAAGGCTTGCAATTTGTAGTTAATTTGTTAGATTCAGATATAATTTCTTTAGGATGTAGTTTGTCATTGTTTGAAGACTAAATAAACAGAACAATCCTAGTACAGTTTAGTGCTATCCTTTCCTAAACTGCAGTGGCATACCGGTTATCGTCAGATTAATGAGTGTGTAGTAAAATGGCAGATGCCCGCAATCGTGTGGGAAGCATCGAGGTGGTGACGATGTCTCAGTTCAGGCTGCTGGAGCTGAAGGTCAATGAACTGGAGGCCGTGGCGGCGCCGCTGCCCTACCCCGCGATGCCGGACAATGACAAGCTGAGGGAGGACCTGACGAAGGGGAGCGCTTCTCTGACGGATACTATGCAGGCTATGCAGGTATAGTTTGACAGTTAAACAGGACTAGTGATGTGTAACGCATGGGTACACTAAGTAAATTCGGATAACCATACAGGACAGTGTAAAAGTAAAACATTTTGTGTGCATCAGAAGTGCCTCGATGTTGACGTGCGCGTCTAAATGTTTTTAAAAATAATATCTAGATTTTTCAGGTTAATTTGTTGATTGTTATTCACGTTATTTTGTGTTTTTGTTTTAATATCTGTGTACCTACATGACTTACTCGTACTTTAGTATAGCGGAGCGTTGGTATTCAATGGTGTCGCCGCGTACTGTTGTAAGCGTTTTATGACTTGTTCATGAATTAGTATTTTGTTCGTCTAGATATCGGCCCGAGTGCAAGCGGCGGAAGCAGCGATTAACCGCTTAGGCAGTCTACTGACACAACTGGCGTCTTCAGGAGCCTTGCCGAAGGGAGTTGCTGACAAATTGGGAGAAAAGGTATGACACATTATTTTATTTACCTATCCTAGTAATTTATGCAATGTATCACACTATCAACGTTTGCTAAAGAAAAAAATTTTTCATGCACATAACAAAGCGTGATTCTACTAATATTATAAATGCGAATTTTGTAAGAATGTATGGATGTTTGTTACTCAATTATCCCTAGAAACTTAAGCAGAGGTTTTTTGCTACAGATGTTCAGTCCTTCATTCAGCAGAAAGAGTTCTAGACGCGAGACGGATATAAGAATGCTTCCAATACCGTCTGGGGGTAAGAGAGCCACCATCACCGCGGATGGATTGGAGACGTATCCGACGCTCAGTGCGACGTCCAGTGTGGTGTCCAGGGTACCGTGCGTCACGCATCCAGAGATGGAGTAAGAATTTATTTACCTTAAAACAACTAATAAATAATGCCACGAGCCACGTGGTGCAAAGCGTAGTCTAAGACCACCTTATCTATCTATCTTATTACGCGGGTGTCATAATCGAATCGGATTTATATACCAGAAAATGCGATCCCAAATGCAACCAACCTGCCCGCCATGCAAAAGTATTACAAAATCTCGCAGGACTATTGGGAAGGGTGATAAATGAATAATGCAAAATTGCAAAATAGGAACTTAGACAAGAAATTTGCCTGATTTTACACTAAATGAATTACTTTCAGTAAAGCGCTACGCGAGCTAAAAGACGAGATGATAAAGCACGCGAATGCTCTGACCGCCAAAGTACAGAAGGGAGCAGATTTCGCCACCTCCAACGTCAAACATGTCGGTATGTTCATCCACAGATAGATCCTTCATAACCTACTGACATTATAAACGCTATAGTTTGAAGGGTGTGTGTTGGATGCACTTCCACGTAGAAACCACTGAATGCCGACCTCTGTGTCGCAGCGGGCGAAGGTCCGCCTGCAATTATTTGTTCCGGGTGTCTGAGTGTTATATAATATGTAAGTATAATAAAAATAAGCGGGTAAATAATTGTATCGTGGGCCAAGCCTCAGGTCTGGAAAGTCTCTAATCCGTCATATAAATCTGTCTTAATCCGTCTTACTCTTAGTTAGTGCCAATTATTAGATACCCTGATAGTTTAAAGTTTATGTCTAATACGACGAAGACTTTAGCGATCAACACCTGGTAATTATGTAACATGGTATTCCTAATAAATCCTCTAAGACCTACAGTATGTTCAATTTAGAAGTGCCGAGTTGTGGGAAATTTCCACAAATTATTAAATTCCTATTAATTTCCAGTTGACAAAATGGAGGTCGCGGCGCGTCTGAACAGTCGCGTGGACGACCTCTACGGGCTCGTCAACGACTACACCGACCAACTCTCTGGCTTCGATGCTGGCATTACCACGCAGGTAGGACTCGCCTCGTAAGAGGTTGCACTTTCGTATTCCCGCCACAGTCAATCCAGTATTTTCATGCACCGATGATATTGGTGTTTGGAACTGAAATGCAACTGAATACAATGTACCTATAACAGAATCTCATCTTCAGTGGCTCCGTCTTAAGTGGGTGATAGACGTGCGAGTAAGTTCGCGAACTTGTGGCTCGACAAGCTTTTTCGCTGGTGTGTCACCGTAAGTACGCGTACCACAAGTTCGCGAACTTACTCGCACGTCTATCACCCACTTTAGAGCGTCTTAGAGCGGCATGGCAGGCATTGTATTTTTCTCGTTTATTATTGTAATTTCTGACATATTTCTAAGTATATTTTATATTGCCTAATAAACAGTTTCAGGCGCGTGTTCGAACACATAAATTATTAAATTAGCTCTGTGTCAATCTACAGGAGATTGTCTATAACCATTTGTTCTATTGTTTAGCTGCACAGCTTCAACGAGCAGATCGTGCAGATGCACCGCGACATGGCTGAGGGGTCGGCCCAGTTCATCGCGACGACTACCAACACAGAAACTGAAGGTAACCAGATAACAACATATTTTAGAACCCACAAGGCTGTACTAAGTTTAAATAATCGTAGTAGTTTAACCCATCGGCGGGTTGGTTCGCAAAAAAACCGCATGACCGGCAGATTTTTGGGCGCGAATGCGTTTTCGCTCTAAGTGATATTTTACGTGTAGCGATGGAATGCTTTTGAGAAGGGTAATTCCACTTACTTTATCTGAAAGCTGTTGAAATAAGCTATAATATTGCTCATAAATGTTTTGTATTATGTATATATAATCGTACTAATTAATGTATAAATAAATAAATGTCTTTTACCAAGTAAGCTAAAGAATCTTGCTCATACTCCTATGCTTCAAAATGATGCAATAAACTTTTTTTTTCACCATGATTAGCTGTAAGGGACCTGCATACACGTTACGAAGAGTTGTTGTCTTTGCTGGGTGTCACGATACACACTCACAATGAACTGGATCTTTTTCAGAAACAACTGAGTTTGGACCTAAATGTAAGTTTGTCTATGGACCTCGGTACTAAGTACTAACGTAACTTTGATACGGTTGCCCGTAGATTTTCTACACCTTAACATTTCGCTAAGAAGCTTATAAGATTTTTGAGGTTGTTTAATTGTTTTTTTTTTCGATATCAAGTAGAAATATTACCACAGTATCAGATAGTTTATGATGAAAAGTAATTACATGCATCTTTCTTTCAGAATTTGCTAAAGCAGGTAGAAATGTTGCAAGAAGAGAAAGCAGATCGCGATGAGGTTTTGGACGGGCTTAGGGATAAGGTACCTACGTTATGAACATTTTAATGATGATAATTAAAAGTAGAAATTTAAACGGGTTACACACCGAGACATTTTTTATGATACTCTTTGCCACTATGAAAGATAGTAACTACCATAATTTTAATTGCTTTAGAACGCGCTACAAATTATTCATGGTCAACTCGAGAGCTAGACATCTCTTCCATTAATTACCTTTTGGCATAAAAATGTACAGTTCAAAAGTTATACTTATGATAATGTGTGCCGAACCCTAAAGTGTCTTGAAATAATAAGATTAAAAAAAGATCTGTACAATTCAGGCTGACAAAACAAGTTTGGCGGGCGTGCTCAAGATGGCTGACTTCAAAAAGGTGGTTGAGTTTCTGGGGATGAAACTTGACGCGTGCTACGACAAGTTCAAGAAACAGGATAACACGTGGATGGTGAGATAATAAATAATTTATTTCGTATACTTACCTTCTGTAATTCCTACATTTTTAAGGGCTTTAAAAAAACGAAAAATAGAGAGACGCAGACTATTTTCTCATTTGGAAAGAGGTAATCTGTCATTGTTTGTACGGGGAAATGGTAAAACTAACAAAACCCAATCAATGATAATCTTAACTAGTTTTTGATAACGTTGCATCCTCAAATAAAACCATCAAACATTACATGAGAACAGACCAGACCAGCAGGATGCAGTTTACTGCACTGCCCACCACACAAAGTAGAGGTAACAGGTTCTTCGATTGTGATATATTTTCCTAGTAATATTAAATTCCAAAAAATCCAAGTTCCTAACTAATAATGTATAAATTGCCACTAGTTATTAAGTTATGTATTGATCTTTGATAAACTTAAATAATCGAAATTTTGCAGTGCATTTTGTTATAAAAGTTTGTGACGTTTCAGCGCGCGATCAGTGAAATATCATCGCTGGCCAATAACAAGTCTGAGTACGCCGAGCTGATGCACCTGAAGGATAAAGTACTAGAAAAACTGAATGACATGAAGAAAGAACTTAGCGTTTTGGGAGTTGCTCTTGGTGAACCTAAGGTATATTATCAGTTCCTTTTTAGACCTCACTTTTGAAAACTAAAAAATCCTGAAAATCCCAATTGCAGTCTTGATTGTAGTTAATTTTATACATCAATAAGATTTGATTTAATTATAAATTGTATTATTAGCTAACAAAGAAAGCCTATTTTTGGAAAGTAAGCAAACACACTAGATTGCTGTTCTTTATATTTAGGCGTTGGTAATTTCGCTTTTGTTATATAGATTTTCCCCGAGATCAATTCTCAAGAGTTTTTCATTATTTTCACCGTTTTTAGAATGTGGAGTTTTTGATATTTTTTTATAAATAACCCTTCATAATAATATATGTTATTTATGTTTAGGCGGCGATGCTAACCCGTCAGCTGGCGCAGCGCTGCCAGTGCGGCATCTGCAAGGTTCCAGCGCTGCAAGATCTCACGACCACCTGCGACCGGCCGCCATTACTGCCGGCTATAATGTCCCGCAACGTGCCAGCTACGGAGCCCTGTGTGCCCTGGCACAGGGAGCAGGGTACTGCGGTGCAGACCAACGAAAGGTAACTAACGAGGGCTATTGTAATCAATAGCATCTGTTCCCTATTAGGCATACAACCTTCTTTCTTCAAAGTTCCGGCCTTATTAGTTAAACAGGTTTTCAACCTCGATTTATCTGATATTGGACCTCATTACTTTATCCAACTTCTAACCTCCTACCATATCCTTAATAGAACCTCTATTCATAAGACATCCCACCTTTTACGTATCGCACTTGCAACCTCATTTCTTCCAAAATCTAACCTTTTTCTTCATCACGCATTTAACCTTTTTACACAACACAGTTTCAACCTCCTTCCTTCATTTATCAAACCAACCTTTTTAATCGTCACATGCAACCTCTATGCTTATCACACATTCAACCTCTTTACATATTAACTGTTTCAAACTTTTCCGTCATTAGACAACCAACCTTATTTAATCATCATAGATGCAACCTCTTTGCTTATCACACGTACAAACTCTTAGCTTATCACACATACAAACTCTTTGCTCCATCCTTTTAGTTTATGCTGCATGCAGAAATGAGGCTAGATGCTTCATGAAGCGTCTAGCCTCATTTCTCCAAAGGCTTTTCATACCGATTGCTTGGGTTCTTATTACTTTATTGCCAATATACTTCATGCACCAAACATATTATCCCACTAACAACTTTAACCTACCCCGATTAAAATGAAATCATGCCCAGATTCCCACCGATCGCGGAGCATGTGTGCCACCGCTGGGCCGGCGGGTCCCACACTCAGATCAACGACCGCGTGTCGCGCCAGTCCGCAGACCCCACATACCCGCCCGGACCGCCGAGCTGGGCGCATCTTGATTGCGGGACTGATGGAAAGGTGAAGGAATTGAAATAATAATAATAAGGGTTATTCACACAGCAACTAAATTAAGTACAATAATAATACAAGCCTTAAAGTCGCGGTCTCGCGCCACGGTCGCTATGAATAGAATGCTACCTTGAGTTTGTGTTGTAGGTATTAGGTGTCTGATAAACGTAATACAAATATGCATAAGTATATATTGTTTTTCTACACACTACATAGTGAACATAAAGAACAAAATATCTATAGATCGAACAAACATGAAGAACAGACATGAAGGTGGCAAATGAACCCGTAACACTATGCGACCCAGACGAACCTATGTCTGCCGCTTTGCAGAGGTCTTTGAGTAAAATCGAGTAATTATTTTGACATTTATTTAATACCGACTAATAACCGCTTACAATTAATTTTTGTTGATTAAGAATAACAATAGCCTATGAGTTATCATGATGTTAGAACTGTATTATTGTACGGTTTCATTAAACAACAAAATTTTGTATTAGTTAGGTGTTTGATGATGATGTCGGTTGTTTTCAGGTGTACCGGCTTATGGAACCGCTAGAGCCTTGCCTGGAGTGCAATCAGGTCGTGCCCGAGGTAGCTGAGGGGCTCGGAGCCGGGGACTCTGGTAAGGATAGTAGTACTCACTCCGCCTCAAGCCTTTTATAGACTTGGCACGTAGAGATAAACGTGCATTGTAGTTCTCGCTTCTGCCGCAAGTGTGGGGAATTAAGATCAAATCTCTCTTGACAAGATAGAAGTCTCTGCGTCCCTACTTATTGGACCTTAAATATTGTTAGTAATAGTGCGATTTTAATAAATCGTATTTAGCATTGAAAACACTAAAATACCATTCAGACACTACAATACTTATTAAAATTGGATTAATTCATTTTATAAAACACCGGTGATCAGTCAGAAGCCTTTGTTTGCTACATTCTTTTTTTTTAGGTATAAAGAAAACCGAGCTGTTTCCAAAGTTATCGAAATGAACTAACTGAACGGACTATTATCTATGTATCAACTATTTTAGTTGTACATACCTCATTATTTATTTCTATATATTTTATTTTATTATTATCTGACATTTTTAGTTAGGTTATTTATTTGTTTTTAATCGTTAATTATTTGTATAATAAAAAAAACTTTTTATTTTCAATTGTTTTATTTATCGTAAATAAATACTTAAACTAATTTACAGTTTTGCAAAGCTTATTTACACCTTAAAACACGAAATAATTTAAATAAATAGAAAATAAATAGAAATGCCGATTTAAATCTAATAGACAGAACAAAATTAATAATATATTTTATCAATTTATCGAAAATTCCAATAGCCATTGTGTTAAATCTTGTGCAGACATCATAAACTTATTGTAAATTCTTCACCTTTCACAATCAAGATATTTTACAAGCACGTTCTATAAACCTTACGTTCTAGAATGAATATTCTCACTCAATGTTATGTCTTATATTTAGGACAAAACATCAGTGCCTTACAAATACAAAGCTATCCATACAATTTATGCTACAAAAGAATGTTAGCGGATACCAAAAAAAACAACAAAAATGTTCTTTCAATTGTTCCTCCATAAAAAGATTTCTAGTTACGATATATCTTATTGTATCTTTTCATAAATATTCTTACTATGTAGGTTAAACAGATATTTGGTAACGTATACAAACTGGGAATACAGGGTGACAATAAATATATGTTTTTTTTTTATATTAGAAACAAATTACTTCATGGTTATGGCAAATTATTTCTTCATTAAAGTTATTAAAATATGCCAATAAGATGGAACCTCTTCATTATTGATTGATTCGTCACATTTTTGTCAATATCTAAAAGTTAAAAAAATAAGATGCGTCTTAATCACCCTGCTTTTAAGATAATTCTCTTACATTTATATTTCTATAAATATTTTTTTACTGTCATTTCTCCAGGAAATGTCACAGTGTTATTATTCTCAAACAACCATCCTTGTTTACATAAATAAAGTACAAAATTTAATTGATCCTATCCTATTATTTATCTAAGTATAAAATATACTACCAAAATCTTAATCAGGTAAAATACACTTGAATTTTTTTTTATCGATGTCGCTAATTTAGATTCATTATAATCGATGATTATATGAAATCGTCGGCAGGTTAACATTATTGTTTTTACTTCGTAAGTAATTTCAAAACTGTAACAAATAAATGTTTCATCTAATATGTTATATGTTTATTATGTTGTTCACGATTGACTAGTTTTCATTATATCCGTGTATTTTTCCTGATTCTCTTTAATTAGTCATTAATCATCACAAATTTTAACGATTGATAAAAACCTATTTACAAGCATTAATTGAGTATAACGTAAAGGAAATTATATGTAATCAAATACGCAGTGCACGGCAGGTATACAAACTATTTATATCGCACACCAAACATGACTGTGTAACAGAAAACCAACCAATCAAAAATGAGATTGGGGAGAAGAGCGTGTGGAATAAATAATTTTCTTCGATATATTATTATTACACCGTTTTGATTTCATTTGTTTTACTCATTTAATTTAAATTAGCTCAAGAAATTCAATTACACATATTATTTTGTATTGTGTGCAAGTGAAGTTTATTTTATACCATTCAATACAATCTGACGGTACTATTTAACTGTCGTTGATCATTCGTAAATAACGATTGAATGTTTAATCATTACTCATTACTTCGTTTTAGATTAGTGTAATCGCTATACTCACTAACTCTGATTGGTATGTAACTACTAGTAAAAATAACAAAATCATTACTAAACTCAAAAACCTTATTTAAAAGTTAAAAGTTAGAATTTTGTAATAATTCAGAAATGTACTTCGATATTAAAGAATTGTAAATGTTTTCTTGACCAATAGGTCCGATACAAATTCAATTTTTTATATACTTTGAAGGTTCGTCACAATCGTCTGCACAGGAATTCTATAATCTGTCAACAGAAAATACATGTCATATATCCCAATTTGTACCAGTGCAGTGGTGGTAAAGCTGGTGGCCGCGGAAGCGAGCAGTGGTGGTCAGTGCCGGTCGCAGACGAACCGCGCGCAGTCGTGGCTTTTACTGGCCGCCATGACGTCTCCGAGATGATGCGCCACCGACGAAGCGCTGGCGGCGTTGCCGAGAGAGATCCTGGAAATTATGGAAATAAAGTTAGAATAAAATAAATAATAATACAGACATACAAAAAATATTGTGTACATTTTACATATTTAGGCGCATTAGGCCGGCGTGATGCATCAAGACCTAATCTTGTCAAGAGAGATGTCCCTGTGTCCCAGCAGTAGGAACGTAAATAAGCGTGGCTTATGGAAATCTACATTTCGCGTATGTTGTCATAGAACAAGGTTTTCGTATTTCGGTAACATTCTTTCTGAAGTTTATTATAAGAAAAAGAAACCTAACCTTTCCAAAAATCCGTGGAAATCGGTTCGTGCGTTCCGGAGTTATAGTGTCAGGAAGGAAATCCTTACTTTTTTATATAGATAGCTTTTTTATACGGCTTTATTGCGTTTGATAAATTAAACGAAATCCCTCTTCTATAACAATATTTAATATGCCTCATTTATATTTTGTGAATAATTAGGAAATTGAATAATATGTGATTATTCTATGCATACATAAATGTAACACTAGAACCTAACCACACTTTCTTGTTATATAACACGCAACATAATAACACAAACAACCTTCTCCTATTAAGTTTGTTATTCTTCATTACGAGACGTTTATTATAATTTATAACTCGTCGCTAAATTTCCATTAACCATACTATCTCACCAACTAACCCGCACTTGACCAGCGGGCAATCTCTTTCGTCAAGAGAGACCAGTGTCCTAGCAGTGGGAACGTAAATATGGGTGATGATCTATCTCGATCATTCATGAGGCTTATACTCCACCAGTTAGCCATGAAAATGCACAAACAAAAGGGCACGTCCACATCCAATCTGAAGATCTGAATTCCTGTACATGCATAATACATAATGTACCAAAATCGATCTAGAACACTAATGAACTTAGCTAAGTTAGTTTCCTAACAGATCTTATTGATTGTGTGGTTGGTATACATTTATGAAATTTTTGTAGAGCATGTTCAGATAAAAATATAGTCCAACCAAACGATGGTCCTTGCCAAGTAGGTACTGTAACTGAATCGATACAATAGGTACAGTATTTCAGACTTTTAACACGATGTCAAGTTTCGATCAAAGTATCATACCGAACGTGCCAATTGAAGATACAATAGAACATGAAACCTGTTGGCTTACGGCACGGAAGTGGTGTCACGTGGAATGTGACCACGGGTGGGCCACTTTCACGTTACCTAACTTATGTAACTGGCGGCGCGCAGTCTGTGTCAAGTGTGGAGTTTGAACAGGCAAGTGGCCACTGGCCTCAATTACTGGACATCGTAATTGGTACTAAAAGGATGACTAGTTCTTTTAAACCCGCTTTCCGTGTTGTGGCCGTGTTATCGAGTTATGATTAACTCTAAAACCGAGTACTCTTTAACCTTAGTTTATTAACAAAAAAAATGTTTTGTTGCTGCGCTACAGAGGTATTCGATATGATTACCTAAGGCCAAAAAATTTTTAAGTACCTATGTTATTGGATATGATTTTATTTTGCACTATAAGCTACTCCATACCCACCATCCACACGATTATGAGAATCCAATAATCCTTGTGATTCTCATAATCCTTTTTAGTGTTTTTTAATCATCATAGGTCTGATTTTGAAATAAAATCAGCAATCCCAACAACAACATACATCTCATCGATCGATCTCTGCGCTCAATACAAACCTCCCGGATTCAATAGATCATTGAGTCAGATGTGTAGCGAGTCGTGAAATTAGGTAATCGGACCACAGCGGGCGCTTATTTAATCTGTGGTGATGACTCTGTCGATTGATTTTTTGTTGATTGCGTAACTTGTTGAGAACCTGTTCCACTGACTTTCCATTATCGCGGCTGTGATTGAATAGGGACTGAAAGGGAACTCGGGACTTATGAAAATTTAACATTGATTTATTTAACAAGGTTTGAGCTTACCACGGGGCTAGATGTCGTTGTGTAAAATTGTCCAGCAATATTTATATTTATTTCGTATAACTACTTGGGCAAAAAATGATTTGAGGAAAAAATCATGATGATTTTTTACTTACTTTAAGACGAAACCTATGCATATACATATGCTTACTTAGTGATTCCCAGATAACGAATCTCTGTTTGTAGAAAACATTCTTGGAGAACATAATATCTGAATTGGTTTTTGTGGAATTGGGACTTTTTATAAAATGATAATGAGAATGGACAAAAATACTTTTCAACATCACAGTTTAAGTTTATTTACTTTGTAGGAACTTGTGTACCTATACCAAAATGAGGGTTTTTTTTTCAATGCTCCATTATAAAAGTTCCGTTTAGAACCTTTGCGCTGAATCAGGTCTCAAGGCAATTCTTTTAGAATCATCGATACTTCATCATCATCAATCCAAATCAATCCAATTCATCGATCCAAAGCTCCTCACATTGCAGTCAAAGCGTGTCGCTAAAGTGTCATGTTTATACACGTCTGTATCTAGTACCGGTGACTCTGCGTACCTCTCACAGACACTTTCACTGATCCTCGGTCACGTAATATTTTGTATGTAGCGGGCGTGACACGTGGCGCGCAAGACGGACACTAAAGTCTGGTGTAATCTTATCATCATTACAACTTTTAGGTGTTTTATATGAAAGCATTATATTGAGTGTATCTGATACCCAGTACCCGTAACACGAGCTTATTCAGACAAACATAAACAATGTGCACCTTGTCTATAAGGTGTTGCAAAATTAAGATAATATCTATGAACTACTTAGGTACTAAGAATAAATATATTTTTATAAAAAGTCCGCCGCGGCTTACAGAGGAAAATGTAAGAAAAGGACATGTTGTGCCGACCCCGCATAATGTAGGAAAATGGCAGGAAGATGATGATGAAATACCTTTTATGTCCTAAAAAGGTTTTTTTTTTATTTTAAGGTACAGAACACAAATTTTTGTGTGAGCAGCAAATAAATATATGTATTTGTCTTGATTTCTGGCTTGCTCCGTGTTGCCTAGATTGTTACTTATCAGTAAAACTTATTCGAGACTGGTATCTGTTTTTAACTGAATTTTATTAGGCTTTTGCACTGTAGCGTCGTTTTTTTTATTATGAGAGTCGCACGCTATGGTCGATAACGGCTTAATGTTGTGACTGCGTTACTAATCCGTTTGTGAAACTATTTCGAGCAATTTATTTGTTTTTGATGTCATTTTAAACGCCTGATGTTACGGTTAGTATGCAAATGGTGTGAAGTTGACAAATTTGTATGCTTTCGGTTTTATATGAAGTAATTTATGACAACAGGTAATTTGGAGCATACGTAGGAGTGTTGCGTAAACCTACTTGAACAGTGAACATGTAAACACTACATCTTAAAGTCACAAGTCATTTTCACTAGAAGAGTGAGCGCGTTGATATCTTTTCTATGTAAGATTTAGTTAAAAATCTTTTCTATCAAAAAGTAACTCAGATTTGTTTATTTTTGTATGCTATAATACAAATGTTCTAAGTATTAATATTTTTTTTTTCCTTTGTTTGTATTACACAAATCTTAGACAGGTCAAATAAAAAATATAAAAATGTCATGCTTACATACTAAATAAAATATAAAATGTCATGCTTACATAAAATTAAAGGAAATTCAGCCTTATGAGCCTAGCCTAATGGTAATTGAAACACCATAGTAGTACGGGAGGCGACGATGCTAAATGGGGATTTACTCGAGCGTCAAAGAGACCTATTGGGTTGCATTTGGTAGATGATAAGAAGAAAAAAATTGTATGAGACCGATGTGTTTCATCAGTGGGGGAAGCGACCATAGATAAATAAAAACTTATTTAAAAAAATACTGTTGTATGGACGTACTTAAGTGCGTCAGTTAGTGATAGATTCTATGAATCAGATTCAATAAATTGAAAATCAGCTTAACATACTTACATACTTAAAAATAATTTAGGAAATATGATTGATAATAAACGTTTGTAAATCTGATTGTTTACACGATTGGGGTGGAAGTACGTAAAAGTTAAAAAATTAAAAATCGCGACTCATAAAAAATGATAAAAAATCAAAAAAAAGAACAAAAAAACTGGCACTTCTAAAGGTGTTAGAGCAGGGGTGGCCAACTTGATAGGACCCAAGATCCCTTCTTCACTAAAGAGACCCTGTGCGATCTACCAATTACATACTTCTAGAAATCGAAAAAAGTGGCCAAGTGCGAGTCGGACTCGCCCATGTAGGCTTCCGCAGCAATTGTTTATATAAAATAGTTTATGACGTATTATAAAAAAACTACTTGATAGATTTCGTTCAAACCAATTTTCGTTGGTAGTTTTTGTGCTAATGTACATTATATATTTTTACTAACCTTATCATCCTCTTATTATAGAAATTAGAAGGGGGGGATACACACTCTGTTTTCCACTTTGGAAGAGTCTCACGTCCAAACTATTAAGTTTAGAATTAAATGATGTTAAAAACATTGTTATGATTTTTAAAGACCTATTCATAGATACCACACATTCGGGTTCGATGAAAATTTATTTTTAAAGTTTCGGTTCTAAGTATGGGGACCCCCAAATGTACTTGTTTTTTTTTTCAATATTTTTTTGAAATCTTAGTGCGGTTAACGGAATACATCTATATACCAAATTTCAGCTTTATAGCTCTTATAGTTTCGGAGAAAAACTGCTGTGACATACGGACGGACGGACGGACGGGCGGACGTACGGACGGACGGACATGATGAATCTATAAGGGTTCCGTTTTTGCCATTTGGCTACGGAACCCTAAAAGCGGGAAGCGAACTGAACTATGCTGTTTCATACAGCATAGTTCAGTTCGCTTCCCGCTTATTGGTCATCGCGCGCCGAAAACAAAAGACTACACTGCGTAAAATAGATCAATAAATACCTTGACTGAACAGCGATTGAAAAATTATACAAAAATGTTCAGCAGTAGGAGATATTGGGCAGAACCTATAGTCTACTTTTTTTTTTTGCCTTACCACGATCGACTGGACTAACAGTCGCGATCGACCGGTCGATCGCGATCGACCGGTTGGCCACCCCTGTGTTAGAGCGTCAGATTTAGATGTATATGGTTCATCTCTATGTTCTGATTCTACCATATCTTAATCTGACAATTATCTAAAGTGATGCGCCTAATATGACAAAAGTAAATTTTGTTCCCTTATAATTAACGTTCGAACATAGATAGATTTTCTATATTTGGTGGAGGTACTTATCTGGGTACTAGCTATCTCCAGTATCTTAATCTGACGCGCTCGAGTATATCCCGAAATCCCCTCTTCGGCTCCCCTACTATAGGGACAATGTTCAAATTATAGTTATCGTTATTATATATATTACTTCCTGATGAGTCATATTATCATGCACGATATTAAATAATTAAGTATTTACATTTTGTATGTGTTTCATGTGCGACAATTAATGATATATGAATATATATTTTTTATAAACTACATATAACATTTTCGTAATTACATAATACTATAGAATTTATCTTTTCTTCCTTTATAGTTATCCGTAACAAAAACACTAGATTACACCCTAAGATTGATTGAAGTTTATACAAAGTTCAATAACATACCCACCTTACTCGGTTAAAAAAGTTACTAAGCACGCTTTCAATTTAACTTGTTTCAACCGGTTTTCCATGGTGAAAAACCGAGTTTTCTAAATAAATGGAGTGACAGTGGCAACATAGACATCTAACTGGTTTCAGCGCGGCGTACGTGTGACTATTGACCTCTAGAAAGTGTGATATTACCTCACAATGTACATGTATTTACCTATACTGAGCTTTTCCCGAGAACTAACGTAATGACGAGCATAGTTTAGCTATAAGTTTCTACGCAAGCCGATATTGTCATCGATATTTATCTTTTATCTTTTTAAATCGTATTAATGATGAACTGTGCTGTGCATGACTATTATTGCGGATGTGATTAATATCCCAGAGCAAATGTTTGTACGATCTGCAGATATTGATTCCGAGTGTTCGGGCATTATTTTCATGAAACTCATTGGAATTTCTTTTATAAATTCACATTCCAATAAGGTAAAACCATTCTAAAAATGAACTACCCTCCACAAAACCGTGATGATTTCAACGTGTGAGAGGAAATACAGAAAAACAGAATACCTACACAGAAAAAAAATACAGAATTCGGTGGAGGGGCGTTCATTTTAGAAATGGTTTTACTATACTTGGATGTACTTAGAGGAAATTTAAGGACTATGTATTTCCAGTAGTCATTATCATATTTCCATTTCCGAGTATTGATTGGAGAATATAATGTTGCTGAGATAACTAAGCTAGTTTAATGATCTTCACGTTCACTGATGAAGAGTACCTATGGACGATCATTAGACTAGCTAGGATATGCCACATTTTATGTGGCATTTAAGTTTATACTCTCACAATTACTGCGTTTATGATTCCTAACTTCCATGAATCTTTATAAGTATTTTAGTTTAGTTCTGAAAGCCAGGAAACTGTCATTCTCACTGCAAATTTATTCATGCAATTTCCGTAATATAGAGAAGTTTACAATTTCTAAAAAATAACAAACTATCACGATATTTCGTTAAATATTGTATCAATCAAATTGTACATAATTTTAATTAAAATTATTTAAATTTCGTATGGTAAGTTTGCGATATTGTAGAAATAATATAATTAATTAGCACTTAGAAGTTACTATTGATGACAGTTCAATCAACTCCAAAGATTCATTTAACGGCTTCTAAATCATTATTATTTACGAGTCAACTAAAACTACGTGCATATAACATCTACTCGATTCAATGCTTTAGCGTATAATTGCCGTAAACAGAACTTAAATATCAATAGTTATTTATAGCCTAACCTGACACAGACTGAGTCACGACTAACATTACAGTATGTTGCTCAACACCAATGATGTTCTTAAACGGAATAACAACCATCACGTAATAATGTGGCTAAGATTGCTGCTTTAGGAAAATACTTTGGTTTATAATCATGGTAATTATTATGATTATGTGAAATAGTTTAACCGTAAACGACACTGTATCAAACATCTCGAGACACAGGGTTTTGCGATAAGTAAAAAAGGGTTTCAAGCTATGAAAAATTATTACTTACATTTTCAAAAGAGATTCCATCTTCTTTTCCATGGCGAAGATGGAGTCAGACGTCTGTGATGTGAGAACTTTGCAGAAGGTGTACTTCGCACACTGCGAGTCTCTCCAATCTGTTTGTCGGACCAGATCCATTGCAGCAGAGGTCAAAGACGATGACCCGGAACCTCCGTCTATCCGTTGAAGATCTTCAGGTAAATCCTCGTTTAGAGAACGTTTTACGTGTTTCCGCTTCACTCTTTTTAATACGATTCCTTGAGATGTCTTGTAATTCTCAGTTTCCCTCTTGGAGCGACTGCTCTCAACTTCTTCAGGCGACATGACTACATACACATTCTCGCTTGGCATTTTGTAATTGTCATCATACACTTTTTGGTTGCTAATGATCTGCTTATCGATATCGTATGGGTTGACTCCGAAACTTCTTTTGTGCTCCTTTTCGAATTCTTCTTGAATCTGATCGTCGCTTAGTCCAGCACTTCTCATTAGGTTAACGTCTAGTAATCTGCCCATCGCGACTGCTCCAAGGCCCAGAGCTGCTCCTCCGGCCATGAGGCCTAGAGCAGGAAGCATGGCCGGCGCACCAGAAGCCGCTGCGGCTACGCCTATCTTGTCTTGAGCATATCTCTGAGTTTGAATGGAATTTGACGGAAAAATGCCTAAATTGTTGGTTATCTTATGAGTGGCTTCGACAATCGGTTCAAACACAGGTTGCGTTAATCTTGCAATAGGATCAGTAAGGGGCTTAGTAAAGGACTGAACTGTTTGAGTCGCGCTGTTTAACGTGTCCTTCATGGAGTCCGTAAATCTTTGCCAAAGAGAAGGTTCCGGTGTTCTTTTGACAAAGCCGTAGTAAGGATATCTTTGCTGAGAGGGGTACTTGTTTTCATAATATGAGAATTTGTTGTATTCGTCTTCGTAGTAGCGATTAGCATTGTTATTGATGCTCGAGCGCTGCTGATTATACCCGTTGATTGGTTCCATTGGGTAAGGGTGAGCGCTCTTTGGTACATTGGTGTAGTATTTTACTTTCTGTTGTGAGTTGTCGCCGTCGCGCGTTGCTTTCGCTGGCTGAATGCCGAGATCCGGGTGAGCGTATTGCAAGATTGGGTTCCTCACGCTTTCGTCAAATGATGGCTTATAGTTCTTAGGAGAATACATAGCAGAGTTAGGGAAGTTAACGTCTCCAGGGTGTAAGAGCATACGTCTTTGAATATGACTTTCACCAAAGTCCATGTCGCCTCCATGAGATCTAGAACTACGTCCACTGAAATAATCTCTTTTCAATTCTTGGTCGTTGATTTGTTTAATATATTCGATGAGTTTCGAGTTCGCTACTTTCGAGTTGTCGGCTTTCGTGAATGGTCCATATCCTGATTTCAAATAGTAGTTGTCTTTCTTTTGTTTGTATGCAAAGCTGGGATTGTCGCTGGTCATGTAGGGGCCGCTATCAGAAGCTTCGAACTTAACAATATTGTCGAACTTTGTGAAAGGTCCATCTTTAGGTTCAAAGTTTGCATCTTTTGTGAATGGTCCAAAGTTATCAGGGTCTGCTGCTGCCAGGTCAGGATAGACGTCTGCTTCGGGGATAGCTTTAGGTGGAGTGTAACCATCAGGGTACGGGTATAATTCCCCATTGATGATTCTCGCGTTACGCCACGTTTTCTTATCGGATTCATCATCGGGCACGCGTATGCCGTGAATTTCAGGAATACCATCACCACCTACTGTTAAGATAGACCTTCCACGCTTATTGTTATATTTTTCGATAGCTTTCTTAAGATACATCGGTTCCGAACTGATTATGACTGGGTCAGGTACTTTAAAAGACTTTGCGGCGCCTTCAGATACTTTGGTACTCACAACTTCGATATAAACAGGATTTCTATCGTTTTTGATAACAGGATTATGCGGATCAAATCTGTAATTTTTGATTGGACCACCATAGTCCATCAAGTTTTCAGAAGTGATATAAACTTTTTTATTTTCAGCCTTCTTATCATTGTCATAAGTAGGGTAATAGCTTGACGTCTCAGGGTCATTTTCGGGTTTTCCACCGTCCTCTTGGATATGTGCCTCTGGGTAAACTGATACTGGAGACCAATTACCGTATTCCGCTTTAATATCAGCAAGCTGCTCGCTATTTTTGTTGCGGTTGAGGTAATAATCATAGCCGGCTAAATCGCTGTTGACCGTGCCCATGAAATTGAGCTTTCTCTGGTCTCTACTTTCGGTTTTATTCTTGTCATCAGCTGTCGCATTAAGTTTGACCGCTACTGTGGTAGGCGCGGGAGTGGTGCTGCTAACAGTGGTTGTTTTACCATCCTTTTTCTTGACGATGAGTTGAGTAACATGCCCGTTTTTGGATCTAACGTTAAGGGTTTGGGTTTCGTGAGGGTTTAGACTTCTTGAGACTTTGAGTTCGGTTCTGGTGGTCTTCGCTGGGAGGATGGTGGTGCGGATGGTCTTGGTGGTGGTTGTGTTCTGGTCGTCGGCGCACGCGACGACTGCCACCAACCACAGGATTGCTCCTGCGCGTATGAGGAGAATCATCTGAAACAATTAAAAAAACATATGATACATTTTGCTATGCTGGATATTTACAAGATTTTACTAAAAATGTAAATAAAACTAAGGGAACGGCAACTTAAAGATATGTAATCAAATTTGTACGCCTATATTAGTGTCTCACATTCGTAATGAAACGACTAGAGTATTTATGGATGATAATGAAAGTAATGTGTGTTGAAGGGTTTATGTCTATTAACAAATAATTTAAATGTCATTGGAAACTCTCCAATCCTATGCAAGCTTTCGATATAATAACACGGTTAAACTATCAATACCTTGATTGGCACTTTAAAAGGCAAGTTGATAGACAGTAATTGATGAAAATAGAACAATTATCGACCCCATACATTTACTTAAAATCCCACGTGTCTCGCCGCATACTACAATTTACTTTCCGTTCTCAACAATCACCAAATCCATATAATTATATAATTCTACTTTTATACCCATATCATTTCGTCAATCAAGTCATTTGGCGGTTTCAAACGAATATGGACTTTACAACAGTCAGGCAACGTTCAAACTACGATTTCCTGATGATTAGTCAATCGCATTTTATGTTATACAACCCAATCAAACAAGGAGTGCTTAGTAACGCAGTGATAGTGAAACTTACGGAATATTTGATATTTTATTGATAAGAGAAAGTTGGAAATACTAAGGAGTTTCCCACGAAGCTTAGTCATGAAGTCGATTAATTATCTAAGAAACTATAAAGAGATAACATTAGTTATGTGGTATATAATCTTTTTGTATACATTGTCGTTGATAAGCTCCAAAATCGTTTGATAATCACAACTTATCTACATGATCCTGGGGGAAGATGCATAGAATGTGAAAATAAGATCACTGTGGTGGTATGATTGATTGATTCATATTTTTCACAAAATTATCATTTAAGTGAATGTGTGTCAAATAGACAAAAAAAGCCTCTATTTTCCTCTGGAAAAAAGTTGTTATTACTTTTACTGTAAATATAAATTTAACTAACGAGTGATGTTTTACTGGCAAAGTCATTTGTTAGTCATGCTATTGCTTATCGCACTGTCCTACATTAAGAGGCCTTTTACCGGAAATCGCGAAATTGTTCGGTTTTCTCGTCCTAATTCTATGGTTTACGTTAGTTGTTTGATATTACAATTACATCTTTATAATAGTTCGTTTTCTCCTCTACAAAAGTAGTAAGAAACATTTTAGATAACTTGTTTATATATTGAGTAATAATCATTCTCCGGATACATGTTTCGTAAAAAACGCTCGAAGACCTGTTTTCTTAGCTCTAATTTGTAGATTCTAACGAATATGGGCGATCAAACTAATTTTTATTATGTTACGTATATCCTATTCTTCATTTAGAGTAGAGTACATTTTCGTTAAATGCTTTTATTCTAAAGATATACCGAATTTAATATCGACCGAAAATGCTTCGAAACAAACCTCAATAACTCCGAAGTTCTAAATCAATGGGACGTCATATTTATATCAAAATATTTATCAACATTTGCTTAAACTATGATATTAATTTTAATTTGTAGAACGGTTTTGGTAATTTTTTATGAATAAAATAAAACTACCATAATTTAATAGTTTTTTCATTCCGCCGGCTTTTTCCATTTAGTACCGCGCGAGCGCTTGTCGAGGTCGGACCTATGTCGGTTGTTCTTGAATAAAATATAGAAATATTTCGTAAAATGTCAGTGTGTGGGACTGTCAATTGCTGTAAAAACGCTGTTAGTGTGCGTGTATGTGTTATTGCGATACTACGACCGACATAAGTTGATCCGTTGATAACGATCAATTGTTATTTTTATTGATAACGATCAATTATTGTTGTTGCTGGCCTAAGAATTGTACCACTTGTTACTGGCCTAAAAATTGTACCACATCATTGTCATCTTGTTTAACCTTATTTATTTGGAGGTTATGCTGTAGGATGTGGATTGCATATCTAAAGTTATCTATCCTAATTAAAAAACAACAAGGCAACTTTTTTTGGTGAAACCGTACAACGACTAAATGTAATTATGCCTATGATTTTTTTAGATTATGACTAACTTGCCGACCCGCCGACAGCTGCGCTTGCGTTTTTACGTTATTTACTAGTTTATGTTTTATAGCCTTTTTCGATCATTTTACTATCCAATACTGAAATCATATTTTAAATCGGACCCGCGGTTCCTGAGTAGCACGTTCAAACAAATAAACAAGCAATCTCCTCAGCTTGATAATTGTAGTATAGATTTCCATAATATTTATTACAAAGAAAATATTCCGTAATTTTTTGTTCTTATTTTTACCGAGTATCCAATATGTAAACAAAAAATAATGTACCTTTCTAATAAATATATTATTTATTGTAAACATTAAATATGTACCTTTCTAATAAATACAGGGCGTCCCAAAGTTATGGGCCATGGAGGGGAAGTACCTTAAATATCGTAGATAGTGAATTTTGCTCAAAGAAGACTTCATTTTATTTTTAAAAGTTAGTAATTCTGCATTCATTGATTTTCTAAAAATTACTTGCTTTGTCTGGGAATCGAAACGACTTACATGTAGAAAAAAAATACTCGATTTTTATGATACCAATCGAAAGAAAAGCTAAAAAATAATAACTCTGCTTAAGTAACATAGTATTTTAAAAGAAAGGAACAACGTGAAATTAATTATTTTAATCAAATAAAAAACATGAAACATTTTTTTTGTAAATTAATTAATTAAATTACTTACTTTTTAAAATAAAATGAAGTCTTCTTTGAATAAAATTCACTATCAACGATATATATGGTACTTCCCCTTCATGGCCCATAATTTTGGGACGCCCTGTATATAAAATAACACCCCTATTCACGTTCCCACTGCTGGGATAGGGACTTCTCTCTTGACGAGATAGATTAGGCCTTAATTCACCACGCTGGCCAAGTGCGGGTTGGTTTTTTAGGGTTCCGTAGCCAAATGGCAAAAACGGAACCCTTATAGATTCGTGATGTCCGTCCGTCCGTCCGTCCGTCCGTCCGTCCGTCCGTCCGTCCGTCCGTCCGTCTGTCCGTCCGTATGTCACAGCCGTTTTTATCGGAAACTATAAGAGCTATAACGTTGAAATTTGGTGAGTAGATGTATTCTGTTAACCGCACTAAGATTTCAGAAAATAATTGAAAAAAAATCATAAAATTTGGGGGTCCCCATACATAGGACTGAAATTTAAAAACTTTTTTTTAATCCAACCCATACGTGTGGGGTATCTATGAATAGGTCTTCTAAAATCATAACAATGTTTTTAAAACCATTTAATTCTAAACTTAATAGTTTGGACGTGAGACTCTTCCAAAGTGGAAAACAGAGTGTCCCCCCCCCTCTAATTTCTAAACTAAGAGGATGATAAATCTAGAAAAAATATATATTATACATAACCATAAAAACTAACAACGAAAATTAGTTTGAACGAAATCTATCAAGTAGTTTTTTTATAATACGTCATAAACTATTTCATATAAACAATTGCTGCGGAAGCCTACATGGGCGAGTCCGACTCGCACTTGGCCACTTTTTTTAATATATAAATGAAATATTTTCAATAAGTTCGTAATAAAATAAAAATAAATATAAAGTTCGAAACTACAAAGATAATACCTAAACATAATGATAATAACATGGTATATTTGTGTTTGAATTCAAACACAAATATACCATCTAACAAAACAAGCAACTTAAATATATATATAGGTAATATAATTTATTTGTTTTGTTATAATTAGAATTTGTATTTAGTCCGTTCAATTTAGACTTTCGAACTTACATAAAGTCCCAACATTCGACAAAAAAAAACATTTAATTACAAACCTACACATCAAATTTCAGAAGAATCGGTTTAATAATGAGCCCATAAGATGAGATGAATGAGGACATTTAACTTCAATAAGACTATTTTCAGTTTTATTCTTATATAGATAATTATTAATCATGAATGTTTTAATTTAAAATTATGTACTTAATTGATTTCAAATAATCAATCAGATTTAAAATGAATATTGATATTATTAAGATAAAACATAATTGATTCAAATATTGAAATAAAAATATCCGCCATTTTGAATTTAGGAAAATATATTAAACACCTATCAATTAAATAAAAACATTAATATAATAATTATTTCAGAATGAAACTGAAAAAAATCCACTCAATAAAATGGAATTTATTCGATGCCATTTTCTACAGATCTAAAATAATTATTAGTATATTTGTATGTTTTAGATCGACGAAGTATCAAGATCATTTAGTATTTTTCATAGAATTCGCGTGACGCGCCGGTCACGTGGTGCATAAAATATCCAATTTCGCAAAACTTCAAAAATTTAACAGGGCTCTTAACAAGTTGCACAATCACGTTAGACCTTGTAAATATAGGCATTTATTTTTGTGCTGAAATCCTAATTATACATACAATACATAATAATATTTTCATATTTCGATGGGATCTTACTGTTAACCCATCAGCCGATCCGATGGATACTAAAACATTTATTAACCTAAAACCATATCGACGGTGGAAAGGAAAAACCCTTGAAGCGACAATTTTCAAACTTTACAGGAGAGCCGATCAAAGTTTTTATTTTCCGAAAATAAATCATAAAAAATTTGAGTTTGAAGTTAGAGCGACAGGAAAAAAAATAGTTTCTTTATTTTTTATTTACTACCTTACTATTAAACTTCGAAAAATATACAACCATGATTAATTGATTTAGGCGTCGCTTAATTATTTAACGGTGAATACAGCGGACGGAAAAACGCATTAAATGCAACTTGAGTATTCTGACAAACGCAAGGAAAAACACATTAAGTGACAAGCTATGTATGATTTAACTAGGAGGTAAAATAACTGAAGCGTATCGAGCATAACATACAGGGTTCCGGAAAAACCAGTTAAGTAAGAAAATTATAGTATGCTAAGTACAAGAAAAACATGTTATGCGCTAGCTATGTAATAATTTAAAGCTATGTTTTTAACTGAAGTCCCTACTTTGTTTCCCAAAGATACCAAAAAAACAAGACCATTGAGATACAACAGTCTTTTATTTATTAAAAACTTCTGGTATTTTAACATTTTGCCTTTAAAAAACCATTTCAAGCGAAGCATAGATACCTAAATCACTATTTTGAGTGATCTGATCAAATCATACAAAAGCGTCATTAAGTCATAAGAATAGGAAATGATTCGTAATAATTGTGATACAGAATTTATAGTTCTTAAAGTCTTCATAAAATTTAATAGGTTTATAAGTTTAATGTACGAACGTACATTAAACTTATAAACATTGCAAACGCAATACAAAAGCACTACGTTGTGTTGTAAACGACCAACTTTATCAACATTTTCTACTACTTAAACTCTATGCTTATGGAATAAGGGGCAACTGTCTAGAACTAATTAAATCTTACCTTCAAAACAGAAAACAATTTACTGAAATAAACAGAATTAATTTTGAATCAAAAATAGAAGAAAAGCATTTATCTACAGAACGCATTGTAAGCTATGGTGTCCCCCAGGGCAGTGTATTGGGCCCATTGCTTTTCTTACTCTACATTAACGACCTACCTAGAGCAACTACTCAACCCCTCTCTTTGTTTGCCGATGACAGTACAGTAACTATTACATGTAACAACATTGACACATATGAACATGACATCAATTCAGCACTGACATCAATTATAAAATGGCTCGATAATAATAATCTTAAAATAAACCTAAACAAAACCAATATAATTCATTTTAGACAACGCGATAATGCAGCCACTAACAAAATTGACATTCAATATAATAATAATATAATTCAACATGTTGACGTTACAAAATTTTTAGGCATAAATATAGATAAAAAACTTAATTGGAAATCGCATTTAGAATATTTAGGCAAAAAAATAAATAGTTTAACTTATGTACTCTACAAACTCTCCTCCCGAGTTAACATAACAGCGCTACTAAGTGCATATCACGGCCTTATTTCGTCTAATTTAAGATATGGAATAATCTTCTGGGGCAACTCTACAGAAACTGGTTCCATCTTAAAATACCAGAAACGATCAATACGAGCAATGTTCAGCCTGAAAGTAACTGATTCCTGTAAACCGTATTTCATCAAGCACAAAATATTAACTGTCCCGTCATTGTATATTTATGAAACAGTACTATTTGTAAAAAACAATCCTAACTTATTTTCCCGACTCCCAGAAGATGATCGAAGTCGACGTGATCGATATAGAGTTCGTACAGTCAAGTGTAAAACTACTATGATGAGAAAAAGTATATTCTGCAATGCTCCTTTTGTTTACAATAAGTTACCACAAGATATAAGAGCTCTACCACTTTCTCATTTTAAAAAAAGGTTAAGAACGCTATTAGCTGACAAATGTTATTACAATTTGAAGGATTACATGAATGACAAGAAGCTGTAAGTTTGATTATTTTAAGTACCTATTATCTAAGTTATTCATGTTCAAATTGTTATTTATTTTTTTTTCAAAATTTTAAATTTACATATTATATTTTGTATTTTCTATTAAATTTATCTATTGTAATATGACATTGCACGCCATATATTGGCAAAATACATTGATACAAACATAGAATTAAGATCTACACTACATGTATTTAGCAATAAAGATACTTTTACTTTTACTTTTACTTTTACTAACATTGTTAACAACATCACTATCTTTATGAGTCATCATCATCATCATCATCTCAGCCATTGGACGTCCACTGCTGGACATAGGCCTCCCTATATGACTTCCAGCTATTGCGGTCGCTCGCAGCCTGCATCCACCGCGAGCCGACGCCTTCACCAAATCATCGGTCCACCTTGTTGGTGGACGCCCAACGTTGCGTTTACCGATCCGTGGTCTCCACTCGAGAACCTTTTGGCCCCATCGGACATCTGTTCTCCTCGCTATATGGCCTGCCCATTGCCACTTCAAAGAGCTAATCCGTTGGGCTATGTCGGTGACCCGCGTTCTCCTACGGATCTCCTCATTTCTGATTCGATCTCGTAGGGAAACCCCGAGCATAGCCCTCTCCATAGCCCATTGAGCGACTCTGAGTCTGTTGATGAGGCCGATAGTGAAGCTAGGACGTTTCGGATCCGTATGTCATCACTGGCAACACACAAAACCTTTATGAGTGATCTGATCAGATCATATTACAGAAATGCTACGTTGTGTTGGTCATTTATAACACAACATAGCTCTTTTGTATAGCAAACCTACATAAAACTTATAAACCTACTAACTTTTGCTAAGACTTTTCAAAAACTTTAAATTCTGTATTACACGTATTATAAGTATTCTGTATTGACGTGCCTCAACGGCGGTTCACCGATGACTGAAGCGCCACGTCACGTGCAATATCCTTATATAGGTGACGCCATTTACACAAAAGAGACCGAATTTCATTGCTTGTAGCGACAAGACTTGTTTTGAATGGTTAATTTAAATACACAGTATCGTAAATAATACTTACTTTAACCGACTATCGTCTTCATTTATGAAGTCAGCGTAATTAAATTAACCGACGATTCGGGAATAAAAGACGATGTCGGTTAATTTAAATATTTATGTGGTATTTTTGTCTATGTTTACTTTAACCGACACCACTGCTTTTTACAGCGATTGTCGAAATAACTGAAATCCATAATATTTTATAACAATCATGCAGGAAAAACGCATGAACTCCATGATACAGATATAAGGTAAGCAAGGAAAAACAAATGTAGCGACCGGGCACCAACGCAATAGGAGTAAGCAAAAACAACTTCAGTGTTTAAAATAGGATTTCGTATGGCGAAGAAAAACAAATTAAGTAACCTATAAGATTTGAAACAAAAAAGGAAAAATACATCAAATAACAATCTAACTATATGGTCGGTACTTCAAGCGGTAAATGAACCAAAATTGCTAAAATTCTTTGTCACTTCATTTAGCGTCTGAAAAAATTGAGCCTTAAAGTGCCATTACTTGAAGCGACACCAAAGTGGTCAGATCGCCACGAAACCAAGACCAATCGACGCAGAAAAATTCACTGATTTCAAATATGTAAAAAAGTCATTTTCGACCAAAGTGTCGCTTCAAGTGTTTTTCCTTTCCACCGTCGATATTATAAGCCCTCTTGAATTACTACCTGATAACAAAACCGCTTCAAAAGCCGTCGTGTACCTAGTTTAAATGATTTTATCATAAATAGGGCCAGAGCTTTATTTTATACAATGTACGAATATATTGATATGCCACAGAATCTTTTCGCGTACCTTATATATTAGCCTTATAAATCATTGATCAACAAGATCTTGGGACTATGGATCCGACCAATGACCGCTTCAACTCGTTTCCAAGTGCATATACGCTGAAAGTGAAATTGTGATGATACTAAGCGGCCCTAGTACATAGTTACTTGACCTGACTTACGACTTCGCTGGGGGATATTGACTTTTAATTTACTCTCCCAGGTAAAATCACTGAGGAGTATAGTAGTATCAATTTAGAAAACCCTAAGAAAATACAGTAAGAGAGAAGAACAAAGAATTCTTAAATGTAGCTTACTAAAAGTTATAAGTTTTATTCTATAAGCTTTTCTGCTTTACGTTTCATCGTTAGCTCATATCAGTGTATTGATGGTTATAGTATGGAGGCAAATGTACCTCTGGGATCATTTTCTTTCAAATCTACATTTATATACTCAACGTAACCTCCGGCACAAAGTCCCATTTATGACAACATTACCTAGTTCTTTTATTTATAATGGACCCTGCGCTAAGATAATTATGTGCAATTTGCTAGTGTGTTAGATGAATCATAGGTTCACTTTATCTTACAACCACCCTTTGTATATAATCAGGAATACTGCGTTATTGCTCTAACTTAAAAATGTAACAAATAAATAGGTCAAAGACATCTTACACAATCCAGTGAAACAATGAACTGTATGTTTTCTAAGAGATATTCCGTGAGAGTGGAGAGTGGAAGGGAAATGTGCACACAATGTCATCGATAGACGGCTATTATGTCATTATTATGTGACAGTTTCTAGGTAATGAAAGCTTGTAATTGGCCTTTGATGGCCAGATGAACTTGGTAATTATTCATTACGCTTTCTGTAATTAATTGCCATGCTAAGAATAGTTACTACATAAATCGTATTTTTGTTTTTATTGTTGTTGATATCATAAACCAACCAACTTGTCCAAGTGATCCTAAAATTTTATGGAAATAAATGACATAAATCTCTAAACAATTTAACTTAAATGATCTAATAAATCTTAAACCGAAACAATGATTTAAATAATACCTAAAATAAACTTATTAATTACTATCGACTTTTACTTATAAACCATTCTCGTTAATCACTCTACCTAACAAAAACCGCATCAAAATACATAAAAATTGAAGTATAAATAGGGGCAGACAGACAGCGACAGCGACTTTGTTTTATACTATGTAGAATTAATAAACGTTACAGTATGTCGTTTTTGGAACGTTTCGTATTGTAGATAGAAATATCATTTAGCATTTGCTTGTAGATCGTGTCGTCTATTTTCACCGTCCACGCTCCAATTCCTGTCGGCGCGGAGATCGTTATGCGTTGCACTTTCGCACGCCTATAGCTTCTGCACAAGTTTTCACTCATTGTGTTAAAAGTTTTGGCTTAAAAAAAAATTCTTATGAAATTACCATGCCTTTTCCGGAGTAAAAAATGACCCATACTTAGCCATCGTGGTGATTTAAGACCCAATGTATCTCGTCAATAGAGAAGGCCCTGTGTCCCAGCAGTGGGAACGTAAATGTGGGTGATGCATGACGATTACAAAGGATAGACATCATGAAAAAGTTTTATAACGAGGTATTTACCTACACTAACTTCATTATGCTGGTAAATTAAATAATTTATTAATTATTTATACGATTATAGTAAGTATATGTTTCTCTACTTTTAACTAACGGATTAACGAAAACAGCTCAGTGGAGTGGTGTAGAACAGCGATGTAAAGTTGTTTAATTTATTTTGAGCAATTTCGTCATTTTTTCAATTTTTTAATTGAATTCGTTTAGAGATCTCATTTCATTTACCGTTTCAGGTATGTTGTAGTATGTAATTATAGCAATACTTTTGACATTTGTTTGCGAAAATTATCATGTATTAAAATTAATAATGGAAAATTACAAACATGTATGAGAAAGTGTTTCGCAATGTTGCATGCTCTCTACGCTAATATATCATAGTTGGTCATGCTAAGCGTGCAAGCATTAGGTAGTAAAGCTATTTCACTAACAGAATATAGAAATCTTAAGACTAATAAATACAACTAAGGTTTGTTCGAACACTTAGTTCGGGAATGTGAGAACCAATTTTAAACTAAACTTAATTTGAAAGACTAAAAGAAAAGATTATTTTGTTTCATTCTCAGTCAGTTTCAATAAGAAGAAAAAATAATATTGAAAACATTTTATTCGAAATAATAAATAAAAAATGAAAAGTATTTAATGTAAGTATATACATAAACACTAATTAATAGGTTCATTGGATCTAGATTGATAACAAAAATGTAGAGACACAAAATACACACCATTATACTATTTTGGCTAAAATAAAAGCTAAATTAATTTCAAGCCTACCTCAATGCATCAGCCGTCCTTATTATGTAATCTGATATTACCTCACTCTATAATTTATTTTAGCTAAATTATAGCTATATTCATTTCCGTTCTATCTTTCATTTGAGTAAACAGATTGTTACCTCGAGAATTCAACAATTGTCTATGCTCTAGTAATTTTCAGTCTCATTAACATTTTTAAATATTGTACAGGTATCCGTGAAAATTGTCTAGGTCAACTTCAAATCGGGTTATTGAAGTTGTATTTACTTATACGAGTATTATGTGTTTTCATTGATATCAATCAATATTTAATTTGTAAATAAAATGTATTGTTTATAGAGTACCAACCGTAATTATTATTTCACAATTTATGAATAAGCCATATTTCGTTCTACTCGTACTATTAGCCAATAAGCATGAAATAGGTAGTAATATTATTTTGGGTCTAAGACGAATCCAAGGCAGTTGGTACAGATGGTCGTTTTATCAGGAAATTTAATAAGGTCTGCAATTATTGACATAATATAAAAACAATATTTAGTTGTTACAAGGCCCGTGGTTTATTTCTATAAACGATTATTATGTATTTTATATTATGAAGAGATACTGCATTAAAGATTTTCCACAAATTTGACTCGTTTCTTAATCCACTTTTTGAATCTGAACTTAAAAGCTTTTATTATGTATTATGAATCGATTAATTACTTCGATTCATTAATTAAATTAGCGACGACCGTAAGAGTAGTAAGACAGAACACAAAGTCTATGCAAAAATACTTAATTTAATTACTAATTATTTAAAGTTATGTATAAACGACCTTAGCTCAGAAAGTATCTACAATTGGTTCCTACACCTTTTCTTACAAGGTGGTCTGCCCCACCGCAATAAGAGGAAAAAATTAGGTATTCCTTTGGCGGTGATGTTGCTAATTGGCCAAGTGCCTTGGCTCTACTTTACTTACACAATTTCCTGGTTAATTAAGTATTTGTCATAGATTTCAACTTTGTTGCATTTATATGGAATAGATAGTTTTAAATTTATAAGATAACTAATACCCGTAACACAAGCTTCGAGCTTACCACAGGGCGAGATGTAGCTATGAGAATTGACAATATTATTTTGTATTGGTTCTAGAGAATTAGTATAATTTTCCAGGTGAGAAGTATTAGATAGTATTAGAGAAGTAAGTGTTTTTGTATTGTTATTTTTTAGTCTCTATGTATCGAAATAAATGTACCTAGTTCAATTTTTTTTTTTCATTTAGAATTATTAAAGTCTTATGATACAATTTATATAACGACACATAATTTATCTTAAGCATGTAAAAAATTGTCCAGTACAACAAATTTACGTTCACGATGTTTAATTTAATTTTATCACCTTTTCTACCTACGTCAAGGCTAGTGTTACCATCTCGGCTATAAATTAAATGTTGCAGATTAAGTCAGATAGCATTTTACTCTTTGTTCTGTTAATTGTGTGAACATAATGAGTTCATTTGCATATTTTAATTGATTTACGGGTTCGAGAAAGTTTTTGTGAAGATTCTGTGAATTACAATCGTTTGTTTACAAAGCGTTATACTGGCAGGCAGGTACATTGTCTGGGACATTAAAAGATAGATAGGGAATGGTCGTCTTAACACGCTCACTGCGTTACGGGATCAAATTAGCCCATGCGTCTACTTTCCGCTGGTGCGGCAGTCAAAATCGCGTTCTTTCACCCTGTGCGGGGGGTGATAATATTGACATTTCTATGAGTACAACAGAGACAAATATATCAAAATTCTTATCTTTTGAAGCCTAGCTAAATGGCGTAGGAAATATCATATGGGATTGCTACGATCCCATACGCACTAGATAGAAATGATTCACGTTCAGTGCGAAGTGGGTTCAGAACGGCCCCAAAAATTGTAGGACCCATAGCCGCACTGAGTGAGGGGTGGACGGCGCGGGCGCCGCGCGTCTTAGCTTAGTGACGTGTGTAATTTCGATACGGACGGGCGCTGCTAGCCGGTGCGCGCCCATTTTATCGAATTTAAAGTGTACCTTAGTGTATCGTTTGAGTGGTTTTCGGATTCGTGTGTAATTTCGATACGGACGGACGCTGCTAGCTGGTGCGCTCGCATTTTATTGAATTTAAAGTGTACCTTAGTGTATCGTTTAAGTGGTTTTCGGATTATGTATAAATCAAACTTTAAATACTGCTTGCCCTGATTTAATGAAAAACACTTAATTAAGAAAAATGATTAAAATTTCATCGTAAATAGCATCAAGCTGCAAAAAAAACATTTTTTTTTTCCTTTTTTTGTTCAGTGTGACATTCCTTCTGCTTGCCTTGTTTTATAAAACACACTTTAATTAAGATAAATGATTAAAATTTCATCGTGACTGTAAATTTTGTTTTATTCCCATCCCTAGTCAAGACACAAATTGAACTTTCTTTCAGTGCGATATGAGGCCATACTGATCTCATATTTTTATTTTTTATTTATTAAATACTGAAATGTCGTAACTCTGGGCGAAGCTAGTTTTGAGTTAAACATATATTTAAGTTTATAATGGTAAAGTTTCAAGCCAATATTGTCTATTCTGAGCTCAATATAAGGTATTTTCAGAGACTATATTTTTTGAGGCCGAAAAGATCCCAAACGCACTGAAAAAAAGTTCAATGTTGCCTCGAAAAGACCCCAAACGCACTGGCTGAAAGTCTACGAAAAATGGTGCCGCAGTGAGCGTGTTAAATCAAATTAATATTATAGCTTACCAGAACTGATAACCGATGTGGCTTAAAAGTTCTGGAATGGATACGGGAAAATTACTGAAATGCTGATCATTGTCTTCATTCACTAGGTCATCTTTACGGTGGCGGGCCTCCTCATGATGGAACTATAGCACACATTGTTTTTTTACAGGCTTTGAATACAACTAAGACCTTTGGAATTAAGGTTGTATGTCATAAACAACACGACCACTCACGGTTACATTATAATGTGCGATTTTTTTTGTATTTACTAGAACGTATCTAGTTAAACTCTAATCCCCACGTATCACGTTTGTAGTTTACATTAACTCTTTAATTACATTTACTAAAGTAAAGTAACTACCTAGATAACACTTTGATGCGTGTTAGTATGTAACTATGTATTTTTACTTTTAACGGAAGTTTAATGATGAAGTGCGTTTAAATCTTTTGTATGAAAAACTAAACACACCTCAGTACTTTTTCTGTTACTTTTATAACCAATATTGGATTAACGTGTTATGCTTGAATCTTTTTCTGCGGTATCGGTTCAATAGTCAATTCAACGCAAGAAGCATCATTATGATGACGTCAATATATTGTACCTAATTGATAATATGGGAATCTCTTTCCAAATGGCGCTACGATAAATCAATACTATTTTATATAAGTGCAGTTTACTGTTATACATTTTAACGAGCACGGGTGGTGAGGACTTAAAAACTGCGCCAAATATATAATGTTTTATTGTAGTAAGTATAATTAATTTGATCTGAATTAAATATAGGTCACCTACTAACGGAACTGCTAAGATGTGCAATAGAAGTATTGCGCAATACGGAAACCACCAAACAAAATAAGAAAGCATTGCATTCCATTATAATTACAAAATCGGAATCGGACTCAGCCGCCGCAGTGAAAGCGTTGCGTCATGTTACAGCCGCTGCCGGTGCATTCGTCGGCCGCGAACCACTGATTTACGACTTTTGACATTTATCTTGCGTCGCACGCCTAACAAGAAGAATCCTTTAGATTATAATAACAATAATAATCACCCCTTCTTACGTTCCCACGGCTGTGACACAGGAACTTCTCTCTTGAAGAGAGAGATAAGGCCTTAATTCACTAGCGTGCTGGCCAAATGCGGGTTGGTGAATGACATGTCCTTCACGATGTTTGCCTTCCGTTAGAGCACGTGTTTTTAAGGCACACATAATTTTTTAAGAAGAAAAATCCCACGACCTTCGGAATGAAAGTCTAGTGTGCTCCAACTTAGCCAGCACGGCTTTGTTGTTAAAAATGTCTAGGTCCCGTATACACTTCATTTTATAATTTAGAAAAGGTAATAGAGATGACATTTATAAAATATAAAATGAAAAGATTTGATCAATGCAAATAAATTTTACCAATGTCTTCCGTATAATTACTTATTCAAATCTCGATATCCGAACGGAAATAAATTGTCTATGCTAACTAGATGACATAACAAAAATTTGCAGTGGTAACACTGCGAAATTTCATAATCGAATGAATTCTCTGATTTGAATAAAGAGGTTAATTAGTACTCGTTAGTTATTTTGCATAATTTGAAAATGGACTTGTGTTGATTTATTACATTGTGTTTATACACCGTCCACACGTCAAGGTAGTGCAAATATGCTGCCCATATTAGGCCTAAATGTTGTCAAAGCAACAATAAAAATTGAATAATTGATGGATATTCACTGCTTCGATATCTAAGAAAAAGTAGAATTATATTACAATCGCATGACTGGGTGTAACATTGTAAATTACTGTTCAAATTACAGAAGAAAAACTAGGTACTTATCAGTTGTCTCAGGAAGTCGTTAATTTTCTGATATTACTTAATATTTTTTTAATCGTCTGCAACTTTACACCTACAAGGTTTATAGTTAGGTATCTATTGTAGTAGGTTTTTTTTTAACTGTCAACTCATGCTTAACTGCTCCTAAGGGAAATAAAATGCATATAAGACAAAGCCATAGATATGTTTTAAAGAATTTGAAGTTTAGGTTGTCAATCTATATTCTAGATCAATAGATTTTTGCTGCTGGCCCAAATAGCTTACTTGACTTGTTCTCCTTGATGGCGTATTATGGTTCTAAACCGAATTGTAACATTTTATTTAATTGACCATTTTGGTAACATATTCACATGTGATTGACCGAATTCGTTTATATAACATGGTCAAAACAAGCATATTGCTACTCCAGTTCAGAATCGAAGACCATAACAAATAAATAAAAAAAGTATACAGTTGATTGAGCATTAACAAACGTAGATAGATAGAGTTTCATAATCATAATCACCCCTATTTACGTTCCTACTGCTGGGACACAGGTCACAGGACTTCTCTCTTTGACGAGATTAGCTTACTCATATTTTTTTTTACTTTATATAGGCTGGCTCCTTTTTCTACCAATAATTTAATGATAATAACTTAGCATTCAAATACCAGCAAATAATTTGTCTATTGTGTATAAATCTATTGTCTGTTCTGTTATTACCGATCAATTATGATGATACTTTATTGGAGTAATTTGATATAAATGAGTATTGCAGAGGTCTTGTTAATTAAATATTTCATGTCCCAGAATGAAGATCACGACTTATTGAAACAAAACCAGTCCACAATGGACATGACCATGGTAAATTATAATTGATATTACCGTTAATTTTCTGGGTAACTTCGACTTATTTTGACAAGCTAAATTCTTGATTTCAATTTTATCTAGACATACTTATAAACCTTCCCCTTAAATCACTTTACCTATTTATAAAGAATCGTAGTAAAATCCGTTGCAAAGTTTCAAAGATTAAAACATACAGACAGCGACATCGATTTTGTGTTATGGATATGTATTGATAAAAAGGCTCGCGATTTTACCAGTGTTCAATAGGGTTTTCTCTTAGTTTCAGATCTTAATAACTAGGCCAGAAAAAGTATTATGAATACCTATTGTCACAGTATATTTGATGTGAGGTTGCAACATTATTTTTGATTAACATATTTCTGCACATAGAGATTAATTCTGAGTTTATTTCTGTAAAATAGAAAATCCAGGGCAAATACATTAAAAAGTAGGTAGATATCGTCAAACTTATATGTCCCTAGAGTAATTATTCATAAGTTTTTAACTTAATAAAGCAATGGGAATCTATTGATCAATCCATTAAGATCATGAAATGTTAGCATACTCGATTCTCAAAGTTTTTGCTCGTTGGCCTAGATGGCAGTGACGTAACGTTTTCACATGGGAATCGGTGCACATTCAAACTTACAATACGATTTGTCATGCTATTGCAATAATACAAATAGACTTGAATACAAGTTATTGAACTGAGCAAATCTATAGTTTACAGTTGCTTTTACGATGATTGTCTAGGTGTTTTTGATGTTTCTATCGGTCAATCTACTTGATAGAGCTCCCTCCAAAAGTCCTCCATTTTAATTAAGTTTTATAAAGGGTTCATTACGGATTTCCTAAAAAATTCAAAATGACTAATATGAAACAGAAACCATGATTTAAATGTTAATGAGTTCCTCTTATGTTCATGTGTTACAATACAATACAATACATTACTCTTTATTGTCACAAAAACAAAAAAACACATAACAAAAAATAAAGGTACATAAAAAAGTGTAACAATGGGCGGCCTTATCACTTATAGCGATTTCTTCCAGGCAACCTTTGGATGGACACGAAACACAAGTACTAAAAGACGGAGACGCATAAAATAATGATAAATTACATTAAAATTACTTATTATACATAACATACATAATTATATAATAAATACTCGATAATAAAATAAATACACATACTTATATCATGCATATAAAATACATAAATATATTAAAAGAATAAAATAAATACATAACAGTTTATGATAGGAAATAGTTAAAAACAAGTTTATTAAATATCGGAAGAGATTTTGCTTTAATGATGTCTAATGGGAGACTATTCCATAATTTTGTGGCACATAGGGTATACGAAGAGTTGAAGAGTTGTTTTGTGGTTCCAGCATAAGAATAGTACACCCGATCTCTCCCCGAGGATGTAGTCAAACCGACTAAGATCAAACTAGAAGGATAGACAGCAGCGACATCTACTTTACCAAATTAAGCCGATTATACTAATAATTAATTACCCACATGATCTATAATACATAGATTATTTGGAGAGCTCGTGCCTAAGCGGGTTGTTGATTGCAGTTAGTTAGTACAGGACATAAAACGACAATAATTATAGTTCCTTAGAGAAAGACTTGATAAATTCGCTGGAGGTGGGACCACACTTAATGGATATTCTTAAAAACACTTGAAACAGATCGTACAATTAAAAGGAAATTACGGGACAAACTTCAGGACAAGGCAAGAATATCTTGCGCGCAGGCGGGCGTTCGCCCAACGCGTCACAGATGCAGCAATTGTTATTCTATCAAAACACTCCTTAGAACTCGATTATTATTCTTCTTTCATGATATTTCACAACTACGTAATGTGATCGCCATTTATATTTTTGCAACGTAAAGTTACTGCTGTAAGAAAGAGGGATCATGCATAATTTATGACTATTGATTTAGGTCAATAACGAGTTAGAATAGTTCTCATAAGACGTTCTCCTCTCCTGTAAAAATTCCCTCTTGGAGAAGTGTAACTATTCTTGATGACATCGTTTTTACGGTCTACTTTGTATTGAACCTATTATCATTATAATAACGGTAAGTACTTAGTACTTACCATATTTTGTTCGTAGTTTTATAGTCAAATCCGTATCATTATAGGTAAAAGATACTTAGCACAATATGGGTGAACTTCTCACATTATTAATATATCTATTATAAAACAAAGTTGATGTCGCTATATGTTTGCTTCAATCTTTAAAGTAGGTACGCAACGTATTTAGATGCGGTTTTTTTTAATAGGCTAGAGTTATTCAATAGTACCCACGCAAGGGCCGCTACAATATAAATAGCATCTTGATCTTGATGCAATATTTCCTAAAAAATATTAGTTATTTGTATTTCTAGTGCTTTAATTATAGCCAATAATTTTGATAGGGTATAATTATTACAGTTTCTATAAAAAGTACTTCTAGTGACTCAATAATTTTCAAGTAATCTGAAGATGTAGGTACGGAGTTGTATGGAACGTCATCGGATGCAACGCGAGAAAGTGCGACAATTTTCAACGAGAAATTTTCTATTCGCGTAAAACCACACAATTAAACATCTTTCGTAACTTACACATAACATTAATTACATAGCACTAATAGTTAATAATGCATTACGCAACAGCTCACCTTAGAATAAGTCCCGTAGAAAGTGAAAACGGTCAATGTTGCATGCTAAACACTCTCACTTTTGTCAAAAACTTGCACTTTAAAAGAGTTTGTATATCACAGAATTCGCGCGTTTTATTCGAGCGTGATTTTTTTTCGCGGCACGCGCGGGTTGAATGAAGGTAGAATGATGTTTGAGCAAATGTGACGGGTGGGCTCTCTCCGCGACGCCGTTGTGTAAGCGCGGTACGGTCGGTAGAGGGATCGATGTAGGTTATGGGTGGAATGCCGGTGGTTGATAACGCTATGTAACAGGTGTTAGTAGGTATGTGTGCTAGATTTGGTGGTATGTAGACTTCTTCAGTGTTTTAAGAAGTTTTGTGCAATGGCAAATATTACGGATAACTTACTAAGGAAGAGTAAATTGGTATTTAAGAACAATAAAAAAAAACTATTTTAAGTCTATAAATATCACAGCATTATTTGTTAATCGTTAAATTTTCTTTCAATTACGAGAATGTTGTGAACATTCTCGTAATTGGTAATTCTCGTAAATGGAGTTTCATGATTTGATACCAGCACCCTCATTCCATTCCAGGACAAGCAGACGCACGGCGCATTACCATCGCTACATAGAAGATGTACCGTCCACCTGTACATAGCGATACTCATCCACATTTATTTATTCTCACTACCTTAGAAAGCTTTACCTGCTGCTGTCTACTATGTAACTTATAATCTGGATCTCTTCAAGACAAGAGTGAATTACCCTTTAACTCTTGTGATTCATCCGGCCACATCGACAATTTCAATTAGGGGAGATTTTATAATTTATAAATATCTATACCTATAACATGGCGAAATGTTATATTAACTTTAGGATTCCAGTTTAAGTTTTCTAGTTTATCTAATTCCATAAAACTTTTACGTTCTCGTATTTTTGCGGCGGACTTCTAAAACAATTTCGCAACCGAGCAACTTGTATCACCTTGGCGTGGCCCATTGACGCATACATTTCAACATAATCAGTATAATAACGAGTGACATGCTATCGGTACCGGTCCGCTTATGAAGTCGTGACGCAACCACCGTGTCCGGAGAAAACTCGCGCCGCGCCGGACCGGACACGTGTGCCGGACGCGAGACGCGTGCGAGACCGGATGTTTGCTACGCTTGCAGTCTGTATAAAGAATGACAGACATGACAGGTTTTGGGGTAAATAAACAGATCGGCTATTTGGTACGCTTGTTGCAGTTATAATAAAGAACGATAGAGTACGGGGTATAAACACATAAATAGATCGGTCTTGGAATTTGTTGTTAAAGAGAAAAAACTATATGGTGTAAGTAAGACTTGAACATGAGCAGTGTAGAAAACTAAAAGCTCAGCTTCTATAGATTTGGCGTCTATAACGAACTAAAGGTTTTATTATAACCTACCTACCTATGTAACAAAAATATCACTTTTAAATAAAATTCTTTTTAGAAATGTAATGTAATGCCTAATGTTCGATTCCCGCCTCGGAACAACAATTTGTATGATCTGCAAATATTTGTTCCGGGTGTCTGGGTGTTATATATGTATAATAAAAAATATCTATCTATGTATGTATATTATATTAAGTATATCAGAAATCTAGCACCCGTAACACAAGCTTCGAGCTTACCACGGGGCTAGATGTCGCTGTGTAAAATTGTCCAGTAATATTTATTTATTTATTTATTTATTAATGTTAAATAATGTGAACAAAGCAAGCGGACCGCGGAAGCAAGTCATAAAATTGAAAGGATGTATGGAGACATTCACTTGTCGCCCGGCGATTGACTTGATGGCTCAACCGGCGTCATCTTAGCTTTCTACATAGATCTGTTTTGTTTGCAATTACACACTGTTACTTAACTGTATGTATAGTGGCTGGTTTAGGCATTGTCGCTACTAAAGTTAGGCAAGAAAATCTGTTAAACTTCAACCAAACTCGATATAAAATATAAATTAAGTACTAGCTGCTGAGTAATACTTGAAAGTGAAAGAACTCTAAAAGGGCTCTTGACCTAAGGTTTGATTAGGTCTTCGCCCTTTTAAGAAGCACAAAAACCTTAAATAAACGCCGCGTCCTCGAATAAGTTTTTATTGCGAAGATATTAAATAAATTGATTTAAGAAAGAAAGCATTATTCAACCTGATGACTGTAAGTGTTTTGGTACTTTAAAATATCTCTTTGTTAGAGGTTTTGCTTCTTTTGTTTATTTCGGTTTTGGTGTAAAGTGTCCTTAAAAAGTCAAAGCGTGAGAATGAAAGTGTAAATATTTCGTGTTTGTTCGTTTTATAGCCTTGCGTTGTTGTCTATTTAGGTGTTTAAATTTGGAACTTAGATTTACATTTCTTAGCCATTATTGAAGTAGGTTGACCCTTGATATCGCATGGCGAGAAAAGAGTTAGCAAGCGTACTCTGATTGGAGAAAAAAAAAAGCTTATTTAGATTTATCGAAAAAATACTATACAAATACAAACCCATATTCCTATGACGTCAAAGACCGTTAGTAATTTTGATCATGATAGTATCGAATTCGTTTTGAAGAATAGTCATCCAGTTTATGATACAAACATGACGTGGCAGTTATTCAAACTCGTTCAAATTTAGAATATAATTTATTTAATTTGAATCAATGCACTCGATGTCCCGCCCCCGTTCCTTGACCCTCTTGTCAGAACCAAGGAGGTCCCATGTAGGTCTACCTCTTTAAACATGCATCGTCAAATGTTATTTCGTGGCCTTTGTTGTTCCATTGAGTTATACCACCCACTTGCATGTAACTTAAAGCCCTATGTTAGAATAAATATTTATTATTTACGAGTATGTTAAATTTTTTATGAAACTTTATAGCTATATTTGTTATACAAATGAACCAGTCTTAAAGTATTGTTTGTTTCTCTTTGTGTGGTGTACAATAAAGTAAGTAAGTATATTCTATTCTATTCTATAGATATTTATTTTTATACATATTAGAACACCCAGACACTCAGAACAAATATCTGCATACCTTACAAAATGTTGTCCCGAGGCGGGAATCAAACCCTGTTGGGTTGCAGGCGGATCTTCGCTCGCTGCGTCACAGACGTCGTCAAACGCAACGTAGCAATATCTCTAAAGGAAAAACCCTAAACGTATCGCTTAGCCGTAGACGAGTAGGCGGAGATAATCAGCTTTGGTTATGTACGTTTGTTTGACGAAAAGCGAAATTTTTTACGGCGCCATTCCCATCCCGTGTTGATCTTTGTGCAAAGAAATAACGTACCTATTTGTATTTGCATATCTTCTTTTGTTTATACATTGACAATATTGTCTTTTGTCTATTTACTTGTAAATGAATGTTTTACAATACCGCAAAGCTTATATGTAGATAAATATTAGAAAGATAATTAAAAATACTAGAAAGTTCAACTAACATGTTTGTAATTAAAGCTCTAGATACATGATAGTACATATTTATTTATTTTATACTAGTTGACCCACCCGCGGCTTTGCCCGCTTTATTCACGTTGTTGTATCCTTGTAAACATTACCTGGGCTACTACGACTATTGTAGTACCAAAAGGATCTAAATCAGTCCAGCCGTTCTTGAGTTATTACCAGTAAACCACGTCTTTTACCACAAAAGAAAAGATCCAAAGTTGTTGAGTTTGACCCCACGAGCTTCGGAATGAAAGTCGTGATGCGTAGCAGTGTAAAAATCGCCTAAGTTAATCCCGTAAACAGTAAATCATTTATTTTCTCCGCGCTAATCACGGAAATTTCCGCAATTACCTCGGCATTTATTCCATTGGCCCTTCCGATTCTATTTAACAGTAATTTATTTGCAGTTAAACTACCCATAGGTAGTTAAAGCCCTTGCCATGTGGTAACGTTCCAAAAAGTACTAACCCTGTTTATTCCTGTGTTTGTCGTCAACACCAAATAATTATACATAAAAATACCAAATAAAACGCTTAAATTTTTTTTATAAAAATTTAGAAAAAAAGTCTGTAACAAAATTTCTCATATAAAATAATATTTTTACATATGGATTTTTAAATATAGGTTGTTAAGAGTCAAGATAATGATAACTCCTATTATGTGTGTTCAATTAGTGATTAATCTAGGTGTAGTCTAATGTCGTCGTCGGCGTGTTGGTTGGTCTGTCTGTCGAGGAGCCACCGCAGAGCCGTGGCCAGGGTCGCGGGTTCCTCGCATCTGATCCGGTGGCACTGTCTCCACTTGCGAGGCGATGATGCTGTACTGGAAACATTGGAACACTCTGATGTAAGGAAATAAGGAGTGAGAGAGCTTAGTTAATAGGGTGGTTTAACCTCTCAGAGATCCGACAAAAAAGTAGCTTTTATCCCTCAAGGATCCCGGGTGGTGGCGCGTAGTGCGTTTTTCCCGATTTATGCACTAAAAAATAATCCAAATAATCGAATAATATTTGAGGTGTGTTTATTTTCATTTAAAAGAGGAAAAATATTTGACTATGAATTTTTATATTTGAAAAGTATTTGACTATATACTAACTCTATCTATTAAATCATTGTACTCGTACATAATTACAAAATTAAAATGAATTGCATAAAATATTTAATGATGTTTTCTTTTTGGCATTTTTTTTAATGTACTAAAACAAAGCTTTGTCTATTTGTTTTTTTGAATATCGAGATATAAAGCGTTAACCCATACTCATACGACGTATTATTATTAGACAAAGAATTATGTTTCAACATAGTTTAAAACGCTGGTCTTCCGAAGATCCTTGTAAGGTACTTTACAAAAAGTGTTTACTTACGTGATAACTTCCTTATAGTTGTTCTCGTTATGCAGTTCGCACAAGAGCCTGCGCTTGCACCGCTCGCTAATGCTCGGGATCGATGACAGAGCGCCGGGTGAGATCGTTGACAGTATGTTAGGTGAGATCGCGACCCCGGCGCGACGGTACATGTTTGTAGGATACCTGCAGATGATGTTTGGATGCTGGATTTAAAGATTAAAGATTTATGTCATTTATTTCCATAAAATCCTAAAGATCACGTCAATAAGACACAGGGAGTTCTCTCTAAACGAAAGAGATTAGCACGATGTTTTCTTTCACCGTTAGAGCTCGTGTTTTTAAAGCACACATGTCATATTTTTCCAAGAAGAACAATCATAAGTGCGCAGTGGGGTTTGAACCCACGACCGTCGGAATGAAAGTCGATTGTGCTCTCACTTAGCCAACACGGCTCCTGACGCTCGATGACGGTAACTACAATCTTACCAAATCTCGTTAAACTAAACGGTGAAACTTTATTATAATATTCAATAGCATGTCCATGATATTCAAAATATCTGCTATTCATCGCTTTCTATAATTTTATTGAACTGTAACCTAAGACAGACAGACAGAGATGTTAATTATAGTTATACTGACATATAACTTAATAAGAAAATATGAGACCGGTAAAATATTAACTGCTGGGATTTACCGAAATGACATTTTTCTAGAACTTTAATTACCTATTATCTGCGATCACCTATCATTATTCGGTCATTAATTTTAGTCCAGTCAAATTAGCTTAAAAATGGCAAGAATCTCGGAATTCGAGATACCAAGCTGTAATTTTGTACATACCTAGATATGGACACCCTATTAGTTGTCTCAAAACCTACCGATCGTAGGGTGTTCGCAACCATTAAAATATCAAGGTCAAAGACCGGAAAAACCGGTTTTTTGTAAATATCTCATTTTCTATGGGGTTTTCCCTATTTGTGTTTTCAGCAATATTGTAGAATACAAAATTCTCTACAAATTATGTTCTATTAATTTTTTCATACGGTTAACCGTTTTCGAGATAGAGGACGGAGAGCGCGCGGTCACAGCATCACTTAAGGTCAACCGGTGCCTCTGGTCGAAAACGCGCCATATATGGTTGATGAACTATCAATAAATCAAATATTATAAATATTTGTCAATTGTTATAAACTATTAAATTATAATTTTGCGTATTTCATCTACGTGCACTATTTAAAGTTTCTACTCGTCTAGGCATACTGAGAATGATGCTATCGATGATTTCTTAGGACAGCCACTGCCGTTCTTTAACTACGGTGAGAGATCTTCGTCGACCAGTTTCAACGATCCATCACAATATCTAACGGTTCAGGGAGACCGGTACTTGTGTGGAAACAGCAGAAAAATGCAGAATAATACGCACTTCGAGTAGGGACGATTCGGCTTCGTGTATGTAGGAATCCCCGTTTAACGGCCGTCCAAGCCCAACGTGAGTTAGAAGTAGTGCGGGGTGTAACCGTAAGTGAGCGTAGGGTACGAAGAATGTTCAAAGAAGCTGGTTTGGGTTCATTTGTGCCCGCCAAGGCTCTAAGGATAGAGGTAAATCATCGTAGAAACAGGTTAACTTTGCTCAGGAACATCGTTGTTGGAACGCGGACCAATGGAGTAAGTATTGTTTAGTGATGAGTGCGGAATTCTCTTAATTCTATTTAACGGCAGATAAAGAATATACAGACGTCAAAAAATAAAGATAGGTGTTAGAGGTACCGTAAATGATAACTCCAACGATAATGATTCGCAACTAACTTTATTATTAAAACTTATTACTAACGATAGATTCATACGGAAATTACAAAGCACGTATCTATCGAAGATACGCGCTTATTGCAAACATCATGATCTCACGTAATTAAGTCATACATCTAGGTTTTTGAAGTAGGTAAGCTGGCTGGTTACTTCCTGGTAACAATCTTATATGATATTATTACAATATAAACTAGGTATATAAATTATAGCTGTAAACACATTGTACTTCGTACATCCTGGCCACACAAAAAAGACACAATATTAAAACGATGAATTTATCTCATGAATGTAACTAGTACGAGTAAATAAAGAATTTAACGACAAGATAATAACAAGATTCAACTTAACAATAATAATTAAACAACAAGATTCAAAGACTTATCCTTAACACCTTAATCTATGTCTTAATGTCTTTATCTGTTATCAGTATATTTAAACGGTTCTATTATTAACACACCACATCACACTGTCGGGATCTCTATCCCGTTGTTATATCTCACATCACACACTGCTTGCTGTTGTGAGGCCTGGGGGCCTCCCACAAGGGCCGCCGAGCTGACTACCTGGATGCCTGACCCAGGTACTGCTGCTGCTCGCCGTGCCTTCCTCCTTCGTCGTATGATGTAGCCTAGTCAGTACATTGAGCGATACGTTTGGGCCTTTATATTCTCTATTTGAACTTGACCTACACTAAATATCCCATTGCCGGTCAATGTCACCATCTGAATTTCGCTGTCAGCACAAAACTGCGCACTGAGCATTCGCCGATGCAACATACATAATTACCACTTATCATTGTTTTGTAATATGATCCATCATTCTTGGCAGGTCAATGCCTAGGTATTGCATAAGTTTTCTTTGTGATTAATGCTCAACTTGCAAATCGCTACTGTTCTACTTGTATCTGATGTATTTTGTGACGCATACTTTCTTTGTGCTGCGTTATGGACTTTTGTTCTCATTCTTTTTCATGATATTATATTGAGCTTCTAAAATGCTAGTTTGATTTTTCAGTAATAGGACCTTCGTTCTGTTTATATATTTTCTCAATGTCCTTCTCGTATTGCAAATGAGTCATCAAGGACACCGATTAACGCGTTAGCCACATAACTCACTCCATTTATCAAACCTCTCTTTTGCCGTTTATTGTTTTTATTGTTAGTTAAGATTGTATTATAGAATTCAATTTATAATATCTCCTGCCGTAACTGGTCAACGATACCCTTGTATTGCGGCGGAAGCGGTGCTAATGACGAAGTTAAGTACTGGTTTAAATGGGAAACGTAAGTTTAATTATTGTTTAAACCAGTCCAGTATGACGACATATTATTAAAATAAACTACGAGCTTCCACTCGTCCCGAATAAGATTCATATTGGCAATTATTTCAAAGTAAATATATATTTTAATTTTAATCTAAGTAAGTAATATTATAGGAATTGGAACTTTATGCCGGAGAGAGTACTGCCAAGAACAACATGAGTGCCATTGTAATGAGATGGCAGAATCTTAGTCTCGCCGCTCGTTTTTTGGACTTTGTTCTTACACATCATCATCACTTAGCTGGGCAGCATCATGATTTTTCTTTACAGGTAAGACTGAAAGTTTTAAGCAGGGTCTCCTAATAATTCCGTTTTTCGTTTTGACAGAGGCAACCCGGACGCGTCCATCGCTCCCAGGGTGAACGTCAGTCACCCTTCCCATGAGCCACTTCCCGGGTGGCAAATTTTCCTCCTTTATAATTACAATGTCATCTATTTCTATGTTTCTGGATGGTGTCTTCCACTTAGACCTTATTTGTAGTTGATGAAGATAATCCGACGACCATGCCTTCCATATATCCTTATTTAATGATTGCACCATTTGCCATCTGGTGGTCAGATTAACATGTTCAGGATCAGGCGGTGGCCTTGATAACAAAGAACTTCCAATCAGGAAGTGACCAGGGGTAAGGTATAAGTCGTCCGGACTTTCGCTGAGGGTGATCAGAGGTCTCGAGTTTAGACAAGCTTCTATCTGATGGAGTACCGTAATGAACTCCTCGTATGTGAGCTTCTGATCTCCTACGACTCTCTTCAAGTGGTACTTCATCCGTCTAACTGCTGCCTCCCACAATCCACCCGCGGAAGGATATGCCGGTGCATTGAAATGCCATTGTATTTGCAGATCCGTTTCTCTATTAACGACGTCTGGATTTATGCTCCGAAGGATTTCTTCGTACTCTTTCTTCAGTACTCTGTCCGCTCCTACAAAATTCGTGCCATTATCACTATAGATGTGGCTAGGCGTGCCACGGCGCGAGCAGAATCGAGTAAGCGCAGCAATGAATCCTGGAGTGCTAAGATCTGACACTAATTCTAAATGTACTGCTTTCGTTGACATACACACGAAGACACACACGTATCCCTTCAGAGTCCTGACTCCACGTCCTTTGTTTGCCTTTATATCAAAATGTCCTGTAAAATCGATTCCTGTGCGAAAAAAGGCTCGTGGACATGGAGTTACCCTTGATTCAGGGAGGTCCGCTAAGATCTGCGGTTTACTGTGGTCGCTATGTCTTCTACATTTAACGCACTTGTTGAGTTCACGTTTCACCGTCCGTAGTCCACTAATTATCCAAAATCTATCCCTTATGTATGCTAGGGTTAGACTAGGACCCCCGTGAAGCGTAATTCTGTGAGCTTGATTGATGACTAACTCTGTGAGACGGCTGTGACTTGATAATATCATAGGATTTTTAACGGATTGCTTAAGCATCGAATTATTAAGTCGCCCGCCCACTTTTAATAATCCATCTTGTATGAATGGATTTAAAGATAAAAGCTTACTACATCCTTTCAGTGGTTTATTCTTCTGTAAACGCTCAATCTCTTCTGCAAATTCAAAACTTTGGACTGTCTTCACGATTAAATTACAGGCATGACTCATTTCGCTAATCGTTAGATAGCTTTGTTTATTTATTCGCTTATTACGCAACCACTTTACGAAACGTAAGAGCCACCCGACTCTAGTTGTAACGCGATGTAATGACTCACACTCATTCAATAATCTTAAAATTAAATTGTCTTTTGTACGATCTAAGGCTGTATTTACACTAATCTTTTTGACGTCAATGGAGGGAGATTGGTATGTCTTTGTACCAAGTCGATTAGCGTCAAATTTCTGAAGCCATGTAGGGCCTTTCCACCACAACGAGTGATCCGCCAGCTGGGCAACACTCAGCCCTCTTGTCGCACAGTCGGCGGCGTTTTCTTCTGAACGCACATGATGCCATTTCGTCGCTGGAATTACTTTAAGGATGGACATTACTCTGTTGGCTACAAATGGTTTCCACTTATTGACACCACCGTGTATCCATCCCAGAACAATCATTGAATCGGTCCAGGCAAACATGTCTATGTGCTTTTCAGAGAACGTACTTAAGACTCTTTCCATCAGCCGAGACAAGAGTAGAGCCCCTGATAGCTCTAATCTTGGTAAACTAAGCTTGTTTTTGACTGGTGCCAGCTTCGTTTTTGCGGCGACCAGTCTCGATGTGTACTCACCCTCTTCATTAATGGTTACTATATAGATGACGCATGCGTAAGCTTTTTCTGACGCATCACAAAATCCGTGTATTTGAAAACCATTATTTTTATTTCCAAAATGTCTAGGTATTTCTAGTTGATGTAGGTTTTGGAAGTCTGTTTTCAATAGATGCCATTCTCTGGTAAAGTCCTCGTTTAATGGTTCATCCCAAACATTTATAACTTCTAACCATGTTCTCTGAAATAAAAGTTTCGCTTTTATCGTAAGCGGTGAAATCCAACCTAATGGATCAAATATCTTTGAAATATGAGATAATAACCGTCGTTTCGTTAACTTCTCATCATCCTTTATTTCTGTAAACTTATCTTGATATGTAAATGTATCCGTGCTTGGCTTCCAGCTAATTCCAAGAGTTTTCTTGGAATCTCCGCTCTTGAAATGAAGTGGAGATTCTTTACTTTCTTCCGGTAAATCCTTGGTGAGCTTCGGTGTGTTACTCGACCACCTCCGTATATTCATTCCGCATTCACTCAAAATAGAAATTATTTGTTGTTGCATGTCTCGAGTTCCGTCAATCGTTTCACCTCCTTCTAGTAAATCATCCATATAAAAGGACTCCTGTAACGGCCTTATCGCTAAAGGATATTTATTCGTCTTACTATAGTCCCTCGCGATTTGTGTAAGGGTCCTCATGGCAAGGTACGGCGCCGATTTTGTACCATACGTTAGGGTCGTAAGGGAATACACGCCGATTGGTTCCTGCGATGACGGTCTCCAGACGATACTCTGCAACGATTGATCAGCCTTTCGTACAAAAATGGTCCTAAACATTTTTTCTATATCCGCGGTTATGACGTATTTATGATGACGCCAAGTCAGGATAAGAGTTTGTAGGTCCTTTTGCAAATTAGGACCCCGCTCCATTAGGTCATTAAGGCTTTTTCCGGTAGACGTTTTTGATGATGCATTGAAAACAACACGTAGTTTAGTTGTCGTTGAGTCAGCTCTAAAAACTCCGTGATGCGGCAGATAGCACGAATTTATATTGTTGTTTTGCACACGTTTCATGTGCCCTAATTCCTCATAATCACGCATGAATTTTTTGTAACTTTCAGAGAATGCCTCGTTGTTCGCGAGTTTATGCTCTATATTATGAAATTGCGCAATAGCCTTTCCCTTCGATGATCCTAGGTCCCGCTCAAAATAAGATTTCATCGGTATTGCAACCTCATAACTACCATTAGCTAATCGTTTTGTCGTAGCTTGGTAGAGGTCTTCACAATACCTATCTGACACACTAAGGTCAGAATCGACTTCGCTTATTTCCTCCAGTTCCCAGTACCGAGAAAGCTCTGGCATATTATTTAAAACAGCGTTACATTTAAAATTTCTTAAGCAACCTGATAAAACCCACCCTAACCGTGTTTGCTGGGCTATGGGGCTTCCAGGTGGTCCCTTAATGAGTCCACCCATTAAAATCTCCGAATATACACTAGCGTCTAGTAGGAGATCGATTGGCTTTGATATGTTGTAGTCCGGGTCCCCTAACTGTATATGCTCAAGATGTGCCCATGTCCGTTTTGGGAACGACACATTAGGCAAATTATTTACAACTCGCGGAATTATTAGTGCCCGAGTGACGAAATTAAATTCACCATAATATCGACTCAGCGTCGATCGAAACGATCCCCCTGCTTAACTTAGATCCCTCACCTATCCCACTGATAGAAGCGTTATAGCTTTTCCTAGGCAGCCCCAATAGCTGAACTGCATTCTCGGATATCAGCGAAATTTGAGATCCTTGGTCTAGTAACGCCCTCAATGTGACGTAGGTCCCATGAACGGACCTTACCCTAAGGGATACTGTTGCTAGTAATATTTCCTCCCCTCCGGTGGCCACGTGATTTGCCATATGATCCTTATTCATTGACGGTAAACGCTCCGTTGACGGTAAATTTTTCCTTATTCCTGAGGAGAGACTGGAATGGCCTAATACCTTAAATGCGTCATGCAGCATTGAATTATGTTTACCCTGACAAGCTCTACATACGCGTGTCGAACGGCACTGACCGACTTCATGCGGAAGTAGGCAGTTTTGGCACATACCTAACTTCGTCACCGCACTTAGTTTTTCATCGGAATTTAACATTATAAAATCATTGCATTGATAAATTCTGTGATTACCTTTGCAATATGAGCATGTTAAAGTGCAAGCCGCAGCACTAAATCCGCGCTCGCCTGACTTTACATGATTAAAATTATTATGGTTTCTATTAGGAAACGGCTTCCTTGGAATAAAACTACTATTACCGTTCGTCCGAGAGGAATGAAATTTTGTGGGCTGTGGCAGCGCTTTCTTATCCTTCTCTCTCATGGCTAGTGGCTCTAGTGATATAAACTTGTTTTCTAAAAAGTCCATAAGCTCTTTAAGCGTAGGAATTTCTCGCGGCGCTTTGCGAGTTTCTCTGAATTCAACTAATGTTTCGGGGTCGAGCTTTTCACAAATAAGATGGGCTAAAATGGGCCCCCATGTGGTTGTGTCGATCCCGAGATTCTTTATAGCGTGAATGTTTTCCATGGAGGTGTCATATATACGTTTTAAATCTTTAGACGATTGCTTGGCGGCGCTAGACTGGTTTAAGAACAATTCAATATGCTTTGTAAACAACACTTGAGGGTTATTGTACCTGTGGTTTAAGAGCTCCCACGCAGTCTCGTAATTGACGGCTGAAATGTGGAGATGCTGGATGAGCCGTTCTGGCTCCCCCCTTAGTTTACCCTTCAAATGCTGCATTTTCTGGCAGTTTGTTAACAGATGACTGTTATGAATGCTCTCGGAGAAAAGATCTAAAAATGCCGGCCATTGAGTATAGTTACCCGAAAACGTCGGTACTTCTAGCTTCGGAGTTGACTGATGAAGATGTACATAGGACTCTCGTTTCTCGTTCAAGGCTCTCGTTATAGCATTAAAGGATTCCTCGTAGTAGTAAAATTCATCCTGGTATTCCACATCCGATCCTGCCAGAATAGTCTCTATCCGATGCTGGTAGGATTCTATCTCCTCCCATTTCTTTTGCACACGCTTCAATTTCTCCTCAAGCTCCCAGTCTGCCCTAATGTTCTCTACCTCAAAGCTGTTTGTATAGCGACTAAATGATCTGAAGAGTGTGCCTTGACTCTTCTGCAACTCAGCGGCTTGTTCCGCTGGACTTGGCGAGGGTAAGTTAATTGACATTGACGGTGCGGTGGACGTACCTGGTGGATTATTTTCCGCTGCTAGACAGGACGATATCCGCTCCCGAACAGTTTCATAATAGCTTCTGGATTTTTCATATTGGTTATCAACGAAATATACATGATCTAATTTTCCGTAACTGACGAGCTTCTCGTGATTTAGTTTAAACTCTGCCCAGTGTTTGTCTAACCTATTTAAACGTTCCTCAATGTACTGTGGTGTTTTACGGCTCTCCGAATCCTTACTGAAGTTCCTCTCAATAACCTTTATAGCTGCGAGGTGTCCTTCTAGGTTCTGCAGTAAACTCTCCATGGTTATAATATATATAGAAAGATCTTACTTGGTTTCGCAGGATACTTTCCGGTGTCCCAATTGTCACTGAATGTAACACTGCTACGTGAAACGCGACGTAGACTCTCAAGCTAATGATTTCAGTTCAGTTAGCGCTACTGCGGATTTATACTGAACCCAGCAAGTAGAACTGAACGAAACACAATACACTATTACAGTTCAGTTAGCGCTACTGCGGATTTATACTGAACCCAGCAAGTAGAACTAAACGAAACACAATATACTACGGTGAAACGCGGCACGGCGTAGTATATCTTATAGGATAACGATAGTCACGGCCGTTATCCTCTTGTCCTTCGATAGACAGTGAGCGCGACTTCGGATTTATACAAGAGATCCGGTTCGAAGAATGTTAGAGGTACCGTAAATGATAACTCCAACGATAATGATTCGCAACTAACTTTATTATTAAAACTTATTAATAACGATAGATTCATACGGAAATTACAAAGCACGTATCTATCGAAGATACGCGCTTATTGCAAACATCATGATCTCACGTAATTAAGTCATACATCTAGGTTTTTGAAGTAGGTAAGCTGGCTGGTTACTTCCTGGTAACAATCTTATATGATATTATTACAATATAAACTAGGTATATAAATTATAGCTGTAAACACATTGTACTTCGTACAATAGGTACATTCAGACAAATTTTGAAAATACAGATGCAAACAGTGGTGGATCAAAAATGGTTTGGGCGGGCATTTGTTTGGGAGCTCGCACAGACTTGGTAGTGATTGACAGAAGGAGTCTGACTGCAGACCGTTATATCAGAGAAGTTTTAGAAGAAAATGTGGTACCGTACCGCTTGTCCCATATATCGGAGACGATTTTGTTTTTATGCAGGATAATGCTTGGCCGCATACCGCTCGGCATATCTTAATGATATGAATATCACTGATATGGAGTGCCCGGCGAGATCACCGGATATGAACCCAATAGAGCACGTTTGTGACTTGCTTATAAGCAAGGTTAAGCTCAGGATTTCAGCTCCTGCCAATGTGGGTGAACTTAAAATTAAAATTCGAATATAATTCCTACCTATATTTTCATTAGAAATTCTGCAATTACAGGGGCAGGTTAGTGTTATTCAATCAATAAATACTGAATAATAAGTAGTAAAAAATTAAATTAGATATAATAGTTAACTATTAGTTAATAAAAATTGAGAAATATTACAATAATTGATTTATTGATAGTTCATCAAACATATATGGCGCGTTTTCGACCGGAGGCACCGGTTGACCTTAAGTGATGCTGTGACCGCGCGCTCTCCGTCCTCTATCTCGAAAACGGTTAACCGTATGAAAAAATGAATAGAACATAATTTGTAGAGAATTTTGTATTCTACAATATTGCTGAAAACACAAATAGGGTAAACCCCATAGAAAATGAGATATTTACAAAAAACCGGTTTTTCCGGTCTTTGACCTTGAAATTTTAATGGTTGCGAACACCCTACGATCGGTAGGTTTTGAGACAACTTTAAGGGTGTCAATATCTAAGTATTTACAAAATTACAGCTTGGTATCTCGAATTCCGAGGTGAAATCCTAATTTGACTGGACTATTTATCTTTCTATAATGTTATAGAAAGTCGTATCTAATTTATAACTCAAGAACGGCTGTATTGATTGGACTCCGATTGACTGAAAATAATACTGAAATTTGACGAAATTCTCCATAATCCGAATTTTGCGGATATAATGTCGTCGACTCAAAATCAATAACTTTTTTATGTTTTGTTATTCAAAAGGTTTCGATCGACTCTACCGTATCCCATTGACGAAATTTTATAATTATTTTATTATTGACACAAATAAACTTGATTATATTAATATTTGATTCTAATATGAAGTATATAACTAAACGTTACGTGTTTCCGGTTCCAGTGTTGTCGATGGTGATGATGCTGGGCGTGAGCGCGCTGATGATGATGCCCACCGGGATGAACGCCGTCAGCATCCTCAGGACACCTTCCCAGGGGTTACTTCTGGAATCAACCGTTAAATATCTTCTTTTTGAATAAAAAATCGGCCCAGAGCGAGTCCGAGTCGCCCATGAAGACTTTTCCGCAGCAGTTATTTTAATGAAATAGTTTTTTACGTATTACAAAAAAATTGCTTGCTAGATCTCGTTCAAACCCATTTTTGTTGGTAGTTTACATCTCTTATTTTAGAAGCTAGAAGTTAGAGGGGCATAAACTTTGATAAACTTTTTATTGACTTGTGCATCTTTCTATATTTTGTTTTATTTTATTGTGTTGTTATTTATCCTAAGGTCATGATAGTTGTAACGAAATAATATATTAATAAGTAACGAACGGTGCTTTGATAGATTTTTTCCAACGTACAATCTAATCTACCGCAAACAGAACATAATGATTAAGATCGCATTTACCGCCCAGTTTGTGTAAGCTTAGCACGAATGAACAACAATCTGATAAGGAAATGTGTAATCATCGATTGAACTTTCCCTGCATTCCCTTATTGAATCCCAATAGTAATTGACTACATAATCATTAACCGAATAGCCAACATGACTCTTATTTTGTAGTCAATAAAAAACAGACGTCTACCTAATTCTACCTACTTAAAATCGAAAATGTCTTTAATTTTTTTATATATGATAGTTGAAAACCTGAACCATAAAGACAGAACTTATATTATAAGTACTTATATACCTGCTCTACATGACTCTACCAAGATAAAATCATTCATTCAAGTTTCCAACAGACTGAGATGTTAATCTACAGGGGAGAAATTTAATAAAATTACGCACATCTCAAATGTTTCAAAAAAAGTGGACTGCCTTCGAAATCCTTGGCTCAGTTCCACTGGACCCGACTCGTTTGAATAATGATCAAGTGCCAGTGAAAGGAGTAATTACACATTTTACTTTCCAAATCGCCTTATTTATTCTTAATTGTGGGTATGTTTGCGTTTGTTATTATGTGACAGGTTTTTTGTAGTTTTTTTGTATCGTGTAACAAGCTCGTAATGTTTTAAAAGGCGATGGCTATGGGGTACAACTTTCATTGCGACGATGCCTCCCACAGCGCCAGTCCTTAATTTGTAATTTGTAAATGCGTAATAGTCCTTACACACTACCACCAATATTAAAAAAAAATTGCTGGACAATTCACACAGCAACATCTAGCCCCGTGGTATGCTCGTAGGTTGTGTCAGAAATCTAGTACCCATAGTACTAGATTTTAACAGTTAGGTGGTGCTGACCGCAGTAATATGCTACAGTAACATAGGACGCTACTGAGTTCTGGTATATAAATCCCTTTACTGACGTCACCTGACGTGATGGTGGTACTATTAATAGGCCAGCACCGTACCAACATTGAAATTGAAAACACTATTTCGTCATCCACAACTTCAAAGTGCTTCTCCAAATTTGGAGCTCAGGTTATACAATTTTATTACAAGTGGTGATTTCGCATTCCTTTCGGCAAAAGTGAACATACCCGTCGGTCACGCCCTGAGAATGCAGAATGCAGGCGATTAAGATATTATGTGACATCGACGCATTCATCACGACATTGTGTTTTCTCTTTTTGTCTACCGCTCTCCGACTTTACGGCTAATATTTCAACTTCACGAATTTTAATGGCCCTATCGGAACGAAAGTGAGTCAGTTTGATCGTAACCGACTTGCCATTTTTTTACATGAGGCTTGACTAATTCAAAAAAGCCTAACCTTGACTAATTCAAAAATTTTGTGATCAATTGTTTTATTTTTTATGCATCAAAGTTTTACAGGACGATAAACATTTCTTGCTTATTTAACCTGCGCTTTAGATTCGGCAACGTACATTATAAATAATATAGAAAGTATAGAAACTTACCGTTTTTTGATGGCATAATCCTTCACATCATTATTGAAATCCAAACCAAAGTTCTCGTCTATTCCTGGTTTGTCTTTAAACGGATATTTGTACAAGCCACCAGCTGGAAGTTTCACTGGTGCTTCTATTGTGGGTTTAGGATCTAACACATCATGGTCCCAGACTTTTCCATCATCATATCCTTCAAAGAGGTTCCCGGGTTTTTCTTCATGAAACTCTTGGCTCCAGCTCTTGATGGGTCTCTCTATGGTGCCGAACCCTGAATTGGAATTCCATTTAGATCCCAGTCCGTCGAATCCTGGAGTTCCAAACGGTTTGTGACGGTCTGGTCTCCAATCCTTGCCTCTGGTTATGATATTACTTTCGAATTTGTAAGGATGGTGAGAGCGAAGGAGTTCTTTTGGTATCTTGCTTTGGTGATTCACTTCTTTTGAGCTGTAAAAAGATATCACATACGAGCATTATTATTTTTATTGAGTTTTAAAGATCTGGGGGCCAACCACCATCTTTTAAAAACTATCATGTTTCCGAACATTCTTAGAGTAAGCCTACAATAATATTACTTTATATGGTTTATAAGAGGTTATGGTACGAAATCACAAAATAAGATTAGAATAATACTGCTCTAAGAGATCATGGTAGGCCCCCAGGTTGTCTAAATAAATACCTAATTTCTTTGTAACTTTTTTATTATGACAATAACCAATAGGTACTTATTTAAGGATGTACGGGGGGTCAGCACAAACTCGACGATCGGCTAAGTTCGGCTAAATAAGTAGGAGAGGCGCGTGAGCCCGAGCTGAGTATATATTTCGCGCAAAAATCTGACACATCAAATTTCTTCTATAATTTGAAATTCATTTTGTAGACCCTACGATATATAAGGTAATACTAGCGTTCCGCCCCGCGGCTTCGCCTGCGCTAAAATATATCTTTAAGCGGATATGTGTATTTTTAAAGTTTAAAGTACAAATTCCACACACGGCTTTTCCCGTGTTTTAAATAACTTTCATAAATGTGTATGTATATTATATTAAGTATATATATCAGAAATCTAGCACCCGTAACACAAGATTCTAGCTTACCACGGGGCTAGATGTTGCTTTGTGAATTGTCTAGGAACTAGCAATATTTATTGGTTCAATTTTATTTATTAGGTTTTTTGGTCGTAAGCTCAGTTATAAGAAAAATGAAAGGGCTGGGGATTTTATTAATAAATAAATAAAGTTTTCTGAACTAAATTTCACATGAAATGTTAAAATTCATAGTCTGCCTTTTATTTCTGATTAATTTTATAAACGAAAAGTCAAACCGTATGATATACTTCAATATTAGATAAAAGTGAATTTATAAAATAATAAGTTCCTAAACCTTAACCCTAAACAGCATGATTATTTTTCTTAAAGAAAAATTTGTAATGGTCATATTATATGTCTTTTAGATAAATAAAGTAAAATAAGATATAAATATTTAAATTGATTTAAAAATTTCATATGAATTGAGTTTAAGGGAAAAACTGTTTTTATATTTAGTTCGATATACCATATATGGCAAAACATGCAGTGACCTACCTATATTTTAAAATATCATTCGCAGGGCATGCGGAAAGTGGTCAATTTTTTTTAAATAATAAAAGACTTTATAAGATAGGTATAACCCGCGCAATTAAAAATGATATTTGACAATGGCGGCGGGTACGTATGGTACGGTTGGCAAAACAATTTCTCAAACAGGCCGGCGTCACGACGAATTTCCCATACAAACGTAATACCAAAATTATTTTTAATTCGAGCATATTTCCATGGTATTATTGTATTATTATTATTTAAATAGTATTATTTAATAGTATATATTAAAAAAATCATAGTTATATTGGTTGTGTGTGATATAGCACTGAAAGCAACGTAGGGTTAAGAAGCACAAAAACGTAGTGATTTGTTTGTTCTATGAAATATCTTAAATTTACTTTTCATGAATTGACATGACATAATTTATGACAGTTATCATAAATAAATCAAAACTCTTTGAGATCTCAAAACTATAAAAAAGTTTTATTAAGTCATAATCCATGTATTACTTATGAATTTATTGTTTGAAGTCTCCTCCTGTATTTTATATATAATATATAAGTACCTACACTTTATTATTATATGTATACTAGCTGCCCCCGCGAACTTCGTCTCGCCATATACTTTATTTATAAGCTCTGTTATGATGCTGTGTGGATTGTCCAATAAGCCACAGACAAAACAGAAATTTGAAATCCAAAGGGCGAAAAATGTTTTGTTGTCAAAAGTGTCATGAACTCTACTGTCTATACGTTTTGTTTACGTTTGTAACGAATGTAGGATAGGTACTTAGGTACTTTATCTTTTTACGATTCCGTCGCTTCTTGCACTTATTATACAGATTTCGCATATTTGAAATAAAAACCAACAAGTACACCTACAATAATTTTTCAATTCATTTTTTACGTAATTAGTGCGTTATATAGCGATCTGAATGCAAGAAGCGACGCGATACATGTTACCAGTCTCAAAGCCGCGGCTAGACTGAATTTGAGGCACGAAGATGCCCGAATGGTCAGTTTTCGCGTGAATTTTTTCGCAATTTTAGATTTTCTTATTTTACGGTTAAAATAATAGAAATTTTAACAATCTAACACTCTCTTCCCCTGCTCTATAACCTGTTTGTTTACTGTACAAAGTATCAAGGCTTATTTTAAAGTATTTATTGAATAGCGACGATTTATTGTAAAATTTAGAGCGAACTTTGGATTATTTTTCTATCGAGAAAATTTTATGTAATCGTGTTTTCGTAACTGTAATCCCCTAGCATATATCCTGAACTATAACATATATTAATCTCAAAGTAAATGCTTTATTATTGTGGAAGATATGTTTGTTAACAAAAAGCAATTTCAAGCGATTTGACATTATATAGGGCCTTAAATTACTTACTTGGTGAAACTAGAAAAAGGCTTTTTCAGTACAGGTGTGAAATAGTCGTAGCTATTCTTCGTGGGTACAACGTCCTCTAGAATACTCCCAGCATGCTGACTAGGTTTGAATTTTTTTGTCTCATTCTTTGGTTCTTCTTCGATTGTATAATTTTCCTTGTTTAAATCTGAGGCTGCAAATGAAGCTTGTATTTGCCAAGTTGTTGCTTTTGATTTATCTTCTTTTGCGTCACTGTCAGGTTTTTCAGTGATAATTTCAGTTTTGTTAGTATTTTCATTTATATTATTGCGTGTATTATTTTTGTTACCATCATTGTTTAACTCACTATTTGTTTTATTGTTCGTCTGTTGATTTGCTACGGGGTAAAGAGTGGTAACATTGGCAAAAGCTTCAGGACCTATGTCTTCTGTGCTGTCCACGACTTTGTGAGCCGATGCTGCTGAGATGAGGACTAGACCCCATAGCCATATCTGAAATATAGTTATGAATGACAATGAAGAATGTCCTTAAAAGTTTAAGATACCTATTCAATACACATTTGGTGAGACACCAGATTAAGATAATCCTGCAAAAACAAAATACACAACAGGAGATGCTTATCACCAGCTTAAGTTATTTTTACGAGAGTTATGCTATTGATTTTAGAATTAAGACTTTGACCAATCATGATCACGATGCATGACTGGTGTTTTGTAGCAAAGCGGATTTTTTTTTTGAGAACACCATTGTAGAAAATTTCCTTGCTTTCAAAAGTATATGGGTTCTAGCAAATGAACATAATTGTATTTTCTTAGTCGTAAAGCCGTTAAACATAACAGCGAAACAGTTATGTAAACACAAGTAATTTTACATACACAAGCGAGCAGAGAAAACGTGAGTCCTGCTTTTATCGAACGCTATGTAAAGTACTACGATGCATTTGTAAAGAAAGAGCGTGGCCTTTGCCCTTTACCTTGGCCCGTGTGCTTTCACGATATCTATCAAATTGCCTGCACGCTATCCATGGATGCATAAGGAAGTTAACAATATTCTCAAGATACGAACCAATATTCAACTCTTTTATATCGACTTCAAAACAAGAAGGAAGTTCTCCGGTGGACTCTACTTTTTCGTATGTTACCTCAAAACGATACGATTGGGTCAAACGATATTAATGATTTTTTAAATAAAAGCTATTGCTTTTTAATAAACATTTTTAATTTAGTCCAGTTCTGAAAACAGCTTAGATGAAACCCATACAAGTCTTAAACTTTGAGGTAGTTTTAAGGTTATTTATTTTTGGTAAATAGGTAATTAAAATATCCATAACTAAAAATTACTACGCCACAATACGAATCAACAAAGATTCCATCACTCAAAACCAACTATATGGATTAAATCATCAAATATAATTCCTCTATACCATAACCATTTTCCATTATATCATTAGAACCTGTCCACATGGCTCGCGCGGTCAGTGACACAGTGCGCAGTGAAAGTGCGTTATGTAACGGATGTGGACGGAGCCTTAGTCAGGGTCATGAGACGAGACGGGGCCAGACGCGCTGGAACCATGGGCTAGTGCTAAAGGGCAAATTCATTAATTAATTATGGCTTTATCATAAAAATACCATGCTTTTCATTGCCGTTTTCTGCCCCTCTAAGTTGCCGTGGTGTTAGCCCAAATAATAGTATTTGATAGGTCGTCTCTAGTTTAAGATACTACTGAAATGTGTTGAATTTATTGAAATAATTATATATTTATTGTATAAACTTTCCTTTTGAATCACTCTATAAACTGCATATATAAACTGCATCAAAATTCGTAGATTGGGACATTGAGAGTGATAGTAATTTTATTTCCTATACTAAATAAGTTTTAACTGTAAACCTAAATTTAACAGTTGTCGCTTAGGTAACCAGAATAGATAAACTCGTTTTCACCTGCAAACTAATTTAATGAACTTTAACCCAGTTTAATACAACTGTCGATGTCTCTTATTTAAATATCAAATTAAAGTAATTACCATAATCCCAATAGGATATTAGGTAATGCGTTATGTAAAGGACGTCTTTCTGGCCTTCATTATGCCTATGCCGAGCAGACATCTTGGATCCGAAATTTGCCTATTAGGCCTTATATGCACGAGAGTTAAACAAGTGATGCCTTAACACTATCGGCGCCCATGACACTTTCGCGTAGCTGCAAGGCGGTATTTGTTGTTCGTTGATAAACGAGACGACGACGTCGACAATGTGATGAGATGATATCTCTCTCTATCTGCATCATCATACAACGTTCGTTCGTTTAGGTACTTGGAGCTGGTGTACTTGGTGACGGCCTTGGTGCCTAATCTCTCGTGGAAATCTAGGAGCAGACACAAATTTTAGGTAGGTATTTAAGGCATGCTGTGAATTTGCCCTCCTCTCCCATTATTGTGATCATTATTGTTCTATTGTGATCACCGGACATGTGGAAAATCCCACCAACATTAGGGTTAGTGTTATATAAAATCGTAGTTTAGGTTTAATAGAATAACATTTTAAGCAACCTCGACAAAAGTTTTAATTAGCCAGGTCAGCAATTACGTGCGTTATTATGCCGATTCGACCAGACATTGTGGATCCGATCTGCCTATCAAGATGGCATAAGTGGCATAACAAAGCTTGAAAAGGTTATGTAGGTGCTTAACCTCCTTAATGTCAAAGACTTACTTTAACATTCACGAGGTTTATCTTAAATATTATAAGCACGGGTATGATGAGTGTTAATTTTAAGTTTTTGCAAACTGCAGTCATAGGCCTCCCTTAAAAATAGGTTCCTTCCTCTACTTATTGAAGTTTAATTTTGTACCACGTGTTATAAAGTTATTATAGATAAAGTTGTACAATATGTATATATATACATATAATAATGTATAACCCTAATCTTACAAATATTTGTCCCGCAACGGGAATCGAACATCAACTCCCGCGCCACAGAGTTCTTTATTTTACATAGTTCCATCGACGGCTACTCAAGTGCAATCAACCGTCGAAGTTACATAGCTCAAGGTATCTTCAATATCTTCTCTGGGTGTGGCCTATGGTGCTGGTCACAGTGAAAGTGATGGTCCCCCCCCACTCCCCTCCCCTTTAACCGTGGGAACGAACAAGATTACCGATAATTTGGCTAGCTTCTGCCTGTTTAATTCTTTAGGTTAGTTAAGTTAAATAAATAAAAATAAATAAATATTGCTGGACAATTTACACAACGACATCTAGCCCCGTGGTAAGCTCGAAGCTTGTGTTACGGGTGCTAGATTTCTGATATAGTTTGACCTTTATAATTAAATATTGTTTTATAAGTATTATTTTATGATACATTTTATTATTTTAATTATACTCAAAGATATACCTAATTGTAATAATAATGTTAATTAAGAATCAGCATAATTGGTGATACCGTTCTGATTGAAATAAATTAGTATTTGACAAACATTTTAGCATAGTGTTTTTATTCGAAAATCTAAATTAAAAGGTTAATTATTAACTCCTTAAATTTAGCACTGATTTTAATTTATTTTAATTGTTTTTTTATATTCTTTTAAGAAAATGTACTGTTGTAATAAGTTTTCTATTTTATCAAACCAATAAAGGTTTCAACAGAAATATTTGACGTTTTGTTTTTAAATGGCAGTAAGTAATCTCAACGATACGTAAACCTGAACAGGTGGGTAGTAAATGAAACTGTGAGTAAGTACCTACTTACTGTCCTGGTATGTAAAGTACCTATCTAATTTAAAAATAAACAATAAAGTGGGTCAATAAGCCTTTCGGCATCAACATTCCGATTGCGCAACTAATCGGCGATTCCGGAGCCGTGTCATAACTATGATTGAATCGTCCATCGATTTGTAGAAGGCTGCGGAAGCAAAATGTTCCTCTCATTGGATTAATTCAAGTCAGAAGTCAAGAAACTAAACAATTAACATTATTTATTCCAAACACTCTTTTTTAGTTTATTTTATAGGTATCTAGCTCACTGCCCGTGGCTTCGCCCTTTTTGTTCCTGAGTTTTTTTTCATAGTTTAAACCTAAAAAAGGCCCCCTAAATCGGTCCAGACGTTCTTGAGTTATTAAATTGCAACGAAACGTGGCATTGATTCTATATAATATGATATAACAGATAACGTAATAATTGGATAGGTAATTGTTAAAAAAACTCGCATATATTTCGTGTACATATCGCAAATAACACTGTGAGCGCCCATGACGGTCGTATCTGCGCATCCTTCACTGCCGAGCTTGTGCGATGAATGTGTTATAATTATTAAAAATAATTTCAATAAAAGATTTTTGTGTAGTGGCACCAAAATGAGATCATCGCTTTGTAATATATTTCATCAATTTACGAGACTGATAAAACTGTTATCTATTTTAGATATAAAATGGATTGAACAACAGAATGCAATAATTTACAACTAATATATAAATAGGTGATAAAAGTAATTATTGTAGTACAACGTACAATTATGACTCAATACACATCTTTATCTTTTATCTTTATGTTCTACGTCTACGAAAATCAATATAAGACGTAGGTATAAAGTAACGTAATTCAACAATGAAGGTAATCTTCTTCTTTGATCAGTTTAAAAGTACATGTTCCATTAAGTATTTTCCAGGTACAAGTTTCAGCTTTCAGCTAAAGCCTACAAAGGGTAAATCGCAAAAGAACCATAGAGATAAAAATAAAAAGGTGTGGCACTCGGAGACTGCCGCGGTAAACCTATTTCATAGCATATTTTATCAGGGGGTGTTAGGTTATTTTCGGTACGGGATTTCTGAATTCGGTCTCCACGCTCAAGGCCCGCGATAGAAGCTAAGCAATAGCTTAAAATTAAACAATATATTCTTAAAAACTTTTGAATTTAGAGCTCCGTCTATGGCGTAACATTTTAGCAGTAGCGCCTTCAGTTTCGCCAAAGGAAATCGCATGTTGACCATTCATTAAGTTATGAATGCTGACACGTGACGTAACACTCGAATGTAGGTCCGGTACTTGAGCGGTTTCCGTTACAGAGCTTAGCTTTTTTGAATTTTTTTAATGAACCGGATACTTACTTACTTAATCGGTATTAACGTTGTTTCGGCTGTTGTTTGATTACTTGAGGCGTATTGATTTTTAAGTAGTTTGTATACTTATAAAATCTGTGTCATATCTGTGGCATTCTGTAATCGAATACAAACAGAACCGAAAATTTATTTAGTATTTTTTTTTTAGTTTACGGAATATTTAAGCTATTGCATAGCTTCTATCGCGGGCCTTGAGCGTGGAGTCTGAATCCAGAAATTTCGTACCTAATGAAAATAACCTAACCTAACCTAACACCCCCTGACAAAAATGCTATGCAATAGCTTTACCGCGGCAGTCTCCGAGGGCCACACGTTTTTATTTTCTTCCTTAAAATTATACAGCTAGAATTTTTGTCACCCCTAAACTTTATTAAGACTATAAACAATAAAACGTCTCACCATGCTTCCCCTCTGCGTCGCACATGACACCTGCGGCGGCGCCACCGCGTCCGCCATATTTATAAAATCTCCTTATAATCGCCCATTGTGTGGTGAAAACGACGATTTTCCGCCACAGCCCGGGATATGCTCGTGCGCATGTAATGCTTCCATATGCGTAATCGGCTAATGACCCTTTGTTTTACGTATTGTGTTATTTTATAGAAAGGACTTGTATAAATATTATTTTAATGGTATTTCCATAAAATTTATATTTGTATTGCAAAAATATGTATACCTATTATGTGCTTTCCATCCAAACTCTCACCGTAGCACTCAAAGTATAAAAACGAGATCCAATCCAATAACTTAAGGTGTCAGAAAATAAATGTAACAGTTTTTTTTGTATAACATAATATTTATTAAAGCTTCTTATTCTTCAAACAACTGGCGACTTTTTATATCGGTTGAATTACGATGACCACAAGTGAGAGAGACCTAATATATCACACACGCACATACTTTACTTTGTGCTCACCAGATAATCAAAAATTACTCTATAAAAATAAATAAGTACCTATCTACATAATAAATGTGTTACGGTGGGCGGCCTTAACACTAAAATAATACATCTACCTATCAATAAAACTTAGTGGTTAATCTTTTGACAAAAACAAAACATTCGATGTTCCTGTATCAATTGTCAATCAATATTTATTAATTTTATTTATCTAATAGGTAAAGACAATCAAAAAATCTAAAATAAAATGAGGAATCCACATATTTTAGATTTTTTTAGAATACTACTAACTAGAGTCCGCGCCACCACATAAGTCTTACGGTTTGCGGGAACTACAGTATTAGAAATGTAAATATCTAGGCAAGCAGCGCCACGTTAGAAATTAAAAAAATTAGAAAAGTATCCACCTAGGTAATTTGATTTTGAAGATTTGTCTATCGAAAAATATAGTTAGTGTCATTTTTAAAGACTACGAATCTTGCGTCTTGTTTGTTTTCCATGGATAAGGGAAAATATAGGTAAAATAACATTAATCACCCCTAATTATGTTAACTAAAGTTTTCAGATTCAGACGTAGTAACTAGTGTGTACTCTGTGCCTGGTCATGCGCGTGGCCACCGCCGTCCGTTCCTCGATCAGCATCTGTTGGCGGCGACTGTTCACTACCGATGCGAAGTAGAACAATATCACTGAAATCAGACAAATAATAATAAATAAAATATGCATTTATTTAGTAACTTGGTGGTTAGAGTCATAATTGTAGATTTATTTTTAAATCTGTGCTAAATTGTGCTAAAAGGTCTCGCTCTAGCTTAGCACTAACACCTTCTTCTTCCTGAAAGTCGTGCTAGTAACACTATTAATTTGGCCGTTCTTGAGTTGACATTTTATAACTCAAGAACGGCCTAATTGATTGGGCTGAAACTTGGTGGCTAGGCGGCTTAGAAGCAGGAGAAGAATATAGGATACTTTGTATTTGTACAGCAAAAAAAATATTAGAACGCGGGCAAAGCCGCGTGCGGAAAGCTAGTATCTTTATAAAAAGAAAGTCGTGTTAGTTACATTATTTATAACTCAAGAATGTCTGAATCGATTTGGCTGAAAATTGGTAGAGGTCTTGTCCATACATTATGTTAAAACTTATACAATTATAACTCACATGCATAAATGAAATAGAATGATATAGCGGTGCTGATCCGCGCAGTCGTCTGCAGGTTCCTGTTGTAGCTGAGCAGCACTATCCCGGTCACGGCCAGCACGGCGAGACAGGCTGATTGGATGCCCGATAGAATTATCCACGGTATTGTGTAGCTTGGCCGGTGCTGGAACATTCAAAATCTACATTATAATAAATTTAATTAAATAAGTACATTTTTATCCGGCTTCAAAAAAGGAGGAGGCTTTCAATTCGATCGTAGGTATATATAATGCTTTTTTTTAATGTTAGTTCATAGACTTTTCATAGATTTTCCATGATAAAGTGTTAGAGTACCTACCTATAAAGTGCAGTGCCATTGCCGACTCAATAACGTCATCTTAGAAGAAACTTAATTGAATTTAATCAATTAAATTAAGCTATCATCAGTCATTTGTGTAACGGTAAAAGGACAATATTTTGCTAGACTACAACAGCAAACGTCCTCGTTGCAATTTAGTTGCCTACCTAATGTGCGTGTGAAACATCGGTGATTGCTCTGTGACTTTGATTAGGAGCTACAAACGTGAAGTCGTGAACTAACCGGCATGTTCTGAGAACTTTGATAACTTGTCCAGCGCGGCAACGTGGTGAATTTCCTGTGCCCCAACAGTGGGAACGTAAATAAGGGTTATGATGATTCTAATAATGTCACAGGTAGGATCATTCTACAGAAGGCCTTAGAGGTCTTCTAGAAGAGACAAACATAGGCAGGTTAATCGCACGCAGTCACAGATAACTAAAAAAATAAGGAAAACTTAGCAGTTGTGTCAGCTGTGTTCAACTGAAGTAATTGACGTGTTTATTCCACGAATATTCCTACGTTATCGGTTGGAGCGAATAAACTCGAGTAGGTAATGATGAGAAAGACGTCTTTTACTTACTATTTTGATTAGGTACGTTTAAAAGTTTAAAATAATTTGTTTGTTTGCTTGGATACGTCTTCCAAGCAAACAAACAATCTCGATTTTCATGAGGCGATTATCACAGTGTCAAAAAAAAAGTTGGGGCTAGATGTGTGATTAAACGTCACTTAAGTTTTCTAAATTATTAGAAGGGTGGGAATCCATTACAATCAAATATATATTGTACCTATATTGTACAATGTTTGTTATGAATGTTTAATAATGTTAGAAATGTTGATAATACTAGTTAATTATGTTAATTGATCACCAATATTTATTAGGCTTCACAAATAAAATACCTACAAAGATGTCGGATGCGTCAAACAGAGAACAGGGCGCCTTGGCGTTATAGGGGAGGCCTATGCCCAGCAGTGGACAAATATTGGTTGATGATGATGATGCATTACCTTAAAAGCTCCAATAATCAGGAAACACGCGAACACCAACTGCGCGCAGCCCGCCATCGCCATCACGGCGTAGAACCACTGCCGGCTCAGGGGCAGAGTCGAGAACAGAGCTGAGGCGCCATAGACAACCACTGTCGCTAATGCTGATATCTGGAAGTAAAACGGTATATTATAAACCTGAAGTGTTTGTTTGTTTGAACTCGCTAGTCTCAGGAAACGCTGGACCGAATTGAAATATCTTTCAGTTGGATAGTTGGTAATTTTATCGAGGAAGGCAAATGTCGGCGGGTCGGCCTGCATCTACCTATGTATAGAATAAAACGCAGGGGTTTTTTATGATCTTCAACCTATAGGAACAAAGGTATATGACGGCTCCTCAACGGACACCGTTAACCTCTTAAACTGTCAAATATATGTACAATAATAGCGCTGAAATGTAATAGGTAAAATCCCTCTGATATTAATGCAAATCAAATCAAATAATTTATTTGCAAAATACATTTTAAAATATTGGTACATATGATCTTAATTAACTAGATAACTACTTGTTAAATTACTAACCAAAAGTTTAATACTTAACCTAGATTGCAAAAGTCTACAGGTTAAAGGTCCTTAGGATTTGATCAATAATACTTACCTACCGCCGCGACTCCGTCCGCGCTTGTATGGGGGCCACGTATTCGACTCCGTCCGCGTTTGTATGGGGGCCACGTATTTTAATAACTAGAGCAAAAATTTAAATAGCCTATCCTGTGTCCCAGACTTAACAAATTTTTATCAATACATACTTCATACAGAAAAATAATTTAAAAATCGTCAAATTAGTTTCAGTATAATTGAGCCTATAAACACAATAATTATAACAAACTATCTTACTCCGTGATCGACCCTTACAGATTTATTATTAGTATAGATAGATATGTAAAAAGAAAATTGGAACAAATATTTGCAGAGCATACAAATATTTGCCTCGATGCGGGAATCGAACGTCAGTAATAATAATAACATCATATAAGATAGTAAATAATAAAAGGCTAGAGAATTCACCTTCAGAATACTGTTGGTACTTACTGTACTTAAAATGCCGATAATCTTTGTGCCCAAGTTGAGTGTAAAACAACAGCAACAATTATTCACTGATAAACACATTTTCTCACGAAACTTTGAGCCAATAGAAAACAATCAACAAATTAAGCAGAATTTTATAATGTTTGAGGTCCGTAATGAATTTATTGGATTTGGTCAAGTTGTACCTAATAATCTATTTATATATTAACTTAGACCATAAAGAAGTTAAGTATAAACGTAATAGTTTCGGTCTTTGATTTTGTATTTTAATATATATAAGTATTGTTATTTATAAATTTCCTATCAAAATTAAGCTGTTAAAACGACTATCAAGTTAATGCTTGGCGCCTTTAATGAGACATTCCACTATGCTGTTATCATATCAATATAAATGATTTCAATTGATAAGGAACTGGCACAAAGCATCGATCTACGATCAATAACTTATCAATTTGTGGAACTTGATTATACACCTAGTATAAATAAATGCTGAGTGCTACTTTGATTGTAACCTGCCATTGAAAATCGTATACATACAAATTCGTCGTAATGTTATCTATCACATACAAGAATGTTTATTGATTGATATCGTGTAGTGCCAATAACACTGGTCACGGACAACACCTTGGTATAGGCAACACTGAAACTATAGGTACCTACCTATTACTTTTTGTACCTAGGTTGTGATATAATCTAGTGCATGTTTATTTATTTATTTATTGAGGGCTACTGTCATAGGTTACACCAAAACATTTCTTAAAACTATTACTTATACAATATTTTTGTGACAAGTGCACCTACAAATAGCCACAACATGTAGGTACGATTATATAGCGGTCTACACACCAAAGCCGGCGGCCCGGCGGCACAGCCCGGCGGCTTAGTGCCGGCGGGCTGTGCTGTGCTGTAATGTTGTATGTTATTAAAAAACTTTTGAACCTATGCATAAGGGCTTAGGACCATGAAGTTGCTTCAAGTGGCGAATTAAATTAATTTATTGCACGCTTTGAAGCCAAGCCGCTGTAGCAAAGGAATAACAAACTGAAAAATGGTCCTAATGTATAGTCTGTCTAACGAAAGATGGCCCTGATAAACCCCGGCAAATTCAAAAAATTTTAGTATGGCAATACATTAAATAATGTGATAACTTGGAATAACATAATTTGATACTTTTCTATTATTCTAAATAAATATCCTTACATATTTTTTTTACTCTGATATAAACAAGTAATATTCTTCAGATTACCTACACGCCTAGGGTGCATCTTAGAAATATCTTAGTGTAAGTAATAAATAAAAGTCTCAATTATTTAAGTTTTTTTTTATTCATCGTAATCAAAATCAGAATTTTGAATCATAATTCATAAATTTACTTCAATAAAATGTTTCTTTTTTCAAATATGTAGTAATGCTATTTAGCTATCATAAAAGAAGGCAACAGTATTATAAAAAGAAAATAAAAGTTGAGAACCACAAAAATGGGATCAAAGTATCAAAATGTTTGTGCACTACAAACTTAGGAAATCAACCACATTATGTAAACAATCCTGTTTCTGCAGAAATTCAGCTTCTTTTTCCTGCTGCTTCTCCTGATACTTAGATATCATACAGAATAACAGCCTTCGCTCGCTACCGTTGATTGTTTGAGGCATTTTAACACGCAAAATTCTCAAAATGTATTTTTAATATCCACCAAAACATCAAGGAATAGTATTGCCACACACCGAGACCAATTTTCCCTAATCTTTTAAAGTCAAATTTTTATGGATGTACCACACGTAATTGTATATTTATCCGATTTATGATTTATAAAAAATTAAAGAATTACTTCTTGTGTTCATTAAAGTGAACTATAATTCGTTAGCAAGTATTATTATTTTTTATCACCCTGACTTTACCCCGTTATAGAGCATAATGTCCGTAGGTGGAAACACATGATGTATTGCCATGTGAAAAGTTTCGCAAAAATGCCCAGTGCCAGCTTTCGTTAGACAGACTCTAGAGCACAATGTAGGTATGTAGGTAGGACAAATATTCGTGTCACCGAAATAATAATTTGTTTAAAATTCAAATTTTATGTAAAACGTTTGGGAAAGTAAAGGACTTGTAGCCTTCACCCAATGATTTTATATAGTAAATCATTGCCTTCACCACATTTAACTAATTATATAAAAAACTTTACAATCTGAACAATTATTTACTCTATGGTCTCAATCAAGTCTACCAAGGGCCATCTTCGGATCGGAATAAGTTATGTTATCATATCAAGCCAAATGTCAAAATGTCAATGAGCGCGTTTATTTACAAATTTTCATGAATCTTTCGGCGCAAAAAGCATTTACTAACTTAATAAAATAAGTTGTAATTTTCATGTACTCTATAGTTGCTAATGTGAAATAAATGTCTTTAACATGTTCGAATGTACACAAAAACTAGAGTGTACACAAGATATTACATCTCAGTCTGTACGGGAATGCCCTGAGCAGGTAAAACAGCTTTTTAGTTTCATCAGCTTTTTAAATATGAAAATCTAATTACACATTAATAAGATAATAAGCAGCTTGTCTCACTAGAACAAAAGAGGACCAAAAAACTACTGAAGAATCTAAAATAGTTTTAGCCCAAACATATTCTGGATAGGAATATTCAGAATATGTTTGGGCTAAAGCACCCCCTATTTATGTTCCCACTAGAAAAAATGCCGGCACTTTTAGCTTTTGATCAAAACTGATGACTGCCGTGGTTACGTTAGGCAAGGTTCTGAATAATAATTATGTGATACTGAGACAAGAAACAGGATAATAGACAATGTGTTATTACAGATTGGATTCCTAGGAATATGCGGCAATAAATACCCTGTGAAGAAAGGTCCAAACAAAATAGGTAGAGATCCACAAACATGCAATATAGTTCTAAACTTAAATGTAAGTTCCATTTCTACATGTTTACTATCTATTATGTTTCTAAAGAATATCAGATTTTCTTTTAAATGCTATTTTCCTTTAGACACAAATAAAGTAAGATCATAATTTTATGGTCTTTTATCATAATATTGTTTGTTTCTGGGCACATTAATTTGTACTGTTGCTACCATACCTAGGTTATACTATTCTATGGACGGGTAGAAGCAGTTTCTATTCATGTGTCATTTACCTAGATAGGTACCTACTAGATCCTGGTATGTAACCCTACCTTGGTCACATTGTCACTTTCATGTGTGATAAGAAAGGTCTATGAGCTTTAAAAAAAAATGATGACCAATTATTAACAACACACTATATTTTTCAGTCCATCTCCCGACAGCATGCTGTCATAAATGTCCTAAATAAAAAGGATTTTATGCTCATGGACTTGGATTCCGCCAATAGAACGAAGCTGTTGGGTGTAAGTATTTTTGAAATAAAATAAACAAATGTTTTACACTTTATTATTGATTGATAGATCAGATTTAGTCAGTTAAATTACAAAGAATAAGGTAACTTGATCACTATCAATAATGTCTCTTTCTTTTGTTAGTCATATGTAACAAAAAAGAACACAAGTTCATTTACATAAATCAATTTGATGTAACATAAAATATATAATGAAAATAAAGGTATTAGTACTATGATTGTAAAATCTCCCAATAATAATTTTCAGTAACCCGTAACACAATCTTCAAGCTTATGACAGGGTGGGCACTGTCACATAACAATAATATAATATTAATGTGTGACTAATATTTAACAATACTTCTTTGCTTAAGTTAATGCACAATAATTTCCAGAAATCATTAGAGCCATATGTCCCACAACCTTTAAAAAATGGCGACATGGTTCAGTTTGGAGAAGTACTTGGTATTTTTCGCCTGTTGGAAGATGAGGATGAACTGCCGATGACACAAGCCTTGCCAATGACACAGGTGGTGCCCGACACACCTGTGTCAGTTAAACATGTGTCAAAGCTTAACTCCGCCTTAACTGTACCTGAGTCACCTGATGTAAGCGACAAGGTAATCAATTGTTTTTGTTCTTGACATAAACAAGTTTTTAAAAGAATTTAGTAAATTAACTAAATGTTTGTATATTGTTTATCGCCATTGATTGGATATCTAAAATAGCATAGTTAAAGCAAAGTATGAGCTTTTTCAAAAATGCCTTAAGGCTACTTCGTAATTTACATACCACATAAATAAATGTGCTATTTTTTGTTTCCAGGATGACTCTTTCATTATTGCATCACAACCAAACAAACTTCAATTTAAAAGTTCCAATACACACTTCATAAAACCAGGGAAAACAATATGCATTCAACCGGTAGGGAGTAACAAAATCGACAATATATTCTGGAACTCGTCTAAAAAGTCCACATCACTCATTAACGACTCTACAAGTAGCTTTAATGATTCAGTACAATTGGAAAACGTTAATGTGAGAGAAAATAAAGCCAATGCTATACATGAAATGGAAACACAAGAAGTTCCTCCTTGTGTAAAAGAAATAGATCCTATATTCGACGCCAATACACAACTCCCAGATTCGCCATTACCTACATCTATTTACTTTGCAAATACTCAATTGCCAGGTTCCAATAAGGCATCACCATCCATATACACAGCTAATACACAACTACCAACAAACAATGCATCTCCAAACATCTACACAGCAAATACACAGTTGCCTAGTTCACATGTTTCTCCAAGCATTCACACAGCTAATACACAACTCCCTGAGGTAATACACAACTTAAATAATTACCAAAAACCAATCAAGATCAATGAGCAACACGATTTGCAAATTGATCTTTTTGCCGACAAAGACATATATGACGCTAATACACAATTGCTCCCGCCACTAAGCACCTCTAAAAATAAAAATAAAATTACTCCAAATAAACTGTCTGTAGACAAAAAACTAAATAGCTCTGATGATATAGTGGTGTTTGATGAAATTGATAGTCAGCCAGAAGTGGAGAACTTCGAATCTCAAGCAATACTGACAGAAGATGTCTTGTCACATATTAGTAATAACTTTGTGGAAGATTCTGAACCCCTTTCACAAATAGCTTTACCAAAATCTACCAAAAGAAACAGGATCGATTCAGGTAGCTCTACAGACTGCGATGATAATGATGATGTAATTTTACTCTCACAGAAAAAAGAGAAACCTTTGGAAGTAAAACAAGTTACTGGTGAAGAGGATGTAACTGATTGTGAAGATGATATGATGATAGAATTGAAAATTGATAAGAAAGTAAACAACACTGCTGAAGCATTAGACTTAGAAGACGTTCCCACACAAGTAATTGATGTAGTTGAACAACCTCTGGATGATAAAAATTCCCTTGAAGATTTGCTTACTCAAGTGATTCCCGCTGATGAAAATATGAATGTAGATAAAGAAGATAGTAAAGATATTGAAGAACTGCAAACACAGGTTCTAGTCTACGACAATGCCCCGCCTAAACTTCTTAAGAAACCATTGCCTGTATTTAATGAAGTAGAAATAAGTCCATTTAAAGTACCTTTAAAATCTGTGTTTAAAGCTAAAAAGAAAGACAGTAGCAAATCACCGCAAACAAAGCCCATTGAGAAGGTTGTAAAAAGTACGCTTCCTGATAATGATGAACAATATTACCAGTATACGCAAGATTTATTTGAAGATTTGTGTAGCCAAAATCAGTCTGTATCGCGTCCATCGTCTGAAAAAAAAGATTACGAAACATCGAGCAAACATAAAACATCACCAAATAATATAGAACAGAAAATTGATAATTTTGTTACCCATCTGTCAAGTCAAGAAGTGAGAGATGTAATTGGTACTGAAAATAATGTCATGTCTATAAAAAGGGTATCATCACTGGGTAGTGATTCGTCAGACCTCGAGAATACTCCAAAAAAGAAACGCCCTTTTATATTTATGGACATAGATTTACCAGATAGTCAAGAAATTAAAACCAGTGTATCTCGTGCTTCCAAATCGGTAGTAACGGAGTCTTCCAGTGAATCAGAAAATGAAATTAATTCTGAAGATCAATGCACTCCCTTATTGTTTCGTAAAAAAAGGAAAACTAAAAGTAGTGCTAAGATGGATCTAACAAAGAAATTTGATACTGAAACATTACCCAGTAGAATTATCACGCGTGTGAGAAAACCAACGGCTAAAGCACAAGATTCAGACGGTAAGAAAATAACAGATAGTATTTTGAAACCAAAATTTTTGATGGACCAAGACGATGATGTCAATAGTGATATAATTACTGAAAATATAACAAGATTGAAAAGTAAAATTGATAAGAAAAATAGGAAAGGTATACATAAAACAGATATTCTTAGAATAGAAGACAATAAAAGAGAAGTTTTACCAACAACAAGTACAAAAGAAACTTCGAAAGTTGACAAAACTCAAGATGACAACAAAAACAGTAACAATAAATTTTCACCAAAAACCAGGAACGTTCCGGACCATAATAAAAATACAGTAGCTGATAGTGGTCAGATTACTTCAGTGGAAATAAAAGAAAATTCTGACAATGTAAACAATGAAGTGTCTGACATCAACAAAGATACTAACGCAAGTACCATATCAGGCAAAATACCTAAAGAACCGTCTAAAACTAGGGAAAGTAGACGGAAAAACAAACCTTCAGTGACTGAAAAAACAAAGGATACCTCAAAATGTAACACAGTAAATGAACAAATTGTTGAACTTCAAACCGTCCATAGTGAGAACTCTACAGATAAAGAACCCAAAAGAAACACAAGGAATGCTTCAAAAGGTAGCGACACTATAACTCGTGGTCCCATTATGGTAGAACCTCATACTATTAATATTCCAGTCAAAGAGGTAAAGAAGAAAAGAGAGTACAAACGAAAGAATATAGAAACAGCCAATAACAAAAAAGAGACTGTGAACAAATCTAGTGATACCAAAACAGAAAACGAATCAAAGCGACCAGTAAGATCAACTCGGGGCAAAAAGAAATCTGAAGACTTTAACCCTGAAACAACAGATAAACGAAAACAAACTAAATCAACTAAAGGCTCCCCAGAAAAAGAAATACGAAGAAGTACACGGCAAAAAACAGTGAAAGAGTCCAAAAACGAGTCTAAAGAGCCTGTTATAAAGTCTATTTTGAAGAAATCTAACCATGAGCAGAGTACAATTTACAATTTATCTTCTGGATCGAACTCGGATACGTCCTTGAAGAGACCAGCTGAGAGTTATATAGAACAACCGGTGGTTAAAAGAACTCGGGCTGCCTCCAGAGGACCTAAAATGAACAAGCCTTGCTTTGTTTTGTTCACTGCGTTCCCTTTTGAAGAGGTCAAGAGCAAGCTTGAGGATATAGGTCAGTATTTTTTTTTGTAGAGTTTGCTTTTAACATGTTCAAAGGGACATCAATCACATTAAACACTTGTATCAGCATAGAACAATTAGTAACGATATCATATGACGTGTCGTGTGTTGGCATCTTAAGAATTGTTAGACGACCCCTATAGCCCAGCGGGCGAAGGTCCGGTTGCGACGCAAGAGGTTCCGGGTTCAATGGCCACCTCGGGACTAAAATTTATAAGATCTAAAAGATGTAAATATTTGTTCCGAGTGTCTGGGTGTTAATATATCTATAATAAATATCTATATAACGTATATTATATGAAGTATATCAGAAATCTAGCACCTGTACACAAGCACAACACAAGCTTCGAGCATACCACGGGGCTGGATGTTGCTGTGCGAATTGTCATAAATATGGAATAAAAAAGCTAGACTACTAAGAAAATTTATTCAAATATATCAATTGTATGACAAAAAAGGGTTTACATTAATTTAAATCACTTAGTCAAAATCACACACTGTTAAGAACAACTTTCGTAAAACATACTTTTATATGAAATTACACTTTTGTAATGGGTTAATTTACTCCACAGGTGCCGTTATAGTGACAGATGTGACTCAATGCACAGTGCTCGTGACTCAACAGATCCGTCGGACGTTCAAGTTACTCTGCGCAGTGGGACTGGGCAAGCCCATTGTTGGGCCTAGCTGGGTGCAAGCCTGTGCCGACAGTCATACGATAGTCGGTTAGTATTATTATCAAATATTTGGTAATCCAAAAGCATACAGAGTAATATTATATTTCTTATTCTATGGACTATTACAGTCTATTATAGTTGTAACAATAGCATCAGTGTGAAAAACCTACAATTACAGCTTGGAAGTCGTTGTTTTTCGTAAAAGATTACCAAGTTTATAAACCATAGACTATATAAGCAGTTAGCACAGTCAACTATAGAAAACTTATTACATGTTATTCTTTATATTTTCTTTACGTTGTACTTTTTATATTTTTTACCACTGTATAAATATAATAGTGTTATATAAATTTGTATAACATATATTTTAATGGTTTATATATTATTGTTAACTTAATTTAATATCTATACTTATTCTTATTTAGACATAAAATAAACCATGTTTGGAGAAGCCCAGGTTCCTGTAACCAGCTACGGCTAGTCAGGAACCCATGTATTCACTTATTGTACACAATTTTATGTCAAAATAAATGATTGATTGATTGATAAAGTGTATAATATAATATTGCAGACCCATGGTTGTACGTGATAAAGGACTGTGGCGCGGAGTCCCGGTTCAAGTTCAGTTTGCAGCGCACGCTGGCGGGCCCGCGCGCCTTCCTCCGCGGGTACTGCGTGTCCTCCACACCCAACGTGATGCCGCAGGCCTCGGAGATGAAACGTAAGGATACATCTACACTTTTAGACGACCTCTGTGGCGCAAGTCCGAAGGTATAGGCGACACAAGAGGTTGCGGGTTCGATTCAGGTTTCGGGACAAAATTTGTACGATCTGCAAATATTTGTTCTGAGTGTTTGGGCGTTATGTAAGTGAAATAAATATATATATCTATGTAGGTATATTATATTAAGTATATCAGAAATCTAGCACCCGTAACACAAGCTTCGAACTTACCACGGTGCTAGATTTTGCTGTGTGAATTGTCCAGAAATATTTGTTTATTTATTTATTTCAATGACAAGATGAAACAAAAACCCACACAGACATAATTTACCTAATTTTATTTTACAAGACTTGAATAACGAAGTAAATTAACTGTCCAAGTAATCTTTATTTATTTAAAAAGACAAGCCAACAGTTAACATAAATCAATATCCAATATGTAATTATACCTAGTATAATATTAAACTATAAATATGTTCACCAATTACAGGCATTTTAATAATATTTAAAATGTTTTACGTCAGTACAGTCAGTAGTTACTGACTAAACAACAGCAAAAAGGTTGAATTTACATTACCAGTACTATATTTAAGCAATCACTCGGAAATCTTTAAGATTTTATAAAAATAATTGACGTTTATCTATAAATAAACCTATTCCTTGTTATTCAGTGATCGTCCAATGCTCCGGCGGCACCTGGGTCGCGGACAGGGCGGGTCCAGAGGCGGGCGCGGGCAGGGGCGCGCCCTGGCTGTGCCTGTCGTGCGGCGCGGACCGCGCGCTGTGGCCCGCGCTCAAGGCCCGCGGCGCAGTGCTCGTCAGCACAGAACTAATCCTGGCCGGCGTCTTACGGCAGAACTTGGATATCGAATCCAACAGGATCAACGTCTAACTTCTACTTCTTCTTCTTTTATTTTTGGCGAACGTAACTGGCCATTGGGGTTTTGCCGTCAACCGCCAGTGTCAAGTGTATTTGTGTAACTTTTAGTTCCAGTTTCAGGACTTGTGATTTTAATTCAGTGTCCAGTGATTTATAATTGTTTTGTAACATAATCAAAAGTGGTAACTCCATAGACACTTGTTTATTATGTTACTTGTGTTAACGCCATTTTGGCAATCCTACTATAGAATAAGACCTAATTTCACCACTCTCTGTTTGTTAGATTAACATCCCGTTAAGGATATTAACAATCTGTCAATATACACAAACTGTCCATCATTAAACATAACGAGATGTTAAACTAACAAACAGAGAGTGGTGAAATTAGGTCTAAGGTGATTAGATAAATACAGTGATTAAAGTTTAAAATAGAGATGATTTGAAATGCATGAAAATGAAAAGATTTAAATTGAAACTTAAAAGTCGTGAAATTAGTTATGTCTTGGCTAAAGTTTAATTTAGGGTAAAATCTGCCACTAAAATATGTTGTTGATCCTTGTATTTATCAACAAAACCAACTTATGATGTCCTATGGTGATGGAATGAGTAAGAGTTTGAAGTGACCCTTTAATATTGCATCTTGTAAAATATGTACTTATATTATTTCTATATGTTTAATACTTATTGGATTTTCTAATTAACTGCGCCACGTGTCTTTACCCGCATTTTCATAGATTTTCCCCTGGTAGAAAGTAGTATATTAGTATTTCCAATCCATACAAAAAGTGTTATTTTGTTTTCTGTAATTTACTTATAATGTTTTGAACCTATTACTTTTTGTTTCTAAAAAGTAGGTATAATGAAGATTATTTGTGCCTTTACCAAATACCTCAAAGAAGATACTATTTGTAATATGTGCTATGGATGTATGTAATTTGTAAATAGTAAGAATGTTATGGAGCAGGAATTTCTCCTGTTATATGATCTGATTTTAAAATAAAGAAGCATCACAAAATAAAGGCGAATTTTAATAATATTATCCTATATAACCCATGTAACGTACCTCTATACTGGCCAGGGGTCTCCTAAATAGAACTCATTACCTATAAGGTCTTAGGGCATTTGGTAATACTATCACCGCGCTTACAAGACCTATTTTATTTCCCCATACGTTTAGCGCTCTTATTTTAAAAGTGCCACTGTTGGTAGATAAAATACACTAGGTACCGAGGTAGCGCGCGGAACGCTCACTCCTGAGAAAGACTGTGCTTGCTTTAGTCGAAACGTTTTAACTCCTTTGTGAATGTGCGAGTAATTTTCATTCTTAAACTAGAAAAGGCAAATCATGATTAGATTAGAATACACTAGCAAAAGCGACGGTGAGATTTCACGATTTATGAAAACAAAACAGAATTTAAGTTAGCAAATATAATTTTATTTAACAAAATACTGGCACACTAATGACTATAGTTCACAATGGAAGGAAATTATGGAATGTATGTACCTACCTATTTCAAAAAACCTGAGCGAAGCATAAAACTTTCGTCTGCACTATTACTTAAATAACTATTATAATTTAAATATATAAAAAACAACGCCTCTTTGAAAATTTTCGTGAGTTATTCATTTTATACAACGGGAATTACTCACGTATTTACACAGGAGTTAAACAACTATCCACGTTTCGACCACAACAAGAGTCGAGAGTTGTTTAACTCCTGTGTAAATACGTGAGTAATTCCCGTTGTATAAAATTAACGCCTCTTTGCTTTGTTATTTTTAGTTGCTTTTGGCTTGATTGTCGTAGTAGCCCAGTGAAGGTTTAAAAGAAGAAGGCGAAGGGCAAAATAAATATAGAAAGATTCTATTTAAATCTTTTAATATCTATAAACATTTATATCAACATTCCTTATATTTAAAATCTTTATCATTTTACTAAATCATGTTGTTACATATTATTTTGTTATATACTAGCTAGAACCTAAAACGAATATAAGTAGCAATAACTAGATCTTACACAATAACTAGGTAATAAAGCTTAAAAAACTTACGTTTTTTTTTATCGAATATTAAAAGCTCTTTGTGCCATTACATTAATAATAGATTCACTTTATATATTTCTGTCAGTTATCTAGATTATACAAGGCCTTATAATATTTTATTGGAAGAAAAATCTTTCATCATTGTGTAATATCAAAAACAAAGTTGAATTTGTAAAATATACATTGCAATTAACATAATATTGAAAAATACATTGTAACTCAGTTTTGTTTTATAAATAAAATAAATGCTTTGGCTTTTCGTTTCACACAAGAAATAAAAAAATATATTAACTTACAATTAATAATAAACAAAAATAAGCTTCTGAATAAATGAATAAATATTGCTGAACGCAACATCTAGCCCCGTGGTAAGCTTGAAGCTTGTGTTACGGGTGCTAGATTTAAGATATTATATAATATTATTAGAGCCTGTTTCACCGGCAACAGATAAAGCTTTATTCATAGAAATAACTCACAGATAATTGTACCAAATTTTGTAGTTTATCTGGCAGATAAGTTACAGATAGGGTTTATCTGTAACCAGTGAAACTGACCCTTTATAATATACATACATGGATATATATTTTTACTAAACATAAAAACCATAACCCAGACACTGAACAAATATTTGCAGATCATACAAATTTTTGTCCCGAGGTGGGAATAGAACCCTTGAACCTCTTGCGTTGCAGGAGAACCGTCGCCCGCTGCGCCACGTAATCGTCGTTATAACACTGTTTTCTTGTCATAATCCTGTAAATAAAATATGTATTTAATTTTTTATTGATGATGAACCCTCGCTTGGCCACAATCTCACCTGATGGAAAGTGTCGATGTGGCCGAAGATAGATCTAGCTAGAGTTTAGAAGGTACTTACACCCATATTCTTAATCGTTTTCTCCTCTCAACTCAACCTCACTTGAGCAAATTCGTATCTGAGAATACGACAAAAACGTCCTCCACTTGAGATTTTTTTCAGCTCACCTCAAGTTTGGGTTAAGGTGGGAACTGTCAAACGTAAGGTACCTCATAACCAACCTTGACTCCTACAAGACCACGACGATAAACGCTTGTTTATTTGAGTGGAGGAGTATTATGAGAATACGACTTAGAATATGGGTGTTATTCATTGAAGAGACCCAGATTGAAAACAGATGTTGCTGTGTGAATTGTCCAGCTATATTTATTTATTTATCTCTCGTCGATAATATAATAAATAAAATAAATAAATATTACTGGACTATTTTACACAGCGACATCTAGCCCCGTGGTAAGCTCGAAGCTTGTGTTACGGGTGCTAGATAAATGTAGTATACCTATGCCTCCGGGTCCCGCTTCATGAGCTCAAGGTCTGCGTCCATCATGTCCCGCACCAGCTCGTCGAAGGACACGCGCGGCGCCCAGCCCAGTTTCTGCTTGGCCTTTGAAGCGTCACCTAAGAGGAGGTCCTGAAATAACACGACACTATTCATTCAATTCATTAATCTATATAATCCGCGCACTTAAAGAATTGATTTATAAATAACGTAAGCTCGCATGCGTTCTCGCTCACTCTCTATCGCTGTCTATACTTTTATCCTTGTTTAGCCAATCGTACCATACGTACCCGCCGCCATTTTCATATCAATTTTCTATCTGCGCGGGTTATATAATGTTTTTTTTTAAAACAGATATTGCCACTTATAATCAGTGTACGCAATAGTATTTACAAATCGATTATAATTTAACTAACCATACCATATACCAGTAAGAGATATATCAGTTATTGAATAACAGTTATATCGAAACTCCTATATTCATAGATCAAATTCGATTTCAATCATCATAAAAGCTAAATCTTTCGCACAACAAATGTACGGCCGGTCGGTACAACATAGAAACGTAAGGCATGTTACGACTATCTTATCGCATAGCGGTTTCATTTTATACCTTTCCATGAAATGAAATCAAGTGTTTGATTGTTTTGAGTTTTGATAGTATTACCTGCATAACTGAGCCGTGTTGGCTAAGTGGGACACTCGACTTTGATTCCGAAGGTCGTGGGTTCAAACCTTTGGGTTTTCGTTGTAAAATTTATGTACGCTTTGTAAAGACGTGCTCTAGCGTTGAAGGCCAACATCGTAAGGAAACCAGCATGTTTTAAGAATTTTGAAAAGTTTGAGGGGCATGTGTCATTCACCCGCACATGGCCAGCGTGGTGAATTAAGGCTCTCTCGTCAAGAGTCAAGTCAAGTATCAGTTGGAACGTAAAATAGGGATGTTCCCACATAACCAATAAGGCTCTTACATAGTGACACAGGTCAATCCTAGTTTAGGCTCTGTCTATTTTATGTTATTTTTGATATATTGATGTTTTTAATAAATGATGATAATAAAACACATAAAATGTGTTTCATTATCATCAACGAATATACATACAGAGGGAAAGTAAGATAGGTGGTGCACGTACCACTTCAGTCTGTCGGAAGAACTTGGGGTTAACTTTGACGAGCAGCTGTCCCGACTCCGCGTCTACCCCCGTCTCCTCCGCGCCGGAACCCTTCCACAATACTTTCCTGAAAATAAAACAAATACATTTTACTGATTAACAAATAATACCCAAACACCCGGAACATTTATTTGCAGATCACACAAATTGTAATTGGCGGGAATCGAACCCATCAATGTACTGTCAGAATATCATACTTTCCTAAGAAAAGTTATACTCATTCTGTAAATCTATGCTTATACTATAAAACTTTAAAATAGATCGGAATAACGGTTCCTGAGATTAGCGTTCAAACGCACATGTTATTTCAACAACGGTATATATAATTAGTAACCTGTTAACGCAAGCGAAGGCCTTCTCTACGAACTCCCGCACGCTGTGCGTTTCTCCCGTCGCGACCACAAAGTCTTCAGGGGTGTCCTGTTGTAGCATCAGCCACATTGCCTGGAAAATACATTGATTTATTTTATTGAACATAGATTATTCAAAAATAAATCTGTTAGTAGACTAAGAACTTTACTCATCATCATCTTGATTAATTTAGATTTTGTCCGTAAAATCAAAAAGTAATTGAAAAGTTTCTAATGACAATAAAAAATAGATCTCCTTTAAAACGAATGTTAATTAGTATAATGGAAAGCAATCGTAAAGTATATCAATAAATAATCAGTAAAAAGCGTTTCTTCGCGCGGTCCCTAATTGGTAGGTTGACCAAATATTATTGAGCATTTTCCTATTAATTTGGGTTAATTAGGGTTCTCTTAGAGTTAAATAAAAATACCGTATATACATAACTAGTCTTTCCAGAAGTAATCAAATTTACTTCTTTAAAACCTCTGATTTGCTACAAGTATAAATTCTTACACATACATAAATCGATAAGCTAATAGTAGCTAATTAATCTTCGTTGAAAACATAAGTTAAAGTGTGTTTCAAATAAAATGTAATACCATTAACTTCTCGCCTGCTTAACAAAATACGAAACAGGGTGTTTGGCTATGGGGGATCACATTTGGCTGGCGTGATTGGATAGCATAAACATAACCACCCCTATTTACGTTCCCACTGCTGGGACACAGGGACTTCTCTCTTGACGAGAGCGAATTGGCCCTAAATCACCAGGAGAAGTAGAGGACGAGACTAATAATAGTCTAATCCGTGTACAAAATTACCACCCTGTGTATCATTTTAATTAGAAATGTATTTCAAATTCGTTCTACACTATTGCTAACATCCTCGTAATATTTCAATACCTACAATAAATAGTCGGTACATTCATATTCGTATACAGTTTAGATGGCAACGATCACGCATCGTGAAATATCATCATGAATACTTGCTTAATAGTAAGTTTTCACACACGTAGGATTAACACAATTATTTCCTGCCAGATTTTATAATTATTTCAGCCGTAGTTATCCCTCTTTAGGATAAAGGCCTCTCTATCCCCTTCCATGTTCAGGATATTGTGCTATTGTGGTTCAAGTGCTTCCATTATAGAATGCGAAGCTGTCAGCAGCTCGACTTGTTCATTATTTCTTTTCATTTACAGATAATCCTACTATCTCCTTTGGAAGTTTGGTCTTCTCATAAACATAAACCAGACAACGATGATCTATTTCATTTTTCGCCCAAAAACACGAAAATAATAGAAAAGAAAGTTACTGAACATGAAAGCAGAGATAACGTGAAAGCTCATTGTAACTGTTACTGGAAGGATATCGAGGAACATTTTCCAGAGGGAGGCTACCTGTGCGAATGTAGTTACTCCGACGCAAGCTCAAAAAAAAAGAAGATTGGTCAACGATATAAATATCTAAGAGTTCACCCGAATTATAGGGATAAAAATCGAAATTGGCTTATAAAATCATTATAAGGATTACATTTGTAAATATTTTTTCAACCTGGTGTGTTCCCGAACGCTTCAACCTATGTCACTGTCAGTCTTATGTCACACTGAGAAAACGGGCCGTTAGCAAAACGCGATTTTCACTCTGCTAATGGCAAAACGGTTATTTCCTACCGAATACTCGTTTAAAATTAACGAAAATGCCCTGCTAGTAACAACCGATTCGATACGGTTATTGTAAAACTGTAAAAATAACATAACACTCTGCTAATCTAGCAGTTAAAACTGTTGATTTCAGCTACTTAAAATACTCGGTTATCATCTACCAACCGATTCTGTTAGAATCAACCGTGCATTCGTTTAATATTAACCGTGTAAGCATGCTAACATTAACAGAGACAAGAACGCTTAGATCTGTATTTTGAACTCTGCTATTTTAACCGTAACTCTGTTAATAATATAACCGTATATCTGTTAAGTGTCAACCGTAACTCTGTTAACAGCTTAACCGTATCTCTGTTAGGTTAGGTTAGGTTCTAAAATCAACAGTTAAACTGTTACTTTTTACAGTGTCACTGTTACGATAGCAGATACTCTGTTAGAATACTATCTTCCGAGAACTTAGTCAGTGTTGCCACTTTAGTGGTTTTACCACAAAAAAAACGAGACTTCCTTACTACAACAATTTTATTTCAGCTGAAAATTTGGACAATTGTTCCAAATTTTCTGCTATATATTTAATTACTAATCACACTATCACATTAAGCAAGTACATTTAATTATTATTTTTTTTTTTTATTTCAGCCGAAAATTTGGACAATTGTTCCAAATTTTCTGCTGTACATTTAATTATTAATCACACTATCACATTAAGCAAGTACATTTAATTATTATTATTATTTTTTATTTCGGCCGAAAATTTGGAACAATTGTCACAGTAAGAAAGTACATTTTATATTAATGTTAATAATATTATTTATGAAGTAATTCAAATCATTTTTCTTTTTAACAGGGTGCAAAAACTTTAATATTTTATAACTTACACTTAAGTTTTAATTGTTATAGAAAACATTGAGGTCAATAAGTACCTACTGTAAACTGAGTAACTCAGGTAAAAAACAATATTATATAAAAATACCAAATCAGTTACCATGGGATATAAATAACCTCTAAAGGTTTCCATATAAACAACGCGTGCAAAGCCGCGGGCAGAAACTAGTTATTTGTATAAGCTAATAAGTTTGTGAAATTGTGTTATTGTCATTGGTATCTCGCAAAATAAAAAATACGTGTTGTGGTAATGAAACGTTTTCAGAGTAAAAATCGCGCATTTCCCTGGCAACACTAAAACTCAATCAAAAAGTCAGTCGCCGCAGCCATCAACCAAGTGATGGCTGTGGCGACTCACTCACTGCCCTCTTCTATTGATACGTCGTCGCGTCGTAGTGTATCTTGGTGCGCATTTCTTTTCTAAAGTTTTCTATAACGCGAAGCAACCGGTTCTACACCTCAGCAAAGTGGTGTTCCAGGAACTTTTATCAACTACAAGACGCCGCAAAGCGACGCACGCGACTTCAAAATGGCGGACGAAGAAGTGTGCAATCTTTTGTCGCAGTGGGGTCTCGCGGAGTACATTCCGAAATTCCAACGTAAGTACGATACATTTTTGTATTTACCTAGAGCTTATAAACCCCGGTAAAGGGAAGGGACTAGGTACTTAGGTACTGTATTTACTACTAACACGGCCTCATCTCTGTCGTTATGTGAGAAAAAATGCACGTGGCGCTCGCGCCATGTTTGTAAAGATATTTTAATTTATTTTTCAAAGGAAGCAGAGGAAGTGTATGAAGCGCGAGAAATATAAATGTATGCCATAGAAATTATAGAATAGGTTATGCTATTGTCAGCCTCTCCATTCCTACCTATATGTCATTTATGTTGCGCCACTGCCTCCTTCATAAGCCTTCGTAAAATAAAATAACTCCACGTAGGTAGGTAATAGAAAGAACACTCATGAATGTACATGGTAATACATTTTAGTTTCTCGTTGTCATTTCAGAAAACATGATAACGACGTTAGCAATGGCTGCTCTACAGTCAGACGATATAAAGGAGCTGTTCACTATTATCGGTCATCGCTCCATATTTAATAAAAATTGGGAAGACTGGCGTAGACTGATGCATCCACTCACTCACACTACACCAGTAGGTAATACTTACCTAGTACCTTGCCAACTCTATGTTAATTCAACACTAATGTTTAAAATATTAATTGATTTTTTTCTTCTATCGTTTGATAAAAGGTTTCTTACCAAAGCATTTTCGAGGACATAAATCATATGTCCTAAAAAATATCTATATATACATTGATATCCTGCTTATTTCTCATATTCTAAAAAGCTATTTTATTAACTTATTCAATTCTTTTTCAGGAGAATGAATATGGCGCAGACAACATCAGCATAAGTCAGCTCAGCGACCTCTTTATACCAGATAAAGCCACATCTACACAAAGCACGCTCACCCAGGATGACATTCAAATTGTTGAAGGTGTTCAAATAGAAATTACAACTGAAATCTGCAGAATCTCCTCAGCGAAAGTAATGAAGGAAAAGCACTGTTGCATTCTGATAAAAGCGTGCCGCTCACTAACTCGCAGCGTTCCAGCCTTGTTCGTATAATATCAAATAATATACTAAAACAAAATCCTGATCAAACTGTAAAAGGAACAACGTATGCTGAGTGGACTCAAGAAATCATAGGACTCTTTCCTCGTGAGAAAGCAAGTGTTTACTTTCTCATCAAATATGTCATGTCAACAAGAGGGGCAGTGTAGGTACAATATTATAATAAATAATTATTGAGTATGTATTCTAATGTTTTATTTTTACAGCGATCCTCTAACGTAGCAGACCCACTCGGCAAAACTGGATACATACTCTGCTAGATTAGAAGAGCTACTGTGCTGACTAACTGGCGGATTAACTGTTAGTTTTTGGTGGTATTCTGCTTTAAGAAGCAGGGTAGTTTCAGTGTGGTAACCGAAGCTACTCTGCTACTTATAGCAGAATAACACTACTAAACTTAACAGTTAATTTGCTGGTTAGTTAGCAGAGTTACTCTGCTAATTTAGCAGACAATGTATCCTAATTTAGCCGAGTAGGTTATGCTAATCTAACCGAGTAGGTCTGCTAATCTAACCGAGAAGGTCAGCTAATTTAACAGAGTATGTCTGCTAATCTAACCGAGTAGGTCTGCTAATCTAACCGAGTAGGTCAGCTAATTTAACAGAGTATGTCAGCTAATTTAACAGAGTAGGTCTGCTAATCTAACAGAGTATGTCTGCTAATTTAACAGAGTATGTCAGCTAATTTAACAGAGTATGTCTGCTAATCTAACCGAGTAGGTCAGCTAATTTAACAGAGTATGTCTGCTAATTTAACTGAGTAGGTCAGCTAATTTAACAGAGTATGTCTGCTAATTTAACCGAGTAGGTCAGCTAATTTAACAGAGTAGGTCAGCTAATCTAGCCTGAGCAATAGTGCTGCAAATAACCGTTAAGCTCTGTTAATATTAACAGTTTATTTGTTAAAAGGCCTAAATACATAAGGTATATAATGATAGCAGAATCTCTGTTAAAACTAACCGTATAAGCGTAACAGAGTTAGCACGGTTACTATTAGCAAATAATACTGTAAGCTGTGTCGTAACCAATTTACACGGTTGTAAATAACAAATATACGGTTGCATTTAACCGTCACGTTTTCTCAGTGCAGTGGTTTAGAACGTGGAAGATTCAATAGACCACAACGTAAAAGGAGATTCAATAGAGAATGCTGCCATCATTCTCCAATCAATGTCCACCAGTAGTTAAACTAAAAATATCCCGCAAATGAGATATACGTGATATCCGAGAGAACCAATCACAGCGTCAACGGCTTCACTGCTGGGACACAGGGACTTATCTCTTGACGAGAGAGATTAGGCCTTAATTCACCACTCGCTTAGTGCGGGTTGGTTAACACATGTCCTGTAAACTGTACGGCACTCACCTCAACATAGTCTTTAGCATGTCCCCAATCCCGCTTGCTGTCCAACGTGCCCAGTTCGATGTGAGACAGTAGTCCCAGCGTGATCTTGGCCACTCCGCGTGTTATCTTCCTGGTGACGAAGTTCTCTCCTCTCCGCGGGCTCTCGTGGTTGAACAGTAGCCCGTTGCAGGCGAACATGCCGTACGCTTCCCTGTAGTTTACCACTATCCAATAGCCGTATAGTTTCGCGCAAGCTGTAAAGGAATGTTAAGGGTTTTTAACGGTACAGGTTTTAAAGGCTGGCAGCAAGACAATGACATCCTTACTTATATTATTAACCAGTTTAACTCTGTCTATCTGATGACGCTTTTCAGCCAAAACTAACAACCGATTTAATGAGATTTTGAAGATAGTTTGAAAGACTGGTTAGGTTAGCTACTAATAAACTAACTAACTAGCTACTAATAAATAAACTACTTTTTACCGCGGGAATATTTCCACAGCAAAATTCATTACAACGGGCTAAACCACGTGGCGGAAAGCTAGTTTGTAGATACATAAGGCATTATAATATTACTACATGGTTACTAAAATTAATAATTAAACATGTCATGTATATTAGAAGACACATATCGTCATACTTAGTAATAACTGTACGGGATTAATATAGGCAGTTGTTCAGAGTATGAAAAAATTTGAACAGGCGAACCAAACGCTACATAGCCTACCGTTATAATAAAATGAATACATTTCAATAGCCTATTATCCACCAATTGTATTACCATAAGGAGAGCGCGGATAGAAGGGCGTCTTCTCAGTCTGCGGCACCTCCACCACCTTCCCGTACAGCTCCGAGGTGGAGGCCTGGTATATCCTGGTCTCCTTCTCCAGCCCCGCCACCCGGACCGCCTCCAGGAGTCTCAGGGTGCCGATAGCGTCCACCTGCGCGGTGTACTCGCTCAGCTCAAACGATATCTTCACGTGGGACTGCGCACCTAGGTTGTAGATCTCTTTTGGTCTGACCTGCGGATGATACGTTCAAGTTTATTTATTTATTACATTCCGTTACAATTCATGCTGCTTACTAATATGAGTTTATAAAAAAATTAAACATTTTTTTTTTGAAGTAGGTCTTGGGATTCTGGACTTCTGGTATAATTATCAGACGACCTCTGTGGCGCAGCGGGCGAAGGTCCGTCTGTGACGCAAGAGGCTGCGAGTTCGATTCCTGTCTTGGGACAAACATTTGTAATATCTCCAAAATCTCCAAATATTTGTTCTGAGTTTCTGGGTGTTATATATGTATGTACGTATCATGGTTACCAGGCTTGACGATATTAAGTTAACTCAGTACCCATATCTATGCTTTTACCAGTATTTTAGTGTGTAAACTGTTAGTAACCTTAATCACAGAATGAGATAATGACCTCTTCTACAGATTGTTTCATTAATGTAATATTATAGACTTTCGGTACTTAAAACATATTTCTGTTAATAGGCAAACTAGGCTGTACCACCTACAACGCTATTATTATTAAGATTTACGGAATAACTAAGCATGTACGCAATAATTTTGATAATGGAAGCTATACTGGTTTTATCATACATTTGTCCGATTCCGGACAAATGTCGAAATGTGATGACGGGACAATTGTCCCGTGTCCCGTCATGGGTTGATAAGGATTTGAGTGTGTTCATATTTCAATTTAGCGTTATAATTGATAGCGCAGTTTTGCATGTAACTAAAAATTTTATAGAAGTATTAAAAAAAGCCTTAAAAATTGCATTTTCGTTAATAATTAAATTAATATTGTCTTTTCATAAACATAAATGGTTATAATGGATATACATTTAAATGAGTAAATTTCAGTTTAGTGTTTAGTGTAACAAATTTTTGTTATCTACTTTATAATACTAAAAAAATTGGTATTTGTTCAACTGTTTTTGAACTGGAGGTCAAATCTTTTATCTGAGTAATGATAACATTAGAATGATTTGGTACCTAGAGTACCTACAATACATTTTCAACCAGAAAATAATGTGTCTAACTGAAAAGGAAATAATTTCTAATGATGAAAGGCAATTAAACAACAGGCATAATATGATGCAAACAATGAATAGATTTACAGTATTGTGTTCATTACAATACAATATTCAGTGTACAGTAGAGTTTGGTGTAAAATAAGTAGTAATAAGAGTTAAACTAGTAACTTCCTCAATTATTTTACGATAAAATTTTGTCAACTTATAAAGTAGAGATATAAGTTCATGTTTGTCAAAATTATAATCACACATTCCATATCGGTAGAAGGTATGTACTTAGCTAGAAAACTTTTAAAAGTTGACACAGACAGTTCATATTTTTTATTATATTATTTATGAAATTTGTGCTCACAGAAAAGGGCACATACTGGTTTCTTAGGTCAACAAACTCCTGAGTATTTTATTACTTTTATCATTAGTTAGTAATTTAGCTAGAGTGATTAAGTAATAACTAGTAATGACAATAGAGTAAAAACTACATGGAAGATTTTAAAACGGCTTCAATGAATAACATCTTAATATATATCTATCAACATCTTAATATGAAAAATTTAAAATTAATTGTTTATTTTGTGTATTTGTAAGCTTGTTAAGGTAAAAAAGAGTGTCATGTAGGAAAATACAATTACCAAGCAAAGTTGCAGGGTGGGACCATAGTACTAAATAGAGTTACTTACCCTACTGATAATACTAATGAGGCAGGTTGTGTCAGTCAAGTCTCCATAGTGTAGATGCATATGACCCCCCGTGTGTATGGCCGGCTGACCATACAGATGTTTTATCCTGCCCGTGTTGAAGGAAGACGAGCGACGGAGGATTCCATGAACTTCATAGCCTTTCTCTATGAGAAACTCTGCGAGATATGAACCATCCTGTACAGAATTTAGAATTATGAATGGCTGACGTTTTAGAACCATTTGAATAGTTATCTTATAAAAAAGTATCTTGTAGCCGATATGTAAATAACATTGATGAATAATTATAATAATAAAGTGAATATTGATTCAAACACTAAATTGAACATTAAAAAAAGGAATTTATTATTAACTATTATTGGTGTAAATATTTTTAAATAATGTTGGAAAAAGAACAAACTGTTTGGAACTATTTTCTATATTTTATTAGGACCTAGTAAACGACTCGAGATCGAGATTCTGCATTCTGTAAATCGTATAAACGTTAATTTACAATAGTTCAAATAAAAAACATACCTGTCCTGTAATACCGGTGATAAGTGCCACTTTATTGTTGTTAGAATTCGTTGCGTGGTTTTGACTGGCACCTTCTCCTGACATATTTTCTTTTTTTGTTATTCTGAAGATATGAATTTGTAACTTGATAAATACGTCTTGATTTTTTCAACAAAATTATTAGAGCTTGTTTTGGTTTTTGGTAAGCACACGCACGATTGCCGTTGCCGTCAGGGGGTCGACACTGCCTTGGAACAGAATTTGAATAGTGATAATGTAAACGATAAGTCACTTTATTTCTATGATGTTAAGTTTTAAATTTGACAAAACAGAGATTAAATAATTGTACATAAATTCTTGCCAACCAACAGATGCCGAAGTTCTTACTATTCGGTTGGTACTTAGGTTAGGAGTAAAATTGGCCGATTGACGGATTGACTATCATGTCACATTGTCATTTCATTCTGATTTTTCAGTCGTACGTTTTGTTTGAAATTGAGAAAATTAAGTTTATCAAATCCAAATTTATTCCGCAATATTGTGCAAAAGTGAAGTCAAAACTAATATTAAAAATTGAACATGCAAAATACAATAGAAGATTCGGATAAAAAAAAATCATACAACAGAAGCTCCAGGAAATGTTCTATTTGTGGTAGACGAAAGATAAGCCCAATATATATTTCTTGCAAAATTTCCTTTGAACCCTAAGTGTTTAATTCAATTTAATTGTATTATTATAGTATACTCATTACCTACTTAATATTTGCACACCTGCTTGCAAGTTTGATTGAACACATTTACTAGGTAGGTACCTACTTAGTTCTAAGAAATGTACCTATTTTGTATTTTAAAATGATGTGTTTTTGCAAATAAACGATTGATTTTATTTGATTTGTATTATTTTCATGGCCTCCTTATTTTAACAAATGTATAGCAATGATTGGTGAATTGGTTATAATAGCATAATTCTCTGTCTAGCATAATTCTCTGTCTAGCATAATTCTCTGCAAAATATATGAAAAATACAAGTAGCGAGGTCCTGGAGGAGCTTTCAAAAGTTAATACTGTTAGGTTGGCAGCATTGCCTGTCTGAGCGATATTGTCCCTATGTTGGTAATGTTGCGTTTACTCGAGCTCACGTCAAGTGAACTCAATCCAATGTTCTAAGTGCCGTCTCTTAAAACGTAGTGATTATATTCTCTTTGGTTGCCGTCTGCCTGCTTCCTACTTCCTAATCTTAGCCGGCGAGTGTTTTTTTATTTGTTTGATTGATTTAGTGACGTCATAAGTTTGAATTGTTGCTATAAATAAAATATGAAATTGTAAACAATAGAACTGAAGTTCGGTCAGTTCAATGTGGCTTACGTCTGTCACGAACGAATCAAAGAAACGGTGAAATAGGATCTTACAAAAAGCCATTTAATTTTGTTTGTTTTGTCAATCAGTCGATCTAGTATTGGTTATAAATTAGGTTATTTTTATTATAATTCCATGCAAAAAACCGATAAAAATAATTTTATATTGCTTCAGCATATGCCTAGTGTTAAATAATAGGGTCATTACTTGAAGTAACGTCCGTAGAACAGGATATTTTTTGTCCACTATTTTAATGTCACCATGAACATTTAATTGCGATAAACAAACAGTTTAGATTAACAACAGTGAATAGTCATGCCAGATATAAAGATAACGCCTTTGGGCGCAGGCCAAGATGTCGGCCGGAGCTGTATTCTGCTCTCGATGGGAGGTAAAAATATCATGTTGGACTGTGGGATGCACATGGGTTATAATGATGAACGAAGGTTTCCTGACTTTTCCTATATCGTCCCCGAAGGACCCATAACCAGCATGATAGACTGCGTAATCATATCTCACTTCCACCTGGATCACTGTGGGGCTCTGCCCTACATGTCCGAGATGATAGGGTACACCGGCCCCATCTACATGACACACCCTACCAAAGCCATCGCACCGATCCTCCTCGAAGACATGAGGAAAGTAGCCGTTGAACGGAAAGGTGAATCAAACTTCTTCACATCTCAGATGATCAAAGATTGTATGAAGAAAGTTACCGCTGTTACTCTTCACCAGTCTGTAATGGTTGATAATGACTTGGAAATTAAAGCTTACTATGCTGGGCATGTGCTTGGAGCAGCTATGTTCTGGATCAGAGTTGGATCTCAATCTGTTGTCTACACGGGAGACTACAACATGACCCCTGATCGCCATCTTGGAGCTGCGTGGATTGACAAATGCAGACCAGACTTACTCATAACTGAATCTACTTATGCTACAACTATCAGGGACTCCAAACGCTGCAGAGAAAGAGACTTCCTCAAGAAAGTCCATGAATGTGTAGAGAAAGGTGGCAAAGTACTGATACCTGTGTTTGCCTTGGGAAGAGCTCAAGAACTCTGTATCCTCCTTGAAACATACTGGGAAAGAATGAACTTAAAGATCCCAGTGTACTTTGCCTTAGGTCTTACAGAAAAAGCTAATAATTACTACAAAATGTTTATAACATGGACCAATCAAAAGATTAGGAAAACCTTTGTTCAAAGAAACATGTTTGATTTTAAGCACATTAAGGCATTTGATAAATCCTACATAGATAATCCTGGAGCTATGGTTGTGTTTGCCACACCAGGTATGTTGCACGCCGGCCTGTCACTCAACATCTTCAAGAAATGGGCCCCGTATGAACAAAACATGGTGATAATGCCAGGCTTCTGTGTCCAAGGCACTGTTGGACACAAAATTCTGAATGGAGCCAAAAAAGTAGAATTTGAGAATCGTCAAGTGGTTGAAGTAAAGATGGCAGTTGAATACATGTCATTTTCTGCTCATGCTGATGCCAAGGGCATCATGCAGCTGATACAATACTGTGAGCCTAAAAATGTGTTGTTAGTTCATGGAGAAGCTCAAAAGATGGAGTTCTTGAAGGATAAAATTGAGAAGGAATTCAAGATTAGCTGCTTCATGCCTGCAAATGGGGAGACTTGTACAATCAACACTCCTATCAAAATTCCTATTGATGTGTCTTTGAGACTGATGAAAGCTGAAGCTGTAAGGTACAATGCTTTGCCCCCGGATCCCAAAAGGCGCAGAGTACTAAATGGAATTCTCTGTGTCAAAGACAACAGACTTTCCTTGCTTGACATAGATGAAGTTTGTGATGAAATTGGTATTAACAGGCACATAATTAGATTCACTAGCACAGTTCGCTTTGAAGACCCGGGGCCTTCCTTGAAGACTGCAGAAAAACTGATGACATTGTTGATGGAAAAACTAGAAGGATGGACCATCACAATGGCTGATGGAAACATATCTGTAGAATCTGTTTTGATCAAAGTTGAAGGTGATGATGATAGTACTAAAAACATTTATGTGTCTTGGACCAATCAAGATGAGGATTTGGGTAGTTATATTCTAGGATTACTTCAATCTATGGTTCAGTAATGTAACATAAGTAATCATATAGATAATTTGTTCTTAAACGGTTGTGCTGATTCTTGTAGTCTTATATTGAAAAACCTGTTATGCAGCAGATCTCATAATCAAATTACCATACCACAATCAATCATACTTTTAATTTGTACATTTGATTTCATTTTAAAATGACTATTCTGATTAGTTTTAAACCTTGAAAGAACAGATAATCAAAAAATATCAGTGAGATATCTTTATAGAACTTGTTAAATCATTCCTGTGTTAGAAATACTTACCTTTTGTTTACTTTAAATAATAGAAGATTTGTAGAATTTGTAATTCTAAAATATTTTAATAAATAAGTAATTACAACTGTACATTTTTACTGGCTCTTTGTTTTAGTCTTAAAATAATTATTAGAGAATTACATTTAAATCCTTAAATATTAAGTACACCATGTAATGTCTTGATTGCACTTTCCCTGATACCAAAGGTACTGTAGTCTGTTGAAATGTGACATATTTTTCATCTCAGTTTCATCCAATTTTCCTTGTTCCTGAAACAAATGAAATAGCTTACTAAATCGAGCATCTATATAATATACAAATCTACGCCACTTTTCTTTGTAATTTTATAAAAGTTAGTGCATAGGTATGTATAATCATGCTATATTGACCCATGAATAGATAGGATTTGTAGATAATATTGGTGTTATCTGTCCTTGAAGATAAACGGAACAGACACTGGCGGCGAAGCTACAATAAATGTGATAGTACTAATGTACCTACTTATGGTAAATCAATTCTAAAATGTCAGTGAAATTGGTTTTTGGTTTCTACCTACTACTTATTTCTTATCAAACATGATTTTCAAAGTGTTACTAGGTACTCAACTGATTAGCACGAATTTTAGTTGCAAAATTTTATTATTTGCCTAACGAACACTGTTTATTTATACACAGGTTGTTAACCTAAATGCACCTAGGTATGTCTTATAACGCGTTCGTTCCCAGCAGTACCACCAAATTGTACTACCAGGGGTACTAGCGTAATAGTGAGAAATCTTGTTCAACGGCTGTGGCTGTGCTTATGCATGGAATGATTTAAATTTAAACTTACCATAGACGGAGGGAACAATCTCCTAAAGTCGCGCCTGTGTAGAAACTCCCGATATGCGTTGAGCAGACTCTTCCTCAGCTGAGAGTCCATGCAGTGTCGACAAACGCCACAGATGTCGGCGTCACATTGCGTCTTGCACGTCGTGCTGCATTGCTCTCCCCAAACGGCGATGTTCTTGTGGGTTGATATCATGTCCTTGCTTGGTTGATCGCTGTGGGTTGAAGTTTAAACTTTAAAGTGTTAGCTGTTAGATCATATTTTTCGGGATTTATTTTGCACAGAGTTAGATATTCAATTATTAATTACATAATTGCACAGTCTTTTCAGTATCTATAAAGCCTCCTGAAAAGTGCGGAAAATTTCTACCTTCTCCCAGTATACCAGTAAGTAGGTATACATTATAGTATATAGTAGGTATAGGTACCAATATTATACAGTTCTTGAATGCCTGTTGGTTTGTCAGTCCGGTCAAAAGTAAGTAGGTGCAGGAGTTGCGTTTTATTTGGGACAAGCTGATTCAGAAAGGGACTGTTTTGATATGGAAACAGATGGTTTAGCTTGGTTATTTCAAATCGAGTGGTTTCTTCTTAAGCCGCTTGGTCTATGCCATATGCCATGCCATCTATGAATAATAACAAATACTTACATTTTTCAAATTAAATTTTATAGTTACCTAATTGCCTAGGTCACTGGTTACTATCTATCTTCGGTAGATAGTAACATAGCTACCGGCTGGTAACAAGACTTAAGTGCTCTTTTATGTAAGTATAATGATAATAGCACAGGTAGGTAGGTACATGATAGCATAAAATGGTAAATATCTTAATAATCTTTGGTTAACATGCATTAAGCATTAGTTTATCACAATAACATTTTGTGTCGATTATAAAATGATGTTTATAAATGTTAGGCTAGCGCGCGCCTGCTATTTTAATTATACAGAAGGATATCTATAACACTTATCTTGACTTAAAAAATGTTTAACGCAAACCTGCGATGGTTCTGGCTGACCCCAGTGATCCCAAACAGGCTGTACAGTAGTTGCTCATACAGCAGCTGGTTCGGTGGAAAGTGTGCCGAACTCAGGTTGGGAGACATGTTCGCTTCGAGCAGAAACACGTTGAAATCCTCATCTAGCACCAGGTCGAAACGCATCATCTCGAAGAAATTATCTTGGGATGGATAGTTTTTCAGCTGAAAAGAGTAAGAAATTTTACTAAGGTCTGACTGAGTTTTGTCTAGTAGGTACCTATACAAGCTACCAACTTTACATCTAATTGTATTTATTAAAAAATGTACTTTATGGATTAGGAACATGGGTCACTCAAATGTTTCTTACAGCGTCTATGATATGGTGTTCCTTTTTTACAATAATATCAGCGATGGCTTTTTGGACCTCCTTCCACATCTTCTCAGTATCTTTACCCTGAAAATAAAATAAAATTTGTAAATACAGAAGTATCGAATAACTTTCAAATAATTTATTTAAGTAGTATAAAATATTGATATTGAGGCTTTTACGAAAAGTTTACCAGTAAGACAGAGTAAGTACGTTATATGGTACGTATTTTTATAAACTTCCTTGGAAAGAAAACCAAAATTGTATTCGGTCTGTAAATTAAATTTTCGTTATTATTTAGGAACCTACTAAAATAACATTTAGCCTGCGGGATGCGAGTCTGAAGAGAATAACAGAACACATCACAAATTGCTTTTAAATTAAACGTAGGCGTTGGGTTCGTGGTCTTACCTAGGATTTATCAAAAATAAGCATGAAGCCTACTTGAAGTCATTTTTCTGATCTGTTATAAGTGACTAGATATTTATTATTTTTATCCATATATAACGAAACAGTATAATTCAAATAGTAATTTCATTCAGAAGAGATTCATTGAACACGAATAAAACTTGATACTTTAGCCTTAGGTACCTCATATTTATGATAGGTATTGACAATCCAAGAAATCAAAATAAGAGTAACTTATTTATAAAAAAAGAATAGTTGGCAATATTAGTGTGTAGCTCGAATAAAATAGCATCTTTGTAGTTTGCAAAGAATCCTTTACGTTGATGTAAGGATCCGCCCACACTGTGGCATGTGCAGACAAAGGTCAACCTCCTTTGTTGAGAGAATGAGGATATGAAGGCATTCTAGATGAAAACTGAGGCTAATTGTGGTACAGAGTACAGACCCGTTTGTCGTGGCCTAAATATGGAACACGAGCGGCGTCCCTCCGAGGCACATCATAGGGATTTCGTAAATTTCGGCGACATGCCTTACATTACTTTTTGAGCTTAATTACTTATTATTTAGTTTACCTATTACAAGACCTTTTCAAGTTTATTACTGGGCTTGAAACACTCTTGGGTTACAATACTTTAACGTTGTTATAAAATATCTGTACCTACTTTGTTGAGATTCCCCGGTTTCAACATACTTAAATCAAAAGCAAATAAATCATATGCACAGTAAAGATACGACACCACATGCAACACCGCATTATTTATTTCAAAAACAGAGATTTTTTTTTTTAATAGTTAATGGTACTCGTATGTTTATAATTATTGCGTTCCTCCAGCTGACAATTTACCTAATCTTTCTACTTTGTAATTAAGTCCAAAAAGTCATGCCTATAGCTATATTTTATACCTATATATAGGTACCTTATCTTGTGCGTAGACATCGAAGGCGTCTTTCATGCTGCTGCCGAGCGCGGTGTACGGGTGCGACAGCGACGGGACCTCCCACGTCGGCAGGTAGTCGTCAGCTATCACGTATTTGTCCAAATTCTTCGGGTCGAGCGGGTAGTATTTAGCTGGACAATATCTGAGGATATAATAAAAACCTTCTTAAAGATTATGAACAAAGCTTAGACTAGAATATAAAAAAAATGATCCCAATTTAATAAAAATGTGGCAGATTTTTTATTGAGTTTAAAATAATAATTCTAGAACACCAGTCTTTTCATTATAAATTCTATGTATGTATATAGGAAATATAGAATGTTAAATATTTCTTTTACTATTTTCTTAACGTATATCTGACTATACATGTGTTTTCCTTCTATGTCTCATCCAGAATAGCTAGGCAAGCATTAATCTGGTAAAAAAAAGTGTTGGTAGATTCCAATATTTCCTCAGAATAGATTCCGATCAGTAACATAAGATACGACAGCATGAGTTTAATAATAGGTAGAGAATACATAAAAATGCATTAAATACTTTATTGGTACAATTGGGAAATAATTTGTTTCATTTGCTTATTTTTGTAGTTATTGATACGTTAAACAAGTTCAAAGACCCAGAGGTGTCTACACCTAACATAAAAAGTAAATAGGTACCTTATAATTGAATTTTATGTACCTAGTAGGTATGGTAGGTAAACGAAAATACTTTTACCTGAACAGGACGTCGCCTTTGTACCAATAAGCTCGCAAGGGGTTAATTGACGTGATCACCACGTACACGCCAATATCAAACTTATGTCCATCCACTAGAAATGGTTTTTGCACACACTCCTGTACAAAACTTTTCCCGCTAACCAAGTCAATCTCACTCACGTTTTTCAAATAAACACCTCGATGTTGATTGCTTTTTTCCAAAAACAATGCGTTTTTATTTTCCGATGCATATTTCAGAAATGCTTCTTTGTCTTTCGGTATTCTGAACGCTTTGGGTATGTATTTAGAGTGTGAAGTCGCTAAATCTACTTTATTTGTTATGTACCCGATTCCTGGGAAGTGGTTTACTCTTTGGTGTGGTTTCAGGCTGTGCATGTGTGGGAAGAGTGTTCGGAAAGGATAATCAAACGACCAGAGAAGATTCCAATCTGATTCGTTTGACGACAACTCGTATTCCATTATGTTAAGAACTAAATGGACATGCTTCAGAACACCATTGGTGCTGCTCAGATCCCTACCATGGGAGTAGACCCAGTATTTCGGCCTGTCTTTACCTTTGGTATTTCTATTTATATTCTGCACCTTTATTACTTCCAGCAATATCCCTAAAGTTACGCCAATTATGCAGATCAGCAGAAATATATTAACACCTCTTTCGCTTTTTTTGCCATCAATGGTGTCTATTTTTGGGGAAAACTTGGCATTACTTCCGTTCGCTGGGATTTCATGATTTATATTTTCGTTATCATCCCTCTCGTTCGGTTCCTGGAATAAGGAAAACATTTATTTTCGACGACCTTATTCTTAAATAGTGGATTTGCAATTTTCAGCCAATTAACTAACTCGTACCTATGTAATAAAAATGTTTCATGTGCTATCATTTATTTGCAATATAAATTTAATTAAGGTTTTATCAATTATACCTAGATACTAAACTCGATTAAACTATACAAATTTTAAATTTATGAGGTATTAAACCAACTTAGCAGAAAAAACATAATTAATCTATTCTAAGGCTTTAGAACTTTATCTTTTTTAACGCCTTTTAATGTAAACCTTACCTTGCTTTTCGTAGCTGTCATTATTTCCAATTTATTTTCACGTCTCACCAAAAAAACAAACAATAGTTTTAACGTCACTGCGAACAAATATTAAAAAAAATCTGTGTACGCGCATGTATGTAAAGAATACACCATAGACTGGCTCTCATGGTGCTATAAGACGGAGATAGTTATATTTGCACACTGACGAGAAGGAAAGAGAAACCGCTCACTTTCTAAAACCAGTAACTAGTGTCTTTTAAGGTCACATCAGTATAACTTAAGATGTTTAATGTAACCTCCGTAAAGATGACATTAAAAGTATTTAACTAAGCCTAGTTTAAGAGAGGATAATTTTAAATTAATAAATACTTTTGTATTAATAAATAAATAAAATAAACACAGGTTATTGTAACGGCTTACACTTAATGTCACTAATATCTGTTCAAGATTCCTTTCTTCCTTTATGCGATAATGCAATGATAACATTTGATTGTTGGTCCTGATAGCAATCTTTATATCATTTTTTTTCTTCTACGACAAGGAGGACTCAAAGGTTTCTTCCGTGCGTAGTAAGTCAATCGATAAGCGACTAATTGCCAAAGTTAAAGTCGGTCCTTATATTGCCTACATGTACTTACATGATAAAATCTTGTCCCTTACGTTTTGTGTCCGTATTGAATACAAATAATATGAATAAAAATAACATGACTTTCTTTTCCACCATGTGATGCCAGCCAAAGAATAGTACCACCCCATCTCTTCCTTTCCATGGTACCTACCTTCGCCTCCATCATTAGATAGTAATAGATACTCTAATCTCAATGAACATCGTGCATGGCATATCCTCAGTGGCGTAGCTTGGTAACCAAGGGCCCTGGGGCAAATAAAAAAATGGGCCCCACTGCTATGTAAAGTGATTATGTTTTAACAAATAAACATATGAAATATACAAATACAAAAAAAACAGAGCTACTTGCCGAAGCGACTTGTTCTCTCTGTTTTTTGAACTGCAGGGGAAATAATAAAAAACATTAAAAAAAGCAAATCAGATCATCGTTTGAAACCTACTCTTATAGCTTTGACAAGCATAAATTCTCATTAGCATAATTTCTTCAATTACTATTAGTTTCGGCGAGCGAAGCGAGCCGCAATTTTTTGTTTTCCTTAGATAAAACTTACTATTCTGGCATTGTTGTGCACAATAAAGGGATCAAAAGTTACTAGCTTATTTGTGGAGCGTGGCGACCCGCGATATTTTGAGTTCTTTTCATGTCATTTATTTTTTCCATCGTTTTTCTCAGAAACCATAAGAGCTATAATGTTGAAAATTGGTAAGAAGATGTAGATTCTGTGAACCGCACAAAGATTTAAAAAAAAATTGAAAACTGGTATCTATGAATAGGTCTTCAAGAATTATTTTTTCCATCGTTTTTCTCAGAAACCATAAGAGCTATAATGTTGAAAATTGGTAAGAAGATGTATGTACCTATTCTGTGAACCGCACAAAGATTAAAAAAAATATTTAAAACTGGTATCTATGAATAGGTCTTCAAGAATCGTAATTAGATTATTAACATTTATTTCTAAACTCTAGCAAGTACTTTTTTATAATACGTCATACTTTGTCATAAACTATTTCATATAAACAAATTCTGCGGAAGCCTACGTGGGCGAGTCCGACTCGCCCTTGGCCATTTATTAAATAACTCGATTCGAGGGCCCCTTGAGCTTGAGGGCCCTGGGGCACTGCCCCGCCTAGCCCCTTAGTAGCTACGCCACTGCATATCCTTGATGCTTTCCATACCTGTCACACACATATCTTATAGCGAGCCACAGTTATGTTCACATGTGGCTAAGTCCTTCGTATATCTAAATGCTAAGAATGTTTGTTACGTAGGTATGGTAAAACACCTACGAACATTTGTACCGCATGCACGTCAATAATAGTCAATAATATTGTATTTATTAATAATAATAATGTTATTTTCTCCAATCAAAAAAAATACTGCAAAATTAACATAAAATTTGCCAAATTAATAGCCAATCGAATGTAACTTTTTTAAATATTTTTATTTTGGAAACGCCTTGTAATTGTAAACGCTCTTCCTTATTCCATGCAGTTAAAGATTAGTAGATACTTGCTGCATTTATTCAGTAATCTACAAGACTTATCTTTAGGTTGTAGATATGTAAAGGACTTTAAGGGCAAAACAATCATTATTGAAGGTGAATAACCGAAGGGATATGTATGCGTTCATTTACCTTGGGGCCTTGCACGGCAGTTCTTTCGACAATTAATTTCGCAGACTGCTTTTGTACTTTCTAGCTACCATCGCTGCCCTTTTCACTTATTTTATTCGAAAAGGATTTTGCTGTCAGTCCCAACAAAGTTTATATTATATCGATAAATTAATTTAACTTTAGTTCACTGTGTAGTCTTATTGCTAAATAGGTCTTAAGATAGGTCCCACCCATTATATTTTTTTTACTTCGCTGAAATCCTACTAATATTTCAAAGGTAAAAAGTTCGGGTGTTTAGTTATTTGTTGTTCTTTCAGAGCAATTACTAAACCAACTTGTATAAATTATAATTGGTATAAAATTAGTAATAACTTATTTACTCATTCATTTATAAAAGAAAGCGTCTCTCATTAGTCTAGGAGATAACCAAAACTAGATTTGAAGGTAAGAGCAACTTCTCCAATGATCTTACCTTATTTTATTTAACATACATATATTGTAAACATGTGAACAATAAAGTAGTGATTTTATTTGATTAGACTAGCAAATAAAGTAATAGTTAAATCGATAACTATAAACCTTAAGTGGCAGTTGGCAGTAGTAACAGTCTTTATCTCCGAAACTGTTTACTGTCGCCACAGACAGGCTGGCGGGCGCCGACTGCGTGGGGTATGTAGCTGTGACTATGGAACTGGGGAGACCATTGATACAATTATAATTCTAATAAGTACATAGTGATATTATAAATGGGAAAGCGTGTGCCTGTTTATTTGTCCGTCTACGGCAAAACTACTGAACCTTTTGTCCCTAATACCCTACAGCCTGCCTTGAAAAATGTATATCCAAAACATTATTCTTTACGAAATACGAAAATGTGTAAATATTAGTAAGTAGGTACCTAATTGAACAAAATTTAACTTTAGAGAATATTTTCATTCACACCGAAATATAGGAGAGATCAAAAAATAATAAACAAATAATCATCAATATTCAATCAACTTGTCTTATCTTTAAGATTTCACTATTATAAATTACATAGTTGTATCGGGTAGTGACTCGTGGTCCCACTAATTTGACCCACCAGTGGGTCATCGTGTCGATTTCATGGGCTCGTGGTCCCACTGCTTAGTGGGACCATCAGTCATAGTAATGCAGTCGCACGGGTCGTGACTCGTGGTCCCACTGACTTGGTCATAAGGGCTATAACATAATTTTTTTTTTGTGAAATAAATGGGGCCAGAAAGTTCTCGAGGAGACAACGGATCAGCAAGCGCAGCGTCGGACGTCCACCAACAATGGGGACAGATGATCTTTTCAACGCTGCTGGTTCACGGTGGATGCAGGCTGCATACGACCGTAATACCTGGAGGTCATAAAGGAAGGCTTATGTCCAGCAGTGGACGTCCAACATCTGACATTATAATGATGAAGTATATATTTGGGTCCTTAAGTCAACATAAGGAATTCAATGATTATCCTTGAAACAGTTTAACTTTTAAACCGATAGGTGTCTAGATGACATTTGTCAAAATGACAGCTGTCAAACTTTTAACGGCCATAACTCCAATACGGCTTGGCCTAGAGATGCCGTACTAGGCGCAAATGATTGGTGTTAGAGAGAGCAACATTTTCGATGACAGCTGTCAAACTTTAAACTGCCATAACTCCGATACGGCTTGGCCTAGAGATGCCGTACTAGGTGCAAATGGTTGGTGATAGAGAGAGCAACATTTTCGATGACAGCTGTCAAACTTTAAACTGCCATAACTCCGATACGGCTTGGCCTAGAGATGCCGTACTAGGCGCAAATGATTGGTGATAGAGAGAGCAACATTTTCGATGACAGCTGTCAAACTTTCAACTGCCACAACTCCGATACGGCTTGGCCTAGAGATTCTATTATTATTATTCTAATAACTTTATAATTTAGTCCCACTAAGCAGTGGGACCACGAACCCATGATTTTAACTATGACTCGTAGTCCCACTTAGCAGTGGGACCACGAGCCCATGATTTCAGGGATAGTGGGACCACGAGTCATAGTGGGTCAATCACAGTGGGACCACGAGTCACTACCCGTTGTATCGAATCTTTAAAATCCTACTTACTTCCATGGGAAGAAGGCTCTACTGAAGTAGAGTTAAGAAAAAGAAAATTGTATAACAATTCGAGTAGGTAAAATATGTCCCTAATTGTAAGTTTTATAAAGAATATTGGAGATAGAATATTACGTTAATAATAATAATATTTACCGACAGAAATAATGTCCAAAAATAGTTCTTGAACCTACATTAGAGGTCCTGTCAATTCAATCACTATCGGGTAGGTAATAAAATAATTAGTATTTTACCAGTATTGAATATATAATAAACATCTAATCTTATCTTATCATAACTAGGAGGCGTTCATAGGTCTAAATATCCAAGACAACAATCAAAAACACGAACAATATTTATCTTAGTTAAGTGTATTATATAATGCTCTTAATATAAGCAATTTATGTGGGCATATTATATTTTAATTATCCATGTTAATTTTAATCAATCTCATGTAGGTACTTTAAAAATCTTCGAATTGTAAATTTATTAAATTAGCAAATAAAAGAACAGAAATATTCTTGTACTATATAATAATAAATACATTTTATCTTTATCTTATCTATAATCACTTTTCAGTTTTATATGTGTTATAAAAATGTTTGTCCCGTTGTGGCGGGAATCGAACCCGCAACCTCTTGCGTCGCGTTGCGTTTAACTTCTATTTCAGGACTAAATAAGGTCATACTTATCCTGAGCTACCGGCGACGAAATGTCTACGACGGTCATCGATCGCACGCATCTGAGATTTGGGATCCTCAGCCATACCGTATCACGAAATCCACGTCCAGTGATATTTATATATATTTATAACCTTTTTAATATAAGATTTAGATAAATAATAAGATAGTGTATGGCAGCTGTCAGACACATCGTTTTGGGGTTGAAGTGGAAGCCTTTTTGGGGTTAAGTGGCACAAGCCAAAAGACTGTTGAAGTTCAGGCTAGGCTTCTAAATCTTCTTATGTCTAAATTAATAGTTTGCTTAGGCGGTAAAGCTGTCGTTCCAATATTTGGATGCCGTGTGTTGTCGGCCTTTAAATAGTACAACCACAATAATACTAAAAGACGGACATTGCAGACACGGCAGAGTCGATCTTTGTACTTATTTAGTACTAGCCCCGTAATAAGCTCTAAGCTTGTGTTACGGTATTTAAACTATTCAATTCCATTTCCTCAAGATCAATAAGTCAGATATAATTAAATATAATCGTCATTTTCACATCCAAACATACAAACTCTAACAAAATAAAATTGCTTACGCGACAAATATCGGACTGTCTTGAGATAAGTACCTACAGTACATACTCACCAATCCTGCCTCAGACGAAATAACAGCGAAATAACAGTAATATTCGTCGGGAGGGTTGTGCATTGTGGGGCTCGCCACACCGGCGCCGCGGCGCGATTTGGAACCGATTGTATTGTTGGCTCTTCTAATGGAATATTGGTCGTCGCTTCACTTGCAACTGAATCACTGAAGCCAAACAACAGTAGGTACCTAGGAAACGTTTTTCATGATTTGTAAAAATATTGGCTATTTTAATGGATTATTGGTATAGTTGCCTTTTTTATACCACTGAGATGGCAGACAAGCAGCCCACCTGATGTAAAAATGGACACGCACGATTCTGACAATAGGAAATATGTTCTATCTAACCTTGGTAATTTTTGTTATCTTAAATAACATCAAAATGATTTTTTTATGGGCATAATTTGATCAGTTTTGTTTATTTTAGTAGAATACATAAATTTCTAAGTTATTAGTAGGTACTAGATATAATTACTCTCCCAGGGTTTCAAAGAAAAGCGCGGCCCACAGCTTGCGTATAATTTTTGCTTTAGGTATCTAGTTCCAGTTTCTTAATCATCCTACGCATATTACTTAATTATATATACTTAATGGTTCAGATGGGATGATTAAATTTTCTAGGAGACTTGTAAGGAAGGTCATAAATAAAATAATTTATAATAATTATGAAAAAGTTGATTTTATTAATTTAATTATAATAATTATTATAATACAGTTTACAATAATTACAAGCGATCACCAGACGCGGTGAAAGAAAACTGCATAGTATTAAATGATTGAGTTGAGTGTACCCGCGGCCCCGCGACCTCGCACCCCCGCGACCGCGGCGAGTCCATATACTTATACGTTACTGGAAATAGGAATTACTCGCGATTATACAAACAATACATAGGAGATAACATTAACAATAGATAAGTAGACAACACTTATATCGAAGGTTCAAAATATATATGCGAGGCAGTCACAGGCGATATTAAAGAAGCGAGAGGGCGGGAGCGGTCGGCGGCGCGGCAGCAGCGGGCTAGGGGCAGTCGCACTCCTCCACCACCATCTCGGGCAGGTCGCGCTTCACGATGTTGGCGTCCGCGCCGAAGTAGATCAGCGACAGCGCGGAGAAGCGCGTCGGCGCGCAGCACGCCGCCCGCTCGCCGCGCGCCGCCTCCACCAGCGCGCCGTGCGGCGACAGCAGCGGGCTGCACGCGCCGCGGCAGTAGTTGGCGTAGTAGCCCTCGGGCGCCACGATCCAGTCGTCCCAGCCCAGCGCGCGGAACGACACGTAGTACGACTGCCGGCAGCAGCGGCCGTGCGCCGCCGCGTCGCAGTCCAGCGCGCGGCGGCGGCGCGTCGTCGGCGGGTGCAGCCGCACGCGCAGCAGCGGACGCGCGGCCGCCGCGCCGCCCAGCCGCAGCCGCACGCGCCCGCCGCAGCCGCTGCAGTCCAGCAGCAGCCGCAGCGGGCCGCGGCCGCCGCGCCGCGCCCACGCCCGCACCGCGCCCGTCACGTCCAGGCGCTGCCACACGCTGCCCGGCTCGCGCCGCGCCGTGCCCGCCAGCGCACCCACCGTTGAATTATCCGTTACCTGCAATGTTATTATCTATGTAGTTATATAGACTTTTTAACTGGAATGGTCAAGAAATAATTCAACAAAGCTGGGGATTTACTCAACAGTCACAAGAAGAAGGACCAACCAAACGTGGCGTTCACATACGTTAGCAGTAAAACCAAATAAACAGACGTGTGAATGGAAAATATAGTGAAATGTCTCACAGTAAAGGCCCACAGCGTGTAGCGCAGCCGGCGCGCGCGCGCGGGGGTCTCGGCGCGCACCATCAGCTCGGCCGCGGCGACGCGCAGCCCCATGCCCTGCTCCTCCGCCTCCTGGCCCAGTCTGAACTCTATCAGTCGCTGGCCGTTCAACGTCTCTCCTAACACCAAACATACATTTAACAACCAGTTTAAGGACGAGTTGTGAGATTAGTTCAGCGACGGGTGAAGGTAGAGTCTACTCTACTGACTTTGATGACTATAAGACGAGTTGGATGGTTACATTTAGATTTTACGTGTAAAGTAGTCTCTAGTACCCGTAGCTAAACTATAACAACCTCTGACTTTGCTGAAAATTTGACTCAAGAATTGTCTGGATTTTCAAAAAAGTTAAGGTTCTATTCATAAACAAATCTAAGAACTGTGACAATCCTACCTACAGAGGTCAAAGTCTGTACTCAATATTGTTTAGGTCATTCTTGTTACTTCCCTACCTATCCTATTCCAGAATTCTCACCTACCTAAATCAATTATTACGCGTCTCTTTTACGAAATAACCCATCAATAATAATCACATAATATTACGTACAAAATTACACGAATAACATAAAAAAACAGAAGACGCAGCATCTGCTAAGGGTGAGGATAGGAAAGGGTCGGCAGAGTGTTGCCAGTTTTTGCCTTTGGCTGTAGACTACGCTAGCCTTAACAAAATAAACGTTTTGCTAGATATCAAAACGTCCAAATCATGTCCGGTTTGCGCTAGCTGGCAACACAGCTGCATCGTACATAATACCTAATGTGTTGGATGTATGAGTTACAAAAGCAAATGCTAAGCGTCTTCAGTGGCAATATGAAATAACAGATATGTTGGCACCGATTACAACTCGTTTGTTACTAATCCGTCAAATGCTGGAACATTCTTACATAGTCTGCCGTCGTCACTTCAGTGTAGAAGTACCGAGAATTCTGAAACAAAAGAAAGTAGAAATGAAATACAAGGGCAATTTATTAATATTTAATTTTAATATTTAGGAAAGGTTGTTCATACTGAATTTTGTGTGTTCAATTGTTAAACAAAGGATGATATCCATAATATTACTGGGTTAGAATTCCTTGAAATACGAGAACCTTGATTAAACTAAATCAGATCATAGATCAATAATATAACAAAGAACAATCAAAAACTTTTTTCATTTGTTTTGTGTAACACAACGAAAACTACAATCGTTAACAAAACCAAATCATATTTTTATATAAATAACTGCTTATTGTATCTTTGGTGCTCCTACAATTTGCTATAAATAACTAAATAATAATAGTTTTTGTTAGAATCCACTAAATGCTATTAAATCTAAATCAATGATTACGAGTACAATAGATTGTGAAAACAATCCGTATCATTAACCACGATCAAACGGACATATCCTCATTAGATCTGTGCCATTGAATCGAGTCCTGTGTATGTTGATCCTAATATTTACCATAAGGATGGGTTCAGCGAACATTCGTGCAGTCAATACGTAAGTTGCGGGAAAATCTGAATTAAACCACAACACAAGCACACGTTCACAAGCTTCGAGCTTACCACGGGGACGAATAATGTCAGATATTTAATGTATGATAAATTAATTGTAAGTAATTCTCCATTTTTAGAGTGTCAGCTCATGTTAGTTTCTATATTTCAATTCATATTATTATTCATGCAATTTATATTTTACTTGAGACACTCCCTCGCTTCGCTTCGAATACCTAATTATACTTATAAACCTTCTGCTTGAATCATTCTCAAAACTTCGTACGTTGCGTAGGTTAAAGATAAGCATATCTACATCTACTATCAACTGTTTTATACAATGTAATGAAAAGCCATGACTTCAGGATTATCTCTAAATTCGTAGAGTTTTAAATGTCCAAGCGTTTAACACTTTGGCAGTCGTTTTAATTATGTTGTTAGGCCTCATAAAGTATTCAGGCTTGTTGCCAAAAGGCTAGTCCTTGAATAAAAAGTAGCCGCTACTAATACGTATTCTGTGCCGGTACTGTTCTATTTTACTTCAAGTCTTTTGTTGTTTTATTTTTCTCGATAAAATTATAGGAAAATGTTGTGTTAGATGGATGTTTTTTCAGGACATACATAAATACAGAATGAATAGCACTGAGAGAATACTAGATAATACTCTGAATAGAATTGAGCCTTCGCGAGGGCACTGCCTTGCCACCGAATTATTTTATTTCTACAAACGTTTTCTATTACGTTAAGTATTTCCACCATTTTATTAGATTCAATTTTAATTAAAAGCATATTATCTATGGTATTCCATAGAATTTTAATATTTTAGTAATGTACATACAAGAAATAAAAATTAAGTTTAGGGCTTAGAGTGCTTAGAACGGCAGATTTACCTAGCACATTAAAAGGCATTATAAGTTGTCATATTTATTTTTACTTTTGACTAAATTGAAAGTTTAAAGTTTCCCAAACAGCTTATATTATGGTGAAAGACCTGTCAAGAAAACGCATTTGTAACTTGTACACTACAGTTCGAGCTACAACAACATTTAGAACCGTCGCAACCCACTTACGTAGTCTAAAACTGGCTCCTCTATGGAATTATTTACTACCTTGAATCGACCGCCTTATGCAATTATGCATCGAATCGATGAAAGCTTTCTTGACTTGCCCGTTCTCAGAAATGTATTACCATCGTATAAATACAGTTAACTAAGGACTTGTGTGTTTGTTACGAAGTTTTATCAAAGTTCTTGGACAAACATGTGGTTAGTCGAATATTGTTTAATTAAAGATAGTTATGACTACGATATTTGGCTTTGACGATGGGTGCGTTCTTATTTTAACCGCGGAAAGCGACCTTGATATAACGGACAGGAAGCTTATTTTACTGTGACAATAATAAAAGAAGCGTGTAAAGATTGGGTGCTTTTGAAAATAATGTTCACCTGGTAAAACGACTTAAACTCTGATTTTTAATTTCACTTCAATCCACTGAGCAACTAAAAACATTCAAGATATATTTCATAATATTATAAATCAAAATAAATAAGCAATAAGTACATACAAAGAACGTTACCATTTTAGGTGCTAATCTCCGATCGAAATCCATCCATTCCTCTTTGTTCATTGGAAGTACAGTCATCGAAATTAATTCCTACTTGACATCAAAGACATTCTTTTGACTTTTCTAAAAGCTAGATTAGATACCCTTCATATAGCACAGGGTCTGTTGCATGTTTTCCACCATTTAATGATTTCTTAAACTAAATATCGTGCCCATTACGTAGAACCACCTTATTAGGATTTTGCTCTACCATAAATTAAATATGTACTATTAATTTGAAAGATTTTATTTTAATTTTTCTGTATTAAAAAGAGCCTTCTCTTTATACATTTCAATTGCGGGTGTCTACCGCATAAAAATATATATAATTACAGCAATAAAAACTAGCGATTGGTTTTATAGCAAGAGCAGACTACGCAGAGATCGCATGTCTCATTTCTCCCTATAACAAAACTTTGTCATGACTCAACAATAAGTGAACATTTTACGGTTGTTATATTGCACCAACTAGCTGGTAATATAAAGCGTAAGAAACACGGATAAAAGTACAATAAAATATGGGGATAGTAAAATCAAGTAAATGTAGCTAAATACCGTTCTTAGCACGGATTTGTTTTCATTGGGCTCTTCATTTTAAATTTCTCTATTCTTTAAAATGTCGACAGTGCAGACTACTAGAGTCACAGAACAAACATATAATTACTACGCAAGCCTAGTGCAGGTTCTACAGGGCTGTCGTTTGTGACCAAATGTAAAGTAACGCGACGAAAACACCAAAATCGATGTGATTCTGACTGACAAGTATAGTTACATTACACTACTTTTTACCGCAGGAAAACACCTATTAACGAAAAAAATTCGGAAAACCTCGCGTAAACTGCATGAAAAACGAAATATATAAACTCCAATCGAATACAGTGTGTTGATAGCCCAACACTAAACACGTAGGCCTAAAAGCTGTGACCTGACCCCGTTTGCTATCGCTAGTTATTTCCATAAGTGAAACATGGACTCACCTTAGATTAGGTTTCGCAGGCCACGGAAATAAACTATGCTCTATGAATTTTATTAACCATATAATAAACAGTATACTTAATTGTTTTATATCTCTATAAAATATCCAGACACTCGGATGGCAGACTTTCGCCCGCTACGCCAAATCATCATACAATAATAATAGTTCAGATTGTTTGAAGATTTAGAGGAGGTTGCAAAAATTAATAATTCAAATAACTAATATTTACAATTTGTGTCACTTTTAGGCGAACTACAGTTAGCTAAATCTTTCGAGATTTAATATTTATGTCATTTTATCACTCTTACTAACGTTCCCACGGCTGGGACACGGGGACTTCTATTAAGGCGAGAGAGATTAGGCTATAAATCAAACCTAATCAAAGCTGGCTAAGTGCTAGGGGGTGAATAATAAATAAATAATATTCTATAAAATCCTAAAGACTTAACTTGATTAAATAAAGTTGAGATGATCATGTGGTAACTAGATTCTACTTGACCTTTTTCTCTTCCAATTTTTGAATATATACTTTAAAGAGCTTTTTCAGTAATTTATATGAAAGCGCAGGTAACCTGGAGTTAGTAGAGTCGCGTGTATACGATGTGATAAAATGATTGTATAATTCAATAACGAATGTTCTACACGACTTTCAACATGAAAGGCTGCACATATTTTAGCAAGTGTTTAGTAGTGCGATTTATAATGTTTGATTTTAATAAAAATAAGTCTTGCTTAATATTGAAAAGTCTTAATATCATATTAAGCAAATCTTAAAATTAAAAACTCAAACAAAGACCACTACAACTTATAAATTAATATTTTTTTACCTATAGTTTGCAATATTGTTTTTATTTCATGTTTTTTATATTAATGGTCTTGCGGCTAGATTATAGATCAATGCGAAAGGTAAAGAACGTACAAAAAAAACGGATCCGAATGAAAGTTTTTATAAAAATATACCTATAGTGGTAAATTCTTAAACCAATATTTATACTTTTTTATTAGTAACCTCTATACGTTCCTTAGAGCGGTTACCTATAATTTATTGTGTTTTGCATAAAGTGGAACGTTTCCTAGAAGTGTAGTTGATATACGTACGCTGAGTCGCCGCGAGGTCGCTTATGTTTAATGAGCCGGAATTCTACTTAACACCGGATTATCGCCTAATCCGTGCTAGTTTTTGATATTTTATGTTTAACCTCAGTTTTATATTTTACCCATGATAGAAAAACAAAAAACCTATACTAGATTTCTACTAGGTTTAAGGATAGATTAATGAGATTAATGATAACAAAATATGTTTATTTTGCTTTATATTTTGTTAACGATCGTTTCTGTTATTATGTGATTATAATGTAGAAACGGTACAAATTAGTAATAATTCAGCATACAAAAGTCAAAAAATATTTAATTAATGCTGTGAAAGGTCATATGCTATCCCATCCTGTTGTTTTTTATATATTTCTAACACAACACTTGCTTAATAATAATTCCTATTGTTTACTATTATATAGACTAGTTTATACTACAGGAAAATTAATTTTAGCCCGGAAAACTATGACAAATATAAATTTTTGCACTATTTATAAAAACTACTTAGCTTTATAAGAAAACGTACAAGCTTTACCACTATATAGCAATTTAGTATAAGACGAACGCATATTTCTTTTCCGAATTGGTTATTGAATTATAAAATAACTAAGCTTACCTTTTCAAACGGGAAAATCGTGATTCTTCGAGATACGTAAAAAGTTTTCCGATGTCATAGCGCGGCCTCCTCTCACGAGAGCTCAAACAGACTGCCGAGTTCAGGGAATCCCGTCCCCTTATATACCCGGTGATTCAGTTCCAGAAATCAGGGGTGGACAACATTCTTGGCATAACGCAAACTAATGCAGTCTCGAGTACAAAGGGCTTTGCAGGAATGGAAAACATTTATTCAAATTATGCAGGGACAATTTCCTTTTATCTTCGCAATTAGTATGAAAGTTAGTAGTATGATTGTTTAAAGTCTATGAGTTGAGTAGTGTATGTACACGTAGGTTACTTTTGAAGGTCGCCATCGATTTATAATAAATAGAACCTAATTACATTTTTATTCCGATACGATCAACCTGATATGGACACGTTGATACACTAATAATTACGATTGATGGTAAATAGATGAGTTTTAAAGTATTGTTCAGAATAGATAATATTGAGATAGGAACTTCAGAGTTATAATTTCAATTTAGTAGTACCTAATATAGTTGCGTTATTAACTTATTAAACAACACTTAGTTATTATTAATAATGTTTGTACAAAATGTTCCTAAGTATAAACGATTTAATAATTTCCAATTATTATTTAATATTAATGTTATGAATTACTTTATCGGTTGAAGGTATGAAGTTAATTTATCGAACGACATCTTGGCCGCTTTCTATATTTTCTCACCTTTTATACCGGACTACTAGAAATATTGCTTAAGCATACCAGCTAAATCGGGCTATCCTTTCGCAATTTATTTTTATTTATAGAAATGACACTAATTTTGAAAGTTACTTCGAATTCTTCAATTACAAGAATATTTTTGATGAATAAATTTCACTAATAGCATTACCCGTTTATAGCGTGGGTGCGGACGTGCTCAGAAAGCCAAATAAGCTGTTTATGTCCAAAACTTCAAATACATTAAGGTTTCTTTAAGATGAAATGGATTTAGTGATTTATCAATTTGAATAATTTAGCCATGGCGCTCGTAGCTTCGTAGCTTTTCGTAGACTCGTAGAAGCGTAGGCGCGTAGCTGTAGCTCGAAGAACCGTAGCAGCGTAGCAGTTTCGTATCGTTGTAAGTATCACCATCACCCCTTTTAATGAGTACCTACCTAACAAACATACACACACACTTTCGCTTTTATAATATTAGTATGATAATTGATACTTTTTAGTTTTCAAGCTTGGTTTCTTACAATTAATAATGTACATAATTATTTCTCTTTGCCATTGCACTAAATCACAAAACCGCAGTTTGGCCAGTTTCAGCGAGTGGGAAGAGGTGACATTTGACGACCTCTGTGAAGACGTCAAATATAAAAATATATAATAATAAAAAATATCTATCTATAATTTTGTTTATTAGCAACATCTGGATGTTGCTGGGTGAATTGCCAGTAATATATTTAAAACGTAGTAATGAAACAGTGGTATTCAGAAATCTAGACTGGGAGGAAAACGGTCTAAACATTAACGGCGAAAAACTCAACCATCTACGCTTCGCAGATGATATTATACTTTTCTCAGAAGACCCAGAAAACTTACAAGAAATGCTACAAGAAATGTCGAATGAAAGTGCCAAAGTAGGATTGACAATGAATATACAAAAAACAAAAGTAATGACTAACTCAATCGAAAAAGACATCGAAATGAATGGCAGGAAAATAGAGTATGTGAAGGAGTATGTATATCTCGGTCAGCTAATATCCACAACAGATACAATGCAAAAAGAGCTAGACAGAAGGATAGCTAATACTTGGAAACGGTTTTGGTCTCTGAGCGAGATTATGAAAAACAGGGATATGCCCATGAAAGCCAAGAGAAAAGTATTTAACACATGCATTCTTCCATGCCTATCATATGGTTGTCAGACCTGGTCACTAACTGAAAAACAACTTAAAAAGCTACAAGTTTGCCAGAATGGAATGGAAAGGAATATTACTGGAGTTAAAGTGAAAGACAGAGTAAGATTAGAAACTATAAAAAACAAAACGAAATTTAAAAACATCTACAACACTTGCAAGCGCTTGAAATGGAAATGGACAGGGCACATACTACGTGAAAAAAGGGAAAAATGGACAAGAATAGTGACTGAATGGTATCCCCGTAACTGCAAAAGGAACAAAGGTAGACAAATAAAAAGGTGGGAAGACGAAATCAAAAAGTTAGCCGGCCCAGATTGGACACGCAGCGCCAAAGACCGCACAAGGTGGAAAGAACTAGAGGAGGCCTTTGTCGAGAGACAAGCTGTAAAGGAATAAATTCAAAATTTAGTTTAGTTTAGTTAGTACCTATCATGTTATGTAAGTACAGCAATAAAGGCTCTTTTTATTTTATTTTATTTTATTTAATGAAACAGTATTAGCAAATACGATGTCTTAACACTCTCTGTTTTAGTTATCTTAGCTAAGTTAGGTAGGTACGTCTTGGAAAGTAGGACTTATTACTCCTATACCCAAAAATTCAAACCCTACTTCATTTAAAGATCTTAGACCAATCAGCATTCTTCCGTGTCTATCTAAAATACTAGAAAAAGTTATACATTTTCAACTCAGTACATACCTGGAAGAGAATTCAATACTGCCTGATGTTCAGTCAGGTTTTAGGAAACATAGAGGAACAGTTACCGCACTTCTTGACGTAACTGACAACATAATCTCAAGTCAAGATCAAGGCATGGGTACTGTTCTAACACTGTTGGATTTTTCTCGTGCATTTGACTGTTTGAACATACCATTATTATTAAGTAAACTATCTTTCTACGGTTTGGATAGAAGCTCGATCTCGTGGTTCAAAAGTTATCTCTGTGAGCGTACTCAACGAGTCAAAGTGATCAATGAGTGTGGTGGGATTTCTCTCTCGGAATCTGTGGCAGTGACTCGAGGAGTGCCTCAAGGTTCGATCCTAGGGCCTCTACTTTTTATTGTTTACGCAGCAGACATTTCAAGAGAAATAACTAACTGTAAGTATCATCTGTATGCTGACGATGTCCAAATTTACTTATCCTTTAAGCCTGACACTATCCTTACAGCATCTCGTAAAATTACAGACGACCTAAATCGTATACATAATTGGACAAGTCGAAATGCTCTTATGCTTAATTCTTCCAAGTCCAAAATTATGGTATTGGGAAGTAAAAACATTGTGAATAAAATAACATCAGCTAACCCTGAAATCTTCATACTTAACCAGCGTCTCGAGTTGGTTACTGAAGCTCGCAATCTCGGCATTCAATTTGATAACCATCTCCGATTTGAGCAACATGTTTTAAGCTTAGTCAAAAATTGTTTTTACCGTCTCAAAATTTTATACCAGATTAGACACTTACTTAAGGAAGATCTACGGATAAAATTAACAGAAAGCCTTGTCTTATCTAAACTCAACTACGGGGATATAGTCTACGGTCCACGCCTTCTTTCGTCTTCTCAACGCTTAATTCAACGCGTTCAGAACGCTTGTTGTCGATTTTGTTTTCATATTATCCCGCGTACCCACGTGACCCCCTTTCTAAACCGAGCTGGATTGCTAAACATGACGTCGCGCCGAACCGTTTAAATTTAAGTTGGATTGTAACTAAAAATAAAAAAATTTTCTTTCTTTCTTTCTTTCTTTCTTTCTTACTCTTATTATTAAACTCTAAATGGAATTCACCTTCAAAGGCACAAGCTTACCTCTATTACTATTTCTCGCAGAAAGTCAAAAAAGTCACGTTAAAGGCATTAAGTTAATGTACTTAAAGGTCGGTCAGGTTACCTCCTGCCAAAGACTTCTATTATTAGATTTCCCGAAGATAACTCAAACATTTTCTTTGATATTTTATTCATAGGCTATGTTTTAATATAACAATATTAGATCATGTCAATACACCTAGATTTGTTTTCTTGCGCTAAGCATTAGCTCCCTGATTTACGTCCCATCTATGGGAACGTACGTCTGACTGAATGCTTCAGTCTTTAAAACTAGGCAACGGATTTTGATGCGGTTTTTTAAATATTTTATAAATATAAGCTCCCTTAATTAAGTTCCCACTTATGGGACGCAAATAAGGGAGGTAAAATTTATAAATATCTATAAATATTTCGCATTCCGCCGAATTTTATCTTGTTTTCAAAAAGCGTAGCAGTCATTCGCGTGGCCCAATCAATGGCTGGCGCTCGCCCAGATAGAGACGAAATAAGACACTTCATGTACGTTTACTGAAAATTTACTAACAAGACTAGATAGTTGTTTTTTCTTTGTCGTTCGACAAAATATTGCTTCTATACCTAATTAATATACTTGGTGTTATACATACTTTTATTCTTATCGAATGATACATCATCATCACCAGGACTAACTACGGGACTTCTCTCTTGATACAGAATACGAATCTCATTTTATTAAACTTATTTAACTTTGCCCAGTTTTGCCAAAGGAGGTTGACGTCATGACACAGACGAGTGATTACAGACAAGCGTCTCTGTCTTTTTTGCTTATATTACTCTCTTGTCTCCTCGCTCACGGACAGCCGCGTATTCATTGCCTAACTAAAGGAAAGTGACGGTCGCGATCACCAATCATGGTCTTCTTTCTAGATAGTTTCTAGTTTTAACTAGTCTAAGTGCGTAGAGCTTTCTTGGCGTTCTCTATCTACGATTTCTCCTCTATAATCTATGGCACATTTGTTTGGCCGCCACCACGGCGCCTCATTCACGACCCGCTGTCTGTGGACACAGCCTGTTTACTCTAACTTTACCATTATCATATCTTCATGTTTATGGCGATTGTCTTACGTTTGCGTCCAATTTCTTGCCTCGTAGTGAAGGAATCGATAAACATTTTTATTATTACAAGAAATATAAATAAATTACATAAATTCTGTGTAGTATTAAGGTACACCATATCACCATTAATTTAGTTAAGTAAGTTTCATGAACCAGTTCGTTTCAATATTTATGAAACGACACTAGATGTTAGATTTTTAAAGTTTTTCTAACCCTTTAGACAAAGTAGTAATTTATAAAGGGACTAGATGGCGCCACATTAAAGAAAAAATTTGGCCATTGCGCGTTTTGGGGATACACGGAAGGTTTCGGAATTTTCTCCAGAAGCTAAGCGGCCTAATCTTTGAAACAAACGAATTCTCTCAGTTTTAAATAGATGGAGCTTATCATGACCTAAAAGTATGTATATTGTGGCGGCTATTATGAGTTATCTTCATATTTATTACTTACAAATGCTTTTACTACTAATACCCTGACGTATATTAGTGATGGTGTTAAATGTAAAAAAATGGTGTAGCATTTTTTATATTAATTGCTACTTTTCCCTGAGGGGCCAACTAGGTATAAGGGAAAGGCGATGACAGGGAAAGGTATGACGCAGTTAATTGCGCTTCCCTTAGCTTTGCTGTATGCCTTTTAAGTGTTATTATGCCTGACAAAATTTTTACGTAGGCAAACATTGTTAAAAATACTTTTTCTGGAACTTTGAAGAGTTTGAAGGATATTTAACAATCAACAACCCACACTTGGCCAGCGTGAAAAATTAAGAACCCATTAAGAAATTAAATAACCCTTCTTCGCCATGCCAGGTGTTAAGAAATTAAATAACCCTTAGTCGCCCAGCAGTGTAAACGTAAATTGGGGTGCTAATGCTACAGATATCTGTTCCCGATTAAATAACCAATCTAATTTTTTGTAAATTTTATTAATGACAATAATACCGAATAACAATAATTACGACGCCATTTTTTACTACAAATTTCATAAAAATACATTCAAGCAATGACAATGCAATAACCTTCTAATAAATATACAGATTATATCCAAAATATAAGATTATAATATTAAAAAAGTATAAAACATTGCTAAAACTTGTCAACATAATGTCTGAAAAAAATATATTTAAACAATAAGGTAAAGTACAATTTCTTCATAATACATAATACTATTAGAATACACATTTTCTACATCTACGAGAACAACTACTAGATTTATTTTTATAATAGATACCTTATAATAGTAATAGTCCCCACCATCATCTTTAATTCAATCGTGTGTTTTGTATTGTGCTCATTTTACCGAAGTTGTGAGGACTCTTACCAGCATCATCGTGCATCATCACTATATTATAAGTAGACAAAGAATTTTGAAAATTTGCTCTAAATAAACACCATTTTTTTCATGAGCCGGTCACAACATAGTTTATAATTTTTAGTCCAGACCAAACTAAGAAAGGCTTACGATTCATTTCCCCATTTCCCCAGACCCTCGGTTAACTCAACATAAAATCAACGCTCAAATATCTCTTAGTGACTCAATAGTGTATTTCTTCTCTTCGAGTAGGTACCAAAATCTTTAGTCTATAGTTTCTATTGAGAGAGTTAGACACTCTCTCAATAGAAACTATAGAGTAGGGTCGCTAACCATACTCACTAGATCGTTGTTCACGCAACCTCATCACACCCAGAAGTTTTAATAAGTCGAAGTTTTCAGCTTATACAGTAACAAGGTAGAAAGACAAACAAAACCCTATATATTCCTATAGCCTTCAGGGTAACTCCTTGACCATAATGCAAAGAGCCTGGTGCGGCGGGGGTATGTTGAACACAGGCGCGCCCTGATCGTCCGTGTATTCGCTGTAGATGACCCTCTTCAGCTCCGTCATGTCCAGGGACAGGCAGATGCGCTGGGAGAACTGCCCTGTTGCGTCCACTTTGAACAGCTGGAAAAGATGTTTAATAATTTAAAGGAGGTTTTTTTTATTTCATCTGCGATTGATCATGTGTCTTGCAAAAGAGGATTTATTTCCAACGGTCCTCGTAAACCGTATCCTGAAGTGAAGGTGAATTTTTAGATTACTTAATATGAAACTGTAACGTGCCACGCATTTAATGTCTTTAAATATAATTGCTAACTTAAACGCAAGTAAATTGTTTTGGTACCATTTATCACCTCTCATTTTGTTTTCAGTCCAACGAAACCAGGGTTATTGTACATTTGCCACAAAGTCAATTCGTCATGAAAAAAAGGATGTGTAAATTCGTCATACATGTCTTTCCGTAGAGACAGCAGGAAAATCATTTAATAAGTAGGATAAAACAAAATTGATGTTTTCACACTCATAGATAGTTTTTAATAAAATTTCATATAATATGATATTCTTTTTTAATGATCAGGATTATGAAAATTTTACCTTTTTGACAAACATCTTCAAAAAGTAAAATTCTATAAATAATAAATGCCACGGAATCAACGCAATTAATAAATAATAATTAATAATCAATCTATTGCGCTACATTGCATTGGTTTAAAATTAAATGTAAAATTTCTAAAGTTTAAAACCTAAAAGCGATGCCACACGAAAAATGCTTATGTACTTCGTAAACCCATCAACAAGTACGAATAAAATAGCGATTAAATAAATAAATAATCATTGCGAGCGTTAAACACCATTCACCTTCTTACCTGCGAACCCTACTTTATGATGTACTTTACCTACCTATGACGAATTTACTTTCAATGTATGGAGTTTTTAAAAACGTGACGAACTAACTTTGTGGCAAATGTACAATAACCCCGAAACCAAACATGGCTAAGGTTACGATAATGCTTTATTTTTTAGAAGAAATTAAATTAAGAACTTAGAACAAGTTTCGACGTTTTTCAATTGTTTCAATGGTTTCAATGACTCTGTTCGATGCCATTTGGTTTACCTACGTTCCCAGTTCAACGATGCCTTTGGTTCTAAGTTTGAGACCTCGCCTCACCTTACACCCTCTCTCGCAGGCCAGCTGCAGACTCCTCTTCATGAGCTCCTTGGCAAGACCTCGACCTCGCGCGATTGCGTCCACTGACACGATACGGCACTCCATTATAGAATCAACCTTGAAATAAACATATTTATTTCTTTAGTTACGAAACTATTGTAAAGAGTTTAAGATTGTCTAAGTACTAAATAATGATATACTTATTTTATTTATTTTATTTTTATTGTAATTTATAGTATATATACTACGATATGTTCCTATATTTTTATACCTAAAGTGGGACGACGAAGAAAATGACCCCTTGTGTGTCTGTTTGCAGAAGTAATAAGCCAGGTTTTCGTTTAAATTCTAGATCGTTTTGCTGCAGCAGGTACCTACATCAATTGTTTTCTAATGCCTTATCTCTACAAAAAATTCAAACTATATCAGATAACCGCCTCATAAATGTCTATAATTAATACTTACGTTAAACGTGTTAAATAAATTCAAGTCTCGACTGACGGTGTAGAGAATATTGAAGATCTTGTGGTAGTTGGGGTCGGCGCTTTTGTTGACGTTCCTGAGAGATGCCTCGGTGTCGCCGGGTCATAATGTCCCATTCAAAGCCACTCCCAACAGCTGAAAACAAAGTTTTCTGAAACCCTGGGACCTTATTCACGTTAAACTAGGTATGTTTGATTTTTGCGTTTATAACACACACGGTCGCGTTTTAATGGACTTTCGCGCGTTATAATGGTTTTCAAGTGGTTAATATAATCCATAGTTCATTTATCCATTGAAGACACTAATATAGCCTGTGTGTTATTCTGATAAGTTAGCTATATAGGCAGAGCGACACGGCCTTGTTCAACGGCTCGTCAGTAAACAAATAGTGCGGACACGAACCTGACCGCGGTCTAGCACAGCGAGGGACAGTCCGTCCTGCATGGTGGCGCGGCAGAGCGCCTCCAGCTCCGCGTGGGGCTGGCCGCGCTGGCAGAGAGACACGGCCTTGTTCAACGGCTCGTCGGCGAACAAGTAGTGCGGACACGAACCTGACCGCGGTCCAGCACAGCGAGGGACAGTCCGTCCTGCATGGTGGCGCGGCAGAGCGCCTCCAGCTCCGCGTGGGGCTGGCCGCGCTGGCAGAGCGACACGGCCTTGTTCAACGGCTCATCGGCGAAGAAGTTGTCTCGAAGGTGAACGATCACCGCGTCGAAACGATCCGGGGTTATGATTGAGTAGGTTACTGGAAAAGAATTTGGTTTTTGAACAATACTGTTGGTATTAAATATTTGTATAAGGCTACTTTTACAGCGGGAAATCTATATTTTTTCCGTGGGAAATTGTATCTATTATAATGCAGGTGACGCCGCGGGGCGAAAGTACTAGTACTCAATAAAATAGACTCAGTTATAAGAAAACAAGTGATAGGATCATTGCTTCATCTGATGATAAAAGAAGAATATTTTTGGCATAAATTTAACTGCAAAACTAATACATATGTAGTTTTGAGAGAAATTGTTTGTAAACGAGTACAAGATGAAAACTTGTCAGAAAAAAGAGAAGTTGAAAATTGTTGTAGCAACCTTTACAATCTCTTCCGGAAGTATTCAAACTTTTACCCGGAAGTAGAGATTTAGGGAGGAAGTTACGGCCAACAGCTAAAAATGATTATAGATCTATCACGTTTTAACGGTATTGGGGCCAGATAGGCGGGTCAAGGTCGATCGAACGGTTCCTTTTACTAACTAATCTGTGTCTGTGGGACCCGGAAGGCGAGCTTTGGAGGTTGGGGTAGTCTATTAAATTATACCATGGGTTAAACATTCAACTCAATTTGTTAGCTCTTTCGTCTTGATTTTAAGTCTATGTAGTTGATATGGATTCAACAAGTAACAACAAGTGTAGCGCTGCTTACCTTTAAAAAAATAAAGGAAGCATTTTTCCGCACTAATATCTTGGGTAAAACAAGCTAACAAATTATTGTTCTCAATCATATAAAAGCATATTGTTCCTTATGTTTCCCAACATACAAAATGTACTTGTAGGTATTACGAGTATGTTAATTATGTTTATTACTTAGTAATCTTTAGGATTTTATGGAAATATATGATATACTTACAACTTTAAAATCTTTTATTAATCGTGACCATGTTTACGAATAAAACGAACAAATATGTCGATAGACTTTTCCAATAACTATCGAATAGAACGCAGACTTGTTGAAGTGAGATCCGATCATTGAAGTTGAACTTGATTCCACAGACACAAAGGATCCTCATTTAACAATAGGACGCTAAAGTTCCTGAGATATACCTAACGTTCTAGGACAAAGTAGTGAAGAAGTTTAATAAAGATGTAAGAAAGCAAGTCTCTCTCGACAAAAGAGATTAAGCCTTTATTTACCACGCTGGCCAAGTGCGGGTTAGTGAATGACTTCAAACTTCAAAGTTTTCAAATTTCTCAAAACATGCCAGTTTCTTTACGATGTTTGGCTTTAAAGCACACATAATTTTTCAAGAAAACACAAAAACAACAACCCGCACTTGGCCGGCGTGGTGAATTCAGGCTTTATCTCTTTCGTCAAGGGAGAAGTCCCTGTGTTCCAGCAGTGGGAATAAAGGGGTGATTATGAGGTACACAGAGTTAACGAAATCTAATCCCTTTACAATACGTTTAGTAACACGGCCAAACCAAATTTCCTTAACAATATCCACTACAGAATAAATAATATTATACATAACACAAAGATTAAAATAACACATCACACGCAATACATAGGAGCATAAAGCCGGGTAACGAACCATACATTTACGGGAACTTCCCAAACAAAGATGCTCCCACTACGTTAGAGTATACTAGAGAGAACATTGTGTACTATTAATCAGTTTCCACGTCCCCTAGCTGCGAGCTACGAGACCGCTGAAGTAATGATGTGGAGAAGGTATCCGCAAATGAAATTAATATATTAGCATACTTTTAATTTAAAAATTATTTCAATAAAAAGAACGCACTCATGTCGCTCAAAGCTCAATACTCAATGAATAATCTTAGTTTTAATAAAATTACATTTGATCACCTCGCTTTATTTTGGTTTGTTATAATTATTATGATAAACTCTCTTTAGATAAATTTGTTGTCACTTATACTTGTAAGTAAAATTAATAAGTGGCGTCAGATTGGCCAAGAGATTAGTATAGCGACTGAATATATATGTTACGGCTAATACCCGAAGTGCGGCTACACCTAGTTCTAACCGGCTAAAACTAGGTGTAGCCACTGACTGTTGGTTAAACCTAGTATTAGCCGATTGTTTTCGGGTAAAACTAGGTGTAGCCTTCATCATGCCGGCTACAACTAGGTCCAGCCATTCCCTGTTGGATAAAACTAGGTCTATCCGATATCACTCCGGTTAGAACTAGGTCCAGACAATCCCTGTTGGATAAAACTTGTTGTTCTGATTAATAGTTTATGTTACTTTATAAAAGTGTGATTTATAATTAAAATAACATTCTTTAAATTATAATACGTAACTACTTATTGTCTGTTGTTAAAAAAATGTTCTTGATTGTTCCTATTATATTAAAAATTGCATGCTATCGGCAGAGCTTTTTTAGATATTAAAAAACATCCAATAAAAAGAAACGAAGAGAGTTTTTTTATTCTTATAAATCTCATTGTAATAATTAACACAAATTATTAGGAGTGCAATTTTTAATATAATAGGAACAACCAGGAATATTTTTTTAACAACAGAGAATAATTAGTTGCATATTATAATTCAAAGAATGTTATTTTAATTATAAATCACACTTTAATAAAGTAACATAAACTATTTATTAGAATAATAACAAGTTTTATCCAACAGGGATTGTCTGGACCTAGTTCTAGCCGGAGTGATATCGGATAGACCTAGTTTTATCCAACAGGGAATGGCTGGACCTAGTTGTAGCCGGCATGATAAAGGCTACACCTAGTTTTACCCGAAAACAATCGGCTAATACTAGGTTTAACCAACAGCCAGTGGCTACACCTAGTTTTAGCCGGTTAGAACTAGGTGTAGCCGCACTTCGGGTATTAGCCGTAACATATATACCAGAAGACGGGCAATGTTACGAGGACTGTTACTGCGATCACCAACATGATTCATGACATAAAAAAAATTAAGAATATGAAGTACGAATTAATAGACTTACGGTCCCCGTCTGCCATGATGACAGGTAAGTAAATACGCCGAAGATCACCTGAAAAAAGTTGAAATTGAATTGATCTTGCGAGAATTGCTTATTCTTGACTACATATTAAACAAAGACGCTGTCGCTGTCTGTACCTATGCTTCAATCTTTAAAACTACACAACGGTTTTGATGCGGATTTTTAAATAAGTAGAGTGATTCAAGAGGAAGCTTTATAAATATAATTAAGTACCCGGAGCGAAGCGAGGGTTGGTTTCTAGTCATCTAAATAGAGCTATCAAATCGTGAGTAGTTTTACTAACTTATTACTATTATATAAGCGTATTTACCGCATCCAAAGGGAAACTTTCGAAGCTCCCGAGCAGCGTTATTAGAAGCTTTGTCCCGGGGGAGGGGGTGGGGTGGAATGTTCTACGCGATATTACAGACCATTAGGCTGAAATTTTTGACAAAGCTCTCTGAATTTATTCTGAAATGGAACTGGAATGTCGGATACGTATTGAACTTGAAAAATTAATTGTTGAAAGGATTGTTGAATAATTTTACGGCTACAATGGTAAGCAGCTATGTCTAAACCATATTAAAAACCGTTTTAGAATTGCAAAATTAAGTAATTTGATTAACTTTGAATGATTAATATATTTTTCTCAAAGCTGTAAAGTGATCTGTCATATTTAAGATAATTTGTTTACGGAAAAGTAGCCACTGATGATGATAAGTCAATGACAAATTAAAGAAACAAAATTTTGGATGTTTGTTATTCTCCTACGGCTGGACCAATTAAATTTGGTATGAAGATAGTTGATTTGGTAAGTACTAGAAAGAACATAAAAACAACAAAAAAACATTAATTCGGATACTTTTTTAATTTATCAACAAATCGGGGGCACCAACCCCTCAAACGATAACAATCTACCAAATTATTCCTTTTTCCCCTAAAGTAACAGCCTTAAAGGAAATTGTCCTTTAAAACAAACAGATAAAGTTTATTTTCCTCTTCCCGAGTCTGACGATCTTAAGTACCTATTTAAAGGAAAATCCGCTCTTCGCTGTCGTAATAAAATTGATTTCGATTTGAACAGGAAATTATGAGCTGGATGCGCTATAAAAGGTAGCCTAGTTAGTTAGTTGATATTCTTAGTAAAGGGAGCGACTGGTATCGGAAATTGAATGTATTGATTTTACCTGACATTTTACTTTGTAACATATGTATGATGAAAATACATAAATATAGTATCTACTATATGTATGTATTAAGACCTATATCTATATGTTTTACATTTTATAGATATCGTTACAAAAACATAAAGTAAACTGAAGTATAGGATAGCAATAATGTAAGTTTTCGTGAAGTTCTGCTCTACGCCGTAGAGCGTCTACGAAGTACAATGAACACATTTTGTCCAAGAAATAAATAATTATTATGAAACACAGAATGATGATTTCGTTCTTCATGACAGTTACTAACAAGAGACTTTACTAAAATGCTTTTTAATAGTAAGGATGGCTTTTTTTCGGTTTAGCAATTTTATCCAATTCATATTAATTCAGCCTAAAAGTTTTTTTTGTCGAAAACCCAAAGTGGCTTACAAGTGGCTTTTAAACATTTTGTAGGTTCACGTTATAGGTAACAAGTAAAAAGTTTTTATAAAAAAATACTACAACTTTACTACTTCAATTGTAAAAAATAATTAAAGACAATTAAAAAAATAGTTAAATTAATTCAATTAAAGTAAAACATAAAGCTCTATATCAACTCAAAAACACACGTAAGGATTAAAAACAGCTTATTATAAAAAAACATTCCAGTCCATGAATATTAAATTAAATTTATCTCTTGTTATTTAATAAAGATAAAAGCAAGTCATAACACCCAACCGAATTTGTAGCTCGTTATTGAACAAAATGAATGATATATACATCAAGTTAATATCAGAAGTGTATATAGTGAAGTGTACTCACCACCGCTCGCCTCTGTAGCTCGCAAGCCACTGTCGGGCGGAGACCGCGAGATGCGCAGAACGACAAGATGCTGCGTGGCCGAACCTGTTGAATGTATGCATAGTATTATGCATATTTGAAACATAGAAATACATAAATTTAGTGCCACTAAGTCACAATTAAAAGACAAATATATTTATAAAATAATGGCAACAACTAACAGAAATATGAACGCTCAACATTTACCTGAACAGCACAGAGCAGTCGAACGATTTGTGCATGTTCTTCGGCCGTTTGCCGGCCTTTACTTATATTATTTATATTGGCGGTGATACTTAATCTCTACTCGTGGGTGTCGTCAGACCGACTAAAGGATTTCTGTATCAAATCTGCAGCAGTGTGGTTCTTTGGACTGTACCTACCAAACACAGATCACAGAAAATAACTGCGATGAACAACCCGACTTACGTGATATTGATAAACGTGGTGATTGTATCAATTTCCCAATGGCTTATGGTTCTTATGGGAAGTGCCTAGAAGTGGAACGTTATGTATTTGTGTACTGTAACTCAAGTAGACTGGCGCCCCAAATCTCCTCGCTAGACGCTGAATCACGTATCTAACGAAATTTACATTTCTACAACATCAAATAATGGAACTTAATTGCTCCTTATTTCTTCAAGGACTACTATACTATTGCTTTATTAGGCTACGCATGTTTTATAAGCTTTTAATTTCAGTATGTTAATGGAATAAAATGTAGAATTTGAGATGTGTCCGATCCTGGCATTTCTTAGGTAGGTACTTAATTATATTTTATGATACACATAATAATAAAATATCAATAAGTGTATTATATTTGTCTTTAATAGGTATGGTAGGTTAGGTAGGTAAGGTATATTGGATATCTTAAAGGTGCCCGTAACACAAGCTTCCAGAAATTTTTAAAAGAACACAGAAATAAAATCAACTTGGACCTTGAACTTTTACATTTTACTAATGCATTTTGAAGGGAGTAAAAAACTTAAACAAATTAAATTTCCATTTCATTTATTTTATTACAATTAATCAAAATACAATGATAATAATATATATGTAGCACTCAATTCTTAATCAAGCACAACTTAGGCACTGAATAAAGCCTGAAACTAAACCTAAAATTACGTAGTGTCACCTAGTATACATACAATCTACATCTAGCATTCCTAGAGTCTTATATAACCCAGTAGTGGGATGTATCTAATAGTGAAAACCTAAACTTAAAGGCTATTTTACTTCGAAAAATCTCTAAGTGTGGCAGAAAATATCATTCCAATTCAAATAAATATTTTTGATTTTTTGGTAAGTCGCTGGCAGCGCCATTCTAGTAATTCAATTAATATTCACAAAATGATGATTAATCCTCGAACTTCTAATTATTACCTAAATAATTTGTACAATTTCTAAATGCAACTAAAACGACTGTCATTTTAACAGGGAAATAATATAGAAAACACAAGTGCCTACATTGTCTAGAATATTATGTATTATATTTTCTACTATCTAAGGAATGATAACTTTATACTACAAATGGCAAAAAATATACAAATCGAGCAAGAAAATAAATTAAACATGCAAAAAATACAAAGAAAAGGCAACGATATGGCTAAGACAAAACGCAGTTCATTTCTGCAAAATGTAGATAGATGACACGCCATATGCCCTTTCTGTATAATTTGCGCCTTTGGGAAGGTAAAGATATATTGTCGAGTTATACATTCGTAGCAATATTATATTACTATCATTATTGGTCGCTTTTTAAATTACTTTGTTCAGAGCGTCATATTATTGAGCATTGAATAACTTTCACATTATCTTATCGGGAAATCAACGCACCTTAGTACATAATGCCATTATGGTTGACGAGCGGTCGGGATTAGTGCCCTTGCAGCCCTGATGATGTCCCGCGTATTGGGCTGAAACTGTTAGCATTATCCCGTACTCACCCGATCCGTTCTCACCCGATTACAATTAAGGTTATATCTTATATACTTATTCTATAAATTCTGCACTAAAAGATTTCTGAATTGTTTGGTATTGTTATAATTTTAAGCTTAAATATTAAAGCCTCCTTTATTCTATGAGAGTATATTATACCTACACACCTAATATCACGATTCGTATAATTAATTATCTTAATATTTTTACGCACGTGATCCTTGACTATAAAATTATATTCGAAGCCAACATTTCATTACCATTTAAGAAAGACCATCATGAGATTAATGAGTGTCAAAACCTTGAAACCTTGAACAAATTTATATTCTATCATCTATGGCTTTTAGGCTTCATTAGGATTTTAAGAAAAATCTAGTTTTTAAATTTTTATATTATGTATTAATTTCTAGCAACATTTAGTATTTTGGATCGGATAATTGATATTCAGTCGTATGTATAATTCGATGACTATTCCGGCTTATTAGTTAGTATAGTAACAGGTAAGATACTCCAATAAATGAATGGTTGATGTCATTTCGACAATACATTATTTTACAGCAAGCAAAATCATTTGAATAGAAAATCTAAAAATTACTGAGGAATATTAATTTAAACCAAAAACCATTATGTAGCTTTACACACTCACAAACTTTCGTTTGTATTATATTTTAAACTATAACATCAAATTACTTAGAAATTATATCACTTTTTGTTTGTAATTATTTACTCTGTCGATGGACAAATCATCACTGGCCGCCAAATCACATTATTTTCAAAATGGCGGATTAATAGGTATGCCACTGTTTGCATTTTAACTATCTATCCTCAGGGGCAATATTAATAGCCACCATACCATCCTGATTTATAGTAATCATAAACTTATTCCCTTTCTTCTCATGATCTTCACAGGGCAAATCAGGCAAAATGCACCCCGTATCAATTATATTTGTACTTACAGGTATCACTTTATCAACCTTCTGTTCAACATAAGACTCATTTTCTTTTATATATTCAGGTATTGTATTTTGTACTGTAGTGCCTTGAGGTTTGTCTATGTAAGCGTCTGTTGAATTAGGTTTATTTAGTGTTTGAGTTAGTTTAGTGTGTAGGTCTTTAGAGCCATCTTCGTTGAAGTGTATAGGGTAGTGCTTCGTTAACTCGCTTTTCAGGCGGAAACGCATGTCGCAGACTGAACACCTGTTAACAAGAAAATTATAATTACTATTTATTAAACAACTTACTTAGTACTTTATAACAAAACTTTTTGACCCATCTGTAATTAAATAGGTAATATAAAAATCACTTGTCGACCTTAAGCGTTTGAAATTAAAACTATAATTGACAGGCAGGCTTTTCTCCAATGAGAGTTCAGTCTTATATCTGTGTGTTTTTGACTGCTAAGTGGTAACACACTCAACTTTCATTCTAAAATAATCCAAAGATGCGCCTCTAAAAAATCATGTGCACTTTAAAAACACGTGCTCTAATGGTGAAGGCATATATCGTGAGGAGATCGGCATGTACTGAGAACTTTGAAAAGTTTGAAGGACATCACCAACCCGCACTTGGCCAGCGTGGTGAATTAAGGCGAAGCTCTCTCGTCAGGGGAGAAGTCTCTGTGTCCCAGCAGTGGGAACGTAAATAGGGGTGATGATGATACTCACTCATAAATGTTGTCCCCCAAATGTCCCCTCATATGTTTGACGAGGTCGTTGCTCTGCATGAAGGCGCGCTCGCAGTATCGGCAGCGGTAGGGCTTCTCGCCCGTGTGCGTGCGGCTGTGGCGCTTCAGGTGGTCCTTGCAGGTGAACCTGGACCATAGACAACAAGACTTTTTAAATATGGAACAGGATTGCAGACACATAAAGTCAATAGCTGTGCCTTTTTTATTTTTTATAAATATACACTATACAATATAAAATTATTTATTGTTACACCACATTACAAAAAGAGAAACAATGGGCGGCCTTATCGCTAAGAGCGATTTCTTCCAGGCAATTGTGGTGGAAGTATTTTTTATTTAATAAATATTGCTGGATAATTCACACAGCAACTTCCAGCCCGTGGTAAGATCGAAGCTTGTATTACGGGTGTTAGATTTCTGATATACTACATAGATAGATATATTTGTTTAATTATACAATATAACACCCAGACTTCAGACACAAATATTAGCAGATAGTACAATTTTTAAAAGTCTGGAGGCGGGAAAAGAACCCGCAATCTCTCACGTTCTCTTGCCACTGACCGCATATGGCAGGTGTCGCAGGCGTGCGGCCGCTGGCCGGTGTGTATGAAGGCGTGCTTCTTCAGCGAGGAGGGCTTGGTGAAGGCCGCGCCGCACGCGCCGCACGAGTACGGGTGCGCCCCCGAGTGAGTCACCAGGTGAGCCGTCATCTGACCTGGAAGGTAAGAAGGTAGATAGATAGATAGATTATTTAAGCCACGAGCAGACCGGATGCGTATACGTACACGTAAGCGTAGACGTGCACGTACCACTGAGTTGTAATGTATGGGAATGTATGAGACAGGACACACTGCACGCGCACGTCTTTGTTACGCAAGCGGTGTGGCGGCTTTATTGCACATTGGCGTCGTTTTAATTGGCAGCGATCGTACGATGGTGCGATGCGTTTTTCATCGTACTATCAAAGTGGTTATGGTTATTTTATGTGCTCGCACGATCACTTGCGATGTTCAATTGGGACACTCTGATGAAATCTGTATGTTTAAACTCGAACGACGAGAACGCATCGCACCATCGTACGATCGCTGCCAATTAGGACGACGCCTACAAGTACATACATTCTTAAATAATATTCGAGTGTACAAGTATGACTCGTCAAAAATGTTGGTATTGGCTCAGTGGTGTGCTGCGCTTGTCCCACTTACCATAGAGCTTACAGCCAAAGGTTTTCTTAGGTATTCACCACTAGCCGACCCACCGACAGCTTCGCTTCCGTTTTCTTATCAACCTCTCTATCTATATCTAAAATTTAGATATTATATATCCAACATACTGAATGAATTTAGATGAAGCCATAAATAAATCGGGAAATAGTTTTGACAGGTTATTAACAAGTATTATTATTCCCCGACGTTTCTTGCTTCGTCATCACGACAGAACTGAAAAATTATACTGTAAAAACTGTCGTGGTTTGATATCGCCGTCGAAAGCGGTCGTGATCCGTGTCCTTGCAGTGTCCTTGATCCTGATGAAGTCCCACGTTCTGGGACGAAACGATTGATCAATAGTCTACGTAAATAAGGTTCGTGTATTGCCCGTTTATCTCAATATGAACTGCAGATGTCGATACTGGTATATCCGTTTATTTATAATTTTTTTACCTTTTGTAGAGAACGTCTTGGGACAAAGTTTGCAAGCGTGCGGCTTGACGCCCGTGTGTCGGAACATGTGCTGCCTCAGGTTAGAGCTATTCGCGAACCCCTTGCCGCACTGCGAGCAGAGGTACGGAGTCTCGCCCGTGTGGATCCGGATGTGATCTTTGAGACTGCATATTTGGGTGAAGGCTGCAAACGAGAATAGATGCTATTTACTGGGAACTGCTATTTTGTAAGTGATTAGCCAACCCACTGACACAATTTTCTTTTTTATATAGCTTAGATAGAAAAAGTGGCTTCACCCATTATAATAGATTATACCGCGGATTTGCAATTTCTTTACATAATTATATATACATATAGATTATTATAGATATACCTTTATTACAAAATGAACAGATATGAGCCTTTTCCTCTGAGTGTGTTTTCATATGCACTTTCAGTTGGTCCGACCGAGAATAGCTTTTAGAACAATACATGCATTTAAGTGGATGCTCTTTTACATGTAGCCTCAGATGCCGCTTCACCAAAGATTTAGATGAAAACTCTTTCTGACAAACATCACAAGTATAGCTCTCTTGTTCATCTTTTTTATGCTTTTTCTGATGTAGTGTAAGAGACCTGATATTTGTAAAAGATTTTCCACAATCACAAGGAAATGATGTTAGTTTTTCAACAGGTTCATCTTTAATCGTTGCAACATTGTGAGTTGATATGTGCTGAAACAATTCGGCTTCATCCGGAAATACTGTATTGCATATTTGACATTTATTTTCATGTTTCAATAAATGTTTCTTTAGATTGCCTTTTCTTAGGAATTTTTTATTACAGTATGTGCACTGGAATTGTAAATTGTGTAACTGTAAGTGCTTTAGATACTTTGACTCTTTTGTGAAACTTTTATTGCATGTTGAACATGTGAATGTCTCAATATTTTCTATAATTATATTGTCGTCTTTTACATCTGGTTCAAATTTGAGTTCATCATTGTCATAAGCAAAATTATCGTAAGAGAAATCGTCATAGTTCTGTTCTAATTCATTCTCCGTTTTGATTTCTGTCTTCACTGTTTCGTTGAGGAGTATCTTGAACTGTTCCTCGACTCGAGCAGCTTGACTGCGGAATGCATATGACAATTGAAGGATCTTGATGCATTCTTCACACAAGTTTTGGGGCAGCCCATCATCTTTTATCACCTAAAAATCAAGTATAAATTCAGACATTTTGGTATATTTTCAGCTAAGATAAAGTTGTTTTAGGTACTAAACAGTATTTTCATTAATTCCTAAGCTAAAAAAAATAGCATGTCAATACCCAACGTGACAAGAGCTTAAACTATAAATTCATTTCATGGTGTAAACAATTATTTAAATAGATAATCCTTGAAAGAGACATTGAGTATCTCTAAATGTTTGGTCTAAACAAGGCAAATTACGCAGATGAATAACATGGTTTACTTTAGGAACTAAATTGTCCCACTTACGTGTAACGAAGCACATTCAAGTAGCAACTGAGATAATTGAATATTGCTGTTCTCGTCCGTGATAATAGATTCGTAAATATGCACCAATGTAACGTTACTCTTCATGCACGTCCTGCACGATAAATTCATGTCCTGCATTTTAAAATCCTTCAAACATTCATAACTATACTAGAGTTTGTAGTTTTAACGTAGTAGGTTTAATTTAATTTTGCAAAAATAGTAAATAAACCGAAACACAACAAGTTCCGTTGCGATGGAGAATTGCCAGCTTATGGAAAAATATACATAACATACATTAATAAAATTTACCTTGTTTATTGTAACAACGTTTTATTTCATTGTTTTTTTATTAATGTTCTAATTAATTAATGAAACGATACGACATTAATTAAGTCAATAGTTCGGGAGATCAAACGTTCATGTGAAGTTTTTATATTGAACTAAAAAATATTTAACTTTTCCTTAAATATTTTATAAGATTCTTTTAGAACTTCAAGATCTATTATTTCTGTTATTTTCTTTTTTATTATTTAGCGTAAGACGCATTGGTTGTAAAAACTGTAGGTAATGTTGTCAACAAAACATTTTTGAACTTTTTTTGAACTTTAAGAGCTGGTAGCACTAACATAGTCACAAAAACGTCAAATTTATTTGTCAAATTGTGCTATGACTATTTATCCTCGGCCTGATAACGTAACGGCGTTTTAACTATTGGCCATATAGCTAACACGAAAATAAAATATTATGCTCGTAGCCGTTCCATCTGTAAAATCAAATTAAAATTCGCTTCCACAACAACCAATGCAAAACTTAAATTTTATTCATATGTTGTTAAGTACATACGACGTAGGACGATAATTATGTCAAAGTCCCATAAAGTTCTATGATATTGACAATAACAATAATGACAAACTTCAGGTCAGTTTAATTTCCAATGAAACAGATGAACAATGTTTATTTTTTCTATTGTGTTGTAAATTGTGCGTACAAAAATTTTGTAATAATAATAAGTTGATTATTCGTATAATTCATAAGGCTGACAAATAAAATGAAAGTGTTCCCCGTATTTGTGTTTCCTGTATCCCTCGAGTTTTATTTAAATGCACGACATACACACAAACAGCTGCTTACTGTTTACAATCCCTGCGATTTTTCTGTGAACTTCAAAGGTAGGCATATGGCCTCATTATTTCGTCACTTATGTATTGTGTGTCGAAATACTATAATAGCTCAACTTTCTCATATATTTAATGTTTCAGTATTATGTACGTCGCCGAATAAATTCACCGTTATCGACCCTGAGGGCGTGATTGCGCCACAGAGCTGCATCGATATTGTAGTGAGGTACACCCAGCCATCTGCTACGCATTGCGATGGCATCGAGAAGTTCAGAATCACTATGTATGACAGCAACACTCAGCAGGTAGGAATATCAAATTGCTCTAATGTACCCATATAACTCGAATTATTTCATGTTGACACAAACCTTTGGCATTCCATAAAAATACACAATAGATGGAACAAATATATGTTATTTTTTAATGTAATAAATATAAGGTACTAGCTTTCCGCCCGTGGCTTCGCCCGCATTATATTAGATTTTAAAAAAAGCAGTAAAAAGTATCCTATGTCCTTCCCCCGGTTCTAAGTTGCCTCCCTGCCAATTTTCAGCCAAATCTATTCAGCCGTTCTCGAGTTATAAGTTCAGGCACTAACACGACTTTCTTTTATATATATAGATTTAGGCAACCAGATTTACATTATAATAACCATGAACCCACAACCATAGTATGAAGTTGTTTTCAATAATTACTTGTACGATTTCAGCCTCTTGGTAAAAGGGACATACCGACAAAACTACTTGAAGGTGAACCTTCTAGCTCAAACCCAGAGAGTTATGGAGAAAACTTTCACCCTATAGTGACCAGATCTACTCCGGTCAGGCATACTGAGGACCCCAAAGTCCCATGTAATCATCCCCACACATCACATTACAGGTAAACTGTAAATTCAACTTATCAGAAAATAAAATATTGCAGCTAGTGTCAATATGAAAAATAAATATTAGTAATAATAAAAAAAAAAAATAGAAAACAAGAATTTATTCACTTTGTACATTTTGGTACAACATTTATTTCCATAAAATCCTAAAGATTACTTGGAATTGCAATAATCAATTTGAGTTTGTAAAAGATTATTATGAACTATTCATGTAAATTATACTTGGACTTATTTAAAAGATGTTTACTATGTATGTAAATTAGATATTGCAAGAATTCACATCAGCTCTCATTTAAATTACTAAGGCATGTTTCAATTTGAACTAGATACATATTAATTTTGATCCATTTAAAACTTTTATATTATCAACTTTCTGATATTGGATAGATGTTTGTTCTTCTTTTGCAAATATACTTAGTTTTGGATGGTAAACAATAAATAATATAACCTATTGTTTATTTTTCAGGGAACAACAACCTGTAAATATTGTTGCTGTAGCAGTCAGCATCTGCTGTATAACAGCATTACTTCTACCAACACAGCCAGAAGATGTGGCCAAATCACAACTACCTGAATGGGTCCACATTGGAGCAAACCTAAAACTAGTATTTGCCTTTGTACTGGGATTAGTCAGCATGCTTGTATTGAGACCTTGATTAATGTTTTTGGGTTTAAAGGAAAATTTAAAATTTTCAAGTATGATGTTGATGACTAAATCCCATTATTTGAGACATCACTTATGAATGATCTTTTGCACTCCCTATCCTTCTTAGCAATATGCAAGAAGTGTCTCTTATTATTAAATAAGATAACTTTTGATTGTACTCTTGGCTGTACACATTGATTGTTCATATTATAATTATTTTAAGGTTGAAGAATGTAAATAATATGAACTAAGTTCCTGTATATATAAAATATAAATTGTCCAGATGTGCTTTGCCTACCAATTAAGTTCTGAATGAAATAAGACACCAATTCTGCTTGAATTTTTTATTTAGATTTATTGTATTGTCATGTGTTTCGAGGAAAACCTTATAACTAGTGGCTGCTAAAGTTTTTAACTAGGTATGTTCTCTATACTAGCAAAGGTTAAACTAATTGTAACATATAGGAACCATTATTGTTGGCATAAGGGTGGTGAATGGTGCATAAATTTTGTTTTGTTTCTGGGTGCTATTTTACTAAAATAAATCTACTTTTATTATTATGACTTGATCAAGAAAATGATTCTTTACATTAATATTACCATGTTTATTTATGAAATTCTGATAATTTATTTTCAAAACAATGTGAATTCCATTGACAATAGTTTCACAGCCTTACATTGTATAGGATAGTTTCATTAATTTTAGAAGGTACTTAAAATATGTGTAAATAGAATGTATGCAAGCTGCTATATTTTTTTTTTATTGGAAAGACATTGTGTGGAATATCATTTATAATGTAATTAATATTACATAGTTATATTATTGTGTGGTTTGGGACCATTGCTGTGAAATATTATGCCAAATACAATGTATAAAGAAATGTATCTTTTCATAATTGACCTAAATCTTTCAACCTTACAATTTCACTTAAGACTAACACTCTTGATATGTACAGCTCATTACAATTCATTGGTAATTTTTGTAACTTTATTTCTGAGCTGAAATTGATATCAGGATATCAATAAGGTAACAAACTAATTGCAAGACTCAGTAATACTAATAAATAACAATAGACAACTAACCCCCTAACATTTGTTTTTTTGGGGACAGAAAGTCTTTTATTTCAAGGGTGGAGTGGCTTCATTTGTTTGGTTTCATTATTTATTCATTAAAAACACCAATTGCTGAACAAAGTTTAACACATTGCACAAGTTAATAATAGGATTCTATTTAACATATATTTTATGCATTACTAGTGAGGCAAATGGATTGTTCTAAATTAACTAAGCTAATCTTTTCAATCCCAAATTCAATATATCACAAGGTCATCCATTAAAAATAGCTTCTTAATGTTCAGACAATTCCATCAATTTACCATTGCTTGAACACAAATTATCCTATAAGAGAACACCAGCAAAAATGGCAAAAAGTGTTCTAAACAACGAAAAGTGATATGGCAAAATCACTACATTACCTTATAGCTAGAAGGCAATTTTTACAAAGGATATGCTACAAGTCGACCATGATATGAGTGAACAGTGGATGCAACACTGTCGCCACTTCTGTGAACTTTAGGGAGCTCAGACCATCTGCTGATATTCGAGTTTTAATATCAGTCACATAGTCCATTTGTTTATGCCTGAAACAAAAGTAACAGCAAATTAAACTGTTGTCATAGTAAATAATATATTTCACAAACATTAGCATGCAATCTTACCCTTTAAACTGAGCCTGATGACTAAACATGTGATACTTGCTAGTGCTAGGTTCAAACCTGCACAGATTCAAATTATAAGCTTCAATTCTTGAATATAAGTCATCATCTTCACCACTCTGACCAAAGTATTCATTACTCATTCCATTTATAACTTTATATTGCTTTGTTAACATTGCAATAGCTCCACCAAACAGGTTCAAGTATGGCAGTACAAACCTGTCACAAATAAATATATTAGTACAAGTTCTCTATGAATAAGTATTTTAACAATGAAAGCAAAAATCTTGTATGGAATATCAGACAGAGTAGATTAAACATACCTGTAGCTGGAACTGTGGAACAGTGAGGCGGAAACTGATTAACATGATTGTGTACAGAATGTTGAGTGTGTTTACTGGCATAACTAAAAATAAACAAAAACAAGCATCACACATCAGGTACAAGAAACAAGCTTACTGTGATGACATGAGAATATTTTCTTTGGTAAACACCTAAAATTATTGATGCTTGAGGACATGTGCCTTGGACGGATTGTGCAGGAGTACAAATTGGCAGGTTTCAGTGGTATCAGGTCTACATCATGTAGCACCAGGCAGGGGTATCCAGCTTTCATGGCTGCCAGTGCCCCAATGTTCAACAGTTTAGCTCGGTTGAAAGGAAGCGAGTCAACTTGTTCTATCACATAAATGCGATAGTGGATTTTCTGTCGCCGAAAAAATGTATGCATGTATACTAAAAATCCACGTAACTGCTCTGCTCTGTCTCTGCAAACCATAGATTGTGATCAACTTATGCTTTGTATGACAATTTTTGTTACTGGATATCGTAGGTAATTAAATAAGGAAATATGAATATTTACCGATAAGGTACGATTACAGCAGTGCTAAACTTCGGTTTGCAGTCTTGAGGAGAATATTCTCCGCCTTCCCTAATATGATGCCCTTCGACTAAATCCCCATCAACTAGACTAACTGACAAAGTAGTGTCATCATAAATTACATCTCTGTAGTCGCAATCGATAACTGCAGTGCTGGTGTAGTTATCCGCAGTCTCTTCATGCAGGTAATCCATGATGTTATCTTTTTCAATATACTCGTAACTGCGACGAGCGTTCATATCGGGATGTAAAACGATCACAAGGGCTACGATTGCAGCACCACTAAATAGAAATTTCTTTTTCAATGTATAACGCATTTTGAGCAAATAATAACAGGGAACGGGGAAAAGAAAGAATGTTTACACTTTGTGGATTTTTCTGTTACAAATAATTATGTCAAACTGTCAAACTTACTTAAGTCAGTAAGCTGTGTTGCCAACAATAAATAATAGTGAGACACATTATAGACAGTTGACAGTTAGTATTCAATACTTATTCATTTATTTTCGCCATAGAATCTATGATTTTCGCACGCAAAAAGTAACATTAAAAGCGTGATTATTTAAAGGCAGGTTTGAGCCCAATAATATATTTAGAACCTACTTCGGCTACAGTCGTACCAACTAGTTTATAAAAAAAAAATTATGGGCCAAATATGTCCCAATGCTGGGCAAAGTAAGATGACTTAAATGTATTTAAAAGAGCATTAGGGGTATTAGATATAGAAACGTACGTACGATCTATCTTATCTGTCTTGGACTACCCGAAGCAACTATGTTAAAAAAATATTATTGCGGGTACCTTCCTTAAAAGTTTTTATAAAAAGCCAGAGACTAGAGACGTAAATTGAAATGATAAATATAAGATTAATCAAAGTGCTAAATTAAAACTATTTTTATTCAGATTTGAGTGACAAGACGACAAAATGTCGTTCAATGACTGTGACGAAACTTTAACAGCGATTGATAGAGTTGAAAAAAGCAATAATTCTGTGGAATTGATAAGAAAAGACATTCAAAATGATGTGAATACGTCTTGGGAAAAATACCTTGGTGACTTCAATGGGCCCAAAGTGAATACGACTCCTCCTTTAGAGTGTAAAATGATCATTGATGACCTGAGCCCATGCGATGGTGATTCAACTACCAGCTCTTCACAATCCGAAGAGTTTGTGAACTTGCCTGCAGTCTGCAGCGAGGCTGACGTGAGTCTTTCTCTTAAAGACTTTCAAATAAAAAACACTGAATCCGACCAGTATTTGAGGTGCAAACGTCTGAGGCGAGACAGCATGCAAGACAACGAGGATCTAAGACCAATGAAGAAAACTAAATGTATAGATTCAGCTGCCTCAAGCACTTCTAATTTGACTGAAAGCGACGGAATACAATTCGGTACATCTATGTCTCCTAGCTTGATGGCCAGCAACTCTGAGACCTCCTTCAAAACGGTTAGCAGTAACAATTCATTCAAAATCGTGAAGAGGAGATTAAAATCTGATTCAAATTTGTTTCGAGATGCTGTACAAAGGTCACGTAAAAAAGGAAATCACAGCAAACAAAATCACTCTGTTGTGAGCACACCGGGTAAGTGTTTGAACTCCTTAGTGCACGTATCTAGGTAGATAGACCATAGCCTTGTTAGTTGAGAGAAATGGTCTTAGGACACTATCAATCTATTGAAAGATATGATCTTTATTTACAATTTTCTCGAAAATGTTGATGATAGGTAGTTAGATACTGATCAAAAGGGCCAATAGGATATATTTCATAAAAAGAAGAAATCATGAATGGAATTAAGTAGGTAGGTACCCATCGAATTATTAAATAAATTTTACATTCCATATTATTTTCTTAAATGTACTTAATTGTTATCTACACATAATGTAAGGAAACATGACTGTGTAAGGTACCTAAGCAAATAATTCTATTTGATCTCGCCGGGATGTCTTTTTGGTACCTATACTTTTAATCGTAGTTATATACCTACGTAGGTACCAACTCAATGATAAGTCGATGTTATAATTTATGTTCACAGATAAACATTATTATCATTATTGACTTTTTTATTCAAAACATCTCGCTTGTATCAAGTCAGCGGCAAATATAGGTCGTGACATCATCGAATGTCGCCATTGCATTCTAAAGCACTGGTTTCCCAACGGTCAGATTCAAAGCTCGTTTGAACCAGATTGAGTAAATGTTATGGGTGCGAAGGAAAATTGTTTGAAATTGGAAGTGGAAATTGAGTGTGGGTTAGATTCAACAGTGTTGAGTGATGTGGAATGGTTTGTGCTATCAGGTGGAACGCCGCGGAAGGAGCGGCACCAGCGGCGAACCAACAAATCTAAGCCATGGAAAATTATAGATTTTTGTTCCTGGATTGGAAAAAAGGTACTTACTATATATATTTTTATGTGTTAGGTTTATAACAGGCATTTATAAAACTAATTAAAATATTTAATAATTTTATTGATCATTACATTTACCCTATTCATACATTTATATCGGATCAGTACCTGAACTTGGCGTGAAAGATAGACAAAATTAATTTCACATTTATTTTAATTTTACGCATAAAGATAATTTGATATTCCACAAACTTAAAATATGTAAGTACCAACCTACCTATTCTAAATTGTATTGTTAATGTCTATTTCTATATCCCAGGGTATACAGTCACTCATAAACTTCTATGAACCTCGCGACGAACCTAAAGATGTTATTCCCACTAAGCCATGTAAGAATGAGAGGACAGAAGAGACGACGACGTTGAATGAGATCAGAATGATGGTGGAAGAGCAAGGGCAGAAGCAGGCACTACTGTCTCAGGAAAACTGTGTACTTAAACAAAACATAATGCAAATGATGTCGAAGATTGAGGAACTCGAGGCTGAGATCAGGTAAAATTGCACCACATTTGATTTTTTATTATGATATTCCTCAAGGATAAAGGATAAGGATTACATAAAAAAAAAACAAAATTCAGAAAATATACTTAAGTACCCCTAGAGGTACCTATTATAAATGCATGCTATTTATTTTAATAATGAACATAATTTCATAATTCTATAATAATTAGGATTATAAATAAATTAACGTAGGTATATTATATAACAACATAAGATAAATTAACGTAATTCATCATCGTGTTTTCCAGAAAGTCGTCAATGCAACCACGGCCCCCCGCACCATGCGGCCCCCCTCCCCCTCCACCGCCACCACCGCCGCCACCACCACCACCACCACCGCCGGTCTCAAAGCTACCTGTGAGGTCAAACACCTTACCGCGCTGTGGTTCGGCCCCACCTCGGATCGCTGCCCCCAGGCTCGCCATCACGCCACAGGATATAGCTAACGTGAAACTTAGGAAAGCAAAGGTAGGTACAGTCGCCCAAGAAAGTGGTCTACCGGTTTTGCCAAAAGTTTCTGTGCGATGTAATGATCGATATGGTTGACTTTTCTAACATAATTTAACTGACGACGCACAAACGAATCTCAACCGTAGAGTGGTAGATAGAACCAATGCACACTGGGCTGTACTTACTTCCCCTTTTACAATAGGTACTTCGTACAGTCATCCTACTAATATTATAAATGAGAAAGTGTGTAAGAAAGTATGGATGTTTGTTTCTCTTTCACGCAAAAACTTTTGAATGGATTTTGATGAACCTTTTCAATAATGTAACTTATACCTAAATTATAAGAATAACACATAGGCTACTATTTACCTACGGCTAGAAATTTCACTGACGCGGGCGAGCGAAACCGCCGGTGGAAAGCATATAATTTAATAATATTATTATGTAGGTAGGTACCTATTTACAGTACCTTCTTGAAATTTTCAGGACAATCCTATCCGTCAAGCAAAGATGACCCAACAACCCTTAGTGACCCAGCAGATTTTGCAATCGACGCGGGCAAAACTCGGTCGTACGCGACCTGTAGCAGCTTCTACACCTAAACAACAACTCAACGAGCTGGAGAAGTAGGTATTTTTATTATTTTTTAATTAACATTACACTAATGTGAATCCGCAAATTTCAAAATTCAAAGGGTTCAAAAATGCTAGAAAATTCATAGCTTAAAAATTCAATCCTAAAACGAGTTTTTATTTGATTACTATAAAAATATTAGATTATCAACCCCGTATTACATTGCCAGGGCACGTGTCTTACTAATAAAAACCGTTGTAAGTCTTGGAGGATTTGTTAGGTACACCTAATCATCGTAGTAAGTTGGTAGGTACGTACTACACAAAACGATACTGCTGCATATGATTCAAATCGCTTAGTCGGTTTGACTGTGGGTTGACTATACTCAAAGAGAAGGGGTGGTCCTAAGCCAGTATTTCTCTCGTTTATAAAAAAAAACATATCCTTATTTTCTCTCACAAAACAGTACTTACACAATAAGGATTACATTATAATATATGTTGTGGATTTTAAATAAATAGTGAGATGAGAAGATAATTATGTACCTATTTAAAAAATTCAGATGTCTTCTGCAAGAGGCGATGGTAACAACACTGTACAGGCGCCGAGGGGCTCGCACCACGATCCTCCGAAGCGCTGAGGAGTTGCGTCCTCGCCCCTACCCTGCCCGGAGCCCGCGCTCACCCCGTTCTCCCCGCGCCAGCTCATTGCCCAGGGCTGCCAACGTATCACCACTCAAATTCCCAAAACTACCTACTTAATCAACCTTACAAAAGGTACCGTTAGAATTAGATTAATCTTTCGATACCTACTTTGCAATGCTAGTCATTATTTTACTGCTAAGTTTGTGAGTGGTATTAATTTCCAGACCGTTGAAATAATTTTACTTGTTAACGAGTGCTAGTGCTCAGTCAATTAATTTCGTATGTATGGTAGATATTGTAAATTAGATTTCTTATATAAATGGTTTTACTATATTTACATTAAATACAATCCTTAGTATTCATATAATAACATGTGTGTCAGCCAATAATAGGTTCTGGACGTTATTTTAATATAATACCTACCTATCATGTTTTTATAAAGGGTACATTATTATATTGTTTTGGATGAACAGCAAGTGTAATTATTATATGTATAATATAATTAATATATTTAGTTAAATTGTGTAATATAATTTCATTAAAAACAGTATTTAGGTAGGTACATTATATTTATTAAATATATAAATTCTAATCTGATTGTGTAAATTAAAATTTATATTTTGTTTTAGTTAGAATATGAAGTAGGTACCTACTCAGAATAATCAATTTACTGGTAAATTTCTTACACGTCAAGTCGTAAGACTTGATAACTTACCTACTTCATCATTTAACAATATTATTATTGACGTTGAGTACATGGTTATAATTTATTGATAATATCATTGACCTGGTGTAACCTACGTTTTGTTTATTATTATAGTGTGTTATTTTATTGAAATGGACATGGTACATCATTATTTTCCTTAATAAAAAATGTATTTTATATCTAGGTACTTACTTATATTATTTTTTTCGTCCGTTGTGTAGTTTTAATAATTTATGCATACATAGGGATATAGGTACAGAGAAAGGTGTTCAGATTAAGCAAGCTAAACTATTTAGGTCTGCCTAGGTACTATCTATCTTTCTATATTTCTATATCCGCTTCCACTGCTGGTACACGGACTGTATGATGGACTCTAGAGTAGTAAGAGTAGGACTCTGAAAACTCGTTCCGAAAAGCTTGACCGATTTAAAAATCGTTTACTCTCTGTCTATAGTGTCTATGCGTGCCTACTTACCACAGCTACTTACCTACCAATTTATCGGCGAATTTGACTCTTATTTGACCCCAACGGAACCCCGTTACCCGATAAGTAGAAGTGATTTTTTTAAAATAGGTATTGGACAATTTACACAGCGACATCTAACCCCGTGGTAATAGACCAGGGTTTATAATTTTTTACAAGAAAAAAAATAGTAGTAGAATGAAACCCATTAGAAAAGGAGGGGAATATGACAAATATTAAAGGAAAAATAAATTACGGTCGATCGGAGTTCGGGAAGTGGGAGGGGGTGGGCTTTTAAGGGGAGAAAATGGTTTATCTCGATTTGCGGTGAAACTACTAGTCCTATGAAAAAAAGTTATATGGCAAATTTGTAGGTAATAAAACGATCTACAGCTTTTAATTCACAACTTTTTTACATAACCTCAAAACTTATGTGAAAAATTCTAATAACCAAGTTTTTTGTTTTTTTTATTTATCTTTTTCAAAAATTGTTATTTTTCTACGAAATTTGGTGAAAACTTACCTATTTATGTCCCAAATACACTGTGATTTATTTGATTGAAAATATTATTGTTTTCACCTTATTTTGACTTAATTTTCAAAAATATAGACTAATTTTCAATCGAAAATTCACGTGTCAAAATATTAGCTTTTTTATAAAAGTCGGTGTGCTTTATGTCCATTGAAATCTCTATTTTGTGATAGTTAAAATAAATATTTACATTACGATAGTAAATATTCTCAGAAAATGCACAAAACCGAAACAAAAATTTGTATCATTAGGTACAATTGCATCATAAAAATGTGATTTTGTCTTTTCAGACTATATAATAATAATAATAATATAATAATCTGTTTGTATAATGTGCAATAAGTCGGATTATAAGCAATTATATATAAAAAAAATTTGCAAAATCACATTTTTATGATGCAATTGTACATAATGATACAAATTTTGTTTCGGTGTTTTGCATTTTCTGAGAAAATTTACTATGGTAATGTATACATTTTTTTTAACTATCAGAAAATAAAGATTTCAATGGACATAAAGCACACTGATTTTTATAAAAAAGCTAATATTTTGACACGTGAATTTTCGATTGAAAATTAGTCTATATTTTTGAAAATTAAGTCAAAATAAGGTGAAAATAATAATATTTTCAATCAAATAAATCACAGTGTATTTGGGACATAAATAGGTAAGTTTTCACCAAATTTCGTAGAAAAATAACAATTTTTGAAAAAGATAAATAAAAAAAACAAAAAACTTGGTTATTAGAATTTTTCACATAAGTTTTGAGGTTATGTAAAAAAGTTGTGAATTAAAAGCTGTAGATCGTTTTATTACCTACAAATTTGCCATATAACTTTTTTTCATAGGACTTGTAGTTTCACCGCAAATCGAGATAAACCATTTTCTCCCCTTAAAAGCCCACCCCCTCCCACTTCCCGAACTCCGATCGACCGTAATTTATTTTTCCTTTAATATTTGTCATATTCCCCTCCTTTTCTAATGGGTTTCATTCTACTACTATTTTTTTCCTTTTTTGACCAATTTTGAAGCTATCTGCACTGGTCTATAAGCTCCAAGCCTGTGTTACGGTTGCTAGATTTCTGATATACTTAATATACATAATATAGACAGATATTTTTATTAATACATTTATAACACCCAGACACCCGGAACAAATATTTGCAGATCATACAAATTGTTGTTCCGAGGCAGGAATCGAACCCGCAACCTCTTGCATCGCAAGCGGACCTTCGCCCGCTGCGCCACAGAGGTCGTCAAATAGTAAGGTATTTTTGTAAAAAATATAAAAATATATAACTTCGTAGAAAACATTAAAAGTGCTTTTAAAGTAATATAAAGTTTTCCACCTGGCAGCACTGACTGCAGGCATTGAGAAAAAAAAACAATCAAACAAAATCTTATCAAACCAAACAAACAAACAACAGCTGACTGACTGTGACTCAGAGCAAGGAATTTAAATGGAGAGGCCATAAGTACGAAATCAACGTGTATACCTACGATTCATAAATTAGTGTTGTACTAGGTAGGTAGGTAGTAATAATTGATCGATAGAGTTTGTTTTCAACTGAACTTTTTTTTATGATAATGTATTTATTGTAAATTGAAGTCCGTAAATATTAAATTATATAATTATAGAATTAATACAGTTATAAAACCAAGCAAAAAAAAAACATTTTAACTAGAACAAAAAAAAATACTTAAGTAGTTAAACATTCGTTTAGCGTTTAGTTATATTCTGTGGGCATATTAATATATGAAAATGAACTTTTAACCTTATTTTAACTAGTTTGAGTTCTACTTAATGTTTAAAGTTCATTTTAACTAAATTAATATACCCACAGAATATAACTAAAGGAATGAAAGACCTGAAGAAGCCAAATGTTTTAGATAATTATAAAACACAATATACTTACTTATATTTAGTGTATTATTATATATCAAAATAATTTATATTTCAAAATAATATAATATTGTATACAAAACCTAAAATCTAATCCGTCATTTCATTCTACGATTCATGCAATTCTGCAAAAACACAATATATAATCAACATTTATTCAAATTATCATGGTCTATAATTTTTTACCTAAGTCTAAAATCAAAATATCGATAACTCGTGCAATATACAAGAACACCACTATCGATGTAAACAAAACCAAAAAGTGACAGTAAATGATATCCAAAGTGACAGTAAATGATATCGAAGGCATCGAAGCAAGGCACGTGCATGACGTCACGATAAATATTGGCAACCAAGCGAAACTGTGGTGTATATAGTTAGGCTCTTTTTAATTGCATACATTAGACAGAGATGTCATCATTTTTATTTTAGTCATCTTATAAACTAATTCCATAGACAATTTTGCAACAAATCTATTGGTAATAATCTAAGGACTGTGACTGGTTTGGTTCGGGTTTTCTCATTCGTGTGCGTGTTGCGATATCTATTTTCTTGTAAATAACCTTGTAATTAAAATTGTTTTCTTGTAATTAAAATTGTTCTTTCTTATCCTCCGTAAAACAAATTATGTGCGAATATAATTACACAAACTAGTCTAAAACTACAATGAAAAGTGTTACAGGTCAAAGGTAAAGTTACAGGACTCCCCTACCATGGATTTTAGTTCACACAATCCCACCACTTCAAATTCTTTGAACTTAGCAGCTAGAAATAACGACGTTCCAAATGTAAGTGGACTAATAAACAAAATAAATCCAAACTGCGTTGATAACCGGGGATGGACTTGCCTGCATGAAGCGGCTAACAGCGACAGCTATGAAAGCCTCGTCCTTATACTATCTCACCGAGATTGCAGACCTCTGGCAGAAACACATGAAGGTCACACTGCCTTATATCTAGCTTGTCGAAACCTCGCCTCAGTGAAAACAATCAAATATCTACTCGAAAACGTAAAAGGCATCGCAAACTACAGCAGCACAGAGGGAGTAACTCCATTGCATGTCGTAAGCGAACAGGGAAGGGTAGAAATAATACAGTTACTCCTAGACTATGGAGCACTAATTGATGCTCAAGACTTTGATGGTGATACTCCATTACATGAGGCATGCCTTGCTAAACAGCCTGAGGCCATAAAACTGTTACTTTATGCTAAAGCGAACCCTCAAATTCAGAATGAACAGCTGTTCACTCCATTCCACATTGCTTGTGTTGGCCCTAGCTTAGAATCAGTGGCAATCTTCATTTACTTCATTAATGATGTGAACCAAAAAACTTCTGCGGGAGATACTCCACTAATGATCTCACTACACAGTCACAATGATGAAATAGTATACTTCTTGTTAGACAATGGGGCTAACCCTGACATAAAAAATTTGGATGATAAATTAGCATTAGATATAGCTATAGATATTGGTTTTAGTTCAGTTTTCAAGAAACTGTTGTCTGTAACTGACAATAATGTTATAAATGTGAATATAGTTTGTCGTGCTTGCAAACCTCACTACTTTACATTGGACATTCTTGATGCCTTACTGACAAGTGACCTAGGATCAAAGTTCTTTGAATATAGTGACCCATGTCCAGACTCAGTTGTGGAGACTATTAATGACCTGAAACCTGTATATTTGACACATGCACCATTGAATGCTTTTCTGAATATCTGTGAATACATCTTTGTTATGTCACAAGAGAAGTTCAAGGAATATTTTTATTTATTTCTTGTAAGAGGAGTTCCAGTAAATGCAATTCAACCCACAGAATTCCCACCTCTAACATACATTCATTATTGTAGCCATAATTCTTGTTTTCAAGAAGTGAGTATTTCATACATTTACTTATTCCAACATAATTACAGGCTTACTGTCTTAGCTCAATTTATCCATTCATAGAGTCATTGATTTTGTATATGATAACAAAAACCCTTTTTTATTTATAACATCCCAATACTGGCAGATTGTTGCAAGTTACTATTGTTTTCACTTACCTTATAGTACCTTCATTACAATATAAATACAACAGTATTTTTATTCGAGCAAATGAGTAATTTGTCAAATATCTGCAAAATATATTCACTTATTTCAGGTTTTTGACATCCTGGTGAAACATGGATGCAATGTGGACCACTGTAGTACAGGGGACCAATCTCCGAGTATAACGGATGCGTTTTTAGCATCATTATGCTTAAACCCACACACATTAGTGCCGATGCTACCATACAGTCTGTATTGTGACCCAGACTCTATCTTACAGGTAGCAGATAAGAATGGACTGTTGGAAAGAATACCAGTGCCAGTAAGTGTTTATTATGTGAATAGTACCAAATCTTGGAGGTCTATGTTGGAAAACAAAGTTGAAATCAAAATTATTTACTTTGCAGGCATTAATGCAAGTAAATTTATGAGTTTGTACGAAAATTTGACGACGGCGAAGGCCCGCCTGAGACTCGAAATTTGTATACACAGCTTAATCAACCCATCCGTTCTTGAATTATAAAATAAAAGCGAAAGTGGCATTGATTTTTGTATATTAGAAGATATCAGAAATCTAGCTTTGTGAATTTGCAATCAATATTTATTTATTTATTAATTTACCTTTTCAGGTTCTCTACAATCTTCTAGACAAAATTGATAACAAAGATATGTCAATATTAGAATATCGGACTAATTTTGTGCCATCCTTGAAACATCTCAGTAGACTCAGAGTAAGAGACATAATCAAAGTAAAAGATGGAGTTTTGAAGACGACACAACAGTTCTTTCAAATACTTAATAGTTTACCAATACCTAAACAAATCAAGGACTATTTGAGATTCCTATAAATGAACCTCATAATAATTGTAACTGATATATAATATTTTGTTGGATGTAATTAAATAACAATCATTATTTAAATTATTTTTAATTACATATTAATTAACATTCTTATAAACATGGCTCAAATATATTGAACTGTAGATTAAACTTTATCTTACATTATTATCACTGATTATATTTTCGTGTATAAATTAATATAAACATAAAAAACTTTATACCACCTTAGCTTGCTGAGCAAATGAGAATATTATTCAATGTTTTTAAAGTTAGCACCATTTGCCATAAATTCTTCAATTTCAGCCACACTGCAAATAAATAAAAAACAAATTAAATGTGATATAATATTGTGTAATCATTCCTAATAGTCCTATATCCTTTTCCTAAACCAGAAAAAGTAGGCGGGCTAAGATACTCATTTAATTCATAATTTGTGAAAGAGAACATTTCCATAGTAAAACAAAAATTTGAATTTGAATTATAGTTTTATTAGAATACTAGTAAAACTAAACGTGTAGGTAGACCGGAATCTTTGTATGACCGGAATACTTCAATATTTGAACTGTGTGAACTTTCACACAGTTAAATCCAGGAATATTTATTTATTATTTTTCACTCGATGTTTGCACTATATAGTAAAGCCATTATGTGAGTCTTTTATTTAGTACTTTTTCACTAATGAATGAATGGAAAACAGCTTAAATACATGGCTCAGAAGCGAGATGGATCTGTAGTTCACTACCTAATCACTTTTCTTGAAAAACAAGGCTACCACGCTTTTGTTGCCTACTTTAGGTCTAGTGCCTCCAGGCCTCAATGAGGAATTAAAGAGCGTTTGATGGACTTAAGTACCAGTTTTCCAAGCTTTCAGAAGCTGTAATGCCTAGAACTCCGAAGACACCCGATGGCTAATAATATAGATGATGATAAATGAATATAATAGTAGACTTACGTTCTGGGCACGAAGGTCAGGTTCTCCACGCCCGTCTCAGTGATGAGGATGTCGTCCTCGATCCTCACGCCACCAAAGCCGCGGAACTGCTCGACTCTCTCCCAGTTGAAAAACTGGCTCTGATCAGGGTTCTGTTTAGCTGCATCCAATAGCTAAAACAAATACATTTAAATAAATTAATATTACTGGACACAGCATTATCTAGCCCCATGGTAAGCTGGAAGCTTGTGTTATGGTTACCTACTATTCAATTCACATCAACTCTAGGGGTGACGACATCGACGCGCGGGGCGCAGGCGCGCCTGGGGGCCGGGGGGGCGCGGGGGAAAGTGCGGCAGGTAGTCGCCCACGTCGTACAACTCACCCTGGGTATGAAGTAGCAGCCCGGCTCCACGGTGAGCGCCATGGCGGGGCGCAGCGCGCGCGCGGTGCGCAGGCGCGCCAGGGGGCCGGGGGGGCGCGGGGGACAGTGCGGCAGGTAGCCGCCCACGTCGTACAACTCACCCTGGGTATGAAGTAGCAGCCCGGCTCCACGGTGAGCGCCATGGCGGGGCGCAGCGCGCGCGCGGTGCGCAGGCGCGCCAGGGGGCCGGGGGGGGCGCGGGGGACAGTGCGGCAGGTAGCCGCCCACGTCGTACAACTCACCCTGGGTATGAAGTAGCAGCCCGGCTCCACGGTGAGCGCCATGGCGGGGCGCAGCGCGCGCGCGGTGCGCAGGCGCGCCAGGGGGCCGGGGGGGCGCGGGGGACAGTGCGGCAGGTAGCCGCCCACGTCGTACAACTCACCCTGGGTATGAAGTAGCAGCCCGGCTCCACGGTGAGCGCCATGGCGGGGCGCAGCGCGCGCGCGGTGCGCAGGCGCGCCAGGGGGCCGGGGGGGCGCGGGGGACAGTGCGGCAGGTAGCCGCCCACGTCGTACAACTCACCCTGGGTATGAAGTAGCAGCCCGGCTCCACGGTGAGCGCCATGGCGGGGCGCAGCGCGCGCGCGGTGCGCAGGCGCGCCAGGGGGCCGGGGGGGCGCGGGGGACAGTGCGGCAGGTAGCCGCCCACGTCGTACAACTCACCCTGGGTATGAAGTAGCAGCCCGGCTCCACGGTGAGCGCCATGGCGGGGCGCAGCGCGCGCGCGGTGCGCAGGCGCGCCAGGGGGCCGGGGGGGCGCGGGGGACAGTGCGGCAGGTAGCCGCCCACGTCGTACAACTCACCCTGGGTATGAAGTAGCAGCCCGGCTCCACGGTGAGCGCCATGGCGGGGCGCAGCGCGCGCGCGGTGCGCAGGCGCGCCAGGGGGCCGGGGGGGCGCGGGGGACAGCAGCCCGGCTCCACGGTGAGCGCCATGGCGGGGCGCAGCGCGCGCGCGGTGCGCAGGCGCGCCAGGGGGCCGGGGGGGCGCGGGGGACAGTGCGGCAGGTAGCCGCCCACGTCGTACAACTCACCCTGGGTATGAAGTAGCAGCCCGGCTCCACGGTGAGCGCCATGGCGGGGCGCAGCGCGCGCGCGGTGCGCAGGCGCGCCAGGGGGCCGGGGGGGCGCGGGGGACAGTGCGGCAGGTAGCCGCCCACGTCGTACAACTCACCCTGGGTATGAAGTAGCAGCCCGGCTCCACGGTGAGCGCCATGGCGGGGCGCAGCGCGCGCGCGGTGCGCAGGCGCGCCAGGGGGCCGGGGGGGCGCGGGGGACAGTGCGGCAGGTAGCCGCCCACGTCGTACAACTCACCCTGGGTATGAAGTAGCAGCCCGGCTCCACGGTGAGCGCCATGGCGGGGCGCAGCGCGCGCGCGGTGCGCAGGCGCGCCAGGGGGCCGGGGGGGCGCGGGGGACAGTGCGGCAGGTAGCCGCCCACGTCGTACAACTCACCCTGGGTATGAAGTAGCAGCCCGGCTCCACGGTGAGCGCCATGGCGGGGCGCAGCGCGCGCGCGGTGCGCAGGCGCGCCAGGGGGCCGGGGGGGCGCGGGGGACAGTGCGGCAGGTAGCCGCCCACGTCGTACAACTCACCCTGGGTATGAAGTAGCAGCCCGGCTCCACGGTGAGCGCCATGGCGGGGCGCAGCGCGCGCGCGGTGCGCAGGCGCGCCAGGGGGCCGGGGGGGCGCGGGGGACAGTGCGGCAGGTAGCCGCCCACGTCGTACAACTCACCCTGGGTATGAAGTAGCAGCCCGGCTCCACGGTGAGCGCCATGGCGGGGCGCAGCGCGCGCGCGGTGCGCAGGCGCGCCAGGGGGCCGGGGGGCGCGGGGGACAGTGCGGCAGGTAGCCGCCCACGTCGTACAACTCACCCTGGGTATGAAGTAGCAGCCCGGCTCCACGGTGAGCGCCATGGCGGGGCGCAGCGCGCGCGCGGTGCGTAGGCGCGCTAGGGGGCCGGGGGGGCGCGGGGGACAGTGCGGCAGGTAGCCGCCCACGTCGTACAACTCACCCTGGGTATGAAGTAGCAGCCCGGCTCCACGGTGAGCGCCATGGCGGGGCGCAGCGCGCGCGCGGTGCGCAGGCGCGCCAGGGGGCCGGGGGGGCGCGGGGGACAGTGCGGCAGGTAGCCGCCCACGTCGTACAACTCACCCTGGGTATGAAGTAGCAGCCCGGCTCCACGGTGAGCGCCATGGCGGGGCGCAGCGCGCGCGCGGTGCGCAGGCGCGCCAGGGGGCCGGGGGGGCGCGGGGGACAGTGCGGCAGGTAGCCGCCCACGTCGTACAACTCACCCTGGGTATGAAGTAGCAGCCCGGCTCCACGGTGAGCGCCATGGCGGGGCGCAGCGCGCGCGCGGTGCGCAGGCGCGCCAGGGGGCCGGGGGGGCGCGGGGGACAGTGCGGCAGGTAGCCGCCCACGTCGTACAACTCACCCTGGGTATGAAGTAGCAGCCCGGCTCCACGGTGAGCGCCATGGCGGGGCGCAGCGCGCGCGCGGTGCGCAGGCGCGCCAGGGGGCCGGGGGGGCTCGGGGGACAGTGCGGCAGGTAGCCGCCCACGTCGTACAACTCACCCTGGGTATGAAGTAGCAGCCCGGCTCCACGGTGAGCGCCATGGCGGGGCGCAGCGCGCGCGCGGTGCGCAGGCGCGCCAGGGGGCCGGGGGGGCGCGGGGGACAGTGCGGCAGGTAGCCGCCCACGTCGTACAACTCACCCTGGGTATGAAGTAGCAGCCCGGCTCCACGGTGAGCGCCATGGCGGGGCGCAGCGCGCGCGCGGTGCGCAGGCGCGCCAGGGGGCCGGGGGGGCGCGGGGGACAGTGCGGCAGGTAGCCGCCCACGTCGTACAACTCACCCTGGGTATGAAGTAGCAGCCCGGCTCCACGGTGAGCGCCATGGCGGGGCGCAGCGCGCGCGCGGTGCGCAGGCGCGCCAGGGGGCCGGGGGGGCGCGGGGGACAGTGCGGCAGGTAGCCGCCCACGTCGTACAACTCACCCTGGGTATGAAGTAGCAGCCCGGCTCCACGGTGAGCGCCATGGCGGGGCGCAGCGCGCGCGCGGTGCGCAGGCGCGCCAGGGGGCCGGGGGGGCGCGGGGGACAGTGCGGCAGGTAGCCGCCCACGTCGTACAACTCACCCTGGGTATGAAGTAGCAGCCCGGCTCCACGGTGAGCGCCATGGCGGGGCGCAGCGCGCGCGCGGTGCGCAGGCGCGCCAGGGGGCCGGGGGGGCGCGGGGGACAGTGCGGCAGGTAGCCGCCCACGTCGTACAACTCACCCTGGGTATGAAGTAGCAGCCCGGCTCCACGGTGAGCGCCATGGCGGGGCGCAGCGCGCGCGCGGTGCGCAGGCGCGCCAGGGGGCCGGGGGGGCGCGGGGGACAGTGCGGCAGGTAGCCGCCCACGTCGTACAACTCACCCTGGGTATGAAGTAGCAGCCCGGCTCCACGGTGAGCGCCATGGCGGGGCGCAGCGCGCGCGCGGTGCGCAGGCGCGCCAGGGGGCCGGGGGGGGCGCGGGGGACAGTGCGGCAGGTAGCCGCCCACGTCGTACAACTCACCCTGGGTATGAAGTAGCAGCCCGGCTCCACGGTGAGCGCCATGGCGGGGCGCAGCGCGCGCGCGGTGCGCAGGCGCGCCAGGGGGCCGGGGGGGCGCGGGGGACAGTGCGGCAGGTAGCCGCCCACGTCGTACAACTCACCCTGGGTATGAAGTAGCAGCCCGGCTCCACGGTGAGCGCCATGGCGGGGCGCAGCGCGCGCGCGGTGCGCAGGCGCGCCAGGGGGCCGGGGGGGGCGCGGGGGACAGTGCGGCAGGTAGCCGCCCACGTCGTACAACTCACCCTGGGTATGAAGTAGCAGCCCGGCTCCACGGTGAGCGCCATGGCGGGGCGCAGCGCGCGCGCGGTGCGCAGGCGCGCCAGGGGGCCGGGGGGGCGCGGGGGACAGTGCGGCAGGTAGCCGCCCACGTCGTACAACTCACCCTGGGTATGAAGTAGCAGCCCGGCTCCACGGTGAGCGCCATGGCGGGGCGCAGCGCGCGCGCGGTGCGCAGGCGCGCCAGGGGGCCGGGGGGGCGCGGGGGACAGTGCGGCAGGTAGCCGCCCACGTCGTACAACTCACCCTGGGTATGAAGTAGCAGCCCGGCTCCACGGTGAGCGCCATGGCGGGGCGCAGCGCGCGCGCGGTGCGCAGGCGCGCCAGGGGGCCGGGGGGGCGCGGGGGACAGTGCGGCAGGTAGCCGCCCACGTCGTACAACTCACCCTGGGTATGAAGTAGCAGCCCGGCTCCACGGTGAGCGCCATGGCGGGGCGCAGCGCGCGCGCGGTGCGCAGGCGCGCCAGGGGGCCGGGGGGGCGCGGGGGACAGTGCGGCAGGTAGCCGCCCACGTCGTACAACTCACCCTGGGTATGAAGTAGCAGCCCGGCTCCACGGTGAGCGCCATGGCGGGGCGCAGCGCGCGCGCGGTGCGCAGGCGCGCCAGGGGGCCGGGGGGGCGCGGGGGACAGTGCGGCAGGTAGCCGCCCACGTCGTGCACGTCGAGTCCCAGCAGGTGGCCGAGGCCGTGCGGTTGGAGGATGCCGTTTACGCCGTGCTGGAGATGAAAAGATATTAAAAAACTCGGGACGGAAGTTTGGGTCCTAATGTACAACCTCCATGGTCATCCCCCGGAGTCCGCAGAGTGTTTGGTAGAACCAGACCAGCCTTCCTACCATATATCATAAGTGTGATAGACAGAATGGCGAGGTAATAAATTCGATAATGAAACAGGTAGTAACATCACTATCACTAGGGACAAAAGGTGTCCCAACAATCAACCGTTGAAAACTCATAACATTACCTCCATCATTTTTTTGACGTCACCCTTCAAGAGGCCTCCTTTCTTCAGATGTTCCAGCATAACTCTGTTGGCGGTCAAGTGCATGTCTGGCCATAGCACTCCGGGTTTTGCCTCTCTGTAAAATAAAATTATATTATTAACATCTCGTTCAGAACTAAAGTATTAAAATAATACATATTGAGAAGACTAATATTAGGTACCTGATAACAGCATCTCTAGCGGCTAGCACGGCTTCATAGACGAGTTTCTGATCGTCCGTGAACTTGCCGTTGGCCGGGAACGAACAGGTTATATCGGCCGCGTATCCGGCGTAGTTACCGCCCATGTCGAACAAACTGTGAACATTCATATATTTTTGTAATTATTATTTTTTGCTGTGATAAATACATATATTTTGTTGCTTTCTTTTTGATTGATTCAGATTTTGTCCGTAAAATCACAAAGACTGAAGCCGCGTTTGTATTTATCTGATGTGATGCATCAGAACGGTCTCGGTCTCGGTCTTCATACATTTGATATTAGCGTTCATCATATTTATTCAGCGCGGTGTGTGGTCTGATGCATCATCACAACACAACACGTCCGATAAATAAGCGGCTTTAAGCTCAGTACTCACATACGGTATTACTCGAAGTCGAGTAAAAATCAACGTGCGAACAGCAAAAGTCACTGTCAACTCTTCTTCAAAGTTTTGCGGTCCACACGTTGATTTTTACTCGACTTCGAGTAAGGGGCCGGCCGTCCAAATCAAGTGAGGTCGTTTTTCTAATTTTTTGACCCCTCCCTCCCCCCTGGTGATATTTGGTGAGGTTTGGGTCCACCACCCCCCCTCCCCACTGGATCTCGTGTATTTTTTTGGTAGTCTACGTAAAGGCTATTTTTGACTGGAAAAAAATGTCTTTGATTCGAAAAACAAATTTCAAAATTTCGGTTCAGAAAATGCGCTTTTGTACAAAAAATAAATAAAATTAATACACGTGATGAACGAGACCCCCCCTCCCCCTCGTGATGTTTTACGTACCCCCTCCCTCACCTTATGAGCCTCACGTGATTAATGGACGGCCCCTTATACCGTATGTGAGTACTGAGCTTCATCATATTTCTTTGAATGGTATTCCCCGTTCCTTACCACATTTCCCCATCATGCATTATCTTGTCATTGGGCGCACCAGCGTGTCCGTAGTGCAGCGTGGCGCCGTTGTGTCCGGAGCCGCAGATGCACGTGTAGGAGACGTGGCGACACCCGCCCACGCGGTAACAGTGGTCGAGGAACACTGACTCGCACTGGTATTCCTTGCGGCCGGGTTTGGTGTATAGCATCACCTGGCATTCCCCGTTCCTTACCACATTTCCCCATCATGCATCGTCTTGTCATTGGGCGCGCCGGCGTGTCCGTAGTGCAGCGTGGCGCCGTTGTGTCCGGAGCCGCAGATGCACGTGTAGGAGACGTGACGACACCCGCCCACGCGGTAACAGTGGTCGAGGAACACTGACTCGCACTGGTATTCTTTGCGGCCGGGTTTGGTGTATAGCATCACCTGGTTCGAACAGTTTTACAATATAAAAACCATTTATTGTACATAAATATAACAGTACAATGAGCGGTCTTAAAAGCAGCAAAAGAGCGATATCTTCCGGTTTTTGTTGAGAATTGAACAGAAAATTCTCATTTACAGAATGCAATACAAATTAACGCTATATTACGTATACGATTGAACAGAAAATTCTCATTTACAGAATGCAATACAAATTAACGCTATATTACGTATACGATACTAGGTAGGTAGATAGGTATTAATTTACCATAAAGACAAATGCTTAGAAATTCGAAACACAGGTATAGTTTTGATGAGACGTAAATCTCGATTTATACATTCATACTACTTTTAACAATTTTATTGTTATAATTGTAACCGATATAATATATCGTTATATTTTGTAAATTGTGTGCTGCTAAAGAACTGAACACAATATTTGTCAAATTCTGTGTTTTCATCAACAATAATAATAGTGTACAAAGAAAATGGTAATATATAAAAGTTTACGCGAGTAAGTCTGCATTTCTAGTAGTAAACAAAAAGTTAAAGAAAAACAAAATCAAATCATAGAACAAAAATAAGGTTTTAGAGAGGATCGAACCCGCCACCCTAATCATAACATACTTTAGTTAACTTATGAAATAAGACCCGCTACTCGTTACTAGATGGCGCTGTCCCTTGCATAATGTCACTTGTTGCAAAATGGGGTCAGTAGCGCACAATAAGTTGTGGTTGTGATTTGCGCAATCGAATGGGATTTACCTGTTTGTGAGCATCCGACGACACTTTGCAAACATATCTCAATACTTCTATTTCCTCTGGAGTCTTTATCACGCGTCTGGAAACAGAGTAACAAAATGTAGATAAAAACTGTCGTTAGATATAATTTGTTCATAACGATAAAAATAATTAGGTACCTACTCAAGCTTTTCATTATTAACCTAATTTACTAAACGCATTTGGACAGAATAATCTAAAACTGTTATACATATTAAAGGTTTAGTACTCAACTCATTTAGTACCTACTCATTAAGATTATAAAGCTGAAGAGTTTGTTTGATCGCGCTAATCTCAAGAACCGCTGGTCCGATTAGAAAAATAATTTTAGTGTTGGTTAGTAAATTTATCGAGGAAGGTTTATTATTTTTATAGATATTTAAATAACGTCAATAAAAGCAAGCGGAGCTGCCGCGGGGCCGCTAGTGAGTAAAGTTCTATAACCTTAACTTTATTTGGGGCAGCAGTGTCTATGGTAGTGTATTCACTCCGATCACCAACCTGGTAAACTTGATGATTATACCAAATCCACCACGACCTATAATGGGTTCTATTGGGGTGACCCGTAGTACAACCAAATCAAGGTTGTTATGATGAATAAACTGCAAACTCGTGTCTCTGTTTACAGTTTTTGCATTGACACAATTATGTTTTGCTTCAATGACCTTTAAACCTAAATGATTCATACTTGTTTGTTGTCACGAAACTACCAGTATAACACAATGACTGACTGTTTATCCTACCTACTTATTCAAAATATACCTGAATAAAAATAGATTAATAAACCATTTATGGAAGGATGGATTAATTATCATTATATTGATGAGGCTACATGTGAACTGTCAAGTAATATTTATATTTCCTTATCATTGAAACAACCTATTAAACCGTCGTAATTAGTTTCTGGTTAACTAAGTATATTATTATGATAAAGGTACCTCTATTGCCAGACTGACCGACAGAGGATCACCAAAAGTCATGTTATAAGGTGTTAGCGACAAAGATTTCAGATAATATTATGTTAATTGAACTTGTGTTAAAATTGAATTTTGAAAATAAATTACATGGAATATTGTAAAATTTATGGATGCAAGATTTACTTAATGCACCTACATATATAACACCCAGACACCCGGAACAAATATCAAATATAATATATAACGGGATGTTAAACTAACAAACAGAGAGTGGTGAATTTAGGTCTAATGTTCTCAACATTATACATGTATAGCATAAAGTTTATGTAAAAATATTGATGTAACATTTTTATCTATACTAATATTATAAAGAGGAAAGATTTGTTTGTATGTTTGTTTGTTTGTAACGAATAGGCTCCGAAACTACTGGACCGATTTCAAAAATTCTTTCACCTTTGGAAAGCTACATTATCCCCGAGTAACATAGGCTATATTATATTTTAAAAAAAATTAGGGATCCTTACTAAAACTCCAATAATGTAACATAAGGTGTAAAAAAATGACCTGAAAAATGTCTTACGTCGCGTGCGCTGCGAAAACTATTGATGATAGAACAAAATCATGTACTACGACTTTGCAGAACTCATCATTATCTACAAAAAATGTCGCGACAGCATATGTCTAAATATTATAGTTATGTCACAGTAAGCAGTTTTTTATTCTAAAATATTAATTTATATATGCCGCGTCTTGAAAGGGTCTTCATTTGTACCTTGGTATTAATCCTTATCCAAATAAATTACTTTATATTCAAGACGGCTTTAATACCTTTTTATAACTTTTTGAATTATTCAATTCGGACATTTACTTCGGAAGATATCACGAGTTTAAAAATGCAAGTATTAGAAAAAAGTCTAGAGGTTGTCGCTCACCGCGCTCAGCTAGCCAGCATGCGATGTAGGCTCCATGTAAGCGTCACTGGGGTACGGGGGACGGGGGACGGGGTGGAGTCAATGTAGTGTAATATCCTAATCCTAACATAGGCTACTTTTTACCGCGGAAAAATATATGCTTACGTGGGAAAATTCGATTTCGATGAAATTTTGTATGTAGATAGTTGCAAATAAAAGTATATGGCGAGACAAAGTTCGCGGGGGCTGCTAGTAATTTATAAAATTATATGTAAGTATTCTCATTAACAATCTCGAGTTAGGTAAATGCACTTTTAGTTATGATAACTTTATATTAATACAGCCAAGAAAGTAGGTTATCATTAAAACACAAGTGATTGTAACTGCACAAACAAGTAATAAAACAATAGAAGGTACTTACAGCTCAGCAATGATGGGAAATAATGTTTCATTGTCCACTTTGAAGCTGAAAAACAGAATGCCCTTTTGTTATTGATACAAAAATAAGATGTTCGTCATTGACATCATAGAATAAGTAAACTAAATTATATTATGAAGTTTATAATAATGCATTAATATGTGTGTTTATTCCTTTATATAAAATATTAATTATCTTCTATCGGACCAACAAATATAATTGATACAGAACTATACAGCTTTAAACAGTTGGGAATCGGCGGAATACTTTATATAATTTACATTTATTATAAAAAAATATATTTTTTTTATTATACATAATATAATAAATACCCATACACTCGGATATTGATATTGTATTACTGTTTGTCTTATCTAAGTACATTTAAGTGTCAAAGGATAAATAAATAAAAGAATTGCTCAAAGCTAATGTACCTTTAAGTGATAATTAATAATTTATACTTACTCATTAATGCCAGCAAAAATTGCTTCTTTTGCAATTAGACCACTATCTGAGTTAGTACCACTCTGCAAAAAAAAAATATGAGCTATATTTACATTTGCAACAATAGATTTATTAGATAATAAACATACATTTTTATGTCGACCTGGTTTCCATTGTATATTTAAATTTAAAGATTATAATGTATTGTTTTTATTGACTACCTAATTAATAATAGGTATTAAAATTATCCTAGCTATAGGTAATTCTGTGTTTTGGTACTTAGTGGCACAGTATGAGCTGAATTGATATTGACACAAAGGAATTATTGTGTTATTACAAGAACTATTGTGTTACTAAAGATGTTCTTATAATAAGAGATGTTAAACTTACCAGGGTCAGCAAAGTTTCAGGGTTTAATTTCTTTAAAACATTTTCCAACTGTAAAATATAATACATGTATATTAATACAAATGTACAATAATGTTTTTATCTTACTAAATTATAATAGAATCATACAAAATTATGAAATACTTAAGTAGGCAAGTATCTAGAATTACCTATTATAGTGACATATTCCTTCTTGTTGATAGGAGAATTATCACTATCTTATCATAAACTGTTTGTCAGCAAAATGAACACTTATGATAGGTTAATTAGGTAATAATAACATTAAGAGGAAAGATTTCAATGTATATTTGGTATTAAGATAGTTTGAGTATTAGAAAAGGTAATTCAATTTAAATGCAGTGTATAGCATTGACCTTTTAGAGTCTGAATCTAACTATCCTGAAAAAAATGTTTTAACAAGAAAACTCGGTAAAACACTGGTATCTTTTTCTTATTTGAACATGAAAAATCTTTAACACAATAAAATGAAGGTAAAAGTCTAGGTAGGGAGGGACACAGGCTACATTTTCTTGCACAAAAATCCATTCTGAAATTTCTTAGAGCTCAATTATTTTATATAGGTGGTTACCTCATCAACAAAATGCACTTCCTCAACCCCATAGATCTTCCTAAAGTCCTGGCAGCACAGCAGCTTCCCCATCCAGACCTCATACTCCTCTGGCAGTCGGGGCACGAAGAGGATGCCCTTCCAAGAACCCACATCCAGGGCAAAGTAGCAGCCAGGTTCTCGCACCCCACATAGCCAAGTGAAGTATGATTCCTGAGGATTTCTAATATGTTTTATTCAACCCAGATACTTACTCGATAGGTACAAGACGTAATAAAGCCGCCACCATGTAATATACTATGCATAAATGTGAATAATTAACTCACCTGTCTAAAGTTATTATACGTCGTGTCTGTATCATAGAAGCTAACGTCGTCACCACCTTGCAACACAACGACTTGGCCAGTATTCAGTTTTTCTGCCAAACGTTGCCGGTTCTTTGCAAACAAGGCTAGAGGCACATCCAGCGTCCCCGGACCCATAGACCACGAGCCAGCCATTCTAAGCGATCGTCGAACCGATAATGTGTTCAGTTGACCGAACTTATCAAACCCTACATTAAATTGGCATGTAGATCGCAGTAGATAACTCGTTAGGTGTCTAAGAATGATAATGATTGGATTTGATTACGTTGCAACAACAAGTTGCAACGATTATTAGCGAATTGATCTGTATTGAGCCTGTACGCCACAAATTACGACACAAGAAATAGTACTTTCTATTAAAAATAAACTAAATTTAAGTACATACAGAAGATATTTGAGTTTGAGAAAATGACATGACAAAAGTTGTTTTGTTATTGTACCAAGTCTTCTTCTTCTTTTATTGTACCAAGTCAAATATGCCGGCGCCGGCAAAGTAGAAGAACAAAGAAGAAGTACAAGTTTTGCCGCGATCAAGATACGCTACTTACCGCTAGATGGCGGGTTAATATTATATTTAAAATGTTTTTGTAAAAGTTAAAATGCCGAAATTATGTTTGTAAGTATAGGTAGCATAAACTCTGTCTGTTAATATAAAGACCTAAACAACATAAAGAAACAGAAAAGTAAGCCTAGGTACTACAACCATAGTATAGTTGAGTTTGTTTTTTAAGCTCTCGTGCGTCAATTTAGGCCAAGCACTATTAATTTAAAACGGGTTCCATAATAATATTCTTACTTTTTATTAAATATTATTTTTTATATATTTAGGACTGTGAATTTTGTTTGATATAAGTATAAATAAACATTTTTAACATGAGTTAGTTTCCTTTTAGAGTTCCAATTAATTATGAATAAAGTTAGGTGGGTTGTTATTGTATTATCAATGGGAATTATGCTTTCCTATTTAGGTAGGTCAAAGGTCTCAGAATTTCCTCGTTGATTTTAGATAACAGACCAACACTTAAATGTTTAAAGTTGTACTTATCGATATTATCGAAAATAGAAATAAGTACAAAAGTATTTTGTTAAATCCATTTATTACTTATCTAAATCACAAGATTGACAATTAAATTAACTATCTAATAATCACAAAATGCACTAAAACATGCACACATGCAATAATAGGTACATCAATTTTTATACCACTTACGGTACTATTGTACGTAATTAATTACTTTATTGATTTACAAATCAAAATATTTCTAAATAGGAATTAATTAATTAGGTATAAATTAAATTATGTCTACTAATTACCTAATTATTCATATTGCAAAGTCAAATTACCAATAAATAGAAATTCTATTTAGAGGTTCTTTTAGAAATCGCTCGTGGCTACTTAAATTCTATTGGATATTTCATTAAACTATATGCGAGAAAATAACTGTACATAGTACAGTCTGTGTACGGTTAGCTCTACAATCACTTTTGCCATAACTTAACAGTAAACAGTCAATTGGTCGATAAAATTAATCTAATTTGCGAACATACCTAGTTTATTTTTTTGGAAACACATTTAGGTAGATACAGCTATAAATGTTGTTTACATCAATAATTATGATAAAATACTTGAGGTAAAGGCTAATATTAGGTAGGTGCTAGATGTAACAACCTCTGCTAATGAACACAATAACAAGTTAAATAGTTTTCCTCGTTGGTAGTTGCTGATAAATTGAAAACAAAATGAAGTTCCTAATATAAATTAAAGCTTGGAGAAGTATTGCATCATCACTGCTGTTAAAAATAAAACATCACAATATTGATGATACATAAACAATAATTTGAAGTTGTGAGTGTAAGAAATGCATTGTAATAGGAACCTATTCAGGAATTAACCAGCTCTCTTAACTTTTTAATTGATTAAACTATGTAGGTACTCAAATTCTTCGTTGTGATCAGCTAAGGTCACAGTGAAACGAAAAATAAATATTATGATTGTAGAGTCTGGGCGGCCATTTTGATTCGCTCTCGTGACTGGTGTTTTCTGGACACGTCATAGTTGACCGTCTCTTTCTTACACGCTTGCCGCATATAGCACCATTGTAATCTGACACGTTTCTTACACACAAGCGATTTCACAACACAATTCACACTTTCACAAATAAAATGTTTTGTTATTAAGTTATGAATCAACAGATATTTTATGACACGGTTCCTTCTTTTCTTGTAATCTGCGTACAGCTTCAGCGACAAGGGCACGCTCTTCCAGCAACCTTTCAACAAGATCAACTGGTTCTTGCTTTCTAATGTTGTAGTAAGGTGCAGCCCTGGCCCGCGCCTGGAGGTGTAGCTTTTGTTTAAGGCCAAGGGTAAGTTCATCAATACCAGGTAGTCTGCTTGAAGCTAGCGTTCGTCCTTCTTCTCGGGAAGCGTGACGATGCTCGTATCTTGTCTTTTCTTTCAACATTATTAAGAATATATATTTATGTAGAGATCTGTAGTTAGATAACTTCACGGGACTAGAAAACTCACTGGCGCGAGGCGAGCTGTCTACGCGCAATAACGTTTGCGAATGCCGAATGAATGAGCGAGTGTAGCTCGATCCAGCGCTGCGCGTAGGAAATACGGGTCTTTGCGGAGCCCGCGGGGTGTCGGGGGAGGGGCGATGACGTCTCTGATGCGCAGGTCGGCCGTGCCGGGCTGTATACAAACAATACGATGGACGTAAATAAACACAAGAACACGGCAGGCTAACCAACCAACGGAATGACGATCTGTTATCTTTGCGCTTAGTCAATTAAATACTGTTGAGATCTAATCTTGTTGAGTGTATCTAATATTATTGATTTAACTAAATGACATGGTATGATTACTAAAATAAATTCCAATGAAAACAGTAAAAGGGTTCAAGGAACTAAAACAACTGCAAAAACAAAATGTTGACTCATGGCCTGGCATTTTTTCCGTCTATAGACTGACTCACTTTATTTGAAAGTTGAAAAGCGTTTTTGGTAGGCTAATATTCCCTACAAGCCTATGATTTGTTCTACATAATAAACATGAGTATTGAGAATACAAAAAATAAAATTAGCTCAGCAAAATAACATTGTTGATCTTTATTAGTTTCATGAAAGAATCTCTTTTTGCTAATGAATAAGCTAGGTACTTACCTACTTGATTTTAGTATTCTTAGAAAGATACCTATACTTACCTATGTTTTATTTTAAAATAAAAAACGTTTTAATTAACCTTTAAATCTGAAAAGACACAGCGTGCTTACTCAGGTAGGTAGGTACCTACATAATTCTGTCTCGTTTAAACCAGTCAAACAAAAACGGACATTGCCCTCAGTTTTTTCCACTCTGTTCGTTTTGTGCGGTTATTTGTATTCATTTGTTGTTTTATAAAACTAGGATTTAGTAGTATATTTATGTTCTGTGACTTAGGTACTTACCTACATATATTTTTACAATTATAGGTAAGTATAATTAAGTACTAGTAGCTCGATTAAAATTTCTATGGATATCTTAGGTATTTTGGTTGCTTATTAATATAAAGAGACTAAAATATATACCTACCTATGAGCTGTGAAAATTGATGGTGGTAAAAGGATAGGTATACCTAATTAAGATCAGCCGTATCAAGCGCTTTGGATATTATTATCTACCTACTTACCTCTCAGTGTATATTACAGATCGATAAAAATATACGATACTTCCTGAAATGGGTCCTTATCATGCTTTAAATGTTAAATAGGTATGGTAGCATATAGGTACCCAATTAGAATACGCGGCTCGATTTTGTGTGATAGGCCAATGAATTCCTGTTTCATGACCTTCAACGAATGATAATATAAACATTTTGCGCAATAGGTGGGTAACATACGAAGTTAGTTGTGCGAATTATAGAAAAAATATAATTTAACTCAGGTACATAGAAAGAAGAAGAAAGAAAGAAACTAACCAACACATTAGTAGGAGGACTGATGACTGAGGTAGGTAATAATTAACTAAAAAAAACTAGACAAATTAAATAAAATATCATGATAAATTAGAAAGATAGGTACACAATTAAACATTATAAGTACATAGATTAAATAAATACAACAAAACACACTGGTAAATGTATAAATTAATTGATGCATAGAGTGTTCAGACATTAAATTTAATTATTGATTTTCAATGCGATACTCTAAAACCCATTTATTAAATGACGGTAGCACCATCTCGTGTCAAGTAGCGTAACTAATTTGTTTCATTTTATTTTTATTAGCTAAATGCACCACTAGGTGTCAGACTTTGAGTAAAAGAAGAAAATAATGATGTCCTTAATTTACTTTATTATGAAGTTTGTTTGCGATTCATGAATTTTACTTATTATCACTAGGACTCTGATTCATCGGCACTAGGCATTATCTAAATGTCCTTCTAATATTTTAGAGAGATAATAATACCATAGACTAAATAAATAATTACTATGTTTGACACTTTTCGTTGTTAATTACTAACTCATCAACGGCTGGACCGAATTAGGTTCTTTTGGTTTTTAATAGTTGTAGTAGCACAGGGAAGTTTAAAAAGGTGAGAAAACATGTTATGGCGGTTAATGCGGGTCAGCTCAGGTTTTTTAAAAAGAAAACGACTTCAAACTGCCTCTAAATTTTAAAACTAGGTAAGTACTTGTATGGTTTCCGGCCAGGCTCGTCCAAATCGGCCCAATCGTCTGTTCTGAGAAGATTCTGAGGTAAAAACATAAAAAAACAGTAGGTAATAGTTACCTGTTGCTGGGCTTAGCCCTTTGGCGTGGTAATTAGGTAGATATAAGTTCTGTGCTTTTAGTTTTGTGCCATGAGTTGTCATTGTTAGTACTAGCATAGACAAATATTATTTGTCTATGGTACTAGCGACACGTGCTAGTGTCGGTAGTACCATGGATGGTACAAATCAATGGTACAATAAACACTTCGCCGTTAAATCGCCTGACGTTACCTACTTTCTACTGCGGTTAAGTAGAGCCCGCGGCACCTTTCAAGTCTTACGGTTAATGCGGGAACTATAGTATTAAGCGTTAATATCTAGGCAAGCAGCGCCACGTCTAACGGACTTGACTTGACTTAACATGAGTTGATACCCAACTATCCACTAGAGGCGCTGTTCATGTTTTGTTCATACATTTGTAACCGCAGTCGCTAGCGAGTGTAGATTCCTAAAAGTAGAACTTATGGTAGACAAGACATACTTGCTAGATTTCTGATAGCACAGTGACAAAAACAAAAAATAAATAAATAAGTGACTTGAAAACCTACTCTTTTCACGAAATTGGTATAACGTACTAAGTGAAGATCTTCGTATAATTGAAACTAGGTACCTAAGTCCTGAAGCCTTTTATTGGGATTTGAAAATTTTGCCTGTAAGCTACTTATTTAAAAAAAACATGATTTGGCGGCCAGTAATAAAATAATATAAATATCTAATTAAAATAAAAGTGTAGGTATTTATTGTCTTACATTCTGTGATAAGGTTTCCGAGATAAAAAGGGTGTATGTATAGACTAAAAAAAGCATTTATGTGAAGAAGATTAACTAATCGCATCAATGAATATTTTCCTAAGATAAATTATGCGATTCGTTAAACTTTTTTTTGCATGGGAGCTTTAGTAGGTAGATTTCTTTATACATCAAAAGAAATTACCTACCAATTTTTTGTATTTAGGAAGAATAGGTGAGTCATCCACTTTAAAATATAAATAAAAGTATTTATTGATTATTTTGATTTTATTATGCATTCAAACCATGTACTTTCATTTAATTTTAACTGCAATGTGGCTTGTTCGTAACTTCATACGTTGTACGAACGCTTTGTGACGATTTTTCGCATCATTTAACGTAAGAACTCTATGGTAGTTTGTGGTGGAATGACACATCAGAAGGTACCTATCAATCCCTTCTTTGGATATTAATAATAGCCATACGTCACTATGTCCTGCGGCTCCGGACTTTTAGATTGGAGTGGTGGCAAGTCAGCCTCAGTCTCGAAAGTAGCATGGGCGTCGCTAGACCATAGCCAACGACTGTCTGTTCCGAATATAAATTCCGCGCGTTTAAATTCCGTGCGTCTGTTTTTTTTTATTGTAGGCCAGTGTTTCAACAAGTAATTTTTAATCTGTGTTCTGCAATGAGAATTAAGGAAAACTATTCAATTTTTATTTATTCCTGATACAATAATTAATATAATTCGTAAACAATGGCGCTCAGTTTATTGAATGAAACGAGTAATACGACTAAGTCAGTATTTTCCCGACATGTAGCAGGTGCAGAAAAAAATATTCTGCCGAATATTGACAATGCAATTAATACGACTTATTTGTGCCATACGTACACAATTTTACCAGATTTCGGGACATATTCGGCAGGTAAGAAATTAAAATTATTTTTTCAATATTTACAAAATAATATGTTATTGATTTATTCTAGTAAGATCACTATAATAATCATTTGTTAACAAATTTAAATAAGACAACGTCGTGAGCTAGAAAAACGATCACTTAGGTATACTTCGATCCTATTTCATTAGTTCTGCTTCTTCAAAGTAGGTAAGTATACCTCATATAATTATGTATTTAAAATATTAAGATATTTTTTTAATATTGCTGGAAAATTCACACAGCAAATTGTAAAACGTAGGTACATGACTGACAAACTTTTGTAATCAAATTTTAGAAAGTAAGTATCTAATCGGTATTGTACGGTCAGTAGGATAGTAAAAGTAACGACATTTCTTTGACACTGACCTTTTCCCCGGAAATAAACTATGCTAATGAGTCTTCGAACCTTTCTAGAAGCGGAAGAAGCTTTAAGTTAAGGTATCTGCCCACTACACTGTTTTTACACAATACGTTCTAAACTACTTCCCCAACAACCGGTGAAATTGTGGTGTAGGTACCTACACCATCGTGTACCATACGCGGAACGTCAACTAGGTATCTATCTATACCTACAATACAATATTTATTAAAAAAAAAGAAAGTTTTGAAAGTTACAGTAACCTATTTATAACACGAGATTAAAATTTTTGGGGAAGTAGTTTAGAACGTATTACGTGGTAACCTAGGTAGGTATACCTAGGTATAGTAAAACCATTTCTAAAATGAACGCCCCTCCACCGAATTCTGAATTTTTTTTTCTGTGTATTCTGTTTTTCTGTATTTCTTCTCACACGTTGAAATCATCACGGTTTTGTGGAGGGGAGTTCATTTTTAGAATGGTTTTACTATAACTCTATTCCTGTCAGAGTTCTTAATTTCTAAGAGAATGGATATAATCCATTCAAGTGAAAATTTCACAAACCGCAGTCTTCTCGTTTAAATTCTACGAAACATTTACATACCTAAATGTTGCTAATAAAATAAATGATGTTTGTTAGTCGCGTTAAAGTACGGCTGGGCTAAATTGGCCTTATTAACTTATATTCAGATTTTGGTATTCAAATAGTAGTTAATAGACCCGAGGTTCAAAGGCGAGAAATATATAAAATGATGTGGGTGAAGCCGCGGGCTGTCAGCTAGGAAATAATATTTTTTTGCGCTTGGTCCGATTACGTTACGGTCGGTCGTAGGTATAAGATGGACGCTGCAGTGGGCAGATACCTTAAGATGGCCGAATATGGTGTGGAAAGGGGTTACTCAACTCTTAAAATCAAGGGCATCTTAAAAACTTTGATTGGATCTTTAGTACGGTTTAACGTGATTTGGGGTTTCACTTGTTCCTACACTATTCAGTGGTACTACGGATATACTAACGTCGTTATTAAAGAATTTATGACTTTAATTCAAATAATTTCATAGCTTCAGCAATAGTAAATACCTCACATCATTGAGTCTACTTTTACAATGGTTATGGTATCCTATACCCACCAGGGTATAGGATAGGTACAGTAAATTTTGACCTCACATATATTTTATTTGTTAAAAAAAGTCCACTTAGGGTAAAATAAATTATTTTGTTTATTACAGGGCAACCAACTTAGTACTTAATTAGCATATACATTTCTTATATTATGACAAGTGCTCTTACAATTATGAATCTTTTATGGAGTAGTAAGCATTTATTTTCAATAAAATTAGACGTCCTCTCGTCTTAAGATCGTTTTTAATACAATGCACTCTAATCTAATATAACCTATCTGTACTTTTATCTATTAAGTGCAATTATTAAGCATAATAATGACTATTCATTATTATACACAATAAAACGTATAAAACTCATTTTATAAATACAATTAAAGTCTGTTTATAATAAATCTATCAGCGTCTGTTTAACAATTATGGTAAAATACTTATCTATATACCCGATTATACTTTACCTTTACTTTTCTACCTAGCGTTTGTGTGGTATTCCAGTACTTAATAGGTGTTGCAAATGTAGTGTAACCTAAACCTAAATAAATGTATCTAGCAATCGAGCACAGTATATTATATATTATATAAAACAGCCGCTGTCGCTGTCTGTCCGTCTCTATGTATGCTTTTTTTACATTTAGATTTTAGATTTTTTAGATTAACGTCATTTATTTCCATAAAATCCTAAAGATCACTTGGACAAGTCAATTAATAATAATAAATTAATAAATATTGCTGGACAATTTACACAACGACATCTAGCCCCGTGGTAAGCTCGAAGCTCAATAAGTACAATATATTAATTTAATACATATATATCTAACATTATGCTTCATACTTAAAAACTACGAAACGGATTTGGTACAAGTACAGTTATTAGGAAGGTTCATAAGTAGTTATAATTAGGTACCTACCCGAGGCGAAGCGAGGGCGGGTCGCTAGTAATAAATAAAATAAAAATTTCCTAATGTTTATTTTATTTATTACTAGCGACCCGCCCTCGCTTCGGTCAAAAATTTGCCAAAACTAGGGTAATGCTGCTAACTAGAGATGAAAGTGATGACGTTAATAAACAATATAACGATATAGTACAAAGCATTCGCAGTTCCATCAAAAAAATTAAAAAGCCTAAAAAATTAAAAACCAATCGTTTATCTCCCTATACTTTAGAACTCATTAACACTAGATTACATTCATCCATAGGCACTAGAGAATATAATGCTATCGACAAACAGGTTAAACGTAGTATCAGAAGAGATCTAAGGAATTACAATTGTCAACTGGTCCAATTAGCGCTTCAAAGAAATACATCACTTAGAGTAGCTAAACAAGGTATGTCATCTGAAAAAACATGGATCAACAGTTTAGTCGATAACAATGGCAACAAACACAGCAATAGAGATAAGATAATGGAAATTTGCACAAACTTTTATAAATCACTGTATTCTGACCCATTAAAATGCACTACAGAACCTAACTTCATATTTACTGATACTATCCCTTTCATTACGGGCAAAGAGACACATGTAGCCATCAAAAGCTTAAAATTTAATAAAAGTCCGGGAGAGGATGGCATTACAACCGAGATATTAAAAATAGGCGCACACTCACTCCTACCACATCTAACAAATCTATTTAACAAGATTCTTTTAACTGGCAAACTACCACCAGAAATGTGCCATTCAAATATAATTCTACTCCATAAAAAAGGTTCAAAATCAGACATCAACAATTATAGGCCGATAAGTCTAATCTCGCATATTTATAAAGTTTTTGTAAAAATTATTTTAACTAGAATAGACTCAACACTAGATTCTCACCAACCTCCTGAACAAGCAGGATTTCGTTCTGGATACTCTACCACCGACCATTTACACACCTTAAACCAAGTTATAGAAAAATACACAGAATTTAAAAAACCGTTATATATAGCTTTTGTAGATTATACAAAGGCTTTCGATAGTGTTACTCATTCTTCCATTTTCACAGCCATTCAAAACCAAGAAATAGACTTAACTTATATACATTTATTGAAATACATCTATAATAATAGTACAGCCAGAATTAAACTTGAAAATTGTGGGCCAGCATTCAAAATCGAAAAAGGTGTGAAACAAGGAGACCCACTTTCACCAAAACTCTTTACAAGTACATTAGAGGAAATATTTCGGAGCTTAGAAACATCCTGGACAATGAAGGGAATTTGCATCGGTAATAAAAAACTATCAAACTTACGTTTTGCTGATGATATAGTCCTCTTCGCTCCATCAGCTTTAGAACTACAAGAAATGCTCCAAGACCTGAGCGCAGCAAGTCTTCAGGTGGGACTAGAAATGAATCGGTCCAAGACCCAGGTTATGACTAATAGCATAAGACGTAGAGTCGAAGTAAATGGACAGGAAATACAATACGTCAACCAATACATCTATCTGGGCCAGATTGTCTCCTTCAATAATCGGCAAGACAGCGAAATAAATCGCCGCATTGAAAATGCATGGAAGAGCTTCTGGTCCATGAAACAACTTCTAAAAGGTTCGCTACCATTATCACTAAAGCGTAAACTCCTTGACGTATGTATCCTGCCCATATTGACCTATGGAGCTCAGACCTGGTCTTTGACTGAAACACAAAAGTCTCAACTGAAGATCTGCCAGAGAGCGATGGAACGAAGCATCCTCGGTGTCAAAAGATCTGACCGCATAAGAAATACCGATATACGCGCCAAGACTGGAATAGCAGACGTTGGTTTAAAAACGGCACGTTTGAAATGGGATTGGGCAGGGCATGTGGCTCGAATGCAGCCAGACCGTTGGGCCGGGCTCGTCACAAACTGGGTTCCAGAAGGGCAGCGACGCCGTGGAAGACCTAGAAAGCGCTGGCGGGATGATTTGGACGCATTTGAGCCAGAGTGGTCGGAGATCTCAAAAAATCGCGAAAACTGGCGAAATCAAGGGGAGACCTTTGCCCAGCAGTGGGACAACATAGGTTAAATAAAAAAAAAAAAAAAAAAAAAAAAAAAAGGGTAATCTACCCAATCAACCCAATTTGATTTTAGCAAGGGAAGAAGTGTCAAAGAAGTGAAGATATTTCCCACATAATTTTTTAGTTCCGCGAAGCATAGTGCTCATTCAAGCGTCATGTTGCGTTGAGCATTACAATTACAAGCCCTACTTCCGATGATGATGTGTAATACCAACGTAATATTACAATTTAACACACTGACTTATTTTCCATTCAATATAACTTGTAAACTGTTGCAAAAATGATAATTTACCATAATGAACGAACGCCATTGTAAACTGGCGAAAAAAGATTTTCTGAATTTTCTTTTTCTTTAAAGACTTGAAAATTCACGAGATTATGATATACCGGATCCATGGACCATGGTTAGCAATTGATTACCTACTATCAAGCTAATTTTGAAAACGAAGCTACTCACGAAAAATTAGCTTGATAGTAATCAAGTGCTAACCATGGTCCATGGATCCTGGACTATAATCAAATTAGGTTTGTGTCAAGAGTTTGTTTCTGTTTGAAGGATTTTTTGTTTAAAATTATTATTCGTGTTTCTTAGGCATAGCCACAAGAATAATAAACTCGCTAGTTATCGGTGTATTTCCAATAACACTTATTTTTTTACTATTTTGACGATTTCTTTTAATTGCAGTATATGTACATACGTGAATTATACAATTAACTCCCATTCCCAGTACCTAATTATCACCACATACATGTCATCAGATAGGAATCTTGTTCGCAAACTAAGGTCAATTAATTAGATTTTCTAGTATGGGTATGTAGATTCTAGGTATTCTAAGATTTCATTTCTGTATAATTTTAGACAATAGTCCGGTCGATATAAGTCCTAAATAAGCTCCTAATAAGAATAAGTCCTAATAAGCTAACTACAATAATTTGTACCTAGTATTTTTTTATATGTTTAACAATTTGTATGAATGTTTGGAAGAGTTTTATATTTTATTTATATTAGGTATACTTAAATAAATACCTATATTAATCATTAAAAAAAAACTCGCGTATTTCTAGGTACCTAGGTAATATCAAAATATGAAGCATGGGACATTCAAAGATCAGTTTCATTTTATTGTTATTGAAATAAACTGTTTTAAAATCTTTATCCCTGATTATTGTTCATTCAAAACTACAACTGGTAAATCACAGCGGAAAATAAACTAATTTGGTGAGAAGTAAATAAAACTAATGTTTATACATATAGGTACCTACACGCCCAATTTGTTTTAAAATCTCTATCCCTATTTATTGTATATTCAAAACTACAGATGGTAAACCACAGCAGAAAATAAATAAGTTTGGTGAGAAGTAAATAAAATGAATATTTATACCTACAGGTACCTAACCTACATGCCCAATTTGTTTTATAACTTTTATCCCTAATTATTGTTCGTTCAAAACTACAAATGGTAAAACACAGCGGAAAATAAATAAATTTGGTGAGAAGTACATACAATGAATATTTATATAATATGTACCTAGGTACCTACCGCCCTAATTTGTTTTAAAATCTCTTTCCCTATTTATTCTCCATTCAAAACTTCAAATGGTAAAACACAGCGGAAAATAAATTAATTTGGTGAGAAGTAAATAAATGAAAACATAGGAAAATATAGGTAGGTACCTACATGCCCAATTTGTTTTAAAATCTTTATCCCTAATTATTGTTCATTAAAAACTACAACTAGCAAACCACAGAGGAAAATAAATGAATTTGGTGAGACATTTATATAGGTTAGGTACCTACCTACCGTCGTGTTTGGTTAGGAATTAGATTCAAATTACTAGGTATGTATTTAGCGGCGAATTCAAACCAACCAACCCACTATTGAGTGTTGGCTTGGTGGTAGCATACTCGACTTTAATTCTTAGGGTCGTGGGTTTAATGACTACCTCTGGATTTTCCTATTATAAATATTATGTGTGCTTTAAACACACGTGCTCTAACGGCGAAGGCGAACACCGTGAGGAAACCGACATGTTCTGAGAACTTTAAAAAGTTTTAAAGAAACATGTCTGTGTCATTCAAAACATAGCATACACAATCTCAATATGAGAGAAATCCCTGTGTCCCAGTAGTACCATAAATAAGTTATTTGTAAATTGTAAAGCTGTCGGAAAATTAGATTGAGTTTTCTGATAGTTCGCCACTTCCAAGCACCATCTTCACGGAGAGACTAAAGATGGTGTTGTAAGATGTCATCTAACACATAAATGTTCCCTAGTGTTTTTTTTGTTATACTTATTGTTTTTAAGGACTGTCTGTTCTCCGAATATACTAAAATAAATCTATACTAATATTATAAAGCTGAAGAGTTTGATTGTTTGTTTGAACGCGCTAATCTCAGGAACCGCTGGTCCGATTTAAAAAATTCTTTCAGTGTTGGATAGTCCATTTATCGAGGAAGGTTATAGGCTATCTTATTATATATAAAAGAAAGTCGTGTTAGTGCCTGAACTTATAACTCGAGAACGGCTGAATAGATTTGGCTTAAAATTGGCAGGGAGGCAGCTTAGAACCGGGGGAAGGACATAGGATACTTTTTACTGCTTTTTTTAAATCAATATAATGCGGGCGAAGCCGCGGGCGGAAAGCTAGTATTTTATAAAAAAGCAAGCGAAGCTTTTGGCGGTCGGCTTGTAAATAATAAACCTCGTTGTACTTGTTCACAGCTCTGCAGTCATACGCGTATGCGCTATGGTCCGTCGAGCTGGTGGTGCTCCTGGCCACCTATGTCCTGTTCTTCATCACGATGCGCTCGGCGTTGCGACATTGGAAGGAATGCCCAATTAATGTCGGAGTTGTGCTGGCTGTTTATCCTGTAAGTATCTTATGAAATTCTCTTGTCTTTGCAAAGTTGTCTAAATTATGTTTCAGCTATTAGGTAACCTACACACTATTGCATGAAGACGAGTGACTACTCTACAATTATGTAGGTACTTCTGCATTGGTGAGATTGAATTGAAGCGATGGACGTTAATATTCGCAGAAGCTTTTACTTTATCGCGGGTAAACGGGTAAAGCTGTCGGCGGGTCGGCTAGTTAGTAATATAATTCGTTCAAAAACTTAATTATCATTTATTAATCCGCTCATTTAATTCACCGGGAACAAAACAATTCCTGCAATATATCTGCTATAAGATACCCACGGGAAATTATATTGCTACTTCTAAAGACTTATCGACTAGTACCATGCTCAAAGACACGTCACAAGTGGGGCCATTGCCTTCGTCAGCCGTTGCATCACTAACTTGCGTAATGGCTTGCGTCGGCGGCGTCGCAATACTGGCTTGTTTCTTACACACTATATACAGCTGATTCTTATGTTTTAATACATCTTCTAAAATCCTTACATAATATTTCATATATCATAAATCATTTATTGCAAGAAATATGGTAGGTGTAGGTATACATACATACATTGGTTTTTTATACATAGGTCTTAAATAATAAACTAGTTTCACATATTTCACCAAACACTTAGCATGCAATATTTATAGAGCCGTGTTGGTTAAGTGGGAGCACACTCGACTCTCGTACCGAAGCTCGTGGGTTCAAACCTTGCGCTTTAAAAACACGTTATGCGTAGCATTTTACCACCGGAAAAATCTAGTCTTAGAATTAGAAATCAATGCCACTTTTCTTTGTAATTTTATATCTAAAGAACGGTTGGGCCGATTTAGATGCATTTGATTTTAAAATATTCGTAGTAGCCCAGGGAAGGTATAAAAGAAGAGAAAAAATGGTAATAAAGTGACCGAAGCAGCGGATGGCTCAGCTAGTAAGTATAAAGCTATCATTGTACATAATATATGTTTACTGGATCTCATATAATAATAATCTGAATAATAGTCTGAATAATTATATGCATGCTATTGTTATTTAAATTATGTTTATGAATGTACAGTTTATACCAAATTATTGGTAGGTACATTTAAGCTAATTTACATGTTTTCCTATTTATGATTCCATTCTCTATTTAATACCAAAACTCCAATAGTAATATTTGGTTCTCCCACTTTATACAAACATACCTAGCAAACGATACTAAACCTTGAATTCATAAAAAATACGGAACTGAAAAGGGCTCGTAAATGTATGAACCAATCTATTGAAAAACTTGGTACAGAAGTACCTATACAATACCTTTAATATTAAATAATATCCGTGTTCTTGTATGGAACGTATGGTTTGATTGTTGAAATCAATGTTTTTTGCTATAATTTAATTGTATTTTAGATATAAAAACATAGTAAGGTCATTTTAAACACAGGAATTCAAAATAAAATAGGTTGAAAGATCTATGATGTCACTTTTTGGGATTTGTTTATCTGTACGTGTGTCACAGTGGTTTTGTAACTTGACGTCATAAACCTTAACTCTGTTGGTATTTTCCTTTAATTTTACAAATACGTATAGAAATTGTAAAATAATTGTTTTATAAACAAGTAATAGGAAGGAAGTTGGGCATTTATTTGTCTTGAACTAGGATGAAACTGCTTGTACCTACCACAAAGATTTTAAAGATTTTTAGAGATTTAATACGAAATCCATTTTTGCCAAGTCCAACTAAACTTGGTCAGATCTTAAAACCGGAGGAGAAAAGAGGCTCAGCATAGAAAAATTAAAGGCTAAAGCTATAATCTGAAAACAACCAAGTACCGAAAGTAAGTAACTAGGTAATTAGGTACTCTACACTATTACTATAAACCTTTACTGCAAATAAAAATGTTTTTATTTATTATTTATTTATTTTATAAAGGATACCAACTTATAATAATTGTAGAAGCTTTCAGACACTTCAAATACTAACATAATAATATGTTTTGTTGGCTTGTGAAGCAGTTTGTTATTTTCTTAACTCCTACTCGTATATTAATCAAACTGAGAGAAATATTCGTACATGTACTGTTAGTTTTATTATGCAGTATCAAATAATAAATTAGTCGGTGCTATTAGTGGCAGATGCTCCAAGTGGTGCTATTTCAGTCAATTCTTTACGTGCATCATTGACCTTGACAAAGATACAAGTCTGCAGTCATTTTAAAATAATATTATGAACATTATTAATATAAGATTCTAGACCACTATATCATATGACTAGCTGACCCGCTTGCGTTTTTTTTACGTTTTCTACCTAAAGTTTATTTTGGCTTTGCAAAATGAGTGCCCCCTCTGACTTTTAAAATAAGAGGATGATAAAGCTAAAGAATAAAATGAACATTGTCATACAAACTACCAACAAAAATTGATTTGAACGACATCTAGCAATTAGTTTTTTTTTAAATTACGTCCTAAACTGTTTCAAATATATGCTGCGAAAGCTTTCTGTCAAAAAGTAGTTCTAAAAGTCACACCTCACACCCCTTCGTGTCACGGCAAAGTTACCGACATAAAAGAACCTACCAACCTACCTTTTTCAAGCCATTCTGTAACAACTAATTTGAATAAATTTGACTGCAGTTATGTTGAAATAACGGTATCGGAGTTAATTTGTAGGTTTGGTATCTTAGATGTAAAGATATTTCGAACTGTAACTTGTAGTGCTAAATGTTGGGTAAGTGATCTTTAAAATCTCATTATTTATAGTTCCCTTCACCAGTAAGTTTTAAAGTCCAACTAACTTTGAAATAAAACTTACAACTGAATAATTATACCATCTACTCATATAGTAGGTTTTTTTGGGTTCCCGTTCCCAGTCGTGGGACGTCATAAGGGTTGTACGAGTATAAGATAATAAACATATCTCGAGACTTAAAGAAAAAAAATGTTAATATTATTTAAAAGTCTACGACAGACGACAGAAATAGACATTGAGTTCTTGTTAGAAAATTTAGCTCTAAAGAATCTTAAAAAGGCGGGAAAATTTCATATTCCTACCTGTAGTCGTTCAAGTTCAACGTTCAAGATCATTGAAGACGCTATGATATGATGCTGCTCTAGTAGTAGATAGGTAACTTATGTTTAATTAATTAACAATTGAGTATTTGTATTTCCCGTATGCGTATTTACTATTGGCACTCGTACATATTATCCTCATAATTTCGCATATTAGTTGTAGCGTAATTAAAACGATTCAACCAGATTTTCCTTGTACCGAAGCGAAGACATCTAGTTAAAAAGTAATCTATGTATACGTAGTAAAGAGATTCCCACGAATACTGCAAACCTCCTATTTATTCATTTGGGTTTATTTATTTATTTATTTAGGAACATCAACAGAATCAACATGGACACAATTGGGTTTAATTACTTGTACATGTTTTCATACAGTTTTTTGATATTACATTGTATAATACTAACAAAGAATTTGAATTTGAAGCATATACATTTTAAACTCTGTCTTTGGCTCACTCGAAGCTTTGTTAAAGGTACAAGCGTATGTGATATACTCGTACTAGGTAACCTTTTGTAATTGTGTTTTATTGTTGCAGTTGGTGTCCACGGCTGGGTACCTCGCAGTGGTCTTGCCGCGAGCGAGACTGCTGTCCGAGGCCTTCGCGCAAGAAGCCGTGATGTTGGCGCTCTACCACCTCTACTGCATGGTGGTCGCTGAGTGTGGGGGTGAAGAGCAGTTTGTCAGGTAAATAGAGAAAGCTGAAATAATGTTGCTTCAGAGCTGAACTAATTGCTGAAGAAGGCTCTCGAAGAAGCCGTCATGTTGGCGCTTAACCATCCCTTCTGTATAGTGGTCCCTAAGTCCGGGGTTGTAGAGCAGTTTGTGAGGTAAATTGAGAGAAATGGTTGACCCCATGATGTTTTTTCTATTGAATTGATAGCTGAAGAAAGCTCTGCATAAGAGGCAGCGAAATTAGTTCTCTACCATCTCTACTTGACCCTATCATCTAAGTATCTGTTATTTTTTAGCTACGTTACCTACTTTGTTTGGGCTATGGTATGTACCTCTTTTGCTATCTAGCTCATCAAGGGTAAGGTCAGACGACAATTTGACAGGAGTGATTCCTTTTGATTTATCAACCAACATTTGTAGAGCAAGCAAACATAAAACAATAGGTAAATGTCATGTCTTCAAACATCTTTGTAGATCAACTACTACTGGTTATTTCCTGTAGTCGTACTTCTTAGAACAAATTTTTAGACGCATGGTTGGACATTATCCAACATAGATGAGAATAAGATGAATGGTTATTAATAACAGTATCTACACATACCTAGGTTCATTAATAGGTTAAGGCCATTCTTGCAAGTAAAATCATTAATCTTTAGGGTTAAACGCCGTGGCTAAACGTTAGTTAAAATGACATTAACTACCTACTTCAAGAAGCAATCTTATTTTAAATTTGATTTACATAATCTGCTATGCTGGGTCATCGCGTAAACTCTGCTGACAATTTATATTCATATTCGCTAGTAACTCCTTTCAATGATTAAAATAGTTCAATGTCTACAAACTGAGACATTGCACTATTTTAATCATTGAAAATTATTGTAAAATGTCTTATAACAATGATGATTGATGTTAACATTGCTCCTTGAACAATGTTAACATCGTCCTTATATTTTTTGGTGGGTGATTAAATCTTGATGATGTTTGTAACGTCTAAATGGGCCGTGCGTTGATACTCTAGCTAGTCTAAGAGCATGTTTTACGGGTTACAGATAAAGCTTCAGCTAGTTATAAACCAAAATTTCTAGTATATCTGGCAGATAAGTTATGGGAAGGCTATCTGGCACTTTTCAGCAAGAAGTGAAACAGTCTCGCAGATAAATAACCTAGAACCCATCAATTACAGGTCTTCATCGGGGGCTCGGCTGGAGACGAGGACAATTCCTTGCTGCTGCTGGCCTTGCTGCGTCATCCCGAGGCCAGTTTTACAAAAGTAAGTATTATAAACAAATGACAATAAACGTACGCAATAGGCAACGCTAAAGCGTCGGAAAAGGGGAAATCTTTATCTCCTACAGTTACATTTTGGCTACAATACAATACAAAAACACTTTATTGTACACCAATAACAAAACACACAAATAAAACACAAAAAGACACACGTACCATATGCGGCCTTATCGCTAAAGAGCGATCTCTTCCAGGCAACCTTTGGCTAGTGCGAGCGGTGTTGGCTTAGTGGGGCTTAACATTAATTCCGAACGTTGTGGGTTCTAATCGCACTCATCTTTCATTACTTGACAAATTTACTCGTGCATTGACTGTGAAAGCAAATATCGCGAGAAAACTGGCATGTTAAGATAAATTTTAAGATATTGAAGGACATGTGACATTCACCAAACTGCCCTTGGCCAGCGTGGTGAAATAAATCCTTATTCTTATAGGGAGTGTCCCAGCAGTGGGAAAATAATTAGGGGTCTAGCCACTTTACTGTACATAATTTATTTTATATGTGCCTTCCATTCAAGGATATATTCTAAATAGGGTGTCCGGCAACTCAACTCAGGTTTGACCTAGTTCGGGTTCTATTGCGAAACTTGCTATTGTCATTAGAATACATATAATAGGACCTAACACAAGGTCAAAAATTAAATCCTTAGAAATAAAGCTATTTATTTTCCAAAAACATGTTTTTGGATAAGTCCTTATAAGCAATTAACAATTAAACAACAATTAAAGTAGAATAGAATAGATAGAATATACTTTATTGTACACCACATAAACATAAAAATACAATACAAACATTTGGAGTACAATGTAAAGTAGGTAAGTACCTAAGTTGAGTTTTGTATATTTTTTAACGTTGTCAGAATGTTTGTTACCAATGTATCTGTCTGTATAATGTGTAGCATTAAAATTAATACCTACTTTTACTTAATAAATAAGTACTAAAATTTTACTTATTTTTGAATATGTAGTATAATTCTACACTTGTAATTGATTGAATGGCTTCGATCACCCATGGATCACCCTAATAATAGTAGGGTATCTAGACTTTAGATTGGGATTTAGACACTAATGAATAGGTAAGATTAGGATCCATCGTAGAATATTGAATTGGAGTATAGAAATAGAGTAGATACCTACTTACTTATTGGACGATCTCTGTGGCGTAGCGGGCGAAAGGTTGCTGCGACGCAGACGGGTTCGATTCCCGCATATGGACTAAAATTTGTACAATCTGCTAATTTTTGTTCCGTGTGTTCTGGGTGTAAGTATATGTAGGTATAGTAAAACATATCTATCTATGTAAGTATTGTAGAAAGCTTCGAGCTTACCATGGGGTCATTTTATTATTATGATTACATATTTATTAATAATAATCATTATGTCCCGGAAAATACTAGTATAACTAACTACAGTAAAATAATATTACTACACGGATATAATCTCCATCGTGTAAAGCCGTGACGCAATTTACTTGGCGAAATAACTAGGAAATTATCCACACACTTTGCGAAACCCCTTTCTAAGAGTTTAGATTTCGTTTAGATGTAACGAAATACTAGTCTTGTAAAGTTCTCGGAGATCACGGATTCCAAGCGCAGCGTCGGACGTCCACCAACAAGATGTTACAGATTATCTTGTCAAAGCTGTCATCATCAAATAAGGTCCCATCGGATGTTGGGTACAAGCTGCATCCGACCGTCATACCTGATGTCCAGCAGTGGACGACTGATAGCTGAAATGATGATGATGATGATGACTAGTTATTAACTAGTAGTTAATAATAGTAGCGTTTTATAATTCAATTAACTTCTAGAATTATCTAAACATTTATTATTAATAAGTAAATATCTAAAAGTATTTAATTAATCGGTAAAAAGGTAATAAGTGCTAATAAAATACCTTGTAACAATTGCAAATGAACATTTCCACAAATAATATTGCATTTGGATAATGTTCGTGATTGAACAACCTTGAAGAGCTGTCCCGAAGATTGTTGTGCCCAAGCCATTGTGTTGTCTCAGCATGCAAGATCGAACAATTAGGTTTCTGAATGCCTACCTTAACACCTATTGGTATTACATCAAGTGAGGCTTTGATCTTCTATCTATAATAATACTAGCTGTCCCGCTAGCAAAGTCATTGCCCGCTTTAATAAAAAAATAAAAAAAGTCTTATCATTTAAGTACTATAGATTTTTTTTTACATTATAAAGCTGAAGAGTTTGTCGATTGTTTGCTTGAAGGCGCTAATTACAGGAACCGGTGGTCCGATTTAAAAATATATTTCAGTGTTGGATAGTAGGTAGGTACCTTCATTTATCGAGGAAGGCTAAAAGTATTGTAATTAAACTATAGGTAGGTATATAGATAACGGAAAAAACGCAATCGAAGCTGTTGGAGAGTCGTTAGGTAGATATAGGTAAGGTTCTATAGGGTTCCATCATACTTATACTCGCTGTCACAAGAGTGAGTAGATAAATATAGGTCCATTTTCATTTGATAGAAAGGCATTTCTAAAATAAACAACTCCCTTCTTACCGCAATACCAATTTGTAAGGCGCTAATATTTCCATTACTTAATGGTTATGAAATAATAATTAAAAGCTGGTTAACAATAATAACTGGGGCGAAGCTACAATTATGTAACTTCGGAATTACAAGACCAATGTACTTCTTACTTACCTTGCTCACAGAATAAACAATACTATACATGTAGGTACTTTGTTATTTGAATGAGAGTTGACGCGATCAATATGAACTTCTGTTTTAGGGATCTGTAGTGGAATAAAGAACCCTTGTTTCGCCATGACGGTTTTGCGGTTTGCGCCAAGATTAGATATTATCCTAGGTAGCTGTAATTTAACGTTATGTCATTGTGGTCATAGATTATGAGTACTTGTATATGGTTTTTACTATATAGAAGGGAGATGGATTAGTTATTTCTGTCCCCTTATTTCTTCGTTAACCTATCATGTTTGTGAGATACCTATAGTTAAATAAATTAAACAAATTGATTTAGGTAGGTTTGTATTTATTTTAAATTAAAATGTTATTGAAATATCTTATTCGCCACAGTTTTTATTTTAAGTTATTTCATTATCTTAATCGTCACAGTTTTCATTAAACAGTGGCGCGACACGCACTTTTTCGTTTTATTCATTAAAATGTTGACTTGGTTTGCCCTTGTACTTTCTTATTTGGGTTGTGGCGAAATTATGAGTTCATGGTTATTAAGACGTCGACAAGAATAAAATTATAAAAGAATCAATGACGCAGAAGTTGATTGTACCATTGCCTCGGCGGGCCTGGGAGAGATCATATGGATTTGTCTCGCACTGACTCTTTCAATAAAGGAAATCTGTAGACTGTAGACACTTCTCGAGAACTTGTACTCGTACTTACCCAGAAGGTTGTTGTCGAGAGCACACACTTGACAAACTTGTTCTGACAGTTGATCTTAAGACTTCAGCCTACAAGATACAGGCCCAAATTGGACACAAAAACCGACAAGCAGTAAAGCGAATCTAATTTTAGGTACCCAAGAAAAGGATGTTATTTTATGAAACCTTCTCTTTAAGAGTCTTGCCTACACATTCGCTTTGGGCCTGTCTTGGATAGTCTAATAGTCTTACACGCGAGACTCCCATTACCACAGCTAAGCCGCCATTGAGCCAGCATGTCGTCCAAGTCTAATTGCAAAAATGCGCACCGCCATATAACATCCTTATCACGAAGCAATACAGGTTAATAAAGCTAGAAGTCTTAGTTTATAATATTCCTTTATCAATAGCAAATCTAAAATATTGCTTGTTATATTTTTCAGGCGTCACCTCAACTACCTGCGGTACTTGGTGTTACAAATGCCTGTGATCCAAGGAATACTTTACACGCTTATTTTAATTCTATCCACAGAAGACATGGTGAGTGAGACAATTAAATATTTGCAATACATTAAATTAACTAATTTACGCTCATGAACAAAGTTTCTCATGAACAAAGTCTGAAATGCGTTGCCTGCTGCTGTTTTTCCTGAAACATAAAATCTGGGTCTTTTCAAGACAAGAGTGAATAGGACCTAGGGCCAAGGATGGATTGCAAGGGTCTAGAATGGATTGCAAGGGTCTAGAAGCCTTTCTAGACCCTTGCAATCCATCCTCGGCCAAATCGACACTTTCCATCAGGTGAGATTAAGGTTAAACATGGGTCTATCAACTATAAAAAAATGGTTAGTAGGTACTAGCTTATTCTGTGATGTGTATCTGTAATTACTAATACTATACTAATAAATCCTCAATAACCACTAAACATTTATCTTCCAGGCGCTGTACTTGGCTTGTTTCGCGTACATCCAGCCCTTCATAGTGGTCTCCATCCTCTCCGGCGTGTGGGGCATCATAATGACGGTGAAGGCGGCCGCGCGCGCCGGCCACAACGTGCGGCCGCGCTTCCTCGCCGTGCAGCTCTGTCTGGTGATCGTCAAACTGCAGTGTGGCCTCGCGAAGGTGCTGCCTGAAGTCGCCAGTCTGCCTTGCATCTTGCCCTTGAACCCCTCCGTGTTTACTAATAGTAAGTTCGGTATGATTCATTTAACATTAGCAAAATTCATTTAACATTATTATTATTATTCTAATGTTTATATAAACTACGCCACTACTTTACTTCTCTTCTAGTATTTGTTCCATCCCACGGTTGCCTGGAAGAAATCGCTCTAATCGATAAGGCCGCCCATTGTTTCACTGTATTATTATGTTTATTTCTATGTGTATTTTTTGTAATGTGGTGTAACAATAAAGTATTTGTATTGTATTGTATTGTAACAGGTACTTACATTTTACAACTGCCCGCGACCACGCGTTAAGTCATGTTTGTATGGAGGGACTTATTATAACGGGAGCAAGAATTTTAATAGCATATCCTGTGTCTCAGATCTCTAATTGTTTATCTACCAAATTTCATCAAATTCGGACCATCATCATTGGTTTGAGAGTTATGACGTCATATACATACTCACATACAGAAATTTTTTTTTAGGTCTTACAAGCATAGCATCTAAACTAACATACATTAACTCCTTTCATACCATTAAGTACATATTCCAACCAAATAAACAAAAGTTCAGAAATTATAGGTACCTACTTAAAACTTGTAAAGTATTTTTAAATAGCTTTTTAATTACCACAATCGTCTTAGTTATACGTAACCTACGTTTACCGATTTGTTTAGGGATTCTCATAAGCAGCAACATTTCGCTTCCCTGTATAAAATCGTAGAATTTAGATTAAAGGGTCACCAAAAATACTTTTTTATGCCTACATTTAACGATCAGTTTATAAAAACAACTCTTTTACCCTCGATAACCTTGACACGCGATTTCAAAATGAAGAATGGGGTTGTAAATTGCGGGTTTGCCTTATGGCCTTTTAAAGAGTTTGCTAACATTAAGGTGTTATTTGGGTAGGTAAGTTCTGTTTTCTGTTATGATGAATTATTGGCTGAATTTGTCCTGCGATCATTATATTTATTGAGTCTTTTAACTGCCAATCTAGTGAAAATGTAAGTGACTAGGTACTGGGGCAGTTTTGATTGACAACGAAAGACTAATCATAACATTTAGGCACTAATGTCTCCTCAATAGAACCCATTTTAGGGGAATTGGTGTGATCACCACGCTTACCAGAGCTAGTGATCGCAGTAATTTGGTACAATATGTAGAAAGACGCTGCTGTTCTTAGGTAGGTACGTTTTCTTACTTCTCTTAGACCGTCACCAACGGCTCTCGTTTCTCCAAAAAATACAATGTACTAATCATCTATTTCTTTCCAGTGATTCAAAACAGCGTGATGATGGTCGAAATGCTTTGCCTTTCGATATGGGCGCTCTACTTGTACAAGACTCCTCCAGGGAAAGACTTAGAAAAGACGAGAAACGTGTCCATTGCTGTAATGGAAGAACCTAATACCAGGACCATAGAAATCAAGACTGCAAAAGAAGTAGACAATCAAAACTGAGTGATAGAGTAGATTATCTTAGAGTGATTGGACCAAGAACAACCAAGATGTGCTAATATTTTTAGATTAAGAATTGTTGTTGTCTGTTTTGTGATCATTGAGAATTACTTGCCAGGTAGGTAGGAAGTAGTAAACTTAATTAGTTACTAGTACTGGACCAGTTATGGATATCGAAGATGCCTTTCTCTTATTGTGATATCGATTGATAAATAAAGAGAGAGAGAGAGTGGCGTGGCATAAACTAATTCCATAGCAGTGGGTGATGAATAGCTGATAATGACGATTGATGATTGGACCAGTAACGTACATAATAACGTTTTAAACGTTTTCTAGACTCTATATCAATGTTGTATGTCTGTTTATGCAGAATTAGTCTATGGGATTTAAACATAGTTACCACTTTTAATATGTTGTTATTGTAAACTTTTCATTTACAAATGTACGTATCATGTTTATTTATGAGATGCCTATTTTTCTATGGTTGTATTGTATAATAAACATTATAATGTATAGCATAGCAAACAGTACATTACAATTTAGGATTAATTGCCAGCTGTATGTGATTTGCTGTACCTGTCTTAACTTAGGTAATTAAATGTCAAGTTTTTAAATAAACCAGTAATTATTAATAAAATAAATATTTTTAATAAAATAAAGTTTAGTTTTATAATGCTTATATATATTTATTCGTTGCTTGTGTTAGAATCTTCGTCAATATTATCACTTTGATCATTGTCTTCTTCGTTACTTCTATCAGCATTGTCTTCTGATGGTGTTCCAGCCCGGGACCCTTCAGAACCATATATATTATGTAGTTCTTGAAGCTTGTAGTGGATCTTGACGCCTCTAGAATTGGTCTTATTTACTTTGTTCACTAGAGACTTTGTTTGCTCTTCCAGTCTTTTCAGGCGTTCATCCCGAGCAGCAAATCTAGCTTCATGGTTAACTGCTGTAGAAGATGATGGCTCATTTTCTTTCTCTGTATCCGGTAAGGCCGACCCTGAAGCTTCTGAATTTATGTGACCTTTATGCAGAGTATCAAGTTTATCTGCCAAATCATGACCGGAGTTTAAAGTTGATGTCAAATTGTTAACAACATCGGTACATCCTTTTTCCAATTGGTCGAGTCTCTCATCTTTCTTTGCTAGCAATTCATTCTGTCGTCTAACATTTTCAATGATCGCTTTGAAATCAACTTCTGTCGTAATGGATTCTTTCGAGTTACTGCTGTCATCTTCTGCATGAGAGTTATTGTTCAAAATTGAACATGACGCTTCTACATTATCATTCTTTACAATTTCATTAGGTTCGGAATCTTCTTGGAAACTACCTATTTCTGTCGATAAGGCTTCGGAATCACCAGATATTATATTATCATCTGATATAGTGATTGAACGACTGTCAAGTGAACGATCCAATGAGCTATTTATATCCTGAGTAATAATAGCATTTTCTACAGTTTTTGGCAATATTTCATCTTTTTCATTTAGTTTGTAAACAGTCGTCGCACCTGTTGTTGTATTTATTTGTGAAGTAGAAGGCTTAGAGTTTAAGGCGTCAGTTAAATATGTTTCGTCTGTAACTGAATCATCGTGATTTATTTCACAAATTTCATCTTCCGTTTCACAAGTCTTGTCGATCCCATGTAAATTTTCACTTACACTGTGTTCAGAAATCGTAACAGCTTGATTGTCAGTATCATGCGCATCAAGTGGAAGGTCTGCGACGTCCAGCATGTCACTGACAGGATCTTCGCGCTCAGCTGCGCAGTTCAAGTCATTGCTGGAGTCGGGTATAGTTTCGAACGACTTCTTAATTTTTTTCTTACTTCTGATTCGAGTTTCTGAAACATATTCACTTTCATCATTCGACTCCGATGACTCATCAGATGGTCTTTCATCACTATAACCACTCTCTCCAGAGTTATTAAAAGATGGTGAACCAGATTTGGTTTTTCTGCTCGTGAATTCAGCTCTAAGCTTTTTCCAGTCTTTTTCCGACTGCGAATTCTTTTCTTTCGCTTCGTCCCACTTTTCACGACAATATTCCAGTTCTTCTTTGAGTTCGTTCAGAAGTTTTCGTTTTTGTTGCAGTTCGTACTTCAATATTTTTTCGTGGGTGTGTAACTGGTAGTGTTGTCTTCTTAGTTTACTTACGACGTGCCACGTTTTCCCCAGTTCTGTAGTTACAAGACATAGTCTTTTCTCTTGTTCTTGCAAGCGATTTTCTAGATGAGAGTTTAGTTGTTTCATTTGATTTACTTCTTTGACCAACCCCAATTTTTCTACGATGAGATCCTAAAAATAAATAACTATAATTATTAGGCCCTAAATACGTAGAGATATATTGATGTTCAATAAACGTGAAAACATTACTCTGCTTAAAAATTGGCTAAGTACCAATTTTCAATGAGTGTGTCTGCTGATAATATAGCAATTGAATTGTTCTTAAAAACATTTTGATCATGAAATAGTTCATGGTTTATTTTTGAAGAGTATATCACATTTTCGAGAAATTCTTGACTCATTGGGATCAAACAAGTAATGAGCAAACACATTACTGCAATGAATACAATAACAGCTCTAAATAAAGGAGAAGTACTTACTTTCAACCTGATGTAAGTCTGACTAACGCTTGGCACCTCTACAGGCCCCGACTTCGTCTGTACTAATTTGTAACATGTTGTTACTTTAACATTTGAATCTTCTCCAACAACTTCTTGGTGGCTTAAAAGCTCCATGAGTACACGCCAGACTTTAGGTAGTTTTTCTACAATTTCTTCTGCAGTAGATGTGACAGGTGGTGATTCTGTAATGGTAAATGTTTGGACTTGTTTAGAACAGCATTGAGTATATTTAAATATTTAGATAAACAAAAATAGATAAAGTTAAGGATATTACTAACCAGAAATTTGTGGTGTATCATGGTTTTCTGATTCCTCATTGCTAGATTTATTAACTTCCTTATCTTCGACCTGACTCACTAACTCAAGCAAAAGCTTAGGTAAAGCTGTGGATGCTTCTGCATCATTTTCATTTTCAGCCATGTGAGTTAGAAGTCCATGGTTTTCTTCAAGACGGTGTACTAATTTATCCAGATCTTCTTTAGTTTTGTATCCCAATAGCACTTGAGAAAATAGCTGCAAAATAAATTGTTTGTCGTTCATAATTTCTGACTTGTATTAATTGATAAAATTTTATTATTTTTAAGTCTTAAGCTAAAGTTAATCAGTACCTAGTAGAGTCAACTATACATAAAAGAAACACATAAAGCTATATTTCGCCGCGGGAAATTTGCCGGCAAAGCTAGTTATTAATATAATAAATTAATCATAGTGTGAATAGCCACTATCACAAATGTTTACCTTATTTACGACAGCCATTTCAGCTTTGGTGCCTTTAGTTTCGTCTTGGCTGGCAGCTATCTCAATGTTTTTATTATCAATTGTATCTTCAAGTTTATCAATTTTTTCTTCTAGTACGTCAACTTTATCAGCAAGTTCTTTGGATCTGAAATTTTATTTCTGTGTTAACGTTTTCAGAATACTAGTTTACATTTTGCAACTAATTTCATGCCTAATAGGTACTTACTTTTGAACCTCGGATTTAAGTAAGAGTTTCTGCTCTGCTACATCTCTGACTAGGCCCAATCGAGTAATTTCAGCGATTCTGGCTCGTTCTTCATATAAAGAACGCAAAGATCGAATATTTTGAAGTTGCCGTTCATATTCTTGTTTCAGCTCATTTGATAGCATATTTGCCTCTCTGTCACTCAGTGATTTTTCTATCTCACTGAGCTTTATTTTCAGCTGCAACAAATGCAAAATAAAAATAGTTACCTAGCAATGTAGGCACTGATTGAAATTACACTTAGATATTATATTATGATAGCAAATCGAAATCGCTTTAAAATCTAACCCGGATTAAGATTGTTTATATCTCTCGTAAAAATCTGAGCGATTGAAAACGTAAACCTATTATCATCATTATCTTGTTACCTTTGTTTCATATTTTAATTTAGTTTCAATACAGTTATTTGTATGGTCGAGTTATCAATAATTTATTTAATTACAAGTTCTTTACTTGCGTCTCCATGTAAATCATTGTGTTTCAATGAAAACAAAGTTCTGAAAGGTTTTCTGGAAAAAATCGCTTATAGTGATAAGGCCGCCCATTAGAACACTGTTTTTTGTAATTTTTGTGTAGTTTTGTTTTCTGGTGTGCAATAAATTCCATTGTATTGTGTATTGTATAAATTCTTAAATAATTACGAATAAGCAATATAAAGTCCTACAGTCATGTGTTAGTTCGTTTGTTCGTTAAATAATTCCCTTCCAGGCTGGTCTAATAATCTCCCTGCTCGGAGTGTCCGGCCAATCAGCATGCGGCTCAGTCCTCATCTCGTCAAACCGGCTGGTGACCGCGGCCCACTGCTGGTTCGACGGCTGGAACCAGGGTACCATGTTCACAGTGGTGCTCGGCTCGCACTTCCTCTTCTCCGGCGGCACCAGGCTCGCCACCTCCACCGTCATTATGCACCCCCAGTACAGCCCGGCTAACCTCAACAATGATATCGCTATGATCTATCTGCCGAGCCATGTTGTCTTCACCAGTAAGTAAATTAAATATTGCTGGACAATTCACACATCAACATCTAGCCCCGTGGTAAGCTCTAAGCTTGAGTTACGGATACTAGATTTCTGATATACTTAATTATGTTATTAGGAAATGCTTCAAAGACTTACAATAACAAGACAATGAATAATAGGTATGTTATATCTGGACACTATCGTCACTTCATTGATTCAGATTCAGATTGATTCAGATTTTGTCCGTTACAAAGATTAACTTGGACACGTGATCACTATCAATCACCTCCCCCCTTTTTTGCGTCGTTCTGTCTATCTATGGAATACGATTACTAACTCAAAGCAGAAAAGTCAAAGTAAAATTTATTGCTTACAATTTTATATTTGTAAAAATGTCTTATAATGTAAAATGTTAAAACATTATTCTTATCCAATGCCTTTAACTATATAACTGTTATTTATTTACAGACTCTATTCGCCCTGCCAGCATTCCCAACGGTTGGGATCTGTTCGACACCTTCGCGGGACAATGGGCGGTTGCTGCTGGATACGGGAAGACCAGTGATGGTAAATATAAATGAATACAAAGCGTTACTACAAAACATCTTACAAAACAGAACCCATTCTTACGTGATAGCGCAGAGGTCTAGAGCAGCCAGGGCTAAACTGGGAAGCCTGGGTTCGATTCCCACTTACCAAGGTTACGTTGTGATCTTGTAATATTTTCATTTTGTAATATTGAGAAAGCTTAATTCGACACTCCCTACGTATAGTTGTGTATCTGCAAAACACAAATTTGGCGGAGAGCTTTTTAAAATTAGAGATACAGAAAATATTTTATTGAAAATGATTTTAAATATAGGAACATTTTGAAGTTGGAATGAAAAACGTCCTTAGAGTATTCGAGAGACTTTTATTTTTGTAAGTTGTAATAATAGGCTGGCATGTGTAGATGCCAAAAATGCCTCAAACGTATAAGCATGTATCTTGCAGTTACAAAGTTATCTCTATAATAAAAGTAAGAGCTCATTAATTTTCATAACATAGTCGCGTTAATTATTTTAATATCACTGTTAAAAAAATGGTATATATTATATTATATTTGCTATCATAAGTAATATCTTCAATGTAGTGATCTATGATCTGTATCATCATGTAATGCCATAATTTTAAGTAAAGATTCACTACTTTGTGGAATTCTCAACATTTTTATCCGCAAATATTTATTAAGTGATAAAATTATTTTACTTATATTATTATTTTCTTTTCGTAATCAGCTAACAGTTGGTAGTTAAATGGATAATATGTGTTCGCTTAAATGTTTATCATCATCAAATAGTACTTTATTGATTCATATTGATTCTTTTATCCTAAAAGAAAACCACCAGATAAGTTTAAAGCATGCTCTTAGTAGAGACCGCTTTTATGTTGGCGTGAAGTCAAATTTGAATGCCAAGTATAGTACTATACTCGTACGTGCCGTGTACGTGCCCCAGCGGGGTCATATTGTGATACCTATGGATAATTTTAAGAACCCTGTACCTACCAATATGATGAAACAATAAAGATTATGATTATGAAGTAAACTCCAGCAAGAGTGGTTCTTGATCAACAGGTCGTTGACACTTTAAGTACCTAGTTGGGATCTAACTAAAAAAATGTTGGTACGGTACTTTACCTCATTTAATTGCCCTTCTCGTAATGATATCATAGTTTTACTAACCGCTACAACATCTTTCAACGCATTGATATGTTTAATAGATTCCGTGTTTTGGGCAGTGAGGTCAGCCATATCCGAATAAGCGCTCTGCAGCGAGCTGTTTGCTTCAACGAGATCCCGCCTCAACTTATTATTATCAGCTTTAAGTTTATCAAAGCCTTCACGCATTTCGTTTATAACTCCCGTGAATTCGGAGGTGTCTGATGTAGATTGTAAGTTATGAGGTATCTCAATATTATTCGCTCTCAAAAGTTCTCGAAGCTGTTGATTATTATCAAACAGTTTATCTTTAGATGATCGTTCTTCTACCAGAGATTTTTCTAAAGCTTCTTTCTCATTTCTATGGCGCATCAGAATTTCTTTTCTTTGTTCACGTTTGATGGTGAGCTGCTTTTTGAATTCTTCCATTTCGTCTGACTTGGCTTTAGCCCTGGCTTCTTGTTCACTGGTAGCATCGTGGAACTCATCGCTGCTGTCAGTATCAAGGGCGGCGTCTGCGTTCATTGTTTCACTTTCACTAATGACGTTTTCCGCTTCACGATCTCGCGACGGAACGTCGGGACTACTGAATGCGCTTCCCATTTTAGAATTCTTTTATACACGAGATGCACTTTCATCTGTATACAATTATACTGAGTACCTATGTATATCTTCGCGTTTTAATTCAGGCAACGACCGATAACTTTTAATAAGACAAAGAACTGCCGTAGGTATGGAATAGTAAGACGCGACTCCCGCATCCAGAAATAACTTCCCGTCAGCACCAATCTGCGCCGGCGCATTTAGCGTGGATGTTACGTAGTAGCTATGAATATTCTTGATTGGTTCGCTCTACGCAGTGAGTTTACAAGGAAATTCTGTCAATATTTTATTTTTACCGGGTTATTTTGGACGTGACTGCTAGTTGCGAAATAGCGATGCATGTATACCTATACAAAAAATAGATTATTCTTGTGAGATATGTTAGTATAAATAGTAGGTTATACCTATTGGTTTAGGTAAGAAAATGTTAATTTGAAACTTTCTCGAAGGTTTTTAATTTACATTTGTAGGCTCTAAACAGGTGGTTAATTATTTTATTTTTAAGAATGTAGAAACTAGAAGTAATAAAGAAAAGGAGAGGAAAATCCTGAGAGTTCTTGATTGCATCGCATCGTTCGTTACTAAGGTAATTCAAAAATATTTATTGGGAACATAAAACAATGGTTAGAGTAGGTACATAATTTTGTGAGATGACTCCGCAAAAGTTTAAAAAACTGAGCAGCGGAGTCAGCGCCCCCCTCCAAGTACAATTTGTGAGGTTTGAGAATCAATTAGATGTTGATATGTTGAGTGGATGAATCATCATACATCGGCTAACCCAAAGCCTTATTTAATTAACATTTTAATTAAATAATTAACATTTTAATTAAATAGGTACCTGCATTAAGTAGGTACCTACCTACCTACATAAGTAATATCGAGAGCCCTGTTAAGTTTTTGAAGTTTTGCGAAATAGGATATTTTATGCACCACGTGACCGGCGCGTCACGCGAATTCTATGAAAAATACTAAATGATCTTGATACTTCGTCGATCTAAAACATACAAATATACTAATAATTATTTTAGATCTGTAGAAAATGGCATCGAATAAATTCCATTTTATTGAGTGGATTTTTTTCAGTTTCATTCTGAAATAATTATTATATTAATGTTTTTATTTAATTGATAGGTGTTTAATATATTTTCCTAAATTCAAAATGGCGGATATTTTTATTTCAATGTTGTATTTATTGACTTGTCCAAGTGATCTTTAGGATTTTATGGAAATAAATGACATAAATCTTTAAATCTTTAAATCAATATTTGAACCAATTATGTTTTATCTTAATAATATCAATATTTATTTTAAATCTGATTGATTATTTGAAATCAATTAAGTACATAATTTTAAATTAAAACATTCATGATTAATAATTATCTATATAAGAATAAAACTGAAAATAGTCTTATTGAAGTTAAATGTCCTCATTCATCTCATCTTATGGGCTCATTATTAAACCGATTCTTCTGAAATTTGGTGTGTAGGTTTGTAATTAAATGTTTTTTTTTGTCGAATGTTGGGACTTTATGTAAGTTCGAAAGTCTAAATTGAACGGACTAAATACAAATTCTAATTATAACAAAACAAATAAATTATATTACCTATATATATTTAAGTTGCTTGTTTTGTTAGATGGTATATTTGTGTTTGAATAAATAAAAGTTTCGTTAACGAAACTTTTATTTATTCAAACACAAATATAGGTACCATGTTATTATCATTATGTTTAGGTATTATTTTTGTAGTTTCGAACTTTATATTTATTTTTATTTTATTACGAACTTATTGAAAATATTTCATTTATATATTAAAAAAAACCAACCCGCACTTGGCCAGCGTGGTGAATTAAGGCCTAATCTATCTCGTCAAGAGAGAAGTCCCTATCCCAGCAGTGGGAACGTGAATAGGGGTGTTATTTTATATATAGGGCGTCCCAAAATTATGGGCCATGAAGGGGAAGTACCATATATATCGTTGATAGTGAATTTTGCTCAAAGAAGACTTCATTTTATTTTAAAAAGTAAGTAATTTAATTAATTTATTTACAAAAAATATTGTTTCATGTTTTTTATTTGATTAAAATAATTAATTTCACGTTGTTCCTTTCTTTTAAAATACTATGTTACTTAAGCAGAGTTATTATTTTTTAGCTTTTCTTTCGATTGGTATCATAAAAATCGAGTATTTTTTTTCTACATGTAAGTCGGTTCGATTCCCAGACAAAGCAAGTAATTTTTAGAAAATCAATGAATGCAGAATTACTAACTTAAAAATAAAATGAAGTCTTGTTTGAGCAAAATTCACTATCTACGATATTTAAGGTACTTCCCCTCCATGGCCCATAACTTTGGGACGCCCTGTATTTATTAGAAAGGTACATATTTAATGTTTACAATAAATAATATATTTATTAGAAAGGTACATTATTTTATGTTTACATATTGGATACTCGGTAAAAATAAGAACAAAAAATTACGGAATATTTTCTTTGTAATAAATATTATGGAAATCTATACTACAATTATCAAGCTGAGGAGATTGCTTGTTTATTTGTTTGAACGTGCTACTCAGGAACCGCGGGTCCGATTTAAAATATGATTTCAGTATTGGATAGTAAAATGATCGAAAAAGGCTATAAAACATAAACTAGTAAATAACGTAAAAACGCAAGCGCAGCTGTCGGCGGGTCGGCAAGTTAGTCATAATCTAAAAAAATCATAGGCATAATTACATTTAGTCGTTGTACGGTTTCACCAAAAAAAGTTGCCTTGTTGTTTTTTAATTAGGATAGATAACTTTAGATATGCAATCCACATCCTACAGCATAACCTCCAAATAAATAAGGTTAAACAAGATGACAATGATGTGGTACAATTCTTAGGCCAGCAACAACAATAATTGATCGTTATCAATAAAAATAACAATTGATCGTTATCAACGGATCAACTTATGTCGGTCGTAGTATCGCAATAACACATACATGCACACGAACAGCGTTTTTACAGCAATTGACAGTCCCACACACTGACATTTTACGAAATATTTCTATATTTTATTCAAGAACAACCGACATAGGTCCGACCTCGACAAGCGCTCGCGCGGTACTAAATGGAAAAAGCCGGCGGAATGAAAAAACTACTAAATTATGGTAGTTTTATTTTATTCATAAAAAATTACCAAAACCGTTCTACAAATTAAAATTAATATCATAGTTTAAGCAAATGTTGATAAATATTTTGATATAAATATGACGTCCCATTGATTTAGAACTTCGGAGTTATTGAGGTTTGTTTCGAAGCATTTTCGGTCGATATTAAATTCGGTATATCTTTAGAATAAAAGCATTTAACGAAAATGTACTCTACTCTAAATGAAGAATAGGATATACGTAACATAATAAAAATTAGTTTGATCGCCCATATTCATTAGAATCTACAAATTAGAGCTAAGAAAACAGGTCTTCGAGCGTTTTTTACGAAACATGTATCCGGAGAATGATTATTACTCAATATATAAACAAGTTATCTAAAATGTTTCTTACTACTTTTGTAGAGAAGAAAACGAACTATTATAAAGATGTAATTGTAATATCAAACAACTAACGTAAACCATAGAATTAGGACGAGAAAACCGAACAATTTCGCGATTTCCGGTAAAAGGCCTCTTAAGCCTAGTTCGCATAGGCTGAGTATTTTACTCGACTAAAAGCGAGTAGGTAATTTAGTAACTATCTAAGTATTCATTTTGTACAACGGGAATTACTCACGTATTTACATAGGAGTTTAAACAACTCTCAGTGAGAACCGCGCGCGCGACCTGAGAGGAGACGGGGCACGGCGGGACGCTCACTCCTCCTGATAAAGACTGCTCTTGTTGTAGTCGAAACGTCGAGAGTTGTTTAACTCCTATGTAAATACGTGAGTAATTCCCGTTGTACAAAATGAATAGTATAACTATCTAAGTAGGTACTTAGTGCGAACACCAAAAATTTTGTCGAGTAGGTACTTATCCTAGGTAGGTACTCACAAAATTACTCTGTACTTGACTAAAATACCTACTGCCGCTACAAATGCGAACTAGGCTATAAGTATAAGTACATATAGCTGGCGCACTAGAACTGGTAAAATAAATAGGTAGGTACCTACCTAAGGCTTATGAAACTTTTGCAGGTAGGTAAATGAACCTATTCGTGCAAGCCACATGAACCTTCGCTTAGTGGCTTTAACACGGAGGAATTTTCAGAAACCTACCTAAGTACGTAAGTTTTGGGACTTACGCTTACGTTTTATTTTACCTTTCAATTTATATTAATTTTCAATTGGTTTGTGGCTTTCCCTAACTACAAAGTATTTTTGCCACAAAGATGCATTATTGATGTCATTGTAATTACTTACAACATTAAAATATGTCACTGTCAATGTCGTAAAACGCCATGAATGTCAGTCGATGGCGATGCTTTCGTTTCGCGTTTCGCTTCCCAGCTCCCAGTCGTAGTAGGTGGCAAATTTATTGTTGGAAAATCCCAATTTTCAATGTAAAAGCCGTGTCAATTCATTAGTTATTCAACGCCAACGAATATGTTTTCAAACCACAATTTGTGTGTCTCATAAGTCTTTGGCTGTTGGTAAAAGCCTCAAAAAATAAGTAAATTTACTAACATTTTATCATTGTGTGTTCTGATTGATTTTATTTTATTTTGTTCAACAGTGGCTTATTGATTAAACAGCTAATAAAATCACTTTGTATGTCGTCGTTTCCATTATGTGAAATGTGAAGTAGAATAAAGCTTATTGAGCTATGGATGGGAGTGCTAAGAGCTCTCCTTGTAAGGTAAATCCCTGGCAATATTGTACTATTACATTATCATCTAAATTATACTAGACAACTAATATCCGTAATTTTATGATCAAGTCTTAGATTTTTATCTGATTTCTATGTACTAGACTGCTAAGAAATCCAATTAAATATTCTACTTCTTCTTTTTTTATTATTTTTGTAATTGTTGTAGAAGTGAAAGTTGACATTATCCTTGTAGATCGTAACTCATCAACATGACTTTAAAACTTTCTGACCATGTAAAAATTAGTTAGATATTCCTACCTAATGCACTGCTTCTCAATTATTAGTTGCCTTATGATTTCATTCTTGCAATAGTTTTAACTAACCCATATACTCAAAGGGTAGATCACCTTTTAATTATCAAATTTATACATCAAAGTACTGTTTATATCTGTTAATTAATTTTTATGTTATGTAATCTTGTATAATCTTTTATATCATGAAAGAAAATGGGTATATGGGTTAAGCACCTTCTACACTGCTTCTGTTACAATGTGCACAAATTCTTTAGGAGTGTGATGGAGGGGAGGTTCAGCTGCATGCAGAAGTGGAACACCTGAGGCAGCACCTCGCAGAACGAGACTCGCATATTGTAGCACTCGAGGGTGAATACATCAAGTGTAATACTCGAGCCAACGAGCTTGATGAGCAAGTCGCTACTTGGAGAGAGAAATATGAGAGGTATGCAAGCTTTATACTTTACTGTGTATGTAAAAAAAAAAAAAAAACAAATATTAATAAATATTATTTAATTAATTAATTAACAAATATTTGACATAGTTTTGTAATTGGCCTTCAGTTAGTTAGTTATGAATGTTTTGGAAAGCATTTAGACATGCTTAACTGTTTTCTTCATTAAATACAATTACACAAAGGTATTGTACCTAATATATTATGAAAAATTTTTGTTAAGCGAATCCCTTTTTACATGAGACTAGGGAAGATGGATGATGGTTTATACATGTAACATGTGTATTTCATTTCAAGTTATCACATTCATGTTCAATGGAAGTTAACAACATGAATTTTAATTAAAGTATTTACTGGACTCTACAGAATATTCCTTTTTCAGATTATATGACTCACATAAGAGAGTACAGAAACTGAATCAAGTGTTAGAAGATAAGTTGCTGCAAATGGTGGACAAGATGAAAGGGGAGAAGAGTCAACTAACTAAGGACATCGCGACTCTCTCTGTCAGACTCGCTGAGTCCAAGCATAACTACAGCATGCTGCAGAAAGAAAATGTATGAAACTTTATAATAACTATGTTCATTGACTATACATATCCAAATCTTAACTTAAAAAATACAGATAAATCTAACCCATGTCTTATTCTGTGCTCTATATTACCACCCTGCATTTAGACAGCCAACATTTGTTTCAGTTTTGAATAGTAAATTTATTGAGGATGGCTATAGGCTATATAAACTATGTTTTTAAAAGACGCTATGTAATCATTTAACCCTTTAAAAATAAGTAATTCTTACATTATAAGTTGTTATCAATGTGGCATTTGACCTATGAATATTCTAATCTTGCGTAGAAGATATTATATGTATTGTTTTTTTCAGGAGAGATACAAGAATGACATGAATTTAGCAATTCAGCTACTACAATGCAAGCCAGACAATTTTGTTTCACAGAAACTTGATAATGTGAGTATTGACATACTTTCTGAACCTGCTCTCTTTATTAAAATAACAAGAACAATTTAAACCTAGATAATTTAGAAAGTAATCCATGAACTTTTTTTACAGTTTTACTCAACCAAAAATATATTCTTATTATAAATACTAGTAAATGGGTATCTATAGGTTTGATGTTTTGTAGTCCGAATGAACTTACCTAAAAACATCTTACTGATTTCGAAATCAAACATATACAGAGATACAGAATTGGCGCAAAAAATTGTAGAACCATAGCAAAGAAGCGGTATGAAAATGTTGTACTTAAGTATGTTATGTTAATTCTTCAGCAAATTTAGTAAACTTCGTAAATCCGTACTTAGACGTAAAGTATAGTAGGAGTATCCATTAAAACTAATCCGATATTCTATTCTAGCTTCCAATGGACACCCAAGCACGAGTGTCTCAGTACGTGATGACGAAGACTTCCAAACCAGCCAGCGTCCACTCCAAGAACGGGCTCGCCAACGGAGACCTCGACACCTTCGACGCGAGTGAGTACGAATTCAATATCTCCGCCTCGCTCATGTCCAAGATCCTCGAGGACAGCATCCAAGACACCGTCACCAAGCACTGTGACACGTGCACTTGCGATAAAGCCCAGAACAAACCGTTCTGCTACAATGAAACCTACTATTCCATCGCGACGCAAACGTACATGACCGGGGAGATGAAAAGTTCTCTCTGTCTCAGCTGCAACTCTGAGATAAAGTCCCTGAACTCCAACATGAGCATCGGCAGCGCCTCTCCGCATGGTCTTCGCATCATCAATGAGAGGTCGCCGAACCACGTAGTGAGCCCCCTCTACATACTCCCCCAGACCGAACACCCAAGTGACATTTACGTTGCAGATAATAAACCTATTGTTGCCGTGAAAAACGATTATGATTTCAATGACAAACTTGATCTAGAACCTATAACTGCACCACTACCTATCCCGAAAGAGGTTATCAATATCGAAGATCTGAAACATATAAGAAAGAGTAACGGGATGAGTATGGAGCCCGCGGTGCACCATAAGCTGTGCGATCGCTCGAAGACTCCGCTGTCGAGTCACAAGGGCAGCATTCTCAGCGCAGGTCCTGATGATCTGTTAGCTAAAGATATATCACTGATAAAAGAAAACAAATCTAAATCTGAGAAGTGCGACGACAATGCCAGCTTGAGAAAGAACTCTCAAAGTTCCATGGGAGCGGTTAGTAGGACGTCATCCATTGCAAAGTCCACCGTCAGCAATAACAAGACGAACACAGCCGTAGGTCCTGGGCCTAGGTTCTGCCATCTGCGTCTTCAAGCTGGCTCCAAGAACATCCTACTGGATAACGCTGAACCAGACGTCCCCCCGGTTCTATACCGACGACAAAGCAAGTGCAATGACAGCTCCTTATTCAAAGAACTCACGGAGGATGATAACTTCGCCTTAGCTAAGACAAATAATGATCTCAAAGATGATATTAAAAATGATAATGTAGTGGTAGAGAGTACTCTCATTGACGTCCACGTAGATAGCAGCTACAAAGAAGCTAACTCTAGTATCAAAAACGCAGCTATAAATCCAGCTTTGCTCAACAACGTGTCTTCATCGCCACTGCAGCCGCTCAAAACTCATAACTTTTCAAACAGCTCAGAAAACAACAACAATAAATCTCAGAGTGTTGGCAGCAACCACAATACTACGGAGGTAGACAATCTACTCGGCGAATTCAACGCTGATATCATAAATACTCAGAACAACAACGTTACCATCCCCGATGTTGTTGATTCCACAGTAACCCCTACTGATAACCACGACGTCAAAATATTCAATTTCGATCGCTACGAACAAAACAAACTTACCAGTCAGTATAGCAAACCGATGCGCAAAATCGAAATGGCGCAACTACACACTCTCGAAAACACTAGAATTTCCAAAGACCTACCTCCGCAGGGCAACCTGCCAAATCTAGACAAGAAAACGAAACCATCATTGCCGCCAATCGTGAACGTGTACCCGAATTTAACTCAGACCCATCTCAAGGTGAATGACAACAAAAAAGCGTTCACAAATGAACAGAGCACTAGCTCTCTTTCAAGCGACGACAGCGCTGCGTTATTACACAAACAGCAATTAATCAGAGTAGCGGAGTGGGTGGAAAAGAATATTGAACAACAACACAACTATAACGATCCTCTAGAAGAAGACGTTAACTACGTGAACCGAGCGGTGAGGAGAGACAGCAAACTCTCTCGACTGACAGAAACACTTAACGAACTAGCATTGAACATGCCGCATCCTGTGAGCAAGTTCTCCAAGCCCTACGCCAAAGAAGCGAAATGGGTGAATCCGAATGATAAAATACAAAAATCAGTCACCAAAATCTCTACCAATGTCGCCAAAGAGACGATATTTCCCGTAGAATCTGGAGACGCAACAGTCACAGAGATATCGAACGATAACAACGCTGCATACAAAGCTGCTAAGGATTTCCGCGATTCTTTTAACGGGAAGAATGAGAATGAGATTTCGACGGAGGATCTCGCTCGGATGGAGTATAATGTGAAGAAGTTCCTGCTGAGCGGCCCGAACTGGGCCAACGCCCCCGCGAGGAGCCGGCGCACCAGCAGCAAGACTGAGACTGACGTATGAGATCACTCGGACAACCATTCACGGAGTATGGCCATTCTTCTTCTACCAAAAGATGGGCGCTTAGACGCAACATTATATATAAAATGCGCGGCGTAAATGACGCATTTTTTCAATAATTTAGACTAATTTAGACATTCCCATTTTTGCCATAACGTGCTATGTTTACGTATATTTTTTATATATTTCTATGTTCCTATACCGATAGGTTTACGGACTTATTCAAGCTAGTCTTTTTGGTTGTTATATCGATTCTTTTGAGAATACCTCTTACGAATAAAACCATGTAATGTAATCCAATGGAAAATATAGTTTTTGAGAGGTAGGTTAGGGATGTTTATGAAGAAAACAAGGTAACAGAAATTGTTATTCGAACTTAATAACGAGAAATATCTTAGAAGTAAATGCAATAAAGATGTAATTAATTTCTTTATCGCGTCGTAAAATACGCAGAAATCTCTGTTTTCCAAATTGGTTATGAAAATTTAATAAGCACACAAATGGAAGGCTGGCACAAATATCGTTTGGGCTTAAGAATGTTAACTTAGAAGTAACATTAAAGGAATCAAGGCTGCTGTTTGCTAGATTATAAAGTCAGATCTATTGCCAAGATTATTAAAAACTAGTTAGCCTTAGCTGTAATTATAAGGACGTACTTAAATTTATTATGCAAAAGGGATGTGTGCATTCAGTATAATATTAGATTAGATGAATATAACATTCATGTTCCATTGCAAAAGAAAATTAGTAGCAAGAAATTAACCTTGCTATACTTTAAAATAGCATCAACAGATTGAAATTATTTCTGACAAAGATTTCCATCTTTAAATTTGATCCATGACATTTTATCATAAGCCAACCAGTCCGTATGTATTTTTCTATTTTTCGCCTGCATTGACCCACTGTTGGACAAAGGCTTACCTCAAATTCTTCCATATATTATTAGTGTTTTCCACTTATCACACTGAAATAATTAGAATATACAGAAATAGTTTTCGCGGGCGATTATGTCGTCTTCCATTCGGCTCAAGTAAATAAGTACCTATGCATGCATCCCGTTTGAGCATAAGTTGGATATTATTTAAGTCGCATGTAATGTTGTATCGTGTCTTGTATAGCAGTGTCGAGTCTTAAATGTTAGCTAAATTATCTCGGTGTGCTTCGTAAAAATGTGATAAAATTGTATTGCGCGCAAGCGGTCGGCGCGTTTCGAAACAAGCTTATAGTTCCATACTCGGAACGCGAAGATTGCAGATGTCACATGTCGATTGTATAACAATGGAATTTATATAATTGGACGCATGTTAGGTCGCTACCAAAGAGTTATACTGAATCCAATCCGTCGATAGATTATACTATACAAATTGTATATTTAACCCCCTCTCGCACTTACACAGATAATTGTTAGGTTAATTGTACCACAGAAGAGTAAATTGAAACGACAGATATATCTTACTATATTTTAATGAGTACTATATCTTGTTTTAGAAATAGTTGCCGTGTATTGGTATGCAATATCTAAATTTAGTAAAGATTGAAACAACAAATCTTATTTACAATCAATGTTATATATTTATGGTGACAGTACAAAAAAGTATTATCACCTATGGACAACCTATGCTGACAATGTTATTCACTTTACTCTTTTGTGTTTAGTTAGGACATTTTAAAAACCATATACCCACCATAATATTTATATTTATATTATATCATTCACTCAACTTGCCAATATGTTGCATCCGCTTTCAGAGTACCAAAAATTATATAAAAACATATAACCTCTTGTGCATATTTTCCTATGAAAATGAATGAATATATTTTTTAAATGTAGTTTGTCTCGAGCAATATACTGTAGTTAGGATAAAGAAATTAGGTGGTAGTGGCAGAAAGCTTAGAATAGATTTTGAGCACAATTTCGATGTCTTTACGTGGTAGTGTTTAAGTATGTGATCATCTTTGCATTTGTTTAATTGTTTCTAGGTACCTATGTATATTTATAGAGCGCTATCAAATACTTCAAATTGCCGGCCCATTAAAGCTAACATAAATGTCGACAAATCAAAATGAATTTACTTAGAAGATTTACTGAATTGAAACAATCATGAATAGTGTGTTTATCATAAACTGTTAATTTAATCACTTATTATGAAAAATGCGCTCTATAGGTTTTAGGGATTTTTATCACTCAAAATGTGATTTATGTTTACTCATACGTCTATAATACTTTATGTATCAATTAAAAAAAAACATTCCTTATTTACTTTTAATAAAACGCTCATATATGTACAAAGTAGGTTTATATTTCGTTGCGCTGATATTATTTTACATTAGTGTTCTTGATAATTATATTCACGTGCTAGCAAAGAATCACTGATAAAATAAGTGCTTCTGCATATTGTGTTTTTATTTATTAAAAATATTATTATTGTGAAACACATTCTTTTATTTATTCCCCCGATGATGATTCTTAATAACTTAGTGAACACGGCTCTTAAAATCTTTCTTATTCTAACGAACAACATTGAGAGCTACTGAATCGTAAACAAGCTTGAAATAGTATTACCCTTACGCAACTACCAACCCCTTGTACAAACACCTGCGTTACACGAATCAGTGCCCAGTACCGTGAAATAACTTAACGTAACAAGGAAGGGCTTATCATCAATCAGATACTGACCCTCGCATTTTGAAAAACCATAAAGATACTGCCCATTGTATTAATGACCTTGTATTGTCCACTATTGTTTGAGATGGTCAATATTCACGAAATTTTGCCTTGGATTATTAGGCGCAATTGTATGTTTTAATCCATGTTGGCTAAGTGGGAGAACAGTCTTTTAGACTTTAATTCCGAAGATCGTGAGTTCTAACCACGCCAAGCACCTAAAACATAATCGAATAGAATTTTCAAATTAGTTTTTTTAAAGTAATATAGGTAGGTACTTTAGACGAGTTATAAATAACCTAGTTACCTATAAGTATACAAGTTTTTTCTGGCGTGTCCATGTAAATCGTTGTGTTTCTATGGAAATAGAGTTCCTGATTTTGATATGAGTTTATGTAGGTAACAATGATGTTGAATTGTGTAGTATATTATTTCGCTAAGTGTATGGTGGTGTTTATTTTAAGGCGACCTAGATTTGAACGTGCATTTATCCAATCCATTAGGAACGATTGTTTTATTATAATCGTGAATGTTTAAGGTAATGGCTGCTTGGTATGCTTTTATTTATAAGAACGGTTAAGTTTCGATATTTTTTTATATCTGAAGCGAAGATTCATTTAGTACCTAATATTCATAGTTTGTATCTATGTATTCATAGTTTTATCGCTTTGTTAAAAATATGATATAGTAAATCATTTAGACGTGTCAACCGACGACCGCGATGGTGTGGTACTATTCGTAAGATAGCACCACACGGCTACATTAACTTCTAAATTAACAATAACATGTACATGATAAATGCATCAGAGTAACATTTACCTCGCGAACCGTTATTGAATAGCTTCCTCGTAATCACGCTGGTCGTTAGAAATGAATCACTGAATGTCGTCCAATACGCCACGGTGCTGATGCGAGCCGCCGCTGTGAATGACCGGCATTCGCGACACGCGCGGGGGGTCGTCAGTACGACTCATCCTGCCCTTGATGCTGTAGGTTTGGATCCGCAGATTGGTAAGTAATAATTGTGTTTTGTGTCATCATCATCACCACCCCTATTTACGTTTCTACTGAGACAAAGAGACTTCTCTCTTGACGGAGAGATTAGGCCCTAATTCACCACGAGTAAGGGTTGGTGAATGACACATGTCCTGCGAACTTTTTAAAGTTTTCAGAACATGCCGATTTCCCCACGATGTATAAATACACAAACATAAATACCTACTGAACAAATTGACTTATTTTCTGTGTTAAACTGCAATTAGAATAAATACATTAGCCTTTCCGCAGTCGTGAGCAGTGTTATTTAAAACCAGCCTTTATCGCAAAGAGAGCTTTTCTCTATCCCTTAATGCTTGAAACGAATCATTGAACACAGCCAGTAAATGTAGCCCTTTGTTGAAAGCTACTTGAGCGTCGAACAAATCTAATTCAGTGGTTTCACAACGAATAAATACTTTACTGAAACTCGGAATTTTACGGACTTGTTAAATGTTAATTGACCTGTAATGAGCACGGGTCGAGTAGGGTCGAAGGTCACTTGGTTTTTAAATAGAAAATCTGTGAGAGTTTCGAATAAGTATGGCAAATGTAAATGCTATCGTATAAAAATGTCCTTTGTATCTTGTCGTGACTTAGTAATAGAGTCTGATGGTAGATATTTCGCGATTTGAACTCTTATTTTTGACAATTTTGTCGTGTCTAGATAATCGTGGAATCGAGGTTCACAAGTAGTTTACGCACGCCTACACTTGGTAGGTACCAGTCGTCATTTCGTTAGGCCTTGGTTTAATCGTTTTATCAACAACCATTTAATTTTGTAAACCAATATGTTGTGATATAAGCTTTGACCTTACCACGGGGCTAGATATTGCTGTGTAAATTGTCCAACAATATTTATTATTTAATATCGTCCTTGAGATTTTTGCCCTCATGCGAATTTTTAATTATTGCATTTCAATGGAAAGTCTGAAATAATCTGTCCCGAAAAGTTGTAGCCTGTATCAATTACGAAGCTGCATCGCATGATCAATAAAATTCGCAAAGCACCCGCCAACAGTTAGGTAACATAATACGATTATGCGTGTAAAAACATTCTGCATGAATTCTTCCTTCTCACGCCAACGCAAGTGACAATGAGAGAAATGGTAAGTCACCTTTACCGCTAGGTAACGAACTTGAGTTATGAATAACTGTGTAAAATGGGCTGGGCATTACTCAAATTCACGTCGGAAACACGCACGCTGGATAAGCCCTGTAATCGCTGTGTTTGTCTATTGTTACTTGCCTTCAATGATCTGATCTGTAGTACAGTATGCGTCACAGTTAACTTATGCGTAAGGAAAATCGTTACGCATATCTGTCAACTTTTTTTGTTAATCTAACTTCGAAAACTACCAAAATGTCCTACCTGAGTGTTCGAAACCAGTAAAGATACTTTACGATACTTAGATTAAAGGTATTGTTACTTTCCATTGTTTCAGCCGTTACATACGCTATGCAGAAACGTATGAACTGCACGAATGCTCCACATTACTTCAGATAAGGTGTGAATGCGACAGTTCGACATTCGCACGGATAAAGACATACGTGCTTTGTCCTTGTGCTGTTATGTGGTTGTAAACTTACAGAGATTTACCTACTTTGTGGCCTGCAACAATAAGTAAAGCAAAAAGAGCCTCAAATTAAAATATCATGAATAGAAGTTTTGTAACGTCCGAATTGCTCTGACCGAAATGTACTTATGTGGATTTGTGGAAAAGTGAGTTAATATTGGTTGATATTAAACGTATCATAGATTAACATTTAATTCTCAAGCGCTGAAGCTTATTGAGCTGCAGCACCACCACGCCGTGCCGTAGATACGAGTATGTGTCATGGGCATAGTGTTAACCATGGTGGCGTAGATTGATAGTAAGTGTATTTTTAATTATTCATATATATCTCTAAATATCTTCTCAGATTAAAGAAGGTTCTAAGTATAAGACAATAGACTCTTAAAATTATGGCCTCTACACTAACAAGTTAAAATAAGTTCGACAACTGTCACTTCAGTCAACATCAGTTTTGTCGTGCGTCTGTGTTTATATTTAACTATTTTTTTATTTTCGCGTTCAATGCTGTTTTTCAATTTACTTTACCAAATTTTCTGTTTTGCATACATGAGTATTTTTATTTTAGACTGTTTTACTTAGGAATTAGAATATAAACCACCAATTTTTCAATTATTAAAATAAACTAACCTACTACTTACTGGTTGCCAAGACGACGCCTGAAAGTAAGTTGAGACACAGATGAAAAATGTTACTATTGAAGATCAGAACTCAGAATATATGGTTTCAATAGGAATTGGTATGTATGGTCCAAATATTTACGCGTGTACAAAACAGTTATTAATTGCCTTTGTGTTATAATGTCTTAAGTAGGTACAAGTTGGTATGCAGGACTTACGCAGGGACTAAGGAAAATTCATTGATCTATGCTTCTATTAAACGTGCTTCCATTCGATTTGAATTTCAAATTGAATTTCAACATTGATTGTGATCGAATGTTTTATTCCATGATGCATCTATGTCCCTCATAAATCGTCTGGAAAGCAGCCAGCTTTCCAGCGCAGTTACAAACTTCCTGTAAGAGTTAAGCTCATTTTTTAACAGCTAACTTGAGACATCACCTATTGTTATTAGTAGATAGCCTATAGCTTAGCCTTGTGTGTAATCTGTAATAATAATGCTATCTCTATAACGGTCTTACTTCCTTTCAATCGGTATTTTGCCTCCTAGTGCCAGAGAAAGGGGATGGCCATGACAGCTCGCCACAGAAGGCACCGTCTAAGATGGCGGCTCCCTCAACCAGCCAGTACCAGGGTTGTAGGACGTGCAAAGCGCTAAAATACCCAGACACGTATATGGCGCTGCCTGGCCCCGCGGCAGACGTCTTTGATCACGCTGGCTGGCGGAAAAAGTGCGGGTGCCTTAAAACCAGGTTTGTATTTTTCAGCAGGTGTCATACAATCCGAAATCAGGTATTTTTTCATGTGAGAAATAGCTATAAGCCCCGCGGCTTCGTCCATGTTTTATTATTTTCCCGTTGTAAAAGTATCCCATGTCCTTTTCTTGGTTCAAAGCTACCTCTCCACCGATTTTTAGCTTCATCGTTTCAGCTGTTCTTGAGTTTAAAATAGTGTAACTTACTCGACTTTCTTTTATAGATATTGAAATTTTATGTTTCAGTAATAAATCAGTCAAGAGTTTTCGTGCAAAAGAGTAACAAAGTATTATATAGATAACAAACAAACTTCCGCGTTTATTATATTAGTGAAATAAGATGTTAAATATGGGCACTTTGTCGGCCCTACTATTTAAATTACCTATATATAAATGAGGAATAGAACCTCCTGCCCCTTGCGAAGTAAACTATTTTTCTGAGATAGCTAGTATAGATTTATTTAATAATGAACCCTGGTCTACAGTGAGAAACTGAAGCGTATATTGGAGCAGTTTCCACAAACGCCGCCGCCGACGCCGAATTACGTAAATCAGGTAAAACCACAAATTATACAAGAAAAAGTCTACTTAATAATCCATTACACAAAATGGCATGTCATATATCAAACTATAAATATAAATTTTGCTGGACAATTCACACCGTGACATCTAGCCCCTATATGCTATTAAACTATTAAATAATATAAATGTGTGATAGATAATCTGATAATCCTTAAAACATTATACTACATAGATAAAATATCTAGGTTTAAATTGTCTATCATATATTTCATTAATTATTTCTCTCATCAGATGCAGTTACAAGGTCAATTATGCAATTCTAAGTTTTGCAGCGTCATCCCGGCCTATATGTCGTGTCCTGATTATAGTAAACACACGCAGAGTGATAAAGGCCAACAACCGCAAAAGGTAAGTGGAAATATTCTTATACGTGAGTATGTTTCGGATTTTCCGAGGATGATGATCAATTCCAAATTCACCCTGCTATATAGATTGAAAAGACTAATAAACGAAATGAAAATAAAACATTGAAACTTTCTAGTAAAATTGTAAAAAAAATCAGTAGTATAACCCGCGCAGATAGAAAATTGATTTGAAAATGTGAGTATGTTTCGGATTTTCCGAGGATGATGATCAATTCCAAATTCACCCTGCTATGTAGATTGAAAAGACTAATAAACGAGTGATAATAAACGAGAGAATGAAAATAAAACATTGAAACTTTCTAGTAAAATTGTAAAAAAAATCAGTAGTATAACCCGCGCAGATAGAAAATTGATTTGAAAATGGCGGCGGGTACGTATGGTACGATTGGCAAAACAAGGATAAAAGTATAGACAGCGATAGAGAGTGAGCGAGAACGCAAGTGCGCGGCTTATAATACCAATTTTATTAACAAGATCCAATAACACAAATCTTAATTTACTATAATAAAATTATACTAATAATTATAAAGCTGAAGAGTTTGTTTGATTGTTTGTTTAAACGCAACCACTGCGCTTGTCCGTTTTTTAAATTATTTCATAGTTGGAGAGCTGGATAGTGCATTTGTCGAGGAAGGCTATAGGATAGGCTATTATATCAACTACTTTTATGTAGGTAGCGTAAAATAACGCAAGCGAAGCCGTCGGCGGGTCGGTCTCTACGTCAACACGATGACGTGTAAGCATAGAATGTATTGCGTAAGTCCCGCCACCCTATGTCGTGTCGGCGGGCGCGCGCCGTCACGACCCGATCTTAGCTCGATGCAATCGGACACGACCCGCACTAGGGACTCTTCACAGTGACACATTTGTTTATCATGGAGGATTAACCTTTAGACTACATATTCTTTGAGAAAGATATCTTATGAGCAACGTCTACGTCCTAATAGAAGGAATTGCGAAATCGTTTGTGGTCGTTATCTGGCGGATCTCTCTAAACATGATTTAAAAATTTATAAATATTTCTTTATAAATTCTTAGTTAATACCTAATGTTTGAATGCGAAAGTGTGTGAGTTTGAATGGGTCATTGTTAATCATTCACGCGAAGACATTTTTGCAATATGTGAGAGCATTTAATTGGTTAGTAATTTTTTAGGAAGATTAGTTTATAAGATTTTATAACTGTTTGTTCTCCAAATAAAATAAAATAAACTTTAGAATATACCTACCTACATCCATCACATACACATAGGCTACTTTTTATCGCTAGTAAATCTGTACTAATATTATAATCGTAATGCTAAAGAGTTTGTTTGTTTGAACGCGTTAATCTCAGGAACCGCTCTAGTTCGATTAGAAAAATGATCTGATGAGTTTTCAAATGTGAAACGCCCCTAACATTCCGCCTTAATCTGAGCGCCCACAGGCAAATCTGTTGAAATTTTTATCGCCGTGAAATTCCAGTAAATTTACCCGATGACAATCTTGAACGAGATCGTTTAAGACGCTCATAGCCAACTCACAATTCTACGTGATTTATGTACCTATATATAGCAATTCTAATTTGAGATTGCAAAAAATATGGTGTATTTTATTTTGAGTTTTTAGCCTCGTAGCTACAAGATGTTGATAATGCGTGTTTCAATTTTTCATTATGTTTGCTGTCGCGCAGTTTCGTGTTATCGACGTGGTTTTTACTCGTATACGAGAGCAAACTGATTTCAATCGATATTGGATATAAGCTCTTAGAGTTTTATGGCGTAGCTTTCTATCATTCGTCAGTATCATTAAAAGAATCCAATTCAATAGAAAAAGGCATAGAAAAAATCCTGAAAAAACGTTACCGTACCACCGACAAGGTTTAAACTATTTATCGAATCGCTCCCTTAGACTACCCTATTCCAAATATCTGCTAGGAAGTAAATAATACAATTTAAGTTGAAAATAACAAGCGCCATGGTTTAATACGACTCGACTCGACAGCACGAGGAACGAAATCATTACCGACGTAAATCTCAAATAGCATTGGGCTAGGAAATCTTCAATAACATAAAGTGGTAAATAAAAGCCGCTGTGCTGATCCTGTTGGTTAGGCTGTATGTCTACTAAAGAAGGGTAGTAGTATATTTATGTCACTCCTCTTTTTGCGTAGGGCGTTAAGATTAGCTTTGTTTTACCAGCGCAGTGTTTAGAGTTCTTTTGCAAGTAGAAATAATAAAATACTTAAATAATAGTCTCTCCGACCGACCCATCTTTTTGGGCTGTGAATGTTATCTACAGGAGGTAATAAGTTTGACCACAAATGTTTGACTGGCGATGGCATTCGTAGCTTATTTATAAACAAGATGTGGTTTTCTTTAACATTATCTTAGAACCACCGCTGGAGATCCAACATTATCAATTAAGGGCTGATTTTTCAATCATCAGATAAAGGCTAACTGTTGAATAAATTTGACATTTTCCATACGATATGTCAAATTTATTCAACAGTTAGCATTTATCTGACGATTGAAAAATCAGCCCTAACTTTTCTAAGCAATTTCCGCACATAAGCGCGTTATCCAACCCCTTAGACACTACTTAACCTTTTTCGTAAATAAGATAATTGAATCAAAATTAAAAAAAAACTTCAAAATAGAGGCTACTACCACTTTAAATATTAAGTCTCATTACCACACTTTATAGACAAGGTACATATTGTTTATGTTTGACTAAATGTATATCTTTATGTTCACAATAAATAAATACAATATACTCTGGTGGACGTACAGCTCAAGTCGCAGGATAAGGGCTGGCAATGCATCAAGGAAGCCCCGGCGATGGCCGATAGCGCGCCCGAGCCCGTCACCGCACGACCCGGCTAATGATGATGATATCACCGGCCAATTACAGTCTGCTTTTACTGGATTACAGTCGACTGCTTTTACTGGAGTCTTACCTTTGCTATTTGGATTTTAACATTTATTCCTTGGTCTCTGCGTAGCAGCTTGCAGGTGCGCCGTCGACATGCCGTGTAGATACGTACGTGCGTTATGGGTTATGATCGTGTTCAGTAATTGCTAAAAGACTTGCCCAAGTTATAATATATTTTCCCGCGCTAAAAAAACTTATTTGTATAACCATAACTGCACTAATTTCCTAAATAGAACCCATTCAAGTTGTTTGAAGATATGGTATAATCACCATGCCTAACAAGTGATTTTTTTTCTACTAAATTTATTTATTAAAACTTTTCGAATACTAGAAACACTAAGTTACGTCAAGTACTTAAAAATAATATATCTTAGTTACCTTACTACATCCAAAAAAGACTTACGTTTGTACTATTCTTAGGCATCACAAGCTTCCACAATAGCAATAGCAATAAAAAATAAGCTATTATCAATTTGGACAATAGTTCTTCATAAGCTTCCGTATTTACCGCAATTAACATATAAGTACGTACATTGTTTCACGTCTCTGAACCTACCTGATTGAGGAAACTAGCAATTACCTACTTATTTTATTGGCTGTTTATTTTGTTAAATAAAAACAGTAAAAGGCGAATGAGCCTCCTTACTCGTTAATGTATGTAATTAACTTATTTAGATCCAAATCTCTCTAGGTTAAAGCGTTACATTGCCAAGTGGAAGGCGAAAGATCCACACGAACTAACCCTTTTTCACTTTCAAAATTTTCTGATAGCTAGGCCTACCTCTTCTTGACTTCCTTTCGAGCTCCAGACTAGTGGAAAATGCCCACATTTCTGTGTATACGTCTGTGTGAAATATGACCGTGGCCAGCCCATCGTCATCTACGGGATAAAGATAAATAATAATAAATAATAAAAATCTTTATTTATAACATTTTTACATGAATGATCAAATGGTACCTTTAGAAACGATGACACTACCAAAGCTTTACAAACTGTGTAGTAGTAGCAACGCCCAACTCCTTGGTTACTGGATAATAAAGAATTATACTAAAATTATCACATTAACTACTAATATTAATATTATATCCAAGTGTACTTTTATGTATGTTTCTGGAATAAAGAATTTTGAATTTGAATATATACAAACAAAAATGGATACATATTTACTATTTTACTGCCTATTACAAATCCACAAGAAGCACAATAGGGTTTTGTGTAAAGATAAAGATGATGATAATCCTTTCTATAAACTTTCAGGCGACCAGCCGTACACAAGCAATCCTAGGAGATTTGGTGCGAGTGATACAGATAACCGTGACGGCGACTGCACTGGCTCTTTACTATCTCATCTACTGCTATATGCAGCTTCTCTACTACACTCTCAGCAGCCTGATGTACTTCCTCCGAGCTGATGTGTAAGTGCTGATGTCAATACGTTACAAGGAAATCGAGCTAGAAGCCGCTTGATGCTTTACTTTGGATGCTTGTTTGGCCCTTATTGGATCAAAGTCTAACCTGCTTTCGTATATTTACGGGGTAGTCAGGTCTGTAGCTTTGTTTACACTTACTCTCTAGTGGTGTATGTTTTCTAATAACTTAATAAAAATATATACAAATACACACAGCAATCTCTAGTGTCTAATCTACCCCGTGGTAAGCTGGGAAGCCTGTGGTACGGGTATCGCTAGATATCTGATAAACTTTAATGTAATTTTCTTCATTGACACTTTTTTACGTACAAAACAACTAGGTACAAATATCTTTACATGTACAAACTTTTTTGCCGTGGCGGGTATCGAACCCTCAACTTTCTGCGTCTTAGACCTTTGTCTGCCACGCCACAGATGTTGTCATATAAACGACCGTTGCTACCAAGTAAACGATTGAGGCAAGCTTTTTTGCTAGTATTAGGTCAGCACTACACCACTGTACATTTTAAAATTATACGTTTTCCATACAGACCAATGAAGATAACTATCGGCGTTGTAACAGTAACATCCTTGGTGGTGGGATTTCATCTACTACTGCGGATAGAAAAACTTATTGGACTTCGATATTGAAAAGCTCGAGGCAAATTATTTGTTTTACATAGTGGTCGAAATTGATTTTGATATGATGTCTTTATTTATGATGAAAAATGCAATAAACTTTTATTTATTACAGATGATCTATAATTTATTTGTTTAAATGAATATCTGTTATTACCTACCATCTCTACAAACTCCTAGATATTCTTCCGGTCAAATATTTTTACTTTAATAACAACGAAATGTAGTGGATTATCCACTATTACTATAACATGTTTATTATATCTGAGGCAAAATTCAATATCTATCACTATAATATTGTTCAGTAAGACTACTTAGAGTACCTAATTTCATTCTCCGAAATCGTAATTATACAAAATCAATCTATACTTACGATATTATCTAATTCGTTTTGTAGAGTAGAACACTAAACGTTTCAAATGCGACGCATACCCGAAACCATTTGAATTTCGAATGCTAATTGAAATCCGAACTTGAACTTAGATTTGGCGTGACGGCCACCACCGGAGGAAGCGCTCGCGCAGTCTTCGGCTTCACCACTTCGCTGTCATACTCCGCGGAGGTCGCGCGTTCTAGCCGCGGTGTGTTGTGTGTGAACTTGTCTTGTTGTCTGTGTGCGGCAAAATGGTGCTAAGTGTACGGTAAGTGGAGTATGGAGACAGTTGCTTTTAGCTGGGAAGGTTTTTAGGTTTCAGTGAAATTAATTATTGTAATTTTAGGAATTACTTGCGTTTGGGAAATCGTGGAAATGTTGGAAAAGCGCTAGAAAATCATGAGTTTAGAGTTTTCAGGGGGGATAAGTTTAGGGAAATAATTTTTAGGTCGTTGTCAAAAATCGGGTTAAAATTCTAGAAATAGCTCCATGTAATTTAGACTTAGTCGGTACGGAAAAATAATGAGTGAGGAATATTTTCTTCAGTTTTCATGACTTACGCGGAAATCCATAAACGAGCTGAATTAGATTTTCTGCGACGGATATGAAATGCAATTCTTTGTAAAGAAACGGCCTTTTGACTAAAGCTCTGCGGCTGAATTTCAGAAGTTCTTAAGCACTAAATTCGTTAACCCATTAATGGTTTAATTTTAAGGTATTTAACTTTTAAGGTATTTAACCAACATTATATAAGTTCCTTCTCTCATTCCTATTTTTTTTCTATAGATGGATACTTTGTTGTTGTTTTGTTTTTATCAATTCAAAGGTAATTGCCTATTTATTTTAAGCCTGATACATCTATAAAAAATAAGCAAAACTTGTAAAACAAGAAACCCTCTGAAATTAAAACTTACACAGTCCAAAAACGAGTCCAACGTAACTTAAATATTGACTTACGTTTCAATACTTTTAAATAAAAGGTAAAAAAGCTGCGAATCATTTGTCAGTGAAATATTTGTACTAGATCTGCGACCCCGTAACGCTTCAACGAAACACCGTGAATTATCGGCTCTACGCTTTGAGCTAACGATTTAACAGCTGCTAAGTTTTTGTGATTTGAATAAAATTATATTGATTTTGCGGGATTTTGTTTGTTCGAAGAAGATCGAACTTTATAGAAAATCAAACGGGATTCGGCTTTCGTCCTTTTTGTTAAAAGTGAAAAACTGAGATAAATCAGGATAAAACATAATAAATTTAACATTCGTATTAATTGCTTTGAAATATTTCCGTTATAAAGTATTACTATCGTTATAAATTGGTATTGAGAAGTGGATGGTAAAAAAATATACTATTACCTAATCATCCTTAGAACTCTTCTCTCGTTTAGATTCTTCACGACTAACGATGCTGACATGAGTGACATTATTTCTTAGTTTTTCTTACTTTTCATTTCAAATTTCAGTCATGGTATTCTTACATTTGTAAAATATTAACGAGCATATTATTTTATTATTATATGTTATCATTAACGATTTTAATGTTAAACCAACTTCTGCAAATGTGTTAAATCTGTGCTGTTTTCACCATCATCATCATATCAGGTATCAAACGTCCTCTGCTGGACATAGACTATCCTAAAAAATATCCAGTTGTGTCAGTAGGATGCAACTTTTCTTATGAATTGACATTTTCATCCAAACACGGGTCACGCGCGCTAACACCGCGATGCGCGCGCGCCGTGGCGCTAACGGTGCGTTCCGCCACTTCACCTGCTCGTCACCTTCACACCCTCATCAGTTGTTGATGATGTTGCCGAAAATATCCAGATAAAACATAGATCTGCAATATAAACAAGGCGCAGATTGTCACGCGCAGCGTAGTAGGTAGATGGGAACTGAACTGCTGAAAATTCTAATTATACTATAAATGCGAATATAAATGTATAATAAAAAGTGGCCAAGTGCGAGTCGGACTCGCCCATGTAGGCTTCCGCAGCAATAGTTTATATGAAATAGTTTATGACGTATTTTAAAAAAACTACTTGATAGATTTCGTTCAAACCAATTTTCGTTGTTAGTTTTTATGGTTATGTACAATATATATTTTTTCTAGATTTATAATTCTCTTATTTTAGAAATTACAGGGGGGGGGGACACTCTGTTTTCCACTTTGGAAGAGTCTCACGTCCAAACTATTAAGTTTAGAATTAAATGATGTTAGAAACCTTGTTATGATTTTTGAAGACCTATTCATAGATACCCCACACTTATGGGTTCGATTAAAACAAAGTTTTTAAGTTTCAGTCCTATGTATGGGGACCCCGAAATTTAATTTGTTTGTTTTAAATTTTTTATGAAATCTTAGTAACGGAATACATCTACCTACCAAATTTCAGCTTTATAGCTTTTATAGTTTCGGAGAAAAACGGCTGTGACATACGGACGGACGGACGGACGGACGGACGGACGGACGGACGGACATGACGAATCTATAAGGGTTCCGTTTTTGCCATTTGGCTACGGAACCCTAAAAATGATTCATGGGAAATACATTTCGATTTTATATCAGTTACCTAATAAGTTTTCTCTTATAAATTTTTTGTTACAAGTGTAGGTATATAAGATAATACACAAAGACTCACGACAAGTCGGTAAACTCCCCTTTCAAAGCTCTTGGAGACAAAGATGGTATCATCCAATGAGCTGAGTTTAAAAACACGTAGGCAAGTTAAATACAATATTTACCTCTACGCAAATTGATTTCTTCCCTACGTATTTTCACGAAAAGTAAAATACACGTAAGTTGTGTATGTAACTTTTCGTGAAAATAGACAAGTGCTTAAAACCCTTGATGGAGAATTGCATAATTTCCATTTTTAATTAGATATCATATTATCATCTTGCAAAATAAAATAATTTAAACCTTTTTTTGATAAATTTGCTTTGGTATTTGAGAGTCGAAGCAGTGTTCCTCAGATTTAAACGCATTCAATCAAACACACTTTTCAGCTTTAAATTGGCATGCTTTTCCTTTGGGTGCCTGTCCAGTGGAGAGAATGGAATAAGCCGTAGATATAATCACAGCTATGGCACTTATATGTCAATACTCAATGGTATGAGGAAGGAATGAAAATAAGCGTGGAACTAAAGTGGAAATAGTTCCGATTTTCTGAGCAATTGTACAATTGTGCAGTATATTGCGGCGGAATGTGTCTAAGTGGGCTTAAGAGCGAACAATTTTCACTCTCGCTTTATTCTTAACGTACATAGGTATTTTATGTTTTTTTGTGGAATTTTAGAGTGGAAGCACCCTTGTGACTGAAAAAAGCGAATGCAACTTGGAAATGCATTAAATCGATATTGCGACCATGATATTTACAATCTATGATTGCGACGTGTTTTTCACGTAATATCCGAATATCAAATTATTTTTTTTTCGTCAGACAATAAATCTAATAGCATGTTGAAAAGGGTCAACAACACAGTCGTAATCATCATCATATCAGCCCAAATAACACCCGACTGCATGAATTATGCAAACGCTAGAAGCAATATTGCATAGTTCTGGTGAAAATGTTCGGTTAGACCCTTATTTTTTAGTGTGAAGAGTAAACATTGTGTACATAGATGCTCATGCGCCGTTCTTGAAGGAGTGTGGCCTAGTTATGGGAGGAAGCGGTAATGGGCGAGATATAGGAAGCTACGAGGCCACAAACTTCCGTCCGAAACCGCCTCACATTAGCGAATTACATTACTTACGCGGTTCGTGAACCCGAATTGTTTAAGTGTTATATAAGTGCTGTAATATTTCGTTATTAGGATGTGGTTTATATTTTTTATTACGTAAATTGAAGTATATTAAAGCTTTGGGATGCTTTTTGATCAGAACTGTGCTATCTTACAGAATCTAACCACTAAATAGATGACAAGTATCAGAATATCTATTAGTACGAACCATATTTCAGTGCATATTTATTTCAGAAGTTATAATTTTTAACACAACTCAAAGCAAACATCAAGGCCACTTTTTTGGTAATTGTTGTACATTATCGTACAATGAATTATTAGCAGAACAGTAAGTTACAATGGTATCAGGATAATTGCCAGTGCTTCTCGGAAGAAAGTCTGTCAAGCCGCACCCGTTGTGACCCAACTCATCGTTGTATACGTGCTGGTATTCTGATGAAGGCGAGTTGTCTAACGTAATCGTGGTTGGACTATCTTCCTGCGTTAATCTATGTGCTTTTAGATTAGATTAGCCTTCAAGTTATTATCTTGTTTATATATAATTAAGTTTATAAAACGGCTGTGCAATATAATGGATATACCAAAATATATTTCTAATCGGATGGAGATTATTTAAAACATTAAATAGGGGATATAATACTTTAAAATAAGCTTTTACGTTATCTTCAGTAACGATTAGAGAACTACTTTTCCGCGAAAATGTACCTAGTATCTGGCTGTAACACTTAATTACAGTTTGTAATTTCATTCTAGTTTCTTCATACCGCAGGTAATAGTCTTATTAATTCCGCAAATGTCTTAGCATCCATTTGATTAGATACAGCGATAACTCAAATATGTCCGACGGATGAGAATATTATGACTTTGTGAGTAGAAGTACTCTAAAGTTTTGCAAATTATCAAAGTATTTGTCTCGGTCTAAATGCGCGAACGAAAGACATCAACGCGCGCTCGCAGCTACAAATTTGAGTCAAAGTTCATTTACAGTTCATTCTTATTTCTTTTAGTTTTTTGTCTGTCTAGTCTTTAAATATCTAAGGTCTAGTCTAGTTTTAATGTTCTTGGTATTTAGAGCCTAGTAGCTTTATGCCCCGCAACTTTGCTCGCTGCTAAAATGTTTATATCAAATGTAAGAGCCGTTTTAATAAGTATTTAGGCTGTTTAGTAACTAATCAAATCTAATTCTATTTAGGTGGCTTTATGTAAGTAGCGATTGCCTTTTTCCTACAGTTAAACTATCCCCTTACCTCGTTTGAATCGGTATGTATAGTCGTGAAAGAATAACTAACATTTAAATATTAGTCTATAAATTATGATATAAGTTTTTATAAATTGTAACTTTTAATCGTGTGTGAACTAATTTATTTTTTCTTTTTTTTCTAAACATTTATGTTTTGTCTTTATTGATAGGATAAATTAATTTACTTATATCCCGAAAATCAGAGTCAATACCCAATTTAAAGCCCTATTTTGTGATAGGTTCATAAACGGAATAATCTACATCTAAAATATAAAGTGATTCTAAGTTTAGTAAGTACCTATAGACGAATCTCAGAGATTACAGCATCCATTGTTTCTCAGAGCAATCTAACAGGAGTCAACAGCGTCGTGGTCGTTATTGGTTCCCTGAGGCCCGCGGCGCAGGCAAATTGAACTTAAGGTAGCGTTCCGATGTGAGCGACCGAAAAGCGCGATCGCGACCAGACGTTTATTTGGCCACACCCACTAATCGCGGTCGCGCAATTTGGTTAGTGCAATAATTGCTAATAATAAATTTAAATAAACTAAGATATAAATTCATACTCAGCAGTAGGTCGCCTGGTCGTCTAATGGCGGTCGCGGGTCGCTTTTGCTAAGAACATAATGCTTCCTTTATGCCACGTTTGGGACGCACGAGTAACGGTTACAATCACGAGAGCCTCTAGTAGGGAAATCAAGGATTACTCTGAGGTTTATCCTGAGAGCTGACCGGCTGACTGCTTAACTTAAGCCAATGGTCAATCATAATCATAACAACACATATATTTTATGGTATAGCACATTTAATCCACGTACACGGGGGATTGAACACACCCGTGTGTTATTTGAGCGCTGATGGTGTGAAACACATTAAAAAAAAGTAACAGTATGAGCTACGTTGACATTTAAAACTATGTGTGACAGATAGGGTGGTATTGTACTATTTAATACTGCGCCACACTGCTGCATATTATGTTATCCAGAAATTCACTAAATTATTCATAAACGCCGCAGTTTACCTAGAATTGCTCACAAAAGCATTAATTGCGGTGCTTGTCACGAGTGTACCGAAGTATCTGGAGTCAAAGTTCAGTCGTGAAACAAACGGTAGTCGGATTGTGCTTTACATTCAATTTGCCGACAATACCTACCGGCTAACCTTTACGAATGTAGGGACGAAGACAATTGGCACACTGCACAGTCGTAGGTATGGAAAATTGGAAACCATTTAAGTTTTTGCTACGCAGAATAAATGAATAATATTTAATAAAATATAATCTGTTCAACAAGATAAAAGATATTGGTCTCAAATGTAGAAAAATTTAGGTTAGGTTAATTTTGTGGTTCTCGTTTGCCATTCAACGACTAATATATAAAAAATATTAATGAATTAATTTAAGTTTGTCAGTTTGAAAGTGTGTATTTAGCGACTTCCGGTTTTTTATCTAGTGATCACATTATTATTATTATAAGCATCTTGAAGAAGCAAGTGATCAACAGAATAAGCTGATTTAAAGGGTCACGCTCCAACGCCAGCCTGAGGAAGGTCGACGACTTCCGAACTTACTTACAATTAACTGATTGACGGAATCGATTAAATTGTTATCAGCTATTATTTGGCGTTTAGCAATAAGGCAGTGGTTTTGAGATTTTCAAGTGAATCGTGCAGCATAAGATGTATTCTACATGTTGTCTGTGGTTATTATAGATGTGAAACTTGAAATTCGCCAAGTTTTTTTTCCTACAAGCTGTATACACCACAGTTATTATTATTACGTAAGCAGTTCCCGTTTCCTAAAAATCTTTCATAATACCATTAAAATAACTGTATTATCAACCAAATTACATTAAACTATTGCGGTCAAAAATTCAATGAATGACTCAATCCTAATTCCTACCTGAAAGACCAAAGGTGACCGACCGAAATAGATCACCATCTATACTTTTGTTCCGTTAAATCGAATTTAAATAATAAAATATCGATCAGAAGTAGAGTTACCTATTTCTGTGTGGAACAATGGTGGACATATAATTCGGTTCAGACTGTGATTGGTTGCGGCCGGAATGATTCAATTCTGTGCCCTATCATTACCCCGTCGTAGCTTTGACCCCGCGAGTGGTCAAGTGCGATCAATGCCTGCAGGTCCATTATTATGATCTGTTTTGATAATGTCTGTCTTTTGATTTGAAATATTTTACAAATAAAGTAGCTAAAGTTTTAGATGAGGTCTTTATTTGTTTATAGCGTTTTAAATAATTCGAAACTTAAACGTTATGGTAACTAACGCTTGTGAAGTTGTGAATTTTTGTTTGCGATTGAGCAAGGTGTAATTAATAATTTTATTAGGAGTTTGTTGTCATTACATCTGAATTATATAAGATTTTTTTTATAAATATCTATCTGAATACAATTCTACAAAAATAAAATAAGATAGTTGTTGAATTTTCCGATATTTCGGCGGAGCAATGGTAACTTGTTACCCCGATTGTTAAAAAAATATTTTATTGTACATTCCATAGAAAGAATTATTATGAATTATGAAAGAGCTTTATTGAAAAGCCATGCTGCCAAATATGCAGAACCCTAAAGCTAACCCTTACATGATTACAAACGCTCCTTGTTCCGCAGCTTCGTGATGCAATAGGACAAGGGTAATGCATACCACGAGAGTTCACTTGTCCGTATTTATTCAAGTAATCGAACATTATTCGCTTTTATTCAATAATACATTAGAACATCACGATTTATATTTGATTTCGTTTGTAACATGTTATTTTATTTGTATTTTTTATTCTAAACAAATCGCAGAATAAGTGGCTTTCTTCTTTATTCCTTTTTATTGTACAATAGAATAAGATTATCTTGTTTCTTATTATTTATGTTGTTTTTATTGTTTCAGATTAATTATCTTATGCAGTTTGCTAATTGTTTCAAAAGTAAGTAAATCTCTTAATTAGTTTTTAAACATGTTACAAAAGTTTTAAAACGTTTCAAGAAGCTTATAATAGTTAAATCAAAAGCTACAATTATTACTTAATTTATATGTAAATATTCCTAAATAAAATTGTTTGTTATTATTTTATTTATTTATTATTATTATTTTTATTTTGGGAAAACTAATAGCTATGCTTTTGCAGCTTTTGTTTATAACCTGGTGGGTTAAATGTAAACCCACCTTTGGGGGGGATGAAACTGGTAACATCCTGAGTTTCTCAAGTGCCATCATCATGTATAGACTAAAGATATAAATACTTCATCCATATAACCCCTGTTGGTTTAATGGTGTCATTTCCATGATAGTTTAGAAAGCTAACCATTACTTTACTTTCAGTCAGCAAAAACATCAGTGCCTCACTTGGAAACCTCCGCCGAGGCCGAGCTGGAGTCCACGGAGGTGTCTGTCTCCAGTTCCTCTTCATCATCAGCGGAACTGCACGAGGGGTCGGGAGAAGACCCACCTGACCCTCTGCCAAGTTCCAAAATAAAGGTACCTTCTTTTACAACCAACCTGTTTTTAGAGTGTCCAAAAGTACAAAAAGTTCCAAATACGAATTCAGCTACAGATAAAAAATCTTGTCAGCTTTATAAAACAATAATAGGTTCCAAGCCAAGTAGGTTCCATAACAGAATTACGAACTGCACCGAGGTTTCAAGTAAAACATGAATGAGTTAGTTGCTCTTTGAAATTTAGTATAGATTTTATTTGTTCATTTATTGTTAGTTAGGCTCCAACTTCATAGTTTGGTAAAAGTTTAAACATTGTTTTCAAATATTATTCTTAGATCTGGCCGCTGTATTTTGTTTATTTGTTTACATTTTTGTGACAATGAATGTAACAATGAGCTTAGAAAAAACAAACTTAGAATTAAAATGGATAGTTTGTTTTCCTATAACTGACAAATTATAGCTATAATTATTATGTTGTCAAGTGTATTTTTTATTAAAATATTTAACAATATACATATTTCTTTCAGAATGAAACAAGAGAAGCCTTAAAATCGGATGGCAGTGAACAAGATCCGGTAAGTTTAATTTTGAGTTAATTAAAAAATTTGTAAAGTTACATTTAAATATAACTATATATTTTTCTCTTAAGCATTTACAAAACTGAGGAATTTCCACACGTGAATATAAAATAACCAGTTTTTATTAATATCAAGGAAATTATGTATGATGCATAAATTAACATGAATTACCGACATGATACGATCACGGAGCATAACAATAATAGTACTGACCTTACTCTCACTTTTATACAGTAGCTTATATATATTATACATACTTAAACAAATATATAAGCTTACCGCCCCACGGTTTCTCCCGCGTTTTTTTTTATATTTTCCCGCGGCAAAAGCTACGCAATGTTTTTTAACTGGCATTCAAAGTAAAAGCCAAGAAATTTATTTCCATAGAAACACAAAAATTTACAAGGCCACATAGAAAAAACTTTTAACGAAATAAATAATTTAAATAACTCGCCTATGTAAATTAATTAATGATTTTAAAATCCATTATAATAGGTTTTACATTGATAAATTTACATGGAAATAATTTTGTCTTTACAGCTCGCTTCACTGTTTTCATGTTAACGTTGAGAAGCGATTAGAACAATATAGCTTTCTTCATGCCCAATTTAATTAGAATCGTCTCAGTAGTTTTGGCGTGATATCCAAACTCTCAGTTACTTTTGCATTTATATTATAAGTAAGAATTGACGGCCTTAGTGATGTGATGAGCGAAGTCAACAACGCGGTGAAGGAAAGCGATTAATAACAAAATAAGCAATAAAAATCCCATTTCTTGCAAATTTGACCTTAGCATAAACTGGGCTAATCCTAATCAAGCATTCAGCGACTAAAAACCATGAAGACTATCTAGAGCCTAAACTTATTTCCAATATGAAAGTAAAACCAGCCACAAAACGAAAGGAAACACAAAATGTGACGAATCAAGTCTTTGTCGACCGAATCAATCGACCACAATGCCATTGGTCACACTAATGTGTGTAGATTGCTGCTATTATTGACTTTCACCTAATTCCCCTTGTAAATCTTGTAACAGTTGGGGTCTTTGAATAACTTACGTTGGTGAGGTTTTATTAAAGAGTAACGTAATATAGCTTCTTCATATTTTCTATTTTCTTTTAGTCTCATCCATGTTTTTCTGGACATCAAGACTAATTGTTTGTTTGTTTATTAATAACTTTATTTGTTTGTGATTGAGTTGAAATAGAGACGCATTTCCGAGTCCAAGTAAATCAGTGAGCCCAAACACGGTACCTAGTCTTTAGACAGAGCCCCAATAACTCTGAACCACATTATAATAATAATAATAAATCTTTATTGCAGACACATGATCCATATTACAAACATACATACTAATTTTAAGGCATTAGATAGACATACATTCCGACACACAAATATTGAAAAAAAAAACGTGATATAAAACTTTAGGGTTTAAACTCTATAAAAACCCTGCGGTATAACCCTATACTTATATATTTTTTATTTCTGAATATTTCTTAAAAAAATGCCTAACAATAAATCAATGATTCAAGGTCTATTAACGAAAGCTGAGTATCTTAATCCCAACCCAATACAATAGTTGCCAAAGTATCTTTCACGCGTGAAAAGGCAGGCACGGTGGCACGCACGTTTCCCAACCTCGCTGAATGGGGCTTGTGCAATCCTATCCACGGTAGCCTTACTTTTAATAAGATGCTGCCCATTTTCCAATTATCTGATAGATAGGTTCTTTCTGTTAAGCGCGGATTATTTACCGAACTTATTTTTCGAAACGTGAGTAAATCCCGATTTTTCAAAATAAATTTATCTGTTTATGCGCCCGTTTTGCTTGCGTTAAATGATTAATTCATACGTTTTCAACTTTATTATTGTTTATTTGACAGTTCAAGAGATTAATGCCGCCCTTATGATAAACAGCGTAAGTGCATCGCAGCATATTTCAAGGAAATTAATTTATCCTGATAGATCTCGCTTAGCTGATTACAAATGTAATGATTACAATGCTAATAACTCATTTTTACAAAAAAATCACCTACCCTGTTTATCGTAAGAACGGCAGAATTGATGTCCCGATGATACCTTTTGAAAACATCATGGTCCTAATCTTATGATTTAATTAGATATATTTACCATACTAAAGGATATTATCAACCCCTATAACATCCTGGGCCAGGTTTCCCAAATAGGACCCAAAAAAATCATAATAAATTGGAATATAATTACCAAGCCTTTCAGGCAGATTGGTAATCGTAATAAGTTGGACAGTATTAAGAACTACGCTACTGTCCATATTCTATCTTTGGTGACACAGTTTCACAGTTGTATGTACCGAATTCTTTTGGGGCGGAGCAATTTTATGGTATGTGTAATTAGCAAGAACTTTTGTACATTCTTGCAAATGAGTGAGTAATTAAATTTACCGTTACTCTGACTAGACATTGCTTATGGCTTTACCCAATTACTTTTTATTTTAAAGACGTAAGTAAACGTTTTCAAAGAGATTTTATATATTTTACTATTTACCTTAAAAACAGTAAATAGTCTGCCTCAATGCAGTGGCGTTAGGTACATTTACAAAAAAGTTTTGTTTCGTTTTGTAGTTTTTTCGCAGGTTAAAATACTCACGCCCTGTCACATAACATCGCATATTTATCGAAACAATTAATCGATTCCCATCGCCGCTTTATCATCTACAAAAAACTGTGAACACTTTGCACATAAGTACTCGTATATATATTGTACTTTGTGTTATGAAAATTACTTGAACTTTCTTCGTACAATTACAAGGAATTTAACTGTGCTATTGAACGGTGACTTACATCATTTACATACAAGTACAAGGTAACATTTATATGATTATGTAAGGGGTAACTGGGTTCAATTATCTTATTCATGATTGCCATACAAATAGGAACAGGAAGTATTACTATGGAACAAATAAAGTATCTTCACTTTTTCGCACTAAAATAAACATCGATCTTTTGCGACAACAGTTACAATTATACCGTTTTACTAAAAATACATTATTGTCTATTAACATTTCGGTATTAAAATGCAATCCAAAAATCACCACTTGTCCAAGTAATCTTTAGGATTTTACGGAAATAAATGACAAAGATTTATTCTTTATATACTCGTAACTTGAAAACAGCATTCAAGTAAAGTTAGAAAATTCGCAAAGTGAATTCGAAAAAAATTTCGGCTTTGTCACATCGAGTCATCAAAAACAAACCGATTACAGAATAAACGTAACAAAGTATCGTGAGAATTCAAGTTCAGTGTCAGATAGTACGAGGAGATAGCCATCTGACCCGGTCTGGTGGCGTGTTGAAATAGCTGTAGTTCGCCTCACTTGCACGTAAACCATGAACTATTCGCATGCCCTATAAAAAACAAACTGTTTGGAAACCCCTCCTAGCATTTTACAACATATGGTTTTATACAAAGTCAGCCTCCGTCTTTGTATTGATTGTAGTCCTTGCATAAAAACTTTAGCAACAGTGTCTTAAAAAGTCGCTGCGAAGTCTCGTCCATGTTATTGTTCTTGGTTGTGGGAATTAGCTGATGTCAACGCAGTGCATTACATATAATAAAGCTTTTGATTATTAATTAAAACGGCAACGAATATTTATTATAAGTGCTTTGTTCTCTATTACTTTATTCTCTAAATATTAATCAAGAGATAACATTTTTTGACCTATGTATACTCTCTTGAAATTTCCCTTATATTTTCAAGAAACTGAAAACACAATGTGAAAGACCAATTGCCTGCGGCATTATCGAAATGCTAATAGGCAATACACCTTTCCCATTCACTTTCCGAATCGCCGCATAATTGGTTTTATTTCGGATCAGTTCAATTTGTACAAGTGTTGTGGCGACAGAGCCACTCCACTGGCCTAATTCTGTAAATCTGTAATGCATTGGCCGACTCCGTGCGAACTACTTTGGCCCACTTACTGCCATCGGCCACTTTTTGTTCATCTGGGGTCGTGACTGTGAAATGGTGCATTACCAGCGGTCGTCGTAATTCGATAGTTTGTTATCAGTCGTTTTTCTTTTCTCCGTAATGGATGGGCGATAAGTAGATCGCTTTTATCGACCACAATTTGTGGATTTGGTTTTTGCTCACTTTCGTTCGGTAATGTGTTTCTGGACGACTTATCGGATATTAAATAGTCTAATGTGCTGTGCGATGAAGGTTCTTGAATGGATCATTTTGTGCTTTTGGCTTTTTAACGATAGCTTCAAACCTTTAACTAAGCTTCTTGATCACAAAAAAAATGTTATTTTAAAGATTAAAGAAGGAAGGAAGGTCGCCCTTAAAATAAGAGCCATAATTGTCTGATTAAGTAGGTACCTTATAAAAGAACAAACATTGACTATGCCACTATCAAATTAGTTATCCGGCATTGTCTGTGCAGGACCGTGAAATCGTGTTCAAACAATTATGACATGAAATTATAGCGAGTTGCTTTGTTTACAAAATCCTGTACATAAGGAGATTGGCTAACATGTGATAGCCCTGGGATAACTTAACGACCGCCTTCCGACACGCGACTTTTGACTACCTTCAGCTTACAACCTCCGCTAATTAGCGGTTCGACTGCAAATCTTTATGGTCAATCTATTGCGGTGGCCAAACTGCTGGCGTGCTGGCGATTGAAGGAGCAAGCATGTGGAGCTTGCTAATGGAGGTTCAAAGGGTGGGACAGAGATGGTTTGATTTCATTTGTAATTTGGTATGTGATTGGTCCAACTGCGTTTATTGGTTTTGGAATCGCAATAAACCAGCCAATTGATCGAGCACTATATTCTCACTGTATTTTAATATGGCATGGTAACCCACTCCTGGGAAAAGGCCTTTTCCTTATTCGTTTTATACATATTAATGCATAAAAAACTGTTAACTAGTCTCGTTAATCCCAAAAACGTCGGGGGCGGTCTTAGTTTTAAAATCGCGTAAGATACTACTAACTAAGCGACGGTATGATTTGCCTTGTATCATTATATTATGTAAATAATCTTTGCTAGAAACAGTTATCCATCAAAGCACAGAGTTACGGATAGTTTTTCAAGCGACAAAACCAAAGCATCGTTACTCGATCTCAATCTGTTCAAGAAGAAATTCAACACCACAGGTGGCGAGCAGTGTGATTTATTTATTTAGAGTTTGTCAACCGTTTGTAAACATACAAAAAATTGGTAGATGGATTCTAAGCAAAATGAGGTACCTAATCATTCACGACATACTGTTCATAGGCCGGCACAACATAGCACATTTTCAAATCAAAATAACTTTGGACTCAAATACAACAAGTTTTCGTTTAAACAAATGTAATAAATTGACGTTTACGGCCAGGAATATTTGCAGGAGAATTTCCCATTATAGTCCGGGATCCATGGTCCAATTTTGCACTTGATTACTATCAAGCTAATTTTCCGTGAGTAACTTCGTTTCGATGAGACGCCCAAAAATGTCCTATATCGAACTCTCGATTGTGGTAGCTAACAGAGATATAGTATTATGTCGATTTGATGATTCTAAAATATTGATTACTAACTGATTTTTTTTTGTTATATTTCAAGATAATTAATAATCTAAAGTATTTGACAAAATATTTGTCCCACAAAAATTATGGTTTGATCAAAGAGGGACTCTTTTTCAAATATGTATCGATAATGAGGTCATCATAAATGATCACTAATTTTTTTGTTTTATACTTAGTTAATATTTATAAAATTTTACTGACATATTGTCCTACAAATTTCATGTTTAAAATGTTGTCCCCAGGTGATCTTCCTGTCAGACAAGAACAGCTACATCCCGGTGAGCATCAAGCCGCGGTCGCCGCCCACGGACAGCAGCTGGCGCGAGCCGCCCGCCTGGGAGAGAGAGTACCGCCGCCATCGCACCAACGGCAGCCGGGTGCAATGTAACTATACCACAGATCATTATACGCATAAAAAAAACATCAAAATCAATCTAATAATACCACAGAACATATAATTACTAAGATAAGACATTACATCTTATCATCAACTTTGAGAACAGGCTCAGTGTCGCTCAAAGAGCTAGGAGAGGGCTATGCTCGGGGTTTCTCTACGTGTTCGAATCAGAAACTAGGAGAACGTAGGTATGTAGAAGAACGTTGAAGAATGTTGATTGTGAATAGGTACCTATCACATTTGTATGTAGCTTTAAAATATCATAAACATTATACCCCCGCTACATGTTGGCTACAATATGGCTTTTTTATACATCTGTATTACGTTAATGTTGAGTTATTTAGATTATCAAACATAAAATAGGCATTTTTAGCACAAATTATTATTGCTTTATGACCGTATCTTATGCGAATTTTTGTCATACTATTTTAATAGTTCCCTTGACCTTCTGCTAGGAAGAATTAAAATAGTTTTACGTCGCCAAAATAGATATACCTATGTTGGACTTGCAAGATGCTATCAGGTCCTAAGGAACGTTGTAGTTTTAATGAGCCATTCATACAGCAGTGTATTGTCAAGATCATTGTACCTGTGCATTTCTGATTGCTAACACTGTGTTGTGAAACTGCAAATTTAGATGTTATCCTTTTATCAAGTTTACACTAAAAGCCTAGTTATACATAGGTATGTCTAAGAAGAGCCGTGTTGGCTAAGTGGTAGCACACCCGACTTTCATTCCGAAGGTCGTGGGTTCAAACCCCGCCGCGCACCTCTGATTTTTCTTCTTGGAAAATTATGTGTGCTTTAAGACCCCTCGCAAACTACAGACTTTCTATCGGCCGATAGTTTGGTCGGGCTTATAATCAGTATGAAGATGTATGCAAGTCCGCATACTACACGATTTGGTATCGGTCGAAAAACGTACTAACAGCCCAACCCGACCAAACTATCGGCCGATAGAAAGTCTGTAGTTAGCGGGGGGTCTAAAAATACGTGCTCTAACGGTGAAGGCAAACATCGTGAGGAAACCGGCATGTTCTGAGAACTTTTCAAAGTTTGAAGAACATGTGTCATTCACCAACCCGCACTTGGCCAGCGTGGTGAATTAAGGCCTAATCTCTCTCGCCAAGAGAGAAGTCCCTGTGCCCCAGCAGTGGGAACGTGAATGGGGGTGTTATGGTATGTCTAAGACAGGTTTATATTTCATTGCGCGCATTTGTAGAGGAAACATTAATTGAAATAATCCAAAACACCTTTTATATATTTATATTTTGATTTGATTTTATAGTCTCTCACTTAGATTCTAATATACATTTATTAATTTGTTAGGTAATAACCTTTAGATATATTAATTTTTTTTTGACGACAATATTTCCGTCTGAAATTAGACGTCGTAATACGCCCGAAATCAACTTGCTTCATAGTGGAGAACGTGGGTTCATGTTATAAGATTTATGCTTTCCGACCAACTTACAGTGTGAATGTTATTATACCACGTGGCAATTTCAAAACCCTTTGTTTCATGTTAAAAGTCGTTGTTTTTTCTGAACTATGTATCATATATTGGCATTTACTTACAGGATATATATACATATGAGTATTTTCTGCGGCTAATCTATAATAGCTACCAAACATCCTATAGGAAACATTTTTAGATATATTGTTATTAGATAAGAATCATAATATTTATAATAATTGCCTATTTACTCTACTGAAGATCCTTGTTGCGTCTATTACTTATAAATATGTGGAGATTGTATATTGCAGCAGAAGTTAAGATTATGTATAGGTGCAGTTTTACAATTACAAAAGTCGCGACAAAGACAAAGCGGCATTGGGCAGAAAAACAATAATATAATGATGATGTTTTGTTGCAGACATAGAGGCGGAGTGCCAGGATGACTTCATGAAGATCAGAGTCGGCTTCAACGGCTCCTTCGCAGGATTGGTTTATTCTGCAGGTAGGCATAATATAAGAGGACAGTCAAGTCATTAACTTCATAGAGATCTTATGATAACCTAACACTATTTATTATTTAAAAATAAAATATGCAAGTACTACTTTTTAAACTATGATTATTTTTAACATTTGAACATGAAACGGGTAACATATCATGATTTAAATGTTTTTGTCATAGAATAAACATTTAAATCGCGGTATGTTACCCGTTTCATGTTCAAAAATAGCCATATTGTTTTATTCCATAGTTTGCTAATACAAAACGTAAACATATCAAATGATTACAAAATAAATAAAAGTCATACTATAAAAAGTTATATTATAAAAGAAAAGTCCAGGCTCAATTTGTTTTAAGTCAAACACCAAAAGGGACAATATTTAAAAGGGACGAGAATTTTAATAATACTATCACGTAATTCCCCAGAGCCCTTTTCTCAGGTTTCATTAGTCGTCGCGCAGTAGCGGTTGATGCGTATCTAAACTCACCGCATCAATTAGATTATGCTATCTGTTGAAAGCTGTGTGAAGGTTTTTGAATGGGATGTGACCTAGTGCGTCTAACTTATTCATTAGTAACTTTGTTTCAATTTGTACATTGTATGTACTGCTTCTGTGTATGGTTTTTCATTCGTAGTATTCATTCATACCTACCAGTTATTTTAAGAATTTTGTAAATCACATGTCATATTAGCGAGGAAAATATAATGAAAAAAATTACTTGATAATGGAATTAATTCTAGTATAATGTATTGTGGTCATTGTGTTATGATGGCATACTAAACACCCTATCTGCTAGTTTTGTTAGCTTTTCCCTTGTTTAATAAGAACCATGAGCAAGTTCACCTTTTATGAAAAACTTAATACCAGAACAAGGCAATAATGACTAGATAACCAGATATTAAGCATACTGTATGTAAGTGCACGGCTCTAGCATCAATTATGATCAGATTGTGAGATTAAGGTCTGCATTGTGTAGTGAATCATGGGACGAGTTGCTCACGAGATTCCGTTAAATGCGTATGAACCCGCGTTATCGAGCTAGTGTTACACGCTTCCCTTATCTGACGAAGCTATTAATGTAAGCGTGGCCTTGGAAACTAGAACAAGAAAATGGTAGTTCTTGACGTCTTGTGAAGTGGCGGTTAATTTTATCTTTACTAAGTATCTCTAAATCATAATTATTTGTATATCAATCTTAAATTTATTATACTTTCAAAGTTTTCGTGAGTTACCTACATAGGTGCTAATTCATTTTATAACAACGGGAAATACTCACTTATTTATAAATTAGTTAAATAACTCTTGAAGTTCCGATTTCAAAATCAATAGAGTGAAAAAAAAAACAGTATCTACGTAAAATTACGAAACATAAAAACATTCTTCCAAAATAGAGATAGATCTTCCAAAACACGCCAATTCATCCCCGTTAGTCCATAGCATGCGTTGGACAATCAATTTACAAGTTGCATCGTAATTGCTGTGTGGCAGGTCTGATTGGCGCGACCAATCGGCTGGTTGTTGAATGGAGTTATCTACCAGGCCCGGTTTCTGATGTGTCAAAGTGTCACGGTAGAGGACCTGCAACTTTCGTACTGATTGAGGAAAACGGCATTGTCTCAATTAGTTTTACGGAGGTGTTACCTACTTCCGACAAATTAAAGATTGAGGTATCATTAGCATACGTTATTAATTGAGAGATTGAGTAGGGTTTTTGTGGATATATTTTCTGAACAATGCTAATAATATTTTTTGGTGGTTAGTCAGTTATCACATATACATATCTAGTCCTCTGAAAAGGGTTTCGCAACAACGAGATATGCAAGCAACCAGTTTAAATTTTAGACTGTGCATTTGCCGATATGCAGTATCTTGAGAACTTTTCGTCCTTCAAAATCAATCTATGTATAGTAAAACCATTTCTAAAATGAACGCCCCTCCACCGAATTCTGTATTTTTTTTTTCTGTGTATTCTGTTTTTCTGTATTTCCTCTCACACGTTGAAATCATCACGGTTTTGTGGAGGGGAGTTCATTTTTAGAATGGTTTTACTATACCTACCTACCTACTCTATGGACTACCTTCTGCTACATAAAAAAAAACAACAACAGCAGGCAATCTTTCCTACATCGCTCACTCACGAAAATTTTGAAAGTGAAACATCATTAGGTATCACACTCATTTTAGAAAATCTACATAGCAACTGTCTCTTTCCAGGCTATTCATACGATCCAGACTGCATGTACATAAACGGCACGGGGCGGGATTACTACGAGTTCTACATCCAGTTGAACCGCTGCGGAACCCTGGGGAGGAACGGACAGCATGAGGACACCAGGAAACACCCTACTGTAAGATATTTAACTACAAAATACACCTTGTTATAACGTGCGCAATTAGAAATGAGTTCTGTAAATGGCGTCCGCTCGCATGCGTTCTCGCTCACTCTCTATCGCTGTCTATACTTTTATCCTTGTTTTGCCAATACCCGCCGCCATTTACAGAATTCATTTTCAATTGCGCACGTTATATCTATCATCATAGCCCTTAATACGTCCCAATAGTTGGCACGTTCCTCCCAAATAGAAACCATTATAGCTCTTGGGACATAAAACAACCCCTATCACGTCCTACTTGGTACGTTTATATCAAATAGAGCCCATTATAACTCCTGAGGCATTTGGTATAACACTCTTACCAGACGAGTTGGTGATCATTGTAACACAGAAGAGGTAGAGTACACAGAACGACGATATAATAAATCCGAGAGCTAATCTCAATTTTGGATAGGTACGTATTGAAAGAAAAAAAATCCCGCATCGCACCTATTATGATGTAATAAGCTTTATTTGTAATGTAGGTAAGCATACTCGTGCGTTCGATTATCCCTAATATCATTGTTGATATTTTAATAAATTAAATTTAAATATGACACTAATTTTTTTAATAATAACAGAAGAACCTGATGTGGAACACGATCACGGTGCAGTACAACGCGCTGATCGAGGAGGAGCTGGACGAGCACTTCAAGGTCACCTGCGAGTACGGATACGACTTCTGGAAGACTGTCACCTTCCCCTTCCTGGACGTCGAGTGAGTACACTCGTGATGATGAAGTAGGTTGAATTTCAGCCATCATTTCACTTGTTTTTGTATATTCTCTTACGTCAAGAGAATATACAAGTATATAGGTACTCGTAGCATCAGTAGCTCTAATTTTATCAATTAAATCGGAAATGGAATCTATCAATTTTGACTCAATGTTCTAAACATGTATTTCTAATGAGTCTTGATAATTAGAGTATTTCACTTAAAGACAACTTTAATACTTTGAGTTTGTAAACAATCTTTATAGTCGAAAGAGTTACTGTTAGAGAGTCGGAATATACTGTCATAGAGCAGACAAAGCTGAAGGCGAAAAGTTAAATTTAACAATAAAGTATAATAAAATGTTAGGTAATAAATCAAATTTACAAGTATGTTCTGTGAAATAAAGTTCTTAGAAGTTAGTCACTGCTATCTAGGCGATCATCCAGTAAACAGTCAATCAAGGCCCGTTAATAGAAAAACATTTAATTTCCCACGATTGTGGATAGACCAGACCACCTTCACTTTCATAAGCTGGCGTTAAAATCACTTGGAATTTGTTTACTGTACTCTTGTGATTACAGATTAGCAGTCTAGCCTAGTTTAAAGCATAATGTGGGTTAAGAATTTACATCTTGTTTATGAATGAGCTAAGAAGTAATCTATTTTTAATGTAAGCTGTTCCTTTAGCCATAACAAAGATTTATGCAAAAACATTTTTGTAAAGATGACACTTAAAGCAGTGTCCAAATTTTATGAGGAGTTGCTGTGTGCCAGCAATATTTATTTACTAGATGAAAACTCGGCTTCGCTCGGGTGAAATTTGACGAAATTCTCCATAATCTGAATTATGCGGATATAGGTACATATTATGTTGTCGACCCAATATTAATATTTTTTAGGTTTTGTTATTCTTATATGGTCGATTCATATACGATCGAGTCTACCGTACCCCTTGACGAAATTATTAATATAAATAAAAATAAGTCGGGTTTTCCTTCCTGACGCTATAACACCAGAACGCACGAACCAATTTCCAGAATTTTGCATTCGTTGGAAAGGTCTCGGGCTGTGTGAGGTTTACCTATAGCAAAGAAAATCGCGCGAAAGTGTAAAACGTGGGCGAAGCCGCAGAGTGGAAAGCTAGTTATTAATATAAATTAGGTATGTGTAAACATCGTGAGGAAACCGGCATGTTCTGAGAACTTTGAAAAAAAGTTTGAAGGACATGTGTCATTCACCAACCCGCACTTGGCCAGCGTGGTGAATTAAGGCCTAATCTCTCTCGTCAAGAGAGAAGTCCCTGTGTCCCAGCAGTGGGAACGGAATAGGGGTGTTATGAGGTATGTGTAGTTTATCAGAGCCTTTTCGAGACTACCAAGTTAATCTTTAGGTTTATTTTTCTTGCAAATTTTCAAGACGAAACAATATTTTTTATTAATTAATTTATTCCAGGGTAGCGACGGGAAACCCGGTAGTGTTCACGCTACAGCCGCCGGAGTGCTACATGGAGATCCGCGCGGGGTACGGCGCGGGCGGCGCGCGCGTGGCCGGACCCGTGCGCGTCGGGGACCCGCTCACCCTGCTCATATACATGAGGAGCGCTTACGGTGAGGAATAGTTATATGGAACCCTAGTTTACATTGTATCAGCTGTTTAGCCCAGCTTGTGCCAGGTTTGTTTATAGCCGTGATAAGGGGCAGAGTCAGGCGTAATGGTAAGGATTTTGTGGTAGACCACCAACGAAGTGGCGGAAAACTTACCCGCATCAGTGCGGTGTGGTAAGCTTCGACGACTACCAAGTTGAAATTATGTTTATTTTTACATAAAATGTTGCAATACCAAACATAACGACTAACTTTATTATTAATCTCATGTTTAGTCTAGTTTCTAAAGCTAGTAATTCTCTACGAACTCTCTCTATTAAAAGTACAAACCTCATCATTTTAATAGAAAAAGCTATTGAAACGCTTCGTGTCTCTAAGTATCATCAATATTCTACCCTACAAATATATGCTGCACTTTAAACTAGACTAACTGGGCATTTTTAATTAATCCAATTTTAACTGTATGAATATCTAAACAAGACTTAAATATGCACTGCCTAAAAATAACTTTGATTAGAAACCGAACACCGTCCCGCTTCGCCAATTCTAGTCAAATTAAAAAGCTATAAGGGCCATTCTAATTTCTATATTGTGCGTAAAGCCTCTATGCATTTTGACGGTTAATTCCAACCAGAGCTTGAGGGCATCACGAATCGCCCTTGATTAAAAAGTTAACAGTAACCTTTACGTGTTACAGATAAACGATTGGTTGACTTACTACATGCAACCGTGAAGTTTATTAGTCCTATAGCTTCTGAGCCGTGACAGTGTTGAAATACTTTAAGCAGGTGATATCTATGAATGTTTAATGGTTATTAATGCGTGGATTTCTTAATATTACCTTATACTATGCGTTAATTGATACATGAAGATATTTTAACTGTTAAAATATAATTCTTGGAGCCGTTGACTGTAGAATAACATCAGCCTTTGACTGCATTTCAAATGTTGGAATAGGTATTTAAACAACACCTTTAATGACAACACATAACTTATTTTTTTTGTGTGTGCTTATTATTTATTCCAAGAGTTTAACTGATGAGCTCGTTCTAAAGTCGCAAGTACAGATACATTTATGTACACTTCAGCGTATTTGTGGATCCTCGACAAAATTCCGCACCACGTCTAAATAGATCGAATATTATCACAACTCAGAATCGCACCATGGTAATATTCTCATCATAGACAATTATAGATGAACACAGAGACATAGAATTCGTAGAATGATGTGTCTCTGGTTATTGGCACCGTGACTAAGGGCTGTAACGGTGGCGGTCGCGTGATTCTGCCCCATCCCGGAACACACATTTGAACTGCTCTGACCGTTCAAGGTCGACGATCTTCATTTTATGGTGATTCGCTGATTTTATCTACGTTTTTGCTGATGCTGGTATTTCGAAGTACCTATTGAATGTATTGAAAACAAACGGATAGTATATTTTATTGTCTTTACCGCTAGTCTTTAGGTAATTATAAAAGGTGAAAGTTGGTGAAGGTTTTTATACTGCTATCGTATGGATATCTTATTGACCAAAATTCGTAAACTTCGTAAATTCATGGAGATAATTAAATAGTTTCATTTTTTTTCAGATGGTTTTGACATCGTCGTAAACGACTGCTTCGCGCACAATGGCGCCACTAAGAGGATACAACTAATCGATGAATACGGGTAAATAAAAATAAATAAATATAAAGCTGGACAATTCACACAGCAACACATAGATAGATATTTTTTATTAAACATTTTTAAACCCAGGCACACAGAGATTTGCAGATACATAGTACACATTTTTGTCCCGAGGCGGGAATTGAACCCGCTACCTCTTGCGGCAACTAGCACTATGAAATTTATTCGTCACAATAATCCTCCAAGTCTGTATGTAAACCTCTTTCCAGTTGTCCAGTAGACGACAAGCTGATATCCCGTTTCCGCGGCTCGTGGTCGGAGTCCGGCGTGTTCGAGACGCAGGTGTACGCGTACATGAAGACGTTCCGGTTCACCGGCTCGCCCGCGCTCTACATCGAGTGCGACGTTAGGATGTGCCACGGAAGATGTCCGGTAAGTAGTTACTTTTACATGTTTAGTAGATATTGGTGGAAATGGTCAGAGTAAGGCGTGTTCGAGACAAGAACGGTACTCTTATTTGGAAATCACTTAAACTCCAACTGCAGCCTCAACCGAATCACCTTCTTCGTTCATCTGGATGATCGATTTGCCTATCATGTTAGATGTCGTTTATGATGATTCTTCATGAATGATACGATTTTCAATCCGCGGCACCAACATCTGTTCTACATCCCATATGGCCGATATTTTGCAAGCTACCACACCAATAAAGCTCAGTACAGAGAACGGTGAAGAACCCCATTGTCTGGTATTTAAATCCGTTAGACGGTTTGACATCCCACAGGTGAAAAACACTCACGTAAATTGAAACGCTATGGATCGTTTCACGGTTTGGTATGTTGCTCACTTTCAGTTCCATATACAATCGTCAGGAAAGTTTTAGAGCCCATTTTAGTCTAGCTAACACCCATATTCTTAGTCGTTTCCTCCAGACTCGACTCAACCTCACTTGCGCAAATTCGTATTTAAAAACGTCCTCCACTTGATTTTTTCGGCTCACCTCAAGTTCGAGGCAAGGTGGGAACTGTCAAACTTAAGATACCTCATAACCAACCTTGAAATTCCCTCAAGACCACTCAAGACGATCAACGCTTGTTTATTTTTGAGTGGAGGAATATTATGAGGAAACGACTAAGAATATGGGTGTAATAGTACGTTACCTTTCAGTCGCAGCCGTGCCACTGGCGCAACATGAAGAGCGTCCGTCGGCGGTCGGCGGACGCGCTGCCGGCCCTCAGCTCGCCGCCGCGCCTCTCAGAGAACATCTCGCTGTTCCAGTCGCTACGGGTCCTGCAGGAGGGCGAGGAAGACGCAGAAACCGCTGCCAATACTGGTAATTACTTACTGTCTGATCCGTGTTCATCTCGTAGTTTCTACAGAGGAGATGCATTTGCGAGCAATCACATACCCCTTAGAAAAGGTATCCCTCTGTGTGATCGCATACCCCTAAGAAAAGGTATCCCTCTGTGTCGACAGAGGGATACCTTTTCTAAGGGGTATGTGATTGATCGCAAATGCGTAGAAGACAGATGACAGAAATGACAGAAGGATATCTGGAATCAATCGAACTTGAGTGACTACTCAAGATCGATTGATTCCAGGCTACGTGTACTTATCTGATTGATTACTTATGTCGCAGTAAAGGAGTAGCGTATTACTGCTACAGATGAAAGAGTTTTAGTTAGAGTACCTTGTCCAGCCTAGGAAATTTGGTGAGGTAACTGTCCCGTTAATATGAAATCCTTGACAGTGTAAGTTGCGCCTAGCTAGATCGATGCACTTTTACACTCCCAAAATAGTTTTTTTTTTCTTACTAGCTTATTATTTTCATAAATCGCTACAAAGGAGGAGCGTCGTCTATTTCGAACTGCGATTGGAAAACCTAGGAATCTTTCATAATATCGCAAAGAAATCCGTTTTAAATAGCAAATAAACCTCACCATAGTCTATTTAGACACGACAATTAGATACATAGGCGGGTTTTACGGCTTTCAACCAGATTAGTCCTGCTCTATTTTAGGAGGTAACGGGCACCCAAACATTTTAATTGCTGTGACCATAATAATTATTCAATCATCCATTAGACTCGTAATTACGGATCGTGCTGAAATTTGAACTTTGAGGCTTTTAGGATAAACGTAACGGCATTCAAAACTTAGTGGCATGAAAATCTGGTTTTGTCTTTGTTTCGTGATGAACTTAATTTATTTTACGTAGATGTTTTTGTCACTATAAAAAACGATGCTCTCTTTAGAGCCAAGTGCTAAGCAGCTCTAAAAACTACGGTTTTGTATATAGCATTAAGGACAGGATCTCAAAAAAAGATTTATTGTTTACTTCCTTTGGTTTGACTACTTTTTTTTTCTATTTCAGCCCCACGAGAAGGCCAAACGTGTATGAAAACGTCATCACTATCCGCAATCTTTGCGTCCTGCGGTGTCCTAATAGCAGCGCTACTAGCCGCGATACTAGTGGCCGCCCGCGGCTGTCGGCGCGAGGCCGCTGCCGCCTCACATCACGCTTATGTACCGCATAAGGGACGGATAAAATAATAATAATCTATGTACCATGTAAGGAACATTAAACATTACATACACTGTATGTATTACACAAGGGGCAGAAAAATAAATATACTATGACCCAGAGACATCATTCAATGAATGTTCTTCTCAAAGATAGGTAATAATAACACGCTCTGTGAACTAGTAAAGGGGAATATTCCAATATTAATTATATATTGTATATGTCCTTATTTTGAATACTAAGGATACTAATAAGAAGGACACTTATAATAAAAAAGCTCCATGTTATACTTCGGAGACATAAACACTAATACACAATTTTGTACATTCTACACAATAGACCAATAAAAAATACACTATGTACCAAGGACCATAATCAAGAATATAAAAGGAGAGATAAAATAAATACGCTCTGATATACATACCATTTAACGGATATTACCGGAAATTTATATGTAATTCAGGGACATATAGAATAATTCTGCTCATGTCTGCGAAATTTACTGGTAAATAATGTTATAATGCTGATCTTGCCTTTATGTCATTTTATATACATAGATTTCCACTATGGTTATAAAATAAGAATATGTAGTGATGTATTAGATACAGCAAACCAATGATTTTATATAGTATAGATTTGTTACAAGCACGCGCATTGTAAAGACTCAAATAAAACCCAATTGTAACTTTTAGTTGTCAGTCTGCGTCGAGCGCAATCACGAGCTTGACATGCCGTAGGTTATTGTGTCCTTGCTAAAACAAATTAAAAATGCCATCGTGTGTGTTTCGGAAGTGTACCAATTACGATGCTAAAGTAAACAAAACACAAGGAATCTCGTATCACATGCGAGTATGCAAAGATACTTAGATTATTTATTTTTACAAATATTTATAATAATTGAGGCGCGGACATAGATTAGTTAGTGTAGATGCGAATATTGATGGCGATGTAAATTCGATGTAAATGTAAATTCTGATCGAACATTCAACACATTAGGTACCTATTTTTAATCATCGCGTATATTTGATTAAAACCATAATTCATAAATACACAAATATTCGTCTCCATTCCGCACATAAAAATAACCCCGAATTAAAAAAACTTTTAAAGAGACAGAAAAGAAATAAATTAAATCTTTTTGAAGGTAGGTATTTAGAAAGTGTATTTTACTAATTTATCATTAATTATTTCAATTTCAATAAATATGATTTACTTTTGTAAAGTGTTTTATCTTACCTATTACTATACATTTCACTCAAGTGTCCACTCTACGAATATAAATGTTACTCTATGAACTAGTAAACATTTGACATCTTATGTCAGTTTTGGATTCGCGGAACAGATTTCAAACTGCAATTACATGAAGGTAACATATCTATACTATATAAAATCATTGCAGCAAACTAATGATTTCCATCAAAGTATTTTTAAAAGATATGTCAAATGAATTAATTAAATATGGACATTTTTCTATGTTATAATTCACATTTTAGACAAATTGTGAGGACTTTTATTTTATATTATAAAATATCTCTCCTCCATTTGCCTTGCGTACAATATATTTCAGAAAAATGTGAGTTTGTGATAAAGCTGATAAAACAAGAAATAATTAGTATTTTTTTATATTACTGTAAATTTAATATTTAAGACACATTAAATAAGATACTTGTAAGATAATTTTAAGTATTTAATTTAAAATGTAAATAGTAAAATGGTAAGTTTTACACGAGAAATAGGTTTCAACATAATTTATTTAAAGCAAAATGTTTTAGTTAAGATCCGCCAATGTGTTTAATTTTGTATAGATTAAGTTTAATTTTATTTAATTATATATAAACTGTAATACAATAAAGTTTTTTCGTTTTAATTAAACCCGCTGTGAGGATATGCGTTCAATAGATTTTCTAATATGTCCATAATATTTTCACACGGTAAAATAGCTTAACCTTTCCAAATATTTAACGCAAAAACAATTTTATAAATATATAACCTGCGCAATTAAAAGTGAATTCTGTAAATGGCGGCGGGTAGGTATGGTACGGTTGGCAAAACAATTTCTCAAACAGGCCGGCGTCACGACGAATTTCCCATACAAACATAATACCAAAATTATTTGTAATTCGAGCATATTTCCACGGTATTATTGTATTATTATTATCTAAATAGTATTTTTATCTAGGTCCCTACAGAGTTTTTTTTACAAAATACTTATTTTAAATGAAATTATTTTTTTAGTAAAGTAAAGTAAAGAGTTTAAACAACTTTGCGTTATAAACCCGGCGCTTTTATAAAGGTCCTCAATGTGATCATTCATACGAACGCTTTTAAATCACTTTCGTCTCGTCTCTCGCTTTAGAAAGCCGTGGGAATTTTTTTTTGCTAAATAACTAGCTATAGCGATTTGTGTTGCTAGAAGAAGAAAGGACATTCTGGGTACATCCTCTGAATGAACAGAGATACTTAAAATAACAGTTTGTGACACTGTACGAAGATTCGACAAGTATACAAGATTTGACGAATTATTGGAATATTTCTACTAATACTCATCGTACTAATCGCAGCGCCGGCGTTTTTTTAATAGTGTGAATAATAATAAAAAGTTTCATACGGCCTATTACCAGCACTTTTCGTTGAAAATGCAACACTGCTCGATAAAAAAGCGTCGCGTTCTAAAATCGCCGACGTGTGAACACGTACTTGGGTATGCCTAAAACGTTCAAATAGAACATAATTATTATGTTCTATTTGAACGCTTTTTTAACGGACGTTAAAAAAGCTCTCGTGCGAATTAGGCCTGACTGACTATTTTTTTGTAGCGCGTACTTCACTGTGTGAGTATAGACAGCGATAGAGAGTGAGCGAGAACGCATGCGAGCGGACGCCATTTATAATTCGCTTCTATATGTGCGCAGGTTATACAATAAATTATCGAATGATCAAACAAATTTTAGCTAATATGATAGACGCGAATATTTTTTAAACTGAATGTGTCATTACAAAAAACTACATGTTATAAAAATTAAATAAATTAAACGCCATTTTGAAAACCATCTATTTATTAGAATATGCACGAAATAACGTAAAAAAATTATACTTAATTTACGATTTATACACACTAAAAACTGATTTGTAAGTTAAATTCGTTGTATTAAATAAAATATGCCTGGTACCATTCGTTCTACATTATATACTTATTTTGGTAGCATTTGTGACTTTGTGATTATTTGCGACTATTACTGAGCTCGGGTCTCTCCAAATAACCCCATTATAAACCTTCGGAGAATTGGTATAATCATTACGCTTACCTGGCGTTTGGTTATCGCAATTAGTTCATAAAACCTTAATTTATTTGCCAAGGCTAAATAAATAAATAAATAATGCGCGACAATATAAAGCAACATCTAGCCTTAAAACTTATGTTACGCATACTATCTGATATACGTTACATTTACAATTTTATTATTATTACACAGAAAACGCCAGAGAACTCTAAAACAAATATCTGTATATCATACAAAAAATTGTCCCGAGACGTGAATCGAAGCCTTCTGCGTTACAAGCGGACGTTAACTCGCTTCGCCAACAGAGGTCGTAAATATAAATACTATTTTGAACGATTTTGGTACCAAGATCCTTTGATTTTTGATTAATAAACACAGCGATTAATCTCAACAAATAGAGTTTAGCAATACCGAACACACATTTACAATCAAATAATAAAAATAAATAAGTAAATAAAAACTCACTAAATTGAGGTTGATAAAATACTGTCATGATTTGTTCCTTTTTAAATACAAATATGTAACTAAAATAACCAACATAAGTAAAACTTGGACACCTAAAATTAATCAAAATATTTTGTTGGTAAATCAACATAATAATATAAAAATATACATTTTATCAGGTAACTAAAATTGAAAGCTCAAATCTAGAATACTTTCTGAAATAGGTACAAGGTTCCGCTGCATTTTTCCTCTCTACAAACTTGCAATTATTTTATATAATATATAATATTTTCCACTAATATAGGTTAATATAGGTCAACAATTATTTTACTCCAATATATTTTTCTAATTTTTTTTCTTTAATATTTTTCCAATATATTTGATTAATATAGATTTTTGTACATTGATTTATAGCACAAACTGAAATAAGTTTTACTTACGTTGCGTTTTAACCTTACTTTTCTACGGTAGGTAGTTTTTCAAGAGCTTCTGCGATATAAATTATGGCACCTTCCAAAATTTCCACTTCGCATTGTTTCAGCAGTTTAATGTTAGTCCTGGAATAAAAACATAGAAAAATGTCGTTCTATTAAAAAAACTGAAGTACGTATAATGGGTTCTTTGACGACATCTGTGGCGCAGAGGGCGAAGGTCGCTGACGCAAGAGGTTGCGAGTTCGATTCCCGCCTCGGAACAAAAATATGTACGAACTGCTTATTTTTGTTCCGGGTGTCTGCGTGTTATATAAAAATATCTATGTAAGTATACTCATCATCATCGTCTCAGCCATTGGACGTCAACTGCTGGACATAGGCCTCCCTATATGACTTCCTGTCATTACGGTCGCTCGCAGTCTGCATCCACCGCGAGCCTACCGCCTTCACCAAATCATCAGTCCACCTTGTTGGTGGACGCCTGAACGCTGCGTTTTCCGATCTGTGGTCTCCACTCGAGAACTTTTCGGCCCCATCGGCCATCTGTATACTATATTAAGTATATCAGATGTCAAGAGCCCATAACACAAGCTTACTTAAACTTTCATTCCGTAGTGTTCAAACCCCGCCGCGCACCTCTGGATTTTTCTACAATTTCTGTACTAGTTTTAAAAAAATAAATATATAGAGATAAACCATTTTTAAAATGAACTCCTCTCCACAAACCGTGATAATTTCAACGTGTGAGAGGAAATACTTATTGCACCACTATACTTGTGTGCGTGCTACAACTTTACTGTAACATTGGCTCATCTGTCTGTCAAAGTGATACCGTTTGTTTATACGTTAATGAACATCCAATGACAAAGATCAATTTATGTGTGTTGTATCTATACACCTTTTTGCGAGTGCCTCCCCGTTCAACCCACGATTTTTCTACCCAATAATATTTTTACCCGTTCAACCCAAAAAATATGGCCCGTTCTACCCAGAGCAAAAATTTGAGTCACAGTGTATTCTAAATAGTACAGACACCGTAATATTTATAAAAAAATCGAACTTGACGATATTATTACAGTAGCTTCAAATTTTGTTACTTAGATATGGAGGTAATAATAGTTCATGATATCTTCAAACGAGTGCACGTGCAATTCCTAGAGAAATTTAAGGTGGAGAACTTATTGTATGTAATATAGATAATCCAATCAACAACGGTAAGGATTACCATTGTTTTTCTTATCTATTGAGGTAGGTACTCTAGGTATATGCTATCCCTTTCTTTTCATCATTCGGTTTCTTTCTACTAAATATTTATATTTTTAGGGTCTCTCCTGTCAGTAGATCCTAGACCTGCTAACCTAATGGTTATCATTAAATATTTTTACCTCTGTTTATCAGTTTCCATCGATAGGGCTTTATATATGAATATGTTTGTTTCTTTATAGATTGATTATTTTTATTGTTAGACTAGTAGACAAATATTTATCTGAACAAGACTGATTCTAAAAATAAAAATGTTTATACTGAATTTCTGCATTTTTTGTCTAATGAATGACCCTGCTCTTTAGTGTTTCACTGTGTCATTTATTTGAATTTAAACAATAGAAATTAGGTATAAGTAGGTGTGGGTAGAACGGGTAACTGGAATCTAATCTTTTGGGATGAGCGGAGAAAAATACCTACTGGGTAGAAAAATCTTGGGTTGAACGGGTAAGCACCCCTTTTTGCATGTACGTGTAACCGCGGTGGAGGGGCGTTCATTTTAGAAATGGTTTATCTCTACCTGTGTATGTTGTTGGGCTCGGGTGCTCCCTTGTAGGACGCCTTGAGCAGTTCACAGCGCGTCTGTAAATATGCGAGCGCCCTCCGCTCCACGTCCGCGCCGATGGCCGCAGTGCTACTCTCGTCAGAAGATACGAGGTCGCCGAACGAATCACCCACGGACCATTTTGATAGCTCCTCTGAAATAATCATAAAGTTAATTAGCGATTCAGTAACACTAACTTATAAACCTGGTTTCCTTTGTGTTATTCCTCCTTTGTAAAAATGTTATTTTTGTGAAATAAATAAAAAAGCTCAGTTTTCAAAGGACTTTTTTCATAACTAGCTTTTCGCCCCGCGGCTTCAGCCATTTTTACGCGGAAAAAATACATACTTCATTGGGAAAATCTATATAGAGTGAGAGAGTGATGCCAGTGAAGAGACAAAGGAAACTTTTCCACAGGAAAAAAATCATATATATCCTTGGGAAAATCTATAGAGGGATGCCAGAGAAGCCCAGTTTGACTAACTGCAGGTATTCTCACAGTTACTACCTGCTTTGGGTCTTGCTATAACGCGACCACGCCACGCCGGCCCGCAGAGGCCCCTGCCGCGGGTCTTGATAGCCCTCGCCCCGGGAACAGAACAAGACACCGACTGAAGCCTGCCTATCATAATGGGCTTATTCTCATGACCAAGGGGTAGTCATCCCTAGAGTTGAAGCCGAGGTAAAGAGGCCTAGCCTCGACGCCTATCTCGGTGCCCTCACAAGGGGGCCTGAAAGAAGACTCGTCGTCTGGGCTACCTGTAAACATGCTACATGCTACCTACCTTGGTTCATGTTGAATATCCGTATAAAAGCCAGCAGTTCAGCGCTGATAGGGCCGGCTCCGCGGTACAGGTGGTAGTGCGTGATGCCGGCGAGCCCCAGCTTGCTCAGTAACTGCAGCTTCGTCTCACAGAGGGCGTCACTGGCGCTCACTCCGAGCGTGAGGGAGAGGCTGTCGTGCTTGTTTGAAGGGTACACGAAGCTGGAAGAGATAATATCATATGATTCGGTAATCATTTGAGTAGAATACAGTAATAATGATTTTGGGAGATGCCAAGTAAACGTGTGGTGCCAGCGATTGTAAATTGCTTGTGTCTTCAAACTAAGCTTCAAACCTAAAAGTGAATCATGTCTCGGTCTGAAGTGTCAGATTATTTATAAAAAAGACGATTTTGTTTTATACTATACTTATGTAAAGATTAAGAATAATTTACTTACTACTGACAAATTCTATGTATGAATCATTTGCATTCATATAAAACTAATATTGTCTTTATTTCGTGCACCTTAGTAAAACTATATCATCATAGCTTTTTATTTATTTGCGTAAAATTAACTTATGATATGTACGAACTACGAAGCAATCTAGTAACTCATCTCGTATAACCATAATCTACGAAGACGCATATCTTTGCATATGATTTCGTAACTCTCTTGTATAAGGGCTTCAACATTTCCTTGATGAAGATCACATGTCACATACATAACCGAGGCATATTGTTCACGTAACATCGTCATAATGCGTTGTATAATGCTACCTTTATCTATTAACATAGAAGTAATTATACCACTAGTGGGCACGGGTCTCCTTTATAGAGCCCATTAGACCATAAAGGTAGTATTCCGTTGTATAGCGACCGCGACCAGACTACTAAGCGACCATAGCATGCGGTTCTCTGTTTATGCCCATAAGTCGCACAACATGGTCGCGGTTTTTTGGTAATTACTTTTATTTTTGTTTTTATAGTGATTGACTTGACTCCCATAATAATATGCTTTCAATATTATATTATACATATTTCTATATTAGATATTATTATAAAAAATACAAGATCGTTACCGTATTCAAAAGAGAAGAAAAAAAGTTTAGAAATAATTCTAATAAGTATAAATTAAATAAATTCATCGTCTGGCCGCGGTCACTAAGATCGAAATGCTACCTTAAGACATAAGACAACCTACAAATTATGGTCAATAATGTTACGCTACGCTCCTACATGGGCGATGTTTCACAGTTGATGAACAATCTGGCTTACAACAACAACCATAGACAAATTAAAAATGTCTTTAAATATCACGTAATCTGTTTGGTTCGACTCAAGGATAACTTTGATTTGAATCTATGAATCTATATTGCGGGATTTAAATAAATAAAATAAACTTTTTAAACTATTATGGTTTTTAACTACACACGAAACGGGTAACATAATTTAAATGTTTTTGAGTTTCCCAATAGAATAGAATAGAATCATTTATTTATCAGAAAACATGTTACAAATGAAAAATTATAGTAATATATACAAAATTTCACCGTACAAGTTGATATGTCAATATTTCGGCACTGTTACAAGCGCCATGTTCACGGAGAGAGAGTCTCTCTGTGAACTTGTATGTTACTCGTTTCGTGTTCTAATAAATAAAATAAATGTTGAAATGAATTTGGAATGAGTTGAGGAGAAACCTACCCGTTATGTAGAAACAGATCAGCATTAGGCCGCGCTCCGTAGAAGATGAATATCTGATCGTTCGGCTTGAAGTCGCGCAGGGCAAAGCATTCTCCCCGATCTAACTCCTTGTTGAAATCAGTTGTGATCTGGAATTTAACATCGACTCTTTTACATCCATCGAGGCAGAAAAGTTAGTAGAACTGATAGGTATTATTTCCAAGTAATTTTTACCATAATATCACACATATTGATAAATTTCAATATGGTTCAGGTAGCAATTTTTCATGTGCATTGTTATGTCTTATGCATGGCTAATAAATAAACACCGAAATATTGATTAATGTTAGCCTTCCTATTCATACAAAAAAAAATAACGGGAAGAACGGAAAAAAATCGGCGTAACTAATATATTATTAGGAAACAATATTACACCTAATAAGGAAATAATTGTTTTTCATGAAAATTAAACTTAAAAACAAAAATGTAAGCCGTAATGAGTTTATATTTATTTAACAATCTCCTAATTATACAAAAAATAACTTTCCGATTAATTATATCAGTATATTATTAGTATTTAATTTAGATTCTATGCTTCACTAAATCGTTGCCTTATTCCTCAGTTCAATACTCACTTTCCCGTGTTCGTGGTTGCACATATCCCAGAGCGGTATGAAAGCTGTGACGTCAGAGCTGGACAGCTGAATATTGTTCTGCCTCGTCATCACCGTGGACACCGCCCATCTGGGACAAAGGAGGTTGAATTAGCACCGCGACATCATAACTAATATTACGCCTCACTTCTGGGCATAGATCTTCCCAATAGAATCCATAGTAAGTGTTGGGGAATTTTATGTAATCACCATGCTTAGCAGGCGGGTTGGTGATCGCAGTAAGTTGGTACAGTAGGTACACAGAAGGATAATGCTGCCTGTTTCTGGTATATCAATTGTTAAGTCAGTTAGACCATACCGCGAGATGACTAGAGATGGTACTATTCTTTGGCTTGCATCACAAGCTTTGAAATAATTAGCATCTTGATTTTTATCCCATAAAATAGCACCGATAATAAGTATGTTAATGTGTAGAAATGGAATAGCACAACCAAATAGTTCCAAATATCCTTACAACCTCACACATATTTATACAATTACACATACTTTATATTTTTAATATTTACTACTCCCATGAAATAGATAAACAATCAGCAACGTTATCTTAGCTGAAGCTTTTACTTTCATTAATTAAATGTTGGTAGCGAATAGCGATTCGCCCATTGTTTAAGTCTCACATGCACTTTCCACTACATTATCTAATGTGTAATAACGTGGGACGTGCTTCTACGTATAATTGGAGTCTTGGAACGTGTGGTTATAGGAAAATTTATTTAAATCTTACTTATTAGGTTAATGAACGATAAATTAGACGTTTTGTTTGAACGCTCGGGAGTGGAATGTCTGGTGTATATGTATATGAAAAGTCGGCTATTACATGTAAACTACTACTACACACTGCTTATTTAAGATATTATAAGACTAATAAATATATATTTGACTTATTTTTGAATTTTTTTTTATCTAGAAGGGAAAATGAAAAATGGCGTTTTTCAAACAAGAAAATTTGAGGATAAAGTGAAAACTCATAAGATTTATAAATAATACAATATATATATATTCTATTCTATTCTATTTCTCGAAATACCTTAATCGTGTTCTATAGTGGAACGTAAGGTTGATGGTATTAGGTATGTGATTGTTTCCCCTCAGGTTACCGTCATCCGTTGAGTCAACCCGAACGGAACAGCTTGTTATAGTTCCAACATTACAACAAACACTGTCAGTGGCCATGTTTACAAACACCACATAAAACGCGTCACTTCCAAAGTGTAATTAAAACATTGTTTCGAAAATATTTCATCATCACATGAAACCTATATTTAATTTGTGCACGGGTCTCCTATTCAATGAAACCATAATACGTATACATACGTAATTGGGTAATTGGTATGTATAGGTATCATCATTATTTGGATTACCAGGCGGCGGGAACAGTGAACGCAGTATGTTGGTACTTATGTATTTCTTCAGAAAAAACGCTACGTATAATTATGATAGAAAAAAAAACTGTCAAAAAACACTTTGCGCCCTACAGTCAATTTTCCATAAAATTTAAGAAACGTACGCGATGTACTCGTAGTAAATGTTTCAGTGTTCTTCTGTTATTTGGGTTCGCTATTTCCAGGTTTTCATATTGTATCCCTTGCTATTTAAATAAATTTCTTACATTTCATACCGTAATCAATCAAACTTCTTTATTTATTTTATTTATTCGTCACACAAAACACATATCAATGCACATGAAACAAACATAACTAACTAACAATAGAAACTATATAGAAACATAACAATATGTGTGATCTACTAAAAATGGTTAGGAAGAAGCAATTCAAACAAACAAATGAAACTACAATAGGTATGATAATCTACTAAAATAAACTAAAATAAAATAAACTTCTTAGCAGAAACTTCGAGTATCTAGGCTGCTTAGTGATTCAAGCTGAATCTTTAACACTTGTCGCAAAAGTAGAGCAGTTTACGTAATTGCAATAATCATACACATAGTGAGCACGCGTTATGTATGAAACATCACGGAGACCGTAATGAGATAATTAACGGTTAAAGGCGAATGGAAAAAACTTCCGTAGTGTGTCTCTTACCTAAAATGATGAATGATAAGTACAGCTCTTATTTTGGGCAATCGTAATTTTACAGAATTTAATCGCTTGGAAATGAAATGGAGAGGGACGTCCACTAACAAGATGGATAGTTGATCGAGTGAAAGCTGCTGGTTCACGGAGGAGCAGAAGAAGATATAGCTGAATACATATATGGGAGGACTGCCTGTTCTGTATTTTTCGACTTCTGATATAATATACTAGCCGACCGCCAACAGCTTCGCTTGCTTTTTTTTCATAAAATATAGCCTATAACCTTCCTCGATAAATGGACTATCCAACACTGAAAGAATTTTTCAAATCGGACCAGCGGTTCCTGAGATTAGCGCGTTCAAACAAACAAACAATCAAACTCTTCAGCTTTATAGTATAGAAGTATAGATATCAATTTTTAAGTCGATAATGATAACTGCGGGTAGATATAGCACTGTACTATTCATAGGCTGGCACCGGCATCAGTGATGATGCCTTGTGATTAAACTTAGTCATTACTATTACATCTTCCTAGACACGTTTGCAGTTTCTCAAATCTCTCACTTACGAGATCTTCGGATCATTGCGACAGCGTGATTTAGTAGTTACCACTTTACCACAATGACACGCGGTTGACAGTTGGGTAACAGTGAGACAGCAATTTACCTAAGGCGCGAACGCAGGCGCCCTACTTTTTAATCGACTTCAAAAAAAGGAGGAAGTTCTCAGTTGGTTGGCATCTTTTTTATGGATTCACCGATTACTAAGGATGTCTGGACCGATTTGCAAAATTCCTTTTTTTATTTCAGGTGGTCCTCTATAAAATAAGGTCTGATTATAGTACTTATACTTGAGAAATTGGAAGAAATTTTTGGTCATTTTATGGAGGCAATTTGAAGTTTTTTTAATATTAATTATTGTCTGTAGTTATTGTGGAACTACCTATCTAATATTGTTTATAATCCTTTTAACCACGGGAAAATAGATTACAACGCGGGCTTACTCTATAATATTGCTGACTATCTAACATTATAGGATTTATATCGGTCTTTTTCAATAAAAACCGGTGACATAGTAGACGTCTGCTTGCGCTCTACAACACGAATTGTCACTTCTCTAATAACATAGGAAACAAGTATGAAAGCGTTGCGTCAGTTAACGATAGTAAATTATTATGAGCAGGATTAATGGAAGAAGTTATACAATAGTTGTTTGTTGTAAATTGACGACATCTGTGGCGCATCGAACCCGCAACGTCTTGCGTCGCGGGCGGACCTTCGCCCGCTGCGCCACAAAGGTCGTCCGAATAAATCAGTCGTATTCTTCAGTGAATGTGTTAAATTAAAATAAGGATGTATTATTCCATATCAGAACATGAACCCCAGTTTTAACAAGGCAAAGTAAACTTTCTACTAGCTCAATCGCAAGCAGAATCTTCCTAAGCGTGTAATAACAAGCAATAACTTATTCACGATAATGCCTGAGATATATATCAACAAACGTTTGTCGTAACGAGCTTTTTGTCATTCTAATAGTCGGAGAGCTTCTTAGAATTGACAGAAAATGATAAAATAAATAAAGACATATTTAATATAATAAGAATATGGGTAGTATTCTTTTAAGTATTATACCAGCTAACACGCATTCTATTTGTATGAAATGAACATACAAATGGAACGTAAGAATGTACCTACCTCTAAAGTAAAAAATTTTCTCCACTAATTAAAATCTTGTATCTTGCCAGGTAAATTTCCACCTTGCCGCAAATATCTTTCCCAAAATTGTAGCCAGCTCTCGGATTATAAGGTATTCCTCACGTAGAGTAACGTAGTAAGTATTATGTTAGTTGGAAAGCGACGTGCGAATGCAAGTAACAATGACCTCTGGTGATGAAACTACTGATATATAGTACGTACATCATCACCATAACTAGCAATAATGCGTCCCACTAATTGGACAGGGGCTTTTCCAGTAGAGCCTATTAGAAGTCTTGCGGAATTTAGTATTATCACACCTTACTATGGTCGTGATCGTATTAAGTTGTTACTGTGTGCAAAACGGTGCTGCCTTTCTTATGGTATATAAATCTAAGGGATTTATATATTTATGTGTGGAATCCATAAATAATATAGTTTGTATTAATATAGTTTATCTTATACTTAATATAATTAACATAAATATCTATAAATTATACGAAGTATATCAGTAATCTAGCACCCGTGACTCAAGGTTCGAGCTTACCAAAGTGCTATGCTATGTTGCTGTGTACATTATATTTTAGACAGATGATCTGGTGAAGTGTGTTAGCTTACGATGAATGCAAGCTGCATCAACCAAAACAAACTAGAAACTTTTAAGGGAGGCCTATGCCTATTAAGTGGACGTCTGACGGCTGAAATGATGATGATGAAGGTATAAGTTCGAAAACCAGTTACAAGTAAGATGTGACACTAATGATTGCGCATCAAAAAGCACTCAGTCTTTCATTACAATAAAATAAATATTTACAGCAGGCATTTACGAGTTAAAACCGTTAATATGAAAGCTTGGAAACATGTTATACAGATATACAGTAAATAGACTTTTACCAAGTATACGAATAAAATTAAACGTGTTATGTAATTCCATTTAATACGTTTATTTAATTTTAACAATAGTCATTATATGATAAAGGAAACGGAAGTGACTCTATTACAAGAGGCTGGCCAATTTATATTAGAAACTAGTCGTCCCGCCGACAGCTTCACTTGCGTTTTTTTATATTCTTTATATTTATTATAGACTTGATTGATTGAGATCAAGCAATAAACATGAAAGTTGATGGTAAAATATGTGGTTCGAGATATAATTTACATTTTTATGAGTTAATCGCAAACTTTCCCATTTCGCGGATATTATGATTATGTCTTCATTCGAGCTGTTGCGCAGATATGATCGAAAACAAAGGCTTAATTATTTCTTAAGATTATCTTAGTTTTTTTTTAAATCGGAAATTTTAGATAAGAAAATAATTATGGTTATGTAAATTAGGCAAGGTATTTGTGGAATTTATTAAGTAACGAATGAATTTACAAATGTAATACACAATTTGTATAGGCCCATAAAAACATAATATATTGCTTTAAGGATATACTTTCACGCTTACTTTAATACATCTGCATTCGAAATAGCAATATCAACCACTAATAATATAAGTGAAAGTATGTTTGTTTATTACGCAAACGGCCGAACGGATTTGCATGGAATTTTACGCGGATGTTAGTTCCAGAATCGGATTATATTTTATGAGACAATTTTAACTAGCTTAGAAAATTACGGAAGTGTACAAGTCACTATATTTATTTTTTGCTGTTCAGGTTATTAGGAATTAAATAACAAAAACGATGTACAAAACTTACGCTTTAAAATTTACAACAATACCGTAAATAATCATGATAATATCATAATAACCCCTAGATACTACGCCCCAAGGCTCTCAGTACATCCCATTCCCATTAGAAGCTTTCAACACAAACGTTAAGAGGCCTTTTACCGGAAATCGCGAAATTGTTCGGTTTTCTCGTCCTAATTCTATGGTTTACGTTAGTTGTTTGATATTACAATTACATCTTTATAATAGTTCGTTTTCTTCTCTACAAAAGTAGTAAGAAACATTTTAGATAACTTGTTTATATATTGAGTAATAATCATTCTCCGGATACATGTTTCGTAAAAAACGCTCGAAGACCTGTTTTCTTAGCTCTAATTTGTAGATTCTAATGAATATGGGCGATCAAACTAATTTTTATTATGTTACGTATATCCTATTCTTCATTTAGAGTAGAGTACATTTTCGTTAAATGCTTTTATTCTAAAGATATACCGAATTTAATATCGACCGAAAATGCTTCGAAACAAACCTCAATAACTCCGAAGTTCTAAATCAATGGGACGTCATATTTATATCAAAATATTTATCAACATTTGCTTAAACTATGATATTAATTTTAATTTGTAGAACGGTTTTGGTAATTTTTTATGAATAAAATAAAACTACCATAATTTAGTAGTTTTTTCATTCCGCCGGCTTTTTCCATTTAGTACCGCGAGAGCGCTTGTCGAGGTCGGACCTATGTCGGTTGTTCTTGAATAAAATATAGAAATATTTCGTAAAATGTCAGTGTGTGGGACTGTCAATTGCTGTAAAAACGCTGTTAGTGTGCATGTATGTGTTATTGCGATACTACGACCGACATAAGTTGATCCGTTGATAACGATCAATTGTTATTTTTATTGATAACGATCAATTATTGTTGTTGCTGGCCTAAGAATTGTACCACTTGTTGCTGGCCTAAGAATTGTACCACATCATTGTCATCTTGTTTAACCTTATTTATTTGGAGGTTATGCTGTAGGATGTGGATTGCATATCTAAAGTTATCTATCCTAATTAAAAAACAACAAGGCAACTTTTTTTGGTGAAACCGTACAACGACTAAATGTAATTATGCCTATGATTTTTTTAGATTATGACTAACTTGCCGACCCGCCGACAGCTGCGCTTGCGTTTTTACGTTATTTACTAGTTTATGTTTTATAGCCTTTTTCGATCATTTTACTATCCAATACTGAAATCATATTTACAAAATCATATTAATAAACAAGCAATCTCCTCAGCTTGATAATTGTAGTATAGATTTCCATAATATTTATTACAAAGAAAATATTCCGTAATTTTTTGTTCTTATTTTTACCGAGTATCCAATATGTAAACATAAAATAATGTACCTTTCTAATAAATATATTATTTATTGTAAACATTAAATATGTACCTTTCTAATAAATACAGGGCGTCCCAAAGTTATGGGCCATGGAGAGGAAGTACCTTAAATATCGTAGATAGTGAATTTTGCTCAAACAAGACTTCATTTTATTTTTAAGTTAGTAATTCTGCATTCATTGATTTTCTAAAAATTACTTGCTTTGTCTGGGAATCGAACCGACTTACATGTAGAAAAAAAATACTCGATTTTTATGATACCAATCGAAAGAAAAGCTAAAAAATAATAACTCTGCTTAAGTAACATAGTATTTTAAAAGAAAGGAACAACGTGAAATTAATTATTTTAATCAAATAAAAAACATGAAACAATATTTTTTGTAAATAAATTAATTTAATTACTTACTTTTTAAAATAAAATGAAGTCTTCTTTGAGCAAAATTCACTATCAACGATATATATGGTACTTCCCCTTCATGGCCCATAATTTTGGGACGCCCTATATATAAAATAACACCCCTATTCACGTTCCCACTGCTGGGATAGGGACTTCTCTCTTGACGAGATAGATTAGGCCTTAATTCACCACGCTGGCCAAGTGCGGGTTGGTTTTTTTTAATATATAAATGAAATATTTTCAATAAGTTCGTAATAAAATAAAAATAAATATAAAGTTCGAAACTACAAAAATAATACCTAAACATAATGATAATAACATGGTATAGTAAAACCATTCTAAAAATGAACTTCCCTCCACAAAACCGTGATGCTTTCAACGTGTGAGAGGAAATACAGAAAAACAGAATACACAGAAAAAAAAAAATCACAATTTGGTAGAGGGGCGTTCATTTTAGAAATGGTTTCACTATACCTATATTTGTGTTTGAATAAATAAAAGTTTCGTTAACGAAACTTTTATTTATTCAAACACAAATATACCATCTAACAAAACAAGCAACTTAAATATATATAGGTAATATAATTTATTTGTTTTGTTATAATTAGAATTTGTATTTAGTCCGTTCAATTTAGACTTTCGAACTTACATAAAGTCCCAACATTCGACAAAAAAAAACATTTAATTACAAACCTACACACCAAATTTCAGAAGAATCGGTTTAATAATGAGCCCATAAGATGAGATGAATGAGGACATTTAACTTCAATAAGACTATTTTCAGTTTTATTCTTATATAGATAATTATTAATCATGAATGTTTTAATTTAAAATTATGTACTTAATTGATTTCAAATAATCAATCAGATTTAAAATAAATATTGATATTATTAAGATAAAACATAATTGATTCAAATATTGATTTAAAGATTTATTAAACAACACTGACACATTACGTACTATATTTAAAACTGAAAAAATTTTAACACTCACAAACATTTACATTTTAGAAATTTGCAAATTTATTAGAAAAAATAACCAGTACTTTAAAGAAAACAAATCCACTCGAGCTGAATCTCTTAGACTTAAATATAAATATAATATTACTATACCTCAATTAAACAATAGCATGTACAAAAATAGTGCCTATATATCTGCTATAAAAATATATAATGGGCTTCCAATCGAACTTAAGTCTTTAGATGGACCACTATTTGTAATAAAACTTAAGAAATGGTTAACATTAAATGTATTTTATAGTCTAAAAGAATTTTACGAATTTAATTCGTAAACTTGATTTATGCTTATATAATTAGTATTTAAGATTAACATTTTTATATGTAACTATTAATACCTATATAAATATTGTTGTACGCTCCAAGTGGGCAGACTGTTGATACTACCTACATTTAAGAACTTTATGTACCTACCTACACAGTTTTACAATAAATAATTCTTTATCTTTTATCTTTATCTTTATCTAAAGATTTATGTCATTTATTTCCATAAAATCCTAAAGATCACTTGGACAAGTCAATAAATACAACATTGAAATAAAAATATCCGCCATTTTGAATTTAGGAAAATATATTAAACACCTATCAATTAAATAAAAACATTAATATAATAATTATTTCAGAATGAAACTGAAAAAAATCCACTCAATAAAATGGAATTTATTCGATGCCATTTTCTACAGATCTAAAATAATTATTAGTATATTTGTATGTTTTAGATCGACGAAGTATCAAGATCATTTAGTATTTTTCATAGAATTCGCGTGACGCGCCGGTCACGTGGTGCATAAAATATCCTATTTCGCAAAACTTCAAAAACTTAACAGGGCTCTTAAGAAAGAACTCCCAGTGTCCCAGCAGTGGGAACGTAAATAAGGTTGATGATTATTCTATATAGGTATATACTATATAGGCTGGGACACAGGGAGTTCAGTCAAAGGGTTTGACTGTTCGAAGACAGTCGCAGCTAGAGACGGAGTGCTATTCAAAGGTCGGCACCACACGGCTGCGTAAATAATGAAATAATGCCAATTACATAATTTTCGCCTAATTTCGTTAGATTACATAACTGTAACTTGTCTTGTCAACTACAGTAAATAAATAAATAATAAATAAATATAATAAATATTGCTGGACAATTTTACACAACGACATCTAGCCCCGTGGTAAGCTCAAAGCTTGTGTTACGGGTGCTAGATTTCTGATATACTTAATATAATATACATACATAGATAGATATTTTTTAATATTATTTTTATTATTTATTTTTTATTTTTTTTATTTTTTATAAATAGTTGCACAATACATAATTTGGCGCGGTATCGCTAGAAACTGAACGGAGAAATGCGCGGGCAAGTAGGCGTGAAAATTTGAATTCTGTTTGTCATGTTGGCACGCATGCACGGAACACATGAAGCATTTCATAATGAGTATTATGCACTGCTATTAAGAGCCGTAAAAGGATAAGTATAGGGATAAGTGGAAGCAAACTCTCATTCCTAAGGACGTTGGTTCAATCAAACCACGCCGCGCACCTCTGGATTCTAGAAAAATGTATGTGCGCTTTAATAACATGTTTGTGCTCTAGCGGTGTAGGCGAACGACAGGAAACCGGCATGTTCGGAGACACAATAAATAACAATAAATCGTAGTGGGGAAAAATATGAATTATTACAATGAAAGTGAAATGCAAAACAATAATGGCAATTCAGGCATTACAGCAAGAAAGGTGGACGAACTTTTATTATATTTTAGCCGGAGGAAAAATTAAATTAGTTGCGTAAAATGCGTTGAAGGAAACCACAGAATTATAAAAAAATATGATTCTAAAAAGCTAATTAACAATTGTAATTCGCAAACGGAAGAAATAACGCAGTGCCAACACATAAATATTGAACGTACGAAACTATACCAGAAATGATTGGTTGATAATTTGCTTTAAAAAAGTAACACTATATTTCTATGTATGTATATTCTATTGTAAATCTCTAGCGCCCGTAACACAAGCTTCGGGCTTACCACGGGGCTAGATGTTGCTGTGTGAATCCAGCAATATTAATATTATTATTTACTTATTAACATTCGTCGAACGTCTAATAAGGAATCTTAATGCAGATCAAATAAGATAGGATGTATTCATAGGCCAGTATCACAGGACCCTATATAATTTAGAATTATATTCACAATACAGAAAAGGATACAAAAAAGGATAGGGGAGTTTCTGATTCGATCTACATAGATTATGCTCACAATTAATATACATGATTCATGGAAACAGCATTTCTATTATTGGAATTTCTAAGAAACCCGTAATGGCATGCAAACAGCACGATCGTACGAGTGAAACCGATTTGTTTTCTCCCGTCAAATTAACTATGAGAGAGGAGAAATGGTCTAATTAAGTACCATATTAACATGAAGTAGGTATGTTTAATTGTTCATTGTGATTAAATAATAGTGAAAAAATACAGTACCTACTTGATGATGAGTTTGATAAGTTAGTAATGTCACAATAACGCGGACGAAGTCGCGGGGAAAAGTTAGTTTATATATAAAAGAAAGTCGTGTTCGTTACACTTTTTATAACTAAGTAGCTTTCCGCCCTGCGGCTTCGCCCGCGTTTTACATGTTTTACTTTGCTATATTATAGCCTATGTTACTCGGGGATAATGTAGCTTTCCAAAGGTGAAAGAATTTTTGAAATCGGTCCAGAAGTTTCGGAGCCTATTCATTACAAACAAACAAATCTTTCCTCTTTATAATATTAGTATAGATATAGATAAGAACGTCTGAATCAATTAGGCTGATATCGATGAATTGAATTGGTGGTGAGGTAGCTTAGAACTAGGAGAAGGGATAGGCTTTTTACAGCGTGAAAATATAACAACGCAAGCGAAGCCGAGGAGCGGAAATAACTTATAAAATAGCACTATCGAGAGATATTTGCTTTTTTAATTATTTTATATAGACTCAGGTAAGTACTATAGTTGCGTGCAAGTGAATCGACTCAAGCAAAACAATAGCAAAAAAGTATTTTCGTGAACCTGTCGTGAGTTAAAAAAAAACTATTAGAAGAACTTCAGAACGTACGTCGTTGATCAGAAACGTAAACAAAATACTATCAGGCAATAGATATATATTGGTGGCACGAACACATACCACACAGGAGGCCAAGCGTTCACATTCCGTTTCACAAAACGATATCTTCTGTTATCTTGGAAATCGTACGGATATATGGACTTCACATATATTGTAACTCAGATTTATAATATAATTGTTGGGATAATAATAACAATAATGATAATAATATAAGTAGTTAATGTAAGATTGCAAGCGAAGCTGTCAAGGGATCGGCTTGTATAAGTATTCGAAAATTTAATTTAATAGTAATTAATTTAGGGTTATTTACGAGCATAATCTATAAGTCCTCTTCAAATAAATGGTCATCAATTCAGTTATATGTTCTCATTTAAATGTTTTAAGAAAGTTTGTAATTCTGCACCCAGGTTTCTTTCTTTGTCCATATCAATACATATACATAAATTAGTTATATGTATGATTTCTCTTTTAATCAGCCAATCAAATATAGCTCAACTATTTTAATCAAGTTTATAACAGAATTCGATCATAAAACCAATAAGATACTTTGATCAAAGTTTTTAAAATAATAAGCTTTAAAAAAGATAATTATGCTATTATTATAATTCGCTCGGGTGAAATTTGACTGAACCAACGAATGAAAGAACTACAATATACAGTATAATGTTTAATAGAAATTAATGTACCTACTATAGTTATCTAATTTTTTGTACAACAGTTATTTTATTTTTAGCTTAACCAAAATATTTATACCAATCAAGTCTGACAACAAAAAAGACAAATCAAAACCATAACTTGACCTACACGTATCATAAACACGATGAATCAAAATGTATTAGTTGTTTTTCAACCGGAGCAAAACAAACGATCGACGCGCAGGCCTCAAGCTCACAGCCGATTTACTCACAGTCCACCGCTCGCCGGGAGCAACCGTGCACCCAAACACTTTCGCGAAACGGTTTAAAACAAAACATGCGAAACACTTTAACCATATAAATATATTTTATAGAGTAACTAGCAGCTCTGTTGTAGCTTACATTCCTTCTTCAACCTTCCTTCTTTTCTATCCTTGACGCGTCTTCAGTGGAGTGTCAGTGAAATGGGTATTACTTCGAGGTCTACCATGGTTTTGTTGAGCACGCTAGCTGCTTTAGTTATTATAGTGAATTCCGCACAAGAGGAATATGAGAATCAATACAGAAGGAGCGTTAGGCCGAGATCTTTGGATTTGGAGAACAAGCGGTTTGAAGCGGTAATATACATATTATATATTTTTAAAGTGGCATTTACTGAAGTAAAACTTTATTAAAAACAAGATCAAGCAAGATCTCTATTTATATGCGTACCAAACCTACATAAAACCTAAGTATACGAGTATAGAAAAGATCAAGATACATTAAATTAGCCATTGCTGTGAATTGTCATTTATATGCGTACCAAACCTACATAAAACATAAGTATACGAGTATAGAAAAGATCAAGATACATTAAATTAGCCTTTGCTGTGAATTGTCCAGCAACATTATTTTATTTTGTACATAATCTGTAAAGTTGCCTACACCAACCCTATTGACGTTAAAACTGGTAAAATTGTATAAATCATTGAACTCTCTATTATATGGATAATCAAAAAATGATATAACGGAGCATTCTGTAATAGACAAGATAATATCATCTAATCATTAGGCATATATTAATCATTAAAACATAAAAGATAAATCGATTAAGATTAAATAATCATATTTGCATATTTTAATTGCATTAATTAATCAATGGAACTGCAAATGATTAATTTTTTTTTTCAAATCCTGCTCATTATGAAATTGAATATTCGACATATGTACATACTATAATGTCTAATATAGAATATGTCATAGGTATTCAAATATCAATAATAAAAGCCTGCCAATAAGCATGAACAAAGCGGAAATTGTTGCTATTTCTTTTGCAGTGTTTTTGCGGTTTATTTACATAACAATGGAAATTTCCTTTCATCTTCGTTTATTTTTCACATTGTTCGTGGAAACCAGCAAGTTAGGAGTTATATGATACTGCAGCTGAAGTGGAAATGTTAAATTGGATAAGAGTTACTTAAGACAATGTCCAACCGTCTTATTTTAAATTTCTTTTAACTTCCATATTGGTTCCATTGCTTTTAAAGACACTTTCAAAATATAATGACAAACTGTTGACTTTCAAATGAGGAACAGGATATTATGAAGTTAATGGAGTTTTTAACTGTTTAAGTTTAAAGCTAATTTAGCTAATTATAACGACAAAGTAATTTGTGTCTATTTAACATCGAAGGAGCGAATGCAACTTTGTTACGAACAAGAAAGGGAAGTAGATATTTAATATTGCAATCTCTAGTTATTGCTTTAACAATTTTGTATGTTGGTTCAGGAAAAACATCTTCAAACATCAATATTTTCTAAAGCGCTCTGCGGTTTAAATCAGAACTATGTATTATGCATACGTTTGATTCCCGTAATATTGAAGTCCTGTATTGATAAATATTTGTTCTCTTGGAGGATTTAAATATTATGTGTGCAGCTTATCACACCTACTTGAAATAACCGGTTAGAAAGAAAGAACGCATAACAACTGCACATGGTCTAGACTAGAAACTATGACTAGAAATCAGGGAGGTGCCAGCCAAATGGAGCGAACCATAGACATAGGCTGTCTACAATGTGGACGTAATTGCAAGTAAAGTCAATTAACCGTCTTTGAAGAACATTAGGGATGCACCTTTTCAAACAAGGTTTTTATTGCGGAAGAATAATTATTAAAAGTATAATTCCGCAAAATAAGTTTGACAGAAAATGTATATAACATTAATTACCTTAAATATGGTTGTGTTTGTGTTTTAAATAAAATAATTAAAAATAGAACTAATAGTCTCAATCTATACTAATATTATAAAGCTGAAGAGTTTGTTTGATCGGTTGTTTTTTGTTTGCTTGTTGTACAATTAATCATCATCATTATCATTATATCAGCCGCTGGACGTCCACTGCTAGACTAAAAGATATCCAGTTGTTTCGGTCGGATGCTAGTTGCAAACACCGTGAACCAGCTAATTTTACTAGAACTTTTCGGCCCTATCGCCCATCTATTATTAGAGCTATATGGCCTGCCCATTCAAAGAGCTAATCCACTGGTCTATAACGGCGTGACCCGCGTTCTTCTTCGTATCTCCTCATTTCTGATTCGATCCCGTAGAGACACACGTACGATCAATGTCGATATAGATTACCGATCTACTGAGATCGGTAATACAGTATATCATGCAAAGTAATCGCATTACGAGCGACCTTCATACGCTAAGTGTAATCAACTCCAGAACCGGTCGGCTTTCGACTTTCCTCACAGTTATCGCATCATTTCGCAATAGCTTTCGTATTGATGAACTAACTAAATTAAACCTTTGTTTAGGCGTGTTATGATCTAATTGTATGCTTATTAAATGCCTTTGTTATTAATGTTCTGTTGAGAATTGTTATTTTGCTTAAATGCATAAATTTTTTAATTAGGCCGGGATCCGTAGTACATGGAAATCAAGTGATTACTAACAAGCTAATATTTGGTGAGTAGCTTCGTTTCGATGAGACGACTAAAAATATCCTATACCCAAATCTCGATTGTGGTAGCTAACAGAGATATCAAGGATTAAAAAAATCAAGGATGTAAAACCGGGATAACGGACCACGAAATTTGTCGGACAATATGTCCGTTAGATTTTATATATATTAATTAAGTATACAACAAAAAATCAGCTGGTTAGTAATCATAGTAATCATTTAAATTGACCTCGTTTTCGATACATTTTCGAAATGGCGGACTCTTTGATCAAACCATAGGTTTTGTAGGACAAACATGTTTTTATATAATTTAGATAATTATCTTGAGATATAACATATTGTCCTACAAATTTCGTGGTCCGTTATCCCGGTTTTACATCCTTGATTTTTTTAATCCTTGATATCTCTGTTAGCTACCACAATCGAGAGTTGGGTATAGGATATCTTTGGACGTCTCATCGAAACGAAGCTACTCACCAAAAATTAGCTTGTTAGTAATCAGTTGATTTCTATGTACTACGGATCCCTGACTAAATCACATTATTTGTTTTATTTATACTAAGCGTGCATTTTGTCTAACACAGGTGGTGACGGCTTATACATAATGACACCACACTATATTTTATGTATACATATTTAATTATCATTCATAGTTTTCGCAGTGCATGCGATGAAAATTATTTTACGGTAATGAATTTCATATCGTAATCCAAGATATTTTTTGTAGGGATCCATATATTTCCTAGTATAAATTATAGCTTATGTTACTCAGGGATGCAAAAGCTTTGTATTGGTGAATTAATATTTAAAAATCCGTCCAGTAGTTTTAGAATTTAATAACAAACAAAAAAAAAACTTTTCCTCTTAATAATATTAGTGTAGTTGAAGGATTTTCTTGCGCAAGTAGATCTTGGCCCGCTGAGCTACATAAGCAGGTAAAAAAGTTAAAAACCGTAATTAAGAGCGAGTATGCAGTGAAAATCGCGGCAGAAACGACTACGAGAGTTGACAACAGCGACCGCGTGCCCCGCGTGGCGCTGGCATATCGAAAATATTACGCGCAGCGCTAACCAGAATTAGTTGTGTAGCCTACAATCATAGATAAACCCCACTAGATACCGCATGACAAGCGACGACCGCGCGCCAAACATATGGTTAAATCAACCATTATGAAAAGCCCCGCCTCGAAACACGGCTTTAGTTGCGACCAAGTGTCAGACCCGTGAACTTCATATACGTTTCTATAGTCTAACGCAAGTGAAGAGGTCAGCATAATAATGGCTACTCGTACAAAGGATGTTCACTTGTCTCTTTTCCGCATTGCGCTTATTGCACTCGTCGTCCTTCTCGGCGAAAGCACGTGTAACGTTAGTGATGTAAATTCTAATCGATATCGTTAAAAATGATAGACGACGTATATAAGCGGGTCTCTCGGTATTATTGTATGTAAAAATAAATAAGTTATCCATAAACCGTTTAAATATGTTTATTACTTACTCACTCAGTCAAATGAATTATTTGTGATAAATTTTTCTTATTTTTAAATTTTTAAGTTCTACAGGTTTTGTGTATACCAAAAATAAATACATATCTACCTACCTACATGATGCTATTTGCTACAACGCCTTTGTTCCAGTCCCTGCAACCCGCATCTTCCTCCAATTTAGGTGCGTTTGAATCGGAACAAAAGTATTCTAATGCGGTAATCTAGTTTCGGTGATCTGTGATACAATAGACACTATTATTGTAATCTGAAGCAATGCGTCAAATTTTTACACGTCAAATAATATATACAAAATTGAAATGCGAAAGTAACTATTAATAATTAATAACAATTAATAATTATTTTTAAATTTTTAAGTTCTACAGGTTTTGTGTATACCAAAAATAAATACATATCTACCTACCTATATGATGCTATTTGCTACAACGCCTTTGTTCCAGTCCCTGCAACCCGCATCTTCCTCCAATTTAGGTGCGTTTGAATCGGAACAAAAGTATTCTAATGCGGTAATCTAGTTTCGGTGATCTGTGATACAATAGACACTATTATTGTAATCTGAAGCAATGCGTCAAATTTTTACACGTCAAATAATATATACAAAATTGAAATGCGAAAGTAACTCTGTCTGTCTGTTACGCTTTCCCGCACCTCTCAACCGATTTTGATGAAATTTGGCACATACAATCTTTAGAGATCTTTCTCAGGGGAGAAAGAACAGACTTTTTACCGCGGAAAAATACATATTTCCGCGGGAAAATTTGATTTAGATGAAATTTAGTATGGAGATAGTTTCAAATAAAAGTATATGGCGAGAGACTATTTACCGCGGATAAATACATGCTTCCGCGGGAAAATATATGCTTACGCGGGAAAATTCGATTTAGATGAAATTTAGTATTGAGATAGTTGCAAATAAAAGTATATGGCGAGGCGATAGACTTTCTTCCGCGGAAAAATACATGCTTCCGCAGGAAAAGATAATAATGCTTACGCAAGAAAATTTGATTTGGATGAAATTTAGTATGGAGATACATAGTTGCAAATAAAAGTATACGGCGAGCAGAAGTCGCGCGGGGGCAGCTAGTTATAAATGACAAACTACTTATAAAATTGGTTCCGGCACAGAATATTATTAGTTAGTACGGCGCACGGAGAAAATTGTCATAGGTCCGTCCAGCACAACGTCTCGCCCCGCACTGAATTGAAGGGCCCGCGAAGGGGAAGATCGCGCATTGCGTGTGTCGTTTTACGTAAAAAATTCGTTAAAAATCGCTGGGATTTTTTTTCGAAAAAGTAAGCTCAGGAGATGATTGGTATTCTTTTATTCTATATGGTGATGAAAATTAAAAAATCTTATGATTAATAGATTAGGATTTAAACGGTTCTTGCTGAAAAAGTAGACGGTATTTTACACTATTATTTCAGGTACTTAAAATAAAAAAAATAAAATTTCGGCCTCAAGAGATGATGCCTTATATGGCATAGATTATTGTGTAATTTTTTCAAAGCAATTCCGTTAAAGAACAAGGAAATAAATGGTTTCTGCTGAACCCAAATTTACCAAATTCACGCATATCTACGCCTTAACAAATAACGGAAAGTAAATATCGATCGGTAGCGGACATAAGGAAAAGTAGTTAGTACTCACGCGATGTTATAATTATATTGTTTATTCGCAAAATGAACTTTAAATCAAGTTATATGAAAAAATTGAGGTGCTGGCCTAATAAGCACGTCCTCGTCTTAATAAAATTCCTCGATAAATGTACTATGCAGCACTGAAATATTTTTTAAAACCGGACCAGCAGTTCCTGAGATTAGCGCGTTCAAACGAACAATAAAACAAATTCTTCAGCCTTATAATATTAGCACCTATAATTATGATGATGATGAGAGGTAGCGTGTTGCAACATACTCGAGAAAAGCCTAGTCAGGTCGCTAAAAAATATCTATTCTCACGAATACGCATTTTCGTTACAACCAACAATTCAACATGTCACTGAACTTTTTACCACTTGCATTGTTGCCTCTCTCCCACGGCGTTGGCAACGTCTGTGGCGTTAACTAACAATATCACCGTATATGGAGCGTACTACGTCGCCTATTTACGTAATTTTGCACCTATTTATATACTTTGGTGCACAAGAAGAATGTTGTGATTAAGTATGCAATTGTTACTGTATATATTTTAATAGCGATCCTGCTGGATTTATATGCTATGTACAACATAGCCTACACAATTATTTGTCTCTGATATCTATGATAATTATAAGGTTTAGTGAAATTACAGCTAGAAATTACTTTTTAACTGGTAGTAAATATAGGACCTATAAATCATATAATCAGGTCTATTAGGCAAATAAGTACCCCGTGGGATGTAATACAAATTATGATTATGAGAAGATTTATTAACGTAGTTGTCAAATAATTACCTACCGAAGAAAGTAAATAAGAGCTAACTATGTAAGAACATATCTTCACGCTCACTGGGTAGATTGCGGCAGGCACGCGGGTAATTAACTATTAATTATTGTTAGAAATATGTATATGTATAAATAAATAAAATTACTGGAAAATTTACGTCCTCTGGGAAGCTCGATGCTTGTTTTACGGGTACCAGCTTATCTGTCAAACAAACAACTCGGGCATATATTGTACTACCTACCGCAGAACTTGAGCTTACTAAGGTGCTAGTCGTTGCTGAATTGTCCAGCAATATTTATTTATTCTATACTTAAAAATAGTTATTATTACTTAAAAATAATTATTAATTACGTTATTACTATTTTTATGTACAATTTTAACACTCATTTCGTTTAATTTCCAGCCATGGAGGACGCTAGAATCAGAACCAGTGATGCAACAAAGTTCCAGCTACTCCAGGGAAGCGGGAGAAGACATGTCACCAGAAGAACCGACCCCCCGCCGCAGAAGACCGGGCCGCAAACGAAACCGCAGACCAGAACCTTCTTCCCTAGAAGAATCCAACGAAAGAATCAAATACGACAATAGACCACGATTCGACGAATACAGCAATGAACAAGCACCGGAACAAGTAAAGCGAAGGAGGAAAAAGAACGAAAGAAGATTAAAGTGGGCTGAGTCACTAGAAGAAGACAGACCCATGCGAAGAAGAGGCCAAAGAAGAAAGAGACCTACATTAGACACTTTCCCGGAGCTTAGTGAATTTGGCGGGTACCGGCCTAATCAGAACGCAAGACCAGTAGAAACAGAAATGACTACTGATCATGTAATCATAGAGGAGGTACGTGATGATGATAATGTAAATGAAAAGCAAACAGACGCAGCAGAATCAAGCGAAATACCTGTAGAACATTTGTTAGGTAATGTTAATGGAAAGCATTATGAGAAACCAAAAGTAGAAATTCGTCCAGTTGAGAATGACGAAGGTTCTTCGGATTCTTCTAATGAGAATTTGGAGCTTGATGCCAAAGAATTCAAAAAGAGCCAAAATGAGGTAAGTCACGGTCTTACATTTTCAATACATTGAGGCAAAGTGATAATCTTTGGCAAATAATATTAAAAAAAAATTTTGCAACTCGTGGGCAGGAACTATAACTTGAGGTTAACAAAACAAGAAATCACTGTTATTACGTAGTACTATTTTATGTATAACGTACATAATTTGCACGTTTCATCATAATATTATTATGATTAAACGTATCAGTATCAATTATATTAACACAAAATAATATCTCTGAAAACAAACAAACTTACTCCATAACCGACCCATACATATTTATTATTAGTATAGATAAATGATCAGATAGCAATCTTTATTATCAGATGCTAGAAACAGTTAAGATAACAAGAACCGCTATTAATGACTATTATAATGTTGTGGTCCTATTTAAGAATAACATAATTAATTCTACGTCCAATACTAACTACAATCTGAACCTAACTAAAATGATAGTTTTAGTTAGTTACAAAACTACTATTTCATTGGTATAACATGAGCTAGACGACGATGACTTAGCTGATAATATTTCGGTGTATCGTACTACGGTATGTTTCGATGATAATACAGCGGGTATTTTTATAGGTATGCCTCGATATCTCATCTCGTTCAATTCACGAAACTGAACTTATATTTCAAGGCATATTAGAAAAAATCAACCGAACTAAAGCGGAAAAGACAGAAGAAAAACTTGGGTACACAGAGTTCTGTAAATAAAAATAATAATTACAATTATGTAATCCATTTAGTTTCCAAAATTTCATGTTATTAAAAATATAATACTTTTATAATATGATTCTATGCTTAAAAAATGTTTATATAGATAGATTAACATAGTTTTGTCAACGTTTATAACAAGACTCAATCAATTAACTTTCTGTTCGAAAATTAATAGTTGGGGTAGATTGAAACATACGCTCACACTAAAGTTAGTTGGGAATTATTATACATAATTCATAATAATAAAGTAAAAGCTTTTAAACATAACAACAAATAGGTACATTAAATTAATATATTGGACATAATTTTTGTGTGTATTTTTTACATTCCAGAAATCGAGCTCCATAGATCCACTTACATTAAAAGATATACTAAAAAAATCGAATGGTACAAGTTTGAGTGAAATATTACAACAACACAATCTCTCACTTGCTGATCTACTTCGCGGAAAAGAATTGGCTCTATCAATATTAAAAAGAGGAAGTAGTCTGTTGCAAGTTGACACACTAAACTCTCCTAATGAAAAAAATAATATTAATCCTAGTGAAGAGAAGCTTCTCGTAAAATCAGAAACAAAATATGTAACACCTCCAGAATACGGCGTATTTCAAACAACAACGGAAGTTAATACTTTAAATACTGAAGATGAAAATAGAACAACTGAAGACATTACTACTACAGAAAAATTCATAAAAGAAACAACCATTCCAGCTACTAATCGTCGATACCCAAATAGCTATAGAAAACAACAAAACAAAAGACCAGGCTTTTTTAGTTACAAGAGTCAAATAAATAGAGATTTGGTAGCTCTAAAAGACCGTAAACATTTATATAATATTAACAGGCGAAGAAACGTCACGAAGTCACACGAATGGAAGGAAATAGTTCCTTTGATGAAAAATGTTAGTGAAATTATCTCAGAAAAGCCAAAGATAGAAACCACAGTCGAAAACAAAGATATTGAACTTACTACGATATATGAAGAAGTCATTACAACGACTGAATTATCAAAAGATATAAATGAAACCATTTTTGATGAAATCTCTGATACTGACGGTTCTCAAAACGAAACAGAGGTTATCGTGGAGGAAGATCTAAACGAAAAAATCTCTACTGTAAAAGAACCAACTACGAAACCAGAAGCGATTCAAGAACAAATTGATTTTATTGGATTACGAACACAAGCCTTCAACAATATTATGAAAAAGAAACGTCGAAAACAACAACAATTATCAGCTCAACCACCAAACCAAAATGATAATAACATAAATAATAATTTTGAAATTCCTAATTTGGTATCGTCTCCTGTATTAATTGCAAAAACTCAGGCACCCAAGACAAATTTAGAAGATGTCACTATATTAGAAGATTTTATTACTACTGAACCGCCTAACACCCAAGAACAATATAAACCTGCCACCATTGAGGATAAACAGCCTATTGTGGATGATAAACACAGAAGACGTGAAAAATCTAGAAAAATTAGATATACTACAAGATCGCCAAGCAAACACTATAAATCAGTTTTTATTCAAACTACTACAGAAGACTCTGCTAAAATTGAAATTGATGAGATTCTGAGCGATACGTCAGGTAAGAAACGTAGGTACTTTATTATATATTCAATCGTTTATTGATTATGTCACTAATAGTGTTTGTATAACATATTTTTTTCATTTCAGCAAATGCAAGACTATCTAAGATTTTAAAAGAGAGGAATATGACGCTTAGTGAGTTAGTTGAGCACAGGGAGAGAGGTTCAAGTCACGTTCACTTAGCAGATATTTTCCATAATGCGTCTAAGGAGCCAAATCCATCAGAACCGTTTTTATCTAAATCAGCCATAGAGCCTATATCTAAAGAAACATATCCGTTAAGAGCGCTTTTAGACGCACATGATACCACAACCAAAGCAACGACCGTGGAGCCGGTACAAGAAAATGATATCCAACAGCCTTCAAAAATACATTTCACTAGCAAGGTGAACGAACATGTAGAAAATATGGGTATAATGTCTCTGTTCCATAATATCACGCAGGGTGACATGGTAACGGATGAAAAAATCAGACAAGATTCAAATGGTACACCTTACAAGACTTCAATAACTGTCGTAAATGCTAACGAACGTGACGACGATAAGAATGAGACTGATACAGCCAGAGAGGGCAGAGCCATGCCTTCGATAAATAGCAATCCTGATGATATTGTTGGCTGGAATGAAATATTTTCACTAATGAGAAGATCTTACGAAAATAAAACCAAATCTTTACCAGGCACGTACTTAGACGGTAAGGTTTAAATATTTTTTATTAACTTTACAATTAAATAAACTCAATATCCAATATTTATTTTTAGGCTTGGTGCCAGCCGAAACATTACCGAAGGCGTTTGATGAAGATTCCGAAGTAGATTCCTTTATAGTGCTAGACGATATGCGGCCACTGGACGAATTTAAAAAAGTTGAAACAATCAGTAACGTAGAAGAGCAATCCACTGAAATTCCTTTGACCAACGAGAACTTACTCAAACAACATCATTTTATGAGTGCTAAATCCGTGACATTAGCTACAGCAAGTATCTTCGGTTTAGCATTGGTGCTGTTTTTGGTAACTTACATCGGGTACAGATGGTGGCAACAAAGAAGTTTATCCGATAAAAATAACTACCCAGATGAAATAATACCAACTCCTGTGTTTGAGAATAGGAAAGGTCACAAGAACAACAGCAGCACTCGAAGTATAAGTCCAATGCTAACATCAAATATTTATACACTCAGTACACTGGACTCTCAAAATGGAAAAGAATCGCCAGATTACATGTGGGACTCGTTACGTAAACCATTCCAATAGATAGAACATATAATTAATAATATAAGGCGCAAAGTACTTAAAAAAATATCAATATGGCGAAGGCAAGACGCAGTTGTCTACCTTCTGCTTTCTTTTGTTTCAATGCAAAATAGTAGGCGACACGCCGAATGCCTTTTCTGCATTCCTTGCGCCTTAAACTTACAGGTGTATTAAAAGTAGTTCTCAACTCAAGCATCTAAACTCAAATATTTCGAAAAATAATGAATGATATCAAAACAATTATAGACTTGATAATTTTAAGACTAAATTATTTCTAAGTACTTAAATTAACCTTACGAGAAAAATTAATTGCATGCTCAATTGATTAGTAAGTGACCTGATAATTAAGAATTGAATAAAATATTTTGTAGCACCAACAAGAACATTCTGCATTTGTGACATTATATTTTGTTTGTTTTTTATTATTGCTGAACCCAGTATTATAGCTATGAGGCAAGCGCAGTACTAATCTTAGGAAATAACTTATTTCCGAATAAACCAGTAATTATTATGTTACTTTTATTTATCACCCTATAAGTAGCAACTACGAGCATAAATTAGTCATTACTATTAATTATTAGAATATTTTCATGGCAAAAATAAATTTAACTGCAGTAAAGAGTAACCTATATCCTTTTCCGACACTCATAAAATATTTTTTTTGTAGCAGTAACAAGATAATTCTGATATGCAGATTATTGAACACTTATTTATTACTTATTTCTTTAAATTATTTTGCAACATTTTCATCAAAAATGTTTGATCGAGTTTTTGTATGAGTAGGAATAGTCATTTTTGTCTATTTCCCACAATAATCTAATTCCCCCTAACAGGCAATATTTAAGGGGAATTTTAGGGATACCCAAACTGTAAGCCACTGGTTCAGCAGTTTTGCTGAAAGAATAACAAACTTACATAACCTTTGCTTCTTATAATTGATAAGATGATATATTATTAACATTGGACTATTGTTATAAAACTAAAACTATTATAATAAAATTGGTCTTTAATAAATAAAATTAAAACAAACCTGTAGTTGTCAAACGTGAATATATCCTGCAGAGTCTTCAAGACGGGCAGGTCGAGAGTGTTAATCTTGTTGCTGAAGTAGGCATATTGTCTCGCAATACTTCTGTATAGCTTCAGGGATGACTCGAAGACAGGAGACGGCTGGAAAATTATGAGAAAAGTCAGATAATTATGGATAAATACAACCATAGCAGCTATTTATCATCATCATTATTGCTCATACAAACACAAAACGGTTCATATCAGACCAGTGTTGTTTATATAGTAATAAGCGTTTTTTCTTCACTTTGTTATTTATTTGTGCTTAACTCTTGTTGTGAGAAATCCCTGACTAATGGAATTAAAGAATTTTTTTTTTTAGTTTCTTACCCGCAGCTCAGCCAATTCTTCAGATGTAAAGTACAATATAGTTGAATATTTCTCAGGTAGAATGTCAATGTATGGCTTCCAAAAAGATTCTGAAAAATATGTAAATGGGTATTAGGTGTTGGTGAAATAATTTTTGAACCATTTAACTTAAACTGTTAGCTTCGATAAAAGTCTCTCATGATAGTGACAAAAGTAAGTCATGACAGTGACTGACTTATTCTGTAGCGTTTTTATTTCTGTATACTTACATAATATACCTAATATACATTATAGATTGATATTTTTTATAATTCATACATAACACCCAGATACACTGACAAATAAGCTAAAAACATACCTGGATTATTTTTCTCTAGGAGTAAGAATAGGGCTAATGTAATATTTGGCATATTCTGTAGCAAAGGATCAATAGCTATGAACTCAGATAGTATAGACTCCTTTGCATGGTTCTCTGTCATCATAACTTTAGATGGAATTGTGAGGATGAGTGATCCCTCCGTAAATGTTTTGGTTGCTTTGAGACCAAGTTCATAGCCATCAAATTCTGATATCTCCACACCTGGAAATTAAAACAACTTGAATTAGGTTTATGTTCTAATAACTGTCTGATTACCAATTTGTTGCGTGTGACATTTTAAGTGATTTCACACCTCATTCGCAGATCTTTTTCTGTTTCTATGTTTATAGTGGGACCAACCGACAGGAAATGTGCAATTGTGAGACAGTGTAGTCATGATTATAACAAATCAAGACATTATAATGTGTATTATTTGGACTACCCATGTTTATTGGGGATTTATGCTTAGTGGTGGGATGTTTATGGGTTCATATGATCATTTCTCTAGTGATGTGTTTACTTGGCCTTAACTTGATAAAGAAATTAGGCAATCTTTGCAATTGATTGGGTGGAGGCCAACAGACAAAGGGAAACACAGAAATTAATAATTATAAGGTAATTAATACTGATTTCCTTCCTGTCAGCAACCAGATAATAATTCTGTATTATAAAATAAATGTCAAGCAACTTTTATTGGAATATAACTATGTCAAATAGAGTAAGGAGATGATTTTGGTATAATTTATCTTGATTGATAATGACATAGAAGTTTGGATAGGTACAGAAGCATTGGCATACCTTCATATTGCACTCCGTTTTCATTCAGCCAATTCAAATATTTATCAATACCAGCCTTGCGGTTCTTCAGATAACTTTTATGCTGGCCTTCTATGTTTGTTATTTCTCTCACGATTGCGTTGATTTCTAAGTGGTGTTCCCAACTCTTAGACACATTGGTAGAAGCCTGAAAGACGCTGGTTAGCCGCAGCACCTTATCCACAAGAATCGCGAGCTCTTTTCGTCTCTGCTGAATAAACTTGTTCTCTTTTCCGGCGTTTTTCTTCTGAGCCTGCTTTGATTGTGATTTTCTTCCCATTTTGAACTTTACAAATATAAATGGACTCTATAACTGTGTAAATGTATGATTTCTAACAGGAAAAGACTGGTAATTTAATATTTGGAACGTGGGAAAAGATAAAAATAGGAATCCAAAACTTTTTGAAATGTTTTCATTTTGATCAGGTTGACAGTAACCTGACGAGAGTGACGTGATAATAATACTTTCTGTCAGTGTCAAATCGATTATAGGAAACGAAACGTAAGTACATAAAATACAATGTAAAATGGGACGTTATCCCGAGTCACATTCGTTAACAAAACAAACAGGTTTTTTTATAGCGCGAAAACGATGGTGATTTAATGGCGTCTACACACCAAAGCCGGCGGCCCGCCGGCACAGCCCGGCGGGTTGTCATCCTTACAATTAAGAGAATGTTTGTGGAGTTATTAGTTATTATTAGGAGTATTTATAATTATTATGGAGTTATTATTAGGTCCTGCGATAATGTCAGAGTATATAGAGAACCATTGTTCTATTATCTACCTTCCTACCTTATCTAAAAATTAAGAATAACTAACATTTACTAAAGGGAGAACTAAGAGGTAAATAGAAATTTTCTAAGAATAATCTCTACATCGTCATAGCCTATGTAGGTACCTAATATTTCACTAAAAGATCTGACATTGACATTGGATTACGTAGATGCATCGTGGTGCAAACGTTCAGCGGTGCACTTGGCAGACAAGCGCACGATTCTCAGAAAAGTTATTTGAAACCGTCCCACTTTTCGCGTGCTTAAAGAACTGCCCTTTAGTAATAATTAATCGCATTCTTCTGTGTCAATCTAAGTATATGTATACATAACTATTTTTTTACAGTCGGAACCGATTATTAGGTACTAGCTACATAAGTAATATAGACCAATATAGATAGGTAGATACATAATAAAATCCATATATATATCCATAGGTACCTAGCTTTTAATTATCCATGTCTAAATCCCTATAAACAAACAAAACCCATTCCAAAATCAAAACGACCTCGTACGTATTTGGTGGGTGTGCCACCAGTAGGTACCTACCTATACAGGTAAAAAGGTCATGATAACAATGAATTATAAAAACTGACCAATTCGAGATAGGTTTAGGAAGATAATATAAAACTGGAACCCTGACTTATTTCGTTAAGTTGACAGTTAGATTTTTTATTCGATTTTATTTTTATTTCCTCACTGACCTATCTACACTTACAGTTTACATTGTATTATAGGTACCTACCTATTTAAGGAGTACAAACTTTTTAGCTTATAAATCGTAGTAAAAAACAAAATCAATTAAGATCCAGACCCACCGTAGGTTTAATGGAACCTTCAAGACATGCGATTGTCTGAAGGCATAAGAATTGACATTCCGCTCTGACACACCTTTCATTATGGAGTCAATGCGTTCGTAGAAGCGATTACTGAGCTAGGTTGCATTTTAAATACGAAGTAAAAGTGAATATACGCGTACTTAGAGACAATTAAGAATCACCCAGTTAAGATCCGAAGAACAATTCTATCCTCATTATATTAAAAAGCTGAAGAGTTTGTGCAAACCCCGGAACCCGCAGCGACGTGCGTGATGAAGTAAATAAGCTGGTACACAGTGAGGTTACTGGAAGTCTGTATATAGGAGGCATGTGTCCATTTATGAACTGCTGAAATGATGATGGTGATAATAATATAATTTATTTCAAGCTACTACCATTCTGTTGGGATGTATGCTTTCGATATACTTACTTACATCTATTGATATTTATTTTGATCTCAGTTAAAAACAAATCATGGTCATAAACTACAAACCAAACTAACTCTAATTTAACTCTAAAATAGGTACATGTAAATTTTACTCATTTCTAATATTCTCTAGAATATTTACCTAAGCTTAAAAGACACAACTTTTCGTTTTTGTAAAACAAATTTAATACGTAAAGTATATAAAAAGCTATGAGCTCATAAGGCGTGGAATACATTATCTACGCGTGAACTTTATGTTAATCTCAACTTGCCGTTAGTCTGTGCGGAATTTAATTTAATTTAGTAAGGGAACCTAGTGACCATAGTGACTGATATTAATTAAAGTTATAGGCCTTAAATTAAACTAAAGTCCAGATGACGACCTCTGTGCCGTAGCTTTCAATTTCCGCCTCGGGACAAACATTTTTACATCTGCAAATATTTTGTTCCAAGTAACGTATTATAATGTTCTGTGGTAATATAAAACATTTCATTCATCATTTACATTAATGGTGTTACTGTGTGTCGTTATAGATGTATAATAAAAAGTAGATCTATATTTATGTATCATGAAGAAATTCAGCCGTGATACAAGATTCGCGCAAAAATCTAATAGTGTTGGTTCAGTTCACAGAACGAAGCTTCGTCTCTCAATTGGTAGATACGTAAATCCTGTGAGTAACTTAACTAATACGTAAAAATAAATTACGTAATGAGATTGTGTAGCATTATTCTTGGACCGGTACAATGGCAATTATAGTAGGTATTAAGTGATCTTATTTATTATTTTGAGCAGATCAGATATTCATAGAGTCGTTCGCTTTCCCATAAATATTGAACATGATAGATAGAAGCGTGGCCAGACCTATAATTTTATAGAATCGATTAGTTATTCGGTATCGGCCACACCTATACGGTCAACTGGCACCCAAGCCTTGACTTTACGACTTCCAATTCAATTAATTGTAAATGACAATGTATTAGGTCGAGAGCTAGCAAACGTTTTTGGTATTTTAGGAAACTTGTCCCATATCTGAAGAGATGCGGGACAAGTTTTCAAAATGACCTGGCTGATGAGAAACTGTAGCGGGACATTATAACGTAGAAATTAGTTAGTAGGTATTTATATAATTTTTAGTTATAGATATTACTCTAATAACATAGTTGTCATCACAGATTTTGATGTGCTGGAAGAACTTAAAAATCTCGGTTCGTGTTGTTGAAGGAGAGATGCGGGACAACTTTTAGCTTAAATTGGTTTTCAGCTTGCCTCAAATAGATAGGTATAGATGATCTAATCTTAAAATGAACGCCCCTCCACCGCGGTTACACGTACATGCATAAAAGGTGTATAGATACAATACACATAAATTGGTCTTTGTCATTGGATGTTCAGTAACCGACTAGACACGAAAGTGAAAGCACGCATCAATTAGCCGCAAAAGTACGGTTAGCATGTCAATAAAAAAACATCTTCATAGTCAAGTAAGTTTTTTTTTTAATTTAAAAACTAAACATTGTCAAATAGTGCATTTACAGCGTATGTAGGTAAATAAAAATACGTTTCATTGTACAGGGCAAAGCAATTATTGCTAAGGTTTATCACCGAATGAAATACGAAGCAGAAAATGGGGTTGAAAATTTAACTGATGCCAGATGGCGAACTACTCAAGCTACTGGTTATAGTAACCATACTATATCTAACATATTAAAAGAAGAGAGACAGGGAAGTTTAGCCGAATCGTTAGGGAACCCATCAACAGATATGGCTCAGATTTTTTTCAAATCGCCCCCTAAAAGAAAACGGGTATGTCCAAAATCGGCGTTGGACGATTTTGACGTATCTGTGCTACGCAGAACTATTATGTCATTTCATTTAGAATATAAAGAAATGCCCACATTGAAAAAAATTAAAGAAGTTTTATCTGAAAAAATTGGTTTCGACGGCTGTATAGAAACGTTGCGTAAACTTTTGCGTAAATCTGGCTATGAATGGTCCAAAACAGACGACAATCGTAAAATACTTATTGAAAAGCATGATATACAAATGTTGCGGTTTAAGTATTTACAAAAACTGAAAAAATATCGTGATGAAGGTCGATATATCGTGTATACTGACGAAAGTTATGTTCACACAACACACACACAGAACAAATGCTGGAAAACCGTAAAAGGAATATCATCAGTTCAGAAAAAAATATCTAAGGGAATGCGGGTCATAATTGTTCACGCCGGAGGAAGTCAAGGGTTCATTCCAAATGCCTGCTTAATATATAAAGCGAACTCAACAAGTGGCGATTACCATAATAACATGAATTTTGAGAACTATAAATCCTGGCTTACAAAGCAACTGTTACCTAATCTCCCACCAAAATCAGTCATAGTTATGGATAATGCTGCTTACCACAACGTTGTAACTGAAAAATGCCCTAATTCAAATTCAAATAAGAACATAATGCAAACATGGCTGACTGAGAAGAATATTCCGTTTGAAGAAATGATGAAGAAAATTGAAATGTATGATTTAATATTAAAGAATAAAGACAGGTTCAAAAGTTTTGCAATTGATGAACTAGTCAGGTCGAAAGGTTTCGAAGTTCTGAGATTACCTCCTTATCACCCAGACCTAAATCCAATAGAAAAGATATGGGGAATACTGAAAAACTACGTGGCTAAAAAAAACATTGGACAAAACCTGACATCTATAATGGCTCTGATAAAGGAACGAATCGAAATGATTGATAGTACTATGTGGGAAAATACATGTCGACATGTTAATGATATCGAAAAACAATATATGAAAAATTATGACATGGATTTCGAATTTATAATAAATGTTGAGTCTGATTCGGATGAAAGCGATTAGGTGATGCGATAACTGTGTTAAGTAAATAATTGTTTTATATCTCTTTATGGTAAAGGAGCTTAGTGTTATTAGATGTGTACTTAGTTTTTTTTGAAGTTACTATATTTTTAAGTTTTTAGTCTAGAAGATATTTAAGTTTTAATTCAAGATTGTTAACTTTGTTTATTTTCTTTTGTGCTATGTATTTTATTATTATTTTTAATTCATAAATATTGTAAAGTCATAACAATTTGGTTCCTGTTAACTGTTAAGTTATGTCTTATGTAAATAAATAAACAAATAATAAATAAATAAGATGTCAATGAAATAATAAATGTTGATTTACTTTGTAATACTCTTATTATATGTACAATTCATTTATCTCCCTTTTGTTAATTTATGGGCTACTTACCTACAATTTGTATTTGTGTTTATCTTATTCTGATACATTAATTTATAAAATAATAAAAGAAAATAATATTTATTTCAGTTACAAATTTACAAGAATGTGATTCAGTTGTTGAGACCCTCATTTATAACAAATGTTTTGGTTAGTTAAATTAAATTAAATTAAAGTTAGTTTTAGGTTTTAATTTAATATTCCATATTAATTTTTTATGCAAACGGTATCACTATGAGAGAAAGGCTGGATCTGTCGGCCAACTTCGTCATTAATGAGCCGAACGCGCGACTGAACGGACGTGTCACTCAAACAAAGAGCGCGCTCCCCGCCATACAAATGCCTACACGGGATTGGTCGCACAACTTATTGACAACGCAGTGCGCGGATGAGTCCATGTTTACAGTAAAGTTGTAGCACGCACACAAGTATACTGATGCAATACGTATTTCCACTCACACGTTGAAATTATCACGGTTTTGTGGAGGGGAGTTCATTTTAAGATTAGATCATCTCTACTTACCTACCCAAAATTAATGCCAGCTCTCGGATTATAAATGTAGGTATAGACTTGGTATTAGTCAACATCAACACACTAGCGCTATTTTGACAAACTAATTTATTTATTTAGATGCGAAATTAAACACTATGAAATGTATATTCTTATGACTACTTTGAATATAAATGCCAACTTATTTGTGCAAGCATACAGCACACACAGAACGCCATCCAATTACACTTAAATTAAGCTTTTGAATATCCACATCATTATATAAATAATTTCAAAATCGAGAACAGAAAAAAATACGATAGACTAATTAACTAGATACTAATTTCAAATTTGTTAAATGGAAATAGTTAGACAAAATCAATCTTTTTTTTATCTCAACACTGTTTTCTATTCATTATTAAGATGTTGACCGGTTCAATTCGATTAATTTACCTGCGCATGATTTGGATAAATTAATGCTAGCATCAGTTTTATCTAAAAGTAGAATATGACATCATTGTTTTAACATTTAAGTCTACCGGAGTCCTAAAGTGCACTTGCTCAATAAAAGAATATAAAATTAAAATGAAACAAACAAAAATACAAAACAACACACTGAAAATGCATCCATTAATTGAAACACTGCTTGATACGGTAATAGTCACCTAAGCAGTAGAACCTACATAAAATTATTTAAAGATTTTAAAGCTCAGTGGTAGGTAGGTAGCTAAGTTTAAAACATTTAATACTTCGTGGTATCCTACCTTTTACGACGAACGCGTCTGTGCATAACTTACATTTCCAGACAATACACACGTAAACCGAATTACAGATAATACAGGAAAAGCGTCAACATTGTCCTGAAAATATACAATGCGGTACACCTGTACCATCAATTGCGGTCTTGGTTTGTCATCTGTATGTCGTCATCGTTTGATAAGTCGTGAAGTCAGGAGAAACGTCATCAGTGATGCCTCTAATTGCGGTTGGGTGACTAGGGATGTCCAATGGAATCGGTATTAGATAACGATGAAGTTAAATGGTAACGTGAATTAAATATTAGTGAGTACCTAGTCCACGCTATATTTCGGCAATGTTTCTAGCACCATATTCGCAAACAGACGTCTAATATAATGCTCATAAAATGAAGCCATAATAATATTATAAGCTAAAGAGTTTTTTTTTAATGTTTGTTTGAACACGCTTATCCTAGTAACTGCTGCCGATATGATTTGAAAAATAATTTCGTTGCTGGATAGAACATTTATCTAGAAAGGCTATATGTATAATATAAACTATACCTATGTAGATAACGTCAAAAAGTTTCACGGTTGAATTTTGCCTTTGCTGATCGCATTTAAACCTATAGATAAAAACCCTGCTAATGATAAAAGACTTTATGACCACGGTTTGAACTATGTGGTCAGTGGGACTGAAGACTTACAAATCTTTAAGTGTATGTCCACGACACATAAAATCCCACGTAGCAGGTGATTTCAAACAAATCATGCGAAATTGTCGGTAATCAAGTTTAATCTTCTCAATGATCCTGGTATCATATTTCTGGTCAGTCAAACAGTTTCTCTTCATTTCAATTTAACAAGGACAGAATAAGGCTAGATTGAGCCTTCCTTTAATACCCTGCTCATAAAATTCAATTCTCTGAGTTGTAGATGTTTAAACCTTGCCGATCCGTGGTCTCTATTTGAAAACGTATAGGCCCCATCGGCCATTTGTTCTCCTTACATAATGGCCTACCTTATACTATTAGAACATAAGACTGTGCCCGACAATGATAAAATGTATATCATGAAATTCATGAACCTTTGTTTCTTTATATGTTTTATTAAATACTGGTCATTTCATATTACCTCACCTTGAATCATATTTCAGTACTTATCTGTAAACCTGTAATCATTATAATAAAAGCCTGATAGTATCTAATACAATGGGTATCAATATTTTAACGGTTTAAGATATTATTTTGATTGATTTGATTGACTCCAGAATAAGGATTATTAATCAAAATAAATCAGTAAACTGAATAACGGAAAATAAAATTTAATTAAAAACAAAAGACTGCTGATATCATGGTAAAAACATTTTTTTTTTCTTCATAAATGTTTAAAACTAGTAAAAGTTGAAAATATTTTGTTTTTCACTTTTCACATTACGAACCTTTAATATAAAATATCGTCCCAGCTCTATTAAAAAGCGAATCATCGATTTAATTCCTCAGGATTACATCATAGCTATTGAGTCATGGTAACAACCTCTAGTCCTTTCGTAGGCGGTTTAGTCACAAATAACCTGTTACATGACCAATGCAAATACTAATATCTGATCTACTACAACTGCATCCCTATTAAATCTACGAGGTGACTAATGATGAGTTCATCTTAAGAACAAATTACAAAATACAGATATATAAAAACATTTTTTACTACCAAATTTGTAGAAGCATGCGGCCCACCTGATGGAAAGCGGTTACCGCAGCCTATGGACGCCTGTGGCATCAGAGATGTTACCTGCGCACTGCCGAACCCTTATAAATACTTCAGAATACCTAATTTTTGAATAAACTCATGCACATTTTACTTTCAGGAAAAATTGGTAGAGTCATGTACCTACAGATAGATTTGCCGTAGTAAAGTTCATAAAGCTTTCCACGATATACCTTCTAAGACCTTAAGCTTACAATACGATCCTCTCTAAATAATCCAGACATTTTTTTATTTTATTCAATGTATAAAAACACTGAATAAAACATAGTATACTCGATTGTGAGAAAGTAAAGCGAATTTGTACCTACTGGATTTTTTTCCCTTTTTTGACACTAGAGAAAACCAAACAATTTGTTGGTAAGTTTCTCACAATTGATTCGCAAAAAACCGACAGACTTGACAGATGATTGAAAAAGTTTAGGACTGTTTACACTACGAGATCTCAAAAAGATTTCGAATTTCGAATGCAAGTAGATAGGTAAGATACCTATTCTCCGGCCTCGTAACATTAATCGTAATGTAAGTTGGCTACTCGCCAATCCGTATAACCTTAATCCTAGAGAATGAACTTAGTATGTACCTACTTATTCCGTGCGTTATAGATGGAAATACCCTGAGTAAGTCGTGTCTTGTAAACATTAAATCTCTGTGGCTCAGCGGGCGAAGGTCCGCCTGGGACGCAAGAGATTGAGAGTGTTAAATTATCTGGCTTAGACTATTACAACTGCTTAGCCTAGAATATACCCAGTGTGCAAGCAGCTTTAGCTAACATATCAATTATTAAATTATTATTACAGCTTAGCATAAAATCTACAGTATGTAAGCAGCTTTAGCTTAACAGTGTCGTAAGCTAACCTTAGGTAAACCAATAGAGCAATTTGTTAAATGTTATCAAAACAACTTGAGCCGTTTTATTCACATTAATCACATCGCATTGCCTTGAAAAAAAGAGAATTAACGCCTTTATGTTGGTAAAGGAAACTCATTATTTCATTGGGAAGGTTTGAAAACAAAAATGTGAGACGAGGCCTTTAATTTGAGAATCTTTAGAAATTTTGATTTATGTGTTTAAAAAATAATATACAAATAGATCTTCCGTAGTAAATACGTAGTAATAAACGCTTATCAACGATATCACGATTAATAAAAAATTATAGCGATATTATGTTTAATGATAATTAAAATAAAATAAACCCTCCATTTCTCTTAAGTAATAACATGTTATCATATTTATTTATGTTAAATCTTTAATATTAGCCAGACAATAAAAGAGTTATTCAAGTGGTATTGAAATAACAGACCGCATTGATCCATGCTAATGTTGTTTGTCTATCTATAGAACGTGTTAATTGTATTGAGAATCACATGTTTCTATTATTTCCATGTAGATATGTACCTTATCTATTTACATTCCTACCAGGTGTCGATAGGTAGGTACCATACGGTAAGGTAGGACAAAACTAGTTATTGTCAAATCCGTTTTGTGACGTCAAACTTTATTCATCTTAAATTGTTTCAGGCAAGGGACGCTGATTTTACAGTTGGTGACGTTGTATAAAGTCATTGAACACATTAAGTGAGATAAGAGTCATTTACGATCCAATACCTACGACCGCAAATATATGTCGCAAATAACTTATAATGATAATAGAAATTTAGGGCGTTATCCCGTAATTTTCAATATCGTTTCACTATCTTTTTTTTTCTTGTGACTTTGGCTCATCTTTCTGAACTGATTCATCGCAATCCATCCATCTGATATAAAGCATTATCCAACTGTCATGTTTATTAAAAATATCTTCCTAATATACTTTTAAATATCAATCAAAGAAACAAAAATAATTAGTTCATTTATTATCTTTCAGTCGTCTGTTACTTCAACAATGGCGTCTCATTTATAACATCAAACCCAAATTTTAATGCCCCCACATTCACAGTCCATATGTTAATTCTTTCAGCTAAGGGTAACCATGGTTTTGAAATACTTTTGGATTCGTTGCATTAGGAAAGTTTTTTTTTTATATTTATAAATTTATTTTACTTTTTTCTCTCACTTTTTTCTCTCAGATATTTGTTTTAAAATGATATTTTTGACACATCTACATATACATCGGTCTAACAAAAAAAACTACAATTAAAAGTCAAGTATATAATAACCCTTGTCATTTTTACCAACTGATATTTTAAGAGAAAATTGTACGTACTATAGGTAAAGCTTGTTAATCCGCGTGACAAAACATTTATATTCATAAAAGCTTCAACTACGTTAAACGATTAGAAAAGCTTAATGATGATAATTTACAAAGGCTAATCAACAAGTTTTTATCGCAATGAAATCATTTAGGAATCAGCAGGTAATCCGCTTAACAAAAAACAAATTATCAACATATTACGTAAGATTTATTGGTCACTAAAATAGAAGATTATCTATTACAATCTCATCGTGAACTTTTGGAATAAGCTTATTTTAATTTGCAATTTTTATGATTATTGAATGTAAATAAAAAAAAAATCGTGCGTAATCATTATTATTACTTACAAAATATTTTCAAGATAACAAATGTCCGTATTACATTAAAATAAAATAACGCGGGCAAAACCGCGGGGCGGAAATCTAGTTTAGTAAAAATGGTAGATTTAAATAAAGCAGATGTGTAGTGCCCCTACATTAAGACAAAGATTCACACTACTATTAACGTAGACGGCAAACACCCTGCTAGATACTTCTTACGAACAAAGGACATCTCTCATGTCACGTGACAGCTATGGGACTATTTAATAAAGGTACGTGAAAAGTTAACGGAAATAATTATGTAGGGACAGTAAATTTACTAAACTAAAATCGATAGTTACATTGTTGATGGTTATTCGTAAATAGGTGTTTATGTTAAGTATTTATTAGTGGTGATGGATTAGATCATTAGGATCATATCATATCACCTGTATTTATGTTCCCACTGCTGGGGCACAGAGACTTGCCTCTTGACAAGAGAGGTAAAGACTTACACCCATATTTTTAGTCGTTTCCTCATAATATTCCTCCACTCAAAAATAAACAAGCGTTGATCGTCGTGGTCTTGTAGGAGTTTCAAGGTTGGTTAGGAGGAGGTACCTTACGTTTGACAGTTCCCACCTTATCTCGAACTTAAACTCGTTTTTTTCGTATTCTCAGATACGAATTTGCTCAAGTGAGGTTGAGTTGAGTGGAGAAAACGACTAAGAATATGGGTGTTAATTCACCACACTGGCCAAGTGCGGGTTTGTGAATGCCACATGTCCTTCCTCACGATGTTTGCCTTTACCGTTAGAGCCCGTCTTTATATAGCGAATATATTTTTAAGATAATCCAGAGGTGCGTGGTGGGGTTTGAATCCACAACCTTCGGAATGACAGTCAATTGAAGTAACACGGCTCAATTTAAACATCTACTGTTTCCAATTTTAAATAGTCATGGGGTCATGAATATAATGATTAATAGACAATAAAACCGGCAGATTTACAGCTTACAGGCTGAACAAAGGACATCATTCACAAGCTGTCGCGGTAGCTGTGGGAAGCTATTTGTTACAAAGAAAGTTTCGGGTAATGAAGCGATAACACTCTCACGTTAAAAATAAACATTTGGTACCTACATCTGTTCTTAGTGATTTAATTTATAGTAGGGTTTTAAGTTTTAATATAAAATACTAGCTTTCCGAACCCGCGGCTTTGCCTGCGTTATAAAGTTATAAAAATTTACAGCTGTAAAAAGTTTCTATGCCATTTTCCGGGTTCTAAGATTGTTTATTATTTATAAGGAATTGGTGCAGCCGTTCTTTAGTTACCTATAAAATAATCAAATTAAAACAAAAAGTGGCATAATGTTTTATAGATATTGATTAGTATAAGTATAGGAAGGAACCTACATAGTCAACTGCAATAACGCAGTTTGGCAAACATAATATTGTGCTAAATAATATTCGTATTGTTAATAAAATAACCATGAGAATAAGTAACATACCTAGTCACCATTTGTGAAAACGGTTAGGAAAATCATCATCATAAATTTTAATTACAGTTTTGAAAACACTTGTGTCATTATGATAAAAAAAATATGCAATCCACTTCCCCATTCCGCTGAATATGCAGTTATTTTAAAGCTTGAAGAAAATATAAAGTAATGATATCTTATCATGACAATTTAAAATTTGGTTACAATCATATACAGGGCGTCCCACGGCCATGCCACATGGAGGGAAAGTACATTAAATATTGTAGATAGAACATTTTACTGAAAGAAGACATTATTTGAATTTTAAAAACAAATGTAACTGCATTCATAGATATTGAAATAATTACATGGTTTAACCGAGAGTCGAACCCGTTACACGAGAAAAATAATTATCCTTTAGCTTTATCACACCGATTGAAAGGCTTCATCATAAGGATTTTTTATTGCTAACTAACATAGTGTCAGAAATAAAAGTAAGACCATGAATTTTAACATTTAATGTGAAATTTAGTTCAGGAATCAGCCAGCCGCATTGCCATGGACAAAATAGTTTACTCGTCTTTCGGGTCAGGATACGGCTCGACTTGTTGCATACTAATTACATCACAACCAGGTACATACTAATTACGTATCTCTTTATTAATTTATTATGCACTTAATTTATAATAGGGAAATGATGCGTACCTACTTCTCAAGTGGTGAATAACAGTTGTTTGTTTTACGGCAATGCCAGCTTTCCTGAACTAAATTTCACATTAAATGTTAAAATTCATGGTCCTCCTTTTATTTTTGACACTATGTTATTTAGAAAAAAATAATCCTTATGATGAAGCCTTTCAATCAGTGTGATAAAGCTAAAGGAAAATTATTTTTCTCGTGTAACGAGTTCGACTCCCGGTTAAACCATGTAATTATTTAAATATCCATGAATGCAGTTTTATTTGTTTTTAAAATTCAAATAATGTCTTTTTTCAGTAAAATGTTCTATCTACAATATTTAATGTACTTTCCCTCCATGTGGCATGGCCGTGGGACGCCCTGTATAACACCGTTTTATTCTTCTTATCAAAAGAAAGATAGGACGGCGGGTAGTTATCTAGTTTCTTATCAAAGCTTAATTCAGCAATGTTGTCATAATTAGTGTAAAATAATATAGAAAATAATACATCATTATCATCATGGAAACTAAACCGTTAAGAAATCTGAGGATTTCTATGCATCTATAATCAACTCACATTGACGAACTCTGTGGCGCAGCGGGTAAAGGCCTGCCTGCGACGAAGAGGTTTCGGGTTCGATTCCCTCCTCGGGACCAAAAATGTATACTTACAGACAGCGATCAAACTAAATCAAAAATCTAGCACCCGTAAGACAAGCTTCGAGCTTATCACCGGTTTCCTTCACCTGATGTTTGCCTTCACCGTTAGAAAACCGTTAAAAAATTCACTTAACAAATACGGCTATGATATTTTTTATATTAATAAATATTACATAATTTAATATTAATTTAAAGAAAGCCTTCATCTACGTAGTTTCCATTAATTGGTAAGTTTAATTCTGGATTAAAGTGGTTTTATCTGTCGTCTGCGATAGGATAGAGTAATTGGGCGGCCACGATTCCTTTGTCCTGTCTATTTATAATGGTAACGGGGACAGGCTATTATAAACTGGAAGAATTTAAGCGCTAGGTAATTCGATTATTTCAGTATGTTATAAATAATATCGTATTTATCGCAATTTACAGTTTCGTAAAACCAAACGTGGCTAAGCACAACCCCGAATTATTCACTATTTAAAGAAATACAATAAATAATTTGATTTTGAACCCGATCTACGGGAGCCACGTACGATACCAGAGATGTTTATTCTAACATCTTTAATAGGACTAAATTGTTAGGCGTCTAATTGAGTGTTTGTTAGTTTGTTTGGGGACTCCTTTTGCAATTGGAATCAAAGTCAGTCCTTAGGGCTCTGCCTCACTAGGACGCCATGGCGACGTAGCCCGTTACGTCTTATTGAATTTGGCGACTTGGCGACGTTGCCACACCGTCGCCAAGTGAGTTAGGTAACATAAATTTAAATATTAACTGCTTGGAGACGTAGCCGGGCTACGTCGCCATGGCGTCCTAGTGAGGCAGAGCCCTAAGGACTGACTTTGATTCCAATTGCAAAAGGAGTCCCCAAACAAACTAACAAATGGCCATGGCCACCATGGCCATTTGTTAGTTTGTTTGACGCCATGGCGTCTGGCAGAGCTCTTAATGCGTGGTTAGTTCACTAGTGTAACCATCCTAACTCCGACCAGAAGCTAAGAATCGTCCTGGGGTCATCGCAGGCTTCACGGGGTGACATGTGCAGTTGGAGGATTTGAATTCGTCGCGCTGTTTGCTTATTGAGTTCAAGTTCAAATAATGCCTTCTATTTCGGTCAACGCATTAGCATTGCCATTCAACGTGGCTATGTCGCTAGAATTGCTAAAGCACTGGTGACGGATTAGAATTTTAAGAAGAATTAATTTATATTAATAACAAGCTGATCGGGCCGCGGCTATGCCCGCTTCCAATCTTATCATTTAAATGTTTTCTTGACTACTACGAACATTTCTAGACCAAAACCAGGTAAATCGACCCAACCGTTCTCGAGTTTTAGCGAGACTAACAAACAGAAATTATTTTTTATAGGTATATAAGATGGAAAGGAATGGGAGGAATTAAAAATACTATTTTTGTTAATTGTAGGAATAGATATATAGATATGACAAGGAGTACTTATTAGTTTGAAACAAAAGCTCACTTACCTAAACCGTTATAATCGTTTATCAACCAAATATACACAAAGATAAAATGTAAAGCACTATACAAGTATAAAACATACTTGCCAAAGATTAGGTACATTGCCTCATGCCTCGGTCTAAAGCTAAAGTAGGATTAATTCCAAACACTATCTTGATACAGACTTGATATTTCCGACGTTAAAATGGTCAAATTTATTTTACAGACTTATCTACTCGTTAAGGCTTAATTTAACAACCAAAGTATTTCTCATCACAATATCATTCTTGTAGCAGAGGATGAAGTTATCTCTGCGATAGGTGGTTGTGGGTTCGATTTCAGCTTCGGGGGTGTTTGTGATGCAGATATTTTTCAGTTGTTTTGGGTCTTAGCAATAGAACACAATTAAGAAACCCTAATACTCCAAAATATCCTTTAAATCTATACTAATATTATAGAGCTGAAGAGTTTGATTGTTTGTTTGTTTGAAGGCGCTAATCTCAGGAACCACTGGTCCGATTTAAATAATTATTTCAGTGTTGGATAGTCCATTTCTTGAGGAAGGTTATAGGCTATATTTTATGAAAAAAAAGCAAGCGAAGCTGATGGCGGTCAGCTAGTAAACAAATAAATTGATATTTCAATTAAAGTCACATTTTCGTCAAGTATCAAAGGCTATATTTTCCGCGAGAAAAGCCTTATCCAGTCAACTTTTTATTTTTTTTTATTTATTTATAAAATTTCTTGTCTTCTCAGCCTTGCGTTTAATCCTTAATCTTTTCAAATCTCACACACCCATAGACAACATTACACTACACACAAACTATTATCTAACTATTACATACACGCGTTTTTGCTGTTGCTTTGCGAAAACCTGTTTTATGGCTTTGAATTTAGAGTCATGAATCAAGATTATCTCATTCATTAAGAACAAGTTTTTTATGTGTGCGTGATCAAGACTTGATTTGCCCTGAAACGTTTATTTAATAAGTTTCTGTATTAAGATTTTTTTCTTACTGGTCATTGGCATAAGCAACAAGTACATACCTACTTACATTACTTACCTATTTCTTTTTAAAAATGTTAATATAATAATTAAAAAAATATTTTTACTCATATTGCCTACTACGAAAAAAGTTTATTTTTTGGCTATTTGATTCTCAATACACATGTGCCTTTACCCGGATATGATCTCTAATTAAGTGGCTTTTATTACGTCTGCTATCTTAGTTCGACGTTGTTTATTATTATTGAAGGAAAACATGGCAAAGCAAATTCGCCTAGCTAAGAATGGTTTGGAAATTCAGCCTGAAAGGGTAGGAATTTAAAGGAAATAAAACAATTAAGTATTAAATCTATGCGATTTATTACCATATTGAACATAAACCTACAATGACAAGCTAGGTACCTAGGTAAAATTCGCTAGGAAATTTTTCGTAACGAAATAACTGAATTCTTCCCGCCAAACTCTACATAACGAAAATTTCACCTAAACCTTCCCATTCCTTACGAATTTGTCATTATCACGAATGTATACAAGTGCCTTATCAGTAACTATTCATCTGTTAAGATTTGATATCAGAAAACTTTCAGTTAATCGCAAATTGAAACGCCTTGTGGAAGCCAATCTATCAATGGAGTCTCTACCGATCACAAGCCGGTATGCCGTGATATTGCCGGCTTCCTGTTGGTGGAAAATGACGTGATATCTATTTCGGTAGCGGAGTGCGCGCGCTGGGCCGGCTGTGTCTGTGTGCGTGCGATACGTGTGGCGTCGCTGTGTGCGTGTGTTGTGGAGCGCGATCTCTGTTTACACCGCGGCAAAGGAGCCGGCGAACGGACGCGTGCAAGATTATTCGAACTTATTTTACCGAGTGCTTCAAATCTATGGTGTTCTAGTGCTAACGTGTCCGGGCGAAACAAGTGACAGTCCGATGAGATTTTGGTGCTAACAACAGTCGGATGCGATGCATAAATTCTGCAAGTCGAGTCAGTGTTGTGAGAGCAATGTTTTGAGCCGGCGTATAGTGGATGTGCCGGGTGTGGTTCAGTGTGGATTCCCACTTGTGGTGTGTAGAGCCCAACAGTGGGCGAGGAAGGATTTCTCGCAGACTGCGCCGAACGCCGCGCGCCGCACGTGCTAAGGTATTATAAAACTTGTTCCACTGACCTTGGCATCCTTGCTTTTCTTATTTTCTTGTACATCTCGCTAACGTTTGCATATAATTTTATGAGACACCTTATACTTACTTTGTATTTTGTTCGTAAAATTTGCATCAATATCTGTAGATCTTTTTATCTTGGTGTTCACCGGTTAGTGCCTGTTTCGTGAATTAATGTTTTTTTGTCCTTCGTATCGGTACAAACTATAGATAACACACCAACTTCATCCATGGTAGGTAGGTATCTTGAAAATTGGTTCAAAATATTGTGTTACCTACTTATAATATTGATAGTTCTTCCTGTTTCGTCAAAAGCGAACTAAAATTCAAAACACAATTTCAAACCCGACGTTAAAAACGTTTAGATATTTTTAAGTATTATCTTAACTCCCAAGGTCCTTCATATAACGATACGTTTTTGTTAAACCCAAGACGAATTGTTTCAGTTCTGCTTTGCATGAATTTAATCGCTAACTTCAGAATAACGCAAACATTTTATTTCTTATCTCTACGTTGAAATCTTGACTTCCGTAATATGCATGACTAATTAAATATATTGATTGTGCATGAAATATAATTAGCCGTTATAAAAAATAACAGACAGAAGTGATATAAAACAAAAACAACAAGCCATTAATTAAGAAGAAGAAGAAACTAATTCAAACGCAACGTTCATAATCATAACGCTCATGGACACCAAAAACAAAAGAAACTTTCGGCTAAAAAAAAACAACTACAACACGATAAATTCTGCTGGCCATTAATCAACGAGGCACTCCTCATCTCTGCCGGCTATGCTAATGTGCCTTTTAAATCGTTGACTTCCTAAACGTAGCTAAAGTCTAGTCGAAACCGAACAATGGCCCACGCGTTCATAAAATCTATTAAATATGCATCGACAAACTTGTTATATAACCAGAAGAACAATATGACAAGCCTAAATGATGGATGCTAAAGGTACACATCAAGTGTGTCTTAGGCCTTGCATTGTATTCAATTGATAGAAAGAACATGACATTTTAACTTACTGAAATAAGGAACAGAGAATACAAAGGAGTAAATATAAAATCTAACTCTGAAAATACCAACAGCTCCGTAGTAAACTAAATAAATTAACAATGATAAATTGCTATTTGTCTACAGTTAAATAAATCATGAACAAAATAATGCGAAAGAAAATGCCCAGCCAAGACAAATTCTTTCAACCGTCAACTTGCAACGAAAGTAAAATCTGATGGCGTAATAATTAATGTCACTTGTTCAATGTTCTAGTGGGCACAACCTAGCCTTACCGTGGATTTAAACAATCAGATGATAAATGAACATGTGCAAGTTATTACAGAACTGTCGGATCATGAATGGGTTCGCCCACGCTACACAGTATAATATAATATTCCACACAGCAATGTTTTTATAGCTCGGACGAAATTAATCGTTTTACCAATACAACTTTGTTTCTATGGAGGTCACAATTATACTGTTGGTCGTAATATAAAACAAAGTATTGAGAGTCATTACGTTTTAAATTTCAAAGCTGGGTCTAAAAGTTGTGGACGTTTGTGATTCCAAAGTAGAAGAAAACAAAACAGTCCTAATGGTCCGTAAACGGATTTGTGTCACATAATCAATCCATGTCAATCAAACGACGTCGAGTTTCAGGGGATTGGTTGATGGATGGATAAATTGCATAAACGATAAAGATTTACCAAATAGAGACATCCATTTAGATTTCTAGACCTGATTGATAGCTGTTTGTAAACCATTAAATTCATTCCTTAAATTATTGAATGCATTAAAAGGAATAGGCCGATATAAAACGAATTACCTACTACAAATCCTACAAAAATACAAGAAGCATTTGATGAGTTTATTTTGGATGATATTTACTCAACCGTAACAATTTCAAATGTATCAAATGAAATCTGCTTCGAACTTGATTTAAGCATTGAAATAAGTGGCTCCTTGAAAAGCATAGTTGTCGCCAAGAGTGCACACACAGCGATAAGGACGGTGGAATACTCGCACATGAATCAACTCGACCTCCACACAGTCGAATGGATGTTAATTAGTACGTTTGTTTTAACACTTAAACACACAGTGTGTGTGCGTGTGTGCAGCGAACCTTCACATTTACACTGTTGCCGATCAGAGCCTCAAAAATAAACAGGACGAATTGGATATTCGAATACTAAAGCAAGACAGAGCCCACACATAAAAAACTGTAGGCGACAAAACCGAAAACATATTCAACGAAATGCTATAGATAGAGCAATACCTACTCATTCACACATACGAAATTGGTAGGTGCTAGTTGAACGTGAGAACAATATATTTGAGCTTTGTTATTTTTTATCGAAGCAGCAGTTAATCACTTCCTACAGACTTCTCAAAAGGGCGGAAGGTTGAGTTAAAGAAATAATAAATTAACACATTTTTTCAATAGTCTTAGTACTTGCAATGCCCTTCAGAAAAGGTCAATTTGGAGCCTAATTTGGAAGGAGTTCTCTTGCGCCACGCTTTATAACTTTAACAAACCGCCTTGTGTTTGTTTTTATAATGTGTGTTCGGTAATTTTCGAGTGCTTGTCGATCATTTGAAGTGGGCAAGGAAGGGCGCTCTACTCCTACGCACTGTTGGTTATTGGTACACAATAAGGCTGTGTTTTAAAGGACTGGTTATAAATAATTCACCTTAGTGGCGTCTGCCTTTAAATTTCCGTCATTTTAGAAGTGAAATGTACTATTGTGTGGACGATAGCTTTGCTAGTGGATAATGTTTCTCGATATCTTTATGGGCTGTAAAATTTCGACTTTGAACTATATATAGAGTAACTCATAGAGATAAATTTAAATGAAATTAAATTGAAAGATTTTAAGACGCGGATAAGACCAATCTGCGTGGACTGGTATTAGGAAATATGAGAGCAGTTGTCAAGGCTAAAACTTTTGTAGGAATACCTAGTAATAGTTCTACATTTGGTTTAAGTACCTGATACACTTTTATTACTTGCTATCTTTTGTTTACATGTAACAAGTTGTTCACATTTTGTACTAGACTGTCGTCATTATGCTGACAACAGTCCAAATCATATCACCACGTCCCCATTCTGTCTCCCTAATTTAACCCATTGCTGGTAGGCGACAGCAAGTTTAATAATAAATGCACAAAGTTGCAAACTAAGTATAATTATAGGTAATTCACAACAATTTAGTAGGTAGTACCTATACCTACGTATGGTCGCACCTATGTAGGTACTTGTGTTGTGATTCATCTGTTATGTCTTGTTAATCTCTTATTTATTTTAATTATGGACCATGATTTAAATTCAATAGCCGCTGCATGAATTAAGATTTTCCATATAAATTCGATAAACTTTATTGTGTAGGCTTAACAAAAGAATGTCTTGCATAATTTTTATGTAATAATCTTAAGAATTTAAAATTATTCAACCTTTAACATGCATTTTAATTAAATTTTGTTTGATTCACGCTGTTTAAATATCAAATATCTTGTATAATACATCTGTTTAAAATTTTAAATAATATTCAATTTTTTCTTCATCATTAACGTCTTGATTTATCCTTATAATAATGGAAAATTCATACAAAATGTCCTCCTCCATAAAAATGTTATCCTTACATTTTATCGCTTTTGATTGAGCTTTCATATAAAAACATAATATTTTATTCAGACACAACAAACAATATAATAACTTGAAGAGTTGACATTCACCACACTAGGCCAGAGTGAATTAAGGCATTATCTTTCTCGACTTGAGAGAAGTCCCTGTGTCCAAGCAGTAGGAACGTATAGATTATGCTAAATAATGTACGTATTAGATAGGTATATATTTTATCCGTAGTATATTTTTCCATGAAAGTGCGTAACCTAGTTTGCGACAGGCACCCTCGCCGACATTACCGCCTCACGGATAAGATTGTTAGCTCCGAGTCAATATTTACGGCGTACAAACAGGTCAGGCGACGACGGCCATTTGCAATGTGCAAATTTTCCGAGATAAAAATAATCTTAAGCTTAATTGAGATAAGTGATGGTCCAATAAATTAATTTCAATAACAAGGGTTAGATCTAGGATCGTCCGTCGGTATCATATCAGAATGAAGCAACACTTTCAATGAAAGCTTGGAAAATATTCAGTAAAAATGTAAAGAAGATATAAAAAGGAGCTGATGTTGAAATTCCTACTATAATAGTTTAGTTAAATCAGAGCTTAGCAGATATTTTTTTTAATTAACGCCCTATTTTTATATGTAAAACGTTAATAATATTGGGCTTTGGGCGCACTACAATGACGGTAAAAAATACGATTTCGTTGCCAAACTCTTAGTCTACATTGACTTCCTTTGCTTGCTGGCAATGTTGCGTTTTGCAACTGTTATAAATACAAGCCGTATTTCGTACAAAAACTGAAATCTTCCAATATTATTGTTACAAAACCAGCTTCTATAGGCGTTGCTCGTTGGCAAGCAATTTTTCATCCATTACCGTTATTTACGTTTCAAGCTTGTAATAGCGCGTTAAACATTTTCCTTCGTCTACGCGGATTTCCTTCAAGATCGACGAACTAAACAAACAAATGTTACTCTGTAGTCACGTAATAACTCCCACTTTTTATTTACTTATCTTTTCAAGTATGCTTACCTTTATTAAATATTGGTAGGGTCAGACAGTAGCATGCTTGATATTATAATTGTGAGTTATGTATTTCGCTCTTTAATGTTATTATATTCTTTTTCTTTATTTATTAAATTATCGTGTCACAATAATCATACTTCTCCAAAACATCCTACGTCCAATATCTATATTTCATACCTCTTATGTTAGAAATACAAAAAAAGAAAGCAAGCGAAGTTGCGGTTGTTATTTAATATAATTTGTAAAATATATAACTTATTTTCTTTAGTTTATCATTTCTTTCTACAGTTTATCATTTTCATTTTCAATTAAAAATGCTATTACGATTGATCAATAGAAACAAACCAAAGAATCTAAACATCAAACGACTCAACCAATAAACAGAGCATACATTACAAAAATACCAATGTTTTAGCAAATTGAAATACAAAACCTGTTTCCAATAGCACAGAACATAAAGAAAACAGAACCGCTACAAATCCATTCCAACTGTAATCAGGTCACAGGTCGAGAATGCGAACTCCTTGACACGTCCCTGATATACATTAGCCTGTGTTAAATAACAGCACCTGTACATTTTGCTCTATTATTCATTATGAACCAACGACGTGGACATAATGACAAATTGTGCACATGTGCTTATTTGTAATTAATTGCTCCTTTTCCGTCTTAAATCGGCACGAGTTTAAGAAAAATCTGCGGATTTAGCAATGCGAACTTATTGATAATTATGATCTGTTAGATGTCTAGCATGCTTTTTAAGAATTAGCAGACAGAAGAAGGTACATGATCTTGTCCATTTGGTTGAGCCTTAGATAGGCGAATTCTAGACTAGGACTCATTAACTATAATTGTTTTCTTTTATGTTCTTTAAGATAACAAAAATAGTCGAATAATCTATAACACACAATTTATGAAACTATGATTTAGATAAAGTAATGACAAATAGGTATATTGATAGGAAATATCTAATTCAAACCCACAGGATTTTGGTGGAAGATTGCGAAGAGGAATTAGGTACTAACTATAAAAGCATCTAACTTAAACGATACAAGATACTTTCACCTTCATAAACAGACGGGCATTACGTTTTGACCACTATGGTAATAATGACTGGTTTTAATTTATGAATATATAATATAAAAAATTTATTAACAATATTCCAGAGTGCACTGAATCTAAACCCGAGATAATTGCAATTTATATTCCATCGCAAAGAGCATGTAATAGATTTTCTATTAGCAAGCACGTCTTACGTGCCCAAGCATTCATAAAGCTACATAGTTTTACAGCTCACGATCTCAAAAACAAGGTCACCACGATAGACACAACTAGCTAATGCTACTGCAAACATTAAGTTTTATCAAAAAGCCTTGTGTTCCGTGCAATTTTAATTCAAACTGCTTCCTAAACTTCAATTGACCCTGCAAGTCAATTTGGCTCTCGCTAAAACCAGGCGGTTTGGTCCAAGGTCGGTATTGTAAATGAACAGGAGCGAAGAAGCAACACTGATAACATTCTTGATAAAACAGAATCTGTTATAGCCATAAATAGCGTAATTATCGCGCGGCGGCTTCAAAGACCGAGAATAAACTTACAAGACTTTATAAGTGGCCTTTATGTTGTCTAGAGTTTAAAATGTAGAATGTTATTTTTACCTTTTGAGGCATTTCTTTGAGATTTTCAAGCTTCTTTGTAGACTTTGTATACTGTACTGGGACTATATTTTGCTATTTTGAGTCTAGGTCAAAGTTCTTTTTGTATTCGATAAACTATAAAATATGGTTTGTAATTGTATATCTCCAATAATCTTTGTATTTTTCGAAAAACATATGAAAGAAAAGATTATGTAGTGCCGTCCGTGTGGTGCTCAATCTATAATTTAGTGACTAGGATCGAAATCAGGTACGCCCAGCGACGCTTGCATTCGGGAAAAACGTCCCGGACGAGTGTGGACTAAATCCATTTAATGGCTGAGGGCTATTATACCCAGCAATGGTGAATTCGGGCTGCGGATGATGATGATGAAGCTGATACTTTATAAAATACCTTTAGTATGTTTATACCTTTATAGTGTTACCATATAAATCAGCTAAATTCTACGCACGGTGCATTGCAAAACTTGATTACCTAGATATGTCTTGTCGTTGTCTTCGTTAGGATTTTATATCAGTTGTATTGCGAATCTATTTAAAAGCTTTTAATGTTGACTCAATATTTATCAATACAGGTTTTCTTGAGGTAAATATAATTTTAACTTTATGCATTTAATTATAAACATGGTGTGGGAAATAGGACATTATTATCTATTTACAGTACCGAGAAGTTTTGTACCGCTATACCCTACCTTTAATAGAGTAACATCTGTTTTGGTATCGTCTTAAAGCTATTTATTTGTCATATTTTATTTATTCTTAATACTAGCAATATAATATTATTAATAATCATAAATATATAGATATATGTCACTTGTTTTGTTGCATCACGTATTCGGTTTAATAATAATACAGTATTTAAAAAGTATAGGTACCTACCTAATGTTACATTTTGTTATGGTCTATCTTTCTATTGCTATAAAATTTGAATAAAAACCCTTAATTTAAACATAAATAATGAATACTTATCTGTATTCTCACATAGCTTAGTGATAAAGCTCCTTTGCAACAAAAGGTCGTGACATCTTTCAACGCTCAATAACAATTTGTCCGAGTGTATCTATTGATAACGCTCGGGTTATTCGTCATCTCGCGGGAAAACAAAAGATGGATTCCCGCGAGTTGGCACATTGCAATTTTTCATAGTATTGTGTTCGTCATCTCGCGGGAATTTCAAAACAAATGAATTTATGTACAGGCAACTCAATAAAATTGTTGTAATAAAGGAAATGTATATATCTATCTATAAGTAGGTACTAACTCAAGCTATAAAACTGTGAAAACTTAATAGCTATAGATATATTTATTTATTAAAGGAACACCAATACATAGTTTGCACAGTTGTGACAGGACGAAATTATTTAGCTATGTTTATTAAATTATAATATAATGTATGTATTTATAATTTGATAAAAACATACTTTTACATTTATTTTAATTTTTTATAATTTCAAGACGAAAGTCTGCAATCAGTGTGTTGCCAGTGATGACTTATGGATCCGAAACGTGGTGCTTCACTTTCGGCCTCATAAACAGGCTCAGAGTCGCTCAAAGAGCTAGGTCGTAGTAGTAGAGGTTTATCTATGCTCGGGGTTTCTCTACGGGATCGAATCAGAAATGAGGAGATACGTAGAAGAACACAGGTCACCGTGATAGCCCAGCGGATTAGCTCTTTGAAGTGACAATGGGCAGGCCATATTGCTAGTAGAAAGGATGGCCGGGGGGGCCGAAAAGTTTTGGCTCGCGGTGGATGCAGGCCGCGTCCGACCGCAATAACTGGAAATCATTAAGGGAGGCCTATGTCTAGCAGTGGACGTCTAACGGCTGACATGATGATGATAAAGTATGTATTTTGTCCTTAAGTTAACTTATATAATTCAATGATTATCCTTGAAACAGTTTAACTTTTAAACTGATATAGGTGTCTAGATGACATTTGTCAAAATGACAGCTGTCAAGCTTTAAACTGCGTTAACTCCAAAACGGCTGGGCCTAGAGATGCCGTACATAGCTCAATCGACAGGTGTCAGAGAGAGCAAAATTTTCGATGACAGTTGTCAAACTTTAAATGGCCACAACTCCGAAACGGCTTGGCCTAGAGATGCCGTACTAGGCGCAAATGATTGGTGATAAAGAGAGCAACATTTTCGATGACAGCTGTCAAACTTTAAACTGCCACAACTCTGAAACGGCTAAATGTTGCTCTCTCTAAGACCAATCATTTGCCCCTAGTACGGCATCTCTAGGCCAAGCCGTTTCAGAGCTGTGGCAGTTAAAAGTTTGACAGCTGTCATTGAAAATGTTGCTCTCTCTAAGACCAATCATTTGCGCCTAGTACGGCATCTCTAGGCCAAGCTGTTTCAAAGTTGTGGCAGTTTAAAGTTTGACAGCTGTCATCGAAAATGTTGCTCTCTCTATCACCAATCATTTGCGCCTAGTACGGCATCTCTAGGCCAAGCCGTTTCAGAGTTGTGGCAGTTTAAAGTTTGACAGCTGTCATCGAAAATGTTGCTCTCTCTATCACCAATCATTTGCGCCTAGTACGGCATCTCTAGGCCAAGCTGTTTCAGAGTTGTGGCAGTTATAAGTTTGACAGCTCTCATCGAAAATGTTGCTCTCTCTATCACCAATCATTTGCGCCTAGTACGGCATCTCTAGGCTAAGCCGTTTCAGAGTTGTGGCAGTTTAAAGTTTGACAGCTGTCATCGAAAATGTTGCTCTCTCTAAGACCAATCATTTGCGCTTAGTACGGCATCTCTAGGCCAAGCCGTTTCGGAGTTGTGGCAGTTAAAGTTTGACAGCTGTCATTTTGACAAATGTCATCTAGACACCTATCGGTTTAATAGTTGAACTGTTTCAAGGATAATCATTGAATTCCTTATGTTGACTTATGGACCCAAATATATACTTCATCATTATAATGTTAGATGTTGGACGTCCACTGCTGGACATAGGCCTCCCTTTATGACCTCCAGATATTACGGTCGGAAGCAGCCTGCTTCCACCGTGAACCAGCAGCCTTGAAAATATCATCTGTCCCCATTGTTGGTGGACGTCCGACGCTGCGCTTGCCGATCCGTTGTCTCCTCGAGAACTTTTTGGCCCCATTGGCCATTCGTTCTTCGAGCTATATTGCCTGCCCAATGCCACTTTAAAGAGCTAATCTGCTGGGCTATGTGACCTGCGTTTTACTACGTATCTCCTCATTTCTGATTCGATCCCGTAGAGAAACTCCTAGCGAAGACCTCTTCATAGCTCCTTGAGCGACTCAATTGAAAAATTATGTAGGTATACTAATTCATATTGAGATAAACGGGCAATACACGAAATATCTCAATATGAACTTATCAAACCATGATAGTTTTTATAAGTAGGTATACTAATTTATCTAACTGTACTTTTCAATTCCCGCGAGATGACGAACACAATACTATGAAAAATTGCAATGTGCCAACTCGCGGGAATCCATCTTTTGTTTTCCCGCGAGATGACGAACAACCCTAACGCTCGATTTCCAAATGACATTTGCACTCTTGAACCGACTCAGAAAAATTAAACAGATAGTGAGTGTAGGTAAAATAAAATTATAAAATGAACATAAATAAAAAACTTTTTCATGCAATAATAATTAACTTTATGGTGATTTATTCAAGATCGAGCTTTAGGTAAGCTCGTTGGCTTTAGTAAATAATTTTCGTCGTCAATAAAATTTATGAATCAATGTTGTAAGTATTACTTAGATTCCTCGAACTTTATCTATACTATAATAATAATATTATAAAGAGGAAAGATTTGTTTGTTTGTTTGTTTGTAACGAATAGGCTCCGAAACTACTGGACCGATTTCAAAAATTCTTTCACCTTTGGAAAGCTACATTATCCCCGAGTAACATAGGCTATATTATATTTAAAAAAAAATTAGGGATCCTTACTAAAACTCCAATAATGTAACATAAGGTGTAAAAAAATGACCTGAAAAATTCCTTACGTCGCGTGCGCTGCGAAAACTATTGATGATAGGACAAAATCATGTACTACGACTTTGCAGTACTCATCATTATCTACAAAAAATGTCGCGACAGCATATGTCTAAATATTATAGTTATGTCACAGTAAGCAGTTTTTTATTCTAAAATATTAATTTATATATGCCGCCTCTTGAAAGGGTCTTCATTTGTACCTTGGTATTAATCCTTATCAAAATAAATTACTTTATATTCAAAGCGGCTTTAATACCTTTTTATAACTTTTTGAATTATCCAATTCGGACATTTCCTTCGGAAGATATCACGAGTTTAAAAATGCAAGTATTAGAAAAAAAGTCTAGAGGTTGTCGCTCACCGCGCTCAGCTAGCCAGCATGCGATGTAGACTCCATGTAAGCGTCACTGGGGTACGTGGGGGTTGGGGGGAGTCAATGTAATATAATATGTATAATTATGTAATATCCTAATCCTAACATAGGCTACTTTTTACCGCGGAAAAATACATACTTCGGCGGAAAAATATATGCTTACGTGGAAAAAATCGATTTAGATAAAATTTAGTATGCAGAAGATAGTTGCAAATAAAAGTATATGGCGAGAGACTTTTTACCGCGTAAAAATTAAATGCTTCCGCGGGAAAATATATGCTTACGCAGGATAATTCGATTTGTATGAAATTTAGTATGGATATAGTTGCAAATAAAAGTATATGGCGAGACGAAGTTCGCGGGGGCTGCTAGTAAATTATATATTAGTTCAATTGTAGGTAGTTTTTCGAAGAGGTTTTTTTTTGGATAAGAACTTATGGATTAGAATTTTACACAAATTTGTAGGTAGGTATATTTTTTTAAAAAGTCTGTCAACCGAACTTACTTATATACATATCTAAATTATAGATTCAATTATTACCTGCTTATATTATAGTTAATAAATTAATAAAGCAAAAGCTGTAAAAATAGCTATATACAATAACATAAAGTAATAAATCAAAAATACAAATAAATTAAACTTGAAAATATAACTTTATCATTATGATTAGGAAATCAAAGTTTGATTCGAACAGGTGTGGCTAATCACGCTCACATCATCCTTCAATTCTTCGACAAAAGAAAAAAAACCTGTCATCCGTTAGTTTTGACAACCGTTTAATTTTCGAATTAAAATGAAGGATTTATAAAACACGAAAGAGTTTGAAACCTTATTTTTCCAAGAGAAAGGTTAAAGATATATTTTTTTATATAAACATTAAGATTGGTACTACTACTAATTACATTAGATAAATACTGGCTAGATGTTGCTGTGTGAATTGTCCAGGTATATTTATTTGGTACCTACTTAGAACTATATGAATGTTTCTCATATCAATATTTTTTATTCCCATGTTTTCTCACGTTTTAATCCTTCCCTGGGTATATTAAAACCAAAAGCACCTAAATCGGCTCAGCCGTTCTTGAGTTAATAAATTTCAACAAAAAGTGACTTTGGTTTATATTATGTATATAGAATAACTTAGGATATTTTATAATTAGGTAAGTAGCTGCCTTAATATGAATTAGGTACCTTAATACCATAATTATTTAACCTTACAAAACTGTACAAACAAAATCGATAATCAATACATTTGGATATTACACTACTCTATTATTTGATGCACTTAAAGACTAATGACTGCTTATTAGTTGTTACCACGGAGGTAAGTTGTTACCTATGATTTTGTCAGACAGCACCAAGGTATTATTATGTAAATGCTCACTGATTCTACATTCATAAAGATTGCGATGTTTCTTGATTTATGGGTATGATAATTAGATTTATCAATATGAAAAGGTGATTTTTTTTATAAGATTTTATTGGTTTAAGTAAGGATTGGATTTTTAATGTCCGGATTCATAATGATTCCGGGTTTGGTGTTAATTATCAACTAATTTGTTTTTTTTTGTGCATTAAAATCCAAAAGACAGGTAAAACAAGTAATTAATGTTTAACAAATTAACATATTTATTCTGAATTTAATGTGAGCCAAATAAGAGTATTTTTGAACAATTTGTTTTTTAGTTTTTTTTTTAATCTTTGCTTAACCTAGCTAGCTGTATCATTTTATTCATTTGATGAAAATCGTACATGTAGGTTGATAGCATATCAATAACGAAAAGATACCTTTTCAGTAGGTTTTCATATTTGAGCTTTTCGCTTTCATACAGACAGGCAGAGGCACCGGTTTTTCACAATATGTAAGATTAACTATGTAAACCTCACTATAACAGCTTATTTAGAACGATTTGGCCTATATCTAATTATTTATGTTTTAGACCAAGAGCCTGTGATGGCCAGACCTTCCTTTAATTCACAAGCGTGAAAATTCTTTCATGTGTATGTCTAACATAGGTAAGAATAACCCCCAAACATGAAACCTGGATCGTGGTTCCTTTGGGAGATAACAGGTAAAAGGTTGTTATCTCCCAAAGGAACCGCGATCCAGGTTTCATGTTTGGGGGTTATTCTTACCTATGTTAGACATACACATGAAAGAATTTTCACGCTTGTGAATTAAAGGAAGGTCTGGCCATCACAGGCTCTTGGTCTACTATACAGATAGACCGGATTTTCTTAATATGTAAGATAAACTATGTAAACCTCACTATAAGCACAGCTTATTTCGAACGATTTGGCCTACCTATATCTAATTATTTATGTTTGAAGCGAGGTCATTCGTGTTCCATGACAGACGGGCCTAATTCATTAACATTATCTGACTCCAGAGGGCGCGACGGTAACTAAGTACATAAAGGCACGCCACTCTAATTACTTTGAATTAATATTATTTTCATCGGTACCATTACAATTTATGTTGTGTAAAATGTTTTCGTAGAATTTGCGTAAAAATCATATAACTTGCACCTGGGGAAGGGCTTGGTAGTACGAGGCTAAGTGGTACGAGCTTTTCGATTCTAATAAAAAAGGGAATTAGGAACTGAATTACAACAGTAAAATATAAATTTAATAGATTTATTAGTATTTTGTTGTGAGGTAATGACTTATAGACCAGTGCAGTTAGCTTCAAAAATGGTCAAATAAGGAAAAAAATAGTAGTAGAATGAAACCCATTAGAAAAGGAGGGGAATATGATAAAAATGAAAGGAAAAATAAATTACGGTCGATCTGAGTTCGGGAAGTGAGAGGGGGTGGGCTTTTAAGGGGAGAAAATGATTTATCTCGATTTGCGGTGAAACTACAAGTCCTATGAAAAAAAGTTATATGGCAAAGTTGTAGGTAATATAAAGATCTACAACTTTTAATTCACAAATTTTTTACATAACCTCAAAACTTATGTGAAAAATTCAAATAACCAAGTTTTTGGTTTTTTTTATTTATCTTTTTCAAAACATGTTATTTTTCTACGAAATTTGGTGAAAACTTACCTATTTATGTCCCAAATACACTGTGATTTATTTGATTGAAAATATTATTGTTTTCACCTTATTTTGACTTAATTACTAAAAAAATAGACCAATTTTCAATCGAAAATTCACGTGTCAAAATATTAGCTTTTTTATAAAAATCGGTATGCTGTTTGTTCATTAAAATTTCTATTTTCTGATGGTTAAGAAAAATATATACATTACTATAGTAAATTATCTCAGAAAATGCAAAACACCGAAACAAAATTTGTATCATTATGTACAATTGCATCATAAAAATGTGATTTTTGCAATTTTTATTTCATATAATTGCTTATAATCCGACTTATTGCACAATATACAAACAGATTATTATATAATAATTATTATTATATAGTCTGAAAAGACAAAATCATATTTTTATGATGCAATTGTACCTAATGATACAAATTTTGTTTCGGTGTTTTGCATTTTCTGAGATAATTTACTATGGTAATGTATATATTTTTCTTAACCATCAGAAAATAGAGATTTTAATGAACAAACAGCATACCGATTTTTATAAAAAAGCTAATATTTTGACACGTGAATTTTCGATTGAAAATTGGTCTATTTTTTTAGTAATTAAGTCAAAATAAGGTGAAAAAATTAATATTTTTAATCAAATAAATTATAGTGGATTTGGGACATAAATAGGTAAGTTTTCACCAAATTTCGTAGAAAATAAAATGTTTTTGAAAAAGTTAGAAATAAAAAACCAAAAACTTAGTTATTTGAATTTTTTACATACATTTTGACGTTATGTAAAAAAGTTGTGAATTAAAAGTTGTAGATCGTTTTATTACCTACAACTTTGCCATATAACTTTTTTTCATAGGACTAGTAGTTTCACCGCAAATCGAGATAAACCATTTTCTCCCCTTAAAAGCCCACCCCCTCCCACTTCCCGAACTCAGATCGACCGTAATTTATTTTTCCTTTCATTTTTATCATATTCCCCTCCTTTTCTAATGGGTTTCATTCTACTACTATTTTTTTCCTTGTAAAAAATTAAAAACCCTGGTCTATTAATTCAGGCACTTTGTGGAAATCCTTTGGACAGAGTTTTGTGTTTTTATTTCTTTAGTTTGTGTTTAAGAAACTTAGACAGATCAAATCTAGCTACACATATAAAACAGAAGGCTTAATATTTTGCGTATCTAATAGAATTGATGACCAAAAACCATATATTATATCAAAGGTTAACTCGCTACAACCTAAAGAACACACACTATCTCGCATAGGTACCATAGGTACTTTTTATACCTTTAGTTAGATGTTATACACATAATAACTAGTCTAAAACTAATGACCTAGCCATGTCAATTTAAACGTAATAAAATAATTTAGTCTAAATGAAATCGTCCGTAAACTATTGCAATGTCAAAACAAGAGTGAATTGTATGTGTAGGTGGAACTTTGTAAAATTATGCGTAATTTTCTAACACACTACCTACTACGCCACATGGTACAGCTATAAACTTCAAACGTGATTTTATAAGACAAGTAAAGTAGGGACTAAATTACTATTAAACAATAAATATTTATTTCTTACTCAAATAATATGTTAAGAAGTCATAATTAACTTTTAAATTAATATTATTTTGAGTTAGTTATATAAAATTAACTCACAATAAAAAATCGTGTCGTTTATACACGCGATTAACTATAAATACATTAATTTGAAGGAGTTGTTCAGTTTAGCAATATTTGTAAAATTATGATTTCCTTAACTATCAAAGTTTTCATTTCCTTTATTTACCATTTGTTTTTTCACTTTCGAAGCTAACTCAAGTTATTTTGAAATTCGTGGGATATATTCGGGTTTATTGCGAGTTCGATTCCCGCCTCGTAAAAATTTTTTGTAAGCTATGTAAATATTTATATAGGTACGAGTATCTGGGTGTTATATAGATATGTAAAATATCTATCTTTGTTTATACAGCTAAAATCTAGCACCCGTAACCCGTAACACAAGCTTCAAGCTTACCACGGGGCTAGATGAAAATGTGAATTGTCCAGCAATATTTATTTATTGCCTAGATTACAGTACAAACTGAAACCAGTTTCAAGTCTATTAACGATACAGGAATTAGCTCTCACATACAAATCCAAACGGAAGCAAGACTTTAAACTTTAAATGTCCGTAACGAAACATGGTGCGTACAACGCCGTAATGGAAAAGCCCTGTTCAGTTGTTTCCAAGCGGAAAGCTCGTGGTACAGCAGTTACAGCACGCTGCGGCTAAAATAGCTCAGCCTTGAGCTAATCGGGTTTAATGTCCGTCATCCCATATTTTATTGCTCATTATTTTTGTATATTTATTTTACATTCAAGCTTCAAGATGACGATAACTGCACGCGTGAAGTTCGTCAGACGTCGTGTCTAGGGTTACCGTCAGTCTTTATTTGAAGGAACTGTGTACCTTTTATACTTACTATTATATTCCCTAAATGGTAATACAAATTTCAAAATAATATGTGAAAATTATAGTACGAAATAAGACGATTTAATTTACTTAGTTGGTACTGAGAAATACACAGTATACACAGGGTTAGTAATAAATCATTGATCACGCCACCGGCTTCATATTTACAAGAATAGCTTGTAGTAAAACGTCATGCAGTAAATAAATTATGTAAACGTGTTCTTTAAAATTTACTGCCATATCTAAAACCAAAACAAGAAAAGAAAATCCCAATCAATTTTACAGTTTTAAAAAGGCTTAGGTATTGAATGACTTTGGCATCGTCCGGTTCCAATTTGTGTTTGAATCATTTGACTTGTGTATTCTTCAACTGTCCCACCTTGTCCTGGGATAATAGCTTGGAATGTTGCCATGCCATCAATTCCACCGACTTCATAACAAACTAGACTGACTTTTTCGTGAGCAATCGCTACAGTTCTATCAAATTATGTAATAAGTAACTAATTAAATCGTTTGTCTACTATTTAATTATCTAGGTATTGAATTCGTAATTGAGTTTATGACTAAACTAAACGTTTCAAGAACTTTAGCGATATAATATGTTCGTGGAAAATCCTTATCAAATAGCAATGATTAAAGTACCTACTTCGATAAATTTATTTATCTTAAATACCTAAAACTACAGCCTAGTAAGCTTTGAACATACGAGGCAGTAATATCTTTAGTTAGTTCTGTAATATCTGGCAGCAAGTTCTCACAGCTTATATCTGTAATGTAAGAAGCAAACAAAGTCTATTCTAAGAATGTAACTCAAAATTGGTAAAATGAACGATTGTTTATTAACTAAGTCATAACCGAACCAGGCTAGTGGTCCGTTGGCAAATCTCCAGTCACCAAAGGTGCGAAGACATACAGACAACAACCTAGACGAATTTAATCATATCATTCCAACGATAAATAACCCATGTCTAATACAAATTACGTCTCTAAGAAATAGGTCATCTTTTACGATTCTAATAACTAGCCTCAACGAATCACTTCCATCTCTATTTCAAATGCAAAGAGAAAGATTTGTCATTCTGGCAGAGAATAGTGGTTTTGTTTTATTGACGTGCAAAGGACAAATCTGTTATAAAACTATTGACGTGAATTCCATATTAAAATTTCAAATGCAACAGATGCTACCAATCTGAACCAGGTCAGTAAAACAATCGCGCCGTTTCATTACAACGATATTAAGATAACATGTAAAAGCTTGAACTTTTATTAATGTTTAAACATATTTTGAAATAATAAATAGTGGGATTTAAGGTATTAATAAATCAGGGTTACATAACGGGCGTGGTTATAAGACAAGAGTAATGACAGATGCTTCCGATGGATGCTATCTCCTGTTTGCGGATGGGCGATTTGCCAGAAATCAGTTGCGGGTCGGTTTTGGGCTGTTAATTTTTGTGATATCAATAAAAGTTGTTACAAAAATATCGACGTCAAAATTATTTCCATCAATACCAGCAACGAAACACCGTTAGTGCTTGTCAGTCTCCGATCAGAGTTTTGATATCTTCAGCAATTTTGATTTGGATCAAAAACAGCCGAAAATCACGGGTTAACTTGTCATACCCGTTAGGGTGGGTACCTAATAACAAAAAGGTATTTACTACTTGAAAAAGTACGACATTTTATTCAGATAATTTAAAGGAACGTTTAATTTTACCGATTCTGTTAAAGTTAAAAACGTTAAGTATTTGTAGTTCTGGTATTTCTCAATTCATTAAATTATGAACCCTGACTAAATAGTGCAGTCTATGTGTAATCTCTGAACCAAATAATTTTATAAAGAAGATAACATTATGATCCTTCAGGTTTGATAACCTTTCCGCGGTAAAAAACCCATACTTACATCATTATTCTGATGTAAGAGTAAGTTAAGTGTTTTTATTATTCGGCCTCGGCATAAAGAATATTATGTCTATTAATAAACTATTCCTTATGAAAACTAACTATTATTATCAGAAATCTATGCACCATCTGGTATGTACGCAAAACAAAAATGCTTTCTTTTTGTTAACGTGGGCATTATGCCAGAAATCAGAACTACAAAACATTGTAAATTATCGCCTATAATTCTGACGTTTTTATTTAATTTCATTATTGAAGTGAAATATTTTTAGTATGCTTTTATCAATTTATTTATTTCAACTTTTGTGAGTTGTAGGATTTTTTTAATTGACACTAATTTTAAGTTGTTTTTCCTAAACAAGCAATTTAAGGACGAGATTTTATAGATTTGACATAAGTAACTAAGCTTGAAATGCTTCCAAAATTATATGTTATCCAGAAACCTTAATGATATTAAACAATTGGTTAGCTGGAAATGTAATTATCCTGCTCTACCTTTCATCGCACCGTTAAAATTCCTTGAAACAATAGGTATATGTCAAAGGGGAACGCCCTGAGGAATAATCACGTTCTGATGACATATGAAGCTATCATCAATATGGCAACACTCGGTAAAGTGCTGACTGAGGTGTCTCGCGCGTTTGTTTACGTTACACATACTTACAGATGGTATTCGTTATTATTAACTAGTTGACCCCCCATGCTTTGCTCGCTTTCTAAAGTGTTCTAACACCTTAAACATTTCCTGGACTTCTACGAATACTTCAAGACCAAAATCAGCGAAATCGGCCCATTTTTTCAAGTTTTAGCGAGACTAACGAACAACATTGATTTTTATAAAGTGAAGATATAGATTACTTATTGATAATTAAAATTCCTTTAGACAATTTTATAAAACAAGTAGAGCTGAGACATTAAAACTACATTATGAATGGATGATCGACAAGTTTTTAATAAATAATAAATAAATATTACCGGAAAATTCACACAGAAACATATAGCCCCTTGGTTAGCTCGAAGCTGACGGGTGCTTGATACTTATATATTACACTCAATATAATATACATGCTTAAAGATATTTATATACTTGTTATTACATAATATTTACGTAATAAGATTTTACTTTTCAGAAAAAATCACGTAAGTATGCACCTACTGCTTCGTCTGTATTTTTATTTTACAAGTGCAATTCAGTAATATTTACCGATACGGTGTTTCAGGGCCATTTCCCAGTAACATTGACATTGAAACAAGTACCTAGGTACATATGTTGTATCCGTTTTGTGATGTTAATATTTTATTACCATATGCATATTTCAGGAGTTTACGCTTGGATTATTTATATTTTACTTTTAAAATATTTTCAAATTACCTAGCCTTATTTGTATTATTTCTAATGTTACATAAAAAAAAATTACATATAAAGTTTTTTAGTTAATGGCTTATCACAATTTACTATTAGGTATATTAATTTAATCATCGACTTCAATTCCGAAGGTCGTGGGTTCAAACCCCGCCACGCACTACTGGATTATTCATAAAAAAAATATGTGCGCTTTATAAACACATGCTCTAATGAACGCAAGGAACGCAACTCTAGGAAAGCGCATGTTATGAGAACTTTGAAAAGTTTAAAGGTCACGTCTCATTCACCAACCCGCATTTGGCCAGCGTGGTGAATTAAAGCCTTTGAAGGTGAATCTTTCCTTAAGAGAAAAGTCCCTTTGTCCCAGCAGTAGGAACGTAAATAGGGGTGATTATGACTATTATATTAATTTAATAATCATCGATTGCTCAACGTCTAGTCTAAATTAGATGTGCAAAGTCCCTCGACATCTAGTTTGTTTAGAAACTACTGAAACATATAATGTTTGTTTTGATCTATTATCTATTGTAGTTATATCTTTATTTATGTATGTTGTCTGAGAAACAGAGGAATGTTTAGCAAAACATTCTTTTTGTTCGTTCGATGGTTCTGGAAGTAATTTGTTTTCGAATCGGCTGTCAGCCCTTATTTAATAATGCAATTTACATAATGCCAATGGTACATAGTTAGTGGCTCTACATTTCGCCTCAGCTGCTGAAAAAAACTAGACAACGACTAACTTCGTTACCTTTATTCAAACATTAAAAATGATTCCGTACCTACTAGTAATAAAAAAAAGTACCTTTTTCAAAAAATTTTACTTGACATTTCGAAATCCGAAACGGGGTTGCCACTAGAGAAATCTCATTAGCATTATCTAAGCACGTAATGCAACTGCCTTCTGCTATCGGCCAATCAGTGGCTCGCGAATCTAAGCCCCGCCCACATGCAGGCCACAATAAGGTCTAGGACACACTCGGATTATAGTAGATACTGGGCAGTAAGCTTCATTTCATGGTCAGCTGTGAGTATGCTTACAAGTGTAATCTTAATTGTTTTAAATAAAATATAATTCGTATTTAACTATCACGGTTTTTAGCAGTAGGTATTTGAACATGAAACGGGTAAAATAACATATGTAATTAATTTTGAGTTTCCCGATATTTCGACACTGTTTAAAACGCCATCTGTGTCAAAAGTGTCGACATATCGGGAAATTTAAAAACATTTTAATCATGGTAATATTACCCGTTTTATGTTACCCCCTATAACCTAAGAGCCCGGTCTGGCCAGACCTTCCTTTAATTCACAAGCGTGAAAATTCTTTCATGTGTATGTCTAACATAGGTAAGAATAACCCCCAAACATGAAACCTGGATCGTGGTTCCTTTGGGAGATAACAGGTAAAAGGTTGTTATCTCCCAAAGGAACCGCGATCCAGGTTTCATGTTTGGGGGTTAATCTTACCTATGTTAGACATACACATGAAAGAATTTTCACGCTTGTGAATTAAAGGAAGGTCTGGCCATCACAGGCTCTTGGTCTACTATGTTTCATGTTCAACTTATGATACTTCAACTTCAAATTACGGAATTTAACTCACACAAATAACTCACGAAACCGATTACTCAAGTATTTTGTAACAAATCCGATTATATTTGTTTTATCTATTAGTAATTAATATCCGTCGTTGTTAAGAAGAATTAAAAAACATATCCAATATTTTCTCACGGCGCGGCTCATTAATCAAGCTAAGGCCACGGTCACCTTGTACAACGTGATAAAATGAAATGACTCGTAAATTAACTAATGATTATGATAGGTTTTATAATATTTGATTGCATTGCATGTTTATAGCCCAGGACGTGGTAAAAAACTGGTTTTCCTTAAGATTATAACATAAAGGGCAGGTTATAAAAATATACCTACCTATTCATTTGTACACACATATGTCCCAGCAGTGGGAACATAAATACTCGTAGGGTTACATATGACGAGTAGTTCTGAGTTTAATGTCCACCTATTTACCTACACGATAAAGGTTCCTGTTTAGCAAAACATGTGGTAGGTAAAAACAATAGCTTAATAATAACTGTGTAAAATACCAGAACATTTCATGGATTTCACTCTATTTCGATTTCTGTAAGGCGTTTGACAGAGTAAATAATGATATACTGCTGGCCAAATTGTGTGCAATAGGCGTTGCACCTGGTCTTCTCCATCTTCTCGCAGATTATCTGCGCGAACGCCAGCAGTATGTGAGATTCGGCATTTACGAGTCGACACCATATCACACCAGATCTGGTGTAAGTCAAGGCTCTATACTAGGTCCCCTGCTATTCGTTATAATGATAAACGATCTTCCAGATGTGCTTAAACACGCTGAGTGTCTTCTATATGCCGATGACTTAAAGTTATATACGGTCGTACGCACGCTGGCAGATTGCGAGGCACTTCAGGCTGATGTAGAGTCGGTATGTCAGTGGAGCCGTCTAAATAAAATGGAGTTTAATCCACAGAAGTGTTCTGTCATGTCTTTCGGACGAATGAGACAACCAGTGCCCTATGATTACTTAATAAATGGTAATTCAGTGCCAAGAGTAACTGTAATTAAGGATCTGGGAGTCACATTTGACCGAAAGCTTACCTTCCACGATCACATTATGACGCTAGCAAAAAGTTCTTTTCGTGTGCTTGGATTTGTTCTTAGAAACGCCCGAGAATTTCGTAGCGATAAAGGTTTACGGACTCTATATGGGGCACTAGTGCGGAGTAAGCTTGAGTCCAGCAGCTGCGTCTGGAGGCCCTATGAGCAAACTTACTCTCTCTTGCTAGAGAAGGTTCAAAAGGCGTTTCTGAGATTCTTGTACAAGCATTCATATGGATATTATCCTTACATGTATCCGACCAAATTTCTGCAGGGATACCTAGGTTATAATTCTTTAGAAACTCGTAGAGCACTTGACCAAGTAACAACCCATTGTAAAGTGCTTCGCGGTATGATCGACTCTCCCGATCTACTCAACCTTTTCCTTCGCTTTTACCTGCCTAATAATTATCTACGAAATCGTTGCCATAGGTTGTTCTCAGTCCCGTCTAGTCGAACCGTCGCTCGTGCAAACTCGCCTCTACCTCGCACGTTAACTGCACTAAATCAACTTCTTTGTCAGAACCCGCACTGTGATCTTTTTGCTGATGAGTGGAAGATGATTATGTTGGTGTGCCTGAGATTTTGTGAGACAGATGGATAAGTGATGCTTGGAGTGAAAGGTTCAAACTTTTTAAGTTTTTATTTTAGAATTTATTGAATTATGGAAATTTTATAAACTATTTTTTATTAACTTATTATTCTTATGCAAATTTATAATTGTAATTTATGTTTAAATATCATTCATTAATTAGTGTAATTGGTTTTGATAATCGTACTAATTAATGTAAAATAAATAAATAAATAAATAAATAAATAAATAAATGGAATTTCCAAACGTTTTATCATACAAAGTCTGTAGGTAGCTATAGTACCTACCCATTATATATAATTAGCACCTAAACAAATAACTCACCACAACATTATTGTCTCGTGGTTAATTATTTGTCAATTATTATTTTTTAACAATACCCCATCCTTATTCTTTAGGAAAAGTATCAATAATTATTGTTTAAAAGTAGTATTCATATTTGTTGAAACAAAAACGTATTTTATTTAATGGTGAAATTAAACATCGTGTGGAAACCAGCATGTTCTGAGAAGTTTGAAGAACATGTGACATTCGCCAATTCACCACCTAGGCCCTTGTGGTGAATCCCTCTGGTCTAGAGAAGTCAATGTGAAAGTAAGCAGTGGAAACGTAAATAACTAATGCTTATAGAAAATAACTACGACATTATTTCCTTATAAACACACCTATTTACGTTGCATATATAACGCTTTCAACAAAGTATCTACGAGAAAAAATAAATCCAAATTTCACATAGACGCGTATATATTCATTCTAAATAATAATCAACAGTTATTTTTGCCAAACAGCACACATCAGTAAAAGCTCAGAAAAAAATAAAAGCAGAAAAAAGGACTTAAAAAAGAATAATTTCCGCAACAATATTGTGTCGGAGTGACCTAGATCGTAGCGCAATGCTACGCGGCGTAGGCGCGATGTAGCTAATGGGTTTTTATGAACTGTCCATTATGATTCTTATAACATTACTGACAAGTCTGTTTTTTTCTGCTAATTACGTGTTTTGTGAATCAACTGGATTAATAAAGGAGAAGGAAAGTAGTGTGTTTTTCAGAAAATGTATATTTAAGGTTACGTTTTAAAGATCAGTATATAAATGCAACATATTTATTTTGTAAAAATTGGTATTATTAAAATTAAAAAAAAAGCTTTAAAATAAATGTTTCCTTGATATATCGAAATTTGGTAAGTACCTAATACTAAAAAACAGACAAAAATATAAATGAACTTTGCTATCCGCACAGATATGTAATAACAGCGCGTTTAAATCTTTTAGGTCAGGCCATAGCTATTACTTTTTTCTGCTACCGCAAACTTTGTTTGTTTTGTTGGGTATCTTCTTACCTTCGGCCTTCCTTAACCATTAGTAGGACAGATCAGAAACTTTGACATTGAATCAAATATTAAATGACGGTACATAACTTCCGTTTTAATAAAAATGGAGCCGAAATAAAAAAATACGACTCTATTTTGACGACGTCTGTGGCGCAGCGGGTAAGTGTCCACCTGCGACGCAAGAGTTTGCAGGTTCGATTCTCGCCTCAAAACAATAATTTGTACGATCTGCAAATATATGTTCCGAGTGTTCCATTATGCATATTAAAACATTATAATGTATGTACATTATATTAAGTATTATTATAAGGAATCTAGCATCCGTTGTTTCGAACTTACCACGGGGCCGGTTGCTGTGTGAATTGTCCAGCAATATGTATTTATATAAATTCAATATCTACACAACACCTACAGTTAAGGAAACTCTTAATCATAAACTCTTAATAGTATTTTATTGTTTAAATACATTATAAAGTACGTTTACCTAAAACGAAGTGACTCTACTGGGTAAGTGATTCTACAACAAACTTCCCTAAAGCGAACACTATCCAAATACCAGTTTTATTTAACTGTTTAAATATAAATTAAATTATTCTACTACTAAATTATGATACCATAAAATTAATTCTACATGATTTTGTCAAACATTAAATTAAAATACTATCTAAATGGACCAGTTTTATTTGTCTTATAACACTTATAACGAAAACCTGACGATTGCCTTTATTTATTTATTAAATAAAGGCAATCGTCAGGTTTATTTTAGAGAAACCTAAAGCTAATATTAATTATAATACATAATTTAATGAATTATTATAAATGCGAAAGTTTGTAGGAATATATGGATGGATTTTTGCGAATCTTTCACCCAAAAACTACAACATAGAGTTTGATTAAACTACAATATTGTAACTAATACATCAGAATAAAACATAGGCTATTATAGAAAATTCATTATAACACGGCAAAGTATATTAAAATGCGGGCAAATCCGTGGTTAGAAAGCTTGTCTTTATAAAGCAGACGAAGTATCTCGTGGAAAAAATAAATAAATAAAAGCTAGGTAGGTATATAAGTATGGTTATCTTAGTTTAGAATTAATACCAATAAAATACAATAAATAAGTTGATGATTGATTGATTGATTAGGCCCAGAGTGCGAGATACAATCTAACTCACAATAAGTTTATTATCTGCATTAAATAATGGATTTGTGCAATTTATCGATGAATTGAATCTATCGGCTTTAATGCATTTGATTGGCTTTACCTACATCACTTCTAGCTTACGAACAATTTAAATCGAAATCTGTCCATTTCGCTTTTTTGTTTTAGCTTTAGTTCGCACTTTAGCTTGTATTAACAATTAGCCGATCCGTCAATAGCTATGCTTGCGTTTTTGAACGTTTAATTTTTTTTTCAAAACGGAACATTGTGGTTGTTGTGATTAACGCGCTTAAACAACCAATAAAAGAAACTCCTTAGCTATATAATATTAGTAAAGATTCTATATGATGTCGGTCTCAAAATATTGCCATCCCAGTTTTATAAGTTGTTTCTATATTTATTATTTAACCAATTAAACGTAATTTTTTTAAAACTTAACTTAAAACTGTTTGTTGTTGTCGGAATAAAACACAATAACTGAAACACAATACTTAGGTACTGTATTAGCAATCGCATAATGTACCATAATGTACAAGATTCAATATTTAGCTCAGTTAGATAATATTCTAGTTAATAATACAATTTATGTATTATAATGATAAATAGCTATCGGACTTATAATAATAAAACAACCTTGTTCCAACCTTCTTGTGTCTTACCTCATATTATTATTGTTCACTATTTCATCACAAATTATTCAATATTCATTCTGTAATATGTCACGTCAAATACAAATAAATTTCAACTATACATGCTATTTGTATTAAATAAATTTAAATTAAGAAGTATCTATGGAATTTAGTTTATTTCTAAAAGTATTTGTCCCATCATCCTTTATTTATTTAAATACGGAGTATTTTTTCCTAAGTAACCTAAGGATTTTTTACAATTAAGGTACTCGTAGGTTGTTGGTATCTGCTATTTCAAATTGCACACAATTTCCGCAAATCAAATAGATGTACAGGGTGATTGGTAGATGGGTGCAAAGCTTCTAGGGGATGGTAGTGTGGACTATTTGGAACCATTTAAGCCATAGTTGTCTTAACCGAAGTCAGACTATTTTTTTTTTATGAATTTTTTACGGGATACAAGGAAAATACCCAAAATTTTACAGTTAGTTGCTAATAACTGCCAGTTTAAAAGGCCAGTTAATTATTTTTTGTTTAATTTAAGTTAAGCTATGTGTAAGCAATCTACCAAAACTTGTTCTTAGGTATCTGAGTCATTAGCCATTTTTTTACAGACATTTCAAACTTACGAAAATGTTCTGAGATTTACGAAAACCATTTTTGACGTTGTTTAAAAAAAAACTAATGGTGCTATTTTTGTTCAAACCTTTTTAAAAACATGTGTGGTTATTACTCTTTCTTTTGAGGTATCAATTAAGCGAATATCTCAAAAAATATTGAAATTATGATCCAAAAACCAAATTGAGGGAGAAAATTCAAGCCAACTTTAATGAAAAAAAGCAAATTACCGAATTGCTGAAAGTGGCATAAATAAGTGGTTTATGCAAGTATGACTCCAGATTCAGAGATAATAAGATAAGCAGACACAATTCTAAGGTCAAGGAATAGATTTTGGCAGCATTCTAAGCGGATCCTACTACCATCACTAGCGTAGTAGCTCAAAATCTTAACATTTCACAATAGAAGATGTGTATGTGGAGTATGCACAAAAATGATAAGTATTTATTCCATGGACCGGGTCTGCCAGGTTTGGAAGAGCAAGATACCGGGAAAATAATCCAATTCTGCCGTTTTCTCCTCAACAGAGACATCAACGCATCTTCAATGCGTGATTCTTAAAATCAATCTTGTGTACAAATAAAAGTAAATTTTCCAGAGAGGGCATAACAAACTTTTACAACCTTCACCAACAGGCCAACAAGGGCAGAAATCCATACTGGAAAAAGCAGGTGTCAGTACAGAGGAAATTCTCTGTCAGTGTGTGGGCTGGAGTAATTGGCAGAACTTTGATTTGGCCCCACTTCTTACCAGATACCTTAAATGGTAATAATTATTTGGGATTTCTTCAAAATATCTTCCAATGCTCGTAGAGGTGTCCTAATATTTAAAACTGACCAACTGACGTTAGGGCTGTGTCTGCCTGGGTTGACTCCAGATTCCAAGTGGTGTATGTCACTTTCAGCAGTTCGATAATCTGCCTATTTTTTCATTAAAGTTGCCTTGAATTTTCTCCCTCAATTTGGTTTTTGGATCATAATTTCAATATTTTTTGAGATATTCGCTTAATTGATACCTAAAAAGAAAGAGTAATAACCACACATGTTTTTAAAAAGGTTTGAACAAAAATAGCACCATTAGTTTTTTTTTAAACAACGTCAAAAATGGTTTTCGTAAATCGCAGAACATTTTCGTAAGTTTGAAATGTCTGTAAAAAAATGGCTAATGACTCAGATACCTAAAAACAAGTTTTGGTAGATTGCTTACACATAGCTTAACTTAAATTAAACAAAAAATAATTAACTGGCCTTTTAAACTGGCAGTTATTAGCAACTAACCGTAAAATTTTGGGTATTTTCCTTGTATCCCGTAAAAAATTCATAAAAAAAAAATAGTCCGACTTCGGTTAAGACAACTATGGCTTAAATGGTTCCAAATAGTCCACACTACCATCCCCTAGCAGCTTTGCACTCACCTACCAATCACCCTGTATATGTAAGTTGGAAGTATATTTAATAGGTCGTTGGTTTTAAAGGGACTGCCAAAAAGAATACCATTGACTTCCATCGCAAATTTAAAAGCAAACTGAAAATATGGTTATTAGGCATTTTTATATAGTAACATAATCGTACCATAATAATAATGACGTGTGGGTTTATCTATTTACCTAATTATTGTACTTGCTACATCTAACATTAAAACAACACCAAGCTTTCACAAAGCTTTATAACCAGCAACAATGCAAGGAACTGGCACATTGAAATGAAAATCGATACAGTAGACATAACCATAAGTAGAGTTTGCAGACTCCTTCGGCGCCACCACGGGTACTTAGGTATACCTACGCTCAAGGTCGGCTAGGGATGTACAAAGGGGACTGAATGTGTAGCATATTTCCTTTTTATATTTTCGTACAAATCATTTTTGAAATTTTCGTGAGTAACACTATACATTTTATAACAACGGGAATTACTCACGTATTTACAAATGAGTTAAATACGGGAAGATAACTCCTCCTCAGAAAGACTGCTCTTGTTGTGGTCGAAACGTCGAGAGAGTTTTAATTCCTTTGTAAATTCGTGAGTAATTACCGTTGTTATAAAATGAATTTTCGTACAATGCATGAAAACTAGCAGCGTTGTAGCTTCTGATTTATACAGAAAATTATCTATATATAGCAACGTACGTTAAAAAGCGTGTAGAACCGCTAGAGAAGCAGGAGGATTTGATTCCCGCTCAGGACCATTATTGATATTTGTAATTTAATAAAGAACATAAGTCATTCAAGAAGATACATAATTAACTTACCTAATATAAAATATTTTACATTTTCGGATATGCTTTCCGAAGTAATTAATTTATACAATGAAATTAAAATGCAAATTAGCGTGATTAAATTTTGTCGTCTTTTATCTATCATCATTAAAAATATGTTATGTTATGTATAGTAATATACTTATGTAACATAACACCATAAGCAACCTTCATTTATCGTGATCGTAAAAGCCTTAATCATCGCAATTACTGCGTTTTCCAAGGGCATAATGTGTCTGTCTGTTTATCTGACAAAATCTATGCTTAATATTATAATGCTAGAGTTTGTTTGTTTGTTTGAACGTGCTAACATCAGGAACCGCTGGCTGGTCAGATTTGAACAATTATTTATGTTTTGGATTGTACATTTATCGTAGAAGGCTAAATACATAATAATATAAACTATTTGCAAGTAAGCTACCTAGCTAATCCTAACTTTAGCTCTAGGTACCTATAGCTTTTATAATATTTTTTCTACGCAGTTTAATTGAGTTTATCAAAGGTATTTACAGAAGTAGGTAGGTTATCTTGAGTGCTAGACTGAAGCACGTTTGTGTGGGCGTAGATTAGGGCATAGCTAAGATATAGGTCATAGTTTTAGTGCTTCTACGTGAATAGTTATCTAGTAGGAATGTCGCTTGTTTTGATATGTCACGTCTTGTAAGTTCATTTACCCATTGTTTGTTTTGTTTGTTAAACTAAGTAGAATGGGTATTGTTTACCAATTTAGGTACCTATTTAATAGTTAATAGAGTGGGTACTGGATGGTACTGGGTATGGATTCAGAAAACTGTATAACCGTAACGGCCTAGGTTTTTTCTTGCTAAATATGGTCTCTAAACTCCATAGGTATAGGTGATAACAAATTCAACACGTAAACCATATTGAAGGTGAAACTTAAAAAGTTTAACTCCTTATTTATTATCACGCTTAAAATTTTAAAATAGTCATAAAATCCCCGGAAAGTTACAATCACTAGGTTTTTATTATAATCGCGTTCATGAAAAATGTATATTTTCTCAAAAAACTGGTTGTGAATCCACACCCACGACAAGGCGAGGAACTAAATACCTCTGCGGATATGTCATAAGAAAAAAAGTGAATAGCATTTTGAAAAAAATACTAAAGTAAAATTTCACAATACATTCTGAAGCAGATTCTCTGATAGTACCTACATGTAATGTTACTTTATTATTTGATACTTAGCTGACCTGCAAACTCTATTCTACCATATTTTTATAATAAATAAGTAGGTAGGTCAGATTAAAAAAAAATTATAAATAAAGAAATGATCGAGAATGATAGACCAATAATTTTATCTTTAAATATCTAAGGCGGATTTTATAACTCGATTCTTACTAGTAAACACATTTTCCGAAAAGTGCAATAATTGTATGGGAAGTGTGAAAATAATAACTTAGGTAATAAGAATCACTAATTAGTGCTGATGTCACTAATTGGATAACATCCAATATCATAGTAATACGAAATATACTTATATATAACGTTTTATGTATTTTTAATGATGATCTCACTTAAAATTCATAATAGGTATTTATCTATACTAATATTATAAAGAGGAAAGATTTGTTTGTTTGTTTGTTTGTTTGTTTGTTTGTAACGAATAGGCTCCGAAACCACTGGACCGATTTCAAAAATTCTTTCACCTTTGGAAAGCTACATTATCCCCGAGTAACATATTTAAAAAAAAATTAGGGATCCTTACTAAAACTCCAATAATGTAACATAAGGTGTAAAAAAAAGACCTGAAAAATTCCTTACGTCGCATGCGCTGCGAAAACTATTGATGATAGAACAAAATCATGTACTACGACTTTGCAGAACTCATCATTATCTACAAAAAATGTCGCGACAGCATATTAGACCAAGAGCCTGTGATGGCCAGACCTTCCTTTAATTCACAAGCGTGAAAATTCTTTCATGTGTATGTCTAACATAGGTAAGAATAACCCCCAAACATGAAACCTGGATCGCGGTTCCTTTGGGAGATAACAACCTTTTACCTGTTATCTCCCAAAGGAACCACGATCCAGGTTTCATGTTTGGGGGTTATTCTTACCTATGTTAGACATACACATAAAATAATTTTCACGCTTCAGAATTAAAGGAAGGTCTGGCCATCACAGGTTATTAGTCTATACTAAGAGCCCGGTCTGGCCAGACCTTCCTTTAATTCACAAGCGTGAAAATTCTTTCATGTGTATGTCTAACATAGGTAAGAATAACCCCCAAACATGAAACCTGGATCGTGGTTCCTTTGGGAGATAACAGGTAAAAGGTTGTTATCTCCCAAAGGAACCGCGATCCAGGTTTCATGTTTGGGGGTTATTCTTACCTATGTTAGACATACACATGAAAGAATTTTCACGCTTGTGAATTAAAGGAAGGTCTGGCCATCACGGGCTCTTAGGTTATATGTCTAAATATTATAGTTATGTCACAGTAAGCAGTTTTTTATTTTAAAATATTAATTTATATATGACGCCTCTTGAAAGGGTCTTCATTTGTATCTTGGTATTAATCCTTATCAAAATAAATTACTTTATATTCAAGACGGCTTTAATACCTTTTTATAACTTTTTGAATTATTCAATTCGGACATTTTATTCGGAAGATATCACGAGTGTAAAAATGCAAGTATTAGAAAAAAGTCGCGAGGTTGTCGCTCACCGCGCTCAGCTAGCCAGCATGCGATGTAGGCTCCATGTAAGCGTCACTGGGGTACGGGGGGGAGTCACTGTAATGTAATGTAGGTAATCCTAACTAATATTATAAATGCGAAAGTAACTCTGTCTGTCTGTTACGCTTTCCCGCTTAAACCTCTCAACCGATTTTGATGAAATTTGGCACATACAATCTTTAGACCCTGAGACAGAACATAGGCTACTTTTTTCCCGCGGAAAAATACATGCTTCGGCGGGGAAATATATGCTTACGCGGGAAAATTCGATTTAGATAAAATTTAATAAGAAATAATAAATTTAAATAAATTTCAGAAGATAGTTGCAAATAAAAGTAAGTATATGGCGAGAGACTTTTTACCGCGGAAAATACACATGCTTACGAGGGAAAATTTTTATTTGGATGAAATTTAGTATGGAGATAGTTGCAAATAAAATTATATGGCGAGACGAAGTTCGCGGGGGCTGCTAGTAGTTATATAAAATTATGGTACATACCTACATACCTCTATAAAATAAACTTACACTATTATAACTCACTTGTAGTCGATTATATCATTACAAATTAATTATTGTTTCATGTGCATTGCAATGTGTTTTGTGTGGCTAGTAAAAATATAATAAATAAATTTAAATAAATAAACTTTCTCAGTACAGATTCATAACCTCCAATTTGTTTTAGCCGTCCGCGAACCGCCATATTTGAAAGAGAGTCGTAAAATGGGCTAAATTACGACGCCTGCGCAGCGCAGCCCTACCTTTAAGAAAGGCCCGTTAGGACATTGTGTATGGTAGTCTCACATTTCAAAAATATATACGATTCATTTTAGAGTTCCGTGCTCAAATAAAATAACATAGAATATACCTACGAATTTGTTGCGACAATTTTATACCAAGTAGTTATACACAATGAGTTAATTTTATACCTAGTTTAATACGCTATATTATATGAAGACTTCAGTGCAATACTTAAAATAGACACAATAGTTCTCTGGCAAGTACGGTCGGCAAGAAAAGTGTTGTGACAAAAAATAAGAATGTAAAGAGTAAAAAAGTATAAAAGAAATTTCAATGGCCAATGTAAATTATTTATTCTGATGAGAACATTAACGGAAATTATTTCACTTTCAAAATTTTCGTGAGTTATACTATTCATTTTGTACAACGGGAATTACTCACGTATTTACATAGGAGTTAAACAACTCTCGACGTTTCGACCACAACAAGAGCAGTCTTTATCAGGAGGAGTGAGCGTCCCGCCGTGCCCCGTCTCCTCTCAGGTAGCGCGCGCGGTTCTCACTCCTCCTGATAAAGACTGCTCTTGTTGTGGTCGAAACGTCGAGAGTTATTTAACTCCTATGTAAATACGTGAGTAATTCCCGTTGTACAAAATTAACGGAAATTGTTTCCTATAAATAATGGGTAGTAAAATAAAGTTCTTGAAATAAAATAGTAGGTAGAAAGAGCTAGGCTTGAAACTGCTGAATAATATTATTTATTCTGAAATTATTTACAGTAATTTAATGTACTTTCAGATAAAGCTTGTACCTAACTATTTATGATCGTGCCAACAATTGTCTATAAACATTTTGATTTGTTGGTAAAGTACTGCTTCCATACTTAAGCAGTATTTTGCTAAAACATACACAATTTGCCATTAAATATCGAGAGAGATAGCACACTTAGAAATCAATCCAAACATACAAATCGTGTAGGTAGAGTATGCTCTACTATTACTATACCTTTATCGCCGCCTGTACTATTATTATAATTAACTAAGCTTTGTGTCCAGGTTTATGGAGGTCGTAAAACGGCGAGGCCACAACAAAGTGCATGGTGATCAATAGTTGCAGGTTTCCGCGAACTAGGCATGAGGGCAAATGGAAAACTGATGGGACGTGATTTCTGTAGCCCTGGTTTAGACTTACCAACTCATACATTGGTAGTCAGTTTATTTAGGTTTAAAGACATGCACTGAAAATTCGTTGGTTTATCTTTCACGTTGAAAGTGTTGGTTTGAAAGTGACAACATTATTCTGGGCTAGCACGAGCATGCTTATTTCGTTATGCATAAAAAGGACTTTAACTTAAGAATTTACACAAGACTTTTCATTGCGTCGATTATAAACAATTTGAAGCATTTGGTTGTTCTAAGTAATTAAAAATATATATTAAAGTTAAAAAACATGTATACCTAGGGTAAACGAAAAAAGATATACTAAACTACTTACTGCGAGAAACTTGTACCTAATTGGTCTTTAGTACCTATTAATTCAGTATATTATGTGTTTGTGTTAGCTGTAAGTTTTTCCTAAAATGTTTAAAATAAAAATAAAACAAAATAAGATAATAATATTCTACCAAACCTCTAGTTAAGTCTATTTCAATGTCAAAGGCTTTCTTGGGTGTAGGCAGCAATGTCAAATTTGAATTTCGAATTGCTAAGTTAATATTTTGCACTTCCAAAACTTGAAAACAATGCATGGCCAAACTTACTATTCGATAATCAACGCCGAAGCTTCCTTTGTTCTTTAAACGCGTACAGAAGAACCATTAGACATTTATATGTAGGTATACAAATACGTAACAAATGGTATGGGTGTGTGGTGGCGCCTCATGACAAAGACTACATAATGTCCAGATAGACCTTAGGATATAATTAATATAAATCAAGAAACTATACAAGGTAAGGTAAGGAAGATAGGGAACTAAATTACTAACTCTTTAGTGGATGTAAGTTACAGTCTTAAATATACACGCATCGTCAGAATTATAACACGCAGCAAATGGTAGAGTTGACCGCATTGCAATGTTTCAATTATCTGTATAATAAAACGATCATTGCGAGAATTATAACCAAAAGATATTAACAGTAGAGCCGTAGTATACCTTATGAAAACACGCATAAAGCTTTATAACTTTTGCCATCAATAATTATGTTGATACTTAAAGGAGTTATTATTACTTAGCACAACTCTAACAAAGGAATAACGATGATTACTTTTGCCATGAAGCTGTTGATGAATAAACTACTAACTTTACAGCCTATTTTATTACATACTCTATAGCATTCAATAGATCTGGAACTTTAAATCAAAACAGAATCGATAAATAAATGATGTACCAGGAAAACATAATATTATTATCAATAGCTTTGTGTTAATCATAAGCATATAAACATTAAATACCTACTCTAGTCAGTCTCTAACAATAGTCAAAGCTAAATTGCTATTCGCTATAAAGTAGACAATTTATTGTACGTAAGTTTAAATTTAGACCTCGCGTAGGCGTCTAAAACGTATCAAGAAAATTAAGGAGTCCAAATTGTTGACCTCTGCCACGTAATAAACTAGTGTGCCTCTAAATCAAGTGCAAGTTCTGTGCGTTTATTCTATGGTATGGAGTAGGTATTCGGTTATCTGTGTTGGCGGGTTTGCGTGTGTGAGTTGGAACACACCCACCAGCCGAAATCAAGCGATAGTTTTTGCCCGCTGCTGAGTGTCAAGGACACACGTTTTTGATGTTGTTGCCTTGTTGCCACGCCATTTTGAAACGCGCTTTCTTGAGCATGTATTTGAAAAAAGAACAAGCGGTTGAGGTCATCATAAATACTCCTTTTGACTTTCAGAGTTCTCTGACCTTTCTAGAGAATTATCCCAAAATAAGCTTAAATTTAGATAATTGATAAATTAAAGTAATTAAGAAATTACCAGAATTAGAGAAATATACCGAAGGAATACTTCCTAATAGCGATAAACTAATAACGAATTTGATTGGCACTGACCTTAATCGGTGAGCAATCATAAAAGCCAACTCAAATTACCTAATTGGTGCTTGTGTTTGATGATTAAAGCCTTTTAAAGATACGATGTATTAAAAAAGACGGATAGTTAAATGCTATGTCGAATTGAATTAAAAGCATTAAAATTCCATAGAATGAAACTATTTAATATAAAAGACAGATCTCTTACCATAAATAAAAACTACCAATGAAATTGCCTGTTTTGTTTTACGAATATTTTTGGACCTCTGATAAATTGGTTTCTGTTATTGCTTTAATACCAGACAGTAAAATAAATTTTAAGTGTACGATTTAAATTTACAAGATTCATGTTAGATTTAACAAGAGCATGATTGTTCACAGGTCTGTTTCTATTTCGAGGCTTCGTGGCAAGTCAGACAGCATTATTAATGGTGGAACTGTCGCTCTTGGCATGACAATATCGAATTAATCGCCTCTATTGTGGCCTGGCTCCTCCAGTTTCCATTGTCTATTAGGAATTTAGAGATCCGTAGCAACTTTGATTTTACGGTATTGGTATTTTCCAATTATTCTAGTAATTTATTATAGGAATATTGTATTTTTGTATGATGTTGGTGTATCTACTAACAGTTTTAACGAATTGTATGTTAACAATATCGGTGTCATTCAAACATCACTATTTTCAAACAAGGTTTAAATAATTTGGTTTTTCTGTAACTTCGAAAAACGCCACTTCCGTAAGTGATTATATTGTGTGAGCTATTTCAAGAAAATATAAAAATTAAAGTGAAAAAATATAAGGGGTAAAAGAATGGCGTATATTCGAAACATGAATCGTGTACCTACCTAACCCAAACATATCGGTTCCAAAGTGCAACCTTGGGTTGGGACTACAGAGTGATTATAGTCTACGCTTGCTTGGTTTCCCAGGTTACTGTTCAAAATGTGTGGTTTCCGTCCCACAACAAAATGGTTGTTGTATTGTTTCGTTAATTTCGATGCCAGACATGGGCAGTAAAAAATTACGTCCTCTTCGCGTGAATAACAATGAGTCTAAACATGTACAGAGATTTATATTATTGTTCATTGTTGTTGTACAAAACTTTTGTTATAAGTGCCTAATGGGCATTATCTAGCCGAGGACTAATAAATAACATTACAATATTATGTTTATCACTAAACAGTCGTTCATCAATTGTATCTAATTTGATAAGAATTTATTCTTATCGTGCAATAATAATTTTGTCAACAACAATAGTAACCAAACTACTAAGGCATTTTTATTGAGTAGGTAACATATTAAAGTCAAATCAGTTAAAAAAATTATGAATACAATTATGTACCTACATAATTAAGTTAGCTTAAACAGTTATTCTTCAAACATAGACTCAACAGTCCCACTTCATAAAAATGCAATTAACTTGGCTGCTACGCATTGGGTGCGCCCCAAACTAGGTCACCCATTTCTCGACACCACAAGCACAAAAGGACTTAACAGACACGTTTTACTGCACTTTTATGTCCTTTTAAAACATAAACAGCGTGACCCCTTCGGATAGTGGATACGCCGATGGCAAAGTGCGCAATTTCCACAGCTTTGAGGAAACTGGGGCGAAATGTCAATAAAACTTTCAAGGAAAATACACCGACAATATCTAATGGATTTTAAATACATCAGACGCTACTGAGCGGAATGATAGAAATATACAAACAAGTAAATTACAGCCTAAAAGGCTTTACAAGCTAGACAAAGAAATTAGGAAATTCTGAAGAAAACTAAAATTCTGAGCGAGTAAAAAGTCTTTGTCTCAGTTGAAGCAAACAAAGTAATATTCAAAGGGAAAAGAAAGCTCAGAAAACGTAAACAAAGCGATCAAGTTTCTAGAAAATAAGGAGAAAGACAGTCACAAGCCGGAGCGTAGGTATTTAAAGAACTAATTTAAATCCCACGCAACGACAACGGATATATTAGTGTTATTTCTTCTCCCATTTCGGGGCAGGACGTCCTACCTAATGTGATTTGCATATCGATATAAGGCAGTTATTTTCGCCCACGCCATTTGCCCGGTTCGTTGGTGTCAATATACTTTGAGGTGCCTTGTTGCAATTCTACGTTATTAAAACATGTTGTGATATTACCATTTTCTATTTCTCTAGCTAGACTCTAGTAAGTCTAGAATTGCGAAATGATATTCATCAGATTTAATAAAAAAATAATATCTCAATATAAGTTAGGTATAATAGATAAAACTTAAAATGTAGGAGAATACAAAAACGGTAAGGGGAAAACCCATCTAAATATATATCGTACCAAGGAATAATACGAATTACACATTATTTGTTTTGACCAATTGATAGGTACCTACACTGGGTAGGTACTTAATTTGAGCTTACCTTATTATTTCGCTAAACTAAATCCAATACGAAACCAATGCATTATGCGGTTAGCACTATCTTGCTGGAATGTTATTTTCCTACATAGAACACTTTAACCTTGGTCTGGCTGGCCATATCTGACTATAATTCAGACTTCGACGTATTTTCCTTACGACCGCGAGTGGAATAAGCAAACCTCAGAAGTGTGTTAGTCCGCGGTGCTTTATTGAGTTTACGTGCGACAGATATGAGATACACAGATATACGCCGGGTCAAGGCGTGCAACAGCTTTCGACTCGCATTCTATAAAAGGAACTATTAAAGCGGATTTAGCTCCTGGTTGTCGTTGAATCGTGACCTGATTATGCGAACCCTAATTTCCACATAATCGTCTCTTTACATCAATATCGTGCTCGGCAAACTGCTATGTCTAATGTATGCATGTCCTCGTTGGTCTGCTAATCCCCAGACGCGCCTCGACGGCTCTGCCCGAACAATGGAGGCGACACGGTACGCGGAAGAGTTAAAAATGAGTCGTAAAAAGCGCGTAGTTTAAATTTTACGACACGCGTTCAATTGGGGCCTGTAAAAAACCGTTTTATTGGAGTAGCATCCTGGCCGCGAGGTCGCAACGAGAACGCTCGGATAGCTCTAATTAAAAACCAGACTCGTGTGCTCTTGCGAAAGCGGGCTCTGTCGAATCGCCGATTGCGAAACTACGCGCCCTTCACTTGTTTACTTGTTAACAAGAATTTTGGGACAATTGCACTGAGATATCTTTGAGTTTCTCTGTAATCGTTGTATATATCTAGCCAACTAATGTTTAATGAGTTATGAATAATGCGTTCTCCGAAATTTCATTAATTTGAGTCACGCGTTGGATGTAAACTATTGCAAACTAACGGGAAATTTTCTTCTTTTCAGGTGTTACACACAGGACACTACCCGTGAAGGCTTCCCGTGAAGACATTAAGTGCCATTCATAACCAGTTTACCATAAGCAGTGATATTTAGTCGTAACTAGTGTTAGTAACAGTGATCTTAGAGTAAGGTGCTATTTTTATCGAACCGTTACCAAAAAGAAGCGAAACTGGCTCCTTACAAGGATATAATGAATTCATCGAGCATGAGCTCTGCCGTGCCGACGATAAAGTGCGAGGACGCGTCGCCGTCGCCGGGCGGCGCCGGGCCGGAGCCGGACGCCGGCACCTACAACCTGAGCGTCAACGTCAACGTCAGCTCAGCGATGATCAACCTTCTGGCCGCGGAGAACGCCAACGCCACGACCCTGCGGACGCCAGAGATCGTCAACGATCTCATAACCATGACCAATCCACTCGATCAGTTGGATCAGTACGCCTATGACAAGCCTTCCAGATTTAAGGTAAGACAACATTAGGTATATCAAGTATCAGTAAACTAAGAAATTAAATGTTTACCTACTCCAGACTGTTATAGATAAGGAACTGATAGGATAAATTGCGATAACAAACAGCGCTAAGTTAACAAACATCTACACTGAAAATAGACCGCAAGTCAATTATCGTAGGCGATATTAGCAGTTCTCATTGCTATTCGCTTTCACGGCGCTCATATCCTTGCAAATAGAGGTAGTTGGGACTTAGGTCACATCGAGGGGCGCCCGCTAGCATGTAAAGTGTGCCAGTCTTGAACAACAGCCAAGTGACACGTAATATCACGTGATCCATCCAGTATAAACATTGGATAACAGTTGCCAGTTGCATTAGGTCATCCACCTTATGCAGACTCCATATTTACAGCGAGAGGTAGACTCGATGGCGCCATGTATCCAGTTATCTATAGATGCTTAGTTATCTGTTCTGACATATCACTAACCGCAACATTGGTACGTAGTTGATTATAATTAACTCGAGTGATATTGATAGTTCGCTACCGTATGTCGCTTTGAAAAATACATGGACGACGATAATTTAATAATGGCAATAATAACTTTGGATAACAATTGATAGATAGCTACCTATTACTCAGTGTCCTTGAATTTTGTTAGTTTTACCTTAGTTGTAAGTAGATATGTTCGTAAAAACAGATTAATAAAACTATTTGTTGTAGATTATCTACATATCTGCCGGCCATAATGTGAATGAGTTTAATTGCCCCGGAATATGAATGACGGGAAATTCAGAGCGTGACAAAACAATGCTTAATTATCTGATATGAAATGTTAATTTCCTTGCATAATCTGGGTAGGGTTTCGCGTCACATATGATGACTGTATGAGATAGGTTAAATAAAATGAAAAATGTGTTTTGACAAGCTTCAATTAATCAGGTTTATAATAGCTCTGATAATGATAAGTATACTTCTCTCGCACTCAAAAATCATTTATAATAAAAAGTTTTAGAATGTGAAAAACTAATGTTATTCTAAGATTAATATGATCGATAACATTTTCGGTTCGATAATCAAATCTATACAAAACTCTAACAACCATGTAAATAAACGCGTAGTTCTACAACTACATGATAATTCTTCGTCTATTAGACTAGACAATTTGTTTCACATGACCCCATAACGAACGCAGCCAGGTGTAAAAAGCACCATTTGTCGCGGTATCCGGTCTAACCGTTTCCGTCTCGTTTCAGCCCGGAAGCGGAAATGACTCCAACTCCTCAATTTCCAATGGCTCGTCGGCCACATCACCAGCTTCCAGCAATACACCCAGTATACAGAAGGTAAGCATGGCACCAGTAGTCTTGTTAATTTTACATTTGAAAAGTGGGACACAGGGAAAAAATAATTCATGAAGTTCAACGGGAAACCAAGAGTCGGAAGTATACTGAGCGAGTGCCAACAAATTAAGAGATTAGCTGATGACCGGAAAATGTAATTTAGATAAGGATTTTTGGTATAAGCCTATCATTGGTCCGTTCACAAAGAGTAAATACTTATGTTCAGAACATACCGAATGATACCAGAACCTGGTAAATGAAGGTATCATTTCATTGGAGTTCATTCCGAAGTAAAATGAGGTGAAATTAATATTAACATCATAACACAAACGCTATTTGAAGGTTTGTTTTATGATGCAAATTATCAAATTATCAATTAACCTAATAGTTCTATACTTAGCCTTGTATCCAATTGTATTGCATTAGCTAAAGTAATATTTCTTCTGTGTGAGAAACCGCTTACGTTGACGCGACAAGAATAAATAAGTAAAACCAAGATGCACTGTAAAATTTCCTCTGACCTCGTATTCAAATGAAATATTAACTATTGAATGAAGCCAACATTTTTTGTCCTGGGCTATTATGTTGGCTCAGTAAATGTAAACTAGAACTAGACAATGGACGTATAAAATAGTGAGAAAAACAAACTTCATTGATTCAATTCAATTATCAACGATGAATTTGTTTTTATATGACTGCAGTGCATTAAAATATTATACTGACTGTAGCTACGACCTTGGTAGACCTCATCAAGGTGAGCAAACTGAATCACTGCAAGGTATAAAAAATTAACGCACGACTAAGAAAATATAGATATAGTAAACATCCGCCTCGGAATCCTCCCACACGATCATTAGGCAGATTCAATATCAATGCAATTACTATCAATGGATAGACTGAATGGAAGGTTCACCCCGACATTGAAATACCGTTAGGTACCTATTATAGACGATTTTATTGGTCACATAGAAGCCAATTGAAAACGACAAAATCTCATTACAGACGATGATTCACATTTTCAGTCAGAAAACATTCAATTTTCCTTGATGTAGGTGTGAATAGGTACTTATATAAAACAAGAATTAGTAAATACAATAGCAGGATGAAACAGCTAAACTCGGTCTATATAGGTTATAGAGCAATTATTATTATGCTTCAATTAAGTACGAATGAAAAAATTTTCGAGATATATCAGAGACGAAACAATATAGGCCCAATTTAGATCAATTAGACAAGAATGAGACTAAAAACTATATGAATGCCTATTTAATAGACGAACTATTTTAAGAATTCAGACTGATGATAATATCTTGCTTAAACTATAGTTTCTAAATATATGAATCTCTTTTCAGACGTGTTCAGAACTAATAAAGGCTGGTTTAAAACAATCAATCGAATCAAAAAGAAAGATGTCAGGCAGCGACACAGACATTGGAATGAAACGGATGAAGAGAGAAGACAGCGACGATGACTATGATAGCAGTCATACAAATCATACTAAATCTGATGGGGTAAGTTATTTACTAAGATAAATTACAATACAAATAGTATGTACAAAAGTTACAATGCAACAGTAAAATATAAATTCCTCTGTAAAATTAAAGTGAAGAAACATAGCACCCAACTGCCAATTTCAGCATGTTAGTGAGCTTTATAAATATTAAATTAAAAGGTTAAATCTTGCCTTGAATGTACCTGCTTACCACACATGCATTTGCTGACGAAAACAGAGATAAGCCCGTCACTAAGACGAAGATAGCATTAACGTATGCAAAATAACCACAGGTGGCTTTAGATCAAGATAGAAACGCAGTCAATTGAATACAGAGACATCACAAATACCTACTGAATGGAACAATGCGTAAGATTATAGACATTGCGACATCGCCCATGAGTCTGAAACTGTAGTCGTAAAACATGTTTATTTCTAAGACTTCTCTACGAATGTAAAAAGTTATTGTTATGTTACGGTTTCTTCGAAATGTCGGTAATGATTCACAATGTCACACCATGTCCATCCATACCTACCAACCTACCTTAAATGGTGTTCAAGACCTTTTCTAAGAACTTATGATTTTACTAAATAGAGTTAGATGCTCAATGAAATGGAAGTCCATCATTTTCCTGTTTCATTACCGACTTTAATTCCGTGACCACAAAGTCACACTAAATTGATATCCTGCGGTCGGATACTTAAGTTAGCCTGAGAATAGTCACGTTTCTCATAATAGATTTGCTATATAATTACTACGCGCACATGTTTTTTTAAAATAGATAACATTGTTTTGTGTCTTCTGCCTAAAACATGTGTTTGTCGTTTTAATTTAAATTATAGGTACCTTCATGTACTTACAATATAGCGACAAAACAAAGGATTCGAAACATACCTAACATTTTAAGGGACACATGCATTGAATTTAGTAGATATGATAATCATGACAACAAAGTCGTTTGATTACATTCTGCCCTACAAGCCACCCAAGTGTTCAAGGAACGATACAAAGATAGGCAAAGAAGATTACAAATAGTATCTAAACTGGCTTTTATAGAGGTGGCTGTATGCATTATAATTGAACGGTATCATTGATGATTTTATTAGCTTACGACGAACGCATTGCAAATGCGTTGTGTGACTTCACTTCCTGAATCAAAAGGCAACCATGTAGCAATGAGAAATCACGGACTAGCCAGACCTATTGTCGAGGCTATACACTTATTTAGGACTTGGAAGTTAGCACTTAAATATTCATGGGTTTTCAATGACTTTCGTGAATAAACTATCTAATTTGAAAAGTCATAAAATGTTGCGTAGACGAAGAGTTAGATAGAGGAATTTAAATAATATTAACAACTACCTTACCTACCTATATCCTATTTGGTAATGGTAAGATTGATGGAACATACAAAGCAAGATAATGAGTATTATGTACTCACCAAAAAAGATATCATTAACAACTCATACTCATAGTATACCTAATCGTACCATTATGATTTTCAAGTTAATTTAGATAAACAATGATTTCGGTATCTGATTAGTGTTATTTTACAGCTTACACCTGAAGACGAGGAGCGTAGAAGGCGAAGAAGGGAACGGAACAAAATAGCAGCCACCAAATGTAGGATGAAGAAACGGGAGAGAACGTGCAACCTGGTCACGGAGAGCGAAGTGTTGGAGACACAGAACATAGACTTGAAGGCACAACTCAAGGTAACCATCATAGCTGTTATGTCAAGCTTCAAACCATCTCTAGTGTTTGTTTGCATTATAAAAAAGAATAATTGAGAAGATCTTTGTCAGTAAAATAACCAATTAAAGTTAAACATAGAATGAGATGGTAATCAACTAATCACTCTCATAAATGATTGTGTGATATTTGTGTGTTCTATCTACTAATTGTTAAGATTATGCATTATGGACTTTATATGTCTGGAAAAAAAAAACGATTAATTATATTAGAGACAAACTAAGTAATACTAGGTATACAAAATATTAACTTTCAATAAAGGCAACTTGGGTGATATAAAGGAAACTGAGTTGCCGTCAAAGAAGCACTGTATTCCAATTTCCAAAATTATATTTTAGCAAAATAAACACACGATAAGATTCAACTTGAGTACTACATTCTCAAACATTTGAAAGTAATTCCGCTATCAGCTGCACCCGAGGTGTAAACGATAACGCTTGCAGCAAACCACTCATTAGTCTTAATTACCGTCCGATAAGATTGACTGACACCTTTAACACCGCATTTGTTTTAGGACCTTGAAGTACAGAAGCGGCAGTTGATAGACATGCTATCAGTGCACTCCGCGTCTTGTGTCAAGAACAATTCCAATAACAGAGGATCGCCAACAACCCCTTACAACATGATCCGAACATTCGACACATCTCCTACAGCATTCCCAAACAATTTCGAAACTCACTCGCCGTACATAAGACCAGAGTCAGCCAACATACTCGCTTCAAGCTACACTTGCGTCACTCCACTGAACGGCGACTCTTCAATTGATAATATGGCATCGTTCGAATACGTCACTCCTCAGCTAATAGAGAACGAATATAATCGACCTGACAGCGTACTCAGTCTCCCCGTAACCACTGAAGGCAACTTTGCCTCTACAGATGGATATCTTCCAAAATCTACCAGTCTCCTTGTGCCTATCGAGGCAGAACAAGAGTACTATGACTCAGAAGTGAACTACAACATGGTTCTGAACCAGCAATGTCACAACTACCAGAGCACCTTACCGGAGACTCAGTCCAAACACAATAATGGAATCAACGACGGATGCCTCGTCTAGCAGCCGCTGCAATAGCTGTCGTAGGGTCCAAGTTATTTTCGAAATTGTATACGTGTTTTAGCAATTTAAAATTATAAATTCGAAATAGTATCACCGTTATAAATACTATAAATAGACATGATGTTCGTCATAAAATTTTGTTCATAGGAAGTTAATAATTATGATCCTAATAGACAGACGTTGAAGCAAGTTTCAGATAAATGTGATTAAAAATATTTTGCTAATTTTGTATTTCCAAATCTGCGGTAAACAAGGGGTAGGGGACCACCAAGGGCGGGGAATTTATTTCGAAACGAAATCGTATGTCTACTGTGTAGAACAACAAAGTTACTTTAGTATGGTGCCTGCTATACAAGTGTATAAAATTTTACGTTTTATCAAAAATGTTTTAAAAACTTAAAGAAAAAAGATAAAAATTAAATTTATTTTCATGTGTTGTGAAGTAATTTTGAGTCACCATATTTTGTTTACGGAGTAACATCAAACTGTGTAACAGTTTTGTAGGTAGGTATTTCACATTTTATTTTAATTAGTTATCTAACAATTACCACATTAATTTTAAATTTAAGTTCTTTAATTTTGCTTTGATATGTTACAAATATTTTATTTAAGATTTGAGATCTGAATTATTTTGATTATGCAACATTGTGTTAAATGTCGTGAGACACTAGTCTGGAGTAGGTTTGTAATTTAAATTTAATGTTAACGACATCACATAATAAAATATTATCTTCCAGTACAATTAACCTAACGAATACCTCCTGTTATATTCCAAAATCATATTTTACTACAGAAGTATATATACAGATTATAAAGAGATATAATTACACAAATATAATGGTGTTAAATATTTGATAAGCTAGTTATAAGATGCTTAAACTCAGATTAATTCGTGATATATTATTATTTAGGGTATATAACATTTATTATAATCATAATCTGCCTAAATATTGACATTAGTCTTCAACAAAATGTTGCTTAAGAATGTTATCTTTAATTTTATGTGGCAATATCGTTACCATTTTATCTAAAGCAGCTTAAATATACCAATTGAAGTGCCTTGGATGTAACTCAGTAAAATGTTGTCTTTTTCTAACAGAATGTATACTGACAAAATTCATAAATATATATTTATAAATTAGATGTGTAGGTACTTAGGTATATGTATGTACTTATTATTATTTACAATGAAATTTATGTACCTAAATACTTTAGCATATAGAGCCTTTACTAGTACATATTAAAAGCATAATATTTGGTTGTGTAACAACTGGAGTTGTACTGTTACATAACAAAAATGTATGTTTTAACTTTATCATTTCACATACAGTGCCTATAAAATATATTATATGGGACACCTTAAAGAAATATTGTTTCGTTTAAAGGACTAAAAATATCTAACGTTTTATTTTATGAAAACTTTATAATATTTTATGTCGATACTAATGCAGATGTATTATCGTTAATAATACTCTCAATTTTTAATGTTGAGACTAAATTTCTGTGCCTAAACCGAACTGCGCTATTGGTCTAAAATCAAAATCATGTTATTATACAAGCGAAATGCGTGCCTTCTGCATACAGTGCCTAGTCTTAGACTGTTCAGAGCAGTCAGTCGCGCGAGCATTTATTTTTATATTGTTGATAAATAGTTATTTATTGCAGAGCACAATTGACGTTATAATATCTTGTATGACAAGAATGTCTCTAGACTGTATTGTATATTGGTTTGAGAATACAATCACCTTAATATTCTTCTGTTTGAAGCGACATGCATGGAATGTGGGTTATGATTTCTTGAGCCCGTCATGTTAACTTGAGCATGAGAGATTAACAAATAGTACCTTTGGGAGTAAAGAAATGACCACAAAGGTGAATGAAAAGATCTGGTCACAAATCCAGTAGGTCTTTAGAATGGCAGTAGTTCGTCACTAGCGCGATCTAGAGCTGTTTCGACTTTGTGGTCGATTTTTTGCAAACATTTAAATTTGTTATCATACGTTAACCATTTAGCTACCGCATTTTGAAGATAAAGTCACCAAAGTAATGTGTAAAACCAGTGGTAAAACCCGAATTAACGAACAAAAAGTTTGTATGGTTCTTTAGACTGGATACAAAGGTTATTGTATTTTCAAATAAGTTTTGTGGTAATGATCGTACCATCGTAGTAATCTTGTGTTTGAGATTAACTTAAGAAGGTATAGCTTTGAGATTCGGTTGCGAGTTAACATTCTGATGAAATATTACAAATAGTTGACCAAACACATTTCGGTGGGTGATTTTCCGTCTGGTTTCATGATTGGGTTTGAATGCTTAACTATTTGTTTATATTGATCATTTTGTTAGATTTTAATAGTGAGTATCGGATTAGTTGTAAATATTTAGTATTACACTTTGTTTAAATTGTTGTTGTTGATAAGATTTAACTTTGTCATTTTATCTTTTATAAATCCCATTATAAATTGTTATATTTAATATTAGGGCGTATTGTTCTTCTAACGCTTTCAATTTTTTGTATTATTTTACAGATACTTTTAGTTTTATAAGTTTTTGTGTTAAAATTCCATATTAAATTTGACAGGTCACAAAGTGATAAATTTTGAATTATATTCTACGACTTCTATATTATAATTATGGAACAGTAGGTTAACGAATTAAGTTTTAAGTGTTGTAAACATCACTTGTACCTGCTTGAATATAAATATTTTAACAATCAAAGCAAAATTATGGCGCTTTTATATCGAAAAATAAATCATTATATTGCATAAAGAAGTTTGATTCAACATAGCCCCTTAACCACTCATCGAACTACAACATTGTATCAATTAAATACCTATAATTTATACATTAGGTAAACAGCTAATTCATTTGTTTTCCTTATATTGAATAATTTCAAGCGTTTCATAGAACAGTTTTTACTTATTAAATACCTCTTTAGCACACAACAAATTAGTATTAAATTTATAATTTAGAACCAACAAACAAATATTACTTTGTTGTTTCAAACCGACTGAGGGATATAATTTATGTGAGTGTATGTATGTTCCGATATAACTCCTTTATACAATGATCCGAATATGATGAAATTTGATAGATATTATATATAGAAATATTTAGAGGTCTGGGGACACAGGATAGGCTATTACAATTCTTATAATTTTACTCAATGTTAGATAATGTTTTAATATATTGTACTTATTGACTTGTCCAAGTGATCTTTAGGATTTTATGGAAATAAATGACATAAATCTTTAAATCTTCTTGCTAAAGTTATAAGACGTGGCCCCCTAACATACATACTTTAACTCGGACGGAGTCGCGGGCTAGTCTCTATGTATATTCTATTATATGTATCAGATTATCTAGTGCCGTAACACAAGCGTCCTGCTTAGCACTGGGCTAGATATTGCTGTGTAAATTGTCCAGCAATATTTCGTCGGTGTCGAGCGAGAAGTCACTAATTGCAAAAACCGTGTTCCGAGATAAACGCGTTTTAAGATTTTTTTTGTCTTTAAGCCGTAATATCTCTGTAACGCAAATAGATAGCAAATATGTTTCTTTGAGGAAATTATGGCAAATTTATCCCAATAATAAGATTTTCAATAATATTTGAAATAACCATATTAAGTGATTAATTATAACAAAATCTTGAAAAAAGAGCAGTTAATGACTTTTGCCAAACACTGCAAACAGATATTATGCAAACATTCTGTTGAGTTAGTGATTTATTCATGCAACTAATTTAATAATGTTAACTGTGATTTGAGCGTGATTATGACCAAATATAAGTGTTTTTCACTAATTATGAAAAAATAATTAAATTCTTTTATAGGAGATGATAACGCAGCGTCGGACGTCCACCAACAAAGTGGACAGATAATCTTATAAAGGCTACCGGTTCACGGTGGATGTAAGTTGCATCCGACCGTAATACCTGGAAGTCATATAGGGAGGCCTATGTCCAGCAGTGGACGTCCAATAGCTGAAATGATGATGATGATAGTAGATGATGATAAAAGTATAAGCGTGTTTTAACACTATTATGAAAACTAGCAGTGAAGATTATTATTTAATTATATTAATTTGACTTAAAAGAATAAGATTTCATTAAATAACAATCATCATCATTTAAATAAAATTAACTTTCAATACAAGTATGTTTAAACACTATTATAAAACTAACAACGAACATTACTAATAATAATTTTTTTTTAAATAATCATCATTATTTAAACCATCAACACACACATACGTTAAAATACAATAAATATAACTTAATCTTGCAAAGACTGCATAAAAAAATAGACTCGTATGTCAATGTTTATTTTAGATAAGATCTAATATTCCTCTTCTGCATTTCTTCTCAAGTGTCTAGTTCGGAAAGCGGTTCTGCATTGTCTTTTATTACTTCGAACCATGAGTAAAATTCAATAGGAATTATGTCAGTTCAGTATAGGTTGATAAAATATTCCATAACAACCATAATAGTGAATAATGTCCTTGATACAGCAAAAGAAACAAGGAATAAGGGATAAGAACTGACCAAAAACGAATGATTCTTTCTTAAAAATACGATGGGCAAAGGACAAGAAACATTTTATAAACCTATACTGATCTAATATCTAATAATTATTATTCCTGTTGAATTTCACTCATTGATCAATTAATTCTCATTTACTAAAAAAATATCGTTAAGAGTGTCTACTAGCTAAATTAATAATGCTGCCTTTCCAAGGTATTTTTATAATATTGATTGTGTTTTAACGTATGTATTTAATGTTATTTTTTATGAAAGCTTATTATTTGTAATAATGTTCGTTGTTAGTTATATATTTAGAAACCTTTGTGGTTTCTGGGTGTTATTAGATATTATAATTATCTTGAATAATTTGTTATTGATGCTAAATAAATAATAATAGTGTTAAAACATTGTTGTTACCTATTCCGTATTGGAAGATAATTTAATGTATTTTTACCTTGACATACATAATGGTGGTATTAAGTAGTGAAAAACATTAACAAAAGATTATACTTTTGCTCAAATCATAGTAGGTACACATTACATGGATAAATGTGCCAGGTGTTTTACAAAGTCCTACTATCAAAAATATAATTATAATATTGCTTAAATATTTGCGTGAGTTATTGGTATTTTATTGATATAAAAAAACTTTACCTAAATGAATTTATAATGTACAGTGATGGAAATAATAAATAATCAAATAACAATACATAATTAAAAAATGAATTGTAGGTACCTAAATATTAACCTATTGTACTGTAAATTTTGTAATTCTTGATTTCACATAAGTGCGTTAGTTATTTTTGATCATCCAAAAATCGCAGGATGCACGTTTTATTTCAGTATGAAGTCATTAAGATCAATTAGTCATATAAAATAGTAACAAAATTCGAGAATTTAGTTATGCACATAATAACTAAGTGCAGTTAGTGACTTGTACGCAAATGCTTATTCCTCTTCGTGGCATCGTGATGTATTAAAAAGTAACTAAGTGACTTTAGTGAGGAACGTTTGTTCTACATATCACCTAAATATTTAAATCTAATAATACTTAAGTGAAGTTAGTTACTTTTAATCATACAGTTTATTGCTATTACAGGCACTTAATGATTTCTGACATTTTTATATTTCCTAAAATACACAGAAATAATATTTTTTTATTTTCTCATAAGGTAGATTATAGGTTTAAAAACACTTTGGCATCATTAAGAATCCGGCGGAGGACGAATTTCCCATACAAACGTAATACCAAAATTATTTGTAATTCGGGCATATTTCCATGATATTATTGCATTATTATTATTTAAATAGTATTTATCTAGGTTCCTATGGAGTTATTTTTACAAAATACCTACTTTAAATGAAATTAAAGCCAATCGCTTTTTGCAAATTTTTTACGTTAAAAATGCATGTTTTCTTCTTATTGGTTTGGTATGAAAAACAACAATATCTTAAAAATTATTTGCATAGAAACATAGCTTATATTGTTAAGTCACCGAATAAAAATACTTTGTGAGGAATACAAAATGTTTTCAGTCATCATTTTTGGTATTACGGAACACATCCAAATTCATACCAAATTTTCAACAGCTAGTATTGCTTATCGCTCGCACTAACTCACACTAGTGCAACGCGTATTTACAAGAACGCTCGGAACTCCTTCGTCGTGAGGGAAGGAGTCTATCAATAACCAATAAATACTCTAACGTAGTGATTATATTCTCTTTGGAGTCTATTATATTTATTTTTTTTCTAAATCGGTGTCTAAAAAGTTACTGTGACTTTGGCTTTGTTTACAAATTTTGATATTTTTCTATTTTATAAATTGTAAGTCCCATGTAATGCTTTAGTGTAAACTGTTATGTTACATTGTGTGTTAAAATAAAGAATTTGTATTTGAATTACGGTTTGGTAGCTGATAATGGTCTCGGAACGTTGGGTTGTATCTCACAGTAAGTGCCTAACTTATATTATTGTTGCTTGTTTTATTTTAAAGTACAACAAGTAAAATCAACCTACCATCGTTGGTACATGTACGAAACATTGGATGTTTCATTTAGAATCATTTAGTCTTAGATTCCCGCCGCGGGACAACTATTTGTATGATCTGCAAATATTTGTTCCGGGTGTCTGGGTGTTATATAATGTAAGTATAATAAAATAATATCCATCTATGTATGTATATTATATTAAGTACTTATATCAGAAATCTAGCATCCGTAACACAAGCTACGAGCTTACCACGGGGCTAGAAGTTGCTGAGTGAATTGTCCGGCAATTTTTATTTATTCTGTTGTTTCAATGTATAAGTAGGTCTTATAGCCATAGTAAATTGATTAGATTATAATTTGTATAAATATTTACAGAGCCACGACGATCAAGCAAAAAACGCCTGTGGTTATCAGTTCCCAGGAAAAAGAGGTCCCTTCCCGTAAAGAAAAGAAATAAGTACTCGAAAAAAATAAAAATATGATTTTTGATATGATCGAACAAAGTGATGACATGTGATGAAACACTAGAGTTATTATTATGTTGTATGTTTTAGTATAACATTTTAGTAGGTACCTATGGTAATTGTGTAAATTTAGGTTATAAAGCACTTTGGTTGCTTGGAAGAAATCGCTTTGAGTGATAAGGCCACCAGTTCTATGAATAAATAAGTTCTATTGCTATTCTTTATAATAATGTTTAAATTAAGTTTTCAGGGTGATGAATAAAAGTATTATCTGTCTAGCGAAATAAATGTTTACCGCTAAATCCTTTCTTTTGTTCTCTAATCATAATTTTATAATGCTCGTAATTTTGTAATCCTAAATTTAGTAGAAGCAGAATATACATAGTAGAAGCAGAACCGTATGACGAACCTACCTACACTCCAGCCAAATTCGGAAATTAAAAAAAAAAACCTAGTTTTACTTAGATACTAAGTAGGTATTTCTTGATAGATTTCTTATGTAGACTTTGTTGAGAAACTTGAAAGAAAAAAACGCATTGGCAAACTAAACATTCACTGAGATTTTTTTAACATACCGGCTTGATAACTAACATATCTCAACACGTATTGTTTGTGCAGCAAGTGTTTCAAAAGCGAAGCCGGTGCCGTCAAACGATTATTAAAACATTAGATATCTTTTTCTATGGTCATGACATGAAACATCAGGTGAGCTATCCTAAATTCCTAATATAACCTAACTACTCACGCACACAGTCAAACACTGTGGTTGTCGTCATCGGCTAATAGAGATAGCGATATGCGAGCCGATTTTCGCACGCGCCTCGAATTGAAATTCCCTGCAAGCGTCACCGGCCCCTTAAGTCATTTTGGCCAAATTGGCAATTAGTGACTTCTCGCTCGACACCGACGATTTATTATTTATGTATTAAGATATGGAGTAACAAAAAAATCACCATAGGTAGCAAAGCCATTTATTGCTTACAGCTTCACAATACTATGATCATACAATGAACACATAAATATAAGTATATACCTAAAGTAGGTATACCTAAAGATTTCTGCAAGCCCCACTTTTGTATGACATTTCTTCTATTTACCTAAAAAATAAATTAGCATTACAATAACGTTAGAGACTTGAAACATGGCCGAATCAAATTAATTAAAAATAGTTTCCGTAAAATGCAAGCAAACATAACAAAACTGAGGCCAATAGTTTGTCTATAATAAGTACCGCTTTATATTCTAATAGAATTCATAACAAAATAAGTTGCAAATAAGTAATTACGTTACACTGATATACGCTTGCTGTCTGTTACCTATTTTAGTTTCGGAATGCGAGTTTTGTTTTACGAATTTTTTCTTTGATTCGGCCATGTTATTAAAAGGATTTAAGTTATGGTTAGTTAAGCCAAATAAGATGAGTTTAGCAGAATGGAATTAGTACATGATTATGATAAACTAAATGGTATAAGTGATTAAGATATTCTATTCCAGACGCAAGATAGAAACTTTGTTTCATTATCAATTAAAAATGTATGCAAGCCAGCGCATACATACATTGGGTGATTTGTTTGTGTATAAAAAATTGGTTCACATACACTTACTAACTTTCGTTTGGAATAGAGAGAGATGAGAAAGGAGTATTTAATAATCAAGTGGGCTTTTGCCTTTATGATGCCACAGTTGGGCAAAAGCAGAACGGACAAATGCTATATCGACCATAGACTACAATGACACCAGTCTTGTTACGCATAAAAGGGATGAATGACAATTAAGAAAAATAGTAAAAATAACCAAAACCGATGTTAATGGACTGAATGATATGTTAGATACAAAATGGTAAAATTGCGTACTTATTTGAAGCCGTTTAGGTCACATCTCCATTGCAACTTCAAACGCTGGTGGAAAAAAAACTCTTAAGAAACAATTCTATTTTTTTATATATTTTATAGCGATGAATCAATCACTATAAACATACAATTTAGTCTTCTTTTAAAGACTGATAGATGTCGCTACCAGTGCGTGATTATAAGGTATGAATTTATTAGACCGTAACTCCTCGATAGCGTAGTGGTCAACGCAGCTAGGCGTACACTAAAAAGCGTGGGTTCGATTTCCACTCGAGGAGTTAAAGTTACGTTGTGATCTTGTAATTTTTTCTATTTTCTAATTTAAATGTTTCAATCAAACAATCGCAATAACAAATTACAGTCGCTAGGAGTTAATGAAATTGCATTAAAACTGGCGCAAATATAAATATTTAAGAAAAAATACATGTTTAAAACTAGAAGCTGTATTATTGTAAGAACAATACTGTGTTTAAATATAGGCTTTTATTTTTAAAGTAATTGGAAAACATAGAGTATTAAGCTAGCGTGATCTCACTAAGTTATTCACAATGATGATAATTGGTTCTATTAGAGACAAAAGGTAATAATAATTATGTAGTTTGTATCCAATGTTTTATATGAGATTTTATATTTGACCATTCCAATATCTTTTGTAGACTCAAAAAGTAGGATTTTCTCAATTCTACTTATCAGTAATGTTGTTACTTCAGATTTTTTGACTGGGAGAACCGATTTGATAATTTATTTTTAAAATGAACTCAATAATGAGTTTATTATAGTTAACTTACCACTTGGAGCGTTTCGACCAATCCTTAGGCGTCCAATGGAGGCATTTCGGGTCAATTCTCAAATTCCGTCTTTCCAAAGTTTTCTCATGTTGCTGAAATAAAATACAAATAAATATAAATATTGCTGGACAATTCACACAAAAAAAAATGTCACATATGCTTAAAACTCTTCAAAGTTCTCATAACATACTGGTTTTCTCACGATGTTTCCCGTCACCGTTAAAGCTTTTTTTTTTCAAAGAAATATTTTGGGACATCATTCTTAAAAATAGCAAAAGAAGAGTGTATAAAGCTCACCTGGCTTATGGAGATAATGTACTGTCCTTTGTAGTAATTGATGAGGTTCAGATTCTGCAGCGTGCTTATTACGTCCTCTTTCTTAATGCTAGTTAGCTCGCAAATCTCGCTGAAAATACAAAATATTGGATCAGTATTGAAATCTTTTAAATGATAATGAAAAAATCTTATTTTTTATAAACCATTACCACTTCTGGGCAAAGGCCTTCCCCAATTTTTTACGTCATCAAAGAGCACATAAACTTTTCAAGAAGAAAAATCTAGAGGTGCGTGGCGGGGTTCTATTCTAACCCATGACCAGACCCAGAACCCACGACCGGAAGGAAAGAGGGTGTGCTCCCTTAGCCAACACGGCTATTTATTTACATACTTAATAAGAATGCTGGCTTCTATTTTGGCCAAAAAATTTGCATTGCCATTCAATTTTGCAATAAGGTTTTTATAAATGTAACTTACCGCGGCTTCTCTCGCGTTATATTATATTCCCACTGTAAAAGTATACTATGTTTTTGTCCTGGTTCTGCCAATAATTTTCAGCCCAATCGATTCAGCCAATCTTGAGTTACAAATAGTGTAACAACACAACTTTTTTTAAATAAATATATTAAAAGATGTAAATAGTTAGTGTTACTTGATAGTAATGATTGGTTTCTCGTTGTCCCCCACGGGCTTGGAGTGCATGAGTATGTCCAGTATGGTCTGCGCCCAGTAGCTGCGGTACGACAGCAGGCCCAGGTCCGACAGCGGCTTCTCCGGAGAACCCGTCTTGCCTTCGAACTTTGATAGCTCGTAACCTGAAATAGATGAATTATCATTTACTACGAATAAGAATGAAAAAATATTTATGTAGAAATATCATCTTATAGCCTAGTATAACCCGCGCAGATAGAAAATTGATTTGAAAATGGCGGCGGGTACGTATGGTACGATTGGCAAAACAAGGATAAAACTATAGACAGCGATAGAGAGTGAGCGAGAACGCATGCGAGCGGACGCCATTTATAGATCAATTCTTTAAGTGCGCGGCTTATATCACATAACGGATACAAATCGGTTGCCAGCTCAACAGATCAACAAGCTCCACAGCTTTGATGCAATATTTTGTGTATTGTCACAACTCTGGCTGAGCTGGCAATATTTTGTATATTGTCACAACGCTGGCTTTCAGTGGCACCGTGCTGTAAGGGTACTAAAGCTATTAAAAGATAACATAAATGAACGATGATGTTGCAAAAGTGATAAACTGTGGAGTGACTTCAACACCCATCTCTTCATCATCACCCATATAAGTCCCCACTGCTAGGACACATGGACTTCCTTCTTTGACGAGAGATTAGTCTTTTATACACTACGCTGGGCAAGTACCAAAATGTTTTTTTACAGCGTACACAAACTTTTCATGAAGAATAATCTAGAGGTGCGGCGGTGTTTGAACCCACGACCCTTATAATGAATAATATTACTTACTAAATTCAATTAGCAGTTTCCCATATCCCTTCCTCTGGAAGGGCGGCAGCGTCAGTATGCAAGCTACGTTGTAATCTTCTGTACTTTCCTTCTCCTTAGAGAAATACCCCACGATATGGAACCCTGAAATGGAAAATGAATATAAATATACATCCACTGGGACATATAAATCAACATACAAAAATTGTACATTTTTGAATTTAGAATACCTACCTACATGATTTGTTTTTCGTGCAAATGGCAACTTTGGAAACTGACAGCTGTCACCTATGTTTATTCTGAGTAACAAAAATGCAGTTGTTTTAAAATTTTAAAATTTAGAATAATTTGATTTTCTTGCAAATGGTTCGATGAAAAAAAATTCCTTAGTAATAATAATACATCTAAATACAAAATACATCTGAATAATCATTATACTAAATTAAACCTTCAAACTCTAGAGCCTCCTAAGTCGGTTAAAAACAAAACCCAAAAAAATTTTAGATTGAAGATAAAAGATAACACACCTCTAGTGTCAAACTCCGTCATAACATAGAACAGGAAGGGATCAGTATCGTAGTACAACGTCTTGTGGTCTAGGAACAGTTTTGCGAGCAAACACAGGTTTTGAGCGTAGCACTTATTCTTGCGGCCGTCGATCTCGAAGAACGATATACTGCCCTTTCGGTATATCTCGTTTCCGGGCGGGTGTTTTAGCTTACACTTTATCTGGAAATAAATAAAAATACAATTTACAATAAAAAAAATACGAATTGTCTTGGACAATGCTTGGTTTGTGAAAAAGTAAAAAAGGTGACAAAGTAAATTTTACGCTGAAACAGTTGTGGCAAAATATACGGAAGTTTAAAAAAAGTGGCCAAGTGCGAGTCGGACTCGCCCATGTAGGCTTCCGCAGCAATTGTTTATATGAAATAGTTTATGACGTATTATAAAAAAAACTACTGGATAGATTTCGTTCAAACCAATTTTCGTTGTTAGTTTTTATGGTTAAGTACAATATATATTTTTTCTAGATTTATCATCCTCTTATTTTAGAAATTAGAGGGGGGGGGGGCACTCTGTTTTCCACTTTGGAAGAGTCTCACGTCCAAACTATTAAGCTTAGAATTAAATGGTGTTAGAAACATTGTTATGATTTTTGTAGACCTATTCATAGATACCCTACACGTATGGGTTCGATTAAAAAAAAGTTTTTAAGTGTCAGTCCTATGTATGGGGACCCCTAAATGTACTTAATTTAATTTTTTTTTCAATTTTTTTATGAAATCTTAGTGCGGTTCACGGAATACATCTACTTACCAAATTTTAGCTTTATAGCTCTTATAGTTTCGGAGAAAAACGGCTGTGACATACGGAGGGACGGACGGACGGACGGACGGACATAACGAATCTATAAGGGTTCCGTTTTTGCCATTTGGCTACGGAACCCTAAAAATGCATAATTATATTATAGCGAAATAATGTCGGTATACTTACTAAATGTCTTTCTAGGCACTTTTTACTCTTTCTGTACTTCAAGCAGAAATCACAAATGTAAATGCAGGTGAGGTTCACCATTTCCTGAAACAAAGATAAATAATAGAAATAACTGTCAAACTCGCAACCTCCTGTGTTACAGACAGAGATATTTGAGCGTTGCGACACAGAGGTCGTAAAAAAAATCGTTGAAAACAGAACACAAGCGCGTAAAGATAAACCATTCTTAAAATGAACGCCCCTCCACAAACCGTGATAATTTCAACGTGTGGAAATACTTATTGCATAACTTGTGTGCGTGCTACAACTTTACTGAAGACATGGACTCATCCGCGCACTGCGTGGTCAACTAGTTGTGCGACCAATCCAGTGTAGGCATTGTATGACGAGGAGCGCGCTCTTTGTTTGGGCGACACGTCCAGTCGCGCGTTCGGCGCATTAATGCACTAGTTGGTCGATAGATCTAGCCTTTCTTTCATAGTGATATCGTTTGCATAAACGTTACTGAACATCCAATGACAAAGATCAATTTATGTGGTGTATTGTGGTGGAGGGGCGTTCATTTTAACCCTCTATTGCATACAGAGCCATATTTGGCTTTTTAACTTTAGTAATTTTTTTCTACCCTAATTAAAAACAAAAATTTTCAACTTTTATTGTATTAATGTTAAGTACATCAAACTGAAACGGAAAGCAATTTTTATTGTCTATAGCAAATGTAACCTGTCAGTATACCTTCATTTTTCTCCGACGCGTACGCAAACCTGTGTCAAGTTAATTTTACTGCAGTTTTGTTGTTGAAATTAAAATGGAAATTGTAAGAAAATTGCTTCTAAAAAATATTAATAATGTTCCATAGAGCTTCTTTTATTATTCCCTTTTGAAGATTTTTTTAAATATATGTTTATTGTTTATTATTTTCACCATTTTATATAGGAGCCATATTTGGCTTCATATGCATTTACGGTAAATACGCTTACGCCAAATATGGCTTAGTATGCATTTAGAGTTCTTTTTTTCTATATCTTCATAATGCTTTCTTCAGGCTTTTATGACACTGCTAAATGCACTAATTCTTTTCCTGGCGTTAGATCCCTTATTAACGATATTTCATTATCCGAATCCGATGAAGACGTTTTTGTGGCGACGTATACATGTCACTATTTGATTTCAAGCTTGTCATTACCAAACATTATTGCAAAGCTGGCAAGAGTCTTGGTACACATAGTGCCGAACATACCTCGTCAAGAGATAGTACACCTACCTCAAGATAAATTGGTACGCGTAAGATCTCATACACGTCGGCAAGGGGCACATAAGATCACGATAAAAGCGCAACCTCTAAATTCAGTGCGGTCATGTATAATTGGCATCAGGCATAATTGAAAATTTTTTTGGTAAATGGGTACCAAATAATCGTCAATTATGCCAAAATTATTGTTGTTTGCGTTCTCATATAAAATTTGAGGAATGTGGCGTTTTTCTTTGCTTGAATAGGAAAAGAAACTATTTTAGAGAATTTAACCTTGTGTGAGTGTTGTTACTTGTTGTGCATAGGAAGCCAAATATGGCGTAAGCGTATTCACCGTAAATGCATAGGAAGCCAAAAATGGCTTTTGATTTTATTTTCTAAATAAGAAGATTATTTAATTATTTTATTTTATATTTTGTCTATTAAGCCCTAATAAAACACATTATATTCAACAAATATTTTTTTTATCACATTTTTAATAATTCATGCAATAGAGGGTTAAGAATGGTTTATCTCTACGCGACTAATAACTAACAAAAAAAAAAGCATCATCAGTAGAAAGTATCACCTGTGGATATGGCGCGAAGTACCATGGCCGTATCCGGTTCCGTCCGAGCTGTATCATCTCAATGTTCTTCATGCGCGTGACCAGGTCGTCGTGTCCGTGCGCCAGCATGCTGCCCGACGTGCGCGGCCGCGCGGTGGGCGTGGCCGCGCCGCTGGCCACGCCCTCCTCGCCCTCCGCCACCTCCGGCTGGAACCAGACACATTTACTATTACAAATATGTATAGGTACGTACATAATATTTTTTTTAAATAAAATATATCTTTATTTCCTCTCACAAAACAGTACTTACAATAAGGATAACATTATGTTGTGGGTTTTAAATGATTTAAATACTAAAAGAAATAATAATCTAAATTGAGATTACATTCATTAGTAGTTATACTGGAAAAACTTTGTGAGAGACTGGTGCCTGAGATAGGTTCGATAGAACCTGTGATGATATAGACTCATTTTATTATATTACAGGATATACAAAATATTATCATTGTCATTGTATAGTAGGTTAGTGCAACGATACACAACAAATCAATAATTTAAATTTACATATTTATTTTCTTCGTATTGGGACTTCTCTCTTGTCGAGAAAGATAAGACCATACTTAATAGAATACATTCATACTTAGATATAATTATGTTTCTAATTTTACATATAAAACACTCAGAAAACCCGAAACAAATAATAGCAGATTTCTTGTCCCGAGGCGTTAATCATACCTCTTGCGTCGCATGCGGACATTCACCGCTGCACCCCGAGTTCGTCTTAAATAATTATAAATAAATAAATAGTAAAACCCCACCTCGCTTTCCAAAGAGTTGGCCTTCCGTTTCCTGTTCATTTTCTTCTGCAGCGCGGCGGCGAGCACCGCGCCGCCGTTCACCAGAGAGGACGGCTCGTGCACCAGCGTGGGGCTCGCCGGCCGGGATATCAGCTGACGAGGCTCCACCGCTATACTTTGTACTGTATCAAACATATAACATACCATGTACCTTGTCGTACAGTCGGCCAAGAAAATGGTCTACCAGTTTTGACAAGTTTTTGTGCAATGTAATGAATATGGTTGACTTTTCTAACATAATTTAAGTGATGACAAACGAATCTCAACCGTAGGGTGGTAGACAACATTTTTTGCTGACTGTACCCTGTTTATTAGATGTCACATGACAGTACGATTATTGTTTTTTATTTGTGACAAATAAATATATTTTTTTCTTAGAGCAGCCTTAACCGTAAAACTTAACTGCACCACATATTGCAAACTAATTCAATTTCAGCTGCAATATAATGTACAGAAGTAAGTTTGAATCGGAATGGTATTAGAGACAATTGTAACAAAGATGCATAGATCCCATAAAGTAAATGGTAATTATTTAGAATTTAAATGGAAGATTACATGAAATTTTAAAAATAATGATGAAATTTCAATGATAATTTTTTCCATAGGAGTTAATGATAAATTAATTAATGAATATATGATTTTTCTGAATATATAATTAGTATATGTTCAAAATACTTATTCATGTGTGATGTATTACTACTAGACCATTTCAGAGTGCAATACTCTATACTGAATACACAAGTATAATCATGCACACCATTTTACCATAGTTTAGAAATAACTTTAAAAATTTATGAAATTATGTACATATAATTTGATACTAGTCAAAAATGAAATTACGGGTTTTCAAAACATTTGGCAACATTCTTAAAATATGCCATACATGCCTCAAAATATATGTTTATACACAAGCATGAAATTGGCAAACACATACACAAAATGATACGAAACGTTAATGGAACACAACACAAAAGCGACAAAAAAAAAAATTAACATACCAATTGAATTTCTATGAGCAGCACCATTATGTGGAGTGCTAACTATAGGGGTCTTTTCAGGCTTAGGGACCGGTTGTATCACATTAGGAGTTCTACTATTTGTACTAGACTTCTGACTTTCATTGCAGACACTATCATCTGCAGACAAAATTTCAGTTTAAAAGCCAATCATTTATCCATTTATGTAAACTGAGATATAAAATAGGCAATTAACTACAACATCTCTACATCTACAACTCACAATCAAATCAAGAAGAAATAGAAGCAAATAAAAAGTAAGCTTTTGCTAAAAATAAGATATTGAGTCAAAAGACTAGCAAATTGTAGTAGACTAAACCAGTGTCATCAGGTTACTTGAATTCCTGTTCATTGTTTGATTAATTACCAGCGGCACCAATGCTTATGGTATCAATATAGTTCTATTGAAATGAATAGCAATAATAGTTAAGTTTGATATCCTGTACTTATATTGTTTTGTTTATTAAAGTGTGCAATTAAATTATTATCTATCTATCAATTAGTTGATCTATCTATCAAATTGATAGATGAAGGCAATAATCTCTAACAAATTATTTTTTATTTAGAATTCCAACATTATTTTGTACTCCCAAAATTGTTTATATACTAAAATGTTGAAATAAAGCAAGAAAACACCGAACACATACTAATAAAACTAGGCATCATTCCACCTCCTGAACCAATATGTGTCTTCTTCGGAGTACTGGTTCCCGTCGCTGTGCCATCTCCACGAGGGAACTGGACCTTCCTTGTATCCAGCCATGACTCTCCAACCCACTCATCCAGACGCTTATTAACTGTAATATAAATCATTAACCCGTTTAACAATCAAAATTACAGTTCAGCACAAAAACAGCCCAGAAAAGGTAGTTTTGTATTATTTATGCTCAATTCTGATTGCAGATTTAACACTGTTAATAACAAGCACAACAATGTGGACTTCAGCAAATCATCATTACAAAATCCATGAAAAATTACCGTTTTGTACCCGGACAAACACAACGAAGGCCAATGATACTAACATTAAATAAATAAATATTACTGGACAATTTACACAGCGAGCCCCGTGGTAAGAAGCTTGTGTTACATTGAGCTTACTGTGTAGCTAGATCTCCCTGGATTAAGTTATTTTTATAGTCTGAAGAAGGTTACTTACAATCAACGTAATGTACATAATATCCTCGTTGTCCTCGCACTTCCTTGATACTTATTATCTCGGCTAGGGGCCAGTCGTCGCCTCCTTGCATACGAACAGGCAAACGACATCCTTCAACAAGAGAGGCCTACAACAAACCAAGGTAAAAACATAATATAATAAATTTTGCGTCTAAGTTTTGCAAAACTGTGTAATATTTACCGCTGAATCACAAAATGTTGTTAGTTCATCGTCATTATCAATCATTTTACGGTAAAATTAGTAATTTGCTTAAAATCTACACAATTCCACGGTTTATTTTTCTTTTCTTCTGTCCAAACAACAGCCAGCACAGATAATGTTTAAATGTTTCCAGCTCGTAAAACGTCAAATGTGACTTTGATTTATTGATTTATTTATTTAAAAAAATATAATAGCGCGTTACATTAGGTCCATGGCTGGAATTTGTTTTTTTTTTGTAAAAGTTTAATCAGAATAACCTTATACTAAATTATAGATGCTGCTTCTCGCACGAAAAAAAGTTATTCCATATTTTACAGTACCTACCGTAAAATAAAGTCAACTTATGAAATCAAATTCTGAATAATATTAAAAATAAAAAACTTTATTGTAAAATTGTAAACTTTTGTACCCGGTTTAGGACATTAATGTTATAAAAATTAAAAGTTCAGAAAGAAAAACAGTAACACAATGACCTCTAAATAACCTTCTTATATGTTTAATATCTTGGAGTAGGTATTTAGTAGGAATAAGTCTATGGATAAGAAAACAAAATTTTAAGTTTAAGTTCTTTAATTGCACTAAGACGGTGCTGCCAACATCTTGCAAGGTGTTCATTGAGTTGTATTTTTTAAAGTTGGTAGGTATTTTTCGATGTCCGGTTAGAGCCAAGTGCGAGTTCTTCAAAGGTTTGAGTTGATCCAGTTGCTGAAGGATGAAACTCTGGCGTAGGCAGCGGGTAATCCCCTTTGGCAACCGCTTGCTGATCCGAAGGAGACGACACCGATCTGTAGATAGGAGAAGAACGGTCATCAGCATTATAATTAGACAGTATTCGTTAGCATTTGACGTCCTGTTTGTAGGATCTGCAGATATTTTCCCGTTTGTTCTGATTGTTTCCTACTTAGGTCTACCTACTTAAATATTGTCAAAATCTGTTTTTTTAACATTATACTCTATTATATAAGACAACGGGAGCCTGTGGTATTATTAGGTAGGTACCTACCTATAGATATTACGCGTGAACCGACACGTAGGTTACCTACCTACGTTTTATTTGTAGGTATTTACATACATACCTACCTACCTAAATAGGTACCTATCAGCTAAACACTTACATACCTACTACTAAATATTGATTTCCTATCAGTTCGGTAGGTAGGTACTAGGGCGTGCAAAACCGGAAACCGGTTTTTCTGAAAACCGGAAAACCGGACGAAAATTTACCATTTTTCAAAACCGGTTTTGGGAGACAAAACCGAAGTTGACTTCGGTTTTCCCGTCAATGAATTAAATTTGGATTTAAATCCAATTTTTTGAACTTACTCAAGAAATATACGAATTATACATGGAGATAATCACAAAAGTTCGAAATCTTTGTTGTCTTAAAATCTTTAAGGAAATCTCCCCTAAAAGCTGATCAATTTTATGTTTTTTCTTACGGAAAAGACATAAAATTGCAATAAGAATGACGCACACGATGGTCAAATATTATTTTTGATTTGATCGAGTTATTTTAAGTTTATATTATAAGTTCATGTTAACTAAACAATTAATTTGATCTACTTAATAGGCATAGGTTGATTAAAACAGATAATAAATAGGTTTTTACCTATGAAATTGCCGTTTTGCAGTACTGGTTTTTTAAATCATAATAATTATTTTTTGGCTTATAATTCTATAAATAATGGCATTCTTTTTCGAAAAGCAGATGCTTTTTGATTAATGGTAAATTTTCATCGAATTTCAATCTTTTTCGTTATCATGGATAAGTAAAAAATTCGAGTAATTACGGAATTTGAGTACTGTCGTGGCTGCAACGTGGCACTAGCGGCACCTAACATCAACAACGTTTACGCAGTTAACATTACAAACCAACAAACCACCTCCCATTGGTTTGCTTGCTTCCGTTCTGAAAATATCCACCTCAAAAATGTTCTCCTCGCGGTCGTCCGAAGACCTTTTGTTGCGATGATAAATTCAAGACGATTATGGAAGCTGATTACAATCTACGGCTGAATTAGCTGCAACTCTTGAAGTTAGCTTCGAAACAATAGTGGTTAATTTGCATCAAATCAGCAAGGTAAGAGAGGTTGACAAATATGTGCCCAACAAACTGAATAATCGCCAGCGTGAAATAGGCGTCAACATGTCCCTTGCACTGCTCAACAGACACACAAATGAAGGAATTTTGAATACCAAGTTGGTTGGATCCTGGTTCAACACCTGAACAATGCCCTAAACGTAAACATATATACATACATAAAAATCACTGATTATTACTGTTTGGCCGCTACTAGCTACTACTACTACTACCGTCGGTGTGATTCATCACAGCTTCTTATCAAACGAATTGAGCATTACTGCAATTATGTGTACTGAGAATTCTTTTTCTTCCTCGGTTCCTCACTGCTGAGGATCGTGACCACGTACAATCAGCCCCCACTGTGTACGGTCATATGCAGAGAGTAGAGCGCGGTGAAAGCTGCCTTCACCGGCCTGTTTGATGGTATCAGATCATCTCGTAGGAGCCCTGCCCTGTGCATGTTTTCCTTCCATCTTTCCCATGATGATCTGCTTCTCCAGACAATGCCCAGAACCGCATAATGTGTCCGAAGAAGCTAAGAGCTCTTTGTCGGCATGTTGTAGAGCCGTGTGGTGATTTTGAGCTCTTCTAGGATCGAATCATTGGTTCTCATGGCCGTCCATGATAAACGCAGCAGTTTACACCAGCACCACATTTCAAATGCTGCTATCTTGCTACTGTCACGGGATCTCACTGTCTATGTTTCGGCTAGTATATGTATATATGGATGAACCAGTGCACGCAAAAGGCGTACCTTCGTTTTCCGCCGAATGCCTCTACTGTGAATAACTGTACTGTACTGTGAATAACTGAACACAATGACGGGGAAACTGGCACATCACCAACCAGCATTGGCCAATCGCTCGTCTCTGTGGCTCCTGAACGTCAACGCACGACCTCATACTGCACAGCAGACGGTCTCCAAGTTGCAAGAACTGGGGGAACCTTCCGTCTTTCGTCTTACTCACCAGACCATGCGGCTACAGGTTACTACTTTTTCCAGAATTTGGATAACATCTTGGCGTGAAAAAATGTCGATACCCGAGAAGCAGTACAAAATGCCTTTAAAGAATTTGTTACCTCCTATCCAGCTGAATTCTTTTAAGAAGGGCATCAATATACTGCCATTACTTTGGCAAAGATGCATTGATTGCATGGGTGATAGCTTCGATTCATACAAATAATAATACATGAAAAAAAAATGTTTCATATAAAACGGCAATTTCATAGGTAAAGACCTAATATATCATAAAAAAGTTTATTTGTAGATATAGTGGGTATCTAAGAATATTGTTTTCTTATTTAAAATCTACTTTTTAATTTTTTTTCCAAAACCGGTTTTAAAACCGGTTTCCGGTTTTGGGCCCTCAAAACCGAAATTAAAAACCGGTTTTGAAAACCTTCCGGTTTTGCACGCCCTAGTAGGTACCTACCTACGTAACAATTAATCTTCTTAACTTGATCGCTGTTTTTTATGATAAAAATAGTGTTGATTAGGTACCTAGTCCAATTATCAACTGGGTTTTAATGAATTAGGTAATCTTGTTCCGGGAACGTCAAACAGTGGTGGTCAAATAATCCAGAGTTGCGCGGAGGGGCTTGAACCCACAACCTTAGGAATGAAAGTCGAGTGTGCTCCTACCCAACGGCTATTCAAATAAGACATGCTGGTCTAGAACTTACCTGAAGAGGCCTGCCATTCCTGAGGACAAAGAGAGGGCCACCGGAGTCGCCGCTGCAGCTGCTCTTGCCACCTTCGCCGCTGGTGCAGATGTTGCTGTTCTGGATGATGAAGGGGAAAGACCAGAAGCAGACGCTGTTGCTGATAGTGGGAAGATCTACGTAGCTGAGGGCGCCAGAGATCGAGCCACCTGAAATATTACAATTATGAGAATGGAAAAATAATGTCAGTTTGAAAGCTGCTGTAGATTTACAGCGGATTATTCTGGAAATTTGATATGATATTTTTGTACGTAGGTAGGTATATACTCGTATTACCTAAATATTTGGGTTTTAGATATATGAAAGTACCTACACTAAGAAAATCTTGGTTACGTTCTTAGGTAGGTATACCTAAATATGATTATTGAATATGATTTTATTTACGTAAGTAGATATAATATCTTACCGTCAGCTGTAAGACCGAAGCCAGAAACAGTAGCTAGTTCGTTGACAAACTGCTCTTCACCGGAAGCCAAGGCAATTGGAGTAATTGAGTCTGAAAAGAAGAAAACAATATTATGTCATCATTACCTAACCTAAATTTTCGCTAATGGGCACGAATCTTTTGGATTTTGGTATAATTAGCAAGATTCTTCTCATCTATTGAGTAAGTAAAATCTCTAAAATTTAGCTATGTAAGTTTTTCGATTTATGTTGAATACGCTAGTTTAGGTGGCTTATGCCACTTAACCCCAAAAAAGCTTCCACTTCAACCCCAAAAAATTTTTGAAAATCAAGTAGGTATACATCCCACTGAGAGGTTATTCACTCAACATAATATGTTAAGTAACCTATAAGATTCGAAAGAGAAAAGGAAAAATACATCAAATAATAATCTAACTATATAGTCGGTAAAATTCTTTGTCACTTCATTTAGCGTCTGAAAAAATTGAGCCTAAAAGTGCCATTACTTGAAGCGACACCAAAGTGGTCAGATCGCCACGAAACTAAGACCAATCGACGCAGAAAAATTCACTGATTTCAATTATATATAAAAGTCATTTTCGACCAAAGTGTCGCTTCAAGTGTTTTTCCTTTCCACCGTCGAATTATTATGTTTCATTGTTCTTTAGTAGAGTCGAGAATAAAAAGCTCAAAAGTTAATCATGTTTGACTACTTTCTGCAAATTAAGAAGAATGAAGAACCTAGTTCTAACATTTATATTTTTTAATATGGTCATCAACAAAAGACTCACTTAATCCAAACATAACAATATAACTATAGTATCTTATGGTAGGGGGGTACAATAAGTTAGAAATATAGTTACCTACTTATAACATAATTCAAATATAGAAATTACTTTTAAAGTGGGTAAACATAAATCTTTTGTTGTTAACAATTAGGATCAAGATACATACCAGAGAAGGTAAATGAGGGGACTGGTTTTACATGATCAATCATTACGTACTTGAAAAAGTAACAGCTCTGTCAAGTCTGATGATTGCGACATCATTGCGGATCAAGCTGGGAGTCCAGTTCTCGTGCATGATAACGTTGGAAGAAGTCAGACGGGTGCCACCACTGAAGAGATTGATGGATCCAAGGACGACGGTGAACTGAGAGGCCTGGTTCACTCCGTCGAACCAGCAGTGAGCGGCGGTCAAGACTCTTGTTGCGCTGATGAGGGAACCTCCACAGACACCTTGGCCTTGCCCAAACAGAGCCAGAAGACCAGCCTGAAGGATAAAAGGTTATGGTAAGTGTGTAATCTAGTAGGTAGTTATAGACTTGCTACGAGTACCTAGTTTGATGGTAGCTTTGGGAAAACTAACCTAAGGCTGTCTTCCTTACATTAATTTCTATACAGTTTTTTTTTTCAGTCCTAAATGAGAAAGTTAAATTGCTTCATAAAATGTTCAAGAGATTTTTTACGTTAAAAATATAAAATTAACAAGCTCTGTTATTGAAAAATTTAAACTCGTTTTTAAATCTGTTAAGTACTTAATATTTTTGAATTCTTAACAATAATATGCAGCGATCGAAGCGAAGCGCAATTATTTCTATGTAGCGAGTTCGGTAAAATATACCTATCCTTCATATATTTTTAATTTTTAAAGAATGTTTACAATATACATAGGTACCTGGAAGGGAATCTGGTTAGCGCTAGCATGAGAGCCTCCTACGACTCTGATGGAAGAACTTTCGGCAGCACGAATCTTCTCAGCAAGAGGAAGTCCATATTTAGCCAAATAGTTGTAAGCCGTGATATCCTCAAGATCGATGGAATCCTTGATGCTGGCAGCATTTGCTGCCGCCGCAACAGCCAGTAAAACGAGAGCGAACTTCATGGTTAGTCTTCTGAAACTATGAAATAATAATTTCCATGACTTTATATAGTGAAGTATAGATAACGTAAGTGGAAGGATTAATACATTGTTATCTATAACGTATTAAAATTAGCAGGTATTAATTATTTATCAATGGGTTTTTACCCACTAGTTTACTATCTTTCCTAATAAGAGATTTGATTGTTTGCTTGTTTGTAGGTATGTTCGATTATGATTATGATTGAGATTTTTTTTAAGGTTTCGTTAGTGATCATGGATTTCTGTAAAATAATATAATTAATGAAATTGTAGTAATTATTATAATTATTATGTTCTGTGTTGCTGTCAAAATATTAGAAAATGTTTTTGAAAAAATTACAAGATCACAACGTCCAAGGTTTACGTACGAAGTATTCTTGTAATTTCTTATTTAAGTAGGTACCTACCATGTTCTAATTATTAGTTTGACGAAACCAGCGGGATGTTTATTATGGCCTGTAGGCTGTAGGCCTGTAGGCCAAACCAGCGGAAAGTTCGAAAAGAGCGAAAAGTTTTATTATGGCCTACTTACAGACCAAAATAGAACTTTTCGCGTTTCGTCAAACTGACTAAAGGATTGATAGTTTCGGTACCTACTTAATTTGAATTTGACATGTTCAGTCAGACGACGACCGTTGGAACGTAATTCTTACTCAGCATTATTAGCAGATAGCAGATATCAGCTCAGATTAGAAAACACATATGTTTAATTTATCGGTTCTTTTTGCGCATAGGTTCTATCGATGACTAAGGATTATGATGAATGTAGCTACGTAGCATCTAAAGTGGCTATTGTGAAATGCCTATCTAATAATACTGTAATAGTCTACTGTTCCTAAAAGTCGGCTATGTGTTAGTACACTCGACTTTAATTCTGAAGGTTTTGGGCTCAAACACCGCCGCGCACTTTGGACTTTCCATCTTGAAAAATTTAAGTGCGCTTTGTAAACACTGGCTCCAACGGTGAAGGCAAAAATAGTTAGGAACCGGCATGTTCTGAGAATTATACACTTATTATGACGTTGACTGAAGTTTTTGTTTTCTACTAAGAAAAAAACCGTTATTATAGAAATGCAGATGCCTCTTCTGTTAGGTTTTTTTATAGGTATACCTACATTAAATATGTCCTTAAATCTTTTTTAATACTATTATTCATTTGAATAAGTACTTATAGCAATGCCGTATGGCATTGCTCTCGGAGAGCTGAACCAATTTTTTTCATGTATATGAATAAAATTGGTTCAGCTCTCCGAGAGCTGTTATCAGTTTTAACCTAAGTATTTTAGGCAAGCAGAAAGTACCTACCTACATATGTCTCGCACTACTCAAATTGTACCCCAACACAAATCTGATTAACTTGCTGATGAGTACATACATACATCTAATTCTAATTTTTTGTTGGGGAACTAGGGACTGACGTCTCGCTATAGTGCGTATTGTGCATTGCCCCCTTGCCTAAAGTCGGCCCTAACCAGCCTCCTCCTCCTAATTCCTTGATGTAGCGGAGTAAGAGTGATGAGTACATTGACAGAGCAATGATTTTTAAGATAGTTTCCCATTTTTTCCCATCTGCCAGGATGGGAAATAAAAATGTATCTAAAAGTAAGCAGTATTGGCTGGGAGTAAGTGTGTGCAAAATCTGCTTTTATTTTGAAGATTTAATTTACCCACACCTAACAAAATAATTTCTTGAAAAATGCACTTACAAAACATTTGCTTTAACGAAATTATCGTGAGGAAACCGGAATGATTTAAGAACTTAAAAGATTTGAAAGGGCATGTGATTTTCACCAATCCGCACCGAACTTAAATGTGTGGCTTTCCCCATTTAACTAAACAAATAATTAAACAGCTTCGACTTGGTAAAACCCATTGATAATCCACCAATGATAAATCTGGCGATATTATCTGACAAAAACCTACATTATCTCTTCAAATGACACTGTATATAAACCGTGGGAAATCAAAATCAATATTCATAAATTTGAAGACAACTAACTAGCCATGAAGGTCGCACTCATCCTACTTACCGTTGCAGTAGCGGCTCAGGCCAGAAACCTGCAGGACTTCAATGATCTTGAAGACATCACGGCTTACAACTATCTGGCCAAACATGGACTGCCGTTGGCAGAGAAGATCCTTGCAGATGAAATTGCTGCTGAAGCCGGCGCCAGTAGAATCGTTGGAGGATCTCAAGCAAGCGCCAACCAGTTCCCGTACCAAGTAAGTATCTTTTATACCTTTGTCTTTGGTCGAAGATCATAAAGATAGTGAAAGTTATTTTATTTTTTGATAGGATTTTAAGATTTATTTAACTAAAACATCATAAATATTTATCGATTGAAATTGATTTCGTCTTTCAGGCTGGTCTTCTGGCTCTGTTTGGCCAAGGCCAAGGTGTCTGTGGAGGTTCCCTCATCAGCGCAACTGGAGTCCTGACCGCCGCCCACTGCTGGTTCGACGGAGTAAACCAGGCCTCTCAGTTCACCGTCGTCCTTGGATCTAACACTCTGTTCTTCGGCGGCACCAGGCTGAGCTCCTCCAATGTTGTTATGCACCAGAACTGGAACCCTAACTTGATCCGCAACGACGTCGCTATCATCAGACTTAACAGCGCTGTAACTTTCTCAAGTACGTAATGATTGATCATGAAAAACCTTCCAGGCTATTAATTATTATTTTAAGTTCTCACGACTTTTTGGATATATTATTCGATTATTTTTATTAACCTTATGAATAATATTAATTTTACAGATTCCATCACCCCCATTGCTCTGGCTACCAATGCGGCTGAGACATTCGCTAATGATATTGGTACCGTTTCTGGATTCGGTCGGACTTCTGATGGTAAGACACAAATAACATATTCATATTTTTGTGTTTTCTAATATATCGGCACTGTTTTAAAGAGCCATCTTGACGAAGACTTCATAGTACCTAACTCGTATCAAGTTAAAATTGTCTAAGTATAGGTATTTTAAGAAGTTAAACTACTACTCAGTAAGGTACTCAAAAAATGACTATTTGTTATATAAAGCGTTTTGGTAGTTTGGTTTTGGTTTGATATTTGGTTATGGAAATTTGTAAATAGTAGCAAAAACTTGACACTTTGTTAATATGATTATAGATTCCTGATATTTAAATTTTGCTATTTCAGCTTCCAGTGGCTCGATCACCACGTCCCAAGTAATCAGTTTCGTCAACCTGGACATTATCAGCAACAATGTTTGCTTCCTGTCTTTCCCCCTCTACCTCCAGTCCAGCAACATCTGCACCAGCGGTGCTGGTGGCAGAAGCAGCTGCAACGGCGACTCCGGTGGCCCTCTCACTGTCCTCAGGAATGGCAGCCCTCTTCAGGTGAGTAACATTGTTGTATTTACCATGTAGCGTTTAGATTAGTTCTGTAATATTACGTACGATGTGTCTAAAGTGAAATGAATTTAATTGAATTGGCTTTAAGAGATCCCGTTATTATAGGATAAACTTATTACTTATTTGATATTTATAATTTTATAGACTTATGTAATTGATTGAATTAATGTTTAACTTGCTGACATTTATTATTCAAGTAACCATTTGACATTTAGGATGTATTATTTGACGTGTAGAATATTTTTACCAATAAATTGATTATTTGAACCTTAGCCCGCTGCGCCACAAAGCCCGAATAAAGAATGGGGTTATATTTGAGTGTATTATTATTTTACAGGTCGGCGTTGTCTCCTTTGGATCTGCCAGGGGCTGCGAGGTCGGCGCTCCTGCCGTCTACGCCAGGGTCACTTCCTTCTCCAGCTGGATCAACCAGAATGCTGCCTAAATGCATCGTGCAATCGTTGTTTAAACTGAACTTATTCACAAACCATGGCTTGTTATACCTACTTATCAATTATATCAATAAAGTTTATATTATGAATGAACTCGTTGTTACTAGCACTGAGAAAAACGCGAAACTGATATTTAAATAAGACAGGGGTGTACTAATACTTATATTCTTACAAAAAAATACTTATAAAATAATGTATACTAATAATACTTATATAAAAATATATATAGACTTACAAATATATAATATTCATAAATGCATATAATTAAATAGATAATACTCTCTAGCTATGAGGGCGGAGTGATAAGTCTGGTAAAAAAATAGTTTGGAATAAGGTTATCGCAAATTGCATGAAACCACCATGTTATACAAAAGACATACTATATAATTTGAATGTCCCTGCGTGTATAGTGTGTGATTATGTGTGACCATGTGTACCAAGTGTAGGCGTTTGACATGACTTTATAAGTAAAGGAAAGCTACATGAGAAAACCTGGGGCTAATGGTTCCCAGAAATATATATAAGAATAGAAAACGCCAATACGAGTTCTCATCGAAAACTCCCAAAAATATAGCATTTTTTTTTTTATTGAATCAATATCTTGATATACACGGATTGGAAAGCGCAGCGTTGGGCGTCCACCAACAAGGTGGACTGATGATTTGGTGAAGGCGGTCGGCTCGCGGTGGATGCAGGCTGCGAGCGACCGCAATGACTGGAAATCATATAGGGAGGCCTATGTCCAGCAGTGGACGTCCAACGGCTGAGATGATGATGATGATGATGATGATCTTGATATATGTAACGACAAAGACGACCGAAGACAGACATAGCTTTCCAGTCTGAGTAAGAACTCCTATAATATCCTAGATAGACACTAACTGTGCCCCGTATAGCATGAGTTTAAAGTGTTCGACGTTGTATAAATTGTTTTGGTAGATGTGTAGTAGGTACTTGAGTGTATTCATATTTTAATATTTGACTAATAAATGGCCTTCAAAGCTATTATGATAAGATTTAAACATAGTAAAAAATGCAATTCTATTAGGTATTTGCTTAAACTGGCCTTCACATAATCTATGACGATAAATTCAATTTAAATATAGCAAAAAAAGTCATAATGCACTCTTAAAACTTTATTTAGATGAAGTAAACATTTAATATCTGGGAATATCTGATTCAAGCAGCATATTGGTTGATCCAGGAGTTATAGTAGGAAACTCTGGCATATGCCCCGGGGTGGCCCGCCTCGCACCCAGAGCCCGACCCGAATGAAACCACACCAATCTGGAAAGGAAGATTGTCAAATAAGCCGCATGAACTCAAAAAATATCCTTACTAAACGAAATTGATTTTATAACATAAGTGATAAATATTTTTTCTGAATATTGTATCTAACGATTTATATTTTTGTGAGTTAACTTAACTTTAACTCACACGTTTATAATTACAAAGTTATGCCCAGAGCTACTTTTCTCCCTCCATATGACTTCTCATGGTGTTTAGTAACCCGTTAAAACATAGAGTGACCATCAACACCTATAATAAATAACGTTGTGGTTTAATAATACTGTTTAATTAGACCAAGTAAAGGAATCTAGGGAAGCCAATTAGGAGCAACAGCTTTAGCTGAACCGCTGCTTCAAATGTTCTTGTCAGCCACAGCGGTTATTGCTTGGATGGACGAAGAGCAGTAGAACCAATTAGACTGACAATGATACTAACCTGAAGAGGAACGCCATTGCGAGCAACAACTAGAGGACCGCCGGAATCGCTGCTGCAAATGTTCTTGCCAGCCTCAGCGAGTGTGCAGACATTGCTGGGTTGGACGAAGGAGCCGAAAGTCGCAGCGCAAACCGCGTTGCTGATAACCTCGAGCTCAACGAAGCTAAGCTGTTGAGATGAGCTGATGCTGCCACCTGGTGAGACAAGATTTAAACTGATTAGGAAATAATTTTGCTTTGAAATTGTGACACATAACATAACAACATTTTTGTTACGTGACATGGGTGGTCTTGAGAAAATAACATATGTTTCATCACCATCATCGTTCTCACTGCTGGGACACTGGGATTTCTCTCTTGATGTGAGAGATGATTTACCACGCTGGCCAAGTGTGGGTTGGTGAATGACACATGCCCTTCAAACTTATAAAAGTTCTCAGAACATGCCGGTTAGCGCATGTGTTTTCAAAGCGCACATACATTTCTCAAGGTAAAAAAAGCCAGAGGTGCGCGGCGCGGTTTGAACCTACGATCTTCGGAATGAAAGTCGAGTGTGCTTAGCCAACACGGCTCTATAAGACTTAGGTATAATTATGTTTATTAGGTTTATATTTTGTATGGTGACTTACCATCAGAAGTGAGTCCAAATCCAGAAGCGACGGCAGTTTCACCCGCAAAACTCTCGAAGTCATTGGAAGCCAGTGCGATAACGTTGATGGAATCTAAAAATAAAACTTGCGATTATTTTTTTATAAATTATAACAAAGTATCAACTTTTAATGACCTCTGGGGCGCAGCGGGCGAAAGTCTGCTTGCAATGTAAATTTGCTGGTGCGAATACCGGTATAAAAAATTTGAAAATTATTATTATTATATTGTGATTTTATAGAAAGTATAATAAATCTATGTAAATATATATCTATGTAAATTCTGTTAGGTATATTAGGTACTACTAACACAAGTTTTGATCTTACCACAGTGCTAGACGTTGCTGTTGTTGTGTGAATTATACCTAAATATTCATTTATAATCATAACTCGTCAGTTCCATTAATTTTAGGCCAGCGAAACACGGCAAAAACGACTGAGAAACCTTACGATCTTATTAATAACTCACCAGATAGAAGTAAGGGATTGATCCTAGCTATGGCGATGTCATTGCGGATCATAAAGGGCATGTAGTCCTCGTGCATCACAACATCAGAGGTGACGACCCTGGTGCCGCCGGAGAACAGGGTGGTGGAGCCGAGAACTGCGGTGAAGCGAGCGGCCTGGTTGGCTCCGTCGAACCAGCAGTGAGCGGCGGTCAGTAGTCTGTCAGCACGGATGAGGGAAGCTCCACAGACGCTGACTCCGTGAGGAAAGTCGATCAGTAGTCCAGCCTGAAGACAACATAATATTTTAAAGCTCCAATTGTTTTATTATCATCATAACTTGACAAATCTCTCTTGACGAAAGATGCTGGCCAAATGCAGGTTGGTAAAGGACACACATGTCCTTCAAACTTTTTAAAAATTCCGATTTCATCATGATGTTTGCCTTCACCGTTAGAGCACGGGTTTACAACTCCATTTATTTACCTAATTTTAATTACATAAAAATAAAAATAAACTTTAAATGTTTTACAATAAATAAAAAAACTTCTACGGGGGCATGCCCAGTAGTGGGACGTAAAATGGTTTGCTATGACGATGGTTAAACATTATCGATTGAAAGAAATAAATAAATAAGTGATATTAGAAAGTTATTGGTTATGTTTTAATTAGGACTAATTTGATTAACATTACATCAGAATCTGTGAGGATCTTATTGTGGCATTATGTTTGTGACATAATGCTGATGATTTGAACCTGGCGAATTTCCACGTTACTTACTTGATAGGGAAACTGGTTAGGGCTGGCGAGAGAGCCTCCAACAATTCTACTGGAGGATTCAGCAGCTCTTATCTTGTCAGCCAACGGCATTCCATACTTGACCAGATAGTTGTAAGCTGTGGTATCCTCTAGCTCAACATCGTAAATATTTCTGGCAGAAGCCGCTGCCACAAGGACTACAAAAACCAATGCGAACTTCATAACTGCTGCTCACAAAATGATATGCGGTATAAAGTTTACTATTCTTATATACCCATGCATATTTACTAATGTTGTAAAACAGAAAAACCATTTTGATAAAACATTATAGATAATTATTTAATTTGGTAAAATCGTTGTTTTTATCAGGTGGTTTAATATGATAGTCATCTCTATATTATACCGTGTGAGTGTGACCTAAGAATACCACTTCCCGTGAATAACCGTCTATTACACCCACTATTGGCCACGTGTATCCCCAATGGAACCTATTATAAATCTGTTTCTCTGACGGCCTTATCCAACTAATACAATTTCGTGAATTTCCCGTTTATACGAAAATTAGACAACCCACCGACAGCTTCGCTTGCGTTTTTTACGGTATCTGCATACCTATAGTTTATATGTATAATAAAAAATATCTATCTATGTATGTACCTATATTATATTAAGTATATCATAAATCTAGCACCCGTAACACAAGCTTGGAGCTTACCACGGGGCTAGATGTCGCTGTGTAAAATTGTCCAGTAATATTTATTTATTTATTTATTTATATAATATGACCTATAGCCTTCATCTTTAAATGTATTATTCAACACTGAATGATTTTTTTCAAATCAGACCAGCGGTTCCTGAGATTACCGCGATTAATCAAACTCTTCTGCCTTAACATACATACTTATATAAGTACATATTAACTTGATACTTAGATTTTTATAATTTAAAAAATGATTTTTTTTATAATATGTACAGAGATTTTTTACATTTTATCTTTATTTTTGAGCCATTTCTGTCCCCACGTTGCTCATGTAAAATTGATGGCGGTTTATGAGTTGATTTTAATTGGTGCAGCTCTGTTCGCCGGCGTTGGGCCGTGCTAGTTGGTCCCAGAGCCAGCGACTCGAATGCACTCGCAAGAGCTCAGCCTAGTATTTCAAGAGCAATACGGGAATAAGCTCTATAGCTAGAAATCCTGTCGGACTTCTACATTAATAAGATAATTTCGATGTATCGAAATTGTTACCTAATATAAAAACAAGTTACCACCCGCGGCTTTGTCCACGTTACAATGACGTAGATTTAATTTTGTCATTTTTGTGCAATTAGAATTTTATTAAGTCTTGTAACCTTAAATTTGTTGTTTTTGTTTCTTAAAATTCAATAGAAACACATTAGCTTTCAATCATTTATTTTTTTGTTTACATATATTTATGTATCTACATAAGGAAATTATCTGATTACTCAATCAACAAAACTTATTTTAATCGTATTAGTTAAATATAATTTAATTTGTATAATAAACAAATTTTGGTGAAGATATCATATTGATTACGGAACCTTTACTAAGCTCTGTCTCTTCACGATATCTAAATCACCAATGTAATTTTGTCGTGGCATAAAATAATATAATGATGACTATCAAGAAAAACCCCGTTCTAGATAACTAATAATATTTCCCAATGAATTATCTGCTCGGATTTTTTATTAATGATTATCAAAAATTAAATTATTAATTATTATAAATAAGCTTGGATAAGGACCCCATTGATTCCCATGTCATTTTAATCCACGTAAAATCGAAGGAGTGTTATAATGGGCTTATTCCACTAATAATGTCACATGACGTGTCTTTGTATACATAATGGTGTCTGCTAAAATTATTACAATCGGGGCGGTTCTACTCTAACGGCAGGACACATTTCCCAATTATACATAGAAATCACTTCCGCTATTTTTAGTCATCTACTAAATACCTATGTAACTTTTTGATGTTGTTAAAGTTTATTTAGTCTTAGAATTTGACGGGTTTTCTCATCGATCACTAATTTTAATAATTATATGTTAATGTATGTTTGTTTGTTTATATATAAATAAAATAATTAAAAATGCTGGACAATTCACAGAACCACATTTAGCCTCGTGGTAAGCTCGAAACTTGTGTTACGGATACTAGATATCTTATTAATATAATTTACATACATTTATATAGATATTTTTTATTATATATAGTTAGTAAACACCCAGACACCCGAAACAAATATTTGTGCATAGTGGATTTTTTTGTCTCGCTAATTTTGTACAAAAATGGTCCACTAACCTAACCTAACCCAACATAACCTAACAATTTAGAGAAAAAAAATATATAATTGTTTAATTTTTTAATTTATTCACTTATTTTATACACTATTTTATGTCAAAAATAAATATGTTTAATTCTCCAAATCAGTTTTTTAAACGAAGAAGTTAAAGAACAATTTATTATAATTTCACCATGTTTTCTTTACTAATTTAATCTCCTAAAGGTACCGGAACCCGTCATTGAGAGTATCCTGGAATATCTCAGCTCCCCCATTCTTCAAGGAGTTTTAGGACCTACAGCTAAACCCGGATACCTACTCATTCAAGCTGGCACGGTCTAATGAATGACCGTGCTCTCTTGATATTTAACTAAAGTAATATTATTATAAACTTAAATTATAAACTTAATATTCATTTAAAGGAGTATGCAAGAGTTGGTGACCCCTTGATACCCACCCTGTCATGCTCAAAGACTGCAAATGGTGCATCGAGGGCAACATCAGGAATATTCCACGTAAAAGCTCCAGCCAACAATCTATCAAAATTCATAACTGAATCCCCATCAGAACAAGCCTTTAAAAGATCTAGCTTATTGAGCAAGCTTTTTACTGCGTTAACGACTTCTTTAAGGTAATAACTTTACATTCTAAAACTTAAAATATTATGTAATGTAATTTTGATGTAATCTGATCAAAAATACATCGACCACTGGTTAGTGGTTGCTGCTGGTTGGTGGTAGATATAATGCATGTTGGACTAAGTGGGCTGGGCTGCCTTTTCTTTAACCAATTAAATTATCGTAACAAAGGGTTTTACGGAAATTTGAGAAAAGTAATAAAATTATTTTTGTGCTGGGACTAAACAGCAAAGAAATTAATTTTTTTAATTTAAGTTATGTTATATTCATAAGCATTACTTGCTGTTTAGTTTCTATTTGGTTTCCGTAAAACAGTCTTTTGACTAGTACGGAGCCAATGGTTTTTAATTTTATTTTGTGAAACTTGTCTGGAATCAATAAAAATATTAGTATTTGTATAAAATAAGTTGAAGGTATGGTGATCCAAGTGGCAGTTTCAAGATATTTTAAGAAGGCTCCATTTACGTTATTTAAACTCCATTTATTGTAGATATATATTGAAAACAGAATGTTAATTTCTAAAAATTCATATAATAATAATCCTAATATTTTTTTCTGTACGATTATTAGTAAGTCAATCAATGTAAAAACAAAAACAAAAAAGTGATTCAATAAAACTATTCTTGTATCTAGTCGCTTAGTATAAGGATGGTAAATTAAAAGAGAAAATGCTGATAATATAAATTTAATCGAAGTTGCAATTCGATGTCATTGTTTCAGTGCCAAATGGTCTGTTTACAACAGGTTGTTGATCCAGGCTAGGTACGAGCCGGTACGCGCGAAGGCGGCGGGGAATCCACGAGCGCAGCCCTGGGCTGATCCGAAGGATGTAACTCCGACCTGGAAAAGAAAATAAATAAATAAATATAGCTGGACAATTTACACAACGACATCTAGCCCCGTGGTAAGCTCGAAGCTTGTGTTACGGGTGCTAGATTTCTAATATATTTAATATAATATACATACATAGATATATAATTTTTATTATACATATATTAACACCGAGACGCCCGGTGTAAAATGTATTTAACAACATCTTTCTTATTTGCATCAGAGACCCAGTACCTTTACTATGAATGACCCACGGGTGGGTCAAATCAGTTGGGACCACGAGTCACGCCCCGACTGCGACTATGACTGATGGTCCCACCAAACAGTGGGACCACGAGCCCATTAAATCGACACAATGACCCACTGGTGGGTTAAATCAGTGGGACCACGAGTCACAACCCGATTTATCAGGAATATTATAAGGAAACGACTAAGAATATGGATGTGAGTGTACACGGTGTTTTTATTGAATTCCTTACCAAGATGCGCTGGTTGCCGGAAGTGACGACGAGAGGGCCGCCGGAGTCTCCCTGGCAGGTGCTGCGGCCGTTGGCGCCGCTGGTGCAGATGTTGGAGGCCTGAATGGTCGCGCCGAAGGTCTGCGTGCACACCGCGTTCGTGATGATGGGCAGGTTCACCCAGCTAAGGGCTTGGGTGGAGGAGATTGAACCACCTGGAAATAGTTGAGAGAAATGTTGTTGAATGTGTAAAATTGCAAAGTTCCTTGCTTAGATGTTTGTGATTGTTGTTATTTAATTTTGACCAATTTAATAATTAAATGTTTGTTTTTGTTGTTATTTAAAAGATATTTGACCAATTTAATAAGGTATATGATTTGGTTTTAATTTATATTTCCTAATTCGCACACAGCGAATATTATAAAGCCCCTATTAACCGTCCTTGATTAATGTACTATCTAATTCTGAAAAAGTATCTCAAATCAGTTCCTGGTATAAGTGCGTTTCAAACAAAAAAACTCTTCTTTTTATAATAAGTACCTATAGATAATGCTTACCATCGGAAGTAAGACCAAATCCAGATGCGGTTCCGGTCCATCCGGCGTAGGTCTGAGCGTTGCTGGCGGGAAGAGCAATGAGGTTGACAGCGTCTGAAATTATTTAGTTTTATGTAAGTATTTTATTGTATGTATTTATGTATTCAAGGAAAACCATAGACAGATACAATCGTATTGTAGTTTTAGTGTAGTTTTTTTATTAGGTACATAAAGAATTGATACATGTATGTGTGTGTGTTGTATCCTTGTGTTTGTGTGTGCAAAATAAATCTACTTTATAAAACTAAGTCGGGTTTTCCTTCCTGACGCTATAACTCCAGAACGCACGAACCGATTTCCACAATTTTGCATTCGTTGGAAAGGTCTCGGGGTCCGTGAGGTCAATAGCAAAGAAAATTGCGGCGGGAAAGTGTAAAACGTGGGCGAAGCCGCAGTGCGGAAAGCTAGTGTACTTATTTATATCTTTCTTTCATGGATAAACTTACTGTTTAAAGCAACATTGCTGATTCTGATAATAGCGATATCATTGCGGATGAGGTTGGGCATCCAGCTGCCGTGCATGACGACATCTCTGGAGGTCTGGCGCACTCCGCCGGTGTGGAGGCGGATGGAGCCGAGCACCACGGTGAACTGGGAGGCTTGGTTGCGGCCGTCGAACCAGCAGTGGGCGGCGGTGAGCACGCGGTTAGCGCGGAGTAAAGAGCCGCCGCACGCTGCTTGACCTGAACCGATAGTGGCTAGCAGACCAGCCTGAAACATACATATTAGGTAAGTTACATAACATTTACTTTACCTAATTAATTCACTTTCAAAATATACGTCCCCGAAAAAGCTCTTGTCGTGGTCGAAATGTCGAGAGTGTTTAAATTAAACTTCTTAGTAAATACTTGAGTAATTTATTGTTTTTGGCAGAACGAGATTTCTCTAACAGTTTTATCTAACTTAAAAAAGTATTTCAATCAATATAATATTTAAGTACCTACTTTAAGTTATAGAATTATTATTTTGTATTTTTGTATAACATAGTGTTAGAAATAGTGACAGCTGACAGGGGACGCTGAATTTTCATATATTATGATATATAGATATTTATATTTAAGGTTTTTTACAAGGAAAAAGGAAGGTAAATCCTTCGCTTGCGCTTTTTTTACAATAGCTACATAATCTAATGTTACGATGTGTTTAAACAAAGTAAATTGAATTGAAAAGTTGAATATGTAATATTATTTTAAAGCAGACTTTTGAATTCCAGGTACTTACTTGGTAAGGGAACTGGTTCAACGAAGCGAGAGACCCTCCCACAATCCTGCCAGCGGAGTCTTCCGCTTCCTCAGCTAGGCGGATCTTCTCAGCCAGCGGCACTCCATACTTCTCCAGGTAGTTCCACGCCGTGAGGTCTTCAAGATCTAACTGAAGATTCCTGGCATGAGCCACCGCCACCACAGCGAGAAGAGTCAGTGCAAACTTCATTGTTGAACTAGTTGAGTTTGAACTAAAAGCACTCGCTTTTATATATAATCACATGATTGATAAAAGTTAATTACCAATCATCCTATCAATCAATCGTTATAAGCAGCTGAAACGGTTTTACCACGGCTATCTGTAGATATAATATGCCTCTATCTTATTAATCCCGTTTGTCAATATTGTTTTCGAATTTAGCTCTTTTACTATTGTGAGTTCGTAACCTTATTTACTCTTATTATGCACCCATCTACTTGAATATAAAATGTTTTATTATTTTATAAACATATATTTTTTTTATTATTTCTTAAGCGCTCCGAACGGACGGCCCAGTTTTAATATTAGGGTTGCGTTTTCTCATTTTGGGTACGGTACGGAACCCTCATTAAAACTACGCATCGGGTTTTGATGCGCTTTCTGAAGTTAAGAATACATCAAAAGCCGTGTTGTTTACGCTAATCTCATTCAAAAGGTCATAGATACAAACCCTGCCGCGCACATCTGAATTTTTCGTATTCAATGTATACGCGCTTTAAGCACGAGCTTTAACGATGAATGAAGGGAAATATCGTGAAGAAGCCGGCGTGTCTGAACTGTGAAAAGAGAGAAGTCCCTGTGTGTTGTAGCAGTGTTGTGTAAGGACAGACTTATCTGTCCGCTGTATAGCGGGAACGTCAATTTGTGGAAGGAAAACCTCCCCAGCAGTGGGACAGTAGGAATAATAAAAAAAAATCGCCTGATATTATGATAAAAAAATATTAATAGTGCCTCAACACGTAGATTGATTTCAGTATCTAATTTATTATGTTATCTAAAGTTTTATCGTGTTTTAAAAGTCAGTTATCATTTAAATATGATGGATATGTCTCAGCCAGATTATGTGTAAGTAAATGTTATTAAAGATAAATTAATTATCAATTTCAGTTATTCCCCAAATTGCAATGGATTTCACTGAAAGTGAGTAAACAATAAAATATCAATAGGTAATTATGAACCTGAACAGTTTGTTTGTTTGTTTGAACGCGTAATCTCAGGAACCGCTGCGCTGGTAGAAATTTGAAAAGTTATTTCAGTGTTGGATAGCATTTATTGAGGAAGGTTATATTATATAAAATATAAACTAATATCTGACCCACCCGCAGTTTCGCCTGCTTTATTCCCATGTTTATGACCGTTATTTCTGTCCCTGGGTTACTACGACTATTTTAAAACCAAAATCACCTATAACAGCCAAATTATTCTTGAGTTATTACTTATTGATTTTTATATTAATATGTATGTCTTTATCGAGAAATATTTGCACAATTCTTATTATCCAGAGGCGAGAATCGAACCCGCAACCATTTATCATTTATATGATTAATCTAATCTATCATATAGTAATATATAATCTGTATAGATGCAGACAGCAGGCAGAGACAAAAAGACGATTTTTCTGTTAAAACATTTATTGCATATTTTCGTTAATAAAACCCATGAAGGACGAAACACGCGAATAAGCAGCCGGCAAACTTGTTTCACATCCAAAACCGGAACCGAATGAGGTTATACCAACCTGAAAAAAGTGACATCATTGATAAGTTAAATGTTTGACGACCTCTGTGGCACAGCGTGCAAAGGTCCTATGCAATGCGGTTGCTAGTTTGATTCCCGCAATGTGACAATAAAATAAACGATCTGAAAATGGTTGTTTTAGGTGTTCTGGGTGATTTCTAAATAAAAATAAATATCATCTCTGTTTGTATATTTCATTAAACATTATAGATAATCATCACCCATGACACAAGCTTCGAGCTTACAACAGGGTTAGATGTGGCTGAGTGAATTGTCAAGATATATTTATTTATTTAACTAGTCTAAAACTTATAATAATTTTATTACTTCCAACAGTTAAGTCCGTTATCTTAGGCATGCCTGGCCCAATGATATCATCATCATCATATCAGCCATTTGACGTCCACTGCTGGACATAGGCCTCCTTATATGACTTCCAATCATTAATGCCTGCATCCACCGCGAGCCAACCGCCTTCACCAAATAATCTGTCCACCTGCCCAATGATAACCCTCGAATAAGTATTTTAATTGCTTATACTCACAAGAACAGTCCTATTTTGCCTCTGAACCACGAGAGGACCGCCGGAATCCCCCCTACAAGTGCTATAGTTGCCCAAGCTACTGGTGCAGATGTTAGATGGCTGAATGGTGAAAGGAAAAGCTAAACTGCAGATGTAGTTGTTGATGATGTCCAACTTGACGTAGCTGAGGCTTTGATCTTTAGTGATACCAGTATCTGAAATATAGTTTTAAAGGTCAATGATTAAGAAATATGTATATTACTTAGACATAAGCTAATTTTAAATTAAAATTACGATAGTTGACTGGCGTGAGTGGAGTATGTTAGATAAAATACTCACTTGTAGATGTCATACCGAACCCAGAAGCAGTCGCTCTTTCGCCAGCAAAACTCTCCTTCATTTCAGACTCTGATGGAAGAGATACTGGAGCAATGGTGTCTGTAAAAAAACAGTAGTATCACAAATGTAATAATGCTATTTAACCATTTAATTAAACTAGCAATTAATGTAATTAGAAAATGGTATGAGAAAAATTAAAAGATCTAACCTTGGCCCTCGAGTGGGAGTTGAACCCACGCCACCCATTTTAGCCCTGGTTGCGCTTTAACCAACTATGCTGTCGAGGGATTACGTAAGAGCTTGAATTTATCTCAAACTTAAGTGAGAGTCAATTACTATAAAAATAACAAATAGTAACAATAATGTGTTAAATTACCAGAGAATGCAACACGTTCTGGAAGATAGACCACAGTAACATCATTGCGGATCTCTTCAGGTGTCCATTCTGGATGCACCACGACGGTTCTTGTCTTCATCCTAGTGCCTCCATAGAAGAGTGTGATGGAACCCATGACCACTTCGAACTCTTCTCCTTGCACTTCGCCGTCATTCCAGCAATGGGAGGCGGTGATCACGCGGGTGCCTGAGATCAACGAACCGCCGCACACGCCTCGACCGCTGTACCCTATGTAGGTACCGATAAGACCCACCTAAGAAATAATTGGATTATTCCCATTTAATAATTATTACAGTATTATCAACGAGAAATTTTGTGAGTACGGATAAGATGTTGGTCGAAAAGATCTGAACTGATTTTCGAATATAGGGAAGTTTGCTGTCTAGATGGTGATGCTATTTTTATATATGCCACATATTAAAAAACTTGTCTTTTACAAGCGATGTTAAGTTGATGTTGTTAATAAAATACCGTGCGATCACTCTTGTAATGAAGCATTTCTGTAACTAGAGTGGCTGATTTTCCTTGGCATAAGAATTATTCAAAGTCCTAAAATTTCCTAAAATTACCTGATACGGAATTTCAGTTAGTAAAGCACTACTTCCGCCAATAATCTTCGTGCCAACATTCTGTGTTGCTTTCATTTCGGCTTCTAGAATCTTCTCAGCCATTGGAATTCCAATGTTCTTGATGTAACCAAATGCAGAGTTCCTCTCAACTTCAATAGTACCCCCAGATACTACCGCAGCCAAAGCAATAACGTAGAATATATTCATTTTTATTTCTAATTGGTTGTGTGTTCAAACTTGAAACAATATGAAATGCTTAGTTATGATGTTAACGCCATGAGTTTTTATATAGTGAGTGTTATCTAGAAATTTAACTATGCCTAGTTTGTTTAACCTTATATCTATTGTAGTTTAATTGTTTAAGACACTACTTTAAGTCGCGTTTATTTTTCCTAGCTAGACAAGTTACATGCTTGTCTGACAAAATGGGACTGTTAATGCGCGGTACCCGACATACTATTTTTTTTTAATTCACTTGAAACATTTAAAGTTGCTACGTTTTAAAAAAACGAATTAAAAATAGACCAATTCTGGAAACATTTATTATCTTCTTATTTATGAAACAAACCCAAATTTATGAAAGTCTATAGGTAGGTACTGTATTTAATAAGCTACAGGATTTAAAGATTTATGTCATTTATTTCCATAAAATCCTAAAGATCACTTAGACATGACAAGGACATCTTGGATGCCCTTGTTCAAGATTTTCTGTGTCGTTGACTTACTCTTTGCTTTATAAACTCGCGATTTTTTGTCGCATACTACATTCTTATTGACCATGATCTTCATTCTATTTCCATTGTCATTAAAGTTAAAATTAAACAAACAATATATTTCAGGGTTAATGTCAACCATTCCACAGCTAATTATCTGATAAGGAACGATGCAATGGTAGATTCCGTATTCAGCCCTAAATCTAGGTCAAGTTTATTTCCTATTATAAAACAAGCTAGTTGTAAGCACTGATTGCTTGATTAGTAAAATAATAAGATAAAAAATAATCTTTTGTATCAGATGTTTAGTTTTAGCTGGCTTTGGTTATTTTAGGGTGTTATCGGAATATCAGGAATATCATGAATTAAGGATCAGGTAAGTTACCTACCTACTTAGCTTATTTTCGTAATACAGTACTACAATAATCATCACTATATTGACAACATATTGTAAGGGGAATTAAGGGGAAACAGCTATTAAGCTACATAAATCGTATTAGACGGTATTAAAAAAATGAACATTTTAATCTTGTCTTTAATTAAGCCAAACGCAAAGAAATCAGGAAAATACAAGAAAACAAAAACAAGGTTCTCGTAATAATGGTTTATTTATGATTCAAGTGCGATTTGAAAAATTTCAGGAAGGAAGTTACGCGAGCGAAGCCGTTCGGTAAACTCACATTGCAACCGAGCGGTGACCCGAACGAAGATATTCCTACCTGTTGAGAAACAAACATATTACAAACATTTTATTTATTAACAGAGTTCAGAAAAAGGTGTGGTCCTATTTTATTTGGCCCATCCCTGATAATAGCATCAATGTGAAAATAATCTTCAAAATACTACAGTTTCTACAGTTCGATGTCTTTTTTTTCTAAACATTTATTAACGGCTCTACGCTATGAATTAAAGGAGCAGGTAATTTATTAGAAATAATGTTTTTCTTCTTCTAAAAGGACATCACCTACTAATTAACTCATACGATGTTACACCACCATATCGGGGCAAAAATACTCCCGTGCCTCATGTGAGCTAACAGTGTTATTTTACAGAAGGCATAATATACACAGAAAAAAAAACATTTACCAGAATTCTCTCTCCGTGTTTTTTTAAAGCAAGAGGGCCACCAGAATCCCCGCTGCAAATGGCAACATGGCCATGAGTTCCGTTTCCGCTAAATAACAATAAATTATGTTAGGAGTGATGACACAGCTAGAAACTTATAATAAAATAACAAAATCATTAAAAATACCTGGTGCATATGTTACTGTCCGTTATAACCTGAGGGTAGGTCTGAAGGCACTCCTTGTTCGAGATAATGGTCAATTTCACCTCGTTCAGGGTCTGGTTAATAGTTATCGGGACTCCTGTGAACGACTCAAAGATTTAGTTTATTCATAAAACATATGTAGGTTTCAAGATTTTTTTTAATTAAATCACTCCGAAAAGTTTACCGGAATTTATAAGTACCAAATGATGTTTTGGAAAGTTTGGGCGTCAGTGGATAGTTATCTGAATATTTAATAGTATATTTATTTTAAGTTATTGTAACTTTCTTTGGTAATTAACAATTTTTATGTTATCTTATGAAGCTTTAAATTTGTCTTCAAGGCTGAGGCCTTGAGATTAATTAAATATTTTTTACAACAATCTTACCTTGCCCCAATCTTCCGAAACCTGACGCAACAGCGGTTTCTTCAGCAAATGTATCATGAACGTCATGTCCTGATGGTAAAGCAATTGGGCCAATGGTGTCTAAAAAGGAAAAATGAACAAATTAGGTATATATAATAAGATATTAATAGACTTCATTTTGTACAACAGGAATTACTCACGTATTTACATAGGAGTTAAACAACTCTCGACGTTTCGTTTCGAGAGTGAGAACCGCGCGCGCGACCTGAGAGGAGACGGGGCACGGCGGGACGCTCACTCCTCCTGATAAAGACTGCTCTTGTTGTAGTCGAAACGTCGAGAGTTGTTTAACTCCTATGTAAATACGTGAGTAATTCCCGTTGTACAAAATGAATAGTATAACTCACGAAAATTTTGAAAGTGAAATTAATAGACTTGTTATTTATTTGCATTTTAAACACGCACTTTCTGTTGAAACTGTTTGAAGGACTTTATGTATCATTGCCAATCCGCAAAAGATAATAATCAATCCATCTACGAACAAACAAACTCACGCGTTTATAATAAAGATAGAAACATTAATAATTTGCATTCCCATTCAACATGCTTACCAGAGAAGCTGACCGGAGTAGGTAAGTACACGACCGCTACATCATTCCTCGCGAGAGAGGGGTCCCATTTAGGGTGCGTGTAGACCTCACAAGTCTCGATCCTCGTTCCTCCAGAGAACACCTCAGCTGAGCCCAGGACGACGGTCATGCAGGAGCCTTGGTTGACGCCGTCGAACCAGCAATGAGCTGCGGTGGCCACCCTGTTCTTGCTGATGAGAGAGCCACCGCAAAGGGCGAAGGCATCTGTCACGTTTACTAGTGAAATTATAAGACCCATCTGAAAATAGCGATTCAGTTAACTTAGCATAAAATTAGGGAGCATACATTAAGAGCCTTGTTGGCTAAGAGCTAGCATAGCACACTCGACTTTCATTCTGAAGGTCGTGGGGTCAAATTTCACTCAGCACCTCTGGATTTTCATTAAAAAATTATGTGTGCTTTAAAACACGAGCTCTAAATAAGCAAATTTCGTGCAAATATCAGAAACCGCCAAGTTCTGATAACTTTGAAAAGTTTCTTTTAAACTGTTCTAGACTTCTTAGTTAAACTTTATAGAATACAACATAGCCTACGTAGGTCGTCAGTGGTATTAGTTATAACCTTTTTATAGATTGGATATAGATACCTGATATTTGAATTTAGTGATCTCGGCAGGTTTACCTCCAACAATTCTTGGTCTCAAGTAACGTAAATCCTCTTCTAGAGCCAATTCCTTAGCAAGTGGGATACCGATTTTCTCTAAATACCCATAAGCATTATGCTCAGGTACTATTTCTGCATTTTTTGAGCTGGTAAGGCACAGCAAAGTCAAAAATAAAAGCGCCACAAGAGACTCCATGTCTACTTACTTTAAAATAAAAACGTATGAGTTGTGTTCTTTTAAACCTAAAAACTGGTGTAGATTACAAACTGGTAAATAATTCTTGAAATTGTTGAATATTAGCTGATAAATGTTAATTATGGATCCGATATGTAGCTACCTACTAAATCCAATAATGACGTCTGCAGTTATACTTAATCACTTATAAAAGATAAGAAGCAAATTGGTACCGAATGTCTCTTTGTTGAACTTCATCATCATGATCATCATATCAGAATACAACTTGCATCCACCGTGAACCAGCTAATTTTACCAACTTATCCGTCCATCTGGACGTCCGACTCAAGAACTTTATGGACCCATCGGTCATCTAATCGGAAATCGAGCAAAAAAGAGCTAATCCGTTGGCCTATGTCGGTGAACCGCGTTTTTCTACGTATCTACTCATTTCTTATTCGATCCCGTAGAGAAATCGCGAGCATAGTCCTCACATCGCTCTGAGCCTGTTAATGAGGCTGAACGTGTTAAGTAAAAAACAATAGGGTTTTCAAATTCATTTAATAACCGTTCGTTCGTATTTTTGTGATAGGAGATTTATGTACTACAGATGTTGGTTGAAGAAGTCGACGTACGACGTCACACGGGCGAAAGCTGCGGGTAAGTTCACCTGGCAGCCAAGAGCTGAGCCGAAAGAGGTGATACCGATCTGAAAGAACATTTAGTTAAGAACATTTTATAAACAGCAGCAGTTATAAATTAACTGTGTTGCAGATACCAACGCCTTATAAGAGAGCCAAGCCTAGTGGAGGGACGTTTTGGAATCTATACTATATAATATAATTATATTATAAAGAGGAAAGATTTCTTTGTTTGTAATGAATAGGCTCCGAAACTACTGGACCGATTTCAAAAATTCTTTCACCTTTGGAAAGCTACATTATCCCCGAGTAACATAGGCTATAATATAGCAAAGAAAATTGCGGGAAAGAGTAAAACGCGGGCGAAGCCGCAGGGCGGAAAGCTAGTATTTCATAAAATAAATAAACTCACCAAGATGTTCTGTCCATTCCTAGAGATGACAAGAGGACCACCAGAGTCACCGCCGCATGTGCCGACGCCGCCAATGCCGCTGGTGCAGATGTTGGAACTCTGGAGGATGAGCGGGAAGGCATAGCCGCAGACGCTGTTGGTGATCACGTTCAAGTTGACGTGGCTGAGGAACTGGTTAAGGCTGATACCAGCGCCTGAAAAAAAATTAGCAATAAATTAACATCGCCATTTAAAATGGCCGCAGACTGTCTTATATACTGGTGGGATATTTTGTATAAGAAAAACCAAGGAAGAATTTAAGTGAAGCGAATAAAACATATTCGATGAAGTCATAATTAATTAGTAAACAAATGATGGAGTCGTAAAATCTAGAAATAAGACAGATCTAGGTATATAAATGAAATTAGATAAAATTTAAAATGGGGTTCTAGAATAGTTGGAGAACAAGTATTATTTATAATTGTAAAATAACTTTTTATTTTACAATTACGATTAGATAGTTATTATAAGCTATAGTACTAAATAACTAGAAACCGAAACTAAGATTTGAAGATAAAATTAAATTTTGTTTATTTATAATGAGTTTAATTCTGTTAATAATAATTTCGTTAATGAAAAGTGTGTTTTCTCCTCTATATTTTACTAACTGGTTACGAAAGACAGCTATGAAAGTGGACAAAATGTTCTTAATTAATAACCAGCTTTGAAAATGGAAAAAAAGTCTCCTTTCGTAGCTGGTTATGAAACTTGGTTATGAAAAGGACAATTTTATTTCTGTTTTCGAAGCTGGTTATGAAAAAAAGAAAAAAATCCGTGTTCATAGCTGGTTATGAAAGATCAGTTACAAAAGTGGACCAAACCGAAAATTCTAAATTAAAAATGAGAAACAGAGCTGTTATTGATGCTATAAGATATAAGTTCAAATTTCTATTATACATATTTATTTAGTATTTTACCATCAGCAGTGATTCCGAAACCGGATGCTATAGCGGGTTCACCGGCAAACGTCTCGAAAAGCACCGCACCAGAAGGAAGAGCAATGGGTGCGATAGTGTCTGAAAAGAATATTTATAATAATGGAAAAAAATTATAAATAATGTATTATTTACCATAATCTCAGCCCAATTTATCAGAGCTAGGACAGCGCTGGATGACTGAAATATACTAGACACATTATTTTTTACCTTGAAAAGGTACTATACTTTATTATTTAATAAACTGTTCGTGTTCCTTATAAAAGTTAGCAAAATCGATTCAGCTGCTCTCATAATTGGCGCTTAGCAATAAATTGATTCATTTTTTATTATAAATAATAATACAAAACTTACTCGACAAAGGAACCTTATTGGGTAGGTAAATAACAGCGACGTCATTGCGAACCAGCAAAGGAAGCCAGTTGGAGTGAGTGGCGACAACACTGGTCTCGATCCTGGTGCCGCCGGAGAAGAGAGTGGTGGATCCGAGGACGACGGTGAAACGCCACGCCTGGTTAACTCCGTCGAACCAGCAGTGGGCGGCGGTGGCGAGACGGTCTTCGCTGATGAGGGAAGCACCGCAGACGCCGTTACCGTTCAAACCAATGATGTCGCTGATAAGACCAGCCTGGAATCACAAATTATTCTTTCAATATAATATATAGATAAAGAATTATTTATTGTAAAACTGAATTGGGCCTTTGGTACAGCCCTTCGTATGATAAAAAGCGTGTGTGTGCATCGCGGCATATTTCGAGGAAAGAACGGCAGGATAGGTATACGTATTAGGATTAGTTTCTATTTCTACAGCCTGCTCACTTGGAGACACATACACACGTAGGTACAACATTAATAGAATGTTGGTATTTTTAACAAACTAAGAAAATGCTATAATAATAGGTACTGTGTTGTAGACCATTCAGTCGTAGGAACTAATGTATTACTGATAACATAACAATTTTTCTGAACAATAAAAGACTTAAATTTACACAAATAGAAAGGCTTAGGTATATTATTCGACGTCGGAATAAAATCTATTCCGTTTTAGTCGAAAGTTTGTCGACGAACACAGTTTCATTGTGTTTTGTTCGTAGTTTAAATTATCAGATGAAAGTTATATTTAGCTTTTTCGTATAAATGATTGAAAAATATTCAGGCATAACAAAAAATTATCTAATTTAATTAATTATTTTGTCAAATAAATAAATAAAAATGAAAATATTTAAATCAATACCTAATTACCAATCAGCAAAAATCTTAACTTTGCCCAAAGATAGCGTTTGCATTAATAATAGGTATCTCATTATTATTATATCATTATGAATATAATGTATGTTTCAGACGGCATTACCTGGTAAGGGTATTGCCCAGGGGCGGCAGGTACACCACCGACGATTCTCGAAGCCGTCTCCTCAGCCTGGCGAATCTGCTCTGCCCTCGGGATACCAACTTTGGCCAGGTATCCATACGCAGTATTAGTCTGACCTTCAAAAGCGCAAGCCACGCTTGCCAACGCAAGAAGAGCCAATACAAAAGACTTCATTTTTACGACTTCTGACTGAGTAGGGATGATGAAATCACAGACTTTATATACCGGACAGATTAAGATTGTAGTGATTATTTTATCGTGGATTATATAAAGATATATTGGATTGTATTCGCGCGTCATTATTCAATAGGTAATGTGATAATGTTAATGTGTGATTCCCATTTTAGAACATGATAAGTTTGTTATTTAATTAATTTTCCTCAATTTTTACGCATTAGTATACTTGTGTAGGCTTTTCCGGGAGAAAATAGCCTATCTCTCGAAGAAATGGCACATCGGAAATCTTTAAACACATATTTTTTTTTTAATAAAACACCTTGTAATTCAATACGAAATTCCGAAGTAAATCGAGTGTCTGCTTTGTTTTATAACAGCTGGTGAATAGTTTTGTTAATGATTTCTTAAATTTACAAAATATAATGGCATAATCAATTAATATCACATAATATTTAGAAGACTTTTACTGCAGTCAAATAAGACTTCGAAGGTTACAATAATTCTAAATTATTTACAGAGCTATAATTGTAAATTATTTACAAACCAAGTCACAAACAAACGAAGTTTATTTGTATTGATCTCGTCTACAAAGTTCCACTAGGCACAGCAGATATGATGGCTCCCTGCACTGCGCTTTTACAAACAATTTTCGGTTTGCATTCGCTCTGGGGACTGTCACTCAAACCTTGGCATGGAACAACCCAATGATATTAGCCAACCATTTAGTAGAGAGCTCTGGTAGGATATGATTCTCGTATTTATGGCGCTAAGTCAATCTTCGACTCCTTAATCAGTTTGAACTATGAATCGAGCCCAAATTAGTCTATATTTTTGTTTCATTTTGCAGAATAGGTTCAATAAGGCTTTTCATAATTAATATTTACTATGTTAGTCGTCAGATTATTTAGTGTTTATCTATTACAGTTAGATACATTCTTTATAGCAAATGTTTATGCCAATATGTAGTCAAAGCATTTCTTGGTGATTTGTCAATAGTCAACTGACTATTGAACCTAACTAGGTTCTAGAAGCAAAGTCGCTACTGTTTTAGTTAGCAGAATGATATACCTCTCACCTACAATCTAAGCGATACAGACCGCACATGAGAGAGGCCAACTTATGCTGGCTTGTCTGAAGCTGGAGTCAAACTCTTTAGTTATGCTGACATTCTATTCAGATTCGCTTCTCCGCTCATGTCAGTCTTAGTCAGGGATCCGTAGTACATGAAAATCAAGTGATTACTAACAAGCTAATTTTTGGTGAGTAGCTTCGTTTCGATGAGACGTCCAAAGATATCCTATACCCAACTCTCGATTGTGGTAGCTAACAGAGATATCAAGGATTAAAAAAATCAAGGATGTAAAACTGGGATAACGGACCACGAAATTTGTAGGACAATATGTTATATCTCAAGATAATCATCTAAATTATATAAAAACATGTTTGTCCTATAAAACCTATGGTTTGATCAAAGAGTCCGCCATTTCGAAAATGTATCGAAAACGAGGTCAATTTAAATGATTACTATGATTACTAACCAGCTGATTTTTTGTTGTATACTTAATTAATATATACAAAATCTAACGGACATATTGTCCGACAAATTTCGTGGTCCGTTATCCCGGTTTTACATCCTTAATTTTTTTAATCCTTGTTATCTCTGTTAGCTACCACAATCGAGATTTGGGTATAGGATATTTTTAGTCGTCTCATCGAAACGAAGCTACTCACCAAAAATTAGCTTGTTAGTAATCACTTGATTTCCATGTACTACGGATCCCGGCCTATCTGGTATCTTATTTTTGTTTGTTTATGATATGTTACTTGGTTTAATTTTGGAGTGAACCTTATTGAATTAAAAATTTACAAAAAAAAATTAATAGTCCAGTCAATTTGGACATTCTAAGTTACAGAAAGTCCCAACAAGCTGAATTTCTGTGAAATTGTTCAAAACATAATTATAAACAATGTCTAGAAGTTCCCCATCATTCCCCATTAAGGAAAAAAAGTTATTCAAGGTCAAAGGTAAAAAAAATAAGATTTTCGCGATTTTCAGCAAAACGGTAAGTTTTATCATAAAAGTACCTAAGAACTAATTGTAGATCATAAAATTATCTATAAAAATGTATCAATACTTTCTTACAAGCCACCGTTTCTGAGATATAACGGTTCAAAAAGTTATATGTAGCTTATAGTCGAATTATACGCTGCCAGTAATGGTTGAAAACTGCTAATTGCTGTATTACATTTTCATATTCATGAAGGGTAGGGAAATTATATTTTGACACCTTAAAGGTCAGTGGTATTTCCAGTAAATTATCAAATCGTATTTGATTTATCAGTATCTTATCCATTGAATGAAGGTCCTTCTCTATCATAATAAGTAAGCACTATTAACCTGTTATCTTTCTTGGACGGATTAAATTGATTAGTCTGGATTGTGTAAATAATTAATTTATTGTACAATTTATTTTTATTGTTTATGTGTACATATATGCCTGTGATGGTTGGGCCTCTTACGACCAGATCAACAATTGTAATTTCCAATGTTGGGAAATGGTCTCTTGTCGAGAGAGGTTAATGACACATGTCCTTCAAACTTTTCAAAGTTCTCAAAAAGTGCCGGTTTCCTCACGATGTTTGCCTTCACCGTCAGTGCACGTGTTCTTATAGCACACATGAAATCAGAAAAATAATAGTTGAGGTTTGAACCCACGATTTTTGGAATGAAATACAAGTGTGCTTCTACTTAGACCCCTCGCTAACTACAGACTTTCTATCGGCCGATATTTTGGTCGGGTTGGGCTGTTAGCGCGCACACTATGCCAACTAAACAGTTGGGTTGGTGGTGAGTGCGCAAACTAGGCAACTGTCGGCCGACGATATTCAGTTTTTAAGCTACCTGTTGAAGAGAGCTGTCTCATAATGGAAGTTTCTCGTAGTAAAATATTGTCCAGAAATATTATAATTGCTCTCATACAACGGAGGAGAAAAATCAAGAAGAGAGTCTGAGAGTATTGTGTGCATCCCATCTACAGTACTAGATTATTAAATGGAAAATTTTACACGATGCATTCAAAATTACTAGATTACCCGAAAATTAAAATAAGATTACGTTTCTACAACGAGCGATTGAGTAGAATTGGACATAATGAAAGAATGCACGACCTTCCGGCTCCAAAACTCGGAGCGAAGTGAACCATCGGCCGACTAAACAATCGGTCAGTGTGCGCGCTTGCAAGGAGCTCCATACTAATATAGCAGTCGGCCGATAGTTTGATCATCTTTCAGTTTGAACGCAGTTGAGAAGCCTATCAAACTTATTTATCGGCCGATACCAAATCGTTGTAGTATGCAGACTTGCATACATCTTCATACTGATTATAAGCCCGACCAAACTATCGGCCGATAGAAAGTCTGCAGTTTGCGAGGGGTCTTAGCCAACACAGCTCACAGCTCACAGAGCTTCAGAATGCATAGAGCCTATAGAAATCACAGGAATGCCAGAATATCCCGTACCTTAGCCCGTACACAAATTGTTATCCTCAGAAATTCCGAATCCCCATCCAACATTCCAACAAGCTAGAGCGAGATTGAAAATGAAGTGAATCCATGACATCGGATTGCACTGATTGTCCGCTGGCCCTTGACTCAACCACTTGAGTCAGATATCTCTAGACTATCGTATACCTCTCGATCGGAGCGAGACTCGAGAGGCCTGAGTAATGTGAACTAACGCATAGCTGATTGCAGGTGTAGACCGAAATTCGATTAGTTTGCTAGTCGGTCGTCTAATCGAATCTGCACGGTTTTTAAAGCACGCGGGGATAGTACGGTAGTGAATATATCCTATAATCATAAATAGACTTACTGATATTAGAAGCGCGAAGGTTTGCAAGGATTGATAGGACTAAACACTTACAGTGTTTCATTAAAAATTAAAACAAAACTGGAATACCTCAAATATATGTACCTATACAACAACTACATAATACTTGCATTAGCAAGGAATATGCCAGTAGTAAATAGTGACAATTAGTTTGAAGTTCAAAATACGAAAATATTAAGAGGAACCCTAATAATATGCGAACAAAAAGTGTCAGAAAATGTCATGAGTTCGCAAATAACTGCTGATGGTGAAATATTAAAAAGACCAATCCAGCAGCCAGATGAGAATCCTGAAAGGAACCCTAAACAATAGAACTGATGACAATTTGGACGGGTTTAATTTATTTTTTTGGACCATCAGACGAAAATTTCATTGCTGTCGTTAAAAAGACGTGAAGAGGCGAAAATGGCGAAATGCTCGGTTTATAAGCGAGTTTCTAGTTTGAAAAAATGAACTGAAATTGTGTAAGGCCATCACATTACTTTGAGTGCAAATGGCTGCGGCAGAGGAGAAAATAAGACACCCATTTCTGAAACCATGTTTCTTACCTTTATTAGAGGCAGACAAGTACTAGGGTGATTATTTCATTACATTATCAGGTTTTATCTACAGAAATATAAAAATGAAAAGTTAAGTAGGTACAACTTTTTGATTATTATCAGCTGCTTGGTTGCTGTAAATGTTGACGTTGATTAAAAAAAACTTAGACTTAAAATTAGAAAATATAATCTAATTCCCTTCTATCATAGACTAAATATACTTCTATCTAGAATAAGTAGATTTTATACAGACTGGAGGCCAAAGCCACCTAAGAGAATGCTAAATATTTATTTAATTATTTTATTTTTCGTGCTGGCTAAGCGGAATTCCACTTTTAATCCGAACCGAAGGTTCAAACCCCGCCGCGCACTTCGGAATTTATCTTTTTGAAAACTGTATGTGCGTATATAAGAGATGATTTCTTGTTTCCCAGCAATGGGAACGTAAAAAGTGATGATGATGATAAGTCGATGTCTGTCCGTGAGGGTAGGTCGATAATAATAGAAAAAAATATCTAACTAACACTGCAGTTTAAGAAAGTGTCCGTTAAAATAAATGACGATCTAGACCATATTAGTAGTTTCAAGAAGACGAACGACGCTCATTATTTTGTCTAGCCTTTTAGCCCGTAGAGAATAAAACATACCTGAAAAACACGTTGTGGCGCACTGGTAACACCTTCACCGGCTTTTACCAGCTTTTACAATCATTTTCAACGCAACGTATTATGAAGATCCCGATAGCGGCTCGTTTGACTTATTTGTTGAAATAATTTGTGCGATGCTCCGTAGACATGATACCCCGGTCATACGACCGTGCGTCGTGGGCACTGATAGTGTTAAACTAATACAATAACTATGAGTTATTGTAGTCTTTATTATGAGACTATAATAATTCAATCAATAATATACATTATTCTTATTTTTGGATAATATTTTAGACTAGGTATGTTATTAATCATATAAGTTGAAAATTGAACAGGTTAATTATATATGTATAAGACTACATGCACTAATTCTAAACCCTAATTATGATTGGACACTTAAATATAAAAATCTACATTCGGTCAAAATTTTCAAGTCAGACCTCGCCGGGATCTTTGCCTATAAAGCCTATATGCGTTACCTCCGGGATTTGAGGGCGAAGATTTTGCATAAATGTGCACTTACCATTTCGGAGGTATTTTAAAACCTATTAATGTGTTGGGCGGGATGTCCATTAGAAGGTTAAAACATTTCACCTCGTTTCTTGCGGTAATGGCCACATTAGAGATAATTAGATGCTGGTGAGGATATCATACGGGTATTTCGGCACAGATGGAAATTTTTATGGACTGTAAAGGCGAAATTGGGACTGCTCTTATGAGTTGTGAATTATCGTAAAATGTAAAATTTTGCGCTGTATATCCTGGTGTTTTAGCTAGGTACTGCTCTGAATTTTGTCCACGTTGATCACGCAACGTTGACTGAATTTTGTCTTAAACCTTAGGTTTAGCTGTAGATTTTTTTTTTCAAGATGGTGTTTGATCAGAAATAATACTCTTACAATATAATACGTCTTTATTATTTTATAAGACGTCTTCACCAGCCTAGCCACATGACTTGAAAATAGCAGCCAAACATTTATATGAGGTAAATAATAACCGGCCTATCCGTTATTAAAAGTTTAAGCTAAACTGCAGCATATAAAACAAACACTCAAGCATTGTCTGACGAACTATCCCTGTATATTGATTGATTAGTGATTATGAAACCATGTTGTATCACTAATAGAGCGCGGGACGTGCCGTTGTTGCCGTCACAAAGATTACAACAGAGCCCGGCTTACTAGCAGTTTAAGGACCTAAGGGCCAGAATAGACTTGCTGTTTTAGCCACGGTGATTGACATTTTCAGTGGTCTCGTTGACTAAGTGGACCCGTGTTGTCTAAGTGGTAGCAAACTCGACTTTCATTCCGATGGTCGTGGGTTACCCCGCCGAACACCTCTGGATTTTTTTAAATTGGCAACTGTCTACGTACTAAACTACTAACAAACATGACTAAACCGTTAAAAACTGAAGCTTATGCTAGTACATAACTCACGCTTTGAAGCCTAAGCGCATAAATACTACGTACGTAGATCGATCGCTTGATTGACACTGAGGGTGCTACGTTAGTACTGTACGATTTCTGCACTGGCACAATCTATAGAGTAAATTTATGTATTAAATGGAGATTAAGATCGTTTTCATAGTACTTGGGTGTATCCAAATAATACAAATACGTTCCCACTGCTGGGACTTTTCTCTTGACGACAGAGATTGGGAGATAATTTACCACGCTGGTCATGACATGTGTGCGTTAGTTAATCTCACATGTTCTTTAAAAAAAAAAACATAGTTTACAGATCATGCAGGTTCCTCACGATGTTTGCTTTCACCGTTAAAACACATGTTTATACGCGCACATACATTTCAAAGAAGGAAAAGCCAGATGAGCCCTTCGGGGATTGAACCCACGACCTTCGGAATGAGGGTACAATTATGTTCCCACTTAGCCAACACAGGTTTAAAATAATGTACAAAAAATTAAAATTGTTTTCAGCTAAATAGAACCGTAGTCAGGATGCCGTAAACTGCATCGTCCCCTAGATAAACGTGTCTAGTTATACCGAATCGTTGTCGGAATCACGGATCAGTTATAAGCGATACGCTTGCATAGATATTGTGACAAGGATTAGTAAGATAATGCGAAAACAATGTTCGCCCAGCGTAACTACGCAATGCTACGTTTAGCATGTTTTATTTGTCTTCAATGGTGCCTGGTGATTAAATAAGCAAATAATTAACCAATTTATTTAATAGCACCATGGAATTGAACAGTAAAATTGTGTCTCAAAACATACAACAGAAGTTAGGTGTATTCAATTAAATGTATAATAGATTACATGCCATATCGTGGGTGTTATAATTCGATACCAGAAGATGGGCTGCAGCGTCGTTCTGTGTACCTACTGTATAACGCGATAAGATGTGGCTGAGTGAATTCTACAGTTAATTAAGCATTAAAAACTAGCTGCAGCATAGAACTTGCCAGCAGGGCAACCGTTTCGTCACGGTCCGCCATAACAGTAGCCATAAACAAAACCGGCAATAAACATCACAAGCAACAATAACAAACCAACACAAGCAACAATAACAAAACGCGACAAGCCCAGATTGATAAATAGAATATAATTAAACGTGAAGTATTCCGCACGTGACAGCGGCGGGACGTTAATGCCACAGACTAAATAACGTTAGAGCACCCTTGTTACTGCAATTACGCCCGGCCCTGGCAAAATGGCCAGCCGGTTAAAATGTCGGCCCGTTTTAAAGTTTTCATCCGGATTTAGCGACGGGCGACATTTATGAGGTACACGGTGGGAGTTTCGGTCCGTGTGGTATGAAGTGTTTTTAATGTTTTATTATCATCACACTCCAAGTGAGTTTCAGCGAGACAGCGACTTATACATTTTCAAGTTGTTGCTTATTATGAAACATGCTCAAGAAGAATAAAACTAGCCCAAGCTGGTGTTGCTAATTATACTAGAAGAAAGATGCACGTCCCAAAAGTTTATCAAGAGAGCTGCTGATAAGATATTTTTTGACGAATGGATTAGCATTAGTCGTGGTTTTTATTTAGACAACATTTTTAAAACAATCTGTCCTATTTATACAGAATAAAATTTTTTGCTTTCATTAAATATTTGCAATATAAATATTATAGTAGTACTTATTAACTTTAAAGCTTAATTATCCAAAGCATACTCTAACCTAAAATATGTAAAATAAATACGTACTTTAGCTCACCGGATGGCTAAACCCACCGTGTATGTGGAGCTTAAAGCATCAATCAAGTTCCCTCGACACTCTGAACCGATGATTTTTGAATCTGTCTGTTTATTTTTTATTCTCTGCGTGCTGCAAAATGCGATGCAAAGGAATTACTGATGCGGATTTTCGGACTTGATCGTGTTTTAAATATTTAAGTTGCTGATTGCGCATAAAAGTGCGTTTTCCGTAGCATTGTTAAATGGCTGGCAATTGGAAATATATTTTCGGATAAACAGGGGATTTCGTTAAATCCTTTAATTATAATGCAAGCGAATTCCAGTTATTTTGGAAAAAAGGCTTAATTTCGACTTGGATTATGTCCTGATTTTATGATTAAATAAAAAAATAATATTTTCAGGACTTATATTTTTATTAAGTTTTTTTTAATCAATCATATATATTTTATTTTAATTTAATTAAGTTTTTCATACGGTTCTATATATGTCCAGTTACTTGTCGAAGTGACATTTCTAGATTAAAAACAACTCTTGAATCATTAGAAAAAAGTGTGGGAAAAATTTATTAAAAATTCGTGAGTTAAAAAAGCTAGTAATTCAATATTTTAATACAAATTTCATCCGCTATGCATTCAATAAATAAAACTGCATGAAATAAATTTTGCTATATCGTGCTTTATTATGGCGCAGATCAATCAATCAACTTTTTATGGGCAGTTAAATTAATGAATTGTGTGGAACTAAAGAGATAGTGAGTGCTCTTGTTTTTTTTGGTTAAAACTTTTTTAATTGTAGGTAGGTAGGTATATCTGCATATTATATTATATAAAAATCGATACCACGTTTCGTTATAATTTGATAACTCAAGAACGGCTGAGCCATATTAAATAGTCGCAGTAGCCCAGAGAAGGTGCAAAGGAGAAAAAACATGACACATGTTCTCCAAACTCTTCAATGTTCTCAGAATATGTTGATTTCCTCACGATGTTTGTTTTCACATTTAGAAAAATCCAGAGTTGCTAGGTAACTCACGACCTTCGGAATGAAAGTCCAGTGTGTTTCCAATTAGCCAACACGGCTTACACGAATTAAAATCCCTTAGTCGGTTTGAAATATGTATCCTATGGTCTGTTCACTAACTTTACTGTTACTAATAATCATCTTCATCACATCGACCAATAATGTAGTTGACACTGGGGCGTATGAAATAATAATGATGTAATATGAAATCAGTCCCAATACCGAACAGTAATACCTGATTGGCATTGCTTAAATGAACCAATCAATCCGATTGTTAATTTAACCCTGAATTAACTCATTTGGATCAAAATAACCATTGTTTTCGCACGCGAGTATCATGAACAGCTGATTATGATTTTAAATATTAAAAGTTCTGTGTTCTTGTTTAAATTGCTGAACTGAAAAGTAAGTAAACTATATAATAGTACTTTAATTCACTTAGTTAAAGAAAGTGAAAAATAATTTATTTATCACGAACAAAAAGGTTTCCATTCAGCATAGTGAAGATGAAGAGTGAATTTTATACTACAGCGCTAATCTTTCATGGCCAACTAGATAGAGTAAATTTTTGGGTTAAAAAAGGATAGACTGAAATAAAAAAAAATCCTCTGAAGCGATGAAAAGTAGGTACTTATATAAAGGCATATATAATATATACCAAAACCCACAGAATAGATTAATCGGTATTATTAAAAAACTTCGTCAAACTCAATATAGTCCAAAGAAAATGTCAACCTCCCCGACCGTATAGAACTTTGGTAATTAAGTAAAGTTAGCAAGACGGTGACCGACGTCCAAACCTACAAACCTGTGCAATATTCGGTCACACAAATTGTTTACGGCCTAGTTTTCAGGGCAATCTATTTAGGAGGAACTCGAGATGGGCAAGTTAGTAGCACTCAGCTGATGCTGGTAATGATAAAGTTTCGACTTTGACCGCCACTTTAGGCAAATTACTTTTCTGCAGTCACTTGCTGGCATACATAAAGTGCATTTAGCATGGATTAGGTATTTTTATTAAAATCATAAAAAAATCGAGATCTTTTTAGATTAATATCATTCAAAATTAAATGTGTTTACAGAATAACTCATTGAATAATAAAAGGAAATCTATTTAAAAGCAGAAGGTAAAAACAAAACGTGGTTAAATACTGGTGAAAAACCTAGCATCATAATTTTTGTACGCACACAACTATAAAAAAAACTGATAAAATAAGGCTTTTACTTAGATGTGATGAGTGGCTTATAATTATAATTAGAAGAGATCTATTTTTCTCAGTAGCATGACTTCTAGATATTGTACTGATACAATCGGCTTAAAGAAAATAATGTACCTAATACCGATATTGGACAGATGAGACGTCCCGTGGGGTTAATGCTCTTACAACCACTCTATAATAGTTCGAGCTTGCCCATTAGTGGAGTTAAGCCGCGGTTAGTCTTGCCTTACTCTTGGGAAAAGGTTTAAGGAGGTATTGTTCGTGATATTGGTTCGATTCCTAGGGTTGGACAAATAATTATATGGATTGATTTTCCAAATTTTCGTAAGTTACACTGTTCATTTTATAACAACGCGACATTCATTTTATAATGAAAAAGTCTGCTCTTGTTGTAGTTGAAACGTCGAGGTTTTAACTCCTTTGTTGTACGTGAGTAATTATTACAGTTTCAAAAATGCCACATAAAATCACACTCCCTTTTCATGGGATTAGTGTAAGTCAAAGTAGTGCCGCTCTACTGACAAAATAAATAAAAATAACATAAGTTAAGACGATATGCAGAGAGGCGGGCGAACGTCCGCCTGCTATGGTTCAGGAAGTTAGTTTTAATTCCCGCATAAAAAAGTATAATAATTATTAATAATTAATATCTAAAACCTACCCCGTACTCGTATATCTCCTAAACAGTGGCTCGTAGGAAAAAAGCACTATCATCCCAATTTTCAGCTTGTTTTGAATTTATGTAACTTCAAATGTATAAATTGACCGGACTAATAATGTAAAAGAAATAAAAAGACCGAAAAACTATGTTGTAATAAGAATAACTGACAAGCATAACGTCTACTTGCCTTACTAAGCTCCTCAACCCCTAATGCTTAACCCCTTCGCTAATCTCTGGCAGAGGAACTAAGAGCTTTAATGAATGATGATAAATAGTTTTGTCAGTCTTGAGGTGTAGCTGATCTAATGGTGATTGAAGACTACAGAAGTTCCTACTGATAGTTCAAATTTCGAAACTATAGATAGATTGAATTTGTCAACTTGTTAAACATACGTATTGCTTCGGCTTTGCCCGCGTTATAAAATTTTCTCGCCACCGCCGTTCGTTTCTTGGTTAGCTACCTCTCGACAAATCGGTTCAGCCGTTATAAACGTACGTACTTATAAATAGTATAAAACGACGCTCTTCAATATAAAGATAAAAGTCTATCTATCTATATTATAATATTATTAATTGTCAATTTAAATTAATTTAAGCCCCTATACAGCTACATTTGTAAATATTGTTATTATTATAATAATAATTTAAAAATGTTGATATTTAATAGAAATTACCTAAATAAATAATTGTAAACATTTTTTGACGAGTCATACATGTACACTGAAATAGTATTTAAGAATGTATGAATTGTTTAAGTGTTTTCTTGTATGACAATAAATGATCTATCTATCTATTAAAAGCGTTCAATTTAGCTCAATTTTCTGTTAATAACAGTGAATGAGTAGAAAACTTGTTAATGTACCAAAGAAAGGATTACCTTCATAAAATCGAACAGCTCTTTCAAAGCTTAAGTAATCTGAACTAAAGTAATAATAATAAACAAAACTATTTGCACTTTTGCAGTAAATGGAGTGAATAATGCTTTTACTCACTCTGTTTTATGATTAAACTAGATAACACGACCGCTTCGCTTGCGTTTATTTACGTTATGTTAATACATATTTATAGGAAATACAATGTTTCCTATAGGTATAGATAATTTAGTTTACAACAAAAAATAATTAACACTAGATAAAACACTAGATAAAAAATAATTTCAGTGTTTTGATACACTGTTTTCGAAATAATCGGCCAGCTGTTTTTTCCGATTTTTTATAATTTAATCGGGGTTTGAACCTACGACCTTCGGAATGAAAGTCGATTGTGTTCCCACTACTAAGTGGCAACAATTTGAACTCTGTTGACTACAACAGAGTTCAAATTGTAATTACCTCAAGGAAATATAAACGAGCGGAAACGCTTATTGTTATTTCGCTTCCTAACTAACAAATGCAAGGCACCTGCCGCATACCGCATAAAATAATAATAAATCGCCAAAATTGTTTCAGTTTCAACCTGAACATACCATAAAAAGCAAAGTGCCCAAACATAACTTATTGATCCTATAAAGAAATGCATCAGCAAAAATTCCTTGCAATAAATCTTTGAGGGGAATGAGAGGTATTGGTGAAATCGATACAACGAACGATTCTAACCGTAACTTCGTTCCAAGCGAGTGGGTATACCCGAAATATCACTTAGTTTGGAATATTTTTCAATAATGGCAGTTTTAGGAGGGACCTAGGTCAACGTACGACACACTCGACTATGAATTAAAAGCAGAACATAATTCATAATAAAATATTGTTCTTTTTTCACTAATATATCTATAACTAGCTGTGTTATAATTTAGGTTCAACTAACTGCGATCACTAAGCCGCCGCCTGGGAAGCATGGTTCTTCAATACAAATCCCTTAAGACCTTACAAAAAATTTATTATCTCAACTCTAAAAAAAAAATGATTTATGTAGTTACTCAAAACTGTATTATTTCGCAAATTTACTTACATAGGTCAGGCGTAGTGCACAATAAAAAGCTTGATTCTTATTTAAAACACCGACTAAAGTACCGGTCAAAAATGTAGTACCTTCCCAAAACACCAGTTTTATTTGAGTAATGGCTGCAGTCTAAGGACGGCCTAGGTCAACGCATTACTGACCGAGCACTTCTGAGGGTGGCTTCCCCGGACAACCGTGGCGTAGAGTTGCACGCGATATAAATTACTGGTTTGGTAGAAAATTGATGGCTAGGTTCACGTAAGTAGGTAATAGCTTGGTAATTTGCTGTTCGGTTGCATGGGGTTAAAGGTGCTGATGGTGGTCAAGAAATTATATTGCTATATGAACTTTCTTCTTTTACAATATCTAGTTTAGTTACTGTAATGTCTGTAATAACTATTCTGAAAATAATCTGGTTCTTGTTTTAGAATAATTTGTTTAATCAACATCATCACCCCTATTTACGTTCCCAACAGCATGTCTACCAGAAGTTTACAAATTTATTTATTATATCAATTTAATATTTAGAGTTTCATACAACTGACAGTGTCAGTTGTAAGAAAGTGTCAGTTGTAAGAAAATCTGAATGTTAAAGTGAAATGTCATTTAATTTGTAAACTTGCGCTAGATATGCTATGTAAAAGTGATAAAAATGTAATGAATTATTCAACGTCCGCGGTCTAAAACCGCACCGTTTTTCTTCTATGCTAGATAGTGACGGTTGAATAATAAATAAGTTGAGCTGTGGCGCTAGAGTGCTGGGAAGTAAGGCATCAAGTTCTCATGAGATTTCCAAATATAAGTGGAAGTGGTTTTATCGTTTGTCTTTTGTTATTTGTATTACAAATAGAGGCTTAGTCTTTACAGTTATACCTACAATATTATTTCGTAGGATAAATAAAAAATGCAATGTGAATGCGAAAACAAGTCTGATTAAGACCTTAGTATAACATTGCTACCAAAGATACCAAAAACAATTAAAATACGTTATTAGGCAACATGATTTTATTTACACTAGATTTAAATCTAAGGAAAATACAAATATAAAATTGGATTCATGGTCAAAAAAGGCGTACTGATATAGATAGGTATAACATTTTTAAAATACACTACCTCACCAGAAGTCATTTTAGATTTTATAGGCGTATATTCTGTGCATGTTTATACTGTGCGTGTGAATTGATACTTAAGTATAATGTTTTATAGAGTATTCTATACATTTCTGTCCACCAGTGCCTCGTCATATCCTGAAGGGCGTCCACAGATCAGTCTCGCTTATCTCTCTACAAACATCGTGTTGTCAAGGGCTGGGGTAGTACACCGGGATCCCGGCAGTAGTAGACTAGACTTATAATTATGAATTATATCACACACTTTTCGCCACATGTGCTGAATTATGACATTGTTCAGATTATATTAGCTTTATTATATGAGTTTATATTAACACTCTTGGTTAAGTGGGAGCACACTCGATTTTTATTACGAAAGTGCCGGGAACTCGAAATATTAATCATGTTTTAATGCTGTAGGCAAACATCGTGAGGAAACCAGCATTATTTGAGAACATGGCACGAGAGAAGTCCTTGTGTCACAGCTGTGAGAACGTAAATATGCGTTCTCATGCATATGCTAGGAAAAAAATTATAAAAACAAAAATCACACATAACGTATATCGTACTTTAAAATACCATTTCCGTAAAGTCAGCTGTTATCTGGATCTCTACAGGGCTGGCCGGACGTTGCAGCGTTGATTGAAATGGAAATTATCTATTTGTTACTTGACTTGTTGGGCTCTGCTGATGTGATGACATGAGGTCGATTTAATTTTCGAGAGAGCTAAATTGTTTTGATAAGCTTTCGTTAGATGCATTACTTTGACGTCCCTCTATTAGGTAATGACTTGAAAAAGGCTGGTTCATGGTGGATGCAAGCTTCCGAATTAACTTACTGGAACATTTTATAGGAGGCATTACGTCCAGCTGTGGACGTTCGACGGCTGAAGTGATGGAATTACATTGAAGTGTTTTACATTTACATTCCGTAGTCGGTTTGAAGATACCTACAGAGAGTATTAATTTAAAGGCAGGCCCAAATGACTTTCTTGTATACCATCAATAATATAAATTGACTTATGATAACCTATACCTAGTAGTACCTACCCCTTGACACACTAACACTTGATTAGCAATTGAGGAATACTTCAAAAGGTTTTTACCTGAGTCTTTGTCATCGCGGTTGTCCTAGTCATTTGCCTAAAGTAGATTAATAGATAAAGTATACGTGAAAATGTTATCATTCGGTAAACCTAAACAAACAATATTTAGAATTCTAGAAAAGTTACATTAATTAATGGATTTTTTTTTATTACTCCATTCAACCTTTATCAATTTAACAAAACCATATGCAAATCCTAAATAAATCAAATAAAAAACTGTACGAATATACAATAAAATTTTTAATTAAATTTTAAATGAAACAAAATATGAAACCTGAAATCCATCTAACATCTAAAATTTGAACTTTCTATTACCAACTTTCGTTTCAAAATTACCTTTAAGTATACCCACCACAGAATAATTAAAACTTGTTTAAGCAAAATATAATTAGGTACTTTACATTAACTGGCAAAGCTTGGGCATTAAAAATAATTAAAAAACCTTGTTCAGTAATGGCAAATATGGCAATGTACTAAGTGCCTTTTCTAAGAATTCACTTCAAATTATGAAAAGGGGTTTTGCTAATGTAGAAATTACGTCTATAAGCTCAAACTATGCTATAGTTTTATGCATCCATCAAAAATACCTCGATGCCTTATAATAAAATTAATAATCAGTGATGCCAATGATGAGATATTTTTCTAATTGTGTTAATCTTTGAGTTGTATAATTTTTTTTTATCAATTAAATAAATAAATGTTGCTGGACCAATTCACACAGCAACATCTACAAGTCCTACTAGTAACTGGCAGCAATTGTTGTATTCTAGTGAGAATTAGCAAACACTGCGAACCGCGTTTGAATACGCGGCCGGCATCGCCGATTATGTTAGAAGCTTTTAGCCCAGTGCTTTTTGTTCGTGCCTGCTGAATATTTTGTTTGCATAGAACACTGTTACAGAGCTCCAAAAGCGTAAACTAACGTAAAGATGTGAGCATTCCGTGTTGTAATGACATAAGTACCACCCCATCTTATCCAGAGGTCGTCAAACCGACTTATATACATACCTTCTGGTATATAGATTTATATACCAGAAGATGGGTAGCAGCCTGTTAAACTTGTTAATTATACCAAATCCCAAGACGGGATGATGGGTTCTTAATGATGATGAAAAGATAAGCTCATAAAAATCCAATAGTAGTCAGTTCATAATCAAGTCTTTTAATCCGAACGTCAGCAACACGTGATTTCGCGAAGATGAATGGAATTCGGCAAAATTCAATTTCCCCGTCACGATTTTTACGCCATAAAACAGAATTGCACCTAATTCTGGCAACCCTTCCGTGCATTCGATCAAAAAGCGGCAAGACAAGTAATTTGTTCTGCTACATCCATCAAAGAGGGTACAGACAACCCCTTAAATGAAACCATTCGGTGGATGCTTATAAGAGCTTCACGGTGCTGCACTTGGAGAAACTTAGTTGACATTTTATTGAGAAAGTTTGGATTCGGTAACATATTTGCAAGAGCGGTCGCATTGTTTTTGTAATCGGATCCAGCTCGATTAAACTTTATTGTCGTTTACATTGTCTACTATTGTAAACGCTAATGTTTGTAAGTACATTTGTATGTACTACGACGTTTGTAAAAATGATTTTAAATAAATGTAAAAAGCTTTAATTAATACTCACAGTTAGGTGATTAGGTTGATATATAGACAAACAATTATAGGCCTTCATGATACGATGTATTTAATAATAATATAACTTGTGCTCTTGATTGTGTCCATCCAGAGCTTTCCAGGTATCACTGTCAGCGATAAGGCTGCCGATTGACCCAAATTTATATAAAACTGTTTACCATTATACATTGCTATCAAGCTAAGTTAGTTAGTAGAGTATCGTATAGTATTGTAGATATTGATAGGAATCCTTTCCACATATTTGTGGACAAACTGGAATGAACACGAACATGCCATGGTAAGCAACAATCAGGCAGACCCGACAATCGGACGTGTGAAATTCTGCGGAGCGCCGTAATGGCATTGATGTAGGCTGCAGACGCCTCGCCCGCCGCAAACCAGCCGGACACGACCGCCGTGCTTCTGACGTCTGCTAGACAAACTACGTATGGGCAGATTACATTACTGAGTATAATGCAGAATACCTCAACGTCTTAAAACAAGGAATAAAAAGCATGTGTGTATATAGAGCGTCCCATAGCCATGCCACATGGAGGGAAAGCACCTTACCTGAAATATTGTAACTTACCTGAAAGAAAAAAATCATGGTCTTATTTTCTCTGGATAATGTGCAAACTATGTGACGCCTTTAGAATCAACATAGATAGGTTTCTTCGTAGTGTGGCAAATCTAAATGGTATATTATGATGTTTAGCAGTAAACTTCCTATGGCTGAAATGATGATGATAACAAATCTGAATATTTAGCCACCATAGCTTAGAATTGTATCGGAGTAATGTATCACGATGGCCATAGGCAAACTGCAAGCCTATCTGGACCATTGGCGATAATTGGATTGTGACTGTATCAGTACATAATAAATTAACACTAATCGACTACTAGGTATATGAACTAGATATATTAGGACAGGATTTAGTCGGTTGGGAGGTTCACTTGAGTTCTGAAAATTGAACTCTCATATCGATCTATAATATTTACTTTTAATGTAATTTTCTTCAAGAAATAATAATGATTTAAATGTATGTATGTTTTAACTTTTAACGTTAGTATGTAATAAGTCTAATTAGTATTATAATTGCTGATGTAAACTTAAAAGAAAGTATTATTAGAATTGAATTTAAGAAATGTTTAATAAATAGCTTATAGAGAACTATTTATAGGTTTGTGAAAATTATTGAATGGATAATAATTATTTACTATTCACGTTAAAACCATTGATTAGATCTTAAGAAAATTTTAATTCCATAACTCAACCATAGTAAGGCTTTATTTTTATGATGATTATGTCATCTCACTTTTAGATGAGTTCAAAAAGTTGGCATAATAATATTCTGAACTCCCCTTTCAAATTATCAAGACGATATCCCTCACTAACTTGTTCTGGGCAATTTGCTTTATAACACCTTCAATCCGAGCGCCTTGCGGTTTCGGTCGTTGGGCCTTCCCACTAAATCTGGACCAGCAGACGTATAAATAAAATTCCCACCCCACCCAGATTAACCTTACCGGTGGTAACCGGATTATATTTTAATTATTGTCTTGCTGCAAATAGCCAATGACTATGCCATATTTTTTTGTTTTGTAATTTAAAACAATGTTATTATTTTGAATGAGGTTTACTTTGGTCTGGTTTTGGGGTGTTGCTTAGTTATTTGTTGAGGGGTGGTCATATTGTGTGCTTATAGAAATAAATGAGAGATTTTCAGTTATTTTATGCAGCGTAAACATTTTTTATGGTATCCAATGAACTGTCATGTTTAGGCCAAAACATTTTCATTAGTTCATAGTGTAAACAAAATAAATTAATAAATAATATAAAAAATACCGTCAAAAAATTTTAGGCGACATAGTATCACGCGCGTTCATTCACAGAGGTTATTTTATGAGTACAGTGATCTTTGTTTTCAAACAATACCATAACCATTCTAACATAATCTCATCTCTATGTGAAAACATTTAATTGGTTTTTAGTTAATTTAAGTTGTTAAGTTCTTCAGTTAATATAACTGTATGTTTTCCTAATAAAATAAATAATTAGTATATCAGTCCTAAATAATTCATAGCTCACAGCGTGTATAACCTATATATTTTTTAGGACTTGTGGTACATTACTAATACCAGTAACTGACGTCATTAGCTACCCGATCCGCGACTCGTTATAGCCCGTGACTCCACTCACCTCTTCATCCCTAAACACAGGCACGTGTAGATCACATCCTGTTTTTCGGGTTGAGTTGGCAGAAAAATATGATTCAATATTTTGATGATTTGTTTTGTTTGATACGCTTATTTTTTTAATTTGTTTAACATTGTTTATTTTCAGGATGTGAGGATTTGATTACCACTAATTGCAGAATATTGCTGATAAATACAGTTTTAGGAATTAGAAATGATTTGTTTAAACTCTCTACCTCTTCCACAGCTTCTTTCTCAATCTAATAAGCAACAAATAACGATTTAAATTTGAAATTCACAACAATTTTAAATTAAAAATCTAGTTCCATGCTAACGTTCCATGTTTAAATAGTGTTATGGCGACAGCAATTATAACGGGAAACCCCATTTGCGTAATTTTCAAAATTGTTTGTGGCTGGTATTTCTACAGCCTGTACTTAACTGATAAGCAAACAACTATCATCGACTTCCAGCGTAAAACACGGGATCAATGAACTTTGCGGCTGAAAATTGCACGTTTTTTTTTGGCTTGATCATAATAATATGATCAACAAGATTAATGCTATACGATCTTATACAAGTAGTTTTTTATGATAACGTTATGATACTTCGATAATTCGTTATCTAACAAAACAAAATAAAACGAATTGGAACCATATATTGAATATTGGAATTTGTTTAATAATTACGTAGGTACTTGTTTTATGGGCTGATAGTGTTAGTTTTGTATAAAAATAATTATTATTTCACCTACAGAACCCAGTTAAACATTTCGGACTTTCCGTTTCTCCAATAAATCGGACCCACCTCCTTCGATTGTTATACAATTCAATTCTGACTCGTATTACCTTCGCACAAATTCAATCGCTGTCGGGTCATTCGGATTGTGGCCGGTTTTTGTCGAGGGGTTAATGTGTTTTCGTACAAACGAAATGGAAAAAGAATGAGAAATGGCTGGGCTATTAGATTGAATGGTATCTAGTTCTGTTTGACTTACAATAATAAAAGTAAATTCTTTATTTGAAAGAACATCACCTACAAAAGTTAATGTTCCAAATTTGACGTATCAGCAAAACTTGCATTAAAAAAAGTTGTTTTACTTATATATTGGATAGATTTTAAACTCGTATTATTGAGACAAATCTTGGTCTTCAATGGCGAGACATGGTGCTTTACTATGAGACCTAATGAATATAATTGCGCTCGCTTGAATAATGTTTTTACATCAGTTCGAAACTACTCTGAAATATTGCTTAAATTTTCCATAAAACAAAAAATGTATTGGTTTCAATAATATAACTTTATTAATGGCACATTCACAATGAAAAGGGTAAAGGACAATGAGAATTTGTGGTTTATTTTATGACACTATAAACAACAATTATGGCATGTTACACCCGAATTCACTTTTTGTGGCGAGGTACGGGGCTATACCCTTTTGTGCCTGCCTGTACAAGACTATCATACACAGATTTGAATAGCCTCTTACGTTTTATGGTCAATACGAAGCTTATAAAATTTGCATACTCATTCGCACTCTTCTACCATTACCTTTCCATTTGGTAAATAATTTAGGAGCCCTCTAGGACTACGGGCAAATATTAAAAGTGATGGGTCCCTCAGGTTTAATATTAGACTCCCCTCGTATTAAATTTTCTGTCACGCGAAATTCCCAAACGTATAAGCCAGATATTTTTTGCACATGTTCAAATTCTCTCTTTTGTTCCCGTTTCGATACAGAATGGCGTGTTGCTATTTGGTATTACTTGATTCAAGTATAGTGAATGAGATTTGCTTTCTTACTTTGATTTTTTCTACGAGACTGATAAACTTATGTAAACAGAACTAAATACATAAAAAAAGTTATTTGTAGCACAAATTGAATATGAATTAGTAATATTTTTAGACTATTTTCTTTTTTAATAAGCTTTTTAAAGTAAAACATTTGTATTAAAAATAAAATTGTTGATTAAGTTGTAACGAAACTAAGCGTTTATTAAATATAGTTTTTTTTCAATACAAATTTTCTTCTAGTTAATTTGTTAGTAAAATGTATGATTTAAATCTAAAAATTAAGCTGCAAGATTTAAAAAGAAGATAAGAAAACACAATGAAGGGTGCGACAGCGAATACGGCATTTTAAATTCATACAGTCACAATAACGAGTAGAGAAGTACTGAATTATGACCCTCATTCCATATGCATCAAATTCACAGAACAAAACTAATCTAAAGCTTGGGGGCAATAAAAATGTCCTACTTGCCTTCTGCCTTAAAAAATGGATGAGAACAAGGTGTAATCTCTGCTCTTATTATAAAATTTTGCATCTTAACATTTTACATTTTTCAAAAGGCCAATCTTGGCCCCATGCCGTTACGAGGGCCTTTTTGTCAGGACTAAGATTAAGCCGTAAACAACGTTGACACTCGGAAAATAAGCGAGTACATGCTTTAGAAATGTTAATTATTCAGGAAGTTTTGAGACTAGACTATGTTTTAATATAAAATGCAGGAAAGGTGGTTTTTGCTGTTGAAATATTAAAAGGTATAAACTTTAACTCGCGTGTTTCAAAAATAGAATTAAATCATTATCGCAGTTTCGGACTAAGCATTTTTTGAATTTTTAAAATTGCAAGTTTTATATTATTTTTCGTAATATTTTGGTAGAATCAACATTTTTTATTTTTTTAGATCTTCTCGTGTGGTGCCGGCAAAAGAATAGTATCATTTATTCCCGTGGATTTCCCGTTTAAGTCAGTTTGTTTTCAAATTAATTGTGTTTATAGGATCAATATAATTATGATAGGTATCAAATTTGCTGCCCGTGTTCTGGTATGTTATAACCTCTTAGATATTATACTTGGTTTAAATATACCTACAGGAGCAAACAGGGTTATTATTTTTCCCACCAAAAAATACTAGAACTGTAACAGTTTTAATTTTAACTACTCTTACTTTAGGTACTCGAATCTCGAAAAATTAAATTAAATACTTATCTGCAATTTTAAAACCCATTATCATTTATAATAGCTAGTAACTATATTGAATGAGTCCTCAAACTCTCCACTTGATTAGTTGAATAATAAATTCTTCGAAAAGACCGTCGCGTCTCAAAAGCAAATATAATAAATCCATGCAACAATGAGCCTTGATTTATCAAAATGAAATCTCTTTGTCAAGAGCAATCAAATTTATCGCTCATTTGAATCTTCAATTCATTTCAAGGGTCCTTTCTGTGACATTATATTCACTGTTGTTTTCTTCCGATGAACTGATGGAATATCAAGTCTTTTTGTTCGTTTAAAAACAAATATTTTTGGGGTAATGAGATTTCTGTCAATTTTGGCTTTGTAGACAACTTAAGACAACTATGCCGTCTTAAAACCCCATATTTATATTACGAGTATAATATGAAACGGGTATTATACATACCATGATTTAAATGTTTTTGAATTACCTTTTTAAATTCAGAGAAAAAAGACTTTCACTGTCAATTCGACTCTCACCGCGCTTGTCGATCTAACGGTACTTTACTCATAGGTCCATCCAACGTATGCATAGTTTTGTTAGGTATGCATACAACTACAGCATATTCTGTGTACATTTTCGTATGCGAAAACCTTTTAAGATCACGCAATAACAAAGGCAAGAACTATCAAAAGGACGCTCCACAATATTTACCTGACTTAAAAGTATCCCGACTGCGACTGAAATCCCGAAGGGGGATGCCTTGACTTACTTTGAAATGAGCCGAATTAAATGTTTAGATATTTACTTTTTCTATTGTTAACATTCAATATAATAATTTATAACATTAGATTATATTATTATATTGATATTCTAAAATATTTTTACAAATATAACGTGACATTACCTACAGCAGTTAGCAAATCACAAAATAAAATCAGACCTAACGACCTACCTATTTTGACCTACCAATTTGGACCATTTTGAAAAGAGTCACAGTTTTAAGTTTACCAAGGAGTTTTAATTGAAGTTATCACAACCTAAACGCAACTTAGGATTTTAACAACAATCGAACGTGAAAGAAACTAGTGAGTAAATTATTTATTTAAATAAACCAGCAACTGGATCTCTAACTAGTGTATCCTTCTTCAAGCAAATATGTCTTGACGTACCCCATACGCCTATTGTTTGTTCTTCGTATTTTATAAAGCCGTGCAATAAATGTTAACATTTTACATTTTTGGGGGCCATAAATATACGTGCTCGAATAAAATTGCATTTTAAGCGTATTTCAACAGGGTCGTCACCGTTATTGGGATCAGCGAAACGATGTCGTTATTTTTTTTGTATTAGAAGTCTTCACAAAGGCTTTTACCTATTTTACTACTATTTTATGTTTAGTGAATAAAATAAATATCTTGTATAAATATATAAGTATTATAAACGCGAAAAATACGTTTTTGTGATACGGTGGATAAAGTTATGTTAGTAACACTTGATTAATAGTAGAATATTTGGCTAAACCGATTTCGATAATTATAAATAATTTGAAAGCTGGCGCTTTCCGTGTGGCCTGGCCTGATAATAAAGTTATGCTTTTACTAAGCTATTTTTTATAATTACTTGAGTACTTTCATGGGTATAATCACAGCCCGAATTATGCACAAGAGGACAAATATAATTCTTCAAATCTGGCTAAAGGCCAAAACAAGCGATCAATTAACCAAACAAATTGCTACACCCATGTCCGCTCGGCCTGGGGTTAAGTAAAATTAAATTACGAGTTGACAAAATGAGTTACGCCCTTTTCTGTAGATTAACAAACAAAAACTGATGGCATAAGGGTCAGAATCCAGCCAAAATCGAAACAGCTAAGTTTTTGACAGTAAATTTTAAATATTTTTTTTAATTTAACTTAATAAATATACATTCACACAACAACAATTCACACAGCAACATCTAGCCCCGTGATAAGCTCTAAGTTTGAACTTATTGAATATTGACGACTAAAAACTTTTAAGAAGTTAAAGTATTATTTCTTATAAAACTATTACTAGTCATATCATAAGACTATTCAGTGTCAAGAAAGAAGTCCCTATATCCCAGCAGTGGGTACGTTAATAGAAGTGATTATGATGATAACCTTACCGTATCGCCTTACTCAAGGCACTATATAAATAATTGTTATTTATGTTAAATTGTAAATTCCAAAATTTTCTAGAGATAACCAGCTTTAGACAAAACCCTGTAACAAAGCCTAGACATTAATGCTGTTAGGAAGTAAATGACTCTATTCTTGGGACGTGTTGGCGTACAATGGCACAATTTAACTCACCATTGTTCCAATTGCGCCTCAATACTTATTCATGTGTATGTATAAAGTATAGTGTTTGTTAAAGCTATGTAGTTTAACTAGTGTGTGTAAATTAATTACTCTGCTTCACTTTGTGTATTTATTTATCTGTGTCTTTATAAGGTGAATGATATGTAAGAAATAATTTTGTTTGAATCTTTAATTTTACTAAAATTTTTATGTAATAAATCTCAAGACAGTATCTATCATGTGGTAGTAAAAATTTATAATATTAACGGAATAATTTCCCCCTCAGTTTTAGTTATAAGGATCTCTTAGAATTCTCAAAAAAAAAACTGTTTTGTAATAATCAAAAGATTTTTAAACCCAGAATAATTTAAATAGTAGGTACTTACCACTTTTACCAGCTAATTGCAAAACGCCGTCAAAATTCCAGCCTTTGCGAATGGTTAGCGAGCTGTGCAATTGTTGTTCACATACCGTTTGCAATCTTAAAGTGATTTCAATCCAAATTTATTTATCTTCAACCTACCATGATCACCCATAAAAAACAATAACACCATTACATGCTGACCACAGACACGGGGGATGCGTAACTGGATAGAATTAGCCATGGTTCCCGATCCAATTAATTTAAAAATCGCCAGAACCAAACGAATTCGCGTAGAAGGGCTATATTGTTATGTAAATTTGTGCAAACTTCGTTGGCAGACATAGGCGTGACTAATTGTTAATACAGAGTAATTGTATTTAGGGTGTGGACAACGTAGAAGCGGATTAATTTAGTTTTAGCGGAAAGCGGTTTAGTTTATGAACATAGTCTATTTTGCTTAACTAAAATTCACAGCTGTTTTGTTTTGAGGAGCTTCTAGTCTATTTATTTTAAATCGCTATTGATTAAAATTGTTTAGAATATATTTAAAAATGTTTAAACTCATTGATAGACTCAGTGTGAAAATGACGTATTATTTTTAGTTTAATTTATTAGCCACACAAAACACACAACAATGCACATGTACGTAACATTCACTATGAATTTAAGATTATTAGATTATAAAAGATTGGCGAAAATAATCCTTCATAACTCGCTACGCTAATGGAAATTCTCAGCCTTATTCTAAATGTGCTTACGAGAGTGGTGCGCCGCGGTCCGTGTCGGACTAATAAAGGATTATGCCTGACCTATTGAAGATATGCTTTTAGCTAACTTGCACGGAGAATTAGGATTGGAGTTTCTGATGCATTAACTGAAGCGAACGGGCGATTTCGGAATTAAGGTCAGTTGCATTTTGGTTAGCAGAAGAATTGGTGCTTTATTATTTAAATGGCGGCAAATTTAGTTCATAATCGCATGTTTTTTGATTTGCGGTTGGAAACAGAGATATCAAGACTTTGTGAATTGCGAAAAAACCTTTTAACCTATAAAAATTGATGACTATTGCCGTTTATAATAATAACGACTAATAGAGCTTTTAGCATCTACATATACCTAATAATAACATTCGATGTAGGTAAATTCCAACAAACAAGTGTTTATATAATTTCTCTCAACTTCCCAAAACCATTAGCCTCATGTTTCCCACCATGAGCAATTATTTAATGAAGACGAAGTCCGGCGGTGCCACCATGAAATGAGACATTACATGCGCTGCTGATCCTGAGTTTGGGCTTCCCCTAATCTTTCGGAGTAGGATGATTTGCCCTTTTGTTGGATTTTTAAATGAATCTGACAAGTTCGATTTTTGGGCTGAGCTCTTGAATTTTTTTTGCATGATATAACAAAATAGAAATTTAAAAATACATTATTTAATAGGTACCAAACGTGTTTGATCTGCAACAGCACTGTAGTAAGGACCTTAATAATAATGAACGTCGGTGCATGAATGTAAATTGCTTAGTGGAACGCTGGTAATCGCATGATGATGGTGAACTATCATCATTGTCATCATTTCATCTGTCAACGTCCTCTGTTGTTCTTAAGTCTTCTCTGCAAACTTAATTTTGGAAGTATTGGGAGCAGCTTGCATCGACCGGGAACTAGCATGGCACATATTTTATTATAAAATTAAATAATTTAGCAAAGATCTCTAAAGCGCTCTACACACCAAAGCCGGCGGCCCGCCGGCACAGCCCGGCGGCCCAACCCGCCGGCCTTATTTTGTACAATCAAGCCGCCGGCTTGCGCCCGCGCGGGCATGCCGGCGGGTCTGCATGCCGATGCCGGCGGCTTCGTCTCTACTCACTCAGTCAGTTGCCCGCCGGCAAAGTCGTGCGGCTTGGACATTCTGAAGCCGGCGGGCTGTGCCGGCGGGCCGCCGGCTTTGGTGTGTAGACCGCTTTAGGACAGCATACATCCACCGTGAACCAGCATAGAAGATACAAATCATACTAAGCATGTAGCACAAAGCTCTAAGACCATTTTCATGTCATACAAGCAACCCAAACTTAATACCACAAACAGTATAGTTATAGAGATATATAGGGCGCTCCAGATTAACACAGGTTACCGCACATACATTGTAGGGGAAGCAAGCTTGACAATTCCGTAAGTACTTGTAACTTGTAGCTATTCTGTGATAGTTTGTCTTGCAAACGGTTGAAGTTAGATTATCATCATCATCCTCAATCCATATTTTCTAGAAATACCTAGAATGTATGCTAATAATGTACCTATGACTTATCAATATAATGACTTAAATTATTATTAATGAAACATTGTCACTAGGTACAATAATTACAATTTCGACACTCGTCACAATGCGAATTTTTATAGAACCAACTATTATGCATAAGGTAATGTATATGCATCTAATCAAATGGTACGTAGAAGTTTTATGAAGAATACTATCCAACATTTGGGTGTAAACACAACACAAACCTTACGAAGATATAGGGTGCTTCAGGATTAAACACAAGGTGACCGCATGCATTGTAAGTAAACCAAGCTTGACAAGGCGGTAGTTTGTCCCGAGAACAGACCGAAGATTAGATCTGCAGATTGCGCTATAAACTGCTTCTAAGTTTGTGGATTTGTCAAGTGTCAGGGGTGGGGCCTTTTAGAATAGAAATATGATTTCCGACATGTCGAGAATTTTAATATTTAAGATACAACAGTGTCTTAGTTTCAAGAATTTAATCAATATAGATCAAAAATATTATACTTGAATACGAGTTCATCAATGTAATATCATTTGATTTTATACTACATATTCTCAGTTGTGAAATAATTGACTAACTTTATTATTTTAACTTCATGCAATCGGAAAATGCCATAGCGGACAATGAACCTATAAACAAGCAAAATAAGCTGTTACCAAGCTACCCGCATATAATACTAGCATCATAATCGCGAACGACTGCCGTAACATTTGAACTATAATTATAAAACTGCTGCGCCACGTCACGCAACATAAAACCTTGAAAAACATAAGGTCATAACAATTTAAGAGCCGTCATCAGCTTTTCATTATTATTGCGAGCAATTCCATCATAAACATAGACCCACATTAGCAATTCATACGAAATAACACATAATAATTTAGTTATGAAAGAAAAATCACATTTCTTTTGGGCGGGGCGGTGCCAAGCACAGATTTCGTCGGCAATGTATCGTGAAATTAGTTTAGTGGTACTATATAATTACGCGCCCTTACTTTTTATGGTCCGTAGTCCCTTCGTTGTAGAATAAATGGTAGTTTTGCTGAGGGCGCCAGCCCCGTTGTTATGACGAAAATGTCAACTCGGTATGTGACTTGATGAATCGACACTATTTTAAACATTACTCTGGCGCTTGATGCGTCTATTACTAAACAACAAACAGTGCAAGCTGTGCTTTGAAAGCAGTTTAATTTATGATGTTATGAGGCCTCATAATTATTGCTGCAATTTTCCTAGGATAACATTAAGTACCTACCTACCTAGTAATTAAGCTACCATAGCTTATATCAATACGCATGCCCGAGGTTTTGATCGCTTCAAATATTATATAATATTTTACGTTGGGTACTCATGCTAGAGCATACTAAAGTCCTTCACTGGCACTTAAAACTATCTTCATACATTTCATAAAATCGGTTACTGCTGTGAAAGAGCATGAAAAATGTATACCTCCAAGCTTTTGTCAGTTTGGATGACTAGACGTTCTTCTTTAGTTTCGTTTGTAATGTCAGTAACGAATACGAAACAAGAACTAATTAATTTATCTATCTAAAATTCTAAATGTTTAATTTTATTTATTTAAATAAAACACAAGTAAGAAGTCAAAGATACATTTCATAAATTTATTATATAAAATCTTAACACTACATTCGAAATTTTACTTAAAATAATAACATGTGGAATTTACAGAGCTATTTATTAGTATAAGTAATTATAATTATTGCGCATCGCCGCCCAGAACGGACGACATAATTAATCCTATAATACGCTAGATAATATTACATTTTAAACGTCAAAGCTCAGATATTTTCTTAGAATATACATCTATTAGTTATTTACAATGATATGAGTATGGAAAATATCTTTTGCACAATCAAATAATACAAAAGCACCTAATTTCTACATCACTACTTCCAAAGCTGGCAGAGAAAGACGATTGTTAAAACATCAATAATTTACACAAAAAATTCGCGGGAATTCGTTATGTAAATAATTATTATACATACTTACTAACATTTCTAATGAGCAACTTTGTGAATGATGTACCTACTTTTCTAATAAATAAAATGTCTAAATAAATCCTATTGAGTAGTAATACTTAACTTTACTTTTATTTAGGTACTGATAAAACATGGCGAAAATTGTGTACGTGGCTATTTGAATTGCTTTTTATCGTAAATTCCTAGAAAAATAGATTATGACTTATTATTTTAAAAAGGTTTAAGTACGGTCTACATACGAATATTCATTGAAAATTGTAAATAATCGAAATGTGTTTCTATTATTTTACGTACAAGCCTAAGTACCTACAACATGATATGAAAATTGAAAAGGTACAAGATGATACGTGTATTTCAAGTAAATTTGTGTTTTCATAATGATTTTTTAGAACCAATATTATTGTAATCATTTAGCGCCCGAGCTCGCCAGTAAGTAGATGCGGACGTGCGTCCTGGGCACTGAACGTGTTAACTAAAGAGACTAAACTTATTGATGTCTACGGCCCTTAAATATAAAAAGTCACGATTACGTATGCTATCCCTTGAAACTCCATACAAGGAAACAAGTGAATTGGACAGCAATCATTCTCATCACAATTTTGTAATACGTCCAAATACTTAAATGCAATTTCCTAAATGAGTTTTCATATATATCACAGGCTTAAATATACTCATTACGTTAAAGGACGTGCGTACTATACATACTTATAATTACAAACGGAATTAGATAACTATTTACACAAATAGGGGAAAAATAATGAGGAGAACCCTCCCACAACCCTAGGAGATTTCAATTTACTACGTGGTGTATGGCAATACCTATCATTGAGTTTCATTCTACTGCGACCAACAGATTTTGATCCTATAACGTGCGTAATTTATGAATTCTCTCTTATGGTTAGTTAGTTATTTTTTACGTTTTAATGTCTATTGTGAATTTACTGATTTATAATAGCTACATAATATGACGAGGATATTTACGTTTTCCAATTTAAAACAAAATTAACTTATTAGTAACTTATGGCAAGTTTAGTGGAGGCTATAAAATACAAATATAAAATTCTATTCGATCGCTAACAAATTTACCTATCCTTATCCAACAAAACATAAAATATGAATTTCGGATCACCAATTCACAAACCATTTCAACAAGCACTTATCCATTCACTTAACACTAAAAGAGTCTTTTGAATTTTTTCATGTCCAATCACCTTCTCATGTAAAACGTCACTATCGCACTATTTAACACTATTTATGCTAGAGGGAGTCACAATTGCTGTATATCTAGATTGTGCATCTATGGAGTCGTTATTTGTAAAATGTCAAAGTATATTCAAGTATTGTAGGCCTTCAGATACGTAGGGGATCGGTATAGCTCCGCCGTAATAATTTACGGATTGAAACATGAGATAGGCGATTTGCAGGAGCTACTACACGATTTCGTTTGGATGTGTGTTCTGATTTGATTCGTTTTGGCGCGCACATTGCTGAAACAAAAATACATTAAAATTAGTAAATTGAATTATCACCGTACATTTTTGTATTGTAGTAAAAAGATACAAATAACTATTTAATTTAATTATATACCTCTTGTTTTCGTTCCCAAGTCTTCATCGCACTTTTATACTTTTCAAATTCATGGCACCAATTGGAGTAAACCTTCTGATATTCATTGCTTCTCTCCGGCGGTGAGCATCTGCAACAAAGAAAACATTAAATATTCATCGTATTGTTATGGAAATAGGGTTTATTTTACGTTTATTATTAACACCAGCTATGATATATTTTTTCATAAACGTATTGTAATTTATAATTTGTAATAACATTTAATTCTCTCACAATGCCCCTTTACAGCAGTTACTTTTATTTGTTGAATTAATTTAATTTAGGGTAATTGATAATAATCATTAGGAACTAGTGACATATAATACATATGTCACTAGTTAAAACTTTACATATTATAGTGTTTCACTTAGGACTTATAATGTATGACTCTTTTATTTTATTTATTTGTAATCGTCAATATGTCTATGTGATTTGGTATTATGCAAACTATGGAAATCAATATTTATGATTATTTAGTGTTTGAACTTACCTGTGTGTATCAACAGTGATATTGTAGGAGCAGAGTAGGGAGCCGCCAAGCCAGCAGTCGTATCGTCCAGCATCAGCTTCGTTCACGGAAATGATCAGCAAACCATGTTCAGACGTCTCAATGTATTTCTCTGGTTTACTGCAAAAAAAAATGTTTGTTATGAATAAACGTGATAGATAATGGTGATGATGATAATGAAAAATGAATCAAAAACCTAAAGTCTATATTTATTGTATACATACATATTTTACTTTGGTAGATGATATTATCGCGAGGCAGAAGGTAAAAAAAATTACCTACTAATGATTTAGCACTCATTGAATTGAGTTTAGACAAATCTTGTCAAACACGAAGACCTTTGTAAATTATTTAAAAAAATTTAACCATTCAAGTATCAATACTATTCAAGCGCGCTACATAGCATTGGTTTGTTTGTACATTATTTTAGCTTTTAACAAGTATTGGTCGCACTGATTATTTTTACCATTCGCATTCATTAACGGAGGGTCTGTAAATAATTCGCCATATTTTTGCAAGAGCGTAACGATTGAAATCTGATATTAATATTTCCATACAGACTTTAATGCAGACAGAAATTCATCCTCTCCTACATATTTTCTCCTTAAATGATTATTTCCCACTAATTAGTTCCAACTTAAATAGGTTTAAATAAATATAGGTAAGTATTATGTTTAAAATTTATCAACGATTGTAAAAATCATGTGCTGATTGTTGTTTATCATTCAAATCGTTCCTTCATCCTTTGGAATAGCTGGAACTTAGAACAACGAATTTTCCTTCAGAAGCATACAATTTAAGGCATATATCCTAGCTGTGTTATTACATTTTCAGCGAAATGGATCAACCGTTCAGTACAAGTGACAAACACGTTATACCTATTAGTGAGTTTCAGAAGAACATTAAGTGTTTCAGTCAAACATAATTATCGTGTTTAAACACAATTGAATTACTCCACAGCCGTGTTTCTCTTTAAACATCTAAATCGGCAGTGTCAGGAACAAAGAAAAATCACGTTTTAAAAGCATTAGGAGAGCGATAAAGCGAGCGTTAATTCTAAAGTTTCCCCTTGCATTTTAATTGCAGCGTAGTTGCTAGCTCATTTAGAAACACCTGGTGCAGTTCTGAATTCGTATTTATCGTAATGGATACTAACTTGATCGAGGCTACAATGATTGTGGCTTTCACATGCTGAACCTTATCGATTTTTAATATTTAAGTGTATAGTAGGTGGTAATTATATATTTCCATCATACTGTTAATTTTATCATAACTGTTTGATTAACATGCTAAACATTAGCATGTTTAGCAACCATTGCATTAATATGATATTAATATGCCCTAAAGCTTCATTTTCAATGAATATTTATATGAAGCACAGCTTAGCCTGAGGCTAAATATTGCCACAAATAATGCTGGAACAACACAGTACAATATTATTTATAGTAAGGGAAGCTTGTTGATTGAAATTGCAATGACCTTTAAATGCCTAAATAGACTTTTGTCTTTACCAGCCATTTAGCTAGTTTTTAAACGAATCTAATCTGCCGTAATAAGTTAGCTTTTGGCAGCGTTCTTGATGGCGTTCCTATTTCATCATAATTTTACCAGGGTTTAGGTTTACGTACAAAGCTTGTCGCGGCTTTAATTAATTTATTTTAAATCAACATAAAAGTTAGTTATTTAACTAGCTGGTGTACCATTCAGCTGTGTCCGACTGGTCGGAAGTGCGATAACAGAAGATTTGGGAACCCTTTAATTAATGTTGTTGCATGCGTGCCCGTTCAACTGTTTTCTAAACTTCAAAGCAGTTGGGAGCAATTATCTCCCAAAATTTAAATAAATTAGCAGTAAAATCCAGTCGTTTTCTGTCTGCAATTTGTTTGTTTGTTTAATTGTTTTCGATAAGTCTGAAGTCTAGAAAATTTGGGAGTGATACTGACAGCCAGTGGAAGTTGGACTAGCGTGTGCTGTAATTTGATTAAAACTAAATAATTGGACGTGTTTCGTTTAATTAAGTTGAAAAGAAACTGTTTGTTTTTCTTTAAATGTATTTATTTTCAGATAAATTAAAGGGATTGAATTGAAATGAAAGTAAGTTTTATCAATTTAGCTGTAATACATTTTTACGAATTAGGGATAATATAACTTAAGGGGTTGATAAACAGTTGTAACTTATTAAAACTAAACTGTAACTTATTCGCAAAAACATAAAATTTAAACTTAAATCTTACTTTCTAGCTAACCTTCATAGGTTTAATACTGAAATAGGTACCTACCCAATTCCAAACTTAGGTTAAATTAGTTTGTTTTTTCTTTTTATATTAGGTACATTTCAACCATCTCGTTATAAGTGACTCATGATAGCACTATGTTATAAACCTCTGTGGTTTTCTTTGTGTTATTGTTATTTTTCTTTTGTAATTATGTTTTTATGTTGTGAAATAAATAAATAAAATAAATAAATAAATTAAAGCTAGGGTGGTATTATCTTCATTATCTTATATACATCACAACAGATTGATTTCAATAATCATTTTACATTTTGATATTAGGTACCTATACATCATATTTAAATACAAAATTATAGGGAGATATTTAAAATTTGTTTGTTTGTGAATTAAGTACTTTTACTATCGTACACGTGAGAGTTTGTATTCGTCGATGGATGGATAAATATAAAAAAAATAGTTATTAATTTATATTGATATAACGGGCAATACACGAACCTTTTTACTAACCTTATTAGTTATTAATTATTGTTACTGCAATTCAATATTCAACGTTTCGCCTTCACAAGTAAACACTTCATCACACTTACTTGAAAACGATCGGGTGGCGTCCCTTCTCCCTTGAGTAGTGGTACCAGGTCACTGCCCTCGGGTGGAGGACTTCAGGCATCTTCACGAAGCTGCCGAGGTGCAGGCTCTGGCCCCACGTCGCGGACACCGCCTTGCGGGAGATCGACGGGTCGCAGATATCCGCTGTTTCGTTTGCCACGTCTTGGATTAACCTGTTTGAAGATAATAATAATAAATATAAAAAAAATTCTAATTGACATACCTAAGTTAATGTTCAGAGTACATGCCATCCGAATTGATTATTGTCTGGTAATCAAGGTTAAATAATTGTGCACATTTAATTATCTATGCTACGGAGTATATAGCGCTTAATTGCTCTTATATACAACATTGTAACTGTTAACCTTTTTACATTTAGGTGATTTCGAGTCAGGCGAGACTAGACCCTGCATCGCTCACTCCGGACTTTTGAGGTATATATCTATATTGTGCGTTATCCCCCTGCCTCACTCGGCCCTCACCAGCCCAACTCCTTGATGGAACCTAGTAGGACTTTTGCCTATGATGCCAAAACACGGTTTTGTCACAAGATGTAAACTCGGCCGACTCATTCCAACACAACTTTTCTGGTTGGAAGCAACCACGACAGAGGCTGTCCGATTTATATGTGGTAGAACACTGTTCTGTGAATTACTGTAATACTGTCACTGTTTATGAACTCACCCAGGCATATACTCCCTACAAACGCCGGCATCGCGGTCCCACCCGCAGTAAGGATCGCGCGCGCACCGTACGCACGCGTCGTAGCGGCGCGCGCACAGAGCCAGGCGCAACTGTAGCACTCTCCTATCTGATGATGCGTAGAGTGAACCGTGCATGCGGGATATAGCCATTGCCTAAGAATGAGAATTATTTATTTATTATAATTAACAAAATCATGTCAGGAAAGGCCGCAGCTTCTAGCATTAGACTGCCTCGTAGTTTTCGTGTTATTATCAAATTAATAGGTGTCTAATTACAAATAATAAGCTTCTACGTATGGACAACCATTTTGCGGAAAGATTACGCAGCACTATTAAAACGTTTTATATTAAACTAATAAATAGACCGCCGTGTTGGCCGTGTTGGCTAAGTGGGAGCACACTCGACTTTCATTCCGAACGTCGTGGGTTCAAACCCCGCCGCGCACCTCTGATTTTTCTTCTTGGAAAATTATGTGTCATTTATAAACACGTGCTCTAACGGTGAAGGCAAACATCGTGAGGAAACCGGCATGTTCTGAGAACTTCGAAAAAAGTTTGAAGGACATGTGTCATTCACCAACGCGCACTTGGCCAGCGTGGTGAATTAAGGCCTAATCTCTCTCGTCAAGAGAGAAGTCCCTGTGTCCCAGCAGTGGGAACAGAATAGGGGTGTTATGATGAATAAATAGAATTAAAATGAATAATAATTTATATGAAGCAAGAAATATTTCCAATCAAATGTTTCAGCATTAATAATCAAGCCTATCTGTATAATATAAATAATAGTTGTAAACAAAATGGAAAGCTTGAGAAGGTATAAACAGACAGAAATTCAAACTTCGGCAACTTACAAGGTTTCCACGTAAGTACTTAAGCCGACGTAAATTGTAAATGTTTCAGTGTTTCTAAGAAACAAGCCCTAATTTACGTAAGAACACGTACAAGTATTCAAGAATTGATTTTATCAGGCAGTGAATTATAAATTTTGTATTTGGCATTGAACAAGTCTACAGAATTAAATCAGTAATTACTAGAAACGTAGACTAGTCACTGACTTAAGCATATGGATAAACTTGTGAAGTGGCAATGGGCAGGTTATACATAATGGTGCAAACAAACATTCTGCTCTTGATGGAATAAACTCAAGAGAGATAAACTCTTGTCACATATTTATTTTGTAGTTATAATTGGTTGAGTATGTGTGATGGTTGGTATGATTATGATAATGTGAAACTAGTTGTGTCACCTGGATTGGTTCGCCGGGCGTTACGTCGAAGATGTCGAGGAGTGCTGAATTGCTGTCACCGTTTCGGGTCCATTGGACGATCTTGTGGATTTTGCCTTCATCTGGAACAAAAAGCATCGTTAAAGCGGAGTATAAATACTACTCATATACAGTTTGTGAATAAAAATCTGTAGAAATCGATAGATGTTGTTTATTTATTCTTACAGGCTGAAAGGTTTAAAAATTAGATTTTTTTTACTTAACAATAATTACTATTTTTTTTCTTTCTTACTAAGCAGAATCATCAGAATAACATAACATTGTATGGGTCAAAATTAACAACGGGAGATTTTGACACCGCATTCTAGTTTTCATAACTCAAACTGAGTGGATTCTGCTTACTATTTAATGAACATAAGGTCCAGGTACTATAGTGACTAACAAGATGCCAACATAACCTTAAACTACAAGCCCATCAAGCCTACACTGACATATTCCTGTATCGCAACATTAAGCAAATTCTGTCGGCTCATTGCGTTGAAGCAATTAGGACAAGTCTCTACTCTCAGTGGATATTAATAATTTAATTGAGTGCTAATGATTCCCTAATTCTCGTAATTATGTGAGGAACGTATCATGTTTATTAGTCGAATTTATGGGATGAGCGAATTCATGGAAATTCTGCTTTAAATCTAATAATTTCGCTTTGAAGATTACGGATAATTCCGACGGTTAGGTATTTGATGTTGGGTTATTTCTTGTTTTATTACATTAACGTTTGTGCACCGAGAATAACTTTAAATGTATAAATTAATGTTAATTTGGGCCATGTTGTTCTTTTGAGGATAATGCCCTGTTTTAAGAAGAAATATGGGTTGTGTTGACGATGTTTTATGTTTTGTTAGATGCATCTATGAAAGTCGTTGTGCTACAATAAATCATTTCCTAATTAAATACTAAAGATAGTTATGAACATATCAAAAATATATCACACAAAAAGGTAAACATTGCAACAGAACGAACACAACAAAACTGAATTGCGGATTAAGATCATGTCCACACTGAAAGCCTACAATAAAGGTCACCCGGTTTTCAAAGGAAATCGGCAAATTAATATTCCAGCCACGGATCTTAATAGCTAATTGGATTAGAGGCATGTACCGAAATTACCTAACCGGGTTACGTGTACGTGTGTACGGGACAATGAACGTAGCTTAACGTGACGTAGTATAGATTGAAATACGTAGTTACGGATACAACTGTTTAGATTGAAATTGAGGGTGAGGTGAGGTGACGCTTTGCGTTCCGGACTTTTCAATTAATTCGGAAATGGAAGAGTTGACTTCTGTTACTGAAAGAATAGTATTTAGGTATCTGTTTCCGCGAGTTTCGTAAAGATTTGATAATTGATAAAATAATCTATACCAACTATTCCAAGTCTCAGTTTAGCCAAATCAAATGAAAACGCGTCTGTATAAAACACAATCTGGCAATAAAAATAGCCTTTGAGAGCTATAAAATAAATTAATAATAGTGCGTGGCGGGGTCGTAACCAACAACCTTCAGAATTAAATTCGAGTATGCTACCAATTTCCCAACACGGTTTTTATTCCAACACAGCTTTTTTTATGCCTTTATACAAGACAAATAATAATATTTATAAAATTCAATGAATCATAGGGCCTAAATCTGCATTCCTTTCTCGTACGGTTACAAATAACTCAATATTTCACGTAACCTATTTGAACCATGATACTATCAATAAATCCCCCCTTTCCCCCACACCATACTGTAGTATAACTACAACACGCTCAGGGCAAATGACTTTCATCATCATAACACAATTGCCGTCTTTGATGTGACCCGACCCTTACAATATGGCGGCATAACCTCGTATAATTGTGTTCGGTGCTGCTATAAATCACTAATTATATTATGACCTTTGTTGCTAATGAACGGGCCTTACCAATGAATATCTCAATTGGGGAAGGAAATCTAGTTATCTATTCGTAATCTGATTAATTGTATTCATTGGTTTTCTATAGGAACCTTTTTTATATATTTTTGGAGTGTATGAACGAAAGATAATTTCTAAAAAAAAAAAAAGTTTATAAAATGGTGTTTATCCCCGACATTTCAATATAATCTTTTTTGAGTAGAATTCGGATTAACCTAAGAGCCCGTGATGGCCAGACCTTCCTTTAATTCACAAGCGTGAAAATTCTTTCATGTGTATGTCTAACATAGGTAAGAATAACCCCCAAACATGAAACCTGGATCGCGGTTGCTTTGGGAGATAACAACCTTTTACCTGTTATCTCCCAAAGGAACCACGATCCAGGTTTCATGTTTGGGGGTTATTCTTACCTATGTTAGACATACACATAAAATAATTTTCACGCTTCAGAATTAAAGGAAGGTCTGGCCATCACAGGTTATTAGTCTATACTAAGAGCCCGGTCTGGCCAGACCTTCCTTTAATTCACAAGCGTGAAAATTATTTTATGTGTATGTCTAACATAGGTAAGAATAACCCCCAAACATGAAACCTGGATCGTGGTTCCTTTGGGAGATAACAGGTAAAAGGTTGTTATCTCCCAAAGCAACCGCGATCCAGGTTTCATGTTTGGGGGTTATTCTTACCTATGTTAGACATACACATGAAATAATTTTCACGCTTGTGAATTAAAGGAAGGTCTGGCCATCACAGGCTCTTGGTCCAGATAGGCAATTTTGATTATTTAACATTTACGTTGTTTTTTCAGTGTTCTACGATCAAAATGTTCAAAATGAGAATAGAAATATAACCCATCATACGTCTTTAGGGATTTGTTTTTATTCGGTCTTTAGGGATTTATAATCTGCACGCATTTTAGGCGGATATCAGTAAGTTGATACGACACTGCTGAACTATTACCCCTTCGTCGATTGAATGACACCCGCATGTAGAGATGGAGTGGTACTATCATTAAGCCCGCGCCACATATCACGACAGCTGTTTCAACGTGATAAAGCGAGACAAGCTGCGAGTCATTAGTTGACGTGATTGACGTAAACGAGTGCCAGCTATTAAGCTGAAAGCCGGTGAGGTGCCCCGGTAATTAACGGTGCCTATAGATGTTCAGGTGGGTTAGTTCCTGATGGTAGTGTGTAGTGAGTTTAGTAATCGGCAATGTGACGATCCTGGCGCGTAAAGAGCGAAAGTCTGTCGACGGTTGTGGGTTCAATTCCTGCTTCGGGACAGATGGATTGATCGCGCAAACGTTAGTATCAAAAGAGGAAGCAGATCATCCTATAGATATTTGTCACGCATCTTTTAGATGTTTTATGCGTAATATTTTGATAATTTCAAGTCCCTTTTCCCCCAATTTTCAAGTCTTGTATTTGTACTATTATAGGAAATCTAAATCTACGAATAAAAAATTTCTTTCTTCATTAATATGTAGTACAAAATAGTAATATCTGCTGTTTTTCTGAACAGTATGCTTATAACATTTAACTACGCAACGATATTGATGCCGATTTTATTACATCAGACAGTGATTACAATGGTATGTCTATATAAGGTACCCGAGGCAAAGCGAGGGCGCTAGTCATCATCATCATCATCATCATCTCAGCTATTGGACGTCCACTGCTGGACATCTATGACTTCCAGTCATTACGGTCGCTCGCAGCCTGCATCCACCGCGAGCCGACTGCCTTCACCAAATCATCAGTCCACCTTGTTGGTGGACGCCCAACGCTGCGTTTTCCGATCCGTGGTCTCCACTCGAGAACTTTTCGGCTGCATCGGCCATCTGTCTCCTCGCTATATGGCCTGCCCATTGCCACTTCAAAGAGCTAATCGTTGGCGGGCATAGTATATCTAAAAGATCGCTCAATGCTCTGCGTGTCCAGTATAATAATGCCTTCAGGATGCTGATGGGGCTGCCGCGCTTTTGCAGCGCATCCACCATGTTTGCGGAATCCAGGGTGGATGGGTTTCATGCTGGTATCCGCAAAAACACTGCTTCACTTCTACGCAGAGTGCGTTGCAGTACCAACAGCATCTTGAAGGTCATAGCTGACAAGTATGACTCGCCAGTCATACGCTCATTAATTTGTACCTCAATTGGTGTTAGTGTTTAAATTGTCTCTTTTGTATCTTACTCTTGTGTTTTAGTATGTAAATGTGGATCTGAGTTATCTTAATAAAAATGATTTTATTATTATTTATTTTATTATTATATCATAATAATACTTCTGCTACATTCTTACCGCAAGAAAGGTTATCTTTCCGTGGTAATTTCCACAACAACTCGGGTAAAACCGCAAACAGGTCAGTTGTCTGTAATATGTGGCGCAGGAAATCGATGAATTGTGTTGCTAGCGTGTATCAAGCTTATACGCGTACCTAATGACGTAGAATCGAGTTACGGAACTACGTAAATTAATATGGGCAGGTTGTTAGTACGTGTCTCTAGATTATTGACAAGCGTAGGTGTAACGCCGAAACATTTTTGAGATGATACGAGAGTATTTTATTTACTTACGAGTTTGTAACTATTCCAAGTGTCCAAGAGAGTTATAAAGTAATTAATATAAATAATGATAATGTGTTTTAAATTATGTGAAATTGTTTTTTACCCAAAATGCTATATCGTAAAATTATGGATAATATTATACCCGCATATTATGAGATTAGAACAGTTTACCATATATGGGATGATTGTGTTAATAATAAACTGTCAATAAATACTTAATATATTTGATTCTTAATAACTGAAATCTAAAACAACTAGCCCGCCCGATTAAACAGAACTCATATCACAACACATCACTCTTAATCAAAGTTAAAATCGATTAACCGGGTGTACTAAGCACCTCAAACTGCGACATCGAATCCCTAATTCCCCTGTCACTTGTCACGACACGATGACACACTAATGGCTCAGTACTATGACAGCCATCTGATAGTATAATAGAGTACACGAGAAAGCGTTCAGCAAACTTTTGAGCGTGAAGTCTGGTTAGAACAGTGCGTGTTTGAAGTATGGTAGATATATTGCGTAATGCCTTGTTCCATTACAATTACAATAATGATCTTTTTACAAAAATAGCAGACTTCAAACTGCCTGTAAATTTCAGATTTATATGATTTACAAATCGATGTTACAGTCAGAACTGAACTTAGCAAATTCAAATGGGACAGCACAATAAACATTAAAAAATCTGGCCTTTTTATGTAGTCCACCTGTCGTATATCCGCATTATCATTTTAAGCTGCTTTCAGCTTGAGGCAAAATTAAATCTAAGGATAATAAGAAAAACTCTATACCCAGTATCTATCCTACAACATAAATGATGATGAGACGTACATGCATGTACCTTTCAGTCTAAAGCCGTGACACAAGACACATCTTGCGGCGTGTACTCGGCGTGACAGAATGTAGTGTAATTTGCAATCACATCAGCCTGTGTGCTTAGCGTCGCTCTTTGCCGGGATGCGGCAAATTGGGTTGAGAATTGTGATTTAATGAAAACCGCCTTAATTTTGTAAAAGGAATATCTTGTTTCAGGATTTTGACATAGTATTTACTTGGGTGTAAGAGTAAAATCATGTAACTCATACTTAGTAAAGATTAGGGCTTGTAGGCGAAAATTATGTTCAAGATTATTGTTGTACATATGTACAATTAATAGTGTTATGCATAAAAAAGTTAGCATTTACAGCAAATATTTAAATTATATTTATATTAATCTCAAATTTTAATTATTTATTTAGGCACAGAAAACAGCACAGACAACAAGAATAAATATATAATATTACTAGCTTTCCGCCCGCGGCTTCGCCCGCATTATGTTGCGGTAAAAAGTACCCTATGTCCTTCTCCTGGCTCTAAACTACCCCCCTGCCAACTTTCAGGCAAATCCGTTCAGCCGTTCTCGAGTTATAAGTTCAGGCACTAACACGACTTTCTTTTATATATATAGATTAAGGCTGTTTTATTTACATGGTACTATTCCTAGGTCGGCACCATACGGCACGGAATGCCATATACGTCAGAGCCTTATTTGCAACGTCAAAGAAACTACAACTCGGTTATAGCAACTGTTCTTCCCAAGCGGTTTGAGATAAATTAGAAGCATTATCTTCCAAGAGGCTCGAGTAACTTGGTTAAGCTTGGGGTAAATGTATTTTAAATATAAATATGCCACGACATAAAAGCTTGGGTTTTCAAATAAGATGGGTGAGATTGTGAGTGGATTCAGAATTATTTCTGCAAGATTCTCTTAGTTTTTATTTTATAAGAGATCTTGTTATTACCAGAATTCTAAGTAGTAGTTTAATTAGTAATTTGTCGTCATACGTAAAACATAATGAGAAGTTTAACCCGAGGTGTAATTACATAAAATCTAATCTTGTTAATAAATAGCGCTCTATCTAATAGCAAGCAAATAATCAAAAACTTTATAAATAATCAAAGCAAGATCAGATATATAAATTTAATACATATAATAATATAAGGGCCGTTAAACTTAAGGTAGGATTCAAGCGAAAAACAGACAAAGCGACATAATCATCGATATACTTTTAAAACGTCCATCACCTATATTTCATTCAACCCCAATTATTAAAACATATTCTCAAATGTCATAACCTTATTTCAGTCGCAAAATTTCATTCATCAAATTACGATTATCGTCCTACGAAATTGCCAATATCCATAAAAACCTCTGAACCATGTTTATTGTAGGTTAAGTTTTCTCGGGCCTATACAATTCTGATTTTCCTCTACCTAAAATAACTTGCAAAATTATCCGTAACCCAATAACATTACGCAGGCCAAACGTCCTCGAACTAAAACTTTTTTGCAATCCCCGAACAATATAAGTTTTATTCCTCCAAGTGGTATAAATTCCCAAACACAAAGTAGCTCTAACGTCTTTATTGCTTTTCATAAAAAGTCCGCTAACGTATAGATTTGGCAGTTTTAGGCCGGTTGGGACTCCCCCGGTTCAACGCCGTGACATTTTGTACCTTTCGTATTTTGTACGTTTCATTACAATACGGAAAATGTTAAGCCGAAATTTTTGCGAGCGAATATTTCGAAATATCCTGTTCATATCCCCGGTATTATAGCGATAAATTTTATTTAGATGCTTAAACAGCAGCGGCTCAGGTAAGCGCTTTTCCTGTTGTATCTAGATTTTGATAAAAGTTTTTCTCTCTCATTCTTATATTGTTTCTTCTATTGTCGATTTCGATTTGAACAGATTTCCAGGCAGTTTTATCGGAGATCGCAATATGTATTTTATAGGTGCTGTAAATCGGAAAACGCGGGTTTTTAACGTTAGCTCACGAGCGCTTCACTGACTTTTATGAGAATCGACGCGAGAGATTTTTATGTGACTATCAAAGAATCAGCCCCCTGACCCCATTTCTGTGTCCTTCAAATGCCATATGAATAATGGTTCGGAAAACATCGAAAGTTCTGGAATAATTTGAATAGTTAACGCGCTAGTTAAAACTAACACCTGTCATTAGCAGTTGTTAAAGTATTTTTTTCCGTTCGATAAACGTTCCACTTCAGTTACCTTGAGTAAAGTTTCAACAACGTAATTGTTAATTCACAGATGCTATCGAACTTGTCTGCGGATAAATTGAATTGTGAAACGAGTAGAAGCAATATTTTAAAACATAAAATCCAAAGGAACATAAACTATAGCCTGTCTATCGGAGCGAGCCGATCGGTTATTCCCAACACGTTCCAAAGGTGTATTTTTAAAAAGGCTTTCACGTTGTCCGATTAGGGAGTCCGCGGCTGTGCTACCTCCCTAAACTTTACCGTACCCCCTTTTGATATTCAATATACTGCGGAACCTAAGCAATCCTTTGATGAGATGTTTTATGCAAAAAACGTCGGCCACCTTTAGCAGGGCGCGAATAACCGTTCAAAAGTGAACACATTAGTATTCCAAATCTCGCCGGGAAACGTCTCTCCCCAGTTTTGGGGGATAAAAAATCAATGTTTATTCGCGAGGTACGCGATTGGAATACTAATTATTATAGGTATAACTAATTGCATTGTTTGTGAAGGTGTTGGTCCCCGGCGGTAAAACCGATTGGATTGTGTCCCCTAGTCCTGATTATTTTAAAATTTTAATCGATTTATCCCTTTCGCCCCAAAAGGGTACGCGCAAGCATATAAACGCAATCCAGTCTTTCACAATTCCTTATTTTATTTTTACCTAGGGGTATCATTTTAGAATTACTTCAATTATATTACAACCCACATTTTGTACTGTAGCAATCATAATTTATATCAATCATTGGGGTAGTTAACTAACTCGACAATATTTCAGCCCCAAGGGAGCCCCAATAGGTGCGAGGGTAGATAAGGGGCTGCAAGGATTTAAACAACTTGAAAGTTACATTACACCTTTGAACTATAGTGACAAATGTATAAAATAAATTGCACACAATTTTTATTACCTACAATATTTTATATTGTAATTTCAAAAGATGCTGGTTTCTGGTAATGAAAGTCGTGTGTGTCTAACTTAGCCAACACGGCTCATATTGGCACTCGACAATAAATACTGTTAATTTTCATCCAACAGGCATCGTAGCCGTAAAATCTACAGAAGCTTAAGGATCTCACATAAATACGATATGCCCAGGTGGTTAATACATAAACTACTAAAACGTACAGTAACATTGCTCACCTGTACCTTAACATATCATTTTGCATGGACCGCATTTCATGTTTATAGCAAAACTTGTACTTCATGCACTTAAGCGAATGGCTTTCCAATACTTATAAGAGCGATATACGGGCCGATACATTTTATGCAAGATAGGAAGCCTTATAAATTATTACTCGCATTATTCAGATGTGGCGTAAATAAGGCTTATATCTGCCGCTGTAAAGTGTAAAGTTTGTTGGCTTGTACGTGGTATGGTAAATAGATTTATGTTGTTTTCATTCTAATAGATATCTGTTTTGTCGGTCGCGTTTTGTAGTAGAGCAGCAGAAAAGAGAATTTCTTAAAGACCATTGCGTTATTTGATACCAATGTTATTCTAACACACATAGGTGTTTGTCTAAAACAAAAATATAGTTCAATTCAGAAAAATAGTCTACTCAGTTTGAAATATAAAGTGTGGCACTTTATATTTTAATAAAACATGTTACACACTACCCTCGCCATTTGTGGTAAAATCTAAACCGTAGCCGTTAGTAAATATTCATCAAGTGCACCCGGCATATCCATAACTGAATTCCCAAACATCAAAGGACCAAGCATCATTCTCCACATAATTACGGCGTAGTGTCGATTGTACCATTGATTAGTACCATCAATGGTACAATCGACCCAAAGTAGTGTCACTAGTACCATTGAAAATCATACAAGTTTATACCGTGTATTTACTCGTGAAAAAAAAAACAAATTAAAAGTAATAAGGGGCCGTCCATTAATCACGTGAGGTAGTTTTACTCATTTTTGACCTCATTTTTGACATTTTTGATTTTTGATAATAACAAAATAATTTGCTGAAAACTATTCCTGAATAATAACAGAAATATTTAATATTTTTGTTGATTTAAAATGAGGGTTGAATACCATATATTAGCTTAATAAAACCCATTTTTAAATTAATTAACATTATTTTATTTTTATATTTTAGGCAAACTAAACCGTTTATTCCAAACAGTTCGATCAGTAGTTCGATTGTCGAACTGTTTGGAAGTTTTTTTTCCAAACAGTTCGATTGACGCATCGAACTAGTTGGAAACATGTATTTTATTCCAAACTAGTTCCAAATAGATCTACTATGATTATTATGGTACAGTCGGAAATGTAACTTTCAATGCATTTGTATCTTGAAAGGAATTGTCCTTTTTGTTATGATATAATAAATCCTTTCTCGATATTATATCCTCATTGAAGGATCACTTATTACAAATTATTATAACTAAAAAAATCCAATAGATATACTGAAAAATATAACCAAACGGATACGATAATTTTGCATTGGGCGAGTTTATTTAGTTGTTTTCGCGTTTTTTTACGCTGAATATAATACTAGCAAAATCTATATAAGGTACCAGGGCAGCAGAAACTATGAAGAGGTACGTAGATTGAAAACGATGATTTTCGATGACAGATCCATAACTACTCATCCTAGAAAGTCCGTTTTGATTTCTAACGAAAGGTGTTAATGAGATCTCATTTTTCGATGACAGCTGTCAAAATCAAAACTGTCATATCTCCGTAACTACTCGTCGTAGAAAGTCCGTTTTGATTTCAAACGAAAGGTGTTAATGAGACCTCATTTTTCGATGACAGCTGTCAAAATTAAAACTGTTTTATCTCCGTAACTACTCATCCTAGAAAGTCCGTTTTGATTTCAAACGAAAGGTGTTAATGAGAACTCATTTTTCGATGACAGCTGTCAAAATTAAAACTGTCATATCTCCGTAACTACTCATCCTAGAAAGTCCGTTTTGATTTCAAACGAAAGGTGTTAATGAGAACTCATTTTTCGATGACAGCTGTCAAAATTAAAACTGTCATATCTCCGTAACTACTCATCCTAGAAAGTCCGTTTTGATTTCAAACGAAAGGTGTTATAGTGAGACCTTTATTTTCAAAAAAATATTGCAATATATTCAAATAGTGGAATAGATCTGTTTTTTTCAGTTGTCGAGTCTTTTACAATAAAGCGGCGTTGTCCTCGTTTTATATATTTTCGCCTATAAATAACACACAACTTAATTATTACAGGTTACTTAGGTTTAGGTTAACTTATCTATTATTACAGGTTGTTGGAATTATTTATTACAACTAAACACCCTATTATATTTTTTTATGTATATATTCGATGCAATGGTACTATCGACCTGTGCTAGTGTCACTAGTACCATTGATGGTACTAGTGACACTACTTTGGGTCGATTGTACCATTGATGGTACTAATCAATGGTACAATCGACACTACGCCATAATTACGTCATCAGAGCTCTATGGTGTCCAGCCGGTTTGAGCCGTCTGTGAATTTTAAATCGTTTTTGATATATGCAACGTTAGGATTTGGCCTTAGCACGAAATTTGATTTTCTGTAGTGGACTCCGGTTTTAGCAGATCAGAATAGATGAAACGGGATTTGGTGAACGTACTCGTATATGATTGCACATCTTTAATTAAACAAATCGCGATTGAATTGAGCTCCATGTATTAAAAAGTGTTATAAATGTGTTGTTTTATTTGTGTTAATTTTCATTTATTATTTACATTTAAATTAAAGTTGTAGTGTATTATAATTAAAATATTGTTATATCTAATGATCTATTATTAATAATACTTTAAAGGTATGCTGTAAGTCGTTAGTATCATGCACGAATTCAGCTATAACAAATCACTAAGATCACTATTTAAAAAGAAAACCTAGTTAGATTTTTAAAAGAGACGTACCTTAATTTGATGCCACTTCGCATCCATTTATAGGTTCAATTAAAAGTTAAAACTAAATTCGAAAGTTGAAACAGCTTTGACAGATCAATTGAAGCGAGACAGCTATATAATTATTCTAGTCGAATAATAGAAGACTTTAGCTAATAACGTCTGAAATTGCGGTCATTTATTAACGTGACATACGGCGTTAGAGTGACGTGAACGCGAACGTTAGAGGAGATAAATCCGTAAATAGGTCATTTAAATTAAACTTATTTTTTGTTGAGTTTTTCTAATTGAAAATATTCGGAAATACTTAGTTACGTTTTATGTAATTTACTTTAAGGAAATTCGCTTTCGTAAAATAATTGGTAGGTAAGTATTAATTATACATTTGTATATGGTGCTAAAATATTATACCAAAAATAAATATACCAGCTTCCTTTACAAAGGCGAAATAAATTGCTGATCAGGATAAATTATAAGTCATGCTATCATGCAATTTTAAACAGTTTTTTTGAAACCTCGACTTAATCTTATATTTAGAAGATACGACTTTAAAAGTAAATTTAGACCATAATATGATAATCTCAACTTCGTCCCACCACACTGTTTAAACATCGAAAAACAAGAGTACATTTTCTTTTGTCGCACGCAGCAATTACGTTTCAAGTCGCCTGTTAAAACAGCCTGTACTCTCGCGATATAACATTAATATGTACGTTTGTTTACAAAAGCACCCTTGATACTAAAGAGGGCGCCTAACTCGCTGAATTTAATTAACTTCGTTAACTTCTAAATACTCTTAACGTCTCAGATACGTTCCATTGGCAGAGGCGTAGTGGGTGACAGAAGCTGTCTACTGACTAACTTTGACAAGTATTATGAAGTATCGCTACAGTGATAGAATAGAATATACTTTATTGCACACCATAAAACTGAAACACACAATACAAACGAAAACTAAAACATATAGATTACGAAGTTGACCTTATTACTGTGATAGATTTCTACCAGGCAACCTATGGTAGTGATAGTATATAGTAATAAAAAATCATTGTTTGATTGATTGATCAATTTGTACAGAACATTATACCATATTATATTGGTTTAAGTAATCATTGTTGATTGAACGACTTGTGGAACGTTAAATGGGTTGTTATGATCATCATAATTTCGTCCTCAAGATAACTCCAACGAAACACTAATCTGTGCTTTTTCACGACACGCCCGAGGCGGTGGATTTTCCTGCAACTTATCCTGCGCTCGGTGTAAATAATAATGGACCAAGAGCTGGGATTTCCAAACACTTTCAGCCCCGCGGTTTTGAATACGTTACAGAACCGTAACAGCCCATTTACAGCAAACCGTCACGGACAGTTTTACCTACATTGTGCAAAAGTTTCACATCTAGTTTCGCCAAAAGTTTTATCACTGTAATTAAACTGTATCAAGTTTTGAGCAATTCTGGAAGGGCAATGTTTCAGCAATTTAATATTCCACACAAGCGTTTGAAACGCAACTCGGAGCGTTTCTTTGGATGAACTTTCGTACCCCGTTCGTTAGATATGTACGTGAGTTTAATTCAATGTGCGAACGTTTGGTGGAAACGATTTCCGTGCGAATTGGTGGAAATTGCAACAACTCGGGTGGGAATTACCATACTCGTTCTGTACCGTATGCGACGGCGAGTGTACAATTATCATCATCATGTCAAATCAGACACCAGTTTTCAATATAACTCATAATAGTTCTTGAGAGAATTAGTTTTACCACAACGCTTCCGAAGAGTCTAGGCGATAGCAGATTGATATAGTACCTACTTAGGACGACGTAACTGCCAGTTAGACGTTCGTTTCTGATCACTTTGACAAAAATTACGGTAAGAAATAAGGTGTTAATATTTTCAGGTTGGTACCACAGGTGAATGACCTCAACCGTCCTCCGTGTAACAATTTATTTTTTTGCAACTACTCTCCCTTAAAGAGAGTTGTAGCTAAATGTATTCCTTTCGCCTTTACCTTCATAACACGTGCAATATACACATAATTCTATTTTGAATTTAGAAGCCCTTTAGTAGGGGAGCCCGGGACTAATCCGTTCTGTTATAACCAAACGTGCGTTTCAAACGTGGAGCCGTATAAAATTCAGGAATTTCTGGTACAATTTTCAAAATAAAGTAAAATCAAAAGACTACGTATAACTTAACAAGTAAAACCAAACAAACTCCAAAAAATATTTTAAAGCATTGAAATATTAGGTACTTAGGAGTTATAATTTTCTTTATAGACCAGGGTTTTTAATTTTTTACAAGGAAAAAAATAGTAGTAAAATGAAACCCATTAGAAAAGGAGGGGAATATGATAAAAATGAAAGGAAAAATAAATTACGGTCGATCTGAGTTCGGGAAGTGGGAGGGGGTGGGCTTTTAAGGGGAGAAAATGGTTTATCTCGATTTGCGGTGAAACTACAAGTCCTATGAAAAAAAGTTATATGGCAAAGATGTAGGTAATAAAAAGATCTACAACTTTTAACTCACAAGTTTTTTACATAACGTCAAAATGTATGTGAAAAATTCAAATAACTAAGTTTTTGGTTTTTTATTTCTATCTTTTTCAAAAACATTTTATTTTCTACGAAATTTGGTGAAAACTTACCTTTTTATGCCCCAAACACACTATAATTTATTTGATTAAAAATATTAATTTTTTCACCTTATTTTGACTTAATTACTAAAAAAATAGACTAATTTTCAATCGAAAATTCACGTGTCGAAATATTAGCTTTTTTATATAAATCGGTGTGCCTTTTGTTCATTGAAATCTTTATTTTCTGATGGTTAAGAAAAATATATACATTACCATAGTAAATTTTCTCAGAAAATGCAAAACACCGAAACAAAATTTGTATCATTATGTACAATTGCATCATAAAAATGTGATTTTTGCAATTTTTATTTCATATAATTGCTTATAATCCGACTTATTGCACATTATACAAACAGATTATTATATTATTATTATTATTATATAGTCTGAAAAGACAAAATCACATTTTTATGATGCAGTTGTACCTAATGATACAAATTTTTGTTTCGGTTTTGTGCATTTTCTGAGAATATTTACTATGGTAATGTATATGTCGGGGCAGACAAGAACATCGGTTGCAGTATTATTCAGTACCTGTTTGTACCAGGCACATCGCACTACGGGTTGCGGCGCGCCGACGACGCCACTACCTGGAAAGTTGTTGGGTCGACCGCTTTGTTCGTATAAATACGCCCGTCGGCCGAGCTAGAATTCATTCTTGTTCGAGCCGTTGGACGGAACGGAACTCGCTTTTTATTAAATTCAGTATTGCTCGAGTTGTTGGACCGAAACATTGTAAATTGGAATAAATAATGGACGTTTCTTCGTGGTTTTATTATCATCATGAAGACGACTGTGACGTTAGACCTGATGACTTCATAACCAACCAGAAGCCTTCCCGACATCAGAAGTGGGATACGAACTTCGATAGATCTGAACCTCGATAGCCTTGAGACTGTACGCTGCCACAAGACCAAGACAAAGAAGAAGGCAAACCATACTGACGTCAAATTTTGGAACTACCTGCATCTTTATAAAATGATGCAAAAACTGACCCAAGACCAAGATGCCGAGCAAACAAACAATTAACGATCATACTGACGTCAGAGTTTTGAAACTACCTGCATCTTTAAAAAGTGATGAAAAAAAAAATTGATGAAACGCAAATCGGTCAGGACTTAGCCGAGCAAATAAACAATAGACGATCATTGTTTTGAAACTACCTGCATCATTATAAAGTGATCAAATAAATGATGGAACGCAAATTGATCAGGAAAAAGCCGAGCAAATAAATAATTGGATCAAAATTCCAATGAGAATTCCTACGAACCCCTTCTATGAAATATTCTTCAAGAACTAATTAAGTTTCTTTTACAGATTCATTTACGCACTACGAGTACTTGATGATAATATACTCCGAGAGGCAGATGCATAGCACGCACTGCCTGTCAGTAGGGCTCTGTCGATGGAAGAAGACGATACACCAGGCCCTTAAAACTACTGCAAGCGAGCCCGTGCCATCCACCTCCCATGCTAGACTGCCTGAGCAAGACTCCGACTGAAACAAAGACAGTTACAGACCAGGCAGGTGCAGAGCGCGCACCGCCTGTCAGTCATTTCCGCACTACGAGGACCTTTTCGAGAGGCAGATGCAGAGCGCGCACTGCCTGTCAGTATGGCCGAGTAGGCGGATGAATACGATCATGTAATTCTACCATGCAGCACTTCTACTAAGCAAGTACCGTAAAGTTTAAGCAATGTGCAACCAAAACAAACAAAAGAAAGAAAAGAAAAAGAAAGAAAAGAAGAAAAAAAAAATTGCCGAACTGTAGATTTTACATAAACAGACAGTCCACTCTGTAGAGGATGTCTTAGCGAATAAGAATCAGCTGCCCACGTAGTCCTGGAATGCGAGGGAGTAACAGTGCAACGAATTCAAATTCTCTAATTGCCGAGGTCACTCCTTGAAGCCTGCGATGACCCCAGGACGATCCTGAGCTTCACATAGGATGGAATCATAAAATTAAAGGTCAGCCTCTTCGTTTACTATAAAAAAAAAACTAATGAAACAAGGTTAACCCCTATAAATTAACAGTCAATAGCCTAGTCATGTAATACATGTCAAACATTTTTAAGTACAATGACTAACAAACTAATAAGTATTAGAACTTAATAACATTAAAATACGGATTATGATCTTAAACATCAAATAAGAAATCAGTTTGTGTAACTGAGTCAATAACAATCATGTCCTACCATAACATTTTCAGTGCCTCTGGGGAGTGCCCCCAGCATCAACCTATATACCATGCAAGTACGTGGAGTGCAAGCATTGGACATACCTATATACCATGCAAGTACGTGGAGTGCAAGCATTGGACATAAAAATAAACATAAAAACAATGTAAGTGCGCGGAGCATAAACATTCATAAAAATAATAACATAACTCCTTCACTGTCCGCTTTCCTTATCCTAATAAACATTTTAACTATCATGTTTTAAATTATCGCTGATAATTTGGTGTTTGAGATCAACTTCCTACCTTCTACTAACCTCTACGAAAAATTCCACTTAAGAGAAATTCCAAGAGTACCTTAATAACCATGCAAGTACGTGGAGTGCAAGCATTGGCCATAAAATTATAAAACAATGTAAATACGTGGAGCATTAATAACAATAATAATAACTCACTCACTGTCAGCTTTTAACATTTTAAGTACCATGTTTTAAACTTTCGCTGATAATTTGGTGGTTGAGATCCAATTATCAGAACAAAAACCTTGCACCAAATTATCAGCTAGTGTACCTTTGAATGGATACCTAGCTCAGAGAAACTTTTTCATCTTTTCCAGAAAAACAACTGGTGCAGAGCGCGCACCATCTATCAGTATGGCCGTGTCGGGGCAGACAAGAACATCGGTTGCAGTATTATTCAGTACCTGTTTGTACCAGGCACATCGCACTACGGGTTGCGGCGCGCCGACGACGCCACTACCTGGAAAGTTGTTGGGTCGACCGCTTTGTTCGTATAAATACGCCCGTCGGCCGAGCTAGAATTCATTCTTGTTCGAGCCGTTGGACGGAACGGAACTCGCTTTTTATTAAATTCAGTATTGCTCGAGTTGTTGGACCGAAACATTGTAAATTGGAATAAATAATGGACGTTTCTTCGTGGTTTTATTATCATCATGAAGACGACTGTGACGTTAGACCTGATGACTTCATAACCAACCAGAAGCCTTCCCGACATATATATTTTTTTAAACTATCAAAAAATAGAGATTTCGACGAACAAAAAGCACACCGACTTTTATAAAAAAGCTAATATTTTGACACGTGAATTTTCGATTGAAAAACAGTCTATTTTTTATTAAATTAAGTCAAAATAAGGTGAAAACAATAATATTTTCAATCAAGTAAATCACAGTGTATTAAGGACATAAATAGGCAAGTTTTCACCAAATTTCGTAGAAAAATAATTATTTTTGAAAAAGATAAATAAAAAAAACAAAAAACTTGGTTATTTGAATTTTTCACATAAGTTTTGAGGTTATGTAAAAAAGTTGTGAGTTAAAAGTTGTAGATCTTTTTATTACCTACAACTTTGCCATATAACTTTTTTTCATAGGACTTGTAGTTTCACCGAAAATCGAGATAAACCATTTTCTCCCCTTAAAAGCCCACCCCCTCCCACTTCCCGAACTCAGATCGACCGTAATTTATTTTTCCTTTCATTTTTATCATATTCCCCTCCTTTTCTAATGGGTTTCATTCTACTACTATTTTTTTCCTTTTTTGACCATTTTTGAAGCTAACTGCACTGGTCTATTATGCAAAAATGCATAATTTTATTTAAATAAATAAAATATACAAGGAAAATAATGAAAATAAAAATATTTAGTAAACGTAAATTTTAGTCCAGTTTTGCAACAAATAAAATAACATTAATTAACCTAGAAACATAAAGATTAACTGTTATATTAAGTGTACATTCCCCGGCTATCACATCGAGCCAGATAATCGAGCTCAATGTAAAATAATCCACAGACGATGAATATTTTGATCTGCCCGAGGCTTAAGCTTCGGCAAAATTGTTAAGAGTCAATAAAACAATACAAAAAGCATTTAAAACTATAGCGATTTCCAAAGCTATGGACATTTTGGCACAAACAATGGGAGCGTAATCGGTTTTTCGTGTTTTCAGTTAATCCGGTTGTTTTAAAGGTGTATAAGATTACATACAGCTGTTAGGCAGACTGGAATGTTCGTATATGCAATGCTTTGATAAAAGATAATATTATTAGCAATGTGTGTCTAGTGTAGTAGCTTAAGGAACTTGATACTACTACATATTGAAAAATACCGATGTGTATTTTCGTCTCACATTTACTAGGCTTTAGACGGAATCCAAATGTCCAAACGCACCACCAGCGAGATGAATTTATAGCCTCCACGGCACTTTCACCATTCCAGCCAGTATTCAGCCAGTTCGCCACTTTTTAATTTCCCAAAGGGAAGGCATTTTTTAATCCGTAAACGTTTTATGAAATTTTATGTCCTCCTGTGTTCGTCCTCTGATTGTTTCAGTTGGAATTTGCTAAACCGTGACTTACGGCGTTTGTTTTGCGATCTTTATGGGCCCTTCTTTGTTCGGGCTTTGACCGAAAAGTTTTGAAAGGTTTCAAAGCCTTTGGATTTCAGAAGTATTAATTAAATGGCTTTGAATGGGACCGGAGGTGAGAAATTAGTTTTGCGGTGAATCTGTTATGGTTGTGGATATTAAACGTTTTATTTATTTATACTGTTCCGTTATATAGACGAATAATGTATATTGATTTTACTGTAAATGTAGATGTTTTTACAATAAATAATACGTGCTGAGAGACCCTACTTTCGGTAGAAATAATTGTTTGTACCTTTAACTCAAATAAAAAAAATATCTACAGATTCCTAATCATTATCAAATTTAAACGCGCGCAAAACTACACGAACAGCGAGTAGCCTTAATATCCACTGGGAAAATCTAAAAGAAAATTGACTTACTTGTGCCCGCGTAGTACACGGTATACTCGAGCTGATGTCCCATCATGTCCACCTTCACCTTGTCCACGACGAGCCGAGTGAAGAACAAGTCGCGTTTGTAGTAAATCGGCTTCTCGTTCTCATGAGAAACGGCGCTGTCCATGAGCGGGTGTGATCTGTTGAAAAAAAAATCATATGACAAACTAAACTCCCTTTTTATTAAATATGTTTATTATATTATATATTTTAAATTAAATAGGCCTACCCTCATATACTTTTTACGTTCCATTAGTATCTTCAATCGAAATTATACTTGCTGATGTGATCATCCGACAATGAAAATTTAATTCCAAAATAATATAGAATACGTATCATTTAAGTACATAACTAAGTCTTATAGTTATATTACCCATTCTAAGGCTTATGCAGAGTCACAAATAAAGTTATATACTAACGTTGAGCCGTAATACTATTTCATGTCGTTAACAATACGCTTTTCAATGTAGCTCTTCGCAATTACAGTGTTTCGTAAAGTTTATCGGTATACACGTTATGTAAGTGACTTGTAGTGGCCTTTATGACAACTCGAGTGCTTACAATCTTGTTTAACGATAAATTTTCGCAACAATCAGAACTTTGCTGAGGAAAGTGGTTGGTGAAATACATTTGGGTTTTAGTGAGTTCGTCCATGTAAATTATGTAAGGCTGTCAGTGTGAGATAAAGTTGGTTGGAGATGGTTCTGTGTTTTGTTTGATAAAGGTTTAATTTTAATGATAATTATTTTAAAATCCCTTAAAGTTTTATAATGCAAAGGAAATAAATAACGCAACCTCGCAGCGTTCGATGTGGTTATTATGCAAGTGGTTATTATGTGAATTCCTCAGCAATATTTATTTATTAAAATCTATGTTATGTATTTTCTGTAGCTAATAATTAAAAAAATAAAAATGATTTGCTGTAAATAGATCTAATAATTGCTCAAGATCCATTTTTATATTAAAAAATGAGGTATCATTTTAATAATTCTACGTTATTTCTTCCAACAAAGTTAGAATTTATTGTATTCATGCAACAACACTGCCAATCGAAAATACATAATGGCCTCTACACACCAAAGCCGGCGGCCCGCCGGCACAGCCCGCCGGCTTCAGAATGTCCAAGCCGCACGACTTTGCCGGCGGCAATGCCGGCGGCACGACAGCCCCGGCATGTGGTGTTCTAGTAATGAAGAATGTTACTAGGTATGCCAAATCGCTTGAAATGTTGTATCAGTAAAGCCTGTATGTATACAAATATACTAGTTTTTGTTTAGTTAAAAAGTACCTAGTAGTTTTGATTTTATAGGCATTCAAAGTTTCGAAAAATATCGAGTCTCGCTAACAGTCACGTGAGCGCTTGTGACGTAATACCACAACTTCGCGCGGCCTACGGCCCGCTTAGTATCGCCAGCAGATTATAGTAGTAGTGCAACAGCTTGCGCAGTATTTTGATGTGTTTTCGTCCGCGTATTAAATTAATAGTTTAATAGTAGTACTTAAATATTATTCGATTGATAAAATGGATGAAGATAACTCAAATAGTAGAAGTACCTACCATTAAACTTTGACGTTAAAGACATTAAATATGTATTAAAGTTTTGTTGCTATTGGTAGGTACGTAAGTATTTATTTATATATAGGTAGGTACCGCTCTTCTTAGTAAATTTAAATGAACAATACATTGATTTATGGCAAACTAGCTTCTTAGTAAATTTAAATGAACAATATATTGATTTATTGCAAACTAGCTTCCTCCAGTCTTCGGCCCCGTTTTCCTCAAGAACTGTACATTTTCATAGGATTAAAAGTAGCCTATGTGTTATCGTCGTCGTACGGTTACAACTTGTTTTACTTCTAAATCGGAAACTAATTGATGTATCGAAGTAATTCTTTCACGCGTATTTTTTATATTAGACATAGAATATGGAGTGCTAATAATCAAAATTAGGTAACATTCTTTATTGCCAAATACGTCACTACTCTATGACAGCCCGGCGGCCCAACCCGCCGGCATGATTGTAAAAAATAAGGCCGGCGGGTTGGGCCGCCGGGCTGTGCCGGCGGGCGGTGTGTAGAGCGCTTTTATAATAAGTTCACCTCACAAGCCTCTATTATCAACCACGCCACTGTCTGTAAGAAGTGTCAAAGCAAATACGGAAACATTATGAAAGCCCGATAGCACTCGACAATGTCGCCCACAGACAACAGTAGACACTCCGACAACGAAATAACCCATTCATTTAATTAAAATCTACACTCTCGTTATGAATAAAAAAACCGACTGGAGTGTTAAAATCTCGACGTTTCCACGTGAGGATGATTTCATGGGAGTGGGAAAAAATAATTGAACTCAGAACGAGAGCGTCGGATAATTAACATGACGTGTCGGGAGATAAAACTGGAGTGTTGGACTCGACGGTCTATTAGATCTACAAGTATTTTTTGCATGAAGTCAGCTTTTGAGACTTCAGAATTTTTGCTTAGATTCTTTTTCGCTTTATAAATTAACTAGAAATTTAAAATATACCTAAACGTCTGATGCTTAATGTACTCATTATCGCGCTGCGTTCGGGATACTTAATCCAGCAGACCTCTAGGATGTTTCACGGATTGAAATCAAACTGTTGGGGTTTCAATATACAATTTAGAGTTTTATCTTGGATTTTCGGATTATCACCACTCAGCTGGTCTATAAGGCCAGCTAAGTGGACTTAGAACACGACATCAATTTTCTATAGCTGAAATTATGATATATTTAACACTATTTAACACTTACCTTATGAAATTGAGCACTGTATCAGGCAGAGAAGCGGTGTCATTGACACATGTTCCCGGGCGAGGTTCCGGCACCTTAAAAATAAATAATTAGTATAAGTACTGGTCTATTCAATTTAGTATGGTACCCTAAAATTTCAATACTCAATTATTTTATGCAAGTAATTTATCTCTATATCATTAGTGTTTATATTATCACAGTTTTCATTTTTATTATCTAGTCGAAACATGGGATATATGCACGACCAAATAGCTGATTACATGAACAAAATTTGTTCCATCTGCAGATATTTGTTCCGGGTGTTATATATGTATAATAAAAACATATCTATCTATGTATGTATATTATATTAAGTATATCAGAAATCTAGCACCCGTAACACAAGCTTCGAGCTTACCGCGGAGCTAGATGTCGCTGTGTAAAATTGTCCAGTAATATTTATTATTATTATTGGTTATTTATTATTATTATTAATAATAAGTCTCCTCTTCCGTCGTGGCTTTCGTACAGTACGGACGTGTTTCGTTTTGTCCAAATTGAATTCCTGACTTTGTGGAGCTTCGCCCGGAGCCTTCGCCCTGACCCTTGCCACCGGCCTGCGCAGTCCCCTGTCTTCACAAGAGGTCTCGACCATCAACTGTGAGTCCGATCCGATTTAGTACACAAAGACTGTCTGCGGCGGGATTTGAACCAGGGACCATCCGCTTCACGGTCGGGCATGTGACCACTACACCAACGGTGTTGGTGAAGCTGTCTCGAAATTAAGCAACCATTGCCGTTAATAAGAATCGTACATCCAGACATAGAATTAACTTATTTTAATTAAGTTATTTACATTAATAGAAGATAAGGAGTTCTTTCTAACATAAAAAAGGATAAGCGCCTAAGAAAAATAGTAAACAGCGCCTACGTACTTGAAATAGCAATCACCTCATCATATTATTAAGAAATTTAAGGCAGTTGTTTTTTGCTTCTTTACTGTTTGAAATTATTAATTTGACTCAAAACAATTATGAGTCTGCCACGCACACCTACTAAGACCAGCAAAGAGGAAAAATCTGCTCCTAGCAGATCGGAAACTGACCAAGAAATGGAAGCTAACAGCCACATTGTAACACGTCGTTTGAAGAGACGACGAAGCCCGGATAAAGATCTTGAGGCCGCATTAACGTTCAAATTCAATGCATTTAAGCATGATATCACAGAACACATGACCCTTCTATTCTCTTCTTTTCAAGAAGGACAAAACTCTAAGTTTTCCGCATTACAGACTGATATAATAGAGCTTAAAAAAGAGCTCCAGGAGCTTAAAAGCTTTAAAAAGGATTTAGAAGAAAAATTCAATACTCTGTCAGCAAATTATGAAATTAATACCGAAAAAACTGCAGAGTATGCAAAAAATCTGGAGATTTTCAAACAACAAAAAAAGAAAGATACAGAATGTATAACGATGCTTGAGGAAAGACTTGAAGAACAGCAAAGAAACAGCCGTAAAACGTCAATTGAAATTAGAAACGTTCCAAAAAATAGCACCGAAGTTAAAGAAGATCTCGTAAACATGTTTGTACACCTTGGAAAATCAATAAATTGTCAGCTTAGCAAGCTTGATTTAAAAGATATACACAGAGTACGTGAAAATCCCAATGGATCTAAAAACACACCTATAATCGTGGAATTATCATCAACCTTAGTTAAAACGCAAATTCTTAAAAGCTGCAAGGCCTACAATATACGAGATAAATATAAACTTCGCGCTAAGCACCTGGGAATCACAAAGGACGAGGAGACGCCCATATTTGTGGCCGAGTACTTGACGAAAAAGGCCTCTCGCCTTTTCTTCTTAGCCCGTGACCTTACAAAATCGAGCAATTACAAATTTTGCTGGACATCTTTTGGCCGGGTTTATGTGAGAAAATCAGAAAGTAGTCCGATCATATTAATTAAAACTGAAGACCAGGTGAACAAGCTGCGGCAGGAAACATGACTAGGAAACCGAATATCAAATTGTTTAACGGTCTCGTATCACTACAAATCTATAATTAATATATTTATCTATTGTTATGCTAACTATAATGCCATATATATTATATGTAAATATTATCAACCTATTTTAAATATAACTAACATATATATAACAGTTCTAATACTTATACATTCAAATCAACTTAGTACTAATTATAACAGCCAATTTATCAAACCAAACCAATTATTGTTAAATTTAACTATTTACAAAACATTTTCACGTAATACGTATAAAATAACTATGAAACCCACTAATAAACTGCATGGAATTTCCTATAAAAACGTAAGATGATTGACCAAAACTTACTAATCAATGAATTAGATAACACGGAAATTTCAAAATCTTTCGAATGCACTATATCGGAGCTTAATAGGTTATTGAATCCAAAACTATCGGACCTTACTATAATATCGCAAAATATCAGAAGTATTTACAAAAACTTTGACGACTTACAATCCAATCTTTATCAACTTCAGACTGAAGTAGACTTAATCGTCTTATCGGAATGTAGACTGAATCAACATAAACCTCTACCATTGTTAAATAATTATAACTCGTTTACAACCACTTTACATTTAAACCAAAACGATGGTGTCACAGCCTACATCAAAACTTCTTATAAACCTGTGGTCACTGAGATAAATTTAAGTCATGCCTCATGTTTGCAGTTAACTCTATCTAACATAATTATCCTGTGCATATATAGATCGCCCTCGAACACAAATGCTGAAATATTTATTAACTCATTAAATTCGCACTTAGAAACAATAGAAAAGTTTGAAACAATTTTAATAGTAGGCGATATCAACATAAATACTATACCACGCTTAACGGAGAATAGTCAGCAAAGAAATAATAGACTAGCGTACCTAAACATGTTATCCATGCATGGTTTACTCCCCGGACATAATTTCCCAACTAGAATGGAAAGCTGCTTGGACCATGTTATGATTAAAATTAAAAAATCAAATCATCAAGCTAACGTGGCTATTCTTCAGACTTCCGTAACGGATCATCTGATGATTTTAGTTAATCTGACAAAACATAAAAATCAAAACGTCAAAAACTATCGTAAAGTCATTAATTTTGAACACGCCCTAACATATCTAAGTAAAGAAGTCGAAGATCCAAACACTTTATGTTATCTATTAATAACTATGCTACAAAAATGTCTTTCGGAAAACACCATTATTAAATCTATTCCTAGAAGCAAAGTTATACTAAAGCCATGGATAACACATGGTATTTTGCGATGTATAATAAATAGAAACAACATGCAGAAAAAGTTACGTCGTGACCCGTCAAATGATATTTTACGTATTACTTACAGAAGATACAGGAATTACTGTAATAATCTTTTGAAAAAATTAAAAAGAAAATACTTTATAGAAAAACTCAATAAATCATCAAAGGACAGTAAAGCATTGTGGAAAACCGTTAACGATATAACTTTTTATAAAAATACAAAAACCTCAAATATACAACTACTTAATACGACATCTACACCAAAGGAGTCTGTAAATTTTGCGAATTGTTTTTTTGCCAATGTAGGAAAGTCCTTAGCAGAACAAATAGCACCGAGCCAGCAATTCAGTGATACTATGAACAGCCTACCACCCGCTCCAGTATCATCCTTTGTACTGTTCGATACCGATCCAAGCGAAATTCTAAAGATCATTAGTAATCTTAAAATGGATAGTGCGGCTGGATATGATGATATACCCACGAAATTTTTAAAAATGTCCAAACAAATTCTAGCCCCTATTTTATGTCACCTAGCTAACCTGTGCTTTAGTAAAGGTATATTTCCAACTCAACTGAAACAATCTATCATTACACCAGTCTACAAAAATGGAGACAGGAGTGATATTAATAATTATAGACCAATATCTGTGCTACCGTCTATCTCAAAAATAATAGAAAAAATAATTAATAATAGACTTTCACAATACCTTAAACATAAAAATATCTTGGCAAATTCTCAATTCGGCTTCAGAAGTGGCATTTCGGCAGAAGACGCAGTTGCAGAAATTACTAATGTAATTGTAGGTCATGTAGATGGTGGCAAAAAATGCTTAGCGGCATTCCTAGACCTCAAGAAAGCTTTTGATACGGTCTCTACAGAAATCCTTGTCAAAAAGCTTGAACACATAGGAGTCCGAGGAATGCCACTAGCTCTTTTGACAGATTACCTGCTTGACAGAAAACAAAGTGTCAAGATTGATAAATTTATCAGTGACAATCAGTCTATCAACTACGGGGTACCACAAGGAAGCATCTTGGGACCTACTCTATTCCTGGTCTATGTAAATGATTTGTGTAATCTTAAGGTTCATAATGCTAACATCTTTAGTTATGCAGATGATACTGCGATTGTCTTTCACGGGTCAACCTGGAATCACCTAAAAAAAGTAGCTGAAGATGGACTCTCTTGCATCTCTAATTGGCTAGCCAATAATTTGCTAACCCTTAACGTCTCAAAAACAAACTTTATTACATTTACAAAATATCACATTTCTCAACCTAATTCTGACTATAACCTTAGACTACACAACTGCATAGATCGGGATGCTGACTGTGGCTGCCCAAAAATAAACAAAGTTATTAAAACTAAGTATTTAGGTGTAATGATAGATCAACGCCTATCTTGGCATGATCATATAGAACTATTAATGAATAGAGTGCGAAAAATGATTTGGATGTTCAAAATTTTGAGGCATGTGACGAAAAAGGAATTAATAACCAAAATATACATCTCATTGGTAGTCGGTGTTAACATACTCTATACCAGTTTGGGGTGGAGCAACTAAGACCAAATTTTTGGACTTAGAAAGAGCACAGCGCACTTTACTAAAAGTAATGTTATTTAAAAAATTTCGATACTCTACCAATTTGCTCTACCAAGACTCAGGATTAATGTCAGTCAGAAAACTCTACATTCTAAACGCTGTACTCAGAGCACACAAAGAATCAACTTTCGACTCCAAAACACAATACAAACGTAGGAATGCCAAATTAGCCAAAAAACACACATCCCAATCAACATTCGCTTCACGACAAATAGGAACGCAATCCACTTATCTCTACAACGTGATTAATAAGACTCAGAACATCTACCCTCTAAACAGTTATAATTGTCGAAAATCCTTAATAAAATGGCTGTTAACCTTAAACTACGAACAAGTTGAAAAACTATTACAAATAACCTCATAAGAAAAGTCATAACAAATTATATTTAATCTATCTATCTATTTATTTCAAATAATATTCTAATTTATATATATTATTTTTATTATTATTTTATAAACATATAATTAAATAGTAAGTATATTATATTATTATCTCAGTAGGTACTATGTATATTGATATACAGGGTGGCCCATTCAAATCGGTCAGTATGGGAAAGTCTGAAACTGTAAGACATACGAAGATTTGTTCTTAGGAACCATGTCACCGATTTTGATAAAAAGAAAAACTGCATTCATACAATTAAAAAAAAAGTGTACCCAACTGGGGAATCGAACCCGGTTGTTTTGAAAAAATAAACTTACACTATTTCTATTCAGATATCGTTTGTATAGGTCTTAAGCAGTAAATATCTCTAAGAAACATAATGTCTAAAATGAATAAAATGCATTTTTTTCACATACTTTAATTTATCATAGTAGGTGTTCAAAGTGACCACCGTCTTTTTCAATACAATATTCAACACGTCTAGGTAACGATCTTACTATTGCATTTTGTATCTTCATGTGGTGAATCTTCGTTAAAGTTGACTCTATGGCTACTTTTAGTTCTTCAACGGTGTTATAGCTATTTTTGTACACTTCATCTTTAATGTAACCCCACAAAAAATAATCTAGAGGCGTTAAATCGGGCGACCTCGCCGGCCATTTGATCGGGCCGTTCGTACCAATCCACTTTCGCGGAAAGTTTTCATTATAAAGAAAACCTACTATGATAAATTAAAGTATGTGAAAAAAATGCATTTTATTCATTTTATACATTATGTTTCTTAGAGATATTTACTGCTTAAGACCTACACAAACGATATCTGAATAGAAATAGTGTAAGTTTATTTTTCAAAACAACCGGGTTCGATTCCCCAGTTGGGTACACTTTTTTTTTAATTGTATGAATGCAGTTTTTCTTTTTATCAAAATCGGTGACATGGTTCCTAAGAACAAATCTTCGTATGTCTTACAGTTTCAGACTTTCCCATACTGACCGATTTGAATGGGCCACCCTGTATATTTATAAATTTAAGATATTACAATAATCTATTAATCTATTCTATACCATTCATATGATATAATATTGAATAAAAAAGTATTTTATTTTATTTTATAAACAACAAATGTAAATTTATGGTACCAATTTTTAAAACTATTGTTAGATATTACTATAAAACAAAGAAATCCGACTCAACCTTTATTAAATGAAAACGGAAGAGCGGAATCCACTATCACAAGTAAACTGTTACTTAAAAGTGGGTTTCAAACCACAATTATGTTAACTAGGTTAAGTTAAAGAAATAAAGATTTTTAATTTAAAGATTTTTAATTTAATTTAATTAATTAATAAGTAAATCAGTTATCTAGCACCCGTAACACAAGCTCTGAGCTTACAACGGGGGTAGATATTGCTGTCTGAATTGTTCGGCAATATTTATTTATTTAACTTATAATACCTTGCTGGTGATAACCGGCAGCCAAGCGGAGGAGGAGGTGGCTTGCTCCTTGAACTTGCCCTCGAAGGACTTCTGTATGTCTCCGATGGTGAAGGTGCAGATGGCGGAGCCCATGAGCCCCGTGGACGCGGTGGTGAACACGCCGTAGAACCGACTGTCGTCTCCGGGAACCTTGTAGATGCTCTCTGTTGGGAGTTAGTATATTTTAGAACGGTGTAAGTATAAGTTACAAGATTATTAACAAAAATAGAATATCTCTTTTTATACATATAACAGTGAAAATAAGTCACGTATTATAATAGTAAGAGTAAATAAAGTATTCGTTTTGACTACATCATCAAATCACTATCGATTATCATAATCAAAAGACGCCTTTTTTGAGAAGTGAGCGAATGAATTTGAAATAGGACCTCGATAATATTTTGCCTTGAATTTATAATGCTTTGACGATTTATTTACATAATTTAATCATAATTTTGTTTTTTAGTAATCATAATTATTCCATAACATACTACTAGTCTTTTTGTCATAGAACTAGTCTTTGGCTTGGTCAAGACCTCTTAATCAATATTTTAGTTTATGAGGTATCTTTATAATTTGAATGTCGATCTAAATTTTCTCACCAAAACTTTTATAACATGACATTTTAAGGTAGAAATTAACTTGAAAATACGCTATTAAAGTTCTTTGAAGTTAATTAAAATCACAGCCTGCTTTCAATTCTGTAAGCGCCTGGATAATATTATTTTAATACTCTTCAAATATTTCTATAGTGAAATGAAAGCGATGTTCTCTTAAATGTTAAGAGTTATGCTCAAAAGCGTTTTGAACAATATTTCAATAACTTTAATTTGGAGTTAATCTTTCATAATTAATATAAGATTGAAGTCTAGACTTCATCATAAGCTAGTACCGCGCTGTAAAATAGTCTACGGGTAGAAAGAACCTTAATCTTTCACAAGTTCTAAGATAGTTTCAATCTACACTTCCTATCCTTTGTCACAACTTGAGACGGAATATATCAAGCTTAATAAGCGGTCTAATCGGTCCTAAATTGTCAAAACTTATGCAAGTTGGCTATGAAATGGTTATAATTGTGGGCGCCCAACTTTATCTTGGCGTCACCAAAAGTTCTGGCAACAATTAGACTTGCTCCCAGGGCTATGAACGTCGGAAATGTTTATTAATGATCTGTTTTACGTTCATCAATCATAATGAAGAGGTATTAAGAGTATTTTGTCGTTTTGAACATCGAGAAGGGATACTAGTGATTTTTTGGTGACAACTTCAATTTTTACGTTGTATTGAGTAAGTTCGTTTTTTTTCTAGAATCAAATCAATTTATAAATCACGATAATTAATAATTTATATACTAAATGTGCCAACTTTATTTCATGCTATTTCAGTTGATTTGATGATGATGGTTCGTATCTAAGTCTGCGCTGGTACGATACGCACTAATCAAATAATCATCAAAATTTTAGCCGTCAGCAACAGATCTTGAAACGGATGAAATACAAACACAGATAAAGAAGACGGGTTTCAGATGATTCCCAAACAAATAAAATGAAGTACTAGCAAATGTGGAGTACTTTAGGCCTTAACGCCCTCATAATTTATGTAGAACAGGTAGTAGGGGCGTGAAAAACCGTGGCGAGCCCGAACCGAAGCTTTAATATTAGATGAACTCAGTCTGGGACTTCGGTAAATCGGCTAGACGGCCCCAAATTGTTGTGCACTTTTCAATTTCGGAACTCTTTAGTGATGTGCGCGGTAAGTGCGAATCGATTAGACTTTCTGAGTGATGATGTTAGAAATGTTATACAAGAGGCTCAACATTACATGTGTTTGAAGCGCTAAGAAGAGAGCTCCGAATTTTAATAAAGCTTGTTAGGCTTTCGGTCAAAATAACCTAAGTTTAAAAGAGTTCAGTCCATCCAATTAATAAAAGAATGTTCAACACATTAATATTTTTTAAATAATTATATTAAAATAAAATCTGTTGATATTAATCCATATTGAATTTGTGATTAAAACTATTGTGTTTTTATGTTCACTTGTATTTGCTACGATCGTAGCATTGTAAATGTCTAAGCGAAAGCGTAGCGAAATGCTACGAAGTCGCTTGTAAGTAATTATACTGTACCAACTCTCAAGTTCAACTTTTAAAAAAGTCGATACATTGCACATAAGTTGCGAAGTTTTTATTTTGTTATCATATAAGTTAAATCTCACAAATAACATAATACCTGTAAAATTAAGAAGTTTAACGCTTGCCTAAGAAAGAACACAATTTTAAACAATTTTAAATATAAATATTTCACTAAGCATCCACCACCGTAACATATAAACACACTTACGTATCTCATTGAAATAGAACGGAAACTCCCCGGGAATGCTGCAGTTCAGTCTCGCCTTCAGATACGTCGCCCAGTTCTGGCTCAGTATGTTCTTCCCGCCGGTGTCTCGCTTGCAGACGCGAGCCACGCGCGAGTAGACCGCTTTGCCGCAGTTGATGTACTCCACCGCTGTCTCGCGGAAGAAGAACAGGACGTATTCGCCGACGTCGAACGATCCGACGAAGTTCGGTTCTATGGACAAAACGTTTTATTAGTATTTTTTTTTTTTTTTTTTTTTTTAGTTTTATATGTATGTTTTTGTTGCAAATAAATTTATTTACTTTCTTCTTTCATTCTTCTTTCTATTTGGTACATATCATTAATTAAGAACATGAAACGGGTAAATAAATAATTTATGGGCCTAATAATATTTAGCAAAATATCATCAGTTTAGACCTATTATGTTAATTTTAGAAGTAAACTTCATTTTCTAACAACGGGAATGTGTAAGTAATTCCCGTTGTTATATTATGAATATCGTAAATCACGAAAATTTTCTCGTTTACCAATCACGAAAGCCAGAATACTGAGTAATATAGAAGTAATCTATCTAGTTATCTAATATAATTCTAATATTAGATAACTAGATCTATAATTCTAATCTAATATAATTTGTTGTGGACAAAAGCTTTTGAAAAAGGGTTTGGAAATGTTGTTAAAAACATTATTATGTTTTTAAACAGGGTTTACAAAAGCTATTTATTATTATTACTTTTGTTAATAAATACAGCTTGTTACAATGATAATTATATTTAACTACGTAAATAGCCATTTATGTAAAATAACTGCCATACAATAAAAGCTTTGTTGAGCTTTTAATGGAGAATAAAGTTCATGATTTAACAAAAGTGCAACGTTGAATTTACAAAATCAAAATATTGGAAAATTATCATAATAACGTCACTGGTCTCCTGAATAGAACCCATTGTTGGTTACAAGGTATTAATAAAAAATAAAAAAATGCTAAATTAACCATTGACATAATCAACCAACGCATATGTCGACGCGGTCTTCATAATAGAACCCATTATAGTTTTAGTGGTTTAATATGATATTAGTAGAATACTTATGATTTGATTTATTTGACAATAAAGCTGTATAAATCATCTAAATAATATAATATCGTATAACTAATTCCTTTGATGCGCTATAAATATAAGATGAACTACATACTTTTAATGCTCACATTACGTAGTTATTTGTCGCTGGAAATGAAATCGCCACGCGTTGCGGATTAAAGTCGCACGACCATTCTGAGTCGCGCGACCACCACACGTCGGTTGCATGTCCAATATCTATATTAAACCTTGTACTTTATTAGCATTTTTAGGGATTCGTAGGAAATTAAGCAACCTATGCGATACGTTTTTGTGTGTTTTAATTATGTGTTTGCGTTAAAACAAGATACAATATTTTATTGGTAAAAAAGACATAATAGTATTAAAAATTAAGCATCCTATGCAATACATTTTTGTGTGTTTTAATTATGTGTTTGCGTTTAAACAAGATACAATATTTTATTGGTAAAAAAGACATAATAGTATTAAACATTAAGTTAAACATTTTATTAAGCTTGGGAATATTAAGCTTTATGTGGGAATACCACCAAATTTTTATTTTATGATTTTTAACTAGAAAAAGATATGATAATGATTTTTTTTGTCAAACTTGTTTTTTTTTTTAATAAAGATATTATCATATAAAACTGCATTTTGTAAATATAACGTGATTGCAAGCCTTTATTCTCTACAAAACCCATTGCCTAAAGGGACCACTTTCACATACCCAATAAATTATGAATACTCTATTACCACCGCCGTATTAAAAAGAAATATCTGCTATGAAAGTTTAATAAGGGTTTCAAAGTTATTGCCGCTATAAATTCAGCTTTGCTATAATTAATATAGATAAACCGATTGATGTACCGTAAAACACTCCAACATTGCCCACATTTTTCGAATAATTACAATTTTTGTTATTTTTTTGTATGGGGACACAAGTATTTTCTATTCGCATCTGCAACTATAGGATATTTTGCATGTATTATTTTATTAGATTTTGTTATTCGTCAATATTAAATCAAGTATTTTATTATTTTTAAAGGCGGGCAATGTTATCTCGACTTATTGCCAACATTGCCCACGTTGATTTTTGACGCAAATATCTCCTCCCCGGCCTCTAATCAGCTGACAGCAAAACCTGTAGAAGAATTATGACCAAAACTGGCCATTACTTTAAAACTAAAGCGAATCCATGACAGGTTTCCTACCAAAATCCATGTTAGGCTAGTTGGGCAAAATTACCCTGACCTTGTTAGCATTTTCCATACAATTCGCTTTTCGCCTTTAGTAAAGTGATAGGGTTGGTACATCTCAGTAAACTGTTCTTGACTTTTTATTTCTTTTTATGTTAATAAAAAAACAAGATTATCTTCTATTGAATTATTTAAAAAACTTTCAAGTAACATGTTTGATTCAACAGATTCACATGCAAGTATTAACATTTATTCCGTGTTATTTTTAATACATTCTGGTTCCAATCTTTCGTCTTGACTTTCTTTGACGAATTCGAGATTTGTTCTTGCTTTTAAGAAATAATAAAAATAAATTATCTAAATAATCAAGATAATAATAATTAGCAAAAAAAAAAAAAACTCGGATGTGTCAACCCTAAGCTTATTTTGACTGCGGGCAATGTTGTCAATAGTAGATCGCAAAAATACTAGATAACTTTGCCCACCTTTATAACTTTAGTTATACAAGAGCTGCATCAGTGACAATAACGGTATAATAATACCTTAAGTTTTTTGTACAACATAATATAAATTAAACTCATCTGTGTTTTCTTCATCACGCACAATCCACTTTTGAATTTTCACCAAAATTTGCCCGCAAAAATACACTCTGTCTTTGACGAGTTCCAACAAGTTACTGAGTGACGTTAGCGTTACATCCAATAGACAGTGGTGCTAAACACAAAACCTATTTTCTACCAAAGTCAATAAATGTTACCATAGTATTCAGATATTCTTGCTATTAAAAGTTTTGCTTAAAAATTGGTCTTCGGGCAAAATTACCCTCGGTGGCAATGTTGGAGTGTTTTACGGTATTTGTTGGACGTGGTGGTATAGAACTTTCGACGTAACTACGTGGACAAAAGGACATGATGATGATGATGACACAGTACATCTGACCTACTCCATTCACAAACCAAACACCACACAACAACACGCAAATTAAATCCACAAATCTGGATATTAGCGTTCGTTAGGCCGGAAACAGTTTGATTTTCCATTGTTTAATAGCAAATAGGAGCTTGGAAACGAGCTATTCTGTGTAAATCGTTCGACGTGCATAATTGTAACATTTTCCTAATGATTATGGCCGTTCATTCATGCTGCAAGCGTTGATTGTGCGATGCAGATTGTAATGAGAGCTAGCGCACTCGCTAAAGGCAATTGAATTAGGGTTTTGTCTCATCAGTATCGGTGGCGCTACTTTTGTCAACGTTGTCTACGTGATTATCATTCTATTAACATATTTTACGTCCAACTGGTATCGCGTTCAGCTAGTATTATATACGCCAAACCAACTCAGATAATCAGAATGTACTAAGGTTTGCAGCAGCGATTTGCGATAAAGAAGTTTAAATAAATTTCATAAGCGTTTACTTCCTTTTATAAAACACAATAGATTATAATTGATTATTCCCAGCGGATATTTTCAAAGACACAATATTAAACAAACCGAATGTTTAAGTAATTTTGATATTTGACAGTTAGGCAGGGATCCGTAGTACATGAAAATCAAGTGATTACTAACAAGCTAATTTTTGGTGAGTAGCTTCGTTTCGATGAGACGTCCAAAGATATCCTATACCCAACTCTCGATTGTGGTAGCTAACAGAGATATCAAGGATAAAAAAATTCAAGGATGTAAAACCGGGATAACGGACCACGAAATTTGTCGGACAATATGTTATATCTCAAGATAATTATCTAAATTATATAAAAACATGTTTGTCCTACAAAACCTATGGTTTGATCAAAGAGTCCGCCATTTCCAAAATGTGTCGAAAACGAGGTCAATTTAAATGATTACTATGATTACTAACCAGCTGATTTTTTGTTGTATACTTAATTAATATATATAAAATCTAACGGACATATTGTCCGACAAATTTCGTGGTCCGTTATCCCGGTTTTACATCCTTGAATTTTTTTATCCTTGATATCTCTGTTAGCTACCACAATCGAGAGTTGGGTATAGGATATCTTTGGACGTCTCATCGAAACGAAGCTACTCACCAAAAATGAGCTTGTTAGTAATCACTTGATTTTCATGTTCTACGGATCCCTGCCTAAGTGTATTTCTTAAATAAAATGCTGATCAAGTGACGTTAGGTTGGGCGAGCCTTGTTCATGACAAATTTGCCCAAATTGTTATTTAAGTATACGTTTCTTGCGGTACCTTTCATTTATTATTTTCATATTATTTGTTATTTTTGGGCATAATACTACAAATTATGTTTAATTTATAACGAAATGCGTTCCGGAAGTCGGAATAATCAAATTATCGTTTGTTTTTGCTCAGCCATTAGTAACGCATGCAATAAATTAAGTTGCTATTCCACTACGAGCTTTGATTACATATAAATTGCGGTAGGTAGGTACTTGTGTAAATTATTTTGGTTTTAATAATTTGCATCTGATTTTGATAAATTTGGTGATAAAGTCAGTGTAAATTAATTAAATTATTGAAAATTACGATCAGTTTCAATGGTGGTTCATTGCCTCGCTTATAAATTCTGTATAAAATGCTTCATATTATTTTTATGCCGTACACCATAGAAGTTAAATTATTTTAATATTTTTCATTATTACACCTCAAAGAAAAGGGATTGTTTTATCTCATAAAGTCATTAGCACGATCAATATAATTTTATATCGTCACTTCATATAAATTGTTTTTAATTTCAAATACCTGCCTCCACTATTCTTTAAAAAGCAAGTTACGTCTATACTACAATTATTAATCTTATCCAATAAACATTGAGATACTCACTGTCGAGCCACTTAGAGTCATATTTCAGCGTCCTCTTGAAAGAAAACTCGCGCCGACCCGTAGTAAGATTATGCAGATCAGTTCTGAAGATAACCGTATCAGCTTTCGTAAACTCTGCGTTGGTGCCCGAGTACAGAGCTGGGAGACTGCCAGGGTTACCCCGCTCTACCCAGAGAGCAGTGGAGTTGTCTGCAGGGTCATACGGGCACTTGGCGACACCCATGCCGATGCCCGGGACGAACTCGTGTCGGGGGAGATGGGTCAGGTTTGACTGTAACAAAATAATTAAGTTATGTGTGCGTTGAGGAATATAAGATTGTGGAGACAAAGAAAGTTAAAAGTTGATAGAATAAATATTCTAGCTTTATTAAAAAATATGGGGAAACAATTACTTAAAATTATATAAAACTAGCAGCCCCCGCGAACTTCGTCTCGCCATATACTTTTATTTGCAACTATATCCATACTAAATTTCATACAAATCGAATTATCCTGCGTAAGCATATATTTTCCCGCGGAAGCATTTAATTTTTACGCGGTAAAAAGTCTCTAGCCATATACTTTTTTTTGCAACTGTCTACATACTAAATTTCATCGAAATCGAATTTTCCCACGTAAGCATATATTTTCCCGTGGAAGTATGTATTTTTCCGCGGTAAAAAGTAGCCTATGTTAGGATTAGGATATTACATATTATATTACATTACATTGACTCCCTCCCCCCGTACCCCAGTGACGCTTACATGGAGTCTACATCGCATGCTGGCTAGCTGAGCGCTGTGAGCGACAACCTCTAGACTTTTTTCTAATATTTGCATTTTTAAACTCGTGATATCTTCCGAGTGAAATGTCCGAATTGAATAATTCAAAAAGTTATAAAAAGGTATTAAAGCCGTCTTGAATATAAAGTAATTTATTTTGATAAGGATTAATACCAAGGTACAAATGAAGACCCTTTCAAGAGGCGGCGTATATAAATTAATATTTTAGAATAAAAAACTGCTTACTGTGACATAACTATAATATTTAGACATATGCTGTCGCGACATTTTTTGTAGATAATGATTAGTTCTGCAAAGTCGTAGTACATGATTTTGTTCTATCATCAATAGTTTTCGCAGCGCACGCGACGTAAGGAATTTTTCAGGTCATTTTTTTACACCTTATGTTACATTATTGGAGTTTTGGTAAGGATCCCTAATTTTTTTTAAAATATAATATAGCCTATGTTACTCGGGGATAATGTAGCTTTCCAAAGGTGAAAGAATTTTTGAAATCGGTCCAGTAGTTTCGGAGCCTATTCGTTACAAACAAACAAACAAATCTTTCCTCTTTATAATATTAGTATAGATATCCTAGAAGGTTGATTTAATGTCATAAATATACATATATCTTTTTTTGCAAATCAAAACGTAAGTAAACTTATTATTATGAACAAGTCAAGTCTATAGTAAACTAAAATTTTCATTTCAAAGTCTATTTTATCTCTAGGTTTTTGTAAATTGTTGCAGTCCTTTATGTTGTTAAAGCGAAACTGAAACCAGTAATTATTGTCAGTTGGCTACGCATTACGCAGGCACTCTGCGCTAAAAAAGTCTCAAAGAATTATCTGTTTATTTTTCAGAGTGCCGTTTTACCCGCTTACACCCTAAAGTGACATTCCTCGACATTCTCTCCCTAATAAAAAATAAACAGCAGACTTGACGCTGTTTTGTTTTGTTTAATTTCACAGTCACAATGAAGCTTTTAATGGAAATGAGACTCGGTACTTTAAAAAGTAGCGTGTGGGTTATTTTGCTCCACTGTGGCAACACTTGCAGAAGTTTACATGTGAGTTTAACGTTCTTTATCGTCCGTAAAAATTGTCGTAACAATTTCGTACAAAAACATCAAAAACAGTGCTTTAAATTATTAGCTTAGGGGAGGCCAGGGTCGTTTGGTCAAATATTCCGCGTGACCACGTTTATGAGCCATTAATCACAAAAACATTTTTAAAAACAAAACGCAACGACGGAATTTATGCGTTTCAAAGTCAGCAACAGCGTTGGTCAGAGGGGCTGCAACTCAACAACACATCTGCTATTAATTCCCTAAAAAATAATGTCCGTTCCACGTTTTACGGGATTTATTAGTCGAATTTGACGGTTCGAATTTTTTTGACACTCCTCGGAGAATTCCTCTATTAGTATAATGCGATGGGTGGCTGTACGGTTTTCGAAATTATCATAAAATTACTAAATGTAGCATAAACGTGGGGTGGGCACTGTCGACCGACGAGGATTGAGACTTTATGTAAATTTTAACGACGCTGCGACCATCGGGGCCACCTGTGCCCGGTCTCCCCTCGAGCCCCGCGGCACCTGTCGAAAACCTATGTCGTTTTTATTTCAATAAGCTGAGGATTAAATTAGGCATGCAGAGACGTGCCCGCTCCACCCTAAGATTTCTTCATACTTTCTTGAAAGCCGAGGTTTCTTATAACATTTGCATTACCGACTAATAATGTTTCCAGTAAGGGATGTGATAAAAAATAAAGTATAATAGTTTTAAATTTTTGCACTAATTTTGCTCGAATTATTGTAGATACTTAGGTATAATACGATAAATTGCAAACTACAAATAGCTATTATTAAAAAAAGAGGCCAAGTGCGAGCCCATGTAGGCTTCCGCAGCAATTGTTTATATGAAATAGTTTATGACGTATTATAAAAAAACTACTGGATAGATTTCGTTCAAACCAATTTTCGTTGTTAGTTTTTATGGTTATGTACAATATATATTTTTTCTAGATTTATCATCCTCTTAGTTTAGAAATTAGAGGGGGGGGGGGGACCCTCTGTTTTCCACTTTGGAAGAGTCTCACGTCCAAATTATTAAGTTTAGAGTTAAATAGTGTTAGAAACATTATTATGATTTTTAAAGACCTATTCATAGATACCCCACACGTATGGGTTCCATTAAAAAAAAGTTTTTAAGTTTCAGTCCTATGTATGGGGACCAAATGTAATGTATTTTTTTAGTTTTTTTATGAAATCTTAGTGCGGTTCACGGAATACATCTACTTACTATTTTTTAGCTTTACAGCTATTATAGTTTCGGAGAAAAACGGCTGTGACATACGGACGGACGGACGGACGGACGCACGGACATGACGAATCTATAAGGGTTCCGTTTTTGCCATTTGGCTACGGAACTTTAAAAATCAGAACATATATACGTTGTTACATTCGCGTAAAAAATAACTCAACTCCTGTCCTAATTAGGTATTGCTAAAGTTCTTTCTACATTCTAACGTATTTCAATAAAAAGTTTTGAACAAATTGTACACTGCTCGTGAAAGTAGATATGTTAGCCTTAGAATAGGAAACCATTGTCGTTTTACATATCTTCCCAGCGTTGAAATTCTATTGAATTCATAATAATGTACATCTTTGTTGTGGCTCTCGATAAGCTTTAGATAAACAAGCAAATGGACCGGGCGGAAACGTTCTCAGGGTCCTTTTTCAAAGAGCAGGGCTGCAATTAGGTCCTTCATTTGTGTTAATTATTGGCAATAATTTTAGACTATCAAGGACATATGTGGCGCAGCGGGCAAAGGTCTGCCTGTGACGCAGAAGGTTGCGGGTTCGATTCCCGTCTCCGACCAAAATTTTGTACGATCTGCAGATATTTCTGTCGAGTGTCTGGGCACTATAAATCTATAAATATCTGTCTAATGAAATATGAAAATGTATAATGAAAATCGCTAGATTTTTATTTATACATATATGTGTATAAATAAAAATCTAGCGATTTTCAGATAATTTGGTAAAGGAGTTAGTTACCTACCTGACACCCTGCACGCATAGGTGTTTTACCGCGGTAAATGTATTATAACGCGGACGAAGCCATAGAGCGGACAGTTAGTGATATATAACTTAATGTTTAGACTACCATACACTACGTGTGTCCACTGTGTATCCGGCACTGTGAGGCACGGCTAGCCACACTGCATCGCCTATCTCAAGCAGAATAGGATTAAATAGTGAATCCCTCACAGCGTTTATTCCTTCCTCTTCTTAAACTCCATAAACTGTGTTAGAATATTATTAGTTATGAGTTTACACGAGATATGTTTTGATAAAGTGACATAATCTTATGCTAAGTATATTTAAGTGGTACATTCGGCATAGTGGACTTGTAAACAAGGATACGTTACGGATTTTAAGTAAAAAGCCACGCAGTAGTTATATCGTCGCTATCGTTAGGTACTTGGTTTTCGACGATTATTATGGCTACGCTGTTAACATTCATAATGACAAACCGTTTAAATAGGTATTATTTAAGCGATTTGTAAGTTATAAATGTATGAATAACATCAGGATAAAATTACAAATACGCTTCATCTTATCTATAGAAAATCTCAACCATTTGAATATAAATTGCGTGATTGATTGTTTAATTTAAAATTCACAATTTCTTTGGTACGTTTCATAATACAACCAGCATCATGAATTTCAAATTTGTTTGTAAGCCCCGAAGAAACTTTCTAAGGCCTTAGTCCATCCCTGTTTGGACGAGAAAGTTCCTCTTCCCGAAAAGGGACATCATTAGCCCACTCTTTTGTTTGTTTACCAAATTAACATCTAGAAAGCTTTCATCAAGGAAACAGAATAATGTAGAATTCGGGCGGCTCCAATTTATTTTATCTTTATGTATCATTTGTTTATCACAACAGAGCTTATGACTAAATATTTCACAATCTTGGGTGTAAGTTTAACTTAAGACTCACTAATCAATATTCACAATAAATACAGGCAAAAACAGTCAGGTTTTGAAAGTAGGAAAACAAACCATATTTTCGATAACAAACGGAAAGTAAGCACATCAAATAATTTACAAAGAGCTACATTAAACTTTGCGAGTGCAAGATGGTGGCGCAAGCGAATAAACGTGCACATAACTATGAATATCAGAAAATTCGACACAAAATTTTACAGTATCTGACATAACCGTCAAACACAAAACTTGCAAAGTTGGATGTACTTACTGATGTCGGAGTTCAGAAAGTGTTGCTATTATAACGTGGGTACATTATTTCGAAACTTGTCTTTGTCGATGAAGTTGAAGGAATTCAGTGGGGTGACGTGGTGTTACATTCATTAAATTAAAATGTTAATGTAATGTAAGATGACATTTTGAACAATTAAGTGAATTTGTGAAGGATAATATTTATGTCAGTATTTTATAATATCTGTAGTGAAATATATTTTAAATGCGAGAAAAAAATATGTCAAAAAAATACTACACGTTAATTTAACTTTTTAATCATTTTAAATTATATAATCGTAATATCCTACCTACGTAATATTATCGTAGTACCTACGTAATATAAATATTTATTTTTATTTCACAAATATAAAACCCAGACTCTCGGAACAAATATTTGCAGATCGTACAAATTTTTGTCCCGAGGCGGGTATCGAACCCACATCCTATTGCGTCAAGATTAATTGAAATGTGGCGCTAGCTTTCCCCACGGCGCCGCTAAGTAACTCAGAAGCACTGGGGAGCCGAATGCGAGAGATTTGGAGGGAACAAAACTTTTGACAAGCATGTCACTATCAGTTATTAGGATATGATCTGAATTCGTAAAGACGTTTAGCAACTTCTACGCACGTTAATACAATTTGAGGAAGTTTATGTTAGTTTAATGTAGTTTATGTTTAGGTTTTGGCAGTGTCACGTTAATTTATCTGAGAAATATTGTTGGCAGTTTAGTAAATATAGCCTGGTTTAACATAACTAATTTATAATTGGGTGCATTAACAAATAAATACGAGTTTAAAAAAATAATATATTGTTACTTTACCACATACAAAATTATTCATTACATTAACTTATAGTTCATTTTACATTATAAAATGTAGTGGTGCGTTCAATGGTTTAAAGATTATGTAATTTCATTATTTATTAGAAGTTAAAAGAGTTTCGCATCATCCCGTGCCATCATTGTAAGTGTGATTAAATAATTAAATTACATGCTTCAAACGAAAACATTCACATAGGTAATTTAAAAGCAAACGCCCCACAAAATAAAACAAATACAGCTCCACTCTCCCACGAATGCATAAACTCCTGTACAATAATCTAAACTTTACTTAACCCTAAGCTGTCTTTCACTGCAGATAGACACTTCTACTGCCAGAGTCTGCATAATCAGAATAAGTTTTCGAGTTTGCGGGAACACATATCGCTCGCATACAAAATATTAAATCACTGTTGAGGCTTGTATACGGAATAAAATTTGAATTTCTGGGATGGCGGGAAGTAGGTATTCTGAATTGAAATGAATGAAATAAAATGTCTGACTTTGAAAATTATTATATAACTGGCGACCCCCTCTTTCCGCTTCGGGTACCAACTTAATAATACTTATAAAAATCCGTTGCGTAGTTTTAAAGATTGAAGCATACATACAGCTACTTTGTTTTTTACTATGTACTAAATAAATACTATGTATAAAAATTATTTTTTACGACTTAAACCATTTAATTTTTTTTAACTGTGTACTTTACAACATACTCAGCATTGAACGATTATAACAAAAATATGTAGTATGTGTTGGATAAAAGACTCGCTAAAACTTAAACAAAATATATATCTAATTATTCTTTGATAAATACATACAGCCAAATAGAAAGAAAGAAAGACAAACATTCACCTTCTAGTAATGGTGCTGTATTTTAATAGAAATTTCAAATAACTACCAGAAATTTGGCGTACTTTTTCGAAAACATCCACATAAAACCAAGCTTTTATCCAGTTCCGCAACAAAAGCGCAAAGTGGAAAACAAAATAGTGTTTCTGTTCATTTTAGCCTCGTATGGGCTCACTTTAGAAGATTATATTTAATGCCAGCGCCATCTTGTATCCGTATGTAGTACTTACACGGAAATATATGCAAACTTTATAATGGACTTTAGTTTGTAGGCGAGTTTACTATGGTATTTTATAACGGTAATATTTAACGCCTACTTTCCCGGTAACTTTCAGTTTGTTGTTTTAGCAATATTTATGGCGTTATAATCTCTAACATCATCATCATTAGAACAAATATTACGTCTCACAACTAAACAAATGTATACATAACAAACATACAATAATAAATTGGTAGACTTTTCTGAATATAGACGTTTTACTTACAAACCTCATATAACCTAAGAGCCCGTGATGGCCAGACCTTCCTTTAATTCACAAGCGTGAAAATTCTTTCATGTGTATGTCTAACATAGGTAAGAATAACCCCCAAACATGAAACCTGGATCGCGGTTGCTTTGGGAGATAACAACCTTTTACCTGTTATCTCCCAAAGGAACCACGATCCAGGTTTCATGTTTGGGGGTTATTCTTACCTATGTTAGACATACACATAAAATAATTTTCACGCTTCAGAATTAAAGGAAGGTCTGGCCATCACAGGTTATTAGTCTATACTAAGAGCCCGGTCTGGCCAGACCTTCCTTTAATTCACAAGCGTGAAAATTATTTTATGTGTATGTCTAACATAGGTAAGAATAACCCCCAAACATGAAACCTGGATCGTGGTTCCTTTGGGAGATAACAGGTAAAAGGTTGTTATCTCCCAAAGCAACCGCGATCCAGGTTTCATGTTTGGGGGTTATTCTTACCTATGTTAGACATACACATGAAATAATTTTCACGCTTGTGAATTAAAGGAAGGTCTGGCCATCACAGGCTCTTGGTCCAATAGGTTCAAATATATATTTTCTTGCCATTGGTTTGGTGGTTTAACTACTGTTTTATAGAATGTATAGAATTTTCTTTATGTTAGGTACTAGTGTTTTGTTCAATTAGTTTTCTACTTTAAAATATTAAAATAATTTTTAGCGTTTCCATTTTTGGATTCAATTCATTTTGTTCAAATTAAAGTTACAATATGTCATATTGTACTTCTATCTTTTGTCTTCTAAATATAAAGCTAAAAATATGATAAAAAATACTCTGAAGCGGCATCCTCAGCCACCCAGCAATATTTATTAAATTTATCTTCAGCTCAAGCAAAATACCGTAGCGCTCCATGTTTTAACCCATCGCACGCCGAGTGGGTACTTTACAACGCAGAATTCTAACAAAGCGACAAAGGCCCGTAAAACCTGCAGGATATCGGCTCCTAATACATGCACCTGAGCTTACTAGCGGGCTGTTTGTTTCAAGAAATAATTGAAACTTTCATAGTCGAAAGTTTCAACTTTGCTGCATAAGTTTGAATTTTAAGATTCAATTTCAGTAGCTAAATTATTTGACAAGACTAATAAAATCGAACTTTTATCTAATATAGTTTACATGATAATTTGTTATAGCGTTAAATCTGAAAATATTATTTAATGGTTAATTGGTTATTAACGGTACCATATATGTTACGTTTCTAAATGCGTTTAACAAAATAGATTATCTATATTTTACGCAGTAAAAAGGAACTATTAATGGGCTATTTCACCAAAAATATAACTGAGATTTACTTTAATCAATATAGGTTAGGTGTACGCATTAACTTTGTTTATAGTGATTTAAATTATTAATAAATTGAAAAAACTCAATATCACAATAACAACTCACGCAGTATAACTAACTGTATGTCACAACTAACGGTAGACATACCTCGACCATAAAGTACCCTGCCCTATCAATCGCGTTCGTGTGATTTCACACAATTTTTGAAACTGACGCTCCCCAACCTCCCCCAGGGAGAACGCATTACTCAAATCACAGATTATACTCCGAATTTGTAGGTATCAATAAAGTATTTTGCTGCATCGGTGAGTGCAGTTCTATGGACGCGAGGGCTTGATTTGTCTGCAATATTGAGTGTGAAATAACTTGTGTATCTCTTGTGAACTTCTGCGCGCCTGGTAGTTTGCAATGAATTGCGAATTGAATTAAAATACAAAGCTTTCTTTAAAGTTAAACATGAACGAAACAAGAGTGTTCTTGTTAGTAAAAAAGAATCCGTTGGTCGTCGTCGATAAACCAAACAGATTTCTCTATACACCAAATTCGTAAGCGTTTGTTTTGGTAAACTTTATACTCTACTAAAACTATTTGCGGCTATCAATGTTTTCACAGCCATACAAAACCCAGGCCGCTTTATGGCCCCTACCCTCGCGAGTTTCAATGATATATTTTCAATTTTTGCTTCCTATTAGTATGAGTTTTGGGATCACACTCGGATTTATCTCTCTACCCCCCGGTTTGTTGCTGAATGCTTTGGAATTTAGATTTATGGACATAAGCAGTGTGCTCTGCCGAGGGTTTTGAACGAACACGAACTTTTTAACACGTTTTTGACTAGCAATATTGGTACGATCTACAATCTATGTAGATATAATTATATAAAAAAAAGTCGTGTTAGTTATACTATCTATTTATAACTCAAGAACGGCTGAATCGATTTGACTAAAAAATGGAGAGGGACTTTTCACAATGGAAAAATATTATAACGCGGGCGAAGCCGCGGGGCAGAACGCAACTAATTTCAGTAAAAAAAGTAATTTTAAAACATTTACTATTTTCGCTTATGTGGTAATGATAGATCAAATCATTTTTGGTTATAACTATGCATAGGCATGTTTATAGCAGCATAAAACTACATTTTCGTATGTGAGCTTTATTTATGAAAGTCTCAAGATAAGCATAAGAAAATGCACTATTTTATTTTATGCGCCTATAAACATGCCCATGCATACTTTAAACCGAAAATTGACAAAGGCCGTATATACCTACTTTGTGTCAGAACTGCGATAAAACGTGTGAAGGGTCAAAACGACCGTCGATACATCATAAAATTATATGAAAGTCAAGAGCAGAGAAAGTGAGAGGTGAACCAGGGCACGTTTAAATTTATTGCGGGTTTTCGATACCTATTGTGAAGCTCACTTTATGGCCTTTAAAATTATATATGAAAATAGCGGTCTTATCGGCACATCACTGAGTGACACACAGAATACAGATAGGATGACATAATCTTTTGAAGCTGTACTTGCGACTACATGTTAGACATAAACTTAGCAGTGACTATCCTCGTTAAAATCGTAAAAAGGTTTTATTTGTCGTTTAAGTAGTACCTACAGCCATTTAACGAAGTGGACTTAAAGAATCATGCCATATTTCGTAAAAAATTTAATAAAATTGTTATGAATCCAAATAAAAGTGGATTAAAAAATAATTCGTTAATCGGCATAAAACAAAACAAATGTGGTCTATTCCCCAACGAAGTATTTAGTGGCAGTGCTACTGAAAGCAATTGATAAATGCGAACGCTCGTACACAATTTACGAGTATACGTTCGCTTAGAATTTAAGTGGCTTTGAAATAAAGTTTCGATAGAGATTTTTCAATTATTTTTATCGATGGAAACTTATATAATAAAATCCACGCCGTTTTCTACCGAAATAAAATATGAGCTTGCGTTTCTGCGGTGGAAATTCCTTCGTGAAATCAGCATTGGCTCTTTCTCAGAGTCGTTCAGTTAGAAATGTCTCAGACGGGGAAATCCTGGCTCGTCTTATGACGTCATTCAGATTCAGTGTCCGTGAAAGGAGAACGAAACAGTCTGCATCTTCGCTATACCCGTGATATGTATGTAAATTATAAACATGTCCATATAGCTGTTTTACTTGTATTCTATTACTTATAAATTATAATGTAAACAAAAAATGTTAACCGATTACTCAAAAACGCCTGGACGGATTTGCAAAGAACTTTTTTATAGGTATATCTATATGTATATTATTATCTATACTTTCCAATTATAACAAATGTATTGTGTATTTATAGAAAAAAACTTATTTTATTAAGATTCACATTGTAGCCTTTTCTTACTACGAGTACATAGTAAAAACAAATTGTGTGTTGAGCTTTCACCGTTAACGTTTTGCAAATTAAGTTTTATCGGTGCATAAAGAATAAAGCTTGGGTGGTAATAGCTCAAAGTTAATAACTTAAACATGTCTAGACTATAAAGAATGCACAAAGAAATCAATTAAACATTCTAGAGTTGGTTTCGTTTGCAAAAAGGGTTTCGTTTCAAGAGCCATAACGTTAAAGTAATAATCATTATTATTTGACAACGGATGACTACTGTTGCATTATTAACTTCATACTTTCGATGTTTTTTCGATTGTGTGGTTTGCTATAACTAAACCAGCAGTTTTCATTAAATCACGTGTCAACGACCATAATGATAACGTAATGCTTTGAATGATCGAACTATTACGATATAATAATTTTAGTATGGTTTTGAGAAATAAAACACATTAAATAAATAACTAGTTGACCCACCCACGGCTTCGCCCGTTTCTATAGCTTTTTTCGCCTTTATTTTACACATATTTCAAGACCAAGATCAGCTAAATCAGCTCAGCCATTTTCAAATTCAAATGTCACCGAGACAAACGAACAGCAATTATATTTATATAGATATCAAACACTGAGTAATTAATTTTACACAAATATTTGTTTGCATTAAAAAATGCAACTAAATTTCTCCTGTTGAAGAACGCGCGCAACAGACAACCAGAGACAATAGACATTTCTTTTGACGGAGGTTAAAACCAAAAAGGCTGCGCAAAAACCCACAGCACTAAATTAAGAGGATAGTTTTACAAACTTGTTGAGATCTTGTTGCATCTGGCTGCTCGCCAAAGCTCATGTAGGGATCAGTCCCAACATCCTTAGATAATGGCCCCCACTGAGGCGAGGCGCCAAGACACACGGCTAAGTGAAATAGATGATTCTAAACTGTACTTATGTTAACGTGTAGTAGCTATGATATATTGGTTTCTTTGTCTTAATTTTATTTTATCACCAGAAAAATATATCCCAAATAAAATGATGGGCTTTTCGTGTACCTATGTCAATTGCAGACGTCCTTATGTGTGTAATTTTTTTGGCTGAACGACCTTGTTTAACAACCTATATCATATCATACTAATACTACGCAGCAGAAGTTACTAAAAAAATATCTATCATAATTCTAATTCTTATAATTATTTCTCCATACCTACACAATGTTATGTATGGAGAAATAATTATATAGTTTTTCTTCTAGTTTAGGTTAATCTATTGTCAGATCTGAACCTAAAATGTGACAACATTATTTAGAAAAGCCAAAAATTAAAATAATAATAATAATTCGGTTCTAGAATTTACAAAAATCAATTGAGAATACTCACATAAAGCACCCAATCCTTGGGGCTATGCGCGTTAGTGCCGCACACGTAGAGCCTGCCGCCGTCTCCCATTGGCTGGATCACGCGGATGTGGTTGCGGCAGTCGAAATGCTGAAAATAAAAATTCAGTTTAAAAAATATTTGAATGATTTTTGATGTAATTTTTTATTGATGGAATTTATTTAATAAAATGTACCTAAGTGATAATTTCAGCATTTAATTTTTATTGTATGTTAATAGATTTTTATTTTTTATAGAAGAATAATTGTCATGTTAAGTGACTTTAACCTATATGTATTTCTGTGAGGTTGAATTTAAAAAAAAATAGAATAAAAGAAAAGTTTCTGAATAGCGTCTTTTTTAAATGGACCAAGAGCCTGTGATGGCCAGACCTTCCTTTAATTCACAAGCGTGAAAATTATTTCATGTGTATGTCTAACATAGGTAAGAATAACCCCCAAACATGAAACCTGGATCGCGGTTGCTTTGGGAGATAACAACCTTTTACCTGTTATCTCCCAAAGGAACCACGATCCAGGTTTCATGTTTGGGGGTTATGCTTACCTATGTTAGACATACACATGAAAGAATTTTCACGCTTGTGAATTAAAGGAAGGTCTGGCCAGACCTGGCTCTTAGTATAGACTAATAACCTGTGATGGCCAGACCTTCCTTTAATTCACAAGCGTGAAAATTCTTTCATGTGTATGTCTAACATAGGTAAGCATAACCCCCAAACATGAAACCTGGATCGTGGTTCCTTTGGGAGATAACAGGTAAAAGGTTGTTATCTCCCAAAGCAACCGCGATCCAGGTTTCATGTTTGGGGGTTATTCTTACCTATGTTAGACATACACATGAAAGAATTTTCACGCTTGTGAATTAAAGGAAGGTCTGGCCATCACGGGCTCTTAGGTTAAAACCTTTTCTCCATAAACCTAATTGGCTATAATTGGGGAGACCGGTGCAATGTATAAGGACGAAATACCTACAGGTTTGAGATGGTAATGAAATACAAGACAATAATTAGAAAACAAAATATGATTTGAATTGTATTTGTTTATAGTCAGATTCTAACCCGAGGCTACAAACAAAAATATTCAACGCAAAATGTACTAACTCGAACGAAATTCATACATATTCCAGCCTTGAGGTAAATCCACTGCGACAGAGCTTGCAGAATAAATCATTGGCTTATTTGAAACCAGGTAACTAACATATTTACACGGTAGTTCTGTAATACTTAAAAAACAGCTTTATTAAAAAATCTCTGTATATTTTTATCTCATCATCATCATAACAATCTATATTACGTTCCACTATGGGTTCAGGTAAATAAGTAAAACTTTTAAACTAAGTGACTCTAAATAACAGAAAAACATAGGTATCTTCTATCCGTGTTAGGTTTTTAAACTATTATTGTTTACCGCTAAGCCGATGTGGTCGCTTAAGCGCTCTACACACCAAAGCCGGCGGCCCGCCGGCACAGCCCGGCGGCCCAACCCGCCGGCCTTATTTTGTACCATGATTGTACAAAATAAGGCCGGCGGGTTGGGCCGCCGGGCTGTGCTGGCGGGCCGCCGGCTTTGGTGTGTAGACGCCATTAGCGACAAAGCCTTGTTTTTGTAAGTAAATAAAAAAAAACCTGTTATGGTAGACCTATAGGTACTCTCATCCGGACTAAAGATTAGTTATTATGACTACGTAAATAAGCTAAGTTTAATATAATAACTAAAAGAGACATTATTTAAAAATACACTATGTGATAATATCCCAATAATAGTTAGTGGAACCACGTAGATGGGTCCTATATGAAAACTCGCAGCCTGTGATTATGCAAATTTGCGTTCGACATAAATATTAAACGGGACATTAATATTCCGATCGGTGGAAATATGCATTGCTCGTTTAACTGAGTAAAACAGTATATTGGTCCATTTCAGTACATCAAAACTCCATTAAAAATATTGCAATTTACGGATAAATTTGCATATTTTGTTGGTAATGTACGCTTACTTCTTTTACTTTTGGAAGATATTGCGGATATTTTATCCCCCGTTATCATGGGAAGACACAGCGCCCAAAATACTTTAAAGTTAATGCTTTGTATGAACAAATTAATTTATCAGTAGATTGTATCAATTATTTTATTACTAAAGCTTAAAACAAAGAGCAGTAGCTTGATATAAACCAGGAAGCAGTGTTTTAACAATAGATTGGTTCGCTGCCACTGCGGTCAAGCTTTGGCTGAAACTAATTTTCTGAACGTCACACAGGCCACATGAGATTTCCATCAGATTTATAATGGAAATGGAATAACGCAAATGGAATAAAAATGTAACTTCCGTTGCTTAAATAACAGATCGAAAATCGCACATTTCGATGATTTATTATTGTTTGCTGTTAACGCTGTATGTGAAAATATGGTTATAATTGTGGAATTTAGAGTAGGATTTTTTTCTGTTTTCTATTTTAGTGTTATCTCCATAAGGAAGTAAGATGATTATGTAAATAACTGTAAAAAATATTATTTCAATTAAAACTCAAAAATACAGAGTATGAAATGTGGGTTTGGCTACTTAAACTCATGACATAGACCTACTAAGGTATATAACAAATATTAGTTATTTACTCAGCGTTGTCAATGTTAAAATGAAAACAAGTTTTATATACCTTTTATTTTAAAATAAGCAACAGCGATATAATTTAAGGATTTTTCCATGTCAAACAAAGGGCTTATAGTAAATAAAACTGTTTGGTTCAGAAACAAAACTAATTCTCTTTATTTCCTCTAGTTTCACATAAGCACGTGTAGGCAAACAATTAACAGAGTGCTGTGTTGTTCATAAAAAGTTAGTTGGTTCTTTGGAGCGCGGAGTAACTTGCTGAGATTGTTCTAAAGTAATTATCGGATTAATATACTTACTACGAACGTGAAAAGGGAATTGTTTTGCGCTTTGAAAGAATCTGAATAAAGCTCGTATACGTATACTATACGTATATTCGTATACGTATACGGTTCTCGTTTTTCTGTTTCTTTGTGTAAGCCCTGATTGGAAAATAAATCGGTACAGACTTTCTTGTGTTTTAATTCAGAAATTACCATTTACTATAAAGCCAAATACACACTAGGGACTTAATTAATATTACGGACTTCTCTCTGCCGAGCAACTCTGGACTTCTCTTCATGAAAAAATATGCGCGCTTTGAAAACACGTGCTCTAACGGTGAAGGCAAACATTGTGAGGAAACCGGCATGTTCTGATTACTTTGAAAAGTTTGAAGGACAATGTGTTATTCACCAAGGGAAGAGTTTCTGTGTCCCAGCAATCAGAACGTAAATAAGGGTGATGATGATGATTCTAAAAAAATCTCGATAGTTCTTCCCGTAGCGATTCGCCTTAAACAAGAACAATCAGACTCCGTCTAAGTTTCTTTTAACGGCTCTTAGCACGAAGTCGCGCATAACTTCAGAACTAATGCCTTCGATTGGTCCATTCCCTTAATTATTCGCCACTTTGTACGTAAGTAGATTTACGGCTTGCCTTTCCATTGTTCTGCACGGTAAATTACGGAAGAAATTATATGGTAGTAATTAGACTGCGGCGTGGTGCTGGACGGGATAGTACCATCAACCATCCTTCTTTTATGACGTCCAAATTCTCTGGTTCCATATAATTACCCCGATTACCAAATCTTTATTATTGAAATTTATATACGAGTACCAGCTAGCTAGTTAGTAAATTAACACTATTAGAGCCCAAGGTGCACGGGCGTGTACTCGCCTTGGAGGGGAGTGGCCGCGACGCAGATCTGCAAGCCGTGTACGGGCATTGAATAAAAAAAAATGTTTTTTTAACAATTTGATTTAATAAAAATATTTTTGTTCGACTTATCGAACACTCAATTGGTATTACTATTAAACTTAAAAGAAAACCATTTGTTATTTAGTCACATTTAAATTGATCATTTTGATTACTATTACAACTCGTTTCCAGCGATGTTTAGAATTTCAATGTACATTTATTACTCGTAAGTAAGTAGGGTAGAGCGGGGCTAGTTGAGCATAGGGGCAAGTTGGGCAATCGCAATATCTCGAAAACTATTCACCGCACGCGTGGGCATCCTATGGCGGAAAGAAGGGGTCGTGGGAGGGGTACTCATTGCGCAACCACTGGTGGTGGCTCGACGAGCGAGTGAAGCGTACGCGCACATTGTTTATTTTGATACCAAAAAGTAAAAAAATCGTTCACCGCAAGTTTTCGTCTGTATTAGTCAAATGTTATCCGTTTTCAACCGGGTAAGTGTTAATCTTTTATAAATTTACTGTAGTTTTGATTTACATAAGGGTTCTGGGTACAAATCTTACCGTTTTTTCAGAATCTCGCTTTTGATTTGAAATTTAGGGGTTGGGGTTAGTTGAGCAAAGTTGCTCAACTGCTGAATGGGCACATACAAAATGTATGCCAGGTGCTCGTCTTACTTTCTTTTGCATGAATTGCAACAGTGATAACGATGATAAATAAGTAATAGGTTCTAGATTTAGTAAGATCTAATTAATATAACAGAAAAACTGAATCTAATCCTAAAATAAATCTTAAGATACGTTGATGTTATGTTGATTCTATTTCCAGTTAATTATTCAAAGAAAATTAGCTTAAGTTTTGTCGCTAAAAGACTTTTAGTAAAGGGTTGATTGTTAAACCGAAGTTGTATTTCATTTCTATTTTACAGTTAACCCATGGTTTGGCTAGACATTCTAGCTGCTCAACTTACCCCATACCCTTGCTCAACTTACCCCACCTATGGGGTACGTTGAGCAAGCGTGACATTCTGCATTTAAATCGCTGTAGCTCCTAAATCCAACTTATTTAAAGTACATTGCTATGACACTTTTGTAGAAGGATATATTACTTATCCATCAGGTAGCGTAACATCACATTGAAACTTATAGTTGAAGAGCTATGTCCACTCAAGTGAAAAAGTGCTCAACTAGCCCCGCCCTACCCTACCTACTATTTTAGAAATTAAAATATGTGTTAAAATCACGACTACCTCTCTGTGACCGCAATTTCTGTTCATAATATTTTAAGTACGGGATGAGCAGGGAAGCCAAACGCTCGGGTCCAAAAATTAAATTACCTTCATTATGAAAGGTTTAAAATTCAGTAAGTAAGGGCGTAATAAAATTCCACAGACCTTTATCTGATTTTGGTTGAATATCGTGGATGAGATATTTGATATGAAATATCCTTACGGGATAATTTAAGTTTAATGTTTTCGGTGCTACTTTTTTCCAGAACGTATTAAAGTTTTGTAAAATTTACAAATATTTGTTTCTGCTATAACCATTTTTAACCAACTCCATATTTTTGTCCTATGAACCCTTATTTATTGCTTTGGTTAATTTTAGATGAAAGTCGCCTATGACTAATAATTTCATTATTTTATGTAAAGTATTTTTTAAATCGTCTTAGATTACACTCAAAGACCCACTCCCTTAATAGTAAGACTTTGAGAATGAGTCTTGGGTTACTTTTATGCTACTTTATCCATCACATTTCTCGAAATCAAATAGTCAGCTTTTCACTAAATCCTTTTACGAACAAAATAGACCCATAAAAGAAGTATCCAACTGGAAGTCTAACACCTCGATCGGCCCGCGCTGGCTATAATCAAAGTTTGCCTTGTCGACGAGTTTTCTCCTAACACGGTGTTACAAGGAAAAGGCAGGAAACGCCTTGGGCGAACTTATAAACGTCCGATGTTATTTTAACCTTTTTGTGCACGGATTGACTGTTACAATGTTACTGTTGAAATATTGCGTAAAATATTAGGTAAGATTATGTATTCCGTATTGGTTAAGTGAGAGCACACTTGAGCTTAATTCAGAAGGTCGTGGTTTCAAACAAAGTTGCGCATATCTGCATTTTTATTATTTATATGCGCTTTCAGAATGTGCTTACTTTCACGGTACCAGTAAACATTTTGAGAAACTGGTATTTTCTAAAAACTTGTAAGAGTTTGAAAGACATGTAAAATTCACCAATCCGCAAAGCAAAACGGTTTGAACGCTCGACTTGACTTACGTAACCTCTCGCTGTCTGATAGTATACCTCTATATACAATAATTAGTATTGGCGTGTTTACAACTTCTTTTTTCTATAGCAAAAGTTTCAACGTTCCATTCATTTATATGGTTATTTCAACAAGTAACATCAGTACCTACCCGTACCGTACTAAACTTGGAACATCTGAAATATCTGCATTACGGAGCGTAGAAGTAAGGATAATTTATCTGTGTGTGTGAAAAAGTGTGCGTCGCAAAACGTTAAATTGGTGGAGTTAAAATACGAAAGGTGTTTGTTGTTTCCAGTTCAAATTTTACAATGGACTTTGAGTATTTTAGCGCAATTTGCCAGTGCCAACTATTTAATAAAACTTAAATGATATTTGTGTGTACGCCATTTTGGCAACCTAATGTATGATTCAAATATACATAGATTAACGCCTGTCTGGGTAATATTATTACTTCTTATATATAAATCATTATAACAATAACAACTCAAAATTAAGTCAATAAAATATAAAGATAGTTAAATCATATACGTTTTCTCACAACATATATTTCCTTTCTAATTATTTTGGGAATCTCCTCCTTACATCAACTCTCCATAATCTGCATGTTTCTTTTTGTTAGCGTATCTTTACTACTCTGCTCATTTTAAGGTTTATACATTTCTCATGAGGTTGACGTTTCGGATGCCTCGCTTTATGACTCTCTTATTTGATGTAAACGTGTCTGTGGTACCGTTAAATATATTATTTGATAAATATTCTGCTGAGGCGTTATAAGCGTCAAGTACATTGAAAAGGCGAAGGCAATGCAAGACTACGCTTGCCTTTCATCGTATGCCTTCTTTAGTTTTAATGTAAAATTTGAGTAGGCCTTTTCTATGTACTTTGAGCTTTCTCTGTGATACGTGCGTTGTTGCAGCTTTAGCATAAAAATCCAAGTTCGAGCGTTTACAAGCTACTGTTTAATATACATATGTTGCGTTGAGATCTTAATTTATATTTTACTTCATCTTTCAATACTTTATTGTTAAAACATTCATAATTCATCTGTAGATTAACTTCTATCTCATATTACGGGAGTAGTTAAAATTATTTCTAAATCTTACAAAACAATATCACGAGCGATTATTCTTTTAATGGACCATTCCTCATTTTTATCGCTAATGAATTCTCACTTATCCCAAATAGATACTTATCCCAACCGGATAATATCAACGTATTGTCTCAGTTAATACCTCACCGCTCTAAGCATTAAGGTATTACTCGATAAGCCAAGCAACTAATAATCGTTTCCCAATCCTTAAGACCCAGTCGGTGAAAATAAAACAAATATTGCCGCAACATTGCGATTGTAAATCAAAATTAACGGCCTTAATATAGCAAGCGTGGTAGTAAGCCCCCCGTTATGAAATATGCTTGCCGCCCGCCGTTCACGGTTAAAAATGGGATTACCGTTGATAGAAATAGTGCTAGGTTTGCGGGGTTTGAGGCGCTAAGAGAAAATGGCGAAGGAATGACGAAGGCTAAGGAGTTGCCTGTGCCGTCTGCGTTCTTTTGTTCTAATACAAAATGTTCAGTAGGTAAGTATGCGTTGGGCGGATGTAAGATAATAATAATTATCCGTTCAAGTTTGTCGGTTATCTCCTATCTTAAATATATTTCTGACTTGAAATCTTTCTGTTAATCTATTTTATTGTACAATCGAAAAATATTTTGGTATTAAGTGTTAGGGCTAAAATCATTTTATTGAAGTTAATCTTACCTCAGATTTTCCTTTGGAGACGCATTGCGCTACGTTACTTGGCTCCAAATTTATGGAGTCTCGCTGAAAATAAAACATTAATTAACTACACGCTTCTATAAAAATGAAGGAAAGTAATTTCTTTATTAGTACTTTAATGAGAAATAAAACTGGTATTTTATAAATTTTAACATAACAATTTCATTTTGATTTTCAAACTTGATTACCTAGATAGCGAATAATGCCTATTTATAACAATGTTTTTTAATACATTACATCACAAGGAATGTTTAAAAGCTTTTAGAATCTTACCTCGCAATGCGTAGCCGTAATATTGTTCATGTTGAGTCGATACAGGCGATCCCTGGAAAAAAGATTAAAGTCAGAAAGCTATAAAACCCTTATAACTTCCGCAATTTGAATATAAAACTACTGAAAAGGACCATGTAGGTTTCTAACAAAGTCGAATAACCATAATGTTTATAGAAGAATCGCTTTATGGTTCAAAATGCGGTGTTTGTTATTGGTCATTTTCGTTTAAGGTACGGACACAGATTAAATAATTCTAAGTATATTTTTTATATTACAAAAGCCGTGTTGGCTAAGTGGCACATTCAATTTTTATTCCGATAAATGCGCAACCTGTAATTTAAAGGCAAACATTCATATCATTGCCATATTTTATAGCCAAGGTGCATATTGGTGAATAAACTAATTATGTCTGAGAATTTCCTGTGTCTTAGCAGTGGGAACGTAAATAAGGGTGATGATGATAATGAACACTAATACTATCTACAAACATGTCAAAGCTTGTCTCGTTATAATTTCAACAAAATTGTTTCCCGCTATTCATAACGTGTATTTGCGCTATGGATAAGTGTTCTGAGAACTGTATTAGCTACCTTCGTGACAAGTCCAATTGACCTCCAGCACCTTACATGACCTATCGCTGATGAGGCATGGGATCATTCGGTGACATTAGCGTTATGGTCTATCACAATAAAGTTGATTCGTTATGCTTAATATGGTTTTGATTTGTAGTCATTTTTCATAGTGAAGCTATTAAGGCCTTTGTTATGTAATTTGCTGTTTATTTTTTATTTACATAAGTAAGGTTTAGTAACAATTTGACCTATGTCCAGCAGTGAAAGTCTAATGGCTGAGATGATGATGATGATAATTTTCATTTCACACAGGTTGTTGGCTGAATAAATAAAGATAATAAATATGGATGACTTACATAGCTCCAACATACAGAGCATCTCTCTTAGCGTCCACGAAGAATGTTCGGTAGAATAGGGTCCCGCAGGAAAACTCGCGAACATGCTCTGAAACAATAAATACATAGATAAATAAAATATTATCATACTTTGGAAACCTTACCAATAACACCTATTTATTTATCATCGTTATCGATGGCGGAGATATGGTGGAGGCCTATGAATAGTATCTATCTATGTATGTATATTAAATTAAGTCAAACAGAAATGTAGCACCCGTAACACAAGCAATAAGCATATTGCTATGTGAATTGTCTAGCAATATTTATTTATTTATCTACAATAATAATAAAAAGGAATTTATTTATTTCTACGTAAACAATATTTTATATTATTTAAGTACCAATACTGACTGTTCCAGTATTACCGAGATCAAAGAAGCTATATTACCAATGTTCTGTCGTAGAATCGTTCGAGTATGTGAACATCAAAGTTATGGAGATCGAGAACTGATCTGTCAGTTTATAACCTTGTGGATTGAAGTCAAAAAGTTAAGCTTTAAATATTACCTGTACACTTACGAGTACGTATATATATTTAGTATGCTGTATAAATATAATATCATTTAAATAAAACAGCTCGTTCGCTTTTTCTAGTAAAAAAAACGAGAACACAATTACATCGTGCTTCAGTACAAACCACGTCAAATAGAATGGCATAAAACGCCCGCCATAAAATAAAGCACAAGCAAAACATTTCAAGTTCTATATTCGTTTGGGAAAAGATCAAAACTTGCATATGCTAGACGTGACAGCCTCGTGAAAAATGTACGATTCCACGCGATGGGAGCCGCTGTAAAAATACTCTTAGTTGAGCAACTTGAATAGACTTCCAGCCGAGTTGAACTTACTTTAGGACGTTGAATTTTGTAAATGTTGCGCATCACTACCTATTTGGCTAAGTGTGTTTGGATTCTGTTGTTACGTGGAATCGATGGAGAGACGTGAGTTCGTAATATATGAAGAAATAGACACGTGTTTATTGACTTGTCCAAGTGATCTTTAGGATTTTATGGAAATAAATGACATAAATCTTTAAAAATCTTTAAAACTGTTAATGGATGCCGTCGGCCTAATAAGTACTAATACCGCTCCCTTTCTTCCCCCAGGTTTTGTCTTTTTATGCCAACCAGCTTAGTAAGCGTGTTCTCTAAGACCTATGCTAGACCTATATTAGTGGTATGTAATGTGGGTTGTTTTGACGATCATGATGATGTTGATATCTGTGGTAAATTACTATGGTCAATAATGCTTTGAAATAAAGTTGAATTTTCGCAAGAGCGCTGCAGTTTGATCAATAGTTAAGTGATGCTGGAGAAAAGCTCGCACGAACGTAGGGCCCTATTGGGAGTACATGACTCTACAGAACTCAAAATAGAAGCACTTAAGATCATATGGGAGCGTGAAGATCGGGTTACGTGGAAAATTGTGATAGTTTATGCAAACGTTATTTACGGAATTTAAAAATAAAAATATCTTCTTTCTTTCTTTAAGTTAATTTTGTGTAGTGCTTCGTCTTGATGTAAATAAAACGATTAATTTAATCGCTGATTTGCGCGCAGCTTTGATCGCTTGAGACCTAATTTCACCACTCTCTGTTTGTTAGTTTAACATCCCACTTAGTATAAAGTATAAAACATATATAATTAATTTTAATAAGCTTATGTAATCAACTATTTACCCGTATAGCCTTTGTCCTTCTTGCGTGACCTAAGCTCAAAATGACCTTTACCTTTGGAATAACAGGGACACGCAACGTACGTATCCCTGCAAGTTTTCTTGTGGGATTACCAAATAAGCCAACATTGCTGGCTACATAATTAATGTATAGACCTGTTAATGTTTTGGAGCTCATTTCAGCTCAACATAATTTCAGCTGTAAGTTACTACTGGAAATAGGTATTGATGAAATAGTTTATATAATATTTATTAGATTTTAAAAAATTCTGGCTATATATATATTTGAAGTAACTAAATATCTTCTCACTTTAAAATTGTAAAAAAAGCGACTTCTAGCGGATATTATGATCAATTTTATAAAGGACATAAATCAATATTAGATCAGTGAAATCGAATCCATCGACTTAACCGCCCGAATCTCGCGATCAATCAGAATATTAAATGCAAATATCTCGTACATCAATCGAGACAATACGTTATACAGTACAAGTACTGCGCCTGGTCTAAAGTATTGACACAGCACATTTGAGTACCAGCTGAATTACTTTTTAATCAAGAAGAGATTGTTTGAATCAGTCTCCCTCTTTGTGGCAACTTGGGCAAAGGCGTTATTTTGTGATATTATAGAGTGATATGATATAGTATGATATATTAGCATTTTCAGTTTAATGACTGACTAAATGTATGATTTTCTCGTGCACTTATAGGTTTCTAGTTTCAGCACAAAAATTTCGAAAGTGTCATTAGTTATATTAGTGCTAAAATGCTTCATATAATTTTTTTTTTGTTAGTTTAGGCTAAATAAGTTAATTTATTATTTTACTCGATGTTGATAATTTTCGTAGCAATTTCGTAGCGTTTCGATTTCGCCTACGAGAGGTGGTTCGTAGCACTCTCGTAGGCTTACGGAGCAACATTTCTCGTAGCAAATTAAACGGTACTTTTCTCAATAATATAATACCGTAAAACACTCCAACATTGCCACCGAGGGTAATTTTGCCCGAAGACCAATTTTTAAGCAAAACTTTGAATAGCAAAAATATCTGAATACTATGGTAACATTTATTGACTTTGGTAGAAAATAGGTTTTGTGTTTAGCACCACTGTCTATTGGATGTAACGCTAACGTCACTCAGTAACTTGTTGGAACTCGTCAAAGACATAGTGTATTTTTGCGGGCAAATTTTGGTGAAAATTCAAAAGTGGATTGTGCGTGATGGAGAAAACACAGATGAGTTTAATTTATATTATGTTGTACAAAAAACTTAAGGTATTATTATAACGTTATTGTCATTGATGCAGCTCTTGTATAACTAAAGTTATAATGATGGGCAAAGTTATCTAGTATTTTTGCGATCTACTATTGACAACATTGCCCGCAGTCAAAATAAGCTTAGGGTTGACACATCCGAGTTTTTTTTTTTTTTTGCTATTTATTATTATCTTGATTATTTAGATAATTTAGTTTTATTATTTCTTAAAAGCAAGAACATATCTCGAATTCGTCAAAGAAAGTCAAGACGAAAGATTGGAACCAGAATGTATTAAAAATAACACGGAATAAATGTTAATACTTGCATGTGAATCTGTTGAATCAAACATGTTACTCGAAAGTTTTTTAAATAATTCAATAGAAGATAATCTTGTTTTTTTATTAACATAAAAAGAAATAAAAAGTCAAGAACAGTTTACTGAGATGTACCAACCCTATCACTTTACTAAAGGCGAAAAGCAAATTGTATGGAAAATGCTAACAAGGTCAGGGTAATTTTGCCCAACTAGCCTAACATGGATTTTGGTAGGAAACCTGTCATGGATTCGCTTTAGTTTTAAAGTAAAGGCCAGTTTTGGTCAGAATTCTTCTACAGGTTTTGCTGTCAGCTGATTAGAGGCCGGAGAGGAGATATTTGCGTCAAAAATCAACGTGGGCAATGTCGAGATAACATTGCCCGCCCTTAAAAATAATAAAATACTTGATTTAATATTGACGAATAACAAAATCTAATAAAATAATACATGCAAAATATCCTATAGTTGCAGATGCTAATAGAAAATACTTGTGTCCCCATACAAAAAAATAACAAAAATTGTAATTTTTCGAAAAATGTGGGCAATGTTGGAGTGTTTTACGGTACTTAAACTTATTAATTTAAATGAAGCTTTTTGTTAATTAATTATTTAAGGTAAATGTATTATTTTGTGTAAAAGAAACTCAGTTATTTCTGAATACGCTGTGAGCCTCGTTCTGTTTGATGGATTACACGGCGTTTACTGGCAGGAAATACGCGTATTTTTCATTTGGCAATTGTAACGGTATTTCAAAATATCGTTGTACAAGGCACCGATTAGATTAACAGCACACAATTGGCTTACATGGTAACTTTGTCCCATTACCTTGCTTACCAACTGGTCTGCGATGGATATCTCACGGCAGTTTTTGGAATTGTATTTGTGGAATTATGCCATAACAGTTATGATTATTAATGGAGTTCAGATTTTCATGTAAATTTCCTGTGTGTACTACGTCTAATTTTAAAGATTACCTTTGTTAAAATTTAAAAAGTAGGTCTTATGTTACATAAATACGCCTTATTTTCAGAAATTTATTAAAACTGTTCAGCTGGTAACGCCATTATTATAATTCTAAATCAAACCAACACATGAAAGTTTCGAATTGGATTAAATTTAGATGGTGTATGGTCTTTAATGCGTCATCTGTTTTCCACGCTCTTAAGCGAAATGTTGTGAATAATCTCCCATACATGTACCGGTTTTCCAAGTTCAAAAGATATTAGCTTGAACTAGTGAAGGCAAAGTTGTAAATCTGATTTTTCGTTAGTATGAATACAGAACAGTCTGTTAGCCATTTAAGCTACGTGTTCAAAGCTTATCGCCGGTTCTAACAATAACCGAGGACTTAGGTATTCACGTGGCTCCCAAGAGCTCTGGATGTGGGTCCATTGTGCAAATGGAAATTGATTTGTTGTGCCCTTATGGTCCAGTTGGCAATTTTGCTATCGGTCTGTGGGTTCGTAGTGAAATGGTTTATGTTGAATTCGTTTTATGTCTAGACCTTGATTTGCTAATTTTTTGTTTGGGAAATAATATAGTAGCAGATTTTTATAATGTGGTTGTATCAGAAAGGTATGATGCTTACTTATAAATAAATTGTAAGGGTGCGCATATCAAAAAATCATTTTAGTAATTTATGTAATTTACATATCCTACACATATAACAAGTTTCAAAAAGTAATTTGGTGTAAACAAACTTAAAGTTGTAGTTAAAATATGTTTATTTTTTTAAGCTAATAAATTTTTCTATTTGTATATTGTTCCTACCACGTTCTTCTACCACCATAATTCCCTCCATAGAATCATTTAACGTTCAAACATCTAACTTTACTGATCCAATCTGGACATAACATCCCATATCAAATCAAAAGTTACCCCGGACAAATTGCACGGCCAGTAAAACTACAACTCATGTTGTTTGCTCAAACTGTTCTTGACCAGAATAATTCTACCTGATAGGATCTTGGACGTGCACTGCTTTATAAAATCTTACACGGTTCAATAATACAACCCGACTATCCCGATATATTAAATCCAATAAAAAAAAATATTTCTGGACAATTCACACAACAATAAAATAGATCAATTTGGGAAAGTCTGGTAGGTACAATTTTTTTTTTTATATACGATATTATTTGAAAATCAAAACAACTGACTATCTACTAGGAGTCCTAATTTATTTGGGAGAATTCATAGCTTGGCTAATAAATAAAAGCTCAAAAACTAACGTTTATAAAAATTGTAACAAGTTATTTTTGTTTCATAAATGCTTGACCAATCAAACCTAAATTATCGGCATAACCATCACCAATCATGAATTTTAGTATCGACATAATTAGTGGTTTATTTCAGCCTTCTGTAACCCTGACAATAACCACACAAACAAAATTACAAAAGGGTACTTATTACTTATTGTATCATACAAATCAATAAATAAATATTGCCGGACAATTCACACAGCAACATCAATGTAATGGAATTACGAATAAATAAAAGTTATTTTAAATAGACACCAATCTTTTTACAGAACAGATTACAGAAAATGTATATGAGATACTGAAATTCACTAAGTACTTCGTAACACAAGCTTCGAGCTTAACACGGGGCTAAGATGTTGCAGTGTGAATTTGTCCAGCAATATTTTTATATTTATTTATTGAATGAAAGATTACTAGATATAAGTTCAAATAGTCATTTTACACCGTGTGTACCAGTTTCTTCCCGTCCATCTGACCTCCCCCCCCCCCTTCCCAATGATTCCCCCCACCTGACCACTGGAACCGTGCTCATGCGATAAAACAATTACCCCAATGAAATCGTGTTTTAAACACGTAACTTTGCAACAGAAATAAATTATACCTCAAAACAATTCCAATAGAAAATTCCTTTGAACTTGACGCCATTCAAGATATCTTTTTGCTTCGCTGACAAATAGGATTTACGAAAAACATGCACGTAAAAATATCATTTGGCTTAACAATACATTATCTTTGTTGGATTTTTGCAGTCTGCGAAAATAAAATATTATTATAGTACCAATGAACTGTTTTATGCGCTTGGTTTATTTTATAGAAGCGCTGCATAGAGATCGTTGTAATGTTGTACAATATTTTAAATTCGTACATTTTATTAATTTCTTTTTCATAAGTTTTCACATGGTTGGTCTATGTCACAATTACTTTAAAATAAAATAATTCGGAGGGAAAATAGAGAAGAAAAATACGCTGGCAAAAACGGGTTACGGGTTAGAATCTAGTAAAAACTATGTATAATAAAAAGTACTTCTTACTTTTACTTTCTACCTTACTTTTACTTGGCTCACAGCTGGGCATTCTTCGTAGCTTAAAGAGCCCGGTGACGCTTGCAGGGAATTTCAATTCGAGGCGCGTGCGAAAATCGGCCCGCATATCGCTATCTCTATTTAGCCGATGACGACAACCACAGTGTTTGACTGTGTGCGTGAGTAGTTAGGATAGCTCACCTGATGTTTCATGTCATGACCATAGAAAAAGATACCTATCTAATGTTTTAATAATCGTTTGACGGCACCGGCTTCGCTTTTGAAACATTTGCTGCACAAACAATACGTGTTGAGATATATGTTAGTTATCAAACCGGTATGTTAAAAAAATCTCAGTGAATGTTTAGTTTGCCAATGCGTTTTTTTCTTTCAAAATTTGGCTGGAGTGTAGGTAGGTTCGTCATACGGTTCTGCTTCTACATGTATATTCTGCTTCTACTAAATTTAGGATTACACAATTACGAGTAGGTATTATAAAATTATGATTAGAAAACAAAAGAAAGGATTTAGCGGTAAACATTTATTTTGCTAGACAGATAATACTTTTATTCATCACCTTAAAAACTTAATTTAAACATTATTATAAAGAATAGCAATAGAACTTATTTATTCATAGAACTGGTGGCCTTATCGCTCAAAGCGATTTCTTCCAGGCAACCAAAGTGCTTTATAACCTAAATTCACACAATTACCATAGGTACCTACTAAAATGTTATACTAAAACGTACAACATAATAATAACTCTAGTGTTTCATCACATGTCATCACTTTGTTCGATCATATCAAAAATCATATTTTTATTTTTTTTCGTGTGTTTCTTTTCTTTACGGGAAGGGACCTCTTTTTCCTGGGAACTGATAACCACAGGCGTTTTTTGCTTGATTGTCGTGGCTCTGTAAATATTTATACATATTATAATCTAATCAATTTACTATAGCTATAAGACCTACTTATACATTGAAACAACAGAATAAATAAAAATTGCCGGACAATTCACTCAGCAACTTCTAGCCCCGTGGTAAGCTCGTAGCTTGTGTTACGGATGCTAGATTTCTGATATAAGTACTTACTATAATATACATACATAGATGGATATTATTTTATTATACATTATATAACACCCAGACACCCGGAACAAATATTTGCAGATCATACAAATAGTTGTCCCGCGGCGGGAATCTAAGACTAAATGATTCTAAATGAAACATCCAATGTTTCGTACATGTACCTACCTGGGTACCTAGTACTTCCCTTCTTCACTTATCCTTAGATATAAGTAAGTAATTACCTAAACAACATGTTAGATAAGTACTTACCTACGTAGGTAGGTAGGTACTGAGTGGGTAAGTTTTTTATAGGTAAGTAGGTACGATGGTAGATTGATTTTACTTGTTGTACTATAAAATACCGTAAAACACTCCAACATTGCCCACATTTTTCGAATAATTACAATTTTTGTTATTTTTTTGTATGGGGACACAAGTATTTTCTATTCGCATCTGCAACTATAGGATATTTTGCATGTATTATTTTATTAGATTTTGTTATTCGTCAATATTAAATCAAGTATTTTATTATTTTTAAAGGCGGGCAATGTTATCTCGACTTATTGCCAACATTGCCCACGTTGATTTTTGACGCAAATATCTCCTCTCCGGCCTCTAATCAGCTGCCAGCAAAACCTGTAGAAGAATTATGACCAAAACTGGCCATTACTTTAAAACTAAAGCGAATCCATGACAGGTTTCCTACCAAAATCCATGTTAGGCTAGTTGGGCAAAATTACCCTGACCTTGTTAGCATTTTCCATACAATTCGCTTTTCGCCTTTAGTAAAGTGATAGGGTTGGTACATCTCAGTAAACTGTTCTTGACTTTTTATTTCTTTTTATGTTAATAAAAAAACAAGATTATCTTCTATTGAATTTTTTTAAAAACTTTCAAGTAACATGTTTGATTCAACAGATTCACATGCAAGTATTAACATTCATTCCGTGTTATTTTTAATACATTCTGGTTCCAATCTTTCGTCTTGACTTTCTTTGACGAATTCGAGATTTGTTCTTGCTTTTAAGAAATAATAAAATTAATTATCGAAATAATCAAGATAATAATAATTAGCAAAAAAAAAAAAAAACTCGGATGTGTCAACCCTAAGCTTATTTTGACTGCGGGCAATGTTGTCAATAGTAGATCGCAAAAATACTAGATAACTTTGCCCACCTTTATAACTTTAGTTATACAAGAGCTGCATCAGTGACAATAACGGTATAATAATACCTTAAGTTTTTTGTACAACATAATATAAATTAAACTCATCTGTGTTTTCTTCATCACGCACAATCCACTTTTGAATTTTCACCAAAATTTGCCCGCAAAAATACACTCTGTCTTTGACGAGTTCCAACAAGTTACTGAGTGACGTTAGCGTTACATCCAATAGACAGTGGTGCTAAACACAAAACCTATTTTCTACCAAAGTCAATAAATGTTACCATAGTATTCAGATATTTTTGCTATTAAAAGTTTTGCTTAAAAATTGGTCTTCGGGCAAAATTACCCTCGGTGGCAATGTTGGAGTGTTTTACGGTATAACAAGCAACAATAATATAAGTTAGGCACTTACTGTGAGATACACCCCGACGTTCCGAGTCCATTATCAGCTACCAAACCGTAATTCAAATACAAATTCTTTATTTTAACACACAATGTAACATAACAGTTTATACTAAAGCATTACATGGGACTTACAATTTATAAAATAGAAAAATATCAAAATTTGTAAACAAAGCCAAAGTCACAGTAATGTCACAGTAACTTTTTAGACACCGGTTTAGAAAAAAATAAATATAATAGACTCCAAAGAGAATCTAATCACTACGTTAGAGTATTTATTGGTTATTGATAGACTCCTTCCCTCACGACGAAAGAGTTCCGAGCGTTCTTGTAAATACGCGTTGCACTAGTGTGAGTTAGTGCGAGCGATAAGCAATACTAGCTGTTGAAAATTTGGTATGAATTTGGATGTGTTCCGTAATACCAAAAATGATGACTGAAAACATTTTGTATTCCTCACAAAGTATTTTTATTCGGTGACTTAACAATATAAGCTATGTTTCTATGCAAATAATTTTTAAGATATTGTTGTTTTTCATACCAAACCAATAAGAAGAAAACATGCATTTTAAACGTAAAAAATTTGCAAAAAGCGATTGGCTTTAATTTCATTTAAAGTAGGTATTTTGTAAAAATAACTCCATAGGAACCTAGATAAATACTATTTAAATAATAATAATGCAATAATATCATGGAAATATGCCCGAATTACAAATAATTTTGGTATTACGTTTGTATGGGAAATTCGTCTTCCGCTGGCCCCTTAAGCATAATAAATATTGTACCAAAACTCGGTTAATCAGATCAAAGTAGCCCAGCTTGTCGTGTTAACGTCTAAACGAGTCGCGTGTTGTTCTACGGCAATCTTGATATCGCCGACTAATTATACTTTTGCTTATTACCCACGGCCTCAAATAACTGCCTCTCTTATAATTGTGCTTTGGATTAATTTGCAGGCTTGTTGGTTTATCGTAGAGTAATAATTGGGATGGCATTGATGTTTTATTGGTCCAGCACGCATTTAAAGGTTGAATAAAGGACGCTCTACACATAAAGAGCCGGTCTATAAATATTGTAGGTCTAGCTACTAAGGAATTCATGTGCCACAATTTAGGTAGCAGCATCGTTTTGTACTGTTCCAGCTTACTGCGATAGTGAGGCTGAAATCTGAAAACACCAATCAAAAATCTAAACAAAGTTTCCAGCACGTTTGCATAAAAGAATTACAATCCAACCAATCTCCCCATGGCACGAGTTGTTCCAAAATTGTGATTCGCGTAGGAGATTGAACGTTGAAAAATGCATCGTCACTAAATATGACATATTTCAATGAAAGATTATGTGACAACCGCTCGAGTTTCACTAAAATATGTAGGGCTTTGTAGTGTCAAACCCTCTCAGAGCGGAAATATGAATGTCACTGACCTGTGAAATATTTTTCAACTAACGGATGCGGATTTATGTCAAAACTAAAGTTAGTGTGCCATTTGTACGCAGTCTTTCAGCTGTTATTTTACAAAAAAGTATGTATTTGTTTGGTTTAGTCATCAAAATAAACAATTTATATCGTTTTTATTTTTCCTCGGGCATCTATATGCCCGAAGTGTCTATACACTTTCCATCTTAATGATGGTTAACCAATGGTCTACCTGCTTTATCAAATGAGCTAGAAGAGATTCAAACCCTAGTTTATCCGTTGTATGCCAATACAGTAATAATGAAAATTTATAGAACTGATTGTACTATTGACGTCAAGATATACTGTTTTTATCTGTGTCTTTATCTAGCTTATAAAACCTAACGTGAAGATAATGTTCAATATCAGAACGTCTCGTCAAACAAGTAAACTGAACTTAAAAGTATATAAAATCGTGGCACGAGTCTGTCTAGTTTCTTACAATTCGCGTGCTGTTCATAAAATACATGATTTTAAACTTTATTTCAAATAAAACTGTGTGTAAAAGCTGACGATAACGTCTTATCTGTTTTTCAAAATAGATTCTGTGATATTATTTTTAACGCTTTTAAAAGGATGAAGTGGGCTATGCACTTTTTTATGGATTACATTTTCGGCAACATGGCTAGAAAAATCTAATAAAATAATTTTATTGATGTAAGATACTACTTAAATTTATTTTTTAAATAAATTATATGATACCGTTGGAAATAAATTTATGAACCTAGAGAATTAAATGTAAGCATTGACGAATGTATCCATGTAATGTTTTTTAACTTTTACAATTACGATTATCGAGTACGATGCATCTAAATAAATTATTTACTAAGATACCTATTGTGATAAAAAATAAAAGCTCCTATGTAATTTTCAACTAAAAATATATTGGACAACAAAACTTATTTTAAAAACGAAAGCACTATCCCAATACTGCAAGTAGCATACGAAATGCTACATTGAAGCAAGTTACATGTTGTGTATGCAAATACAAAGTGCGGTCCCTCGGCGCAACGTACACTGCAATACTGATTTCTGAATTCGCACCTGCCCAATTCTATGCCGATACCTTCCGAATTCAAACTATATTCCGGAGTTGTGAATACTTACGACATAGACAACAGTAAAAGTTGTAAATGTAGACTTTTATCTTAGTAGGGTTTAGGTACAATAAAGTGTTTTTTTATTGTATTGTATTGTACGTCCATCCATTTTGAATGAGTCATAGATACTTCTTCTTCTTTTACACTGTGGCGAACGTGATTGGCTATGAGTCAAAAACAGTAAATTATCGAAAATTGATTGAACAATCCATGTTGAACATACCTATATAAAAATAGTAAACACTTTTTATGCCTGCAAGCTACTTTTTACTGTATCACGTAACCTAAATCTAATAAATTGTTCCTTACTAATAAATATTTGGTATACAGAAGATCTTGTTGTAATCAAGAAGTAATATTTTTGCGCACTTTCATGACGGCTGTTTTGTTATTGGACATTTTGGTAAAATTTAAAAAAAAGTATACTAATTAAAGTATAATAGTTGCTATGCTGGCTTTTAAATTTTTAAACTTTTAAATTCCGTTTTCGTTCTATATTAACTTTATTTTTAAAGTGACGCCCTCATTAATTAAAATGTTTATATAAATGTTTATGACAGGACTCGTGATTTCCAGGGCATAATTGTGTGCAAACTTAATTATATAATATTATTTTCTGGTACTGCAATAGTTTATGGTAGCCTTTAATATTTTATTACATTTTGTGGATAGCATAGAGTTTATGACATAGGTACTTTTAATCGTTTTAGAGTTCAAAGACATCCAGACATTTAACCTCTAGTACTAAAGCACTTTTATGTTCATAATAATCAGTGTTTGAAGAATCAATTGAACAAACAGACACAGTCTTGTTAGTATTTACTGTACTAATATTGATGAAACAGATTTGGGAATGACAATCCAGTTTTGATAAGAATGTTACTTTTTGAAACTGAGCACTGGATCGCTTTTTGTAATAGAAATACGACATTCAAACAATCAAACTGTTTTTTGCCTTAGAATATTAGTATCGATGTGAATGTGATGTATCAATTAACATTATTTTTTTGTTAACTGGTTTTATATTACAAATACGCAAAATTCCTATTACTACCGCTCTGCTTCGCCAAAAGTTATTTGATACTCACAAAAGATACAGCCTTATCGACTTTTACCGAATTCTGCAACCAAACAGACTTCAGTGACTGAAACACGTGTAGCGATTAGTGCTAATACTGGCAGCCGAGCGAGCGATATAACGTGACTGAAATATCATATCTTGTTAATTTACTGCGGATTTGGATTGCCCTCATTCAGCTCAGCATAAACTTTGGATGTCTTGGCTGTTACGTTTTGAAACATGATTATTTTTAAGGTTAAGAATGCGGCGCCTCAAAACTTTCCTAGCTGATTTAGCACATCAGTTTTTTTTTTATAATTATAGATAATTATTGTCAGAGTGTAATATATGTACTCGTATAATAAAAAAATATTTATGTAAGTACGTATATTCCATTAAGTATATAAAAAATCTAGCACCGGTAACACATGCTTTGACCTTACCACGGGGCTAGACACATCTAGCGTGTTGTGTGTGTTAATTATCATGAGGCATCCCATACATATTGGTCAGACGACAGGGTTATCATTTAATTCAAAAATCGAATACTAAAATACCATATATTGTACATATTATGTACATATACCTAAGTCAAAATATCTCAGCGTCTTCATTTGTTAGGCATTAACATTTATTGGATTGCAGAGTATGGTGATGCCAACATTATAACGTGAAATGTATGAAACATGAACCTGTGTCCTCGACAGCCACATTTTTTCTTACTCCGGTGTCATGACGTCATCGTTGTAGTAAACCTATTGGTTCGAAATAATAGCAACTAAGGGACCGAAGTTCAGTCGTAAAGGTTTACTAACATCAGTAAAGTTGGACTGTACTATGTGGTTACCGACTTTATAGCTGCAGGTGCATAGAATATTTATAGCCCAGTCGGATTGTATATGAAAATATATCGCCACTATTTGGTTCGACGGTTTCAATTTTTTGAAATAAAATTCTCTGAGATTTTTTGAAATACATCACAATAATCGATAACGGATATTGTTATCATTTTTTTTTGCATACGTTCGACTATTGTATGTTATAATCAGTTTTATAATCAATGAATATCCTGAAAACTGCGCAAGATGGTTAGGTATTCAAATTGGTCATTAATTATTCAAAATAATAATCAAGTAAAAAAAAATATAAGTAGAAAATAATGATTTATTTTATCGCGAACTATTTTACAATAAACAATTTTTCGTGACAAACGTAAATAGTCCAGCATCAATACATAATTACAAATACAATTGCCAGCCCTTCCCCTAATTAGTATTTGTGCTCACGCTCACATTCGCAGCCGCAACTGCAATTTTCGATGAACATTGTCGAAATACGACTGACAGATTACCTGGATTATTTTTCTCTTTGTGGCGCATTAACATCGCTCAGTTGATTAACGTATTCAGACTTCCGCGACTCCTTTTAAAAACATCCTCTAAAGCTACTTCGCAAGGCACTCACATTTCAACAGATGCATAATATTTTAAATAGAAATAATAACTTATTTTAACAACTCGAGAACCTCGTTATTAACTTGATGGTTTTTAGAGCGATAAAAAGCGCAAAAATACTCATATCGTAAAATTACAGGAAAAACTTCAGTCGTTTGAAAGGAAATTATTTTTCGCTCCAACGTTACTTTGAGGGTAGTTAGTTGTTTCAGCCTGAACGATCAGAGTCTGCCTATTAGAGCGATAAAAAATCAAAGAGTTTCGTCTCGACTAAAAATAGTAGTTTTTTGAAAAATAGACAAACACAAGAAGCAAGGATATTACTAATGCCAAAGATTAAAATTGGGTTAAAAATGTGATCTTTTAAGCCCGGAATTTGATAAACAAAATCCGTCACTCTTGAAGCTGACATGCTTCGCTCGCTGGGTCAATAATAAAAAAGGCCCGCAAATGTACTTAAAGTAGGAAGTTTGTCATTGTAATCCTTTTACCATTCGTCTTCGCAGACACGAAAAGGCTCTCGCGATAGCGCGGACTAATTCCGAATGCACCTCCAATCGTAAAAGAAGTCGTAAAGAAACGAATCCCCCTCGAACCGATGCACGAGAATCACGGGAAATAGTTGATTTCTTATTGGCTCCCACCCAGACTCAGATTGAAAATTCGCCATAAAGACATTGGAACACGCCTGGTCGGATTAAAGGGGGAACTAATAAAGAAAACTTTTGCGACACCGTATTTTTACCAAACGCGCTCCTTAAACTTTTTTCGCCTTTATTAGTTCAGCGTCGGTAATTTGGAAAATGCTCTGCGGTCTCTCAAGCGGTTTTCCTAAACTGCTATAAAACGGATCTCTAGTTTGTGTTATAGCTTTTGGAGTTGATTAAGTTTTTCAATCTACGCTCGTAAAATACACTCCAGTTTTCTATTTACAGAGATTCTAATATTGTCGCTGTTTCAACGAGTGTTTAATATTAGATGGTTATGAAATGCCGCAGCGACGCAAAAGCAAAAATTGTGATATATGACTGCGGGAGGATGAGAGTAGTGACACGAGAGAAGATAATAAAGATAAAACGTGGCAATAAACATGTTTTCGAAACACGTCAGGGCGCGCATTCCTTCGAATAGGGTACAGGGTAATGCGAATTTCATTTGCATAAATTATCTCCGAGTGAAATTGTGTCTATCAGAGAATAGCAATGGAGCGCAGTCGACGTGAAGGGAGCCTGTTTACGCAACACGTCGTGATCGCCCATTGGGATTAATTTACTTGAGGCTTTCGAGAATTAAACAAAAGAAGGGTGAATTTAATCGCCATTTCTTTTTCTTAGCGAAACCCGGAGAGAATAACGTTTTTGTGGTTGAAGAAGCGGTAAATATTCTCGACGTGTCGTTTGAGCATAATTTCACACACGCCTCGACTCATCGTTCCGAAATATTAAGGTGTATAAAATTTTTAGCATTACCCCCTTACTCGCTCTATAAACATTCCCGTTCCCCCGGAGTGAGATGGGACGCTACTTTTGGTACCTTTCTCTATAACGCCACATTTGTGTCTTAATAACGTATGGTATTGAGTTACGTTTGAATCAGAAAGGTCCATGTTTGAAATACATACTTTTGATATCGGGCTTTGTTTCGCTTTTATTTTACAGTTGATTGAATTATTGTTTCGAGTTGAACTGGATTCAGCTTTTTAATAATGCAAGTAGCTACTATCAACTGTAAATGTAGCCCCATTATGAAGTGAAATGAGGTGTTTATTTTCATCGTCGATATGAGTCGAGTACAAGCAAATGAGTACGATAAAATTGTATTTCAAGTATCCGCGTTCATGGAAGTGTTTTATTTTATATTCACCTTTTATAGTCCGGGATCCGTAGTACATTGGAATCAAGTGATTACTAACAAGCTAATTTTTCGTGAGTAGCTTAATTTTAATGAGACGCCCAAAAATATCCTATACTCAACTTTTGATTGTGGTAGCTAACAGAGATATCGAGGATTAAATATGTCGATTTGATGATCCAAAAAAATTGATAAGTAACCGGTTGTTTTTTAGTTATATCGTAAGATAATGATCTAAATTATATGAAAAAATATTTGTCCTACAAAACCTATGGTTTGATCAAAGAGTCCCCCATTTCCAAAATGTATCGAAAACGAGGTCAAAATAAATGATTACTAACCAGCTGATTTTTTGTTGTATACTTAATTAATATTTATAAAATCTAACGGACATATTGTCCGACAAATTTCGTGGTACGTTATCCCGGTCCTACGCCTAGACATTGTTAATACCACAAGACCAATTATCTCATTAGTAACTGTAGGACAAAAATATTACTGAATAGGTTAGTGTGTTCCTTGCCCAAATGTAACAATGTCCTACAAAAAAACAGGTAGGTATCGCTAGTCCGACAAGAATTGTAATTTTTAAGTTTGCCTATTTGTAACATAGAAAGTTAAGTCGGCGTCAGTGTAACAACACACCCGCAATAAAATATAATTTGTAATTATATCGAAGACATATTTCGTCTGTTATCGCATCTACTCAGTTGGCGTAATGGCAAGGATCGAACTCCTGTCACTGACTGGTGACTGTGCGTCACCGAGTTCGATCCTCCTAAAGAGAGTTCTTTTTGTGATTATGGATGTGATTTTTTTAAATTTAAATAACTTTATTTTATAGTTATCTAGGTAAAAAAATATTGTAGGTATTAAGTACAACATCTTGATATTTATGTTGGTGATGCTTTCGAGCAGATAGATAAGTTTTGCAAGAAAGCCAACAGTCTTTATTGAATGTCTTTATTTTTTCTCTTTTCTTTCGAAAAGTAGGGTTTTCACATAATAAATTACACAGAAAACACTCCATAATTAAAAATATTTCTTGAAATTATTTGTCAAGATAAAATAAAACTCTAATGTACGGTACGCATGCGTACCGACCGCCGTATAACTTATTGTTGAGTTTAATCAAACTAAAAGTCAACATTTATTTAAACTAAAGAAATAGAACAAATAATATTTGCCAAGTGCGAGTCGGACTCTCCCATGTAGGCTTCCGCAGCAATTATTTACATATTATTAATAAACTACTTGGTAGATCTCGTTCAAACCAATTTTCGTTGGTAGATTTAGTGGTACTGTACATTAAATATTCATTTTAGTTTTATCATTTTCGTATTTTTGAAGTTGGAAGTTAGTGTACCTACCCCCCACACTCATTTTTCCTTCACAGAGTCTCTCGTGCGAATCATTTAGTTTAGAAATAAATGCTGTTGGAAACTTCAATATGATTTTTAAAGACCTTTTCATAGATATATAGTTTTCTTTATATGGATTTTTTAAATATTTTATTTAAAATCTTAGTGCGGTTCACACACTACATCTACGTAACAATTTGAACAGTTTAGCTTTTATAGTTTCGAAGTAAAATGGCTGTGACATACGGACGGACGGACAGACGGACGGATGGACAGACATGACGAATCTATAAAGGTTCCGTTTTTGCCATTTGGCTATGGGACCCTAAAAATAAGTTATTATGACTGGTTGGTAATAATCTATTGTGACCTCGTTTTCGATACATTTTGGAAATGGGGGACTCTTTGATCAAACCATAGGTTTTGTAGGACAAATATTTTTTCATATAATTTAGATCATTATCTTACGATATAACTAAAAAACAACCGGTTAGTAATCATTTTTTTTGGATCATCAAATCGACATATTTAATCCTTGATATCTCTGTTAGCTACCACAATCAAAAGTGGGGTATAGGATATTATTGGGCGTCTCATCGAAACGAAGCTATTCACGAAAATTCAGCTTGATAGTAATTATTTTTACATCGAGGATGTGTACTACAACTTTGGACCGTAGGACCGGGATAACGTACCACGAAATTTGTCGGACAATATGTCCGTTAGATTTTATAAATATTAATTAAGTATACAACAAAAAATCAGCTGGTTAGTAATCATTTATTTTGACCTCGTTTTCGATACATTTTGGAAATGGGGGACTCTTTGATCAAACCATAGGTTTTGTAGGACAAATATTTTTTCATATAATTTAGATCATTATCTTACGATATAACTAAAAAACAACCGGTTACTTATCAATTTTTTTGGATCATCAAATCGACATATTTAATCCTCGATATCTCTGTTAGCTACCACAATCAAAAGTTGAGTATAGGATATTTTTGGGCGTCTCATTAAAATTAAGCTACTCACGAAAAATTAGCTTGTTAGTAATCACTTGATTCCAATGTACTACGGATCCCGGACTATTATGGCCGCTCGATGTTACTTGTTCAAGAACATGAAATTTTAATTTAGTTTAAAGAGAAGTACATTGTTTACTGTTTAAACATCTAAGTCTTAACAACGAAATGACTACTTAAATAACACACATATAATTTAACCAATAAACTTTGTTTTAAATAATAAAGTCATCATATAACTTTAAATGGAATAATTATGACGAAAAACATTTGATTTTAACGTTATTATGAATAAATGTATAAGTATAAGATCTTTTATTCTGCAACATATGTAACGACTACACATAACAAGTATACGAGATATTGTATTAATTTCAGACTTCATCCCTAGATCCAATAAATTATGAATATGCAAATGAATGGTTATAAACAAAATGTTAATCGGAATCAATCGCGAGAAAGCACGCGCACACACAACTCTTACAAACTTTTAAACAGTTAAGGGATAACAAAACTAACTATTTAGCAAACAATCTGGGAAGCAAAAATCGATAGTAAATATTACAAAATATTTGGCTCGATAATGAAGCAATTTAATGCGACTTTATTATCCGAGCATACAGTACTGGAACTTAACTCGATATCCTATTGTAATTTTTTTTATCATAGAATTTTTCCAACATGTTAAAAAACAACAATATCGGTTATATGAAATACTAGGTAAGCATTTTCTTTAATGTCCAAAACATGTGTGAATCTTCTCGTCTCAATGGCTCTCCAATATTGGATACATTTCCTGAAAACACCAACTGTTTGCTTTGCACCTGTTATATTGAGAACACAGTTTTTGTTATTGCCTTTCCCGTTGAGAATTCATCGGGATGGAACACTCAATACAACTATTGCCTTCATATTGTCATCGTAGGGGCCATGGCAATATGTCGTCAGGCTGAATTGCTTTGTTTTCATAGACCAATGATTTGAGCACAGGTAAGAACAGGCAGGGGTAAACAAAATCTCATATTCGTCTGTTTGCGTGCGATTCTGAAACTATGCGACCTCAATTTTCTATGTTCAGTTGAAATCTGGTTCTTCGTTTTTGTGGTATTGATGCTCATAATATGGTTTGAACAAAGGTAGCAGAACAAAAAAAAATAATTGTGGATCTGTAGAATCTTTAAGTTTTATTTTCTAAGATAAACTTGCACAATTTTATTCTTTGTGATCTACATAAATAATAGAACGCTTTTTTGGTATAAAATCACGTTAAAACTTCTTATTTCAGTTAAATAGTGTTTTTCAGAAGGATTTATACATGACAGACCACGTTCAAAAATCCAATGAATAAATCACAGTGGACTATTATCGAGGACTTTAACAGGTGTGCCTTAGTTAAAATAATCTAAACCATGGGAACCTAAAGACAGACACACCAATTTCAAAACGACGTTTTAATTCTCGATACTTCTTTAGCAACAAAGTTTGTAGAATTATTTATAAGTCGCACCTGAACCAATACATGAGATTTTAAGCAGCAACCTGAATCGAAGGGTAGTTATATTCGTCACACCTGGTTGAGAATGTGATTGGGACGGGTTTTATTTGCCCCAGTAAATTCAGTTATCGAGATTACGTCCGCTGAGCCGCGAGAACGAAATCACTGTCCAAACTTGGCACTTCTCCCCATACTTATTGAAAATAAATATTTTAATGCTCAGCGATAGTAGCCCAAAGTGGGGATAAAGAGGAATCTTTGCACCTTTGGAAGGAGAAATATTCGGGACCATCCACCGCGAGGAATCCTATTGCAATTTATGCTCATTGAACTGGAAAAAGTATATGGGGAGGATAAGGTCGGCGCCGATTCTTTTATTGCTACGAAATCAATAAGTAGCGTGACGCGGCAACTGTTCTCGGCCGTTCCGTGTAATAGGACTCATAAAATCACACTCACGTTCGCGGACAGGGTTTTCAATAAATCAAATTTACCCTTGTATCGCTTAGACTCCACACGACCGATTAGGTGAATGTAAATATTTTATTATTTTACTATGAAATGTATCGTTTCATCTATCGTTCACAAAAATGCTTTAAAAAAGCAATCCAAAGGTCCTTTTTAAGGATTTATAAAAATGTATATATTCAATGCTCCATATTTCTTAATGTTGAATGGATTCAAAGAAACAATGAGATACCGAAATATAAAACTATTTTTTCATCAAATTATGTCAGAAAATAGGTCAAATTGAAACTCCTAAAACAACAAGATAAAATCAGACCCGTTTCTGTTTTGATTGAATCATGATAATAAATAATTTTTCGTGAAATATTTTTCTATAAAATACGCGTTAAGACCGAGTGCTTTCACGTAGAGCGAGCGGGCGAGATTACAAAACTTTAGAAAATTTGACGAGAATCTACATTAGTTTGAACATATTTTTATTTTGTTCATTTGTGGTTCAAAAAGTTCAATATCAAAAGTTTTTTTACAACCAGGCCTTTGATTACTTTATAGTGGTGTATAACGACAGGAAGAAAAACAAAGTGAAGTTGTTCAACCTATTTATCTTTTAGGTTTTTAAGGCAACCAACAAAACGTATCTGAAAAAAAATTGTACAAAGGAATTAGAAAGTAAAATTTGGCTAACTAATCATTTCATAATTCCAAAGAACACACTACAACAAACGTTACCCATATATCATCTGCCTTTGAAACCACAAAAACACTTGCATCCATATTCAATAACAAACTCATTTTCATTCCTATTTCCATTGGGAGACAGATTTAGCAATTATTCTGAATATATTATTGAGTCTAGTTGGGCCGATACAGTGCAATAAGTCACCGGGCCCTAGGGGGCGCCACTCCTACGAACGTAATTGAAAATTGAAATTTGTTTAGGACTGGACCTGTAATTTGATTTTGGCGACGGCACGCGCGCAATCAAACCAATAACAATAAATATATTGAGGTGGAGGTGAGATGGTTGGTTTAATCCTGCAATCATTGCCGGTGTTGGTTCATTTCACTTAACGGTACTGAATTCAATTAATTTACTAAGAGCACCGGAGGAACTATAGTGGTGGTGACGAAAATGGTTGTGCTTTATACAGACTTATACGGGATTTCCTTTGTTTAAGATGATTCATACAGTTAGCATGAGTCATTTTATTTTAAATGCTAGTAGATTCTTTATCACATTTAGGGACACAACTTTGGTACCTATATTCTTAATATTTGCTTGAAAGCTAAAAAGGTTTTTTTTGCAACATTTGTAGGTTTTTTCTAGAAGGTACATTAGAGAAGACCATAGACCTTAAAATATTATAACCCATATCTTAATTATGAAAGCCATAACTTAGATATTTTACTACTGTGTTTTTCATGATCCCGATGCGTTTTAATATTTGATATAATTTCCCAAATGTACCCTATTTACGACAGCAATACGACTGCATGATGGACATAAACTGCTCTAGAAAGTACGTAAAAGCAGTATGGTGTTCCCCTTTACCCTGGGAGCCATTCTTCTGCGGCGCTTCACGTCCCTGCGAGCATATAACTCCGTATATAATGCATCTCAAACCTTTGGTGTATTTATATAGAAAGCAGTTTTATTTCTTTGTTTGTTTTAAATACTACGATATTATATCTAAATAAGTAACTATATAGCTTCTTTCTTCTTCAAGCTAATTAGAAATTCAGGTGTTTGAATTAAGAATTTAGGGATAAGTCCCAGCAGTAGAAACGCAAAAACATCTTTGAATTTGATAATTTGAAAATTCATAATTTATTTGTTAAAAATTTAAAATGTTTATGATGAGCAGCAGTGCAGTCTTTACCTGCGCTCAATTTAATATCACATACATTTAGGCCACAATGACACAAAATATCTACAGGTATTGGAATAATACATGTTACGCAATTTGGAACATTTTAGTATACATATATTTGTTGACCTGATTTCTGTATGATTTCGCCAGTATGGCAATAAAGTGCATGTTGCCTACATACACAAAATTTATAGTCTCCAACGAAATAACAAAGCATTAGTTCGGTTAGATACTCCTTGAAGTATGACCAGCCCTGGAGTGCTTAGTGGTAATAACTTAGGCAGACTTTAACCTAGCTCTAGCTATTTATACTCTGTGGTTTCTCAATGCATAAGTTTTGATATGCTCTTAAAATTCATGTTATATTGTTGCCTTTACAAATGATAAGATATATGAGTTTAATTCGCTTTGAAACTTGTGGATTAAAGTATTACGTTAAAGTTTTGTTAAAGGGTTAATGTAAAAGTTAAAATGACCTTTAAGAATAATTTTATTATAATAACCCACCATGATGACGCATACTCATAATAATAAAACCTTTTTTACCGTCTCACAGCTTGGCCCAGGTCTCATCAATAGAACCTTTGTATGTTTTGGAGAACTATGTATAAACACTACGCTTACGGGATGGATTGATGAGCGCATTAAGGTAGCACAATAGGAGAAAACCCCTATGTTTTAAAACAAGCAAACTTTGCAATATCTGACTTTCAATTTCAACGTCTATCGATTCGCAAGTAATTCGGATTGATTAAAAGGATTGAGTAAACAATATTCAAAGGAATTGTATACCCTTTTAACGTAATTATTTTACAAAAATATTAAATTAAAAATACTTATTTTTCTGAGACCGATTCCCAATAATGAGACGCAATATACATAGGTTGATATTATGTAGGTACATAAATGTGTTAGAATTCGGTAACCTTACCTTATATACCCATTATAACTAAATTTTTTTCTTAACGTATTTATAGGTACGCCTTTTTTTAAACGGTGCTTAGAAGGCAATATACATTGTTATAGTAAGTTGACAAGGGTGTCAGAAAAAAGATACTAAGATTGCTTGAATTTTCGGTGCACATATGACTGACACGTGACCGTAATCAGACGCCCTTCCCACGATATAAGAGAAACAAAGGCACACGCCTGTATTGCCAATATCCAAGAATACCCGATACGAGATACAAGCATTATTAGCTGGGGGGCTCTTAGACCCCCTCGCTATCACTCACCTATCCGTATCACCGGGGACCCCACACGACTAATCACGCGCATCACAGCGACGCGCTATGCATATTTATTATTGCCCCAAACGAATTCTCACCGTTCCCGTTGCCAATACCTAGAACGTGGATGTTTTTCATTTACTCGGATTATTTATTTAGAGGGCCCCAGGTAGGCTTAATGTTTGATGAGTTCAGATTCGGCCCGCTTAATTTCTACCCGTCTGTTACATATTAAATCTCTTGTAGATCACGTCAAGTCGGCCGACCTAAATGGATTAAGTTTGCCCGATAAAAACTTTAGGATTTCGTGTCCAACTTTTGGGTTATAGTGGCGATCGACCGAGCTTTTATAAATAATGTATCCGAGCTGCTAAATTTCGCGTATGGGTGCGAACAAGACTGATTTTCCTTTATAAATGTAGGTAACTGTGTTCCTTCATTCTACCTAAGATCTATAAGTACTAATATGAAGGCAAATATTTTTTTTTTATTTACCCTATACTGTCCCACTTCTGGGCAAAGGAATAAATAAACGTGTCATTCAGTTTTGTATGATGCCGGCATGAAGCACCGCCTTATTTCGAGTAATAGATTTATTTATCAGAATACGGACAGTAACATCGTTCTCATGTTGCAATCGCTACCCGCCTGATAAGCGTGGTGGTAATACCAAATCCCCCAGATCAATGGATCAATTGAGTAAGCCTGTGCCCAATAATAGTGGGACGTTATATAGGTTGTTATGGTTGTACCATCGTCCAGGTTACGATTTCCATATACTCGTTTAATCCCCTGCAAAACGCACCTCTCGTAATTAAAACTTCTGTACTGGAAAGAAAACACAATAAAAATTAATTAACAGTCCCCATCGCAAACAGACTCATGTGAGATGAACATAATTAAAATAGCTAAAGTGTATAAATAAATATTTTTCGTTCCGTTCGAATTAAAGTGCCGGCGAATGCTAATGTTTAGCGAACGGGGAATTCTTGTACAGTTTAAGGGGAGGTTGGGTTAATTAAATGGGTCTGGGGTTCATTTTCATAAAATTATTTGATCTTGGGCCAACACGGGGCGATTCGGAGCGATTCATTCGGTAAGACCGCTTTAATTTTCGTTTTTGTTCAAAGATTTTCGTTGAAAACTTCTTGAGTTAAGGCAAGGTTTCAACTAACTACATAAACACGAGTTTATTGCTGTCTGTCTGTCTTCATTTGAACTTGAAGGATGGGTTAGTAAATTGACTGAAGTGCAGTCTCGTGTAGAGTAGACACGAGTACTTCAAACTTCGTCACATCTAGGGGTTTATAAAGACTAATACTGTCTAGGATTGGATTTATTGCAGAATTTCTTGCATTTCAGACAAAACGCCACAATTTTTTTTATCAAATAAAAGTTTTTCATAAGTTAAATAATAAGTTCAATAATTTTACAAAATAAAATGAACGGCCAATTTATTGAAAACATTTTTAAGCAAAATTGCCCGGATTTTCTGCGTTCCTGAAAAGTAACATTAAATCCGTTCAATAGTTTTCGCTTATAATATTAATAAACAAATTTAATGTACTTACAAACCTTCGTGATATTTATGATTCAGATTTCTAATGAAAATGTTTTTCGTATTAATAAATATCCAGAAACTTCTGAAAACAATTGCTTGGGTTTTGTCTAGTTTTTAATCACACCTATAGTTATTTTTATCACCAAACTGACGCAGTGTAAGGGATAGAGCATTTAATATCGTAGTTTCATCATTATTCCCCCTTAATTAATACAGGGAGTACAAAGCCAGTAACAGGCTCATGCCAAAAATTATGACTATTACTTGTAGTCTAAACAAACATCGAAGATTTATGCCATAGAGTGCAAGCGACAGCCTGCATAATTTAATTATTACGCCCTTGATTAAAATTTTGCAATAACACATTAGAAGATGCCTAAGGGCGGAAATTAAGCGGTCCGAAATAATTTCTTACGTCAGTAGCATGATTAAAATCTTACAATTAATTAGAAAGTTTGATTCTGCGTAGGGCGTAATTTGGGGTAGCTTAGGGACAAAAATTGTGCGGTGGAAATAATGCTTAATGGCTAGCAGAGTTGAAACGTATTTGTGTATTAAAAAAACCCTAGATATTATAAACGCAAAAGTTTGTGAGCATGAAAAGATGTGTGTAACTCTTTCAGGAAAAAACATTTGAAAGGATTTTGATGAAACTTTTCAATAATATAGCTTACCATATTACTGGATTTTACCATGGGAAAATCCACTATAACGCAAGTATATTAAAACCGGGAGAAAGTGGTGGAAAGCGAGTCTTAAATATTTTTTTTATTCTTAATTGACTACAGTCAACGTTTAAAAGAACTCTGTTGAAGAAGCATCTTATACCAAAGGTAATAAAACAGCTGGTTCAGTAAAAACCAGCTAAAAACGTAATTCTAATTCTGTAGAGTTGTTAAAGTAGAGGTGTTCCAGCGTTGCTGAAAGTTAGAATGAGCGCATCGACTTTTGGTTCACCCTGTGGTTCGTGTCTGTAGACTGTAGGTAGAGATCCCAGAAAGGGTTAGTTTCACTTTTTTTTAAGACGTAGACCATACCTACATTATTGTTATATATTATCATCCATAGCCATTCCACCTTTATTTACGTTCCTCGGAAGGGGCTCAAATCAATATGCTGGCCTACTGCGGATTGGTGGCTTCCTCACGATGTTTGTCTTCACGTTGGAGCACGTCTTTTTAAAGCGCACTTTACCGTAACGAATGGAATGGAGAAAGTTTTTATAAATTGATGACCCATGATTATGTTATGTTTTTTAACTCTTTCACACGGAAAATAGTAGGTAAACGGATTTTAATGAAACATGACTCGTCAGGATCCTGGTCTACAATGGCGGGCCTTCGTGGTGGAAAACTTCACCTTCAATAATTGGTGAAGTGTGAATAGTTCCCGATTTCATGACACACTGCTGAACTAAGCACTTCAGACTACCTGCGGCTAAACTGTTTCATGAGTTTGAGCTAGTTGCAAGTTAAACTGTTATCTGATTGGTACAATCGTTTTAAAAGTAAGACTACCTAGAAATGTTAGGCACAGAAAACATAAGGGACTTTTGAGTATTAAAGTAAAGACGGGTTGATTTTTTATTGTGACGATCTCTTATTAAATGGAAATCAGCCTGTCAGTACACGAGTTATTGAATAAAACAGAAGCACAGTACCTACGACTGTTAACCGTTAAACGTTTGTAGCATAACATAATGCATGGTCACGAAAATAGAACTGAATATTGCTTTATAGATTCAAACTCGACTTATTATTCGACGATCTTCGTGGCGCGGCGGGTCCTCTCTTCGTCGCAGGCGGACTTTTGTCAGCTACGCCACAGAGGTCGTCAAATGGGTACATTCTCTAGTATTACCCTCGTAATGGGGTTAAGCTAAACCCTATAGTCTCCAATCTAACATAACCATAGAGAGAAGACAAGACATTACCGATAATTGCTTGAATTCTCGATTCACCGCCAAAGTTCCGTACTAGCAACTTGCAAATTTTCTATTCTAAGTAATTACAGGTATTAGGACGTGGTTATGCAAACGAGGGGCATTCAGAGAGTTTGTAAATTTATGCAACGTTTTGCGGTATAGTAAAGAAGAATGTTATAAGTTTCACATTGTTTTCGTATGTTTTATAAATGAGAAGAGCCTCGTATAAGTTTTAAACCTCCTTGTACAAAAAATCCTCAAATCAATGTAGGAATTTTGCAGTACCTAATTCTTTTGTTCGTAATAAATTGCTGTTTATTATTTTAAAACTATTTTTTGGCTTGCTTTAATGATATAAATTTACTGTTCCATTCGTAAGGGTCATTAATTCTCGGGTTTATAATCTCAAACAAACAAAAACAGACAAACAGCAAAAAGTAATCCCGTCAATTGCACCAAACTACCCCAGTCAAAAATAGCCAACCATAACTTAGCGGGCAAAGTAGACTCCGCTCTTGCATAATAGATGGCGCTAGTGTAGCCACCGCGCGCTGTCAGTCGTGTGATTTTGAGACAATCTGATTTGCTGTTCCCCGCTTTGGTTTCTGAATGTTTTATTAGATTGTTCCTGGGGATACGTTACGTTCACTTCTAATAGCCGTGTGGTTGGCGCATTATCTTCTCTTTGTTTGTGAGCACGAGAGGCAAGTTAATTTTGGGCTGAGTTGATTGTTTTGACTGCTTTCAATGTGCGGAAATAGAAGCAATAATGTACTCCTGTGGACACTCCACTAATATTGACTTTCAGGGGTATAAAACACATAAATTATACAGTCTAAATTCAGGGCCAAGTTCAACAAAAACTATAACAAAGGCAATATCAGACTATATTGCCTTGTCTCTTGAAATATATTACACTATAGTTTACATAACTTATACATGCTGTAATGGTGAAGGTAAACATCGTGAGGAAGCAGGCAAGTTCTGAGAACCTTAAAAATTTGAACCATAATTTGTGTTTTTCACAACCCAACGTAAAAAGGGATGATGATGATGATGATGATACCTTGCATTTAACATATTTTATAATAAATGAATTTAATAGGAGACATAATGAGATTAATATTTTACGAAGACTGACCTACTTATAACAGTATTTCAATTAAAATACAACCATTATCAGAATTAATATCACGAAATAAGATCCCAAGCACAACTCCGGTCGCATAAAATTTAAGCTCCAATTTAATTGTAAACTGCACAATTAGAACGGTCTCATGATATTAAAATGATTTAAGTACTACAAATTCCGTTATAAGGGCCAAGTTTAATTACCTATCAGAGTTGGAATTGGGGTATGGTATCGGTAGATTTCCCAGCAGAAAGTCCATGGACATTTATTGGTTTGGAACAGTGGATAGAACAATAAAGAATGGTTAACGGCATTTTAATGTGAATAAGAACATGGGCAATGGCGATTGGGGTCCGCTGGACAGTGGTCAGGCGAACTTACCGCGCAGCCACAGAATAATAATACAGTGCTCGAGTGTGCAATAGTGATGGGACAGTTTGTGTCGATATTTCTGCGTTGTCGATTAACATTTACGTCTAAGAAGTCAATTTCTGTGGATATCTATATAAAACAGGTTCTAATATTCTGTGGTATAGTATTATTTTTTTCAGATATCTTAAACTTAAAGCTTACCACGGGTTAGATTTTGTTTTGTGAATTTAAGGGCAATATGTATATATTTATGAATATATGAAATAGACTGAGAAGTTGAGGCCTTTTATTGCAAAATTAGGAGGTGTAAGTTTTTAAAATATAAAACTTATTACAATTATCTTAATTTAATATGCTATTAAATTAAACATAATGTTTAAGTTGTTTAATAAGTCCCGCTGATGTGCAAAGGCGCTGATACATCAAGATAACTGTTACTGTAAATCATCGATAAGTAAAAAATCTCAATCTTTAAACATCGACAACGCACATCCCTAGCAGAAGGCAAGTAATAAAAGTACCCGCATAAACCTTTGAATTCGCTGACCACGGTTTCGAACCTGCGCCTTTGTCTCTGTCCGGCCGCAAATTGTTCAAGAAATAAAATAAAATCTAATTTACCGGCTTGCTACGTTTATAGGAACTGTTTTACGAGTGCCTCTGGATCAAGGATATTGTTTACTTTCAATAGCTTCTTTGCTTTTATTGCTTTCCTTTAATACCGTTTTGTTAACGTGAGGGTAGCGATCGGTTATACTTTAGGTTACTTGACGGGTAACTGACCGAGTCAAAATGTCCGGTTATTTTAACTCTAAGATAAAATATTGGGAACTCGGATTTAACTAAGACGAATAGTTTTTCACTTTAACGAATTTACAAAGAAAATAATCACTTAGTTTATAATGGTAAAATTAAATACCTAATAAAAAACTTCATTTCGGATTCGTTCATAAAAAACAATTGATCAAAATACAACATGATTATGAATTATGATAGCAGAGGTCTAACATCTGTACCTCACCCTCAAAGATAAAAGTGAGATGTTTCAGCGCACAGGGCCACTCTTTTATATCTCTTATTTATGTTCATTGCATTCGCTTCACACTGCCACCACTCAGATGGACAATAGAAATTGGGACCATATTTGCAGATAATACAGTTACCGTAGAGGGACAAGGGGCATTGGCTCATAGAAACAGAAAAATGGCCCCCAGGCAAGCTGCTGCAAAATGTCCCGAAAATACATTAGACGCATTAGAAACACCATTAAGGGTCGGACCGCCGATAACAATTAGGGTGGATCTGGAATCTTAAGGGGAATTAACAGCGCATAGAGAGTTAGCACTGCTTTAAAAGCAATTTTGTCGCAACGCTTTTGAATTTTTCTTAACAATAATTAGAATACCAGCTGGTGCTCGCTTTACTCCTTTTTATGTTAATTTTTTTACAACTTTACCCAGATGCTTGTATTATCTTGTAAATTCAAAGCGCCAGGTGGAAGAAATAATCATCATAAAAAAGCAATTCATTCATAGTAAAGCGAAATAAAGTAAGAAAAATAAGACATCAACGGTGAAGGAAAAGATGCCGAAAATTCCCGAGACCGCGACACCGACTTTTACAATATGCATAACTTGTTGAGAGAGTAATCAAAAGGCGATATAAAAGTGTGGAGGAAGACACGAAAGGCTAAAAATGTAAACCCTCTAAGATTTCCTTGAGGCGGGTCGACCCCTGAAGTGAAACTTGGCGTAAGATGGGAAAAATTACCCAGACCCGGCAAACTTTTTTCGATTTGAATTATGATTCCTTATTCCTTGCCCCGGTCTCTTTGAGTTTGTTTTACATTGACCGGCATATTCCATGGTGTGAATTAATGATTCTCATTGAAAATTCTATAAACGTAACAAGGACTAACTTAGTTAGTAATCAAGATAATGTTTATAAATGAAGCAATTAGATTATCAGTTTCAAATAGTCAAAACTATATAGATTTTTCAAAAAATACTTACCTACTTTAGGGTTAATTAAGAAGTGTCAGTTTGATTACTTTGTATTGAAAATGTAACCACCTTGATTAAAATACTTAACCCTACCTTTTATTTGAAGAACTTTTTTTTTTTTTATAAGTAGAAGAAGTCACAAGAATACTATGATGAGTAAGAAAAAACATTCAGTGTCCGTGACAAAGAAGAGGATATGAATTACACATTTATCAAGGTAGAACATCACAAAGACGATACTCCAAAGGTTATTTTATTAGAATTAAACTTAGCACAGAGCGACGCCAAGGGATTATTACTTTGCGAGAGGCTTTGACTTTCAACTTTCTAAAGAGTTTGTTGAATAACTTTTCTGTATTAGCCTCGGTAATATAATTTGTGACTTGGCAAAGAGACACTGGCAAAGAAGAATATTTATCGAAGAGAAAAGCTCAGTAATATCTGAATAATAGATGCTTTTGTACACGTTTTGATTTCGTTACGAGATTGAGTTTCAAGTGAATTTCGATCAGTTTTGTAGAATTTAATAAAATCGGTGCTCGGTTTTATCGCAATAAATATTAAAATAATAAAAATGCTAACATATTTTCTGTAGGTAAAATGTGTGATAAATCAGCATCAACAGATTGGACAGAACAGGCAACGTGATCGATACAATTGCAAAAACTTTTACCTCAGCAAATTTCGCTTAAAACAAGTTTTCAAAGTCTTCAAATTCAGAAGAAGATTACCTCTCCCCATATTAGCCATTAGCTTCAGTAATACAAAGCGGGCCCTTAGGCGCGACTTCATAGTTTCACAGAGAAAATATGTGCAAACTTTTAAATTGTATTTGCATTTCATACAAGGGAAATATTGGCTGCGTGCTTGGAAGGCACCGCAAAGTCTTACGTTGGTTCCGTAGGGATGTATCTGATAGGGTTGCTTGCAGGGATAAGTCCTTCATTATTCTGGATTACCATGTGAGAGGAATCTTCAGACTTTTAAAGAAGAATAATTTACCTCTCCTTTATTTCGTTTTCATTGAAGGAGTAGATTGGTTAAGAAATATATATTTTACTATCATCATCATAAGTCGTATAATCTCAAGTATTGGACTCAACTTCCCTCAATAATGTCTAGTTATTTTTGTCCCTGCAGATAATATTATCTAGATATATACAATAAATAATCAATGCCACTTATCGTTGTCATATTATAACCCATGAACGGCTGGGCGGATTTAGGTGCTTTTGGTTTTTAAATGGTCCTAATAGCCCAAGAAAAGTACTATTTAAATATAGAGAAAACATGTGTAAATAGTACAAAAATTATAAAATAATAACGTGTTATATTAAACTTAATTCAAATACACACAATATATAAATTCTTAAATGTTACAAGTTCAACAAATAAGTTTCACCATTAATAGAAACTGAAAACTACCATCAAAGCAAAAGTTTGTATCATTTACTGCCTTTCAACCTCGTCCCTAATCCATTACGCTATTGTATTCAAATATCCATCTATAAATCCTTGCGAATGAAAACCCATTTCTAAACTATAAACACCGCAAAATATGCAAATAAATCTTTGCCGTCCAATTTCCTGGCATTTGGATAAGCGTTAAATTCTGCGAGTTTCGAAAGGCTTTCAATATTAATTGTTCAGATATTACCTGAGGTCTGGAAGGGGTACGGGTTGAACTTTGTTGTGCCCTTTCGCTGACCATTAACGTAAGGAACAATAAACGACCCAAGAATGACCCTTGCAGTAGAACTAGAGAGGGGTCTCTAGTTCTTAGGCAGGTCGGCCGCTGTCCACGCTCACCCCAGTCAAAGGCCACACTGCACTCCCCGGGGAAATTATTGTCGGGATTTAAAGGGCAATGCTTACGCAAAAGTATAAAAAACAACATTCTTTAATAAAACTTGGCAGAGCTATTGGCGAGTTTGATCAGGGCACGTGACTTTTTTCAATCGATTTATATCAATCTTCAAGTTAGTCCTTTTCTGATATTGTTGCGACGCAAAGCATAATTGATGGATTGTGATCGATACGATTGTTAATTTATTCATCGTTCTAAACGATGAATAACTTTAGCAGCAACCATAATATAAATGAACAAATATTTCACACTTTGAATAACCGTGTCAAATCTCTTTTATTTTAGTAATTGCTTTTCATGAGCTAACGGTTGTATTAAATTAATTGAATGATAAACATCTTAACACTTTTTGTTATCACTTTAGAAATGAAAAAATAACGTACAATTACAGTCGGTTCTTATTCTGTAGATTAATTTTAGTCAGTTTTATTAAAAAAATATATAATTGTCTATTTATTAATTTATCGTGTTTACAACCCTCCTTCTATTCAAACAAAATGAGTTTTGTCAGCTTACGCTGCTCCCTGAAAACTTCTCTTGCGCTGTTTGATTTACTTGGACGGGTAAATTCTTCAATCAGGATCAAAGGAACCCCACCTTGGTACATACGCACAAACTTCTAAGAACAAATTAGAATCGACAGTCTGTGTCGCAGGACTTTCCCCAAATCAATGTCGATCCAAATAAAATAAGCAAAATTAAATAAACAACCCTTAGAGAGATAAAAGGTCTAGACGCGTCAACTAAGACCGCATTTTTGATGGTGTCGTATTTTAAAAAGTTGGGGGAGAGTTGACACTTGGACGAATTTAACCTACCATTGTATTAATTATTCAGGGTGGTGCTTTCGTGTTTGAAGGTGCGCTTGCAGGGGAGTAAGGTAATTTGTTTTGGTAAAAAAAGCTTTAGACGCAAAAGAATTTAGGGAAGTTCCAAGTGTTTGTACTTCAGTGCGAGGAAAGTTTAATAAAATTGTGTTGGAATGCAGTAGGAGACGAGATAAGTTCCGCTTGGTAATCTACCATCGATACTCGGAGTCCAACAATAAGAGCAAACACTTTGCCTCATGATGTTAAAGTTTTATTCCTGAGGGAGAAAGAGGATTTATACTTCAAAAGAAACAAAAAATAAAGGCATTTCTGTTAAAAACATGACTAACTAAAATTACAAAAAAGTTATTTAGTACTCAGAAGGTCGAATTTAAATTACTCCCATGGCAAAAGTAAATAAATTTTGTAATGTATTCAAATGAACCGAATATGACGAAACACTAAAATATTTCAAGCATAATTAAGTATAGAATGAGTTTATGGCATGGGTAAATAAAAAAAGGAATATTTCTGCTCAGAACTCATTTGTAGATAGACGAGGGAGGCTTACGGTCCCGCTTGGAATACTTTAACTTTTCAATTGTAACTTTTGATGGGTTTTCGAACGTAATAATAATCGCTGTATCGCAGTGATGGGGAGATTCAGTGAATGAAATACAAAAGAATGCCAATTTTTATACGGAAAATTGAGTTACTGGAGTGTTATTCACCTCTAACTTTGATGCATTTTTTATTGCCACTGATTTCAAAGCGACAATTCTGGAGGCGGAAAAGTGATTGTGTTCCTAAATTGTTTCTTCTTTATTGAGGGGATCGGTTGTGCGATTGAGTTGCCGGTTTTGAAAAATTATATTCGATGAGACGATCGCGTACAGTCTGCTCGGAAAATTGTTTTCAATACAATTTTCCAAGAATTTCATTTAAGTGTGATTTTTTATTGTTGTTTCCTTCATATAACATAAGTTATGTAACTAAAAAATACATTTTAGCAAATCAATGGCTATAGATTATATATGTACTTTACAGTCCATAATTTTTTTAAACAACGTATTCTATTTGCAAATATTTTAGAAAACATAGGATTTCATGGGTACCATTATCTAATGTTAAAATTTAATAGCGTTTGTCATTTTATATCACAAAGAGTGCCATCATTAAAAGAATTCTGTACAATTTCGCGCCTGTATTATTTCCAGGCGACATTGTAACAAAAACGGAATCAGTTAAAGGAAAAAAAGTATTACAATAGAATTCGACGTTCGGCACTGTTCATTCTGGTGCGAAGTCGCGATGGCAATATTCAATTTAAAGGCGCACATTTCATGGTAGATAAAACTCATGAATCAGTAGTCCATATGTGAAAGCGAAAGGAGGTTCTTTCAAAAATGTACTCTACGAAGGAGCGGTTCGAATTTCCTGTGTGATAGGAATCTTCCCCACTTGCTTTAAGGTGATGTATTTTCTTATTTTCTCCCCTCAGGTTGATATTCTGTAGACGGTCTATGAAATACTTTGTAATAATGTATTTACTTTCATCATTATCATTAGAACATCCCATTTTATATCCCACGACCGAATCCTTTAAAAGTGATAAAATATACCTAGTCGATAAATAAGCTTAAAACGTACCAACGAGAATATGGTGTAAATAATGCCTTAAATCAACTAACTATACACACACACCAACTATGACCACTTACGCACTATTAGGTAACTGCCGAGGAAGAAATTCTCAATTACTGATGTTACAAACTCACCTGAAACAATAAAATAAATACAATTTAAAATAGGCACATTTTATTTATATGAACACATTTTTATTATAATACAATAATAAACCGTTGTTGGGCAAAGTAGAAAATTAAATGGGGTTAAATTTTGACAAACTAAATTCTAAAATATCTGATACGATATAAATATTAAACGAATTATACACAGGTTATTAACTTAGCCTGTGAATAATAGTAATATTCTCTTTACCGAATGAAAACATAATACCAGAAAAGTTTGAGAGATAATAAGCTAGTAACCTACTTAATTGTAATGATGCTTTCAAAACGAGAGTTCCTTAAATTCGCTCATATCGGCCCCCTCGTGAAATGTGTTTTCAATTTGTTCGAGATGCGGCAAACGATGCATCGGACGTGGAGGAGTGGAAAATTATTCAACGCGTACTTCACAGAAGAAATTATGTAAACTAGATGTAGAAGTGTGTACTGATGAAATGTTTTCGGATTTTGAAATGGTTCTTAGTCGTTTCAAAATTGTTGTTTATTTAGTTAAACCACGCATCATGCAAGTGCACGCTGGACAAGAGCAAGCTAATGAAAGTTACATGTCCTTTATAAATTTCAAAATTCACAGAACTTTTTAAACCACACAACATTTTTAAGAAGATAGTCCTAGCACACTATAATATAATGTGCTGTGTGTGAATCGCTATATTATAGTGGTCCAAGGATTTGGCTGCCTCTCTTGGTCCCTGTGCATCATTGGGGTATTATTCGGTAAACACCGCCAGCATATAATAATACCAACACAATCTAAATATTACACAATTTAAATATGATACGGTATATTTGAAAATATTTCCAGCAAAAATAATTTACAAATTCCTGCTGCCATGAAACAAAGTTTTCAATAAAAATATCAGCAAGAAACTCGATTAAAAGGAAATTCTAAAACAAAACAACGATCCATCTTTAGTTAATACTCTCAAGAGCATGTTTCCAGTAATAAATTATGTGACACCATTATAAATGATATCTCGGATGTCAGTTCCCACTTCGAATATTTCTCAAATAATTTTATCTAAATATTCTAGAACACACTTCACAGAATACCAAAATATTTCGCCATAACTCCTGAGTGTGTTACAACGGAGTCGGAATAATAATTTTCCCTTGACACAGTAATAAATTTCTATTAACTTCCCTGGATGTTATTTTCATTTTATTGTCAAGTGATATGGATTAATTCGGCTGACTTATGGCTGTGATGCGTCTTTTGTCTAAAGGGGTGGTGAAAGTCCCGAATCCCGCAGTTATATTAATACGTGGGGGTTGAAATGATCCGGGTAGACTTAGTAAGCCGTCTAAGTGGTGAGCCAAAGGTGTACTTGTACCGTAATTTGAAGCAAACCCTTGAGACCAAGTCGAGAAAAAGTGATATTTAGTTGTTTTTTTCGCCAGACTCGAAACTTTGATTTTGTTTGGACAAATTGTGATTTAATTATGTTTGGTGACAGAGCTTTGTCCACTTCCTTGAGATACATATTGAGATAAACTGTGTGTTTTTTACCTTGAGATAAGTGGCCAAGTAGATTTATTATTCATTAATAGGTCAAATAAATATTCAAGTTTTAATTAGTCACGTAAACAAATGTTTTCAATTTATTAAAATACTAATTGACCATAATGTTAATTAATTCAAAATCGATCATTTGTTTAACATTTAATTCGTGTTTGATTGATTTAATGTTAATACGGTTATAATCAAATAAACACATACAATATGTTTTACAGCAGTTTCTAAAAGCAAATTTATGATTATTTTTAAGCAACTAGACATTGTGTAAAACCTTACAAAAACTACAAGAGATTTGATACTTCACACAAGTAACAGCCTTATAAATTTTCAAATTTATAAAACATTGAACTCTGGCCAATTAAGCTTAAAAAGAACAAAGTCTATTATGAAAACCTGAATCTGAATCTACAAGATCAAGCGAATCCTAAACTAAACATCCCCTTTCTCATAAAAACAAATCAAACATCAAAGTAGTACAGATAAGAAAATAAATAGCTATCTCTATTTACGTAGAAATGCAATTGTCTTCAAAGAAGTCACGGTACCCCGTAGCTATCAACCTTCGTGATTAATTTCCAATGATATTTGATATGTTTCCCCAAATCCAAGGGGAGACTGACAAATGATAAGATTTTCATGGCTAAAGGTCGACTATTAAACGTCTTCGGTATTATATTGCAGCGTATTAATAACTGATTGATGTGCCTTTGTTTACGATAATGGCTTTATATTATACATATTACCTAATTGTACTGTTTGGCGGTATGAATATTGTAAGATTGGAGTAAATTGAATTTTCCGATACTTTTAAACTTCACAACAATTGTGATACAATACCTATAACGAATATAGGATAACCTGTAATAAAGCAGGCGTAGTTAGATTTATAATAAATAATTTTGACGTAAATATAAAAAAGCTATTTAAACAGTAACTTAACAGCATTCAATTATCGAATTAAAATAAAAATGATCCTAAATATCATAGAGTAAAAATCCATGATGTAGGTAATATTTGTTGATGAATAAAAGGTATTTTAAGATAGACATAATAATTATTTTGTTGTAAATCATTAACGAAAGCAATTAAAATGTCTCTCACGAATACAAATTAATCTCGTCTAAACCTTCCTTTTATTTCATAAGTTATTCATAAAAGCGGTTGCATCGTCTAGGTTTCATCGTCTTTAGGATAAGTCTCTCAACGTCTTCTAATTTAACATTTTAGCTACAAAGCGCGCCATCTTCTGTCCTTTTCCGGAACCTGGTTATGAATATTTTATTACGAACCTAAATTTTCAAAATCTTACCTGAAAAATATAAATGCACAGAAGGGACGTCTTTGTCATTTGCAAACAGTTTTAATTGGGTTTTTAAGCCTATACAAATTTGTTTTGTACATGATTTATTTTATTAACTAGATTTATTTGCTCGTTGAATGTAAAAGGTTCAATTTCCCAGAAGATCACATTTTATATTCTAACTAGCCAACACCTAACTAACCCGCCGACAGCTTTGACAGGTAACGATATACATGCCTATAGCTTTCCTCGATAATTGTATTTACTACCTAACACTCAAAGACTTTTTCTAAGCAGTTCTTGAGATTAGCGCGTTCAAACAAACAATCAAACAAATATTTAAAATATAAAGTAAACATTTCAAAATAAGAACTGCAAATTGCAGACGATTCTAACCTCTTTGAAGTTATCATGTCGCTTTAAAAAATGGCACACATCTTTGTAACGCTATCTTATTTCAGTCTGACGTATGTAACGCTAGCTGAAGGTGCCATCAAAAGACGTCATTATACTTCGCATATATTGCGTCATTATGAGCAACGCGCTTACAACTGAAATGTTGACAATCTGAGATGCTACTAATGGAAAGAAGAGGTTCAAAATACAGGGTGCAGTTTTATAGAAACTCTTTTCTTTCTTTGTTCACGTTTTCAAAGATGTTTTTATGTACGGATCATCTACCAAAACACCGAAATTATAATATCAAGCATATACCATTTGTATCATTACAAAAATACTTTATAAGATCCAATTATGGGCACGGGTCTCCCAAAATGAATGCATTATACTAGTATTACTAGATTTGGAATAACGCTTACCAAGTAGGTTGGTAATCGCAATAAGTTGATAAAGTATGATTATGTTATGCCGGTTTGACGGAACCCACACTGAAAGGGATGAGGTACAATTCTTAGGCAGGTACCACATGGCAATTTGTATAGACCTTAAACATTTACATTGGATATATCATAGAACATTACCGTCACCGTCGATCTTTTTATGCCCAGTATAGTCTGTGATGATGAGATGCATAGAGTATTTAATATTAGCTTTTTAGCGTTTAGAAATCAAATTGTTGATAACAAATAGCTAAGAGAAATGTTCGCATTAGGCATTCGAAAGTTCGAATCTCGTAAAATCACCACATTTATTTTATACAAATAGGTACACTTAATGATGTTTTAGAAAACACCCTGTAAACAAGGGTATATCTCCCCCTCAAAAATAGGATGTAGGATGACACGAGGAGCAGGATTGGGTGGAAATGAGCCGTTCCGATAAGGATGCTTTGTGCGACTTATCGTCAGAGGTATTTTAGACGTTGTGATTTTTATTACGGCGATGTAATAAGGTTGTTTGGGGGACGCTAATGTTACGTCTGTATGAACAACTATTAATTTCACAACATAATATCTTGTGAACAAAATAATATTTTCCAAGTACAAGTTCAAAGGTATTTTGTATTTAATTTTTTTATCTAATTATATCTATTTTCTTTTTTATTTAAAGGTTTCTAATTTTGCAAAACAGGTACATACAAACTGAATTAATATTTACGGATATCTACTGAGTTTAAGATAACTGGAAATAGCGACAAAGTTATTTATTGCCAAAAGACACTTTGATTGTACTGTAATCTATATACAACTCTTTTGTTTTCACGCGAGTTGACGAACAACCCTAGAGATTCAAAAATACTTCGTTCGGAAATAGCTTGCATTTATCTTACTTGCAATCATTATGTTTTGCCAAAACATTAAAATTAAAAGTGTCATTGCAAACCTAACAAAAATAATAATTTTCCATGAAAACAATAACCCAACAAGCGTCAGCGCTGCAAATACGTTTCCGTGTCAGCATCAAACCAAAATTCACTCGCGTTTATTTTTGTAAAAAAAAAACTCCAGTGCTCCACAATAGTCTGTTTACCTTGCGGCGCGTGATGCCCAGTGCAACATTTGGTACAGACCTTGTATTCCTCAGGGCATTTCCACCCCAGTCATTACACCCAATAGTTATTACTGTCATTTTTCAACTCGTTATTTACTCTGACGAGATATCACGACATTCGCTCCGAACCCAAGACGGGGGTTCAAGGGGTACTTAGCAAGCTTAGAAGAAAATTGAAAATAGTCCGTACCCCTGTTTACTCAGCCAGATTTGCGCCTGATAATGTCTGAATGGACTGTAATTACATCAGATTGTGCGCTAGATTTATTTGCAAGTAAAGGGTAAGATTTTAGGTCACCGGTTTTATTTTTCTTCGGGGACGGCTGGTGTAAAGTCAATTAAGATAATTAACTTAAGAGGAAAATTTGCTTTGATAACGAAGATGGGTACTTTTATTTTGTTTCATGAATTTTTATTCTCTTAGGTAAAAATAATGTGTGATTTTGATTTTATTTTTTTGAGAATACCTACGCTGTGTTAAAATTTGAATTTGAAATATTTTTTTTTAAGTGTAAAAATGTAAGTTTTAAATATATCAGAAATGGTAAAAAAAATATGACTTGAATTAAGTTGCAGGGCGTTGCAGGCTTGTTGTGAATAAAACAAAATTCATCATCTAAATTACTTTAAATTCATTTAAATTAATTAAATTAACTTTTCTACTTTATGGCTAGCTATTTAAATCGCCTCTTGGCGTATCACCCATATAATATTTTTTATAAAACGTCAAGAATATGAAAAAGCAAGTCATACTTTTCCACTTAACAAAAAGCTGTGCCTAAATTGGAAAATTACAGTCAAGTGATAACAACTTCAATGTCATCTTGATAAAGATACTGAAATGAGAAAAGTTTCTGAGCAAAGCGTTTTTCTTTACAGACTTTTATTTCATTTTATGATACTTCAATTATTAGGTGATGTTTTTATTTGATATTTATTTATAGCGTCGAGTTTATTGCATTTTTTATTACTATACTATCTTTCCGCGTGGTTATGCCTGCGTCGTATTATTAATTCACACAGCAACATAGTAAGCTCGAAACTTATGTTATCTATTATACTTAATATAATATTTTTATTATACCTACTCTAACTAACTGCCCGCAGCTACGCCCGCTTTATGTTTTCATGTTTGTTTTTAAACCTCCTCTTTACTACAACAAACATTTCAATCCCATTATTAACTAAATCGAGTAGATTAAGAATTAGCGAGACTAACGAATAGCAATTGATTTTTATAAATAGAATAGAAAACGAACAAAAACTAATTACACACGCACAGACAGCTACAAAAGGTTTAAAAAATATAGTAAGCATAAATAATGGAACGAATTAAAAATCTTTATTACGGTTTTTATTTGACATAAATTTAATTCACCTAAAAAATGGGACACAGTTTTCATAAATTACGTTTATTTGCCCATACGTATGGTCACATTTTCTACTGCTCGTAAAACATAAGAAATAATTTCCACTTTCCCCATAAAGCAATAGGTATCGTCGGAATAATCACGATCGTTAAAGTAAGGTTCAACCTTCGTGTTTTCAAATTGCACTAACTTATAAATTCATGGTTTCGTGACAGCAAATAGGTACGGACAGAGACCTAGGTACGTCTAGACAAAGGGTTTCAATAAGTGATGCGTGGAAAAATTGGCTTGTTATTAAGGAAAGAAACATTATAATAATGATTAAGTGAAGTAAGTAGACTGGGTGTTGAAAGGAATGGTAGTCACTTAAAAAAAAGAAAAATGTTCAGGTTGCTATTCAATTTGGCTAACGTCGTAAACATATTTATAATGATTTATATCAAAATGATTCAAGACTATTAGAAAAACTTTACACTGCGTCAAAAGACAACCATCAAATCGTTTTTCATTCTCTCAAATAACTTTTGACACACTATAAACTTCTTAAGCCATCTACTTATCTTAGAAATTTCAAATATATTTCAATCGTACCCTCTGTAACATGATAAGGGAAACTTTACAAAGATCATTTATAATGGCTTCGGCCGCACTGGATTTGGTCTGTAAATATTTTATTGGTCCTATTGTAAGTGCATTGTGATTGACAGTAGTTCCCTTGGGTGGGGTGTAGAATAAATATCAGTAATTGTCATACATTGTCTGTTTAATTTATAAAATTACATATACTGCTGGTTAAATATTAATATTATTAAAACTGAAGTTGTTTGTTGTTTGGTACAATTATTGTTTGTTTTAACACTAACAAAGAAATTTAGTAGGTACTAAAAAACTCTTTTAGGCTTGAATGGATGAAACGATGTGCGTATTTTCTTTGTTTGAAAGACATTGCATGTTAATAGCCGTGGATTTTGAGATGTTGTAATTAAACTCGGCACGATGAGTTCATTTTATAATCTAAGTAAATGTGTGTATTATCATTTTTGAGCACAAAATAATTTAGCGATTGATTCGACATTCGTCCCGTGATTTTCTGCAGGAATGAAAATGTATTATTGTATTGTATAGACAGACCCAGAAAGTCCCCCGAGGCACCAACACGCAGCACCAAAATGGATTTTGTTTATTAGTTCAGTATGGCGAATTAAGAACCTCTGCTAAGCCGACAGTTCGTAAATGGGGCTTCTGATTGCAGCGGTAGAAAGCATTAAACGTGCCCTCAGTACTGTTAAGTCCCTTTTTTGGGAGAAACAATCATGCTTTCTGCATAAGAAATGAGCAAGTGCTCAAATAAATCATGTTTTTTGATGTAGTTGTATTTTTGATTTTGTTGTATTTTTTAAACAGGTATGAATGTGAAAAGTAAGTGTTGATTGATAAATTTGTTATAAAGTAAACAACATCAAGCCAGTCAAGAGACAAGCTTGTGTAACGGGATTTATATTATTTTAAAATCTCTCGTAAAATTACTAGTTCATGAAAAGTTTAAATATTGCACATAATAAATAAACAAGTTTAAGGAGTCGCGCTTAGTTTAACGGTGAAATGCAGCTTTATGTATGGTATGATTTACCTTTTTTACGAATTTCTGTTTATTATAACTTATTTTGTATATATTTTCTTAATACCTAAAGCAAATCAAACATTTCAAAAGCATAAATCAAATCAATATTAACATGTAACCCTGTCGTACCTAATTTCGTACTTAACGATACACAGCTGGCAACCCCGTAACTAGTTTGTAGTTGCAAAGTGGCTCTAAATTGAACACCTGAACGAGTCTCAACAGCTCCGCTTCGGGCCCTAAAACACGATATTAATCAACGTTTAATTCCATATCGCGGGAAGCGAAGCGAGCCGGTTTAGAAATATTTGCAAGCTAAGCGAGTTTAAGTAAGGAATGCACTAACTTATCGTTTTTTTCGATTAGTTGCACAAAATAAAATGTTCTATAAATGAGGTTCGAGGTTTGAGGCTTTTATAATGTATTTAGTTAATAATCAACTTGTGGTCAGTTTACAGGGACGAAGAAAACGGGCAATAATTATTCACATTTAAATATAATTAACTAAGCAGTTTGACATCATATTAGTTTACAGCGGGCACAAGCCTCTCCAATGGATTCAACAATAGGTTTTGGTAAGATATTAACACCACGCGTGTTAACATGCGTGTTGGTGCCGTGGTAAGTTCGTATAGTTCACAAAAATACGATAATTCTCGTCTGTGTTATATTAATCCCTGATTCGGATTGACGACACACGATCTCCAATTATTAGCTTTACATTAAGTGCATTGAATTTGTTCTTAGATTATCTTGCTATAATTAGTCGTTAAAAGATATAAAAGGCAACTGGAAAATGCTCAAGTAATTCGAGACATTTTCATTAAACGTTGGCAACACTGAAGAACAGCTTGGAACTAAATAATCCCATTAAAATACAGGATCTTATCATTAAGGCTTATTATGATAAGGTCTTCGAAGCCCAGATTAAAACAAGGTTTTCCTCTTAAACCTTTTAAGTAGTAGTTAATGTTACCTTCAAGTTGTTTCTGAGAGCTCTTACCTGTAACAAACAAAACAATTTATTAGTTTCAAATTACAGAATAATTAATTCTTACATTAATTCAGTTAGTTTTCTTATAATACCTATATATTTCGTATGCGTAGGTAGTTTACAACTGCGAAGGCATGTCTTTTTCTGTTTATGGAAATATCATAATGTAGGTTTTGTAGAACTTCAAAGAAAAATTAGAACAAACAAAAACTGAATTCTTAATAGGATTTGTCAGTAAAAATGTCGTTTTTCCGCCTAAAATTGCTTGATATTTAATAGGGCTGGCTGTTATATAAAATAATTTCGGCCCAATTTGAGTTAATTGAATTTTTGTTCGTAAAACTGGATGTGCACACCTCCGTTTAATTACCGGCGAGGGTTTGTTAATTTATAACTAGTGATGGTCCGTATTTTATAAAAGTTTTCGGTTGCCTACTTTTAAGATATTTATAACTTGAAGCCGAAAATTAAGTATTTAGGAATACTCTTGAAATAAAAATAGATAATTAGATAGTTGCTCTTAATTATCGAAAAGTATAAATATACCTTCGTAAATGTTTCTTAATCCATCTCTAACTCAACTTATAGTTTGTCATTTTTCTTAATAATACTCGTTCGTATCAATATACACTTCAAAACAAAAAAATATTTACATCATAGGTTTATTACGACTTGAAAAAGAAATAATAATTTGTCTAACGGTAGTTTTCAAGTATCTGGCCAATCAAAGCCTTGAAGAATAATAAATAAATAAAATCTAAAAATAACATCGCAATTTTCGGCTTCCATTCACCAACCAAACCATTTACAAACAGCGTCGGGCAAACTTAGAGTATTCAAGACGGGGTCCATAGAACCAAACTCCCGAAAGATTAATTTGCTAAGGTACTTCGTGAACTTTAACTCGTTTGCCGACCAAATTCCCTTGAAATAAATTCGGGGGATCAGCAGACAAAGTTGCTTCTGCGGGATGAACGGATAGTTGCGGGCCCTGTGGGGCTGCTATTGCTTAAATAGCCTTTGCTGACAGGGTTTGTTGACATTCGGCCTCATGAAGACCGAAAGGTCACAGCTAATGACTTGGTCCGCCCGAATTATTTATTTACTAGCCGAATTAACTCTGTAATGGGTAATCATAGAAACATTATTGATTTGGTGTGATTCAATAATGCTCCGTCTGGTCTATGTTTGCTTTCTTTATTCTGATTTTTTGTTGCGGTATTTTTATGGAAGATTTGTTTTTTTTTTTCGATAGCGGTATCGCCCACGTAAATTTATTTTTTCCCCTGTAAAAAGTATTCTATGTATTTCTCCTGCTTCTTATTGATTTAGCTGTTCTTGAGTCAGAAATATTGTAACTAACAAAACTTTGCTTTATGTATAAAAAATATAGATTAATTATCATGCGAGGAATTGCGATAACCTTAAGCTGATTTTAAGTAAGTATAATTATGATTAATTATGTTCAAATTAAGCATTACGCAATGTTGAAAGGTTTAGCGGCTTTGGATTAGGTCCATGTAATTATAAGTTCACATAGCCCGCCATTTTGAGACATTAAGCCTGGAAACCTTATAAAAAGTTTTGGGCGCTCATTTTAAGGGTAGACGGGCCGAAGCCCTATCAAAATCCAACGACACACCCGTTTATTAACTTTTGTCTGTAGATAATTAATTAATACATGTCAAGGTTTCATGAAATTGATAAATGGATTAACAGGATTACATAAAAAACAGTGTAGAAAAAAGTTGAGTGTCGAGTTGCTATTTACTTATTTAGTAGCCAAACTACATTAACATAATAAAAATGTGTGAAAGCTGTTGTCACTGCAAAACGTAAACGAGAAAAAGGGTCTCTATAGTAATGATAAGTTTTATGGCTTTTTAAAGCATGTGTACAAGACCCAAGCTAGAAAGCAAATAAAAAGCAAATCCACTATTTAACGAGATCAAGAAGCTTGCGTCGCAACAGAAACTCATTAGTGCTGTAGGCGCAATGGGTTACAAGCTTGAGTATCAATCCTGAAGCGTGTAGAGTAGCGACGCTTAAGAGGGAAATTAAAAATTGAAAAACTTGCCGCCATGATGGCAGTGGCGTTAATGGCTGTACATACGAGTAATAAATAAAGCGGGTCGTGGGCTTATGTGTCGTCGAGTGGAGGGTGTGGCCCGGCGCTGCGAATGGGCTCTTGGAGTGACATCTGAGACGGAGCCCTTTGGAGTGCGGATCACTAAGCTCGACCTGTTTCATATTGCCCTGCCCGCGACGAGTGCTACTTCACTTTGATTTAAGAGAAAAAGTCGTTTTGTCAACGACTAAAATTTCCAGAGCACCATGAAAATGTGAGAGTTTGACCTTTTTTATAATGGTCAAGGTCAGCGAGTAGGTATACAGCTTTGATGAAAGAACTCTAGAGTATGTAAAAGCACTCGTCTGAATGCAGATACTTGTATTTCAAGTATTTGAAGCGTGAACCTTTGTAATTAAAAGAAAATAAAACGTACTTTTTCTCTTAGCTTGATGAGTTAAAACTAAGCATCGAAGCTAGAAAAATAAAAATTGTAAGTAAATATGTAGTTCAATTAAAAATATTACATAGTATTACTTCAAATACAAATTATTTAAAGAAAATAGAGCATTAGCTGTAAATAATGGCACCTATTTGCTTGCCTAAATAACCAAAAATTTTATCAAACCTAACGATTTTTTTTATAAATTGCTTTCATCAATAATAATTAGCACAACCGAAAACAATACAACTAACCCTTTATCGTCGCCATTTTGATTTCTTATTTTGCACGTCACGTGTGACGTGCGGCCATTTTGTAAAAAATAACTCGAGTGCGGCTTCCTTCCGCTTCGTTGGGTTGTAATGAGAAAGCGGCGACACCCCTTTTACTTTACATACGAGTACATCATTCATTGTTTTAGTGGCGTCGTACTATGTACTGTGATAAAGTTTTTTTGTTCCGTCTGGTCTAAATAGGAATAAAACGTAGACAGGAATAGTCTAAATGCGTCCCTGTGTTAGAGACGTTTATGTTCTGTTTACTCGCAGAATATTTTATGGGTGAAAGTTGGACTTCGCATCTCTATTTTAGGTTTAATTTGACATGTGAATTTTTTGCCTTAATTATGTGTGTTTATTTCAGTTGAGTTTTTATAATTATTATTTCAGAATTGTTAGTTACTATGTTACTTCTATTATAAGACTAGATAATTATTTAAAAAATATAATTAAAATTATTGATAAGATTCAGTTTTAGTATTTTATTTGCTATAAATTATTCTTGAATAATTAAAATGTATTTTAAATAAGTATAACTTTAAATAATGCAATAGGTAGTGAACTTGAAAAAGTACCTACCTACCTATTAACTTTTAAATATCAACTTTATAAATTTAGGAGGATACATAAAAAATCGGAATGCTTATCTCCTCAACCGCAAATGCAGGCAGTTACCTGATAATTTGTTCTTGCCAGTATCATCCACTTTCTCCCCAGACGTCTAAATATTCATAGCAAAGGGTTGCCATGCCGTGACGCGCCATAATTCACCCAAGTAGGTATTTTTCTGTTCTGCCACAAACGCCGGAAGAGACTCGTCATTGCTTCATGCTTCCACTCAGTAGTTGCAAGCCCGACCCTTTTAGGGTCCCGCAATAAACTTTTCTAGGATTCTATATCCCGCAATAAATTTTTCTAGGATTCTATATGTTTTATTAAAAATTGCAAAAAAATCTAAATGTTAAAGCCGTTTTTTTAATTATCAGCCTGTTGTCTCCGATTGTAGGTCAAAGTCAATTTATTACTTTATCTAAAACATTAATCTCAGTCTAAATCCACATCTATTTGTAAAAATCAAATTATATATATTTTTTAATTCTACGAGTATGTTCGTACGATAAAATGTGACACGAATCACTAAAAAACTTTTGCATTACTCACACTTGGCAATACTTCTCATATCTTTTTAATTGTTCCTCGTAGGAGGTGGGAGGATCAAAAATACAACCCTTTTTCGTTTCAAGCGTCAGTGCTTGGGTGTTATGAATAGGGTTTATGTACAACTTGTGGCAGCCATTTTTATTTTCGATGCTATCTAAAATCTCGATCTAAAATTATAACCATCTTATAAAGGCATCATACATATTCAAAACAACAATTAACAAGGATGCGTCTTCAAAAAAATATTGAATTAATTTTCTACGATAGGACCAAATAATTTAGAATAAATCTTACTGAATAATAGTGCGTGTTTATTTACATGTCCAAACAAAGTATGTCGGTAAACAGTAAACTCATGTTATTACAATTATCAAACAGAGATGGAGTTCTACAAAAACAATGTCTGCCGGTAGAAAAACATTGGGGTTGCTACCATAATAAAAAATAAATTGGACAAGATTTACTGCTATAAGTACAATAATAGAAGTTATTACATACAATGGGTGTTGTGAGTATATTAAAAAAAAACTAATATTTTGTACAATTTCCGAAGTAAATGAAACCTAGATACCTAGGTATTAAATTCTGAAATTATTTTGGTGGTACTGTTTTAATTGAATCGGTTTGATAAGGCCAAATTAGTATAAAGAAGTTGCTTTGGTTAGAATTTCTGTAAGAAAATATTTAAACCAAACTTCAATCTTCCTACCTTGCGGGAATTATATTCTTAACATTAATCAAGACGTGGATGAATATTCTACGATTCCAAAATTAAGAGCCAAAATATCCACTCAAAGCGAATTCGGGAAACCTAATAAAATCTTACCCCTTTTAAACAAAATGGAGGCAGCTAATCAAATGCTAAAGAAGGTGAAAGAAGCTTCAGAGCAATCAAGCCACCCTCCATTTTTATATAGCTCGGCAAAATGCAACAAAACTAAACCTTCTGCTCAAAGACATAAGCTACTGAAATGCAGCGGCGCTACAAATTCGTTTGGAGTACACATTTCTTGTCAATACACTAAACAAACACTGAAAAGGAACGAGGATGTTCGCAATTTATTTTGTCACATTTTTGTTTTCGCTTTGCACCTTTGTCGCTTTCTCCGATTGTCTCCTAACACAAGATCTTTTGAAGGAAATCAGATTATCGAAGTGTCTTTCGAAAAAGAAAATAGTAGTTTTCGATGTTTCCATCAAATAATGTTTTAATCAAATACAGGAAAATATTACAAATGTAAGAAAAATAATCTCATTTAAAAATCAAATAAATCTAATGAAAAGTAAAATGTTAACTAGATAACGAATTGCACACAAGGGATACCTACATAATTTAAATCCAAAGTAAAGTTTAACAAATTAGAAACTTGCTACCGCAAACGAAACAAACACCAAAAAAAGCTTGAACAAAGATATATGTGGATACAGACCACTATATTCCTCGGAGCAGAACTGTGAACAAAAAAGGTCGCAAGCCACTGCACCGCAGAAGTTTCAGAGTAACTCTACATCCATAAATAAACCTTCGGTTTTGTCGGGATCGTGGCCGATTGCAAATTTCGACGATGCGGTTCAACTGTAAAGTCGCATAAATTACAGTTAGTACAGACGCAAAGAGAAAAACAATTGGAAAGTAGCACTTAGCAGCTTGACTAATCGTCGGTCGGCGATGACAGTTGAGAATTCGGGCTGGATTCACCGCAAGACTCAACTGGGCTTAATGCGTTCAGTGACAAACTGCTTTGAATGCGCACTGGTCGATGCGTCTTGGTTTCTCTTATAGGTCTCTGGGAAGCCATGGTTTAGACTTGAAAACCCATTTACATATAAAATGTTCAAATAACTAACAAGTACACCAGAGCATTATCACTGAAATACCAGATGTTAATGAAAATTAGCCAAAAAATTTTTTGTGATATGTTCAGCTACTTCCATATTTATAAAAAATATGAAAATAAATAACATTTACAGTTTCATTTTACATATAATATAAAAAGGGTCTGCAAACCAAGATTGGAACTCTGCAGCCACAGACAGAGCCCAATAAAAGCACGAGACCAATAAACTTGACAACACTTTCATCAGTAGTCCCAAAGATAAATTCAGCAAAGATCGGGCCTCAACCCTTGCTACAAACAACATCACAGACTTCCTTATACTTATTACTTCGCAACGTGTTTTAAGGAAGACGTCGGGTAATATAAGACCCCAAGGCACCAGGTAGCGGGGTCACCTCATATATCCACTAGCTAGGGTAGTTCATTTGCTTCACGCTTCATACCCGCAAATAAATCAGGGGTCTTCTGCGTTACACAGATACGCGGGGAAATTAGAACACTAATTTAGAACGTGGAACGCTACGGCAGTGTTTGTGGATTGCTTCCAGGGTATGGTATTTTACTTATGTATAACCTAAAATAATGTTACTAGAATTAAGAATACCTGTTTACTAATTATTGTTTTTTAATTCACGACTTTGAAATGCACTTAAAAAAATTGCCTAAAGTGCCTTGGCGAGTGCTTTTAAATGTTGGCGCATTTAATCATGCAACAATACTTGTTAGTTTCATTCTAGAACCACGAGCAAAAAATAAGACCTCCTAATTTAACGGCATAGTGATGAGAGAGATGAAAAGTGGACATATTTGTCATGAGTGAAAAAAAACAAGCTTGCTCATAGAAAACATGTACACTAATGTCTATACCATCAAAAAGCCGTTAAATTAACTAAAAATAGCAAATTAGAGATTCCTTACTGAGTTCTGAATAATTAATACGAATGGATAAAATTAAATAAAAGTGTTAGTAGTCCTTTTAAGATCCTTATGTGAGTTTCATTTAAATAAGTCTCATTATTCACAAAATTTCGTCGTCATAAAAGCGTAGCTTAATGACCTTGATGTCATAAAGATAGACATTTTCATAGTCGTAAACGACGGTATTGTATCATGAAATTGCGAAGACAAAAATCCCGGCGGGTTGCGAAGAAGGTCAAATCAAATATTTGTCAGGATAGTGAGCCCACCTAAGCATACAATGCTGTTTGGGCTGATTACAAGATCATACAATGTATAAGCCCTTAGCCGTGTTGGCTTAGTGTGAGCATTTTCATTCCGGTCGTGGGTTCAAACCCCGCCGCGCACCTCTGGATATTTCATCTTGAAAATTCTTTGTGCACTATCAAAACACGCCCGCTAACGTTGAAAGCAAACATCATGAGGAAACTGGCATGTTCTGAGAACTTTAAAAGTTTGAAAAAATGTCTCATTCACCAATCCGCACTTGGCAGAGAAGTTGATAGGGGTGGTGGAGAACCTGCAAACTACACTACATATAAGAGCTCAAGTAATGATATTAAGTGTATCAGATTACCCGTAACAAAAGCTTCAAGCTTACTACTGGCCTCCAGAAATATTTTATTTTTTATTATCATTTATTTTGTTGACCGTGGTGTAGGTTAAATGCGATACTGCACCGTTTAAATCTCAAAATGTCTAATGTTTGTTGCTGCAGGTCTTAGGCCCTAAGTCGGTACACTAAAAGTCAGTTCTCATACTCAACCACGCTCCAGCAACTTTCTTTGTTGCTTAACTATTGTTTGCTGTGGAACTTAGTCGGATCCGGAATGGACAGAGCGTGTCTGTGAGAAATTGTTTTGTGTGAGTTTCGTAAAGGAAAACATTTTGCTTGCAGCTTAAGCAAATCGCTTAAACAAAACTCGACGTTCTGAAGTTCTGCTCATAGGTATTTTATTATGCAAATTGAAGTTTAATTGCTGCGCGACCGTTCATCTCAATGTGTATTACTAAGATGTTTGTTTTGAGTTTTCAATTATGTTGTTATAACTTTTTTATTATACTGATGAATTGTCTTTTAAACTAGTAGAGTTGTTTATCTTAACGACTATAAATATATTTTTTAAATCAATTATATCTATGAAAATAATTATGATTTTTAGTGTCTGTGATTTCATCTGTTTTATTATATTATTTATCTATTTTATATAGCCATGTTTGTGCTTACAAAGTTATGTTTTACATAATATTGTATAATTTTGTTCAAAAACTTTCGTGTCATACTCTTATTTAGGTAAAAGGTATTAGGTAAATAGTCAATCAACAAATTAAAACCAAATTGCTCACAACGATAGTACAAGATTGAAAGTAAATTTGCATATCCCATTAAACATTTTAAATTCAGAATTCCTATTTCAAATAGAAACCGCATCAAACTTTATTATTAATGTCCGTCCGGAAGTTTTAAAGCTTAAAAACAATATTAGCGATGCACAGGTAGGGCAATTAAAAGTTTATGCCCTAATAGCTCCATATATCATACTCGATCCCCGACCATCTGAGTCCTGTCTTATGGTCGTATTACAAATAGATTTTGGTGCTTAGGCAACTAGAATTTACATAGTCGTAAGCTGTTGTACAAACATTGTTAAGTTTTAGTATAAATTGGGACAGCTAACTATGCACAGAACTTGAGTTGCTTGGTTTGAGATTGAACTTAAAAGCAAAATAATAAGCAATACAAAAGTTTATTATCGAATTTATATTTGGAACACATAGGTAAATAAACATACCGTCATTCTGCGGGTCTCTGATGTATTAAATAATTATAATTATGAGACGCAAAGGTCAACTTTGTTTGTAACAGATAAAACATTTTGAAGAAATCGACTCCTTTAAAAAACATCCACCACAAAACTTAAACATAAACTGATAAATCTTTCCCCGAGCAAAGTCGTGTTCCATAAAAATTCTTTGTTTTTCCTAATTGCTAAAAGTGGCTGCTTAGCGGTTTGTTGCCAGTCATTGTTTTCGACGTTCTTGGGACGTAATAGGAATATTTCGGAACACCCCCTTGGCAAGTATGCGTGACTTTCAAAAACTGGTGGCGACAAGCGAGCTACCGGGCAGGTTATTGCTCGGTCCTGTATACTAAGTGATTGGATATAGATTAATTAAAATATCTAATTTGGTAATTGATTTTAAATAATATGGAGGGACTGAAGGGAGACAGCGCAGGCAGGATTTAATAAGTAAGAAAATAACTTGCCCTACATATAATTAAAATAAAATTTATAACAAAGTACGAATGTTTATGCAGCATGCAGTAGGTATACAATTATTGCTTTTATGTTGATGCCTTTATCAGAAGTATTTCATTAATATAAAACAGAGCTATAAGATCCAACACTTTAATTCCCCAGCAATTCCTTCATAGGCGTTCTTATTGAATATTAATCGCCATTTCCACTAACAAATAAACCGGAAAGCAAGCCGAGAGGTTTAAGGAAATAAATTTGTAATGCAAAGTTAGAAATTCCATTCCTGTGTTACCGATAAAGTAAACGCTACGGCGGGCGCCGCTCAAAGGTAAGATACGTTTAGCATTTTACTTTCCAATTGAGACACAAAGAAGGGAAACTTCGCGAAAAATAATCCAGTTCGGGGCGATTAAACTCAGCCAATAAGGCCTAGGTATTCCGTAATTTATTAGCCTTGCAAATTCGTGTTCCCGCTCTTGCTATGAAATATAGCTGCGGCGTACTACACCCCTATTTTAGCTCTAATTAAAAAGCCATCAAAGAGTTTTCAGCCATTAATCATGAAACTGTTAACGGTGAATGCGGACTTCTCAGAGAAAAGGAGGATTAGGATATTAACAGAATCTTTAAATATTCCGAGTTAGAGCGGTGAGCTGCAAAAAATACAGACGGCACTGATTACGCGATTTTAAATTCTGCGGCTTCAAGGGTTTCAAACCCTTCCGCTTTGGATTAAAGAATTACTGCTGATGTTTTTAAATTGTCAATTGACAGAATTTGTTTTAGGAGACTACTAATACTTTTATTTATTAACTAGCTTTCCGCCCGCGGCTTCGCCCGCATTATATTAGAGTAAAAGTATCCTATGTCCTTCTTTAAACTACCTCCCTGCCAAGTTTCAACACGACTTTCTTTTATATATAAAGATTTTTACTTTTCTATTTGTTTGTATAATAAACAATAAACTATTAGTTCTCGTTCAGATAAGTAATTTATTGTTATTCATTTTGTGAACCTACATTTCAACTTGCTCACCAATAATAATGTAAATCAATATAAGTAACTAAAACTTAAGTCCAATAAAAATTTAATCAACCAACCAAAAATCATTAAAACAATTCAAATCTTAAATTAGATCTGTTATAAAACCAAACGCTTAACCCAAAACAATTTCGACTAAATTAGTTAGAAATAATAACGGCAATGTAGCAAAAAGCTCATTTAGCTCTGAATAAAAGTAAACTCACAATAAACCGTTATAAAGGTTAACAGAACCTATCCAATAGCCCAGTTTATGGTTATAGTGGCGTGATCCCAGGCCAATTTACGTTAGTTTGGGGGAACTAAAAAGTATAACAATATAGTAATATAATTTGGGAATAGCGACGTTTCGTGTTTGAACGGGGGAATGGTTAATTTGGTGGAGGATTCAATCAATTGTACTTGTATATGCAGTTTAAAAAGTTTTTGATAAATATAAACAGATAGATCATGTATTAGAACTCAATAAATATAACCCTTAAATTAATATGTACATACAATTTTAATACCTATTCTAGTGTACAAGTATGACTCGTTTTATTGCAAATAGGAGTTATCAAATAGGTAACAATACACTTATCTGCAAATTTATTTGAATAAACACAAGCAATAGTTTAATGTGTTCATACCTTATAAAAATTAGTTTATTTTAGTAGTTTCAGAACTAATTTTATCACATTATATGCTATTTGCAATTTTTGAGAAAGCAAAACATATATCATCGTACGCGCACACACTGATAAGGTATCGCATATATCGCACCTTCGGTAGAACAAGGGCCAAACTGCCAAAATTTTCGAAAAATGACTTATGTTATGTGCTTTTAATACTTTTTAAAGTCATTTTTAAAGTCAGTTCTACCGAAGGTGCGATGTATCGGTGTGATTATGAAAATTAACTTTAACCCTCTCTGAAATCGATCTGACCTATTGGCAGATGACATCCGATCCAGCTCAAACGTCAAAGGCTTTTTGTCCCGCAGAACCGAAATAATCGATATCAATCGTGACTCGGAATCAGTTATCGAGTGGACACGAGAGCCCTCGATCCACCCGCATGTCCTGTGTAGTGCCTACTCGTCGCTTCATTCTACACTGAATCCGAAACGCGGATTGGCTAATTGAAATCGTTTCGGCCAATCAGACGGAGTTCTAAATTTTATAATGTTCTTCTATGTTTAACTTGTGTGTGAGCAGTGAATTTCTAGTTGAAACTATTTTACTAGTTCAAGTATGGGATTGAAATATGTAAAGTCGAAATCACGTTATAAATAGAAAAATTTCAGAATGTATTTTCTAAGAATTTAACAATCATGTTCGAAATTGTTGTTTTAAAACTTATAGGTACGAAAATAAATACATATCTTATAAATGTTTATGTTCAAAAAAAATATAAATAATATTGTGTCCTTCCGTTAAAATTATCAAACAAATCAAAAATGTTTTATACTCGTAATGAGATCGCTTTAAGCATTTTAAAAACTTAATATCAAATCATCTGGTTTGTGACAAACAAATTATAATATTCGATGTCCCATCCTTACAAAACAAAATAATGGTTTGTTTTTGACTACCTCAATCAAGTTTAGTGATTTCGGTGGTTTGTTAAGACAGTGCCCTGCGGCTAGGCCCCTGTCTTAGACACTTGATAATTCATTTCGAAACAATATCAGAAGTAATTGTTAATTGATTGAAGACAAAATTGAAGATCTTGTGGTTTCTCTTTTTGTTACAATTGGATCCATGTTGTAGGCGAAAGTATAGACAGTGGGAGTTAATCACTCTACGTTTTATATAGACGCACGAAGTATTGTTACTCGACGGTAAACCTTATTCGCCTATGATTGATTGATCTGTCAAATAATAAAAGTTATTCGCATGAAATATTCAAAACTTCCTATTTATCCAACCTTCTCCTACCCATAAACTTCAATTCGATGCAATCATGGGCAGTAAACCGTTAATCGTAAATTTCGCTTTTACAGTATCATTAGGTAAATTAGCATCGTTAATTTACAAAGCCCCCTTACCCCCACCAACCTTTGAAAGCGTCGATATCGATTCAAATCGGTTATCTTGTGGCTTGTTTTACGGCTGTTATCGTTTTATTCGAATCAAAACGGATACCATTCGAGCTATCGCTTTGTTCAAGTTATTGCATGATCATGATTGGTGGTTTACAACAGTGTTGAAAATAGAACATTGAAAATCGAATCACTTCGATTTTATTTAAGTTGGATAGATTTGACGACTATGGCTCAGCGGGCGTACCTACCTGCGACGCAAGAGGTTGCGGGTTCGATTAACGCCTCGAGACAATTATAAGTAACATACATAAATTAATATTCAAATTTTGTACACAATATTAAAAGTACCGGTCTATAGAACGTTGAAGTTTGTTTTATATTGTTTGGTTCTCTGATTTCCCACAAGTGCTTTTTACCTAGCAATCAAAATGAGATCATAATTACTCGAACAATACAAGCATTCAGATAGGATGTTGTTGATTTATTATAATTACGTTCGAGCATAAAAACACAGCTGCAAAGATTTTTGTACAAAATACTGTAAGTATTATATTTACGTAACCTGTTTTTTTTCACCTTAAAAAGTACTTATTGGCTATCATGAGTAATTCCCGTTCGGTAACTAACCAACCAGTCGTCCACACTGTTGACGAATGGGAATAAAAAGTTGCATCCAAAGTTGTTGAGTGTTGACCAGCATACGGCACTGTGCAATGTGCAACTATTAAAGCTAAATAATTTTAACTAGGAACAGCTTAATAATATTTTTTGACGACTACTAACGCTTTGTTTAACAAATTTTCACTAGGTATGCTTTTATATGAGTATAATAATAGCATAGTGAAATATATAGTGACGTTATGTTTTAATAGACAATTTACATTTACATACAAATGAAAATAGGCACTCGCTTCAAAATCGCTCAAACTCTACAAAATCTTGTTTGTCGCTATATCATGAAAATAGAACAAAGTCTTATGCATTTGATTACGCTCTGTACCAACCAAATTCACAAACAATTCTGAGCTTAATAAAAATCAAAGAAGGCCAGAAAATCGATTTTTTATGTTGATTTCTTTCACTGGCTTGTATGTTTTGATTTGATGTGTCAATAGGGGTGCGAACTTCTCGGTTCTCCAGTTACCGGCTTAAACAAACTAAGGGCACAATGCTTAAGTGCGAAAACAAAACGAACATGTCGGGATCGAATTACCTTTGACGAAGCGAGCTGCATTCGTACAAAGGACTGAATGATAAAGCAGCTCGGTACTTGAATCTTAATCCTTTAATTTAGTGCTGATAATTGAACTTTATCTGTTTCATGATTAAGTTTGAATAAGTTTTGAACTATCTTAGGACTGTGTGCAGCGATTTTCTTTTGTAAATATTTGTAATACCGCGGGAAATCATAATAGCAGGAATCTATATTATTTTATTCTAAAAATGCTCCAGGCATAAAAAAAACATGTCAACATTACAAATGTTATATAAATCATTACATACAATGTGGCTGAGCCTTTTCTATAACCGACAAAAAACGCATCTCTATCTTATAGAGGTAGATCGTTAAACCTAATTGGCGCTCATAAAAATGCCATTACTCTTTTTGCTTTCGACAAATTAACCTTTCTTTGAAGGACGAGCTGAATCTTCAGAACTTAGACAAAGAAAGTCTTCAAATTCTCGTAAAGTACGTAAACCATAAAACAGCTTGTTGTAAAGATGGTAAAAATCACAGCAACAAAATGTCGTTACAATAATCGTGAATTCGCAGGATCGTCGGATGGTCCTCTCAAATTTTCGTTTGTACGAATAATGAAATAAGTTTAATTAGTTCTGCAAGGTTCCTAGTCTTAATTAAGCTTGGTTTCACAACGTCAGAGGTTCTTGTTTTTAAGGCTTGTTAATTTTATTTTTAATGGTAATTTGACTTTACTCTTTTAATTTGTTAATTATTCTATAGAATATTTAAAACTCCAATTTAAATCTACGTTAAATGTCACAAGTAAGTACCATTTCAAATATTAAATAAATAAATAATTTCGTATATATTTTTTGTTTGATTGTTTCGTTAAGAAAATTAGAAAATCTGTTCTATAAATTTTACTTAATGTATTCCGATTAAATGTTGATCAAGCCTTCGTTAAATGGCCCTGCCTTTCTCAAACTTATTATCATAATGTCTGTATCGAGATCTTTCAGTCAATTTATTCAATCTAAGCAAGTTCGTTACTATGCTAATCTCTTTATCCAGTTAATGTGTAAATTATCCATTTTATTGACACATTCAAAATGTTTGAAAGAGGTAAATAAGTTTATGTTAAAGAGGGCAAGGCATTTGAAGGGCCGTGGGCGGAGAAATGTTAAGTGTACCTAGTTGATGATGTATGAGTTTCGTGATGTTTATATTTCTAAAATATTTCAATGTTATAAAATAAATAAAATGAATATCCCCGTGGTAAGCTCGAAGCTTGTGTAACGATAATTGTACTAAGTAAGTATAAACTTCATCATCATCATTCAACCATAGGAAGTCAAGTGCTAGACATAGTATATAGTTTAATAACAAACATTTTTATTGAATGCACTGAATAATAACTAGTTGTTTCATTAAATATTTATTTACCCTTGTAAAATTAAAATAATTTTATTAATTAGTAGTCAGTATAATTTGGCGTAAATTGGAGTTATCGCTACGGGCGACCGTCATACCGTTAATTACTGTCGGATCGTTACGATACAGAGCAATTTATATTATTATAAACCATATAAACCATTCTATATTGATGTAATGTTTCGTTTTATTTTACAAATTTTATTTTTTTAAACTTGCCTGGACATTTCACATAGCCATATTGAAACCCCGTGTTAGGCTCAAATCTACACTAGTTATATGTGACACAAGTACTTGTTTATTTGATTTACATAATACACTACATAGAATGATTGTTTAATTGTTATTATAGAAAACGTACGAATGTTTTACATTCTCATAATGTTCAAATTGGTTTAAACGAAGGTATAAATAACCGCGGGGTGGAAGCTAGTCAATAATTCTAAAGCTATCGGGTTTTACAACCCGCATCTGATCACAATCATTAATATTAAAAATATTTCACAGCAACAACCCATTATGAAATTATTTTACATCAAACATTGGCAAGCACGCCGCCGCAGCAAAAAAATAAATTTATAACATCAATAATATTCCATTACTGGAAAACACTCAAATCCAGGGCCCTTCTGGAGCTCTAATGAAAAAGAATATTATGTAGATATTCAAAAACTACTTTTTAGTATCATCCCAAAATTGTTGTATAATTTTAAATCCAGTCCTAGTAAAGTTATAAACTTTTAAACGAATTGGGTTCTTCCAAATTGGCAACAGCAAAACAAAAGTCACAAGGGAGACGCTCGAAATATCATTGTATCGATGTGGACCGCTCAGTAACAAGATAAAACGAAGCCAACGATATATTCCAAACCTACCTGGGCGATTCCGAACGGCGGTTTGACGAAGGTAAGCCAAGCAAGGTACTTCAGTATCTTCAACCCTTTGTCTCCGGAGAATACAATGGACAGTCGCAATGCTTCGAGAACCGACATGGGACACCCTACGTGACTAAATTTCGAGCAATATGTTTTGCGGGACACCGGTACTCCCAAATACGTAATGTCATCTCTTTCCGAGAGGTTGGTATCATGTGTCGTTACTTTAAAACGAGGGTCAGCCTCAGATCGCAACATCGGGAATTGAACGGCAAACAGAGAATGGGGAATATCTTAAAAGCTTTAAGCTTCGACTATTTGAATGAAATAGGCCCGAAGGATCCCTCGGGTACGTTTACGTTCATTCAGAGCAATTCAAACAAGTCTAAGAGCAACATTAAAAAGTCTAAAAGAGTTTTCGTTGGAGTTGTGGTCACTGAGTCAATGGTCAATGCGGGCTGTGTTCGCCTCGCCCGTTCTTCCCCGGACGCAGTCGTCTAAGACTTATTATGTTTTTTCCTTTTTCACTCTCTGGCTGAGTGGTCTCTTTCTTTCGACTCAGCTCGCGCATTGTTTGGTTGTCCGCCACTAGCGTGGACATTTGCCTCTCAGACTTATCCAACCTTCTCTAAAGCTTTGAGTGTCCCAGTTCATGGTCACTTAAGCTTTCCTCGGCTTTACTTAAAATGTTTGTCGAAACCAAGCTCGTAGTTTTTTTATCATTTTTCATAGCTTTGAATTATTTTAAGCTCTGTCACTCGATTGTGCAAGACTGAGTGGCGTTGAGTGAACTGAGTTTTTGTGATTAGGTACTCTTAATATTTTGTACTTGCAAAAAATCCCCTCTTATTCGGTAATGGAAAACGATTGGGAGTGCGGCCTAAGACCCCTCGCTAACTACAGACTTTCTATCGGCCGATATTTTGGTCGGGTTGGGCTGTTAGCGCGCACACTACGCCAACTAAACAGTTGGGTTGGTGGTGAGTGCGCAAACTAGGCAACAGTCGGCAGACGTTATTCAGTTTTTAAGCTACCTGTTGAAGAGAGCTGTCTCATAATGGAAGTTTCTCGTAGTAAAATATTGTCCAGAAATATTATAATTGCTCTCATACAACGGAGGAGAAAAATCAAGAAGAGAGTCTGAGAGTATTGTGTGCATTCCATCTACAGTACTAGATTATTAAATGGAAAATTAAAATTAGATTACGTTTCTACAACCAGCGATTGAGTAGAATTGGACAAAATGAATGAATGCACGACCTTCCGGCTCCAAAACTCGGAGCGAAGTGAACCATCGGCCGACTAAACAATCGGTCAGTGTGCGCGCTTGCAAGGAGCTCCATACTAATATAGCAGTCGGCCGATAGTTTGATCATCTGTCAGTTTGAACGCAGTTGAGAAGCCTATCAAACTTATTTATCGGCCGATACCAAATCGTTGTAGTATGCGGACTTGCATACATCTTCATACTGATTATAAGCCCGACCAAACTATCGGCCGATAGAAAGTCTGCAGTTAGCGAGGGGTCTAAGGGCGTTGGGTTTCGCTCAAACGTCATCAAAAGTGTCAATCACTGATGTTTTCGAATAGCAAACCGATTATCGGGCGTATTAAGTCGGTTATTGTTATCGACAGCGGCGGCCCGGCCGATCAACCGTGAAGTAGATTAGGGACATCATAATATGCCATATTCGGCGTCAGCTGCACGCATCGCTGGCGTACCTCGAATTTCAAACGAGTGTTTATTAAGTTCTTCAATTTTGCAACGCTATTGCATTGTGAGGATTCCTTGGGGTCCAAATTAATCGAAATATCGCGACAGCTGCGTATTCACTTGCATCTATAAAATTAAATCCTTTGCTGTTTATTTTAGAATTCTCAAAGGTTCATTTTCTATTTTCTACTTAAATAGGATCATTTACTGAATATTGAAGCTAATTAGAAGGGTTTAAAACCTTGAACGCTACGATGGTTTGAGTAAAAGGAATGAATAAATTGAGATAAATTCTTAATAAAAGGGAACGGTCAGCCATCTCCAACTAAAGTCTGACATTAGGGGGATTGTATTTCACAGGCTTATTTTGGATTTCCACAAATTAAGTAGTATATAAAGCTATCAGCCCTTATTAAAATGTGTCGAGGCATGATGAAAAACAAAAACACATTAAGTAAGAACACCACTTTTTTCACAAAATTACTAAGGTTAACTGTATGGTCAATATAATATAATTATTATTTAATAAGTATGTTTTAAAAACTACGTTAGGTAGGTACTTTACGCTTTATGTAGATATAAATCATCATGCAAGAAATTAAACTCCTCTCGATAAGTATATAAGTAAAGACCCCCCCTGTAACAGAGTACCCACCCAACATAATGCAAGAGAAATTCGGACTACAACTGTATTAAAATCTTCACTCTTGGCATCATTACTAGAAGGGCAATGAAACAAAAGGATGTTCTATCTCATTTACACTCGCTGTCATTGATATTTCCGTCTCTTGTCAATTCATGTAGCTTCAAAGGCGTCTCACGTTTGTATGTGTTTGTGTAAAGTAGTACTTTAGTTTGTAAATGTGTGTGTGGTTTATGGTTTGAAATCAATGATTCAAATGTAGCATCACTGATTGAGATGGTCAGGATAACAAATTATTTGGAAAAGTGGAAAAATAAAAACAAAACATATTCCGTAAGAACTTTGGGTGAACCATGAAAAAAAATGTTGTGAGATTCTCAGACTTACCCAATATTTCATAAAAAAAATTGGTAAGTACTGTCGTTTCTGAGAAATTCGGCAACTAGGATCGCAACACTACAATTTGATAAAGCAGGTACTTTACTTAACTTATAATAATAAACACAAGATTTATCAATAATATTGTAATAAGTGCTATTGTAATAGGTGCCTGAATATGAACTAAACTTACCTCCTCTATGCCTCACGTGGTATTTTCGCTTAACCGTCGTCGCCGTACAGCAAGGTTGTTCGTAGTAGAAATTATAGGAATTCTCCACATCAGTCTGCTGCAGAGTCTGAGACTGAACCTGCCACCCCACACACACGAGCAGTAACGCAAACCACCGCGCCATGACAGCCAATTCACCAAGAGTCCGGCCACACATAGTTCCAATTCACTCCACAAAGTTCAAAGCTTAGAAACACATTTTCCGAAACCTTTGAACCTAAATAAAGAAGTTTTATGTGAATAACTCCGGCATATTAGGCAAAAGAAATTTGAGAAGTTTAGGAATCGTGAAAGCGAAGTTTGACCGCTTTTAGGTTTAACTTTTAGGCCTAAGTCTCGGACCGGCTGTGTTGTAACTATTCGCAGTTTCAGTTTAGGTACTGTGTAATACTACTGAATACAGAAAATGTAAAGTAAGCGGTTTACTTTTTGTAGTAAGATTTATACACAATGTTTTTCAACATTTTATAATAGTTAATGCTCAGCCGACGGCCGTGTATGTATTTGAAATCTATTTTTAATCTTAATTTAATTATTTATTCCACCTTGAAATATACTATAGGTATTTCTCTTAGGTATATTTACTACTTAATTTAATACTTTTTTTACTTTTAAGGCCTAAAATAGAAATGTTTCTTATAAAGCTAACGATCCTATTGAAATATAATATTATTATGTTAATATAATTCACTAAAATACAAATTAAGAATTCATCTGGTTTCTTAAAAATCTATTCTTCAAATTTCAATACCAATCATTTTAATAACACTTTCACTAATAACAAATTTGTCCCTCTTGTCGTAATTTGCAAAATTTATTTTTCACGCAAATCTTTTGAGTCAGATTTACCGATTTACTTTCCCGTTAAAATTTATCCCATTCATCGAATATTGATATTTTTCATAGAATTCGAATCCTAATAATATTAATGGATGATCGATGGCAAAAAAGGTATAGGTCGTTAAGCATAAAGGACAATTTAGTAACAAATGTCACAAAGTATTGTTGCAAAGCGTGGTATAATAAAACCAATAAAACACGAAGGGATAAAAATGTTGCTTATGTACGCCTATTCAACAAAAAATAATGACAATTTCTCCTTGTTGACTTTGCATTAAAAAGCTACTCTCTATTGGGGTAGCATAATGGCAGAGAACATTACACGGCCCAATGTCAAACCTCATACCTCTAATGGAAACCACACAGCAATAATATTGCTTCATATTTACCCTTCCAAATAAATAGCACCCATAAGCTAATCCATTAAAAGTTTATCAGTATTTAGAGTCAGTCAACGCAGGTGATTAGCCTTTACATCAGTTTATAAGCAAATAAATGTCTTCTACTAAATTTAACTTGAATCTTGGGGTTCCGTCACATGTCTGATACCGTCAACTAAATACGGGTCGGGTTCGCCTTTTGAAAGAGTCCAGCCTGAGATGAATTAAGTAGATAAACCATGTCAAAAAAAGGAAACGGCAAAAGGGTGAGATCGTATACATGTGGCTGTTTATAATTAAAATGAATTCTACAGAGAAATATCATGTTTATAAACATCTATTCACATGATAATGACAGCGGGGATACTCTTACTCGTTATAAAAAGAGAGATCAATTTCGTTTCAATGATTAATGATTCGGTAAAACGCATGGGAGATAATAATAACTGCCAAATCTTTGTAGTAAGTGTATATTTTAAATCTCCCCTCAATTTTCGCATCAAAATTCACTGTAAAGTTCAATTCTTTAAATTCATTTTAAAGAGCTACTCATTCTGTTCAAATCCTATGGGACTTAAATTGACGTTGAGTCTCATAAAATACATGAAATCGTTGGCCTTTAACGTTTGAATATAACGGAACGAATGCGGCGTTAAGTTTTTGTTAGTGAATGAGGTATGGTAAAAAGTTCAACAAGAAGGTCGTTTTGGATGGGTCATTCTCAACTGAACCGGTTCTTTAATGTCTTCATTACCTCGCGATGATTCACTAAGGCACCACTTTACTTCTCTGAGAAAATATGTATATCATAACTTACGACTATAAAGATAATCGTAATATCAAAGATTAAAGTTTAATAAGAAAAGCAGATAAAATAAGAAAGTATCATAGGGCCAGAATTAATTTTGATTTCGAAGAAATCTTAGTTGAAAAAGCTCTTTCGGTTAACTTGCCCTTGAATCAAATAATTCAGCGAAAGCAATTCAATCTCGAGATTTTCTGAAATATTATAATTTGCAATTTTATTAGACGGGTTCATTAAGCGGGTTTTAATCTCTCTTAATATCTCCCGATCTCGTTTCGCAATACAATTACATCGTTACCGCCTATTGCCCGACAGGCTCGACTCATTATGAGGGAAGAATGTTAAGAAATTTCATCCGACAACCCATTGAGGCAGCCCTTCCAATTGTGCGAAGGTGTTCCGATTGAATGGTGGGTAGGTGGAATGGGGGATACGATTATAATGAAATTTCGCCTCGATAAAGCCCGGCTCCGAAACATAATACTTGATGTTTCCTCTTCAACCCGTATCCATGACACATCATTAAACCGCGAAAAATATCTGCCGACATATATCTTGGCTAAATTAACATTTGCTTGCCCTTTCATTATTATTAAGAATTATATCTCGGTTTAAATTATTTTAATGATCAATTTACCAACATTTAATTTGTTGTTACTTAAGAGCGAGTAGGCAGTGAAAATCGCGGCAGAAACGACTACGAGAGTTGACAACAGCGACCGCGTGCCCCGCGTGGCGCTGGCGTATCGAAAATATTACGCGCAGCGCTAACCAGAATTAGTTGTGTAGCCTACAATCATAGATAAACCCCACTAGATACCGCATGACAAGCGACGACCGCGCGCCAAACATATGGTTAAATCAACCATTATGAAAAGCCCCGCCTCTAAACACGGCTTTAGTTGCGACCAAGTGTCAGACCTGTGAACTTCATATACGTTTCTATAGACTAACGCAAGTGAAGAGGTCAGCATATAATGGCTACTCGTACAAAGGATGTTCACTTGTCTCTTTTCCGCATTGCGCTTATTGCACTCGTTGTCCTTCTCGGCGAAAGCACGTGTAACGTTAGTGATGTAAATTCTAATCGATATCGTTAAAAATGATAGACGACGTATATAAGCGGGTCTCTCGGTATTATTGTATGTAAAAATAAATAAGTTATCCATAAACCGTTTAAATATGTTTATTACTTACTCACTCAGTCAAATGAATTATTTGTGATAAATTTTTCTAATATTATTTTTAAATTTTTAAGTTCTACAGGTTTTGTGTATACCAAAAAAAAATACATATCTACCTACCTACATGATGCTATTTGCTACAACGCCTTTGTTCCAGTCCCCGCAATCCGCATCTTCCTCCAATTTAGGTACGTTTGAATCGGAACAAAAGTATTCTGTTTTTTAATGTAATCTAGTTTGGGAGATCTGTGCATACAATAGACACTATTATTGTAATCTGAAGCAATGCGTCAAATTTTTACACGTCAAATAATATATACAAAATTGAAATGCGATAGTAACTCTGTCTGTCTGTCTGTTACGCTTTCCCGCACCTCTTAACCGATTTTGATGAAATTTTGCACATACAATCTTTAGACCCTGAGAAAGAACAGACTTTTTACCGCTGAAAAATACATGTTTCCGCGGGAAAATATACGCTTACGCGGGAAAATTCGATTTGGATGAAATTTAGTATTGAGATAGTTGCAAATAAAAGTATATGGCGAGAGACTTTCTACCGCGGAAAAATACATGCTTCCGCGGGAAAAGATAATAATACTTACGCGGGAAAATTCGATTTGGATGAAATTTAGTATTGAGATAGTTGCAAATAAAAGTATATGGCGAGAGACTTTCTACCGCGGAAAAATACATGCTTCCTCAGGAAAAGATAATAATGCTTACGCGGGAAAATTTGATTTTGATGAAATTTAGTATGGAGATACATAGTTGCAAATAAAAGTATACGGCGAGCAGAAGTCGCGCGGGGGCAGCTAGTTTTAAATGACAAACTATAATAAAATTGGTTCCGCCACAGAATATTATTAGTTAGTACGGCGCACGGAGAAAATTGTCATAGGTCCGTTCAGCACAACGTCTCGCCCCGCACTGAATTGAAGGGCCCGCGAAGGGGAAGATCGCGCATTGCGTGTGTCGTTTTACGTAAAAAATTCGTTAAAAATCGCTGGGATTTTTTTTCGAAAAAGTAAGCTCAGGAGATGATTGGTATTCTTTTATTCTATATGGTGATGAAAATTAAAAAATCTTATGATTAATAGATTAGGATTTAAACGGTTCTTGCTGAAAAAGTAGACGGTATTTTACACTATTATTTCAGGTACTTAAAATGAAAAAAATGAAATTTCGGCCTCAGGAGATAATGCCTTATATGGTATAGATTATTGTGTAATTTTTTCAAAGCAATTCCGTTAAAGAACAAGGAAATAAATGGTTTCTGCTGAACCCAAATTTACCAAATTCACATATATCTACACCTTAAAGACTTCGTACAATTTTACTTTGATGGTTTCGGTTCATACATTAAAAATCTAGAAAAGATTAGCTAAGCATCCTATACTTCCAGGTACCTTGATTATCTTCAGAAAAAACTACATAAATTTAAAAGAAAAATATAGTCATATAAGTGACTAAGTTGATAAAAGAAAATTTAAGCCCTTAGAAATAATATTGAACAGTATTGCATAATCAAAAGTTACGTAAATGAAGAGGTGAGTAATCCAAGAGAATGAATTGGCTGCCCAGAAGAGATACGGGTAGATCCCAGGAAATTCGGTTTGAATTATTAATACAATACTGTAACAGCAGCAAATTGTAAGCTCCTTACGAAGGGAACTGAATAAATATCGTTGGGCCGATAGTTAGAGAAACCCAAATATAAATAAGTAAGATTTGCACATTCAGATAACGAGCTATTTGGGAATCTGTTTACAAAAGGGGTTAAGGAGCTTAAAGTGGTCGAAGTAAATTTTGCACAACAAACGAGACACAATACACATTCAGAATAGAAAATGTATTTTAAAAATACTTACAATATTATTTAATAAGTAATATTTGCTATAAAGAAATTGAACTATTTTATAGAATTGTTTAGCAATTTTCACAGTGGTTTTTTTTCTAAGAATAGATATGCAAAGTTCTTTGAAGGTGGGTACTGGGTATATTATCCAAATTAAAGGACGTCTCTTTTTCGCACTGAATAAAATATAATATTAAGTTTTTAATTACTAAAGAAGATCATTAAAAGTTTATCACACACCTTTGACCTTTGAATGTTCAATAATTATAATTCAAACGACCTTCACATGAACCATACTGAATATGATTATTAAATTAATTAAGCAAAAACGGATTACCAAGACAAGATTATATGAGAGCCAACACGATAACTTATTAATACCGTTCGGTTACATAAACCTCAAGTCTAATTAGTTTCTGTAGTACGAAATCAATTAAATGCTACTAACAGGAGCTATTGGATCTCACGACCGCAGCAAGGAACCTTCTAGGAGGATTCAAAGGGATACATAAACATTTTAACGCAACTGGCGAGCGCAAATTGTTATTAGAGTTAGCTTTGTTCAATTTATCGGTGTAACTAGAACTACTTTAATGCCTTACGATATAATTTCACTCAGGAATAATGCATGGAGTTAGTTTATGGGTTAATTATGTTCATTTTATATAAGCTTAAAAAGAGCTTAATTAGTTCGTTTATCTGTTTCTTTTCTAAATGTATACCAGTTTGAGATCGCTACAGACATTTTCAGAAACAATATTTTTAATTTCATAAAACAGCACCATAACAAATAAAAATCAATATATATGTTACGGCTAATACCCGAAGTGCGGCTACACCTAGTTCTAACCGGCTAAAACTAGGTGTAGCCATTGACTGTTGGTTAAACCTAGTATTAGCCGATTGTTTTCGGGTAAAACTAGGTCTAGCCTTCATCATGCCGGCTACAACTAGGTCCAACCATTCCCTGTTGGATAAAACTAGGTCTATCCGATATCACTCCGGCTAGAACTAGGTCCAGACAATCCCTGTTGGACAAAACTTGTTATTATTCTAATAAATAGTTTATGTTACTTTATAAAAGTGTGATATATAATTAAAATAACATTCTTTGAATTATAATATGCAACTACTTATTGTCTGTTGTTAAAAAAATATTCCTGGTTGTTCCTATTATATTAAAAATTGCACTCCTAATAATTTGTGTTAATTATTACAATGTGATTTATAAGAATAAAAAAACTCTCTTTGTTTCTTTTTATTGGATGTTTTTTAATATCTAAAAAAGCTCTGCCGATAGCATGCAATTTTTAATATAATAGGAACAACCAAGAACATTTTTTAACAACAGACAATAAGTAGTTACATTATTATAATTTAAAGAATGTTATTTTAATTATAAATCACACTTTTATAAAGTAACATAAACTATTTATCAGAACAACAAGTTTTATCCAACAGGGATTGTCTGGACCTAGTTCTAGCCGGAGTGATATCGGATAGACCTAGTTTTATCCAACAGGGAATGGCTGGACCTAGTTGTAGCCGGCATGATGAAGGCTAGACCTAGTTTTACCCGAAAACAATCGGCTAATACTAGGTTTAACCAACAGTCAGTGGCTACACCTAGTTTTAGCCGGTTAGAACTAGGTGTAGCCGCACTTCGGGTATTAGCCGTAACATATATATAAATAGTGAAAGGTATTATCAATTGCACATGCTGGAGTCTAGCCAACCCGAACAGTTACTTTAGCTAATCAGTAGATTCTGGACACGTACAAAATGCACGTACACGTCCACCGGTAGTATTATTGATACAAATAGACATATCAATTGTTTAGGACAAGGAAGAACAGCGTGGCAATGATAGTAATTCTTTCCCCGATGTTAGGGGCCCTTATGGTCACTGATATCTGTGGGGCGATAGTTTTGTGTATTACGAAATGAGATTTTTACGGGCTTGGGACGGTCGTAATGCTATTGACCTCTTTGATGGTGTCCAAGCGTATTTGATTTGTGGTCAGAGTATGAGACTGGTTTGGGACGAATAAATAGTTATGGCGGAAAATAAGTAGACCATAACCTTATTCTGTAATAAAGCTATCAACTGGAATCAAATTTAAGAAATTTGATTAGGTAGTTTGGTATTGTTATAACATTATTATATCGTCGGTGTCGAGCGAGAAGTCACTAACTACAAAAACCGTGTTCCGAGATAAACGCGTTTTAAGATTTTTTTTGTCTTTAAGCCGTAATATCTCTGTAACGCAAATAGATAGCAAATATGTTTCTTTGAGGAAATTATGGCAAATTTATCCCAATAATAAGATTTTCAATAATATTTGAAATAACCATATTTAGTTAGTAATTATAACAAAATCTTTGAAAAAAGAGCAGTTAATGACTTTTGCCAAACACTGCAAACAGATATTATGTAAACATTCTGTTGAGTTAGTGATTTATTCATGCAACTAATTTAATAATGTTAACTGTGATTTGAGCGCGATTATGACCTAATATAAGTGTTATTCACTAATTATGAAAAAATAATTAAACTCTTTTATAGGAGATGATAATGCAGCGTCGGACGTCCACCAACAAGGTGGACAGATGATCTTATAAAGGCTACCGGTTCACGGTGGATGCAAGTTGCATCCGGCCGTAATACCTGGAAGTCATATAGGGAGGCCTATGTCCAGCAGTGGACGTCCAATGGCTGAAATTATGATGATAATAGTAGATGATGATAAAAGCATAAGCGTGTTTTAACACTATTATGAAAACTAGCAGTGAATATTATTATTTAATTATATTAATTTGAAGATTTCATCAAATAACAATCATCATCATTTAAATAAAATTAACTTTCAATACAAGTATGTTTAAACACTATTATAAAACTAACAACGAACATTACAAATAATAAATTTGTTAAAAACAATCATCATTATTTAAACCATCAACACACACATACGTTAAAATACAATAAATATAACTTTATCTTGCAAAGACAGCATAAAAAAAGAATATAGTTAGCTATAGACTCGTATGTCAATGTTTATTTTAGATAAGATCTAATATTCCTCTTCTGCATTTCTTCTCAAGTGTCTAGTTCGGAAAGCGGTTCTGCATTGTCTTTTATTACTTCGAACCATGAGTAAAATTCAATAGGAATTATGTCAGTTCAGTATAGGTTGATAAAATATTCCATAACAACCATAATAGCGAATAATTTCCTTGATACAGCAAAAGAAACAAGGAATAAGTGATAAGAACTGACCAAAAACGAATGATTCTTTCTTAAAAATACGATGGGCAAAGGAAAAGAAACATTTTTATAAACCTATACTGAACTAATATTATTATTCCTGTTGAATTTCACTCATTGATCAATCAATTCTCATTTACTAAAAAAATATCGTTAAGAGTGTCTAGCTAAATTAATAATGCTGCCTATCCAAGGTATTTTTATAATTTTGATTATGTTTTAACGTATGTAGGGTAAAGATGATTTAATATTATTTTTTCATCATTTAAAGTTTTTATGAAAGCTTATTATTTGTAATAATGTTCGTTGTTAGTTATATATTTATAAACCTTTGTGGTTTCTGGGTGTTATTAGATATTATAATTATCTTGAATAATTTGTTATTGATGCTAAATAAATAATAATAGTGTTAAAACATTGTTGTTACCTATTCCGTATTGGAAGATAATTTTTATGTATTTTTACCTTGACATACATAATGGTGGTATTAAGTAGTGAAAAACATTAACATAAGGTTATACTTTTGCTCAAATCACAGTAAGTACACATTACATGGATAAATGTGCCAGATGTTTTACAAAGTCATACTATCAAAAATATATAATATTGCTTAAATATTTGCGTGACTTATAGGTATTTGCATTATATCAAAAAAATTAAAATTAATTTATAATGTACAGTGATGGAAATAATCAAATGACAATACATCATTAAAAATGAATTGTACCTACTGTAAATTTGGTAATTCTTGATTTCACATAAGTGCGTTAGTTATTTTTATCATCCGAAAATCACAGGATGCACGTGTTCCTTCAGTATAAAGTCATTAAGATCAATTAGCCATTTAAAATAGTAACAAAATTCGAGAATTTAGTTATGCACATAATAACTAAGTGCAGTTAGTGACTTGTACGCAAATGCTTATTCATTTTCGTGGCATCGTGATGTATTAAAAAGTAACTAAGTGACCTTAGTGAGAAACGTTTGTTCTACATTTCACCAAAATATTTAAGTCTAATAATACTTAAGTGAAGTTAGTTACTTTTAATCATACAGTTTATTGCTATTACAGGCACTTAATGATTTCTGACATTTTTATATTTTCTAAAATATATAGAAATATCATTTTTTTATTTTCTCACATGGTAGATTATAGGTTTAAAAACACTTTGGCATCATTAAGTCATTTTGGCCAAAATGGCAATTAGTGACTTCTCGCTCGACACCGACGATATATCAACAATAAAAATTAATAAAAAAACCTGAATCTGGCATCTAGGTCTAGGGAATTAGAATACGTCCTGCGCCATAACATAGTTACATACTTAGGTACCTCCAAGTTTTGTTTTACTCAGTCACTTTTAAGACTTCTACTTATTTATATTTAAGAATTAATGTGTGAATTGTTTCAATCAAAAAAGGACTAAAAGTTTGATTTTGTACAATAAGCTTTTTCTTCTTTATGCCGTCGTATTGTTGATAATAAAAGTTGTATACATGATTAAGTAATTATATTTTATAGTTTACTTACAGCAGATTTTTTGATTATATTTAAAGATGTCCCAGTTTTTAAAAAGATGATCTATTTAGCCATCATTTTAGTTTCTTAAGTGCTTGTGTTTCGACTATTTATAGCTAAGGTTATTCAACTCAAATCACCAGTAGAATTTTGCTATTTTTAGAATTAGGAGTGTTAAATGGGGCGAATCATTTTGTTGCTTGTTGGAGAAATTATTAGGTTAAATGTTTTCTTTTAAGATGGGCTGGACAAAATTTAGAGGAAGGTACTATTTTAAGTAGGTATTTATTCAATGACTTATAGTATTAATGAGGTAGATTAACCTAATTAGGAATATGTTATAGCTAGAGTAGATACCTAATTTTCTTAAAAAAATCTAATTGCATTAAATAGCATATCCTATCAATCCTATCAATCCAAAGGTTGCCTGGAACAGATCACTTTTAGTGATAAGGCCGCCAATTATTCCATTATCATAAATTGTATCTTCCTACTTATTATGTTAGTTTATTAATGGTGTACATTAAAGTAGTTCTTTCTTTCTTCTCGAATTGCACTTCAAAACGTGGTAAATCAATGTTTCTTTTTTTGAGACTTGTTTTATGTAGGTATTATGGATTCAGTATTTATTACAGAATATTTAAACTCATAAGTAGGTAGGTATAGTAAAACCATTCTAAAAATGAACTTCCCTCCACAAAACCGTGATGATTTCAACGTGTGAGAGGAAATACAGAAAAACAGAATACACAGAAAAAAAAAATCACAATTTGGTAGAGGGGCGTTCATTTTAGAAATGGTTTTACTATACCTTACTAAGACATCAATAAGACCGCCTAATTAGGCATACCAACGTTTTAGTAGTTTTTAAGGTATTTTATAAAATGTTGATTATATTGGTGTGTGTAATAAAGAATAAGTTAGTATAAGATAAATTTGTATAGGTACCTTTAAATCTACTAGTATACCTAGTTAGAAGGTAAGTTATCGCAATAACTGAGACTTCCAAGTTTTTGCGTTCCGATTTCTCAAACAGCTCAATGCTTCAAAAATTTCGTTGCACGTGAGAGATAGGCCGGAGTTATGCACAATAGCCTACACAAGAAAACCACGACCAACCTCCTCAAGTCCGTTGAACCAAACACGTTGCAGTATCACAAACAAAAACAAATAACACAAGTTCAGTGGTCAATTCAGGAACACTTTATTGAGAACAACGAAAATCCAAATAGTAATCCAAGATTTAACGCAATGTTCCGATAAATTAGGAATAGTTCGTATTTCACGAAGAAGTTAGACAGTAACGCTTCACACGCGTGCGACTTTCATGCCGGCCGGCGCATAACTGAACCGCTCTCCGCTCATTCTGTTCAAAACTTTTAAGTCATGGAGACGGCAAAGCTATGTCGCGCCTCTACAACTCACGCACACAAGCACACCCAACACCCTATGCACAAACACGAAGCGAGCTTCCAAGTTCACTAAATAAACGAACACCAACACAGACGCAATAACACCGTCTACCCCTTGTTCGTGAAACGCGGGAGCGAGAGGCAGATATCAACAATCCATTTGAAGCAGCGCTTAGGAAAGAGAAAGCTAACCTTAACAGATGTATATCATTTTACGCAGGTAAGTATTGAAAATGTTGGTGTGCACGAATGAGACAGAGTACAAATTTGGCTTTGGCAAAGCCGGTTGAGTGGGAATGGGACAGGAACTGTTCAAGTCACCCGCTGTACATTCCTTCCTGATACCGGCGCGCCGTCGTACCTTTCGATCGTTCAAGTGGCAGATGAGGCTTTTTAGGGCTATCACCTGATTAATACGAATTCGATGACGATTATTGTGTCATCAATATAGGTCACAATGTCACACACATAATAAATTACATTTACCTACCTAATGATTCCAAAGCATCAGTTAATAGTAAAGTCTAATAATACATTGAATTAGAATCGCACAATATTTACAATAAAGATAACAAAACAGTTGAAATAGGAAGTGCTTAAGAGGGCGAGCAGAACAAAAGATTTTAAAAGAATACTTTAGAACAACCAGCAAGGGGGATTACTAATAAATGATTCAGCAGAGACAGGTAGCAGCCCTACCTACCTGCGTCAAGATGTCACAAAGTAGCAAGGTACGGTGCAAGTAACGTGTGTCTAAATTTGGATGTTTTTTGCATTCCTTTTATATATTTTGTGGAGCTTGTCTTGTACAATGAAGACATCTGCCTTGGTAAGCGCAGGGTATTGTGCATTCAGGTTATTAATTATGTAAAGTAATCTTTATCTTATTGTTAATTCATGTTTTTATCGTTTTGAATGATTTATGCGGCCCGTTAAATAAGTAGGTATAGTAAAACCATTCTAAAAATGAACTTCCCTCCACAAAACCGTGATGATTTCAACGTGTGAGAGGAAATACAGAAAAACAGAATACACAGAAAAAAAAAATTCACAATTTGGTAGAGGGGCGTTCATTTTAGAAATGGTTTTACTATACCTATCCTAATCCTTTTTGTAATAATGTTTTATTTTGTGAAATAAATAAATAATAATAAAATAATGCTTAAAAGATATGAGTGCTTCTATTGTGACTGTTTTTTTAAAGGATTTAATTTTTTTTCCAATTAATTATGTTATTTTTGAGAGATTGATTTTTATTTAAGATGAACATGAATTTAAAAAGAATGAAGTAGAAGTAGTAATTTCATAAATATAACATTTATTGTTTTTCTACTGCTAGCTAAGTACCTACTGATTTATAGATGTCTGTACTTACTAATATTATAAAGAGGAAAGATTTGTTTGTTTGTTTTTAATGAATAGGCTCTGAAACTACTGGACCGATTTAAAAAATTCTTTCACCTTTGGAAAGCTACATTATCCCCGAGTAACATAGGCTTAATAATAAGTATAGCAAAGAAAATTGCGGGAAAGTGTAAAACGCGGGCGAAGCCGCAGGGCGGAAAGCTAGTAAAGTTATAATCTCAAATTTAATCCGATTGTTTTCAATTGTTTATCTAAAGATAATAAGTAAAATAAAACGATAAATTATGCCAAACAATTAAAATATAAATGAAATAAAACAATGCTAAAGAACACGAAAAAACTGAAGCCACACACAAACTCCAAAACTTCCCACCACGCCAAAATCATAACAACAAAAATTGAAGAAAACAATATTTCTAAAGACTCGTAACTCGACACCATCAAAATACCATCAGGAGTCCTGTCAAGTACGAGAGCGTCAAGCGTAACACTTCTCAGAAACTGGAGCCGCTTGGACTTGACGATAATCCACCGCGACGGCATATCACAATATACACTTCGTTTTCATGTAAGCAACACACAAATTAGTGTATTATTAAGTATACCCCTTGTTTTTTATCCTATGTCAAACAACGTGTTAAATGACGGGAAAATAAGGTCAATTGATAGGTATACTCGAGCGAAACCATCCTCCGGATTTCAATGATTTTAGAATCGACGTTGATGGTTCGTTTCCTGGTATAAAAAACAAAAATTTTGCTGAACATGATGCGTCTGACAGTTTGACACGGGTATGCGCGGTACACTTCATTAACTCCTCGTGTACCTGAAATCCGGGATTGAAGAGCACTCGCAAATGCCAGTATATTTGAATCCAGAACTCCGAGCTAAAATCAGCTGCTTTAACAGATTCACTCTATTTTTGAAAATTTGAAAATCTTTTCGCAAGGATAAGCACACAAAGGAAGTCTGGCAGCATAACAATGATTTTATTTTCATACGGAATAGTTACTGCCGCGGCGCTCGCTAACTTGATTTTATTGTTTTTCCTTTTTGCGTTTGATACGTTACTAAACTGTGAAACTCGTTAACTGGGAACATGGCGCACAAATAATAGTAACAATTTGTGAGCTAGAACTTGATTTTACGATACCGTTGGCTGTAAAGGACTGTTCTGTAAAGCTCCATTGTTTTGACGTTATGTTTCCCACCAACTGTGCACTACCACAGTAAAGGAAATCTCTGGCTTCAAAAGCACGAAATAATGACGATGCATTGTGGCGCGTTGGATCCAGTAAGTCGCTATTATTTATTTCTTCCGAGGAGCCCGACAATAGCGTACCTCAGCCTCGCTGTCAGCGATACAATAAGCTCAGATGTAAGGTAGATGATGTTACCGGCCGTAATAAAAGAAATATTAGTTTCTTAGACGTCTGTCGTCAAATTTGTAGCATCTAGTGCTTATCTATTGTGCTCGTGTTCATTGTTCAGGGATTTGTCGAGCGCAGGACAGCTACCCATATGTTACACTGAAAACGGGATATTCTTGCGGCCCTTGGTGCACAAAGAGAAGCGCAGCATAACAATCGGATCTATGAATTTTTATGCGAAAACCGCGACAAGCAATTGGATAGTGGGTGGCGTGGTGGGATTGTGTTGACTGGGCCGGGCGAATCACGCGGCATGGTGGGAGCCATGAACACTGACAAAAGTGAGTTTGGCTAACCATTGATTTGGATTTCATGTTGGCTAAAAAACCCTTTGTAAAACTCGTCTGGCCAGTCGCGGAATTCACGTAGTGGAGTGCTCTATGGGAAGTCCGCGGTATTATTTCAGCTCGGCAGGTGAATACTAAGTGTCATTTTCATTGTTGGCTCCAAATGTGTGGCCACTTATCGGTTTTGCAACTTCGCACTTTCTATGGAACTGAACTTTTAAAATAGCCGCTGCATTTTTAAAGCTGCGAAGAATATTAACTTTTGTTTCCGCATTTTGCCTCTGCCCTACTATTGTTGAAAACGATTATTAATTCATGCAATAATTTTATGGAAACAATACGATGTAAGTTGTGATAGTACTTAGTTTATTTCAAATTAAATAATATCTTACAAAAAAAATCTTTACTTATAATAAACTAGCTGACTCGCCCCCGGCTTCACCTGGTTTATCCCCATGATTAAACCTGCCCTGGGTTACTACAACCATTTTAAAACAAAAATGATCTAAATCGGCCCAGCGTTCTTTAGTTGTGTAACTCTAGAGTTATAATAATAACATAATATTTTACAAACACTTAACAAAACTATTCCCAACCGCTTAATTTGAGAGCAACAGAAATAGTTGTTAAACAAACTTGTCTGGTTTCACATTTCCTACTTAATAAACGTCAAAAAGCATCGCAATTCTGGTCAGAAGGCGTTATGACGCTAACATGACGCCTGCCTGACATCCGACCACCAGGCATTTGATCTTGTTATACTACACCAGGCAACTCTTTTAGATACGACTGAATTTGGAGAGAACAGTATTTTTTGCTTACTGTACATATGAAAGACTACACAAACGTTAGACAGAAAAAATGTCAATGATCTATATTCAACCTGATTATTGCAGGTTGTAATGAAGATTACTTTAGTTTGATCTTTATAATAAATAAATAAATATTGCTGGACAATTTTTACACGACATCTAGCCCCGTGGTAAGCTCGAAGCTTGTGTTACGGGTGCTAGATTTCTGATATACTTAATTATAATATACATACATAGATAGATATTTTTTATTATACATATATAACACCCAGAACCTTGTAGACAATGAAATATCAGGTTGCCGATGATAATGACGAACCAATTGTGCTGCTTAGTTAACCGAATCTACATGTGGTGTAACGAAGGATCAGTCAGTGTAAATGGAATTGAATTGAGTCTGTGTAGTAATCAATCAGGTGCCTCGGTTCTGTTATTGTTCTGATTTGTTGGTTTGTTGCGGGTCGGTTGAGGAAAAGGGCTGGGTTACTGGGAAATTGGGTCAGAGGAATTTAGCCTTTGCTGTTGTCAAGAGACGGTTCAGTTTCTGTTGTTGGAAAATGCTTTGATGTTGGTTGGTTTATGCGGGTTCCGTATTTAAGGAGTCGTTTTAAGTCATCGCGAAAAATACCATATTATTATCAGAAAAAATGCAGCAGTAAGTTTATGCAGCTATAGACATTTACTTCGAATTTGATATTTATATTTAAAACAAACTATGTATGTATGTATGTATGTATGTATGTATGTATATTATATTAAGTATATCAGAAGTCTAGCACCCGTAACACAAGCTTTGAGCTTACCACGGGGCTAGATGTCGCTGTGTAAAATTGTCCAGTAATATTTATTTTATTTATTTTATTAAACACATAACTACAAAGTAGAAGTCATCATCTTATGTTTTCGTTGCCGAAATTAACAGAGAGAGCAAGTGGAAGTAAATCCTCCAATGTATTGAGAAGTGTTGTATCGATCCGTACTCTTATAAATATTATTCCTGAATCTATGAAGCTCCGTCTTAAAATACAGAGTGGAACTCGGTGATAATAATTTATTATGCGATGCCCTGCGGTAACCATTAGTTTGATTAGCTCGTTCTTGCACGGTTGTGACTTTCCCAAATGATACAATCAATTCACGTTTACACCTCAGTCATTGCTATTGATAAGGGTTGTTATTGCTTGGCAGATTCTTTACTTATTTTATTAAGAACATTACCACGGCTAGTATAATAAAATAATCACGGCAGTTAACCAGTTGCATTATTATTCAAAAAAAAATTCTTCTGATATTCAGAACTAAACTACAATACCGAAGTAACATTTAAATTTTATTAATTGTCAGTTTAGAATTATTAAAAGGGTTTCTTAGAAAGAGCTCAAAATCATTTACTTTGTTGATTTTGGAAACAGACTTGATTAACAAATATAAGCTTGTACATTTATAGGCTTGATTGAAGTGAAAAGTTTCGACAAAGTTCAGTGAACGGAGGGTAGGGAAGTTGTACCTAATCACTGATTTTATTTTCCATTACGATGCGTCCATTGCTTTTACGTGTCTAAATATGTTTGTTGTATTAACCAGTACAAAAAATCTTCATAATGTAAACTGTTACACCTCTATTGCTTGACCTATTTTGTATTACAATTTCCGACTAGCTGATTGTCATGTTTTAAGAAAAATATCGTCTAAACAACAATGATTTTTTACCAAAGAACTTCCGATAAAAGATATTATTTGATACATTTACATCATCACAAATTCCAACACAAAATCAAACTTTTTCCAATAGAAAATAAATACCTCATTTTTATTCGACAAGGCGCATCACATCGATTAAAAACGAATAAAAAAATCGATTATTAAGTAAACAAAGTAGCTGATATCGATAATAATCTTCTAACGACATAAACTCGGTGACAAAGTAAAAGGGTATCGATTTCAGTTCCGATTACAACAAAACGTGTCTTTGTGCCTGAAACGGGCATTATACTCACTGGAATAATGGAGCGATTTGTTTTATAGGTACTACGATTTACAAATGCTCATGTTAATGCATGCTGCGAGTTAAATTACTTTATTTTAAAGATTTATATTATATTTTAGGAATTGGTTAATATGTAAAATCTTTTTTTGAATTTGTAGAAAGATCATAGCCGATATTAATGAGGAATAAACTGAACTACCTACATGGTTTAATGTTGCCTGAAGCAATTTCAATCAAACGTTACCCTGACAAAGCTCGTTTTCGTCGTAAGATGATTCAGAACGACACAATGCTAGGGCGAGCGCGGAATAACTTGAACTTTCCCAACTTTTAAAGCAATAATAGCATGTTTGTTAGTTTTTATAATACTAAGCATCCAAAAAGACACGTCTCCATTTATTTTTTAAGCTATTTTATAAAAATTATATTATTATTATCTATCAAGACTCTTTTTAATTGCTTTTATGGGGATACCAGTGCTGGGACGTAATATTATGGCTAGATATGATTAATTTTTTAATCAGATTGTGTGGTAAATACAAATCTAACTTGTTGCAACTTAATTGTTGTTGCACTTGGCCCTATATCAATAAGGTACTTAAACTTACCGTCGCTGAAGTCGCAGCGGTCCGCTAGTTTAAAAAAATTAGAGTATACTGCAGATTCTTCTTCTAAAATCTTATAAAACGTAAGCAAAGCCAGGCTGTAAAACTCCAAGACGTCCATCGCCCCTCCAAACACTGTCATGTTTATTTGCTTTAAAAGGGTACGCACTTTTCTTCACACTATAGAACGAGTAGATGCGATCTCCTGAAATGTGACGTTGAAGAGGAGCACGGGGTGATTTAGGTAAATAGGTTAGAGTACTCTTCCTTTACGTGAAACGTTGAAAGTTAAAACCTTTTCGCAATAACTGAACTTACAAGATCAGGTGGTGTAGCTTGAAATCGAGTGGAAGTAAATCTATATGTAATAAATAAATATGCAGAAATTTCTGCAAGATATACTCGTAATAGTGGCATTTGATTTAGATTTTGTAAATTTGAAATGATAACAAAAGCGAAATGGTTTAAACGCAAAATTGTTTATTTTACTCAGATTGATAAAACGATAGCATCGTCATTGTGTAGTTCTGTTCTGTGGCATCGTTAGAAAAACCACAGAACATATAATTGCTACGCAACTTAGTAGTGGTAAAAAATACATTTTTATCTTATAAGGTCTCCTAATAATATATGGCTTTTGATCATCATCATTTGCAACCCATATACGCTCATAAACACGCATGGGTCTTCATTACATTAATAATGATTGACTCACGTAGGCTATCAAAATGTTAATTAATTTTTTCAATACCATTTTCAGGCTCAGAACAAGACAACGCTGACCAGTAGCTTTACTTGATTTGTTAAAGCGTAGCTGGAAGTCTCTATTACAAGAAATTGAAATTCAAAGTGAGTGTAGTTCCGTTAGCGTTTGAGCTAGATTTATACCGGAAGTTGCCCGGTCAATACCAAGTTTCTGCATAAACTGAATAGCAGATAACAGGAATTTCAGGAAATCGATATTAGAAACAGAGATTTACTGGAGATTTCCTCTTGGGAAAACACTTTAGTCTGAACAATCGACGTATAAAATCAATGATAAAATTTAATGAAGATTAAACAGTATTGTGAAAGCTTTAGTATATATCAAATAAAAGTATTGCAGTTGTCAAAATATTTGGTGAATAATGCTTGTCCTCTAGAGCCGTGTAGGCTAAGAAGCACACTCTTCTTTCATTCCGAAGGTCAATTGATTCATCACAAAATATTGATAAATCTCAATGATCTAAGACGTAAGTAAATATACTCAATTTAATCTTCAATTCTGTACCACAAAATACAGTATTACATAAAAAGAACGGTACCTTAGAATTCCGATCACAAACGCAGAAATCAAAGACGCCAGCAGCTATCTTTACTTAAAAACTTCACCTTTAAATTAGTTTCTGTTCAATACAAGGACGTGAGCAGCCTGAATAATTACACCTTCCCTTTCCTACTATTGATTGAGGGAGTTCTGTTAAGTTCCACAATCCTGGACCATCGCCCATCAAACTGCAGGAAAAGGACAAAACAAAATGTATAAAGGAAATTGCTTCCACAAATCCACTCGTATCTTCGACAATAAATGTGAAACGGCTCTCCGCCCTAATAGCAATGAAATCACGAAACCAAAATGTCCCGTGTCGTGGAAGTCGATCCCTTGCAGGTTTTTTATGGATTGTCAAAACATATTTTATGTATCATGATTTGATAATTTTATTTTGATTTCAGGACATTTGTTATTACCCTATGGTGCTAGTCTAGAAGTTATATCACCACCCATTACTTCCCGAGGCGTATATTTTGATATCCACATGACATTAATAAAATGTTTAATAAACTAAAAACTTTAAATTAATATTATTTATTCCAGCAAGTAGGTAGGTACCTACTGTTTAAGTCATCTTTGTCAATTCACAACAATAAACAATTAGTTTCACATTGATAAAGTTCCAACGAAACTCCCCAATATCACTTTATCTGCATGAAAGTTATTCAATTAACTACATCCCATTTTCAGTTACAGAATTCACTATTCCAAGGTTAAGTGCCTATTCGATAATCTATTTTGACTCGCTATTCTCGCGTTTCAAAGGGAACTTACTCACTTAAAGTTGTGCTTAGAAATTGCCCTCAGTTTCTACTAAGGATAACTTTAGTATTATTTCTCTTGCGAACTTGGAATTACATGTAAAGGTACAGTTGGGTTAAATGGAATAGCTTTTTCGATGGACATTCTAAGGAACTTCAAGAAAGCTTTGAGACAAAAGATTGAGGAATAAAGAGTCAGACATTGAGAGTCTGAATGAGTATTTACGCGGAACTATGTTTTTCTATAATATTAGATTATTACAGTAAGCTCAGAACTTAAAAAAATAAGCCAGCATGCTTTTTTTAAAGGCATGTCATGCAATCAGTGACAAGTTTGCCTATGGGTAAAGCACAGGGTTATTGTACTGGACATTTTAAGTTTAAAAACTGAAAAAATAAAGTTTTTTATAGTAGTGTAAACGCTAAAAACTCATTATTCTTGTGAAGATTTAACCGTCAACAGAGGATCACAAGTGAAAAATTAACCCACGAATTATAATCCTCGGGATATCAAAATGCTGACAGAGGTTTCGTTGGATGGCAAGTGTCAAAGTTAAATTGAATATTATAGGAATGATCTTTGCGGCAAAGTTTCGTCGGTTGCCGCTCTTGCCGCTGAGTAGTTAATCCAATGCCACAATTCACTTCAAGTTATTCCGGCACAATTGCCAGTAACTCGCGTTGCTTATTCATTGGCAGGCTACGGAATTCAGTTACTGGTTAGTTGTCTAGTCGGTAAGCTGGTCTATGATTTAGTTTTATATTTTTATAAAATTCTAGCAGTTCTATGGGATTTTTGTGTTTTAAGGATTTTACAACTTGTTTTATGCTGTATTAATATCAACATTTACAAACCATGAAAGTCATATTAATTATATCACAGTTTAGTTTTGATAACTTACTAAGTTTTGGTAGAAAGATTGTCATTTCAAAATCGACAAGTCTGCAACTTAAATTTGGCTTAATTAGAATAGAAATATAATTAGATTAGAAACATAATAACCATTTAGCGAACAGTATGTTTTCATATTTTTGTATTGTAGATATACATATGTACGGATATAATAACTATACACTCTTTTGTAACTATACTCTTAAATCTAAAACAATATTATTAAGTTTATTGCTTGGGTGATTCATGAGCGTAGAACCTACAGTACGAATCTAGATAAAGTGATTACGTTTATTACGTCTAGACATCCTTTATAAGACACTAACATGGTCCATCTTATTTATTGTTTTATTCTGAAGTAACTCTTTTGAAATAAATGAACCAACTCACTAATTATTTGAAATAGGACAACCTGTATAAAAAAAAAACCTGTGTAAAATATTACACACTCGTAGAAATGTCAAATTGCTATAATCATTATATTCTTTTACGTAAAAAAGTGACTTCATCATTAGACCATTAATAACAGTAACAACCTAAATAGATCTAAAGCTCTGATAAATACAAATCAATGTTTAATATCCTCTTGCTTTCTAGTTTTCTATGTAAAAGTGCCCAAACGTACACCCCTCATAATTCTACCACGGTGCGGTATTCTCAGAAGCAAAATGAAAGGCTTTGAGTACATGTAATAGTTACAGTAAGAGCGCAAAATGTACTTACACTTTGGTCTAGAACGTTTCGGAATCAATGTTCCTTTCAGTTTAACTATACACTTAGTTTGCGGACCTAAAGGTTTTATGAATTCATAAACTTAAAAGCAAATAATGTTTATCTTAGAAATAATTTTTAATTTAATTATTATTTTAGTAACCTATATCAAAATCCACTTTTAATTGGGCACGAATCTCTCCAATAGAACCCACTGTAACTTAATAGTATTATATAAATATTGCTGGACAATTAATTTACACAGCAATATTTAGCCCCATGGTAAGCTAAAGGTAACGGGTACTAGATTTTTGATATACATACATACTTTAATTTATATAATATAGATTTCTATTATACATAGACACACCGAATATCTGGGACACATATTTTCAGATCGTACAAATTTTATCCCGAATCGGGAAACGCAACAGCAACCTTGCGTCGCAGGCGGATCTTCGCCCGCTACGCCACAAAGGTCGTAAACTATTAATCTTGAGAGAAATTGTAAAAACACCACGTATATCACGTGGCTAAGAGTTTGCAGTTGACGCTATAATGAAAAGGTCAAGTTAATACATTTTTTTATAATTAATCATCATCGACCTTAATCCTAGGATCTAGATCCAATCTCTTTGAGATTAACCTGACGTAATATTGACGGGAGTCTTCTACAAATCTCTAGGCGACGCACGTCCTTCTCGTAACATATTAAGGTACATAGTTCTGTAGAATTAAAACCCATTTTCCCTTGACATTTAGGTAATGGATATTGTTGATAAAAGACTTGAACAAATTGAAATTTTGAGATAAAAATGCCTCATCGATTCTAATACATTTTTCTTATTGAAAAATCAAAAGATAAGCATAGAAGTTGATTAAACTAATCAACATAAAACTTTCTTTATTCCTTCAATATACCTAAGTTAGTTGTAATTGTAATGCTTCGTATTAATAAGTATGTATAAGAAATAAACAAATAAGATTTCGTATAGTTCTAAGATAGTTAAAGCTCGCATAATTTAAGAAGAAATATTCAGAGGTTCACGGCGGTCTTTAAACCCAAGACCTTCTGAGTGTGCTAACTTATCAAACACGGCTCCTGGTTTAGAAAATATAATATTATTAACAATATAAGGTTATTTCACTTTCAAAATTTTCGTGAGTTATATATACTATTCATTTTGTACAACGGGAATTACTCACGTATTTACATAGGAGTTAAACAACTCTCGACGTTTCGACCACAACAAGAGCAGTCTTTATCAGGAGGAGTGAGCGTCCCGCCGTGCCCCGTCTCCTCTCAGGTCGCGCGCACGGTTCTCACTCGGTGCTCTTGTTGTGGTCGAAACGTCGAGAGTTGTTTAACTCCTATGTAAATACGTGAGTAATTCCCGTTGTACAAAATGAATAATATAAGGTTAACTCAAAAAGTACAGGTATATTCTTCGAGCACTCGCCCTACGCATCGAGCGGTGCCACAGACATTATTTAATCTGCGGTCCCGCGGACCCGACATGATCGTGTCCCGGGAGACCGCGACCCTAATTGTACGTGTCCTGCCTCCCGAATCAGGCGGCGATTGTTTCAACTAAACATGACAGATTTGCTTTGCCGAAACATTGTCTTGTTCGATCCGGATTTGAGATGCGTTTAGGAAATAAAAACACTTTTGCGGTAGTTCTCGTAGTTATAAACTAACTTGATTTTGTTTATGTTGTGCTAGTACGACCTAATTAAATAGAGTTGACGAATTCCTGCATTAATTTATGGGCCACTATTTACCAATAGGTTCAAGGCTGATGATCGGCACAGTTTTAAATTGAAGCAATTTTTTCGTTTCTAAATGACGATCAGTTACACAAATACCTACACTTATTAAACTAACCCAATTTAGTTTATTTTTGTTTTAATTAAAATCATTAAACTAAATTTGAACTTTCTTTGAAACTGTCTCAAGCTAACTCAAATAAGTAATTTAATATAATAAATAATAAATTACTCTGCTTAAGACTTCACACACAAAATACCTTGTATGGTGGATTAATATATTTTTCTAAAACAATGTCCAAAACACCCTACAATGATTAACTATCGTAAATAATTTTATGAATAAATGCGTAATTAATAAGAGAAATATAAATGTCATTTAAATTGACCATTGATGATTCATTTTGTTTATTCATTCGTTTTAAAGGCACTATGATAGGGAACAATGTGCAATCAAGGCAGAACATTAGTCTCCAATACAATGGTGCAGTGAGTGGCCACACTTATTCAAATCAATAACATTGTAGGTTGAAATGTGCGGATAGATTTACTAGTGACAAAATAATCTGTAAAGTAATCTTTGCTAAATGTTAATAGATTTACTAACAATGTGTGATCGCGTGATAGAAAACTTAATAATAACCTAATATTTATGTTTCCACTGTAGAAAAGTAGAACATTTACCACAACAAAAAACAAGAAACGAAATGTGTTCTCACAAAATAAGTAAGCAGTATGTTTGCAAATGTTAGCAGCGTATCCTCATAAACTGGTCTATTAAACGGAGGACCTTCGAAGCTTTTCGCAAACCCAGTAGAGCACGGGCATCGTAAGATTTGGAGCAAGGATCTTGCGCTGGGTGAAAGGAAATTCAAGGTGACAAGATTACCTGGACCACAGCAATGAGAAAATGCTTTCCAGTTAACACAGAATAGAGAATACATGTCCTTTAAATATATAAATTTACTATAAGTTAGGGTTGCTTAAAGCTGAAATAAAATATTAAATTTCTTTATTTTATTTGTTATGTAAAAGTTAATAACTAAATTAAATAAATTATTTTGTAAAATTAGGAGATTTTCTTTACTAAGGACAAATACTTCGTCACTATAAAATAAATATTAGTTACCTACGTTATTATTATATTTTCAGCAGACAAATAAAATAAAATTATTATCAAGTTACTATCATAAAAACATCATTAATCATCCTTTGTGTACTGAAAACACAATGATGAATGCGGATGGATTCTTAGAATCTATTTAGAATTCTTGGGAGTCTGACTGATCTCTAGGATATACACTCAAGCGAAACAACTCAATGTAATTACAATGTTGATAAAAGTGTTTCTACTGACTTTACGTACATTTCTGTGTAATAAGGTTCAGAGTAAGGTACAGGTGACTTGAAAAAGCTTTGTGCCAAGATCCTCTGCCAACTTGATAAGAATAAATTTCGTAAAATGTTTAGCTCTTGAAATGGCTCGATAAACTGGATTCCTTATCTTGTCCATCAAGATTACTTTCAAGATAAAATGGCAAAGGTGAATGAGTATTTATTCCTCAAAACGTTATTTTCAATTAATGTTAATGTTAATTTAAGGTATTAATATTGTCGAATCTGGCTATTAGAGTATTCATGTTCACTGTCAAAATATTAGTTCGTATGTAATATAATTGTTGTAGCCGTAGGCTTAAAGATCGTTAGTATATTTTCTTTTAACACTTAGTCATTTTTTCAACAACACCAAAAGTTCAAATAAATAATTAGATAAAATATGACAATACATAGATAAATACAAAAACACTATTTAAAATAATTGGTCATTTATATAATTTATAAAAGAAGTAAAAGTAACTTCTATGTTGTAGTTTAAAAGACCGTCATCGCATTTCTTCAACGCGATAACTTGCTCCCTTACAAAACTCATTACAAGTCCGCAAATAAGAAGTCGTAAGGTAACCTTGCAACAGCCATTAAGCTATGCCAAATGATATTTCGTCTCACCTAGGGTCGTTTACATGGGGAGCACGGGGCAACTCAAATACGCCGGGTTTAATCTCAGTCCTGCTATCCTTAGCCAATGACTAGAAAACTTTATTTTGAGAGTAAATAAGGGTAATCGGCTTCTTTTTTTGAAAGAATTCTTTGTTATTCTTCTCAGCAAAAGCTAAGGTAGTTTGCTGAGGGATATTCTTTGAAGCCACGACCACTCAAGTCAAGAGTGTAACGATTTTAAAAATGATTTCCTTTAAAATGTTACTTCTTAGAGTATTATTAGTGTTAGTGTTTAGTGGTTTAATAATAGGTCTTCTTATAAGTTTTATCAATATGCGTTTGTTGCTACCCACCTAGCTATGTGGCGCAAACCTAAGAGTGTGTGTGTCATTAAAAATAAACTAAATTGTCCAAGACTTCCCAATAATATTGCCCTTAATATTTTTTCGGATTCATTCATAAAACGAGGGAAAACCGCGCGACGAGTATTTGCAATATATTTGGTCGAAGAACTTTTCTGCAAATCTAAACCAAAATAAAACACAAAATTCGTAAGGCTTCCTAAAATATGATACGATCCAGAAAGAGGAAAATATTAAATACCATTTACGTTTACTTCCAAACACATAAATTAATGATATCGTATCTCTGACTGTCAGTATAAACAGAATGATATTTTTAGGAAAGAATAATATTTTGGGCATATTTCTCGAATATTTACATAATGTAGTTATTTGAAGATAACGAGAAATTATTTTTAATTCTGTTTTTCTAATCATGGTACTTTTAATTTTATCTTTTAGTTTTATTCGTTTTTATTCTATAAACAACTTAAAGTTATCGAAGCGTGAGCAACCATGCGGTGCAATTTTGAAAAGTAACACGACTTCAAGTTTATTAATCACTAAAATGACTCCAAACTTATTACGTGTTAGAAACTTTGATTGCGATAGAAAGTTTCTACGACCCTAGTTGTAAAGTTCAGCAATTATTTCTAAATAACAGTGGTTTGAAACCTTAAGGACAAGTGGGCTCATCAGACTTTTTATCTTGCTGCAAACTCCCACTGCTTGATAGCATTGAGAAAAATAAAACAAATAGCTTTTTTACTAGTAGGTTAATGCTATGCTAGTTATATTAGGGATGGAAATAATACATCTTATAAATTGTTCTTCCATTGTAAAGAATAAGAAGATAGTTATTGTCAAAAAAAAACATGATAAAGTGTCAAAGCCCTATAAAAAAGCTTTTCAAACACAAATAACATGATGAACACGTGATAATTTGTTTTGATGAATTTTAATTATCGCTTATATTCAAATAAATTATATCACTTATTCAATACTGCGTAATTTATTCTGTAATATTTTAGTTTTCTGTGCGAAATTATTAGTTTAAAGCCACCAGTGGTGTACGGACCACTGTCTAAGAACCACTGAAGGGATCCGATGAAGGTATGATTAAATTCTTTGTTGTCATGTGTCAGTCCGAACACATGAGATGTCTACCTCAGCTTAGCTCCTTATGTGAGACTTGTCTCTGTGTATATTTTTATTTAGAAATTTACGGAAACTTGAATCTTCTTATCGTCAACGCAGAGGTGGTATAATCGGATAGCGTTTTTCCTTGTTTGAAGAAGAATAAAAATAAAATTACGCTTTATAACTTAAATTGTGTTGTTTTGTAGTTTGACACTTATTAAAGTATCTTAAATTTCTATGATCTATGAAATGACGTCCCATGGGTATTTAGTTAATTATGTATTCTTAAAAAACACACTATTTTACAGGGTGTTTCGTAATGGAATAGTGAAAACCATACAATGTCAATAAAATATCAATATAATGTAATATCTGATATCTAGTAGCTATAGGTAGTAAAATTTTTGACTTGGGGATAATTACAGCCAGTATTATCAAGTCATAAATTTATTAAATTGAAGAATCACGTTGTAATTTTAATCTTACAACGAATTAAGATTAAAATTACTCATGAAAATTCAAAGTACTTTATAAAAGCATTTCACTTTATCATCTTTCCATCATAATGAAAACGATTTTCAGAAATCCATCTTGAAACGCCCTAAAAACAACACATCTACCCTCAAATACCTTTCAATATTCAATAAAAACTGTCAAACAGGATCATATAAAACTCGTTGCGATATTTTGCGAACATAAAACGTTTAAATATCGCTATGCAAACAGGTTTCGCAAGCGTGTCGCAGAGTCGATTTACCTCGGCCTATTTTTATATCCTTCGCAATTTATCGGGAAAGGATACGGGACATAAGTTGTTTAGGTGTCGGGTTACGGGAACCTTTGAATACGAGAATGGGACAATCAGTATTATTTTTATGATATGTAGGCTATGACGTACGAAATTTTATTTAAAATATGAAAAAATAAATAATGTTTATGTTAAAAATTCTGTATTAAATGAATCATTTATTAAAATGAACACAACACAATGTTTTAACGTGTATGAAGTATTAAGTAAAATGTTGCATTTCTAACGTTAATTTTAAATATGTTAACTTCAATTATAAATTTTTATTAAGTTTTTAACTATTTACTTTTGTACATACACAAATCAATTTATATTATGCATAGTTATAATAAAAAAAATTTTGAAAAGGTATGTTGTTATGACTATGCTTGTGTTTGCATTGTGTATTTGTTTTATGCCCGTAAACTATGTGTAAATAAGGGGGTTGCTTTAAATAGATTTATTTTACCTAACTTTTATTTTACCGCATACTTTTTATAGTGAGATTCACAACAAACAACGCAAACCTCATCAGATAATCATCAGATATATAATAAATTTAGTATTAAACTTGGTGTACAAAATAAGATCAAAACATGGATATTGCGGAAATGTGCCATATTTCTGCTTGGAAATCTTTTAACATTAAAATAGCCAGTAAGCATTATATATGTAGGTACATACTCGTAGATTATCTCATTAAAACAAAATAAGATAAAAGTTTCCAATCAACGGATCTGTTAGTAATTACCCATTTATTTTCTTTATGTATGTTCCGCAACTGCATCGATGCGTTCTGTCGTCAATGGAGCGTGTGACGCGCGTCATTTGTTTCAGTGTCACAAATCTCCCAAACCTCCCCCCCTATCCGCAGGGTCAGCCCTCGGTCAATAAACAGAGTGTTTTGAAACAAGCTTGTTAAATAACGACCTCATAGTTTACACGATTTTCCCAACCTATTATAATGTAGACGTCAGATAACAATTGATTCATTGATTGATTTGATGTCAGGATCTATTTTTAAATATGTAATTGGTTATGAAGTACGTTACATTAATTCTTGAACAAAATTGTTTGTACTAAGCCAATAGTAGTCAAATTCTTTGCCTTTTTATTTAAGAACTATATTAAAATGTTTTAGCATCATTGTTTAAGACCTTAGTTTAAGACCTGCAGTTTTATGCATTACATAAAATTGTGTATATTAAATACAACACAATGTAAGTTTAGCGACTTTCAACGTCTTACAATTAAGTAGTCAGCACTTAAACAGAACTTTGTTATAGTCGTGAGTTCTGCCACCCAAATTAGTTTCCAGAAGAATTAATGTGTACCTATTCAATACCTTTCAAATCATCATCATTATAAAAACCAATTTTAAATAAAATAAAATACATGATCAAAAAGTAACCTCGAGTGGGAGTCGAACCCACGAAGTGCGAACAAATGTAGTGGTTAGCTTAGCCGGGGCTAATTTAGGCGTGAATAGCACAACATTTCTTTTAATCTTTAAAATTATTTTAGTACAAACCGGTTTTTTCACGATGTTTGCCTTCACCGTTACAGCACGTGTTTATAATACACACAATAATTTTCTTTGAAGAAAATAATCGAGTGGTGCGCGGTGGGGTTTGAACCGACCTTTGGAATGAAAGTCAAGTCTGTCTCCACTTAGCCAACACGGCTGTTTAAGAATACTCGATATCAAACAAAGTAACCAAAATGTCAATAAGAAGCATAAAATTACCCTGAAACAGTACAAATGCAATTAAACGTCGCAGTTAAACTCAGGCATTGTCGTAAAAGTAAAAGCTCTTCGAAATCTTTGTTAGATTTACGAACGAACGAAAGCGAGAATAATTTAATAACTTTTGTAATGATAAACGTATTTTCTTGTGGTTTCTTCGCGATAAAAGAAGCACAAAGACTATTCTTAATGGTTTTCTTTTGTGTTCAGCGTTTTTAAGTCACTATTTTGGGGCCTGTTTATTCGCGATCACAATGGTCGGTAAACTTATTTATTAGGTTGAAATTATTTACAGTTATTCCTCTCATTTTTACAATTAAATGCAACTGATTAAAAGTCAGTGAGATATGAAAAGTTAATGTACAAAACTACTATAAATCAAAATGTATTCATAAAATGTAATATTAAGTTTTGTTACATTTTATTAAACATTGTAAGTGATTGATGGTCCTGAAAGATAAAGTGCTATTAAAAGTTAAAAAGATTAGAAATTTTCAACAACATTATTTAGTTTATATTTACGTTGGTTGTTTTAAATTTTAATATTAAGATGGAATAAAGATACCGGAAAAATAAAAATGTTTTTAATTTTAAAAGCAATGAATCGGTTTCCGTTACATCCATAAACAAAACCTCCGCATAGAAACAGAAAATAATGAAACTTCACGATCCATTCGATACTAGTTTCCTTTTCGTTTTGTTTGGCCGCAACTTGGAACATCCTGTAGGCACATTTCGGGTTCGAGTGCATAAAACGTCACAGACGCACGTACAAGAGCATTCATCCTGTATACTCCGCCATCTATACTTTTAATTGGCAATAGATTTTTCCTGCAGGTAGACATGTCGATGCTTTTGTTGTTTGCATCTGAGGGGATCTAACAAGTTATGTGAGGAGAATTTGGATGGAATGCGAAAATAGCGCGATTAAAAATTAAGGATAAGAGTATTTTCTCAATTCCTATCAAAATTTGAGAATATTTTATCATTCTTTCTAAAAATTTCCGCAATATGGTCAAATTTCAGAAAAATGCAATTTCGACATAGTCAAGTAGGTACTAAATGGATAAATTCAATGAGTGAATATAACAGCGTAAATACGTTTCAAGCCTCAATGTACAGTAAATTAAACTTGGCTATTTAGCATAGCGGTTAATGCCTCATTTTCTCCCTCACTTGCATAAATTAGCGCAATCAATAAGGCAATTTATTTGCCGTTTTTACTGCAATTTAGCTTGAAACAATTCGAGTGGAATGTCTTCTAGTGCTTTGTATGCCACTGGCAACCTCTTAATTGTAGTTGGACTTCGTGACTAGACTTTGAGCGTGTTCATAAGTTCATCGTAATATTTGATTTTCATGGTATTTCAATTAGTTACATTTAAATAATGTTGCTCGTTTTAAGTGGCAGTGGACAATAAATACTAATAGTAAGATATAAGGTAAGGTAATAACCTTCGGCCATCTGGGGTAGTCAGGGATCCGTAGTAGGTACATGGAAATCAAGTGATTACTAACAAGCTAATTTTTGGTGAGTAGCTTCGTTTCGATGAGACGTCCAAAGATATCCTATACCCAACACTCGATTGTGGTAGATAACAGAGATATCAAGGATTAAAAAAATCAAGGATGTAAAACTGGGATAACGGACCACGAAATTTGTAGGACAATATGTTTTATCTCAAGATAATTATCTAAATTATATAAAAACATGTTTGTCCTACAAAACCTATGGTTTGATCAAATAGTCCGCCATTTCGAAAATGTATCGAAAACGAGGTCAATTTAAATGATTACTATGATTACTAACCAGCTGATTTTTTGTTGTATACTTAATTAATATATATAAAATTTAACGGACATATTGTCCGACAAATTTCGTGGTCCGTTATCCCGGTTTTACATCCTTGATTTTTTTAATCCTTGATATCTCTGTTAGCTACCACAATCGAGATTTGGGTATAGGATATTTTTAGTCGTCTCATCGAAACGAAGCTACTCACCAAAAATTAGCTTGTTAGTAATCACTTGGTTTCCATGTACTACGGATCCCGGCCTATACTTACTTGTTTACCGAAACAGAATAGAAAATATGTATACATTTTTTGTTTTTTTTTTTGTGTTGTAAGTAAGTATAAAATAGCCATATTAATTATCATTAATTGTATTAACAACTCCTAAAGACACTCTATCAACCCAAGTGATAACTTATTCAGTTCTCGATGACAAAATCTGTCATTCACAAACATTTAAACAATGAAACCCAGAAGTTTTAATTATTGTCCTGATTCACTGTCAGTGGCTCCCAACAAACGGGGAACAATCCCACTGCCATCCAATTATTCAAACTTTTAATTAATATTAATAGGAGCTCTCTTTCAGAAGAAATAATTCCGAAGATAAAAAAATCCTCAGAAAATCTGTTAGCAGCTTTGGTCTGTAGATTAATGCGAAAACAATAAGCCGTCTCTAAAAATAGACGGTGACGAATAATTTTATTCTTCGTTATTGGGACAAAAGCTGATGCTCCAAGTAATAAACGTCAAGATAGAAAATTAAACGAAACTAAAGCTTGTGCCGGCATCTGGGGGAAGACGCAAAGTTTGGGACGCTTTGGGTCTTAAAAAAACTAAATTAAGACCGGGTTTCTATTTGTTTTCTGTGAGCGACAGGTCGGGGCTCTGTGTAAACGCATTCCGTACTGTTTCGAATGTTTAATGAAACTTTTAGTTCCGGTTTCGAAGATGTATAGAATATCCGGTGTTGAATTTCGTTGACTTCGTGCTGTCTTAAATTAGTCCCACATTACTGTAATTGTTTATGGTAAACATTTAATTAAAATATTACCGTTTCTAATCAGATCACAAGACAAGAAGAGGTTTATTATATTTTTTGTAACACAAAATAATCCATAATAGTTATGTCAATAATTTGAAAAGTGTATATTATTTATATCAATAATAAAATAAAATTATTTGAGGTGTACCTTATTTTAAAATTACTGGTATATAATAGGTGCCACATAAAAATATTCTTTCTGGCATAAATTATACCTACTAACGGCGAATGACATGGCATCTCGAGTCGATTAAATAGGAAGTATAGTTTTTTAGTCGTGATAACAAGTATTTATTATTTATTCTATAACTTGAATACCAATTGATTTTTTTAAATTTAAGGGAACTTTTAACCGCCAATATTAAAATAACGTAGAAAAATGTCAGCCGATTCTTAGCCCTTCTTAAAAAGTACACAACATAAAATCGAAGAGATATGTGAGTAAAATAATTGAGTTTTCTTATGTCTAAACTAACCTTTGGGCAATGGTTCTATGACAACGGTGATGGCGCCCACCACGTTGACTCCAAACAGCAGCCAGAACGCCATCGCTGTCCGGAACTGCTTCCTCTCTCCCTCCATCATATCACATCACTTATACACGCGAACACCTGAAACGTAAACAAAAATATATCAATAAAAGAAATATCTATAATCTGAGAATGAGCCGTGTTGTTTATGTGGGTTCACACTGTATATGACATTGTAATGACGACGAAGACGACGAAGTAACATGAGTCCGTCGGTATCAACGTGATCGTGATTCTTTTAACTGATCGACATATTTTCGTACTGTTTTGCAATCGAATCAAAATAATTCAAATGTTTACGTTTAGACTGTTTCGACACACAAACTCGCACACATTTTAAACACTAACAAACTTTGTTCGACCGTTTTGCAGTCGCTCGCGGCCACGTAAGATTTGATGTGAATTCCGATTCTACAGCCGCGAATCGAGAGTAAAATCCCCAATTCCTCTTCAGAATCAGCATTGCCCAGGTTAACACTCAGACACACTTGACTGACAGTAAGTTGGGATGGCATTAAATTAACAGTTTCATAACAAAAATAAATTAATGACAAAATTATATAAGTAGAAAATAATTATCATTCAATAATGATATTTGATCCCATTGTAATTAAAACAGCTGGCAATATAGAACTGTCGTTACCCGAGTGTTCGAAATTGAATATCAATACGAAAGCTAATTTAAAATGGAACAGGAAATGAACTCCAACACAGGTGCACAACAATTGTAAAAACTAAACTGGCCCTACGGAAGGTTAAAAATAACTCATAAACTTAGGGGAATATCTAGTGATATTGATATAGTACTTACTGTAATCATTAGTTGAAAAGGGTTTATTTAGAGTTTTAGCACTGAGCACACCTGGCATCTCTGAATTTTTCTGCTTGAAATAATTATGTGATCTTTGAAAACAGGTGTCACGGGTTATTATTTATCGATTGTTACGATGTTGCAATTTTGTGTTCGAAGACGGTTTCGGAATATAAAAGAATCTATTTTTTTCTTTAAAATAGCATTGCCCTGCAGATGTGCAGGGCAACATTTAACTGAGAATAACCCTTTTTTGTGGCAAAAATCAACACAGGGCAGACAGATTAATATACCCTTCACATGGTTCCAATACCTTTTAAATACCTATATTTGTTTTTATGTGTTCGTTTATTTTGTGATGGTAGTATGTATTCGTGTCTGTTAATCTGAGTGCGTCAAAGTAAATGGGTTTTCTTTCTTTCTTTCTTAATATATAGATTTCACAAGAAAATTACATCTACCGAAGCCCTTAGAGATAGAATCGAAAGATTCTCGGATACCAAGATCAATAAGGTAAATCGAGTTCCCGATCCCGACCCAATCCTTCAAGTTTCTAAGTGACTCCGTCTAATATCTAGCGCGTTTGCATTTATGAATAATAACTGGAAAAAGTTAAATCCGACTGAATCTGAATATTGTAAGAATTTGAAGGATAACTTGCGATCGAGGTTTGTTTGCGCGTGAGTTTTTGCATTTTTATGCAAAAATGAAATTGATTTGGAATCTCTGTCAATTTACCTTTACTTATTAGGAATAGGGCTTTTTGTTAAGGGGATTTTTTTTGTAATGATTTATTAAATATCCTGATTTTAGCAAACAATTTGAGTAACTATATAATTTCTGATATTTGTCAGAAATCTTTATGTTAGAGTTCAATTAGGTATGTTTAATTCAATATCACTAACTGACCACGTTAGCATGATACGGGTTGGGTTGGTGAACGACACAGTCATATCTTTTAAACTTTTCAAAGTTCTCTGAACATGCCGCTTTCCTCACGATGTTTCCTTCGCCGTAAGAGCACGTGATTTTGAAGCACACAACATTTTTCAAGAACAATAATCAGAGGTGCGCGGCGGGGCATGTCCCACGACTTTAAAAATCTCTAGAAAATAATTACCTACACGTATTAAAAATGCTATTTCATAGAACTAGAATTGTTTTATTTCACATAGAAGAAAAACGGGAATGTTATGAAACGTTCGTGCATTTGATAGCTTACTCTTATGAATTAAATGTAGATTAAAGTATGCTTTTCAAGGAAAAGGAATAAACTGTATTAAATAGCCATGTTATGAAATAGTGTATGAAGTTTTCCGGTGCTAAACCTACATTATATCGATTTTTATTTCCTGGCATATTATTGTGGTTTCCGCCGTGAATCAATATTACACTCAAGTATTAAATCAATAGCATTTTTATATTATATTTATTTCACAAACTTTGACATATCACAAATAGAAATAATGCTCTTCTATAGTTATTTTATAAGTTCTACAAAAGTGGTTTTTTTTCTACCTATCTGATATAATTAATACAATAAATTATACACCTCAAAGATATTTATTTTATGGTTGGGACATGGAAACACGCAGAACACCCAAAGCAAATATTGCACAAAGATTAACTGACCTATACTTTAACAAGTTTATCTGTTGGACTATTGCACCTACGTCAGTGAGTCTTGTTCTTCTATTTACTTCGATGCCGCAGAGCTCATTAGAACTCAACTAAGTTAGATTTTATAATTGCAGTATATGTAGTTCATTAAAGTACCCTTCGAAGATTCTAATAGCAAACTGTCGATCCCCTCATTATTCGTCCTGAATAGGAGACCAGCCGTTCCCGTAATTAAAAAAACTGGGACCACCTTTCAGCTTTGATGGAAAATTGAGTTCAGGCACTTCGTAGAAGGTTGTTTGGTAGCCGGCACTGTGGTAGGCGAGCTATTTTAATTACCGTGCGGGGAGTGTCCGAAAGATGAAGCAAAAACGATAATGCTCTTCGTATTTTAGCAGGGTGCATAATTTTGCTGACTATTTTAAACTTTTGATTTATTCATAATATTCAGTTATACATCGTTATGTTAACTGAATGTATTTGTTTCATCATCATCATCATTACAGCCATCGGACGTACACTGCTGGACATAGGCCTCCTTTAATGACCTCCAGGTATTGCGGTCGAATGCATCTGCATCCACCGTGAACAGCTTTGACAAGATCAAGATATTTGTTTGAATAATTGAAAAACTTTAAGGATTAAGATAAGATAAGATAATTCTTAAACTCACACCAATAAAAATATTATTATTAAAATAACGATAGGCCTCTAAGTTAATGATTACTCTGTTTCTTATAATTTGTGCCAGATGCACAATATACTCCACAGCGAGTTGGTGTCTAATACATAGAGATGGTGTCTAATATGATTTCTAATTTCCAAGCTTGTATCATCTTTAGTGAACTGATTAGTGCGTCAAAGACAGCACTAAGATAGAGTAATTATACCTACGGTGCTACTGAGACAAACCTGATTCTGCGATCAAGGCTGTTAGCTAACGGAATATCATAAATGATGATAACAAGAGACAGCGGTATTCTATATACTGTACTGCAATTTCACATATAACTCGGAAATTTAGAAGAAAGAAATAGAAATGAAGTTTTTTGGCTTTCCAAAGCTTTCCAAGCAAAAAAACGTGCTACCTTAATTATTTTTAAGTTTTAGTTTTATTTTATAAATTAAATAATCATATAAGTTATCAAGTAAAATTAGTTAAGTTTAACGTGTAACGTGTTATAAGTGTTTTTAAGGAATAATAAAGCTCTTTAATATTATTTTATTTTAATATGATTATTACCCAAACCCTCTGTGGCTTATTTGGTATAACTTATCAACAGCGAGTGTCTTCATGAACTGGAAGATAATTACAGTGCAGGTATTTGGTTGCCAAGAGAATATGGGATGAGGTTTTGGATGCGGGTCTCACGTTTAGTTCTGATTAGGGATGAATTATATTAGACCGGGCCGTGTCCGGGGCGTGCCGTGTACGTGGCCCGGACGGGGCACGGATTTGAAACGTTACATACATTTTATATGAACCAGTTTATATTACACAGTGCATGATCCGTGTCCCGGCCGGGCCCGTGTAATATAAACTAGTTCATATAAAATGTATGTAACGTTTCAAATCCGTGTCCCGTCCGGGCTACGTACACGGCACGCCCCGGACACGGCCCGGTCTAATATAATTCATCCCTTAAATCCGTTGATTAAATTTATCATCATCCTAACCACCACCAAGTCAAAGTATTGAATACGGTGCTCACCAATAAAACTCATTGTAGTTTTTTCCTATACAAGTTTTATATTCACTACGCCTAAGTGGATTTGTGATCGCAATTAATTTGTACAGAACACAGAAGCTGCTGCACATCATTATCGTTTAAGGCATTGGACATACGCTTCCCTATATAATTTATTACGATCAGTTATTACTGTCGGACAGAAATAAATATTGCTGGAAAAATCCACACAGCAACATCTAACCCGAAGCTCGAAGCTTGTGTTACGGATGCTAGATTTTTAAAATACTTAATAAAATATACATACATAGATATTTTAAAATAAAAATACAATATAAATAAAATAGGAATAATATACTAATTTTACATTTCATTGTAAAAATGGTAACATAAGAGCCCCAACACTTAAATTTACCCGTTCCAACACCGTGCACTCAAAACGTAATTTCCACTACAGGGTGATTTCTTTCCGTAACCTAAATTAGTGGAATGACTATTAGTGGGGGTGTGAAAAAAATGTAATTATGCCCTCGTTGGGTCATTAACAATAGTTAGCGAGCAGCGGCGAGGTGTGAAACTTACAGCAGTAGTCATTCCGTAAGTGTTTTGAATCTACACCCTGTATATATGTTGGGTTGTTAATGTTGGGGTCGATAAAGTACAGTGGCAGATAGAATTTGTTGTTTTTTATATAGGTACATAAACTAATAGTATATATTCAATTAATATAGGTATTATGATTAACTTATTAAAATAGTCATAGAGGTCTATACAATCTGAATACCCACGTGAACAGGAATTCAGGATGTTGAAATTATCTTAAAAAGTTGAGATTCTATCAATATACATTATAATATCTTGTAGCTAGTTCCAAGATAATTTTTATTTCAATATGTTGCTCTCTACCAAAATAGTTAAGTTTCCTTTTTTAATTCCAAACTCAAATAGTTACATAAAAAATCTGCCCAAAACATCACCTAAAAGACTAAATCCATCTTATCTCATTCTAGACGATGACAAAATAACAAGACCAAAGGAAACGGTAGCCGAGAACGAAGTAATTAATATAAGAGTCCATTGTCAGCTTCCCGTCTATAATTTTGATAATAGGCTAGAAATATTCTTTTGTCTTCAGCAGGCTATCTGCTTGTAAGTCGTTCGATTATTTGCAAAGAAATTTGTACGGACTTGAAGATTTTTAGGGACCTGAGAAAATATTATAAATCTTATGATGTTGCTCTGTGTATTGTCTTGTCCGGCAATATTTATTTCTTTAATTTACTGTACTATAGAGCGAAAGAGTTTGTTTGTTTGTCACATGACTCAGGAACTGCTCTGGTCAAATCTGATTTTGTTTATTTCAGTGTTAAAACATTGTCATAAATTTTATAAAAGATATATTTTATAAACCATGTATAAGTACAAACAGTCAAGCGACGCTGTCAGCGACTAAGAGTTTGTTTTGTAAAACACGCCTAACATAAGAAATAGGTTTGCTTTTTATTACTTTTTATAGTATGGCTAAAATAATTTATTATCGTATAAGTACATTTTATATCATATTTACTAAATAGGTACTAATTCTTTTAAAAAATTAAGGTCTTTTAATTATTATTATTTCCGCAAAAGTTGGACGGAATATCTGCTTGTCTGCATCACGTTCAGCTACTTTACGACTCCAATGATCCAACAATGGCGACGTTGCAGTTAACTGTGGACGCTCGGATTAAATATCCTCTGTTTATTGTTGCTTTGTTACTTTCTACCTTGTGCTGGGAAAACATCGCCTCCGTTTTAATTATGGACTCATCACGACAATAATTTCTCAAAATAAAGATAAATCGTCCTTCAAGCCATGGTTGGAGATTGCCAATGTTTATGGAAAGGCCCCAGAGATAAATGTAGGTATCTAAAACAAAAATGCTCTCTGCGATACGACAAAATATCAGAGTATCTAGAAGATAAAACTGCATGGGATGGAATCCGCCCCAATATCTTAAAAAAAAGAACAGATTACAAATTATTGTACTTATACATATCATTATCTTTTTTTACATATTATGTACATACATATGTTTTTGTTTACATATTATTATGTAGGTGAGGGTTTCTCTTAATGAAATAAAATCATCGGACATACGGTATATTTATAAAATACGCTATGGTTCAAGGAAGTAATTCCCTGTGAAAATTAAAAGTGAATCTCGCGTTCGAAGTGAAGTGTTAATATTTTGACAAATTAATCCTTGTCTGAGAGGTTTTTTAAAATTAACCGAGTTAACTGTAGAGGTTTCATTTGGTGCGGGTTTGCATAAAGGTGGAACATTCTAGAAGAGACGCGTGCATCGGACGTGCCTTTGTGGGTTCTGTACAAAGAAATTCAGTTGTGCCTGGGCTGGATACAAAGTGGTTTTTGTACTGCCGGAGCTATAACTGGGGTAAATGGGTTTTGGAACACGAAGGAAAATATTTAAAGTAGCTGTAGGATTCAAATTGTTTTGATGAACATTTCATGTTATTTTTTAAGAAATAAAATAAATACGTTGTTTTTTTTCTGTGGTGAGAGTAGATAATCAATGAATCTCATGTAAATTCATAGTTTCTTGTGAGAATATTCACTCCCATACGAAAAAATACTCAAACATTCATGAACTTCATTTATTTATAAGCATTATACTAGCATAGATGAATTCAAAGATTTTATTATTTATTTATTTATTTATTTTTTTATTTATTCAATTCAAATTCAAACAAGAACACGAGAAATTATAAAACGACTAAAAACAATCAAAACATTAAATGCACAAAATAATTTACTTAAACAATAAGGAGACAGCACGAATGCATCTTTGGCACCGTTTTCCACCGATTCTGCCAACTCGCAACCGTTTCGATAACGATAACGTTACGCCAAATAACGAATAGCGTTGAACAACGTCGCCATTGGTAACGTTGATAGTGTCAGAAGACGAAGTTTGAAAAACTGCAAATATTTTTTGTATTTTAATTTGCTTTGAGCAACTCTGTTCTCAGCTTTTTACAATTTAGCGTACATTATTATAAAACAACATTTGAAAAATTAGGTATTTAAGATAGAGCTTAATACTTAAAATGAATAATACAATGTTTCTATAAATGAATAATACTAATAAAATGTATTTCTGCAATGGCAATAGGTATCTCTATAAAATTGTTAAAAATATAATAACAATTAAATTATATTTTGACAACTCACGCACTAAAATATTAGAATATGACAATAGATAGGTACATAAAGGATTTTATTTTGTGCGTATCCGGAATAATTATTTGCAAGTATTTATCCCGAGGCGGGAATCGAATCCGCGACGCAGATTAACCTATACCCGCCCTGCCAGAGGTCGTCAAAGCCATTTATTTATAAACCTTAATTTAGCCTCATATTTAGTCCCACATGTGATTAGGTTTGGTATAAGAATTCAAATTAAAGTTTTCTCATTTATAAACACACATGCTTAAAATAGTATTTTCTTACTCTCTAATTAAACTAATACACGTGGGTTTGAAGCAAATGTACAAAAGAAATAATACTCCAGACTAATATAAGTTCAACGTTCAGATAACTATAAGACGTTCAAATAAGAATATAAAAGCTAAACTCAGTACTAGATGCACATGAACACTAAAGTTAAAGAAATAAAATGTAACTAACTTACAAATAAAATTGGTTTGAATTTGACTATAGATATCTAAATTCCTTAATTTAATTATTTTGATTACCTATGTACATTTTCAAGCCTAGAATAAAAAACAACGACAAACCAACCATAGTGCGTTTTCTATTTTAGACTAATTTTGAGATATAATATGAAGTTAAATTTTGGTATTTATTACTAGACTACGGTTTTGTATTTTTTGGTGCGGAAATAAATATCGACATATTCAGTGATTTTTGCTACATTCCCTGTTCAGCAACATTCGCCAGCGTACGTACATACATCTACATACGTTCGTATAGGAGTAAGGTACGGTGAAAATAAGCAGCGAATTTTCACACCCCGCTTTTAATGGTCTGGTTAGCAAATACCGATAGCAGAAAAATTGGACTCACAGAGCGTAAAATCAATCAGTTCGTTTATGCAGTTGAAGTGTTAAACGCTGATTGCTGAAATGAGAAGTTGGTTGGTAATAAATTGAAAAATATAATTATGGCCAGAAGTTACTAGGAATATTTTAACTCGGTCGGTAAACAAAATATTTCTCCTATATTATGTTAATATTTTAAAAGAGAAATATTATGCATGTCTGTTCTTTACTAATTCTGAGACAAGTAATACACATTAAAATTATTTGAAGTAAATTAATATTTATTTCAAATTAAATTAAATCTTCATTAAATGGCAATGGAACCTAGCTACTTCTGGCGCCAAATATAAAAACTAGGTATAATAAAACTGAAGTTAAACATAAAAAAACTTGAACGTTTAAGATATTAAGTTGATCATCAGTGCATCTCAAACTATAATAGAAGACCCCACTAGCTTGTTCTGCGAACCGTACGTTCTAATTTCGCGAGCCGGCTCCGCGCCTCTCCACAATCCACAAAGTAGCGAAAGTGGCGCGAAGTGCTCACAGCCAGACAATTCGACACATCCATTGTTGTCTTTGATTTGCCAACGGACAACTCTGATACTCCTTGTCTTTGCTCTTTTGTATTTGTGTAACATCTACATGGAATCCTGATTGGCGATGTTAAGCAGAGTTAACCGGATGAAGATGATTATCCTGACAAAAAGTATTTAATATCAAAGAAAGAAAGAAAAATCATTTATTTAGACATTCACGACAAAATACAAAAAAAAGTGATATCAGATTTTTCGTTTAAATACATTGTGGTGGATCTAATCATTCGTAGAAAAACACTCATCACCATGTTTTTGTTAAAATAATACAATGTGGCAGATCATTCATGGCAACCACAACACTCAATATTTTCTCTGGAATGCCTCAAGAGAAGACACAAGATTAAAGACTTCGGAATCCTTATGAAGGAATAGAATAAAATATTTACCTACACTAATTAGATTTTTTGGTAGTTTAAAATACTAGTGATTCTGTGAACAGGCTACATTTTATTTATCTGCCTATTTGGATTAGTGATAATATGCTTTGTTATAATTTGCAGAGCAATGCAACCTCTAGAAAAATACAATACAAATAAATAGAAAATTATTTTCAACCCAGCTAAAATGCCGACAACTCGCCTGGTGCTATGCAACAAAACCTGTCTAGAACTAACTGATAAGTAGCAATCATAACTATAAGTAGAACATAATTTGTGCATGGTGTATAAATTATTTGCAACATCGAAAAGTGCACATTGTTTTTATTTAGATACCATTTTAAAGCTCGTAGACAGAAAGGTATTTGAAGTCGTTGTCAATAATGACAGCCATCAAAATATATTATGCAAGCACCTGCCATCGTGACCTATAAAAAACGTCCAAATGATCCCGGATAAACCCCCTAAAAATCTGGGATATTTTCATTTATTCACGTCGATCCTATTAACTGCGAGAAATGCCTAAATATGTTCGCAATTTCCATCCATTCCATTCCTCATGATTTTCACTGACAGCGCGCGAAACCCCTCATTTTACACTTTGACGCGTTCGCTTGCGCCTTGTCCTTACCGATGACATTTTCCATTGAAAGCCATATTCTAACCGGTTCCATAAATAGCCTTATTGTATACACGATAACGTTGAAATTCGAATACTGGCAGGGTGACTTTTTGTCTACTCTGAGACTTTGGCGATATCATTTGTGTTAAAAGTATACGGCACATCTTTGGTGACCTATATTGAAAATTAAACCCTATGGCCTCGCGTTAAAAGTTGAAATGGATGGTACCTTATAGGTGGTTGCGGTTTTTGGCGTCGTACGGTAGAAGCTGTCGGATCGTTTTGTCTATTGGTAATGTGAGACTGAGTTCGCACCTCGAAGGCTCAGTTTTTTCACACTTATGAAAATATTGAATAGACGTTAACGCGTTAGTGGTTTCGAATTACCAGTTCCGAGTAAGGACGGTGTACATATTCGATGAACTATTCAAAGTTTTGTGATGTAATAAAACTTTTACTGAAATGGACAGGAATAACGCCTAAACGAGAAATATTTTGAAACTTGGTCTTGTTTTATCGCCGACGCCGGCGCCTGGCCCGCAAACTTCGATATTCCGGACATATTCCGATAAAATAATAATGAAGCTAGTCATGTACCTGCGGTGACCTCGGCCGAGGATATAGCGCGCCTCACATTCCGTCTAGAATGAAATATGAACTTGAAGTACGGACGATACCACTATGTGGAAAATTTTAATTTACAATTTCTCCATACCAGAATCATAACAGACTGCAAATAATCCAATAAAACGGCTGAAATAATGTTCATTTTCAATTAAAGTTTTTAACGGGGAATTAATGACAGCCCAATTAAGTCCGTATCATTTCAGGTACGGCAAAGAGCCTGAGGCAACTCAGCCTTATGGGACACATCTACGTTCCCCTTTTAGATTCCCTCGACCGTTCTACACGATTTTACACTTTTGGCAACCCACGGGGGGAGAGGGGACAAATTACACATTTTCAAAAAGTTTATGATCGGCACTGACGGAATTCAACATTAGCATAGGTGCTTGGAACCCTCGACCAAGAGTTTCTGGACCTTTTTAACAAAATGTGGACTGATAGTACTCTGGAGGCTGTGCCTACCTTGTTATTTTTGCGTTGGCATAGTGGTTAGTTCGTGGACGCAAAAATACCCAAGTAGTTATGTTTATTATTTACTCTGTTATTACTTTGTACACGTATTTGTACTCGTACCCCTTAAAGGCACTGTGGAAAAACTCAAACTTTTACTCGAAAATATATTTAAGCCTTATCTTCAAAACGGGATTATGGTATTTATATTCATTAGAAAATTAAGGCCTTACTTACACTAAGCGATTATGTTAAAATATTTTAATGAAACTTTCTATCGTCAGTCATGTTATGTTAATTATAATTGTCATGTTTTTTATGTACTTATGCCACAGTTTATCAATAATATTGCTTATTTGCCTAATTATTTTATTATTTATAGTTATTATTTATAGTATTTCAGGACTTAGATAAAGATAGTATAGACTACAATTCCAGTAAGTCGAGCTTATCACGGAGCTTGATTAACTGTCTGAATTGACTAGTATATTATGTATGCACTTTTAAGTAACTGACATTCTGACCCCTTTCGCTTCATACCCACGTTTAGAGTTCATCTTGTAATCTTGAGAGCCACAGCTATCCTAAAAATTGCAGTATTGTGCAAATTTAGCTTGACACATTTTCCACTAAGTTTGTCTCTTGCACGACAAATTACGTGCGATACGAACAGTGAACAGGAGGCCTTATGTAAGCATACATTTGTGCGCTCCTGAGAAATCAGACAAGATGTACAGTCGAGTGCAAACAGTGTGAAATAAGATTTTTCTACAGAAAAATGTTATGATATAAGTCTTTGTGGAAACGCCACGAATATTATAATATTCTTTTGTAGTTACTTAGCGTTAGCGAGCTTTTTTGTAATATTTAATGTATTTGTATTCTGTCTTGGTTACTGCTGGGATTCTTGTGAATTATAATGTTATTACAATGTTTATGTTTTAATTTACATCAAGACATTATTAGATAAAAAATCATAGAATAAAATGTAATCGTATAACCTTTAGGCATCGTGACAAATAAATAGATTATCTTTATGTATGATATCAAATCAAGTTGTGAGATGGTTAAAAATAGCTAATTTCTAATTCAAATTGTCAAAGAGTTGTTAAAACTTAACAAAAGCTTATTTAACTTAACCCTTATTTACTAAAAGTTTATTATATAGATGGTTCACAGAACCATTGACCCCAAAAGGTTTACCTCACACCGAATAGTTTCATTAATTTCACCGACAATTCACACCAAACAGCGAATAATCGGATTCCGTCCGAGAATTCAAGTAATCTCATTAATCATCTTTGAAATTCAATACATTGACACGTGCGGCGGCCATTCTGAATTCCTTTGGGACGTGACGCATTCACATTGTTTTAGTTGATTAATATAGTGAGTAGTTTTTGTTTGTGGGTTCGTAAGTCTAGACGAGCTAAATCAAAATGAGTGATGGAATGGAATGGCGTATTGGTTTGATGCTTTGAGGTCTGTTAGGGGTTAGTGAGGGTCCTATAAATATTTGATCTCGCAAAACTTTATAAACTTCGAGTTTTTATCCGAAGTATTGTAGGTATCTCAGATATAATATGCTATATTTATTGCTAAATATCATTTTTTGTTACTAGCTTACAGCCCGCGACTACTTCTCAATTACAATGGATTAACATTTGGTAATTAGTAGCAGATTTTGATGTTATGTGCTATGTTATTCATTAAAATCAAGAAGTCTTAGTAGCCCAGGGTAGGTTTAAACGGTGAGAAAACAACTTTTATAATATAACTTAAAACTACAAAAACGTATGCGTAATAATTTAATAATTGTATCAAGAGTGACTTTCCAACTATAAAAACCATAACATTTAAGAAATAAGTTATTATAGCCTCACTGTCAAGGTAACAGTATTAATACAGTAATATCACTGTATGATTTTCTAATGTTTTAGCCCAGCCCGTGGTAGAGATTGTTTGAATATCATCAAAGATATGCGAATATGCAGATCGGCTATCAATTTGCGGACCCTTCTGTGCAAATACCACAGGAACCAGCGTTGAACTGACTACGATGTGTAGTGCTAACATAGGTGGCATATTTGAGAACTTTAGCGGAATAGTAGAATAAACAGAGGTTTTTTTTATTATTCATCAATGAATAATATTTTTGTCCAAGAATTGCCCTGTTTACTGGGTAAATAGTTTATCGAATTGAACTTTTTAAAGTTTATATATTTAGTAAGATTGTTAAATGAAACGATGAATAATATTTTTGTCCAAAAATTGCCCTGTTTACTGGGTAAATAGTTTATCGAATTGAACTTTTTAAAGTTTATATATTTAGTAAGATTGTTACATTTTAAACTCATGTTCAATTTGTTACGTAACTAAATATGTTTGGCATGTGCATAATAATATTAGTAAAGGTGGTTCTTCATTTCCAATCATTTGCATCCTTTTTGTGATATGTATGATTTAAATAATTAAAAAAAATATTGATGTGCATGCCAGAAATATATATTTTTAGCCTTTTAAATAAGTTCAATAAGTTTTAATACGACATAATTTTGTGATAAATGGTTTGGGCTCTCTCATCGAAAACACCTTAGAAGCTGTCTTAAGATAGATCGCTCCGATTGCTTAGGTTAGTATTAGCATATTCATAAATTGATTAGTAATATGACTAATTATTTTACACAGTGTATTGAATATTCGTATAATCTACATAATAATTATTGAATAGATTTGGTTAGGTCTCTTATAAATGGAGATTTATGAAGGACCCAGTTCATGCAGTTTAGGTTAACCGACAACGGTATTTCAGATAATATGATAGATATATTCATTTTATGGAGTTGTTAATATGTTTGTAAATACGAAATGATATAAAGGTATAACTTTTTAAACTATCATGGTTTTTAACTATATTTGAACATGAAACGGGTAACATACCATGATTTAATTGTTTTTGAGTTTTCCGATATTTCGACACTGTTGCAAGCGCCATGTTCACGGATAAACTAAAAAACTCAAAAACAATTAAATCATGGTATGTTACCCGTTTTATGTTCAAATATAAAGGTATATTAATTTTGATCTTAAAATAGTGATAAGTGATTTTTCTTTCCGTTGAAAATTTCAAAATTCTAAATGATCAAACAAGTTTTCCTGAAAACCTTACAAGTTTATAACCATTAACCAACTACTTAATATAATTTAACTTTGATCTTACATTGTATTTTATTGTCAAATATTTCTGTATTTGTTAGTATTTTATGTTTCGGCCGCGGCTTCGCCCGCTTCATTTAATTGTTTTATCACATTTTAAACCTTCCATGGGCTAAGACTATTAAATCGCTTATATCGTATTATTGATTTTTATATATGAGATGATGACTTTATATACCATTTCAATTATGAAAATAGAATCACAGCTTGCTGGTAAAAAAGAAAATGGCGGAAGACCCAATTACTCTGGCAACAAATTCTATGGTGATTCGAAAATCGATCTCCAATTATTCCGTAGTCTTTTGTTAAACAAAAAGTGGACACTGCAGCGAGTGCTAATTGAAATCAAACAAAGATTAGCTGCCGATTGCCGACGGATCAACCCTGCAAGAACCCATCCGGTTTTAAATGCTGCAAGGTTTTAAAAGTGCAATTCCCGCGTTTATATTCAATCTTTCTGATATTTGTTAAAGGTAATTGAATTTATATGATGGGCTTTTAAAATAATTTCATGAGAATGGTTTCAAACTGCTTGCAAGCAATGTTAAAATTTAAGCTTTCGATTTATGGTCTAGTAGGTATAAAAAATATTATTTCGAGATTTAAAAAAAAATATATAGTTATGCAAATTTAGATGATCGGTTTTTTTAATTTTCTCTAGAGAACGTGATAAAATTCACCATAATTTTGAACATTAAATATTACATGTATGATGATGCTACATTATGTATGAGTTTAAGAAGTTATACAATATTTAACTTCTGCTTCGGCAGTAGGTATACTAAAAAGTTATACAATATATGTATTTACGAAATATTTTCTTTGTTTAACGAACATCAACACTTTAATACATATTTACAAACTATCAGGTTAACAATATTCAAATGACTGACAACAACTGACGTGTTTTTACTTTAGACTTTATTTCCTACATCAAATTACAGTAGGAAATAAAGTCTTCTAAAAATACACGAACAAATTTACAAACCAAACATAAATTAGCAAAACAGATGCATCGCAATGCAACTTTTTCCACAAACTATCTACTTTCAACAAAGCGTCTGTTGGCACGCAACAAGCGTACTCACTTAATCAACAAACGGGAAGCTGTATAGTTTGTTATATTTTTATTTTCTTCTTAAATTTACTTATATAATAGAATTTGCGGAAGGTGATCAAAGAGTTATGTGAATTCTGGTCACGGAGATCTCCAAATGTGAAGAGGAATCCTTCATTGTTTTACTGGAACATTTTTTTATGAAACTGAGTGTTTTTAATTTGAATTTTTTTTTAACTCAGAAAAAAGAAGTTCGTCGTAAGATTTATCAAATTGTGTTCTGTGTTTAATAAAATTGGTCTATACATTTGGAAGATTATTAGGAAAGAATTATGAAAATTAATATAAATATCTGAAGTTTTAAATTTAAGAGTAAGTTTCATCCAGCTACAAAGGGATAAGTAACGCTTAACAGTTCAGTTATCTTTAGAAATATCATAAACTAATTTTATTTGTAAGTAATAGGTAGGTACTCTTTTTGTCCGGGGCAATCCTTGTCCATCTAATAGTGTATCAGGTTCTTCACTATCTAGAAGCTAACAACAGGCTTGAGTTAACAATTTATAATAAGGACCTTACTAACTAAACTTTGAGAAACAATACAATACAAGTGCCAGAACAAAATAAACAAATGAATTATGCAAGTGAGTTCTGATAGGCAAAAACCCCACAAACAACTGCAAGGCAGCGTCAGTTCGAATTCTTTGTTTGCATTATCTCAATTAAGTCTACGTTTTGTATACGAATTCTGTTTGAACAGCACTTCGGGAACTCGTGTTTGGATGTTGCTCGGATTGTTTGTGCTGCGGATCATTTGGTTATTTCATCAGATGTTCTCTTGTTTATTATATGAATTCTTAGCCATTGTCTTATAACACGATCGCTCGATCGATGTATCAAACACACGATGTGTATAATAAAAAAAATGGATAAAAAATGCTAAAAACCAAATCCACCTCGCTGTTGTAATAAAATCAAAAAGTAGTTTAGGTTTATTAACCCTACAAAGCTAACGTTCTTAAACTACCTTGATAAGCTAACCATTCGTAATTTTGACGATCATTATAAAATGAACCATATTATAAAGTGTGTTATATTTTTATATGGATTTATTGTATTTTCAAGAAATATAGAATATAAATGAAAGATATTTATCACAAAAATCCATATATTAAACCATTAAGGCACTATAAACACGAATAACATATGGCACCACTTTTTCGAGAGCAAAATCACACATCTTATAAACTACGAATAACGCAAAAAATATCAGAAAATTATAGTTTTTTTTAACATTTGTAGAAATAAAACATTGATGTTCATAATTTTTGAAGACATGTTGGTCAAAATACCAATCGAATGTTCACCACCATTGGGAATTTAGCAACTGTGGAAGTTCTTCGTTGTCATTTATCTCCAAAACAAAGCAACTTATCTGTTAGAGGCGACCACCATCCGATGCAGTCTAACAGTCTCTTAGTTGGCACGAAACCTCAAATCCGTAGTTGTAACTGTTGGAAAGTTACTAGACGATATTCTTCCGATGTGTGCAAAAATGACGAACGTTAGCTTTATAGGGTTAACTTCAAAATTGTATATAACCAATGATTACCCTAAATATAAACAAACAAATGCACGAAATGCATTAGTAACACGTAACTCATTAGCCACAACGTAGATTGGACTTATAAACGAGCTATTAGAAGTTTTCTTATTAGAAGTTCCCCTCTTCCGATAGTGCAAGTTGAAATGCTCCGATAGAAATCAAGACAGTCTTTCTGATTTAGTCGACATGTTACTAGGAATTCAACAAAGTTGTAACTAACAAACTGTTGGACTGGAGAAGTACTCAAATTAATTGCACATTCATTATATGACTCTTTGCGATGATAATTTACATAATTTTTCTTAATAATGTGAATTTGATTTAATTAATAATTAAGTAATGTATGTAATTGGTTTTAAGAAATCGTGTATGTTACTCTACTAAATAAATAAATAAATTAAAAAAACTTTTATATTAGACCCTAAGAACGAAAGCAAACATTTATTTTCCCAGTCATTTATGCGTAATTTTAACGATCTCTGAAGTTTTGCGAACCATGAAATAGGACAAACGCCCCAAAACGGTCATTAACGAAAAAATGTCACTGCGAATATTTTGCGGACTTGCAAATTCATTATCATGCATTCATCCAGCGATTTTTGATTGAATTCAAACGAAGGGGATTTTCGGAATAAACCAAATCCAAGAGTGAATGATGGACATAACATGTTTGTTGAAAGTAAATTTTACATAGTTGTTGGGACTTCTCTCTTAATGAGAGAGGTTAAGCTTAATTCACAACGCTGATCAAGTGCGGGTTGGTGAGTTACACATGTCCTACAGCACATAAAGTTTTCATAAAAAAATCCATATAGTAAATGGCGGGGTTTAACCCACGACCTTCGAAATGAAATCTAGTGTTTTTCTCCCACTTTGGGTAAGTACACGGCTCAAAATGCATCTTATTCGTCCAAAATCTTTATATCATATCACTCATATCAAATCTGCAAAGTCAGTCAGAAGAACAGATATTTCATAACAATTATGAATATTAACCTATCAAAATAAGCAATCTAAGAGAACGTTTGCACATGTAGGTTCACTGGGGGAGTTCAGCGAACATATTAAATCGTTAAGTGTTTTGATAAACACAGACAGGGGGATAAGCGATGATGCGATTCGAGAGGGAATATACTAAATCATCGTTTGTCGGAGCAGAGTTGAGGTGGCTGTGGGGAATTCAGGGATGTATGAACATGATTGTTTTTACTATAGGTAGTATTGTACAATGAAATGAAAATGTATGAAGAAGAAATTAAAAAAAAATTGTTGGGAAAAGAATTATCTCTAACGACCTAGCTTTACAAGAAAATGCATTCATTGAGATTCATCTATTTTTAATTCTATGATAAGCCGTAAGTATCACTCTTTAAATTTTTCTGAATATGAACTTCCAACAACACAATACAAAACAGCAATAAACACTGGTTTTAGTTTTATCTGTTACTTCGATAAAAATTGAGCGGCGCCATTATCGTAAATACTCCAAGAGCGCACGTGATTTGAATGCGAAGTGATTATTTGGACTGAAATTATTGAATAAAGCTAAATCCGATATACGCAGGTGGACCACGTACGATCATTGGGGTCAAATCTGTTTTTTAAAGTGCTATAAATAATATCATTTTTTGGCTGCGGTTTTCTTGCAACAAAACAATAAATATGACATTTATTCTTTTGTAATTATAGTTGACTTTTTAATTGATTTTTACTATGAAATACCTTTTTTTACTTTAAAATTAACGGAATCAGCTCCTATTAAGCTATTACCAAATAACAGTACCTATGTGAAATAAAATTTTGTGTAAAAGGGCCGATTCGATGACCAACTTCTGTGAGTGAAATTTCGTGTTAATGATGGCATTACTATGGGTTTCGATGACATATTCTAGAATAGTTATAAGCAAGGTTATATTAAAAGACTTATGTATATAGGTCAGGTCAATCAAGATTTATCCTTGCTGGTACAACGCCAAACACAACATGTGCCTATCTATCACGCATCGTCAATAAAGAAGCAAGTCTCTCAGCATTACCAAATTAAACCTCGTAAAACAAGATAGGCCTGCGAGATCCGATACAATAATGACGGATTTGAAGAGGTTGCCCAGATTTGGATTGTTCAAGAGCCCGAATCTCCCAAATTAGCTATCAGGAGACAGCAACAAAGAGCGCTTATCTCTCGGATTTAGATGAACTGAACCCTTGGTGACTATGCGAAATAATAGTCAGCTAGATAGCGTCATTGTTTGAGCATGAAATTAAAATTGAACGGGTTCACACGTGCGAGAGTTTGAGATAAGGGGTTCTGCCGCAATCGATTGGCAACTCGATGTTTGTGAATAACGGATGGGGTTGCGATAGGACCGGTTTTACGAATGGTGTTAAAAATTCAACTTCTTCCGTTTAGTTGCATACACGTTCTGAAAAGATTGTGCGGAAAGAGCGTGATTGTTGGGGCTTTGGATCTTTATGTACATGTCTAATGTGTGTAATGTTCCCTATAATTGGCTCAAATAAAGACTGTGGTAGTATATAATTTACCAATGAATTAATAATATAAAAAGCTACTGATTCACTAGACATGTTCAATGGACGATGGAGCAACACACGTGCGATGTGTTTTAATCATTCAGCAATACACGTCGCCTGTTTTGATAATGATGGTGTAAAATAGAAACCTTTCACAATATCGTCAACAGATCGAATATATATAAATCACACCGTACCGTATCGCCTTTTATTAAATGTATCAATATTGCCTACTCACGTATTTCATTTTCTGGGCTGTACTCAGAGGTCCCTTCTTTATTTGAACGCTAACAAGTGCTCGTATGCTTTGTTCTTCGGTTTGATGTTTGCGTTGGATTTGGCGGATAAACTCGGATCGGACTGAGCTCTCAATCTCTGTAAATACAAGTAGAATTGAACTGGTATCTCGGAAGGGTTAGATTTAACTCGGAGAATATATAAGTAAATGTTATGATAGGTTTTTTGATTTCATCATCATTATTTGAATAAAATGGACCTTAAACATTGTTCGAAATAAATGTTTTGTTTAACAATCGAATCGATGACAGTGTTTCAAATAAGATACCAATATAAATAATCACTTTATTATAACTACGAGGACAGAGAAGTCTCTATGTTTTTCTATCTATGTTCCAGCAGTGGGAACGATATAGGAGCGATTATTTGGTGTAATGTGAAGGTAATCATGCTAAGGCAGTTGATCTTAATTATGTAATGTTGTTTATATAACCGTACTTCCGTGGTTATCGGACCACAGCTAATCTAATTCTACAGGAAGCCAAGGATTATAATCATAATAATTGTCATTCCGTGATAATTTGACCACCCTAAACCTATTTTTATATCAGCGGATTGTGTAAAATAAATGTTTGGTATATATTTAGACATCTATGTGGACTAAGCAAACTGTGTGGTGTAGATTCCACATGCCACTCCATTAATAGATCTAATTTCGATAGACACGTTACATACGTACCCAAGAGCGTCAGTAATTGATTTCGATGTAGGTACCTATATAAGCTAAAACAATGCAGTTGCCGTGGTCTGGTTATGTTGTGGTGTTGTGCAGTTTCTGTTGAGTCTAGTTTTGGACTATGGATTCAAATATTTTTGACTCATCACTGTGTTAGAACCTATATTATCTGACATTACTTGACACGGCCCTCAATGTAGGTCTTGAAGGAAATGGTATAACCACCACGCTTAGGTGGGCGAGTCTTGACGTCTATAAAGTAATATTCGCTTTACAAAAATTATATTTTTTTCTTACTTGTATTATAATTATTATTAGCTGTAAGTTTCTCTAAAATAAAAAAATAAAATAAAAAAAAATTATATCATCGACTTATGCTCTAATTATTGCTTATACATTACCAAAATCATTATCAGTAAGTACCCTAAACCAGATAAACATTTTTTAAAGTTTATTTTGCAAGAACATCAATCTCCTTTATTAATTAAATCGACAAGAGTGGAAGGAGAAAATTAATTGATCCTAAAAAGCTTTATAAATTACTATATCATTGTTTTAAAACTAAAACCTGCCAATCAGTCTACAAGGTATCATAATTATAAAGTCCCTTATCTCCTGCGATTTCATCTAAAAATCACAAAGCGCCATTTTAAGTCATTTTAAATCTGCCGCATTTTACATAATACCATCAAAGAAAAAAGCTAAAAGGCCCCACAAATCATGAACTCTTTATGTAAATCCGGATTACGGGCAACATCTGTGTGTACACTCACTAATGAGATTAGCAACACTGGCAACACCAAGTACAGAATTATGTGTGCTGTGCTCTAATGGGCCAGGTTAATATGCGTGGAAAATTGTTTTACGCGTATGATAACGGTTTATGTTACCATTAAGCGTTTGAGTGGGAATATGAAATTTAATGACGTAATTAACATTTTTGCTACGCCGTAGATAAACATAATCATTTTCAGCCGTCGGACGTCCACTGCTGGGAAAAGGCTTTCATAAAAAACACCCAGACGTTCGGTCTTTGTGGATAGCATTACTAAGTATACTTTTTGGCAATTAATTGTTTCTGTTCCGATTAGGGTCGTTAATCATTTTATTTTAATTCTTCCCGTTACCTACTGAATAAAACAATTAAAACATAATATTTATTTTATATAATACCATGAAATCAGAAATAAATCTGTCCGCAACATATCAAAAACTAATTTTCTTTATCCTTGCGTAATATTTCTAGAAATTTCGGTAAAACCAATTTCGTAATATCTAAAGAAAGCAAAACATTTTCCAATATCCTTACCAATCATTTTCCAGAACATCAGTAGACACCCATCAATTTGGCCAAAAGAAACAAAAACACAGCTTGCATGTGTACTGTCCATAATGCTGAGCCCTAATGCTATGAAAGTTGCCCATAGTGGATCATTAGGGTTCTTTCGGATGGCGATAGGGTAAACTCTATTGCAGTTCTAAATTTAAACGTAAAAACGGGCGCGTATTATAACGGTCGAGTCGTTTGAAAAAAAAACGCGTAATATTCTATGTAAACAATGACAAGCCTTAGTTATTTATTTATTACCTACAATTAGAACCGCCCGCGGCTTCGATAATTCAATTGAATCGGCCCTGTCGTTCTTAAGTTTTAGCAAAGCCAACGAACAGCATTTTTTTATCATCTTAATTCTACTTAGAGCGTCCGTAGATGATGCAAAATTACATAGACAAAGCACTGCCGTTTTTAATCAGGCAAAAATCATTGTTAAAATGACAAAAAGTATTAATTCACGTTTTTAAATGAGGTTGTGTTAATAATGATTATGATGTTTTATTGATTTAAAATGCAATTTTATATTTAAGATAGAAGTCCCTTTTAAAATCGACATAAAAACTGATAACGCACTATACGATATTATGTAAATATGATAGAACCTTAACATGCTCTTGTAACGTTGTTACGAGTTATGCCATGATAAGTCGTGATAAGCACCTATTACATTTTATTTATTTTTTATATGAAAGATATTTTAATACTCCAATGTCTTGTAGAGGGGTGAGTGAAGAATTATCGAACTTAATGTATTTTACCATGCCGTGTGGACAGGTTTGTGAATAGTTGTAAGCATTTTGAAAAAAAATATTTCTTTCTTCTAATGCTAAGGTTGGCTGTTAAAAAATGCCAAACCCACTTTTTCACAAGAGGAACGTAATACAAGTTGTAATGATGATGAAATATCAAAAGCTAATCAAACCTTCGTAGTTTAATTCTATTCAACTTTCCAGCATTTAATTTGGAAGTTGAAACAAGTGAAAACTCATATTGGAATATACGGGAAACGAACCTTTTTTTACGTTGGATTTGGTCATTATAATATGAATTCATCAAATTACGACAGTATAGTATAAGTGAAAAATCTTTCAAAGTTGAGACAAGTTCACAGACTTTAATGCACAAACGTTGCTTTCTAATCACCCATGAGTAAAAATACCAATTTCGATACAATAATGACAACAGCAAAGTTACATTTCACCCCAAAACAAACAATACAACCTATCATCACAGTTCCGTGTTCCCCTATCGGCCAATAGCACCGCGATTAGCAGTTTAAATGTCCTATTGATAAATCGGCATGCCCATAACTGCTAAATAGCGTGTGAATAACGATCGCGACCCCATCCTGAATTAATGTGACTCTATGAGACAGGTGTTGAATGTGATTATGAAATTAGCTACATTGTAGAATAAGCACACCTATAAACGTTCCCACTGCTGGGACACAAAGACTTCCTTGACGAGAGAGATTGGACCTTAATTCACCACGCTAGGCTAAGTGAGAGTTACAGAGGCAAATGGCGGATTGAGGAGACCTTTGCTTGGAACATTAAATATGAATATAGAATGAATATTGCATGAATATTGCTTAGTATTAATTTAAAAGATAAATAGTTATAAATACTAGTCTATGGTGCCGGTCTATGAAAAGTATCATCCCATCTTTCCGTGGTCACATTGTTTTTGTGATATTATATGTATACAGGGTGGCCCATTCAAATCGGTCAGTATGGGAAAGTCTGAAACTGTAAGACATACGAAGATTTGTTCTAAGGAACCATGTCACCGATTTTGATAAAAAGAAAAACTGCATTCATACAATTTAAAAAAAAGTGTACCCAACTGGGGAATCGAACCCGGTTGTTCTGAAAAAATAAACTTACACTATTTCTATTCAGATATTGTTTGTGTAGGTCTTAAGCAGTAAATATCTCTAAGAAACATAATGTCTAAAATGAATAAAATGCATTTTTTTCACATACTTTAATTTATCATAGTAGGTGTTCAAAGTGACTACCGTCTTTTTCAATACAATATTCAACACGTCTAGGTAACGATCTTACTATTGCATTTTGTATCTTCATATGGTGAATCTGCGTTAAAGTTGACTCTATGGCTACTTTTAGTTCTTCAACGGTGTTATAGCTATTTTTGTACACTTCATCTTTAATGTAACCCAATGCCAATGCCACAGGATACATAACACGGTGTATGTAACAAGTAGAGAGGTACAAACAACCATAGAGTCAATTTTACATACCTGAACTTGCTGAATATTGTAAGGGTGGTCACTTTGAACACCTACTATGATAAATTAAAGTATGTGAAAAAAATGCATTTTATTCATTTTAGACATTGTTTCTTAGAGATATTTACTGCTTAAGACCTACACAAACGATATCTGAATAGAAAAAGTGTAAGTTTATTTTTTCAGAACAACCGGGTTCGATTCCCCAGTTGGGTACACTTTTTTTTAAATTGTATGAATGCAGTTTTTCTTTTTATCAAAATCGGTGACATGGTTCCTAAGAACAAATCTTCGTATGTCTTACAGTTTCAGACTTTCCCATACTGACCGATTTGAATGGGCCACCCTGTATACGAAAATGTCAATAACAATCTTAACACCACATTAAACAGAACTAAAATACAAAGACTGTATGCATCTAGGAGAAGATAGCAAAAATAGCAAACTTTCTAGGATAAGATCAAATACTGCATTATCAACAAGGAGACTCGTTTATCCAAGTATTTTCCAGACTGGATAAGACATCTTATTCGAAATTAAATAGATGTGACCTACTTGATCTTAGGAATAAAACACAAAAGCTGAATTAAATTAAGATCAAGAAAGAATAGCATAACATTTTCCGTAATTGTAATTCAAGTAGATTATTTACGTATTCATATCCTTAGTAATGAACTGCGACTTTACTCCCGTTTTTACTTTTTTTTCCACTCCACTTTATAATGGGCATTCCTTTCACTTTCACTTTATTATGAATAATTTTTATGTACATTCAATTACAATCAATCAATTTGCTAGTAATCTATATACATTATAATATTATGTTACTATTATACTACATAATTATGTTTGAACTAAATGTTGTCTGTCATTATCGGAAGAAAACTTCTAACGTAATTACAGAAACACTATTTTGACAGAGTAAAAGTATGGAAATACTTTTTTTGGGATATTGGTAAAAGTCTAATCAAATTTTTATTTCTAACCAGACCCATGCAAACAAACCCAGTTAATCGACTTGAGATCGGCCTCGACCTTGCGAAAGTAAACATTTTGACTGAAAGCTTCAAAGTCGAGGGCATTCATAAGATACCTTTAAAGAAAATGTTTAAGCGACTTTGATCTTTTCCTTCGCTTCTATATTAGCGTTCAGTTAATATTCTATTTAATTGTATGGAAACATTTGAATTCTGGGTTATTGCTTGATCTCAGGGGAATATTGTTACACGAGTCGCTATTTTTGGGAATGTTTTTTTTAATACCATAATGTTTAACATCGTATTATCGTGACTTATTAACCCACATATTTAACTTTTATCCACTACTTCTTTAATCCTGAGTAAATAATAATAAAATAAATAAATATTACTGGACAATTTACACAGCGACATCTAGCCCCGTGGCTCGAAGCTTGTGTTACGGGTGCTAGATTTCTGATATACTTAATATAATATACATACATAGATAGATATTTTTTATTATACATAATATAACACCCAGACACCCGGAACAAAAGTCATGTTAAAAGTAGGTACTTTAAACATGACCTATATTTACCACATACAAAATATTCCTGCAATAAAACCTGATCTCAGACAAAGTTGCCTCACGGAAATATTCAGCATATTTTCTAATTCAGCATACGTCCAACCAAACGAATAGAAACATTTATTTTTGTATCGCAAGAAAACCTTTAATCACGATCGACATCCAGCGATCTCCAGATTTATCTACCTCTAATTCAAGACACCTATGTTTATTTATACGGCTGCTCTGAGATTCCAATCAGAGCCTCGTGCCAACTAAACCAATAAGACCGTCTCCAGGTGTCTACTACAATACACGTTCGAGTATTCCAATGATGAAACTAAAGAAATAGTTTGCTTGTATGTGGTGGTTATAGATATTTTTTGGTAGTTATGGAGCACACATATTTGTTTTAAATTTTGTTTTCAGAAAGATTTGATTGCTCAATAGATACATACCTATAGATAATAATACATTTTCTGAATCTATGGGACACAGGGAATCTTGACGAGAGAGATTAGGCGCTCGCCACTGGGACTGCCAAGTTCTACTAACTATTTAAATTTCTTACAACATTAATTTAAAAAAAATACGCCAATAAATTCCAAAATATTTCACAAACTTGCAGCAAGAGCAAAATATATATTTAATGTATGTGCAAAGTATCAAAATGGTAAGTCTGCTTACAAATACGGCTCTCTCCGTAGGCACAAACTACAATGTTCTAATATACCCACTCGCACGGCGGAGGCATTATCTTTGATAAGTCGACTGTCAAAATTTAATCTACATACAGGCGGGAGTGTTCTGCCATAGAGAATAGAGAGCAGAACGGACACTTAGAGCAGAGAAAATGTTTTAGTAGTTATTTCAAATTTGAAAATTCATATTATATTCATCGATCGTTCAACAATGAAAAAAATTGTGATGATAATAAACTTCATTTATTTCATTTTAGTGAACGAAAAAAAAACCGGTTAAGCTTTGTTTTACACTTTCTCACGTAGAAAAGTTTTGTATTCCAATTATCATAAATTTAAACAGCAAAGCTGATGTAAATAATTATTTTAATAAATAATTTGTAGTTTGTACCTTCCAGCTGGCAAATACCCTTGTTCAAAGAGGATATAATGAATGGAGATTCAAAAGGTGGAAAAACATTATCACATTATCATAATCACGCTTTGAACATTTAATCGGATGAGCAGCTGCACTCGTGTTTGCCCACTGGTTCAGCTCCACACGTGACAGTGAAATGCGCACCGAACTGAACAGAACGAATCATTTTGCGCATAGGATTCAATTTAAGGTATATGTACACTGTAGTGGTTATACGCATGGGTTTGATGTGATTGGAAAAGATGAGACACATTCACTCTCCTATTTTACTATAAAAACACTGTCGTAGTTTGATAAATTTCTACTGAGATAAACGAGAAATCCACGAACCTGTTTTACGCTGGATTTGGTTGACAGTTTCATCCCTTAACGTGGGACCTCTTCAGGACCAACACTGCAAGGACACGGATCACAATTGCTCGAACGAAAGGTTAGGAAACAAAAAAAAATACTGGTTGTAATAACGCAGTATACTTTTTTCTTGATCAAGTGTGTTCATGCTTTTATCACCGATGCGGATGCACGCCACCGCAGCGCCGATAATGGAAGGTTGCATTAAAAAAACAGTGAAGTGCTTTTGGCCTTTTGTCTATTTGAAATTCATGCAAGAAAATGGAGATAAGTGGGAGAGTGCGCTCTGATTTTTTTATACTGTTTTTTACCTTTTTGTTTAAGATAATTATGATTTAGGTATACATCCATAACACCCCTATTCACGTTCCCACTGCTGGGACACAGGGATTTTTCTCTTGGCGAGAGAGATTAGGCCTTAATCCACCACGCTGGCCAAGTGCGGGTTGGTGAATGACACATGTTCTTCAAACTTTGAGAAGTTCTCAGAACATGCCGGTTTCCTCACGATGTTTGCCTTCACCGTTAGAGCACGTGTTTTTATAGCACACATAATTTTCCAAGAAGAAAAATCAGAGGTGCGCGGCGGGGTTTGAACCCACGACCTTCGGAATGAAAGTCGGGTGTGCTCCCACTTAGCCAACTATTTCAATGAAAATAACATATTATATTGCATTGTATGCGTTAGTCTATTGTGTATTTTTTTTATTTCATGTATAGTACCTAAACTTTTATAAAATAATCAAATGTAAACCAAAGATTGTATTTGATACCTAACTTTGGTATTTTGATTTTATCTTTTTTATAGATAAATGTATATTAATATAATTACCTTTCACTTTACCCACTAAAAACTTCTACAAACAAATCCTAAAATAAACATTTGCTTCACCAGAATGAAATCTATTCGCAACCACTTACATAATTTAGTCACGGAAACCTTTGGACTTTATTCCTGATACTTGCCTTCTAATTCTTGGCACGTTCAAGCAACGACAGGCGGTTTGAACAGTCGAAGAACTTAATACATAGCTGTCAGTTGGCTTGACAAGCTGAGCTGTCAGTTGGCTTGACAAACTGAACTGTCAGTTTGCTGCACATTGACTTGCTTCGCTTGATTGCCCGGTGTCAGTCTGTTTTAGCAATGTAAGCTAGATTTGCAATTTTAATGGTTTTGAAACAGGATAGCGTATTATTTTTTAGTTTATGTACTCATATACACTGAACAATTATATATATTCTTATTTTGACGTTTCAATTTGTTTTTATAGTAATTTTATTATAATTACTTGAACACAATGATAACTCCTTTTAAAATCAAACTAATACTACAAAAACTATTTTAGCTCACGTTATGTACACGCGGGTAAAGCTAGCTAACTAGTATGTATTTATAACATACACGTACCAAAACCGGACTGTCCTACAGGGATGGGCGATACGGTGAAGGGAGAAATACCGACGTGATTAATGGATTCCGAAGCGCGATAATGATAATGACTCTGTCTGCGGCTTGGAATCATTCTAGTGTGGATAGTTGAAGCTGTTTGAGATGAAACTTTAAGTAAACTTGGGTGGTGAATATACAGTGAATAAAGCATAATTTTAAAAGGCTAAAGTTTAGCTGGTCAATTATACGTATTATTTAATAATAAACACATATCTATACCTTTTTTACATTTTAAATATCAAAAGGTAATAAGTAACACTAAAAAATTACGTAAGGCCAAATTGACAATTTGTAAAGAAAAGATAAGAAAACGACTTATAACGTTTTACAACGAGAATAACTAGTACAATTTAGATAAAAACTAAATTGTACTTAAACTTAAACGGGAATAACCATTTTATTATCTGTCAATGGACCCTTAACCTGTTAAAAATACTCAAAACAATACATAAAGGGTCTTTAGTGTATTCGTGCATACACACTTCTTATCAGTGCTCTCCCCAAAGCATTCGAAACTTAGGAAGGAAGTTTTGAACATGAAAATGTTTCGGCCGTTCCGAAAACGTGTCTAATTTTTATAATGAGCCCTTTTATCTGTTTTATAGCGGGTTGGGCGTGATTACAAGGGAAATACTGCCGCCCTATGGTTAAAAAACCGTAAAGTGACAAACCCAAATTGTTGGCTACGAGCAAAAACGTGAAAAATGTTTAATTCTAGACTTTGTGAAGACTTACAGTCTTCTTTCATATACCATTTTTTAAATAATTTCTGGGGCTTCTATTTGAGTATGAAACGGGAACATCAAATTAACCACATGAGTTTTTATTGACAAATTTGTGTTTTAGACAATGGTCACCTACTTCATAAAGTGGGGGTGTGCAACACTAAAAAGCAGTCAGCTGAAGCGTAGCGGCTTTTAAGTGTTGTATCTTAGTGAAACTGTATGATGATTTTATGCTCACATACAATTTTTCCACAAATTCTTAACTAAAACACAGTTAAGTCACTTAGTCGTATTTTTGCATTGCATTGTATGGAAAATTGGACCAGCTCTAATTCTTAAAACAACGTTAAAAACCTTTAACGGTTTATTTGTTGTTTTGTGGTATAAGTAAGAGATATGGATCTAGACTTAAACACAGTATTGGAAGAAACATTTTATCTAACTGTGTTTTAGCGTTGAAAAATGTACTTGTAGATTCATAACATAAATATAATTTTACGGCTAAGTCTAAACCTCCTACATTTTATCTCACCTCCAAAATGGTAAATCATGATTAAATAATATAAAATTTAACGATTATCTTTTATTCAAAGCAATAAAAACAATATTGAATCATATTAATATTGTTTATAGTTATTGTATGTAACATAAAGTTGCAAATGCTTATATATAGGAACATTTTAAAACTTAGTTTGATAAAATCTCACTGTTAATGAACAAATGAACTGTGATCGCCTAGCGATTTACCATGTTTAATTTGCCATGCAAAATCAGTCTTGAAGTTGCGACGGTAAAATTATTCTCATACTTAATTACAGATTAAAATCAGTTTTTAAAAAATACTTGCGTCATAATATTTCCGCGTAATTTGATTCTGAGCGTTGTCCTGTTTGTTTATGATACAAAAATTTAACGCCTCAATGTGTTGCGCGAATTGTAATTGTATTATTTGTGAGAGACTTTGGTTTTAACAGCTCAGATTAAAGATACAACTCATGTAAGAAGTATTTAAAAAGTTGACAGTCAATTTAATCTAGATCATTAATTAATATTACATTACAGTATTTAAATATTTATTACAGTACAATGTCTCAAGTCAAAACTCGACAATCGACGTCCTGTCCCGTGTTTGGTTTGCCAGAGAAGTTACCAGTGTCCCAGTTGCCTACTTATAATGATGTTATGAATTATTATTATAATCATTAAATATCAATTAAAGACAGACTAAACAACAAAAGAGCCGACTGTCCATGACATATCCGAAATATTGGCTTAAGAAATATTAACTATATATGTAAGCCGTAGGAGAGTATTAAAGTTAATTTGCACCTTTCATGATAAATACAGAAGTTTAATGAAACCTTATTATGGTCGTCAAACCAACATAAACTTTCAACAGAACATTAATACATTTACAGCTGAGTCTCATAAATTATTTGATATTTGCGGTTGCTAATGAAAACTTATTTCAAACTCTCAACGTGTTTGAAAGACACTCGTGTTCCCAAAGAAGAAACTCTCTTTCTAGTCGAACAAAAAACAAGAAGAGAGATGATGATAGTTGGTGTAGATCTAGCTGCAACTACAAAAAATAAGAAAAAACAAGTTTATTGAGCAAAGAGACAATTGATCGGGAATCGGGAACAGCACGGTTTTTCGGAAACCAAGCTGTTCCCGATTCTTAACAGATAATGAGAGATTAATTCTAGCAATAGCAAGGCATCTAGTCCAATAAAAAACCCCTTTTCCGCGTCATCAGCAAAAAAGAAGAGGTTAAGTTTACCATCGCTAGCTCTCGCGGAGTTTCTGACAGAGCCGCGGTTTTGATAGCTTCCTTGGTGTTGAATGATGTGGAAATTGTTTCTTCAAACGATACCGGTAGCGTCATTGATCGATCCAAGTTCTGGAGAACTAAGACTGGATATCTAGTTCAGTCGACATCATGCTGAGTCGAACCCTCTTCGATGTGTCACGCAACACACACAGTTTATAGATTAAGTTTTTTGCAAGTTATTTTACATGGTTTAAAAATTGTGTTTCTCTTTCTATGTATGGTTGTGTTTTATTGTAATTTGTGTGCGTGATCCAGTGAATAAACGTTATATCTATCTATCTAGGTTGCGCCATGTAAGAACTACTGTACAGTCAGAACAGCTTTACAGAACGCAGATTGCGATGTATGTGGTATTTATTTTGATGGTAGAAAGGACAAAACATTTGTTAGTATTCAAAAAGAAGAAATGTTACAGAATCCCACTTAGTTATTTTATCGGAGCCAGGAAGTGAATACTTCGGACATATCACATAATACAAATATATTTATTAATTGATAGCAGAAAAAAACAATAGCTGAACAATTTGACAGCGTGATAACCAGAATGTAATAAGTAGTTATATATTTCAACGGTTTGTCTAGATGCTCACATTCGTCCTTAACACCATTACCAATATTTCCGACGATCTAATTGTTAAGTACCTAAGATATTATACCTATTTTCAATCGAGCACCTCGAAATATTATAATAGATTAACGAGATTTCGTATGTTTGATTCTCTCTTTCAAATACTATTTTATATCGCTATGCCGTTCAAAAATTCAGGAACCTACAACAAAACATGCTCCAAATATTTAATAAACTTGATATAAATCTATATTTAGTGCTTTTCTTTCTTCAGAAATCATTTTCGCTGATTTTTATCCTAACGCGCCGAACGTCAGACCTCCACAAGGTCCACGACACGGCCGATAAAGGGAGCGAAACGCATAAAAAGGTAAAGTAGGTAGACGTGTTTTAGTGTTGCATTGTCAGTTAACTGTTTTATTACGTTTTAATTACTTAGACAATAACGTCATATTTCATTTCTTAAAACCAGTGACTGTTTTTTAGGCTTGTAATTGTTTAAAATATATGTAAGTTTACCTACGATTTTACGTCTAAGGGCGTTTAGCGGCTCTTTAGTGTTGTACGAGTACAAAAACTGTGTTTTAGACATTGTAAGTCCTAATCATATCATGAGGGTGGAAATAGTTATAAAAAAGTTAAAGTCAGATAGCGGTCATTTAGTATTGTTTATGCATGTAACTGTTTTCTAAGTTTGAAGGACCAAGAGAATGAAAGCCTTAAATTCACGATTAGAGGCGTTTAGCGGTATTTTAGTATAGAAATGCTAGATAACCGTGTTTAAGAATTGAAAATGTCTCAAAATGATGTAGTTAACGGTATACGAGGGGTCCAGATCTCAGGCATTATAAACGATAGAGCCATGAGACCCAGACTAGAAGATAGATAAAAGTTTACGCTTTCGTGCTGTGTATAAAAGTCAATTTTGGCAAAATGTCACTTTACGGTTTTTTAGCAATATGACGGCAGAATACCTAAAACAATAAGTTATGGATTTAGCTTCCGTAGGGGTGTAGTCATTTCGTTAATTGCAGAATCTGTTTTTTTTTCTAGCTACACCCACAGTATTGACCGGGTTAAAAAAGATTTTCACGTTCACCCACAACAATTTAAATTTGTTGATTTCTTTTTTATGTCATGGATAAAGCTGACCGAAATATAGACTTAATTGCATGTAAACCAAATTCATCTACACTTTGCGCATGCCACTCTATTCTCGTAGAGTTCAAACACAATATAAATCTAACCAATAACAGGCCCCAAACCCCTGCTTGTTTGCTATCAGTCTATTCCACTAATGCGTTGTTACTGCACATTGACATTCCGCGGTTGTACCGTCTTTGAGTATTCAATCGAAAGGAGGCATACAAAATTATCCACTTAGCAGTATCGTATAAATAAAGTATTGCAAACAGTAATTGTTAAAAAAAACTTTTTTTACGACCTAGGACAAACAAACTACAATATTAATGATACGAAAAAGCAGTTTTCGATCTCAACATTACGTATTCACAACAAAAATATCAAGACCTTGTGTTACATATGAGCGGCGGTCACGTAATTAATCATTAGTTGACAAGCGAGACGCCTGCCGATGGCGTCTCTTTGGTTACATCCCTTAAGCGTCCCGCATCGAACTCTGGCACGGCATCTAGTTATAGACGCACCTATTTATGAATTCGTTGCGTCTAGTTACGCATACACCGCATCTATTGAACCCATCCTGCTTTTATTAAAGGTATGTTGCAAACGAGACACAATTAATAATTTTCATAATCCGTCGTTCGTTCTAAATTGGTCATATTGTGCCGAGCTAAGAAAAGTACATAAACGAAAGACATTGCTGTAAATATTTTGTCTTATTATTTGGTTTGATGATATCTGCAGTAAGATATGATGTACTATTCTAAGGCCAGCATATTAATTTTTAACAGCACGCAATAATCAGTTACGCAATTGTTTTTCTGATATTTTTGTACACAAAATAACAAGTTGCACTACAAAACTCGGAAAGTACCTTAATAAAATGATGGGAATATATAGGTAAGGTCACATAATAATATCTCAGGGCTTGAACGTAAGGTTAAATAATGAAGTATAAATTGCCCAATAATAATTAATAGTTTATCGTTTGTACAGTAAGCATGGTTATTAAATCAGTCGGATAAGCAGACACCTCTGCGGGTATCCTTAGCATGATAATGAATGCTCTCATTTGCTGATGTATTGATGACGCCATGATCTAAAGGGCGAGGGTTGTTCGTCTGTTGGCAATGTTATCTCTGGTTTATTTGCTTTTGAATATTAGGTTTTCAATCCTTTTAATATTGAAATAATAGTTTTTCTTTCAAGGTTTTGCTGCTTCTAATTTATGTGAGTGGTATATAATGCATAAATAATCAAGCATTTTAAGGCAAAATAACGTTGTTTTATTTTTAAGCACCAATCCTAAATAATTCTCGCTCATAAACACGATTTTCAATAAACAAAATCTAATATAATTTAGTGATAAAATTTAGGACCCATAAAAAGGTAATAAAACCCACAAAACTAAAACCTGAATTCACTCAGATTCACCCAGCTTCATTTTCTTCCAACTGATTTCAAATAGATGTCGCCACAATTCACTGAAATTTTCATTTGGAATATTTCAAGAGCCGAAAGAAAATTTCATTACTGCCGTTGACAACTGTCAGCGTTTAGAGTAGTGGTCCCAGATGGCGCCCGAGGCACTCCGATCTTTCAGGCGAATAATATGATATTCTCATAAACGTGTCACTTTTATAATACAGTCAAATACTCAGTGTCTGGAAATAGTTATAAAATTTTCATAAGCGTTAGTTTGGAATCGGATATCAGTTGCCTTGTCTTTATTGATTTTTTAAATTAATGTTATGTATGTATATACATATATTTTATATAATATTTTTTACATTTTAATATTATCTAAGTGAGTCTATCAGAAATCACAAAAGCTTCGAGCTTATCTGCTACATGCCTCATTATTGTTATTCTGGACAATTCCAGAAATATTTTATTTTTATTTTATTTTATTTATATGTATTTATTTTTATTTATTTATTAACAAAGTATTCAATTTCCGTACACGCAAAAAAGAAAACAAAATAAAATGGCATTAAATTTCCAACACACTATTTAAGTCTGTTTATTCAAAGTTACATTTAACCATACAACCGTCGCTATCTTTATATAATTGGTTTCATAAACGGTGCCCTCGGGATATACATAAACTTGAATTCACTGGAACCGTTTCAGGCAATTAATACCGGCAAAGTATAGTTGGGAATGAATTAGGAATGGTAATGAAATTACCCGTGGCAGTCGTAGGGTTAAGTACCCAGGTAAGGTAACCTGTATTCACGTTAAGTGAGCGCAGTGGTCATTAAAAGTTTTGTTTAGACGTTATTTTGACTTGTGTAGGGAATTTTATTTGTTTGCTTATTTTTAAGGTATTGTTTTAAGAGTGCTTGCTAAGGTTCTCTTATGTAGATCGTTGGTTTCTGAATGTCCATGAATGTAAATCGTTATTTATATATAAACTAAATTCATTTTTTTTGACTTTGAAACATTTTTGTTATAATGATTTATGTAAAAAAAAAATTATTGATGTTGAAAACATAATGTTAATATAAGAGCCTTTATAAATTGGTCATATTTAAATGAGGTATAAATGTAATGTGGTATTTAATTTAATTACAATTCAGTGTTTCAAGGTTCATTTCGGTACCGGAAATTATAATAACATGGAACTACATAGGAATGTTTCCGTAATTTTATTTAAATCAAGTTTCCTCTGAAATAAATAAACATTCAATTAATTACGTTATCTACACTTAGTATATAATAATATAAAAGCCTTCCTCGATAAATGATAAAATAATATTTTTTAATTGGACCAGCTGCCGTTCCTGAGACTCGCCGTTCAAACAAATTCTTTAGTTTGTCTTGATGCATCAAAAAAATGTTTCGTGAATGTGTGTTCCAAATATCTCTGTTCGTATAGAAAACACGCACATTCAATACTCTGTAATGCATCTACGCGCGTGGTATAACTTAAATGAGATACAGCGTGCTGCGTGGCAGTATAATTACCTAAACAAAATTTCATCGAGACTGAAACACTTTACAATCAGGACACCGATCGGCAGTTTCAATAAAACTTCATTTGAAAGCCATTGTGAGTGTGTCGAGGGTTGAGTACATTATTTCTGTATTTCTGTGTACGGCGGTGCGATAGCATCTTTGAATAGGGCACGAGAATGCAATCGATAGCCTGCCCCATGAATATTTGAACGTTTTGTTGACCGTGGAGTAGGAATTTATTACCTATCACTTGCAGGAGACCAGACAAAACACGGAAATAGAATACACGAAACTTTTGTTTTTTATGGAGGTATTTGGCTGGACTGGAATAATTTCATTCGTAAAAATTATATGACTAGAAAAGGTATAATAAGTTTACGTATTATTTAAAATATGTTTTTAACCACAAGGTTACAAAAGAACAATCTGCTCTAAAATTAGATTTTTTGGTAAAACAAGATTTTAACTGCAAAGCAAGGTGCTCTACAACAAGTGATAAAGATCTACGGCGTAGCACCGTAGCACGAGGTAGCGTAGCAGCTCTACGAAATTACCCCTCTTCCATTTTTTACCGCGCTTCATCATGGGTTTCACTAGCTAATTGAAAAAGTTTTTGTTTATCAAAACGCAGCAAGCCAATACTTCTAATGGACTTTTGATAATTATGATGGACATGTAATGTATCGTCTAGAAACAATTGCTTTTATAAGTGGATCTTGATTATAAAACATTTTTCATTTGTATTTATATTTTGGGTAGATAAGTACATATCTAATATTTTCATGCTAAGACTGTTTCAGACTGATGAATCATGATTATTCTCTGTATTGTGTTAGTCGTGTAGATATTTTTAATAAAACGATTTATATCGATATTTTTCTCATTTGTAAAAATGGTTACTGAATGATAAAATGGTAATTGTACGAAATAATAAGACGGTCAGGAAATCCAGGTTATAAAAATTCGATAATAAAATATTCCCACAATTTTTCAGAACAAACAATACCACGTCGTTTACGCACTGCAGTAAATAACGCAACAATTCGAATGGAAAATGAAATGCTTGCTTCCGAACCATTTAGCAATTTGAATTTAACACTCGTCCCTTCATTTTCCTATTACCACAGAAAGTGCGCTTCACAGCGCTCAAGAGCAGTGAGGTAATCGCTCTAGTTATATGTGATTAAATATAATTATTGTTACATCTAAGGGCAGGGTTATTATAATAAACTTTACCTAGTCCTGCGTTAAAATTACTTTAATTATAATTATGAGTTAACTGTTTCATGGACAAGCTGGACACTCCTTAGCATTACAGTATTGTATAAAAAGCATTAAATTAAAAATAACATTTTTTGTAATGTAATATATAACTGAAAAACAAATGATTTTACAAAATAAAGTCATTTACTACAGAAGTAAGTTTGTAGGTAATGTAAACTAAATTTGTAAACCACTTTTTATAACTCATCAGAAATCCATACGTTTTAAACCAATAAACATAAAGTACTGTCAGAAACGTTTCAATCAAAGCAACACATGTAGAAAAGAAAAATCGTTTTCAAACCGTCTGCATCAAAGCGGAATGAAGCAATCGAACCGGAATAAATCAACAAAGAACAAATTAGATACGTGTATAGAACGTAGGACGTAGCATGTGAGCCGACTCGGTGTACGAACTCCTTCGCGGAAATGAAAAAATCAGAAAAAAGATTTAAAAAAGATAATGTGAAAATTCCCGATTCGCGAACTCAGATGGTATAATTTTATTGTTGCGATTCGTGCAGGATACTATTGAATCGTTTTAGATTTTCTTACAAATGGAATTTTAAATGCGTTTAAGTTGGGGAAAAATTTTTGACAAAGGTTTAATTAACATTACAAAAGTATTCCTTTAATTTTTTTTATTCGGCGATCTTACACAAGGTTACAAAAGACCAATATACGCATTTAGTTATCAAACGTTATCAAACTATGTATTTAACACAGAAAGCCATGTTAAAGAAATTACCATTAAACCGGAAATATCTTGCATATATTTAACTAACCTTCACATTATATTAATCTTGATCTTTAGTAATAATCAACTGAAACTTATTTAAATGTCAAGAAATATTATGTAATCTTTTTATTTATTCATTAAAGTTCATAAAATCTTGTCCTGTATATTGTTTTAACTTAAAGAATTCAATAAAGTTGTAATTCTATTCTATTATCATAAAAAGAAGCAAAATACGACAGTTGTCACTTGATTTAAATCGTTTCCACGCAATTCGATTCACAAATGAGCCGTCGCGTCCCATCAAACGGTAATGTATCGCCACGCCTGTAACTAAGGAGTGATAAAACACGGCAACCGGCAACGTTTTATTGAGCTCCGATGTGCCCGCTCCGGATTAGTATTCCGCGCTATCCCAAAGGGGTGCAAGATCAAGGCGCGTTTTTTAATCAAACACATCGCGATCCGTCAATGAGACGCACCGACTAAAACAAAGCGATAAATTAAGGCAAACGGGAGGCGAACGTTCGCCGCTCGTATTGAAAGATTTACTTCCTCTGTTTAATTGCAATAACGGCTAGGCACGTTGGTATCGTATTTTTCTTTTTACACTCCGGCTCTTATTGCCTTCGGGCCGTTAAATAAATTTATGACGCCCGACAAAGTTCAGCTCACCTCGCCTCTGTGGGCTGAAATTAGGTGGAAATGCGAAACAGAAATAAAAAGCCGGTCTCAGGTGCGCTGTTGCCCCCGGCCGGCTAGTGGCATTAGCTCTTGACTCGCGGTTAAAGGCGAGCCGGCTCATAAAAGTTTCTTAATGCTCATAGTTCCTACCTTCCTGTTGACTAAAATTCCCTCCCAAAAAGTTAGTGCAGTCCGGCAGTTTTCTTTCCGCATTACGTGGGCCTGTCCGCTTCGGGACTTTAGTGGCCCGGTTCCCGTTAGGCCGGACACGGAACTTTCTTATTTACGTTTACTTACGTCCGTAATTCTGCGTTCACGCTCGTACTAAGAAATGGGCGGAATTCAATTACGTTCTCGTATATTAAACAAAATTGAAATTCGGAAACTCACATTAGCGCCCGGCTCCTTTAAAACCTCCGATGTAATCTGAAACAAGGAACAAACACGCTTAAATAACAATAAAATTGTAATAAAAACTTTGTGCACGCAACCGAAATTGTGGAAAATTGACCAAATTATTATTTACGGTTGGAAATTAAAACAACGCATTATGGGAGATTGCTTTTCCCCTCTTTAAAACAACTTTCGTTTGGGACGTGACTATATCGTTAAGTTATCTTCGCTTTTAGAGTAACCCATAATTTATTTTGTTTCTTGAAAGTTTAATAATCCTATACCAAAATATGGACGAATAAAAATTATTAGATATCTAAAAAAGTAATGCCATAAAAAGCAATGTATAAAGCAATATTCCTACCAGTTTACCACCAGACAGCCTAAAAACATGTAATATTAATATAAAATATATGGTAAATTATTCTGAAAGTTGTTTTCAATCGCTTAACCACATCAAAGCACTTTCTAATAACTCCATGCAACCACTGTAAACTTTTGAACACGTGTGCAGATAAATGAAGGGTTACAAATGAATATCCTTCTAAATAAAACATAATGTATGAAGTTTTAATTATGTAAACTATCATCATCAACATAATCATACTATACCTATTATAATTTGTCCTAATGAAGACAGTAAAGTCTTCATTAGGACAAATTATAATAGGTCTTGAGAGAATTGGTAAAATCTTTTCACTTACCAAGCGACCTGGGGCCCAATTCCGCTATTTTACAAACAACTAAATTGAATCGGAATTCAATGAAAATAGCAGTTTTTGACATTTTTGGTATTCTGCTATTTATGAAAGAACAATGATTATACCATTACGATCCAATTGAACTGTCATTGAAAAATTTGGTATTCTGCTCTACAATCGTAGTATAATTGCATGTTGATTGTTACATAAACGGTATTCTGCTCTTATTTTGATGTTTGTCGCAACTGACAATTTAAGTTTGAGGTACGTTTGAACTACCATTGAACAACAATAGATAATTTGCTTCTTTTGCTGAAGAAAATGAATTTTTTTCGACATAATTAACAATTTGACGACCTCTGTGACGCAGCGGGCGAAGGTCCGCCTGCGACGCAAGAGGTTGCGGGTTCGATTCCCGCCTTGGAAAAACAATTTGTATGATCTGCAAATATTTGTTCCGGGTGTCTGGGTGTTATTATATGTATAATAAAAAAATATCTATATATGTATGTATATTATATTAAGTTTATCAGAAATTTAGCACCCGTAACACAAGCTTCGAGCTTACCACGGGGCTAGATGTCGCTGTGTGTAAAAAATTGTCGAGTAATATTTATTTATTATTTTAAGTATCTAAATAAAGTGCTTTCGTGTTCGCGACACTACGTTTTCTAATAAAACAATATTTTAAAACATATATTATTTATTATCATTTCTCGTTCTCTATTAATAATCGTAGCGTACTCATTCCACAGCCTTTTCGAAAGACTGCGCCTCTCCTTAGAGCGCGTACAGCGTCCAAGGGCAATTTCAGGTTGCCCTTCTAAAAACCCTATCATTGCTTCTATTTGTTGTACACTCATATTTACTCTTGTTTAGGGCCTAATAAAAAAAGAAAACATTACTTCTATTTTCTATACGTTAGAGTTGAATAATATCGACATAATGTGAATAAATATACTTATATACTGATCTTTAAGTACCTATTAGAAATAAAATGTATACTTACACAACAAAATTTGTTCAAATTGTAAACAAATAATAAACCACAGAGAACAAAACAATTCATTTTGATGGTAGGTTTTACATGGCAGCCCTAATAAGCTAGTAGTTTTTAAAAGGCAACACAGCATTATCAATTTCATTACCACTCAATTTTAACTCAATTACGATTACGGACAAGTTTTTGCAGAATACCAAATTTGTTTCAAACGTATCAGGATTGTAATGGAATTCAAATTGAATGTTAATTTTAAGTCTCTTAAATAAAATTAGCGGAATCGGGCCCCTGATGAGTTTTTAATTTTATTTTATTTCTATATTAATAATTTTGTGCAGGGGTACGGTAGACTCGATCGAAACCTTATTTAAATAACGAAACATAAAAAAATATTAATTTTGAGTCGACAACATATGTCCGGAAAATTCGTATTATGGAGAATTTCGTTAAATTCCGACTGTAAAAATACAAATGATAAACAAACGCTGTCGCCATTTTTGGTGTCAACAAACACGTTCCGTTTCCTTAGATACGAATCCATCACAAAGAACTGAGAATATGTATAACGAAACGTCTTGCCACCGGAAATGTTTCAATTATTTACATTATATTGGCAGATTAAATCAAAGAAAAATAATATTAGTTTCCTTTTTATGGCTCGATGATATTGTTAAGGCTGCTGGTTCACGGTGGATGCAGGCTGCATCCGACCGTAATACCTGGAGGTCGTTATTAAGGGAAGGGAGGCCTATGTCCAGCGGTGGACGTCCAATGGCTGACATGATGATGACGAAGTATGTATTTTGTCCTAAGGTATTATAGTCCAGTCAATTTATACATAATAATGAGGGTGAAGTTACATAAAGTCCCAACAAGCTGGATTTCTGTGAAATTGTTCAAATCATAATTATAAACAATGTCTAAAAGATCCCCATCATTCCACGTTAAGGAAAAAGTTTTATTCAAGGTTAAATGTCAAAAAATTTAGTTTTTCGCGATTTTCAGCAAAACGGTAAGTTTTATCATAAAAGTACCTAGGACAAAATTGTAGATCATAAAATTATCTATCAAAATGTATCAACACTTTTTTCTTACAAGCCACAGTTTCTGAGATATAACGATTCAAAAAGTTATAAAAGTTGGCATGCACAAACTGTCAAGGCCGGTCGTGCTCTAATATTGAATCACAAACAATGGAGGACTCGTTTGAAACCGACGAAGTACCAAGCGACACATCGCTATTGACGCAATTTACTTGCATCCAAAATGGAGATGAAGAAGAAGCAGGAGAAGAAGAACAAAAAGTAGAACAAGAATTTGAAACTTACGAATAAGACGAATAAACTTCAACACTTTTTTTAATTTACATCGCTCTTTTCTTTCTCAATCTTTGAAAATCCTTTGTCATGCAATAGTTTTACATTAAACAGGATCACAGTTGACTCGTGGAGTAGGCCTACAGGGAAACCACGTTAAAAAACGCGCTAATTACACTACCTCATAGGTGGCGTGGAAAAGTGTACATAATATTATGACGATAATAACTTTTATGACTTTTTGAATCGTTATATCTCAGAAACTGTGGCTTGTAAGAAAAAAGTGTTGATACATTTTGATAGATAATTTCATGATCTACAATTTTGTCCTAGGTACTTTTATGATAAAACTTACTGATTTGCTGAAAATCGCGAAAAACTAAATTTTTTGACATTTAACCTTGAATAAAACTTTTTCCTTAACGTGGAATAATGGGGATCTTTTAGACATTGTTTATAATTATGATTTGAACAATTTCACAGAAATCCAGCTTGTTGGGACTTTATGTAACTTGAAATGTATAAATTGACTGGGCTTTTAAATGTTTAACTTATAAACTGATAGGTGTCTAGATGACATTTGTCAAAATGACAGCTGTCAAACTTTAAACTGCCACAACTCTGAAACGGCTTGGCCTAGAGATGCCGTACTATTTCAACATTTACGTTGACAGCTGTCAAATTTTAAACTGCCATAACTCTGAAACGGCTTGGCCTAGAGATGCCGTACAAAGCTCAATCAACAGGTGTTAGAGAGAGCAACGTTTTCGATAACAGCTGTCAAACTTTAAACTGCCATAAATCTGAAACGGCTTGGCCTAGAGATGCCGTACAAAGCTCAATCAACAGGTGTTAGAGAGAGCAACGTTTTCAATGACAGCTGTCAAACTATAAACTGCCATAAATCTGAAACGGCTTGGCCTAGAGATGCCGTACTAAGCTCAATCGACAGGTGTTAGAGAGAGCAACGTTTTCAATGACAGCTGTCAAACTTTAAACTGCCATAACTCTGAAACGGCTTGGCCTAGAGATGCCGTACAAGGCTCAATCGACAGGTGTTAGAGAGAGCAACGTTTTCAATGACAGCTGTCAAACTTTAAACTGCCATAACTCTGAAACGGCTTGGCCTAGAGATGCCGTACAAAGCTCAATCGACAGGTGTTAGAGAGAGCAACATCATAATTAAAACACGGTTCTTCAGTTTTACTATTATTGATAATCATTGAATTCCATATGTTGACTTATGTTAACATAAACATAGCTTAATTCTTTTGTCCTTGGAGAAGTCCCTGTGAATCATCTAACATAAAAAAATATTGATTTTGAGTCGACAACATTATATCCGCAAAATACGGATTATGGAGAATTTCATCAAATTTCACCCGAGCGTAGCCGGGTTTTCATCTAGTGTATGTATATTTGTAAGCCAAACATTCTTGAATAAACTAATTTTCTTTCTTTCTTATATCATACCAATGGAATTTTTCAATTTGTATTTTCTTTTATTATGACTAATGAATGTTAATGTCACACATGGTTATTTCTTACTGTGAAACATCAAAAAAATATTCTTCATACTATGTATTTTATGAACACAAATATAGGTTAGTAATTATTTTGTTTAATTATTATAATGCCCAAGAGGTTCGTTAGTAAATAATTTAAATTCCCACCGTCATAAAATAAGTTAAACAATGTTTTTGTTGCGGGCTTTAATCTCTGAAACCCTACACTGAAAAGTTTCGGGTTTGTATGGCAAAAAGTTTGTTAATGTAGAAATAATGTGCACATTTCAGTATTTTTGCCTTTGAAGTTGTATGATGAGTGTTGTAATAGCACAGATTTATTTTTATTGTATTTAAATCCTAAATGTATAACACTTGGGCGTTCCTGAAAACAATGCCTTTAATTATATTGGAATATTTTTAATCATGCGAATAATATTTTTAATAATAATCACGATTTTTTCTTCCCTTTTCTCCTTTTAGTGTCACGTAGGTCCTTATACACCAGTTTAAGTTTTATCTTAGTTTTGGTTGAGCAACTTCTTATGAAAATTCTTGCAACCAAAACTCAGAGGAATGTGAAAATAATCCGTAATAGGAATAGACCATCCGGTTCCAAGTAGTATCTCAGCTCGTTCTAACACAACAAAGAAATCTCGCCAGCGCTTTTGTGTCACGTTTAACACGTAGATACCAATCGAAAAATAACAATACAACACAAATTAGGTTCAGTTAAGCAAAAACTTAATTACGAATAACCTTTAATCAACTCTGTCTAAATTGACTGCCAGACACCTGTTTTTATTTTCCAAGACCTTTCTGAGCCCATTTTCTCAGCTAATTCTCAGTGTCACAGACCTTCGAAACAAATAGAACTTTTCGATTCGTGTAATGAGACGCCTGAATTCTAATGTACCTATATAGAAACTTTTACACTTACTTTTAACATTTTTGGAGAATTATAAACGTGACGGAATTGGTATAGTAGTAGACAGTAAAAAAATACTTGTGGATTACATAACTTTTGAGAGTTATTCTTGAATTAATGTATCAACATTATGAACCAATCATTTCATTTAACCCAGGAATGCCCGAATTAATTTTTTTTTGGTTTTCTTTAGTTTGGACTCGGAATATTGTTCAATTAGATGTTCTTAATGATGTGATATAAGTATTTATTTTTTAAATAAATGGGAAGTTATAAAAAAATCACGTGTCCAAATGGACACGCTAAGCGCTTACAGTAGCTAAAAGATATAATTTATATTATAGGAGTTATTAGTTAAAAAAACACGATTTATCGAATGAAATCATTTATTCTTTTTTATGATAGTCAGCAAAACATGGTCCAATAAAGACTTCTGTTTCCGTTAGGCAAATACTCACTCAAAATAAGAATAGCAAAAAAGCATCTTATTTCAGCAGCAGTGATTTTAGGATCAGGCAGGACAGCTTTTCCATAAAGCATAGCGATTAAATTGTAGAACAAACATGTCAACAATACCGTCACCGATAAAAAGCTCAAATAAATTAACAGCAGATTATCCATTAGTAGTAAAAGCAATCTCAGAAAACGGCCCCAAGAAAGGTTCTAAGTCTCCATCAATTCATGTCTTAGATTTTTTACCGCAAAGATCGTCAAGCGAGATTTTAATTAGGGGCGGCTATTAGAAGCTTGGTATGACTGGCTAAACATTGAGCTTGAGCTGACGAGCATTTAAATTTTCGGTTCTTCCACCACTGTCTTCTTCATTCGACGAATATTTCATTGAGAATCTGTGGTATCGGCAGGTCTCCAGCCTCTTCCTCATCTTCAAACAAAATGTCCAAGAGATCATTTAGGGTCCATGTTCCCCGATACTGGTCAAAATAGATGAATCTAAAAACAAAATAATTTTATATAATGACATCCCAAGTGCTTAGCGTGTCCATATGGACACAGCAACATTAGGCGTATAAATATACTGCTAAAATAAAACTAAACTATCGTTGACCTATTTCAACATATAAATACATTATTTTAGAATAATATTACATGAAAATAACATAAATAAATTAAATAATTAAAAAAATATGTTACTTACTTTCGTCTCGTGTCCATTTTTTCCGCCGTTTTTGATTTTAGTGAAAATTAAATGAATGTACCGTCGAATTTAGATTTTTAAATGACATATCAATGACATGTAAAAAAACTTTAACATTTGATAGCACAGTATGGCCAGTTAAATATTTCTAAACAAATAATGGTTTGCCACAAAAAATATTTTAGCAGACCCATATTTTTGTGTCCATATGGACACGCTAGGCATTACTGGGTTAATATATATAACGTCGGTGTAGTAGTGGTCGACAGCAACCACTGGAGAGCAATAAAAGAGCTACGTTTCAAATGACATTTTATAGTCAAAACACTTATCGTGATGATGATCCCTATAAACTGTATCTCCAAAGATATTGTTCGGATATTTAATAACGAGAATCCTGTACAGTCGTTAACTCAGTTGTCCCATGTCTGAAGACGTGGTCAAACAAATGTAATTTTCTCCGGAGCGACCTCTTACGTGACCCGGGAGATATAACGCTTTTATTAAATTATTTCAGCTTTTATAAGTAGCGTTGCGATGCCACTGATGAGATTAGGCTAGAGGCTATTTTTGCCACAATGTCATAGTATTTATCAGGGTACTGTGGTATCATTATGCAGGTTTATCGGGATAGAGTTTGTATGGGAACTTTTTATTGGTTTTTGTGATTGAGTTGGAACTTAGTTTAGGTGCTCACAAAGTACATTAAAGTTGGGGTGGAGGTTGGTTTTATTGATTGACGATAGGTTTAATAAAAACATTCAGTGCTAAACGATAGGAAAACCAATGAAATGCAGATGAATTCGCGGGTGGTTTCAACAAATATTAAAATCAAAACTTCCAGGATAAAGTACAATATAAAAGCGGTTAAAGGTATATTTAAACCATTTCGAAATAAAATGTAAGCCTGTGTCTATTGTCGAGCAAAGACCCCTATTTTTTCCACTAGCTTTAAAGACGCAACCTTTGTAGTTATTTAAAAGAAACATCTGTCAAAGAAAATGCAACCAAACAGGTGTCATCAATAGCAAATAAGTCCACGGAAGCATATCCAGCTTATCAAACTTCCGCGGAGGAATAAACGTCCGAATTTATTTACGTCCGGAAGAGGGCGCCGCGCTAGATTGCGCACACGATTCATTCCGCACCCCACAGATATACAATGCCGAAAATTTAATTCATTTGGTCTGATTAATGAGATAGAGATTTGTATCACCATCATGTTTTTATATCAGTGGTAATATATTGTATGGTGGTGAGTAAATCATCATCATCATAAATTCACTTCTAGTTATAGGCCAGCTTTAATGATTTCCAGGTAGTATGGTCGAATGTAGTTTGCATCCACCATGTACTGAAATACTTAACCAGCCCATCTTGTCGGTGAACGTCCGACGCTGCGTTTGCCGATCCATGTTCTTCACTCAAGATCTTTTCAGTTTAGTTTTTCTATTTGATTAAATGATTGGCAGATAATAAAGTCTAAAGTTTGGTCTTAAGTCTAAAACGAGTTGTTAATCTAAAATCAACTTACTTTTAACAAAGATAACTGTTTTAATTCATTTGACATTTCTAACGTTAAATAAATTACACTTCGCAGATACAGGGCTGATTTTTCAATCATCAGATAAATGCTAACTGTTGAATAAATTTGACATATTGTATGGAAAATGTCAAATTTATTCAACAGTTAGCCTTTATCTGATGATTGAAAAATCGGCCCACAGTCTATTAAATATCTTAAACTTAATTTTCACTTAAAGTAACATTAGTTAAACTAATTTAAACCAACTTTCATTAATCTGACGATGTTCGAAAACTGTAAAATTTCTGAATTTTTTTTTTAAAAGTAAAGTAGCGTAAGGGTTGTTTAATTAGTTTTTATATTTTTTCCATGAAGTTAATCAAACTGAAATTACCTTTAAAGATATTTGAGTCCGGGTAATATCGTGTTTAATATCAGTAACGTAATTACAGGCAATTCGTAAACTCAGTAATATTTTATGTGTGATATCATGGCTCTATCGATTTGTAGTCAGTAGGCTATTATCCTCATTTTTTATAATTATCTGTTGTAAGTTTTGAACCAGCAGGCTGATAAAAAAAATACATTCAAAATAGAAATATATTTCCTACAGTTACTGCTCTGCCAATTCATTATCAAAATATTTTAAATCATCTTTGTTAAACTAAACGTAGGAGTCAGACAGGCAGCCATATTATTATTTGATAAGCCTTGAAGTCTACTAGAAAGAAATCCAAGGCAATGACAAAACTGAATTAAACGCCTAGATTTCAATAAACATAATGCCTTCCGAAATATTCGGAATTAATCGAAAGCCTTAGGATTCAATAGGCCTAAGGCCTTTGAACTGACGTTATTTTTTGTCATTGCCGTGGATTAACTGTGAATTAACGAAATGGGTTTCCTTTAATCTGCAACGTAATTTTCATCAACGCAATTTGTCGACGATTCTAGTAGGAACTTTGAAAGGATTGAAGCTTAGGCCACTTATATGTTGGAAGATAGTTTAAGGCGCGGGTTACAATGCCAGACCAGGCAATAAATAAATATTGTATTGCCTGACTCAATGTCTAGTTTTAATATTTTTTATTTTATTGGTTCAAAAATTATAATTGCATAATAATTTCACGAGCGTGATATTTTTTTAAGTTGTTTTAAAAGTAGTGTATGTTGTTAGTCCTTTTAAATCTTCATCATCATTTCAGCCTTCGGAATAGCGATCGATCAGAGTCAGCGAGTCGTTCTTTTAAATGTATAAATCTTTATATTAAAATAAAATAATTCCACAACTTTTCCCAGACAGAAACACAATTAACAAAGCACTTGTTGGACAAACACATTCAGCATTTATAAATCAAATCATGAGAATTCTAAGAGACCGGTTCGCGACTACAGTGATATCTGCGAGCCCCATCCGCGCTCTCACAATCAGAGCCTATGCATAAATTTGAATTTTTAATGTAGATAGTATAAAGGAAATTTTATTAGACAAAATGAAACCTTTGGTCTCTGACGAGCTCGCCTGGGGGAACGTCGAAATAGGAAAGTTTAGTACCTAGTTTGTTACTTGGTTGTCATTTAGTTTTAGTACAAAATTAAAATTGTATTATGTTTGTCATGTGTCACGACGGTGCAGCCGTACCACATTTAGCTTGGCCGTTGAATGTCATATATTTATACAATAAAGGCAATTTTTCGTACAATAAGTACAAGTAAGTGTACTTTATATTATCTATCCTTGATCTTTAAAAGGCTAACAAAGACCCCCTTTGAAACTAACATTTACTTTCACAAAATATTTCGAAGAAAATTTGATTCCAAAAGCTACAAAATATATTACAACCTGATTAAAAACACTTTCGTCTTCCAAAATATAAGAATCTGAAAAAAATACAATAACGAAATTTTTAAGCGTAAATATTTTAGCAACCTAGATCAACATGACCTAAAAAGCAACCTTTCAAACAGAAACTCGTTTTTCTTAGTAATCTATTATCCTTCATTCTTACCCGCGTTTAAAAGAAACCTGATAAACTTTGTGCAAGTGCTCTCCTAAGTGTTAAGCTCCAGTACAATTCCCTGTTTACCAACTATTAATCTCATTTATTTGCAGATAAGTGGTGAGGTAGCTTAGCTTTTTAGAATTTCTGAGTTCTGACTTGAATAGGATAAAGAGTACCTGCAATACGAGTTAAATGTACCTACTAAAAATAATGTAGTACCATTATACAATATGGATAAGCATGGATATTTCTATTTGAGTGAGGAATATTATAACTTTTTAAACTATCATGGTTTAACTATATTTGAACATGAAACGGGTAACATACCATGATTTAATTGTTTTTGAGTTTTCCGATATTTCGACACTGTTACAAGCGCCATGTTCACGGACAAACTGATGACATATCGATGAAATATCGGAAAACTCAAAAACAATTAAATCATGGTATGTTACCGCCGTTTCATGTTCAAATATGGAATATAATAAGTTTAAATTATAGCTATTTTATTTGCCTATAAGATTTTTTTACCAAGGGCTACAACAATAACCTAATTTCTTAATTGACACAAATTGTTTGCTTGAGCGCGCTTAACTCAGGGATCGGGATTCGTACATTTTATCGAGAAAAAATATTTTTATTATATGACTTTTATGTAGATATCGTAAAAAACGCAAGCAGTATCATATCGGCTATTATCATATATTTTGAGTACTATTTGTTGTATGAAAATAATACTATTCGTATTATTTATATGAATGTTTTTTAAGGAAGCAATGCTAGAACTAACAGATATCATGACCTCCTTAAGTTTTACTCAGCACTTCTCGTGCTCATCCTGACCCAGAGAGAAATAAAAAACCCTTTCAAATAAACCTTGTCTCTTATTCATCTTTATTCTGTCGGTACATGAGGTAAGGGAACTTTAGCCAAATTCCACTCTAATTATGGTCAAAGCAATCTCCATCTGCCCAGGGTTTAGTGGAGCACTGCAAGAACCGCAATGTCATATAAAATTCAGGATACAGGAAGAGCGCTGGCCATAGGAAGGGCCACAAAATCCCTTCAAGGTTCGAGAAAATGAGGTATATTTTATGGCAGATGTTTGTTACAATGTAGGAATGAAAGATACAGTGTTGCCTTAGATGTTGCTCGTAAATAAAATGTGGTTTAGATTTTACTGAATCGACGGGAAACTTTGTAGGGATGTAAAGATGTTGTAAAATGTTAAAAACTGGCTTGCAATTCTCATTTCCCGCGTAAAACCAACATTAAAAACCTGAATGTCCCACGCAGCATTCAGTATTCGTCACGTCCCACATAAAAACTCGCTAAAACCAGTTATGTTTTCAATCCTGATGAAAGCATACCTTGATCTCATGCCAAGTACACAAGAGCTTTATGCAAAAAGACCTAACTCCATAAAGGGTCTATAAAAAGCCACGTACAAAGAATGCAAAGTGAGATAAGCCGTAAACTCGGCTAAATTCTCTTCGGTGTCTTTACGACGGATTTATATTCATGACACTATCTTCTCAGCGTAGGAATTCGGGCATTGGCGATCGAGAAACAGGCATATGTAATTTTGTTTGAATAAGTAAACAAGGGGCTAGGACAAAAGCTATTTGGGTATTTGATCTTGGAGTATAAATAGGACCGGAGGAGGTTTTATGCGATATGTCATAAATGGATTTTGAGGATAGTATGGATTATTGATTCCGTAGAGACGTTGTCTGGGAGGCTGCATTATCTCGGTCCCGGGAGATAATGCAATAACCTTGGGATTTTCCGGTTTGATGCTAAGTAAGTATAACTATGTATAAAAGGTATACCTACATTTCAATTTCATCATCATCATAATTTCATTGCATATACACATACTTACCAATAATCAACATCCCGGCTGTGCGGGGTACTACTGCAGTATGCATTGCATTATGTTGGTTTTTTATATAATAATTATAAGCAATGTCACTTTTAATTATTATTTAATAACCCAAAGAATGGCTATGCCGATTAAGGTGTATAGCAAGTCGTAATAGTTATTTATTATTTTTAAATAAATAGTAGTTACAGCCTTCTCCCATGGACCCAACTCATTTTTTATTATGTAGCTGAGGTAAATATAAAATAAGTTGGACATAGGTCATCCATATAATGTTCTTTTTTGTAGAAACGAGTTTCTTTAATATATGAACAAGTACCTTTACATTTGACATTCACTGCATACTAGATAAATTAGGAAGCATCGAAAATGCAATTACGTATTTTACTACCCCTGGAAAGTTTTACTGTTTTACTGCATGGCATGGCATACTCGACGAAAGGCTTTTATCCACTGAAGTGCTGAGTTAATTTTATGTTTAAAACGGGGGTTAGCAAACTTGATATCTCTTTCAGACGAGGAACCTATATTTTCTTCATCTTTTAATAAAATACATAGCCTTATTTAACTACGTTTTAGTTTCTATAAATGTGCGGTGCAGTAGTAGAAATAGGTTTGTGTCCTTTTTTGAATGTATTTTATACCTATAAATACAAGGGTTATTAGATTTTTTAGGTATTAAAAATAGGTGTTTTATACGAGAAAAAAATTACAAAGCCTATTTTTAGTCAGATTTTAATTTTAAAGCAACGGTCTAAGTACATTATCACAATAATATGTTTATCAATTATGTTTGCCAAATAATACCCAGTTCAACAGGAAGTTATTTGTAAATCACTAATTTTTTATAGTTAGTTCATTTAGCAAATCAGTTCATATTTGCTACCAAATACTTCACCTGCGCATTGTAAAGGTTAAAAGTATCGAGACACCTAACCGTGAAACAGTGAGCATTAAGCCTCCAGCACACCGGATGCGTATACGTACACGTAAGCGTAGACGTGCACGTACCACTGAGTTGTAATGTATGGGAATGTATGAGACAGGACACACTGCTTGCGTAACGTGACGTGCGCGTGCAGTGTGTCCTGTCTAATACATTCCCATACATTACAACTCAGTGGTACGTGCACGTCTACGCTTACGTGTACGTATACGCATCCGGTGTGCTGGAGGCTTTAATCATTCAACGCGCAGGAATGAGTTATAGGCCGGGATCCGTAGTACATGGAAATCAAGTGATTACTAACAAGCTAATTTTTGGTGAGTAGCTTCGTTTCGATGAGACGACTAAAAATATCCTATACCCAAATCTCGATTGTGGTAGCTAACAGAGATATCAAGGATTAAAAAAATCAAGAATGTAAAACCGGGATAACGGACCACGAAATTTGTCGGACAATATGTCCATTAGATTTTATATATATTAATTAAGTATACAACAAAAAATCAGCTGGTTAGTAATCATAGTAATCATCTAAATTGACCTCGTTTTCGATACATTTTCGAAATGGCGGACTCTTTGATCAAACCATAGGTTTTGTAGGACAAACATGTTTTTATATAATTTAGATAATTATCTTGAGATATAACATATTGTCCTACAAATTTCGTGGTCCGTTATCCCAGTTTTACATCCTTGAATTTTTTAATCCTTAATATCTCTGTTAGCTACCACAATCGAGAGTTGGGTATAGGATATCTTTGGACGTCTCATCGAAACGAAGCTACTCACCAAAAATTAGCTTGTTAGTAATCACTTGATTTTCATGTACTACGGATCCCTGACTATTACGTTTATTGGTCAGAAGACGTGGAACAAACGATACGACGCCGTAAAAACAGGATTGAATACCACAACGTACATTTTAAATTATTTACTTGCTAAGGATTTTTTCACAAGTCTGCAATTTTCAGTAAAGTTTTTTAGGATAGAGTTTCTATTGCTTAGAAAAATGTATAATTATGATTGAACAACCGAATGTGATAAAATACGTGCGCCAGATAAGACAACATAATAATCTAACTTGAAAAAGTATGAAGAGAAATAAAAAGGCGGATAAGTGTACATAGTTTCTCAAAAAATTATTGATAGAAAACTAAACCAATATTCTTGATTTAAAAAAAAAAATATTTTTACTTTAACGTATTTATTGCTCAAAATAAATGCCATGATATCATCTGTTACTTTTATATGTTGCAGAGAAACATAAAAAAGTAAATCAATACAAATATGAAAAGAGTTTTACAACTAATACGACAAACGCTACCGCGACCGCTCGCAGTATGGCCAGCCGCCGATTCTGGGTGGAGATAATTTTAATACCGGGTTATAAAACAAGTACATAAACGTCTCCCGGCGTAAAACGGATTTTAATTAAAGATGCAACGCTAATCTTTATTCGCATCGAGATAAAAACACGGACTGAAAAATTAAATAGAAGAAAAACTGGGCGAGTTTGAGTTTTTGTTGAGAGAAAGTGGGTTCCTGTTAATTGCAGATTATTTTTTTGTGATAAAAATATGTTGCTTTAATACAGGTTCTTCTTATAGTTGGTAGGTTTAAAGTAATGTTTTCTATATATCTTAGAAATTAATTTTTAACGCATCGCTTTGTAACTCACGTGCGAATGGGGGCTTACGAGATTCATCTAAACTTAATCTTTTTTTTACTCAGCGAAAATGTTTAATTCTCAGAATATAGGGAACCCTAAAACCTATTTTTCTTGTTGACACTACCACCTACCTAATTTATTTTAATTCACGTCTTTACAACCAAACGCAAAAAATGTAGCTGTAAAAAAACTTATTTTTATTTTTTCTGTAAATTTCACAAAATTTCTTAGGGGAATGAAGCTGTAAAATACTTTTATTAGAAAACATATTAAAAATCTCTATAACAGTCTGGTTTAGGTTTAATGAGGAAAGTTTGTTTAGGAGTCGTAAAAAGTAGACGCAAGTTTATGTGTGTCCATCTCATTTTGTATCTCATTAATCCATTAATAAGATAAATGAGTTTTCTTCCTAAAGTTTTTCACATAAAACTCTAAATGTCTAAGTAGCTGCTAAAAACTCCTAAGAACTTATAACTTCCATAAAGTTTTTTTTAAATTTAAATAGCGCTGTGGTGCTGGCCTTATATACATATAATACCCCCTATCTTTACCTGCGGATGTCGTCAAACCAACTAAGAGGCTCACGAGAAGACAGAAATTAACAGATGTAATAAGAAATTAAATTAAATGTTATTTTAATAAAATAAATACTGCTCTGGTTGTATGTAGTCGAAACGTTCAGAGTATATTATATTAACTTCTATGTTAAAACGTGATTAATTCCAGTTGTTAGTATTCACTTACATTTATTATTTTCTAAATATGCATCAAACGGTTAATTAACTGTTACTTAATTTATTATTTTTAAGTAACAATTAATTAACCGCGCTTAGCAATTATATTCGAGACCACAGGATTAAATATGTTATTGCCAGCTCTGAAAATGAGAGGTGACCACAATCTGCGCTGCAAATGAATATCTTTACCAAATTGGTTTACCATAAATTGACGTAATAATATTTTAATTAATGGTTAGTGTGAAAATTACGATTTATTTATCAAATTGGAAAATATGTGTTTCTTCTATTAGACATTTTTAATTTTAAATGCGTATTTGTTACTGTTTAATCAAATCTGAAATTGAAAAATACTTATATGAATCGGCTGGAAAATATTAAGGGTCAAACAACCAGATTTATTTATTATAATTTATCCAAAATAATATTTTTCTAACGATTGTGCAAAGTTCCAGAGTACGTACATCAAAGTGTTTTAAGAAAATCACACGCAAATAATTGTTTAAAGAAATTCCGCATAGGTACCTTCCGCATCGCCCACAATGCCCCGAAACAGCTTCATTCCCGACCGCTCCCGCAACGCTCTACAACACGCCTAACGTGTTCACTGAATCTTAAGCTCAATTATTTATAAAGGGTAAGAAGGGACTGTAATATTATTAGAGTGGTAAGCTCATAATTAGAGTAAAAGCGTCTTACATATTCGCGAGGTAGAGTGGAACTTACAATAGGTAATGTACTTAGCGCTTTACACTGCCGGTATCGTCATTACTTTGAGGTGTCATTGTAGGACATGAAATGCGTGGAGACGTACAACTAAAATTTAAAATAATAAAAAAACATTACTTCAATATTTCATTATTTTTCTACTTAAATCTCGGATTTATTTGAATGAATAATTTTAGTATACTAATAAAATAATACAGATACTAAAATAGATTTGAAATATTCATTTTATGATCACTTATCAAACTAATAAACATAAAAAAAAGGAAATTCGCTCAATTACATTGAACTTATTTAAATGTTTTTATGGTTCCTGTATCACTGTTTAAAAAACTTAGATATTTTTGCATTAAGATTCTATTTTTAGACAATTTTTTTAAATGATTCCTTTTTACTTAATTCTAGTCCTGACTTTTTTTTTAATTCAATGATTTATTACAAAAATATATGACCTATATGCGAAACTACGCAATTTTGCAGCGTTGTTTCGTCTCCCTTTCGCCCAAGCACGCGCCCTACCAAGATAAAGTACATTTAGATAAATGGAGTAGCGTCCTCTACCGGGCACTCTGAACTAAACGACACTCTTAATTTTCCCAAAGTAATAATTAAGAATGAAGGCTCGGGGAAACTCCAACTCAGTTAAATTTTTAAACAAGCTTTAAGTAGAAAGTCCGATACGTTCTGAGTTAATTATATTAATAAATAAGAAGCTAGGAGTATAGTTGAGGTATTCATTATAAGTTTTCAAGGGGCATTTAATTTAAATGAAGTGAATTGACCTGTCATTTTCATCTTTGGTAATTATTTTAATGTCTTTTGACTTTCAGCAAGTTGAACGTAATGATGATTGATTTTTCTTTTCAGCATTAAAACCCTAATCAAGGAAAATTAAAAATTTATTAATTGTTACTCGCGGTATTTTTTATGATGAATTTAATAAAACTATTATTTGTTAAACATATTTTACACAGTGAGTCAGGGCGACGTACCATGTAAAAAAAGTATCAATCAAAGTTAATTTCAACTTTACGAAGTGGTTGACCAGATTTTTACGTTAGGTACATGCCTTTGAAAATTAATTAGGCAAGGCAATAATAAAAAAATACGGCAATAATAAAAAAATACGGCAATAATAAAAAAATACGGCAATAATAAAAAAATACGGCAATAATAAAATAATAACTTATTATTATAAGTTAATAAATATGCAAAATAAACGCGATCGTAACGAGTTTAATCATATTTGTTTCTCCCCATGAAAGCAGCACTCGCAATAATCACGCTGGTAATTAAATCAGTTTTCGCGGGGAGACTGCACGAGACGAGCTGGTAACTCTCAGCCGAGTGGCGGTAGTATAAGCTCCAGAGACGTAAACTTAATGTTATAGATCGACGTGAATTTATTTATGGGTCACTTTAAAAAAAAGCATAGGTAAAGCATATATAAGTGAGTTGGTGCCATTAAGTAATGACAAACAAATAAGTCCCTGTAGTTTTTTTTAATAACAAATTATGTAAAGTCGATACGAAGGGAATTTACCAACTTCAAACAATAGATTTAAAAAGTTTCAAATAATAGATCCAACTATTTGAAAAAGTTGGCCAAATAACCTGATTCTTCGGTAATCTACTTCCCAATGTTAGTAAATTATATTTTTAATCTATATTTGTACAAAATAATAATGAACGCAAAAAAGTTCTCACTACGTACCTGCAATTAGTATTAGATAAATATATAAATAAATATTACTGGACAATTTTTACACAGCGACATCTAGCCCCGTGGTAAGCTCGAAGCTAGGATAGGTATTTAATACAAAGCTTAACAGATTTTTTGGCATTTAACTCTGGGATTTCCCATGGGTCAACTTAACTTTAAGAACCAGGAGCCTACTCTAGCTTATTAATAATATTACCCCACTCCTGATTTGAATTAACCGTCTAATTTCTTTGAACATTTTCTTTCTGGGGTCCAATTAAGAACGCGATCGAGATGAGTCCCCAATAGATTGGCCGTTGATAAAAGTGTAACTCACATAATAATATTACCCCAAAATGCGTTAAGGGCATGAGTGGTTTCTGAATTTAATGCTCTTTAACTCAGGTAAGTTTATGAAACGACTACTTTGTAGGTGGTTGAAGCTTATTAAATTTAGAGGATATATGTATGTGGCGCAGCGGGCGACGGTCTGCCTGCGACACAGGGGCCGGGTTCGATTCCCGCCTCGGAACGACATTTTTACGACTGCTGATATTTGTTCCGGTTGACTGGGTGTTCTAAATGTATAACTAAAAAGTAAATATATCTATGCATGTATTTTAATGTTGTAATTTTATGTTAGCTAGGACTCGTAACACAAGCTAGATATGGCTGTGTAAATTGTCCAGCCACATTTATTTTCTATATAATTGTATTTTTTTTCCCTTTTATTATAATAAGTTTAAAAGTATTATCATAAAATTAAAACGGTCTAAACAATCAGCCCTTAGCAACCTATTAACAAATGCGAGTCTTACCTTACAAATTCTTTATTTCAAAGAAACTCAAGATCTTTGTAGAAACGAGTCAGCAATAATCATTTAATATCCATTAACAACTACTCAGACGAATTGAGTAGAAACGTGCTGAGTTTAGCAAAACGACTTCATTTTATTGCGGTAATGATAGAAGATCACGTAAAGTAGTGCTACAGTATGTACTGGCCCTTAGATCGTTTACAGAAGAGGCTAATCCTTATACATTCGTTAATATGTTCTCATTCTAGCATCTAGCGCATTGGTATTTTATTGTAATGTTATATTCTGTATGTAATAAATAAATAAATAATCATCATCATTTCAGCCTTTGGTCGTCCACTGTTGGAGACAGGCCTTCATTAATCAGGTTAAATAAACTTTATTCTCATTTTAAGAATTTAGTTCTATAATATTATGTTACTAAAACAACGAATACTATTTACCCACAGCCCCAAGGCGAAATCAAAACAATGAAGTTATTAGATAATTCATTATTCCCTATCGACGTCCGAACGCTATCCCCAGGGCTAAAAATGACACAATTCAATTCTCTAATTCAGCACAAAAGCATTATTAATGTATGATGCTGAATAAACTGTAAATCAGCTGAATTGTGCCTAACTAGGCGACGGATTTGACTAAATGAGGTACTTGGTATAATTAGGGTTTGTTTTGATAATTAAATACAAGCGAGTTACAATCACGGTCATTCACTATTAATGGGGGCCTTATATTTATACACATAATATCATTAAAAATAAAAGTATATACCTGAAAAGCTCAATCAATCTCTATAAAAATAAAGACTCCATTATATGTCTGAACAATAAGATTATTGTCGTAACAGATAATAAGCTACAAAAATATCTTCAATAACGTAAAATATACGGTAATCCTCAATAACGTTCTGATCAAAATCAAATCGAGTTGAATCAGAAAGGCGAATCGATTAAATGAACCGAGTCAAACGAGCGTTGCGTGTATCGAAATACTTCCAATAATAGCACACGGTCAGTTATAAGAGCTTGTACAGCTAAAAATGAACGAAATTTTTCCATCTCAATCTAAAAACTATATTGAAGAAAGCTAATGCATCATCACAATTTACTGATTTGAAAAAATAATTAAATAAAACAAAGATAAAATAAGCAGTAGTTTTAGAGATACCAATGTGTGTTATTTGCTTTACCAAATAAGTTATTCTTGACTTTAATTCGTCGTAGTAGCATTCATAGTGAAGGTTTAAAATGTGAGAAATCGTGGTAATAAAGCGGGCAAACCGCGGGCTGGTCATCTAGTTATTAATAAATACTAGTATAGCTTATGCCCGAGTAAAAAAGTATCGGTCTTAATGTATTCATTGGGTTTTTATGCATCATATTTCTCAAATTTAAAGCCACACTATTTATAACTCATTGAACCAGCTGATTTATTTCCACTGTGCCAATACAAGCAATAGGTTCCAATAGATGTATTAATCTACTCCTAATGTAGTGTGCCCCGGGGCAGCGTACGGTATTGATGACCGCGCTTTGTCTCAGTCAAGTGGTCAGTGGCCACCTTAAGCTGATTACTCACAGGCGAACAGTAACCTAACGCGTAGCGGTGTTGTAAACTAGTAGAGGTGGCAGTTTTAATTTTTATATCTTTATTCTAATACTAGCTGTCTGGTCTGCGGCGTCGACCGCGTTATAATATAGCTGTCTGGTCTGCGCCGTCGACCGCGTTATAATATATTTTCACATGGTAAAGAGTAACCAACGTCCCAACATTCAAACTACCTATCTCTTTAATTTAAATGAAATGATGTAGCCTTGCTGTGAAAGATGGACAAAAGCATCCTTTTTGTATAAAACACATTGAATTATTACTGTATAAATATTAAAATATATAATAGACTTTATTTGCCTTGATCTATAAATATAATTAGATTTCTCAAGCTCAAAGTTAACATGTTGAAAATAGCATTCTAATGGGCCTACCACACGTGCATGCTTGACCACAGTTTTACTTGCGCATGTCAGCTTGTACACTGAACACTGTGCGTGTAGTTGGTAAAACGGTAGTATGCGCAAACCCCAAAGCTTGGCTTGATGGTTTTTAAACTTACTTGAAATTCTGGCATGCGCAAGCTATACTTGTACAAACTTGTCTGCGCGTGTGGTTGGTAGTTCAGTGTTCAAGCCGCTCTCAGTTCAGTCGAGTGGAGTAACTGTAGGCGCACGGTCGTAAAAATGGCGGATTTACGTACATACAATCGACAGTTCGCTACTGAATTCATTGAGTTATATAAATCTCTGCCCTCTTCTCTCTGAAGTAGATGTATATGTGAATGAATTTTTCTATTCAACAGCCATTTTTTTGTCCACTTTGATCGTTTTCACGTATTTCCTTTTTTTTCACTAGCAAACACTTGAAAAATAATAGCAGAAGAAATAGCTCTTCATTGGGAAACATTGTTTCCACGCCGACGATGTCGACAAGAATGTGGCATGCGCGTACTTAACTGTGCCGTGTGGTAGACACGTCCGTGTTCAGTCTTTTCATGCGACAAGCATGTGCAAATAAAACTGTGGTCAAGCATGCGCGTGTGGTAAGCGCTTAACACGTTTGTATTGAACCAAGATATTCGGTTGTCAGTAATGACGGCTGGGCCGTGGCAGTAGGCACTATTTCACTGGTTCTGTGCGTGTTCTTGATTGACGCCTCTGAAGCACTAGAATCGTATTTGTAAGAGTTCACTGTGAGCTTTTGTTGAAATTTAATAATAAACTTGCTCTTTCTTATTTAATTAATATTAGTAACTATGGATAGTATTAGTTACGTTATTAACTTCGAACAATCTCTTTGTTCAGCGGCAATCTCTGACGTAATAAATAATACTTTATTCATGACATAACTTTATTCAATACGGCAACCACAACATTATTTCAATAAACATTTCAAAACAAAAACGCTACCATCTATTTTTTCCATTACTGTCCTAAAAAGTTTGTCCATAAATATCTGGAACAAAGCTAGTTTTAAAGTCTCCAAAACTTGAAACATTCATGATTTAAATTAAGTCTCAACTTTGTTTTCCTCCTACCCTATTAAAGAAGCCATGTGTGCGTGACTAATAGATCTATTTTACTATTTTTAACTCTATTTGCATTACAATAAAGTTTGATTTCGATAATTCGTAACTATTTTTAGTTTTAAATCGTCATTTTCATAAGCTTTGACTCTATTGTTGTAGGAATAGGGTTGTTTTTGGTGTTTAGGTAATGAAGTAATTTGACTGCAAGAAAAATATGTTTCGTTTGTTCTTTGCCACGTGCGTTACGCGTTGTTACCCGGCAGTGTTGCCACTGTGGTTGAAAAACATCCGCTACAAGGGTAAATTAATTTAGCAAAAACGCCAATAAATTAAGCGAACTGTGTCTAATGACATATTTATTTTAGGAGCAACTTTTATTTGTCATTGAATTTAACAAATGTTTAACAGATTTATGTGCAAAACGAAGAAAATATGTACTATCTGTCCATTAGTTGAATACAATAAATAACAACGCCACGGCTCATGTAATATTATAATTTATGTTTTATCTATGTATAATTACGAATACTGTTGCAGTTCCTCATATAAATTAAAAATTAAAATATGGTCTACGAATTTAATTATTGTTAATAAAAATTTAAAACAATTCGAATGGAAATGTTTTTTGTCTGCAGCTGAAAATTTGTATTAAAAATTAGAACATAAAAAATCCCTATGGCTGCACCATTTGAACAAACCTGGTATCCTTTTGTAGCTTTATTCGAATTATTCCACTTCACCTCATCCAACCCAACGGCATACGTTTTCATAACGTTACCAAAGCTTTTTATCTAAACCCAAAGCCGTCAATAATGATGCTCACTACGCTTTCATTAAGTTTTCTAGTCTTTGAACCCTAAGAGCGACAAGGATAGAAGATTAATTAAAACCCTTTAGAGAGGGACCAACGAGTCTACACTTGATCCTATTTATCATCGGGACTTATTAAAGCGACCAACACGCGTGTTGCTACAGCTTAACTTTAAAGTACGAAAAACTTGGAGTCGACGTGAAATTGTTAATGCGAAATCCAAGTTGGTAGTTGGTAAGCTAATATTTGATCATATGCTGCTGGATCGATACGATGCCTTTAATCTGTGCTAATGTTTGCACAAATGTAATAATCAAATTACTCGAATATGTAAAGTACATTTGAGGCAGATGCTGAACAAATCTGTAACATAAACTGCTGAACTTTGATAAATCTATGGAATTCGTGAACAGTTTTAGAGTTTTTATGAAAAATATGTAAAAGCTTCGGTTTCACTATCAAAATCTGTATCGAAAAGAAATTTGCGATGTCATCAGAATAACACACCTAAATAGATTTTGTTTCGTATGAATCAGCAATTTTAGCAGCCTTCTACTTCACAAGTATTGCATTTGCTGTTCTTGAGAATTATTTTGCCATGTTCCTCGCGTATATTATAGAACACAATGAAGATTACGCAAACAATAGCGAACGACTCGATGGAGTCCAATGTCCGACAGATTGCCGCTTCCATTCATATGTAGATTGCAACAAAAAATCCAATAAACAAGACATGGGGTACTAAATCTCCCCTCCTCATTATTGAAAAGAATGTTAACAGAGCAAGGCTTATACTGGGGTCGTTTTACCAAAAGAGTTAGACTAACGAATCTGCCCCACTGTCTCGTTATGTGTGACACTTCAATTCGACTTAGTCGCAAATGGTTGCAAGTTTCAATTCGATACAGTTTGCGCTGTTTGGTAATGTTGAACTTGTTTATGGGATGGGATTAGTGTGTTTTGTTTCCGATGGTCAAACTTTGGTTTTTGCACAAACATAAAACTTCGTACAATAGTTTAAAATTTGCGAAAAACATACGTTTACAATTAATTTAACATAATTAATCATAATAACATAGGTAGGTTCTAGTTCAGGTTTTATGATAATAATTTATTCAATTCAATTATTATTTATTAATATATCGAACAATGCATTAATAACAAATTAAGAATTTAGAGGTCGTGGTTATCACTTAGTGGCAAGATTCATAACACGCCACCACTCTTCTTAAAATGTATGATATCTAGCTATAAAAAAACAAAACAGTCGTATATAATTAAATTAACGTATTTATATTACGTCGATTATGTTATTACTAAGAACTTATAATGAAACCTAGCCTCAGTTCAGCAGCAATTTAGAATAGCATGTCGCATGGCATAATTTCAGCGAATTCGTTTTGAATTTCGGCAATCTTGGGCCAGAGCACGCGAGCCATCCGCATATTAGCCAACATTTTTCCGCTTCCGTTCCGCTAAACACGACTTCACAGGATTCATATTGGCGCATTGAATGCGTTTGTTTTGTTCAAATATATTTTATCAAGTAAACTTTGGACTTCCGCTCAGTGGGCCGACACTAACGCGCCGTATGCGGGCGAACCCACATACCGACGCAGAATAGGTATTTGATGCTGTAATGAGGGAAGTTATTTGCCCAATTATAACAGCGCTTAGTAAAATTTCACCCGTATTTTACATTTCAAGTGTGATACTGAATTAATTATAATTAAACGTGAAGTTCAGAGCTGTACGTTGCCAAATTTTAATAGAGCTTATCATGCCGTGTTTCAAATTGAAATACTTTCTGTGAAGTTTAAATATGTTGTGAATAATACTTGCGTTATTTTGTGTTTATTTTTCTAGGCATGTATTTACATAAAAGCTACGAATAGATAGATATATAATATAGATACAGAATATGCTCCTAACTTCGAGCTTTTGATTTAAATCAGTCAAAAGAGCTTATACAGAGAATTCCACAATAAAATACCTTTGAAATAGTCTTTAATAGACTCAAATCAGATCTCCTTCCAACCCATTAGAACAGAGCCGCATTACATCGAATCATCTAGAAATAAATAGGCAATAATAAAAATAAAGCGAGCCCAGTGCAGCGAAATCATGCGTCGCTCCATTTCAGTGAAAAATGTTACCGATCCGAGACTGGACCGAGATTTATAGCATTTTCATTACCATCATCCAAAACGACATAGTTATGAATCGCCAGTTCAATCAACCGGGTTTCAATAACAATTTTTCATCCCGGCACACTAATTAACTGCTTTTCATAAATATTCAAAGCCGCGCACGCGATTTTGAGCCTTGGCGTGTGAAAGATACGATCCTAAACGTGTAATGCAATTAGAGCGGCGACGCTAGACTTGAAAGCGACATCCTTAGTAACAAGTGTAAAATATTTTCCCCAATCGTGTACCTGGCGCCCCCAGGGATATTTCAAGGGTGAATAAGCTGGCATAATGGCAAAGGGTACAATATTTTAAATTTCAATCGCTGCGAGCGGTCCGCCGCTCCGGGAGGCGAGAACAAAGATTTCACTCGTGACTTTTGCTAAGTGCCGTAATGACAGGAAAAATTGCAAATAACTTATCGATTTTTATGGAACCTTGTTTGTGAACCGTAGGTATTGCAAATGCAGTGTGGCTTCAGTTTTGATATTTCTCGTGAAATGTTGTTGCATCTGTGTTACTTAGAAAAAAGTATTTATTCTGATTCAAAATGTATGCTTTGCCTTCACTTGGATAGAATCCAAGGCGTTTTAAACTTTAATACGTTTTATTGTTAAATATTATTTATTTATTAATAAAAACTGAGATAGTGTAATGTTACCTGTTACAAGATTTTGTGATCAATATTGTTAAAATAGTCATAACAACTAAGTAAAAGTGTATTCTATTTTATCTATAATGTATTAAAGTATCGCACAAATTGTAATATCCATTACTTAAGTTCTTCACCTTTGCAAAAGTAATAAATTAATCCAAACCTGAGCGATTCCTAAAACACTAATAAATACAGCGAGTGACAAACGCGCGACAATTCGTCGTTTCGTCTCATTTTATTTCACCCCAACAGATCCGCTTTTTTCGCAGCGAGATTAATTCTCCGAATCGTTATCGGCGCCTTACGATTGCGCGCAAATTTGTTACAGTAGAGTTCACCTTTTCACTGAAATTGCAGAATTTTATGCGGGACGCAGATAAAGTACCTATAATCATTATTATAACTCATAAATTTGATTGAAATTCGGTCACATTTCGAGAGCGCTTATCGCGTTTCTGCAGTCGACTTGAAAAATATTCCCGAAACGTCGAGTCGCTTCCGATCGATTTGCGTTTAGTGCTACAATAAAGGTGTTTAATGCCGCATTTGCATACCAAATTTGCAATGTTAAACGGGAAATAATTTTTCGTAGGGTAAATATTTCGGCGCGTTGTTTGATGGAAGAGTGTTTTGGAAACAGGAAGTTCTTTACATTCTTGGGCGATAACCAAGTAAAATATCCTTATTTAATATAAACGTTAAAAAGTTTCTTCCTATGAATGGATGGATGTTTGTAAGCTTATTAAAAATACTTAACGATTTAAAAAAATATAATATTATTCATATTTGATATTAAAAAGGACAATTAGACGTAATTCTGCTAACTTTACGCTTGTAAAGTGATTCATTGAATGTTTTGCACCTTATTGTAAGACGATTTGAAATTCCGATTCAAATATCCAAATACAGACATTTAATTTGAAGCAGCAAAAGCCCCTAATATGCGCCTAATTATCAAAGCTCTCGGCGAAATACATCATGAAGGGTGAATTTTTAATCTAGCTTCCATTAAGGCTATTCATTTCGGCATGACGAATGCCAACAAAATGCAAGCAAATGAATTGATTTAGCTGCAATTTGTTTATATAGGACGTCCACGGCTGGACATTTAACACAAACTCGGCGTCTCTTAAGGGTTTTCAGATTTTTTAGCTAAAATGTTATCAAATGTTACTATTATTTCATAGTCAAAATAAATGATTTAGAAAAGTTTACATTGGAATCTTATAATTTTCATATATAATTTTCGTAAATTCCTTATTTTTTAATAAATGTACTGTTGCTGAAACAACTATTACCTATGTCATTTAATTGATTCTTATTCTAATATTCTAAGAACTTCCAGAAGTTTTCAACTTTGAGCAAATCAAATAAATACCTTTATAATATTAAAGAGATTAAAATATGTACTAGATATACATAATAGAAATTCAAATTTTGATAAACTCGAAAATACCTTTCAAACCCGTCCAGGGATTGAAATATTGGTACAAATAAGGCAAATCGTATTAAAGGAAACAAAGCAATCGTGATTCACCTGGGAAGATCTCGTTAGAGTCTTAATGAATCTATTGAGGGTAGGTCGAGCGAGCCGGACGAAAGAAAAGAGAGGGGGTAAGTTGCGCTAATAATTTACGTTAGTCTTGGAACACGGTCGGTGTCAAGTGTTGGGAATCTTCTGCTGGCGAAGACTACTGAATCTGTCTTTATATGTATATCTTTGATTTTATCATTGATATCATGGCTAAATTAAAGTATATTGCAACATCAAAATTTACAGCTAACTTTTTAGTTGTGTAATAATAATGAATGAATTAAGGCTTAATCTCTCTTTTGGTTTGCTCACGAATGTTTGCCATCGTGTTGTATTTTGCTCTTCAAAAAAAAAAACAAGACATTTGAAATGAAACTCAAGTGTACCTTGTGTGTTGGTGCTTAGCCAACGCGGCTCTCTTATTTTTATTATAAATAAAATAAATATAGCTAAATAAATTTAATTTTAGTTCACTATTTCAATAGTTGTAGTTATCAAAAAGATTTATAAATATATTTGTTATATTTACTAGATGTAAAAATGATTAGAAGGACAAGCTTGTAGCCTGAGACACCATGTCAATCCCAGTTCAGGCAATGTCAATGTAATATTTGAACTTTTTAAATAATAAGATTAAATAAATATTACTGGGCAATTTACACAGAGACATCTAGCCCCGTGGTAAGCTCGAATCTTGTGTTACTACTTGGGTGCTGGATTTCTAATTTTATGTTATTTTTAGATATAAAAATGTTTTTAAATAAATAAATCTTTAAATCTTTATTATTATTATGTAATTTACTATAATTATTTGCCCTGTCTTCACCCGTCCCTAGTCAGCAGGCGGCTCTGAGCGAGCCATTGAGCCGTGGAGGAGCCTAATGCCATTTACGCCCGAACTTTCACGATTTCTCACTGCAATCGTTGAAACATTAAATCAATCTCATATTCTGACTGTTTGCTGAAGTTTGTCGGATTTGTTGAGTCTTGAGATACTCAATTGTCTTTTTAGGAGTGCCAGTCTTGAACGGTTCTTTCAAAAGTAATATAGAATAAGAAAAAAATCTGACTAATTAACTATACATTAGCCTCTGTACATTATACATAATATGAGAGTATAATCTAACTATAGGATATACATACAGTTTTGACAGTGTATTTTTATATATGACAATTATCAGCTAAAATTTATATTCCTCTCAAAACGTAACGCCTGATCCTTATGTTCGTATTTTATTAATAACTTATACTCAGACTCAGTCAAAAGTAATTTACTTATGACTCGAGTCTAGAAAATAAAAGACAACATCACATAAAATAGAGTCCTTAAAAAGAGTATAAGTTTAAGCTATAAAGTAACATAACTTACAAATAGCTTTTACACCCCGTACTTTCTAAAATGAAAACCCATTTCGCCTCTAATCCTATTTTATGGGATAAAAGTTTATCGCTCATCGCATTACATTCTTAGAAGACGTCGGCGTAATTTAATTATGTGAAATCATATTTGGGTTGCCGGGTGTCACGTCGGGCTTGCGCGGGCTAATTGCATTTACAACGATAGAGCACTCTCCGCCGTGTACATGACAACACGTTCCAATATGCACCGGGTCGGGAAAAGTTATAAAATAAATAAATATTGCTAAACAATTCACACAGCAACATCTAACCGTGGTAAGCTCGAAGCTTGTATTACGGGTGCTAGATTTCGGATATACTTAACGTAAATAATTACATTGATAATTTTTATTATATTTAAGACCCTATCAGCTTACCAGTTCTAGACATAAAGTAGACATAATAATGTCTACTTGAATAATTTATCTATTAAAATGAATTGACGTTATAATTACAATCAAAGGGATCGTGTGCAGTCTTACGAAAGCCCCGAGGAAGCATCGCTAATGGTCGATAGTAATTAATTCGAGCGTCTCGTCAAATTTCACCTAAAGACAATATATAATAATAGTATCTATCCGAAGATTATTTTAGAGGTTCTTAATTGTTTCTTTTAATAATTATTTATTTCAAACCTAATCTAAGATATGGAAATGTGAAAGTGAAAAAAATTATATATTAATATGTGAATTATCACACAAAAACATAATTTTATGATAAGTATCTGTATCTATTTTGTATTGTCCTGTAATTGTTGGTGTTACAATAAAGCCATACCATACAATATGTATGGTATTGTAGAACTGCGGTTAGTTCGAAGCTTGTGTTACGGATGCCAATATCTAATGGAATAGATTATAATGGAGCACACATACATATAATAGATAAAATATAAATAAAAAGAAACGTTAGCTTTTGTGATCTAAGAATATAAAGACAAGAGAAATTTGGTTATTTGTCTGTTGATCTAGGTTTTACTTTCGTTATTGCATAATCAGCTTTTATGGTACCTATTTTTCCGCAGTAAAGATATTACTTATGTTTAATTTAAATAATGTAATAGCTCATTTATTTTATACAGTCAAATAACACGTAATAAGATTAATGTAAATAACCAGATAATAATTTATACATTTCTAAGTTAAAAAACTACTCACTTACTTATTGCCAAAAGAGTAACTTCTAAATTCAAATCAAAATTTTAAACTCAGTTGAGTGCTCGGAATTTAAAATTATAGTAAAATTTATTATGAAATGGTCGTCGTACTTGTCTGAGTGTCAATTAATATTGCTTTATAAGTTTGAGTGCGTAGTTTTATTCAATTTAAAACAGTCAAATAAACTTTTATTTACAAATTATAATATTATTGTATTTCACCAATATCGTACATGACTAAAATATTATTTTATTTAGACTCTGTACTCCTTTGTGTATAATATTCGTTTCCAAGCCAGTTTTAAAATATTTAAATATATCAAAAGTGTTATAATATTTGAACAACTTAGGTAACTGGTAAAATGAACATAATTTAAATCAAAATATGTTTTGTGTTCTCATATTTATAAAACACATGAGAGTTAAAAAGTTTTAAAAATACATTTTTTGCATTTTTAAATACAATTGACAATTAACACTCCTTTCAACTCCAAAAACCGATGAAAGCAAGTTGCGCGTAAAACGAACTCCAAGTTCCTTATTGTCATAACAGTTTCACACCAACTAAGTTCGACGGAAAAATATCAAAAGCCAGTAAAACCCGGCCAAGTTGGCAGATGGCTCGTGAATGTCGAAATGTCGAAACTTTTCCTACTGACAACAAGACTGCCACTTGGAAGCAAAACTGACATTTAAAAAGAAATGACTTTCAACCAGCAGCTGACGCACGTACTTTCGTAATTGTTCCTTGTAATTATTTTAACAGCTAATAGGGTAACAACGGGATTTAACTAATTATAGCGCTTTAAACGGTTTTTTGTCTGTAATTTTGAATGTTTTACAGAAATTGTTTTAAGAGTGTGAAAAGTTTAAGTATTTCAATTGAATATTAATGATTCTGGTCACTTTGTAGGGTTTCAAACCTTTATGAAACAATATTTACATAGCCGCGTGATAAGCGTGATGATTGTAAACGTATTCCAACGAACTGCAATAAATTGAGGAGACCATGCCATGCATGAAAAGTAGGTATTCAACCGGCAAGCTTATGATAAAATGTATATCAAAGAGCGGTTATTTCTAAACATTTCCCTGTACCGTAAAAATATTTCAACAAAAACTCCCAAGTAATTAGGCGCTAGCGTGCATGACCTCTTTCAAACTTCCTCGGAAGTAAGACCCGGGTTAGCAACAAATAGTTCTTCAAACACGCGTGACTAAACACAACTCAAAAGAAAAAAAACCCTTAACCGTACAAAACTTTTTACTGCATAACTAAATCCCGCAAAGCCTTCGCTTAACGATCATGCGTCAAAAGAGTTCAGAAGATGCTCGGATCAAACGCGAAGTCTCGAGTCTTTGCACTTAGTGAAAATATTTGAATTCGACCATCGGGAAAGTTTGGTGAGTGCTTGAGGGCCGATCAATGCACCTGGAGTTTGATGGCAGAGTTTTGAAGGATTTTGCGTCATAATTTTCAGGTACGGCGGAAGTTTTGACGTCTGGTAACATTTGGGCCTTTATTGAAAAGTAGGGACTTTGGGGTAGAAAATTTGGGTTAAATTTACTATACGTATAGAGTTGGAACACAAGGGATGGAAGAGGTTTTGTTTGTTCAAGTTATAAGCGAGAAAAATGTTTTTATTGGAACAATATCGAATGCTAAGAAATCAAATCTTACTTACTATTTGAATTGGAAATAAATCTTAGAGCTATACTAAAAGCCATATTTGTAAAAGAGTAAAATCTTGATGGGCAAAAGAATATCCACCAGATTACGATTCTGTCCATGGAATTACTTATAAACATTATCTTATCAGTGTTTTGTATGTGTCAACGCAAACAATAAAAAAATTGATACTCACGAAAATCTTAAATACAGATTAATTTTACGATAATATAGCCTAGACATCAAATCACCTAGGCTTCTTTTACCGGCGAAAAAAATCATTTTTACGCCAAAGCCTCGTTATCTAGTAACGAATTAAACAACTACCTTTTTATCTGTAGAATTAAGTAATCGTAAAATAAATAGCTGAGATGTGACTAAGCCACACTTCCTCTCATCTAAATACTTGTCAGAGCCAGGCTCCGTATTTACTCCTTTAGATTCAAGAGCATTGATCTACATACTTGAAAGTCTTCAAACAGCGAAGCAATCAGTTGCCAAGCAAGCAGTACCAATCCTATGCTTCCACGTAGGTAGGGATCCAGACCGTAGCTGACTTCACTGATTTTATATTCGGAATTAGTTCATGCTTGTTTTTATGGGTTATAACTTATGTATGACCAGTTTCGAACCATTTTTAAATTACTTATAGTATTAATAAGAGGCTTTCAGTCAAGGTTGTTAATGTAAAAAATCAAGGTTCAGTAATGTGTCTGAGCCGTGTTGGCTAAGTGGGAGCACACTCGACTTTCATTCCGAAGGTCGTGGGTTCAAACCCCGCCGCGCACCTCTGATTTTTCTTCTTGGAAAATTATGTGTGCTTTATAAACACGTGCTCTAACGGTGAAGGCAAACATCGTGAGGAAACCGGCATGTTCTGAGAACTTTGAAAAAAGTTTAAAGGACATTGTGTCATTCACCAACCCGCACTTGGCCAGCGTGGTGAATTAAGGCCTAATCTCTCTCGTCAAGAGAGAAGTCCCTGTGTCCTAGCAGTGGGAACGTGAATAGGACTGTTATGATGATGATGATGATGAACTATTGTCTATATCTAAACAATGTAGTAATAGTACAAAATTCACACAGATGAGAGTTCAAAGTTTTCACGCCGGTCCACGATTTTACACCCAACTTTATCTAAAAATGTAAGCAAAACTCGCGAAACAGCATGTCAATTCCAAAATAAGTAAAGTCTGCCTTCACCTGGATCTTAAACTATCACAGAACGCCCTACTCGTTCAGAATTTAATATAGTTTCAAATTGGCAAAATAATAAACTGTTACGTCACTTGCAGGAAATGCAATCACGACCGTTGTAGGTACGTAATTAAATGTTAAGCTCGGTGAGATGGCTTTTCGAGCTATTGTAGATTTCGCGATGCTTATTGCCTTATTGTTTTGTTTATATTATAACCAGTATTCATTAATTATTGTAGAATAAGAATAGAAGGTGTGCTTAACCCTTAAAGCGTTTTCTGACAGCAAACCTGAACATAAAAAAAAACATTTACATAGTGGGAGGTTGTGAACTACATCAAAAAATAAATACAAAAAGATAATGTAGGTTGGTTTGTAACATGTTACAAACTAGCTATTCGTTTGAAGGTTTTTGCAAATAAGAAGAACATATAAATTGCGGAAAAATTATTTGCACTCGCTGTAGTTTCAAATTTACAAACCTATAAAATAGGTAACAAAAGTTAAGTACTTTTGAATAACCCAAAAGCCTATTTTCAAGAGTCGTTTTTGTTGAGACTCAGAACGCCAAAACTCGTTCAAAGGTAAGTGGTATGAAATAGTTCTACAAACATTTTATAACCTTAACTAATTAAGCCTTTTCGTAAATTTTCGGCAACACTTTCTACGTTATATAAAGTATGTTTTAGATTGAAGTATAATGAGCTAATTTTGGTTATTTGACTGATTTAGTAAATTATTAAAGATTAGTAAAAATATTGTAAACTGGATTAATCGTTTATGTATTTTTCCTTAAATAAAGTAAGTACTTAATACGTTACATACAAGCTTTCCTAGTTACATGTTAAGTTACAACATAACCTTCCTGAAAAACCTATAAAATACATCAAAATCTCTACTCGATAAAACTGCGCTCCTACACAAAGGGTACTCGAGCAAGGCTTTAGCCAATAACAATATAACTTGAACAAACTGCATTCTGAAGGTAGTCCAAATCGATAGCTTTTCTACCCCATCGATTTGCACGTGAGCACTTGTTTTATTGTTTGAAACAGTAGTAGAAACTTTTCTTTAAACTAATAGTTTTCTACCCTTACACGAGTGTAGAGCTAATTCAAAATAGTTTTCCATACGTTGCCGATCTGTCTTTTGAACATAGCAACTAGAAAATAAGATCGATTAAAAAGCCACCTATGAGAATGCATAAGCTCAATGCCTCAAGACAGGGTATTGCATAAAACTACTACACAAATTGGTGGATGCTTTTACCCAGTTGTGGGACACAAAAGTCAGGCAATAACAATAATACAGTGCACTGCGAACCGGCGAGCGATCGTGATCTGTTTCCTTGCAGGTCCTGAAGAAGTCCCACGTTTTGGGACGAAACTGTTAAAATCCAACGTTAAAAGGTTCGTGGATTTTTCATTTATCCCAATATGAATAATATTATAGATGAGAAACGTATACACCTACAAGCAAAGTCGGTACAAGTAGCCAGTTTAAACAATATTAGTATTTGTAAGCAGTACACTCGTAACTTAAGCCTGTGTCGCATCCAGGAGTGTGTAGCAAAGTTTAACCCCTCCTCTGCCTTTGAGTCTCGCACTGCACGGACACAAAGAGCCCTCAGAAACAACTGATATTAGTCCTGTCACCCCTGTAATTATTGTTTTAATTAAAGTGTTAAGGGTGTAGACACCTTAATCTTCTCATTGGAGGGTCGAAGAGATTAAACTTGTAGGTAACTGTTGCTAATCAACCATCGATTTCGATATTTTCAGTTTGTTAAGTTTTAACTGGGTATAGATAAGAGGTAGGTAAATACGTTCAATTATAGTCAGATAAGAGCTACTTTTAATTAAATTTTTTTAAGTTGTACCTAACCATGATATAAGTACTTATATTAAGGTCCATTAAAAATATCCATCTCAGATAATTTACGTTACTTACTTAATTTTTTTATTTTTAGTGACTGACTAACTTTTGGAATCTAATATGCGCTATTTCATAAAAAATACATAAATTTACTAAGAGGATTTTTAATTTATAATAAAAATTAAATTCCTACTTTTGAAGCATTGTTGTAAGCCATTGCCACGTTGAACGCCAATGCTTTCGTTAACCAAAATATGAGTCAGCATTCTTGTCCGAGTGTATTACTGAACTGAATTATCCGTCCTATATAATTTCATTTCATTTGATAGCAAACAACTTGCCTACATAACTCCGCGGTATAAATGGCGAGGAATAGGAAAGCGGTCTTTATCAAGCTAAATAATTCATAGGCAATTTTCTTCAAATTACTGTGGTTACTACTTATCGCGGTGAATATGACTTTGAAGTTTGATACAAAGCGAAGAGTTTATACTTCATAATAACTAGGTACTTACATTCTAACTATAAAAGCATAACTAACTGACTATACTGGTACGTGTATTAATTTAAAAAAAATGTTTAATAATAGAATCATCACATCGTTTATGCAATTAATTTGAGTCCAAATCGTGGGATGATCCTCTACAACAATATAGGCGGGTCAGTTATTTTAGTTTTTTTATAAATGAATTAAACTTACCAATTGAAAATCCTTCCACAATCCTCATTGAATATCTGTAACAACAAAAAATACTTTATATGAATTGCTAGATCAGTCTGTATTTTACTGCGTAAATTATCATTTTACTAATTCTTTCCAGAAGTGAAACTCAAAACGGATAGTTATGATAAAATTTCTAAGCTTTTTCCAATTACCCAACTATCAATTACCCACAAAGTAACAAAAACGCCTTAAAATAATTATCTCACCGATAAGCCAGAAGCCGCGCCGCGTATTTTGACAAATGGAAGTATAAATAGCATGTCAAAAGTAAGCATTTTCGTGTCAGATGGCTATCAGAAAATTGCCGAGTTTTGTGGCGCTGAAGCGACCTCTGTCGTGACGGTAATGAAACCACTGAAATTATCCAATATGTCGCTTACGTGAAACATTGAAGTCTGTATTTAACTGGTTGCTTTGTTTTTTGACTACGATGAAAGTAAACAATACTAGAAATTTAAGAGTGATGAATTAACTTACAATTTGTTTGATAGGTTTTGTTAAAAACTGCAAAATAAGGCATAGCTTAATTTTCTACAATTTATACATTTAATTTTGGATTGTTTGTTAGCAAGAATAATCATATTTCTAAGAGCAATCGTAGTTGAATTAATATTAAAATTAAAATTGCACCATTTTAAACAGCAATGATGAAATACGTACCAAAAAATGCATTGATTCCATAAAACATTTAAAGAATCACTCGGCGCAAGTTAGACAAATATTGGATTCCAATGTTAGATCGCACGAAACATTTTAAAAACCGTTTGTAATTGTTTTAAAATGAATATTTTCATCCATATGTTGGAGTTTACGTTCAAATTCAATTATGCAAAGCTGCCATTTGTTAACAGATTTTAGGGTAAAGGTTTATTCACATGATTTTAGGTACCATTTTAAACATGTGTCATATGACCCGAGTTGAAAAAAAGAGTACATAAGACAATCATGAGAACAGAGGTAAATTGTCATATTTGCTTGAGATAAATTTAAAACTTGTCTTTGTTTAAGGGTTTTCCACTAGAGAAAACCCGTAAAGAGAGACAAGGTTGTGCATTCATTATGTACAACGGAAATTACTCACGTATTTACATAGGAGTTAAACAACTCTCGACGTTTCGACCACATCAAGAGTAGTCTTTATCAGGAGGAGTGAGCGTCCCGCCGAGCTCCGTCTCCTCTCAGGTCACGCGCGCGGTTCTCACTGCGGGCGATGTACCATCTCCACCAGACTGACTGAGCACATACGTGCTATGAAGAATGCGGATGTAGATAAGTCAGCCATAGCAGAGCATGCGCTGACAGCTGGTACATCACATTACATTCGCTTCGACAAGGCTCGTGTGTTGGCCAGAGAAAGGTTTTTCGTGCCCCGAAAAATCCGCGAAGCTATTGAAATCAACCGTACTCGGAATTTTAATAGGGACAAGGGCTGGGCTGTACCACCTGCCTGGCTTCCGTGTCTTCATGGTCTTCGCGTCAACAAAGGGCCGTTGCCTTCGTTGGGTGACACGATCAGTGCAGTGTGTTACGCTACACAAGATGTAGAAGATGACAGTAGTGACGATGAGGTGAACGTTCATTCAGTGCCAGCAACTACATCTGTTGGTACCGGGCACCAACACGTACCGCCTTTACCCCCACCACCGCCGCTGAGCAGCCGCGCGCTCCGGTACATCGCCCGCAGTGAGAACCGCGCGCGTGACCTGAGAGGAGACGGAGCTCGGCGGGACGCTCACTCCTCCTGATAAAGACTACTCTTGATGTGGTCGAAACGTCGAGAGTTGTTTAACTCCTATGTAAATACGTGAGTAATTCCCGTTGTACATAATGAATAGTATAACTCACGAAAATTTTGAAAGTGAAAAAGGTTGTGCATTCATTGGAGTAGGCTTACCTATAACTAGTAGTGAAGCCTACATTGACCGATAATCATGATGATGATGTATTTTGTATGAATGAGCCCTAAATTCGGTGGTGTCGTGGTTTTATGCTAATCAGCTTAGAGTTTATCACGCAGGCGATTTGTGGACGGCATGAGCTGAATAGACAGCCTTAATTCTGAATTGTAAATTGTAAACTATGGCATTATCATTATTTGTGGTTTATTAATTCAGCAGCAGTGATAGTGTTTAATTTATATTTATTTATCATTAGTCGTCGTTATAGCTATGAGATGAGGTTCAATTAATATTTTGTACGTGTTTTTGTAAGGATTAATTACTTACTACAAAGAGAAGGCAACCATACGGCTAAGACTAGACGATGAAGGCTTGCCTTTTGCCGTCTGTCTTTCTTTGATTTAATGAAAATGTATGTAGGCCGTATGCCTTTGCTGTATATTTTGCGCCTTAGGAAAAAGTCTAAATTATTTGTAAGGTCCGGAGTTTATACAATAACCAACTAAATACATAAAAATGAAAAGGAATCGTAAAATATTTTATTGTTATGTATGTTGTCTAAAATAAAAACCTGCTAAATCAAAATATTTTCCGAATTTTTCTAGTAAAAAATACACCAACTTGAATGTATCTAAAATTTAAAACAAGTTTTGTTAACATTCTGTACCGGTGGGTTTTATGCAAATACAGCGAGACAGGCAAAACTTCGCCAAAATGAGTTTGTAACGAGTGTCCAGTCGGGTCCGGAATACTAACGCGTGAAAAACCAGGAAATTATTTCATTTTTGGACATACATAATGTATCTCGAACACTTGCGAGTTAAAAACGCTTTTTTTACTGCTTTTATACATCTAAATTTGGTTTGAAAATAGCCGTTTTCGTTTCTGTTACTGAGAATAATGTATACGAGATATTGTCCTTCTTTGAACACATTTTAAGGTCGACCAGTAGAAATTAACGTTCTACATAATGTTTTCAAACAGCTTATAGTATAACTTGTCATCTAATCATTACAATACGATTATACTGCAGTGCCCACTGCTAACAGCCTTCCAGCAGTTTTATGCATACGAGTTGTAACGCGACAGTATATAAAACCACAGCAGCATTGGAATAGAGGGGTTTCAGACCATGAAGAGAAACAAATAAAAATATTATAGTAAGTATATAGACGATAAAACCAGTTCCTTTATCTAAACCGGGAGTTAGAACAGAATCCTAACGTCTGCCTTTCATTGCATTCTCTCTGAATCGGAATCAAACGTCTACCTGCAAGATAACATTCACCCTGAATAGAAATCAAATGAGCATAGACAATGGACAAGCGCTTAGCACCTGCGTTTATTAACCGGCATCTGCGGCGGGCGGCGCGTCTGATGCCGTTTGCGTTCCAATTCTACCGACTGTGAGACAGTGATTTTATTCTTAAAGATATGAAACTCCTTCGAGTTTAGTAGTTTAATAAGTTTAGTAAGTTTAATTGTAGTCTCGAAGTAAAGTTTCTATAACATCATTTCACCCGTTGGATATCCACTATACTGTAAGTACATATATAATAAGCCTCACCTAATAATTTCCAGTTAATTCCATCGAATGCAGCTTGCAGTTACATTTTCTTGAGATAATCTTCGATTTATTCGGCCCAACCAACAAAAACTGTTCCTCCGCACTACCCACGTTATAACTCTGAGAGTAAGAAGCCTCCGCGATGGAATCAGAAATACGAAAGAGATACGAAGAAAGAACGATAGTCGCGTAGACCTTGACCGGAGAGACTTCTTACCTTACGTCTCAATTGAGTAACACATCTACAAAGTATTTCCTACTGGTGCCTGGTACGCTAGGCACACGGGCTGCAATTAGATCCCGCCATTGTTTCCCTTTCTGTTACCAATTCTAGTTCCATTCTGAAACTGCATTCTCTGAATTCTGTGCAACCACTGACGGTTGGAATTAACACAAGTTATGAATTGCAGTGTCATTGTCAAAAGATAATTTAAGGTTGATTGAGATTAGTACTTCAAACACTTTACGCAATTTTTTGGATAAAAGAGTTTGTTTATCATATAGGTAGTTAATGAGTTTTATTGATGAAACCAGTACCTATATGTAGACGTAATGAGTTGTTATGATGATAGTTATTTGTTTATTTATTGCTTCCATGACAATCTAATACTTAAGATTGTCATGGAAGCATTTCTTTTAAAAACGATATTATTAAATTCTATGTAGTTAAATTAGGTAGGTACTATTGTTGGTTTCTAAGGTAGACACCTAATAATTATAGTAAGGTACCACGTTAATAAAACAAAAATCATCAGAAAACTTACGAACTCTATTTAAATTCCCGTAATTCCAGTCTTCGCTGAAAACAACCAGGCCGCTTCCATTACAAATAGAAGAATTAAACTGCTGTGTATTGCATTTCCTTCTATTTTCCCCAAGTTTCAGAACTTGCATGTAATTGCTTAATTCCGTCAGTAAGGATAAAGTTTGTAGAACAACCGGCTGAGTTCAGAAGTTAATAAAGTATGGATACAAAAGTTTAAACCTTTTTATTTTGAACTTTAAGGGTTATTACAGAAAGAGGGCTGATTTTATGTTTTTGTTAAGTAGGTCATACATTTTATTTCACGGGGATAAAATAATAAGCTAATTTTGCAGGGCAATTCAGACAACAACATTATAAAATTTTATTTATACCTGAAAATCCTTTACAATATAACATCGTGATTCATGGTGAATGCAAGCTGCGTTAGACCTAATTAACTAGAAATTAATCCTATATCCAGCAGTGGACGTCCGATGGCTGAAATGATAATTAATTATGATTATACCAAAGAGAATATAATCACTGGATTATACTGTCAAATTATAAGGAGTTGTTTTACATTCGTCACAGAAAATAGTGTGCCTTAGATCGTCACAGAAAAAACGCTCTGAACAAAGAAAATTATTAATCTGTTTTTTAGTACATTGTGTTAAGCGCCACCTTTAAGAGCATCGTGGTACTACATTCTCTTTATGAAAAGAGCTGAACTAAGCAGCGCCATCTACGGAAAAAGGTTGAACTACATTACAGTCCTGTGATGACTGAAAATAGATGGCGCTATTCAACAAGTTGTAGTTGGTACTGCATTGATTGCTTGTGCTTTGCTTTCCTTTGTAACCAAAAATAAATATTTGATTATGCACTGAACATTTTATATTGTGGGCTTCATATTTAATAGATACCTAGGTATTATAATGATTTACTTAATAAGTACCTACTTCCCTTATGTCAAATTTGCCTATATTGATGAATAGCTATGGACCTACGTACCTACCAATTGTCCAGCAATAAGTATTTATTTTTATTTGTTTCAATCTAGATAAAAATAGGTAGGTACTTATCCCTAAATAGTAACATTCTATAACGAAAACGCGGTGTTTAGTAACTAGACGTATTTAGTAGACGATCTCTTACCGGTAGGTACTAACATAGATGGCTGAGATAAATAGATTATACTAAGTAGGTACCTAGGGCGTAAAGCTTTACTTATTTCTTTAATTAGATCTAAGTACCTAACTTACCTAGTTATGATTATTTTATCTACACCACAGAACATAATTATGTTCTTAGTACCTACCTATAGTCTACTACACTATAATTTTCCGATATATTATAGGAAAATTCTCGCTAATCCCAAAGCTGTCATGTAGCTGTGTTCCACTTACACGATTATTTTCAGCAACATTAACTCGTATGAATAATCTGTATACTAATGTCTCAGCCCTTAAATCCAGACTGCAGGTGAATGGTAGAGTAATAAAGCAGAAGCTCTATATTATAATGACAGAGCATCCAAGTATGATCATTCGATCATAGTTGATATTTGTTTTCGTATCTGATGAATTAGGAGTGCTATACCAATTTGCTATGTAAAAAATACGCAGTTTTTTTTAATAATAAAAGTTATTTTTCTTAAAAATTGTTTACAATGCACGTATTTGAGCTTACCAGGGAATTAGATATAGCTATGTAAATTGTCTAGCGATATTTTATTGATAATCTTCTCATGTAAATGTTTAAAATTTAAAGCTGTTGATGATATTTTTCCAATTTATTTATAAGTACAACCTTAACAAGTGTTAAATGCCGGTATTAAATCAAAAGTTCCAAGTATTTAAATAAATGGACCTAAACGTAGACATCAAAATCATAGCAAAGCCATCAGTTTCAAAAATCCATCAGTTTCAAAAGTTTACAAAAATGGCTATTTATATTTACTTACCTGTAGAAGATACTCCTTTAGTAGTCTCAGTAGGTAAGCTTAATTTGTCTTCGTTAAGTACTTACTACCAAGACGTTCTACGAGGGATTAGGCGGTTCATCGCATCTTAATAGAGGTGGTGGCGGCTAATTTACCAGGGAACTTTCTAGATTTTGATCATTACTCATTAATATATTGTATAATTATGATCATAAATTATTATATTTCTTAGAAAGAATGGAACAGAATAACAAGCTTCGAGCTTACCACGGGGCTAAATGTTGCTGTGTGAATTGTCCAGATATATTTCTTTATTTTAGAATAACCGTCATAATTATTATGACGGTTCCAGTCTTTATTTTTTTTATATATTGGTTTATATTGCGACAGTACCTATCTACTTCAAAAAAATATTCTTTAATTATCTTCCTAGTTTCCTCATAATGACTATGTATTGCATAAGTTAATTTAAGTGAGCTTCTCGACAACCAAAATTATAAGTAAAATCTCAAGGATCATGCAGAATATGCACCCTAAAGCCAACCAATAGGATAGTTTACCCTACAAAATTGGCGGCCGTATGCAAATGTAAGGCATTACTCACTGTTCGGGATGCAGCGACGTGAGTTATAACGTCACCGGAATGACCTACGTCATTGTTATAGAGGGTCAGGTTATTTATACTATCTAGATAACGGACTATATGCATTAAACATGAAGAGTTTTATGCGAAGGGACTTTTTGTAACTATGGAACGTGAAAACTTTTTTAACTGACTTCAAAAAAGGAGGAGGTTCTCAATTCGTCGAGATATTTTATATGTATGTTCACCGATTTCTTACAGGAGTCTGTACGCCTAGACCGATTTACAAAATTATTTTTTGTTTAATACGTATATAGTAGGTACTTCTAAGTGATCTTTTAGTCATCGGGTCAGGATCTGATGATGGTATCCTTGAGAAATTGGACAATTTTTATATTTACTTCCTATTTCGTGGATTATAAAATCTGCCCAGTTTAAATAAAGTTAAGCCGAATTTCCCAACCCAACCAATAAAGACAACCATTTACACCTTGTGCTTTCAAACTAAACGTCAATTCAAGCAGCCGACTCATTTACAGATAGGAACAAAATAAATTATAACCTGCGGTTCGGTGACAAATCGACTCGCATCCATAACTCATCAATCACCAGCTAGCAGTACATTAGCTCCTTAATTAAACCGAAACAGATGGCGTTCCAGCCATATATTTCAATTAATACTTGTCACAGAACAAGTAGATGGGTAATTTGAACAATGTGACCGGTCAACGGATTGATTTTACTGCTGGTATTTAATTTTAAAGATAACTACCAGCCTTTTTCCATGTGGTGCCTGCCTAAAATTAGGATCACCCTATATCTTTCGGTGAGTATCGTCAGGCTTTGAAACTTAACATGACTATGTACTTACTCTACTACTCCATTCGATGCTTCTATTTTACTTTAGGTAGGTATTTTATGACCAAGCATATCTTTTGATTCTAATCTACTTTTGTTCTTTTGTAACTAGCACTAAGATAGTACTAAAAACGACTTTAAGTATGTTATAATTTTTTGGTTCGTAATAAACTAATTGATTTATTGATTAACAATGTTTTACATTAAAGTGGATTGCATCCGTGTTAATTCTCCTCTGTAGTACGTCGCTCAACCAGACCACAAGGAACACAAATAACAAATAAGAAAATCTTAGTAATCCCGATTCCGTTCCTTGAATATTAAAACGCGGGAAGTAAAAATGTATTTTTATAGGTCCCTAACAATGCCGTAGTATGCAGATTGCAAGTACGTGATCTGAAAGTCAAAGGGCTTTGCGAGTGACAAGCCGATTAGTGGTCGGAATCCGATACTTCATGCGCCCTAGCATTACCATACGGGGAATAATTGAATGGTAAGAATCAATGTTCCTGTATAGGGGGTTTGGAATCATATATGACTAGCTGTCAGCTTCGTTTACGTTTTTTTAACGTTATCTACAATTACATAGGTACCTAAATTATATTATAAAGCCTTCCCCGATAGATGTTTAATCCAACAATGAAATAAATTTAAAATCTGATCAGCGGTTCCTGAGTTTTGCACGTTCAAACAATAATGTCTTCAACATTATAATATTTAATTTATCTTTATATATTTCAGCTTTTTATATGTAGGTACATATCAAATTCTGAATATCATAGCAATATTAACGGATAACCAACGGATCTATAATTTGATATAAGATCTGTATAAACTGGTTGTTTGGTAGATTCGAGCACATTTCACGACATGTCACTAGCAGGATGTGCATTTCCATAATCACCGCTGTCCTAGATAAGGGGCCGTCCATTAATCACGTGAGGCTCAAAAGGGGGGGGAGGGGGTACGGAAAACATCACGAAACATCACGAGGGGGGAGGGGGGGTCTCGATAGACATCACGTGTATTAATTTTATTTATTTTTTTGTCAAAAAGCGCTATTTCTGAATCGAAATTTTGAACGGCGTGAAAATTGGCGCGATTGACTCGCCCGCCCGACTTATTGCAAATACACAAAACGCCATTTTTTAAATCTTTTTTTCCAGTAAAAAATTGCCTTTACATAGACTTCCAAAAAATACACGTGATCCAGGGGGGGGGGGAGGGGGGTTTGGTCCCAAACCTCACCAAATATCACCAGGGGGGAGGGGGGGGTCAAAAAATGAGAAAAACGACCTCACGTGATTAATGGACGGCCCCTAAGGCATTAGCTCACGCACGTTTAATATTCCATAATGATTCTTGTTGTGACATATTCATCGGCATACTACAAGATTTCTTTAGAAAAAGGTTCGTGGATTGCACTTTTATCTCAATATGTTGGAAACAGTACTATGACGACGTCAGATTTATAGTTTCACCGTTTGCTTAAAGATGTAAACACCAATTGTTATTTTTTTTACTAGGTCACACTTAGCCACTCACGTAGCCTCCTTGGACAGAAGGCTAAAGAACTCAGTACCGGTTTCCCCAGAAGAACCAATTTTAGAGGTCTTGGAAAATTTTGTATAACCACCACGCCTATCATGCATCAGGTATTGGACAGATAATTTGGTCAAATCTCACGGTGGATGGAAACTGCATCCGACCGAAACTTAAAATGCTTAAGGGATGCCTTTGCCCAGCAGTGGACGTCCGAAGGCTGAAAATTCATGATGGCGATGATTACAATAGTTAATTTAAAATCAAAAGGTTAATAATATAACACAATTTTGTCTTCACCGTAGTCTCACGTCAACACGTCACGTAGCACGGATAAGAAATTATCTTCAGCAAGCAATATTATAACCCGTTTAAGACATGACTTGAAATTAATCTCCGCGTCACCTACATGCCAGCTCGCACCAAAATTTAATAAAGCTACACAGCCCACTCTAGCAGCTAAGATTGATGGCACAAAAATACCCCTAGAGAAATGAAATTAAAAGATGTGCTTTATGTTATGAAATTTTAGAATGTTGCATCATGATACTGATGCTCAGAGCATTATGGGTCTTATCTCACAATTGCTACAACGATTATCGATGAACAACAATGTTTTTTGCTATGATTTATTAATTTTATTGTATTTGTAAAACAAACAGTTACAATGACTTACAATTTAAATCTACTTAAAAAAACTTAAAAAAAAAAAATGGTTTCCTTCTCTAAGCTTGTTAAGCGCAATTAGTTGGTGGCAAGTGTTTTAATTACAATTATATTTTACACATAATATGTGGAATAAGTTTGCATATATATTATATATGCAAACTTATTGCATACATTATGAGATGCAGAAACTAAAAATGTTAGTAGTTCTATATAGAATATGTTTTCAAAACGGAAACAAACAAATCATACAAACTCCAATGTATTAGATACCTAGATAGATGTACAAACTGGTTAGATAGTCATTTAGTTGAAATCAATCTGCTGGCCCTGTGACCTGTTTAAGTTGCATTTTTCTACCAAAAATGCACTATAAACTCCAAAACTCCAATGAGTCCCAAAAAAGTAACGCAGACTGATTTATACCCAGTCTGAACGACATTGACAAATGACAGCCCGCGGTCACGCCCGGTGTATTTTGCGTCACTTTTCCTGCATTCAACCTATCCCTTGACTTGTTTATAGCTCGTATATGAGTTATGGAGCTCTGAGATGAATTTATAGAAAGAAACTGTCGCAAATATTTTACGAGCAGGTGTTGTACCTGTGAAATATTGCGACGCACGCAGATTGTGAATTAAGCAATGTTTTATGAATACAGACAAATAATACTGATATGGAAATAACTTATTTTTGTGCAAATCTTACGGATACCAATTTTTACCTATGTGTTTTATTTAAATAGCAGATTGACACTTGTTTGAAAACAATCTAGTCTGGTTGAACGTATTGATGTAGCCGAGGATGGATCTATAAATCAATTGAAATCAAATCAATTAAATTTATTAAACCAAAAACAAATTTACATAGACATACTTGAACATGCTAGCTAGACTTAGTATCTAAATTTATATTTATATAAATTATGAGATTCTATAATCTAGACCCTTGTGATCTATTCTGAGTGAAGTTACCTATGGACTAATGTTTCGATATTATTAGGTTATGCCAGTTAAAAGCTTATTACAACGGAGTTCGCTCACATTTGGTAGAAATAAATCTACCTAAAACGGCTTCTAAAAATACTAAGCTAAGTAAGTTTATTCACCAAGAAAGACCAATATGTTTATATTACAATATTTTTATAACAAAGATAAAGTGACAGATGGACGTCTACGAAAACACGTAGGCGTGCTACGCAGCTACGAACAGCTACGAATTTCGTAGATAATTTCCTTCAATTCTTGCGTAGATTATAAATAATAATGTTACGTGGGAAGTATTGTAAGTGCTATTTTTTTTTTCTCAAATGATGGTTTCTATTTTCAAATTCCTATATAAAGGTTAAGATCAGCTTCAGATAAAAAAAAAGTAACAGTAGGTAATAAAATACACATAGTTCAGATAAAAACTTAAAAAGATTAAGTTTTATAAAAAGTATAATCATAAACGAGTTTTATATATTATTTCAGTCATAAAGTTCTGTATGCTGATAGATAATTATACGTATATACTTGATTAGCAGTAGCACAGGCATCATGCACATAATCACAACGCATTTAGCTCGCGGGCGCCGTCTAAGGAATGACTACTAGTGATGCACTAAAATGTTGAAAACTCGTATAAAAAATGTCATACAAACCAGCAAAATACATAATAGTCTATATTAGTTGAGCCGTGCTGCCTAAGTGGAAGCACACTCGACTTTTATTCCTAAGGTCGTGGGTTTAAACCCCGCTACGCAACTCTGGATTTTTCTTCTTGAAAAGTTTATTTGCGCCTTGTAAACTTGTAACATCTAACGGTGAAGGCAAACATCGTGAAGAAACCGCCATGTTATGAAAACTTTGAAAAGTTTGAAGGACATGGTGTAATTCACTAACCCGCACTTAAGAAAGAAGACCCAGCAGTGGAACAATAAATAGTCGTAATCGTACATCATAGTCGGGACTTTTGATGCAAGCCGCTTTTGTAATAGTAACGTAATGGTAAATTAGTTTTTCCCGTAAATTCTTGCTAATACAATATGGTAGAACAATCACTAAAAACTTACACCCATATTCTTAGTCGTTTCCTCATAATATTCCTCCACTCAAAAATAAACAAGCGGTGATCGTCGTGATCTTGTAGGAGTTTCAAGGTTGGTTATGAGGTACCTAACGTTTGACAGTTCCCACCTTATCTCGAACTTGAGGTGAGCTGAAAAAAATCTCAAGTGGAGGACGTTTTTGTCGTATTCTCAGATACGAATTTGCTCAAGTGAGGTTGAGTTGAGTGGAGAAAACGACTAAGAATATGGGTGTTAATCTAAGTGTGATGAATATACTAGGTGTGATCCAAAAGTAATGATACTCGTATACGGGTAATCGGTTGTATTTGTAGGTAGGTACTAAATTTCTCCTCTGTATCACACTAATCAGCTTTGTAATGCTATCGTGTCGCTTTGGGTCAAGCTCAGCGACAGTTGACAGCGAGACATAAAGCGATATGGTTAAACGCGTTTCAACTTGATTGTGCTTGCGATTGGCATGTTATCTTGCTTTGAAGATCAAAATCACATCTTGTAGATGTATTTCACGGTTAAGTATACAAGTATTATTTCTATCATCTATCTTCAAATTTCCAAAAACAAAATCAATGACCCTAGACTACCAGATTTAAAAAATATTCAGACCTAACGCGCAATTTTCCAGTCTTCCCAGAACGGTTCCTTCCCGTTGTCCTCGGTGACCACGTCCCCGGTGGGAATGGGAATTATATAACACAAATTAAAATCGTTCCCGTTGTCCCCGGTCTCTGTCCAGTGAAGTAGTTCGTCACTCCATCGTTTTTGTGGCTGACCTACACTTCAATATAACTCATTTTAAAACTGCGAGGCGCTGTTTATCTACAGAAATTTCCCCTAGAAATTAGGCTGCCACCACACTGCAAGCATAAGCCTGGCCTATTGAACACTATCAGCACCCACGACGCACGAGTAGAGGGCTGCACCGCCGAACTTTAGCATTGAATGTGTTAAAAATATTCAGAGTTCCAGCTGAACGTCATAAATTCCACCATCCACAGCCAACACTAGCTTTTTAAGCCGGCTCCTTTCAAGCCCCAGCCACTCACACCTACACGTGTTGTTTATACGTTTCACACGCGCTCAGTGGCGTTCCGGCTTTCAAGTACTAAAGGATTGCTTTCACATTGCACTGCGAAGTTGACTGTGATGCGATGAGAACTGTTACTTGCAGGTTGCCTGCATTGTACTTGTTGTCTTGATGTTTCCGTGACAGTACCTACACTAGTCAAGGTCGAACATACGTTTATTTTCACGGATATAATGTACTAGATTAGCTTTTCGACCCGCGGATTAATTTCGGAGACTTTTCCGCGATAAAAAGTAGCGTATGTCATCTCCATGGCAAATTTGTTTTAAATCGGTTTACTTGTTTTGGCGTAAATTCTGGCTGTATAGGCAGACACTGTAAATATACATTTTTATTATTTTATCAAAATCTCTTCAATCATATCTTAGGCAACTCATTTCAATATTGTATAGTCTATGCATCAACTTACAATAAATTATTTAATTTAATTTCCCGCTACCAAATATCGATATTACAATAATTTTAATACACAAACAGACGCGCTGATGTTGATCATGTATTCTGTATAATAAAGTTTTTTTTGTACTTTTAAGCGTACATCAAACGCTTCGGGCACTAAAAGCAATAAAAATATCCGACAGAGCGTACCGAATTCGGTCAATACAAACTCGCGCTTAGCATCTCTTCCAGCTTCCAAGTTCTATACCATGTACAGTCAGCGTCATGTGTCAGGTAGCGTAGTGCCACAAATAGTACCACCCCATCTCTTTTCAGATTTAGGGACTGGGCAGTCAACATGACAAATTGTTCAAAGGCTAGAATGTGCAAGGGTCAAAATGTACATATGTACCGCCAGTCTATTTGCCAAAAAGTATGAACGTCAAAATGTACATGGTTTAAAAGGACAGGGAGTTGAAACGTGTTATGGTTAAATCGAACAAGTGTCAAATAGTACAGATGCCAATGTGCACAGGCTTTTTTAAATGTAAAAACGTTCAAAACTCACAGAGGTCGTCACTACTAGGTACAATATGTTAAATATCCTTAGTATCTACCTACCTAGGTACTTTTGGTTAAGATTACGTATTAGTTTTCGACACACATGATCTATAAAACTCAATTCGATTAAACTCCAAAAACTTTAACAAAGTTTCTTAGCTATAAAGAATCTACTAAAGCTAGAAAAATATACCAACCTACGCTTTGTTCATAGATCTGTGGATATTATGAATCACATTTCACCCGGGCGAAGCTGGGTTTTCATCTGGTAATATCCAATAGACCACATACACGAGAACATTTAACTTTTTGTCACAGAGAGAGTGGTGAAATTAGGCCTAAGACTTAAGACTTAATTTGTTAGTTTAACATCCCATTAATACTTTTATATGTAATTTTGCACGTTATATCAATTGACCATTTTGGTACTTAGACATTTTGTCGTACTTACATTTTGAGATGTGTACATTTTGTCACTTAGACATTGTGACCATGTTTGTATGTACATTTTGACACTTGCACATTCTAGCCTTTGAACAATTTAACATGTTGACTGCCCAGTCCCTAAATCGTATTTCCAATCAAACAGCTCATGTTTATTTTTTAAAGCTTTATGCCCCGTGGCTTTACCCTGTTTTCATTAAATTTCGACATAAGAACTCAGAATATTTGGTTACATAAAATGATTTATATTACGTATTGCGATCACCAAGCCTTATTATACCAGTTCTCTAACAATTCTCTAATCTAAAGGGTTAAAAAGACCAATATTAGAAAGGTTTCTACTGGGGGAGACCTGTGCCTAAATAGGTGGACGTTATTGAATTTAATCTCCCGTGCTAATAAGCAACTGTGTTAAAACAAGGAAATAACCATCTTGTATTTTGTTGTTGTAAAATTTGGCACACGTGTATTTATAAAGGCGCTCCAATTGCCAAATGTTTTGTTGCTGAGTGAACAGGTATTTCCAATCAAAATGCGTTTGTTTATTTTGTTCTAGTTGTGTTCAATCGTCGGTATTTGATTTGTTGCGAATCATTCTGACGGGTTAATGTTGTTGCGAAATTTAGTTAACTTACGCGTGTTGCGGGTTTCAATCATGTTGTGTTGATTGCAGTAGACATTTACATATTAGTTGTCCACCCTGCAGCTTCGCCTGTGTTATAATGGATTTAGGGATAATATATATTTTCTCGCGGTAAAAAGTATCATATATACTGCAATATGACTTGCGTCTTACAGCCCTATTTACGTTCCTACTGCAGAAACACGGAAATTTTCTCTTTTCTCTTGACGATAGAGATTTAGGTCTTTCATTACGCTGGCAAAGCGTGGTTTTGTGAATGTCATATATTTTTTTAACTTTTCAACGGACTTAAGATCAATTTCTCTAATGAACACAAAATAAGTTCTCAAAACACCCTGGTTTACTCATGACGTTTGCTTTAATTACAAGTGTGTTTACAAATCAGCTCTTTTAGTACTAAAAAGTTTTCTAAACACGGTATTTCAGTATATCGATTCGTCTAGCAAACAACCTCAGTTTTACCCCGACTAAAGTTGGAATGCACGCCTTTTGTTCTAACCTCTTTTGTAATTACGTAACCAAACGCAGCGCCTATGTGCTGAGGTACTACACAGACGTATATTAAAGTGCTAATTATTGGTATTACCTTAGAATAGTTTAACTTGAACTTAAGTACATATTTCTTGAACTTAAGTACATATTTACGTGGTAGAATGTTTTTTTTTAATATAGCTGCGGCGACGATATGGTAAATAATTATTTGAACCTATTTTCTGGCAATAATAACCGAATTAAATATAAATTGATAAGGCTATTTTGCAACAAAAAAAAAGAAATATCTAAACTTGCGCTGATGTATTTGTATTATTAAATTAAACATAATTCACACATTCGAAATGCCACAATGGATATAAAAAGGTTCTGTAATATTGCATAGAATAGCCGCCCCGTGAGCCAACCTCAGGCTGCAAACTCGCATAAAACAGATAGTAAGTAGATAGTAAGCTCCTAAGCCCCAACCCCGCTACTTGTTGTTTTCTTTTTCACACTTCAACTACTCCACGCGTAGGCATGGAGTGTCGGCGGGCGTAAATTGAAACACTTGCAAATTTACCCCATACATTATTCATGTGTCGAACCCCTCACTGTAAGAGTCTGGATCACAGCCGACTGAGAATCACTAGATAGCCTATTGCGTTACACAACGACCTTGAATTCCAATAATGAATTCAAACACAACGACAATAGAGACGCTCAACCGCGCTATCTCCATGCCACATAAGTAAAATGGGTCAGCCATTATACGTCTAACAAATGGGCACCCGTCTTAAGTCGGGCTGCAATAAGGAGTCGCTTCAGAAACCAACAACCTGCATTATTCTGACCCTAATAAACTGCCGCGTCGAAATGGGTATTGTCAGACAAATGAGTTTGAATACGTACATGAAAGGTAAATGAACTAAGCCCGTATAACCTTAGCGAAAATTACAAAACATATTCAATGAAACTCGCAACATGCGGCTTCCTTTTACCTTAAAATACCTATGGAACAAAAATTGATTTCGCTTTCCGTTCCCTAAAAGTTTTTCACCGTTTTTCCACGTATTTGTTTTTCCTCTCCAAGAGGTGAAAAGTTATTTGATTGATTCGCAAAATGTAAATCCTTCTGACCCCAAACCTAAACATTTCCATCGCAACGTTAATTTTAAAAAGAAACACATTTTCCTTGGAGATTCGAACGTAATTTCTTTCTCACCAAGGCGTTTCCTGAAATAAATAACAAGTGTAAAATTCACAACAACAAAAGGTTTACAACAAAAGGCTCGGGGCTCACAACATCCGGGCGACCCTTCCAAACTTAGCAGCCTGATTACGGACATCCGAGCAACGAAAGTAAACGTATAATTATACGTGGCCAAGTTTTTTCAAACAACTGCTCATTTACTGATAAAAATAACAGAAATGACTTACGAATCACTCAGTTATGTGTTGAATGGAATATTTCCTTTTAAGAAGTGCATTAATATGGAAGTCAACGTATTTGAACAGTTGTGGGTCGTCAGGTTTGTAATGCTTTACGTAAAGGTGGAACCGAGGGTCTCTTTGAAGTCCATCTCCTCCACTCGAGGTATCCTTGGCAGGCGTCGGAGGCGGCGGTCGGCTGATCGCATCTTTCTTAACAGACTTTACCGACTGTGTTGGTGTAAATGGCCCCCTCCCTTTATCTTCGGGAGGTCTGACTTTCTTCCATAAGAAAGGCCTCTTATGTGGCGACTGATAATGAGTATCTAAATGTCGATTTTCTTCTTTTTTCTTCGGTTCAAGACATGTCAACTCATACATCTCCGGCAGCGATAAGTACCAATAATCAGAACCGTCACCAATAACCGGAAACAGTCTCTTGTTGGAGAACTTAGGTCGATGTTTTCCCACAAACTCTGTGTATTTGCGTTTCAATCTTTTCATATACTCCAAGTAGTGGATAGATTGAAGAAGTTTCTCAAAGTCTGATAGCTCGTTGGTAGCTGGGTTTGAAAAGACACCTGCACAGCTGTAGGTTCTGAGTAGATGGTGCAGTTTGAAGACTACGAATGCAAGCCATTGCCGTGCTTCTTCTTCAAGGATTCTAAGGTCGTCAGCTCTGCTCCGTACACCAAACTCGGCAGCTTCAGCGGCTCTTCTTTCACCGCGTTCTTTGACCGAAGCCAGCCAGCGACGATAGCGGACGTAACAGAAGTTTGTAAGCCTTGAAAAATGTCCTCGAAACAATGCCTAGAAACAATGAAATAGTTTGAAAACAACGATTTAACTTGCCACAAATTAAACTAAACAGGATCAGTCTCCTGAGTTTCTTGTTGCCTAGCTACAAGTAACGTTATTCTATGTAAGTTAGTTATTAAATTACTAAGATATACAAGACCCAATTAGTTTTGCATCATGGAGCAGTAGCAAGTCAACTGCGCTCATAAATTTACAGTTCACCAGTTTGAAAATCTCAGTAATAAAGCTAAAATAACCTGTAATTTCCTTGCAGCGATATAATAATGTTTTCCGTGTTTGTTCCGAACGGCGCGTCTTAAAGCAGCCCTGTATGCCTTACGGGCTCTGTGCACTCTGAACGCGCATTGTATGATACGAGCGTTGTAGGATAGCCAGGCGATATGCTTCCTCATTTGGTATCCTCGAGTCATCCGCTGAAGAAGCAGAACCGCCATAAATCTTTCATGTCGATGTGTTTCTGCTAAGTCGGAGCGTACTTGAAGCTCAGCGTAGAACTGGTGCGCGGTTGGGAGGAAGCGATATGCGGTCGCCATTTATACCTCATTACATTTGAGTAATGGTCTCAAATGTATTGGAGAGTATTCGAGTAACTTTCGTCGTTTTTAGAAATTAGTTTGTTATGGATTTTGACGTTGTCGTACAAAGTTTGACTTCTGACGTTTACATTATATAGTTTAAAAAGGTTATTTTATATAAAGCTTTTAATTGTTAAAATGTAAGCTTTATCAGACATCATATTTCCTGAACATGGTTTGATAAGCTTTTACGAATAACAATTATTGTGATATTCATCATCTATCTATCAATTCACAGTTTTCTTTCACTTTATTTATTTATAAATTGGCCAAAAAAAGATCCAAAAGTTTATCAGAATCCAAGGTAAGAAATACCTATCCTCGTATGCGCCGTTCAAACCGCCCTGCCCCTTCATTTTCCTGTCCCCGCGCTACTTAATCACGATGACACTTTGGAACAACGCACGATAATAAGTTCGGGACATACTTTTTATTTTAGCTCAGATGGGAGTTGGGAGCAGCGCTGCGCATTTATTCCCCCTTTGCTGAAGCGTAAATGCACAGAAAGGACTTATGAATTTGTTTTCTTTATTTATGACGAACTGTTGTGTTCGGCTTTGGAGGTTGTATCTATTGAAGTTTCGGAAATAGTAATTTCATATCAAACAAAAAATTGTCTAAGCTAAAACGATGCTGATTGTCTTCTATAAATTTATGTACAGGGAATATAAATTATTTAATGAAATTGATAGTATATAGAGAAATACAACAAGCGACAAAAAATTATATAGTACCTACCACTATTCGATAGCTGGCATTACACTGGCCTGCTATAATTAGCGATAGAGAGTGATACTTATGTATTTTAAAAGTAATTCAGACATCTGAGAGAAACCCATTGTTTTGAAATCACCACAAACACAATTACACTTGCGTTATAGTGCACCAGAAACGAACTACCTACGCTCCAACGTAACTACAGTTCAACGAGTCAGAATTGATCTCAGAACTATTGGGAAACCCGAAACCCAGATGTTACTAAGTTGAGCTTAAATTTCACGAGATCCCGATTGGAAACGAGCGGACATTGAGATGTTTAATGCAGTTTTCACGCATCGAGTAAAGTGGGGGTTAATCAAAGCTAGTATTCAATGGAAAATACAAATGTTTGCTAGATAATTCTCACAACAACATGCGGCAATAGGCCCTTAAGAATAAATTGTAGTTACAAAAATTATAAAAATATTTGAGATATAAAAACTATGATATCTATGTTATAAGATGTTATAAGACTATGCATATCTATGTATAAGACATATTTTTTATACTTGTACTGAAATGCCACCTCGGCTGCGCATTTCATCCCAACACAGGGCAAGCCCTACCCCAAGCAGGTGGGTCCATATGAAATATCATGAATAATTCAACAATCAAATTGGCAAGGTACTCTCTTTTATTTATTTTCAGCGAAAATGGGTACATTCATATGTACACCGAAGCTGTAAGTGGAATTAATTCGTATATTTTGCTGAATTTTGAATATGCTTACACTTTTGTTTATAGGAAGAGGATTGGAAAACCCGGAGTAAGATACATATTGGTATGGACAGGTATCCATTTTAAAATATCTAATGTTTGATTTAAAAAAATTAAAGAAAGACATTATCTAGAATAGTAGTAGTAGTAAGAAGAGATGAATTTCTATCCATACTTAGGTATATTAAAAAGCTGAAGAGATAGTTACATTGATTGTTTATACGCGCTAATCTCAAACATTTATCGTGCAAAGCTGTCGGCTGTTATAAATCTAATAAGATGGCGTATAAAAACGCAAGCAAAGCTGTCGGCGCGACGGCTAGTCTGTTGTAATAATGGAAAGTTTGCAGCACCAATAAAACCGATTATAGTGCAGAGTATGATTTTAGGAGACAATCACCACGCTTACAAGGAGGTCACAAAATGACGCTGTTGACGACCCTCACGGGCAGAGATGGAATAGTACTATTTTTAGGTTGGCACCACACGACACAGTGCAGCCTGTCCTAAATCACATTGAGCGTGCCATCCTTACTGCAATGATCTTGGCACAATCTAATCACATTTAGATCTAATCTAGAAAAGCACGTCTCAAACTAATTTGAAGAAACTCCGACTTGGAAGCTAGGTATTACCAGAATTACTTGAAACTGCACCAGTTCCGTAATTATCTAAGCGTTTCGGTGCATATAGTTTAATGTACATTAAATTACTGCGATAGTTTTGCTTAAGTGGTCACTGGTAAGCTGGGTACTAACTGTATTAGTTATTCCTGAAATTCATATTTACAAGTTGTAGCAACTATCTTATCATTTACCTTATTAATTTTAAGTGTTATGAATTTTTGACGAAACTAGGTGTTCTATAAGTAACCAAAGCGAAAATAGGCGAATTCAATTGAATTACCGCAATAATTCTTATCTGAAATTATATCCCTTTATCGATTGACGTCACCTACGTAAAGGTAGGGTGTTACTCATACTCATAAGCCGGCACAACATGGCACAACTTTTACTGACTGCGCTAATTTTATCGAACCCCTTGTTTATTTTATTTACTTAGGACAGCCAACAAAGGATGATTGCAATGTTTGTAAATAAATAAAAGCTTAATCGAAAGATTTACAAATCCACTGCTAGCCAACTGAGCTTGGAAACAAAATAACAACGCTATGTAATTCGTTAAATGGGAATTCCAAACCGGAATTTAATCAAAGAGTACCAATGATTGCCTGAACGAACGAACCGGGTACGTAGGTTGGCTTCACAAAATTAATGGCAAGATAATATAAACTGACCCGTGAACACAGTTACCTTCACAATGGATGGAGTATACGTTAAATCCGAGTTAGCTTAGTTGGGCCCTCGAGTATCTTTAGTTCAAAACCCACACCTGAAGTTGTCTACTTGACAAAAAGCATGTGCCCTAAAAGCACGTGCTTTAAGAGCCCTGTTAAGTTTTTGAAGTTTTGCGAAATAGGATATTTTATGCACCACGTGACCGGCGCGTCACGCGAATTCTATGAAAAATACTAAATGATCTTGATACTTCGTCGATCTAAAACATACAAATATACTAATAATTATTTTAGATCTGTAGAAAATGGCATCGAATAAATTCCATTTTATTGAGTGGATTTTTTTCAGTTTCATTCTGAAATAATTATTATATTAATGTTTTTATTTAATTGATAGGTGTTTAATATATTTACCTAAATTCAAAATGGCGGATATTTTTATTTCAATGTTGTATTTATTGACTTGTCCAAGTGATCTTTAGGATTTTATGGAAATAAATGACATAAATCTTTAAATCTTTAAATCAATATTTGAATCAATTATGTTTTATCTTAATAATATCAATATTTATTTTAAATCTGATTGATTATTTGAAATCAATTAAGTACATAATTTTAAATTAAAACATTCATGATTAATAATTATCTATATAAGAATAAAACTGAAAATAGTCTTATTGAAGTTAAATGTCCTCATTCATCTCATCTTATGGGCTCATTATTAAACCGATTCTTCTGAAATTTGGTGTGTAGGTTTGTAATTAAATGTTTTTTTTTGTCGAATGTTGGGACTTTATGTAAGATCGAAAGTCTAAATTGAACGGACTAAATACAAATTCTAATTATAACAAAACAAATAAATTATATTACCTATATATATTTAAGTTGCTTGTTTTGTTAGATGGTATATTTGTGTTTGAATAAATAAAAGTTTCGTTTCGTACGAAACTTTTATTTATTCAAACACAAATATAGGTACCATGTTATTATCATTATGTTTAGGTATTATTTTTGTAGTTTCGAACTTTATATTTATTTTTATTTTATTACGAACTTATTGAAAATATTTCATTTATATATTAAAAAAAACCAACCCGCACTTGGCCAGCGTGGTGAATTAAGGCCTAATCTATCTCGTCAAGAGAGAAGTCCCTATCCCAGCAGTGGGAACGTGAATAGGGGTGTTATTTTATATATAGGGCGTCCCAAAATTATGGGCCATGAAGGGGAAGTACCATATATATCGTTGATAGTGAATTTTGCTCAAAGAAGACTTCATTTTATTTTAAAAAGTAAGTAATTTAATTAATTTATTTACAAAAAATATTGTTTCATGTTTTTTATTTGATTAAAATAATTAATTTCACGTTGTTCCTTTCTTTTAAAATACTATGTTACTTAAGCAGAGTTATTATTTTTTAGCTTTTCTTTCGATTGGTATCATAAAAATCGAGTATTTTTTTTCTACATGTAAGTCGGTTCGATTCCCAGACAAAGCAAGTAATTTTTAGAAAATCAATGAATGCAGAATTACTAACTTAAAAATAAAATGAAGTCTTGTTTGAGCAAAATTCACTATCTACGATATTTAAGGTACTTCCCCTCCATGGCCCATAACTTTGGGACGCCCTGTATTTATTAGAAAGGTACATATTTAATGTTTACAATAAATAATATATTTATTAGAAAGGTACATTATTTTATGTTTACATATTGGATACTCGGTAAAAATAAGAACAAAAAATTACGGAATATTTTCTTTGTAATAAATATTATGGAAATCTATACTACAATTATCAAGCTGAGGAGATTGCTTGTTTATTTGTTTGAACGTGCTACTCAGGAACCGCGGGTCCGATTTAAAATATGATTTCAGTATTGGATAGTAAAATGATCGAAAAAGGCTATAAAACATAAACTAGTAAATAACGTAAAAACGCAAGCGCAGCTGTCGGCGGGTCGGCAAGTTAGTCATAATCTAAAAAAATCATAGGCATAATTACATTTAGTCGTTGTACGGTTTCACCAAAAAAAGTTGCCTTGTTGTTTTTTAATTAGGATAGATAACTTTAGATATGCAATCCACATCCTACAGCATAACCTCCAAATAAATAAGGTTAAACAAGATGACAATGATGTGGTACAATTCTTAGGCCAGCAACAAGTGGTACAATTCTTAGGCCAGCAACAACAATAATTGATCGTTATCAATAAAAATAACAATTGATCGTTATCAACGGATCAACTTATGTCGGTCGTAGTATCGCAATAACACATACATGCACACTAACAGCGTTTTTACAGCAATTGACAGTCCCACACACTGACATTTTACGAAATATTTCTATATTTTATTCAAGAACAACCGACATAGGTCCGACCTCGACAAGCGCTCGCGCGGTACTAAATGGAAAAAGCCGGCGGAATGAAAAAACTACTAAATTATGGTAGTTTTATTTTATTCATAAAAAATTACCAAAACCGTTCTACAAATTAAAATTAATATCATAGTTTAAGCAAATGTTGATAAATATTTTGATATAAATATGACGTCCCATTGATTTAGAACTTCGGAGTTATTGAGGTTTGTTTCGAAGCATTTTCGGTCGATATTAAATTCGGTATATCTTTAGAATAAAAGCATTTAACGAAAATGTACTCTACTCTAAATGAAGAATAGGATATACGTAACATAATAAAAATTAGTTTGATCGCCCATATTCATTAGAATCTACAAATTAGAGCTAAGAAAACAGGTCTTCGAGCGTTTTTTACGAAACATGTATCCGGAGAATGATTATTACTCAATATATAAACAAGTTATCTAAAATGTTTCTTACTACTTTTGTAGAGAAGAAAACGAACTATTATAAAGATGTAATTGTAATATCAAACAACTAACGTAAACCATAGAATTAGGACGAGAAAACCGAACAATTTCGCGATTTCCGGTAAAAGGCCTCTTAACAGTAAAGGCAAATATCGTGACGACTTTGACTGGCACCCTTTGTCACATCGATGTCACCCACGGCAAAATTAAATAACAAACGGTTAGCTACAATCACCAAGGTGTACAAAACGTAGTGGTCATAATATATACATACAAAGAAACGTGGCATTGATTTTTATATATAGGAAATATTTTATACATCAACGGGTTTTCCATCTATCGAAACAGAATCCACTATCGAACGCTTTATCCTTGTTCTAGTAACACATATCGGAAGGAAAGGAGCGCATTCTTTGAATTCCTTTGACCCGTGAACTTTCTAAACGTGAGCAATATGGCGAACTATCTTTAAGAAAAAGAGGGTAACTTTCTCCAACAAACTTTGATAGTAGTTCGTCAGAATGGATGTTTTCACATTTTGCCCCGATTAAAATAGAAGGCATGAAGCTGCTTTGTAAAGTTTTGTAGAAGTACAATAAAAATGTAAGCTCGGAATGAGCTCCTGCTGGTAGTTCAGAGGAATTTCTTGTTGAAAATTAGTTTTTTAAATAGTTTTATTACAAACATTTATTGACTAGGTGTGTATGTTTACCAACTATATCTCTACTGTGCCCCTTGTCTAACGGTTAATTTTCCGCAAGCAATATTTATTTACTAGTAGCCCGTGAATTTACAAGCGTTGTAATGGATTCTCCAGCGGTAATCTATATTTTATGATAGATATGATTATTTAAAATTTTATTAGAACTATTATTATTTGCCTAAATGATTAATGGGCGTTAATACTCGCGACACAGTTTTTTAACTACTGCGTGTATTATCGTTCCCTGTTATATCTGTACACCATGTTGTTTATTCCAAATAAAAAAATTAAAAATATTACAGCCATCTATAAAAACTTTGGATTTAAATATTACTAAGATTATAACTATCGGAAAAGACTCACTTTAGATTTGTGCCCCATAGAATAAATTTAAAAATAAATATAATTATTTTACGGATAAATTTAATAAATTGTTTTTTTTCCGCGATATTGCCTTCATTATTCCCATCATACCTGAATCAACCCGTTCTTTATCTGAAAAATTACAACGAAAAGTGGCATTGATTTTTATATAATGTAGACATATCTTATGAAATAGATCTGCAACTTTTCGTACAAAACCCAGTAAATTTACTCGATGAAAAAACTTTTGACAGTGTAAGTAATAAAAGGTTAAAAGTTTATTATCTACGTGTGTAATTTAAAAAATGGCGTTATTAAAATGCCGTGAGGAAACTTTACGCATAAAATTAATAACAATATCGCATAACTTTTTTGTCAGATGAATCTAATTTGAGAATTTATGATAATATTACTTGTAACTTCCGTTTTTTTTAACTAGGTAGGTTGCAGAAAAAAACTTTCTTAAAACGCAGAAGTTCATCATTACACGTAATAATAACACTTCATAGATAATAATTAATATTTACAAATTTTGGCTTCAAGTTTAGATTAGATAATTACGGAAGTAGCTTGAGTTAGTCTTATCTGTTTAATATTTACTTAATATTAAACAGATAAGACTAACTTACTTACTAATTTTATCAAATACTATCCTATTTTATGGCGGTAAAAGCACACTGGATCAATAGGTATTATTATGTACTTTTAACTGACGAAATGATTAAACAATTATTTTGATGTTTAGATGTTTGTTGCTTTAGTAAAGGCAAAAAATCTTGAAATTTAACTTTGGAAAATAAATATATAATATAGAAAGTAATAAAACATGAAACATGATAACATACCGGAATATACGCAGGAAAACTTAAACCTAAATCTAAAGTTTAGATAGATGCCAACATTTAGATAGATTTTTTAATTCATTTCACACAGTGCAGCAGAATCGCTTCAAATAAACGAAAAGCACATTTCATCCACGTCTGACTTTGAAGCATCCAGCGATTGGAAACAGGAAAATATTTTCAATATTTCACCCGATTCAAGAATTTTAGATTTTATACAAAAGTATGCGCGAACCCAACATTTGTAGGACCGGAAATTTACTTTGCTAAACGTTCAATTTTCATTTACGCGTGTTGATAATAGAAACATGGGTTTCAAGCTCTTGTGAGTTATCTTGTTTTGTGAGTAAATGTTTGAATGGATTTGAGCTGATGAAAATTGAGCGATGTATTTTATAAAATTCTATAAATATATAGATCAATATTGATAGACGATCTCTTTTAAATAAAAATCAATTGCTGTTTGGTATTCTCGAGAACAGCTTTTTTTTTTGTTATCAAGGGAAAAAATCTGCTCACAGATACTATACTGCATGAAGGATACAGTATAGCTATGTGGGGATGTCTCGAGAACAGCTGGGCTGTTTAAGATGAATTTGGTCTTGTAATGTTCATAGTAAAGGTTTAAAAGGTGAGAAATTATGAAAAATTATAGCGGCCGAGTACGGCACTCGGGTCAGAGAATAAAAACGAAGACTGAAAAATGATAAAATTAGTGTAATCATTATTCAACATTATTTTAAATAGCCATTATTGAGCATACAGCCTTAAACTTCTCCGAACTCTTTGTAAGTAACTAGTTTGCTAAAATAGCCAGATAAATAACACCAAACCTACCTCAACTAACATTAAAACAGCACAAAACGAGCACCATAGCGCTACTTTATTCCTCACAGGGCTAGCCTTTTTGATTCAAATTTAATGAGGCAGGGGTGTCCTTTAGACTGACCATTACTGAGACAAAAGCTGTCTGAACGCCGCCCTAGTGGCTATTCCCCGTCCTTTTATAGCGACTGTGGACAAAATGTACATTGAATTTGCGTAAATAACATAAATTACGTAAGGGAGTTTCGGCTTCAGCGAGAATTGGGCAATTAGTGTCTGTGTGTTTTGAAAGTTTGGTAATGTTGGCCGAGAGAGTATATACATCGCTTTTCATACATCTCTATTTGAATTATGCAGCCCTGGTCAAATATTTTAAAGATGGACGATAGCATGCCGAGATGATTTCAGTAAGTTACACAAACACAGATTTTTTTATATCTTTTTAAATAGGGGTGATCATGATTATTGTTTAACACTTCTTAGGTGTTGAGCCGCCAACGTGGACCGTTCACCACGTGTACAAATCGCTCTCATAACTGGTTATTTAAGACATCTGGAGCGATCCTAACAAGGCCCTTGAGCCCTGAAAAGCCTTTCAACGTTAACTTGTTCGTTAAAAAAACGTTGGCGGTAGAAAAGCAGCCATATTATGCGATCAAAAGACTCCCGGTAATAAGGTTGTTACTAAATACTAAGACTGCTTAATGGGCCGAGTAATGGTGACTCTGATATGAAACGGGAGGTTTAATATCTGACCCTTAATTGCTATTTCTTTCAATGAATGGATCGTTCATTAAAAGTGTGTGCATTCAGGTTTTTGTTTATTGAGGTTTTTACTTATTGAGTTTCTATCTACGCAATTGTTTTTTTTACTAAAATTGAAAGTTGGTATACAATGAAAAACGTCCCGGACGAATGTGGACTAAATCAATGTTTCATTGAATGTACCATGTTATTTATATAAATGATGATCTGAATGTCTGTTTTTTTAGGCTCATCAGTCAAATTGTAAGGTTTTGAATCTAAAACAGACAGTCTATTAATAGAACGAAAGCCTCAACAGATATGTACGTCTGTTGAGTCTGTTGAGCAATCTTATTGAATATGCGAAACTTTTAATTACTTTTCAACTTGAAACCTACGGAACTTGATGTTTGAAACATGAAGTAGGTTTGAAACATCTCTCCATAACATTATTCGCTTTGCAAGTAGCTCTCATAAACGAACTGACATTTCATTTAAGTTTCAGGTTTGTTTTACATACCTGTGTCAGTTTAAGGTTTTCATTATAAACATTACACGGCTGTAATGAAATCGTTAGGTTAAATGGGAGCACGCTCTACATTTATTCTGAATATCGTGGGTTCAAACCCCGCTACGCAATTCTTATTTTTTCATTTTTTCTTATTTTTAACTGGAAATCATATAAGGAAGTCAAGGCAGCGGAGATCAAACTAAAATTTCAACAATGATGTTTTAAAATATATTGTTGCCAAGCTAAAAGACAGCTAGTTACTAGCTAAAAAATAGCCCGTTGAGAGTCATACAACGGGTCGTAGTAAAACAAAGCTACAGAAAACACTTTTAATTACGAGTAGACGGACTTCGCTTAGAATAGGCCCTTTTGATAACAACCAGCCACTCCACTATCATTCCTATTTATATACTAACAAGGTTCATTATGATATGGCATACAGCTGTGTGTCTTTACTTACTTTTTAAGTCCGAATAGTCTAGCGTTTTTATGGGGAGCTTAGATTTTGTTTTTTGAATTCAGTTGTACTTACCTGAAACAAATATTTATTTATTAGTTCAAGTTTCAAAAACCTTGTCTTTTCAAAAAGGGACTAAACGTTCACATTCAAATATGAAGTTAATTAATCTTAACTTAATGTTTTTCCTAATGAACTAAGTTAATTAAATATATTTAATATAATAGAATGAAAATAAAGTCGCTTAGGATTACAAAATACTTAATAACATCATATGTCCACTGAAGTAAACTCAAAAATCAACTACCTAATAATAACATCTAATAGCGAACACTATAATAATACTAGAATATATAGAAATGGAAAAAAAAATTGTCTTTCAGAAATATGAAATAGGTTACACAATTAAAAAAATATAGAAATACAAGGACATTGTGGAACCCACAGCGCTGATTTTAAATTAGCCTATTTCGGAAGATGGTCGCCGAAGACATTTGTAACATTATCACATCTATCTAGCATTTATTAGACTTAACTTAAGGAGCTGTCGACGTATGAATTCTCTGTAGAGCGTAATACCAAAATTATTTAGGATTTCAGCATATTTTTACCATATTCTTATTCATATTCTGTGTGGGGGAAACGTGATCTGCATTAACATCTCGCTGTGGAGTGTATTGTGCATTTTTACCCCTCACCTCACCTTGTTAAGGATAGGTCTTCAACATATCAGACTATGTAAATAAATCTATATATTTATAAAACAATCCCACTTTTCATTGTATGATTGGTGGGTTTTTCACGCAGTTTGCCTTTACCGTTTAAGCATGTGTTTTAGTTACAATAGTATAGCTTTGTTGTAAAAGCATCTTTTGGCCCTAGCTAAAAGTTCACCAATCACGACACAGTTACTAGTTTAAATAGAGACAACATTTTATGTATTTTCGTTGAGCTGCAGCAAACTATCTACATAGAATGTTCCCTGCATACCGTTTAATTCTGTTAGCTACCGAGTTTCCTAGTTGAAGTGAACAAATTAAATTATATAATCTAGACGCTACAATTACTACATATGCGAGTTCACGTGATTTGTAGCTTGTGTGTTTTTTTAAAGCTTAGATTTCGGTTTCAGTTGGTTTAAAGTAAATAAACCAGATTGTTTTAAGGTTGTTGAATGATTCGAGATATAATTGGAATGGAAAAGTTTAAACTTTTTATAACATTGGTTATAGAAAGTTGATAATTTTTACCATATAGGCCGGGATCCGTAGTACATGAAAATCAAGTGATTACTAACAAGCTAATTTTTGGTGAGTAGCTTCGTTTCGATGAGACGTCCAAAGATATCCTATACCCAACTCTCGATTGTGGTAGCTAACAGAGATATCAAGGATTAAAAAATTCAAGGATGTAAAACCGGGATAACGGACCACGAAATTTGTCGGACAATATGTCCGTTAGATTGTATAAGTATTAATTAAGTATACAACAAAAAATCAGCTGGTTAGTAATCATAGTAATCATTTAAATTGACCTCGTTTTCGACACATTTTGGAAATGGCGGACTCTTTGATCAAACCATAGGTTTTGTAGGACAAACATGTTTTTATATAATTTAGATAATTATCTTGAGATATAACATATTGTCCTACAAATTTCGTGGTCCGTTATCCCGGTTTTACATCCTTGAATTTTTTAATCCGTGATATCTCTGTTAGCTACCACAATCGAGAGTTGGGTATAGGATATCTTTGGACGTCTCATCGAAACGAAGCTACTCACCAAAAATTAGCTTGTTAGTAATCACTTGATTTCCATGTACTACGGATCCCTGACTAATAGTTTTGCTTTGTTTTCTTCTTTTCGTTTGAGTTTAATAATTTAACTTCTTGTCATTCGCTTACAAGTTTATCCAAAAAAGATTGATATTTTGTAAAACATATAAAAAGGATAATCTGCAAAAGTCTTAAAACTTAGTCCCAGAACGAACTCACTGATAACATGCATATTCTAACTCAAACTAACTTTTAAGATTAATCTTGGAGTTAAGATCTCTCTACAGGTGTTCAAAGTATATATTTATACATAATTAATAATATATACCCAACAAAAGCATCTCGTTAAATTAGTTGGAATTGTAGTTTATCTGGAACAATGTTTAGTTTACTGAATAATCTCAGAACTACCTAAGACAACTAATTACCTAAACTAAACACGGTAGAATTGGAGACGTTTGCCCCAATATATCCAATTATGCTCGTTATTCAAAGGTCAATAGTTAAAAGGTATTCAGGCATTTAGAAACGTAAATAATGTATACATTATTTGTACAAAAATACCCAAATTGGTTAATAATGTTTAGCAAGTATTTGGCTTGTTAGGAAAATACTTTTGCGAATTAGGTATTCTATTATTTCTTTAGATTTATGTTGCTGCATGAGAAAATATAGATACCTAAACCGATTCTAAGAAATTTTTATTCCTTGAAACTTACATATTTTCTACCAGGAACGTAGTAAGTTAGAGAAGTCATAACATTAATACATGCCAAGCAAACCTGTTGACTCCTGTAAGAGTTGGAAACGCCGAGAGCAATGCTGTAACATTAAACGTAAGCCAGGCTTCTAACGAGTTCATTTATATCTCTTGTCAGATATAAGCGCCTGGTACTTTTGGGGTGGCAGAAACATGACATGTGTTTTAGAACTACTATTTATTCACAATAATTGTGAAAATTAATTATAATGATAATTAATTTTTATTTAATATTAATACTGACAACAACCTTTTTCAATTTAATTAGCTTCGTTAATTCTAATGAAGTTTGTTTAATAAAGGATTGGTCCTGTTTCGTTTTCACTTGCAGTCACCAAATAGCATTCACGAAGCAAGAAGGTATAAAATACGATCCATTTGAAATAGTTTAGTTTGCGATACAACAACCGTATGCTCGCCGATTTCGTTCTAGATAGCTCCATCAATCTTTCCACAATGTATCAACATTTACTTTAAACTACTTGCAAGTTTGTATGGATGTCAAATGGACCCTATAGCAATTTCAGTTAGCTATTAAAAAGAAACTGAAGAGGCCTGTTACCGGAAATCGCGAAATTGCTCGGTTTCCTCGTCCTAATTCTATGGTTTGCGTTCGTTGTTTGATATTACAATTACATCTTTATAATAGTTCGTTTTCTCCTCTACAATAATAGTAGAACACATTTTAGAGAACTTGTTTATATATTGAGTAATAATCATTTTCCGGATACATGTGTCGTAAAAAACGCTCGAAGACCTGTTTTTAGATCTCTAATTTGTAGATTTTAATGAATATAGGCGATCAAACTATTTTTTATTATATTACGTATGTCCTATTCTTCAATAATGATAGAAAACATTTTCGTTAAATGCTTTTATTCTAAAGATATACCGAATTTAATAGCGACCGAAAATGCTTCGAAACAAACCTCAATAACTCCGAAGTTATAAATCAATGGGACGTCATATTTATATCAAAATATTTATCAACATTTGCTTAAACTGTAATATCAATTTTAATTTGTAGATCGGTTTTGGTATTTTTTTATGAATAAAATAAAACTACCATAATTTAGTAGTTTTTTCATTCCGCCGGCGATTTCCCTTTAGTACCGCGCGAGCGCTTGTCTTCGGTTGAAAATTCGGAACCTATGTCGGTTGAAAATTCGGATTCTTGAAAAAAATATCAATATATTTCGTAAAATGTCTAATTATAAAAAATTTCGCGATTTCCGGTAAAAGGCCTCTTAAAGGTTATCTACCAAGTTCTACCGGTACAATTCTCATTTATTTATATGGCTGTTTAATTTTTATCATTAGAGAACAAACCGTCTTAGAAATAAAAAAAAAAACAGATAAAGTATCCATTTTGTTAGTGGGTACAAATAGTTACAATTTAAAACATAAATAAGTCATTTCTAGCAAGTGTGCACTGAAGCAGCAGATTTTATTTATTTTCTAAAAGTCCTATAATAAACGAACAATAGTTTCCACAATATTGTTATCCATTTACCAATAACATAAAAGATTCCACATTTACGGCTACAATATCAAGTAACAATGTTTCTAATAACTCAATCTGCTGAGTCCACTCATAGCAGTCAATCAAGCAGTTTGAGTGTTCCGCATTGAAACTTCTACAGAAAAAAAATAATGTGTTTTAGAATTTAAAAATAGAATGGAGTCTAAATTCTATTGATGAAATAGCAATGCGGTCGTTATAGCAATAGCCTTTTTGCAGACGTTTTACGTGTGCGCTTTTGTTCAAAGAACAATCAACTAACAGAAGTTTCAATTTTAAGATTCCCCTAGAGGAGCAATGGAGCTTTGAAGACAGTCTAGTTATCCGTTATATCGTCTGTTATATTATAAAGGATTAATATAAAAGCTCAGCGCGTATTAAACACGTATTTAAACGGTGAAGAAAATCGACATGTTCTGGGAACTGAAGAGTTTGAACATGATATTCACCAACCTGCCTTAGACCAGCGTGGTGAATTATGGCTTAAACTCACATTTATTAAGAGAGTATCTACTCCCTGTGTCCTAGCGGTGCTAATGCATTGGAAGAGAATAGGAAGGCATAAAGGTAATATACCAGTACTCCGCTGGTAGTATACCTTTATAAAGTTCAATTTATCCCAGTCAACATATCCAGTTTTATAGCGGCGCGACGATAATGAGGGTTAATAAATCCGTGATTGTATCCACATTCTGACAATCGGATTAAACGCGCGCAAAGTGGATACACAGACTGACAAGCTGCGTCCTATTTTATGTTAAAATTTGGGTGAATTCAATGTTTTATTGTTACGTTACAAAAGAGATTTCCGGACATTTCCTTGTATTGGAAACACGGTTTTATTATCGGTGGCTGTTTTTTAATCTGTCGGGAAAATATTTTTTAGTCATTATCTGGACTTTATTTTATTTTGAATTGCTTAAAAGTTTCGTTTTCGGCTATTTTATAATCTTTCTGAAGTTCACAATAAGATAATAATTATAACTACTATTATACAATAATATGAACAAAGTTATGATAACTTTACGAGTAGGTACTATAAAAGTATTGAATCGAAGATTAAAACAAGCTAGAAGAAATATTAGTCAAAGGTTAAAATTTATTGCAAGAAAACTTTGTTTTTATATAAAAACAAGTTGACTTAGGAATTTCCTTAATTCTTTGTGAAACCTTCAGAAGGAAATCAAAGGAAATTCACGTCATGTTAAACCTTTTCACTGACCAAATTTCTTCGAAAAGGCTCCTAGAAAAATACTTGCTGCCCTATAATAGTTTACATTCCTCCTCAAGAATTGCTAAGAAAATCTTTTAACAACTACGGAGAAATATTATGAACAATTCGAAATTATAAACGGAATGATACGTTATTTTTTACACAGGAAGCAAAGTTGCTTCTGCGTCGCAGAAAGTTGCGCGTTCGATTCCGGCCAATATTTGTAAGTATGATCATCAAATATTTAGTGCGGGTGTTTTCTATTACTACTACGACTACTATGACTACGATAGCGTGTTGTGTACCACTGCTGGGCAAAGATCTTCCCCTGACCCGCTCTCCTTAGCTATGTATAATTTGGTATTATATTAATCTTATCAGATATCTAGTATGTACCCAAAACACAAGTTTTGAGCTTATTCACGTTGCTGTGTGAAGTGCCCGCCAATATTTATTTATTCATTTGAGACGCGTGCTATTCAATGCCATATATGATATTTAACGTTAATGTGTATTGTGTACATAATGTAATGGATTAGTTATGCACAATACTAATGGGTGCAGTAAGCCTACGCAACAATGTCCTGCCTCAGGCGAGCAAATACAATCCCGTTCTGCATACATATCGCCTTGTTATTCAATTGTGCAGGTAACGTGGTCAAACAAACAGGTAATGTATAATTGCTTTATTAGTGATTGTGTTCTGTAAATCTACTATCAATACTGAGTTTACAGGAATTACAACGGACATAATTAAGTAGAAAATACGTTACAATAACGAATTTTGTCGCTTATTGATATTGACCATTCGTACGTTTTACTACCCTAGGATTATTTTCAAGCAAAAAGATTATCTAATTAACAAAGAACGGTATTTATTTGAATGAGAATATTAGAATTTAAGCAAAAACAGTAACTGTAAGCTCAGTCACTGATTTAAATAGGCATATCGGATAAAACAGGAGATCAGACCAATCTACTTTTAATCTTTTCGAGACTACAATATGTTTGTGTTATCTTAGTTTTGAAGTTATTCATTTACCATAAAATTCGAAAACTTTCAATGAGTAACATATTAGTCATCATCTTCATAATTTTAGCCATCGAATATTCAAAATGTTTTAACTTTTTACAAAAACTAAAGTAAGTAGAGCTAACGCTCTCCTTTTTATCCACGCAATATAATTCCTCGTTAGCGTTTGTTAAACAACTGTAAAAACTATTACGGACCAAAAATGAGTCCTGTACTTTCCACAGGACAGGAATCCGACACTCAAATGAAAATTAATGGTGTTCGAGAGTATTTTTTCGTGTTAGTTTGAGTACATAGCATTATTTCCTCTTTACGCAAGCTACCCTTATTTATTATGTAAGTTGTGTAGCGTTATATGAGCCAAATGCACACTAAAGTTTGTCACAAAGTCTATTTGACCTGTCAACATCTGTTCGTACAGCATAAGCTTTGATCATTCGTGAAGGTTCGAATGCCTTTAGGGCACAAAAAAAAAGTTGGAAATGGCTTGTCTTTAATAAGATTGACGCGGAAATCTTACGTAACTGACAAGGAAACAAAATGAAAACTGCAAAAGATATTTCTCTGCTTGTGAAATAATTAACATAAATATCTATTTGGGAAAACGAATGGGGAACATAAAACTTTATAATACACTTTTAGTTAACTGTTATAGTCTAAGATCCCGCTATACAACGACCTTCACCGAGATGCTTATTTAATGAGACGTATTTTTTATGTTATTAAAAATGCCAATAAATATAACCTAAGAGCCCGTGATGGCCAGACCTTCCTTTAATTCACAAGCGTGAAAATTCTATCATGTGTATGTCTAACATAGGTAAGAATAACCCCCAAACATGAAACCTGGATCGCGGTTGCTTTGGGAGATAACAACCTTTTACCTGTTATCTCCCAAAGGAACCACGATCCAGGTTTCATGTTTGGGGGTTATTCTTACCTATGTTAGACATACACATAAAATAATTTTCACGCTTCAGAATTAAAGGAAGGTCTGGCCATCACAGGTTATTAGTCTATACTAAGAGCCCTGTCTGGCCAGACTTTCCTTTAATTCACAAGCGTGAAAATTCTTTCATGTGTATGTCTAACATAGGTAAGAATAACCCCCAAACATGAAACCTGGATCGTGGTTCCTTTGGGAGATAACAGGTAAAAGGTTGTTATCTCCCAAAGCAACCGCGATCCAGGTTTCATGTTTGGGGGTTATTCTTACCTATGTTAGACATACACATGATAGAATTTTCACGCTTGTGAATTAAAGGAAGGTCTGGCCATCACAGGCTCTTGGTCTAATATCTATATTAATAATTTCGTGCAGGGGTACGGTAGACCCGATCGAAACCATATTTAAATAACGAAACATAAAAAAATATTGATTCTGAGTCGACAACATATGTCCGGAAAATTCGTATTATGGAGAATTTCGTTAAATTCCGACTGTAAATTAAACAATAATGTAAACAAACAGCTGTCGCCATTTTTGGTGTCAACAAGCACGTTCCGTTTCTTAGATACGCCTCGCCAATTGACACATTACGTTCGTCGCCCCATAAGAATCAATCACAAAGAACTTAGATTATGTAAAACGAAACGTCTGATATTGGCCGATTCAACCACAGAAAAATAATATTAGTTTCCTTTTTATGGCTCGATGATATTGTTAAGGCTGCTGGTTCACGGTGGATGCAGGCTGCATCTGAAACGGCTTGGCCTAGAGATGCCGTACTATTTCAACATTTACGTTGACAGCTGTCAAACTTTAAACTGCCATAACTCTGAAACGGCTGGAACAAGAAATGCCCTACTAAGCTCAATCGACAGGTGTTAGAGAGGGCAACATTTTTGATGACAGCTGTTAAACTTTAAACTGAAACGGCTTGGCCTAGAGATGCCGTACTAAGCCCAATCGACAGCAGGTGTTAGAGAGAGCAACGTTTTCGATGACAGCTGTCAAACTTTAAACTGCCATAACTCTGAAACGGCTTGGCCTAGAGATCCCGTACAAAGCTCAATCGACAGGTGTTAGAGAGAGCAAAATTTTCAATGACAGCTGTCAAACTTTAAACTGCCATAACTCTGAAACGGCTTGGCCAAGAGATGCCGTATAAAGCTCAATCGACAGGTGTTAGAGAGAGCAACATTTTCAATGACAGCTGTCAAATTTTAAACTGCCATAACTCTGAAACGGCTAGGCCTAGAGATACCCTACTAAGCTCAATCGACAGGTGTGTGAGAGAGCAACATTTTAGATGACAGCTGTCAAACTTTAAACTGACATAGCGGCTTATCCACTAACGTTCATTCCTTCCGACTTACCCCGTCGTGCAAACTGTACAGAAAAGCGACTGGATAATATAAAACACGACGGGAAGGGTCGCGACGCGCGAGGTTTTAATACCGTCATTCTTTCTCGCTCTTGCATATGTATCCACTGGCGTTCATTCTGTAAGGATTGTAGATTCCGGCAGTAATGAACGTTAGTGGATGGGCCGCTATTGATAGATATGTGTATATTTCCTTTATTTCATTAAGCAAATGCACCCGTTGTAAGTTCCCAAGTGTGGGATACTAGGACTGCTCAGACCTTCAAATTTCTTTCAAATCAACCTCGAAAAATATAGTAGGTAAGTATACTAATATAATATACCTAATTACCTTTTATCTAACTAAATAAATAAATAAATAAATAAATAAATATTGCTGGACAATTTACACAACGACATCTAGCCCCGTGGTAAGCTCGAAGCTTGTGTTACGGGTGCTAGATTTCGGATATACTTAATATAATATACATACATAGATAGATATTTTTTATTATACATATAACACCCACTGTTAACTGTAACTGTACTTATCAATTGCCGCGAGATGACGAACACAATACTATGAAAAATTGCAATGTGCCAACTCGCGGGAATCCATCTTTTGTTTACCCGCGAGATGACGAATAACTCGCCTTAAATGAAAGATTATCCGATTCTAGAAATAACATATGTAAAAGCAATATAATGAGGTCCTTACCAGCAATGCTCAATGAATTCAATCCTTTTGTCAAAGGAGTCGACAACATTATGTCCGCAAAATTCGGATTATGGAGAATTTCGTCAAATTTCACCCGAGCGTAGCCGGGTTTTCATCTAGTATCCTATAATATGGGTTGCCTAACAAATTTCAGTCCAGAGTATTTTTAATTAATTCATACCACCCTGACCTTTCATAACCTGCCATAGCTTTAGGCGTTGTTGTACAAACTATTTAGTACCAGTTAATTTGACTCAAATACTGGAAATGGAAGGCTTACCCACAACGATAAAACTATCAAAGAACGAATCATTCAAGGCCAGTTAATTGGATAAAATTAGACTATCGTCAACACTATCTGAGGCTGTGTTTGCAGTCTCCTGAATGAGCCCCTCTTTCAGGGCCTGATGAAACACAAACTGTGTCATAGACTGCCGAAATTCTGCGATGTTTGCAGTCGCAAACGAACTGCCTTGTTCTACGGTAATGGGGTTTCGGCCAGGTAAGTGGAACATTCGTGACAGTGACTCGGAGTATCTGCGGGATTGCATAAGAATTTTTTAAATCAGGAATCAAAGGATCTGTTAGACAGAGATAGGTTACGTGGTCAAGCGTTCTGCGTTCGAGCGTGCAAATAAATAGCTTTACTTACAGGCTGATGATGGCTGATGTTGCATAAATAAACTAGCAAATATGAATAAATATATCATGCATAAGGTTCACATCTATAGCTTTATTTGTGTGATGAAATTGAGCTATTGCTTTTGCACATTCTTCGTGAATCACCAGCGTGGAACTGAGTTGATTGGTGTTGAAGGAAGAAAAAGTCTAGCTTCAATCAATTTTTCAATGAACTAATTGGTACGTGTTGGAAGAGTCTCGGCAAAAAAATAAGGCTTTGACATCTTCTGGAAATTGAAAATGGAATTGCCTCGACGTAAAATCTACGCGCGCTCTATGGGCTGTAATAATTACTAAACTATTTATAGTGCCCGTCAAATGCCTACCGGAGAATAGGTTCTAGATAGTTTCTAGGTTCTAGAAAATTTCTAGAACCTATTCTCTTAATCCGTCTTATCAGAGACGGGGTAGGTATATTCTAAGGCTGACTTGACACGACAACGAAATAGAAAACGACTTGAAGAAATGTTTGCATTACTTTTCATTTTCATTTCATTACTTAGCATTGAAGATGCTATTTAATTAAATGACATTTTCCAAATCAAACAAATTTTAAGGGTTAAATTAAGGAACTCAAATTTAGGGAAGATATGTATGTACGATTCCCATTGACCTTACATAAACCAATTTAATTAAATCATTGCACAACCCATAATATCCATCCAATGTGTCGAAATGGATCCATACAGGTATGACGAAGTGTCTGATTTGCATACGGACCAGGTGGGCAGAATTGCGCTCAGTTCGATCAAACCTTGCGGAGGTGTGCACATTGCACATACAATGTGGTTGGTACAATGCAAATCTATGCGTTACGAGACTAAGATGCTAATTGGTGACCGTTTACCCATTAGCTGTGTAGGTACTAACAAATTTGTAGTGTGACTCAGAAACACTCGAACTCTGTACCCAAATGGCAAAAAACGGAACTCATATAGATTCGTAATGTCTGTCCGTTATTTTAAATGAAAGAGCATGACACACAATAATTGATTACACTAAACATAACAGTGCCTATTATTAAAACATAAATTGACGCACAATGGACTACCAAAAGTATTCTTTCAATCAAATTCACAATCCATCGATTTCAAAATAAGTTAGCCGCAAGATGCTATCTTGTAAACATACTAAATTCCAGTCGACATTTCATCTTCTCGCCCGTCCAATTCCGGTAAACTATCGAACAGGGTCGGAATTGGGTGAGTATGATGTTCGCCGGAATACTCAGACAAAAAATGCAAGGGCGATATCCGATAGGCAAATACCCGCCGAAATCATGACCTAATATCGAGCAATTTATCACCGCCAGACCTTTGTGCGTTCTCCATCAATCTTGGGCTTGCTTCACTCAACACTCCAACTAATTATTGTCGATCGCGTCTTGACAGTTTGCTTGTGGTATCTTATGGCTGCGCTTCACTTGGCGTTGAGAATTTCCGTGATTTTACGCTTTAATGAGAAATTCTGTTGTAGGCAGCAAGTTATTTTAAAATTATATCGCTAAACTATAGCTAACAACCATCGTAATTGATTTGCCATCGATAACATTTTATTTGGTAGGTTATACAATTTACTTTTTATGATTATAAGTGTCTCGATTGGGATATTAATCTAAAAAAAAATAATTTTCACTTATTTTTTTACCATTTACAGATTGTACATTTTTTACAGAAGTGAAAGTTAATTCTCTGCTACAATTAGTTGAAAACAATGTTGCTAAGCGGATCAGAGAGGTATAATGGTAATTCTAGAAGTGACCACGACAACGCCTAATGTACTACCGCCTTAACGTTTTTCCGCGACTTGATGTTTGACAACTGATCCGGAGGTTGACCTAATTGTTCGTGGTTTAATCTTCTGAATCTCCTGGTCTAGGCGTTTTTATTTGATTGAACGCTTTCTTTGTGGATATTAGAACCGGTATTTAATTGGACAACATAATGAAGCCTTAAGCTTTTATATGTAATCCTTGTATCTTTATCCTCAGTATTTTGTATTATCACTAAATTAAGTGGATAGCTCAAAATATCTGTCAATTTTATAACTCTTGTAGGGTTGTTCGTCATCTTATGTAAGTAAATATTCGTAAAATAACTTAGGAAGTAGTATACGAGGGTCACAATTAGTTATTTAAACCTAGTTTTTCAAGCTTTTCAGGACGAAAAACCATTTATACTAACAACATCTTTCTAGCCTTAAATAAAAACGTATCAACACTTCTAGCATTACTCCAAGTGACAACGAATTTACAAAAATGAACACACCCACATTAATGTAATAAAGCATGAAAATATGAAGTCGCTTTCAAGCGAGAGAATCCCATTTAGGATATTACATTTACATGGCACAACCGTTATAGTCGACTTACAGAATGTTGCATGAAATTTTACATGTCAAGAAAAGATAGATTTAAAGATTTTAAAGAGATTTAAAGATTTTAAAGATTTTTTTAAAGATTTTTAAAGATTTAAAGATTTATGTCATTTATTTCCATAAAATCCTAAAGATCACTTGGACAAGTCAATAAATATGTACAACACATTATTAAATAAAATAAACAATGGAAACAAGGTTGACATAAAAATATGTTTCGTTTTTTTAAGCACTGAATTGAGAAACATAAAGAACAATCAGCTCATATCTGAATTTAGTACAATTATTTGTTAGTTTGTTCTTTTCTTTAAGATATTGGAGCGGATTCCATCCCATGCAGTTTTATCTTCTAAATACTCTGATATTTTATAATATGATTTTGAAATAAGATGTTTTTTTACCAAGTTTTTAAATTTAGTGATAGATAATTCTTGCAATTCTTTGGGAATCTTGTTATAGAAGCGTATACATTGCCCCTTAAAAGATATATTAACCTTATGTAGCCTAGTAATATGTAAAGCTAGTTTTTCCTTATTTCTAGTATTAAAATTATGTCTATTACTTTTCTTAGGAAAACTATTGATGTTTTTGTGGGTATACATTAAGACTGTATAAATATATTGACAGGGAATTGTCAATATATTTATGTCCTTGAATGTTTCACGCAAGGATTCTCTTGGGCTCATTTTATAGATAGATCGAACAGCTCTTTTCTGAAGCACAAATATATTATTCAGTCGTACATCTCCAGCACTCCCCCAGAGTAAAATGCCATACGACATAACACTGTGAAAATAACTGAAGTAGACCAGTCTAGATGTAGTTACATTAGTTAAATAACGGATTTTTTTAACAGCAAAAGCCGCAGAACTGAGCTTTTTCGATAACTTATCTATGTGAGCGTCCCATTGAAGCTTACTATCTAGTGTTATGCCTAAAAATACAGTACTTTTTACTAACTCTAAGTTTTTATCCTTTATTTTAATATCTGCCTTAACTTGTTTAACATTTGGTAATGTAAATCTTATACATTTGGTTTTATTTTCATTAAGTAACAAGTTATTAGAGTTAAACCAATGAACTACTTTCGAAATAGCGTTATTCACCTTGTCATAGTTATTGGTACGTCGATTCATTTTAAACAAAAGAGAGGTGTCATCAGCAAATAACACTATTTCGTGATCATTCTTTACAAGATGGGGTAAATCATTTATGTATATTAAAAAGAGATACGGGCCCAAAATTGATCCCTGCGGTACACCCATTGAAACCAAAGACCCTGGGGACCGCTTACCATTAACATCAACTCTTTGAATCCTTTCACTTAGGTAAGAAGCAAAAAGATCCAAAGAGCTGTCTCTAATTCCATAATGATGTAATTTTCTGATTAATGTTTCATGGTCTACACAATCGAATGCCTTCGATAAATCACAAAAAATTCCTAAAGCATCTTGCGACTTTTCCCACGCATCATAGATATGCGTTAGCAACTCTGCGCCAGCATCAGTAGTGGACCTGCATTTGGTGAAGCCATATTGCCTATTTTGTAATAAATTATTATTATCAAAATGCTGTGAGATTTGTAATAAAATAAGTTTCTCAAATATTTTACTAAACGTAGGCAGTACCGATATTGGCCTAAAGTTAGTCGGATCCGTCGTAGTACCAGATTTGAAGAGAGGTACAATTTTGCTGTGTTTCATTAAATCAGGAAATACACCACAGTCAACGCATTTATTAAAAATGTAAGCTAATTCAGATGCAAATGTATGTAAAAGTGATTTAAGTATTTTTACCGAGATACCCCAGAGATCTTTGGTTTTCTTTACATTTATAGTTTTGATAGGTTTTGATAGGATACATTTTCATGGAAATTGCCGTGCAGTTTACAGTAAACTAGGGTTTGCGGCGGTTTATCGGTATAGAAGGTAACATGCACGCTATTCTGAAAGGTTATAAAGGTATATTATATTCTCGTGGAATTTAGCCTAGATATAAGCTAATACCAAACTGATCTTTCTGCGTAGTGCTGGACTAAGAGTAGTCATCATCATCATCACCACTATTAACATAATATCAACATATATATAGTATCAACTTATTGCGATTGGTGAAGTGTAATTGGCAACCCGTGAGGTGTAATTGAGGTGTAATTGGTGGCATAGAAGAAACTAGTGCCCAGAATTGGGGCGGTGTTATGATGATGATATAATAATAAGTTTATCAATTATTTAGCAACAAGCTTCGAACTTACCACGCGAGGTTAGATGCTCCTGTTTGATTTGCCCAGCAATATTTGTTTGATTATGTATACAATAATGTTAGTTATTTTGTTTTCAAGCTCCCATTTATCTATTCCAGCCTCCCGTTTTAATCTCTACATCCAAATTTCCCCGTCACTTCGTCCGACCACGCATTCAAAGGCAATACAGCGTCCAGTTTTATTGTAGAGAATTGCTATTGGCACCTCGCTTTGTAAAAAACGTATAGAAGCAAAACAGTGTTACCCAAAAAGTTAGCAAATATCGGGATGGCTTCGAATTCACAGTTCGTAGATTTCGTGGAAACTCTGAACACAGTCACTGATACAAAGAATAGAATAACAAAGATGTTTTTTTTGTACCTTCAGAACTAACATTCATTTAATTATTATTTTGCAAAAAGTACAGAAACGAATACATAATTAATATTAGAAATAAAAATAAAAAATAAATAATTAATAATTATTATTCATTTAATATCAGAGATAACGAAAATATACAGGTTAATGTATCATTTCTATAAAAAAACAGCCCTAATTGCAGTTTGAAGCGCCCGGGGTAAAAAAACGCTGAGCGGCCATTTTGGGCTTGGCAATTTAGGTCCTATCCAAAAAAAGGTCAGGCAACTGAGAGGATATAATAAATATTATGTTTAATAGTAGAGCTGTTAATATAATACATACACACACCACTTACAGTTGGTAATAAAAATTGAAAAATCGCACAAATCCCCTGAGGGATCGAGTTTGCACGTTTCGCACGCACCGTCTCCCCAACGCAGACAATATTATATTTGTACAGTTACTGTGCATTCGAAGATAAACACTGTTGTGAAGTTTTTGCTGAGAGCAGCGTAAATAGTGTTATCAAATGTTTGTTTTCGCATTATGTCTTCTTAAACCATTACAGGCTCAAGAATATTTCATAATAAACTAGACTATTTCATCAATATATAATCTTAGGGAATATTTTATTAACCAGTATTATATATAATTGTATGTCCTAAATGGATCAAAATTGTTGATTCATATAACATTCGCCATTACTACCTGAATTGTAAGCAACACAATTTTACAATTTAGTTTTTCACGGGATAAAGATAATGATAGTTAAAAAGCACTATATCTAGTCCAGTACAACACCGAATGTGGGCCAAAATACAGCTTCCATTAGCCACGAGTAAACACAATATAGAGTGCCCATCACTTCTATTTCAGGAAACATGCATTTCAATTTACTATTTCTCATTTGCGTCCACTATAAGTTTTGCTTTACTTCACCCACTATTCGTTTTGTTGCAAAATTAAGACTTATGGCGTGGAACATACGAGCTATATTAGATTGCCGTCTTGCTAAGTGACCTGTGTTTATGAAGGTCCCTATATTCCAACTTGAGCTGTAGTTGCTTATTCTTGTTAGTTGGTACAAACATGTCTATTTATGTTTGTATATTCAGTGGAGGGATTATTTCGTTTTGCTTTTATAAGGATAGGTAATTTAAGATACTTGTTGGGTTTACTCCTCTTACTCGTCTGAAATATTAATAGTCCGGTCAATTTAGACAAGTTCTAAGTTACAGAAAGTCCCAACAAGCTGAATTTCTGTGAAATTGTTCAAAACATAATTATAAACAATGTCTAGAAGTTCCCCATCATTCCCCACTAAGGAAAAAAAGTTATTCAAGGTCAAAGGTAAAAAAAATGAGATTTTCGCGATTTTCAGCAAAACGGTAAGTTTTATCATAAAAGTACCTGAGAACAAATTGTAGATCATAAAATTATCTATAAAAAGATATCAATACTTTTTTCAAAAAGTTATTAAAATTGTTTTCAAAATTAAATGAAATGTTCAAAAAGTTATTAAATTGCGTCAATAGCGATGTATTGCATGATACTTTGTCGGAACGAAACGAATCCTCCATTGTTTGTGATTCAATATTAGAGCACGACCGACCTTGACAATTTGTGCATGCCAACTTTTATAACTTTTTGAATCGTTATATCTCAGAAACGGTGGCTTGTAAGAAAAAAGTATTGATACATTTTTATAGATAATTTTATGATCTACAATTTGTTCTCAGGTACTCTCATGATAAAACTTAGCGTTTTGCTGAAAATCGCAAAAATCTCATTATTTTTACCATTGACCTTGAATAACTTTTTTTCCTTAATGGGGAATGATGGGGAACTTTTAGACATTGTTTATAATTATGTTTTGAACAATTTCACAGAAATTCAGCTTGTTGGGACTTTATGTAACTTCACCCTCATTTTTATGTTTAAATTGACCGGCCTATAACATAATTATTTTCAATTACACAAGTTCTATGCAAAAAAAGGTTATGATGTACACAGAAGATTTGGTTTAGAAAGAACTTTGTATATTTTTATTAATTTTATATTTAATATGGTTATGAAACATTTATGACTAATGCAATAAAACAGTTATATTTATGAAGTTAGCAAGAAAGAAAGTAGGGAAACTTCAATTTCTTATGTTAATTATACAAATAAAATTTATTTTTCGAGTTAAACATAAAGATGTATTTAACTTGCACAAGAGTTTCACCCCCAAACAAAGTAATACATCTATCCTCGCTAACCCTTTCGAATGAAAGCCTATTTAGTAACCTACCAACATTTCTCCGTTATCTATAACATGTACACTCCCCGTAATACTGCGGGCGCGATCGCTTGATAGATAAAGAATTAGGTCGGCGACCTCATCGCTTTCAGTCACTTTGCGCAGAGGATAGGATTCCGCACGCTGGGTGTATAGAAGGGTCACTTGATCCTTTGAAAACCCAGCTGCTTCCGCAAACGGTGTCCTAGTACACCCTGGATTGACAGAATTGACCCGTACTCCTTTCGGACCGACTTCAGCCGCGAGGCACCTCGTAAACTGGTCCAAACCAGCTTTTGCAATGCAGTAGGGCAAATAATCTACCCCTTTGATAGGTCCAAACGCTGCCACGCTTGATACGTTGATAACGTTGCCTTTGGATTTGATTAGATAAGGCATCGATTTGCTGATAAGCTGATTTGGTGGTAAGCTGAGCGCAAGTTTGCAGCTATGGATTGATCAAAAATATCGATTCCATCGAGAATACTCCCTCGGCATCCGACACCGGCGTTGTTCACTAACACATGAATACTGCCGAATCGATCAACAGTTTCGTTCACGATTTTGTTCACGTCATCGTCTATGGTTAAATCAGCTATCACAATCAACGGCTTGACGTTGTTTATTTCTTCGCATTGTTTTGCTACGATGTTCAGAGACTGTTGGTTTCTACCGGTTAGTACAAGTTTGGCAGATTGTTTGGCGTACAAAACTGCCGCGGATGCTCCAATCCCGGAACTTGCACCCGTGATAATAACAACTTTTCCACTGAAGTCCATGATGAGTGCCGTTCAGTTTGTGACTGACGACTAAGCCGGTTTACTTCTAGATGTCACAATCAGTAAACAGACCGTCAAGGTTGTTGATCGTAAGAAATTGATTTGAAGAATGAATTTCCGACCTTCGTTTTTGTGGCTAAGAAAACACAAACAATAGAATTAAATTACTTTTTTAGGCGGAAATAAGGTCTCTGGTGAATAATTAAATTATCTGATATTCTGATTAGATGAGATATGATGATGTGGTGACGGCCTAAGAATTTAACTACATACCATCTCCTCTCTTCTATCTTATATCTTGGGTACGTAGGTAAAATATTTTTTTGCAAACAATACATTTAATAAAATGAATGTGTTTAAATCTCACATCTTTAGGAGCCCTTTCCACTATACCCAACAAAATAAATAACTATCTTGCATGGGAGGTACCCGAAAATAAAATAGTATTTACAACTGTATTAGGTATACCGTTTCTTGGTAAAATTTATTTAATAACCTTACCAAATTACAGCTACCTTTACTTCAGCCAAACCGCAGACAGATAGACCCAGTGTAACTATAGGTGTTTCTTGTTTGATTACGAAACCCTAAAAAGGGCAGAGGTTTACAAAGTAAATATTTCCACAAAATATTCACGCAATTGCAGAGAGGTCCTGTATTTCGGCTTTCCACATCTCTCGCCGAATACTCGGCATAATACTGTCATTTCAATAATGCCAGCCTCCCCCGAGTGAAGGTTTATGTCATTCTGTAATAACATTTTTCAAATATTTATAACAGGCTGAGGACAACGGTAGCCCAAAATATGGATTTCACCTTATAAATTGAGTAAAAGAAATTTGATAAAATTTTGTACATCAATAATACTTATTGATGTACAAATATGATAATGATCCATTCGCCCTATTTTCTTATAAAATTCCACTTATACATAGGTCATTAATTTTCTTAACTAACTACATTTTTAATTTGGTTTTAGTTTTTGTTTTTTCTATTTAGCTATTCTATTTGTTGTTAACATGCGTAGCGATCAAATTTTTAAGATAGAATTTAAGATTCTCTGTAAATGATTTCTGTAAAATTTCAAAATTGTAAATTATGTAAAATTTGGGAATATACAATACTCAATATCATTTAAAAAATATGATTATTTAAAAACAGAAGCAGATAATGGGTATGATTCGATTCCTCATGCAATAGTATATTGATATTGATTTTATGGCAGTTTTGAGTGCACATTCAAGTTTAATCTTCCAACGGGTCGTATATTATGTAACCGCCTTAAATAAAACATTCACACAGATAATGGATAACCGAATGCAGTCAAATATTATTCTCGTAGAATCTCGTATTGAAGCAAACTACGTAATGTCGGTTCGGAGGCATGCCATTTACATGACTGATTATTCAGCCGTGTTGCACGCGATTTTCACCTTTATTACTTCAGATCTCAGTTGGTTTTGCGTCGGTTATCCTGGAAGTTTGTTCAGGGTATGGAAGCCATTGTCCGAACTCGGCCTGTGTTAACACGTCGCTCTTCCAGCTCTAAATACAAATAGATCCGCACTTAGATTTCGTATGTATTTTGATTTTGAATCGATTTTGCTTAAGAAAACGACTTTTTATTTGAATTTGAAGATCGACCTAAATTAATAGCGAAGTTGGCAGAACCAACATATAACGAAGATTCTGCCCAATGAGCAAATAGTACCGCGTGTCTTTTCGTGGTTGTCAAACCTACAAATTAATTCGTATTTAATTACTAGAAGACGAACGCCGTCGAGCCGTATTGGCTAAGTGGGAGCACTAATGACTATCATTCCGAAGGTCGTGGGTTCAAACACCGCAGCGAGTCTCTGAATTTTTCATCTTGAAAAATGTATGTGCGTGTTTACGTGCTCTAATGGTGAAGGCAAACATCGTGAGGAAATCGAAATGTTCTGAGAATTTGTAAAATCTTTCAATAACCTAATTTCTCTCGTCAAGAGAGAAGGTCTGTGTCCCAGCAGTGGGAACTCAAATAAGGGTGATGATGATGAACGTCGTTCTGCGAACCTACTGTACCAATCGGTTGGGAAGTGTGGTTATAAAACCAAAATATACGAACGAATAGTGTCCATAGATAGCTAGTAGGACGCAAAATGGGTCATCATAATATTGACAATTACTCACAATTACATAATATTTATAATAAGTCTCTACCTTTTGTGTACATGTTTTATAGAATGGATTTAGCTTTGAAACCTCTCCTTAGGGTAGCGACTAGCGTCAACCTGAACTTGGATCATATCATAAATCTTCACAGGCCTGCAATGGATCACTGAAACAGGCCCCTCATCATTTATACTATATTATTGAGGGCTTATACAACCCCTTCGAAGGGTGGCTGTTTAGCCCAATTTTCTGCGCCACGCTGTACTTACATATTTCTCGACTTTGACTTTGAAACTTTTTGCAATTATGTGAAACAAAATGGATCGGTCTTATGGCTTTCGGGTTTTTGGAGTTTCGTTATGAAATTTTATTAGACTTTTTTTGTACTACAATACTAGGTTAGGTTATATTATAATAATTATTTGAAACTAAATTATTAACTATTTGAAATAAATTTGTTTCACAGGGTAAATTAATTAATGTTTATAACTATCAATTCCTACGCAAAAAACTGTAAAGGTAAAAGATAGTTATATGAAAACAGTTGGAAATAATCATTTATTTTTAAAACAAAAGTAACCTAATTATCCAACAGCAACAACCCAATATCACGGTATTACATTAAATATAATTACCCCGACTGATATTTCGTTGGAAATGAAATTACAACTACGTGTTTTAATCATGCCGCAATTTCACACTCACTTCCATCAGGCTTTAAAATATTAAATCATAAATTGATAATATAATTTTTATTACAAGCATTATATATTATACTATGCCAAGTCACTTGCATACAAAATATTGTGTTCCGCCCTAGTCGAAATATCATATCGACGGTGGAAAGGAAAAACACTTGAAGCGACACTTTGGTCGAAAATGACTTTTTTACATATTTGAAATCAGTGAATTTTTCTGCGTCGATTGGTCTTGGTTTCGTGGCGATCTGACCACTTTGGTGTCGCTTCAAGTAATGGCACTTTTAGGCTCAATTTTTTCAGACGCTAAATGAAGTGACAAAGAATGTTGGCATTTTTGGTTCATTTACCGCTTGAAGTACCGACTATATAGTTAGATTGTTATTTGATGTATTTTTCCTTTTCTGTTTCGAATCTTATAGGTTACTTAAATCGTTTTTCTTCGCCATATGAAATCCTATTTTAAACATTTAAGTTGTTTTTGCTTACTCCTATTGCGTTGGTGCCCGGTCGCTACATTTGTTTTTCCTTGTTTACGTTATATCTGTATCATGGAGTTCATGCGTTTTTCCAGCATGATTGTTATAAAATATTATGGATTTCAGTTATTTCGACAATCGCTGTAAAAAGCAGTGGTGTCGGTTAAAGTAAACATAGACAAAAATACCACATAAATATTTAAATTAACCGACATCGTCTTTTATTCCCGAATCGTCGGTTAGTTTAATTACGCTGACTTCATAAATGAAAACGATAGTCGGTTAAAGTAAGTATTATTTACGATACTGTGTATTTAAAATAACCATTCAAAACAAGTCTTGTCGCTACATGCAATGAAATTCGGTCTCTTTTGTGTAAATGGCGTCACCTATATGAGGGTATTGCACGTGACGTGGCGCTTCAGTCATCGGTGAACCGCCGTTGAGGCACGTCAATACAGAATACTAATAATACGTGTAATACAGAATTTAAAGTTTTTGAAAAGTCTTAGTAAAAGTTAGTAGGTTTATAAGTTTTACGTAGGTTTGATATACAAAAGAGCTATGTTGTGTTATAAATGACCAACACAACGTAGCACTTTTGTAATATTATGATCTGATCAAATCACTCATAAAGATTTTGTGTGTTGCCAGTGATGACATACGGATCCGAAACGTGGTGCTTCACTATCGGCCTCATCAACAGACTCAGAATCGCTCAAAGGGCTATGGAGAGGGCTATGCTATTTCTCTACGAGATCGAATCAGAAATGAGGAGATCCGTAGGAGAACGCGGGTCACCAACACTTCAAAGAGCTAATCCGTTGGGCTATCCAACGGATTAGCTCTTTGAAGTGGCAATGGGCAGGCCATATAGCGAGGAGAACAGATGTCCGATGGGGCCGAAAGGTTCTCGAGTGGAGACCACGGATCGGAAAACGCAGCGTTGGGCGTCCACCAACAAGGTGGACTGATGATTTGGTGAAGGCGGTCGGCTCGCGGTGGATGCAGGCTGCGAGCGACCGCAGTAGCTGGAAGTCATATAGGGAGGCCTATGTCCAGCAGTGGACGTCCAATGGCTGAGATGATGATGATGATGATGACTCATAAAGATAGTGATGTTGTTAACAATGTTGATTAAGTTGGTCGTTTACAACACAACGTAGCGGTTTTGTATTGCGTTTGCAATGTTTATAAGTTGAATGTACGTTTGTACATTAAACTTATAAACCTATTAAATTTTATGAAGACTTTAAGAACTATAAATTCTGTATCACAATTATTACGAATCATTTCCTATTCTTATGACTTAATGACGCTTTTGTATGATTTGATCAGATCATTATTCGCACTGCTAAAGTTTGGAAAGCGTTGCCTGCTGCTGTTTTTCCTGAAACATATAATCTGGGTCTCTTCAAGTCACGAGTAAATAGGTACCTTCTAGACCCTTGCGATCCATCTTCGGCCACATCGACACTTTCCATCAGGTGAGATTGTGGTCAAGCAAGGGTCTATCTCCAATAAAAAAAAAAAATCACTCAAAATAGTGATTTAGGTATCTATACTTCGCTTGAAATGGTTTTTTGGGTTATTGTACATTTGCCACAAAGTTAATTCGTCATGAAAAAAAGGATGTGTAAATTCGTCATACATGTCTTTCCGTAGAGACAGCAGGAAAATCATTTAATAAGTAGGATATAACAAAATTGATGTTTTCACACTCATAGATAGTTTTAAATAAAATTTCATATAATTTGATATTCATTTTTAATGATCAGGATTATGAAAATTTTGCCTTTTTGACAAACATCTTCAAAAAGTAAAATTCTATAAATAATAAGTGCCACGAAATCAACGCAATTAATAAATAATAATTAATTATCACTCTATAGCGCTACATTGCATTAGTTTAAAATTAAATGTAAAATTTCTAAAGTTTGAAACCTAAAACTGATGCCACACGAAAAATGCTTATGTACTTCGTAAACCCATCAACAAGTACGAATAAAATAGCGATTAAATAAATAAATAATCATTGCGAGCGCTAAACACCATTCGCCTTCTTACATGCAAACCCTACTTTATGATGTACTTTACCTACCTATGACGAATTTACTTTCAATGTATGGAGTTTTTAAAAACGTGACGAACTAACTTTGTGGCAAATGTACAATAACCCGGTTTTTTAAAGGCAAAATGTTAAAATACCAGAAGTTTTTAATAAATAAAAGACTGTTGTATCTCAATAGTCTTGTTTTTTTGGTATCTTTGGGAAACAAAGTAGGGACTTCAGTTAAAAACATAGCTTTAAATTATTACATAGCTAGCGCATAACGTGTTTTTCTTGTACTTAGCATACTATGATTTTCTTACTTAACTGGTTTTTCCGGAACCCTGTATGTTATGCTCGATACGCTTCAGTTATTTTACCTCCTAGTTAAATCATACATAGCTTGTCGCTTAATGTGTTTTTCCTTGCGTTTGTCAGAATACTCAAGTTGCATTTAATGCGTTTTTCCGTCCGCTGTATTCACCGTTAAATAATTAAGCGACGCCTAAATCAATTTATCATGGTTGTATATTTTTCGATGTTTAATAGTAAGGTAGTAAATAAAAAATAAAGAAACTATTTTTTTTCCTGTCGCTCTAACTTCAAACACAAATTTTTTATGATTTATTTTCGGAAAATAAAAACTTTGATCGGCTCTCCTGTAAAGTTTGAAAATTGTCGCTTCAAGGGTTTTTCCTTTCCACCGTCGATATAATGATTTTTTTCGAAGGTTTTTTTTATTTATATGAATTAAAACATCAGTCAATTGTGAACTGGTGTCCAAATATTTAAATGGAGTATTTTGAACTGTTTTACAAACTTTATCTGGATTGTAATAGCGGTTTATTAAAATAGTAGGTAATTTATTTTCCCCTGATACTTGTCAGTTATATGCACAGTTATATTATGTCATACAAAATTAATAAGGTAGGTATATTCTTTCAAAAAATCCTTATTGTAAGTCATTGAAGTAATTTATCCGACATAAAACGCCGCTACTATTTTCATCTCAACCAGACGGATCTTCAACATTGTCCTTAAATCATAACGAATAAAGCTAACAAAAACAAGGATAAAAATAAATATTTGATGCTGCGATACAAAAGTTTATTGCCAGTAGTTTAGTTTATGACTGCAAAAGATGGACTAAATCTATCAACCCCTGGCATGGGCTCAAAACGGAAACGCGTGATGTTAACCATTTAACTACTATTTCATGGCGAGGGTGCCAAGACAAATGTGCCAAAATACCCCCAAATAACGTCGCGCTATACAATAAGGTTCTGCACCTGTTTTTACCCGGCGCCGAAAGATGTTTGAAGTAGATATCGTATAAATGGTTCTTAGTCCTTTTTCGTACGAAAATTACCTGAAATTCTCAGCGACCAACTAAGCGGAGTTTATCAGTCAGAAGTAAGAATGAAGGCTTGAGTGTAAGTATAGCTAGATTAAACGTTAACGCCTCCATTGCGAGATTTATTTCTTACCAGGGTACCATTCAACAGCGATCAGATGTGTTATTCTCCCAAACAATATCTCAATCTCTTCATAACACATTTCCTTTCCGCCTTACACGAAACCAAGATTATCTACCGATGAATACGCGTAACGACTCCATTTTCTAACAAAATGTCTATGTATTCGCTCAAATACGATTAACGATAATATCCTAACTGTATAGATAAGCAAAAATTCCGGCAACAAATATCCCTGAAGGAAAATTCCAAGCTGAGAAGGTGTCTACGCTTCGAGCACTCACAATTCCCATATAACTCGTGGAATGTGGAATATCCACAGAAATCTTAGCATTTGGATAATATAGAGATTTTTCCTTTATTATTTCATTGGTTTTTGTTAAGTATTGGAACGGAAACAGGATTATAAAGTGCGATAACGGGGAAATCGCGTTTCGCTAACTTGGTGTCGAGTTGACTGGTGAGCTAAATGGTTTCGATTCAGTTTTGATTTGTATTTCTTAGGTAAAATTATTTTGCTTCGCGATAATTAATATTGTAACATTTTTCTTTTCAGTTGTTGATGACAGTTTTTTTGATTTCTCATAAATTAAAATAAAATGTGTTTAATTCTTAACTTTCTAAACTGTAAATAGAACTCTGAAAACATAATTTAAACTATAATTAAAATTTATTTTTCAATTGAATTGTTTATATTGTCACAATTTTTATCAAATAAATAAATCCAATGAAAATAACTTATTTTTGTAGATAACGTACACTGAGAATATTATCTTAATAATTATTTGTTTTAACCTCTGTTAAAGTATTATTTACAACAAAAACTGGAAAAATATAGTAGAAAAGTTCCAACAGAAGGCAAACGCGACGCCATCTATCAGGCTTTCAGGGTCTATGACAAGAAGGCTTACTTTCCTCATGAATATTTATGACTATGTTTATTCTTCAGGCTGTGGGAAGTTTTGCGTAGTACGAGTCGGACGGTACTTTTTCTGGACACGTGGTTATAATTATGGTACTACTCATAATATATAAGAAAAAAAAATTAAAATAAAATCGCTACACAACTCATAATTACGTACCATTAAGGCCCGGTTCGTTAAAACCAAATCTAATAATACTATACTCTCAAGGACAAATGCGAAATGCCGTTGTGGCTAAGTATACATATAATTTATATCTATCACCTACGTTTTCCATTTCACTTTTTACATTTTATCCAACAAGATACCAAAATGGCAATCATGTGCTGATGGTAGTTGGTTTAAAAAACCATCAACAAAGAAATCAAAAATTAACCTTTGATTTCCTAGTTTTCTTTGCTCAAGGCACGCCCTACCACGCTGATCAATCAATGACAAATTCTATTTTGTTCCAAGGCCCGCGAAGAACTTAGACAGTTTCAAGCGCCAAGTTTTCTTTTGTGGCAAACAAACAAGTAACAATTAGTCGCTGACGGTACAAATCCATCATGTTTAAAGACTGAGGGCAATTAGAAGCAGGTGGATGGGATTCGGGTCAGTGAGTTATAAGGAGCATCTTAGGTACCTACTTATAAAGACAATCAATATTGAGCGTTTCGTTCCCATCGCTGTTTAGGAAGACGCTTATTAAAATTGGCCTAAATAAATATTGGAGTATATTTTCCTCTGTTTTGTGTGCGATTTACGAGGTAGGTATAATTAGATAGGATATTAAGTGTCCCGTAATAAATGTTTTACGTTTACTGATACAATCATCTGAAGACAACTAGTACTTAACTTTATTGATAAGTGCGTCTTATCTATTATGATTTATATAAATAAGTGAGGTATTTAAAATTAGCTATTTCACAAGCCTGACGGGGTATTATATATCAATTTATTCCAATAAGTTTCTATTAGCAAAACGCGCAGAAATAACTTTTACCAGCTAATTCATAAAACCAAATGAAACATCAAGTCAAGATTTAGGTCAGCTTATTTCTCCGTATTTTCCGATCGACATATGAGATACAGTCGCTGTAATAGGGGTATATTCGGCACAAAAGATAAAACAAGAGCTATAAAAAACGGAACGGCAGAAAACCGTCACATTGATGTCGAAACTTCTTCAATATATTACGTTAGTAATATCATAACTGTTCTGTCCTGCAAGTTCCTCGATATTTTACTCTGGGCACATCCAAATTCCTTGGAGGCCGTGAAAATATGGTGTGCAATAAAAATGTCAAGTCAGGTCATCAGAACGACGGCTCGGGGCGTTGTTCGCCAGATGTGACTACGAATCAATGAAAAACTGTTTTCTTTCGTGCTTCAAATCGGCTATATATCAAGATCTACCATGGAAAGGACTTGTTCGACAACAAATGATTAAAGTTCGTTTGTTAACTTGATTACTTTGCTAATAATTTATTATTTGTAAAAAAAAAAAAGGTAAAAAATAACCTTAATAAGTTAATAATATGTGCTTTTCCATACTCAAAGTCGTTGAGTATTGAAAAAAATAGAAGAATTAGTAACATAAATTTACTTATATATAATTTGACATGCCGTCATAGTGACGTTTTGTTTTTAGACACTAATATTTTTATTAGTAATAGTATTTTGATAAGAGATACTTTGTATCTTAGTAAACGAAATAAAATGATTCTTGCTAAGTTATTAGCATATAATATTTGTGATTCTGTTATAAATTATATAACAAGGACATCTGACCAGCCTGTACAATTAGCTAGTTATTCTGCTAATCAGGGTGTAGATAAAATAATGTCAGTAGATCATAGTTTAAACTGACTTTGCAGACAATAGAGGAAGTCTCTAGCCAGAATTTTTTAGATATGATTCAGTTAGCCCCCACCCATTTGAATAAATCAAAATGTATAAAGTTAGTTCACCAAAACATGCAAGGGATTAATAGTAAATTATTAGAGCTTGAATTATTCATTGATTCTTTCAATATAGACATTCTTTGCCTTACAGAGCATTGGCTTAGAACCCATGAACTGAACATGTTAAATATCAGCAACCACCGGATTTGTAGTGCCTATTGCAGGTCTAAGGCCATCCGAGGTGGTTCATTAATATTGATGAGAAATAATCTTAAGTTCAAAGAACGTAAAGACATCACTAGTTTGTCTGTTGAATGTAATATTGAATTGGCTTGTATTGAGGTTGAGCAATGTATTCTAATCTGTATTTACAGTCCGCCTTCTGCATCTTTTGATATATTTGAAAAAGTAGTAGAACAAATTTTAAATAAAACTATTAATAATAAAAAGAAAGTCATTGTCTGTGGTGACTTTAATATAGACTTATTAGAAGTTAATTCAAGAAGTACAGGTTTATTAACCTTATTTAATTCATATAATTTGAAACCATTGTTTAATGAACCTACCAGAATAACAGAAACATCTTCAACATGTCTTGATAATATATTTATAGATCCTAAAATACAGATTATACACAGAAGTATTATTAGTAATATACCATCAGATCATCTGGGTCAACAAATTAATATAAAAATAGAAATAAAGAAGCTGAATGTTATGAGAAAAATAAATTATGTACCTGTAACCATCAATAGAATAGAAAAATTTAAGTTTAATTGGGTAACAGATTCTTCATACTCACTCTCATGTGTAAACCCAAATGATTCATATTGCCAATTCTTTAATTCTTTTAATAACTTGTTTAACTCAATATTCACTAGGAAGTCAAAGATGGTCTCAAACAAGTGTGCGTTCAGTGATTGGGCAACAGTTGGTATACACAAAAGTAGGCAACAGTTATACGAGTTATATAGTGAAAAACAGTACAATTTTAGTGATATATTCAAAGAAAAATTGAAAAATTATTCTAAACTGTTCAGAAAAGTTTGTTGTATTGCAAAATCAAATTATATTAGTGATAAAATAATAAATAGTGAGAATAAAATAAAAACAACCTGGAAAATAATCAACAACGAGACGGGAAAAGCCACAGATAATCATTGTAGTTCATTTAAATTAAATATAAATAATAATATAGTAAAGGAAGATGTTGACGTAGCGGAGGCTTTTAATGCCTTCTTTACTGATATTCCAACTACTACAACAAAAGCTTTGAATTCGTCCCAGTTATACGCCGAATCATTACTTAAAGAATGCGTACCAATATGTGAAAAAGAATTTAAATTTCGATATGTAGATGCCTCAGACATCAAAAAGCTTTTAAATTAATTAATGTAAAAAAAACAAAGGACTTATGGGGTGTATCAGTAAACATTCTCAAGTCACTTATAGATACATTAGCATCAGATTTAGCTTTGATTTTTAACAACTGCATTGATTGTGGTATGTTTCCAGATTTGATGAAGCATAGTAAAGTAATACCATTATTCAAAACTGGTTCTACTTTAGATCCGACAAACTTTAGACCAATATCAATATTGCCTACTTTCAGCAAAATTTATGAAAAGCTTATTTTAATTCAATTACTGCAACATTTCAACAATAATAAGCTTTTACACGATAAACAATTTGGTTTCACTAGAGGCAAATCTACTACCGACGCTGGCATCGAATTACTTACGCATATTTACGATGCATGGGAAGATTCGCAGGATGCTCTTGGAATTTTCTGTGATTTGTCCAAGGCATTTGACTGCGTACATCACGGAACATTAGTAAGCAAATTATGTCATTATGGGATAAGAGGTGTATCTTTGGACCTTATCACCTCATACTTAAGTAACAGAATTCAGAGAGTTGAGGTAAATGGTAAAAGGTCTCAGGGGTCTTTGATAACAATGGGTGTACCGCAGGGATCCATACTTGGTCCTTTTCTATTCTTGATCTACATTAACGATTTGCCCCATCTGGTTAAGAAAAATCACGACATAGTATTATTTGCTGACGATACTTCTTTAGTGTTTAAGTTAAATAGACGTAATAATGATTTTGACAATGTAAATAATGCTATAAATAAAGTCGTGGATTGGTTCAGCGCAAACAACCTATTGCTGAACGAAAAGAAAACAAAATGCATTAGATTTACCTTACCTAATGTAAAGAACGGGGTACCAGTAAATGTTAATATCAAGGGAGAGTCATTGAAGCCTATTGAAAGTACAGTATTTTTGGGCCTAACCTTAGACAGCAAGCTTCAATGGGGTCCACACATAGACGCATTATCTAAAAGACTAAGCTCTGCGGCATATGCTGTCAAAAAAATTCGTTTTTTGACTAATCACGAAACATCTAGATTGGTGTATTTCAGCTATTTTCACAGTATAATGTCTTACGGTATACTGCTGTGGGGATGTGCTGCTGACGCGCTTATCAATAGTATATTTGTCTTGCAAAAAAGGGCTGTACGTGCTATGTATAATATGGGTCCAAGGGAATCTTTGCGAGAAAAATTTAAAGAAATAAATATAATGACAGTAGCTTCCCAGTACATTTTCGAATGCTTAGTTTACATTCACAAGAATTTAAGTAACTTTCCTAAGAAAAGTGATTATCACAATGTAAATACTAGAAATAAAGATAAACTTGCATTGCCCCGTATTCGACTACGTAAAGTTAAAGTTTCTTTTAAGGGATGTTGTGTTCGCTTTTATAATAAAGTGCCCAAAGAATTTCACCAACTGTCAATGAATAAATTCAAGAAAATTGTAAAGGGTAATCTTTGTAAGAAGGGTTATTATAAAATTTCAGATTATTTAAATGATAATAATGCATGGGAACTTTCATTATTAAATTCAGGGGAAGAAAAAAAAAAAAAAAAAAGGGGGGGTGATTGATAGTGATGACATGTCCAAGTTAATCTTTGTGATTTTACGGACAAAATCTGAATCAATCAATCAATCAATAAGATTGTGTGACTGTTTGTTAGTAAGATGAAGATTAAATGAGATTTTGATTGAAAATTAAAAATTCTCTTATTTTCAAGCAAATTACGAGTTTAATTTCCTCTATGCCATATGTATTTAATATTCTTGAGTTTATAATAGTCAAATAATAAATTATTAACCCATTGATACTCATTTACTACAATATTGCCATGTCATCTCGTAACCACGTCCTAACATTACATTAGCTGACGTGACAAAACAAGCACACCTGGCATTTTTACATGAAACTCTGCGTATTTCACAGCAAATTTATATCCAGAAATGTTTAAAAATGTTTCAAACGTGACTATGAATAACGCTTGAGTGAGTGCAGAGTTTCATTGCTTATGTCAGAGGTAGAACTGAGCTACTAATATGTGGGGATTCTGCAAGGTATGACAAAAGAGGGAAAATTGTTGTACCTATTGCAGCAGGCGATAACTGGATAGTTGTAGTGCTTGTCGTTACATAAATAAATATTGCTGGACAATTTACAGAACAACTTGGCATGATTATAAAAACTTATATTAAGAACGTCTTAAAACTAGAAACGGGTTAACCCATTTTAGATCTTGCGAGATTTGTTATAATCACCACTCCTACCAGGCGACTTGCTGACACAGTAAGTTATGGCTCGATGCAGTCTGTCTTCTGGTATACAAAATCCTTAACTGATTTGACGAGATCCACGAGATAAGTCGTATTGGTACTATTTTACGGTGTAATAAATATCACGCTTTGGTTTTAGAAGATCTGACCTTTGACGCCCATGATCAGATAACTCTATGCCCTAAGTCAGTCAAAGACTTAATTGTTATTACGTACGTCGTTTTTTAGTCAACATTTCCCGTTACTACGACAGTTGAAGCTTGTTTATCCGCAGTGTTTTAAAGAGGTTGTTTCTGGTATAGAACAATGAGTTCGGAACAGTTTTCATGTCGGAAGCGGCATTACACTGGGCATTAGCCGAGGCGATAAGGCGTCCACGCAAATTGGTGTCGACACGCAAGTTTTAGTGTTTGAAAACATGAATGTGAGATCTTTTTGTACGTAGTAAGAATCATTCATGTTGATGCATTAACTTATACATATTAGGTTTAGAATAGAATAGAATATACTTTATTGAACACCACATAAACATAAAAATACAATACAAACTTAAGACTAAAACATTTGGAGTACAATGGGCGGCCTTATCGCTGTAAGCGATTTCTTCCAGGCAACCTATGTATGTAGGTTTATTAAACACAAGCCGTGGTTAGGTCAAAGCTCTAAGAAGAATACGATAATTTTATAATACACTATGTAAATACGAGTAAAACATTCTGACTAACATCGTTAATTATCGAATAAATTGGTATACACTATATTTTTTACAAATATTTTAGGGTATAATTGGGGTGCTGTTATAACTGCTAGTTTTTACGTGCAAGAGTAACAAACATTCATCGATTCATTGGAACGATAAACTATTAAGCCATTTTGCTTGAATTTCCGTATTATCGTGTTCAAATAAAATTAAAAAGGTTTAGTCGCAAACTTGTCGTTGCAAAATCACTATAGCCCACTTGAAGAGGATTATTATTTTACCCTCCACAAAATAAATTGCGAATTTTACAGCTCGCAAAGAATCATCGCAGGCCACGCTTTAGGGGGAGCTTAAGCGAGCTTCGCAGTTTATATTCTATACGTCTACAAGTTTGGTGCAAAGGGTCATTCATTCAATAACACTAAAACCGAATGGCTTATTGGAGTATTTATCACCTAAGGTCCTTTTTATTTGAGTTTTATAACTCTTTTGGGAAGTGCAGTAATATGAAAGTTATTTTAATTATTATAAAGGTAGTATAAAAAAGGTTATATTTTTATACGGCCGTAAGATAAAAGGCTTGTCTTTTAATTAAGGCCAAGACTCGTTGATGGAGCTCAAATGAACATTTTATGAATTTTATTATTCAACGTAATTTAGATTTATTGAAATCGTATTGATACAAAATTCATCCTTATGTGCTTAAGATAAACACTGTCCTTCGAATGTTACAGAACTATTCTTGAAAAAAAATGTTGGAGTAGCCATCCAGAAACGTAAGCTCTTTCGCAGGCAACGTTTTTAGAAAAATGCAGAGCCCAATTGCCGCAGAGAATATGCCGTAATTTATAGCTTCCCTGATAATAGATTATCGTCTGCATTATTCAAATGCAGTTCCTGCAGTGATCGTATGCCTTGGAATCGATGGATTTATCCGGGTTGCTAATTTATTGCTGATAGAGGGCGGTGCCCTGAGTTATACATCACAATCCTTATTTCGACGTTTCTATTATGCGGAGACTTAGGGTTTTTTGGATCTGATTATTGCATATTGTCTGAAATATTGTAGTGCTAGCAGGGGCTGGAGTGGGACGTAATAAGTATTGTTATAATTATTATGACGAATGGGCAAGGGTATTCATTTGGCGATTTAGAATCACCACGCTTGACGAAATGGGTTGGTGATGTTGCTGTGTGAATTGTCCAGAAGTTTTTGATGACTGAATTTATTATTAAGGTCTTTTCTTAATTTTTGTTCAAGTGTAGTCCCTCCCAAATTAATCACCATCGGCAATCACCTAAACACGGAAGGCGACAATAACTCGCTCGAATAACTGAAACGTTTCGCAACGAGAGGCTTTCGACGCTCGAGCCGTTAACATTTATGTATCCCCTCTGGGCATTGGGGAGGGTTAAGGCAAACGCGCCGAATTCTGCCCACTGGCACATAGATCATCTGATGAACCATGTATAAATTATTAAAAACCTAACTAATAGGTACTTCTATCAGGTACTGTTAAAACAAGCTTCGAGCTTACCACGAGACAAAATGTTATATAAGTTAGGATATTCATTATTAATATCATATTTTTTCTTATTTAATCTTTAATCTACATATAAACTAGGTATGTATGTGTAGTCAACATAAAACGCAAGCGAAACTATCGGCCGATCAGGTAGTATCGTATCATAAGTAAGCGTTATTACCTTAACATTATCATAACAACCAAAACTGTGAAAGGAGTAAACACTGTATAAGTGTTTATACAGTGTTTACTTTCTCAGTATTAGTATGAAACAAAGTGGACCGAACCTTTAAATCAAAGATCACTTTTACGTGAGTACAATGTTGATTCGAAAAGAGACAACCCGTTCCAATAGTCCCCGAAAATAATCAACATTATCATAATGTTTGCTTACGATAAGAAACTAGGTTAATAGGCAAAAGGGTTCCGTGTAACAAGCTCTCGTTTAATATGTATGAAAGTTGCGGAGATTGGAAGAACGCGCAAAATTACATTGAGTTTTGCCGAGACATTTTCTTAACATTTGAGATCGAAGCGTACTAATTACCCGAAGGAAAAAGGTTATAATACTTTGTTATAGCCATATGCTATTTGATATTTCCTAATCATAAAGAGCCATAAGTATTTTGATATTTCTGAATCATAAATCAATTTGTGCAGAAGCTCTTAGCTCTTATATAAAAATTAGTGTTGCTTTTGGTATTCTGATAATATCTGGTGTTATTAGTACAACTTCGCCTAAGTAGAATAAATAATATACGCATTCAATTATTAGTCAACAGGTGTTATTTATGTTCAAGACCTCGCGAGCAAAGGAGACTTTGAAAAATATCTTTACAGGTTAATTAGACGTGTAACATTAAAACGAAAGGACCAACACTGCTCTCAAATAATATAAAACTCGTCTTTGATAAAACGCGCATAAAAGTACCTTACATACGAAAGGTTAAACATAAACAGCAGTGTCGCTGTCATATGTTGCACATGTTTAGACCTAGCGCCAACATTTTTAATGTATTAAAATTAAGAAATTAAAGCTGATATTAGTATTTTGCCATATTTTTGATAACAAATACATAGTCCTTCATAAAATAAGCGATAATAATCAAACTGTGCGAAAACGTTGTATTAAGTAGGTACCTACCAAATTACGTGTTAAAAACCGAACAGGAATATCATCAAATTGAATAAACTGAATTAAAATTTATTGAAATCTATAAACACACTGTACTCATTTAAACATTTGAGACGCAGACACAGTTTCAGTGATAAATTCGTTATACATAAAAGTGAAAAATAGGTTTAACACAATATTTACGAAATATTTTACAGTAAAATGCCATTAAAAATGGTAAAAATTGTTATCTACGAAATAAATTGTAATTCAAATTAGGGGTTGCTCTAGCTACCCCCCACAGACGCCTTAAAAGGTCCCTTTTACGAGTAGTTAGATTGACGGGCGCTCGGACCTCCTATATTTCATCCTATTTCATCTTTTATCGCACTCCACACTCCAGGAAGCCCGGACAATTGACTCTTGCAAATATACAAAAAAAAACGCTATAAAGGGGTGAGTGATAGCTTGACAAGATACGTAAATGAACTAGGGGAGAATTTCGGGCTTGGTGTGTATTTTTAAAGGAAAAGGAAAATATTGTAATACTCTCTTAGTGGGGGTTAAAGAGTTTTGTAGGTTTGTTTAGCGGTTGAAAGGTTTTTAAGATGTTCCGCGAGCTTTTATTTAAATGTTTTGTTTGTATAGCGAGAAAGAAAATTCAGTTTTTTGTATTGGTTTTGCGCTTAGAATGCGAAATTAGTTAGTTAGGTTCTTTATAAAATTGTATAAATTGGTTTAAGAAAGTAAATTAAATCTGCCAAAAGTGTAGTGCCTAAGAAGAAGAAGGTAACAGACAGGTTGGCGATAAACTAAATTGCAAAACGTTGCGAGAAAACTACTAATTGGAAATTATGCTTGCAAAGTGTATTTCAAAACAGTTATAGCGCATGAGCCAACCGTATCACACTGCTGGGCAACAACATTATAACACCCCTATTCACGTTCCCACTGCTGGGACACAGGGACTTCTCTCTTGACGAGAGAGATTAGGCCTTAATTCACCACGCTGGCCAGTGCGGGTTGGTGAATGACACATGTCCTTCAAACTTTTCAAAGTTCTCAGAACATGCCGGTTTCCTCACGATGTTTGCCTTCACCGTTGGGCAAAGGTTTACCTTAATTATTTCTAATCGTTTTTATCTCAACGCGATATCTTTCTATTCTTTGCTAAACTGGTCTAAGTCTTCGCGCTGTTTCATCGGTTTAACTCGACGTCAAATACCGGAACACCATTCGGAACTGTTTTTTGTATCTTTTCTATAAATTACATATTAAAAGAAGAATAACATATTTTGTACATTTAAGTCTTTTCTTTGAAGTTAAAAAAGACTTTAAATGATCAGCTCAGTATAACATAATGCGCAGATTTTCCAGTCCTTGCAAGTGTCCGGCAGTTCTATTCATAGCGTACGGAGTGAACTCTGAATACCTGTCGGTCGGCCAGCATAAACGTCACTTTGTAAATACGCTTCCTGCACCTTTACACGTCGACTCATATTGTACGAGGTGGTTGGAAGTATAAATTTACCAAGAGTGAGAACACATTGGCTTCGTGAATGGAAAGTAATGCGGATAGATCGAAAAAAAACTATGAGCTTACCACTTCTGTGAATTCGTAGGCTATGAATGGCTATGTTTATTATTTTTATCTTTTAGGGTTTCGTAAAACTGACTCATGGATTTTACTAGAAGACTTAGCTGCAGCGCTGTTCTGTGTTCTGTACCAGGTTACTGCAAACACCAATCCGCGTAATAAGCGTAGTTATACAAAATCTTCAATGCTCTATGGGGCATCAGTGCCTAAATTTGTGACGCAATATTGCTATAGGATTGCTGATGATAAATTTCCAGCATTATCTATTTTTTCCCCAGCCCGTTTGCTTTAACAAAATTCTAGCAATTATTATATCGGGACCTTCATGAACAGAATGATAACAAGAAACGCTTACATTGACAAACAGTTCATACATTTTTCGTCAAGCAAATATGTATTTTATTGCGATAATATAATAACTATTTTTGCTGAAAAAACTTGCGTTACGTCTTTTGTGACGGGCTCACTGGATAGGAAAACTATTCAGATGAATAAATTCATGTAAATTGAAGTTGTTTTTCCGATAGTCGATGGTACGGTCAACGATAAAATCTGATGAGCACGAAGTATATAACGTGTACCTATGATACAACACGCATCAACTATAGCTGATCAAATATTATGATAACTTACTATATTTTATACTATGGTTGTATAGTTGGCCGTGGGTTCAAATCTCACCTCTGGATTTTTCTTTTTGAAAAATCCAATTAATTAAGAATAAGAAAAATTATTATGTGCTCTAAAAGACATTTTGCTTTAACGGTGAAGGTAAACCTCGTGAGAAAACCGGCATTTTTTTAAAGTTTTACAGGTTTTTAGGACAAGTGTCGTCTTCCATACCGCACTTAGCCAGCGCAGCGTTTCGAATTAAGTGTCCCAGCAGTGGGAACGTAAGTACAATAAGGGTGCTAATTATGATGATATGACTATGGTTTGTCTGTTGATTGATTCATATTTTGTTAATTAAATTACAATGATAACTTGGAAACTTAAGCATTCTACTTTATTAATTGCCGTCTATTTCGTGTGAGCGTGTGTTTGAAACAAAAGCTATGAAAATTATTCGTCCTTGTACTAAAAGTTTGAGAAGAATTTATATTGAAAATTAAAAAAAACTACTTGACAATTATAACAAAAACTAATACTGGAAAGCAATAATGTTTACTAATTACAGGTTTTATTTAAACTTTCACAAAACACGTAAGATATTAACGAACTTGTGTGATGCATAAAAATGACTGAATGTATTTTTTGCACGTTGCATTTTTGCTGTTGACGGTACCAGCTATGGAATGTGCTGGAAAATTGACAACAAACAAGAGAATGTGAATTTTCACACAATACACCCGATTGAACAGTGAACAAAATTGTTTTGTTAATTTTATACATTGTGAATGGCGCAACAAATTACAGTAGGTGAATAAAATAATATTATCACCATTTTAACAACCATACGTAATACAAGTCAACTAGACATGGCTCTCCCTAATATCATAGTTGTTGTCAATTATTTTAAGGACGGTACCACACACAGAGCAGATATAGAGGTACCACACGACTAAGAAATATTGTATGTGTCATACGCAATTATGACACTTTACAAGCGATATTCTGTATCATAAGTGGCATCATCTTCATGCTAGTTCTCTACGTACTACTATCAGTTACAGAACTATCTTTGAGTACATAATCGGTGAACATAGTGAGAACCTCCTTCTATTTGAAGGCGGTTATAAAGATGGGCAACAGCAGTACCATTATGAATATACCTTTAAACAGTACAGCATTACGTCTGCAGCTGAACGGGCACAAATAGTCGCCTTTCCTAAGCAAACACTGTCCACAAAAAAACCACATTAAAAAAATCTCCAAGAACCCTTCCGGTCAAACAAACTGAAATATCGGCGCGGGTGAAACATTTTTCATCCTTTTTCCTCGGGATACCTACAGTTGGAAGTTCATGAATATTTCAGCCGGGATCAATTATTAAAATGATTTAGTGCCGCGGGTCGGCGTAGCCCGATGTGTGCTGAAGTTTTCTTAATAATGTTATGTAAGTCGAGAGTTTTCCTCTAGTTTTTGTCGTTTGGATCAAGTACGTGTTTTGGTTGGATGAAATAATTTGATTTATTTTTGCGCCAAAGCAATATATATAGATAAAGTGACCCCTATTTACGTTCTCAGTGCTAAAGAAATCCTTGTGGATTTCTCTCTTCATGAAAGAGATTAGGCACACCACGCTGGCCAAGTTCGCAATAGTGAATATCAGAAGTCCTTCAAACAATACAAACTTCTCAAAACACACTGTCTTCCGTACGATGTGTGCCTTCACCGATTAAACACGTGTTTTATAAGCGAACTCGCAACATATTTCTCAACTGATATCAACATTATAAATCCTTATAAAGTCTCTGTAACACGTTCATACGATCCGCTTAGCTCTAAAGAAATCATTATACACGCTGAAGTTTCAGATTGTACATGTCTTTGAAAAATGTCTCAGTTTTCAAGTCTCGTAGGAAATTTGGTAAGGAAATTCTGATGGAGGTCGGATGTCTTTGCTGTCGTGTAGGAGCGGGTACAGGCACCAACAAAAGACGAAGCTCGAATAATATTCATTTATTATCCATCTTACCGCGCACAGTTATTCCGTTTTAGTATCACACAAACTTTTAAAGAAAAATTATAATAGGTAATCGTTATTTTAAGGTTTGCGCGATACTACATAAGTAGCTAATGTGATGGTCTGCTGTTTAAGCCAGGCTATACGGGAATTATATTAAACAAATTAAAATAGGTCCCGCTGTCCCCGGTGTTTTAATGAAATAAAATCATTTAAAATAGTTCCCGCTGTCCCCGGTGTTTTAATGAAATAAAATCATTTAAAATAGTTCCCGCTGTCCCCGGTGTTCTCATTAAATAAAAAAGATATTTCTACTACATAGATTAGGTACCCTACAAGAAGATCATGCAGGTAATTATATGCCATAATCAGCATTTTGCCTTATTAAACCAAGATTATTTTTTTAAGAACAACAATTTAAATATTTTTAATAAATTTCCTTCGCATCCGTGAAATTTCACAAAAAAAGTTATTTTTGTGATTTTTATTGTGATTTGTTCAACTTTGTCGGCGACTGTACATGCCTTTGAATAAACGCTGAAATACGGGATGGCGGGTCACTGGGGCATACAAACTACTTACAGCTTCGCTCGCCCGTTGTTTTGCGAATTATGAATGTGAGGCTATAAAACTCTCTATTTATTATTTCGCTTTAAATTTCTAAATTATCACTATTTCCTATATCTATGCAACATTTTACGGACATAATCATAATTATAACAACTTAATAACGTGCATTTATTTCTCCCAATAGAACTTAATAAACACTAGAACTTATTACCTTTTATATAAACGTGGTGTTTATAACATATGACTCAAATACAAGATACAAAGACTAAAACATGTATAAAAGTAAACAGATACCAAGCTTAAAGACTGTCAAAAAGAAAATCTAGAAAAGCACGTACAATCACACGGAAAATAATCTCTCCAGTGAATAATCCGATAACCGCGATCACAGAGACATTTTATCGCCTTTTTTGCAAGCCCCATTTTCTTTTATCTAAATAGGACATCCAAACAAAATAAATTATCTTAGTAAGAAGATACGTGACACGGTAGCGGAAGGGTTCTTTGGGCTGTGGAAGGCACAGGTGTCACCAGAACTCATGTCCTGTTTGTATTGCTAATGGGACCCGCCAAGGAAATGAACATATCCGAATATAAAGTAGGAAGTAGGAACTACACACGATTTCCAACCTTATCGAACATAATAAAGATACAGTATCGCATGAACAATCAAAGCTTTCCCAGAATTTAAATGAAGACTCGATTTTGTGAAGTGGAATTAAGCTATCAAGATCTTTCGCTGATACGTGCCGCAAATAACTTATCTTTGGGTAATAATTGGGAGGAAATGGAGGAATATTTTTATTGATGTTTACCTTATAATCACCATATCGCAAACCAGGTGTGATTATTGACATAATAACTGATGAATTAATATTGAGATAATGATAATTAAGATGTGGTACTTATATCACATTTTAATAGAAAATTTGTGTCATGTTTTTTTTCATACAATAAGTAGGTACATTAGATTTCGATAATTTCTAAACCTTGAAAACTGACAACCCGTAAAACAGAACAGTACCATTTTAAATATTTTTGTAATGTAACAGTAGAAAATAATTATAAATAATAAAACATTAAATCACCCAAATAAGGTGCTGGTTTTCTTGACAAAGTTTACTAAACCATTTTGATTCTTGATAAGTGTGTATATGCACACCCTGTATTTAGCGTGTCACCCCTAATGGAAGAAAATATTGGCTTAAACTTTCATGACACGGTAACCCAAATCGGTTTTTGATAACGGATATAATATAAAATTGGTAAAGCGCTACGTTCGCTAAAGATCTTGAAGATAGCAACACAAATTATTATAATTAATGTTTGATGTATTTACCTAGTAGCTTACTGTAAAGGCTGTGTGAATTATATAGCAATATTTATTTATTATTACTAAGTCTGTGAAGCGACACTCGCGGTATGAGATGCGGTGGTAGGTAGGATTTTTAGTCCGCCACCACACGGCAAACTAAACTTTTAAGTATATGTACTTATAGGTTAAAAATTAGTCTACATGTACCTATTACAAGATTTTTTTAAACAATCTTCAATATGGGTTGCCAAAGCTTCAACAACTTTCATCAAGTGGATGGACCATGAGTTTCTTACGTATGTGTATATTCAATTTTGAATGTGATATTTTAACATAAGCATTTTCCTTTCGACAGTCCAAGAATCTGATTCCGAGCAAAGTGGCACTTTTTGTTAGGTATTTTAAAATCAGTGCATAATGGGAATCGAGCATAATGGAGCTAACCGCGTATATCGCATAAAAAAGCGATTTTTAACGTCAATGTCTTTCTATAAAAACTTTTTTAATACATCCCCGACAAAAATGACTAGAAATGAATAAAAACTTGAACACGGTCTTAAATTCGATCGTGAAAAAGTCCCGAAACTCTATTAACTTGAATTATAGGTTCTCGAGGATTTTCGTTGAGGCGGTCGACTTCAGGCCATTTCCTATAAAGGCAGCTATTAAATAAGTGTTTCTCACAAATGGTGTTATTACGCTAGGGCAGATAGCGAGAGAGAAATATGTTTCCATGCTTATCGTATGTCCTCCCATTTGGACCAAATCTGCCTCAATTAAGCGCTAACAATAGGATTTATAGGGGACGTCGTATGTGAAATGATTATACGGGGAATGCCCTAAACTATGTAAGCTTATGTATTAACCACAAGTGGGTATAATATATGGGCTTTAGTATAGTTGTGGTGATTAACCTATTAATTTGTGTCACGTATACATTCGTGTAGTGCCATCTTAAGAATATTACCACCCCCTTTCATATCTGTATTAAACTGACTAAAGTTATAATATATTTAAAGACGGGGAACACCTTCCCTCTGTGTTCTGTATCAAGTTACTGCGATCACCAACCCATTAAAAACCATTATAGGCCTTGAGGGACGTTGTATATATACAAAGTATCTCAAGACCAATAATGGATTCATTTTGGAGGCCCATGTGGTGTTAAAATGATAAGGATACTGATTAACGTATGTTTTAGTTTTAAGCGTGTATTGTGTGTGTGGTGAGCAATAAAGTACCTATTTTCTATTCTATTCTAACGTATATACGTTCATCAGGAAACCTACAACGCTAAGGTTTACATTTTTGACAGAATGATTAATAATCTTAGAAAAAAAACTGACCAAAACCCTATAAAAGCATCACAGAAATATTTTTTTAGAAAAATGTTTGTGGAAAATATTTATGAGGAAGGCATTGTGGTAAATCATAGTGTACGGCATAGTCATCGTATTTAAGATATAAAATACAAATAAACCAAACGTTTATAAGTCAACTCTATTGGCATAATTTTCCAATGCCGCGTATAAAACACACCCAAATACAGATTCACAATAAGTTAAACAATCATACCAATTCCGATAGCAAATGTGATTTACAGCGGAACCTCAAGAAAGGATTCGACATAAACTATCTCTAGTCTGCGGAAATCTCGTAGGCTCTGCCGCAGCTCGCATTAAATCATGCAATAAATTATCGAGCATGAAATATTCAAACGCTTCTCTATACTTTGGCGTGAGTTACAATGGGAATTCGCCTCGCGATTCCGTAGGGCTGTTATAGTTCCGCTTACAATCCGGTCGTTATCTCTATTTTTATAAGGAATTTTTTAACAATGCGTATTGTAACCTGTAAAAAGCTAATTTGCATCATTTTACTACTCTAAGGAATTACTGAATGTGATTAACGCACGTATTTTGACAGAATAATTCAGATTCGTAGCGCAAATCGCATGCATTTGCTCATATTTGAACTCAATGTTTTTAAAACTTATGAATAAATATTGTAATCTCTTTCTGTGTAGTAACGAAATTCAATTATCCGTGTTTGTATAAAACAATAGAAGAGGCATAACATGTAGGTATTGTTAAAAATTCAATGCCAAAAAAGTCTTTCACATCCCTAGGATTAATACACCACACACTCTGAGCGCTTTAATTCTCACTTACTCAATAACTCGGCTCACCTCACGACTCAGTAATTAACTATTTTACACGCGAAATCGAGCAATTTTCCGACGAGAATCCATTCGATTTCCATACGGAATTCTAGTTCGATATTTGTCGAACATGCGAAAGAAATGGAAGAATCGGTAGATACCAAAGTATTCGTATCAAAATGTCGATCGATCATTCAGAATAAATTGAATTCTAATTTCCAATTTCAATGACAAAGGGTCTGAGATTCAAGTGCTAGCAAACACGATCTCTGGTAGATTTCCGATAAAAATGAGGGAATACCCGCCATCTTGATTGCAATATCAAATCATTACGAACATAACAATCAGGACTGAAATTGAGTGGCGTGCTACTAGATGAATCTATTCCATAATAGTAAAATAAATAAATTTTACTATAATAACAGGTCATTATTATAAACGTACAGGATGTGTATTTTGAGACGATAAGTTTAAATATTTTCAATGCTTAATTATCAGATATTTTTCCCCTCCTTGTAAATATAGAACGACTTTTTCTTCTTTCATTTAATAGAAGCTTTTTGTAGCGCGTTTTTGTTAGATATTCCCTTGAAATCAGATATTTTCCATTGGTAGTGCAGCATTGTAGTGTTAATCCACAAACACTTTGACTAACTTACGCATTTATGCGTGATTATATTGTAAACTGATCTACTTAATATTAAAAAATATATATTTTATGGAAGATTTAAGATATATTTTTCTCAACGCTTACTTATCCAACGTACATAAAAAAACTCGTATAACATATAGTATAAAAGGGTATTTCCCATCTGATCATATGATCAGATTGTAGTTGCATCTGATCACACAAAAAGTTCCCATCTGATCACGGATCCGATGCAACTACTTTTTTGAATTAAATGTTGTGCCAACGGATCACAAAAATCCTAATATATAATTTTGCGTGTAATATTACTAAGCAATAATAATAATAACCTTCATCTATACGACTTATTCAAACCTACGAACTAATTCTATAGAATAGAATATACTTTATTTTACACCACAAAAACAGAAAGAAACAATAAAAACTTAAGACTAAACATTTGGAGTACGATGGGCGGCCTTATCGCTCTGAGCGATTTCTTCCAGGCAACCTATGCATGGACTGGACTGGACAGTTATTATATTATATGAAGCTAAATTACCACTCACTCACTGACTGACATAATTGTTCTCCATCGCAATGCAGCCACGGCTTGGCCTAGAGATGCGGTACAATTTCAACATTTAAGTTGACAGCTGTCAAACTTTAAACTGCCATAACTCTGAAACGGCTGGACCTAGAGATGCCCTACTAAGCTCAATCGACAGGTGTTAGAGAGGGCAACATTTTTGATGACAGCTGTCAAACTTTAAACTGCCATAACTCTGAAACGGCTGGACCTAGAGATGCCCTACTAAGCTCAATCGACAGGTGTTAGAGAGGGCAACATTTTTGATGACAGCTGTCAAACTTTAAACTGCCATAACTCTGAAACGGCTTGGCCTAGAGATGCCGTACAAAGCTCAATCGACAGGTATTAGAGAGAGCAACGTTTTCAATGACAGCTGTCAAACTATAAACTGCCATAACTCTGAAACGGCTTGGCCTAGAGATACCATACTAAGCTCAATCGACAGGTGTTAGAGAGAGCAACATTTTCGATGACAGCTGTCAAACTTTAAACTGCCTTAACTCTGAAACGGCTTGGCTTTTTTATCCGATTCTAAAAATAACATATGTAAAAGCAATATAATGAGGTCCTTACAAGCAATGCTCAATGATTTCAATCCTTTTGTCAAAGTATACAAAAAGGTGGCTGCAATTTTAGCAGAAGAGGAATTAAAAGCAACCTCAGAAAATCGACCCAAATATTCGGTATCAATGCAGATTTATAAACATAACCTAGATAACCTATATTTATAGAATTTGATTGTTTTGTTAATTTGTCAGTTTATTTTGAATGTTGATATAAAATAAAAATAATTTGTGTAAAAACTTTTGCAGTTTTTATTTACCATATTTATTAAACACAACTAACGAAGCTTTATGAATCTATATTTAATATTCTTTGAGAACCGATGACTACAGAAACATCTATCTACATTTTGCACCTAGATGTGTATTATGAGTCAAATTTTACCCGAGCGAAGCCGGGTTTTCATCTAACATAAAAATATTGATTTTGATTCGACAACATAATATATCCGCAAAATTCGGATTATGGAGAATTTCGTCAAATTTCACCCGAGCATAGCCGGGTTTTCATCTAGATGCAATGTGGTCCTAACACTACGCTACCTAAATAATAATTTAGTTTTTAGTTTTATTTTAAAGTTCATTTTCAAGTTAAAAATTAGTTATGTTTCATATTATGTTATTAGTGTTAAGGAATAAATAAAGCTCTTTTTATTTTATTTTATTTTTATTTAATTATGTTATAGGTTATTATTATTATTGCTTAGTAATATTACACGCAAAATTATATATTAGGATTTTTGTGATCCGTTGGCACAAAATTTAATTCAAAAAAGTAGTTGCATCGGATCCGTGATCAGATGGGAACTTTTTGTGTGATCAGATGCAACTACAATCTGATCATATGATCAGATGGGAATAACCCGTATAAAAAGGTTATAAAACCTAAAGTATTTTATATAAGCTAAATGTGATTTGTATAAAAATGCAACAAGTTTATCATTTTATTCTAGAACTTCGCGTACCAACTGGCAACGGGTGTTATTTAGCTTCAACGATTCGAGCCGTCATTATGCTGAAATTGTTTCCTCTATCACGAACAAAATAGTTCTTAAAGTTGAAACAGTTTCACACTAATTCCTGCTTCGCAAAGGTTTTTGGTAAAGCGGGCACGAAGTTCGCCCCTTTCTTGGGGGCAGTGGGGGCTAAGGAGGCAATAAGTGCCCCACCCTCTATTGTACCGGCACTTTAACTCGGGTGCAGTGATTTGATAACGCCGTTTGTTTCAAGAGATACTCGCAATGGTCATCATTTCATAGCTGTTCTTTCTAGTTAATTCATTTTATTGGATCCATTTTATTAAAAGGCAGATGACGACATAAAAAGCAATTAACAAATTACGACATAAACAAACTTCCTGGCTGTTTCAAAGGAAGTAATAATTAGCTCGGAGTTGAGCGTAATAAGTTCTATATTTCGTTATCTCGATCATCGTATACGAAAATATTTTTTCCTAATTATCTATAATGAATGCTATATTTTATAATTAAAACACATCAAAGTCGAAGCATATATATTTATATCAAATTATAATTTGTATTAAAGTTATTTTAATTGGTATACAAAATTATATTGAGTTTCTTGAAGCTTTCGGAACGGAATAATAACATTGGACACACAAAGTGGAACGTTTCGGTTGAAAAGATAAGGAAAATTTTAAAGGTCTATTTGGAAAATTCAGAGCAACTTCAAAGAGATCAACATACTTTATGCTTGTTTGATTGAAGCTAATCAAAGGTATTTTCGACTAAACGCTTGTAAATTATGTAAAACAAATTGTAGTAATTTGTATGATTGTTACTTTTCGTAAATTTTATTAATAAAAACACAATTTATGTTTATAATTTGTTGGTTAGGCCAAAATGATTATTAAACAGCTGAAATGTTTACCTTCACAAAAACTAAATCCAATAAAATTCAAAACACGTTAAAAGTCACGTTATACATAATAATTAGTTTTAATTTTTTATCAAATGTGCCACAGCACACACACCTCGATGATTGTTGGTGTATTTCCCATAACCGTGTATAATCAAAATGGCTGGCCTTTTAGTAAAACATATCCCTTGCCGAATTTGCTCCATATGCGTCGTTAGGGCTTTTTGTGTGACCTTACACGTACTGAATGTACAAAGCGACATGCCCTAATTCCACAGCCCGTAATTACAAATATTCACGTTAAATTAGTGGAAATTATGTTAATTATATACAATAAAGTATATGAGACGGACACCTATAAAAATACTATTGTATGTAGGTATATCTATACTAATATACCTGTATAATACACATTTATTATCGTAATTATGTAGACAGCCGCCGTGCGGTGCTCGACAGCGTCGAGGGTGGTTTCTCTTAAAAATATGTATTTTTAATATGATTTTATGACAAATCAATTTGTCGATTTCAGTTGTTACAACAGTAAAGTTATTGAATTATTTTAAAAAATTCAGGACAATTTACACAGTTATTGGCTAGTAACTGGTTTCGTAAAAAGAGGATTTTTTCTTCTACCGTAACTGGTTACGAGACTCCGGTTTCGTACGCGGCCGAAGCGGTAATATCTAACCCTTTGGTAAGCTCAAATCTTGTGTTACGGGTGCTAGAACCAAAGTTTTGTTAACAAAAAGTTTATAAACAAAAATATATTTAAAACATTTCGTTTTAAATATATTTTTTTAACAAAGCTACCAAAATAGTCCGTTAACTGATTTTTGTTAACAGAAAAAAATTAAAACAATATTCGGTTAGTTGTCTATACTTTTTGCTATTTTTATGGTTTCTGCATGGGCATCGGTTATCGCTATAATAACCAAACAATGGTTATTATAACTTATTATCTGTTTCTTGTTTAACCTACTTAATCATCGAAGTTATTAAACTAAGAACAACCTACGCTAATTAACTAAAGGATAAGCTTGCATTAATTAATACGCTCTCAAAGATAGAGTCCATAAAATTATTACAAACAATGTTTACGGCAAGTAATCTTCTCCGGTCACTAAGTTACCGTAAACCTAAGTGCTTTTAAGTGGGTTGGTCCGGAAGCGAGGTCGGATCCCTACTTAATACACACTTGAACCTAATCACGGGGCAATAAAGGTCAAATTGTAGCGACAATAAAGTACGCATGGTCGGAAATATTAATATCGCTTACAAAAAGTGGCTTAGGGGTATGTATGTTGCAAACTGGACACAAAATTGCGGGGGTTGCAGAACAATTCATAATACGAGTCTAGTAACCTACTGTTGACCAATAATTGGTATAAATGTTAAATCATACCAATTTTCTAATCATTCGATATCCACATTTTGCCCTAGCTACATATTAAAATTATGCGTTTTTTTATAAAATCGCGGCGTGGTTTCGACACTTTCAACCCACGACCTTTGGAATGAAAGTTGATTGTGCTACGACTCAGCCTTTTTAGTCATTGGACAAATTTAAATTTAGCTACATAGCATAGCTTTGGTGGAAAGGCACACAAAACTTGGTAGGATAAAATATTTAATCCTAAGACACAATATGGCGGGAACCTTTCAGAATTTATCTTGTGCTGGCCCACATCCGCGGCGTGTTTTCATTTCGGATTTGTTCGAAACTTGCCGCGGAATCCAAACAGCTGGCTTCGGGTATTTCCCTTTCCTCTCTCAGCGAGATCTTGACGACTGGCTTTTGTGATTTAAAAAGATTTGCAGATCTAAAACCGCTTATAGCACGCATTGCTCGACGCTGAACGATTGCCTCCTGCGGAGAGTAAAGTAGATTTCATTTGGTTTTGTTTGTTTTTCTCATATACGTTTTAAACATTGTATGTGTATTTGCTTTAGGGATTGTGCTTGAAGCTGTTTAAATTGGCTGTGTAGTCAATTATTGATGTTGAAATAAATTAAACTTATTTTTTATTTAACTGAGTAAATGTAACTGAAATAAAAGAAAATATCAACATAAACAGTAAAATATAAATACTATATAATACAATACTATCTCAATCATAGTAAAATATATTCAAATAAACATTATCCCTGTTTCTATATCCCTAAAATAAAATATATTTAGCTGATACTACAAGGGCTCGGATTCATTTGTAATATTCGCGTGCTTGTTACCGTTTGGCATTTTCAGGGAAATCGCGAAAAGTCACGGACACAATTATTTATGTAGAACATGATAATTCAGATACAACCGTCTTTACGATTTAATTTTACCTTGCACTTTTATTTTTCTGTGGATTTTGTTAAAAGGAAAGAAAATTGGAGGGTGCAAATGACGTTTTCAATGGACTCAAACCCCGAATTTGAGACCCCAGGGAAGTCAAATTCATTCGGCGGAAATTTCAGCTTGAGTAGCTTTAGTATAGGTATTAAACCGTTTTTCCTCTGGACGGGCGCTATATAATGAGACACTAGATTACTTGGTTGCAAAATTCTTTAAAAGATTATTTTCTTAGCTAGGTTAACATAAAATAAAAATGTATGAACCAATATTATTTACTTAAGTGCTTTCCATTTTATTAAGCACGTCAGCTTTGTCCTACTGCTAAGTAGCAGGTTTGCTGGTCAAAAACCTTGGCGTTAAGAGCCCACCTTTGGTAATGTACAAATAAAGTATGTATTAAATAAATAAATTAGAGATATCGCTCTTTAGCGATAAAGCCGCCCATTATACATGTTTCTTTTTGTGTTGTAATCATGTGTTTTGTTTTTGGTGTACTTATAAGTGTTTTTGTAATTATTCATCTATTGGATGAATAAAAATGATGCCTAAAATAATTGATTGCTGAATAATCGTTGCCCATAGATATACATTTTTTTTATCTTTCATATTTGAGGTACCGAACAGATGTGATTTTACTCACTAACACGCTCAAATACTGCGCACTGCCTGGTACAGCCCTTATTTTAACGTAGGAACGATAATCAGAAACTCATTGTGACAATATCGAACGCTTTCAGTAAATTGTTGAGAAGACTCTTGACGCAAGAGCAGCCATGATAGTTGATTCCAAAGGTCGTCTCAAATAGGGATTAAATTGGATCTCAGTCTAATAGTTATTCGATACTAGGCTTAGTCACAAATCTGAAGATATAGTAAATACATTATTTAGGTTGCGTCTTAATTATAGATAGACCAGATGATGGTATCATTTTGTCAGAAAATAGGCTTCGAGTCTATTACGCTTGAAAATATTTCAGCACACGATCTGCTGTATGTTGGTCCACCAGGATAAATTGCCAATATTCATACATAACCTTACCATACCCTCTCATACTAGGTGATTAGGTTCATTTCATAATGGTCTAGGATACTATATAATATAGATGTCAACGGTTGAATGTTGTTTTATACTTTACCCATAAACGACAAAGCGTCATAAAACCCGCTGCCTCTGGAGGATGCATTACCTTTGAAGGACAAATAATTGTGAGGTTACGATAAAAATATTAATGTTAATAAGAATTATGCCCATTGATCTTTTGTGACTGGCTTATAAGCACAGCGAGTGAAGGTCCACTTGTGGCTCAAGGTATAGTAGGTTCAATTTCTCTTGACTAACGATGATTTTAAAACATATAAAGCAATGGATTCTGGGTGTATTCTTTGTAATATATTTTTATGTAGACGTATCAGACACCAAAATAGGCTTTACGCTAGATATGAGTTGAAAACCACAGCAAGCTCGGGTTTCATTTGGCAACTAGATGTTGTTGGTAATCATTGCCCAGTAATGTTAATAATTGTATATTATTATTCTAGAGATCTGTCTTGATGTATAGATCATACTAAAATGGTTTTAAGTTGCTATTTGTGCAATCATCTTTAATGAATGTCGAATGGGATGAAATTGTTAGTAATATGTGCAACATAGACAACAATGCTTATACGAGTAGATAGATGAATGTATATAACACCAATTTCAAACGTAATAATATCAATATCTCAAACAGAAACATAAGCCGAAAAGATGCGTGCTAAAAGAAAATAAAACAAAAGCTTATATCCAAGCGAATTACGTCCATTAGGGAAAACAACATCCCCAGCTGACTCCAATACAATCAAATAAAAGAATCATGCGGAAAACGTACCTTAAGAAACTCTTTAGGCGTCCACAATTACAATCCACTTGTCAATTGGGAATCAACACATCACTACATGCGATATACGCGCGATTATTTGCTTAGCATACTGCGGTTATTAGACACGTGACCGGCTGGATTGTGTTGTGTATCGTGTATTGATGGGCAAGGTGAGCGGTGGCCTGTGAGACGTGGTGCCTCCTCAGCGCCGCGAGACCGACTGCTGGGGCGGGGGATGCGCGCCGCCCGCCCAAGCCGCCCAAGCCGGAACCCCGATACAAAATTAATACTTGTTTTGCTAAAACCGATTTCGATTTGTCGACCCCCGAATTGGTAAAGTTAGACGGATCTTGTTAACGATAAAGGGTTCTAATCAACATGCTCGACAATGCTTTGATATTTCTTGAATTCTTCGACATTATTTGAGGGTTAAGTTATTTGTTGCCGTAGGTTTATCACTGCCTTTATATCAGAGAGACTAATTATGGATATGCCACAAATATAAGCAATACATTTTTATTTATGAAAATGGTGTGTATACCACAAATAGTAAACTGTTAGGTAGTGTCACTACCACACAGTTTGTAGTTTGTAGAACTTTGACAGTGTATATTTTATAGGATCCAAGCGCAAAAGCTAGTCCATCACAAAATAAGTAACACAGAAAAGTCATTAGTAAATTACTAACGGTTAGCGAGCACCAAAAAGAAAGGGCAAGCCAAGTGATGTGTAACGACGAAATCCCGTGAAGTGAGTTCGGAAAGACAAATATTGTGACAAAGGCCTACAGACACGAAGTTTCGGAAGAGGGCGCTAGATCTATCCATAATTTATGCTCCTTTGCGAGCCTAACGGCTTTTGGTTTTGGGAATCCTATGTTTATGCTAAATCTTAGAACCCTGAATTTATGATTTTCTTCACGTATTTGGGTATACTTATAGCATATAGATTAAGCTTGAATTAAGTCAGTTAATCTCTATGTCTTAACTATAACTCAAATATTCTGAGCCATTACCATAAACTGAAGTATGCTGAAAGGTAGTTTCTTGTCTTAAACAGTAATAAAATTACATAAATAACTATAGCTTCGTGCTTACCACGGGGTTAAATAATGCTGTGTGAATTGACTATTACTTATTATTATAAAATAAATCAATGCCTCTTTTCGTTAACTCAAAAAATGCTAGGCCGATTTAATATAGTGCTTTGGTTTTAAAATAGTCGTAGTAGCCCAGGTAAGGTTTAAAAGTTGAGAAAACGTGAAAATATAGCGGGCGAAGCTGCGGGCGGGTCAGCTAGTATCTATTATTTACCACTTTAGTCTCTCCAGGACCAAAAAAGTTCATCAGATAAAAATGCCAACAGTAGTAAAACTCGTGCGAAGTAACATATCACTAGCATCTCATAATTTGAGCTGAGACCTCGGCTAGAGCTTTAAATTCAACAATGTTCGCAGTTCCAAAGCTGTTGGTATTCCTTCAGCAAGATCGGAAACTTTGTTCCTCAGCTAACAAACTTCATATCTACATAGTTCAAGTCCTGAAACAATGTAGAAACTAAGCTAGCAACTCATGAACTTTGCAGGTTAGGTATTAAGTTAAAAGGTTTGGTCTACTGCACTGTTTCTCATTTAATGGAATTTGTTTGTAAATTGACATAATTTTAAACTTCTTAACCATCACTTACTATCATAACAATATATTACATCGATATTTTAATGATGGAAACTGGTGGGTAGGTATTACGATAAATAATTCATTAACGCGCGGAATACGTTGTCCAAAAAATTACTTTCACAGAGAACTCACACTAAACCTATACTTCAGTTATTCAATAATTTTTTAATAGTGGACAGGACAAGTACATAGTTCGTGTTCTGTTGTCATAAACAATTTTAATCCCAACTAATTTGTATGTAAATACAGGACTGTGCAAATAGTTATGCTTGTCATGTTTTAATTTCATGTCAAACAGCCATTTTGGTGTTATTTATAGGACATATCAAATAGAACCCTATACTATTCTAGGGGTTTCATAAACAAGTTTATTTTAATGTACATGTGTCTAATATATTTCATACAAAGAGGGGTTTACCGATAACGAAGAAATCTAATGAAAAGTCGTAAATCCATCAGATATTGCAGATCGCATGTGGCTGTGAAAACGAGAAGCGAAGCATTTCATCAACGGTCCGAGCGACCCGCACGACTCGTCGGACCAATATGACCGCACTAGGGTGGAGACAGCGACCGACTTTCTCAGTTATACATTTCGACTTAATATTTGATAAATTAATAAATTTTAAAACAACATTATCAAAATAGCTGTAAAAAATCTCTAAACAAGCGACTCTGACCCGAAAACATATTGTCCGCAATTTGTCAGCAGTAAATGAGAGGTTGAAGACCGAACTAAGATAACTATTTAAAATATTATTTTCTTTACATTTAAATAAAAATACTCAAATTTATTTTTAAATACATAAAAAACTATACAATAGGTACCACCCACTGTCAAAAATATATCAAAACGGGTAATCACACAACACAGCTAAGCTTAAGCGGCCTGCGACGCGTATAGAGGAATTATCCGACAATGTGAATTGTTATGTAATTATTATTTTCACTCTGGCTGTCATGAACAAAAAATCTTTATGATTAATCCCGCGCTAAGAACTATCTGTAACTTTGATCTGCACAAATACTCTGAAACGGCCTGGCCTAGAGATACCCTACTAAGCTCAATCGACAGGTGTTAGAGAGAGCAACATTTTCGATGACAGCTGTCAAACTTTAAACTGCCATAACTCCGATACTAAAAAAACTAAAACTTTAAACTTTTAGCAGTGGGACCACGAACCCATGATTTTAACTATGACTGGTAGTCCCACTAAGCAGTGGGACCACGAACCCATGATTTTAACTATGACTGGTAGTCCCACTAAGCAGTGGGACCACGAACCCATGATTTCAGGGATAGTGGGACCACGAGTCATAGTGGGTGAATCACAGTGGGACCACGAGTCACTACCCCAAATATGGAATCGAATAAAAACTGTCGTGGTTTGATAAATTCATATTGAGATAAACGGGCAATACACGAACCTTATTTACGTAGACTATTGATCAACCGATTTCGTCCCAGAACGTGCACTGCGGACCGGCGAGCGGGCGTGATCCGTGTCCTTGTAGTGTCCTTGATCCTGAAGAGGTCCCACGTTCTGGGACGAAATCGGTTGATCAATAGTCTACGTAAATAAGGTTCGTGTATTGCCCGTTTATCTCAATATGAATGGAATCGAATACCTACTGACTTTTAGAATTTCATTTAGGTTCATTTCATTTTAGAATTCCGGCTTTTTTCGAATCTCCGGCTTTTATTTTTACCCCGTCGGTATTATTGCGGTCACAGCTGGGGTCCGTTCGCATACAATTGGATTTTTAACCGGAGAGTTCATCGCACACTGTCTTTATTGGGTCACTGTGTATTAGCTTTAATGGAACATGCTAAGGCGAATTGGCACACTATTGAATGCTTAGTATTCAGGGTTCATATTATTTATTGACTTCTCCAAGTAATCTTTAAGATTTTATGGAAATAAATGACATAAATTTCCATAAAAATGATTTTCATGCACAATTTATGCAATTAAATATATTAAAAAAAAAACAAATGTATTAAATAAAGTCGTAGAGTTAAAATTCACTTTCATACACACAATAATATTTTAAAGTCTATTTTTTTGCTCTAATTTTAAGTAGCGATAAGAAAATTTGAACCCTTTGCGCTAAATTTCCTTTCACCGAACAAAAGAACAAAAGCAAAATAGTAAATACCTGACAGGACATAAAGCTTGCTCTAAGCTTGTAGGTTCTTTATAAGGCACGTGCGCGCTAGAAATTTAATCGAGAGATGTAGGCGTCGACCGCATTACACCGTCATATTGTGCTGATGAAGCTTGTGGTATACCACGGTATAGCTAGCTGTACATTTGTAGGGGAATATGGCACTCAAAATATTTGATAACATGTTGGAACTATTAGCAGACTTTTTAAGTAAGTAGTAAGCGTTTATGTGTTGATACAAGATTGAAAAATGAAATATAATGACATACATAATAGTTTATGATTTTGGATATCAAAATTAAAATTGTATTGCGCTAAGGTTTATCACAGGTCTTCGTTAATTAATTTTTAATAAAGACAGTAGGTAATGTAAATAGGTGATAGCATTACTAGTAAAAATAGTTACTAATCTATTTCAGAAAATCCACACAAACTTGAATAATCCTTTCATAAACTTTTCTTTACTTCGAATAAACGAAATCCGTTTCAGTTTTACGCGAAAGCTATTGAATACATTTTATCACGAAGAGCTGCCTTTTGTCGACACGATTCAATACGCTTATACAAACTAATCCTCAGACAAAACAATTGGACAAAGAGCTGTTCCATTGATTAAAATATCCGAACTACTGACCCATATCCGCGGGCTCGCTTGGACTCGTATTTCTCTCCGTCACGCTTAAACATAAAGAGCATAGCTTTTGTTAGTGAACTTACAAAAACAATTGAATGGATAGGTACCCTATTATTTCCAGTATAAGTAGGATAATACCTAACTATCCGTGTCTGTTTCAAGGAGCATAGCATAAGCACCTCTATTAACGTTCCCTCTGCTATAACACAAAGACTAGAAGTCTCCGGACGAGAGAGATTAGGATTAGGAGAATTCAGAATAGCTGCTGCGGGTTGGTGAGTATCACATGTACTATAAAGTTTTAGTAGGTATGAATATGTTGCCTACTGTATGTGGGTTGCGTCAATAAAAGATTGTTTTTATCACTGAGTTTATATTAATTATTCTGATTACAAGAAATACAAGGTTTACAATATAAGATTCGTTTAGGCGCTCTAGATGTTAGGATGTGACTGAGGCAGCCATGAGGCTCTGCAGTCAACGCTCATACATAATGAATTTAGCTTAGTCAACAAAACATAACATTCACGACTCTTAGTACATAATCTGTGTCACCACATTAATCCTCCCCTTTTTTTAAAAAAAATACAATTTTTTTCAACTATTAAAACAATTAAAACTTCAATATTCAAACAAGACTTAAAAGGGTACACTTCATTCACAATGTTACATCGAAAACGCTTACTCTACAATAAACAACACGCGACGGATATGGCCGCATTCCGAAGCGTGGAGTTACATTACACTTAGGTACTTATTATCAACTCAATGACAAATTACATTTATAAAAATTAAACGAATACAAAAGAACACAAATACAAAAGAACACAAATTAAACGAATACAAAAGAAAATTCAAATACTCAATTACATTTTACATTTTACAAACAAAAATAAATGAATAGAAATTACAAATTAGTTAGACTCAAAAATTCCAAAAACATAATTAAAATCTCAAAAATAACTCTTTAAAAAATTTTTTAACACATAATATATTCTTTAAATTTTAGCTGAATTACTACAAAAGGTAGTCACCCCCTGCCATAAAAAATTAACATTGACAACGCATTGTCAACACTTCATGGGGTAACGCCAAAAAAAATATTATTAACACATTCAGTTTTCAAAGAATATAAAAGTACACACATTACATAAAAAAAATACATTAATTTTACCAAACTGTTTAACACTTTAAACTTAAACACTTAAAACTTTCACTCTAGGCGATGCAACATTTTGCACCGAACCTAGTTCTAAATTGTTAGGGGAATATATCTGCCGTTGAACCCATTTTTTTATTCTTGCATAACTTCTAACACATAAGAAGTATGTTAATGCTAATAGAATCAATACTATGAGCACTATAAAAAATATTTTGAAAAGATTTAGATGCTCTTCAATTTTTGACACTTTCGCATCTGATTGTGCGATGATCACTTGCTCTTTAACTTCTTTACTCTGATTGTAACCCATTTTGTAAATATAAAAATAAATTTTGTATATAAAAAATTATCAGTATGAACAAGTCTAAGAATCAACAGTGAATGAACACGAAGAATAAAATAAAATTTAATTACGATATACAAAACCATTTTCGCAATTACTACAAAAAAAATAAAATTTCACAATACCAAAATTGCATCTATGTTGCAATGACCTATATACTTACGATTCACTGTTCATGTCAGCTTATATTCAATCTGAAATTATTTAAAATAAATGTTCCATACCATAATTATCGTTCTTATTTCAATGCATTAAAGTCTAAATCTAACTGGCAACTTAACAGTACGACCGCTACGAGTAGTTCGTTGCGTCACCTTATCGCTCGAATTGTCGTCAGTACTATTTGTTCGTGATCGTGAACAATCATTATCATCATTAGCAAAGTCGCGAGTTCGATTCTCGCTGCAAGATGTTCTAATAATAGCTTCAGGTGATGCTTGATTATTAGAATCATTTTCCGTTAAAATATAGGCAGGTTTTACACGATCAATAGACACATTCGAAATCCTATTATTAATTTGTAACTTAAAAATTTTATCATTCCTATCAAGTACTTTATACGGACCGTCATAAGGTGGTTGTAAAGATACACGTACTGAATCGTTCCTAACAAAAACAAATTGACATTCTTTTAAATCTTTATGTATAAATATTTTCTTAGAATTTTGATTTACTCTAGTCACAGGTTTATAACTATCTATAGTTTTCCTAATTTTATTTACGTAACTTTCTGAGTCAATTTTAACATTCTGAGCTTTTTCATCATAAAATTCACCTGGTAATCTAATAGTAGTTCCATATACCATTTCAGCTGCACTTACGCCTGTATCTGCGCGCATAGCCGCACGTAAACCTAACATAACGGTTGCTAACTCGTCTATCCATGACTTATTATAATTAAGGCGTGCCATAAGGGCTGCTTTCAACGATCGATGCCAACGTTCTACGGCACCATTACTCTGTGGATGGTACGGTGTTGTTCTAATCCTGTTTATTCCTAAAAGAGACATTAACTCCTTAAACAAATTACTTTCAAATTGTCTACCTTGATCACTAGTAAGTTTTTCAGGACAACCAAAACGTGAAATCCATCCGTCATAAAAAGCTTTAGCTACAGTTTCTGCTGAAATATCTTTAGTTGGAATAGCTTCAGTCCATTTAGTACATCTATCTATCATAGTTACGCAATATCTATATCCCTCGGAACTAATTGGCAAAGGTCCTACAATATCGATATGTATGTGCTGAAAACGATCTGTCGTCTGAAACTGGCCTAAATCAGAAACCGTATGTTTCAAAACTTTAGATCTCTGGCATCGTACACATGATTTCGACCAAAGACTAATATCTTTATTCATGCCTTTCCAAAAATATCTATCTTTAATAAGTTTTCTAGTCGCATTTATTCCGGGATGACTTAAATTATGAATCGCGTCAAAAGCTACTCGTCTAAAATTTTCCGTAAGGTAGGGTCTTACACGTTCTGCTGATGTTTCACATACGACCGATTTCTCACTACCTTGTAACATTATCCGTTTGAATTGCAACTTGTTATTGTCTACGAACAATTGTGCAAGCTGTTTATCTACTTCCTGCGCCGTGGCGAGTTCTGCGAAATCGACCACCGTTGGGCAAGATATCGTTTCTATTCTAGAAAGACAGTCAGCTACAGAATTATCCTTACCGTTTATGAAACGAATATCTGTCGTAAATTCACTTATGAACATGATCTGTCTAGCTCTGCGAGATGTTTCCTTATCGCGACCGTTACCTATTTTACTGAATAAATACGTTAAAGGTTTATGATCCGTTAATATGATCGTTTGTCGCCCTTCGATTAAATGTCGAAAGTGAATTATCGCTAAATAAATTGCTAATAATTCCCTATCGTATGTGCTATATTTTTTCTGAGCATCAGATAAACGCTTCGAGAAAAATCCTAACGGTTTCCATGACTTACCTTCTCTTTGCTGTAAAGATGCACCAACACTGGTATCACTAGCATCTGTCATAAGAGTAACTGGGCTATCTGTAGATGGATGAGATAATAAAACTGCATTTTGTAAACTTAACTTAGTAAGTTTAAACTCATCATCAGCCTCATCAGTCCATTTAATTACCGTTTTATCCTTACGCTTTGAATTATGAAGGAATTTATTCATCTCAGCTTGCTGGTCCGCCGCATGGGGCATATGAGATCTATAAAAGTTTAACATACCCAAATATCTTCTAAGTTCTTCCACTGTGGTGGGCCTCGGGAAATCCACGATGGCCTTTACCTTGTGGTCCAGGGGTCGAATTCCACTAGTCGACACCTCATAACCTAGAAATTCAAGTTTTTCCTTAGCAAAAACACATTTTGATATATTTATAGTTAAACCATTCTCATCAAATCGCCTAAAGACTTCCTCAAGATGTTTTCCATGACTTTCTATATCATCGCTCGCTATGATGACATCATCTATATATGCAAAAATAAAGTCTAAACCATTTAAAACATCATTATCTATAAATCTCTGAAAGGTTTGAGCACTGTTACGCAAACCGAAAGGAAGCTTACAAAATTCCCAGAGGCCAAAAGGAGTAATTACAGCAGTCTTCTCTATGTCCTCTTCAGCCACTGGAATACAATTAAATGCTCTGTTAACATCTAACCTACTATAGACCTTTTTACCCGACATTAGATAGGTAAAATTCTGTAACCTCGGAATAGGATACCGGTCAGGTTTAGTAACAGCATTTAATCTTCTATAATCACCACAAGGCCTAATGTTACCATCTTTCTTGGGCACTATATGTAACGGGCTGGCCCAGGCGCTCTTACTAGGTCTGCAAATCCCTAACTCCTGCATAACTTGAAATTCTTTCTTAGCTTTTACATACCTGTCAGGAGGTAGGGGTCTGGCCTTCGCATGCACTGGAGCTCCCGTTGTTTCGATGTGATGGTAAACCTTGTGCTTAATATTCTCCTTGAAACAAAAAGGTTTGGTAATATCCACATACTTTAATAATAAATCACTAAACGGGTGAGAATCCACAATAGTTCTCACTGCTGATTCTATAGAGCATGTTACAATACTCCCTATCACATTTAAATTCGTTATTTTATCAACCAGCCTTTTACAAGATAAATCAATTAATAGCTTAAAATTCACCAAAAAATCGGCACCAATTATAGGCTGGCTGACATCCGCAATAATAAAAATCCACTTAAAACTACGACGTAGTCTTAAATCTAGTTCCATAGTGTGGAGTCCATAAGTTTTAATTTCTGTCCCATTAGCCGCATATAGTTTGTGTCCAGATTCACTGACTCTAATATTTTTATTCACATAAGTACGCGGAAACACAGAAACATTAGCTCCACTATCCACTAAAAAACGCAAACCGGATTTATAATCCATGACACTTAGACGGTGATTCACTACAGGCTGGGCACAGTCGTCCGCCGCCGACTGTACCTGTCCTAGTTTTCCTGGGCCTTATTATTTGCACTCCTAGATACACTACCATTTCGCTTATTCCAGGCGCACGGTTCCACGCACCTGTGTGCTTTATGCTTATAGCGGAAATGATATGTACATAGCCAATTCGGGTCTCCAGGGTTCCGGCTGGTGCTGCGTCCTCTTGATTGGGGTCGTCCTCCGCGTCCGCGTCCTCCTCCGCGTTGATGATTATCCCATCGGGAATTTCTGTTACTCTCTAATCTTCCGAGACGCGTGGTTAGTGTTTTGATTTCCGCCACTAACGTACTGAAACTGCCATTTTGTTCGTCAACGCGGGCTACCGAATTGATCGGTCTAGATGTCTCCATCACCCTATCTGCAATGGATGCTAAGGTCGTTAGTTCTTTGGCATCCACTACAGCCAAAACGCTCTTAATGTTGGTGGGCAAATGGTTAATCCACAATATCAATAATGTTTCATCAGGTATCTTATCCCTGGCCAGATCTTTCATACGACGCAACAATTGAGACGGCTTCTGATCTCCCAATTCCATTTCCCCAATCAATTTCTGAATTTGTCGGTTTTCCGACTCTTCGTAAACCTCCAACAACCGGTTTTTAAGCGCCTCATATTTCCCTGTAGCCGGCGGTTTAATTAAAATGTCCGTAACCTGCGATAATGCGTCCTTGCCTAGACGCGCGATGACCACATTAAATTTCGACTCATCTGAAGCGTTTTGTGGTTTTAAAATCGCCTCGGCCTGGATAAACCATAAGCGCGGTTTATCATGCCAAAAATCTGGAATGCGCGAAGAAACTGCTATGGCACTCACGGTTTCCTCCATGATTCGGGCTTCCATCTTATTTTGTCTTCTTATAAAACTCAGCGGCGCGGTTAAGTGAGTCACACCCGCTTTTATTCACTAGACGCAACCCGATAAATAAAATCACGTTAAATGATCACGTCGGGGTCACCAATTTAGTAGGTATGAATATGTTGCCTACTGTATGTGGGTTGCGTCAATAAAAGATTGTTTTTATCACTGAGTTTATATTAATTATTCTGATTACAAGAAATACAAGGTTTACAATATAAGATTCGTTTAGGCGCTCTAGATGTTAGGATGTGACTGAGGCAGCCATGAGGCTCTGCAGTCAACGCTCATACATAATGAATTTAGCTTAGTCAACAAAACATAACATTCACGACTCTTAGTACATAATCTGTGTCACCACAAAGTCTTCAAGGCTCAAAGAATGTGCTGGTGTTTGCATTCACAGGTTAAGGCACGTGTTTATACAAATCCAGAGTTTCGAAGCGGGGTTGGACCCCAGAACCTTCTGAATAAAATTCTTAGTTAAGTTTAAATTAAGCTCCCAGTTAGCTAGATCGGCTCCTTATCAAAGTTTTTCAGAGATTCTAATGAAAATTGCAATGGAATGTTCGAATTTATCGGGGCATTTTCGCATGAACTCTGTGATCAATATTTTGTTTAACATGATCACAATTATTATTAATGTTATATTTTTGTTTACTGCCCATGTTCTTGTAGAATTTTGTTATTTCTAGTTTGCAATTCTACAAACTATTGATAACAATGTCATCTTTTAAAATTAATAATAAGTTTGAAAAGCTTAAGAAACAAAAAGTAAATTAAAAAATAATATGAAAATTTACTATTAAATGTGTACTTTCATTGTATTGTCACAGCGCACCACATTCCTACGGTCCTGAAGTATCTCGTTACGGTTACTGAGAACCTTTAGATAAACAATCGCTAGGTATCCACTTAATTGGTCTGATTGGAAAACTTTGAGTTATCCTTCCGGCCAGTATCTGATTGCAAATTGATTTTAGTATAAGTACGCTTGAGGGAAATGTTTGTATACCGTGTTGCTAATTTGTTGTTTCAATTGCTTATAGGTGAAGGTGCGGTCATAAATCCATAACCTAATAGCTCTGTTACTTTTTTATGTTTAGGTGTGATTGGTTAAGTTTGCTATAACAATAGTGCGTTGCAAACTTGTAAATTTAACTCCATATTTTTCTTGAAAACGTTCTTTAATTTTTAAAAAGATCTATAAGTTATGACTAAATTATATGAATCTTTATATCCATAATATATTCAAACTGAATCACATAATATTCTCAACTTTATCTCCCAATATCCCAATACGAAATAGCCATCGAAATGCCTGACGACGTGGTATGCCAATTGGCACAGAATTAGCATAACGAGCATCCCTCCTAATGAATGGCCTTGCAATTGAAACAATAGTGGATTAGAACCGACGCCCTTATCTGCTTAACTGCTTATGCAAATCAACGGCGAGATGATACGAATCAAACGGTTTACGCAGAACTTTGTGCTTCATCAATTTAGGGATTGGAGTACTGTTTGTAAATAGAATGAGGTTTCGGAATGCTTTTGTTTTGTAAGAACAATTGCTATCGTATATCTCTTTTGTTTAATCCTCGCGTTACCAGATACTAGCAACTTGATTTGTAGTATTTGGTATTCCTTCACGCCCTATCAGTCCAGAATAGAAGAACTTTACGTAGATACCAATTGAAACAAGAAGGTTTTGTTAACAAAAATCGATTAAAGAGTTAAGGAGATTTATAAATTTAATTTACCAGTAAATTCAAACAATGTCACAACATTCTCAAATTCTCCATCGCAACAATAACACCTGAATTTTCAGTAACAAATTTACTGCGGGCAAAACTCCAGAATAGAGGTACATTGTTTAGGAAATCGATTACCTCTCGGAACAACGTCCGAACTTTCATTACGGAGCGTTCAACTACTAACTACAACACGCTTCTGGGGCTCCATTTCAAAGTACTTGTCGGCGACCGAATAGTCTAATAACTTAGTTAAATAATTAATTTAATTAGGTATAAGTGTGTATCGTTTCGCATTGTCAGTCTCGCATTGTAAAGTAGCTCTAGAAACAAAAGGAATCATAAACAAAGCACTGTTTCTCACGCTCCATTCATTGAAAGTTCCAGAAATCTCACGACTGTATCGAAGGGAAAGACAAAGACATCTTAAAAGTGTAAGAGAGATAGGGATAGTCTTCTAGAAGCATGAATCACACGCGTAAAACGAATGAGCGAGATAGATCGACAAGCGTACTGTTGTAAGAGCGGGACGGGCTATTGTTTATTTGTATTAGGCGCCGCACTTTTCTGGAATGTTAGAGTAATGAGTAGTAAAGCAAGTTGCATTGTATAAATACCTGTTTTATGGGACTTGCGTAGTCAGTTATTGTTTGGAGTTCTCATTGATCATTTCGGAAGTAATTACGCGATATAAGTACCGACCCGCTCTAGTGTAGTGAATAGTGTATAGTGCAGTGACTTAGTAGTATTTTAGTGCTTTAGGACTTTAGTGTTTAAGTTTAGTGCTAAGTGCTATTAAGATAAATCTAGTGTTAGTGTTTTGTGTTAATAATAAACGTTTATTGTGGAACGCTGGATTTTCACTGCATCTTCAGAGATCTTTGAGAATAACTCCTGTTTCCTCCTGAAACCACGGTGGTTAGGACCATCCCGCTACGGCTCCGGGTAGCTGGTAAGTCAGCTGCTTGTAAGTCATCTACTTCACGCCCCTCGACACATCACCGGACAGCAGGTGCAGACCGCATTTGCCGAGTGCCACGTGTGACACCCGTCAGTGCCTTGAGCTTGCGTATCGCATAGCTCGGCGTGTCGCACTGACCCTCGGCCCCCCCCGCGAACGGGTGCGGAAGCTGGTATCTCATCCGAGTGCACCCCGCCGCAACATCTGGTCCTTCGGAGAGCCGGATTTGCATCACTGGAAACTAGTGACGTGTTCAGGTAGATGCCGTAGTGACTGCCGTGTAGAGGAAAATAGAAAAGTGCGTACTGTATATCAGAGTGAGTGTTTGGTGAAGTTTAAAGAATGCCTGTGACACGGAGTGGAATAAACACGTCTCGGCGTTTACCTGAGGAGGAGCCCTCTGGCACGGAAGCCATGAGAACCCCGGTGACAACCCGTGAGTCATCGGGTCCCGCAGGTACGACTCCAGGCAATCTTATCGATATCACCGTACCTCTTGAAGCGCACTCAATAGAAAGAGTAACTATGAAGGAATCTAAACCTACCCGGCCTTCATCAGTGTGCTCTTCTAGAACTGACAAGGAAAGTAAAATACAAGAGCAAAGAAAACTTCTGAAAAAGCAATTGGCTCTTGAAGAAATTGAAATAGCTATTAATGAACAAAAAATTGCTTTAGAAAAGAGAATAATTGCTCTTGAAATGGAAGAGCTAGGCATGGGCTGTGCTGAAGCTGAAAATTCAGTGGACCAAGAGCCTGAAGGTAGAGAAGAAGATGTCCAAAGGTGGGTTTCTTCCCAGATCCACGTGTCTGCTGAGAAAAACCATGAAGATGGTTTTCCTGAAAAAAGAATTCAGGAAAAGTGTTTCATGAAAACACAAGATATGGCTTACTCAGTGAAGAGAGAGATCGACTGTGAAGAAAAACCTGAAACCTTGGCCACTGCGATTGTTAAGGCGATCAACTCTGCACAAAAGGCAAGCAGTGTACCATCGTTTATGAACGATCTTCCTATCTTTAACGGCAAATGTGTTGAATGGTTGGCTTTCAAATGTGTATACGATGAAACAAAGGAACTTTTCAGCAATGCACAAAACATGGCACGACTTCGGAAGGCGATAAAAGGATCCGCCCATGAAGCTGTACAAAGTATCTTGTATTCGGATTGTAACCCAGAAGAAGTTATGGAATCGCTTCGACGAAGATTTGCAAGACCAGAAACTCTAGTTCTGACAGAATTGGAAAAGCTGAAAAATCTGCCGAAGGTTACGGAAAATCCACAAGATATCTGTGTGTTTGCTAACACAGTTCATAACGCCGTGGCTGCGATAAGAGGACTCAAGAAGTCATACTACTTGAACTCACCGGAGATGATTAAGGAGATTATTGAGAAGATGCCGACAGTTTTAAGATTTCGCTGGTTTGATTTTGCTGCGGACCATGAGGAACCTGATCTGACGCTGATAGCTATGTTCCTGAATAGAGAAGCAGAACGATGTGGACCATATGCGGCTATATCTTCAATGGGAAAACGAACAGTCAGTCGTCAAGCCACTCATGTTACCACCGATAAGCAGAGTGAAAAACATCAAACCTGCCCAATTTGTGAAAAAGACCACAAAATGGAAAACTGTGGAAAATTTCAGGAAGCGACGGTGTCAGAAAGATGGATTATGGCGAAGAAAGCGGGCGCTTGTTTCAGATGTCTTTTAACCAATCATAGAAGACCAGATTGCCGCAGACCATCTTGTAAGAAATGCCATAAAGGTCATCACCGACTCCTACACAGTGACATCGAAGAAGAATCTCCGAAGCCAGAACAGAGTTCGAGAACGAATGAAGTCGCCAATAATTGCCACATTAACGGTCAAAGAAGAGCGTTCTTGAAAATGGTGCCCGTGGAAATCTATGGACCGAAAGGAAAAGTTAGAATATTAGCTCTACTGGACGAAGGCTCTACAGTTACTCTGTTGGATCATAAAGTCGCAGAATCTGTGGGACTTAAGGGCCCTATCGATCCGCTCTCACTCGAGACTGTAGGCGGAAAAGTTCTTAGAAATGAAAATTCTATGAAACTCAACATGAAGCTAAGAGGACTACATTTCTGGCAGAAACGTCAAATTAACGGAGCGCGTACCATAGATGCATTGCGTTTGACACCTCAAAGGATCAACAAGGAGAGGCTAAAAGAGTGCGCTCACTTGCGGAAAATAATAGATAAGCTGCACTATGAAGAAGAGTCGCCGAAGCTACTCATCGGACAAGATAACTGGGAGTTAATCGTTTCGAAGTCAACGCGCAAAGGAAAGAAGGGGCAACCAGCTGCATCACTTACAAATCTTGGTTGGGTATTGCATGGACTGGACGGAGAAGCTTCTCAAACTGTGAAGTACCTCACCTGCGCGCATCTCAGTACGAGCGACCGAGAAATGGATGGTGTTATCAAAGAAGACTACGCAATTGAGTCATTAGGAGTAGAACCACGCCACTCTTCGACTGATGCAGAAGAAAGAGCCATCAAGCTGTTGGAGAAGCAAGCTCCAAGATTGGAAAACTCAATTTCCAAGAAAACAGGGGGAGAGTCTGTAAAGAAAACACTTCGGACAGACTCCAGTACAGAAGTCGCTTGTATCAAGACCGACCCTAGAACATTCAAGACCTTCGTGGCACATCCATTTTTGGCAGAGATGGGTAAAGGAGTATCTTCCAACACTAACCCCTCGACGCATCGGACGAAAATCAGAAGAACGAGGCCTAAAGCGTGGGGACCCCGTTCTCATTGTGGACTCTACGATGCCTCGCAACTGCTGGCCACGAGGAGAAATCGTCAATGTTTATCCCGGGCCTGACGGGAGAGTTCGAGTTGTGGACGTCAGGACAAAAGGAGGCGTTCTCCGAAGACCATCTTCAAAGGCAGTTCTTCTAGTTCCTGTTGACAACGACGTGAGAGGACCAGGCAACGAGTCTGCAACGACGCAGTCGCCGAGCCAGAGGGACGTGTGAAACACGAGGGGGAGGATGTCGGCGACCGAATAGTCTAATAACTTAGTTAAATAATTAATTTAATTAGGTATAAGTGTGTATCGTTTCGCATTGTCAGTCTCGCATTGTAAAGTAGCTCTAGAAACAAAAGGAATCATAAACAAAGCACTGTTTCTCACGCTCCATTCATTGAAAGTTCCAGAAATCTCACGACTGTATCGAAGGGAAAGACAAAGACATCTTAAAAGTGTAAGAGAGATAGGGATAGTCTTCTAGAAGCATGAATCACACGCGTAAAACGAATGAGCGAGATAGATCGACAAGCGTACTGTTGTAAGAGCGGGACGGGCTATTGTTTATTTGTATTAGGCGCCGCACTTTTCTGGAATGTTAGAGTAATGAGTAGTAAAGCAAGTTGCATTGTATAAATACCTGTTTTATGGGACTTGCGTAGTCAGTTATTGTTTGGAGTTCTCATTGATCATTTCGGAAGTAATTACGCGATATAAGTACCGACCCGCTCTAGTGTAGTGAATAGTGTATAGTGCAGTGACTTAGTAGTATTTTAGTGCTTTAGGACTTTAGTGTTTAAGTTTAGTGCTAAGTGCTATTAAGATAAATCTAGTGTTAGTGTTTTGTGTTAATAATAAACGTTTATTGTGGAACGCTGGATTTTCACTGCATCTTCAGAGATCTTTGAGAATAACTCCTGTTTCCTCCTGAAACCACGGTGGTTAGGACCATCCCGCTACGGCTCCGGGTAGCTGGTAAGTCAGCTGCTTGTAAGTCATCTACTTCACGCCCCTCGACACATCACCGGACAGCAGGTGCAGACCGCATTTGCCGAGTGCCACGTGTGACACCCGTCAGTGCCTTGAGCTTGCGTATCGCATAGCTCGGCGTGTCGCACTGACCCTCGGCTCCCCCGCGAACGGGTGCGGAAGCTGGTATCTCATCCGAGTGCACCCCGCCGCAACAGTACTGCACTAGGAGCGTTCCGAATACTTCTCTTTACATAATACTGCTTAAAAATAACAGACAGGTTTAAATTTTGTAAATAGTTATGCTACTATCGTATTCAATGTAATCTTAGATTAAGATTTTTGTAATTTTTTTTATCATAAAAAAGTCATAAAAACTCCTAAAGATCACTTGGACTACCAGAGTTTTTTTTTATAACAACGGAAATCACTTGCGTATTAACACGGAGTTAACAACTCAAGATCAGTTTTTTTTAGGAGGAGTGAGCACTCCTGTGTAAATACGTGAGTTATTTGATTCCCTTTGTTATAAAATGAATAGTATAATAACTCATGTAAATACAGGAAGTGAAATAAGTACCAGAGTTTAGTTAAAAATCTTGTTGAAAACAATGTCCTTTGATCGATAAACAAGTCGATAAAACAAAAAATCAGCCGTAAAACAGTGATTAAACCGTAGAAGCGTCTCTAGTTTGTTTATGCAAATCGCACGGACAAGCTGTGAGCCTTCCATCCGATGTTCGGCGCTCGCCCCTCGTCAGCTACAAAAGGAGCGCAATGGTTCAGGCAGCCGTTACACACTCCGCTTTAAACCATGAAGCTTTGATACGCTGCTTTATCGGTAACTAGCGACCCGCCCTGCCTTCGCCTGGTGTACCTAGCTTTAAACCATGAAGCTTTGATACGCTTTACTGGTAACTAGCGACCTTCCAAAACTGCCCTGCCTTCGCCTGGGGTACCTAATTATAATTATATCCTCCGTTCGTTCCGACTGTCTTGGTGTTATATTATGTATAATAAAATATCTATCTATGTATGCATATTATTATATTAAGTATATCTGAAATCTAGAATAAGAATAAGAATAAGAATACTTTATTGTTAAGTTGTGTTAGTTTTACAGAGGTAAGATCTTAAATTATAGGTACAGGTTTCAACAACTTTATCCATTTCGGACATACAATAATATAACACCTGTAACAAAGCTTCGAGCTTACCGAGGGGCTATATGTTGCTATGTGAATTGTCCAGCAAGATTATTATTTTTTATCGATTAATATTAAGAGAATAGATATCAACTTATGCAATCTTTCACCTTATATACGGTACTTACCAATAAGATAATTTTATACTACCACAAGCGTTAAAGTACAATTTTAGCAATACCAAAACTATTCTACGTTCAGAAAATACAAGGCATCCATTTAGCTAACAGTTTTGCCTTTCAAAGCAGGGGCCGGCTAATTTTGTCCGACCTGCACTTACTTATATAGTAGCTTTATCTAGTTACTGCTTTTTTGCCTTAACTTGATATGGTAAACTTATGCCACCATTTGATATGTTATAAGCTAGTCTAGTATCAATATTTCAACATGCTCACTCCTTTTAAATGGCTCTTTTATTTTGCACCTAGTTAAAAGCTCTTTATTTCAAAGTAACTTTCAAGTGGTTTATTCATAACTAATGTCTCGCTGTAAACTATTGTTGTGAGTAATGCAAGTTTAGTTGTGCTTTGTTACAATGATGAATATTCAGCTATATCTAGAACAAATGAATATTCATGTTGTGTCTGCAATAAAGAAAATTTATTATTTATTTTATTTTATTAGAGTACCTAGTGGAGGTGTCTTGTATAACAAATAACTTGTTAGGGCTTCTCGGGCAGGTATTCGAATCGCGCAGATAACTTGCTAAACAATCAAACAACAACAATCTAAGCTAAGGAGAAACAATACTATAAGACTAACTTCAGTTCGCGATTCCCCGTGGAATTGTCGCTAGATCTTCTATTTAGTTGTAGCTAGTTTCACTATTATTGGTACTCTGCGGTATGTCGCGAAATCCATGGAATAATTTCGATACCTTATATATAGCTTTGCATGCCTTAGTGTTTTGAAAAAACCTTAAACCTATTCATTGGGATTAATTTAGCTTCAGCCCCGCGGATTTTTTTAACACACCATCATCATAACTGTTTTCAATCTCTTTCGCAGAGTTCTGTAAATCATGGATTTACAGACGCAACGGCAGAAGAGAGTCCGTGTTACATAAGCAACGTAGAAATTGATCCTCCTACTGTACTTAAGTTATTAACTTCACTAGACGTATCGAAGGGAGCTGGACCTGATGATATCACCTCATATTTCATAGTTAGATGTGCGGAAGGCTTGTTACACCCATTAACTTATCTTTTTAAGCGTTCTTTGAGTGATGGTACAGTTCCTAAGATTTGGAAAAGTGCGTTTATTTCTCCCATTCATAAGAGTGGCCCCAAAAATGACATTAGAAATTACAGGCCTATTTCGAAACTTTGTATTTTTGCCAAGGTATTTGAAAGACTTGTATATACAGCTGTTTATTCCACTTTGTCGCCTACATTTATTGCAGAGCAGTATGGGTTTGTAAAAAAGCGTTCAACAGCCTCGAATCTACTTTCCTTTAATGATTACTTATCATTACATATGGATGATGGCGGTCAAGTGGATGCAATTTTTACGGATTACAGCAAGGCATTTGATAGAATAGATCATTTGTTGCTTTTACAGAAGCTTTTGCGTGCTGGGATACATGGGAACCTGTTTAGATGGTTCGCCTCATATATTGAGAACAGGAGCCAAGCTGTTGTGCTCAGTGGGTATTCCTCGTCTTCCAATTGGGTAAACATTCCCTCAGGGGTACCGCAAGGGTCCTTGCTAGGACCTCTACTCTTCACGATATTCTTGAATGATATTAAATACTGCTTTAGACATACTCAGTTTCTTTTATATGCTGATGATATGAAAGTATTTACATCTATTAATAATTTGAATGATTGTATGTTCCTACAGGAAGACTTAAACCGTTTTGAAGAGTACTGCATTAAAAACAAGCTTGATCTTAATGTGTCCAAGTGTCATACGATTACGTTCTCACGCAAGCCGAAACCATTGAATTTCTTATATAAACTTAAAGCTACAACCTTAAAGCCTGTGCAGGAGATACGAGATCTGGGCATCATACAAGACTGTAAGCTAGCATATGATAAGCATATTGATTATATTATAAGAAAGGCAAACAAGGCGTTAGGTTTTGTCATTAGAACCTGCTCTCAGTTCTCATGCGTAAAAGTTGTCAAAATTTTGTATTGTTCTTATGTGCGTAGTACCTTAGAATATTGTTCCCAAGTCTGGAATCCCCGGTATGAAATTTATATAGATAGAATTGAGTCTATACAGAGGAGATTTCTAAGATACCTGCAGTATAAATGTAATACTTTTGATGATACCTACTCAGCTAAATGTAAGCGTCATCATATGCTACCTCTTATAGAGAGAAGGAATATAGCTGATTTGATGTTCCTTAGTAAGATTGCTCAAAGTGATATAGATTGTCCTCAGCTTCTTGAAAAAATCAAGATTAAAATACCGAGTAGACCCACAAGACAACCAACCTATTTAGAAAAACCCTTCAGTCACACTAACTATAGACAGAACTCATTTTTCAGTAGAGCTTTATCCACTTACAATGCTCTGGCCGTTGTCTCCGACGTTGACCTAGATATATTTGATGTAAAGGCCCACCGAATCAAAAACGTTTTATCTAAACGTTGGTTTGATTCGACATAGTTTGTTTTATGTTGTTATATTATAAGTTTCTCATTTAATTATATCTTCAAAATTTATATTTATGTATTCTTTAGGTTAGTTTGGTTTCTGCTTTATATTCTATTTTTTATTATGTATGTGTGTATTTAGTTTCTCTATGTGAAAACATTTAATTGGTTTGTAGTTTATTTAAGTTGTTAAGTTCCTAAGTTAATATAACTGTTTGTTTTCCTAATAAAATAAATAAATAAAAAATAAAATAAATAACGACATACATAATTATGATTCCCTACTCACAGGGAGACAATACATTAAAGGGGGTTTTGTTAGTTCATTAGTTAGCTACTAATGAACTAACAAAAACCCCTACCTTCCTTATTTCAAATTTCAGCCTTCAGTAATTTTACCGTAGAATATGAGTAGTATTTAGTATCCCTAAGTAGTATAGATCTATCTACTCTTGGATAGCAGCCTTTTGAACACTATCCAAGTTTTAAACGAATTCTATTTGGCGAAAAGCTTACAACAGACACAAGCGCCCTATACGACGCGACAACAGATACCGTCCATATTTTATTTCCCGGCCATTTTTCTGTTTGTGATGTTTGCGCGAAATTTATGAATGCTGACGAATTCAATGGAGTAATCAAATTGAGTTTTTATTCGAAACAGGGAAATAAAGAGTTAAGGATTAAGTTAGGCTAGTCCTTCTGCACCCGTAACGGCTATAATGTTGTTGTGAGAATTGTCCAGCAATATTTATTTTATTTGGTATACTTATACTTTAAAAATAAATAGAGTTTTTTAATCGTGGTCAAAAATCCACGCAATTCAGGGCCCGTGCAATAACACGGGGCATGTAATAAATTCGGCAATCACTTTTTATATATACTTTCTTCCTGTTTGACGATCGAAGTCCCACCCACATCAGCTAACGGCAAAGTGTGAACTTTTCCAATTTATCGCAACTTTGCATCGGGTCAGTCCCTCATGGATACTTAGACGAAACGTTATTCGCTTGGTAATATACATCTTATCAAAGGCAGCCCGAGCGAAGCCGCAGGCGTAAATCTCTCTTTACGGCCTCACCTGTCGGTGGAATAATTTACTGCCGGCTTAAAACTTCGACAGGAAATCCCAAACACTTCTAAAGAAACTGAATAAGAATTCGCGATTGTTGGTTCCTTGCCTATTTGGGAGATTGCATCGCCCGTACTCGCTTCGAAGGAAAAGCTTACCGAATACATATACGGTTTTACCTTAAGCAGCCGCAAGTTTGGTAGGTCGAAGATGTATTCGTGATGATTTTATGTTTACCTACTTCAAAGATTTTATATAAGAAAATATTCTTTAAGACTTTGGTACGAAAGAGACCCGTTTGGCATCCTAAGGTCAACTATTTATTTATGTAGGTACGTATTTTTACGTTTTATTCTTAGATTTTATATCGGAAATATATACATATTTACCTAAGTTAAAAATTATATTTACTCAAATTTATTTAGCCGAAAAATAAACAATCATCACTTTCCTTTATAATATTAGTAAAATTATTTACAAATTAAATGGGTCCTAATTCTCTTTACGCTATGTTGATGTACCTAAATACTTTATTAATATCTACATAATTTTATTGTTTGATGAATAGTTTTTAAACTATTTTTGAACAATAATATGTATTTAAATTAAATATAGACTAATCTCAGATCCACAGTTACTAGAAACGATTTATTGGCAACCCCACTCGAGAGACTTGATAAGATTAAAATGTACTTTCAGCCTTTGCAATCTAAATTATAGGTTTCTCCAGGCCTCGCAATTTTACCTTCACTTTTTATAAGGGACCTTTGATAAATACCAATTTATTTTTCTGATATTTACTGAAATCTTATCAATAAAAACTGGTATTCGTGCAAATCGAAATCTCGTATTTCTATAACTCTTGGCTGGTTAGAGTTGTACACTAGTCTCCGACATAGTCCAGCAGATTAGATCTTTGAAGTGGCAATGGCTGGGCATATAGCTAGAAGAACAGATGGCCGACGGGGCCGAAAAGTTCTCAACTACTCGATTACCACGGATCGGAAAACGCAGCGTCGGACCAACAAGATGAAGAGATGATCTGTCAAGTTTGCCAGTACACAGTGGATGCAAGCTGCATCCGACCGTACACAGATAACCCCCACTAGATGGTCCATTATAATACTTTTGTTCCGATTCAAACGCACCGAAGTTGGAGGAAGGCGCGGGTTGCGGGGACTGGAACAAAGGCGTTGTGATTGGCTATTTCAAGGTCGCACTTAGGTCGCGGGTTGGGAACATTGAACGAATTTGTCGATAATTAATTTCGATGATTCATTTTAAAATTTCATATTAAAATGAAAATAGCATCATGTAGGTAGGAAGATATGTATTTATTTTTGGAATACACAAATCTGTAGAACTTAAAAATTAAAAAATTATATTAGAAAAATTTATCACTAATAATTCATTTTACTGAGTAAGTACTCTATAAACATATTTAAACGGTTTATGGATTACTTATTTATTTTTACATACAATAATACCGAGAGACCCGCTAATATACGTCGTCTATTATTTTTAACGATATCGATTAGAATTTACAACACTAACGTTACACGTGCTTTCGCCGAGAAGGACAACGAATGCAATAAGCGCAATGCGGAAAAGAGACAAGTGAACGTCCTTCGTACGAGTAGCCATTATAAGCTGACCTCTTCACTTGCGTTAGACTATAGAAACGTATATGAAGTTCACGGGTCTGACACTTGGTCGCAACTAAAGCCGTGTTTCGAGGCGGGGCTTTACATATGGTTGGTTTAACCATATGTTTGGCGCGCGGTCCTCGCCTGTTATGAGGTATCTGGTTGGTTATTAATCTGTGCGACCGTAATACCCTTTTAAGAAGGTCTATGTCCAGCAGTCGACGGGCTGAAATGATGATGTGTAAGCACGATACCCGATTGCGAATGATATCCAAATAAACATCACAAATAAAAAATAGTCAAACGGTTATTCAAATACCGTTTTCTAAATCCAAAACAAACTAAAATAAAACACATTTTAGCAATTTATACCTATTCGATATATGCAGACGATATGCATGTGTCCGAGGTATGCGGTATTGACTGTATATACCTACAATTTGCAAGTTAAATTTGACTATGCTCGCCTGATCACTATTTTTGTTAATATAAACTTAATATCTAACTTTTGGTTGGGTTATGTGGTTGTGGTAAAATGTATTCTAACGGTGAAGGCAAACATCGTGAGGAAACTGGAATTGAGAACTTTAAAAATTTCGAAGGAAATATGTTGTGTCATTTACCAACCCGCACTTGGCCCGCATGGTGAATGAAGGCCTAATCTATCTCGTCAAGAGAGAAGTCTCTGTATTTCTGTATTATTGTGAACATTAATAGGGGTGATTATGATTATGATGTTCAACAGTGAAACTGCGTCTATTTAAAGATTTAAACGATACAATGCTCTTACCTTTTGAAGCTTATACTCATGAAACCTAAGATGAAAAATACCTATGATTTACACAGTTATCTAAACACTAGCACTAAGTAATTCAATACAGCCCGTGTTAGTTACGAGCTACTTAAGAATGAGCGTTCAGCTCAGTAGATTATCTTGGCGAGCGGCGAGCGGCTAGCCTACATACAGGCACTATTCCAACTGGCACAGACCACTTGCTGGCGAACAATCCATTAGTATGTCGGATTTGCCGCAAAGATTTATTCCCTCAGTTACGAAGTACAAAAAGTTAGGCGATACTGGAGATTTATAAGCGAATTTCGGCGATACTTGATTTAGACGCAGTGGATGGTGAATTTTTAAGCGAATTGATTTTTCGATTGTTGTTTGTGTTTGCAGAGTTGGTAGTCTAGTTTTGGGTAATTTTGACTTAGTTGTTATAAGTTGTGTGCTTATTAATTTATTCTATGTTAACCTGCAGTTTAATTAAAGCGACGCTGGTAGGCTAAAAAAATGGCAAAAAAAAAAAATTGTAATCCGAAAATGATTGACAAATAGTTAGTTATGATTTTCCATTATGAGTTTTGATAACAAAACGTTAAATGCCGCAGCTAGGAAATTTATTACACCATCCCGAATGTTTAAATATCCAAATGGAAATTGCCCTTTCACATCGCCATTGACGATTCATGAAACCTGAACAATCAATTCACAAACCCAAATAAACGAAATCATGAACAACGAGGGAAGCAAAGCGACATCAATTAAAATAAATCAACTATTTATATTAATGGAAATAAGGGGGAATCTGGGGAAGACATCTGGTTCACTTTAATTTGTTTGGTGCCATTGTTATGCGAAATTAATATTCCAATTTATTCCATTTCTGTATCGAGGAATGGTTTGTGGATCAATATGGTCGGAGGCTGTTGGAGGGCTACGTAATTGGACGTCACGCCTCGGTAATTATTGGAGACGTGTGATGCTTCTTCTAATGTATAGCTGTAGGCACACCTGAGCTGCTTCCATAAGGGTTATTTTCCATCAAAGCCGTTACGTTGGTGATTATGCTGTGTTGCTAAGGATATCTATAAGATATCTATAATATAGGATATATAGATATAATATCTATAAGCACATAACATAACGCTCGCAGTAAATCACCTTATTAGTACGAGACTGAGTGTAAAATCACCTTGATTTATCCAAACTGAAGCTATATTTCATTTTTTTTTTGTGATTGACATCTACGAGGTTAGTTTACTTTGTATAACTGTTAGATGTCGCAATCAGTGCTTTTAACTACGATATCAAGTATGAAATAAATGCGAACTCATAACGTAATCCCCGATACCACATCAGTGGTTAGTGCAACCAGGGCTAAACTGGAAGATCGTGAGTTCGACTCCCACTGGAAGACCAAGGTTACGTTGTGATCTTGTTATTTTTAACCATTTTCTAGTAAAATTAGAATTGTTAGGAACAATAATTTTCTTTTCATCGGCCTCATTACGCCCCCTAATAAAGGTGGTATCGCAATCACGTAACACAGTGTTTTTAACTAATACAAATTGAAGCAGGGAAAGGCTTGTTCGCGTGCTATTCTCCATTTACTTGGTATCATAATGTGAATTTAAATTTTATTCAAAACATCGAAGGTTCATTTTTATGGGCACGTACTGTTCGAGTAATTATAAAATGTGATTAATAACAGGTGGTACAATGAGTTATGTGGACATAGAAAAAAAGTGATAAAAATTTAAATTAAAGTATTTAATTATCTTTTATGTAGTATGCCTGCTTTTATATGATTTGTGAACGTTATTTATGTGGAGGCGACCTTGTTATGTAAATGTTTGTAGATGATGTTTAAAATATTAGTTACTTCCAATTATCTTTTTGAAATTTCTAATATTCTTAGTTTATGTAAAGCAAAAAATGGCAATTTAATGGTTAAATGGCAAACTAAATACAAAGAAAGGAAGCACCTTGTTCAATCAAAATGTTCAAAACTTAAAAACAAATATTTAAACAGTTACAATTCTAAATGACCTATCTATTTTGCTTCGTAGCCTGATTGGGGTCAGGTCAATATTGACCAATTTAGTGGAGCTCTACCTAAAGTGGTGAAACTCTATTTTAATTAAATAATATTGACGCTGTAATTTGTGGAGTGACAGTATAGCAAGACCCCTAACAACGGCTTCAAATTAGATTTATTTACTGCTGGAAGTCAGCATCAATTTGTAATTCTATTTTAACGAGTGAGATTTCTAAATTGTTTATTGGTCTCAAAAAACGACTACAACTAATAAATCTACACTAGATTTAAAATTAATGACTTTGTTGGATAAGAACACTCGACACTCGAAAGATGAAATGAAACAAAAATACAGAGATTATACTTAAAATCTAGTTCTACCTAGTGCCGGTAAATTACATAGTACTGTATCATACTGATCTTCCGACAGAACTACTTGTTGGAAGAAAACTTCAACAAATTTTGCACAAAAAACACACTATAGCTCAACATAACTTCCAAAAATAAACCAAAAAACTACAAAACTAATAATAACTTTCTATACTGGTAATTATGGTATGTTGGTTATAGGTATATAGATAACCAACATACTATAACCACCAGTAATAAAAGCGGTGTAAGGTACAAGTATCTCTAGCAGAGAGATAATTATATAAATGGAGGCAGCCATCTTTCTTTTTGCCCTTCGCACAGCGACAAGATTTTATCTAAATGTGTTCGTGAGAATTGAATCGGGAGAATAGATAACATGTATAAGGCGTAGATTCACCAGAGGTTTGGTTGTGTTACAAACACCATTGGGTGCTGCGAATACTAAATAGTATTTTAATAGGATTAATAACGAGAGTGTACAATTCTTAGGCTGGCACCACACTGCTACCTACTATTCATTTATTACTAGCTGACCCGCCCGCGCCAATGCTGTCTGAATAAAAATCATTTTATTTATTTATTTATTTCTCTAAAGGTGGTACCTAGATGCCAGGTTATTTTAGTATCTAAATCTAGAAATAAAACCTTAGCCTAAAGTTATAAGAGAAACATTTGTATAACAAAATTACGGTTTGTGCCCTAGCATGTCATGTCGACTTAAATTAATTAAAGATTAGACTAACACGATAAAAAACAACAATTGCCTCAGCGTTCAATAACTATGACGCAACAAGGTAATAGCCGTATTACTTAATCCACACCTTACTCTACTGTTATTAAAAATGGAAATGTTTGTCGGTTTGTAAGTTTATTTGTAGCTAAAACGGTTAGAAATATTTTTTTAAAGATTTGGTTGTAGTAACTAACTTATTAATTTCCACATTGCGTTTTTGTACGCTCTAGAGGTATTTTTTTTCGGGAGGGTTCTGTATAATTACATTATATACATATACCTATCTACATATATCTAAAAATCTTAAAATAGTTCTGTTTGTCTCATTCCCAGTGTGTGTAACAAAAGCTTTGAACTTACCCGGGGCTAGAATATTGCTGTGTAAATTGACAAGCAATATTTATTTAATTTTTTGAGATATATTTTTAAACAGTTCCCCGCGTGCTCGAATTATTTTCTTAAGTAAGATAAGATCGAAGCCGCAGCAAATCGCTAGTAGTTCTATAAGTTTGATCACTCATTCCCAAGTGAATGTCCCTCAGACTTAGCTTAATTTGGATTAAGGCCTCTTTGTTGAACTTACGAATTTCGTAATTCCGGTGATACGGCCGAAGATATCGATTCTGTAACATAAAAAAGTTCCTAATCATTTCCCGATTTAATAATTTAGTAGATTTGTATAAGGGTATAGTTTGAAAATATATGATTTTGTTTGTCACACAATCACAAACACAATATTATAACAATCTTTATAAACTCTTATCTTTTTCAGTAAAGACCAAATTTTATATAACGCCTTGCCCAAGTGATAATGCAAAAAGTATTTTTCCCCTCAGATTTCAAAGCTCACTAAACTCCATATTTCTACAGCTGTCCCAGTTCCAACAAACGCTATAATCTCGAGCTGACAGCCATAAATTAACGCAAAAAGAAGCCATCTTCACAGGTTATTACTCTCACTTACTATCAACAGCTGAGCGCTTACATTCAATTTATTTAAAGGAAAAAGCGGCGTTTTAATAAAGATTGGACAAAAATGCCTAATAGATATTAATTGAGTACTCAAGGAATAGATAGCCAATTAGTGGGTTAATCTTCGCGGCGGAGAGGTAATTGTTATGAGGAATGATCAAGGCGTTCCGTAATATCTCTCTCTAGACTTGTATTTAGAGATGATGGAGGTAAGCTTTGTGAGCCTGACTTGTGGAGAACAGACACAAGAGGTAGGTAGGTAGTTTCTGCTTAGCTTTAGCCTAGTAACTAGTAATGCGTAGTTTGTTAGGGCTCTTTGTTGGACTGATTATTGATTATTTTTATTTTATTTTATTTTAAACATTTTAGGAAAAACTTACAGCTAACACAAACAAATAAATAATACACTGAATAAATACTAAAGGCCAATTACAAGTTTCTCGCAGATAACTAAAAGATTAAAATTTAAACAACATACTAATAGCCAACCAACCATTGAATAAACATAATTTAGAAAGATAAAAAATTACAAAGAAATAAACAAATTAAAATTAACCTAGGTACACAAAACATTAGTCAAAGAATTTATAACCATTAACACTTTGTAATTTTATACTCTCACTTGAAACTTTGTAAAGGCAAACCCTTTAGATACTAATATTTCAGTTTCTGGGAAATAAATACTAAATTTCAAACTCAGTAATAATTAATTGTGTAAGATTAAAAAATATAATTTGATGAAAGACAAGATAGCTGTTGATAGTGTGTATATTACTCAACTAATTTCGTTTTTACTGAAACTAATATTATTGTCGGCTTTTTTAGTTATAATTTTAATAAAAAAATATTTAAACTAATTCGATTTAATAGTTTTTTTGAATAGTTAATTTCGAAGTTCTTAGTACGTGCCATACAAACGTTTGAATGTACAAAACATACACAGGAAAAGTGACTACAGGCCGGCAAAAGGCTTTTTCACTTTTCAGACTTTTTTTATTGCTTTCCAACCCTTGCGGCGGCGTTAAGGGTTATACGATACCCACTCTACAAGCTAAGTCCCTAACAAAAAGTGGCCAGGTGCGTGTCTGGCCGCACGGAGGAAGCCAGTAAATTTTGTAGTATTATAACAAACACTATTTTGATCCGTATTAATTTGATGTGTCTACAATTGGTAAGTTACTCATCGATTGTGATCTTAATAGACCAAGGAAAAATAGCATCATGTATAGTGGAGGTTTAACAAATGAAACGATAATGATTATCCCAAGACGCTTTTTTCCTTATGACATTTTAACCTACTCATACGCCAAAGCAAAACAGCAACGCATTTGTATCGTTCAATACAATTGATCACCTTGCCGCCACATCGCACCTGGACTTGCCGCAGACAAATTCACCAACAGAACAAATTAGGGTGACATGCCGGTGCAATTTTGTCATGATACACGTGCTATACTTATGACAACCACCCCACCTTACCGTGTGTTTTCAAACCGACAAAGTGTTTAGATTATAACAGAACAAAGTAGCTCCGTTCTATGTGCTGTATAAATTTACTGCGATTATTGACCCGTCTTGTGATAGTATTAATTATAGAAAACCCTGATAAAAAAGATACGTGGATCACATGATATGGGTTGTTGCCTTTATAACAAATAAAACAGGTACCAAACATAATATCATCTAACAAAAAGATCGAACTGTTCAAACGGAGTGAAAAAGTACCTTTGAATGTTTATAAATGGAAATCAATTACACATAATGCTTACCAACACTTGGATATTTATGTATATCCGAACATAAGCCTAAAAATGTGATTGGAACGAATCGCTGAGGTCATTCTTTAATTCCGATTCCACGCGGCGCCCGCAGTCGCACACGGCTGACCCGAAATTCCCTCCATAATCCTACCTACAGCCTACAGCTTACTAATTCTCATCAGGACACTCAATAAGGCCAGAGTGATGCCAACTCGTCCACTGGCGTTAAAAGAAATTATAATTAATCGTCTTACTCGCCCTTCCGTCTTGTGGCGAAGTTGGGGTAACTAGTGCCACCGTTTCTAAGATAAATTTCACATTAATAATTTCATTAAATTATAAATAAATATGAAATAAACATTGGTGGATAATTCACACAGCAAAATCGCCCCGTGGTAAGTTCGAATCTTGGGTTATTGGAAATTAATTTTAATCATGGCAATATAGATTAGTAATAATTATCATTACAACTAAACTTAAAAGTAATTATGACTGTGTGAACAGAGATGGTGTTTGTTAATCTAAATTAAAAATATGGAATATTATTTTGTTATTGATAAGAACTAACTACTTTCGCAACGGCAAACCGTCTGGATCGCATGAGTTAACCTAACCTATAACAATTCTTCCAAAACATGTAATGAAAATCTCAGACAACCTATAAAAATACGTACCTGTACTAAGATAATAAATGCTAGAAGGGCAGCGCTACTTATACACCTTGTAAAGACCCCCCCGAGCTAATCTAGCCTAACCTACCTAACTGGTTACCTATATACTTACATACCTATTTGGCTTACCTAAACATGTATGTACAACAAATACCTAGAGTTATAAATACCAATGTAATGGACATATACTCCGGATCCAACTCCTTCTCTGTCTCTGGATCCAACTCCTTCTGTTGATTTGATGATTGGCCGTGATGTGATCTAGTGGAAACTATAAGGACCCTTTTTGAAGTGAAACCGTTGAAACCCAGAATTCTTTTAGGCATTTTTGAAACATTTTGGCTTAGTAATTCCTACGGTCATATCTAGCTTCCTATAACATTAACCTTGAGTTACCTATAAAATATAATGAGAATTAAGTTAATAATAATATAAGAATATCTTACTTTCACCTAATATCCTATTACTAATCCCTAATGAAATATCTTACTAAAACTCTTCCTGAAATCATAAATTAGATTAAAAGCACATTTCCATGTTTCAGTAACACCGGGATTGAACCAGCATCTAGTAAATGATAAAGGAAGTTTATCATTCTGTAGACAATAGAACATTACCTACTTAGATTCATTGAGAGTCACAAACTGGAATCGAACCAAAATTGCATGCTATAAGGTAACATAATTCAAAGATTATTACACTTTGATCAGTGACTGTGTAAGTTAGAGATTTAGGGTTCTATCAAAGGATTCGAATAAAAACTGTTCAAATAGAGTCCAGACATTTATTTCTATTTGTCTTCTATTAAATAATGAAGTTAAATTACATAGAATTAAATCGTTTGGACAATGCATTTCGGTTGTTTTTAGGATTGAAGAGAAATGCTTAGAACTTCAACCATGTTTTCCAATTAACAATTACATTAGATTTCACACAGCATCCAGATGGATCAGCACCCATGTGTTCTTCAGCAGATCTATAAAAAATAACCCTGCCTAAACCAACCCTCTCTGACTAACACAACTATGAACACTGGTTCAAAGTTGTAGAAAACAACTAAACACTTACCTACTGCATCCGTAGTTCCTCAGACTTCCCATGAATACCACAACAATTGATAAAGATCAACCCTTTTCATCACGAAACTACTCCCAAACTTCCCAATCCAAAAAATGGCGTCTTTCAACCCCTAACTGACCGCACCTCCACCTGAAACCAGCGCCACAGACCCAGTCCCCATCCGCCATGTCCAAATCACTGGTCACAGAACCGTTTTTTCTACCGGATGGTGAAATGCCAACACACTTCCGGCTCATCCCTCCCTTTCTCCCTTTGAACTCACTCTAAAACCAAATGTCTATTCTGACTTTGACATTTGAAACTAAATAAGTACGTAATTTGTACCTATTATTAAATGGAATAAAATAAATATCCATTATGGACTGTTACAATCGACCCCAATCTTTTACGTAGGACGTAGCCGGAGTAAAAGATTTCCTATGAATATAAACAAATATATACAATAGGTATAATAAATAATCATAAATAAATATTACTACCCAACAATCCCTTTAATACATACATTTAATATAAAAATACATAGAACTATATACATAAACATACTCATATAAAATACATCTATACCTATCCCCATGACTAATAAAAGATAAGGAAGATGAAAACCATCTTAATCTCCGTTAATAACTCCTATTTGGTGAACATCAACTCATTGCACAATTTACGTTGTGAGTTTAGACTAAATTTGAAATTTCAACCTACGATAAACTAAATTTACATTTAATTACATTCAATCATTAATGTTTAGTCGTTACAACCGATGAGATAATCGAATTTCGGTATATCAGTTTGTGGGACTGATATATATCCTAACGATAAAAACGACCGTCCTCCATCTCACAGATTTCAGTCTATTTCCTGCATCTCTCATCTAGCACCGGCTGTGACTAGTAACATACAAAACACCAAAGATTGAATTTCCCAAAACCCCCAAGAAAACCCCCTATTTCAAATTTAGAATGTGTATGTTCAGTGTGCTTAGTCCAAGTTTTATGTGTAGTATAAAATTTATGAAGGTTGCTTCTGCATTCATTCTAGATCTCAGATTACAATTTAATCTGAAAGGATCTAATCTAACCTAACTCCAAAATGATTCTTCATAAATTTTATTGAAGTGTGTGTAAGGCTTGACATTCACCAAAAAGTCACAAATTCTAGAGTGTGCTAATTAATTTAGACCCTTCATTCAGTATCACATCAAACCACACATCAGCTTTTCCATCAATTTCAATCAACTAACTCAACCAGCACACCCGTAAATCTATGACAGAGCTTTTAACAGAAATACATATACTTATATGTAATATTAGAACCGACAAAACCAACCAACTCAATTCGTATTAAAATAATAATATCATGTCTGCATCAAAATTTGGCTCGTTTGACGAAATAAGTTAGAGTTTGTGAACCTCCTTTCAAAGCAGACATAATTTCCCTTATAAACAACATTATTCGCAAAGTTGAATTGGTTTTGTTGAATCTAAACCCTAAAAATAAGCATATGCAACTATTAAATTTAAGATGAAAAGAATAAGATAAAATATAAAATTATACACATCCAAAAATTACTGTAAAACTCGAATTAATTAGGCAATAATAAATGTTTATCAAGATTTAAGTCTGATATAAATTTTAACATTTTTAAATTTAATAGGTACTCATTAATTTTATTAGGTACGCGACCCCGCGATTTTACGACTCCAGCCTACATACCTACACCACCTACATATTTTTATTTCTTCAAACAAACCTTCCTAACACCCTGTATGTTAGATTTAATTTTTCTAAAGACAATCAAATTAAATACCTACGACCCCTAGTACTAAAACGTCTAACTATGCCAACTCTAGAACCTTTAACTGATCATAATCACAAAATACCAACAAACCTGTAAAATGTGTCATGAAATATCTACAAAAACTTCACATTGATAGTTGACAACAAAACCCTAATAACCATCCAAAGTATTCCCAAAATAAAAGAAATGAAAATCTACTACAAAATATCTTATCAATAAACAATTATTCACAAATTTATAACCAGCGACCATTAATACCAAAATTGTATGTAAACCAATATTGTAATTCAAGACTAAAATGATTGATGTAAGTTTGTCAAATAAATATATAAATGCTGAATAAATCTAAAACATAAACATGAAACAATGATGTGAAAATAATTTCACCCAACCAATAAACAACGATGAACTATGAACTCTGAATGACTGACAACCAAAAGGAATAATAAATTATACAGGTGACTTACTTCTGAACTATTCAACTAATAATTCCAACATTTCTATTCAAAGCTTTCAAAATTTCCTGTTTTGCAACAAGACAAATACATTTCCACAGTTGTTGCACCAACACTGTTGAAATAGGTACCTACAACCATAACAAAACTAATAATATTAAAATAATAAAAAAAACATAAGAAATTAATTTTTAGGATCAACTGGAAACCTTTAGAAAATAATTGTAAAGAAAACATCTGAATAAACATTAAATGAACACAAGAAAATAAAATACATACATATTATTAAAAATACCAGTCAGGTTATATTGAAAACATCACCTCAAAATCCACAGAAACACTAAATAAATTGCTGAAATAAATTTAACAAAAATGCTAAAAGACAAACACATTTTATTTTCCTGATTTATGAAAGAAGACTTTATCTGCCATTAACTTCCATCTCACCCGGTTCGACTACATTGTAAAATCAAGAAAAGTTACCTATTTAATCTAACAAAGAAGTAGGTACTTATAACTAATTATCCATAATAAACAAATTAAGTTTCAGTTGTACGGAGTGACTACACACAATGTAAAATGTATTCTAATTATCACTGTTATCTATTTTAATTATAATTGTTTTCGACCAAGACAAATCTTCAAAACTAAACCAAAACATAAAAACAATTCTGAACCAAAGGAAAATTTAAACTCAACAACGCCATCCTATGAAAACGTTATGAACTAATACGACAACTATTCAATTCAACGCCTGCATTGATTCACCGCAATTCAGAAGCGCCATCTAGCCACAACACTAGGAACTAACTCAACGATTGCAAAATGTCGATAAGCTGTGTCAGAAATTCCTCAGACGTCCGCAAGAAAGCAGCACATGTCATATCTTAGAAAAATGTAATTTGAAAAATGAAATAACTATCTTATTCTAAAGAATCTAAGTACCCAAATTAAATCAAATGAATTTATAACAAAGTTAAATAGAATTTCAAACAACCAATAGAATTAATAATCACACCCAAAAAAATTGCTTAGATAGGAAAATTAATTACATTATTTATATTGATTTTATGCGATAAATATGCTAAAACTTCAAGAAAATTATAACCGTGAAAGCTAGTGAAGGACAAAATGTCACTAAACTTAAACAAAAAGATACCATATTATAATGAAAAATGAGAAGTATTCACTCTTCGCGCCAACAAGAAAGATGATACTGTACAATTTTACAACAAGTAATGATAATAATTTTAATTTTCTTACCTCTTAAACCATCTCTGACCTTCTATGAAGATTTCAAAACCAAAACCAGCCAAATCGGTCCGCCCGTGCTCGAGTCTTAGTACAGCAAATAAATAACAACTGGTTTCATATACAAAGCTGATCATCTTCATCACTGTACTCATTTTTAGCCTCCAATTAATACTGCTGAAATGAGAAATAAACACTATTAGAACAATATAACAATCTCTCCAGTAAATACCACAAGTGATGAATGTCCACTAACAACATGGAATCTTGTCAAAACTGCTCGTTCACAGTGAATATAATACTGCAACCAACTATAAGATCATTAAGGAAGATAATGTTCAACAATGAGTGACCGATGCTCGGAGTACATACCCATTTATTGTTTATGAATAATTAATTAATTATGTGTAACAGTATAACATTATACATATTAATTGTCAGTTAACATGTTACATTTCAATGATATTATTAGTTGTAAATTTTAATTTTAATAAAATTGAAGTTATCTAATCAAAATATTATTTTCTCAATACTGAGGTATTGAGAATCAAAAATAAAGTCAAGATTACCCATTTTTAAAGTAAAGTAAGTAACAAAATATGCAAAGAACCCCAAAATAAACTCTGAAACAAATAAAAATTAATTGTGTTAATATTGCTTACATGATTATTCAAAAGAATTTCAAGTAGGTAACCTGTAAATACACAACATTTCTAGCAATTCCAGGACTAAACCTTAGATAAAACATCAGCCAAAGTAATTAACTAGAAATTTAACTATTTAAAATTGATGTTGTCTCAAAAATAACCAGAAGAAAACCATATTTCTGTGTGTAAAAGTTTGTCAACGTTCACTATACAATTAAAACAACTTTAATAGAGAACTCGTAGATATTTCTAGATAAACCTAACAGAATTGATTAAGACGCTACTAACCAAATAACACAATACCATGTTTTTTTCAACTAAACCTATAACCTTTTATAAATTTAAATATCAACAACAACCAGTAACTATTTCACCTCACTGAAATGTCAAAACTCTCTACTATTATATTATTTAGAAATTAATTAAAGCCAAAATGTTTCATCGCCCTCCATCGTCTCCGGAACCAATTCCCTAACCTAATTATCTAAATTCCTATAATAAATTAATAAAAATTATTAATTCAGAATCTAATCAAAATTAAATCCATAAAAATATCTTGTCAAGATGACGTGAAAACAGCAGATGTCAAAGTGAATTTAGTTATTAGAATGTCAACAAGCCATAAACTAAGAAGAAGCAGTTCGCATGTTCGGAACCAAATATTTATCTAATTAAAGAGAATTTATAAGCTCTACAACACCAACCAATTGCTATAAAATTAATTTCTTCAAGTATCTATTTAGTGGAAAGCCTAATTTCTGAAAAGATAAAATTATTGAGATCCAAAATAAAACATGTAAGTGCTTACCTAAATGAAAATGAAACAATTACAAAATACCCAAAGAATGTTTTATCTAACCAAATCTAGACCTTGATTCTAAGACAATAATCATCCTAACCTGATATTATACCTATTTTGTTCCAGAAAATATCAAAATCACAAACAAGGAACATTCTTTTGAATAATACAAAATATACAACACTCTGAAATGAAACTTGTAACAAATAATTACTGAAGCCAACAGAATCAATAAACAACTCCAAAATTAATCTATGAGACCAATGAAATTGCTGGACCAAGCTGAAAATTCAACAGAGTGTTCTAATATCTATATTTCAATGCAAAGACACTTTAGACTTTATAACTACATATTAAAATAGTGAATATACAATATAAACTTGATAAATGTTTTAATAAATTGTGATTCACTCAATATACCCATGTCAACATTTAGATATGACCGATGTAAGCCAAACTAGTCTATAAGATAATTAAAATCCTGGTCACGGCACCAATTGTAAAGACCCCCCCGAGCTAATCTAGCCTAACCTACCTAACTGGTTACCTATATACTTACATACCTATTTGGCTTACCTAAACATGTATGTACAACAAATACCTAGAGTTATAAATACCAATGTAATGGACATATACTCCGGATCCAACTCCTTCTCTGTCTCTGGATCCAACTCCTTCTGTTGATTTGATGATTGGCCGTGATGTGATCTAGTGGAAACTATAAGGACCCTTTTTGAAGTGAAACCGTTGAAACCCAGAATTCTTTTAGGCATTTTTGAAACATTTTGGCTTAGTAATTCCTACGGTCATATCTAGCTTCCTATAACATTAACCTTGAGTTACCTATAAAATATAATGAGAATTAAGTTAATAATAATATAAGAATATCTTACTTTCACCTAATATCCTATTACTAATCCCTAATGAAATATCTTACTAAAACTCTTCCTGAAATCATAAATTAGATTAAAAGCACATTTCCATGTTTCAGTAACACCGGGATTGAACCAGCATCTAGTAAATGATAAAGGAAGTTTATCATTCTGTAGACAATAGAACATTACCTACTTAGATTCATTGAGAGTCACAAACTGGAATCGAACCAAAATTGCATGCTATAAGGTAACATAATTCAAAGATTATTACACTTTGATCAGTGACTGTGTAAGTTAGAGATTTAGGGTTCTATCAAAGGATTCGAATAAAAACTGTTCAAATAGAGTCCAGACATTTATTTCTATTTGTCTTCTATTAAATAATGAAGTTAAATTACATAGAATTAAATCGTTTGGACAATGCATTTCGGTTGTTTTTAGGATTGAAGAGAAATGCTTAGAACTTCAACCATGTTTTCCAATTAACAATTACATTAGATTTCACACAGCATCCAGATGGATCAGCACCCATGTGTTCTTCAGCAGATCTATAAAAAATAACCCTGCCTAAACCAACCCTCTCTGACTAACACAACTATGAACACTGGTTCAAAGTTGTAGAAAACAACTAAACACTTACCTACTGCATCCGTAGTTCCTCAGACTTCCCATGAATACCACAACAATTGATAAAGATCAACCCTTTTCATCACGAAACTACTCCCAAACTTCCCAATCCAAAAAATGGCGTCTTTCAACCCCTAACTGACCGCACCTCCACCTGAAACCAGCGCCACAGACCCAGTCCCCATCCGCCATGTCCAAATCACTGGTCACAGAACCGTTTTTTCTACCGGATGGTGAAATGCCAACACACTTCCGGCTCATCCCTCCCTTTCTCCCTTTGAACTCACTCTAAAACCAAATGTCTATTCTGACTTTGACATTTGAAACTAAATAAGTACGTAATTTGTACCTATTATTAAATGGAATAAAATAAATATCCATTATGGACTGTTACAACCTCCGAATTCCTTAATAGAGAGCTCTACGCTTTCCATGTTTTCTCAGAGACGTAATAAATTAATCTCCATTCGTGGGGAAGAACAAAACAAAGGGCAGTAGCTTGTACTTCTTCTAATGTTAGTGCTATTCATTTCAGGGAATCTTTCTCCTTTGAATTGTCAAATGAAAAGGTTTTTAGGCCGATAAGTAATGAGCGAGAAGTGTGATTTTTGGGCTGATTAAGTTTTTTATTGTTATGAGTTCTATTGAATTTACTGGCTAATAAAAGTTAGTCTTAACTTATCATATATGAAAAAGAAAATGTTCATATTATATAACTCCTTTATTTATGTCACTTACAACTTAGATCTACTCGTATATAAATATACCTACGTAGATCCGTTTGTGTGTTTTCGTATTAGTAACATTTGTAAGAGTAATATCACAATAATATCACCTCCGCACCTCAACCAACAACGGCGAATGAAATGAATCAACGAAAGTATTTATTATAGAGGGTGTCCCACAAATGTTTTACAAAAAATATAACTTTTATACGAATACGTTATCGGGTAATGTTGTTTTACCATAACAAAAATAGATGTTATTATAATGTACACAAAATTTCATAAAAGTCGGTCAAGTGGATTCGATAGAGTATGGTTACAAAAATTGTGACTCGATAATTTTATTTATAAATAAATAAATAATTTAAAATTCAAAAGTTATCCTACATATATATAAAATTATCGTGACTGGTAACACAACCTCACAACGTAATACGAAGTTAGATGGTACAGTGTGAATAGTCCAGTACTATTTAATTAAAATAAAGGTACCAAAAAATTGTAGGCCGAAGTTTACTAGGCGTAGGCACGCTAGGATGCTCTAACGTCCTTTGTGTTGTCCTGTGTGTTAATATTCTAGTGTTTTTGTACACCCTGTACACAGTATCTCACCGGCCATACCTGTGGGTAAAAGGCACGATAAGAGGTCTATTTCCGGCACAAAAGTAAAATGGAACTGCCAAGTGCTTACATGAGCTCTTTTAATTGTTGTACCAGCAAATATATGGCAAATAAGGGAGTCAATGTGGGGACGACGTATGTTATTGTATGTGTTTTCTGTTTCTAATTAGTGATGGGGTCTTGTTATGTTGGCGACTATACGAGAGTTTTTTTATGTAGTTGACTTTTAAAAACCATACTTCATTAGTCACCATAGTAACATAAATTATGCCTCTCACTACTGGACACAGTTCTGTCCTAAACAACCCATGATAAGTCTTGGAGGGTTTGTTTTTATCACCAAGTTTACCAGCCGGGTTGGTGATAGCAGTGAATTAGTACCCAGAACAAATCTTCTGCTCGTTTTCTAGCATATACTCGTAGTGGATACTAGAAACTGTACTACCCTTAGGCCGGAACCGTACAGAACAACAATCCATGTAAAAATATCAAAATTAGGCCTCTGGTCCAATTCTCAGTCTATTAAGAACTCAATACATCTGGGGCCAATTAGCCGGGATTTTCCTCACAATGTAACAAATTTCACTCACAATAACATCGTATCTCTTTATCAAAAGAAAAACTCAATAAACACGCTGTATTATCCTATTATCATTGCAGCATCATTAACAAAGTAGCGCCTCACTCCAGTTAATAAGCCCGTCTTTCAGCAGGTGCAAAAACGCACGTTTCCCCACAAAGGAGGTATGTTCACTTCTTTTGTATGTTTTTCCGACGTCGGGAAAATTGGACAATCCTTTGTAATACACGTAAACTAGAACGCTAACTCTTGTACAACGTGTCTCGTGAAAAATTCGACAAGCCGATCCGGAGTTGAGACAAATGGTTACACTGTTTCGTTAATCGTGGACATTTTTCTTGTATTGAGCTTTCGGAAGTGAGTTTCGGATCGGGAAGGATTTTTGTTGTGAATCTGATTTAAACAAATGAGTTTTAGATGTCGGAGTTTTTACGGGATGACGCAATTGGTACTTCTTTTCGGGCAACTCTATTGTTTACTTTGAACGTAAGTTTTATTTAGGAGAAATATAGTGTCAACCTTAAATTTTAATTACATTTTGATGAGAAAATAAATTTCCTGGAAGAGCGGAAGTCGGAAAAAGTATGCGGGCTCGCGTCTAGTGTAATTCAAAATATTGATATTGTATATTTTTTTGTTTAAGTTTCTTGTATATGATTTAGGTATGAAATATATGTAAAATCACTATCAACGACATCATAACAGTCCATATTCGGGTCTGGTAAAATCCTATACGTGGATTGTCCAGCAAATTACTATAATAAAAATAATATTACTGGACAATTTTATTCACACAACAACATTTAGCCCTGTGGTAAGCTCGAAGTTGTGTTACAGGTGCTAGATTTTCGTATGTAACACCCAGACACTCGGAACAGATATAATATTTAGTTAGTTTTATAGTCTGACTAATAGATCTATAACATAATAATGAATACTTTAGAGTCCTCGCAATAATTTCTCGTCCGCTGTGCAAGTAAAGGTCAGTGGCTGCCCGTGACCAAGGTTGCTGCCGAATCAGTCACTGGAATGTCGACTTATTTCTGTCGCAATCACTTTTACGGAAATACTTTACTTAAATCGACCTTTTCCAGTATTTATTAAAACTTGTATTTATTGGACAATTAGAAGAGAAACTGAAATAAATCATTTATTTGAAACTACATTAAAATATCTGTCAAGTTATTTATATTTAAAATAAATTCATTGATTAGATAAATAAATTTAATATGGGCTTTTATGATATGATAATCCCTAAATTCAACCAACCTAGGAAATACAACTATTGCTCTAAATATTTTGTCACATTCGCTCGAAATTGTTCAAATTCATAAGGTCGGGAAGTAATAAACGTAACTAGTCTAATTAAAATAAATGAAACAAGTTATAAAGAGGTTATATAAACATTCTAATTAAAGACATTTAAGTGTTCCAACAACTTACTTTATTGGTTTACGATGTAATTCGACTACAACTACTATGAGAATAACATAATTAATACTTTTGCCATTGCCATAACACACACTTTATATTATAGTATACACAGTAGCAAATGATGTATGGAAGGTTAGGCTGCTTTTTACTAGAACTATGTTATGAGTATTCAGTATAATAAAATAATGTCTTTATGATTCTACATGAAAATAGAAAATGCATCTCTGGTATAACTTTGTATCAATAATGATTTGAATAAATAAATAAAATACTAAAATAAATATAAAACTGATTGAATGGATTGAGTCTGAGACAATCTTTAACCACCTAATAAGACTAGGGCGTGGACTCACAGTTGATGGAGGTGATGTTGTGTATTTCATCTCATATCGAAGGCATTCATGCTTTGTTGCTGTGTATATTCACTCAAACATCACATCTTCGTAACATAGCATAACTATTGTTATGCTCTAAAGTTTAAAGCTGCATTGTTTTTAGAGATGCAGAATTTCGACATGGAGCGAATTCACTGGGTACTAAAATTACGGTATATCAAATATATAATCACGGGAACATGCGTCACGCGTAGTGCACGCGATTTGAATTCTTATTTATTAATTGGTGAATCAAAATACTTGCGCAAATTGTTTATAGATTCGTGTGAATCGATCGCGTCTTTTTCACACCTCTGGGCATAGTAAAAGCTTATATGTTAAGTTATACGTTAAGTTATATATATATGTAGTTAAAAGTCAAAAGAGAGATAATTTTAGTGTATATTGGATGTAAGTTGTCTAAATAAAAATCATTATTATTATTTACTCACCACGCTGCCGTTGGCCAAGTGCGGTAATTGGTAATTGACTCATATGGCATGTTCTGAGAAACTTTTAAATTTTGCCATGCCGGTTTCCTCACGATGTTTGCCTTCACCGTTAAGCGCATGCTTTTAAAGTGCATACAAAATTTTCAAAACCCTTTTAACCCACGACCTTTGGAATAAAAGTCGAGTGTGCCCCCACTTAATAACATTTTATATCTATGATTTTGTAACAAATTATTCTAGGTATTTTAATGTAAGCAATCTCTAACATAAGTAATGGTCTCATTATATCGCGGCTTTGTTACATAAGTTACATTTGAGAACGTATTCAGAGCAAGGCCTTTGTCCACGTGTTAGTCATATTTAAAACTTATGTAGCACAATAAAGTTGCTTATATTTAGGAGAAATAGTTCTTATCACGCGATACGGGATCTTTATGTGACTTGAATTAAACTATTACTAGGTTTTTTTTCACCAACCCGCTACCGCACGCACACGGCCTGTGTGGTGAATTAAAGCCTTTAATCTCTTTTGTTTAAAAATAAGTTCTTGTGTCTCAGCAGTGGGAACGTGAATAGGGATGATTATGACTATTTCCGCCCGTGGCTTCGCCCGCATTAAATAAATATTTGTTGGCCGATTTTCCTATTCAATAAGCTCACAAAATCGTTTAAGCCGCTTCGAAGGAGTATGGTTACTATTGGTAACACGAGAATTGTATACTTACCTATAGATAATACGGTTTTACTTATTTATAGTTTCTCGAATATATAAGTATGTTGAGTCGAAATCTAGATATGTCATGTTGTCTAAACTTTTTAGCTGTCTGGAATAGAGTTGATTAATTAATTCTAGTAATTTTTCATTTTAATTTTTAACTCTTTGTATCGTTGCATTTTTTTTTTTACTTTGGAATAAAGTTAAACCACATCGTGATGGGATTAAAAATATTATTTCAAGATATTTAAGATTTCATGGGAAAAATATCTTGAAACTAGATCATAATATAAAACTAAGCTACGTCCCTAGTATTTCATCATTACAGTAATTAGTTCTTACATAAGTTACAGTAAATTAAGTGACTCCACACCGGCTTAAATTAGCAAATCTAGAACAAAGAACTATAAAGAAATACTCACTAGCTTACGTTTGCGCAAACTGTGAGAATTTGTAGCTACTTAGATGTAACTATTAGATTTTATTCATAAGATTTTTGGAAGTAATTTTACCTTCATAATACGACAAATCTCATGGCCTTTAAACAATATTGTATAGTTTAAAACATTTTTGTGTGTAACATAGATATAAAAATATACCAGAACACATTCATGAAACAAATTCACACGCCTGTGAAAAATGTATTTTAAAGTTTTCAATCAACATTTTTCGAAACAAAAACTGGTAACAAATTTTAACTTGATTTTAAAAACGAGTCGCATCCTAAAGTGCTGGCCTGTGTAGATTCGATGATGAATTTATAGAAAGCTTGTAAATAAAACAACTAAATCGGACCGTATTAGTTTACCTAAAAGCATCCATTCCATTCGAATATTCGTTAAAGGCTCGATTACTATGGATTGGTGACTTGTTGACATTTGAACAGGGTCGACTGGGCGACGACACCTGGCTCCACTTCCCGATGTGTGCTGCATCCGATGAGGGCAAGCATGTGCGTGTGGGCTTTTCGCGGTCGGACCTGCGAGCCCTTCCAATACCCCTCAAGGTCTTCCACGCTCGTATATAACAAGTACACCCACCCGCCGCACCACACTCTGTTACTTTCACGCGAGCAGTGCACATTTTGACCGTCAAAATGTACAGGCTCGTTACAATTGCCTTTGTGATCGCGGGCGTGGCGTGCCAGCACGGCCCGAAATACGCGGGAGACCCGAAAACCGCCGCCATAGTGCAAGAAGCGCGCTACCTCAACGGGAACGGAGCTTTCGGAGCCGCCTACCAACAGGAGGACGGCATCGACTTCAAGGAAGAAACTGACGCAGAAGGCAACAGGAAAGGCAGCTACTCCTACATCGACCCCACCGGCCAGAGGAAAACTGTGAACTACATCGCGGGCAAGAACGGATTCCAGGCCGTCGGCGACCACATTCCGACCGCGCCTCAGGCCGCGGCGCCCACTCCCGGCTACACGCCCGACCCGCAGTACAACTCCCCAGATTACAAGCAGTACAGTGCTCCTCAGCAGTACACCGCACCGCAAGCGCCCCGCAACTACGGCGGCAAGCCCAACGAGGATGACGGACAGTACTACCCGGAGTTGTACGAGAAGGAGAACTACGTACAGTCTCAGCCTCGATACCAGGCGCAGCCACAGCCTCAGTACCAGGCGCAGCCGCAGCCGCAGTACCAACCGCAGCCGCAGTACCAGCAGCAACCGCAGCCGCAGTACCAGCAGCCGTCGTACCAGAGCAACAACATCTACCCGGGCACGCAGCAGGCGCAGTACAGCGGCCTGCCCTCGGAGCAGTACAGCGAGCCCGCCCGCAGCCAGCCGCGCCAGTACTTCGAGCCGACGACGCAGCAGCCCACGCGCTTCTTCCCGCCCGGCAAGTTCAGCCTGAACCGAGCACCCGACGGCTACACATACTCCTTCCACAAAGTCTAATTTATCAACTCCGTTTTGTATGAATAGAAATGCACGCATTAGCAACTCGCCGAGTCATCGGAAGGGGCGGCGGTCGCCCGAAGCATTTCGTAATTGTTGTTTGCTGTGATATTGTGTGTTAATGGACGTAATATGTTTGTTAGTGGAGTTGGAACTGTGGGAACTAAGTCTGTCCATTGAAGTTGAACTGTAAATATAGAACTACATACAATAAGTTGTTTATGTTGTTTTATTTGAGTGCTTGTACGAGTAAATATGAGAGTACTATAACATAATCTTAAAACAAATTTAAATGGTTTGTAGATATAAATCTTTCAAATTAAAATCATTTATTTAACATTTGGAACTTATAGAACACCTTAAATATAAATTATACAATTCAAAGACTAATAACTATTTAAAATAATAATATGATACACATTATAAATTATATCATCAAATGTAGGTAACTAATAAGTCGTCATACCATATCTAATTTTAAATATATTTTAAGCTACCTTTTAAAGGTCATTACAATCATTAACTCATTACAATGATTTGAAATTTACATTCAAATAAAGTTAAAAATAATTGGTCAAATTAAACGGGTAAGTACGGAAATATTAAAAAATCAACTGCAAAACTTAAAATTATAGTTATCTTGGTTAGAGTTTACGTTATTTAATTTACTTCGGCAAATCAAAAATTCAATTAATAAAAATTACTGGATAATTCGCGTAACCTCAAAGCAGTGTTTTGGGTAGGTAGTTTACCTACTTAATACAGGAGTATTCGGTCAGATGCAGCAGATAGGTAACTTCATACATATTAGTATAGAAAAAAAGAAATGATCAATCTTCAACGTATCAATAAACATGAACATAAATTAAGAAAAAAAGCTCTACCTACATACTTCCTTATTATCAAAGACAGGGCGCGGGGCTACCGCATACTTCTGAACTAGATCACCTCAGTACAAGGATATTTCTGCAAGAAACCGGTCTGACCACGCCTGCTTTCCATTTACCTGCTGATTACAGTAACGCAACTTCAATTGCTGCTGGTGACGTACTGTCTAATTTTACTGTGCAATCGTTTCCGCACTTTTTACCACAGATAGCTGTGAAGCTACCGAGTATTAAATAATTAGAAGATATGGTGAAATGAAAAGAATTGAAAACACGAAGACATCTTATAAAAAACAACTAAGCATGTTCTTTGTTTAGGCCGTCCACTAACAAGGTAGACCTGTGAAGGCTGCCGGTTCACCGTGGATGCATGCTGCATCTGACCGAAATAACTGCGTTTTTTATCTCCAGCAGTGGCGTTCAACGGCTAAAATGATGAAGCATATTCTTGTTAAAATCAATAATAAAATTATAAATAGTGTATCTAACCGTCTTTCTTTAGATTCGTTAATACTAAAATAATCGAATCCCTGGTTCGAAATATTTTGCATGAGGTTCATTTCTTAACTCATTATCACTTCGCAACAGGTTCTATTGCAATATTACGTGCGCAATTAGAAATGAGTTCTGTAAATGGCGTCCGCTCGCATGCGTTCTCGCTCACTCTCTATCGCTGTCTATACTTTTATCCTTGTTTTGCCAATCGTACCCATACATACCGCCGCCATTTACAGAATTCATTTTCAATTGCGGGGGTTATACAAAGCTTGACGCCTTAATCTATTCAAATGGCGAAGTTATATGCTTCAACTGGCTGCAATGTAATGTATATTCTGTGAACAGGCTTAACTTGTTACCTAATGGGACTATAGCGCGGAGAACAAGTGGCCGATGGGGCTAAAATGTTTGTTTATTCAGCAGACGCAGACGTCCATCAACACGATAGACAGATTGATGATTAATTAAGAGTTGGTTCACGGTAGATGTTGGTAGATTCTAACTGCGGGGCATAATATAAAATATAATATTGTGTTATGGTCTAGGATCTCAGCCAATCGACCTGACCTTTCAAATAATCTGTTATTGTATTGTTTTGTTCTCCGCAATTGAAATTAACTAATGCAATCACGTTAGTATGTAATGCCGAGACAGTCGATTTATAAAATGCACGCAACAAATCGAATTGTTTCCGACACTAAATATGTGGCATTGCGTACGATCCCCAAATATGTCGTTACAATAATGGCAGGTATTATAAACTCGTTAATTTTATTGTATTGCGACATTGCATAGATATTATGTCATAGGATGTATTATTTTGTTAGATGAGTTTGAAATACAATTTTCAAACAAATTAACTTTGACGACACTGGTATAAATGGTATTAATTCTATATTAAAGTAGGTTTGATTTATCAAACAATACAATACAAAAATACAAAATTACATTTTAGTCAGATTAATTATATAATAATAACTACAAAGATCACAACGTAATCTTGGACCTCTAGTGGTTGTCGAACCCATGCCTATTAGTTTAGCCCTGGCTGCGCTAACCACAACGCTATCGAGGTAAAATAAGTCAGTAGTACAATGGTACTTACCATTGTTCCCGTAGCAGAGCTCAGCAGTTTCCCAACAAGGGTATTGCTTTCATATTTCATTCATTCTTACCCTAACCTCTTGAGAACTTCACTTCGACTAATAAAAACGTTGCTTTTATATCGCTGGTTCACTTTATTTTTAACTTAAACTAAAGATATTTGTTAGATACATGAAAGCAAATAAATAATGTTTATTTGTTTCAGTCATATTACAGTTTTTTCATATGCATTGTAACCAATTTTTTTTTATTTATTCAGATTAAATACGCAAAATGTTATAGCGTTGTATCATTTGACCTATCTACTTTAAAATCCCTAGTTCTGTCGATATAATTAAAATACAACATAATGTTGCCTAAATGTGTTGATACAACCAGAGACAAGTCAACTTTTACGTTTCTCATATATTTTTTCTATTAACACAAACTCACGCGAACTAGACAAATAAGTAAAATATTGTTTTTATTATAAAAATTACTGTAACTGTAAAAACTTATAATCTCACTCCATTACATGTGTGAGTTAACCAGCTTTTCTATATATATCCTAGACCGGTCTTGGTGGTGTTTATTCTGCAACTCATAAACGTATGTTGCGACAATTCACACAACTTGTCCTATTTCACCACAATACACTTTTATGTGAGACTTATATGTCACGGGGTAATTAAATAATTTAATCTAGAACATTATCATAAAAACCCATAACGTTATGTATAAAGTCTTCCTTATCGTAGTGGGATTATGATTGTGAAACTTTCCAGCTGTCTGGTAAAATTCTTAAAAATCTTTAAATCTTTAAAATCTTTAAGTTTGTAACTTGTTCAAATACCTACCTAAAATTGGTACCAGCTAACTAACTTTAACTTAAACACAGTCACTTATTATCGAATTCATTTTACATACAGTAAAATAAAAATAACTTTACTTTCTTTAACACGCTACTCAAGAGGAATTGCAAAACTGTTATAAAAACCTCCCCCACAACGGATCAACTTTCAAAGTTTGCTTTAAATATTGTTAAACGTAATTCTCTTAAATCCGCCATTTAATGCCTGAAAGAACTGAGTTCTTCTGAGGCGAGAGCCACTTCGAACTCCTATTTAATTACAATAGGAAATAGAAATGCACCTGGCAAGAAATAAATGCAAAAATCAATCTACAAGCACTCCGGTGAAGTGGGCCAATCCATAAACTAATTTATTTCTCCCGGTTACTGGCACAAATTGAATATCAAATGCAGCTCTTTAATTCGATATTGTGTTGAAAATGGGCTTCAACTTTTTCATTCGTTTACCGTAATAGGCTTCCAGTTACAACACAGCTCCTGTTATTCAAATATCGAACGTTTGCATTCGATATTTTGCGGTTTGAAATTGATTGAAATAACGATTTCAGCATAATTATTTTATAGTACTGTATTCGTATAACCAAAACTCAGGCAGAGCCTTAGCTAATCGGAATAGAATGACAGTGTCTGTGATAAGACACAGATTTGACATTTTACACCAGATTCCAAGGTCAATAAATAAATATTTATGACTGCTTATTAAATACTAGCTGTGCCGAAGAAATTACTTTGGTTATTTCTGAAAATCTAATTTCATCCAAAATACTCGTGTTAAATTTTTGTCGTAGAAGAGCAATTAACAGCTAAACAACGAAACGTACCAACATTCAATCAATAAATCAATCATTTATTAAGAACCAAAGGAAGTATAACATTCGCCTGATAAGTAAGAATTAAAATCTATACTATCTCACTTATCAATAACAAAAACACCCTTGAATTTTTCCTAAGACGTCTGTCTGTCGCCTTTAACGCTTCCATCTATATTTACACACACCTTCTGTGTTTGCAGCTAAAACAAAATCAGGCATCGTCCTGTTTGTCGTGTTGGCGCTCCGCCCGCGGCCCGCACACCAATGCAAGCCTGGACTATGCACAATGCATAAGAATACCTCTTATCGGGTCACGGGGGCGTGAAGAATATTTCTCTCAACTTACGTGAATCTTTTCTTATTCGAACTGATGTTCCCTGGGGTCAAAATCTCGGAAACGCAAAGAATATTTTCTCCCGACAAGGATGAATATGGTGGTTGGCAGATGGTTAGAATAAAGCAGAAATGTATTTGTTTTTATAATGCTAAATTACAACTATGCAATTTTATTGCCGCAACTAAAATATTCATAGATAACTGAAAAAAAAAATACGATAAGAAAGACAAGTCACAGTGAATTTATGCTACTGCCTACAAAAAATCAAATATCTCGATTTAAAAAATTTTAAACGTATAAGAATTAAATTTCCATTCCATTATAAAATTTATTCCCTAAGACAGTCTTTTATAAAAACTTACCAACTTTCCTTCCATAAAACAGTTGAAACAGTTTAAAATTGGGTCACTTTATATTGGATCTCTGGCTCGGAAAAGCCAAGGAATATAATTTCAGGCCATCAAACGCAGCAAGTTGACCCGCGTCTAGTGCATAGACTAAAATATAGAGTGGACTAACATCAGTCTATTTCGACGGAGTAACTGCATCTAGGCTCAGACTACTACTAGCACCGCTGGTATTGGTGGTTACTTACGCATATAGACGTAATAATAAACCATAATTATGTTTGCTATGATGATGACAGGCAACAAAGTTTTTGATAAGTTATTTTAAAAATATATTATTCTAACGATATTTTTGATAAGACACTGAAACTATTTCACTTCAAGATAGTAACGTCTATATAAAAATAATATATAATATATATATATCGTCTGGGAGTACAATAGCCCGTGCCACTATTCCTATCGGTTTATTCGCGGAGTGCCGACATTCGTACTTTGCCAACTTTTATAATATTCAATGTAAGTATTAGCGGAGTGCCGACTTTTCAAAAATTTGGTGCAACTAGTCGCATATCGACGACTTTCGCATAGTGCCGACCTTTAATAATGTTCAAACATTTAGTAGCGTTTTGTAGACTATTACATTTTGTCGTCTATATTTTCGCACTCTGCCAAACTTATGTACAGTCAAGAAGATTTATAAAAATCAAAATATTTTATTTCTTTAACTTAAATTAATATACAACTTCGTGGTTTGAGACTTTCTTTTTTAACTTGTGATTTATTTATTTATTTATTTTAAGGACTCCCAACAAAAGATACATTGACTTATACTCTAAATATTATTCACAAGGTCTTCGAAACTTATGTTCTTTTAATTACAGGGGGCCACAGCGTGCACATTAGTGTTAGACAATTTTATGGCTGAGACTTATCACTAAACTTATGGGTAAAAAAAAACAGACTTACTCTGCAACTCTCAACAAATTTAGTTGAGTTAAAAGTAAAAATACTTACCAAAAATAGATTTTCTACTGTACAAACATAAAAAATAAGTTAAGATATCACGTAAAAATTAAGGCAATAAAAATATGTTAGAGAAAATATATTCTATCTATGTAGTTAAGTTGTTCATTATGCTGTTAAACGTTTTTTTACAAATCGCACTTTGCTGAGTCTTATTAGACTAGTTTTTACATATATCCTTTTTGATAAATAGTCATCAGTGATCTTCTTTATAATGATTGTCTCTTAATTTAAACTTGTTTAATTCCTTATTGGAAATTGTTAAATGCATGTTATTCATTCTTTCGTTGAAATCACAATGAACACTTTCATCTTTCAGGACTTAATAATTGGGAAAAGATAAGGTTTTTTAGTGCCAACGATCTTATTTAATCTGGAATGCCAACCTTCTACGACGTTCGTGGTTTGATGTGGTCTTCTGTAACAGCTCATGATTGCTTCTTTATCACATCTCTTCCACTGGCTTGTGTAGGTACGCCGGGGACAACGGCACCGGAAATATAGGGTTCATTTGTGGCAAGTGCTGACGAAGTACGATTTTTATGTATAAAAACAAATAAAAAATATAAAATTTACCTATACCTATCTGAAAATAATAGTTTATATTGTAACTTCACACATCTGATTTCAAATTCGTGGCCCTGCGAATCTCACATGAAATAGCCCTTAACATTTTTTAACTTAATTGTACCTAAGTCGGCATTGTGCTTTCATAAGTAACAAAGTTTATAATAGTTGGCAAATTACTCATAAAATAAGCAAATTTATAAAAAGTCGTCGATATGCGATTAGTTGCACCGAATTTTTGAAAAGTCGGCACTCCGCTAATACTTACATTGAATATTATAAAAGTTGGCAAAGTACGAATGTCGGCACTCCGCGAATAAACCTTCCTATCATAGTTTATTTTTGAGTTAGCTTGTCATTTGTATACACGTAACATAGAGAATAGGTGCATTGAATTGAAAATGTCGTCTCTAGTACGTTAGTATTTAGTATCTCGATGGTCGGACGTAGCTCTAACTTTGCCACTACGGTCCACTTACTGCGGGAAAATCTAGTTTTAGTAGCCGTTTGATACATTTTTGATAAAGTTCTACATGGAAGTTTTCTTTATTTTTAGGAAACATTTTTAAAAAATGTTGTAAAATTCTAATCTGTGATGAATGAAAGTAATTATTATTGATATATTTTTACAAATACAACAAATATCTGTAGATAGTCACACGCCTATCGAAATGCCAAGTCCGTGATGACCTCCGCATGAGCGGAAGGTTTTAAGTGGCGGTTCCGTCACGTGCTCAGATGATGCGAGTCCACTGGACGATTCCATTGTCGCTGGTCACGTCTGTGGAGCCTAGACTTCTATTAGGCATTTCAAAACGTTCTAAACCTAACACAACACACAAACTCGGTGTTCATAGTGGAAAGACATATTATGCATATTATCCTACTTTTATAAATGGAATGTATTTATAAAAACAGCAACAGAACTACATATTTTGCCCGTATTAAATCAACCGCAGAATCATTTTGTATGTACGCTGGGCATAAGAAAAGCCCTAGTTCTTTCAGTCAAAACGGCTTGCATGAAGGTGAACCAGTAAATAAATGGTATAAAAAGAAGACTGTATATAATCTTCATCAATTACGAATAGCAGAATAAATTATAAAACATTTCATCAGAGTAAAAGCAGTATTTTCAATTAAATAAATCGGACCACAGATAACACAATAAAAAACTAATACGACCAGATTGATATTTCCGACTGTAATTATCTACTATCAATTAAATCCAGCCACAATACATTTTTTTAAATACAACGTAAAACTCTGAACTCAAACATTACCTACTCTATAAAGCCTAAAAATACTCATAAAGCTCATTATAGTAAATAAAACCATACCTTATTTTCTGTTGATTTTAAAAATTTAATCCCAACTTCGGATAACAGTTGTTTGCAGTTCGAAACTTTAATTGCGTGGATTTCCAGTTTATTCCAGTTTTATTTTCAATTGTTTGTGAATAACAATTAGAGCTTCTATTCACACAATGCGCTTTTGTGTCCTTTTAATGAATAATGTATTGAGTGGATGGAAAATAGTTCAGAAAGAATGGGCGTTGGTTTCAAAACATTGTGGGATTAATTGATATATTTGCGGTGTAATTTGCGAATTAACTACAGCTTATATAAACCTGAGAGAATGGATTACTTAATAATATACAAGACAGCCGTGAGGAGGGATAAGTATAGCATCAACCCTCTATTCCAGCAGCTGTCTTCAAACCATCTGATTATTTATATACCAGAGAAATATACTTGCGTCATTCTACGTACGGCTAAAGGATTAATACAATTCTTAAGACGGTTCCCAGGACACCCACGAAAAAAATTATGGTTCTATTATGTTTGCACCACACGGCACACGGCACTAACACAGTGAAATAGATTTCACTAGATTAGTTCACTATACTACTTCATCATTTTACTAAAACAACGTCTGAAATTGCGCGTTAAACTTGCAGAAGTTGCCGATCGATTCTGGTAATAAGCCTGACATTAGCATGCCCGGAGATCGGACTCCCTGAGGACTTCCCTGGAGGGACGCGGCTAGTAATACGATAGTCCATTTACAAGACGGTGTTAACTTGCTTAGCTTGGACTTTAGTGCTCTCCCATATTTTATGTCTAAGCTATGATCGTAACCTTAGTTATTGTCATCTGAGACCATGGCACTGCCATTATTATAGTGAGCATATCAATTTTTTTTTAATTTTCTCCTTTTAACGTAGGTATTTATCGATCACGGGGGATATTAAAACCGGGTGCGGTACACCAACCTTTCAATAATGAACGCTGAGCGTACACAGCCTCGTTTTTCAAGTAGTAATTACAACTCATCAGGCAAAACGAAATGAGCCCAATTGATTACAGTGCAGCGTCCGAGCCAATAAAACGATCCATTCGCTTCATTTTTAATCAATAACCTCCTTCATTACTTTTTACAGTGAATTTACAAGTTCCAAAAGTCAGTTTACTGCTGAAGTTTGCTCATAAAACACTGTTGAGTGCACATCATTGAAGTGAGTATAGACTGGAATCGCTTAGGCGTCGGTTAGGTTCGTTCGCATTGTTATAGTTGTTCGGGCGATAAGTAAGTTATTTGGTTCATAAATATTTGATAAAACATGTCATTATATGAAAAAACAATACAACTTAAGTTGATAATGCTGCAACTAGTGGATAGAGTTGATTAACTGCATTCGCAGTGTTCATTAACAAATTGGCAAGTTGGTACTTTCAATTTGAAGTATGAAGATAATTTTGGGTTATTCCCATCTGATCATATGATCAGATTGTAGTTGCATCTGATCACACAAAAAGTTCCCATCTGATCACGGATCCGATGCAACTACTTTTTTGAATTAAATTTTGTGCCAACGGATCACAAAAATCCTAATATATAATTTTGCGCGTAATATTACTAAGCAATGATAATAACCTTCACCTATAACATAATTAAATAAAATAAAAAGAGCTTTATTTATTCCTTAACACTAATAACATAATATGAAACTTAACTAATTTTTAACTTGAATCTAGATGAAAACCCGGCTACGCTCGGGTGAAATTTGACGAAATTCTCCATAATCCGAATTTTGCGGATATATTATGTTGTCGACTCAAAATCAATATTTTTATGTTAGATGAAAACCCGGCTTCGCTCGGGTAAAATTTGACTCATAATACACATCTAATCATCTTTAATCACATGTGACATAATGAGAGATAAACAGACATTCAGTGATTACTATGTTTAAATGTTCAGTGTTCAACCTTTCCCTAAGTATGTAAATTGTTCTACCTTGTATAAATACACATTAATTTTATTCTCCCAGAGGTGTTCTAAATTTCGTTAACCATAAAGATCTTTTGAAACCTGATCTTCTATTATGTCTCATTCCTAGGCCTACCAGAACCTTCGTGAATGCCAAAAATTTGATACCACCTTCTCACCAATACCCTAATGAAAGCAAAAACTCGTTATTATAATAATATAATAAACTAGTATATAAAAGCATGTGCATTAATCACAAAGGCCCTCAAAAAACGGACCAAACTCATCGCACTGAATACATTAGCAGTGGAAACGCGCCCGCACATCAAGTTTAGTGGTCGTAAACGCACGCAGTAAAGGTTCCTTCGGTATAACTGTCTAACTTCATTACCGGAGAGCGAACGTCTTCGCCACCTCCTTACGTCGTATTCTAATTTATTGGCATACGGTGTTACGAGGGTTGAGGATATTGTTTGAGAAAAACTTCTGGGTACTCTTCAATTGTGAATAACAATTCACAACGAACGTTTTATCAGTGGTGATTTATACTTTTTAACCAAATGCAAAAAAAGGAGGTTTCTCAATTATGTACAACAAGTGTACGGTACTTTTTGTTTTTACAGGTGTTAACGCGTATTTAGTGATATAAATAATTATAGGCAAGGTATATACCTATATCTTATCCATGATTGATGACTGATGGTGGCGTCTTCTGTGTATAAGTAAACCACTACAGACAGCATGGTGATCACTTGTATTATAAATCTCTCTTAATTGACTTCACGACATCCACATAAACACAGAGTGGGATACTATAACAAATAAATATCATTCTCTACTACTATTTTAAGGGCAGCAACGCAGGGCTTCCGTGCACTTTTCAATTGCACCTATTCATTCCCAAATCCACTTCAGGAAACAAAAACCGATGTTACGTGAGAGATAAAATTACGTCCAGCTGAACGGTGGCACGCGCTAGGAGAATACACTAACTGCATTATTGCCTCGCCATAAAAACTGGGACACTGCCATAGCCAATGGCTACAGTTAATTTTTCGTGGCGGATTTTGTGGGAAAACACGCGCCAAGATTTATACCCTGTTCGTGAACAATAAATATTTCACGGTGTTGGGTACAGTTCAGTATAGTTTCTAGCTGTTAGGTAGCTTCGTCTAAGAGAAGAGCGAGTAGGCAGTGAAAATCGCGGCAGAAACGACTACGAGAGTTGACAACAGCGACCGCGTGCCCCGCGTGGCGCTGGCGTATCGAAAATATTATGCGCAGCGCTAACCAGAATTAGTTGTGTAGCCTACAATCATAGATAAACCCCACTAGATACCGCATGACAAGCGACGACCGCGCGCCAAACATATGGTTAAATCAACCATTATGAAAAGCCCCGCCTCGAAACACGGCTTTAGTTGCGACCAAGTGTCAGACCCGTGAACTTCATATACGTTTCTATAGTCTAACGCAAGTGAAGAGGTCAGCATATAATGGCTACTCGTACAAAGGATGTTCACTTGTCTCTTTTCCGCATTGCGCTTATTGCACTCGTTGTCCTTCTCGGCGAAAGCACGTGTAACGTTAGTGATGTAAATTCTAATCGATATCGTTAAAAATGATAGACGACGTATATAAGCGGGTCTCTCGGTATTATTGTATGTAAAAATAAATAAGTTATCCATAAACCGTTTAAATATGTTCATTACTTACTCACTCAGTCAAATGAATTATTTGTGATAAATTTTTCTAATATTATTTTTAAATTTTTAAGTTCTACAGGTTTTGTGTATACCAAAAATAAATACATATCTACCTACCTACATGATGCTATTTGCTACAACGCCTTTGTTCCAGTCCCCGCAATCCGCATCTTCCTCCAATTTAGGTACGTTTGAATCGGAACAAAAGTATTCTGTTTTTTAATGTAATCTAGTTTGGGAGATCTGTGCATACAATAGACACTATTATTGTAATCTGAAGCAATGCGTCAAATTTTTACACGTCAAATAATATATACAAAATGAAATGCGAAAGTAACTCTGTCTGTCTGTCTGTTACGCTTTCCCGCACCTCTTAACCGATTTTGATGAAATTTAGCACATACAATATTTAGACCCTGAGAAAGAACAGACTTTTTACCGCTGAAAAATACATGTTTCCGCGGGAAAATATATGCTTACGCGGGAAAATTCGATTTGGATGAAATTTAGTATTGAGATAGTTGCAAATAAAAGTATATGGCGAGAGACTTTCTACCGCGGAAAAATACATGCTTCCGCGGGAAAAGATAATAATACTTACGCGGGAAAATTCGATTTGGATGAAATTTAGTATTGAGATAGTTGCAAATAAAAGTATATGGCGAGAGACTTTCTACCGCGGAAAAATACATGCTTCCTCAGGAAAAGATAATAATGCTTACGCGGGAAAATTTGATTTTGATGAAATTTAGTATGGAGATACATAGTTGCAAATAAAAGTATACGGCGAACAGAAGTCGCGCGGGGGCAGCTAGTTATAAATGACAAACTATAATAAAATTGGTTCCGCCACAGAATATTATTAGTTAGTACGGCGCACGGAGAAAATTGTCATAGGTCCGTTCAGCACAACGTCTCGCCCCGCACTGAATTGAAGGGCCCGCGAAGGGGAAGATCGCGCATTGCGTGTGTCGTTTTACGTAAAAAATTCGTTAAAAATCGCTGAGATTTTTTTTCGAAAAACAAAGCTCAGGAGATGATTGGTATTCTTTTATTCTATATGGTGATGAGAATTAAAAAATCTTATGATTAATAGATTAGGATTTAAACGGTTCTTGCTGAAAAAGTAGACGGTATTTTACACTATTATTTCAGGTACTTAAAATTAAAAAAATGAAATTTCGGCCTCAGGAGATAATGCCTTATATGGCATAGATTATTGTGTAATTTTTTCAAAGCAATTCCGTTAAAGAACAAGGAAATAAATGGTTTCTGCTGAACCCAAATTTACCAAATTCACATATATCTACGCCAAAGTACTTCATACACCATTAGGATTGACCTAGGTTAATTAAGCATAACACGTAGCTCGGTAAACTCTTTCATAGTCTTTATGCCACATATCATTATAAATATAAATACACGACTACCTACCCAATAAACCCATATAAGGTCTGGTCTATTAATATGAATGAATTCAGGTAAGATTAATTTATAGACGTTATGATCCATAAACCATAATCGCCTTAATAAACTGCTCAAATAACATCGCGACCTCTAAAGTTTAAAGCTACATCATTGTAATATGCACAAGAAAAAATACTGCAAAACTTACACTCGCGCTGTATTCCACTTTATCTCAGTATAAATGCAGTAAAGCTCTGCCACCGACCGCAAAAACTCTAAGGCCACATTTTATAACGAAAAAATTTATGACCTACTCCATAAAAGTCCACCATTTGCAATTGCGACAAAAGGCTAGTAGTACGTTTTACAGCTTAATAGCTGTTTAATGCTATTTTACCCTTAAACAAGCTGTGTTGTACTTGACAGTCATCTTCATCTTCATAATAACTTAGGAAAAACTATTTGGTATAATCACTACGCTTACTAAGCGGGCTGTTGATCGCAGTAAATTACAGGACAGTCTGGTCTATAAAACCCTTAGTTCTATTTATCTAATTTGTTTTACATTTAAATGTGTCCTGAACACTAACACGTTAATATTATTTTACATTATAGATTTATTTTACACATAGTTTTCAGATGAACGCACAAACTTTCACTAAAAATCAGCAGATAAATATTGAAATCATGCATTAATACTTTAATCGTGGAAAATCTGTTTCGAAGAATGTTTATGGTATCTCATCGCTTAACGGCAATTCCCAGTGGAGTGTAAATGAGACCAATTACAGTAATTAGGTGCTAGTTCGTGAGCACATCATCAGCCAAATGGATGTTGAATAGGAAAGTGAAAAATTACTCTGAATATTCACTGAAATTGGAAGTTTATTTACGTGCTGCCAATCTTACCATCAACAGTTCAAATTGCATCATCTTTACTGAAAATTACATTTCCGAACGGTTTTTTTTTAAATAACGTCATTTGTTTACCCATAGATTAATTTTTTACTATCTTACTCATTAGTAAGTTCTTATACGGAAGCAGCAAGGCAAAGTCGTAGGCAAGTTTAAAATGAAAATGGTTTAACAACTTTTATTGCGAAATTGTTGAGATAGCATTTGATTAAACATTGAAAAGTCAATCTAAATGAAAACATTTAACATTCGATAATCCTTTAATCTCTCCAAAACCAACAACTCAGATGAAGTTATCCAACGCATAAGCGCCGCAGTGTTTACCCAGTGGCATCGCGGCACGTACGAATAAAGTGCACTGCTTGTTTGCGCTAAGAGATTATTTCCTTGCACAAACAGTATCACATTACAGCTTACAGTTCGGAAACCCACTGGAATTACCCGACTTGCTTCGTTTACATTTACTTTCTTATTGCGGATACACACTGTCTAAGAGGAAACAGAACATCACAGAACATCAGTGGATTTAAAGCACCCACTGCACACAGAAACATCTATCTAAATAATAAATAAATAAATAACTTGTTTATTTCCTCTTCACAATAGGTTTTTCTTATAATATAATAACTAACTAGTAGGTAAAACTATGAATTAAACCTGTATTGTTCTCACAATACAGGTTTAATTCGCCTCTCGGCTGGAGCTTGCTATAGGTTTATAAAAACCTGTAACTGTAACTCTATCTAAAATAAAAGTATTTTAGATAGAGAATTAGATCTTGATTCACGCAGGCCAAGTTTGGATTCTTCAAACTCTTAAAAGTTCCCAGAACATATCGGTTTCCTCAGTATGTTTGCTTTTACCGTTAAAGCATTGTGTATAGAGTAGACAAACATATTTTAAGAAAAAAAATTGAACACTTCGAAATGTAAGTTAAGTGATCTCTCACTTAGTCAAGGCTTTTTTGTTTTGAGCCACCAAGGAAACCACCAGGAAATCCACAAAGATGTCAGGCAATGCCACTGTTACTCGTGCCATTATGGCTGCTAGGACATTGGAGTTTCGTTGATTTCCTGTACAAAAATGAACTATAAATTGCTAAAGAAAAATGTCTTGCGAAGTTCCGTATCCTGCTAGCCCCTGTGTCGTTCATTTGCAGAGCCGCTGGTTCCCACTATATTTTGTTTGCGAGGGGACCACTGCACCTGCTGTTTACTACTTTAATTGCTTTAGCCATTAATTCCCGTCCTGGGAAATGGGCAGACTCTGTAGGTATATGGGTTACTAATGTTAGATTTTATCCGAATAAAAATTTAAGCGGCTGGTAAAAATATCAAGCAGGAGATTTTTTTACATTTTATGATTTAGGTAAGTATATAAATCATGATATCAATGCTTACAATTTTTTACGCGAAATAAAGCTCATTCATAAATACGAACTTATAACTGTGCAAAACATAATATCAACAAGAAAAAGATGCAACTTGCACAATCTTGTGCAATTGAATATCATCGTCTCTCTTGAGAGCATATTCAACAATAAAAACTGACCAACAATAATTATTCACACTTGACTATATCCGTAGTTGTTTAATCTTATTCATTTACTAGAGTTTATAGATAGTTACTTTCGTTTTCAAATCCGCCCCTGCCCAGGGTCAGCTGTCGCATTCACAGAGTGTTTTTGCACCTCAGACATCCACACTTCCCCTCAAAGCGATAAATTGTTTTCTTGTGGTATTTCGGTATTGCTCCAGTGGCGCTAACGACCGCTGTCGACGCGAAGACTAACTGCGCTTTAAATCGCTTTCGGTTCTTGAAAATGAAAAACGTTGTTGCACCGCGAGGGCCGTGGGCGGTCAGTGACTTAGATAAAGAAATCTATCCATTTCTATAATTTGAACGCACCTGAACGCAGCGTTCGTTCGCGCCTACAGAGCTGTCAATGTCATCTTGACAAAGCAAAGCGTAATATTCAGATTTCTAAAGTTAAAGAGTGTTGTGGATAGTAATAATACCAAATAAAACCCAATACAGAGGTGATAATAATAACTTTTATTGTCGTTTCTTATTTACAGGTGAGATGTTGATTGAGTAGGTACATAATCTAAATTGTCATTTTTGTTACTGATGTACTCAATAAACTATTACTTATTTACAGAGAAACATATGGAGTTTATTTTCACCTCTCAGTATAGATTTGTCCTATAAAACGACAATACTTGTTAAAAATGGCACTAAGATTACAATTTACCTTTAAATATGAGGCATCACAGACCGATAGTAAGACAAGTGTGATGACCATAACCTCAATTGCCACAAAGGAAGACAAAAAGTATGTACTGCAAGAAGCTGACAGATATGCAAGTAGGCACACAGCTTTATCCAAGACAGAAACATACAAAAGAGTGAAAAAAAGTTTAAATCAGAGAGGTCAGGAGCGGACAATATGGGTATCATGCACAGAAGAAATGGTACAAACATACTTCGATGAAGATGAGAACTTGATGTATAATGACTTATATCTTAAGGAAATAACAGAAACGAATAGTTCCCCTCAGAAAAATGAAAATCATTTTAATTTGAAAAATATATCAGAAAGATTTATGATTGAAAAATTTATATGTAAATTCTCAAAAGAAAAACCGGTTGGATATTTTTCTAAGAAACTCAATGATGCACAAAAAAGGAAGAAGGCAATATACCTTGAATGCTTAGCAATTAAAGAGGCCATCAAATACTGGCAATATTGGTTAATAGGAAGAAAATTCACAGTTTTCTCAGATCACAAACCACTAGAAAATCTCAATATAAAGGCTAGAACAGATGAGGAACTCGGTGAGTTGACCTATTATTTGTCACAATATGACTTCAAAATTAAATATATCCCAGGAAAAAATAACATTGAAGCAGATAGTCTCAGTAGAAATCCAGTATTGGAAGAAAATGATAACGATGAAGAAATTTTAAAATTGGTAAATATGATAACATTAGATGATATTAAGGCGGATCAAAAGAAAAATGAACAAATAAAGCAAATAAAAAACAAATTAATTGAAAGAAATGGGATACTATACAAAAAATATCGAAATAGAGAAAAAGTTATATTGTCTGAAGAATCAAGTGTAAAGCTAATAAAAGAAATACATACTGAATGGTGCCATTTAGGGATCAACCAAATGTTGAATAAAATTAGTCCTTATTATACAGCAAGAAATCTAACGAAAAATATACAGAGAATATGCAAGAACTGTGAAACCTGTATTATGAATAAATCGAGGGGCCAAGATAAATACGGATTAATGTCACATCTGGGACCAGCATCTCAACCATTTCAGATAATGTCGATAGATACAATTGGTGGCTTTGGAGGACAAAGGTCAACAAAGAAATACCTACACTTGTTGGTTGATCATTATACAAGATTTGCGTACATTCTAACATCAAAAACACAAAATGCTACGGATTTCATTAAATTAGTAAAAAAAATACTGGAGACTGATAAAATTGAGATATTACTAACAGATCAGTATCCAGGATTAAACTCAAAAGAATTCAAAGATTTTTTGACAGATAATGATGTCAAACTAATTTTTACTGCAGTTGATACTCCGTTTTCAAACGGACTCAATGAAAGATTGAACCAAACACTGGTTAATAAAATGAGGTGCAAAATAAATGAAAAGAAAGAGAAGAAAGCCTGGACATCAATTGCAAGAGAATGTATAGATAAGTATAATGAAACCGAGCACTCGGTCACAGGTTTTACACCATCATATTTACTCGAAGGAAAAGTCACCAGCATCTTGCCAAAAGAATTACAACAACCAACAGATACAGAAACCTGGATTAAAAATAGAAAAGAGGCACTAGAAAGAACAATCAGATCACACACATATAATAAAAAACTGTTTGATAAAGGCAGGAGACAAAGTGAATTCAACATAGGAGAATTAGTATATGTTGAAAATGGAAATAAATTAAATAGAAAAAAATTAGATAACTTAAGAATCGGCCCATTTGAAATAATAGATAAAATATCGAATACAATATACAAAATAAACACAGGCAGAACCAGAAAGGATACAAGCTTATACCATATAACAAAACTGATTCCTATGGAAGACAAAATAAACGATGAAGATGATGCTGACTAGTAATGCAGTTACAATGAGAATTACAGAAGTAATTCTCACTTTGGAGGAGGGAGATGTAAAGAAATCTATCCATTTCTATAATTTGAACGCACCTGAACGCAGCGTTCGTTCGCGCCTACAGAGCTGTCAATGTCATCTTGACAAAGCAAAGCGTAATATTCAGATTTCTAAAGTTAAAGAGTGTTGTGGATAGTAATAATACCAAATAAAACCCAATACAGAGGTGATAATAATAACTTTTATTGTCGTTTCTTATTTACAGGTGAGATGTTGATTGAGTAGGTACATAATCTAAATTGTCATTTTTGTTACTGATGTACTCAATAAACTATTACTTATTTACAGAGAAACATATGGAGTTTATTTTCACCTCTCAGTATAGATTTGTCCTATATAAATGGTTATTAAAACTGACAAACAACCAATATATTATTTAAGTAGCTGAAAACAAGATCCAAGATTCAAATAATTCATCAGTTGATAGTATAACACATGTACACTGAAGAACAGTGCTCAAGCACTACCTGACAAAATCCAGTGCCTCTAGTCTCAGAGCATCGCAATATCTCACAATTCACAAGTCGCAGCACACAGTGCAGGAAGTAAACACTAAGGAGTTGGCTGCGGTCGGCAGTCACGATCGGCTCATAACTCGAGGACGTGATGCCATACAGCTCAAACAACTTTAATTGTAGCACTGCAACGCACTATGAAAATATTATTGGCGTTCTAGCGCTTGTTCAGAACGTAGATTTAAGAGTCTACATAATGTAGCTTTTGACCGAGTGGTGCTGGCCTATAAATAGTTCATATTCTCTACGTGTGAGTGTCGTGAACACGACTATGGGATTTTAAAATCAAAAGAATGACTTACTACAAAACGGTAAGGCGAAGTTATTTCAGTCGAAAGCGCTCGCATTCATAGTGAACCAGCAACTAACCTGTCCATCTTGTTGTTAGATGTCCTGCAGTTCGTTTCCCGATGCTAATTCTAAAATATATAATTTTCCAGAAATTTAATCTTGATTTCATTGTATTATGATGTCTATTATTTACATGCCAAAATATTACAGCCTTTTTGTATGATCAGTGATTCTATCTTCCCCTAAAATATTATCTCCTGAAGAAATGCTTGAACTCCGTCCATATAACTATATGTTTGAAACCATTTTCTAAGAATCCGACCATAACAATTACCAAGCACAAACATTTCACAAAGTTGCGGAGAAATACAATTTTTATTTTTATTTTAAAATCAATACAGAAACTGTAAGATGAAGTTATAAAGCGGTGTGCCAACATCAGGAGAGAAACTTCAGTGCGAAGACAAGTTACATAAACTTTGTGAGATTGTTAGTAGATGTTTTATCATTTTCATAGATAGATTCTCAAAATCTTTAGTCATATTATCACACGATCCATGTAAATTCATATGTCCATGTAATTCGTTGTTTCTATTTAAATAAAATTATTGACTTTGACATTGTATGTAACATTAGGTACCTACAGATCTTTTTAGGGCATTTCGTTATTTATGAATAATGCTTATACGTATCGCATCGCCGGTCCTTAAATTTTTATTTTTTTCATATTGGAAAGTAGAAAATACCGATTCATATGTTTAACTTAAGATGCTGGCTACAAGGTCGATTATAAACTGCACCAAGATTCTAAAACCACTTAACTACTTAGTTGCTAAAAATATCTGATTGAGTTTACAAGGTAGAGACGCAATTATGTTAATTTTGTGCCATTGCCAATCCTTTCTATTATGGGCGGCCGAGTGTTCAACCTGCGTGGCTTTGATTATAAAGGATCTTGACCAAGTTAAATATGTAATAGAGATCTGCATTAAATTCAATTATTTTTATGATCTAGAATTTAATCCCATATATTTTGGAAAATGTCAAAAAACATAAAGAAAGTTCACATAGATCCCAGTTCAATCAACCTCAAAAAATGTTTTGAGTTACTTAGTACCTACAATTTTCTTTTCTCATTTATGTAATTCCATCCACATTGCCCCAAAATTGCCAACAAAGCTGGCCTCCAAAATGAATATTAATTTTTCAAGTCATAACTGACTGGTCGCCTCATTAGTCGGCTTAAGTCGACAAAGAACTTTGGTGTTTTGGACGAAGTTCCACATAAAGGACATTCGCCATCACTCTCAGATATTTGCAAACACTCAGAGCACAAAAATGTTTCATAAGTGTCTAGCTAATTAGTGTTGGCACAAATCTTAGACTCGAAACTTTTAATGACGACGAATGAAACTTTGACACGCCTTAAGTTTCACCGCTTGCGAATTTTCTTGGCCTCATTAAGAAGTTTCAGTTCTTCTGTTCAATTTTGAGAGAACTTGCCATTAATAATTATGATATATGTCTTTACTTAAGAAATTATTTGTTATTGCGACAACATCATATTATTTACAACTCACTATAAGATAACTTTACGATGAAAAAATTATGTCAGTACCTAAGTGCATACGTCATCAGTCGTCTTTAAAAATAAGATAGGTAAATGTGATTTTGAGTTTCGACTGTATGGGAAATTTTCGACAATAAGGTAAAATCACTATCAGTATTTTCGAATATAGAATTCCATAATTATTCTCAGCATATTTTGATTAACAGCCTTGAAATGTTATGTTAGCCAATTTCACAAGACCCATATCTGTCAATACAAATACAAACACATAACCTCCGGGTCTAATGGGAGTTCTAACTATAAATGAAATTTTCCTGAATGGATTTGAGAGGGACTTTGATTCAAAGTTCCCATTCAGTAAACTCGTAAAGGGCTGGTAACCTATTTGAAGACCGTAAACTTTCTAATAAACCTTCCTTTTCACACATAATATTTTTACGATCAACACTTTGAGACTTACTCCGGAATGATACAAACAAAGAAGAACGTACTGCAAAAATTTCGCACTTCTACGAGAAAAAGAAAAACACTAAGTACAAAAAGTTTTATGCATTATAAAACGAATATAATATATTTAAATTAACTCGTTTTAGAGTAATAATAATTTATTAGTAAATTAACATAAATGTTGATCAAAACAAAAATATCAAAACATCTTTTCTTTTCATAGGTTGAAATTAATTTTTTACTTAATACCGTGCGTATTTATATTTTATAAGTCTTCTTTAAACTCCAGTTTCAAAAAATAAGATTTTATTTATACTGGACAAAATTATTTACCAATACGATTTTTTTGTTCACAGCTCTTTTATATTTCTTAAGTTTAATTTCACAAACCCTTTTAATAAAAGCAACATGACTAGAACATACTCTTATAAGGGATATAAACTATACCTGCAAGTCGGTAAAGAGAAACGTAAGGTTTTGCAGAAAAGCTATTAATTATGATGGCGGAGATTGCGGCCGCTGTGGAAATGGAAAAGTAATAAAATGCAACAGCAGTCGGGATGAGTGCCTCTGTCGCAGAGCAATAAGAATCAAAGCCGATTGAGCTAACAACCTAATAAAATAACGAGAAGAAAAAAAGATTAAAAAAAGGAAAAACAGATGTTGGTGTGTGAATTGTCCAGCAATATTTATTTATTATTTTTTATTTATATTATGTCTAATCGCAGCGGGCGAAGGTCCGCCTGCGACGCAATAGGTTGCTGGTTCGATTACCGCCTCCGGACAAACTTTTATACGATCTGCAAATGTTTGTTACGAGCGTCCGGGAGTTATATTACATGTATAATAAAAATGATCTATTCATGGATATCAAGCATCCGTAACAAAAGCTTCAAGCTTATCACGGGGCTAGATGTTGCTGTGTGAAGAACTGTCCAGTAATATTTATTTATTTTTCCACTGCTAGGATACTGTCGGTTTCCTCACGATGTTTGTATACACCGTTAAATTACGTGTTTTCAAGTGTGCATTTTGCAAGAAGTTGAATCTTATCGTGCTTGTTGTGATTAAAGCCCACTGTTTATTAATTATTTTTCTCAATACTCAAAATAACCAATAACCAAAATTATCGTTTTCATTAATATATTTATATTGTAAGTTATCTCTAATGACAAAAGATCTTAGATCAACGGTTTAAAAAGTAAGCATCTTAAGCGGGGCAATCTCTGCTCGCTATTATGTACCCGGGAAAGGATAATAACAAAACAATTCTTGCAAAATGCTCGGATTTTCGGATCTGCTTGAGCTAACTTTGATATGGTTCGTGAAATCTCTTCTAAAACGTTTATTTTACTTTAAACCCCGGAAAACTGGATATAGCTTTGCAGAGATAAACTCAAAAATCATATCAAATAAAGAACATCATCAGCTGCCCGTACATCTCTTATCTCTCGACGACACCCACCAGAAAGAATTGATCATCATCATCATTTCAGCTATCGAAAGTCCAATGCTGGACATGTTATCATGATAATCCCTTAAAGACTTCCAACACAAGATCATCTTGTTAATTATTATTAATAATTCATTTCATTTAAATAAATCCATACAAAATTTTATACACTTTATTATAATATTAGAAAAATTACATTAAAAACATAGGTTAAAATTAACATGAAAAATGAAAATGATTTTAATGGACACCCGACGTTGCGTTTCCTGAACCGTGGTGCCAGAACTTTTCGGCCCCATCGGCTATCTGTTCTCATCGCTATATGGCCTGTTCAAAAAAGAAATAATTTGTACTTTTCTCAGGCCAGCAGTACACGGCTTCGTTAATTTTATACGTTTATATTTTGGGTAGGTATTACGTACTGTGTTCGTTCGCATACGGAGTGACGCGTCTTAATGCGCTTATGTAAATCAGTTTACAAGAAGCTTACCAAGTTCATATTTTCATTTGCGGCAACTGTAAGCACTGGAAGTTGAATAATTAATTAATGGTTTCGGAAAATGAGCCTAAAGTATGAAAGGATAAGGTTGGTATTCCTGAATCTTTATGTGACAAGCTCTGTGCTAATATAGCTAAAGACTGAAGTAAATAAAAAAGACTCTCTGTTTAATTGTTTTTGCAAGCCCTTTGCGTTGTAGCCCGTTCGCTCAGTAAACTACGGAACTCTAAAAAATAATTATTGTTATTGACACAGTAAGTTTTCCATGTGAATATAGCCTTAGAATAGTATCACCCTCATCTATTTCCGCAGGTGGTAAGGTTGTGTGATTATACCAAAACCATTAATCCATCAAGACTTGAAATAGAGCCTATTACAAGTCTTGGAAGAATTGGAGGAGGCTCACGTGTTGGTGTATGTTTTAATGAGATCCCCACATGAGATAAATAAATCATTTAAAATTGATGAAAAAATCAATCGACCAAAGATGAAAACAATCAATTAATCACTAAACGATTCTACACTGTTCCCAACCAATCATAAAAGTGGCATGGAAATATCGGTCGCGAGTAAAATCTAAAAGGTATTCAAAAACTGCATTGAAAAATTACTTCTCGTCCCAGGTGCGAATAGTCGAATGGGTTATAAAACACGATTTATACGGCCATACCTAACGTAGCTGGATGTAAGTCGTTTTAGTTTTACAAACAATACATGACAAATGCCGATAAAACAATTTTATCAAACTTTCAAAACCTAGAATTAAGTTTGTAATGGTTTCTAGGTAGATGATTTATTCTATTTGAAAGCCTATACATATCACATACGCTTACTTAGCAGTTAGCTTATTACAGCCATATATTTTTTACAACAACATATTTGTATCATTCTACCATTGATCGTACTAATAGACATAGACACTACGCCATATTTCTTGTCTACAGGACATCTTCCTTCCGATTGGTAACGGAGTGCGGAAATCGACTTGCGACTCCCGCCGGAAACCGTATGGCGGAAGCTGGTAAAGAACCCTGATTTTCACTTTACTCACCGTTGCATTCAGATACCTTATGATGACCAGATTATGTTTTTGCTATTAAACTTGCTTGCTTCCTGTGTGCAGGTCTCTTTTGATTAGGTCCAGTGCTGATTATTAGCATCGATGTGTGTGAAACTAAATAAGTCTGAAATTAATAAACAGTTTTGAAGCCAGTAGATATATGTAGATACCTATATGTATGTATAAATATACTAGAGATACATTTTGAAGTTGTTTTTATGCGTAACGATACCTTCCCAAATAAACCTTGTCATAAACTCACGTCCTATGTGTGAAATTTGAATCATAAAAATATTTTACTCGCTCCGCACCGGTCCAACGCCATATTTTGCAGTCTAATGAAAATATGCGACAAAATGGAATAGGGAATGAAAAGTTAGTAATCCGCCAAAGTGTCGGGAATGTAGGTTACAACAGGTATCGGCTGAGCGGAAAATATGAACAGCGTTCTAACATGAAAACTAACGGTATAGTAAATTTATATTTTATAGGGTGAATAGAGGAAGAGTTCTTGACGACCAGACCTTCGTTATTTTATATGTATGATCTATACGTAGGTACGAGTAAGTATTGTCTTTTTGCATAATTGTTAAGACTGGCAGTTTATAACAATTAGATATGTTCATAAAAAGTAAATCCTGTATTGGCCGTAAGTAAGGTAAGCTCAAAAAAGAGATTAAGAGATCAATATAACGCGGTATTTCTAAAAATACCTCGTAAAAAGAGAATTTTAAAGTACTTATTTCCACATCCTGCGGCACGTCGGGCACAGAGCGTTAAATCCGGATTTGCTTACCAACATTGTCGGCGGTTTATTATTTTTTGTTGTCGGCTAAACTGCTGCAATTGATTGAGTTTATTAATTCACGAGTCTTTCGACGAAATAAATATTGTAGTTATATATTTTTCTTTAATTTTTTTCTAAAATATTAGAGCAGAAGATTTATGGATATATCGGCTTTAAGCTTAGTTAGTTCTCGCAATACCATCTGATATCATGTTGGTGTAAGGGATAAAAAGACTAGCTTAGAGGTTTTCGCAGTACTACTTGATAAATATAAGATACTACCTTTATGTAAACATGTGAACAATAAAGTGATTTGATTTGATTTAAATATTTGTATAAAACTAAGTACACTTAAGTGAATATGATATTGCATCAAAGTCAAATTAGGTTCCTACTTTACCGCCTTTTCCTCTACATATACGCACATTCCATGATTTATCTTGAAAATGTAATACAACTAAAAACATTCTACTGTTTTATTTCGTTAAAAAAATACCTTTGACGTCATAAACGCCTAATTTACAATTTAAACCACCTTAAAATTAAAGCAATAACGAAATAAGTGTAGGCTGTAGGTTCGAGAACTGTAAGAAGAAAAAGCCCTGGGGCGGTCCGTCCCGCACCCCAATACATTAATATTTTATGTTTAAACACATTAAACTTTCCCACAAATCTTGAACAACTGTTTGTACCACTCATAAATTTATCCAAAATCCGCAGTTAATTGAGTAGGAACGTATTACTTTGATTTATAACCCTTTCAAATAAGTTTCCGCCCAAGGGGGCGGATTCCGCCCAATTTAAATCTTAACTTTTAGTTGAAGTTCGCCTATCTTGTGCGGGATCCAGATTTCGGAAGTCGAGTAGTTTTGTTCGTTAGTGTCCACAAAGTTTGTACGCGGATGTACAAAATGTACGATGCAACTTTACTTTCTAAGTACAAGACAGTTTGGATATTAACAGCCAGTCTCTCACAGCAGATTAACGAGTAGGGAAAGACTGAGGTCAGCTCGATGTTTTCACCGTGAAACGTTATTTCTATAGGTACTTACATTCTTGTATACCGCTAGATCTCAATAAACGCGCAATAGGACTATTTAATTTTGATGAAGGAGTTTAAATGGTATCTTTGTTTTAAGTTCACTCGAAGTTTTTGGGCAATTACTTCGCTTTTCCTACGCTCGTAAATAGCCTATGAATTGACTTTGTTAATATGTCATTATATACTCGTATCATGATTGTTATCAGACTTCGTATCAGGGTTGTTGCTGATGCAGGTTTTTGACACATCAGCGGATGCAGATGCTGATGCTGATTTTTGATCTTGACATCAGCGGATGCTGATGCTGATGCTGATTTTGGCCAAGTGCGTGTCTGATCAAGTTTTCCTCCTTTCATCATCGAAACGGAGTCTTAATAAATTATTCCGTGTAGAGTTCCGTCCCCAAAGAGTGCCAACGGGGCCCTATTATTAAGCATCCGCTGTTTGTCTGTCTTTCTTTAGTTGATTGTAATTTTCTTTTTCAATTTAAAGTTTGTATTTATAAAGTAGTTTATGACGTTTTATAAAAAAAAATTCGACTTTATTTTTAGCTTCATCATCCTCATATGTTAAAAGTTAGAGGGGGGGGGGACACTCATTCCACTTTGGAAGAGTCTCTCGGCCAAATTATTTAGTTTAGAAATAAATGCTGTTAGAAACCTTAATATTATTTTGAAGACCTAGAAGATTCATGACACGTATGAGTTCGATGAAATTTTATTTTTAAAGTTTCGGTTCTAAGTATATGGGGATTGGACCCCTAAATGTAATTAATTTTTTATCAATTGTTTTATGAAATCTTAGCGCGGTTCACGGAATACGTCTGATTATTAAATTTCAGATTTATAACTCTTTAAGTTTCGGAGAAAACGGCTGTGATGTGACATATGGACGCACGGACGGACGTACGGACGGACGGACGGGTGGACGGACATGATGAATCTTTAAGGATTCCGTTTTTTGCCATTTGGCTACGGAACCCTAAAAAGTTAGCATTGAATCAATCTAATCTATTGAACCTACATGAAAAATGTGGTTTCACTAGTGGGTTGTTATTTAATGAAGTAAAATATTGTTTATAATATTGTACTACAATACTACTGACGCGACTTATTTTAAATACACGGACGAGCACAAAAACCTTTACTTTATCTCTACGCAATGTGTAGTGCAACGAATAAACAGGTTTGTGCTTGTTTACCTAATTTGTACAAAAATGCGCGTTAAGCCCGACCGTTTCGAACAAGTTGCGACTCGAACATCAGCATCGTAAATCAGCATCGATCGATGCGGATGCGGATGCTGATGTCTAATTTAATGCTGATCATCAGCGGATGCTGATGCTGATGCTGATATCAGCAACAACCCTGCTTCGTATGTTCCTACACATAACTTTAAAATTGGCAATTTGTGTCTAAAGTAGTTTGCGTCTATGATGAACTAGCACTCACCAATCCAATCCGAATCAATAACTTTATCTGGATAGTGTCTAACATGCTTAACCATTTATAATTTTCACTGGAACAAGACCAAAAATCTCAAACGCATTCAACCATAGCAACCATAACACCTAGACACGGCACTTATCAGATAGAGCACTCCCGAACCTGACCCAAATAAAACACCGCTATCTGCCGTCGTCGACTCGGATTTGTTGGCAAAGTAAAGAATTTAGTGTTCACCCCTGTCGGCCGCGACCTCGTGTGCCATTGTGCGGAGTAGGTGCCGTGTGCATTATGGAACTATCTGATCGATGCGTTTCTGTAAGGATTCCACGGCCTCTAAACATAAAGCTTTTATAAAAACCGCCTGGAAAGCTCGGTGTGTAATAAAAATATTTTTATCTATAAATAAAATAAATAAATATTAGGTACTGGAGAATTTACACAGCGAAATCTAGCCCCGTGATAAGCTCTAAGCTTGTGTTACGGGTGCTAGATTTTTATATACTACAATAAGTACTTATATCAGAAATTTAGCACCAGTAACACAATATTCGTTGCAGTATGAGTTTTACTATTAGTAGGTATGAGAGAACTCAATTCCCCATTACCTATTATAATGTGTTGTATCGGGATGAACCGTTACAGCGACGCAATTAAGTAGGTTGTTATGATGATTTCCATGAAATAAATTAAGAGGTGATTGTGTATTTAAATCAAAGTCACCATAAGAGGGATCAAAATATTCTATAAAATTCGCAAAATTTGCTCACAATCAACGTCCGCCATTTGCACCAACACGTCAGGATTCCTCGAGGTTATTCTGTTCCATGTTATTCTATTCCAAACATGTCATGCTGTGTTTACAACCCGAGAGCCAACATTTAACTTCGCTAGCGGGCAGCGTCAACATAACCTTTGCACATTTTTGCTTAAAAAACACGTAAAATAAAACTGTGCGACAAGTGAGATTTTTAGAGTAGAGTTCTCTATACTAACACAATCGTTGTTATTTTCCTTTTGGCACTAATCATCATAACAACCCATATTACATCCTAACTGGGCCCAATAAAGGTAAAAGATTCCAACCCAACGAGAAATAACAATAAGATAAGATAATTCCTATAAAATAAAATAAAGACACCAATAATCAATATTTACATAAGAACTTAAAAACTACAAAAACGTATGCTTAATGGGCGGTCTTATTGCTTAACGCAATTTCTTCCAGACAACCAACAATATTCTTCTTTTCTATAAAAGTATGGCTTTATGGGCGCAATGGACAAAGGTCCGCTTCAGACGCAAAGACGTTTCAATACCGCTAGTCACTGTAAGTTCTGCACACTTGTTCCATCTGTATTTCTATTGAAAATAATAAAACATATCTAAAAGACCAGCTTAGAGCTTTCTTCCGTACAAGAGTGCCTTTTGCTTTAAAAATTGTCTCTAGCTCAGTAAAAATATTGAGTTTGGTACCTATGTACGGAACCTAAACTCGAGTGAAAACAGAAATGCCGAGTGGTGCAGTGAGTAGTAATTCAGCGCGGCCATGACAGGGCCGCGTAATCACATTCGTGTCCTCTATTGTGGCCAGCGATGGTGTTACCTGAAAACAAATGCTTTTTGATCTTTTCTTGTTTAAGTTTGTTTATGGCAGTGCAGGGCTATTCGGCGTTCTTTCATTTTATATCAAATATAATATAAATAAAATAAATAAATTGTTTCATTTTTATTTACACGAATGTTTCGTGTAAATAAAAATGAAACAATCCCAGAAGGTTTATATAAGAGAAAATAAAAGAATTAAGTACTAACCTTTAACCTTTATAAACTTACTAGCTTTCCGCCAGCGGCTTCACCCGCGTCACAGATATACACATATAATTTTGTTGTGCCCGCGTTATAATATTTTTATCTAGGCCGTTGCTAAAATTACTTTCTTACATGAAAAGCATATAATTATTAAAATTCACTAGACTAATGTACGAACTCAGACAGGTAAATATTACAGTCATTTACGTGAAAATAGTCCGCTCTGTAATATAAACACGGGTCTATTTGTCACGCAGACGCTGTATGTCCGCCGGCAGTGACGTGTCTCGGAAATAGTCAAGTGGTAGTTGGATTAACAACGACACTTTGTTTTAATATTCGTGAAAGTACTGCCAACTACGCTTAAGTGTTGTAAGATAAGATAGTGAGTTATGTGAAGTCAGAGCCTCAGCAACCTCAGAGAATAGATATTTATAGATAATTCCTACAGAATCTGGCTTCATAACAATTTAAAAAGAAAAGAAGAGTTTGAAGAAACTAAATATTTTTTAACTTTATAAAAGGTTTATAATAATAAAGGAGATTGCTGTTAATATACAATAACCGTACCTACACACATTTACTCTCAATAACATTAATTACCTTCTCATCACAAACATAAAGCCAACCCATAGTTTTATTTTTATCAACGGATTTTATATTTTAAACCAGCGTTAAGTCTCAACGACACAAGAAACTTTTATTTGTAAAGAGTTGGTTTCATCCGCTTACCTTCGTCCATTTTAAACCAAATAATTAAAAGCAAATCTTTGTAGACTCAAAGGTACTTTTCTGCTCGACGTAAACGCAAAAGAACGTAATTTCTTTAGCACAAGCGTAGAAAAAAGACTTTATAATGCAGTGAGGGTCATTACACGCTTGTTGATTTCACAGCATACGTGGCTTGTCGAGAATAACCTGAAATGTGCTTTTAGCGTCAGGATCCTTTACTTTACAGTCAGAATATTATAGTATTTGTTTAAATTTTTGTGTTGAATAACTGAAAATAACCTTATGGCAGGGCTAGAGTTGTAAGTCACAATGAGAGAGATAGTTGATGAGATGAACTTCCTTTGTACAAACTCTTCTCTCGCATTTGCTTTGGTGGACATGAAAGAAACAAGAGAAATAAAGCGATCCAAATTTACTATTTCAAATCAGCTATCTCGTTATTAGCCTTTATGATTAGTTTTTTAAATGAAGCTAACAAATCATTGTCTTAAAAGAGTTAAGACTGTCCGTCAACTTAGACTAGAAATATGCTTTTAAGCTCCTCAGGAATTTCAGAGCCCCAGACCGGAAAGAGTTAATAAATTAACTTGGCCTTGTAATAAATTCATCTAGTCCGTCTGTCACAGTTGTACGCCTACGTAAGTACGTACCTATTTCAGGAAAGGCTTTGCTGTACCCTCGTTGTAACGCTCTATAGAGCAAAGGTGAAATCTGTATTTACATCTCTGCCTACCCTATAAATAAATATTGCTGGACAATTCACGCAGGAACATCTAGATGTAGGTACACGGGGTTAGCCTCGTGGTAAGCTCGAAGCGTTATAGCTAGATTTCTTAGACTTATATACATAGATATTTTTTTATTATACAAAGAAAACACCAAGACTAATGATGTGGTGAAAGAGGTTGATCGGTGGATGCAGGCCGCGTACGACCGCAATAACTGGAAATCATGTCCAGCAGTGGGCGTCCAACGGCTGAAATGATGATGATAATTGTAAATACTAAGCTGGTTAGCTTAGTAACATAATAGAATTTTAATTAAATTATTCGAACACAATGTTTAATTTAAATTAGCTTTAATATGTATTATGTTAGTGGTCTTGTAATTTAAACCGGTTTGGTTTAATTTAAATGGCCCAATTTAAAAATAGGACAATGCTACTGTATACTAAAACACAGATAAAATAATACTTTTAGGTAGGTATGTGAGTAATGCTTTAGTGTAAACTGTTATGTTACATTGTGTGATAATAATAAAGAATAAAGAATTTGAATTTGAAGATTCGTTTCGATTCAATAAAGTTGAATATGCATTTTTAGTTATTAATTTGTGAGTATTTTTAAAATTCTACAGAGATTAATATTGATTTTATAAAAAGGTTATCACTTATTTGTAGTGAAATGAAAAACTTTCTATATTTCGACAATATTTTATATAATTATTCATGTAAATAAAACATTGTTAACACCGACCTAGATCTAGATAGCCTAGTTAGAATACTTACTTACCTTTGTAAGTAGCTCACGGCATTTTAACCAATCTGTCAAAACTTAACAAGGTGGTTAAATTATCGAGGGCATTTCCAAATAGACCAATCCATCTATGTCGATCCTCCCCTGCCCTGACTATTAATAATGGAAAACTAATTAAAGTGCTGAATTGCAGGTGTACCTTAAACTCATTATAGGTAGTTATTAAGCTTTTATTGGCTTAGCAATTATAGGATTTGTATCGAATTTAAATTAAATAATAAAAACAACAAACAAATTCTAATTGTTCATTGATCTTAATAGTTGATAAAAATTTAAAACTTTTTATGTCTTTCAATATTTCTTCCAAATCAATTTTAACGCAGCTGAAATTCTAAATTAAATGAAAATCTCTTCATTGGGTTATTTTTATTGAAAAGTTTGTTGCTATTTATTGAATTAAAACTGTCTACGACATAATCAACATTTTTAGTTATTTCTTGCAACATTGAATTAAGATTTTTATGTACCTACCTTGAAGGTACTACTACCTTCCTATACTTGGCCTTTTTGTTAAGTATAAAAAAGGAGTTCTCATTACTTTTGTAGGTTTATTTAATACGAAACAAAACCAACTTCTAAAACAAGGCCACTCCATAATAAAGCAACTTTAAAACAAAAGACATTGGAACTTCTACTAAACAAAGCGAGAAGATTAGGAACGCATAATTTATTAGGCAATTATTTTACTTCTCTACTAAAACAAGACGGCAAAAATGTTGTTTCTGTGTCACAAAAACGGAAAAGTTGCTAACTTGAATTCCTTTGAATTAGGACTTTATTTGCCTATTATGTAAATGTTGATTTGCTTTTCATATTTCCCCGTTTGTAGATCCTGTTTTTGTCGTTCAAGACTTGAGCAATCGCGAGATTTTACTGATTGCGTGGTTAGTCTCTACGAGATATAAATAATTATACACCTAATTCTAATTATTGCCATGCATGCGTAAAAATCGTTTAGCCTGGACTATCAGCGCTTTTCTGAAAATACACAGGCAAACAGACACACACACATTATATGCAATTCATACAAATTTCACTTTCTACTATAAAAACAATATTTCTGAAAACAAACTAACTTTTTATGCGTTGTTACTTTTGCACGGGTAACATGTTGATATGGGTAGTAGGTACCTTAATTTTATTGTACATACCAAAGTATCTAACACTTCCCTTTACTTTAAAATAAAATGTACCTAGTAATGACTACTTAAGCCATAAAGGTCTACTTCAGCTCGTCGCTCCGCCGTAATATCGGAGAATTAATCAAATTCGCCACCAGTGAACGGCAAAGGACGGACATCTCAGAGATTCGTTTTGATTACTCCAGGATTAGTCCTAAGCACCGTGGGACCGGCCAGGCCCCACTTCTCAAATGATGACCTCTCAAAATGATTTGGTAATTCAATCAAATTGATTCGGAAAGTGTACGTAGTTTCGTTGAGGGATGGATTAAATCAGCCCTTTTTAGGGATGTTTTGGAGTTACGGTTTGGGGCTTGTTGTAAATATGAAGTGGAGCCGTGGCGCAAATGGAAGAATTGGAGTTGTTTGCTTGTGAAATAGTAAAATGTTTGTGTAGAAAACCCAACCCATGTTTATTTTATTAGAGCATCAAATATAAGAATAAGTATTTTTCTACTATCTACTGCGTATTATTATTTTCGCCTTATTATCAGATATTTATTTAGGGTCTATAAAAAGTTAAAGTTTGTAAGCAGTATCATCATTAACAATATCATTACTAAAATACCATATTGCGTTATATTATTGGGCATGGGTTTCCTCAATAAGAACAGTCTTTGGAGCCTTATTAATATGTTCAACGCTATGCTGGTAGCTCGTCAATTGGAGTATTCACTGCGGTCGTACTATTTATTCCTAGGCACCATAAAGCTAACATAAAAGAAATCAATCGCGCATGTTATGATCCAGTACATCAACGAATGTGAACTAATAATATAAATTCGCCCACCCCACAAATCCAATTCCGAAACTACATAACATTCAAAAACTCCCAGAATACAAATTACCTCGTAAAGGAAGCTTAGCGAACCTGCGCGATATAGTGGTTTAGAAATTTTACGAGACGCCACCCCATGTTACCGAAGCACTAAATTTGCTTTACAGCAATAAAATATTCGAGTACATGTACTCGGAACGAACTTGTCTCTTGGGAGAAATTTACGTGAGGTGTACGGAACCACGAACTAGCTGTGCTTGGCCGATAGCTACTCGTAAATGTTTCAATTACACTTCCCGCAGTAGGTAATGGACATTTCCGTTCGTATTGTAATGTGTGTTGTGTAGAAGATACTATATAGTCACCAATTAGACCAGCTTATAACCCCCTCAGGTACTTTAGCAAAAATAAAAAAGGGGTTTATTTCAACTTAAAGTTCTTATACATTTGATACATCATCATCATCATCATTTCAGCCATCGGACGTCCACTGCTGGACATAGGCCTCCCTTAAACATCTCCAGTTGTTTCGGTCGGATGCAGCTTGCATCCACCGTGAACCGGCAGCTTTGATCAGATCATCTGTCCATCTTGTTGGTGGCTTGTTGATATTTGATACATATGATGACTAAATAAGTACTACTCGTATACGCGATATAAAATGTATTCTAGGTTTTCCTTCCTTTTGCTATCTTTAATTTTTAATCAAAAATTGAATGCAAGATTGAGAAATACAGATTGTAGATATCATGCAATTTACGTTTTCAGACAGTTAATAATAAAATGAATCTACTTATATTTTAATTTTCAACTGGATCGATATTGCCGTTTTACTTAAAATTTAAAAATAAATCCCCATTATATCTTCAACAGACAATTACAGATAACTTTTGGTATTATTAACGTCCATTAACGTCGTCAACAGAAACTCAAAGTAACCAAAAACCTACCCAATCATTAAAGAAAGATTCCAAGTTCCCGTAATAGAATAACTGAAAAGTTCTAAAACAAACAGTTATAATAAAAGAAGCGAGAATAATTCCACAGACATTGTCCCACAAAATGTTGCCATTGTAAAGTTTGGAAGCGAGATAATGGCGGTCTTTGTCGCGATCTTAGAGCCTTTTATAACAATACCACAATAGTGGCCCAGTATTTTGCCGTGGATTTGTCGCTGGACGCGAGAATTTAGTGCAACCTCTTTTAAACTTGACCTGTTACAGGAAGTTGGTCAGCTATGGAGTAAATATTATTATATCTAAATATTAGCATAATTTTTAGGGATAAAAATTCTCCTTTACTGAACTCAGACAAGAAGTGTAGTAAAGAGAGCGAGAATCGAATACAAAGTTTTTAATATTGAAATTATTTATAGATCAATAATCAATTCTTTTTCATTTAATATTTTAAGATTCTTGTCAGTTACTGTAATAAATGAATATCTAATAACCATAATATATGAAAATTAATTAATTATTTTAATTGTTTCCAATTCACAAACTGTGTTTATCTAATTTTAGAAGAATATTAGATAAGTACTTAAAAATTAACGATTTAAATTGTAGGCCAAGAATTTAAAATAAAGTTATAATAATAATTGTTTATCTAACCTAAACCTTTATAAAAAGTGGCCAAGTGCGAGTCGGACTCGCCCATGTAGGCTTCCGCAGCAATTGTTTATATGAAATAGTTTATGACGTATTATAAAAAAACTACTTGATAGATTTCGTTCAAACTAATTTTCGTTGTTAGTTTTTAGGGTTATGTACAATATATATTTTTTCTAGATTTATCATCTTCTTATTTTAGAAATTAGAGGGGGGGGGACACTCTGTTTTCCACTTTGGAAGAGTCTCACGTCCAAACTATTATGTTTAGAATTAAATAGTGTTAGAAACATTGTTATGATTTTTGAAGACCTATTCATAGATACCCCACACGTATGGGTTCGATTAAAAAAAAGTTTTTAAGTTTCAGTCCTATGTATGGGGACCCCCAAATGTAATTTATTTTTTTTCAATTTTTTTTATGAAATCTTAGTGCGGTTCATGGAATACATCTACCTACCAAATTTCAGCTTTATAGCTCTTATAGTTTCGGAGAAAAACGGCTGTGACATACGGACGGACGGACGGACGGACGGACGGACGGACGGACATGACGAATCTATAAGGGTTCCGTTTTTGCCATTTGGCTACGGAACCCTAAAAAGTCATTAAAAAACAAGCCAATAACTTTAGCAAGAAGAACTCTCCACACATTCATTATCCCTCGCATCCACTAGTGCTGGCTTCCTCGACACTCACAAGGCTGGTGTTTTATATTATCCTAGATTCCTTTTCAAACACAAACTGCATTACTCGTTTTAACATTCCCCAGCCTTCTGTACAACGTAATTAGATGGGTATTATACAAAGTAGCCGGTGCATTTCTTATTCAACGGTTGGGATACAAAGCTCAGCTTAGAAAAGGATTCTGTTATGAGCTAAAGTAATTCGTGGCTTTGTGCTTTGAGCAAATAGCGGTGAGGATGAATTTTGCGGTTGATGTGGTTTTTTTCTTTTATGTTATTGTAATGCAGGTCTAGATTTAGGATAGGTAACAGCGTGTATTGCACATTTCTCCCCATGGTTTATAATACTTTGTTGCTTCACATAGGTCTCCCTCAACCATGACAGAGCACGTGTAAAATAATGACACAAAAAATAGCCCATTCTTGTTACATATATTAGGTATATAATAAAAAATCCAAAATACTAAAAGCCCTTCTTTTCAACGTCGTGTCACCGTCGTCATGTTTACAGTGCTAATTTACTGAATCACCGAAATCTTAACGGGTTACATTTCTCATTTATTTCCACTTATAGTGCGCGAAACTGCATTCTAAAATATTTCCTTAAACGGAAATATCGTCGCTTATTTGCAAACTTTTCAAGTAGTTCGCTCAGGGTCTATCGAGAACTATGCCCCTGCATAATGTGTCTCGCAAGTCATTCACACTCCGCCCTCTAAAGGGTGAGAAAGCCTTCGTGACCCATTTCCAAGTTCACACTTTGCAATTCTTTAGTGCAGAATGCAATTCACAACATCCCGTAGATCAATGACTTTAATGTACTCGTATGTAGGAAGAATAAAACTTTTGTTTGTGTCACAAATTAAACTAATATAACTGTACGTACAATAGGTGTGTTAATAGGCCGCTACACAGCATCTCCAAAAGGGAAATTACAAGGACGATATTCCTTAGCTAGATATATTATTATTATAAAATATTTATTAAGGTATTATTTTTTATAAATCAAATAAACTTCAAACTATGAGGAAGTTTGTACATTTGTTAATTAAATAAAATTATATTTCTTAAATTTAAGAAATAACTATATATTTTTGTTCATTGGTTAAAGTATGAATGATAGATATTAATGGTAAAATTATATTTATCATAATTTCTGAAAACCAATAACTGGATAGGTAATGGCTAAAACAGTACCTAAATGTCAATGCTGGAAGAGTTGAATAAAACAGGTGTAAAATACATAGTTACTTTAATTTATTAAAATGAATCTTTTAGTAGCTTTAGGAATATGGGAAATACAGAATTCAGAGGATTAATGGATAAGTTTGTGCGTGCGTCATCCTTATTCATACATCGTCGGTACAATCGTACGGTAAGGCCAGTTTTACACTTTAATACTGATTGCGCTGAAAAAGATCAATTCACGTGCACTTAGTCAATAGTCAATACAATGGAATCATCATCATTATGAAAAAATATATTTTGACGAACTTTGTGGTGCAGCGGGCGAAGATTGACCTCCGACGCAGGAAGTTGCGGGTTCGATTTAGCTTTATAAATATTAGAAAATGGTATGGAAAAATTACAAGATCACTACTTGTTGCTTACATGTAAATAACAAATGCATCTAAATTCACTTCCAACATCAGCTTTGTTATGACGATGACTACCTGACACAAATACCTAAATGGGTTTAAGAAGTACAAGAAAAAACTTACAATCGCACTAGTCTTCTTCTGTCCCGAAAAATTGAGAACAAGTTACCTAAGTATCGTGTAACCCAGCCCAATTTCCATTATATTTTAATCTACCAAATCATTAAATCCCTTATCATTGGGAAAATTAAATCGATACGATTAATACGATAACTGATAATGGATATAGTATTTAATGGACTGTTTATGTGTTTTCTTTACAATAAGTCACAATGAAGGCTGTATTTTTGGCATTGATCGTTGCTTTGGCTGTGGTGGTAGCTGAGGAGAGCCCAAGTTCTCCAGTCTTCAACACAGTAGGTTTGGTATCCAGAGGGCTTCGGAAATCAGGGCTTATGAAGAGGCCAACTCCGCCTCTAGGATTGTCGGTGGCAGCATCACTAACATTTCCCAGGTCCCTTACCAGGTGAGTTTATTTTTGGAACTATATCATATAAACTATAACTATATCTCATTTCATATCAACGAATATTTTGCCATAATACTATCCAATATGGCTCTTATAACTTTTTAATTAGGTAGATCGTTTCGTTTGTCAATAACGGTCTACCTACCCGCCGCCCCGCCGGTGTCATCAGTTTGTCCGTGAACATGGCGCTTGCAACAGTGTCGAAATATCGGAAAACTCAAAAACAATTAAATCATGGTATGTTACCCGTTTCATGTTCAAATATGGCTCTTATCAATAGAACCCCAAAGATCCTGGAGATATCGGTATAATCACCATGATTATGTTTACGACAGATATAGTTTATAAACCTTATTAATTAAATATAATTGAAGAATTTGCAGATTTCATTTTTTAGTGAACATTTGAAGCTAAAATAACAAAAATCATGATTACTGAGGTTCTCGCTACAATTTTTCATTCCAACTTTTGAAAAGCGTGGTTATCTAATTGACAAACCTCAGAAGCAAGATGCCATGCCAAAACTAACAGACAAACTTTACTCAAGGGCGGTTTCAATCTTCTAGATTTCAAGGCCAAAGTCCAAAACGAACTAAAATTATTATCTAAGTTTGTGTCTATCAGTCAAATGCCTACTAAGAACCTACCTGTTACACTTACAAAAGCTACAAGCTTACCTCATGGGCATGTTGCTATGTAAATTATCCAGCAATTTTTATTTTTATTCCCATTTCCAGGTCGGTTCAAGCTTACCTCATGGGCTAGATGTTGCTATGTAAATTATCCAGCAATTTTTATGTTTATTCCCATTTCCAGGTGGGTCTTGTAATCCGCATCCTCTCTATGTAAATTATCCAGCAATTTTTATGTTTATTCCCATTTCCAGGTGGGTCTTGTAATCCGCATCCTCTGGATCTTCACGTCAGTGTGCGGCGGTTCCATTATAACCCCCACGAGGGTCGTGACCGCCGCCCATTGCCAGTGGGACGGTGCTAACACTGCCCAGGGCATGACCATCGTCGCTGGTTCAAACTCCCTGTTCAGTGGGGGCCAACGCATCGACTCGACCTCGGTCACGATGAACCCCAGCTGGAACCCAACCAACGCTGCTAATGATATCGCTATCATCAACCTTATCAGTGCTCTGGTTTTCGACAGTAAGTTTTACCCTAGTAGGTTAAAATTTCAATATTAGTTCTTTAACTATACAAACAAAAATATGCACTCTGTTGTAACTTCGGTCGCGTGTGGTGTAGGTTTAAAACCACGGATCTGCAACTCTAAAATGGGCGAGAATTAACTGTGCGGATTTTCCAAAAAAAATACCCTTACCATTTTATTTGTTCAATTTAATGTTTTGATTATTATTTTATTTTGTTCGGTAGATAGTTGAGTGCTTATCAATGATGATTGGGTCTAGACTGTATGTAATTAATTGATAAGAATACAGATTTAATATGCAACGTATTTTCCTCAAAATTAATAACAAAGGAATCTTATTGATTTTGGTATCTTAGATAATAAATTACAATGAAATCGATTCATAAACTCGATATCATGATAATACAACTAGAGAAAGCTGGAAAACAATGGCATCCTTAAAATTTTCCGTTAAGGTCAATGTAGAATTTGCGAAAATTAGTAGAAAATTTATTGTGTTCTTCTATTCTAGACAACGTTCAGCCCATCGCCCTGCCTGCCACCAACGAGCTTTCAGATAACTTCGTGGGCAGAACTGCTCTCGCCTCTGGATTCGGTCTCACTTCTGATGGTAGGTTTTATAAACCTTTAATTTTACCTTTTTTTGGAATAAGATAACTATGCTTTTACCCCTTGTAAAAACAGAACAAATTCAAAAATATTTGCTTTTTACCTATGTAAGACCCATGTCAATCTAAATTACAATTAATGTTAAAACCTTCCACTAGGCGAATGAATAGAATAAACCTATTACTTAACGTGAATTTGTTATAGACAAAGGCGGATGCGACGCGTCGCACTTGTTTGATAACACTTACATACTCGTTTTGCTAAATATGCGACGCGACGACGTGTGATTTTGATCACTTGTTTGATTGGACACTTACATACTAATTTTGCTAAATATAATTCCTTTCTAGGCGGCAGCATCGGCACCAACCAAGTCCTGAGCTCCGTGAACCTGCCCATCATCACAAACGCGCAGTGCGCTGCCGTCTACGGCCAGTGGGTGCACGCCAGCAACATCTGCACCAGCGGAGAGGGCGGCCGCGGCACCTGCAGCGGGGACTCCGGCGGTCCCCTCGTCATCAACAACTCAGGACGCAACATCTTGGTAAGAACATCATAACAAACTGTCAACATCTGCACCAGCGGAGAGGGCGGCCGCGGCACCTGCAGCGGAGACTCCGGCGGTCCCCTCGTCATCAACAACTCAGGACGCAACATCTTGGTAAGAACATCATAACAAACTGTCAACATCTGCACCAGCGGAGAGGGCGGCCGCGGCACCTGCAGCGGAGACTCCGGCGGTCCCCTCGTCATCAACAACTCAGGACGCAACATCTTGGTAAGAACATCATAACAAACTGTCAACATCTGCACCAGCGGAGAGGGCGGCCGCGGCACCTGCAGCGGAGACTCCGGCGGTCCCCTCGTCATCAACAACTCAGGACGCAACATCTTGGTAAGAACATCATAACAAACTGTCAACATCTACACCAGCGGAGAGGGCGGCCGCTCTGTGGCACAGCGCGAAGGTCCTTCTGCGACGCAAGAGGCAAGGGTTTGATCCCCGACTTAGAACAAAAATTTTGTATGATCTGACAATCATTGACTTCTATATGACAAGCACATTGAAATATTTTATTTATTTATTGTTTATAGGCCGGTGTGACTTCGTTCGGTGCTGCCGCTGGCTGCCAAGTTGGCCTGCCCGCCGCCTTCGCGCGTGTCACATCCTATGTTTCCTGGATCCAGACTTTGACCAACTAAACTAAACTAACCTGATAATGCTTGGAATAAAAGCCTACTATACATATTTATTCTTTTGTTTCAATTACTTGAACTTGAAGAGTAAGTTGCTGTTTTTATTCAGTTTTACTTGACGAAATGTATTGTTTAGTGTGTGCTCAGAGTCGCCCTATATAGACCAGGGTTTTTAATTTTTTACAAGGAAAAAAATAGTAGTAGAATGAAACCCATTAGAAAAGGAGGGGAATATGGTAAAAATGAAAGGAAAAATAAATTACGGTCGATCTGAGTTCGGGAAGTGGGAGGGGGTGGGCTTTTAAGGGGAGAAAATGGTTTATCTCGATTTGCGGTGGAACTACTAGTCCTATGAAAAAAAGTTATATGGCAAAGTTGTAGGTAATAAAACGATCTACAACTTTTAATTCACAACTTTTATACATAGCCTCAAAACTTATGTGAAAAATTCAAATAACCAAGTTTTTTGTTTTTTTTATTTATCTTTTTCAAAAATTGTTATTTTTCTACGAAATTTGGTGAAAACTTGCCTATTTATGTCCCAAATACACTGTGATTTATTTGATTGAAAATATTATTGTTTTCACCTTATTTTTTCTTAATTTTCAAAAATATAGACTAATTTTCAATCGAAAATTCACGTGTCAAAATATTAGCTTTTTTATAAAAATCGGTACCTATGTTGTTTGTTCATTGAAATCTCTATTTTTTGATGGTTAAGAAAAATATATACATTACGATAGTAAATATTCTCAGAAAATGCACAAAACCGAAACAAAAATTTGTATCATTAGGTACAATTGCATCATAAAAATGTGATTTTGTCTTTTCAGACTATATAATAATAATAATAATATAATAATCTGTTTGTATAATGTGCAATAAGTCGGATTATAAGCAATTATATTAAATAAAAATTGCAAAAATCACATTTTAATGATGCAATTGTACATAATGATACAAATTTTGTTTCGGTGTTTTGCATTTTCTGAGAAAATTTACTATGGTAATGTATATATTTTTCTTAACCATCAAAAAATAGAGATTTCAATGAACAAACAACATACCGATTTTTATAAAAAAGCTAATATTTTGACACGTGAATTTTCGATTGAAAATTAGTCTATATTTTTGAAAATTAAGTCAAAATAAGGTGAAAACAATAATATTTTCAATCAAATAAATCACAGTGTATTAAGGACATAAATAGGCAAGTTTTCACCAAATTTCGTAGAAAAATAACAATTTTTGGAAAAGATAAATAAAAAAAACAAAAAACTTGGTTATTTGAATTTTTCACATAAGTTTTGAGGCTATGTATAAAAGTTGTGAATTAAAAGTTGTAGATCGTTTTATTACCTACAACTTTGCCATATAACTTTTTTTCATAGGACTAGTAGTTCCACCGCAAATCGAGATAAACCATTTTCTCCCCTTAAAAGCCCACCCCCTCCCACTTCCCGAACTCAGATCGACCGTAATTTATTTTTCCTTTCATTTTTACCATATTCCCCTCCTTTTCTAATGGGTTTCATTCTACTACTATTTTTTTCCTTATTTGACCATTTTTGAAGCTAACTGCACTGGTCTAATATGCTTTGTCCTTACCAAAGAGGTAGGTTTTTGTTCCGTTTATGTCTAAGCAAGCTTTACAGTTCAGATTCTATGAATAATATTTGTCAGGTGGGAAGGAGGTCGATTTGGTTTGCAACCTTTATTCCTGACCGTCATATTTATGAAATCAATGCTGTAAAATAGCAAACACATAGATAGAGTACCTTAACTGAAATATACAATCTGAAAACACGATGCCGTTAGGTACTTCTATTAGTTTAGCTTGGATTGACACGTTACCGCGTGTCTAAATATTCAAGCCGTTGCGTTGATCAAAATTCCAATATCATCCTAGAAACTTCGATTCTGAAATCCATCAACTCCCCAGAGTTAACAAACAAGAAGCAAGGTAGGCATTAATGTGCATGTTAATAAGATGGCACGACCTATTCTCAAGGCATACATTATACATGACGCTAAAAGCAACCGCAGTGCACTTAACCATTAACTGATGCCTGTAGAAAGCTTCAATTAGCCAATATTGTAAGCTCCATTAGATACATATATTACATATCCATTTCAAGTGATTCTGATCTATATATTCTACAGATCATGTTTGGGTAATGGATATTTCGAGAGTGTATTGTTTAGCTCTAGTTTATTTAAACATTATGTGGTGTTAATGCTGTATAGGTACCATCTCTTTATCTTAAAATACCTATTTCTACAAAGAGTTTTTAAAATGTAGCCATAAGCCAAAAAAGATGTGGAAACTAGTAAATCGTATAGCTAAAAATAAAATAAAACAAGGTCATGCTCCCTCAAAACTGATTATAGATGGTAGACATATAACTGACACTACAGAAGTCTGTACGGCTTTTAACCAATACTTCTTAACTGTAGGCTCTCTGCTAGCTAATGAAATCCCAAAACATTTTCATGATAATTTAGAAATGGCTCTTCCTAAACGTAAAAGTTTATCAGATACTAACAAAGAACTATCGATTTTGAACCCCTGTACTAAAAAGGAAGTAGACATGATTATAAAAAATTTAGATTCTAATTCTAGTGCCGGTATTGACGGAATCAACACAAAAACTATAAAAAGCATTAAACATTTAATACTCGACAATCTAACAACTAGCTTAAACAAACTACTACACAAAGGGGAATTTCCAAACTCACTGAAAGTAGCAAAAGTCTCACCTATCTATAAATCTGGCTCCAAAGATGATCCTGGTAACTATCGGCCAATATCGGTTCTCCCAGTGTTGTCAAAAATTTTAGAAAAACTAATATATAATCGCCTAGAAAATTTTCTTAACGCAACAAATTTCATTTATAAACATCAATTTGGTTTTCGATCAAAAAGCAATACACTAAGTGCAACAGTAGATTTAGTAACAAAAATAAAATCTAATATTGATAATAAAAACATTGCTCTTGGTGTTTTTATAGATTTGAAAAAGGCTTTTGACACGGTAAGTCACAAGTTATTGCTAAAAAAACTAAATTCTATTGGTTTGAAAGGAACGGCCTATAAAATGTTTCAATCTTATTTAACAAATCGTTCCCAGATTGTTCAAATAAATGACTGTAGGAGTAAAAAACAGACCATAACATGTGGCGTCCCTCAAGGATCCATACTGGGACCTCTGCTCTTCCTTATATATATAAATAACATACAGGAACTAGGACTAAACGGCCACATATCACTCTACGCTGATGATACTTGCTTATTCTATTTTGGCCATTCAATTACAGACCTTATCAAAAAAGCACAAGATGACATCAATTCACTAAACAAATGGTTTCAATATAACCTCCTCACGATAAACACATCCAAAACCTGCTACGTAATTTTTAAATCTAAAAATAAAAATATTGTACCTCATGCACCCTTAAAACTTAATAACATAACACTACAGGAGAAATCTAACGAAAAATACTTGGGACTACATTTAGATAGTGGTCTGTCATGGAATTGTCATATAGAAAGCATTCGATCAAAACTCTCAAAACTTACAGGCTCACTACGAAATTTAGTTCGTTGTATTCCTACTCAGATACGTTACTTAATATTTAATTCATTAGTAAAACCACATTTACAATATCTAGTAGAGATATGGGGCAACGCTGCCAAAACTAAACTAGCTGTTCTACAAGTTCTAGAAAATAAATTAATAAAAATGCTTTTTAACTACCACTACCGTACATCAACAAAAACTATATACAAAGAAACGAAATTAATGAACCTAAATCAAATATATATCTATAATACATGTATTTTAGTACATAAACTTATTAATAAAACCATACACAGCAACATTTCATTCATAAAAACAATAAATGTGACCAAGAGAAACACGCGCCGAGCAAGTTATCTTGTAGTACCTAAGGTCAGAACAAACTACGGTAAAAAAATGATAACTTTTGAAGGAGCAAGACTATATAATAAATTACCTACATCAATAAAACATGTTACATCAACCACACTATTCAAAACAAAGCTATTATTATATACTAAAGAAAACTATCCGATTTTGTAAACATCAATCATTTAAATTTACTTACATACTTAATTAATGCCTTTTGTAAACAACCAACTTGTACCTAACCATAAGCGACTATCTATTTATTTACTTAATAATTGTTTAGCACATAAGTTAATTAATTGTTCTCATGTAAGTGACTATGTCTTTTTTGAGAATAAATATCTTTAAACCTTAAACCTTTATCTTCCCGATCTCGCCAAATACCTCAACGCTAACAACCCGCCGGGAAAGAGAAAATCCGTTATAAAGCGGGCAAAGCCGTGAGCGATAAATTAAGCTGGATCTTCCACTACTTTATTCAAAAGAGCAATTGTTGTAGTTTGCTATTCCAAAAATCACTACAAAAGAAATATCTGACTAAAATTTGTGTCTGTACTAAAACGTTTTCCGATCACTCAAAATTGAACAGAACGCCTGTCATCTTCTTACAACCCTTGAAAAATTAAGTTATATCCATCAACCCCAAAAAGGGAATAATTGAGAGGGTAAAATCGAGATTTAATGGTTCTCACACCTCAAGGGCCCATCAAATATCTCTTGAAAGGGTAAATCTATATTTAAGTGGGGAAGTTCCAGTTGCAATTACCTATATTTTTATTTTGTTGGGGCTCGCTTTCCCGCCGCTAGACAAATGCGAATTTGATACTTAGTTTAGAGTAAGCGTTTGGGAAATCAGGAATTTAGAAAGATAGACATTCAAGGAAGTCTACTTGAACAAAGACTGCTTTGGGCATTTTGACTAAGCTGCAATCACTTTCTGTTTAAGTTGAGAGTTTTCTAAATAGTATGTTTGTAGACTTTGTAGTATCAATATTCAGATGAATATTAGATGAGTCAAAAAAATGACAGGTCACAAATACATTACCTGGGCCTGGACATCGTTGGTATAATAGGTATAATTACCTCGGTTTCCTGCCAGCTTGGTGTGGTGAGCCCCGTATATTAATACCTTAAGCAAATACGCTTCAATAGTTCTCGTTTCCGGTTCAACTCCCAACTTTCGAACAAAGCCCGGGGACAATGAATCAACGTAATGCATTAACCCGTTAACGCTAATATACATACATGCCTACTCGAATCATCTAAATTATGCATAGATGGATGGACGTAGGTATTAATTCGCCAATATTTTTTTTGTTTCAAAAATATTTAAGCAAATTTTTTACCGTATTTCAAATATTTAAATAAATTTAACAAATATTGCTGGACAATTTACACAGCAACCCCGTGGTAGACTCGAAGCTTGTTTGTTTTTACAAATTTTACAAATGTTTACAATTTTACAAATTTTTGATTTGTTTTTACAAATTAAATATAAAAATTTAAGAATGAAAAACACAAATATTCGAATTTTATTCAAGAATGTATATCTAAAAAATACTACATCCCAAATAGTGATCTGCTAACTATGAATAGGTTAAGATGGGACTGTCATACTTATTTTAAAGATAAAAGAACTCAATAAAAAAGTTGGGTGCAATTAGACATAGACACAGACATAACGTTAGGCTTGACTAGGTAACTAACTAGGTTCCTATATAAACATCGGTCGGCGCATGACACGGTGATTCGACCTTCAATATCTAAAATAAACGGCTGCATTCCGCAACTGAAATTTAATCTAAAATCTGTTAAACTTTTATTGAGATAGGTAGTGATATTCGCAAAGATAATTTAATTAGGTAGCTATGTATACCTACACTGTACCTAAACAATATTAGCCACCAAAATGATCATTAGAGAAAGCAATTATAATATGAAAGTACTAACAGACCTAATTTCAGACTGTTAACAACAACTAATTAATTAGGTCCTAATTTATTATTCTTACATAACAACTATTTGATACCGTGTTGGCTAAGTGGGAGCACACTCGACTTTCATTCCGAAGGTCGTGGGTTCAAACCCCGCCGCGCACCTCTGATTTTTCTTGGAAAATTATGTGTGCTTTAAAAACACGTGCTCTAACGGTGAAGGCAAACATCGTGAGGAAACCGGCATGTTCTGAGAATTTTGAAAAGTTTGAAGGACATGTGTCATTCACCAACCCGCACTTGGCCAGCGTGGTGAATTAAGGCATAATCTCTCTCGTCAAGAGAGAAGTCCCTGTGTCCCAGCAGTGGGAACGTGAATAGGGGTGTAATGTAACTATTTGATACCTAATATCTAGGTATCAATTCGATTAAAGTAGGTACATAGGTATCCAATTGTGAATTTGAGTACCTACTTATTTAAGTTAATCAGGTTCAGGAATCACGAACCTCAAATTCTAGAAATATCGATGTTACAAAATACATAATAAAATTATTGCATAAGTACCAGTTGTTTACATGGTCTAGATAAATAGTTTCAAACAGGCACACTCCGTTGTTATCAATTTAATGACACACATAAACATTGAATAACAATTTACTCAGTGGCATAGTCCAACCAACGTAATGCCCTACAAACGTGAATATGATTACAATCCAAACAATAGACCTTTCTCCGGTTTCTAATACCATCACAACACGTTCAGTCGTTGTCGCCTCGCCGGTAGCGCGGCACGCATCGCGATGCGAACCAAGGTCACTGACTCAAACCAAGGTCCAAATATACCGGAGTCTTACGAAAACATCGAATCGTGCCGTCATCACGATTACCTCATAACCAACTATTATTAGTTCTACACGCCAGCTCCATCTTCTACGCCCTAGTAACCACAACACAGCGAGACAACACGAACGTCAATATGTACAAACTCGCATTTCTCTTTTACTTCACAACCACACTAATAGGTGTGTACAGTTATAAAATTCTCGGAATATTCCCCTCGCAAGATCGCAACAACTATCTGACATATCGCGGCTTGTTTCGAGAGCTGTCGAGTAGAGGCCATGATGTAACCCTGATCAGCCACTTCCAGATGACAAACGCTGCAGAAACACACAAAGATATTCTTCTAGCTGACCAAAATGTGCAAAAGGGCTTATCGTACGAGTCAGTGATAGTGAATGAAATATCGCGAGTGCCGTTCGAAACACTAGTCGCGACGAAAGCCGGTAATGACGACTGTAAGACTCTAATGAACAATCATCAAGTGATTCATATGATAAAGTCTCAAGCTCGCTATGATGTCATTCTAGTGGAATCACATAACAGTGACTGTGGTCTCGCATTGGCGGCGAACTTGACTGCACCGTATATTGCTTTAAGCCCTCAGCCCATTCAGCCCTGGCAATACCACAGACTCGGCATCACCTTTAACTCCGCTTATATTAGTCAGTCGGGGCTACCTTACGGTCAAGACCCTATGTTCTTTGAAAGATTGATTAGTTATGTGTTGTACAATGTTGCTAATTGGGTATATTATGTAGGATCTCAAGTAACTGATCATGTGTACCTGTATAAATATCTAGGTGATGAGTTGCCTACGTTGGAATGCACGGCGTCGAACGCCAGTCTTTTGTTTGTAAACACACATCAGTCTGTGTTCGGCGGGGTCGCCCGAGCTGATAATGTCATTGATATTGGAGGCATTCACATCGACCCTCCGAAAATAATACCAACGGTAAGTTAATGGACTGTTAATAATGCCTGAATGGATTTTTACGATACAGATAGGTGCTTATTTAAAGAAAATTGTCGCAGTGATTATGCAATATTGAGGCTCGGAAATTGAATATTTATGACATGTTTCCTGAAAATTAAATTTCATAGTCGGTTTGACGACACTCTCTCGATAAGATTTATTTATTTATTTTATTATAAATGAGAGGTATATTAAACTACTATTTGGTTAACAGTTAAAACAGTTCCTTCTTGAACTTAAAAACAAACAATAAATCGTGGACAATAATCCTTACAGACATTATTAATGAATATTATTTTATGAGTTCAGCATAACATTAAGCTCGAGTATAAGACACAAATAATTATGTACCTATTATAAATTACTTATTAATAACAATAACGACCTGTTTACAGGATATCCAAAACTTCATAGACGAAGCTGAGCATGGCGTGATCTACGTGAACCTGGGCTCCACTGCGCGGGACTCCACTCTGCCCAGGGAGAAGGTGGACGAGCTGGTGGCTGCGTTCAGGAAGCTGCCCCTCAGGGTGCTGTGGAAGTGGGAGGGGGGGCGGGTGGATCTGCCCACTAATGTCATGGCTAGGCACTGGTTCCCGCAGTACTCGATTTTGAGTAAGTATTAGAACACTTGACCTCCCTCTGTGGCGCAGCGGGCGAAGGTCTGGTTGCGGGTTCGATTCGTTCGACAAAAGTTTCGACGATCTGCAAATATTTGTTCCGGGTTTAATAAATCCTAGTCGTTATATTATAATTGTAATGGTATGTTGATTCTTTATTAAATTATTTATGTTTTTTAGACCTGCATTTTTTCTGGCATTTTCAGAGCATCATAACGTGAAGGTATTCATCTCCCACGCCGGAATCCTTAGTACTATAGAAGCAGTTGACGCCGGGATACCTGTCATAGCTGTCCCACTGTTCGGGGACCAGTATGGGAATGCAGCAGCTTTGGAAGACTCTGGTGTTGCCACCATAGTGTCTTATCAGGATTTCAAGATGGGGTATATATTGGACGCTGTAAATCAAGCTTTGGATCCTAAGTAAGTTTCACTTAAATATAGATTGCATGATATATTGTCTACGATAATATAAAATACATCCACATCATAATGAATCAACGTATTATAATTTTAAGTAAAAAGAGTTGTGTATAATTCATTATTTGGCTATAGCAACACTGCGCTTGCGGCGTCATGCACGAAGGGAAATGAATACCTATAGAAGTATTCCTTGTCATTAACTTTCACTAGGTAGGTACCTACCTTATTAAGAAAAATAAAGTTCCCTCTTTAAATCTTTTGCTCCTATTCGAAAGCGTGATGCTGTTATTTTTATCGACGATGATTCTTTATCTTAATAAGAGTGTTTTCTACTTTTTCAGAATGCAACAACGAGCAAAGCAAGTTTCCCGACTCTGGAATGATCGGCCCCTATCACCTTTGGACAGCGCCATCTATTGGACAGAGTACGCAGCACGTAACCAAGGCGCACCCAACCTTCAATCCAAGCTGCCAACTCTACCGTGGTACCAGCAAACGCAACTAGATGTCCTGGCATTCGTTTTGCTTGTAGCACTTATTTTGACCTATGTGACGCGCAAAATTCTCTCGACGATTTGCTGTTGCTGCTGCAAACATGAGACACAGGATGTCGTGGAGGAAATACCAAGGAAACGAGTGAAGTTCGAATGAAAAAAAATTAAATAGAATTACCTAGGTACTTGAAGTATCTTCTATGAATTTGTACTTAGCTCAATAATAATGTTATTTAATTTCTAATAATTGACTCGTTTTTGAAATGGACTAAGACTGACATTCAATTGAGCTTATCTATTTTGGATTGAAAAAATGAAAAATGAAAATGAAAAATGAAAATCTTTATTTACTACTTAAAAACTTATAAACTAAACATTATAAGGTAAGTAGCGAGGTATACAAAACATAAATTACCAATTCAATTCAATTTATTTTATTTCAGACAACATAAATAAAAGTGGAGCGTGACTGCCTACCGAGTTTTTGTCATCTTTATAATTCCATCTATTGAAATTAGGTACTTACCTACCTAGGTAACAAAGAAATATTACAGCTAAATTTTCAGAAACCATATCTTTAAATAAGATAAACTTGAAAAGGTAAGACTCGCGTGGACCGTAATGTTTGGCTTAATACCTATATAGATCACTATCCCCAAACTCGTTGGTTCCTCGTGAGGACGCAGATACTTCGCAGAGAATAAAATTAGACTCATGATGATGATGCAATTTATAAAATATCAGATTTGTGCAACAAAAAACATTCAGTAGGTGCCTATGCATTTTAATCTTACTTTGCATCTTTAGACTTTTAATAAGTGTTTAATCTAACTCTTTAAATTTTTTTTATTAATTCTTTCTGTTTTTTATTTTCTTTAAAAAAATGTTTTTGTACGTATATACCCACCCAACTATAAACATTATATGTATATTGGAAGGCACATAATAATAACAGTGCTACGAATACTCATCGAACATCAAGCATAGCTATATAAGTGTCCAATAAATAACTCTTACTCCAGTCGCGTAACGACCGCAGAGCAGTGACCGCTTGGAAAATGATAGTGCGTTACTTTATACTCTCTCTTACCTTCATACACAATACAGTTTATCCGTTCAACATCCTCGCAGTGTTACCGTACGAGGGCAAAAGTCATTTCTTTGTGTTCCAACCACTGTTGGTCGAGTTGGCTCGAAAAGGACATAATGTCACCGTGATCTCCCATTTCCCGCAACAAAATCCTACTGAAAACTACCACGACATAAGCCTTGCGGGAAAATCTCCAGTTTTAGAAGACGTTTTTCCACTCGAAAAATCTCACTGGACAGTTATCAATATGCCTTTGATTATACTGAAATTTGGAACGGAAAACTGCAAGCTACTCCTGAGTGATGAAGGGGTTCAACATCTGTGGAAGACAGATCACAAGTTTGATCTGATTCTTATGGAACAGTTTAACAGTGACTGTGCTCTTGGTTTGGCGTATAAGTTGGGTGTTCCGGTGATCGGCCTGACTTCGCATATGCTGGCACCGTGGCACTATAACAGGTTTGGGATTCGCTACAACCCGTCGTACATGGCGAATATTTTCTACGGTGGCGGAACTACACCATCTCTACTCCAGAGGGTAGAGCGAACTATTTTCCAGGCATACGTGGAATACTTATACAAATACCACTGTCAGAGAGACGATGAGAAAACTTTGGCTAAGTATTTTGATGGTGTGCCCGCTTTGGAAGACCTAGCCAAAAATATTAAGTTCATGTTGCTTTATCAACATCCTGTGCTGACAGGATCCAATATTTTTCCGGCGAATGTAAAAGAAGTTGGTGGTTATCATGTGGCTCAATCTAAAAAACTACCACAGGTTAGTTATTACCTACCTACCTACCATTACATGTGTCTAGTAGATTTTAAGGAATTTGGTAACATTTGAAAGGTCTATCTACAGGTTTGTATTTGGTTACATAGGCATTTATTTTTTCAGAATTTACAAAAGTTTATAGAGGAATCGGAGTATGGAGTGATTTACGTCAGTTTTGGATCCATGCTGAAAAGCGATACTATCCCCAAAAACAAGTTGCACGCCATTGTTGGGGCTCTTTCACAGCTTCCACAGAGAATCATCTGGAAATTTGAGATGGATACTTTACCGGGAAACCCTAAGAATATTTTTTTATCGCCGTGGCTACCGCAAAATGATATCTTAGGTAAGCAGCAATACCCTGTAATTAACATAAAATTCAACCCATAATTATTAATTATGTCACTACAAGGTACGGATCCCCAATTGAACCCAATACATAGATCTTGAGGAATTTGGTACCAAAATGAATTAGGCGTGTTGGTGATCGCAGTAAGTTGGGAGTAACTGACGCCCGTCTTCAGGCTTTGTAAAATCTCTAAGTTAAATAGACACCTTCCGGTTTGGATGTTTTACCAAACCGGAAGAGACTGGTAGGTATTGTACTATTCTTAGGTCTGTATAAAATAGTAACTCTTTGAAATGAACCCTACAGGAAAATTTGTTAAGTAAGTATTATTATTTACCCTCTTGATTGCAGAGGGAAAAATATTTTATTTTGTGTCGTACGCAAAGAAGTAGGTACCCAGTACCTATAATATAAATATAAAGTAAGTAGGTAAGGTAGTGTTTGATGTTTGCTGTGTGAATTGTCCAGCAATATTATATTATATTTGAACATGAAACGGGTAAAAAAAAATATTATATTATTATTATATTATAAGTACCTACCCCACTAATTGATTAATATTTAAATTATTAGCAATAAGAAAAATATTTTACAAAGTAATATAAAACCGATAACGTCGTGCGGTAGACCGTAAACAAGGGGAACCCAGGGTTAAAGATATCGAATTCATAAAGGACACGGAGAACTCTTTGGTTTCAAGTTTTCAAAGTACCTACCAGTAAATTTTTTTTCTCTATTTTACGCCATATCATGTCTACTCAAGATATTAAAATACCGATATCCTTGTTTTCTCTCACTGCAATAATAGAAAGTTAGCGGTCTAGATCATTGCATTTTATGTAATGTAAATAAATTATATTTCAAAAAAATACGTGCGTTTACGGTAATTGCAAATATCGCCAGGAAACCGGAGTGTTCTTAAAACTTTATAGAGTTTAAGGGACATGTGACATACATCAACCGTGGACATTGTTACAATATAGGTGCTTGGGTAAATGGAAGTATTAAAACGTTTTGGATTCCACAAATTCCTTAGAATCCCAACATTCCATTCCACTTGAAATGGTCATATCTTGTGCACTATAAATAAGATTTAGTATAAACATTATATACCTACTTAATTGATTCATGTATGTCAATAGATGACATGAATAATTAATGTTAACAATTTCCAGTGTAGCTATAGCATTTGCAATGTAAGTGGTGGCATTAATATGGAAATCCTTGTTTTTCCTATGGCAAGTTATGTCGCCTGTTGCCACTTGCCTTGGTAGAACATAAATTAAACTAATAATTATATACACGCAAGAAAAGAAATCGTAATTGTCAAAGCATTGGCATTATTATCAAAGGATTTTTTTGAAAACATGTTGTAGGACGACTGAAGACAGTTCTTAATAATAAGTTGATTAACAATCATAGACCCGGATGGGCAGAGCAAAAGCATAAGCTAATAACAAATCCAACATTTAAATACAATGTTTTTGAAGATTTCTTTAGTTTATTGTAAATTTTAATTGACGTAGCATATTGGACAGCATGAAATATTTTGAGTTTGGAAAATAGTTTAAATATTCTGCTCCGTGGTCTTAAGAGAAACACTTTTTTAACGTTGTTTACCTATAACAAAATATTGACGCTGCTGTCCGTCTTCTGTTATAATAAATATCTTAGTAGCTTAAGTAGTAAGTACTAGTTGTTGTAACGAGGTTCACTATTCTACTGTATTCTTTTGTTTCTACCTCATAACTTCGGATTGGGTAGTAGGCCCCATTTCAATTTTAGTCAGTCATGTGACATGTGTTAACCATAAGCCTTAAATTTATAAACAGTTTGATTTGGCTTATTTTTATCAAAAACATCAAATTTCCAGCCCATCCTAAAGTACGAGCGTTCTACTCCCATTGCGGAATGCTCAGCACTACGGAATCTATCCACCATGGAGTTCCAATGATTGGCATGCCGATATTCGGAGACCAGCCCGGCAACGCTGCCATGATCGAGGAGAGTGGAATGGGCGTGCAGATAGAGTTCGCGGATCTAACCAAGGAGTTGCTGTTGGCGAAGTTGAACACTGTTTTGGAACCAAGGTAACTTTATAGCTTTTCTTTCTAAGGATTTGTTTCAATGCACGAGAAAATAGAATATTAGTGTCAGATTTTCCAGTCAGAGAACAGTAGCCTATACAGTATACACAGGCATCGTACCTATATCGTAGCACCACAACATTTCGTCGCATCAGCATACACACATTTTGAATTTAAAATTAGCTTCTAGCCTATAATCGCATGTGTTTATCGCACATCGTTAAGTTTTGCAATGGCAATTATATCGATGATTTCATTTTTCAGTTTCCAAAGAAGAGTGAAAGAAATTTCCAAAGCTTGGCACGACCGGCCGCAATCGGCAATGGACAGCGCCGTCTATTGGATAGAGTACGCAGCATCACATAAAAACATATCTTTTCAATCCGCAGCAGTGAAAACCCCGCTGTATCAATCCATGGGATTAGATATTGTGTTTATTGTTTTAATCATAACTTTAGTATTTTTTACGGTTTTGAGATTGGCATGTCGGAAAAAATCTAAGAATAAATTGGATTAAGCATTATAATAACAATTAATTTAATTTAGAATCTTTGATTGTTTAAATAATCTACCTATGCTTAGAGCAGATCAATTAACATAAGTAAGTTTATTTTCTCTCTCAAAAGTATATTTATTAATAAGTAATAACGTGCCCAACCCAACCCAACAAAATAGATGCTTACCTAATCTAAACATAAAATCAAAACAATGTTATCTAATACTAGCAGTCTTACGTTCTTCGTTATCTACATAAAGTTTATATTATAAATCAAATATCTCGATAAATGTAGGTACCTACCTACTATATACTACTATACAATCAACACTGAAATATTTTCCCAGGGGTTCCTGGGATTAATTATATCTTATATGGATGGCAAAATAGAGACTCAAAACAAAAAAAGTTTAAGAATACCTATAAAAAAATTAAAGAAACAAAATAAAAGTGATAAAGTGGAAACTTTTTTCGTTCATTTACCATTTCATCGGAAAGCTATCGCAATATAATGTAGGTAACTATTATATATATTATATTAGGTCTGCATCATTACGTTGTGATAACCCTAAAAAACAGCTGATTTGGAATGTTTACTAAAATGCTCCATTGAAAATGAACAGAGTATAGGTTACCTACATTAGGTATATTGCGATCTTTAAACCCATTTGACTATGGTTACCTACAGATTACTTCAAAATGGAGTAGTTAGTACTTAATAGTTAGGTAGTCGTTATATAATTTTGACTAAGCACTATTTACCGAATATAAATAATGAAGACTTTGAACTTGCAGACCATTGCTCTGGCAATCTTAAATTTAATTGGAATGAACATAGAAAACTGAAATTATCATAATTCACGAAAATAACAGGATGATTAAACACAATATACTTATCAATGTTTACTGACGAGCAAATTGGATTTAGTATTAAACACATCTTGACGCGGAGCGCACGCGTCACCGCGCCACCATGAAGGTCACAATCGCTTTAACAGTAATATACTTCATCGCTCAAGCTTCCACACTAAATATCCTTGGAATATTCCCTTACCAAGGCAAGAGTCACTTCTCCCAATTCAAAGTTTACTTACGCGAACTAGCAAACCGAGGTCACAATCTGACCGTAATATCCTACTTTCCGGAAGAAAATCCACTACCAAATTATACAGATGTTCACATAGCTGATACGAAGATTTTGGAGGACGATGTACCCGTGCACAAATCGTATTTGACTGTGATTGCCTGCGGCGTGATGCTGACCTATTCTGGAATATCGAATTGTAAAGCTCTAGCTTCAAGTCCGCAAGTTCAAGAATTAGTGAAACAAAAACCTAAGTTCGATGTTATTGTTTTGGAACAGTTCAACAGCGACTGTTCGTTGGGTATAGCCCACGTTTTGGGCGCACCTGTAGTCGGAATTACGTCACATGTTATGATGCCCTATCACTTCAAACGATCGGGTATGCCAAGTCATCCAGCTTACGTTCCCCTGCAATTCCTGGAGGGAGGTACGCGCCCAAGTTTGTACCAAAGAGTAGAAAGAGTTATTTTTGATGCTTATTTCAATGCACTGTACACATTTGGGCAATGGTACGATCATTATACACTCTCGAAGTATTATGATAACATTCCACCTTTGGAGGAATTAGCGAGGAATATGAAGTTCTTTCTGGTCTATCAACACAATATATTGACTGGTCCAAGAGTTCTACCCTCTAATGTTATTGAGGTCGGCGGATATCATGTGCCTGAGGCTAAGCCGCTAACTGGGGTAAGTCATAGGTGATTTACTGAGTCACCGTAATTTACTGATCATCCACTGAATATACGAATAATTAGTAGGTACATCTAGTAAACATGCAAAATCATTGCCTCCCTGATTTGAAGGTCTGAGTAGCTAAAAGTTCAACAGAGCGCAAAACATCTACTGAGCACACACTGAGCAGAAAGATTAATTATTATCTAGCAACATGTCTAAATATACCTAGTACCTATACGTGTAACTGATTGTCTGCATAATAGGTATATTATATGGCACATCTATTTAATTATCTGTTGATGAATAACTATAACAACCAATTGTAGGTCCCATTCCTATAAAAAGACGAAATGAAAAAAAAATGTTTTCACAGTCATTACAATTATTAGGTAGGTACCTATGTTGATATTAAAATTTGTTCAATCTCAAAACGAAATATCAGAGTTCAAATAGCCCATTTAAAATCGGATGTTGAATTCCTATGATGTTGAATCCCAAAAAGGCATATAGAATGATGTGAACATTTTACATTGTTATTATGTATGTTTCAGGATATTAAAAAGTTTGTGGAAGAAGCTCAGCATGGTGTCATTTACGTCAGTTTTGGGAGTATGATCAAAGGCACGTCTTTACCGGTATTTCAAAAGCAAGCCATTTTGGATGCGATGCAGGAGTTCCCTCAAAGATTTATTTGGAAATGGGAAGATCAAAGCTTGAAATACGACAAGGATAAGCTATATATCTCGAGTTGGTTGCCACAAGTTGATATATTAGGTAAATGGCGAATTTATTTATTTTAGCTTATATTCCACAGCGAGCCAACCGCTTTCACCAGATCATCTGTCCACCTTGTTGGTGGACGTCCGACGCTGCGCTTGCCGATCCGTGCGCGTCCGACCGCAATAAATGGAAATCATTAAGGGAGGCCTATGTCCAGCAGTGGGCGTCCAATGGCTGACATGATGATGATGATGAGCTTATATTACCGCGGCTTCGCTCGCGTTGTGATATTTTTTTCGGGGAAAGATCAAAGTACAAACTTTTCCATAATAAATTTCATCAAAATCGGTTTATTTTTACGTGGTAATTTTGGTTTAGGTTTTGTTAAATTTTTTACCAAAAACATAAGATGATCAAACATCTGAATGTGTTAGTCATGTAGGTACTACGCATTTGAATTTATGAATATTAATTTGATTTAAACGATAAATAAATTTGGTATGTAGGTATTAAACAGCCTTATCTTTTCAGCCAATCCCAAAACGTTAGCATTTGTTTCACACGCCGGCATGGGAGGAACCACAGAGTCCATCCATTACGGAGTTCCGATGGTAGCTGTGCCGTTCTTTGGAGACCAACCCTCGAATGCTGCAGCCATCCAAGAAAGCGAGTTTGGAACACTACTGGACTTTAACCATCTCACCAAGGAGACCCTGGTAGAGGCTATCAAGAAAGTTTTAAATCCAGAGTAAGTTATTTTAATTTTTATTAACTTATATGAACAAAAAATACGTAGTAATCTTAGCGAGCCTAATGGCAGAAATACATTGATTTATACAAAGACAACTGTACACATCGCGCTAAACAACTTTTACTTTACTTATTTTAAAAGAGACTTGTTAATTTGGTAAAAAACCAACACTACAGCCACCATTAAACCTTAAGTTTATACAATACTAGCAGCTTTCACCAGATTGCGAAACTTATTATCACTTGTTTCAGATTTCAAGAGAAATCAAAGCGTATTTCAAAAGCCTGGCATGACCGCCCGATGTCTCCTATGGACACCGCGGTTTTCTGGACAGAATACGCAGCAAGAAACGCTAATTTCAACATTAGAAGCGCCGCAGCTGACGTGCCATTATATCAGCATTTGTACTTAGATGTTGGAATTGTTTTACTACTCCTAGGAATAGCTTATTTGTATGTATTGAAATTGGTATTAACTAAGATGTTCTTTAAATCTAAGGTCACAAAAGACAAAAAAGTAGACCAGAAGAAAAAACGAAAATAATGATACAAAAATAAATCTTTATAAAAATGTTGCTAGTTTTACTAAGCCCAGGCTATAATTCCATTTGCCAATAAAGGTTTTTTTGTATTGGAGCTTGTGCGCATTTTTTAAGCAATAGAGGAAATAATATTGAAAAAACCTTTTTAGAACATTTCAACAACAGCATTATTGACAAAGCAAAATGTCAAAATTAAAGAAGAAATCTAGGGATCACGTGACAAGTTCATAGTATTTCCTGGGAATTTAATTATGGCTTACAATTGGTTTTCGCTACATTAATCGTAATGGTATAAACACGGACTTTTACCTTCACATACCTAACCATCATCAGTTTTACAATAATATTATGTTCTTGGTCAAGCCCCCAACTAAACATCTGCTAAGAAAAATCCGAAGATGCAATATTACCGCTTAGACAACTTTCAGACAAGGTAAGTAATCATAAAATAAACTAGATGACCCGTCCACTTTATTGCCATGTTTCGCACCTTTTAAACCTTTCCTGGCTACTAAGACTATTTTAAAACCAAAAGCACTCAAGAACGGCTGGGGCGCCGTTCTTGAGTTAATTACTACGAAAAGCGGCATTGATATAAATGATATAATAAATGATTAAAATTAAGACGAATATTTTTAGAGGTTTCCTAAAACTGAAACATGGTCGAAGCCAAAAAACTCGAGCTACCATACCTCATTCTAGATTTTCACTCAATTCTTCATCTAAATCGTTAGTAGGTTGTGTATTGATATGGTTGTTTCAGAATTAAAAACATCAAAAAAGAACTATAGCCAACACAATGGCTTGCTGCTGCAAACCGACTAAATGCAGAGGTAAGTAACTTGCAGACTGATATTCTATAATCCAAACCATCTAACAATTTAGTAGACCCTTAAGAAATATTAGGTACGTTCTAGCAAGTATCGATAATTATCGCTCAGTAATACTTTCATTACATTAGTTAGCTCTTTGAAGTGGCAATGGGCAGGCCATATAGCGAGGAGAACAGATGGCCGATGGGGCCGAAAAGTCCTCGAGTGGAGACCACGGATCGGGAAACGCAGCGTTGGGCGTCCACCAACAAGGTGGACTGATGATTTGGTGAAGGCGGTCGGCTTGCGGTGGATGCAGGCTGCGAGCGACCGTAATAACTGGAAGTCATATAGGGAGGCCTATATCCAGCAGTGGACGTCCAATGGCTGATATGATGATGATGATGATGATGAATACTTTCATGTTTTATTCAATTACCTATCTACACAAAATTCGATCGTAGCCCTCCTCTTCCTTTACATACGGGATAAGCGTAGTAGAAATTAAATATTAGATAGGTAGGTATAGCTTAAGTTATAGGTACCTAATTTTTTTTGCTGTACTGGACCTTAAGAGGATTTAAAATTGTCTTGTAGGGAAAAGTGCAGCTGCCTGCTTGGGGCGTTGTGACCTGCCCAAGCACAGATGTTTGTACAAAGAAGATGTGAAACCAGGACCCGTGCCCAAGCATATGGGCTGGTTGTACACAGCTAAAGACGCCCCGGCCTTTCAAGTTAGTCTGTTTTTTTTGTTGTGGTACAAAAAACCTACACAGTTAGTACGTAGGTACGCGACGATTTAGACCAGCTCATGTTAACCCATTTTTGCATAGATAAAGGCCGTATAAATATTTATTAGTTGATTTATAAAACATCAGCAACTGTAAACCCTTGCTATTTATCACCAGGCTAACAGGGCATATTCAATATTGGTCCGTAAAGCCTAGAACAGGCTAGACGCGACTGTCAAGGTTATTAGAAAACCTAGACGCGATGCATAGGTGCTGGTTTATGAAGTTTAAACAAGGAAAAATGGAAACTCCTAGTAGAAAGGCATGGATCTTACAATCATAAAATCATCTGGTTATCTGTATTCAATGATTTAGAGTTGCTTAGTTATCTCTTAGCTGTATTCAGAGAACTGTCTATGCATGGTACCAACTCTAATAATCGAATACAAGCCAGGAGTGTTGCATCTCGTCAGGTTTGGTCTTGAAATACGTAAAGAGTATTACTTGTTCTTTGCAGTTGCGTTGCGGTTGGCGTCCCGGCCATATCTTATGTCCTGTCCTGAAGAAGATTGAACAGCACAACAGCTGCGTGAGAGGAGAAGGCTGCAGCGTCACGTGTGGAGGACCCTGCCTATCTCGTAGGCCCTGCGGTGTCCACACGCCAAGATGTATAGGGATGTGCCCTTCTGTTGCATCTTCGTGCTGTAAGGTAGCTATACCAAATTTGTGAGATGAATCATTTTTACTAGAGCTACATTGCAAGGGAGTTTTAGTATCGGAGTTCGCGATCCATCGGAGTTCCCAGGATCATCGCGTATGCATAGAGACCACCGGGGGTTATTTTAGTGGGTCGTCAGATAGACATCCCCACATAGCTATACTGTACCCTTCATGCAGTATGGTATCTGTGAGCAGATTTTTCCCCTCGATATAAAAAAAAACAGTTTTAGTAGGTAGATATACCTAGGTTAAGCATACAGGTAGAGATGATTTCAACTCTACTGCCATGCCTGCCGTAGAGTCAAACCATATTAGGGCTCATGCTCGAAATTAATGCAAGGGTCGCCGTTATCGAAATAAGGAGGACTATTATCTTCTTATATATAAAAGAAAGTCGTGTTAGTTACACCGTTTATAACTCAAGAACGGCTGAATCGATTTGGCTGAAACTTGGAGGGGTGGCAACTTAGAACCGGGAGAAGGACATAGGGTACTTTTTACTGCGGGAAAATCTAATATAATGCGGGCGAAGCCGCGGGCGGAAAGCTAGTTATATATAGAGATGATTTACAGGAATGCTTTCGTTTACAGCCCCCACCTACCGGCCTGCAGCCACTGATCAGGGTGGTTCGCCACGCCGGCGAGTACACCATCTGCACCAAACCATCAAATGTCTCCAACGCGCCTCACGGACAGTTCCCGCTCAAATACGTCCTCAATACCGACGGCTGTGATGAATGCAACAAAGCAAAGTTCAGTGTAGAAGCCAAATATAACGACTACCTCTTTGACTACACTAGTTCACAGACATCATTCGTTCTTGATTTCTCTCCACCAGAACAGAAGTGCTTGAGAGCATGTGCTAAGAGAAGCGTAGTATGTATGTGAATAAGGAACACTTGCTATTGCCAAAGAGACTTGCTCTAATTGGAATCTAAGGAAAGCAGTTTAGTGGAAGCAACATTTTTAGATCCCATATCAGAAATTATATATTCCACCTTAATACAATAAATCCGGAATTATGTAATAGTATGTTTTCTTATTAAAATAGGAGCCTATTAGAAGGGGTCACATGTGGTAAAGCAGCAATTAGGGAAACAAAGTAATTCAGATTATAAACTTTGGATATAATGGTACCTACATTACTAGTTTGACCATAAGTACCCATATTACACATTGATGGGTATAAGAAAGAAGTTCCATTGTTATTCCCATTGTTTTTTGTATTCATTGATAGGAATTTGCAGATTTCGAACTAGGATTATGACTAATAATTAAAAATCTTGCTACAATTAAAGCATTTTAATTTGCCAATTTGGCAAAATAACTAATAAAACAATAACAATAATAATTTGTACTACTAGGACTTAACTGGGGTTGCCAGACTTCTGAGCTAATGCCAACATGTTCTCATTGGCAATCATCTGGAATTCATGGAATCTTTGTGAGACTCTTTGGTTAGCTCGGAGATACTTGTCCATGCAATTTGTAGCACACTTTTCCTGAAACATAATAATAACATGTAGGACTAAGATCATTATTTATCAGAGTCCATTGGACCAAAAAGAAAAAATTTCCTTGACTCTGAGGTTTAATTAAACTATCAGACAAATTACAAGTACTAATTTCAAGTCCCATAGCTGGAAATTACTACACTTAAGGTGGTAAAATAGAAAAATGTTATGGAAAACAGAAACACGTGTAATTTTAAAAGTTTTAGTTGAAGTGTTTGGAATTACTTACTTCTGTATTTCTGAGGGTTCTTGAAGTGAAGTCATGTATGCAGTCATTGAAGCACAGTTCTGATAGTTTGTTGTACTGGACCAGGAAGTCTTTGAACTGGAATATACAATTCATATAATGAGAATTAAGTCTTTGAGGAGTCTTTAAATGTCTTCATGCGCAAGTTAATAATTTGTATAAAGCTTCGGGTGATTATAAATGAGTAAATCACCTTTTAAAATTAAACTATGTTTATTCATGTCATCATGAGCACTACACAGGTAAAAACAAGAATGGATTGGGAATACTGAAATAAAAAAAAATCTAACTGGATTAGTATCGTACCGTTTTGATTTGATCAACTTCGCTCATTTCGGGAGCTGCCATTTTATTGCGAGTTTTACTGAAGACTTTCAACGCAAGTTAGTTTTTTAGAAAATTATCAATTTGTAAATTTCACAACTCCTTGGGAATAATTTTGAGGTTATGTCATGTAGTAGAAATGTCAAAGATAAATGTACATATACGATGACAATGACAACTAACTAAGCGTATGACAGCTATCAAGAACATTAATACATTGACTGATTTTTATGTTTCTGTCTCTCTTACATACGTTAGCCATCTTATCCCTTGTTTCATTTATGTCGTGAACTTTAAAAAATTCAACCGTCCTATGAACTGCATTGTCATTTCGAAACGTGGATGTGGAACATAACGTGACTGGCCGTTCTGGACAAAGAGAATATAATCACTACTACGTTTTAGTTCTGGAGAAAAGTGGCGACGGTGTTGTTCGTCGTTGTATTTTGTGATTGTTTGCTGAATACATAGAAGATTTTCCACTTTTGTTAATAACACAACCAAAATGGAAGAGATCGGTATTGTTTTACACGAGAAAGTAAGGAAACTTTGCTTCAAACGTAGTGTATTTTTACTTTAGGTCGCTTGTTGGTAATGTTTGTCGTAACTAATTTTTACATTTCAGGATGATCAAACTACTGATGTCAAGGGTCTAGCTCACGTTGGCCCACAGTCTTTCGATGAATTAGAAACTGAAGATTTATATACCAAGTACAAGGTACTTACAGTCAATTTTAACGTTTTTTGTATATCACAACCCCATACAAACAAATTCACTTCTCTCCATAACATTACGTACACACTTACTGATTTCTGTTTTCTCTATCATTCTGCCCTATAAACATTGAAAACATTTCATTATTTGTTTAGTTTTAAAGAAATAGAAAATTGAGTCTTACAACAACAATAATTACAGAAACTGCAAAGAACTCTTGAGTTCTACGAAGTTCAAGAGGAGTACATAAAGGATGAACAAAGGAATCTGAAGAAGGAGTACCTCCATGCCCAGGAAGAGGTGAAGAGAATCCAGTCTGTGCCTCTCGTTATCGGACAGTTCTTGGAGGCTGTTGATCAAAACACTGGCATAGGTACAGTACACATTATATGAAATACCATAACATTATCAGAATATTTGTCTAAATGTTTCTTACCAAGCAGTTTTGATGTTTACTTTCCATCTCGTGCTCCAGTCTTTAGATCTATTCACTTTCAACTGAGAGAACAAAAACAAATAATATTTTTTATTTCACAACACATCCTTTATACTTGCAATACCAAGAACTAACATTCAGAATGTAGTTTATATTGTAAAAGTATTTATATTTGGTAATGCAAGTAGCATTACCAAGAACTAATTCAATTACACATTCAGAATGTAGTTTATATTGTAAAAATATTTATAAACTGATTAATGTTTCAGTCGGCAGCACAACAGGCTCAAACTACTATGTCCGGATCCTGTCCACCATTGACAGAGAGCTGCTGAAGCCGTCAGCGTCTGTGGCCCTTCACAAGCACTCCAATGCACTTGTGGATGTTCTACCTCCGGAAGCAGACAGCTCTATCTCTATGCTACAGGCTGGTATGTATTCTACTTTTTTTGTATGTATTTATCTTGAAATCAGTTGTAGATTAAGTAGAATATTGTAAGTCACTATTGCCATTGTAGTAGACTCCTACTTATTCTTGGTTGGAAATTGGCTAATAGTTGGAATGAGATTAAAAAGCAGTAATGCTAACTACTGCTTTTATAACCTCCTGTAAGATGTCATAGATAAATCATAACAAATTAGCCATTAATTGTTTTCCACAGACGAGAAACCAGACGTCCAATACTCAGACATCGGAGGCATGGACACACAGAAGCAAGAGATCAGAGAAGCAGTAGAACTGCCTTTAACCCATGTAGAGCTGTACCGCCAGATTGGTATCGAGCCTCCCCGCGGCGTGCTGATGTATGGGCCTCCGGGGTGCGGAAAGACCATGTTGGCTAAGGCTGTGGCACATCATACTACTGGTAAGTCTGAATCTCAAATGAAATAAAAATATTCCAGTGTCTGTGGGATGCCGGATTTCAAGATGAGTCTTACTAGTTTTGCTAAAGATCACAAATATACTTTAGCAGTTTTGAGTTTTACATCTCGAACCATTTACACCAGAACCGAAAGGGTGAGAATAGCGTGTCGGGCTTAGTCCAACGCTCTGAATGCTAAGCTATGAGGTGTATTCAATTCATTGCTTAATTTTATAAATACTTTTTCAGAAAGCCTCAATAGCCTGAAAAGAGTAAGCCACCATAAGGGGGCAAGGATCTCCCTTACTGTAGTAATTGTTGTTACAAAAGTTATTCTCTTTTAGAATCTTTCATAAGATAATTGTTGCATAATAGATGATCTGTTTCAGCTGCGTTCATCAGAGTGGTGGGTTCAGAGTTCGTGCAGAAGTACCTGGGCGAGGGTCCCAGGATGGTGCGCGACGTGTTCCGTCTCGCGAAGGAAAACAGTCCCGCTATCATATTCATTGACGAGATCGACGCCATTGCTACCAAGAGGTATCTTATTAAACATTAGAGAAATTAACTTATAACTATGTGTACCTACTGTCTGTGAATATGGCGCTTGTAACAGTGTCGAAATATCGGGAAACTTAAAAACATTTGAATCGTAGTATGTTACCTGTTTCATGTTCAAATTATGTTCTAAAAAACTATGATAGTTTAAAAAGTTATACTTAAAATCTTTTTTTATAACGTCGGAAATTACTCTCGTATTTATAAAAGAGTTAATAAACTTTAGACGTTATGAAACTGTAATACTTGTTCATCAGATTCGACGCACAGACCGGCGCGGACAGAGAAGTCCAGAGGATCCTGCTGGAGCTCCTGAACCAAATGGACGGGTTCGACCAGACCACCAACGTGAAGGTGATCATGGCGACCAACCGCGCGGACACGCTCGACCCCGCGCTGCTGAGGCCCGGCCGTCTGGATAGGAAGATTGAGTTCCCCTTGCCTGATCGGTAAACTAACAAAAGCTATTATTGTTAATCTCAGAACTTTGGATTGGGTGATTTTTAATTGAAAGCTGATGTTTACTATCACGCATAATGGACCGCCTTTGAGTCTAAATGCGGAAAACTGAGCCATCCTAACTAGAGTCTGTCTAATGAAAGATGGCACTGGGCATTTTTGCGATACTTTTCACATGGCAATACATCATGTGTTTCCACCTACGGACATTATGCTCTATAACGGGGTAAAGTCAGGGTGATAAAAAATAATAATACTTGCTAACGAATTATAGTTCACTTTAATGAACACAAGAAGTAATTCTTTAATTTTTTATAAATCATAAATCGGATAAATATACAATTACGTGTGGTACATCCATAAAAATTTGACTTTAAAAGATTAGGGAAAATTGGTCTCGGTGTGTGGCAATACTATTCCTTGATGTTTTGGTGGATATTAAAAATAAATTTTGAGAATTTTGCGTGTTAAAATGCCTCAAACAATCAACGGTAGCGAGCGAAGGCTGTTATTCTGTATGATATCTAAGTATCAGGAGAAGCAGCAGGAAAAAGAAGCTGAATTTCTGCAGAAACAGGATTGTTTACATAATGTGGTTGATTTCCTAAGTTTGTAGTGCATAAACATTTTGATACTTTGATCCCATTTTTGTGGTTCTCGACTTTTATTTTCTTTTTATAATACTGTTGCCTTCTTTTATGATAGCTAAATAGCATTACTACATATTTGGAAAAAGAAACATTTTATTGAAGTAAATTTATGAATTATGATTCAAAATTCTGATTTTGATTACGATGAATAAAAAAAAGATTACGATGAATAAAAAAAAACTTAAATAATTGAGACTTTTATTTATTACTTACACTAAGATATTTCTAAGATGCACCCTAGGCGTGTAGGTAATCTGAAGAATATTACTTGTTTATATCGGAGTAAAAAAAATATGTAAGGATATTTATTTAGAATAATAGAAAAGTATCAAATTATGTTATTCCAAGTTATCACATTATTTAACCCTTAAACAAATGCGGCGCTGTATAAAAGTTACCAAAGATGTTATAACGGATTCACCCTACGTTTAGGTGTATCTTTAATGTATGTTTATTCAAATTAAAAAAAAACACAGGAATATAGGTTTTTTTTGGGTGGGAATATATTTCCCTATATTTATATAGGTTATGTTTTCTTTTAATGGTGGGAAATTATATCCCTATATCCTATCCTGCAAAACTGACATAACTAGTTGTTGCCCCCGACCTTGCTTAGATTTAGTCATTTAAATGGATAATAAAAAAATCATTTTAATTAGTTATTTATTGAACTTTTAAAAATAACATTGCCTTATAATTATTAACTTTATATAAATAAGATTTTTAATACGTGGTTTTGATTTTGAATTAAACAACTGACAGACAGAATGATTTTTTTATATATATAGATAAAATAATGGGCGCAAAAGGACATAGGGAATTAGTTTCCCACTAAGGAGTTACCGCAATGGATATAGAGAAGAGTTTTCCCACCTACTTTAGTCCTGAAAAACTATCACAAATCATTCGTTTCGTACAACGTTTACACTGTTATTCTATCAGAAATATAGTCAACTTATAAATAAAAGCTCAATTATCTACTTACAAGAATTTTTCTGCTGCTCAGACGAAAAACACTTCACAACAACTCAAAAATGGCGCAATTTTTGTGAAAAATACCTGTCCTTTAAGTTTAAACTGACTAAGATAAAAAATTGTGTTATTTTTTTAATGTGTAGTACTAATCGAATGAAAAATCGACTAACTTGTATATTTAAAATACCAAAATGTATACCCTAGTCGGGTGGGAAATAATCCCCCTATATTTGAATAAGGGTTAATGTATTGCCATACTAAATTTTTTTGAATTTGCCGGGGTTTATCAGGGCCATCTTTCGTTAGACAGACTATAACTACTATGTGGTTTTAGCAACACTGTTTGTTGGTCTTGCTATAATTTTTATTTAATTAGAATTCTTAACTTATTCTGGTTTATCGACTGTTAGAACTAAATTTAAATAGACAGGTTGGCTTTTTTATAGATTATCTAGTACCCGTAAAAAGCTTCAAGATAACCACAGGGCCAGATATAGCTGTGGAAATTGTTCAACAATCTTCTTCTTCTTTTATTTTTGGCGAACGTGACTGGCCATTGGGGTTTAGCCGTCAACCGCCAATGTCAAGTTAGTGAATTTCATGACAATTTCTTTATTACAATTGATGTGATCAAACCATCTTTTCCAGGCGACAGAAGCGGCTGATCTTCTCGACGATCACGGCCAAGATGAACCTGTCGGACGAGGTGGACCTGGAGGAGTTCGTGGCGCGGCCGGACCGCGTGTCGGGCGCCGACATCAACGCCATCTGCCAGGAGGCCGGCATGCACGCCGTGCGCGAGAACAGGTACCAACACTCCTCCTGATAAAGACTGCTCTTGTTGTGGTCGAAACGTCGAGAGTTGTTTAACTTCTGTGTAAATACTCGATAAAAAAAAGCGATACTCTTCCACCTTCATTATTCGCACTGCTAAAGTTTGGAATGCATTGCCTGCTGCTGTTTTTCTGTTTTATAAAATGAATAGGTACTAATACTGAACATTTCAATGACGCAAGAGTTGCGGATTCGATTCCCGCCTTCGGACGAAATTTGTACTATGTGCAAATTTTTATTCCTGATGTTATGGGTGTTATAGTAAAATAACTACTAATATTAATTTTATAGTTATCAACTCTCACTTAAGTTTTCTAAATTATTAGTAAAGGGGAAAAGTTACAAGATCACAATGTAACCTTGGTCCTTGAGTGGGAGTCGAACCCACGCCACCCAGTTTAGCCCTGGTTGCGCTAACCACTACGCTATCGAGACATTAAGACTAAACATTAAATCAACAATGTGCATAGAGACAGGTACTTAACTTGGTTTTGTTTCAGATATATTGTCCTGCCGAAAGATTTTGAAAAGGGTTACAAAAACAACATCAAAAAGGACGAGAGTGAATATGAATTCTACAAATAAATATTTTAAAATAGATAACTCAATTTGTGTATTACATTTAACTATCCAATAAAAAGCTCTTTCTCAAAAACGATTATTTCTTTGGATAAATATTTCATTTAAGTATTAATAGGATTGGGATAATTAAAAGTGAAGTCTAAACCAATAATAGTAATATAAAAATGTCAACTTTATATGTATATAAAATCAATGCCAGTTTTCGCTGTATTATTTATAGCTCAAGAATGGCTGGGTCGATTTAGGTGCTTATAATTTTACATTAGTCTTAGGGAAGGTTTAAAAAATGCTAAACTAAAACAGGGGCACAAAGCGGGCGGAGCCACAGGCGGATCAGCTAGTATGCAATAAATAGAATAATTGAATTATATGCTACAATGAATCATAAGACTAAACGTTACATTTCACCAGGATGCATCTTAAACTAAAATAAAATTACAAATAAGTTCAAAATCTATATTTCAATAACAGTTTATTTAACAATGCGATAATACAATATATTTGGCAATAAACCTTAAAACGTCATTGATGGGATTTGTTAGAATAACTTAAAAAGATTTTTCCACATAATATATTGTGATGAGCATAATTAATTGAATTTACAACTTCTCGTTAATTTATCTAAGTAATTATAATATAGTTGCCAGTAAAACTGTTTATTAAATAAATCTTGCGTTACATGTCGCTGTTACAGTTTAAAAAAATCTCTAATTCTATAATAAAAAAAAAACAAAAAAGATGCATAATTAACGACCAATGGACACAACCTATAAAACTAGTGCATATAAATCGATTCAAAACTATCCTAGGTTTTAAGGCACTAATTCTAATTAAGGCTCTGAAAATCTTTACATCTACAAATCTACACTGTCCTATTATGTACAACATAAGTTACTACATGTACCGCTATATAGGTTGCTGCAACCAATATTCATTTACTTACTACATTAAGTACTTTTATATAGCTATGTGCAATTAGATAGCTGAAGGTACTGAAGTAGAAAAGCTACTGGGTTTTAACCTCTATTATAATGTTTAGGGCGTTTTCTAACTCGTAACAAGTACAGTAAATACAGGCCAATATCTAGATAAAAACATCTTGAAAACTCTTTGCAACGATCGATGTATAAAACTTTATTATTACAAAGGCATCAGTTATAAGGATCACAGTTTAATAAGGCCAAATGTTTTCATTAGAATAATTTGTGACTCTTCAAGACAATGGAATGTAAGTAAATATAACTTGCAATATAGATAATATAATATCGTAAAATATGCTTTAAAAAACATGGAAATAACTTACAAATACAATAAGGGTAATAGATTAATACTGATTAAGAAAAAGATAATTTTGTGGCACTCCATTATCAATCTTATATGTTAACTATTAAAACATAATTTTGACAGTTTTGGATATGTTGATCATACACCTCACAGGAATTTTGAGTACCTAAGTAGGTAGGTTATTTACTAAATTAAACTTCAATACAACATTATTAAAACTATCTACGCCCCTAATTTTAATTTAAAAAAAAGAGAAAATAATAAAGATATACCACACATGAAGAATCGATAATTTTAGTTTACAAGTGTAGCAGCTGGCAACCCCATATAAGCTGCCCTTAATATTCTCTCACATCACTCTGTCTCTTTCTATCATTTTGTGTTGATACAGAGCATGGGACAGATGTTACCTAATAACTAACTTCTTTGATTGAGTATCAGCCACACTATAAGGCTGATAATCGTCCAAGAAATAGTGGTTCTTATATAATTTTTCAACAAAGATTTTAATTCACTAAATGACAACAAGAAACCTGGACGGGGTAGAAACAAGTGGTCACCTCTAGTTCCTATTGTATCAACTACATTAAAATACAATAATATATTAACTATTAGTCTAATCTCTATTAGTTTAAAACTACTATACCATTTATAGATAACTTTAAATACGAAAAAACTAATTCAAATATTAATTAGCAATGGCTCATTAGGCTTAATTACGATCATAACAATCAATAAGTTAGTCAAGGAATGCGATTTAATATCACACTGGAAAATAGTCAAGAAACTCTATGACCAATTGGAATGCACTGGGTAGTCACAGTAAAGTGCCTTCTAAGCGTCATAGGACAAGCTGGTAGATATAACAAGACAATTATCAATTTGTATTTTTTTTCAATTTCTAATTTCTTCTAATTAATAAAGTGGCCAAGTGCGAGTCGAACTCGCCCATGTAGGCTTCCGCAGCAATTGTTTATAATAATAGTTTATGACGTATAATAAAAAAACTACTTGATAGATTTCGTTCAAACCAATTTTCGTTGTTAGTTTTTATGGTTATGTACAATATATATTTTTTCTAGATTTATCATCCTCTTAGTTTAGAAATTAGAGGGGGGGGGGGGACTCTCTGTTTTCCACTTTGGAAGAGTCTCACGTCCAAACTATTAAGTGTAGAATTAAATGGTGTTAGAAACATTGTTATGATTTTGGAAGACCTATTCATAGATACCCCACACGTATGGGTTGGATTAAAAAAAAGTTTTTAAATTTCAGTCCTATGTATGGGGACCCCCAAATTTTATGATTTTTTATTTTTTTTTCTGAAATCTTAGTGCGGTTTACGGAATACATCTACTCACCAAATTTCAACGTTATAGCTCTTATAGTTTCCGAGAAAAACGGCTGTGACATACGGACGGACGGACGGACGGACGGACATGACGAATCTATAAGGGTTCCGTTTTTGCCATTTGGCTACGGAACCCTAAAAACAGATCACCCAAATAAGATACTAAGAAAGTAGTACATTGACCTTTGATTATCTACCTGTCTCTGTTGCTCCCGCGTTTATCTATTGCCATCGCGTTTACACAAATGCAAGAGCAGTCAACAGGGTATATAGGTAAGGTTTTCTTGTATGTTGGTCAATATGGGCTTTATATATTTATTGATATAATATTTAATTTATATTGATTTATCAGGAGGTTTTAAAAAAAAATGAACAGTCTCAGTACCTAGCTACTTAGAAGGCATATAAGAAAAATTGATTTAAAAATAATTTTAACAACATGGCAACATTTGACATACCAAGGTAAGTCGGTCATTAGCGAAGAACTTTGGAAGAAACGTCATGTTAGTAAATCTTCTGAGTTACGAATATTCGTACTGCTGCACATTAGTCTGTAACAAAATATGTAAAGTTTAGTTGCTGTTTTCATAATTTAATCTATTACACATGAGGAGGGACCCTCACATTTGCACATGTACAATATCACAGTAACACTAGTGCCTCTGAGCGGGGCACATGTACAATATCACAGTAACACTAGTGCCTCTGCGCGGGGCACATGTACAATATCACAGTAACACTAGTGCACCTGAGGGGCAGCTATGGCGGGGTGCGGCTGTCCCTGCGGCATGAGCGGCACCAGCAGCGCGGGCGGGCCGGCGCGCCGCAGGAAGGGGTGCTGCAGGAGGCGCTGCGCGGAGTGCCTCTGCGCGGGGCACATGTACAATATCACAGTAACACTAGTGCACCTGAGGGGCAGCTATGGCGGGGTGCGGCTGTCCCTGCGGCATGAGCGGCACCAGCAGCGCGGGCGGGCCGGCGCGCCGCAGGAAGGGGTGCTGCAGGAGGCGCTGCGCGGAGTGCCTCTGCGCGGGGCACATGTACAATATCACAGTAACACTAGTGCACCTGAGGGGCAGCTATGGCGGGGTGCGGCTGTCCCTGCGGCATGAGCGGCACCAGCAGCGCGGGCGGGCCGGCGCGCCGCAGGAAGGGGTGCTGCAGGAGGCGCTGCGCGGAGTGCCTCTGCGCGGGGCACATGTACAATATCACAGTAACACTAGTGCACCTGAGGGGCAGCTATGGCGGGGTGCGGCTGTCCCTGCGGCATGAGCGGCACCAGCAGCGCGGGCGGGCCGGCGCGCCGCAGGAAGGGGTGCTGCAGGAGGCGCTGCGCGGAGTGCCTCTGCGCGGGGCACATTTACAATATCACAGTAACACTAGTGCACCTGAGGGGCAGCTATGGCGGGGTGCGGCTGTCCCTGCGGCATGAGCGGCACCAGCAGCGCGGGCGGGCCGGCGCGCCGCAGGAAGGGGTGCTGCAGGAGGCGCTGCGCGGAGTGCCTCTGCGCGGGGCACATGTACAATATCACAGTAACACTAGTGCACCTGAGGGGCAGCTATGGCGGGGTGCGGCTGTCCCTGCGGCATGAGCGGCACCAGCAGCGCGGGCGGGCCGGCGCGCCGCAGGAAGGGGTGCTGCAGGAGGCGCTGCGCGGAGTGCCTCTGCGCGGGGCACATGTACAATATCACAGTAACACTAGTGCACCTGAGGGGCAGCTATGGCGGGGTGCGGCTGTCCCTGCGGCATGAGCGGCACCAGCAGCGCGGGCGGGCCGGCGCGCCGCAGGAAGGGGTGCTGCAGGAGGCGCTGCGCGGAGTGCCTCTGCGCGGGGCACATGTACAATATCACAGTAACACTAGTGCACCTGAGGGGCAGCTATGGCGGGGTGCGGCTGTCCCTGCGGCATGAGCGGCACCAGCAGCGCGGGCGGGCCGGCGCGCCGCAGGAAGGGGTGCTGCAGGAGGCGCTGCGCGGAGTGCCTCTGCGCGGGGCACATGTACAATATCACAGTAACACTAGTGCACCTGAGGGGCAGCTATGGCGGGGTGCGGCTGTCCCTGCGGCATGAGCGGCACCAGCAGCGCGGGCGGGCCGGCGCGCCGCAGGAAGGGGTGCTGCAGGAGGCGCTGCGCGGAGTGCCTCTGCGCGGGGCACATGTACAATATCACAGTAACACTAGTGCACCTGAGGGGCAGCTATGGCGGGGTGCGGCTGTCCCTGCGGCATGAGCGGCACCAGCAGCGCGGGCGGGCCGGCGCGCCGCAGGAAGGGGTGCTGCAGGAGGCGCTGCGCGGAGTGCCTCTGCGCGGGGCACATGTACAATATCACAGTAACACTAGTGCACCTGAGGGGCAGCTATGGCGGGGTGCGGCTGTCCCTGCGGCATGAGCGGCACCAGCAGCGCGGGCGGGCCGGCGCGCCGCAGGAAGGGGTGCTGCAGGAGGCGCTGCGCGGAGTGCCTCTGCGCGGGGCACATGTACAATATCACAGTAACACTAGTGCACCTGAGGGGCAGCTATGGCGGGGTGCGGCTGTCCCTGCGGCATGAGCGGCACCAGCAGCGCGGGCGGGCCGGCGCGCCGCAGGAAGGGGTGCTGCAGGAGGCGCTGCGCGGAGTGCCTCTGCGCGGGGCACATGTACAATATCACAGTAACACTAGTGCACCTGAGGGGCAGCTATGGCGGGGTGCGGCTGTCCCTGCGGCATGAGCGGCACCAGCAGCGCGGGCGGGCCGGCGCGCCGCAGGAAGGGGTGCTGCAGGAGGCGCTGCGCGGAGTGCCTCTGCGCGGGGCACATGTACAATATCACAGTAACACTAGTGCACCTGAGGGGCAGCTATGGCGGGGTGCGGCTGTCCCTGCGGCATGAGCGGCACCAGCAGCGCGGGCGGGCCGGCGCGCCGCAGGAAGGGGTGCTGCAGGAGGCGCTGCGCGGAGTGCCTCTGCGCGGGGCACATGTACAATATCACAGTAACACTAGTGCACCTGAGGGGCAGCTATGGCGGGGTGCGGCTGTCCCTGCGGCATGAGCGGCACCAGCAGCGCGGGCGGGCCGGCGCGCCGCAGGAAGGGGTGCTGCAGGAGGCGCTGCGCGGAGTGCCTCTGCGCGGGGCACATGTACAATATCACAGTAACACTAGTGCACCTGAGGGGCAGCTATGGCGGGGTGCGGCTGTCCCTGCGGCATGAGCGGCACCAGCAGCGCGGGCGGGCCGGCGCGCCGCAGGAAGGGGTGCTGCAGGAGGCGCTGCGCGGAGTGCCTCTGCGCGGGGCACATGTACAATATCACAGTAACACTAGTGCACCTGAGGGGCAGCTATGGCGGGGTGCGGCTGTCCCTGCGGCATGAGCGGCACCAGCAGCGCGGGCGGGCCGGCGCGCCGCAGGAAGGGGTGCTGCAGGAGGCGCTGCGCGGAGTGCCTCTGCGCGGGGCACATGTACAATATCACAGTAACACTAGTGCACCTGAGGGGCAGCTATGGCGGGGTGCGGCTGTCCCTGCGGCATGAGCGGCACCAGCAGCGCGGGCGGGCCGGCGCGCCGCAGGAAGGGGTGCTGCAGGAGGCGCTGCGCGGAGTGCCTCTGCGCGGGGCACATGTACAATATCACAGTAACACTAGTGCACCTGAGGGGCAGCTATGGCGGGGTGCGGCTGTCCCTGCGGCATGAGCGGCACCAGCAGCGCGGGCGGGCCGGCGCGCCGCAGGAAGGGGTGCTGCAGGAGGCGCTGCGCGGAGTGCCTCTGCGCGGGGCACATGTACAATATCACAGTAACACTAGTGCACCTGAGGGGCAGCTATGGCGGGGTGCGGCTGTCCCTGCGGCATGAGCGGCACCAGCAGCGCGGGCGGGCCGGCGCGCCGCAGGAAGGGGTGCTGCAGGAGGCGCTGCGCGGAGTGCCTCTGCGCGGGGCACATGTACAATATCACAGTAACACTAGTGCACCTGAGGGGCAGCTATGGCGGGGTGCGGCTGTCCCTGCGGCATGAGCGGCACCAGCAGCGCGGGCGGGCCGGCGCGCCGCAGGAAGGGGTGCTGCAGGAGGCGCTGCGCGGAGTGCCTCTGCGCGGGGCACATGTACAATATCACAGTAACACTAGTGCACCTGAGGGGCAGCTATGGCGGGGTGCGGCTGTCCCTGCGGCATGAGCGGCACCAGCAGCGCGGGCGGGCCGGCGCGCCGCAGGAAGGGGTGCTGCAGGAGGCGCTGCGCGGAGTGCCTCTGCGCGGGGCACATGTACAATATCACAGTAACACTAGTGCACCTGAGGGGCAGCTATGGCGGGGTGCGGCTGTCCCTGCGGCATGAGCGGCACCAGCAGCGCGGGCGGGCCGGCGCGCCGCAGGAAGGGGTGCTGCAGGAGGCGCTGCGCGGAGTGCCTCTGCGCGGGGCACATTTACAATATCACAGTAACACTAGTGCACCTGAGGGGCAGCTATGGCGGGGTGCGGCTGTCCCTGCGGCATGAGCGGCACCAGCAGCGCGGGCGGGCCGGCGCGCCGCAGGAAGGGGTGCTGCAGGAGGCGCTGCGCGGAGTGCCTCTGCGCGGGGCACATGTACAATATCACAGTAACACTAGTGCACCTGAGGGGCAGCTATGGCGGGGTGCGGCTGTCCCTGCGGCATGAGCGGCACCAGCAGCGCGGGCGGGCCGGCGCGCCGCAGGAAGGGGTGCTGCAGGAGGCGCTGCGCGGAGTGCCTCTGCGCGGGGCACATGTACAATATCACAGTAACACTAGTGCACCTGAGGGGCAGCTATGGCGGGGTGCGGCTGTCCCTGCGGCATGAGCGGCACCAGCAGCGCGGGCGGGCCGGCGCGCCGCAGGAAGGGGTGCTGCAGGAGGCGCTGCGCGGAGTGCCTCTGCGCGGGGCACATGTACAATATCACAGTAACACTAGTGCACCTGAGGGGCAGCTATGGCGGGGTGCGGCTGTCCCTGCGGCATGAGCGGCACCAGCAGCGCGGGCGGGCCGGCGCGCCGCAGGAAGGGGTGCTGCAGGAGGCGCTGCGCGGAGTGCCTCTGCGCGGGGCACATGTACAATATCACAGTAACACTAGTGCACCTGAGGGGCAGCTATGGCGGGGTGCGGCTGTCCCTGCGGCATGAGCGGCACCAGCAGCGCGGGCGGGCCGGCGCGCCGCAGGAAGGGGTGCTGCAGGAGGCGCTGCGCGGAGTGCCTCTGCGCGGGGCACATGTACAATATCACAGTAACACTAGTGCACCTGAGGGGCAGCTATGGCGGGGTGCGGCTGTCCCTGCGGCATGAGCGGCACCAGCAGCGCGGGCGGGCCGGCGCGCCGCAGGAAGGGGTGCTGCAGGAGGCGCTGCGCGGAGTGCCTCTGCGCGGGGCACATGTACAATATCACAGTAACACTAGTGCACCTGAGGGGCAGCTATGGCGGGGTGCGGCTGTCCCTGCGGCATGAGCGGCACCAGCAGCGCGGGCGGGCCGGCGCGCCGCAGGAAGGGGTGCTGCAGGAGGCGCTGCGCGGAGTGCCTCTGCGCGGGGCACATGTACAATATCACAGTAACACTAGTGCACCTGAGGGGCAGCTATGGCGGGGTGCGGCTGTCCCTGCGGCATGAGCGGCACCAGCAGCGCGGGCGGGCCGGCGCGCCGCAGGAAGGGGTGCTGCAGGAGGCGCTGCGCGGAGTGCCTCTGCGCGGGGCACATGTACAATATCACAGTAACACTAGTGCACCTGAGGGGCAGCTATGGCGGGGTGCGGCTGTCCCTGCGGCATGAGCGGCACCAGCAGCGCGGGCGGGCCGGCGCGCCGCAGGAAGGGGTGCTGCAGGAGGCGCTGCGCGGAGTGCCTCTGCGCGGGGCACATGTACAATATCACAGTAACACTAGTGCACCTGAGGGGCAGCTATGGCGGGGTGCGGCTGTCCCTGCGGCATGAGCGGCACCAGCAGCGCGGGCGGGCCGGCGCGCCGCAGGAAGGGGTGCTGCAGGAGGCGCTGCGCGGAGTGCCTCTGCGCGGGGCACATGTACAATATCACAGTAACACTAGTGCACCTGAGGGGCAGCTATGGCGGGGTGCGGCTGTCCCTGCGGCATGAGCGGCACCAGCAGCGCGGGCGGGCCGGCGCGCCGCAGGAAGGGGTGCTGCAGGAGGCGCTGCGCGGAGTGCCTCTGCGCGGGGCACATGTACAATATCACAGTAACACTAGTGCACCTGAGGGGCAGCTATGGCGGGGTGCGGCTGTCCCTGCGGCATGAGCGGCACCAGCAGCGCGGGCGGGCCGGCGCGCCGCAGGAAGGGGTGCTGCAGGAGGCGCTGCGCGGAGTGCCTCTGCGCGGGGCACATGTACAATATCACAGTAACACTAGTGCACCTGAGGGGCAGCTATGGCGGGGTGCGGCTGTCCCTGCGGCATGAGCGGCACCAGCAGCGCGGGCGGGCCGGCGCGCCGCAGGAAGGGGTGCTGCAGGAGGCGCTGCGCGGAGTGCCTCTGCGCGGGGCACATGTACAATATCACAGTAACACTAGTGCACCTGAGGGGCAGCTATGGCGGGGTGCGGCTGTCCCTGCGGCATGAGCGGCACCAGCAGCGCGGGCGGGCCGGCGCGCCGCAGGAAGGGGTGCTGCAGGAGGCGCTGCGCGGAGTGCCTCTGCGCGGGGCACATGTACAATATCACAGTAACACTAGTGCACCTGAGGGGCAGCTATGGCGGGGTGCGGCTGTCCCTGCGGCATGAGCGGCACCAGCAGCGCGGGCGGGCCGGCGCGCCGCAGGAAGGGGTGCTGCAGGAGGCGCTGCGCGGAGTGCCTCTGCGCGGGGCACATGTACAATATCACAGTAACACTAGTGCACCTGAGGGGCAGCTATGGCGGGGTGCGGCTGTCCCTGCGGCATGAGCGGCACCAGCAGCGCGGGCGGGCCGGCGCGCCGCAGGAAGGGGTGCTGCAGGAGGCGCTGCGCGGAGTGCCTCTGCGCGGGGTCGCGGACGAGCGCGCACTCCACGAAGGAGATGAGGTCGGGCGGACAGCGCGCGGCGCCGCGCGGCCGCGGGGGCGGCATGTCGCGGATGCGCCGCATCGCCTGCGTAAACACAACAAACATCAGTACATGGACGCACACTCGAATTCAGTAGAAAGCCGGAAGTCGCCAAAAAACCACCAAAATGACAAATTTATTTTGCCCCACTCCCGGGCAAAGGCCTCCCCCATTTTCGATTTTCAACTCATTTATATTACAGACTTATAATCAAACAATTAGCGCCTAATTTTTAAATATGTATCTACTTAAACAGCGGCAGAATATTTTACCTGCAATGGAGGTTCATTGAAGAAAGGCGGTTCACCATCCACCATTTCGACCAGCATGATTCCCAGCGACCACACGTCCACTTCCGGTCCGTACGGCAGTCGCGATATCACTTCCGGTGACATCCAATATGGCGTGCCTACTAGAGATTTGCGTTTTGGCAGCTCCTGAAAGGAAAGGAAATAAGTTTCAAATTGTGGTATCATTTACTTTCGGTTTACTATATTTGATGTTACCATTTATCTGATTTTAAAAATGATACATAAAATTAAGCCCTGTTATGGGAGATTATTATAAGTAAGAGTAAGGTTTAACTATTAAATATTAACATGTTAAATGAAATGTACATACCTGAGATACTTGAGCGCAGAATCCGAAATCTGATAGCTTGACCCGACCGTCTGCCGTCATGAGAATGGAGTCAGATTTAATATCTCTGTGGATGACGCCTTGACTGTGTAGGAATGCTAGTGCCTGGAAGAAATAAAATATGATTATAATATTATGTTTATTTATTTGATAAAAAGGGGATTTTTTTTTCTGAGTTGCCCTTTGCCCCTTTTTGCCCCTACATATGTAGGCAAGCCCACATGTCTCTGGTACCTATCGTATGTTTTTTGAATACATATTTATGTAAATTTTAAAATAATTTAGCAAGTAAAGTTAGTACTTTTAAGTATAATGAGATGGTTATTAGATCATAACAACATGGCACAGTCATGGGTTTAGAAAATGAAAGTAGGCCAGTAAGGTACACTGATTGTTTTCAATCTTGTAATTGGACCTTTGTGAAAGTAATGTCATTTTAATTTTACTTTCTTTTTGGATGTCTCATTTGATTGTTCCATACAAATTGAATAAATTATAGCCTAGAAGGAAGTAAGATGATAAGTGATAAATCAAATTTTATAAAACACAGCATTAGAAAACTACTTTATTTGTAACTTTGTAACTAATGAAAATCTTACTAGAAAAGTTTACTGATTAATGGATTAATAATGTTTGTTCTTGCTTTGAGGGATATGCCTCTCAAGATTATAGTCAGATCATGTGAAACAAACAACCCTTAAAGCTCATGTATTGTTTTCTTATGTACGGAAACAATGTTATTTGTGCCATGGAGCGCGCCTCCTGCCATCACTACCCACAGCTCATCTCCTACTAGGTATGACTATATCTCCACTATGTCCGGATGCCTTGAGGCACTGTTTGCAGTTTGCAGACATACCTTGAGGCACTGTTTGCAGACTGTAGCGATCTGCTCGGGGTCCATCCTGGCGCGCGTGACGATGTCCGTGAGCGCGCCGCCCGCCATGTACTCCATCACTACCCACAGCTCGTCTCCCACGAGGTAGGACGCGTGCATCTCTACGATATTCGGATGAGGGTAGTCTCGCATTATGACCTGTGAACGAAGTTATGGGTTTATAGAAGTAATTTTTTTGGGAGAGCATGGAAGAATATAACCCATTCATATTGTGATATCACTACGACTTATGATAACTCATCCGTCCACCTGGTAGGTGGGCGTCCGACGCTGCGTTTTCCGATCCGTGGTCTCCACTCGAGAACTTTTCGGCCCCATCGGCCATCCGTTCTCCGAGCTATATGGTCTGCCCATTGCCAAGTGGCAACTTCAAAGAGCTAATCCGCTGGGCTATGTCGGTGACCCATCCGCCCACTTCTATAGCCCTCTCCATAGCTCTTTGGGCGACTCTGAGCCTGTTCACGAGTAAAATACTTTTCACTAGAATAAATAGATAACTGTATTATGTTACCACTTCATTGAAGAGCAGCTCCCTGCGCTGCTGCTTCCTCAGGTTCATCATCTTGACGGCGACGCTGCGGCGCGCCTGCGTGTCCGTGGCGGCGCACACCACGCCCGTGCTGCCCTTGCCGATCTTACTGAAGCCGGTCAGCGTCGCGCGCGGGTCGCCCTCGCTCACCACCAGATAGATAACTGTATTATGTTACCACTTCATTGAAGAGCAGCTCCCTGCGCTGCTGCTTCCTCAGGTTCATCATCTTGACGGCGACGCTGCGGCGCGCCTGCGTGTCCGTGGCGGCGCACACCACGCCCGTGCTGCCCTTGCCGATCTTACTGAAGCCGGTCAGCGTCGCGCGCGGGTCGCCCTCGCTCACCACCAGATAGATAACTGTATTATGTTACCACTTCATTGAAGAGCAGCTCCCTGCGCTGCTGCTTCCTCAGGTTCATCATCTTGACGGCGACGCTGCGGCGCGCCTGCGTGTCCGTGGCGGCGCACACCACGCCCGTGCTGCCCTTGCCGATCTTACTGAAGCCGGTCAGCGTCGCGCGCGGGTCGCCCTCGCTCACCACCAGATAGATAACTGTATTATGTTACCACTTCATTGAAGAGCAGCTCCCTGCGCTGCTGCTTCCTCAGGTTCATCATCTTGACGGCGACGCTGCGGCGCGCCTGCGTGTCCGTGGCGGCGCACACCACGCCCGTGCTGCCCTTGCCGATCTTACTGAAGCCGGTCAGCGTCGCGCGCGGGTCGCCCTCGCTCACCACCAGATAGATAACTGTATTATGTTACCACTTCATTGAAGAGCAGCTCCCTGCGCTGCTGCTTCCTCAGGTTCATCATCTTGACGGCGACGCTGCGGCGCGCCTGCGTGTCCGTGGCGGCGCACACCACGCCCGTGCTGCCCTTGCCGATCTTACTGAAGCCGGTCAGCGTCGCGCGCGGGTCGCCCTCGCTCACCACCAGATAGATAACTGTATTATGTTACCACTTCATTGAAGAGCAGCTCCCTGCGCTGCTGCTTCCTCAGGTTCATCATCTTGACGGCGACGCTGCGGCGCGCCTGCGTGTCCGTGGCGGCGCACACCACGCCCGTGCTGCCCTTGCCGATCTTACTGAAGCCGGTCAGCGTCGCGCGCGGGTCGCCCTCGCTCACCACCAGATAGATAACTGTATTATGTTACCACTTCATTGAAGAGCAGCTCCCTGCGCTGCTGCTTCCTCAGGTTCATCATCTTGACGGCGACGCTGCGGCGCGCCTGCGTGTCCGTGGCGGCGCACACCACGCCCGTGCTGCCCTTGCCGATCTTACTGAAGCCGGTCAGCGTCGCGCGCGGGTCGCCCTCGCTCACCACCAGATAGATAACTGTATTATGTTACCACTTCATTGAAGAGCAGCTCCCTGCGCTGCTGCTTCCTCAGGTTCATCATCTTGACGGCGACGCTGCGGCGCGCCTGCGTGTCCGTGGCGGCGCACACCACGCCCGTGCTGCCCTTGCCGATCTTACTGAAGCCGGTCAGCGTCGCGCGCGGGTCGCCCTCGCTCACCACCAGATAGATAACTGTATTATGTTACCACTTCATTGAAGAGCAGCTCCCTGCGCTGCTGCTTCCTCAGGTTCATCATCTTGACGGCGACGCTGCGGCGCGCCTGCGTGTCCGTGGCGGCGCACACCACGCCCGTGCTGCCCTTGCCGATCTTACTGAAGCCGGTCAGCGTCGCGCGCGGGTCGCCCTCGCTCACCACCAGATAGATAACTGTATTATGTTACCACTTCATTGAAGAGCAGCTCCCTGCGCTGCTGCTTCCTCAGGTTCATCATCTTGACGGCGACGCTGCGGCGCGCCTGCGTGTCCGTGGCGGCGCACACCACGCCCGTGCTGCCCTTGCCGATCTTACTGAAGCCGGTCAGCGTCGCGCGCGGGTCGCCCTCGCTCACCACCAGATAGATAACTGTATTATGTTACCACTTCATTGAAGAGCAGCTCCCTGCGCTGCTGCTTCCTCAGGTTCATCATCTTGACGGCGACGCTGCGGCGCGCCTGCGTGTCCGTGGCGGCGCACACCACGCCCGTGCTGCCCTTGCCGATCTTACTGAAGCCGGTCAGCGTCGCGCGCGGGTCGCCCTCGCTCACCACCAGATAGATAACTGTATTATGTTACCACTTCATTGAAGAGCAGCTCCCTGCGCTGCTGCTTCCTCAGGTTCATCATCTTGACGGCGACGCTGCGGCGCGCCTGCGTGTCCGTGGCGGCGCACACCACGCCCGTGCTGCCCTTGCCGATCTTACTGAAGCCGGTCAGCGTCGCGCGCGGGTCGCCCTCGCTCACCACCAGATAGATAACTGTATTATGTTACCACTTCATTGAAGAGCAGCTCCCTGCGCTGCTGCTTCCTCAGGTTCATCATCTTGACGGCGACGCTGCGGCGCGCCTGCGTGTCCGTGGCGGCGCACACCACGCCCGTGCTGCCCTTGCCGATCTTACTGAAGCCGGTCAGCGTCGCGCGCGGGTCGCCCTCGCTCACCACCAGATAGATAACTGTATTATGTTACCACTTCATTGAAGAGCAGCTCCCTGCGCTGCTGCTTCCTCAGGTTCATCATCTTGACGGCGACGCTGCGGCGCGCCTGCGTGTCCGTGGCGGCGCACACCACGCCCGTGCTGCCCTTGCCGATCTTACTGAAGCCGGTCAGCGTCGCGCGCGGGTCGCCCTCGCTCACCACCAGATAGATAACTGTATTATGTTACCACTTCATTGAAGAGCAGCTCCCTGCGCTGCTGCTTCCTCAGGTTCATCATCTTGACGGCGACGCTGCGGCGCGCCTGCGTGTCCGTGGCGGCGCACACCACGCCCGTGCTGCCCTTGCCGATCTTACTGAAGCCGGTCAGCGTCGCGCGCGGGTCGCCCTCGCTCACCACCAGCCGGAGCGCTGCGCGGAACTGAAACGAGAATATTACTATAAAAACTGTCGTGGTTTGAAAAATTCATATAGAGATAAACGGGCATTACGTTGTTACAAAATTCAACGTAAGAAAGGTTCGAAAAATCATCATCCTGGCACCTAGCTAACCACGTGGTAAGCTCGAAGCTAGGTTACGGGTGCTAGATTTCTATCTCACGCCACTATCATAATCATATTTAGTATTTTAGTATGTTTACGATAATCTATACTAATATTATAAAGAGGAAAGATTTGTTTGTATGTTTGTTTGTTTGTTTGTTTGTAACGAATAGGCTCCGAAACTACTGGACCGATTTCAAAAATTCTTTCACCTTTGGAAAGCTACATTATCCCCGAGTAACATAGGCTATATTATATTTAAAAAAAATTAGGGATCCTTACTAAAACTCTAATAATGTAACATAAGGTGTAAAAAAATGACCTGAAAAATTCCTTACGTCGCGTGCGCTGCGAAAACTATTGATGATAGAACAAAATCATGTACTACGACTTTGCAGAACTTATCATTATCTACAAAAAATGTCGCGACAGCATATGTCTAAATATTATAGTTTACACAGTAAGCAGTTTTTTATTCTAAAATATTAATTTATATATGCCGCCTCTTGAAAGGGTCTTCATTTTGTACCTTGGTATTAATCCTTATCAAAATAAATTACTTTATATTCAAGACGGTTTTAATAACTTTTTATAACTTTTTGAATTATTCAATTCGGACATTTCATTCGGAAGATATCACGAGTTTAAAAATGCAAGTATTAGAAAAAAGTCTAGAGGTTGTCGCTCACCGCGCTCAGCTAGCCAGCATGCGATGTAGACTCCATGTAAGCGTCACTGGGGTACGGGGGGGGGGGGGGGTCAATGTAATGTAATATCCTAATCCTAACATAGGCTACTTTTTACCGCGGAAAAATACATACTTCCACGGGAAAATATATGCTTACGTGGGAAAATCCGATTTCGATGAAATTTAGTATGTAGATAGTTGCAAATAAAAGTATATGGCGAGACGAAGTTCGCGGGGGCTGCTAGTATATAATAAGTATCTATTAGGTATTATAAAACATAAAGCCTTGATTGGACTAAAATTCATAGTTATAAGATTAAGTAAGTCCTATCTTACTTAAATACCATCTCTCTTTTCCATCCAAAGGTTGCCTGGAAGAGATCGCTCTTTAGCGATAAGGCCGCCCATTGTACGTGTCTCTTTTTGTGTTTTATTTGTGTGTTTTGTTATTGGTGAACAATAAAGTGTTTTTGTATTGTATTGTAAGTATCAAAGACCGGGGCAAGTGTGACATTGGGGCAAGTGTAACATTTTCAAATTACTCGGCTTAAACACGTTTTACGCCTAAGCGCCATCTATGAAACAATAAATAAACGTTTTGCTATTAATTGGTGCAACGACAGGTAATATAGCGTCAGCTGTTTTCGCGCTACACGCCATTTTCCAAAACAAGTGGATTAATGTCAGGACACTCAAATTTCGGGGGATGTTCATTTGTATTTTTTTGTAAGTTGCAGAGTTGTTTTCGACTAGTTCAAAGGTGAGGGACCAAAACTAATATCGGTAATTGGAGTGTAATATGTTTCTAGGACCTAAAGCTCAATATTCTGTAAATTACGAACTCTGTTACACTTACCTCCCCTAAAATCTAACATGAGGTAAGTGTGACACTGTCACACTTACCTCGATACTCTTGTATGAGAATAACATTACTAGTGATGGACATCGTATTTTGGCTTATTCCACTTTACCCCAAAAAAACTTCCACTTCAACCCCAAAACGTTTTTGAAAATCAAATTTAAAATTAATCTTTTGTTTTAAGTATAGTCAACAGAAAAATTCAAGATAATACTTGAGGACTGATAACTCATCAATTTGAAAAAAATACTTATCGAAAAATGCTGTTGCGAGCTGTTGTCGTAGAATCTATTTGAATACTACAACATCTTAAATCGTCAGAGATATAATATTATGTGAATAGAGTCTGAAAAAGAAATATTGGTTTGGTAAAAAACCTATTTAATAAGACTACCATATTATTGAGCCTTTAGACTCAATATCTATGAATGAACACAACCTAACATAGTCCATGACCGACCCTTACAGATTTATTATTAGTATATTACGATTCCTCTTGATACGGCCATACTTTAGTGATTATGGCGAATACTGGACCCCATATTGTGTAAATTATAAAAGTTAGATATAGTCAACTAGCTGTATCTTTAACGATAGACCGCCGATAGACTTCTTAGCCTACAAATTTTTTGTACAATATTTTATAAAACATTTATATAGATGCCTACAATATTTTATATACAAATACGCCATGAACAATAATTATCTTGCGTTTTATTTATTTTTGCTAAAATTATGCTGCAAACCCTACGAAAAATGCTTGGGGTGCAAGTGGAATGGAAGTATGGAGATATTTGTTGATGAAATTTTGACACCTTTCGTCGTCTTGGGGTGGTAGTGGAATGAATGTATGGATATATATTGACTAAAAAGTAGAGTTTTGGGGTAAAGTGGAATAAGCCCGTATTTTAAATGAATATATTTTATTTATTATTCTTTATTTAAAATTGATAAACGAAGGTGAAAATTGAGGCAGTGAGTTTATGAATTTTGAGAAAGATGTTTGATGATTTTTGTATAGAGTCCCTAACATTTTTTTTCCATATCGCCGCGAACTGTGATTGTTATAATATATTTGGATAGAAGACACCAAACACCATGTACTATGATTGAGTAAAAAATTAAAATGTTTTTACTACTTCTGAGATACTTTTTCAATTTATTTTCCAACTAGCATAACATGATTTAATGGATAAAAATACCTGAGGCAAGTGTGACATATAATTTATTAGTGTCACATCACTATTTCTCTTAAAATCTGTTGCACTTGCCCCGTGCGGATATAAATCTTTTGCTATGCAAAAAAGAACGATCACTACATAGACCTAGATAATAAAATACGTTAATATTAGTAACGGCTCATCGAAATTCACAGATACAACAGACAATACTATAGACAACAGGAAATAAACGTGTTCTGTTACACTTACCCCTTATAAAAACTACTAGGAGATGTTAAAATACTTGATCAAACGTACAATAAAACAATAATTAATGTGTTAGAACTTTTCTTTTTGTGTTAAATCATCTCAGCGTAGAAATATTTAATTACAAACTTTTGAACCAATGAATTTGTGTCACACTTGCCTCGGTTTACCTTATAGGTACTAAATTGTATTAAGTTGTTTATCTTAACTATGAATAAAGATTTTATCTTTCTTTCTTTCTTTATAATTGCTAAAACAACCTAGTTACGATAGTCAAAAATAAAGTGTTTAGGTTATCAAAGGTTATTTACGACAGATATATTTCACGCAGTTAATTAAAAATATAAACTAGGCCAACATTTTCCGGTAGTATTAATTTACGCGTTAATTAGTGTATTTAGGTTGCGCAAGACGATACAATGTTGGCGGATCGTTTTACACGTCAATGGAGTTCACGGTTGGTTGGTAGATAAATAGTGGATTGATGGCATAACATTCATGTTTCCTTCCTGTGTAAGATGAAGTCGTGCGAAAGTCATTATAAATAGCAGTTTAATTAAGTTGTAAAGAAACGAACATTTGATTTTTGTCACTTCGGCAACAACTATGATGTTTAAGTAATATGGGTTGTTGTGATGATGATGGGAATGTGAGAATCTATTCCTGTGGGGAATGTGTTTAATACAGACAAAGCCGCACAAAACAGCTAGTAATTATACTAAACATACCTAGACCATATTAAAAAGTGGTTTGTTAAATGACAACAGGTAGAGTTTATTATTACCGAAAGTATCATTATGTTTTCCAGTAACTCGAAATAACCTACTTAACTATACAAAGGGTAGAAACTTCTTGCGTTTATGCAGAAAGATTCTAATTAATTGAGGGAAATCATCGCAGATCGAAAGTAGCACGATTGGCATACGTACAGTTTTCTTTTTATTTATTTATAGACAGGCAGGCAGAGTTTATATGTAGATAATGTGTCTAGTTTTGTGTAACTTTTGTGAGTTTCTAGCTATTGTTTCACCAGTTGCCGAGCTTGTTTTAGAAAGAGTTTACAGACACCCAAAAAGATGACGTTCAGGTTATATTGGGGAAACCTAAAGGTGTGTATTATTGTTATACCTGTTCATGTGTCAGCCGCAGCTCGTGCTTGGAGGCCGCGAGGGGCAGGTGTTGAGCTCCAGGGACCGCGGGCGCGCCGTGCTGGTGACGCGGGTACTCACCTGCAATTATATTACATGAATATATAGGTTTAGTTTATTATTAGCTAAATAGGTTGTAAATAATTAGGCTATGGTTACAGAATAGTCCGCAAATATAATATGCATTACACACTGGTAAAATTTTGCTGAACAATTTACATTGTAAACGGTGACGGCTAGCACTGTGGTGCACAACTTCTATTACTCATAATACAATTTTAAGAGGATTAGATGTCTGATATACAGAATACAATACATGTATAATACAGATACTCCCAGAACATAATGTAAGCAATTGCATAGGTTGTTACGTAGAACTGGCAAGGACTACCAAATGTATAAGATTTACATTACCAAATGTAAAACAAGTTAAGGCAGATATTAAAATAAAGGATAAAAACTTAGAGTTAGTAAAAAGTACTGTATTTTTAGGCATAACACTAGATAGTAAGCTTCAATGGGACGCTCACATAGATAAGTTATCGAAAAGGCTCAGTTCTGCGGCTTTTGCTGTCAAAAAAATTCGTTATTTAACTAATGTAACTACATCTAGACTGGTCTACTTCAGTTATTTTCACAGTGTTATGTCGTATGGCATATTACTCTGGGGGAGTGCTGGAGATGTACGACTGAATAATATATTTGTGCTTCAGAAAAGAGCTGTTCGATCTATCTATAAAATGAGCCCAAGAGAATCCTTGCGTGAAACATTCAAGGACATAAATATATTGACAATTCCCTGTCAATATATTTATACAGTCTTAATGTATACCCACAAAAACATCAATAGTTTTCCTAAGAAAAGTAATAGACATAATTTTAATACTAGAAATAAGGAAAAACTAGCTTTACATATTACTAGGCTACATAAGGTTAATATATCTTTTAAGGGGCAATGTATACGCTTCTATAACAAGATTCCCAAAGAATTGCAAGAATTATCTATCACTAAATTTAAAAACTTGGTAAAAAAACATCTTATTTCAAAATCATATTATAAAATATCAGAGTATTTAGAAGATAAAACTGCATGGGATGGAATCCGCTCCAATATCTTAAAGAAAAGAACAAACTAACAAATAATTGTACTAAATTCAGATATGAGCTGATTGTTCTTTATGTTTCTCAATTCAGTGCTTAAAAAAACGAAACATATTTTTATGTCAACCTTGTTTCCATTGTTTATTTTATTTAATAATGTGTTGTATTTATTGACTTGTCCAAGTGATCTTTAGGATTTTATGGAAATAAATGACATAAATCTTTAAATCTTTAAATCTTTACTAATATACCATAGTACCAGTAAGTGTTTCAAGTGAAATCCAACATATTTATATAGTTTTGCAGAATTCAAGAATGCTTACTTATTTTATTACTTTCGCCTTTAAAATACATTTACATTTAGAAATAACTAAATTCCAAACATTATGTTCCACTTAATTCACAACTTCAACAGGACATAATTAAAATAAACATAAGAGCAAGTATAAACATACCCATGTTGATATTGTTTCCATTGTGAGCATGTCCCTGAGGCATGGCTTGAGGTGGGTGGTTGTGTTGATACGGCACATTAGCATTCTGTATGTTCTGATATGTGAGTGTGCCTTGCTGGTTATCATTCATATCCATAGACCTAACACTCGGGTCGTGACCATGGTTCCAATCCACAGGGGACTCCGGTATTGTCTTGTTCAATGTGTAATTACTGCTATGGTCACGCCGCAGACTAGGGAACTGTTGGGGGGCTGGCGGAACCGGTGGTGACTCTTCTGGCACCGCAGGAGGCACTTTAGCTTGATTACGCAAGTCTCTTCTAATATTTGGTGGGCTAGAACTTCTCAATGAGTTGGATCTGGCAACATTTGAGGTCTTTGGCAAGATAACTCCATTTTGGATAGTTTGGGGCTGTGGTACATGTGAGGGGAGGGGACGAGGGACTATAGATGAGACAGGCATTAATCGATGGTCACCTCTGACTATAGTCTTCAAGTCAAGAATTTCAGTGGGTGTGATTTCTGATGGGTCCACTAGTGGAATTGGCCTGTTGGTTGATTTAAGTATCTAAAAATAATAACAATTGGCATTTAATTTATCAATTTAAATATAAACAGATACAAATTTATACACAATAAGTGTTACCTGGTTGTTGCCAACAAGTGAAGCCCATTGTGGAGGGAGTCCCACAAACTTTCCCTCTCGTTTGTCGAAGTCTGTGTGCAATCTATGCTGGAAGTTTATTGGGTTTGAGATTTCAGGCTTTTTCTTCTTTTTGGAAAACATTGTCATTCACTTGCTGCAACAATAATTTCAGCTACATTTACTATACATTTTTCAGACAGTGGAATTCGAAAAAGACTACAGCGATTACAGACAAAACAAACAAAACTACTACTAAAAGGAAAGCTCACTTACCTAACGACACTTTCTACGGTATGGCGTATCAACATTGGTAAATCGATTAGTTTCGAATTTAGGCGTTTTCCTGCACAAAGTAGAACAAAAACAATGCACGTTTGTTTGAATAGTAATTTGTACTCTGTCTATTGAGTATAACAGCAAAACTCGAGCTGAATACTAAATTCGAAGCATTCACACATTCCTCAACGATCCAAGTACACACAACCACAACAACAAATTGAATTAGCACTAATCATATTATGAAACAATTTGATACAACAACCGCATTGAGGTCCAAAGCGAAATAATGAAACCTTTGGCAGATTTCAGTAAAATTCTAAGCTATCGTGGGTTTTTGTTTATTTTTACAAGAAAAACGACCCTGCATGCGTTCGTTTCGTTCGATGACGAACTTTTTTCTTAGATTATTACCAATAGATTTGTTGCAAAATTGTCTATGGAATTAGTTTATAAGATGACTAAAATAAAAATGATGACATCTCTGTCTAATGTATGCAATTAAAAAGAGCCTAACTATATACACCACAGTTTCGCTTGGTTGCCAATATTTATCGTGACGTCATGCACGTGCCTTGCTTCGATGCCTTCGATATCATTTACTGTCACTTTGGATATCATTTACTGTCACTTTTTGGTTTTGTTTACATCGATAGTGGTGTTCTTGTATATTGCACGAGTTATCGATATTTTGATTTTAGACTTAGGTAAAAAATTATAGACCATGATAATTTGAATAAATGTTGATTATATATTGTGTTTTTGCAGAATAGCATGAATCGTAGAATGAAATGACGGATTAGATTTTAGGTTTTTTATACAATATTATATTATTTTGAAATATAAATTATTTTGATATATACTAAATATAAGTAAGTATATTGTATTAAGTAAATTGTGTTTTATAATTATCTAAAACATTTGGCTTATTCAGGTCTTTCATTCGTTTAGTTATATTCTGTGGGTATATTAATTTAGTTAAAATGAACTTTAAACATTAAGTAGAAATCAAACTAGTTAAAATAAGGTTAAAAGTTCATTTTCACTAAATTAATATGCCCACAGAATATAACTAAACGAATGTTTGAGTTTGAGTTCTACTTAAGTACCTATTTTTTTTTGTTCTAGTTAAAATGTTTTTTGTTTTGCTTGGTTTTATAACTGTATTAATTCTATAATTCTATAATTTAATATTTACGGACTTCAATTTACAATAAATACAATAACATAATAAAAAGTTCAGTTGAAAACAAACTCTATCGATAAATTATTATAATATACCTACCTCGTACAACACTAATTTATGTTAGCGTAGGTATACACGATGTATTCGTGGTTAGGGCCTTTCCATTGGATTCGTTCTTCTGAGACTTTTTTGAACCACAATTTTTTTTACACAACCATAGACAGAATAGTCAAAGAATGAGATATCTTTCTGCCAATGTCATAAGTGGTATTGACATTGACAATTTAATAACGGTAAAATATCTACTCAAAATTTGTAATGAAATTTACTCACTTGACATGACATTGGCGGTTGACGGCATATCCACCACAATGCTAGTCACGTTCGCCACAAATAAAAGAAAAAAAGAAGAATAAGCACGATTTTTTTTAGTCAATTATCACATCAATGGAAAATAACAATATCCATTTAATTGTCGTATTGTACAAAAGATAAGTTAATTTCTAGTGTAGAACTTTTGTAAATATGAAAGAAAAACGCAAAGACAAACATAAATCTCACAAGAAGTCAAAAAAGCGTGAAAAGCGAAGTCGTAGTGTAAGTGCTTATGAGTCTTAAATCTTTTACTATTTAATAGCAATGTTTTTCTATTCTTTACATAAAATATTTTTATTCTAGTCTTCCAGCTCAAGTGGGTCGGAATCCGATGCATGGGTAGAGAAAGAATCTGGACCTAAAGTTGCTCCAGAACGTGAAAATTGGATGGCTATGACTGGGATGTTAAAAACCTACACCAAGGATGACATTCGTACAAAAAAAGAAGAAAAGGAAAAAGTTCATATCAGCTCATATAATCCCTCTACCAGTAGCCGTGAGTTGAACCCTTACTGGAAAGATGGTGGTGGTGGATTGCCACAAACATCGGAGAGTTTGAAAAATTCAAGGAAATTTATAAAGCCTAATGATGATGATGATTTATATTCCAAAAGATCTACAGAGACCAGACGGTCTGGTAGTTATATAACCTATGATCTCAGTAATAGTGATAGAAATCAGGCATCTACAAATAGAAGCAGTAAATATGATCTGCATAATGATAGAAACTACAATACATATTCTAGTAAAAGTTCATCCAATTGGCGAAAGAGTTCTGAAATCAAAGACAATTACAGGGATATAGAAAGAAGTAAAACCAGGGAAGAGTCCCCTAAGAGAACTGAAAACTATAAGGAACCTGAACAAAATAGAACAACAAACAAAGTTGAAAATGTTGAAAGTAAACCACCAAAAGATTCACAAGATAGTTTATACCTTACTGATGAAAAAATGAACAGACTAGGGGCTAAAATTGTAAAAGCTGAGATTATGGGTGATTCAAAACTAGTTTTGGATTTAAAAGCTAAACTGGAAGCTGCCAGAGAGTACAGGAAACAAAATCCACATGCAGGCAAAGAAGATGAGAGAGTTTTGTTAACAAGTACTAATAGTTTCGGGAATAGCCGACCATTAACAAAAACTGAAGGTGATCCAAGGAGTAAGGGTGGTAAAAGGAAAGCAGACACACATCTATCTGGAGAAAGAGCTAAATACTTTGGCGATGATGATAAATATAATTTAGCTCAGATGGTAAAACACCTTTATTATTGTCTACTAACAACTGAAATCAATATTGGTAATCATGATAATTAGCAAATATTTTTTACAGTTAACCAGTCAGCATTTAACTTATTTTATCTGTTTATTTCAGTTCCAGAATGAGAAGTATGGCAACAACTATGATAATGAAGCAGAACTGGCCAGAGTTGCAAGTAAAAGCAAAAACCCTAATGATGATATGGCAGATATATTTGTTGATGATATTTCCAAAAACAAAAATGATGCTAAGGATGCTGAGATTGAGAAGCAAAGAGCTATCAACCAACATGCAAGAATGGAAAGATCTCTTGAAGGTTGTGAATACTGTCTAGACTCTAAGATGATGTTGAAACATCTTATGGTTAGCTGCGGAAGTAAGGTGTATGTTAGTGTTCCTTCAAGAACATCTTTAGTGAAAGATCATTGTCAAATTACAACTATTCAACATTCAACTTGTGTTACTGCTCTTGATGAAGATGTTTGGGAGGAAATAATGGTAAGCATCTTAATAAGAAGAACTTTTTTCACATAAGAATACTTTTAAATGAGAAATGACTTTTCTAATAAACTATTATACAATAATCCACTAGGGACATTTCATTCTGAGACTATTATGCCTATATGTATTTAAGATAGCCATTGGAAATACAATTTTTAGACACTACAGTTTATACACAAACATGTTCCATTGCAATAATTGAAGTAGGTTGCTACTCTTTGACAGCAACTTACCTACAGTTTTTACCTCTTCAAGTAGTCTATTGTAGATTGTAGTGTCTCAATGTGAACTGATCTTTATTGTAGTAGGAAGTAGGTATTGAAGGTTATTGAAAAATATATAATTCTATCTTGTTTACAGACTTACAGAAATGCTCTAACACAGTTCTACAACTCCCAAAACAAAGATGTAGTGTTCTATGAAACAGCTACGAGGCTGCACAAGTTCCCTCACCTAGTCATCAACTGTGTACCTTTGCCAAGAGATGTTGGTGACATGGCAGCCATTTATTTTAAAAAAGCTTTACTTGAATGTGAAGCAGAATGGTCTATGAATAAGAAAGTGGTGGACCTAAAGGGGAGGAATATAAGAAAGGGTGTGCCAAAAGGTCTTCCCTATTTCTGGATTGATTTTGGAATGGATCCTGGATTTGCTCATGTCATTGAGGATCAGCAGCTTTTTCCGAAGACTTTTGCAGAGGTATCACAAACATTATTTTGTCCTCTAAGATCTTCTGAAATTATATCACTCTAGCTACCCACTTACTGTACTTGTTTTTTATATTGTATTTAGTATTTGTAAATTCATTAGTAAATTTAAGTTATTAAAATTATTTTTTAAATGTTTTCAGGAAACAATTGCTGGTATACTGGATTTGGATCATAAATGTTGGAAAAATACTAGAAAAGAATATGGAGAATTACAAAGAAAGAAAGTAATGGATTTTGTCAAGGAATGGAAACCATTTGATCCCAATCAAAGCACAAATCATTAAAATAACAATCATCAGCCATTAAAGTATTTCAACCATTTCCTATTTTAAAGTGGAAATAAACAAATTGAATTTATAGTTTTAAGCAAGGAATAAATGAAAATTTGGATGCATTTTATGACTTTATATTTAATAATAACTATCCTTGATCTTCTTTCATCATTTCTTCTATCAACCTCTGTCTTTCTGCAGCCTGACGCATTTTAGTTAAAACTAAAGATTCATAATCTGTATCTGAAATTAGAGAGGGACCACCAAAAGTTTTTTTTGTAGTTAAAACAGGTCTATTGTTAACCCATTTTAACTCTAATGGATTCTCTGGTAAGCCCTTTTCTAATTCGACAGCCATTTCTGATGCTTCTTTACTAGCAAATTCTACAAGAGCACTTCCTTTTTTCTTTGGAGACATAATCAGTGCTATAATATTACCATATTTTTTCAGAAATCTCCTTAGATTTGCCTCATTATAACCACCATTACTGTCATCATTTTTGTCTGCTTTCCATTTAATTTTGATCCTATTTAGGGCCGAGTCCCAGACAGGATCATTTATAAGCCCCATGGTTTTGTTGATTTCATCTTTCATTCGCTTTTGTTCCTCTTGTAACAGTTTGCTTCCTTCTTTCTGTAATCGGTCAATTTCTGCTGCTAATTTTTGTTCATCTGTAAGAACTGTACCACTACCCATGGCCGCATCTCTTTCTCTTCTTTCTAAGTCTTCTTTAAGCTTTTGTCGCTTGCTGTCTAACTGTTGATGTCGTATTTTCGCAGCCGCTTTTGCTCTCAGGACTTTATCATAGGCAGCTCTAGCAGATGCATCACTTAGTATTTCAAGTGCTGAAGAAAGTTCATGAAAGGCCTCTGCTGCTTTAGGGTCATCTGGATTCTTGTCCGGGTGGCATTGCAATGCTTTTTTACGATAAGCCTTTTTGATCTGAAACAGGAATAAGAAAAGTTTGCTATAAATTGATTCTTAACAAAGAGATATAATAGTTAAGTTTATAACAAAAAAACGTGTGGCGCTTGGAGACTGCCGCGGTAAAGCTATTGCAAAGCATTTTTTATCAGGTGGTGATAGGTTATTTTCTAGCTATATAATAAATTAAACTCTCTGGTGGGTGGCGATGAGGCATTTGTTTACATAAAATTGTGAAATATACAGAAGACTTACCTCAGATTCTGTGGCACCGATTTGCAAATCAAGTATTGCATATAAGTCTAATTCATCGATATTCTTTTTCGTTTTTGCCATTTTGAGTCTGATTTATTTTTATTTTTTATATACGGCAAAACTCTTTCAAAGTATGTACCCAAACAAGATACGCAATAATAAAATAAAAAATATTAGGTACTTTTTGTATTGGTTGGAAACAAGCTATTTCACCGTGCCAACTAATTTTTTTTTTAATATTAGATTTCTTCTTCTGAGTTTTAGTTGCAAACATCATTTAGAACAGATAACAAATATTTTGAAAGTCTTTTAATTATTTATTAGTACCCAGTCAGTACATAACATACTAAAATTAACTGAATGAAAATGCACTTTTGTTATCAGTGTTATTAGGAAACAGTAAATGACCAAAAGGTCATAATAACGGTAGTCGTTTGGGTTGGTAGACAGAACAGACTGTAGGTACTGTACGATCTACACTTTAATTTAACGCATCATCGATCGGTAACTTTAAAAATGATACTTTATGCAAGATACTATTTCCATTATAATAGAGGTGAAACGAAATGGTCATTTCACTTTCAGAAAACCAATAAGCATTCAATATAAAAAGGAAAAATAAAAAACATACAATTTAGGTTCTTCAACTTTATCCAATTCCATAAATAGTTAGATATAAAATATGACGAGAAAAATAATTTACTACATAGGTTACCTTATTTATCACAATATCGATAAATACGATTTAACAAAGAAACCAATTGTACCTAACATTTTACAAATTAAATCAGTTCTAAGACACAGCTACCATATAGTACAAGGATTTTAAACTCAAAGAGAGCAAGTGCTTTAGAAATAAATAATCTAGGCGGTGCATTTATCCAAACCATACGTGTGGGTAACTACTTAAGCTAATTTCGGGAAGACGTTATGAGATTAAAGCTGCTAATTTATGGACGAACTAAACATCTTGAAAGACACAAATATTTCAAGAAGTCGTTTGGGATCAGGTTGTCTACTGCTTGATAGTCTTGATACAATGTCAGTCATGATGTTTGACCTAAGAACGCTATAAGATTTTCCCGAATGTAGCTTAGGTAGGTACTTTGAATATTGCCGAACATTTCAAAAAGTGACATTGAATAAAACCAACACTCAATGATTTTATATACTTAGTAAAATCATTAAATAAGTAATATACCTACTACAGATCACAAAAAGGTACTACATTAACATTTTTTCATCTGCGCAACCACAGAAGATAACAAATTAAAGCAATTCAAAACATTGCAATTCTATGTTTAAATTCTGGCGATTTAGAGTATACATGAAATATAACTTTTTGGTGTCTCTGGTCTAGTCTCGACCTACATACATACTACATGCGGAAAAGAGTCTCAGTATGAAATAGTATCTACTGTGGTGGCGGAGACTAAAAATCCTATGGAAGTAAGCAATGCATATTATTGGTAGGGATATAACATAGCGACCGCAGGGTCTTCAGTCTCGAATGTGATCAGAACGTCTTTGAACTTGTCCAGTAGTTGCATTAGCTGTGACCGGCTGACGTTTTCCATAAACATGATTTCTTCTAAATGTTGTTCGCCGCGAAGGTAGCCTGGAATTAATACAAAATGTAAAGATTATCGGTAAAATGTATGTATAATGTAATGATTATGGCATATAAAAATAGCAAAATGGTTTATTCCTTTAATTTAAAATAACGTTTTCATTTTGAATCAAAACAGTTAATTTATTTATTTAACAAAATCCACAGCGACATCTAGCCCCTTGGTAAGCTCGAAGCTTGTGTTACGGGTGCTAGATTTCTGTTATACTTCATAAAATAGACATACATACATAGATAGATTAATTTTTTATGTGTACCTTTCTTATGCAGCTGTGCCAGTAGAAGCAGATCATCGGCGTTCTGTGAAGCGGGTATGTTGGCGAGCGCGGCTCGCTCGTCCGCCGTGAACGTGTCCAGTAGAGACTCTGTGCTCGGCGGCTCGGAGAAACGACACGCGTCCACCACGTCGCAGCTCATAGGCATGTTCCACACCGTCGGCGGTTGGAAACTGTACACACATAATATAGTAAAATTACTGCACCATACATATTATAATAGAAGGAGTAGTGGACCTCAAAATCTACATATTGAAATAAGTTTTATTTTAAACGGAAAATTCACGAGCATTTTTATTTAGTTCGGTAAGGATAAAACATTCGTGGATTTTTATACAAAAATAGACCTAACTTTTTTTTTTTTGTAAAATACTTAATAAATTCTACATTCGTGATTTGTGAACGCATAAGCCTGTGGTTAAGTTTTGTAAGAAATCGTAAATATATAAGTATATAAATAAAACAAAATTCATAAATTAAACAAACCTCATCTCACTCTGTAGTTTCAGATTTAAAGACACCCCATTTTTCCTTTCCCCATTCTTCAATCTTGGCGAAACATCCTCATTCTCAAATCTATCCTCATCACTACTATTATCCCTATTCAAGGAATTCTCACTATCCTTCAGCGACAAATCCGACAACCTCGACGCTAACTTAACCTTCTCACCGACATCAGTTTTCTCAACACCGTTATTAACGTTATGTGAAATACCGCTATCAACGGAGTTTGCGTGTAGTTTTTTCTTGTCCATGTCTTCCTTTCCGTCTACGACATCAACGCCGTCTTCGAATGAATGATTCGCCGAGTCGACTTCGTGGAATTTATCGTGTTTGTAGTCGGTTTCAATGATAATAGGTTTCGTGTGTGAGAAGTCTGTTTGATTGAGGTTGCTTTCTGTTGGGAAATCTTCGTCCGAATCGTGGAAAGGCTCTCTTGGTTCGACCGGTTCGGGTACGTTTAGTCCAGTTTGGTTCAGGGATGAAAATGATACATTGCAGGATTGGTTGTAAATGTCGTTGTGTTTCTCGCAGTAGTATTCTTTTCCGTCTGTAAAAAAAAAAATTTAGAGTTAGGTAGGTACATTTAGAAAGTAAATGACCACATCGGAATTACATAGGCCAATTAAATCACGCTTTGGTGTTATTAAAGTGAATAGATGAAATGGCGCACAACGCCGAATATATGGTTAGTTTCGAGTTTGGACACGGCTCACTAGCAGGCTAGTTCTTAGTGCAAGTAGCGGTCCCAGTGCGGCAGTGAGTTGAACTACAGGGTTTGCATTGCACACGGCACGCACGGATGGAGTAAGAGCAAGTTCTAAATTCAAATGACGTTGGCGGGCAACTACAGACTAGTTCGTTAAAAATTCAAATTAGTGTTACCGGGCTCGCGGCCCCAGTGCGGCGAGTTGAACTGCACGTATGTGTGCAGCTGCAGCAGCAGGCGGCGGCGCAGCAGCCACGCCACGCAGCGCGCCAGCCGCGCGCCGCCGCCGCCGCCGAACGCGCCGCGCGCCACGTACCACAGCGGGGCCGGCAGCGAGAACTCTGACAGCATCTGTCCAACAGATATTTATTTATTTTTATTTATTTGGAAATAAGCTTAGTTTACATAAATAGAAACTAAAAACATAGAAAAAAATGAAAAGATGATTTATTTGTATACCTAATGAAAAAGTTAGTTAGTCATGATGAAAGGTTCTCACGGGTAGATATTATACATGTAAAAACAAAAAATTAAGTGGTGAACATACAAAACAAAAATATTTTTGTCTAATCCTACTGCAAACTAACACAATCCAAACAAATTTGAACAGTAATTACTTGACGTAGGTACCTAAAAAAAACTATTGAAAAGAAAAAGAAGAAGGAGATTCACTAAAAAAGTTATCACACATTACACCTCAGAAGAAGGAATTAATTTACAATATAGATTACTAAAATAAAAATGATGACATCTCACGTTTTTGTCGTATTTAGGGCCTTTCCATTATATTCCTCCTTCTGAGCATTACACGCCTCGATTCGCATAAAAAAAAACTCTACTTGATCTGCAATCATATAAATATATTATCTAGTATTATTACGGTTAGTTATTACCTGCAATAAGCACAGGCCCGGGAACTCAGCCGCGAACTCGTCGACCAGCGGAGAGTGGACGTGCACGTTGGCGCTGGGCGCCACCACGTACACGTTGCCCTCGCACAGGGGGAATATCACGGTGGCCTTCGCCCAGTATACAAGGTGCCCCGTTAGTTGTGATACCTGTAACAATTCATTATGCCAACACATAGTTTATAGTTACAATTCGTAGTTAGTTGTGATACCTGTAACAATTCATTATACTCCTACTATTTGATAGTTACAATTCGTATTTACGAACCTCCAGTATCAATATATTTTTTCGTACTGAAATCATAAATGTCAAGGTTTGTATGTATGTTTGTAGCTCTTTCACGCAAAATCCACTACATGGATTTTCATGAAACTTATCAATAATATAGCTTACATATCAGACACCTTTTACTAAGGATAAATGTGAAATGCAGAAAAGAAAAGTAAACAGTTTAATTATGGTAAAAAGCAAAATAAAGGAATAGTGATAATTACCTAAAATGTGTGACATTTCATTTTAAAACATTGCTAGACGATAAAAACTGTCGTGGTTTGATAAATTCATATTGACATACATATATTCATATATTCATAGTCTACGTAAATAAGGTTCGTGTATTGCCCGTTTATCTCAATATGAATTGCTAGACGATTTCATGGCAACATTTTGCCCTGTTGTAAATACAAAAATTTGGACTGTAGGCTAAATTAGGGTAGGTACTAAACAATAATTTTAAAGCCTTACTTGTTTGAGAGTTAGGTCCGTTTCAATAGCTAACGTTTGCAAGCTCTTGAGTGGGCTGTACAATTTTATAAGTCGTAGCAAAGCCGAGCTACCGTCCAGCGGTATCGAATCTAACAGCTCGTTTGGATCCACCTGGAAAAAAAAGTACATACACTATGAGTAATGAACTAATAATGATACAATGAATCCATGTAGTAAAAAATAGTTAGTTTTATATCATAGCGTATTTGTTAAGTGTGAGTGAGACGGAGCTAATTGGTGCAAATCACTGTCTCACTCGCTCGCAGTCGCGTCTCATTCTAGGGTTGTCAATGATTACTAAACCAAAGATATTGTTTCAAACAGGTTCCTTAGATTTATTCAAAATGTCGAATAAAGAGTCATGATTATAGTAATTTGGAATTGGATAAATATATTATATTGGATAGTAGTTTAGCGTCGATTTTGTTAGTGTGTATGTTTCACTCAATAGTTGATTGATTAAAAAAACAACCACTTGCAAGGCGGAGAGCTTGTTGATAAAAATCATTATAACCTTATTAGATAACTTACCAAAAGTAGCATGCCATGATAGGGTCTAAGTTTACCGAGACATTTGTCTATTGTCTCTGGCTCGATAATGAGTCCTCTGTTGTGAATCTGATGCGCTTTGTGTGGCAAACAAAAGGATAGGAGAATCCAATTATTTATCCTAACTTGAACTATACCTGAAAACCAAATGGTTAACAAATGTAAATTATCCAGCACATTGTCAGCTTACGGTAAATTAGCAAAAATACTGTCATGGTCATGACTTTTAATTTTAGCGGTTCAGCGGTATTCACGAAATAGTTTGCAGGGAAAGGACAAAGGCTATTTTTTAACGTTTGTTTATATTTATACGGAAAATCCTTACTTCCTTACTTATATTATAAATGCGAAAGTAACTCTGTCTGTCTGTCTGTTACGCTTTCCCGCCTAAACCTCTCAATCGATTTCGATGAAATTTGGTACAGACAATCTTTAGACCCTGAGACAGAACTTAGGCTTTCCACGCGGGCGAAGCCGCGGGCGGATGCTAGTTCACTATAAACCAGAGAAGCCGCGAGCCGAAAACCTTAAATAAATTTTAAACTGACCAGTCATAGTAAGTTCTTCAAACACGCCCTTCATAGCGCGAGCCAGCGAACTGCGCTGCAGAATCAGGTGGAAGGCAGACTTAGGCTCCTCGATATGAGTGGCCGAGCTGACGGAATGACGCAGGTTGTCTTCATCGTCGTTGCCGCCGTTCATTTCCAGGTCCAGTGATGATACCTCATCGTGCGCTGCGAGCTGGAAAGGTTTTATATTCACAGTGTATCTAGTCTACAAGCAAATTAAATTGAAGCAACCTAGATAGAACAGAAAAATATCAGGAACAACATAATGTGCATAAGCTCTACAGCAAGTCAGTGCAGATTCATAAAATAAATGATCCTAGTACATAACACCCCTATTCACGTTCCCACTGCCGGGACACGGGGACTTCTCTCTTGACGAGAGATATCCTAACGACGAGATCCTAGTAATAGATAATAATAAATATGTATTTTTTTTAAATGATGTATTAAATTTAAAAAAAAATTAAAAAATAATTAGGTAGGTACTCTAAATTTTATCAAGAACCAGTGCCAAGACCTCTTCATATTTTATTTTAGACATGAAACATAACATGTTTGTTATTTTCCAAAAAGGTATACAATAAATTATAAATAATTATATTGATTAAAGTTATTATTTAAGTCTTGCAACAAAGCAATTGGATGTCAACATACTAATTGCACTAGTTATCTTATAACAGTAGATATAGGTTCATAAACTGACCTACCGTACAAACAACCAACTTAGTGACGTAAATAGATGTACATTTGTAAATGCTTACCATGATTTTCATTTCTTCATTCAAGTATGAACACCTTTCCTCTTCATGCCGTAGTGCAGTACCCAATCTCTTGCTCAGATCATAGTAACATTTCACTAGAAAAAAGTCAATTTAAAATTTAGTGGTTGAACATTTCATTATTATTTAAAGCTGAATTAATTACAACTGCTTATAGTAGTATTACCAACTAGGTTCAAGATATCATATTCATCAATATACTACATCAATATAACATTATTAAAAAAATACTTCATCAATATAATAATATTATTAAAAATCTTACCAATAGAATGACTAGCAGAAGCTTGCAAAGCAAACACAATATTGGTCACAATGCTGGCCGCAGTGTCATTAGTCCGATATGGCAGCAAAGTTGGGTGGCCCACAAATCTGACATCATTAACTTTCAGTTCAAACTTCTTGTTGCACAGATCAGCTTTTACCGCAAACAGGGTAGATAGCATTTCATCGGTAAAACCAGTTAGTTGACCTGAAACAGGAAAAGTTTTGGAATGGGAAAACCTTAACCTGATAAGTGGAATTTTAGATTTAGCGGATATTTAGATTGTATATATTTTTTTAAGAAAAACATGGACAAGATTTAAAATATTTAATCACAGAGCATATTATTTATTCAAAAAAATATTTATAATAAAATGAAAGTTTATAGAAAGGATAGTTTATTTAGATAGATTAAAAGTGTTGAAAAGAGGATGTTAAAGAATCAACTAATTATAAAACTGACCTTTGCTTATGTTTGAAGTTTGTGACTGTGGGTTCTGTAATAGATCCTCTGTGGATGTGATAGCATAAGGATTGTGTCTGATAGATTTCCGTTGCTTGTTCTCTGCCTTGCAGTCAGAAACGTAAGGATATCTAAACAGAAGTCTATCTCCCTTACTATCTGATTTCACGAAGAAAATGTTCAACGGATTCACTTCCATGTTTATAATATTAAACTAGCAGTTAGAGGTAAACAGAGTGGTATTAATGAGATTATCGCACATTACACAAGGATTACGAATGTTGTAAAGAACTTCACTGCACATCTTTGCCTACAGATATTGGCACAACATGTAATTGTTTAACGTGTGGTGAGGGTAAAATTTTTGATAAATTCTTGGAAAATCCGAGATGAGTAGGTACAACGACACCACGACAAAGCACAGCAGACAGGAGACAGATGTTTTGATTGTGAATTTGTGACATTGACATCAGAGTGAACCTGATAACTGACAGTGAGTCAAAATTGAAAAAGTTTGCCAAAATGGCGTCCACACAATGATTTTATATAGTATACTAGCTGCCCCCGCGAACTTCGTCTCGCCATAATACTTTTATTTGCAACTATCTCCATACTAAATTTCATCCAAATCGAATTTTCCCGCGTAAGCATATAGTTTCCGCGTAAGCATTTAATTTTCCGCCGTAAAAAGTCTCTCGCCATATACTTTTATTTGCAACTACCTCCATACTAAATTTCTCAAAATCGAATTTTCCCGCGGCGGAAGCATTTAATTTTCCGCGGTAAAAAGTCTCTCGTTATATACTTTTACTATCATAAAAGTGAATCAATCTTAAACGAACCTACTTTCGTTTAAAGACTTTATTTTAGTAGGTACTGACTGAGTGCCCGTCCGTACCAAAGCATGATGCCTTACCGAAAGGGCTGGTTTATTTCGGTACTTACATTTTTAAACTCTGATATCTTTCGAATGGAATGTCCGAATTGAATAATTTAAAAAGTTTTATAGAGATATTGAAATATTCGTAATTAACATGTAATTTATTTTGATAAGTTTTTATTTGAAAATACAAATATAGAGTTTTTCCTAGCGGCGGCATTAAAATTAATTATATTGAAAATTAAAACACTTATTGTGACATAACTATAATAGTTAGATATATGCTGTCGCGACATTTTTTGTAGATATTAATGTGTTCTACAAAATTGTAGTACATTGTAAATTTCTAAAATGAATACTTTTCGCAGCGCATGCGATATAAGGATTTTTTTTACATCTTGGGTTACATATTTGGGTTTTCCGTACGGATCCCTAACTTTTTTTTAAATGTAATATAGCCTATAACCTTCCTCGATAAATGGACTATCCAACACTGAAAGAATTTTTTAAATCGGACCAGCGGTTCCTGAGATTAGCGCGTTCAAACAAACAAACAAACAAATAATCAAACTCTTCCGCTTTATAATATTAGTATAGATTTTATTTTACTATATAAAATCATTGCGTCCACACCAATAAAATATTATGTCTGTCACTTGTTGCTAGCAAACTTGGAGCGCAGAGACCAGTTCAAAAATATGAGATAATATGATATATATTGAGACAAAAATATGTTATTTTTGATCGATTTGCTATAAGGTCTATTTTATTTATGTGCCCTTGTAGCCAGAACATGTGAGTAAACTTAGAATATAGAATTTCCTCTTCTTTTGGTTTGGGTCGAACGTGATTGGCGACTAAATTGTATGTAGTTTATCAGTCAATGTCAAATTATTTTACATATTGACTTTTGTTGACAAATTGGTTGGAAGTAAAAAATCTAAAGCAAAAATCGTGTAAAAGAATTTAAAAAGTGATAAATTTTAAATAAAAATCACCAAGATGGGCAGCAAACCTGAAAATAATACAAAAGTAAAACCTGAAAAAGTGTGCTTGGATACTGACCAGGGAATTACTGAAAGCGAAGAAAGAAAATGGGGCTTACCACTAAAAGATGTATACAAACATGGATATGCTTTTTACAGAGGTACGTTTTTGCCTAACTCGTAAAATTCATCGCTGTCCCATAAAGTCATATAATCTGATAGCTTATTTATATTTTATGCTTGCCGTGTATTACAACGGAATCTATACACACCATTTGGATTATTTAGTCAATCAACAGTAGCATTAATTTACAGAAAAGGAAGGCAAAGCAATTCATCTCAGTTACGAAGATAGATTGAAGTTGGTGGCATATACACAGCAAACTGCACATGGTCCTTTGGATGTTAGTTCTGCTCCTCAACTGGGAGTCTTGGATGTGATTGGCCGGGACAGGCGGGCGGCTTGGCAAGCTTTAGGGCAAATGACGCAAATACAGGCTATGGCTGGATTTGTTCACACTTTGGACAGGTGAGATTACTTTAATTTCAGCCTATAAGTATGTCTACATATTTGAGAATGCATGTAACTTAGATCAGATTTTATGTTATTGTAAATAATCCGTATGATATTTTTAATAATCATCATGTACAAATAGAGTCTATGCTGGGCACAATCTTACCATGTTGTTATTTCTATATAAACACAAATGTTAGAAAAAACTTAAGTATAACTAAATAAATATTATGTTAATTACCTACTTTTTCTTATCTTTTAAAAATAAACAGGTTTATTTTGTTCCAGGCTCTGTCCATTATTTAAGCCATATTTAGAAGCCATACTGAAAGATGTGGAGGATAAAAAACAACAACAGTAAGTTGTATTCAAATTCTTTACATATGTTTTGTTCATTTTATGCCATATATTTGTGCTCACAGAAATGTAACCATTATTTACTGTTTTTCATGTCATGATTGATAACAGTGATGTGATAAATATTATGATAACAATAGATATACCATTAATCTTAATATAGATAATAACTGTTTGAACTGATGCTGATATCTCATTGTCTAATTCGGAAATTTATATGTATAATAAATCTGCAGGGTAAATAATGGAATTAATGGAGTGGTCTGGTTAAAGAGTAACATTAATTTTATTTATTTATTAAAAAATACAGACAAAGAAAAGAAGAAGCAGAGAAGTCCCACTTAGAACTGCAGAACAGGATAATTGAAGAAAAAGAGAAACAGCAAAGCAACAAATTGTCAGAAGAACAACAAGTGTAAGTAAATTTCCTGGTTTTGTCAAACATGCCATGGTAATAAACAAATTATAATAAATAAATAAATATTCCTGGATAATTCACACAGACACAACAGTAATAATGAAGTTACTTTGGCAGTTTATAAATATACATTTGCTTAAAAAATAATTGACATTGGTTTACAATATAATTTGAACCTATTATTTATCTTACATGCATAAGTATACAGTTGTGATAATTTTAATTAATTATAAAAAATACTAAAACAATAGAAAAAAAATCTGATACAATTAAATTAACCATATCTAACCAACATAATGTGGTCTATGCCTTTTCCTAATATTTCTACCTAAGAACTTGAAGTTAATTAGGCATAATAAGGTCCAATGCATTCAATTGCTTTCAATGCTAGGCTTTGTTGTTGACCTGATGTAGAAATATAATCTAGAACGCATCCTTGACATCACAGTACTTACAATCTAATAAGTATTGATCCATTCTTGAGGTTGCATTTCAAATGAATGGACGTTGTTTAATAATTCATTGTCTTTAGTCTCTGGCCATGACCTTATATTATGTAGCGAAAAAACTAAGGAACAAATTAAAAAACTGTTCTTATTATTACACAAATGTATCTAATAAGGTAATTTCTTTTTTAAATTGTTACTTATTGAAAAGCTTTAATAATTAAATATTTTTGATAAAAATAAAACTGAACTTCCTATCTACATTATTGTTACATCACATCCGAGCACAGCTTATCCACATCATATAAAAGTTTTCGCAATATTATAAGAGGTTCCCTTGTGTTTTTCTGATGTTTTATATCCTCCACTCCAAATTTCGCGTTTGTAATATGTATTAGTAAGGATTATAAAAAAGGATTATACAAATTGTTTTTACCCATATAATACACATAGTATATTGAGGTGATTTGGTGAAATTTTGAGGTGAATATTTAAAGATTTAATTAATTTTCATAAAATCTTAAAGATGGCCACGTCTACGACAAATCACAATATATATGCATATGTCCAGCTGAGGACGTTGGACGGTAGAAATTATGAATACAAAACAATCTCAAAAATATATTTTCTTTGCAGCCAGCGAATAAAAGACGCCCTCAACGCGCAAACCTACGACCAATTCCTGCAATACTCCCAACAGCAGTATCCGGGGAATTTCGACCAACAGGCGATCTTGATCCGCCAACTGCAAGACCAACATTATCAACAATACATCCAACAGTTGGCCGTGGACCAAAGGCTTGCTAATTCGCCTATTCAGGTCGAGGAAAAAGAGGACGAACCCGAAAAAGAGGATTTAGCCGAGAAAGAGGACAAAGAAGAGGTCCTGACTGATTGTAACCTTAATGAGACTGATATAATGGATATGGATAAGTGAGTTTTTTTTACTTCATCATAATTCATAATGTATGGTATGTTTTTTTTACTTCATCATAATTCATAATGTATACTTAGTTTCTAATTTTAAGGGGCGATTGCTCTCACTTGTGTGTTTTATTAAGTTTCTATAAGTGAAGGCCTGTTATTAGCTTACTGTTACAATTATAGATTTTTAAGATAACACTTGTAGCTGATGGCTTTCCAAATGTAATAAATAAATAAAATAAAATAACTAGTACGTTCACACTTCTCTCGTCAAGAAAGAATATTCACCAAACGCCTTAATGCACCACGCTAGCCAAGTTTGGATTATTGAATGTCACATGTCTTTTTCAAACACGTCAGAGTTCTCAGATCATGCCGTTTCCTCACGATATTTGCCTTCTTACTTACTTAATTACTTACTGCTGCGGCGCAACGACCCGAAGTGGATCTTGGCCTCCGACACCACCGATATTTGCCTTCACCTTAAAAAATGTTTTTTTAAGAGTGCACATATTGTCCAGCGATATTTATATTTAATAAACAGATCTTTATTCCTTGAAAATCAGTGGAGACGACAATTGTATATAAGTACATATAAATAAATATGTTTCGTATAAACACTGTCTGTTATCAATTTATTCCAGCTAAGTTTAGGGAAAATGTAATATATTCCTTTTTCCTATGACCACATAATGTAATTTGATACAGACAAGTCTAGTGGAGCTGCCGTGTCGTCGTTTATATTTATAAATAAACAAATAAAAAGTTATTAAATTCGTTGTGATGGATATTGGATATAGGTAATTAATTTTGTAAAATTGTAATTACTTAGGTATACTTTACTGTTACTGGAAATGAGTGACATAAAAACAATTTTATGACAAAGGTAGGGCAATATTTCTGTGTGAGAGGTTTATAAATAAGTAACAATATTTACTCATTGTTGTAATTCATATACCTACATATTAGTTTATTGTAATATATTTTCAGATCATTACAAACATCTGAAAAAGCTGACCTTGACATCAGCACCGCAGAAGAATGCAAAGAGGATGAATCAGAAAATGAAGGTAAGGTATTATTTCTAGGTATAAATACCCTTCTTACAAAGCCACTCTACTTTATTACTTACTTTTTCAAATGTTTTCTTCGACTGAGACAAGCCAGTTTTGCAATCTTTGTATCTCTTTAACCTACGTTTAATAGATGTATTTGTATATACTCAAACTGAAGGCATTATGACTACTGCGGTCAAGTATAACAGGTTGAGCATGCACACAGAACGTGAACGCCTGACCACGTGACCGCGCACGGTCTGGTAGTCTCTTACATGTCGGGTTGGTGATAGCAGTATGTTGGTACAGTAGACAAAACGGCGCTGCTCTCCGTAATTAATGAAATAATGAATTACCAAGGGGCTTAGATGTCGTTGTGTAAAAATTTTCCAGCAATATTTATTTATTTATTTAATTAACACTTTATTGTACTTAAAAAATAAAACAAAATTTCAAAACTGAATACTATTTAAGTTAAAAGCCAAAGGCCGCCGCCTTATCGCTGAGAGCGATCTCTTCCAGGCAACCATAGTGGAGATAATGAATACAAACAGCATAAATTATATTTTTTTCGTAATGTAACTGTGTGAAAAATATTAACCAAACAGCGTCACTAAAGGTGTGTCCAAACATAGCGCGGCATTTGAACGCGGCGGCCGCGCGCTGCCATTCGCGCTGTGATTGGACGACTGCCGCGCTAGTTAAGCTAGCGAACTAGTAAACTAGTTCGCGGCAAATTTGCGTCCCGCGAATGCACATGCCGCGCGTAGCTGCCGCGCACTTTGCGCGCTGTGTTTGGACACACCTTGAAGTTTTTTTAACTTCCCATCCAGATGTATTCCCAATGGTGGAGGACGCTCGCATGTGGACTCGGCCGGACATAGACGTGTTCAAGCAGACAGCGGCGGCGGGCGGCGGCAAGCTGCACGTGGGGCACGGAGAGACCGTCACCGTGCGCGTGCCCACGCACCACCACGCGCGCTGCCTCTGCTGGGAGTTCGCTACTGACAACTACGACATCGGTAAGCTGCACGTGGGGCACGGAGAGACCGTCACCGTGCGCGTGCCCACGCACCACCACGCGCGCTGCCTCTGCTGGGAGTTCGCTACTGACAACTACGACATCGGTAAGCTGCACGTGGGGCACGGAGAGACCGTCACCGTGCGCGTGCCCACGCACCACCACGCGCGCTGCCTCTGCTGGGAGTTCGCTACTGACAACTACGACATCGGTAAGCTGCACGTGGGGCACGGAGAGACCGTCACCGTGCGCGTGCCCACGCACCACCACGCGCGCTGCCTCTGCTGGGAGTTCGCTACTGACAACTACGACATCGGTAAGCTGCACGTGGGGCACGGAGAGACCGTCACCGTGCGCGTGCCCACGCACCACCACGCGCGCTGCCTCTGCTGGGAGTTCGCTACTGACAACTACGACATCGGTAAGCTGCACGTGGGGCACGGAGAGACCGTCACCGTGCGCGTGCCCACGCACCACCACGCGCGCTGCCTCTGCTGGGAGTTCGCTACTGACAACTACGACATCGGTAAGCTGCACGTGGGGCACGGAGAGACCGTCACCGTGCGCGTGCCCACGCACCACCACGCGCGCTGCCTCTGCTGGGAGTTCGCTACTGACAACTACGACATCGGTAAGCTGCACGTGGGGCACGGAGAGACCGTCACCGTGCGCGTGCCCACGCACCACCACGCGCGCTGCCTCTGCTGGGAGTTCGCTACTGACAACTACGACATCGGTAAGCTGCACGTGGGGCACGGAGAGACCGTCACCGTGCGCGTGCCCACGCACCACCACGCGCGCTGCCTCTGCTGGGAGTTCGCTACTGACAACTACGACATCGGTAAGCTGCACGTGGGGCACGGAGAGACCGTCACCGTGCGCGTGCCCACGCACCACCACGCGCGCTGCCTCTGCTGGGAGTTCGCTACTGACAACTACGACATCGGTAAGCTGCACGTGGGGCACGGAGAGACCGTCACCGTGCGCGTGCCCACGCACCACCACGCGCGCTGCCTCTGCTGGGAGTTCGCTACTGACAACTACGACATCGGTAAGCTGCACGTGGGGCACGGAGAGACCGTCACCGTGCGCGTGCCCACGCACCACCACGCGCGCTGCCTCTGCTGGGAGTTCGCTACTGACAACTACGACATCGGTAAGCTGCACGTGGGGCACGGAGAGACCGTCACCGTGCGCGTGCCCACGCACCACCACGCGCGCTGCCTCTGCTGGGAGTTCGCTACTGACAACTACGACATCGGTAAGGAGGTCACTATCGTGGAAGGTTCTGGAAGTATCTAGAAGGACAGTTACAAGTAAGACGACCTGCGGCGCAGCGGGCTAAGGTCTGCCTGCGACGCAGGAGGTTGCGGGCTCGATTCCTGCCTCGGTACAAAAATTTGTGCTATCTGCAGATATTTGTTCTGAGTGGGTGTTATATATGTAACATAAAAAAGATCTCTTTGTTTGTATATTATGGCCTCTACACACCAAAGCCGGCCGCCGGCTTCAGAATGTCCAAGCCGCACGACTTTGCCGGCGGCAATGCCGGCGGCACGACAGCCCCGGCATGTGGTGTTCTAGTAATGAAGAATGTTACTAGGTATGCCAAATCGCTTGAAATGTTGTATCAGTAAAGCCTGTATGTATACAAATATACTAGTTTTTGTTTAGTTAAAAAGTACCTAGTAGTTTTGATTTTATAGGCATTCAAAGTTTCGAAAAATATCGAGTCTCGCTAACAGTCACGTGAGCGCTTGTGACGTAATACCACAACTTCGCGCGGGCCACGGCCCGCTTAGTATCGCCAGCAGATTATAGTAGTAGTGCAATAGCTTGCGCAGTATTTTGATGTGTTTTCGTTTACTTAAATATTATTCGATTGATAAAATGGATGAAGATAACTCAAATAGTAGAAGTACCTACCATTAAACTTTGACGTTAAAGACATTAAATATGTATTAAAGTTTTGTTGCTATTGGTAGGTACGTAAGTATTTATTTATATATAGGTCTTCTTAGTAAATTTAAATGAACAATACATTGATTTATGGCAAACTAGCTTCTTAGTAAATTTAAATGAACAATATATTGATTGATTGCAAACTAGCTTCCTCCAGTCTTCGGCCCCGTTTTCCTCAAGAACTGTACATTTTCATAGGATTAAAAGTAGCCTATGTGTTATCGTCGTCGTACGGTTACAACTTGTTTTACTTCTAAATCGGAAACTAATTGATGTATCGAAGTAATTCTTTCACGCGTATTTTTTATATTAGACATAGAATATGGAGTGCTAATAATCAAAATTAGGTAACATTCTTTATTGCCAAATACGTCACTACTCTATGAAAGCCGGCGGGCAACTGACTGAGTGAGTGGAGAGGGATGCCGGCGGCCTGACCCGCCGGCACAGCCCGGCGGCCCAACCCGCCGGCATGATTGTAAAAAATAAGGCCGGCGGGTTGGGCCGCCGGGCTGTGCCGGCGGGCGGTGTGTAGAGCGCTTTATATTATGCAACCCGCAACACATCTTTGACACTACCGCGGGGCTAGATGTTGCTGTGTGAAATGTCCAGCAATATTTATTTATTTATCCTGGAAGGTTCCGGAAGTCTCTAGTCTAGAAGTACAGTTACAAGTGTGACTAAAATAAACCATCAGAGTGCTGACACAGTCCTCATGTCTAATTATTAATCATTTATTATTACCCTATTCTTAATTCCAGGATTTGGATTATACTTCGAATGGAGCAAGTCACCAACAACGGAGGTGACAGTTGTGGTGTCTGAAAGTGACGAGGAAGATGAAAATGAAGACGACGAGAACGAAGGTCAGTATCGATTGCTAAAATAAATTAAATTTATCAATTAATTACATAAGTCTATAGATTACTATGTCAATTAATTACAAATGTCACATATAAATTTTATTTTTGGCGATTTATTTCTACAAAAGTAGAATGCTTTCTTCATAAGTCAGGTTTTCAATCACCAAAGTCGTACATATCAATCAACATAGACTTTAAAAAATATATAAGTAGAACCATCATACAATGCAGACATAAACGAGGTTCAGAAGATGTATGTCTATGTCTAAGATGGCAATGGATATTTTTGTATATAATTTTTTTCATTCCACAGACAAAATATAAATCAATGAAATGTTTAAAAGATTGATATTTCTACAGAGACCATACACAGCAGTTCGGATCCTGAAATAGGCGATGCCTCGCGCGCCGCCAAGTCCAACCGGCCGCCGCTCAGCCAGGTCGTGCCCATCTACCGACGCGACAGCCATAACGAGGTACGTGGATTGTATATGTGTCCCACTGCTGGGCTAATGCACCCCAAGAATACCCTATTTTATCTTAAAATCATTAAAATTTAATGCTGGACAATTCACATTCAGCAACATCTATCTAGTCCTACGGGTGCTAGATTTCTGATATACTTAATATATAGATAGATATTTTTTATTGCAACAACAACAATGCTCCAAAGTTTTGCTAAACATTAGCTCAAGTCGTATACATTAAAGTCTGTATCTGCCTATGTTTTGTCGTAATTTGAGTGGTTGTTTCTTTTCAAATCTATATTATTTAAAACACAATTATTTTTTTTATAGGTATATGCTGGATCACATACCTACCCGGGCGAGGGAGTATATTTACTGAAATTCGATAATACGTACAGCCTGTGGCGATCTAAATCTCTGTATTACAAAGTTTATTACACACAGTAAATCTTAAGGCCAGCGCCCACATTAGCACGGCGAGCTTTCCAGCGTCACTCTAACCTGCTTTCTCTGGAAAATTATATGTAGGTGAATTTATTATTTAGTCATTGTCATGCTTTAGTAGACAACTTCTGTTTAGGTCATGACATTTGTGTAATCGTATAATAATTTAATTTATTGTAGAGCTTAAATTAGTTATAATCGCCACCCTAATCTGCGATTTATAAACAGCTGTTTTTTTCATAGGTATAAATTAAACAGTAGGTTAAGGGTCTTTACAATTACTTTTCTGTTGAAAATGTACCTATATAATTATGTTAGCTACTAGTATAAATACAGAAAATACCTATTTATATTTATATTAAAGAAACTATAGAAATTGTTACTGAATTCTTAATTAAGTATGTAAATACAAATTTCTTATAATACATTATTATTTATTTATTTCTTATATCGTAAGTAAGTACCTAAGTATGTTTATTACCCACAAAAATATATAATTTCGTTATCTAAGCATAAATAATGGTCTTATCTATGGACTATAAAATATTAGTATACATAATGCACTTCTACTGTAGCAGTATGGCGAAAGTTTAATAATTATTGAAGGTTATTTATAATTTTATTTATATCGAATCCATTCTGCTACAGTGGACTCTGCACCTTTTATTTTCAGTGCCATTAGTTTCTTATGTACTTAATCCAATTTGTAATAAATTCAGTGTTAGATCAGAATTTGTTTATTAATTGTTGTCTTGTTCGTAGTTATTATTAATATGTAATGTTTCTATGTCTCTGTATGAACATAAATATGTTTTTGTCAATTTCTGAAATATTAACAAGAACCATAGACTGGTTCTTAGCATAGTAAATCAATTACTTATTTGCTTATGGCTAGTTTAGTCTGTAAGCTCTGTCCCTTTCTCTAATTTCCACTGCATTTACACATTTGTATTACTAAAAGTGGGTATGTTATCATACATTGTTATTTTATGTACCAAACTCTATAAAGATTTTCTAATAATTTGTAGTGAATTACGATTTTAATTGTATGTGATTCTATGTTTAATTAAGAGTATTATTGGTAGCATTTACGTGTAAAGAGTTAGTTGGAATACAAGTATTTCCTATTTCAATGTACCTATGGCTAACGGGTAGCAAAGGAGACACCATAATAGTATATTGTTGTGTATATATATTTGTCCCTATTCATTGTAATTTTACGGCAAACAATATAAAAATACTTAAAATAAACAAGAATCAGTAAGGTTTGTAAGTAGGTATGTTAACCGAAATGTAATCTGATTTTTTTATAATTATGTCAATGTTTCCTTTTTGGTAACTATAATCTATCATTTCCGTTAATCTTTATTTGTTATACTCTCATGTCAAGAAATGATTTGAATTATAACAAAAAATTATCTATGTTTTGCTTAAATTCACCTAGCAAAAAATTAAGATGTGTTATCACTCTCAGATGAATGTCCTTATGTAATAATTACCAACACACACAAATAGATATATTTAATGAAATATATTATACACTACAGATCTTTTTTTACTTTCAAGTTAATCTATACTCGAGATAGACGTGTGTGGAAAATTCGAGTAATATCTGTTTCCAGTATTTTTAAAGTGTACCTGTTGCTTGAACGAAAACTAGTTGATTAAATGTCTGTAAGAAATTGGAGATTTTTAAAAGGCTTTGGAAGGTATGTTATATCATCTATCGTCATCACATGGATTATACCTACGTATAGTTAACATAAAGAAAGCTCTAAGTTGGTAACTATAACGAATGTGGGGCGCGTATTAGTGGTAGAACTCTGTGGGCGAAAGTCCTCCTGTTACCCAGAACCCTGTTAAGTTGCGAGCTCTGGGTGTTCTGCGTGATTTATATGTAACCTACATTAATACATACGAAATATAAGTCGTATATTCTATTTAGTTGGTACACGGGGCTTGTTATTTCAGTACTTATAGCCAGATATTTTTCTTGTAGAAATTATAAAAAGCGGAGAGCACCATTATGTAGGTATCCCCCTTCCCTCGTCTCTTAGTTCCTTTAGGGTTCCTAGTTCCTACCTCTACCCCGGCTGGCTTAAGAACTTACAACATAATTGCATTTGTCTATCACGTGACAGTTGTCAATGTCACCACAACAAAGTGAAGTAACGTCATATCATGATTTTACGTCAGTCAGGCCACAAATTCTACAATATTTTGGTTTTTAATTTGTTCAATGTTTAAAAAATTAAATAGAAATGTTACAACGCGTAATCCCTTACAGATTAGATTCTATAATATCCAGTAGCAAAACTTATTTCTTACGCAGTAAATCACATAGCAATATATTATGTTTTCATTGTGGGAGTAGGTTTTCTTCACGTTCCAGAGTACCAAGCTTACTTAACTATTACGAAGGAGGATTTCCTAACAGAAATGGTTTCTTCAGTGTCAGATTACGATATTATACAACACAAGTGGATGCTGAGAAGAAAAATGGACATATTGATAGTAGTATTAAAGATAAGCAAACATTGACTACCTCTAAAAAGATAAACGTAAAATTAAAGCCCTCCGAACTAAGGAGACTCTTCAGCTTAGCTGAGCCAGAGAAATGGAAGCTTACAAGTAAGTACCTGATAGTGTAAGATATCTGTATCTATATCTATAGTTAATAAGAAAAAACTTTTAAGTGATAATTCAGAAACTTGCTGTAGTTTAAAATATTAACACTATTATTTATACATTCCAGGTGCTATAGGATTTCTAATTATATCTTCAAGTGTGACCATGGCAGTACCCTTTTCCCTAGGAAAGGTTCTAGATATAATTTATGGAAGCACAGGTGACTTGGGTGCTGCTCGGGAAAAGTTAGATTCACTATGTCTTATGTTGTGTGGTGTTTTCTTACTCGGAGGACTGTGCAACTTTGGCAGGGTCTACTTGATGTCAATATCAGGTAAGTTCAAGTGATAAGAATCATATTATAAGATAACAAAAAGTATTCCATTTTCAAACAATGGAATACTTATTCACAATTGATTAGTTTTTCTTATCAATAATAATTATAGAAATCTCATATAAATAGGTTTATAAAACTAGTGTAAAAAGTATTTTCTAAAAACATTTCTGATACCTATTGTATATTGTGTCTATAACATTCTTTTTATATGTCAGGTAGAGATATGAACATATGCTTTGACCTTCCAAATTTCTTATCATTTGGAGTGCTCCATGTTATTAAGCGTATGAAGTGTTAATCTTCATTATTCTGTCTGCCAATTGATAAATTATTGCAGTAAACAGGAAAAAAGGATTTAATGAAACAGTACAAAGTCTAAATTGTTAGGTGTATGCACTTTAATATGAAAGTCATATTGTACCAAATAATATTTTCATTCTTTGCTAAGAAGTTATAAAATTATTGTTTTCAGCCGTACATTTGTATCATCATCATAAATAATTAAAACCTAGTTATCCAACATTGAATATTTATAAGTACATCCACATACAAAATACATTATAATTAGGTATTTAATATTCATTGATATACCTAGTACCTACCTCATAATTCAGATTTTATAATTACACAAACACCATTTTATTATGTGTGTCATCAATGTAAGTAAAACTGCAGGGTATTCTAGTTTTAAATGTCGTTATTATTCTACATTATACACTTAACTATCTGGTTATAGTGTAGGAGGCAGATCTAATTTAATTAAGTTTGCCACCTGCACAGATGTTTAATACTTTAGTATGTATCAATTTAAAAAATAATTTTTCATCGTAAAACAACAGCAGTTTTTAAACAAAATAGAAATCAAACATTCCGGAATATAATATAATACTGTACGATATGTTTTTTTTGCTGTCATCTAGTGCAAAACACGAAAGAATATTGATAGGAACTGTTTTGCGATCTAAAGTACTAACTTCATAACTTTAAGCATAAGCTCTCCTCCCGATAAATATAATTAACCCGATAATATTCCATGGTAACATTGTTATTCAAGTTTTTTTTACAAAGTGTCTTCAAAATCCTGAATCTTTCAACAAAAAACACACACTCTTCATTCTGTCCTTCGCATTAAAATATTAGATGGTTTCCAGGTCAAAGAATGACTCAATCATTACGCAAGCAAGTGTACGGCGCCATCCTCCGACAAGAGGCGGCCTGGTTCAGCAGCACGTCCACGGGGGAGCTGGTCAACAGGCTGTCCGCTGACACACAGCTCGTTGGAAGGAACTTGAGTCAGAACGTCAGTGATGGGTTAAGGTCGTTTTTTATGGTGGCTGCGGGCACTGGAATGATGGTAAGTTCTGTTGGTTTTGTCATTCTGTTGATAATTGCGGGTAGGTCGGTTATGGTTTATGGTATATTATAGTTTATTTATTTATTCGCAACACAAAACACATAACAATGCACATGAAACAAAAATTAAAACACATCTTCTTTAGATATAAAAGAAAGTCGTGTTGGTTACACTATTTATAACTCAAGAATGGCTGAAGATTGGAGGAGATGTTGCTTAGAACCAGGAGAAGGACATTGGGTACTTATGGGCGGGTAAATATTATAACGCGGGCGAAGCCGCGGGGCGTAAAGCTAGTATTTTATTTTATATAAGCCTATTATCCCATTGTAGGGCAAAAGGCCTCAACCATGTCCTTCCATATGTCCCGGTCATTTTCGGTATCTCACAATCCCCGGTCATACGCATCGAGGTCGTCTCGGCAGCGTATCATAAACCATAGAAGATATTATTTAATGTAAAAATATTGTTTCAGTTTTATATGTCGCCGAATTTAGCGTTAATAGGACTATGTGTGGTGCCACCTGTTTCGGTTTTAGCTGTGATATACGGACGTTTTGTACGCGGAATAACCAGGCAGCTACAGGATTCCTTAGCTGACACAAGTGAGGTGAGAACATCATCAGAACTACCTATGTCACATCCCACTATTCCCACTTCTGGGGACTGGTTTGTTTGACGACACTTATAGAGATGAAGTGGTAACTATTTTAATTTATTCGAGCCAGTACGTGCTCGTACTCTCTACCGACAACAATCACCCATCTCCCGCGCTCAACACACGCTCAATAAACTTTTAGCCAAACATCCTGGTGTAGATTTATTCTCGGATAAATGGCCAACACTAGAAAAAGCACTACTAAACTATTGTCAAAACATTTAAAGCTTTAATTGTAATACCTTTTTCAAAAACAAAAAACTTGCCTCGCTTGTATCCTACTATTGTTGTTGCCTAAGCTCTCAAGAGCCTAGTGTCCTCATATTATATAGGTAATACATAGAGGTATGTTGGTTACTAAAATTCTAACACACTCATTTAAAACATGAAATAACCCAGGTAGCCATCTCCCCTTTGAATTGCCTAATCTCTTACGAGCCTAGTGTCTTTTCAGAGATGATACCTTGGTTATTAGAGTATTATTTATCCTTATTTTTATTTTTTTTGTTATGCATTATGTATATATTTGATTACATGTAGCCAATTATTTAAATTTATGTTCAGTTACAAATAATATTTTTTATCTTTACTTGTTTGATTGTTATAGTACTTAAAAAATTGTTTTATTTATTAATTTCTGTGCAATAACCTAAAAAGTATGTAATCTTTCTAATTTGTATATAATTAGTAAATAAGTTAGACTTAAGTACCTACTAGACATAACGAATTGGATAAAACTAAACTGTAATGTTATGTTCTGGATTTTATACTAATAAATAATAAATAATAAATTTAAGGCCTTCACATACAACATGGCATATAATTGTATTAACTATTTAAAAACCATTTTAATAAAATGTATTTTATTATTTTACAGTTAGCAGAAGAAAAGATATCAAACATAAAGACTGTTAAAGCATTTAGTAAAGAAGCAAGAGAAGGTGAAATGTATTCAAATAGGATAGAAAATCTGTTGAAGCTAGCATACAAAGAGTCTTTGGCTGTAGGAAGTTTTTATGCCATGGTAAGTGTTTTGTTTATAATATAATTAAATTTCAGATCTTACAAAAATATCTTATTATTATGATGCAATATAAATAAATTGTACTGTAAATAAATGAATGTTTGTGTAGATAAATATTCCTGGACAGCCATATTGATTTTATAAAAATGCAACTAGCTTTTTGACGGCCTATTTTATTTTGACGAAAAAGTTTAAGTATTTTCCTTTTTTTATCTGTGTCATTTAAACTGGTAATTTCTCAAGTTATTCGCGTTCTTTAACCAAACCAATTCATATATACCTATAAATATTGTGTTTTCAGACAGGCCTAGCTGGCAACACAATAATAATCCTAGTCCTGTACTACGGCGGTGGAATGGTAGCCACGGAGCAGTTAACAGTCGGCAACCTCACGTCGTTCCTCCTGTACGCGGCGTACGTCGGCATCAGCATCGGCGGACTCAGCAGCTTCTACACGGAGCTGAACAAGGGCATCGGGGCGGCCACGCGCCTGTGGGATATCATTGATAGGGAGCCTCGGATACAGAGTGTTGGTGAGTAGATACCGGATTTAACCGGTTATGAGTGTAGACCAAGAGCCTGTGATGGCCAGACCTTCCTTTAATTCACAAGCGTGAAAATTATTTCATGTGTATGTCTAACATAGGTAAGAATAACCCCCAAACATGAAACCTGGATCGCGGTTCCTTTGGGAGATAACAACCTTTTACCTGTTATCTCCCAAAGGAACCACGATCCAGGTTTCATGTTTGGGGGTTATTCTTACCTATGTTAGACATAGACATACACATGAAAGAATTTTCACGCTTGTGAATTAAAGGAAGGTCTGGCCATCACGGGCTCTTAGGTTAGTGGTGTATGTTACGAAACTAGCCAACTTGATGACTGCTTCGCTTGCGTTTTTTCACGTTATCTTTTTATCGATAGTTTATTTTATAGGTAAAATATGGCCTATACTATAGCCTTCTTCGATAAATGAACTATCCATCCAACAGTAGCATAATTTTAAAATTGAACTCTCGGTTTCTAAATAAAATGTGAATCCCACAAAATCAAATCTCCATCTTTCCAGGCGGCCTAAAACCACCAACCAGGCCAAAAGGCGAGATAATCCTGGAAAACATCCACTACTCGTACAACAACCTACCTCTAATAAAGGGCATCAACCTCCACTTGCAACCGGGGAGGTCTATAGCGTTAGTGGGTCGCTCGGGATGTGGCAAGAGCACTGTGGCCTCTCTGATCCTGCGGCTGTACGACCCGGCGCAGGGGCGCGTGCTGCTGGACGGAGCGGACATCCGCGACCTGGACCCCGTGTGGCTGAGGAGTCACATCGGCTACGTCAGTCAGGTAAATGTGGTCCTGTGGCCTCTCTGATCCTGCGGCTGTACGACCCGGCGCAGGGGCGCGTGCTGCTGGACGGAGCGGACATCCGCGACCTGGACCCCGTGTGGCTGAGGAGTCACATCGGCTACGTCAGTCAGGTAAATGTGGTCCTGTGGCCTCTCTGATCCTGCGGCTGTACGACCCGGCGCAGGGGCGCGTGCTGCTGGACGGAGCGGACATCCGCGACCTGGACCCCGTGTGGCTGAGGAGTCACATCGGCTACGTCAGTCAGGTAAATGTGGTCCTGTGGCCTCTCTGATCCTGCGGCTGTACGACCCGGCGCAGGGGCGCGTGCTGCTGGACGGAGCGGACATCCGCGACCTGGACCCCGTGTGGCTGAGGAGTCACATCGGCTACGTCAGTCAGGTAAATGTGGTCCTGTGGCCTCTCTGATCCTGCGGCTGTACGACCCGGCGCAGGGGCGCGTGCTGCTGGACGGAGCGGACATCCGCGACCTGGACCCCGTGTGGCTGAGGAGTCACATCGGCTACGTCAGTCAGGTAAATGTGGTCCTGTGGCCTCTCTGATCCTGCGGCTGTACGACCCGGCGCAGGGGCGCGTGCTGCTGGACGGAGCGGACATCCGCGACCTGGACCCCGTGTGGCTGAGGAGTCACATCGGCTACGTCAGTCAGGTAAATGTGGTCCTGTGGCCTCTCTGATCCTGCGGCTGTACGACCCGGCGCAGGGGCGCGTGCTGCTGGACGGAGCGGACATCCGCGACCTGGACCCCGTGTGGCTGAGGAGTCACATCGGCTACGTCAGTCAGGTAAATGTGGTCCTGTGGCCTCTCTGATCCTGCGGCTGTACGACCCGGCGCAGGGGCGCGTGCTGCTGGACGGAGCGGACATCCGCGACCTGGACCCCGTGTGGCTGAGGAGTCACATCGGCTACGTCAGTCAGGTAAATGTGGTCCTGTGGCCTCTCTGATCCTGCGGCTGTACGACCCGGCGCAGGGGCGCGTGCTGCTGGACGGAGCGGACATCCGCGACCTGGACCCCGTGTGGCTGAGGAGTCACATCGGCTACGTCAGTCAGGTAAATGTGGTCCTGTGGCCTCTCTGATCCTGCGGCTGTACGACCCGGCGCAGGGGCGCGTGCTGCTGGACGGAGCGGACATCCGCGACCTGGACCCCGTGTGGCTGAGGAGTCACGTCGGCTACGTCAGTCAGGTAAATGTGGTCCTGTGGCCTCTCTGATCCTGCGGCTGTACGACCCGGCGCAGGGGCGCGTGCTGCTGGACGGAGCGGACATCCGCGACCTGGACCCCGTGTGGCTGAGGAGTCACATCGGCTACGTCAGTCAGGTAAATGTAACAACGGGAGTTGCTCACGTATTTACACAGGAGTTAAGCACCTCTCGACGTTTCGACCACAGAAAGAGTAGTCTTTATCAGGAGGAGTGAGCGTCCCGTCGTGCTCCGTCTCCTCTCAGGTCGCGCGCGCGGTTCTCACTGCGGGCGAGGTACCGGAGCGCGCGGCTGCTCAGCGGCGGTGGTGGGGGTAGAGGCGGTGCGTGTTGGCGCGCGCTACCAACAGATGTAGTTGCTGGCACTGAATGAACGTTCGCCTCCTCGTGAGGAAACCGACATGTTTTGAAAACATTAGAGGACAGTGTCATTCACCAACCCACATTTGGCCAGCGTGGTGAATTATAGCCTAATCTCTCTCGTCAAAAGAGAAGTTCCTATGTCCCAGTATTGGGAACGTAAATAGGGGTGATGATTATACCGTAAATCCATAAGATAGGAAATTACAAAAATAATACTTACCTACTTAATTAAAATACCAAATTTATTTCAGGAACCTGTTTTGTTTAGTGGATCCATCAAAGAGAACATTTTATATGGTGCTGAAGATAACTATGAAGAACTAGATGACAATAAAGTAAGTAAAGTTTAACTTTAGGGAAGTTATTTATATTTTTCTACGTTATAATGATAATAGATACCATCTGCCTTGGATGTCAAATTAACACCTACGTATTATTGTGATGTCACATCTATTTATGTAAGGTGTTAAATATACCTTGTAAAATGCGGTGAATTTATTATCTACTAGCTTTCCGCCCGCGGCTTCGGCCGTGTTATAATATTTTGCCGTTGTAAAAAGTGTACTATGTCCTTCTCCTGGTTCTAATTACCATCTCACAAATTTTAATCCAAATCGGCTTACTCGTTCTTAAGTTATTAATAGTGTAATTAACCCGACTTTCTGTTGTATTAAAATATGTATTTATTTGCAATTTGTGTACTTATCACAAACTGAATAAATAACGTATTTTCTGTAGCTGTTGTCCTTGAACATATTAGATACTTAAGTCTTCAATTCTTTGTGTAAAACGAGGTTACTTATAGTGCGTGCATATACATAATTAATAACAATACAAAAACAGACATATATGTACTATGTACCTACTTTACGCCTTAGGCCAAACAATTTAGTAAACCAAAAAAAAAATTAAAAAAATTGTAAAGCTTTCAGCTTTGTCAGCGTTATAATTTTTTTTTCCGCATTCAAACTATCTCTACCTAATCAAAATTTTATATAAAGAAATTCAGTAGTCTGTCAGAATTATCTACTAGGTATCGCATTTATAAAAGCAGCATAGGTACATTTACCTAGTGTCATTAAATCTGTTAACAAGTGCATATCCGTGATATTATCTTCGTTGTGTCATTCCACAATTTCCAAATACTTTGAACCGGAAATAGATAAGATCATTAATGCGAATGTACATTGATATCTGCCTGACTGCGAATCTAGCCACGAGACATTGCCAACGATAAGGAAAATGAATACCTAGTCATATCTAACCCCTACTGATGATAAAACACTGATATTTTTAGCTTTTTTAATATCTGGGTATAAATGTGATAGGTGTGATGACTAGGCTGATTTCACTTTTTAGTATAAAAACTTTAAAAATATAATGTGGTTCATCTTTAGATATTGATTTTCCCAATTATTTATCCATAATATTTTTATTTAATAACATAATATCCCTTATAAATTTAGTTACACAATCTTAACTCTTAACTTTATCCGAAGAACAAAAATGACCCACACTTCAGGAACTTTTAAAAATACTTATTATTTATTATTGAGTTAGTGTTTCTATGAAAATATAGTTTTTTACTTTTGATTTACTTTTGGCTATGGGAGGTAAAAGTGAAGGAGCGAAACGATGACAGTTCTAATAACATTTAACAGACCATTCACCAACCTGCACTTGGCCAGAGTTAAGAGAGAAGTCCCTTTATCCCAGCTATGGGAACGTAAATAAAAAAGGGGTAATGATGATGAATAGAACATTGTCGAGCTGTCCAAAAGACCGCTCGGTTCCTACATCGTCGTATTAATGGGAAAACCGACTAAGTGTCATTGTAACTCTTTAGTATTTAGTTTCTGCTGCGGTGGCTGCGGCTGCCCATGCATCACTATTTACACTTGCAGAACCAAGATCTGCTAAACGGTGTGATGCGGAGACGCAAACAAGCCATGGTGTTTGCGGGCTCCGTGTTATTAACATATTCGTTATTATGTTTTACTTAGTGCTGTATGTGAAAATATAAGAATAAATATAAGAATAAGTGGTTTTCCCATTAACACGACGATATATCTTCAGATGTGTTGTCCCCTAAACCGGCAGTCACAATGAAAGCGTAATTCCAGAAGGAGCCAGACTGGATAAAGGCGGCTAAAACGGCGCACCTGCACGAGCTGGTGTCGTCGATGCGCGAGGGGTGGGGCCGCGAGGTCGGCGCGCGCGGCAGCGAGCTCAGCGGCGGGCAGAAGCAACGCGTCGCCATCGCCAGGGCCATCGTCAAGGTAAGGGGCTCATCACCATCGTCTCAGATATTGGACGTCCAGTGTTAGACATAGGCCTCCCTTAATGACCTCCAGGTATTACGATCGGATACAGCCTGCATCCACCGTGAACCAGCAGCCTTGACAAGATCATCTACACGACATCCAACGTTGTGTTTTCCGATCCGTGGTCTCCACTCGAGAACTTTTCGGCCCCATAAGCCATCTGTTTTTCTCCTGCACATTGCCACTTCAAAGAGCTAAATGTTGGCGACCCGCGTTCTCCTACGGATCTCCTCATTTCTGATTCAATCCCGTAGAGAAACCCCGATCCCTCTCCATAGCCCTTTGAGTGACTAAGTCTGTTGATGTGGCCGATAGTGAAGCACCACGTTTCGGATCCGTATGCAAACCGCTCGTAGGTAGGTATGCTAAGGTATGGTAGGGATTGTAACATAGTCCAGGATCATAGTACGATGACGGGACCACCTCTGTGACGCAGCGGGCGAAGGTTCCCCTGCGTCCGTAGTGGGTTTGATTCCCACAACCTCATGCATCGAATCGGGAGGAAAATTTGTATAGCTGCAAATGTTTGTGCAGGGTGTTCTGAGTGTAATAAATAAATATTGCCGGACAATTCACACAGCAACATCTAGATGTTGCTGTGTGAATTGTCCGGGCTAGCCCCATGGTAGGCTTGTGTTACGGTTGCTAGATTTCTGAAATACTTAATAGTTAATATAAGACACCCGGAACAATATATCTAGTAATACATGTATAATAAAAATATCGATCGATATCGGTATAATTTTTTATTGTTACTTAGCTGTACTTCCTTGTTTCAGAACCCGAAAATACTTATCCTCGACGAAGCTACCTCAGCATTGGACGCGTATTCAGAATACCTGGTCGATAAAGCGCTCAAGGAAATCAGCAAAGATAGAACTGTTCTCACAATAGCCCACAGACTGAGCACTATCCAATCAGCAGATGAGGTGGCGGTGATGGAAAATGGAGCTATTATAGAGAAAGGCTCCTATAACGAACTTATGGCTAAACCTGACGGCTTCTTCAGAGAACTTATAACGCATCAAACATTCGCAAAAAAATCTGCAAAAACCACAGAAAAAACACAAAGTTAAATTATTGTTAAACGTTATGGGTAGTTTAGAACAATTTAGTTGTTATCTCGACTTTATGGTTAGGCTTATTTAAATTGTGGAGTACAATGACGGAAATGGTTTTTTTTTCATAATACAATAAGGTAAGTATACAATATTTCCTGTTATGTTTTGTTGGTTTTATAGAACAATTTTATTTGTACATATATGTTGAAATAAATAGGCTGATTATTTAAATTATAATTTTCTGAATTTTATGTAACAAACGTTCATAATTTTATACCGTACATAGTGAATAAATTATCAGGTGATAACGGGTAAATAATTTGCCACATATTTCGTGACACAATATAGAAATTGTTATTTTATTTATGTTATTGTTTTATTTATATCATTGTTGTTTTTATGATACATACGACCTGAGACAATGACATGAGGGTAAATAAGATAGATAAAAATAGTCTCCTAATTGTGTAAAGTATACCTACTACTACTAATTAACTAGTAATTGTGTAGTCTATACTATACCTAATTATAACTATAGTTAATTCATATTTTTTATTAGTTACGTCAACCTAAGAGATCCTAATCTAAATAAAATAGAAGTAGTCATTAAAGCTTCAAAGTCCAATCAGGTCAAATTAATATTCCGTTATGAGACCGAGGCCGGCCCTTCGACAAGTGGGCTCGTGCCGTACATAGTATACCGCATAGTAACTGTTGATAATAGAACAGCGACGTGTAATCTTGTTTGTTGTTTTTCGTATTTACAGTAGACGATTGGACCTTGCCCTATCGTAGAGCGCGCCAAAACAAAACCAGCGCGGAGGCGTGGACGCGTCAGAAACGTTACAAACCGCAGAGCATACAGTCATGTCTCTGAAAGTTTTGCGCGGGAATTTTGCGCGGCAAATTTTGAATTCTATCAAGAATGTAGAGAAAAAATCTAGTGTTCTGAGTAACAGTCTTTTGAGTAGGTTCCTGGCTACTCAGACAGCACCGGCTCCCGAGTGCAAGGTTTTGAACTCGCCGTGGGGCGAGATTCAAGTCGGGAAGGAAACTTTGACCGACTATGTTTTTAGAGATATCGAGCTGTGGGCAGATAGCCCTGCGCTGGTAAGTTATTTCAATTATTTTTATCCTTCTTAAGGTTTTTTTTTTATTATTATTATCTTGTTGCGCGTATTTTCGTTGTTTTCATTGCGTTTAAAATTTAAACAATAAGTTTACTTACCTGTTATGCGCTACAATTATTTCACTAGATGTAAACAACAAGAGGACAAGTAAATAAATTATATTCAAGTATCTTGGTAGGTAATTTTTTAGTTTAGTTATTAGTAAAAATTTACGTTAGGTATGGTAATTAAAAATAATAATATTGCTTATTACGATATAAAATTTATGAGTTTTAGTGTAATTTTATTGTAAATGTTTTACTAAATTAAATTAGCCTAATACCGTTTTTGATATTTCAAATCGGCCGCTGGCCTGATTTGAAAAAAGATTTCCTGAGATTAGCGCAAACAAAAAACTCTTCCAATTTTTAATATGAGTAGAGATATTTGCACCTACGTACATCTACAAAGTAGCAAATAATAGCCTACTTCCAAGATAATTCTCGACAATGTGCAGCACAATTAAAAACTATTGAATAGTGCACGAGTTAGGTACAAAGTTCAGTGTTCTATGTTTTTATGCGGACGTGATACTGGGGTATAAATATACATCTCTATTGAAGGGCAAGGTTGAATGCTTGGCAGAGATACATAAATAATTTCTAAGCGGGGTTTATATCGGTATTCTCCAAAATGATATCTTCCAAACGTTACGAACAAGAATAAACAGCATGTTTACCTACTCTTATTATAAAAGACTTGACTTTATGATTAATCAGGTTGCTTTTTACCCTTGTAAGTATCTTAGTAAGCATCGTTAATAAGGAGATATCAAGTGTAGGTACATAGATTTAATCAAACTTAACATAACGGCAATACTTAGATGGTAGAATTAAAACAGAGTAGGCAGCTAACAAAAAAAACAATGCTGATATATTTTAACAATTTATTTAATATGTATTAACAACCTGCAAATATTTATTATTTTATTTACTTAATATTTATTAGTACCTAAATAATATGCAAATATAATAAATGATATTACGTTGAAATTTGACTTCTAAGAATTTAGAGGTGCTTTCACGACTCACGTCACAAACTACAACTGAATGGTTATTATTTGATTATGCAGGTCGATGTGCTCGAATGGTTGCATCCTTCAATATCAGCAAACATAAATCTACCTCTTTGCATTTGTTGGCGTATTTTTCCTTTTCATTAAAGGAAGAAACTGTTAGCTAATAATTATTAACCTGTTTGATGATACAGGACAAAGACAATTAGCTAGGTACGTAACAATTAACTAACGCTGAGATTGCATGATTAAGTGTTGGATTACGAGTATATTTCCTTTGTCTTGTTTTCCTATAGCTAGCATTAGACGTATTAAACTGTTATGATTATAATATAATATTGCTAGACAATTTACACAGCAACATCTTGCCCCGTGGTAAGCTTGAAGCTTGTATTACGGGAGCTAGATTTCTATGACACTTTATATATAATTTACTTATTGTATAGATAGATTATATTTTTATTGTAATACATATCGGTGACACACGGAACTACTATTTGCAGATTGTACAAATGTTTGTCCCGAGGCGGGAATCGAACCCGCAACCTCTTACAGACCTTCGCCCACTGCGCCACAGAGGTCGTCAAATTATTGTGATCGCAGTGTTGAAATATATTATGATAATCTGTGTTATAAGTTCCGGCCCACCTAATTCAACAAGAGTCATATTTACGTGTATTTTTGTCGTCACGGAAAAGTAAATTAAATTAACCTTCAAATTAACGGTTTCACGGTGGGTATTCTAAGGTGCTTTGGCCAGTTCACCTTTACCTTGGTACGTGGACATCTAAACCTTAACCTAATGGTGTTACATAATAGGCCGGCAAGATCTATTTCCTTATCAGTCAGCCAAAAGTAAACATTTTTTTAAACTTATAGACTAGTGACGCACTGTACCATACCTATCTCCTCAATTCCTGATATAAAGATAACCCTTGCCTTTTTTCAGAAGAAATAATTTCGAAAGTCATACACCAAATTCAATCAAAGTTCTTAGAACAGCCGGTTGCCTCACGATGTTTGCCTTTACCGTCAGAGCACATGTTTAAAAAGCGCACATACCTACTTACATTTTTTTAAAGAAGAAAAATCCAGTGGTGGTCTTACATACTCAGAGTAAAATACGTAAGGCTGTCGTTAAATATCTCTAGGTAGAGCCAACTTAACTTAACTTACTCTGTTAGTTTCAACCAAAGAACAGAAATTACAAGATAAAAAAAGGGCCCTATTTCGGTTTTTTATCGTTTCTTATCATGTCTTCGGTGAGTTTTATCTCCAATATTTATTGTGTCTATTTTAAGTAGATGAGTTCACGTCAGTGTGCCAAATATTTATCTAAATGTATTTACAATGTAGGATAGGAAGCACCTTTCATATCAACCTAATATATGGTTGGAGTTTGGAGTTTGGACTTATTATCAACAGGTCAATGTCCACGTTTTATAATATTTTATCATTTATGTACATAATGTAGGAACTTGTTAATCCGTATAGGTTAGGTAGGCTTAAACCACTTAGGTATATTATACTAGCTATAGATAGATAGATAGGTAGGTGGTAGATTTAACCTACTTGCTATATTTCTAATATATATTTTCATACTTAATTATAAGGTAGGTAAGTATTTTTTTCCAGACAACATGAATTGTAATACAGGATACAAGTTAAAGCGTCCATACTTGAGTTATTAACATACGAAAATAAATTAAAAATAAGTAAACATTAAAACCATTATAGACTCTAGAGACTTAGACTTGGGAGAATAGAAACTCTTGTCCAGTGTTCCATAAAGAGGCAGTCAGTATCTAGCCTAATTGCTTAAAGCTGTAGGTAGGTACTTAGCTGTTAGAGCTGTCGCGCCCGCGGCGTATCAGTATAGTATAGATATAGTCTACTTAGGTAGGTACCGCCTCTTGGACTTTGCACCGATAAGTCCACTTTCTTGTATGCCAGTTACTCCCTACTTGCATGACATAGTGCCTTTGAGACCGGTTCTAAGTCATTTGGACATGGTATCCATTAGGTACCTACTAGGGAACAACTTTTACTCAATAATTCCTTATCAACAGTTTTATCGGTTTAAAGGGATATGAAAACGTTTTAATACGCGTTTTAACTTTTAGTAGTGGTACATAAAAAAAAGTTAGTGGTTTAAATCATGCACATAAACAGAAGTCTTGTATCTTTATTATTAGGCCTTATATCTTAAAACACTTGATAAATTACTAAAGTATGATTCACACCAAAAAACTGCTCACGGTTGAAAGGGTTGTACAGACCCAGACCAAACACTTTTCGGTCTGATACCGACTTATGATGATACGTCGTGTAGGTATGTTAAGGGATCGATGGTATTATTCTTAGGCCACTCAACAAAGTCTGACGGAAAATAAACTCTTACTGTATTATAGACATGCGGTGCGTCCGGACGCGGCTACGACTACGGCATGATGCGGCTGATGATCGAGCGATGCGCCACGTCGCTCGCCGGCCCGCTGGGGCTGGAGCACGGCGACCGCATCGGCCTCATCCTGCCGAACCTTCCAGAGTTCACGGTGCTGGTGCACGGCGCGATGCGGGCCGGCCTCACGGTCACCTTCGCCAACCCTCTCTACACTGCAGGTGAGAGAACATTCTAGACTTGCGGCGCGTCAAGGCACGGCTACGATTACGAAGCTGCAACACAGTTTCGCGTAACACACAACTCTTAATAGCAATAGAGGGTTAAGTTAGCGCAACCAGGGCTAAACTGGGTGGCGTGGGTTCGACTCCTACTCGAGGACCAAGGTTACGTTACGGTTATACGAAACTGGGCTGCAGCTTCGTAATCGTAGCTGAGACTAGAAACTTCTAGAAAATACCAAGAAGCGTGCTACACGATTATGACCGAACCAACCTTCTCTACAAGAGATCAGCATCGCTATGCGTTCATCATGAACTTGTGCCTAGGCCTCGGTGAACAGAATAGCAATAATCTTCCTTGTGTGAAGAAACTCTGCCATAATTGGCTAAACTTAGCTTGACCTGGATCAATTACTTGGTACATGTTTGCTACATGTTTTTTACAGCTAGTAATAGGCATCCAAAGAAAATAACACTTTAATTAACACGTCTGGTACGTTTTCCTCTCGAAGGAGTATGCGGTTCCCTTCCCGCTCACACTTAATAATAGATGTTGCTTAGCAAACAAACAGTTGAGATCAAATAATAATGGAAATTGATCTCAACTGTTTGTTTACGCAGTTGTTATCAAAGCTAGTAGGATGTCAAAACCACGAGCTTATTTGAAGAAGATAGTCTATTATCTACATACTTATCTAGATTGAAAATGAGTGCAATTTTCCGAACCTACAAATGCAGTAGGTAATACTTAATCAATTACGACTTTACAACCAATGTTGTTGCTTATCAGCTGAATGAATGCAAGTTATAACGTGCGCAATTGAAAATGAATTCTGTAAATGGCGGCGGGTAGGTATGGTACGATTGGCAAAACAAGGTTAAAAGTATAGACAGCGATAGAGAGTGAGCGAGAACGCATGCGAGCGAACGCCATATACAGAACTCATTTCTAATTGCGCACGTTATACTAACCCACATAGATAAAGTTTTCCTACGGTAATTAATTATGAAAGAAGGTACCTACATTTTCTACAATATCAGTCATTCTTGTCACGTTATTGTCTGAGATACAATATAATATGATATTATTTGTTTGCGCAACACTTTAGTAAACAAGACAATTTATGATTAAAGTAATGCTAGGTTAAAAACAGATTTAACGTGCAAGGCCTAAAAGATAGTCTCCATGGAATTAGAGTCAAAGATTAACTGTCCCTAATCACGAGTAACCTCTCTATCCCTACTAAGTAGTTTATTCGCGCTTAGGATCGCCTTAGGTTAGGTTATAGATCTCTGTCTCTCAAGATCAGAGACAGATGTCTATAAAACTCGTCTAAGATCCCGAAGCCTATCGCGTAATCGATAAGATCGGTTACAGATTGCGTTCTAATTTACAAACATAATTAGAACGCAATCAGTAGGTACCTAGCACAGCGCATTGCACATTTGCACAGTGCACCGAGAGATTCTCGTCTGGTTTATTTTAGTCCTTAACTTACAGACTACGTAACAGACAGATAAAGTTATTTCTATCCGCAGCGGAGGTTGGTCGTCAGTTCGCTGACTGCAACGTCAAATGCATCGCCACGATAGAGATGTTTATGCCGGTTGCTCAGGAGGTTGGGAAGGCGCTGAAAGACTACAAGGGGACGATTACCGTTGGAGGGAATGACGATAAAGATCAGCGTAAGTTTTAATGAGAGAGTAAATTTATCATCAATTACATTATGTTCCTTTTAAGCTATGTGGTGCCCGGCCCATAGAAATAACCCAATCTTTAACCGCGGTAGTTTTCAAACGCTTGGGTATACCAGAAGAATAAAGAGAGTAGATTGACTCTCTACCTAAAGGTGAGTTATTGATCGCAGTAAATTGTTACAGTACATAGAAACATAAAAAAACAGGAAATAAAAAAACGTCGCTGTTCCAAATCCTTACCAAGGTATAGGGAATATCCACGCCTGGTAAACGATGATGATTCTATCAAATGGTTCAACCATTTATAATCCCTACCTACCTAATTTAATTAAAACTTTAAAATTTGTATGTTCCATATGATTCTACATTTCAATTAGAGTAACTTAACACCTGTAATAATATTTGTTACTATAAAATGTGTAGGTAGGTAGGTACCGGCGTAAACTACGATCAATTTGTTAGGTTTAAAAAAAACTTGTTGTCAATATGTAATCTTCAGAACATAATTACAGGCTTATTCAATTAAGTAAAGACTTAAGTATTTGAAATAGCATTAAATAAGTAACTACTAGGTACATAACTGGTATTGTAGGTAATTAAGTCTAGGCTTTAATGGAATCTTGCAAAACCTGAGTCTGCGCAGTCGTCAACACTATCTACTATTCATTTAATTGGGACAGCAACATAAATGCTTTGGTTTTATTTACTTATAAACATATTTAAACTCTAAACTAAATATTCACCTGCACAAAATCACTCAAAATCAAAAATAAAATACACCGCCAATAATAAATAACACAATTCAAATTAATTAATATTATTGCTGATATTATGAATTAATTAATTTTGTGCAATTATTATTAGTGCAACAGAATCAAAAAAACTTCAATATTTAACGAATACTATTATACCAGGTCTTTGGTGAAGGCCTTCACCCGCAGAGGGGTTCCTACAGACTAACTATATGTATATTAACTACATTTAGGATTAAGTTTACATAGTTTGTAAGAAATAAAAGGCTTTTTATTTTATTTATATTATTATTATACCAGGTATCTTCGGCCTCCAATCCCTTCTAATGGCCGACCATAAGGCCGACCTGCCCGCCGTCTCGGCCGACGACGTGTGTCTGATCCCCTACTCCAGCGGCACCACCGGCATGCCCAAGGGCGTGATGCTGACACACAAGAACCTGGTCTCCAACTTGAAGCAGGTTCATACGCCGAAGCTCATGAAATTTGACGGAGAAAAGGGTAAGTCTTATAACACTTATTAAACTAAATACCTACTATAAATATTCCTGGACAAATCACATCAACATTCGAGGTACAACATACAGTGAGCCAAGAAAGTGGTCTACCAATTCTGTTAGATGTAATTATCGCTAAGGTTGACTTTTCTATCATAATTTAACTGACGTACAAACGAATCACAACCGTAGAGTGGTAGACAACATTTTTGGTTGAATGTACCTAAGCTCGAAACTTGAGTTACAGGCCCTAGATTATCTGATTACTTTATACGCTACAAATACATAATCATAATATTTATTCAGACCTATTAAGATTGAACCGGAGCCTTGGGTTTTTATAACTAAATGTGTAATATGTGTAGGTACTTATAACTAAACGGCGAAAAACTAAACGAATAACATTTTATATCAATTAAAAACATACGACTAACTACCGCACCTGAGTAAATAATTTTTAATTTTAGGTAAAGGCGAAACACTTTTGACGGTTCCTCCCTTTTTCCACATTTACGGATTCAACGGAATTCTCAACTACAATCTGCATCTTGGCTACCATCTCGTTACAATTCCGAGGTAGGTAAATCTTGTCTAGTTTTAGGTACAAGAAAATTAAGTGAAAAATTTGTAGCAAAATTTCGACTCCTGTTGAACTGAAAACCGCGTCTCTTCCATGACAGGCCAACAATCTAACCGCGCTAAGCTACGGATACATCTGATATTATGCTATTGTTTTACGTTTTCAAAACACCGTAAATTTTCTATAAAACCAATCAAATATCTTCAGATTCACACCAGAGGACTACATCAAATGCCTAGAAGAGTATCAACCGGGCACGTTAATGGTGGTGCCGTCTCTACTGGCGTTCCTAGCGACACACCCGCTGGTGAAGAAGGAGCACCTGCAGTCCGTGGAGACCATCATGGTCGGCGCCGCGCCCACCACCGACAGTATCTTCGAGAAGTTTCTGCTCAAGTGTGAGAAGACGAAAGAGGAAATTACATTATTGCAAGGTACGTTTTGATTGTTTCAAAGTGGCAATGGGCAGGCCATATAGCGAGGAGAACAGATGGCCGATGGGGCCGAAAGGTTCTCGAGTGGAGACCACGGATTGGAAAACGCTTCGTTGAACGTCCACCAACAAGGTGGGCAGATAATTAGGTGAAGGTTGGCTCACGTCACGGTGGATGCAGGCCGCGAGCGACCGTAATGACTGGAAGTCATATAGGGAGGCCTAAGTCCAGCGGTGGACGTCCCTTAGTTTTTTTGCCATCTCATTACCACCTAGTCTTCTGTAATCAAGAGACCACTAACATGCTAGATAAAAAAGTTATAATGTTAACTTTAGATTAAGTGGTCAGTGCATGTGTTAATTATACGATCCTCTCTCGTCATAATCCCAATTTCCCATTGCATTTTCTAAAAAATAATCTCTAATTGCAGGCTACGGCATGACAGAAAGTTCTCCCGTAACACTGATGACGCCATTCGTGTACCCTTACAACAAGATCGGCTCCGTCGGTCAGTTGGTCCCGAGCACACAGGCGCGGGTCGTGTCTCTGACCTCGGGGGAGATGCTGGGGCCGCACAAGTCTGGGGAGCTCCTGTTGAAAGGGCCTCAGGTGAGAATCGATTCGTAAAGACTGAGAAAGTAGACCGCTTATTCTGCCTATGACTGTTAATTTATCTTGCAACCGTGATCATGGCGCGTGTAACTTTGCCTAAAAAACGAGAAACTCCAGAAGTACATATCCAGACATATTTATATACATATACAGAACATATTTAGAGAAAAAACCTACCTACTCGAATCAGTTGACACAGTTATAATAAGTTCGCAAGTCTGTTGATATAATAAGCATCCCAGTTTAATATTTATTAGTTATTTTCATAACGAACTTTGAACCGGTAAACCTGATAAACCTACGTTTAGCATAATGGATTGTCCCTTAGGTCTATCTCTTATTGCTTTTCCTTGTTTTATTTATTAAACTATTTTACCGCCCCGCTGTAGTTAGGTACCTATCGTTATTCGGATATACCATACCACCATAACACCCCTATTCACGTTCCCACTGCTGGGACACAGGGACTTCTCTCTTGGCGAGAGAGATTAGGCCTTAATTCACCACGCTGGCCAAGTGCGGGTTGGTGAATGACACATGTTCTTCAAACTTTGAAAAGTTCTCAGAACATGCCGGTTTCCTCACGATGTTTGCCTTCACCGTTAGAGCACGTGTTTTTGAAGCACACATAATTTTCCAAGAAGAAAAATCAGAGGTGCGCGGCGGGGTTTGAACCCACGACCTTCGGAATGAAAGTCGGGTGTGCTACCACTTAGCCAATATTCGGATATGAACTATAAGTATTATAAAAAAAATATTTAAGAAGCCGGCGTAATTTCCCATACAAACGTAATACCAAAATTATTTAGGTAGGTAGTAGTTTTCGTGGGAAAGAGTAGACATTAAATTGTAACGTTTAAAATTGTTAATGGAAGTTAATGTTCTTACCGAAAAGTGAATTAAGCTGTATCTAATTATTATTATTTCTATCTAGGTTATGAAAGGATACTGGAACAACGAGGAAGCGACAAAGGAGACCGTAGACTCAGAAGGATGGCTGCACACAGGAGATGTCGCGTATTATGATGATGACCACTTTTTCTACATCGTGGACCGGACTAAAGAACTCATTAAGGTTAAGGGTAACCAGGTACGTTATTATTAGAATGCACCGACCGATATTAGACCGGGTTCTAGCGTCCTGCTAGATATTCTATGTCTGTAGCTCGCTGTCTAGGAAGAAATTTCCGTAGCCTACATAAATACATCTAGCGACCTAGGGGTCTATTATACACCTAGTAAGTAAATAGGTAGCATAATAATTATGGTCTTACCCAAACTTGATTCAGCATGTTTGTGTTACCTACTTGGTTACACTATATAATTATAGGCACTATCAATAATTAATAATGAGCTTGATGTTGTAGGTACCTAATTATATAGATTTTACCCAACCTCTTTTTTGTTAGGACTGAGTTATTTTAGATAGGTACGAATAAGTACCTATGTAACTAAAAAATTCAACAATTCAATAAGGCGTCTCGTCTTCCTTAGCAAACACCCCATTCTTTTATTTCCCGTTCTCAATAAATTTCCTTTTCAGGTATCTCCAACGGAAGTAGAGAGCGTTATCATGGAGCGGCCGGAAGTAGCGGACGTGGCCGTGGTGGGCGTGCCCGACGCGCTGGCAGGGGAGCTCCCTAAAGCCTTCGTGGTTCTCAAACCTTCGGAGAACCTCACTGAGAAAGACATCTACGATACAGTGGCTGCCAAACTTGTCAAATACAAGAGACTCGACGGCGGTGTGGTGTTTGTGGAGAGCATTCCTAGGAATGTGGCTGGAAAGATTATGCGGAAGGAATTGTCGGTTCTTGCGCGTCCTAGGAAATAGATTATTGAATTGTGTTGCGGAAATACACAGACGGCATAGTATGTGTCGTTAGGTACCTACATTTTGAATTCAAACAAGAAAAGGGTGATAAGATAAGTCTTAGGCAACTACGCTTTGCCTTTGACATATCTTCGCCTTTTCTATGTACCTGACGCCTTAATTTTTAAATATAATATAGGTAGGATGAATCTTGTAAATAGTATATTAGTATACATTGATTGTGATATTTTTATAGGTTAGCATAATGAATGATAAATAATTTTGTATTTTTTTATTTTAAGAAGATGCAATATTTGTTATCTTAGTAAGTAATGTTTAGAAGGAATATGGTTGAATAATAAAAGTTAATGTTTTGAAAAATGTTTTTAATTCATTGTGGTATTTTGCTATTACAAAATTAATACTACCTCAGACATTCATAAGTTAAATACAATATTTAACCTGCATCAAATTAAAAAAGCACATAGATATTAACTTAAACTACACATTAATTTAAATCAGAATTGTTAAATGCCATTAAATAATGCAGCAGCAATTAATTATCTAGGAATCTACTTTCGGAGATTCTAACTCTTGGGTCTCAGCTTCACTCTTTGCCTCCGGCTCTACAATGCATTCCTTTTCATCAGTTTTATCTTGATTTTTAACAATTGTAGGAACTTCAGGTTCGGAAGGCAATGGTTCTGCTGGAGGCAGGGTTTGAACATCCGATATTGAGTAGTTTTCAGCCTGGATCTTTACAGGCATATTCTCCACAGTTTTATCATCGGGAGTATCATCTTTCTCAGTTTCTTTTGATATTTCTACTACTTCAGTAGTATCGGATTGATTAGATTCTTCCTGTATGTCTATGTGACCCTCATCAGTTTTAGGTGAGTTACTGCTGCCATCGGTATTGTCACTAGAAGAAGAGCTCTCTTCACTTGAAGTAGACACTTCGGAAATTTGTTTAGTATCAGACTCATCTTTTGAATCTGAACTGCTGTCATCAATAGCTACAGGGTTATCTGAAATTTTAATTTCTGTAATAGGGGTGTCTTCTGTAATTGGTGAGTCTTCTGTGATGGGTGACTCTTCTATAATGGGTGAGTCTTCTATAGCAGGAGAATCTTCTATAATAGGAGATTCTTCTTTAATGGGAGAATCTTCTGTTATGGGAGAGTCTTCTGTAATTGGAGAGTCTTCTGTAATAGGAGAATCTTCTGTAATGGGAGAGTCTTCTGTAATAGGAGTGTCAGGTTTTGGCTCAGTAATTATTTCTATGTTGGCTTGTTCAACAAGTTTTTGTTCAGTCATTTCAGCATCATCAACTCTAATTTCAGGTATAACAAGTGTGGCAGTAGTTTCAGTCTTCATTTCTACATCTTTTTTCTCTTCTATTAGTATTTGTGTGTCTACTACAGAACTAGTTGTTTCTTCTAGAGCCTTGTGATCAATTTCAGACTCTGATGGGGATTCTTGTTTAGGTTTCTGTTCTGCATCATCTGAGGTTACATTAAGCTCAGGAGGAGTTACAGACTCATACTCCGTTTTCTTTTCTGTGTCCATTGGAGTGTTTTCTTTTGCCTTCAGTCTGGCTTCAATGTCATCTATTGTGATGTGGGAGTCAGATGAGCTAGGTTGTGGTTCACTAGCCCATTGCTCATTGTTCTCCTTCCTTGACATATCTTCCATCTCCACATCAATGTGGTATTCAGAACTATCAGAGCCATTGACAATGGGTTCAACTTCACCATTTTCAGTCTCATGCCTTTGGATACCAGGCTCTCTAGTGCTGACAACTAAGATATTCTTTTCTATGGCTCGCATAAATTTGTCTATACGATTGTATTGCTTTCTTGGGAATGTAAGAAGTTCACAAAGCCTCTGCACTGTGAAAGGGGCTGAAGTGAATGAGTCAAGACGTTCTAGCAAGCTATTCTTCATGATATCGTAATTAAACGGGTCCACATTAGGATAAGGCGGAATTTCTATACCTGGTGTTGTTTCGTAGAAGTCAGTAATTACGTTTAGCAGCTTTTCTTTGAATAAACACTTTACAAGAGGCCATTGGTAGACAGGGTCACCGGTACGTGCAACGTACGCTAAGTATTCGTTGAGCTCCTGAGGTATAGTCTTTGGTTTCCTCTTTGAAAAATCATCAAGGAAATGAAAAATTTCTTCAGCATTTTCCATTTTACACTGTAGGTACTAAACCAGAATTAGTTTTCGCAAATCTTAATTCTCAAACAAACGATTCAACTCAACTTTTTTTTTTTGGGGAATGCCTGGCCACAGACTATTATAATGGGCACAGATTATAATCAATAAGCAAGGCACGCTGCTGGTAAGTGTAGCCTAGCCTTTAGTTCGCAGATAAGTCCACAATATTGGAGATTTTCAATATAGGCCGGGATCCGTAGTACATGGGAATCAAGTGATTACTAACAAGCTAATTTTTGGTGAGTAGCTTCGTTTCGATGAGACGACTAAAAATATCCTATACCCAAATCTCGATTGTGGTAGCTAACAGAGATATCAAGGATTAAAAAAATCAAGGATGTAAAACCGGGATAACGGACCAAGAAATTTGTCGGACAATATGTCCGTTAGATTTTATATATAATAATTAAGTATACAACAAAAAATCAGCTGGTTAGTAATCATAGTAATCATTTAAATTGACCTCGTTTTCGATACATTTTCGAAATGGCGGACTCTTTGATCAAACCATAGGTTTTGTAGGACAAACATGTTTTTATATAATTTAGATAATTATCTTGAGATATAACATATTGTCCTACAAATTTCGTGGTCCGTTATCCCAGTTTTACATCCTTGATTTTTTTAATCCTTGATATCTCTGTTATCTACCACAATCGAGAGTTGGGTATAGGATATCTTTGGACGTCTCATCGAAACGAAGCTACTCACCAAAAATTAGCTTGTTAGTAATCACTTGATTTCCATGTACTACGGATCCCTGACTAATATATTCTACTGGACGTATCTAGATGTAAGACATGTTTACTTTTGAATGTGTAAATAAAATATTAAAGTTAAATATGAAATATAGACACAAGCATCATCGAACGAAACAGAGTCTAACCATTTTAATGACACTTAGTAATTACATACATGTTCTGTGAAAGAGTATTCACGTTTCCAAATTAGTTTAGCAAAATAAGTTTAGTTTTCAACGTCAAAGTCATTCTGTCTGTACCAAACATCTGTCATTGACGAAAAAAATAGAAAAATTCGAATAGAGAAATTGGAAATACTAAATTATTTAATCGTTTTTATAGTTCAATTTGCCAATAACTATATTAAAATTCAACATGAATAGTCTACTACGAAGAAGTCTGTTCCCCGTTTACAATAATACACTGAAACTCACATGCCGCACTATCGTCGATAACAACGCCAAGGATAAAATTGATAATATCGTAAAGAACAATAAGGTTGTAGTATTTATGAAGGGTGTACCTGATGCCCCTAGATGTGGGTTCAGTAATGCCGTGGTTCAAATAATGAGAATGCATGCAGTGCCGTATGAAAGTCATGACGTCCTATCAGATGAAGGCATTAGACAAGGTATGTTGCCTGCTTCACTTTAGGCCCTATTACTATGATAATTCCTGAACTATACAGGTATTCTGCTAACTTGTCTTTGTAATAAACTCTGAGTAGGTTATCCTTTATGGTACTTTTGTCGGAGATAAAAGAACTGAAAATGACCATGAAGTATGTACTGCGTGGTACCCAATGGTCTTTAACTGTTCTATCAATAACATAAGAATATTACTAAGAATTTATTTTTCTCTTGTATTTCCACTTTTTATAGCTTACTCTGTTACTAATCATGAAAACTTTTTATTGGCCTTATGTAACTAGTTATTTTATATATATTATATGTTGTATTGAGCTGTTAGTTTTCCTTTATTAAATAAATAAAAGAAATCAGTACTCATTAGTTACCTGAACCTCTGTAATGTCAACAATTAAAAAAACTACTGGCCAGATCTTGTTTAAACCAATTTTGGTTGGTAGTTTTTATGATAATGACACTAGATATACACTAGATATTTTTTTAGCTTTATCATTCAAACATCATCAAAATAAGAGTATTTTGGAAGAAAGGAGGGACACTCATTTTTCCACTTAAGAAGAGTCTCTCGTGCAACCTATTTAGTTTAGAAATAAATGATGTTAGTTTCAGAAAAAAGCAGCTTTGTCATATGGACGGACGGACAGACATGACAAATCTATAAAGATTCCATTATTGGCTTTTATTTTGAAGTATTTGGCTTCGGAACCCTAAAATGCCATTCTTTTAGAAATCTGAAACTTGTTTTTTCTGTTCTCATTGCTAGTAGATATCTCTGTGAAAGTAAACACTTATCTTAGAGAGCATTGGATTTCTTGAATATAGTTATAATTTGATCTTAGTTAGGTACCTACTAATTTTATGTCTAATTTCAGGTGTCAAAGATTATTCAAACTGGCCAACAATTCCACAAGTTTTTATCAATGGTGAGTTTGTTGGTGGTTGTGACATTATGCTCCAGATGCACCAGTCAGGTGAACTAGTCGAAGAATTGAAAAAGGTTGGAATCACAAGTGCCCTTTTAACAGCTGCTGAAGAAAAGAAGGAATAGTTTAATGGTTAGTCAATTTATCATTCAATGATGTTGTTTTAATATTTATCTCTATTATTATCTCGGATATTTTTTCTTGTAAAGGTGACATGATCCTTGTTTTTTGCATAATTTTGTTCGGTTCTAAAAACATTATGTTGGTGCTTATAATTAATGATATTGAAATATGATACCCTTTGTGACCTCAATCTATCTTTTAGTATGATCATGGCGTAGGTACTAAGGCATTGTTATTTTAAATCCTAAGTAGGTATAGGACACTTAAATTATTAAATAAATACCATTTATTTAATATAAGAGCTCTTTATTTAATTAGCTGTACATTCGAGTTAGTATATTATTCTTTTGGGCACATGCCTTTGCTTACTCTATGATTGTACAGCTTCCCTCATTGTATTGGCTGAATTAACAACACAGTCAATATTAAAAGACAAAAATATGGCAGATCATTTATTTTGAGTACTCATTCTAAAATACTCTTACAAATGATAATACAAAAATGATAAATAAATAGATGCAGGCAAGCTATGGCAAATGATAGAAATAATTTAATGATAATTTCCTGCAATAATAATTTAGTTTAGATAAAAGATCTTAACTACCACAGAATAACTATAAATTACTATTGGCAGTAACTCATCTGAACTTTATATAAATAAACTTAAAAATAAAAAAATATAACAAAAACCATTCTCAAACTGAATGAGTCTTAATTTGGTGTCAGACATTAGTGAAGCCTAACATTAGCACCATTAAACTTACAAATAATATTTTTTGTGACTTCCCTGAGAATTTTATATAAAAATTACAAATACCTAATGCCTAATATAAATAGTGTTGTAAACATGGTTTCTCTGATTTGAGCCAACAGTTACTAATATATAGGGAGAAGAAATTTCATGGTATGATAGTTAATGGCATTTTTGGTTTGAACATTGCACATAAATATAACTGTTTTAAACTAATGTTTAAACAAAAATTGTTTGTCTTACATTGACCTATGATTAGGGCGAGATCAATGTAAGGGAAATAATTTTCGTGGTTCGATACTGCTTGGTATCTCTAGCCGTGCTGGTCAATGCTATCAACGGTTTCTTCTCTCTGCATTCCTCCAGATGACTCGATGACGCGCGTCCTGCGACCTGTATCTAAATAAAACGTAATTCAGTATCACTAATTGCTAGCTAATATTAGATGGAAAAATAATGTGGGCAGAAGGCCAATATGACAAGTTGGAAATACGCCAAACGTACAAAAATATTTCAACACCCAAACAATATTCGCAAGGAGACTAAAATAATATTGTGGGTAAGTTTGTTAATCATGTAACTGATAGACGTGACAGATTTAATGCCTTGCGATTTTTTTGTGGCGGATTGGATATCAGTTTCTTTTAACAACCACGTCATTACCACGAATTTAAAATTTCCTGTGTGAGCTGAGTTACAACTAATGTTTTTTGTAAAAATGTTTGTATTAGCATTTCATTTCCTCATGATGACATAAACGACGGCGGTAAATTAAGAGGATTTGGGAAAAACATTACTTGCTGTTGATTTGTGAATTGTCCACCAATAAAGCAAAAACAAAGCACCCCTATATATTTCCCAACTGCTGAAACACAGGGACTTCTCTCTTGACGAGAGTGATAGGCATTAATTCACCGCGCTGGCCAAGTACTGGTTGGTCAATGGCACATGCTTAAAGTCTAAAGTTCTCGGCACGCGTCATTTTTTTTTATTAGTGAGAAACTTATTATTGGCAATCTTTTGTTTGTAATTATTGCCATGATTGGTGATTTAGCTGTTTGTTTTGCAAATTAAATAACTAAATGCTCGCTATAACATTTTTTAAAAAGAAAAAGCCATAGGTGTGCTGGAGTAAGCCGCTGAGGTTTGGTCCCACGACTTACAGAGTTAAAGCACGATCTATCAGATTAGTTGTTCACCTTAGAGGTCCGTCTCCCCGTAGAGCGCGGTGGAGAAGGCCATGTAGTCGAGCGCGCCGGCGGGCGCGTTGGGCCCGCGGTACGGCGGCATGCGCGCCACGCAGTACGTCTCAGCTCTCACCTTAGAGGTCCGTCTCCCCGTAGAGCGCGGTGGAGAAGGCCATGTAGTCGAGCGCGCCGGCGGGCGCGTTGGGCCCGCGGTACGGCGGCATGCGCGCCACGCAGTACGTCTCAGCTCTCACCTTAGAGGTCCGTCTCCCCGTAGAGCGCGGTGGAGAAGGCCATGTAGTCGAGCGCGCCGGCGGGCGCGTTGGGCCCGCGGTACGGCGGCATGCGCGCCACGCAGTACGTCTCAGCTCTCACCTTAGAGGTCCGTCTCCCCGTAGAGCGCGGTGGAGAAGGCCATGTAGTCGAGCGCGCCGGCGGGCGCGTTGGGCCCGCGGTACGGCGGCATGCGCGCCACGCAGTACGTCTCAGCTCTCACCTTAGAGGTCCGTCTCCCCGTAGAGCGCGGTGGAGAAGGCCATGTAGTCGAGCGCGCCGGCGGGCGCGTTGGGCCCGCGGTACGGCGGCATGCGCGCCACGCAGTACGTCTCAGCTCTCACCTTAGAGGTCCGTCTCCCCGTAGAGCGCGGTGGAGAAGGCCATGTAGTCGAGCGCGCCGGCGGGCGCGTTGGGCCCGCGGTACGGCGGCATGCGCGCCACGCAGTACGTCTCAGCTCTCACCTTAGAGGTCCGTCTCCCCGTAGAGCGCGGTGGAGAAGGCCATGTAGTCGAGCGCGCCGGCGGGCGCGTTGGGCCCGCGGTACGGCGGCATGCGCGCCACGCAGTACGTCTCAGCTCTCACCTTAGAGGTCCGTCTCCCCGTAGAGCGCGGTGGAGAAGGCCATGTAGTCGAGCGCGCCGGCGGGCGCGTTGGGCCCGCGGTACGGCGGCATGCGCGCCACGCAGTACGTCTCAGCTCTCACCTTAGAGGTCCGTCTCCCCGTAGAGCGCGGTGGAGAAGGCCATGTAGTCGAGCGCGCCGGCGGGCGCGTTGGGCCCGCGGTACGGTGGCATGCGCGCCACGCAGTACTCCGCCTGGTCGGGCGGCAGCTCGCGTCTCAGCTCGTCCGCGGTTATGTAGGGCTGGAACGATACACGACATATTACTTAGTCATTAGACCATGCATCGTCAACCTTTTTTGTGCAAGGGCCAATAATCCATTTTTCATCGCCTGAAGTGAAGGGCCGCAACCTGCTGCAGGTTGCAGGTTGCGGTTGCAAGTTGCAGCAGGTTGCAGCCCTTTTACGCAGTACCGACTGGATCCGCGAATAGCGAAATATTTAGCCGAGAATACAGGAATCGAGTCACAATATTTTTAAACTCTAATAGAGAAAACGCGACAAAGGGAACTGTGAATAAGACGTTATTACTGTAAATAATATATTATAGTTTGCTATGGCCTCCGAGGGCCGCAAGAAAAAACCCGGCGGGCCGGGTTGAAGACATATGCATTAGAGTAGACCATTCTAATCAATTAGCAAAGGTGTTACGGTCAGTTGGGTGTTCGAAACAATGTATTTTGCCACAGATAAATTACCTTGTCACCAGCCAAAATCCTGAAGCTGTCGATGACTTGTTCAGCGGTGTCCGTGTCTGTCGATTCCCTTGTCATGAAGTCCAAGAACGCATCGAACGATACATAGCCTGAAACACATAATTTATACCATATTAAATCTTATTAATTATAAATTGAACTTATTAATTATTAATCGAATGAACTGAATGAGCGAGAATGAATGAATTTAATACTCAAAGCAAATTAACAGAATTATTTCAAGTCAAAGTAGAAAGTTTTGTGAGAACATGTTTATTACCTGTGTTGTTGGGGTCGACAACGGCGAGAATGCGCTGGAAGTCGAGCTCCCCTTGCCTGTCCTTGCCGATGCTGTAGCCCACTGAGACCAGGCAGGATTTCAGCTCTTCGGGTGCTAAGCGGCCTGTTGAATAAATAGAGATGATGAAGTTTTCCATTGAATAGTTGTGTAACCTAAACGAGAGATATAATTAATATCTTTGTTCCCTTGACCACGTAAACTAACTGCGAGAACCAACCCCATAGCCTTACTAATATTACAATTGCGAGGTAACTAGGTATTATAATATCCTCCTTTGATGTCAAAACTATCGTAGGTACCTACCGATTTAAACTAAAATTGATTCTAAGCTGTTTTCTGGGACATTTTATCGCGGGTTTATTTTTCACCGAAAACATGAGCCGCGGATGAGCGCATCATCATACCATTTCTTTCTAGATCCCTCCAATAGAAGTATTGTCTCAATAAATTCTTTAGTGTCAATCGACTAAAGAATTTATTGGGACAATAGTTCTATTGGAGAACCTTATTTCACGTTTTGGTTGAAACACCTAGCAATTTTATGCAGTCCAATGTTCAAGTTTCAGTTTAGTAAATGTTTAAAGATTATGTTTAATACCGGTGCGGTTCTTGTCGAAGTGGTTGAAGGAGGCCCTGAACTCCGTGAGCTGTTCCTGAGTGATGCCCTTGGAGTCGCGCGTGAGGATCTGGTTCTCGACCTCGTTGATTGTGCGGTTGATGGACGTGAGCAGTTGTTCCCAGCCGACGCGCAGGGTCTCCATTGTGTATTGTGAATATCTGGAAAAGGGTGTGAACTGATGATGAGAAACTATAGTTTTGAGGATATGATTTGAGTGAACATTCAGGCATTAGGTAGGTACGGTACCTACTTTTCTGCGTTTATCACTCCTATCGATAATATTAGTTGCAGTAGTAGAGGTACCTTTAAAGATTAGTTGCAGTAGTACCTTTAACAGTACTACAGTAAATTGGTCCTTTATAAAATTCGAAGACAGTCCAATCAATAAGCGGCGCTGACGAGGCAATAGTGGTCGGTGCCGATGCTGACTAGCAATTAACTATTGTTGATTTACTTTTACTATCTTCGTGCTGACAATAATCAACATGACACTAAAACGAATGTACAATTACCCTCGATAATATGTCTATTTTGGTAGTTTATGAGCTGGTTATTTACCTGTTTTCGAAGATCATGCCTTCTTGCACAGCTTGATGGATGCGCTCCAGCTCTTCGATATGTGGTTTGTACGCGTACACGCCGGCCTCGTATTCCTTGAGGCGACGGAGCTGGTCTTCCAGGGAACCCTGAAACAGATGCCATTTGTTAACATTCAGAAGAAAAGGTGATGTAATAACTAGCATAATTATAGATGTCAAGGCAAATGCAATATGAGTTATCTCACAGAGAATTCATAAATTTTCATGGAAAGTCAAATAAAATCCTTGAAATATAAGGTCAATGATGATCTGTGGACTGACGGACCATAGCGTTTGAGAGTTATGAATGGAAAGTATTCCTACCTACCGATGCTTACGCATGATAAGTGCTAAATTCTTTTATTTTGAAGTCTAAAGGAAACTAGAGTCTTTTATATACCTGGAGACCCATGCCGATAGCGGTGACAGCGTCCATCTGCCTCTCGATCCAGGGTCCGACGGCGTTGGCCTTCTCGGCGAACTGGCGCCTGAGGTTCTCGTTGTTCTGTTGCTTGCGCAGTTCCGCGGCCAGCGTGCCGTCGCGCTGAGGCACCAGCTGCCTCACGTCCGACCATTTGCGGTTCAGCTCCTGAAAACATTATATAGGTACTGGTAACCTTAGGCCTTTTCACATTGAACGTGTCGTGCACCCACGTTATCCGCACGTGAATCCAGCTAGACCCAGACAAGGGTACCTTAACAAATAGCCGTATATTGTGAGACTAGATCACATCTCATGTTCTACGCGTATTGCGAGGTCTTATATATCAAATGGTTGATAGGGCATTATTATATCTTCTTCAAAAGGGTAAAAGTATAGAAAATTGTGACTTACGTGAGCGGTGAGTGTGGTGTAGGGGTTCTCTAATCCTCCAGGGATCTGGTGCTGCTTTACGATCGACTCAACCTGGTGGACCAAGTTGACTATCGCCTGCAAAAAGATAAGATTTCGATAAGATAACTCGGTAATTTTTTCGTCCATATTAGGTACGTCCTATCCAAGAGTGCGAAGGGGTACTTTAAGGTCAACATGAACACATCTCATGCTCCCTGCTGAAGTACTTGCCTGATATTCTTTGTCAGCTTCGCCAAGAGTGGCCTTGAAGCGAGAGTGAGCGTCCATGAGGCCTGAGATTTCTTCGATGGTGTGGACGATGAACATGTCCACGAGGTCCTCGCGGGTTCCATCCAGCCTGTAAATGCAATAAAAATTGACGATCGAGTGGAAAGGTTGAAAGAGTCATGTATTTTAGGAAAGTGTAGCTAGCTCTACAATCTACATAATTATTTGTTAAAATTTTTAGGAAAACTTTCAGCTATGATTATGACAATAGAGTTTTTTTCGTCGCGTCGTCGAGCGCTATTAGCGGCCCATACACTAACGTTCATTCCTTCCGGCTTATCCCGTGTACAGATAAGCGACGGGATAAAATGAAACACGACGTGAAGGGTCGCGGTGTTATAATACCGTCATTCTTTCTCGCTATGCAAATACACTGGCGTTCATTCCGTAAGGATTGTACATTCCGGCAGGAATTAACGTTAGTCTATGGGTCGCTATTGTCTCATTGCGATGTTACTGACCAGTTGTTGAAGGGAGCAGCGCGTTTGGCGAACTCGAGGTGCAGCAGGTCTATCTGCTCGAGCACGCGCTCCGCGTCGTCGAGCGCGTGGCGGCGCCGCTGCGTCAGCGCGCCCAGCCGGTCCCACTGCGAGCAGATGCGCTGGCAGCGCGCGTTCACGCTCGCCACCTCGTGGTATTCCAGGGTGCTGGGGAGACAGTCAGAGTTTGAGACGAGTAAACATGTAAACACACTATTATATTCAGGCACATAGAACGTATAAAGTAGGTTGACTTGACGATCTCGCGATTTTTTTTGCTATTGTCACTGTGTGAATTGTCCAGCAATATTTAATATTAAATTTTTTTTTTATTTCTTTTTATTTAATTACAAAAACAAGGCTTTGTCGCTGAGCGACCACATCGCCTTATCGGGAAATTTAATATTTATAGTTCAAGAAGACATTCCAAATAGACTATGTAGTTAAGAAATCTTCTAACTTCCCCTTGTCGTGACCCAAAGTATAAAAGTCGTCAGTCGGAGACCTGTGTAATATATGAGATGGTTTTCTTCGCACCATCACCCAACTGTTATGATGTAAAACCTACTTGAGCTCCTGGGCAATAGCGGCGATTTGCTCCACTCTGTCCTGGTGCGCGGCGAGGTCTGACTCGAAGGCTTCGTGCTTCTTCTTGAGCGCCTTGATGTCGTACAGCTTGCACTGGCGGAAGTCCTGAGACTGCAACATTTCCTCCTTTCCTGTAATGAGAAAGATTGTGCTGACTGTACCTTCTGACTTCATATTTTGTGGTTGCTATGACTATTGCTTAGCTGACGCATAAAATTTACACTTTCCTCCTTTCCCCATATTGAGTCATACAATTAACATGTGTATTTTCCAGAAAATAGCTGATGATTTTGAATTGACTAATTGTGAAATATCCAGTCAACGAGTTGTATTATTATATGTATGTCATAGTAATATCATCGTCATGGAAATTATAAATGTTTAGCGAGAGTATGTTAATCTTTGGCCACACCACGGCTACTGGGAATAAGCTGAATTTCTGATTTCGGATCGATTATTTATCAATTGCTGGATATCGTTTATATGTAAGATAGTAATTAGATTTTACCTCTGGTCCAGTCTTCGTGGATATCAGCTTTGTGCTTGAACTTCTGGGCAAGGTACTCAAGACGCTCAAGGCGCATCATTTCGCTGAGAAGCCATTCCTCGAAGGCCTTCTCGGCGATTTCTAGACCCTTCCAGGCACCAGCAATGTCCTGAAAATGATTACCAAATTCTTTATTCCGGAACAAAAAGTACTTATCACTATCAGAATCAAATTAGAATTAGGTCAGTTTTTGCGGTTTGCAAAGTTGACTTTCTTATTCGTAATGGTTATTGACCTCAATAGGTTCGTGACTAGCGCATTATTATTAGATGTCCAGTTTCATTGGTTAATACTTCAATAGTTGTCATGAAGTCACCTTATTGTAAATGCCATATAATTATGTAGATACTTACTGAGACCATCTTGCCTTCGGTTGGCATGTAGGCAGGGCGGTTGCTGAGGCGCAGTTTAGTCTGCAGGGTGTTGAAGTTGGTCTCGAGCTTGGCTTTCTGTTCCACACGTGGTGGTTTGTGCTTACGCCTGTAAGTACGGTAGTCTTCCAGCTTCTTCTGGCAACCGGCAAGCGAGTTGTCGGTCTGGCGGCTGTTGAGCCAGGGCATCGTGCGGCGAATCCATTCAAGGAGCTGAAAAATTATTTTATTCCTGTATCAAACCTTATCTGCTTACAAGGACCAAGAGGACCAAAAAGTTGTTAAACAAACTTTTTATTCTAGAACTCTCATTTTCTACCTGAAAATTACTGTAAAGCGGTCTACACACCAAAGCCGGCGGCCCGGCGGCACAGCCCGGCGGCCTTATTTTGTACCATGATTGTACAAAATAAGGCCGGCGGGTTGGGCCGCCGGGCTGTGCCGCCGGGCCGCCGGCTTTGGTGTGTAGACCGCTTTATAGTTACAAAAATTAGGACGCAAGAAAAGTTTGTGGCTAAAAATAAAAGTCATTGCTTAGAAAGGTCTCTCTTAATTCTTCTAATCGTTTCAATCACTAGATAGGTGAGGTCAAGTGTCAATTAGATAGGAATGATACTTACATCGCTGGCGAGACGCTCGTACTCTTCCATCAGGCGTTCATTCTCCTGGTTGACTTTGAGAACTTTGCAGATGCGGTTCGCGGCCGTTTCAGCCTAATAACATAAACGCGTCTTATAATCCTATAGACTAGTTTTGAGACAAGAAGATCATAATAATATAATTTAGTATTCATCATCAGGGGAACGGCACAAAAATATACTTTTTGGTTAATAGGTCAAAACAAAACTAATGGAGTTAGATGAAAATGTTTTATACAAACCTTCTGAGCACCAGAGAAGCAATGGTAGTATGACGACACGTATGTCATGACAGCGCGCTCGTCCGGCATCGCTGTGTTCTGCAGATCTGACAAGCGGTACGCAAGCAACTCTGTTAGTTCTCATGCGAGTATTATTTTAATCCGAGAATGCTTGTGTTTAACCCGAATGAAAGTATCTTCTCTAAAATATGACACTAACGATCTTACAAGTTGTGTAATTTTAAGCGACTTAACAGACAAAACGATGAAGGCATGTAATTTACGAGAGGTGATAAATTAGCAAATTAACCAAAATAATTTCTTATTTAAAGCGATTATACCCCATATATAAAAAGCATTCGTCAAAAACACAAACATTCTACAATACAACATTTAACGTAAGTTATGACATAAAAGCTTATATCAACGTGTTATATAAAAAAGGGATCATTGCTGACATGGCTTACAATTACAACATCGATTTTGGAGGCCATATTGGGACAAGGAGGGATACTGATACAAAGACTTATGAATATGTCAACTGTCTTGACCATGTAGTTCAGGATAACAAAGGCAGCTTAGGTAATAATAGCTTCTGGAAAGCAGAAGGGACACTCGACCATGCTATCAGTGACACACAAAGGCCTGGCGTTAAATTTTCGTATATCTTCATTAGCGTTCGGTTGGCCACTTGTTTTTGTACCTGTTGAGCGCCTTGGAAAGCGTGGTAGTAACATGACACATAGGTCATAATGGCGCGCTCGTCCGGCTTTGGTGTGTTTATAAGGTCTGCAATATTTATGAATTGTTTGTGTTTAGCTCAACATTCGAAATCACCAAAAAAAGTCCTCATTTCAAGCGATGGTAATCTAAATCAACGGAGCAAGATAAGGAAGCTTGCGCTATATAAAGTTACTTTAGATTTCTGATCGTTTTTTAAATAGATAGCGGTGTTTAAAGTCTGCTTACCATCGGGGTCCAACATTCTGGGGATATCGAGATACTTCTCAGCGACGTCGAAGGCAGTGTTCAGGTTCTCCATAGGGTTGTCCTTGGAGAGTTTGCTGTAGTCGATGAGGTCGGGCCTGTGCCTGTGGATGAGGGCGCAGAAGGCCAGACCGTCCTTGAAGGACAGGTGGAAGTTCTGGACGTTGACGTTCTTGTATGGTGCTGTCTTGCGCTGGCACCAGAGTAGCAGACCTTCCTGGAAGTTCAAGTTTAAGGATATCAGCGTGATTTCAGCTAATGATGAAACTTCTGTATGATACGCTCTTTCATATGAATACATGGTATAATAGTGGTTACCTATGTATTTATATATGGTAACTCTCTTCGTTCTATTTTAAAAAATTGAGAGATTCTAATTTAGAGTGCTCTTAGTTGAAAGAAAATGAAAAGTCACTGACCTTAGCGGTCATTTCTTCGACTGAGATGTCCTGGATGGCGAATCGTAGAATGATGGTCCAGATCATACCCAGGGTCATCTTTAGGTTGCCATCGACGATTTCTTCAGCTCCGATAGATACCAACTTCACGCCTAAAATTACAAATAATATCTTTAGGTAGGTTTTGTATAGCGATGATAATAAAAATTTTCCTTATAATGTTATAATAACCTACTGGTTCACTCACAGCATTTTAATATGCATTAGTTAATTAGGAGTAAATATTAATTTTATTTGTATTTTGCATTCTACGAGTATATTAGGCATGTTGGTGCTACCTACGCAATACACTTATTTTTCAGCTCATATACCGTTGATGTTGTTTGTCCTTAGATCCTTACTAATATTATATAAGATGGGTGGATGTTTGTTACTGTTTAACGCATAAACTACTAAAATATTTTAATGAAACAGTAGAAGTAGCGTATATATCAGAATAATACACAGGTTTTTTTTACCGCGGGAGAGTCCATTAGGTATAAGGCGAGCAAAGCCACAGGCGAGCAGAGCCTTATCGCTAAAGAGCGATCTCTTCCAGGGAACCCTTGGATGACAGGGGTGTACTAATACTAATAATTGATATCTACCTACCTAAATATAGGTACTTAGTAAACAGTAAACAGTTACACACGTTTACAGTAGGTATGCGGTATATTTACCTTTGGACGCAATAAAATCCAAAGCCTTATTGACGTTGGCGATCTTGTGGAAGCGCATCTTGCCGCGGTCGGGCTTGGGCAGGGTCTCGCCGGAGATCACCTCCAGCAAGAGCATCAGCTTCAGGCCATTGCGGAAGTCTTCGTCGATGTTCTCGATGCCTGTGCCGGCCTTGCGCAGGTGGCTGTTGCACCATGCTGTGAACGTCTGGAAATATAACATGGAAATTTAAGTAACTATAGATACCTATAGGTTAATTTTTGAGATGCGGCAGTAGCTAAGTGATAGCATAATCGTTATTGTTACAGGAAAACATGTTTAGGAGACTATCCATTATTTATTAAGATATTCGAAACTGTTTTTACAGATTTTTCAAAAGAATGTCTTACGAAGTGTTAGCAAAAAACGTTTTATCTCCATTGGGCTAATCTGGAAATAATTTCAATTTTATGTCAGTCGGTACTGTCTCCTTGTAGGTTCAGGTTAGGAACCTATTTTAGAAGCTAAGTCTAATTATGTTATTGCTAGTTTACTTGACTGTTCAATTTTAGAACAAGATTAATTTGGATTTATAAAGGGTTTACAATATAGTATAGTAGTAGGTGTTAACTTCCCTCGATATTTCAAACCCGAGCTCAATCAATTCGTTTCGTTGATTATTCAATTTGGAGCATGGAATGGTATCGGAAGTACAATTGGTACGTACAAGTCGGTTAATCAATACTGCAGTTGCAATCAGGTGGGGGAGCGAAAGAGGGTTCGACCCTTCTGCCGAAACCGAATTTGCAAGTAGGTTGGTGGGGCTGAGCACAGCTGTATTGTGGACCCTGTTTGAACTGAATAAGATGGAACTTATTTCGGGCTAAATAACACCTCTTGTTGTTTGCTGGAACCTATTAGATAAAGTTTTTAAAATTATCTTTTAGATGGCAATTTTTTTTATTTTCGTAGAATCATGAGTAATCTTCAATACATGGACACGTCAAAATAATTGCAAACTAATTGAATACTTAATTATTAACTCCTCTATGAATTCCTACAATATTCTCTACTGTAATTAATTATGTTGAAGAAAAACTAATAGAAATCGTTTGAACATACCTACGTTATTAATTTGCAGACATAATAAAATTGTCCTTGTCACGGACTGTGTTGAACAGTTGAACTGTAACATTTCCGTTTACAATTACTGATATCATTTATGTGATACCTAACCAACACCATAATAAGTACCTATAGATAATTAATGCTATAAAATTAATGTTAAAGTTGCATGACGCAGTGATATTTAATATCTAAAAGCATAGCGTTATTTTCTATAAAGCTTGTTTGAACTAGTAGATACTAAGGTTCAAATATATTTTAAACAGGTTTTTGTCACATTACGAGACAGCTTAACTGGAACAATTCGTTGTGCAACACAACACTCCCAATGGTTAATCATTAGGTACTCGTATTTGTTCCGGAGGCCCAAGGCCATGTTTACCTGATAAATTCAACTAAAGTACTTTTCTATGAAGCATGCGTGACCGTCGTCCATTCAATAGCCGATGACAATTACCTCCTTAACAAAACAACAATTCAGATGCGTCATCAATTTGTATCAATATTCTGCGCCTCTGATAGAATCGGAAGAAAAAAGTTCAGATACATGTCACGCATGGAGCTAATTAGTTTAAGTCACAGATTAAGTCAAGACGTAGATTTTCTGCAGTCATTGTTAAAGAGTTCACATTGGAAACGAAGTATAAATCTTATAAAAAATATTGGAACCAGAGCACTCCGATGGCATTCTCGTAGATGTAGTATTACTTAGTAATTAGTAGGTTTATATTTATTGCAAAGATCACGATACACATTCTAATTTATGCTTTTGCAAAGGGCCGTGGATATATTAGCGAAATATCTTGGATTATTAAAGTGCCCAAACTGCATTCTCAGGTCGTAACGTATGAATCATCTTGGAAACCGCTTCTTGGCACATGACGGCAAAATTATGCCCTACCACATCCGCATAACCCTCACAATTTGTTACGTGTCTAATGGTAAAGGTGTTAAATATGAATTTAACTACATACTTTATAGTTTATAAAATGCTAATGCCAAATATGCAGATAGTCATAATCAAAGAAAGTTCTGATTAATCTCATGATATATCTCTTCTGACTTATACGGGAAAGTAAAACCTTTACTGCGCTGATGTTGTTTTATCGTTTGTCAAGTAAAAATGCGCCACTGCGTTGGTATCACAAAGTGATTTACTTATACTTTGTTGATACTAAACTGAACAGTAGGAAATTTAAATGAAAACAGGCTGTATTTACTTGCCAGAAGTAACGGGTTTCTATTTGAATAATTTGTTTTCATCGACGGTGAAGCAAACTGTGGAATGCTATTCGGTTACTCTAAAAGAGAACATCTTGAATACAATTCATAATATGAGATTGTCATAGTAGATACAACAGTGACCCGACGGGACTACACCCGTCCCTGAGACAGGGCATCAGTGACCCAGAATATGAAAATAATCTAGAATCACCTTGTGACTGTCTCCACGGTCGAGCCCATTCTAAATTAAGATACGCAGGTGTGGACGCGAACTACTTGGAATTAAATAATAGAATCTTGTAGCAAGCACCTTCACACTGTCAACAACTACACAAACGTGAGAAGTATGGAAGGTTGCAAATATAAAATTTCAAAGCAAATAACGGAACGAGGCTACACCTCGAGCTATACTTGTGTATCTTTCTGGGTCGACCAGACTATTATTGTTCAAATATCTACTCAAATGACTTGAGTCTTCGATCGAATTTCACTTTCTTTTTGTATTGATAATGATACTCGTAGTTTGAAATTTTACGATCATTTCGCTAGACATCAGGTCAAATTACAAATGTTGTTGTTCAAAGTTTGACCTTTATTAAAGAGATGATTACGCTAGTTCATGAACAATTTTGCCCATTGATCGTAGTCATGATCAATTACGATAGATAAATAAGCACGTTGAGATCCGTTACATGAAACGACAATCATTATTGCATTAATGGTTGTTTTGCGTTCTGCGTCAATTGCTAAAATCATTAATTCCATTATTATTGAGTTGAATGCGAAAAAATATTGCCAATGTTTTCGTTCTCCTAAAAATATTCACGAGTTCAAAAACTTTCTCCATAATTATCGAAGGCAATTTTAATTCAAGGTTGTCCGTTAATGTCTTGACAGTTCTCGAAACCTGTTCTCTGTGTGTGTACTCATCTTCCTGGCCGATACATTAACTTTAATGAGGTAGCAGAAGCATTAATGTTGTATCCAGTTATAAAAGCTCTACAAGTCCGTAATCCAATAACTTTTTGTTAAGTATGCGCTACCTTAGACGTGCCCTATTTGTCTTCAGAAAACGACATGCCGTCAGCATTATGATTAATGTTTTTAATATGCAAGTGATTGCCAAAGTCTACTATATGTATATCGTTGCATATGACTATTATCAAAATGCCACTGTGAATTTGCCAATGTTTATTAGAAAACATAATTTAAAGGTCACGAATAGGTCATCCGAAATTTTAGGTCACGATATTATCTAGTTAATTATAAATATTGTAATTAAATAGATGTTTGTCGTTGTTGTTTTTTAAATCGCGCTATAACATGTTTTATAAGGATACAAGCTATGAATTATTTATTAGAGAAATTATTGAACGTTCAAAATACGTGTTTATAAAAAATAGTAGGTAAATATAATCTATTATGTGTGAGTTATACGAGTGCTTTCTTTAAATTTATAGTAGGTACCTACATAATATCTATTATGATTTAAATCATTACTAATACATAGTACCTAATGATGCTTTTTCGAATTAGAGATACATTTACATTCTAAATCTCTGCAGGTAACTACTTTCACTTTGCAGCGAATAACTTGCATTTCAAGGTGCATTGAATTATATTATTTTAGAATCGTATTTTTAGAGTATGTAAAATGGATGTAGGTAGGTACATTTATAGTCTTATATTATTATAAAGAGTTCAAGAAAAAGTCGGACACTCGACTTTTTCAGACAGTTTAATAAATGTTCTTCTAATCCTTTCCATGTCTCAAATATATAAATCTCTATTAATATGTTTGCTGGCTACATAAAACTTTCTTTTAAAGCTGCAAAAATCTAATCTAGTAGGTATAAAATATAAATACGTGAGTGTATGCTATATAATATTATTTTCCACATCTTTGGATGATATAAAATATGATTTGCTTAATGATCTAAAAACGGAATGTTAAAATATCTAGTGCAGCGACCAGGACAGGACAAACGATAGTTATTTTGATTGATGATGGCTATTCACGTGGGCGAGTGTTGGTTCCGACCGACCGACGTTTCCAAACGATACGATAAACAGAATATCTATGCGTAATCAAAAAATAATTTGCTCACAGTCATGGAAATCAAAGAGTTATCATTTTTGCATCTGTAAGTAATTTGTTTCGATGACATCATGTAACGACATATCCAAATATACCGTATTACTCGTGAATGTTATTAATACATAATTATCGAACGAATTGAACGTCGTTGTTTGATATTAATAGACGTTATTGATCCATTGGTTCACCGAAAAGATTAACCGTTTGCTCAATTAATACTAGATTCCCAATTAATACGACAATTACGTGTTATCCAATAACATAATCCAACAATGTTTAGCATTTCTAATTATTAAGAATAGACTACATACATGATGTCTAAAATCCTCTATTAGGTACCTTTATAGGATTAAACCAAATGACCAAAAATTTATCACTGTAATTTATAACAGTAAAGTTTCCTCTAATGAGATTCACAGACCCACCTGAGGTTTGGTCGGGATTTGTGCCAAACCGCCCACAAATTACGATAAACAATACCGTGACCGTTAGCCGACATGCATTTTGTATTGTAAAAGATGACGAATCGCGACTAAGGAAAATAAATACCGGCAAAGCTTATAATACCTACCTCTAATTAATAAACAAGGTGTAGGTCCACATTAATTGGCACCAAATGATTCAAACTAGTATATTATGTATCTGTGTATGAATTTCTTTTCCATTTCGCGAAGCTCTGCTATAAGGTCGTGGGTTCAAACCCAATGTAATTTTCTTCTTGAAGTATTCAAGAAGAATGTAAGACCATGTTCGCATTGTAAACACGTGAAGGCTAACACGTGAGGATACCGGCGTGTTATGAGAACTTTGAAAAGTTTGAGGGACAGTGTCATTTAGCAACCCGCACTTGATCTCTCTCGTCAAAAGAGAAGTCCCTGAGTCCCAGCAGTGGGAACGTAAATAAGGGTGATGATGAAGTTTTGCTAACCATGTATAAATTATTTAGTGAAACTGTTAACGCAAAGCACTCACTCACTGTCGATGACTCGTCAAGTAAGCTATTCCTGGTTACTGTCCCAGTTTAATTACCTGGAAAAAATAAAAATGTGCATGAGTAACTTGAAATGCAAAATTCCTTTCTAATTTTATTATAAAACAGACAGTGATAGGATTTATTGTATTACAGATTCATATTCAAACACTGCTAATTTACGGCAAGTACTGTGCTGACACGAAGTGGGTGTTTGAATGGTTATTATTATACCTCTAAAATTTATTAGAACCTATATTTACATCTGGCAACGAATGGGTAACAATGTGGGCCTTAAAAATGGTTATAAATTTAAAACTTAAATGCTACAAACGTTTTGTTTAAATTTTTCGACCGACGAAATTTGTTAAACACCTGGTAGTTAAAAGTTGAACTGAAACTGAACCAGCAAAAACATTTAACTCTTGTCCCTACTGCGGTTTTATAAATAAACTAAGGCAATAAACCCAGTAGCCCATAAGGCTTGCTATAAATACGTCGAACGAAATCTACCGTTTCGCAAGCAACAGATTAAATCTAGACGCTTCCTTATGTCAATAATGATGTAAGACTATCGTATCAAGACTGTGTATCGGCAGGCAATGTTTATGTTGTAGTTACCTACTGACTTATCAATATAGGTACATACTATCATTAATGTCGAAAGTACAATCAACATTCCGAAAGTGCTTAGGTCGTTCATTGTTGTTTCATATTTATGGTCCTATACGATGCATAAAATAATTTTAATAATTAAATTTATTAAATTGTAATCTAAATATTAATATGACTTGCTTAATATAGCAATTTAAACCCAACATACTATAAGGTAAATTAATCTTTGAATCTTTTTGAATTTGTATTGTCTATGATGGGATTAGACTATGCGTATCTCTGCGTGTAACCCAGTTACTTCAATCTGAACTTTTGGTTAAATATAGAAGAGTTGAGTGAAGATGGTGACAGGCAGTTTGGCTTCCGTAGTTTTTGTGCTAATGAGATTTACGTTTTGGTTTCCAGAATTTTCTGGTCATTATAGAATGAATACATCATTATGCTATGGAAGTTTAATTGTTGAATATTAACATTTTATTTTGTCTCAAAATACTCTCTTCTTATTAAGTCTGTGTTGACTAGATAAATGGTTTAAAAGTTATCATGTATTTCCGTGAATTACGGTTTTAGCCAGCATTCATAGAATCTTTACTTTAGTTCGGTACCCATCTGTTTTCACTATACCAGTTTTCTCATGGTTCTCCTATTAGTTATCCATTAATATCAACAACTTTGTTACGAAGTGTTTTGTAGTAATCAGCTGGTACCTACTCTATTGTTAGCTTCTTTGCCGCCGTGTGAATGAGACGTGGAAAGTCGATGATAGGTATTTATTTCAACAGTTACCCGTTTCTCTTCCAATGAGCTTGAACTATCTGCTTTTCATGTATGGGTAACACATGGTCCTTTCATTTTCTTTGGCTATTTTTATAAGAATAACTTGTCAGATTTTAACTTTACCAAACTTTACAGTTATTATCATCATGTTCATATTGCTATTAGATTTCAATCTGATTCAAACTTATTTAACTAAAATTATTTCCTACATTATTTAGTTCTGAATTATTTCAATTCCATCTTCTTTCGTGAAATATATTCGCAGACAAGCCGTAGAGTCATTATTTAGAAGAGAGCGTCACGCGCCAGGGATAACAATAACTTCCTAGCCGTTATCGGTTCTGTGTCATTTATTTCGTACAACTCGTCAATATTTAAATTATGTGGTTCAGCGTACTTGGTCGATCAAATGTAACTAAAATGTAATACTTAAAAATAGTTAAGTACAAGATACTTCGAAACATTATGATAGTTTCATAGTTGGATAGACAGACGCAAAAGTAAACTTACGAAGGTTTCTGTTATTTTCAGGACTGGATAGCTCCTTAAAATATTCAATCTCGTAAGGTATTTTTTATACCATAATATTTTGCACTGCAAACTTTAATTTATGTATAGAATGTGACATTTTGTTTGCCATTTAAAATCATAAGCAGCTATGTGTAGAATGCTAACAGTTCCTGGATTGCAAACCGTGTTATTAATCTGAATAAATAAATATATTGCCTTGTAAATGCCACAATTTACGATGTGTACCGAAGAAATCAGTTACCCGAGAATATTGGTATATTGTTTCGGTGGTATCGACTTCACAGTGCTATTACATTACAACCTTTTTACTAAATACCAACTGAGATGTAGAATAAAACATCTAAAGGTAAGCTCGAAGTCTCAGACACGATCGATATTTGGAGGGACTCGTGTTTAAACTGTCTGTAACGTGTAGGTACTAGAATTAATTTCAGCAGCACTGATATAATACACAGATTTATTCATTTTTTACACAGTATATACTCGCCAACTCAACAAAAAATAAAGTCCGGGTAAAGACAGGCTGTGTTTAATGTACACATTGCACATGAATCATTTTATCATTCTCAATATTCTTGGATTGGCATTGAGTAAGGCACCTTGCATAATTAGTACATTGTCTAAGCAAAACAAAACACTAGGCGTCCTATTACCACCCACCTATCCTAGAATAATCGCTTGGCAGTCTACCACATACCTATGTATTGTTGGTGTTCTCGTTTTGAGGTCATACAAAATACAGGCATTATGTCACAATAAAGGGTGTTTACAAGAAAGAACTTCTTATATCGAAAATGGGTTTCTATGATCCTACAGCTTCTGCAATAATACTCGTAGTGAATTCGCAATCTAATAGCGGAAAAAATGTTGACACAAAGCACGTTTAAATAACAAATTATTCAATTGGGACATACTCAAAAAAGAAAGTTACTATATTCAATCCATATCAATCTTATATTATGTTACATGTACCTACATAGATAATAGGTATTCAAATAACGTACACAACATTATCGTTCGAGTCACGAATATCAACAATACCAAATTATTTGCTATCAATCAATGAATAGCCATAGCTATATCTGTAAGTACCTAGGTACTTCTGATAATATTCATAATCTCTATATCAATTTCGAATATGTCTTTGATAAAGTTTTAAGTAGACAATCTCAACATATCATAGTCCTAAAAGGTTATAAACCAGTTTCAATAAAAAAGCAAACTCTTTCAAGCTATAATTTCAAAATAGTATAAACGAATAACTGTATTACTATTAAGAACAGTAACTGAAGATTGCAGTTTCCCAGTACAAGTATCTTAGATTCCATAACCATATGAAGCTTTATAGCTCGATAAGGCAAGATCTACAACGGTTACATTGAATGTACAGGATAAGAGTATCGTAATCACCCGTATCTATGTCCAATCAATGGTTGCACTTGGCGTCACTCAGCGAGCGCAGTGTTTATTTGGCCAACGAATTCAATGTTGAGCAACAACGCCTTGACAATTCATAAGCGGAAACGTCTAACAATTACTAAGTCTATGTTGATATAATTAACAACTCTTGGAATGAGACACGAGACGAATATAAGCTGGCTAGAATTACTATGATGCTTGTATTCTTAGACGGTGAATGATAAAATGAGTAAGCACTGTCGTGTTTAAATGTATCTGGGCCGGCTGCAAGGTCGCGAGTATTGTGCAGTTCGCAACCCTCGTGCCTATTGTGATTATGAGGGTCCGAGTGAATAATAGTAGTAAATTGAGAGCCAGTCGTCAGTCGTCGTCCCCTCGAGGCACGTAACGCGGTTATATCCTAACAGATAATCGTGGTTGATATCACTGCGCACCACGTGTGTTCAAATTGCTATGTTTATATTGTAATAGGTATGATAAAGTTGATAGTAGGTATTCTGTGCCCGCATACATTTCGGTAATTGTTTAAACAGTTTGACAATTTAAATTAATTGGAGCATTATTGGCATAAGAATTTGTATCGGTTGGTATAATGAGTACATGAGGACATTGCCCAAGGAGAGCAAATATATAAATTAAATTGAAGTACGTACGTATCGTTAGCAGTCTAAAGTAGAGCCAAACGACATTCGGGTAAATTTAGTACCTACGCTTTTCTAATTATATAGCAAGTGAGTGTAAGCATTTCGCGTGGGCAGCTGGATATAGTCGAAAATAAACGTTGTTGGCATCGGCCCGCCTGCAGTCTATCCGAAAAATGGCCCGATGTCTGTCTAGATAGAGATTTCTCATATTTTTCAAAACATCGCTTACGCCGTCACCTCCTCATTTCATTCGCCTATTTTTGTGACGATTGAAAGAAAATTCAATATACCTACTCGTTTTGCTTATCATTGTAATTTTACTATTGGTCGATTAGAAGTATTAGAACCAACCGACAGACCTTGATTGTGTTGTGTCGCTCTGCGAGTTATAGAAGTCATTATAGGTAATTGGGTTGACCTCTCCAATATAAGATCTGAGAGCATCAATCTATTTATTGATGTTATAACTAGTCTATTTTTTAAACGACCATTTTATTATCAACTTTTGTGTACTGCACAAATCACTAGCATTATGATCGGTGCATGGTCATCGATAAAAGTCCCCTCAACGTCGAAGTAAATACAGATTTTAACGACATACTTAATTCGAACCGTGTAGGAAACCTAGTAAAGGTGTATTGTGATAAACACACCTGGCGGGTGGGTTGGAGTGTGGGTGGATGTCGCACGCGCAGACGCCTTCAAACCTGCGCGAGCCGTAAAGTAATAAGAATAACACGACGCAGCCTCGCCTCCTGACGAAGGGCTTGATTTAACGCACTCACGTATTCAAATGCCCTCTGATACATTTTTTTTTGTCAAATTATGATTAACTACTACAGTTCAGTTTTCTAGGAAATGTTATGTTAGATATGAATGTTGATAGTTATGTCTAAAGAAGTCTGATTCATAAGAGAGCAATGAGCAATGATAGTGGTGAAAGTTAAAAGAGGAGAATGACAGAGAAATACATGTTTTTCACATAATGTGAAAAGAACCAGATGATGATGATGATTTAAGGAAGGTACAGTTTAACAAAAAAGGTCTTAGAAATTGTTGAAATATAACAAAAAATATAACATAGTTATAATGTGAGCTGTATGTTTTTGTACCAAAGCTCTTTTGTAAAGTTTCAATTCTCGTAAATGACCGGATAAATCCGCTAAAGAGTTAGTGTAGTTAGTTTAATGCAAGGTTCAATGACAAAAACAAAATGCAAGTGAAATCCGAAACGTTAATTTTGTAAAATGCAATTCAACAAAAAAACAATGTTAATGTACTCAATGTAAATTAAATTGAACAAAAAATTACATTGTTAATGTAACTATTTACGAAAAAGTTCAATGACAAAAACAAATTGCATTTTGAAATGCAAAACAATTGTCATTCAAAGCAGGGCATTGGTGCATAAGCATTTGTAAATCTTGTAAATTTTATCGCTTTGACTGACCGACGACGTTTTGTTTGCCAACTCATTAATAAGGCTTTAAAGATTCATCGTGTTACTTTATTGTACAATCTTTACCATTGAACGTATTCATAGCAATGGTTTTAACTAAAGAACTTTACTTAGATTTGTGTTTTTCTAACACATTTATTGTCGAGGCTGTCCATTTAATATTTTCGAGTCATGTTATGTTACCTAGTATTATTTATTGTGGTTAAGTCATGACAACAATAAAATATATGATTTTAATTTCCCTAAAGAATATAATATTATGTAACTATGAATATACCTACTATCAATATAATGAATTGCTACCCAATTTAGTATTTATTATGGAAAGTACATATCATTTTATATTCAACCTTTATTTATGTCCAATGTAATAATATTCTTAATTTGTTCTGTAACAAATATTTATGTTTAAAATTGTATAGTAGATACTTTCTTTTCTAATATAGACCTAGTGATTTTTTATTTATTTCAATTTAATGGTACCTTATGATAAAAATAACTATTTGTATCACTTTCTAAGTAGCCGATTTGTAAACAATTTCGTTTAAAAATGCAAAATGCTACAATTATGTCTTTAATTATCTTTTAGAGATTTAATTCTTGGCCTAATAAAGTAGGTTAGTTTAATTTTATTAATGTTCTGTTTACTTATCTACTTTTATGAACTCTTTTAATTCATGAGTGAAAAGCTGGTTTCGCTCGCCCATTACGTTACTAAGTCAAAGTTTATCACGGCATAGAAAGCTACTTTCAAGGTATCTAATGTTTAAACTTTCAGTCACGATTATCATCATTTCTAAAGGACATTCTTTGTGGAATACTATGGTCTTTTCTTGTAAACTTGTAAGATTCATGCCATTACAATGACTATTATTTTTACTTCTAAGTTAATTATTCAGTAAGTCTTTACTTGCTTTATTTTTTTCAAACATCCTGCTTTATTTTATTTCGATAAAGTAAATACCAGCTAGTTACCATAATTCGCTAATTCATACATGAGGTATTCTCACTAATTAATGATCCTTCAAAACATCAGTACTTAATAAAAAATCGAAGGGGTTTTTAAAGTATCATACATCGTGAGCATTCTTGAATGCGTAGTATTTCTTTGCGGATGTGGTTGGATATACGAAGGTAATATCAACCCATGATCCAGTTTGTTACGGATGAAGACGGCCCTAAATATTGATATCAGTTTCCACAGAATTTGAATTTAAATATTAGTTAACAGCCATGAGGAGTTTACTGTGGGAACTGACAATGCAATGCTCAATTCTTGAAGCTGTGCCAACACTAAGCTAAGCACGACCAGGAAAAAATAACCTTGTTATTTGTTATGCAACTTATTATGTTATAGGTAGCTCAAGATATTAACTTAAGTAGGAGTGGATAAAAGTTTGTAAAGGCTACGTATTATATAAGAATTTTACTTATACTAAACAGATTTAATAATCCCCTGGTCAAACATAATCAAATAAACTAAAATATTCAGCAAAAACAACAAAGATTTGGAACTCCGAGAATTGTAAACGACAGCCATGTGTCGTATTTTGTATTTCCAATAAGTCCTTATCGAAAAGGTTCCATACGTTTAGCTTATCGGGTGTCAATGTCCTCGGATCTCATGGAATTAGGTGCGCGAAAGGTATGCCAAGGTGACAAAACCAAGGTGAACGTAAAGATAATTTAAAACTGGAAACTGGAACAAATGTTTAAGAACTCGTACAGTATCTGGCTGAATGAAATGAGTGGGCCTACGATAGAATATAAAATTACAATGATAAAGCTGAGGGATTTTTTGTAAGATCATTTACAAAGTTCTTTATTGTTGTCATAAAAGATGACCCTTAATGTTGATACAATACAGTTGGCATTCGTATTATCAGACACTATCCTACCGAGCACACCTAGCGTAAAATACCAGATTAACTATTTACAAGCGAGGATCGCAAAACTGCATACCGAAAGAAGCTTACAATAACGATGGAATAAATTAGTAGTTTCATGTAAATTACTATTTTATAACCAGTTCCGAGGTCGTCCTCACCACTTTCACGCACGATTTCTAGTGTGACCAGAAAGTAACTGATCTTACTTTTGATATATTATAAGTTGCTTGTGTTTTGAGTATATTTTTATTAGTGACGTAAGCCATCGATGATTGATTAAGTTTAGAAAGTGGTTGTTTATTCGTGTTTTAAGCATGATAAGGATTTGGGAAGCTATTAGTTGTGCTAGTGACCTCTTTATCCCTTGGAGTGGTACATTCCAGCGGTTATCGAGTGCTACGCTAACGTATCGGCCGTTTGGCCGCGACATTGACCCGCCATACGTGATCGGCCATTGCTCCGGGTGTCGCAGGCTCTTTGTTTATATCCTGCGAAGCCTACCGTGCGACGTGCGACCCTCAACGTTCATTGTCCCCGCACGCATTCATCTAGCCACCATTCTTAGGCGAAGTAAGCCATAACATTAAACATACGCGCTGCATTGAATGAATGATGGCATGTTGTGGTTGTGGACCGTAGATAAAAACTTAGGTTTTCTCTGTTACTAATTCTCAACGTCTATATGAAACATAACGTGCGCGTTTGTGCATTGAGATGTTAACTTTATCATTTTCACATTTCTTGAACATCACAAATGCAATTACAAAATTAGTTGTAATCAAGATAACTACATCAATTAAAGTTTACAATGCAACACTAATACTTTTGATCTTTTAGTACATATAAAATGTTCATAAAGCTGTTGGTAACATTGTGGCAACAGCTGGATGCAAGCCCAATAGGAGTACCTATATGAAAGTTCTCGCTGGCTAGAGTAGTGTCGTACGTAAGTCATTAATGACATTCCGCAGGCTGTGGCCGCCGTGCGTGAGACGGCCGTCCGCACCGGCCAGATGGCCAGCGGCACGGCACGGGCTGCGGAACTCCCTCCTACGCTATCAATGCACTCAGCAGACGCTGGAGCCTCAATGATTTCCTGAAATATGGTTTTCATGGTGACGCAAAGTCCGACGCCCGCGCTTTCAGCGGCGCCTGCGCTGAACCCATTTTAGGACATGACTAACGGAAATTCGACTCCTCTCTCTAGCCCGTTCTCTCCCGCGGGAAGCGTCGTGCGTCTGTCTCGCTCGCGCGAAAAGCTTCAAGAAATCTTTTAATAGTGTCCACGGCCGCGATCTACTTTCAACTAGTAGCGGCGGGAAATGTGCAAGATGAGGGATTTTTAAATAATTTATGTTAAGGTATTATATAAAATTTAAATTTGTAAAGGTCACCTTAGAATTTTTGGGTTTCTCTAATTAAAATGACAGCCTTAGTAAATTGATAAATTTAGATTCATAAATTGGATAGATTGTTAGCGCTGCCAATTCGTAGCCGGGTGCAGGACAGATGTAGTGTAACAGATAAGATGTAGTAGTAGGTATATCTTCTGATAGATGAGTGCAGTTGAACCGTAGAATTAGGTATTGATTTGTAGAAAAAAACATAAATAATATAATAACGTGAGTCACTTCACGACCGAGCCGATAAGGCTTTCCTGCTAGCTTGCGTGTTTACTGAATTACTATTTATGTTATTGATATTATCCGATCTACCTACCTTAAGGACCTATGTGTAGATGTAAGGTGTGTCGTGTGGAACTGACCTTTTTCTGCTGCTTCTCCCAAGCCGGGTCTAGGAGACCCTCGCGCTCCCACTCCTCCTCCTGTTCCATATACCCGTCCCCGAACTCATAGCTATTCATCACCCCGTTGTCCATCATCATGGTCACCGCACTGACCGTCGGTTCGATGTTCGTTCGAGCCTGTGACCGCGAGCTCGCGTGTGTGTTTCCGCGCACTGCAACAGGCAGCCGGCCGCGCGCCCGCTGCGAGAACACTGGACACGAGCGCTACTAGCGGCCATACGCGGAACTTTCTACCTACGTTCCATTCTACCGAACGCCCTGTCAACGCTGACAGATCAGTTTGACAGCTGTCAGACGAGTTTGGCATTTGACTGAGGTTCCTACGCATTCAATACGATAGTTGATAACAGTTGGCATTGGCACTCTCACTCTGTATGTTTGATCATGATCTTTGCATGTATTTTTCCTAAATAATACATACATTCATATAAATACTACTCCGACTTAACGTCAAAAGTCTTTTAACAAAAGTTCTGACATTTCTAACTGCTGAAAGTGCTGAAACCTTATTAATTCATCCCTGCAGGGGACTTATTTACCCATTTTTAGGGTTCCGTAGCCAAATGGCAAAAACAGAACCCTTAAAGATTCGTGATGTGATGTCTGTCCGTCCGTCCATGTCACAGCCAGAAAATCCAGGCTATTAGATAAGTACCTATCAAAAAAGCACAAGGAGGATAAAATGAAGGGCCGCTGATAAAATACACAAAAAATTTATTGACCACATAAAATTTCATTGGATATAATCATAATCTTGCATTGCAAAATAACAATATACTTAATATTTTATTCTTTGAAGAACCCACATATAATAACATACTTATAGCAATATTCACGATCACAGGAAGGTTAAAATTTTGGAATAGAAAACTTATTTATGAAGAATCGACACGTAATTATATTGGTGTTCTACAAATTAAATCTAAATAGTATCTACGTCCATACCGATGAGTATTTTACTACTAACTCAGAAAATTTAACAGTTTGGGATCTGTTTAGATTTGCAAACAGATAGTAGGTACCTATATACCGATACATTTTACTAACATTTATTGAAAATTTCTATGCAAACATTCAAAAGAAGACCAGGGTTGGGCTTGGGCCATCCTTGTAATGATCTCGGCGTACTTATAGTATTCAATTCAACTAAACTCTTTCTTAGCTTTGAGCAAAGTTGCAGTGGAAATTTGATTCTCACAAATATTTAAGCTTAAAATATACCAGCATAAGTGTTTAATAACATTCATTCTATGTATGTATATTCTTAATATCAAAACATTAGTACAGACGATTTAACTTCTTTCAATGTACCTATTAGATTTCTCAAATTTAAGAACATTATATTATTACAATTTTGTCTTTTTAAGTAGATTCATAAAAGGGATGGAAAACTATTCATCTTAACAATAGTAAGATCTAAATACAAAACATCGACAGATACACACTGTATCTACATTTTTATACACAATTATTATGGAGTGCTTATTTGGGTATTTTATTTTTTTGGGAACAACACTAAATCAAAAACGTTCGGCGCCTAAAGCCTACTTCTAAGTAACATTGAACAGTAAGATGAACGTGTGCCAATCGATGTCTTTCTACAAATATGTATGTATTTTAAATCGACAGGTAACTAACGTTTATATGAATTTAATATTAATAAAATCAAGTTTTTTGTATGATATCTAGACAATTTGTAAATAAAAATGTGCGTAATTGCTTATGTTATACATACATATATTTTTATCTAAAACTTAAAGACGCATTTCATAGTTTTAGTATATAGTTTTTAAACAATTTTACTTACTTTTCATAATCTTTAAAGTTTATTGTTTCAGAGATAAGATACTTTTCCAAATACAAATAAACAAATTTGAAATTCTAACAATCATTATTTTGATATGTTACGCGTTGTATTGTTTTTTGTTTAAATTAATTTCCCACTAATTATTGTTTATAAAAGAGCTTTAGGATTACAGTATCTCTAAGTAACTAAATTAAAATTCCAAATTGCAACTACACATATCGCTCCAGTATATAATATAAAACATAAGCTGTGATAGAAATACACACGGACGCACGAAAAATATTTTCTTTTTTCATGAGTTGATATTTTTTCTAACATTTTTAAACACACCTATTATTGCTTGAATAAAATATTAAAATAAATTAACTTATCATTTTTCTTGGCATCAACAACATTTCAAATCCACAGATTAATTTAAGAAACAACGAATTTAAATACGTATAGGACTTAAGACATCGATAGATAAGCTTAAACAGCACCTAAGTACGTAGGTTGAGCACACATATTTATCTTGAAAGTTTTATATCAGGTAGATTATTCATTCTTCATATATCTTCAACATTTCATACCCAATTTTCGAAAAGTAGAAACTCTGAGTATACTTCATCTACTGCAGTACTACTATTTTAGTATCTACATCGGTTGAAGTAAATTTATCAAATGTTATAAGATCAATAGTTACAACAACGTCAATTTCATTATAATTTTTACTCTTTATACATTCCACTATAATAATATATTATTTTCATGTCAGGTTTGTACAAATTTTAGAGACATACTTTACTATGATGTTTAATTTATATTACATATATTTTTTATAATCTAAAATTTCAATATTTTAGAATTTTTTAAAATAACAGGTTAATGTATCAGTCATTTCTTTAAACGTGCGAAACGTTGAAACGAAAATATATATGTTTGAAAAGCTTATTTGGATCTCATGATAATATCGTTGAGACATATACAGACCTAATTAGTCCCAAGGAATACAACAAATCTATTTTCAATATGATACTTATGAGTCAAGGTCTAAACAATTTGGTTACAAAAATATAGATGATTATGAACACGTTTAGCTAGATTTAAAAATATAGGTTCAATCAACAACAACAAGGGATAGGTCAGGTATCCGAGTGTACAAATATTTCTCGAAATCTACTATCGTCCAGTACATCTATAACAATAATACTTACGAAGGCTCAACATACCACACTAAGAAGGACCCGGTCCAATCACTCGAATCTAACTAATACAGGGCCACAGCCAGGAGAAACACATCTGTCGATCACCGCCCGGTTCGGTAGGGATTCCGGTGATCCGGCGAAATCGTGACCTAAAAGCTCATAAACGCCTTCGGCTAAGGCTGGCTACGGACCTGATCTAATACACTGATATCCTCACAGCTCCGTTCATATCCCGTAGTCGAAGCTCTCGAACTCTGAGAAGCGCGAGTCCTGTTTCTGCAGCAGGCGCTGGTGGCACTCCTCGATGTAGTCGTCCTGCATGCGGTACATGCCGGACTGCGCCTGGTACGTCAGCGTCTCCAGGATCTTCTCGTTCTTGATCGTCTTCGTCGGAAGCACCACCTTTATCAACTCCTGAGGCGTTATCCTGTGCAGTTTGAGATCCCTAGCGAGCCTCTCCATGGTGCATCTAAACTCATTTCTTGCGTCCGTTTTGTTGACAGCGGATTTATTTGATTTTATCTTGTTCCTCGCCCAGAGGAGCATAGCTTCGAATTTCTTCACTTCTGAAATCTCGAGACTTCGGCACATGATCATTTGGACCATGGACTCTGAGAGGTTTAGGAATTCGGGCGTTTGGAAGAGCGCGTTGGCACGTTGTTCTATGAACGCTAATATCATGTTTACGAGTTCCGAAGCGGAGGTGTATCGCCAGTAGTAGTTTTCTAGAGCTATCAGCATGGTGCATGCCTGCAAACAATAAAAATTACAAAATAAATTGAGCTTACCACGGGGCTAGATGTCGTTGTGTAAAAATTGTCCAGCAATATTTATTTTATTTTTTATTTTTTATAATGAAAGTCAAACCACCAAAAGTATTATCATATTCATGCACTTTTGATTTAAATTAAAGATTTACTTGAAATAAGTCTAGCACGATCAGAATATTTTCGAGTTTAACGCATTTTATACACTTCCTATAATCTTCTGAATATCTTGAATTAAATTCATGTTGAAATGAATTTGTAAGGATGTGTGATGACTTTGAAGGTCCAAAAAGATTTGGGCTTTTAAGTTCTGATACATTTTAACTACTTCAACCCTAAGCCAATACTGCCAGAATAGTGAAGTAACTCAAAAAGAGCATGAATCCTACCACTTCTATCCTAAGGAACTGCTTGGCGTGATGGAAGCAGGCCTGCAGCAGCTCGGGCAGGTCGTAGTGCTCGGCGGCGCAGATGAGCCCCGGGATGGAGGCGCACGTGAGCGGACAGCTGCCCGTGTGCAGGTAGTCCAGCAGGATGCGGAACGTCTCCGGGTCGAACTCGATTATGGAGAACTGGAAGTCGAAATGTTGCTGCATATAATTCGACAGATGATATACGAGTACATCATTATGTGTGTACATGGGATTTCCCATTTTAGTTCTTAGAGGGTTTGGTTTTGGTATCAATTCGCATTATCACCATGTGATTCTGGTAAGTTCATAAAGTACACAAAGAACTTGTGCCCGTCATTTAGCATTTCGTCGTCTCTTAGTCGGTTTAATGATGCATGCAGTTAGGTATAGGTATGTATGTAGATCTGCCGTGTGGCACTTTAGCATAGTATGTCCAACTCATTCATTGTAACCACCAAAATAATGGTTTTGTTAGATAACAAGTAAAATAGAAAGGCAGGTAGAATGTCTTTCTTGGCATTTAGCCCGCTTTTTTCTCACAGTTATATATTAAGCCAATTAAACGTTTAATTTTATTTGTTTTTTATAGCAAAGGTGTACAAGAATTTATTTTGTTTAGGTACCTACATAACATTAGGTACCTACTGGAAGTTCGCATTTGTGTTTGTCGTTACTACTAATTCTATGAAACCGACCCCTATATTTTCTAATTTTTGTCACCCCTAAACGTTATAAGGTATATTATGTACTATCTAGACTTAAAACCATTACACCTATGGAAACCCGGAGCGTGCGACTGAATAAAGAAATATCTTAATAATATCTGTATGTCGGTTAAAAATGTACAAGATAAACAAATTTCTTTCTAAGCCTCGGGCATTTGCGTTTAAATTGGCATAGTTTCAATAACTGTCTCAATGGAAACTCGCTTGGGCAAACTTACCTCAGTTTGAGCAAGTTTGGCACGGTCCACTTTCTGAGCATCAGCACAAACGGACAGTCTTGGCACTGCTAATGCTGCGTTTTTCTCTTTATCCTTATCTTTTCCTTCCTTATCTGAAATAATTATGATTTATTTATATTACCGCGACATGATTGCTGCTAATGAATGGCTTACTATTTCAATATTTGTCTTACTGCCAATGTCTATATTTAATTCTATGTTATACAATTTAAGATCTTGGTGTGACGCTATGTATGTAAAGACTACGTTTTTATATTGTTACTCATGTGGAATGTACTTATGGATTTTAATTCTTCAATAATTCAAAATCTACCGAGTATCTATAAATGATTACTGACAAAAAATTGTACACTTTCTGACCCAATGGCTCAGCTATTTTTGCAAGGCGTTATAAGATTACTTTTATCAACAAACTCACGTCGTTTTGTCTGTAACTCTTTTTAATAACTATTCATTAGATAGTTTTGATAGATGTAACATTAATGGGGTTAAAATAAAACCTAGGGTTGGAGATGTGCCTGCTGCATCAATAAGTTGCCTTAACCCTGTCTCTATTCGGACTTTTTTCGTGGATGTGCACTGTAACACAACATATTCCACCGTTTCTTCTGCCTCGAACGACTACGTTTTTGAGGTGATAGTGTAGTTCGAAACAAAATCTATTTGTCTATATCTATCAAAAAATATTTTTTTAGGCATTTATTTTTGAATCCTAGTCTAGTGTTGTATACACTTACTGGAACAGTCTTGAGAGCTGGCCCACTTCTTCTTGTCGTCGGCGTTGAGGTGCGTGTGCTGCTTGCGGATGGAGCGGCCCCAGCCGGCCGTGATGGTGCCGAGGCGGGAGAACGCGCGCTTCACCATCGGCGAACTCGGAACACTCTTTGGTCTGAAAATAAAATAAATATCTTAATTTGTTAAATTGGGAAATAAGTAGCTTATATATATACAAAAATCAGACCACAAATTATAGGTTCACTTAAGCTATAGACAGCTTCCACATATAGCATTATACATAGTTGTATATTGACGGACAAGTCATAGCAACATAGCCCCGTGATAAGCTCATAAAATATGTCTATCATGTAGCATTTTGTTGGATTATACAATTCTCGTATAAACATTTTTGTATCCTTTTTTTTTCATTTACATTTAGGCGGAAGATTCTCATATAATGCATGTGAGACTGATCTATGTAAACCTAAGTAAATGATGATAGCTGAGTTTTATTCTGAAATATTACTCGTATAATAAAACTAAGCTCGCAACTTAATTTATTAACTCAGAAAAAATAATCTCCTTTTTAATTTATTTATTTAATATTAGGAAAACTAACATAAACTAAACTAAATTATATAATGTGCTATATAAATCGATAAATAGGTTATTATGGGTGGAATATAAATTTCTGACTGCAGTGACTTGAAAGTGTCTCAATAGATTCTGCGAGCACTTAAAAACAAGTGTTGGCATATTTTACGGATGAAGCATTCCACATTTATAACTCGGCGACTATTGTCTGTCAAGGCAACTCACGTCACAAACGTATAACAATCTTATTTCATAACGTATTCTCAGTCAAACTATTTCTTGCATCTGTTAATAGGTCGCTGTCATCAAATTTCTATTTGGGTTGTGAGTATGAAAAGTGCACTTTTTGTTTTTTTTTTGTCTTCTAAATTGTTCTGTTGTAACAACATAAATAAACCATTATTTAAGATACCTACCGTAATTAACAATACGCACTTTAAAGGGAAAAGTTTAGTTAGGAAATGAATTGATTATTTTTTCTAAAAAATATAAAAATAGAATGAACGTGTCAGAGCACATAGACATGGCGAAACAAAAAAGGTTCATGTACTACTACGAAACCTAAAGAAAGATAGGCCTAAGTCCACCAGTGGGTTCTATAAAGTTCAATCACAATAAAAACGAAATTGAACCTTTATTTCGTATTTATCTTCTAGATCTGTAAATTTTCTTCGTCTCCTAACCTGTATAGGCTCTCACCTTGGAGATTCAATATCTGGCACTTGAAGGAAGTTGCTGCTCTTCTGCTTGGGCGTGGGAGACAGCAGAGTGGGGGCCGGCCGCGCCAGCAGCTCCGCCACGGGGACTTGCGGGGATCCGAAACCAGACTGTATTCCGTACAGCATTTCTTGAAACACTCTGTGAAGGACAGTTTGTAATTTTAAAAGTTACCAACACGCACATACTAAAAAAAGCGTAATTACATAGAGCCCGCGCCACCTTTCAAGTCTTACGGTTAGTGCGGGAACTACAATATTAGAAACGTTAATATCTAGACAAGCAGCGCCACGTCTAACGGACTCGAGTTGCGGCGCGTACCTAGTCTAGTAGTAAAGTTTTTCTTTTAGACATTTTTGTTACAATTTTTATGCACACAACGTGGTGAAACATTTACTTTTATTTTTTTACAACGTTTTCATTATACTTGTTGATAAATTTACAAAAAAAAACCGCTACTTAACTTTTTGCGATACTATTTCTGTGATAATTATTACCTGCTTCTAACTCCCAGTATCGCCCGAACACCAATAAACTTGGTCTTCTGCTTGGATTGCCCCACGAGGAAGACAACGTCGAACAACTGAGCGTTAGTGGCAATATTCAGCTCGTTGTTCAAGAACACGCGGGTAAAGTCTTTGGCTAATTGGTCGTAGTCTTCGAACTGATCTCGCACTGAATCTAGTAGAGGGGAAGACGGTCGCATGTGGCCTATGGGACGCCACGATCCTGGAAACAATAATGGTATGTTTGAGTTAAACGTATTTAATTTCTAAAAAATTTAAAATAAATTAATTCCGCAGTAATAGAATAACCACTAATACCTGTAATAAAAATAACTAACTATGAGTTATTACGACAAATTCCATTGTCAGCGTTGAGATTTCTGTTTCACTGGCTTTGAGCTGAATATTTTATTTCCTGTCTGGTTGTCACAAGTCGCTAATATTATCTCAAACTTTTTCTCAGAATAGGAAAGTTTGGAACACGCCTTGAGATCGTAATATTTAGTGAAAACATATGACTGCCTTTGTCATCTTGACAAAGGAAGAACATTTTCATATTTGCTTAGAACTTGCTTTAATTGTTTGACTTTCGGTTGGCTTAAAATGAAATAACTGGCTTATAATTTACGTAGCGGTTAGGTTAAGTTTCCTGTGTGACTAATTGGACTCACCTCTGCGGTATGGTTTTGGTATTTGTCCCGTTTCCGCGTGGTTTTGTAGATTGGCCACGATGTCTTCTAGCATTTGACTCCTAGTTCTCTCTTGCATTCGGGCGAATTTTGGTGCCGAGTAGGAAGCCCTTTCACCGTTGACTATCTTTGTTAGCAGCCATTCTCTGAGTAAATTAGGTAAACAATATAAATATAAAGCGTTACTGTTTATTTTAATTTATTAATAGAATTAAAACTTACAAATTTAAATTTTAACCGCTTGCTTGAGAGGATATAAATGTGTAGATTTCCAATTAAGTTTAAACATGGTAATATTTCATGGTCACCAACTTTAGAATGTTCTTCGATTTGAATTAATTCCACAGATTGCATAATTGTTGTTAGGAACTATCAGGGTGCTCGCTCTTATATATGCCAGCAAACTTTCGCATCGCCGAGCTAATAGACGCTCGATGAGCATCACCGGCGCAAACTTGGTTATTATGGTTAGGTTTAGGATAGGTACTGTATATTATATCTATGCTCCAAAAGTGCACGTGTTGACGAAGTTTAATGAAGTTGATATGTAGAGTACTATAAATTGTGATATACAATATTACTTACTACTATTATTGTATAAACAAGGTCGTTAGGTCTTTTGCTTACCTGAACATAGGTCCTTTATCAAATACGCTTTGTTCCCAAAGGTAGGGTTTGTACGCGCCAACTTCATCTCTTGTTACCACGGACACTTCGTATCGAGTTGGGCGCCGTTTGATTTTAGCTGAGACTCGCACTGAAAATAATTTGTAATTCTCAAAGGTCAATAAACAAAAATTGTAAGATAAGTCAAAGATGGTAGGTAATTCTAGTTAATACTCGGAATATTTGATTAAAACTCTTCTACAAAAATATGTAACACAAGTGGAATTGGTAGAATTTATCTATGTAAAATCTGTCCAATTTGAATAAAATAGAAGACGCAAAGTAAAGTCAAATTAACTTACCCAAAATAAAAGTATGCAGAAAATGACTTTTGATGCAAGCAGGTGAAAAAGCTGTATTGTCAGCTTCAAGAAATACGACACACACGATATCATTCCCGATGTGTCGCTTCCTCTGCAGTTTCTGAGGGTCATGTCTCTCGTAAGGCAGCAGAGTGGACACGTGGAACATTATCTCGATGCCGCGCCAGTTCGTATATACAGAATACAAGCCAGTGAGGTCATGGACGGTGTCCAGACCACCTTTGTATTTATCAAATCCTGGAATAAATGACTTGTTTACTGTTGTGCAAGTTTAGCTGTCTGATTTTATAAAGCAACCTTTAGTAATTGCTAAACGTTATTTATCAGGAGTACCTATGTAAGCTTTGTTGTTCAACTTTTGATTTTGGACGATTATTAGATATTAATACTATGTGATATCATTATAAGATGTCTGTACGAGTTGAATTTTACTTAAATAATAAACTTAATTAAACTGTTAGATGTCAATTAATTACCTTTTAGTCTCACTTTCTCTCCCATAACTTGAAGAAACTCGTCAAACATGGCGGAGTTCTCGTTATTGTCCAAAATCTCTTCCTCCGTGAACTGATTCTCCTTCACGTATATAACCCCAACCTTCAGCTCTGATTTAATGAACACCTGAAATCGGAGACCAACGTTAACTCTGAACTTTAAATTACTTCCTTTCACTATTCTATGCTTCCGAGCTAAATAAAATTTCCATAAGTTTTGTCGAGTTTATATTTTATGACAAGAATTGATTGAAGGATTGAATGACGTCCGACTACTAGTTGGACTGATTCGGTGAAATGGGAAGGTCCGCGGCATAAAACAAGAAGTATTCAAGCTAGTGGACGTCTGATGTCTAAAGTGATTATGATGCTGATTGATTTTGAACGACCTACACGAACTTGAAATTATTATGTAGGTAGGTACTTTGTATCAGTAGCTTTAAAAATAATTGGAATTTCGCGTAGGCACAGACCAAGTTAAATAGCTATCCTATTAAACTCATCACATACTCATCAGTTGGTAATCATGATAGACAAGTAGGGTTGAGTTATCTATCAAGTTCGGTGATCAATCTAAGTTATGGGAAATATTATACCTAAAACAAAAGGTCGATAGTCTTATGAGGCATTATAGTTCATCGTCGTATTGCCAGTAACTTATCTTATTATTTTCCCAAATTGGTTCCTCTATCGCTGGCCTCAAAATCTTCAACAGAGTATACATGAATAGTTAACTTTTTTTTTTACCCGGACGTACATATTTATGTTGGTAAGTTTACTTTGATACAGGGCGATACTTAAATTCTGAAATAAATACATTTGGGACTTATGAGCCCAGCAAAAGTAATTCAAAGTCCCAAAAGTGTCATCCCTAAGTCACTTAAGTTAGGACTGATAAATTATTTTTTATTGTACAATTTTGAAATTTACAAAAAATAATACCTAAGCTTTCATAAATACATCAATAAATATACATAAATATATGTTGTATGCTGTTCTAATCTCAATAGTAAGTTCATCAAGCCGATCAAGTCTCACGGGGGTAGCTTATTATCTTTCCATTTACGTTACATATAAGGGTCTTTAACAAAAATAATCTCATGCTGATGGAAGGCAAATACTTAGCTAATAGAAAATTAAAATAGAACTTAAAAGAATGTCGCTCAAACTACCGAAGTATTTTGTTTTTTTTCTATTTTTATAATGAAACCCGTAATAATACTCGTAAATATTGGTAGCTTGGTTGGAGGCTCCTAATTTATAAAAAATGTTTATGTGAAAATAAAAGCAATAATAGCTTTGCTTTATATGGAGTTGACGTTGTATATGCTAGACATATAAATTGAAGAGATAAGTTATTTAGTATTGTTTTAGTCGTAAAAAGTTAGGCAATAACTTAAAAATACTTTATGAAAAAATTGCAAGTTTAAAAAACGAATACTGAAATTATTTTGTTTGTAGATTATCTTGAAATAAAGCTTGATTTTAATCTTGGAAATAATATCTAGAATAAAATAAGTGGCAGAGTAGGGATAAATGGGGTAGAAAGGTATCTTACTAAAATATTTAATCGTCGAAATGTCAAAACAAATTGGAACGACACGATAATACACTCCAGTTTGATCAAAACAGGGAGCTTGCGCTCTCTAGGGATGGGTTGGGTTGGTTCGCGTCCACTTGTTATCTATTTAATATCGTCCCACTACGGCCGTCCTAAAAAAACTCATACTAATGTACCAAGGTACCTAACTCACATTTTAATTGTAATAGTTTTGTTGAGGAAATCTCAGTTATATGTACAAGTAATAGTGGTTATTACATCAACTATTGCAAAGATACCCATTATAGCTATTTAATATTATTTTATGACCTCGAGTGTTGGAATTTTATTATATTTATAAATATTTTGTGTAGAGGAAAACTTTAAATAATTTTAGAAAAATATTATTTATCGTCAGAAAAGTTAAATAGACTGCCAAATAGAACATAATTGAAAGCATTTTGTAGCGGGATATTTATTTGTAAAAGTGACTTAAATAAGAATAAACATGCAATTCAATTAATATGTATTACTGTTTATCTATTTATGTTTAATATAGTGCTTAAAAGCAACTAAACATTTATCTCTTTGAAAAGCTAAATACACAACACATCTGAAAGCAGGTGCGCTTCTAATGATACCGTTCACGATTGTGACAATTATAAAAACGGTTTATAGCGTTATTAACTTTTACGATGAGAGTAACAGAACGATAAGGCAAAAGCAGTCGGTGGGCACTGAAAGGACACTGAATTAAAAAAGAAAACACATTTTGATATTAAAAGTTTCCAATAGGGTGAATGAAACTGAAATAACAAAAAAGAAACACCGCAAACAAAAAGGTAGGGAACAAAACAATCACGTTTGTCATTCAGTCGAAAAAGTTGATAACTATCCGAAGGGAAACAGTCGAATCTGGGGGAATATTGTTCGTGGAACTACTGAGGCGTTTTTTTGTGAAACCATCCTTGTCTAACCATATTATGTCAGGACACGTATAAGTCACAGACAATGGTTACGTTACGTGGCACATAACGTAAGAATAGCTCCTGTTTTCCGGACTTAATCAGGCGTAGTTTCGAAAGATTGGTGCGAGAGTGGAATAGTTTTCTCTCTGACAGTCTATCAATTCCTCTGGGATCTGAACTAATCATCTTAATCCGAAAGAAATGAAGATCCATAACCGAAGTAAATAATAATTCTCTTTCCATAATAATATAAGAGATTTAGTTTGTTACTCTCGTGCAACAACTTCAGAAAAGTACCTATATTTTTTTCGTATTTAAAATGAAGTTATAACCGCACACGAGTTGCCAAGAGAGTTTATTTACTTTTCAAAAATAAATAATTAACCACGCTATTGTGTAGATTGGTGTGTTTTATTTTAATTTCTTTGGATTCAAAATAAAAAAAAATATCTATGTGCTAAAGACAAGTACTTATGTGTTTCAGTATGTGCTAAAGCGTAATTCCACTTCAGCGGATTAAATCATACATGTACCAACCCAGCATTGTGATTCATGAAATCAGACATTTCTCTGAATTCGAAATGCAAAGGACGGACAGGGAGAACAAAGTTCCAACTCGCGTCGAAGTAGCTACCTCTGACGGGCTCTAATGAAAATTGGCAGCTCGCTGGATCGAATAAACTTCCCTATAAAAGCAATGTGTTCAGGATTCTGAAATATGAACTCAGTATGAACTTGCTGGTTACGTCTTTATAGAGAGAGTATTTCTTTGTTATTTTATTAGTACAGTAGGTAATTAATTTATCCACGATAGTAACAAACAATAATTTATAGATTTATAATAATCAAAATAAAATTGAGTAGTGATTTCAAAGCATATTACTATATAGTCGATTAAGTAATTTAAGGATGCAATGTGGAATTAAAAAAAATAATTATTGTACGTTTATATAATTAGGTACTTAATTTTTGTGATATTATATAGAAATTAAATTGGGTTCGTAAATTCAACGAAGTCCATAACAAACAAAAGTTGTAACAAAATTTAACTTTGGGTCCAGAATTAAGTTAATAAACTAGGTAATACGTTGTAGTGACATATTTTGCGCAATATTCCATGTTCGTTATGGGCTAAGCAAATAATAACTTTTAAATCTCGTTGTAAGTTATTCATGCTCGGGTTCGCCTGAATAGCTAATTTCATCCGAAGTTCCCGTGCAGCCACTAAGTGATATTTTGATACTCCCGGCAGCGAGGTTTCTGACGAACGGAAACTTTGTATCTACCGTGTAGTTGCTTGGTACGAAACTTGTCATTACTCCATTACCGTGATTAGTCGCGCGATGCGAAACTCCCTGGAAGAGGGGACTTCTCTCAGAGAAGAGGGCAAACTTGCCTCATCAATGTTTCATGGCATAAGCGGGAGCACCACTTATTCGCTAATTAGGAACAGAAAAACTTTCGTGACGACGAGTGGAAGGTAATATTCGCTTACGATTTCCAAGCTCGTCCGTCTAGAATGCTAAATAAAAATAAAGTAGTCAAATTAATTAGATTTTATTCATTTAAATAAATGGTAAATAATCATTTTTAAAAACCAGTTTAAAGTGCTATTTGTTGAATTTTTCCTGTCTCTCATTGCCAATTGCTTTATTTTAGGAAAAAGTTGTCGTATCTTCTACATGAATTAATGGCTTTGTTATTTGTGTAGTACTTAAACGTGAATTCGTGCCGTGCGTATGATGGCTGAATTAAGTGGCCTGCGTGGGCTCTGCGTGTACATGACACATTTGTGAATGGGACGCTCTGCCTGATTAGGTAATTGATGTTCGCAGGTCTTTAGACGAAGGTAAATTAATTTAACCGTATTTTAAAGACTCAGGTAATTAGATTTATATTTTTGCCATACCATAAGCCGTTTTTCAGATGCCTCTGACTCAGCATAAGCAGTCTGTTGTCCTTGCCATGTCTAAAGCACTGACAAATACTAACACCCATTCTTAGACATTTCCTCATAATATTCCTTCACTCAAAATAAACAAGCGTTGATCGTCTTGGTCTTGTAGGAGTTTCAAGGTTGGTTATGAGGTACCTTACGTTTGACAGTTCTCACCTTACCTCGAACTTGAGGTGAGCTGAAAAAAATCTCAAGTGGAGGACGTTTTTTCGTATTCTCAGATACGAATTTGCTCAAGTGAGGTTGAGTTGAGTGGAGAAAACGACTAAGAATATGGGTGTTCACTGACCTGGTCAAGTTTGAGCAGTTCCTCCGGCGTGTCGGGCAGCTGGCCCAGCATGAGCGGCGGGTTGATGTTGACCTCCTTGCCGAGCGAGCGGACCACCTCCTCGCGGTTGTACCGGTCCGCGAACACGCACGACGCCGGGATAAGACCGTGCACTGTGTAGCTTATCGCCCGGACCAGGATCCTGTTCAATAAACAGAATCGATGTTAAACTTTTTACTATTTAAATTTTAGTAATCATTAGATACACGCAAAATCAAAATCTAAAACATTTTTCCATGATAACACAACGAACGCCCGTCTGAAAAAACTTTAAACTTATTACACTAATAATTCATAATTCTTAACTAACTTTGCGTTTTCTAACGCAATGGGTGCAAAAAACGCTTACGTAATATGAATCTATATAAGTAATATCACATATTAAAAACCATGTGAAACCACCACCTAGTGAAACGGGATGAGAGTTGAAGTGTATTCGAAATAAAAGGTATTTCGTTTTTGACAGACAGGCGGACCAAACAATGCGTGAAGTCGGCGGACCCTCCGTCTTGGCAAACTCTGAAAACGAACAAACGAGGTTCTTATTGTTCGTTTGATTTAGATTTAGTTTAGACCATCCTGAATTTTATTTGACTTCGCTTTTCAGGAGATTTACGGATATGCTTCACAATGGGTATTGAAGAACGAAAAAACCGTTCGGGTAAACGTGGATTCAATACATAAACCAGAATGCCATCACCTTAGTTAGGAGGAGTTTAATTTGACATTACTGCGTGTTAACTGTATAGTATGAACTCAATATACTTCTAAAAGTTGTGTAAATCAATTTTACTTTACAAATCACCCATAATAAGTTTACAAATAGTATGTTCTCTCTATTCTATATAAACACGGAGTAAGATTTAGATTTATAACTGAGTTGAGTCAAAGTATAATTATAACAAATTCAATTTTAACTACATTTATCGTTTCGTTATTATTGATAGGAGTTAAATAAATTCTGATTTCTGTTAGATAAATTCTGTGTTGAAAAACTAACTGAAAGTACTATAAAGTACCTATGTATCCAGAAGAATTAAAGGCAAAGTTTTAGACTATTTAACCAAACGTCCCTACAGGCGTAGTCAGAAAATAATCGTTTCTTGTGTCTGCCTAGAGGCAAGGGTCAGAGTAAAAGCTATTATAGGTAGATACAGATTCAGAACAGAGCATTTCTGTAGATAGGTAGGCACGTAATTGAATTGAGAACACCTCAAATGTAAAGAACCAAATGGAACCATTGATTTAATATTCACTTACTCAATGACTGGAACAGAGTAAATGAACAATTGGAATTATTAACAGTTCAGTGGTATTTCACTTCATTACATAGATAGAATAGAAAAATATTTATTTTCGTTCTTGTTTTACAGGTAATAAAATAATTAAAAATTGAACACAATAGTTACCACTCAGCATAGTCAGTAAAATACTTTTAATTCGATATCAGTCTCCAAAAATAAGCTACACTTTACTAAATTTGGTTTTACAAGGTAATTTTTATTTGTTCTTCCGTAAAACAAACGGAGAAGAAATTAGATTCCATCAAAACGTCGCTTGACGCTTTATCTAATTATCTCTCGTGTGCTCAGTATAAAAATTGGGTAGAATTTGTTAAAAATTGTAGGACGACATTGATGATGGAGCATATTTTAATTTCGTATCCTATAGTCTGTTAATATTCGTATTTTATGTTCCGTAATGTCGAGAATGGTAAAACACGAAAATTGCTGAAACAATGAATTAAATATTGCTGGATATTGACACAGCAATATCTTGTAGCCCCGTGGTAATCTAATATAATCTAACTAGCTTTCCGCCCTGCGGCTTCGCCCGCGTTTTACACTTTCCCGCAATTTTCTTTGCTATATTATAGCCTATGTTACTCGGGGATAATGCAGCTTTCCAAAGCAGAAAGAATTTTTGAAATCGGTCCAGTAGTTTCGAAGCCTATTCATTACAAACAAACAAACAAACAAATCTATAGCTAATAAAATATACATTTATATTGATAGATATTTTTCATTATTACATATATATAGAAGAACACCCGGAATAGAACACGTGGTTGTGCAAGAAAGTGATGGCACTAGGAAATTATAAAAAAAAAATTAATTAACTTAATTTAATTAAAACATTACCTATTAGGAAAAGATCCTCATCTTTAGTTCTTTTAAGTTTAATTTTTTTTATCAGCAATCTACAAAGTGGAATGGCAATTCAGATACACAAAATATATTACCACGAAGGTACATACATACTCAAACATTTCTATCATACTTAGATCGGAATAAAAAAGAAATTGCTTCGTCCAATCGGCTTACTTCCCGGATCGTTACGGAAAATACAAAAGAACCCTAGTAGATGTATTTTTGGAGGTGTGTCTTCATTTGAAGAAGCAAAAGCTTAATCGTTTCATTACCATAATGACGGATTCTAATTAACTTAGCGGAAGTTCAGTTAAAAGGTCCCTTTAGGCTATAGGTACATGTATCAATGGCTAACTTACAAACTTATTCTTTCTTGACAATGTACCTACTATTCAGGTTGACCTTAGCATTTCTATGTAAGGTACCCTAAAATATGCTTAAGGATTGTTTAAAAGAAAACACAATATTTATGAAAACCAATACGTCTTAAGATTATTTGAATTTTACGGTCTTCCTGCGCGAATTGGAATTTGACAGGCTTCTAGTTCGTATCAGAAAAAATAGGTAGCTAAGAAACAAAGATAAAATATTTCAATGGCTTTCTGTAGGTGTTTTAATACCATCAGATCCTAAATTCTAATCAAGATGTTCTTCTTATTTATATAAATAACTATTGAGTATAGAAAGTCAGTTGTACTCAGATAATATATCATGTTAGAAACATTTAGTCGGTTTACTCATTATGGTGAGAGTAGAATGAGATTTGATCGTACCTGAGCAGGGTGTATTTTGTTTGTAGTACTGAGTACCTAATACCAACCGTGCAAGTAGTGAACCTAAAAGCTACACGAGCCTTAAGTGGTACCTAGGTAAATAACTAATAGACAAGGTTCAAGTTTATGATGATTGTGCTGATAGCCTTAGAGTATAACAGAAAATCAACACTAAATCAAAATGCAAATTAATTTGGAAGAGAATAAGGTAAATCAATTAAAGAATAATTGGCCATAGAAGTTTGTATCGTTCAAGTCGTCACAGGCAAGTAACTGGGTCAAGGGCAATTAAACATACAATTTGTATATTTTATGAAGCCAATCTAGACCAGTGCAGTTAGCTTCAAAAATGGTCAAATAAGGAAAAAAATAGTAGTAGAATGAAACCCATTAGAAAAGGAGGGGAATATGATAAAAATGAAAGGAAAAATAAATTACGGTCGATCTGAGTTCGGGAAGTGGGAGGGGGTGGGCTTTTAAGGGGAGAAAATGGTTTATCTCGATTTGCGGTGAAACTACAAGTCCTATGAAAAAAAGTTATATGGCAAAGTTGTAGGTATTATAAAGATCTACAACTTTTAATTCACAAGTTTTTACATAACCTCAAAACTTATGTGAAAAATTCAAATAACCAAGTTTTTGGTTTTTTTTATTTATCTTTTTCAAAAATTGTTATTTTTCTACGAAATTTGGTGAAAACTTACCTATTTATGTCCCAAATACACTGTGATTTATTTGATTGAAAATATTATTGTTTTCACCTTATTTTGACTTAATTTTCAAAAATATAGACAAATTTTCAATCGAAAATTCACGTGTCAAAATATTAGCTTTTTTATAAAAATCGTTATGCTTTATGTTCATTGAAATCTCTATTTTCTGATAATTAAAAAAAATATATACATTACGATAGTAAATATTCTCAGAAAATGCACAAAACCGAAACAAAAATTTGTATCATTAGGTACAATTGCATCATAAAAATATGATTTTGTCTTTTCAGACTATATAATAATAATTATTATATAATAATCTGTTTGTATAATGTGCAATAAGTCGGGTTATAAGCAATTATATGAAATAAAAATTGCAAAAATCACATTTTTATGATGCAATTGTACATAATGATACAAATTTTGTTTCGGTGTTTTGCATTTTCTGAGATAATTTACTATAGTAATGTATATATTTTTCTTAACCATCAAAAAATAGAGATTTCAATGAACAAACAATATACCAATTTTTATAAAAAAGCTAATATTTTGACACGTGAATTTTCGATTGAAAATTGGTCTATTTTTGTAGTAATTAAGTCAAAATAAGGTGTAAAAATTAATATTTTTAATCAAATAAATTATAGTGGATTTAGAACATAATTAGGTAAGTTTTCACCAAATTTCGTAGAAAATAAAATGTTTTTGAATAAGATAGAAATAAAAAACCAAAAACTTAGTTATTTGAATTTTTCACATACATTTTGACGTTATGTAAAAAAGTTATGAATTAAAAGTTGTAGATCGTTTTATTACCTACAACTTTGCCATATAACTTTTTTTCATAGGACTTGTAGTTTCACCGCAAATTGAGATAAACCATTTTCTCCCCTTAAAAGCCCACCCCCTCCCACTTCCCGAACTCAGATCGACCGTAATTTATTTTTCCTTTCATTTTTATCATATTCCCCTCCTTTTCTAATGGGTTTCATTCTACTACTATTTTTTTCCTTGTAAAATATTAAAAACCCTGGTCTAATCTAAAATAGATTAATTTTATAGCAAAGGTAAATTCGATGTATGTTAACAAATTGGACATTTAGGTAAGTACTAGTTATGATAAGTGATTAACCACTATGTTTTTATTATTATGTAGGCGAAATAACATAATGTGTTTTGGTAATCCCATGTGGCCATAAATTTAGACGTTTATTCAAATTCCTATATAACTAATTCGAATGTCGAACTGTTGTCATCGTTATCACGATCATTATCACCCTATTCACGTTCCCACTGTTGGGATACAGGGACTTCTCTCTGGACGAGGAAGATTTTCACCACGATGGCCAAGTGCGGGTTGGTGAATGACACATATCCTTCAAACATTTCAAGTGAACAAACCGCTTTCCTTACGATGTTTGCCTCCACCGTTGGAGCACGTGTTTTTAAAGCACAAACAATTATTCAAGACAAAAAATCAGAGTTGCGCCGCGTGGTTCAAACCCACGACCATCGGTATGATAGTCGAGTGGGCTCCCACTTAGCTAACACGGCTCTCTTAGGTTGACTCTTTTAGGTTACAGTGCACTTTTTATTCAAACATCATGAATGGTGCTTCACACTCTGTAACGTGGCATTATGCAAATTGAATTCTTAGTTTACGAGGGTCGCGAAAGTAAACGCTATGAGGTCACGCTGCCTTTAGAGGGCAGTTAATTATGGCACCACAAACAGTTTACGGAGGACCATTCCGTTTTACAATGGCACATCGCCATTTTGGTCGCTATTTCTAATTAAAATACGGGACTCGCGGTATCCTTGCAATACAAAGAAAGCACTTGCGTTATATAAAATGCCTTGTTGTATAAAACTCATTGAAAATATTCAGATTTTATGTTAAGTTAAACATTAAGCAGAAACATAGTTTTAAAAGACCAAACAATTAAGTATTTCATAGTTTTTCTTCTTTATTTTGTTTCATAACATAATATTATAAAAACAACTCAACTGGTATCCAGGTGGCATCGTAGGAATTTAATATTTGTTAACCACCCACCGTGCTATCGTCGTCGGTTTAATTTTATCATATTTAATTAAATTCCATCTCAGCTATCCGTAGACGTGGATTAGATTTGACATATTTCGACGGTTTGATAAACAGTTTCGTGAATGCCGGTCGGTTGTTCCTCGATAATCAAGCTACAATAATGAATACTACCGCGATTGTGGAACATTATCACAAATAGTCTTCCTCACCCCATTTTACTCGAAAACAATAATAATGAATATTTAACTGTGAAAAATAATATAAAATGTTATTGATTTATCATTGGAATTGATTTTGGAATTGAAGAAGTGCGATTGCATTTCTTATTTTCTGTTCAATCGAACCAATGACTTATTTACTGTTCAATCGAACAAATTACTTATAATACTAACTTATGATAGGCAATTTATTATAAACAGAGTTAGTAACTACCTTCCCTATCGGTATCACGGCGAGAAACTCAGCAGATTTCGCATTAAATATACAGGATCATTCCAAGTTACGACACAATAAAGTGAACCTAAATATACCGTAATCAATAGTCTATTGGATGAGACAGTAGAGGCTATAAACATTAATACTGCTTTGTTGATGGGCGGAATCTTACCTGAACTGGTCCCTTCCGTTGAGGGTTTCTTGTTTGATGGAGAGGATGACAGGACCGAGGTCTTCGTCGTTGGTGAAGTAGTTCCAGTGCTCGGAGCCGTAGAAGTATCGTTCGTACGTCTCTTGTTCCACGGAGGTGAGCTCGAAGCCGCCAGAACGCTCCCATTGTTCTTCTATGGCGGTTTTCTTTTTTGGTGTACTGCCTCCGTTTTCACTACTGTCTTCGGCTGCTTCGTCCAGGGAACCTTTAGAATTAAAAAAGTAAAGTTATTTAAGTTATTTCTTCATTAATTGAATCTTTACGATGCAGTAATAGGTACATTAAAAAATGGTAATTAAACGCTTTCGAAAACGAAAAGAAAATAATTTTAAATCTTATAATATTTCGCTAGAAATAATATTTTACGACACAGATACAGTTTTTCATAAAAATTATTTATGAGATGTTTATGTTTTTAAGTGTTTGAAACTCGCATCCTACACCACATCACACAGAATTGCCCCACGCGGCGCCCAACCGCAAGCGAGCTTACGAAGCCAATTTCCAACAAGACTACTTAGGACGAGGTAAAACACACGCATTAATTCGACCGCCTCGTAAAAATATGAAAACAGAAAGGTCCCCCGGTTAAACTCAGCTTTATTATCCGTGTTCGAAGTGCAAAAGAAAATAAAGTTTTATCGCATCAAATAATTCATGTACACGTCAGCGCCATTTATTCGAGACATTGCCATACATAATTTAGCCGCTGATAGCAGGGTTTTTACATTTCAGTTCCTCGTGGTAAATAAACAATAGCATTGGAGTGCGTGCTGCTGAAACGAGCCAAACGACTTACAAACACAATTTACGGTAATAAGATGTTTCGGCGAGAAAAGGGAAGACGGTTTCATTTTATTCGTTTGAAATCTGGTGACTATAATACCTTACCAGTGATGACATACGGATCCGAAACGTGGTGCTTCACTATAGGCCTCATCAATAGACTCAGAGTCGCTCAAAGGGCTATGGAGAGGGCTATGCTCGGGGTTTCCCTACGAGATCGAATCAGAAATGAGGAGATCCGTAGGAGAACGCGGGTCACCGACATAGCCCAACGGATTAGCTCTTTGAAGTGGCAATGGGCAGGCCATATAGCGAGAAGAACAGATGGCCGATGGGGCCGAAAGGTTCTCGAGTGGAGACCACGGATCGGAAAGCGCAGCGTTGGGCGTCCACCAACAAGGTGGACTGATGACTTGGTGAAGGCGGTCGGCTCGCGGTGGATGCAGACTGCGAGCGACCGCAATGACTGGAAGTCATATAGGGAGGCCTATGTCCAGCAGTGGACGTCCAACGGCTGAGATGATGATGATGATAATACCTTACACCATAATACGGTTTGTTTTTGTGTCAACAAGCGTTTTCATAAGGCTCAAGACGGATAAAGCCCAATGCTGCAGGATGGTGTAGGCCGAAGCTGCACCGTTATCAGTCCATGTCGCCCGTCAGCGCTAAGCTCAGCTTACCACGTCATTCTTGCATGCACGAGTGGAAATGTTACAATGAAATTTAATATTGCTCGTGTGAGCCATCTTTGTTTCAGCGAGCCTTCCTTATCTCCACATTCACACTACTGCAATATCATTTCAGTCTTGTAAAGGATTTGGGAAGATTACCTTTCAAATAACCCTTTTTTGTGTCAACAATATTGGGACAGCGTTTTTTCATGTTATTGTTTTATGAAAATTTACATTGAGCTCTAGAATAGAATCAGATTGAGATATAATTTGAGCTCAACAACGTTCCTACTATTAGTCAAACATTAGTCAAAAATTTCAAAGTTTGATTAAGTATATTTAAGAGTACTCTGTACTTGATATTCAGCTAATACTACCCTGAAGATATAAAACTGTATAACCAGAGTTGTTATAAAAGCAACCCATTGAAAATAAAAATTAGCCCAATTAATTTAGTTACCGGAATTGTCACATAGAACCTATTACCCTCTGTTGCCTCTACGCAAACAGCGAGCCACATTCAATCCTCCATCAGTTGTGTTGTGTTAGCATAGGTGAGCGTCGACAGCGTCACCAAATTACTCTGAAACACAATCCTGACCAAACAGAACTAAGGTAATGGTATTCTGAAATTACCTATCCGAATGACAGGGAATGTCAGTGTTGTATAACTTCAACGTGCCTATTAATAGGCCCTGTCAAGTATCATGAGCAGATTAATGTCGACTGGATTCGAATTATTTCGAATGCTACTGATACTGACTACCAACATAGATTGGCTCTGCCGAGTTACCCAACGAATAATTAACTAGTTTTACCGAGAATGGAACTGCAGTGTTGCTGCTAAGATATTCTGGTCCGAGATCAATGTCTAACTTATTTTAATATAAGTAACTTAAATAAAGTAAGTATTTTAATTGAAATTTATCAATCAATACTTCGGTATTGTTTTTAAAATACGGTTTGAGTTAAAAAGCGAATTCAGAAAAAGCAGGTAAATAAGTATTTTTAGTAAACTGTATTAAAGAAAATCAACATTCATTTGAACGCAAATCTAAGCTTTTAATCACGGCTTTCATTCCAGTTGGATATTAAATTTATAATCAGTGAGCAACACTTTCTGGCTAATCCTCCTTCGTTTGCAGACTCGACTGGTTGGCAGGTACTTTACCTACCAACAGATATAATAGTATTTACACTGCTTTTACTTGCCTTTTATACCTGGCTCACGAATAAACTTAACAGCAAGAAAATGGAGGATAAAGCGGGAGGGATCTTTTAGTATCTCAGACTACTTTTCCTTTTTTCCGTCCCGTCAAAAACTGCCTCGGCAAAATACCGAGAGCAAACTTGGACTCGTGAAGTTGAATTTGTATAAGGATTGGTGTCAGGCAGAATTATGAATAATGACACCTATCTCCTCTCCCAGCACTTTCTTTAGACAGAATTATATTAGGTAGGTTAGTATATAATGTGACAACTTATTTTCCGTTGTCTGAATAAAATATTTATTTACTTAGAAAATTTGCTAAAACTTCTGTAATTTGATTGATCTCAACTTTTGAACTAATTTAATCTATCTTGTAAGCGCTAAAGAAGGAAAAATACCTTTTCCGCGTCCGCCAAAAAAATACCTATCTACCACTGTCAAGTGATTGATCACCCAAATGTAAGGACATTTACAAAAGAGCCGATCCCGATAGTTCCAATTTAGAAATAGCTTCGGTTTTGGAGCATTAGGCGTCCACTTTCCACACATAAGTGAGGGATCACAGCAACTGACATGGAGAAATAAATTTTACGCTGTTTATATCTTAAGCATATCTATCTTTTAACTCATGAAAATGATGATATTTTAATGAATAATAATAATAACCAGAGAATTAAGGGTACTTTTTGTAAAATAAAAACCTTTGAAATCGAAATCGCTCACAGCGATAAGGCCGCCCATTGTACTCCAAATGTTTTAGTTTTAAGTGTGTATTGTGTGTTTTGTTTCGTGGTGTGCAATAAAGTATTTTCTATTCTATTCTATTCTATTCTATTCTTTGTTAGGTTTGAATTCCAGTTAAAAGGAATCTAGAGGTTACAATCACTCTTTCATAGCCTAGGTACAGTGATTTAGGCTTCACAATTCAAAAATGTAACGTTAATTAAATACGTTTTATTTGAATTGAAATGAACACATCAAATACTCAATCGGTAAGTATTTTCATATCTTGGCATAGTTTCAAAGTGGGGCTGACGTCATAATGACAGTGAAAACCGACTCTCACACATTTCTCATATAACTGTGACAGCGATTGCGGGGACTGAACGACTGGGTCACCCTGCCATTACAGTATCGGGTATAGATACACATGACGTGACTACTGAATAGGGCTGGCGATAAGGGTGGACTTCCGAGCAAGGCCAGCCAAGAAACAAAACTGCGGCAAAACTGACGTGATCCCAATCATCGTCATTTCCGACTAAGCATACTAGTTGGTTATCTTGCAACATCACCCCTATTTACGTTACAACTGCTGGGAAACAGGGAGTTTAACTTAATTATGCTGGCCAAGTGCGGGTTGGTAAATGACACATGCTTCAGATGGTTTACTTACGATGTTTATCTTCATCGTATGGATAATGTTTGGATAAAATAATTTAAATTAGGCACCATAAAACATAGAGATGTGTGCAATTGTAATCTATCAGATTCATTTCCACTAGCGGCATCCGAAACTGATTAAAATGAATATCAGAAACTAGACAAGACATTCTTAAAGCAATACTATATTATAGGCAACATTTTCCTTATAAAATAAATGAACACTTTGTCTTAATTTCGTCACTAGAGTGACTTGCACGCAATTGTACCCAAGTGGAGACGTCTTGTCGGGCGCCGAAGATCCGCCACCGATTCTCACAATGGCTAGTGCGCTAGATAAATTGAAAACGTGTGTTGAATGAGACATCAATGTCCAGTCTAGAGGTTGCAAATTTATATTGTCCAATTAAGTAAATACTTCACGAAAAGATGTGCAAGTCCTTTAAGGCTCTGTAAATGTTTAAGAAAGATTTATAAAATGAATAATCTATGAAGTGTAGATTTGTGATAAGTTTGATTGTTAAGAGCATTCAAGATTCCCCAAAATACAAGACGCCCTTCTGATGTAAGTAAGAGAAATGATCGCTGAGAGGATATCCATTAACTCTTCAGTTGAGAAGGCCCAAGTTTTGGTGATTCCGCGTTGATTTATAACGTGCAAAACTTTTCCAGTTTACTATGAATCTCGCGGGAGCAGACGTGAGAACGAAATATACCCACGCCAACAAATAATTATCTCCTCTTTTGCAACTCAGCTAGTTAAAAAGTTTCTTCCTTATTTTTTATTTGTTTCCTGTAGGTGCAAAAAATCTTATTAAACAATGTTCACCCATCTTGCGTTTTCGGAATAATAATAGGTCGTTGAATATATTTCTGAAGACTACTCGGCGATGTCCTCAAACCGATTAAAATTAATATACCAGAATACGGGCGGCAGCACCGTCGTGCTGTGTACTGTGTCAAATTACTGTGATGCTGATCACAGTAATCAAACGCCCGAGCGTGGTGATTATACAAAATCCCCCCAGGCCTATAATGTGTTCTATTGGGGATGCCTAGTACCCAGTAGAAGGTTCGTGTTCGTGATATACCTAGGTTGTAGAGAATATTTTCATAACGAAGATCTAGTAGAGATTTGTTTTTTTCTAACCATGTTTGTATATCTACATCATAATTTACAAAAGACTAGAGAAAATTCTATACCTACTACTATTAAAGTTACTGTACTAAATGTACACGAAACATAATAAAGTTATATTACAAATTGAGTTGTAAAGTGCTTAGTGTGAAACAGAAGTTGTTCGTGTAATACAGTGAAGGGAGCTTGAGGTTTGAGTGCAACTTTACAAAGTGAAAGCAAACGCGATGTGGCGAAGCACTGTGAGCCTAGACGTAGGAGCTCTTTGCATAACCGATGCGTTTCGAACTTCTGTCGCTTGTTTGCAGTTCGGTCTCGCCTTCGACGGGATACAGCAGTTAAGTGAACATTTATTATGCTAATGGCTGCAAGCTTGCAAGTCTCAAGTAGTTGAATTATACAATGCACTAGCTTGTCATCTCCAGTACATTGACAATATGGCAGATATAACATCAGAGAAGAAGCGAATATCCAGTATTTTAATAAATCTTTTGAAACAGAGTTGGGGCGGTATCCATCTGCGCTAATTATAAAATCAGAGATTGCAGGATACTTTCGACAGTTAATTTTCCTTTATCACAAAGGAAATTGAAAGATTGAAAGAAAAGTTTTAAGAACATGAAGGTAAATCTGATTCATTAAATTTAAAAGAAATTTACTGATTATAAAGAACAGGATCAATTATATGCGGTCTTATTTTAAACGATTCCCTTAGAAAACAATTTCCAATGGCAAAGAGAAGACCGATAAAGCATTAGCAAATAATTCAAGGTAGCTTCAAAGTGTAAAATTGCATAAGCTTTTTTGGCAACCTTATGCTGAAAGTTTGAAAGAGAAACCGTTTGGTAGTCTCTCTAAACCCTGCTGTGAGAGTTACTTGAACTTTTTAATTTATTATTAAAACTAGGTAATTAAGGAACAAACAATTATTGAAAATAGTAGGATACCTGGAATATAAATTTCCATTCAAATCACGGAGATTTTACTTACATAGTATTGTATTTATTGACTTGTGTTATAAGGTGATCTTTAGGATTATATATGGTAATAAATGACATAAATTTTCAATAATGATTGAGTAAGATTTAAAGATCTTACTCAATCATAATTTTTATTACGTTTTTAATATTCTCGTTATGTGACGTGGCAAAGTAAGACATTGTCTTATTTCTAACGAAAATGATGTATGGGTTCAGTGCCGGATTAAGCCAGCGCGGGGCCTGTAGCAAATTCTGTCAAGGGGCCCTTGGTTTGCTATCGGTTCTCAAATTTAGGGTATTAAATATAGCTTTCCGCCCTGCGGCTTCGCCCGCGTTTTACACTTTCCCGCAATTTGCTTTGCTATAATATAGCCTATGTTACTCGGGGATAATGTAGCTTTCAAAAGGTGAAAGAATTTTTGAAATCGGTCCAGTAGTTTCGGAGCCTATTCCTTACAAACAAACAAACAAATCTTTCCTCTTTATAATATTAGTATAGAAAACAAAACTGTTATAGTCAAGTCATTTTAGCTCAAAATAGGTAAGAATCTCGGAATTCGAGATACCCAGCTGTAAGTCTGTAAATATTTATATATTGACACCCTAAAAGTTGTCTCAAAACCTACCGATCGTAGGGTGTTCGCAACCATTAAAATTTCAAGGACGAAGACCGCAAAAATAGTTTTTTTGTAAATATCTCATTTCCTATGGGTTTTTTGCTATTTATATCGTTGTGAATATTGTAGAATACAAAATTCTCTACAAATAATGTTCACAAAAATTTTTCATACGGTGAACCGTTTTCGAGATAGATGGCGGAGAGCGCGCGGTCACAGCATCACTTCAGGTCATCCGCTGCCTCTGATGGGGTTGAGGAATTATCTCATTTGAGGAATTCTCTCATTTGAGAAATCCTCTCATTTGAGGATGAAAATTGTTAGGTCCAGAGAATATAATAGAATATCTTGAAATTTTAATGGTTGCGAACATCGGTAGGTTTTTATACAACTTTTAGGGTGTAGTGTAGACCAGTGCTTTTAGACCAAAAATGGTCAAAAACGGAAAAAAATAGTAGTAGGATGAAACCCGTTAGAAAAGGAGGGGAATATGGTAAAGATGAAAGGAAAAATAAATTACGGTCGATCTAAGTTCGGGAAGTGGGAGGGGGTGGGCTTTTAAGAGGAGAAAATGGTTTATCTCGATTTGCGGTGAAACTACTAGGCCTATGAAAAAAAGTTATATGGCAAAGTTGTAGGTAATAAAACGATCTACAACTTTTAATTCACAACTTTTATACATAACGTCAAAACTTATGTGAAAAATTCAAATAACCAAGTTTTTTGTTTTTTTTATTTATCTTTTTCAAAAATTGTTATTTTTCTACGAAGTTTGGTGAAAACTTACCTATGTATTTATGTCCTAAATAAACTTTGATTTATTTGATTGAAAATATTATTGTTTTCACCTTATTTTGACTTAATTTTCAAAAATATAGACTAATTTTCAATCGAAAATTCACGTGTCAAAATATTAGCTTTTTTATAAAAGTCGGTGTATGTTCATTGAAATCTCTATTTTCTGATAGTTAAAAAAAATATATACATTACGATAGTAAATATTCTCAGAAAATGCACAAAACCGAAACAAAAATTTGTATCATTAGGTACAATTGCATCACAAAAATGTGATTTTGTCTTTTCAGACTATATAATAATAAAAATAATATAATAATCTGTTTGTATAATGTGCAATAAGTTGGATTATAAGCAATTATATGAAATAAAAATTGCAAAAATCACATTTTTATGATGCAATTGTACATAATGATACAAATTTTGTTTCGGTGTTTTGCATTTTCTGAGAAAATTTACTATAGTAATGTACTTATATATTTTTCTTAACCATTAAAAAATAAAGATTTCAATGAACAAACAGCACACCGATTTTTATAAAAAAGCTAATATTTTGACACGTGAATTTTCGATTAAAAATTAGTCAATGTTTTTAGTAATTAAGTCAAAATAAGGTGAAAAAATTAATATTTTTAATCAAATAAATTATAGTATGTTTGGGGCATAAAAAGTTAAGTTATCACCAAATTTCGTAGAAAATAAAATGTTTTTGAAAAAGATAGAAATAAAAAACCAAAAACTTAGTTTTTTGAATTTTTCACATACATTTTGACGTTATGTAAAAAAGTTCTGAATTAAAAGTTGTAGATCGTTTTATTACCTACAACTTTGCCATATAATTTTTTTTCATAGGACAAGTAGTTTCACCGCAAATCGAGATAAACCATTTTCTCCCCTTAAAAGCCCACCCCCTCCCACTTCCCGAACTCCGATCGACCGTAATTTATTTTTCCTTTAATATTTGTCATATTCCTCTCCTTTTCTAATGGGTTTCATCCTACTACTATTTTTTTCCTTTGAAAAGTTAAAAACCCTGGTCTAGTGTCAATATCCAAGTATTTACAGAATTACAGCTGGGTATCTCAAATTCCGAGGTGAAATGCTAATTTGACTGGACTAATAAATAAACTTTTCTGGGTTTATTATGGGCAAATTTAGCGTTTAGTGAGCAGTGCAAGTAGTACATACAACACATAACGTGTGTGTGGCTAGCGCTCAATTTAAAAAATGTGGTACAATTTCAAATTATGGTTGTTGATTTTGATACCAACGTTTTTCGTGAATTCGTGATAGAGGTGAGGTGGAAATAGCCATGCGCGCAGTTCGGGTCGGCTCGGTTCGCCGCTCAAATAGGTATTACGAAATACCTATTTGAGCGCGGGGCCCTCCAATGCGCGGGGCCCGTAGCATTTGCTACACTTGCTACGTGGCTAATCCGGCACTGTATGGGTTTAATATTGTACAACATACATTCCCACGACCTCTGAAAGATCTAAAATGACAAATCTCCGGTGATTCTTCCCTTGTTACGCTAGTCGACGTACGAAAATTGAATTTTACACTTTCCCTTGAATCCAATCCTATTATCCGGAGCATTTGAGGGATCGCGAGGCGTTTGCCTTACCTTTCTACATCGTAGATCACTGACAATCAAACACCATAAACCTACAAAATAGTTCTACTTGTGTTATTATGATATAGAATAAGGCTTAACCGTAACATAACTATTTTAATTAAGTAATCAAAAATATTCCATTTATTATTGTTCGGTTGTATTACTTCATAACTTAATCTTTTCTATTTAAATTAGCAATCTTCTATAGTCGCATATCTCCTTATATCAAGGTTGCGTCTGAATACCAACGCGACACGTGACTATGACACGTGAAGCTGCATAGATATATAAATATATTTATGCATAGAACTCAAGCTGAGAAGCAAACTTTTAACACACCTAATGTTTAGTAAATTTTTTTAAAAATTATATCTTCTGTCTGTATTCTATTGCATTTTTTTTAAATAAATACTGAATAAACAAATATTGCCGGACAAATCACAAAGTTGTGTGTTAATAATTGTTTTCTTTTTCTTAAATAGAGTTTTAAAGAAAACTTTTGTAATAATACGTACATACGCGTCGTAACACATAGGATAAAGTTGGGTATTGAAAAACTAAATTAAAAAAGTTGTTTGTGTTAGCTAATCTCATAGTTTCAGTCGCAATATATCAAGCTTTATACTAAGGTTGGATATAAATTCGTGTTATTTCGTCAGTGTCCTTAAGTGTTAGTTGTAGTTTATTTTTCCGGTTCCGGTAGTTTTCCTGCGAGCTCCAAGAGCGGAAATACTCTAAATGAGGTACATTGTATTTGATCTCGCTGTCAGGAATAGACCTCATTGAATAAAAGCAAATATTGTATATAATACAAAACTTTTTGAACTCATAAAATAATATTACCAAACCCCAACGGTTCTCTCGTCTAGTCTTCCTCGCTATTTAGGCTAATTAAAGTAAATTTTTTTATTTGTTGTTTTATCATTATTATGACGCTTGTGCGTCATCTAAGCTATTATTATTACACAAGAAATACAAGAATTGTCTTATTTTTCCACTATCGATACTGTCCCGGTTGGGCAAACTGGTTGCCTGGAAGAGATCGCTTTTAGCGATAAGGCCGCCAAGTGTCCCATTACCATATTTTGTATATATTATAGTTATTATTTATGTTATTTTATTATGTAATGTTGTACAATAAAGTTATTCTTTCTTTCTTTCAAACTGGAGTGTTCTGATTTAGAATCGTCCAATACAAAAGTGTCTGTAGCTTCTAACACAACCACTAAACCCAGTAATTGTCAAGGGATACGATTCTGTGGGTACCTTGCAGAACTTATTGACTGTCCTCTGTCCCATATCGTATCCATAGATAGCGTATAAATCTTCTGACGCGAACGCTCGATCCAGTATCGAGTGGAGATACTATACGCAAAACTAAAATTCTAAAGGCTAAAATAAGTTTCTCACCATTATCGCCAGTGTCTCGATCAGGGCCGCTGTCGTGTTCGGACTCAGACTCGTCCCATATTGTGTCAGTGGCTATCTTCTGGCGCGAACACTCGATCCAGTAGCCGGGAGTGGGGATGAGGTTGTGTGGGTACTCCTCGCAGAACTCATCTAGAAAGAACAATTGGCTTGAATATTATGAGTTTCATTAATGTTCGTAAGTTTGCAAATGTTGGTGTAGTATTGTGGACGTTACAGTGGAATTTAACTCTGAAACGTCCTTTCTCAATTAAAATGTCTCTTGACCAGCGAATGTATCCATAGCAACATAGGTTAGCTTTGGTAAAAAGCATACTTGGTAATATCACTATTGTTTTTGGATATTGAAAAAATTTACAAATTAAGAAATTTCAAAAGTTTTTGTCTAGGTATACAAACATAAATACTGAGTTACTGAGCGCTGAGATAATATTAATTAAACATATATTTAAGTACTAAATAAAGATAAGCAAAATACATCGATCAGCTGGATATGCGTATTTAATCCCAAATAGAACTTTTAAGGAATAATCTAGTTGAAATATGTTTCACACAAGTTCCAAAACTAATAAAAGCAACAAGCTCTATGATCCAAAAATAATAAGGTTCAGTGCAATTATATCCAAATACCTATTTAGGCCAAAAAAGGATAATCTCTAGTATTGTGGACGTTACAAGGGATAAGGGTAGGGTGGCTTCAATGGACTTGGCCGAATATCTCGTTACTCGATCCCGTTTTTTTACCAACTCCTAATTGAATGTCAAACAAACCAACCTTGAATACGCTTTTGTTTTTTTAATTCTTTTCGAAATAATGAGCACATTTTTAGTGAATTACTAATAGTTTTTTTGTGTACCTACTGTCAGGGGTAAGTGAGGTGATTATTCCAATTTATTACCATTATTTGGTTCGTAACCTGAGACGTAAGAGCAATTATGGTGAAAAAAAAATCTATGGTAACGATTTTCAAGATTCAATAAAAATCGTAGGTGTGTGTAAGTGGTTTGTTTTTGTATTCCTTCACGTTAAAATAGCTGATCGGATTTGGCTGTAGATAGAAATACAATAAGTTTTGGATATGTGGAATATACAGAAAAGCCGCAGGGCAAACCGTAGGGTAACATAGAATATAATGGAGCCCAATTATTTATTATAATGTGAAATCCTCGCACGTAACAAACCTTGATAATAATAATAACTCACACAAATAATTACGTATAGATGATCTAATCTTAAAATGAACTTTGTGCGACCAATCCCGTGTAGGCATTTGTATGGCGGGGAGCGCGCTCTTTGTTTGAGTGACACGTCCGTTCAGTCGCGCGTTCGGCTCATTAATGCACTAGTTGGTCGACAGATCCAGTCTTTCTTTCATAGTGACACCGTGAAGGCTAGACATTTGGCGTTCGTCGACATCGTTAGTAAAAAAGTACAAAATGTATGGATTTGACATAAACCTATTATCATTATGGTCTAAGCTATTGCCACATTTGTCTAGGGGCCCGTTTGTTTATACGTCATTGAACATCCAATGACAAAGATCAATTTATGTGTGTTGTATCTATACACCTTTTTGCATGTACGTGTAACCGCGGTGGAGGGGCGTTCAGTTTAAAAATGGTTTTACTATACTCACATATCACTAAAAACTTCTGTTATTTGTTTTAAGAAAAACAACAACTGATTTTGTAACAAAAACAAATGAAGTTCTTCTATTGCACAAAAAGATGCATTACCTACATTTAAAATTTTGAATATGGAACAAGCTAAATGATAAGTAAATAGGTGCAGAGTCTCAATCCTCCTTGGTTTGAATTACAAAGTTTGTAAAGAGGTTGCATTTGAAGTAAACCTCGAGAAATCTATGATTGCACGTCTATCATCATCTATGTTAGCAAAAATAATTTTAAAAAGTAAAAACGATTGAATTACAGTTATTTGCTAATAACTCTATTCATTAAACAAGTTACATTTAATGTAACTACTTGTTTATTTGGTTATGATCTTCTAATAACATAATTTTCATGGCTTAATATAATAAGAGAAAATATGTTATATTCTAATTAAATTCATTTTCAGCCGTGCAGTGCCGACCTAAGAGTAGTGCCACCATATCCTTGATTCTTATATTAATAGTGATATAAATACGAACATCTTCATTCTCTTGCGGTCTTCACATCCCACAAAGTGACCGAGCCTCGATTCACTGTAAGGTAGAACACCAAACTACTAAATACGCTTGGGGTTCATACTTAGAGTGAACCGAAGTCTCGCATTTTCCATCTTCGTTCTTCTTGCTTGTTTTCTTTCTTCATAGTAACGCAAATAAAACAAGAATACAGGTCTTTTAAAATTGTATGTGACGTTGCTTATTTTTATATGGGCGCTTTTTAAAGAAAGAACATTGCCAACTTACAGCTCAAATATTATCAGCTCTATAATTAAATAAGAATGTGCTGATGTAGCTACACTACACTGCTCCGACACCCGAATAAATTATAAATCTTTCAAATATGGGCTACAAATCGGAAAATTTAGATTAATGGTAACCATAAACACTCGTTACAAGCAACTGAAAGTTCCTACTCTATGATCGGTAGGATGAAAGTCCTTAACTTTTTACTAACGATCATCAATTTTTATTTTAGTTGAATTGATTCTATAAACTTTTAACAGTAACCTTGCATTTATTCTAAAATAAATTTATTAAAAAATATAATGACATTTTAAAAGTCGTTACACGAACATATTTACATTGTATTTTATCGGCAGTCTGTATCTGTTGTCTACACGGTCTGTATCTGTTTGTCACTATGTAATTCAAACCAAAATGTACTCTATTTGTATTCATCCGTAGGGGACAATTTTTCCCAAAACAGCATCAATCTTTTCCTTCTCGCTGAATACAGAGTAACATGACAGTAACGCACAGAACTTACGATTAGATTATCTCTTTGAAAAATCTGGTTTGAACCAGATAACATACTGTTGGACAGAGATAACAAAGGATTATTCTACAAAGACGAGGTTTGAGTAATGCAAGCGTCTTGCTTGAGAAATTGAGTAAGGAGTCTTGTGTGTATAGTGCTTTTTGACATTGGAATTATTTTATTTCTGTACCATTCTTACTTACATTTGTCGGGTTACTAACCAGCATAAGGAGAAATACATTTATAGAACAATTCGAAAAATATTTAGAATTTGTTTAAACTAATGTAGTAAAGCTGAAGAGAAATGATAGAGAGACACGTATTAACTACCCAGTTACAAGCTTATACCCAAACCAAACGGTGTTCAAACCGTTTGCCTCGCAGACAACAAACTCCACAGTTCTATGAATAATGCAATCTAGAATAAATTAGATATATCTATTCATCCTTGTACCGCTGCTACAAGTATGATCCCACTTTCATGTCTTGAAGCTGAATATATTGCAGTAGCTGATAACGCTAAATAATAAAAGGGAGGCAGATTGCTGTTATTTGTGGGAGTGTGTTTGCGCTGGTTAATAATTCGAGTGTTGGAATCTCACATGTACATAAATAAACATAGGTGTTTAAAATTATATCTAGGTAATGTTTAACTCAACTTTATCTAATATTATATAAATTAATGTCACTTTTCATTGTAATTTAAAATAACTCAAGAAAGTCTGGTCAATCAATCAAAAAATCAACCTTCTCTGGGCTACCCCAGAGAAGGTTGATTATGAGAGAAAACTTGGAAATCAAGCTGGCAAAGACGTGGGCGGGTATGTTAGTTTTTTATGATGTAGTGGAAACACAACCTTCGCAAGCAGCAAGCAGTTGCTATATTTATGAATTGCCTAGCAAAAATGTATTTATTTCTAATTATTTGAACAACACGCGATGTGAAATAGAAAATAAATGTTTTTTATTATTCTATTCACAAACAAAAATGTTTTGTTGATTATTGTAACAGGAAAAACAAGCCAAACTCGAACTCAACCTCATGTTTCGATCAAACAAAGAGGCGCAGGTGTCCATATTGAGTTTTTCATTCAGCGTGCTTTATCACAGTTATCCATTCGGTTTCAAGTTTAATTAATATTTCACTGTTTGCTCTGGCTTTCGGCGGACACAGAGATTTACAAAGTAATCTTTTTTTGGGATTTTTAATTTTGTATTTTGTTGAAACAGTGCGCCAGACAGTTTGTTTGCTTTACCTTTTGTAAACAAGCGGGTTTATTTTGCATTTGTGCTCGTATTTTCTATCTAATTTACTGTACTAAAACCCATTTTGTCTTTGTTTGTAAAAACAATGGGCCTTATTACTGGGTTTATAAAAACATTGTAGCTAATCTGCCTTTTAGATTATTATTGAAACATTGCTTCATTTGCGTTGACAAAAAATGTACAAAACCAACCAAATCAGATTTTCTATATTTTATCAATTAAGTAAAATACTCTTATTTAAACAGAAATCTAAGCTTAGGAATTGAAGTTAATTATGTGCTTTTAAAAAACATTAAGAAACAATTATTAGTAAAACAAATTAGGTATACACATCATGTTAAGTAAACAGCAAAAATGAGAGTTTTCATTAAGTCGACCAGTTTATCGCAAATGGTTGAGATGGGATAAGCTCTTTACCCGCTTCGGAACACATTACCCGTATAAACTCGTTTAAAACATGCCAAGGATTATAGCCATTAAAAATATAGTTCTTTTAACGAGAATTCTTAGGAGAACTTCAAGAATATCTGGATTAAAAAACGTTAACTAATTAAAGTATTAACGTTATCTTCATTATGCCTTGAAACGATTAACTTTTTTCTTGTACCTAAATATTTAAATAGCGTAATTTCTATACAAGTAGTTAGGTACCTAATTCGATTTATTATGAAAAAGAGATCACCTTCTCTAAGGATAATAACTGAGTTTTATAGTTTAAACTACCAGAAAACAGATACTTAGCTCAATAAAATTACATTTACCACACTTTAATTATTTGAAACTCCTCAAAATTGTAGTTTGGTTATATACAGCTAAACATTTTTATTTTTACAACAAAAAGTCTTTTTGAATCCATGTCTCTGCCAATTGAAATATTGTCCCATATCATGAACACAATAATATTATTATAGTCATCGGTCAGAAAAACAGAACAAAAACAAACACCATTTAGCTTCCAAATGAATAAATAAAATACTGAGCCGTCCTGTGTAGGCAGAAGGCTTGTTGCATTAAATATTTTATTTCCTCATATGCCAACATTGCTTTTTGGCATAAGAGTAAATAAATATAGCAGGGTATTTTTATAATTCATTGGCATATATTTTGCCAATAAATAAATAAATATCGCTGGACAATTCACACATCAACAGCCCCGTGGTAAGCTCGAAGCTTGTGTTACGGGTGCTAGATTTCTGATATACTTAATATAATATACATACATAGATAGATATTTTTTATTATACATGTATAACACCCAGACAACCAATGAATTATAAAACACTAATCTTTCAACTGTGGACTCCGAAATATAGAACACGAAACATGGTTACCAAAGTGATAGAGAAATACGCAACCCACTCATACCAAAGCTTTAAAACTGTATAGGGTGCGCTACTACTGGAGCTAGTTTGTTTTACGTAGCAACGTCCTTCAGCACAGATATTTCACGAAACACGTGCAGCCTTCAATTATTGCGCTTGAAATCAATCACATCGATAGGAACATCACATTATCAACACCAGGCTATGTTTTATAACGTGGTGCTGGCTCAATCCTAATAGCACGACATTTTTTAATGGTGAAAACTTATGCGTCGCTTCGCGCAAATGCTATGTAGGAGCACTTCTACGTATCGCAACATTTAAATGTTAAATCAACGAAATTGTTTTAAATATTCATGGTTTATAAAACTCTAATCTCCCATGAATTAAGCACCCCAAAAGTTTCCAGCCGCCATTAGAATCGACTTTGTCCCGTCCATCAGGGAACGATCAGGTACCTACGTGTAAGCATGTTTACGTGCGCCCTTTTTCCTTTGTGGCCGACCGCAGAACATGTTATTGAGAAAGTTTTTACCTTTACGTCCCTACGATTTCGCCCTACAGACACACGGACGGAAATTGAGTTTCCTTGCATTTCATTTCATGGATGGCGAAGAAGGGTCTGTCATTGTCAAATCTCGGTCCCTCGGTGACTTTGATGGACGTTGCGAATCGGTAATAAATATCTAAAGGGCAGTACTCAAGCATTCAAAGTCGGGAGCTGTGATCCCGGGTTGCGGTACGCTTGTCATTTGTTGTTTCTCTCCTCGGCAGACCCATCGAACAACTCTTATTGAAATTGAAATTTTATTTACAATTTGTATAGAGGTTTAGTTTCTATAGTTTTCATTTCAATATGTTTTATTGATAAATATGTAGTTTAAAGCTAAGAAATATGCATTTGAAAAATCTAAACTTGCCTGAATCAGCTGCCATAATTTAATTTTTTTATGTGACCGATGAATCAAACCAAAGTAGAGATGTTCTTATCTCAGTTTTACATCTCTACTTTCATAAATATCTGTCATAAGTATGTAAACCAACCTATTAACTACAAAAAACAGGTACCGGTAATATTCAGGTATAAATAAATAAAATAAAAATAGCTTTATTTTTCTTACACAAATTTTCACTGATTTTATTTACATTTTAGATATTATGTGCAAGTACCACATATAGCGGTGAAAGCCTCCTCCATTTTGTTCCAAGTCTCCCGGTCTCTAGCAAGTCTGCTCCAGGTTGCTCCAGCCATCTTTTGGATGTCATCGCTCCAGCGTTTAGATGGTCTGCCTCGTTTGCGCGTTTTGTCAGGTGGATACCAATTAGTTACCTGTTTGGTCCATCTGTCATCAGAAGAGCGTTGGAGATGACCTGCCCACTTCCACTTTAAGCGGAGCACTCTTGTTACTACATCTTTAGCCTTGGTTTTCTTTCTGATGATAGTATTTCTTATTTTGTCTCTTATTTTATAACCAAGTAAGCTTCTTTCAAGGCCTCTTTGGCAGACTCTTATTTTTTGCAAAGTTTTTTCTGTTAAAGTCCATGTTTGACAGGCGTATGTTAGACAGGGCATGATACAGGTTTCTAAGGCTTTTGTTTTCAGTTTTACAGGTAAATTACTTTTAAATATATCTCTCATTGCCCAATATTTATTCCATGTGAGTAATAAGTAAATTGTTGCATCCAAGTGATCATCGAATGGTAAGAATTACTTTAAAACAAACTGGAATAACAAAGAAATCAAGAACTTCATTCTCTTCTAAATCACAGAAAATGTTAGATGTAAAAAAATATTGTGAAGAATTAATGAACTGTGAGTACGAAAATTTCAGCTTACTTAATATACAAGAGCACTATGACAACCTAGAAAGACACATATTACAAAGTGCTAGAAATGCCAGTTTATCAAAAAGAATATTAAAAAACCAGAATATAATTACAAAAGAAGTTACACAACTCAAAGAACAAAAATATATACTTAAAAATAAAGAACATAGAAGCCAAGAAGAGAAAATTCAACTTAGTAAATTATATAAAAGAATTCATAAGCTTATTAAGATCAATACGACAAACTATAAAACAAAGATATTTGAAGAATACATTGAAAAATCAGGGGCTGTAAAACGAGCATACAAACAACTTAACCACTCCAAACAACTTATGTCTGAATTACAGAATAAAGCAGGAACAATAGTTACAAACCGAAATGAAATATTGCAAATAGCAACCGATTATTATAAAAACTTATACAGTATGACTCAAGGCCCAACACAGCATATTCAATCTGAATGTTTGGAAAACATGGACAAAGTTTCAAACTTCCTAGAAAGCGAAATATACAAGAGTATCACAAATCTAAAAAAGGAAAAGAGTCCGGGGCCTGATAGCATCACAAATGAAATGCTTATGAACGGAAAAACACACCTTGTAAGACCACTCACTACATTATTTAACAAAATAGTCGAAGCCAAACAAATACCTAAGCAGTGGACGACATCTAATATAGTTCTTCTATACAAAAAAGGTAATCCTAGGCAAATATCTAATTACCGGCCCATAAGCTTAATGTCATGTATATACAAAGTTTTTTCAGCGACTCTATTAAGACGCATTACAAAAATAATAGACGAAAATCAGCCGATAGAGCAAGCGGGGTTCATTAAAAATTTTTCAACAACAGATCATATACACACATTGAAAATTATTATAGAAAAATATAATGAATTCAATAAGCCTTTATATATAAGCTATATTGACTATAAAAAAGCCTTTGATTCGATAACACATAACTCTATATGGCATGCACTAAAAACGCAAGGAATTAACAAAGAATATACCGATTTAATCAAAGAAATATATAAAAATAGTACATCTCAAATTACATTGGAAACTCCTGGACCAAGCTTTAGAATAGAGAAAGGAGTAAAACAGGGTGACCCGCTTTCTTCCAAGATATTTATAGCCGTACTGGAACAAATCTTTAGGACTCTAGACTGGGAAAACTGTGGTCTGAAAATTCATGGAAAGCATCTGTCCCACCTACGATTTGCAGATGACATTGTACTTCTGTCAGAAGATCCATCAGAATTACAATCAATGTTAGAGTCTCTTTGCGAAGCTAGTAAAAAAGTTGGACTTGAAATAAATAAAGACAAGACAAAAATAATGACCAACAGCAATAAAATACCAATAAACATAAATTCAAGTACAATTGAATATGTAGATAGTTACATCTACTTAGGGCACTTGATAACCTTTAAGGCATGCACTGAAAAGGAAATTGAGAGAAGGACTAAAAAAAAAATATTCAGGTACGATCATCAAATAAAATACTCTCATAAAACGTTTACTGATAAAACGATTTTCACCTGCGTCAGTAACATTCGTTTTATTACCCTCATTTCTTATTTTGCTATATCCACAACTCCGTTTAAAGTTTCACCATTATTAATATCGTAGCGAGTTGTATAGAGCGGTCAAGTACGGTACATGTATTTTCCATTTCTGGGCGACAGTTATTGACCGGCAGAGAGGTATACGAGCCTGTCAACAACATTGCAGGGCCAATATCACATCTGTACGGGACGAATTGAGTCACACATAAATGAACCTTTCATTAATTCTTTTAACTTAGGATGCAAAAATGATTTGATTTCCGCTGAGGAATTGTGAAATTGATCGCGGTTAATGTTGAAACGAAAAGATAAACATAAGAATATTTAAATATTAGATTCATCTTATAATAGACGGTGGGATCAAACTTATTATTTAACGTCAAGACGAGTAACAAAAACAGATTTCTTCTCAGATCCAAAAATGCCTCCCATTATTTAATTGTACAGTATTTGGACAAGGATATTAAGGCCGTATGTAAATTAAGAAATACTCAGCTAAGTTACAATGAGCAAGAACTTGCAAATAAAGTTAATGACATTAAAGAGAAATACATTCAAATTAACTCGAACTTTCAGAACTTCGGGATCTCCATTCGAATGATAATTATTCCGTGAGTTTGCAAAAGTTGAAGTGGTTGAAAGGAGTGGCGAATGGTTGTCGCGTTTAATCTCGTCAATTATCTACAAAATTAGGGAGGTAACATTCCTCTGTCAAGATTTTGCAGATACGAGTGAGGTCGGTAGGGGCTAGCTAGACTAATTCTAAGTGACTCTCCAATTAAGAAATTTCAAAGTCGAGACTCTGACGAGTTGATTTTCTTTATTTTTGTACTTTTTGCAACAACATTTAAGTGCAGCTGGATTAAGGATAAAATCTTTCTGTGAAATTTTATTTCTGTCTGGGCTTTAAATCTCATTGAAATGTCGCTAGGTAGGAATGTAGAGACTGCGTTTCTAAATAAAATTATACTAAATATATTTACATGACTTTATGAGCTATCTTTATTAAGCCATTTCAAATTTTAAATGAACGATTTGCAGTTTATTAGAATAAAAATATTCCATTAAACTTTGAAATAAATAGGTATACAAGGACTCAAATATACTTGTCACTTATTGAAGCATCAACAGTACTGATAACCTTAGCTTGATGAACATGTAACCCACTATGCTGTACCCTGATTTGTAGCAGTAAACTGCTCATCTCGTATTGTATCTACTATTCTCGTATTGTTTACTACCCACAAGTGAAGTGAAGACCATGACTCTGTCAAGAGCGATACCGACAAATAGGGTTAAGCCTCGAGCAGACCGGATGCGTATACGTACACGTAAGCGTAGACGTGCACGTACCACTGAGTTGTAATGTATGGGAATGTATGAGACATGACACACTGGTTGCGTAACGTAAAGTGCTCGTGCAGTGTGTCCTGTCTCATACATTCCCATACATTACAACTCAGTGGTACGTGCGCGTGCAGTGTGTCCTGTCTCATACATTCCCATACATTACAACTCAGTGGTACGTGCTTACGTGTACGTGTATACGCACCCGGTCTGCTCGAGGCTTTATTCGTCAAGATGTGTTACCTGAGCAAGCCTGTGGCGGCAGCGGGAAGATGAGCGTAGTGGAGGACTTGCGCCGAGCCACGGCGCAGCCGAGGGACTGCGGTTTGAAGCTGCGCAGCTGCTGCATGAAGTCACTGCACTCCATGAGCGCAACGTCCGCGAAGTGCAAATCGCACAGGATTTGGTTCTTGAAGCGGCGGGCGCGTTTCTGTTTAAAATAAGAATTATCATTGTTGACATCTTTTTACTTTATATAGGACCTACGATCGTTAAACTCCTTAGTCTCTGAGCTCATGGCATCCACGTATTGTAGATATAGGTACTCTAACATAATGATGTCGTCTGACAACCAAAGATTCTATATTAGTGTTCTTTGTAATTGCCATAATAACGTTTATGAAACCGAACAGTGTAAAATAAATGTAAGTAGTGACTGGAATGAAGCTCGCTTGGCCACACCTACACCATAAATGTATGATGATTGAAACAGACACACTTCACTTGTATTATTTCCTATGTGTATGTTTTTTGTTTTTTTTCTGGGATTTGCACGAACCGGTCCTAAGATTGATTGTCATAGCAATCCATTCTCCAATTAATTAAATCAGCACCGTCTTAGTTGTTCTTTCTGGGCATATCGGTAATCTCTATTTGATTAGTTTTCCGGACATTGGAACAATCGAATGGCGTCTTCAACGTGATAATGAAGCAAGAAAATTTTGTTCGACGACAATGCATATTGTGTTTAAAAAACGAACATACTTACAATAAAAAAAATCCCAATTAGGAATGAATATTATCATTTAAAAAAAAAAATTCTATACCCATTTTCAATTTTTTCTTAAAATTGTTAAATCTAAATACCTACATAATTTTTAATTATGAAGATTTTGTCTGACAAAACATAAACGCACGCTTTTCAACGCCATGGCGTAATCACGAGATATACAAAATCTATGTACTTTTAAAATACTTTTCTTTGTAATTTTGTAGCTCCAGAACGACTGAAGATATTTTATAAATATGCCTTATACAACTGAGCTAAACTTAACCACTATAATCTGTGTAGGTACTTCATTTCACGTTATACCACTCTCGTAAGTAGGTACCAGCATCTTGAGAACGTGCTCCATTTCTCTACTTTATCGCTATCTGCTCCAATAGAAGTTACAAAGTAGGAAAGACACTTGAAACCGGTATTTTATCGATAAAGAATTTTATGGTAGCTGAGGGTATGTATTTCATATTTTATGTGATATATTTACACTCGTGTAAACTAGAAGTCTAAAGAGTTCATGAACTTTTTATTCAGTATTTGAATTCTGCATTCTAAATTTCGAACGGTGCAAACGACCTGCATACTAAAGGCGAAATACCGTATTCCTAAATACTGCTAGTTTGTGCATCTTACAAAGATGGGTGGTTGCTGAACAAAGTCAATTTACATCGAATAATTTTAGAAATCTCACTTGCTTTAATTCCATAACAGCTCAAATTATGCCTACAACTGGGGCGGATACACGTGCTGCTAAGTACTTCAGTACTTTTACGGATTCCAATGTGAGAAAAGTTGGTGATTCGTTCATAAGCTGGCGCTACACAGGTTGCAGTCATAACTAACCAAATAGTAATATAACTAATTACATATGAAAACTATTATTTTTACAAATTATCAATAAACATATTCGTATTTTATTTACACTTGTAAATTAATATTGTTTTTAAACTAAATCCTGTTTTTTTTTTAATAATGATAATAAATATTACTGGACAATTTTTACACAGCGACATCTAGCCCCGTGGTAAGCTCGAAGCTTGTGTTATGGGTGCTAGATTTCTGATATACTTAATATAATATACATACATAGATATATATTTTTTTATTATACATATATAACACCCAGACACCCGGAATATAATAATAATGTTTGATAATATAGGTAACACCTACCTGTCTTTGTAAGCTAAATCTCTATCAAAGATCACCTTGGAGGCTGTAAATCTCCGAATACAAGATGTAAACGTCCGACCGTCGAACTTTCACCTTAAAATGTCGTTCTTATCTTCAATAAGTTAGTACTTGGTGTCCTTTACACCTTGCAGATCAGATATGTTATGCATGTAGTGAGAACTTGTGTGATTCTTTTCATATAATTATCTGACTCAGCCAACTTTATTGAATTCCAACTATAAGTAAACTTTTAAAACTGCAAAATGTACAAAATAATTATCAATACATAATTTAATGTATTTATCACAAGCGGATTATGTGAAATTCAAATTGAACATTTTGTAACGTATACAAATTTAATTAAAATCAAATTATTATATGAAAGAGTTAACTGTACTGTACTATTATAAATACTTAACATACCTACTAGTAACTCCCGTTGTGCAAAAGTGTGCGAATAGTGAGTAACTACAATTCACGAAAATATTGTATGTCAATAACTCGTCTTTACAAGTTTGCCCGACATATCCAGCCATGGAGCTTTCTCTGAGATTTCCAACCGGAGTAGACAAATTTTCATTTAGATGCTATTTCAGATAGCAGCGAGTGGGGTGAAGTAAAGGACCTATCGAGTTCTAAACAAGTTAGTGATTGATGAGATTAGCGTCAGACCGGCCTGAATTTATTGGCTACTTTTCAGTTTTGAAAGTTTGGATACCTTAGGGTATTTTGATCTGACATGGAATGCTGTAAATAAATAAATATTGCTGGGCAACACACAGCTACATCTAGCCCAATGGCAAGCTGGAAGCTTGTATTACGCTTGTACTTTAGTGGTCTATGATTGAATGCGTAATTTATATGAGATTCATTTAATTATATTCTATATTTTTTATATTTGTGGTTCTACAGGCATCATACGGCCAGTTAAGCAATAGTATGTAGACATTTACTATTACTATCAGGAATTTTAACCTAAGAGCCCGTGATGGCCAGACCTTCCTTTAATTCACAAGCGTGAAAATTATTTCATGTGTATGTCTAACATAGGTAAGAATAACCCCCAAACATGAAACCTGGATCGTGGTTCCTTTGGGAGATAACAGGTAAAAGGTTGTTATCTCCCAAAGGAACCGCGATCCAGGTTTCATGTTTGGGGGTTATTCTTACCTATGTTAGACATACACATGAAATAATTTTCACGCTTGTGAATTAAAGGAAGGTCTGGCCATCACGGGCTCTTGGTCCATTTGTCTTTGGTAAACAATAGTCACAGAAGTCGTCAATTTTGATAAAACAAAAAGCTATTGTCCAGTGAGAAACTGTGAAATTGTCGTTACAAAGACGTAGGCTATTTCTAAGACGTATTTCGAAGCAACGTCGAGGCTAGTGTCAAAGGCTCTCAGAGAAACAATAGAGCAGGCGACGAAAACGTATTGATACCGTTACAGCGCCTTTGTTCAGCTCAGAGAGCAATCCCAGTAAACAATAACACTCTATTCTAGCCATGTTTTTTACTATGGAACATTTTGATGTGATTAATATTTTTATAAATTGGATAAACCGAAAACAATCAAACAGATGTAATGGGCACAGCTTTCCGAAATATAATCCTTTGTAAACCATGGAACACCGTGTTTACCAAGTAGGTTGGAAATATGTAGTAATAAGTTACATTAAAAATAACGACTTTTGTGTTTGTGTTACTCCTTGTCATTAGGTATTTTAAATCCCTTAGTCGGTGTCCATTCTTAGACCTGCACTTCATTTAAATAGCTCAAAAGAGTTTTATTGTGCCTATTATTAACTTCTTAAATTCTCAAATTTAGACATAACCAGCATAAAAATCTTACTCTGTCTCCCTGACATAAAGCTTTTACTTTATAAAAAAGTTATTATTCGGCGGATATTAGAATAGCTATCGTTTAATTTTTATCGTCATCATTATCTGTTCAGCCATGCGTCTTCTGAGATTCTGATTTTATGCGAACTCTGTATTTTGGACAAAGCGTTTGATTTCTTTAAAGGAAAACTGCAGATTTTCCTTAACATTGAAGGCTCAGGAATCTTAAATCTCAAAAGAAAAACGTCTTCTTGCTTTTTAAATAAATCTTTACTTTTTACACAAAATATTTGACTTCTCTGTAAATTTTAATATAATATTATTCATTATTTCAGGCTAATTTACAATATTTACTCATCTATTATTTCATAAAAGGTCACCCTCACATTCAAGTTTGACTCCGAAGATTAAGGCAATTGCTTGTTTACTATGTAAATCTAACTCAAACAAAAGAGTAGTTAGTTAATAAGTGTGCGTGGAGGTTCTCCGTTTGTTTGGTAGCTTGATTGATTCGCTCCCGAGCCCATGTAAGGCTTCTAGTTATTCTTCTTTGATTAATTTCCATCAATCCAGCGGCCTTGCTCTTGTTCATTACAAATTGTTTTGTTCCCGGCCCACAAATCAATTAGGTAATGACTGTATTGAGTTTATTGTTCTCCAGAATCAAGGCATTTGGGGATTGAAGGCCGAGTTTTATTTTGTTTAGGATAAAACCTGGATTCGTGAGTTCTGTTCAGATGTATCGTAATAAAATGTTGCTTGCTTTTCCTGAATATTTTAAGCTAAGAGAATGAAATCTATGTCGCCATCATTATAAAAACAATCGTATGTAGTTCAAACTGTACCTGTTATTGAGTTATAATGTGGTATTAATTTCTGAATTATAATTAAGAGTGATAGGTAAATATGTAATTATAATAGTCTTGAATATTGCAAAACGATATATAGCTTTGCTCGAGTCTGTTTCAACTCAGCTTTTGTCCAATTCAAGCTTGTCAATTCTCAGGCATAGATTGAGCAATATTCTCTGTTAAAATTAGTTTTCCCCGTAATAGGTCATCGTAGTTTCGCCGAAACATTTCTATTTTAAAGGCAGTTATCGATATATTATTGATTTTTCCGGTCCGCAGAGCGTCTAACTACTTAACATCAAAACTCATCAAAATTTCACTTCGTTAAAAAGGGTTTATAAACGCGTTCAGAGGTATCATTAAACAAAGCTTTTATCTACCGCATTTTAGTATTTACTCGTAATCTTTTACTGGCCATACGCCAGTCAATTTAATGTAATGTCCAGGTTATGTCTTATCAGATTGAGCGCAAAAATATAATAATAATTGTACTTTTAGTAAACAATAAACTTGAGCATTATGTTATCTTGCTACTGATATTTTAGTTTTTATTTTGACCTGACTGTGTGCCTGAAGTTAATTGTGTCAAAAATGTATTTAGTTTGATTTTTAATTTTGTATAAGCCATGATTTAAGCATTATTTGGGCGTGAAACTAATACATATTATCTATATCAGACTCTCTTGGTACTTCCTGTCAAATACTTCACCTTTTTTATGTATAAAATTTAATAACTATTCAGTATTTCCCGAGACTCATGTTCGCCAAAAATAAAAGAAAAAGAAGAACATTTCCTAAGGGAAATATTTTATTGTAACGGATCTTTTACTAGTTTTAATGAGAGCAGAACCGTGGAGTGAGCGCTAGTTGTACAAATATAGTTTGGAATGTTACCTGGTTGGGTCCTGTGAGGTTTAGTCCACATGAATTGCAGCGGAGACATTCCTCGTGGTAATGGTTGTTGTCGTACAGTGGCGATGGTTCTAGAACATAAAAATAGACATCAGTTTACCATTTATCTATGCTATTATTTTTGGATGATGTAAATGTGTAATCATGTTTTCAGAAAATAATTTTAATTGATCGAGTGATATAATTTTCTATATTTCAGAAACTGATTTATTTCTTTATTTTAAACAATGTAACTTTATAGATAATTAAATCTACGACGTTGTGATTATACCAAATTTCCTAAAAATAATTGTTTATATTTGGGAGACTTCGTAATATGGGTTTAAGTTGAGACTTTAATGCATAATCAACTTCAAAAGTTGATGATGCATTAAAATCCCAACTTAAAATCAGATTATCTAAGCCGTATCTCACCGGTAGGATTTGAACCCATATCCCTCGGAATAGTCAATTTAAAGTCTGTTATGACAGATTTTTTCAATAATTTTCTAATGTTTTTACCTGAGTAATTATAATATTATAGCTCTGCCAAAGATTTGATTATGGTACGAAGCAAGAATCTATATTCAACAAAAAATATTCCCGTTGCGTAAAGAAACTACCAAATTCACTTTTTAATCAAGGACAGAGTTACGTTTGAATGTAAATCACAGCTTTTACAAAGCTTTGTGGATATTTGGAAAATCGCCAAAGGGCAAAATGTGCCAGCAAGCTTAAAGTTACCTAACTAAGGGAGGACTGCCTTCAGACTATAAACCACAGGCGGTTTTACTAGAACTTCACTATTATAACTAATATTAATTTATGTTGAAACTGCAGTCCTAAACTGATATTACGTAAGATTCTACGCAATATCATTTTTATAGATTTTGAATTAAATAAAAAAAACAAATTAAGGTTACCGATCTTGGGCATAATTATTTTCTATCTATTAAATTATGTTTTCTATTTAATTAAATTTTATGGTGTTTAGAATGTATGTACCTATTTGCCAGCATTCCGCCCGAGGCTTATTCTGCGTTACAAAAGATTTTCCGTTCAACATTTTCTAAAAGTGATGATTTAAGATTTACATATCAGTATCTCTTGTATTCTAAAGGATAGTAAGGCGAGGTTTGAACCCACGACCTTCAGAATTAAAGTCGAGCGTGCTGCCACTAAGCCGAAACGGATCGAGATGTACCTGCCCAAGGTAAACTATTCAAAGCTTTGAGCTAAGGGTTTATTAAGTTCGACCCAATAACATAATGGCCTCTTTGAGAGGAATTTTATTTGCTTAAAGGCTTAAGCAATTTTTCTATGCAAACATTTTTATTGGAGTATAAATTCTTTTTTTTTTAGTTTTGTTTTTTTGGGAATTCTTTTTATAAAGTACGGTTGTAACAAATTTACATAATTTTATCTTGATTCACCTTAAAAATACGAATGGATATTTAATTAATTATGTTTATTTCAAGAGTTACGCAACAAACGAGTAAACAAATGAGATTCTTTTTACTTTTTATAAATACAACCAGTTGGCGTGAAATTGAGGCAATAAATGAAACCCCAGAATCAAAACTAATTAATGTGCACGAACAAGACTTCATAAAATGCGCGGTAAAGTAGATACTTTAGGTTTTTATAGCCTCAAGAATATTCCAGAGGTAATAGGCAATATCATGTTATGAATCGTCGAAATAAGCCATATAATTTCAATATTCTTACGTTTATTGATGCTTCGCAACGAGGTACAATTTAAATTCGGAAATACATCTATTTTAAAAGTCATAAAGTTACTGATTTAACTTATAAATAAAATTATTATTAATAAGTTTTATAAACATAGCTACTGTTTTAGGACTGCAATTTAGACCAAAACTCTCTTTTATCTATAACTTTTATACACAATTATTTTTAATACACTCTGTGGTTTAAATACTTAATCATTTTTTTCGGATCTTTATCGTCATTTGGTTTTTTCACTTTTTAAACCTTCCCTGGGCTACTACGACAATTTAAATCCAAATGCACTTAAATCAGCACAGCCGTTCTTGAGTAATGAATTTACAACGTTCGAAATTGTATTATGAAAATGTCGCATTGATTTTTAGGTTTTTATAAATAAGAAGATATTGTAGCGATGTATGTAGCTTCGTAGCTCGTAGACGGTCTACGATAACGCTACGGTCAGAGTTGCTACGAATTTTCTGCCATCAGCTTAAGTTAACATTATGCATTTTCTGAACACGGTATTTAAAAAGTAATCGTTTTACTTACTTTAAGCCATAAAATTATGCAAAAAGTAAAGAGTTCATTTTTATATTATTATAACGTGAGGTATTTGGATAAAGTTTACTATAATTTTGAGATTTGCGAGTGAATGTAAGCTCTTAGACAAGTTTAAATAAAATGTTATGATGTTTTCTTTTCCCCTTATAATGTATCTTTCAAATCATTTGATTAAAAACTATTAAACTCACCATATCGTCCAGCCAGTTGATTAATTTATCTCATACTTATTTCATAAAAAAATAACTTCAATGTATAACTATTCCTAAATTTACAATAAAACTTGGTGTCTCGCAAAAAATGTCTACTACTAAAGAATAGTCAAATGTAAATATTGTTGCCCTTGAATGTCACACCCTTTCACTTTCCCAGGGATGGTTTTTCAGTCATATCACTTCACTCAAAAACTCTCATCAAAATAATTCACATAATAATAAAATAAATGGCGTTTATCATTGGTGTTTTTGGTTCGTTGTTATTTCGGGGGTTCGGTGGAGGTTATTCGTTGTGTGCACGTCAGTTCGTGTGAAGTAAACATGGCAGATCCGCAACAGATGACAGGGCGCTGGCGAGGCCTGCGCCGACGGTTCACGTCACGGCATTACCGCGTCCGCGAGCCCGCGCGAGTGCGGGCCGGAGCGCGCCGCTCGCCGCCGTCGGTAAACCAGCCCGCCGCCGAGACAATCGATTGGCTGACGGAAAGGGGCGGGCGAGCACGTGGCCTGTCACTGTCACTTGGAGCCACTCCAAAATAAACGAAAAGTAGCGCCTGCATTCGATTTGTTTGGTTGAGCTGTTTTATTTTTGGAATGGGGCTTTGATAGGGAAGTTTATCATTTAAATGTATTATTTGCTTTTGTATCTATTAAAACTGATAAATTTTAAATTTTATTAAATTAATAGGATTGTAATAGCTCTTATAAATTACCTAATAAAAAAAAGCTACTAACTTATTAGGATAAAGCCTTTTGTAGTTAAAAATTTAGAACCGTAACAAGAAAACCAGATTAGGATTATTTTTGAATTTGCCCCAAAACATGATAGTCAAATGAATAAACAAAATGTGATAAAAATGAAAAATGCTTTAACTTACCAGTCTGTGTGCTAGAATCGAAGAACGTGCTCGTTGTTTCCACAGTCATAGTCCCGATGGTGCCATCTAGTATCTGAGTGGAGGAGTCCCGGCGGCCGCGCGCCCGCATGCACGCGTCGTCACTCTGCGAGCTCTGCCGCCTGAAGTTCCGGCACCTGATCATCTCCTCCGTCGTCGACTGCCGCCGAAAGCCTCGAGCTATCAAGATCTCTTCAGTCGTAGACTGCCGTCTTATCATCCTCTCCGATCTCTCCGGCGGACGGGCGCCTGGGCTTGGATCTCTACTGGAGCATGAACTGGACTCTGGGCTTCTTGCTCGACCCATCCTTGCACACGACGCTTGCCTTCGCAGGCGTCCTCGTCTCCTCGCAGCTGACGGACTGAGCTCACCACCTGTTCCGGGCGAACGATCTCGACGAGGTCTAGCCGCTGAATCAGGACTTAGTGAATCCCTCCTCGCTCTGCCCTCGTCATCAGGTCCCAGTGACGGACCAGAGTCTCTACGTTTCGTTCCTGGTGGGCCGGTCGGATCATCGAAAGCTGTCGCTTGGCGTTGGAGTCGCCCTAATCTCGTTGGACTGGCAGCAGCTCGGGAATCACGTCTTGCTCTACCACATTGAGTCGTTGAATCTCGTCGTCCTCCCAGATTGGGTGGAGAACGACCTGGAGTAACTTGAGTGCCTTGAGCAGACTGCGTTGCTGTTTGAGCGGCTTGACTGGCTTGACTTGGAGTAGTCGGTGAAGTGGGAGACGGAGTTACGGCTGATGTGATGATTGTCGGCATAGTCATCATAGGCTGGCATTCTCCGTCAGAGCGGCTGGGTTCATGGATAGCTACTATTGTTACCGAGGGCATGTGGTGGATGTGCGAAGGTCCTGAATCTGACGCTGCATCAGCGAATGATGGTGGTCCGGGCGTAGGTGGTGATGTGCGTCTAGTTTTTCTGTGTGCAGCGACTATTCTGGGCGGTGCGGCTACAGAGTCGCGTCGACGGTAGCCATCGACGGAATCTCTGCGGTCTTTGTTTTTGTCTTCTTCGGAGCCGCGTCTTTTTATGCGGCGTTCTCTAGCAGGAAGGATGGTGACGGAGTCCTTGCGTTCCCAGTTGGGAAAGTCGCCTTTGAAGTCTTGAGGAGCTTTGGAGTCCCTTCGTTTGGAGGGCATGGATTTGATGCCGGAGTCGGCGGATGAGTCTCGCCGGCGTCGGGGTGGTGGTTCGTGGCGCGTCCAGGGCAGCGAGCGGGCCAGGTCGGCCAGGGTTTCGCGGCGGGAGAGCGGCGCCCGCTGGCGGCGAGGCGCGCTGCCGCCGCCCCACTCGCGCAGGATGTCCGTGAGCTGGGCGAGGGATGAGCGCCGCCGACGTGTCCCTGTTGACCACAAACGTATTGATAAATCATACATATAAGGTAAAATTAGGGTTTGTGAATATTAAACGGACTACTCGTATAAAATGATTGGAATCGGAGTGAGCTTGATAAGCCTAAATATAAGTTTTATAATCAAGTTATAAACATTCACATTATCACGTCACGGCCACGGCATTGATAAGAGTGGATAGTTCCTCATTTGTTTCAGGTGCATTTTCATTTACTGCCACTCTAGGCAGAAGATAAAAATGCACCTAAACCCGTTTTGAGCCATGAAAATGAATCAATATTAAGTTTTAGGAAATTCCTGAACTATCTTAGATCTTAAAAGTAAAAAAAATATGGGTAAAACTATTAGAAAGTTCAAGATTGTTATTATGACACTATTAACTCTTTACATCCTTTTTTATTTTAAATATTTTTGTTGTTGTATGTACTTATTGAAATTTTTTTTTATATATTTTTTATGTTTTCGCGATACAGACTTAGTCTTGTGCGAGAACCATTAGATATCTTTTGTTATTGAAATCCCCGCTATTTACCTTAAAAGATGTAAAAAAACCTGATCAATAATCCTACCGATTCGTATAAAAACGGTTGATTTTAGCAAATTGAAGTGAACACGTTTTTGGTCTGAGGTGATCTATTAGTAGATCACCTACCTCGTTGCTGGTCTGAGACGTCGGGCTCGGGCGGGGACAGACAGGACACCTGCGCCGCGGAGTCCCTCCGGCTCCCGAGCCTCTGTCGCAGGGTGTTCTCCTCGAGCGTGGACCGCGTCAGCTCGTCCCAGCCGTTGCCGCCCGCCCACACCAGCCCCACTTGGTGCGACAGTATCGGAAGGTTGCACACGAAACATATTGCTGTCATGGTCCTGTTGAAAACAAACTTAGTTAGTCAGTTGCTTCCGCTCCGACAATTGCGATAGCGTGAACCTTTAGCGATAGATATGAACATTATCGTATGAGCACCCATTGGAATAACTGACTGTACTAAGATATGATTCTAGTCATGATATTATCTGCACTAATTGATTTAAATGCAAATTCTTCAGGATACAATCAGCTTTTTAAATGCTGAAACTAGTAAAATCACAACGCTATTTAATCACATGTTACATCTAGATCTTTACATGAATAAGATTTGTGAATTTAATAAAGAAACTCACGCTTTATTGTTTTTAAAGTTATTGCAGTACATGGCTGTAGTGTTAGCCTGGCCGGACTCGCGGTGTGAATAAGCGTGAAGCGACACAGCCCCGGTACCCTGATAAAACTACTGATATTGAGTAATAACCGCTCCCATAAACGCCAACAAGTATTACACCATAACAATTGACGCTAAAAGCTAGCCTCCCCAATATTTATCGAATATTGGACTGATGGATTTAATAGCGGCGTAATGAAAACATCAATGGGTGGAATATAGAAATTGTATCTGTTATCGGTGCGAGTGTAACATATTGTGAGCTACTGTGCTAATACGAGAACGTTTATCATCTGGCTGTTATTAAGCGGTATTGTGTCATGCCTTCGATAGCGGCATATCGGCAGGTTGTGCGGATGAGTGACTTCCGCACCCTTGAAAGTGAATCAGTACTTCTGTCCTCACTGGTGAAGTGGAAATTTGTGCATATTCAACACGTAATCTTAGAGGGTAGCTACTTGTTATACGAGATACAAGATATCTGAATCTCCAGATATTACTATATGTGATGGATACAATAGCTTCGTATAAAGTAATTACAATCTACCTACATTAGTAATGATTTGTGATACCGAAACAGTAGGCGAATCTACCTGAGGGTGTCATAGTGCTATTGATTCTAAGCTACCTTGATTTTGTAATCAAGAGAATCTATATACTTTTTGTGCCTTTTATATGACTTTTTAATAAATACACAATTTAAAAATGAATGTGGTTTATGTTTCTAACTGTAGCATTTTGTAAACTAACGAATTGTGATGTGATTATACCTACAATAAGTATAGGTAAAAGCTTATTAATACGGTGCTTGTTTCGTAAATATATTGATACTATAATTTAGATATAATGCGTGTTCAGTTGGCTGAAGAAGATAAGCGATATATTCTTGAAATACGCATAACCCTTAATGCGATTATCCTGAAGGCATTTGAACAGAACGGCTTATTATGGGTCGCTGTTGATGCTTATGTGAAATATATTAAACTCAGAACGCACCACTACAAAGTTAAATTGAAATCATCAGGATTTCAATTCGTAGCACTCGCAGGTAAAATAATAGAGTGCAGTTATTTAATAATCGGCGGATGAGCTTTTGTTACTTTTTGGCAGCAGGTTGAATAATTTATTTGTTCATGCGAAATGATCAAGCAAATTATGAATGCATCATTTACTTGCATGTATTTTGAGTTTGGTTAACTTTTTTTTGGTTAATGGAACAGTTCTTTTCAAGTACATTCGAAAGAAAAAAAATTCCAAATATTATAATTAATAAGAGATTACCTATAGAAATAGATACTTAAATAATTTTTACAATGTTTTTATGCTAAGAACTTGAAAACTTATTTGAAATAGAACCAAACTCAGAATCGCGTCAAGTCCGTGCCACCACTGAAGTCTTTCAGAAAAGAGACTTCCTTAAAATTATTTCTTTTTTTATAAAGTCGCTTCATCGGGCTTAAGTCGTGGCGCGGAGTCTCTTTTGTTCAAGGATATCGTGCATTTGTTCATGCTCGGTGTAAATCATGCAATTGTTCATGCTTGGAACAGGCTCTGGTTCATGCTTGGAGTTGTCGGGGACCTGTAGTGGCGGAGCCGCGGAGAGGGGGACTGAGGCATGTCGAAAGCCGGGTCATTTGGATACAGGCTAACTGAGGTAAATGCCCACATATAATATCACATCAAACACTTTGTATATCTGAAACAATAATGTAAAATTAGTTTTAGAATTTTGAGGTAACACAGAAAGGACATAAAATATAAAAAAAAAACATATAAACATATAAACATCCAATAGGTAAGGCCAATTGCAGGTTTAGTTTCTTTAGGAAAAAATAATAGCCTTTAACGCACTAAGTACGCCAATCAATGTTACTTTTGTGTACCATCCTATAAAATCGTAGCAATAATTATAAAAGTACTTCTAACATTTATTACAAGCAACATTTTACACAGTACTACAAGCGCCATCTAGTGGGAATTTTCCTCAACACTTTCTTTGCAAGCTCGCTTGCGAAGTTTGTGCTTTCCCCGAAAATCTGAACCATTCAGCAACCAGCCAGTAGCCTTTACAAAAGATTACTTAGTTTCACATGAAAAACAGAGATGGCGCTACACGAAGCTTACGATGCAAAATTATAGGTTTTAATTTCTCGTCGGCTTAGCTTTTACTTTATAAGAAAATCACAACAATAGCATTGTTCTTATAAAAACTGTGTTCAAAGGCAGTGACTTTGTAGAACAATGTGGTATTACAATGCTCTAATTTCGAGAACAACGGGTGTCTTCTTCAAAAGGATTTTATAATAGATTATTTGCTTGGAGGCTTTTAGATCATTTTCACAGTAATCGGCGTTGATTTTTAGGTCTCCAGGAGCTAAATACCTGGATTAAGATGACGCTTCAGGTGAATTATTATCTTAATATTTATTTTAAGTAGTCATTAAACTAAAAGAATAGGTACTCATATTATTTAGACTACTTTACAATCAGTGCGTAAGTTTGTATATTTAATTTTTTGGGCGCCGTTTTTGAAATTACAGCACTTAAAATTAAAGAAAAATCATAAACAACCTATAAACCTACACCAATAAACTATTAAGTATATTGAGTTCATCAGTAATTATTAGATTAAAGACTTTTGTATTATGATGAATTTATTAAATTAGTCGTGTTACTCGTTCTTCTTCTTTCTCGTGTTACTCGTTCTTCTTTTAACCTAGTTTAGGCACTCGTTTTATTTAAGAATTAAATTATCATGTATTATACCATAATCTATAGCAATAAGAATTTTGAATAAATTATTTTATTATTTTTATTATTTCTCTCATTTCTAACTCTATCATGTAAAGGAACCCAAAGCATAGCCTGATGAAATTAATAATAGTGAATACCTGAAATCCCTGACTACATTTTGCCGTGAGATATCGTGCACAGCCAATTAAATGTAGCGTTTTGAACGCTGAAACCAATTAGAGACTTCGAGTTCATATACGCAGGTAGGTAGGTACAGTCAGAGTCAAAAGCAAATTTAGAAACACTAGAAATAGTTAACGGGAATTCTGAAAAGCACCTATAGAGTACCTCAAATTACGTGAAAATCAAAATTGAACTTATTCAGTTCCGAGAATAGGTACTGTTTATGAATAATATTTCAATAATTAATAGGTGCTACATGAAACTAAACACGAACCATTTGAAATAACGAATAGCTCGCTACTTGTGTTCTTATAAGTAGTGGTTTAAAATATAAGCCAGATAAAATACTAATAAAATAAATGTGAGTTGGACTCTTTTTTCTTGCGTTGTCAAAAAAGATAGAACCTCTTTACCTTCGTCCCACGCCTTTTGCAAATCATGACCCTTAATTTGACATTCTTTAAATTCTCCTTTGTAAGCATATCAGTTTTGTGCCTGACTGTACCTATGGCAATTAATGCCCGCAATCCGATTATGTTTCACTTTACCGCTTTGTTGTTGCATCTCGTGTGTAATACTATTGGAACAATGTAACACTGAAGCTTTTACTAATTGGCCTGACTGTACCTTGAAACTCGGGATTTTACTAATTAGCATGACTGTACCCACAAAACTTGATCTCTAATCAACCATTTTGACTGTATGTAATACTTAACTTATATATTAGTAGGTAAGGCCTGACTTCATTGAAATTATATTTATACAGGGTTATTGATGGTTTTATTTTAAACAAATTTAATCGGTAATCAGTTAAACCAACCCATGTTCAATTATTTCTGATTACTTAAGTAGAAATTTTGTCCGACGTAAATTGGTTTTTGATGGATGGACCAGTTGAAAAACCAAGAGTTAAGCCAAACATTGTGTTAATTTAGTTTAAATTGAAATTTCTGATTGGAAGACATGTTAGAATTTTTTTTTGTTATTTTTCATTCTATAAAATAGTATTTTTTTACTTTATTATGGAAATAAATGCATTTAAAATTCCATAAACTATTAGGATTCAGATAGGATTTAGGTACCTAACATTGGCTCACAAAATTACGCAATTTATGGCGTCGATATAAACCGACAGAAGGATGTTAACGAATTCTCTGTGTCGGTTCCTCTTCTCACACGGACCCATGCGCTTCCAATTATTCCTGAATAAATAAACGATGTAATAATAACTTTTGAACGAAAAGGGTCGACCGACCTACTTTAAACCATTTGTATAAATAATTTGTCTTTCTAAAGTTAGCTAATTTCTTTACTTTGTTTATTGTAAGGCCACTTTTGTTTTTTGAATACTAAGTTTGTAAAGTTGCTGTTACGTAGTTGCTATTATCACGAGTAATTCTCGTGATAATCGCAACTTTACAAACTTAGTAGGTATTCAAAAAACCACTATATTTTATGAACTTTGTCACAAAACCACAACTATTAGTAAAGCCCAAAATTAAAAAAAATATTAATTAAACTTTTTGAAAAATTAGCAACATAGTTTTATGAGTTTTAGGACCAATATTTTTCAAAATTTATGTGGTAGAGTACCTTATTATTGGTATGCTTACATTATGTAACTCCCGTTTGTATTATGTACATTTTTAGTTGTTACAGAATAAGGGCTCAGATACCCAGACGTAAAATAAATCCAAAAACTAAAACAGAGTAATGAAATACAAAACATGAAGCAAAAGCTTTCGACATTTCCATTTATAGACTAGATACACATGCCTTTGTATGTGTGCGTCTGTAAGCCGCCCTCGGGCAAGTTTTAAACCTAATTGAAATCTCATTCCATTTATGCATTTTCTCTTTCATTGTTCATCGAAAATGTTCATTCCGAGCTTTGCATGTTACTCGATTATTTTCAAATTAAAATGTCTAAATTTTAGATTAACCGCCTTTTTTAGTCATTTTGTTGCCTTTTCAGATGATATTTACAGATGTTAATTATAGAGCATTATTTATAATTCAATAAGCCTTCATTAAACGGTGATAACCTAAATCATAGACGATTATACATAATATTGTTCCGCACTAGGCCAGCGCGGTGAATTAAGGCTTTATCTCTCTCGTAAAGAGAGAAATCCCTGTGTCCCAGCGGTGGGAACGTAAATAGGGGTGATGATGATGACTCTTACTAGTAGGTACATAAAAACTGAAGAAATACTCCCAATATGAAATTCAAAGACATGAAAGGTAAATGTACTAAATTATCTTCGAAATTGCAATACGAGACGCATTGTTCGGAATTACCTTCAGCTTGTTATCCGTTCTGACAGGATTTCAGTTACCAATTTGCAATTTCATTGTTGTTACCGTGAATCCATTATGATACAGCTCTTTATGTACCAGACGCTTGATTGGTGAAAACGGATCCTTGCTGTTGTGATGAACGAAGTTTTTTGAGTTCCAAATTCAAATCGAGTTCGTGAAATAAAACGTAATTGTACCGTTACATTCAATTTCATATATTGTATTTTTATCTACATAGAGGTGCTTTTCAAATATGCTGTAGAAAGAAACTTGATTAATTGATGGATTGGTAAATGGGCACTAATTCTGAAAGTTTCTGTGCTGAATAAATCGATAAGCAAGCCCGAGCCGTGTTTCAGGGATTTAAGACATCGTCTTGAGAACGAAAGTATTAAAGAATTTTACACGTACATTATTTCTAATAAAAACTAAATTTTTACTTTAATTGAGATTTAAAATAAATTTATATGCTAAAAAGTTGAAGGATATTTTATACGCCCAGGGACCTGTATACTCATTTATATTTCACCGTCTGTATTTTTTTGGCCAACTGTACGAGTATCTTTTTATCTTTTGTACTAAAAGAGCTGTTAGTTTTCAAACAATTAATGAAATAAGTAAACAAAAAAATAAATCTATATCAATATCGTCAAAATTTCAGTCTTCATTTAATTTTAAAGTTAATTATGTTTAATAAATAAGCACTGTTTTGCAGAGTTTATTTTTGTTAGATTTTTTAAAAACTAGGTACTAGATATTAAATTATGCTAGACTTGAATTGTAAGAACTAGTTACGCGAGCTAAGTTATAACGAGCTGACAGAACGGGTAACCGCGGCCAGTTGCAGCTGTTATCGACTGTTTGAACTTTGCTTTTGCTTTTCAAGATATTCCACGATATCCTACAATACTGATTTCATCATAATCAATTGACAATTACTCGAAGTTTGTATAACGGTTGCTAACACATTAGTATCCTCAACAATAAATAAATAAGTAAATAAATATTGGTGGACAATTTACACAGCGACATCTAGCCCCGTGGTAAGCTCGAAGTTTGTGTTACGAGTGCTAGATTTCTGATTATACTTAGTAAAATATACATAGATAGATATTTTTTATTATAAGTAGGTACATATATAATATATTGGTATCATTCACAGATTTTAAAGCTAAATCACATCGCTGATTTTTAAATAGTTATAGGTAACAACTACACCATTTTTCTAACTTATATAAAAATGCTATAAAAGATATGCCTTAAAGATGACTTACAACTGGAAAAGTTCCAGAAAATCCCCAATCCGCTAAATTCAATTTTCCTCTCGGCAAAATGCCCTTTTCTTCAATACGCCATTATTTCTTTTCTTAATTGATTGATGATAATAATTTGTTTCCTTGCAAAGGAATGTTTTGAAATATTTTGTTTCAAATTGAATTCGAAAGGTGCGTTATAAGGGAGTTCCTTTCATAATAAAACATTACGTCACTGGCATCGTGGTGTTATTGGTAATGCTGCTAAGGGGTTCAAAAGATGCGGGTTTGCATCCTGTTGGTTACGTTGTGTCAAGTTTTTTAAACCCATATTAGAACCCGTTACAAACTTCGAGCTAACCACGGGGCATGTTGCTGTGTGAATTGCCCACCAATATATTACGCCCCACTAACTGGGTACAGTTCTCCTCAACAGAACCCACTAATGATTTTGATGATTTGGTATAATCACCACAACTTACCTGTCGACTTGATAGACCCTGATAAATATATTTGAACTATAACATGCATGCTGTTTATTTTATTTTGCGTATCGTGTTTAATAATTTTATGTTTATGCTTAAATGTTTATTCGAAATATGAGTTCCAAAAAATAATTACCAGAAATTTCAATTTCAGAATGCCTCCTTAAATATTTATCGTGGAAAATCATCCGTTCATTTTAGGCATTTTCAGATAATGCAAACAATTCTATCTATACGCAATATCGAGGATTCAGGCAAGTGGTCCCACGACAAAGCTGGGACTGCAGTCCCAGTCGCCTGATTAGTTTTTTCTTGTTTATTTCTTTGGGCGAGTGGGACTACTCGTAATTTTAACCTCAAATCTATTGTTTAAAGTACAGTTGGCATCATGTCTTATTATCCTATTGCAAAAAATAAAATACCAACATAATAATAGGAATTTAAAAATCAGATCCTCTGACGTTTTGTGAAAATGTACATAATAAATTATAACGTAGTAAACAAGATTCACATGAATACAAAATTAAATGTGTATCATAAAAATATTGAAACAGCAATGATGTATGTAGGTGATAATACTATAATAGTGATTATGTTCTTCTTACTAACAAACTACGTTTTAACCAACGTACATTTTATTGCAAATAACTTTGATTAAAAATAAAAAGTCATGCTCACTCCTATTTGCGTTTCCACTGCTTCGGAGGGACTTCGCCATGACTATGACCATCGTAATAACAGTCGAGTGTACTTAGCCAACAATATAATCAAAAAACGGCAAATCCATCATTAGCAGGCCTACCTACCTATATTACTTTCGCATTTTTTACCTTAACCCTTAAAGAGCCTACTAAGCTAAACTTTTAAATCATTTGAACAAAATGTTTACCTGCCTTCAGAGGAAAATGAAATCAATGAGGCGATTTGAATAATCTTCCACGAATTAAAAGAAGAGATTATTATCTTAGCGACGGTGATTCGGAGTTCGCTGAATAACTTCCTCTTGTTTGAAGTCGGTTAAAATACTGAGGGTAAAAATCGCAGTAATTAAGCAAAAGAGACGGTCCTTAAAGAAATCAGATTAATGTTACTTTGATAATTTTCTAAAGATCCTTTAGATTCTGTCACCAATTTACTTTTAAGAGGGAAATGGCAACGAAGATTGTCCTTTTTTGTTAAAGATTCAAGGTTTTTAGTATTTAAAAACGATGACATAAATTAAGCGGTCAATCAATCAACAGATATTGTACCCCGTCTCTGATAGATATACTTAATTATCAATTAAATCTGATATAATTTTTTATACCTCATAGTACAATATAACCAATCCCTTGTTTATTTTCTCTCTTTATTCTATGTATTTATAAATTTCTGATTTTTTCTGTAAAACAGGGCCAGGAAGAGCTGATAATGTTACATTTTTAATAAATATTTTTTTACAATCATATTTAGGGTTTAATTGTCTTGGTTTCATTTAACGCGGTAAAATTATGCATCGCAGCCACGGAGATGGCTCCGTGATCGCAGCTATTGAATATTATGATTCGTTACATAATTTTTGTAATAAATAAAAATTATGTAATAAACTTAACCTAATAACCTAATAAACTTTTAATTTAAAAGTTTCAACTAAAATGTAAAACTTCCAAATCAATGTGAGCAAAGTTAAGGTTAATATCAAAGTTTTATAATTAATATAATAAATGCCTGTGTTTAAAAGTATCCAACATTGTAACGCAGAGAAAATTAAAATTAACGTTTAAATGGAACGTATTTTATCTTGACTGATTTACACAGTAACTTTTAATCGAACTCTAACTTAATGAAAATTTAAGTTAATAAATATGGACCTAGTAATACATTATCGTATTAGAATACGAAATGGTAACATAATGGTAATTTAAATATAAATCATGGTCAATTTACTCACCCTGAAAGCCCTGGCTGATAAACTAGATATTAGGTTACAGCTTGGTAATCTATTACATTTCTTTTGATTTTATTCAAATAAATCGAGCTACAAGGCTAAACTGTGTAAATTTTTTGAGTGTTAGAAATTACTTAAATGCCTTTCTGTTCGGGTCTGATTCCACCTATATTGCGCCCTTACAACAACTTATAAATGTCAAGTTTTATTGCACATAAAACGTGAAAGTTTAATGTGTGGTTCGTAATTGTACTAACAATACTACCGTTTTACGAAGAGCCAACCGACAATGTAAAACAATTTAGAGATTGTAAATATTTTTAACGACTCTCCCATCTTTCATCGTGTTTCCTTGAAGAACCTTAATGGTTTTACTGATAATATTTAGGTAGCTAACAAATTTTGTCGAAGTGGGCTCACCATTAGTAAATAGTCGTCGAGGCAGCTGATTTACAAAAATATTTCACATCTAAAGATTACTTACGAAAGTGGCTTAGAAAGTAATTTTAATTTAGCTTTTTAATTTAGAAAAGTTTAGATAATGATGCGATTTGAACCTGCGATCCCTAATCGGATCGGTGGGACTTGAACCCACTACTTGGAATGAAAGTCGAGTGTGCTCCCACTGATACACGGCTCTTGATGAACCATGGAGAAAACAAAACAGAAAACAACAGATATTGTGTTTGAGAACAATACAAATAACATTAAATCTTAAAATAACATTGAAATGGTTCTCATTTCTCATAAGAATATTTAATTGGAGAAACCGTATGAATCCTGAACAAAGTCTAGGCTCCAATCTACTTAGCAATTAGCTCAACCTACTTCGTTTGTTCTCGGAAACTTTCCTAAATGATTTTGCACTAAGTACTCGTTAATTGAATTTTATGCAAATGCCTGGTTAATGACTGCTGTGGTTAGGGCGCTGCGTAGGAGGCACTTGTGTTTGTTTTAATTCATGTATCTTATAGACTAGTCGCGCTTTTAATTTATTCGAGTAGTAGAAAGGGACACTGGGACTTAATTCACCACGGTGGCCAAGTGCGGGTTAGTGAATACCACATGTCCCTCATACTTTTCAAAGTTCACAGAAGATGCCGGTTTCCTCACGATGTTGGCCTTCACCGTTAAAGCGCATGTTCTTGAAGCGCAGATAATTTATTCTAGAAGAAAAAAACCCAGAGTTTAAACCTACAACCTTCAGAATTAAAGTCGAGTGTACTACTTAGCTAACTCAATCAGAAATATTGGCATAGTTTTATTAATTATAATTACAAATAGTAAATGAAGTCGAATCATAACATGAAATAACGGTAGGTAAGTAAGGGTGGATTTTAGTTTCCATTTGATCTTTTTTTTTATTGACACAGTAAAACAATTTTATTTTGTGCAATAAATAATTAAATAAATAAAGCCATTGTGTTTTAAATATTTATTGCATTTTATCGTGGTATTGTTGTGATTTTCTTGTGAAAAAACTTTTCATAATTAGATTACTAACTAAACTAGTTAAATTGTGAAGTGAAATTTTCGAACTATGAGTAATAAGACTAATGGCACTTAAATAAATAATAACAGATTTTTCCGCGGGCCCAACGGTAAAATGCAAGTCATTTTCAGGCAAGTTTTATTGTTATTGGGTTGGGACCGCAAAGTGATGCCAACTACTTTACTCGAATTGAGGGCGTTGCTGTATCATCGTATATGTATTACCACATTGTAAAATACTGCGTTAACAGAATAACGATAGGGAAAACACTTTTGCGCGTTATTTCTTGCTATTTGCTGTATTTACTCTCTGCTTTGTTCTATAAGCTTTTTTGTTATTGTTTCTTGAGGTGCTTTTAAGAAAGATCATTTTATTTTCTTTTTACCACAAAAAAAACCGCGTGCATCTGATCTGATTGAAAATCACTACAGTAGCCTAAAGCAGGCGGTTCGCGAGAGGAGATTGCTTTTGATGACCGCGACCTTCTCTTGATTAAGCAATGTATGTATAGGTACTGTGTCTCGCACATATATCGCTTGTTTTGACAACTGTCGCGGTCTCCTAACTCAGTTTCTTGTCTCCTTTGAGACTCCAACGAGATTATTTATCTGAATGTATTGAGAAAAGCCTCAGCTTGGAGAATACTAAACAATCTTGACATTTGTGTAGGAATCAACTTCCTTTATCACATTTAAGATGACTAAAACTTTTAGTATTGCGCGTTTGTATTAACATCTCGCGCATCTCATATTAAGCTTACAAAAAGCGGACAAGAAAAAATCAATACTCACATAATATTTCTTAAAAATATCACCAATAGATTTCCCGTCCCCGAGAGTATTGTCTAACAGCATCTGTAAAGAGAAAGTAGAAATTAAAAACATTGTAAAGTTATCCGGAGTAATATCTGTGGATGTCCATTAACGCCTTTGTAACTTGCAAACAAAAATAAAGCTTCATTTCCTTCTTTTAAAACAGGTCGGTCAGTATTTACTTAGGCAATTATGTTTCCGAGATTATCAAGTTTTCATGAAACACGAAACCGTGGCACTTTGTAAACTGATTTGAAGTTCCGGTCAAGTTCCCATTGGCTATCACAAAGGGTCTCCGTTTTTGAAGTGGGTGTTGACTAACAAAGTAGGCCGTAAACCCTCTCCTAATTGCAGGGCCTACTGGCATAATTACAGGGCCAAGATTACGTCTAATTTGCTACATTGCTTTAGATTTGTCGCAAAAAAGGCACTTTGAATTACAGTAGCGTGATTGGTTAGTTTGGTTTTATTATAAAGTTTAGTAACTTTAACCTAAAGTAAAGAGTAGAATAGGTACAATAATAACCTTATTGTGCACCTTAATCAAAAATAATATACAAGACAACAAACTTATTTTTTTTAAATTAACTTAAAACAAACGGATTGATAAAAGCGATTGAATCCTGAAATTAAAATTACGGTAGATATTACCCGTGTGTAGTTTATTGAATCGGTTTTCAAATACACCTGTAAAATTATTTCTCCTTATATTACACACACTATATAATGTATGTATTCAATGAGAAGTCTCAGTTGCTTTTCTACAACCTGGATAACCTTATTTGAAATATCTTCTAATAAACTACATCTTCGCTAGGAGGAAGTCACGTTAACTTCATGACAACTTGTTATTACGCTACAGTAAGCGAAAGTAACAACTTGTTACGATCAACATACCTACGATAGTAGGTGTTTCTATATGGTGTTTGTATTTTATTACGCATATTGATGGTTGAGTGGCGTAGTGAAAAAGGTAGCGGGTTCCATGTCCCTTGCGAGTTACAAACTACATACATAATTATATAGAATAGAATTGCGGAATCTCGTACTATTACGATAAAAACACGATTGATCAACAAATGTGAGCTTTCATAAAACAGGCCCGAGTAATCAAGTGTTACCTGTACCTTCAGTAAATTTACTGTTATTTTTCGCGTTTACCAGCCAGATATAAAGATATATACCGTCCATAAATAAAGATAAATAAGGCGATAAATTCCTGTAGTTTACTGAATTGCTGATCGCCTGAAGTCCGTCTCCCGTTCGTCAATAGCTACTAGTATCGGTAAGCGTTAGTAAATATTTTATGCGCACGTCGTCTTAGTCTTATTTATACGTGTCTGCTCTTCAACGGTACTTTGAACACGCAATTCTAAGCTAGCTAATGCGCGGGCATTTGTACATGTCTTCATTATGTATTTAAAAGGTTGAAGGCGCACGTTATATTCAAATAAAAGCCTTGCAAATTAAAAAAGAAACTTGCTGTTGGATGGTGGGATGCTGTATTGTTTATGCATTTCAGATTGCTCAAAACAACTCCCATGTCCCACTACTGGGCCTGGATCTCCCGAATAGAACTCATTATACGTCTTAGGTGGTCCCAATAAGTTGGTTAATAACTTGGTAAATATTTTTGTAATGATATTCTTATTTTCACCAAAAGATAACTTAGCTTAGTATATTATAAACTACCTAATTATTTTTTATGCTTAGCAGAATGCCAGTTAATAATATAATGTAGTAATGTAGCATAATTTTGTTTTGTGCACTTGTATAGACACAATATGCATATCTACAGAATATTCTAATCTTCTCCACAATGAAACCAAAATCAATGTCGTCAAATCTCTTACATTTTTAATGATTGCCAGGTAATAAACGACGAACCATCCGAATTCCTTTCTTCAATTCCCGAGTAACTTTGCACTTGATTAACCAAACCAAATATTTATGAAAGCCAAAGTTCCTAAAAGCGTAATGTCGGCCGTTTCAATGTTGGAATTAGAGCAGTCTCTTCAGAGTCGGAAGCTGGTGACACCCCTTCCCTGGAACAATTGAAATAGGCTTTCCAATTTCCTGGGAGACTCTCGCGGAAATAGAACCTTTTCAGATGTGTTTTTAGTGATTACCTGAACGTTGAATGTTTCGACAGTTGCCTTGTTCCGTTCAACTTTGTGGCGAGTACCGCTTTTTCGTGGCGAGCAGTTTTAGTTTGTGAGCGGGTTCAAGCATGGGAAATTGAGTGCTCATTGTTTAATTTTGGGAAAAACGTTTTATGTTCAATTGTTTTTATCTGAAATCTGGAATTAAAATTATTGGGTTGTTGAATTGACCTAATAAGTAGCAAGTTGGTGTAAAATTACTTGAATTACTTACTTATATTTTACATTAAATAAAATAATATACACACTTCATTTTATAAGTAACCCCATAATGTAAAGAGCAAAGCTTGGCGCACGAAGACTAATAGAACATACTCATACTTTATTTCAATACCAATTATTTCTCTTGGTATTTTTGTTTCTCATATTAAGCATCGCTGACATAGTTAACAGTGAGATTATATCTTTGTGATTATTCAACTATGGATTATTCCCAGAAAAGTCTTACCTGACATTCCCAATCCAAATAACATAACGCAATAAAAGAGCAAAGTGGAAGTAATATTTGTTTGATTGTTCGGCATTTCCGCAGAACATCGCCGTCCCGAGCAAAGAGTCAATTAACGAGGGCGTGTGTCCAACATCTCAACTTTCCCCGCATTTCGGGGAATCGGGAACAAATAATTGTGTTGTGATTTGTTGATAGGATGAGGGTCAGGTGTCTATTGTTTATTTATTGCGATCTCTGACCTTTAGATTCGGTTTTGCTGTCTTTTGTTTTATCTTTCCTAATTGGAGAATAGCCAAAACAATTTATATTACCTATGCATTATATGTTATTTATTGTGAACACTATTGTTGGGGGCTATTAGTTACTTTCACGAGTATTATATTTGTAGGCCGTGTGGTGCTAGCGTAAAAGTAGTATCCTCCTCTCTTCTCATGGTTGTCAAACCAACTCAAAGATTTATTATATATCTGAAATTAAAAACGTTAAACGATAAATGTTAAATCTCGTGTTTTAAAGCACGCATAAGTAATAATTCAGAGGTTTGCGGCGGAATTTGAACCCACTTCAAAATGAATGTCGAACACGGGAGCATGGTCGACTTAGCCAACATGACTTTCTCAACATGACATGATATTCCATGAGCCTAGAAAACTGCTTAAATAAATAGGTACCTTCTGAAGCATTCTCTTTAGGAGGATGACACAGTAATAGTAAGTTTTGTGACAGAGTACGTGCCAGTCACATTGGCGACGTTTTGTGCCACATTTCGTTCACATTAATTACTAAGTGCTCTATTGTGCACATAAAGGTAGCATTCCGTTCTTAGCGACCGCGACGCGCGACCAGACGACACACTAACTTATAAACCTCTGTGGTTTTCTTTGTGTTATTGTTATTTTTCTTTTGTAATAATGTTTTATGTTGTGAAATAAAATAAATAAATAAAACGTAAGGTTAACATACCTACAACAAGATACATAAAATATTATTCATGTTATTTTTACAATATTATTATTTTAACCTCTGTTACCTAAACTAAGTAGAAACAACTTCAATTTAACTGTGTGTACATATTTAGTTAATATTTTTAACTAAATGGTTATTCACTACTGCGACAAAAATTGATCTTTTAGAGTGTGTTCGTATATTCCTTTATATGCTGGTAAGTTGTTAAATAATATACTCCCTCTAATATTGTGTTACCCATAATTTATTCGCGGTTTTCTTTTAATTTGTTGTAACTTTATTTTATTTCTAAAACTGTTTTTATTTTCTCAAGAGGACTAAACAAATGCAGCTCGCGACCACATCGCGCGACCAGTGCGGTGGCGTGAACAGCGTGTCGCAAAAAAGGCCGCGTGGTAGTCTAGACTAGTCGCGGTCGCTAACAACGGAATGCTACCTTTAAAAACATTTATAAACGGCCTACGAACTTGAGTATTTCAGTGTATCATTCTGTTTCATTAGTCCTGTTTTAATCTTAGGTGCCTTGTTCATTGGACAAAAGGATGAATTTGTACTGTTGTAAAACATTTAATAAAAGTAATTCGTTTCGAGGATAGAGAAATGGTTTGATTATAATTTGTTATATTGTTTGGGCTGGATTAATAGATAAGGTTTATAAATATAGATTCTTTCATGACATGACTAGGTAAGACCATATTGCGCATGGGCCGACACGAACTTTACCGAATTTATTGAGGTTTAATATAAATTTGATTGACTTTTGTTTTTTAATAAACCTTTGTATTCTTAACTTTTAAAAATTATCAAAAACTTAACAAAATAATAACAAAGATTTGTATGTGGACTTCCGACGCCTGAAATGATCATGATAATGTCTGGAGGGTAATTAGAATGGATAAAAATGTCCATACCTGTCGTGATAATTCAAAGATATAAACACTGCAACGATCTCGACTATTAATCAAGGACAATAATTATGATGAACCGGCAATATTCCGAGTAGCTCATCTCAGATGATCAGTGCTCCACCTGAGGCCTCTTGATTGATATTACGGCCTCGGAATTACGGCAATTTGTGTCACTCCAATGGCAAACTTACGGGAAGAATATAAGCTCTTAATAATTATGTAATGATATGTCAAAATGAATAATTGATATATTAATAATGAATAATGCGGGAAATTTTTATTGAGATAAAGAAACCTTGTCATAATGTATGAATATTTCAAGAGGGTCAGTCACTTCCTCATCATACCTAATTGATGATAAAAAATATTGTGTGAGTGGTTGTTGACAATTTACATTTATAATTTTCAGTAGCATAGAAAAAAACGTATCGTTTTCTGAGAGCACACTACATGTATTTTAAGAACAGTATGCTCTAGGAATCCCGCTAAATATTAATTTGCTTACTTTTACTATTTAACATCGTGCAAACGATTCCATCAAAAACATTAAAATAACTTCTGAAATAAATTAATAAGCATAATCATTATTTACGTTGCCATAGCTCGGACACTGGAGTTCTATCTTGATGATGGAAATAAATTAAATTAAAAAAAACACCCAGAAGATTGTTATTACATCGCAAATATCGATGTAATTACATGTCAGAGGCGACGGTCGGAAAGGTTTGGATGACCTACATTTATGTGAAGGCACGCCCGGTCTGGTAGGCGCAAAAACATTTTAAAATGTTTTTAGAGTGGCCGAAATTGCTTTTGTTATATTTGCTTTGTTGAGCATGAGAGCCGGGATATTGGTTGGTGATTGCCGACAAAATGATTACGATTCGATGCAAAGTATAGTCAGAACGGGATTCAACCATTCAATTTTAGGTGATTTTTTATTGTACGAGAAATGCTTACCTATATGGCCAGAACAAACATAATGATTTTGACAATTTCATAATTAAGTAGGTAAGTACCTAAGAATTTCCTGTTATTTTAAAATACCTATGTAATTTCTTTTCTTATAAAATACCTTTTGATTCGTTTCAATAAAATATATTCAGATTTTAATTTATAAATATTTTGAAGTCAGAGAAGATCGGCTTTGGTAGCAGAAAAAATCGCTGTAAGGTGTGTTAGACCTGTAAAGTGTAAAAATACACCACTGAAATAAATGTAATACTTACAAATAGTTAATTCCATAGGTGATTTTATCTGAAACAAAACAAAAAAATTATGACAATAAGTATCACAGGTGTTTTGATAAAACTTACAAAAAAATAGTACAGTCAACGACTCAGAATACATGTTCTATTCACCATTTGATGTGACCCTATAAATGCACTACGCTGAAACATCATCATTCAAAGAAAAGTATGTCAATGTTGGTAAATGAAAGCATGCCATTTGCGCTGCTACTAGGTTATATACGAGTAGATGTGAAGATGCTCTGAATGGAGTGTAATTCAGTTTTAAGGCAACTTAAAAACGTTTGCTAAAAAGTAGGTTGTTAAATACTTATTCAAATGCTAAAGTACACTCGATGAGATAAAAAGGTAAGAGTTCAGTTTGAACTAAGTGGCTCTGAAAAATATTTTAACATTTTATTCTTTAGATTGGAGATAAAATAGTTACAGAATATATTCAGAGGACCCGTAATAACTTGTATTTGATTTTAATTGATTATAACGTGATTTAATTAATGTTATTTCTTCATCAATTTGTATGTTGCGTGTTATTTCATGATATGTTTAGGTTTTGAAAACTTTGAAAAATTTGAAAGAAATGTGGCATTCACCAAAATTGGTCAGTGTGGTGAAGTATGGCCTTATCTACATATTTCATCAATAGAGGGGGTTATCTGTGTCAATAGAGAAGTCCCTGTGTCTCAGCAGTGGTAACGTAAAAGAGGGTGCTTATTTTTATAAGGTTGATAATAATAGTTTATAAAATCAATACCTATCTGATCTACCAAAAACAATAGTTTCAATTTCGTAAATGGTTTCAATCACATGAATTGCCAGATAGAAATGGAAACTATTGATATCAGATTGTGATTAAATAAATAAAATAAATAAAAATCTTTATTTAGTACATTTTTACATGAGTGCACAAGTATTACATTTAGAAACGATGACACTACCGAAGCTTTATAAACTGTGTGGTAGTGTCAACGCCCAACTCCTTGGTTACTGGATAATAAAGAATTACACTATAAATTTTTACATTATCTACGAATATTGATATTATATAAAAACAAAAAAGATACATAATATACTATTTAACTGGCTATTACAAATCCACAAGAAGCATAAAAAGTTTTGTGTAAGAGTGAATGTCGTCTCCCGAGGCACCAGTCTCTTGAGAGTCTGGGCAACAGGAGACCTTGCTTATGCGTGGGAGTGTGTGTGTGTGTGTGTGTGTGTGTGTGTGTGTGTGTGTGTGTGTGTGTATGTGTATGTGTGTGTGTATATGAGTGTGTGTATGTGTGTGTGTTTGCGTATATATATGTGGTTGCGACATTGCTGGTAAGTAAGTGTTGCATTACTGAATTTTATTTCTCCTGAATCACCAGTCTCTTGAGAGACTGGGTTACAAGAGAAAAGTCCCGGTTGGAGTGAGTGAAAAGTGAAAAGAAAGAAGAATAAATTTTATTTTACGAAAACAAGGAGTTTTTCAGTTTCCTCATAGGACAAAGAAAGGAGCCAAGTAGAGCATTTGATTTTGCACTTAAACAGTGGAAGAGGGTATATGTCTAGCACTCGGTTTATTCGATTGTATAGAGTAGAGCTCAGGAAATGATACTGACGACCCGCTGCAGTAACTCTAGATGGTTCCCTACTGCAAACAATATCGGATCTTCGCTTTGACTCATGTAAGGTGGGATCATATTGAAGTTCAGTGTGTTTGCGCATAATGGTTGAATGAACAAACAGTTGCCGAATAGTAAGTACCTCACTTAGAGAGTAGAGTAAGTCAGTAGGAAATCGTCTAGGTTTAGAATGCATCACCTTCAGAATTGCTCTTTGGGCTCTCTCCACCCTTAACACTTGTGTTTTTATTGCTCCACCCCAGACAGTAATACAATACGATAAAATCGATTGTGCTAGAGCAAAGTAAATCATCTTTAAACATTTTGAATCAGCAACATTTCTTAATCTTTTAAAGATAAATATTAGCTTCCGTACTCTAGATATTGTGGAATTTATATGATAGGTCCATGAAAGAGAGTTGTCTAGGTAGACTCCGAGATATTTAAATGATGTAGTACATTCCAAAGACTGACATTTACAGATGGTAGAGTCAGAGCAGTTATGCGCGCAAAGGTTGAAAGACGTAGGCTGGGATCGAATGGAAGGAGAAAAGGTGATAAATTTTGTTTTGCTAACATTAAGAGTTAAGAAGTTCATTGATAGCCAATTAAGTACTATTTGTAGAGCCATTTCAGCAGATTGCTTAGTGTCCTGCCAATCTTTGCCACTTACGACAAGGGCGGTGTCATCAGCATAAGTGAATATACTACAATTAGGGATTGAGAGTTGACATAGTCCGTTTATATAAACAAGGAATAGAGTTGGGCCAAGGACACTCCCCTGAGGAACGCCGAATGTTATGACCTTTTCATCACTAGTTACTCCATCAACGATAACAGTCTGCCTGCGGTCGGATAGGTAACTTTTGAATAATTGATTGACACTGCCTCTTATACCTATTCCTTCAAGCTTATTTAAAAGAATAGGGATAGAGACAGTGTCAAACGCCTTAGCGAGATCTAGAAAAATTCCTACAGATTTTAAGTTTAGCGCGAAGTTTTTTGCAATACTTGTTGAGAGTCCCACAACAGCGTCCTCAGTAGACTTGCCCCGTCTAAAACCGAATTGTTTGTTTGATAGAGTTCCGTTTCCATCAAGAAAGTTTATAAGTCGACTGTTAATGATTTTTTCAAAAATCTTGGAAAGAACTGTTAGCACAGAAATAGGCCTGTAATTGTTTATGTCTTTCTTGTCCCCAGATTTATGAATTGGGTGAACTAAGGCTTTCTTGAAGATGTCAGGAAAATTTCCGGTATCGAAACAAAGGTTGAAAATGTAGTTTAGGATAGGAATTAAAGTATGCCTGGCAGCTTTAATAACAGAGGTTGGAATACCATCAAAACCCACAGCGCACTTATCCTTAAGACTAAGAATAACGAGCTCTATCTCATTGCAATCTGTTGGTAAGAGGCACATGGAGGCAGCGGGAGGAGGATGGGTGGACACAAACAAAGAAGGACAGCAGGTAGAGGAAGACAAAGTATCATGGGATTTTATATTTGAGGCAAGGGTTGCACCAACTCCAGCAAAAAATGCATTTGCTAAGTTAACCGATGTTTTCGGGGTATCAGACAACATAAGTAAGTCTTCGGAAGTAGAGCGCTTAGTATCAAGGTTGGCTATTTGCTTTACAATCTTCCATGTTGCTTTGGGGTTTTTCTTAGCCTTCTGCAGCTCTTCACATTCAAATTCTGACTTGACTTTCTTTAAAAGGTTATTACAAAAAGTGCGGTAGCGGGTAAAGGTTTTTTTTAGTATTTCATTCTTAGGGTCTTTTCTAAGCTTTTTAAGCAGCTTATCCTTATGGCGAGTGCATTTTAGAAGTCCGGGGGTCATCCAGGGTTTTAAAATTCTTTTTTTATTAGGAGTGTGCGAGTTATAGGCATTGTTTTGAATGATTAGAACCAGGATATTTACAAAAGATTGGGCAGCAATGTTAGAGTCAGTGATTGTAAAGATTGAGGAGAAGTCTGTTAATTCAATTTCTTTTATTATAAGTGGAATATTAAGCTTCCGGATAGGAGATTTTACAGGGATTAGAGGAGGCGACGTTCCAAGACACAAGAGTACAGGGGCATGGTCCGTGATGAGCGAGTCTAAAACAATGGTTGTTGCTGGTAACTGAGATTTTACGAAAACATGATCGAGACAGGCATCAAGTCTGGTAGGTATAACGTGACCAGGGAGCATAGCGTGAGACGCAGTTAGATTAAGGTAGTCATCCGATCTAGGGTCATTTGTGGTTGGAATAATGTTAATATTAATATCTCCAATTATCACAATGGTGGGGCAGGAAGCCAAACTGTTAAGTAGAGCTTCTAGGTCACAGAGAAAACCCTCGATATTCTTGATAGCTGGAGATCTGTAGAGTGCAATAATAGAAATTGTATTGTTAATATTTAGTAAAAGACAATTTGCATCAGCGACTGTTGTGGTTACAACATTACAACCAAGCCCTGATCGAACATATGCAACTACACCATCATTTTGATTTGCAAACGTAGTTGCAAAACTAATATAACCAGGCATAGTCGGTAGTACGGGACACTTGCTCAGCCAGCATTCAGAAAGAACAATAACATCTATATTTATGTCGATCCTGCGCAGTAGGAGTTAAAGGTGGTCAAAATTACAATTGATACTCCTTATATTCAAATGTAATATTTTGAGAGTGATATTACCGTGTTCCATGCGCTGACCAATGTCTTCGGGCGAGCAGATGAAGGAGTCATTTAGGTTTATATTTTCGATGTCATTGGTGATATTTATAATGTCATCCATAATGTTTAGTTAAATTTACAGGTGAGCAAAAATAGATGTACATTAACATTATATAATATTGCCTATAATCTGCAACCAGCGATAGATACATGAAATTATGTTGAGAAATACTAAGAAGAGCGTGTGAGTGTGAGTCTTGGGTGTGAAAAGATGAGTTATTGTGATTGTGTGTGTGTGATTTGCCAGTATACTTATTTAAAACTAAAAACAGAGAAAGAATTACATGCATAAAACTACATACGAGAAATAAATACATATGGACAGCTAGTCACATATCAACGAGTGTGTTTGATAAGTCTGATTCCTTTTCAACGCGGATAAGAGGAGCCTTTTCTCGTTTACGCATAAAGATTTTTCCTTTTGATGTCCAGCAGAATTGAAAATCGTTAGCCTTAGCAAACTCGCGAGCCAAGTAAAACAGCTTCTTGACCTTGGGTGTCAAGTTCTCCGAAATGAAAATCGGTTTTGACGGCCCAGAGATCCTTAATTTTTCTGTAGTCAATCTATTGTTGTCTTTGTTTGCCAATTTGTATTTAGAAATAAATTTTTCTTTGAGCATAACGCTGGTGAAATCTACTATGATTGTTTTGCTGGCAGGATTCTTCGTTTTAATTCTAAAAACATCCTTTATTTCTGACTGCTGTGCAGGTATGTTAAGTGCTTTTGCCACACTAAGAACAGTAACCGCTAATTGCGATTTAGTCTCATTCTGCTCTGAAGGAATGTTTCTTATTTCTAAGCAGGTAGCTCTGGCGCTACGTTCGTAGCCATCAATTCTACTCTCTAGAGAGGTAATATACTGTAGAGTTTCCTGTTTCTCAGTTACCAACTTATTAACTTGAGCCTGTAGTTGTTCATTATTACCGCGTAAGAAGTCGACAGCGGCTCTGAAGTCATCCACGGCCGATATAAGGATTTCATATTTCTCATTTTGTTCACTCTTGAATTCAGATATCATTTTTGTCATATCTGCCATAAATGACGACAAGGCGGATTTCGGCGGAGAGCTGTCCAGGTCGAATCGTTTCCTCTTTGAATTTCTAAGATTTGTCACAGGTGAGTTGCCTCTAGGTGTTCCAAACTCCAGTTCATTTTCAGTAAGGTTGGGCTCTGATGAGCTATTCTGTAGTGCTGATGTAGGGAATTCGAAAGCCCGGAGCTCGGAGGGTAGAGCCGAAGCGGCCGCCGTTGAAGGCTTCGGCAGTGAGGGCGGAGGAGTGCGTCTTAGGGACATTTTATAAGCGGTTCTATTAGCAGGCTAAGCGGTGAATGTATTAAGTCGTGGTTATATTGTCGGGCAGAGGAACAACCCGTACTAAACCAATAAAGCTATAGGCAAGTGAGCGTGTAGCGTCAGATTAAAATGTCTTCAGAATACTTCGATTATATGGCAATAACAGTTAATCCCGAGATCAATACTCAATACGCTACATGCATTAATACCTTTGAAACAAACAGAATTGACGTAAAGCGGTCTACACACCAAAGCCGGCGGCCCGGCGGCACAGCCCGGCGGCCCAACCCGCCGGCCTTATTTTGTACAATCATGCCGCCGGCTTGCGCCCGCGCGGGCAAGCCAGCGGGGCTGCATGCCGATGCCGGCGGCATCCCTCAGTCAGTTGCCCGCCGGCTTTCATAGAGTAGTGACGTATTACTACAACACCACAGGCACGCCGGGTTAACCCGCCGGCACTAAGCCGCCGGGCTGTGCCGCCGGGCCGCCGGCTTTGGTGTGTAGACCGCTTAATCCTATATTCACCAAATATAGTCGTTTTCCAACAATTCAAGTTTAGTGGATTTCCTGTTTATAGGGTATCGGCGTAATTATTCGTAATAATCCAAATCTATATTATAAAATAAGGTTGTGTTAGATAAACTATTTATAACTTAAGGATGGCTGAATCGATTTGGTAAAAAAATTGTGGAAAGGTAGCTTAGAACCAGGAAAAAAATTCTAAAAATAGTTAAATTAGTTTCAGTATCATATATTGAGCTTATAAACACAATATTATTTAGGTATAGCAAATTAACTTACTTCATGACGGTCTAATATTTTTATTATAGGTATAGAAGAGATTCATAAAAACAACGAGAAAACCCGAAACAAATTTGCAGATCGTACCAATTTTTGTCCCCAGGCGGGAATCAAACCCGCAAGCTCTTGCGTCGCAAGCTGACCTTCGCCCGCTGCGTCACAGATGTCGTCAAGAAACGTCGAAAAACAGGGATTGATATACTGAAAAGACGAAAAACCGCGCTTTCTGTATACTGTCATACTGCGTTCACCAATTTTCCTAAGCGTAGTGACTATACCTATGCTGGTTTCTTTTGGGGAGTGACCTGTTGCCATTAATTGGAGTAAATGGGTTGTTATGATGATAAATCCAAAATAAATCATATTTCATACAGATGATTAATTCCCCGTTTCATTAGTTATGGCGATTGAATAGCTATGGCGTTCATCAATGCGTCAAAATATACATCGAATATTACTGCTCGATCATTACCTTTGTGTGGTTTCCAATCTGTGGCTTAGGTACTCGCCTAATTACTAGGCGGTCCACGTGATTGAACTCCTTTGACTATGTGGTCATTCAGTTTGTCCACTGAATTTGAAACTCTCATTATGCACTGTTAATTTGTCAATGAGCGTAGCCATCACGAAGATTAGAGATAAGGGTAAAATTACTGTGTCAAACGTGTCCAAGTGATCTTTAGGATTGGAAATAACTGACTTAAATCTTGAAAAATCTCTGAGTTCGTCAAAAATTATAAAACTAAAAAAATTATATGTGTAACATTCATCTTAAAATTCTTATCCGTCACCAGATGGTAAAGTGCCAAGAATGCTGGCAGTATTGCCTCGTTGAATGGCAATGCTAATTTGTTGATAAAAACAGAAGCAAACATTAATTATCATCTGTGGACAGTATGTGAGTTTTACGGTAAATAAATAAATACAAATTAAAATATTTCTAGCAACCCTTTAAAACGTATGCAAACGAGTAAACAAAGTACACAGTCACTAAGATAAAGTGGCTGTAGTCTCCACGTGTTGAATTTCCACAGGGAATGAGCTCTAAGCTGGAGTGTCTGATTTCAACATTATGAGATGCGGGAACGACTGTAATCAACTGCTTTAAAGCATTGAGATACTTGGCCTAATTCCAAGATACTTTTAGCTCATTATAATCATAATGATGTTTTTTGACAAATCTGTGGCGCAGCGGGAGAATGTCCAGCTGCGACGCAAGAGGCTGCGGGTTCGATTCCCGCCTCGGGACAAACATTTTTACAATTTCTCATCGAAAAGATTTTATTTTCGATAAAATCTTACGCCAGAACCTAAGCTACATTTATACCTACAGGGTATAAAATTCAAAACCTCTTAGTAACGGCGATCGGTAATTTTTCGTTATCCGATATCGTAGTTCCTTTGCAATGTAATTGCCACAAAGTAAAATATCCCAAAATCTTTTCTCAAACGATAGTATCGGTACCATACTGTTAGATTCCGTATTGTATTTGCTGAGTTACCCACCTGGTAAGCTTTTCAAAAGCGTTATCTCTCTCTTTGAGAAGCAGTGTTGCTTGTGTAAAATTGGAGATACCTGTCTTTGAAGATAGCTGTACAAAGTGTTCAAACCTTACTTTCAATAGCATTGGTTTCTGAGCTTGCTTTTGTTTAGAAAACATGGGGGAGAAAAATAAACGAAATGTACAGAGATATCTCTTATCTTATGATGAACACAAACCTTTGTATCTTATTATAATTTAAATAAAATTTGTATTTATTATCACCGGAAATAGTTTAAAAATATTTAATGGATTGTTAAATTTAGTTGCATTTTATATTTGTGTTGGTTAATTTACTTAGTCTACATTTTACCGCGGTTAAATACATTATAACGCTCCTAAATCCGTGTCTCCTAATCATTTGCAAGGCAGTCAAAGCCGCGAGGCGGAAAACCTGTACAAAAAAGACACAAAGGATGACAAATAAGCCAATCCCAGAGGACGAAATTGAATATAGTGGCTTCGAGATACAAATATCTGTGCATAATTGTCCACATTGTGGGTCAAGAGAGATTGAATTCCCGTTGGCTTGTGGGTTATCCTCGCACATTATTCCTTAGGGATTATAAGGGTACACAATGACAAATATTTGAATATCTGGTTATTGGTGGAAGGCCAAATTTTGTATTTAATTTAAAATTATCATTGGAGGAGATATTAATAAATAAAAATATGAAAACATAATGAACACGAGCTCCCGATTTTGTTCACTTGGGTTTTGTTGTGTCAAATAGGAGTATTTGGTTCATAGATTCTCGGTAAAATGCTTTTTAAATATTGCTGGCTTTGAGCTAGGTGGTATAATAAGCCATGTTAGTAAAATTTTATTACCAACGAATTATGATAAGCCTAGTCTATTTGGTGAAATATTAGAACATGAAATATCGGATGACTCAAAAACATTTAAGTATACCATGTTATAACCCCTTTCTTGTTCAAATAAATGGAAAAACTACGAAAGTTTTTAATAAGAAATTTTTGGTGAAATGTACTCACAAATTATTTAAACGCTTCCTTTCAAAGTAACTATCGCAAAAGTATTTTTTTACTCGACAGAATTATGTCAATAATAGTCATCCAAGCCCGTCGAGTACCTCGCTGTACGCCGAAATGACTCCCTTTGATGTAGAGCAACACACGAGGGCAGCCCACGTTGTTTCAAACTTGGAACACCGTGAAATCGCAAACGACAGGTCAGTGCGTCCTTGCATCCATTCTTCCATCCCTAGATAACCCACATTTTTAATATACATCTTTATTTATAGCGCATAAAGGCAGTTTCTTGTGAAGCATATTGGATGGTGAAGCGGGGATTAACTACTGAGACCAGATATTGCAAGAAACTGCTTATTTTCAATGGCCGGGTGCATGATATTGGAATAATGCTTTTAGTCGGTGAAGTTTGGCATTATGCTGTACAACAAAGTTCTTAAATTCTTCACATCTTCTAACATACATAATCATCATCATCAACAATAGAAACAAATCAACAAAAAAAGCTTATTAGATGAAATGTTTGAATTGAGAATTATTTCATTAATTTCAAATATGTATAACGTCTTTAAACCTAGATACTAAATAATATTGCAAAAGAGGGCAGAGAAATAGGTATATTCAGTAGCTTTCCTTAAATAGTACGATTCCAGATGAAACTACACATACACCTAATTAGCTTCACATCAGTGATGTGTGGTTGAGATTCAAAGGGTTGATTGAGATTGCCCTACTTTGGAAAGGCATGCCCATAATCATCATCATAATCCCTTTTACATCCCACAAATGGGCACAGAACAGTAATTGGCGCATGTTTTGATTGACATCCACGGGATAAGGGTGGTATTATTTTTAAGCCAGCACCACACTGCTAAAGGCTAGTTATATATTTTGGTAAGGACTATTTTGCTACAGACCGGCCCGAAAATTCTACAAAGAAAATTTCAATAAACATTTCATTAATATTTCTGTGTGAATTGTACCTAGCATTTTTGTTTATTTATCTGCTATTTCATATAATAGTTACCTTTATATAAAATAGCAAATAGGTATTATATATAAACAATGCAAAAATAATGACGGAGACTCATAAAACAAACTTCCTCGAAATTCCGCCCGCACAAAGACTCGAAAAATGCGAGATATTCCTGTGAAAATGTTCCGTTTACAAACAACGAATTTCAGAGAACGGATGCTTTTCCGAAAATTCTTACATTCCCTCATGGACTTTTGTTCTAAGTGACTATGATGCAGTCTGTGGTACCCCATGATTCGTGACTTTTATTTCGGTATGACAAATATACAGGGCGTCCCACGGCCATGCCACATGGAGGGAAAGTACCTTAAATATTGTAGATTGAACATTTTACTCAAAGAAGACATTATTTGAATTTAAAAAACAATTTAAACTGCATTCATAGATATTTAAATAACTACATGGTTGAACCGGGAATCGAACCCGTTACACGAAAAAAATAATTATCCTGTAGTTTTAACGTACCGATCGAAAGGCTTCATCATAATGAATTTTTTTTGCTAAATAACATAGTGTTAGAAATAAAAGGAAGACCATGAATTTTAACATTATTAACACAAAATGTACTTAAATTATAATAGCGTACTTCTCAAGTGGTGAATGTCAGTTGTTTGTTTTTACGGCAATGCCAGCTTTTCTGAACTAAATTTCACATTAAATGTTAAAATTCATGGTCTTTCTTTAATTTCTGACACTATGTTGTTTAGCAAAAAAAAATCCTTATGATGAAGCCTTTCGATTGGTTTGATAAAGCTACAGGATAATTATTTTTTTCGTGTTACGGGTTCGATTCCCGGATCAACCATGTAATTATTTAAATATCTATGAATGCAGTTTAAATTGTTTTTTAAATTCAAATAATGTCTTCTTTGAGTAAAATGTTCAATCTACAATATTTAAGGTACTTTCCCTCCATGTGGCATGGCCGTGGGACGCCCTGTATATACACAAATATCTTATATGTACATACTTAATTATTAACTTATACTATAGAATATGTACCTATATAGGCTAGCACAACACTTATAAATGTCTTAACAGTATGATAATAAATCAGTAAATCATTAAAAATTGCATTAGGTAGAACTAAATAATATATATGGATTTCTGAGTTCAAAATTATGTTGCTTCACAAAAACGGTCAACTTTTTATTTAAATTTGGGTGTGTTGTAATCTTATCGTAGGCAATATTTAGAGTCATCGTTATTATATCTTAGAAAGACATCTCATTACCGCCCTTTGAAGTTGTCTCATAGAAATTAAAATGAAGAGAACCACGGGAGAATTCTTAATAACTTGGGAGGAAATTACTTAGCTATCTTATTTACAGGACGTGTTCAATACGGTTGTCTATTTACATAAAATCATCCTTGAAAGACATCCTTCCGAATTATTATTTATATAAATAGACATAAGGTCAACCTTATCAGTATTTCCTGTTCTTACTACATAGTTGCTTTATTTTCATGATCGTCAAAGCGACGAACTGTGCTCAACCGTTTTGTTTTTCGTGTAGCTTCGGGCGGTACAAGATCCTCACAGTTTGAAGTTTGGCAGGTTTTTTCCACTTATAGGATTTTTGTAGGAGATAATTATTATCGAGTTTTGAGCTCGAGACTCGCGTTACCTACCTACCTAGTTTTCAAATAAATTATGTGTATTTAAAATGTTATAAAATGGAAAATCTATGATATACTTATACAAATAAATATAAATAGCTGAATGGTTAATAATGCAGTATGTTAACAAGTCGAGTCTCTATTGATAACTTATCTCCCACGAAATTCACTGAGTTTAAAGTTAAATTTAGGCACAAAACTAACTTAAACGTCCCTTCCACTAAGTTATACAGCAGCCAGTAAAGTAGGTGCTTTGTTTAATGTTGCGCAAAACAGTATTCTATAAACCTACTCTCAGCTTAAACAATGGACCTTCCCTATATGCTCTGCCACATTTTGTATGAATTAATTTAACCTTAATTGAAAATATATTAACCTCAGCTTTCATTTACGTTTCTAATATTATTAAATTAATATAAGCTAATTAAGCTCTAAGGTTTCAATTGTTAAGGGTGCTAGATTTCTGATACACCTAATAGAATATACAAACATGGAAATAATATATATTATTATTATGCATAAAACACCCAGTATAAGTAGTTACAGATCGAACAAAACGGGGAATCGAACCGCAACCACTTACGTCGCAGTAGTTGCCGTGCAGACTTTCCCGCTACGTCACAGAGTTTGTAATATTGCTTATTTTTATTTCGCATTATCTTTATTTTTATGAAGTGTATATTATAATATATCTGTGTACTGTACATTAAGGCTAACACTTTTGTAATATATTTAAAATACCGATAAAACTTGGAAGGCTAGCTCCACAAAGGAGTCGTAAATAATTGAGGCGACGACCCCTGTCATAGAAATCTTGCAGGCCTACATAGGGAATGTGTAAGGCGGCCGGACGGTCCGTATTACCCCGGTGATTAATTATGCGATACCACCTGTATCTACAACCCTAACCAAGCCTTTTGAGTAATGTTTCAAGTGAGGAAATTTGATTGTATGATACTATTACAACTGTTTTTTAGTGAGAAATGATGATAAAGGGCGTAAAAATTCTAATACTTATATTAATATAACTGACTAATATTAATTTGATAGTTTTCAGTTCATGTTGTCTACCGTTCCTAGTAAAAGCCGTGAGGTTATTGCAAATTCTGAGAACTTCGAAAACAATTAAGCACAAACATGTATAGTGATATTCAGCAACCCGCAATTGGTCAGTGTGGCAATTTAAGGGCCTAATTTCTATCGCAAAAAGAGAAGTCCCAGTACCCAGTACCCAGCAGTGGAAATTTAAGGGAAGTATATTTTATTTAATACTTGATATTTTAACTTACTATAAATAAACCTTATAGTCAATGTTTTTCGTCCAAATAAAGTCAAGATCCAAAAACCGACAATCAATCATTATTAGCTAATCGTGTCTGAGGCCTGTCAGCGAGAAGAAACTAATTTCAATTTATAAAATATCACAAAAGATCGTCCCTTGGGTTCAGGATCTTATGCGAAATAATAATATTGGAAATATATCATCATCATTTTGAAAAATCGGGATAATTTAAATAATAATAACTTTTAATTTTGATTATTTTATGTGTTTTGTGTGGCTAATAAATATAAGTAGGTATTTGGAAAGAAACGGGCTAAGTTACCGTAACAGACCTCTGTCAAAAATTGTGAAAGTTTACAAAGTTCTAAGTGTACCGAATCTAGCCAACGGAACACCCTTGTCAACGTAAAAGAAGATGACAAGGACTTCCGTCATCTGTCACTTTCAAAAAGCTCTTTTTTCCACCATTTAGTACACCTTACTACTCAGTGATTTGGTGGAGCAATATTTATTTGCTTATTAATATCAGTTATATCAGCTCGATGCCTCGTGTGTATAACGAAATAATATACGCCGTATTTCATTTATTTTATTGTTATACTTTCATAAAATTTTAAGCGGGTTTAACAGTTGAAGTGATTGTTCCCAGAAACGTCAATACAAACAGCACAAACAAAAATATATTAATGTTATATAGGTACTCGTATTATGTAGATACATTCGAATACAGGCTCTAGACTACTCAACTACTACTCTAGGTACTCAAGCTCCTACTCGTATTTTCTAGGGTTGCAATATTTCATTTGTATATAGAATACCTGTCAGTCGTTTATTAGGTATAAAATTTTTGTTTCATATAGTTTTGGTAATTTTATTGACCTTTATTTCTTATTATTTCCAGCCGGGTGTGATTTTTCAAAATTCCTTCCAAACATTTTTCTATTTTTGTACTTGTAAACCCTGAAAGTTTCAAGCTACAATTTGTCAGCACAAAGACATTTTAAAACAAAAGTTTTATACATGTGCTTAAAACGAATATTATTGCACATTCCATAGTAAAAACAATCAATTGAAAGCTCCGGACAATGAAGGTAAATAAAATGAATTCCGATATAAATATCAGATTTCGTAGAATTCAAAATTCAGTCAGAGAAATACAGAATTCCACAAACTGTGAATGCCTTTGTTTATTAACTCCAAACAAAATGCACCGGATAGAATACCAGAACGTTTCCAATTACTAATTGGTATGTAACTAAGCTTTATAGAGATGTACAGTTTCCACGGAAATATTTGGAGTATTCTCTCGATTTTACAAACTCTATTGCATTGATATCTTATGGCTGTCTACTGATCATTGTCGTATATTCATAAACTTAATCGATGGGAACTAAGGTTAACCAAATTCTGTGACGTAGTTTAATTAACCATGAACAAATAATTACATGCACTTATATGACAGTTTTTGATAGAAACAAGTGAGAGTTGAAATTATGGCGAATTTAATAGAATCCAGAACTTTCTATATTACCGTTAATTATCTCCCTCATTCAGGTCTGTCTTGCATTCTATTTACTAGGTACTTCATTATAACATGGACAATACACTTATAATTACAAATCAGAGATTAAATTGAATTCTCTTCCACGAATCTCGTATTCGCAATTTGGTATTTTAAGGGCTTAAAATGTATTGGTTTCTGTACTCGGAAACCATTTAAGAGCATTTTGTTGACGAATGATTTTATCTAAGTGACTTAGGAAGTAGGTATCTATTAATAAACAGATATTAAATTAATGAATGCCTGAGCCTGCATTATCTCATCTCAAAAGTTCAATAATTTAATAACTACTTCGTTACAGAAATCATATTAATTTTGAGTAAAAATATATTATGTGCATCATGAAAATATCATTCATCATTTTATTTTCATATGTTATTTTCATTCATTTGATTGCAAGCCTTATTTGATTGATGGTGATTTGATTGAATGATGGTTATACTTTTTCAATGGTTACCATTGAAAAAGTATAACCATCATTCGATATTCAAAAGTTTGAAATGAAAAATGTTCTGAAGCACGCAAACAATCTTGTGATCCTACGTCTATAAGCAGGATTATCGAGCTCTGATCCGCGCCCTCCGAAATTTTTCAAAACATCTCGCATCACCGATCGAGTTGGAAAACTCGAGAATATCGCGCAAACATTCAAATTGTCACGTATTGAGTTCTACGTAAAATATATTCAACTTTGCAACGGTTTGTGACAACTGTGAGATAAAATTTCTAGGTTATGAGGAGAAATTTTCGATTTTATGTATTTCGAACGGCCTTCTTATATGAAGCCTTGTGACATTTAAAATTATATATATCTTGAATTTTACCATTAAAAATACTTTTTATCGTCTTTCTACATTTCTACAGGACTTATTATTATATTAAGGTACCGATTATTCTCATTTCAAATACCCATCTACAACATTTATCACACCCACACCCAACACTGATATTAATTAGCTAGTTTCGTTCTAACTGTTTTTTATTCATTAGATAGAACATGACAAATAACACTTTATTAAGTAGTAGTCACCGAATCCTTTTCCAACATGAAAGCAAATTACCTACTATTCAAAGCAACTACTTAAAAAGTAGCAAATAAACAGCAACCAATTTATTTAAACTATATTTATGTGAACCAGCTAAAACCAGCGCCCATCAGCCAATAAACCGAAGGTCCAATATTTGCCTTCGAGTCGTGTAGAAATAGGATAACGTTGTTTGCGAAGCACCGATGTCAATATCTAGGGTTCCGCAAACATTTCATTTTTCACCCACACTTTCAGATTTATCTATTAGCCGCAACTTAGTTATAGATACAGTGGCTTAGATAGACAGGCATCATCAGTAGAGATAAGTATGTAATTAAGATGTAAAATAAATTATTATTATTATTTTATACCTACAGAGATAGTTTTCTCTCTTATATTTGTAAAATCATTTACATATATAAGAGAGAAAACTATCAATAGCCAATTAATGCGAACGTGACTGAATCATTGATATAATCCAGCTGCTTCGATCGCGTTATAATACATTTTCCCGCAGAAAGATAACAAAAGTAAAAAATATGATATAAGCTACAAATTCACCATTCTCTCACCATTTCAGCCAAATGGATTTAACCGTTCTTGAGTTAGAAATAGTGTAACTAACACGACTTTCTTTTATATAATACATAGATATAACGATTTCAATTTTTTTTAACTATTGTCATCAAGATGAGGATTAACGTCATCTGGCAATTTGAGTCCGGGTTAAAAACATGATATTTATTTTCACATACGTAACAAAAACACGCAATATCAATAGGTATACCTTCATATTTACGAGAATATGAGTATCAATATCAATCTATTATATTTTCAGTTTGAATTTTCATTCTAGTATTTCAGTTATTCAATATTCGTCCGCTATTTTCAGAGAACTATTTTCGTCATTCAATGTATGGAATGTGATATCGGGTACTGACATCTGTCTGCATGATGGATGCAGTACTAAAAATGGTAAAAGTCCGAAAGTCAACAATTTTCTATGACTAGAATACATTGATACTTCTTATTTAAACCGTGTTAGCTTAGTAGCGAACGCTCGAGTTTCATTAAATACTAATATATACTAGTTTTCACGTGAATGTACGAAACATAAGTTTATTGAACAGTCTATCAAGTATGAAAATGACAAAAATATAAACTTAAAATACTAAGTTTATAAAATCATTTATCTAGTACCAAAATTACATAAAATTAACTCAATATTCTTAATAAACATACACACACAAACAAACTAACACGTTTATATCAGTAAGGATGACAGTGCAGGCCTGAAGGTTGATGTAGTTAAGTGGAGCGAGGTTATGGTCAGGGCCCACGTGACCTCCAGCTAGCATTAAAGGCCCTCTAGGTCAAGTGCATCCCTGCAAATTCACTTAGATATTTCCAGTAAATTGATAAAGTAGATTGAAAATTTTATCGATAAAGTTGTTTTGAAAGTAAATAACATTATATTTTATGCACCGTTAGTTGTTCATTGATTGGATAATGCTGGCTTAAGATTGTACTAACCCATGACATCCCGTGGGTGTCGTCAAACCGAAATAGTATGCAATATGACATTTTACTGTAAACACCAACCTGCTATATAAGCTTGGTGAGTATACTAATTCCTGCAATACCTATAATGGATATGTTAAAATGTTGACCTTTTTAATAGAAAAATTATTATATTCATCATCATCATAATCAGCCCATTGAAACCTACTGCTGGGCTCTTTATCACGTTTTTATATTGTATCTCGTACAGTAATTCCTTAATTAATAACACTTAATTTTTTTCTTAAGTATTATACTCACTCTTACTCATTACGTTACTCATTATTTGTTTTGGGTTTAATTAATTTTAGGTTTATGAGTTATGTCATTTTGATTCTAGATATACGATTTAATAAACTTAGGTATCTATTTATTGACTCGTTTTCGTTTCTCGTTTAAAAATGTCAGCGGTACCTTTTATTTTGGTGTGGGTCGACTAACTAGTTTAGTGGGTTATCCGAGCTATCCCTGGGCTATCTAGGATAACTCAATATTGGATTTTACATCAGCTTCTACGTAACTGCAAAGCTGTTTAAATTGTTTACGTGAACCTGGATTTTCGGTAGCGTTCCCATTTATGTGTTTCCTTTTATATTTACTATATCTTTATATAGACTATTTTAAAGCTTTAATCTTCCTAGCTCAAAAATCTGTTTTAAATATAAGGTTTTCACGTCAGCATCACTAAATCAGTTTACCACTCGCTCGAGCATTATGGACAATTTAATTAAACCGCCAATATTGTCGTGTGCCAACGCTTTCGGACCGGAAGCAAAAAATACTGGAGCAACAAATATTAATGTGTTTTTTAAAAGTACCCGATAATGTGTATAACCCTTTACCTACCAGTTTTAGTTTGAGTGCCGTCTGAAATAAGCTTTTCAAGAAGCTTGCGAATTATTTTGTATACAAACAAAAAATCACTCAACCTAACTCTTACACTTTTTGCTAGTGTTTATTTTATTTTAGTTCGTTAGATAACTTAACAAATAAATTTGATTTACATTATTTAATAGTAGTTTTTCAGTATATGTGTTTTTTAGTGTACTTATTATATTATATACCTTTATGTTAAGTAAAGCAATCTCAGTTCACTAGTATTGTAATGAGACATGGTAATTCCTTAAACTGAAATAGGCGTTTGATTGAGCTATACCGTTTTTCGTCTTTTAAAAGTAACTGTATAACTACATTATATTTAACATAATGAATATAATTCATATTTTTAACATCAAGCACCAGTTTTTCTTACCTCTATTGATCGTCGATTCAAGACTGACGTCACAGCCGACCATTGAAGATTACGATATCGACTTTTAAAAGTGCTTACTTGAACATTTTAGGGTTCGGTACGTTTACATTAAAACCGTAATATTAGTAATTTGAACTGCATTAAAATTACTTAAGTTAATAATTTGAGCAATTAACAATTCAATCATAATAATTGTAACTGTGTAATGCACAGTTCTGCAGATAAGAGGTTCCAAAAAAATCCTTTAAATCCAGTCGGTATTTCTAGATCGGTATTAACATTCTATTATTGCTATAAAAAAAATTCAAAATTCATAACGTTGTTGACCTAAGCTTGGCCATCTACTCTATGTTTATGATAAAACAAGTGCATGATAGAAAACTTACCATAACGAACAGAGTAGAAATTAATCAATGCTAAACTCGCTAGACCCAAGCCACGTTCCTGACTCACCCTTGGCGGGTTTTGTAAAACATTGAAGGAACAAACCTAAATGGTTTGTTCCTTTTCAAGTGTTGGTAACTATGTACCGACAGTTATCAAGAGGAATCGTGCTCTTTGTGTTTTGGTACGTGTTGTTGCGCAGCTAGTTATCTTCACCTGTGCTTCTCTTAGGTACTGTGTATAAATATCGTCAGGGCTACTATTCTAAAGAAAATTATTCTAGAAAAGTCCCGTGTTGTGCTGATATAATAATAGTTCTAAATTCTTTGTTTTGTGTCATCAACGTCGTTAGGCGTACTGTATTTAGTAACTTACAAGAATACAGGTACTTTTCTAAGGCCGGCACCATAAGGCATAATTCATTAATACAGCATAATTAAACTTACCAGTTCATTTTCTTCCCAATACCATTGAACATCTGAAACAAAAATATGCATTAATTTATTGACTTGTCCAAGTGATCTTTAGGATTTTATGGAAATAAATGACATAAAATCTAAATCTAAATCTTTAAAAATCTTTTACTATTACTATACTTTTCAAGTGCATGTGTTCTTAAATTGGAACTAATCTTTCATTTAACCTTTTGATCGGAAATTTAAAATATCGCATCAATATACAATTATTATGTAGTAAAAAATAAACTATTCATGATAAAGTTGTTGTTCAGCTTTCAATGATGATAAATCCATATAGGGTCGAATGTTAACGCTATGGTATCGAATTCTTGACGTCATTTGCACAAACTGAAAACATGGTCAATCGACAATATTTTTATTACCTATATCTACATCGGAAAATATCAATTTATATTAAAATTTCATTTTTTTAAGATTACGAATTAAATGTTTTCACATTATAAGTCAATATTAGATACTATAATGAAAATATAATTTTATGCTCCTATTATTTATAATGTTTTGTGTATTGCCAAGGGCTGGCCTAAAATAGTGGATACCATCCTATCTTCTAGAATGAATCGTAATGCAACTTTGCGTAAAGAAAATATTATAAGTAATTTTAGAATCAATAATACAAACTATAATCATATGGCCTATGGCTTTATAAGTCATAATAAATATACACTAAACATATTAGGTAGGTATAAAGATATGCATATGATAAAAGGGGTCACAACAATTATTTTGTTGTTGATCAAGTAGTTTAACTATTAACCGCCGATGACATTGCTTGGCTTTCAATACTTTTATTAAATAAATCAGATTCTAGTATTTCGATTCGGGTTAGTTTCGTTTTCACCCAGTCCCGTACACCCCCGGTCCGTTTTCACCCGATTTGGTTTAGGTATAATAAATTCAATCAAAAGCATTTTTTGACGAAAAGTACTGGCAGGCACGTAAATGTGTTCGGCTTTTGTTATATTAAAATAATGGATGTAAGTTAATTATGATTATGTAAGGACAATATTATATTAATAGAGGACTTGAAATAAGTAACTAAATCATATTTAAAAGGATATTTATTTATTCGATTTTTGTTATAATAGGTAGTGCTATATTGCAACAGTGTAGATAGGTAAGTACTGATTGTAAAATATGAGTAATTAATTTTAATAAGTAATTTTAAACAATAAACAGTCTAACTAAGTAATTTTAAACAATGTCAGATCTTGTCTTATTACACAATTAAATTTTAAAATACAGTGTTAACTAAACTCAAGTTCTCTTTATAACAAAACTCAAGGGACTAAGCATTACATCACTTCAAAGAAAGAAGGAAGAATAATAACTCATGTAAATTGTATGTAACATAAAAATACGAACATTATAAATACTCAAATTTCATAACAAAAGTGAAAACCAAATAATTTTTACTAGAACACAATTCTGAAGCACTTTTGTCTTCGCAGGTACTTGCCGTAAAAGCGGAAAAAATATTGATATAAACTTAATTGTAATCGGGTGAAAACGGACCGGGGGTGTACGGGACTGGGTGAAAACGAAGCTAACCCTTCGATTCCACCAGCACCGCTTATTGGATTCCCAACTTAAATATCATTATTCATTATAAGGAATTACTCACGTATTTACAAAGGAGTTAAATATCATTGTTTAAGAATAACGAAGTTATAATATATTTTATAATATTATCTAATACATAATGTAGTAAAAACATTTTTTAGTAATTTATACACCGGGTTTGATGACACCAATAGGAAGGGTTGGCGTGGTAAGTAACTATTCTTATTTCAATACGGCAGACTATATCAATTTCAGTTAACATTTCACAGGCTTACAAATAACCAAACATTCACGAAAAATCAGTATAGACTTCACATCGATATATAAAAGCGATGGTTACTACTTCAATATACTATATTAGTTTATCTCATCCAAAGTCGTCATGGGTAAAGGCTTGACAAACGAGGAGATTAAGTTCTACAATGATAATGGGTACATTGTGGTCAAAAACGTCTTAAGTGAGACGCAACTGCAAGAAATTAGTGATGAATATGACAAGCTCTTCAGGCGGGCCAATAAGGAGAGTACTGAAACTTCGTGGGTCGGCGCGCTTGCAGATGATATAAGGAAGTCTGATAGTCCTTATTCGGTAAGACAATACACCATTGACTTGAAGTAGACTATTCTATTAATGCTGAAGGGTTTGGTTGTTGATTGTTTGGTTGAACGCGATCATGTCAGGAACTATTTTGTAAAGAAGCATAGCAGTAATTTCTATTAAAATGTCAATTCTATAACTTGAAGCTATCAACAAAACTGAGACAGAACTCTGTATAGAAATAGAGATTCTGTTTAGATCGCATTTCGCCTATTTATAATCAACAACATTGGAAACTAAAATACATTTTTTACAGGTAAAAGGCATCTACAATCTGCAACTCTTCCACTCTTGTTTCTCGAAGTTCATCAGCAACGAGAAACTCCTGGACATAGTGGAAGACATCCTCGGCACTCCCAACATCATGCTTCATCACACAAAGGCCCACTTTAAGCAGCCGGAGAAAGGAGCAATGTATCCTATGCACCAGGTAACTTAAGAATCTATAAAATCCTCTTATGTTAGTCACAATCCTTGTGGTGTGGTTAAAAATGGTGCTATTCCACCAGAAAAGTTACGAAACTTAATAACTACAATTACGGGGAAAATATTATTACCTTGCTACAGCGATAGGGTAAAAAAATCACGTTTTATAAACGTGATTCCTGTAATACGAGGCCACTGGATTTAATTTTAATCGATTCATTAAAAGTGTGAACGAATTTCGCCTGTAGCAATCAATACAGCGCCGATATCCGAAATACAGTATTTTTTTAACAGGTTTTGGTCAACAGAAACGCGTGTTATTTAACACAATTTTATTTATAGGATTACCACTATTTCCCGTACAAGCTGGATTCCCTAATCGCAGTGTTCCTGAACCTGGACCGCAGTGACCCCGAGAACGGCGGCCTGCACGTGTACCCCGGCTCGCACAGACTGGGCCCGCTCGAGGACTGGGGCGCCAAGGAGGGGGAGTTCCACTGGGTTGATCAGGTCAATATCATTATTACTGTCATAAATCGTCCATTAATCCTTCTTCAGAAATCACCAATTAGAACTTACCGCAAATTTGCGCCTGAATCTGATTTAACATGATGGTTAACCACTTTATCCTACCATTTAATGTGGCTTGGTATTAACCACATTAACAACTTCACGGCACATGAACAATGCTTTTATATCTAACCCTCTCCCCGCATTATTTTAAAATCTATGGTTCATTAGCTGTCTGCAGTTAACGTGAAAATATCTACATAGACCAGAATATTAGATCGTTTCGAATGGAGACTGTTGAAGCGCAACGATCGTTCTACACCAAACAAACTGGATGCAAGCTGCTTTTGACTACCAAAACTTGATTTATCCGGTCGTAAAATCTTCTTTCATCTTTCCAGAAAAAGTTCCCCATAGAAAAGGCCACACCCGTGATAGCGGAGAGGGGAGACATCGTGATCTTCCCCTACTTCCTGGTGCACGGCAGCTCGCTCAACACCTCCAAGGACAGGAACCGACGCATGTTCCTCATACAGTACATGGACGCCGACGACAGACAATTGCCTACAAACGAGAGTGAGATGAGATTGAGACCCGGCTATGGCTGGGTCTTGAGAGGAGAGAACAAAAATAAGGATGAGAACTTTGCTAATGCTTATAGTCCTGTATAAAATGTATAATGAGTTGGCTTGTAAAAAAGCTTGTCTTTAAAATTAACACTATAATGGTGAATAAATTGAGAAGTTTTTTACTAAGACTTCGTACATTGATAATAATTAAATACTTATTGTAAGACAGACTTGTTGGTGCATGCATAATATCATTTTGAAAATAAACATATTATAATCCTTATGTGTATTTTGTTAGTAATATGGTGTAAAAATAAAGAATTTTGTATTATATCTTATTGTATCTTTCTCAAGATTTTTCTTAGATAATCTTCGGTCAGGCAGCTTAATATTAAAGTTCTTTGAGCTGCATGTATCAGTAAGTACACTACACCCGTAATAAAAAATGTTGAGCCTGATAGCTGTTTAAAGTGTTCAGCAATATTTTTTTATCATAATTATTTACATTACATTAAAATTTACGAATTCAAGCGTTTGTTGATTTTACGAATGCAAACAAAATTATTATCGAAATGTTCTTGTATCAATAACATAACAGTTATTAACATATATCAATAATATATCCATTTTTGATAAGGGCACTACAATCTATAGACTAGTTCTAGTAGTGGGTTATGTTTGTCGCTTATAAAGTTGAATATATTATTTAATTCAATGATTGTGTTTTACGAAAACAATAAAGATTTCGTTTTGTGCTAATTTGATCATAATTCACTATTAGGTATTAACTTATTAATTAAAAGTATCTTTCTTACACAGTCGCTAAATAAAAATAGAAAAATGTATAAAAAGAGCGCAACCGCGAGGTCGGGCTAGTAACAAATGTTCAGATAATTCAAACATTTAAACATGGAACGTTCGCTTATTCCTCCAGTAGTCTCAACTGAGCGAAACTAACAACAATGGGCAAAGGTTTGTCAGACGAACAGATCGAGTTCTACCACGAAAATGGTTACATAGTGGTCAAGGATGTCCTCACTGAGGCTCAACTACAGGAGATTAGTGACGAATACGACAAGATCTTCAGGAGGGCGAACCAGGACAGCACTGAGACGTCGTGGGTCGGGAAGCTGTCTGATAATATACGGCGCTCGGATAGCCCGTATACGGTTTGTTTTTTTAGTTTATTTCCATCTCATACATAATAAAAATAACATGCACCTACGTGCTAGCCTAAATTATTGTTGTAGCTTTCTAAACAACACAAATGACAATGTAAAAGAAAAGGACAAATTGATGCTAACTGCATCTGTCGTGTGTGAGTCTCTTGACTGCAAGATGGTTTATGTTTAAAAAAATAAAAAAAAGTTCTCAACTATTCCACGGTAATAATTTTATCTACCATTCGTAATCGTATCGTAATCAAAATATAATAACATTATGAAACGTAAATAAAGTTTCTATCCAAATTTTACTTGAGCTCATAATATGGATTATCTACGAAAAATTAAATTTTTAAACTTCTTTCCTTCAACTAATTCCTTTAAGGTTTTGTAGGTAAGTAGTTTCAATTTTGTCAATCCCGAATAAAACTTAAACAAATGCCTAGAAGGTTGTGTATTATAATGTGATAATTCGACCCTTCCCTGAACAAATAAATAATATGGACCCGTAAGTGTTACTAGGACTAAACCGCCAACCTTAAAATGAAAGGACTAAGTAAGATTTCTGTGAATCATTAATAATGTATCATGACGACCTTTATGGCGTGGTTAGGAGTTTTCCGGGTTCAATTCCCGTCCCGAGACAAATGCTTGTACATTATGCTCAGTTATAGTTAAGTTTATTTCAGTTCCTGCTTATTTAAAAAGTATACTAAATAAATATAATATTCTGTATTGTATCAGTTACTTTAGATATTAGAACCCGTAACAGTTGAATATAGAATTATAAAATAAACCTATGTGAGTATCTTAACTAAATAAAATACAAGCAGCAAAGTACATAAAATTAAAAGACACAAATTGGTCACCACTCAGCAAATGCTGCAGAATCCACAGAATCAAATACAGCGCTGGTTTTCTGTAGCTGTTTTAACTGACCATCAATATTTCTTTATATATTGACAGGTAAAAGGGATCCACAACTTACAAAACTTCCACTCGTGTTTTGGCAAATTCATTAGCAACGAGAAACTGCTCGACGTAGTGGAGGACATCCTCGGCACTCCCAACATCATGCTTCATCACACGAAAGCGCACTTCAAGCAGCCGGAGAAAGGAGCTATGTACCCTATGCACCAGGTAAGAGAAAACAACTTTAATATGCTTTAAATAGAGTAGTTTAGAGGTTTTTGAGTTGACTGACATGGTAATGTGACAATAGTGGAAAGGTGAATTTTATGCCTGGTTATTAAATTATGAGGTGAGAACCGCGCGCGCGAGCAGAGCGGAGACGGAGCACGGCGGGACGTTCACTCCTCGTGAAAAAGACTGCTCATGTCGAGAGTGATTATACTCCTTAATCAATACGTGAGTAATTCCCGTTGTTATAAAATGAATTATAATATGAGTTTAATTAGTATAAGGTCACCCTGCGAATAAGGCCGATTTTCTTTAAATAAGTATGTATATCAAATTACATTAAAATCGGCTCAGTAGTTTTGACGACTTATGCCACTTAACCCCAAAAAAGCTTCCACTTCAACCCCAAAACGTTTTTAAAAATCAATTTTAAATTAAATATTTGTTTCCACTTAAACCCCAAAACTTTTTAGTATATATAACAGAAAAATTCAAGATAAAATAATTAAGGACTAAATAACTCATCAATTTGAAAAATATGCTTATAGACGTGACGTGAAAAACAAGCAGTCACAAATACACTTGCCCAACAGATTACCATAATTTTACCACATATTAAGAAAGAAGAATTTCCTTTCAGGATTACCACTATTTCCCGTACAAGTTGGATTCTCTGATCGCGGTGTTCCTGAACCTGGACCGCAGCGACCCCGAGAACGGCGGCCTGCACGTGTACCCCGGCTCGCACAGGCTGGGCCCGCTCGAGGACTGGGGCGCCAAGGAGGGGGAGTTCCACTGGGTTGATCAGGTCATTATCATTAACCTTATTTACGCTCGCACTGATGGGACGCAGGGGAGACGAATAAGGTTTTAATTCATCAAGCTGCGCTTCCAAGTGCAGGATTGTGAATACCACATGTTCTTCAAAGTTCTCAGAACATGCCAGTTTCCTCACAATATTTGCCTTCACCCTTAGTTATCTGTTTTCAAAAAGCACATGAATTTTTCAAGTAGAAAAGTGATGCACTGCTGGGTTTAAATACACGACCTTCGGATTGAAAGTTTGCGGGAGGAAAAATACGAATTACATCTATCTAAGTGGAATTGTAGACAATTTTTTTTTCCTTGTGCTTAGATAATGCCTTCAAACATAGAAGTCTCGAGTAAAAAAAAATAACATATCATCCTTAAAGCTTTTTGTATCACCTCTATTAAATGGGACACGAGTGTTTCAATTAGATAATGGCTCGGAGGTATAATAGAAATGCACTCTAGAGACTGAACCTACATCTCACTAATCCGTGCCCGTCCACCTTATTTAACGATAACATTATCCTTGATCCTTCCGAAATAAAAAAAATTGTTATTTAGGGGTTATTTAATGTTAAACCCCATAAATCAAATGTCATAATCAGACCCCAGGCTACAAAGCTATAGGCATATAGAGTGCATGTATGTATATTTAAAGTGAAAATAAGTCAGAAATAAACCGTCGCAGTTTATGCACAATTTGTAATTATTAGCATAAAATAAATATTAATTTGCATAATGTGATCAATTTGCTTTATATCTAGCTAAAACTACGAGAGGTGCGTTCGATAATGCTGAACTATCCATCTCCATAGTTTTTACAGATTGTAAATATTAAACGTATATAAATGGCCAAAAACTTTTTTCCCTTCCAGAAAAAGTTCCCCATAGAAAAGGCCACACCCGTGATAGCGGAGAGGGGAGACATCGTGATCTTCCCCTACTTCCTGGTGCACGGCAGCTCGCTCAACACCTCCAAGGACAGGAACCGGCGCATGTTCCTCATACAGTACATGGACGCCGACGACAGACAGCTGCCGAAAAAGGATATGAGAGTGAAGCCGGGCTATGGATGGGTGTTGAGAGGGGAGAATAGAAATAAGGATGAGAATTTTGCTAATGCTTATAGTGCTGTGTAAGAGTAAGATATTATTTTATCTGTGACTTAATAAACCACCTTAGAAAGTATTTTAAGTTGTTACATTATGTATAATTAATTTAGTTTTATGGCAAATTTTTATTCAATTGTATTAGAAATTTACTGTGGGTTGGTGTGAGTTTTTTCACTTATTATTAATGATTAGGTTAATAATAATGAACATGAAAAACTATAGATTGCGGTTTTTGTCGTAGAGAAATATTTATATTAATTTTCCTTCTATTCCATGTGATTTTATCACGAGTTTATACCTATGAAATTTACAAAAGTTATTTAAATGTTTACCTTTATGCCATTTAATTATGCCAGAAAAATAATACTCGAGAGACTCGTTGCTATGTTAGATCAGAGGTTAATAATGATAAGTAAAAGTTTATTATGTAAATAAAAATGTTATTCTAAATTGGTTTGATTGATAATCAAGGCAAAGTTCAAGGATTCCGATGATATGTGACGTGAAATAAATACAGAAGTTTTTAAAATGTAGGTACTTAATTTAGACTAAGTCCATAACAGACAATTTTATAGCTAGAATACCTCCTTATTTATCACCGTGTAAGTTTTCTGTTACAAAAACAGTACATACTAATACTTACCTATAAATAATAATCATAAAACATATTTCCTTAACTTGTTATCCGCCAAATTGGCTCTACAAAACAACGTAAGAGCTCGCAAAGCACTTGTTAAGTTTTCTCAGAATAATAATTATGCGTATCTTCACATTAATTTCGCTCGGAGGACCAAGGCCATTAAATAGCGGACCAATTCTCCGTTGTCCATTCAGAGAGTTCAGACCCACGTCAGGGCTATTGTTAGTGGCTTTTAAGAGAAAATTCAATATCCCTTGCAAACTTCTATTCATATTTTGGTAGTCTCTTTTTGTTGCGAAACACGGGCAGCGTTTACAGCGGACTTATCTATAGCGATGGATTCAAGCAATATCTACTGCTAGTAATAAATTATTTGAACAAGAATTTGCAATATGATAAAAATATCAATAGATAGAATACTTTTCTGTTTCACTTTCGAAACTAACAACAAAAAATCGGGAATCACTTACGTAAACTTTAACGCCTTTACAGTTTACAATCATTTAAAGAAAACTAGCTTTGGCAGTAATAAGATTAGGTAATTCTACCAAATAACTATACTCTATTAGATTGATTGTAACTGTTCGATCTTTGCTTACAAATAAATAGGGTGGATTGAGATTTTGTTTACCAATGACAGTTTTTTATAACCTACCTTCTTGGAAGCATCGACCGAGTGTGGTGGGGTATTCTTTACGCCCGCTGCAATGACCTCTCTCACCTCCACGCCGTGCGTGATAGAAGACGTGTCCTCATATTTTCGACTCCCGTGATTGAATTCCGTGAATAGACAATCTTTACACATTTTGAACAGCCGTGCTGTATGTGATGTTTTTGTGAGACGATAGTGGATACCGGAGAAGCACCAGAAACCCTCGTATATGTGGACGGGAAGCTCTGGATTTAAAGAAAGGTTAGTGGTATACTCAGTCCAATCTATCCTAACTTCTGTGAGCAAAGATCTACTTCATTTATTTATTTTTTCCTTAAACGGTGGCCTAGCCACCATAGTTATGTGTATATACTTATTTATAATTAATTACTTCATAAGGTCCTTCGATAATTAATAATTAAACCAGCCCCTTCATTACTCGCCAAAACATTGGCCTTCGAGCCGGGATTAACCCATACAATACATTATAAAAATATTATAAAACTTAATTTCATTTATTCATATTTTTCCTACCTACTTATTTCAAAATGTCTGACTCTGAAAGTAAGGCTCCTCCCTCTAAAAAAGAGTTAGAAACCATACGATCGATAAATAAATGCATAGCAAAAAAGCAGCGCATTTATTCACAATTACAACAAGCATTTGATTTATCAAGTAATATTGAAACTCATAAAGAAATGTTCTTATTGCGAGCCGCAGAGATAACAACATTACGTATATCATTTGAAAACGTTTGCTTAGAAATATACGATTTACAGTTAATTTTAAATCCTAAGGCAGTTTTCTCAGATAAAGACATGCGTAGTTTTGATGACTTATTCTTTCGCATTAGGTTGTGCGTAAATCAGCTAGAATCTAAAATGGCGGACGCTCGACATAGCGCAACGGACAAACCCAATGTAGATATTCGACCACGGTTACCAAAGTTAGAATTGTTTTCTTTTGATGGAAATATTGAAAATTTTACAACATTTTACGAAACATTTTGTTCTTTGGTGCACAATCAGAGTAATATATCAAGCATAGATAAATTTCATTACTTGTTGTCGTGTACAAAGGGATCTGCGCTCAACATTGTAAAAAGCATACCTATAACTTCAACAAATTATGAAGTAGTATGGCAATCATTGCTTGATAAATATCAAGATAATAGGATGCTCGTAGGTAAATATCTCGATAAAATGCTAAATTTTCCTGCATTAAAAACGGAATCCGCTGCAAGTTTAAATAACTTTATTGAAACTTTTGATCACTCATATCGTGCTATAAAGGCTTTGAATATTGAGCATTTATCTAGCTACGTTTTATGCCACATAGCATTACGGGGATTGGATTCCATTACTAGGAAGACATTCGAACAAGGTCTCGATCAGAAAACGATTCCAACATATGACCAATTAATGTCCCATGTACATAATCAAATTAAAATTTTGGAACATTCCCAAGCGTACTCATCAGCTGTTACTCAGTTTAAAAATGTTGTTCCTAAAACAGTCGTAAAAAACGACAATTATAATAGGAAGGTATATGCCTCTCAAACACAATCAAAATCTAACAACAATAAACCTGTTTGTGGCCATTGTGGCATGGATCATATGATATTTCGTTGTGTGGAATTCCGTGAACTATCACCTATCGAACGAGTCAGCCGTGCTGATCAGTTAAACTTATGTCACAATTGTCTTAAACAAAATCACTTGGCCTCAGAGTGCCGCAGTGACTATAAATGTTTTACCTGCAATCAACATCACCACGCATTATTGCACGTTGACTCAGGAATCGAACCTGCAACATGTGGCATAGCTGCTTGCAATAATGACGATACTCCGCTAGAAGTAGGTTCACTCACCACTCAAGCGAAACGCTTAGTGTCGGCCCACATTGAAAAATCTAAAAACTATATGGTACTATTGGGTACAGCTTTGGTGCATGTGGTGGATTCGTTTGGTCATCTGCAGGCTTGTCGTGTCATGATTGATTCGGGCGCCCAATCGAATTTTATAACTTTAAACTGTTTAGATAGGCTAGGGTTGTCACGTAAGAAATGCCCATTTAATATTTCTGGTTTAGGTGGCAATAGTGTGCGAAACTTTGGTATGACATCTTGCATTATAAAACCAAGGCATTGTGATGATCCTTCTATAAATATTGATGCTATAATTTTACAAAAAATTACATGTGATTTACCTACAGTTGAAATTCCTGAAGTAGTTTCCTCCCGCTACAAAAACCTTTTGTTAGCAGATCCTTACTTCTATAAAAAATCTCCTATTGACATTATACTCGCAGGTGATGTTTTCCCTCAAATCTATGATGGTAATAAAATCATTATTAATCATGAATTACCAGCTGCCCTAAGTAGTATTTTTGGTTATGTATTATGTGGAAAAATAGAAGTACCGTGTACTTCAAAAAATATTAACAACATTGCAACGTCTTGCAATCTAGTGTCGTACACTAGTGATTCGAATAGTATCAACTCACAGCTTAAATCATTTTGGGAAATAGAGGAGCCACCGTGTGACATCCCTATTAGCCCACTTGAGGAACTCGCTGATGAGATTTATTTAAAACATCATTATAGGGACGAAAGCGGTAGGTATGTTTCACCCATCCTGCTGGACCCTAAATGTGCCAGTCTCGGCGAATCTTATAACCACGCCGTGCGTAGGTTACATCACTTAGAGCGACGTTTCGCTCGTTCGCCCGAGTTACAAAAGCCGTATACTGATTTTATGCGCGAATATGAACAGCTCGGTCATATGCAACTATATACAGGTACTGAACCAAGTAAGTATATTATACCACATCATTGTGTGGTAAAGGCGTCTAGTACCACTACTCCCATGCGAGTGGTATTCGACGGGTCAGCAGTCACTTCAAACGGGGTGTCATTAAATGATACATTGCTTACTGGCAAAAAACTTACAAATACAAATACAAATACAAATAACTTTATTGTAACACCAACAATATACAAAACAATACATGGGAAAAACAGATACATAACAGTGACACAATGGGCGGCCTTATCACTAACAGCAATCTCTTCCAGGCAACCTTGGGATGGAAAGAGAATATTGCACAAGTAAGAGCATTGGCGTTATCCAACATTAGAAGTAAACAAATTTGTATATTCAATATCTATTATTAACACTTCATCATGATATTTCAAAAATCATTATTAATTTTCGTCTATATAACATATGTTTCACCGCTGACATCGCGAAATTTTATAGAATGATTTTAATAAATCCTTCAGAACGCTGTTATCAGCACATTCTTTGGCGAGAATCACCGGCGGATGAGATTAAAACATATGAACTTACGACTAATACCTACGGGTTGCGCTCATCTGGTTATATAGCCGTCCGGTCACTCCAACAATTAGCAATTGACGAAGGTCATAAATATCCGCGTGCTGCTAATATTATTATGAATGGTTTTTTTGTAGATGATTTGTTGTGGTCTACTGATGACCTGGAAGACGCATGTATGTTGCAGGATGAGCTCGTAGCTCTTCTTAAACTAGGCGGTTTCGACCTTCGTAAGTGGACCAGTAACTCGCCTGAGCTACTGTCGCGTATCGGCGCTGACCAAGCAGTCACAATTAACTTTACCGACGACACCGTGTGCTCGTCAGTAAAAGTACTTGGTTTAAAATATCTTCCTACAGGTGATTGTTTTACCTTCGATTACAACATGGTTGATAATACCTACACGAAACGATCCGTGTTAAAAATACTTGCTAGTATCTTTGATCCAATGGGATTCTTATCTCCGGTTACATTTCTCGCTAAATGCATAATTCAAGATCTTTGGAAACTAAGCCTCGGTTGGGATGATCAGTTACCTACAGAGCTGCGTGACAAATGGATGAGCTTCACTAGTTCATTGTCACAACTATCGCTTTTAAAAATAGATCGGCATTTACTTATAGGTAGGTTTAACGAACTTGTTTTGATTGGATACTGCGACGCGTCGACCCGTGGATACGCGGCCTGTATTTATGCTCGTAGCATAAACTCAAATAATGAATTAAAAACGCGCCTGCTTATCAGTAAAAGTAAGGTTGCGCCAATCAAGCCTATGTCAATTCCCAGGCTTGAATTAATGTCCGCTGTATTGTTGTCTAAACTTGTTTTATTTTTAAGAAATTCAATACAACAACAATTTCATGTCATTGCCTTAACAGATTCTAGTGTAGCCCTCGCGTGGTTACAAACACCTCCATATAAACTCAAAACTTTTGTTTCGAGTCGTGTCGCTAAAGTAGTAGAAGTAATCCCGTCGAATAATTGGTTTCACGTACGCAGCGAGAACAATGCTGCCGATATTTGTTCACGCGGCGCCATGCCGCTTCGCTTCTTAGACGTTGCTACTGAATGGTTTGAAGGCCCGACGTGGCTACATGATGAGCGACATACATGGCCAATCACGTCCTTTTACATTAAGGACGATTCTCATGTTCCAGAAACTAAAATTAATTGTGATACATTCTGCTTAAATTCGTATAGTGAAATAAACAAGTTAAATAATGATTTAGAGTTGAACTTTAATAAATTTTCATCATTTAATAGATTACAGCGCGTTATGGCTTGGTGTCATAGGTTTATAAATGCTGTTAAGTCTAAAATACGTACAAAAACTAATACACCACTGAAAACATCTGAGCTTTTAATTGCTCAAGATACTATAATGAGAGTAATTCAATCAAACCATTTTAACGATGAAATATCATTAATTAGTCAAAATAAAAATGTAGCTTCACTTCGTAAACTATCACCCTTTTTAGACTCGCAAGGATTCCTCAGAGTGGGGGGTAGGCTAGGACAATCCGACCTACCATATAAGACCAAACACCCATTGTTACTACCTAAATGTCACATTGTTAATTTATTAATTGAATATTTTCACAAAATTTATTTGCATGTTGGGCCACGAAATTTGCAAGGAATTCTATGTAAGCAATATTGGATCGTATCCGCTAGAAGTGTTATTCGAAGTGTCCTTTCTAGGTGCATCGTGTGCTTTAAATGCAACCCTGTATCCATACAACCGTACATGGGCTCGCTACCAGCTTCTAGATTGTTGCCTAATAAAATATTTGACCATGTTGGGTGTGATGTAGGCGGTCCCTTTTTTATGAAAGCAAGTACAATACGCAACACCAAGATTATAAAAGGCTATATGTGTCTTTTCGTGTGTTTTTCAACTAAGGCGGTACATATAGAAGTGTTAAGCGATCTAACTGCCGATTGCTTTCTAGCCTCACTCGATAGGTTTGTAGCACGGCGCGGCCTATGCTCGTGCTTGTATTCTGATAACGGAACGAATTTTATCGCTGCCGCGAAACATTTAAAGGATGTTTGTAAGTTTTTTAACGAAAATAATGATTCCATTTCATCAGGTTGCGCTTCTCGCTATATTGAATGGAAAAATATTCCCCCTACAGCTGCCTCAATGGGTGGTTTATGGGAGGCTGGTATTAAGTCTACCAAACGTCATCTACTTAGGACAATCGGCGAAATGACTCTTACTTATGAGGAACTTTCCACCATATTCTGCAAGATAGAAGCGGTGCTCAATAGTCGACCATTATGCCCGTTATCTAATAATGCTAATGAGTTTGATACCTTAACTGCAGGTCATTTTTTGATCGGAAAAAGTCTGATTGCGATTCCTGAATATAATTTTGATGATTTAGGTATGAACCGACTGTCACGTTGGCAGTCTATACAGAAAATCTCCCAAACCTTTTGGAAGAAGTGGTCAAATGACTATCTACATACATTACAACAAAGATCGAAGTGGTTTGCATCGCCACCCAACCTAAATGTAGGTGATTTAGTTCTTATTAAATCTGAATTAACTCGGCCACTTTATTGGCCCCGTGGTAGGGTTGAGTCTGTTCATGAGGGTCCGGATAAAATTATTCGTGTTGTTACTCTGCGGACGCAAAAGGGCATAATTAAAAGACCCGTAAATAAACTTTGTCCATTACCATACTTAAATTAAATTCTTGTTCGTATCGTATTATATTTTATTTTATATATTATTATTATTTATCTTTATTAGTTATATTTTTAGTTAAATAAATACTCCGTCATCGCACAACAACAATTGTGCCACTTTCTAATTATAATGTATTGATATATTTTCTTATGTCCCTTAATTGAAATTATCATGATAATTTCGGTGGGGGGTATGTTCGATCTTTGCTTACAAATAAATAGGGTGGATTGAGATTTTGTTTACCAATGACAGTTTTTTATAACCTACCTTCTTGGAAGCATCGACCGAGTGTGGTGGGGTATTCTTTACGCCCGCTGCAATGACCTCTCTCACCTCCACGCCGTGCGTGATAGAAGACGTGTCCTCATATTTTCGACTCCCGTGATTGAATTCCGTGAATAGACAATCTTTACACATTTTGAACAGCCGTGCTGTATGTGATGTTTTTGTGAGACGATAGTGGATACCGGAGAAGCACCAGAAACCCTCGTATATGTGGACGGGAAGCTCTGGATTTAAAGAAAGGTTAGTGGTATACTCAGTCCAATCTATCCTAACTTCTGTGAGCAAAGATCTACTTCATTTATTTATTTTTTCCTTAAACGGTGGCCTAGCCACCATAGTTATGTGTATATACTTATTTATAATTAATTACTTCATAAGGTCCTTCGATAATTAATAATTAAACCAGCCCCTTCATTACTCGCCAAAACAGTAACCGTTCAACGAAGTCTCTTACGTAATGTATACCTTTGTTGAGTGACGCCCCGCGTAATAAAGTTCCTCCCTCCTAGTCGAACGTAAAGTTGGCTGTAGGTACTCTGACAGGTGACATGTCGGAGCGTGTCAAAGTACAAAAACAATTGGATGTGCCGTGACGCCGCGGCATCAAATTAAATTATGTAGACCTACTTCTAATGTCTTTTATGAGTATAAGCGTAGAATATTGTGCTATTCATGATGTTCAATTGATTTGATCAGTTTAATTGCAGAGTGAAGTACCTGCATCATCATTATAATTCTAGCTCATTACGGCCCATAACTGAACACCAGTCTCATTAATAGCATCGATTATTGATTGTTTTTTGTTTTCTATTATAATTATACACATTATACGCACACAAAGTTTTGAATATTATTTAGACGCTAATCTTAAATAAAAAAAAAATTTTTTGTTCGTTAGTTTCGCTAAAACTGGGGAACGACAGGACCGAGTTAGCTGGTTTTGGTCTAAAATATCATAGTCCAGGGAAAAAAGGCGAGAAAACTATACAAAGCGAACGAAGCCGCTGGCTGATCAGCTAGTTGAAAATAGAATGCCTACAAAGATGAAATTTGCTGTAAACAAGCAATTTTTCAATTTAATTTACTCAGAACATTTCATGTTTATGCACTAAAGGGGAAAACGCTAAGCAATCGCATTTCAAAGACAAAATAAAAATAATTCGAGCTACATTATCCTTCAGACTAAAGGGAATCTTCTGCAGAAATGTTGAGAACTCGAGAAAAATATTCTAAAGCTTAGAGTTGTGTAGATAATCGAATCTATTTCTCGGAATTCAGGTGCAAGAAATTGTTTCTTTGAAAAGCATAATGATATTTCTAGTTAGACATTATGATTCCTTTGGCTCAGATAACTTCTCAATCTGGATTATATTTTAATAAATAATAATTGATCATTTTTCACAGTGTCGTAAAACCGAAAATAATATAGAATAGGGTTGTTAAGATGATGATGATTACGTTCCAGGTTGCAATTATCTTTACTTATATTAGACAGCTGAACAGTTTGTTTATTAAAACGCGCTAATCTCAGGCACTGGGCAATTTGAAAAATTATTCCAATTTTGGATGATACATTTACCGAGGAACGATATAGGCAATATAATATCAACTTGAATTATGTAGGTAACATAAAAAAGCAAGCAAAGCCTGGTCGACTAATAGAATATAAAATTACCAACCTTACTCAACAATTCTCTTGGGCATTTTGGAAGGAGTTGCAAAACTTGAAACAAAAGACATTACATAAATTGCTTTTTATTCACCTTCAAACAACCAACTTTGCTCTACTATAAATATATTATAATATAAGTTAATGCAGTGGTTCTCAAACTTTTTTAATGACGGAACCTTTTTGGGAAGCAAAATACTTGACGGAACCCTACAATAAAACAATTGATTTTAAAAACGGGAATTACTCACGTATTTACACAGGAGTTAAACAACTCTCGACGTTTCAACCACAACAAGAGCAGTCTTTATCAGGAGTAAGCGTCCCGCCGTGGCCCGTCTCCTCTCAGGTTTCGCGCACGGTTTTCACACTCACTCCTCCTGATAAAGACTGCTCTTATTGTGGTCGAAACGTCGAGAGTTGTTTAACTCCTGTGTAAATACGTGAGTAATTCCCGTTTTTAAAATGAATAGTATAAATCACGAAAATTTTGAAAGTGAAATAAAACAATTGTTTTTGTAACAATACAAATTTTGTACGTACTTATTTGGGTAAAATTATAAGTTTTGTTGTCACATGGGAGCGAACGGGTTGTACTTGTACTTATAAAATTGTTGATACCAATCTTATGAGATATTGTACCAGCTATTGTAACATGTATAAACAAATACAAATAAATAAATAACGTTCATAGCGTTTTGGCTTATTCCACTTTACCCCAAAAAAACTTCCACTTCAACCCCAAAACGTTTTTGAAAATCAAATTTAAAATTAATCTTTTGTTTTTAGTATAGTCAACAGAAAAATTCAAGATAATACTTGAGGACTGATAACTCATCAATTTGAAAAAAATACTTATCGAAAAATGCTGTTGCGAGCTGTTGTAGTAAAATCTATTTGAATACTACAACATCTTAAATCGTCAGAGATATAATATTATGTGTATAGAGTCTGAAAAAGAAATGTTGGTTTGGTAATAAACCTATTTAATAAGATTACCATAGTGTTTTATTGAAAAAAGTGGCCAAGTGCGAGTCGGACTCGCCCATGTAGGCTTCCGCAGCAATTGTTTATATGAAATAGTTTATGACGTATTATAAAAAAATACTTGCTAAATCTCGTTCAAATCAACTTTCGTTGGTAGTTTGTATGATAATGTACATTATATACTTCTCTTCTTATTTTAGAAATGATAGATAGATTTGATAGCTACCCCACGCGTATAATTTTTTTTTCCAGTTCTGGGACGAAACGGTTGATCAATAGTCTACGGAAATAAGTTTCGTGTATTGCCCGTTGATCTCAATATGAATTTATCAAACCACAACAGTTTTTATAGTAAAATATAACATAAGCCATGAACAATAATTATCTTGCGTTTTATTTATTTTTGCTACAATTATACTGCAGACCCTACGAATAATGCTTGGGGTGCAAGTGGAATGGAAGTATGGAGATATTTGTTGATGAAATTTTGACACCTTTCATCGTCTTGGGGTGGTAGTGGAATGAATGTATGGATATATATTGACTAAAAAGTAGAGTTTTGGGGTAAAGTGGAATAAGCCAGCGTTTTGTCTCCGCGCGGCCGCGCAGCGTCTAGAAAGATGTTTTGTTTTTTTTTTCTAAATTCTTGCGGAACCCCTACAGAGGTATCACGGAACCCTAGGGTTCCGCGGAACACACTTTGAGTATAGCTGAGTTAATGTATGTAATATATTATGTACTACTTCGAATACATTGTAAAATTAATAATCAATCTTACTAAAATGTTAGAACTTAACAAATAGTTACATGAAAAGATTTTATTTGGATTAAAGATTACATAAAGTTGACTAATGTGTAAATCATCTTAATTGTGAAGGCTTTACTATCATTGAAGCAGTTATTTGTAAAATATAAGTAACTATTTTCTAATATGATGCTGCGTAAGCATTGTGCCTTTGAAGATATAACCTTTCTATTGTTTACCTAGAAACGCCTCTAGTAATGTCTAGATAGATACGTAGGTGAACCTGGCGCGGTTTATCGGAGATCAGGGTATTCTCTTGGGTTCATCACATTTTTTCAGTAATAATAGAAATAACCTAAGAGCCCGTGATGGCCAGACCTTCCTTTAATTCACAAGCGTGAAAATTCTTTCATGTGTATGTCTAACATAGGTAAGAATAACCCCCAAACATGAAACCTGGATCGCGGTTGCTTTGGGAGATAACAACCTTTTACCTGTTATCTCCCAAAGGAACCACGATCCAGGTTTCATGTTTGGGGGTTATTCTTACCTATGTTAGACATACACATAAAATAATTTTCACGCTTCAGAATTAAAGGAAGGTCTGGCCATCACAGGTTATTAGTCTATACTAAGAGCCCGGTCTGGCCAGACCTTCCTTTAATTCACAAGCGTGAAAATTCTTTCATGTGTATGTCTAACATAGGTAAGAATAACCCCCAAACATGAAACCTGGATCGTGGTTCCTTTGGGAGATAACAGGTAAAAGGTTGTTATCTCCCAAAGCAACCGCGATCCAGGTTTCATGTTTGGGGGTTATTCTTACCTATGTTAGACATACACATGAAAGAATTTTCACGCTTGTGAATTAAAGGAAGGTCTGGCCATCACAGGCTCTTGGTCCAAAATGTCATGGACTATTTTTAGTTTAAATCCCTTTGAACAGGTCGGCACGGACTATTATATAATTCTATTCAGATTCCTACGTAAAGGCTAATCCGATCGGGCTGAATGAGGGCTATCACATAATTCTGAACGTAGTAGGTAGATAGGTACTATTTTTAATTTGCCATAAAGGCTTTTTTCTAATTTCTTAGTTTTATCAAAATTAAAAAGAAACGTATTAAATCGTTTCCATATCAAGATGACTACAAGTCATTTTTTTATTATTTTTATTAATACTTTTACTATAAAACATTACAAAGGAAATTCGAGTAATGTGATAATTTTAATACCTAAGTATCTCTAAATGTTTGATGCTAGTGTAGACATGAAGAGAAAGCTTAGCCCAGTATGATTGTACTAGGCGGTCTTATGTCTACAAAACGTAGGTATGTAGATAACTCAATAGGTACAAGGAGTATTAGATTGTGAACATACCTAGATATTGATTGAGATTTCTGTTCAGAATACTAAAGCTTCTAAAAAATGTGCAGAATCTCTTCGTAAAGGTTGGTTGACGTCTTTTAATTAATCAAACATAATGGAACAAAAAAAATGTTTTTGCAATAATACCTTTAATTGTAATAAACATTAACTAATTTCGAACAAAATCTGCACAGAATATGAGAATGGGAGTTAGTGATAATTGAATATCCCTTCAAATTTATTGTCTCTCTACTTGGGGCCTAAAAATATGGGTTTTTTAATAAATGGTGATCGGCCGCAAACCCTGATTTATAATCTGCTTTTAAACACCTGCGCTAAAAACTTTATGGACCATAATGGCAAGTGAATTTATGATTCATTATTAGATTTTGTTAATATTCTAGACGAGCAATATCTATTACCTACTTTGTTTTGTTAATATTTGGCAAAGAGTTAGCACAAGTAATCGCTGCTATATCAAGTATTGAGTACGCATCAAAAAATAATGAAGTTTTTTTTATAATATATAAGTTACACAGGTAATTAGTAAATTTTAAAAATATTATATTTATTCTGGTATAAATATAGATACATAACAAGAGACATCATTATAATAAGAGTCTGTATGTAGCCTTGAGCTCATTATCTATCACGCCAGCGGATATGGAGAAATTATTTGAGTCTATTTCGAGTACTTTGAGTGGGTGCAAGCTTCCTTTTTTTATGTTTCCATTAACCCTACAAAGCTAACGTTCTTAAACTACCTTGATAAGCTAACCATTCGTAATTTTGACGATCATTATAAAATGAACCATATTATAAAGTGTGTTATATTTTTATATGGATTCATTGTATTTTCAAGAAATATAGAATATAAATGAAAGATATTTATCACAAAAATCCATATATTAAACCATTAAGGCACTATAAACACGAATAACATATGGCACCACTTTTTCGAGAGCAAAATCACACATCTTATAAACTACGAACAAGGCAAAAAATATCTGAAAATTATAGTTTTTTTTTACATTTGTAGAAATAAAACATTGATGTTCATAATTTTTGAACACATGTTGGTCAAAATACCAATCGAATGTTCACCACTATTGGGAATTTAGCAACTGTGGAAGTTCTTCGTTGTCATTTATCTCCAAAACTAAGCAACTTACCTGTTAGAGGCAACCACCATCCGATGCAGTCTAACAGTCTCTTAGTTGGCACGAAACCTCAAATCCGTAGTTGTAACTGTTGGAAAGTTACTAGACGATATTCTTCCGACGTGTGCAAAAATGACGAACGTTAGCTTTATAGGGTTAACTTAGATAGTAATCGTATATTCCAAAAATATGGTTTTAGTAACTGAGATTATTTCATAATTATAAGAGGATACGATTTAAATTAACAAATCGTCACTTTTTTATTAGCTAATGAGAATGTCGAGTAAAGCTGTGGTCGGGTCAGTTAGTTAAGCAACGGAAATTAAACCTTCAAAGCAGACATTTGCTCTATGAATACCGACTTTATTAATACACAAGTACTTCCCCTTACAAATATTATATTCATACTTCTCTTGAGTCCTAAGCTCTTAGAATAGAGTCTACAATAGAATAACGTAAATAAGCATCAATCATAATATTTGAGTTTGAGCCACTAATTCCCGCCTTGCGCGTCGTGTCTCCGTTTCGCAAACAATTTGAACTTCCTTCACTAGAAATACACAACAAGTTAGAGGTCGTGCGTAGGAATTTATACCTTATCCCATTCAAACAGAGTATGTTTTAGTTGTGTTGATGTATGGTGTTTGCTAGTGTAACAAGCGTTATTGAGCTTGCCATAGTTCAAGAAATGTTATGCTGGAATTCTTATAGGCTTCTGCGGTGACAATGTCACTGTAAATTATGAGCTTCTAAGTAGATCCAAGTAGTGTTAGGTTACATCTGCTCCCGTTTTCGTTTGTATACAAATTAGATCTTTTTTATGTAATAGTCGACTTACTATTATATTTTTCTGCGTTATAACAGTTTGTGGACTTGTTAAGATTTACCTATTTTTATCGGAATTATTACTAAATTAAGTATATCATAACTTACTAAATTATTTCTCATTCTTTTCTCCGGGAACGATAGATTCTACTGAGAGGATGGATCTGGTGTTCAGTCATTTCCCATTATTTTCTAGATACTAAAGCGCAGCGACCCAAACAACATCTTTATAATAAGTGATAATATAAATCATAATAAATATGTAGGTAGTATTGATGTATAAGGCAATATATAACATGGATTTCCTCAAAATAACCTGAATATTTCCATAACTCATAATATTATCAGATGTTTAACCGCTGTAAAGATTCTCTGAAATCGTATTGTTTAACTGCTAACTCAGGCATGCTCAAACGACCCTTTCGCAATAAACAGTCACTTTATAGCGGTGGGCAATTATTGCTGTGCAAACAACTAATAAAGTCCACCTTAAAGGGCTAGGATGTCCCGGAACATTACACATCATCGCTTTGTTATCAGATCGGGTAAATGGTACCTATTTAAAAAAATATCTATCTATGTACGTATATTATATTAAGTATATCAGAAATCTAGCACCCGTAACACAAGCTTCGAGCTTACCACGGGGCTAGATGTCGCTGTGTAAAATTGTCCAGTAATATTTATTTATTTATTTTATTTATTTAGGTACCTACTAATACTATTAGGTTTAGTTTCTATTGTGAGTTCAATGTTCCTGTTAATTGTGAAACCTAGCCTAGATAAGCAGCTTGTATATGACCACAACACATAATTTTTAAAATAATTTACCACATGAATGACCAATAAATAGATGAAAGTGAAATGAATACTCGGTCTTACTAGACTTTATAATAGGAAAGTAATGGCGCAAGCTATGGAGTTTCACACGCAACCAACTACATGTTGCCTGTATGCATTGGATACTCTAACTTGTTGAGCCGTGTTGGCTGTGCACATTCCACTTTCATTTCGAAGGACGTGGCTGCCGTCCTATGGTTAAAAAACCGTAAAGTGACAAACCCAAATTGTTGGCTACGAGCAAAAACGTTTAATTCTAGACTTTGTGAAGACTTACAGTCTTCTTTCATATACCATTTTTTAAATAATTTCTGGGGCTTCTATTTCAGTATGAAACGGGAACATCAAATTAAACACATGAGTTTTTATTGAAAAATTTGTGTTTTAGACAATGGTCATCTACTTCATAAAGTGGGGGTGTGCAACACTAAAAAGCAGTCAGCTGAAGCGTAGCGGCTTTTAAGTGTTGTATCTTAGTGAAACTGTATGATGATTTTATGCTCACATACAGTTTTTCCACAAATGCTTAACTAAAACACAGTTAAGTCACTTAGTCGTCTTTTTGCATTGCATTGTATGGAAAATTGGACCAGCTCTAATTCTTAAAACACCGTTAAAAACCTTTAACGGTTTATTTGTTGTTTTGTGGTATAAGTAAGAGATATGGATCTAGACTTAAACACAGTATTGGAAGAAACATTTTATCTAACTGTGTTTTAGTGTTGAAAAATGTACTTGTAGATTCATAACATAAATATAATTTTACGGCTAAGTCTATACTTCCTACATTTTATCTCACCTCCAAAATGGTAAATCATGATTAAATTTAACGATTATCTTTTATTCAAAGCAATAAAAACAATATTGAATCATATTAATATTGTTTATAGTTATTGTATGTAATATAAAGTTGCAAATGCTTATATATACGAACATTTTAAAACTTAGTTTGATAAAATCTCACTGTTAAACAAAAGAACTGTGATCGCCTAGCGATTTGCCATGCAAAATCAGTCTTGAAGTTGCGACGTTAAAATTATTCTCATACTTAATTACAGATTAGAATAAGTTTTAAAAAATACTTGCTTCATAATATTTCCGCGTAATTTGATTCTGAGCGTTGTCCTGTTTGTTTATGATACAAAAATTTAACGCCTCGACGTGTTGCGCGAATTGTAATTGTATTATTTGTGAGAGACTTCGGTTTTAACAGCTCAGATTAAAGATACAACTCATGTAAGTAGTATTTAAAAAGTTGATAGTCAATTTAATCTAGATCATTAGTTAATACCCATTAATTTTGTTTATTGCCTGCCGACGTCCTGTCCCGTGTTTGGTTTGCCAGAGAAGTTACCAGTGTCCCAGTTGCCTACTTATAATGATGTTATGAATTATTATTATAATCATTAAATATCAATACAAAACAACAAAAGAGCTGACTGTCCATAACATATCCGAAATATTGGCTGAAGAAATATTAACTATATATGTAAGCCGTAGGAGAGTATAAAAGTTAATTCGCACCTTTCACCGCACCGCAGAAGTTTAATGAAACCTTATTATGGTCGTCAAACCAAAACTAAAACATAAACATAAACTTTCAACAGAACATTAATACATTTACAGCTGAGTCTCATAGATAGATTATTTGATATTTGCAGTTGCTAATGAAAACTTATCTCAAACTCTCAACGTGTTTGAAAGACACTCGTGTTCCTAAAGAAGAAACTCTCTTTCTAGTCGATCAAAGAACAACAAGAGAGGTGATGATAGTTGGTGTAGATCTAGATGCAACTACAAACAATAAGAAAAAACAAGTTTATTGCGTAGCAAAGAGACAATTGATCGGGAATCGGGAACAGTTTAGCTTAAGAATAGTATAAAAGCTGTGGATTTTGTAATAAATAAATAAAATAAAATAAAATAAAATAAAACAGCACGGTTTTTCGGAAACCAAGCTGTTCCCGATTCTTAACAGATAATGTGAGATTAATTCTAGCAATAGCGAGGCATCTAGTCGAATAAAAAACCCCTTTGCCGCGTCATCAGCAAAAAAGAAGAGGTTAAGTTTACCATCGCTAGCTCTCGCGGAGTTTCTGACAGAGCCGCGGTTTTGATAGCTTCCTTGGTGTTGAATGATGTGGAAATTGTTTCTTCAAACGATACCGGTAGCGTCATTGATCGATCCAAGTTCTGGAGAACTAAGACTGGATATCTAGTTCAGTCGACATCATGCTGAGTCGAACCCTCTCCGCTGTGTCACGCAACACACACAGTTTATAGATTAAGTTTTTTGCAAGTTATTTTACATGGTTTAAAAATTGGGTTTCTCTTTCTATGTATGGTTGTGTTTTATTGTAATTTGTGTGCGTGATCCAGTGAATAAATGTTATATCTATCTATCTAGGTTGCGCCATGTGAGAACTATTGTACAGTCAGAACAGCTTTACAGAATGCAGATTGCGATGTATGTGGTATTAATTTTGATGGTAGAAAGGACAAAACATTTGTTAGTATTCAAAAGGAAGAAATGTTACAGAAAAAGAGTTACAGAATCCCACGTAGTTATTTTATCGGAGCCAGGAAGTGAATTCTTCGGACATAGCACGTCATAAATTGTTCGAAATAAAGTTACGGCTCTGTTAATTATCCTATTTCCAGGTATATACAAATATATTTATTAATTGATAGCAGAAAAAAACAATAACAACAATTTGACAGCGTGATAACCAGAATGTAAAAAGTAGTTATATATTTCAACGGTTTGTCTAGATGCTCACATTCGTCCTTTACACAATTACCAATATTTCCGACGATCTAATTGTTAAGTACCTAAGATATCTATTTTCAATCGAGCACCTCGAAATATTATAATAGATTAACGAGATTTCGTATGTTTGATTCTATCTTTCAAAGATTATTTTATATCGCTATGCCGTTCAAAAATTCAGGAACCTACAACAAAACATGCGCCAAATATTTAATAAACTTGATATAAATCTATATTTAGTGCTTTTTTTTTCTTCAGAAATCATTTTCGCTGATTTTTATCATAACGCGCCGAACGTCAGACCTCCACAAGGTCCACGACACGACCGAGAAAGGGAGCGAAACGCATAATAAGGTAGAGCAGGTAGACGTGTTTTAGTGTTGCATTGTCAGTTAACTGTTTTATTACGTTTTAATTACTTAGACAATAACGTCATATTTCATTTCTTAAAACCAGTGACTGTCTTTTAGGCATGTAATTGTTTAAGATGTATGTAAGTTTACCTACGATTTTACGTCTAAGGGCGTTTAGCGGCTCTTTAGTGTTGTACGAGTACAAAAACTGTGTTTTAGACATTGTAAGTCCTAATCATATCATGAGGGTGGAAATAGTTATAAAAAAGTTAAAGTCAGATAGCGGTTATTTAGTATTGTTTATGCATGTAACTGTTTTCTAAGTTTGTAGGACCAAGCGAATGAAAGCCTTAAATTCACGATTAGAGGCGTTTAGCGGTATTTTAGTATAGAAATGCTAGATAACCGTGTTTAAGAATTGAAAATGTCTCAAAATGATGTAGTTAACGGTATACGAGGGGTCCAGATCTCAGGCATTATAAACGATAGAGCCATGAGACCCAGACTAGAAGATAGATAAAAGTTTACGCTTTCGTGCTGTGTATAAAAGTCAATTTTGGCAAAATGTCACTTTACGGTTTTTTAGCAATATGACGGCAGGTGGGTTCTAACCTCACCTCTCGAAAAGTGAATGTGTGCTGCAAAACACGTGCTCTAACATTTGGCTATCGCGATGATGCCTAATCTCTCTCGTCAAGAGAGAAGTCTCTGTGTCCTATCAGTGGGAATGTCAATAGAAATGATAATGATGATACTCTAACTTACGCATTGTGATATTCACCATAATCCAAAAAAAAGTAAACTTTTTTAGGAAAAAATATAAACAGACGTTCGGGTGTTCTATAAAGATAATTGTAACACAAACATGCACCCTTTCTTTGAAGCTGCAAAGGACCAAAAACTTTTCCTTTTGTGCGACCTCTGACACAGCTGTACAAATTTTCCTACCACATTAAAGAGCATGGTTGTATACCGCAAGAGACCGAGTATATTAAATAAATAGTTAGGTACTTTCTGTAAATATTTTGTAATCAAATACCTATTTCACACAGAAACATCTAGCAGGTGTATATACTAGTATAATAGATTATCTACTAAATGTAACATCGAGCTTACCAAGGATGTGCCTGTGTGTGTGATATTGCAGTGTGAATTGTCTAGCAATATTTATTTATCTATTTGAAAAAATATATCTTCACAGCCCATAAAACTAGATCCATACACTTTGGGCACAGTTCTTCCCCAAGGAGTTAATTATTGGTATTGTGGGATTTCATATAATCACCACACTTACCAGGCGAGTTGTTGTTCGCAGTAAATTAAAACAGACGCTTCTTGTATATTGAAAACAATGATTGCACTTAACCCTTAGAGCGTTTCACCATTTACTCGTTCTAACTCGTTCTAAGTACATGTTTGTATTATACTTATTTGGTCCACGGTATTATTCCGACTAATGTACCAGCTTACTTGTGCTTAGAGTGTCGTTCACTGGAATCCCCGCTGACAAGCACTTAGAAGGATTTGTGGTAACATAGCTTGGAGTTTGAGATCAGACGGGCTTATTACGTGACCATGGTTACTGAACTGGATGGTCCTTCAATAATACGATTTGACAATAATTTTAGGGTTAAAACATTATTTTCTGCCAAATCTATTTTAAATAGCATAGACATAGATTATTATTTCGTTGTACAACTTAAAAAGAATTCAACAATACGACTGAGTTTTCGACTTTGAAGAACTCTTTTGGCCCACATAGAACATTTCTTATTAAAACTTCCCAAACTGGCTAACTCCATTCTTCATTCTCTTTGAGAATAACAAAAAAGTTTTACTCTTTGTGGCGTCAAAATGGTACATCGTGCAAACCTAATTATATGTCCCATTTTGTATTACCTACCGGAAAGGGTTCCGTACTTGTATTTTTATTAATTACTAGCATTCCGCCCGCGGCTTTGTCTGCGCTATAATAAATATGATGAAAATTAAATATGCTTTTTTGTTTGATGTTGTCGCAAGTATCAAAAATCATAAACATACTCGTATATTATTGTGCTTTGAAATGGAGCCCACGCTAACGTCTCCATTCAGCCTATTTGCAAGTTAAATAGCTAATCGCAGCTTTTCTATTCCAAGACAAAGTACATAAGCGCCCTTATTACAGAGGATTTTAGTTGTTGAATTAAAGATGTTGATCCGCTAGGGGCCCTTATGGTCACTAAGAACGAGGCACGAATACGAATCAGACCTTATTTTTATAGAAATAGAATTCAAAATTTGATTTGGTTTTGTCTACGTGAAAACATTGTTAAACACCTGGAGGCCTTTCTTTAAACGGTTTATTTTAAGGACAAAGCAAAATATAGTGTATTTTATGACCGTCTTAATAGAAATCGATCAACTAATGTTTATTGACTAAACTCTTATATGCATAATAAACAATACCTACCTATTTTATAGGTCTTTTTTATCTTTATCATAGTATTACAATAGAACCTTTATTGAGATTCACCTGTGCAGCTGTATGACGTACTTTGTATTGTTATTGTTAAAAGCCAAATAAAAAGCGAATTCTATTTAAATTTCCTCACAATTAAAAAGAAAAGCAACGCCTAGTAGTGTTCATATCTCGGTGAAAACAAGTTTTTTTACATGTATGAATTATAGTAAGTTAAATCTACTTACATATATCTACTATTAGAAAACAATACAAAACAGTCAAAATAGTGAATTAAATGTTGTAACTAAGTGAGAAATCAATTTCAAATTCCGTATTAAATTCGATTTGCGAATTGAATAACCGCGTAACTAGAGCTCGTTACCTAAAAACTGTTTCAAGCCACAAGCTTTGTGTCTCCTTAATTTTCCACACATGGTACGCTTATTTTCCGGCCCATCGAATGTGGGGTGTTAAACCCTAACGACCATGAATAAAAATGAATCTGCGCAATGAATTATTGATTGACTATTATGCGTTCAATGTAGGCTTATAAAACTTGTGAGAATAAACAAAAACACTATTAAATAGTAGTAGTATTAAAATGTAGTTAAATATAAGTAGATAAATATTTAACTAAAAAGGCTTCAAAAAGATAAAGGTGTAGAGTTTATATTTCCTTAAAATGTTGATAACAATACCGTTCTTGCGTTTTGTAATATAAATTAGAATACAGGGTCGGGTCTAAGAAGAAATCAATGTAAGCCCCTTCACAAAACAGTGATATGATTTTACGCGACTGCCAAAGTAAATCTTTCCCCGTTGCTGTTTTTATGCCGTGCTTCATCATTTGTTTGGATAAATTGTTTTGACATTGAAGTGATGGTGTACTGTCTGAAAGCATTTTTATGTGTTGTTTTTTCAATACGCATTGTGTAAGTCGATGTTGCTTTAATACTTTTTGACGAGCAGGAAAAAAAGGTCTTACCAAACTTTTGTAGAATTTTGATAAAAGGCAGGTTATAAGCATTAATTATCATTATTATATTATTTATTATAAGCATTAGGTTATCTCATTTGTATCTTGTGTTTTCGTATGTAACTATGTGGATCTGAGTTGTCTTAATAAAAATGATTTTATTTATTTTTATTTATTTATTTATTAAATTAAATACTTAGGTATTATGTAAATTAATTTTGTGTACTGTCCGAAGTTACTGAGTTTACCAACCTGCATGGTAAGCATGGTGATAGTGGAAATATCCAAAGACCTATAACTTTTTCGATGCCCAGATGACAGGGGGACATAATAAAGGTGCTTTGAGGCTGATGAGTGCTGTATTGATCTAGCTAGAACCTAATTAGAGACAAGATCCCTTATTCCTTCCACGCATAACATTACACTTTCACTCCATTTTATCGACCCTTCGATGAAATGAATCTCGCAGCATAACATAAATTGAGCACGTTTAATTCCTCTGTACAAAAGGAGGTATCTAAATTAAAATCATACGAGTTAATTTAACAAAGTTCAACGGTTGCGAGACAATCTTCACATGGTAATAGAAGCAAGATAAAAGCAATCCCTAAGGCATACGTACTCGCTCGAAATAATAAATGAAATGCATTAGTTTATATTACAGTGAGTTCAGTAAAAAGGTTGGTAACCTCAGCCATCATAGAACAGACCGCGGTTTCTTTCATTTGTTTGTAAAATAAACACATCTCATTTGAATAAAACCCGAATTTGTGAAGCTAAAACTGTATCCATCGAGTTTCTTTTTCTAGATGTCAATTTATTTTTCGATATGTGAACGTAAGATGATATGTTTCAATAAAATTATAATAAAATATACAAATTTTACTGTGTACGTGCTCAAGAAACCTTTTTATAAATTGATTTGATCTCTTAACTCTTTTTTTGCGTTTTATATCTCAAAACGAATAGTTTATTGTTTTACTAGCGGTGCCCGTGAATCCGTCTGCGTAAAATTATGTATAGGTGCCACGTCTTATCATAACTGGAGCAGATAAAATAGTTGACTATCCTATGTCCAGACGTCAAAATGTTTATCTACCTAAATTTCATCGAATTCGGATCATTGGTTTAGGAGTTTTTGAGGAACATACATACAGAAAGAAAATAGAAAATCGTCAAATTAGTTTCAGCTTCATATAATAAGCCTATAAACACAATATACCTGAAAATAAACTATCTTTCTCCATGACCGACCCTTACTTATATGTATATATATATATATATATCAACGCATAGTTTAAAATATAACGCGGTACTGTTCATTATTATAAAAACAACACTTTAATTACATAAACCACAGACGCCTCAAAAAATCAATCTCCACAACGCAAATTCGCTTAACTTAATTAACAGGCAAGCAAACAGTTTACCAGCATCATACTAAATTAATGAGTATATTCTCATATCAAGTAACTCACTTAATGATGAACTAGTTTGTTTAATTAGGTTAAAGCAATTAAAATTATGATGTGAACATCAGAACTATTCCTTTGTAAGGTTGCTGATACAGAAGGGGCGAGTGTTGGTTTAAGGGTTGTAAGGGTGTGTTTAGTTTAATTCTGAGATGTTTGAAAAGAGGTTACGCCTCTGTTATTATCTTAGTGTGAAGCTTTAAGAGTGTGCGTTAGTTGGTTGTTGCTTTTAGGAGGAAACTAATTATTGCCTCGGTGATTTCTATTGTACAATAATAAAATCTAATTCATGATAATCTGATGTATTCTGTACAGGACGTTGTAGTTATGTATAAAGCAATGCCTTTATTTGAACGAATTAAAACAAAGGTCTATCCTCTTTCCTTAATTTAATTTTCATCAGCCGTAAAGAAAAAGTACTTACGTGGAATTTTAAATTGTAACAGTTTTCGTATTCCATGCCAGTTTAAAATGGGGCTCATGTTAGGGACCTCAACACATAATTTTAAGAACTAATTACTACATAAATTACTAATAAATAAATGAAATGAAATATTTTAGTCGTGAATAAAATGTGTAAATAATGTTTCCCAAAAAATAAAATAACTGCGAATTTTCTAATATTTCGTTATGAATACGGTAAGTTGCTTTTAACCCAAAAAAACCTTGAAGATTGAGGATGATAAATAACCATCCACGTGAAATAAGAATAACCGACAAACTTCCAAAAGTCCCCGCAAACATCGCGAGTCGCGCGACGAAGCGAGAAAAGGATTTACAGCCGCCGCGGGATTTGAAGCCAAATATTGCAAATTATGCCCTATACGAAAATCCAAAATTTTGTGATAGAAAGCGGTAAATTCTGATTATAAATACGAACAACAAAACATACAAAATAACTTGAAATTTTTAAAGAAGGCCTATTAATTCATCTATTTGATGGACGTCCGACGCTCTATTTGCTGACTCGTGACAATTCCTAAACTGTCCAGTTTCTCATAGAAATAAACCAATAATTTTGGATTCTTACACAGAGTTATGAGTTTAAAAGAATTTCGTTCTGTGTTATGTTCTGCCGACAATTAGTGCTACGAGTAATTTATTCCCTTTCATTCTAAAATAATTATTTAATAATTAAATTGAACTCTAATGTTCTAATGAAATATGTATTTATATATTACTTACCTGATCTCTTATGATAGAAAATAAAAGTCTTTCGATAAAAAATACATAAGAGAACGAATTCAATATACCTAACCTACACCACTTTTATCGCATTTATCACAACGAAAAGGGGTCTAATTGTTCGCCATCATAAAAATAGAATGGGTATTACTTTGTCCCGTTTTCCGTGTAAATGTATCCAAGCAGTATAAAAGTTTACCTGTCGTCAGCGTAACACGTTATTGACGATTGCTATTTGATATCTATGAGCGAGCGCGACTGAATAAACACGTGGCAGGTGTCTATTGATATAATTGATCGTAGTGGATAGTTTTCAAGTTTACAAGAAAAGTATATTAGTAGATATATTAGATAGTTGGTAGTTTTTAATAAATATAGGTTTCATGTATTGTAGTTTAGGTATTGTATTTCTCTATTAATACGCGTTTTTTGCAGAATGACACACAGTTTTATTTTCAATCATTTATTGCTATAATACAACTATATTTCAGAACCATAATGAAATAGTGTGAGTAACATAAGTTTAAGTTTGTTTTTACAGAATGTTTACTCAACGAAATCAAAATCTATTTAAATATCCTTTTAGGATATTCAAATGCGAATAAAACAATGTTCAAGGATGTTTGAAGAACGTTTCTACAAGAACCTACCATTATTTTTATTATAAGACAACCTAGAAAATATTTTTTCCAATACACTTAAAACCTTTCATCGTCAAGATTTATAGAGGCGCCTTGTCAGCTGAGGGCAGATTCATGACACTGCCACCTACCTCTTTGCAAGTTCGACAGCCTATTAGAATCTAACGAGTGGGATGAAAAAACAGAAAGCCTTTTGGTTATTTTTAAAAGTGATTTTCTTGTAGCAATTAAACCAAATCGCTACTTGCTACCTACTCTACAAATATTAACAATAATTATGTATGTATGAAAAATAAACCTGCATAACAATTCATCCTCGGGTGGGAATAAAACTCAAGCCAACGCCAACAATACGCCTAGTAAGGGATTTTTATTATCCATTTTCTTATAACTACTTCAAAACGCTTAATTGTTTTCCTTCTTGAAAATGTTATGTAAGCTCAGATTTATAAGCTTCAAACTAAATCATCATAATCATCACCTCTTTTTACGTTGCAACGTTAGTTTAAACGTTAAGTGTAAGTTGGTAATAATATAGCATAAACATTAAATTAACACACTGGGAAAGTCAAGGGTTAAAATAAATAAATTTGAGTATTCTTTGCCAACATCATTAGGTACATTCATCAAGAGCAGCCGTTAAAATACTTAACAATGCTAAAAATGTACATACTGATGATTCGCCAGTGTTTCCAGCTTATGTTCAGCACATTAACTCTACTTTATGACACGCGCCCGACATATTTCCTCCGGATTTTTGCATTTTGCGAGGAAATGTTCCTTGTTTATTGAATGAATGTCTGTTATGTATGAGTAGTGTACTGTCTGACGAAAATACAATTTCCCGATCAGGTTATTTGTAACAGATGCTAAATTCAATAAGTCTTGACTGAGTAAAACAACAAATTTTTTTGTTTTGTTTAGTTAGACTTAGTTTCAGTAGCGTTACATGACAGATAAAATAGTACATGCCAATATTAAGAATACTATTTCGAAAATATTTTAGTTTTTAGAATGGATTAAAATTATTGTTTTAATTCTAAAAACTTTTACCTCACTTAACCTATTAAGTAAGGAATTACAAATATTTGTCCTTCTCAAACAGAATTCATAACATAATTTACTCGTAATTTGTCAACATTATCGTCAACAATAATTAACCCACTACAAAGCGATGAAAATGGCATGATATGCATAAAATACCTACATTCAAACGACACTAAAAGTTAATAGAACCGTTTATTGATTTTAGAATTTCTGACATCTTCTCATTTTCCTTTTTAACAATTATCCTTCACATTTTTATAAATAAAATAGGTACATCTCCGAGCAAAGCCTTAGGCAAAAGCCCTACATATCTCTCAAAACGGAAATTCATAGATTGTTATCGAATAAAAATCCGTAAAAATCATATTTATAATAAGATTTCCTTCATTTAAATTCACGACGCGAATACCTATGCGCGACCTACTGCTTTTATATCATCAACCGCGAAATCAAAAGACTTTGTTCTGTAATCTCATTTGCGCTAACTGATTGCTGACAAGAGACCGAACAAACGTTTTAGCATTCGTTATTCATGGTTCAAAGTGAATTCTGAAATGAACGTTTATACGGATATAATCTATATAGGTATGTATGTAATAATAGATGTATATATTTTAAATTATAATTTAATCAACTCACGAAATCAATACTATAATTATTTATTATTTTCATACGTTGGGGTTTTACGAAAAATAAAACTAATTATTCTGTAACCTATTACAATAATATAATGTAATCTAAATTGGTCATTCGGATGGAATACGTTGTTAAATTGAATCTAGAAATATTAATAACACTGTTTTAGCACTCCGTGTGTAATAATAGTATAAAGAAAAACTTTCTTGCTATAAAGATGAGTAAGTATTTCAAAGTGAATATAATTCCATGTATTTTCTTGCTCTTCTTATTCTTCAAAACAAAAGTTTCTTTGAAAAGTTACATCACCCTGAAGGTTCTTTACTCTTTTCTTCTCTTATTTATAAATATACTCTTGAACTTTCGTATCATTCTATTATTCAATGGAGTAAAGTTTTACATGTTTGCGGCATGCATGTATAATATTTTAAGTGTGTCTGTCGAATATGTTTTTTTTTATAGTCTGTCTTCCTACTTAAGAAACTATTAATAAACATTCTGTATTAATTTTAAAGCAAATAATTTCTAATAAAATATAACAAATGATAACCAAAAATGGAACTTCTAAACACTACAGAGTTCGACACTAGAATATCACAATTTATTAAATCAGACAAGTTATAAATAATATTTTGCTTTGGCATAAAGTAACTTTTTACTTTTAAGGATTTTTACAAAAACTAGTGATAGCTTTTGCCACGTTATACCTAATGTATTTTCTAGTAGTAAAATTATTATATATTTATTCAATGGCTTTTTTTGTAGATATTGCGGATAATTATTGAAAAAAAAAACCATCTTGCTATTCAAATAACATAAACAATTCCATTTTTTTATATAAGTTCTTCTCTCATTTAATTGAATTCAAATGTCGTTTGCGAGAAGTAATGCAGACTTGAGGTGAAGGTTTTACCACAAAATAGTGAATCCATCGCACTCTCGGTCGCCACGCTACGTGACTAGAAAACTCCTGTCCCACTCAGATTTATACAAAGCAATCACTTCTACAAATAAAATAAGGGAGTCGAAATGTGGAGTTTCAATTATTTTCCATTTCTTTGGTTGTTAGACTCAATTCTATTGCATTTCTTCGGTTGTTTCTTACGAAATATCTCCACTAATCAAATCAAAAATCGATTTTGATAATTATTTTTAAAATATCATTTCAAATGTGTACTCCAAAAAAATACATAAATTATGAAACCATTTAAAAATAAACGCTATAAAAAAACCCCTCAGGGATTGAACATTCTACCCTATAGGTAGTTATAGGTACTATTTACTAGAACCTATAGGATTACGTGAAAATTATTGTGAGATACAGGGTTATATGAAAAAATACTTTTTCACAAAAACAGTAACGATAATTATTTTGAAATTAAAATAAGTAACTGTATTTTTGAGAAAGTTTAAACCGAATTATATCATCGATGTCTCTAAAGTTATTGTTAGTATTATTTAAAAACCCACCGTGTCTGTTGTAAATAATAATGGAACTTGAGCAATTCTATCCAAATGGACGCAGTAAACCCGAAAATGCTTTTAAGCTCGAAAATAAAAATGGGATTTTATTACCCTTCGATAAAATCCTAATTGGTTGAATTCCCACTTCACGATTTCTTACAAAAATATTTATTTATAAACCAAATCAAGCAATTTTACGGTTCATCATCATCACTTCTTTTTACGTTCCCACTGCTGGGACACAGGGACTTCACTCTTGACGAGAGAGATTAGGCATTAATTCACCACTCAGGCCAAGTGCGGGTTGGCGAATGTTAGATGTCCTTAAATATTTTCAAAGTTCTGAGTTTCAAAGTAATGAGGTTCGTTTTAAAGGTTTACGGCACGAAAGGTTCTGAATTCAGATTCAAGTTTAAATGTATTGTATATTTAACCATATTACAAGATCAAAGAACTTCGCAAACTTAACTCTGGACAAACAGAAGACGGACAACAAAGTGACCCCTTCATGGTTTTTTCCCCTTTTGAGATACACAGTCCAGAATAATAAAAAAGTTTTTAAGTAAATAAAGCGACCCGCTTACAAATCGTTACCAAAATGAGATAAAGGTTCCGTCTACAATTATCTATTCTGTGGCCCTGTCCTCACATTTGGGCAACAGGCGGTGAATGAAACTTTTATTTATCCGTGCTTTATCATCATTACGGATCTTATTGTTTCCCTAGGACCCTCGTGTATTCAGATGACTGTAATGAAAATGGACTGGAATTTAGAATACACAGCAAGAAATGTTATGAAAATTATATTGACAAAGATTTGTTAATGTTGATGTAGGTATAATTTTAATCTTTACAAAATTACAAAGAGGTTAACTGTAAGTAAACTTATTTTTAAGAAGTCTCCGATTGTGCTACGGCGTAGCAGTCTCCGGTAGTGCTACGACGTAGCAGCGTAAGACATTAATTGATTGATTGATTGATTGATTCAGATTTTGTCCGTAAAATCACAAAGATTAACTTGGACATGTCATCACTATCAATCACCCCCCCTTTTTTTTTTTTTTTTTTCTTCCCCTGAATTTAATAATGAAAGTTCCCATGCATTATTATCATTTAAATAATCTGAAATTCTATAATAACCCTTCTTACAAAGATTACCCTTTACAATTTTCTTGAATTTATTAATTGACAGTTGGTGAAATTCTTTGGGCACTTTATTATAAAAGCGAACACAACATCCCTTAAAAGAAACTTTAACTTTACGTAGTCGAATACGGGGCAATGCAAGTTTATCTTTATTTCTAGTATTTACATTGTGATAATCACTTTTCTTAGGAAAGTTACTTAAATTCTTGTGAATGTAAACTAAGCATTCGAAAATGTACTGGGAAGCTACTGTCATTATATTTATTTCTTTAAATTTTTCTCGCAAAGATTCCCTTGGACCCATATTATACATAGCACGTACAGCCCTTTTTTGCAAGACAAATATACTATTGATAAGCGCGTCAGCAGCACATCCCCACAGCAGTATACCGTAAGACATTATACTGTGAAAATAGCTGAAATACACCAATCTAGATGTTTCGTGATTAGTCAAAAAACGAATTTTTTTGACAGCATATGCCGCAGAGCTTAGTCTTTTAGATAATGCGTCTATGTGTGGACCCCATTGAAGCTTGCTGTCCAAGGTTAGGCCCAAAAATACTGTACTTTCAATAGGCTTCAATGACTCTCCCTTGATATTAACATTTACTGGTACCCCGTTCTTTACATTAGGTAAGGTAAATCTAATGCATTTTGTTTTCTTTTCGTTCAGCAATAGGTTGTTTGCGCTGAACCAATCCACGACTTTATTTATAGCATTATTTACATTGTCAAAATCATTATTACGTCTATTTAACTTAAACACTAAAGAAGTATCGTCAGCAAATAATACTATGTCGTGATTTTTCTTAACAAGATGGGGCAAATCGTTAATGTAGATCAAGAATAGAAAAGGACCAAGTATGGATCCTTGCGGTACACCCATTTTTATCAAAGACCCCTGAGACCTTTTACCATTTACCTCAACTCTCTGAATTCTATTACTTAAGTATGAGGTGATAAGGTCCAAAGATACATCTCTTATCCCATAATGACATAATTTGCTTATTAATGTTCCGTGATGTACGCAGTCAAATGCCTTAGACAAATCACAGAAAATTCCAAGAGCATCCTGCGAATCTTCCCAAGCATCGTAAATATGCGTTAGTAACTCGATGCCAGCGTCGGTAGTAGACTTGCCTCTAGTAAAACCAAATTGTTTATCGTGTAAAAGCTTATTATTGTTGAAATGTTGCAATAATTGAATTAAAATAAGCTTTTCATAAATTTTGCTGAAAGTAGGCAATATTGATATCGGTCTAAAGTTTGTCGGATCTAAAGTAGAACCAGCCTTGAACAATGGTATTACTTTACTATGCTTCATCAAATCTGGAAACACACCACAATCGATGCAGTTGTTAAAAATCAAAGCTAAATCAGATGCTAATGTATCTATAAGTGACTTAAGAATGTTTACTGATACACTCCATAAGTCCTTTGTTTTTTTTACATTAATTAATTTAAAAGCTTTTTTGATGTCTAAGGCATCTACATATCGAAATTTAAATTCATTTTCACATATTGGTACGCATTCTTTAAGTAATGATTCGGCGTATAACTGGGACGAATTTAAAGCTTTTGTTGTAGTAGTTGGGATATCAGCAAAGAAGGTATTAAAAGCCTCCGCTACGTCAACATCTTCCTTTACTATATTATTATTTATATTTAATTTAAATGAACTACAATGATTATCTGTGGCTTTTCCCGTCTCGTTATTGATTATTTTCCAGGTTGTTTTTATTTTATTCTCACTATTTATTATTTTATCACTAATATAATTTGATTTTGCAATACGACAAACTTTTCTGAACAGTTTAGAATAATTTTTCAATTTTTTTTTGAATGTATCACTAAAATTGTACTGTTTTTCACTATATAACTCGTACAACTGTTGCCTACTTTTGTGTATACCAACCGTTGCCCAATCGCTGAACGCACACTTGTTTGTGATCATCTTTGACTTCGTAGTGAATATTGAGTTAAACAAGTTATTAAATGCATTGAAGAATTGGCAATATGAATCATTTGGGTTTACACATGAGAGTGAGTATGAAGAATCTGTTACCCAATTAAACTTAAATCTTTCTATTCTATTGATGGTTACTGGTACATAATTTATTTTCCTCTTAACATTCAGCTTCTTTATTTCTATTTTTATGTTAATTTGTTGACCCAAATGATCTGATGGTATATTACTAATAATACTTCTGTGTATAATCTGTATTTTAGGATCTATAAATATATTATCAAGACATGTTGAAGAAGTTTCTGTTGTTCTGGTAGGTTCATTAAACAATGGTTTCAAATTATATGAATTGAATAAAGTTAATAATCCAGTACTTCTTGAATTTACTTCTAATAAATCTATATTAAAGTCACCACAGACAATGACTTTCTTTTTATTATTAATTGTTTTATTTAAAATTTGTTCTACTACTTTTTCAAAAATATCAAAAGATGCAGAAGGCGGACTGTAAATACAGATTAGGATACAATGCTCAACCTCAATACAAGCCAATTCTATATTACATTCAACAGATAAACTAGTGATGTCTTTACGTTCTTTGAACTTAAGATTATTTCTCATTAATATTAATGAACCACCTCGGATGGCCTTAGATCTACAATAGGCACTACAAATCCGGTGGTTGCTGATATTTAACATATTCATTTCATGGGTTCTAAGCCAATGCTCTGTTAGGCAAAGAATGTCTATATTGAAAGAATCAATAAATAATTCAAGCTCTAATAATTTACTATTAATCCCTTGCATGTTTTGGTGAACTAACTTTATACATTTTGATTTATTCAGAGGGATGGGGGCTAACTGATTTATATCTATAAAATTCTGGCTAGAGACTTCCTCTATTGTCTGCAAAGTCAGTTTAAACTATGATCTACTGACATTATTGGTTCTACACCCTGATTAGCAGAAAAACTAGCTAATTGTACAGGCTGGTCAGATGTCCTTGTTATATAATTTATAACAGAATCACAAATATTATATGCTAATAATTTAGCAAGAATCATTTTATTACGTTTACTGAGATACAAAGTATCTCTTATCAAAATACTATTACTAATAAAAATATTAGTGTCTAAAAACAAAACGTCACTATGACGGCATGTCAAATTGTATATAAGTAAATTTATGTTACTAAGTCTTCTATTTTTTTCAATACTCAACGACTTTGAGTATGGAAAAGCACATATTATTAACTTATTAAGGTTATTTTTTACCTTGTCCAACAAGAGCTCAATGAGTTTAATTACTTGCGACATTAATGCGACATAGCTTTAGAGTGTTTTTCCAACGTGTTGCTTCGGAAATGGAAAGGTTGTATGAGCTATTCAATATATTGGTCCAACGCATCCTGAACGATTATAGCCTTACTTAGTCGTTCTAACGATACAGTTGGAGATATATTTGGTTACGACAATAACTGTTAAGCCATGTAATTTTTTACATGGGATATTATAATAACGATTAATATCACACAAGTTTATATTCTAATCTTTAATCTGCTGTATCGAACTGAGAACAATAAAGCCGATGAGATTTACGACATTTTTTGAACACTGCACATCTTTAAAAATATTATTATATATTTTTTGTATATTATCCTTTAATAATATTTTTAATAAAAAAGGCAGTAAAGATGTGTAAAAAGCTGGTTACTAATATACAAAATGCATACCGTGACTATACTCAGATATCTGCATACAAAGGAACGGCCTCTAGCCACCACTTTCCGTAATTACTTTAGTTCCATTCCGTACTCTCATGACCTACAGCTACAGACCTACAAATATAATCCCAGCATAGCTTATGTGAATGGCTTTCTGCTAGCAAAGGCAAAATGTTGGATCCAACTTTCCAAAGACGATAACTTTTAAATATGGAACGTGACAAGTTGGCTTAGACATCGTTTTTTAAATTTTAGCAGAATAGCATCGCAATTATTAGTGCTTTTAGTCAGTAAACAATAATAAGAGAGATCATGACAATTGTTTTAATTAATGTAATGTCGGGACTCGGGAATAATGAAGCAGCTCTCAAATTAATATAATATTTTATTCATTTTGTTTAGAGTTATTTAACAGATTTTAAGGCCCGCATTTAAATGATTGTCATTAGGTATCAATCGTTGTCATTCATTAACCATAGACCATTCATTCATTTGCTCAAAGATACATTAAAACTATTGCAAATCGCAGTCAATGTGAACACTATCTTAAGTTACCTCAGTTAGTGTACTACACCGTCAACAAACAGTCGAAGCATTAAATATCTCCCTCATACGAGTAAAAGCTTGCATCATACACTGAACTAAATACACTTCATTCTCTCTACAAGGTGCACCATATTATGGCTATGAAGCTATATATAAAAAAAAAAAAAAAAAATATTACTGGACAATTTTTACACAGCGACATCTAGCCCCGTGGTAAGCTCGAAGCTTGTGTTACGGGTGCTAGATTCCTGATATACTTAATATAATATACATACATAGATAGATATTTTTTATTATACATATATAACACCCAGACACCCGGAACAAATATTTGCAGATCATACAAATAGTTGTTCCGACTATATAACTTAATTATTATTTTTTTGGCAAGATTAATCATGTAATTTCCAAGTGAAACTTAATGTCTTCAATATTTTTTTACTTCAGATTTACATTGAAAGGTAACAGGATATATTCTATTAGGTATCTTAATAGAAATCGGTTCCCAAACCGTGAATTTTAACTACCTATTCGAAACGTTGTAAAAAATTATAAATATAATAAAATATTTTTTTTAGATATTCAATGTTCGAAGGGGGTGAGGCGTCATTCTCCTTCCGCTTGATATCTATTATGTTTTGGGACACCTTGTATAAGCCTCAACATGTTGCATCTATTCCAGGAACTAATTGCAGTGGAGTAGTTTCTAATAGATTATGCCTTGTCAATGTTCTGGCTGAGTGCTCTGAATGCGGATGTACTCGCATAATATTTGTACCATGTAATGGGTATTGCTTGAAATATTAACCTTACAAAGTTTTTAATAAATTAAGGGGCTTATAACTATTAGTATATTTTAAAATGTGTCACAGTAAAGTTTTAAATGTTAAAGACGAACAAAAACAGTAAAATTTCTAAGTAACCTGCTTTGATAGATTTTTTTTCCTGCACGCTATCTACAATATAAAACAAAATATTACTTACAAACTTTTGCCTATATTATATTACTAGGACAAAAGTATATAGATAAATGATGGCACTTTTCATACCTCTTCCCACAGGTGAAATGATCCGTCACAGTCCATAAAACATAAGGTAGTTCAACTCAGATCGTCCGGATAAACGAGGGGACATAAAATCGGGGTTGAGACGAATGACCGGATCCGTTTTTAGTGCCGTATTATCGTATCCTCGTCTTGATGGAATCCGGTAGTTCAAGCTCCTTACTCAACAGTTATAGCAAACAAGGGACGAACAATCTTAGATAAAAGTTATGCCTAATATTTGAAAACACATATTTTCAGCCACCGGACATCCACTGCTGGCAGTGGCCTAACTTCGGCCGATTTGGCCAGTTTTGGCCAGATCATCCCATCATCTGTCTTTCTTTTTGGTGAATGTCCGATGCTTCGATACATTTCGATGATTTCGATACATTTAAATTAGTTTGTTGAAGTAGACCATAACAGATTAATGTTTTACTGTTCCTGCGTAATTACCATTTCTATTCAGCTTTCTTAAATAATGTAGACAAACATAATATCAGACACGGACAATCAAATCCCATCAAGTGAATAGTTCGCTGTGAGCGCTGGCCTATACCCGACTTGGGCCGATACTATCTGTTGCTTCGCCGTTATTGAGACAGTTACGCTATATTCCTACGCTATTTATTTTATTTCCACGGAAGGTCTATTTGTTTCATTGTTTCGCTTATTGAATTGTTTGACTGGTGGCTCAACTTTGTACCTAAACCCGTCGATGTTGGCCAAAGCTCTTACCCTTTATTAGATTTCGAGTAGAACGCAGTTTATTTGATTAAATGAAATTGTTGCTTCCATAAAGCTGATAGAGTTGATTTAATTAAGAAGGTACTGTAAAACCTCTTAGTTTTATCTTCAAAGCTGGGTAATATTGATATTGCAGCACAGTAAATGTACTCGAAGAATGTTGACAGAAAATCTATTTGTGTAAATTAATTTAAATGGATAAAAATGTTTGTTTAAAATATAAAGAAAATGCAACCGAGTATACATATAATAATAAGATCATCGTAAAATAATTATAGAAAGCCGAAAAATTACTACTCTTGCTTACTTAAATAATGACGTTTTAAAATGCATATAATTTAGTTTTAATTCTATGTATATTTCTATAAGGTGAGTGTGTTGTTTAGTCTGCCAACTAAGCATACTTACTTAGGTTTAAACGCTAGAATGTAATGGTATAAAACAGTCAACAAAAATTCTAATGTTAAAATAACTAACCTCTGCCTTGGTCGTGAGAGGTTTTCACTCACTGTGAAGTATAGAACAAACTCCCTCCGTCGAATTTCCCGAGATTACAACCTTGGTTTTCTCAAGTCCGAAGTGAACAAGTTTGTAGAGCGAGATCTAGGCTGATTCACTAAGGAATTCAGTAGAAATACGCATAACCTGCTCTCATTAAAAAACATGTATAATATAGGCACCACAATTAGTAATACAGCATCTTCATGAAGAAACTGATGATAATTACACTCCGTTTCATGTTCAAACATCGTTAAAATTTAAAGTAAAAATTTAAGTCACATAAAATGATTATTTATTCTGCAGAAAATACTAGCAGACTGGGATAAAACGTTGTTTATTTTAACTTTATTGCATGTCAACCGCGCCATTTTTGAACGCCTGCGAAGTTACGGAAAACACTGTGTTCATGTAATTCGTAGCACCTTTGAAGGTATCAAAAACCCTGCAATGAACCATTTACGGTGCAATTATTGAGGCGGGTGGATGTTGATGATTCAGGGCGGCCGGGAATTTGCATGTAAATGAGCAGCCGTGATTGCGTTACGGTAAACGCTACAGATTCAATCCGAAGGCTCTCGAACGAAACGCAGCCGAAATCCTGCGTGAAACAATTAAGTAACGTAGAATCTAGTGTAGGGTATTGAAGGTTTGATTTACTCACGCTTTGTGGTACACCAGTAGTACTTTACAATGCAAACAGAATGTAATTTTTGCGAGCAAATTACCTAGAATCGATAGAAGCAAAGCAAATTTAAGTATTTGTAATTTAATTACAAAAGTATTTGATTGGATGTCAATCTTATAAAACAAATCTGAAAGTAATAAGTCTTCAGTTGCACTAAGTGGTTTTAGTTAGAATTTCTGTTTTAACTTGCTTGGTTTCTTATAAGAAGCAGAATATAAAGTTCATCAAACCACCATCTTATTCATCCCTCAAGCAATCGCGAAAAGATCATGTAACTTATCAGGTTTCTCAAGGTAAGAAGCCTTTTGTGGTTACGGGAGCTATAATTAGAAAACAAGTGACTTTCTGTGCCTACTCAACCGAATTCGCTCGCTGACTGGGATCAAACGATGAAGTTTTCAATCTGAAAATGTGAAGAACCGAGCTTTTGTTTTTTAAATAATAGGCCGGGATCCGTAGTACATTGAAATCAAGTGATTACTAACAAGCTAATTTTTGGTGAGTAGCTTCGTTTCGATGAGACGACCAAAGATATCCTATACCCAAATCTCGATTGTGGTAGCTAACAGAGATATTAAGGATTAAAAAAATCAAGGATGTAAAACCGGGATAACGGACCACGAAATTTGTCGGACAAGGTATAGGATATCTTTGGACGTCTCATCGAAACGAAGCTACTCACCAAAAATTAGCTTGTTAGTAATCACTTGATTTCCATGTACTACGGATCCCTGACTATAAGGTTTCATATAAATCACAAATATAACACTTAGACACAAAATAAACTTTAATGTTATTATGGTTAACTAAATTAATTAGAATTTTAATTTTATAATGAAATACTCGGTTACCAATCGGCTATTATCATCATCTTCGTCACTCTTATTAACGTTCCCACTCCTGGGACACAGGGACTTTGCTAATTGAGACTGAGATTAGGCCTTAATTTACCATGCTGGCCAAGTGCGGGTTGGTGAATAACACACGTCTTTCAATTTTTTCAAAGTTCTCAGAATATGCCGGTTTCCTCAGGGTGTTTGCCTTCACCGTTAGAGTACATGTTACTATACATTTTTCTATAAGAAAAATCCAGAGGTGTGCTGCGCGGAACCATCGACCTCTGAATTAAAGTCGAATGTACTTAGCCAACACGGCTCAAACCTTATATAACCATCGAATAAACCAGCATTTACGCACGCAAAATAAAACCACGATAGAAACGTGACTTAGTCCTTGTTACCGAAGCGGAAACGATGTGCTGAGAGCATCGTCAGCCTTTTTTTAAAGGGCCCCGTAATTGGACAACGTATTGACACTGGAGGTATTATGTGTACAATCACTTAGAGCAAATTGAAAAACGTTTGACTTGATGTTAGAGGCGTGGGTCTTTATCAGCATTTAGTATTGGGTTCGTTGAAATGGGATGATTACAACTGGTTTATGCTCTAGAACTCTAGATAATCGTACTGGTTTATGTAATAATGTACGTAATGGTTTTAGCATAGGATATTATTTCATAATTAGTTTGAAATACAAATATCATAATAAATAATTTCCGATTATTTAAATAACACCTGAAACATTGTTCATTTGTAAATATTTTCTAAAATGTATGCCTTGAGCCTTCACTTTCTACTAATGGATGTGAGAATAAAGCTTTTGAAATCCTATCCATTCTGTTGATGGATGAGTTTTGAAAGCATTTTCGCCGAGAAACGTTATTATGCAACTAACTAACCCATTATCTATAGGTACTTTTATATCATCACCCCAATTTACGTTCCCACTGCTGGGACACAGGGAGTTCTCTCTTGACGAGAGAGATTGCCTTAATTCACCACGCTGGCCAAATGCGGGTTAGTACAAGACACATCATGTCCTTCAACCTTTTCAAAGTTTTCAAAAATGCAGTTTCCTCACGATGTTTTCCTTCACCATAAGAGCACGTATGAGTCGTTGGGTTGACTTATGTTAAATTATATAGGTAATCTATTCTCTCATACTCATACTGCACGATATTCTAAAGAAATATTCTATTTAATATCCCGTAATGGCAAATAATAATTAAGCTTTGATTAAGGCAGAGTAAGGTTTTTAATTATTCTCCCAACGCCCACGAATAATGATTTTGTTGGTTCACGTTTAATTTTAGCAAAGAAGGTAAATAATTCTTTGAAAAGTTATTATTAAAAAAAATGCAAATTCTTAATTCTCACAGAGGTTTTAATTACTAATAAGTAAGTAATCACACAAAATGGAGGAGGCTTTCACCGCTCTATGTGGTACTTGCATATAATATCTAAAATGTAAATAAAACTAGTGAAAAATTTATGTAAGAAAAATAAAGCTATTTTTATTTTTATTATTTTATTTAAGTAATAATCACTTAACAAAAGTAGGCAATTATGTAGAAAAGTCAGCATAAAAACCATGGTTCACCAATGATTTCAATGCTTTAAACATTAAAATAGAAACTATGAAGATTAATTCCTAACTTTTAATTAAATTGTAAGTAATAAATAAAAGGTTATTCAAGGTTCAAACTGATGCTTGAGAAATTCTTGGAATTCCGAAAGTTATCAGCCAACTAAAATGTACTGACCATTGAAGTTAGTAAACTTTAGATTACTGTAGTTACAATATGCAAGTTGTTAAGAACACTTCAATTGGTTTTCTTATGATTTGGTTTGGGCTAAAGTGGTAAAGTTTTATGCATTGAAAAAACAGATGGTACTTTGTTAAAGATACCTAAAGAACATGCAGTTATAACATCATTAACGTTTTAAAACAAGTCTTGTTATATACATATATGCAGAGCTCAGTAATAACATTATTTATTTTTATTTTATTTATTTGTCACACAAAACACATAACAACGCACATAAAACAAACATTACAAACTAACAATAAGAACTACGTTGAGACATAAAAATATGTGTGATCTACAAAAATGGTTAAACAGAAACAATTTAAACAAACAAATGAAACAAAACGAAACAAAACAAAACGAAACAAACTACGCGTAGGTATGATATTATATAAACTAAAACTAAAAAACAAGAAAACTAAAATACAAGAGTATTACTAAAATACAAGAGTATTCATTACAGGACAATCCTTAATCGTTAAAGAGGAGAATGCATTTAAGCGTCTTAGCTAAATAAGCTAATCTAGGACTAAATATATCAAGTTCTATATTATTATTGATATAGAGTTCATTATATTTGCGAGCCATTCTAGTAATAGGGTTATAGTAAGAAATGTTATTTCTAAATGTTTGTAATGCGAATAAATTAGTCGTATTGGATCTTCTAGTACTGAATCTAACATTAAAAGAAATAAGTGAAAGTAGGTGTGGTGAGTCTATTATCGAGTGAACAATTTTGTAATTTTGAAAGTGAAATAATTTTGTAAAGGTAAATTAAATCAGAATAGGATCTACGCGTTTCAAGTGAAGTTACTCTGTACATTTTAAGCCTCTTTTCATACGTCAGATCAGACCGACCCGGCTGGTGACGATAACTCAACATTCTCAAGGCCTTCCTTTGTATATTTTCAACTGCATTTATGTGTACTTTGTAATACGGAGACCAAATTGGGCTGCCATATTCCAATACACTACGCACTAAGGCAAAGAAAATATGCAAAAAGCTATGTGGGTTTTTGAAGCCTTTCATGGATCTAAATACAAAACCTAAAAGTTGGTTAGCTCTTAATGTTATGTGATCAATGTGAGCTCGGAAGGATAACTTTTCGTCGAACAGCACTCCCAGATCTCTGATTAATGAAGTTCTGTTAAGTTTATGACTACCGATATAATAATCGTATGTAATTTTTGAAATTTTATTTGTAAAAGAAATAACGAAACATTTATTAATATTCAATGACATGAGATTAACTTTACACCAATCAGAGATGGTGTTCAAATCATTTTGAAGTAACTTACAGTCGTTAACATTAGACACAGAAGTATATAATTTTAAGTCATCTGCATACAGGAGACAGTTAGCCGATAAACGGGTTACTAGATCATTAATAAATATAACGAAGAATAGCGGACCCAGATGAGAACCTTGAGGGACTCCTGAAGTAACCACTAATAAAAAAAAAAAAAAAAAAATTAATTATAAGATATTTTTTTGTATTTGTACAACATCGTTATCATCTCAGCCTTGAGACTTCCACTGTTAGAAATGAGCCACAAATAAAAATTTCCATTTCTGTTTCGTTTTAAAGTTTTTTAATGTCTTAAGTAACTGGACAACTTTGAGGGAGACCTAAGTTCAGCAATGGACTTCGGATGGCTGAAATGATGATGAATTTACGATGGTGGTAAATGTTGCTTCAAGTGCGTAGAAAATGTGGCGTATGACCTACATAGACCTAACGATGATGATGATGAGAGTAAATCGAACATTATGAGACTATAAAGTATTCTGAAAGCATAGAGTGGAAAACGCTGAAAGAAAAATCCTTTCAACCTGCCACTAAAAAATTCAGTATCAAAGTGCGTTCTTATGTAATCCCACTTCTCAACGACATTACCTGTGTATGTAAAAGTAAAGTGACTGTTGTTAATAAAATACGAAAGTAACCTAAGCTACTTTAGACTTTCTTAGATTCAAAATGAAATCAAAGTAACGAAACCTAATCAAAATGTATGATAAATATTATATTCATAATACATAAATATTTGAACGTTTGGATGTTTGAATATTTACTAGTATAACTTTTTTAACCCGTATACGAAAATAAGGCTACTTTTTACCGCGTAAAAAAACATAAATTAATAAAAATAAAATAAAAAATCTTTAAAATTCAAAATATTAGGTAAACTACCAAAGCGAATATACCTACGAAAACCATATACATACACACAGTACAGTTTATCTATTTCCAGACACACCTTAAAACTTCTTTAAACTACTACTTCCCCATTTCAAAGTAATCAATTACAGAAACTAATGAAATTGTGCAATCGAACGAACCAAAACCAACTTCTCTTCACATCGGTAAATATAACTTCAACTCCAAAATATGGATTGATGTTTGCGCAATGAACTAATAACGGACCCTTGGAACTAATACAAAATGGTTGAAATGGTTTGAGTTGTCCCAAACAGACCTGCGGCGAATTCAATAACTCAGTATTGCTTGTTTATTGCGATACAATAGCAATCTCGGTGATCCCTTCGTGTTTAGGAGCCAGCCTTGAATTGCTTACACTATTAACACATACACATTCCCACCGCTCTCTGGATTTTTCTTCTGAGCCGTATTGGCTAAGTGAGAGCACACTCGACTTTCAAACCACCTCTGAATTTTTCTTCTTGAAAATTGCAAAGTATGAAAATAAATGTATGAATATAAATGTATGTTTTAAACTAGTTGGCCCGCTTTCTATCTCTCTCGCAATTTTTCCATATTTTTTCAATTTTTAAACCTGCTCTGGGTTACAACGAACATATTAAAATCAGCATAATCGACCCAGCTGACTCACGATCAGCCTTTGTTTATACAGATTAATAAAAATAAATAGCGAAAGATGGAGGAATGCCAACCACTCACATAACATAATCACCCCTATTTACGTTCCCATTGCTTAGCCAACCCGAAAAAAGATAATGATGATAATAAATACTTTTAAATTAAGCCAAGTGCCTCTTGTTCTAAAGGGCTGAGCGAATCTGGCCTCCATTAATATTTTGCCCTCGATACCAACGGTCAGGGCTTCCATATTTAATGTTTTAAGTGCGTTTTCGTGTACGTACCGATCTATGCTACAGTCATTCTATCATTGAACACTTTACCAATATTTCTTTACTTTAATGGCCTTTTAGACAAATGCTTTGAAATATTTAAGTGGATTTATTGTTCCAATTAGAAATGGTCAAGTGAAATTAATATTATACCATCATCATCATTTCAGCCATTGGACGTCCAGTGCTGACTTCCAGTTATTACGGACGGATGCAACTTGCATCCACCGTGAACCGGCAGCTTTTATAAGATCATCTGTCCACCTTGTTGGTGGACGTCCGATGCTGCGTTTGTCGATCCGAGTGAATATAATATCTTCTTCTTGTCCTTTTCCCAGATTATGTGGGGTCAGCACAACACGTCCTCTCTCTCCATTTTCCTCTGTCAGCCGTCATATCTATACTCACTCCTTTCTTACACATATCATCTTTCATACAGTCCATCCATCTTGTCTTTGGCCTACCTCTCTCCTGGCATACCCATCTACTCTCATACTTAACGTCCTTCTCGTCACATGACTTTCATTCCTTCATAATAATATAATCATTGTTAACAGTGAATATAATATCATTGTTAGATAATTTATGAGGTAATGTTTGATTCGTATGTAACAGCAAATAATTATTCATTGTTATTATTTAAAACTCTTTTGTTGTTTGTCTCAAAAATGACTGGGCTGATAGAGTGGATCTGAAGTTTTAAGTGAGAAAATATAGAAAAAAATTTATGAATGTAGAAAGTGGGTGAGGCCGCAGCTGATACCATATTTTGATAATTAAAAAGAATCCTACATGTAGATAAAATCCTACATGTAAAACACCGTGTGTGTTACACGGTGTTTTACGTTTCTCATCTTAATCTATTTCTTATCGAATCCGTTAGGAATCTAATCTGCACTTACTATTTATCCTAAATAAATATATGTAAACTAAAGCAGTAAAATAATGAGATTGGAAACAATACCGTCATTTATCAAGATAACAGTGTGATGCCGCCTTAAAACATAAATATTTTTGTAGAAAAGCTTTCAAGGGCCCTCCATTCATTTGGCGGGAACTTAACTTATATTTCTTGTGGCGCCCGCGGCCGAAGGGTCGTAATTCAGCCTCCATAATTTTGATTAAGGGTTTGTTACAAGCATTATTTAAATCTGACTATAATTTTGTTAGAATTCTTTAGAATCAATTGCATTTTCTTTGGTTTAGGCGTGCGTAGTTTTAACGACTGAGCATACAGACGGCGGCAGCGACTTTGTTTTACATTATACTATCTAGTAAAAAGTATTACTTATTTGTTTATTATTTGTAAATGTTCCTTTCTTTCTTGAAAATTGGTGGAGAGAAAGCTTAGAACTAGGGCAAGGACTACTACAGTGCTTTTACAGCGGAAAAATATTATAAAGCGGGCGAAGCCGCGGGACAGAAAGCTAGGGTAATATGGAAGCCGCTGTTGCTGAAAGAATAATTTAGCGTTATAATTTTATTTATTGAACTTAGAAGTCGAGAATACCTTAAACTCCTTAAAGAATAATTTTACCATATTAACTTACTGTTCGCTGCAACCGACGCAAAGCATTAACTTGCCGTCATTTTAATATTGCAAAATTGCTTCTCAAGCCCAAGGCCTCAAGTTCCGTGCTCAAGTTACTTATAAACTGGAAAATGAGAACTGAAAATTATTTTTATTATCATTATTATTTTTTTAGGTAAATCTTTCGAGAAAAAGTAATTTTAGATTAAATAATTTTTTAGTTCAAACTTGAAAATCAATTACAGATAATTGTAACTTAACCAGGCAGCATCATAAAGATATAAGGAGGACATTCATACAAGGATTATGAAAAGTGACATTACAACGCCGAATTACTCAGAAGATTACCTGCATTTTCGAAAAAAGTTTGGTATTATACAAAGTTTCAATTAAATAAGGTAAGCTGGAATTTTGAATAGACTTTAATTGAATAAAAGGCTATATCATTATTTCAATATCGATTTAAGGATTTTCTGAGAGAATTTCAGGAAATCGCAGACAAACCTTGGCACGCTTCTCCGCGCCCCAAAGAGGTATTTATTCTGTTAATCTTAAGTTTTCTTTTTACTATCTCATTTACATAAACTGAAATAATTATGCTAACTGAACCATCTGTACTTCAGTGCTATTTATGTACCTACTCTGTGGTTACGTTGAGAATAAAAAAGAAGATTCGCAAAGGCTTTTAGTTCATTCATTACTTTTCGGTCTCTATTGATCAAATATTTGATTCAGCCGCAAAAACCGCAGTGCCCGTCTCATTTAGTTGATGTATTTTGAGCCCAAACAAATCTTTTGTGCGTATTCAAACGCTGACGAGGTTTTACAGGAAATAAAAATGTTATTGGGATTTCGTGTATGTGGGACGAATTTTATTTGGTTCTCGGTATCTGTGAAACGAAACTTGAAAAATTTAAAAATAAATCCATAGTGTAAGATTTTTTTTTAATTACTTGCTATGATGGACAGAAACTGTCTCCAATGTGTAAAATGAAGCTCAAACTATATATTGTAATGTTTATTATTTAATCCTATTATTAATCACCTTTATATAGCTGCATGGCTAATGAGATTAGAGTCACAAAGATATTTCAAAAAATATAATATGATAAGTAATTTATATATGAAGAAATTTTGGATCTTTGTTAGGATTATGCTTAACTATTCAAATTATTACCGGATTATTTTTAACTATGTATTATATTTCAATTAAGATATTTGAATTAAGGATTTCTGACGTTATTATTTTTCGTATATTAAAGAAAGCAAACAACAGGTTGCATACATTTAGCGATTATTAGAACATATAAACCTTGACAGGGTAAGCTCCAAGTAAGCGGATTACATTAGAACATTAAATTGATGAACGCAAGCGAAAGCAACGTCTTCGTTGCGAAGGCACCTTTTGAATAACTAATTATTTTGTCTCATTATTCATATTGAATGTTAATATATAAATTAGCATTCTGCGTGACTGGCAGCTTAAGCGATGATGATGGAAATTGCTCGTGCAAAGTTCTCTTCGATTACATTGTGGTTGGGTTGATTGGACTTAGGATTTAATGACATTTCTGTCATTACATGTCTTGAATTGGAGTAGCAAGATGTATTTATTGCCTATTGTATTTATTTATCTTGAGAATATTTTATAGGTTACTTTTAGATTTTAAATTCGTAATCGTAAAACGAGGCAAGCGAAGCTGTGACGGGTCTATTAAATAAGTTATTTCAAATCTTAAGTCTTGGCATCAAAATGTTTCTGTCACTAAATTTTCTTTTATCTTAAAACATAAAAAAAACAAAGATTTTGTCTATGGTGGAAACTGTGCTTCTTTTCCAACAAACCAGTTGCATTTAAAGAGCCTTTTAACATATTTTTTATTATAAATCTGACACAACATTATAAAGGTTAAACAAGCCTGTAAAGGTACGTTTTACGCACGGCTTACCAATATAATTTAGCGATGAGAGCACAGCGCAATAAAGTTTGGTTTCTTTTGATGTACGGAGCTCGGAGTATGTGAGTACATTACATATCTGTTTACGTAAAACATCTGTTTTATTTTTAGATATGAGTTGTTTTGAATGCGGCATTTTTATAAATAAAAGTTGTGCAAATACAAGTTAACATAATATTAACTGTTTATACCGAATAATTTAAGAACCATGTATGTTTTCAAAATTAGCGGTTGAAAGTTAGGATATAAAAAAATTAGCAAAGCATTTACGTTATTTACAGTCCCACTACACTGGGTAACAGGACCAGATTGAGGTCAAGAGAGGATTCTCTGTGTCAAAGGGCCAGCACCAAGAAAAAAAGCAGACTCTCTAGAATAATGTAGAAATCAAACAATTTTGGTAAAATAACGGTAATATGTATCAACAAGTCAAACTCAACCATTATAGTATTCTATATTAACTTATTTAAATACTATTATTTAAATATATTCTATATTTAAATAAGTTTACTCAAGCCCTATCTAGTCCAAAACTAACGATCTCCTCAGTCAACCAAACAATACTTCTTTTAGCACTAAGTATATTATCTAAATAGTTATGAATAAATGGGTATATTCTACCAACATTTAGATCCAACTAAGCTGCGGGTTCCCTAACTCAGGGGAGGCAAGGTGATACATAAACGATTTCAGCTATAGCTTTATTGATTTCCGACCACGAAGGGAGACACAAAATAATTTTATAAGCAACATTTACCAGCCTCCTTCGAAACCGGATTACGGCTGATCACACCGGATTTCTGACACGATAATGTAAACATCACCTTGCTAGCTCCGAGATTGTACCTAAATCTGGGATATTTATCGTTTTCGGTGATTTTATATCAATATTTTGGTGAGGATTTATTCGAGGCGCTTACGATGAGATCGCCATGCGAGGATTATGTCGATGTGTGCGTGGTTTTGGATTTACGATTATATCTGGTGTAAGATGTAAGTCTTGATATAGCCCAAGAAAAAGTCAATCTATTATGAATAATAAAATACTTCTTTCTGCACGTGGAAATAAATTAAATATTTCTACACTACACAACGTGATTTTTAACACAGATGCGAAATAACAAATACCTTAGGTACACTTTACAACGTATAATGTAGGTATAATCTGCAAATACTCAGTTAGTTAAAATCACATTACTACGCACCAAAATCTCACCTTCATCTAAAATTCTTTGACTTTGCTACTAAAGTGAGACAAAGCCCGACCTTTGTCCATAGCGTAAAATTCTCACGTATCAAAAGTTATTGTAAGTGCTACTTAAATATTAGATACGTTATTCGGGTATTATAGTTTACGGCAAAATGCCGCAGAAACGAACCAGACACATTTGTACAAATAATACTTTTTTATTATAAAATAGGTGGCAGTGTGATCTTGGAAACTACGAGTATATCATATTTTCATGCACTTCGCATATTCACTAGTTTCATTAATGTGTTTCATCATTAATGTGTTTTTAATTTTCAGTATAAGTCATACACACCTCAAATATATAACCAGCTTAATATATACATTTTCTGACCAAAAAAACTAGTTTTGAGACACTACTTGAATATTTAGACATATAAATCATACAATAAATTGTTTTATTTTTTCCTAGAACAAACATCGGTTCTCGAAGCTAGTTCGCTCTTACTACGCCTACGGTTATTTAGCTTTTATTCCACGAAATTGTATTCTATTCTTACGTGACGTATTCTCGAGAGACGATAAGCCAATAATATTTTATTTTATTTGGCCTACATACTTCTAATGGAGGGGTAAAGGCTTTATAAATTGTATTGCCTGTAAGGGAGGATCACTCAATTTCTATTCCATTTTCTCATGCCAATTAAATAACCGAATTCTTGTTAGGGGAAAATCTTGTGGAAATACGTCTATCCGCTCAATTTCACGTGATTACGCGGGAAATTATTATAAGTATTGTACGATTAAAAATATAAAGGCAAATTGCATGCACTTTGAGTATCACACGCTCGTGTTTCTACTAGGCAATTTGAAATTTTAAATATAACACTTACTATGTAGATCGACCGTGTAGTGCCGCAATAGTACTGAGGTACTGTTTTTAGGCTAAGAGATAAGTCTTAAGACAATATTTCTATACTCCGGTCATTAGTAAACTCAGCCTGGATAATTTTATCTCCCAGAATATCGTCTTACTTTCTTAAAAACGAACAAAATTCGCGAACTTCCTGTCCCAGTTCATAAGGACCAACAATTCTACCATACGAGTTGTAAATAATTTATTTAGTTATACGTTTTTTCTGAGGTGCCCATGTCTTGTAGTTCTATGGAAATAAAGTTTTTGACTTTGACTTCGAGGAATAGCATACCTAACCAACTATCACATTTGACTGATAATTTATAACGTAGTGATTATATTCACTTTGATTTGGCATAGCATGAGAGCAATTAAAGAGGCTCGCCCATCAAACCATAGACGCCCAGTGTGCGCCCAGCATAAGCATTCTACGAAGCTATTAATCCCATCCTAACAAAAGAGGTTTTATAAACTACTAGAACTCGTAACTCAATAATAAACTCCAGTCCCACGAACCTAGAAATCCCTCCATTATTAAACCCACGGTATATTTCCGGACAAGCCGATTAATTTATAGTGAAATAATGACGTCGGTCAAACTTTGAACGGTTGAGTGGATCCCCAATCCCTCCAATTTATTTATAAGAGGGTACTTTTGTAAATGCAGCGCTAACGAGCAAATATTAAGGAGGATATTACAGAAGGTGTATTCAATATCAGGAAATAAATTTCAAGTTCTTTGTTATAATTGGTTATTTTATTTATCCACCAAAATCCCGCTGCGCACTTTTGGAATTTTCTTTCAGTTTTCCTTAAAAAAATATTTAAAAGTGCTTTAACGGTTCATGATAACAGGGTGTGTTTCGAAATAATGTAATTTTAAAATTTAATATATTAAGTAGCAATAGTTATTAATATATAGAATCTGGATCTGATAAACCCCTGTTCATTTATGTTTATTGATATAACTTTATTTCTCATTTTACTTGTGTATTTTCATAATACAATTGTTATTATGCTCACGTTATGCTTGGACTAAGCTTATAAACCTTTATGAATCCTTTTAATTAGCATTCAAAACATATGATTTTGGATTTAATGGCGCCGAGTAAATTAATCTACATAGGCTTTTGTCTTATATCAATATAATAAAATGTATTATAAAATTATTATTTTTTATCATCATCATAACCATATTTCGTCCCATTACCATTATATTATTTATAATTATTACATTATAATTATAACATTATATAACCCTTATATATAATTTCTTAGGCCATTTCATAGTACCATTTCAAAAAAACAATTAAACACTTTCTACATTCTAAAGCAAATCATAAAGTACGTAAAAAAAACGTCATTACTTTAATAAAGATCGAGTCAGCAAAAAGGCAAAGCATAAGCCATTCAGCCAAGCCTACATCACCATAATGCCTAAGGGCGTGGTGTTTCAACCAAATGTGGCACATTACAGAGAATGACCTTTTTTCTTTCGTGCTTATTATATGTGTAACAAAAGAAGGGTTACACGCTCATCCACGACGAGAAATCGACAAATACTAAGGGATAACGGCTACCCTTTCACCTTGGTGCTAGGAATATCGCTATGCAAATGGAAAAAATAAATTGCGCTGTGTGACAAAAAACGTTCATCAAGCTAATTATAAGTAATGAAATGAGATGCTCACCGCAATATTGCGTAATGGGGCCGGGGATGACTAATGCAGAGAATTAAGCAGAGGAGAAATCGGTCGCTGTGTCTTTTATTTTATACCATATCCCAACCTAGTGTTTTTAGCCTGGTAAGAATAGTACCTACCACTTTATTTCTTACCGTGTGTTCTCAAAGCTAATAGGATATAAACCTATATACACTCAACTTTTACATGATAATTTTGCATTTTCTCTTATACGTTAGGCTATGAATTTGACCATAGAAACTGATCATTTTGTTTTCATACCTTTTCCCGGCCATTTCCAACCATAATAGGGATGAGTGAGACCGCGCGCGCGACCTGAGAGGAGACGGAGCACGGCGGGACGCTCACTCCTCCTGATAAAGACTACTCTTGATGTGGTCGAAACGTCGAGAGTTGTTTAACTCCTGTGTAAATACGTGAGTAATTCCCGTTTTATAAAATGCATAATAGGGATTTTTAGCTCTCTACTACCGTAGATCTAAATCCTCCTTAGTATGTATTACTGAATTTAAGAATTAATCTGAAAATTTCAACCACAGTATCCAAACAACTCGATCGTAATAAAATTCCATAGCGAATGTCGGTATATGAGCCCACGGGGTAATTAAATTCTGTCTGAATTCACTCAGCGCATATGCTCGAATATTCTAAATATTTGCATGTATTTGGTTTTAACTTTATTACGTTACTTTGTGAGCGTGAATGTTTGAGGTGTAATTTGCTTTGAAACAATGTGGCGAGCTTCTTTCTTGAGTTTTTAACCATCGTATAGGTGGCTTAATTGTTTTTCACCATAGTTACACTTCGTTACACTTGGTTATGCCAAAAAGGTTCTAATACTTAATCTTATAAGTATCAAGTCAAGTTTAAGTCAAGTTATCAAAACAGACAGGCAATAGTGGATATTAAAAAAATGTACGTGACGAGAAATTGATAAGCTTATAATACTATTATCCTTGTAGGTTTTTGTTTTATCAATAAAAAAGTATAAAATGCAAATTTATAAGTCTTAAAAATATCTCAGTTTCCTTGACGACACCCACGGGGAGAGGGACGTTCTTAGGCCACTTTAAAGCACAGAGAAAAATATTATAATCTGTTAAAAACGTGACTGTTTTGTATAATATTTTTTCTGTGAGTAGGCACCTATTATTCCATTATATCAAGCTCGTAATAATAGCGTTGAAATTAGGTAAGTACTTACACTGTTCAAGTTACTAATACTTTTGTTTGTTATTGAATGAAAAACCGTTGTATATAATATACCTCTTTTTATGGATATACTAGCCGGCCGGCTGGTAGCTTGTGCTTTTTTACGTTATCTTGTAGATTATAAAATAATATAACCTCCTCTCTCGATAAATGTTTAATCCTAAAACTTAAACAATGTTTTGAATCGGACCACCGGTTCCTGAGATTATGTGCCGCGCTCAAACAAACAAACTCTTCAGGTTTATAATATTTGTATAGATATTGTAATTCGTATTTTGATTTGATGAATTGTAATATCTAAGAAAAATTTTCACAAAAGTTTTTATAATGTTGTTGACACAACAGGTGACAGGGTCATTTTACACGTAGAACAAAAATCCGATTGGGCTGAAATTTTAATTCTCTATTGTTCACAGCGAATCGTATTCGCAAGCGCAGCATAAAAATCTACCATAATATGGGGAAATGATTAATATGGTTAGTGGTTAATAGTGTATGCCATTCGCCATCGATCAAAATAATTGAAAATCTTTATGCCTTTGTCCAACAGTGGACCTCCTGCAGTTAAAATGATGATACGGTTGTAGATATTTTATACTCTAACAGTACAACAGATAAAGTATAGCTATATAACTAAAGTGCAGCTTAGATCACGTTTCAGAGTTACGATACGATACAATGTACCGAGATGTATTCTTTTCTTGTATTTCAGCGAAGCTTAAACTTTATTTGGAGCAGACAAATACAAAGATATGACAGAAAACCAAATAAAAATAACGAAGGATTATAACTACTCCGCACTGTTAATTGAATAAAAATAATGTTGTATTTGTACAGGTAACATCCATTTTACAATCTGATCTCTAACTATTAGATACACGCATGTGGGGGTCATCTATGGATACACGTATTGCTTGGTGTTAATACAGCCTCCCATTCGAATAATCTAACTTGGATATTTCACGATCACAAATTACTATTCCAACATTTTCCAGAAAGCATATCTGATAAATGGCAAAGTTATCGAAGTAAAATGGAGTCAGTTGGCTGTTACAAAAGTATAGGTACGCTTTGAATCAGATACAAAAACTTTCGCCAAATAAACTCAGAAATGGTATCGGTACGGGCTTACAAAGTTTGTCGAAAAGCCTCTTTGGATACCTGTTAGATTTTAAACAAATGTTTGTTGGGAGCCTTTGAGCTTGTTTTAAATTTCCTTTGGGTTTATGATAAAATAATTACGTACCTTTCACGTTAGTTAATTAATTACTTACACAATAGCATATAGATTTAATAATTACAGACTTCGCCATTTTTCTTATTTTGGATAAGATACTACAGTTGAGATAGGTACTAATTAGGTCTTAATATTTATTAAAATGTTGTTAAATAAATACCTACGATATCCACAGATGTCGACAAACTAACATAGAGATTCATTAAACAAAGAGAACAAAGAAAGAAGCCTTAGAAGGCCAGATTATCTATTGGGAAGATCGTATACAGGGGATATAGCATAAGCACCTCCCGTTCCCACTACTGGGACACAGGGCTTTCTCCTTTGACGATAGAGATAAAGCCTTAACTATCAGTCATGATGCAAGCTACAGGCTTCTACTCACCGGTCAATGCTCTGACTCGGGCAGTGAGTGTTTTAACTTACCATGCTGACCAAATGCGGGTTCGTGAATGTCACATAATCTTCAAGCTGTTCAAAGTTCTGAGAGTTTAAACCGTTTTAAAGAAGACCTTCGAAATTAAAGCCGAGAACGCTCCAACTTGGCTCTGTACAGGTACATAATATGGGTTGATTATGATGATGATGACGTTACTTAGTTACGTTCCACTAGCACATTATCATAGCCAGCTCTTGTCAGTTGTAATTCGCTTTGATCAGTCACGTAGACAATTACGTCTGTGGGCTAGTGGGTAATCCCTTCGAACCTTCGGGACCAATTTTCTCAATGCGTATATGGGGAATACGTAGCATAGGCTAATATTATTTTAGGTTTGGATAAGCTAATTAGGTTCTACTTTAATGACAATTGATTTGGTGATAGTTCTTAATTTGTTTACTAGCCGATCAGCCGAGAGCTTTCTTGAGTTTTTTACGTTATCTACATAATTATCTCAATAAATAAAAATTAATCCCTATTTCTCTAGGCCAACACTCGTCAACGGCTGGGCCGATTTAGGTGCTTATGGTTTTAGGTCAGCTAGTAGTTTATATGATATACCTATAGTTTTCCTCGATACTGGTACTATCCAACACTGTTCTCGTAAATCGGACCAGCTCGAGGCCTCGGAAGAATGCTTACGCGTGGCCGTAGCCCCGACACAAAGGCGTGAGGATAAGAACACACGTGGCTGGTTTTAGTTGGAGCCCGATATCACCGTCCGCTGCCCCTGCGGTGGGCGGTATCCGTTCCAGATTTCCCCACGTTAAAAAAATTATGATGATCATGAATATTATTTTCTTTCTGCAAAATACAGTTTCAACTTTTAATTAGGTGAGTTATATGTTTTCTGTAAAAACATTTTGACCTTTACATAATATTCTCTGATATCAATTGATGTTCAAACTTGTTCTGATAAAAATAAACGTAATCGCAAAAGAAATGTCTGTCAGAAGTACCTACAATAGATTGAAACCTATCAACGGTACAACTAATATCGAGTTCCTTTGTGGTAAGATTGGATCACAGAACTTACAATAATCTTGAGACAGATAAGATTATTAAGCTGATAACTTATCGTAAACGCAAATAAAAGAAAACTTCAAAGAGAATTCAAACATGGTTTTATGTTTAAACACTAAAGTTCAATTATGTTCGGATTCATGAACCTTAAAAATCAACAATATATTTTAAAACAAGTTTATTAGAGTTTGTATAAATTAATTGTAAATTTACCAGTTTTACAAGGGTAGGCAAACACCAACACTCCTTACGTAGTATTATGTACGTTTACGGTAAGTCAACAATGTATATTTTTAATAGCGACAACTAGTTGAGGTATTTTGCTACGAAATGTTGACAGACGCATGCTGCACCACAAAGGTTGTCAAATATTCTAAAAGTCCATTATTGAAGCCCATTAAAAAGAAGTATTATGCGATCGGACGTCCACTAACAAGATGGACAGATGATCTGATCACCTGGAAATAATTGAGGGTCTATGTCCAGCAGTGAACGTAGAAATGATTTTAAATAAAAAATATTATAAATTAAGTTTTTTCCATTCTTATCGTAACGCATAGCCACACCACCGTCCAGTTCAACATTATTAATTCGCTCCCTAGTTAATTCATTTTAATTATAACTTAACTTTCGTGGACGAACTCAAAAGCTAAGCTCATGTTCCTTGTTTTTGGCAACTTTAGTTATTAGCACGGACAAACTATTTGAAAACAATTAATAGTTTGACGGGTTTGGGCTCTTTGTGTCGGACGTTGCGGTAAATATGATGTTAGTGAGGGTTAAAAGTAAATCAGTAGATATCATTTCTAGGAATCCATGTTTCATATTTCAGTACCTAGTTATCTAAGCTAGAAAGTATAAAGCTCAGTACTCACATACGGTATTATTCTATAGTTTTACTCGAAGTCGATTAATAATCAACGTGTGGACCGCAAAACTCACTCTCAACTCTGTGAGTTTTGCGGTCCACACGTTGATTTTTACTCGACTTCGAGTAAAACTATCGAGTAATACCGTATGTGAGTACTGAGCTTTAGTATGCTTGACGAACTCTGTGGCGCAGCGGGTGAAGGACCGCCTGCGACGCAAGAGGTTGCTTGCGGGTTCGATTCTGGAAAAAAAATTTACGATCTGCAAATATTCGTTTCGAGTGTCTGAGTGTCATTTAAAGTCTTTGAAACGCGAACAAATCCGCGCACAACTATGAATGGTTGGTTTACTATTTTTATTTTGAGTACTTGTGTTTGTACCGCAAATTGAAATAAACTTAAGGGTTAAGTACAAATAAAAAAGCTAAAAAAGTTTAATTTGAGACTGAAACTGTTATTTATTTTTTGTGGAATTCGAAACTCAAACTTATCTACATTTTTCAATAAATAATGTACGCTCTCGATGTTTTTAAAATCTTTTTAATATCGCCAACGGAAACAAATGAAAGTTAAATCAAATAACATTCATATGACATGCTGTATATGAATATGGAAGGCAATATCCGAGGCATTTTCAATTTGTATAAATCAGAGCTTTCATAGGCTGACAATATTGTTTAACTGTAAACAGGATCGGTAGGTGTAGTACTTTATCTCTGTATAATGTATCAGATATCGGAAACTCAATAATGGTCAATCTAACTTGAAACGGATTCATCTCTGTGGAAAGTTCTAGAAAAATAATTTATTGTTGATCAAAGTTTGATTGCCAGCCAATGCAGAATGCCAAAGTGCGATCAATATTTTGTAATTTTCAACAGAATTTTCAACGTTGAGACAGTTTCTCAGAAAATTGTTCTTGTAAAACTTTTGCAAGTATCGACCTAATTAAAATTTTGTACCTACTTTTCTTGTACAAGAATTACTTTCATTTTAAATAAATTTTGAAAAAATATCGTTCATCATTTTTACCGCATTCATTTCTCTCTTTCCATGGAAATCTATGTAAGCCCGGGTGAAACCGCGGACTCGTAACTAGTAAGCTATCTTTTATTTTCGCTTACAATATCATCAATATATCACCAGCTTCTTTTTGTTAAAGCTGTTATAGGAATGATATCTTTATTCCTGTGGTTTTAAATTATTTCAAGACTGTTGTTTATCTTGATTGCTTTATTAATTTAACAGCAGTGCCTTTAGCTTAGAAGAAGTCTTTGAATTCATTTGAATGGAGGCAGCTGTCGTGTAGCCGACATTCAAACGAGAATTTCAGAATTTATGAATGTTTTATTGGGTTTGAGAGCTAATGTAATAAAGCTGGAGATTTTGTATTAAACAAACTGAATTTAAAACACTCAGGTTCATTCTTAAGACTAAGTTTATTCTGATATAACCTGAATGGGTTCTTGTTTAATCTATTCGAATCTATACGAAGAATTAGTTTTCAATAAGTATCTATGCTTGATTTTTCCAGCAGGGGTTATAGTTTCTAGTCTCCGTCTAGTCTAGTGCGTATAGTTAAGGTTTAGTATAGGTATAGTAACTCACATAGTTCAGGTAGGTAAGTAATAAGGTATTCAAAGTGTGAGTTAAAGTATAAATTATTCAATCGTGAGACGTCTTTACAAAAAGCATATTTTAATGTGTTTTAAAATTTTTTAGAGACCTCTTAATGCTGTTCGACCTTGGTGGGATCATCTAGCATTATATATCACTCAATTTTAGACCTTGTATAAATCATTAAGGCTTTTCTATGCAATGTGCGTGACCACACATAATAAGGCTAAAATTGCTGTTTTTGAACTAAGACGATTTTTCCGTGTAATTCCACGCCCGCGATAAAAATCCATGTATTATGCAAATTCGCGGGTATCGTGACGTGACTTATTCGTACAAGTGATTTTTTTTCTATCTGCCCTATTATGTATAAAGTTAAAGTAACATAAAATTGAACCATGCGATAGAGAACATTGCAAGAAAAACGTTTCACAAGCTCTCCGCTTACCTGTTGAACGCGTCTTCATTTTCTCATAAAGGCGAAGCTGCTTCGTGATTTTATCTGCCGACACCTTAGCTAAAACTATTTTCTACGGAATACGTCTTAAAACCGAAAAAAGGAAGTTTTTAAATAAATACTTGTTAAATACTTATCCAAATTTTTAATAATTATACAAATTAAATGTTTTCAACAAACTCATAGAAGAAAATGCATACTTACTTACCATGGCTACGGAGACTGCTCCAAAATACTCCAACTTTTTAAAGTTATGAGTGAAAAAACATTAATTTATTCACTTACCTGAGGTCGGGACCGCTTCTCAGCTCAGTGCGCGAATTAATTTGACGCGACGATTAAATATTATTTAAATCGAAGGATACAAACATCTAGCAAGTATTCAACAGTTAACACAGATACAAGTAATAACAACAGTTAAATTTCTCAAAAGTTTACAACAAGTAGTGACATATTCGTAACAATAACAAGAGGAAGACTGGGGGCTGGCTTGTCAAGGTAGAGAAGCGAAGAGAAGGCATCACAGGTTGGAGAGTTGGGTGAAAACGCGGGTAGGTTGAGATTTGGAGCGCGATTGAGCGATTTGGGCATTCAACAAGTGTCGCGCGAGACTGGGGTGCGGGCTAGGGAACCGCGCGACGGGAAGGCTCGCCCGCCAATGCCCCGAGCCGCGAGCTGTGCGCCTGTGTGCGCCGCAGTCTCTCAGCCCTCGAACCACCCTAGTGTGGGTGCACGTACGTACACACGTAGTCTTTGTCCGTACGTGCTGCTGTGTGCGTAGTGACGCGCCTACAGGTCTGTGCAGGTGAGAGCGAGCCCGGGCGCCCCAGCTCGCCTATCTATCTATACCGCTTTTACAGTGAAACGGCTCGGTGGGCACAAACTACCTGCGTGCTACATTAGCGGACGCGTGTGTACTTGTTAAAAGAATTTTGCATGCATTGTGTGGCTTGAGAATGGAAATTTATAAGCTTTTGTTTATGAGGTCGTCGTTCAATAAAATTAGATAGAGGTTACATTGAGTTACTGGGTTTACAGGGTATTCTCGTGCTGAAATATACCTTGCACAATTTATTTTGGATTTTGTCTTTTGTTTTAAACATTTACAGATAATAAAATCAAGCTTAGGTGATTTACCATGACATTGAGAAAACCAACGAAAAAAATAAATTCCATTTTTTTATAAACAATAAGTACTCGTATCGTTGACTTATTAGTTATGAAAACACAAATTAACACTCCAGAAATAAATAATTAGGATTATAATTATTTTTCATTATGAATTTATAGCAAACATTACAAAAATTTATTTAAATTAAAACGTTTCTTTAGACTAGGAGACTAGGAGAAAAAAAAGTATTTCGTTTCATCGAACGTAGCATCTTCGTAGCCGGTTCGTAGCATTTTCATTTATACGGCACTTCGTAGCGGTTCGTAGAGGTTCGTAGCTGAGAAGTTGCTATGTTAATTGTAAACAATAATGACTATAATTATTTAATTTTAATCATTGTACTTTTGAGGCCTCCTTAAATTAAAGCGTCATTGATTTAGCACAGGTATCATATCAGCCGTTGGACGTCCACTGCTAGATATAGGCCTTCCTTTATGATATCCAGTTGATTCGGTTGGTTTTAAATATTATAAAGGTATTAAGCCTTAAATATAAAATTCTATTTGTAATTTTGTAATGCTGACTATTTAATAAGCAACATAGCTTCTTTATTGCAGCGACAAAGGGATTTCGTAGAAAATACTTCCTCATTGCGAAGACGAAGTAATTTTTTATACGAAGAATGAAGCAATTTCACTGTAAGTCTCTATCGTCTTAGCCATTTTGCAATAACATTTCACTTGCTCATAAAACTATCTCAACAATTTTGTATTAAACATTTCTAATCCAATATAATCAGGTGAAAGGACTACAAATAGATACTAATATAGCAAAATGTATAGTCGCATTTAAGGGTGCATTTCCACCAAAGATTTGCGAAAATACGCAATAAATAACTTTTTATAAAGGCTCTTTCAATAATTTCTGGTGATAGCAAAATATATAAGTTGTATTATACTCGTAAAAGAATACATCTATGTTATTATAAAATGATACATAATAATCAAAAACTATATAATAAAAATCTGTAATAAATAATATAATAATAATCTGCTAATAATATCTGTAATAATAATCTGCTAGAATCGTGTATTTTTTTCGCTGGATTTTAGAGTAACTTTCTAAGTGAATTCATCTTTCTATCATTGGTTTAAAATCAGCGAGATTCACTCTAATTATTTTACCTGTTCAAAGCCGTGGGCCGGTGTAGATAATAACTTTTTCCTCTACAGTATTAGCGCAAAATGGTCGCGACGCACGAAGGGTTATTATTAGTGTTTAATATTGTTGTGTTATTAATAGATAAATCAGAATTAAAAAAAAATACCTCATGTTGTAAGTGTGTCATTGAGTAATTTTATTCCTATCAGTGGATAGGAACCAGACAAACATGTTCTGAAAACTTTGAAAAATTATGTGTCGTACACCAACCTACACTTGGCCAGCATGATGTAAAAAGGCCTAATTTCACTCGTCAAGCGAGAAGTACCTGTGTCCCAGCAGTGGGAATGTACATAAGGGTGATGATGAAACGTACTTTTGCGTCGCTACATATCATATCTGTTGAACACACCCTTAAAGGTCGTCATGCCAAAACTACTGAGTGTTTCGAAAGTTTTGCGTGCCCCGAGCCAAGGTACATATTTATTCAGTGGCCCGAACTCTGGCGATCATAGAGTTAGAGTTTAACGGAATCGACACGACACGTAAAGGTTTTACTTTGTCTGATCGTGTTAAAATTTATGCGTGGATTGTGTGTTTACGTGGAGGAGTGTATTATATTTAATATCATACATAGGTACCTAATCCAAACTTGGATGTCGTAAAGAAAATATATAAGTATCACATAATTATTATTTAAAAATATATACCTACTTTAAAATAGTCTAGAGTAGTCTAAATTAAAACTAGAACACATACACACATAATTTAATTTAGAAACTATTTATACATTACGTGTTATGGATATTTGGCTTTTATATAATATGTGATATGTGTCTGACATTTAGTTTTTTTAGCTGAAAGCTAACAACATCAACGTAAAATAAAATCATAGAATAAAACAATACTTTTCAAACAAAATAGTAAACGCAAACAAAAACGGTTCGTTGTAAAACCAGACAAGTAACATAATACCAACTTTTGCGCTTTACTTGCCAACTCCAGAAGTTATTAAATCTATGATAGCCAGTAAATAGTTTGCATTTCTATCTGGATAAAATTTCATACAAATTGGCTTGTTTAATTAAAACAGACTGCGTTAATTACTTTGTTACGTGTAGTTTTATGCGCTACGTGGCAATAAATTAACTGACCGGTAAATTGAGCCTGTAGCTGTTCGGCCTGCCATTTTTGAATTGTTTTTCCGCAATATAATGAAGCTAATGTGATGTTTAAGTTAAGAACCCTTTAAAGGTTTTGGGAGACTTTATCACGAAGCTTACCAGGCGGGTTAACATTATCTCTGTGCCCATGACACGCGCTCGTTTCTATGGCACGGTGTGGCGGTGCTGCAGTCGGACAGGCTTCAGCATTGAATGTGTTAATAATCGCAGTAAATAAGTACACATATTAAAGCCCAGTCTTCGAGGCATAGATAATATATCAACATTAGTTATATAATTATTAATGCTAAAAATAAATTTCCACCAATTTTCAGCAAAACCAGTTCAGCCATTCTTGTGTTATAAATAGTGAAACTAACACGACTTTCTTTATAGATAAAATAAAATAGATTTATCTTCTCAGTATGCAGTGAATCAACGTAGAAGTTATAAAGCAATTCCATTACAGCATAGTCACTCAAACCTTTTCTAAGGCTACATACACAAAGGCTGGCCTATGCCCTAGATTCCGAGAGGAATGTCAAAATAGAGTCCCCTAGCTAGAGTATCATGTGTATTTTACCATGTTTCATAGATTCAAATATGTTAGACTAGCCGACCCGCCGACAGCTTCGCTTACGATTTTTACGTTATCTACATATATATACTCGATAAATGTACTATCCAAAACTGAAATATATTTTTTATTTGGACCAGCGGTTCCTGAGATTAGAGCGTTCAAACAAACAAACAAACTCTTCAGCTTTATAATATTATTATAGATGCTCAAGTGTATGTACATCTTTATGTACATACCAACATAACGCAGGAACATATTCCTTCGGAAATATCCTTTTAAACGGACAAAACCGTAGGTAGTACATACACATAGTATATACACAATAGCTACGCCTTAATTTAACCATAACAAAAAAGTGAACTGAAATATTCTGCGGTTGCTACGAGTAAGTAAAATAGTTCAAAAACGTTTCAAAAAAGAACCGCAATATGTTTGAAGTAAAATGAAATAAAAAAAAACTTAATATTATATACCCAGAGGTTATAACCCCGTGGGCTAAGTGGTGAGCGAAGGTCGTGGGTTCAAACACAGCCACCTTCAGGATTTACCTTCTTGGAAAAAAATTCTAGTCTTCAGACACGTCATTTAATGGTGCAGACAAACATCGTTAGGAAACCAGCATGTCTTGAGAATTAAAAAAAAATAAAGGACGTGATGATTTTCGCCAATCCGCACTCGGCCAGGATATATACTATGTGAATTAAGGCCTAACCACTTGTCTAGAGAGAAGTATATTTTGTTCTAGCAGTGGGACGTAAATAGGGGTGTTTCTAAAGGTAGGTATGCTTAGCTGTATACCACTGCCATCACTGCTATCTAATACTCTAAACAAGTCTGTGCAAAGCCTTAGGTCTCGCAATACACTACCCGTAGGTAGTATAATAGCGACTTAGTTTAACAAAGGGAGAACAAAATTGCCCTGTCATATTCCACATTTTATGAAATTCTTTTGAGAACACAGACAACCACTTTTGTTTTACTAGAGTAAGTACCTACTAAAGAACTTAACGAAAAATAGCATTATTTCAGAACAAAGTAAAATTAGTTCTGAATAAAAGTGCATTCTTTTGTTAAAAGATTTTTTAGTTGGTATAATTTTATAGGTTACCTACCTACCCGTAAAGTCAGAAAGAAAATTAATTTTAATTTACCTTATATTTGTATACCTACTTACACTTTAGATTAAAAGAAAAGCTCTGCTCCAGGAAAATCTGATTGCACGCCCCAATACGATCTTAGCCAAAACCGTAGATTAATTTCAATTGTGGTCTCGCCAAAATCATTCTAAGTTTAACGTAGGTAATTGTAGTGGTTTTGTCTTACTCTTTTATTCATATTGCCCCACTCACCTACCTTACCATATAAATCTAATACCTAGCATTGATAAAACTACTGATTCAGTAGCTAATTGACCTTACATAAGTACCTACAGTGAAAAAAAGGTCCTAGGTGCTTAGGAAAGATAATCTACCAGAGCCCATAGATTTCTTCCACTCTCTGTATAGATACATAGGTACCTAAGTATGTACCAACTTACTACCTACCTTACTCTGCAACCACACTGCCAAGTACCAGATGGCATCCCATTATAACTTCATAGGCGCGTGGATGCATTTTTAGCGTTACATAGGATGTTCAAAATAGTTATTTCAGTGGTTCGTACAATCGTAACAATGATACAACAATACAATATACAATCGTAACAATACAATACTATTTGTATGATCTGCAAATATTTGTTTCGGGTGTCTGGGTGTTATGTATGTATAATAAAAAATATCTATATATGTAGGTATGTATATTATATTAAGTATATCAGAAATCTAGCACCCGTAACACAAGCTTTGAGCTTACCACGGGGCTAGATGTCGTTGTGTAAAATTGTCCAGCAATATTTATTTATTATTATTATACAATAAACCTAAAATAACTGACCAACATAAACAAATAACTGGTATTTCGTATTTGTATTTAATTCGAATTTATTCAACGATGTGAAAACGCCACCTACTTTGAAGATTCAAAAAAAGGAACTTAAAGGTAAACTGTTAAAACTGAAACCAGGATGAACGTGTATATAAATAGTTTAGTAATAAGCAACTAGATGGCTCTGCCGCCAACCAACCACCTGACCCGCCTGTCAAGATGTATTGTATTTGGCGCGGAGAACGGAACGTTTTATCAGTGTTGCCGATTTATTTCACTAAAAAATATTAAGAACTTGAACTGTCACAAGTTGGCATCACACATTGATGACATTTACAATGACAGCAAAGCTTGACATGTTAGTGTTTGCTAATATTTGTTACAAAAAGTCGATGTTTCATTTATTACACTTATTTAGCAACATTCTAGTGTATGAAGTTTTTTAACCCTGATTATAATAGATTTTTATTATTAATATTTTTAATATTTGTTCCGGGTGTCTGGGTGTTCTAGATGTATAATTAAAAAATATATCTAACTAAGTATGTATATTCTAATAACTAAGTATATTAGAAATCTAGCACACGTAACACAAACCTATAATCATAACACGGGGCTAGGTGTTACCTATGTATTAACTATAAGAATTAATTAATTTATTTCAATATATTATACAAATTTTGTAATTATACCTATTAACTATAAGAATCTGACTTATCCAAGTGTATCAAAGTGTACCTACGGTGAAAATAAATACAAACACTGTATGATTTGTCCATTATTTATTTTATTTTATGACATAAAAACATAAAACTGTTTTGAAATTTTACCCTATCGGTTTTTTTTAAAAGTCATAATTAATATGGAAAAAATGTGCTTCTTCCTGAATAAAATTGATTTGGCTTGCAATTCTTTTAGGGGTAGAAATTACTGACTTATACTTTTTTGTATAATGATTATTAATAATGAGTAATGTAATGTTAGTCTTACAATGTTTGACACATCGATGTTAAAATATCGATATTGAAAAGCCCATGCCTAATACGTCCTCCCTAGGCACGACATCAGAGAATTGACAGACGAAGACGACGTCAGGCAGGAGCCAGACACACAAAGCCGAACTGTTTCAAACACCGCTACACTAAAAATAATGTTTTTAAATTAAGTTGTACACAAAATCATTTGTAGAATAATGCGTTTACAAAAGTTGTGAAAGCGCCTGGTAGCCGAAGTGCGTGAATATAATTAGTGATCGTATCATGCCTTTTTTGAACATTAAAAAGCAATACATTGCAGTCGGAATGCTTCTATTCGTTATCCTACTTTTATTCAATAGCAGACCAGCGTTTCAATGCCAGCTAAATACAGAAGAAAATGTGGAGCTTCCTACTATTTATGGAATTACTCCGACGTACGCAAGGCTATCCCAAAAGGCGGATCTCACAAGGTAATTTTGCATAATTAATCGTGAATTGTTTGCCCTTGATTTATGTTTATAAAGCTTCTGGTAGTAGACGCGTGTGACCAATTAGTTTATGAATCTTATTAGAAGATCTACTGTGATAGTAGCTATAAATAATAAACTTTCTATCTGTAGCTTAGATCTAGGTATTCGGATCTTAGTGCTTAACTACGGGGTACTTACCTTTATTTTTAGCTTATTAAATTACTACTATTAAGTCAATATCTATAGACAGTTCAAGTCATTTATATTTATTTATTGCAAACCATTGCGTACAAGTTACTTTATAGGAAATAGTATTACAGGAACCCTTTTAGGCATGGCAATAAAAACATAGGTAGGTAATTCTCACCAATTATAATATAGCTCTTCTGTTAACTCTGACCAAATCTGTGTATCAAGTTTGTCGTTTTACAAGTTTTCATGTAAGTATCTCTTAAAGTTACTATTTAGCATATTAAAAAACAAATAGTTTAATTTGCAAGACATTCCACATGAATGGAACAACAGTCTTAAACTATAGAAACCCATAAATTTAGAATGTAAAAATAATAATAAGATGAAGATTCAATTAGTATCTTTTGTCATAACTTTGATGAGCTTAGAGTTGTAGTTGAAAAAGTGCATAAAAATAATTTTAATACACAAATAGGTCTTAATATAAATTTAAGTTAATTATAAGTAACTAGCTTCCGCCAGCGGCTTCGCCCGCGTGGAAATAAAAAGTAGCCTATGTTCTTTCTCAGGGTCTAAAGATTGTCTGTACCAAATTTCATCAAAATCAGTTGAGAGGTTTAGGCGGGAAAGCGTAACAGACAGACAGACAGACAGAGTTACTTTAGCATTTATAATATTAGTAAGGATAAATTTTAATTTTTTACTAAACAATCCTAATATTATACAGGTTGTCCCAAACACTAATGCACATCAAGAACTTCCATTGGATTGTCATTGAAGACTCATTAACGCAGACGAAGCTTGTGAATAATTTACTCAAGGAATCTAGACTGAAATTCACTCTGCTGAATGTAAAGACGAATAAAGCTAAACATTCAACTGTAAGTATAATTTTATTTTGTGTAATATGGGTTTTGTGTTAGAAAACTGTTCAGGATTGTGTGAACTATACTTAACTACTTATCTATTTTACTATGAAAACTGTTGTGGTTTGATAAATTAATATTGAGATAAATGTGCAATACACAAACCTTTATTATGTTGAATTTTGATCAACTGTTTTGTCCTAAAACGTGGGACTTCTTCAGGATCAAACACATTCCCTTTGCAGTGTTTATTCCTGAAACAGTCCCAATTTTTGGAATGAAACAGTTGATCAAAATTTACGTAAAAAAGGTTTGTGTCTTTATCTTGTTATGAATACATTATCTATACTAATAATAAATCTGTAAGGGTAAGTCATGGATTTAATTAATGAACATAAATGAAGAGGGTTTACTATTTGCAAAGATATAAGTCAAATATCTTTCAAAAGTTCTACTATACATGACCCTGTTTTATGTATATGCATAAATAATGTATAAACAATTCTAAATTGTTTATTTAATTCATAAATACATATGGTTTTCATTTAAATATTAAGCATATTAATGCACCAAAGTACTATAAGTTGAATAATACGAATAAATAAAATTCTATGTTGATGGATTATTCAAACGTTCAATTGCCATCAATAGCTCACAGCTTGTGTAATAGTCTTAGTTAACTTCAAAAGTAAGGTAAATTACATCCATCTTTAATAACTAAATAGAAAGCTTAGATTTCATAGTAAGTACAAGCTAAAGGTCAGTTATAAAATCATGACATACTTTCCAGGTAATGGACATCAACATCTGTATATTCAAAACTGATAGGTTCAACACGACTTGGTATTGTGTATGTTGGTATTGGATTATAAATGTTGTAGATTAGGTACTATTTTTATGAGCTAGAGTTATTCTCATCTGATGATATGATCTGTCTGTAGATCCTGTTGTCTTAACTGTGATTAAAGATTTTGTTTTTCTTTCATTTTAAGTTTATTTAGCGGAGCGCTAAGAGGCGCATAACATACTTGATCGTAAAGCATTACAATAATTAAATAATACAATAGTAAATTAAAAAGTTCAAGATAGATAAAGATAAAAACCATTTAATTGTTATCCACAATACAAGGTAGCAGTTAATGCAATGGATACCATAATAGCTATTTAGCTGGTTTTCTGTGGTACCTTTTTGATCAGATGCAACTACAAATCAATCATAACAATCAGATGTAAATTACTCTGACCTAAGTGTGTCTTGTATTATCCTATATAAGAAATATTGTGGCCATAGTTAGCCATGAAATGTTCTATGACTAATTACATTAAATAACAACGGTATTCTTTGTATTTAGTGTATTACTTTAACCTGCTTTAAGTTTCCATAATTATATTAATTTGCTAATCAGGGCTATATTTCAATGCCAAAACATCTATGTCTAATATTAGCAAAAGTCAGAAAACCCTTAAAAAATACACTTATAACAGTAGCTGCATCTTCCAAGTCTTTAATTGGGGAGTCTATTGGGGAGACTGTAGTCAGTAGTAGGACGTAGTATAGTCTTATGATGATAATGATGTGGCTGTGTGAACATTTTGTATAATCTGTTATCTATTAATAATTGTACATTGTAGCCTCAGGTTGTTATTTTGTCCTAATAATAATTGATATCTTACAAGGTGTATAATAATATACACATTTATATACTTATTAATTGCATTTTTTTAGGCCAGTGGGGTAGAGCAGAGGAATCTCGCGCTCGACTGGCTGAGAGGGCATTTGAACAAACTCGAAGACAAACGAGGAATCGTCTATTTCATGGACGATGACAACACTTATGCACTAAAAGTTTTTGATGAGGTAAGACTAGACTAGTAACGCCTTTATGTTTTTTTACCACGGAATCGAGGCATTATCACATTTAGAAAATTCATAAATTGATGCCCACTTTTGTATTTATGCAAAATCTACCGAATATTAGAAGATGGATAGAAAAAAAATAAAGATTACAACTTTACCTCAATTACTTAGTATTTAGCCAGGGCTAAACTGGAAGGCGTGTATTATATTGTATTATTAACTTGAATAGGTATCGTTGACTTTTGTGATAGGTAGATAGATAGTATGCATAAGAGATTTAGATGATGCTTATTTGTTTTCACTAACAATGTTTTATCTTTGAGATTTCCTGTGTTTATTATTGCATCGGTAAAAGTAATTTAAAGTACTTAACTGTTTATAAATTATCTTTGTATACATCCTCCGTAGATACCTACTCGTGTTCGTATTGTGAATGTTACTTATGTGACGGCGATAAACAATTTACTGCGACCAATGAAAGACCAATAATAATAAATTTATGTTTTAAATTTATTTTCAGAAAATGGCTTGTTAGCAAGGTATTTTATGATTTAAAGGAATTCCTTGAACATAACTAGAAAGTTTTACTATAGTTATCTTTATTTTTAATAGTAAATAATATTTTAACAAAATAAATTGCTGCAAACTGCCTCTGTAAAAAACTTAGTAACACAAGTCGCCCGTAAGTTTTTTTAAAGTTCCCTTCGCTTATCATGGGACCACCTTTGACATTGTCTTCTTTCCAATAAAATGAATCTTAAATTGATTCGTTCTTTTGGCACATTGCACTTTCACTGTAGCTACTCCCTAATACTTTCGTAGGAGAATGAACTTCAAATAGGTATTTAAAAGGTCATTCAACTTTATCTGTCATGGGCAATTTATAAGTATCAAATCGAAAAGTAACAAATCTTGTAATCTTTAGTCATGGTCAATTTGCATAGCGTTGAAGTTGATAGATTGGTAACGAGTATAGGTGGTACTTTAAAAGCAACGGTATTTTTCAATAAAATAATTTGTATGTCACGTGTGCCGGATACTCGATAAATGTTCATGATCACAGAAAACAGTTAGAAATTCCTACGTTACAATGTATTTTCCCTCGGTAAAAAGTAACCTATGTGTTATTCTGATATGTCAGCTATGTGTTATTGTGAAGTGTTATCAAAGTTTTTGCGTGAAAGAGTAATAAACATACATCCGAGCTCACCACGGGTCTAGATTTTGATTATTAGATATTTATTTAATATTAGATAGTACGACGAGTTTATGACTCGGGAAGCTTACAAAGCCGGGCGGCCGGTCTAGAGATCGAACACCATACTAAGACTAGGTACATCTTATCTTGACCCAGTGACCCCGCTGTCTTGTATGAGAGTATGAAGTGTCGGCAAATTAAAAAAATAGACTGTAGTTTGAAGCAGAGCTAAGGCGGAGAAACGGAACCCTTACAGATTCGAGATGTCTGTCTGTTAGTCCGTATGCCACAGCCATTTATTTCATAGTATAACTTTTCATAAAACTGTTAATCATCAACCTGCCTGGTAAGCGTGGTGATTTTACATAAATCAACTGGAGTAAACTGTGACTAACAGTAGGGCGTTATACATATATGTATACTAGCCGACTGCCAACAGCTTCGCTTGCTTAAAAGGCATAAAATATAGCCTATAACCTTCCTCGATAAATGGACTATCCAACACTGAAAGAATTTTTTTTAATCGGACCAGCGGTTCCTGAGATTAGCACGTTCAAACAAACAAACAAACTCTTCAGCTTTATAATATTAGTATAGATTTAATATGCGTTGTTATTGATGATGATTCCATCTACCTCTTTGCACATAACTCTCCTCAACCGCAGTATCTTGCCGGCTAGAACAGCAGCAATTCGGTTTAATTTACGACACTGGGATAATATCCCGGAAACACGCAAGCTGTATCTCGAAAAGCTTCGAAGACCATTCGATTAGATAAGAGCATCATGGCTGATTCACTCGAAATAAGGGGAAACGAATGAAATATGTTGATAAACCGGTTTTTTATCATGGTTTTTGTTATATAGGTACCTACTTGATCTTTCTATTTTATTAATAAATTATTAGAGATTTGTATTTAATTGTATCTAAGAATGGTATCTACTCATTCCAACTAAAAAGTATTTATTTATCAAAAAAGTAGGTACCTACACGACATAAAACCGCTTTTGCCAAACTGCTAGTTAGTTAAAAAAATAAATATCAGAAATATAGCACCCGTAACACAAGCTTCGAGCTTACCACGGGGCTAGATGTCGCTGTGTAAATTGTCCAGTCATATTTATTTATTTATACGAATGTTTTATATATAATTGTAAATAGTACTAACTAATGTTAATGTATGATCATTATCTTATGGTTTCTGTGGTTTACTCGTGTTATAGTTAAATGATAACATTATGAATGTGATAATGCTTTAAGGCCTCCTCTATTATTTTTTGGATCGTAAATAGTTACACACAACATTACTGCCTTAGTCTAGTTAGGGAATAATTATATTATAGAAGACGTCTTGTCCATTGAATTATAAACTAAAAAAAATAATGATTGTAAAACCTTTATTTAAAAAGTTTATTTTGCATTAACAAACGTTACAAATCACCTCCAAATCAAGATAACAGTACAGTTAGTAAGTTTAGTAACTTATGACTGTTAAATGGAAAACATAGGTAGGTACCCAAGCTAGGTAAAATACCTGTGTGATGGCGTACCTATTGCCTTCCGCCGGTACATAATTATATAAAATAATACATAATAATAGTGTATGAAAAGAAAGAAAATAAATAAGCTTATGGAAACTAAGCTTATAATATAATAGTATTAAAATACTTTACAGTAAGATTAAAGTAGAGCTATAATTTAATTTTATATTTGTTTAACTTATTTTATTACGTTAACTTCAATACAAAATCCCACAGTTATTTCCAGATCTCGTGTTGATGTTGATACCAGAAATACCTAATAAAATACCTACAGTTTTATCATTTCGGAAATATTTATAAAACCATTTCGCTTGTGGTTTTCCTGCTTAAATACATAATTTTCCTGTTGTAACATTTTATAACATTGGATTAGTCAATGCCGTTACTGAGCTTAACGGTGTTAAAACCATTAAAATCTATGTAACCAAACTTTAAAATCCTCTTTTATTATCCATTCTAAGTCTCTTTGACGTGATTGATTATTTTTAATTATCATATTTTAAATTTAATGTTTATCAATTAAAAACAATATTATAATCTACTTATCAAAAAATGCCCATACAAACCTTGATAAACATGATTGAGAATTTTCTCCTCTATACTTTTATGTCGAGTAATAAACATCCATCATAAAATATTAATGCTTTTGTGCATTATTGCTAGATGAATTCAAATATCCGTAAAATAGTGCGCTTAAAATTTACAATCGCGAGTTACGAGTATTGTGTAATCAAACCTAACTCTAATAGCTTAGACAAACATGATAATAATTCTGCAATAAAATTATAACTTCATAGTTAAGGCTGCATAACTTTTTAATGAGTTATTTCCATGAAACGGCACGACAGGAATGTTTCACAGACAGATACCTATATATAATCACTACGCTTACCGTGCTGGCTAAGTGGGAGTACACTCGACTATCATTCCCAACGTCGTGGGTTTTAACCCCGCTCGGATTTTTCTTGAATAAATGATGTGCGCTTTAAAAACTGATCTAACGGCAAGGTCAAACATCGTGAGGAAACCGGTATGTCTATGATAATGAATGACATACACGCACTTGGCCAGCGTGCTGGATTAAGACCTAATTTCTCGCGCCAAGACCCCCTGTGTCCCAGCAGTGGGAAAGTAAATATGGGTGATTATGTATTACAGGATTATTATGTGCAATTGTTATATGCAAAACTGTTGGCGACATAATAATTAATTATCCGAAAACACAAATACTCGTAAAACGAACATCATTTGAACATAAAGTACCTAAATAAAACATCGAAGACTCTTAATGTAATGAACAATCTAAATGGTATGAGAAAAATTACAAGATCACAACGTAACCTTGGCCCTCGAGTGGGAGTTGAACCCACGCCACCCAGTTTAGCCCTGGTTGCACTAAATCCGACTGCTATCGAGGGATTACGTAGCTTGAATTTATCCCATACCTACCTTATAAAGTAATAAACGTTCCAGATGCGGAGAGTGAAGAGAGTCGGCGTGTGGCCGGTGGGTATTGTCGGCGGCATGCGGGTGGAGATGCCATTGGTCACTAACGGCAAGGTGACCGGCTACAACGCCGTGTGGAAGCCCTTCAGACCCTTCCCCATAGACATGGCGGGGTTCGCGATCAACGCCACCATGTTCCTAGACCACCCTGAGGCTAAGTTCTCTAGGAAAGTGCAGTCTGGATTTCAGGTGAGAATAAAGAAATAAATATTTCTATAATTTTTATAATATCTATGAAAAAACAACGCAACAAAATCCGTTGCGTAGTTTTAAAGATTAAGACCTAATTTCACCACTCTCTGTTTGATAGTTTAACATCCCGTTATGTTTAATGACAGACAGTTTACGTACATTGATGGACTGTTAATTACATAATGGGATGTTAAACTAACAAACGAGACTGGTGAAATTGGGTCTTAAGCATAAGTTAATTGGTCATTGCGGACCTTTGTAGAGTATTTTTTAAGAACTGTTACATATTTCTGATCTCCTTAATTTTTTCACTTAGCTCCCTTGAGTAAAATGAAACTACATAGGTTATTAGGTTTAGGTCATTAGGTTAAGGTCGTGGGTTCGAACCCCGCCGCGCAGAGCCGTGTTGGCTAAGCGGGAGCACACTCGACTTTCATTCCGAAGGTCGTGGGTTCGAACCCCGCCGCGCACCTCTGATTTTTCTTCTTGGAAAATTATGTGTGCTTTAAAAACACGTGCTCTAACGGTGAAGGCAAACATCGTGAGGAAACCGGCATGTTCTGAGAACTTTGAAAAGTTTGAAGGACATGTGTCATTCACCAACCCGCACTTGGCCAGCGTGGTGAATTAAGGCCTAATCTCTCTCGTCAAGAGAGAAGTCCCTGTGTCCCAGCAGTGGGAACGTGAATAGGGGTGTTATGTATGTATGTACATAGGTTATTTGATTTCCAATCTGGAAATCTCTGTCGATTTTCAACATTTAATTCCTATTCTATTAGGTACATTTCTATTTCGGGTAGCTGGTTTACCAACTAGTCACGCATTTCTGTCATTATTCTAATCTGGGGTTATTAGTTTCGGTTGTTACAGTGTTTATCGGTTCCCAAGATAAGCTTTAAATAACTATAGGTACCTTTTGTAGCAAAGGGCTGTGTAGGTACTGTTACAGCAAATTTTCGACCATAAAAGTAGGTATGATAACCATGAACTTCTTAAGGCGTATTAAATTCCCACATAACGTGCGTCTAGGGCGCTGATAGTGTTAGAATGTATTTAACACTATCTGTGCCCATGACACACACTTGTATTTACGGCACGCTGGTGTGGCGGGTGCTGCTGCAGGAGCTTGGGCATTGAATGTGTTAATTACTTTATCTAATAAAAACTTACCGACTGGCTGATAGAATTTAATCATAAAATCTATATTGATATCAACACATATTTGTCTCACTATTCAGGACACTAATATCCCCATTAATCGAGATGCTTACCAGGCCGCTTGGTGGTCGCAGTAAATTGGCATATTCTCTTCATTTTATTCGTACCAGAGAGGATGGATTGGGACTATTCTCAGTCAGACACCACACTACCGCCGTTCTAAATAGAGTACGAAGCGCAATATAATTTTTTCTGGTACATTAATATTTATTAATAGTAAATAATAAAGAAAATAGGTATGTAAAATAAAATATTTGGTATTATATTCAGTTCGTTATCAAGACCTTTTATATCCGTTTAATATAGTAGTGGAATTGTTTATCTAACATTATACAGATTGCCGGAACATACTGATTGCTTACGGTACTTTATCTTAAATATTTTTTACAGTATTATACTTTTACTGATAATATTTTTATTGATAAATATTTTTACTGATCATGGTGCCGTCTGGTGCCTTCCTAAGAATAGTACCATCTTCTCAGGTGTGTCGTTCAACCGACTAAGGGTCCATATTGATCACTGCAGACCGGCGAGCGGTCGTGGTCCGTGTCCTTGCAGTGTTTGGTCCAGAAGAAGTCCCACGTTTTGGGACAAAAATGTTGAACAAATATTCTACGTTAAATGGTTCGTGAATTGCCCATTTATCTCAATGTGAATTTATCAAACCTACTTTACACCTCACACGGTCACACGGTCTTTTACACCGGAGAACGACGAACCGTCGTTTTAAGACAATCTTGGGGAGATCCGTGGGACTTAGTACGGGTTGTTACGATGATAATTATGGTCGATAACACTATAATTTAAGCCCTACTGCGTTAAAATTGATTCACTTTATTTCATACTAAGGATTCTCCATTCGAAACGGTATCAAAAAAAGATTGTTACAAATTGTTACATTATAACGATGTTAAAAAAATATTTATTAATATATTTTATATATAATTTTAATCTAGTTGTCTTATACAGGCTTCGAGCTTACCACCGGGCTAGATATTGCTGTGTGAATTGTCCAACAAGACTTATTTATTTATACAAACTTTTCACCCTATTTTTCTTAGCAAATGCCTACAGCATACAAAAAACACACCCAACATTTCAGGTCTCTATGATTAGATTGTTTTATAGGTACATAACATACCTACAGATAAGGAATGGTTGGTGGTATAACTAAATTAATTATACTTTACATATAAAATATTATATATACATCAATATTGTTTATGGCAATGTGTTATCGCGAAACTACCTATAATGTATTTTTTTTCTGCTGATTACATTTTACCTTGTTATATTATCAAAACTAAAGCACTAAAATAGCTAACAAGCTATTTTTACCGTTCTCAATTAAAATTTACTTTGATTTTTTAACGCAGACTTATTACACACGTGTTAATTGATTCCTAAGATTTCATATGTAATTTTCCACTTAAATAATCATTTTTAATCATCAATTCCATCTATAATCTATACTAAAGCTCACACTCTCTACAACTATAACACTAACAGTATGTCTACCACGAGTTCTAGCAATCTACACTCGCTAGCGATTGCAGTTAAAAATTGTATGAAAACTTGAACAGCGCCTCTAGCGGATAGTTGGGTATCAAGTCATGTCAAGTCCGTTAGACGTGGCGCTGCTTGCCTAGATATTAACAGTTCTAATACTGTAGTTCCCGCATTAACCGTAAGACTTGAAAGGTGGCGCGGGCTCTACGTAACCGCTGTAGTAATGTCAGGCGATTTAACTATGACAACTCATGGTAAAGGTACATATAACTATAATAAATCAACATTATCCGTCAAGTTATATTCTGCAGTTTTTATTTCCATCCTCAGGTTGTCTGGAAGAAATTGCTTTTAGCAATAAGACCGCCCATTACGCATACTTTTTGTATTTTTTAAGTTCTTATGTAATTATAGATTATTGGTGTGTGTAATAAAGAATTATCTTATCGTATCTTATCTTATTATTTTATTTCCAGGAGAGTGAGATCCTGAAGTTCTTTACGACGACGGATCAGTTGGAACCTCTGGCGGACAATTGTACCAAGGTGTATGTGTGGCACACGCGGACACAGAAACCTCCCATACAAAGCACGAAGAAACTCAAGACACCGCCGATTCCAGACGATCATATCGAGGTTTGAACGAAACGCACACTTTTGACGACATTCAGAATACTGTTAAGTTAGAACTATGGTTGTTAGGGAGCTTATATCCGTAACCGAAAATGTTGGATATCCGTAACAAAACCGGTATAAAAATTTCGAATTGTTTCGGATGTAGAGCGCAGTCTATGCTTCGATTAGATGACAATTTTTGTTTTTTTATCGGCACTAAGGCTGCCTGCGTCCATAACACAAAAATCCTCCTAATATCTGTAACCAAACTATCAAAAATTATCGGATATTCGTAACCGAAACCGATTTAATATTTTTCATATATCCTTATCCAAATCCAGATCCGAAATATAATATCCATAACACTGCCGTCCTATGGTTAAAAAACCGTAAAGTGACAAACCCAAATTGTTGGCTACGAGCAAAAACGTGAAAAATGTTTAATTCTAGACTTTGTGAAGACTTACAGTCTTCTTTCATATACCATTTTTTAAATAATTTCTGGGGCTTCTATTTCAGTATGAAACGGGAACATCAAATTAAACACATGAGTTTTTATTGAAAAATTTGTGTTTTAGACAATGGTCATCTACTTCATAAAGTGGGGGTGTGCAACACTAAAAAGCAGTCAGCTGAAGCGTAGCGGCTTTTAAGTGTTGTATCTTAGTGAAACTGTATGATGATTTTATGCTCACATACAGTTTTTCCACAAATGCTTAACTAAAACACAGTTAAGTCACTTAGTCGTCTTTTTGCATTGCATTGTATGGAAAATTGGACCAGCTCTAATTCTTAAAACACCGTTAAAAACCTTTAACGGTTTATTTGTTGTTTTGTGGTATAAGTAAGAGATATGGATCTAGACTTAAATACAGTATTGGAAGAAACATTTTATCTAACTGTGTTTTAGTGTTGAAAAATGTACTTGTAGATTCATAACATAAATATAATTTTACGGCTAAGTCTATACTTTCTTCATTTTATCTCACCTCCAAAATGGTAAATCATGATTAAATTTAACGATTATCTTTTATTCAAAGCAATAAAAACAATATTGAATCATATTAATATTGTTTATAGTTATTGTATGTAATATAAAGTTGCAAATGCTTATATATAAGAACATTTTAAAACTTAGTTTGATAAAATCTCACTGTTAAACAAATGAACTGTGATCGCCTAGCGATTTACCATGTTTAATTTGCCATGCAAAATCAGTCTTGAAGTTGCGACGTTAAAATTATTCTCATACTTAATTACAGATTAGAATCAGTTTTAAAAAATACTTGCTTCATAATATTTCCGCGTAATTTGATTCTGAGCGTTGTCCTGTTTGTTTATGATACAAAAATTTAACGCCTCGACGTGTTGCGCGAATTGTAATTGTATTATTTGTGAGAGACTTCGGTTTTAACAGATCAGATTAAAGATACAACTCATGTACCTAAGTAGTATTTAAAAAGTTGACAGTTAATTTAATCTAGATCATTAATTAATACCCATTAATTTTGTTTATTGCAGTACAATGTCTCAAGTCAAAACTCGACAATTGACGTCCTGTCCCGTGTTTGGTTTGCCAGAGAAGTTACCAGTGTCCCAGTTGCCTACTTATAATGATGTTATGAATTATTATTATAATCATTAAATATCAATTAAAGACAGACAAAACAACAAAAGAGCTGACTGCCCATAGCCGAAATATTGGCTGAAGAAATATTAACTATATATGTAAGCCGTAGGAGAGTATAAAAGTTAATTCGCACCTTTCACCGCACCGCAGAAGTTTAATGAAACCTTATTATGGTCGTCAAACCAACATAAACTTTCAACAGAACATTAATACATTTACAGCTGAGTCTCATAGATAGATTATTTGATATTTGCAGTTGCTAATGAAAACTTATCTCAAACTCTCAACGTGTTTGAAAGACACTCGTGTTCCTAAAGAAGAAACTCTCTTTCTAGTCGATCAAAGAACAACAAGAGAGATGATGATAGTTGGTGTAGATCTAGCTGCAACTACAAACAATAAGAAAAAACAAGTTTATTGCGTAGCAAAGAGACAATTGATCGGGAATCGGGAACAGCACGGTTTTTCGGAAAACAAGCTGTTCCCGATTCTTAACAGATAATGTGAGATTAATTCTAGCAATAGCGAGGCATCTAGTCCAATAAAAAACCCCTTTGCCGCGTCATCAGCAAAAAAGAAGAGGTTAAGTTTACCATCGCTAGCTCTCGCGGAGTTTCTGACAGAGCCGCGGTTTTGATAGCTTCCTTGGTGTTGAATGATGTGGAAATTGTTTCTTCAAACGATACCGGTAGCGTCATTGATCGATCCAAGTTCTGGAGAACTAAGACTGGATATCTAGTTCAGTCGACATCATGCTGAGTCGAACCCTCTCCGCTGTGCCACGCAACACACACAGTTTATAGATTAAGTTTTTTGCAAGTTATTTTACATGGTTTAAAAATTGTGTTTCTCTTTCTATGTATGGTTGTGTTTTATTGTAATTTGTGTGCGTGATCCAGTGAATAAATGTTATATCTATCTATCTAGGTTGCGCCATGTGAGAACTATTGTACAGTCAGAACAGCTTTACAGAATGCAGATTGCGATGTATGTGGTATTTATTTTGATGGTAGAAAGGATAAAACATTTGTTAGTATTCAAAAGGAAGAAATGTTACAGAAAAAGAGTTACAGAATCCCACTTAGTTATTTTATCGGAGCCAGGAAGTGAATTCTTCGGACATATCACGTCATAAATTGTTCGAAATAAGTTACGGCTCTGTTAATTATCCTATTTCCAGGTATATACAAATATATTTATTAATTGATAGCAGAAAAAAACAATAACAACAATTTGACAGCGTGATAACCAGAATGTAAAAAGTAGTTATATATTTCAACGGTTTGTCTAGATGCTCACATTCGTCCTTTACACAATTACCAATATTTCCGACGATCTAATTGTTAAGTACCTAAGATATCTATTTTCAATTCAGCACCTCGAAATATTATAATAGATTAACGAGATTTCGTATGTTTGATTCTATCTTTCAAAGATTATTTTATATCGCTATGCCGTTCAAAAATTCAGGAACCTACAACAAAACATGCGCCAAATATTTAATAAACTTGATATAAATCTATATTTAGTGCTTTTTTTTTCTTCAGAAATCATTTTCGCTGATTTTTATCATAACGCGCCGAACGTCAGACCTCCACAAGGTCCACGACACGACCGAGAAAGGGAGCGAAACGCATAAAAAGGTAGAGCAGGTAGACGTGTTTTAGTGTTGCATTGTCAGTTAACGGTTTTATTACGTTTTAATTACTTAGACAATAACGTCATATTTCATTTCTTAAAACCAGTGACTGTCTTTTAGGCTTGTAATTGTTTAAAATATACGTAAGTTTACCTACGATTTTACGTCTAAGGGCGTTTAGCGGCTCTTTAGTGTTGTACGAGTACAAAAACTGTGTTTTAGACATTGTAAGTCCTAATCATATCATGAGGGTGGAAATAGTTATAAAAAAGTTAAAGTCAGATAGCGGTTATTTAGTATTGTTTATGCATGTAACTGTTTTCTAAGTTTGTAGGACCAAGCGAATGAAAGCCTTAAATTCACGATTAGAGGCGTTTAGCGGTATTTTAGTATAGAAATGCTAGATAACCGTGTTTAAGAATTGAAAATGTCTCAAAATGATGTAGTTAACGGTGTACGAGGGGTCCAGATCTCAGGCATTATAAACGATAGAGCTATGAGACCCAGACTAGAAGATAGATAAAAGTTTACGCTTTCGTGCTGTGTATAAAAGTCAATTTTGGCAAAATGTCACTTTACGGTTTTTTAGCAATATGACGGCAGAACATCCCTGGTTATTACAAGTATTTACGTAATGTTTTTCAAATATTTAAATTCTAATCCGACACTAGGTCAAGTGCCTAGAATGCTGGCATATCCAATATCCATGTTGAATGGCAATGCTAGATAGAAACTGACTTCCCATAAAATAAATTATACCGTGATAAACTATTGCAAATTTTTAATAGGTTCAATTTTCATACCAGTATTTTGTAAAAAATAAATTTGAAGTGGGTACTTCCATAATGTAAGTAGGTAATTCTAATTTTACGAAAACAGTAGAAATCTACTGATATTCTTATTCAAACCAATATCTCTTAATGCATAATAATCTTCAGAATATAATTCTGAATGAATTCTGTTTATTACTTGCTATATTAAACTTATTGTAGATTTTAAGTAAACCATGGCCTAGATTTACACAATTTACTAATTTGATTATGTGGTAACCTATTAGCTGAAAAAATATTTTAAAATTTTTTTGTATTATTTTCGCATTTACTAGGAAATTGTATAGGTATTTTATATTTATTTATAATCAAATAAGATCTGTGTCTAACTTAACTTATCTGGTAATGTCGTTGAAAGTTATTTGTGAAATATCGATAGGTGAATCGTCATCTATTCCATATTATTCATATATAAAGCTGAAGAGTTTGTTTGTTTGAACGCGCTAATGAACCGTTGGTCCTTTCAGAGTTGGATAATGATCGAGGAAGGCTTATATAAACTATCAGTATGTAGATAACGTAAAAAAGCAAGCGTAGCTATCGGCAGGTCGGCTTGTTGAAATAAAACTTGAGGCCTATTACTCAATTTTAAGAGTATTAAGAACAATAGTAAAGTATTTTATTTTAAATTAGTTTTAATATGTATTTTAAACTGCCTGCTAGTATTTTTCTAGAAGGCCGAGATTCAATAAATACTCCGTAGAACAATGTACCTATTGGAATCCAATATTCCTTTTTTATTTTGTGAAGTTTACCTAAATAATTATACTTTAGACCGATTTTTCAAAACTTTTATTTATGTCGTACCTAATTTATTTACAATCAGTCAGATTGAACTGATATAAGATAGAAAATCGGTCTTAAAATAATGAATACTATTTTATATTATAAGAATAAGCCTTAATGGTTTCTCGAATTGCCAAGTCTTAAAGCGTTTCTACATTGGAACTTAGCATCAATATATTTAAGTAAAACTATATAATGTGGGTACATTATTGTACCAATATCATTAGGTTCTTACATGTGTATAGTAAATAACTACAGTCTTTATATTCTGCACAATTTCCATAGATAAGAAATGTATATTATTAATTTTATCGACACTTGTGGTGATGTTTACTCAATTTAATAAACTGGATATCTATAGGTTTAATTTTATTAATACTAGTTATCCGCAATCTGTACATTATTCGTTGAGGTTTATTGCTTTGATTTATTTGAATTAAATTATTTGATCAACGTTTATGCATTTGTAGATCATGTCTTAACACTTTGTCATATTCAAGTTGCACAGTAATCTTGTGAGTTGAACAATTATAATTATAATATTATTACCTACTTGTGACGTTTGCAAAAATGCCAAAAGGATCAATGTTCCTAATCAAGAACAACTCAAAACTAATTCAAAACTTGAAATTCGAAAAAAATCATGAAAAAACATGTTAAGTATTGTTTGTCTTGTTTAATAGAACATTTTTACAGTTGGTAATTTATATAATATATTTTTAACAGTATTGACCTCAATATTTTTAAAATCTGGACAAACTAGTAACAGTTCTTACTTATAAGTTATTATTTTTTGCGACATTATTTTTATATAAACATAAATGTTTTACTTTTTTATGTTATTATAATGTAAAAAAATTCAGAAACGAGAGCTAGAGTACCTATGTACTCTAGCTTTCGTTTCAGCGTCAGTTTTTTGTAAATACTCTTAGTTTAATCTACCTTATATAATATTAATTTATGAGTTGAGATAATTCCTTTTATTCCTGTCTCTTAATATATAATATGCGTTTATATGGGATTGTTGTAAAAATCATGTTATTTATTAGACGAATTAATAAATTAATAAATATATACCTTGTGCAATCTCTCTCGTCAAGAGAGAAGTCCCTGTGTCCCAGCAGTGGGAACGTGAATAGGGGTGTTATGGTTGTGCAATAATATATACATCTTAAATAAATGTAAATACTAATTATTATCCATCATTTATATTTTATCAATTTAATTATTCAAGCAATATTCGTAGATTAAAATAAAGTAGGGTATTTTGTAATTTTTATACGAAACCCATAGTAGTGCATTTTTAGCTTTAGGCTAATTTTTATATAGAATCTGATAAATAAATTGAATATATATATAGTTGACACTATAATTAAACCTATGACGGTTTAATTATAGTGTATTTGAAAGTTAAATCTTAAATTAATAATGTTTGTTTTTACTGAATTTAAGCTATTAGTATAACGAAATATTTTGTAATTACTAATGTCACAATCTTATTGTAATATCCGAAATAATAAACGAAATTCTGTTATATTTAATAATATATGTACATTAAAAATATTTTGTCTTAGGATGAGGATGGATCCTAATTGATAAAATTTTTTTTTCTTTATCTTATTTATGCTCTTTCTTTCATGTATAATATTAATAATTATGTAAATAGGTTAAAACACCTGCTCAATTCTCCATATCGGTCTAAAATTATTCGTCTCTTAATGTGATTATTTGTACTTAGACAAAAACTTAACTTTATAATTTTGGAGATATAAGTAGTAGACAATTATGTTGACCGTGTGGTCAAGCTAATTTACTATCGCTTGTTTATAAATCCTCTACGACTTACTAAGAAAAATATATCCTATCTATAAAAATTGTATGTCGATTGCCCTGTAGAAGCATTAACCCAAAAGACTACAGTTTTAAAATATTCTAGGTATACCTCCCTACCTACCTACAGAAATAGTAATTGATTACTCGCGACTATAGGTAAAGCGACCTAAGTGATTTATTATAAATTCAATTATTTTGTAAATAAAGTGTTATTTTTATTACTTACATGAAAATAAATACTTCCAAAGAAATTTGTTGTTTTTTTTTCGAATTTAGTTACTCTAGTTATGAGCGCAGCGCGCTGGGACTTAACTGGGACGTAAAAACGTAAAACACTTGACTTTCATTCCGAATATAAATAGCAAGGGTCTAGACTAGACTAGAAGAAGAATTCACTCTTGTCTTAAATATACCAAGATTGTTTCAACAAACAGTGGCAGGCAACGTATTCCAAACATAATAAAGAGTATCGCTTCGTTCGGTATATCTACTAACTAGGGAAGGTAATGTGCCATGTAGTGGATATATTCATCATCATCATTCCAGCCATCGGACGTCCACTGCTGGACATTACTTCCAGTTACATATTATGTACTTAGCTTGCATCTATTGTGAACCGGCAGCTTTTACAAGATCATCTGTCCATATTGTTAGTGGACGTCCGACGCTGCTTTTGCCTCCGATCCGGAATGTGATCCGGGGCCTCCAACCGAGAACTTTTTGGCTTCATCGGCCATCCATTCACCTACTATATATGGCCAGCCCATTGCCACTTCAAAGAGCTAATAGGGATAATATATTATATTAATTATTTTATTAGTTTCTATATTATCTATTTATTTGTACAACCAATCTTAATTCAGTTTCTTATATTGTGGAATCCAGGTTAATCACTAACTGGAGCCAAGATGGCGCCGTAATGAGCCTTCAAGCTCTCTGGGATGAGATTATAATCGAATGATACTGTAGCGATACTTTAATTTTCGGAAAGCTAATGATCACTTAAGCCTGCGGGAAATTCAAAATAAACCATCCTGTACTTAGGTAAGTACTTTTCCCTATCGCTTATTAACACATTCAATGCTCGTGCTATCTACGTGTATGTAGGTGTAGACGCAAATGTTCTTAAAATAGATACTTAAGTAAGTATCTACCTTTTATATTTTCGGTAACTACGCCATATATAACAAATAAACTGTGCATCACTTTACGCCATAAAACAAATATTCGTATTTTAAAGCCTCGAGCAGACCGGATGCGTATATGTACACGTAAGGGTAGACGTGCACGTACCACTGAGTTGTAATGTATGGGAATGTATGTGACAGGACACACCGCTTGCGTGACGTAGACGTGCGCATAGACGTCATGTGTAGCCCTACGCAATGCAGCTCCCATGACACAAACAGGCTGCGTGACTTACGCCATGCCTTACGCAGAACAGAGCGGCAACGTCGCATTGATGACGTTGTATTCAATGGCGCGCCATTATGGACGTCACACCGAACATATTTGAACACGCACGTACCTTTGCAGTGCGTGCGAAATTACTGTCAGTTGTATTTTATTACAAAATGAAGGCGTATCTATGGAAACGGAACGTGTTTGTTGACACCAAAAATGGCGGTTTGTTTATTATTTGTATTTTTACAGTCGGAATTTAACGAAATTCTCCATAATACGAATTTTCCGGATATATGTTGTCGACTCAGAATCAATATTTTTTTATGTTTCGTTTCCCTGCACGAAATTATTAATATAGAAAAAGTGATTTTTATTTTGTTTTGATTAGTAATTAATAGCGATAAAAAAGAAAAACTTATTGAAATTGTGCATAAATATGAATGTTTATACAGTCAAATCATTGTATATAGGTACATTCCGTTCATTTATATCATGGACCCATTTTTTTTGGACAAGCAGAAGTCATAATTTATTCGCGTTCCCACTGCTGGGACACAGGGACTTCTCTCTTAAGGCTTAGATATATGTGAATTTGGTAAATTTGGGTTCAGCAGAAACCATTTATTTCCTTGTTCTTTAACGGAATTGCTTTGAAAAAATTACACAATAATCTATGCCATATAAGGCATTATCTCCTGAGGCCGAAATTTCATTTTTTTTATTTTAAGTACCTGAAATAATAGTGTAAAATACCGTCTACTTTTTCAGGAAGAACCGTTTTAATCCTAATCTATTAATCATAAGATTTTTTAATTTTCATCACCATATAGAATAAAAGAATACCAATCATCTCCTGAGCTTACTTTTTCGAAAAAAAATCCCAGCGATTTTTAACGAATTTTTTACGTAAAACGACACACGCAATGCGCGATCTTCCCCTTCGCGGGCCCTTCAATTCAGTGCGGGGCGAGACGTTGTGCTGAACGGACCTATGACAATTTTCTCCGTGCGCCGTACTAACTAATAATATTCTGTGGCGGAACCAATTTTATTATAGTTTGTCATTTATAACTAGCTGCCCCCGCGCGACTTCTGCTCGCCGTATACTTTTATTTGCAACTATGTATCTCCATACTAAATTTCATCAAAATCAAATTTTCCCGCGTAAGCATTATTATCTTTTCCTGAGGAAGCATGTATTTTTCCGCGGTAGAAAGTCTCTCGCCATATACTTTTATTTGCAACTATCTCAATACTAAATTTCATCCAAATCGAATTTTCCCGCGTAAGCATATATTTTCCCGCGGAAACATGTATTTTTCAGCGGTAAAAAGTCTGTTCTTTCTCAGGGTCTAAAGATTGTATGTGCAAAATTTCATCAAAATCGGTGCGGGAAAGCGTAACAGACAGACAGACCGAGTTACTTTCGCATTTCAATTTTGTATATATTATTTGACGTGTAAAAATTTGACGCATTGCTTCAGATTACAATAATAGTGTCTATTGTATGCACAGATCACCCAAACTAGATTACATTAAAAAACAGAATACTTTTGTTCCGATTCAAACGTACCTAAATTGGAGGAAGATGCGGATTGCGGGGACTGGAACAAAGGCGTTGTAGCAAATAGCATCATGTAGGTAGGTAGATATGTATTTATTTTTGGTATACACAAAACCTGTAGAACTTGAAAATTTAAAAATAATATTAGAAAAATTTATCACAAATAATTCATTTGACTGAGTGAGTAAGTAATAAACATATTTAAACGGTTTATGGATAACTTATTTATTTTTACATACAATAATACCGAGAGACCCGCTTATATACGTCGTCTATCATTTTTAACGATATCGATTATAATTTACATCACTAACGTTACACGTGCTTTCGCCGAGAAGGACAACGAGTGCAATAAGCGCAATGCGGAAAAGAGACAAGTGAACATCCTTTGTACGAGTAGCCATTATATGCTGACCTCTTCACTTGCGTTAGACTATAGAAACGTATATGAAGTTCACGGGTCTGACACTTGGTCGCAACTAAAGCCGTGTTTCGAGGCGGGGCTTTTCATGATGGTTGATTTAACCATATGTTTGGCGCGCGGTCGTCGCTTGTCTGGCGGTATCTAGTGGGGTTTATCTATGATTGTAGGCTACACAACTAATTCTGGTTAGCGCTGCGCGTAATATTTTCGATACGCCAGCGCCACGTGGGGCACGCGGTCGCTGTTGTCAACTCTCGTAGTCGTTTCTGCCGCGATTTTCACTGCATACTCGCTCTTAACGAGAGAGATTAGGCCTTAATTCACCACGCTGGCCAAGTGCGGGTTGGTGAATGACAAATGTCCTTCAAACTTTTCAAAGTTCTCAGAACATGCCGGTTTCCTCACGATGTTTTGCGTTCACCGTTAGAGCACGTGTTTTTTCCAGCACACATATTTTTCCAAGAAGAAAAATCAGTGGTGCGCGGCGGGGTTTGAACCCACAACCTTCGGAATGAAAGTCGAGTATGCTCCCACTTAGCCAACACGGCTGTAAAAAGTGTGTCTGGCAAGCAGAAGTATTCTGGCACAATAGAAGTAATATAGCTTCTTCCTCGACAGATGAATTACTAGAACAGATGAACTCCATATACCCAATCTTCGTAACACATAGTGCACAACACCTTCAAAAACAGTAATATGGTTGCTGGAGCCGGGCACGAGGCATGCGTTGCGTTCACAGCTCTATTGCGTAAGCGTCAGGGTAGACGTATCCGTAGCTCGGTGTGACATTGGGTTACGTCGTAAGCAGGCGCGTGACAACGACGTGGTTACGTCGATGTCACGCATACGCATCCGGTCTGCTCCAGGCTTAAGCCTCGAGCAGACCGGATGCGTATACGTACACTTATGCGTGCATGTGCACGTACCACTGAGTTGTAATGTATGGAAATGTATGAGACAGGACACACCGCTTGCGTGACGTAGACGTGCGAGTAGACGTAATGTGTAGCCCTACGGAATGCAGCTCCCATGACACAAACAGGCTGCGTGACTTACGCCATGCCTTACGCAGAACAGAGCGGCAACGTCGCATTGATGACGTTGTATTCAATGGCGCGCCATTATGGACGTCACACCGAACAAATTTGAACACGCACGTACCTTTGCAGTGCGTGCGAAATTACTGTCAGTTAGCCTGGAGCAGACCGGATGCGTATGCGTGACATCGACGTAACCACGTCGTTGTCACGCGCCTGCTTACGGCGTAACCCAATGTCACACCGAGCTACGGATACGTCTACCCTGACGCTTACGCCATAGAGCTGAGAACGCAACGCATGCCTCGTGCCCGGCTCCAGCAACCATATTACTGTTTTTGAAGGTGTTGTGCACTATGTGTTACGAAGATTGGGTATATGGAGTTCATCTGTTCTAGTAATTCATCTGACGAGGAAGAAGCTATATTACTTCTATTGTGCCAGAATACTTCTGCTTGCCAGACACACTTTTACAGCCGTGTTGGCTAAGTAGGAGCATACTCGACTTTCATTCCGAAGTTTGTGGGTTCAAACCCCGCCGCGCACCACTGATTTTCTTCTTGGAAAAATATGTGTGCTGTAAAAAACACGTGCTCTAACGGTGAACGCAAAACATCGTGAGGAAACCGGCATGTTCTGAGAACTTTGAAAAGTTTGAAGGACATTTGTCATTCACCAACCCGCACTTGGCCAGCGTGGTGAATTAAGGCCTAATCTCTCTCGTTAAGAGAGAAGTCCCTGTGTCCCAGCAGTGGGAACGCGAATAAATTATGACTTCTGCTTGTCCAAAAAAAATGGGTCCATGATATAGGTAAATGAACGGAATGTACCTATATACAATGATTTGACTGTATAAACATTCATATTTATCGAAGACCCGATCGAAACCCTATTTAAATAACGAAACTTAAAAAAATATTGATTCTGAGTCGACAACATATATCCGGAAAATTCGTATTATGGAGAATTTCGTGAAATTCCGACTGTAAAAAATCTAATAATAAACAAATGGACCAAGAGCCTGTGATGGCCAGACCTTCCTTTAATTCACAAGCGTGAAAATTATTTCATGTGTATGTCTAACATAGGTAAGAATAACCCCCAAACATGAAACCTGGATCGCGGTTGCTTTGGGAGATAACAACCTTTTACCTGTTATCTCCCAAAGGAACCACGATCCAGGTTTCATGTTTGGGGGTTATTCTTACCTATGTTAGACATACACATAAAATAATTTTCACGCTTCAGAATTAAAGGAAGGTCTGGCCATCACAGGTTATTAGTCTGTACTAAGAGCCCGGTCTGGCCAGACCGGGCATATTACAAAATGAAGGCGTATCTATGGAAACGGAACGTGTTTGTTGACACCAAAAATGGCGACAGCGTTATTATTTGTATTTTTACAGTCGGAATTTAACGAAATTCTCCATAATACGAATTTTCCGGATATATGTTGTCGACTCAGAATCAATATTTTTTTATGTTTCGTTATTTAAATAAGGTTTCGATCGAGTCTACCGTACCCCTGCACGAAATTATTAATATAGAAAAAGTGATTTTTATTTTGTTTTGATTAGTAATTAATAGCGATAAAAAAGAAAAACTTATTGAAATTGTGCATAAATATGAATGTTTATACAGTCAAATCATTGTATATAGGTGTAATGTATATTGTAGGTAGTTGCAATAGGTAATGTGTTTGCATAACTACCTGCGGTTCCAATAAATGACAGTCCCGTTTGAATGGCGTTTCATTGTGCTATCCATATTCTACATTGGCGACGATTTCGGTTTTAAATAATGCCCTACGGTAAATTACCTGAGTTTGACCTCGCGGAGGGCAAGAACTGGACTTCTTACGTTCGTTTAGTGAAACAGTTCATCCTATTAAACGACATAAAGGATAAACTTCATGTGGCTACGTTGGTGACGCATGTGGGCGCGCGTTCTTATCAATTAATGTGCGACCTGTGCTCACCGCAACACCCAGAAGACAAGACCTTCGATGAACTCGTCACTCTCGTAAGCGGCCACTTGGAACCCAGGAGATCTGAGATAGCAGAGAGACATACGTTTCGTCAGCGACGTCAAGCAGATGACGAATCGATAACGAGTTTTCTTCAAAACCTCAAACATCTCGCTACCCATTGCAACTTTGAATCTCGATTAGAGGTAAACCTACGAGATCAGTTTGTATCGGGGTTACGTAACGAAGATATGCGTTCGCGTCTGTTTGCTGAATCATCGCTAGACTACAAGAGAGCTGTGGAGCTGGCGCTCGCGCTGGAGGCGGCGGAGCGGCACGCGGCGGAGGCCGCGGCCGGCAGTGCCGCGCTGTGGGCGACCGCCGGCGCAGCGGGACTCGGGCAGGGCGCTGCCGTGGACGCGGCCGAGCTGCATCGGGTGGCGCAGGGGGCTGCCCCAGCGCCGCACGCAGCGCGCGGGCTGAGGAGCGCTTGCTGGCGTTGTGGAAAGAGTGATCACGCGCCTAATAAGTGTACATATAAGTCTTATGTGTGTAATAAGTGTTGTGTCAAAGGTCATCTAGCTTTTGTTTGCAACAAAACGAATAAAGATTCCCAGGAGCCAAGGTACCAGAACTATATGAACTCAAGCTCAGATTCGGAGGACAGTGATGGATTGTTTCAAATGGTTACTGTGAAGAGTGACTTGAGTGATGGACCATATAGTTTTAAGTTGTTAGTGGAAGGCGTAGATGTTGTGTTCGAGTTAGATACGGGCAGCAGGATATCGGCGGTCAGTAAATCTTTTTATGATATATTTTTGTCTCATATAGCAATAACTAAAGATAGCCATAGATTTCATTCATACACGGGTGAAGCTATTGTTCCGCTTGGTCAAGTCATGGTTAACGTCCAGTGTGGGGGCGATAATCTGTCGTTGCCACTGTTTGTAATAAACAATGGTGGTCCACCACTACTGGGACGTCAGTGGTTGCGTAAACTTAACCTAAGTTCTATCACTTTACATAATCAGTCAGGCGGAAACGAGACAAAAATTGAGAAACCAAAATGTGGATTTCCAGATGTTTTTAAATCAGCCCTTGGTTGTTGTAGGACAAAGTTTAAATTATATTCAAAAGATGACACGCCCATTTTCTGTATAGCCCTAGATTTACGTGACATTGTAGTAAAAGAACTAGAACGTTTACAGAGTGAAGAGGTGATTTTTAGAATATATAGAAGTGTTTATGGCACTTTTATTGTCCTTGTTATCAAGCGCGACTTGTCAATAAGGATGTGCTATTATAAAATCATTTTAAACAAAGTTCTTAAAGATTTATACTATGTGCTACTTAGAATAGAACAACTATTCGCCGCCTTAAACTGTTGTAAACATCACAGTAAAATTGATTTGAATCATACGTACTTGCAGGGCGTTCTAGATCTTTATTCACTACCTAAAAAGGGAACCAGGTGGCAATGGACACAGGAGTGCAATGCGGGTTTTCAGTCGGACAAAGAGGTGCTGTCGCAGAGGCCGGTACTTGTGGGCATCGATCCGTCGCTGCCGCTAGTGCTGGCCGTAGACAGCAGCGCGCACGGATTCGGCGCCGGCGCCGTGCCGCTCGCCTGCCCGGACGGCGGCGAGCGCGGCGTGTGCTGCGCGAGCCGCACGCTGTCCGACACCGAGCACAGGTACAGTCACATGGACAAGGAGCCAACGGAGCGAAACGGTAATGCGGATGAGCTGTCGCGTTTGCCGTTGTTGCAGAAACAGCACCGCACGGAGGTAGGTGAACAGGATGACGATGCATTACACTTAGTGGAAGTTTTCTTCCCAATGAGACACATAAAGGTGTCTAAACGAACTAAGATAGACTTAGTTATACGTAGTATTAACGGCTACGCCATGAGTGGATGGCAATCCAACATAGAAATTGAAAATGAAAAACCGTACTTTCACAGAACATATGATTTTCATATTGACCAGGATTATTTAGTATGGGGCTACAGGGTCGGTGGTACCAGGCGTCCAACTGCGCCGCCGCCCGCGACGCGCCGCGCGCCGCCTCGGACGCCGCCAGTGTCTCCGGCGGCGGATCACGTGGCCAGAGCACAGCGATCCCAGGTCAGTAATGCTGATGGAGCTTGTCGTGAGGTACGGGAAAGTGAGGACGTTCAAGTTAGAGGACTACGTCCGTCAACTATGTGGAACTAAGTGGAAGCCAGGCGTTGTGATGGAACGCACCGGCGCAGCAACTTACAAGGTAAGTTCTAACGATGTAGTTAAAATGATATATGGAGGACGGCAGCGATGCCGCGCCAGCCGACGGACAGGCCGCGGACGCAGAGCAACCAGATTCAGTAAAACCCTCAGTTCACGATGCTGAGGTAATACCGAGTTTAAGAAGTTCCCCTTTGTCACCTGGTTCGCTCGATACTCAAGTAAAAGAAACTGGCGCCGGCGCAGGTCGTATTATAAAAAAAAAAACCATAAGGTTTAGAATAATTACAAATTACTTATTAATTGTAGTAAGTTACATTTTTTTTTCCCTAAAAATCTAAATTATTTACTAGTTAATATATGTCCTTTCTTAATTATTTTTGAAGAAATGTTTGTGGGGGGAAAGGACTAGGATATTAGATTCATATTTACCTACCTAAATTTAGGAACAAATAGCAAAACAATTTTGTATGTTTATTCTACTAGTATTTAATCTAACAGATGAACTTTAGTAACTAAAATATACTTAACCTTTAATTAACATCTTTAAATACATTTATTCACATTAAATAAGACAAGATGAGGAGCAATATAAATCCCTTTCAATATGTATTTAGTATCTTGTGTATTATTGGAAATGTAAACTTGTTGGCCTTATCTATATCTATTATAGTTACATGTAGTTTAAGTATAATCATTTTTATATGCCGTCATGGTTGCTGTTGTGTGTTATCTTACTCATACTTGTTGATGTTTATATATCACCCTACCTTTGGTTATTATGTAACTAAATCTAGTTATAGAATAAATAAGACTATTATCTAAGAGGGGAAAATTGTAATGTATATTGTAGGTAGTTGCAATAATGTGTTTGCATAACTACCTGCGGTTCCAATAAATAACAGTCCCGTTTGAATGGCGTTTCATTGTGCTATCCATATTCTACAATAGGTACATTCCGTTCATTTATATCATGGACCCATTTTTTTTGGACAAGCAGAAGTCATAATTTATTCGCGTTCCCACTGCTGGGACACAGGGACTTCTCTCTTAACGAGAGAGATTAGGCCTTAATTCACCACGCTGGCCAAGTGCGGGTTGGTGAATGACAAATGTCCTTCAAACTTTTCAAAGTTCTCAGAACATGCCGGTTTCCTCACGATGTTTTGCGTTCACCGTTAGAGCACGTGTTTTTTACAGCACACATATTTTTCCAAGAAGAAAAATCAGTGGTGCGCGGCGGGGTTTGAACCCACAACCTTCGGAATGAAAGTCGAGTATGCTCCCACTTAGCCAACACGGCTGTAAAAGTGTGTCTGGCAAGCAGAAGTATTCTGGCACAACACAATAGAAGTAATATAGCTTCTTCCTCGACAGATGAATTACTAGAACAGATGAACTCCATATACCCAATCTTCGTAACACATAGTGCACAACACCTTCAAAAACAGTAATATGGTTGCTGGAGCCGGGCACGAGGCATGCGTTGCGTTCTCAGCTCTATTGCGTAAGCGTCAGGGTAGACGTATCCGTAGCTCGGTGTGACATTGGGTTACGTCGTAAGCAGGCGCGTGACAACGACGTGGTTACGTCGTTGTCACGCATACGCATCCGGTCTGCTCCAGGCTTAAATTAAAGGGAAGTTTTCGCACAAAACATGACTCCTATATTTCAACCATTCGTGTTTAACCGACTCTACAAAAAGAGGAGGTTCTTAATTACGAGTTTATAACTAGTATTTTTTATGTGTATTACCTCAGAACCTACGTACCTATTTTTGAACCGAGTTTTATTTGGTCCGGTTCTGACAATAGCATCAATGTGAAAACCGTTACCTATGTCTTAAAAAACCTAACTAAATATAAAATGGCTATTTCATTTTCACTTTTAATTAAGGCATTTTCCAGAATCATTACGAGTTTACGAGTAGGTAACAGATCATAGGTAGATAGATTAACGTCGTTTAATGTTCATTCACTATTTACTCAATCTATCAAAGCTAATTACTTAGTTAACCGGCAGTAACATCTGCCGATCGTAATTCAATACAACATTTATTAGACTATTAATAGCTATCACGCAATTCGACCAAAACTCGGCTTAGATAAAGCTCGATATAGACCAAAATGAAACTAGAGAAGTTTTTTTCTTATTTATTTATAATTTAATTTAAGAATTTAAAGACCTCTGGATGAAAGTCTGCCTGCGACGCTTGAGGTTGCTGGTTCGACTCCCGCCTCTGAACAAATATTTGTACGATCTACAGGCTTCTACTAAAAAAAATATCTTTAGATGTACTTATATATTATTAAGTAGGTACATATTAGATTATCTAGCACCCGTAACAAGCTTGGAGCTTAGCGTTGTAAATAATATTTCTGGACAATTTTTACACAGCGACATCTAGCCCCGTGGTAAGCTTGAAGCTTGTGTTACGGGTGCTAGATTTCTGATATACTTAATATAATATACATACAAAGATAGATATTTTTTATTATACATATATAACACCCAGACACCCGGACAAATATTTGCAGATCATACAAATAGTTGTTCCGAGGCGGGAATCGAACCCGCAACCTCTTGCGTCGCAGGCGGACCTTCGCCCGCTGCGCTACAGAGGTCGTCTATGTAAATGAATGTAACTCCAGCTTTATTATAATAATTTACCTACTAAGCTTGTCCGGTATCTGATGATTTAGAATGAATATTAGCCACCAATCACATTAGTAGATAAATACAGCTTTTGAATCATGAAGTACGAGTTTAGCATCAGACGTTAATTTATTAAAACCAAAATAGTCGATTTTATATGTACCAACTGGTAGAGCAGATTATAGAGACCAAGATAAATAACTCTGTAGTACCTAAATAAATTAAGCTTTTTTTGCGACTACTTAGGTATATTTTGTTACAAACTATCTTTGTACAATATTTAATTAGTGAAATAAACGTTTTCTATCCTATTTTAGACGTGGTGCTCAACTAAAATGGTACCACCCTTTCTATTCACGTTGATGTTGTCAGACCGGATAAGGGGTTTATAAACGAGAAGGGAAGATGGGCAGCAACGTAGTCATGATGATCTTAGGCTTATTTAAGGCTTAATCTTAATGTAGTATTCATTGTTTTTACGCTATATTTGAAAAATTCTGCATTCAGATTCCAATATGTAACTCGATCGAAACTAAGAATGCTGCTTGAAAAACCGCTTGCATTTCTATAGGCATCGAAACTGTGCATCACTTAATATTCAGCTCACATAACTTCTGCAGCATGGCTACCCCACAATCATCCCTCTTGTGCCAACAATATGCGGACAATCCATTCGTTAGAATCAATGAAAACGTGATTAAATTGCCGCTTTTATAATTAGGGGGATGCCAAAGCCTAATTGGGATTATTGAGTTGGTGTAGGTATGTCGATTGAGAACAGGAAATGTCGCGTAAATTCCGAAGGATTCAATTGGGTTGGTTCTAAAGGAAAATATTATTGATTAATCCGAAACGGACGCTAAAAAAATAAAGGGGGCAATTAGGTACTGTGTCAAGGTTACCTACAATGTAAAAGTGAAACGACAACAAAATAATTCCACCGCAAAAAGTGGTTGATTGTGTTTTCTATTAAAATTCCATTTCCAGAAAATCTTAATAATAATAAAAAAAGTAATTTGAAATATCTAATTAATAATATACTTAGGTAGAGGTAGGTAGGTACCTATTCTATATGTTTTGCGTTGTAGCGTTTTTTGATGATTTTTGTTATATGAGTGTAACGAAAAAAGTTAAAAACATTGATGAAATAATACTAATACATTTATTAGTTTTTATAGAAAGGGGCGACTTCTTGTTACTAAAAATATGATTTTCCCGGGTAGTTATGAACTTAATTGTGTCCACTCACAAGCCTCCATCCATTCCATTTTCATCTAAAACCCTTCGGAAAAGTTCGGCAAATCTTATCAATAGGCACTCGGAAGCCTTACACAGCGTTTGATTGATTACTGTGAATTCCTTACCGACGGACCCCTGACATGTTGACCCAAGATTGAATTAAACGCGAAAATTGAACGAAGGAATTGGCTTCCGATAAGGCTTACTTACCACAAGCTTATACGAGCTTACCGCGCTATGATAAGACATGGAGAGTTTTTGCTAACTTTGTAGTGGCACTCCAGAGAATAGATGGTTTGTTGTATGTAGGTAACTAAGAAACTTTTTTTGCTGTTATTGCTTTGACAATGATTGTGTGTAGGTACAGTCAGCTAGTAGGCATAAGCAATGTCCTTTAATTATAGCTCAAACTAGCCGACCGCCAACAGCTTCGCTTGCTTTTTTCATAAAATAGCCTATAACCTCCCTCGATAAATGGACTATACAACACTGAAAGAATTTTTTAAATCGGACCAGCGGTTCCTGAGATTAGCGCGTTCAAACAAACAAACAAACAAACAATCAAACTCTTCAGCTTTATAATATTATATATAGTATAGATTACAAAACAGCCATCGCCATGATGGATTGCTACTAGAAGACTCGCCCAAGCTTTATGATTAGCTTAAGTACTGTCAATAAAATCTCCAAAATATAATGTAATGGATTTTATTAGGATGACTCATGCTCAGTACGCAAATAAGTAGGTGCTACTATTAATATATAGGTATAGGTTATTAATATTGCTTTAAGAGATATTTCAGTATGAAAAATTTCAGTAGACACTACATTATCCAAGCCATAGGTCTCTACAACTCTGTCTACTCCAATACCGTCGGAATGGTGCTATTGGAGTTTGAAATAATTCCCAGCCGGAGCGCACGTCCGCGACATTTGTTCAGCGTCGACTCACTAATGGCTTCAGAACGTGCTTGATCATTCGCTTCATTCTGTTTAGTATAGGGTTATAGTTATCGGCTATGTTCCATAAATTGTTTTAGCTAAATATTGGTAGAAACCAAAAGTAAAGTCTTATATCCCAAGTCAAGCAAAAAGCCGTTAGTTCAGGCCTTTTCGACCCCCCAACATTGAAATCTATAAACTGTTAGTTAACTATACTATAGGTAGGTACTTAGAAGTAAAACGTTTAACATATTTAGGCCGTCCAAAAAAATAGACCAAAAGGTATCAACGAAATTGAGTTACGATTTAGGTTACTTACAAAATGAAATGTCTGAGACGGAATTTCCCTTGAATTTGAACGACATCGGATATTGCAAGTCACATGACGGAGATATTGCTTCAGAGCCGGTTCAATTCCGGATTAATCTTTAAAAGTACCTTTTAAAGTAGGCAAATTTTGTCTGTTTCTAAAGTAGGTATCTTTGGCTGGCTGTTAATATATATTCTTATCGTAAGAAGAAGTACGAATCCTACGGTACCTAAACTTAGTACAGCTAAAATAATGACTTATAATGAATTGTAAGTTTTTTAAACCTTGTCTATCATAATTCAGTAGGTTTCTTATAAGTGAATAGCTGAGAGCAGTAACCTGATACTAACAAACAACTAAAGAATGGCAAAGTGCACGGGGCCACCGACGAAGTTCTGGATAGAGTTCATCCCTCGTTGGTTCCGGCTCTGTAGTTTGACATCACGTGGACTACGAGGTAGAACTAAAACACTAGATGTACCTGCCTACTTATTATCATCATCTTTTCATTCTACGGACGATAACTGGAGAAAGCTTTCACTATAAATGTTCTTATTTTTAACGTATCCAAATGACTAACACAATAACACCGCCAATCTCCTAGCTCTTACTAAGTATGGAACTGTCAAGATGCGCGTGCTCACCTCTTTTCTTTCTAAAAGTTTTATGTTTACACAAAATACTGCACTACCATGATTATCGAACCCAAGATTCATCCAGTCAATTTAGATCTTTGCTCAAAGTTTCAGCGTTTATGTAAGCATGTTTGGAATGTTCTAGACTTTCAATGATGCTGGTTTACTGTGATACATAAGGTACTTTATTTTCTGCCAGATAAGTACCTATGTGAATAAATAAATGGTATTATAATTATAAAATTTTGATAAGCTTTCTTTTATGATTGAAATGGCACTACTTGCCTACTATGAGGAATTTAGTCTAGATAATTAAGTAAGTATATAAACAGAAGTTATTTTATTCGTCTGTTTTAAAACAGACGTACAGATAAACATTCCTAAAAGCTTTTTGATATATTCGCGTCCGCTTTCCCGTGACTTAAATAGAGCTTCTGATAAATAAATTCTGGTGAAGACCTTGTCATGTTGTTTTATTCTAGATTGAGTTATTAATATTTTCAGTACGCAAGAGTCCAAATTACAGAGATGAAGCGTTGTTACTGCAAATAATTGTTCCGTCATCCAAAGGGTCTCAAAATAGTATGTACCTAGGTACATTTTTGACAATTACAAAATAAGAATTTTACCATTAAACTTACAAGCTAGTTATCTGTGCCCCGAAACAAAAAAACCAGGTAAATTGCCTCTAATTCCCCTCGAGTAAGTATAGCTGTGTCCTCCAAAGCTATTATTGACACCTGTGGGCCATTCAGCTAGAAAGCCTATAAATTCTACAAATAGACACGTTAGTCGCACTTCAGGGATGTACGAAACGTAAAAACTGGAATATTTTTTACGAATTCACGGATAAATGGTTTCAGCTCCAATTTGAAAATGTTACAGCGTTTTTCTGGAAATCTCTGCATTGGTAAACGATGTTCTGTTTTTTGTGGTACCGATTTTATTGACTGGGAGACTTTTATCGATGTGTAGCGTCTGAATTCAATTTTATGTTCACTCTACCTTGGAAAGATTATTCAGTCTTAGCTTATACGAATTATATTAGTCTATGGTCTTTGTCTACAAATAGAGATAATTTGTTGACAATTTGTTGAGATATACGCTATCTATATTATGTGGTTATCGAATATTTTCTTATTTTATAAGTAGAATGTTCAACTTATACTCCCAAATTGTTGCATATAGTTCGACTATAAAATTATTATTGTATTGTTACTAGCCATCGATTATTGTATAATTATTTATTGTATTATTTTGTCAACCCTGAGCCTTAAACTTACAAACATAGTTCTGAAAGTCTATAAGACTGGGAAATAGCAGTTGCATATCGTAGAAAATGTTCTACAAATTTCTTACGCGCTTTATCAAAGGTAAGTATATGATTTTCGCAGTTATAATGTTTTATGAGCCATTAAAAGTAATAGGCAATTATAATGGAAGGTGGTAATAGATTTGTTGTGGGCTACGATTATTGCATTAGGGTATTTTTGTATGAACAGACATATAATTTGTACAATCTATACTAACTTTCGGTCTCGCGGCTTCGCCCGTTGTAGTTTAGTAAAAGCAGTATGTTTAGTTATGGTGGAAAAGTCAAACCCTTCTCGCTTTTTTAAAGTTTTAATTTAGCATCAAACCTAATGTAAGATAAATATTAAAACCACCGATATGGACAGATGGGTATTGATTGGGTTTGGATTTATTGAGAAAATATGGCTGAAGTTTTAAGATATTTTATTCTTCAATAGTTTAAGCCCGGTCGTCAAAACTTTGTTTTTTTTTAAATATACTTTATCTATTTAAAATTATTATTTGAGTTTAAACTTAAAGGTAAAAAAACAGTAGCCCAGTAGTTAGTTTTAACAGTAGTTAGTTTTAGACAAGCATTCGTGATATCTTAGTCAAATATTCATCTGAAAATTAGTCCTCAATAATTTCTCCAATACTATATAAACTGAAAAAAAAGGTACATAATGTGTATATCGACGGTGGAAAGGAAAAACCCTTGAAGCGACAATTTTCAAACTTTACAGGAGAGCCGATCAAAGTTTTTATTTTCCGAAAATAAATCATAAAAAATTTGTGTTTGAAGTTAGAGCGACAGGAAAAAAAATAGTTTCTTTATTTTTTATTTACTACCTTACTATTAAACATCGAAAAATATACAACCATGATAAATTGATTTAGGCGTCGCTTAATTATTTAACGGTGAATACAGCGGACGGAAAAACGCATTAAATGCAACTTGAGTATTCTGACAAACGCAAGGAAAAACACATTAAGCGACAAGCTATGTATGATTTAACTAGGAGGTAAAATAACTGAAGCGTATCGAGCATAACATACAGGGTTCCGGAAAAACCAGTTAAGTAAGAAAATCATAGTATGCTAAGTACAAGAAAAACACGTTATGCGCTAGCTATGTAATAATTTAAAGCTATGTTTTTAACTGAAGTCCCTACTTTGTTTCCCAAAGATACCAAAAAAACAAGACTATTGAGATACAACAGTCTTTTATTTATTAAAAACTTCTGGTATTTTAACATTTTGCCTTTAAAAAACCGGGTTATTGTACATTTGCCACAAAGTTAGTTCGTCACGTTTTTAAAAACTCCATACATTGAAAGTAAATTCGTCATAGGTAGGTAAAGTACATCATAAAGTAGGGTTTGCATGTAAGAAGGCGAATGGTGTTTAGCGCTCGCAATGATTATTTATTTATTTAATCGCTATTTTATTCGTACTTGTTGATGGGTTTACGAAGTACATAAGCATTTTTCGTGTGGCATCAGTTTTAGGTTTCAAACTTTAGAAATTTTACATTTAATTTTAAACTAATGCAATGTAGCGCTATAGAGTGATAATTAATTATTATTTATTAATTGCGTTGATTTCGTGGCACTTATTATTTATAGAATTTTACTTTTTGAAGATGTTTGTCAAAAAGGCAAAATTTTCATAATCCTGATCATTAAAAATGAATATCAAATTATATGAAATTTTATTTAAAACTATCTATGAGTGTGAAAACATCAATTTTGTTATATCCTACTTATTAAATGATTTTCCTGCTGTCTCTACGGAAAGACATGTATGACGAATTTACACATCCTTTTTTTCATGACGAATTAACTTTGTGGCAAATGTACAATAACCCAAAAAACCATTTCAAGCGAAGTATAGATACCTAAATCACTATTTTGAGTGATTTTTTTTTTTTATTGGAGATAGACCCTTGCTTGACCACAATCTCACCTGATGGAAAGTGTCGATGTGGCCGAAGATGGATCGCAAGGGTCTAGAAGGTACCTATTTACTCGTGACTTGAAGAGACCCAGATTATATGTTTCAGGAAAAACAGCAGCAGGCAACGCTTTCCAAACTTTAGCAGTGCGAATAATGATCTGATCAAATCATACAAAAGCGTCATTAAGTCATAAGAATAGGAAATGATTCGTAATAATTGTGATACAGAATTTATAGTTCTTAAAGTCTTCATAAAATTTAATAGGTTTATAAGTTTAATGTACAAACGTACATTCAACTTATAAACATTGCAAACGCAATACAAAACCGCTACGTTGTGTTGTAAACGACCAACTTAATCAACATTGTTAACAACATCACTATCTTTATGAGTCATCATCATCATCATCATCTCAGCCATTGGACGTCCACTGCTGGACATAGGCCTCCCTATATGACTTCCAGCTACTGCGGTCGCTCGCAGCCTGCATCCACCGCGAGCCGACCGCCTTCACCAAATCATCAGTCCACCTTGTTGGTGGACGCCCAACGCTGCGTTTTCCGATCCGTGGTCTCCACTCGAGAACCTTTCGGCCCCATCGGACATCTGTTCTCCTCGCTATATGGCCTGCCCATTGCCACTTCAAAGAGCTAATCCGTTGGATAGCCCAACGGATTAGCTCTTTGAAGTGTTGGTGACCCGCGTTCTCCTACGGATCTCCTCATTTCTGATTCGATCTCGTAGAGAAATAGCATAGCCCTCTCCATAGCCCTTTGAGCGATTCTGAGTCTGTTGATGAGGCCGATAGTGAAGCACCACGTTTCGGATCCGTATGTCATCACTGGCAACACACAAAATCTTTATGAGTGATTTGATCAGATCATAATATTACAAAAGTGCTACGTTGTGTTGGTCATTTATAACACAACATAGCTCTTTTGTATATCAAACCTACGTAAAACTTATAAACCTACTAACTTTTACTAAGACTTTTCAAAAACTTTAAATTCTGTATTACACGTATTATTAGTATTCTGTATTGACGTGCCTCAACGGCGGTTCACCGATGACTGAAGCGCCACGTCACGTGCAATACCCTCATATAGGTGACGCCATTTACACAAAAGAGACCGAATTTCATTGCATGTAGCGACAAGACTTGTTTTGAATGGTTATTTTAAATACACAGTATCGTAAATAATACTTACTTTAACCGACTATCGTTTTCATTTATGAAGTCAGCGTAATTAAACTAACCGACGATTCGGGAATAAAAGACGATGTCGGTTAATTTAAATATTTATGTGGTATTTTTGTCTATGTTTACTTTAACCGACACCACTGCTTTTTACAGCGATTGTCGAAATAACTGAAATCCATAATATTTTATAACAATCATGCTGGAAAAACGCATGAACTCCATGATACAGATATAACGTAAACAAGGAAAAACAAATGTAGCGACCGGGCACCAACGCAATAGGAGTAAGCAAAACAACTTAAATGTTTAAAATAGGATTTCATATGGCGAAGAAAAACGATTTAAGTAACCTATAAGATTCGAAACAGAAAAGGAAAAATACATCAAATAACAATCTAACTATATAGTCGGTACTTCAAGCGGTAAATGAACCAAAAATGCCAACATTCTTTGTCACTTCATTTAGCGTCTGAAAAAATTGAGCCTAAAAGTGCCATTACTTGAAGCGACACCAAAGTGGTCAGATCGCCACGAAACCAAGACCAATCGACGCAGAAAAATTCACTGATTTCAAATATGTAAAAAAGTCATTTTCGACCAAAGTGTCGCTTCAAGTGTTTTTCCTTTCCACCGTCGATATAATTTGTAGGTAAATAATAATTTATGTTTAGTTGGAACTAGAAACTATATAATGCGCTAGCCACATTGCGCAGACACGCGTGAAGCTCTCATCCTGAGCATTTAGCATAATGAGCCAGGCCACAGCAGTTTTAATGAAACACCATTTTCACAGAAATAAACTTTATTTACAAAATAGCTCTTTGGATTTGCTGCTATGAATAATAATTTAGAAATGCACAAAGATTGCGAAGAAAATTGTAGTTTATTATGAACTAAAAGTAGGTATCTAGGTTCTAAAAAATAATATCGTTAATTTTGCTCGTGCCTAACGCCTGTATAAACATTATACCTATCTTAACAATCGTTTTATAATGTAAGGTACAGCTTATAATTATACCTATTGCTATTATAAACACGGAAAAAACATAATACAAATTAATAATAATTATTATAATAACTTATAATATAAAATATATTGATTCATGTAACACTTAAGAAATAAGGAATGAAGAAAATAATTTATACCCTTTTGTGAGTTCTGTATTACAAATACTACAAGAGATCAACGGTGGGTTTACAAAAAAAAGAAATAAATACCTATTAAATGGTGCATAGGTATAACTTATTTTAGAAAACTTAAATTCCATGTATCTACAAAACATAAACATAGAGATATGGAAATAAACAAACAAAATTGCATCCTTCAGGGACACATAAGTACACAAGTATACTTTTTGAAAGATTTTGAACAAGAAAAAGATAAGCTTTCTTGTTTTATAGCTTCGAAAATTCCAGCACCAGTAAAACAAATATCTCGAAATTACAGATTAAAGACTACAAGGTCTCGGGTTATTTTATCATTAGAAAAATACAATCAAGAAGAATTTGTTTGAATGAAAGCAATTATATTGAACTTCATTATATTAATCAATTTTAACGATTTTGAGGTTTTTGTGAAGATTCCTAATCCAAAAATAAGTCCGTCATTTTCTTTACATTTGTCGAAAAAGCGCTGATGGCTTGTAAATCATCTGCATGGTGACAATGTCAAGCGCTAATGGTTGTAACTTATTAGTTCAATTTATGTTTTCTATGGTTATAAGTAGTAAATAAGTATTTTATACTGCAGAATGTTTTCCCGTGACTACGCCTGTGTTCCTGTTATATTCGAACTCTCTGTGTCCGTTGTTGTCCTTTGGGCTTGTGTCTACTCGTTCTACGAGTAGACCTTTTTTGTCACTGAAATAAGAAATTGTTTAAAACTTTAATCTATAAATTGAGGCAAAAAGGGAGATAGAGTTTATAGATAAATTGAGTTTTTTAGCTTTTGAAAACTTAAAAAAACTGTCGTGGTTTTTAAATAAATAAATAAATAAACACAGATCACGACCGCTCGCCGGTCCGCAGTGCACTGATGATCAATAGTCTACGTAAATAAGGTTCGTGTATTGCCCGTTTATCTCAATATGAATTTTGAAAACTTGTTTACATAATAACTTACCGTGAATTAATCTTATTCTCCTTCGTCTTGTCTTTAGTAAGACACAGAGTGGCTATGATACCCTGTCTTCTCCACGCTAACAGCAACAAGTCCAGGAGGATCAGACAAGCAAACACTATGATTATGGATATACCGATTATTGCACCTCCTGAGAGGTAAGCCAGCGACTCTTCTGGATTTGGAGCTGAAAAAACGGAAATATATAGGTAATATAAATTAATACGTAACTACCTAGTTTTTTATTCCATAGTTGCAATTATCCTAAATATATATTACATTTCATAACTGGGCGCGTTCAAACATTTATAGATCACAAGTTCCAGTAGTATAAACTATTTATCGTTATTTTTATTTAGGTGTGAACTATGTAGGTACGTTCTTGTATGTACATGTACATTTATTTAAAAAAAATCAATACCAATTTGATTGAGAATACATTTTGATATCGTAAAACATAGTAAATTAAAAATTACCTGGAATAGTTATAGAAATATTGGTCGGTAAAGAATTTCCCTTTGCGTTGTGTGCAATGAGCTCTAGGAAATAAGTAGCGTTGGTCTTCAAGTTAGACAACTCCACCTGTGTCTTTTGTTCTATGTTTTGGACTTCGCAAGATTCCTCTTTTGATGCCTCTGTGGATTCTTCAGACATCTGTGAAGATAATTTTTAATTACCAACCACCATTTTATTTAAGACCATAGTCTATACTCGTTAATGTTTTGATTTGGAGAAAATTTATTTATTTAAAATACTAGCCGAGACCCCCCGGCAGCTTTGATTGCGTTTTTCTACGTTATCTACATAATATAGCATAAAGACCTGATATTTAAGTCTATAGCCTTCCTTGATATATGACCAGCGCCAGCGGTCCCTGAGATTAGTGCGTTGAAACAAACTCTTCAGCTCTATATTTATTTGAAATACTAACAGGATTTAAAATTACATCAGTAATTTTGTCCCTAAAATCACATGAAAATTAAGTAATCTTACACGATGTTTTTATTTCGAAACAACACAATGCTTTCAGCTTGAGTAAGTTATTCTGATGATTTAATAAGTCTCTACCAGGACTTTCGGCGAAGGTAAGCTCCGATCACGAAAATATCTTAACAAACTTTTATGTAATGATCCACCAGCTTCCACCTTCATTATTTTCTAACGATAAAAATCGAGTTTGCTGGAAAATTACTTCAGATTTTAAGTTAACAAGACACTTTAATAACCAAGGATTTAGTTTAAGGAAATCCTGAGGGAAAAGGTGTTCTATAATGGATATTTAGTTTAGTTAAGGCGTAATTTAAATTCTCTTGATAGATTGTAATCTATCAAGAGAATTTAACACACGAATTAAGAATATAAGACACGTCGGATAAAATAGTGTCTTATTCATTTAGGTTTTTTGATTTATCCTAAGATCACAGACAAATACTTTATTTATTTATTTATTAAAAACATTACTTTTACTTACCTTACAATATCTCAAGACATAGTAATCGACTGGTTCCCCATTGTCATCTACCTCCTTCCATTTCAGGAAATGGTTCCCATTCGAAGCAGCCTGTAGTGATTCCTGTTCAAGCACTGGCGATTCAGGTACTGATCTGTAAATACAGGTTCATAAAGCTTTTAATACTCAACCATAAATTAAAAAATGTAATGTAAAAGACTGTTGCTGAGTGAATTGTCTAGAAATATTTATATTTATTTTAAGTGAAAAGCGACATAATTATGAATCTCAGCAAGACAAATGCCACTATATACTAATATAGTCATAATATAGTCACTAATATACCATAAAGGTAAATTTCGCTTCCAGGTTCATAATCATCATCATTATAACGTCTCCCTACTGAGCACGGGTCTCTCCAGTGTCCTGACACACTTAGTTGATCACCACGCTTACTAACCGGATCGGTGATGCTTATTATTATGTACTTATTTAAACAAATCAAGGATTTCACATGATTTACTTTCGCAGGTATCATAAATGTACTCAAAATGTTTGCTAATAGCCAGCAGCCAACTGAAATGTAATTCAAGTGTGTTTTAGCGCTTGCATCGGTGCACTAGATCGTTACAGAATCGAACTAGGTCACAGTTAGGAAATAGCTAATGTTCCGAGTTTGAAATTAATTAAGATCATGCTTTGAGTAATGTTGACACATTCTATAGGTATACGTACTCGTACTGTGCTAACTTACTGCGATCACCAACCCTATATCAACTCCCCATAGGTTTTTTTATTGTACACACCCGTGCTCAGTAGTGGGACGTAATATGTTGATGATGATGATAAAGGTTCAAGGTAAAGGCTACAGAATACAGAAAAGTATATCTCCTAATTCAAGACAATTGAGATACATCATCGTAGACATCAAGACATAATGTGTGATCGATAATGGGCCTATCTGATAAAGAGCGGTCATGCGGTCAAGCTTACTGAGCGTGCATTCCTGAATCTATGAAACTGCGTGACCACTCTCTGTCTAATATTATACCCTATAAGTATTGACATATAAGTCCATTATCGCGAATAGAAAAAAAATGTATGATTGTACTATGTATTTGAAACACTTACTTCTCAAGTGTGATGAACTCGAGTAGCTCTGTGAAGGGCCCCGTACCCACCTCGTTGATGGCCGCGAAACTGACGTTGTAAGTAGTGTTCGGCTTTAGTTTCTCAATCTTGAAGGGGCGGTCTATCGCCCATGTTCTGTTTGGGTGGATATCTGAAAAAAATACTTAATATTTATACATTTCTTAAGGGCATGGATGGGGTTATTACATAGTCTTCTTAGTCGTTACACTCTTGGCAGAGTGGTCGTGGTCATGTCAGGAGTAGTGGTGGCACGTTTCACGATCCGGCGCCATTCCTCTCGCACGGCTGCTTTTCTGGTACACTCATGAAGAAGTAATTGTTACGAGTATCATACCTGTAATAGAATAATTCCATTCTTCATCGTATTGTGCTGTGTATCCCATAACCTCAGGTATTTCTTCCCCGAATTGATCTTCTATTTTGAACGTGACCGATGTAGCCGTAATGTCAGCAAGGGTTATTTTCTACAAAATCAACAAAAAAATATGGGAAACCAGTATACTTAATCTGAAAACTTTGAAAAAGAAAGAAAGAAAAATCATTTATTTGAACATACACGCACATGAAAAAACAAGAAATAATAACTTGTAAGAATCATGTGATCATGCATCCAGCAGTAGTTATTCAATAATTACTCACGCTTATGTTCAATACTGATGGCTTAAATCCTTTTTTTAGATACACAACCTTGGTAGATTCCCCAATTTCGTTCTTAGCTGTGCAAGTGTACATTCCGTACTCAGTACTGTTGTCAATATTCAAGGTGAGGTATTTGTCCTCCCTAATGTTTACTGTGTCTAGAAGTATCTTGTTGATTTCTATTTGGTGTTCCGTTGGTATGTCGTTGCTTTCAAACCTGTCAATTCGTACATTATTTTTCATTATGATAGAAAACAAAATATAATTAGAAGGTACGAAACCATTTCTTTGAATCTTCAATTTTATTGGGGTCTCATGATCGGACTACTGATACTAGCCCGTCTTTTATACCTACTCAAAAGTATGACAGTCTTTTTGTAAGAAAAAATACATCGTAGAAAATAAAAGAATATAAAAATAGGATGGAACTCATACATGTTCATTTAATCTGCCAACTAACACTATCACTGTTGTCATATTCAAACTATTTAAGCTCCTGTAGCATTGAAAATCGGGACCTACAACTGGATCTATTGTAACATATTTTAGCTCTTTCTTTACCTCCAAGTTATAGTCGAAGGCGGATTACTTTCATGGGCACAGCTCAGCTTCACTACTTTCCCCTCATAACCCCATTCCAGTCGACTGGTATCCTCCGTGAAGTAAGGCCGATGTAGGACTGTTAGGTAGATTGGTCTGATGTTAAATCCAGCTACAAAATAATACAAAAATATTGGTCAGCCAGTTGGAACTATACTCATTAGTCCTGATTATTATTATACATAGTTGCAGTAAAATCTACGCTAATCTTCATCTACATGAGACTGCATAAAAGATTCAATTAAAATGATTTGGTTAGAAATCTTCAGTTAAATTATCCTTTTTGATTCAATCATAAAGAAATTTTACATGTAACTTAATCTCAGTTAGCTTCACACAAAATTAGACAAGTCTTAACTAAAAAACGGATTATTATGATTACTAGAAAATAAAAGTAGTAAAGTGAAGTTACCGTCATTGCTTGCGTTGCAGATATAAATTCCTTCATTAGATCTCTCTAGAGTTACGAATGCATTGTTTGGTATGAAATCATATTCTGTCACTTCCCTAAAACAAAATTAGTTAAATATTTTTTAAAGCCATCTTCTTCTTTTTCTTAGAAGTTATGAGAAAGTTGTGTTATAATACCACTACTAACCAGTCACTTTTAAAATTCACTCCCTCATAAGCTAGTGTGATTGTTGGTTCTGGTTTTCCTGTTGCATTACATTTAAGTTCAATCATCGTCCCCTCAACTTCTGTTATGTTTTCAAAATAATCAACCAACGGAGGCTCTAGAACCTGTAAAATACCTTTAGTTATACAAATAAGTCTATCAGTTGAACTTAATATCAAAAAGTCTTTATGTTTACCTCTATTGTTATATTTTGAACAGTGAACCCAGCATCATTATAAGCTTGACATTCATATACTCCGTCATCTTGAATGGTAATATTTTCTATAAAAAGTTCGTTTACGATCTGTGTCCAATTTTGTAGTGCTTCAGGCTCCGCTTCCAGTTTCTTCCAAGAATATTTAGCGGGTGGAGTACCTTCCGCTAAGCATTCAATAGAAAGACTAAATCCGACGGGGACAGTTGCAGATGGATAAGCTGCTACTTTTGTGATCTTTGGTATTTTGTTTACCTAGAACAGTTTTAGTGTTAGTAATTTCTACACCATCTAAAAAACTATTTGGAGCTTGATTTAAAAAACAAAAGTTGCATTTCTCTCTCAGAGGTAGAACCTCTAGTACAGAGTTCCTTACTTTGACGTCTATAAACTTATCTACTTCTTCTCCAGTAGAAATAACGAGTGCAGTGCATTTGTATTTCCCAACATCATCTTCTGATACATTTCTTATAAGAAGTCCTTCTGGTACTATTGCGTACTTTTCGGGTGCAGTTGGAATCTGTATGAATATATTTTGTTTTAAACTGTTTCCAATCAAACTTAAGTGTAAGTAGGTACTAATTAAAAATTATTGACTATTTTTATTTCTATTTAACGAAAAAAGTTATAATAAATCATTAACCTCATATAAGTAGGTATAGGTACCGTAAATAAATTAGGCTACATTTGGTCTTTAAAATATCTCAACAAGAAAAAAAAACCATTATATCTCACATCTTCAAATTCATCTTTCACATTCCGCTGCCAGCTTATTTTTGGTTGCGATTCACCTTTGCCCTGACATTTTATGAGCGAATCCTCTTGAAAGGTGAGAAATTGGTCGTTCGCCGTATCGAAGAAGTATAACGGGTCTGAAATATCACATTTAGTCAGTTGACATAGGTACTTTATTACGTCTATAAGAGAACCAAACAATTTTCATAAAACAAAAATCGAGAATAAGTATTTCAATAAATATATTTTTTAATAAGTGTCGCTTTAAGTTTTTTATTTTTTAAATCTCTTAAAACTGTACACAAGCCTCCGTGCCCCGGCTAAAAACGGATCTGTATCAATGTGGCAATATGCCACGGCCTGATATTGAAATATACTTAGGTACGCTATTACATTTGAAAAGGGCAGATTATATCAAGATGGAAACAACAATGTTAAAATGAAGACAAAATGATTACTGCGTCTCCAAGTTATGAAGTGTTTGTGAGTGGTGCCGATAGAATAATTAAAATTAAGAAACAAATACAAATACATACCATAAACGTCAATAGTGTAAGTTTGAAGGTATCTCCTTCCATTTGCGTAAATGACGCACTTGTATTTCCCTGACATTGACTTGCTGAGAGTTGTGATGTGGAGATTGATGCTATCTGGTGTCTCTTCGGTGTATATGATATCGTTTGTACCTGGTCTTGTGAGAACAATTTTCATAATAATATCTAGTCATTTACTTTTATGAAGTTATCATAGTAATTAGTTGGTTTAGAAACAGATTCTGATGTCTAACTCACAAGATTCAGAAGATTGTGTGTGTAGTTTACAGATCTGGAGGTGCACTTATTATACTTTCGCGATTTGTAAACATAATTAAGAAGTTTAATACAAGTCTATAAGGTCAACCGGGGCAAATGCGTGGTATTTCTCGATCACTTCAAGTTAGAGCCTCATTGTGATCAAATGTATGACATTATCCACTTTTTGAAACTGTAGTCCAATATTATGGCTATTTCTGCACAAAGTTCAATCAGCGATATCTTCCCTGGAGCTTTACAGATGTTTCAAATTGACTATTTATTTTAAATGGGAATTTTAGATGCATTTGCCCCGCTTTGGGAAAATGCGTCTTTATTGAATAAAAACTTTAATGATAAGCTTTTCGTGATAATAACTAGATATAACTTTTTGGTTCCAATTTCTTTGCAATAGTATGATAGTTAAACTAGTCAAAAATAATAATTGATGCATTTAGAGACAATTTAGTAAAAATTGGGGAAATGCGTCTATATTTTGATAGACGCATTAGCCCCTTGTCAAATCCAGATGCTGTCAACATTTTATTTGGGTACGGACAAACTATCAAAACTCAACATAAGTCTAAAAATAACAAATGTAAGTAATACGATGGGACGATGGTAGACAAATTTCTACGCGTGAGATTTTGATAGAACCGTAGAACAATACAGATTATAATAAAACACAAATTTGAAGGCTACACCGCATTTTTTTAAATTAAAGTAAAGTATATTCTGACTTTTGTATATTTTCAAATAATAATTTGACAAAAACGATATAAAAACCTCCATGAGACCAGATTTTTTTTGCATTTAATTTTCATATTAAAATTTGCCGACATAAAAAGGTTGACGATATATGTTTTGGGGGTAAATGCGTCCCACAGTCGCAATTGCCCCATAACAGCAGACGCATTTACCCCAAGAAATTAATCCAAACCTTACAAATGGAAACATTCTTATTTCTGTATATAAAGCTTTTTCACTAAAAATAACTGTCTGTGTAGGTAGCCCATAGTTTATTCCTTATAATGATTATTGAATAAAATCAGTTAATTGAAGAAAACTAATGACTAACATGGATTTAGTAACTCGCCTCACGCAGTCAAAATTTGTTCAGAAACGTGCAATTTTCAAAATGGCCAATTACTCGAATATCTGAACTGCCACGCCATCCGCACGAACTGCATGTTCTGTATTTAGTTCAAACAAATGCAACTAGATGACAGAAGTCAACGTATGTTGAATAGTTCTCGAATAAATTCAAAAAAACGCATTTGCCCCATAGACGCATTTAGACTGGTTGACCTTATCGTTTTAATCTCTATAGTCAAGAGAAAAGTCTCTGTGTACCAGCAGTGGAAACGTAAATAGTAACGACAGATAATAATTTATTTTTTTTCAGATTACTAATCAGAGGATTGAGATCTACAATGGTGTAATTAACAGTTAAATTAAATGTCACATACCCCGTCTCAATCTTTTGATCGAGTGGATTCAGCCACTGCCGAATCTGGACCTTCAGTGTTGGATCGTTACACTGACATTCTTGGTAAAAGTTACTGCCGGTTGTCAGAACTGTGCTTTGGGGGTCATCACTGCTTTCGAAGCATGCGTCGCTTCCTGAAACAAATGCTTATCAAGTATATTTTCAAAAAAACCTCTCTAAAGTCGTGTGTTAAAATAATTTGCCAAATTGCATTCACACAAGTAACATTATACAATTTTATAGTTTTATAAAACACTAGAAACTGGCAAATTGCGCTTAATAAGTGCAGGGTCTACTATAAAAACTAGTATTTGGACTATTTTTACATTTATTTATGATTTCTGATGATGAAATTATATCTATAATTTTAGCATTGCTAAAATGTTATTATTATCGAATAATTAAGACCCATTCGGTTTAAATCAGTATCAAAATCTCCATGACGTCCATATGTGTGTATCTTTTAACATCTGGACTTGGGGTAAACAAAATCAGAGCTCTAGTGTGTTTATGATGGATACAATATAAAAAGATTAACCTTAATCGATAAAATTCCATTTAGTTTATTTTATTTATGATAATTATTGAACGTAGTTTGTGTTCTTAGTGATATAAGAATAATTTTAATTACTTAGGTGTTATAATATTACATACCGTAAAACACTCCAACATTGCCCACATTTTTCGAATAATTACAATTTTTGTTATTTTTTTGTATGGGGACACAAGTATTTTCTATTAGCATCTGCAACTATAGGATATTTTGCATGTATTATTTTATAAGATTTTGTTATTCGTCAATATTAAATCAAGTATTTTATTATTTTTAAAGGCGGGCAATGTTATCTCGACTTATTGCCAACATTGCCCGCGTTGATTTTTGACGCAAATATCTCCTCTCCGGCCTCTAATCAGCTGACAGCAAAACCTGTACAAGAATTCTGACCAAAACTGGCCTTTACTTTAAAACTAAAGCGAATCCATGTCAGGTTTCCTACCAAAATCCATGTTAGGCTAGTTGGGCAAAATTACCCTGACCTTGTTAGCATCTTCCATACAATTCGCTTTTCGCCTTTAGTAAAGTGATAGGGTTGGTACATCTCAGTAAACTGTTCTTGACTTTTTATTTCTTTTTATGTTAATAAAAAAACAAGATTATCTTCTATAGAATTATTTAAAAAACTTTTGAGTAACATGTTTGATTCAACTGATTCACATGCAAGTATTAACATTTATTCCGTGTTATTTTTAATACATTCTGGTTCCAATCTTTCGTCTGGACTTTCTTTGACGAATTCGAGATTTTGTTCTTGCTTTTAAGAAATAATAAAAATAAATTATCTAAATAATCAAGATAATAATAATTAGCAAAAAAAAAAAAACTCGGATGTGTCAACCCTAAGCTTATTTTGACTGCGGGCAATGTTGTCAATAGTAGATCGCAAAAATACCAGATAACTTTGCCCACCATTATAACTTTAGTTATACAAGAGCTGCATCAATGACAATAAAGTTATAATAATACCTTAAGTTTTTTATAAATTAAACTCATCTGTGTTTTCTCCATCACGCACAATCCACTTTTGAATTTTCACCAAAATTTGCCCGCAAAAATACATTCTGTCTTTGACGAGTTCCAACAAGTTACTGAGTGACTTTAGCGTTACATCCAATAGACAGTGGTGCTAAACACAAAACCTATTTTCTACCAAAGTCAATAAATGTCACCATAGTATTCAGATATTTTTGCTATTAAAAGTTTTGCTTAAAAATTGGTCTTCGGGCAAAATTACCCTCCGTGGCAATGTTGGAGTGTTTTACGGTACGTTCACCAAAGATATTGTTACTAAGTATATGGTTCACTGTTTTTCATGTATGTAGATATCCAACTGGAAGAATATATCTATACCTACTTGTAGTTTATAGCTTTTAATTAAAAATTTTAATGCACATGCTGATATTCTGCCCATTTAAATCATTGCATCATAGTTTATTCTAAAGCCAAACTGCTCATCAACGTTTTATGGCCAACAAAGTCGAAGGATCCTTTGTGTTCTAAATATAATACGGAGATAGACATAGATGTGTAGAAATGTCTCAGCTTCTACACAAGTGGAATGCGAGGTCGAAATCATTAAGAAATTTGGTTTATTAAGACACTAGACATGTAGGAAAGGTTCCTATACACTAGACATGTAAAAATATGTCACACACACATATCTGGTATTTCTGCTCCATAGTTTACTTTTATGATACTTATAATAAATAATATATTTTTTCTGGGAAAAAGCCTTGGTAAAGAGTTAGGACGCTTTAAAAATATAAATAAAGCATCGAAAGCGACAAAGCTTTTTGAATTTTTTTTTTCATTTTTTTAATAGTCTTCAATAAATCCACCAATCAAAAACCACGAAAATCGGTTCAAACATCCCTGTACGACGCGTGTGTAGTGTACATTTTCGTATTTTATGTCTTCCCTTAAAACAATTTAATATGGGTTGTAACAGAAATTAATATTAAAAGATAAGCAAACAAAATGAGCCAATTATAACCAATATGGAATACCCCTCAAAATATAATCTCATAAATTTGGTTCCCCCAGGTGATCGGTTCGTTAGCATCGGAGCCAAAAAATATGGAAATCTACGATTTAATGTTATTTCTCCCAAGTGTGGAAATAAACACTTTCAAAAATCTTTCGTGATGGTTTTGACCCCTTTTGAATAATAATCTCGTAGGTAAGGCTGAACATTGCCATCATGTAGTGTCAATAGTGCAACATCGTTTTATATCTTTATGTAAATTTTGTAGAAATGATCTATTTACATACATTACTTCAATCGTAACAAATATTCCATTTTATTGTATAAGCAAAAGCTGATTTTAAAATTATTAAATTGGTTGATTTCAGTGATCTTGTGTTTTAAATGAAATCAAGCTTTTAATCCTTGCCAGTTGAAACGCAGACAGAGGTCCTGATGCTGATGATGATTGAAAATAACTTTTATTCTAAACTGTTACAAAACTTGCCGTACTCAACAAAACGATTACAGTACAACACAACATGAAGTATTTATTAAACAAACTCACGGCTTAATAGAAGTTAATTGGACAAAGTGTCGGCCACCGCGCGCGAGGATTTAACCGACGCAGCACGAAAGTTAAATACGTTGTTTGATAGTTAACTTTGATATGAAGACATTAGGGCTGAGAAGCTGAGGTTTTTGAAACAGTGTCAATGACTTTAGAACCATGTTGGCGGGTGCTTATAGACTTTATTTCCGAATGTCGTGGGTTCAGACTGCGACACCAAAAAATAATTATATGCGCTTTAAAAACACGTGCTGTAACGGTGAAGGTGATCTTGAGAAATAAGCTTGTTTTGAGAACTTTGAAAAGTCTGATAGACAAATGGCGAAAGTGAGAAGTCCCTGCAGTAATAACATAATAATTATAATTTATTCATATCTGTTCACAGTTTATTCTCCTTTAGAAATTATATATAATCTCAACGGAGACACACCAACATACATCCTAAGATTAGGTACCTTTAGAAACGTCTTGGTTCTTCCCTTAGTAATCAATGAACGAGGCTTCTGATGAAAGATTGAATGAATCGGGGTTGGCATTGTAATGATTCTGATTGGATCTTGTTTACTTGGAAAATGTTGGAACGAAATTCAGAACTCTAGAAAAAGGATATTACAAAACTTTATCATCGTCATAACGCGCCATTTAGGCACGTGCCTCCCCAATAGAACACATATTGTCTAATTAAATTATTAACTTTTTAAACTGTCATGGTTTTTAACTATATTTGAAACTGAAACGGTTAATACATACTTAGACCATTATTAACATTGAGTTTAAATCATGGTATGTTATACCCGTTTCAGTTTCAAATATAATTATATTATTGTTGATTATTTATATGTATTGACTCTGTTATCATTTATTAAGTTAAAGAAGAAATACATTAAAAAAACATTAAGTGGATTTACCACTTTACATTGACATGTAAAGTGGTAAATCCACTTTACATGTCAATAACTTTAAGTACATTAAATCAAATATATTAATAATATTTTCACAAATTAAATTATAATTATATATAGTAATTTTCTTTGTAGACAAAGCCTTTGTTTTGTGTAAAAAAAATATTCTATGGTATCGTGCATATTTCTGATGACGATTGAAAAACCGTTTCAAGCCCCTTAACGAAATTGTAGATGTAAAATGATAATTATCGAAATAAAGTGGGTGCTGATTACAATACAAATTAATTACCATCGCACCAAGTTAATTCGTGACCATGCAAACAATTAATTCGTGAAGGCAATTTAATTTGCGAACAATGAAATACAATAGCTAGATATCAAAATTATCATTGTTTGGAGCCTCTCTGACCCATACAGCGAGACCGCATAGAGACTGAATGGATGATAAATGAATTAACTCTTAAACAATAGCACGGGATTTTAGAAGTCAGTTGATTTTATAACTTGTGTATGTTTATACTCTGAATAAGACACTTGTATGGTTTATATAAAAATAGTATCGTAGAAAATTGTGCGTTGAAATGCATGACTACTTTCGATGATAATTACTAAAAGTAGTACCTAAAGAGATTTTTCTCGAAAATTTTTATTCGCTCAAAGGTTCTATCCTGATAAGAATCTTGATTTTGTGAAAATATCCAAGAACCAAAAGAAATATAAGCTTGAACGTGATTGTGCCTCATTGTCCAATTGAATAAATTTCGTAAACGGTCTCTTTGTCTGATCCCATAATAAGATAAATCAAGACTGACACGGTTTATTATTGGTATCAGGGCTTGAAATTATAACTTTATGGTGGTGCGGTCACGAAGCTATTATTAATTTTCTAGGTTAGTACTTTGTGTGTTTGAGACGTTTAGCAATATAATTTGTTTATGTAGAGTTCATACTATTCTTAGAGATTTTATTACATATTTTGGCAACACATGACAAATATTTTCACACATAATTTACAAATATTGCTAAGAGTTTTTGATTTGATTTTTTTGGTAATCGCATTAAGGAACACATGAAGATGAAAGTTGTAAAAGTAACATTTGAATAATTTTTGATATAATAGTTTAGCAGTGTGACAAGGAAGTTGGTATAAAATATTCATTGTATTTCAATATTGAAATGACCCTGCCTGACCTACAGATCTATGAATGCTTAGATGCACACGCTTTGACAGCATGATTCTTTTCCTTCAATAAGCAAACACGCGCTCGGCATAACAAATAATTGAGCGTAACTGAGCACGCAGCTTCAAACGGCCGATGCTCGGTCACCAGCTTATTAAGCTCGTTAAACACGGTGACGATAGCAATTCCTAAAAGTATGCCACAAATTGTGTCATAGCATAGCATACTCATAGATATAATATACAAGTATGTTACGGCTTTGGTCGCGTTTTTTGGATTTTTAGGATATCAAAATCGAAGGTAACTTTTATTTCAATGGTTAGTAAAGTTTCATTTGAGAGAAGTCCCCGTGCTCCAGCAGTAGGAACGTAATTAGGAGTGATAATGATGATGATGAAAGTCTCATTTGATAAATTAAACATAACTAAAGTTGCAATTATATTATAAAAAAATCATGGTTTTTACAATATATGTACAAAAACGGGTCCTATTCAATCTATAATTTAATTATGTACACAAAAACCTCTTGCTTGTAACCTACTTATGAAGCAGCAAGGTAAATTCAACAACAACATTGTTTCACAGTTCCGGGATTCTTGATAAAAACTTTTTCGAACAGCCATAAATTCGATCAAAATGCTTTAGAAAACTTTATTAAGTTGAAATTAATTTTCTTAACCGACGTCGTTCCCATGACTGTCACGGAAACTGGTTTCGTTAACTTGAATTCTATAATGAACTCCGAATTATTTCCTGGAATTTGTATAACTTTGGCGTTTTTGATATTCAATTTGTCTTGTGATTCGATTCTTATGCAAACAGTGTAACCGGAGATTAAACTTTGTATGTATTTAAGCAACGTTCGAAGATGACGCATATAAATCAATTTGAAGTTTAATTACTAAACTACGTTTACAAAGTAGGAACCATTATTTTTTTAAATTTATTTAGATTACAATTTATCAATAAGGCAATCGGTAAATTTAACCTACTGTCCAATCATTAATATTGAATTTATTAAATTATTATATTAAGTAATACACAATTTGCTTAGTATGCTTTTAGTAGAACATAGTAGAAGATATTTCTACTACATAGATTACCCCATAGAAGATCATGCAGGTAATTATATCCCATAATCAGCATTTTGCCGTATTTTATACTTATCGTATTTTGAAAGTGCGTTTCAAAGTACCTACGATTTTTAACAAACATATACAACATTCAAAAATTACTATTTATGAATGTACACATATTATTTGTCAAGACGCCGCGCGCTCAGATGACATTTTGAAATGTGGTTAAATGATGTCAAAATTAAGTAAATTGCTAGGTTCCACAAGAAACATGTTTAAATAAACATCATATAAATTAGACTGAACCAACTGGTCAGTTGGCGTAGAAGAAATAGGTAAATGCAGTTTGAATCATGAGAGAAAGAACCTAATACATAAATAACTAGGCCTATAAACTCTACTCAGCTCAAAGTCACATAAACACGATCGCACTCAAAAGCTACCAAATGAAAAAAAATGACGTTATACAAATTGAATCTTTAAGATCCATTCATTTCAAAAAATTATAAGATAACAAAGACAGAAAAATATCAACAACTAGAATAAGGAATTAAACAACTTACAAAATTGACAACAAGGTTCTCTAATCAAATATCTTTAGAATACCTACATAATCACAAACATTATTTCAAGTATTACAAGGCTGTTAGTAGCGTAATTATTATACTGCTTTAGCCCGGCCTCCTCATTCGCAGCACACGTAATGAACAGTTCGAGTATGTGGTGATTCCATACAAGTGTTATCAACATCATTAGGTAATCGAATCAGCGACTGCGGTGGTCGTTTTATTGCACGGGTTTCTGTCTAACTAATGCTAAACCTAGAGTAGGTACTAAGTAATCTAGTCGATAAACTATATTTGCTATAATATTAGCCGTCCTGCGAGCAATGACCAATACTTAGCTTTGCTGATAATATTATTCGTTACGAAAATATGTTTTATTGGAAAATGTAACAAAAAGCACTAACAAACAATGGCATTAAAATTATTTAATTTATTGATGATTTTGATTTTGTTTCATAATAATCCGTGCTTATAATAAAGCAAACAACTGCAGTAAAAATAATCATAAAAGATTTCATCTTTACTTACAAACTTAACATTAATAAAATGGATCGAGTTAATACAGTTATTATCTACCGAATAACGTTTTCTGTTATTATTAGTACCTACGTCATTCCAAGACAAAAATATGTCACAACTACTGTTCTATTTTGCCTTGTGTCAATTACACTTAATTTATTGTATTACCGCATGGGGTGGAGATGGCAAAACATTGTTAACAGAGGCTACGAAAAATTCTGATTAATTGTGTATAACTTAGTTGGTTTACCAGAATACATCCAGCAGCTACGTTCTATTTACTGTACCATCTTGCTGCGATCACCAACTTACCTGTTAAGCCTGTTGATAATACCAAAACGTGCAAGAGATTTATAATGACTTAAAGTAGAGACGGATGCCCGTTTGTGGGAGTAAAAATATATTGTTAAGATCATGATGATGACATAAAGCTTTTGCACATTTGCTAAGGTCAGGCCAAATGAAACGTTCCTGAGTTTGCATTGTGGTTACATAGAGATAATTTTGCGTTGCATACGACAGAAACAGTTTGTGTGAAACTTAATGCGTCGTGAATTTGACTTTACACGCTAACAAACTTACTCATTAATTACACTCTGTTTGGCGCCATTTAGTAGATTTCCGACTCTTATACATCCAGTAATGTGTATTTCAGCTTTGATAATTATTTTAATAGTGATGTATCAGATGTAAATGAGAGTTAATGTTGAACAATCTAACAAACAACAAAGTTCATTAATATTTAGGATGCTGGCTAACAATACTGACTATAACAATATAAGGTACTATCGTTTACAATGTACAAGTTCTTATACACGATCAAACTTGGCACGCCTGTACAATCAAACACTATCCAGAACTCTAGAAATATTCGATTGTCTAGGTCAAACCGGCATCGTGATGTAGTGATTTATAATTACACAATAAATAAAAATTTTAAATAAATACCTAGATGCTCTCTCTCCATAAAGAACTTACATATTAAATTATTTGTCTCTGAATTTTGATGAATGATGATGATGATAAAAACTGACAGGCGAGTGAAATTAAAGGCCTTCTTTATTCCCTTTTGACATCACAGTTCTAAAACGAATCTAGTTTGATAGTGTAGCTAAACCTTAATCGCATAGCTCCTCAGTGGCTGAAACTGGTACATTGATTCTGTCAAACCTTCCAACTCGCTGGGCACGTCTAAACTTTATACAACTCCATTTTCCAGTGTCCGTCAAACCTTGTGTTTGCTGTTTACACAAACTTGATAGTGTTGTAAGGCATTAAACACGAACGTTGGATTGAAGTTGGACGTTGAATAAATAGTGTGATAAATCTTTTTGAATGTAAAAGGGTAACGATGTTTGTTTAAACTAACTCGTATTATTGTGTATATGTTATTATTATAACTGTTATTAGGTTATTACTGATCATATCAATTTTCTTTGTTTTAACTAAAAATATTCAAGTGTCACACTCACAGGTTAATAATGAATGGTTAATACATTGAAGATATTGCATCTAGATCAAAGATCAAATTGTTTGCAAACGTTATTGTAGTCACTAGATACTGGCATGAGTGTACAACCAGTAGTCACTAGATATTGAGCTGAGTATAATTATAATAACTAATACATTGACATGTGAAATTAATGCGGCCTTGGTGAATAATAAAAATGAAATAGAGCAATTATTAATATAACCACTTGTCTGTCTCTTTGAGAGTTTTTTATGCAAAAACGAATACCTATTTGTCTATAGATTTTAGGTACGTGCTTATAATTTTATTTATAAATAGTTTATACTTAATAATAAACTTTTTGTTATTTTTGGGGTTGAGCAATTCAGAAATGAATGTATGAGTAATGCGTATAAAAAAATTAATTAAATAGCGGATTGATTTAACATGAATATTATAGTCACTAGGACTAAGTGTTAAGAGTTGGCCAACAAACAAATAATTAACATATATTTTTGTTATTTTTTATAATGTGGAAGTAAAATATACATATTTAAACCCTTTTTTTTATTTTATGGCAAAACAAAATTTGCGGAGTCTAATTATCTAATAATGTTTCTAAAGCTTAATAGAGGATGTTAAAATAATATTTAAAAGATAAAACTAATTGGATCAAAATGGAAGTACCTAATTAGGTTAATATTTCATAAAAACATGTATTTATTCTTACTTATTTAAGTTTTGGATCAATTAATAAATTATGCTTTTAATTATATACTGATAAATAATTGGTAGATATTATTAAATCGAACGACTGCGTGAATAAATTTTATTACCTTCTGATATTACTTTTCAGTTAATCCTAACACTCGCAAATAATATTACGAGTATAATAAGAAAATAAACAAATTTCAATTAAATCGTATTGTAAAATAATAAATTAACAATAAACTAAAAGAAACTCACCTTTCATAGCAACGAAAATAATCACAACAAAAACAAAATCTTTTCGAAAGCGCAACATTTTCCTAATTCAAATTTCTTTTTCCACAATAGACAGATGTCAAGGTTGACACATCCTATTTCCCGCGTTCTAAGTTCAATTTCGTTACGTTCCAATTTAAGAATTTTTGTTTTGTGCGTGTTCGTTCGACCGAAGTTACACTGAACTAACGTATGACTTGTGCCTCTTTGGCTGATACTCTGAGCTCGGAAATGGGACGTAATATTGAAGCATAAACATCATGCTTATTTTTAGAGCGCTCTGAAATTGTCCCATGGAATGCTGTAAGTACTGATTATAATGTCGGAGTTTCTTTTGACAATCATAGCGTAAATTCCCCAGGGAATTTATGAGTTTAAATTAACTAATTTAATAACTATTTAGTAGATCTATAGCCATTTTAGGCAAACCATAAGTTACCTACTTACATGTTGTTTGTTAGTTTAAATTTAGCATTTCAATTCATGAAAATTACACAAGCTGATCAGGCTCAATATTATAAGGATAAAGTATTACAGCGCTGATAAAAATAACATTTCTACACAATATAAGCATTTTCCTCGCCTTATGCAAACATTAATTTTCTTACCTTCCGCTGGGTAAACCTCAACAAAATTGTGTTTTTATCATAACATCCATCAATTTGATCATTATCATCCTAACGAGATATTTTTGTGCTCCACCCTTTTTATGGGTCTTATTTCAGCGAAAAATGAACAAGCAATGAGTTTTCTCTCCACTTAAGCAAATCGCATCTTGTTACAAAGTGGGGTGCAAGAAAGGGTTGTAAAAAGTGGAAACTTTGCTTAATCATTCGCTTCTGGTAAGTGCAATGTTTAAAACACCCTAAGCTTACAAACTAAAACATCAGCATTGTACGCGCGATTTCAATTCGTATAAAATTTTCTTTTTATCTTAACTTTGAATATTCTAGCAGGTATCTTCTTGAGAAAAAAAATTGGTTTCTTTACTACTCGAGAATGATAATGACAATATATAGAGACGACCGTGTGGCTTTGCTCGCTCTATAAGTACCTATGTTTTCTCGCTCAATTCAATTCGAGATAACGTTTTAATTAAATTCTATAGAAAAAACTTTACCGTAACAAAAAAAAACTCAAAGCAATCTCAACGAAAGGATATCTTCTATAATCCTTTCTAAACAAAACCAAACGCAATAACAGACGTAGGGGCAAACACAATAATTTTCTCCCATATTGAAACCAACCTTTCAGTGGGTATTACAATTTTCCCCATTTTCCCCGTGGCAGGGACCACTCTAACCGCTTTCCCCAATTTTGGGTAAATGTCCGGAGAATTAGTTAAAGTAACTTGCTTTTCTGTTTGTTAACGGTAATGCGTAATGCAATTTCGTATGTTTCTAATGAATTTCTGGAGTTAATACTACAGCTTATTCCCGTGCGAGTTACCTCGAAAACAGACCAAGATTTTTTGGATATAATAATACGCTTATCCCCCTTTTTAGGGGTAAAAGGGATTATAAATATCCATATAGGTAAATAAAAATAATTTATGCATTGAATACCGATGATTGATGAAGCACACCCGGACATACCTAATATAAACTTACAAAAAACAATTTAATTTTTAAGATTTCCAAAAACTGTCCTGAAACTCAATTTGATTTAATTTAACGGTTGAGTGGCCAGTTACCAACTTATACCCTATCGCCGGCATCTGTGCCGGGGCAGCACATTTACTCTGTAGCATGAGAGATAACGAGCTTTTTTGTATATAATATCACATCTCATATGTTTAAAATATATTGATATTGCGTGTGTGTTTCGGATGGCGGTGTGTGTGCGTGTGTGTGTATATAAAAATAATCATCAGAACAACCAATGGAATCCATTATATCTCTTAGTAGGTTCAAAGATATCCGTGGCTGGCTCGGCTGAAAAAATGAAGAATTATTATAAATTTTAATCAGTTATTATATAATTCATTATGATATTCGTAGTTTGATATAGTAAGTATATAATAGTACAAAAAAATATAAAGCTGTTAACAACCCGATGATTTTATTTAGTTGTTTGTTTAAAGATAGATTTAGCTGATCAACAGCGTTACTTTAAACTCTCATACAGATCACGTAACCTTTTTATCATTAACTCCTAAACTACAACATCTAGCCATTTCAGGATCATTGTCTTGGAAGCTTTTGAAGTTTCAAATCGATGCGCTTTGGTAAGGAGAACCTAACTGTTGTAGAGCACTGTAGTTTCATTGGAACCATTGGACCATAGAGTAATAGGTAGTTTAATAGACAGGAACATTCCGTAACGAGTCAGAGAAAGGAAATGTTTTTGTACCATATTACCTATTTTTAGTATTCTCTCAGCACCAAAAGTTTGTTTAGGTACGTATTCGGTAAACCAAATTATTTTTTTATAGTTAATTGACCCTTGTTTGACCACAATCTCACCTTATGGAATGTGTCAAGATGTGGCCGAGGGTGGATCACATTCACAAGGGTCTAAAAGGTACCTATTCACTCACTTGTCTTGAAGAGATGTTTCAGGAAAGACAGCAGCAGGCAACGCATTCCACTTAATTTTTTAATTTTTCAACTCTTGCAGACTTCAATTCATTTCATTTCTGCAATGTAAGTTTCACGACTGAAATCATGATGATGATTCCAATTTCTACCAATTAGCTTGTTTAGTTGTCTCGGAACAAAGAGCTTCAAAGCGCACTATTTTTAATGAAGTGCTGCAATCTTGCAATTAGAACTAATTTCTTAAGACAATGAAAGCACTGAGTACTATTGGATGATTTGTTATTCGTTCAAATTTAATTCCTTCAAAAAGTAGATTATTTTAGTAAGCACGTGTGTGTAGTAGTATAATTATTGATTTTTCTTAGAAAACGCAGTATTATATCATAGTTATTATTTTATAAGTTAATTTTCAATTAAATATTTAAAAAAATAACTTTTTAATAGGTATAATACATTTAATTAACCTAACTGGAAACTTATTATAGTTTCCCAAAAATAATAAAACGAATAAAATACATTTTATTTCTTTAGTTTTCTTGGTGTGCTCGAATACTTATACATATTTATAAGCTCAGATTATACTAAACGAGACAATAATCATCAAAGCACGTCAGAATTAAAAGCTCATCGCTCAGGGAGGTGTGATGATGGCAAGCGAGCTGCCCGTGGTCTCGAGCCATCTGGACAGCTTTTAATATAAAAGCACATAAAAGCCATTCTGTGTTACCACAAGTCTCACTTACAAGGAAGGCGCGCACGATGTGGTGGAAACAGTAGCGTAGCTTAGATTTGATAGTGAATGCAATAATACTCGTAATATATTGTTGTGTGTGTGTTTACGTGTACAATATTGTATAAAATCCATACAATTCTGAAATAAATGATTAAATTGTTTTAAACAAGCTTGTTGCCCGAGACACAGGTAAATACCAGTTCAGGCTCCGTCTATGTAATATTTGAACTTTTAAATAAGAAGACTTTATGTTATTTTTAGTTATATTCATGTTTTTAAATAATAAATATTTAAAATCTTTTAAATTAATAATAACAATGGTAATGAAAACGCGTTCCTTTAAGTGTTCTGGCTTGATATTTTGGTTTTTAATTGTGTTATAACAAAATGAATAAAATATTGCTTCTATTTTTATACGGAAAACCTAAAATTAATAACAATAAATAGATTCACACTGAAACATCTTGTCCCGTGATAAGCTCTAAGCTTGTGTTAAGGGTGCTAGCTTCCCTTCTGTTTAACAATATATTTTTCGCAACAACAGAACGACCGTAGGGAAATGAATAGGCACGCTCATTTTTCTGGCGCACTTTACACTAAATCAATCATTGCCACAAGTGATGGGGAACACAATAGGCCCGTTTTGGAAGATTAACTTTGCCTTTTCTCTTTTTTGTTCTGCGAGGTACCTACTGTCGGTTTTAAAAGGAACTGTCAACATTTTACAATAAGTTAGCTTTCTTTAGACTTTATATGGATGTTACTTAGCTTCTAAAAATTTCGGTCTAAGCTTAGCATGCGTTTGTTTTTTACATGATGATCTTCACGTCACCTCAACTCACCTCAACTCACTTATGAATAGGAAACCATGTTTTGACATTTTTGAGGACAAATGGCATACTATTTTAGAATGTTGTACACAATATAGCGAAAACCCTAGCTCATTATTACCATGGTAGTTTTAAGTTAGTAAGTAGTTTTTTTTTATTTTTAAGTATAATATTGTATGTTTTCATTATGTTTGTATATTTTTGCTCTTCTTTATTTTATAAATTGTAGGTAAGTCCCATGTAATGCTTTAGTGTAAACTGTTATGTTACATTGTGTGATAAAATAAAGAATTTGAATTTGAATACCACTATTTTCTCAAAATGTCCAGTCATTCAAAACCCGCAACCAATTCCGAAACTTGTAGCAGATTTTCTCCACGACAAATATCCTAGACCACTAAACAGCGAAAACCAACGACAAAATGTCCAAGTTTTTGGCAGCTATATTGCTAATAAACAATTCCAGTAAGAGTGTAAAGCGTAAAAGCGACGCGAGAAATTGCGGACTCCAAAACTATTTATTGCTAGGTGCAAGCGCTTGCAGACTTTTACGTACTAGCTTTTCTACGTTTCACGGCAGTATGTTGTTATAATGGTATTTTAAACATGACACATGGATCAAAATCGTGATCGAGAAACGATTGTTTTGTCCCGATGCGGGAATCGAACCCTTGTGTCGCAGGCGAACCTTTGCCCTCTACACCAATGTTGGAATTTTTATACTTTTGTGAGTAATTAGTAACGCAATTCTTTATTAACTCCAGAAATGGTTTACGATCGTATTGAAAGATGAATGAACTCATAATACTACAATGGAAATAGCTTTGGTTGCAGACGAAAATAACTTAGAACATCATCATCATAACAACCCACTACGCCCGAATACTTGGCCCGGTCTCCCATAGAACCCAATCCATAAGGATTAGGTATTTAAGTTGGCAAAAAAGTAAAAAGTGTGCACAATTTCAATTTTTTCAATTTCAATTTATTTATTCATACTTTTAGATCACAAAGAACACTTAGTCACGTCAAACATAATAAAAATATTTAAAATAATAAAAATAAACACGCACAGATAGTCAGATAGTCATTTATTTATTGGTAAAATTTAGATATTGCACGCTATTGTGAGTCCCGTGCCTAATGGTTAATGTAATGAGTTGTGTTATCTATCTTTATTATAATTTTTTTTTACTGTTCGTTAGTCTCGCAAAATATCCGGAACTGCTAGACCGATTAAGCTGATTTTTGAAATGTTCGTTGTAGTAGTTCGTTGTAGTTGGAAAGGCTTAAAACTTGAGAAAACTATAGAAAGCGGGCGTGACCGTGGGTAGGTCAACTAGTATCATTCAGATAGACACAATTTCAATTTTGCACACCATAACATCAGTTGCATAGTTTTAATGATTTAATTTATGCACACATAGGAACAACCAGAAACGTGAACGTTTAAACCGTATACGAAAATGAACTAAGTTTCACCATTGTTCTTTTACCGACAAATAGACAACTATTGTCCAAAGACGTTGAAACAGCGCCGGCTGGCGAGGGGAGAGCGGCACAGATGCTCCTCGGTTATTACCACCTAACAGGGGAAGTTGGGGCAGTTTAAGAGCAAATCGGTAATCAATATCGCTAGGGCAACCTTTGTTACCTTTACTTTGTATGTTAGTTGTAATGGGCGGGAGTGGATTATGGTATTAGCTTTATATGTTACACTTGCTTTGGACTTGCAGTTTTATCAGAGATAATAAATAGATTTTAAGTTTTTCGTGTTTTCTGCGGTTCAAAACATTAGGTATTGTTTTAGATTGTAAGCTAGGTTCTACTGGTCTCCTTAAAATCCCAAAAAAAAAACATGTCATTCCCTGAAGATAATCCATCCGTATCAAATAGAAAAAATATTGTTTTTGACGTTTTATATACTTACTATTTTACTCTAGCAGAAATACGTCTATTACAATCTTATAAAGGTATTTACACAAATGCTATCTAATAACATAACTAATTATAACTTACAACAAGCAAGCTGTCTACCGAAAACACCAAAGGATCCATTTCAGTACTCACGAAGTTTAGACACTTACAAGCGGAAAGCAGAACTTTGGAGATCTGGGATTTGTATCAAACTAATCTGTCTGTACTACTAGAACGCTTAAGCTATAACATTTGGCAATGTAGGTAATTGTATTTCTAAAGCTTTACTCACACTACCACGCACAACGCTGCATCTCTTAGAATTTAAACACGCGTGGATGCATTTTCAGTGCGGGTTTCTTTACAAACGGAAATACAAGCAACAAGAGGATCCGGAGATTGAACGAGTGATGTTTTATTTAAGAAAATAATTGATGTTAACTATATATAAATTATTTGTTTCTGCTCTATTTAAATAACTTATTATTAATATGTTTATTGGATGTACTAGTAATTTTTATAAATATTGTTAAGACATGACGATTTAGACGTTATGTTAGGTTATGTTCAATATAAATTAATAAATAAAATAAAGAGCGACACGCATTTACGCAACATGTAGCGGGATGCGTGGTAGTGTGAGAATGGCATAAGATCTCAACAACAGTAATGTGAGTTATTTGTACCATAGTTTATCATAACTCAGACTGAACCATAGCTAATCTGTGATAGGAATAGCCCCAATTGAGCCAAGTTACCTTAGTTGAGGAGTCTACTGTAAACTTAACTTTCAAAGTAGGTATATTGTGATCCCACAGCGATCCATAGATTATGCATAAGCTACAATAAGTACCTTACCTACGTGGTTAAATGTTGACTTATGATAATATAAAAATGTGATATACTTGTGTTATCTAATTTTGACTTATATACCTATATCGACTCATCCGTAGAACATAGTTTGATCTGCAAAGTTGATGGTTTTCAGTAGAGGCCAGAGAAGTTTTTGACTTCGTTTAAGAGTTATAACTTTTAAACGGTGAGACTTATCATTGAGATTTTTTGGTATGTTGTTACAACACCGCAGCATAGTTAATTGCTTTGTGTTGTATATTTATTATTCTTTTTTTTCCGGAGATAGCAAGTCCCATGTAAACATTGGACGTTGTACGGTAAAACAGTGAGGGTCCGTTGTCAACACTAAACTTTGTTCTACGGAAAAATCATAATGAAATGATGTTCTATATATTGATCGTTTTACGTCGGAATCACCTTTTCCGTAAGAGTTCTATGTGAATAATATCCTTATAATAATGTTAGTGAAACTATGTCTAGCTTACATTATTTATACCTATATATAAATATATTATTTAATTTTAAAATAATTAGGATATTTTGTGAATTTAAAATCGTTTAAAACTAATTAAATCTCAAAATAAGTAAAACAAACTTTTATTAATTCAAAAGTTTGTTCTCAAGACTCACTTTGAATATCAATCACGCGTTACTTATTAGAAACTTAGTACCATGTCCTTCCGTTAGAACAACATGAAAAAGTTTAATTAAGTACCTACCCAAAAGTTGTATTTTTTTTATCAGAATACTTAACATCAGACAGGGGGTTGATCATCAGGTTTGCATTAGTTACATAATCCTACTTAAACAAATAAAAATCAACCTTTATAAGTAGTTACTAAATAATAGCTAACTTTTACAACGTGGAATGTCATTATTATTATTTCGCTAAATGACGAATACAGCTTTAAAATTAAGCAGCAGATAAAATACCATATAATTTAGTCCAGTAACTCATCATCCGACTCTTCTAAAGAATTACGCAGTGTGATGAGGTAAGGATGATACTCCACGAATATAACTTTTGAGTGGCACTTATCCTTATCTAATAAATCTCTGTATTTATCATCAGAAACCTTAAAACATAGTTTTAATTCATTTCATAATTTGCTGTAAAATTATGAAGTAAAGTAATATTTAAAAACATAATTTGCTTGTGTTACTGCTCTCTGCATGAAGTTCTTTAATGCTATTCCAGTTCTTCTCCTCAATATCTTTCATCCATACCTTGTCATTAACTTGTCATTGACATAATAAAATCAAAGAGCGAAAAGAGCGTTGCGAAAAACATAGGTTTCCCCTTTATTCTTGGCTCATATTACTAATAAACGCCATTCAAAAGGAGTATAGATAGTTTTGGTTTAAGAAGCTCTTTCAATAACAGAATTAACACTATCATCTTCTTTTCGGACATGTTCCTTAAACAAGACGGATGATTAACTTATTTGTGGCGTAAACATGCAATGGAAACACAAAGCAATTAAATAAAGTGATAATCTCAGTTCGTAAATATCATTGTTTTTATTTTGCGCTTTACCTCTTTCTGAAACCACAAAGCGATTTCTAGTTTGGCCCACAATAATTGTCCAACAAAAACCTAACTTCTTGGTCAACATTAGCAAGAATACATTTTAAAAGGCAACTACGAGTATGTAGTAACATCATTTGTCTACGCTTTCCTACTGATTCATCCCAAATTATAGCAAATGACCTTATTCTATTACCCATTTCAAAACTTATAAAATTGAAATATTATAGCTTTCTCTTATAGAAAATAGGTTTATATTGTCATGAGTCCACTGCAATCATTCTTAAAATCAAACACAGCAAAACAGTGTTTTCATTTGAATGTTCAGTGTTTTTCTTTTTAAATCCCTTATTTTTAAATCAGGGTCCGTCAGGTTTTTCTTTAGCCGGAAAACATGTCATTCGTAGCACAGTTTGTTTGGGATATGGAAATCTAGATTAAAGTTAGAGTTGACTATGTCGCGATAATGGCGTTACTTTGTAGCTTCAGTGTAAGAGGTTTAGTTCTGGAGATCAAAACACTGTTTGAAAATTTTGGAAATACAATGGAGTTTATTTGTAGAAAAAGCTTTAGGCTATTTTTTTTCCTACTGCCCCAGGAAATAGGGACAATATGTTAAGGTGACGATTGTGCTGATTTGTGACGATCGTCATTAACATCTGACAAAAAATAACTGTTTTTGTTTATAACTATGAGTATGGCAGAATTATATGAACACCTACAAATTTAGAGAACAAATTATTATAAAATAAAACTTGAAATTAACGAAGTTTTAAATCGAACAATGTCCTATTTAAACTCGTTATTCCAGTAAAAACGTCCTATTTTAACATCGACTCCGTAAATTGTAAAACAGATTCCACCATAAAAAGTCCTATATTCACATAAAATCCATAAAAACTCATCAGTATCCGTCAAAAATGGTCCTATATTTTCATATGACTTGTACTTTATCGTGTTTATTTTTATACATAAAATGATTATACTGAAGACATGTATTAAGTTAATCGTTCTTTCGTATTAATAATGAGTTTCACTAGATTTCCGTCAAAAAAAGTCCCAAATAAATATCGAACGCCCGTAATGATCTACCGCTTTCCATCGTATAGTGGCTGGACTGAAAAACGGACCGCGCTATCTTGCCGTCCCCGCTTCCGATTACTGTCGCATGGGCAGTCAGTGCGTTGTTCTGCGGAACTGATATCAGATGCAACGTTATTCGACTCTATATCTCCGTAACTACATTAGATATAAAAATTCTAAAAACGCACCTCTGTAGAGTTTGAACTCCATAACACGTTTAGCTGATAAAAGTACTTTTGGTCTATGGTCACATAGAACTCTATTCTACGCATAGGTCGATATATTACTTACTTATAAAGTTATTAAACTATATATTAGTGATACGATTTAATAAATTAAAACATTATGTAATAAGTACCTACTTACATATTTAATAGGAGGAGAATTTAATATAATCACTACGTTTACCAGGCGTACCTATAGGTGATGACAGAGGCAATTTTCTAAGAGGACATCGAACATTTTCTAGTTATCATTGTACATATTTTATTTTTTGTTTCGTTTTAACGGAATGGTTGAACGGTTTTGTTCTATTGAAATGACAACCAGTGATCGACGGGCTGGCAGATCTGTTGAATTTATTCATTGAAATATTGGTTGTTTTCTTTTCTTCAGAAATATGCGTTTTCTACACAATTGAATACCTTTTTTTGTATTCGGAGCGATATACCTTATCACTAAATACTTTTCTTTATAATATTCTCATATTTTTTTATGCTCAGTTGTTTTATGAGCTGTTGTGATTACAATAATAAATAAAAATATATAATTTATATTTTTGTGAATAGAGAAATTAAAAGAAGATTAACAAGGTAAAAAATAAATATTAATTATTAACAAAATCAACCCATAATCTCATTTCCATCTAACCTTTAAAAAATAATACTTTTATAGTATCCAGTCGATTATAGAATAACTCTAAAATACTTTTTAAATACTTGGTACTATTGAATCATAGATACAACCAAATAACAAGTAGGTAAAGCTTATTACATCTTTTCGTCAAAAATACCTCAGTGCCTTAAGACGAAAGTCTTCAATCAGTGTGTGTTGCCAGTGATGACATATGGATCCGAAACGTGGTGCTTCACCATCGGCCTCATGAACAGGCTCAGAGTCGCTCAAAGAGCTATGGAAAGGGCTATGCTCGGGGTTTCTCTACGGGATCGAATCAGAAATGAGGAGATACGTAGAAGAACGCGGGTCACCGACATAGCCCAGCGGATTAGCTCTTTGAAGTGGCAATGGGCAGGCCATATAGCTCGGAGAACGGATGGCCGATGGGGCCGAAAAGTTCTCGAGTGGAGACCACGGATCGGAAAACGCAGCGTCGGACGCCCAGACGACCAGGTGGACGGATGAGTTGGTGAAGTTAGCTGGTTCACGGTGGATGCAAGTCGCATCCGACCGAAACGACTGGAATTCATTAAGGGAGGCCTATGTCCAGCAGTGGACGTCCGACGGCTGATATGATGATGATGATGAAAGCTTATTAACAAAGTCATGGCGGAAAATGTCAATAAATCTTTTACATGAAACAATGAATAAAGTGGTACAAATATCCGTATTTTTATATTATAGTCATTATTTCGAAGAATCATCTAAAAATAGATGAATTCAATTGTACGCTCATAAAAGGAGTACATACACCATCTTTGTCAGAACTCGAGTTAATGTCCCTACTGTTGCTTATTCTGTGACGGGTCAGAGCGTTTCCATTTGTACAAAAAAACCCTTTGATAAGTGAAAATAGTTTGTGGTAGTCTTTATGTCTGTCAGAGTTGAGTTATCAAAGGAAAAAGTCAAAAGATTTAACAGTTCTGAAAACCGTCTCTCAACTTTAATGAAAATAATTTGAATACCTACTTAAAGAAATAGCTGCGATCCAAGTGAAATTAATTCTGAGTGATATTTTGCATTTTCACTTTTCACTCTTTTTGGATTAGTGATCAAACAGTCGATACACGGAACGACACTGCCTATCTTCTGGTATATAAATCCCTTATCACCTTGACAAAACTTGCGCCAAAAGTAAAGGGTAGATACTATTTTTAGGCCAACACGACACATTTCATATTTTTATCCATTCTTCATACTTCTATTTTAAGTTAAACCTCTACGATTTAAAATGATTCATTCCATAAAAAATGTTATTTATAGCTTGTGAGCTTCTTGAATGAAATATGATGTTATCTATTTACGGCTGGTCTCCCGAGTTCCATTCATCATCGTCCCGGAAAGGACCATTTTATGCAGTCGGATATCTTTTGTGTTACTATTACCAAAACTTCCTACTTTCGTTCCCGATAATGCACGTGTAGAGTGAAACAGAATTTCAAGTACACTAGGTTTTAGATTTGAACTAATCACGGGGTTAGATGCTGTGTGAATTATTGTCCAGCAGTAATGATTTACATCGCCATTTATAAACCCCCTTGAAGCATTACTGCAACTGAAAACTTAATAATATTACATACTAGCAATTGCAGTAAATACTATAATTTTGTTAACTACACGTGACAATTAGGTCACAACTTGGCCGAATAAAACGTCCAAATTGTCGACAAGCCACTTTTATATAAGCATATAAGCGAACTAATTGACTGGGCTTTATGGATAAACACTAAGAATTAATGTTGGTTTAATAACCCATTTCACTATTATGTCCAAGCGAAGTTTTCCGAATATACGTGAAATGATTATTTACCAAAGTTTGATTGATGATGGCAACTGGCGTATAATTGCGTCATCAGAGCTCGATTGTCGTTTCAATTGCCAGTAAATTGTAATTAATCTCATCTGTATAATATTATGTATGGCAATTATTTTAATAAAGCTTTATACCTATTTTCGCAAAAAGTTAGTCCCCTTTTTATTTATGAATAAATATTTACTTTTACCATTACAATACAGTATTGCAATGACGCGATATAATTTTGGGTAATTGAGTGTTCTCTCTCACCTCAAAGAAGCACCTCTTAATTATTTTCTTGAAAAATTAATGAAAGTTGAGTACACGAGCTTCATCAGTGAGGTAAACATAGTAAGAAAAGTGGCATGTTCTGTGAACGTTGCAGAATGTGAATATCAGGTGACATTCACATTTGGCTAGCGTGATTTTCCACGCTGTTAAGGACATCAAAGGACGTAAATGAAAACTCCCTGTGACGTCACAAAAGAACGCAAATACCAGAACACTAGGTAAATTAGGACCTGGTCTGGACTAATAAGGCCTTTATACTTATTACTCAATAAACCATGTATAAACTGTGTAAGTATAAGCTTATAATCCGGGTCCGTAATGGTCGGCGTCGAATAGTCCATAATGTAAAGGAGCTTAAATTGAAGTGTATTAAAATATCTAGCAATATTGGTCTTTATGTTATTATGGATATTGGATAAATTTAAAGATATTATAACCTATATACATATTTATTCAGTCAGATAAAACTCGCGATATTGGTAATGCAGTGGGACAAAATAATGGGTGTTGTGATGCTGATATTTGCCAATTTAATGAGTTATTCGCTTGCTGTGTTAACAGACGTAGACATGTATAAAATATACGAAAACATGTCAATTTATCCAAATTAACGCTTTAACACCTCTATCTGATCCCCTATTAATTTGTTTTGGCGCTAATCTCTATAATCCTAGGATACGGTGACCCCTCCAGGACCGGATTCTGATTCACAAAGAAAGATAAACGATAGAAAATATTAGGTAGCCCGGATACAACCTTGTCTTGTTTTGTAATGTATTTAGACAGTAACATGCCTATTCAATTTGGGAGATAAGACAATCCGAAAAAAGTAGTTTCAATGTTTCTTATCCGTTTTATTCGTAGTCTTACTGCATGCGGTACAACATTGCTCTTAATCAAAGAATTTAATAAATATTACCGGAGAGTTCACGCAGCAACATCTCGCTTTATGATAAGTTCAACGGTAATGTTAAGAGTACTAGATATCTGATAAACCTAAAACAACATAACAATAAAACAAGACCGAATTAAAGACTGGAAATTTTACCAGAAAATAAGTCATGATAATTAGGGTCCACTAAAAAATGTGATGTAATTTTGTTGACCTGAATCGGGGCTAAATTACCTGAATTCACTCCGACTACGCTCGTATTCGAAGGGTCACATCTACGTGTTTAAGTACTGATAAGGAGATTTATGTGAGGCAATATTTGTGTGCCTCTATATTCAGTGATAGAAAAAGTTCGCTGAAATGAAATAGAAAAGTTTTGTGTTTATTCTTACTCGTTTAGGCAATGTTTTGGTGTTAGGTATAGCTTAATATTGTGCAAGCTTGATATCCTATTACTGAGCGAACACACTGTCTTAGTATTAGAATAATTAGTATATAATAATAAAATTTATTATACTTATATATAAAAAATAAGTATAATTCATTTTATTTGAAAAAAAAACTATTAAAGTATGTGACTAGAGTGCTAGTCACATACTTTAACAGTGAAGGAAAACATCGTGATGATAAATTTAGAAAATCACTGAATGATCTAATAAGAAGGCCTCTCTACATATACTTAACCTATTTATCCCTCCAGAAACGCTATTAAATCGATATTATTACAATTGATTGGTGGTAATCCATCTTCCTTAGTACCAGGAGGTCAGTAACCCAGAGGAGGTTGCCTGGCGACCAGACGGCGCGACTTACGGCGCGACACGTGACGCATTCTGCATCCCTAGAATAGGGCTGGAAACTTTGCTTTGATGTGATTCTCTGGTATGATTCAGTGGGAGAGTATGAAAGGAAACGTTCCTATTCATTAAATTAGATGATCGGTAACTTAACAAAAAAAATGACTAGGGTTTATTTTTTGTAAAATTTATACGCGTTTTGATTAACACGTCCTCTAACGGTGAAGGCAAACATTTTGAGGAAACTGGCATGTTCTGAGAACTTTGAAAAGTTTGAAGGACATGAATGTGTGGTGAATTAAAGCCAAATCTCTCTCGACAAGAGAGAAGTCCCTGCGTCCTAGCATTGGGAACGTAAAAAGGGGTGATGCTGAACTAAAAAAAATAGAAAGATATCAAAATCTTTTTCTTTTTCGTGTTATAATAAGTAAAATGGGCTTTAAGCTGCCATAAAAGCAACAAGGATGACCTAGATCCTATAAACACAGTTTCCTTAACTAAATGCCAGATTACACCCACTGTATGTACTAAACTTTTACCGCCGGAAGTTAACTTTCAGAGCGCATTGTTAAGTTGGCTACACGGGAAGTGGTGTAACGGCGTGTAAGACCACAATTTAGGGACAATGATCTTCCCAGTTTGCATACAGGAACAGGAAGCTTTAGGCAAGTTTAAAGGATTTAATATTCGATTATAAGCTAGATACGGTGAAGGCAAACATCGTGAGGAAACCAGTTGATCGGAACGTCGTGAGGAATGTTCTGAGAAGTTTGAAAAGTTGGAAGGACATGTGTGTCATTTAATCAACCCGCACCTTGGCCAGCGTGGTGAAAGTGGCCAAATATCTCTCGTCAAGAGATAAGTCCCTGTGACCCAGCAGTGGGAACGTAAGTATAAATAAGAGGCGATGATGATGCAAAATCGTCAGTATTTGTAATAATTGGAAAATAGAATCACCTTTGTGTGTTTAATTACCTAGTATTGTTTAGTCCAAAGTAATCCAGTTGAAACTACCAGCTGTTGTTGCATATTCAGTGTTTGATTTTGGCATGTAATTACGAACATTGATTAAACGGGCCTGTAGTCTATGATTTGGGTACCCTTACATTGTGTTTCAGGTTGATTAAGGAAATAGCGGGAAATAAGTTGCTTTTGATCCTAGTTTGAATAAGTTTTTATAATTTTAGTAAACATATTTATTTCCAATTTTTTCCTACATTTAATAATTGGGGAGCAAAATCAAAAAATGCCTAATACTTCTAAAAAAAATATTGAGAACTTATTTACAAAATGTCAATTTTTTTTTCATAAGAATATTAGCTTTTGTATCCTGTATGTATCGTATGTATTATAAAACCAATAAAATAACATTTTCGGAGCAATAAAGCTAGTCCCTCGGTACATTGCGCCACCCCAGCAATGAGAAGGAAATGCTACATTTTTCGTTAATTCCGAAGAACCCCAGTAGTTTGCAAATTCGCAAATTACGGAGAATAGTGCAGTCGCATAGAGCAAGAGGATTTATGTAGGTGCTGACATAGACTCGAAATACATGGAGTTCGATGTAACATTCTGTACACGCTTGTAAGGATCTAAGTTATGTTAGTGCATAAACTACCGGGAGTTACTATTCTAATACCTACCGACTATTCTAATAACATTTGGGAATGAAAGGATTTTTTTTATGGTGAGAAGATTTTGGAAAGTTATAATCTGGTAAAAAAAGAAATAAAAGAGAATATTGATAATGTAATTTTTTTTCAGAAGTTATAATTTGTATACCTTTTATACAAAAAAACTATAATTCTCTTTTATAAAACCATAGGATATCATTAAGCTAAGTAGTGTCAATACAAGTACCTATAAAATATTTTTATATTGGTCTAGTGTAATCTGCTCTATGCCCTCATACACAGTGACTCTATGGCTCCTTCGTCAGCGGGGTGCATCTATGGGGTGTACAATCACGAAATGCTTTCTATTTTTTTAGTCCTTCAGTTTTATTGCCTCATCAGGGTGTAGTGTGCACTAACTTAACTATAACTTTATCCCGTTTTCCGGTATTCTTTTTTTAGCTATCCCAGGTATTTCTTTAAATTTATTTCTAATAAAAAATCAATAATAAACAAATCTTATAATGTTATCAAAAACACAAAACAATTCGTAATTCCATATCAAAAGTTCAATTTTTAATAGTAATTTTGGTCATTTTTAAACCATTTCTATCACTGTATTTTCAGAATTACTGCCATTACTAGAAAAAAATAAGTATATTCAAATACGATCATAAGTATAATAAGAATTCCCTTCAAGTAGCACAAAATTTTATAAGTCGTTTGCGCTTACTTGGTATTTGGTTTTGGTAGTTTGAGTTTTCAGTTTAACAGATGACTGTCAAAAAATAAATTCTACAAAAAGGGAGCTTCAAATAAAAAATAACCTCCCTTAATTCGCACACATCAAGCACGTGGCAGTAGAAGAGATCTTTGAATTATTTACAAGAGGAAATAAAAATATTTTTGAGGATTAGAGTGCCTCTCTGCTTCCTGCTTTGATTTGTTCGAATAGATCTGAACTTTGTTGATGAGGCTAATTTGACATGTACCTAGAGATTGGGTAGGTGCACGTTTAATGAGTTTTTTTTTGAGAAAAGCGATTCTTACTAAACTTGTAATACATGTGTGTATGGATTTATATTTTATTATGGCATAGTATAATAATTATTGCCTTTTTAATTGAAAAAAAAAAGAAAAAGTCATTTTTTTCTTGTTCCAACGTGGTCTGTAAGTAGGTGCCTACTTTGTTTGTCAGGTAAAATACATAATATGAAAATTTTAAAGCACACCGTGTTTCCATTTTTTACAAAAAAAGTCGTATTTGATCACGAAACTGGTAACATTTCATTTAAATGTTGTAATAAAAAAAAAAAACGTCTTAAAACAAATAAAAAAACACACATAAAAGCAATCATTCCAATATTCAGTTTACAGATCAGACGGAGCGTAGCGCTGTAACAGCCAATAGCAGTCTACGATAAACCAGACGCAGGGTACCTAACAGCCACAACAGAATAAAAACTATAGAATAGCCGACTTAAGCATCCATATTACATATCCACTGCTGGGAGACAGGGACTTCTCTTTTGACGAGAGTGATAATGAGAGATTATGCCTTAAATTACTTACACTGGCCCAATTGCTTTAAAACTTTAAGGTTCGTATTCACGGACCTTTCAGCGCTAACATTATAGCATAATTGTAGATTATTGTTTACCTACTTAATAATTTATTATAGGTATGCCCATCTGATCCAAGTCACATCATTATTCTAAGTAGATTCTCATTTCTAAAATTCTAAAACAAATTCATGGAACCTATATCAGAGCACATCCCTTTTTGCAATTCAATTGCCTATTCAAAAAGATAATAGTGAAGAACCATATTTCAAAGCCAAGTCACCTATTTCGCTCCACAACTGATAAAATCTTATGAAAGTATCAAGTTTTATCACGTTGTGATCTCAGCTCAAGAAATCTACTATCCAGTGGAAGTACCAATTTGCTGATGAGGAAGTAATTACTTACGCACAATTACAACGGCGTAGGTAGATCCATTTCACGTAGGTGTGGTGCTATGTTATAGGCGTGTGTCATCGTATAGTGTTGATATAATTACTTAAGTAGGTGTCATGGAGATTTCTAACCATCTTATCCATAATAAACCTTGTCATTTTCTAACCAAGACCAAGATATTTTTCCTTTATTTGGGATGTAAAAGTCACTGAATCTTGAAATAAAATTTCAAAGAATAGATACATAAGCACAATGTAATTACATTAAAATATGCTTTGCTAACATTATCAAGCCCGAAGTTAATGTAAAATTAGGTATAATGTAAGTAAAATAGTTGATTACAGAATAAAAAATATTTTATTCAAATACACAAAAATACATAACTATTCTGCAAATAAATTGTAGTTTTGCGACTTTCACATTTAGAATACGCATTCTATCTTTATAAACATCTCGTTTTCAACCCTTTGACTGGCAACCTTTATAATTAATCGAAAACCAGCGGTGCCAGTGGCCAGTGGCTCGCTCAACTGAACAACACTCAGTTAATCTACGGAATTGCAACCTTTGTTACTTTTTGCGGGACAATTTTGGAGCAAAAGGCCGTTTTTTCGTAGTTAAATATTTTTTATTTGTTCACGTTTGAAAGGTTTCAAAAAACACATCACTTTTGATCAAGTTACCTATGGTAAAAAAGTGGATGACCAAATTGAATTTTTGACAGAGTTAGATGAGAATTAACTCGCTTTATTTTTAAGGAAAATAGTCAAAATCACGTCAAACTGATTTTGGGAATAAGAAAATTTAAGAGTGCGTGTGTATGTGTGTGTCTTTGACGCTGAAATTGCTATTTCAGTGTCAAATACACAAACACACACAGTTTATGTACAAACAATTGTACAAACAAAGAAAACGTTCTCTTTTTATTAGCTTGAATAAAACCATACCGATATGATATAAATAAACTTTATTGGCTTCCTATTGCTTCACCAGGGGAATAAAATCACGGCAAGAAATGAACTGAAAAGCGAAAGGGTTGGACGCGGCACGAATAGACAATCTACTCCGCATGTTGATTTGCTAAACCGCGACTTGCATACCAACTCGAGTTCAAATTAAATTGTCCTTTAAAAGAACATTTTTCAAGTCTTCCTCGCTCTCCGGGCTATTTTAATAAAATTGTTTCCGCCGACGGAATTGTGTTCCTTTGAGCGGAATTTAAATATTCTATGATTTGCGGTAAAGTTTTTGTTCAAACTGACTTGAGAGTTATGAAACTACCGTATTTATTATTATTTAAGAATTTGAATTAAATTAATTTAGTTAATTTAATAATCAACTTAAGTCAGTACTACGAGAACTTATATTATTTATTTTTAACAAAAATAATAAATATTATTATAATGTACTCCTAATAGATCTAGAGCCAACTTACTCGTAGCAGTGGGCTATAGAAGACTATCTTTCATGACTTTTTTTTAAATAAAAAATCGTGTACAGTATCAAAATAAAGCAGTAAAGGTATTCCTGAGTGGACCATGTATGGTCATAAAATCCAGAGTACCTTCTCGTAAATATGGTGCGTTTTTATGATTCATCTCCTATGTTTGCGGACGCCCTTAGGTATAGTCGCAGACAAAAGGGTCTCGTAAAATTATATTGTGCCTGGTGACGCAGCATAATGCACTTTGTTGAGTACTATTTTTATTGCTATCATAAAGTTTAAATTTAAAGGATTATAAAGTTACATTACACAGTTTGTGAAATTACCGTTTAATATAATTTAAATAAGAATAAAACTTGTTATGAATAGGTATAATTGATTACGTCCAATATAAAATTGTTAACTGTTTTTCTTTGTAATATACTGAAATTATGTTTCTTTTAATTACGCAAAAGTCTACATTGACTCATATAATCAATATTTACGTTTACTCCCACTTGTCCTGTTGAGTAGTCCTGTTGACAGGACAACTGAGAAAAAAATTCCCAGTAGTTCGGTCCACAGGACAAATGACAATATAATTCTCACTTGTCCTGTTGAGTAATAATTAATATAGAAAAAGTGAGAAAAATTGTATGTTTGTCACAACAAATTTTTTTTATGATTCAAACTATTTCAATCAGTTGTCAAGTGATAATTGCATGCATTATTTGAATCACAAAAGAGTTTTAGTGACAAACACAACAAAACTCTTTTAATTTTTTTAATATTAGGTATTGTTTAATTTTTAAGTTCTACAGCTTTGTGTAAGTATTCCAAAAATAAATACATAACTACATGATCCTATTTGCATTTTAATACTTACGAAATTCTCTCCTAATTTTTATTTTAAATCTATTGTAATGGTGTTATTTTTAAGTAACTTTAAGTTTGATTAAATTTAAGTTAGATTGTAGATATAAATAATTTTTTTTTTTCATTCTTTCTTTAAAATTTACAAACCAATAAATGAAATTAATTATCGACAAATTCATTTTTTTGGTTTTCAACTTTCCTAACCCTATTATTAGTGAAATAGCTTGAAATAGCCAGTCACAACGCCTTTGTTCCAGTCCCCGCAACCCGCGCATTCCGCCAATTTCGGTGCGCTTGCATCCGAACAAAAGTATTTTATAACAGTAATTATGATTGTTTTATGTTAATACGTTTTTTGTTCCTTTTATAATTATTGTAACATGATGTTTTATTAAATTCAAGTACCTATATGTAACATAAACTACAAACTTGGAAACTTATAATTAGCCCTAAGCATCATAAAATGTTCTTAGACATGTTATGTTAAACTTAATTTGATTATATGTATGCATAGCTGTTAGTTTTCCTAACATTGTAAAATAAAATAAAATAATCTTTGTACCTACCATTGAAAAAGTAGATTGTTTAGAACATAAGCTTATTTATGATCCTCTGTACACGACTTTCCACAAAGAATAAATGGATCAAATCAAAATCAAAACATACTTTACATAGTAAAGTTTTTTAAATTAGACAAAACTAATTCGAAAAAATTACCAACAGAATTACTCAACAAAACACGTGGGAATAAAAGTCAGGTGTAAAGCATAGTCCTAAACGTCACAGAACTACTGGGAATTTTTTTCTCAGTTGTCCTGTCAACAGGACTACTCAACAGGACAAGTGGGAGTAAACGAATATTTAGATGATAAAAATCATATTATTCTATTGTTTATTGAATATAGTAAGGGATTTGACACACTAAGGCATAATACACTATTATTAAATTGGAACACGCCGGTGTACGTGGGCTTTTGCATGAATGGTATAAAAATTACCTATTGAATCGGAAATACGTAGTTAAAGTTAATAATGAATTTAGTGACGTCATAAACGTCACTGAAGGTACGGCTCAGGGTTCAGTTTTGGGTCCACTTTACTACCTAACACCTTCTTATGGAGTTATAATAATATGTATTGTTCAAAATGTTTTTCAGTAACAGCGTCATTTAAGATTGTCTTTTCTTCCCGACATTACTAAAGTGCGAAAATTGTGCAGGACTGTGTCTAAGTAAATTTGGTCATCTCACCCTGTGTTTACGAGGGTCAGTTCCCCACGTCCAGATTTGAGGGCTAACGATGAATCATTGCACGCCGAAGACATTTCTTTATTTAATTTGGCAGGTTGTTTTCTTTTATGGTTCACGTTATTTTACTCTATGGCGTGAATACAGGACGTTAAGGAATATTTGTGCTCTATTTGATTTCTGTGACTGAGGTTATTTTGACTATTACGTAGTTAATAAACAAAAAAAAATATCGTCGACAAGAATGAAATAAATCGGATTTATTTATCGGAGTATTTTTAAGAATTTTAAAATAAATTAAAATATTTTTCTTTAATTCAAACTAAAATACATTTCAGTGCTTAGAGACCCTCTTTTAAGTACCTATGATTAGAAATAGCAACGCGTACAAAGTCGCGAGGCGTATTTAATTATACATCAAAAGTAAAACTTACTCATAGGTTTAGTATTTCGTGGCGATTATATAAATTGTTAACAAGTGCAGTGGTTCATTAACGAGCGGCGTCAAATTGAGGTCAATTTATATGACCCAAAATATTTGAAACCATCCCGTTTGAACAGAACGTTAGAACACAGTTATTTAATATCAACAGAAATGTATTATAGGCGGTTTTAGTATACATCTGGATATTAATGAAATTCATATTTTTTTATAAAGCTTGAAAGGATGTAGGGTTTAAATAATTTTACAAAGTTCACTTTCGCAGGCGGACTTTCGTCTGCTGCGCCACACATATTGTCAAAGTTACAGCTTTCTCAAAGTTATAGTCTCAACGCTAATCCGTACCCAGACATGGCGAAACTCTAAGAATTTTGTAGTCAAACAAAAAACTCGATAACCAAAAGAAATTTCAAGAACTTTTAAGTTATAAAAATATTTTGTCCTGAAACCTTGTTGCTAAGAAGTTGGTACTTACCTAGTTCATGAACTCAAATATAACAGTCATAGTAATATTTAAGAACATACATTGTCTTATGTTCCAAATTATTTCAATTCGTAATTCGCGATCCAAAAGGCTTTTATTATACATATTATATAGATTATGTATATAGATTTTAAAAGTTAACAGCCTATAAGATTATGTTAACTTATTTTCTTAACGTTCCGCAGAATTTACTTACTGTCATCTTTTATTTTTAAAGTTCTTGGATGTTCAATAATTTAACATTATATAAGATTAGGTAAGCATCCAAGATCTTTAAAAACATTATTTTTAATGGGCAATTTTAACAAACCTTACCTTTTCTTGAATAGCTTAACCTACCCAATTAGGTAAGTGTAGGCGTATCAAACGAACCCGAAATCCTGGAAAAGCACAATACACACTACAAATCAAATGAGGACCCAACGTCAATTCGTGGCACGTTTCAAGTTTTATTGGAATTAAGCTAGCTATAGGGAACCCTTTCGTTGACGTTTTGCTAGAATTACAGGAGTTACAGGGATTACTGGAAGGGTGTGAATCGGAACGTCGGAAAATGGCGTTTCCAACGAATTTTAAGTGACAAATAGCTTATCCGTGTTTGGTTTTACAAGGAATTGTAAATTAGGGATAAATATATTATCGTTTCATGTTTATTAGCGCTTAGGTTACGTTTAAGGAGGTCAACAAAACAATGATATCATAAGCTTACGTTAAACACTACCAGGTACAGGCTAGGTTAAGGTACATACCTAATCAAGAAATCAAAATGATTATCATAACAGTCAATACACTGTCTGGAGGCAGATAAATTATTAAGCCGATTCGACAACACCCACGGTAAGAAAAGTAGTTCTACTATTCTAACATTATAAATACCGACACATATCTGTGACTGTCATTCCTAATTGAATGGTCTAGTTTGGTATGACTAGCTTGGTCTCACACAAAGCAGAAAACAAAATTGTCGTAGATATTTGAGTTATTCCCAGAATCCCTCCAATACCCGTTGGCTATTTCAAATACGCACGCAGTTACAGTACCGTACCTATCCCTTTGCAAGGTAGGTCCTTTCATTTCAGATCCGTGCCTACATCCAATCGTAGGTTTTCTATATTTTATGACATGACAAGACTTCCGAGTTTTGAACACGTACAAAAAATAATAAACAGGAAAGTGGAAAGCTGATAAAAACGTCAGCGAAGGCGAACGCACGTGTAAGTTTCGCCGAGAAGTCTCATGATGAGTAATAGGAATGTTTCACACACACGTTCATTATTCAAGTCCTAAGGTTTTATAAATGTATGTTTATTTCTTTCTATATTTAAATACAATCAATGTCACTTTTCGTTGAAAATCTGTAACTCAAGAACAGTTGGGCCGCTTAAGAGGCTATTGGACTAGTGGCACTACCACTAGTTTAAATTCAATAGCCCAGAAAAGGTTTATAAGGGGTGAAATTATGGGAATAAAACTGGCAAAGCCCACTCAGTTTGTCTTATAAAATACCGCGGATAGGATCGCAAGGGGTTTTTTCCCTAAGTTAAAAAATATGAAGAATTTAAGAACGCAAAACAAACATACTTACTTTAATATTGCTTAAAGTATGTTTGCCATGAATTACAAGTTTGTGTTATTTAGTTCAATTCCTGTTATTCCTAGAAATGTCTTGTCGTATTTCATTTTGTATTTCGTAAAGTGTATCATTGTAGACACCACCTATGGCTTACATAGGGGCTGCAGTAATGAAATGCTGATGCTCTTCCCCCTTTAAACGTATCTAGAATATTGATAAGTGTCTATCCAACACACATTCAAATAACAACCTACGACCTTCCACAAACAGTTCAAATTAGTTTGTTATTGCCTAACGCATTCTGTCAACAGAATGTTCTTTTAAAGGAACAAATGAAAAATGTTTTGTTTTAGTTTGAAATATGAATGTTCTAAATAGTACCTTTGGTTAAACTAATTACGAGTAATTATGTATAGATGAATGCGACGTGATTGTAGTTACAATATAGAATAAATTTAAACATTTACTTCAATAAAATATTTTAAAAACAAGCTTGAACTTTTTTTATTTGAAAAGTTTCATAAAACTCCAGGCATTTTCGTGAAAGAGAATGCAACCGTTCATCCATCTCCACATTCTACACATTTATATTTTTTTTATTAAAATCCATTGGATCTGTAATCTAATCCTGTACGTGAACGTGTAATAAACATTCACTCATTTCTCCAGCCACATATACATTTACTTTTATTTTTATAAAGCATTAATAATAGTGCTTACTTTTACAATAAAATACATTTAATATAATACCAAAATTTAACACAGTTTGACGAGGCTTAGTTAATTATACAAACCAAAATAGTATGCGGTACTCAAATTCAAAATACCTAGTTGAAATTTCAGCGGTCGAGGTCGTAATGAAAGCTCAAGTAACACAGCAACATGATGTGGGTTGACGTCTTAATAACATGTTGTCTTCCCAACATTTCCCAAATAATGGGAAAATCGTGTAAATTGGGCGCAATTTCTCGTATTTCAGAGGCAAACGAAACTTTAAGTTCTTGATACATTTTTGATCAGGAAACTTTTGGACTTACTTGTGGTAAAACAAGGGTTATTTTTGCGTCTGGTTGTTTCAGTAGCAGTAATGTGATGCAAATTATTATGAATTATGTTTTGACAAAAATTCTAAATTCTTATAAAAATAACTGGAAAATGCACCAGTGAATAAATTAGCTTAAGCCTTTTGTTTTGGGTAGATAGGATAATGTTACCTTTATTTATGACTTAATAAAAAGTAAAGAACTTATAGATACTTAAATAAGAGTCTGGCCAAAATTTCAGGGCGCTGAGAGATTTGAATCAATGATTTTTAGAATGAAATGAATGAATGAAAATCAAGCGACCTTACAACTTATACTTTTGACAGCTGGCACAGTTTACATAACAGTACCTACCTAACAATGTTAAGTACTTTCCAACAGGGTTCTACCTTACCGCTTTGTAATTTACGATCATTGCGTTTCGCACTAATTAATTTTAACTCCTATCTGATACGCTTAATTGGAGTTCGCGCTTTCTATGATTCGTCTTCAATTTAACATTTCATAAGATTTATGTGACTTTGTAAATGAAAGAAAGAATTTGAAAAGTATTTCAAAATCCTAAACGGGATGAATTTTGAATAAGATTTTATTATATCATAACTCTTTTTTTCATTGGTAGTGAAAATCAACCACCACATCGAAATTTTCTATTGTACACATTGTTACAAAAAGTACGTTGTTAAGGCAAGTCTACTACGAGTAATAGTCAGCACCTATAAGCAAATGGTTCCTTATAGGAACGGGAATCGAGTCTCATAGTCCGCAAACAAACCATCGCCTTTACAGTGATCTTACCAAGGCAATAATATCATTTTTATTGCCACTTGCCAATATAAAACTCATCTAAAATTTTCTTCACTTGTCTACATCTTTGTCATCGCTAAAATAAAACAACTAAATCGTTTACTCGCTATGAGTCACTCCGGGCTTCCCAAGTTCATCTAATAGGAAGATTGCTTGTGTAGAGTGTTCTTTAGGTGTATGACGCTGCCGCCTACGACGCAACGTTCTTCAATAATCTGAGGTTTCTTAGAAAAGTGACCTCAACGGTTAGGTTCAAAGTTAAGTGGGAGTTTCCTATCTAGCTGGTATCATGTTTATCTTGTATTGCATTGCTTTGTTGTTTAATTTTCTAGTTCGTATTTGGCACGCAACCAAAGTAAAGTATACTAAGATAAAAAGTAAGTGCGTCGTCTCTTGTCTATGTTTCCTGATGGAGAATCTGCAGATCTTGGTGCTTCAAACCGGAAAGTAAAAGTTAAATTGAAAGGTTAGCAAAATTTCTTGGTTGCTCGCCCGGCTAGCAAGGCGAATTGTAGTCCCAACTGATACAAAATATTGCGTTGTATGCAAAATTTGTGGCGTGGCAAATGGCAATGTATTAAAAGATCCATAACACGCACTTACACACAAAGGAATGTGTACCAATAATGGTACTATTTTTTACTTTGAGAAACTGTGTCGCAGGCAGACCTTCGCTCGCCGCGCTACAAAGGTCGTCAAAACTTACTTTATTGACCATATTTCAATATAACCACATAACTAATTACCGGCAAAATACATTCATAATAAGAGCAAGTAACTCTTTCAATATGTTGGTTAGGGAAAATGCGGATGTTGACCTTTTCGACATAAAAATTAGCAAACTAAAACGTATGCTTAGCGATAAGTTCTTTGCCTAATGTTTTGTGTACCTAGATTAATTTAAATTTGTTTATTTTTTTGTAATATTTTAACTTTCTAAATTATGTTTTTGCAATGGTTGGCTATTAGTTTGTTGTTTTATTTTTAATCTTTAAGTTATCTGCGAGAAACTTGTAATTGGCCTTTAGTATTATTATTTAGTATTTATTCAGTATATTATGTGTTTGTGTTAGCTGTAAGTTTTTCCTAAAATTTAAAATAAAAATGAATAAATAAAATAAAACTCTATGCAAGCAACTGTACTCATCAAAAAGCTTTTCAAATAGTATTATACAAAACCTACGCAAGTCCGGATGTTTTAGAAAATAAATAGCTACGAGTATTATTGGCTTCGTGTTTACCTACTGCAAACAATAACTTATGTATATTAGAACTCTCAGTTTCAATGCAATACAAAGCCATAAAAATGCAATCCACATTTGTGGTACCTACGATATTGTAAAGCGATCACGAAGATTTGTGAATAACAGCAGCACAATAAAACTGGGGATGTTTACTATTTTATCGGGACTTTTATGTAGACTATGATTTAGTAGAGTTCGGAGCGGGGCGGCCATTTCCGATTTCACGCATGGATCGGTCCTGCTTAGTTTTTTACTTGCTGATTTTCTTAAGTTGCGTTTTTGAATTGTTGGTTGTACGATGTTTCGTTTGTGATTTTTTGGCAATGACAGAGGGGCAAAAGATTTTTATTTTGATATTATAAGTTTAGATTTAATGGGTCCTGAAACACAGATTTACTAGCTCAGTTGCTTATATAATTATACTGTTGAATTAATATTTATTTTTATTTCTCGCTTTACTTTAATTAAGTTTATTTTAAATTGCATATCTTGCACATTATAAAATGTGAGCATCCATTATAATTTTAATATTTAAATAATATGCGTTTAAAGTTGTACTACCTCCCAATTAAGGTGTATAGTTCTTCTTTATTAGAATCTTTATAAAATAACAATCCTAAAATAATACACGAAAACGATACATGGTCATGCTTTTAGCACATAAAGAATTCAATGCAAAGTGAGTTCACGACGAGATAAAACGTTTTGTTAGACTTTACCTTTTAGGAGGGGCATAATATTTTGTTTGAAGAGCTCCATAAGAGGATTAAAGGGTTGTTTTCGCAATATCACGGCGCTTGTGCCTTTCTAATGTATTGTTGGGATTAGGAGTTCATTTTTTGGTCATGACTCCATTTGTATTTCCCGAGAATAAATATAATGAGGTAGAATAATGAGAGTCATTGTTTATGCTAAGTCAAGTAGATTGTTCTTTTATTTTAACAATGTTAGCTTAGAATTAAATTAATTTTTAATCGATGACCTCTGGGACATGGAAGGATAAGGTTCACCTGCAAAGCTGTAGGTTACGGGTTCGATGCCGAAATGTTTAAGCGATCTGTTTATTAATTCATAAATAACTACGCACGTTGTGTGCTAACATAATTATTTTACTTGTGACAGAAGATTATGCACTTAACTATGCAACTTCTTCATATATTTCAAACTTCAAAAGAAACAATCTAACCAACTGCTTAAAATACCAACACAATGCCCACCTTATTACCTTACACAAGGAAAACCGTAAAAAGTAATCCTTCATTCTGGACCGACCGAAGGGTACAGTGAAAATTAAACCGACAATAATCATGAAAAACAAACCCTTGGAATTATTACACTCAACCCCGTGGTGCCTGGTGGGAAATAAAAAGGACTCCGCATGTTGTCAATAACATCAGTTGGTGTCCCGTGGGGCGGGGTCGTTCACCTTCACAGTGGATTTTGGTAGTGACTGTACTTAAGGTTAGTAAAGGCTTCAGAAAAGTTGTTGAGAAAAGTTGTGGGATTTCGCTTTTGACTTTTGTTTAGTTGGTTTTGGTGAAGTTGGCGGAGGAAGCATTAACTGGTGGTCTTTTTGTTACGTTATCCCTTTAAGGTGAGTAATTTCGAATGGTAATGGAGTTAAATAGGTTTTCGGTTTTATCGGATATCAAAGATGAGGATTTATAATCGTCCTTATTTTATAATTAATGTTCAATAAAGAACAATGGCAGATATTCATACATAAAATTAGTTGATAATAAAAGGTAGCGTCTATAGATCTAAAATATCTTAAAATGTTAAGCGTGAGTCTTAGAATGACTATGTCTAAGAATTTTGTGATAAGAAGGCTTCAGAAAAAATATATTTACATTTGAACTTTTTTAGGTTATGTCTTACGACACTCTGAGAAAGTTCGAAAGTGTGATTGTTTTTGTTACTAGTAAATTCTTTCTTATAAGAAGTCCCTGAATTAGGTATTTTTAGATTAATGCTTCTTTATTGCATATTTATATAATTATTTTAGGTACCTACCTCTACCTATAAAACGAAAAACATCCTAAGACCCTTTACTAAAGAAGAAGAAATTAGTTGGCATTTCATTAAAAAGACAAGAAAAGTCACACTGACACCGCGTTCCAGAGCGCGAACTACTTCACAGTCACTGTAATGTCATGTCAACGTCATGCGAGCTTGTATTCAACAGGACACTACCTCACTCACTCGCAGAACGAGACGCATGACACGAATTGTTCGAGCGGGACAACGTGAGGCGTTCTCTCTAGTCAGACTGTGACAAAAATAGTAGTGAGACATTATTGAGCGAATGAGCGGTACAAATGAGGTACCTCATCTATGTTATAGTCATTTGATATTCTTAATTATTTATGTTTTTTTCGGTGGCCTTAAATAAAATATTTTTTTATGGGAAAAATCGTCAACAAACAAATAAAACTATTTTGCATATCAGATATTTCTAGACGCAAAAGCGTTATGCCAACTAATAATCTGCCATTGTTCTTTTATATTTAGATACGAGAATGCATAAAACTAAAATTGAAATCAGCACATTCTCAATCTTTAATCCGTAATAATTAGGTCCGCTGGATATATTATGTATTTAATTTATCGAGGAAGGCGATAAATGTGTTATATAAACTTTAAGTAGAATAAAGTACCTAAGAAACATAAGCGAAGCGTGGGGGGTCTGCTAGTACAATAATTTATTTTAAAATTAAACGAACAAATCGATGAATTGTACATAACGATGTATACATAGTTGAAGTGTGTCCCTCGTAACTTTTTAAATCTGAACCATCCACAACCATAAATTCAGAGAAAATACACTTTACGAAAAGTTCAGAACCTCTCAAAGATCTATTGGCGGCCAAAGCCAAAGTTACCTGCTCTACCTTTATTAGGGTTCATGTTTAAGGTTCGGGAGAAACAGAGTTATGGCGTCCTAAGAGGATTTTATTGTTAGTTTCATTGTAAGTACGATGGTAATTGGTGTCTGTGAAACCGACAGCTGGCAATAATCTTCCAGTGAATGGATGCATAAAAGTTACTACTTCGGTTATCCGCGTCTATTCGAAACAATTGGATATCTTCTCCCAAAAACACAATAACGAATGATTTCGATAAAATTCTATACTTAAATCAAAAATATCTTATTAGAGTACCTACCTACATAATATTTGTCTACGACTAAAATCTATCTACGTACCTAGCTTATGAAAATTGTGCCCCAATCGAGCTGTTTTGCACGCATCTGTCACGGACATTGAATGTAATGCAAAAACCTTTGTAGAGTGATTTTGCGCCCAGACATACAAAGTAGCTTTGTGGAAGCAAAATATCAAACGAATGCCTTTAATTTAGTCTTTCATTAACTGGCTTGGTTCTGAATAACCAAGTAGGTACTCTTAATCAAATGAAAATGAATCGGAATCTGTTGACATATTTTTTCATGCACATGCTATTTTAAAGAGCCGTTCACTGGAGTTGCTTTTAATTGAACAAAATGTAAATAAATTTAAAGCATTATCTTGTCATCATAAATATTTAAATGTCTCTACATAATATATATATTTTTTGTGTGTTTGATGAAAGAAGTACCTATGCAAGAAGTTTCGTAAAATAAATAAGGAAGAGTTACTTAATTACCTAAACCTTACCTCATGTAGTTTTACTGCTACCATTTTGTTTTCTATTCCGCAAGCTCTTTGAACCAGTCTTACGCTTAACCTTCACAAGGCCCTTCCGCCCTAATAAAACTCTCCTTATGTGTGTCGTAAAACAAAGCATAAGCCCTGTCCCATGGGACATCACAGGGACATTGAAGGGACAACCTCAGAGGGACTGACCAATGCCCTTAATACATTTTTTATCCGAAACTCAAAGATAAATTACTGCTTTGTATTCTTTTCAGGGAACCATAAAGTGTGAAAATTTTTTCGTGTGTGTCCCTAATTATTTATTAAGTCTGAAGATTGATAGGTGTAATGCAATTTCGTTAACTAACATTGTCATTACCGCGGAATAAATAATATCATATTTGTTGTCTCATACAACACGCTTGCAATAGGTACTAATTGTGTTACTGAAATGTATCGCTAATAATTAACACATTGCAAGCTTAATCAGAACAAACTTCAGTAGTATGTACCGTATTTTGGGATTAGTACCTAAGATCATACTTACATAGGGAGTTAGTCGTAGTTGGTTAATTTGTTTCTCGATAGTTTTGAGACTAATTAACCAGCTTCATAAGCAGTTCATCACAATCTCCTAACACTTTCAGCAGTCACGTTTAGGGTGCATTTCCATAAGAGTTATCGTATGTGGCTACTCGATTGTTGCTTTTCCATAAAACTTGTATCATGCAGCTAGTCAGTTGGTCATTATTAAACATTGTAACAAGGTGATCATTTTCTGAAGTAATTTCAAAATTATTGCTCGGTTTTTAAATGGGAGGGTTAGCGTCATTTGAAAATAAGTATAGTCTCCTAGCACTTAGTTTCAATGGCTTTTATATATTAAAACTACCGTTCCGCCCTGCGGCTTCGCCCGTGTTTTACACTTTCCCGCTTTAATTTTCTGTGCTATAAACCTCACACAGCCCGAGACCTTTCTAACGAATGCAAAATTGTGGAAATCGGTTCGTGCGTTCTGGAGTTATAGGGTCAGGAAGGAAAACTCGACTTTTTTTATAAAGTAGATTTGACGCGCAACACTGACAGCTGAAAACTCAATTTAAAAAGTTCCGAGCGAACTTTTAATGTCTATTAACTACATATATCGTGCAACATGTTGTGCGCGAAAAGTTGTCTATTAATACGAACCTCAACCCTTATATGTGTGTCCCCTGTACCATGATATAAAATTTCACCACGTCTCATTTCCGCGTGATATTATATCCGTAATGAAAGTCCGGTCTCCATCAAGGCAATCATCAATTTCGATAATGAATTTAGTTTCGTAGGGCTGTAACGTTTCTTAGGATTATCTTTATTATCCGGCCAATTTGCAATTGCTTAATATTCTCCGCGTAGTACCTTGTGGTGCCATCCTAAGAATAGTTCCACCCCATCTCTATTAGACTAAAAGGTGTACTTAGCAGAAGATGGTCAGCAGTGTCGTTCTGTGTATGTACCACATCAACGTAATCCGATCACCAACCCTGAGGTAAGCTTGGTGGATGGTGGTAGTTTTTTTTGTTCTTAAAATTACTTGTGAATAACCGGCTTTTTTATCCGTCCACCCGGCTAAATCCATCCGGCCTTTTCAATCCAATGTTTCCTAATGAATTTGGTTGTGCATGGCTGAAATCCGACGGGCAATCGGCCAAAGATAATTAATTAATTGACAATACAATAGGGCTGACCAGGGTGCCCTCGGGTCAGAGTGACCCTTCGAGTTTCAAACTGTTTATTTTGCGTGGCCAATTGGTACATGTGACGCTTTTAGGTTACTTTTGGTGGGACGTTTGAATTTATGGCGTTATGGATTAATTTGTTTTGAAGTTTGGAAAGTTTTGGTTATTTATTGGCAAGCCAGCATTGCCATGGTATTCTGCAATGAAAATCTACGAAAACAAAAATATAATTGGTCGCTCTAATTTAGGTCTGATTGTATAAACTTAATAAATAGAAGCCTACCTTTTTTAACTTTTTGTGCAATAAAATAATTATTTTTAGTAAATAAATCTCTAAATCTGTCGTTCATAAAATTCCACAACAATGTAGTAAAAGTGCATAATTATCACTCACATCAATATTCGTAATGAAGTAAAAGTAAATATGAATTAATTAATTTTAAGATAGTATTTCATTACACCACACGGTAGATAAATACTTTTTTAATTGATTCGATTTTCAATTCAAGAATAGAATTCACAAAGGTTTCTACTATAAGTAGGCTACTAACCTAACTTTAATAATAATAATAATAATAAATTTTTTTTTATTCAAATATACTTAAAAAAAACTTTAAAGTAATCACGCATATAGATATGGTAAGTACATAATTGTTAAGTTCAGAAAACCAATTTTTCCAAACGTGGTTGGTTTCTTTCAATGGAAATTTCGTCAAGATGATGTCTCTAGTAACAAATCATGCTATTGTCATACCAACCCTCCTAAGAAGTACATTTTCCGCGCCATAAAATTAAATATGGAGGCAGAGCAAGAATAATTTTATTATTTCGAGTTCTTTTATTCGGGATGAATGTTTTATTATCATAATGCGTTTGTGTTTTAATATCAGTTACATTTACAACAGGGTTTTGTGTTTCTTCCTTTTTGTTTTTATTTTTATTTTGTTGTAATTGTCCTTAAAGCAGATAAGTGACCAAATTTGACTTAATTTAGAAGTTTGTTGCTCTTTCATGGCAAAATAGCAAAACATCCAAACTGGATGAAAATTTTGTAAGAAGATTTTGGAAAAGAAGGTTCTATTACCGCGGGAAAATTTAGAATGTAGGTTAGGGCACCCCCACGCCCTAACCTACATTCCGTAAAACACTACAACATTGCCCACATTTTTCGAATAATTACAATTTTTGTTATTTTTTTGTATGGGGACACAAGTATTTTCTATTCGCATCTGCAACTATAGGATATTTTGCATGTATTATTTTATTAGATTTTGTTATTCGTCAATATTAAATCAAGTATTTTATTATTTTTAAAGGCGGGCAATGTTATCTCGACTTATTGCCAACATTGCCCACGTTGATTTTTGACGCAAATATCTCCTCTCCGGCCTCTAATCAGCTGACAGCAAAACCTGTAGAAGAATTATGACCAAAACTGGCCATTACTTTAAAACTAAAGCGAATCCATGACAGGTTTCCTACCAAAATCCATGTTAGGCTAGTTGGGCAAAATTACCCTGACCTTGTTAGCATTTTCCATACAATTCGCTTTTCGCCTTTAGTAAAGTGATAGGGTTGGTACATCTCAGTAAACTGTTCTTGACTTTTTATTTCTTTTTATGTTAATAAAAAAACAAGATTATCTTCTATTGAATTATTTAAAAAACTTTCAAGTAACATGTTTGATTCAACAGATTCACATGCAAGTATTAACATTTATTCCGTGTTATTTTTAATACATTCTGGTTCCAATCTTTCGTCTTGACTTTCTTTGACGAATTCGAGATTTGTTCTTGCTTCTAAGAAATAATAAAAATAAATTATCTAAATAATCAAGATAATAATAATTAGCAAAAAAAAAAAAAAACTCGGATGTGTCAACCCTAAGCTTATTTTGACTGCGGGCAATGTTGTCAATAGTAGATCGCAAAAATACTAGATAACTTTGCCCACCTTTATAACTTTAGTTATACAAGAGCTGCATCAGTGACAATAACGGTATAATAATACCTTAAGTTTTTTGTACAACATAATATAAATTAAACTCATCTGTGTTTTCTTCATCACGCACAATCCACTTTTGAATTTTCACCAAAATTTGCCCGCAAAAATACACTCTGTCTTTGACGAGTTCCAACAAGTTACTGAGTGACGTTAGCGTTACATCCAATAGACAGTGGTGCTAAACACAAAACCTATTTTCTACCAAAGTCAATAAATGTTACCATAGTATTCAGATATTTTTGCTATTAAAAGTTTTGCTTAAAAATTGGTCTTCGGGCAAAATTACCCTCGGTGGCAATGTTGGAGTGTTTTACGGTTATTATTATATATTACCTACAGCTGTTATAATACACGACCATAATTCCTTCATGAAGTTTTACATAAATTGGATTAAATCCAAATAATAAATTTTGAAATTGTAGTAATTCAACACAACAGCACTCACTATAGAAATATTTAGCTGTGTGAATTGTCCTGCAATATTTATTTATTTAGTTGTCGATGCGTTAATCTTTATTTTTTCAGTGTCTCTTTTTAATTTATTGCTGAAGCTTATGATTGCAATCTGCATTAAGTTATCTGATGCTTTAGAACTTAGATTATAGCTAATTTCTAAAGCATCAAATATCTTGTTACTTAAATACCAGACTTGTTATTGAGATCCAACTTTAGCTTGTTCAATATTGCCATCTCAGCAAGATTACAAACTAATCAACTCCAAAACTTCTACTTCTGCTAATACATCAAAGTCCCAGGTTCAAGTTCTACATAGAAGTCTACGTGCCTGTATAATTATTATGAGCAAGTTGTTGTGTGCATCGACATAATAGACAGGCGCTTCGAACATTCCAGAACAATCTCGAATTTTACTGATAATATCAAGGTAGTTGTTTAGTATGTTGCTTTTTAACAAGGCAAGATTTACACCGTATTTTATAAAATTTAATTTGAAGATAATTTTTTTGTCTAAAAAACTACTATTTATCAATCGAAAACTAATCTTAAGAGCGAGTATGCAGTGAAAATCGCGGCAGAAACGACTACGAGAGTTGACAACAGCGACCGCGTGCCCCGCGTGGCGCTGGCATATCGAAAATATTACGCGCAGCGCTAACCAGAATTAGTTGTGTAGCCTACAATCATAGATAAACCCCACTAGATACCGCATGACAAGCGACGACCGCGCGCCAAACATATGGTTAAATCAACCATTATGAAAAGCCCCGCCTCGAAACACGGCTTTAGTTGCGGCCAAGTGTCAGACCCGTGAACTTCATATACGTTTCTATAGTCTAACGCAAGTGAAGAGGTCAGCATAATAATGGCTACTCGTACAAAGGATGTTCACTTGTCTCTTTTCCGCATTGCGCTTATTGCACTCGTTGTCCTTCTCGGCGAAAGCACGTGTAACGTTAGTGATGTAAATTCTAATCGATATCGTTAAAAATGATAGACGACGTATATAAGCGGGTCTCTCGGTATTATTGTATGTAAAAATAAATAAGTTATCCATAAACCGTTTAAATATGTTTATTACTTACTCACTCAGTCAAATGAATTATTTGTGATAAATTTTTCTAATATTATTTTTAAATTTTTAAGTTCTACAGGTTTTGTGTATACCAAAAATAAATACATATCTACCTACCTACATGATGCTATTTGCTACAACGCCTTTGTTCCAGTCCCTGCAACCCGCATCTTCCTCCAATTTAGGTGCGTTTGAATCGGAACAAAAGTATTCTAATGCGGTAATCTAGTTTCGGTGATCTGTGATACAATAGACACTATTATTGTAATCTGAAGCAATGCGTCAAATTTTTACACGTCAAATAATATATACAAAATTGAAATGCGAAAGTAACTCTGTCTGTCTGTTACGCTTTCCCGCACCTCTCAACCGATTTTGATGAAATTTGGCACATACAATCTTTAGAGATCTTTCTCAGGGGAGAAAGAACAGACTTTTTACCGCGGAAAAATACATGTTTCCGCGGGAAAATTTGATTTAGATGAAATTTAGTATGGAGATAGTTGCAAATAAAAGTATATGGCGAGAGACTATTTACCGCGGATAAATACATGCTTCCGCGGGAAAATATATGCTTACGCGGGAAAATTCGATTTAGATGAAATTTAGTATTGAGATAGTTGCAAATAAAAGTATATGGCGATAGACTTTCTTCCGCGGAAAAATACATGCTTCCGCAGGAAAAGATAATAATGCTTACGCAAGAAAATTTGATTTGGATGAAATTTAGTATGGAGATACATAGTTGCAAATAAAAGTATACGGCGAGCAGAAGTCGCGCGGGGGCAGCTAGTTATAAATGACAAACTACTTATAAAATTGGTTCCGGCACAGAATATTATTAGTTAGTACGGCGCACGGAGAAAATTGTCATAGGTCCGTCCAGCACAACGTCTCGCCCCGCACTGAATTGAAGGGCCCGCGAAGGGGAAGATCGCGCATTGCGTGTGTCGTTTTACGTAAAAAATTCGTTAAAAATCGCTGGGATTTTTTTTCGAAAAAGTAAGCTCAGGAGATGATTGGTATTCTTTTATTCTATATGGTGATGAAAATTAAAAAATGTTATGATTAATAGATTAGGATTTAAACGGTTCTTGCTGAAAAAGTAGATGGTATTTTACACTATTATTTCAGGTACTTAAAATAAAAAAAATAAAATTTCGGCCTCAAGAGATGATGCCTTATATGGCATAGATTATTGTGTAATTTTTTCAAAGCAATTCCGTTAAAGAACAAATAAATAAATGGTTTCTGCTGAACCCAAATTTACCAAATTCACGCATATCTACGCCTTAAATGACTATAGATATTGAACATTGCATTTTTTCTTATTCTTTTATCTATTTATTTAGTGTTATTCTAGTCTATTATAGGTAGAATACAATACTCAAATTCTTTGACTACTCAAGGTATCAAAACCGCTCGTAATGACATAATTTAGCCTATTTCTAATTTATTTTTATTGAATGTTCCCATAACATCAAAAGTAATTCTCCCATATTTTGAGGAGTCCTAATGCGGTGTTGCCATGGTTCCAAATTAGCGGGTCCCTTGTAATGGTGATGATAAGGGTGTTTCCGGATAAAATAGCCCAAGACCGTTATGAAATGGCTGAGTATTTGCAATCAACATCCGGTAATTGAAAAGGAACCTTTCTTGCTTTGTATGAATATAACAATGTAGAGATAAAAATCCTGTTTAATAATAAATAAAACGTATTGTATGGTATCTTTTATAAGGTATGAATGAAATGAATGAATTATTGAATGAATATTCATTCTTATCTAAGGTATATAATTTTTTTTTTATTTTTCTGGTCAGTGGCCAAAAAGTTGTTATGGTGACATCAGGTTTTTATGGCTTTTAAGGATTGTTGATTTTTATTAAACACATATAATATTAACTTTATCATATTTTTTGTCTGGCTATTAAATTTATGATTTTATTTTAAATTAATCACATTGGAAATTGTTGTTAAAAATATAATATTATATAATTTCTCGTACCTCATTTTTAGCAAATACTGAACAAGAATAAACAATGCCACTGAAATAGTTAAGACAAGTTAATTAACTACCTAATTAGTAAATAATCACTCAAACAATTCCTTCATATATTTTTCCTTTCAGACGGCCCATTATGGTATTAAACACAAACTACCTACATGACTTAGTAAATGAACGTACACTCCCGTGATCCCAGCTGCTTGCTTGTAAGTAAACAACAGCATTAGCTCCTCTACCGCCATTTGTTCACGTAAGAACTTAGCTCTGAATAGTAGCTACGTGAAATTTACGTGTCTGGTATGAGAGCACAATAATCTAGCTTTAGTAATGTCTAAAGCCACAAGCCACATTTCATCAAATTTGGATCATTACTTTATGGAGGAACATTGGGTTATGGAGGAACATTATTACGTACATACATAAAGGAAAAAAATCTAAAATTCGTTAAATTAGTTTTAGGATCATAATAATATTGAGCCTATAAATACAATATTTCTGAAAACAAACTTACTTACTCCATGACCGACCTATACAGATTTATTATGAGTATAGATTGTTAAGTTCCAGAAACCATCTCTTGTGACAAAGAGTGGATAATCTAAATTAAAGTGACAAAAGCCAATCATTTGAAAGTTTTTCAAAGAAAACTTTAAACTCAGATTTCTACAGAGCGTAACGGAAATGCCGGAACCTAGATAACGGCTCCGAAGGGTGTTGTAATTAAATTATAAAGTTCTGGTACCCCAGTAGTATCTCCGTATAGCGGAAGGGTCAAATCGACAAACCGAGTCCAAGATGCACTGCGAAGAAGTGCCTACGTGATGGGATTGCCAATGACGGTTTTAATTGGACTTTTCAGTTAATTTTGGGGTGGTTTTTGGTGAATAAGAATCATGTTTCCCTATGTTTAGATAAAAATTACGTAGAAGATATATGTAAATTGTGTGGCTAATTATATATAATATGACTCATTTTAATAAAAGGATTGAACAGATTACGTTTAATAATCGAGTAACGTTAATAATCGAGAGAACAAAATAACATTTGTGTAAATTCAATCTGAAAATAATGAGGTGAGCTTTTAGCAATTTTATTAAAGCAAAAAAAGCAGCATTTTAAATTAATTTTGCAGCGGTATTAAATGATGTTTTCGATATCATATTATTGGTTAACCTAAAACAAAACTATAAATAATAATACGAGTACCAAAATATTATCCTATTCGTTGATCACTTCACCCTCTCTACACAATTGCTTATTCTTATTCATAGTGCGACTATGCATAAAATGGCATATCGTAAAAGTTTACAACGTGCCAAATAAAGGGGCTTAACTTTTACATTTTGTTTTATTTTACATCAAGATTGTTACAACGAAGTTAATTGTTTGAAAGATATGTTTTTATTAAGCTGGTTTATCGTTAATACAAAGGACTCGGAATATGAGTATGATTCAAACAAAACCATTTTGATTATCTAATTTGCACCAGTAAGAAAAAAGGTTTTTATTATTAAGACGTGACCGCTTAAATAGTATTTAAATGCAAAATATAATCAGGTTATGGTAGTTAAATAAATCGGTAATTTATAATAAACTAGCACTCTCGCCCGCGGCTTTGTCCGCTTAATTTCCATGTTTTCTCACTTTATAAACCTTCCGACAAACTGTTACACAGTTGTGTTTGTGATTTCCAGCAGTCGCAATGTTTGAACTTCATAATATTAACTTTTATAAAAAACTACTCACGTAGTACGAAGCAAAGCATTCGTTGATTAAATTCTAAAAACCTTTCTCTAAATACCGGAAAACTTTCTTTACGTGATCCCTAAGGGGAGTCCCCTTGGACCTCCCTCCTCCATTTGTTGAAAACCATGTACCTATATGTTCCAGTTTTATTACTCCTTTTACTTAAAGATTACAGTTTTATGCGTAGGGATTCATTATTTAAGAAGAGCTCACGAAAACCGGAGATTTACATAATTTATGTAGTACTTACTACGTGGAAGCTCGTTGAGGGTGTTTTATCGAGCATCTGGCCTTCGGTTACTATAAGGTGCGAAATTTTTAAGAGGATTTACAGTACCATTCATTATGTTTCTCACAGAAATATTTCAGGGAATCTTTTAAGAGCAAATAAAGATATTCTATTTTATTATTTATTATATATAGTATTTTGTAGCACTATCCTATAAATGTAAAACATTCAAATAAAGGAAATCTTAAATTTTTTATTTTCAAAAAAACATTTGGTTGGTTATTTTCCTGAACCCTGTATGGGTTAAAGAAAATAAAAAAACACGTTGGAACAGTCAATACTACATAAGAGTCTAGTTTATGATGGTTGGTAGCCAGATGTTCAAAACCCTGTAACTTTTGCATAACATTATTTACAGCTCCTATTCTGAAATTCAGTTTTCCATACATCAAGCCCTTTCATGAAGCAATTTAGATGCCCCTTTCAACAGATTACACAAGGAGCAAATCCATACAGATCCAAATTTCAATTCCGAACGGACGTGAACCGTAAAGCTAACATGGTCGATAGCTTTACATCTGTCGATAGGTACAATAGTCGAGTATTAGGTGAGATTTCGGTGTGCCCTCGGTCAATTGCCCGACCATCTGCCAAGGGTCAAATTTTGATAAACGATTGGTCACGGTTATTCTACTGTGGGTATGTTTGGAAATATGGGGCAGTGCGTTTTTGTGGTATTAATCTTTGGATTGTGTTATGTTGAAAGCTTTGAAATATAGATTTCCTCAGTCGCGGAGTGGTGGGTTTTATTACCGCTGAAGGACCAATGTCTGTATGTTATGCTAGCACTTGATCCTTGTCTAGGAGATTTTGGTGAAAAATAAAATAATTATCTAAAATGTTCTGTAAGTATTCTATTCAGATAGGGAGTAGCCACAATACCTTATCTTGATGTAGGTATTATAGACTAAGTGATAAACAATAGGTAATAACTAATGAGAGGGAGTATGTGTTTTTATAATGATGATCATGATTTCCCCTATTTCAGTGCCAGATATATTAAAGTTCTTTGACTTCATAAAATGTTCGCAACTTTCTTAAGTTTTGTAACAGCTTTAGAAATCCAGGTGAGAATCTGTAAATTTCAAGCAAACCGTACCCGTTTAGCTCTCCAAATTCAATTTGTAAAATTTATAAACAATCAAACATAATGGCCGTTGTGCAAACAAAACTTAACTGCGCATTTATTTTAAAAGTAATAAAGAGTTGTTGAGGGGTTCTTTAATTGCCGACCGCAAATTTTTGCGCTCGCAATAAATATGAGTCTTTATGCACACAGCCGGGCCTGTCCAATGAACATAGCTGAGACGGGGATAAGCTGGTATATTAATTAACCATATTTAAGATGCCATATGCACGCCTTTACACTGGAAATTACCCTATATTACTAAGCATAAAATATAATACGGCCGGGTTAATTATTTTTGTAATAGTGTTTGATTATAAAATTCAGTTTATTTTTTTATTTACGACGATTAGAGGTTAAATATATTTTTTAATCCATTATTAGTAAAATATTTCTTACATAAAACAGCTATTCTTTCAGCCTTTCCCTTGAAGCATGGTTTGTAATTTCGAAACTCTTAAGTAATTTGCTACTAATTAATGGTACCTACCGTTTGTTTGCGTTGTTACAAGACGTATGGAGTAAAATATTTTTCATATAACAGACAAATATATGTAGACAAGTGTATGTAAAATGGCTTGTTATTCTATACAGTTATGCGGATAAAACAGCAAGGATTGAACTGCAAAACCAAATCTCATTACAGCCACCTGGAGCATAGCGAACGCTTTGTTGCTTTCAAAATATACCTACCAAGAGCATTTAAAGACTCGAGATCTGAATAAGTACACTTTTTTTTCTTAAATATTGAATATATATTGAAGATATTGGAATCGATCGTAGTTATAAGTCAACAACCTACTTCTTTGATATAATATCCATCCACTTACATCGTAAGAATTGATAGAAAAACGTGTGACAACAGGAAACTCATCAAATTACATCACTATTTATACAATAACTGGTAGTTTTAAATTTTCCATTTTTAAATGTTATTAAACTTTCCATTCATTTTGTACAACGGGAATTACTCACGTATTTACATAGGAGTTAAACAACTCTCGACGTTTCGACCACAACAAGAGCAGTCTTTATCGCGCCGCGCGACCTGAGAGGAGACGGGGCACGGCGGGACGCTCACTCCTCCTGATAAAGACTGCTCTTGTTGTGGTCGAAACGTCGAGAGTTGTTTAACTCCTATGTAAATACGTGAGTAATTCCCGTTGTACAAAATGAATAGTATAACTCACGAAAATTTTGAAAGTTATTAAACTTTACTATGAAGGTTCACACACACACACACACAACACACACACACATTCACTTTTAAACTCATTCCAACTTCAAAACTCGAACATCGACTATGTCAGCTGGCAAAGACCATCGTATAATAATGTAATACTGTTTGTTTGCTCACCGCCCCACCTACCCATTGAGCTGACCAAACAGGGGGAGGATTATGACGTTACACTAATTGACACGGTTTTGGGTCGAAAACCTGAGCACGAGCAACCCTCGTCCGTGCTGATGCATGCTGATTAGAGGTCTTAATCCTTTGGATCATAGAGATATTGTGCAATTTCGGTGTGAATAAACATGATGGAAAGGCCGTATTGACTGAGTGGGAGCGCACTCAATTTTTATACCAAAGGTCGTGGGTTCAAACTCTTCCGTGCAACTCTTGATAATTGTTCTTGAAAAAAAATGTATGCTTCTAAACAGACTCTAACGGTGAAGGCAAACATTGTGAGGAAACCAGCATGTCTGAGAACATGGAAAAGATTTAAGGATAGGTGTCAGGTGTCATTCCTAACCCGCACGTCAATAGAGAAGGACAAACTTCCAATAATTAGAAACTACTTTATCGAGTCAACACGCAAAAACAAGGCGCTTAAAAGCAACGGTAGAACACGCATGCACGCAACATGCAGCGTGACGCGTGGAAATTTTCATAGAGATCTAATATGACATTTTTACGAACAGCGATCTCATTGTGTCTGAATAAGGCTTAAAAAAGCAAAAAAACCACAGTACAACTTCCCAGGATATTGTATTAAAGTTTAAAATGTATAAAGAAACGAAAAAAGAAATAAAGAAAAGTATTGCCGAAGCAAGGTAAAACTTTCCCAACAAAGCCCGTGAAATTTTAACTTGATTTTCTGGATATCCGAGTGTCTAACTGTAAGAATCAATGGGAAACTTTATGAAACATGGTTTCCAAGTAGTTTATTTATGGAGGACTGTCTAGACATGAAAACTCCACACACCCACGGCATAGTAGAGGTTAACGAATACTGTACAGTACCCTGTTCTCTGGGTATTTTTATCTAATACATAAAAATCAATGCCACTTTTCCTTGTAATTCTTTAATTCAAGAACGGCTGGGACGCTTTACATACTATTGGTTTTAACAGTCGTAGAAGCCCTTGTAAAATTTAATGTAATTCATCATCATTATCAGCCGTTGTACGTTAACTGGCAATTTGTAATCGTGTAATGATATATGTTTACTATTAGCGTAATAATATACATATAAACATGTAAACAAACACTTCATCTTATAATTTAAGTATATCCATGAACAATCAGGCTAAACGAATTTTTAATAAAGAATCATCATCATCATCATGTCAGCCGTTTGACGCCCACTGCTGGACATAGGCCTCCCTTAATGATTGCCATTTATTGCGGTCGGACGCGGCCTGCATCCACCGCGAGCCAACCGCTTTCACCAGATCATCTGTCCATCTTGTTGGTGGGCGTCCGACGCTGCGCTTGCCGATCCGTGGTCTCCACTCGAGAACCTTTCGGCCCCATCGGCCATCTGTTCTCCGTGCTATATGGCCCGCCCATTGCCACTTTAAAGAGCCAATCCGCTGGGCTATGTCGGTGACCCGTGTTCTTCTACGTATCTCCTCATTTCTGATTCGATCCCGTAGAGAAACCCCGAGCATAGCCCTCTCCATAGCTCTTTGAGCGACTTTGAGCCTGTTCATGAGGCCGATGGTGAAGCACCACGTTTCGGATCCATATGTCATCACTGGCAACACACACTGGTTGAAGACTTTCGTCTTAAGGCACTGAGGTATTTTGGACGAAAAGACGTTGCGTAACTTCCCGAACGCTGCCCATCCGAGCTGGATTCGGCGAGTGACCTCTTTCTCAAAGTTGGACCTACCTAGTTGGACTGTCTGTCCTAGGTATACATACGCGTCAACAACTTCAAGAGCCGAGTTCTCAACCATAACAGGGGAAGGCTCTACATGAACATTGGACATGACTTTTGTCTTATCCATGTTCATTTTGAGACCAACCCGTTGGGAGACTCGATTGAGGCCTTCGAGCATTGTGCCGAGTTCATCCACCGAGTTTGCCATGACTACGATATCGTCAGCGAATCGGAGGTGAGTGATGTATTCGCCGTTGATATTGATGCCCAATCCTTTCCAATCCAGAAGTTTGAAGTTAATAAAGAATATATAAATTTTATTATAAAGTACTCACTATTTATACTTCTGTTTTAGCTGTACTATGTGAGATAAAATGCAGCCTCCAGCACCCCTGCCAATTATAGAAAGTTCTGGAGAAACTTTAATCTCGTGAGTGATGAGAACACAGGTTACTTAGACGGATGGAGACTGATCGGAATTATAAAACTAAACAAACGAACTCTTTTTAATATTGGACCGAAAATTGTTATGCTGGTGGCAAAATAATCTAAACTAATAATAAATCTGTAAGGGTCGGTCATGGAGTCAGTTAGTTTGTTTTCAGATATATTGTTTTGTTTATAGACTCAATATATGAATGAAACCACGACTAACGGTACGTTCACACGGAGATACGATTTTCTCTACCGAATCGGTTTTTTGCAGGATACGGTTTAGTGGCCTATGTATTTCAATGAAGGAGTTCACACGAGCATTCGGTTTCAAGTCACGACAAAAAACCTAATCTTGCTGAAGTTGACATACGATTTTGCGACTACAAACCGATCCGGTTTGTATATACTGATACTGCAAAATCCAGATCCGATGCAGTGGTATAGGGCATTCAATACATGCGTTCACACGAGGGGAAGATTCGGTTTTTTGTCGGATCTTGAAACCGAACGGTACGTTCACACGGAGATACAATTTCCCGAATCTTATTTTCATCGGATCTGGAAAAAACCTAATGTTGTATTCGCAAGAGCGCGCTCACACGTTGATTTGGAACCGATGGACGTGAACAGTTTTGCTATACTATACTGGTATTATCGCCGTCAGCGTCGTAGAAAAAGATTGTGGTTAAAATAGTACAAAGAAGATCAACAGTTGGTGCTTTTACAACTCTAATGCAGCAGTTAAGGAATGATCCACAATTTTTTTTTAACTAGGTACTTCCTTGAATGACTATACCTACATTTGATAATCTTTTGAAAAAGGTGGAAAAAGAATTGAAAACCGGATCGGTTTGTAGTCGCACAATCGGATGTAAACTTCAGCAAGATTCGGTTTTTTGTCGTGTCTTGAAACCGAATGCTCGTGTGAACTCCTTCATTGAAATGCTTATGCCACTAAACCGAATCCTGCAAAAAACCGATTCGGTAGAGAAAATCGTGTCTCCGTGTGAACGTACCGCACATGAATACAACATTAGGTTTTTTCCAGATCCGATTAAAATAAGATTCGGGAAATCGTGCCTCCGTGTGAACGTACCGTAATTTGTCGATTTGTATGTATGTAGATTCAATATTTTAATTTAAAATAAATATTTTACTGTATATACTAAGACATTAAATAAAACAAGTTACTAAATCTATGTGATAATAATTTCATTTTCAATAACGCAAACACTGAAACAACAACTCCTATTATCTGAAATTTATAGCGCAAAAGCCAGGGTGTAGCTTCTCTTAAATAATGACCACGGTTTTAAACTAACTCTTGTGCAGTATTATATAACATCCCTTTTATCTTGTAATAATGTTTCCGTTGAGAGAGAACTGCGGAATAAGATATTTTATTTAAATTTACGTGATATTTGAAAACTTGCCTTGCCTCGTTGCCTGCCTTATTTATTATTGATATCGGGAATTTTATTCAAATAAGTTAATTTCTCAAAGCATAAAAAAATCTGCTAAAAATTCAGTGATTTCTGAGTTTGATTTAATATTTGATATTGATGTCAACAATTTAATAAACTAGGTATTGATTATTGAAATATTGACTATATCAATTTATAACATTCTGAAAATTTTACTAAAAATGTCGCATGTAGAGTTTATCTGACAATTTGTAAAATCGGCCCCTCAATAGATATTTTTATCCGAACGTCATTCTGAAAACGTTGATGAAACCTTGTCGTTGATAAAACCTTGTTGTCTTTGCCGATATTTAATAATGTATTATGGAGCGTAGAAAAAAAAACATTTTAATCAGCTAAGAAAGCGTCTCAGAGCACAACATGCATTAAAAAGGCAAACGTATTTGCCCAATGTCGCTTATCAAAAAGCTTAGTTAACATTGACAGGCTATCCAACTGTCTATGTAGCCATATTGCCACCCTGCCAGTATACTATCGTCCCAACCAGACGATAATGGCAGGTTGATTGATGACGTCACTTTCCTTGTCAATAACTGAGGTAATTGATAGAGCGGCTCTCGTGTTGTGCTTATGTTGTGACGGTAGATAAAATCATTTTAAGGGCCTTATTTAAATGTTTGTGTAGATTGGATAAGTAACCTTAGAATATTATTATGTAAACTGATTCGGAACTGTACCTCTTTCTTATGAGGTATATAAAAAGTTCTGAAAAAAAGTTCTGAATTTTACATAATGATGTCACCTTTATTAATGTATGTTAGTTTATGGGGCTTATTTAAAAGATATTTCAATAAAACAAACATAAAGGTTATAACAGCCTAATTAGAAACTACATTTCAACAATAATAAGTTTCGTGTTATTGTGTGTATTTTATCAATCAAGTTACAATGCTGCCCTAATTTAAATCTCATTAATCGATGTCACTACATATCCACGGTCTTAATGATAAATTGTCATCACTTTTCAACCCGAAATGTATACCATCCTATAACGATCCAAAAAGACCCCTAAAAAGGGCAGTTAGTTATCCATTGTATCTCTTACTCCAATGAGACGACCCATTTTTCGTGCCTAAATGGGGTATTTTTTCATAGTTAATCCGTATCATCTGCTACCGGGTAATTATTTATAGGGAACTATTATGAGGAACGGTAAGCTTGGACGCGTGTCGCGTGGCCCTAATTTCGTGTCTGATAACCAATACGGCTTAGGATAGGGTAACCACGAAGTAATTGGAGATTAGTTGAGAATGGGCTTGGACTCATTAGTTTTCTATTACGTAGGTCCATTAACAATATATACTTACTACTTACTGATACTTCTCTATTTTGTACTATGTATGATCGTCCACGTTTTAATTGACTAGTCATAGTCATAGTCATAATCATTTATTTCCATTGTTTGTATTACACAAATCTTAGACAGATCTTAGACTATCATAATTACATTAGATATTACGTTTATCTCAAAAATATAACGTCGGCCCAAAATTTGTAGGTATTTGTTATATAATAAATGGCATCTGAAAATTAATAAAGTAATAAAATGGGAATAAAAATACATTTTAATGATGTACCTACCTACACGTAGTGAATCATGCTTTACATTGCATTTATTCGTGTAAACTACAGATCCTTTTTCACAATGCAGCAAACATAATAAGTACACTAAATTATTTAATTGCATTATGGTATATTTTTATACATAAAATTAGATACCTTCTTTTTCAACCATTAATCCATTCAATAATTCAGTCAACTACTTGATTCAGCTCTTATATCAATAAATCAACGACTTCCTATTCACGATATCACCATGCCATAAATATGTAATCGCTTGCAGACCAATTCATTAATCTTGCACTTCCACAAAGATTGGGCACGTTTGGAACCTACCGTGAGAGGAAAGTAATTTATAATACAGGGTGTGTCATTCCACTTTTCTCGGCTTCGGAAATGTATTAAACCGCATCGATTGACTGCACCCCTGTGGGTCAGACGTGATGCATAGTTTTGTCGAATTTTGAACATAGTGTTGTGCCTTTAGAAACCAAAAATCGATAATTGAGCTAAATTCCTGAAAATCGGTCAAATAATCTGAGAAAAATATCTTTAGATCCATTGATCTTGATGTAAAGTCCGTAATCTGACAAATAATATAAAAATAAATGTTATGACATAATCACCACTATTAGTATTACCCCAAAGACATTTTAGTAGCTGATTTTCTATCCAGAATCTTAAAAGTAAAGAAAGAACCTTTTTACACTTTTTAAATAAAATTAATACTTATATTAATACATTATTATTATTATTTTATTATTGACGAGCAGCTTAGATGCTGATGTGTCTATGTCACAGTGTTGGAAGGTACAGTCATTGTTTATTTCTTGTCATCTGTAGTTTATTTGTGCGTAACCAGTGGTCGAGTCTGTTTTTAAAGCAGTTTGTAGAGCTAGCTGTCACAACTTCAGGTAGTCCGTTCCAATTCTGAACAACTAAAGGAAATAATGGGCAGAGAGTGTTCGTATTCACCCGGATTGATAAGCAATTCTAGATAAGAATCAATAATACAACCCCGAGAATCGATACCGAATATTTTCCCAGCAATTATAATTCCATCACTATTGATAATACTGTTGCTAGTGTTGTTACACAACATTTGGTCTATTGTTATCGAGCTTTGGGCCCGCCTGCAATTTGCGCATCCCCTCGTAAAAGATTACATTGTTATAAGAAAAATTAAATAGCGTTACAACCCAACGAGAATAAATCAAATTATTGTTTGATAGTGTGCTACTAAACATTTTTTAACTATTAAAAAAATACTGTCAGACCTGTATTTTTAGTATAATAAGAGTGAAATAGAATTTAGGGTTTTAAATAGAAAAAAATAGACAGTTTTCATTTTAGAATTTTTATTAAAAATGCTTTTCAATATGATTTGTGTTTAACATCAACGAACAAGAAGCCGACATACATTCATACAAAACATTCAAGCTTTACTTAATGATGCGAATGCTTCTTTATTCTTAAGTTAACGCAATACCTAACTTGATACTGCGTGAAGAGAGAAATATAACTGTTTTAACTGTGAAAACGTAAACTAATGTCGTGCTCTTAAATTCGTTTGCAGGTAAAACATTACCGCTAATTTGATAATCAAATGACTATGCCCGAATGAACTTATGCCCGAGCGAACTTTGCATACAACGTAATACCAACATCATGTAGGATTCCAATATATTTTCCTCATATTCAAATAATAGCATAATATTTATTTATTTACTTACAGAAGGTATCAAGTTATTTATTTCATGATGTGTGTTTTAATATCATGTGTTTTAATAACTACTGGTACAAAATATAAGCGTTCCTCTTAACCTATTTGAGATGCCATAGTAACTTAATATTTATTAAAGTTAAAGTAGTTGATGCATTAGTTAACTAAAATTAAAACTATTTTTGTTTATAAAATTAAACAAACAACTAGCTTATTATATCTCAATAAGCGAATATAGCTTTCACAAGACTGTCTCATATATTTGTCAAGATCGAAAAAAGTATACTTTTCAGATGCTTCTGTTTGACACAAATTAAATTTTTTGCATTCTACTTTTTAATCTTTATGATATTAGATGTCATAGAAAAATATATGAGACTAATAAGACAATATAACTATATTATTTACAAATGTATCAAAATAGGTACCTATGTGCTACTCTATATACATTTTAGAGCTAAGTCCTATGCTAATCATAAAGCTAATCTAACTGTAGACATTTTTGAAGCTATAATAATTAATTATGCCGATTATGGCGCTAAGTACGAAAAGGAATAATAAAGATTTGAATAATATAAAGTAGGCAGACAGTTTAAACAGCTACTAAACGCACAAATTATTAACTACCTATGTATAAATTATATAAAAGGAATACAATACTGAATATTTAAGGCTGTGATTACGGTATATTATATCTTAGTAAAACTATATACATACCCTATGGTTTAAAATATATATAATATACCCTCATGTATACAAAATGCTGAGAAATTACTAAAAGGCACAATCTGTACCTTCCAAGCGGCAAGAGTAAACATCAAACATAGAACCATTTCTAAGGTACGAGTATAAAGGACTATTTCCAAAAGTGTTTGTATCAAAATATATGTTAAGCAATGTGATGTGTGTATATTGTAAAGCTGATTACATTATTGTTTTGGCAGTTAAATACTGGTTGCGCTCCTCACAAGACACAAGCTGCATGTCTTTTTTAGTTTAAACACTTCAAAACGTTTAAGTGAAAAATAATTTTCCCAAACATTTTGATTTTATTTTCAGTCAAACATTTTTAAGACCATGAATCTCTTATAATTCTACAGTTCTTTATTCGTGTAACCACAAGATCATTTTAGAGGTATCGAAGTTATAAGGTTGACTAAACGGCAGAGTTTTTGCCAATAATCGGTCCTCCACTAGTTGCGTATACTCTGTGACCATCGAATTCTACGGAGGAGTTCCTCTTGATAGCGTCTTCTTCTTTCAGCGGTTCTTTTTCATCCCTGTATACAAGTACAAATTAATAATCATGTAAAAAACTAAAAGCATTATTTACAGCATCTAAATACGTATTCACCACCATCAAATTCACCTCTACGTATTCTACCGACGCAACTCTGTACAGAAAAACATAAATTTTTGCAAACAAGATGTTTTACATAGTTGAATATTCAGGCATATTTTCTCACAAGATTACGACGAAAGAGCTCAAAAAGCGAAACGCAAATAGAAAAACACCGACAAATTAAAATAATTAGGTCTTTATATCTTACACTGGCGTGGTCGGGACATAACTACACATGGTTGATGGAGCAGCGTGGGGAAAAACAATAAATATACAGAGTTAGTGAACAGTGCAAATATTAATATAAAAAAATTAAGTTATTGCATTAGTGGTTAAAAAAGAAGGGTAAAACTGGGAATTTTTCTGGTTGCCGTAAAGAGATGTTCCAATTGCAGCATAATAAATACAGTGAATACTTTAAGTTCATTAATCAAGGGAATTTTTTTTTTAAATTAATCAATTGTCTTAAAGTTAAATTCAGGCAAGGCTATAATTCCAAAAATCACAACTCAAAACTTCAAAGCTTTTTCTACAGCCGTATCTTACAAACGCACAACGCCAAGCTCCGCCATTATGTATGTACACTTTAGCAGTTAACCATAGTTTTGGTCAAACCATATCCGCACAACAAAAGCATGCAGGCGAACTATGGCGATTATATGATGCCTTACGTCGGGGTGGACACGAGCTTGACCGGCGGCGGCAGGGGCGCGGGGGAGGGCGGGGCGCGCGGCTTCGTGCTGCAATAAGGGAGCGGGAAGCGCCAACCGTACAGACTAGCGGGCAGAAACATCTCTAATCGACACATCACATTGGAACGGAACAAGAATTTAACTGAAGACATTGTGCTAAATGATGTAAATAAACATGGAGTTAAGAACAATGAATTAAAAAACGATAGAAGAGATAAAATTATCAATTTACCTTCCAAGCTTGGCTTCGTCTTCTTGGTGCTTCTTTCCACGTCTGCCGCAAATAGTGGCGATGACCCCTTGACGCCGGAAGCACAGGAGCAGCAAGTCGATGATAATGAGGCATATAAGGAGCCCGGATAACGCTATGCCAATAATAGCCCCACTCGTAAGCAGCTGAGGTGGAGCGAATCCAGAACGTCCAACACCTGTGAATACACAGATGATGAGTTTATGACTGACACATCCAGAGCAGCAGAAGCAAATACCTAAGTTTTAGAAAGTGGTATTCTAAGAATCTACTGCTCTCCAACTAAGGTTAGTTAAATGCATCATATAAAATAAGCTGATGATTAGATGACATATCGTGAGATTAAAAGACGCAGCGGCGAGCATAGTAGGAACAAAACTTCAGGAATAATATTAGCCAATACGTGTAATTTTGTTACATTATTTTATAGTATCCAAAGGGTGTGCTTTCAGGAGTAAAACGTGCACCCAATCACCGACAACACAACTTCTTATAAAATCTAGAAGTTTATAATACATACAGATAGCTCTCCACTTAATGAAATGGGGTTTGAAGTAATGATGGTGAAACAAAAACGATGGGTCAGCATTGCGTAAAGTAGTACCTTAACTTAATAATAGATTTAAAATAAAGATAAGTTGTCAAGATGCAGACATTCCAAATGATTTCATTATTGAAAAAAAATATGTATGTTCAAACCCCATGACAAAAGATCTGAATCTAAAAAGCGATTACAATTTTGATTCTTAAAGAATTAACAATAGTTAGATCTAAAAAAGAAGTAACATAGTACTAAAAATAGTTTAAACCTCAGCATAATTGTATATTTTACCATCACCTGAGATAAAAGATATCAGTTTGTAAAATTTAGAAAACTGTGATCATTCTTTTCCATTATTTATAACAACAACCAAAGGGTAGTAAAATATTACTACTAATATTTAAAATAAGAAAATCGTATAGTTATGTAAGACAAAAAATCCATTATAATTGGAATTGTTTTTGAAAATCATGCTTTGAAAAATAATAGAAACAGCTATTAAATCTAATCATGATCTTCTAATATAATCATCTAAAATGATATATCTAATAAAGGTTTCTAAGAATATACGATAAAGATAAATAAGTCAGATGTCCTAGTTTGGATAATACAGTTTAGGGTAGAGCATGCTCGTGGAATAAGGTGAATAGCTCTTTATAAGGGTGGTCACAGATATCATGCACAGGTTAATTAGTACATTCCAAAGGATCTAGCTAGCTGGATTATTAGCTAAATATTGTACTGTAAGTAAAATATATTTACCCATATTTCGTCTGGGCGACACAAACACTTCGATCAAAGATACTATAGATTTGTTGTCTGGCAAGCATCTTGACAGCTTTCTTTGGGATATTTGAAATGTTATTTTTACAACTTTATAGGAAAGTAATGGGGAAGTTTATGGGACCATCACTAGAACTGGGATTTGTTAAGGTAATAAGATTGGCTACAAAAGAAACAATCGTATCCAAAATAGCTGGGTACCTTTAGTAATTTTTAACAATAAAATCGAAAGCATACATTTGGATACAAATTATTTCAAGAGCCAAAACAACATAAAATGTTTTTAAAACATTTATTTCCTTCCACATTGGTCGTTTTTTTTCCTTCTGAACAAATCACAATTTCCTATATGTTCGTCAAATAAAATTTGAACTAACTACATTATCTTGCTTAGATTTGTTTATAAGATGGTAAAATTATAGTAACAATCAACTCGCTTTTTCTTCTAGAGTCTTTCATTAGATGGACGACTTTTTCCACGATCCACTTTCCTTATTCTAAAAATTTATATTCTAAATTAAAAGACAAAACAGTCATCAAAAATTCGTAGACAATTATCTTATTATTATTTTACACAGTATAATACTCTAAATTTTTATTTATTTGCCAAGAAATTGGCGTATTTAAATGCTACGATTTATATTTTGGCAGTGTTAATTAGTTCAATAAGTTATCTACTATCTTGAAATACATTATGCGTAGTTTTAGGCCATAAAAAGTAATATTAATAAGAACCTACATGTCAAATTGTTAATTTTATCATAAAACAAAATTACATTATTTACATAGAAGTAAATAGTGTATCACAACAAGTAGGTATTTTCCTAATCAACAACAGTCAGACAGACATTATAATTTAGTCTCAAAAGTAAGACTCTAATGGATCAAAGCTAACAATAAAAAGGCAGACGCAATTTCCAACTTAGACCATGCGAAAATTCTTGGGCTTCCATTTGGGTTACCTAAAAAATATTAGTTAGATAATATCACGGCACAAAAAGCTTTTAAGTGTCTACTTATTGTACATAACCAAAAGTAAAAGACGATAACTTACCATTAATCAAATTAACACCAACATAATATAAGTAAAATCTTAAAGTTTAAACTATATTGTAATGCCAATCGTTTAATTGTACTAAACTTAAATTGAAAGCAATATTTGGTTACAAAATAATAAAAAACATGCCACACCTTACAAATTCATAGATCACAATCATTTTGAACAATTATTTTATGTTTGTACCTAATGTTTTAGTGTGTTACAATGTAAAGGCAAGATTGGTCATGAAAGCGTTTAAAACGAGTAACATTAAAACAAAGTAACTAAAGAAGATAATAAGTTTAAACATGATCGTACTAAAAGCAGTCAATGTAATTTTAAGCAAAATAAAGTCACTGGTAAATAATGAAACGGAATAAAGGAGCACAAAAACACTGCACTATTATGTCACAATCACAAAAACAAACACAAAACTGATGAAGCGAAGAGGATGTGAACATAAGAGGTGATGGTGGAACATGAGTCTTTCTGTGGTTCTGATGTGTAGTCATAGAAGCCGGCTTGGACCGGCACTTCGTTACTCTCTTGATTGTACTCACCGAGGGCAGTTTGGACGTACAGCTGTGCGGGCTGAGAGTACCCCAGAACGTTGTGAGCTCGCAACTGAATGCGATACCGTGTGTCCGGATGGAGGTTTCGAATCTCATAGTTAATCGACTCGGAACTTTTCAGTTCCTCCCGTAAGCAATCGCTTTCGGAAGCAACACGCCAATCACCGCTTACTTTAAGCACCTGGAAAATATTTCAAGACAGTTATCACATAATCCTTAACGTTGTAACTAATTCAATCTATAATATTTCGATGCGAATGAAGTAAAACTATAGCAGTTGATACTTACAGGGCAATAAATTACGTCGTAGATATCGATGGGTTCTCCATTATGGGCAGGTACTTTCCATTTGAGCTCAAATCTATCAGCATATTTGCCGTGAACAAGCGATTCGGAACTAGTTTCTTCTCTCCATTTGGGCTGTTCTGGTGGTGACCTAGAAATATTCACAGATAATAAGGACACTGGTGACAGACAATCGTCTTGTTATTCAACGCTATTAACAATGTTACAATGGATTACCTTCTTGGCATAATAACAGTAACAGGTGCACCCCAAGATCCCGGACCGACTTGGTTGACAGCGGCAAACCTAAAGTCATATGTAAACATTGGCTTCAAATCTTCAACAATGTAGGGTGAGTTAGCGGACCATGTTCTTGTCTTAGCCAGATTCCAGTCGAAGTTTCCATTTTCTTTGTATTGGGATGTGTAGGCCAGGATTGGTGGTCCCATTTCTTCTGCGGGACCCACAATGCCGAAAGATACTGATGTGGCCGTGATTGTCTCTTGTTTTGCCTACATAAAAGAAACAGATTTTGTTACATATTTTTTATACTTTTAGTTACAATTTTGCCAGCAATATTTATTTATTATTATTATTAACTTGTGAGATAAAATAAATTATTAGATATTTATTACATATGGATTACGAATTTAATGAAATATTTTTTTTTTAATTGTTTTAAAATGTTTTTGGAGCTTACCTGAATAACTGGGCCAGGCGGGAAAGCCTCTCTAAAATCAATGATATGTTCAGCCTCTCCAAGAAGATTAGTGGCGATGCATTTGTACATTCCGTATGCGCTTCTATCCGAAGGCGTGATTTGGACAACACTGATGGGTCCGGATCCATAGATACGGATTCTAGGGTTTTCTACTAGGTCGAGGTCACGGAATCTTAAAACAGAATTAAAATTTAATACTGAATTTCCTATCAAACATTAAGTAGGTATATTTATACAAAATATAATTAATGCTTGGTTACCAAGCACTATCTATTAAAACAAAATCTATAAGTAACAATGTCTTACAAAGGAATATAAAATACTTTATAGACGTTTGAATAGAATAGAAGTTTTGGCAGTATAATGTTTCACTTACCGCCATTTAATAGTAGCGTTAGGAATACTCTCGGCTACGCAGGTGAGATTTACAGGCTGTGCGTTCCAGCTCCAAATTGGTAAAGTAGGCATTTTCTCGAATGTAGGCCTAAATTGAACTGTCAAAAGTCCATTTCTTCTGGCTTCACCACCTGATAACACAAGACTTTTGTTTATTAGAAATCAAAATTAGTGGGTAATAGTTTTGCTGCTTAATTTTGTTCAGTATCTTACCGTCGTTTTCAGCAATGCATTCGTAAAGACCATCATCGCTTCTGTTTAATTTTCCGATAGTGATCGTTCCGATAGTTTGCATCGTGTCTCCAGTCGCGCGAGTTATTGTTTCAACGCTTACACTGTAATAATATTATTAATTAGAGCCGTGTTGGTGTTGTTATAATTCATACTCCATAGTACCTCTGGATTTTTTTCTTAAAACAATTATGGGTGCTTTAAAACACGTGTTCTAACTGTATAGGTTAACATCGTGAGGAAAACAGCATGTTACGAGAACTTGGAAAGGTTTGAACATGTGATATTCACCACAGCGCATTTGTCCAGCGTGGTGAATTATGGCCTAATTTTTCTCATCAACAGAGAAATCAAATAAAGTAAGTAAAAGAAAATCTTTTTTCTGCAAAGAGAATAAGTATCAATTTATATTTACCTTCCATTGTTGAGTCCATTTAAAAATACTTCGCCATTGGGGAATCTCCTGAAGCTAATCCTAGGAGCCGGTCGTCCAGACGCCTTACATTCAAGCTTTCCTTCCTGTCTCTCAGGCGCCGTTGTGTTGTACAGTTCGAATATCTTAGGCTTGACAAGTACTTCCACTTCTATTTCCGTCTCGTTCTGACCTGCTCGATTCAGCGCATTGCAAATGTATTTGCCGTAGTCACCAGCTTCTACTCGATCGAAGGTCAGAAGACCAGTCAGCTCATTAACACTGTAACGTGATGTCGTTGCCAAATTCTGAAAAACGAATTCAAATTCAAATTTAAAATCATTTATTTGTGGTCAAAAAAATATTTTTGGTAAGTATATAGCACGAAAATTTAATGAGTGGTAAGTTTTTTTTAAAAGTTTTTTGATTTTGATTTAATGATGAAAAATCTAGCTATCTGCATAATAAATAATATGTAGTTTTAGTTGGCTATAATGCTTTTTAACAACCCGCACTTGGCCAGCGTGGTGAATTAAGGCCTAATCTCTCTCGTCAAGAGAGAAGTCCCTGTGTCCCAGCAGTGGGATGGGAACGTGAATAGGGGTGTTATGATGATGATGATGAATGCTTTTTATAAATGGGTTATGTAAGTTATAGGTTCTCTATTTCCTGTTTTTATAATCGATTCAGAAAAACTGTCTATTTTCATAGTGCCGAATTTCTGAAACAATTAAATACAACGATGTTAATTCTCTAAGGACTGGCACATTTGTAAGGGTTACCTCGCGAGTCGATGCTTTAATCCACGTATAAGTCGGCGGTGGCTTGCCTCTGGCTTTGCAGGTAATCGCAGCCGATTCTCCCTCTTTGATCACGACCCTTGTTTCACGCTCCTCCATTTCAGGAGCCGTGTAAACCTAAAACAAAACTTAATTATCTACTATTCTGATTTTAATACTCTACTTAGTAGATGCGTTGATATTTACTTCAAGTTTGATATTTCTCTCAGCCAGTTCACCAGTTTGGTAGACAACCGCTCGGCAGGTGTAAGTACCATCGTCGCTTTCTTCTACATTCTTGATCAGCAGTCCATTTGTGTGGATCACGTATCTATCTCCAGTCTCGAGCTGTAAATATGTTTTATAACCATTGAATTAATTGCTTTAAACGTCACCCTTAAAAATAAAATTAAAATATTTTATTATTATGTCAGCGTAATTAATTATTATCTTACATTAGTTCCATCTTTGAACCAGTTAACAGTAGGCGCTGGTTCGGCAGTAACCTCGCACATAACCTTGTGTTCCTTTCCTTTGGTGGCGAATTGGTTTTCGTTTGCATTCGTCCATGTTATGGCGGCTGTAACGACATAAAACCTTTTAATCTCATCACCCAGAGAATAAGAGACGGGGGGGTTCAAAACCATAGTGTAATTATGGCATTACATTTTCCCATAACTTTTACGTTATAGATTGCTTACTGAATGTATCCAAAACGATGCTAGCGCTGAGCGGTTGGTTGGTATAAGTGGCGACGCAGGTGTAGTTGCCGGCGATGGTCGTGGTGATCGAAGAGATGTACAGAAGCTGCTGTTGCTTGGCCACGATTGGCTCGGAGTATATCTCGGGCCTTGTTCCGGGACTGTTGAACACACAAAAAAGTTTAAATTAATTGGAATATTGAATCTTGCGTCTTGGTTCGCTTAAGTGTTTGTACGTCCAAAGTGAAATATATGAGAACAGTTAGGCTACATTTTGCCGCAATAAAATCAATTACAACACGGGCAAATACGATAAGAAATGTAGTTGAAAGCGAAACGATAGCTAGATACAACTAATAAACAATACATAAAATATTTTCGTAGCATGATGTGTATATTTATTATAATTCCTACTAAACAGATAAAGTAAGATTTACTACTAAGTAAGATTTACTGTCTAAGAGCCTTGGTCTTTGTTATTTTGCCGGAGCTTAACCACTCTTTTTGGAGTGTCTTAAACATTTTTCATAGGCCAATTATTCATGTTCATCTAGTAGGTACCTTCTAGTCCCTTGCGATTCATAATCGGCCACATCGACACTTTCCATCAGGTGAGATTGTGGTCAAGCAAGAGTCTATCATCAATAAAAAAAAAAGTATTAGGTACTTACGCAGCCTCATTAATGACTTGTCCCCTAGGGTCCTTCCACTGCGGCTGCGTCACCAGCGAGGGGTCGGGTGCGTCCACTTGGCACGTCAGCACCACCGCCTTGCCGATGGCCACTGTCTGCTGCTTCTGCTTCGGAAAGATCTGCAAGTTCTGGGCTGAACATCCTGTGGACAAATAGAAAAGAAACTAAGAAATAAAATATTTGAAGAAACGAGTGGGTCCCATTTGTTCCGTGGAACATGACGTCACGGAACAATTTTAGAAAATATTTTCCCAATTTGTACCACGGAACATTTGATACTTTTTTGTTTCAAATCGTTCCATGGAACAAACTATAAAAACTTCTTAGTCATAATTGCATAAACTTCTTGAAGTTGATATGTAGTAGAAACATGTTAGAAATGTCTGTATATTACGAGTCACGGTAGTTGAATAGTATAGGGGTATTTATTGAAGGGAGTTATGCTATAAGTACCTACGTAGGCAGGAACAATGAAGAAACAATGAATTTATCCAAATTCATAAACGACTTTTTCCATTTCGTAATAAAATCATACATATGTAGTTTTACTATACAAAAGCAATGTTTGTCATGATACGGAATAAACAAAAACTTGATCAAAGGATGATCGCTTTTTTCAGCAAACAGGACACGTTGAACAAAAGTACTATCCGAACCTGTTAATTGGATTCCCCACGATTTACATTTCGGTACGTGATGAAACTTTGTAATACTGTTACTAAAATTAAGCGAAACTTCATTCGTTAATTGGATACAAAATGGAAGGATGATCCGTGATCAAAGTTTTACCATAATTACCACGAAGTTTACAAACTTAGTATTTAATTAGGCGTACAAAACTTGACAGATTATTTTGATACAAAAGATAAACAGTGGCGTTCAAGCGATTTCAAACAATGTCCATGAATTGAAATGGTGCTCCAATTTCAATTACAGTTTACGGTTTAAAATCTGAATAATAATTTACATAGAACCTAAAAGTTATGCGTTTTTAACTTTTCAAAACATTCACCAAGATCACTTGTTTGTACCAAAGCACTATTTATCTATTTTTTAAAGTAAGTGAGTGAAAAAACTCCGCATGGTCACACTATACAAAAAATAAAACGATTAAATAAAACAGAGATGGAATATCAATGTCAAATTAGTTAAATAACAAACATAATTTTATTATTTTAAAAGTGGGTGGTTTGTTCGTAGTAGATCGAGAAACGTAAAATGGAAACAATTTATTTTACTCCGAGATAAGTGCTGTCAAACTACACGTAGCATAATTCATGGGTGCGGTAGATTGTTACGATAGAATTAGCAACGAAGAGTCTATCAGATTAAGGGATGTGTTCTTCATGATTCGGTGATTAGCTACATCTGTGGCCGACCCTCTGCTTGCGCAGAACATTATGTGGCCGAAGAAACTCGTTAATCATAATCACTCTTGCATAATCAGGTTTATGCATTTGTTGGGAAAGACACAATTGTTTTTGTAGCATTTGATCACATCTTGTCTATCTAATAAATGCTAATGAAAAACCACCAATTAAATTTAATAAAAACATTAATTATTTTGTTATTTGTGAATGAAATAGCTGAGCCGCCCGCAGCTTAGCCTGTTTTATTGCTATATTTTTTTCCAAGTTTCCTGAGCGAATACGAATATTTTGAAACTAAAACACCTATACACGTTCTTGAGTTGCAGAATTACACAGAAAAGTGACATTCATTTTTATATCTAAAATAAATATAATCATTCAGAAAACCGGAAATTAAGCAACAGTAAAGACAGTAACCCACTGCATTTTTCTGAGCAGCATAATCATGTACAAGCATAGATATAAGGTATGTTAGAAAACAGGGATTTTTACAAAGTTCTTAGGTATTCAAGGCACGTTTTGGGGCCCTTCTTATCCTGAGTTTCCAACATGCGTCGGTTGCATTTTTACGATGTTGTACGGCAACAGAACTTCTTTATGAGTTACATATTTGAAATTTTCGTCTTTATTGCAATTTTTCCCAAAAGTTCTGATTTTAAGTAATGCGGTTAGTTTGAAAGGAGGGATGGTGTGAGGAATATGTGATCGTCGTTATAAATATAAGATTTATATTAAAATAAAATTTGTTAGGAGGTAAATGGATAGATATATTTTCTTATTTTAGTGTAATTTGCTATAAATTAATCTAAATATGTAAGGCTTCCATTAAGGCAAACGGATAACCCAGGCCAACATTACCTTGTTCATATTTTTACGAGCAGAGATCATAATTTTATGATAAAGATAATAATTTCTTAAAAAGGTATAGAAGACTTTATTGTAAAATTGTGTACCTACATAGTTCTTTAAATAAGATGATAATTATGTTTATATTTTTTTTTTTTAAAGTTTATTATTTATCGTTCGAATTAATTTTAACAATATTTAGATATTGTTACCTTACAAATGTAGCAAATCCAATATGAATGAGGTGAAGACCTTACGTCCGACTCGAACGACTTTACTGCAAACCTCCATTTTCATATAAAGTATGGGGATTCATGAAATCATTCTTAGGAATTGGATGAGGGAATTCATATTCAATCCCCTTGCGGGATTATACAAATATCTAAGGCAGATTTTTCTATGTAGTTTATGTATTTGATGAAAATATAGAAATACTAAACAGAATATCATAAAACAAACCTAGTGACGCAAAACAATAAATAACTCCATACAATATTTAATTAAATAACCCAAAGATCTCTGATAAAATGTATGATGTTAAGTAAGTATCTAACACGACTTCTTGTAAGTCTCCTAATACGGTAATTTCATTTTAATCTTATAATCTCTCTAGTTCCTAAAAACTTGTAACATAGACCTTCTATGTACGATTAGCAAATATTTTTTCCGAGTGTCTGGGTGTTTTACGTATAGTAAAAATATCTATCTACGTATGTATATTATATTCAGTACACACATATATCAGAAATCTAAAACCCGTAACACAAGCTTCGAGCTTATCATGATATATTAATTAAATCAATATTCCGATTCTATATCACCTACCAACTTTATAATCCGTACCAAAACATAGTTAAGTGGTAAGTTGAAACCATCATTATATTTAATGCACATAACTCTAATGCATATCAATTGAGCGGTACCCAACTAGTGCATTTAAATAACAAAGACTCCATTACACCTCAGCCCCAAGAGACACATTCTGTGAATGGTGCACCTGAGATGTAACAAATAAGCGTCAAAACATTCACGAATTAAAGTTTACATGGAAATAGATGCGGTATATGTAACAAATCTGTTTTACGCAATATTTTTAAAAGTATATTTTGATAAGCTAAAAGTTATGGTAATTAAAACGATAAGTCGTTTTACTTAATCAAGTTAATTAATCGTTAAATTTTTTGGATAATCTATTTTGACTTTTGATTTACGTGTGGGTAAATATATTTTTTTTCAATCAAGATGATGATATAAACTTATTTTTAAAATATTTTTTTAATTAAACTCTGTATTACAATGTTATGCAGATGGCTGGATGTTTACTCTGAGATATTTGAGTATGATAGAAAATAATACAATGTAAGAAGCTTAAGTGCTTATGATACTAGCGTATTTTCCACAACAAAGCGTATCAAAAACTTACCATGAATTTTACAGTGTTCTGTTCAGCTCTGAGACATTGCCAAAATTTCATCAACTGGCAGGTTTAGGGAGAGTCAACGAGGGGACAAGTATAGGCTGAGCAACAAGGCATACAGACAGATGTGAATCTCAAAAGTCTATTTCTACAAAGATTATGGTCAGAAAATTAAGACACTAGGTCTATGTACTTGAGGTATTCTTGATGACATTTGGTTGAAAAAATGACAAAAGTCTTGAACTTTTGTGGTATATCGGATAACAAAGGCCTTCACCAGATCTTCACTTATACATTTTGTTCACAAACTTCCAAAGATGCGTTTGCCAATTTGCGGACACAATTAAAGTTTTGGCCCCATCGGCCCTTGTTTTCCGCGTTTTATGCCGAATTCTAAACTCATCATTTTATTTATCAGATTTATCATTGACAGCAATTTCATATCTACACAAAGCCGTTATTAATTGAGATAGCGAGATGGTATTAAAGGGTTTGTGGAAATTTTGTGTGCGTCATAACAGACTACGTCCCCAAGCGGTTTTGTATTACCAATTATATACAATTTAATACGTTACAAGCTGCTCAGACGGATTGTAAGCACATTAATAAGGATGAACTCATATTAACTGAGATTATTCATTATTAAAGTTCATTGACATTATGTATTAGATATTATGTATTTCATAATTTCCTGTCTGTACTTTGCTGTTTCCTGGTGTAACATTAAAACTAATAAACATTTTATTAGGGTTTTATGGACGTTACTAATGAAAAATAAAAGATTCTAAGCAGGAAGGATAAAATTGAATTTATTGTTTTTTTACCCTATATCCCAACTAGGAAGTCCTCACGAGGACTTCTCAGTTGAGTTAATACGATTATTTGCCGAGCCTACGATACGCCATCACTCTTCAAATTGAAAAGGTTCTTCAATGACTCCCCTTGCATTTTTAAATGGCATTCAATTCCGTGCCCCTAAAATCGCTCCACTTAACCTTTGGCTGTTTGCAAACCAATGGGCGGTGTGAAACGAACCATAGCAGTTTCAGGTCTGCCAAGCACGGACCGAAGGCAAATTCAAGACTAGATTCGTTTTATTACGTGGCATATATCAAGAAAGTAAAATTTAATCGCAAAAATCAATCGTCCCCTAGACAAGTTTTTATCAAATTTCTGAAATATTATTGAATCGGTAGATATCCCAGATGGTATAAATCAAATGTATGTTATATGTATGTCAAATGGGTTGTTAAGAAAATAGAAACAACAAATATTAATTTCAATGTTTAAACGTAGAAACATGGAAAATTTCTACTCATAGTTCAAAACCTCCCCGTCTGTTTAACTATTGAATCGCAACTCGTTAGCCATTTACGAAACAAACTTGTGCATAAAACGTGGAAATTAAACTGCAGTTTTCATTCCGCATTTATTTACCTTTTATTCCACTTTGCTTTAGCGAGATTTTCCAGTTTTATAGCTGAGAGAGAACAACTGTCCAGCCGAAGGCGATTGGATGTGAAATGTAAAAATGTCGCGAGTTTTCAAGTCTGGCGGCACTTGTTAAAACAAAAGATTGCGAAGCCTCGGGCGTGGAGCGTAGGGGCCTGTGATTAATCGCTTAAGCATTATTTCCTAATTAAGCCCACCTTCCCCTTTCAGATGCGTTGCTCGAGGGAGCTGAAACAAATACGAATGGCTGCCAGACAGAATGGAGAAAATCGGAAAATCTGTTGAATTAGCGAACATGAATTAGAAAAGGTAATTTTGTGTGAAGCGTAGGTACTTTAGGGTTGTGTGGTTTTGGCTCTTCATGAATTTGTTTCGAGAATATTTATTAACATAGAAATAATCTTATCTTCTTATATATAAAAATCATTTGCTGTTTGTTAGTCTCGCTTGAACTCGGGGACGGCTGTGCCGATTAAGCTGGTTTTGGTCTTGAAATGTTTGTAGTAGCCCAGGGAAGGTTGAAAAGAAAACTTCAGAAAGCAGGCAAACCCGCACGGTTATCTAGTTAGGGATAAAAATCACCAACTACTTTTCTAAATAAAGTTGAATAATGAAATGCTTTATCAGTCCGTCCTAAACTCTTGTTAAACAACATACCAAGAACAACGTTCATCAAGCTCGTAGCTAAATTTGTATTATTCGTGTTACAGACTAACGTGTTGAATAATGCCTAGACCGAGAGCGAGCACGATACGACGATACGTACCTATACCCAGAGGATAACGACGCATCGAGCCTCAGCCCCTCACTGACAGAGTCATTTATCTAATTTCCCTCAATTACAGACTTTGGAGTCACATGTCATGTCAAATGGGAAAGCTCAGATTTCGCGGTACGTTTACGCGCGCCAGCGAGATAATTCAGTTTATGGTTGCTCATAATTGTGTAATTCGGTTGTTTGATTTCGCGTATGTTTTTAATTTAATACTGCGAACGTTGAGTAAATAAGTCTGGAAATAGAACCTATTTGAATTTGCTTTTTTGGTATCTGTACACATGAGTTCCATATAAATGGATAGTACATATTTTTGTTTATCCCTACCGTAACACATGTATGCGTTTCTATGTTTATTTTACTTTCAATGTTTGATACATTTTATTGATGTATCAGAATTTGAATAAATCAACATTTTGTTAGTAATCGAATTGATAAATAAAATTAACTACAAAATTTAAAAAAAAATTGTGTCGTTCAGATGTTCAATATCTACGTAAAGTGTAACATATATTAGTTATAAATTATCTAAAATAGATCAAATTTTACTACTTACAAACAAACGCATTCACTGTAAGCTTAGTAGACGAGCAAACACAGGTGCGTAGAACTAGAGCAATACCATTTGTATGGATTAAACCAACAACCCCAATAAACAATGACACAGGGGGATAGACATACGTCTGCGGAAACGCTACAGAAGCTCCGAGACATCTCGCCTGCCAACTATCCCCAGACATACTCATCGATCCAACACAAGTCTCCTAAAATTCAAGTGGGCACTTACTTAAACGTTGCGCGTCAGGTGTTCCCAAACTCAGGATTACGCTAACGGTTCTATTACCAGTTAAGAAAGGTATTATAGCCATTACAATAAATTTCCTTAGCCTACTCCCTGCAAACCCCCAGAGTCAGCCCTGTCATTATCAGTTTAAAGGGCACTCGCGCTAAAAAGTATCAAAAGACTGCTCGAAAAATTCAACCAAGGGCCGGGGCGTAACGAAGTGTAGCCCACTTAAAACAATAGCCAAATGCGGGAGACGGATGTTCCTCTGAATCCTGTACTTAACTCAAAGACCACTCAATATGTGCTGAATTCGTACAATTTTTATGGGCGCTTTTGGGAGTAGGTTGGTTACGTTATTGCTCGGAATATTTACGGCGTCCGTAGGGATCTATAAATTTTGCTTTAAATTTAAAATGTCGGAAACCACAACATTGTGGAGAGTATAATTGAAAAGAAGATGGACGGTATGATATTTTTGTTTTCGTTTGCAATATTAGATAATATACCAATTTGGTAAGAGTTTACTCCTCATTAATATTTGGATAAAAGATACATTATATGGTTCATAGTTTACTTATATTATGTGGGTTTAGGCAATGTTGACTTAACTTTCTGAAACTCATTCTATTATAATTTTAAGAATTAATTATGAATTTAAGAAATATATCGCAATTATTATTAGGTTATTAGGTACATTTAATTTAGGTGCAAAAAGGGTAAAAAAATATTGACAAGACCCTTTGATAGAACAGTCAAAAGGTTTTGTTTAATCAACGTGTTTACCTATCCCCGCAAAGCTAAGAATAGCTTGCAAATTGATCCGATTGCACCCTTCTCCGGCAGACCATTAATTACTACCTACCGTGCCTCCCTTTCCTTCAGTTTACAGCCCGCAAACAAACCGATCATTTCAACCCTAAACCCTACATTTGTTTATTGCCGCCCTCGGACTTTTCATCTCCAATCGACTCCAAAGTTTTAAATACTTGCGCGAGTGACTTAACATTTTGATTTACCAGAAGGGACATGATCGTCGATCGGGAAAGTTAATTGTTCGTGAAGTTCGCTTATCATCCGGAACAGGAACGTCTTGACAAATTGTTCCCGCTGATTTGTGTAGGAAATTGTATAATAAACTAAATCTCGTGATGTCAGAGATAATAGCCGCTCACCTACGCGCTTGTTACTTTCAATTGAAGATGGTATTGTGCGGTGTCGAAACTGGTTCCGTCACCATTGAACTCTATTCAACGCTTCGGGACATATCTACCGATCTAATCGATACATACGCCTGCGGCTTAAGGTCAAGGTCATTTTATGAAAGATTTATAGACCATTCCAATATATTCCGTCTTTTAAATAAATAAAAGTCTTAAGACCACGTACAATAATTTATCATTATTTCACAAAGTTGACATCTTATAATAAAGACTTGAGAATTGCGGAAGATGAGCTCTTTTCCATTTAAAACTGGAGACTTGTTGTCCGTGCGCTTTCTCGTTGAAATTGCTTGAAAATTTCATCTCTTACCTCAAACAGTGTCTAAGTCAAGCAGAAGCCCTATTTCACTGGGATATCGCTTTAGAATAATGAAAAAGAAACTTCTAACTGTGGTTTTACATAGATTTGTGTAGGAATCATTGCTTTAGATGAAACCATTCGGTGTAATCAAACTTTCTTGTGGTACCCGAGGGTATTTGTTTATAGTGGCTGAATCCTTTCTGAAACCTTTCAAAGCTAAATTTCTCAGCAGGAATGCCAATTTTGTTTGTAAACGCACCGAAACAAATGAAATCGTATTCGCTTCAGTTCGCATTAGTTGGACCTCAGTAGGACTTCATTTATTTTCGGAATGCTTATTGAAATAGTTCGAGTTAAATTCTATATTTCCCTCGGTTTGCCCGCACAAAGAATACCTTAGAATGCAATCAAGCAAAACAGATGCTATTGTGTTAGAGTGCAATCGAGAATTCAATAAACCTATTGTTTGAAATTGTTTCTACCAGTTACCAAGTTCTGTTCGATCTGTTTTAAATTTGTGTCGCCATGTGATTGTGTACTTTGTTATTGGCTAAAAAACGAGGATCGGGATGGCACGTCGCGCCGACAGCCGAGGCCCGGCACAATTTGTATTCCAGCCCTGTGCCCACCATCCGTCTGGCCAGATTAATTATCAACCAACCCTCCATGTTTGCCAATGCAGCCCTCACTTTTCAGTATAAATCTCTGACATCAATTCGGTGATATAACGCTGGTCTCAAGATCGTGAACGTTAACTCAAAGACCAAACGGCAATTTAAACTTTGATGTGACTCTAAAAGCTTGTATAAAATTATAATTTTGTTTCTCAAGCTTTGTAACGATATTGTAGGTTGTTTTTGATGTTTAAAACTGAACGTGAGGCTTAAATAATTACACCTTGTACAAAAGTTTGTTCGCGTAACTTTTGATGAGGTCTTCGTTACGCGTATGAACGTTATATTAATCCACGTTTACCCAGTACCGACATTAATGCTTCTATCAGTAATTCCACACGCCCTAAGCCAGGAGCGATCTGTGTGCAAAGTAAATCCGAAACAAACACAGAAGTTCTAAGAACCATTCACGTAAAGCTGATGCCTCCAAATCCAGCTGCATTGCGCTTCATCACGAACTGTTTGTGAATCTGAAACCTTGTGCCAATAAGTCCTACGGGGTTTGCATAAGTATAAACAAGCGATACTTTGAACGTAAAATCAATAAAATACATAAATCTTTATTGTTACACTACATTACAAGTTTTCACAGGAGTTATTTAATGGAATTATGTATAAATGATAATATAATATCATTAGTTTTATTATCTACAAAAAATATTTCCAAGCTCAATATACCAAGTTTAAAAAGTTCATATAGGAGTATAAGTTACAATCCCAAAGAAAAAACTTATCATAATCTAAAATCAAACATAATTCTCAGAGTAAAGTAGATATTATTCAGCATGATTTAGAAAGCTTAAAACACTATTATAATATTCTTTGTTCGCAAAAATGAAGCATAGAGGGAATCCAAAATCTAAATTACAAAGCTGTTTTAAAATTTTCAGCAGAAAATGTTGTAATGGATTCAAGCAGACGTGTAATGTGCCTTCTATATCTTCCTTTAAATTTAAATTAAACTCGTAACATATAACATGAGTTATTTCAGAAAAAAAAAATTTTTTTTCATTCTTTTATTTATTTATTAGTTCTGCGTTTCAAAGGTCAAAATAGTAAAGAATAGAGCTAGAGATACAAAAATCTTACCGACTATTGTGTAAAAGTAACTAAATATAAAAGGCCATGGACGTCTTCAATACATAAAATGCTCTTTTCACTACAATTTTTATTTTTTCATTGAGCAACACAATATAAAGTTAAAAAGATATTCCAACCACCATATTGAAGCAGCCAAGTGCATTTGACAACAAAATACAAAAATATAATAAAAATACAACACAAACGAAATGAAGGAGCGAAGTGGAGTGAAAATTCTCAAGTCAATTGCAGTCAACCTCCGAACCATTTATTCGCCAGTGTATTATAGGCCGGGATCCGTAGTACATGGAAATCAAGTGATTACTAACAAGCTAATTTTTGGTGAGTAGCTTCGTTTCGATGAGACGACCAAAAATATCCTATACCCAAATCTCGATTGTGGTAGCTAACAGAGATATCAAGGATTAAAAAAATCAAGGATGTAAAACCGGGATAACGGACCACGAAATTTGTCGGACAATATGTCCGTTAGATTTTATATATATTAATTAAGTATACAACAAAAAATCAGCTGGTTAGTAATCATAGTAATCATTTAAATTGACCTCGTTTTCGATACATTTTCGAAATGGCGGACTCTTTGATCAAACCATAGGTTTTGTAGGACAAACATGTTTTTATATAATTTAGATAATTATCTTGAGATATAACATATTGTCCGACAAATTTCGTGGTCCGTTATCCCGGTTTTACATCCTTGAATTTTTTAATCCTTGATATCTCTGTTAGCTACCACAATCGAGATTTGGGTATAGGATATCTTTGGACGTCTCATCGAAACGAAGCTACTCACCAAAAATTAGCTTGTTAGTAATCACTTGATTTCCATGTACTACGGATCCCTGACTATTATGAATGTATACATTTACACAAGAATTGTGTTAGAAATTTTACATGAAAATTTGAGTTTTTGCTTGTTTTATAAATAAAACACAATATTTTACAGCACTCTAAAAATTGTAAGTGCTTACTGACTTTTAAGACAGAAATTTAATATTATTAGCTACTTCTTTTATATACCCAACTGAATCAAAAGTAAAGTAAGTGGTTATCTATTAGTGATAATAATGTTACTGAATTGTTATTTTTTTTAATTATCAAACTGTTTTCTGTGTAAATGTAACCCTACGCCTGGACCCGTTCGAATGACAACGGCAGTCTTCGAGGAAATTGAAAATGGTGACAAGACATGTTTCAGAATAATGACACGAATGAATGTAGACAAAAACTGACACAAGCAAAGTTAGGTATGTCTATACATTATTCGAAAATCGAGGTTGCCAGGAAACTAAATGTTGCTGTGTGATTATCGCTAGATAATAAGATATCGCATTCTGTTATGGGTTGGCAAATATAACAAAAACTGGCAGCTTATCTTATATTGCTGTGCAATTGTCTACCAATATTTATTTACCTTTAAATAGCCCTTTTACGCATTCAAAGTGACTACCATAAAACTTGACCTAACTAAATGTTGCTTTGTTGATATTATCAACCAAAATACGAGTACTTGGCTTATTAAGAAACTCCATTAGGCGATGCAAAAACTATTGAAAAACCATTACAGCCAACTTTTAATATAAAGCAACCTCGAATACAAAATTTTATATAGAAACTGTTTCCAAGTTTAAATCGGCTTTCATTATGAGCGTAAAAAGGGTAGTTAAACGTAATTGGATTAAAAATAGATTAGGTAAGAAAATTCCTGCTTTCAACTGAGTTGATGCAAAATAAAACGCGAAATGTGAAAGCATTGGCACTTAAGCACATCTTTTTGTAATGTTATTAAAATTAATAAACAAATATTAAATCTAAGTATAACATAGTTTGCTAAATGGATACGTGCTTTTACTTTTAAATATATTTAATCTTACAACACCAGCACGAATCTAATTAGCTAGAATTATACATTATTATACAGAAATGACAAAAAAGGCTAAATATAACCATCGTCCAATAATAAGCACACACCGGCAGACCACAAACAATAATCAGTACAATAAACATAACCTTCGAAAAGGGTAAAACCTCCGAATGAACTTGTTTATATGCGAATGCGAATTCAAGTAATTTTAATAGACGCTACATCGATAACCCCAAACCGTGTGCATTTGACGAGGGCCCAAAGCGACACCTCGGAAAATTGGACGGGAAATATAATTGGGAAATTATAAGGGCTCCCTGCTAGTGCAACTGTGGGTGAAATGCCCGGGAGCAGCCAGTGTTGCCCTCTCAAAGTTTTTGATTAGAAATATTATCCAATTTTGGTTGAAGTTGATTCGGAAAGGTACCTTTGAAATGGAATAGGTGTTTTTTTTATCTTTTTGTAATAAGCAATAATTTTTAATACTAAGAGATATTTATTACTCGTAACCACAATGAGATACTGTTGTAATTTGTTTTATTATCTCCTTTTTACTTTGCAACTTTACAATATAATAACGTACCATCTATGTTTATTTGTACCTATGGCATCACTATTACGTCAACGTATATTACGTCCCCCAGTAGTGGGACGTAGCTTGTTCGGCCTGTCTCTACTCACATCAAATAATTACATACAATAATACATTCTCATATAATCATGAGTCCTCAAATGTACCTCAACAATAAATAATCGCTTCCGACTTCCTGTTTCTATTAGTGTCCCATAAATATCTTGTCGGCTTATTCACGCTGAATTATCACGTATCCATTTCGCTAAATTGCGTGAACACGTCGCGAAACTCGCTAATTACGAATAACTTGTTCCTCTCCGGGATAAAACTGACGGAAACTTTCGCACAAATAGATTTTGATAGTTTACTCATAATATGGGAATGTTTGCGATTTAAAGATTATATTTTAATTAACATCTCAAAAATAATTCTTCTAGTTAACCTGCCCGCGGCTCCACCTGGTCTAATTTATCCTTTTAAACATTCCTTGAACTAGGTACTAAAAATATTTCAAGACCAAAAATTACTATTAATTATTATTTAGTTCTTTTGTAAATATTGCTTATTGGAGTGTGTAATAAAGAATTATCTTATCTTATCTTAATTATCTAAATTGGCTCCGTCTTTCCCAAATTTAAGCGATACTAATGATTAGGAATTGATTTTTATTATTTATTAATTGTATGTTCAATAGGTTAAAATTGTAAGTAGTTGTATAATATGGGGCTATTACACATCATGATATAAATTTAACCCTTGAACGTCATATTCATTATTACCGAATAACATTATAATAATACTTCGGTAGCACGGCACACGGCTCTTGAGTATTATCGACAAGTTGTTGACGCGCGCTGTCTGCGCCTCGCACAAATTGGCAGAGCGGAAAGGCAACAATTTTACCAATTTATTGGGTTATTTCTAAACATACGATCATTGAAGGCAAGATTGCACAAGATGTTCAATTTATCGCTTACGAGCTTGTATTTTATTGCTTGTCGTTTAACTTGTATAGTGGTGTTATGCGAGAAAAGATTTCCCACGGAAAATAGTATTTTTCCAGATTCTAACATTATCAGTTCCCAAAACCCAAACTCACCTGAGCTTGTGAATGTGTTAATATAGCATGTAATATTCCACGTAATACGTAATAGGCCCATTATCTTTATTGGTTTCAGCGCGAAAGAATAAAAAACAGCAACCTTTTGCATTATAATAGTAGTGTTAAATTTCACTACACAATCTAGCATTTACTTTTCGGCTCTCCCCCTACATACTGGATCATTTCGCGTAGGTATGCATAAGGTCCCCTAAATTCATAATCGACTGTGGTGACAGTTACTCTACCCCACCCCATGTTCGCTCGTGATGTAAACTTTACTGAAATTAACACTTCGGTGTTGTCTTCTATGAGGATAAGTAGTGGAATTTAATGGACTTGGAATTGCTAAAGTTTTCGAAGATTAAGTTTGTCGTACCCAAATTGTTTTTGAGCAATAAGTAATATGTTCAAATACTAGATACATTAATTCCTTTTAATTTATACTTAAAAATTCAAATTGTTTGCTATCATTCGTAATCTGTTTTCATAAATAACTGTAACAGCTGCTCACACCCATCTAGATGCGTAAAAGACTAGTCTTCAACTTTATTCATCAAAACTACATTAGAAACTATTAAAATTAAAATATAATTGAAAAAGGAAGCAATTTGTTGTAATAGCGGATGCGATACTAATAATTCTCAAAATTAGTACTGCACCGGTCGGCAAATTATATGAATTATTGTACTAGGTTACTTTTTCTTACTAACATAATATTATAGCGCAAAAGCTTGTTGAGTGTTTTGTGCATGAAAGCATAATAAGTCTTTCGAGCAAACTTTGAACTAATTTTAATAAAACTTTACACTATAAAAACATACATCAGAGTAAGTATTTTATTGATAAGATTTACTGTATTACATTCTATGTATTTGCAATGAGCTTAATAAATAAATAACTCATAATCTATTTTTTTGCGTAGAATATCTAAAACACCTATAAAATTATATCGATGGGCATAAAATCGTCTATTTTTTTTTTCGTTCGGCGTGCAATTATTGAATTCCTAAAATATTGTAAGATTTGAAGTGCTAATATAAATTATAATTAGTAAAAAAGTTAATGTACGAGCACACCATAACTCATGATTCTCGATCAAAGCTCGATAAAGCAAATAGATATGAGTATACCCTCATTAGTATTTCCCGACCGTCGCGTTCAATAAATTCTAATAAAGTTAATCGCAAAGGAGGCAACCCTCTTTTAATTTGAGAAAATCCGGATAAAAGTAAATTTCCCTTTATTGGCTGGAAGTAGGTCGCTTTATTTAGCATATCCGTTCGTTACTTTCAAGTGTGAGCCATTCTTTATTTATAAGCTGCCATCTATTGTATAGTATTTTATGGGTAGCAATTCTCTATTCCTACAATGCTAAATAATAAGGTTAAATTATTAGCATAGTTCAAATTATTCTGAATTACCATGTAGCTGAACATTTCCCGTAAAGAAGCTTAATCACAAAGACCACACAGTAAAATAATGCCTTCATCAACGTTGCCTTTAATTTCCATTTACAAAGACAAAATAAAAGGTTTACTTCGTTAAAGTCTATTAATTTGCATCGCGACTGCATGCTATAAATAAATAAAGGTGCTCGTCCATTGCTTTCTGCAGGCGAAACACGTACAGCCTGTAACGAATCACGCGCCTAGCGACCCCTAACGCAGACGCCCAAAACCTAATTGGTATACATTGTATAGTACAATGCCAAATCATTTGCGAACACTAATATTTTATGTGTCAACGAAGCTGCAAGACTGCATTAGTAATTTCCAATTTGGACGATTCGATGTGCAATTTAGTGTTTGGTGAACTGATTGGGCTAGTTGTTGTATAAAATTAATTTTGCATTGTGTTTGGAAAATGCTGTGCAACTAAAAATTTATAAGAGAGAGAGTACTAGTAATATGTATGTGAGTAATTATGATGATGACTATAAACGTTCTGGGCAGAAGACAAGGTGCTTAATTCATACGTGGCAGGGAAATGACGGGATATAAGTCCGCCACCTGAGCCTTGCACTGCGCCCACTTTGGTGTCACACGTGAGTTCCGCTTTAATTAGTTAAGGGATTACTCTGCACTCAGCCCTAAGGTTGTGGTTTTAGAGTCTTACCGCTACACTCAGTCGTTATTGTCGTTTATTCCCATCTGTCCTGTTGAGTAGTTCTGTTGACAGAACTACTGGGATTTTTTTTCCCATTAGTTTTGTGACTTATAAAGCTATGCCTTACACCTGACTTTTATTTCCACCTGTGGAGATTGGCACTCGAGTTCTGTGTCTCCTCGAATTTAGGTACACTAGAGAATAAATAAAGATATTTTTTCGCATATTTACAGATATTATCAACATACTCTTAAATTTGTCGTAGTTAAAAGTACAGTTAATAACAATAAAATAAATCATTTCCGAATCCGTTTTGGTAAGCAAAAACTAATTTTACCCACGACTTGATAAAGACTGCAATATGTCACGCTCCGTCAACTTTTTGCCGCCGTTTCCGTTATGTGACATTGAAGTGACATTTGACAGGTGTTCCGACTAAACGGAAGACTCCTAAATTGTACCGCTCTGGGAACCAACATTGTCCTTTATTTTTGAGAATGCCAAAAAAATGGGAGCTTTATTTGATTTTTTTTTTATTTTGACTTTATTTGTTATCATAATAATAATATTAGATTTGTAAGAAGTACGCAGTAGTTTTAAATCAGGATGAATATTAAAACATATAAGTACAGATAATTCTCAATAAATAAGTACTAACAAAGTTTGATGTCTAACGAATTTTGTTACCTACATTGATTAAATACTTGTGTTTTATTTTTCGTGTTTCTTATCCATCTAAAGGTTGTCTGGCAGAAATGGCTTTTAGTGATAAGGCCGCTCATTGTAACACTTGTTTATGTGTGTTTTTTGTAACACTTGTTTATGTGTGTGTGTAAAGTATATTGAATTTATTTGCGAAAAGTAATAAAATTAGCATAACGATTTTGATTTCCAATAATAATACTATTCCAATCTGAAACCGGAAAAATGGCAATACTGTTTAATGAATATTGTGAGAACTGTTAAATTTATCGTCGTGCAATGAAAAACATTGGTCGAGTTGTAGGAAATATTGCTAGCCCGGTCTGTATTCATAGTTCTGTCGGGTTCGTATTCATAGCCCGACCACGGAGCACCAACTATTTATTACGTGGACGGTCACGAGAAGGCTATTGCTTAGCTTTCTGTGTTTTCCAGTTGAATCGTTAATGCACCCTATATCTCCTCCACTTTAAATATGTTATTTGAACGTGCTTTGCGATTTTATCAGTGGTTCAAGTTATCGGCAGTGCGCAATAGTTTAAGGAATAATATAAATAAATATTGCTGGACAGCAACATCTAGCCCCGTAGTAAGCTCGAAGATTGTATTGATTAGGTAATCAATAATTAATTAGCAAATATCACTTAATTATTTTATTTTGTTATTGTAATTTATTACATAGGTAAGATTCGGGTTTTGATTGAGTTCAAATTTGCCATCCATTACAATATTAATTTATTATAATATGTATTTTATGTATAGTATAGTTATGTCAAATTATTATTAAAAATGGGTAAAGAATAAAGATTACTTCAATGAGTGTAAATATGTGAAATGAGCAGTCATGAATAATTATCTTGTCATTAGCGATGGATATTCAATATCCATTTGTTTTAACAATCAGTGATTAGTGCGCTTATAAAACAGGAATAATAAAATAAATAAATAAAATAATGTTTATTTATGTAACAAGTTTACAATATTGTGAAACAGTTGTAGAGACTCTCATTTAAGTTAAAAACTTGTGTTAGAGAGTCCCGCTCTTCTATAACAAATGTTACAATAACAAAGGAATTTTTAAAAACTAATTATTAACCTACTAGTAAATAATAGTAGGTTTTTAGTTTTACTTACACTTTACAAATTTAATAGGTAATTTAATTTAAATACTAATTAGGTACTAGGGAAGTTATATAATAATAGGTTTGTATCTTTACTTAAACTATGTTAGTGTATACAATAAAATAAAAGTATAGTGGTTGTGCATAAGGTGTTACCTATCTTTAGAGGTAGTTGTCATTAGGATTAGTCCTCAGAGGACACTAGACTCTTAAGAGTCTAGGCAACGGGGGACATCAACTATGATATGACTTTCATTAAAGATTCCGTCTCTTCGTAATTCATTTCTAATAACCATTTTATAATTACTTTCTTAATTTCATACAATGTTAAGGGATAAATGTTTAAGATTTTATTAATAGAATTGTATAAAAATGCTGATTGTCTTTTGTATTGTCTTTGGGCGAAGGTGGTTCTACAAGATTGAGATCATGATGAATGATGAGGAATATGAATATCGTTTTGTTTTATTATTATATCTATCATTGGTTTTAATTTACGTGTGGGCTTTACCTATTAATAAACATTTTGTTTGGTAAAATTTAGACAGTAACATTTTATTTCAATTAGTTTGCATTATTTTTTATTTAATACCATTCGATTCTTCGGTTAACATTCTCAATAAAGTTAAATTTATTTTAAATACGAACAAAATTACGAATGTAAAACGACGAGTACTATTATTAAATGTAATAATCTTGTTATTAATTATTACTAATAATTAATTATTAGTACTCGTCTCGTTACTTGGGTATATAATAGTCAAACCAACTAAAATGTCTAAATACCAAGTGTTACTGCAAAACTTACTTTTATATTTTACGTTTGAATTATTGTGATTATATAATCTCCAAGCCCTATAATGGGTTCTATTTGGTATGTAGTGTAACTTTAAAATTGGCTAACATGTTTTTATTATTTATTACAATCAACAAAGGTATGCATAAAGACGTTTATAAAAATCTTAAAATCATAAGCTTATGCTTATGATGATAAAACGTCATAGAAATTAAGATAAACTTAAATTATTCAACCAAGCTTTTATTCAATCAACCACAATAATAGTCGAATTGAATTAATTTCCGAACAAAAGGAAAGTGACGCGTTAAGCAAGCTTACTTAAAACAACAAAGGGTTTGTATAATCCTCATCTAAATCCTTCCCTAGGGCAACACGGATTTACCAAGTGCCACGTTCCTAGAAGATTGTGATACTTGCCTTAGGCTATAAATATTCAATCGGAAAATTTAGTTACAGGATTGGAACAAACTTAATCGACGAAGTCAACGGGTTAATTTAAGTTCTGCTACTGTGAAGTAGATTTCTAAGATTTTGAAATAATTATCGTGGTATATAATTGTATTATACTAGCTACAAAAAATTACTTTATTGTACGGCATTAGTTACTTAAACTTAAATAACATAATGACAATTAAATTAAATATAGGTACATTTATTTTCTTATATTTTATCGTTAATGAAAAAAGCTTTAAAAAGTAAGTAAATCATTGGTCCCTTATTTAGTCCCTAAAAAGATACTACTTCATTGAATTCTGCTATATCTGTAATACAGAGTGACTTGTCTTACCAAAGTTACAATCTCTTGATCCTCTTCGTAGATTTTTTATAAAACTACGGCCTTACCTGAAAAGAAACAATTTGTTAATTAAGTAATAATAATAGGATAGGATACAATAGGATGATAAAAAAAAAATGTCAATTATTAAGTCGTAAATATAAACTGATAAAAATTCAAAATAAACTCTAAATAACAACCAACCCTGTTTAATATAAATTTTCATAATATCTTAAGTTTTCATCAAAAATAAGGTATAATATTAATTTTCCACTCCCAATGTTGCCATCTCATTTCATTATACAAAGTCATAATTTTGGCGAAATATCTAGCAGGTGCAGAGGTCATCATTACGACCAGATTACGAGTAAGTCTCCCCAAATTGTGCGTCTCTTTTTAACCAGTAGTGTTTTGATGTTTGTCTTCTTCTAACAGATGCTTAGTATGAGATAGGGTATTTCTATACCTTCGGTGCCTTAAAGTGTTTTGTTTACAAGTACTTAATTTGTATATTAAATTAAACATTAGGTTAATACATTTTAATTACCTATTTATTTATTGCTGACTTCCTAAACTCTAGCAATGTATTATATTCTTTACATAGCAACATCTAGTCCTGTGGTAAGCCGAAGCTTGTTGCTAGCTAGGATATACAATATAAACACAAAAATAAGGCAAATAGTTTTCATATAAAGCATAAATGATTACTTGTCTTTAAAAAATAATATTCATAAAGCCGCGTTTCCTTTAGCTCTACCAAATGTGTACAATGAATACTGGCTTTTAGATGAACCACGTTTTTTATGAAACCTTGTGAATACAATATCAAGTTACCTCTCTACCCTTTGTCTTTGCGGTTCCAGGGATGGAAGAGATCAATTACACACCTCTTTGGTACGATATAAAACCTTTTTGATTTTAAAGTTTTTTTAAAAGGATTCTAACTGGCTACCCGTAAAAAAATTATCATGTTTATGATAATGACTTATTTTCCTATCTGCAAAATAAGTCATTATCATAAACATAATTAATCATTTAGGTTTTCTAAAGCGAACTTTATCAATTCAAAACTCTCGTATACAAGTTGCTTAAATCAACAAAAGCAATTCCATTTTTTTACATTACTCGCCTGAAAGCCTGTAAAATTCCAAGGCTTTTGCTAGCTTCGCGATACTTCGTGACTAGGAAAACACCGTTCGGTCACGTCCAAATCTCTTTTATCTCACTTCTTTCCGGAAGACCGGATGACATTCCGTGTTTTAATTTGGGGAGGCAAAAATTGACAGAGATACGTTGGACAACTTCATTAACTTTATTAAATTTCGCAAGCCGCGCTGAGCTAACAAAGTAATAAAACTGCAAAAATGCTTTAATTCTAATTAGTGTTGGTTTTTCTTTTTAGAAGGAATTAATCACTTAGGCTCGTCAGGAAATCACGAAATTAAATGAAGTGTTATATTTTTAAACGTTTGTGTGTTTTAAAAAATGATAATGAAATATCTTAGCACAGACAAAATCATAATTGTGTGGTAAATAAGGCAAAATTGCGTAAAAATATCATGGATATCTACTAAATACAAAGCTAATATTTTCAATAAAAAGACTTTATGGTAACAAAAGGTTCTAAGAAAAATCTTTTAATAGTTTTAGCAGACATTTAATAATTTTTTACTGATCACCATAAAAATAGAGACTAGTTATTTTTCTTAAATTTATATTAAGTAAAATATTAAGATTATATTATTCTCTAGAGCGTGACATATTTCTTACGACATCTCCAAACTTATGCACACAGAGCAAGCTGAAGGGAATTGTGTGTTGAATGCAAAACATTGGCCAAATAATAGGTCTGTCGGGGCTAACAAACGGGCGAGACCGAGCGGAGAACACTGACTAATGTGGGACTTTCGGCGCCGACTCCTGAATTATGCGGGCAATGTTAGTACCTGGGTCAAACAGGGTAAAGTGCATCATTTTGTTATGGCACCGGGAAAATAAGTCACATTATAAATAAATAATAATAATAATAAATATTACTGGACAATTTTACACAGCGACATCTAGCCCCGTGGTAAGCTCGAAGCTTGTGTTACGGGTGCTAGATTTCTGATATACTTAATATAATATACATACATATATAGATATATTTTTTTTTACATTATATAATATGAAGGGTGTAAATAATTATATTTCTTTTAAGTAGGTAGTGTCATAACTAATACTATAATCACGAAAGTTTCTGGATGGATCTTTGTTAGTCTTTCACTCGAAATCAAGAATAAGTTAGCGTAGGTTCATCAAACAACTACGATAACTATGTAATCAAAATATTTTAACAACATCCTTTAGTTGGTTTTACGACATACCTACACGTAAAGAGAAAGGGTGGTAATATTCTTAGGCCAGTACGGCACACGGTATGAGATCAACCATCAATTTGAATAAGCATCGCAGAGAAGTAACAGGCTTCCAGTCTTATCTCTTATCACTTTGAGCACGTATTTTACCGTTGTATTTAAATGTACCTATGCAGCAATGCTGGAATATTCCTCATTCCATATCTTGGAATACCATGAACGTAAATTAAGATTTCAATCTCGTCATTAAACTTTTCCACGTACTCTTGTATATGAAGATGGCCTTATCTTTTCTGTCCTATTTGTGTTTTGTTTACACTCGCCACGCGGTTAAAGCAGCGGTTTAGGGCGTTTTGCATCAACGAATGACATAATTTTATTGCGGTATTTTTTTTTAATTAATGCAACGATAACTAGACTAACAAATCAGTTATTAAAGTAGTTTACATTGTTAACTCACAAAGAGCTTAAGAAGTAATAAGATAATAATAATTAAAAATAAATTAAGTACTTACATGTTGTTCACTGGTCTCAAATATTAAAATAACTGCTTGACTATGAATACATAATGTAATATTTTCTGTAATCAACAATCATGACCCAATGACTGGAATCAATACACAAACCACATAATTGTCTCATCTTACTTATCAGGCGGAAACAGATTCCCTACAACCTTCGTATGAATAAATATTATTATTTTAGATTTACAATAGTGGTATTGAAATCTTAAGAAAAAATTGTAATCGGTTATGGCAGTGGCTCTATACATGATTCTTATTTTTATAGTCATAACAAAATTAGGTGTATAATTTGGCTATTTACTAAATATCGGTATTACCTCAAAGGAGGACATGTGTCATGGGGTGACACTATGTTGAGGCCAATAAATTGTTATTTAAATATGGCCAGATAGAAGGTTTTCAAATATAATTTATTTTGCTTAGATAAAAAGTAACGCCTGAATCTTTTCATTGCGTAAGGGCCTTACTTACCTACGCAGAGAAACCTTATCCCAAATTAAATTGTTCTCAAAATTTCCGAGAAAAACTAAGTTCTCGGTAAAGTTCTAGCGAATTGATAATGTTACCTAATTTTGATGAATAGCACTCCATATTCTATGTCAAATATAAAAAATACTAGTGAAAGAATTACTTCGATACATCAATTAGTTTCCGATTTATAAGTAAAACAAGTTGTAACCGTACGACGCGAGCCGCCGGTTACGGTGTGACGTCATAGTGCAGCACGATCAGTCTGGTTCACTCAGTCCGCTTGCATTCGCTTGTTATTGTGACGTAACTATAATAGTTAGAAATATGCTGTCGCGACATTTTTTGTAGATATTAATGTGTTCTACAAAATTGTAGTACATTGTATATTTCTAAAATGAATACTTTTCGCAGCGCATGCGATATAAGATTTTTTTCTTGGGTGACATATTTGGGTTTTCCGTGCGGATCCCTACTTTTTTTGAAAATCTAATATAGCTTATAACCTTCCTCGATAAATGGACTATCCAACACTGAAAGAATTTTTGAAATCGGACCAGCGGATTAGCGCGTTCAAACAAACAATGAAACTCGTCAGCTTTATAATATTAGTATAGATAATATAGATAAGTATAAGTATAGAAGCGCATAAACAAGTTATAAATCAAAATAAACGGCCTCACGCATATTGTAAGTAATTCTATTTTATATAATAAACCTAACCTATTATTAGGCTGCCTAGATAACAGCATCCAAGTATTGTATTCTATAATAATTGAAGCCTTTCTCACATAAATCGTTTTATGAATTGATTGACTGATCATCAAACTATTACGAACTATTGTTATTAGCTATACAATGTGATGTCAATGGCATTTCGACTTCTTACGGAGGGAATCGTCTGACAATCTGCTATTATTTTACAATTGAACGGTTTGATAAGTCTTAGGCCTATAAACTATAAAACAATTTTACTTACAAACTATTATGACTTTTCAAACTGGCATATACCTACCTATATGTATAAGGCCAAAGGGAATTCCTAATAGAACATAAAAATGTATTGATAATCTTAACTTGGCTAATCTATAGGTACGAATATTATAAAGCTGAAGAGTTTGTTTATTTGAACGCTCGCTAATCTCAAAAATCGCTGGTCCTATTTAATAAATTATAAAGAATTATGAAATTAAATCAGGTCTTTTAATTGAAATGAATCCAAATTACCATTTTGTTATTTTTATTATTCTCACCACATCGAGAAACTTCGTACTAAATAAAAGAACGAATACTTTTGTATTCGTTCTCGAAGTTACCAAACTCCTTGCCTTAGATTAAAAACGTTTAGGAAGTTCCGGGCGAATGGGAAACCGAGTTATTGCGAACCCAATAAAACTTTTATTAATACAACGTGCCTCACAAAAATGTCGTCAAACTCTCAAATTACTGCGTAACAAGTTACTTTCGATCCATAAACCACTCGCATCATCTTGAAATTGTTGCTTAAGTGGACTGTCTACTGTAGCGGGAGGCAAAATGTGAAATCTCAAAAAAAATTGGGAATAAATAAAATAGAATTTAAAAATCTTAATTCATAACAGGCATTTAGGTACATTTTTGTATCAGTTTATTATCAAATATTAAATAAAAACAAATGTGTGTTAAACATTTCATTTCATTATCGAAATTCAAAGGATTTTGATATAACGATGTAATAATTCGCTTTACTTAATTCTGATAGAGTTTCTTTATGTTTTGAATAAAGAAACAACAAAACTACGAATCCTTATTATACTATCGTAAACATTATCTTATCACTGTTGGGAAGAGGCGAGGAGCCTTTGTCCAGCTTTTGATTTTATTACATAAGTTTAAAGTGACATTATCAGTTTTTTTGTATAGGTACCTGATATTATTCACTTATATTAAATACCAATAATGTTATTTGCTTGCCAACACACCCAAGAGTGCATTCAATGCACTCACAAAAGTGCTACGCTTTAATAGGCATTGCACCTTAATCTCGAGAATGTCAGCCCTAATCAAATGTAATCTAGTTAAAACTTTCTCAATAATCCCCCTGTGCATCCCTGCATGATCTCGTAAAACGTTCTAATCTGACGAAAGCGAAGCGAAACCATCTTGGGGGACATATTTTGCAATGCTTTCGTAAGAAATTTGTAGATATTTTTGGTAAAATAATTAAGAAGGTGTTCGATGCAACAAAAATCTTAGGCACTTTGAAATTTAACGTTATATACAGAAAAACCGGCTTTAAATTGCGTCTAGATTACCTTACCTTTAGATATTATTATTGTTAGGTCTGCGCCGAATTGGTTCACACAATCGAAAAAAGTAAATGTAACATAAAAACACACATAAGCTCGAATAAATATTTTTTGAAATCGGTTATAATCGGATATAACATAATCATATTCCCTTATAATAAAGACACAAAGCATAATTTAAATTTGTAACTATAAATATTCGTTATGATCCATGACTAAAATATTACTCGGGATTTTAAACAAAGTAAATTTTCATATACCAATCGACCTCATTGTCATTGCTCAATTGGCTCTCCAACCGTCTAGACACAACAAGTAGATAAAGTTCCTTTTTAAAACAGTTTAGTACTTAGTCAAGTAGCATCCTTTTAACAGAGTAAATACACTGGAATTTGCCGAGGATGGTAAAGGGTGGCAAAGGTCAGATTTACTTAAACCCCTCAAAATACCTTAAGGAAAGAATCCAATTTGTGGAAATTCTCAAGTTAGCTTACTCCTCCGTAGCCTAGCCTGACTCGCTGTCTAACGCGCCATTTAACTAATGAGATAAATCTTCCTCCTTGGGGTGATTTCTACCCCCGACAATTGCAAAAGTAATCTTTCAATCTTTTAATGATATAAGTTCTCAAAAGATAATATCCCATTTTTTCGATAATGGCTTATTGTAAAAATTGGCCTATGGATCAGATCGTTTAGAGAAATTGACAGTAGTTTCAACGCAATTACACTCACAGCTTGAAGTTCTCGCAGAAATCGAACATCGCCTAGTGAAATAGAAAGCTGTTTTGTTTGTCTTCGTGGCTTCCATCGATATTACTTAGGATGAATCAGAAATTCCCATCTTTCGATGAATCATGCATTCCTTCCAGACTTACTTTATTTGCGAAATGTCGGAGAAATTGCGAGTTTAATCTCAGAATATATTGCGCAATGGAAGCCATCATTCACATTCCTGCCCTAGACAATGAGCGCAGTGGAATGGAAGCGATCAAAAATGTAATCCATTTCCTCTAAGGGCATTAACACACTAGAAAATTTTGAGGATATTTCAGTGTCTGCTAACATTTAACAAAAAGCTTTTCTTATAAGCTGTCTTGTTTTCGGCAGTAAACAAAGATTTCTCGCTAACGTTATAGTGGCTTTTCTTCAGATAATTAAATACTAATGAACATCACGTTTAGTTCTAGAGCGATAAGTTAATAGTAATTGGCTTGAAAGTGGATCATAGTTCATTTGGAATATCATTGACTTACTTTATTAGTTTTTTTGTGCTATTTTGCTGTACAATTACAGAATAGGTTCGTGTCCTCTTATTCTTTACGTCTTTTGTGGCAATGCGTCAGTCCAAAATTGATTCCCCTTCGATAATTTATCCAAAAAAGAAGGGAACAAAAGCATTTGCAAAAAGCACTCAGCCAATGTATCGAAGCATTAGCGGAATGAGTCAGGGGACGTACATTGTAACAGTTAACAACTCATTTGAATGCCCCGAGTGGATGTGGGCGATGGGTTATGAAGAATTGCTTGAGTTAGATTAGAAGAGCGAGATGTCCACCAATCATCATGACCCAATGTGGGGGGAGGTAATAAATGATGTCTCACTTTTTACATATTTATTAATTTGAACACTAATTAGTTCGATTATCAAAACCAATTACACTAATTAATGAAAGAAATTTAAACATAAATTACCTATATATAATATACATTTTATATTTTATTTAAATTAATAAAAAATAATTATTAAAATTTTCATAATTCAATAAATTGCACAAAAATAATACATTTTAACCTTACACTACGTGGCACCTACATAATAGAATATACAATAATAAACTTATATCGTTTCCCCGGCACCACGCGTTTCATGCAGATTTGTAGATATGTGCCCAGTTGTGAGACGTTATGTTTGTTGTTGTAGGTTGCCATGATGATGATTTGCATGAACTTTGCCACACCTTAAAAAGGATAATCTTAAAAGCCTTTTAGATTCGTTTCTTAATCAGAGTAAAAGCTTTATGAAGTGGTATAATTATAATTTATTCACTTTGCATCCTTCAACGGATAATTAATAATTATTACTGAGGATTTTTACTTCTATTTTGTTTTATATTATTTTAATAAAGATGGCTTGAGTTAAGAATAAATATGTTCAGAATGTGGCAATAATGATTTAATTCGTAAACAATATTAACAATATTATCGAATTCATTATTACAAGAAAAACCACATAAAGAAAACGAACACAAAAGTAAATTCAAATATTTCGAATATCGCAAAAGGCTTTTAATAAAGTATTAATTGGAACTTCCGGCGAATACTCATATGAATTTAAACCTACGACATTACCATTTAAAGAGGACGAATTCTGTTTATCAATCATAAACTCAAACGAATGGGAATAATTGTTTCCATTACGAGAATATACATCTCATTGGCTCTATGTTTTATTTTACTTAAGTACTTGTAAACCAAATTTCTTGCAATAAATGAATTATGATTTATAAAGTTTGGAATATTGGACAGGTATTATTCTATGTAAGCAATTAATATAATAAACGCAAAAGTTTTCAAATTTCAATGATTGTTGGTTAACAGCATAATATCATAGGCTAATTTAAATATGCAGATTTGTATCATAATATCATAGGCTAATTTAAATATAAGATTCATAATGAAATAATCTTAAGTGCCGGACTAGATGATGCTATGTAAAGTGTAAATCATTTATATTTATTATTCTTCCATGACTTACATCACCATTTTCTATGTCGTCATCACACCATTATCCTTTCATGTTCCCATAACGTATCCACTTACATCATTTATATTATTAACCTACTTTGGGCCACGATCGGGACATGTGTGTCGTTTTGTGCAACATGTATCAGTTTTATGATTATTTGTTGCTCATTTAAAAGCTCTCAATTTGAGCTTTGTAGTTACCGCTTACATCAGTGCTATATTGAAGGTTTTTGAAGAAAGTATACAGAAATAATTTATCAAAAATTTTTAATCAAATATTTATTTTATCAAAACATTAGTTTGCACTATGTGTGTTTGTGCCGCGATATTTTGATTCTGTTTGTGTGACGATGAATTTTGATTCGCGATTTACCCAAAACAAAAGCACTATCAATCTCAATTAACTAATTAGTAAGTCGGAAATGAAGAACGGACTGGACACAGCAAACCCATCAATCCTCATCAGAAGTTCGACGTGCAACGATTTGGTGACCCCTGATTCCGGCTTTCAAGCCAAAATTAGGGTGTCTTGCGTGAATGTCAATTAAATATATCAAGATATACTTACTCACTATTAGAAATACAGAAATTTGGTAAAGTAAATTTATAATTAAGTCAATTATTTATCAAATAAATTATCAATAAAAATTAACATCAAATACCACCAATGAATATGTGTGTCTGATGTGATTAATGTTAAATTCACTCTTATAAATAAAGACTAGGAATTTCCGAATAATTACTTTTTAGTTCAAAGCCCTATTGGCAAAAAAAGGGCAATTAACCTAAAGCGCTTACCACACGTGCATGCTTGACCACAGTTTTATTTGCACATGCTTGTCGCATGAAAAGACTGAACACGGACGTGGCTACCACACGTGCATGCTTGACCACAGTTTTATTTGCACATGCTTGTCGTATGAAAAGACTGAACACGGACGTAGCTACCACACGGCACAGTACGCGCAGTCTTGTCGACATCGTTATCTTGGCTTGAACACTGAACTACCAACCACACGCGCAGACAAGCTTGTACAAGTATACTTGCGCATGCCAGAATTTCAAGTAAGTTTAAAAACCATCAAGCCCAACTTTGGGGTTTGCGCATACTACCGTTTTACCAACTACACGCACAGTGTTCAGTGTACAAGCTGACTTGCGCAAGTAAAACTGTGGTCAAGCATGCACGTGTGGTAGGCCCATTATGCAGTGTAACTGACAACTCTATATCAATCGGGCCAGTTGTTGATAGACAATCGTTAATTAGTCGTACTTGTAATTAATTCAGTTCCTAGAAAGTGATGAACATGGGAAAATAGTTACCTATAATGATGATAGATAATGGTGGACGTTATCGCAAAGCGTCATGTCATTCTGTCTTAGTGCAAGGCTCTAGTGAATTTAATTTTATAATATGAAATTCTAGTAGTATTTTATTATTTTAATTTTTAAGCAGTAACGTTATACAAAATGAGTAAAGCAATTCGTAAAAGACATGGGGGATTGTTTATCATCGGATTGTGGCTACACAAAAAAATCTCGCTGTTAATGTATTTTGAACAAACTTAAATATCTACATTAAAATAAAATTATCTGAAAAGATACCTAAATCATCAGCGAGAAACTGACAATGGAACCGTGAAATAATGTAGAAAAAAAATTACTTTGTTTTTTATTTTATCCATAAAACTTAGCAAGTTATTTAAGTAAGTACATTGCGGAAAAACATATTTCTTACAGTCGTAAGACATTGTAGCACCCACGCGTATTTCTGCGTGAAAATACTTCGACATAAATAGCAATATCCTAAAATACCCATAAACATGAGTACGTGCGAAAGTAAACAATACCAGCTTCTCCAAACAGACATTTCAGCGAACGGCCATCTTGCGAATATAATTATCATTTTGTACAAATTGTGCGTTTCAAATAACAAGTAGTAACATAAGTAATAAAAACATACTAAGAGGAGCCATGAAGAAAATAATGATTCTTTAGCCGGCGAAACACGCGGTCACGAGTTTGTTTGTGTTTATTTGTACTCAATCTCAGGAACCGCTAGAATTTTTTTTTTAGTTTTAGATTAAACATTTACCTAGAATGGCTATAGGCTATTTACTATATAATTTTTATGTATACAGGGTGTCCCAAAGTTATGGGCCATGGAGGGGAAGTACCTTAAATATCGTAGATAGTGAATTTTGCTCAAAGAAGACTTCATTTTATTTTTAAAAGTAAGTAATTCTGCATTCATAGATTTTCTAAAAATTACTTGCCTTGTCTGGGAATCGAACCGACTTACATGTGGAAAAAAATTACTCTACTTTTATGATACCAATCGAAAGAATAGCTAAAAAATAATAACTTTGCTTAAGTAACATAGTATTTTAAAAGAAAGGAACAACATAAAATAATTGAGTCAAGGTCAAATGATCGAGTTGCAAACAAAATTGTGCCATATCACATTGAGTGTTCACCATAAAATGATTAGAAAATCAACAGGCAGCCGGGTCACAAGAAGATTGGTGAAGATGTTTAAGACAAGAGGGATCACATTTTGAGCATTTAATTAATTAATTTACAAAAAAAAAATATTTCATGTTTTTTATTTGATTAAAATAATTTATTTCACGTTGTTCCTTTCTTTTAAAATACTATGTTACTTAAGCAGAGTTATTATTTTTTAGTTATTCTTTCGATTGGTATCATAAAAGTAGAGTAATTTTTTTTTCCACATGTGAGTCGGTTCGATTCCCAGACAAAGCAAGTAATTTTTAGAAAATCTATGAATGCAGAATTACTTACTTTTAAAAATAAAATGAAGTCTTCTTTGAGCAAAATTCACTATCTACGATATTTAAGGTACTTCCCCTCCATGGCCCATAACTTTGGGACACCCTGTATATAACAACATTATGATAACGTAAAAAACGCAAGTGAAAAAGCTTCACTCGGCCTCGGCGGGTCGTCTAGTGCGAAAATAAACTGACATTCCTCTACATTGGTATTGTAAACATCGAAATCACATCACAGTTCACTGACTCTTCATTATTTAAAATATTCGCAAATTTTAAAATAATCTAAAAACTTGTAATTGTTTTGAATATACTAACCTAATAATAACATGGGCGCCAGTTTTCATATTATTCTTATTAGCTTTGGATACCGCATATAATAAGACAATAATTAATATTCTAAAGACGAAATCAGTAAATATACATAGGATCTAACATTTTAATTTACTTTTTAGGGTTTCTATGGATAAAAGACTGACGGACGTTACGTTACACTTCCAGCATTCATTGGGGAGACCTGTGTCTCCTAACCTAAAATAGCTGTATTCATGTTAAAACTCAACTATTCATCTTTACAAAAACACGATCGCACCTACACAAAGCAACAAAACATTTCGCAATCAACGTTCAAAAATCAATTGATGTCCGTCTCCATTACCTATTTCGATTCCTTTCGTGTTCTGAAAGCGATAGTAATCACTGTAATCAAGGCTTACAAAGAAGAGTCATTAATTCTAGCAGGCTTACAACAAAAACATTTTAGCTACCCGAAGCTATTGAAAGAATGGTGCGACTTTGTACCGTGACAGTCGTTTAGTAGTAGTGAATTCAATATACTCCAGTGGAGTATATTGCTAATGTAATTTATGTTGCACTTAAAAAAAAGTGACGTCCTTTATTCAACCGGTATTTTATAGCTTATGTTATTTATATAGCACTACAAAACTGTTATGTTTTCTTTTCATTTGGTTTGTATGTGAACTAAACGATTATTAATTGAACAAAGTGTACGTATTAATATCACACGAAACGGGAATAACTTATGTAAGCCTACGCTCTAAACCTTGTGTATAACTCAATACGTACTCGTATTAATAAATTATCTACTAAACCAAGGTGAACAAAGCATAAAAACAAAAACATCTTGCTCGGGCCCGCTGCTGGCTGAATGTTAATGCTTATCAGAATTTCAATAGATTCAAGTAATCTTCAACGCAAGCGTTTAACAAACTCTTCTACTTTATAATGTTTATTTATACTTTGAGCTTAAGTACTTCGTTCCGATGGGTTTATTTACGGGTTACCCCAGTTATAAGCAAACCTAACTATGTAGATAAAAAAGAGATTAATTTCTTGGATATTTTATGCGCTCAACTTTATTTTGCCATCCGAGGTAATTTTGCTTTATAACAAAATCGTTTACTCATAATTTTTTCATAGTTTTTAGGCGTATGTTTACAAAGTAATACCTATTTGGTTAAAATTTGTGCTATTATAAAAATACACAATTCTAATAACCTTTGTCATTGGGATCATAATTATATTGGGTAAACGTTTTGTGTTGAACCTCAATAATCACAACAGTTTTTTCATTAAAACCAACCCCAATAATCCCCTCGAGTTTTTATGTTAATCTCAAGTAAGGACACACAAAAACAGTCCCCAAAAAATCGTATTGCGAACGACAAGGCACAACCGTTCACAATGGCGGTCGACGTTGGAATGACACAATACCAAACAATGCCACTCGGAAACCTCTCGATAACCGGATGTCCTCACCCGGATGTGATCACCGCAAAGCTTCTTTTAATAATGAAACCCCCGAAATTTCGAGAACACTTCAATGAAATGAAATTATAAATTCTGAACGATTTTTGGTGACACGCGCCGTAGAATATTATTTTAAACGGTTTTAATTAAAATCACACAACAATTAGTTCTTGTTATAGTAGTTATCGAACTAAATTGACGGGGTAAATAACACAAAATAATGTTATTATAGCGAACTATATTTAGGTCTTTCAGGCCCAATTTTTATTAATGTTTTACCAGATTGGAAGATGAATTTGCTTTTTTAAAACATTATGATCATCCTTTCGTTCATAGTTATATTTTTAAGCATGATAAAACTATGCATGAGTTGATGTGATGATTACGATGGGATCATTTGGGTTCTAGAAGTATTCAAGTTTAGAATTCAAATGAAGGAAAACAGAAAGATAAAGACCACATTGTCCCAAAACAACTCACTTTGTGGCTTAGCAGAAAACTCCGAATCAATATTGTAACCACGAAAACCAAACATTGACTGAGTTTCTGAAAAGGGATCCTAATTCGGCGATCAGTGAACCGATATAAGTAAGGCTTGCTCCACACTATTTTAAAACTACAAAGATAACCGACTGGGAAACAACACCGTATTTTAACTTTATAAACTTTAGCTTTGTTTTCTGAATATTTAGAAAGCTTAAGTGAGTCAATTCACACAGCAACATTTAGCTCCGTGGCAAGCTCGAAGCCTGTGTACGGATACTAGATTTCTGATATATTTAATATAATATACCTACATAGATAGAAATGTTTTAATTATACATTTAATCTAGATAGATAGAAGGCTGGTTAGATAACCCGCCTCTATAAGCTACTGCTTAGTTTATAGGCCTCTTCATTATCAAAACATAATGTAAAATACCTGTGTTTTTTGTATAATATAATATAATAAGTCTATAGTAGAAACTTAACTTAATTTGAGGAAATATGGTATGGTGCGGTCTACCAAAGTCCATAGATAAAAAAATATTACATTAATTTTAAAAAAGGATCACAAGTGGCCAACCTTATTGGCCTTCACCTCACAAGTCTCAGATAGTTCCTCAGCTTTATATCCCCAGCTTTTCGAACAACGTGCCCCGATAGAAAACAAATTGACATTTCAATAGACCCGCCCAAGGGCCAGGCTATTTGCAATTCAAAGAACTCAGCGCGTATGGTAAATAAGCATTTTGAGAAGGATCGGATTTTGGAACGGTTCACACTCTACAAGTTAATGCCTGGGTCTATTGTTGAATCACGTAAGGAACCTATTTTGGTTTCGCGGGGTTTTAGGTGGAATTTATGGTTTGGGTAAAGTCTTATAAGATTCGTGAGTAAAAGTGTTAACAGCAACCTGTAAGTAAATATGCGTTCATTTTGAAAAAAAATTTAGATCGTTTTACAGATAAACCATTTTACTACGATGCGTAGAAAATATTTACATACCTGCTAGTAGTTTAACGTCGAATAACATAAACAATGCAATATAATATGAAATGCAATATCATAATACGCTTTTAGAATGAATTAGTAAACCAAAGAATGTGTTTAAGAGCATACAAAACAATTTAAAGTAAAATGTGAAACAGCAAATCACAATTCATACAGAAGTCTCCAAAAAGACTTTCACAGTAATATACTTTAAGATGTCATAAAACCCAAAATTGCTTGTGCCAAACATGACCCCCACGGATAACACCCGCTGATTTAGTGGGCTGACTCGAGACTACTAGCTTTGGGTGAGCAATAATAATTCTATTTTATTTACTGTTTTATTGCTCGCAAACTACTCAACATTGTGCAGTTAATGTAAAGATAAGCGTCGCCATGGCAACCCCATAAAATAAAAATAAAATAATATACTATTAATAAGAGTTTAATTTACAAACAATATTGGGTAAACGATGATAAATTAATAACTACTTTCTATCTTGTTGTAGTGTGATTTATTATTTCTCTTAAATTTTATCATAGTAAAACAATAAATGAACCAACAAACCGTTATTTCCAATGACATTCTGAAATAACTTTACCATGACAAATAACTTTTTTGTCAGACAGAAATAGGAAAGGATTGAACTTCGTACAAAACACCCAGATCCCACCATAAATATGTTCACAAAAAAGAAGATTCAACCGGAACGTGTATATTACATTCGACGACAGACTAATATAAGTGTACCGTAAATGGTACATCTGTAAGGAAAAGTAATCTTTCTTTCAATTCAATGAAAGCACAGAATACTGTGCAGTGCCGTGAAAAGCTTTAATATTACGGTTATTACATGACGCCTTTTTGCTTCGGTCTTGTCCAGATGAAAAATGGAAGCGGTATTATTCACTGAATTGTTCAGTTTAACGGATGTTTTGCGCAATATTAATAATTCCCACGGGATTTCACTGTTTTAATAATTATAAATATTTATTGGAATGGATGATAACTATATATTTTTTTAAATAATAATCATTGTTACGTTAAATTTTCGATAAAACGAACTTTAGATACTTATAAAAACAATGTAATAATAATAAAGTTATAATATGTAACCATTTGTTTATTTTTAATATCAATACAAAACTATTAGTAACAAAAAATAATCCTTCAAATAGTTTTTTCAATAGTTTTCTGGAGTATTCTGAAACTATTCAACAACCACTATAACGAATGCCAATAATGATATCGCGCACCAAATACCAAAACCATACAAGTAACAAAACCGTAAATGTCAGTAACCTTTTCCTCTAATCCTACTGACAATAACAATCCAACACGTGTACAATGTTCAGAAGCAAACAATCCTCGCACTTAATCCCATATTATGAAATCTTACATCTGCTACTGAATTACGCAAGCAACGAGCGTGTTACAACTAATAAGTTTAATTAATACGCGTTTTAGTTACAGGACTACAACTGTATGGTGACTTAGAACTAAAATACGAAGTTCCAAGATCCGAAATCAAATGAATATTTGATATTGGATCTTGGAACTTCCAAACTTCTTGGATCGAGTTAAACTTTTAGATTAGATCTCTTGAAAGTTGTGTATCTCTAAAGGACTAAAAACATTATAAAAATATTAGAATTTTTTGAGACTTTTTTAATAAGTATCCTGCAACGGTAGTTTTGAATTAATGAATTATCTAAATTAATGATGAGGTAATGATGGTAGAGTTATATAGTAAGTGGGCAGGTTTTCCATAAACTTTTAACGTTTTTAAAAATTGTTAACTTAACAATGAAGTCTAAATTTTTTTTCATATTTGGTTAAGTTGATGAAAAATCGATAGAATAACCGATTTAGTTATGGATTTTAAGGAATTCATCAAACTACCGAAGACTATATTAACATCGCCCACTGTATAATGCACTGTGACTCAGCATTAAAGAATGCCTATAACCTCTTTATTACACATGTTAATAACAAAAAACAATAAAACAATTTTAATGGTCTCCATAATTCGTGTTCATTCGGAAATATGCGACTTATTTCGTGAAGCTCTTAACATGAGAAGCCATAAAGTCATGGCAACGCTTTTACGGCTTATGACGTAAGGACATAATTTTATGAGTGCCCCTTTTCAACGCTCTTTGAAAACTGAAACCTTAATTAATTGAAGAATTATTTTGTAACACTTCTTGTTTGTAGGAATTTTAGTTTTATCTCAAATTTAAGTTATTGTAAAGTATCGAGGTTTTTGGTTGTATTACTTTTATTTTAGACTTTTCAGACCTATATGTAATACAAAATTTTGCATTACAAGTACCTACCTATAACTTAATATTTTGTGCAACATAAGTAAACCAGTCGAATTAAAAAACGTTTATTTATGAAGATTAATAAGGTGACTAAAGAATTTTCACAGCATTCCAATGAGCGCTAGCACTTCCAATATCATAGAATTAATAGCCGTAATCAATCTGTCAACAAATGCATTCCTCATACAACCAATGATTTGTAACCACAGCACATGGTCATATTTCATTCAATACGCATATTAGTATTACACATACACACTATTACCTCATCTGCAACCATAGAAAAAACCTTTGTTCCAAGTTTGTCCCCATTACGCAATCGAAATTTGAAAATAGATTCTTTGTTCATTCATGGATTAGAAAAAGGACGTTTTTGAAATTCCTTCTAACAATAATGAAGCGTGGATGATTGACGATTGTGTATGGAATAGCTGAGTCCGATTTTTGGGGATTAATTTTATTGACAGACAGAAAACAAAAGCTCTTTGTGCCTTTTATTTGAATAATTGCCTAGAATTACAAAGCAAAGAGGTATTACTACAGAGCAATCAAAGTAAATTTATTTGCTCTCCTTATTTTAACGCAAGTCAACACTAAATTAGTGTAATTAGTAGTCCTTATAATAGGTATTGTTTTATTTTTCTTGCGTTTTTAATTCATTTGCAATTTTTATAGGACTTTTGTTATTTTCGCAAAAGAAGCAGAAAATAAAACTTAGTGCTAAAAATGATAAATAATATTAAGCATAAAATGGTTATTAAATTTTTGACCTTTAATTCATTACAAAATTAAATATGAAGTTGGTACTTATAAAATTATTACTCACTACTGTCCTACCAAAACATTTTCGACAAATTTTGTCAAGTCATAGATTAGAAATCAAAATCACTGTATCTACCAGATTCCACATAATTTACTTTAAAATTAATAAAGTCGTTCAAATCACACCAATTACCAGATGGTAGCAGTAAAATTTGTTTCTGCCCATTTAATGGCAATAAAATGTGTAATTTCTAATTTTACGATTTAAATGTATTCAGCATCCGCTTATCGTCTTTGCGCCTATTAAACTAACTAGTTTCATCCAAAACCATGAAAGGTAATCAAAATAAGCAATGGTCGATATCCCTAGGAAATATTAATTAGGCACAGTTTATATGTAGAACTGGAGTGTGTGAATATAAAGTTTGGATCATCGAATCACCGATAATTTCCTGTTCTGGTTATTTGATGGCCATCATATAGATTAATCTATGATGATTTTATCAAATCATTAATGAAATAGTGCAATTCATATCAACGTTCAATATTCTAATATCTTCAAGACAAACAGTAATTGTAGCAGAACCAAATCAGAAAAGAAAAATACTATGAAGGAGAAAGCGTGTAGTTACAGATACCTGATGATTAAACGTGTTACTCACAAAAAGCAACTATATCAGATAATAACTCCATTGTTATATCACAGCTGGATCTATACCTGTAACAAAAACAAAACTTTATTAGATTAGCAAATTCAATAAGCTCCAAACACGATTTCATTATAAACCATAATCAACTAAAATTTGAGTAGGAAAGTTAATTAGAGATTAATTGGACTAGTGGATCACAAAGAAATTTCAAAGCAATTTTATTAATAATTTGCTAGAAATTTGCTCAAAGAGGTTAAAATATATTTATATAAAAATAAACGTAGGTACGTAGATTGGCTTTTACCCTTACTCTGGTCGTGCAAATTTTTGTCCCGAGGCAGATATCGAATCTGCAACCTTTTGGGTCCCAGGTGGATTATCTCCCGCTTAGCCACAAAGGTCATCGAATACTGGGGACTTGATAACAATTTGACAGCAACCTATCGCTTCTGTCAACAGTAAAAATCGATCTCAATCGAAGAACATCAAACTTCGCATAGAGATGGAATCTTACAGTTCAGCGCAGTTTTATTTCGATTGGCGAGTGATACGGTTCCCCTCTTTCTATCCAATTACTTACATTCTCAATGCGTGTGCACGCCTTATCTTCATCTCGAGAAATCCTATCTATAGCTCGGGAAATAGGGCTATGCAACCAGAAAAAGTGTTACAACTATCAAAATGTTATACGTTTTTTGATTGGTACACGAGTTAACGGCTGATTGGTTTGATAAATAACTGAAAACACCTGGAATAATCTTGTAATAAATACTGATAATATAACAAATAACTTAATATTACAATAGGAATACTCAATAAGGACATTGAGCTTGTTGGTTGTAGGTTTCACCATAACTCTAAATACTAACTGTATGAATGTCGTGTAACTTTACATTTTAAGCCATGTCGTGCTGTAGATATGAGCATGTGTCATGATAAACATTACTATTTAATCGAAACATTTATTTACCATTGGTAAATAAAGACTACTATGTAATTAATAACCAAATAACTGCGTAGGACATCTGGTTAATGAAAAACTTTGAATTTTAAAACGCGTCTATGGACTCGACATTTACGAGCATACAAACAAAAGCTCGACCACGCATTCAGTTCAACCCTAGTCCGATATCTCAAATGCATCTAAGAAGTTCTTCCCTAAGATACAATACATGCTCAATTCCATTTTATACCGACACTTATAAACAAGATAACCGATAATGGATGCTATCTGGCTATTGTGCTGACTTTCAATAGAACATAATATCTATCTATATATCTATGCAATGCATCAATGGATATAGCCTTTTGTTGGGTTTCAGTGTAGTTATGATCCTTTTGTGAACGATAGATTGAAAAAAAGTGCTGATGAAAATTCAATGTCTATATTTTCATGAAACTTTCGCATCGTATTTGTTAGTTGGAACTTAGAATAGTGTTGTATCCAGGTGGATTGTTACGGAAAGGCTTAGTTGTATAAAGACCTGTAAGTCAAGCGGATTATCTCGGAGATATGCAGTGGGCAGGCATATGCATATAGCCCGTTGAACTTATGGTGATCTAGAGTAGTTAGTTAGTGTTGATTTAATGAGTAAATTAAATAATTGTCCATCGCCAGTTTACAGAGAAGCAACAGTAATTTAATAATAACCAAAAATTAAATTATTTAACTCATTAAAACCAACAACGTAACAAACAAGCAATTACGCGAGGCCTAACGCATTTTCTTGCCATAATTGGCAATAGAAACTCATTTAATTCGAATAAAAAAGCAAGAATTTATATTAAAAGTAAACATCCCTTCGAAATTTGAATTAGACGAACGAACGGTTAATCAAAGTTGGTTTTCGTATCGTGTCGAACGAGCGAGTCGGTCGTAGAATTTCAATTTTCCACTTGATTTATTCGAGTTCATTTGAAGAGAACATGTGTGGAGACTTGTACGGTCAAATGTGCAAATTCAGATCCTATGTGAACGTTTCGGTGTACGCTCGTGAAAACTCCTCAGAGAATAGAGTATTGATGTGGTTCCATGACAGAGACAATGGAAGTGTAACGTAGCCTTTGAGTTATATTACCGATTGTTGTCTATGACTCGATTTGGTTCGTATCATGAACTTTTTTCTGCTATTATTATCTAGCTATATAAACTATTATTAACTAGATTAAGTTACTGGTTAAGGTGGAATTAGATAGCATGCTATTTTAGACTGTTTGGTAGTATGTATTTTCCTCAGTTCTCACATACATATAAGTAAATCTAAGTACTTGTATTGTAGTTAATGTGATTCACGTCACTATTGAATATTTTATTATATTTACATTTTAATTGTTATAAATTATCTCCAATTCTTGGAAACATTACTAATTTCCAAAGGAAACACAATTATTGTGCCTCTAATGAGCAATAATTTTAATTTATTATCGTTGGTTTTATTGCAAAATTCTATTACCCAACAAAAGAATTGAAAGCTTTATAAACGTACCATTTGTATTTTCTTTCGGCTCATTGTGGGACAATACGAGTAATATAATGCCACAAATGAATAGGAAATTCCTTGGGGGAAGTTCCTTAGATGGGGTGGCAACACAGGAAGAGGGCAAAGCACGCCGGACGTGCTTCAATTAATTCGCTGAGACAACTCACTTCCACAACTTTGCGTGTTATGTTGGATATGACATTACAAAACAAAATTTCTATTACGAGTACGTTTATTTTACAATAGTTACAGTGGTTTGCTAGTTTTCTCGTAAGCTAAGTACTGAATGTATGGATTCTAAGAAGCATAGCATTGTAACGTCGATCAGAACAATGCTTTCTGTATAAAAGAGTCTCCGGAGATTTACGTAGTTGGCTCTTAACTAAATTCAATTTAATGTAATAATGAGTTAACTAATTACGATGAAGTTTGAATTCTGTGAGGATATAAAATTTTGTCCCGCGAAAAATATATATTGCCACGGAAAATCCATTTAAAACAAACAGGTCGGAAGACAGAAAGGTAGTTAGTTGACAAATGATCGTTTGAACAACGCTGAAAACCACCGATTTCCGTAAATCGTGAGCATTCCGTTAATCTTGAAAGATATGCATTTCATCGTGAACTGGTAATTGAATAATACCGGATTCTCCAAATTAAGTGATAAAAGCAAAATATTCCACCATCAATCAATTAACCGAATGCTGCAGTCAAAATTGCAAAACATGTTTTTCATAAAGGCACCGAAAACAACTCGGAGCATCGTACGGCCGCCGATAAATTTTGATGGAGTATCGCCGCCGCATTTTCACGGCTTACTGTTTTCCCCGGAAAATATAATAAGCGTGTTATAACATTTGCATATAGATCACCTTGTCCGGGACCCTTGCGGTGTCTATATTGTTATTTACAGTTCTTATGGCGAGCTCGTAAATATACGAGATGCGCACATGCGTTATTTGCCGGATTTGCGTTTGCATATTTACCAAAGTATAATTAAAGCCCTTGTTGTTCTAAATGGGGTTTGTTTGCTGTTTGTTTTTCGTAATTCATGAATAAATATCATACGCGGAGTTTCTTTGGTATTATTTACGCTTGAGTCACTGGATGTTGAGCTTCCGTTAAATTTATTAAATAAACATAGGTATTTACCGTTTACGAGTATCTAAAAGGCGTTCTAAATGTCGAGCAAACATCAACATATCGCATTTAGATTAGCTCCTTGGCTATTTGCCCCGCTGTCAAATTTCCACCAATATTTGGACACTAATTAGTGTGGGACTACAAACATGGAATCGAAATTTATGAATGAGATGTAATGATAACTAACAGAACTTGGTTAATTTGGTGTAAAAAAGATTATGTTTTCTGGTAAAGTATTAATCACTTATAGTCCGGGATCCGTAGTACATGGAAATCAAGTGATTACTAACAAGCTAATTTTTGGTGAGTAGCTTCGTTTCAATGAGACGTCCAAAGATATCCTATACCCAACTCTCGATTGTGGTAGCTAACAGAGATATTAAGGATTAAAAAATTCAAGGATGTAAAACCGGGATAACGGACCACGAAATTTGTCGGACAATATGTCCGTTAGATTTTATAAATATTAATTAAGTATACAACAAAAAATCAGCTGGTTAGTAATCATAGTAATCATTTAAATTGACCTCGTTTTCGACACATTTTGGAAATGGCGGACTCTTTGATCAAACCATAGGTTTTGTAGGACAAACATGTTTTTATATAATTTAGATAATTATCTTGAGATATAACATATTGTCCTACAAATTTCGTGGTCCGTTATCCCGGTTTTACATCCTTGAATTTTTAATCCTTAATATCTCTGTTAGCTACCACAATCGAGAGTTGGGTATAGGATATCTTTGGACGTCTCATCGAAACGAAGCTACTCACCAAAAATTAGCTTGTTAGTAATCACTTGATTTCCATGTACTACGGATCCCGGACTATTAGTCAGGACTTACAGGAAGAGATCCTACTATTAATCGGAACCATACGGCATAATTATTTTAAAATGCATAGTAAAATATTCAAAACGGAAAACTTTATTAACTTGGTCCATAGCACGAACGGCTAAACATTTTTTCCGTAATTTCCAACACTCGTCTGATATTCGTCACAATAATCCGTGGATTAACCGAGTGATCCCAGTTTATCCCGCTTTTAGCACTTCTGCAGGAATTCCAGTTATATTTATTTCGCGTGAAACATTTTCGTGCGTGATGTTTCGTATAAAAACGCGGAAAAAAGCGTGTAAGAATATTAGAGATACTTCGCTTCGTCTCTTCGCCAAATCCTTATTTCAAATGGAATGTTAGCAGAATTTGGACGGATCTAAGCTTGCTTAACGAAAAGTCCTACACTAAGCTTATAATTAGATATTTCATAAGACTGGCAACTACAAAGTTGCTTGCTTCATATTTTCATAACGCCTGGACTATTTTTTTGTACATTTTTAGAAACATTTTTCGTATTTTTTTTTTAATTATTAGGATGATTTTATGATAAACCAAATTGCAAGTTTGTCATTCTAATTAAATTTATTAAATTCTGCATTAACTGTCACTTTTGTCATGCGGTTATGTGATATGGTGCCAGCCATATAATAGTACCACACCACCTATTTCCTAAGTGTTTTTAAACCGACAAATGGATTTTTATAGGAGACAGGTACGAGCTTAGTTTACTAAGATTCTAGTCTAGATAAATCAGATTAGGGTTCACAGGCTGTGTGTCTTTTTAGAATGGGAGATTTAAATGCGACAGGAAAGCGTCCAGTTATGGAAAACAGATCGGTGAGTAAGCTACCCCACCCAAGTTGCAACTTATTCCTTTGGTTTAGACTTTATTTAAATAAAGTGAGGAATATAACAAAATATCTATGTATTTTTGGTTACTTATACTACTCTGTAGGTATGAGATAGAAGTAGATTTTCTATCTACATAGTAAAATTATAATAATTATATAGTTGTTAGAACCGTTATACATATTTATTTATTTCTATATGAAATATATAAAATTCCTCTTTCTTTGCCAATTTTATGTACGTATCAAATTTTATTCTCCTACCGATTGTTTTGTTTAACTATCAGTAAAATAAAAAAATCAACTATGAAGTTTTTGATATGCATAACATTCCATTCGAGACAGCTGTTTGGTTCCCATCCAATATTGAATCCGTTTCACACTGTTTTCATTTTTTTAATTATTATTTGAAGCGGATGGATTTATTTTTAAACAGTAAAGTATTACTGGCATTTGCCACTATAGACTGGAGCCTGACAAGAAGTCTAAGTCTAGGTTGGCCACGAAAGCTCTGACAGAAGACCTACGCGGCTTCTGGGAAGACTGGTAATAAACTGCTCCAGACAGACAAGACCCTTGTCCAACAGTGGGAAAGTACGGGCTAAGTAAAAACATATTAATAAAAAAAATCATTATTTTGATCTCAGCCCGGATTAGGAACGCCACAACGTGGTTTCGCACGTTGTAGACGTTTTGAACATTAATCTATAAAAAGCAACTTTATCCAGATGTAGGATCTGGATTGAATTGTTATAGACATAAATTAGCTAAATTTATTACGAACTATATCTAATCACCGCGACGTTACACCAAAATTTAATTCCACGAAAACGCCACTATCAATTGCAAATTAGTAAGCAGCCACAGTTACCAAATCCCTATAAAATTTTACAACTCTAAATGATATTAAGAGATTACTGGCAACACTATCAAAGCGCACAGCAGACCGTAAAACATTACAACACTAAAACCTAACAGTAACCTAGATGTTACGAAAACGTTTATTATCTGATCAGTGGTCATTCAATTAGATTCACTATTACAACACTGGATATTCTCAAACACAATCACTATTTTCATCATTTTATTTTGAGTTTCCGTCCGCTTTGCCGTTGGTTATGTGGTGCCTACCTAAAATAGTACCACCTTTTGCCTACCTAAAATAGTACCCCCGCTTATCCCGTGGGGGCATTTGAATCAAAGTCAACAAACGTATAACGTAGGTATTATTAACATTGCGTTTAAAATATGAATGAACTGAAGTCAAAAAACCGAGAACAGAAAATTTAAAATATTTTATTAGAAATGAAAAATAGTTAAGTATATTTTCGTTCAAAAATACAATAAATTGTGCTGATTGTTAGTTTAATGCGAAATAGTGTTTTATAGAAATGTTGAAAGCGAAATGTTATCCGTAGCGTGACAGTGATGTGATATGGGTTAATGATTCGCGTTGAAAAGGATATTTTGTTTTGGATCCTTGCGGAAATATGCTATAATATTTTATATACCTATAGTAGAATATATTAAGTTATATTATTATGTTTAGTTTTTTTAAGGTTTGTACGCCAAAGTATTAATTAAAGTTTATATACGTCAGAAGAGTTATAAAGCTAGAAATGTGGGTTTTTCTCGCGTTTGTTCTTTACAATTTCATTAGAATTGTTATACAGATGTTGAATCGAGTGAAGACACTAGTCAATGTGCTGATATTTCTATACTCTCTTCTTTTACCATATAAGATCACACAGATTTCATCTGTGTTTTGGTCAAAGGTGTACCCTTTGACCAAAATACATTTCGATTCGGATGAGTCCCAGACAATTGACAATTACAATAAGTAAAAAATCTTTTTAGCGCAAACTCTTTTTCATCTGTGTTTTGGTGACACCTTTGACCACCTAGAATTTCTAGTCTATAAAATGATGTTAGAAGTGCAACAAACGTGATCAAGCGTTGGTAAGCTTTGAGCGCTTGGATGCAATTTCCTCGTTCCAACAAAAGCCGTCTTTGTCGCAGGCTTGTTACTCAAATCACGTGCACAACACTGTTTTGACTATTACTTAGTTAGCACGTAGCTTGCTATAGTTAGTTTTATAAGTAGGTACATAATGTTTGTCTTTTTCACATGAACTGGATTTCCAGTAATAAAGAGGTACCTATCTAGTAGAATCATTTAAATGGTTTTTCATATTGAGGTGTTTTCTGCGTTAAATATTTTTTTTTGTAAATTACGAATTTTCTATAGCGGAAAAATTTGCAGGCCAAACACATAAATGTGTAAGTGTTTAAGGTTCCCTAAATAAACTAAAACGTTAAATTTAACACAAGTTTCGTTCAATAAATGTCTCCGTTTTATCTAGAACCAAATAGACTTATCCAATTAATATTGTATCTCAGAATCGTAATTAGAAATATCTAAACAGAGAGCAGTTCAATGTTATCGTTTCATCAATCTCGCGAAAACAAAAGGCAAAAAGTCAAACAAAAGTCTACGCCACAGTAGAAACGTGATAACAAGAAAGTTTGCTCTAAAATATTGTATACCTTGAAAAAGTAAGGATTTGGGATCTTTTCAGCATAATAATGGCCTTCTACCAAATCTTGTTTTCTTCAAAAATACTAACTGTACCTACATCGAGTTGTTTGTTCTATTTTTAACATAGTATAGTTTTTGTGACAGAATAATTGCATTGAATATCTATCTACCAAAACTATGATTTTCTTTACATATAAGCTATATTATATGTACCTACTAATATAATCTAGCACCCGTAACACAAGCTTCGAGCTTACCACGGGGCTAGATGTCGCTGTGTAAATTGTTGTGTAATATTTATTTATTTATTTACTAGAAATGTGTTATATACGATATATGATATATGCTACAGATTTGGTCTATCTAAGTCATCTATCGTAGCATAAAAACGCGATGTGCTTTAATAATGCACTTTTGTTGAAAATGTCTAGCTAATCGTCAGTGTGATCATGCTACAGAATTGACTTAGCAACACGAACACCAAAATTTAAATTTTGAACAAAATAATATACAAATCATAATCTTGATCTTTAATAACTAAGAAAGTTTAAATGTCAGCATTTCCTACATTTACTAACAGATTGATTTTAAGAGAAAGGTGCTTTAAATTGATAGTGAAAGGTTTAATGGGCTGGAATTATTACGATCGCGTAAGTAGTGAGACATTATTGGTAAGACCAAGATCCCACGAGCTTCACAGTAAGTAATAGCTTTTAGATACCAACTGTTCCTCAATTTATTGTTCTGTAGTCGGTGAAAGTTACTAATATTTCGTTATTACTGTCTTATCTGGCTGAATTAATGGGATACCTAACAATATTTTCAACATTATATACCTCCGTAAATCCGTATTTTTATTGAAATTATATAATTTGAGCATTCATTCCATCAAAATTAGCATTCTCAAATTTTTTTGTTGATTTGATATAATTTAATTGATTAACAACGATTTTTTTTTCAAATACTCAAGATCATTTTCCATGTCTTCTATAACCCTTAAAACTTACTTTAATCAACCCACTTAATATTGGAAAAAACTATGGTTAATACTTGTAGTTTTTTTTAACGTTAGTCATATAACATCGACAAAAGCCAGCAACAAAATAATTAACTATGAAAAGACCGGAGTGGTTCACAATCACAGACAATAAGAAGCCTTACGAATCCGAACTTCTAAGGATTCTGCTAGCTCCGTTCATTTTCTCTTTCCCCTACCCACAAGGTTATTTTAACTATTTATGTTATTTAATCAAAGTCTTTGTCTATTAAATTGAGCAAATAGGACTTTTACGTTATTTTGATTGGATTCTGTTCTTTTGTAATGGTTTTATTGATATTTTATTTTACTTTAACTTTCGTTTAATAAAATAACATAATAAACTCTCCGTTTATGGTTATTTAGGTAATGTTAAGCTATTAAATGTTAAATAGGTTCTTGTGACAGCTTTTCAATTTTCAATAATTCTAGCAGTTTCAACAATTGACTGCCAAATCCAAACATTACGACAACACCCCATAGTACATTAAAAGTTTTTTGAACAAATCGTAGGTTTTTTTACCTCGGGGAACTTCTTAGATCCATCAAAATGCGCATAAATCAAAACTTTCGACAACTGCTTGTCTGTAGAGAAAATTTCGCTAAATCTACCGGCCCATTGGTTAAAACATCGTTGATATTATTGACATAATTTTTCAGTCTATGAGGTAAAACTAACTGACAAATTTGGTATATGAAAACCTAATATTATATATAAACATGCATTCATATCCAGTTTAGATTATTAAAATACAAGATTAAAATTTGAATAATAAAACAATAACAGATTTAATGAATGGCAGAAACGGCAATATATTACTAATTAATTTCATGTACCTAAGTAACTAAACATTTCACAAACTGAGCCTTATACATTATCTATACTAAAAATATCAAGAAGAATTGAAGAATGGCTTATCTACAGCTAAATCAATATCGTTATCCAAATCAAACTCGGTGATCGGCAACGCCAAAGCTTTAAGTTCAAAAAATGTGGACCGCTTTATTCCTAAAGGTATGTTTTTTCTTGGCAGCATTTAAAAATTCAGACAAATTTGGCTTCACCGTAAATGGAAGACAATAAAACACACTTGCATCCCCGAAATATGCTGCAGAGCCATCCACAAAACTGTACCAGTATATTCCAGAAAATTGTTATTTGAGTGTCATTCCGGACTTATATAACAAGAACAAGACAAGAACCGAGTTATCCAAATTTTCGTATCTAATTACTAATTACATTATAAATAATTAATCAAATTAAATTTACAGTACGATTAGTTTTTTATTGAGTTTTTTATCTTTTACATGACAGTTCATAATTTCAATTTAGTATGCATCACTATAATAATATTGCTGAATTATCAATGGAACCATACCCCCTTTCAATCCAGAAATGGTCAAACGTTGTTTACAGGCGGAAAGGATTAACCTGTCTCAATTTAGATAAGAAAAGGCAGCCGAATCGCACAATCATGTAAATGAGTTTAAAGATAGCAGTGTAATCTCGTAATGTTACTAACCTGAGTCTTGAAATGTTCACTAGAATTCTTTGTATGGAAATATGCCAGCACAAAACAGTTGTGCAACACCAATAAACGATCAAGTACGCACTAAAAACTTCAAGCGAAACGAAAGTTTGTTCAGGAAAAAACTGAGGTCTTTGTTCTCATGCAGCCAAAACAAACGAGCTGTTTAGGCATTTGTTACAATAACAAACATTCGGGTAAAGCACACGCCCCACATAATGGGCAAAAACGTGCCTAATCGAAGCGAATTGGAAATAAAAGCTTGCTGATCGTTCCGACGTGTCAGGTTCCTGCGGATAGAGCTTAAGAGCTTATTGTGAGCATTTCTCGGAATTTACCTGGTCTTGCAACATTACGCAGGCTTGATTTATAACTATTTGTTGAAGGCTAGTGCTCCATTTGCAGCGTGAAACCTTCTAGTGATTGAGTGCTCGTGAAAGCAGACTAAGCTTATTCGCTCCAGGAAATCGGAATTCTCGAGAATAAAGGGAATGCATTACGAATGCATAGTTTCGGTCGTGCATGAGTTGCGTTGCACCTAATGTAAATACTACTAAAATATATTCCATCTTTCGAACAAACATTGTTTCGTGTTGGCTTTACATTTAAAATACCTTTTTCATGAATATCGAGTGAAATATTATGCTATATGGAAATTGTTAGTATAAATGTATTGTTGATGTTTTTCAATAGAAATCTAGTCCAAGAGTTGAAAAATATTTCATGCAGCTTTTAAATAGTTGGAGATACACGAATAACTATTGAATGGCGGATAGCAATACTGTTATATCCAATTAGACAAAAGTTCCCCTAACATGGCACCGACTTATTTGAAGCAATTTCCCGGCAAAACTAAACAAACAGGGGAACAAAATGGCAGCAAAACGAAACGTTTTGATTCAGGATGACATTTCGCTGACAAAGCAATATTTCGAAGCCCATCTGTTGGGGGGCGCTAATTGTGCAAACAACAGGTACAAATGTACGAATAGATAGTTGTAAACATAGGGAAGTGTCTAATTGGTAGTGTGACTGTAAACAGGAAATGTCTTTATTCTTTACTTATAACCGCTGAACCATTTGACCAGTGTCTTCTATAAAAAATACTCATTTTCTAAAATCTAACGTTTAGTAAATGATTTCGGCAGGATAATATAATTATTCAACTCAAATATTAAACTTACTAGAGCGTAAGCCACATGAGGATAAAATATTGATGATGAATTCATGGCCACTTTAGCGAAGCTAGCTATATTAATACAGTCAGCGAAACTTTGTAACTGAACTAAAAATGAAAACCAAACTCCCAAATTTATGCAAAAACCGCGCACGGGCTTTATCTGTCAGCGTTTAAATTTATAGACCTGTTTTATGTTCTCAGGCTCTCATGAAACGGGTCTTCGCACATGTTAAAAACCCACAGGGCAGCTCGACCGCAAAATCGCTACCACATGTCGCGTCTGCTCAAAATTCGGGAAAAAAAACTTTACCTGCAACTTGCAACTCAAGTGGGCACTTGAGGGCATGGAATTTGAAACAAAGCCGAAGACACTGTTTTAGTCTTTTTGCCCAAAATTCCTACTCGAGAGATAAAGATATACGTTGGAATTATGAAGAATATTCAATATATTATTTTCTAATACTTTAAAGCCTTCAAAACAAGCAAGAAATTTTCGACCTAAAATAATTACTAATAAAAACTATCAGCAATAACTAACTAACTAACTCAGTGTTATAAGCGTTATGAGGCACGATATTTATTCCTCGGTATTGAATAAATGGATGGTAAGTAATTTATGAAATATGTACATTGCCAGATAACAGCTTATCTTATGAATATAATAAAATTTTTGACTATAAAACATTCTCGGAATGTTGTTATTAGAATAAATTGCGTAAAAAAATGAAGCAAATAACAAGCTATACAATAAATCTGTATTTTTATTTTTATAACTATCTACGTTACATCCCACTACAGGCCAGTCTCCCCAGTCCACCTCATTGGTTTATAATTTGGAACATAGTACAAAGGCAAAGAATTCATCAAGACATTCTAAATTTGAAATCAGTAGAGTTCTGTGTACTTGCATGATGAACAAAGTAAAGTAATTTTATCAAGTAATTTCCAGGAAACCAATAATGGAAGGCTCCATCAATAATGTAGATAGACAAAGCAACTTGCTGTGTAATTGCGATGCAGCGAAGGCATCATAAAGTCGACAAAGTGGCTGCATAGAATTCTTAAGCTAGTGTTAGAACTTCAATTGAACATGAGTTAATTTACAGTGATGATGTTAAAATGTTTCGAGCAGGTGTTCTGATACTCATATACGAGTAAACAAGTGCATCTAGACATAAAAAATAAATAAAAATAAAACGGTTGTTTTCGACATCTCACATTAAAGTACAGACAAATAGAGACAAAATTAATTAAAACTAGTTATTGGTATCGCAGTACAACTTTGTACAAAAACCCATTGATGAAACATCTTCTCTTATTTTACTTGTCAAATGTCAACATGGAAAAAAGGAAGCACACTCGACTTTCATTGGAAGGTCATGGGTTCGTACCTTTAAATAGAAAAGTCCCTATGTCCCAGCAGTAGGGACGTAAATAGAAGTGATGATGATAATAAAGAAAACACTGAAGTGTTAAGTAAAGTCTAGACTCAAGACAATTATATTAAGTATTCTAAAACAGTAATGGAAATACCAACACTATCGACTGTCATTAGACATGTCGTGTATGATTAATTCAACGGCACGTTAATAAGTAAGGACTTGACGCCTATTTGACGGCGAAACTGGTAAAATATTCGTAATTTCCTTGTTAACAAGTGTGGTAGCTTGTAATTTTCTAAGTGTCTACTAGTTTCAGTGTAAATTGTTACTTTATGTTTGTCACAGCTACAGGTAAGTGTCACTATTACGATAATTTAAAAGAAAGTCAACCTATTATATTCTTACTGTTATTATTAGACAAATTGTATTAAAAAGTGTGCAAAAGAGAAATGTGTTCTATTTCACGAAAACTCAACATGTATTTTGATTAAACTTCACAAGCTTAAATACCAGAACAAAAAGCTACTTTTTACCGCGGTAAAACTCATACTAATTAATGAACAGTCGGGAATAGAAAGATTGACGAAGTTAACTAAAAAATAGTTTACTAAAAACGTTTTACGTTTCAAACATATTCTTAAATTTTGTTGTAATTTTCTGATGCAAACTGTGGAAATTGTAAGAGAAAGCTTTGAATGCAATGCGAATAAATAACTCAATTAATGATGCACAATGGAGACAATTTGAATAATTTAATTAAGCGCGAATTGAAAGCTTCTGGGTAATCATTGCAAAAGTTTCTGAGCTCCCTTAGATAACAATTAATAGATTAGGAGGGAACTAAAATAATTAATTGTATTTTTCAAGGCAAATCTTAGAAGATTTAGAAAGCTATAAAAACTTAAATTAATTTCCTTATAAATACTCGTATTTATTTTGTGCATTTATATATATTTAAAGTCGTCTTGCGTCTGTTATAAATGGAAAAAATCTATGACTTTGTATAATTTGGTTAATCGCTTATAGATATCTCGCTACAACAACCTATCTTTTGTAAATGAAAACAATAAAATATAGTCGATTTCTTACTACCAAGATAAAATATTGTAAACTCCACTTTGATTAAATCTACTCTGCAGCATTTGTTTTTATTAGAAAACTTAATTTCAGTGGAACTATTTCCTCCATCTCGACAGAGGTAAGAAGGATATACCACAGAAATAAGTCAGGCTGCTAGAACGATTTCTTGCTGGGTATGAATTTCATTCCGTGACAAATATCATCCCGAGGATTGCTACTCAAACATTTATTTCGTTTTCATTTCCTACGAGAAGCCACGTAGAAACCTGCAAATGTAATGTTTCTTAAATTATTTTAAGGCAAAATTTATTTAAATGGATGTCTATTTTAGAAAATAATTATTTGCTATATCGTTAATGGGACAGTCTTTACGTCAAAGACATAAGGGTGTTAGACTAAGAGCCCGTGATGGCCAGACCTTCCTTTAATTCACAAGCGTGAAAATTATGTCATGTGTATGTCTAACATAGGTAAGAATAACCCCCAAACATGAAACCTGGATCGCGGTTCCTTTGGGAGATAACCACCTTTTACCTGTTATCTCCCAAAGAAACCACGATCTAGGTTTCATGTTTGGGGGTTATTCTTACCTATGTTAGACATACACATAAAATAATTTTCACGCTTCAGAATTAAAGGAAGGTCTGGCCATCATAGGCTATTAGTCTTTACTAAGAGCCCGTGATGGCCAGACCTTCCTTTAATTCTGAAGCGTGAAAATTATTTTATGTGTATGTCTAACATAGGTAAGAATAACCCCCAAACATGAAACCTGGATCGTGGTTCCTTTGGGAGATAACAGGTAAAAGGTGGTTATCTCCCAAAGGAACCGCGATCCAGGTTTCATGTTTGGGGGTTATTCTTACCTATGTTAGACATACACATGACATAATTTTCACGCTTGTGAATTAAAGGAAGGTCTGGCCATCACGGGCTCTTAGGTTATGTAATATTGTTCAAATAATTGGTATAATATTGTTCAATTGGTAGAAGAAAGATAATAATAAAACATTAATAATCCTCCTATACATTATAATCGTCTCCATGGTATACAGATTTGCTCGAAAAACTGTTTTAAAATGAATTACTGAATATTAACAGGTTCTTAAAATATAACTTAAATTCTATCTTATTTCATCTCTAAATTTTCCGCTGAGCACATTCCAAACACAATCTAGCAAGGTTTACTTAGCTTTGTTAATTATAACTTAATTTTACAAAACGGCATGATTTATATTTTATGTGCGCAACCGCGAAATTTACCGAGCCAGCGTCGTCTAGAGAATTCATAATGTTTTAGACGTAAGATACTAAAATATAGAGTTTAAAACTTTTTTGCAGTGCAATTTATATATAAAACATATCTATGTTTAGAACCCACCTTTATTTATTTATTCCTAGGTCAGTACATACGGGCGACACGAATAAGATTATATTTAAAATATAAAATGTTAGAGCAAGCCTCAGGCCATGCGGAACTCGTTATTTCAGATTCAAAATTGTTTGTACCTACGTTAGAAAATAAAATCAAAATGCATCATTTCGTTCGGATATTCTGTTTTCCATACCATGAAAATTCAAGTCGCCGTTCATTGTTATTAATCAGCAAACCAAACATTCTGTAAATGAAATATCTATTACAGTTCAGATAATGAATAAAGTTCATTAGTTATGTTCGCTACAGTTGAGACACTATTTGCAGAGGCAATCCACAATGTATTACAGAGAAAGTTTCAGCGCTTAGTCATTTTATTCCAGCGGATTCAAGCGCTTCACAATACAGTTTGGAAACAAAGCTCCATACAATATAGAGTTTTGTTCCTATTTTGAATACATTGGGTATAATTTTTAATAAAATAAAAACCAGTAGAACATTTAAATTATAAGACATTAAACATTTAACGTTCAACGATATCTGACAATTAATTGATAAAGTAAAAGTACTCTTTCATGCATCGACATTAATTTTTCATTGAGCTACCTACAGGAAATATACTGAGTGTAACATATTAAATCTTAAGGATAGTACAAAACATAAATAGTGCATTTCTATCTATTCTACTTACAGGTTATTTCATTTACATTCATACATAGATATTCACAATCTTTGGTAGTAATTTGTAGGGTTATTTGTAAGCATACATTATCAGTTCGCTTGGAAGATCTATTTTAAGACTGTTTTATCTAAATGCCTCCGAGTTAAGTGAACCAAATACTGCAGGATCAAACGGAGCATCTGCCGGCAATTATACACTTGAACGGATTTGGAACTTGTAGCAGGCTGCTCAAATATGGATGATATTGTACAACAACACAAACTTACTTAATTTTTTTAATTAAAACTAGTTTGTGCTACTCCGCGGTAATGTTGTTCAAGAGCATACTTTTTTGAAGTAGGTAAATTCAGCTAAATTTTCTGAAACTTTTGCAGTTACAATTCATTGTTTACAATACATGGACGGGGATGTTTGTTAGACTCCATAACGTTACAAATAATTTAGCGATATAATCAACATTTTTTTAATATTTGCAACCAATATTTTCTTAGGGAACTTATCAGTTCACGGCAAAATTTCCTGTATTTGTTCTAAAGTAGCTTTAATACTAACTTGTGGTGTCAGTGTGCTGCGCCACACACATTAGCTGGCGCCGCGTAAGAACATCGCTGAAGTATTCCAGTACACTCAAGCTTTCTCTGAGTGGCGTACATTTTCGCAATTAATGTTACTATGCTGTTGTAAAATATTAATATTAATTTCAAATATTAAAAAAAAATCTTGTTATTCCGTCGTTCTTGATAATTTTCACTCGGTAATAAGACATTTAATGCTTATTAATATTCTTGATATTACGCAACCATCAATCAACTCACATTTTTAGAATAAGATACACTATTATTTGCAGATTCAAGTACGAGTAACTTCAGTTTCCCTAGAAGCTATTAGGAAATTATGTTGAAGTTCGAATCAGCAGAGTTCGATAATATCTAAGAGTTACCATGAACTCGCACCTAAACAAAGTTATGCTGATCTACCCTGGAGTGTTGCTACCGATGTTCGTATTACCATATGAATAGAAGAATTTGGTGTAAGGAGTGGAGGAACATAAAATATGCGCTCCCAGACAATGGAGATTGTAAGCTATTGAGATCGTCAATATTATCACGCGCAATGTCGCTTCTACTTACATTGTGTGTACGATAACACCAAATTTCTACCTTTGAATGAACCAACTTTGACGCGTAATTTTCAAGAAAGAATATTCTAGAGTTTTCTTAGGAAAATTTAGAACAGAACAGAAAGAAAATGATTTTTTTTTTATTTTTTTTTTATTTATTTGGTAATGAGACTTTCTATATCTATATCTAAATATCTAAACGTAGGCTGTCTCATGGTAGTTACCTACTTGTGTAAATTAACTAAATTGTCGTTATTTTGATTAGCAATATCAAAATAAATCTATACTAATATTATAAAGCTCAAGATTTGATTGTTTATTTGTTTGTTTGTTTGAACGCGCTAATCTCAGGAACCGCTGGTCTGATTTAAAAAATTCTTTCAGTGTTGGATAGTCCATTTATCGAGAAAGGTTATAGGTTATATTTTATGAAAAAAAAGCAAGCGAAGCTGTTGGCGGTCAGCTAGTGATTTTATAAAATTATAATCTTAAACCATTAAACCATAAATACAGCTACTGAACATTTCACGATACTCAGCTATGATTAATTGTTGCAAATATCTTCAAGAGCATAAAGGCAACTAATGGATTATTACAAGTTATAAAAGGAAAGTAACAAGGTGAGGTGTCTCATATCAAAACACAATGAGGACCTGTCACCCGCCGTCTTCAGAGCAGGTAATGATTTATGAAGTGCGTACAAGGCAAATGATACAGCCCATAGTAACATTAGACCGCATGAAAATAAGAAAAGGGATCTTACTCGTATCAAAGGCAGAAAGTACCCCAAGGGAGCTACCTTTATTTACGACCCCCTTTGTTCGTCCGAGAAATATAAATAGTTGTTGAAATATCGACTCTGAGGCTTTTTGAGGGCGCGATATCGTAGGAAATTAATGATCTGGTCAGTACTTGGATTGGATTATGCGAGGCGCTAAAAGCCTTGGGCGTGTTTGTATGGCTTTGTGGAACATGAAACACTTAGAGAGGAGATCACGAGGGTACGGAAGGGTGGTTGCCGCAAGCGTTTATGCATTTCCTAATTGAATTTTTGTGTCATGAATACGTTTAGGCTGTTTAAAAGGTTATGTTTTTACACAGCCCGGAAGAAAAATATTCGTTCGGGTAGCGATGGGAACAACAATGTTTTAGGGCAGATGAAATGAAAAGGTAAGAAACGGTATGGTAAAATTGTAAAAGCAAAGGTAAAGGAAACCCTTTTGAACTTTTTTAAAGAAAAACTCATTAACTTTATCAGAATACCTTATCTTGAAGTAATTCTGAATATAACATATTTTAGGGTAGGATTGACTCATCCATCTCAATGTACGAATATGTGTCTAAATTTGTCACACGTGGTTGCTCGAAGATGGTTCATTATAATATTTATAAGCCTTTTATATCCGTTATCAAATTGGTATCTCATAAATTTTAGAGATGTGTTCTCCAGAAACTTTCCTAGTATATTACCATATATTTTATAAATTTCCTTGAATCCAGAATTATCTGGTTAACTCGTAAAACTGTACAATGTTGGTAATGGAGAACTATAAAAGTTTTACTGCAATCGTGTGTAGGCTCAAAACGTTTCCACAGTCGTAAATATTGCCCAAATTCTAAACGACCCCACTAAGTTACGGTTATACCGACTCTTTTCTATGATATTTATAAATCTCGACAGATATATTGATATTGACAAATATTTATCTTGTTTTATTCGATTCATAGGTATTTGGTATTGATGATTCATTGGATTTTTCTTCTAAAATAATATATGTGTGCTTTATATACACGTAAACACGTGCTCTAACGGTGAAGGTAAACATCGTAAGGAAACCGAATTGTTTGTAAAAATTTGAAAATTGTGTCATTTACCAGCCCGCACTAGGCCATCCTCCATGTTAAGGAAGAAGTCCCTGTGTCCCAGCAGTGGGAACGTAAAAAAGGGGTGATTATGGTGATGTTTCATTGTTAATTGGATCTATTATATTTATCGAATCATTAGTACCCACACGTCTGTCTTTTAATGACTTCCACTTTTTCTTTTATACCTTATCAAAATTGCTTAATTACTTAAAATGAAGAGTATTTAAGCTCCCTATCTATTTTATACATTTAATCACAAAAATAAAAATAGAATAGAATTTATAAAAATAGAATAATGATCTGAAACAGTTGCCAACAATTTTTAAACAAATTTTACATTTGTGTACACAACACTTTCTGAGCAAGTGATATTTCACCATACAGATACTGCTGAGCCAACCCATTCAATCCTAAGTTATTTAAGCATTCACGTCATTCACAGACTGATAGGTATTCTTAAAAGATACTTAGGGAATAAAAAACTCCGAGCGAAAAGCAATACAAGAGCGATTTGTCACAAGCCTTGGGGTATCTGAAGACTTGCTCATTTTAGTATCAGTGACAGTGTTGGGTCTTATGTTTAGGCGATTCATCACGAGCCTAATTTCGAAAAGAGTACCTAAACAAACTGCAACTGTATGAGCTTTTCTTATACCGCCAATAACTGACACTAAGAATACATAATAACCATCAATGTATTCATTCTGCCAACAAAACGCTTACTATAACGGTCTCCCTCAAACCCCAATTGTGGTTCATACCTACTTTGGTCACATTTGGGTTTCGGAATGCATTATGTTAATTCAAAAGTCTTAAGTGAACTACTTTGAGATTGAAGAGACGAGAAAGCGTAGAAATCGCCTTATGAGTTTCAGTGAATTCTTAGTTTGTGGCATTTGCGGTAAAGTGAACTACATATATTAAAAAACTATATTAAATTTATCATTGAAATCAGATTTAAGAGTAACTAGAAAAGAAATGGTAAGTAAAGAAAAGAAGATATAAGGTTCAAATAAAAAACATACTATTTTTAAATTATTATTTCTAAATTCCAGCCTAGATCTTTAACGCATCGTAAGATACCGAAAGGAGAATGACCTCCAATATAAGTTAAGATCCTGCGTGCATTATTCATGTCCACATTCGCTCATAATAAAAATTCCTTACATTTTACCACAGCACACGAGAAGAACTAAAGGGGATTATTATGAGATCGTGCGATAGTGCCATCGACAATTGCCGTGACCTTTCTAGATATCAGACAATCGACCTTCGATTTATTCGTTAAACTAGACCTGTTCGGAATTCACGCGCTTGCTTTTTTGAATCGGAGTCAGGATGTATGAAAGGTTTGATATGAAGTGCATTGTTCTCATTTAGTTATTTTATTATTTAGCATTAAGTTGTGTTAATACTGCTAAGTGACTGAGTGAGAAATTTTGATGATAGTATCTATGAATGGATAGATGATTCTCATTCGAGTAAGAAGTACTGAATGGATTTAATGAGCTTGACTATAAATTATCCATCAAAATATGCTGCTCTTTACTAGGGAATATTCATTATAGCGTGGTGAACTAAGGCCTAATCTCTCTCGTCAAGAGAGAAGTCCTTTTGTCCCAGTTGTGGGAACGTAAGGGGTGATGATGATTCTTGATAATAACAGAACAAGTCCACGAGCAGAAAGCTATTTTATCTCATATTCTCATAAAAAATATTTTTTATCTAAGTTTTATCATTACATTACAAAAAATGCGCGAAAAATCTTTAAAACATGTAAAACCGCGAACCAGCCACTAGTTAAAAATTATTTAAACAAGTCATGTGTGAAAGGATCCATAATAACCCCTACAAGTTATGGCGGTCCATATCAACTACAAAGCCATAACCATCATCTCTGCTCGTTACTGTCCCATGAATTCCAATGGGATTGTGTTGAGCAAAATTACTGATAAGATAAGGATATTGTTCTTGTTACGCTTGAACTTAGGTATAATGCGTAGAAACATAATGCGTAGAAAGGGTCAATTATTGTTATAATGTTGACCGTTTATTACTACGGCTTATTTGTCGCTAGTAATGTTCAATTCGGATGATGCACTAAAACAGAAAAAATATGGTGCGTGTGACAACATACACTAAAACTCTTGTTGAAATACTTCTCTAAAAAGTGACATCACTTTTATAACAATTGATAGAATAATATATATAGATTAAATGTAGCGGTTGTTAAGTTTTAATAGACAATGGGTTGTATTATTTATTTATTTTTTATTATCCGTAGTCGTATTTATAATACATATATTATGTCTGTTATGATTATGTCAATATGGTTTTTTGTAGGAATGATACTATTTTGTTAGTATAATCGAATGTTCTTATTAAACTTTCTATGTGTAAGTTTCTTATAAAATATGGATCACCACTTGCAGAACATCTGCCGTTACCCTAATTCTGTAGCTATCTTGCCCATCTTAAAATCTTCAATCTTATCATCATAACCTAGAAATCTCTGGCAATCAGATTTCAATTTCAGATTCAATCTACCACGGCTCTTGTAAGAAACCCAAATCCAATTAAGGAGCGCACTCACGCATAAGCATTGTTTCATTTTGGAAGATACCTTTACACCTCGGGGCTAAAACAGTTTCAATTTCCCCCAATCATCGTTTAGGCTAATAGTTTTGCTTTGTTCCTCCAATCACTGGAGAACAAAGGGAATTATTCTTTGTTTTAGTTCGGCTACTTTATTGTTATCCTTAAGAAAGTAATATTGGGTTTCTTAAGATGCTTTTAGAGGTTTGCCTTTGAGATTAGATCGGATTTGCTTACAATGGCACATAGTTGACATAATGACAGTACGTCAAGATTGCGTTGATATGAATTATACTTGCTAATAACTAGGAACAAAATAAAAAAATAACCTATGAGAGTCAGAGGTTAGAGTTACGTGGTGAAATATGTACTTGCCAGGATACTTTTAGATACTAAATAGAATGTAGTATATCCATAGTAAATCATTTATTCTAAAAAATACTTTAATGATATTTAATGCTACATTTACCGCATAAAACCCCTTTTCGTAGAAAGCCAGAGGGCGGATGGCTAGTACAGAAATATATCATTAAGGTTATAATTATAACGAATTTATGTTTATAAAATATAGCTCGCCTGTTTTATTCTCATAATAAATTTTAAATACTTTGACAAAAAACCTTAAATAATTCCGCTATTCACCTCCTACGTAATACAGGTCAATAATCTCCGTAAGTTCATATGTTCACGATGGCCCTTGACCAGAGCCACCCAGAAAGAGAAAAGCCCATGGGATACCTCCCACACGGCACGGCGCATCTATAAATCTGATGCGGCTCATTAAACTTAAGCATTCGACTCGCATACTTGCTATTCTAATCATAAAGAGCTTATAGTTTACCGGAATACTATGTATGCAATGTCTATCGTTTGAGGTATTATTCAATATTAAAATATTGCAAGGTTTTGATACGTTATGTTCAGTTTTGAAGTGGGTAAAAACGCACACGCTAAATCATAATGACTAAATAATATTTTTCTGTTTTTTTACTTAATGGAAATTAGATTGAAATAGACACAATTGTTTGATTGTTTATGTTAACATTCTTTGATGGAAGTTGGATGGAGTCTTTTCATGGAACGTTGTGATACGACTTCACGCCAAAAAAAAACAACAAAAGAAAATTTTTCAAGTAACTAAACAAATAATATACCTAGTACCTTCGAGTTTCAAAATTACTTGTCGATGGGACAATTAATCAACATTACAAATTGATTTCCAATTGCTTTTAAATCGAAATTTCACTGAACATTTTGATTATAATCGAATGATTCTAATCGAGTCTGATCATCGAGCTGTTTCGTATTGAAAAGAGAAAGTTTTAATGGCAAAACAATGTTACATTTACAGCAATTACAGATTTTATCGTGAAAAGCCTTTTGTGGTAGAACGTTCACAATGATTAAGCGAGACATCTAAAGCGTAGCTTCAAAATTCTCTAGTTACTTGACACTTTGAGAAACATTTATCATGTTTTATCTGAAAGTGTAGCACGATTCTCTATTAACGACCATTAACTTTCGTGAGTCATTTTAACAAAAAAATCTAACGAAATGTTACAATTCGAACAATACGCTATGGCGGTATGGTCGTATTTAATATCTGCATAGAGAGTTTTGTTTGCTTGAAATATATAAATCAGCAATTGTTGAGATAAATGCCTTACATTTTAATACAAAAGCTTATCATTTTTATACAATACGTTAGGTATTTATAATTTTGGCGTTACTAATTATACAGTGGTGTAGTATTTGTACAACTAGTTGAACAACTCAGTTGAAATAAACTTGAAATCTTAAAATGTAAGGTACCTACGTCAATTCTTAGTATTTATAAAAAATATTTTAGTAATTAAAAGTTGGCAGATTCTTTTGACAAATTCCGCTAAATTTTATCCAAGAAAATATGACGAAACTTTACACTTACCAAAAGATTTGAGAAGTAGGGCAGAAATTATGAAACGTATTCAAACAGAACGCCCGTCCCAGAATACAAATTACTGTGATTAGTCCTCTGAAGTTACCTGAAACAAAGGACAAACATAATTACCAACTGCAAGGGGACCTTGTCTTTACAAAACTCAAGTTTAAACGAGACGAAAATCCTTCCTAATATTATAAACGCGTAAGTTAGTAGGCGAAAGATTCGTAAGGATGGTTGGTTTTCACGCGAAAACTACAGAATAGACATAAATTAAACTAAATAAAAAAATACTTTATTAAGAAAGGTTTACCAACAGTGAATACCTACTCTAAATATACAAAAACTTAAGGTCTAGGTCTATTTGAAGGACATGTGACATTTTACCAAATCGCACATAAGGTTTAATCTCTCGTGTGTGTTTAGTGTAATCAACAGTGGAAACTTAAATAAAATTGCTTATACTGGCAACGCTAATCTCTTACTGCTTAAATCTATTAGGTATATACTTTGTCCGCTCCGCTACAATTCTCTCCGCTTTGGTGGAAAAACGGCCTTAAAACACACGCTCCATTTGTTGGATATTAAAATACCAACCCTCATTCATATCTTATTAATTTTACGTAATCTGGTTCGTCATATTATAGCACTCGACGTATGAAATTAAAATACTTTGAAACAAAAGGTATTATTACATTTTAGAATAAGGGCATGATGGTGAAAATTAATATTTAGTTCAAATTATTACTTGTTCAAGTATTTGACGACCTCTGCGGCGCAGTGGGAATAGGTCCGCCTGCGACGCAAGAGGTTTCTGGTTCGATTCCCGCCTTGGGACAAAATTTGTATGATCTGCAAATATTTGTCCCAAATGTCAAAAAATTGTTTTAGTGTTTGTTATACTATATGTATAATAAAAATATATCATAAATCTAGCACCCGTCACACAAGCTTAGAGCTTACCACGGGGTTAGCATGTTGCTGTGTGAATTGTCCAGCAATATTGATTTATTTGTAGCAATTACCTAGTTGGGTAATAAGGGTAAAATAATTTATTAAATTTTGCTGATTAAATACATAACGTTAGCAGGGGCATATCATAATTATAATATTAGTTCCTATTATCCCTTAATACAATGGGTTTAATTATATTTAATTTAACTATTAAGCGTAGTTTAATTTAGATAATTTATAACTGTTTTTGTCACTATCGGGATTAAATTACATAAAATTTATTACATGTCATTTACCACACAACTATAAGCTTATAAAAAACAAACAGCCCAATTGAAGAAAGTGCTTCACCCATTAACTTTTGTATGGCTGTCATAATACCAGCACTTACGATTAATTAAAACTATGAAACGAATGAAGAATAACAATGAAGCTTAATTTTATGTCGCTGTTATATTCAAGATAGTTCACTTTTGTAGACGACACGAAACAGCTGATACACTCAAAATAATAATCACTTTTTAAAAGTATTTACAAACGATGCATAAGTTTGCCACACACTTGTAAATATACGTGCGTGCATCATGGGCATTGAACGTGTTAAATAGCGGACGGCCTACGATTGAAATGATGAATGTACAACATTTATGCTGCCAGTGCAAAGCTTTTCCTTAACACCGCAAGTATTTTTAACTTAGACTAAAGAGATGCATTGTATTCGGGGTCATTGACAAGGTGTAATGTTACGACTATGTTACGTACATCCACGTGAAATTGCAGCCTGTCGGGGCAGCACCGAACTTGGGCATTGAATGTGTTATACTAACAGTTTATGTGCCAATGATACACGCCCTTATCTACGGCACAGTTTTGCGGGCGAGCTTGGGTATTGAATGTGTTAAAGAAATTTTGTTCAACATTGATTGATTGGTAAACTAAAAAAAACATTTTTTTTAACATTCACTAAGAAATTCAAAACGGTAATTGAGCAAGCCGTTTAGCCTAGCTATGACCAAAATACCAGAGCTGACTGGCAACTCTCAGAAGTTACTGTATTAATTTATGTGTGCAGCGGGCGGTAGACAATTGACTGTTAACCATCCTTTAAATAGATGTACTCGTTTCGATGCAACTGTACCATTCTATCAATAAAACACTTGTGTGTAATGCTCTCTCGTAAAAGCTTTTCAATGATTCATCATAACGCACTTGTAACGTAGGTATATAAATAAGATATTAAACCCGCAACGTAAAATTTCGAAAGAAGCTCAAAAATAAGAATAATGGTATTAAAATAATAATAATTTATTAAATATATGCGTTATAAGAGAAAATCAACTACTGTAGTAGGAAAATAAATTGTTGGTAAAGGCAAAACCACTGGTCGTGTAACTAAGAAACAATTATCAGTATGTTACTTAAAATAAAACGTCCTTAGTAACAAACAAGTACAGTCACCGACATAACTTATTTGTAAAACATCAAGTTTACGATCCACGTTTACGAGCTCAAATGCAAACCTTCATCGCTATCAGCAAGCCTTTGATACTCTCGCGAACTTTTTGCGAGTATCCGAAAGTTGCCGAAATATCCGGGACTCGTAAATACTGATTCTGCAAAGCCTGGTATCACCATCTTTCATGTACCGGTAGGGATACTTATTTTCATAGGGCTTTGAGGGAAGTATTATTTACAAACAGAGTTTGTAATATTTTCCTGGGTGAATTTATTGTGGAAATTTTATGTGCGTAGGAATATAGCCGAGCGATTGGAAGCGAAGTTCCAGTTAAAACAAAACATAATTTTCCTCTATGTAAAGTAAGCTTGTTTATAGTTCGAAATTGGGCACTGTAAATACCAATCGAACTCCACAAAAACCTTCACAATTATTTATCATTTAAATTATTTATCTCTCCAATACCGAACCGATAGAGAATCTATAAGAACTTTGAGATAGAATAAGGACCGCATCCAGATACTTAGCCGGCTATAAAACGTTCGTACTTAAAAGTTATTGCCTCTTACTCCAAATGCAGTTTACGACAGGTATCTGAACTTAAAGTATTAGGTTCCGGGCGAAGAGCATTACTTGAACTTATTGAAAATTTCTACTCTCTAAATATTGTAACATCTTCGTGGTCTTGAGGCAATCTTACAAAGTAGAGCGCAAACATTGCTAGGTTGTCTTAAGCGTAGGTACAACTAAAGGGTACTTGGCTGTGGCTTGGCTAAATGCAGGCGCCCCTGCTATAAAAAAAAACCACTTTGGACTAAAGCCAGACCTCTGTTTCAAGCTCATTGAAAACTAACATTTGAAGGCAAAGAGCACTTTAACTCATTTCATGAAACCATTTAAATCTTTAGGTTTAGCTCGGTCGAGCGAACTTTTATGTTTGAATTTGGGAGGAAATTTAAGTTTTATTAAACCGTTCTTCTTATAATTATTTTAATAACAAGAAAATTGACTTTTACTTTTACTTTACTTTTAAACATTTTCTTACGTCTTGTTAATTTAATTAAAATTTTATTTCGTTTTGTTATTGGTTACATTATTTGCTCTCTATTTAATCAGCGGCAACAGCTGAACTTGTAAATTGTCAACTGTATCCCATATTACGCACAGCAACGATAACTTTAGCGACGATTGTTGTCGCAAATAAGGGTAAAAGGGAAAACAATAAATACAACTTGGAAGTCTTCAAGACTTCTTAACTCGTCGAACATCGTGGAACACTTGGGAGTTGGGAACAAGCGACCGAGGCCTCCAGTTATCACCTATTCTGTGCCGAGCAATAAACAATCTTTTGAATTCGTCATTTCTGCGGTTCCTGCGTTTATTGGGTAGTTTGGGCACGACCCTCGATGCGAATTCTTTCACTTTCAGCTTCTATCGTGACATTCCTTGAAAAATCGCGCCTTTTTGTATTCGCGACCCGGTGCCGATCATTGGCATTCTTTTCATCTCGCTATCTGATTTATCCGTTATCATCGAACCAAACAATCCGAAAATTGCGAGCAAATTTTATGATTTCATTCGGCAACCGTCATTTTTTGTTTCTCAGATTTATTCATAAAGGTTCCAAGATTTATGCAAGGAATTTTATGAAGCTATTCATTTTATTTCGTGCCTGAGGTGCGGAGATCTAGGTACACTGGCGCCGCGAGATAGGTACCTGCTCTTAAAATAGGCAACCTCGTGAGGGATAAAAAGCTCAACCTTTCATAGTCCGGTTTATTTCATTCATTGTTTTGCTCGGCTTAACTTCTCACGTTGAAATATTACGCCCGAACAAGAGTATGTTGACCGTGTTAAGCTAATTAAGTAGATAAGTATAAGATGCGCAAGAAGAACAATCGAGCCGTTTTGTAACGGTTCTCTGTGAGATGATACAATGCAGAGATAGCTCGATTACTCTACTCAAGATGCACTTGAAATTTGATCAGCTTGATATATATTTAGAGCTCGAGTGTCAGTGTTCCCGGTCATTGAATATTTAGGGCTTATTTGGTCAATTGAATTAGCATTGCTTGAAGACAAAGGGATGTCAGAATTGATGCACATAATTCATGATGCATGCTGGAAGGTAGCTTCGAGTAAATGTTTTCGGTTGAAAGGGCATTGGCTTCCCTGATAGTGATAGGGTCGGAACAATAGACGATCGTATCTGAGGTAGCCCCAACGTCACGCGCGCTTTTGTTCAAGATTCTTTTGTTTTTTTTCTGTGGTGCAATTGGCGGAGCTTGCCTGATTAGGCGTAAAATTGATGCAAGTTAGCAAAATTCAAGTTGAAACAATGTCGAAATTAGGCGAAATTTAAATTACCATTATAATTTATCTGAAATGTAAGTACACAGAAAGGTATTCGAGCTGACGGTGGAAGATTTATTCGTGTTTGAATGTGTGTTAAACTAGAAACATATTCTCAGCAACAACACAATAAACAGATGACACGAACAAGCACAACCGCAGAACAGTGTCACCGCAATACAACGTGAGCTTACCTACTTAGAGGATTGAAGCAACGAGACTTGAGCTTGAACCACAAATCATATACGAGGAGTGTGTTGACGTTTCTAAATGGAAGAATGGATTATACAGATACTTTCGTGTAAAAACAACCATAACAATAATTTTGAACAATATCATACACTGTTGAACAAAGACACCAACCTACTGCAAGCGTGTTATTTATTTATTTATTTATTTAATTTAGGCACAGCCAACAGCACACAATTACACATCACTTGTAAACGGTATTATACTCAGTCTTTTAACTGTAACATGTGCCTATAATAGGCCAGCACAACAATGATTAATAACATTGACATATAAAACTATAAAACTAAGTATTAAATTAAATAAAATTAAAATTAATTAGTAATGAGAAAGAAAAAATTAATGAGAAAGAAAAAACAATAATAATAATAAATTATAACTAAAAATTTTAAATAAGATAAAGAATGTCCATAAATATAAGGAGGTCTTACAATTAATCAATGTCACGATTTGTTGTGTGCTGAAAATGTTTCAGCACTGTTTGTTTGAATTCAAATATGTTATCACTGAAGATGTCCAAATTAGGAAGCTGTTTAATAATGTAGTTATATTGGTTACAAAGTTGAATAATAGGGGTAATAATAATAATATTGTGTTCGTAGGTTTAACTAATTCCGTCCTCTTGTTTTGATGGTAGAGTTATTTAAAATATCTGTTCTTTTATCGTGTATGTATTCGGCTCAAAAACTTGTTTGTGTAAGTTTAAAAAAACATTAAATGAATAATATTACTTCATATTATATCCTCATAAAATCAAGAAACACCTTAAACTCAGAATTAAATATCAAAACTGTACTTGACTGACTTAGTACTTAACTGCAAAACTGAACTCGTTTGACTACAAATATATCAAAATTTATTTATTTATATTAAAATACATTTCCGTCTTCCAATCCCGTAGTAAATCCTTCCAGGCAGCATTACCATGTATTGCGAATGTAAACATTGTTAGGTCGCCTGCCCTGAAAGCTGGAATATGTCTCGCATTCCGCCCGACTTTGTTGACTAACACACTAGTTTTGCGCTATAAGGGTTTTGGTTAGATTATAGGTTTTATTGCAACATACTATTGCAATTGTGTTAATGTCTGGTTAAATTTCATGTATATGCATGGGACGTCCTAGATTTTATGTCTTAAGTTTTTTTCGTTCATTTTTTATTATAAAATGAAATATAGCTTTTTCGAGGACAATAAATCGATCGCTTGAGGTTAAGAATCTGTTTTAGTTTACGGGCAGCGAAGCGAGTCGCTATTTTTATGTTTTATCCATGTCATTTTAATCTTCAAGCCTTAGTCAGATTGAAAAACTATAAACCACCTTTGCTATACTAAATAAACATACAAATAGCAAAATATCCCGCAACACGAAAATATCTGCATAAAAATAACGGTCAAATGAACAACAGAAATAAAATCTGGCTGTAATTTTAACGAACCTCAGTTCCATTTGCGACCGCACTGTTAAATTAACCACTAACTAGGTAAAAAGGTACAACTTTATACATTTATTATCCGATGCCAAATAATAATCTACTTTAAATGATTTTCAATGATAATCATATTTTTAATGATCAATAATATACACAGATACTGTGACGTACAATGGATACATTCTCGTATGATGATAAACCGCCTATAGATAGAATAAATAAAAATGGTCTTATCTATAGCTACTATAAATATAATTACCCCCCCCCCCCCATTAACAATTATTCTTAATGACTGTGTGTCTAGAATTATTTTAGTATTTATATTCGAAGTCTAGTCATAAGTAGCTAATTATTCATGTCATAGTATTATAGTGCTTAAATAAATACTTCTAGTTGGAAAATGTTAATAAACTGAAGAGTTCAGTTAACAAAGCCAGCGTGTGGTCACGTCCATAATTGCTCTAATTAACGAAACGTCTTCTCTAATTTATAAGCAGCTATTAATTTCAACCGTATACGACTGTCTGCATAAATTGGCCTTATTTCGACTTTGTATGGCATTTTGTATATTTTTTATTATGGTGGTACGAATTTTTCTGATATATAACATAAATCTACAGACTGCGATATAATTTTTATTTCCAACTAGCTTTCCGCTCGCGGTTTTGTGTGTGGTTTTTTTGTAAATAAAGCATATATTTATGATTCTTTAATTTCTCATATTTCATTAAAATTGGTTACAGCGTCCGTACATTTAAAACTCAAACGATTTATTTACAATATATAAGTTTTTCAACAGCGTGCCTCATGAGTATAAAATGTTACCCAATGTACAAATAATAACAATAAAACCATACTTTAATAGTGAAACAGATATTGTATGGAAAACTGAGTGCATACTGCATAAAAAACAATCCATTAGAACTAAAATGTACTAATCCAAAACAAGGTTCTAAAACGATGTCTTTCGAAATGGATGTTATTACGAAAATAAGTCATTATTAAAATCAATGTTGCGAGTGTGTTGTTCTAGGTAACAAGATTATGTTATATTCCTCAAACATACTAACAAACTTAAGAATTAATAATTCTTGTGTGATTTAAATTGTTTTATAGCCCACACGCAGCCAATCCCACAACAATCTAACGACACCAGATATTATAAAATACGACTCCTCTTAAATTTTAAGTCGGTGTGTAAAAACTTCAAGAAGAATTATAACTGTAATAAAATATAAAATTAATTAAGTTGTTTTTAATTTTACTATTTAACATAGTTTAAAAAAAAAAACTTAGACTCTGGTATCAATCGGACGCTAGATTTAAAAAGAAGTTGAGTGGCCTTTACCAGATTTTCTATATCCATGAAAACGCAAGACGATCTTCATTAAAACTAGTTGATCGAAAATATTTTTAACTATTGCACAAATTTACGTTACAAAAGCTGCTTATGCTTAACCCTCCAAAAGACGAAAGAACAATCGAAGAACACTTGCCACCAAAATGCGGCGTAAACTAATCTCTAAGTAAGATCATGCAGGCTCGCCTCCCGAAGTGTTTTGTAAATGAGTTTCCCACGAAGATAGCCTTCACGCAACTTGTGAATGAAGAGATTGATGGTTGCGGGGAATGTGCGAGAAGAGTAATGAAGGTAAAAAACCCTTTTCCCCATACATTTTTGCTGTTCCTTTCGATTTTCTCATGATTTATTTAAAGCAGATAACTCCACGGTTATTCTAAAGAGAGTTTCACAATATAAACACAATAAAACTGTTGAATAACTAAGATAAAAGTTGCCGACCTTTACTGCAAAAATATTCAAGCTTTTTTTCAGCTGATAGTGTCTCATTGTTTTTATTCAAGCTTTATAATAATAATTTTTAACTAACCAAATTATAACCTCATATCATTAACTTTTTGTGAACTCCGCATTATTACAGGCCCTTCGTCATAGATCGTCATAGATCGTCATAAATTTTCATATTTGCCGCAATTCAAGTACTCAACTTATTCAAGTGCTAAACAAGCCGTAACGGAACCACGAACAGAACTTTACAACAACAGGCAGTTCTTCAAACACTAGCATTAATTCAACACTCGTAGAAAGTTCATGCGGTTAGTGAACCTCCAACCTCTTGCAAGGCAAATAGGAAACAGCTAACACAGTATTGTGCTGGATTTTGAGCATTGCGCTTTCCAAAGCTGCCGGTACTATTTAGATATCAAACTTGCGTCATCGCAAATTTAGTTTTGGGCGAGTTTAGCATGATTGCACCTGTATCAGAGTAATGAGCTTGCAGTATTAACGGGATACTTTGTATTGAATCCTGACAATTTAAATTTATTTTAATTTTTATTCTTTATCCGTCTTGGCAAGTCTAATGTTTGTTAACCCGCCGTTTGTGACCTGTATGTCTGTGAGACCGGGTGGATCGAAAAAGTCGAATAACTTTTTTACCAGTGAACCAATTGAGTTGCATTTTCGTGTACTCTCCTGATTTTACGTACTATCGTTTGTAAACCCCGCGTGGTTGAGGCCGGCGGACGTTTGTGAGTATCGGCGCCAACCCGGTGCGTGAGACCGGGGTCACAGATTACGTAAGTAAAATAGTCATAAGTAAATATGGTACGGGTAATTTTTTTTGTTTGTTTTTTTATAGTTTCTATTATAATATAACTGAAAAAGGCTGATTAAGTTAAAAAAAAAATTTTTTTTACGTAAAAATTGATATTTAAAGTAAACATAAGAAAAACTTGGTTATTTTTAATGTGTTTTCTATGTAAGCTTAATGATGAATAAAATATACTTAATTTCAGATATAACCATGTATTATTATAAAAAAAACAAATTGACAAATTGATATTTAAAGTAAACATAAGAAAAACTTGGTTATTTTTAATGTGTTTTCTATGTAAGCTTAATGATGAATAAAATATACTTAATTTCAGATATAACCATGTATTATTATAAAAAAAACATAGCTTTTCAATATTAAAATAAGTTAAAATTCTCTGCATTAAATCTAATTATGAAATCTCAATTTGAAAAACCCGGTCCGTATGACCGGCGTCACAAACCATGTAAGTCAAAGTGACGTCACAAACGACGGGTTAAAGGATTTTTCATCACCCTCCACGCTTACCACCAACATACCATATCATGCAACAGTAAGTTGGCATTTTAGAATTATAAAGTTTTTCAGATAAAGTATTTAACTCAAGGGTGTGAGGTTGGAGTCACAGTAACTCAATATGAATTTCAACACCACTCAGGCCACTATTTTAATCATTTCCTTTCCCAAATGTGCTCTAATTGGCCCCTTTGTTTGTACAATGCAACGTGACACGTTCGCCCCGGATGCATTACTCGTTAGTCAATAAACGTCCCAAAAGCGACACTTATTAACGGATGAGTCACGAAAACCGTGGGGAAGATTTCAAAGGTTTTGATGTCAGTTGAATGATTTTAAAGAAATGTCGATTCGAAATACGAAGTCGTAATTTAAATTACGAATCCTGAGAGTGAGATCATAATTTACGCGTCGAAGATATTGTACGTATAAAAGTTAACTGTTCCAATTCGGCTTGAGGTCGCTATTTGGTACTCCAAATAGCGACCTCATTCGCAAATTTAGCATGATGTACTTATAATGGGGATAGAAATTAAACTGTGTAAAATTAAGAAGGTAGTGATACGTATTAAATTAAAAAAAAACTTTAGTAGGTATTTTCTTACTTAGTGTGTGATTAGCTAAACTTGTCCTAAAATGAAGCGATTTCCGGGTACAAAGTTGCCGTTCCTTAAGACTAGTTCATCTTCAAATTGTAGGGTTGAGCCCATTATAAACAGAAATAGAAAACGGAAACTAGAATATTCAACCAGGTAGGCAACCAACTATTTCTTCCTCTGACTCACTACCTGCTTGAAAGGATAACAAATGCCACCTGTCTAACCGCATGTTGCTAATGTATTGTCAATACACCGGCTCTTCACACCTCGACCAATATCAATACAGTAATAGACAGTTATTTTTTATGAATTGTTTTAAATATGTTGGTGCTGCATTCCGCTTTGTGTATTAAGTTGTGTTATTATAATGTATTTCCACGCGGACAGATATGCTCCTTCCTGAGTTTGAGGGTTCCGTAGCCAAGTGGCAAAAAACGGAAACCTTATAGATTCTTGATATCTGTCTGTCTGTCCGTCCGTATGTTACACAGCCATTTTTTTATTTTATATAAGGTCTCTCTATCGGATATAAAGGACGAAAAAGTAGAAGTAAGTAAAACTTAGTTTACCCTTTTCGCGTATATTTATCAAATCATTTTTTCAATCCATTTTTCAATAATATTTCTAAGTTTTTATTAAATAAGCAGACTAATTATTTAGTTAATTCTGGATAATTTAAATTAAATAAGCAGCAGACCACAAATTAAATGGGTTATTACAATAATATTTTTCTACCATTGTTTCATAAATTCTTTGAAATTTCCTTTAAACATTTATAATGTAAAATTAATTAACATTATAAAAGGAAACATTTAATTTTACATTTTTGTGACAAAGATATAAAATATGACTTAATAATTTATTAGTAGAGCACACGGAAAAATATGTCTAAAAGCAATATAAACAGGCTCATTAAAAAGTTAAATGCTTTTCCATCGGAAGCGTTAATACAAAAGTTGTAAATGTATTCACTTGGTCATTCAAAGTGTTTACATTTTCAAATGACTCAACGAGAGAATGAGTCCAGTATAAGTAACATATTAAGATCCTTATACACGGTCATTTCAGTCAGCATAACATTATTTTTTTTATCTAATTTACCTTTTTGATAAAATAATTGTACAATATTAATAAAAATTTTGTTTTAGGAACGAACATCCAGCTTGTTTGTTTAAAACATGCTTAATTATTTAAAAATTTATGATTGAATGGATTTGAATAGGTATTTTAAATATTATGAAAATGTCTCCAAGAATAGTTTTTAGTTATTATTAAATTGGATGTCTCTATTCATATCCAACTATCTAACCCTAAAGTTTATCAATGGTTGCATTGCGATTTGAACTTTAAAATATATGAAAATTTAAGCTGAAAGATTGAATAACCACATTATGGTCTCAAGCTTCCAGGCTAGGTGTTGCTATGTGAATTGTTCAACAATATTTATTTATGTAGTCGGGACGGAAGAAGCCGTTAGTGTATCTGGTCCATTATTGAGATGAACTTTCACACTCCCTTCCAGGATGTGTCTAATTACGTTCGTCTGATGAAGTCCATCGTAAACACTTCACGACACATTAATCACCTCTGTTTAACTTTAATTTGTATTAACTTTTATTGGTAGTGAGAAAGTTCATTTGGTCCTGCGGGGATATAAAAGTTTTATTGTTTCTGAAATGAAGATTAATGATAAGAAAATAAAACTACAACTAATATAATTTATGACTTAGTATATTAATAAAGTTACATCAAGTCATGTACTTAATAAGTAAACGCAGATGAACGTTTATTTTATTTAAAGTAACCCCACTATGAGTACCCCACTATGAGTAGATCATATTTTTATACTTATCTAAATCTATGATCTTCGAAAAGGTGTCCACATAAGTATAATACCTATATTGTAAACGTTTCTGTTACATATATGGAACCCTTAAAAAGAACCCATTCTCAATTTCCAGCGTATTCATTTCCTTAAGACCTTCTAAGATTAAATTTGTACCCCATTCCTTCATGTTTTATTCTCTACCCATCAGTCACGCTAGTTTACCTCGCTGCGTCCAATCGTAAGGGTATTCTTATACTAACTGTTATTTTATTAAAGGGTTAGTTGCATTGAGCGCATTAATTTTAATAAGAATGGCATGTGCACCATTAATATTTATGGTGGCATGACATCATATCATTGAAACTGGGGTAGATTTTATCTGTACTCGGAAACTGCTATGAAAATTGTACTCTTAGTTCAATTGAAAGTTATTTGTCTTGTTCCTATTCCTTGTTTGTTTGTGACTGTAATATAAATAAGTATTTACTCTTTAGAAATAGAATACCTACTTATGTTATTTATAAAATTGAGTTGAATTAGGTATAAACAACAATTTGAAAATTATATCAAAACTAATAAATTAATTATTTATTTTCATACAACAACATAAATATCGTTATAGTAATAGTCTTGGATGATGATGATGACGCTGAAAATAAACTCTTAAATAATCCATTTCCTATTTATAAACAATACATTGTTTAGACTTTAATCAATATAAATAATTACAGTTACATAATACAGTCCGTTAAATCAGAATCTCAAATACAACAGTCGAAGATAATCATAACTCAATCCTGTAATGTATAACTGTAAGTTTACAATCTGGAAAGTTAGTGGGTCATTAACCAAGCATTAAACTGTGGTTTAGCCGGGTCGAACGCTTATCAGTTGGCTTTCCGCCAAGTAGCTTTTATTCGATGACGTCACTGTTATAAAGCTGGTCTCTCTTAAGGTAGCTTGACTTGATTAGATAAGTGGTTGCAAACTACTAGAACAAACATACTTTAACCTCTTTGATAATAAAACTTTTTCATTTAAACTTTGTCATTTTGATAATAGAACGAGCCTATGTTCGAGTCTTTAGAGTTTAGACTTAGGACGGTATAAGGTATTTTGCTCAAAGATAAAGATAAAGAATTATTTATAGCCTAAAAAAATAATTAAATGAAATAGCCTGATACAAGATTAAAATAGGCTATAAAACAAATAAAATTCCAAAAACAAACTTCAGTTCTAATGGAATCAAAACTGAATTTTAATAAAACATCCAATGGAACTGAAAACTGATAGTTTTCAGACAAAAATAAACATCACAGCAGCAAAAGGTTTTTCAAATATAGTTTTTGTGTTACGGAATTCACAAAATATTTATCATTTTGATACTAGACTGGTACTACATTTTCATATAACTCTATAGGTTTAAAGGTTTTTTTTGTTATTATTTTGTTGTTTTCTGTTACATGGTTTTTCAACATATTCCTAAGACGCATAGTAGTGTCCCACTGCTGGGCAAAGGTCCTCCCCCAGATCCCTCCACGACTCTCTCTCCTGTTCCAGTTGGAACCAAGTCTTCTTCGGTATTTTTTTGAACTTAAAATAGATTTTATAAATTTGTGCAATCAGATAAGGGATATAACTATGTATTTTTTAATTAAATATAAAATTAGTAAATAAGTTATAATTAAGCACAAGGCGTTTTGGTATAATATTAATTTAATGTTGTGATCTGTATTAAATTATCTTAATCATAAAATCACAAATGTATTTTAAACTGCAACAAACGTCGTAATCGCAACTAGAAAACCAAGGCAGTGGTTAACCATAGAGATGAGGTTTATATTGTGGATTGAGAGAGTGTCCTCAGAGATAATTGGAGAGTTGCGTGTTTACGAGCCTTAAGTTTACAAATTAAACTCTAATCCGTTTACTTTCTTGTCGATTAAAGTGAAATTACTCCGGTATTTAAGCAGAATTTAATTGTTTAATCTCGCGTAGGTAAAGCAGATAGCGTGAGGCCTAAAAATAGTACAGCTTCAATTCCCATGGGTGTCGTTAAACCGGCTAAAGAATTTACAAACTAGAAGACAGACAGATTTAGACGGTGCTACTTTCTGTGTAGGTACTATACCAACTTACTACACTTACTGACCCGCATAAGCGTGGGGACTATATTAATTATTCCTCCAAACTATAATGGGTTCTATTGAGGATTTTGGTAAAAAGTAATGGGACGTAATATTGGTGTAATCTTTGTTTTAATTTTTTTGGGTTGAAATCTTACTTATCGTATTTTAGGCAGATTTTCAGACATATTAACTTGGATGTTTAAAAATCTGAATTTATAATCTAAATTCATTTAAGTTAAAACTTACATAGCACATTTGATTTTAACTATCATAATAAAAAATCTTATCTTAACCTCATTTTCCGTTTCTGAATAGAACTACACAGTACAAAATCTTAGTAGAATTTGTACTGCTCTTTTATTCACTTGAATGCTTATAAAAATAAGGAACTTTATGGACCTCAGCAATCTAAAGCCCATTTGAAGATAAAAGAAAATCGTATGTAGGAGAATAAAGTTCTTTAAACCTTGAAGTACACAAACAGTGCAGTACAAAATCTAAGTAGATTCTGTACTGCTCTTTTTGTGTAGCTGATATTACTTTTATTGAATGCTTATAAAAAGAATATCAGGAATCTCACAGACCATTCAGCAATCTAAAGCCCATTTGAAGATAAAAGAAAATCGTATATGAAGTAAGTGAAAACCGGTTACGGGCAAAAAGCTTTTTATTTAATGATGCATAAGGACATGTGAATAAAAAATTTTGGCCTTGAACCTTTTTCCTATTTAGGTTACGTCCTTACGGTGGTCCTTTCGGATGAGTAAAAGCATCCCAGATTCCTTTATAGCCGTACCTATCTAAATCACTCGAAATAAACCAGGCTTTGCATACATTATTTATGTAGTGTAAACCTAGTACTCTTTTTTTTATAAAAAATATCTCAAGCATACTTTATACAAAATTTTTTTATTTCGTTTTTTAAATTGTTGGCCTAATCAGTTCTAATAAGTATGGCATTTTACTTATTATTTGTTTTGATCGATCTGCTGATTATATTTAAGAACACCCAGACATCCGGAACAAATATTTGCAGATTGTACAAAAATGTTTGTCCCTAGGGAATCGAACCTGCAATCTCTGGCGTCTCTGGCAGACCATCGTATGCTTCGCCAGAGTTCGTCAATAAATAATTAAGAAAATAATACAGAACAACTTTAAAATCCAATACATTACAAATATACATTCAAAAACACCCCACCAATTGATACAACATTAAACCAAGCTCATCTAATTATAGAAGTGTAATTGCTTCCATAAATTTATCTTTAGAGCTCTATAGAATAAACAACGTCTCTTAAGAGGAGTGATGCTCATCCCCCATTATCTGACCACTTGAGTTCAGGAATAGCCGGAGATTTAGATATGAAACTCATTACGTGGCTGTGTTATTGTCTGCTTGCAAATGAAGCAAAAACATTTTTACCTTCTTATGCATTTATTAATTAATATTTGTTTTTAATTAAATTTGTTAATTTTACCTTCTTTGGATACATATTCAGATCTAAAAATGGTAATAAATTTAGTCTGAAAGCTTTTTAATATTCTCATGAAATAAACAATTCGTTGTAAACAATGTTTTTTTATAATACTCGTGTGAACACGAATCTGATAATCAAAACTGGAGCTTTTAACACCTTTTAAAGTCTTTCACAGCTTTCTATTTCACACTAGACATTTACAGTGGTCTAAATGGTAGACGCATTTGAAGTGAAATGTAGGGACTATTATTCTTTTGCGCATTGTGGCGCAGACGTTTATGGTGAAACAATTTTCCCTGTTACATACGCGATATTTTTACTAGCAAATAGAAACACTATTAATATATGAAATGAAAAATGTATATTATACCAATAGAGATACTAAGTTTTTGCTACGAGAGGTGACCTTGTATATTCCATACAAAAACATTATTTAATGTAATATGTAATGTTAGGTAATGTCTATAGTTTCTTGATGCTATTCAAAGACTCCCAATTTGTCACACTGCGAGTCAAAAGGTTTAAAAAATGCACCAGTGTTGCTTTTATCATTTTGAATTATCTTAAAATCAATCTCTTTCAATACAACTGTCAGAAAAGAGTCAAAGATGGCAATCATACATTTTAGATAGTGATCGCACTTATTAATTAGCATTCCACGATTATTGTCCTATAACAATTCTGGGAACTTAGCTCGTGGAATGAAAATGCAGACGCTTGGGAAAAACGGCGCATTGCATTACTTAGTTGGCACCGACTTTTTCTGCAAACACCTTTAAACAATGATGCGCAATTTCACTCAGACTCACACTGGCTTCTCGAATTAATTTGAAACGAAATGGAATCCGATTTGTCGACATAAAACACAGAAGAAAGTATAATGATTCTTATCAAACGTAATATTCTTACATTTTTTTAAAAGTATTTATTATAAGCGAGTGTCATGCAGAGACTGTTTCAACCAGTTGGTTGTGGTTTAAACAAATCTAAAAACCTGACCTAGATAGCATACCTACAGGTTATTCATGCTTATAAATAAATATTTTTTATATCTGATGGGTAAAAACCTATTTCAATTGTTGCACAGTTGGTATTTATTGAAAAATAACCTATTCAAAACATATATCGCCAACAAACGGCTATGAAAATTCATTCACGTATATAATCATGGTTTGATGATTTAATTCAGTAATTAAATCAAATATATTTATATAAATACGAATTTTTATTTTTGTTTTCCTTATTATTTTAAATGTAATTGTGGTTATGAAGTTGTTAAATAAACTTTAGCTGAACTTATCATTTATGATATTTTATTAAATAGAACATTAATTACAGTTTTTTCCTTGCATAATTATTCAATTTATTTACACTTACAACAAGTCACTAAGTATTCTCATATTTCATTCACGCTTTCATACATGTAGATACTCTGCTATGTCCTAACCAACGGTTACAAATAACCGTGAAGGTAGAAGTATAACAGCCGTTGCGAACTGCTGTTACACATGAGACAATAGAAAATGGATTCAAGGTCTACGGAAACCACATTTAAATTCTATTCGGTAGCTCTGTGCCTATCAGTTTTGTCTCTGTTTTTATGTTTTGAATTAAATTATTTGATAATGAGTATTATTGACAAACCGTACTACCTCAAAACTCGCTAAATTCTGTAAATAAGTTTGAATTAGGTTCTTAATGGTAGAATGTTGGATTGTTGCCTTGGCAATGAGATTGGAGATACGTGGTTATGGTATAAAAATGTAAAGCGAGAGAACGTACTTAACCAATACGATCTCGTAATTTAAATTTTCTAAGAAATAACGATATTGGTTTGGTGAAAATGTGGATTAGAAACTGTAATGTGTAACAGTGTAAGCCCGCGCTGTGTTACATTTTATCATCCCCATAGGGGCTCTAAAATTTTAAAACAGTATTTGTGAAGTTGTTATTCTATTTTAGAACCTCGATATCTTAAATGCCAAAGTATTGTGGTTTATCTGGTTTATTTTCTGAGGAGCTCTTTTGACATAATACGAATTTACCTAGTTATGATGCTGGTCATCTCGACAGACATGGCTTGATGAATAATTAAGAAATACGTACCGAAATCAATATTCTAATCACACAGTTTGATTCTCTCAGACAAGTTCGACTTTAAATTTCGTTTACATAATATGTAAGTATTTGAATTTCATTGTGCATAAAAAATAAATTAAAAGATCTAAAAATATTTAAAATCTCCTCTATTCTTAACTTTGATCGTAACCATTGTACATTTTGTAAAATGAAACGAGATAAAAAATGCTAAAGAATATTAATTGAAAAAGTAAGGTCTACAAAGTTTCCACAACTCTAGTGAAATGGTGACCCGGTGAAGCATGTCCAGGCGAGAGAAAAACTATCTGTAACAACTTGTTCAGCCTTTGGATAAATCTACTGAGCTTAATCAAGTTAAGAACTTCACATTTCCTTTGAAAACTTGCTTATCATACTAAATCGCGAACTACAAAAATCGCGAATTTCTGTGTAGTTATACTTACCTCAAGTTTAGGTGGTAGTATACCTATTTCCATACGCACACAGACACATACATACTCGTACCTATGTACTTATACCTATATCAGTACATGCAGTAAGAAAAGCGACCTCCGTGACACAGCGCACAAAGGTAAAACGTAGACACGACGCAAAAGAGGGTTCGATCTTGGCGCAGGGAACAGTGATTGTATGATTTCTTGCGGCATCCACCGTAAACCAGCTACTTTTAACTAAAATATCCATTTCATCAATAGTTCCGACATTGCGCTTGCCAAACTAATTTTAGTCCCAACAACCATCTCTTTTACGAACTATATGCCCAGGAGTTGTGATTATAAGAACCTAAATATACTACCGGCAATAAAAAAAGTAGAGTTGTAGTAGGTAAGGAGTAGAGTAATGTCGCTGGTACATGACCGGGCGGTAGAGTTTTAGGTATGAGAACGCAAGTACAGCGGGTATATGCGCTGGTACATTACTGGTGGGTAGAGTTTTGGTATGAGAACGCAAGTACAGTGCCGGTCACAACGCATTATCGTACCTAGTTCTAGGTTTGCAAGTACAGGTACAGTCGGAATAACACAACCTCGTCAAGGTCTGCGGGCGGTCATCGCTCCGGTCCGACAGTCCGACACAGTCTGGTTGACGCTGCCCTCGCCGCAAACCCGTTGTCTTGATGCCTCTATCACTGTTGCTTCCTTTACTTTTGTACTATGCATTTAATTGTAGAACAGAAAATTACTCGTAATGTTTTAATTCCTGTGAAGCTGTAAAAAATGCGTTGAACATGTTTTAAAACAATTATTATGATAGTCAAGGCACATTTGTGTAGCAAACTCGCGCCTAACATCTTAGATAATTTACGGAGTAACAAGCAGCACATGACATGTTTACGATAGAGAATCGCTTTCAATGAACTTGATTCGTATTATTGAAACCCATTCGTATTGTTCTTTATACCAATTGTTTGAGTTTCAACTGCGCCTGTATGATTCAAAGAAAATGGCTTTCGTAACTTTATGAATGAGCAATACGTTTATTATGTACTCCTTTCACGTACGTATAGTATGAAACTTTAAAATTAAAAGCAACTTGGTAGTGGCTTTTAAATCCTAGGTTACTGATGGAGAAACTTTGGAAATATATCTTCGTGTTTGGACGAATGGTTGCCGAAGAAAAAGTTACACGATTAGTTTCTACGAATCGCTCAAATTTTCAATTTCCTTTTTCGCTTACATAATCTGGATTGTTATGGTTTGTCATGGTTCATTTAAATATCTTTATAAAAGCTGTGCTTTCTAATTTTGTCGTGTAAAGGTGAGCAAGGTTAAAGTTTTTTTGGCTAACTGGCTGTGATCGTCACGCTACAGCGGCTTCCCTTTGACGCCGCTGTCAACAGAGTATGACGAACAGTGAGCATCTAAATTTGGTTCACGTTTTATTTTAGACTTGACTTGCAAAATATTTACCCGCTCTGAATTTTTCATTAACTTTGTAAAGTTATTTGTTTGATGTTTTTATTTTCAAAATTTTTGTCATATTTTTCCCTAATATCCACCGTGAAACGGAAGTATTAAGCCCCTGAGCAGTGTTACCCATTACATTGGATTATTTATTAGAATTTATTCGTTTTTAAAACATAATCTAATCATATCATGTCTGTAGCTTTAATAATATATATTTATTTAAATGAGCCGTGTTGGCTAAGTGGGAGCACACTCGACTTTCATTCCGAAGGTCGTGGGTTCAAATCCCGCCGCGCACCTCTGATTTTTCTTCTTGGAAAATTATGTGTGCTTTATAAACACGTGCTCTAACGGTGAAGGCAAACATCGTGAGGAAACCGGCATGTTCTGAGAACTTTGAAAAAAGTTTAAAGGACATGTGTCATTCACCAACCCGCACTTGGCCAGCGTGGTGAATTAAGGCCTTATCTCTCTCGTCAAGAGAGAAGTCCCTGTGTCCCAGCAGTGGGAACGTGAATAGGGGTGTTATGATTTAAATAAAAGTTATTGTAGTTTATCTAATACAATAAACTTATCTAACCTACATTACTTATAAATAGGATAACCCGAAGTTTATTTCATTACCCGGGTTATAAGAAGCAATAATAACAAACGGTGGCCAACCGGTCTGCAATATCTGGAAAGTGTTGCAGCTCTTCGGAAAAACGGAAATTGATTTCCCGAGAAGTGGGGATTTAGAATTCCACCGGTAGAAATGAGACGTAAAAAGCTACTTTACTATAGGGCAACTTCCGATGTTACACACAAAGTTGTTTGACTACGGTAATTCGATAAAAACTAGAGTACTTTATACAGTAGTTAGAGATTTTGTTAAAATACGATTGGACCGAACGGATTTGATCTAATTAATTTGAGATCGGTGGAGAATTTTTGTGAGATATAATATTGTACTTTTTTATTAACATTAATTTAAATTTTCAGCCAAATTTTATAGGGTCAAATCTATAAGTTTCCAAACAGGTGGAAACGTAAATTGGGTGATGATGATGAATTATTAGAAAAGTGCTGCAGCTACGTCGTAATAATTTAAGATATTAGTATCATAAATTTTAAAATAACTGAAACATTTTCAGCACACAACAAATCGTGACATTGATTAATTCTAAGACCTCCTTATATTTATGTACATTCTTTATCTTATTTAAAATTTTTAGTTATAATTTATTATTATTGTTTTTTCTTTCTCATTAATTTTTTCTTTCTCATTACTAATTAATTTTAATTTTATTTAATTTAATACTTAGTTTTATATGTCAATGTTATTAATCATTGTTGTGCTGGCCTATTATAGGCACATGTTACAGTTAAAAGACTGAGTATAATACCGTTTACAAGTGATGTGTAATTGTGTGCTGTTGGCTGTGCCTAAATTAAATAAATAAATAAATAAATTATTATTTAAAAAATGTCTATCAAAACAATAATGCAAAAATTATTGTTATTTGTATATCTAAATCGATTCATGTTGTTGTAATGTCGTGTACCTATTGCCATGCGTCGTCGGTGATTCCGTCTGATAGGGGAACACTAGTTGATAAGATAAGTGGTATCAGCTGATGACATAGCCCAGTTCCAATACAGGTTCATAAACTACTGAGTCTTGTATTGTTTTGACTTCTGACGACACATCCAAAGTAAGATTCATAGCATTCTTAGAATGAACAATCATTTTGGTTTAGAGTGTTTTTGTTAAAAACTTTATGTAGGTACTTGTATTATACTACTACTACGTAAAGGAACGTAGAAAGCTAAGTTTAGTCTTCATTCAGAATAACAAAAAAAGAAATAATACTACAAAAAAAGCAATGAATAATAATTATTAATAATAGAATACGGAAATAGCATTCAAAAGGTCAAAACTTATTTTAAACTATCTTGAATTTGTCAACATTATTAAGCTAATTTAATTCAATTCCTAAACCAGCTTTAGCAGGACAAAATCATTATATTCAAAACTGTGTCATCTGACTTCGTACACGGTTCTACTCCAACCCCATAATCCAATAAAATGCAACAAATAAGGTTGTCTTCATGTAATATTTCAGTAGATTCAGTACTGAAACTCGACTCGTGTGCTAGCTTCCTGAACACAAATAGAAATGGAAATAATGCGCTTCGTATTGTATTACGAGTAAAAGCAAGTATTGAAAGTACAAATGCTGGTACTGACTTTTTCGCGGTTTGAAGGGTTTTCTATGTAGTCACGGGTGTAGAATGGACAGAACTATATGAACTGTTAAACGAAAGCGACACAAATGGCGATTTGTAGCATGAAGCTGCTTCCAATGTTTACGTGCTCAAACCTTCAGAGAAATTTTCGGGATTAGTGATGCTAAGTAAGTAAGATGTTTCCTATTTTTATTTATATAACAGTAACTGTTAAGCAATACGACCGAAACACTGAAATTGGGACCTTGTTGGAAAATTTAGGCTAAATAGCAAGAATCAATAGATCAATCACTAGGTAATAATGTTTTTATGTTGTCTTTTAAATCTTCACGTGAAGTTTTCTTTAATAGAACGTAATACCAGCTTAAATTTAATTTAAGTAGAAAATACCACTGATGCGATGAGGATTAAACCACCAACCTCAGAATGACCAATGTCCTCTCATAAGCCAACAAGTAAGCAATCATGTCAAAATTATGATGCTCCGTTCTAATTAGAACCCATATCAAAGTGGTCAAAGGTAAATAAAGTGTCTCTTTCAGTATAACCGTAAGAGAAGCATGATGTGGGTCGCCGTGATGAATCACACGTGAACTCACACGTAATGTGGCTGTGGTACGTGACTTCGTAATCTGTGGAGATAGTTTCTTGGATTTTGTTGATGCTTAGTAAATTGCTTTCTAGGAAATGAGAGAAAATCTGAGAATTCTCACCATAATGCTGTAATGTGTTTAAGGGTGAAATTGCTGTAGAATTATGACGTTGCGTTTAGGAAACCGTTGGGTAGCTACTAGTCGGAAATACGAGTAAGTCGTAGTTGATTAAAATGTATTTCTCTGCAGTTGCACATTCATCATCATTACAATTCAAATACTACCACTATTAGCTATGGGTCTCCCCAATAGAACCATTAAGTTCTAGTTGACACTAATCGATTCTTAGAAATTAGTAAAACGAGTAAAACTAAAAGCACACTAATCTAATAAATCACTGGATGTAAACCTCAACTCACTCAATAACCTGATTAATCTCCCAACCTCATTAAAGTGATAATCACCTAACATGTGGATTACTCTGAATTACTAGTTTATGCGTCACATACAATTTGAACATCATTATTAGAACATTACCTATTACTATATGCGCAATAGACACGGTTCAGGTCATTTAGTGAGAATCTCAAGATTCATCATTCTCCTAATTACTGCCATAATCGCAGCGGTTATGACCGAGGAAACCCGTCGACATACCATTAAGACGGTCGCACTGTTAACTAGCTCAAATGAGCAAGGGTAATGACTCGGCAGATGCTTTGAATTTGTGTATATGTTCAAGTTGTAACTGAGATAATAGAGAAACAGTCCACAAATGGGATTACGGCCTTAGATAAGGAAAGGAAGGAATAATCTTGATGCGTAATGGATCGGATTGCGAATCCAAATTCAATATAGTCCATAATCCTGAAAGCTGTCTAGGTTGTTAAGGAAACTAATGGCAACAGCGTCGGGTAGTCGACTGACAGATAATGGGACGATCAGTTTGCGCACAATTAGGTACCTGCAGATAACAGTTTATAGTTAATCCAATTATAGATGATCTCTGGTTACGCTACGATTGGGCACGATTTCCAATAATCTATTGCTATATTAGCTTGAGCACTATCCCGGAATCTACGGCGGATGTGTTGTCATGAATATTTATCAGAAAGTAATTAGAGAAATTTCTTAGCTTGTATAGTACAAGTAAGGTTGCCATGTAGGCATCGATATCTAGGATTTTAACAAATTAAAAAAATTACACATGACAGCCGTCGCATTTTTTTGTTCCTTCCACATAAAAGAGTTTTGAAAAAAATAATGTGTTCTTACGTTAAAGCTAAGTGAGGAAATATCATGTTCTACGAAGTTTGGAGAGTTTTGGATATGTGACATTCCAAAACCCAATAAGTTAGCCAGCGTATTAAGATAAGGCCTAATTTTTCTCATCACGAGAGAAATTCCTCGTGTCCCACCACGGGGCATAAATAAAAAGAGATTTGAACCTTGTCTTTTCTATCACTCATTTTATCGATTTGAACAATCCAACCAGGTTTTTAATTTTAATCTTTGTTCTAGATTTCATCACGTACAGATGAGTCTCAATTCTCAAGTCTCAATTAATATGTTCATTTCGCGTGTACGAAAGCGAATCACGTGCTCAATCCAGTGAGCCATTGAGGCGGAGTTAGTTTGCTATTCATTCCATTTCAGACGAGGATTCGTGCATTCTATTTGCATGACCAGATTGCACTTGTGATTTTGCGTTTCCGTTGTATAAAGAGTATTGTTAAGTTCTAATTTCTGTAGGATTTATTTAATATCTTTCATTCTTGCGTTCTTATTGGAAGGTTTTTCTGTCACTGATTACAAATACTCGGATGACACAGTAAAACTGGGCGTAACATCCGGGCGTGACATCCGAATCACTATTTATGGTACCTATACCTAGTCTCAACGACACATTCATGAAGTTCAACAATCGAATTCACTATTTTCAGGAAGGAAATCATTGAACTTCAAAATAATTATAAAAAAAGGGGATTTAGACCCTTTTGATGATAAAATCTGCGTTTTCTTTTCAATTATAAGTGCAATACGCATTACTTCGAACTTAAGAGTATAATGTGACTATATTTCTAAATCAATTTAACTAAAGCTAAATGTTTCAGGTTGGTTTTAGGGTTACTGTTTTGAGAAAGGAATCAGCTAGTTTACCAGATATTTCCAAGGACTTAGACAGTCAAAGTATGATTCCGAACAATTACGCAGCACCAGTTCTCGATGTGATCGAACCAAACTTGGATGCAAAGTCATGCACGAGTGCTCTCGGAACAAACGTGGCAGAATCCACAATTGTTCCAGAGAACAGCCATTAGAAACGATTAATTCTGTGCCCCACCTGTTCAATGTGTAACGGACGACAACGGTTTTTGCACAAGTAGGTTTGTCGTGGTCACGTCAATTCAGTTTCTAATTGAGAACATTGGTCGAACTGGATCGATATCGTTTTATCAATGAAGTGTAACTCGGTAAGGCACTGCGGTGAATCATTGTCAGTGCAGAGAGGGTTTTGTTTAATGAATATTAATCGACGTTACATAACTTTGAATACTAAGAAAATGTGACTCTACGTTGTAACTTAGTTATAATTTATGTAATGTGTGAATGTTACATGAAATTGTAATTGCAGGTAATTGTTGGTAACTTTCACACTACAATATTAGTAAGGTTGATGCTATGATGCTAATTGTAGGCCAGGTTGTAATCGTAGATTCATTCTCGTAATGCATTCGACTATTATTATTTTTTTAATAAAAAAAATTGTTTGCGATAATGTTAACCATTATATTTAATTACCTTAATTAAATTTCAGCCTTGACTTAAGGACTAGATTCCTTCTAAGGATTACAACTCAAGATAGGTAATATTTTTTTAATGTAGCTATTAAATAATATTTTTATCGGTTTAACAAAAAAACTATTTGAACCTTAAAGCAGCAGTACTTTGTAAATATTTAGCAAATTAATATGCGTTTGCATAATACCTATTTAGATTTGCGATAGTACATAATATCGTAGGTATTAGATAAACTAAGTTCAAAGATAACGCCTCAAGCGTTAACACTTTCGTTGAGTCAGAATTTTTACGCTTCTATTAGTTGACGGCCTTGAGTGATCAACAAAACCTTATTCAAAACATAACCTCAACAGCCTCTATGAATCACCATAGTAAACGCCGACATTATAAGTAGAGCCTTCTCTACCATAATAATACATAACTCCTTCCAAATCGGTCAAATCAGATCCTTAGAGGAACAGATGTAAAGGATAAAAAAACTAATAAGATTTTGTGAAACTTACCTGTTATGGCTAGCAGGACCGCCAAAGCCGCCACACCTGTCGCTCCCGCGCGCTGGGACCGCATCTTGTCTCTTTCCAACACGAACAATCGCGTCCTCATAAACAACAGAAAATTCAAAAAGCGAATCCTCAACGGAATCTGTCCTTAAAACAATAAACAAATTCACTCGCGATTTTGTAACTATGCACAAAGTTTGTTTGTAAAACTAGTTGAAAAGTGTGTAAAGTTTCGATTTGGTGGGAGCACTATGGTTCATTGTGGGCAGGTTGGTGGTATACGTTTAGGGATAGAGTCCGGGAAGTTGTCAAACTTGTTTCGAGGAGTGTTCGGGAGAGTAGGGGCGGGTGGCGTACGTCCGACCTCCTTGAGCGCTCGGCGATACTGTCGCGCGCTCGCGGCGCCACGCTAATGCGTCGACGTAACGCAGAACTACAAGGAACGTTGTAGAACATAGATTAGATTATAGTATGTACTGCTGGGTGATTGACATCAGCGAGCAGTAGAGCATTAAACATGTAGAGTATGTACAATAGTTTTATTAAATATCGATTTAAATAGCTTTTTATAATTATTATAGCTCTTATTTTTTCTAGGAAATTTATAAATAGCATCAGAAAAAATTTTGGAAATTTATTTTTACACAATAGAGCAATTCAGAATTCGTTTAAAGTTGAAATATTATCTACGCATATTTTCTATGGTGTGGTACTCACTGTTATGAAATTTCTGAACAAATTTGTGGTCCCTCGGACCGCAAGGATATAAATTATTGGCAACTTGTTATATAGCGTAAGCGGTTCGCTTAGTAAGCAAACCACCTTGCAAAAGCATTTCATTTTCCGTAGTTGTTATTGTTTTAGTTAAAGTGTCTAATAATTATTATTTATTTATTGAATTATGAAAAACTTTTAAGGCCTAAATTTTATTTTAAGGCTATTTGAAGTATTGGCTGGATACAAATTCGATCAAAATATCTACCCTTTCTAACCCTTACAACATTATTTACCTACTACAAGTTCCAAAAGCGTAGGATGTGATACATTTCGAAGCGTAACCGTTAGGTAAAAAGTTACGGCTGACCCATCCATCAATAAGCCAGTGACTTATGAATAACAAAGTTTGAACGGATTTTATTTCAGCAACGAAACATGGACACCTGATCTATGTCATGAATTATTAACTTTCCGTCGCTTTTTGGATTATCAAATCCAGTTCCAATTTCAAAAGGCTTACCGGGCTGAGAGCTATCCCGGAAAAGCTGTGATGTGTAGAAACGAAAAACCTATGGATTTTACAGTGTGTTATCAGCATGGTTGGGTTGTTATGATATGTCTGTATTTTTATATCATTTCACTTGTAATGTTAGGGCCGGGTAATGAGTGGCTCCACAGTTTTTAAGACTTTTACTCTCATTTGTCATCGATGTAACTTATAAACTTCATTGATGTTCATCTCAACTTTTCAACCTTCCCTTGGCTATTACAACTATTTTAAAATTAAAAGCACCTAAATCGGCCCAGGCGTTCTTGAGTTATAACCTAACCACGAATAATTGCATTGATTTTTATATGAGATTGACTTTACATAAATCATTAATTTTTGAACCACAGTACGGATTTAAATCTTTGTAGTGTTTAAACTTTCTCAAAGAGTAAGAGTAAACCTACTACCGCACGTCATACATATTTAAACTCCCGTTTAAATTTAAACTTTGCAGACTGTATCCTCACAGCTTATGGTCCGTGCTTCTACTACTTAAGCTGTTTGAAGTTACTTCTAGCCCTTGATAGACATGTCTATCGATTATTTGCTTATATTTACCTCGGGCTAGACGTTGCTGTGTGAATTGTCAGCAATATTTATTTATTTTATTTCTCGTACATTACCGAGACACGTTTACAGGGAATATATTTTAAGATATTTGTCATTGACATCATATATGTCTCACGACAAACATCGTGAGGAAACCGGCATGTTGTGAGAACTTTGAAAAGTTAAGGACATGTGTCATTCACCAACCCGCACTTGGCCCGCGTGGTGAATTAAGAGCTAATCACTCTCGACAAGAGATAAATCCCTGTGTCCCAGCATTGGGAACGTAAATAGGGGTGATGATGAATAATTATTTAATCGGAGCCTCAGTATACATCATACAAGCTACATAATATACTATAGTCTTTCATCAGCCGTTCGCACGGTCTGTCAACTCTACCGGTATATAAATTGATGGAGATTAGTTCCTACAATAGAAGGCTATAGTAAGTTTTTAGTTCCACAGCTCAAGCTATACCGTGTTCCTAATTGACATTGATGAAAGAGGGTTTTAATCTTTGAGAGGTAACTTTTACTTTGTCGGTTGCATTTGCAATTCTAATTTCAAATTTATTAAACAACGCAAAACAACTGCGTTCTATGTCATAAAATAAATAAATCATACACGCATACAATATTAGTTAGGTACTTACTAGTTATGTATGAATACAAATAACTTTTAACGGAGTATTCCCAATTTCATTAATTATTTTTTTCCATAATAATCACATGTAAAAATGTTCAAACTTTACTTTCAATAAAATTGAATTACAAAAGTTTGTTGATCTTTTTTTAACTACGAATATGCTCGTCGGTCTTCCCTATGGAAACTAAATACAAAGTCATTTATTAACTCAAATATTAATAGAGCTATGATGGATTCCTACATATAGAATTCATGAGTCATTACTTTGTTAGAGAGTTTTTATCAATTCGATTAATTTGGAAATATAATAGAGTCTTATTACCAAAGTTCTACTTTCGGGTCATTAGTTAAGTAATGTGAATATATATTTTTTTTAATCTGTGACTATTGTAGGTACTATTTTTTATACAGGTAATTATTTCAAAATTATAAGAAATCATAACAACCCATTATTCGTCCAACCACTGGGACCAGAAGTCTCTCCAATCAATTAAGACACCTTTTGCACTTTTATTTATGAGTTTACATTTGAATTTTAAACAAATATTATATTAAGAGTTGATACATTTTAATATTTCGTCTAGGGCCACTTTGTCTAGAAAGTGTGAATATACTTTTTTATTTCATTCGTGTTCGTGTGTTAATTTTTTCAATAAACTTCCACAACAATAATTCCTTCATTAATACCGTCTGGAGAATGTCCAACGTGAAATGAACCACAGATCATCTTGCGTCTGAATATTATCCGATCATCATAATTGTATGAGTGTCAGTCTGTCTGTCCGAGTCTCAGCTTACTCTGAACTAATCAAATGCAATCATATTACGTCGACATCGAGCCGGAACAAATTATAGATACCTTTATTAATTCTAGCTAAAATAATACAAATAAGTTTTATTTAATCTTTATCACCATAACATTGATTAATGTTAAGACAGAAAATTGTTTTGGAATAGGTATGTCAACACTTTCTTCTAGTCTATTCGAAAAATTTTTAGGAAGCGATGAATATTATCCATCGAAATATAAGTTTCTGTAGATGGTTTATTCATGAGTGAACAATTTGCAAAGTTGTTTGTGGGCTTTTGAAAATAAATCAGATTTTTTATTAAAATTTATGTATATCTATACCTAGCGACATGTACTTATACTTTGAGTTGATGACGAAATTCTATATCCTCTTTGAAATAATAATTTTAAATCTGTTTTCCCGTTGTATTAAGTACGATCTGGGTTTCTTTTAGTTTATCAATTACAGCTCTCCGCCCTGTGGCTTCGCCCGCATTATTTTTGATATTTCCTCGGTAAAAGGTACCCTTTGTCCTTCTTCTGGTTCTAAGATATCTCTCCGCCAATTTTCAGTCAACAAGATTCAGCCGTTCTTGAATTATAAATGGTGTAACAAACACGCCTTTTTTATAAATATAGATATAGATTTTATAATTCTATCAGAGCCTTTAACATCTGTTGATACAGAAATTAACATTGTTATAAAAAAATATTAAGTTTTTACAATAAATACATTTTATTTCATTTCAATGTCGTTGAACAATAAACTATTGCAACAAGTTAAGATCATAGTGAAGCAGATCTTTGAAGATAGAAATGACTCAGTCTGAGACTAGAGTTCGTCGCCCCCAACAAAGAATAACAAAACGCTAGGGTGGTTTCACAATAAATCAAGACCACGTCATAAATACCATTCCTCCCTCCAAGGGTAAGAAGTGTCGCATTTTCCGACTCATAGAAAGTTCCTAATGTTCGCGGTATTCTTGTACGGAACTCCGGAATTCCACAAGCTCAATTAAGTTCGGAAGCCGTTTATTCTAATAATGTGAGGTTTGGTTTCAGCATTTGATTATAAGTCGGGCGTGAAACCTTGTTTGTGGCGAGTTTCGGTACCTATGTGAGAATGTTATTTGTAATGGCTGCAGGTAAATACTTGGGAAACCTAGGCCCACGCGAATTTTTCTTTCTATTTGCGAAACTTAACAAAAGAACGATTTTTAGTATAAGATTTCTTGTGCTTTCCATACGCGTTTTGGAATCGGAATATAAATCAATTAAAACGATAAGATCTCTCGAAACGCGGTATTGGACTTCGAGAATAAAAACTGTCTATTCAGTTTAAAATTGCCGTCTCATCAGAAAATTACAATACTTTAAAAAAGTAACTGGCTATGTATTACAACCGTTTTGTGACTATCAGAGAATTTCAGAGAAAATGTTTAACGAAAAGGCAATTTAACTGTGAGAACAGAGGTAATTTGCAATGGCAAACGAGCATGGATAGAGATAAATGGAAGGATTTAGGGGGGCCTATGCTCATTAGTGAAACAACGCAGACTAATAAAAATTCCCTAATCGAAATTACACTGTCATAAAATATGTATATAAGTACATAGCATATAACTGAATTAGGCTACACAGTGATGATCTAAACTACATCCTACACTTTAATAAATTTTATAAAGAACTTGGGTAAAATTACCAAGCTTATAACGCTTGGTGATCGTCTTCAGTTATCCCTCAATCGATTTGATAACACACGTAAAAATATGGCGTAGTTCTATTCTCAGGCCGCACCACACACCACACTACTGTAACCTGCATTAAATAAAGCTCTCCATCCGCAACTTCCCCACTAATACCCTTGTTATGACACAAACTTCCACAATATTGCCAGATTTACCTGCAAACTTCATTTTTCCTACCTGTTTCCGTAAACGATAAAAGTTGTACTTTCGTCGAGATTTCGCGTCATCCCTTCATTTCACGCATGGTCGCCGGCCCGTATTGCTATATTTAGAATTCGCTATAATATTTCACGTAACCTTAACGATATTGGTGGTTCCAGATAAAGTCACTGGACCGACAGTAATCCACAGGGGTGCTACCGAGAAACGAATGTTATGATGGTAGATCTGTTGCGTTTGGTAGACTGACTATCAACGATTTTCGTATAAGCCTTAAGCACTGGCTGGTAACTTACATTTTAGAACGAGTTGGCTGTTATCAATAAATATTTAACTTATCTATATATATATAATATATATTTAATCGCATTAGAAAAGCTTTTAATGGAGTTTTTAACTGTATTTTAAATATTTTCAATTGATCATTTCATATTTTATTATATTTTAAGCCTTAACCCGCTTGTATTTTTACTAAACCTTTATGGTATTTTAATTTGTGAACTTTGAAAAATAATTCTACGAGGAAAACCCCAAGATTTTTTAATTGTCAGGTGGAATAATTATCAATACCTGTGGGTATTCGACAAGTCATAATTTTTTCTTTATACACTTTATTCATACCTTACAGTTTGTCTTGAATCTGTTCAATACTCGTAGTCTTGAGTTGCGCTTTCGCTTTTAAAATAATAATACTATTGAAAAAGTTTATAAAGTATGAACGAATAATGTACCAAGTTCAAGTTAATAATCTTATTCATTTCCTCTTTCTACACCTTCAAATCTTTGCTTTATGAGTGGAACCCGTGATTTCCTCCCCTCGCCACACTGCCATAGTAACCGCACAAGGTGTTGTCAGGTAACGTCCCCACGTGAAACTTTCTTTACTTTAACATCCACTTATAATATCCACTTCCTTCTGAAATTTTCTCGGAATCGTTTGAAATTTTATATTTTACAAAAGAGTCCATCGGTAAAGTAGATTGCCCTATTAGTACTCGTAGATTGATAATAAAATGTTATTTGAAGTTATATTAGAAACCTAGTTTATTTCATTTACCATGAAGATTATAATAAACATTTAATATATCGTCATGGCATAATATCCAATTAACATTTAAGTTATAATGGACAATTAATCAGTATTGAAGAGCCATTTTGGCTGGGTTAGCACACTCGACAATAATAAAAATAAAAATCCTTAATTTTAACCAATACAGGCCTATGATTATTAAACAGTCGCTGAATGAAGCTAAGCATATCTTCCCCAAGGATATCGTATTCTATTTCTATTTAAGTAAGGCCCATTAAATAGGCCGATTCATATCTGTAACAAGAGTAACGGAGTATTTTAATTCTATTTGCGCAGTCAAAACAAGGGAAGGGCCATGATCCCTTTTCAATTAATTTATCTGCTTATCCGGAGGTCTGTTTAATTTCATATCAATTCAATCACTAACCTTATTTTTTATCAAAAGTCTGTGAAATCCTATTAGCGGTAAAATTAATTGTATTTAAACGCACACGGAAAATATCTAAAATGAAATTTGTATAAAGTGTGTGTAAAACTTTTGTTGAACTGTTTTGTAATCAAATATTACTAAACTATTAGCTAGCTTTTCGACCATAGCTTAACCACTTTATGATACATTCTCTGCAATAGTAGCGTATTTGTAATTTTGATGCAAGAACTCCGTTATGTAAAGTTTTATTAAAATCCGTTCAGTAGATATTGCCAAAAAAAATACGAATTTCCATCTATTCATCCATTTACTACACTCGCAAACTTTCGCGTTTGTAATGTAAGGATTAAGAAGTATTGATTTGTTTATTTGGTAGAACGCAACATACATACTTAGGTATGTAATTTTACAAACTTCAAATATTTTGAAAATATTTTTTTCATTCGACACAGCATTTATCACATTTACATTTCTATTTCAAAAAATACTTTTAACCCGCAATAATATTTGCTAAGGGAAAAATTGTATAATGCGGACAATTCCGCTTCGCAGATAGCAAGCAGAACATACACACATCGAGGTTAGAAGTCTCTCTTATTGCATCTATCTATAAAATCATTGCATCTATCAAAATTGAATGCAAGTCTGCTGTTGACATTTGATTTTCAATTCCTGGTGCGTGTCGGTTTAATATTCACATTTCATTTGTTCGTGACAGTCTGAAAGCTGTCGCGACTATTGCAAAAAGCCGATGGAAACTCTATTTTAGGGATTTGGTAGGCTTCATTGTATTTTGGGGAACATCATTTCAATTTTTAGATTCATAAAGCTCTATGTCATAGTACCTTTTTACCGCCGTGTTGGCTAAGTGGGAGCACACTCTACTTTCATTGTGCAGGTCGTGGGTTCAACCCCGCCGCGCTGCGAAGAAATATCTTCTTTACTTTATTGATTATGCCAAAGTTTTGTGGCATGTTTTTTTAATCTTATTTCTCATTTGAATTATTCATTGCTAGACTTAACTTTAGTTTATACGTACGAGTATAATGAGGTGAACTGTAATTTGATCATTTCAGAAAATTCTTGGAACTTTAAATTTAAAAATCTTATAAATCATACAAAACTCTTTTTCGCTGCAATCCTCTGCAGTACTTTCAAGTTTGAACGGGATTTCATCGAACTATCATAAAGTTAGATTTGTTTGGAAACGTTTGTCTAAGTTTTGTTCCAACCAAAGAACGATTTTATTTAAAATGAGTATTAGCCAGGTAAATTTAATCATTATCATTTCAGCCGCTGAGCAACTTGCATCAACCGTAAACAAACTTTTATCACTAGATAAATAAATTCTTATTTCTGGTGGACGTCTGACGCTGCGTTTGCCAATTCAAAGTCTCCATTCGAAAGCAAGCCCTGTTGTCCATCTGACCAGGTAAATTTATTATTCGATAATAGTTAAAGTTTGAACAGCAAGGCTTTCTTGTTGCTCTTAATAAACTTATAGGCGTTGGGTTATTTGTAAACTTTACTCGCAAATTTTGTTCCAGGTTAACTTCCAGGTTGTTAGGTTACGTAACTTAGTTGTTTCTGTTTTCCGAACTTACTTAGTGGAATTCTTATTTATACATGGTGATAATTTACTAGCGCCAGTGCATATTTGTTTGTTCGCTTTAATGCATCAGTCATGTTTCGCATTTTTTACTTGCATCTTTCAAATATGCTAAGACTTAACTTTTTAAACTATCATGGTTTTTAACTATATTTGAACATGAAACGGGTAACATACCATGATTTACTTGTTTTTGAGTTTTCCGATATTTCGACACTGTTGCAAGCGCCATGTTCACGGACAAACTCCGTAGTAGTTTGTTGTTTTGGTTTGTCCGTGAACATGGCGCTTGCAACAGTGTCGAAATATCGGAAAACTCAAAAACAAGTAAATCATGGTATGTTACCCGTTTCATGTTCAAATATGCTAAGACTTGTATAAATTTATTGAGCTTACCACGGGTCTAGATGTTGCTGTGTAAATTGTCCAGAAATATATATTTCTTTATTACCTTCAGTTATTGGGGCGACCCATCACTGGCCTGATTAATATCGGCGCGAAGTCACGCGATACTCTGCATGCAACCGCTGTGACTGACCTACCTCAACGCCAGGTCGATAAGCAGGTCAAACACTCACATATCGTAAATTTCATCTAAAAATACACAAGTTATATAACAACATTTTTCTGTGGTAGACAATAACCGTTAATCTATTGCATATTAGGTATACACTACCTGACACGCTGACAGCTTTTTTTTTGTTATCTACATAATCGGAAATAAATATGGGATACAGCAATATCTATATATAATAATTATAGAGTTATGCATTAAAATTAACTATCAAAACCAAAAACACTTTTCTATGATCACGTGATTTGTCTATTAAAAAGATATTAGTGTTTTTGTACCAGACCTGGAGAAATAAAAGAAGAAATGAATGGATAACACCTATATTAAATAGGAAAAGCATTAGTTACCTACTGATGATAAAATCAAGCTTCTTTCGTTTCCCTTGTTAAAGCACTTGCTGTCATATTCGAATAATTCAAAAATATATTTTTAAAAAAGTACTTGATTCTCGAGATCACGTATTCGAAATCACAATCCTTATAAAATGTAAGCTCGACTAGTCAGAACGTATATAGATAAGGTTGTCCATTCCCCGCTGAGTTCGAGCGCGTACAAAGAGATAATAGCAATATTCGGATATTCCACGCTACAGTAACTACGGCTTTAATTCCCTTTTTTCCGCCATTGGACATGTCATATGCGCCATGACATACGGGTGGGTATCTACAGCGCTACAGTGCGCGGCCTCGTCACGGGTGTTGCACTTTGGGAATGGCTGTTGTTTTGTTTTCGGAGACAAAATGACGTAAGTAAAAATGAAACTGATGGACAATGTTTCTCAAAGCTCAATTCAATGATTGATTAAGTTTGAGTCGCCAAAATACGATGCAGCATCAATTCAGTCGTATAAACACCGACCCGAGAAGCTACATTAGCAAATTTTGTAATTCCGGATTTATATACGATTACCAACGTTTATTTTAAATTCGGTATAGCAAAGACACTTGAAATACGTATTGCAAAGACGTCTGTAGGTGTTGTCTAATTGCCTAAGTAAGAGCTTATATAAAAGCATTCTTAAAAAAATATGTAGTAAAAAAAGATAAACTTACTATTTTACCTACTACTACTATTAGATAATGTACAGTTTTTAAAAAGAAAATTCATGACCCATGTATTATAAGCTACTGTTACAATTTTAAAATTTAGGATATAATAAGCTACTGTTACAATTCTAAAATTTAACAAAAGTATGTCGAATCCACAACTATATTCCCATTCAGATGTGACCGTTAGTCACAGTCCACAGATGATCATTGAATACATTTGTACGAATCCTCCCCTATTCTAATACCATATCAACTTATTATTACGAGTCTCGTTTATACGTCAAATGCGATGTCATGACAGTTGACACGTGTTTAGCATTTGACTTAACTACTATTGTTCAAAATCGTTTAGGGGAGTCATTTTATTTAACAATTGTGATCAAGAGTGTTGTGATTGAGATAAAAGTGTTTTAATTTGTCTCTTTGTTAGCGATGGTGCGTTTGAATACTAAAATGGGGTAGGTCATGGCATTTTTTTCAAGAATAACATGGAACTCGGCAATTACGATGATTTGCTAATGTGTCTGTATCAGGATTGAAAAAAAATTATAGTCGGTTTGACGACATCCACGCGAAGAGATGCATCGGACTATAAAGTTCAATAACTTAAATAACACTAAGTAGGTAATAAGAACACGAAACGTACATTACGGTTTACGGTTTTAGAAGTTTATTTCTCAAAGAATACAATTCACTTATAAGAGAAATATAAATAGAAATAGCACAACAATAATAAATTAGTTATCAATTAAATTTAATTTAAAACATTAGCAATTTAAATTCTGAATTTTATATATCTGCTGTAATCTGCTGTAAGATAAGATAATTCTTTATTACACACACCAATAAAAAAAAATTACATAACAACTTAAAAACTACAAAAACGTATGCGTAATGGGCGGTCTTATTGCTTAAAGCAATTTCTTCCAGACAACCTGAGGATGGAAAGAAAAACTGCAGAATATAACTGGACGGTGTACCTATATAAATATTTCTTCTAACAACTAATGTTCGTTATCTACAATGAAACTTATATCTACAAAAAACAAGGCACTGCACATTATTCAGAATTGTCACATTGTCAATGTACCCCTTCGTTTTTTAATCAAAGCTGTATGACAGTTCCATGTGTCCGCCGTCGACGCTTGTCAGTGACGTGACGTGAATGACAGTTGCAGAGTTTTGTTCTTTTGTTTGTGCGAAAATAGCTTATACTTTTATTAAAAAGCACCCCGTATTAAGAGTTTATCAGATTAACAAAATTATGAACTACGATTATACTATATTTGGATTCAATAAAATTATTTTAGAAGTTTTAGGCATTTTTGATTCAAAAAAATATTATGTGGTTAACTGTAAGTATTTTTAATGTTTTTCTTCAATTTAAAAACGTATGAATTCTTACTAAATTCATTAATAAGTTGAAGTTTTTTCAAAACAATTGTTAGCAGGTAAGCGATTGGAAAAAATGCGTATAATTACTTTTGCTACTACTAAACTATTCGAGTAATTTATTAACCTCGAAAAAAAATTACTCAAATAACTTTTTGATAGGCTATTATTATACTATTTTTTGAAAGGTGATAATGACATAATTAGGTTGATATCAAAACTTGTTAGCTAACCAATCTGCAAATTTAATTCATTATAACTACGAAACCAAATAATCCAAATATGAACAGTCGTATCTACGTCAGAACATCGAATTCGCCGAAAATCAATTAGGCATAGACCAGACCAACTTCAACTACATTAATATGTGAACCAGCACTTCCATTAATAATGCGAGCGAGCAAAGCAACCGCATACTACCTATGTTCACAGAAGTTCCTAATACAACGCACATTAATCAATAGCTTTAGCACATGCAATGGCTGAAATGTGAGCGTTTCTATGATTCCGCACCTACATAGATACTCTATGTTGAGTAAGCAGGATATGAAAAATTTACTCAATCAAAATATTACTAATGCATAATAAAAGCTAAGAAATAGGAGATCTATTGCTTTTATTTTTTCGGCTTTATCCTTTATGTTATGTTAGTCTTGTTATTATCTCTTCCGTTCTATTTATATTCAAATTAATTATCTGTAATATATATTCGTTAAACCTCTCTCTATCTCACTTCTCTTATGTACATATTATATATTTTACTGTGCGGGGTCAGCTTGTCTGCAGTGAGAGTTCAAATTTCCTAAAGGCATGCCTCCACTTTGCTCTGAAGTCAACGTCTGGCGTCTCCAAAAACATAACACTCTCACGTGTCTTTTGTCTATTGATACTACGCCCTCCATCTTGTTCTAGAATAGCCTGAGATCTTCAATCGGAAATGTGGATTGATAAATAGAACGTATATTTCTTGTACCTGCAGATCTAATATGAAAGTGATATTTAGAAACCTTTGATTACGATAGTCTTTGATACGTTGCTTACGATTTATATTAAGATTATTTTAAAATGGAAACATTAACAAAGATAATAAAACTGCAAAAGCGTTTGTTTAAATTGCGAAACACAATCAAGCGCTGCAGCAATTGCAAGTTAACAGCCATTTCTTTCCCGTTAAAGGAAAAATCGACGAGATTTCAATCCATTAAGATTGAAAAAGCTTTCTTGCTACAGCGGCCAAACATTTGTCTTTGTTAAGACCGGATAAGTTGCTGGTGAGTTTGTGGTAGAAAAACCAAGTGGAGTGATAAAGTAAGTTTGTGGTTTTGGAAGTTTATTTTTGTCGGATATGTTTGGCCATTGATGCTTGATAGCTGTTAGCTGACAAGAAAATATCTAGCTTGCTCTGCTTCCCATAGTTCGAATTCAGTTCTTTTATTTTCATGTTATGGAAGATTTTCACATTTTTCCTTAAATAACAGATTAAACTTAGGAAACTTGTGAGCAATGCAGGTTAATTATTCGATTATATTATAATACCAAATTTACGGACGCGGTATGTTTAAATTGCCATTAGAAAGTTTTTCAGTGATATTATCGACAGAGATAACTTAAATTCTACACAGATCTGTAAAAGTTTAAACATACTATACCGAAATCTGTATATTTATTTAAGGGATGACATACAACTGTGTTAGCCAGATTTGCATGCATCTCAAACCTTCATCAGTTCGCGTTTGAACAAGGCGAGGGCCGTAGATTCAATATAAGTTTACGGCAAGTCCGGTATTGCATCCGTGCATATTCATGAGCTGCTGCCGGCGACGCCATGTTTCTGTCATGTCGCGTTGATCGGCCCATTTAAGAGCGAGTATGCAGTGAAAATCGCGGCAGAAACGACTACGAGAGTTGACAACAGCGACCGCGTGCCCCGCGTCGCGCTGGCATATCGAAAATATTACGCGCAGCGCTAACCAGAATTAGTTGTGTAGCCTACAATCATAGATAAACCCCACTAGATACCGCATGACAAGCGACGACCGCGCGAAAAACATATGGTTAAATCAACCATTATGAAAAGCCCCGCCTCGAAACACGGCTTTAGTTGCGACCAAGTGTCAGACCCGTGAACTTCATATACGTTTCTATAGTCTAACGCAAGTGAAGAGGTCAGCTTATAATGGCTACTCGTACGAAGGACGTTCACTTGTCTCTTTTCCGCATTGCGCTTATTGCACTCGTTGTCTTCTCGGCGAAAGCACGTGTAACGTTAATGATGAATATTCTAATCGATATCGTTAAAAATGATAGACGACGTATATAAGGGTCTCTCGGTATTATTGTATGTAAAAATAAATAAGTTATCCATAAACCGTTTAAATATGTTTATTACTTACTCACTCAGTCAAATGAATTATTTGTGATAAATTTTTCTAATATTATTTTTAAATTTTTAAGTTCTACAGGTTTTGTGTATACCAAAAATAAATACATATCTACCTACCTACATGATGCTATTTGCTACAACGCCTTTGTTCCAGTCCCTGCAACCCGCATCTTCCTCCAATTTAGGTGCGTTTGAATCGGAACAAAAGTATTCTAATGCGGTAATCTAGTTTCGGTGATCTGTGATACAATAGACACTATTATTGTAATCTGAAGCAATGCGTCAAATTTTTACACGTCAAATAATATATACAAAATTGAAATGCGAAAGTAACTCTGTCTGTCTGTCTGTTACGCTTTCCCGCACCTCTCAACCGATTTTGATGAAATTTGGCACATACAATCTTTAGAGATCTTTCTCAGGGGAGAAAGAACAGACTTTTTACCGCGGAAAAATACATGTTTCCGCGGGAAAATTTGATTTAGATGAAATTTAGTATGGAGATAGTTTATACTAATATTATAAAGAGGAAAGATTTGTTTGTTTGTTTGTTTGTTTGTTTGTAACGAATAGGCTCCGAAACTACTGGTCCGATTATAAAAATTCTTTCACCATTGGAAAGCTACATTATCCCCGAGTAACATAGGCTATATTATATTTAAAAAAAAAATAGGGATCCTTACTAAAACTCCAATAATGTAACATAAGGTGTAAAAAAAAGACCTGAAAAATTCCTTTCGTCGCGTGCGCTGCGAAAACTATTGATGATAGAACAAAATCATGTACTACGACTTTGCAGAACTCATCATTATCTACAAAAAATGTCGCGACAGCATATGTCTAAATATTATAGTTTTTACACAGTAAGCAGTTTTATTCTAAAATATTAATTAATATATGCCGCCTCTTGAAAAGGCTCTTCATTTGTACCTTGGTATTAATCCTTATCAAAATAAATTACTTTATATTCAAGACGGCTTCAATACCTTTTTAATTCAATTCGGACATTTCATTCGGAAGATATCACGAGTTTAAAAATGCAAGTATTAGAAAAAAGTCGCGAGATTGTCGCTCACCGCGCTCAGCTAGACAGCATGCGAATGCGATCTATGCTCCATGGTCGTCACAGGGGGTACGGGGAGGGAGTCAATGTAATAAAATAAAGTGTAAATAAAATAAAAAAATACAAAAAATATTAATAAAAAAAAATCATAATAAAAAAATTCAAACTTCCTATATAATTTAACTTTTTTTTAAAACCCGATGCAAAAAAGGGTGTATGTGTGTATGTATGTACCCGTGCGGAGCCGGGGCGGGCCGCTAGTTGCAAATAAAAGTATATGGCGAGAGACTATTTACCGCGGATAAATACATGCTTCCGCGGGAAAATATATGCTTACGCGGGAAAATTCGATTTAGATGAAATTTAGTATTGAGATACATAGTTGCAAATAAAAGTATACGGCGAGCAGAAGTCGCGCGGGGGCAGCTAGTTATAAATGACAAACTACTTATAAAATTGGTTCCGGCACAGAATATTATTAGTTAGTACGGCGCACGGAGAAAATTGTCATAGGTCCGTCCAGCACAACGTCTCGCCCCGCACTGAATTGAAGGGCCCGCGAAGGGGAAGATCGCGCATTGCGTGTGTCGTTTTACGTAAAAAATTCGTTAAAAATCGCTGGGATTTTTTTTAGAAAAAGTAAGCTCAGGAGATGATTGGTATTCTTTTATTCTATATGGTGATGAAAATTAAAAAATCTTATGATTAATAGATTAGGATTTAAACGGTTCTTGCTGAAAAAGTAGACGGTATTTTACACTATTATTTCAGGTACTTAAAATAAAAAAAATAAAATTTCGGCCTCAAGAGATGATGCCTTATATGGCATAGATTATTGTGTAATTTTTTCAAAGCAATTCCGTTAAAGAACAAGGAAATAAATGGTTTCTGCTGAACCCAAATTTACCAAATTCACGCATATCTACGCCTTAAATTAGTTTGCTGTAAACAATTGCAAAATATACATGGTTTTTTTTAAATTTTGGTTTAAATTTGTATGTAGCAAAGAATTGGCAAAGATTTATTAATACGAATTATAATAAGGAAAAAATATTAAATTACATAATAATTTAGTTTATTCATTTACAGGGATTTTTTCCGGGGGAAATCTATAATAACGAGGGCATAGCCGAAGACCTACCTCGTAGAGTTTTACCAAACTAAGCAAGTCCAGATTACCTGATGCTTATGCTTAGCGGAGCGAATGTGTTCATGTGAATTCACATGGGCGGTTCGTATATTGGGATAGTGAAGCCAATTAACTGGCGAATACCACATTAATTTGTCCTGTGGTTCTGGCCTAAGAATAGTTCCATACCTTTTTTGTGTTGTTTACATAATATATACTGACGTATAAAATGGACAGAAGCGTTGTAATGTGTACCAACTTGCTGCGGTCACCAACCCTCTTGGTACCTCTAGACCTCTGTGGCGCAGCGGGAGATCATGAGATTGCGGGTTTGATTCCATATTTGTTAAAATATTTGTTCGGGGTAAAGAAAATGTATACTAAAAAAATATATCTATTTATTCTACAGAAATGTAGCACCCATAACACAAGCTTCGAGTTAACCACGGGGTTAAATGTTGCTGTACCTACTTGCTTGTGAATTGTCCAGATACGTTTTTTTTTTTCGATGTTCAGTAATATATAATTATATATACCAAAATCCCGACAGATGAATTCTTTCGAAGAGACCTTTCCCCAGTTGTAGGACGAAACATAGATTGTTTTGATGATGAAACTGATAATCTTGCGTACCAGTGCGTATGTATTCACCTGAATCCACATGGGTGATTTGAATAATAAGATAGTCAAGCCAATCATACTGTAAGGAGTTGAGTGTGTACCTACCTGGTAGGACATTGGTAGGACATCAGAATGCTTTGTTATGCATAACCCTTGAATGTACTAAACTGTACTTTAGTTGGAGTAGGTAGTTTTTACCGTGTTGTTGGTTGTTTAGACCAGGATCTAAAAATACTACCAACACATCATCATCCTGTGATGTGATGTGTGTGACCCAATTTATATACCAAAAGATGGGTAGCAGCGTCGTTTACCAACCCGCAAGATAAGTGGGGTACCTAATAATACCAAATCTCCCAGACCTGAACCCTGTGGCATCAAATAATAAATAATAATAATTTATTTGGAAATAAGGTCCCGTGGCGGGTAAAATCCTTTAGGTGGTTTGACATATCTACAAGATGAGAGAAGATACTATTGAGCTATTTAATCAGGCAGGAACCACACGGCCAATTTTAGCAATAATACGTTTATGATTTATTCGTACCACATCACAGTCGCACCGATCCTTGCATAATTGGCTTAATAATTGAAGGTATGGACGTCTGCAGCAGATAACATACGTAACATGTGTCCAATCATGTAAGGTCACAAGTATAGGTACACCATAGAGATGATAATTATGTGCTAATAACAATAAGTAACTAATACACATATATTTAATAAAATATTCAGATTCTTTACTAAGAAGTTACCTATTAGTTCAACGTAAATGCTCAAAACGCTTTTCTTATAATGAGACTAGAAAATCAAAATGCAATATTCTTTCACAGATAAGGCGATTTCATTTAATATTTTATTCTTCAACTAGTTCTACTTTGAAGTTGATTTAGCATAGAACTGAACTTGTATCACCTTATCTTTGTTTTATGTTAAAAATACTTTACGCACGAATTATATAAACATTGTAATTGCATACTTAACTACGACTTAAGTCCATAATTGTGCTAGGTATGCAGATATTATATATGATATTATATATTATACATATTAGATATTATATATGTATTATATATGTAATAAAAAATATCTATCTATGTATGTATATTATAAATAAATAAATAAATATTACTGGACAATTTTACACAGCGACATCTAGCCCCGTGGTAAGCTCGAAGCTTGTGTTACGGGTGCTAGATTTCTGATATACATAATATAATATACGTACATAGATAGATATTTTTTTTATTATACATATATATAACACACCCAGACACCCGGAACAACTATTTGCAGATCATACAAATAGTTGTTCCGAGGCGGGAATCGAACCCGCAACCTCTTGCGTCGCAGGCGGACCTTCGCCCGCTGCGCCACAGAGGTCGTCAAAGTATATTAAGTATATCAGAATTCTAGCACCCGTAACACAAGCTTCGAGCTTACCACGGGGCTAGATGTCGCTGTGTAAGATTGTCCAGTAATATTTATTTATTTATTTTATTTATTATTAATCTTACATAAGAATCGGTAGGTAGGAACATACATTAAACTGAACTGCGTTAACCTTAACCGAATTGCGTTTCTAGTCCGTGAATACATCTGAGGCGAGAAAAGCTAGGAACATTTGCATAATATTGAAGTTGGTATAAAAATCAATCTATGTGTAAAGTAGTTATAAGTTTAATTTATAGGAATTTATTGCACTTTCATTTGAATAATGAATTTATGCTTATGAAAAAGAATGGAGATTTTAGTCTCGCGTAGCCGTAATACATAATAGGTACTTGATATTTGTATATTTACAGACAGGGTGATATCCTGTGTTATAGCTGAGCCATTCTGTATATCATAAGAATAGAAGCAAATACACATTACATCCCACTAGGGGTTCCTTAATAGAACCCATTAGGTATATGTATTTTATATTTACCAGAACAACGCTGCTGCACGGCTGATATATAAATTTATATTTTTATCATACGAACTTACGATTATCTTTTTTTGAATACCTTAGCCTTACCCAGTCGGTTTGAATATACTGAAAGCAATGAAATGGTACTATCCTTAAGCCGGCACTTGGCATTATGAATCTTGCATTGTAATAAAGTAATAAAACCTGTAATAGGCAATTTTCCGAGATATCAAGTAAATAAATATTCCTATTAATCAGTCATATCACGAAGCTGAGTCACGTTTCTAATAAAAATGCAAATAATAAGAACGTCTCTCGATGTCAGGCCTATGGTGTCATCACCCGCGTCTTATGGAGCTGTAACATGCTTCTAAGCACTTTTTAGGGTTCCGTAGCCAAATGGCAAAAACGGAACCCTTATTAATTCGTCATGTCTGTCCGTCCGACCGTTTGTTACAGCCATTTTAATAGATCATTAGACTAAACCTTATGTATCTCCAATATAATCAATTTCAATCAGTTTAAAATTTCAAATTTCAGTTTAAAAACCAGTCTTTAATATACTACCTAAATGTCTAAGACGCAATGTAAGTATGAATAATTTTTGCATTTAATTATTTTTTTAGCCAGCCTGTTCATGTAGTTTGTGCGTAAAATATAACGTGTAGACAGAACTTCGGCTCATTTACTGTAAGTAAGTTCTTGAGCTACCCTTTTCTGCAAGATATACTGTTTATTAAGAAGTTTTGCATCTCAACATTTTCTCTAAGTCAGTTCATAACAATTTAATCACCGAGTAAACACACAAGACCAGCACTTTAAAAGTGAGAAGTATAATTTTATGTAAAGACAGCGTATTTGCATTAGCAGCAGAGCATGTTTGTTACATTTTCAAAATGGCTGCTCACGTGACTAAATGCAAATGATGTATTCTAATTTCTAAATAAACTTTTGTACAGAATTTCTGTTATTCGAGAAAAGACAAGTCAAATAAAATCGTTCCGTAGCTTCAAAGTATAAGATCATGTTAGCGAAGTTTTAAAGTTTCAGATAAGACAAAACATTCTATGCTCTGCGCTGAAATTTTCAAACAATCTCATTGTTTGTGTAAATGTATGACGGAAGCTTTTGTTATCTTACAAATAGCGATAACTTTTACATAGAAAATATAACAGGAGCCACAAAGTACATTTTTTTTAGTTATTTTTTGAAGCATAACTTTTACATGAAAATGCAATTCGTGGGGGCTCGCTTTGAGCTGTCTACAGCTGCCATGGTTACTTAGACGTGCTAGTTAAAGTTATATATAACTTGTAATTTTTTATATCTATTATTGTAAAAAAATATATACAACATTATGTCATCATCATCTCATAGTCTTCATATATAATTATGTGGGGTCGCCACAACATGTCCTTTCTTTCTACTTTCCTCTGTCAACATACATAATATGTATCAGTATTTTTATATTTGTGTATTTTATCAGTTTTGTTTTATTTATTAGAAGTTTCTCGTTCTGGTATACAAATAAACTATAACTAGTTATTAGACTTACAAACTCGCAACAAGTAAAACTTAGTATTCTGTAACCTCCAAAGTATAAAACCAAGCAAACAGTACTAGTTCCACTCAAAATTCAAACCACATCACTGCCATTAAAGCCTAACATGTAAGTTTTCAGTACATTTGCCCAAAGTTCCATATTTAACGGAGCAGTTCCAAAGAAGGTGCAGTTAAGTTGATTTGTGAGCGAATCCAGTCCGTAATTGCAAGGAGGTACTTGAAATAGTTGCGGTTGTACCGACGCAGCTTTCATAATTGTGTTTTGTAAGTTTTGGTGCTTTTGCCTGCATATTTGGAAATTATACCAAGAGCGCGCTGGTAGCACACCGCTAAGAGAAATAGAACCCAATTAAAAAACAAGAGATCGATTTTTTAAACCTTTCAAAAGTTTTATTTAACAATGTAAATATTGTTTTATAAATATCTCTATTAACGTAGTACCTAAACAAATTGGATATATTATTTATTATTGTATTATTATATTAAATAGAAATAGGTAAAATATTCCATAAGAAAACAGTAAAATCCTAAATTCCGCAATATTTTGACCACAAAAACAAAAGTAATTTAACGAATTAACTATCGTATTTTAACATATAACATGGTCATCATTTGCCCGTTCACACGATTATAAACTCTTCACAATGCTGTAAAACTCAATTTAACCAATATTGCCTTAACTTTTTTCTCTTTGCTCTAGATTTTTCACTAGCGAACATTGAAAACACGCTCTGAATACAGAATTCCACATGCAATGATAAATAGCCCTATTCGTTATTATTTGAGAGCCAAGGTATGGACCAAGACAATGAAATGAATTATAGTGTGACAGGATTATATGGCAAGGGAATATAGCCTTTATGTCACGTGATGCCAGTTTGATAGTGATAGAACCTACGTTATAGGTTATTAACTTATACCCAGTATTATAATCTACTAACTTATCACCTTATAGCATCATTAATCTTAATGTATCTTAATAGTTGATGCATTCAATTCCATTCAAAAATAATACATAATTTAATCTATAATAATTTTTTTTGATACAAATAAAATTTTGACCATTATAATTGTGTTGCATAAAATACCAAACTGAAATATTATAATCGAATGATATTCGGCTTTATTGAACTAATTGTGGTGGAATAAATTGATAAAACAAACGTGGATGGCATATTAATTAATACCTTTTATCGCGCCGCATTCGGTGTCCATCTAGCTAGGTTCAATTAATTAAACTATTTTCAACCATACTATTTGACTAAATACGCCACAGATACAGTACTAGTCCCTACTCCAATTTGTGGTTTGGATTTGTTAATTGAAAACCAGAATACCAACCAGGATTCAGCTTTGTATAATGCTGTTTAAACGTACCAGCATTTCCAATTATCATTAGTGTGCCGTAAATAAAGCTAAGCCAATAAAGAATGGAAGTGGAATACAAAAAACCACTTGGACTGTTGACAGAAAGTAAAGTTTATTTTACCTGAATTTCAGCTTTCTCGGAGGGAGGATAAAAGCGGGGTAACTAAATAAACTGCAATGTATCTGAGGCTTATGATGAACCCCTGACAGGTTCATGCTCGCGGCACCCACAAAAATAAGCGGGGTAAATCTCGCTTTGCTATAAAATGTAAAGCTAAAATGAAATATATTAGTTGTGCTTTTATCCCAGCATAAATTATCAGATATATTAAATTACCTATTAAAAAGGTATTTTTGTATTAAACTTTGATAGAAAAATCTAAGAACAACAATATCTGCAAATTGTAGGTATATGTACAAGTATTGTGTTCCGAGGCGTAAATATAAGTAGGTATACAATTTATTATTGTATTGTAGTAGAGCCGAACTTTTGCCGTCGTGGCAAGGTGTTATATTTCTACTCTAAATCACATATAAGATAGAAATATATAATAGATAGAAAATAAATAACAAAACCTCGGGATTCTGAACTCAAATTATCGTACTAGCCACCAGACAAATAATATTGAACGAAATCTGAGCTTCATTGTCTCAAAATTGTCAATCGTTAACAACGTAAAGTGATACATTGATAAATTAGATATTGTCTCATTGTGCTGACTAGGTACAAGTCAAGGTACGCAACGACCTTTAGCCATCTCCACTATTGCCCAAAGATACACAATGTATACAACTGAAGAAACAAAGAAACAAAAAAGCAACTACGGACACGCAGGGAATTCTCAAATAGGTGAGTGTCAGTCCCCCTGTTTACGTAGGATATTGACGAAAAGTAATCGAAGGAGGTTCGAACGTACCAATAGTACCTATTGACAAAACGTGACTGAAGCTTCGGAAAATATTAAAAATAATCCAAAGAAAGCGCGCCATGAGTTGGGAATGATTGGAAAGTGAAGTGCTCAGTAAACCGCGAAAAAAATTATTTTTACGACATGATTGAAGTTTTTTAGCTTTGGATATGAATGTAGCAACGTTATTACTAACCATTTTGTCATTTTTGTGTAAATTTAAATTACTTTCTTAATAAATATTTTGCTTGTTAATCAAATAAACTTTAATTGCGTTCATGGACCTTTTTGAACAACTTTCTAATATTTTTTCTTTAACCTATGAAGAAGAAAGACTCTATGATTGATAGGTTGATATGTATGGCGCCAAAACTAGATCTATTATAAACTCAGATGGAAATGTTTTCATATTACCGGTGTTCACCATAAAAGAGCATTCTCATGAATGAACCCAGGAACAAGGAAAGCTAAGTCCATCCGGAAAATGCAGCGTAATTGAGCATAGTTGATAGTAAATGAGTCATCTCCCTGAAGCGGCGCCGGCGCGTCGGGGCGTAATGACGGCCGAGACGCCCCGCAATGTCCTATTTAATAACTTGTTTACCCCATTACAGGATTTACACCGGAATGAACCACATATTTATGTGCTTAAAACACGTTAACAAACGGTGGCAAACATCGTAAGGAAACAGACGTTCTAAAAACTTTGAAGAGCTTGGCCTTCAAACTTGTCTGGCGTTGAGAATAAAGCCTCTTTCGGCAAGAAAGAAGTTCCGGGTTGCCAGCAATGGGAATGTAAATAGTTTATAATCCATCATAGTCGCTGTTAGAATAACCCACACTGTTAGAATACCCACCAGTAAACTTTTACCAGTACACTTGACAATCAACAAGTGAGTGATGGTAAAAGTGCAAATCGCTAAGATGTTCGCGATTTTACCAATAGGCTTACCTACAAGCTCACTGAAAAATAGTCCGTGAGTTACTTTAGGATTTTCTGGAAAATTTTATGATTTACATTAGTTTGAGCTTTACAGTAACATTAACAACTCCCAATAATACTCATAATGTCATAGACAAACATTTGTCTATCTATGATAATGTTCGGTAGTTACGCTTCAGTGTGACTGTCAGTCGTTTTTAATAGGCGCTGCTGTGACACCGTTCGTTTCATAATTATGATCAACGCTCTTTACTGACGCCTGCAATATGAGATTCCGATTTAGGTTAAAATTACCAACCTTTGTCAATTTTTACGAAAACGATTTTTCGCATCTAGATGTAAAAATAAAAGGAAAGTTTCCACTTTCCCGATTTTTATATGGTCAACACATTTCAATCTACAATTTTCCAACCAAGCAGTGTTTCAGATAATCACCTTCAGCTTCGCACATAGTAATTAATTCACCAAAATGCGTTTTGCACAGTATTTAAAACAAAATAAATAATTTAAACAGGAATTGATTACATTTATCAACTCTGTTTGCTTTGTTTTGTCACAAGCATTTTACTCGCTACAAATCAAGCCTTTAAATAGGCTATTTATTCTATTTACTAATTGACATTATTTATTCACTATTCAGATATTGGTTAATCTGATATTGTTGGGTGATGTTTTATTATGTAAATACATTAATTTATTTTAAAAGTAAATTAAACAATATAGCTATCTATTATTATAAAGAAGACGATTTATTCGCAGTATTCGCACCGTTTCAAATCAAAATAAAACGAAAAATAAACTTTGCCTTTTGATCGCTTTTCACATAAATTTTACAAACACATTTTTGTTTGTAAAATTGACTGTACCTACTTGAATCAGATACGAGTCATTGTTTCAGCGAGTGTATTTCCTGTTTCCGGTCCTAGTTGCGCTTGGATTGCATGTCGCCGTCCAGATGCATTATTCACACACAAACAAGAATAGACTGAAATGTTCCAGGCGGTATGTTTTTATCTGTGGTTGACTTTAATCGAACTTTCTAACACATACATTGCTAGTGTGAATAGAGTGTGTGTAATCTCACCATTGATGTATGAAGCGGCGCGAACAAAGCCACTCCGGCCAAGCACTCCTAGTCTACTTGTGCTGTGTAGTGCCGGCCATAGAACAGTACCACTCCATCTCTATCCCGGGTGTCTACAACCCATTAAGAACATTATAAGTTGTAGACATAAAGAACTTTAGAACTTCAATATGGTAAATAACTCTGAATTTGAGTTTATTATAGACCTCTATGCGTTCTTGTGATAGATAACAGACCTACAATTAGACAGACGGTCAATTTCCAATAGGTAAATGGAAAACTACGAATCGCTCTAATGTTACTTTTGATATAAGACTCTAAAATGAAAACCAAAACGTATAAAGAAGCAGAATAATATTAGAACACGCAGCTGACGGTTTCGTGTCAGCGTTCCAAAGAAGTTTCACTTAAGAAACACTTAACCCAATTGCTCAATACGGAAATCAGGGCGTGGTGAGAAGTGGTTGCAATCTAGGCTGAATATAATTATCAGATCATCACAATAAATCATAATTTCATTCCGACTGAGTTGGTCTTAATTCGAGAACTTTGTTCCCATTGGCAATCTGCTTTACGGGCAAATCGACCTGCCCACTGCCACTTCAACGAGCTAATCCACAAAGGTTAGGCTCGTTTTTCTACGTATCTCGTATTTTACATTAATAACTTATTCATGTCATGTCTCACTCTGTCTTAGTTCTAAGTATCTGATCCTATTTCAATCAGAAATCAATCATTTAGTTAAATAAATATGTAAATTATTTTAGTCATGCTTGACGTTAATTATTTATTTTTTCCATAAAATTTTATACGCTTCAACATAATAATGTTGTGAAATTAGACCCGCTTCCCCATGCGTATACTAAATATTAATACCCACTATAATAACAACTGCTAATTTTACGGTAAAACAAGAGGAATAATATTATGGTTTATTAAAACCCGTTTTTTTCTATCTAGACTTAAGAACTAAGCTCAAATAAAAGCACAGTAACAATGTGCTAACTGCCGAGGAAACAATTTTCTTTGTAATTGGTGCCAGGCCCGCTAAACCCTCCCAGGCCAAATTGAATTTGAAGACGCCTTGAGTTTGAAGCAGACAACGAGTTAAGGTTCTGTATTTTCATTTGTTTCGAGTAAAAGTTAAGAGGCCGGCGACACGACGAATTTTCCATACAAACGAATACCAAAATGATTTGTAATTCGAGCATATTTCCACGATATTATTGTATGATTATTATTTAAATAGTATTTATCTAGGTTCCTATGGAGATTTTTTTACAAAATACTTATTTTTAATGAAATTATTTTTTTTTAGTAAGTATTTTGTAAAAAAAAACACGATAGAAACCTAGATAAATACTATTTAGAAAATAATAATACGATAATACCCTGGAAATATGCTTGAATTACAAATAATTTTGGTATTACGTTTGTATGGGAAATTCGTCTGTCGCAGGCCTCTTAACGTCTCAACAATGCTGAACTAGTTTTTCATTAGTTTTGGCATAGTATTACCCATTGGTTTGGGATACTTCGGCTAGATTTAGAAAAGAACAACAAAATACTAATATAAGGTTACATTAAATTTAACTTAAGGAGCACCTTACCTACTTAAACTCACCTGAAATGTACAGTGGGGAAAAATGAATGTTTAGCAGTTTAATCGTCTACCACACCATTTGTTTGATAATATAATGAGAAACTGCGTCACGAACTTATCTATAAAAGGTCTCAAACTAAGGATTTATCTAACGCTGGATAAAACGACATGATTTTGAAAAAAGGTATTATGAAAAAAGGTATTTTTTTATAATTATCCTTCATTTCTCATAGCTAAACTTAACTCGTTCAATTATATTTCAACCATAATTATTTATTTCTTACTGTGAACAAGTAATATTACATAAAATAAGGTTATTTTGAGCAGTTATACTAAATTTGACTACCTTCATTGCCTTTACCATAAAAAAGTAATCATATTTTTCTAAAAGGATTACCAGCGTAATCTCCTGATGAAAATTGTATTACCTCGCATAAGTCTGGCTAGAGCTAATTTTCCGTAAAGTACGTGGGGAGGCGCAATGAATATCTACCATTATATCCCCGGCAATTATAATGCAGGCTTTTCTCAATTATGCAAGAAATATAACCCTTAAAATTGGTGATAATAAATTGGTAATTAAAAGAGCAATTTCTGTAATGCTTCATGCCTATTATGTGGATAAATTTATTTTGTTAAATGTGTCTTATTTTTTCTGTTTTTAATCGAATTAATTTAAAATGAATGCCATTATAATTAGAAAGTACTAAGGTGACTTTATTTATCTCACTTTATAAGATAAAGACTGCTGATAGCCTATGAGTGCCGGTTAGTAAATGTAGACCATAAAATATTTTGAAATAAGTATATGAATATTACAGGTTTGGGAAAATAATTTAAAATATAATTTCCTACACAAAGTCAGTATTCTGTATCGCTAACCGTACTTAAAACTAGTTAATTGTCTACGTGCGAATGACCCAGCAGCGCTGGAAAACTGAAGTAATAAAGTTGAAATGTTTTCTGCAGAGCGTCGCCTTTTATTATTCTTTGTTAAGAGACAAACATATGATCTCAGTTTTAAAGTTTATTGCAAACACTACACACTACAATTTACACGTGCGTCTTATGCATCAAAACTAAAAAGTATAATCATCATCATCATCTCTATTACCTACGTTCCCTCTGTTGCTCTCACACAGGGACTTCTCTATTGACGAGAGAGATTCGCCACGCTGGCCAAGTGCGGGTTGGTGAATGACACATGTTGTATCTTGTGTCCTTCAAAGTTTTCAATGTTATCAGAGCATGCCGGTTTCCTCGCGATATAATTATGCATTCACCGTTTTTTCACAATATTACTATCCAAAATTACCCTTTCACAAATGAACGTAATTTAGTTTAGGTGCAAATTAATCGTATGCTTTATTCTGAGACCCGCTTACTAAATAAGATATTTAAGTATATAATTATTTGTCAAAGTAAGTTTACCCCAGTCTCCTCTTCTAATGTCTGTGGCGGGTGTTCTCAATCGTCTCCGGGAGCTCATCATGATAGGGGAGGTATGGCTAACAGATGTTCCAATGGGTTAATTAGTGTAGTTAAGTTGAAACATAATATGTGCCTTCGCTTTTGAATACAATGCCAAGGCTGTAACAGTATGGATTAATATTAATAAACTAATAGTTAAAAGTGTTAAGTAAAGAGAATTGGCTATTTTAAGATATACTGCCCATTGCTTGTGTTCTTTACCTATACGGAATCAAAAGCAGAAACAAAAACGTCATTAGAGTAAAAAAGTAAAGTATTAGCAAATACAGGCAATGAAATGCAAAATTATAAAATGTTTTTCATAAAGTCGTATTTCGGTTTTTTTCTGTTATCTTAATGTTTTATCTTATTTTAATAATGTTGACTACGTTATGAGATCAGTGCTTTCATAAATCTCATAAGCAACTCCTAATTACTAAATACCATCAAAGAAACTACAAAATAAAGACCTAAAAGTCATAGAGAAAAGAGATACCAAAAACGTATCCTCATTCGTGAGAATTTTAAAATTTTCGTTCATATTCGGAACAGGAGCTTGGAAAAGATTTTATTTTCGCGGCCTTTTAAGCTGCCTGGCTCATTTTCCGAAGTCCTGGTTTTATTAAAGTCTTGCGTGGTCTTTTTAATGGAAATTCAAAAGCACCTACGCTGGTCAAAGCTACACCTCTACCTAATGAACCAACCTCTATCAAGAAGAAACACGTAGGTAGGTACTTGGAGTTTGGAAAATAATTGAAACATGGTCTTAAACATCTCTAATTAACTTTATATTTTTTATTTTTTAAAGCATTCTATAGCATTCATTATAGTATTCACCGACGAAAAAACAATGAAATAACAATTTTCTTGTCATCATTAGAACTTAGGCTATTCTGTTGAATCTATGTGTATAAGCACCTTACAGGTACTGACAACGAAATTCTAAGATCACACTGAAAATAATTATTTCCGGTTTCTTAATTATTTTTCACAAAACTACGGAAAGATTTTTTCCGATTAACTTTTTGTCAAGCTTAATTTAAAATATGCATCGTTCAATTCGCGCTATGAAGTATAGTTTGGCATCTCTCCAGCCGTCTTCGATAAATGAAAATTTGGCTTCCATTTTATGCAAACTACTTTATTGACTTGTAGACAAAGAACTCGTAACCTAGTTTACTATTCTGTTCAATCTAATAAATAGACTTTTTTTAAAATAAGCTAAGAAATATTTTAGTATTGGATTTAGTGCTTTTCTGCATGTGGAATGCTAGAAATATATTCTGGCTTCATGTTTAAATAACTCTGCTATTAGTGAAAGTAGCTCAGTTGCTCAGTATAAAATAGTGGTAGAAAATTTCGTGAATATATGATTAGATGTTAATATAGATTAGAAACAAACAAGCATGAGTTTTAACTAAGAATATAATAGGTACACATTTTTCTAATTATTATGTTGATCGTGGCCATCGTGATATTCTAGTCTAGATGGTCTATCATCAACTAATTCCATAATAACTACTTACAAAATCAATACTTTGTTGTGATATATTTCAATAGATAAAGAAATAGCTCCCACTACTTGTATATATTAGATTCTTGTAATATAACAAAATAAGATAGTATATCGGCAATATACAGCAATAACATTTTATCTCTTATAGTTCCGTTTAGATAAGTGATCAAATATTGCATGTGATTTCCCCCTATGGGGTCAGAGACAAAATTAAATTGAGTGGGTATCATCCCCGTCACGGCAACTAAATTGGGATTTATCTGCAAGCTTCGCAATATTTCCTCTTTATCAGATTACTTGCCAAATATGAAATGCAACAAATGTGTCCCATATATTTTAATAAAAACTGTATTATTAAAATTGCGCCGCATTCATTCTATACCTACTCTCTTCATTCGAATATGAAATCTCGTAAAAACTTTTCTGGTTTCAGTTTTAGAAAATTTCATAACAATACGGGACGGTAGGTACTTTATTTTAAAACAGGGTTTTAAATTTAAAAGTGGGGAAAGATAACGGTGCTTCGTAATTTATGACGTCATTATGGTAAAAATTAAATGAAAAACTCCCCAAAGCGGGACATTAGAGTTCACATGCAGCTACATTTCGGTTTATAAAATACAAACACTTTTAATGAATTTCACTTTCAAAATATTCTTGAGTACTCTATTTATTTTATAACAAAGGGAATTCCTCAGGCTCCTCCTGACGATTGTATTAACTACTTTGTAACCACCAGGAATCCATGGTCAGATTACCATTGTTTTAAAATATTTTTTTTATTGAAGTTTAATTAACAATGTGAAGACCTATTTTATCCTTTATCAAATTACCCTTTTAAGCCCAGCATTTTAGAAATAGAGAGTATCTAAGTACCTAAAGTTTAATGTTGCCCGCACACGTATCCCATATTGTTGAACTGTCAACAAAGTCATAAAATTCAACATTATACCGCCAAAACTTTATCGCCATTTCACCATTCCCGTACAGAACTATTTAAATGATGCAACACAACTCTCGCTACATTCGGACATAATAAACGACTACCTAGAGCTTTGAATACATTTCAAACATTGCGGTAAATGAAAAATTTGTTGTTCAGAGTTGTAGCGACCAGCGGACTATCAATAATGGATTTTAAGTTATCTAAAATACACCCATTTTATTTTTATAGCAGATGAATAATTATGAAATGTCGTTCTCTGGGAAATCGGACACCTCATAGATTTTTATTCATTTCATTATTTAATTGGATGCGAAAGAGGTCTGTGTGCGAAGGTCAAGTTAAAGATGTCATGTCATTTATTGTAACTTGAATATAGGATACTGTTTTATTATGTGACCATATACTGACCATATTCAAAAGTGAAAAACTTTGTGAAGTTCGGACTGCTTAAAAATTCCCCATAAGTAGGTAATCTTATTTAACATTACGAACCATCTTAAACTGACCCACTTTATCCCCAGACTAGCAAAAATGTGATCAGACCATACAATAACGCAAACGAAGCCGCGAGCCAACAGTAGACAATAGACATGCATTTCTCATGGCTCAGCGTGGACCGTATGCATAAACAACAGCGTAGTGGACAATCCTCTGCAAATAATTCCCTCGTTTAAGCTTTAAATAATTTTACTGGCTCCAGCTAGATACTCGGTTTTCGGACATGATATAGTAACGTTTCTGTTTAGAGTTATTAACTTTTCAATTATTTAAATATGTATTAAAGCGGAATTATATTGGAAGAAAAGCATGAGAATAAAGCATGAATAAAGCATGAGTGTGAGAAGGGCGGCTTTTTTACAAGATGCAATGAAGAGATACTTAGATTTAGACATAGATCAACTTGTTGTGGATTGTCTGTGAATAAATGATGATCTACACTGGTATTCAAAGAAAAATAAAAATTAAACTAATAAAAACCTTTAAAACTGCTTACTGAGTTTTCACTCGTGTTTAGAGCATAAAAACTTCATAAAGATTGTTATACAAACCTATCCTCCACGCAAAAAGCAAATATGCACTAGAGAAAATTTTCAAACGATAGTGAAGTGGCTCCCTTTCAATCTTGGTAATCAAGGAGTAAGTGGATGCTTTAGAAACATTAGCCGAATTAAAACACCCTTCGTTAGTTAAACTGTTTCGGTAAAGTTCACAATACAAACATTGAACAGATAACACGGATTTTTAAATAGAATTTGGGTAACCAGCTTTGTATTATTCTAATGTATAAGCTTTAATTATGGTAAATGACGTGATGCGTCATACTTGTACGCTACAGTAAATATTTAATAGAATATGGAATGCTTGTGTGACAATAATGATCCATGCATTAGAAAGGACAAGTAAAAAGTATTGTTATTATATTCATAAACATCTGGAAAAAACTAGACTAAAGCGTTTCCAGGTATTATTTAATAAAATAGGTTTTTTTATTTATTATTGTTTAAGAAATGATGTAGTCAGTCAATTCAAGAGTTTAAGAGATCTACAATCAAAATTATATAATAAAAAACCTTACCATCCATTGACAAATATCTCGTCTTTAATCTTCAGATCTTATTAAATTTGGCGCATTCGAAATTTTCATCCAATAATCTAACATCAAAGGTCTCATACCGGTAAATATTTACCTTTTATTTTGTACCTTGCTCAAATTCTTGAACGCATATTTTTTTAAAAAACTTCATGCAATTTTTTGGATTGCTAATAATCGAATTCTTAAAATTTCAATATGAACAAGTCTTGTTAAAATTAGACAATAAATGGCCAGCTTAATCAAACTTTTTTTGTGTTTTATACAAAATTAGATAGTCTTGAACGAGACCAGTCTCAAGCATCAGTAATAAATAACTTGTGAAATCGAATTTGCATAGCTATTCACGACGGTTAAGAAATAGACGAAAAGAGCTGAAAAAGTAAAAATAATTTTAGAAGAAATTCAACTTTGTCTAAAAACTACTTGTGGCTTGCAATATTTTTTTTTATAGTCAGACAAGCTGTCGTTGTCCATCAAAAGAGGGTATTATAATAGCTGGAAATAAAAATTCTTACGTTTGTACCAAGACTCTGAAAGTTTCAAGTCTCTAAAATATGCGCTGTGTTTTCTATCAGTCAGTGCGAAGACTTTTAGTAAGTACTAGCTTACCCGTCCGCGGTTTCACCTGCTTTATTCCTATGTTTTCTCACCATATAAACCTAATGAGCTAATTTATTATTATAATTCTTACCAATATAAACGCATCCAATAAGTCCAAACATGGAACCGACGAAGTAATCATATTTACTCAAGAATATGGCGGCCCTCGCCGAGAACAGAATGAAGTAGAGGACCAGAATGTTCATATGGGACACATGCCAGATTTGGCAGAAAAATACATTCGCAGTCTGTTTAAACAAAAATTACATTATATTTTAACATTCATATTGAGATAAATGGGCAATACACGAACCTTATTTACGTTGAGGTATATTTTAACATTTTCAGTAATCTATTTTCAAATTCACCAATCCGCACTTGGTCAGCCTGTTGAATTATACCCTAATCTCTCACACACATATATGTATAGTCACATGTGCTCCAAACTCAAAATTCTCATAACATACCGGTTTCCTTACGATGTTTGCCTTCACCGTTACAACACGTTATTATTTAAGCGCCCATAATTTTCAAGAAACAATGTGCGCGGCGGTCTGAACCCACGGTCTTCGGAATGAAAGTCGAGCGCACCACTTAGCCAAAAAGACTCTTTTCTATTGAATACTCTATGTAAAACAACATACCGTACCCCCGTAGCTTGTTGAATCAGCAGTAATGATAGTAGTATTTGGTAAAACGACATCGTGAACGCAAAAAGTCCGAAGATGAGTTGAACTGCCCTCCCACTGTCGGTGTTGAAGCCATTCTCAGGTGGGTCTTCGGAGCAACATGACATACCGTAGATCATCATCAGTACAGATATACCCTGCAAAATGTTATATTTGACAAGCTTTGTTTGCGTTTTATAATGTTATCTTTATGTGTAAATTATTTAAAATCACTCTGCAGTAACTTTTACCGGTAGACCAAGGAATATATTCAGAAACTAATATAAATATTTATTTTAATTCCTATGGTTTTATTAAAAAAATCTAAATACAGACTAAACACAATTCAATAATAACTTATATCATAGGAGTATCAATTTAAAACCTGTGCTACGAATCGGCTACGAAATCTCTACGAATCTTCGTAGCATCTACGAGCGTGTTACGATATGCTACAATGATTCCTAATTAAAACAGATGTTTGTCTTCAAAATACATAAATACAAGATGTTTAATTTTGCTATTACTTTTATTTTTACTCTTATGTATTCTCTTATGTATATTTAATATTCATACATACATACTATAGTTATAATTCCAATAAATGTGCATCCTTGGCGTAGACTGTAGCCGACCATCGTGCTCACTTCAAAGCATTTTCCTTTCATAGTTATTTTTATATTTATATCAACAACATAAACAAAATATGTATAAAACAAATACAATATTAGCAAAATAAAATCGAGTGCCACCAAATATAAATAATAAATAATAAAATAGGAAATTAACGTAAAGGCATAGTGACAAAGACAAATAAAAAATATTGAAGGTTTATTAAGTAGTAGTTTTTTTTTTTTGAGTTGGCGTTCAGCACAGGGCATTTGCCATTTTCTAAGTAGTAGTAATAAGGTTTAATAACTACTAACTAAGTAGTAGTTATTAAACCTTATTTATATTGACTGCCAAATTGGCGTCCACACGAGTGGCATAAATTCTTTTTGGCTTTATATTTTTTAAACATGACGTTGGCGAAAGAATTTCACTTAAAATATATTGAGCGCAGAATCCATATTTATAAAATAAAGAAGATGACGACATACTCTTTAATAAAGGTTCTAAGTATTCAGAAGTAGAAACAGCCCATTATTGTTGGTAGATAGTATCCATAATTAATTAAGATTTCAGATTTATTATTAAATTCATATTAAATGGTTCATTTTTATTTAACTTTTAATCTCCTAAGGTTGGCAGAAAACATTTTGCGTTCAGTTAATTCCAATTCCACGTGAGCTTTGATGTCAGCAATAAGCTACCAACAAATGATTGCATTCGTCACGAGCCAAAACTGTCCTACTCTTCATCAATCACCTATATTTTTTTGCTATGGGTTTTTTTGTTTTTCTGGTGTGCAATAATGAATATTGTATTGCATTGTACATAAGTTTAAAAGATAATTAATTGAGGATGATCCAGACTTAAAATGAACTCCCCTCCACAAAACCGTGATAATTTCAACGTGTGAGAGGAAATACGTATTGCAACAATATACTTGTGTGCGTGCTACAACTTTACTGTAACATTGGCTCATCTGTCTGTCAAAGTGATACCGTTTGCTTATACGTTAATGAACATCCAATGACAAAGATCAATTTATGTGTGTTGTATCTATACACCTTTTTGCATGTACGTGTAACCGCGGTGGAGGGGCGTTCAGTTTAAAAATGGTTTTACTATACCTGCTTAGATACAGACAAACTATTAAAGTACGAAATATAGGATGAGATAGGGTGGCACCCTGTTAATATAACCACACGACCTTATAATAAAAATGATAAAAACTCATTATGTTAGAACCGAACCGAATTAGTACGTGATGTCCCGATATATCCAGTATCATTTCCGATAAGTGGCGTTATTCTCAGTCCAGTCCAGGTCCATGAATTATGTGACATAAATGCAGCAGAAATTAGGTTATTCGTAGCTTGCAGCCACAGCGCCAGTAATTCGGTCGGGTAATTACAGCCGCCTCGGGCTTTGATCCGTCCAGATCCGTTTACATGTTCGTTGTGCTGCGTTATCACTCAAACGTATGCAGGATTCATGGAAGATGACAAAGATTTGTTTTAAAATTATGTTTATTTATACTTTAAGTCCCTTGCTAAGATCTGTTTTTTTGTGTACAATAAAGTATTTCAATATATAAATATAATATACGTATCAATCAAACATTCATAAGCACTAACGAGTACATCTAAACATGTTATTAAATAAAATAGTTTTTAAGCTGTCTGTGTGACCAAGTGACTGCTGTGTGTCGTTTTTGAGATTCCCCAAAAAAAAAGATCATATCTAACAAACAGTTCGCAGCAAACGTAATAACACTCAACTAATATAAACAGTGATTAAAGTCCGGAAACTACGTTAAAGCGGGACCGGACTTGACTCACTCATGTATACGTTTAGCTTTTTAAAGGCTTTATAGTGGAAGTGCTATTCGGCAAGCTTTGCAGCGAGATATTATTTTTTGTTACCAACTATTTTTTGTTATACTCGAGTTACACGTTTTTAACCTTACATTTTGTACATTTTAAAAGCTCTATAGTATCTAGTGTTAAGTTTTTTTTTTAATTGCAAGCAACATTCACAGAGCATGCGGTGAGAGAATAATTAGATAACTGTTTATATTAATATCGAATATCTCACATGACATTAAAAAAAACAGCCTTAACGCTAGTTTTATTGAATGTATTGTAAAGTATCTATGTAGTTTGTTAAAATATTCATAATACCAATCATTAATACCAATCAATATCATACCAAATACATATAAAACTCTGTCTACCAAAGCATCAAATCACAGTATAAAACTCTTCCCGGCTAGTTTTACAGGAACCTGTCGGTAATTAAATAAATGGCGAAGCGCGGGACAAACTCTGAGTAAACTTAGCTCTTGGTAAGGTAAACTTGTCCGAGGCTTTAATTAAAAGAAAATAACTTATTCGCCGTTTAAGTCACATTTCAGAGCTAATGTAAAATTTGTAAAATAGTAGTGAAAACTTGAGTTAAACCGAATAGTTCTCCAGTAGGTGCACTAAAGTTCAGTCGGGTAAAGATCATAAATAAGGTATATCATACGATACGGAAAACTAGGCAATTGTTTTTTTTCGGCCATCAGTTCTACGTGCTTTAATGCCGGCTCAAATAATAGCAAACTGGTTTCAACATCTGTTACACAAAAAAAATCGTAATTTAGCAGTTTGTTGTGTGTTTTGTCTGTAACCAAGTAATAACGCGTACAAAAGTCATTACCTAACATTAACTCTAAAGCATAGACAATGAAACTCTACCACAAATTAAATAATTCAACTCAACATCTTCGCGGGTGGGTCCTTAAGTGGTAAAGTTTTGTCTCCATAAAGAAATCTGTGTCCATTATGAAGTTCTAACGGCAAATGGGCCTAACATTACTCTTCCTGTTTAGAGCAAGGGCGTCTCCAAACTCCATATTTCAAGCTTTCTCAGGACAGGACGAATATGTGCCACGAGCATAAATTACGGCACTCATGGGACAAGTTAGGACACCATACCCTTAGACCCTTTTATGGACCACAATAATGCGTAATGCCGTGTTATTTTGGTGTTTGTTGTTTGCTTGTCGAGTTTGTGAACTGGATGATTTACGTCAACGTCAACTTTTTAACGCACAGCTAACATGATGGGCTTGCCTAAGTTATAAAATAGTACGGATACAAGTGTGATCCCAGCCAACACGGCATTTAAGGCAACGTTTGGTAAAATATGCATCTTGCCCCAAATACTTCCTACTTGGTTCCAACTCACGGATTATCTGACCAAAACCTCCCACCAAAAAAGCAAACGCCATATCTCTGTTCATGACACGGAAAGAACGTGCTCCATCCCAGAACTAGGAATTCGAATACGTTTTGTTTTTTTTGACAATACTCTTTATTGCATCCAGCTTTATGTCCGCGGTGAAAATTGCAACTGAAAATGTCAGCAACTTTGTCCCCAGCCGAACGGTATCGTACACAGATCACGTTTGTCATTTCGCACAAATCCGCAGAGACAGAATTTTCACACTCTATAAATTTTGGCCAATACCGTTAGGATGAGGAAATCCGAAGGACTTAGAACGAAGCCACGGATATGGGTGATGTATTGCTATAAATGCTGAATGGAAATGGTTAACCGCAGCGGTAATTTCAATAACATTAAATTGAATAAACTTTTTGACAAAGTGGTTAACGCTTTTATAATTATTGTGGTTTATAGTTGTGCTATGTGTTCAACAGAATTAATAGTGTCTGTCTTAGTGAAAAAAGCAAGGTAGCTTTAATTGTAAAGATGAACTAATCAAACTTCTATGTTGATACTCTTAATGGGACTGACTGACATAATCAGTGCATCAAAGTGTACCTACGGTGAAAATAAATACAAATACTAAAATCGCTGCCATTCTGCTGATGTTTTAAGCGGGAATATCATTAGTGTCCTAAACGCTAGTGTTAGTGCTCTTATAATAGGCGTTTTAAAAAAATACTTCAAATTATCTTTTTCGAGTTAGCACTGTCGGTTTCTCCGCAACCTTACCTGTTCCTTTTATTCAAATGCGAATGCCAAGATATATATTTAACGGCTGGTAAGTGGTTAACATCGCACTGAAATATTTATAAACATAGAAAGGTTTCCTAGACAATTACCTAACGTTGTTTGTAGAACACACTGTTCCCTTTCTGACAGTACAAATTAATGGTAGGTCTAAAATGTTTTATGGATAACGATTATGAATATGAAATCAGGTCACATTTATTACGTGTTTACGGCTTGACCCGAATACGCAAATAGATAAACAAGGAAAATTGGTCATATTTTTGTTAGGTACTTATATTATTATTAATTAGTAAATATAGTTGTGTTGAGTTCTGTCTTTAAAGAGATTATGGTAGGTACTTATTTTAAAAACGATCTATTGAATCTTTTATTTATAAAACAATTTTTATGTTTAAAACAATCCTATTTGTTATTAGCAATAAATGTGCAAACAACGAAATAAGCTTGGTTTATTCCTCTCATTTCCTCTCCTTAGTGGAAACTGGGCCTTAAAATACAGAACGTTGAAGGTAAACACCGGAATATTTACCTGCAAAGTTCGCTCTAGATTAACTTTCCGCACTAATACCAAACCAATTGCAGAGAAACTAGGAAGCTTTTACAGGTATTGACTAATCGGCAACCGTGCCAGTGGAAGGTAGGAAACCACTAACGGAATCCTGCGTTTGCATAATCCTACCCATCCCCTGCGCTGTATCACAGCTCTGCGAACGATGAATGCCCTGAGAAGTTACTTGTTACGCTGGTGGAATTAGATACACTTTGAAATAAGCTTTCAACCTGCGGCTTTCGTGTAAATATGTGTTGGAGAACAATTTATCATTTCCTGTATATACCTTGGCCCTAGGCAAAAAAAAGACTGCTAGAAGTCGCAATAGATTATTAAGAATATGATATTTTCCAGTAAGTATATTATTTTTTTGGATTTTCAATAAGAATTTCCCTAAGAATGCTGAGTTACGTGTGGTTTTTGTTATTCCTTTACGGTGAAACCGCATTTTTCTTGAAAACGAACCAATGAGTAATTACTGTAATTTCTAGGAATTAATCATTACTATAAATGCGGTATTTATTTTTATGCTAGTATTTACTCTAATTAGTTTTCAAACTGGTTACTCTATACCAATAGAAATACAAAATCCTAAATAGGAATACCTATTAATTGACTTACACACCGCAGTAATCCAGCGTCCGAGTACTACACGGGTTCTGAATCCTTTTTGCAGGCACATCAAATCTATCAGCTCTATCCATAGACTAGTGCAGGCTTTTAGAATAGCTCTCTGGAATTATAGATTCTGATAACAAAAACAGACATCTTACGTATAAAGAGAATGCTAGAGTTATCATCATAACAGCTACTTACAGGGGTTTCCCTATAAGAACCCATAGGTTTTGGGATTTGGTATAAATCCCATTCTCATCAGCTTAGTGCTTGCCTGCTACCAATCTTTTTCTTTATTTTAAAACCCATAGAACAGGTGGGTTATTGGTTCAAAACAAGAATCACTTTTGTAAATTAGCTTGAATCATACAGTTGAAAATAAAATATATAAATGAAAAATAAAAGTTCCAACCACAATCTGACTACAATACTTCCTACTCAGAGAAACATGTTCCATTTCCTTTGTAGAAGTATAAAGTCTGCCAAAAGCCGTTGGCTGAAGGATTACGCGGAACATACAAGAGACAAACAAATAATTCCCAAGCTACTAAGTTACTTTCGCGTTTGAAGAAATGAAGAAATTTTATGCTCAACTATTCATTGTGTTGCTAAAAAACACAACCGAGATAAAATTTTACTTCGCTAGAACTAAGTGCTTAATAAATACGATTACCAACAAAAGCTAGAGTGAAGTAGTAGCTATAGTAGTCGGATCTTACTATGACACATAATGCTTCATAGAAAGTTATAAAATGAATAGCGTATATTACACGAAAATTTTTAACCTCCTGAGACCCACGGTATCACAGGTGATACCTTTACAAAAAATTTTTTTTTTCAAAATCTAGCAGGCCTTTTTAAAAAATTTTGGGCTTTTCTTAAACCTTTTGAATGTGTTAATCGTATTATAGCACTTTATTGCCGAATAAATTAGAAAATGCATTGTTTATTGTCATTTAAAATTTCTGTTTTTTGTGACCTTCGACATGGCATTTTCAAGGACAGGTTATTCAAAATTTTTATTGAATAGTCCGTATTTTTTTGTTTGAATTGAAGAATAAATATAATCATCTTTACATTTTAGTTAAAATTCTACAGTAATTGGCACAAAAATATAGTTATTTCCGCGTTTTTTATTGCGGTATCACAGGTGATACCTTGGGCACCCAAGACATAAAAATTACACATTTTTACAGATTTACGGAATCATGCAATATAAGTTTCGAGTTAATTAAGACGTATTAATTTATGAGGAAGTTGCCTAGTAGACCTTTGAAAACCCTTAGGTGGAAAATGACGGTCTTAGAGGAACTGGAACCATGAAAATTCAAATGGATTCCTTTGATGATGAGCCTCCTGTAGCCATTTTTCAATCTTACTTTCAGTGATCCAAAATTTGCCCCGTAACATGATCATTTTATTTGTATGTTTTAAATGATACTGAGTTATACAAATACCCTCTCCAGGCTTTCCAGGAGAGGAGCTTCATGCAATGGAAGCTCCAATGTTTTTGGAAATACAGTGAAGTCAGTTTTCTTGCAATAATGTCTGTTTGTATCAATATTTCACCCATTTTTCGAGTATAAAGATACTACATAATCAACTACAGCAGCCTGGAATATCTTAAAAGATAAAAATAGCCAAGATTAGCAAGGGTTGCGATGAGTAACAGGATAAGAATCTTGCACTAATGAAGTGGTTAGATAGAAATCCAAGTCATTTTTCCAACGTCATCAACTAAGAATGCTGTTTGACCTAGGCCTGCTGAAGGTGGTCTACCACAGACCATGATATTCCGTAGCCACATACTGTAAAATATATTAATATAATGGGTGAAATTGATCTATAGATGATCAATTACTAACAAAGTAACCAACGCGCGGAAGAACAGGCAAGAGTGCAGTAAGACCCATTTGTCTCTGCTTCTATGCTAGTTCAGCTGTCACCTGGATAGATTATCGGTAGGGTACTGTAAGGTGTAAGCTGCCAAGAAAAAAAACAATGCAATAACTTAAATTTACAATGGTTTGGATAAACATTAAAATTTTGGCCCAAAATTGCCAGCTGTTCTGACATGTTCCAGTCCTTCCATAAATCGCAACATTCATCACCACACAATTAATTCTAAAACAGACGATGTCTTGCTAGAAATATTTTAAGACTGATGAAGCAACGACTTGTGACTGCAGTTCCTCGCAATTATAAAAACCAAAAAGCTGACAATTTTCACCAACAACTATCAAATAAATCTTCCAGATACTAAATTTAAATGCAAGTAAAGCCATCAAATGTCAGTAGGAATCGAATATTATTCATTCTGTAATAGATTTTATACCTTAACATTTATAAAAAATACTAATTTCACAATTTCCTTATCAATGAAAATAACGTAATAAATAGCAACATTTTGTTCGATTCAGACCCAAGGTATCACAGGTGATACCTCCCCTTTTAGGCTTCGAGGGGGGCTAGGAATTTTTTTTCAGATAATTTTGGTATTATCATACTATTTTATGAGTTTGTACAAAAAATCGAATCAATCGGACAAAATTTGATAGTCTGGGTCTCAGGAGGTTAAAGTGAGTCGGAAAACATCAAATTAATGTGAGTCGGAAATAATGAACTGACACGGAGAAATTAGAGGTTCACTATAAACGATCCAGAACAAAGAACTACTTCGCAACTTTCAGAAACTTGCAAAGTTCAGCCGCAAAGAGAAACCACCAGTAATGAAAGGCTAATTCGTATAAATATCACTTCTACAGTGTAATTAGGGGTCGAACTTTGAACCCCAATGAACGTATTTCACTATAATGGGTCCCGCGATGCCTTGTGGCACACCTACAACGTTAGGGGTAGCCACTATCTTAGCGTTAGATTGGAAATATTGACCTTTAAGTGCCTTATCAACTAGACCTTTGCTACGTCTGAAGGAATGATTTTTGAATATACTAGGTACTTAAAAAACTGTTAGCCATGTGGTCCCAAAGTAGCACTACTATATAATCACGATAAATGAATCATCTTCACATTAATCGTGTCCTCAAAGTGACATGTAATTCTGTATTTGAATTATTTATTAGTATCTACAGTTGATCAACAGTCTCACCACTCTCACAAACAGATACTTAATGAAATGATCTGGTATTTAAGTTTTAGCTTTATTTTATGTTTGTGAGAGAAAATAAATATATTTTTTATTTATTTATTTTATTATTTTATTCAATGAAAAACAACCTGCATTAGTAGGTACCCGAAATTACTAAGCCAATATTTAGTTATCCAGGTAAGCTTTTACGAAAATAAAATAGTACACAACATAACCCCAAAGGTGATTGATATCCCCTAGTTACCGTTTCTATTTGTTCATTCAAACTCCATGCACAAGGGCTCCACAAACGCACATAAATTGAGTTTACGTCGATATTATGCAGCGTCGAGTGTATTTTGCCCTGACAATGACGAATGGTCATCGGTGCCCGCTTCTATCTGCGTTGGAATCTAGGCGCAAATATTTAGATTAATTTATACTAAGGAAAGCGTATTCAACAGAAACAAGGAAAATATTTACACAGTTTTCAGTTGAGTTTAAGACTCTGTCGGGAAGGAAGCGGGTGGGATTAACCAGCGATTGCTCGCTAACTCATTCGTGCCTTGCTATTCGCGAGCTTATAGTACCTACCTGTTAAAGTTAAATAACAGATTCAGTGCTTAGGATGCAGACGAATTTCTAGTCGTCGGTGTGGCAGTCCCTGTCACGGTGCATTGTGAGACCTTTCTCACTGTGCCCCGTGGTTGAAATGGGCTCAGAATTTGGCTTCTTATTAAAGACTAATCGATATTAAATGTTTTCAATTTTGGTGTAATAATGTTTTAAGATTTTTATAAGCGTAATGTAATTTTGTAATTTTTTGCAAAAAGAAAGACTCGGTGTTACCAAACGTTCATTTAAAACCTCCAAACCTGCATGATTTCACACAATACGGACTGTTTTCCACTTTATCAGGACATCCTATCTAAGCTACAAATAAGCTAACCCCAATCTAAATTATGTAAGAATCTTTCAAAGTCCAAATGTTTATTAACTTAAAAACAAATCTGCTTCCAAGTTCAAATATAACCAAAGTATGAAATTGCTGAAGTTAGAACAAAACTTAAATAACAGAGTCTCTCAGCGCATAATTTAGTTTTAAACAAGCCCCAGATGCGCAGAGCAGCTTCTTTGTGGCATCGTTTGCGATCGACGCGGCGGCGCCGGCTTCTGGAATCTATTAATTACAGTCCCAACAAAGGTTTTTAACAAGGAACCCATTAACAAGTTCAACATTTATAAGAAACTCGTGCACAGCTAAAACATATCTCAAAATTCACTTCAATTAAGCTGTCAACGCATTGCCTTTTTGGTGCAATCACTACCGCGACTGCTGATTTATTATTCCCTCTATACTAAGCCAACGCTGTTTATTTCAAAATTACACTACATTCGTCAAGAAGTCGGTTGCCTCGTGCTAGCCATTAAAAATGTAGATTTTTCTGTGTACCTTCCTTCCGTTGAATGTTAAATAGAGCCGAGGATGCTCAACGCGGACCGCGGACGCTATAAAGCGTTCCCTTTAGTGCCTCACATCAGAAAGGGATTTGCCAAAAAGCCTCAAACAAGCCAAAACCTCAAACCACTGTAAGCTTTATCCTCTAGAACCTTAGAGCTAAAGTCGCGGTTGTCAAAAACATTTTCTGTTGCCGTTGTGAGTCAAACGATGTATAAGCATATTTTTATGTATACTTCAGGGCATGGTAACGCCTGCACTGAATTTAAATAGCAAGTTTCCGAATATGCAAGTGATATTCGTGGTTTTATTTACAGGAGTTGTTAAATTACGTGTCATACGTCCTAAATAAATATAAAAGGGAAGGATAACATGGTATCTAGGATTAAAACATGTGCTATAGAATACAAGTTTGTTTTACTGACGTGTCTATGTAAATTGTTGTGTTTTTATGGAAATAAAGCTCTTCCCTTTTGACAAGGCGTAAACAAACGCTATAATGTTCTACAGTACCTAGAGTAAAAATAGGTGAATTGGATGCCACATCCTTGAAATGTTGGACTACTTAAGAAAACTTTGTGAATTTCATTTGTACGTTCGTTGGTTAATTATTCAGCAAAGCGCAGATACCGTGCAGTTCTCAAGACCGATTCTGGAACATTGCCCGATGACTATCCGCTATAAAGTATCCTTTTCAGCTTGGGAATCGGTCTTTTTATATTCAGTGTGCGTAAAATTTATATATATCTTGCATAATTATCAAAAATATAAAAGAAATAGAAATCGTGTTCAGATATTCAATTCGTTTTACAGGCTATCTACAACTCTAGTTAGTCTGTTGAACTATTGTAAGACTTCGTGATTTTTATAGTGAAGTAGGTAACTATTAACTGTTCAAAGACTATTGCGTCACAAGAAAGTCTGGCAAACATCTAACGTTGAAGATAACATCCTCTCAGAACCAGAAAGAAAAAAAAACGAAATCATATTTATTATATTGGAACAATAACAAATTTCTTCTCAAATTCTGCGTCGCAGTGTTTATTGAAAAGTAAAGTATACTATTTTATTTTGACCCATGTTTAAAAATGAATATTTATTTCCGATCTTAACTAAACATTGTCATACTTTTATTTTCATACTGTGCACAAACAAGAGTCAAGTTGCATTACTGGTAAAGTTAGCAAAGTGTTCGACTCTGGCGGCCGGAGTACACTCACGACTCTGGCACAAATCTCTCTCACTTCGACGCTCTGTTTCCTATTCGAGAGCTCTCAAAGCATTGTTTCCGTTTCAAACGAATTCTTACTCTGTTTAAAGGAATGAATAAAATATGGTTAGAACAATAACATTCATATTGAAAGCTCTTTCGAATTTTCAAGATTTCAGATAGGAAAGTTGAGGTTTATTTACTGTGAGGATTTAGCCAATAAATGGCCATAAGCGACGTGAAGTTCGAATTTCCGTTTTCAATGGATTCTCAATATAGAATCATTCATTATTTCAATAGAAATAACAATGGACTTATTTATACGAGTATTATAACGAGGTTTGAAATGATTGATCTTAATTAATTATTCTACAATGCAGATATTAAGTTCTTGTATTTAAAATAAATACGACCCAATCTGGTAACAAAGTTGTAACAAACCATTCCTATGACCTATTAAAATGCAATTTCCATTATAAAAGGTAAATGAACCTTTGAAGCAGCAGTGATGTCTCCCTTGGGTGGATTTAATCCACTATTCACTATTGCTGCACGCGAGCTATTGTAATTCAAACTGAACGAGTAGACTATTCACACAAACCTGGGCCGTGTCCGATATAATCGGAACGTCATCAGTACCATTCTCAGTTGATGGACCAGGAAAGAACAGGCAACTAAATCACACTTATATTATATGGCGCAAGTTTGAGAGTTTATGCTTGTATCTTCTTTACGAATAAACGACTGGAGGGGCCATAAAATTGCTATGGAGTTAGCAGACCCAATTTAGTTGTAACATTACACAGAACGACGATGCTGCTTTTGGTATCGGAGCAAATTATTCTAAAAATTCAAAAAAATAATATTCAGAATTTCATCTCAGTTTATTCCGCTGTTAAAATAAAGTTGAAGATCTCGATGTATAAGTTGCATTTTCAATTGAAATTTTCCTTCTCCTATCATCTGAAAAAGTAAAATCAACCCAACGTAGCTTTGCATTCTAATTGCTTCGCCAACGAACGTAAACAAACCTTTTGATGCATTTACAAAGTTATATTTTCTTCAGTGTCGGTTTTTTTGTAAAAATATTAAAATATTAGATATGAAGATACTAAAATTTCTTGTACAATTAAACTTTTAATCGTGGGACTCTACAAAATAATGTTAAAACAGATTGAACTGTTACATATATAGGTTCAAAACAAAAGTAAGTAATATAAATAAGTTAGTAATGTATCGCGATAAATTCGCTAATAAAACTTAAATTTCTACTACGCAATTTGTATATTTTACAAATAAACTGAAAAGCATTTTAACTGCTAAGTATTCGTGTTGATATATGGAAATGCAGAAATCAAACATAAACTGAAAACAAAATATTTAAACGACTTGTTCTTTTGCTTTTATCCTTTGAAAGCTGCACGGAATATCGTTATACCGCGATTATAAGACGGTTTAAATCATTTTAGAATTGGATTGTATCACCATCATCATTTCAGCCTTCGGACGTCCATTGATGGAAATTATTGCTTGTTGCATAATGCTAAGCTGGAGGATTTTGATGAATAGTTTCAATTTAAATAACATAGACCTTAAGTCTGAGTATCACATCGCTACCTAAGCAATCTTATCTGCAAGTTGCAGTTCTTGTGAAATGCCAATGAAAAAATTTAAGACTTGTTTATCAGTCTGGAGAGATCTAGCGCAAGTTGTCTGCAAACAAGATTACCGCATTCGGCAAGTTAGATCGAAATCAATTTGGCAACTGCAAAGTTTGAGAAGAGGCAGCTCTAAGTTCCACTTCCCTCGGATGCTTGAAGCTGATCTAATTTCAAGCTGAACTTTTATTGGAAAATGATTGATCGTTTCTTCAAAGAATAATAAAAGTACCTGGTAATTCGTGTGTAAACTTTGACTCTAGTAAACAAAGCGCGGTAATTTTATCGACAAGTTAATTTTGTATACAGGGCCATTGTATATGTCATTTAATCATAATAGTTCGCTGTAGGTAATATTATAGGGAAGTTGTTCGATACTGTTGTGAATCATATTAACAGTAAACTTAATTAGGTCAAGGCGTAATCTGATCATCATAGAGAGAATTGGATGACTAAACTGAGCATTATGGATAAACCCAGCTACAGAAAATAAATAAAAAAACATCAAATAACCACACTGAAGAATATTTTACGATCAAGAATATTATAATAAAAACTAAATATCAAAAAGAGATAATAAGATTAATCATAAGGATATTTAATGCGTTCATGTTGCTTTGCAGTCGATTTTGTTTAAGAAGCTAATAATTATTAATACTAACAAATCGTTCTATATTTTTCTAAACTATTAATAGTATGTTAAATAATTTTGTTATAGCCTTTAGATGTCGCACCATTTAAAGAAAGTTATTTCGCACAAAATTACATCGATAACATAAACACATACATACTTACATAATTATTTGTAAAATTGTCATAATGTAACATGCAGATTTAAAATGACGTAATTGAAACAATTTAATCATCTGACGAACCAGATTGACCTAAATACGAACAGTACTTTAGAACTAACCATCGCAACATCGTTCAGTGCTCAACCACAAATTACTGTCATAGGACGCGCATAGTTTGTGCACAGCTCGACACATTGTCCGCGAATAATAGAACAGTTTTAGCGAAATCATATGACAATTATCGCAACCAGTGCAACATCCTGCAATCTCAATCACAAATATCCAGTGAAATGGCGCGAAATAAAATACTTACACTTTTAATTATTTTTACTATAGAAGCAGCTGTTTCACAACTAAATGGAGAATTCTGGTGGCTAAATGATAAATTAGACAAATTCAGAAAAGTCCGACCGGCAGCACCCGATATCGAAATATTGGGCGACTTCGATAATGAAGAGAGTGCTAAAATTATCTTTAGGGATCATGAAATGTTTACTAATAAGTTAAATAAGCCTAGTGACAGAAATCAGAAGCAACAATTAGATGATCACATAGATGGGAAAGTTGTGTGGCCGGATGAAATTCATAAAAACAGTGTTAATGCCAAAGAAAATATCAAGGATACCAAAGATCCTAAACCGAAAATCGAAGATGAATTTGTATTCAACTTTCCTAATAAAGAGAAATTCGCTATTAAAATCGACATTATAAAAAACTCGACCCATGCGGAAAATGTTTTAAGTGCTGAAATTATGTTCCATGATCATAAAATCACAACCCCTAATAAAGATACTGAAACACAAAATATCTGCACATATTTAAAGAAAAAAGCGTGTCATGAAAATAAAGGAGTTATATACAGAGAATGGTAAGTCTAGCCATCTTTAATCATCAATTAAATATAATCGTGTTTGTGAGATAAACTGTTTTGATAATTATTTAATTTATAGGAATCAAAAGGAACCAAGTGACGAAGAAAAAGTTTGTTGCATTTTGGCGATCAAAGCAGTACCAAAGAGTCATGATTTTTCAACTATAACATTTCCTGGCAACTCACACAGAAAGTCTCGACAGAAAAGATCAGAAGATAGAAGTTTGAACCAAAGAAAGTTTCTCTTGCTACGTAAATTATCTCAATCACAACAAAAAGCGCACTTAGATGCAAACTCAACACCGAAGATTGTTACGTCCGCTGATGACAATGACAACGAGGATCCTTATTGGAACATCAAGAATTACAGATTTCAAACTCAAGCAAACGATAGAATTGTTACTCCGTCTTCTAACTACAATACTAACGACTATGATGACTATGCTTCAGAACTACCGAAACCGGGTTTGGTAGGAATTTACTCCGATAACGCAATGTCACCCTCAAGTTGGTCATATACAAGTAATACTGGATTTACATATGGTGAATTACCAGAATCGGAACCTGATGATGATTACGATGATGACGATGATTATCCATCGTTTGGTTATTCTACAATAGACCCTAGGAAAGGTGACTATATCTAACTGAATAATAAAATAGTTATTCACAAAGGCTAAGTTTGTAAGAACAATATGATTTATTTTAGTTACAGAAGAGCAGAAGCAGAAGGGAAAGCCAGTGAAATTCACACCAGTTTCAGGCGTGACATTAGACGCTGAAAGTCACACAGTTAACTTTCAATCCAATCCCGATTTCCAAGTGCTCCAAGGTTTCAAACTACTTAATTTATTTAGAAATAGAAATAAAGTTATAAACAGAGATTCAAGGCGAACTACTACGGAAAAAAATGATGATAGCAGAGAATTTTTAGGTACGAATCCTGGGGAGAGTGGAGAAGATGGAGACGACTTTTTCGAGGAAGATCAGCTGTTTGGTGGATGCGGAAAAGCAGTGCCCATCAAAGCTAAAGATAAAGGTATTTTCCACGTTCTACAATATTTTAAGCAATCAAATCAGCAGACATTTGTTCCTAGGTACATTAAAATAAACTCTAGCCCACACGACGACAGCTTTGCTTGCGTTTTTATACAATATACATATAGGTAGGTACATGAAATGAATATAATATAGCCTCCTCGATAAATGTTTGTAAGTACTATCCAACACTAAAATTATTTTTCAATTAAAATAAACATTTTCAAATTGGGCCAGATATTTCTGAGATTAGTGTTGGCGAACATATTTTATTCTTTATTTAATACTAGCTTCCGCCAGCGGCTTCGCCCGCGTAGAAATAAAAAGTAGCCTATATTCTTTCTCAGGGTCTAAAGATTGTCTGTGCCAAATTTCATCAAAATCGGTTCAGAGGTTTAGCCGTGAAAGCGTAACAGACAGACAGACAGACAGAGTTACTTTCGCATTTATAATATTAGTAAGGATTATTTTAAATAGGTAATTTTATTCCATTCTTGGTAATACAGAATACATAGTTCATTAAAGTTACATAACCGTCATATCCACATAAACAAAACACTATGATATAAAAATAAGTTACATGCACTCACCAGATAAGCCTGCTGGATCGGCCGCCAACGGCTCGCACCCGTGGCTGGCGCTGGTGGTCCTGACGAAGCGGCGCCACAACGTCCTCTGCTACGCGACGCTGATCCATCCTCGGGCCGCAGTCACCGTGGCTGATTGTGTTCATGGGTATGCTCCATCAAACCACAAGACGACTTCTGAAATTTAATTGTAACTTTGTATGTGCACCGCCACTCCAGCATTTAATAGTTCCTATCCATCCAGAGGTTGCCTGGAAGAGATTTTAGCGATGAGGCCGCCAATCGCCCCATTATCAAATATTGTATCTACCTACTTATTGTGTTATTTTATTAATCACAATAAAGTAATTATTTTTTCTTTTCTTTCTTTCTGCGGCGCAACGGGCGAAAGTCCGCTAGCGACGTAAGAGGTTGCAATTTCGATTCCCGCCTCGGGACGATTTGTGCGCTCTGCAAATATTTATGTCAGTGTGTTATATTATGTATAATAAAAAATATCTATCTTTGTATGTATATTATATCAAGAACTAGCTTTCCGCCCCGCGGCTTCGCCCGCGAAATAAAACAGAAATATTTTAATTTTTCCCGCTGTAAAAATATCCTGTCATTCTCCAGGTTCTAAGCTACCTTTTCAGTAATTTTCAACTCAATCAACTTAACCGTTCTTGATACAAGCTACATACTTACTGAAATGCTGTGATCTAAATTTTAATTTAATTTATTAAACATGAACCTACCAATTACCAATACTAATTTATTCATCAGTAATAACCACAATGTAACGTTACTATAACTTTACAGAACATCACCGCGTGATATCACGGTGATCGCCGGAGCTTGGGACTTGAGCGACAAGAGCCGGATGAAGGCCAGAGTCGCCGACGTACAAGTACATCCTCGGTACAAGGCTGGTGAAGGCGACTGCAATCTGGCTGTGTTGGTGAGAGAACATAGTCATTTTAGATATCTATTAAACAATTATTTGAGACAGACAAGAAAGTCTACAATCATTTTGGTCAGACGTCTAAGTAATAAGTACACTTATCTCCGTTTAGATAGAATTGCAAAAATTTGGGAGTAAGTAATCATTCTGAAAATATAAAAATACACTCCCCACCAAGCGATATACACACAAAATTAGATATAAATTCCAGGTTTTCTGTATTTCGTCACACACATTGGAATGACCACAACTTGGATGTAGAGATTTATTTCAGTTGTTAGGTAAAACCTATATATAAATTATGTATTAACTTAGGTTAATATAGAGACCTAAAACGCCTGGTACGCAAGACTTGAAAGATAGTGCTTACAGGAATTGCCTTTTCCAAATCACTATTGTGAAATAGCGAATAAAACTTCTTACTTACGTATGGGTTTATTTTCAGTATTGGATGCGTCCTCTAAGCCTGGGGACGAACATTCAGCCGGCTTGTCTCAGCGACCCACACGTTGGTGATAACTGCAGATTCTACGGTTGGGGCGGCTTAGACCAAGGTATACAATAATGCAAAATCTTATTTGTATAGGCGATAGCAATTGCCACAAACTGATGCATCTACGATACAATTTGCATATTTTAACGTGCAACGTGGTAATGTTATAATCGCCTACTAAGCAGTACATACCTACCTTTTTACCTTATTCTGTTTTATCTAATTAATTTATTATTATTTTCTTCTAGGGATCCAAAGTCGATCTCGGTGGCAACGTGCGACCATCCGTATGTGTGAAGCAAGTAACAAAAAACACAAACTTAGAGAATTATTCTGCGTCACCGCCCCGAGAAACCATGTTGTAAGTTGAATTGTATAACAAAACCCTAAAAACCTATATGAATACAGTCAATAGAAGAAAACTTGCATTTACCATTATAACCATACATTCAAACATTACCAAAAAAGTTTAAACATCCCGTTTTTTCACAAGTTTTAAATCTTATATATAGGTCCTTGAACTGGGGCTATATTAGGGTATTCTAACTACACGTTCAAACTGAGTTTTTGTTTCAGACAAGCCTTGGTGGTCCACTGATTTGCGACATAGATGGTCACAGCTCAGCAGTAGGTGTTGTGATATCAATGGATAAAGGTTATGTGCTTATGCCAATACGGGACTTCGGAATGAAAGCCAGCGATTTAATTAGCGGCGACTAGGTAAGAATAGGAACATACGATAAATTAATAAATATCGCTCGACAATTGGCGCAGCAACATCTAGCCCCAATTATTATTGTTCTGTGCCCGTGGTAAGCTCGAAGCTTTTGTAAAGCTCAGTACTCACATACTGTATTACTCGATAGTTTTACTCGAAGTCGAGTAAAAATAAACGTGTGGAACGCAAAACTCACAGAGTTGACATGACAGTGGCTTTTGCGGTCCGCGCGTTGATTATTACTCGACTTCGAGTAAAACTATCGAGTAATACCGTATGTGAGTACTGAGCTTAAGGTATAGTTGATTATACTTGAGTTCAATTTGTTCATAAACGGGTAACTAATCTACTATCGTAAGTTTACGAGTTTAATACTGCACTATGTGCTTGCTATTTGCTTTGGCATTCCTCGAACGTTCGACTAAACGATAGAATAAGAGTTCCGTCACGAGTGAAATATGGTTCAGATATTCGTGGAGACATTTTTACATTCGCTTACAAACATGATTATGGCACGAGTTATTCGCTTCGCCTTTCGGACGAATGTGTAAATCTATAAAGATTTTAATTGGATAATTGATAGAGAGTGATATTTTTATACATTTTATTTATATTTCTTCTTGTTTACATTTTATAAGTTAAATGTCTACAACCATATAATAAAAAATGATTCGCTACTTTGACGAACATGTTTATCTACTAGGAACTAAACAATAAAAATAGTGATGTGCCGGTATTTTAGATACATCACAAGATGTTTTTACAACCGCATGTTATTTTTCAACGGCCTTAACCACAGAATTTAAATAATCTTATTTTTATTGTCTTTAGCAATCAGCCGACACATCGTATATAAACTTTAGAACATTGGGAATGTCGAGATCCTACATGAATTTATACGTTCAACACAGATATTAAAATAAATTAAATGTACTTAATCAATCTTTGGTGTCGAACTCGATAGTATAGATGAGGTTACACGTTTAAAACTATAAATTCAGTAATGAGCGATAAACTTATAAAATGTTCACGTAACAAAGTTATTTAACAAGTCTTACATATTACAGCCCGTTAACATTGTTTACATTTCACATATTAGTTAATTTAGAACAAAAAATAAACATATGGCGCACCAAGCAAGGAGTACATAGATAATATAAAATTATTTACAATTTTATCTTTTTACCAATAATTAAAAAGCGGCCTAAAATGAGAAATGCAAACAATTTTACAACTAAACATAAATTGCCTTCTTCTCATAATACTTAATGGGATACAAAATACAAATAAGATAAAAGAAACAAATCTTGCTATTTTCGTGGATGTCGGTTTTTTCTAGCTTAATTGAGCAAAATAAATTAATTTCAGAGTGTAATAGTCTTACAATAATTTAAGACAAGCAAGCTTTATTACTGTTTTTTGCTAGAATCAAGTAGAAAAATATTTTTAAATGTTTTTTTAACTGACACCCACAACACAACTAAGTAAAACATTCATAAGAATAACAAAGAATACTATGTTACGACAAGATCAAAGGTCCACGCCACGAATCAGATTTTAAATCACTGAATAGATTCTTACTCTAATGTAGAAAACACATTTTTGTCAAGATTTTCTGTTTAGAAAGATTATCATAAGATTGGCATAAAATGACATAAGATTGTTTTTCAAAAAGATACCAATTGTTTTTGAAAATTTTCACTCATAAATTACGTTTCACAACATTTAATCAAAATTTATGATAAGCAAAAATAATAATTACAAAAAATCAACATTTTTAAAACAAGATTGGTCGTTCTTACGTAAAATACCTTAATGATTGTACTTACTTATTGATTGTACTTATTAAAAAAATTGCAGCATATTGTTTGTTATAATAATAAACGTAATCACTCCCAATTGAACAGAATAAAAAGACACTAAAATAGCTTTTCAAAGACAATTTAGCTGCACTAAAATTTATAGTAATTTAAAGACAAATAGACACAGAGTATAGATAGGTATAGTCACAGTGGTCCTACAAATTGTTTTTTTATAGAAGGAATAAATCGATATTCAAATTTAAAATTTGGGTGTTCTTTTTCAACAACAGTATCAACGTTTACTTTGTTCATGGTCGTGGTATAATAATTAAATCACATTTCAGCTCACGCGATCACCAACGGCTCGTCGTCCGAGAAACCGTGGATTGGAGGCACGTCGTCATCATCTGAAAGTACAAAAGTTTTATAAAAACTTATATTTTTTAAATAAAGTTCTTGTGTGAATATATTTTCTATGTTTTTTTTTCAATTCTAAACTTTTGTAAGTTACACAATTAGTTTAATCACAATAGCATTTAATCGCGTTCTAATAATGATTTGATTATGTAGTCGGAGTACCTATAGAAAGTTACGAATACGAAAAATACGTGTGTCATTTCCGTTCGCTACTGGTGGTTCATTGCAGCAGCGTAGAGACACAGGCTATGCAATGCAATCCCGGCCGACCTCTTAATGAGCTATGGTCACCTGGTACTTGCTTCTGATCTCAATACAGAGTAGATATACCCAAATCCTTTGTCTAGTAGACTAAACACTAGTATATCTCATTCCTTTCCATATTTTTTTATGGATTATTACTACGTACCGTACTATTATTATTTTTTTAGTTCTTTGTGTTGTATTTTTTTGTTCTTTTTTTGTGTGTTCGTAGCTATGTACTACTTAATAATGTATTGTATTTATTGACTTGTCCAAGTGATCTTTAGGTTTTTATGGAAATAAATGACATAAATCTTTAAATCTATGTTTGTATTCATTTTATAAAACCGGAATTACTCACGTATGTACACAGGAGTTTAAACAACTCTCGACGTTTCGACCACAACAAGAGCAGTCTTTATCAGGAGGAGTGAGCGTCCCGCCGTGCTCCGTCTCCTCTCAGGTCGCGCGCGCGGTTCTCACTGCGGGCGAGATACCGGATCGCACGGCTACTCAGGGGCGGTGGTGGGGGTAGATGTTTGTATGTCTGTCAATCTGTGTTATGTGTGTTCAAAATAAACCTATCTCCTTCGTTCCTTACCGTGTTCGATAGTGGCCTGTCCGCGGCGGTTGTCGTAGCGCGGCGTGTGCGCGGTGAAGCGCAGGAAGGAGCGCGCGAGGCGGCGGTGGCGCTGCAGTAAGTGTACGTACCGTGTTCGATAGTGGCCTGCCCGCGGCGGTTGTCGTAGCGCGGCGTGTGCGCGGTGAAGCGCAGGAAGGAGCGCGCGAGGCGGCGGTGGCGCTGCAGTAAGTGTACGTACCGTGTTCGATAGTGGCCTGTCCGCGGCGGTTGTCGTAGCGCGGCGTGTGCGCGGTGAAGCGCAGGAAGGAGCGCGCGAGGCGGCGGTGGCGCTGCAGTAAGTGTACGTACCGTGTTCGATAGTGGCCTGTCCGCGGCGGTTGTCGTAGCGCGGCGTGTGCGCGGTGAAGCGCAGGAAGGAGCGCGCGAGGCGGCGGTGGCGCTGCAGTAAGTGTACGTACCGTGTTCGATAGTGGCCTGTCCGCGGCGGTTGTCGTAGCGCGGCGTGTGCGCGGTGAAGCGCAGGAAGGAGCGCGCGAGGCGGCGGTGGCGCTGCAGTAAGTGTACGTACCGTGTTCGATAGTGGCCTGTCCGCGGCGGTTGTCGTAGCGCGGCGTGTGCGCGGTGAAGCGCAGGAAGGAGCGCGCGAGGCGGCGGTGGCGCTGCAGTAAGTGTACGTACCGTGTTCGATAGTGGCCTGTCCGCGGCGGTTGTCGTAGCGCGGCGTGTGCGCGGTGAAGCGCAGGAAGGAGCGCGCGAGGCGGCGGTGGCGCTGCAGTAAGTGTACGTACCGTGTTCGATAGTGGCCTGTCCGCGGCGGTTGTCGTAGCGCGGCGTGTGCGCGGTGAAGCGCAGGAAGGAGCGCGCGAGGCGGCGGTGGCGCTGCAGTAAGTGTACGTACCGTGTTCGATAGTGGCCTGTCCGCGGCGGTTGTCGTAGCGCGGCGTGTGCGCGGTGAAGCGCAGGAAGGAGCGCGCGAGGCGGCGGTGGCGCTGCAGTAAGTGTACGTACCGTGTTCGATAGTGGCCTGTCCGCGGCGGTTGTCGTAGCGCGGCGTGTGCGCGGTGAAGCGCAGGAAGGAGCGCGCGAGGCGGCGGTGGCGCTGCAGTAAGTGTACGTACCGTGTTCGATAGTGGCCTGTCCGCGGCGGTTGTCGTAGCGCGGCGTGTGCGCGGTGAAGCGCAGGAAGGAGCGCGCGAGGCGGCGGTGTCGCAGCGCCACGTGCAGCAGCGCGCCGCCCAGCGCCACGCCCAGCGCCAGAGCCGCGCCCGCGCCCCACCACAGCGCTGATACCGGGGAGCTGAGGGCTGCGGCCGTCTCTGAAACAATTTACATTTTTAGAAATAGACATACATTTATTTACTACCAAACAAACAGACGGTCCACTGCTGGACATAGGCCTCCCTTAATGACCTCCAGGTATTACGATCGGATGCAGCTTATAGCATCCACCGTGAAAAACTTTTCTGTGTTCATGTTGCACTAACAAAAATCGGACAGCATTGTCAGGACGTCCGCACGACCTTTAAACTATTCAAAGTTCTCAGAACAAAAAAATGTGGCATACATTTACTATGTTTGCCTTTGTCAGTAAACCACGTGATTCTAAAACGCGCAGATAATTTTTCAGGTGAAAAATACCAATTAATAAAAACTAACCTTCCATTTCCAAAGTATGAACTTCACTCAGATCGCTGTAATATCCATCCGGGCTGAGCATTCTAACTCCGACATACAAAGGTCCCTTCGCAGTATTCTCAGTGGTAATGAGCGCGGGCGAATATTCGCATGTCATTGTCGTCATGTCGCTGGTTGTGTGGATTATGTCCGTTGGAATCTCTTTGGATGATATTATCACTTCGTACTTGAATTTTCTGCAACAAAGGATACACTGTCGGTCACCTTTTCACATAGCGATTAAACAAGAAGTGTTCATTCATAGTGAATCGTAATGCTTGAGCGAGTGCGATTTTAGGTTATAAATAAACGGAATGTATTATAAAAAGAAAAGACAAAGTGTAATCTATCTATCTACGTTGGAATCAGAAACAATCAAATAGATTAATATGATAAAAAAACAATGTTCTTGCTTTTAAAGTACCAGGCGTGCATAACTGCCGAAGAGGTTGCCGTCGCAGCGCCGCTGCAGTTACTTCAGGCCTTTTGTATAATACCTAGAACACCCGGAACAAATATTTGCAGAAACAGATGCCGTTCCGAGACAGGAATCGAACCCGCATCCTCTTGTGTCGCAGACGGACCTTCGCCCGCTGGTTATAAATGACAATGGGATCACATTACGTGCTACAACTAGAACCAGGTCTACCCAACAGATGCCATTAGGTTAGAATGATATAACCTATATAAAATAGTAGTGCATACTTGTCTTCGGGATATCCCTTGCTGTGGTCGTCTCTCCAGGACACCATGACGTGTCCGCTAGTGCCGAGCCACGCCATCACGTTGGTGGGCACGGATATCTCCTCGCTGCGGAAGAACGTGCATCTCACTTCGGCGTTCTCTACTGCCACCTGAAAAAAATATATTGTTAAGGTACAGTCAGCAAAAAAATGTGGTCTACTAACCTACGGTAGAGATTCGTTTGTACGTCAGTTAAAGTATGTTAGAAAAGTTAACCATATCGATCATTACATCGCACAGAAACTTTTGTCAAAACTGGTAGACCACTTTATTGGCCGACTGTACGTGGTTTTGGGTGAAGAATAAATAACAAGACGAGAGAGAGAGAGAGAGAAAATGTTCCATCTAATACATATTTACATCCTAAGGGAAGCGGAGAGAGATTTGCTATATAACACGTCATCTAAAAGTATATTTTAATTCTGTAGCTATCGCAGTGTCGCTACATCAATTATACTCATGTAGTTTTTAAAATATTTCGAGTCAAATCAGTTTGAACTTGGGAAAATCTGTTTATACGTATTTCACGGAAAACGGAGCGACGAATGAACGTAATTTTTTAAGTGGAGATAATTGAAGACTGAGGGTAAGATAGGCTATAAACTACACTTACATGTACACAGATGTTGAACCGTCCGCCGTTTGGCACGTTGTCTAGCACGTGTTCGTAGCTCGTGTTCTTAGACGGAGCGAGTGCGTAGCGACTTGTCTTCTGCCGCGTTTCTTCCACGATTTCCAACTGTGATCAAATCAAAAATTAAATGAATTCCGTAAGATATAACTGGGAATTTAGGAATGAACTCTTTAATATAAATATAACCTATTAGGTCACCAAAAGTATTAGAATAACTTACTGTAAAAGACACAGGTCCTAGATGTATACTGCAGCCAGCTTCCCATTGTACTTTCATGCGGGCACTCGCCTTCTCGTAGTCAACACGCAGATTGTGGACCGCCGCCCTACAGATACAAGACATTGCACATTACAAATGTTTTGTTTATAAATAATGTCTTAATATTAAACAAATTATGAAACAGGACAAAAACATGTACCAATGAACCTAAAAGTCTTTTAACACTAACTTTCCACTCGCGGCTTTGCCAGCGAGATTTCACCGCGGTAAAAAGTTGTCTTTATTCTGATTGAAGCCAAAATCTATTCTCCAGTATTAACGTGTTAACATGTGTAATTGTGAAGCTTGCCAACAACAAACAACAAAATGATGATCGCTACCACTCTGTCAAGTGATACCAACTCAATTCAATTCAAATCAATTTAATTCAGACAACTAAGAAGAAAGTGTTACGTAAAAGAGAAACAAACAAACATCCATTCCTCCATTTATACCAACATATTTGGTGCTGACATTTACAGAGATAATAAAAAATAAATCAAAATGCGGGCAGTTAACTCACGTAGTTTGCGGCTCGGTGAGTATTTCAGTCTTGGTGAGCGGCCCGCCCGACACTCCCACAGAAAACACGTAGAACTCACACGCGTGCAGATTTTCCACCAACAGTGTATTCTTCGTAGTTAATATTGCTGTATCTGTAAATAATTATATGATTCCTATTAATAGGTAAAAGTAGAGATTTTATCCAACGCCGGGTGATGACAGCTTTAGAATACCTAATTAAATAACCCCATCTGAAAATATTTAAATTACTCATTCCTTTCATTATTCCTACCAAATCTCAGATGAAACTAAGACGGAACCAAAGCTTAACTGTGACAGGAATAGACCTACTTTACGTCATATAACGTCCCGCTACTGGGCCCGCTTCTCCTGCATTAAACCCTTTATAGGTTTCGGTGGATTTTGTATAATCACCACGCTATATAAAACAAAACACATAAAATAAAACACTTACCGTTAGTAAACTCATACGGATTAGCCGCATGAATCATATTCGAGTAATGCACTTCATACGTCAGAGTCCTGCCTTTATACCGGTCGGATTTAGGCGGGTCCCAGACGACGCGGACCGAGTTGTTCTCACGTAAGAGTTGTATCACTGGACGAATCGACTCGTCTGGTTCGCCTGTAGTCCTCAACTTGCTGATTGTGAACGGGGCACTGAAGATTTTGTCTTTGAATGCTCGTAGCTCGACGCTGAATTCGATGCCGGGTGGAATGTCGGTAACTGTGGAGATAAATAAATATTACTGGACAACAATATCTAGCCTAATCTCTCTTGTCAAGAGACAAGCCCCTGTGTCCCAACTGTGGGGACGTTTATAGGAGTGATTATAATGTGATGCAATGGTGTGTAAACTGTAATGTTGTTACTTACTATTTATGTGATTATCCTTAGTGACATACGGCTTCCGTTTGGCGTAAAGTGGCGGCAGTTCTAACTCCACCTGAATTAATTAACATTTTAATAATTAAAATGATAAAAGTACATAGTTTTATAAATAAATAAATATTGCTGGACAATTTTCGTCAGTAAACAGACTTTACAGACAACAAATTTTTTTTGTTTGTGGTGTACGATAGTGTTTTTGTTTTGTATTGTATCAGTAGCAAGCAAGTAGAGATAAACCATTTTTAAAATGAACGCCCCTCCACCGCGGTTACACGTACATGCATAAAGGTGTATAGTTACAATGATACAACACACATAAATTGATCTTTGTCATTGGATGCTCATTAACGTATAGTAAATAAAACCATTCTAAAAATGAACTCCCCTCCACAAAACCGTGATGATTTCAACGTGTGAGAGGAAATACAGAAAAACAGAATACACAGAAAAAAAAATTTCAGAATTCGGTAGAGGGGCGTTCATTTTAGAAATGGTTTTACTATATAAGCAAACAGTATCACTTTGACAGACAGATGAGCCAATGTTTTCAGTAAAGTTGTAGCACGCACACAAGTATAGTGATGCAATAAGTATTTCCTCTCACACGTTGAAATTATCACGGTTTGTGGAGGGGAGTTCATTTTAGAATGGTTTATCTGTACCTGGTATCCGTCGACGGCGCGTATCCTGTGCCACTCGAGATGCACGGTGGCGGCGTCGGGCCGCGACATGCTCACGTTCACGATCTCGTCGACGTCGCCGCCTTCGTCGAACGTTATATACGCTACGTCGTACACGTTGGATGTCGACTGACCGTTTGTGGCTTCCACCTGGAAATGTAACGTAAAAAATATTAATAAGCATTAACCCGTCGCCCGACAGTCGCGTTACCGTCGAGAATGCAGAAAATGTCCGCAAGTTTTTCCGGCATAAAGTTATACGTGACGTTGTCATAAAAATCGATTCTACGGGATTATGATAATAATTACTTATATGTTATAAACTACACATCATTGTTTTCGTTGTGAAATTTCGTAATATCTAAAAATGCCCTCTAAATTGTTTCAAAAAACTTACATGATACAGTTATTATTTAATTTCTCTCCGAGGTCATGACACAATATGCATCATTTTTCCTAAGATCCTGTTTCATAAAATTATGTGTAAACTATTATATAATCTATATCATCATCATATCAGCTTGTTGACACAGCGCAGATGCTGGATAAAAGCTTGCGCATAGGAGGCCTATGTCCAGCAGTGGATAAAAACTGGCTGACGATGATGATGATGTTCTAGAATATTCCACACTCACCCAGAAGGAATAGTTGACGTTCGGCTTGAAGAGCGTGTTGACGACCACAGACAAGCTAGACTTGTTGAGCGCGGGCACGATCCTCTGCACGGGCGGGATGGGCGGCGCGTGGTACAGCGTGTAGTGGTCGATGACTCCGCGCGGGAACTCGGGCGCGTCCCATAGTACTTCTACGCGGCGACCGATGGCTTGGCGGACTGTTAGCTTACGCGGCCCGGATGGAACTGGAAATAAAATATAATAGCATAATCAATATATTATTGCCTATATTTATTGTATTTTATTTTGTTTTAATTGTGTTTGTGTGTCAAAATAAATGTTTTTCTATTGTATTCTAATATACTTGCAAATAATATTTTTTATGATAATTTGACATTATTATTTTTTGACATGCATTTTTAAAATTGACTTCTCTATTGTACTCGTATTTGGTGTAACCTGTAAAGATAGTAGTGTGTAAAATAAATAAATAAAATACATTAAAAAAAATGTGTCTCGTCTGCGCGACACGGGGGCGGGATGTTGTCGCGCGGGGGACATCTGTTGCGATTAGTGATAGTGATTCAAGAGGATGGTTTAGAAGCTAGGGCGGGTCGCTAGTTGTGTATAAATTAATTGAATTTCTATGTATAATTTTCTTATTTGCAAAAATGATTTTTATCAAGTTCAATTCACTATACGTGTTTTGTTTTTGAACAGAAGTATAGATGAGTTATGTTGTAACTTGTAGGTATGAAAATGTCATAAATAAAACAAAAAACATACTGCCTTGAGCGGTGGTGGTATTGACATATTCATGCGAGGCGGTGGTCTTGTTCGTCTTGCTGTCGCGGATGAAGAATGTCACGTTGTAGTTCGTGTACGGTTCCAAGTTTGTGAACCTGAAAAATATATTTCACTTTCATAATAGTTTTGATATAGGTACATTACATAGAACTTCAACACTCAAATAATGACGAAATTGTGACCAAATAACATGAAATATTTTCATCACTATCTTGCGTGCATTAATGTACAAAGGAATTATTGAAGTAGTAAGAACAAAGAAATGTTGTATGAATTTACATTTGATAGGCAAGTAAAACAGTCAGGAAATTAGAGACAAATGCATGGCTAAATAAGTCACAGAAACTTGAAATATCATTATGATACTATGATCGTAAGGGAACAATGTCAATAATCACTAAAGACCTTATAAAAGTAGTAAATAGATGTTTTAATTCTTGAGACTCAAATCAAACTCACCTATAAATACTATCATTAGTCCAAGACATATTCCTCCAGACACCGTCTTCGACCTTAGATATTGCAGGCAGGAAGCTGTACTGGACCATCTTCTGCTGAGACATCCAGCACGAGATGAGGAAACTGTTCGGTCCTATCGTGGATTGGTCCACACCGATGCTTAGAACCTGTTGACAACAATTTTAATATCTGATCAATCAACCAACCAATCAATGAACACTTTATTGTTACTTAACAATTGTTGTTGATAAAATAACCTTCTTCAGATATTTTTTTTGAGATCGGTCAACAAGGAAAGGTACCTTATTTTACATTATTATTTATTACACAGATTTTGGAAATATACACAGTTAACAAGGATTTTGTAAAAGATTACAAAATACTCGTAATATTCTCTATTATAGTCTCTATTGTACTGTTTCTTTTGGCTGTAGTTAAAGTACTAGAGATGAATAGAATATACTTAGAGTGTGAGATGTTACGACAAACTTTTTTCATTAAAATCTTTGGTGCAATTGTTGTCTCAGCAGTTCTGTATTCTGTCACAGACCTTTTTTAAAATATTTGAGGACTTTGTCAGAACCCTATAACTTACATGATAAAGATGGTTATCGTTGGTAGTGCAGTTGTTTTCATCGGAGCCGTCGTAGCAGTTCTGAACTCCATCGCAGACAACACTCACGGCCACGCAAAGAGTCCCATCATCACACGAAAACTGATCAGAGTCGCACTTTGTTGTGTTGTTGTGGGGCTGAGGAAGAAATAGAAGTTTTTGTTATTATATTCTTGAAGTGAGCGTTATTTTTGGTCCGCTAGAGGAAATCGAACCAATTGCTAGTTTGTTTTTGACTCGTCTGCGCGACACGGGGGCGGGATGTTGTCGCGCGGGGGACATCTCTACCAGACACTCACCTTACTCTTACTGGGACACAGCATCTCATCGCTCAGGTCGGGACAGTCGAACACGCCGTCGCACATCTTGGCGAGAGGCACGCAGTGCGCGCGGTCCACGCAGGGCGACTCGTCTGCGCGACACGGGGGCGGGATGTTGTCGCGCGGGGGACATCTCTACCAGACACTCACCTTACTCTTACTGGGACACAGCATCTCATCGCTCAGGTCGGGACAGTCGAACACGCCGTCGCACATCTTGGCGAGAGGCACGCAGTGCGCGCGGTCCACGCAGGGCGACTCGTCTGCGCGACACGGGGGCGGGATGTTGTCGCGCGGGGGACATCTCTACCAGACACTCACCTTACTCTTACTGGGACACAGCATCTCATCGCTCAGGTCGGGACAGTCGAACACGCCGTCGCACATCTTGGCGAGAGGCACGCAGTGCGCGCGGTCCACGCAGGGCGACTCGTCTGCGCGACACGGGGGCGGGATGTTGTCGCGCGGGGGACATCTCTACCAGACACTCACCTTACTCTTACTGGGACACAGCATCTCATCGCTCAGGTCGGGACAGTCGAACACGCCGTCGCACATCTTGGCGAGAGGCACGCAGTGCGCGCGGTCCACGCAGGGCGACTCGTCTGCGCGACACGGGGGCGGGATGTTGTCGCGCGGGGGACATCTCTACCAGACACTCACCTTACTCTTACTGGGACACAGCATCTCATCGCTCAGGTCGGGACAGTCGAACACGCCGTCGCACATCTTGGCGAGAGGCACGCAGTGCGCGCGGTCCACGCAGGGCGACTCGTCTGCGCGACACGGGGGCGGGATGTTGTCGCGCGGGGGACATCTCTACCAGACACTCACCTTACTCTTACTGGGACACAGCATCTCATCGCTCAGGTCGGGACAGTCGAACACGCCGTCGCACATCTTGGCGAGAGGCACGCAGTGCGCGCGGTCCACGCAGGGCGACTCGTCTGCGCGACACGGGGGCGGGATGTTGTCGCGCGGGGGACATCTCTACCAGACACTCACCTTACTCTTACTGGGACACAGCATCTCATCGCTCAGGTCGGGACAGTCGAACACGCCGTCGCACATCTTGGCGAGAGGCACGCAGTGCGCGCGGTCCACGCAGGGCGACTCGTCTGCGCGACACGGGGGCGGGATGTTGTCGCGCGGGGGACATCTCTACCAGACACTCACCTTACTCTTACTGGGACACAGCATCTCATCGCTCAGGTCGGGACAGTCGAACACGCCGTCGCACATCTTGGCGAGAGGCACGCAGTGCGCGCGGTCCACGCAGGGCGACTCGTCTGCGCGACACGGGGGCGGGATGTTGTCGCGCGGGGGACATTGTTTCTCGTCTGAGCCGTCCGAGCAGTCCTTCATACCGTCGCATACCCATGGTAGGGGGATGCAAACTCCTATAAATTAATGTGTTTTACAGTATTGTATTTATTTTTCACTGTGGAAACATATTTTTAGAATTATTATTATTATTATTAGCCCACAACTTTATAGCGCCATCTAGTAACAAGTTTTTTAACTAGATTGTCAATTGGCTTGTATAGAGAATATGGGTTGTTGGTTTTGACAACATATCTCACGATAGAAATAAGCATTTCAACAAGCTATTCTTACCAGGTTCACAAGTGTATTGATTCTTTCCGCACTTCTTTGGCCGTATGATGGGGAAGGTGGGTGGTAAAGTGGTTTGGGGCAGTAACCCGCAGCCGACTTCGTCCGAGTGGTCGCCGCAGTCATCGATACCGTCGCATCTGTGACAGACAATCTTATTATTTTCCACTTTTTCAACTAAAACCGCGACGCGCGACCTGATTAGCAAGCGACGGTCGTGAGACGCGGTTCTCTGGCCACGCCCACTGCTCTCGTGACGCGGTCGCGGCATTGGTTTAGTGCTTCACTCAATATTATTATTATTGATATTAGATTTGATCTGCTCGTCCTTTTTATCTAAGGCGGTTTATAACTGAATGCACACGGGCCTAGGCCAAGTGTGTGTCAGTGCGTTGAGCTTCATTATTATTAGCCTGCACTGTCCCACTGCAGGGCAAAGGCCTCCCTTCCCTCCTTCAGAAATATAAATTATATTATAATTATATAAAATTAAATATAATTATATTCCTTCACTCAATAGTATAAATTTACTGTGTCTGTCTCGGAATGCTAACATAACAATTAAAGTTTATAGAAACATTACCTCCACCACTCAGGCAGACAGTTCCCGTTTGTGCACTTGAACATGGAGTCGAAACATGACCCGTTGCTAGAGAAGCTAGGTCTCTCAGTCCCGGGGTACGGGATCAGCTTGGAATGGCCGACGGAGCTGCAGTTCTTCTCGTCAAACGATTCGACGTCGCTGCAATCGTTTTCGCCGTCGCATACCTGTAATAGACAGATTTGAAGATTATTATTAAGATAGGGAATACAATTTAGAAATTTATACTACAGGTCTGCCCAAGTGCTCAAAGAAATCTAAATTCTATGCTTATATGTAATATCAACATATAAATCATAGAAATGGGCATATTATGTAGTGATAGATAGAAACACTTTAGACTCATAAAATTCCTCTTAGCCATCATTCAAAAAATATTTTTATTACTTTAAAATTTCCTTATTCTCAATTTTTTAACTAACTAAAAGATCACTGGAATATTAAGCTGCACAGGTAGAATTCCTGCATAACTCTTCAGTTTCATCTTCACCATTTTTGCCTCTAAATAAACAACCCGTATGTACCAAGAACACTCACCCAAGACTTGAATATACACTTCCCAGACGGACACTGGAACATATAAGGGGCGCAGGTGGAGTTCCTGCACCTCTCCTCAGTCTCGTCCTCGCCGTTGGAGCAGTCCCTCTCCCCGTCACAGACCCATGAGCTGGGTATACAGAGGGCGCTGTCGTTGTTGCACATGAATGCGTTCTGACACGAGGCGTTCGGACGGGCTGGTACCACCTAGATATACAAGAGACATTCAAATATAAGCACTTCTATTTACGTTCCCACTGCTGTATTTATTGGCTTGTCCAAGTAATCTTTACAAAATAAAAGACTTAAATCTTAAATCTCATAATAATTCTTAACTCGATTATAATAATTTACTACACTCTGGCTAAGTGCGAAGTGGTAATGGCACATGTCATTCAAACTCTTTCAAGTCCTCAGAACATGTCGGTTTTCTCCCGATTTTTTACCTTCACCGTAAAATATAATTAAATTAAAAATTAAAATCAAAGAACTTTGCGAATATAATACTTACAGGACAATTTCGTTCATCAGATCCATCTTTGCAATCGTTGTCGCCGTCACAGACCCATCTCTTGTCGATGCAATGTCCATTTGTGCAACGGAACTGCTTGTCGGTGCAATTGTGGGAACCGCAATCTGTGAACATAGTTAACACGTAAAATAACCTAGAAAATATTATTAAATACTTTTGATCTGGGAATGATTTAATAACTGGACAGGTAGCATAAACACATACACTCCTACTCTTTTCTTATCATAGTTTGTTATTTATCAATCTTTCTACCAAAACTCGGACGAAATTCACACGAAACCCAAATAAATTGTGATTGTAATAGACTCACTAATCAGATACTCGTATATCCCCACAGTCGTTAGCGTCTCGTGTTCGAGCTAAGAGGTTGCAATCAAATATGTGGAAACCACAGAGGTTTGAAACAAAATTTTCTGGTGGAGTGCTAGAAAGTTCTGGTGTGGAATGCTAGAAAGTTCTGGTGGAATGCTAGAAAGTTCTGGTGGAATGCTAGAAAGTTCTGGTGGAATGCTAGAAAGTTCTGGTAGAATGCTAGAAAGTTCTGGTAGAATGCTAAAAGTTCTGGTGGAATGCTAAAGTTCTGGTGGAATGCTAAAAAGTTCTAGTGGAATGCTAGAAAGTTCTGGTAGAATGCTAGAAAGTCCTGGTGGAATGCTAGAGAGTTCTGTAATGACCTCGTTCATCGCTCATATCCGCACAGTCCATGTCGCCGTCGCACTTCCAGCTGGGCAGGTAGCACTGCGTGTTGTCGCACGACACCATGGGCGGCGCGCACGTGCAGCCCAGCTCGTCCGACATGTCGCCGCAGTCGTTGTTGGCGTCGCATTTCCAAGCTAATGGTACGCATAGCCCGTTGTTACACGTGAATTGGTCCTGAAAGTATTCAAACTTTGCATTCGCGGTAGAAAAAGCGAGGGTTTGCATATTTATGAGCTCATTTACTTCGTGATTATGGCGTATGAACTGTGCCGAAATATTCAGATGCTCAAAAACCATTAAAACCTGGTAAATATCCTATGTATTATTAGAAAATGGTATGAGAAAATTACAAGATCACAACGAGCTCTTACGTAACCCCTCGATAGCATAGTTGGTTTAGTGCAACCAGGGCTAAACTGGGTGGCGGGGCTTCAACTCTCACTCGAGGACCAAGGTTGTGTTGTGATCTTGTAATTTTTCCCATACCATTTTCTAATAATTTAGAAAATTTAAGTGAGAGTCAATCACTACAAAATAACAAACTATAAAATGACAGAGCAATGTCCGTATGGTCAGCTAGTTTCTACAATAATTACATGTTAAGATACTTACAGGGTCACAACTTCCACCAGGTTTCTTAGGACAAGTCATATTGGCTAGCGGCTCCATTCCATTGGGACACATACATTTCCCTCCCAGCATCTTGAACCCTTCAGGACACAAACAAGAGAACGTATTTCCCGGACCGCCGAGACATATCGTATCACAGCTCGCATTCTTGAACGAACAAGCGTTGCTTCCATACTGTGTAAAATGAGCGAACACTTTCAAATCCATCAAACCGCTAAACGAATCGTTGATCGTAATTATATTATCACCCGTGTCTTTATCCGCTATGAAAATAGACTTGACTTTCCAATCGTCCCAATACATCTTATCCTTTAACACTGCTACCGCGAACGGATGGGTAACCTTGTCGTTGTTCCACAGAATCCTTCTAAAGTAATGCCCATGTAGATCCGCACTCGATATATAATCTTCCATAGCGTCGACCCAGTAAATCCTCTCGGACATTTGGTCGATTGTTATACCGTTCGGCCAATGAACAAGCGGCTTCCCGAACAGCTGAGTTACTTCAGTACCGTCCAAGTTAGATCGAGAAACCGATGGATTTGTTTTATCCCAATCGGTCCAGAACAAAAACCCGGCGCGCGGGTGAACCGCGATACCCCTCGGCTTAGACAAAACTTTTGAATTCAGAATAGTAACTCTCATTCTACCCTCGCTAGTCAAATCAGTTCTTACAGCCTCGATTTTCTTTCTCATTCCATCAACGAAGAAAAGCACATTCGATATCCAGTCTAAAGCCATACCCTCGATGCTAGCGAGATCCGTGTCTACCACGACCTCCTGGGGAGTACCGTTGTTGAAGCACTGGCGACTGATTTTGTCCATTTCGATATCAGCCCAATAGATGCAGTTATTTTTGATATCGAATTCGATAGCGACAATGTTCTTTTGATCTTTAACGGGGTAAATGGTTGTGTTATCGAAGAGGTCGATGCGAGCGATCTTGTCTCTCAGAGCGACCAGCATGAACTCTTGTGGTTCCTCGATAGGGCAAGGAATGGTGTCGGGCGCGAAGGACATATAACCCGAGATAGTGCAGGCGTCTCCGTCGATTTTACGGTAGCCTTTGGTTCTTTGGTAGGTTTTACCGGGACGGCAAGTCGCGGGTATTTTATAAGGGTCGTGTTTAACGGATTTGTTGCGGACGCATTCATTGTTCGATAGCATAAATCCGAAATCGCATTCGAAGTCGCGGCGACTGCATTCGCAGATTTCCTTACTGATCGCTCTGGTGTAGTTCTGCCCGTGATAACAGCTGGTGTAAGGTAATCTCCTTTCGTAAGTATTCCTCATGCCGAGAACGCAAGTAGAGGAACTGGATGGTGAGGTGGGTGACCAGAATTTGAAGTCAGTGTCGGTACAGTTTCTAGCAAAAGTGTTTCGAAGGTCGATAGTGATGATTATCCATTGATGTTGGTCGTTGGCTGAACTGAACATGGTAAATGTTGTGGTATTTTCACCCGGTTCCGTCATAAGGCCGTATATGCGAAGGTCGTCTGCGTTGAACCTAGTCGTACAAACATGGATTATAATTTGGTTTTATCTATTTTACACTCATGTACATATATGTAGTGGAGAGTAAAATAAATATAATGTATAATAAATTTCATGATAACGATTATGTACAGTTAATCGTTATCATAAAAATAATTAGGCCATAACAAGGATAAATGCATCATTAACAACGAAAACCTACTATACTAACAATTAACATACGCTATTTTCCTAAAGATATGGACTGTTTGTTCATTATTTAGGTTTTTCGTAACTAACCGACTAATAATAAAACGAAAGATAAGCCACTGCTGGACATAGGCCTCCTTAAAAGATATCCAGTTGTTTCGGTCAGCTAATTTTACCAGCTCATTCGTCCACCTGTTAGGTGAACGTCCGACGCTGCGTTTCCCTATCCGTGGTCTCCACTCAAGAGCTTTTCGGCCTCATCGGCTATCTGTTCTGATCGCTATATGACCAGCTCATTGCTACTTCAAAGATCTTATTCGCGGTTATGTCAATGAACCTGAATATGGTGCCCCGGTTTCATTTATATGTTAACTGCTTAGTAGTACCTATATTACTTACTGATATGAATTCCAATCGATGCCTTCGTTCGTAGAGTATAAGATACGTCTAGTTTCACCTCGGGACTTGAAATACTTGACCGCAACTAAAACACCGCCATAGTCACCGTAGTTGAAGAAGTAGTAATCCTAAAAAACATAGGTTATATAAATATTGTAGCAAACAAAGATACTCCTTGAGCATTATAAAAATGGGATAAGTTTTTTAAAAATATTGCTGGATCATTCATACTAGCCCCGTGGCAAGCTCGAAGCTTGCCTTACAAGTACTAGATACTAGATCTATAGCTACATTTTATTATAAACTAGCTTTCCGCCCCGCGCCTTCGCCCGCGTTTTAATATGATGTTGCTGTGTTATCCAGCAATAATAATTTATTTATATAAATAAAATAGATCCTACATTAATATCATACCTTTAATATTCTCTTCCAAGTGACTCCGGCATCCCGACTCATGTAGACTCCAGGTATACCTTTCAATGACTTGCCCATCACCCCGGTGGCCATTATAATACCGGGCGCTGATTTCGACGTCATTATACTCGCTGACCTGTTCATAATAGGTAAGGAACAATTTTAAAGTATTTCATTTTCCGCAGTTTTATTTAAATTCATGCAGACATAGTTTTATTTCCATTTATTTCCATGGTTAGCATAATACAAAACTCAGACATGTACGTTATTACAATTGAATAAATGTATAATGTTAAATAAAGAAGAAAAAAATAAGGGATAAAGTTTTAATTGTAATAATAAAATAATGCAATCCAAAAAATAGACTCAATTTAAAATAATAAGGCCTGGTTATTTAATTATATTATTTGGATCGAGTCTTAAAATTTACCTACTTTAGACTTCGAAATGCAATTAAAATTAACCCGCCAATTCCAAAACTAGACCTCTCGTGAACTTATGGCAGCAAGAACAAAACTCGTAATATTATTGACATCACACAAAACCAAAAAACACACACAAAATATAAAATCTCACTTTAACTTCATGCTAAAATGAGAATATTAGTTTATTTAAGAACACTAAGGGAGTGCACGTACAAGATATCATAAGATATCTTAATTGTTAAATATGAAGTGCTCTAAAAAATAAATTGACAATAATAATGACTGTAACCTAAACATGGCCAATATCCACATGAATTCACATTTATAAAATATCAGGCTTTTTCACTAATTTGATTACTTTGTAAAACACAATCATATTAAAATTTTACCTCAGGCCGTCCAAATACACTTTTCCTTGTGGACTGTAAAGAATTTTTATGCGCTATTTTAGACATATTATATTAATTATATGTATATTGATTAAAACCACAATAATATACATTCTACTCAACATGATTAGTACCTATTTACTTCATGTCATGTCATGTCATTAATTTACAAGACTTCAATTTTCTATTTTAATTTTATTATAGACAATATTGTACCATATTTTATATTTAAGAAATAGTTTTATATTATTATGTGAAGTGTACATGTGTTTCCAAAAGTTGAAATAAATGAATATGAATATTCAGGAAATTAATAAAAATATATATATATATATATATATATCTGGACAATGAATAGTATTTTCCTTGTATCGTATTTCCTTCAGACAGTTTCAAAGTAAAGATGATCACATTTATGCATATAATAACATCACTAAAAAGGAGCCACCTCAACACTTCCAGCGTTATTTATAAAAAGCTACTAATTCACGTCCTAAGCACGACTTAACTAATGGACTTTTAGAGGTCTACATAAAACTAGGCAATGATTATGAATAACGCTGTTCATGTTTTTTCTAGCACAAAATAAAATGTGGCATTGACATTAACGTCACAATGGTCATGATCATGCTAATTGATTGCAGAACGCAGATAAAAAAGTTCAACATGATACGATAACAGAATAAATGCATAGAATAAATGATAAACTGAGTACATTAGGAAGAGTTTATTGACCCTTAGGTCAGTTACATTATCGGTATTGTATGCAGGTCTTGTTATTGTGCGGAGATAGATATCTACGTTTCGTAGACAAGAAGGGAATCATTGAGGAGAAAGAAAACAGAAAGCTCCTGTTTACACGATTGATAAATGAGTACTGTAAGTTATGTTAGACTATCGATCCGCCTCTATAAAGTCTTCTAACTTTAGTAATCGCTACTCAAAATATGATCAAATATAAATAAATGTAAATATTGGAAGACCATTCACACATCAACATCTAGCCCTGTGGTAAGCTTGAAGCTTGTGTTACGGATAATTGTATGATTAATAATGATTACGTAAATAAGGTTCATTTTAAGATATGACATGGAGATGCCTTACGCAAAATGGTTTGAAAGTTGCAATAGTAAAAACTTCGCGGAAACTATGTTTATTTGCAAGTCCGAGGAAATATAATAACGTTATATAAGATTGTTTCGGAAAAAACTATGGTGAAGAAATAGGTGATTTTGTTTAAGACAATAGTTTTGTTTTTTACCCTTGCTTGTCATTCGTTTGTTTTCATAAAATGTAAATTTATTTATCTAGATTGTTTACGAGGATAAAACTTTATAAAAACTAAATAATTGTGTATTTGAATTTTCCCCCTTCAGTAATAAAACCTTATTTATAGTTCTGCAACAAAATGTTCCGGTAATGTAACTGTAGGTAAAAATTGATTATTTGAATAATGTATTTTGAATTGACATTTTAATAATATTGACTGTGAACATGTGACCCTGTAAGCATTGACAAAGTGACCTTTTTAAAATGTATAATTTTTATTAAATATAAGGCTAGTGTTATTGGAGTAATCTGTACTAGTTCTCAATAAATAAATAAATAAGTAGGTAGGTACCTAATTTTAATTATCAGTTACCTAACAGCAAAAGGTCATAGTCCAGTCAAATTAGGATTTCACCTCGGAATTCGAGATACCAAGCTGTAATTTTGTAAATACTTAGATATTAACACTCTATAAGTTGTCTCAAAACCTACCGATCGTAGGGTGTTCGCAACCATTAAAATTTACCGGTCAAAGTCCGCAAAAACCGGTTTTTTGTAAATATCTCATTTCCTATGGGTTTTTCCCTATTTGTGTTTTCAGCAATATTGTAAAATACAAAATTCTCTACAAATTATGTCCTATTAATTTTTTCATACGGTCAACCGTTTTCGAGATAGAGGGCGGAGAGCGCGCGGTCACAGCATCACTTAAGGTCAACCGGTGCCTCCGGTCGAAAACGCGCCATATAATATCAATAAATCAATTATTATAAATATTTTTCAATTGTTATAAACTATTAAATTATAATTTATCATTTTCATAATGTAATATATTTATAATGTACGTATAATATATTCAATAACACTGATAACCGTTTCCTAAAATTAAAAAAATATTATGGGAAAAACTTAAATCATAACATACAGGGTGTTTGGTAGGGTGCTGTACATACGCCTAGGGTAGAAACTAGGGATGGTCTGCTACCTACCCCCACCCATTACATTGACCTTGGCCTCAAGGTCTTTTTTAAATTAATTTTTATTTTTCATTTGACTTTTTTGTGAATTTTTGACTAAAACTACCTGTAGCTCAAAATCTATCCATAGGACAGGTCTGCTAATGGTCTTGTTTTAATTTTTAGAGTCTTAGGATCCTGAAAAAAATATTTTACTCCAGAAAATTGTGGAGAAGAATAGTTATTGGGCCTGAAGTACCGTGGGAATGTAAAGAAATAATTTTAAGGGCAACTTTCTATGGGGTTTAAAAAAAACTAACAGGTTTGGAGTTCTTCTGATTTTTTTAAAACATCCTAAGTCCATGCCCTTTCTAACGATATGCTAAAAGTGTTATTGTCACTTTTAGTTCCAAAGTAATTAATTAATTTCCGCAACCAGGGCACTTTAAGCAAAACTTTCAACTAATGAAAATTAAATGTGTTCATGGCTGATATTTTCTGGACTGACGAGTCAAAGTTTGAGAAGGAAGGACACTTTTAGCATATCGTTAGAAAGGGCATGGACTGAGGATGTTTTAAAAAAATCAAAAGAACTCCAAACTTGTTAGTTTTTTTTTAAACCCCATAGAAAGTTGCCCTTAAAATTATTTCTTTACATTCCCACGGCACTTCAGGCCCAATAAGTATTCTTCTCCACAATTTTCTGGTGTAAATTTTTTTTTTTCAGGATCCTAAGACTAACAATTAAAACAAGACCATTAGTAGACCTGTCCTATGGATAGATTTTGAGCTACAGGTAGTTTTAGTCAAAAATTCACAAAAAAGTCAAATGAAAAATAAAAATTAATTAAAAAAAAAACCTTGAAGCCAAGGTCAATGTAATGGGCCGGGGTAGGTAGCAGACCATCCCTAGTTTCTACCCTAGGCGTATGTACAGCTCCCTGCCAAACACCCTGTATGTTATGATTTAAGTTTTTCCCATAATATTTTTTTAATTTTAGGAAACGGTTATCAGTGTTATTGAATATATTATACGTACATTATAAATATATTACATTATGAAAATGATAAATTATAATTTAATAGTTTATAACAATTGAAAAATATTTATAATAATTGATTTATTGATATTATATGGCGCGTTTTCGACCGGAGGCACCGGTTGACCTTAAGTGATGCTGTGACCGCGCGCTCTCCGCCCTCTATCTCGAAAACGGTTGACCGTATGAAAAAATTAATAGGACATAATTTGTAGAGAATTTTGTATACTACAATATTGCTGAAAACACAAATAGGGAAGAACCCATAGAAAATGAGATATTTACAAAAAACCGGTTTTTGCGGTCTTTGACCGGTAAATTTTAATGGTTGCGAACACCCTACGATCGGTAGGTTTTGAGACAACTTATAGGGTGTCAATATCTAAGTATTTACAAAATTACAGCTTGGTATCTCGAATTCCGAGATTCTTGCCATTTTTAAGCTAATTTGACTGGACTATCAATACGTTATCTGTTGAACAAACGAGACTTGAGTATAATTCCTTGTTTACATTTATTCAAGCGATACCTATAAAATAAGTTCTAAGGCCAAATAATAGAGCTCATTTTGATAATTTCTTAACATCATAGGCAAATTGAAATTAGTACCTAGTATATCGAATTCTTAGAAGTTTAAGATATTTTAAGAATTCAGATAAATTACCTTGTAACTGGATAAAGCTGGCTGAATTTCTGGCATAAATGTAGACTGCAAGAGTTCTCCATATGGCAATGCAGAGGTTTTCCTGAAAAAAACAAATCTTTTTTTTTTCTTTTTTTTTATATTATAAGCAGATTTAAATTTCTGCCGTGAAGAGAAATATAAAGATAGAATTACTTTATTTCACACCATTAATAAGATAACACCAATAAGTAAATACAAAATACTAGATGAATTTGCTGTCGTTGTCAGTTGTCGACTCAGAATCAATATTTGTTGTTTTGTTATTGATATAAGGTTTCGATCGAGTCTACCGTACCCCTTGACGAAATTATGAATATAGATGTTAATGGGACAATTGAGACATACCTGTTTCCCAGCAGTGGGAACGTAAAAAGGTGTTGTTACCACTCATAACAGGTCATTGCGAACTTAACTACCATCTACTTAAAACCGGAGCCACAGACAGCAGCCTGTGCCGCGGTTGCTTCGAGGCAGAGGAGACGGTAGAACATGTACTACTACATTGCACAGCCACTGAATAGGCTAGAAAAGAGACAGGGCTAAGGCACCTTATTGATGCGGTAGCACGGTCGTCATCCTCAGATATGCTGAAACATATCTGTAAGAAACCAAAAGTCTTACTCCGCTACATCAAGGAGTTAGGCTGGTTAGGGCCGACTTAGGCAAGGGGACAATGCACAATACGCTCCATAGCAAGACGTCAGTGCAGATCCTAATTCATAATTCATAATTCATAAATTTTATTCAATAACAATGTACATCGTATCTGAATATTATACATACACATCACACACAAAAGAAGTATAAATACAATGAAATAATTAGAATGATTATACAAAAATAATATAAAAAAAAAATATGTTTAATTAGTATTGAGATAATTAATGAGAACAATAATTCACAATGTCAAGAAGTTCACTTATTTCATTGAAATGTCATCACTAAGGAAGTCTTCAACTGAATAGTAGCACCCCTTCAACAGAATTTCTTTCAATTTATTTTTGAATAAGTTAAGGTTTTTAGTATTTTTCAATTCAGCGGGTAATGCATTGAACAATACTACAGCCTGGTACCTACAGGAATGTTTTGCAATGTTAAGTGTTGGTTGGTAGGGGAAGTGCAAATCTTTACGTCGAGTAGCAATACGTTGCTGCTTTTGTTCTACGGTCTCAAATCTGTGTGGGTGCTTCATAACATCTACTAATGTAATTAATATGTATAGACTAGGTACTGTCAAAATATTTAGAGACTTAAAGAAAGCTCTACAGGATTCCCACTGTGGAATTCTTACTATAGTACGTATTGCTCGCTTTTGAATACAAAACGCCCTGTTTATATTATATTTGTAACTACCACCCCAGAATTTTATACTGTATCTATCTAAGCTTAGACTCTACCAATGCAAAATAAACCATTCTGATTTGATCAATAGTCAAAACGTCTCTAAGGCTTCTTATAGCGTAACAAGCTGAGCTAACGGAATTCGTTATGGACTCTAATTCATCCTTCCAATTAAGGAGTTCATCAATTTGTACCCCTAAAAATTTTACACACTTTGATAATTCCACTTTTTCCTCCTTGAATTGAATATCAAGTGTATCTGATTGACGTGAGGTGGTTTTGAAAAGTAAAGCATTCGTCTTACTAACGTTTACCTTAAGTTTGTTAGCTTGAAACCAGTCATTAAAAACAGCTATAGTCCTATTTACACTAGTGCTAAGGTCCTGCAAGTTGTCAGCTGGGATAATGGCATTAGTGTCATCAGCATATATAACTAGTCCAACATCAGGTATCATCTCGGTTAAGTAATTAGTTATGTCATTGAGAAAGATCACAAAGAATACAGGACCCAGAATCGAGCCCTGTGGTACACCTCGTCTAATGGTAACCGCTCTAGATTTAGTAACGATCTCTTTTTTGTTAATCACATTTCTAATCTCAACGATCTGTTTTCGATTTCTAAGGTACGATCTAATAAGGGATAAAGTGGCACCCCTAATACCATAGTGTTCCATCTTAATTAGAAGTAAGTCATGATCTATCATGTCAAAAGCAGACGATAGATCCAGGAACAATCCAGCAACCTTCCTCTTTCCATTAAGATTAACTATAGCATCGTTCAAAAGTGTCTCAATAGCATCAACAGTTCCAACGTTTACTTGATACCCAAACTGTCCCTAGTTCCCAACAACAAATTAGAATTAGAAATTAGGTGTTGTTACCGTTCTCATCCTCAGTGGGTGGGTTGATGGGAGACCACGTGACGCCGTGGTCGAAGGTAATGACCGATATGAGATGCTCCGGGCCGATGCTGGCGATGGGGCTCGTGTCCACCTTGGACGCGATGTAGATGCCCTTCAGACCTTCCACGCGGTAAAGGTCCGTGAACGGGTCTTCGGTTACATCCCTGTAGTTATACAATTGATATTATTATCAATAAAACAACCTATTATTAGGCATTATTACTACTATTATTATTATTATTATCTATCTACGATCTGACAAGCCCGCGGCTACACCCGCTTGAATTTTTCGAGATCACAACGTAATCTTGTAATTTTTTTAATACCAATTTTGAAAGCTCAAATACTATAAAATAAAAGAAATATAAAAAAGTAAGGCACCACTCGGCTATATTTTTCTCTTAAGACGTAATTTTTTATAATTAACAAAAAGTTTCAGACTTTTTTAATTTATTACCATGTTAGAATTTATTTCATTGTTACAGGTTAGGTACAATAATTATGTGTGTAATTTTCGTAGTTACCTACAGGAAAAAAGGTATAGGTACTGCTTTTTTTCTACCTGGTTGGTGGACAAGGTCAAAGATAAGACTTGTGTTATAAAAGTTGATGCATTTGAAGGCAAACTTCTGTAATTTGCAATATTAATCATATTTTTAGCTGAAAATATGAGTTAATTTAAACTATTATTAATTCTCACGTTCCTCAACATTAATATTTATCATTAGTTAAGTCGTCTTTAGGATTCTGTACATTAAAAGTACAACACACATAGTTCTTCCAATTCTCAGATTTCTCATACTCCATACCTAACACTACACACATAAACAAATTTTATATAACGCCTCATGAAACGACTAAAATCGCATACTGCATTATGCTATTGGTTCATCAAGGAAAAACATTCAAGGTTCTTTGCCGATGTTTAAAACGGAAAGAATGCATTAACACATTTTCTAGTACGAGTAGTATATTCTTTATAAATATAGCACTGCAATTTCACCACAATTTTATACGCACTTATCATTTAGAGCTGATAAATAGGTCCTCGAGAAATATTTTTGTGTTTAAATAGGGTTATTATATAATAAATAATAGGGATGTTTTACAGCGGAAAAATATTCAGCTTACCACAAGAAAGAAAGAAAGAAAGAAAGAAAGAAAGAAAGAAAGAAAGAAAGAAATAAAAAAAAAGTCAGGTATACTTACTCCAGCCAGCTATCCTTCCAATTCCCATCGGGGAAATAGCAAAGCACATGCGACAAACTCTGCACGAAGTTGTAAGTTGTAAAATTGTTGCTGATCTCTGACACGTAAAGGTTGGCTAGCGTGTTCGTGTGCATGACAGAGACGAATATACGTTTGTCAGTCACGTCTGCTACGTGGAACTTTCGGAGATCTAGCTCCGTTTCGAATTCGGCCTTTATGAATGGTCCTCGTTGGTGGGAAATGTAGAGATGGAGGGAGTTTTTCTGTGAACAAGAACATTTGGTAAATTAACTACCGGTGGTATCTTAGTGAAGTGAGTTAAACTATGCCAAAAAATATAGAGTAGTTTAACTTAAGTTTACCAACAACTTACTGCGATCAACAATTCGCCTGGTAAGCGTGGTAATTATACACTAAATCCCCAAGACCCTAATAGGTTTGATTGAGGAGACCCGTGCCCAGTACTGTAGTGCTAACGTCCCAACCAACCAGTTGGACGATTTTTTTTTATCAATAACGCAGGTTTGCGGTGTTTCCAAACAAAACACCTTATAATTTCAATGCAAACAAATTTTCTCCAGCGAAATGTAATGATGATGAGATCGGCGATTAGGCACTACCAAATACGCCTACTTTTTACGCCGCATTTGTCAGATAATGTAATACGTTTCAGCTTGTATTTGGGTCAATAGTGCAACAGTCAATGTTTAATACAAATTTATTTTTCATTATGAAGTAGAGGGTAAATGACACATAGATTATCATAAATTATGATCGTTATGTCCCTGTATTTTTCCTTCTTCTAGGCCCAATTGTGTAAGGTTAACTATCTGGCGTTTTCTTAGACAAGTACCTACCTGTATGTAGGTACATGACTTGTGAGAAAACCGGCACAATATCGATCCAATTATTACATAATGAACTACCGCTACTGATATTATTTACAACCCGCCCTTCTCTTTCGTTGTTTCTAGGAGCAATAGGTAACTACTCATATTAATTGTTGTCTTCTACACTTCTTAGCTAACGTCTCAATTCTAAAATACTAGTTGACCGACCCCAGCTTCGCCCACCAGGTGCCTGTACGGTCTGCCGATATTTGATCCGGGTTTTCTGGGTGTATTTTATATACGAGAAAAATATCAATCGTATTAAAATATCAACGGGCTTTCTACAATAAGTAATATTAACACAAGCTTCCAGCTTTTCAGCTAGATGTTGCTGTGTAAATTGTCCGAAAGCATTTAGATATTCGAGTAACAGTTTCCTCATAGAAAAAATGCAGAGTTTATCAACCAGACTAAAGTATTTTGGCAATTTACTTGATAAACACTCACAATGCAGCCGCTTCCGCCCAGACAATTCTCTCTAACAAGATTAGCTGCACAGTGCGTCATTAAGTCGCGCTCGACTTCTTTATAGTCTGGGTGAAGGGTTAAGGACGTTAGTACTTATTATATAAAACATCATCAATATCAATGGTCTGGTCTGTACACTGAAGATTATCTGGCTCTCGACTCTAGGAAACTAATCAGATATTATTACATTTAAGCCGAAACCAGCACACATCCATAGGCAACATTGCAAGCCTGCATAATTATGTTACCTATACGCGAATTAGCTGACTAGATAAAACTTAAGTGGTATAGACAGTTTTTCGACCTACAAAGATATAATTAGAACATTATAATCAACATTTCATACAATAAAATTTATAACGTCATCACACAAGAGTTACTATAAATAAAAATATATTAACTTAATTTGATTTTAAATATAAAAACCCAGACAAATTTGTAAATCATATACATATATCTATGTGGAATTCTGGATTTCCTATTTCGCATATAGATAAGTTTCACGGAATTTAACTATAGTAATTACTTTACTGTAATGATTATCAGTTAGGTATGGGGGCGGATATTAAAAAACACGCACCTTATTGTATTTAAAATGTTAGGTACATCGTTAAATGTTTGTAACAAAATACCAATGTCCTTTGTTCCTGAATAATCGTAGATTCATATTATCGAGGCGAAAGTTAATAACGAATTTATCTTTCACGTAAAAACGCCTAAAACGATTATATATTGTATCTTAGTGTTTAGATAGTAAGATACGTTGCTACTGTGTTTAGTAGGTACTTTTAAGTACTAGACATAACGTATTGGTTAAACTGTAATGTTATGTTCTGGATTTTGTAATATAATAAATAGGTAAATAAAAATAGTTTGAGACGTTAAGCGCTCTACACACCAAAGCCGGCGGCCCGCCGGCACAGCCCGGCGGCTTGACCCGCCGGCCTTATTTTGTACTAAATAAAGCCGGCGGCCTACAAAATAAGGCCGGCGGGTTGGGCCGCCGGGCTGTGCCGGCGGGCGGTGTGTAGAGCGCTTTAGGTTAGAGTAATATTTCTAACCTCTTTACCGCTAGCAAACTATAAGAGTGCAGGCGAACAATAAAATGTAACTGTACCTATGTTATAAACAAGACAATTACTGTGTACAAAATGAATCACCATACTCCGAAGTATCATAGGCTTCTGACCTTTCAACCGATAAATATCGTACAACATCTAGGTACTAAAGTGAATGTGCATAGTGAATCATACAACTCACTAGCTAGTTGAAACATGAACATTGAAACAACGAAATTGATCTTACTATCCTTAAATGTCATAGAAGAATGGACAGTGTTAGTTACTTTTTCGCGGTTAAAAGTAATGAAAAATATCATTCAGCAGAATACACAAGGGAACCATAGATATCGCGGGAAATTCCATAAACAAGGTCTCGTAAAGCTTGATACACAATGATTATTAAATTTATTTGACTCACTCGGAAGTATTCAGCGGTTTTTGTCCTTTCAAGCGATAAATATTATTCAACATCTATCTGCATAGTGACTCATACAACTCACTTGTTTCAACAAATAGTAATTTAAATGTGTATCATATTGATTTCACTATTCATACTTAATATTATAAAAGTAAATTTTTGTGTTTATGGATAGATATATTTTTGATAGGTTTAAATATGAATGTCATATATTTCCAAAAAATCTTAAAGATTGCTTGGACAAGTCAATAAAATAATATTTACCTACTGTATTTAATACAGTAAATATTATTAACTGTATTTAATACAGTAGGTAAATATTATTTATCATTATTATTACAGTAAATATTATTTACTGTATTTAATACAGTAAATATTATCATTAAACTAAAATATACAATCAAAGACAAAGTTAAAAACTTCATTTCTAGATATTATGGTAATGATGAACTTTGACTTACATCGAAAGGCATACCTAGTTTATGTTTTCTACTTAATAATGAGTGCGTTCGTCGCAAGTACCTAAACCTTATATTCTGGGAATTATAATCGCCCACTTTTAGGTATTAAAGTCTCTGGTTTCTATGATGTCATTGTTTAGTCTCAGTTCAATATTGCTGAATAGAGATATTAAATATTTCCATTGATTTATAAGTAGTAATTATAGACGAGTTATAAATGATTTATTTAGTTAGAAGTTTTTTCTGACGTGTCAATGTAAATCGTTGTTTCTATGGAAATAAAATTATTGACTTTGACCACCACTTCAAAGTGCTATTTCGCTTATTGCTAAACAAAAAGTAGCTCTAAAGTTACATAACATAAATAACTTTTAGGTTGAAATTCAGGAGTGTATCTAACCTAACACACACAATCACGGTTGTCATTGTTATAATTATACAGACATTTTAATGTTTATTACATCCTGAGATACATTAAACATAAGATGATGATAGATGTGTCTCCTGGACATTTCTAGACGATTTCTATCAAAGCGCAACGTCTGACGAACAACAATGTCCAGTCCAGTATTATCACATGAGCATCAGCTAGATAACACCATAAGAAACACTATTTAGGTTCTGATGACACAGGGCAACTCTCTAACGAGAGAGATTAGGCCTCAATTTACCATGCTGGCCAAGTGCAGGTTCAGCGCACTATTCTAAGTCTGAACATGACGGTTTCCTCCCGATGTTTGCCTTCACTGTTAATTAAAGCACTTGTTATCAAAGAGCACATACATTTTTCAAGTAGAAAGTTCCATAGGTGCGCGGTAGGGTTAAACCCACGCCCTTCGAAATAAAAGTCGAGTGTGCTCCCACTTAGCCAACAAGGTTATTTTTGGTGCTAGACATACTTTTAACATTTTTGTTTGGACTTAGAAATATAATATTGAGATGGTTAAGTTACTACAAGGTTTATAATAAGTTATATTAAGTTTATATTAAGGTTATATTCCTAGAAACACTCATAATTCCCCACAAAGTAGGTCCGTATTCTTGTCAAAGAGACGAGAGGTGTAACCGTACAATTCATGACAGAAAATACTAGCAATTTGCCCCACACTCTTAACAAGGAACATCCGTCCGTTCAACAGATTGACAGGGGCTCCGAGAAACACCGCCAGCTAGATTTATTAAAACTAGCCACCGAAGTTTTAAATCACTCAGACAAAATTACTTATTTATACTTATTTATTAGGTATACGTAATTTATATTTATGCATATACCGATAATAAATCTGTAAGGGTCGGTTATTGAGTAAGTTAGTTAGTGTTTTCTGTTTAGCGATATGGTGTTTATAGGCTCAATATAATAATATGATTCAGCTAATTTGACGATTTTGAGATTTTTTTCCCGTGTGTATGTTCCGTCATAACTTTTAAACCAATGATCCGATAAATGATGAATTAGATGAAATTTGGTAGATTAAGATTGAGAGGTCTAGGACACAAGTTAGGCTATTTAAATTCTTGCTACTTATGATATGACGTGGCTCCCATACGAACATAATTTAACGCGGACGGAGTCGCAGGGATAGCTAGAGTGTTTAATTGAATCTTAATAATGTTGACCTAGTCTAAACTTTATTTGTTTACCTTGTTTTTACATTAAATACAAACCAATACACGTACCAATACCCTCTTGATTCATAAACAAAAATATATCAATGTTATCAAACAAAACAACTTTATCAGAAGACAAGTTGGTTCCCAATCGCTGCGTAGGTACGTGGCTTTGTTTATCTATCACAATAGGTTTTGGCTAGGGTGAATGCCCACCTGATTATGATTAAACCAATCAATACATATTTTTAGGTTTTCTTGTGAATTTTCAAATTAAGACAATGAAAAAAAATTGTGTTAATTTAGGTTAGGTTAGCCAGGTCATCGGTTAGGTTAGGTTAGCCATCGCCTTAGGTTAATATCACGTAATAATAATGTTTAGATAATGATTAGGTAATAAATAAAAAATTAAATAGTCAAATCCGAAAAAAGAACTCTCAACAAAAAGTTCGCATCAAAACTGACCTCTTTGGAGTGCTTCGAAGTAAACATGTAGTCAAAAAAATTAAAAGTAAATTCCGAAAACAGAACTCTCAACAAAAAGTTCGCATCAAAACTAACCTCTTTGGACTGCTTCGTAGCAAACATGTTGTCATAAAAAAATTTAAAAGACAATTTCGAAAACAGAACTCTCAACAAAAAGTTCACATCAAAACTAACCTCTTTGGACTGCTTCGTAGCAAACATGTAGTCTCCTTTAATCTGGAAGTCCTTGGCATCTTCGAACAGCACTGTCTCCTCGGTCAAGTTGGCCGGGTCTTCCGCGCTCAGCACCATGCTGGTACCGCTCGGCTTCCAACGCTCCACGTAGAACATCTTGGGGAAACCAGCTCCCGAAGACCAGTAGAACGTTTTTACGAAGGTCCGGATCATTTTGAACGTCTTTCCGCCATCTTGGGTTAGGTAGAGCTGAAAGGAAATAACGTTTAGTATGCAGTTCATTAACAAAGTGCTATTAATATAATTTGTTGGCTTTTCATCGCTAACTTTAATTACTTTTATAATATCTAAGTCATCTATAAAAGATCAGAGCTAAGTAAAACTACTAATGTGATTGTTGGTGATTGGTCAATTTGAAAATTATTCAAAAAAAAAAAAAATTCAAAAATATTTATTGGGAACATAAAACAATGGTTAGAGTACATAATTTTGTGAGATGACTCCGCAACGGTTTAATAAAATAAAATAATAATTTTATTAAAATAAAAGTTTCTTAAAACTACCAGACAGTAGACAGTACAACTGTAGAAGGTTATTAACTGCATTGAATGTTATAACAAGCACGAGATTTATACCGTTTTCATTGTTTGAATAAAAGGAAATTCAAAGAATAAATAATATAGAAGAGGCTTAGAAAACCTCGGCATATAAAATAATACTTTAACCCAAATACGCAATAGGTTTTCGATATCAATTCGATTCGTTTAGAGATCAAAATGATAATGATAGAAAACCATTATGCGGGTATATGGGTGTCTATATACCCGCATAATGGTTTTCTAAGTATAATGAAACACAATACATACAAAATTATGGTCACTACCAATAATAAATGAGGTCATTTATACATTATTATTGTAGCAAAATATATAGCTCGCGACTATCACACGAAATTTGACTGATTCAAATTTTATCCGTTAAATCATAAAGATTATTACATGTCGAAATTATCAATTGGCCCGTGTTTTCCTTCAAGTTTAGGGTCGAACGTTCCCAGCCATTATTATAATTGCAGATGATTTGATATATCACACGAATATTATTACCAGGCTGGTCGATAACCGCAGTAAGTTGGTACATTACAGAGACAGACTCTAATCTCTAAATTTAATATTATTTCGTCAATTTAGTTATATACCTATATGGAAAACATTTTTATTTATTAAGGACCTTGGTGAAGTTTAATTTATTGTTGATAATTGTTATTTAATTATATAATTGTATAATTATATAATTTATTTATATAATTGTTATTGGAGGCCTTTGCCCAGCAGTGGGACACATTAGGCTCATAAAAAAAAATTGTTATTTGGCTATTATTATATTTCTTTTAACAATTATATTTAATTTATCACTTCTTTTTCACAGGCATGGCGGATCATACTTAACGTAACTCAAGGTTACTTATGCAGAAACTCAGAAAGTACTTTCACTGACAAAATACAGTGGGTAGTCGCTTTCTATTAAGTAGATTAACGTTGAGCACAATGATATGGATTGTCTGAGCAAATACTAGATTTTACTGTGCGAATTGTTGATGCAACATAATGTTACACAGAGCTGTGTCGGCTAAGTGGGAGCAACTCGATTTCACACCGACACCGGTTTCCTCACGATGTTTGCCTTCAACGTAAAGCACACATAACTTTTCAAAAAAGATCGGTTAGTAAATACCTATTAGTGGACAAATAACAAATCATTAGGAATGTACTATTGACAGTCTGTAAATTACTAACCTTTTTAGTGGGGTTGACTTTGTCCAGTATAACAAATTTGTCCGGAAGTTCCTCGTCAAACGCTAACTCTGTAGGATGGAAACTCAGGTCAGATCTGTGGATGGTGTGTCCATTATCGCTTGTGTAGTAAAGTTTCTGATTAGCTGAATCCACAAAGACGCACTGTGTGACAAAGGGAAACATTAAAATATGTCGCCTAAATATATTAAACCTTATAATATAAAAGAAAGTCGTATTGGTTACACTTTTTACTATGACTGGTTGAATCAATTTGTCTGAAAATTGGTAGAGACGTAGCTTATAACCAGGAGAAGGACATAAGATACCTTTTACAGCAGGAAAATATAATAAAGCAAGCGAAGCCGCGGGGCGGAAAGCTAGTTTTACATAACCGAGTGTCTGGTTGTTAAATATTATGTATAACTAGCTGACCCGGCAAACGTTGTTTAGCCATATAAATAAAAAATTTAGGGGTGGACTACCCCTAACATTTAGGGGGATGAAAAATAGATGTTGGCCGATTCTCATAGATACCGGATAAGCACAAAAAATTTCATCAAAATCGGTCAAGTCGTTTCGGAGGAGTATGGCAACGAAAACTGTGACACGAGAATTTTATATATTAGATATATCAGAAATTAAGTATATCAGAAATCTAGCAAACAATAAAGATATTCAACCCATACAATAATATGTATCAAAATAGGCTACTTAATCTGCAGTAAATCATGAATAACGCGAAAAGTCACAGGCAGAAAGCTAGTAATTAGTAAGATTAATATTAATCAGAATTATTATAATATTGTTGAAGTAGATATGATATTGAATCAGGTGTTTATATAGAATTGTTTGGTTTATTCATCAGAACCTAATTGATACTAGGGCACTGACCTTAGGTTTTTGACCCCAGAAGTAAAACAGATAGACATTAAGTAAACAATAAAGAATTGTTATATGCACTTTAATTTAAGCAACAATTTTCAAAGTTTTTTGATGATTCTTAACTAATTATTGCTTATAGACACTATTTATAAATGAAGATAGATTTTCAAGAGGTATAAGCCCTACAATGGGCTATGAATATATTCATATTATATGAATATAAAATATGAATATATGAAAAAAAATCTAATTATTATGATTATATAGAAAGCAATAGGTAGTTAAAACAAAATTTTCGGGTCTATAACATCATTACACAAAAGTATTGTTACTACCCAAACTATTTCTAGATAAACCGACAAAAGTTTCTTTACCCTCAAAAAAAAGGTACTTGAATAAAATTATATACTTACAAACTCTGGAAACTTTGGATGGTTCACAAATTTATCCAACTGAGCATATCCACTGTTGGGATCATCTCCTAATCTGAAGCTTTCAGTTTTGTTGGTGAAGTTCTTTCCGTAGTCGTATGAGATAAAGAGAGTTGATGGTGAGACTCCTCCTTTGTTCCTTGGACTTGAGTCTCGGGCAAGGCAGATGATTACATTTGACCCAACACCGACCCAATGCACCATAAGTTGTTGATGACTGTCATTTAGATGAGTAGTCTGTTGGAAAGAAAAAAAAACTCAAAGGCATGTAGCTAGTAGATTTTGAATTTGCATTTTGTAAAAAATATTCATGCAGTAATTTATGCACCATTTAATTCTCAAGGTAGGAAAAATATTATAGGTACAGGATTAAGTATTAGGTGGTTTACATTTCAATTATAATTTAAAATAATTACGACGAGAGGAGGACGAAAGTAGTAGATATTAATAAATTTAAAGGCTAATTATGTAATTTAACTTTAATTGTTAGTGAAGAAATTAATAAAATTATTATTTTGGTTATCATAAGATTTTAAAACTACCCTCTGTAAATTTGCGCAAACCTGCATGGTTTTGCTGATATAATGCCAAATAAAACTGTCTAGTCATTGTCTTAGAACTAATTAGCTACCTAAGATCACTTATGTTGTTGGTAGATGACAACACACTATTGAGGTGCAACAACAAACAACCAAAATATAAATAAAGGCGACCTTCAAGAAACCTGAATTCACGCCATGAAAGAGATAAAAATAGAGAAAGTAGTAATGAAAACACTGCAGTGACGGTCAATTGCCGCTAGAAAATATGATAAACAAAGGGGATGATTAGACGCAATACCTACCCAGGTACTGATGTTACTGTGCACTGCGCTTGCAGAGCCGTTGGCTGACGCCAGCGGCGGGTCAAGCACCGTGGCCTGTCTCTTCCATCTTCCAGATGCAGAACCATCATCAGAGTTTCTGTTGATTACTGTTACTTTTCCCCGGGGCACTTCTTCGTCCGCTGCCACGTACAATGTTTTTCCCGGCGTGCCATACTGCCGTAATGCCGTACAACACGTAAATATTAATAGCAATACAATAAACCCTAAGCGATGAAATGCCACCAACATTTTGAAATCACTGCATGTCCTCAAACATCCAACCGATCGAACGCGAGATTTTCCTGAACTGGCAAGATTCGTTTCAGATTGATTTGTTTGACGTTGTTGGTTGTGCTGTTTTGGGTGAAGTTAGCACCAAATTGCAATGAACAGCTGACTGACATTGACAGCAGTTTACATAAGTTTAGCCAGTCACGTTCGCCACAATTTAAAGAAGTAGCTAATCTATATTTATATCTATATCTATATATATAAAAGAAAGTCGTGTTAGTGCCTGAACTTATAACTCGAGAACGGCTGAACGGATTTGCCTGAAAGTTGGCAGGGGGGTAGTTTAGAGCCAGGAGAAGGACATAGGGTACTTTTTAATTTTTTTTTTTTTTTCAAATCTAATATAATGCGGGCGAAGCCGCGGGCGGAAAGCTAGTTATTTATATATTCCTTCCTTCTTCTGAGATTATTTATATAAACTTTTGATTCCTTGTTCTGAGGTACTGTAGGGTCTGTACACATAATACTAGGAACCTATAATATTTGTTTAAACTTTGCTAGAAAATAATCTCATTTAATAATCAACTTTTCGTTAAATATTATTAATTCAAGAAGAAGCCGCTAATTACGAGCGCATTCAATTTTCATTCCGAAGGTCGTGGATTCAATCCCGCACGGATTCAGTCACGCATCTCTAGATTTTTCTTTTTGAAAATTTGTGTGCTTTAAAAACACGTGTTCTAACGGTGGAAATCATTGTGAGGAAACCAGCATGTTTTGAGGACTTTTAGTTTTAGATTAGGCTAGGGTACAGCCACAGATAACCCCTGTGGGTACAGCCAGGTTTACCTTCTATGTATTGTTATTATCAACTACTCTTATTCAACTTTGTAACTTGTTTGGAGACAGTTATAATTTTATTTAGTAATCTATATCATGTTCTGGGACCACTTCGTATCACACATTGTACAGACAGGTACATGCATAATCTGAAATTCCGTTTATATTTTTGTAATTTCGGATACATTCATACCATATTTGTGTCTGCCATACTGGCAGCCCAGTCACTACTTAAAATTTTAGCACTCAGCAATCTCACTACCTACACTGAGCGTAGTGTACTATCAATAATAAGAAAGTCTTATGATTTAATTCAAGAAAATTAAAATACAGAAAAACTGGCTTGGTAGTTTTTAGATTTTATATTGAAACTTATAGAACAATGACAGCCTGTCTTGCAGCAAGCTTAGCCTTCTGGCGGACTTGCGCGGCGATTCTGTCGAGGTCTCTGGTTCCCTGCACGGTCACGACGCGTCCACCGTCAGCAACCTTCTCCAAAAGCTTAAGTCCCTCCAGGGCTTGGAGAGCTTTGCGAGCAATGCTGCCTGATGATCTAAAAGAAAACAACACATACTTTTAAATGGAGTAGAGAACATTGTTGGTATTGTATGAATGGAAAATTGGTTATGATTTCTGGATTTAGAAGCAATTACCCATTTTACATAGCACTTCCTTTAAATGGGGTAATAGACAAGACCATTTCATGAGTGTTGTCAAACAAACTAGTGATTTATTACCAGGAGATAGGCACAGTTCTGTGTACCTACAGTACTAACTTACTGTCAACATTACAGTCCTGTTATGCTCGACAATTATTTCTAGACCCCAAAATTTATAATTGGTATTGAGGTGACCCATGCCTTGAAGTGCAATGTAAAATGGGTTGTAAAGATTTCTAGATTTATAAGAGAATACCCATTTTACATCACACTTACTTTAAATGGGGTGTAAAATGGGTCTTAGTCTAGTGTATAATTTTCTTAGTTTCTGGAGTGAAGTAATGAAGAGTTAAGGGTTACATGATATTATGTGACAGACAGTAGAGTGGGCTTTGAATTATAAGGTGAGAGGAAATATTCTTACCTGCAGAAGTGGGAAGGAGTAACTCCGTTACGCTTACGGCCACCGAAGATTTTGGTGACTGACTTAACACCAACGGGAGAGCGAATGTAGACGTGTCTGAGGATGGCAGCACATCTGACATAGAACCAGTCAGGGTCGTAGGGGGCCAGCTCCTTGAATCGGGCAGTCTTGACCAGGTCCATATGTTCAGGAACACGGACTTTGCCTGTCCTGAAAAATAATTCAGTTTAATCTTAGGAATCAAGAATATGCTGTAGTAAAATCCAAAATCATCATACTTAAAAAAATTATTATGGTCTCTTTTTTACTTTAGCACAATAAGTTTAATGGTTTAACTTACTTCTTTAAGTGAGCGGCAACAGCCTTCACCATCTTGTCTTGCTCAACATCCTTCAAAGTGACTGAACGAATCTATAAGCAGATAATAAGATAAATTTTGGCTAAAGAACCTCAGTAATTATTTTGATAGATTGAAGCTTAATCAAAGTATAATACTAAATAATTATTATTGAATAATTGCCATTTAACAACTTCACTGCCGGCCTGATTAAGAAGGTGGCTTGAGGAATGCCGATATTTTTTTTTACATACAAACTGAGCGTTGCTACTCCGCTAATTTGCGGAGCTGGCACCCCGCGCTCGACCCGCACCCCGCGAATATGCGGAGTCGGCATTGAAGTTGTTAAGTAATGTAAAAAACTGCAAAACAAAATAAAGCCTTAGTAGTACTTAGGGATAGAATAGTGAGGTTATGTTTAAGATAGACAATTCCGAGGAACAAAATCTTCTTCAGATCTTTAAGATGATGAATATAATATTGGTTACACACGGCGTTATGTACGTTTTTAAAGACATTCGCTAGAGAAGCCTTCTATGATGATTTTTCAATAGAGCACTACACTTTAGGAGACATCAAACACATTACACTCAAATAACACTGTAAAACTTGCAAAAACTTTTAGTGAGCAATAGACACCAACCTTGCCCATGATGTGTATTGAATTCAGCAAACTTTACTCGATAAAATACACTATTTTCATCGAAAAACCATGTGGTTTCCCAACAAAACGCACCGTGCCACGGATGACAACCGGAAGAAAGAATGAATTTTTTAGAGTTTCCAACTGAAATCCAAGTATTCCTACCGAGACAAAGTTTTTGAATCAAAATCTTTTTAGCACTCGTTTACAGAGGTTATTTAGTTAATATATCATGTAGTCTCAAACGAACTTGTAATATCTATGATTATATATTAAATTTATTGTTATTTATTATTAGAAATGAATAAAAAGCTCCGAAATATATGATAATTATTATGTAATAGTGGTAGGTATAGCATAGTTAAAATAAGACAAAAAGTGTTTAAGTATTTACTAGTTTAAGTTTGAACATACATTAGCAATATCTTCTTGATAACAGGCAGGATGCATACATTTTTATAACTCTGTTTTTGATTTCATATATTTTAGATCCGTATTGTCTGCAAAATTTAATCATACAACATTATTAATTTCCGAAAAATTTTTGAGAAATCAGTCACATAACCAGAATTGTAGGGTATCTATTTTTTTATGAGCCTATTGTGTCCCACTGCTGTGAAAAGGCCTTAATGATAAATTATAAATAAATTTAAACGGGTGATTATCTTAGATAAATAACTTTAGTTAAATATAGATAATTTCTATCGAAACAAAAATATTTTCTAGATAAACACAGAAAACACCCAGTAACAAATATTTGCAGTGAGGTTCAGGGTTTTCCAATATTTTAATACATTTTAAATAATGAATTACTTCCATTGTTATATTTTTAAGACTTAGCTAGTAACACAATTTATGTTTTTTTTTAATTTGTGAGCATATATTACCTGTGCCTTTCCACAGACAAAAATAATATCTGAACCAGTTTTGTCATTGTCATTTGACTCTGTGGTTGAAAGTTGAAAGAGAGTGAGAGAGACACAGACAATTTCATAATTTGTCAAACAAATCAAATAATTGGTTTGGTTGGTGCAAAATGGCCGCGAAACAAAATAACAATCTTCTAAATGGTAAATAATTTAGAATTTGTACGTAATGCTCTAGGTTACTTTCAAGTTTTTGGTACAGAATGTTCTTAAAAATTCTGCACAAAACTACAATAATATTGTTTTAATTCCCTAAGCTCGAAGATCTATAAAATCATAATTTTGCAGAACAGTCACCATCAGTTGATATTCCTTTGACGTCCTTGGAAGAAAGCTTATTTAGTTCGGAGAAACTTGACCGTGCTTCACCAGAACTTTGGCCAGAACAAAGTAAGTTATCTTTAGTATTATAAGCTTCTTAAGTATAAAATTAGGTCATCACCGATTATTTTTCAAAAAGCGCGCGATTTCTAATGATGTTTTGACATCCCCCACCTATTTCGACCATTGATTTTTGTTGCTGTACAGGTTGTTTTTTCGGTTAGAAAACGATTTATTTTCAAAATTTAATTTGAAATGAGTGAGGAAGGTGAAGATACCGAAGTACAAGTAAACGTAACCTCATTATCTCAATCTGATGTGGAACAACTTGAAGGTGATGCATCAAACAGTTCTGCGGATTTTTCAGTTCCTGGCGTTTCTGAATTCACGCCACTGCCAAGCGCTACAGAAACTACTGCATCTTGGAATAAAGGATTAACGAAAGAGGACTGTGTCTACATGCAACGTAAGTTGAATTAAACTGCCAAGACTGCTCACCACAACAGTAAATGATATGAACCATTATGAACTGGTCTATAAATAGATCCATTCTTTCCTATTTTAACAGGTCATATCCAAGCCTTAATATCCAAATCATATTTGTAGACCATATTTATATCCAAACCATATTTTTATCTTTTAAATATCTAATTGATTAATAAGGTGGTCTGCGCTCCTGTGGTTTAATGCATATAAATAGTGCAGTGTATATGTAAATCTTTGTAATTTTACTGACAAAATCTCTCATATTAAGATAAAGAGGCAATACATGAACCTCATTATGTTTTGGGACAAAACATTTGATCAAAATTCAACATAAAAAAGATTGTGTCTCAATATGAATTTATTAAAACCATGACAGTTTTTATAGTAAAGTGACCTTAACATGATGATATCTCACTTCAACTTAACAAGTTTACAATAAAAGTTAATATTTTCAGAATTGGGGTCTCTCTATGCTAGTGGACTTATAATGGAAGTAAAGAAGTTGCACGATCTGGCTTACCAGTTAGGACTTGAAGAAGCTAAAGAAATGACAAGAGGAAAGTATTTAAATATCTTTTCATCCCGAAGAAATAGATAATTATATTATATAATATAAGATGTTACATAGGACTTAAAATATATAAACTTAGTTATAGTTTTCCATTAATTTTTATTGAATAAATAATTTTCACAGTTACACAGTCCACAATATTTCTGAACGTACCTTTTAAATTATTTCTTTTAAGATTATGAGCAATTTTTTTTTTATTTATACTCTGTCAATGAACCTTATTTTCAATGGCCTGCTAGGCATTGCAATAAATGACCTTTTCTTAGGTTCTATGTCACCATAGTGATATTCGAGCTTATACTTTTGTAAAATCTGTAACAAAATAGAAAGATTTATGCCAAGTCTTCAGATCTGGATTTGAAAGTTCTTAAATTTAGGTTGACAGTTTGCTCACTGGGCATGGACTTAGATTGAGAACCATCTTTTGTTACGGTTTAACTAATAAGTGATGATAACAACATACCCTGACTACAAGCATAGACATCATAGTTTCAGCTATGTTTTGTGCCATGCATTTTCTAGTGCCATACCCAAATGGTATAGAGGCAAAGGCATGATAATCTTTTTGGTCTGCATTTAGCCATCTTTCTGGATGGAACCCTTTTGCATCCTCATAATTACTCTCTTTCAAAGATGCATCTTGGTTTGACATTATTATAAGGGTACCCCTAGGTATACTGAAATTAGAAAGGTTTTAGTTATTTAGGTTTCTGGATAAATAAGCATAAACTAAGTGAGATACAAGCATACTTGTATTTGTCTATAGTTATATTTTTTGGCAAAATTCTTGTAATAACAGGTATTGGTGGCACCAATCTGAAAAAAAATTAAATGTAGGATATAAATGTTATGCACTAAACCTTATTATATCAGGACATTTTGTTATAAAAAAATTAAAGTACCTACCTATGATGGTACTTAATATATTGAAATAACAAATTTGTCAAGTACATACCTCAAAGTTTCTTTTATGCAAGCTTGGAGATACGGAGTAGTCTTACTGATTTTTGTAAAATCAATCATATTGCTATCCGGGAATGCTAAAGAAATTTCCTTAAAAAGTTGTTTTTGAGATCTTGTATGCTTAGCTAAATGGTAAAGCAAAAATGAAGTAGAAGAGGTAACCTGAAAACAAAAAAATAAATGTCCCATGTCCTTTAAACTCATTGTTTACCAGGCTGGCCAAGTGCGGGTTTATGAATGTCACCTGTCCTTCAAACTTAGAAGAACATAGCTTCACCATTACATAGTGTAATTTTATGTAAATATTATAACTTCTACATGACTTACTGTGTTAACGCCGATTAAAAGCATATCCATTATAACTGTGGATATATCTTCAGCACTCATCTTTTCCTCGCCTAACAGCATTGCATTTATCAATGAAGTGTTGGCTGTGAAAGTAATCAATGAATTATGGAACAATCTCATAACATAAATTATCAAATACATATAATAATTGTATGGATCTTGACATAGTATCTATTTATAATATTATTTAAAAAATCAAAGCCACTTTTTGTTGTAAATTTATCACTCAAGATCTGGGCCGATTTAGGTGCTTCTATGATATTAGTATGTAAAGATATAGGCTACACACACGCACGATGTATTACTCACCGGCAACATCCTCCTCGGATTGATATGTCAGTGCATGCTCCGCTTCCAACACATGCTTGCCGATCAAACTAAAACCAAAATTCATCATAAAATAATTAAGTATAGTAAAACCATTCTAAAAATGAACTCCCCTCCACAAAACCGTGATGATTTCAACGTGTGAGAGGAAATACAGAAAAACAGAATACAGAAAAAAAAATACAGAATTCGGTGGAAGGGCGTTCATTTTAGAAATGGTTTTACTATACCTATGTCTTCTACAGTAGCGAGATAAGAGAGTCGCTATAACTTTAAAAGTAGTGGAAATTAATATGATGATGAATATCTAAAGAATCATACTTATCTAGACTGTCGCAGTGTTTCACAAGTCGACTCCAAGCGGGTGTTGAAATGAGCTTCCAGAAATGAAGGCCTGATTCGCATCTCACTATTGCTTCAGTCGCCTTTTCTAGACTATGATAGAGCCAAGACATATCACACTGACTGTATATTAGATCGGTTTCAAGCATTGTGAAGCGCTTTGAAAACAATATTAGGCCTGAAGAAGAAATTAAGTTGGATTAGGTACCTACCTATAACGTGCGCAATTGAAAATGAATTCTGTAAATGGCGGCGGTATGTATGGGTACGATTGGCAAAACAAGGATAAAAGTATAGACAGCGATAGAGAGTGAGCGAGAACGCATGCGAGCGGACGCCATTTACAGAACTCATTTCTAATTGCGCACGTAATACCTATCTATACTAATATTATAAAGAGGAAAGATTTGTTTGTATGTTTGTTTGTTTGTTTGTTTGTTTGTAACGAATAGGCTCCGAAACTACTGGACCGATTTCAAAAATTCTTTCACCTTTGGAAAGCTACATTATCCCCGAGTAACATAGGCTATATTATATTTAAAAAAAAATTAGGGATCCTTACTAAAACTCCAATAATGTAACATAAGGTGTAAAAAAACGACCTGAAAAATGTCTTACGTCGCGTGCGCTGCGAAAACTATTGATGATAGAACAAAATCATGTACTACGACTTTGCAGAACTCATCATTATCTACAAAAAATGTCGCGACAGCATATGTCTAAATATTATAGTTATGTCACAGTAAGCAGTTTTTTATTCTAAAATATTAATTTAGATATGCCGCCTCTTGAAAGGGTCTTCATTTGTACCTTGGTATTAATCCTTATCCAAATAAATTACTTTATATTCAAGACGGCTTTAATACCTTTTTATAACTTTTTGAATTATTCAATTCGGACATTTACTTCGGAAGATATCACGAGTTTAAAAATGCAAGTATTAGAAAAAAGTCTAGAGGTTGTCGCTCACCGCGCTCAGCTAGCCAGCATGCGATGTAGACTCCATGTAAGCGTCACTGGGGTACGGGGGACGGGGGACGGGGTGGAGTCAATGTAGTGTAATATCCTAATCCTAACAAAGGCTACTTTTTACCGCGGAAAAAATATATGCTTACGTGGGAAAATTCGATTTCGATGAAATTTTGTATGTAGATAGTTGCAAATAAAAGTATATGGCGAGACAAAGTTCGCGGGGGCTGCTAGTATTATATTAAATACTACATACTCATTAGATAAATGATCTCACCCAAGCTGTCAAACGCCCATTTATGTATTTCCTTAGTCAAATCTTTAGTAACTTCATCCTGATAGTTCCTCAAATTGTAAAGTTTCCCGGTAAATACATCGCACACATCATCAAGGTTTTGTATGTGGAAGGACACGGAATTATGAAGCGGCGCGTACACCATCGATCTCTGGCGATTCCATTCCATTCCCTGGCTGGAAGATGTTTTAAATTAACCAAACGTTATTAGTTCATAAAATTCAAGCCGTGTGGTGACAAAGAATAGTACCTACCTACTTAACGCTCCGTGACCTACCTACCTAGGTAGGTACCCAAAGTGTTTCGTACTTATAGAAGTTAGATGGACGAAAGTCATTGTTGCTTTCATAATAATATAAGTGGCATACAAAGTAAAATTTAAAATGGTAGTTCTATATTCGATTAAAATAGAGGTTTTAAGAATAGAATATAAGTTATACTTTATTGCACACCATATAAACAGAAACATAGGTAATACAAACTTAAGATTTAAATTTAAACATTTGGAGTGCAATGGGCGGCCTTATCGCTGTGAGCGATATCTTCCAGGCAACCTATGTATGGACTGGACAGTTATAAATATACAGACAGTGGTGTACATAATATACCTAACATAGGAAGTTAGGTATATAAGATACTTATATAAGTTTTAAGTTTTTATTAACCTCAAATTATAGATTAGAATAGATTAGAATTAGAAGAACTTACGCAGAAAACAATCCCCCGTAAATACTGTTTCTGTGTTCCTGCCGGTATTTCTCCAAGGAGTCCAGCGTAGATCTCACAGGATATTCACCCTCCATGTTGTAAATCTTCTGTATATGATCAGGGTGGTTTAGCAGCACTATATCTCCACCGACGGGGCTTACGAAGCGGACCACCGGGCCGTACTCATCGAACAGTACAGAGAGACTTCTCAGTGGCGTTTTCTTGTTTATGAAGGTCCCTGCCAACATAGGTAGTTTCAAATGAATATAGGTAAGTACACTATAATGTACCTAACCTACCACGTTTATCATCATCTTAGTCGGCCTTATGTTAGGATGCGATTAGAACAACATAGTTTTATCTCTGTTAAAGTTTTACAACGTTTTACTAAACTGAGTTTAAGGCACAGATATGACTATGACTATGACTTTCCCGCATTACAACTTATTTTAAGTAGATAGGTATCGAATGTTAATTGCTGGTCCTACTTAAAAAAATGTAAAATAACTATTTAATTTAATAAAATATTCTATTCTATTCTACTTACCAATATTTAATCCAACAGTTAGAATACTCGCTGTAATCTGTGTACCGAAATCTGACAGATACTTCCGTGCATTTGCCAGATATTTTAAAGCTTTAGGCCCAGGAATGTCATCAAACGATAGAACTACGTTTTCCCTATTTGATAAAACTAGAGGAACAGCACGGGTCGTTGGCAAAATATCCTCAACAACAGTATTACATGGAGTTGCTTCTACGGGCGATGCGGATTCTGATGTCATATTTATAGCTTCCTGACTTCGGGGTAAAGCATTCTGTAGCAAGACCTTAGACGACACCAGAGAACGAGTATGTGTGTACCAAGCCCTCAAAAAGTGGGGCCTGGTAGAACGCAGTAGATTTATCATTGCAAACGGTTTTGGATAGGTCAGAAATGTCTATTTAACTTCCTCAACAAAGATCTTTGTAGTCCGAAATTGTTTTATTTAAACCAGAGAATATTGACGTTTATTCACTACCTAGTTATTTGACAATAAAAAATAGAACATCAAGACATTTGAATTTAAGCGCCATTTGTCTATGGCGGTGCACAAAGTAGCCTACTGGTGCCGCAAGCACTAGTGTCATTTTATAACGAAACATTATAAAGTTTTGTAAAAAAACATTATAAAGTTTTTGCAGGAAACAGAAAAAAATCTGCAATATTAATTTATTCATTACTTTTTTAATCATTATGTACATTAAAATACTTCTATTTTAACGCCAATTGTCTATGCTGCTAAACAAAGTAGGAATTTTGCTATGCGCAAAATCACAAAATAAACTCCATAAATGGCAAAGTTTGTCATATTATTAATAATGTAATAACGTTGTGTCTAGCTGTAAGTTTTCTTAAAATTATGAAAAAAATAAAATAAAAAAAGCCGCTTTTATATTTATCTGACGTGTCGTGTTGTGACGGTATCGGGTATTTTGAACTTTTTTTGAACTTTGATCGGTTTCATCAAGGTTTCATACATTTACATACGTCAGAAGCCGTCACAACACACCACGCTGAATAAATATGAACGCTACCATATAAAAAGTATGAAACAGATACCGTTTTGATACGTCAGATAAATATAAACGCGGCTTAAAATATTCCTACTTCATTTCGCAAAATAAACGATTGGCATAGCATAGCATAGATAGAGTGTTGAACCCATGTATTTAATCTGTGATTTTGAAAAACACAAATTCTATGGATTATAGATACTTACTCTATTTTGTCATGTTGTCAATACCGCATTACTGTCAATGGTGAGAACTTCATTCAATCAACGTCTTGTCTCTCCTTCCTCTCCTCTCTTCGCAAGTACAAAAAATCGGAAACGAACGAGTAAAGGAGCCAGCCATTAGAGATGCGCAAAACAGTACTCTCTAATGTCATGCCATATGGCATGACATTTGGTACCGCGTCATATAGCATTTTATCAGTACGCAGTACTCTAAACATGACCCGACGTGACGCGCTATTCTTTGCTAAGTAATTTAAATTTTTATTACTTTTAAAATTTTATTTTATTAAACCTTTATTTAACAAAGTTGATTTCCCTTCATACTTAACCCCAATAATTACCTATGGTATAAAAAGGGGTCTCCAGGCTTATGGTTGTGTTACCAATAATATTGGCGTATTTAAAAATCAACTTTATAATACAATAATTGAGTTTTTGTACGATTTTTTTTACTTTTTGTTTTATAATTATTTTTTTATACCATAGATTAATTCACCATAGATTAGAATAATTATTGACAGTGACATTTAATACGACAGGCAGCAATATAATGCCATAGATAAAACAGAAATTTGAAAACAAAAGGGCGAAACGTTTTGTGGCCTTCTAGTACCATGAACAGTTGACGGTCTTTCTTTACGTTTGTGGTTGTGGTACTAAAGTACCCACGGACAGTGGAGGAGTGGGTAATGCCATGTGTCATGCTAAATTTTGTCGGGCTATAGGTACTGTTACAGTACGCGGTCGTGCTATATTACGCGTAATGCATTACTCATGGCACCTACACATCTCTACCAGCCATACAAAAGCAAAATCCAATGGTAGATGGCGGGAGTGATCTCGTGTGTGATATAACTGTGTTAGATTTAGTTTATAAATTCTAGTGTTTATTTTTAGTATAGCTTATAAAAATGACTAGGTAAGCTATACCGTTTATTTTACCGATCTTGAAAGACTTATGTGTTAAATAATATCTTCCGATTCAACATGAATGCATCTCCCAGTACCAAGGTGGTGCATTACGGTGAAAATTTATAAAACATTTACCTTGCAGAAGCAGAGCTAAAATAGAACTCGGCGATGTGACACCACACAATATAAAGCAACTGAAGAAACTAAATACCGTCGTGTTCCCAGTGTCTTATAACGATAAATTCTACAAGGATGTTTTGGAGGCTGGAGAGCTGGCAAAGTTGGCGTATTACAATGATATCGTGGTGGGAGCAGTCTGCTGTAGGATAGACACGACAGACAACTCGCGAAGGCTGTATATTATGACCCTCGGGTGCCTGTACCCTTACAGGAGGCTGGGCATTGGTACCTTGATGGTACAACATGTGCTCAAGTATGTAGAACAGGATGGGAATATTGACAGCATTTTCATGTAAGTAGTAATATTTTATTGCAACTTCAGTTCTGTACCTGTTTCCTTCTTTGTAAAACAATGAGTAAATGAAGGATTACAGAGGTTGAAGGTTATGTAGTGATGTTTCAATTTACTAGCCAAGAATAGATTATTTACCTGTTTTGTTTAGAGCTAACCTAACATTATATCTATGTGTAGATGGTCCTTGCCAATTCTTATTTACTACTAGCCGACCGCCAACAGCTTTGCTTGCTTTTTTTCTTAAAATATAGCCTATAACCTTCCCTGATAAATGGACTATCCAACACTAAAATATTTTTTTTAATTGGACCCTTCCTGAGATTAGCGTGTTCAAACAAACAAACAATCCAACTCTTCAGTTTTATAATATTAGTATAGATAATGTACTTGTTTATTTCATAACTTATTGTATTATATTTCAGGCATGTACAAGTAAACAACGAAAGTGCAATAGATTTCTACAAGAACTTTGGATTTGAAATTGTTGAGACGAAAGAACAGTACTACAAGAGAATAGAACCGGCCGATGCTCATGTCCTGCAGAAGACAATCAGAGAACCCTCTCAGTCCGCTGCCCCCTTAGTCAATGGATCTGTCCCGCACACCAAAACCAACGGCCATGATTGAGCTTAACCAAATAACTCATGCCACTGTTGATATGAAATAAGTGACAAAAGATACAACATAATATAACGTAAGAAATGCTGCAATCCCTCTGTGTATACCAGATTAAGGCTATTTTGTAATGGACATGGGTTTTTGAATGTTGTGGTTGTGGACATTTTGAGGCCATAAATAGTTATAATGATGACTGATGTTCCACTGATGTACATTTTGACAAGATAATATTTCATTGTATATTGCTTTCATGTATTAGTCAGCAAGTATTCTCTCTTTGGGAGTAGATTTTTGTGCTGACTATTTTGTATCTGTAAAATACATTTTAAAATGGTTAGAACATAATTACTAGTTCTAGGATTTTAGCTCTATTCTAGACAGTGGTATACTTAAATTTTCATCAGATTTCTCCTGTAATAAAGCTTCAATGCAAACTCAAAAAGAACTGTAGTCCCTAAAGTAATACTAAAATGGATGTTGTTCATAATCCTGCTTGTATGTTCAAATGAGAAAGGCATGTTGTTGTTTTGATAAACTTGTATGATTGTGTATAAAGTTATCATGCTTTTTATTTGCACTTATGATATTGGTTTTTATTTAATGTTGAATTTGTAACAAAATTATTGTTCTGTTAAGGTTTATTTTCTGAAACATGTTTGTAGTTTTTATAGTTGTTACCAAAAAGTCAATTGTCTACACCAAGCTCCCAAAAAGTTACTGTTCACTGCAACTTTAGAAATAAATGTGATTAACTAACTACATATTATGTTTCCTTTTTAAACTATTAGGATTTGAGTATTTCGATCTGTTTCAAGTTGATAAGGAAATTACAGGAAACTCTAAAATAATCAAATTGTATGTTATGTTCATAAGTACCTACATATTTCATGTTCTTATATTTTATGTGTGGGCAAGGTTCACTTGTGTGACATAATCCAATCGTTAATTACGAAAAGGTCCAGAGAACTATACATATTCTACCTTCTTGTAAATAATACACTCGTTAATTAACTAGTATCTAAACAGATTTCAATGATTCTTGAAAGGAAAAACATACAAAAACTTCCGAATAATTTTACTGAACTAAAATACATAATAACACATAATTACAATATTGTCGACTTGACAACTTTGGTAGGCAGTAAAATGAAATAACCTTGGGTCATATCTAAGGTGTAGACTAGGTATTTAATAAAAACTTTTTAGTTTAGAAGTTTAGATTTTCTAGGATTCATTTTGAACTATACCTATGCTATGAAATTCAAATAAATATTACATGAGCAATAATTTAGTGTCCTTGAATAAAATCTATAAAAATATTAATTGCATACATTTTTACAATTCCATTACACACAACATCAAATAGTTAAAACAATACATTATATAGCTTTTGGTTAATAATTTAAGTATGATTTAAATACTGTCATATTTTAAAAGCTAAATCACTATCACAGATATTTAAATTTGCATTTATCAATAAAGTTCATATATTTTAGGTATTTCTTGATAACTAATTGAAAGTTCCTTAGGTTAATAAAGCATTATAAAATATTGTACTAGGCTTTAACACATAGCGACATTGAACACAACTATTCGAAATACAGTAACCTTTTCTACTTAAAAGGGTATACTATAATATGAAGCTTAATATTTTGTTCACTTTTAAGGACAATTATAAAAATTAAAGTGTTTAACTAACCCGAATTCATTATGAACATTTTAAGATTAGGTAAGTAATTATTTTAAACAGCAGGACTATATTTCTCAATTTTAAAACACATATCTAGTCAAATAATTAGCCTTAGTTATTCAATTCAGTTGTGTAACATCTTTCCTAGCCCTAGGAGTTCTAGTTCACAAAAATATAAAACAATAGTAAATCGAGCATAGGTATGTATCTATAATAATAAATTAATAATTTAAATTCTGATATTGGTAATCCGGTCGAATGGTACACTGCAAAAAAAAATAGTTTAGTTTGTTAATTATTAACAATAAACAATCCAATATAATACAATCACAAGCCTTATGTTATAACAAAACTGTTTTAGTTATGAAAATAGATAACACAAATTGGTGAATGCCAACAGTTTAATCCTATTACATAGAACTTCCTCAGGACTATATTATTAGGATACTGAATCGAGTGATACTGCAGGGCGAAGTTAAACCACGATAGTTTTTACTCAGTAAAGTTTATGTCCGAGTAATTTATCTAAGAAAGCTTTTTAAGCTACACTTATTACCATAAATAGGTACTGTTATATATCGACACACCAATTATAATATAACACCGAATACATTAAACGATTTAGCCTCTATGCCGTGCGAAAATCAGGCTTTTCGAATTTGGAATATTGAGAGTTTATATCAGAGACTAAGTTTATTATGTATGTATATTGGTGCATATAATTTGTATTTCTTTGGTTATGCCTACGTATTTTAATTATTATTGATGTGTGATGGAAAATATGCATATAGAGTAAACTAATTACGTACATAATATTCAGAGCTTAAATAATATTAATGCATGTATTCGTACTAATTTGTAAGCTAACTTAACATTCCACGGTTCAATTTAACGGAAATCTACTGATCCGAGCGAAGCAACAACAATTTCGAAACTACTTATTCTAGAACTTTTAGGAAATGGTTTGCGTTATTTACTCTATGGATATGTTTAAGGACATTTGACATAAACTTCTTACCGATAAAATAATTAACAGGAATTAGGATAAATTATTAATTAATTATTAATCTATCCAACCCTTTTATGCATAATAAAATATATAATAATCAAATCAACCGAGCCTAATTTGAGTTCTTGAAGTGATAGTTATAATTTATGTATATCTATACTGTATCTAGTGTGGAAGAAGGATTTTTATAAAATGATCACAAACTATATTTTGTCTATGCACTCTTTTGTTAAAACATTAGGAAAAATGTTAGGGAATATTCTAACCGGTTCATTCAAGGCATTTGTTGTCTTTTATAGAGACCTAAGCCTAATAAGACAGTAATTGTCAATTTCAAATATCGAAAAAGTCGAAATCTTCGCTCGTATCATCCTGGTCTACTCTAAAAAACGAATTCGACAAAATCGTAAAAGCGACGAGTGTTTTGTCAAAGACAAGGATTGATTTTGTTTAATTGCGATTTCGAAAAATCAAAATTAGTTTATCAGAGTATATCCTCCGAGTTGATCCATATTTGTTGTTGTTCTTGCTATTCGATTATGAACTCTTTGGTCCTGGTTTCAAAGCACTAATCGGCACGGCAGCAGAGGCCGCACATTCATAACGCGGTAGCTTCATTATTATCTGGGTTGTTTTCTAAATCCATAAGTTGCTTGATCCGTTCTATGCACAGTTTTGAGCCTTCGTTCGCTTCTTTGGCCATCTGGAATCATAATTTAAAGATTTAGTTCATAGGTGGTTTAGGTTATTCCAGTTAATCTAATATAGGATGATTATTTTGACAGTTATCAACGCAAATGCGTTGGAGTAATCATTAAAATAAAATAAAAAAATATTGACAATTCACACATCATCAATCAAATCTAGCACCCGTAAGGGATGAATTATATTAGACCGGGGCGGGGCCGGGCCGGGGTGGGACCGTGGCCAGTTTCTATTACACCGGCCCGGACGGGACACGGATCATACACGGTGTAATATAAACTGCTTCATATAAAATGTATGTAACGTGGCCCGGCCCGGCCCCGTCCCGGTCTAATATAATTCATCCCTAACACAAGCTTCGTGCTTACCACGGGGCTGTGTGAATTGTCCAGCAATATTTATTTTATTATGTATTATCATGAATAGGTTTCAGACGCAATTTAAGCTCCCCGTTACATTTTATCTTGAAAATATTTAAAGCGACATTTTGACCATAAAAAACAACACAGCTCGGTTAAATGTTGTCCTACAGACTTGATGTGTTGAGTGTTAAGTAACGTACAAGTGAGAAGTTGAGGAACCCGTGCGGCAGTCCCTCCAGCACCTCTATGCCGACGGGGTTGCCGAGCGCCCGCAGCTTCTTGGCGAACATCACGCAGTCGTCTAGGCACGGGTCCAGGTGCACCGTCTGCAACACATATATCACTATACATACAATACAATACAAATACACTTTATTGTACACAAAAAAAAAACAAAAGTATAATGTGTGTGCGTGCGTTGTTGTGTGTGTGTGTGTTGTTGTTTGAATGTGCGTTGTTGTGTGTGTGCGTGCGTTGTTGTGTGTGTGTATGTGTGTTGTTGTGTGTGTGCGCGGTTGTGTGTGTGAGTGTGCGTTGTTGTGTGTGTGAGTGTGCGTTGTTGTGTGTTTGTGTGTTGTTGTGTGAATGTGCGTTGTTGTGTGTGTGTGAGTGTGCGTTGTTGTGTGTGTGTGCGTGCGTTGTTGTTGTTTGAATGTGCGTTGTTGTGTGTGTGTTTTTGTGTGTGTGTATGTGTGTTGTTGTGTGAATGTGCGTTGTTGTGTGTGTGAGTGTGCGTTGTTGTGTGTATGTGTGTGTTCGTGGTCTACGCACCAGTATTCTGACGGGCGGGAACATCTTGAGCAGTGTGTCGTCGGCCCAGTACGGCGAGAGGAGCGGGTCGCGCGGCACATAGAACATGAACTCGTCCGACGGACTGCGCGCTATCAACGCGTCCAGGTTACTGCGGACAGACAACCTACAAACAAACAAACAAAGTACAGTACAAACAAACAAACAAAATGATGAACTATATCACTTTCAAAATTTTCGTGAGTTATACTATTCATTTTAAAAACGAGGTGAGAATCGCGCGCGCGACCTGAGAGGAGACGGGGCACGGCGGGACGCTCACTCCTCCTGATGAAGACTGCTCTTGTTGTGATCGAAACGTCGAGAGTTTTTTAACTCCTGTGTAAATAAGTGAGTAATTCCCGTTTTTAAAATGAATGATGGACTATATTTGAACATGAAACGGGTAACATACCATGATTTAAATGTTTTTGAGTTTTCCGATATTTCGACACTGTTGCAAGCGCCATGTTCACGGACTGATGACACCGGCGGGGCGGCGAGCAGGCAGACCATTATTGACAAACCAAAAACATTTAAATCATGGTATGTTACCCGTTTCATGTTCAAATTATAGTTAGAAACCATGATAGTTAAAATGTTAAAATGATGGACTATTCACACAGCAACATCTAAGCCCCATGTTAAGCTCCAAGCTTGTGATACGGGTCCTAGATTTCTGATATATTGATTGATTCAGATTTTGGCCGTAAAATCACAAAGATCACAAAGACACTCGAAACAAATAATATAATATGCATATCGTACAAGTTTTTGTTCCGAGACGGGAATTGAACCCTCCACTTCTTGTGTCGCAGGCGGACCTTTGCCCACTGCGCCTTAGAGGTTCTCATACATAAATACCTAGGACCTAATCTTCAGGATGTATAAACAACGCATAGAATTAGTCATCATCATCATCAGAATTAGTAACCTATGTTAATTATCATCAGAACACTCATGTTATATCCAACTACTGGGAACGAGCTTTCTCAAAAAATTTGTTTGTATTTACTTACTCTTCTTGTGTGGGTCTCAGTATTGTGTTAGATCCCGTGATGTAGGAAAGCCTCGAGGACATTGCACCCATGAAACCTGTAGCTGCTTCGCTTATTCTAAAAAAAATAGACAAAGTATTATCCATTGTATCTATACATATAAAAATAAGTAGATATTAAGTATTCATATTTTTTTATACTGCTGCATATTTTACACAGTAACATCTACTCGTAACCCTGTGTTTAGGGTACTAGATAATACTAATATAATAATTTGATATTGCATATCATATCAAATAACATTTTTACATCAGAGATATGTATTGAAATCATAATGCTGAGGTTACTTTGATTTATTCTTTTATAGTTAGCTCTATATAGACTACAAAATTGGACAATAAGTAAAGCCAGCATAATTTATATACTTGTCAATAAATACATTTGGACTATTATGAGATATAACTTTTATTTATTTTATAAAACGGGAATTACTCACGTATTTACACAGGAGTTAAATAACTCGCGGTTCTCACTGCGCGCGCTCCGCGCAGTGAGAACCGCGCGCGCGACCTGAGAGGAGACGGGGCACGGCGGGACGCTCACTCCTCCTGTTGAAGACTACTCTTGATGTGGTCGAAACGTCGAGAGTTATTTAACTCCTGTGTAAATACGTGAGTAATTCCCGTTTTATAAAATGAATATTATAACTCACGAAAATTTTGAAAGTTAAATAACTTTTATTTGATAAGAGTATATATTATATTTATAATTGTACTTATTTGTAAATGCATAAATTTGTATTAATTAATACATATAAGTATTTAATAACTACTGTTATAGGTATAATAATTTAAATAATCGTGCATACTTGTGAATAAATAAATAAATTTGGAATAATATAATAATTGTGCAAGGCAATGCTAAGCATTTTCTTAGCGTAGTGCATATATATTAATTTAGCTACAACTGACCGTGTTTTCATTCTTTTCTTTGATTCTTTATCATTTTCAATATCGTTTAACAACGGTGGTTCGCCTATGAGAGTGCTTGAGTTCTCTGATCTGAGATCTACCTCCCTGTAATGTAAGGAAATTGGAATAATGTATAACTAATTTATGAATATATATGCCTTTGTTAATTAGGTTATTATAAAAAAACTTACAACTAATTAACTTTAATAAAACATTCGTAAGGGCATAATTACATTTTGAAAAATGTACAGTCAGTATTTAAATAGTAATTTTGGAATATTTACTTTTTTGATGACAATGGATTTTTTTTCGAATATGAATCAAGTCACTACTATAAAACCTTTTTTCATAGATTTCGACATAATGATCATCACCCTTATTTACGTATTTCGGCAAAATACTTATGTATACTTGTCTGTAATCAATAAAAATATTTGTATTTATTTGTAAAAAAAAATGTATGTACTTGTGAGATTCGTCTGCGGCGAATTTGTCCCTGATGACGGGTATGCGGCGCCCCTCCGAGTCTGTGTCGCTGTCCAGCACGTAGCGCTCCAGGAAGTCAGACACAACTTGCTGGGACTTGTCGTCCGGTGGAGTTATACCTGGAATCATATTCATTTATTTATATGTAACTAGCTTTCCGCCCGCGGCATCGCCCGCATTTTATTAGATTTAAAAAAAAAAGCAGTAAAAAGTATCCTTTGTCCTTCTCCTGGCTCTAAGCTACCTCTCTACCAATTTTCAGCCTTTTTAAAGAAGATATGGATGTATTTTAGGAGAAACAACAGCTTAAAATTAATCTTATATTATTATAAAGTTTATTTGTTTAAAAGCGCTACTCTCCCACGCTAAAGTCTAAAGGGCGGAATAAGAGTCCCCAAATTAAATAATGCGCTAATCTCAGGAACCGTTGGTCTGATTTGAAAAAATAAATTAGCGTTGGATAGTACGTTTATCAAGTAAGGCTATATTATATAAACAAGTTTTACCTTTCTTACACATTTATAATGTATTATGTAAAACGCAAGCGAAGCTGTCGGCGGTTAGGCTAGTTAAAATAAACTTTATGGAGCACAAAACAGTGAGCCAAAAATTCCGACAGATACTTAAAACGATGGCACAAATTAGCTTAGATATTACAATCTAGACTGAAACCTACCTGTAGCCGTATGTTCGCTCTGCAGAGAGGCCGCACTGATGGTCGTATCCGATGACTTCCTCCGTTCGCTGCCGGACTTGTGCGCCTCTAGCTCGGCCAAATCAGATGGTGATACCTCTTCGAACGATGACGGACACTCGCTGAGTCCTTCTGTAACGGATTGGAAATTTAATATTAACAAATGTAGCTGGACAATTCACACAGCAACATCTAGCCCCGTGGTAAGCTCTTAGCTGTTAGTGATATAATTTATCACCTAGCTACAGAAACATTACCATCTTCCTGAGTGTTTCAAAGTCTGTTACTAGTGATTCGAATTCAATACCTTCATTTATTCCTTAGACAAACAGTTCAAAAAGATTAAATCAAATTATTCTAGAAACAAAGGCGTATTACGAACCTATCAACGTAAATTGCAAGCGACCTTTCCTTGAGCTCACCTTGTGAAGGGCTGACTTTGAGGAATCCATTGGTGTCTACAGGTGTGACAGGGAAAGATATAGTTTGTCCTTCCTTCTTCTCCGTAGATCCTTTTCCCTTTTGACTACTTGAACTGGCGTATGCTGTAAAATAATAATTAATTATGATTATTAATATTATCGAGGCTTTTCCTAGGATGAGAGATATTGGGTTATTAAGTTTTATCAAATGTATAAATGTAACATGTGAACAATTTTTTTATATGAATGGTAGGTAAATAATAAAATGTAATGTGGTTCAAATTACAGAAAACGATTTCTGTAATTTGAACTTAAAGCCCTCTCCAATGCTACTTAGTACTTCTAGTCTTTAGGTTTCTACGCATAAAACTAGAACTCGTTTGGTAAGTATGCTGATTTTAAGGTACTAAAGGTACAGTACCTTTGAGACACCTCATCATGAACCCAAACGGCAGTATGGGGTCCATGAGACACAGCATGCGGGCGGGGCTCGGCACGAAGCTCACGATCAGCGGCGCGTACGCCAGGAACATGCCCTCCGGCACGCGAATACCCGCCTGCAGCACCTTTAGAGTACACGCGGCCACTAGGTTAGCGCCTGCTGAATCGCCCGCGAATATTATACGCTTTCCTGTAAAAAAAAATTTACCACTTGGTAAATTTAATCACTAATATGGTTTCAGACAAGGCAGATTGACTGAAGATGCTGTTATGAATCTGACGGCCAACATCGCACAAAATTTAAATAGTAACGTAAAATCTTTAGGTGTCTTCCTCGATCTATCTTAGGCATTTGACACTGTCTCGATTCCGATTCTACTCGATAAATTATCTAATCTTGGAATCCGAGGCAGTGTCCCATGATTTATTCCAAAGCTACCTCTCAAACCGGCAACAAATGGTGGTTATCAATGATATTTATAGCGAAGCGAAAGAGATACATTTTGGTGTCCCTCAGGGTAGTGTTCTCGGACCTACCCTCTTCTTAGTCTATATCAATGACTGGGTCAACTTGTCCATACCGTCTTGTAAAATCTTCACCTATGCTGATGATTAAACCACGCTTAAAGGAACCTAAAATTTTACAAGATATTGCTATGATCATGTAAAAATCCAACTCACTTCGCTCGCAGTAACAAACTTTTTAATTTACTTACTACGGTACTTTTATACAAATGGCAAGTCGCTCTCAAAATCATAAACTATCGAAAACAACATACCTGTAGATCCAATTTCCTTAAAATTGTTTAGCATCCAGCAATAAGCATAGAAAACTTCCTCCAAAGCTCTAGGAAATGGTGCTTGCGGCGCTAGACTATAATCCACGGACACAATGGGCACGTTTAGTTTCGCAGCCCAATCCCTGAGATAGGTTTCGTGAGATTTGGAACTTTGGGCCACGAAACCGCCGCCATGACAGTGGAAGAGAACGCCATCTGCCGGTGGAAGGGAGGGAGCGCTTTCGCTTGCCTGAAAAATCAATAAAATATGTTTAAAAGAAAAGTTTCGCTTATTTTTATTAGTAAAAGATTTCGTTCCGCTAGAAAATTAATTTTAACGCAGGCGCGGTAAGCTACAAATTTAATTTAATACAACATGTTTTAGATTCAACATCAAACTCCGTGGTAAGCTCGAAGCTTAGCATCTGGTGACAGATATGATTTTTAACGGGTCTGTACCGCATGATTTTATATTTACCAATGCGACGTTTCAAGAGCTTTTTACTCGTGGTGACAGAAAAACTTTATTTTATTTATTATGACTTTTTTGACCCTATTAGGTCTAGCTAGGGGGTTGTCTAGGGTATAATCACCTCGAAAACCTGGGCACAGGTCTCATTACTCTACAAGAGACCCAAAAATTGGGTCTTCTGTATAGTAATATGCATTGATGTGTCGATGTATCTATATTATTATTCTATATTATACCATCCCAGCTCTCTTGTTCAAGCTGATGAGCCTCACGTTGAGCGGCTGCAGCCCGATGTGCACGCTAGGCGGCAGCACCGTGCTCTGCCCGCCGTCCTTAGTGCTCACAGAGATGTATCTATATATACATACCATCCCAGCTCTCTTGTTCAAGCTGATGAGCCTCACGTTGAGCGGCTGCAGCCCGATGTGCACGCTAGGCGGCAGCACCGTGCTCTGCCCGCCGTCCTTAGTGCTCACAGAGATGTATCTATATATACATACCATCCCAGCTCTCTTGTTCAAGCTGATGAGCCTCACGTTGAGCGGCTGCAGCCCGATGTGCACGCTAGGCGGCAGCACCGTGCTCTGCCCGCCGTCCTTAGTGCTCACAGAGATGTATCTATATATACATACCATCCCAGCTCTCTTGTTCAAGCTGATGAGCCTCACGTTGAGCGGCTGCAGCCCGATGTGCACGCTAGGCGGCAGCACCGTGCTCTGCCCGCCGTCCTTAGTGCTCACAGAGATGTATCTATATATACATACCATTCCAGCTCTCTTGTTCAAGCTGATGAGCCTCACGTTGAGCGGCTGCAGCCCGATGTGCACGCTAGGCGGCAGCACCGTGCTCTGCCCGCCGTCCTTAGTGCTCACAGAGATGTATCTATATATACATACCATCCCAGCTCTCTTGTTCAAGCTGATGAGCCTCACGTTGAGCGGCTGCAGCCCGATGTGCACGCTAGGCGGCAGCACCGTGCTCTGCCCGCCGTCCTTAGTGCTCACAGAGATGTATCTATATATACATACCATCCCAGCTCTCTTGTTCAAGCTGATGAGCCTCACGTTGAGCGGCTGCAGCCCGATGTGCACGCTAGGCGGCAGCACCGTGCTCTGCCCGCCGTCCTTAGTGCTCACAGAGATGTATCTATATATACATACCATCCCAGCTCTCTTGTTCAAGCTGATGAGCCTCACGTTGAGCGGCTGCAGCCCGATGTGCACGCTAGGCGGCAGCACCGTGCTCTGCCCGCCGTCCTTAGTGCTCACAGAGATGTATCTATATATACATACCATCCCAGCTCTCTTGTTCAAGCTGATGAGCCTCACGTTGAGCGGCTGCAGCCCGATGTGCACGCTAGGCGGCAGCACCGTGCTCTGCCCGCCGTCCTTAGTGCTCACAGAGATGTATCTATATATACATACCATCCCAGCTCTCTTGTTCAAGCTGATGAGCCTCACGTTGAGCGGCTGCAGCCCGATGTGCACGCTAGGCGGCAGCACCGTGCTCTGCCCGCCGTCCTTAGTGCTCACAGAGATGTATCTATATATACATACCATCCCAGCTCTCTTGTTCAAGCTGATGAGCCTCACGTTGAGCGGCTGCAGCCCGATGTGCACGCTCGGCGGCAGCACCGTGCTCTGCCCGCCGTCCTTAGTGCTCACAGAGATGTATCTATATATACATACCATCCCAGCTCTCTTGTTCAAGCTGATGAGCCTCACGTTGAGCGGCTGCAGCCCGATGTGCACGCTAGGCGGCAGCACCGTGCTCTGCCCGCCGTCCTTAGTGCTCACAGAGATGTATCTATATATACATACCATCCCAGCTCTCTTGTTCAAGCTGATGAGCCTCACGTTGAGCGGCTGCAGCCCGATGTGCACGCTAGGCGGCAGCACCGTGCTCTGCCCGCCGTCCTTAGTGCTCACAGAGATGTATCTATATATACATACCATCCCAGCTCTCTTGTTCAAGCTGATGAGCCTCACGTTGAGCGGCTGCAGCCCGATGTGCACGCTCGGCGGCAGCACCGTGCTCTGTCCGCCGTCCTTAGTGCTCACAGTGAGAGGTTCGGGCGGTATACTAATGATCTTGTTCACGGCTACTGTCGTCGATATTAGACTTGGCACTCGTTTCATTATTTCTGAAAAGGATTTTCTATACAAAAACCTGGTTGGATTTGGTCAACAGTTGGTAGACAATTTTGAAAGTGTAGTTCGTGGAATTCCCGTTTATCCCAATATGAATTTAGGATTTTCCATTTTAGGGTTCCGTTACTCAAAAGAACAGAAACGTAAGCTAACGTTATCAGGATGCTTTATCTTAAATTGATATCTTGATTCTCTTGATTGATTCGCGCGGACTCCTCGCGGAGTTTTCTTGAGGATTTTTTGTTATTTTACAAGTATTATTGAAGACAGGTCAATAACGTTGTATTCTAGCGCTACGGGATGGACTTAATGAATTACATTTTCTTTCTGTACACCGAAACACAATTCTTTTTTCAAATATCCCTTACCACTTTCAGACAGAAACCAGAACGCCTTGCAGAACTCAATACTGGCCGATTGCGATATATTGACGATCCTTCTGGCCCTCATCTCTGGGTCGATAAGGTACTGACCGCCGGTCCACATGGAACTGATCAAGTTGCCGCGGCTGTAGTAGGCCTCTGAGAAACCTGCCATGCATATTGATATGCCTTTTAGTATGCCGCGTATCGACGGGATAAACTGAAAGGAAAAGTTCTGTTTGTTGCTGTTTGCGTTTGAATGACATGGACGTGGGTAAACTATGGATATACATTTTTGTTTTTTTTAAATATTGGTGGACATAACCAATATTTCATAACATAACAATTCAACTTCTAGCCCCATAGCCTCAAGCTCGAAGCGGGTGGTAGATTTCTGATGTGCTTAATATAATGCTTAGACATCCGGAACAAATATCTGCAGATCATACAAATTTTGTTCAAAGGCGAGAATCGTACCCACTACCTCCTGCGTCGCAACGCCCGCTGCGCCATAGAGGCCATCATATCTATTGCTTAAGACCATAATATTTATTATCCTTTCAACATTATTGACTCGTGGCTAATTAACTCCTGGAGTGATGAGATCTTTTATAATGTCTTTGATAAAGTCAAGGTAATCTCACACCTACGCATGGTATGTAATAAACAGTATAACTTCACATTTACGGCTATTCACCGGATGGCGTTACGCCTTGTCGCGACTGTAATGGGTTATGGCTCTAAGGCGGTTGCTATTGTTTTCTCATGTTAATGTGTTCTATGAAGAAATAAAGTCACCAAAGTGTAATAAAAATATATATATCACGATGAAATCTTTACGGTATAATGTACCTAATATCAGACAGCCAGATTAGTTAAAATTTTAAACATTCATTAATAAATTTACAATACCAATAACAAGAAGTTAACCTTAGATTCGGTTGTTTTAGCTACAGCTAGAATGCTATGAGGAAAATAATTCTTTATTACTCGGTCAGCAATCAGTGACACCTACACAACGTCATACTCATTACCTTCCAAATAACTTTCAAAAGTTAAACAGAAATCTAGTTTTAAAAGTTGCCTTAAAAGTTGTCCTGCGCCAATAGTAGATCCTGTTGTCGCATTCTTTTAGTTTTTGATTGCTGTAAATCATACACGTAATACAAAAGAGATCGCTCTTTAGCGATAAGGTCGACCTTTGTGCGTGTCACTTTTTGTGTTTTTAATCATGTGTTTTGTTTTTGGTGTACAATAAAGTGTTTTAGGGTTCCGTAACCAAATGGCAAAAACGGAACTCTTATAGATTCGTCATGTCCGTCCGTCCGTCCGTCCGTATGTCACAGCCGTTTTTCTCCGAAACTATAAGAGCTATAAAGCTAAAATTTGGTAAGTAGATGTATTCCGTAAACCGCACTAAGATTTCATAAAACATTGAAAAAAATTAATTACATTTGGGGGTCCCCATACATAGGACTGAAACTTAAAAACTTTTTTTTAATCGAAACCATACGTGTGGGGTATCTATGAATAGGTCTTGCTGCGGAAGCCTACATGGGCGAGTTCGACTCGCACTTGGCCACTTTTTTTACAATGTAGGCGAGAAACAAGAGCAATACTATTGCATGGAAAACACGATTATGAGAAATTAATTAAAAGTATTTTATTACATATATTATAGACAAATTCCTGTATCCTTGATCCTTACAGCGGGAACGTGTTTAGGAGGCCTATGGTAAATCCTAGAGGTAACATTTCATCCGCAAGTTGACGGTCAAATACTAGCCCTACTATAGGTACCTACTATACCTGAAATCCAAGACAGCGTCCGTAGAAGCAGTACTGATTGATTGTATCAGCTTGCGAGAAGAGTTCTTCAGGAGTATGGTTCTCAGTGGGGAACAGTTCTCCCGTCGGCGCCCAGTTCAGCAACGTGTGCAAGTGTAGGAGGCAAGTGCCGAGGGACGCCAGTAGTTGACCACACGATTCTATTTCCCTGGAAATATGTTTGATGATTAAAGGACTACGAATAGATAAATAAATAAATATTGCTGGACAATTTACACGGCGACATCTAGCCCCGTGGTAAGCTCGAAGCTTATATATAATGATATTGCTGGACAATTCACACGGCAACATCTAGCCTCGTGGTAAGCTTAAAGCTTGTGTAACGGATGCTAGATCGACTGTCTTTCCTAAGGTCGTGGATTCAAATAGCGCACTTCTAGATTTTTTGCATTGTAAAAGTTATAATAATATGAGTTTTAAACGTGTGCTTTAAAGGTTAAACCAAACATCGTGACCGGCTTGGTCTAATAAGTTTGAAGGACGTTCAAGTGTCGTCAAAACTACTAAGGGATCTATATGTTACATATTAATGTACCAGAGTTTTTATGATTTCCCTATAGTATACATTTGCGTAGGTAATATGTATATTTTATTGTAAGGTCAACCATAAATTTAGTAAAGATAGGTACATTTATGGTTCGAAAACAAGGTCAAATTTAAATTTTATTAACATGTTTTGTTTAATGGTGACTTTGTTTTTATTTTATAAATCTGTTTTGATATTTATAAAAAATATTTAAACTTAGTGTATTGTAGGTATTAAGCATATCAGATATTATGTTTATATACCCATGTCTTACTACAAAGCTAGATATTCCTCTAGATATTAACGACCCAAAGTGTATCTAGGCCTCCGGCACCAAAGACATTAATTACTTCTCTATCCCCAACCAACCCACTCAACGGCCTGCAACTCCTTAAGAAGTTACATAACCAATACAAAGATATAAATTATTGTACTTACTTCACAAAATGTCCTTTTCTGAATAGTAAAGCATCTCTGCCTGTAACCACTTGTCGACTGAGTTTGAGGCCGTGAAGGACACTAGAGTCCACAACAGACACAAAAGATCTATAACCATTTCCTGGGGATTTCGAGTCAAAGTCATACAATGGTGCTACCTGAAACAACACAATATGTATTTATACAAATTTATATAATAAATATAAAGAAATAAAAGGTATTTAGAGAATCGTTCAATATATTTTTATTGTTTATACATAAGAAGAGGCTGCCTTATCAACAATTATTAAATAAGTCATTGCTTGGTATATAAATAGAAGATACATATGAAATATCAAAGATTATTCTCAAATATTGGTCATTAGGTTCTTAGATTTATAAATAAAGTAGCTTTTCACTTACCTACTGTAAACAGTACATAATACTACATAATGTAAAACATGTGGAACCAATAATCTTACTAATACTAGGTGTTCTTTAGTTCATTGTAATTACACCAGATGTTATCATAGTACAAAGTTTATACAAAGTATACTTATCTATATTGTATTTAATATTCATACAGGTCAAAAATGAATCATATAATTTGCAGATGTGTGAACTCTGTTAACTTTGTTACTGCTTTTGTTAAGTAAGTGATAATAAAACAACCCAGTGATTATAAGACCTTAATTATACAAAGTAATTGTGAATTTTATGATAACTACTGAAATCATAAAACTGACCCTTTTAGTGTAGAGGGTTATAAAATATTTACTTATACTGTTTTATTACATTCTTAATAATAATTAAATAGAAATAATTGTGTTGATTATACTATACTGGGTTCTATTGGGGAGACTCACATCTAGAAATACCTACTTTTAAAACTAACTAATAATCTTAATCAATCAAAGATATTATCAAGTTAGTTATAAAAATAAATAATTATTGCTGGACAATTTATGCAGCAATATCGAGCTCCTTAGTAAGCTTGATTTTACATACACATTTGATGATTTATTATGTTGTATTAATACATATTTATTCGGTTCTATTGCACTTATGCTTCAACTAATGATGGTTATGACATTTCTATAAACACCACCTATCGTTCTTGGGATACTTATATATTTTTAAGGGCTGTGGATTTTGTTTAATAAATAAAGTTTACAAAAACATACCTTTCGCACATGATCTACAAGCGGCCACACTGTATCTATATGATCCACTAGAGTCATGAAGCCCTGGTACAATCTCTGTCCATTTTCACTGTCGTCCGGCAGAAAGTATGTGGCGTTGTTCTGGCAGGAGTCCTTCAGTGCCTCGTACATCCCATACGTGGATGGAGACCCTTCTACCGACTCTTCGCAGCATAACGAAGCCTTTGCTGGTGACTCTGAGTAAGGCATCCTCTTCCACAAGTTCCCCGAAGCAAAACGAAACCCGTGACTAATTACCTTAAGTCTCATCTGCAAAGATTTGAATATAAACATCGGACGCACTTTATTTCATCCTTAGCTGAACTCAGAAGAAAAACATGATAAAAACAATTACAAATTTGTTTTGTGATTTGGTTACTTAACAAGGAATCATACTGAGATAATGTTCACTCAGGCATTAAATTAAACATCTAGTTTTCGTATTTACACAGACGAAATTTTGGATACGTAAACGTTCGTCAAGCAATTAAAAATTTATCGAATGAAGAAAATATTTTGAAAGAACCATGAAAAGTTGACAACCAATAATTAACCCCACCAAACACAGCAAAATGACAAGACAGACATTGACACTCACAAATCAGCTGTTTGCATGAAAGATCATATCATGGCAATGGTATTTTTGACATTGACAAATTAAATTAATGTTTTTTTTTAATTTCTTGTTGCTGTTGCCGCATTTTTACCTGTGTTGTGTTGTGTGTGTTGTTTTGGTTTTGGTGTACATTATAGAAATGATTTGATTTATTGCAATGGAAGATTCTTCAATGGAAATTGAGCATTTAGAACCAGAACAGACAATACAAAGTACTGAAGAATCTATTGGAATCGATGAACATGCCGCCAATCCCCAAATTAACCAAATATACGAAGAATCTGTTCAGGACGCAGAGCCGATTACATACCAGTTCCCAGCTCTATTTACGAGCAGAACTCTGATAGAACTCTCTAACAGCTCTTGGTCTAGATCAGCAGATGCAAGGCACGATATTCAGCCTTATTTGCGAGGCTGTAAATGGTCTCCGGATGGTACCTGTTGTCTCTCTGTTGTCAACAACGATGGGGTTCATATCACTGAGCTCCCGAGAGATTTGTACGAAGGAAACGTAAATAGCGATCGTCTTATAGATGTACTGGATTCTGTGATCCATGTGAAGGAAATTGGTACGGTTTACGACTTTTGTTGGTACCCAGGAATGAATAGTTCAGTACCAGAATCTTGTAGGTTAGACAAATTCACCATTATTATAACTTATGACACAAATAGTTGTACATTTTCTAGGCTTTCTTGTTTTATTTTATCAGGGTCTTATTTATACATCATTGTAAAATATATACAAATTATTTTTGCTGTATATTGTACATACACTTGTTACAAAAACTAATTTGATGATAATATTTTATATGAACTTAAGACACAAACCAGTTCATTAACCTTCAAAGCCCCTCTTATCATCTTGTAAAAAAAAATCAATTATTACTCTTGTAGAAATTAACAAATTAAATATAGTGATTTAACTTGTTTATATCTGTACATTAATTAATATTCTTTACAGTTGGATAACAACACGCAAGAATGCTCCTGTCCAAATGTGGGATGCCTTTGACGGCTCACTCAGATGTTCATACCGAGGCTACAACAGTGTTGATGAAGTTGAGCCAGCATTGTCGGTGACATTCTCTTATGATGGGTCACAAATTATAGCTGGGTATAGGAGACATTTTAGGACCTTTGATGTCAACAGGTAAATAAATAAATATTGCTGCTAGCTAAGTACTAAATATCTGATGTTATATTACAATACATAAATAGATAAATATTTTTATTCACTGTTACTTCCATACTCTTCTAAAATAATTATAAATTGTATTTAACTTAGGTACTACATTAATATAATTATTTTATATTTAATATAATCTAAATCTATTCTTCAAATATTTAATTACATTAGTTAAATATCATCTATATTTTATTTTTATTTATTTTAAAAACTTTATATTGTTATAAATTTTCAGGCCAGGCAGAGAGTTTTTAGAGCATAAAATAAATAGTCCATCATCATGTTTAACGACAAGCGACAACCTCATAGCCAGCGGATCATGGAACACATCCATATCTCTTTACAGTACTAACGAAGGAACCTACAAAAGTATAGGAAAAATGCATGGTCATTCAGGTATGTTGAAAAATAGCTACAAACTAAAATAAGTATAAAACTAAGTTACTGTAGTAGTTGTAGTACTGTAGTACCATTTGTTGTGCGGCGGCTGCCTAAGAATAGAACCACCCTGATGATGGGCAGCAGCACTGGTCTGTGTACCAACTTATAGTTACCAACCTGCCTGGTGAGAGTGGTGATTATACCAAATCCCTCAACATCCATAAGGGTTCCTATTGGGGTGACTTGTTTGATTCACAAATTCTTATAAATTTGATATTGCGAAGAATTGCATTCACTGTTTTGGAAAAATATTGACATATTACACAATAATACCTAAACTCTTTTTCTTAAAAAAACCCAAAAATAGCAAGTGAAGTCAGGCTGGCATCTATAAATTTAAACACAAACAAAGGCTTGGAAGAATTCGCTTTTAGCTATAAGGTCGCCCATTGTAACACTTCTTATGTATCTATATATTTTGTAATGTTTTTTTGTCTTGTGTGCATAAAGTATATTGTATTGTATCATCTACAGGCGGAGTTACCCATATGAAATTCACGCCCGACGGTTCAAAACTAGTCTCCGGTGCTCGCAAAGACCATCGCCTATTAGTGTGGGACATTCGCTACTACCGCCGGCCCCTTAACATCCTCTCAAGAGCTGTGGACACGAACCAAAGGGTCTACTTCGACATATCGCCCTGCGGAAAGTACCTTGTGTCTGGTAGCACGGACGGGCTGGTCAAAGTGTGGGATGTTGATAGAGTTGATTGGAAAAACAGCTTGGATGCTTTCGGTGATGGAGATAATGCTACTCATAAGGTGAGGGTAATGTTTTTAGGGCTCTGTAGCTAATTGGCAAATAAACTGAACCCTTGTAGATTCAAGATATCTATCTGTCTAGCCATCCGTGTTTATAAGCATAAGATAATGTAAATGATGGATATATGATCTTATCAAGGCTCCTGGTTCACAGTGGATGCAGGCTGCATCCGACCGTAATACCTGGAGGGAGCAGTGAACTCTTAATTTAGTTAACAAGCCAAAGTAGTATTTATAAAAAAAATCTTAAGATTAATGCCATTATTATAGAAAATCATAATTTTAACTTACGATTAGAATATAGGTGGTTTTACTATACTTACATGCTTGTTAACCTTATTTCACTTTCAAACCCTTTGTTAACCTTATAGTTGTCTTTAAAAATATTTTTATTATTTTTCAGTTCCCCCTTCACCAAGACTGCTGCAACAGTATATCCATTCATCCATCGCGCCCGGTGATCGCCACTGGTTCCGGTCAACTGCATCTGGAAGACCCAGTCGATGCCACCCCCGATGATACTCCAATAAATGACATAAACATTGATACAGACAACAATGATTCTCCAATCATTGACATAAAGCATGGAATAGACAAGTATTCTCTGGCCGCTGAGAATAACCTTATTTTCTGGTGGATTGGAGATGTTGTGACGTGATATTATTTATAGAAGAAATATACTACATAATTGATTTCATTTTTTTATTCATGTAAACACGATTTACATGGACACGTCAAGTAATTTATAGGTAACAGTTATAACTCTAATGTAAATTACTACTTATTTTAAATTAATTTGATAACTCTAATTAATAAAGTCTTGCATTTTATATATGCGTGGAAATAATTTATCTTGATAATTAGCTTCAGTGTTTTATGCTGATGTAGCGATAAGATCAACATTGCATTTATCTCTGTGAAGGTTTTACAATACAATGTTAATAAACAATAAAATCTGTTATTTTAATTAAATTAAATAACAACTTTGTTAAAGAATATGTTTTTTCTTATAAGATATTCATTTTACTTATCTGAGAAACATAATAGATAATTTATTCTTATATTAATTCAAGTGGATCAGTCAAACTGGACTGGTTTGTACTGAACTTTCATCACCATCATCAGCCATCGTGGGATTGTTAGACATAAAGGTATAACGAGTTGATTTACTCAGACTTGACCTTTTTCTTAAGTATTTCATTTTATGATTCGTTCCCGGTCTGAACAACTTCTGAAAATTCATAGATACCTACTTTAAATTATCCAAACGACAAAACTTAAAGGAACGAATATCGCTGACTGCCATTTTCTCAATGAATTCACAAAGTAAGGGGCTGAATAATAAATAAATCTATATTATTCGCGCCGACTGGTGTCAGGATTCGACCTAATTGTATTAATTTCAGCCGGCTCCTGCGACGTAATTGGTCGAATTATTTTTTAATTCTAAACCTTTGACCCTATTTCCTGTTCCACATCACGAAATTGGCTTTTTGGAAGATTACAAAACTTTGTAACAAAAGATCTTAACTAGTTCATGCATTCTAGCCTTTGGTCAAAAATGGTTAAAAAATGGTTTAATAGATACATAAATTACCTATCAATTTAAAAATCACTACCAAGTGCCTAGACAACCTACTTTACAAATAAATACCCAAAGGTTTCCTTCAAATAAATTCTACTAGATACCCGAATTTGAACTGGAAATTGAGTTAACTGTTAGTTTCGATGAAAGGCTCCCCTTTTAGCGAAACTAACATTAGGTAGGTAGTTCAAAATGTAATGAAGTAATGCGAGTTAGTGAGATTTCTATTTGTTTGCTGACTTCATTTTCAGTAAATAGGAATGTTTATGAAACCAAATGTAGCGTTAAATATTTGAGTAGCTGAAAGTAAGCGTGTAAGTGACTTTTAAACAGGACCTACCTCAGTCAGCAAAGAGCAACATAAGATGTTAAGTGAGAATCGATGCTGACATATGAACTTTCATTCTTAAGGTTGTAGACCACTTAGGTAAAGGTTTCTACGACTCTACTTATAATTTTATTTACTTATACTTACTTAACATTTATTTGTAAAAAATATATTTCCACGTAACTAGTACATACCTATAAGTAGATATCATTTAATTTTGTGTTTCGAGTTTACTGATATTTCGGAACTGTTTTAGGTGCCATTCTTCACGGAGTATTAAAATCGGACTACGAATATATTTGGGGATACCCCTTATGTTAAAGTGGGATTGCTTAGGTGAACTGCGACCTTATGCCAAATATCCAATTTAGTGCGCGTTTGTGGTTTTCTCCGTTTAAACCGATCAGACAGTGGAATTGCGTGAAAACTTTTATTATCCAGGTGAAAGAAAAGTATCTTCTAGACGTAGGTACCTATCCAGGCAATTTTGCTCAAAATTTTATTGTTTAAGTTTATTGGAATGTATAAGTACCTAGTTAGTACCTCTAAAATTGTACCTAGTTAGCTATCTTCTTACTAGATGGGTAAATATGAATTCAAGACACTTGTACATAAGGAAAATGTTGAATATTAAAATGATACTAAGTAACATGATTGTATTGTATTTAGGTAGGTTGCTGCCTTTTTAAAAGCCTAGCCATTTTGTTCAGGTTTTGAGCATTTTCATGCATGACATCACACGCCTTCCTTCGTAGTTCCTTAGTCGCATAACTTTCGGGTAACCGTAAAGGTCAAAATTGCCGGAAAATTAATAGTCGCATGAAGCATGTTTACGGGTAAGGCCTCATGGCAGTCAGCTTGGCACGCAATATCCAGCGGTCACGTCCGCCGAAATAACTTCGTTGGCTCATCAATTTATCAGCCTGAGACCCATCCGACATTTGATATGCGCTTATCAAGAAAAAGTATGGCTCACTCTAATACTAAATCCCTGTCTTACGTTGTAGATAAATTTATAAGGTCTCTGTGGATTCCTGCGATATGTCAACGTAAACGCCGGGTTTTATAGCTGTGTATGATTTTATCTAGCTTACTCAGCGATATGGGTAATTTATTACCGAAGATACGGGAAACTTGGAACAAGTTGCAAAAGTTGGTCAATGAAATAGCGAAACAAAATAGCCTCCGTACAAAGACGTCTTAAAGTTTAACGACGCCGTCCATCTTTATAGTGTTCTTTGTTGGTTTAGTTTCGTGTAAATCAAAAATTTTAGCTACAAGTAGATACAACTATTTTTTCCTCGAGTTTGTCTTTAAGTACCTACTTCTTTTAATTTATTTTAAATACGTCACATAACATTTGGATCTTGCAATTTATTAATATAATATAATTGTCGTATTTGAACTATGAAAGTACTTATGTCTGTATATTGTGTGTGCGTTGTTAGAAGTTGACAAAAAATCCCATTCTGTTGTTTCTCGTAATTTCACAAAAGGGTTCCAAGGGAAACCCTAAATCAGAAAAAGTGAATTTCCTTTACCTATGAACAATGATTTTATATAAATCATTGCCTATGAAGCATAAAAACGTACACTTCGTGAAAATTCATTGTCGTTTGTTTGTAGGTATATGTCTAACAAAATGCTATGAGAAAAATGAGATGCTCAGCTATTTTGAATAAATAATGTTAGAGGAACCTTTCTTTTTGGCCCTATAGACCATTATCTTGATTGTATCCATCACATTCTTTTGGGTTTATGTTTTATTTAACGCCAACCGTGTCTTTACTTGAAAATGAAATTTATGATATGTACAATTTACGTGAATGTGTGATCGTGTCTTTACTTGAAAATGAAATTTATGATATATGTACAATTTACTTGAATGTGTGTACCTTGGCTAGCAAGTTTCACTTGAACTTGTGGCTATCATTCCACTTTACCCGAGTTAAATTAGATTTTCCGGTTGAAAAAATTTTTTTACCGCAGCCTAAAGTCTACTTTCCAACTTTCTTCAAACCAATATTATAAAAAATCTTCAACTTTCTTCCAAATCGGCTCAGCCGTTTTCCGTAAAAGCGCAATAAAAATCGGAACATACAAACATTCGGGTCTATTATATAGAACTGTAATTTAAAATAGTTTAATTTAACTCTAATTAGGTTTATTAATTAACTTAGCTGTTGATGTACAATTTTCATAAATAATGCAATTAACATTTCCTGTTTCAACAATTTTAAGAAGTATTTCGAAGGAAAGGGTTTCTGTCCCGATTTTAGATAAATTGATACCGTAAAGTAGGTAATTAATGTGTTTCCTGACATTTACAAGAACGCACAGTGTGTGAAGATAAGCTCACTGTTACAATAACGCGACAAGGCGTTCACGCATGGTTAAGCAGCACCAACCTAGTTAAGGGTTATCCCAATTCTCCCCAAATATTTTGAAGGAGAGATTTGAAAAGGTTCATACTTAAGTTTAAGTTTATTATTCACGTAAATATATATATTTATAGACGATAATGAGATAATATCAAACATAATTAACACAAAAAATAACAATCACAACCTAATTTTAAACGTTTATCAGAATTACCTGCCATATTTGTAAGGAAAACCAATGAATTTGGCAAACAGTTTTAGACTAGGATGCTTAAACTGAGTTTATAGCGGTGCTTTAACTGAGTATGCTTAAACTGAGTTTAAAGCAACGCTTTAAACTGCGCGTTCTTCTATTCAACAGTGTATCTAAGTATTGCAAAGAAAAGTGAACAAAACTTTTATTATAAAATTCATTTAAAACCTTTATCCTTGTAGATTAATTAATCTCAAAGCCACAAAATGCTCATTTTAATTAAACGCTTGCCTTAGAAATTCATTTATTCTGGTGACAGCTTTAGCCGAGGCTATCCGTCTTTTGTGTATGGATTTGATATAAAATTCCCCATTAATTTTTCGAGTTAATCTCGACTAGGCAAATAAAGTCTTTTTTTCTGAATAAGTATATCAAAATTAATTGTCATTGATCATTTTTCTCTACCTGTTGGTGATTGCTGATTGCAGTCTTCTTTCAAATCCATGAGTCAGGGTGGTACCTACTATTCCTAGACGTGCTGCCATAAAAATGAACAATTTATTTTAATAAATAATGTTTAATATCAAATCGAAGCATGCGAAGAATTTTTACTAAGGAATATCTATCTCAGATAGAATATTCGTAAAATCCTTATGATTTAAAATCATATTACGAAAATACATAAATTTTAAAATAATAATTTTTACAAGAATATGTAAGGTACGAGCTACATCATAGATAAAAAAAAAGAATAAAAATCAACATGGACTTGATCATAAAAAGCAAGTTCCACTGCAAAATAAAATAAATCTCCAACCTCTTCGCAACAAAGGTCTTGGCATGTCGCATTACTTTTGTAGAGAGACAGACGGATTAGTCAGGATTGTGATACTAAGCCCCCAGGGATCGAGATTAGGTATAAGAGGGTGACCACCTTGCATTAATCTAGACTCTAGATTCTAGGGAGTCCGGAGTCCGGGCGTTCGACCGTGTTGCCAGCTGAGTTAATGATTAAATTATGCAGGTACAGACGGCTGTATGCATCTTAAGCTGTGCGGGATTACCTATCTACCTACCTATTCAATGTTTATTAAGTAGATATAAACAATTATTAACATACCGAGTTATTAAGGTAAGTATAACGTGCGGTGTCCCAGACGTCTGAAAGTTATCTACCAAATTTCATAAAATTCGGATCTTTGGTTTATGAGTTTCAAAAATTAATAATTTTTATTTACCATAATTGAAACATTATTAGATACAATTATCTTTTGCATACCTAAGTCTTCACACTAGGCGATGCCTATACGACACAGGCCGCATCTCCTAGTGTGAAGACCAAAAACCGTGGTGTAACATACAATTTGCCTTCGCATAAAATTGTTTCAAAGTGTTATTATTAATTACCTACGCGAAAAAATGGAGGAACATACATACAGAAAAAAATCTATATATTGTCAATTTTAGTTTCAGTATCATTATATTGAGCCTTTCATACAACATCTCTGAAAACAAACTAGATTACTCGAAAACCGACACTTCCATATTTATTAGGTATTTAGTATTGGTATAGTAGGTATAGATATATTACAAAGGATCTTTGGTACATTTCCACAACAATAGAAACAAACAATGCCCAAAACAAACTAACAAGGGTTTGATTTCCTGTGCAATGCCATCTAATAAATCCTAGATTAATAATTCCAATCATATTACATACCACTAATATTATTGTAACTGTAAATCTATTCTATTTGAAGATTTCCAGGACAATGGCCAATTGGATAAGGTAGTTCTATGCATACCAAATTCCCATACAGTTTGAAACAGAAGATAAGGCAAGAGAAATTCTGGAAATACTATGGGGTCTATTATTATTATAAATTAACTTACGGCATAAAGGATTTACCTTATATAAACATTTCTTATGGGTATACATAAATATGTACTTAGTCATAATGATGATGAAACTATTAGATCAACTAAATTTCGGTTACATAATATGTTCGTCTAAGTTTTATGTAGTTTTTGTGGGCAAACTTTAATAGATAACTTAGTCTAAGAGAAGCAAGTCTAAGTTTTGGGTCTTTTATAGCAGCTTACATTTCTTCATACCCATCTTCTTTGACGGCTTTGTTGACCTACGAATAATTAAGAAATATATGCTTTAGGCCGTCTAAATACTTGCCTAAGATCTTATCAATAAATTTACTTAAACCCATTGGTAAATTCGTTCCTGATAATCCTGTGTGAAAAACTTTTCCAATTATGAGAAAATTGTCGAAAGTTTAGACATTCGGTGTCAGTTATTGTAAACTAAAAAAAAATGAATTGCTGGTCGTTAGTCTCACTCAAACTTGAAAACGGCTGGGCTGATTTAGCTAATTTTGATTATGAAATATTGTTGTAGTGCAGGATAGGTTTAAAAGGTAAAAGCGAGCGATGTTGCGCTTGGATTACTTAGTAGGTACACATTACATAATAAAAAAATTAAAAAAGCCTTTTATTTCTTACATACAAATAAATAATTTAGAATGTGGTTTTTAAAGGTATCATCCCTTTAAATGGCCACTGAAACCCAGCACAATGTAAACCTCTTCGAACGCCCCGGACGGTCACATTAGAGCGATGATTAAGCCCTTACATTTCCTAAAGTTCACATAATAGCAATGTGTAGGTTAGTGATAAAGGGTTCGACCGTTTGCTGCTTCACGCGATTATCTACTGTCATAGTTTCGCGAAAGGACAGTTGGTCTGATTGGATTTATTGAGAGCTTTTTGTATTAGCTGAGATTAAAATAAAAGTAAACACTATGCAGCCAAATCGGAACAGAAGCTGAAGAAGCAGATGCTCTTCATTCTGTTGACTGATTAGTCAATTTAGGTGATCCAAAAATCACAATTTTTAATAGATAGGTAATGTAAATGTTATTCAGTGTGTATGAGTGTGTTTAGATCAAAATAAACAGAGTTTAAAAACTAGAACAACTTAAATTCAATTAATATTCTAATTCAATATTAGTTAATTCCATAAATACGAACACCTCTTTTTTACCCCATAAAATCCTTCATAGGCTAGGTAGAAAGTTTCTTTTGATTAAAAAAACTGTAAGAACTAGTAGGTACTTCATTAGACGTATGAAGAATAACAGAAAACCAATAATAAATTGTTATTTTATATTCCACTTATTAGAGTCCTTGCTTAGCGTGCCAAGTCGCATTTGTAATCCATTGACATTTTTCTTTATTCATCAAAAGTTAGATATAGTGAAAGTTGAACTTTCTGACATATTTTGTATTTTATTGACATTTGTAATTTCTAAAAATGTGTAAGTAATTATTGATTTTTGACATTTCTGATTCAGTAACTATGTATTTGACATTTATTATGATTATTATACTATTTGACGTGTAAATATTTATTTTTACCATAAATTGATTATTTGATTATTATTATTTGATTAATCGAACAGCTAGATACTCCGGTTTGTAAATATATGTACTTATATAGCAGAAAACTCATTTACTATTTTATACTTCTCATAGTAGAGTCCCTGCTTACCGTGCCAAGTCGCGCGCAGCTGGTTACTCCATACGTTACTTTACAACCACTTCCGAATCGCCATTCCAGCTGCCACAATCGTAAATAGCGAAGTGGCCTGCCTCTGTCATATTTCTAATTCCAAACCCATTATTGGCGTACCCGGACTATCCTCTATAAATTATATGTGAAGAGGTTCAAATGTTTTCGGATAGTTTTTTCTATTTCGCTAAATTTCCGGGATAACTGTTATTGTTGAGAAAATCACCGATGTTGTAAGCTTTTTGGTTGTTGATTTAGGCACTCTCTTTTACGACCTCTGTGGCGCAGCGGGTGAAGGTCTGCCTGCGACTTAGGAGGTTGCGGGTTCGACAACCGCCTAAGATAGGAAATAAAATACGATCTGTAGATATTTCCAGGTTCCAGGTTAATCCATATTGAACTAAGTTTAGAAGATAAAGGCTATGGAAATAGATTAAATTATCAGATTTCGATAGAAAATCCCCTTTTGTAGGCCTAAAATTCAATTGTAAAGGAATTTATAGCAATTCGTTTCTGCTATAATAGCACTTCTCTTCAAATCTGTGTTTGACGCAGACGCAGAGGAAACGAGCAAATTGGTTGTGATGGACAAATATACATCATTGTTGATACAACAAAACATGGCGATGAACATTTATTGCTCCTTTGTGTGAAAATATTTCAAAAGGAAAGTGTTAAGTACTCGTATTTTGAATGCCAGACTTAATATAAAATGGTAGATATCTACTCTATATTCTGAAATTAGACTGACGAACAACTAAGGGATTTTACAAGGGTTCTATACCTTTAAGGTAGGTACTTAGGAACAGTTCAAACTGAAATCGAAATATAACTGCTCAATGGTTACCTATTTTAATCTAACAGATCGCACCGAATTTGAAAAAGCAGTGTAAACAAATATCCGTGCCAATCTACGGTTATTCCTGTTTGTTCCACGTCAACAAATCTTTTCAACTGGCCCACTTGTCTATATTGCTCAAAAACAAACAATTCGCAAGATACATCTGTAACAGAAAGGCTCGCTTTTATCACAAACGTTTTGGGTTAATGTTTCGGATGGGTCCCAGTCGTGACTTTGATTAACGAGACTGTGAAAATGGAGTAGGCCACTAATACTCCATACAGCCTATTAGCGCCTGCGGTAGCTCCTATAAATAACGTAAGGGAAGCGAACCTACACTTATCCAGAGAACATACGTATCTCGTGATTTATTAGACATAAAAAGCGAGAGCTAAATGCGATATAATGCTCTTCAATTATTTAACTATTTTATTCCAAAGATTAGATGTAGATATTAATTTTAAATAACATTATTTCTGTAACAAATTAATGTGTTTTTGATTATTAAGAATAATTTACCACATAGTCCAATAGGGGTGAGGGATTAGCAAACACCGCGCGAACGTCCATCAACAAGATAGACAGATGATCTAAGATAAGAACGCTAATGGCTCACGGTGGATACAAGTCGCTTCCGACCGAGAAAACTGAAACAAAATAGGCCTATGTTAACTAGTTACGTTATGGTAAATAAATATTTATTCCTTACATATTTTTATTTTCAGTTATAATTTCAGGAATTTGAATTAAGCAACTCGATTGTAAAGTTTATTAAATTATCGGAAAATTATATCAAGAGTATATTTAATACGCGGAAAATTAAGAATGAGATACTCGTATAATTAAGTTGATGTTTAATATGCTTAATATTTTCTTGTTTATTAAAAAACAATCTGCTTGGACTTGATAATACAGTAAAAAAATATTGAATTAAATTTTCAGACACCCGTATAATCTACGAAGACAGTAAGATAGGTTTCAAATTTTTCTTTCTCTCTCGGTATACGCAGCTTAGAATATTTAGTTAGTACATTATTATGGTTAAGTTGAGAGGACCTAACAACGTTTAAAAAAAAATATCATAAGTCTCGTTTCCAACGAATAGGGGTTTTTTTAATTTTATTTCTTTTTTTTATACATTTTAGGAAAAACTTACAGATAACACAAATACACTGAATAAGCACTAAAGGCTAATTACAAGTTTCTCACAAAAAATTTAAATGATCTTTAGTTTATGAAGCGTTATGGAAATGAGCGTTGTTTTATTACACACACACAAAACCATTCTCGCACTAAGTCATGCATTTCTTTATGGAGGTTATTAAATTTTTTTTTATCAAATTATGAGATACTTATCCTACTATTTCCGTATTTCCTGTTCAGATTCTGCGTTTCACTGCATAATGACACTCAATAAAATAATTCCCCAATGAAACGACACAAGTTTTAGTGTTCGCGTTAAACAGAAGCTAGATTGATCTATCAAATATAATAGAGAGATTAGAATTTAATTTAAGTTACTCTTAATAGCCTTTTGGGATTAAGACTTTGGTTAACCGTACCTACTCTGGATTATTAAAGGGTTTCTTAGTTGTTTTATAGCGTCCTGATATTAATAACTACGATTGTTTAGTTATTATTGTTGCAACTTGCCTTAAGTTTAACACTATCTGTGCCCATTACACACGCTCATACCTACTTAATTCCAGACTTAGGCAAAGGGATGCTGGAATTTATATAGATTTTTTATTATTTAATATAGATTCCACCTACTTATATTTTATAATTGACTAGCTTCCGCTCTCGGCTTCGCCCGCGTGGAAATAAAAAGTAGCCTATGTTCTTTCTCAGGGTCTAAAGATTGTATGTGCCAAATTTCATCAAAATCGGTTGAGAGGTTTATTCGGGAAAGCGTAACAGACAGATTTACTTTCGCATTTATAATATAAAGTAAAAAGTAAGGATTTAAGTGTCATACTACTCTTCGTTTGCTTAAAAACTTTATCCAAAATACTTAGGTATTCCACAGGTCGTTAGCTAGAACTGTCAAAACAGTTTCCTCTTAGCTAAAAACTTATTTGCCTCTTAGAGATAGGTAACTAGAGGGGAAAAGTTTTAAGCAAGTATGACTACAATAATGAAGGTGGAGGTCACAGTGTAGGTACCTACTGGAGATTCCAAACTCCTATTTGAAATCTGAACACTTGCCCTAGTTTTGGTACAAAGTTAACAGACTTATACTTGGTAGGCTTTTTTAAATTTATAAATACTTACTAGATGTCTGTCCGCTCTGCGGTTACGCCCGCGATAAAACATTTTCTTTGGTTCTGTGTTTTCCCGGCATTCTATCTAACTCTTTATCAGAAAAACCAAAATCAGTTTTTTATCAAAATTGCCTTGGTATTTTTATCTATACTAATATTATAAAGCTGAAGAGTTTGATTGTTTGTTTGAACGCGGTAATCTCAGGAACCGCTGGTCCGATTTAAAAAATTCTTTCAGTGTTGGATAGTCCATTTATCGAGGAAGGTTATAGGCTATATTTTATGAAAAAAAAGCAAGCGAAGCTGTTGGCGGTCGGCTAGTTTACCTATAATTTTCCCCAGCATGTTTTGACGTCACGTGACTTACGAACTGGGTGTACGAGTATGAATGAATGAAGTAGCGAGAAACGTGGAAAGTGCAAGTGTCATTCACCTTTAAACCAGGAAGTTGATGAGTTCAACCATCCCCTATGCTCTTAGGAGCGCAGGTTTCAAACTCTTTAATGGTCCCCTTTCTATCCTGCAGTTAACTTTTATGATGCGCTTTAAGGCTGAAGCGTGACGTTTGATTCTTACGGTCTAGTCTAGTCGAATGTATATAATTAAACATGTATAGTAAAACCATTTCTAAAATGAACGCCCCTCTACCGAATTCTGTATTATTTTTTTCTGTGTATTCTGTTTTTCTGTATTTCCTCTCACACGTTGAAATCATCACGGTTTTGTGGAGGGAAGTTCATTTTTAGAATGGTTTTACTATACTGGTGTTTGTTATTTAAAAAAAAAACAAGAAAACGTCTCACACTCCCTTGATATCAAAGCAACTAAAAGTAACAAAGTATGTAGGTACTTTTTTTATAAAGATGTTGGTACTTAAGTGTTTATTAAGTTTTATTAAAGCCGTGTGGTGCTGGTCTCAAATATAGGGTGAGATGGTACACTTTCATTTGGTGGGTGTACCAAATACTAGAAGACGGTCAGTAGTCAGTTTCGTTCTGAATAGGACAGTACAAATACTGTACCAACTTATTGTGATCACCAATCCTCATGGCGTGGTTAAAATACCAAATTCTACTTTAATTAATAAAGTTGAAGAATTTGTTTGTTTCAACGCGCTTATCTCAGGAACCGTTGCTGGTACGATTATAAAAATGATTTCAATGTTCAATAGTACATTTATCGAGGAAGGCTATTAGGTTATATTATAGATAATCGAAGCAGTCGCGTCGGTGGGTCCCGGCCGGTTAGTTTAGTGTTATAATGACGAAATGAAATATTCTCCAATTGTTTCCCATTTCATTAAAATGTTTTATATAAAGTGAGTGTCGTTTTTCGTTGGCCATCGTAAAAGGTGTCATAGACCACCCAATTTTGGGAAGCTGAGTTCTCGAGACGACATTGATATGACATCAAAAGCCATTGTGATTCACTGTCTCAGTCTCAGAGCTCGAAAGGCGAAAACGTGCCTTAGAAAATATTTTATTTTCTGCAAAGATCTTGAAATAACATACCTATTTCAAATCCTACTTTCCTTTCACAAAATTCATTCCTATTGTTCGTTCAACATAGCTAGCTTCATTTAGAATTATGTTACAGCATATCAACAAACTTTTCCTTCAAAATGTTTTAAACTTTGCAAATTACCTTTCGCGTCCAATTTATTCTTTACGAAAAGCAAATAATAAAATTAAGAGCGTATTACAAAGTTTCTGCGTCAACAATATTCTGCTAAGCTACTGGTCCTTATCCAAACCAAACAAAAACAATAAAACAAGTAAAGTTTTGTACATTCTCTAGCGCCCTTCAGTCGTAAATCTATAACGGGCCACTTTATACCATAATTGTTCTTGTTTTACGGTCGATTTGCCCTCTGTACTTGTATTTATCCATTTTATTACACGTACGGTTTCGTGCAGTTTTGAAGTGAATAACTACAATAAGGTTTTATTCGGGGGGAAAATTTATTTCACATTTCAGACAGATTCGCATTCTCTGGGGATGCTTGTCTCCGGTTCTTTATTGAAATTATCATAAAAAGGAAACACAATATCGCTGTGGAAATAAAATGAGGATGGCTGAGACATGATAGACGGATTTCATGTTATAGTGCATTGTACTGTCGGATTTGTGAACCGTTACACAGTCTGTCCCGTTATTAAGTAGGTAAAATATACATTCTTGTTTATAAATGGGAAAGTGTGTGTCTGTTTATTTGACCATCTTAAATAGAAAAACTACTGGATTGGTTTTAATGGAATTTGATACAGATAAAAATTGAACGAACATAACCAGAGAAAAAGTTAACAAATACACTGAAACTACAAGTGCAGTTGGGAATGAAACATCGTATTCTAATCACAACCTGGCAAGTTTTAAGTAGAATACGGAGGAAGGATGGGCCGGAGACGCGAAAAATCGTAAAATAAACGAATTACGCTAGAGGTTGCAAGTTTGATTCCCGCTTCGGCACAAAATTTGTACGAACTGCAAATATTTGTACCGGGTGTTCTGAGTGTAAAATATGTATTATAAAGTAAATCAGAAATATGTATTATAAAGTAAATCAGTAAGTAAATCAGAAATCTAGCACCCGTAACACAAGCTTAGAGCTTATCACGTGTCTAGATGTTGCTGCGTCTTAGTATAATAAACTTAAATAGTCCAGCACAATTTATTTATTTGTACGTGAACTATAAACACCGATCACGCGTGATATCATACCTTAGTTTTGATAAGGACACGCATGAACCCTTCTAATGAACGCAACCTGGACAAGGTACTCAATCCTCAAGTGGATTCATACTCATCTCGGGTTGCGTGCCCATTAAAATAATTGATAGCCCTGAAAAGGAGCCCCGAGAATCATGTAATTAATTTTCTGTGGTTAAATGTGGATCTATTTTGGTAAATTAGTAGGTACTTCTGTTGTGCAAAAATCGAAAAATTGAGTATGGTTAAAAAATTAATCATTGGCATGACTTTATTTTCAATCGTTACAAAACTCTAGATTTCTACAAATATAGAAACACAGTGATTGATTCACTTATAAATTATAAGGTGTTTAAAATAGCAATATTGTTCAGCTAAAGGCAAACATCGCGAGGAAACCGGCATGTTCTGAGAGCTTTGTAAAATTTGAAGGCCCTGTGTCACTAACCCGCACTTGGCTAGCGTGATGAAATGTATAATTTTTATTAAATATAAGGCTAGTGTTATTGGAGTAATCTGTACTAGTTCTCAATAAATAAATGAAATAAGGCCTCCCGTTAAGAGAGTAATCCCTATGTCCCAGCAGTGGGAACGTATAGGAGTGATGATGATGGAACGGATCTGATATCTTCCCATTAAAGCTTTCCATTAAAGCGTTCGGGAAACTTCGCAGCGTCTTTTCGTCCAAAATACCTCCTCAAGACAAAAGTCTTTAATCAGTGTGTGTTGCCAGTGATGACATACGGATCCGAAACGTGGTGCTTCACTATCGGCCTCATCAACAGACTCAGAGTCGCTCAAAGGGCTATGGAGAGGGCTATGCTCGGGGTTTCCCTACGAGATCGAATCAGAAACGAGGAGATCCGTAGGAGAACGCGGGTCACCGACGTAGCCCAACGGATTAGCTCTTTGAAGTGGCAATGGGCAGGCCATATAGCGAGGAGAACAGATGGCCGATGGGGCCGAAAAGTCCTCGAGTGGAGACCACGGATCGGGAAACGCAGCGTTGGGCGTCCACCAACAAGGTGGATGACTTGGTGAAGACGGTCGGCTCGCGGTGGATGCAGGCTGCGAGCGACCGTAATGACTGGAAGTCATATAGGGAGGCCTATGTCCAGCAGTGGACGTCCAATGGCTGATAATGATGAAATGATGAAAGCTTTCCCAATTCCTAAGATTATATTTCTGCTTTGTTTGGGGCTAGATCGTGCCCTAAATGTTATGAATCGTCTTGTAGGAGGCTGTAGGCATCAAAATTGCCCTGTACACGCTGACCCCTCGTCACCTCCTTTGATTAATAGCTACAAAATTACGCAGCAGTTTTATAATTAATGTTTCTTACTTAGGTACCTACACCACCCTTTTAGTATATGCAAACTAGTCTTAAAGCACCAAGTCATCTTGAATTGTAACCTAAATCGTTAAAAATAAAGTTAAAAATAACTTAAATGTTTAATTATTCGTACAAGTTTATAATTCAATAAACTTTTGGATTTTCGAGTGTTTCAACTATAGTAGTGTACCTACGTTAGTTTATTTCCTGAAAGATCTTGCTATTAATAGTTATACAAACATAAGAAACAAAAAAAAATAACAAAAGACAAAACAAAGGTTACTTTGAATATTGTTACTATCAGATAAAAATATGAATAATACTTATAAATTAATATAATGAGACTATCCTGGCCGTTTTCTCGATTTTGCGTTTTTATCTTTAGAAATGAAAAGGTTTCCGAAAAGGCGATAATGTTGGCACTAAAGATAAGAAAAATTACTGAGTTTATTCTTACAACAATCTAAAGGTATAAAAGCATTGTGTTCGTCGAGATAAGCCATTTTATAATAATATTCTTTAAATCCCATAGATTTGCAAAAACAGGCAAAAGTTGTATTTGTATAAAAATTTACAATAAACTATCAAATGCGGCAGATATTTAAAATGTTTTTTCAACTGGAGTTAATTTAAAAGTCGTATTATTACTCTCATAATGAAGCTTATGCGGATAATTTCAATTCATTTTAATATTATGTACTTTGTTTGTATACATATTCCTGAAATACTATTGTTATAATTGACTATCTATCCCCGCGACTTCGTCCGCGTCAAATTATGTTTTTATTGGGGCCGAGTCTTATAATAACTGGAGAAATAATTTAATATTTTCATTTTATCTACCATATTTCATTAAATTCGGATCATTGGTTTAGGAAGGAAAATACATACCTACAATATACATACAAATAAAAAATCGTCAAATTAGTTTCAGTATTCATATATTGAGCCTATATAAACACAATATCTCTGAAAACAAACAAATTTTCTCGATGACTGACCTTTACAGATACCTTATAGATTAAAACTGTGTAATTATATTTGTAATTTCCAAATGTACATTTGTATCTGTGTGATGGCATTTCGATAAAAATAACAGTACCTTTCGACGTTGACTTATCTACCATTTCCTGCAGACTTTCTTCCAATTTCCCCAGGCCTTTTTCATTTTTATTAGCAATAAATTTTATAAAGAACGAATTCTAATCTTATAAGATGTCTTTTGAAGAAATCGATTGAGGGACTGTTTAAACAACTACTCGGCACCCAGAAAAGTAGCTAGGTAAGCAATAAGCCCAATATGAATTTTCAATAACGAATATTACTTTTTTATCATGAGTAAACAGCGTGGGTGAAGGTTTCTAAAATGATATTTCTTACAATGTTTTAAGAATGTTTATTTCCGAGAATGCTTTCAAAATTTTGTTTGGATTGATTTTAATATTTTTGACGGTAGGACATACCGAAAATGATCCGTGAAAGTCTGCCTGCGGTAGGTAGGTTAGGTTGCGGGTTCGAATCCTGCCTTAGAACAATTTTTAAGGATCTGCAGATACTTTTATAAAAATAATTTAAGTATGGACTTTTATAAATATCAACTTATTTCACTTTTGTTACAAAAAGGGACTCGTTTTGAGAGTGAATAATGAGTTTCGCATGTTTTTTCTTTGACTTTAATTTATCATACCTACTGAGAAAAAATATATGACAGAAATTTTCTTCCATCTTATGTACCAAAGAAGATTATTTGAAAGTGACTGTTGAACAATTAACAAAGTATAAAATACCTCTTACACTATCTATATATTATGTAGTTATTGTACGTTGCTTTGTTTAATATCCTATCTTCGTAAGCCCCGTGGTAAGCTTCGAGCTTACCACGATGTTGCTGCTAGATAGGCTAGATGTTGCTGTGTAAATTGTCCAGCAATATTTATTTATTTTATCACTTTGGAAAATCGCCCTCAATCGTATATGAAACGTAAAAACCTTCTATCCTTATATTTAAACGCTAATGTTGTTATCAGAAATAAGTAATTGGGCTTGGTTTTATCCAATACGACTTAACACTATTTTTTTTGGCCGCATCTGAATCCTACGACGGGCTGTATATCTAGGTGTTCTTAACATTGACTCAACTTTGTTTATTTTAGTAAACATTATTTTTGCTGTTGTTTCCATTACTTGTTGTAAGGTTTCTATTTTGTTTGATAGAATAATTTCAACACTTTCTGTTGTTGCATATTTTTTAGCAACTATGCGTTGTGCATTCTTTACAATATTACTATTTAGACGAGATTTGCGGGTTTTAAATTTCGTAACCAAATAATCTATCACATTGACACAGGTGTTTTCACCAGAGTAACCAAAAAAAGGTTCTGGATGATTGTGTGTTTGGGGAGGAATTTCTATCATGTTGTACTCATTTGGCTTTACAACTATTCGGAGTTCGGGCAAAAAATGCGGAAATAATGTTACTTGCGTTTTAATTTTCGTAACTATCTGACTTAGTTTTGGGAACAACGAAAGCATTCTCTTAAGCGCATATAAAAAAGGGCATTCTATGTAAATAACCAGTTCCACTCTACTTATAATACCTAAGATCTCTGCATCAGCTCTGATTTCCTGAATGTCGCTTACAGCAAGACCGTTTAGTAAATTGAAAAGCACCACTGGAACCATAAAAACAAAGATAATGAAAGTTATATGAGTTGTAACTGGAAATGAACCAAATTTGATGGAACCGACTTCGAACTCTCCCGTCATCATTACTATAGTCTTGAAAATTGAACTTCCAAAGTTGTCGAAGAAATTTACTTCATCGTCTTGGTTGCTTCCAATCGTATTAATCTCGTCATCGGCTCTAAACAGTGTATAGAAACTCAACGCGAATGCAATTATTAAAATACAGTACCATAGCAAGAATTTGAAGAAGTTCCACGAAACCGTTTTTAACATTAAAATGTACGTCGAAAAAGTTGGAATCTGCCCGACTAGTAACACCAATTCCGCAGATGATAATAGAATGGCTATTGCAGATAACTGCCGCTTTGTCGACTTTTCAGCAGAACTATTGCCTACTATCATAAGTGTCACAATTATCAGGATAACCTCCATCCAATTTTCTATTCTCCACAAGTACCAGCTTGGTGATACCAGTAGTTGGACAACCTCACGGCAAATTAGAATTATTAGTCCAATCACTACTCCCACATATAAAAGCATATTTATTGTTTCAATTCCATACTTTTCAATTCCATATCCAAAGACGATGTATAGTATAAGGTTTAACCAAATAATTGCGTAGGATATTATATTAGAGTAGATTAGACGGCTTATTCTTTGCCATTTAAGGTACAAAAAGCTTGTTATAACTGGGTGTGTCAATAGGTACCTAAATTTTTTGTTCTGAGTCATGTGCTGCACCACACTTATTTCTGGATATATACAACAAAATTTAAAATTATGTCCAACTAGAGAATTGTAATCAAAGAATATTTCATGTTTGTCATCTCTCGGGTTTATATCGGTAGTGATACATTGGTCCAAATGTGTTTCTAATGTACAAGCATTGATATCATCCAAAGGTATTCTGTTATAGTTGTTGAATTTACCTACGTAGGCTCCACTCTTTAATAAAGCAAGAATAGTTTCTTCATGTCCTTGAATTGCGGCTAAGTGCAATGCTGTATCCCCCATAGCATTAGAAGAGTTCACGTCAAATTTTAGATTCTGATTTTGTCGCAAAATTTCAAAACATTTCTGGTAGTTTATATTAGGTGTATTATAATCATTAAACTGCTTATTAAACATTGTATAAATAGTTGCAACATCCAGATCCTCATCAGTTTTTATATTTATCAATAATTCCAATACCTTATAAAAACCTTTTTGACAGGCAATCATTGCTGGTGATAAAGCATTACTTTTATTCATTATCTTTGGGTTTGCGTTATTGTCGAGTAATGTTTTGACAATAATATCAAGGCCATTGTAACTGGCAAGGTAAAGCATGGTTCCTCCACCATGATCAGCGTCCACAACTGATAGCCGTTCACTTTCATTCAGATGCAAAAATTCTCGAATAAAGTTATTCTCCTCGCTTCGTTCAATAGAGATAATTAATTTCCTTAAAACCTCGTCAGTGTCTGCGTTGTAAGACTGTTGAACTTTGTGTCGGTATTCCAATAATAATTTGCTGCCAGAAAGCCGTTCAATCTCCTCTATTGACTCGTCACTGTTGCAACTATCCCGCGTCATATCTCTCGTCTTATTTGCAATATACCTGAAAATGAATATACATTACAGTTAAAACCCTATTTGTCTTTCGAATAAATGTAGGTATTTTTGCCAGCGTAAGTTTAGTACAATTTGTCGTTTACTCCCACTTGTCCTGTTGAGTAGTCCTGTTGACAGGACAACTGAGAAAAAAATTCCCAGTAGTTCTGTGACGTTTAGGACTATGCTTTACACCTGACTTTTATTCCCACGTGTTTTGTTGAGTAATTCTGTTGGTAATTTTTTCGAATTAGTTTTATCTAATTTAAAAAACTTTACTATGTAAAGTATGTTTTGATTTTGATTTGATCCATTTATTCTTTGTGGAAAGTCGTGTACAGAGGATCATAAATAAGCTTATGTTCTAAACAATCTACTTTTTCAATGGTAGGTACAAAGATTATTTTATTTTATTTTACAATGTTAGGAAAACTAACAGCTATGCTTATATATAATCAAATTAAGTTTAACATAACATGTCTAAGAACATTTATGATGCTTAGGGCTAATTATAAGTTTCCAAGTTTGTAGTTTATGTTACATATAGGTACTTGAATTTAATATAACATCATGTTACAATAATTATAAAAGGAACAAAAAACGTATTAACATAAAACCATCATAATTACTGTTATAAAATACTTTTGTTCGGATGCAAGCGCACCGAAATTGGCGGAATGCGCGGGTTGCGGGGACTGGAACAAAGGCGTTGTGACTGGCTATTTCAAGCTATTTCACTAATAATAGGGTTAGGAAAGTTGAAAACCAAAAAATGAATTTGTCGATAATTAATTTCATTTATTGGTTTGTAAATTTTAAAGAAAGAATGAAAAAAAAAATTATTTATATCTACAATCTAACTTAAATTTAATCAAACTTAAAGTTACTTAAAAATAACACCATTACAATAGATTTAAAATAAAAATTAGGAGAGAATTTCGTAAGTATTAAAATGCAAATAGGATCATGTAGTTATGTATTTATTTTTGGAATACTTACACAAATCTGTAGAACTTAAAAATTAAACAATACCTAATATTAAAAAAATTAAAAGAGTTTTGTTGTGTTTGTCACTAAAACTCTTTTGTGATTCAAATAATGCATGCAATTATCACTTGACAACTGATTGAAATAGTTTGAATCATAAAAAAATTTTGTTGTGACATACAATTTTTCTCACTTTTTCTATATTAATTATTACTCAACAGGACAAGTGAGAATTATATTGTCATTTGTCCTATGGACCGAACTACTGGGAATTTTTTTCTCAGTTGTCCTGTCAACAGGACTACTCAACAGGACAAGTGGGAGTAAACGCAATTTGTGATCGTGTAACAACTGGCGTCGCGTAATTTGTTAGCCATTGGTGCTTTTGTCTGTCAAAAATGAGTTTTCTTTATTGATTAAAGTTTCAGCAGCATACGCGATATTTAAATTTTCAAACACATTGGAAACTTTTGTAATCTAAGCCATCCTTTAATTATAGCTTTCAATTGAACCTACTTTCTTAAAATTTTGGCTTTTTCAACAAATGATTCAATTTTTTGTTGAAATGTTTCGGAGCCTTTAATTAAACAATCGATCAAATAACCAAATCTTTCTTTAGCTAAAATTCCCTGTTGCATGTTTAGGTTTGTATTAAATATACACAGCTACATTAGTTTTAGTACACACTTATTAAAATTCATAAGTATGTGTCATTTATTTATTTTATCATTTACATAGTATTTATTTATTTAGGAATCATTTATGTATTTTTTTGTAATACCCATAGCATAATTAAGTTTACTTGTAATTTCATACGCCTACTTGTTAAAAATGATGTTAACCGCACTCGAACCCCAAGAAGACACAAGCAATTTGCTTAGTTTGGGGCTCATTGAAATTGTTCAATTATAAAATGTAAAACTACACTGTCACCTTGGCGTTACTTTGTCTGATTAAGACCTAATTTCACACTCTCTGTTTGTTAGTTTAACATCCCGTCACGTTTAACCACTGTCAGTTCACGTATATTTATGGACTGTTAATTACTTAATGGGATGTTAAACTAACAAACAAGGCTTGGTGAAATTAGGGCTAACTGTGTTTGGAAATAAATTTGATTTGATTTGTATATTATACAATCATAATGTTTCTTACCCTTAAAATCCAATTGGCACCGTAAAATACAACCATAGATAGATCATTTTTATTGTCATACAAGAAAACACTTAAAACAAATACATTCTTATATACTATTTCAGTGTACAAGTATGACTCGTCAAATTTTTTACAATTATTATCTGGTAATTTCTATTAAATGAATATCGCCTTCTATGTCAAACGTGGCGTCAACGCGCGACTGCTCGCCCACCCGGAGACACCGGGTATAGATCAGATATGGCTTAGATTAACATTAAACGGTAGGAAGGTCGCTTTAGGTACTGCCTATCGCCCACCGTGGCAGAACATTGATACGTTCATAGATGCTCTCACTGACACAATTTCATCACTTTCTTCCTGCGACACAATTATTTTAACGGGCGATTTTAATGTAAATATTTTAGAGAATAACTCTGAAACAAAAAAAGTGAAGGACTTCCTTACTTGTTTTGGTCTCCTTCAATATGTCAATGTTCCTACACACTTCACTGACCATAGTGCTACATTAATTGATCTTTTGTGCTCTAACATTCCTCTTGTTGATGTTGTTGCTAGTCATATTCCAAATTTAAGTGGACACGCTTTTTTAACATGTAGACTTTTAATAAAAAAACAGAAACAACCTCAAGAATGGATAACATACAGGCCGATTAATAAAATTAATTTGGAAACATTTAAACACGATCTTGACAGTATTTATTGGGATGAATACATTAGCAGTGATGTCAATACGATGGTGGATAAATTGAATCATAATATTTTACATTTGTTTAACATACATGACGACCTCTGTGGCGCAGCGGGCGAAGGTCCGCCTGCGACGCAAGAGGTTGCGGGTTCGATTCCCGCCTCGGAACAACTATTTGTATGATCTGCAAATATTTGTTCCGGGTGTCTGGGTGTTATATATGTATAATAAAAAAATATCTATCTATGTATGTATATTATATTAAGTATATCAGAAATCTAGCACCCGTTACACAAGCTTCGAGCTTACCACGGGGCTAGATGTCGTTGTGTAAAATTGTCCAGTAATATTTATTTATTTTTATTTATTTATACATGCACCTATTCGGAAAGTATTAATAAAAAATAAATCTTATCCTTGGATCACCTTTAATATACGTGAGATGATGAGTACTAGGGATAAAGCTCATGTTCGTTATCGCACAACCAATACTAAGTCTAATAAAAAATATTATAAGGAATTAAAACTTATTGTTAACAAAGCTCTACATGCAGAAAGAATGGCATATTTTAATAATCATTTAAACGTAAATACAAGCAATCCTCGAGTTCTTTGGAATAATATAAAGAAAAACGTTGCCAACTTTAATAATAAATCTAATGAATTACCACCTCATTTGCAAGACCCTGATCAAATTAATGACTATTTTCTCTCAGTTCCTGGTAATGATAAAGTTAGTATAAGTGATTTGACATACTTTGAATTCTTTAGACATAGTACTTCTGTTTTTAAGCTAGAACCTGTTAGTGAAAATGATATTTATAAAGTTGTTAAGTCTTTTACGACAAATGCTACAGGTGTAGATGGAATTTCTATGAACATGATAATTTTAACTCTTCCTAATACGTTAAATCTTATAACTTCAATAGTAAACACATCAATAAGGTCTAACGTTTTTCCTACAGTTTGGAAAACAGCAATAGTCAAACCTTTACCAAAAAAAAATCACCCTTCTACATTAAAAGATCTTCGCCCAATAAGCATATTACCATTTATATCTAAAGTCATAGAAAGAATTGTTTGCATCCAAATGACCAGGTATTTAGAAACAAATAACATTTTACCAGTAAAGCAATCTGGGTTTAGAAAAGGACATAGCACAACTACTGCTTTATTGAATGTAGTCGACGATATCCTGTCAGCTCAAGATAAAGGTGAAGGTACTATTCTCACACTCTTAGACTTTTCGCGTGCTTTTGATACAATTAATACAACACTACTTTTATCTAAGCTGGCTTACTATGGTTTTGATCGCGACGCAATTGGGTGGTTTCAAAGCTATCTCAGTGGGCGCTCACAAATTGTTCAAACTCGGAAATATGATGGTTCTGTAGCTGAGTCCAACAAATTATCCGTGCTACGTGGGGTACCTCAGGGGTCAATTTTAGGTCCCATATTATTTATACTATACACATCTGATATTGTTAAAAACTTTACTAATACCAAATATCAAATATATGCTGATGATTTGCAACTTTATTCTTCTTTTAAACCTATAAATATGAATGCTGCAATAACAGGTATCAATAACGATCTTAATAAACTAACAGACTGGTGTCAAGCTAATAACCTGCATTTGAACCCTGACAAAACAAAATATATGGTACTAGGTTCTAAGAATGTATGTCAAAAGATATTAGAGCAGAATCCGAAGGTGCTTGTAAAAGATGTAGTTATAGATCGCGTAAAAGTAGCTCGTAATTTAGGGTTGATGATGGATGAGTCACTACGTTTTGAAGAGCACACACTACAAACAGCTCGTAATTGTTTTTATCGGTTGTCCATCTTATATCGTGTGCGTGAATATTTAAAAACAGATTTACGCATTGCACTTTGCGATTCATTAATATTGTCAAAATTTAACTATGCAGATAATGTCTTTGGAGAATGCCTTCTTGGTCGTACTAAAGCTCTCATCCAACGTGTCCAAAATGCATGTGTACGTTTCTGTTTCCCAATACCTAAACGTTCTCATATTACTCCTTACATCAAAAGCCATGGTTTATTAAATATGTCATCGCGTCGCGCTTTACACTTTGCAACCTTACTCTTTGGGATTATTAAAAAATGTGCCCCAACATATTTGTATAATAAACTAGAATTTTCAAATCGTCAAGCACGCTTAGCGTTGCTACTAATATGTCCAAACCACAGGTCGACCGCATTCCGTGGCAGTTTTCGTTACTCTGCCACGAAATGCTGGAACAATATACCACCGCCAATCAGAAACCATAAAACATTATACAGCTTTAAAATTAACTTTAAAAAATATCTTTTGAATAGTCAATATCCTGGGTGATTTAAATGGTCGAACTTTGGTTTATCCTTTTACCTTGTTATTTATTTATTTTTCTTGTTTTACTTTTTTTCTCTTTCTTTAAAAACATGTTACATTATTTAATCCTACTTTGTACAATCTCTGTCTGGCATTTTTGGCACACACATTTGCATTCACATTCACATATTACCAACAAACATATATCTCACATACTTACGCTAGTAGGTACCTTTCGCCCAGACTCTTAAGAGACTGGTGTCTTATGGTAACCTTATATTTCACTGTCTACACATTTACATCTTACATAATTATAATTAGTTATTAAGCTATTACTTACGTGCTACGTATATGCACGTTGTGGCGCTACTTCGCGCTCTGTTTCACGGCACCACAGAATACCAGCGCTGTAGTTGCTCATGTGGCTTCTGCAGCATAATGCTGAGTGGTGGCCGATTTGTGTCTATTTTTTTTATTCTTTTAGTTTTAAGCTCAATGTTTGTAATTTAATTAAGATACAAATAAAATATTTTATTCTTATTCTTTATTCTTATAATATCAATATTATTAAATTATTAAAACATTGCGCGTTTTATAGATTTACATCGTATGCGTCCGGGATAATGGGACCCAATAAAGATAAACCAGTTCGCTTTTAATTAACTGACATTTATTTTTGCTGACCTGATAAGCGAACAAGATATAAATGTATTATGTATAGTATAATTAATAGCCTAATCTCCTGTCCTGTAATGAGTAAAATACGACTCATAGGAATGTAGAAGCCAATTGGCCAAGTGGGAACACACTAGACTTTTATTCCGAACATCCTGAGTTGACAACCCGCCGCGCACCCATTATAAACTTTCTGATTTATTCCGCCGAATCTGTGCATCCTGTATTGGTCTGGTTTAATTTTTGTAACATAGACTCCATTAACTGTTGTAGTGTTTCTATTTTCTTCGTTAAAGTTGCCTCAACGTTGTGTGACTTTGCATATCTGTTATCTATTACGAGTTCAGTTTTCTTTCTAATATTAGAATCAAGAGTTTTATTAGCAGGATAATCATTTGGACTAATGTCACTCTCGTGTGGTCTTACGTGTATAAATTGTGGCATATCGCACGGAAATAAGGTTACTTGCCTTGTTAATTTTGTAAATACCCACTTCAGTTTCGGGATAAACACTAGTATTCTCTTGAATGCCTTTAATAAATGACTTTCTATGTAAAAAAACAGTTCCACTCTACTTATAATATCTAAGATCTCTGCATCAGCTCTGATTTCCTGAATGTCGCTTACAGCAAGACCGTTTAGTAAATTAAAAAGAACCACTGGAACCATTAATACAAAGATAATGAAAATGATGTAACTTGTAACTGGGAATGAAGTAAATTTGATGGAACCGACTTCGAACTCTCCCGTCATCATTACTATAGTTTTAAAAAAAGAACGTCCAATGTTTTCAAAAAAATTTACTTCATTTTCTTCTTTAGTTCCAATTGTATTAGATACTTTCCGGTCGTCATCGGCTCTAAACAATGTATAAAAACTCAATGCAAATGAAATTATCAAAACAGAGTACAATAGTAAAACTTTGAAGAAGTTCCACGAAACAGTTTTCAACATTACAATGTACGTGGAAAGAGTTGAAAACTGTCCGAATAGCAACACCAATTCCGCTGATGATAATAGAATAGCTATTGCAGATAACTGCCGCTCTGTCGACTTTTCAGCAGAACCATTGCTTACTATTATAAGTGTCACAATTATGAGGATAATCTCCATCCAATTCTCTATTCTCCGCAAGTACCTGCTTGGTGATACTAATAGTTGGACAACCTCACGGAAAATTAGAATTATAAGTCCGATCACTACTCCCACATATAACAGCGTGTTTATTGATTCGTTTCCATCCTTTTCAATTCCGTATCCATAAATAATATATAGTATAAGGTTTAACCAAATAATTAGGTAGGCTATGATGTTAGCGTAGATTAGATTTCTTATTCGTTGCCATTTAAAGTATAAAAAGCTTGTTATGACAGGGTGTGTTAATAAATGCCTTAGCCTTTTATTTTGAGTCATGAGGTGTAGAACATATGTCTCTGAATGGTCAAATTTAGAATTTCGGTTATGAAGGAACTGGTAATTATATTGTATGAATTTGTAATTTCCGCCTTTCTGGTATACCTCAGTAAAAATACATTCGTCCATATGTGCTTCTAAAGTATGTGCACTGATTTCATCCAAAGGTGTTTTGTTGAAGCTATTAGGACTATCAATGCAAGCACCACTTTTTAATAAATCGAGAATAGTATCGTGGTGTCGATCTCCTCTTGTGGCGTAATGTAATGCTGTGTCGCCGTCCTCACCGGTACAGTTCACGTCAAATTTCACATTTTTTAACATGTTATTTTTCAAAATTTCCACACACATAAAGAAGTTAGTTTCAGGTGTATTATGAGTAATTTTTTCAGTAAACACGACAAAAATATCATATGCATCCATTTCCATTTCCACTTTTTTGTTTCCTAGTACTAACATCAATATTTCATAAAAGCCTTTTATACATGCAACCATTTCTAGTGTGTGTCTGTCGTAGACATTAGACACTTCACAATTGTCATTGGCGCCGTAATCGAATAAAGATTTGACAACTTTTACAAGGCCATTGTAAGTGGCATAGTACAGCATAGTTCCACCGCCATGATCTGCGTCCAAAACTAATAAGCGTTCATTTTCATTCAGAAGCGAAATTTCTTGAATGAAGCTATCTTCCTCTCTTCTATGGATATAGAGAATTAATTTATTTAAAGTCTCGTTCACAGAGTTAGCTGTGTTGTTAGAGTGCAGCTCATGTTCACATTTAAAAGATAAATTGTTTTTTAGCTGCTTGATCTCGTTCATTGACTCTGCACTGGCCCGACGGTTCTCCATCATATCTGATTGGTAACATATCTGAAAAAAAAAATACTACAATTTGATAACTTGATTGAGTAGGCACTCAAGTTTCTTTTGAAGTGTGAAACTCTGCCTGCGTCGCATGAATTCACGGGTTTGATTCCGCGAAAAATGTTTGGCCAGTATAAACATGATTACCGAGTGTCCTGTTCTATGTTTAATTAAAATATGTTATACTGCTGCATCCTGATGAGAGTCAAGCCAAGAGCGACAAACATCTAAACATAGGTACAAAACTACAGCTTATTACTAGATCTTTCGTTATTTACTTTTATTACAATGGGAGTTACTCACGTATTTGTAACAGAGTTGATTATCTCTCAACGATTCGACATCAAATACGAATTCTTCATCTGAAGTTCCAGAGCTCCGCTGCAGTAGATCCGGCGAGCGGTTCGTTCGTGCTGTTTCCAATGAAATTAAACTTTATTTACTAAATCAATTTATCTTCCTTACATTGTTTCATCATCATCATAATATCATTCGTCGGACGTCCACTGCTGGATATAGGCCTGTTTCCAGCTATTAGTCTATTGCTTTATTCCAATCCTATTGTAGGTAATAATAACTTTATGCCGTACGACCGGCCTAAGTATGTATTTTTATATATATGTATGTATTTTTATATTTATTATTATTTAGGAATATCAACAGAATTAACATGAATTTAGAGTTACACACAATACAATATTTATTTATTTATTTAATCGATTTGGGCCTTATGATTATTTTAATATTCATAATAGTAATCTTATATTCCAAAATCATATGCTGTTCGTTAGTTTCGCTAAAACTCGTGAACGGCCGGGCTGATTTAGCTGGTTTTGGTCTTGAAATGTGCGTAGTAGTCCAGGGAAGAAAATAAATTTAAAATGTGAGAAAATATATAGCGGGCAGGTTGGCTAGTCTTATAAATAAAAATCTTTAACAATTAAATATCTAAACCAGCTAAATCAGCCCGGCCGTTCCCAATTTTAACGAGACTCACGAACAGCTATTGATTTTTAAACAAATCTATAAGATATTTAATCATTACCAATCATTTTAGCCATCGGACTCAATACCTAAATAAAAAACACAAGAAACTAAAATTTGCAGATCATACAAATTGTAGTCCCGAGGCGGGAATCGAACCCGCAACATATTGCGTCGCAGGCTATAAAATTAATAAATATATTTAAAGACTTACTTTTGGCTGCAAGCGCGTATATTTTGAAGGAACGTCCGAAGTTAACGGAGCTAAGCACAGCTCGGGCAAGACTACGACGCGCCGCCGCCTGCGATTTGAGTCCTTGAGTTTGTTTGTTTTTTTCCTAAGATGTTGGACCGGATTCTATTTCATGTATTGTCTCTTAGATGTCTGATATATAAATTATATAGTTATATCTATACTCATTATAAATCTGCAAGGGTCTGTCATGGAGTAAGTTAACTTGTTTTCAGAGATAAATAAATAAATAAATAAATATTACTAGACAATTTTACACATCCAGCCCCGTGGTAAGCTCAAAGCTTGTGTTACAGGTGCTAGATTTCTGATATACCTACTTAATATAATATACGTACATAGATAGATATTTTTTATTATACATATATAACACCCAGACACCCGGAACAACTATTTGCAGATCATACAAATAGTTGTTCCGAGGCGGGAATCGAACCCGCAACCTCTGGCGTCGCAGGCGGACCTTCGCCCGCTGCGCCACAGAGGTCGTCGATATTATTATTATAAGCTTTGCCACAAATACTTACCTACTTAAATTATATAAGTAAAATGAATGTCGATATTTATTCATATTACTATTGCGCACATAAAAAATATACGAACAGTATACCTAATGTTCGTACTGAGGTACAAAAGGCCATCCATCATCGCTTTTGAAATTCAATTAGGATCCAGCTGTTCCGAGTGGGAACTCGCATGTGCCATGTATTATGAATGGATTTATTTCTTATGAACTGTGTTTCATGAGACGCAGATGGTTTCCTCGATGACAATATTAAAAATGTATTGTGTTGGCGCTTTGAGATTGATACTCATCATGGAAGGGTTTGAACAGAAGATAAATAATAAATAAATAAAAATTGCTGGACAATTCACACAGCAACATCTTGCCCCGTGATGAGCTCTAAGCTTGTGTTACGGATGCTAGAACTAATAAACATATAGCTCTAGCTACTTAATAAACATTATATTGTCCAGCAATATTTATTTATTTATATAACACCTAGACTTAACTTAGAAATTATTACATATATGTTCTTCTGCTGTAAAAAAAATGTTACACAGGTAGTTCCATGGGCGGTCTTATCGCTGATTATATTAACTGATCCTGAACCAAAATATTTCTCTCGCTTTGGAATTATAAGGTATTATTTTTCTAAAAAAGCCGGTAAAATTTCGGACCATCATCCGTAAGCTCGTTAGCATAAACCAATTTCCTAGCCAACCTAAACGTTAATGGCCTAAAAGTATCACAGCAACAATGGAAAATATTCACTAATTGTACACCCGACTTCTCAGATTTTCGATTCAATAAACCTTTTTTGCGAATCCGGTTACAAATGAGATCGTGGAGTTTGATCCATAACTTAGACGGGATTAAGGTCAGAGCATATTTATGCGACGATTTTGATGCCTACACTAAAACTGAAATCACAAGGGATTAAGAAATAAAAAAACTTCTCAGTCTAACTGCTATGATATTTTTGCAGTTTCAGACCAATTAAAAAAATGCTTCGTCACTAAATCAATTTGTCAATCTTGTGTAAGGACTTTAAATTTATACGTTGATTTAATTGATCGCCTCGGAACAACAATTTGTATGATCTGCAAATATTTGTCCGGGTGTGTATGTATAATAAAAATATCTATCTATGTATGTATATTATATTAAATATATCAGAAATCTAGCACCCGTAACACAAGCTTCGAGCTTACCACGGGGCTAGATGTCGTTGTGTAAAAAATTATCCAGTAATATTTATTTATTATTTATTGATAAATTCAATAAAGTTCTATGAACTGTGGTTCACTGCTTGAAGGGCATTTTTCATTGCTGCCGTATAAATGTGCTGTGACCTCTCTGTTAACAAATTAGGCCGGATTTGAATTACTCCCCGGGACCCATATTTTGCGATGTTTAGCTAAACAATAATATTTCTCTCAGGAAAGGAATGTTCGTAAAATATTTTGATGTTTATTAAGTTTATTCAGTTGAGAATATTGTACTTACTATTTGAGAAATGTTTTACGAGGTTTGAGATAAAACAAACTAGATATTTATTAATTACTTAGCCACGAGTAGATGGCTAAACCCACTTTTAACTCTTCAACCTTTCCTGCATTACTAAAAATATACGGACAACATCAACAACTCAAACGAAATCTTTAAAAAAATATATCTTGAATAAAACGCATTACTATGTATATTACTATTTCTACTAAACATCCTGCGTGTCGTAGGAATTTGCCTCCAAAATCAAAGGCTGATTTCGATTACCAGTAGTAGATAAAGGCTATAAATAACTTAACGGATAATAATAAATTAGCATCCGAACTTTAGTTAGTTACATAATCCTTTGAGATCTGTTCAGAATCGAATTAATCCAATCTAATCTACGAAAGTTTGTCTATCAATTGAGAGTTGGTAAACATTTTACTTAACAGGAGATAAACTACATAGTATCATGACTATAATTACTTCAAATTTCAGATCTAAGACTAATAATATTTATTTATTTATTAGTTAGTTAGTTAACGCTGGCCAAGTGCTGGTTGGTGAATATCACATGCCTTTCAATCTTTTCAAAATTTTCAGAACATGCCGCTTTCATAACGATGTTTGCCTTCACTCTTAAATCACGTGTTTTACTATGCACACATACAATTTTAAGAAGAAAAATAGAGGTGCTCTGCGGGGTTTGAACCCACGATCTACGGAATGAAAGTGAAGTGTGCTGCCACACACAATTCCTAATATCCTAACCTAATCCAAAACCACTAACTACAGCGAGTCTATTTCGACTGTCAGTGGCTTAGATAACTCCACTAAAACTATGATCTAACTAATATTGCCTTAAACGGCTAAACTGGGATCCTACATCACAGCTCCAAAACTTCGATCTACGGCCTATCCCTCATTCTAACAGACAAACTTGAACGTTATGCAAATGTTTACGTACTCTTCAGGGAGACGCCTGGCGTTAGGTAACCTGAAATTGCTGTACCTAACTATACCAATGTTATTTAAGGAATTAAACGTAATTAAGAGTCTCACGGTAGATAGTGATTGTAAAAGCAAATTAATTTTATTTTGACTAGATATTTCATATGATCTGATGAGGTAATCACTAGGTATAGGCTGTTTTTTTACAAATTTAAATAATTTAGTTTTTCTTTTTTAAATAATACCTACTCAATGTAGGTAAGGAGTTCAAGAATTAATAAATAAATAAAAATATAATATTTCTTTATCTCACAAAACAGTATAATAAGCTTAGGTAAGTTTTTTGATGATATAATATTATTCAATATAAAAAGAATCTGTACCTATTAAATTTTTAAACACTTTTTTTGTGAGATACCTACTGGTGTCTGAGATTAGGTTCATTTAAAGGTTACCTGTAGTACTGGTTATATTATCGACCTGTACTACAGGTCACCTTTAAATGAATCACTTAACATATTGTACTTTATTAACATTATACATAGTTGTATTTCCTACTAGTTAGTTTGATTTAAATGTATATATTTATTTATTATTACAAAAATAAATTATTGTATAAACTAATGCTTAAACTAAAAACCAATTATTGGTTTGTCCGTTTAGCTTTGAATCTCTTTATTCAAGTGTTGTTTCGTACATTTTATAGACTAAATATGTTAAAGAACAAATATTTCAATTTAGCAGATAAGGACAGGTGTTACAATACATTAGTGTTATGTAGTTATGTTATGTATTAGGTACATTATGTAGTTGAGCTATAATCACTGCTAACTTCAAGCAAACATAGACTGTTGCACAAATAAATGACGTAAATCTTAAATCTTCACGGAGTGACCTCGGCATTTGGACGATTTGATTGCCTTCTTTGAGATTCGTTGCCCTGTTACTTACTCTCTCAAATAATCAACTTAATGGGATAACTAAACTACTAATTAATCAAGAATAATAAACCTCTCCTAAAAGATTCCCAAAAGATAAATAATTATGAATATTGATTCTACCTTTTTTAACTGGTTAGGAATTTTTGTATGCAGCCAGGGGATTCTGGTTATATAACTTGCTGGAAAATGTAACTAATTTCTTTAGATGTAAAACTATAAATAACGCAACTTCAACTCCTATTTTGGCATGTTAGAAACATACATTTAATCGGGACAATGAAACGTAAACGTCGGGAACATTATCGTCAACACGCGTCGTATAAATATCGTTAAGAATATCTCCCAGTAAAGAAAAATGGGCTTTACACTCAAACCCTTGGGTTCTTAGTCCTTGTCCCCGGTAGAAAAATAAAACAAATTAAATGAAGCGTATGAAATCGAGAATATTCTGCTTTGTCACTGTAATGAAGTCTTGAAGAATAAATTATGCTGAGAAATACTTTGGGAGATAAATATTTAGTAAATAGACTAGTTTTATAAAATTACTTATCCTTGATGTTAAACAGTAATGAGATGTAAATAGAAGAGAAAAGAAGACGGTGGTTGTAAGTTCCATCCGACCGAAACATCTGGATGTCATTAAGAAAGGTCTAAGTCCAGAAGTGGACGTCCTGATATGACGGTGATGATGATGAATGTAAAGATAATATTATTTTAGTTTATAATTCTAGGGTTCCTTCGTAATCATGGCTCTAGAAATTACTGAGAAAACATAATAAATAGGTAAGGTCCTCATAATTTTTAATTATATGTTATTCACAAAATGGTCTATAATCATCATCATGATAACCTATTATAAAATTATGTTTCACTTCTGGGTTCTTTCCAATAGAACCAAATTTTGGTCTCGTAAATATCTAACATCCATATATACAAACTTATGGTAGATATAAATTTATAATATTAACAAGGATAATGAGCATTAACCTAAGTCCAGATAATAATCAGAAAATCGTACCCAAGATGCTGTGATGAATGATAACTTCTAGATTATATCCATTATAGTTCAGTCACTCATACCTACACTTAATTCAATATACATTTTCTTATTTGCCCTAATCTATCATTCTTTACTAACGAGTGTTCCAAGCTTCCAAAACATTAATCAAAGCTGTGAATCAGCGTTTCATCTATTGTACTATTAACTGAGAGTAATAAGGACAGGAATGGTATAGCCCGTAAAATTCAACCTTTTTGGGTTTTATACCCTAAGGGCCCAAAGTGACCTATTTGTAAGCTTGCGCGTTTCGTCTTTGGCATCCTAAACGCAACTTAGACTTTGGATTTTCTATAGTAAAATCTTATCTAGCTTTTATAAAGCCTCGGCTAAACTTATTTCTGCCATTTTCACCACGGCCTTCCATCACGTGAAGAATATTACAAAAAAATAGAACGGATCCTTAACGTGTATTTTATTTGCCATTCCGACGTTTCAAGCGTTCGTGATAGCGGAAGGCTCGATGAAGAATCTAGAACCACGAGCGGCTGCAAAGAGCTTGAAACGTCGGAATGGTAAATAAAATACACGATGAAGATCCGCAATACCGTCTTAAGCATGTTAACAAATCGAGAAAGTTTAACAAGTTCTACGTTAAAAATAACAGGCTATCTCCTCGAGGGTGAAATCATGTCCTTATCCACTTATCATTCTCTCTGTAATTACACGTTACCCGTAACAATACCAAGTGTACCTACGGAACTTCACAATATCCAGTTTGGCAAGTGTAATTAATTTCCGTTCCCGGTATTTGTGCTAATCTAGCCAGGCATGTACGGAACAGCAGTTTGAGATTGGCTTCAGCGAACTATACCTGCTACGTGGTTCAATTTGATCATGACTTATGGGTTGTGGAAACTATAACGGATTCTGTAGTATTTACGTGAGTATTAGACAAGTGCTTACAGATTACTGTCTTTGTCCTTAGGGAACGCGTCTGTAGCATTTTGTTGTCTTATTATTATGTCTTATTTGAACATTATTGGTGGTAAATTATTATTTGACAACGAATGTATTGGATGATTGTAAGTATTAACAACTTGTTAGTGCTCTTGATCTGTGTCCATCCAAAACTTGATTGGCAGAAATAGCAAATACATATTAAGGAAGTCTATGGCTATTTAAAATAAGTTAGGTATATGTAGAAAACGTAAAAAACGCAAGCCAATTGTCGGCGGTCTGCTAGTGTATTCTTAGTACAGAGATAATAATCCCATCACCAAAAACATTTTAATATAGTCTTCACAACCGACGCCTTTAAATCGCAGATTATTGTCAAACAGCCGTCACATCTAAGTAAGATTTATGTTCGAACATAATAATAAAATATTTTATGACAATGGATTTATTAGATGATTGTTAAAAACTTTCTGATGTTTTATTGTTAAGATTCTGTTAGTGCTTTTAAATTGATGGCTGAACTGAATGTAAAATGTAGACTCTAACAATGGCGCCCACTCAGGACTTGTCTGTCCTTTGTCTGAAGAGAACTAACGAGTGATAATGTATGGGGAGTTTTGATTGCTTCAGTATTGTTACAGTAATAAGAACTGTAACTACCTAACTACCTGAGAGCATCAGAGCGCAATCTTATTTTTTTTATATAACGGGCAAAATTTATATAATTAAGTGAATTAACTTGTAAACAATTCCCCGCAAAACTTCAAATTCAAACTAAAATATTTTTATTCAATTATATCTATTTCTAATTCGTTGAACTTGTTCTAAAATACAAGGACATATTAATGCATTGTATAGTAAAACCATTCTAAAAATGAACTTCCCTCCACAAAACCGTGATGATTTCAACGTGTGAGAGGAAATACAGAAAAACCGAATACACAGAAAAAAAAAATACAGAATTTGGTAGAGGGGCGTTCATTTTAAAAATGGTTTTAGTATACATTATTATTATGTTATAAGCTCCAATTTCAAAATATTTCACTTTTTACTAAAAGTTGAGACAATATTTATCTTGTTCTTAAAACCCCAAAGCACTTCAGAAAACGCAAACCTACGGCTATCGACCTTTAAATATTTACTTGATTTTCAATAAAAGGACAGTATACTCGACGTGAAAGCATGTCACATTTCAATATTTCCAATACTTGTATATTGTATCTAGGGTTCCGTAACTTAAAAAGAAAATGCAGACACCCCAAGGGTAGAATCGTAAAATTCTACAAGTAGGTGTGGGCACAAATATCTATGTAAGTATTTGGAAAACTCTGTTTTTTTATCAAAATGTCCAGGTAAAATATGAAATGAAGTATGGAGAAACAAGAGCATAGAGCTTCTTAGAAAAGGTTCTTAGTTTGCATGTTTCGAATTATGAACTACTATCTTTTATTTTTCTATGTTAGGTACCTATACCGTTTTTTAATAAACTACAATTAAACTGAGCATAGAGTAAGTGAAATTATGTAGTACCTAACTACCTGTTAAATTCAAACTCATAATTTATAATTTCATAGGTAAAGTTTTACAACAATCTACTACAATACTTTCGAACTTTAACTATAATATTCCTTCAAAAGATACATAATAGAAAATGAGAACAGTTCGAAATCCAAATATGATAGTGAATACGGAAAAGCTCTGATATTATCTCAAGCAAGAAAACAAGCTCGACGATTGATCATCCAATGAGTCTGCACATAATCAATTTGTACCAACCCGCCCTTCCTATTCTACAAATAGGACGACGACCGAACCCATCTAAGCTCGATTATTCATTGTTTGGATCTGTTCTCAAATCGAAACTTAAGAATAAAGCAAACTGAAGTCGCAGCTTAATTTTGTGCCATCTGGATCACGAAAATTGAAGAGAAAAACAACTTATAAAATTGCTTTTTGAATATAAGGGTTTCACTGATTTACTATTTTTTGCTTCACTCACTTAATTTGTGCAAAACCTATTTATATTTGCTTCTTTATCGCCCTTTACAAATTCTTTCTATTATTTAAAGATTATAATTTAAAGATTTATTAGAGAAATTATATTATTTTGACAACAATTATCATGTTGGTAGTGGAATGAATGAATGGACCGAAAGATGTGTTTTGATGGATGGCATAATAGCTATCGTAATTTCGCAATAAGTTCGTATAGTTATAGTTCCGAGTGACCTAGCCGTTCACCCCTCGCTGGATGGCGGTGAAAGGGCGCAGTCCCCCTAAACAAATATTTTCCTCCGCAGTCATCTCGTTATAAGGCGTCAACCTCCGCGAGTGCCTTAAAAGAATGTTACCGCACTTACAACGCCTTTACGGCTCTCCCACTTTGAAACCTTCTGGCAAATTCTTTTATGGAGCAAAATCTAAATTGTGTTTGATGTTTGGATTATGTTTTGTGTATTCAGTGAAATAGCTTTTCTGTGGGGCTATCAAATAGTTATAAAGTAGCCTCAATATTTTCTTGGTAAAAGAATCGAAAGATACATAAAACTTGGGTGAATTATCTTTACATAGTCATCCGGGTGGTGTAGATTTAAAATAAAAAATATGTATGTATCTATGTTCGACTTATCTACATTCATTTTTTTTTGTTTGGTTTCTATAATATCAAAACAGTTATATTTCTATGTAATGTATATTCTATTTTTTCTAAAAGTTTGTAATCGGTGTCATAATTTAATTTAACCGATGATAAGTACACACTGTAAAACAATTATGGTCCTGGTATTAACTTAACACTAACTCTCAATAGGTTAATTGCTATGATCATTCTGTAAGGAGCAAATCTATTCAAGTTCAATATATCATTTCCACACCATTTTTTGTTTTTTTTTGTTTGGATAAGTTCAAGGTAAACCCTGCAACGAATCCATGAAGGTTATTGATGGGCATATGACATTATTCAACCCGCACTTGGCCAGAGTGGTAAATAAATGATTCGGAGTCATGCAAACATTAAACGAATTCATCATTCATCATCATCATTATCAGCCATTGGACGTCCACTGCTGGACATAGGCCTCCCTATATGACTTCCAGTCATTACGGTCGCTCGCAGCCTGCATCCACCGCGAGCCGACCGTCTTCACCAAATCATCAGTCCACCTTGTTGGTGGACGCCCAACGCTGCGTTTCCCGATCCGTGGTCTCCACTCGAGGACTTTTCGGCCCCATCGGCCATTAAACGAATTGCTTGGATGAAATGCCGTGAATATCTTTACGATATAAAATCAATCCCAGTTTTCGTAGTAATTTATAACTCAGGAACGGATGGGCCCATTTAGATGGTTTTGGTTTTGAAATAGTATTAGTAGCCCGGGAAAGGTTAAAATGGTGAGACAACATGGGAATAAAGCGGTCAAAGCGATTAAACCGACTCGGTTAGTTTATTTTAAAGGTTTGCAAACACTTCCCAGATACGTGATTTAATAATACTTCTGTGAATACTATTTAATATAAGTAAATCTTGAATTCTAGACCTAAACAAAGCTCAAAGTAAAAAAATAGTCTGCGTTATGTGAGAGTAAGGAGACCACGCCCCAAAGCGTCAAGTTATCAATTTAGATTTAATTAATAAAGCACTCTGGGGATATTGACCTGAATTTAATTTAAATTATAATATACCGGAGTCCATTTCTGTTTCCAGTAAATCAGTATTTTATGAGCAAGTTGAAATGAAATTTCATTATATTCCAATCAACGACAAATAATTAATTAAAGAACAATATTTGTAGGTACCCAATATCTTTAATATGATGTACCTACCTAATTAATACTTAATTAATATGATGTAGGTACCTATATAGAAGACTAAATAACTGAAAAGTTGAGGTTTAAAACAAGCTCCGTTGTAGGTAATTAGGTTTGTCTCGTCCTGTCTGTCGCATAGCTCTGTTGATTTAATAGTTTTGATGCAGATACGGTCTGGAGGAAAAACTAAGTGATATAAAGTGCAGCATGACCCCTACTAAGGGTTTGAATTGAAGAAACGTTATTTGGACATACGAAATAATCTCATCAACATGAGATAAACTTATGTGATGCCTTGATGCGCCTTGAAGTAAAAAATACAGGTTGTGGTTTAATATGTGTCAAGAAAGAGCAAATTCAATAATCCGTTATTTCTTACATAAAATAATTATGCATCTTCGTCCTTCTTGAATATTTTTTAAGTTGAAAAACAATTTTTGCGTAACTCGTCAAAAGTTTACACAAACTTTGACCTTAGACATTTGGCTTAAAATTCTAGCAACAACTTAGAAATTGTTATTTTGTACCAAAAGTGAGTTTTGTAGTACGACCACAAAGTTCATGAGTAAATCTTGAGTGTTTTACCCATTTGCATTTCGAGTAGAACTAACTTATCTTAGAAAGTACCGTCACCCCAGCAAGTTTGACTTGGAATAATTTTATTATGTGCAGATTTTTGATCGAGCTACAAAGTTTAGCCAACATCAAAACAGTCGTGAAAATAAATTGCGAAAATTTCAGCAGTATTTTGAGACTGTTAGAGTTTAACAAAGTGCACCTCATTTGGAGAGAAAACGAGATTAAAGTTGGGAGAAAAAATTGCTTCAAATATAGATGAATCGTCATCTGTTGTGGATATGGCTGAAAGATATGAAATGCGGAAATAGTCATCCTTCATGATCATCATCATTATTGGACGTCCACTGCTGGACATAGGCCTCCCTACATGACTTCCAGTTATTACGGTCGGATGCAACTTGCATCCACCGTGAACCGGCAGCTTTTATAAGATCATCTGTCTACCTTGTTGGTGTACGTCCGACGCTGCGTTTGCCGATCAGTGGTCTCCACTCAAGAACTTTTCGGCCCATCGCCATCCGTTCTCCTCGCTATATGGCCAGCCCATTGCCATTTCAAAGAGCGAATCCTTATTATGAATCCATTGTTGAAAATAATTACTAATAGAAAAAAAAGAAGAAATTAACAGTATATAAGCTTAGCCCTGATGTATAATAAATATCAAGACAATGATGATATTTTGAAAACTTTCCAAAAAATTTAGCCGCTCGGTTTACTATAACTAGAATATCGATGCCACCAATATATCTAATTAAATCCAGTTAATCTTAAACACACGTGAGACAAATCATATCTTGCAAATGTGTTATATGGCAGCCAGGACTCAGTTTCATCCAGACACTGTCTGAATAGTAAGCAGCTAGCTTCTAAGCAAAATATCTATGCACACGGTAACTTAAACCGTTGACGCGACTTTCCGTTCTATTTCCTTGAAGCAAAACTTATTTTAAGTTGAAGACTCTGGAGAGAATTATAGAGAGGCCCAGAGTTTGTTTTCTATATAATATAGTGTTACTTTGTTAACGCACAAAATGTTTATAAAAAAAAATAAAAAAGAATTTTCTAACATTTTTATATATTTTTTTTTTATTTTAACATGAGTCTAACATTACTAATCATTTATAAGTTTTGTGTTATCGATAATTTGACGGGCGTCAACGGCGTGGTTATCATGTGCAAAAGCTAATTAGTGGGCAAGTCACGTTGGCGGAACTCAAACTGTGGATATTGGCAGAGGAAATGGCCATACAGTTAGATTTGCGGAATAATTGATTTGTTTAGCGATTGATCTCGTGACTAATTGAACTGGCTTTGTTGTGGCTGAATCTTATTAACTTTATGTATCGTATAACCTGTTTTGTAGGTGTATAGCAACATACGTATACTTTACTTTTATTTTATAAAAGAAATAGTTTATGGTTTAGTAATTGACTTATTTGCTTATCATGTTCTAGTTTACCTATACATGTACATTGCATTATTAATTTTATTATTAATGAACAAAGCCCTTATACATAATATTCTATTGTCTTCACTTACTCAGATACAGTTCCTTATTCGTCGTCGGTAAAATGTTTATCAATGTTTCCATCCGTTTCTTTTACCGACTTTAATTAAATTTTGTACCGCACCTTTTCAGTGCATTTTTTTGCAAAAAGACATCTATTAAGTAAAACTTTCCCTGTCTGGGATTTTAAACTTGAGGTTTTATTTGAAAAGTTCGTAAATTTCACCCATTATTAGCTTAAGTTTCGTTTTACATTCATTGCTTAGAAAAAGCTGACTTTGTTTGAAAGAAAAATAGAATTGCGAATTTGCTTCTTGTAACTATTGGTAAGTTAAAAATACTTAAATTTGGTAATGTATATAGGGATATCCGTAATTTTACTACGCCATATGACTGGGCACGAGTCTACCCAATGGAATTCAGTATGGGATTGGTGTTCGCAGTACGTTGGTACACTTAACAAAACTACGCTGCTGTCCATTTATTGGTATATAAATCCCTCTGTTTACAAAACCCGTAAATCAAAATAGAGCGGTACTATCTTAGGCCGGCACCGCACGTTACGTATTAACGATACACTTCGCAGAGCAGTCTCTAAGTTAACCAAAGCAATAAAACTTGGCGATTTTCCCAAAGGTTTAGTTGGTCGAAGATTAAATGATAATGATCCCAACTGACCCACTTATTGCCAGCGTTTTGGAAACTGCCAAGTTTCGTCTTAATTTTACTAATACACATTCGGGAATACTTCTTTGATAAGTTTCTGTCCGATTATTTGATCAAGGCCACTAGAAGTTGGGATTTCTTTGCTTTCGCATAATATGAAACGCACCTACTAGTCATCCTACTACCTCATTTGATAATAATAAAACTTTTTAGAACTGAATATTTTACGTAAGATAAAAACTATGTAGATACTCAAATCTCGTTCGTAGGTCTTCGAAGTCGTAAAATGGGGTCCTAACTTCTAATCATCCTTCTCCCTTACGCTACGGTCCCCACTCATCAAGGGTATAGTCAATATCAGTTCATGATTCAATACAATCAAACTAGCCTGTAATTTGCACCCGCAGATCCCTTCACGAACGTCAAAAGCACTTATCGCGATCCATCCCTCAAGGGTTTGTTGACCCCGGAGGCTGTTTCATGAAAACGGTCCATGTGTTCTTGTTCAGTCGAATCAGCCAGTCTGCGACGAACCGTCGTAGAGGTTAGACGTCCGCGACGCTCGTCCTAGCCTCTTCGCGTAAATAACATCGATAGCGGAAAATAAGTTTCAAAACTGACTTTTGTTTTCCGATTTTCAGTTCATTCTCTATAACAGTGTACTTTATCTATCATCACATACACTGATTTAATATTTGTTTTAGTTTTAAAACTTTTATAAATTAAAAATATATTCGTTTCTTGTATAAGCCTGGGACAGTACGAGTTTGGAAACAATCGTCAGTAGAACAGTGAATATTTTAGTCCTTGACTGGCAGCTTCCTGAGTCGCCGGAAACACCGAACAAAGTTATAGCGTTCTGCACCGAAATAGAACGAACGTTACAGGAACGGTAAGTTACGAATGCGTTTACTGAGATAACAATACATGACGTCTTTATAATTAAAAGTACGTTCTACGTTCGTAATGGTATGTTCGAGTTTAATTTCGTATGTTGACTTTTCCGTACGCCCGATATACCACCTGTACCTATTTGCTTTCATTTGTTAGTATTCGGTGTGTTTAGTTTATATCGTCGGTCTGGGATATTATTGGATACAAGTCCATTTTAATTACAAGTATACATCAGCTCACGTTTTAGTTAAAAATCGTACAGGATAGGTATTCCTGTAAGTACTTAGATTTATTATACAGCAGATTTTAAATAAGATCATTAGATTATTTTAACCTTCAAAAAGCCGTGTATCAAAATTATGGTCAAGTAAATAGAGTTACAAAAAAGATTATTAAATTAATACAATCTGCGAAACTAAACCTAAGCAGGAATGTTTGTAATCTATAGAGTTCCTTGAGTGCGTTTACAGCATTAAATATAGATTTGATAAATTAAACTTACATTTCACTAATAAACACTATAAACTTTATAACTTTGAAAATATACACCATGATAACTGTAATAAAAACTACCTAATATAAATAGAATTATTATAATGAACTAGCTTCCGCCAGCGGCTTCGCCCGCGTAGAAATAAAAAGTAGCCTATGTTCTTTCTCAGGGTCTAAAGATTGTCTGTACCAAATTTCATCAAAATCTTTTCAGAGGTTTAGCCGTGAAAGCGTAACAGACAGACAGACAGACAGAGTTACTTTCGCATTTATAATACCTATTAGTAAGGATAATGGTACCTAAAGTTAAAATTCTTCGACAACTAAAAGTTTTATGGACGACATACCTTCCTATGTATCTACCTAGATATATGATATTGGTTTATAAATCTCATTTATTCTTACAATGAAATTTTGTGTGATCTAATCTGACACCCGGCGGCCATAATAATTGTATCTAACCACAAAACATTATAATGACCTAACTATGCTAATTGGAAATTAACTTTATCATGCGTAACAGTGGTTGAAATGCTCGAATCACCGAGCTAGCTAAACTTCCAATTTCACGTGGTTGCCATTGAAATACAACTTCAGTGGTACACAATTTCAGTAATTACCATTGAAATACAATTTTAGTAGCCATTACTACCATAACATCATTACTACCAGCATCATATTGATCATCATTTGACGTCCTCTGTGGTTACTAAATGCGTAAATGTATCTTTAATCCAACACTGAAATATTTTTTTAAATCGGACCAATGGTAGGTACCTGAAATACCTCTTCGACCTCTGTGGCGCAACGGGCGATGGTCCGCCTGCGACGCAAGAGGTTCGATTCCCGCCTATTCCTATCTAGCTTGATCCTAACCCGTGACAACTAAGCTGCAAAATTTATCAAATTTCGTATTTGATTACTTACTAAATTTCTGCCTTATATAATTAACTTAAGTAAATAAAACTTTTAAAAATGAAAACCAATAAAGTGAAAACATAAAATATAATTTTTATATGCATATCATTTTGATATTATGTATTGAACTAATAAATTGTATTCATATTCATATTCATTCATATTAATTTATTTACAACCATAGGAACATCACAGAACACTTAGTCACGTCAACAAGTTACAAAAAATATAATAGAAATAATTATGTATTACGTGCGCAATTAGAAATGAGTTCTGTAAATGGCGTCCGCTCGCATGCGTTCTCGCTCACTCTCTATCGCTGTCTATACTTTTATCCTTGTTTTGCCAATCGTACCCATACATACCGCCGCCATTTACAGAATTCATTTTCAATTGCGGGGGTTATAAGTATTACAAACGATTTAGGGACTGGGCCGTCAACATGACAAATTGTTCAAAGGCTAGAATGTGCAAGGGTCAAAATGTACATATGGACCGCCAGTCTATTTGCCAAAAAGTATGAACGTCAAAATGTACATGGTTTAAAAGGACAGGGAGTTGAAACGTGCTATGGTTAAATCGAACAAGTGTCAAATAGTACAGATGCCAATGTGCACAGGCTTTTAAATGTAAAAACGTACAAAACTCACAGAGGTCGTCACTACTAGGTACAATATGTTAAATATCCTTAGTATACCTACCTAGGTACTTTTGGTTAAGATTACGTATTAGTTTTCGACACACATGATCTATAAAACTCAATTCGATTAAACTCCAAAAACTTTTACAAAGTTTCTTAGCTATAAAGAATCTACTAAAGCTAGAAAAATATACCAACCTACGCTTTGTTCATAGATCTGTGGATATTATGAATCACATTTCACCCGGGCGAAGCTGGGTTTTCATCTAGTAATATCCAATATACCACATACACGAGAACATTTAACTTTTTGTCACAGGATAGTGGTGAAATTAGGCCTAAGACTTAGACTTAGACTTAATTTGTTAGTTTAACATCCCATTAATACTATTATACTTTTGCACGTTATATCAATTGACCATTTTGGCATTTAGACATTTTGTTGTACTTACATTTTGAGATGTGTATAATTTAAGATGTGTACATTTTGTCACTTAGACATTGTGACCATGTTTGTATGTACATTTTGACACTTGCACATTCTAACCTTTGAACAATTTAACATGTTGACGACCCAGTCCCTAAATCTTACAAACAATAATCAAAATTTTAAATTTAATGACATGTCAAATATTACATAAAGCAGAATACATTCAATTAAAGTAAGTATGTCTAGGATTCTATTAGGTATAGAAAGTTATGTCCTTCAAAAGTGTTTTCAACTAAAACAAATTGCATTTCAAGTGGAAAATTGGTAGTAAAACTGTATATCAGTTTTACGGGACAATTGTAGCTTCAATGTCACTCTACGATCATAAATTCAATATGTAATAAGATCATATCGGACTAAGACTTTCGGTAATATAAAAGAGAGCTTTCAACCTTTCAACGAATTTGAGCTTTCAACATTTCAACGAATTTGACTTTCCAAAGCTATTGAACCTTCATAAATATAAATATATCAATATTGCTGGTCAATTCACACAGCAACATCTAGTTCCGTGGTAAACTCGAAGAATGTGTTACGGGCGCTCGATAATCTGATAAACTCATTGGAGTCATACATATAAAGTTGATATTTTGTTATTATTATTGCAATTATTTATAAGGATAAATTAAGTTTTGAGTTTTTTTATTTATTTATGAGTAATGAACTTATCAAACTCAGATCTAAATTGGTCTTTTCTTAACAAGACTTTTAAACTTACTTTCACTGCTGCAGTAAACCCGCCGAGAAAATTAACTAAAGAAATCAAATCAAAATCAAATCAAAAAGGAGATAGCAATAGCAACATGGCTAGTCCTTATGTCTCCATGAACTGTTTTTGAACATGTCATCTTACTCAATAAGGTAAGTAAAATTTAATTATTTTATTTTTAAAGTAATCTAAATGACTTGTAATACGGGAGAAAAATTTAATTTCTAACAGGATTCACCGTTCACCGACAGGTTACAGGTTACGTTGTATCAGAATGTTTTCTTTTACTCAAGATATCCAGCGCAGATATTTGCATTCAACTCGTTACCTTCAGGGAATTTTTCCATAACATTCTGCTGAGATACGTAAACATCCGCCACGAACAATGAGCTCTATTTCAATACAAAATCTATTTTTACTCAAATAATATTTTACGTGCTCTTAGAAACAGAGAGATCAGACGGTTGTTATGTTATGATTAGTTTGAAATTATTTTGAGTGACCCTCTATAACCCTTTTAATAATGTGGAGTTGCTACCTACTCAGTCTGTTTTGTTTGAATTATTTTGTATCGTTTTGGACATGTTTTCTGGCGTTAAAAGTTATTTTATACTACCAAGTTGGCAGACATGTTTGCCGCTCACCTGGTGGAGACCGTTACAGTAACGTATTGATCCAATATTGATTTATAGAAACCGTTGTACAGAAAAACATCACAGATTTAATCTTATATTTTTACTATAAGGTCCAGTACAAAACAGGTAAAGTTCGTGCTCATATTAACACGAAATTCGTCTGGAAAGTTATAACTAGCTTCGACCCATCGAATTCATCGAAATGTTGTTGACGTCTGGCAATACGATTGGTCTATAAATTCCACTGGTGTTCGTTTATCAGAAGTTTGATTTTGCATTTGAAAATCCAGTTTATTTATGTCTTATTAAAAACAAACGTAAGCCTTACATTTCAAGTTGGTTTAAGGCCGATTTTTTATAATTCTTATAACGTACAAAGACGCTCCTGTTTTGTTAAAACTAAAGGTCGGTGCATAAAAAAAAGTCATATAGTAGGTACACTTTCATCTTTCACTTTCCTAGTTTACGTGAGTTATGCGGATTACTCACGTATATAGCGATTCATTTATCTTATCGGACCAAGTAGATTTGAGCCGATTCTGACCGAAATATCACGTAGGTAATATTTAAAAGAATGTGCATTAGATGATGTCCGTCATTTGAAATTGGAACTGATGATAATAAATAGAAAATTTTTAGTTTAGGTACCTATTAGATAGTATTTGTAAGTCGTTGAATGGAAACTGAATGTAATCAGAAACTTGAATGTAAAATGTAATAAAGCCTGCAGGATCGAACGCTCAACTATTTGAGAATGACATTTCGGATAGCTTTGCAGAGTTTAGGACGATAACCTAAGCATTATGTAAAACCCTGTCTGCCTTTTCTTTTGTGCAATACGGTATTGGTATACCTAAATAGCTAACCATTACAGATTTCAACCATAATATCGCTAAATAGCCGGTATTTCACAGATAAGACTTTTCGAAAGAAATTTGAGTAATTATTCCTTGTTTCAATTAATTTTTCTATTAAAAGTTGCAAATAATTCTCATAAATCTACATTTTAACAATAATCTGTTTCGATACTAATTTTGCTGTCTGCAAAATTAACATAATTCTAATAACTGAAGAAGCCAGGCTTTTCTGATTCAGCAAATTGAAAGAGGTTTTGTCAGAATGCTTACTAATAGAGTAAGTATCTATTTTTGTTCTCTTCTCTTCTGACGACAACATAGTTTTTTTTCGCGGTCGATTATGCGTGGCTATGTCTTCGTAATGAATTCTCTTAGCCTACGAGTTTTTGGTGCACTCATGTATGGAACTATCCATGTCCGTTAATGTAATAAAGTACATACAAACAATGCTATATTGCAAAAAATGCTCGTCGTGTTTTATTGCCTGGTACAAGGATACATACTTAGAAAGGGTCAGCGACATAGTCCAATCCACAAACTAGCTTAGGTACTCAAGATCTATCTAGATGTTGCTGTGTGAATGATATCTTTAGAGTTTTCATGGAAATAAATGACATAAATGTCTTGCAATTGCAATATTTATTCATTCATAGTATTTATTGTTTTAACTTGAGTACATAAATACGTATAATCTTAATAAACGAAATAAGAAATTAATATTGTCGCCTTAGACATCAGTAATTTTCCTTCAATCTCTTAAAAAAGTGAAGACCAAGTCTCAGCGCAAGCAATATTGACCTATCGTTTGTATTGCTAAGCACAACTGATTTCAAATCGTTAGGTAACGAACATTGGAAATGCCAACAACTAACCGACAGCTCTCATTATCACTCGCATGAAGCTAATGAATTCTGTTCATAGACTTCTCTTCCTAATCACCGCGACCTACTTTTGAATATTGATAAGATACCTACAGTAATTATATTAGGGAGACTGCCGTAGTTTGATAGAGCCTTTTGTATTGTCATAGGCAAAGTTAATATACGCTCAAAATTACTTACCTGCGCTCCATTTACTTATAAATCAGTTGAAATTAGTTTCGACGTCGTGGATAAAGTTTCGTGTTTTAATTATAGTACAGTTCACCTACTATAATTAGTACCATTAAATAGTTATCGTATCATGCTATTTTTGACAATATTATACCAAATACAAGCGTTATATAATATACAAAATAATTCAAATTAGAAGTCAAATGCAGACGCAAATGGCAAACATTTATAGATCTTATATCGAAGCGATATAACAATAATTTATGGTTATCCTGGGACAAATGATAACCTAATCTAATTATATGTTCTGTGACCTAAATAAGATTTCGTTACTTTTATTTCGTTTCTTCCTAACGACGACAGGTGTCACCACAACCATTATTTTTTACCGTTCGGTTTATTACTAGAGTTTTGTAGCCCATAGAGCAGTAAAACAATCTTACTTGTACCTATAAATTGGTCCTAATCCGTACACAGTATCAAACAAAGTGGCTGTCGCTGCATGTCCGTCCCTATGTATGCTTCAATATTTAAAACTACCCAATGTAGCAGATGCGGTTTTTCAAATAGAATCATCCAGAATTTTATAATAAGGTACCCGGGCGAAGCGAGGACAGGTCGTTAGTCAACAATATAAATGTGTAACTATAAGATAGTTACTCACGGTCAGAGCACTGAAATAATAGCGTGCAGTAGAATACCTACGTCATTGTTCTCTGTGTCTCGTTTTGTGTTCCGCTGTATAAAATTGCATTTCAAACTCCTCAAGTTGTCTACCTTTCACCTTTGACTGTGACATCTCTGGGTATATCTGAAACTGTTTCCTGAAATTCCTCCGTAAAAAGGGTATTCCCTTATTAATTTCACTTCAGGGAATGAATGAATTGAGTACCTACCTACTTACATAAACTCCAAAAATAATGACATTGTGATTTAACCATGTTCTTTAATTATTTTTATATCACTACGTATGATATTTAGATAAAATTTAGTAACATAATACACAAATAAGACCGGAATCATAGAAATTAATCATATTAACCCAAACAGCCAAACTGTTAACAAGAAACACCTAGACAAATTGTGTTTTCTGTGATTTTTCTTTATGAACAGTTTAATAATTAGAATAATATTTATACGAATTTCTGAAAGTAGAATACATAAGAATACATTTTGAGTTAAATATTAACTTATAATTTGCATTATATCAATTATCTGTCATATTACTCATCAATAATAACAACCCATGTTACGTCCTACTACTCGGATCCCCCAATAGAACCCATGATATCTATATAATACATATTATTGTACGTAGAGAATACATCTTTCAATGAAAGTCCTCTAACAGTCATTTAATAATTGTTACTGACTAAAAACAAACTAAATAGGTAATGAAGGAAAACAAAAGCACTTTTCTGTCAGAAATAAACATTGTTATTGTATTTCTCTTCAGTAAAAGCTAATTCATCTGAGCTCGTTAGTAATTTAATATCTATAACGTTATATCATATTACGTTCAGTTTGCGTAAATTGAACTTCGATTTTTTTTAGTTGCGATTGCCTCAGCAGCGTTGTGGTTGTTGGTTCATTTCCTACGAGTGGAATTTGAGTCCGTATCTTCAATTATTTCTTTTGTATTTACATATAAATGTACGTTGTAAAGTTCACGTTTATGTTACGAAAATATTATAAGATAAGGGAGTAAAAAAGTACCTATGGAATCTTATAAGGCTTATTATGTAGAGTAGTGTTGGTACGCGCGTGCCACAAAAGTGTTCAAATTACAGTCATAAAATAAAAATTACAGTCGAAACGTCAATCCTATCTTCTTTGCATCACTAAGTATAACTGAAGTTTTATAGCTTCACCACAAGATAAGAGCTGTTGCTTACAGCTAAACCTTCATAATATAATTTAATGGTATAACTCTAATTCTATATTCTATAGTGATCATATCTCTTAAATTAACTATTTTTGCATGTAATTTTAAATATTACATGCGAATATAGTAGGTTACGGCTATATTGAAAAAGACCAATTTGGATTCAGACATCAAATGAAGCGAATATGCTCGTTTGTATTTACTTCATGTCTAATGCCGTGTTCCATTTTACGGCGGTTTCTCACAGAGGATTAATAAATCATCACAATTATGTTGATTTCTCAGCGGTGTAAATATGAATCAAAATGGAACCGTGACGCAATGTGCTTATCGATATTAATGCCTTTTGAGATATTAAAATGCTTAATTGTTATTTAATATTCGTAGGTAATGTTTTAATATTATATTGTACGCATATCCGAAATTAGTGAAGTTGTTGAAACCTTTATAATTGAGGATCTTACTTTTGTAAATTTTACACAATTTGACAATGACAATACATAATTATTATTCTTATAAGTTATTAAAAAACTTAAAATTCACAGCAATAAATGTAAATTCCTTACAATATCATATTTACATATTTACCAAACATGTCATACTGACTATGGTCTTGGGAGATATCTTTTAATTACAATGTTTGCCAAGCGGGTATTTCAGATGGAGACAAGATAACTCCTGTACTTACCTACCTATCTTTTATCCAAAAATATATTTTGGAATAAACTGGAAATCACGAATCATTTTCACATTGCATTTGGTCAACTGTTTCGTCCCAGAGCGTGGGACATCTGCAGGGGGCTCTCGCCTGTCCACAGTGTAATGGTTGTGGATTTCCGTTAATTCCAACATGGATTCGTCAAACCACAACACGACATCCACGACGTTTTTATAGTAAAATCGGAAATTTAGTTAAATTAGATCTTACTTAAGGTATTACACCTTTCCAAGCTTATCGAAATTAGTTACCATGTGTATTAAGCTTCCTGAATCTACAGATAATTCGTTTCCTTATTATAGAGATGAATGGGCGTAAATGATGATACGGGGTTCGAAACTATCTATTCTGGAATGTTTACTAAGATCATTGAAAATAGCCGATACACACTTATAGCTTATTTATGACTAGCACAGGAAACACGCTTATTTTTATTTTAAAGAGTTATGATCTGTTTTGAAAAAAATCTAGTTTGGCAATTAAATATATATTATATAATTTAAATTCAAAACTGCAAAATAATAAATTTAGATAAAAAATTCTATAAAAAATAATATCAACAACTAACAGACCGTTACATAAAAAATACAACTGAAAGTACCCAAATAATTTGCAAAGCACTATAACAATTTACCGGATTTAATCAACCTTAACAAACCTAAATTAATGTACGGGTTGTTCGTCATCTCGCGGGAAAACAAAAGATGGATTCCCGCGAGTTACCGTACATTCATTCACGGCAGTAAAACAAATCAGTACAGGGCTTTTAATATTTTGGTCATAATCATAAACCTATTTGCTGTAATAAAGCCTAAATATACAAGGAAAGCTATAAAGCGACCGGGAAGTAGCCGGAAGAGCAGACCTTATACAGTCTCGTCGGGTCTATAAAAAATTATAGCGAGCCACTGTCGACTTTATTTTCTTCATTAAGTCTTTACAATGTTTACTTCACGTAACAGCAGGCAGTGTAGTGCCAGCATATGAATTGTACCATTTTTTCCGTTGGTTCTCAAGTTGACACACGCGACTTATCGTACCTAAGCCAAATCGGGTGACAACGGACCGGGTGAATATGGGACTGGGTTAGAACGAAACTAACCCGAAATATTTGACGAATATGTTAAGAGTCATAAATACCTAAAAACGAGGAGCAGCGTTCTTAGGTACAGGAGCGGCAGAAACTAGTAATACATTTTATATTTGTATCTAAATTATATAATACCCATCTGTTTATTACACACGCGCACCTATTTTTAACCCAAATGTATTTATCTTCGTGTGAAATCAATCAATGATCAATATTTATAGGCTACTAACCAAAGTTTATCCTCGCTGTAAACAAATACGGCAGACCAAAAGTAAATATTTAATTGTTTACTCTATTGATTGTATAGGTGGTTTTTAAAAGATAATTAAAAGGGGAGCACTGGTGCACTAATATATAAAACTCACTTTTTAAAGTTGTGGTTAAACTTTTTTTATTCCCATGTTTTTAGAAACGGAAACATAGAATAAGGTATTTTCAATATACATAGTTTGTAAGATATTAACAGTCAAAAACTGCCACAAAGGTACAAAGTCACAAAAATAAGGTTCACAAGATAAAATATTCAAAAACGAGATTACCCAATTATCCTAAGACCCAATACTTCCGTTTAATAAATTTCTCCCGAAGCTCCACATAAATATTGATTTAACGGAAATTCAAAATATTTTCCTATCCACGTAAAAAGCACAAAAAGGCCAATAAAAAACAATTCCCTTTAAAAGGAAATGAAAAAGCTTTCATTTAAATTAAATCGTCTTGTAAGTACAGTAACGTGGAGATTTAACTGCCAACCTATTAAAGTCATTAGGATCATTAAAATTTTAACAGTTTATTTTATTCTCATAGAGACAATAATAATCCTTTTTGAATTTTATTACTCTTTGTAGGGGAGGAAATAAAATTAACACAATCTTTAAAGTACTTAAATCTTAAAACCTTTTAGTTTAAAAAAAGATCACAGTTACGTCACAAAACATACGGTTACATGTCCATGTGATAGAGTTTAATCATTTAAATTAGATTTGTTTTCTTGATAGAACATTGCAGGTTCTTTATTAATATTGAATTTTAAAAAGGCATTGACTTTTAAATATTGGATGAACAGTAATAGATGAACTTTCAACTTCATTCATTGAAGTAAATAAAAATAAATTTACATTAGGATAAAATACTTAATATACCTATCCTAATAAATTATACCAATGAAGGGGAACTTTTGATATTTATAGGACACACACACACAAAAAATGTGTAAAATAGTAAATCTTTTATTCAAAAGTGAACAAATTATCTCAAAGCTGTTCCGAAACTTTATCAGAAACGTGAAAGTGATATATTTTATTCGTATTGCAATAAAATTCTGTTTCAGTTATTTATTACTTGTGAAATGATTTCTAACCCTGTAACCAGAATCCAATCTCATTCGTCTTACGTTCGCAGCCAACGGCGTGGAAAAGAGTGATAGTTTTGGGAAAATTCCCCAAGAAAATGTACAATAGGTGGTGTATTTTGTGTCAGGAAAATTTAACCTTTTGTTATTTGCGTAGGGTGTCGGAATTTGCTTGTAGTGAACATTCTATCGTACCTTAGTCGTTAATATATGTTTAAATTGTATGTACAAAACATTTCGGTGAATTAAGACATCGTTTTCATTTACTGGAAACACAATAAATTTATGTTTTTTTTGCTGTATTTATTATCTCTACCTACGGTTGCCTGAAATAACTTTGATTTTCAGTTATTATAAGTAAAGAGTTAATTTATTTATTAATTTTTCTATTAAGTATATTTTCTAAAATTAATATTAAACAATTCGTTATAATGTTATTACTCTGAAATAGACCCGAATAATAAGTCAGTTCGTACGTTTTGTTTCTAACATAATTTCCCTGATGCTGAGGTCGGCAACCTCTTAAACGTTGAATCTGTCTTCTAAGAGTCACATAAACCAACAACAATATAGATCAAATCTCGCTCAAAATTTAACAGCTTGAATGAGAGATAGAGCCGAATTGCAGTTTATGGCTCACTTGCTTCAGTCTGTTACTTTACTTTTGTACGATTCACTGTAATTTTAGTTAATATTCTAGACCGTATACTTTACAATGAAGAGGTGGTAGGCAATGTTGGGAAATACAGTAGATAATTAAGTTTTAATCTAGATTTATTGTTCCAATAAAGCTCAGTACTCACATACTGCATAACTCGATAGTTTTAGATAAAAATCAACGAGTAATACCGTATGTGAGTACTGAGCTAAATAACTTTTAGTTTAGGGACTAAGCCCGCGTTGTTAAGGTTTTGTACCTGGTACAAAAGAAAACAAAATTCAGAAAAAAAAGAAACAAATTATTTTGTTTTGGAATAAAAATATCTTGAAGCTTTTAAATAGACAAAATACTCATTATTAGGTACTTAAATATAACTTTAGTACTTTGGTTTCATTGTTAGACTAAAACAACATCAAAGCTATAAAACGTATTCTAGGATGAAGAAAGACGGTTTACTACTATACTTATCCTGAATACTAATTAGTGCTTCAAGTACTATAGTAATTAAATTCCGTTTCTAAGCATCATTGAACTTTACTTCGGTCATTGACGCAGTAAATGCATTTCTGGTAATTTTTCGCACTGTCATCATAACCATCATAATAATGGTATTATGGTTGGTCTCCTCAATAAAACTCATGAATAGTTTTGAGGATTTTGTATAGGTAGTTACCATAATTAACAGGCAGGTTGGTGGTCTATGTCTAACGTCATGGAATAAAAAACATCTGCAAATCGAGGTATTCTATTAAATGAGAACTAGTATAGTTATAAATTCTGACTAACAAAGAGAGGACGACCACACATGCCAATCAGATAGAAGAAAATGTGATTGCGAAACGTTTGAAGAGTTTTCGGGATCTTTCGATCGTCAAGAATTGAACGATTCTGAGTACATTTGTAACTAAAAGAACTGCATTTTTGTTATTTGTTACCGTTAAAATATCAACGTCTATTTTCAGCTACAGTAAGTACCTACTTAATGTTTTCTTTTGAATCGGCAACAAAGGCGACCACTCAACCAAAGACAATACCGAACTCCCTCTGTTTTTTGAGACAGAACCAACATAATCACTCAACCGAGTTAGCAATTTCGTTACGAGAAAACAATAAATGAAATTAGCTCCACCTGGGTTATACGAGGTGATAAAAGGATACCCATTTCGAGTGTGGATCAAAGTATCGATATTAAATGAATTACTAGAACACCATTATTATAAAAGACGAAGACGGGCAGCAGACTCGTTCTGGTATACTGCGATTTACCTTCTTTGCTTTAGATATATGTGTGTATAAACAATAATTATTTACGTGTTAAAATTAAAATATAAGACCTATTTAAATGCAAGTAAATAAACATGTCAATAAACATGCATGTCAATTTAGTTATGTGGTAATTGAGTTTATTTTTGACGTGTCCTTGTAAAAACGTTATTTTTGTAATTAATATAAATTATTTTTAAAATCTTTACCAAGATCCGTATCGTTTCAAAACCACCATCTGGCAACATTCACTTCTTTAAGCTCTCACTATCGCTTCTGGCCTTGAAACTTAAATTATTGAAACTATTTCACGCTCGAAATGATACGAATGGCTGTATAAAAATAAACTAATTACCAGAGAGCTGATTCATGAGTCGCATCTGCTGCGAGTACCTAATCATTGTACCAGATGAGTTTTACGATAGTGCGCCGTGTTTACTTTGTTAGTTAATTGTGTAGTACTGCTGGTATAAAAATATAGTTGACATTTTTAGCAAGAGACCTCTTTTTACGTACAGGAGGTGCCTATAAACAAAAGTGAAAAGTCGCAAGTTTTAGAATCATGATAAGGTTTGTGTAGGTGATTGTTAGCCGTGTTGGCTAAGTGGGAACACAATAAATAATAAAATAATTAATAAAAAATATAAAAGATATTTATTTTCATTTCATTACAATTCCGAAGGTCGTGGGTTCTAACACCGCCGCGCAACTAGATTTTTCTTCTTGAAACATTTGTGTCAATGTTCAATCTTTAAAACTGCGCAACGGATTTTTAAGCGGATTTTTAAATTAGTATAATGATTCAAGAGAAAAGTTTATACGTATAATTCAGTACCCGAAGCGAAGGAAAAGAGGGGTCTCTAGTTAAAATATAATATAAAAATGTTCACGTTTAAATTGTTGTAATAAAGTTATTTAAGGTTTTTTGTAACAATGTAGATTTTTAGGTACTTATATCGGATAACCCTTTGCCAATCCATAATTTTAGTCATAAGACCCTTATTTAATGAGGGTTCCACCATTATGTAAGCTAATTTCAATAAGGGTTCATACCTGTTTTAATGTTTAACAGACCGTTATGTTTTACCTACAAACCATAAGCATGTAATGTTGTTTGAGTATTTTTAATGTTTATATTATACTAGCTTCCGCCCCGCGGCTTCGCCCGCGTTATATTATTTGCCCGTTATAAAAGTGTCCTAGGGCCTTCTCCGGATTCTAAGCTACTACACTCCATCCACTACTCCACTCCACGAATTTCAGCTACATCAGGTTAGCCGTAACTTATATAAGTATATAAACAATATAATAACTCATCTTATTTATTTAACTTCCTAAATTAAATTCGAAGCTTTATTAAACAAGTGTATTTAAAAACTCATGATACGTAAATCTAGACGTTATAACCTCTGAAGTTCCCTAGGTAGATATAAATATGTAAGCGTACAAAATAACAAATAGCCTTTCATAATAACGCGTGTTATAAGGTTCTTGAAATCTCACAATACTCGACTAACAATCATAATTGGCAATTAGTTTAATTACATTTATGTACGTCGTTCTTACAGATACTGCTCTTTATGTTCTTAACAAGCTTATTAACACCCTTTGTATGAAAATGTTCTCAAGAACTTCATTAAAGGATATTCGAGCCTCTTTGTTTGAATTACAGAGGATTTTTTTGGTGAGACAATAACTGTCATTATAATATCGTCGCTAAAAGCTTTATTTGTGTACAAACTTTCAATTACTTTCTTTTTTTGAGGGTTCCATGGCAGAAAACAGAACAACTAAAAGATAATATCGTAATATCTGTCTACAAACAATAAATAGGTAGGTAGAATTGATAGGATAGATGGTTAGTTTTTGGTATTTGTACTACTTGGGCGGTTTTATATCAGCTACATTCAAAGACGGGTGTCAAAATAATAATATTATTGCGCTGAATAATCATTTTAAATTAGGTTAAATTCCTTGTTTGATGTATTTATTCCATGGTACGTCCATGACACACTTTCTGTGCCTGATCTTGGGCAGTTTTCCTTGATGTTACTGATTGCAGGCCAAATTGATGGGACAGAGAACTACAGATAACATAATACTTCATGGCCCTTCCTTACCTACAAACCTTTTTAAACTGTAACACGCCAATCTGACCATTGATAAACCCACGAGCGACGTTTGTAGGTCAAAAAATTAGCATTCTATTCGAATTTCAACTGGATTTGAACGAGGTATTCTGTTATATCCCGTTCATTCTTATTCAAGAATGAATTTTCTCGGATACCAACTGATGTAAATCAGTCGTAGCGAATAAAAGATACCACAGACCCCTTTTTTTCAATGGCGGGAAGTGAAAATGATATGATTTCAGTATCTAAGTTAATTAAATTGCATTTTATGTCAAAAAATATAAATAGATAGATTTTTCCGTACAAGTGCTAGAGCTAGTGCGCTGTAAAAACAAAGTAATAAGCCGATGTTTTTTGTTTTAACCAAACGTTTTAAATGTTTTTAACTAATTTTGCTGAAGAAGTTTTGTTATCATTGTAATTAGTCTAAAAAAATAAACCACTTTCATTAATTTCGGCACTAATGAGAATTTGAAGTTCTGAACGAATTTTAATAAGAAATTAATGAAGGTTTGAATATTTAATAAGCGAAAATAAACGCTGAGTCTCTGAGTAAAATAAATGTAATGCCAAAGATATTAGTTGTTTTTAACTTAATCTTGTTCCCTTTGGGTTTAATATTTTTTAGTTAACTTTATATCAGTGACTTTTTAGCCGTTTGTTTCAAATAAATAAATTAATAAAATAATCCAAAAAATAAGACATTTTTATTGTCTGACTGAGCTAATGAAGGTAAACTTCTTTCATATCAGTTCTGTCTTAGCCTTTTCCAAGTATAGATCTATAAACATACCTTTTACAATCAAACAAATCAGTGCTAATAATAGACAAATGTACACGTGGACTATCAACGCATATTCACCTTCGTTCGTAAATAGTTCACACATGGTGTCTTTGGGAAATAGATCGTATATCGTATCAGTAAACACACTTGTTTATTGCTGACTGGACATTACGAGCATGCACTATCATACGAGTAAAACAATAAAATCCATTATAAAATAATTAAAATCACTTTGCCCAAGGAGGTTTTAATCACGCTGAATTAAGGTGGGTCTCTTTAGAGGGTACATACTACCTGCAAAGTTAAGAAATAACAGGAAAATCTGGTGAATGTTAAGGAACAGATAAATGATAATGGAAGGAACTACACCAATAACTTTGGGCACATAAATGGATGTCAAACGTCTTTTCCGGATATCTTGTCACTGCGACTGATCGGTATGTGGAATTGTATTTGGTTGCCACCGCGCCATAGAATCCGCTAAAGGAAGGTATTTTTCTTGTAATTCTTGATCATTTCTATGTCTATGGTAATGACCGCAAAAGACTTATATATTACATGTTGATATTGACAGCGTTAATATATTACGTGTTAATACCATTATTTATATAAGTAGAGTCTAAAACACCACTTTAAATATAGGCCTTGTTATTAAATAAATAAAACCACATCCTTCATAAATTGCAACAATTTCTCGTAAACCCAACTCTCGTAACCTAGCCGATTAAGGAAATCGCTCCGCAGCATTGGATCAAATAAATCTGGCGTGAAAACAAATAGGCTTACTTGTAACGGTTACTACGTAATAATATAGAGATATTCCGAGTCTCAGAAACATCCTAAGCCTTCATATTATTTACCTTTCTGACTGTTTGGGACTATTGGATTATCGCGCGGAACTGCGCAAACAGAAAGTTAGGAATCGTGGGACAGGGTTAGCGGACGTGTGTAAATCCTGATAATCTATGTTGATATTTGTTTAAACTTTTTCTTTACTATAAACTAGCTTTCCGCCCTGCGGCTTCGCCCGCGTTTTACAATTTCCCGCAATTTTCTTTTCTATATTATAGCCTATGTTACTCGGGGATAATGTAGCTTTCCAAAGGTGAAAGAATTTTTGAAATCGGTCCAGTAGTTTCGGAGCCTATTCATTACAAACAAACATACAAACAAATCTTTCCTCTTTATAATATTAGTATAGATAAACCGGGTTTAGTCTTTGTAATAGGTCTTTGTCGTGTAATACCGGCCTAAAATAGTACAAGCCTTTCTGTGGGTGTCAAACGACGGCTTTGCAATTTATATGCCAGAAACGGGAGGCTAAGTTGTTCCGTGTACTATACCAATTTATAAAGTTCTCTTGGGATACCTTTGTTTGATACCAAGTTTTCATCGACAACAGCTATAGGCAGAGTTGGAGTTGTACTATTCTTAGACCGCCACCACACCAAATAATACCTTAATTATCACCAAGTCTCATACCTACAAATTCGTGTTGGAGTATTTGTACTAAGTGGGTATAATATTACCGGAGTTCCTGTGAGTAAATGTTTTCCTTCGTCATAATTACAGCCACTAGAATTCCCATAACATTCGCGAATGATATTATATTACATTTAATGGAATGTTTTCTCATTACTTCGGAATTAGAAGCTTTACACACAACGCAACCTAGCTTCAGTTGTCTGTGTATTAGGTACTGCTGAAAAGTAATATTTGAGAGCTGGCTTTAATTTTGAGTAGGTATTTGAGGCAAGCTGAAAATTTGTCCCGCACTTCTGTTATACCCCAACCTGAAATTGATAAACTGGCTGATAACTAGCAAGATATCAATTTAAAGATCATTTGGCACATCGAAAACTATAATTAGGCTAACTTAAAATGTTACTAGGCCATTATTTTACCCAAGGTAAGATTCTCAAAATAACTAATTCCTTTACTGGTAAGACTTTCCACCTTCCAGGCTCTTAAAAATGTCCCGCCACTTCAGCCAAATCATCAATTTCGTGTAATTTTTGTCTTTTAATAAAATAGTGTTATGGGTTTTTATTTTGCCTTAAAATTTATGCGGGACAAGTTTTCAGCTAGCCTCAAATTTTTACCAAACGTAAGCTCCTGCTACTGGACCAAAAAGGCAGTAATTTAGAATCAAACGGTCTTCGCTATCTGCTAAAAAACACTCCAAACATATAAAGCGCGGATTATGATGAAGTGGCTATAAAAAACACATTACCACACAGTAAGTTGGCGCGGAATCTCTTCAATTCTCTAATGGTTCCTACGCCAGTGAATGGTTTGGTCGTGAAAGAATGAGTATTAGGACGTCTGGTGAGCCGAAGTAGCGCATTTATTCTAATGATTTATACGTTATATGTCTTGTCCGGATGATGACATTAATATTAGTATAATAGTCCGCTAACCGGCTTTTGCCTGTTTTATATATTTTCTAAACGATGTAAGAACATTTGTTTTCTCAGTTTAAAAGTTGCCTGTAAAGAGACTTTAGTAAATATCATATACCTACTAGAGATATGTACTGAAATTAATAAGATTAGCGCTTTCATATAAATAAATAAACTCTTAAGTTTTATAATATTAGTGTACGCAACAAATTTAAAATTAATAATAAAGAAAATTAAGAGTGGCAATAGGTTATCATATTTGAGTCTTTACGCATTAAATGCGTGATAATGGATAAGGCTGAATATAAACGATATCTGAAAATGGTGTGATAATCTGACATTTGGTTTAAGTACTTCACGCACATTGGCGATCTCACTAGACACTTACAGTTAGAGAAACTGGAATGAAAAATTTTCTCCCGTAAGATAGTACCTAGTGGTAGGTAGGTACTTACTATTCATTGGCTGGCACACGGCACAAGATAAAAGATATATTTAAAGGGTTAGTTATGTGAACTTTTGAACCGATCTGGTGACAAAGTGTTTGTCAAGGACTAAATTAACACCTTCAAAGGTAACTTCTACAGCCTTCAACAACAAAAGTTTTCTTCAAACGAGACCCCAAAACCGCATATATGGAGGGTGACATTCGATTAAAAGTTGTTCGTGTGAGTTCAGCCTATCGTAATATAACGTCGACACGCGGCCTTGTATTGTTTGACCTATATTTTGTTTTGTGCTAATTTTTTATGACATTTTGTGACATTTCTGTGTAAGTATAGAACATAAATATCCAAAGAGTTTTAGTACAATTTTTAACAAGCAGATTGTTGTAGATACATTTACATGTGAATAAGTTTGGACATAGACTAAATAACTATGTTTTGGAGAATAATTTGATTAGTGTTTTGATTTCCTCTAAGGTAAAATTTTAATAAAACGTACTTCATATTACAAAAACTGGAATAGAAACGATAAACGTTAATCGTAGACGTTGATAAACGCAGAAATTTCTTAAAGTTTTCAAAATATATCGCGGGCATGCTGTTATGTCAGCAAAATCAAACAAATACCTACTACTAACTCGAGGGTTTTCAATCGCTTTTATTTCTTTAAACAAGAACATTGAGCGTACCTACAGGATTGTTTTTTGAGTGTAATCTGAAGTGTTGGTCTCAAAACCTAGCGATATAGGTACTGACATGTTAGAAAAAGTTTCCTAATGTTATAAAAATAGTCCAAAGGTACATGTTAGTCATGTTAGGTTATGTGAGCAAATCTTTCACTTTGTGACACTGCCAACAGATATTTGAATCAATTGCCATTAATATTTAATTGTCCAGTAATATTTAATATTTATCTGCATACTCTTAAATTATCTGGGGAACAATATACCACTTTACATTATTTTTCATTCCAAGACTTTATTTCAAGATCTCCACAAAATATTTCTGGAAACACGAAAATAAATCGTAGATACATCACGTTTTTCATCGAACATAGAACTAAACATCAAACGGTTTTTTTCAGAGAAAAGCTCAAATAGCTCTTCATTGCTTCCTCTTCCTTTAATCGTTATTGGTATAGAACGTGACATACTATTATTATCAACATTTTATATTCACACGAACCCACCTGAGATTTCACTTCGCTGACTATCAACAGAAAAAAAAACTTTTTAAGACTAAAGAACTTTTATATTAAACTAGCTTTCCGCCCGCGGCTTCGCCCGCATAATTATATGGTAAAAAGTATCCTATGTCCTTCTCCCGGTACTAAGCAACATCTCCACCAATTTTCAGCCAAATCTATTCAGCCGTTCTCGAGTTATAAGTGAAGGCACTAACACGACTTTCTTTTATTATATAAGATTACAGTACACAGCGTTTCGTTAGTATAAATTCGTCAGATGCAAACTAATGAGTTTGTGCTTTCCTTTATAACACACTTTTTTAACCGGTTCTCATAAAGTAGAGAATCTTGCTGCAATAACACATTTTCTAAATTCTATTTTAAAAACAACATTTTAACATTAAAATTTTGTCATATTTTTGTGCAAAACGCAATTTATGAGTTGAGCTTAACAAACAGTCTAGTTAGGTACTGGTAAATAAATTATTATTTGTATTTCTTTTCAACTTAGGTATATAAAATATTTCAGTCGTTCGTTAACTCAAACCATGAAACTTGTCACAACTGGTTTAGGTAAAATAATAAATATATAATTTTTTTTTTTTTTAATCATTTATTTTGGGTTTGTTCAAGGTTGAACATAATATATAAAATAATATATTAAGCTGCAACTCACACTTGAATTTTACAGTAGTTTGTTTGCACAACTTATCGAAAACAAAACCAAGGAACCAATATTTCATCCTAATGAAAAATCAAAGAGCCATAAAAGCGGAATGTTATCGATTCTTGCACAACAACGTAAGCTTTACAAAATATTGAACATAAAACAAACTTTGTTTCGCGAAGTTCGACGCTAACGGCTATCGTCGGGCTCGAATTACGATTGTTGACGTTTCATTCATTTATTTCAATTTCGAATGTCAAACAAGGCGTTGAATCTCTTACACGGCGTAGGCGGTTCTATAGAAATTTGTTTGTTTTACAGAATAATATCTCTAACAGGAATTTTCTGTAGGCCGATTTATCATAATCATTCATTTTAAAAAATCGAGAATTACTCACAAAAACTATAAAGATATCATCATCATAAAAAACATAAAAGTCCTACTTGGATAATCCTAATACATACTATGGTCTTTCCAGATCCCATTATAGGTTTGTAGGATTTTGTTTTATTTAGTTTCAACAATATGATTTCAGCAGTTGCACGTCCACTGCTGGACATAGGCCTCCCTAAATGATTTTCTGTGTTTACGGTCGGACGCGGCCTACATCAACCGCGACATCAACTTTGTTGGTGGACGTCCGACGCTGCGTTTCCCGATCCATGGTCTAAATTCGAGAACTTTTGGACATCTGTTGTCTTTAGTTATATGACCTGCCCATTGCCACTTCAAAGAGCTGAGTTGAGAGATGTTTTGTTTACCCAAAGTTAAATTAGGAAGATGTATCAATAGTCGGTGTTCTTTTGTTCGTTTAGAAACATTAAATGAACAAGGCTCAAGGCGTCAGGTGTTGTGACAGCCGTGTTGTTGTAATGACGCCCAACCTCAAGTGTTTCTGTTTGACATTTCCGGTATTATGTTTCGAGGTTTCTGTTTGATATAACCTCTTTGTTATTGACATATCAATCTCAAATGAAAAGTGATTTGTTTATCAACAACAGCGGTCGGACTTTTGATAAGACTATGACAATGCCGTGCTAGTCCCGGCCTTAATATTTCTTAATGACCCTCCTTTTTCCAGTGTGTCGTCAAACATACTAAGGCAAAAAAGCAGCGTCTTTTTGTGTAATAAGTACACTAACTAAACCGCCTGGTAAGTATGATAAATTTGATCTATTAGGGTGAGACGTGCACTGTAGTGGGGCGCAATATGGGTGGTTATGATGATAATGATATAGCTTGTATGTATATTCTCCGACGAGCATAATATACAATTAGAGATTGTATTTAACCAGTGCGTGTTACCAGTGATTTCGTAATGGAACATTGTCGTGATGCTTCACTATAAGGTTCGGGGTAGTTGAACGAATTATGGAATAAGTTGGGTTTCTCTAAGAATATTTCTAAGGTGTATATAATATTACTATAAGCATTATTACTTACGTATCTCCTCGATAGCGTAGTGGTTAGTTTTATTTGTACCTATGTACCAGTATACATAAAAAAATCTCAATCACGCAGCCAAGACTTATGTATCTTTATCATCATTTCAGCCGTCGAAGGTCCGATTTCAAAACATCATCACAACCTTTGCTTTTTTTTTTTGGATGTGTTAAACCCAAATAAAATGGCAAAACAACACACCGGCGCCTCGTCGTTAGATTTTGGCATCTATGACTTTCTAATGAAACCACTTTTCCAGGAAAAAGTCAATTTGTTTACCAGCTTTTACGCCTATGCATACGAAATGAGCCTATGATTTCGTAATAAACGTAAAAATACCTGAAAGGAAAAACACGAAACCTTTGTATCTTTTTGCTCAGGTAAGCGTTCAACAAATAATAATTATGAATAAATAAATATTTAAGAAAAAACTGTTTGACGGAATAGTATTTAAGTTATTTGCTTGGCTTTTACGAGTAGGCACATAAAAAGAAGCGAATTATTGACAATCAAAGTCTATATTATAATATTGACTACAAAAGTTTGACTGTGGTTCGTAGATCACAAATGTGTGAGCCGATTCGTTTTTATTGTTCAAAGGTGAATTAGCTGGTTGTTGATTTAGCTATTTACACAATATTAAAGAATTTCCAGAGGAAATATGTTTTTTTCCTGCGGTTAATATAAGCCTATCTATTCCTATTCATTTCAACTAAGTATATACGACAGTAAAACTATCATGAGATCGGAAAATATTCAGAAGTCATAGATTTTCCCCAGAGAACTGAGGATACTGATCAGTCCGGAGAATCAGAGGTAAGTTCGTTAGCCCTTTCCGTCTGGGTTTGTGTACCGATGAAATGGCTGCCTTCCTTTGTTTTATTGGCTCATGATAGCGGATTCTTTCAGATGGTTTTGTTTCTGTGGTCATTTGGAGACCTGAAATTCTCATTTACCAAACTAATGTCACTATAATTGTAGTCCTTCAAAAATTATGTCTTTAACACAAGTATTGATAGTTTTTATGTAAAGTTAAATTCGCGTTTTAAGAAACACTTCTTTTACAGATTCTGTTAATAAAAAAAAATACTATTTTCAGACTTCCTTTAATATAAAGTTTTGTTTAAGAAAAGCTGACTACCAGCGCCGACTTACTAGCACTTGTTTTTAGCAGTAATTGGATTTTGTTTGTCATTTTCGTACATTCAATAAGCGCTGGTAGATTGGCCCCAGACTTTATGGTAGGATTTCATAAAAGGCATCTGCTTCTCATAGCCAGACAAAAGCATCTAACAAAATACATACGTGTGATAAAACCGATGTAATTCTGAACCAAATGGACCAATAATCTTCAATATCACTATCACCTGTGGACTACAATATGAAAAATATAGATACTATTATCTTTAATGCTACTGTTATTATCAATGTAATGAAACCTGTCTGCGGTTATTAAACTCATTAAATTTAATATTAGCGTCGTGCTTGAGTGTTTTTAGCCGCAGGGCCATTTCAGATTTAATAAATTTCTTTGATGAATATTAATATTCCGGCGTTGAGTTACAAACGTTAATAAAGTGAGCAAATTTATTTAATGCCTAGCGAGTAGGGTAAAAGCCGGATAGTTGCCGCACTTTTTAATAAACTCCTTTAAAAAATTTGTATCAATACATTTTTTATTAAAAATGTATTCTCAAACAAGGTTCATTATTCTTCTAACATACCCTATCAATAAAAAAAATATAAATATTATAAATTTTAAGTAAATCCAGTTTAAAATGACCTCTAAAAAGGGGGATAGTTGCCTTCTATGGCGGATAGTAGCCTAACGTTAAAAATGGTTGGGTGGGATAGTTGCCCAAGGTGCGGATAGATGCCCATCTGTTATTTTTCAAATAAAAATGCACATAAATTAATTTGAAAATTAATTTTTATTATTAAATACAATCTTTTATTAAGTATTAGTTAAGTTATAGTTAATTCAGAATAATTAGGTAAAAAAAATATTACAATAATAGACTCCAAAGTAGTAAATAAGTGTCCTAAATAAAAATGTAAAGTTATTATTTATTTTGAAGATAAAACAATAAACAAAATTGGCATGAACTGGCATTAGCCTCTATTAGGTAAATATTCAGCTTTGATGACTTACTGAGATCCTTTATTATGTACTAAGTACTAAGACAATTTAAATTATTACCTAATCAAGTCTTAAAAACACTATTGGTTTAAAATTTTAGGTTAGTGAACATGTAATTTTTAAAAGTTAAATTATAATTATACAATAATAGACTCCAAAGTATTAAATAAATTGTCTTCTTCAAACGCAAGTATTAAACTATCTTCTGTCCAGTTGATGTGGTACCACGCCTGATTTTCGTCTGTACTTGCGAGGCATTTTCATTTCTGTTGAGTATTAATTTGATTTAAAACAAACCATAGTAAAACCAAATACAAAATCATCAAAAAATACGTCAAAAAATAAGCTACGGATAGTTGCCGCAGGGCAACTATCCGCATAAAACAGTGAGGCAACTATCCGTTTTGATACGGATACTTGCCCTTTTTATTTACAAAATAAATAAAACATATTCAACAATAAAACCTAATAAATAGTTTATTTTAAACTCTAATGCACCCAATAAAATATAATTTTGACTGAAATCGCAATCAGTTATAAAATTATTTAACAGAGAAAACTTACCAATATAATTCTGGAGCTCGTCAAAGTATCGCCGCGGAAGATATTCTCTCACTAGGACAAAACACGTGCACCTACTTCAACGGTTTATGCGACAATAAGGTCTACGCGGGGGACGCTTCTAATTACTATCAAAAAGAAACACTGTCAAAACGTCTAACATAGAGAATTTGAAACTGCGGCAACTATCCCCCCGCGGCAACTATCCGGGTTTTACCCTATTAATAGCTTAATTTGCTCATGAAAAGGGTATTTAGTGTAAGGGCCGCAGTAGAAAGAGCATACTAGAAGGAAGATGGTTCAATGCATAGACAAAATAATACACCACAAACATAGGAACATACATAATTAAAGACGCGCCGATGGTATTGGTTTTGGAAGCTTGACAGAGCGACCGAACTCTACAGTCAAGCATTACGATTTCATGTAGCAAATTTCTAAATCGCGATCCATCAATAGAATTTCTTGACACGACACTGAAAAAAACGAACGCGTTGAAATAAATTTTTTCATACCATTACCTATTACAACAAATGAGTTTAAAAGTCCGTCGTAGAACCAAGTAAGTTGATAATAAAATTTACAGCGTTTTGAACTCAAACGATTAATTTCAACAGATTTTATGTGAAGTAAAGTTCTATCGTAAAACGGCATCGGGGTTTAACTAATATTATCATATATGGGTTTTAACTGAGCTGTAATTTCATTAGGGATGTAATAGGTAAAGTTTTTCGTAATGTTTAATGAATTTCTGAAAATTGAAAATTATTTATAATGATCAAATATTATTTCAAACAGCTTAGAAAATATTATAAAGTTGACTAATTAGCAAAACTTTAAAGTTTTAGGAATCTACGCCGGCGGATTACTCTTAAATACTAACTTATAATTGCTACTTAAATCTTAACTTAGATATCTTATTTCTGATTTCAAGTTAAAATAACTGTTTAATGTAGAATTAGCGATAAATCCTGTGAAAGTGCTCTATCTCCAAATTATTCCATGTCCGCGGTAAGGTATAATTTCTGCAGGCTAATACCAAATTCTCACCATCTATTGTGTAACCCACACATGGCTCAGACAACATATTGTGTAATAACCAAAACTGTTTATTATTAAGGGGTGTAGTTGTTTAGGAGCTTGTTTTACTAAGAAGGTTAAGGATTATTTGGTCACGCTTCTGTACATTACGGTATTATCTCATTCTAAGTGTAATATCAAATATCTCTTTGGTAATAATAATAATATAAATAAATAAAATAGTTTACTTATGATTTTTTTTAAAAGAGCTCAAAATTTAGCAGTGTAAAATACAAAATAAAACGAAAACAGCAACAGCAGCAACTTCATAAATATGTTTTATGCACTGGAGTATGAAAATTAAGGTATTTTCTTTAAACAATATCTTTTTTCCCAGTAAAAGAGTAGCTACTTACCTTTTTTCTTTTCGTTACTTACAAATTATAAAAAGAGGAAAACTTTTTAATAAATTGAATTCATTTGTTAAAGATAATCAGGTCAGTATACTTTTGTGATAAAAACTTATATAAATGGGACAAAGGACTAAGGATGTCCTAACGAGGCTTATCTAATGAAGGTCTTAGTAAATAGTGACGATGTTGGGTCTGTTTGTTTGTTTAGTTAGGTTCTATTTGTTGTCCATATAATCTTATTATTTTTACAATTAAATGAAAATAATAAGACAATATGTTTAATTGGCTTATTATTTAATTCTAATTGAACAAAAAATATCTTTTATTAAAACCAAACCTACATAATAAAAAGTAAAAATACTTATGTCAAAAACATCATAATTTTTATCACAATACAAATTTTCGTGTTACTCAATAAGTAAGTATTCACGTGGTATGGTACTCACCTTCCGATCTAGGTACTTAGAGAATTTATTTATTTATTTATTTATTTATTTATTTTAAGGACTCCCAACAAAAGATACATTGATATATATTCTAAACATTATTCACAAGGTCTTCGAAACTTATGTTCTTTCAATTACAGGGGGCCACAGCGTGCACATTATTTTTAGACAATTTTATGGCTGAGACTTATAACTAAACTTATGGTTAAAAAAAAAAACTAACTAGATAAAAACTTAAAAATAACTTAATATTGAAATAAAATGAAAATAATTATTTTAAATAATAAAGATTCATGAAAGAGTAAGTCTAAATTGAAAATTAATTCTAATAGAATTTGAAAACATGACATACCCTTAATTCTTCAAAGTTCTCAAAATTCGTTCGATTGTTTCCTCACGGTGTTAGCCTTCACTAGAACGTGCACGTATATATTTCAATACCTACGTAAAATCCGGGTTTACATGGCGGGAATTTAACCCACGGAATGAAAGTCGAGTGTGTATTTAGCCAACACGAGGTTTTAACCCAACATGACATTTTTTTTTTTTTGTTTCGTGGTGCAAAGTTTCCGATAAATTGTCTCCACCTGCCCAGCGGTTGAGATATGAATGATTAATGTGATAGTTTTCGTTTTCAGGTAATGATGGATGGGTGTTCAGCAACACTGGCGACTGGCAGTGGAAAACCGATCAGATGATTGATTGAAGGTATGCTTTGTATTATCTTTTAGGATTTGTTTTAGGAAAAGTTTTATCGGCTTGAAGTTTACTTGCAATTTTAGTTTCATAAATCTCTCTGGTTATAGATATAAACGATGAGTTGGGTTGGTTTGATACAAAAAAAAAAAATATTTGCTTTTTATGCTTTGAAACTTCAATGATGATGGATACATACTCGTAATAAATTAGAATAAGTACTCGTAGTTTGTATTTTATAAAATCTGACAAAGAGTTTTGTACATCTATCAGAAGACGGGTAGCGCTCACGGACTTGCTATACAGGCAAAATTAATATAGAAAATACCCAAAACCTAGAATTAGCTCTATTAAGACGTAGGAAAAATATTTTTTTTCTTACTTCAAGGGGCGTAGCTTTTTTATTCATATTATATCTATTCTTAAACAAATTCGTGATCTTGGAATATTTTGTTTTTCACGATCGTATCTATTGATATTGTTTACGTAAACAACTTTGAAACTATAATCTTGACGTGAAAAACAGCTTTTATCGCGATCCGGGAAAGTTTTAACGAAAACCCTGGCCTGTTGTTTTTTCCTGGATACTTCGTTGTTGTGCTGAGGTTTATCTTGCGAGACATCACTAATAGGCACCTTGCAATAGAGATACTACCTGATTTTAACTTAAATAAAATTTATCCTATTTAATTAAATTGATTTTGCCTATATTGATAGAAATTGATTTCAATCATTTCAGTAAGTATAAGTATTGAATAAAATTGTGGGTACTTAAGCTAGCTTGTGGTGATCACAGTAATACGTTGGCAGTAACGTAATTTGGTAAATAAAAATTACCCAAAAATATTAAAAATAGGATATCAATTGTAATTAAAATAAAAACAAACATCAACTTCACAGCAAACAGAACCTTCGTCTACATGTAGTTATTTGGAAAGGACGCAATCTTTTTACTCACGCGAAAGTAGATATTGTGCCCTAAAAGGATTGTGAATGGCAATCTTTATGTTTACTGTCCCGTAGAGACAAGGAAATGCCGGCCTCGCAACCGAAAGGGCTTCTTTATTAACCCCGTGTCCGAATCATATACGATTTCATATGGACCGTGTTCATGAAATTGCAATAAAGTTACCTAAATACACTATCGCAAAATTTCCTCCCTTTGAGATCTAAGATGGATAAACATCGGGAGTAGCCGTAGGTATTATAGGGGTTAGGTCACTATCGTTTGATCATTTGCCTGGGTTATATCCAAAAGGTCAGAATCGACAGAAATTGTATTTTACTAGCTAACTAGCTTTCCGCCCGCGGCTTCGCCCGCGTTATATTAGATTTCCCGCGGTAAAAAAATACCCTATGTCCTTCTCCTGGCTCTAAACTACCTCCCTGCCAATTTTCAGCTAAATCGGTTCAGCCATTCTTGAGTTATAAGTGGAGTAACTAACACGACTTTCTTTTATATACATAGAAGATATATTAAGTAGGTAAATTAGTTATCTTGTACACAAATTTCAAGCTTTCCACGTAGCTAAAATTTGCTATGGGAGTTTTCCAGCAATATTTTTTATTTTATTTCCATCATAAACTATGTAACTGACACTATTTACGTATGGTTGCGGTATAGGAAGAGAAGTGGGTTGGGAAGAATTACGTATAATGTGCCACACACATGACAAGTGAAAAGTGGGTCATAGAGTAGAGCAGACACGCTTCGTCAGAACCGTGAGAAAAAGTATTTTCGTTGCTCCTTGTCGCCAATTTGTTTACCATTATTTCTAACAGTTATTATCTGTTAGTCATTACAATATAAATCTATGAATAACTGAGGAAGCCCTTAGTGCGTCAATAGTTCATTCGAGTAGGTAATTCGATCCAAATATCATTAATATTATTAGGTACTTGATATTTTTATAGAAGTTCAAAAAAAATATGATTATTGAATAATTGGTTGAGTTTCCCGATATTAAAAAAAATACCTCAGCTATCTAATGTAAGTGAAAAAAAACAAATTGATGTTTTTCAATCGTAATACTCAATCTGCATCTTACCTAAAGAAATAAAAAGTGTAATCAAAGCGGTCACATGTCGCGCAGATGAAGTAATAAACAAACAAAAGAGTGTCCCGAAGCGAAGTGAACATGTGTGAGAGCCCGTGTGACTGCCCCGACACGACCAATTATGTTGTACCCACAGCAAGTAGGGTTGTCTGCTTGTCTGCGTTCATTGGTCAGTATTCATTGAGTCAGCTACCAGCATCATTCATGGAGTTACATATATTACATATAAATTGCACATTAAATTATAAAAAAACATCAAATTATATTACATAAATTATTCTATAAATTACATTAGAATTATTACTGATTATCAGGTAAGTATGAATGAGTTTATAGCGATAGCGTAGTGGCCAGGCGTAAATTGCAAGGCGTGGGTTCGATTTCCATTCTAAGACAAACTTTGTGATCTTGTAATTTATCTATTCCGACAATTTTCTTTAAATTTCTAGTATTCTTATTGTTATGTCACAATTACATTCGTACTAAAAGCACAATAACGCTTATAAAATAACGGCTTATAGGCAACGCCTAGGCACATCTTATAAGACAAATTTAATGGTTTACGATTTTGATTAAATTAATATATCAGAAAACACTCTCAGTATTTTTAATAAATAATTATAGCTATTGATTATATTATATACCTTTCAAAGAAAAATAATGTTTTAGAATGTTGAGAAGTAGCAACCCTATTACGACGCAAGGAAGTTGACAAGTTTTAGACCAAGCCCAAGACTGCACTCCCACAATTATCTAATGATAGTTTCTCTGATATTAATATGTGATCTCGAAATCGAAAACGCAGAGCTGTCGTTTATCTTGTAAGTGACGTCCTTCGCTAAAATCAGCTGACGAATCACCTTTTTGTGTCTTTTTAGCCTTAATACCTATCTTTTCTGAATGCTAAATAATAATTTAACTTACAGTTATAGTATATAAGTGTAGCCGTTTTAAAAGATAAACATTTAAGATGCCAGTCATGTCATAACAACTCTTCACTTTATTCAGAATATCCTCTAATTATGCAGTATATTTTCTGGCTTATCTTAAAAAGTTTTGTCGATTTAAACTTGACAAAGTTTTGAATTAGTAGAATACTTAATGCGGTAGATATGAAAATGGTCCTAAAGAGTTTCCAGCAGTATTCATGACTAATCGTGACAAAAGCTGTGATTTATTGCTTACAAAAATATTCCAAGCGAAAACCAGATAAGTAAACGATTTTGCCATTAGAAAGAAGAGAGCGTTTTATAAGCGACTAGCTGAATTTATGTCAGAGACCAACATGCGCTAGACTTGCTTTTCCTTTTAACCATTGAGCTGAGGAACCCAATAGAATTAATAAATTCAGCATTATCAATAGAAAAGAGCATAACAAACCCAATTTACACTACTGGTGCACGGCATAGTGTAAATAAAGAATAAGAATGCTAATATAGAATTTGTTTATGAAATACGTGACCACTTTTATACCAATTCGTGAAAATTATGTATAATCAAGGAAATTACTTTTACAAAAACAAAATTTTCCATTATTTTTAAATCTACGCAACGATTCAAATAAATCAGAAAGATAATCAACTCAGCATTTTACTGATGTGTAAAATTCAGCTCACGAACGAAATTCGTTTGTTATAAATATTTTGGATATACCGTAAAACACTCCAACATTGCCCACATTTTTCGAATAATTACAATTTTTGTTATTTTTTTGTATGGGGACACAAGTATTTTCTATTAGCATCTGCAACTATAGGATATTTTGCATGTATTATTTTATAAGATTTTGTTATTCGTCAATATTAAATCAAGTATTTTATTATTTTTAAAGGCGGGCAATGTTATCTCGACTTATTGCCAACATTGCCCGCGTTGATTTTTGACGCAAATATCTTCTCTCCGGCCTCTAATCAGCTGACAGCAAAACCTGTACAAGAATTCTGACCAAAACTGGCCTTTACTTTAAAACTAAAGCGAATCCATGACAGGTTTCCTACCAAAATCCATGTTAGGCTAGTTGGGCAAAATTACCCTGACCTTGTTAGCATTTTCCATACAATTCGCTTTTCGCCTTTATTAAAGTGATAGGGTTGGTACATCTCAGTAAACTGTTCTTGACTTTTTATTTCTTTTTATGTTAATAAAAAAACAAGATTATCTTCTATTGAATTATTTAAAAAACTTTTGAGTAACATGTTTGATTCAACAGATTCACATGCAAGTATTAACATTTATTCCGTGTTATTTTTAATACATTCTGGTTCCAATCTTTCGTCTTGACTTTCTTTGACGAATTCGAGATTTTGTTCTTGCTTTTAAGAAATAATAAAAATAAATTATCTAAATAATCAAGATAATAATAATTAGCAAAAAAAAAAAAACTCGGATGTGTCAACCCTAAGCTTATTTTGACTGCGGGCAATGTTGTCAATAGTAGATCGCAAAAATACCAGATAACTTTGCCCACCATTATAACTTTAGTTATACAAGAGCTGCATCAATGACAATAAAGTTATAATAATACCTTAAGTTTTTTGTACAACAAAATATAAATTAAACTCATCTGTGTTTTCTCCATCACGCACAATCCACTTTTGAATTTTCACCAAAATTTGCCCGCAAAAATACACTCTGTCTTTGACGAGTTCCAACAAGTTACTGAGTGACTTTAGCGTTACATCCAATAGACAGTGGTGCTAAACACAAAACCTATTTTCTACCAAAGTCAATAAATGTCACCATGGTATTCAGATATTTTTGCTATTAAAAGTTTTGCTTAAAAATTGGTCTTCGGGCAAAATTACCCTCGGTGGCAATGTTGGAGTGTTTTACGGTATTTTTTTAAATTACCTAAATTGAAATGTTTGTGTCAAAATATTGAACAAGTATTTTGTGAAAAAACAAACAATCAAATCATTTCTCATTATAGTATTACTGATAGAAATGTTATTCGAAACATGATTTGTGAAGTTTTGACGTAAATAAAATGTTTCTAGTATATTCTAGCTAGACAAAAGAGTTTATGAAACTATAACGCAGTATTTAGTAAGTAGGTACAGACAATATTTTATATATTCCCAATGCTACGAACAGTGCCTAAGTAGGATTGACGCAAATCAGATTACTTAGTTGGTTTTGTTAGGAAATTGGCTAGCGAAGAGAAAATGTGTTCGTGTCTAATCGAAATCTTTCTGAGAGTTTTTCTAAGAAATCGGATCGCGGCAGGGAAGCCTCATGTTTTAACCGGTTTTATTTAGTAATGATGAAAGGGGAAGGTATTCTTTACTCGTGTAGAATAACGTTTTAAACGGGTCTCTTCGTGAAGATGGTACTTGTAACAGTGCCGAAATATTGGAAAATTCAAAAACATTTGAATCATGGTATGTTGCCATCATCATTTTTTCACTATCATTTTTTCGAGAAGAGAAATCGAGAGATGCGCGGCGGAATTTGAACCCATGACCTTCGAAATGAGAGTCAAGTGTGCTCCTACTTAGCCAACACGGCTCATATAGTTTCCATAGTAACGACGTAAAGCACCGCAGATGCAATATCTATAATCTTTGACTCGTCTCACAGACACACCTTCAAGAAAATTAAGTTACGCAAAACTAAGCAATAAAATAGTTGAAACGGCTCAGTTTCTTTATTGCTCATAAAATCCTGACCTATTTACCTATGTATAGCAGTTTGTGTACTTACTCAGATCTGTTAGTCAACAAATCCGGCCTTTCATCTTTCAGTGATAATATTTTCTCGTATTTATTTTGGCAATGAAGGTTATACCTGGAAGGTTAGACGTTTTTCGCGCTATTTAATAATATTTAAAGTTTTTATTGCCGTGTTCTAGTTAATGTGAGCATTTTATGAATGCAAGGTTAAACTGAAGGAAAGTTGAAATATAATTTATTGTAGTTGCGAAAGTGAAATTATTGAGCCATAGTATGCCTTTTCTCTTAATTTTATAACCCGTAAAATAAATAAAAAAGGAATATCCTTTATTGGTTCAAGCATTGCATGAGACAGTTACCTTAAACAAGTATATGTCATAAGGACTGAAATAACTTAACTTTTTGTTTGTTGTATTTTAGCTTAATGTTTAATATCAACCTGAACTTTATCCTGGTTCACCCTCATAACGAATCATATAACGTCACATTACTACGTGTCTCCCCAACAAAACCCAGGTCTTGGGGAATTCGTTACCACGCTTTCCAGGCTGCTGGTACCAGTAGGTTGGTTTATCAGACAGAATGGCGGTGAAATTCATATTATATCCTTTAGTCGGTTTAAAGACACTCACAGGAAGTGATGCCGTGGTACAATAATGCGGTCGGCATTGGCTCTGTTTCTATAGTAAAATAAATATAGTCTCTTCCCCATCTATTTGCTAGCGGTTTTACGGCTAAAACGAAATTAGCTCTGACCCTAATCCAGAGGCACTCTAAAAATGGTAGGGATTGGGAGTGTAGCCTTGGCATGGCCTGTTTGCACTCTCGATGACATTGAAACCTAATATTAGGGCAGGGCCTGAGGCAATTTGGCTATGTACATTTTGGACCTACCTCTGTTACTGTGTGTTTTTGATCTTTATGTGACATGCGTGGGCTTCTTCCTGGTATCAACAGCTTGTTGACCTGCCGATTAGCGTATGCTTTCATAAACAACATTATTTGCATCGCCACTGCTAGGACACAGGGGTTTTTCTCTTGACGAGGGGGACAAAGAGCTTCATTGTATTAAACCTTCAGAAATCAACACAATAAATAACATGTGGCAAATTAATGAACAATGATTTGCTAGTCTTTGCCGTGTGGTGCGGACCTAAGAATAGAAACATCCTGTCTCTTCCTGTGAACGTCGTCAAAGGGATTTATATATCAGAAGACGGACAGCCGTGACGTTTGTAATAGAGAGGATGGTACTATTTTTAGACCAGCACCACGCGGCTGTTGCGATTGCATAAATCTTAATAAAATAAACCAAATAATAGAAGGATTTACATGACGAGACATCCCGGATTTGCGTTTGTTTATACCCAAAAACGTATTTATGAAGTTCCGCGATGAAAATACATGTGAATCCAATAAATATTGTACTCGATTGTACACAAACGTTTTATCAAACCCACATACACTGTATTATTGTTTTCACACCCTCCTTAGCGAGCGAATAAATTATAAAGGCATTTACGCACTGGTACAGAACCAACAAACATGTTAAACATAGCTTAGTCTGCATGCTCCCGTTATTGGTTTACATAATGTCGAAAAGTTTTTAACGACCTATAGGAATAGTAGATATTTTAGGGGTTATTATAAAAAATACATATTGCTGGTCAATTGACACAGCAACATCTATTATTATTTAAATAAGTATTCAAAGTTATGACAATTTATTATTGTTTAACTATTAATTAGCAAGGCACATAATTGGAACTCTACTACTTCTTCCGCTTTTAAATTTCCTTCGTTTACAAAAGCTCAAATTGAGAACAGAAAATATTTCTAGACCATTTTGATATACCGCCATCATCAATTCCTTAGAAAGATGTTTAGTCTTACACAGATTTATTGGTGTTATAAAGCTTCTAAGCCAGTCTGCACAATTTGAAACCTTTAGGTATTACTGACTATCTCGATAAAAAATTTAGATCTGTAAGAATGAGTATTGTTTTAATTGGTATTTCCTAATTGGTACCAACATCCGTCTTTCGTTCTTTTGTCTTTCATTCGAATCGCAAAAACTATAATGTCTTTGACAAAGAAGCGTGTGCTTGCAAATTTACCGAAAAAAATGCAAAACTTTATATCCAGTAATAAAGAGAACGAATTGAGCTTGCCAAAATATCAACCCTTCCAAGCTTGCATCCTTTTTACACTAAGATATTCATAACGCGAACGTAGAAACGCACCCATGATGACAGTACTCTCAAAAATCAGTACATGATAAATCTGTAAGGATCCCGGGTTAGCCTAAAGAAACATCAAATAAAAATGTTTTCTTTGAAAAACCTCTCATATACAATTGAAAGCGATACTACAAAGCTATCATCCTCTCATCTGACCCACATTATCAGGTTCTATAGCCCGAGCACTCTTTGCAACCCATTTACCCATCTCGTAATTTTGTTACGAAAAATCTCGGTCAAGTGGCTATTCTCATGTAATATGTCAATCGGGATTTATTGCGGCGAAGATGGTAATAGCAGTCACATGATCACCACTCCACCTTTATGTAACTCCATTTATCAGAGATCTGATTAATGGAGTCAAGATCAATAAAGGCGCTTCGCAAACGTCGACGCTTTTAGGCATCTGTTTTGGGCAAAATTATTCACCGTCCGCGTTATCTGAGCTGCTTCAATAGTGTCATTTAGGCGGGATTGTCTCATAGTAATTAACGATGTTATAAATTTGTATCATATGATTTAGTTATGAAATTGAAGTGAAGGCTAGACGTGATGAGAGGACAGTAAGTATAAGTAATGCAAAATTTGCATTTGTTGAAAATTGGATGAAGATATCGTAAAGATCCTCAAAAAGATCTTCGTATTACACCCGAGCTACAAAATATATGAACAGCTAATAATTTGGTCCATTTATAGGTAGCTCTTCCGAGCGGAATGTATAAGTAAAAGTAAAGATAATTTTAATTAATAAAACAAGAGAGACCTTGGAGACCTTTGAATTACTCATTATTTATGGGAAAGAGCATAAAATTTAAAATATAGGAGAAAAATGTGTATAAAATTTTATTTTCGAAGTTAAAATGAATCGGGAAGTATAAATTAGAATCGATAACTCAATACTGAAATAGCATGGTTACAAGTCATTAATCCCGGCTCTCGATTACCCGACAGATATGAATTAGGGAGTTATCCCAGAAAGTTGTTATTACGTGAAAATCTGCGGGATAGCATTCCTGCTGATTTATTAACATCGCCGCTTGCGATTCTCAAGTAACTTTTAATGCGAGTTGTTTAACTGAGAAGTTCTTCTGGGTCTGTGTCAAAGTACACGGAGCTCTAAATGTGCAATGAAGATTCGCACAGACTTAAGGGGGAACGCGACCCTTTTTACAAGTATGAAAAAGGTTTAAAACTCAATATAATAATAATAAACTCAATATAATATCAGGGAGCAATAAAAATACATTTTATCTGCTCTGAAGCTAAATTCCGTAAAACGCCATTAATATTAGTTTAAAATCCATTTTAAGCAGCTAATGCAAATAAGGTCGGGTTACGAATAATTTATTGTGATTCGTGAAATTAGTTTTAGCGAATTGTTGAAGTTACCTAACTTTCTAAGAGAGAAATGGTTTTAAATTTACATTATGTTTGATTCTACTATCTCTGTAGGTACCTAGGTACTCGGTTCTGTTAAATATACATGGAGTATAAAGGGCTGCCTGATCGATGTATGCGATTTCTTCCAGGCAACCTGTGTAGGTATCTGCATTTATTTGTGCATTTTATTTTAACATGTGTGTGAGTCAAAATTTGAATGTTTTTAGTACAAGATGTTAAGATCATCATAAGCTGAGGTAACCGCTCTCCACCAGGTGGGCCGCATGCTTGTCTGTCAACTTGGTAGTACAAAAATAGTAAGCACATGATGTGTGTAGGCAAACGTAGTCAGCAAACCCAATGTAGATTGCTCAGTTTACTAAATAAACGTGTTTGTAGACAAAGACAAACGTGAGGCAATGAGGTTAAGTCACAAATCAATCACAATGATCGATTTTGATAGCTGAGCGATAAATCCCAGTAAATTTGCAAGTCCCATTTACGAGGCACAGCTTGTCCATAATACGAGTTTTCATTTGTTCACATCACCTTTGGGTTTAATAGGGAGTCATAACTTTAATTCTAAACTTTTTTATTTCTCATTTCGCAATTATACAAATCAACGAATACTTTAGTAGCTGATTTCAGACTTATTTACCTACTTGTTATTGAAAGGCGCAAAAAAATAAGTTACGACGTTAAAATACGACTCCTTTTAGGTTTACCCTAATGAACAATAAAAACGTGAACTTGTAGTTCAATGTTTATTAAAATTAAATTAAAAATAATAATTATAAAATAAGTCGCTATCCACCCCGCGGCTTTACCCGCGTTATAATATTTTCATATACCTATTCACAGCAAAAAACGTTGAAGATAAATTAATTAATCTTTTTTCATTTCATTACAAGGCAATTTCCTTATTCAGGCAATATTATCACATCTTTTTATAGCAAGTCCTTATTAAATGTGTTTGTGTAAAATGTTCCCTAGGGAGTGCTTTGTTTGAAAACAAAATGTGTTCTTTGCTTGTTCCTATACTTGTTTTTTATCCCAAAGAAACAATGAAATCTGTTTTTTTTGTAAATTTACGAACCGTCAAAGCGCCCTAAAAGAATTTACTTTGAAACATTGAATGGTAAATGGCTGTTTAAGGAAAATTGGATGTAATAGCTTAGGTCACATTTACGTAGAAAGAGATGCATTGTAAAATTCAATATTGGGTTGTTTCATTACAGTTTTCTAATATTTTAACTCTAAACGTAATCGATTAGAGGTAAAATTTCTAACTATTCAAATGTATCAATATCAATGTTATAACAGTACAAAATGTAAATATCTGTGTAAAATTAATGTTACCTAAGATCTACAAGGATTTCACTGTAATCAAATTTCTTTATATTTGTATTAATTAAAACGTATATTAAGATTTATGAAAAAATAAATACATTTATTTCGTAAAAATTATTGAAATCATTAGATATTTGACTTTACAAGTATATTGGTTCAGAAAACCGGCATTGCATAAAAATGTCTCAAATATAAGCCATCGAAACAATAAAGTCTGAGGTGAATGTTGTAACGAGCTAAATCGAAAGCACTTTGTTTGCATACAGACCCACTTTTAGCTTTTGTTTGAACATTGTTTCTTGATTTATTTCGGAAATTAACCAATATACGCGCCTTTTTCTTGTTTCGAATAAGAAATTCTGAGATCTCCTGAAGTGTTAAATAAGAATATACCTTGAAAGATAAGAATACAAACACAAATATCATGTTATGACGATTTATGTGGCGTAGTGGGAGAAGGTCCACCTGCAATGCAAGAGGTTGCAGATTATACATAGAAAACACTCAGAACACAACGTACCTATATGTACTCCTCCTTCATCAGGTGTCAATTTGGCGTCTGTGTACACCGAAGCTGTGAAGCAAGAGTATAAACGTAATACATTTTTGTCTAGATTTACACAAAGACAATTCAAATTCCAATATCTGGCGACGGAATGGCGACCGCAGCTGGATATGCAAACGTCCTGGGGCGCCGAGGCACTACGGGTGTTGTATAATGTACCCGGACAAGATATACTCGTATATTTGAAAAAGCTAGTTTTATAGATAGATAAATAGAATTACTTTATTGTACACCATTAATAAAATAACATATAATAGATACTTGTTTAGTGGCTAGTCCAGCAATAACATTTAATACCCACACTCGCCGGTGCATTTACATATGAGCGTGCGTCATGGGCACTAGTTTTAGGTAAACAACGTGTTGCATAATACAGGTATGATCAGGAAATAATCAGAATTTTACTTTTTACGTACTTCTACGATTTTTTTGACCCCTAGCAAAAGTTTTGTTTCTACGATTTTATATTAAATATTATTTTTTTACACTAACTGGTGTTACTACTTCCTTGTCTTTTCAATTTTATAATGGTGTTGCCACGAAATATGGTATTTTACCGAAATGGGCTGAAAAATGATGATGAATCATCAGCACATAAAACTTGAAGCAGTATTCCTAACCACCGTTAAAAGATATTAAGTCTAAAGGCAAGAAAATACTCAGCATCCACTAGTTAATTAATCTACGTGGGTAAGCCTCGTGTTTAAAAGTTTCAATTACAACGGAGAGAAAACTCAGTAAGGTTTAAGTGCTTCAGAATACGTCAGCATTTAACCCCATTCCTAGCCATATCATTCGAGTGTGGGCGTACTGATTCTACGTCTGAGATTAGCACATAGCCTATGCAAATGGTGTCAGCAGTGTCACCTCGTCATGTGTGTTCCTTGTCCAATCGACCTTCCTACGCAATCAAATAAAGAAATCAGGTTGTGTGATTCGGTTCAAAGTGCCTCGGAGTTGAGCTAGAATTTTATTCTTATTCTAGCTCAACTCCGAAAAATAAATATTTCTGGATAATTCACACAGAAACTAACCCTGTGGAAAGCTACTTGTGTTACGGCTAGATGCGGCTTCTGATAAACGTAATAATGATAATATATATTTTTTATTATATATAATAATAACGAACAGTATGTTTGATCAACAAGTGATAGATCGATACATATACGGTATACGGTGGGAAAATTCCTCATTTACAATTTATTGTCAAAATTGTTCTGACGTGTTTACATCACCGTACCAAAGCCACCAGGACATGTTGTGTTTTCCTACAGAATTAAGAAGTCATACATAATCACGGGAATTTACATTGAAAACTTATTTCCCAGAAGAAACCAGGCCTTTTTAGTTTCCTACGTCGTCTTTGAAAACACGATTAGCATAAAACTCATCAAGACATTACAAACTTATCTCGAATATAAAATCCTTAAAACTGCCAATGACTTTATCTAAATCTCTTTCACAATACTCGTATGACGTCAAAATAAACTAGATTACATTTTACAACTCGAATCGCACACAATATTTCATTAACACTGCTCTCGCGCGACCTAAAAACGGGAATGGTGTCACTTAAAGGCTTAAGGGTGGAATCATACTGAGAGCATCTTTCCACTGGCATTATACGTATTTCCCATTTACCTGAACCCGTTGTCAAATACAGAACAATAGAATCACGGACATTATTTAATTAAACCTAGCGTTAATGTCGTTTGGTCGAAACGATGGTATTACTTATAAGTAAATAATCGGTAAAGTACACACGGTAAAGTATGCCTAGTAACTAATATTCTGATAAATCGTTGGTAGTCTTGGTTAATTTGGCTCACACCGACCTCGTGGACCAGACAGGCATAATTACTTTGGGAACCGTTAATCAAAAAGTAAAGCTTTAAAATGAGATACGGAACGGAGATGACATTAATTGCTGCGTCAAAACCCGCATTGAAATTTTAATGAAAAACCCTTTCATCGTTTATTCCAATCAGCTTTTATGCAATATTCGTAGAGCTCGTTAGCTCTCAGTGTGTTTCGGAAACACGTGATTAATGGCAGCGATGGAAGTAGGCGGCAGTAATGGGGTGTATTTGTCAAGCGTTTGTTACATTCCTCTGTTTTTGTTGATATCAGAATCGGTTTCCTCGTTCCGGGCTAAGATGCAGACAAAATTCTTAGTTCTAAATATATCTAATCATATAAATCTTAAAATTATTTAATAAAACAATTAATTAACATGCACAGGTGCATATTTAAACTGAAATCTAACTTAATAACTAACTTCGCGCGTACGATGTCGCGGGCGGCCACTGAAAAAATAAATAAAACGTATGATATTTAATATTTTCATTATTTTTTTTTATTTCACCAAAAAACTAATGAATTAAAAAAAAAACTTAAAAAAAAACTTAAAGAAGGTGTTTTCCGAGATTTATATCTACCACTGTTTCTCGCCGATAGTTTAAGTGATGGCTTTGAAAAGGCGGTATAAATACCATATTATTATGTTAGTAGTGAATGAAAACAAACGCTGATTTATATAATCTTACGTTTATAATACAACAACACCAGATCTTGTAATCCTTCATAGCCTCCCAAATTCATTGCAACAATTCAAGCAACGAGTAATCCCAGTTAATTGCTCCTAACTAGGTGATAGCCCACGCTACGCCGTATATCCTACGGCCTACTTCCCAGCAGTAAAATTTACAGGGCGATTACGATGAAACATCTTATTTCGAGATGGCTATTATGTTGTTTCAGCTCTACTTAACACCCCTACTTTTTCGGCACTAATTGAAAACGTTACGTCTTCGGCAGCCTTAGCATGGTTGAATGAACACGATGAACTTTCTCGACTGTTTATATCGACTGGGCTAACATAACTCTTTCTAAATTGTTTTTTTTTTTCGATTTGTCGTCTCTTTTAAGCCAACTGAATTGGTCCCCTAGAGAATTACCGATCGCACCTCAAAAACGTTAATAAAATTGTTTAATTAATCAAACATCATGTTTCAGATTTATTATCAGTCTCCGGGAAAAGGTTCTTTTGTGGAGTTACAGGGATCAATTCCCGTAAAGGAACTACTGATTGTATGATCTGCAAACAAACATCTCCGTGTTTTATGTGTGTTACTATTAAAAAACTATATAAATGATTTAGATATCTAGTACGCTTTTAAAATGGTCCAGCGTTGTATATTTTTATTATATCATTAGCATCATCCGAAGCCCGACTTCACCCACTACTGGGTATACCCAGCCTCAACCATTTTATACCACTCTCTCTGATCTTGCGCCAATCAAAACCAGGTAGGCCCTTATTATATTTATTTTTATCGCTAATCATCATGCTACGCCCACTGTTCTATTTTTTCATATCTGTTTCATGTCTTATAGGGTCTGTGGTTACGGTACATGGACTGTAATAGGGTTTGAAATACGATTTTATACGTTCCGTGGGTTTTATGACAAAATTCTGTTGAGAATAGATTTCAGACTCTTATTTATTTAAGATCTTTTACCTGGAAATGTGTTTCAGGTTTTCGGGGCACAAACGTATACGTAAAATGGGTTACCTATCTATTGCGTCGTTTTCTTTTTTTTATTGCTACTGGTGACTTCTTTATTTTCTTTTTCAAGGACTGTGAGGGTCAAATTTAGAAAAGTTATTCTGTTTTGTAAGTATATTTAAACCTCCAAAATGTTCTACAATTCCGGGCCGTTCTACGCTTAGCATAATGGTAATGCATATTGTTGTGGTCTTGGGACATTTGTAGTTTTTTTATAGCCAAGTGTGTCTTGTGTCCAATACAAAATGACTATCTTTTATATTTCTTTAGAAACTGAACGAAATATATTTTATTACCGCCACTGACCACCAAACAACCACTTTTATAATGTTAAAGTACCTATATAAAGTTTTAACCCGAGTTTCTGTCAACAGGTACACACTTGATAAAATACACCAAAACAAAATAGTATATATATTTATAATAAAGGATCTTCCCAACCGCGGCTTCGCCCGCTTTTTATTGGATTTTACCGCGGAAATGATTTTTTCTCCTATATGAAAGTATTCTAGGTCCTGGTCCTGGTTAAGCTCGTCCTCAATAATTTTCAGCCGAATCGATTCAGCCGTTTTTGAATTATAAATAGTGTAACCTAACACGAATTTATTTTGTATAAATGATACAAGAAAACTCCGAAACTTCTGTAGATTTATAAAATACTTGTATGATGTAACGTTTCCTACTGTCGACCCAAAAGTCTGTTTGAATACGATTCTGTTGAAAACTTTATAACTTCACTAACAACATTTCCAGAAACTCGATGTAATATAAATATTTCAGCAAACCTTAGATCGGCATTTTACCCACGATATTGGGTTTTTATCTGACGGTGTTGTTTGAGTTAAAAATCCAGGTTCGTCTTTGAATTCGTCTATTTCATTTTCAACACAGAAAACATTTTTAAATAAGTCCAGCATTATCTATACGGAATGTTAAAATAGATAATTTATTACATATGATAGTATCATCATAACACCCCTATTCTGTTCCCACTGCTGGGACACAGGGACTTCTCTCTTGACGAGAGAGATTAGGCCTTAATTCACCACGCTGGCCAAGTGCGGGTTGGTGAATGACACAATGTCCTTCAAACTTTTTTCAAAGTTCTCAGAACATGCCGGTTTCCTCACGATGTTTGCCTTCACCGTTACATATGATAGTAGGTATAATGAATTTAAATTATTGACATTACCTTAAATATAACATATAATTAATGCTTATGATTATTATCATCATTTCTACAACTCAAAATGTCCTACTCTGGGCAAGAGTCTCCCCAATAGAATCCATTAGTAAAATCTAGTCTTGGGATAGCATCAAAATCCGCTCGTCTTATGTTAATTCATTATTTTAGTCTATTTAACGACACCCATAGGAAGTGGTGGGTCGGTGTAATTCTGAGTCCACTCCACAAAGCACAATTCACAACATTACAATCACATAATATATACATATTTTGGATATATATGTGTTTATTGTTTTGTTTTGTATGTTTAGCTAGCTTCTAGCTTTAACTAAAATAAACTATAATAACCTAGATTTAATACAATCCTCAGATTCTTTGAAATATTTTGTTTTATCCGCGACTCTACTTTTCATAAAAATTTTACGACAATGTAACATCAGAAGGGAAAACGCTGAAATGTTGTGCAAAATATTATATAAACTGAAATTGGTTCATTACAAAATACGTGTTGGAGAGCACTTTCATATTATGAAAGTATATTCACACCTTTAAAGTTTTAATTAAATATTTCAGCAAAATAGTTTAGATAATAATAGAATAAAGAAGTAATGAATAAAATATTAATTAAACATTAAAGTTATAAAATTTAGGATTTTACTTGAAAAAAAAGTAGATTTCATTTCGTTAAATATTATGAAATTTAAACGAAATGTAGGTTATACCTAAATTATAATTAAAATCTTATAGGCGGTTAAAACTTAATACGTAATACCGAGCTAATATAAACTTGAAATGAAACAGTGATAAACAAAATTAAAAATTGGCTACGGTCGTGCACGTGAAAATTTAGGTTTTCAAAAGCAAACTGTATTGAAAACGTTTTGTATATTTCAATACTTTATACACAGGAGATTAATGAATTAAAGTATTATACTGACACAAGGTATTGAAATACGTTTTTGTGCAGAATTAATAATACATTTTACATATTTTTGAATTTGAAAATTCACAAATTGTCGAAATTTTTGATTGGCAGCTCATTTCTGCAGTATTCATGAAAACTATTACCCTTTACATAAAATACAAAGCTATTAATAAAGTATATAAGTAGGTTAATTATCAAATCCAGCTTCTATGGGAGAGTCGGGAAACTATGAAACTCATTTTTGTTCAAAATACCTCAGTACCTCGTGACAAAAGTCAGCTTTACATCATTGTATACTGTACAGTTTGTTTATAAAATGTGGTGTTTATGTATTCGCTTAAAGAGTTGTGGGTTTCTTACAAAGCTACTCTATACATTGAGACAAGTGCCAAACGTCAGCCATAAATCATGAAAAAGCCAAACATCTTCAGAAAACCGGCATGTTCTGGGAGCTTTGAAAAAAATTATAAAAACATCTAATATTCATCAACCCGCACTTGGGGCAGAGCGTGGTGAATTGAGGCGTAATATCTCTCGTCAAGAGAGAAATCACTGTGTTCCAGCAGTGGGAATGTAAACTGGGGTGCTCATGCTATACATAATGATCAAGTTTCAAGTTAACTTAAGTGAAACTTTTGACGTTAGGAGAATCACGGTTCGTCATAAAATTGGTAACAGCGTCGCACAATCTAGGAACACAATGAAGGTCCGTATAATATTGAAATTTAGGGAAAGCTCATTCAGGGTCATGATGTCAGGTTTGACACGGGTGAGGGATCAATTCACCCCTGAGGATGCTGACATAAAAGTTACCCTTTAGATTTATGCAGAATAGGAGTAAAGGAGACATTTTGATTTTAGTATGGAAACTTGGCTTGGTAAATAATTGGACCTGATTGAATTATGATTTTTATTTTACACAAAAGTTCACTCATACAAGTTATTAAAATCAAGCTGATTCCGACGTAGACGCTTACAAAATACCAGCACGCGTTTGCCAATATTTTACAATATTAAAATTTGTCGATCGGGAAATCATGAGAATAGAACTACAGGGCACTTGTTAGAATTATTATTGCAATCTAACTATAGCTTGTTTTGGCAAGTCTGATCCACGTTCCCTCAACTTCGGTAATCGATAACTCAATGGTGAATAGTTTGCTCGGTCATTATTCAATGACGCACCTTAAACGTGTTAGGTCCTTGCGGATACGCGAAACGTGGATAAACAGATAAATTGTACTGAATTACCTACTAAGCTTGAGATCGAAAAAATAACTACAATGCATGTGTTTTTGTTACATAAAAAAGGCTACGAGAAAAATATGGGCGAATTCAAGCTAACAAAATGTTTACTAAAATATTTATTTTACTGATATAATATTACTATGCAATTAATTGCCGCGTTATTATAGATTTTTCTTCATTAGTATACCTTTACTTTCTTATTTACAAGTACGAGTGCACGAGCTATATTATTGTTAAGTTTCATCAACATCCATTCAGTAGTTTTTACGTGAGTAAGAGAACATAAGATACAATAATGAGGCTAGCTCAGAATAAGATTCTCAATGTTGTCAACAGTACTACAGTAGAGGTTTCTCCAAGCCGGTTTTTAATTTAAAATTGTTAGACAACTCGCTAAAGTGGCTTTGTAAAGCTTTAGCTTGTCCACTAGATTGCACATTCTGCGTTACAAGTTCTTTTGTTACAAAGCTTGAGACATAATTAAATAGGATTTTCGCATGGCATTATTTCCTTTCACTTAATTTCTAAGTGTGGTTGTACTTTACATAGCAAACTACACCAAAGGATCCTATTAAAATTAGAGAAACTTACATTACCCTTGCTTTACTTTACGTTTAAACCATGTTTTATTTCTTCTTGAATTAAATTTGTTAGCCAAAACTTTGCCATCAGCACATTGCCATTAAATTTTTTAAACTTTTAATTTTTTTAAACCTTATTAAACAAGAGTGAATTACTTTGTAAGTTGGTAACATTTTCAAAGCAACTTAACTCATTGATTAAAGCTCATTATTACGGAAAACAAATTAACTCTGTCACAAAACAGATAGCAATTACAAAGCACAAATAAACAAATCTAATTTATCTTTACAGATACGGCGGTGGTACACGATAGTGGCTTCCTGAGCAGCTGTGGCCTGATAACCTAGCGTCGACAAAATGCGCTATCTCCACACCATTAGTAGACTCTTATCGACACAGCGGGCTCAGTCCTGGAATAGTTTCAATAGTAACTTGCCGCAAACTGCCTCGCCGCACGTTCTCACCTAATAAAACTTCTAAACTAACTCAGAAATCAAAACCATCTAAGAACATACTGTTTAAATCAGAACGTGAGTTCAAATCGGTTGAAGTTACATACACAAGAGTGTAAACATTGTGCGTAATACTATAGACGTACGCAGTTATTGACTTCCCGCATGAAGCGGGCTTGGTAAAAATAGTGAAATCGATAGAAACAAATGCGGTCGCATTCGGCATCAAAACAAGCCTAGCCTGGTAAAAAAACCATCTCAGGTATTATTGAAAAAGAGGGCCCGATCAAAAGCAATGATTGGAAGTGAAAAATTGGAGCGCGTTTGAATGATGAGACAGCAAGTATGGGTGATCTGTTCCCGAGTATACCGAGGAGTACTTTCGCGAGCCAGGTCGAGCAGAACTGGAGCCAGGTGGCGGGGCTGGACGAGTGGACAGACGCGGAGTTGGCCAGTGTTGCCCTCTTCAAGGACTACCCGGATGCGCTGCTGAGGTTCGCGTCGGCTTGCTGTGTGCTGTTCATGCTTGTTGGCATCCCGGGGAATCTTATTACTATTATTGCTCTGGCTCGATGCAAAAAGGTTAGTATTTTTTGTATATCGAACAGGCATGAAATTAATTATAAATGACGTTACAAGGTTTAGGTACACCATTAAAACTGGACTTTTACTATTTTAAAATTAGAATGTGGTCTACATTGTATGTAACATGGGTCTACATTCTAATTTTAAAATAGCTTGTGTAAATGTACAAAGAATCTATCAGTGTACGTTCTCAGACTTAAATGAATAAGAAACTAAGTATCTCAACATCTGTTTTGTGTAAATATTGGCTCATAATTACCCTTTTTACGTTTCTTTCCTTTTTTTTCCTTTATGACTGCTCTATTGACGTTAAGATATTAATTTTTAACTAATATTGGCTCACTTAAACAATCTCAGCGGTTAGGCGAAATCAACGGTAGATAACCTCAGCAAAATTCAGCCAATTCATACTGATTCTATTGTACAATATTTTATAACATATACTTACCACAAAAAACATGAAGATTTATTAGTATACGCGACAAAAGTAGTCCTTGATTTTGTTGCCAGTTTGTCATCAACTTGTTCCAAAGGACATTGATCTGTAAGTTGTAGTAATTCCCAATAGATGTAACATAAACTGAGGTCCAGTCTCTCGGAAGGTTTTAGGATGGCAATACCACTTAAACATAGTTTTGCTTTAAGTGTTACTGTCACCTGAATGGATGGGTACTTAAGACTTACCTTTATGAATATTTAGTACTTTGTTTTTACCATTGTTAGCCGCGTAGTCAAATTTCTCAAAGAGAAGTTTATATCTTGATTTATTTATCAGACCAAATTCACATAAAGTAATAATCAACGATAATATAAAACACTCTAGGTACAGTATACAACAATAAGGTTACACTCATATTCTTTTTTTAAACAATATTAAGGATTGTAGTACGCTAATTAATTACGTTGTACGAGTAGTACGCCAATTAACTACGTCATTCGTGTTCTAGTTGACAGAATAATCTTGGTCATTTTGCGTGCGACCCTGATAACGAAAATCCTTGTTTAAACAAACGCGTAAAATGAAGGTGTGGTTGTTTTGGTAATTTAAATATTTTGCAAGGAATTAAAGGCTATCTAGCATGTATGAAACTGTCACGGTTGGTACGGTAAAGTAAATGTTTTGATAATGTAATAAAATATAATATATGTCTTATAAACTTTTCTCTTGAACTACGAGTACTCTACCCATTTAAAAAACCTTATTAAAATCCATTGTGATGTTATAAAATGTCAAACCTAAATTACTGTTAACCCATGCATATCAAAGGGTTAGATATTTATTATATATTCAACCGGTAATACAGTTTTGTAATCACAGAGTGCTTTATTAATTATATTACATATATCACGTATTATGATAACTAGGCATATATAATATATTTAATATCTCGAACGTTGCCGTAGGTCAGTGCTCAAAAGCAATCAATCATCTTGAGTTTCTTGCCAAGATTAAGTATTTATACAAACATGACGCGGAACATGCATTGCATTGTTTACACAAGAGATGATACAGATTAAGTTCGTTTATTGTAAATAAAACAAATTAGTATTGTTTTAACATAAGAGAGATTTTGTAGAAAACTATAGAAAGTAGACAAAACCCGGGCATCTAGTCCAAAAAAAAGTACTTCTGTTACTGATTCATCATATGAAAGGAAGGTGAAAAGTCCGCCAATTTCAATTCTCATACCAGTTAAAACCAGTTTACACACAAAATTAATGGAAGCAAACTTTGTTATGTGTTTACCTATCGATTATACGCGAAGGTATGTATGGAATACAAGAAATTTTATTAGAAGCGGGACTTGTATGGTTTCAGCCTTTATTAAGTTTTGATATATTAGACGTTGAAGCCATATCGATTTTGTTGAATAGGCGTAGAGAAAGTGGAGGAATTAATTAAAGTCTTGATGATAAAATTGTAAAACCATTCCAACACACGGTTTTTATGAGCCGTGTTGGCTAAGTGGGAGCACACTTGACTTTTATTCCCAAGGTCGTGGGCTCAAACCTCACCGCGCACCTATGCGTTTTTATTTATGAAAAATTACCTGCGAAATTGATTTTACTATAAACAAAGTTTGTGTTACAACATAATCAAGGTAACTTGTGTTTATGATTGAAATCTACTGAATTATACAGAATTGATTGTTTGAAATATCAAATAATAAACATGTTTATACCTTAGCAGCACAAATCAATGCCGTTTCACAGGGAAACATTGAATAACCTTTATATAATTATTTTGGCGAAATAAATGATTATTCACTGCAGTTAGTTAGACAATTTTGATCCCAGATGAATTATGATGAATTTTATCACACTTTCTTATTTGTTAAAGCATCATTTAGCTAAGAATAACCAGGATACTCCAATTATATATAGAAAAAAAATCTATATGAAATTTTAAAGCTTATTCAAATTCAAAATACCCTATACCCGTTTTTTATTGTTATATCCGTTTTTTACTCTAAAAACAATAGATTTTAAAACTCTCACCCCCTACAATCATTTTTTCAATCTTATCACTAAAAGGACTTAAAACGCAGGAATTCCTACAACATTAAATACAGCCTACATTTCAGGTGCGCAACGCGACCGCAGTGTTTATAATGAACCTGTCCTGTTCGGATCTCCTCTTCTGCTGTTTCAACCTGCCCCTGGCCGCGTCTACCTTCTGGAGAAGGTCGTGGGAGCACGGCAAGATCCTCTGTCGGATGTTCCCTTTAGCCAGATACGCGCTGGTGGCTGTGTCGCTGTTCACTGTGCTGGCGATCACAATCAACCGATATGTCATGATCTCACACCCCCGGTTGTATCCTAAGTAAGTACCTATTGTAGCAGTAAATTTGTTGGTATATTATCATTTGGTGTAGTTTCAAACACACAGATCGTCTAACGACTTTAGTATCAGATAGGGTTTTATCCGGTTTCTATCCAGTTAGAATCTTAGTTCTTATTTATTTACTTATTTTACAAACACAACATTACAAATTTATTCTACTTTCAAAGTGTTACATATGATTATTTATGTTATAAAACATTATTGTTCTGTTAAAAACAACTTCTTTTCTATTGTCTACAGGTTGTACAGAAGACATTACTTAGCCGTGATGGTGGCTAGCACATGGATATTTTCCTTTGGAGCACTAATCGCAACCTGGCTTGAGAAGTGGGGCCGATTTGGGCTTGATATCTCAATAGGATCCTGTTCTATACTCCCGGACAAAAATAATAGATCTCCAAAAGAGTTCCTATTTGTAGGAGCTTTTATGTTGCCATGTCTGGCAATAGTTATATGCTATGCTCGTATCTTCTGCATCGTAAGAGAAGCTGCAAGGAAGTCTCGAGCACCAATCAGAGGCAAAGCTAGACCTATTTTAGAGGACTCTGCTGTTGGCTCTGCGTCGACAGCTTTGGAGAGATCTCCAGGCCCTGAGAATGGAACCAATTATTTGGCTCCTCCGCGTAGAGCTTTACTCGCTCCTCCTATGCTGCAGTGTCCATCGACGCCGGGCCCTGAACGGTCTTCATCCTCCGGAGTAGATACTCTGGATGGTCACGACGAAGAAACTGCCCTTGAAGTCAATAAACCACGAGCGAACAGCGCCGGTGAAACCGCCAAGAGACTACGACAAGCTGCAATAGCCCTCAAACGTTCCCCAGCTTCAGTCCGGCCTCCTCGACTCACGCCAAAAGACAGGAAACTACTTAAAATGATAATGGCAATAATGCTGTCGTTCTGGGTATGCTATCTCCCGATAACCTTGACGAAGATATTTAAAGAGTTCACGTCGCATCCGGCAGCGAACATAGCCGGGTATATTTTGATTTACCTGACGACGTGTATCAACCCTATTATCTACGTGGTGATGTCCAGCGAGTACCGGCAGGCGTACAAGAACCTGCTGATGTGCAGGCGCTGGGCGTGACGTTCGTCCGGCGATGGCGTCTCTGAGAAGCGCCCGCCGTGACTAACTCTGACGCCGTGGACATGAGCCGAGCGATGTACACGAGTGTAATACAGACAAATACAAAATATACAATATAATATACTGTAGTGTTAGATTGTGTGAACTGGTTTGGAAAAGCACGTTACCGTCCGCGACAGTGCTAGGAGTGTAGTTTTGTATCGAAGTGTTTTATACAGATTTTATAAATATTATATCGAGTAATCTCAATGATGTAGACGTTAATGATAATTGTTTGTGGTGTAAATATTGTTGAAATGGATAGCATTATGACCAAAGAATCCGTATAGCGAATATTAAATAGTGGACTAAAAACTGTAATACTTAGAAAGAACTATTATGGGGAATCTATTATCAAACAAACCTTTGACCGTTATAGTTTAATACAACAATAAATGGGAATCACCAGGCATATTGAACCAGGAGAATTGTATAATCACTGGAGCTACTCATTATGATATTGACTCATAAGGATAAAATGTCATTTCAGATTTGCTAATAAATGTTTAGTTGCGAATAGTTCGTTCAACGAGTGTGTGGTACAATGAGTAACATAAGTGAAGTGTTGGGGCTGGATGAGTACAGTGATGAAGAACTTGCCAACGTACATCTTTTTAAGGACTATAAGCAGTCATTGCTGACGTTTGCAACTGTATCGTGTATAATTTTTATGATGATTGGAATTCCTGGAAACTTTATCACAATTTTGGCTCTGGCACGATATAGAAAGGTGAGTTAAGCAAAAATAATATCATGAGTATAATCTTAATGCTAAGAAATAGTTAAAACGGCAAATTCAAATACATGTTTTCAAATATAGTTCAAATTATTATTTAAATGGTTTAAATGGGAAGCACCTTTCCTTGTCAGACACGTACACAAATATATAAATAAGAATACAATATCTACATAATATATCAAATCAAATAATAAATAAATACAAAATTCTTTATTTGAACCATTTTGTTATACAAGAAATTATATTAAAACTTTATCATAAGCTTAATAATGAATTGTTTATTACATTAAAACGTTATTAAATAGTACTTAATTTAATAATTGCTATCTTGATTAAGTAAGAATGAATAATTTTTGAACAAAAGATTCTAATTGTTCACGACGTAAACTAACAAAACAAATATTTTTGAAAAGAGGTCAGCCATTGGAAAGCTGTTGTGTTATAATAAAAGCACCAAATCACTAGTTACGTACTTTTCCACAACAATCATAACATAAATCAGGAAATGTCAACTTTATTCCATCAAAAGCTTTTTTGTTATCAATGGAACTAAACATAGTTAACGTCAATAGTTATGTAGGTACTTTACTCAGACATGTACGCACTGATAAGAGGCGTGGTTATAATGAAATCATAGTTATGATGAATTCTCGTGAACTCAAATAATAGTTTAATGATTCAATGAATCAACAACTAACAAGGTCTTGTTATTAGACGTTTGTTTGCCTTAGTACTTCTTCTTTTGTTAGGTACTATGAAATCAAAATGTATAGGTATCTTATATTTGATTATTTAATGGCTTAGAATATCTATATAAAAGGTCTCTGGATATCGTATGGAATACTAAAGCGTAATTTTTTATAAAATACCAGTTTTATAAATGAGTTAACTAGCACAACTAGCCATTAATTTCTCTGTCAATACATACAAAACATAATGATTTCGCGATATTGATGTGGAAAAGTTATCGACAGAGTAATTAATATATGTTTAAGAGATTATTGTACAGGAATTATGACTAGCTATACTAAAATGCACAAGAAGCTGTTAAGTATTGCGAGTTTTAAATAACAATTATACGTAAACAATTAGACGCGGTTAAAGGTTCCACAGAGTATTGCATCTTCCGACATTATCATTTAATTCTATGTTTTGTTTTAGGTTTGGAACGCGACAGCCGTATTCATCATGAACCTTTCTCTATCTGATCTCCTGTTCTGCTGCTTTAATTTGCCGCTGGCTACATCGACCTTTGTACATAAGTCGTGGGTCCACGGCAAGTTCCTGTGTCGATGGTTTCCCATGACCAAATACGGACTCATCGCGGTGTCTCTCTTCACCGTTATGTCAATAACCATCAACAGATATATTATGATTACCCGTCCGGTGCTTTATCCAAAGTAAGTTGGCCTAATTATTTGTTATTTGTGACTTATTGTGTATTAACTGTTGTAGTCAAAACTGTTACAAGCATGCTAAAATATGTATTTGCTCAATATTTATTAGAGCATAATCTGTTACACAACTTTTGGCCTAATAGCTTAAAAAAAGTAGGTAAAACATATTTTTTATTGTAAACCTGGTTTATCTTTTATGAACTTAAAAATGCAAAAAAGTTACAACCGTCATCCAAATATAAATAACATTTCTTTTTATTTCACAGAATTTACACGAAACGCTACATATCTCTAATGCTCGCTGCTACCTGGATATTACCATTTGGAACCCTCTTACCCACCTACCTCGAACATCTGGGACGGTTCAGTTTGCACCCCACTACAGGATCCTGCACGATAGTCCCAGATGTTGACGGTGGCAGTCCCAAGCAGATGCTATTCATCGTTGCTTTTATATTACCCACCTTAATCATCATAGTCTGCTATGCCCGGATTCTATGGATCGTCAGAAAGACATCAAAGCAATCACGTCCTAAGCCAATAAAGATAAAACAACTCAACATTGAACCCACCATTACAGAACTCCCAGAAACATCTACTACAAGCGTTATTGATGAAGTTCCCAAGCAAAAAGAAACTAAAACACGGTGCTCTATGTCATGTTTTAATGCTGAACTTTCGTCATCTTGTAATGACAGTGCATCAAACGATATTGAGCTAGTGTGCGCTCCTGAATTCAGAGGAACCCCTTCACTCAACAGTGAGAGAGCCAAACGAATCCGTAAAAGCTTCGTGACTACATTCAGACGGTCCACAGCTCTGATCAAACCGCGTCTGCCGACCAAGAAAGATAAGAGGCTTCTGACACTGATAATTGCTATTATATCTACATTCCTAATATGTCATCTGCCGATAACATTGACGAAGACGATTTTTGACGAGTTAACGTCACATCCTAGCGCTAACATAGCTGGGTACGTTCTCATTTATGCTACTACTAGTGTAAATCCTATTATATATGTAGTGCTGTCTGTCGAGTACCGGCAAGCATATAAAAATTTGTTTTCGTGTCGATGAAATTGAAGAGTTTTCATAGAATGTGTCTAGTATTAATGTGTAGTGTGAATGCAGGTGTGAACCGTCCGTGATAAAAATATTAGATCTCTAAAGAGATATGCGAGACAGTGAGTGATTACTAGAAAGACTTAAACGTAAGAAATACTCTTAGTTTAGAGATAACGATGTTAGATTTCGTACGAAGACTTGGTAGCTTTGTCAAAGAGTAAATTATAATTTTAAAAAGTGTACGTGTAAAGAACATGTTTCCAATAGAGGCGATAATAATTGTGTTCTGACAATTGTATTTATTTTTAAGTTCAAATGATAAATACCTAATAAAATCGTATATGTGAATTTTTAGTCTCTTATGTTAGGTATATACTTCCAGATTTGTAACTATTTTAAACAACTTATTAATTAAATTATTGTACAAATTTGTTTAACAATGAATTATAACAAAACATCGACAAATTTCGAAGAATAAACCAAACATGGTTTAAATTCTTAAGAATATAGAAAAAATATATAGATATTTTAATTCATCGAAAATATGGCTTATAAAAAACATATAAATCTACTTCTATAGTTTTGTTTATAATATACAAGGTATTGTGCCGTCTTATTCAATTATAAAACATATTTGTGTTGTTTTTCCTACAATCTTAACTAATACATGGAATTCTCATGATGCTTTGACACAATTTGAATTAAATGTAAAGTTGGTACGTTCTTGTTTATTTACGACCGCAGATGCGCCTACGTCGATGACTCCTCACACCTTAATATGCTGGGTTATTATAGGTAATGATGATTTATTAAATGATTCAATGTTTATTATATTCGTTAGATATACATAGCGTTTATGTATTCGTTCATATTTCTTCTCACACATTCATTATATATCCTAAAACTTCGTAAAACAGATACTTTTAATACAATTATTGGCCTAAACTACAATAAAACTATCTAATAACTTATTTGTCAAACAGGAAACATGTCCACTGTCGTATGTATAGGCACGATTCATTATTACACATGTTATTGTGGAGTACTTCACAATTTGCTATAGTGTATGTACCTACCTACAGAAATATTATAGAAGGAAGGTAGATGATTTGTAATTCATGTTATAAACTGTCCCAAAGATGCCCAAAGTCTGTCCACTGGCAGATTTGGCCCATGTGTTTTAGATTTTTATCTCTATCTCTATCACGATTCCTGTTTTAAATACTATGTAAAATAATCCGTTTAACTCATTTCACACCGCCATTTTATGTATAAATGATAACATTTTTTTTACTGTCGGTAAATTTACTGTCTACTTCTATTCTACATCTCACTATAAATTTATTTATTGTTTAATATTTCAAAGAATAATCTAATTTTTTTTGGAAATTGGTGCTGAATGAATTGGAAATTATTTAAAATACTTTTACCAAAGTTTAGTTTTATTTACATGAATATTATAGAAATGTAAAATAAGTAATACTTTATTGTTATACGAGAGGCAAATCGAATATTCTACTAAAAGTAGAACTTAAAGTGACAATGAAATAATAAAATATCGAATAGTAAGGATATTAACTATTAACTATATTTATTATGATAACATATAATAATATGTAATGTAAGCAATCAAATAGTTATGTAAAAAATAAGTATTTTGTATGAAGAACTTGTATGTTTATTATAGGAAATCTAATGTAATGTAGTAATTCCTACCAAATATAATGTACCATAATTTTTATCAGTATCAAATTTAAAATTTCATTAATGAAAAGAAAAATAAACAAAATTTAAAATTACTACCTTAATAAACATTAAGGGTATTTATTTATATATATATGATCGATTCAAATAAATTGAGAAATTCAATAAAATAATCTAATAAAAAACAGTTGTACAAATTATGCATGGTATAAGTATATTTTTTTCAATAGCAGTGTTGATAAATCCCTGTTGTTGATAGGTGATGTTTAAATGTGAATGGAAAATATGTCAATAAGTATTTAATATTACAATCTTAATACTCATATGTATAGTTATAGTCAAAATGTTTGTGTAAGTTTAGTATTGAGGTACCAAAGAACCAAAATTGGAGCCGTGAGCGTACCAAAGATGTAAAATAAAATGTTAAAATATTCAATTCTGATTTTATTTACCTTGTCTAATAACAAGGCTTTCTGTTAATATAAAAAATTGTTTGTCCAGTCAAAGCTCAAATTTCTATAATATACAAAATTATGACAAATGTAGGTCCGTTAGTTAATAAAAAAATGATTTTAAAAATAACGTTGGTTGGCATTCATTGAACATATTAGAACAAGGCTCAAGTTTTAATGTTACTTTATAACATTAACGATAATTCTCAAACACATCAAACTTATTCCCTGTTATCGAGTTAGAATTTTTTTACCCTTTATTTTCTCGTAAGCATATTTCATAAGATCATTTTCTGAACGAGATACCGCACATGTTTCTCCGTACGCCATAAGCCATTCCAATGCATGAGACAATACTTCAACCAAATGTGCCGGTTTGTCACAAACTAAATTCTTCGCTATGAGAATAAATTGATGAGATCAGGCACAGATTAAAAATTGTTGCTACTATTCAACTCTTTTCTTGTGATAAGTTCCCGCAGTATTAAGATAGATATTTTTTTATTTTAAATATAGAACGCCTAGACCCACGGAACATATATTTTCAGATAGTACACATTTTTGTTCCGAGGCGGTAATTGAAACCGCAACTTCCTGCGTCGCAGGTAGATCTTCGCTCGCTGCACCACAGAGGTCTAACTAAAAGCCTTTGGATTCGATATTTTTGAATCCACGTGTTTAACACTTATAAACTTAGGCAGCCAAAATGCTGTATTGAAAATCCATGATGAACATTCGAGAACTTTTTGACGCCACATCAATGTAACTGCCTTGTACAACTAATCTGACCGAGCTGATTCTCATTACTATACAAATGAGAAGTAATTACTAGGCGATTCGTTCCATTAGTTACAACTGGACGCCTAATTATACCAAATTACCTTCCCCCAATATTGCTAGACATTTAACCTACTGCGTTTCAATTCAATACATTTCTTTCGCTCATTCCAATATAGTTTCCCTTGATATAATGAATTTCTCCGGGATATGTCATAAAAAACATTCAATATATGCCTCATGTTGTAATTTTCATTGACTACAAAGGAAAGCTTTATTGCCTCACATGTAAGGATTAAATGTAACAAGTAACAATCTTACAAAGTAGGATTTATCCGTCAGGCGATTATCACACTGCACTACCACGGAACGTAGGTATCAATAAATCAATTTCATACACGCGTAGGTGCATTATTGGATAGTGTGTGTTTTCAATACAAATGGTATAACTAAGAGGCAACTTAGTTAGCATTAAGTCAACTACTAAGTATCTGCTAAGAAACGACGTTGCAAATTTTATTTTTATTAAATTTTCTTTTACGCCGAAGGTCGTGAATTCAAACTCAGGCACCTCTGGATTTATCTTCATGAAAAATTGTATGTGTAAATTATATGTGTTTTCAACATTTCCTCACGATGTTTACTTTCCTTAACGAAAGCAAACATCTAAAGAAAGCAAACATCTGAAACTGGCATGTTTTGAGAACTTTGAAGAGTGAGAAGGATATGTGATCACATTTGGAACGCGTGGTGAATTAAGGCTTATTTTCTTCCAGGGAGATGATCTTGTGTCCCAGTAGTGGGACTGTAAATAGGGGTGTTGATGCGAATTTGGAACACGCAAAATGCTGCGTGATGCGTGGCTGTGTGAAAATCGCCTAAAGCTCCTCTCCGCCAAACGCCTACATTGAGATTGATTGCAATCCCGGGCGAGAGGTGGTGGTTTATTCGTGGATATAAAAAAGTGATACAATAATGTAATTAGTATGTACGGAAGATTTTTCTTTGCATTCTCTCCTTCATTCGATTTTATAAATTGGCCACTAAAGTAACGTATAGCTTTCAGTTATATTTATTTTAGTTATAATTATATCAGTTAATATAAAGATAAAGGTAAGAATTATTTATTGTGAAACTGTGTTTAGATAGAGTAATTAACAGCCTGCCCACTTGGAGCGTACAATAATTTTTGGTATCTTAATAGAAATAACAAGATACATCTAAAAACTGATAAGTATTATTTCAACTCTGCAAATATTTGTTCCGGGTGTCTGGGTGTTATTATATGTATAATAAAAAATATCTATCTATGTATGTATATTATATTAAGTTTATCAGAAATGTAGCACCCGTAACACAAGCTTCGAGCTTACCACGGGGCGAGATGTCGCTGTGTAAAATTGTCCAGTAATATTTATTTATTTATTTTATTTAATATTTAACTTAATACATGCAAGCTTATTGTAGATTGCTTAACAAGCGTTTCCATCAAAGGGAAGTCTGCTAAATTGTAAAATCGCTTTTAATGCGCCAACATTTTGCCAACTCGAAACTTTTGTAACAGTAAAGACTTAGATAATGATTCTACTGCTTGTTTCGGTTTACATTTACATTTTATCCGGCGTTATTTAAATTAGCTTCATAGTATGTAAAGTCTGTAGAACGAATAGCTTTTGCGATTTAGTTGTGAGTTATGGGGCAGTGAAAGGAAAACACAACTGCTACTACTTCCTACTGCCGGATTAATTTCAAGATTTTTAGTTTTGATATTAGTTTTAGTATTTTTTTATTTGAAAAGTATTACTTATAGTAAAAAAAACTGTAAAAAAAATTGTGTTTTTCAGTGGGAAAGGACTTAAAAAATATCTATATATGTACGTATATTATATTAAGTATATCCGAAATCTAGCACCCGTAACACAAGCTTCGAGCTTACCACGGGGCTAGATGTCGCTGTGTAAAATTGTCCAGTAATATTTATTTTATTTATTTTTTATTTACTTAAATTAAAACAACATTTGTTTGCCTACGTAAAAATGTTAAAATTTACTGCGAAGAGAGAACGGCTTATGCTGCAAATTTCATTGATAAACAATTACTGGATCAGAAAATGTTGTTTGTGAGACGAATGTCGACAAACAGACCGTAAACCCGAAATCTCTCAGCAAATTGAGACAAATATTATGCGAAGCCCTACCATAGACAGATCCCCGATAAAGGCTCCATTAGGTATCTCCAACGATTTGTAAATTACTCTATTAATTTTCCCGACCCTTAAGATGTTATCGACGTGAAATATAATATTCCAGTTTTTTGCCGGAAACGTTGCGTTTGGGACGTTTACAAATTATACATAATGCAAAAAAAATTAAGGAACATAATAATGAAATCCCTGTTTTTGTAGAGCACTAGGATAGATTGTTATACATGAGAGTCGAAACTTCAGATTGAAGATTTAGGCGGGAAACTGTGAGAAGATTAAACAGCTCCTGCAATTACGAGTAGGTACACATTATGTTTACGTAGCATTGACTTGACTCTCGAGGCCCACAAGCCGAAAACAGACCTTTGCCCTTGAGTGGAGTCTAATTAGTGTCAAATAGATATATTTATATTTTCTGTGAATTAAAAAAAAACATAAAACGGAATGAATGTGCCTTTTTACTTAAAAAATATCTTGAGTAATATTTCTTTTATAACAACACGAATTACTCACATGTTTACAAAAGTAAAAAAACACTTTTGATGTTTAGACTACAACAAGGGCAGTCTTACTCAGGAGGAGTGTGCTATCCGCCGTGCTCCGTATCCTAACTGCTCGCGCGGTTTGCAGTGGCTCGGGGAGGTGGAGGGGGAAGAGGCAGTGTGTGTGGGCGGGCTCTTCCTTATAAAATTATATGGCTTTATCGTGTTTTTTTTCCTTATTCTTTAATCCATGGGTTGATGCTAAACTTTACCTTCGTCAAGAATATTTTTAGCGTCCGATAAAAGATTTCCCAGTTTATTTTTATAACAAAATCTGTAAAAACTGCCAACACGCAAGCAGATAACAAATTTATATCTGATTTATTCAGAAATCTTTGCAAAAATAGTCAACATTGGGTGGCGAAGTTTTCCGTCCATTCAGCTGTTTTGATTCCCATTCCTTTTAATTCTGGTTTTACGAAAAGAAATTGTATGAATAAAAGATTTTCGGTCAGATATTTAGTGAAAAGGTAAACCTCACGTCTTTAAAGCTATGAATAATAAGCGACTTGGAGTGTCCAATCATTTTCACGATTACTTTAGGGTCATGTTTATTTTTGTTATGAAGAACTTGTTATTTTCAGATTTAGGAGACTAATGGTTAACTTAAAGGTAAGATGTTAAATATATGTATGTATATATATTATATTAAATATATCAGAAATCTAGCACCCGTAATACAAGCTATGAGCTTACCACGGGGATAGATGTTAGTTTTGTGTGAATTGTCCAGCAATATTTATTTCAAACATCCATACATTGATACTCTTTCACGAGTTTTTTTTCTCACTTTAACTTTTATAACACACTAATAGTATGCAACAAGTTAATGTCATGCCATCTCGCTCACATATTTTTCAATGTCCGAAATGGCATAAGAGAATCCATCTTATTTTCACCCAATGGTGAGCTAAAAATGAAAACCCCATTCTGCCAAGGAAATTGATTTACTGTCGCAAAGAGTTCTCCAAGATTTATGAACGAGACAGACAGGTATGAATCAGGGCCCAATATTGTATCATTTTAGTCACGTAGCAAACGCCCTACTCGCAAAAACACATATTTGTGTAATATTAAGGTCAGTATGATGTATTGGTGAGGAACGAACAAAATAAATAAGTAAAAAAGCTTGAAATGATACAATTGTGTCAATAAAAAACTAGTTTTCTTCGAATACCTCCAGGATAGCTTAAGTATACAATATAGATTATATAAAGGGCTAGATGTCGCTATATGAATTGTCTAGCAATATTTATTTATTTTTATTAATAATTAATTATCATCATTTCTCCCTACTCTTTTCCACATTATTATAAAATAAAATTATGAATTATGAACTGGCCCGTGGTAAAGCTTGAAACTTATAAATAAACAAACATAAATAAATAAATAAATATTACTGGACAATTTTTACACAGCGACATCTAGCACCGTGGTAAGCTCTAAGCTTGTGTTACGGGTGCTAGATTCTGATATACTTAATATAATATACATACATAGATAGATATTTTTTATTATACATATATAACACCCAGACACCCGGAACAAATATTTTGCAGATCATACAAATTGTTGTAAAAATTGTTGTACATAGAAACATATTTTTTACTGTACATAGAAAACGGCCAGAACACCCGGAAGAAATATTTGCATCGTATAAATTTTTGTAAAGCTTATGCTAAATAAAATAAAACTATTCGAGAAATAAAATAACTTCGGTCTCATGTATTATGGAAGGAGCCTTATAAAATACGGTTACCATACATAAGTAAAAATTTTATATTACTTTATTACTAACTTTTTGATTGCCAACAAAATTTCAAGACTCCTTATATTTACAAGAATATTCGAGAATTTCAGAATTTTAAGCTAATATTATTTAGAAGGCAAGCAAAAGCTCATTAAAATAGATGAGTTTCTAAGACCACGAATGACTTGTTTTGCATTGATTCTAATTCACGTCGGTAAAACCTTACTGCAATCAGTATCTGTAATTGAGAATTTATAAAAAAATAAACATCTGTTATAAAATAAAAATTTAATATCTAACTCCTCATGCATTTATTAGGGCCGTATTTAGACTACAATTCGGGACGAATGTATTTTTTCTGCGGGCCGACTACATTTATGATAAGATTGTAGTTACCTACTATTCCGTTTTATCTCTTGAGGTTACGCTCAGACTCAAGTAAACTTTCTTTTCAAAGAAATTTCCAACAATTTCGGAATAATTCTACCTTCCTACCAGGAACGTTTCTTTCTATCCATTAGTTCCTATAATTCGATTTTCTAACGAAGCCTTTTGATGCCGGAGATCAGACGAGTTTTGGAATAAAATAGGAACCATTTTATTCCAAAAAACGTACGCATTGTAAAAAACGTAAAAAATTAAATGAAGCAAAAAAAAAACGTAATTGTCTGACTAAAAACAAACAAACGCAAACAAGCATTTATATATAAGTTTATGCGTTACACGATGCCGGCTAAGTGGACGCACACTCGAATTTAATTTCAAAGGTGGTGGGTTAAACCCAGCCGCCGCGAACCTCTGATTTTTTTTCTTGAAAATAGGAAAATCGTGAGGAAACCGGCATGTTCTGTGTGTCAATCACCAACCCGCACGGAGTAGTCACTGTGTCCCAACAGTGGTAACATAAATAGGGGTGATTATGTTATGTTATGCGTAAAACATTGAATATCAGCTGAACATATATAAAACAAGTGTCTCTATCTACTCCATACTTGTACGCTCAATGCAATTAGAGTTACTCGTAAAATTCAACACGTTTTGACAGTAAAATCGTTTCATCAATACAAAACACCTTTTGATATAGCAGCTGCTGAAAATATCTCTGGGTTTCCCGTCACGTAAAGGGCTGATCTAATTTCCCTGCCATAAATGTGGGAATTCATGGGTTAAATATTTTGTGACCTGACCCGCAATGGAGCTAAGTTACTGTATAGTAAACTTGACATTTATAAACTTAGGATACTAGGCAGCAAATCTTAAAACGATAAAATAATTAAATACTTCTTATATTGTATGTCTGGACAAAACAATTTATGAAATTATTAACACGAATTTATTAATATATTTTTTTAACACGCTCACTGCGTTATGGGATCAAATTAGCCCATGCGTAACTTTCCGCTGGTGCGGCAGTCAAAATCGCGTTCTTTCACCCTGTGCGGGGGGTCACAATATTGACATTTCTATGAGTACAACAGAGACAAATATATCAAAATTCTTATCTTTTGAAGCCTAGCTTAATGGCGTAGGAAATATCATATGGGATTGCTTCGATCCCATACGCACTAGATAGAAATAATTCACGTTCAGTGCGAAGTGAGTTCAGAACGGCCCCAAAAATTGTAGGACCCATAGCCGCACTGAGTGAGGGGCGGGCGGCGCGGGCGCCGCGTAGTGACGTGATGAAGTTTCGATACGGACGGACGCTGCTAGCCAGTGCGCCCGCATTTTTACAAAATATAAGTGAACCCCATATATTGTTACAGTCAATCTTATTTTTTGACATTGCAATAGATGGAGGGTAAATTTGAACATTTTCCAAATGTTTATGCTATTCTCAGAGGCAGTTCTGGTTGAAGATATCCTATGAAAAAAATTCTATATTTTAATTATTTCACCTCATCCGATCCACTTGACGAATCTTTATCACATAATATAAGTCTCTTTTTACAACGCTTATGAAAATGACCATAATTAAAAACAAATCATATAAATTTATCATGACTGCAATTTTGTTTTAATCCCATCCCTAGTTGAGACACAAATTGAACTTTTTTTCAGTGCGATATGGGGCATAATTGATGGCATATATATATTTTTAATTTATTAAGTACCGAAATGTCATAACTCCGGGCGAAGCTAGTTTCAAGTTAAACATATATTTAAGTTTATAATGGTAAAGTTTCAAGCCAATATTGTCGTTTTTGAGCTAAATACGAGGTATTTTTAGAGACGATATTTTTTGAGGCCGAAAAGGCCCCAAACGCACTGCAAAAAAGTTTAATCTTGACTCGAAAAGACCCCATACGCACTGGCTGAAAGTCTACGAAAAATGGTGCCGCAGTGAGCGTGTTAAGTAAGAGAAACAACTTTTGATGGACTACAAACCCTATACTTTAGCACAAAAGTCATGTAGCAAAACTGACCTAAACAGTTAACAATATGTTTGCAGTTGGTACACACCTTAGTTACTGAAAGACTCGCCCAAACTTTTACGAAGCAAAGTTTGGCAATAAACCGCGTATCCGGGATCAATTATTTAGGTCAAGGCATTTATTTGGCAGTAGGTATCGAAAACACGATATTGGAAATATCGGAACGTTTTATGGGATAAATTTTGACACGCTAAATGAATTATACATCGGAATTTGTTTACGTTGGAAGGTTCCATTTTGTTCAGGTTTTCAATTCAACTCTAACTAAAACAAATTTGGACATATATTTAGTTTAAGTACGTAATAAATTATATTAAAATACGAGTATATATTGCTGTACAATCACACAGCAATGTCTTATTAGTATTTTAGAATTTTTCAGCGATATATTTTATTACAGGGTTTAGTCTCATCGTTGTCTTAGAAAAATATTTGTGGTCTGATTACTGATGAAATATTTTAGAAAGACGGTAAAAATTTCTGTTAGAAGTTTATAATTAATTTTTTTGACAGCGTTGAGACTTTTCGGTTTAAAGACATTTATTCTCATAAAGAAATTTACATTTCACTTAAAATGAGACATTTAAATATAGGTTCTTATGTTAAACTTATTATCTAGTCTAGGGTCTAATGATACAAACAAAAAACTTTTAATAACAAAGACGAGATTATAAGATTAATTTGCTCTACATCTATTCCAACAAAAAATCTAATGAATAATTAAACATGTCTACTACAGAGAAACACGAACCAAGCAAAAGGCAAAGATGCCATAAAAATGCTTAGTAATTTTATAGAAATTGAAAATGAAAACTGTTCAGTACACATTTTATAAAGAGAGGGTGACGTTTCTTTGTTGCAGCACTCGGTTCCAAGAAATAAATGCAATTTTAAAATAATAAGGTTTATCAAAGCCGGAATTTTTCAAGTAATACCTAGTAACAGCTAAGTGCATATCGTATGAACATCAACGCCATTGCCACTGAATGCAGCTGTTTTGTAGCAAAATAAAAAAACTACATATATGTTAAATCAAGTTTAAAAATAATACGTGATTAATAAATACCACAATTGTAAGCACAGCGTCGGACGCCCAACCAACGTCGGACAAACATTGTAGACATTATGGTTTAATAAAAACCTAGACCACATTCAGTATTATAAAAAAAGCTTATTAAAAATATTACTTTTATAGGATCAACTCAATATTAGTCTTTATTGTTAGGTATACTGTAAAATATGGCAAAATAATGAACTAAACTGAACAACTAAGACTTCTCGTTCTTAATTTTCTAATAAAAAGGTCACTTGAAATAAACTGTCCTATTTAGGTTTGTATTAATTGGTTAGGCATGTCGTCAGTAGGTACAAGTAAGGATCGGTTGGTCCGCTGAGCTGTACCCTAATGGGATCGATTAGGAGAATGGTCCGCTTAGTTCCAATACCCGAGTGGTATTAGGGACGTAGCAGTTACACCTAACTGAGCATTACAATGAGTAAGCCGTGTTGGTTAAGTGGGAGCACACTTCACTCCGAAAGGTCGTATATTCAAATCAAGTGCTGAAATTAAGGGACATGTGTCACCAACCCGCACTTGGCCAGCGCCAGGGTGTTTAAAAGCCTAATTTTTCCCCTCTCTTTTAGAATACAAATTCAAAGTTGCGCGATGCGTTTGAGTGCGAACCTTTAAAATGAAAGTAAAGTGTGCTCTCACTTAACCAACACGACTTTAAATAGAGCTAACATAACATTACAGTGATTCTAGATATATGCACTGCTTTTCGTGTTACGTGTTGCTTAACATTACCTTTTAAATATACATTTAATTTATTTGTCGTCATATCCGTCAAATACAACTATTATTATTTGAAGGATATGAAAAAGTTCATTATGTAAAGTTCTTTCATTACTAATTAATGGAACATTTTGAAAATAATTAAGTAACATTTCCAACTTATGAAGCGATTACAAATTATTATGTCACATTACTATGCTGTCTTTCCTTATAATCACGGGAAACAGACCACTTGCTGCATAATGGTTAATTATCTAAATTGCCTGTTACTCGATTATTAATATACGTATGCCAATTAAACTCTGTGATCTATTATATAAAATACTTGACTTCGCCAAGTTTTTATTTTCCTTACCCTATACCTTCCCACTGTTGGGCAAAAGCCTCCCCTTACTCTGTCCAGCAGTATCTGAAAGCCAAAAGAAATTAAAACCTTTAAAGTTTATCCATTAAACGAAACTGAAATTGTTGTTTATTTTTTCCATTGAAATATAATTCTACCTACTTAAACCAAATCTTATTGCTTTAAAAAATAAAATACTACTTTAATAATCCAGTTCGGTGTGAACTCAGTCAAGACATCCGGATCCGTGGCACTGAATCCTCTCGAGCGTCTGATGGATGGCCTAATTTTATAGCCAATTAATGGATAACATCGAGCGTTTGGACAACTTGTTTTTAAGACGACGGTTAAATCAAGCTTTGGTGAAAAATATTGTAGGGTGAAGGAGATCCTTGCGCAAGGGCAGAGTGAAGCAAAAGTAGTGTTTGTTCATTATCATCACTGCACACAAACAAAACACAGTCGCTGTCGCTGTCTGTCCGTCCTTATCTATGCTTCAATCCTTAAAAGTGGGCAACGAACTTTCATGCAATTTTTTTAAATAGGTCGAGTTATTCAGTCGAAAGGTTTATGAATTTAATTTTATCAAAGATATTTCAGTTAGGTTTTCATCAGTTTAGTCAACCGATATGAATGTAACAATTGAATCAAGATTTCGGGTACCTAATCTAGTAGAAGGTTTAGTGATTGAGTGCTTGTCACTAAGTATCCCTAGAATACTATCTGGAAAACTGATTAAAATGCCAATACATTCTTTTTAATACTATACAGACTGAAAATTACAAATGAGGGGTAATGAGTGGATGGATGTGTTAGTATGTAGAGTTCACTCTGTATATTTATATGTGGATGATTCGAACGCCGCCCATCTGAGTTGGATTCGATGACCTCCTTTAAGATAGACCTCTTTAATTAGACTGTCTGACTTCTATTAGAGGTTTCTGTAGACACTTTATGGTACTTACTGCTTGGTTCTGTGCGAATGAACATGTCACTTACCTCATTTATCACGTTTGAATGTAAGCGAAAAAAATTCAGCAACTCAATTGAGCAAAAAATACAAAGGTACAGAATTGGGCTCAGGCACACCTTTGTCCCTTTAAATGACAGGTCGTTAGGCACGAGATACCAGGGAGCTATAAACTGGAGGAGATCTAAAATTTGCGCAGGAATGCCCGAACACTTGACCTCTTTGGATAGATTCCTTAACGTTTTATTTTGAGGTTGAGTACTGCACAATTCTCAAAGCAACATCTAGGCCCCGTGGTAAGTAAATGTTACGAGTACTATATTTTCTATAATAGGTACATTAAAAACATAAGGAACAAAACTGCATATAAAATATTATCAAATTTATTACAAAAATCAAATTTCGAATCCCAAGTCGTTAAACAATGACCAAATTTTTGTTTAACAACAGATGAACAATAAAATAAGACCAATCTCAATTTTATTATTCTGGCACCTGATTTTATCGCGGGCAAGACGCATGTAGGCGACTACAATTTATCTCAGAGAATGGTGTACATTTAAGGACCACTCGACATGATTGAATGGGCCGAGAACTGGTCTCAGAGCGACAAAAAGGTTAGTTTTCAGGCGCGGTAGATAAGAAGATAAAATGTCTTACATGCGTTTCAGTTTGTTTTGGGGTTCCGATTGTGACCTCAATAGGAAAAAAGATCATTGTAACACGCGTTTGTTTGTCTGTCATTTACCTATTGTTGATTTACAATGGTACAGGAGTCATTAAATAGTATAATAAGTCTGGTAAAAATGTTTTCACCCAGAACAGCAAGCCATTAATGAAGAAGAAGAAATATGAAAATATGGGAACTGTACTATCTTGGGACGGTAAACCGAGTGAAACCAGATTGATTAGCTAAACAATATGAACTTTATTGCAGGCTACGTTTTAGATTAACAACCTTGCTTAACTCTTAATATAATAAAATTTCAAATACGCCCAGATCAATTTGGATACTCTTAGTAGCATTATTAATGATAATACAATTTAGTTTTAATAACTGACGAAGAAAACCGTCATGCAGCAGAGTATAAGATTTCAGTATTACCACAACGTTATAAAAACAAACGATTGCGTGCAAAATTAATACAAAACTTTACACGCGCAGTTCCCAGTTCTCGAACTACTAAGATTTTCATTAAAGGCTCTCTGGGGAGATTCTTACTAAAGCGCTAAATGCACAAGCCACGAAAGCTATAAATTACCCTTTAGCGCTATAGTGCTTTACCTTTTCAGGTGTTGAAGCGAACTTAGGCTTTAAGACTGCCGGCGTTATGCAAGAACTTTCAGTATGAAATAAGTTCAGCTTAGAGCGCTTTATAAAGCATTCTAAGACACTTCCTGTCATAACTACACGCTCTCTATTAAATAATATGTGCATTTATGAGACTTAGAGTCTGTTTCACCGACTTTTACCACTTGCTGATAAAGTGCCAGATAGCTAATGCGTAATGCGTGACTCTTCTCCCAAATAAACTAAAAAAAATTATACAACACACTGTACAATAGACAATTCACGATCACAACAATACTTATACACCGTAAGTCAATCAATATGAAAACATAAAAGTAGAACATAAACATATATTACAGAATCCGAAAAATAAACTTTACATAGAAGTATGTAAAATGTCTAGTTTTAGCAAAAAGTTATAAATTTCATCTTTGGACCTATTGGCCTTGACGCCATAACCATCTGCCCTACCCTGACCTATGGTTTCCATGCATACGGAGTTGGCAATCTACCCGATATGCATGCCAAATGAACCGGATAAAATAATACGTAGGCTAATGTCACATTTGCAATTATAGTGCCACTCGAGATTAATATACTGTACTTACTCGTATACATATAGAACGCCCAGATACTCTGTATTCGTCAATTAAAAAAACTGACGACCAAACGAAGAGTTATCTGGCCAAGATTTAAGTAATTTCAAATATAATCTAAATCCACTCAACAGATTTCCCGTGATTGAGTTACATAACCCATTTTGTAATAACAATAATATTATGAGAACGGTTTCGTACATATTGATTATTCCAGCGCGGTTTTGTTGAAAATACTGATCCTTCATCCCAATTCACGTTCCGGGGATTCAGAGATTACGAGATAAGTTCTTCGAGGGAAACCTTGTTAACAAACGAATTTAATATCAATATTCGAATCCTATTCATGAACCACAAATTCCTTCTCTACTCGTAGTAAGCCATTGCGTGTAATTGGCATATACGTACATAAGATCGCCTACATTATTAAAAAATTAATTAAATATCATAAAACTTTTTGAGCTAGAGTTTTTTTATACGATTTATTTACTAGGACAACCAATAACTCCACAAAATAAATTACAAAATTAAAATAGGCGTCCATTATGAGATACTTGTCATTCAATCGACTGAAGCGCCCTTCAAGATAAAATCCGATCTATACATCGCTCTAAATAGATATAAAGGATCTAACTATCAACCCGGTCGAAAAACAAGTATTGTAGAACTTCGGCATTAATGGATTTCACTCTCCCCATGTCACTCAAACATATCATAAATAAAGATAGACATTTCATAAAAGATATGAAGTTGGACATTACAATACAAATAACGACCAAGCATTTATCGAATGTCCGATTCTCATCTATTTCAAATTTAATATCGTATTTTGTCTAAATAATTATCCATAATATGTAAAATACAATTGAAATACACACACAGTTTGCTTATAAAAAATGGTAGAATTTATGTAAAGAAATGACCGGAAATAACACAATATGTGCAATGTATTTGTCGTAGAACTCTGAAAGTTTTCCTGTCAGAATATACGAGTAAATGTAGATTTATAGTCCTGCAAAAAGGTCTGGACAGCAATATTCTATAGCTATAGTCACTTTGTAAATAGTCCGGTAACAGTCACCTCTGAGATAAAAGTGATGGATGAATTAGAAAAATTTTAGGTTCACATTTCAGCTTCTCCCACGGCTATTGAAGGTCCTGTATAATACAACAATTAATAACATCGCAAACTGAGCGTCCGTCCCTTGTCCTCTTCATGAATTATTGAACGCGATCGGCTGTTTAAAATGACCCTGTTCGATCCACCAGAATGTTATCTACTTATCCTGATATATTGTCAGTACCATAAGTATGATTTTTTTAAATTTAGACATTATTTTTTTACAATTTTATAACTATTGTTATTATGTATATATCGTTATAACAAGGAAAAAAAGTCAGTTTCGAAAGACAGAATCTACCTTTGACTTTTTAAATTTTAGTATCACAGTTCACAGCATGTTTCAAATGAATGCTTCAGTACTAAAACTAATTAAAGAGTCTAACAAGTTTAGAATCTTAGTCTAATCTCGGCGGTAACCTACTTCAGCATAGCCATACCCGAATCTAAAGCAAAACCATCGGAAGCATTACTTCCACCTGAAGTTTCTTGAATCACAAATTAATGGAGTTGAAAACCGTCACAAAGTTTCACTAATTGCCCAAGTTAATCTTGTTATGAAGGCTCAATAAAACTAGAGGTCAACATCCTGCTTCTGACTGGGTGCTACGAAGTGCTACGTCGTAGAAGAGCTACGAGCATTAGTCTTCAACCGTGAGTATGTTTTATGGTTGTTTTACCATGAGTTGCTATAAGTCTTAAGTATTCAATTCAATTCTCAAGGTCTGTATTGTAGATACGAGCGTGTGTAATGGCCGCTCAGGATGTTAAAATGACTAGATCTGACGTTATCATCGGTATCACAGATTTCAGAAATATTTAAGTAAATATTATTTATACATTGAGTTTTTGTGAATATGAATAGAATCTCAATCTTTTTGTTGGTACCTATAATATTAATGACTAAACTGTTTTAGTTAAATGGCTTGGGTGAAATAAAAACAATACCATATTATTAAAATCACTTTATATAATATGTTTTTATGTATGTTATTATTCTGAATTGTGCTACTCATGTTTCTTAAAATTTCAAAAACAGTAATTTAAAAAACGACCAATTGGTTTTAGACGATAAAAAATAAAGCTTTTATAATTATTTATTTCACTGGAAGAGCCTACATAAATAAAAGCTCATTTACTTGGAAATAATTAAGGAATTTAAACGATATCTGTTTAGGGTTTAAGAGAATTTCATCTCACAAAGTTCTTATGGAAAATTAGAAGTAAACCTCAATGCGGTTGATGAACAATTTCTTTGGAAGAAGCTCAACAAATTGTTCGTAAGCCTCACTTAGTTCCTAAACAGATACACCGATAGTATACCTACTATTCAGAATTTAAATTCACATAGTAGAAGTAATTGGGTAATGATAGCCTAAAAAAAGGTTGCTTTATTCACAAAATCTTATAACTTAGCAAAATGCTAACCAATCATATTTTATGCTAAATCGGAACGGATCAAACGATCCTTGAAAGACAACTTATCGTTCTTTATTAAAATATGTGAACTTTATAAATTCAATAAGTCTAGAAATCTTGCGTTTTTATAGTCTTCACAAATCCCTCTAAGGCTTGCAGATAGTGCCATTTAAACGAAATAGGATCTAAACAGAATCTCATATTGAATGTTATTTAAATTAGAATTGAAATCGCCATCCGATTACTGGGCGGTCCATACAATCGTAGAATTCGATATTCAAATGAATTTGACCATAAATTTAATAAGTGAGGTTCATTATCACAATCTTTATGACGTTAAACATCTGGGCTTGGGTCTACAATACATTATAGGTCTTGTTGGATTTGGTATATTCACCACGCACCATGGGGGTTTAGTGATCTGAGTATGTTGGTGAAGTATCACAGAACAACAACGCCCATCTTTTAGTTATAAATATAAATATTTTAGTCGACAGGTCAGGTATGACGACACCCGAGGTAAGGGGTAAGGTGGTACTAATCTTAACCCAGCACTACACACCCGTTAGGTAAGGTTAAGAACGGTAGGATGCAATATTTTTTGTAGAACGCTTTACGATAGATCCTTGACGGATCGCATCGTGAAAAATTACGACAAATCGTAAAATTGCAGCTGTTATCGCCAGACCGCAATTTGAAAATATATTTTGAAGACACCATATCGAGAGTTGAAATGTAATATACATATGTATATAAAGAGCGACGTTCAGGACACCAACACCAATGCTATTTACGTCTCAGGCACCAATTATTTTCATCTAATTATTCTTACATAGATACTTTGTTGTGTGTAGATTCATAAAGTGATGGAGGAATACCAACATAATTATATCTTTGGCACAAATAAACTTATCCACTAATTCGAAGACCAAGGTTACATTGTGATCTTGTAATTTTGCCTATGCCAATATTTTAATTATTTAGAAAACTTAGTGACAGTCAATCTCTATAAAATATATATGAGTAGAATACAACTTTTTCTTTCTCTCTTTTTTTTCTATATAACATTGCATTATTTCATAATTGTTACTTAAACCAATATGCCTGAAAGTTTGAATTATTTGATCAGAGGAATAGGCCAACCTGGACCTAAATGACAGTTATTTATTACCTAAGATCACATACACAAGCCATCTAAAAGTCACGATTTATGGGAACTACCTGACTAAAGTCTGCATATAAAATAAAACTTTGGCTCATCCATTTACCCGATCTCCATAAATTTATCGGCCTAGCTAATAGTTGGTAAAACTTAAGGAAACCTCTATTTGTCTTAAACTTTAGCCAAGTGACAGCAGTTAACACATTCAGTCCCCGCTTCCCCGTGCTGAAGATACGAGCGTGTATTTTGTATTTGTATTTATTTTCACCGTAGGTACACTTTGATACACTTGGTTATGTCAGGTTCTTATAGTTACTAAGTATAATTACAAAATGTGTATAATATATTGAAATAAATTAATTAATTCTTAATGAATGTCAAGTGTGTCATGGGCGTTCATAGTGTTAAGCACTTAGTCTCTTATGCCCTCAGATTTATTCATATTTTTGTCAGGTTAGGCGAAGCCACTAGCCATTTAGTAACACAAATCATTATGCCAAAATCTCAATGGCTTATAAATGGAAAACGTAACTTTTGTACAAGGCAAACAGAGCTCGTTGCTAGAAAATTTATTACAGGCGTTTACAAGTTGGAGACGATAAAAATTCTCACCGGCAAGTCAAAAGATTTATCTATACTAATATTATAAAGAGGAAAGATTTGTTTGTATGTTTGTTTGTTTGTTTGTTTGTTTGTAACGAATAGGCTCCGAAACTACTGGACCGATTTCAAAAATTCTTTCGCCTTTGGAAAGCTACATTATCCCCGAGTAACATAGGCTATATTATATTTTAAAAAAAATTAGGGATCCTTACTAAAACTCCAATAATGTAACATAAGGTGTAAAAAAATGACCTGAAAAATTCCTTACGTCGCGTGCGCTGCGAAAACTATTGATGATAGAACAAAATCATGTACTACGACTTTGTAGAACTCATCATTATCTACAAAAAATGTCGCGACAGCATATGTCTAAATATTATAGTTATGTCACAGTAAGCAGTTTTTTATTCTAAAATATTAATTTATATATGCCGCCTCTTGAAAGGGTCTTTATTTGTACCTTGGTAATACTAATATTATAAAGAGGAAAGATTTGTTTGTATGTTTGTTTGTTTGTTTGTTTGTTTGTAACGAATAGGCTCCGAAACTACTGGACCGATTTCAAAAATTCTTTCGCCTTTGGAAAGCTACATTATCCCCGAGTAACATAGGCTATATTATATTTTAAAAAAAATTAGGGATCCTTACTAAAACTCCAATAATGTAACATAAGGTGTAAAAAAATGACCTGAAAAATTCCTTACGTCGCGTGCGCTGCGAAAACTATTGATGATAGAACAAAATCATGTACTACGACTTTGTAGAACTCATCATTATCTACAAAAAATGTCGCGACAGCATATGTCTAAATATTATAGTTATGTCACAGTAAGCAGTTTTTTATTCTAAAATATTAATTTATATATGCCGCCTCTTGAAAGGGTCTTTATTTGTACCTTGGTATTAATCCTTATCAAAATAAATTACTTTATATTCAAGACGGCTTTAATACCTTTTTATAACTTTTTGAATTATTCCATTCCGACATTTCATTCGGAAGATATCACGAGTTTAAAAATGCAAGTATTAGAAAAAAGTCGCGAGGTTGTCGCTCACCGCGCTCAGCTAGCCAGCATGCGATGTAGACTCCATGTAAGCGTCACTGGGGTACGGGGGGCAGTCAATGTAATGTAATATAATATGTAATATCCTAATCCTAACATAGGCTACTTTTTACCGCGGAAAAATACATACTTCGGCGGAAAAATATATCGACGGTGGAAAGGAAAAACCCTTGAAGCGACAATTTTCAAACTTTACAGGAGAGCCGATCAAAGTTTTTATTTTCCGAAAATAAATCATAAAAAAATTGTGTTTGAAGTTAGAGCGACAGGAAAAAAAATAGTTTCTTTATTTTTTATTTACTACCTTACTATTAAACTTCGAAAAATATACAACCATGATTAATTGATTTAGGCGTCGCTTAATTATTTAACGGTGAATACAGCGGACGGAAAAACGCATTAAATGCAACTTGAGTATTCTGACAAACGCAAGGAAAAACACATTAAGCGACAAGCTATGTATGATTTAACTAGGAGGTAAAATAACTGAAGCGTATCGAGCATAACATACAGGGTTCCGGAAAAACCAGTTAAGTAAGAAAATCATAGTATGCTATGTACAAGAAAAACACGTTATGCGCTAGCTATGTAATAATTTAAAGCTATGTTTTTAACTGAAGTCCCTACTTTGTTTCCCAAAGATACCAAAAAAACAAGAATATTTAGTACAATAGTCTTTTATTTATTAAAAAATTTCTGGTATGAGGTTTAAAGATTAAACTTAGTATTAAACTTATTAACCTATTAAATTTTATGAAGTCTAAGAACTATAAATTCTGTATCACAATATTATTACCAATCACTACCAATTTCAGTCTTCACCGATGAATGAAGCGCCACGTCACGAGCAATATCCTTATATAGGTGACGCCTTTTACACAAAAAAGACCGAATTTCATTGCTTGTAGCGACAAGACTTGTTTTGAATGGTTAATTTAAATACATAGTATCGTAAATAATACTTACTTTAACCGCTATCGTCTTCATTTATGAAGTCAGCGTAATTAAATTAACCGACGATTCGGGAACAAAAGACGATGTCGGTTAATTTAAATATTTATGTGGTATTTTTGTCTATGTTTACTTTAACCGACACCACTGCTTTTTACAGCGATTGCCGAAATAACTGAAATCCATAATATTTTATGACAATCATGCAGGAAAAACGCATGAACTCCATGATACAGATATAAGGTAAGCAAGGAAAAACAAATGTAGCGACCGGGCACCAACGCAATAGGAGTAAGCAAAAACAACTTCAGTGTTTAAAATAGGATTTCATATGGCGAAGAAAAACAATTTAAGTAACCTATAAGATTCGAAACAAAAAAGGAAAAATACATCAAATAACAATCTAACTATATAGTCGGTACTTTAAGCGGTAAATGAACCAAAATTGCTAAAATTCTTTGTCACTTCATTTAGCGTCTGAAAAAATTGAGCCTAAAAGTGCCATTACTTGAAGCGACACCAAAGTGGTCAGATCGCCACGAAACCAAGACCAATCGACGCAGAAAAATTCACTGATTTCAAATATGTATAAAAGTCATTTTCGACCAAAGTGTCGCTTCAAGTGTTTTTCCTTTCCACCGTCGATATGCTTACGCGGAAAAAATCGATTTAGATAAAATTTATTATGCAGAAGATAGTTGCAAATAAAAGTATATGGCGAGAGACTTTTCACCGCGGAAAATACATGCTTCCACGGGAAAATATATGCTTACGTGGGAAATTCGTTTTTCGATGAAATTTAGTATGTAGATAGTTGCAAATAAAAGTATATGGCGAGAGACTTTTTACCGCTTAAAAATTAAATACTTCCGCGGGAAAATATATGCTAACGCAGGATAATTCGATTTGGATGAAATTTAGTATGGATATAGTAGCAAATAAAAGTATATGGCGAGACGAAGTTCGCGGGGGCTGCTAGTTTAGAGTAAAATGGCCGCTTAGGCCTTTTAAGTACCTTATTTACAAGTTGCGGAGACATGGGGATAAGGAAAACGAGGTCGAGACTGAACTGAAGAAGATTTTTTAAGAAAAATCTACTTACTATGTTCTTAGTAATAGATGTGCCCCTTTGGGAATTGATTTAAAAAAAATTCTAATCACGAAATAAAATTTCAGTTTCAAAATTTTCGTGTGTTCAAGCTATTCATGTCAACACAACGGGAATTCCCTATTATGTATTTATTACGTAATAAAATCAAGGAAAAAACAATGTTAAAATATTATGGCCATATTCGTAAATGCAAAAATTAAAGGTTCATTTTATATTTCTGTTCTAACCTAGTACAGCAATAATATTTATTTAAGCAATATTTCGAACCAATATTATAATAGGTTCAAATTCGATCGTTCTTTCTTCACCGCCACTCCTAAAACCCTCTATTGAATTACTTATTACTGAGGAATATGGGAGCTTTGATCTTTATTACTATTCGAATAGCTTTCATAAACTTCATCATTATAACAACACATTAACTAAACATACCCATCAAAAAACAGATGTCGAAAAAGGCTGCTACGTGTCTTCTGGTATACATCATAGCCTAATGGACCCATTTATCCCTTTCTATAACTGTATAAGGGTATTCAAGTAAAAAATACCTTGTATAAATCAAGTAAAAAAACTACAAATAATTTTGGGTTAGATACTTAATTGATTGATCTAAAAAAACTTCTCTAACTTCTAAGATGGAGGTTGACAGATCTGGGTTCGATGTAAAAGTTGTATTAACAGAATTTAGGTAATTTCACAGTTCGTGAACCAAACTTGTGGATCGGAGGAATTGGGGCAAGAGACACGAATCACACGCCAACAACATGAGGTCAGTCTCGGGGAAATTTCTATGCATAAAAAACATGATTGAAGGAGTGGATTTGATAGTATAAGTATAGTAGGAGTCATCACCACCCCTATTTATGTTTCCACTGCTGGGACACAGGGATTTCTCTCTTGACGAGATAGTTTAATTCACCACGCTGGCCAAGTGCGGGTTGGTGAATGACACATGTCCTTATTTCATAATACCTCGAATATAGCATATGCCTTTAGTTCGTTTAGGGAAAACCAAAATTATTCAAAACTTTTTTCTATAAAAGCTGGCAAGGATAAATAACGCCTTCATATTCAATTATTAAATTCAAACATTGATTCATGAAATAATTTGTTATTTTCTAAATAACAAATTATTAACAAAGCCAAACCAAAATTGAAAAACAGGAAATGTTTAATGATATTTATTAGCATATTTATGTTTAAGTTAATTATTAATTTTACATTCTATAGAATATAATATAAGTTGTATTTAGGTAATTATCGCCCTGCATTCCTTTAATGTATTATTTAATTAAATAACTAATGAGAACCACAATACCAAGAATTCCTCAATGAACTCTCTTCGCCAAAACGTTTCAGTTCAGTGGTTGTTTAATAATTAAAAAGTATAATTGCTCTGTGAGCTAGGTATTGCGGGAACTAGCTCTTATCAAAGGAACACTTGTAAGAATTTCAATTTACCTCGTGGAAATGAATTTTCTTGTAGATTTTATAGTTAGGTTTCAATAATGGTTCATTTTTGCGTTTTATACAAAAGGCTGGAGTTATGAAACATCTTCGTGCTGCCAATAGGTCGTTCATTTTTTTTCATTCAATTTTCATACAACTGCAACTTGAAAAATCAAACTAGGGTTAGCTAGTTGTATGGGAATTTGATGAGAGTGTAGCTCGTGTGTTCACGTCACCTTGACAGAAGTGTTACACGCCATTTGCTCAGCCCCCGTAATAAGGATGTGGAAGTGGGGCCGTTGTCAGGATGGTCATAACTCGGTTGGAGCCGTATGCATACTGGCAAAAATACAAAAAAAAATGATTCAGCTACAATTTGAGAACGTAGAGTCGAAGGGCGAAGCCTAGATCCGTGTTGGCTAAGTGAGAGCACACTCGACTTTCATTCCGTAGGTCGCAAGTTCAAACACCGCAGTGTACCTACTACTAGGTTTTTTTTAATTTATGTGTGCTTTGAAAACACGTGTTATGGTGAATGCAAACATCGTGAGTAACCCGGCATGTTCTGAGAACTTTGAAAAGCACCAACCAGCGGGTTATTGCACACTTGGTCGTGTGGCTAAATTAATCTAATCTCTCTCGTCTAGTAACAGTTATTATAGTTATACAGTTTAAATGAATGAATTAAAAATATGGCAAATTAAATTTGTGACAAATGCGTAACAGGATAAAGAACGAAACCTGCGACTTATTCAGGCGTTAGTTTATTCCAAATCATCAACATCTAGATGTTGATTTGGAATTTTGTGTGTCTAGACACACGTTATTTCCTTGTGCTTCAATAAAGACACCACCTAATGTTACGATTTATGTCAATATAATATCGAGGGAGCTAATTGAAATTGCATGTGTTGTTTAGCGGGGGGCGATACGATACATGTTCCGAAAGGGGTCACGTCGAGTGTAGACTGTGTAGCTACATTTACAGGATTTTTAAAACCAAATTGATCATAAAAACCAGTTTAATGCTTCAATACAATAAAATAGCATGCTTAAAAAAAAAACAGCTTTCTACAAAAATAAAGTTCACAATAATTTTAAAATAAAAGTTAAAAAATACAATAATTTACACCAGACCTTAGCTTTTTTAGTTGGCTTTATAAAAGCCTAACTTACTCACTTTTATTAATAACATTTTTTTTTATGAACACAAAAATAATTACAGCCGTAATAGTTAGGTATTTATATAAATAACTAGTGGGTCGTGAGTGTGCGAGCTGCAAGCAGCTCGCATGTTGTCCCAAGTAGGGGGGGTTTTGGTACCTACAAGTTTTTTTTGGTGGAAATCGATAAGAAAGAAATTATTGCGATTGGAATCGACATTCAAGTAAAATTTTCTGATGGGGGAGGGTATTCAAGGAGGCCTGGGGGCGTGGGGTCACAGCACGGCTCGCTTCGCTCGCCGTGCTGTTCCCCGTGGTCGTGGTGCCACACACGCAGCAAGGCTCGCTTCGCTCGCCTTGCTGCGTGGCGTGTGTCGTATTGCGGTTCGCTTCGCTCACCGCAATCCGACCCACGCGCGCCGTCATCAAATTCGTAATCCTCACCCCCATATTAGTCGGAAACGATACCCATATCAGTACACCACGGGCATCAGCACGGCTCGCTTCGCTCGCCGAGCTGATGCCCGTGGTCGCATTGCGGTTCGCTTCGCTCACCGCAATACGACCCCGGTCGGGCTGCCATACACGCACACACAGCAAGGCTCGCTTCGCTCGCCTTGCTGCGTGGCGTGTGTCGCATTGCGGTTCGCTTCGCTCACCGCAATCCGACCCACGCGCGCCGACATCAAATTCGTAATCCTCACCCCCATATTAGTCGGAAACGATACCCATGTCAAATTTTTTGAGGGGGGCCAAAGGGGCCAAGGGGGCATTCCGGGGATCACAGCACGGCTCGCTTCGCTCGCCGCGCTGTTCCCCGCGGTCGCATCGCGGCTCGCTTCGCTCGCCGCAATGCTCCACCCTTAAAATATTCGTCAAAAATAGGCCAATTTTCGGTTTTTTCATAAAAAAGGGTGTCTAGGGGGGCGAGGGGGTCAAACTTTTTTTGCTATTCAAAACTATCTATCTTTCTCTACATGACTGTGAAAAAAAAATTTATCCAAGTCTCACCGTTTGGGAGATACCAAAAGGGGGGGGTGAAATTTGGGGGAAAAGGGGGGGTAATTTTTTTTTCCTCCAACTCGAGAAGGAACCCTCTATACGACCCCGCCATCGAAAATCCTATTAAAGGACGATTTCTGGAAGCACACTCGAGAGGGGGAGTTTTTTTGGGGGGGAGGGGAGGATAAAAAATTTTTTTTCGCAATCGTTTACCCCCCTCTATATGACCCCGAAAAAATTTTTAGTCAAGGTGCTACCGTTATGAAGATACCATAGGGGAGGGGGAGGGGGAGGGGGAAATTTGAAAAAGTCGGAATTTTTCCCCACTCACCCGGACCCCCTGTATACGATTCTGCAAAAAAAAATATACCTTCCCATCCACCAACAGGGAGAACAATTATGTCAATGAGTCAGTCAGTGAGTGGTAATTTAGCTTTATATAATATAATTAATAAAAGTAGCATTTACTGAATTAATTTAGCTTAAGACCTATAATGAGTTCTATTAGGAAGACCCGCCCAGCAATAGGATATCATTGGTTGTTATGATGATGATATATTGCACTTTCGATAAAGCTATAAGGGAAGACATAAATGCGAGCTCATAAAAATATTATCGCGAAAAATTATGGCGAGGATGAAATGTCTCGAGGTTTTTCTTAATTTGATGCCGAATGTGACCTACATACAGCTTTTTTTATGAAAACAATGACATTTATTACGTTCATTTACCGCCGTCTTTTTTATTGTGAAGTCTTTGCAGGCTCAATTGCTACGTCTCTAGAAAATTGTATGATCACTCCTGAGTAAAATAACTTTCATTAACCTTAAACAGAGTTATTTGAAATGGACAATTCACTCAGTGACTATCATAATATGAATCTAGCACCGTGATATTATTGTCATAACGCGTTGCTATCCAGATAAAATTGGAGTCACCTTCTGTTTTCAGGAAAAACAAAGTCGTAACCTAAATGAATCTTTAAAAATGTTTCACAAAAACCCAAGCCTTACACAAATGACCCTAATTAGGTTAATTTTAAACAACAAAAATCACTTTTCATAAACAAAAGCCTAAAACCTACTTGGAGAAGCCTTTCCGGTTGCATTATTTCTTTGTTTTAGGGAAGTCTACGGTTCGTGAATCAGACCGAATGTTGGCCTAAAAATTGAATCTGTTCTCGTTTCTTTGAGATGGAAGAAATTACGTTTTAATGACCCGAGTGAGATTTGGGGACAAGTTTTGTAGGCTTGTTATTTGGTGCAAGATTTACGTCAGGATGTCCCTGATTTCTGTTCATGGCACATAAGTAATGAATTAACACTTTATTGTACAACAGAAAAACATACAACAACGTAATACGAAAGAAAGTCGTGTTATTTACACTATTTATAACTCAAGAACTGTTGAATCGATTGGACTGAATATTGGTGTTGAGGTTGGTTGCTTAAAACAGGAAAAATGACATGTGGTACTTTTACAGTGGGCAGAAATTTAACTAGTTGAAAGCTAGTGTAATAAAAGTTTATGTTTTGAAAAACTACAAATATCAAAGAGGGCTGGTGTAATTAAATTATTATTATTAGGAAAAGGAGTTTGTTAAATATAATGGCTTAGTCAAAGTATAAAAGAAGTTGATCTTTGCAAGCCGCGTAAAGGACTTGTTTTGGTTTACAATAGTCAACAAGCACTGCCAACGACTCGTTTATTTTATTAAATACTCCAAAACATACCTATAAAAACTCCAACAATAAATAATGTTGGAGAACGAACTTTTTATGTTATTCCAAAATTTGTACAAATTAGGTTCTCACTTAGCTACGCATGAGTGGTCATTAAGGATTAGCCTAATTGACCATTAAAAGCGAATAAAATTTCACAGAGTATTTAAATAATTGCGTATTTTTATGAAACAACATTGACTAATTGCCAAAGGGATTTTAAGAAACGTTCATAAAACCTACTGTGCTACTAATCTGTGTGAATTGTCCAGCAATAGGTATTTATTTTAAATACATTTCATATGTAAAATTGCTTTATAACATTTTTCTACAGCATTTTACCTGCTATGATATTTTGCGACGATAAAGTACCTATTTTCCCAATAATAAGCCGAGTTTGTTTAGTATGGAATCCTACAAAAAGCCAATCATCCTTATCAAGCCTGATGACATTAATAATCACCATCTACCATTGATAGCGGCGAAAATCTCTGATAAGCGAGATAGGCACATCAAATAGAACCTTATCGTGACGTCAAAATAGCTAAAGCAGGTTGAGTAGTCATGAATGACGCGGGCGCCGGCAGCTGTGGATTGAAATTGAATGACTCATTCTGTCCCGTTCACTTAATACTCTCACTCCAAACCATAATATGCCTTACGCAGTAAGACGTAAGGTGAGAAATAGACTGCCAAGTTCTTAGTTTGAATGTCAATGCGTATGAGCATTGTGAGCTACCGTCTGTCCCGGTATTGTATTGTCAGTGTGACATTTGTCGTGGCGGTGAACGCACGTGTTCGCGAAATTAATAACATTATTGAGCGTAATAATTCGATGTGATGAAAGAAACTGTGAGTTATGTGTTGAGAATAATAATTGTGACCGCTCTGTATTATTTTCTGACATCTTTTTTGAAGGAAGCTAAACAGTATTTGTTTGGAGAATAAATAGCAATTGGATTGACATTGGATTTAATTGAAGAAATCATTCGGTGAGTTTATTTTTATGTCTATATAAAGAAAGATTAGCTAGTTACCCTCAATAAAATACGTATCAATTTAAAATTCGTTGTTTGATGAAAGCTTATTAAACGAAATAAATATCATATAAATATTGCTGAAACAACACAGCAGCATCTTAATAATCTTATGTTTCACTATGGTCAATAAAGGTTATTTCTAACATCCTTAATTTACTATAAGTATGCAAATTGTAAACTTTTAATCAGCGATAGCACACTTACCAGCCAACACCAGTATGCAGTCGTGCCTACTTAGCCGTGTAAATAATCGATTTTATGCTACCAGCATTGAGCAGAACGCACCCAGTACTTTACTAATATGTATTTATATATTTATCATACAAAGTAGGAACATTTTTTACAATTTCTCTGCTTAACTGCACACAGTTTGTCGGTAGCCATTCTTGCAGACAATACTCGTAATACACTTTAATCTATCTATGTTAATATATCTTTAAAAAAACATAGGTACTCGTATTAAATGTTGGTGCAAATTAGAATATAAACTGTACCAAAAACTATTTTGTAATATATAATATCTTTACCATCCTTCGGTACTTATTATTAAAAAGCGTGATTGTTTGTGGCGGAAACTTTTCAGTTTTATTAGGATTTTTTTTAAATATATTCTTTTGAGCCAAGGTCGTGTCCTTGTAAACACCTTGTTTAAACAATATTTCAAGTTGAAATGCATTTCTAATGGATAGCAACAATAAATCCATCCAGTTGGATGCAGCTTGCTTCCACCGGGAACTGACAGCTTTGACGAGATCATCAGTCCATCTTGTTGGTGGACGTCCGATGCTGCGTATGCCAATTGGCCATCCGTTCTTCTCGCTAGCCTATTGTCACTTCAAAGTTAATCACTTTTTTTTCAATTTTCTAATAATTTCAACATTCATCAACATCATAACAACACATAAATAAGTCCTGCTTTAATAGATTTACCATTTAGGTACCATACCATTATATATAATATTAGTAGATCATATCATACAAACTTGGGCCTCAAATGGACAACAGACAGGACGCATCCTTGTCATAAAACGAACCCAACTCTAAAAATAACGCTTCATTTGGATCGCTCATGATTTACAATACTCGTAAAACAAAGCTGAATTTAGAAAAAAGCTAGCTTAAACCAATCAACTAATTTAATTAGTAATTTATGTTGATGATTATACCATGCGTAATAGTATGGTATAACATATTATACTATTTAAACGGTTACAGTTTGTGATGTTGTACGATGGTATACATATCTTAATTTTCACAGAAAATTACGCGTGATCCGTCACGCACTTCGCCGGTTTTGTTTTACTTTGTATACAATAACGTAGTAATTCTGTCTAATTTATGAAGGTAGTAGACCAAGAGCCTGTGATGGCCAGACCTTCCTTTAATTCACAAGCGTGAAAATTCTTTCATGTGTATGTCTAACATAGGTAAGAATAACCCCCAAACATGAAACCTGGATCGCGGTTCCTTTGGGAGATAACAACCTTTTGGTTGTTATCTCCCAAAGTTGGTTGTTATCCTTTTGGTTGTTATCCAGGTTTCATGTTTGGGGGTTATTCTTACCTATGTTAGACATACACATGAAAGAATTTTCACGCTTCAGAATTAAAGGAAGGTCTGGCCATCACAGGTTATTAGTCTATACTAAGAGCCCGGTCTGGTTCCTTTGGGAGATAACAACCTTTTACCTGTTATCTCCCAAAGGAACCACGATCCAGGTTTCATGTTTGGGGGTTATTCTTACCTATGTTAGACATACACATGAAAGAATTTTCACGCTTGTGAATTAAAGGAAGGTCTGGCCATCACAGGTTATTAGTCTATACTAAGAGCCCGGTCTGGCCAGACCTTCCTTTAATTCACAAGCGTGAAAATTCTTTCATGTGTATGTCTAACATAGGTAAGAATAACCCCCAAACATGAAACCTGGATCGTGGTTCCTTTGGGAGATAACAGGTAAAAGGTTGTTATCTCCCAAAGGAACCGCGATCCAGGTTTCATGTTTGGGGGTTATTCTTACCTATGTTAGACATACACATGAAAGAATTTTCACGCTTGTGAATTAAAGGAAGGTCTGGCCATCACGGGCTCTTAGGTTATAGGTTAAACACATTGTCATTGCCAACACAACGTGCCCCACCATGCATAACAGTCATTTGTTTAACTTCCGGAGACCGACTAGCATTCACCTCGACATTATAAGGATACTAGATTTATGCGTCGTGGTTTTGTCCATTCAGGACATGTATTTTCCCGTGGTTAAAAGTAGCCTATTTATTTCGCGCTATTCAATTTCCTTACGATGTTTTCCGTCACCGTTAGAGCACGTGTTTTGAAAGCACACATTTTTTCAAGAGGTTACATCACAGTATGCGGTGGGTTTCGAACCCAAGACCTTAATAAAAAATTCGAGTGTGCTCCCACTTAGCCAACACGGCTTTTAACTCTTTTTATAATAATATAGATACATAATATATTTATTTCAGACACAATTTAATAAATAATAAATAAATAAATATTACTGGACAATTTTACACAGCGACATCTAGCCCCGTGGTAAGCTCGAAGCTTGTGTTACGGGTGCTAGACTTCTGATATACTTAATATAATATACATACATAGATAGATATTTTTTTATTATACATATATAACACCCAGACACCCGGAACAAATATTTGCAGATCATACAAATTGTTGTTCCGAGGCGGGAATCGAACCCGCAACCTCTTGCGTCGCAGGCGGACCTTCGCCCGCTGCGCCACAGAGGTCGTTAAGGTAATGCATATAAATTTTTATTTTTTATTGTGGTTAATGTAAAACATTATATTTCACACGTTCTCAGACAGTAGTGACAAATACTCAGCATATTTCTATCCTTATTCACTGCAAACCCAAGGAGTATTCATTGTTCAACAAGAATGCACCAACATTACCTGCAATGTGCAAATGCGGAACTCAAACTCACGTACAGACTTAGACTAACTTTTCTATTAGCATAGCACTATGTTACCTGACTACATTATAAGGAATAATACGTAATGAAGTAGAGTAAACAGTATCACATAATAATAAGCGCTTGCAAAGTTGTTTAGAATTACTTAGTTAACACTGATAACAGAAGTACTATAAATGAACAGATAAGGATTTGTTTATTGGTTGAACATAACTAAACAAATATTTATTTGTAAATGTTTTTTTTTCGGTTTATATCAGCCAGTTTAAAAAACAATTTACTTATAATGATATTTATTTTGTCGATTTTTAAAGACCATTGTATACAAACGATTTAAACGCGCTACTTTTAACAGTTTTTATAACAAAACTTGTAAGTTTTTCGAAAATACATTTAGTACTCCTATGCCATAAATTTTATTGTGAATTGTAAAAAAATACAGAATAAAAGATATATAGGGTAAACATGGAAATGACATAATCACACCAAGAGTAAAGATTAGTAACTCAAATAGAAAACAGGAGTTATTTGCTACTTTACACCTGTGTGTATTTAACTTATAAATATCCTTTATTTCTCAGCTCTATGCTAAAACATAACTTTGTTAAAGATATAATAACTAGCAACTATAAACGTAGGTAAAACTCTGTGTAAAAATACTACCACCCCGTTTATTTCACTTATAGGATTAAGTTACCAGAAGACTGGTCGTTCAGGGTATATGCATATAAAATACACTCGGAGAAATATTTGCCGGTACAATTTTTTTACAATTTTTTTTTCCTGAGGTGGTAATCGAACCCACAACCTCTTGCGTCGCAGGCGGACCTGCGCCCGCGCCATAGAGGTCTCAAATAACAGAAGTGTCGTCCATTAGTATTGAATGAGGCTATGACTATAACTAACCATATCATTATGTAATCCTAATTATTTTTTATTTAATGAGCGATTCATAATACGGTAATGTTATTTAACTAATACATTATGTATAAAGTCATTCTTCATTCAAGGCCCCGACCTGAGATAAGACGCGTGACTAATTACGACGTATGCTATCTTATTTATAAACTTTACATACAGACGTGCTTATTCCAAAAAGATAAAACAATAAAAAAAATGTTATATATTGTTAATAGATGCCGAGTGGTGACGATCAAAGAACAATATCATCAATAACCCTTTTTCTTGCGGTTTCTGCTTGGTGGGTGTCGTTAGTCCGATAAAAAGATTTATTTAACCAAAATTTGGATTTAAAACACGTGTATAATGATGATGATGTACATACATATGCTTAGCGACCGATACAATCACCACAAACGACAGCACATTCCGACTGAAAAGATCGCGACTAGCATCAATATGAAAGAGAAAAATATATAACATTATAGGCCGGGATCCGTAGTACATGAAAATCAAGTGATTACTAACAAGCTAATTTTTGGTGAGTAGCTTCGTTTCGATGAGACGTCCAAAGATATCCTATACCCAACTCTCGATTGTGGTAGCTAACAGAGATATCAAGGATTAAAAAATTCAAGGATGTAAAACCGGGATAACGGACCACGCAAAATTGTCGGACAATATGTCCATTAGATTTTATAAATATTAATTAAGTATACAACAAAAAATCAGCTGGTTAGTAATCATAGTAATCATTTAAATTGACCTCGTTTTCGACACATTTTGGAAATGGCGGACTCTTTGATCAAACCATAGGTTTTGTAGGACAAACATGTTTTTATATAATTTAGATAATTATCTTGAGATATAACATATTGTCCTACAAATTTCGTGGTCCGTTATCCCGGTTTTACATCCTTGAATTTTTTAATCCTTGATATCTCTGTTAGCTACCACAATCGAGAGTTGGGTATAGGATATCTTTGGACGTCTCATCGAAACGAAGCTACTCACCAAAAATTAGCTTGTTAGTAATCACTTGATTTTCATGTACTACGGATCCCTGACTATTAAATCTATTATCTGTTTGTGTTATATGTTTAAATTAATAAAACTACGCGATTTTGTTGCGATTTAATAGAAAAAAAAAAGTAAATAATATAATAAGGTACCCGAGGCGAAGCGATAGCGGGTCGCTAGTGACATATTAACACAAGTTCCTAACAATGGCTTTTATATGAAAGAGAAGAAGGGCAAATAATGAATATTGTCATAACGAATGGACACTACCTTTTATAAATTACAATAATTATGGAGGCACTAATTAATGAGATTGTTTGAGGAAAATAACGGAATATTTAAACGACTTATTCATAATTTATGTGTCATTTAATGGTCTATAAACGGCTCATAAATGAAAGAGCCAAAACCATTATGTCACTCGTTTACATTTTTTATATAATAGATATTAGGTACTACTTTTTATTTATTAGGTACTTTTTTTATCAAAATCATCATTAGGATCCAATAAAAATTATGAATAAATACCACAACTTAATTTACTTTACAAGTTTTTGAAGATTCATCTAGCATAGGTTTAATTTAACTTAAAAGAGGATCTCAATAATAAATGTTATTTAAGTTTTCTAAGTCAATTAATAAATATTTAGTTTTTTGTATTTATTGTATTAAGTATATTAATGCGAGTATATTATTTATATTCAACGAAGCCATAACTTAGGTACTTACATGTAACTTATGAATAAATATAGAATTTACTTAGATAACTAACTAAAATAGAATATTGTGCTATTTTGTTGCATCCGGCATAAAGTACTACAAGCTTATTAAGAGTTACGAGTTGAGTAGTAGTAGTGGGTATATTTGTTGATATTAGACCACCGTGTTCTACAGTAAAACTAGAAATATCATTAGAATAATAAAAGACCAAATCTTACAAGACAGTGTCACGTTCTATACCTATGTGTATAAAAAGTCAACATAAATAAGGTTCGTGTATTGCCCGTTTATCTCAATATGAGTTCTATTTGTGGTTCGGGACTGTAATCAAACTTTAAAATCAGTTTCCAAATAAATGTTAAAGTAAATTTTGTTACTGATTTTAATACAGCTCATTGTGCTGAGCACTTCATCTTCATAACCATTTAATTTTATCTTATTTAAATTATTATTATATTCAAGAAGCTAATATAAATTCACCGTCACGTCAGGTGATAAAAACGGCTGCCAGTTTGAATAGAGAGGTCAAAATGACCCCTCGTTTGCAACAAATGGTATCAATTAGGCTTAATTGCTGAGAGCTCGAATTCAATTCACTGAGTGTACTGAGACAGAATAATGGTGACATCTTTCTAAGTTTTATATGCCTGTTTCCGACTTTGTAAGAGAATCGCTAAGGAAATCTAAAAATTTAATATGAGAGTATACAGTTCTCAGATCTCTTGAGATATAAAAGGTAGAATCGAACCCCAGACATTCAACCTTAGCTGAAGTCCTTTTCAATTATTCACTAACACTCCAAACAAATTGCTTTATACGTTCCAGAATTATTTTATTCTAAACACAACCCAAAAGTTTTCAAGCATATACTGCCCATCCCCAATTTGTTTTGATCCATGTTTCTGAATAACATTGTCCGATAGTTGATGTTTGGAAATGAAAATTGTTATGAACTTCTTCTTAATTTTAAAGGGTAAAATTTCATTTGGGTGTGTGGTGCAGGCCTGAGATTAGTACTTATTTCTTTACGTGGGTATAGTCAAAGTGACTAATAGATTTAAATATAGAAAACAGATAGCACGCTGCTATCTGTTTTCTATATCTATTTTCTCGTTCTGTCTAGGTACCTACTGTCCCAAACTAAATCAATTCGCTTATATAGTAGAACCCATAGTGGCTTCTATATACCTGTACCCAGAAGCCTACTGGCCTACTAGATAACGTAAAAGTTTCATAGGTTCTAATGATGAAAGAAATACAAAATGTTAATTTATAACAATAATAAATGTTCTCATTAGCCTTTACTCGTGTCTCAAAAATACTGTTCTCATTTGGCTAACAGTAATTAATTCCTACTTTAAAATATATAATTTCTGTGCACAGTGAAGGGGTGTATTGGTTTGTTATGATGATGATAAGAGTTGATTTTAATTAGAAGGAATATTCAAATATCTTGGGAGCACGTGTACTCACACCTCAAAGGTACGATAAAATTAATTGCGATTGCTAGATGTACGAATGTCTTTGATATTTGCCCGCTTGCCTACACAAATGTCTAGATAGAATATCAATTCTTGCACACACCAAAGTTTTATTGGGCGTTTATTACAGTCCTTCTTTACGAGTAAATTACTTCTCTTCTTTCGAATCTCTTCTCCATACTTTTCTACCTCTATACTCGCATGTCATAATAATGGGCGATTTCAACACATGCCTTGCTAAACTTGATTCACGCGCTTCTGCCTTTAGGTCAGTTGCACAGTCCTGTAACTTGCACATACTCCCTCTTAGTCCAACACACCATTCTCCCAATGCCTCTCCATCTCTCCTCGACTTGATTCTTACTTCTTCCTTACAGCACGTTGCCAGACATGGTCAATGTTCTGCTGATTCTTTCTCCTATCATGATCTTGTTTTCCTTTCCTATAAGCTTCGCCCTCCTAAATTAAAACACAAAACTCTTTTACAGCGTAATTTTGGTGGTATGGACTTAGAAAAACTAAAATTAGATGTGGATAATATTGACTGGTCTCCAGTTACCTTAGCAGACACGGTTGATGATAAATTGTTAGCCTTCAATACAGCCATAACTCATCTCTTCGATGTTCATGCACCAATCCGTTTGGTCAAAATGAAGCACCTGCCTGCTCCTTGGATCACAGACGAAATTAAGTGTCTCATGCGCAAGAAGGCAGCTGCCAAAGCGCGATTCAAGTGCTGCGCTACAAAGGTCAACGAAAAAAAGTATCATGTAGCTAGAAATCTCTGTAATAGGATGTGTAGGGATGCTCTACGCCGCTATATTCACTCTTCTCTTTCCGATGTTGACTCAGCCAAAGCTTGGCAATTTTTGAAAACACTTGGAGTTGGCAAGCCACGTCAAGAATCGTGTCTCCCTAGTCATTTAAATATCGATTCTCTCAATACCCACTTCTCGTCAACAACTAACATGGATATGGATGTCAAAATTAAGACTCTTAAAGATCTTTCTTGCTTGCCTACTCCTATTTATCCTTCATTTTCTTTCAGCCCGTTTACTCAGTGTGATGTTAAGAGATGCATAAAGTCTATTTCTTCTAATGCTTTAGGTGGTGATGGTATCGGTCGTAATATGATTACTCCAATCATTGATGAATTACTTCCAATACTATGTCATCTCCTTAATTTTTCTATCGCCTCTGAAACAGTCCCAACACTGTGGAAAGAAGCTTACATTATTCCTCTTCCGAAGAAACCAAAGCCTAACTCCTTTTCTGATTTCCGACCTATATCTATCCTTCCTTTTCTCTCTAAGGTTCTTGAACGTCTTGTTCATGGTCAACTTCATTCTTATCTTACATCATATAATCTTCTTAATCCTTTCCAATCCGGTTTCCGTACAGGTCATAGCACAGTTACTGCGCTACTTAAAATTACTGATGACATAAGATACGGTATGGAAACCGGTTCTCTTACTATCCTTACTTTACTTGATTTCAGCAATGCCTTTAACACTGTAGATTTTGATATTCTCATTGGACTTATGCAATCAATTAACATATCTCCACCAGTGATCGGTTGGTTTCGCAGTTATCTGCAAGGACGCCGGCAGAGGATACGTGCTAATGATTTATTCTCTTCATGGTCTTGTACTTCTGCTGGTGTTCCTCAGGGTGGCGTCTTATCTCCTCTTCTTTTTGCGTTGTTTATTAATACTATCTCTCTTAATCTTACTTCTTCCTACCATCTCTATGCAGACGATCTTCAACTGTACATGCATGCTCCTGTAAATGATCTGGGAAATGCTATTACTACTATGAACCAGGATTTAGTAAAAATAAGCAATTGGAGCTCTGCTCATGGTCTCCAAATTAATCCTAGCAAAACTCAGGTTATCGTTATAGGTAGCTCTCGAACTTCTGCTAAAGTGAACTGGTTATCCTTGCCTGCAATTCTATTTAATGGTGTTAGTGTTCCCTTTAGCAGAAGTGTAAAGAATTTAGGACTCATCTTAGATTGCGATATGTCCTGGGCCCAACAGTTGGATGCTGTAAGTCGCAAGGTGTTTGCTTCCGCTGCATCGTTGCGTAGATTGCGCAACTTCTTACCTATTGCCACCAAAATTACGCTTGCCCAGTCTCTTTTATTTCCTATCTTCGATTACGCTGATGTTTGTTACCTTGACATAACTGAGGAACAACTTAATAAGCTGGAGCGACTGCAAAATGTCTGCATCCGGTTTGTTTTTGGTCTCCGGAAGTTTGATCACATCTCAGAATTTCGTAAACAACTTCAGTGGCTTCCGATTCGTTATCGTCGGAACACTCACATTCTTTCCCTTCTTTATAATATTCTTTTCAATCCTTTAACACCCCCTTACTTAAAAGAACGTTTTAATTTCCTTCACACTTCTCACTCTAATGATTCTCCTGTCCTTCGATCATCAGCTAATCTTACTTTAAATGTCCCTTCTCACCATACTTCCTTCTACGATAAGTCTTTTTCTGTCCACGCAGTTCGCCTGTGGAACGATTTACCTGACAGCCTGAGAAAAGCTAAGTCATTGCCAATTTTTAAAAAACTATTAAAAGATTTTTATTTGTCAAAGCTATAATAAGTATATAACATGTATTTATTTAATATATTTCACCTCCATAAATTAGTATTCATTAGTGTATTATATTATTTCTCATCTATTAATATGTATTATATTATGTATACTTACATTATGTATTATTTTACATTATGTATTATATTACATTACGTATTATACTGAGTAGTACACCCGTCAATTTTTTATTTCTTTGCTCTCTTTCCATCCAAAGGTTGCCTGGAAGAGATCGCTCTTTAGCGATAAGGCCGCCCATTGTACTTGATTCTTTTTGTTGTTTTTTTGTATTTTTTATTTATTTGGTGTACAATAAAGAGTTTTATTATTATTATTATAATTCACGTGTTTTTGATAAATATTCACTAGTATTTATCTGCTGTTTCGAGAGGAAATTAGTATTGTGTTAATATTTTAGTTTACTGGTAAAGTTATTACAGGAAACCATCGCAACGGCTAGGTATTACTAATATTTTACAATTCAAAATTTCTGAGTGTTATCTAATTTTAGAATAGTACCTACCTACCTAGGTTCCTAATCGGCTGTATTTTATATGATTACGAGTAATTAACTTGTTGTATTTCGTGTTTACTAACCTAGAACGTTTGTCGTTCCTCATGTCTGTTTGTCCCTATGCGTAAATCATTACGCAATGATTTATGATGCGGTAAATAGGTAGAGTGATTCAAGAGGAAAGTTTAAATGTATAATTAGGTAGATATCGAGGTGAAGTGAGTGCGGGAATTTTATAACAACGGGAAAAAGAAAAATTAATCTTTTTTTTCGGGGAAAGGAAGATTTTGAAAGTGAAAGAATCCGGGCTGGTTAAAAACTAGGTTTTATACAAACTATTAAATTATTGAAATTATTAAATTATGAACAATATATCAACACATATTTCTCACATGAATGACAATGAATACGCGTAATCGATGAGGAAAATCCAAATCGAAACATACCTATATACAGCAAAAATGTAAATCACTGATAGTTCACCTAAGAAAATATACGGTGACATCACAAGCGCCGTGCAATTTACGAATATATAAATGCCTTAATCGGTTAAGGATATCAACTTGCTGAAATACAAATACAATAGCATCTTGCTGTCATCACTGTTATCGCTATTGCCCGTAAAGCTGATATTTCTTATAAAAAGTGAAAAGTGAGAGAAAGATAACATTCAAAAAATAAATAAACTAAATAAATGTGGTGATACCTACTATTCCTAAGCCGGCACACAACGACACTCGCTAGTTGTATAAAAAGCCAAATCATAACTTTCACTGAAAGAATAGACCAAAAGATAAATAACCTAAGAGCCCGTGATGGCCAGACCTTCCTTTAATTCACAAGCGTGAAAATTCTTTCATGTGTATGTCTAACATAGGTAAGAATAACCCCCAAACATGAAACCTGGATCGCGGTTCCTTTGGGAGATAACAACCTTTTACCTGTTATCTCCCAAAGGAACCACGATCCAGGTTTCATGTTTGGGGGTTATTCTTACCTATGTTAGACATACACATAAAATAATTTTCACGCTTCAGAATTGAGGGAAGGTCTGGCCATCACAGGTTATTAGTCTATACTAAGAGCCCGGTCTGGCCAGACCTTCCTTTAATTCACAAGCGTGAAAATTCTTTCATGTGTATGTCTAACATAGGTAAGAATAACCCCCAAACATGAAACCTGGATCGTGGTTCCTTTGGGAGATAACAGGTAAAAGGCTGTTATCTCCCAAAGGAACCGCGATCCAGGTTTCATGTTTGGGGGTTATTCTTACCTATGTTAGACATACACATGAAAGAATTTTCACGCTTGTGAATTAAAGGAAGGTCTGGCCATCACAGGCTCTTGGTCTAAAAACTCTAAAGACTTATTATGATAACATTGACGTCATAGCTATGTAGCTTCAGTGTCAGTGGATGATACCTTTCATAAATCTGTCCTGCATCGGATGAGCAATCTATCTATCAATCTTTAAAAAAAATCGATTCTCACAGCTACATTCAACCCCGTGGTGAGCTCGAAGCTTGTGTTACGGGTGCTAGATTAATGATATACTTATTATATACATAAAAGATATTGATTTATTTATCTTTCTTAGAGATTTGTGTAAAAAAATTAATTCAATTGCTTATCAAAAAATAATGATCTATAAAATACTATTCTATTTTTTGATAAATCAAAAGAATGAAGATGAAGATGTTTTGATTTATCAAAAGTTACCCATCAAATAGAATTTCAAAAGCCTGCACAGTTAGGACACGTATTCTCGTGAATCAGAGATCAACTTTCAATTTCAACAATATTTGGCGTCATGAATTTGTATGAGTATGAGCGTGTATGGAAATCTGACCGGTGTCGAAACAATACATGTGCCGTTGCAATAGCATTTAAAGAATTAAAATGAGTCAACATTTTACAAAAACCATGCTTAGTATCTATAAAACTTAAGTTCTTATTAGAAAGAAAGTAATAGTATTTTAGCTGTTGCAAATATCCTTTTATGCTTTGCCAATATTCGTACCAAAACACACAAACAATAGGTAATTAAAATGTATACCTAAGTTTGTATTAAATAATGACTAGATATAATCTAATGTTTCATTTTACATAAATGAAACAAAAATAATTGAATGATGATGTTTTTATATCAAAGATAAATTACTACGAAAGACACCAGATCTAATGACATACATTATGGTACCTTTGATTGCTTGCCTGCTCGCCTGAGTGTTCATTTTCAAACCAAACGTTTCCACATCAATAGATCCCTCGTTAGCCATACTCATACCATTGCTAACTCATCAAAGAACATTGTTACTCGCGAATAACAGCCTTAACAACCTAACAATATCGTTTATATTCCCAATCACCGTCATGGCACACTAACTCCGCGTTAGATGATGTGAAAATTGCAGATCACAATTCAATCGATAATGAACCAGTAAACATGTATATAAGGTTGATATTTGAATACGAAGACATGAGCTTCAGTGAGGCATTACGTTTGGAAAATGGCTCGAATGGTTCAAAAGGGAAGCAATATGTCGAGTTAAAAAGCGTGAAAACGGATCTAAGATCTAAATTAGGATCAGTTGGGCTAACGTAGTGTGAACGACGACGAAGTCAAAGAAAGCGCTGGACTGAAAACATTGTCTTTGCACTAAGGAGCAAGAATGTGGAATTACTTACTGACATTTACATCCATTTAATAAATTAGCATCATCATGGTTCAAAAATTCGACTAGATTTCCCAATTGTTATCTACGTATTCAAAAAGATAAAAATTTTAATAATTATCGAGGATGAAAATAAATGCGTGACGAACCATACATAATGGGTTTGGTAAAAATATAAATTTCATTAATTTTATTAGTTTTATCAGCAAAGTTAATTAACACAGTTAATAAATTAATAAAATAAATTGTAAATTGGTCTTAATGACACAAAATGTAGGTTGAATGAAACCATTTGATTTAATTCTCGTATAGGGAATTCCTTATAAGCTCTCGATATTATTAATCGAAACTAATGTCATGGGCTATGACTACGACTCTGCAAATTAGTTATAACTACCTAGTAACTACCTATAGGTAATAATCGCATTTGCCTTATCACTCAATTACCTACCTACTGAGCTATTCAGGAATCTAAAATCTATCGATTCTGTGATTGAAGCGTATCTCTTCCACCGCTTTAAGTTGTGACGGTATATTTAGTAGTGATTTTTGAGGTGAACGAAACAGATTAAAATAAGTAAAATCAAATATGACAGACAAAATAAACAACAGATAATAATATAACAGACAGATAAAATATTTACCATTAAATGTAATATGAATGTACTTTTAAGGTCTTTTACTTATGAATTGAACTACCAACATGACTTTGCGTCATGGGTTTTCACCACCAACTATACAAGTTTCCTTTGGATAAGATTACAACAACTATACAAAGACGTCAAAGTCAGAGGTAAAGCATTCGGATTGTTGAATCACTGCTGACTCAGTGATCCGCTGATTAGTTCTTCTCAACTCAGGTAGATCACTGTTATGACTCATCAAGTCATCATAGTGAATGTAGGTTGTAGTATTTCACACTAGTGACGACCTCTGTGGCGCAGCGGGTGAAGGTCCGTCTGCGAAGCAAGAGGATTCAATCCCCGCCTCGGGACAAAAATGTGTACGTTCTGCAAATATTTGTTCCGCGTGTCTGAGTGTTATATATTTATGGTAAAAAAATATATCTATGTATGTCGCAGTCATCTGGTTGAATCCGCCATTTAATTGTATGACTAGCGAGTTATTGAACAACGATATTTAATGACTAAAAGACCACTCGTCAAGTCGTTTAAAGTAACGTTTAGTCGTTGAATGGGAAACTAAGGATTTCTGGCAAAACTCGCGCTTTTTACCTTTTCAATAGGATTCTGAGAAATGCAAATCCAGAGGCCCCGGCATAACTCTATTGACTTGGTGAGTCAGTTCAATTTAAAAGCCTTACGTATTCTACCTAGTACATTGTATAAGGTAATAGGTACCTACCGCGGTCTGCCAAAGTAGGTGTCTATGACGCATCACAGCCAACAAGCATAACAAACACCTGTTTTTAAGGTTCCGTAAGAAATATTGCCGACGCTGCCGTCAAAGTCAAAACACCTCAGTTGTTTATTCAATTTTCTTGGTAGCAAGAGTATGGTTCATTCAGTTAATTAGGTAAAAACACCTAAAATAAATACGACTACATAATAATACGTTATCTACATACATATAGCCTTCCTCGATAAAATACTATCAAACACCGAACATTTTTTTAATCGGACCAGCGCAAGCGGTTTCTAAGATTAGCGCGTTCAAACAAACAACCAACCATACAAACACTTTAGCTTTATTATATTAGTATAGATTTATAAATCGACCAAAACTGATAAACTATAAGACACCTGGTAACTGATGAATGAGTTAATGATCTGGCTGTGTTGTGTTATATTCTAAAATTAATTTAATCCCAACTCTAAAATGAGATTATAAATATATGATTTTAAAATGATGATTTCAGCACCTGTTGGCTCATAAAAATCTAATAATACAACTCTTAGCCATGCATTTATTTCCCGGTGTTGTTTAATTGCGTAGGTTTTTTGTGTCCAGTAAAGAAAACTAAAAAATTAAAAAACATTATTATTAATATATTTATTTGGTTAGGGTTTGTTCTTACATATTTGAATGAATCTTGTTCAAGTGCGCGATCTTAATTATTAAATGAATAAACAGTCAGATTATAAACCTGTTGGAGAATATCTAGTTCCTCTTATATTTATGTAATTAGGTATAATGTTTATGATTACTATGACCTCTCTCGCTTGATAAAACAATTATCAAACTGTTATGAGTAAGATTATTTGTTCTTATATTAGATTTTAGATCGACATTATTTCAACCTTAAAAATTGTGAGTTTTTGTATTTTTTGTATTTTGTTTGTAAGTATGTATATTTTTTATCGCTCTGACAATATAACTTAACTTGATTTTAACTAAGTTTACGTGTGATTCAAGTAGATACAATAGATATTGTGTATCATGTGAACTTTGTTTATGATTAAATACCTAAAAAATTCAATTATGATTGATCCTAAACTTATTCGATCGGATCAGAACATAACATAGTGTCAAAATGTCATCTAGTTGTTTTCTGAGTGAGATATTTTTATTTAGGTATTTTCTACAGTTATGTGCTACAATAAGTATTATTATCTACAGAACCCAGGCCTGCAAACTTTCACTTACCCGGCGCTTTGCATGCTTCTAACAGCACGAGATTGGTTACGGACTCTTAAATTACCCAACTAAAGTAACAAGGAATTTGCTTACAATTGAGCACTGTATTGTAATCATCGTGGGTGGTGAATACGAGTGAAGTATTCTAACCTACTATGGCAGTTGCAGAGAGGTGTCGGCATCAGTATAGTACCATCCTATCCCTTCCTTCGGTATCGTCATATCGAAAAAGCAAATCAATATATCAGAAGACCAAAGACAAAAGTGTCAGTTGTTCTGTGTATCAATAGCGATAGCCAAGCCAAAACTAAGAAAACAATTAATATTCTAATAAAAATTATTAACCCGTTTATTCTTATAAACGGGAAATCCAGGAACCTTTTAATACGTTGGATTTGGTCAGCTGTTTCACTCCAGCACGTGGCACATCTTCAGGACTACACTGGAAACATACGGAATACGACCGGCTCGTCGGTTATTCAAATATGAATTCATTTAACTCGATAGTTTTTATAGTAAAACTGCATTCTATATTGGGTTACGAGTATAATAGAGACTCGTAACCATTGATATGGTGAAGGACGTTGGACCTAGACATATCAACCAAAGAAGTGAGTCAGATTTAGTCTCCGTTTTTGGATTCTGTGACTCCAGTCCAGACTGAACTTTACAACCAGACAAGACATTTACTAAAATAATAGACCAAGAGCCTGTGATGGCCAGACCTTCCTTTAATTCACAAGCGTGAAAATTCTTTCATGTGTATGTCTAACATAGGTAAGAATAACCCCCAAACATGAAACCTGGATCGCGGTTCCTTTGGGAGATAACAACCTTTTACCTGTTATCTCCCAAAGGAACCACGATCCAGGTTTCATGTTTGGGGGTTATTCTTACCTATGTTAGACAAACACATGAAAGAATTTTCACGCTTCAGAATTAAAGGAAGGTCTGGCCAGACCGGGCTCTTAGTATAGACTAATAACCTGTGATGGCCAGACCTTCCTTTAATTCTGAAGCGTGAAAATTATTTTATGTGTATGTCTAACATAGGTAAGAATAACCCCCAAACATGAAACCTGGATCGTGGTTCCTTTGGGAGATAACAGGTAAAAGGTTGTTATCTCCCAAAGGAACCGCGATCCAGGTTTCATGTTTGGGGGTTATTCTTACCTATGTTAGACATACACATGAAAGAATTTTCACGCTTGTGAATTAAAGGAAGGTCTGGCCATCACGGGCTCTTAGGTTATAAAGGGCCTTTATATTTTTAACCGTTTCAATGACAGATACGTAGGCTGCCCTTCCCTATTAGATACAATGAGGTTGTCCACTTACTGCTGACAATTGGTTAATTGTCGGTGCATCATACAAGAAACATACCAAGCTAAAATAACCTTTATTACAATAGATTACGGTTCTTAGCAGAAATATTAAATTATCTGATGTTCCCAAACGCCTACATAACCAATTGAATAGTCTTGAGTTATTCAAACCCACGAATTATGTTAAATTCGTCGTATTTATTTGATTGATGTTCGTTTACTCCGAGTTTCCAGTACGATTAACTTAGGCTTAAGGAATCCTTATTTTCAGGAGATTTAAGTGTGATTCAATCAGGAGTTGTCTTGGTAGACATTAAATGTCTACCAAACAAACACTTAGGTAAAGTAAAACCATTTCTAAACTGAACGCCCCTCCACCGCGGTTACACGTACATGCAAAAAGGTGTATAGATACAACACACATAAATTGATCTTTGTCATTGGATGTTCAATAACGTATAAGCAAACGGTATCACTTTGACAGACAGATGAGCCAATGTTACAGTAAAGTTGTAGCACGCACACAAGTATATTGATATATAAAGTATTTCCTCTCACACGTTGAAATTATCACGGTTTTGTGGAGGGGAGTTCATTTTTAAACTGGATCATCTATACACTACTCGAAATAAAGAAAAATGACAAAATTTGTCATTTTTCTACGTAGTATATTTTATATATTTTTATACATACAGTAGTACATATCGCAATTGTTAAACGTATATTTACGAATAATGTCAACTCGCAGCGCTTTTTTATAATTATTATTATTAACATGTTGACACATCTAATGGTCACATTCATTGCAAAAATCCCTATTTGGGGGAAAGTGTTAAAAAGTTTGAATATCAAAAGTGAAAACTCATTAGAGCGCGAGAGTCAGCGATTGGAGTTTCAATTTGGTTCACTTAGGAAGTTTCTTTTCAACAATGAACGATGCATATAATGAACAGTTGGCTAACTTTGTAGATCCTATTTAAATTGTATTGTAGATAAAACTTGTGTTTTATTGTAAACTAGACTGCCACATCATGACGTTTCCACTTTTTTTGCATCTTCTCTATGAAAAAATATTTCACCATGGTCAATAATTTTGTTCAACTAATGGGCTATTGAACGCAAAAAGAGTTTTGTTAATTATCATACATATTTCTTGGGATAAGCGTAACAAATAAGTTAACTTAATACAATATTAGTAATATTAGTTCATAGATATCTGTAAAAACGACGAGTTATAACATCTTTAGGAGCCTAAGCCTAAGCCTGAATAACCTAGGATAAGCATTTCGATAAAGTTTGATCCTTTTATCTAAAAATCAAAGACTTGGAAAAGAATTTGAATAATTCCCTCACGTAAAAGTCTCCGATCTACCTGATACTAAGTTACGACAAAAGCCGGTAACACCGAAGTAACTTTTCTAGTCTTGTTTAGTTAGTGATTAAATCCATCCAACGTGTGCCTGGATACAAACTTTGTTGTTCATACAAACTTAAGTACTTACAATCCTTAAGCATTAAAAATACTTGTATAGTAGCGGGTATAAATAAATGAAACAGATAAACTTATTGCATTTACATATGTAGTATCATAAATAATTGTTTTATAACTTCTTATTATTAATAGGTAGGTATAGTATAAAGTTAACATATAAATCAGTATAAAGATGTATAATATTCCGGATTGTATAAGATTAGGTTTGGAGTATATTTAAAGATGGCGTATAAGGAATTTATTTTTTTAGGTTTATCTATACTAATATTATAAAGAGGAAATATTTGTTTGTTTGTAATGAATAGGCTCCGAAACTACTGGACCGATTTCAAAAATTCTTTCACCTTTGGAAAGCTACATTATCCCCGAGTAACATAGGCTATAATATAGCAAAGAAAATTGCGGGAAAGTGTAAAACGCGGGCGAAGCCGCAGGGCGGAAAGCTAGTTTATTATAACTGAACTAATTTGGTAAAACTATTACCGACATTTCAATTAATATTAACATTTCTCTAGTCTCCCAGCAACTTACAAACAACTCTTTATGATTTAGGTAAAGAGATAAGGTATCAATATCTTATGAACAAACCGTTTGTTTCAGAAATGGCTGAGGACACAATGAACTTCACTGAAGAAATAACATCAACTATGGAGCCGAGTGAATTGTCAAAGTAAGTCCTTCAACATTATCGACATACGAGTATTAACTATTATTATTTATTTCGCAAGAGATCGTAATTTTTTTGTCCCTAGGCGAGAATCGAACCCGCAATCTTTTGTCAAAGGTCCTCCGCTGCAGCAATTCTCAACAAATATAAGGTAAAAGGTTTTAAAAGGCGTGTTTCGAATCTGAAACACTTTCTCGCATAAAAGAACGCGGTTATCCTATTCATACAAAAAAATAAAGTTTCGATGGTTTCTCTCAACAAATATTTGTTGTTACAACAGATATTCATCAAACAATTTTAAACCAACCATAACAAAATGTTAAACATAAATGGGAAATAATTTGCAGTCTGTTGGATGATTTCAAGAAATCTCAAATCGGCTCCTATTCTCTTCCCACTTCATTACATCGCTTCCTTTGTAATTTCATACCCGATTACCTGTCAAAGGACTTCAAAATACTCAATAATATATTTATTTTGTCGTGTTGTTCTGGCCTATGAATATAACCACCCCATCTCTTCACATGCTATCTTAAAAATTGTGCAAAAATATTTTATTTTTCTCAACGCTTCGTGATTTCTTAACGCCACAAGATCGTGTAAAAAGCCCATTATTGAATTACCAGCACAATAGCAGGGCATGGGTACTTAGATTCTTTTCAGCTAAGAAATATTTCATAGGATTTCCTTTCCTTTCATAAAGTTCCTGATTGTTGAAAATAAAACTTTTGTTGGGATGGGAATGAAACCTGAACTCTTGCGGGTTGATTATATTACTTGAACCTCGTAAATCTTTTTTGTAAACCAGACTTTGAACATGTTTGTAATCTTTAAGATTACTTCAAAAACTTTATTTGGGGAAATACCAAAGAGCAAAGGTTGAACTACTCGTAGTTCAAAAACTAAACAGCTATGACAAAAGCGTTAAGACAATGTGCATTCATTGTCCTAAAGATCAATTTGGTTTGTTTAAAATTATCTGCTTTTTGATACCGCAAAAACATATATAAGTATCAAATCAAAATGTTGTTTTCTATTTAAAATTTCAATGTCAAATGTTCAATTTGTATTCCATATTTGTTTATAGTACGCATTATTGAATAAGAGATACATCCCGTAAATTTCAAAAAGCCGGAAAGTGCGTGCACTTAAACCAAGCTTTCAACTTTAATGGTAGATAATTATAAACATGAACATCATAATTTAAAGAAAATATTTTAAATATTCACTGTGATTTCATAATTTGAGTTTTTGCTTCGAACTACTTATTAGTATTTTAAAAGTGTAGAATAGTATTTATTTATTGGCAATGACAATCGTACTCTGTTCGTTTAAATATAGAACTAACCTTTGCAGTACAAACTATTGTTCGTTCTGTGCCTAGTTATATTTCAATAGGTTCGAAACAATAATCACGATTACAGATTTCTGGTGAGAATTTACGGACTTTCTTTTAATTAATCTACCTATTCAAAAACTGCATGAAAATCAGTTGCGTGGTCTTAAAGATTAATAATAGGCTTTATAATGTGATTTTGAATATTATTTTGAACATCGTCTTTTTTCTTCATCTGTTTTCTGCTGTTTGACCAAAATTATCAATACAGTTTTATTTAGGTGTTTTTCTTTTGTTTTCCAGATTCTCGCCCGGCCTACTAACGTTTGCTGCCGTAATCACAGGGATGATCATGGTGGTGGGACTATTCGGAAACTTGCTCACTGTGGTGGCCTTGCTGAAATGCCCCAAAGTCAGGAACGTAGCTGCAGCTTTTATAATCAGGTACGTTATTTATTTATAGAGCTTTTCGTAGTAAATACGTTAATAATAATTTACGGTAAAAGTAATAAATATGCAACAAATATTACGTGACAAAAAAAACATAACTTCCTACTTATGGAGTAGCAAATATTAAATGATAAAAAATCGAACACGGCGTAGTTTTGTTAATTAAACATAACCTAGTATTTGGAGAAATATGTAACACCCTGCTTAAATTCAAATTTGTCTAGATAAAACTGGAATTTAGGTAGACTCTTCTCAAGAACTCTAGAGTCAACCAGCAACCTTTACAAATAGGAATGTTCTTTATTATTCACTTATATTTTTACCTACAAATTTATAGACCGTGTAATTTAAAAGCTATTTAAATAAAACCATGCCCTACTTTAATCGGCTTATGTCAGTAGCAGATTTTAAATTCTCAAAATGAATATCCCTTTAAAAAATCAAATTAAACTTCTATCAGAAAAACCCTGTAAAACCTTATCACCCCAACTCGTTATACCGAACCTTCAAAGGATTCGTCCCGGGAATTATTCCTACAATTCTCACCTCCACGTAGATTATGTAAAAGCCTTTCATTAGCATTAAAACAAGTTTACGGTAAAATAAAAGTACAGTTCACCGCATAAATTACGGAACCAAACATATCGGATTGGTAAATGTTTGGGTAGATTATGTGACATTTTAATTATCACATTGAACTATGATATGGAAATTAGTGTTATTTTTTGTTTCGCACTTGTATTTTCATGGTACTCTAGCCAATGACAACCTTATACAATAATGATGATTCTTTAAAAAGCAAATTATGTATAATTGTAAATATTTACGGGGTGGATAGAAAGCTTTTTTCCTAAATATCTAATCATTCATCTTTAAATTAAGTTTATATTTTGACTTTGAATTAATACAATGCTATAAATTTAAACCCAAGTTCTAATTTTAACGAAATGTCCTTGAAAATTGTTTGGAAAAATTTCTAAGATTCTAGTCACTTAGCCATAGACTGTACTTGCTCCCAATACCGCCGAAATTTCATTTAAAACGCCGGCAGATTTCACAATCACCTACCATAATTACGGTTTCGACAATTAATTTCTGTAACAAAGAAGAAAACTTCTGTATGGCCATGAAAATCGGTTTAAACCTAAATCAAGAGCCTACCTACAGCATTGTGTTTTGTAGTACACGACAAAAGATTTATGTAATAGACTTTGTAAAGTAGAATTTAGTCTGGCTTGGCACTGTTCCTGGTATTATTTCATTACCACGATAGGTATCTACCTACCTACCATAAATTCTGATTTTGGCGGTCGTATATCAAGTGTCAATAACTTCCGCGCTGACTGTACCTACGCAATAATACAGAACAATTATTCTTCAATTTATTGTTAGTATTCCTGTCTCCACAGCTTACGAATTTTACTGTGGCACTTTGCCTATTGTTTTGTTTCACTATCGCACGAATCGTAAAATGCAGTACAAATTGTTCAAACTGTGCAAAAGGGTATTTTAGATTGGTTGATCTCGAATATCTTAGAAATTAGGGTTTAAATAGAATCCTCTATCTATGAACGTAACTGAACAAATAACCTATAAGTAGATCACTTTATCGGATCGTTGATCTGAAATTCACTAATTTGACTACTAATTTTAGGATGGTCACATGCATAGGTAATCACAACTTCTAAGTTCTATTTTTCTGGGCAAAAAAACTAGATTGTTATGATGATAATATATCAAGTTTTATTTCCTTGACGGGAAGTAAATCACTAACCACTGCGTTCAAATCTTATCTCAAGACAAAATTATCTAGTATCGATCTCTGTACCTACTATATCATATCGCTAGTCAAATGGGAGCAAAATAAATCATCACTTTCATATTGACAAAATATTCCCACTTGTGCCATAACAGCGAGCAAACGAGACCCTTCTTTCATAACAGTATTAATCATGAAGAGAATAATTCCTTTTGTTCAGACCTGGTTCAAACCCATTGCCAAACAAATAAATCGATGGGTCGGTTAGGTATGGATGTGTGAATTGTGTCATCAATGATATAAAAGGCAACCTCCAAACATTTTACGAATTAAACTTGCTGTAATTTTGGTGTAGTCTTTGTGAATTAAATCAGAGCATATAGTAATCCACGTATTTACAAATTTTCCAGCTGAAATCACAATATTCGGAAAGATACTATTGAAGTGGTAAAAAGTACCTACCTAGCTTTACATGCATCAAACTATGTTTAGCAGTAGGTATTACCGTGAGAGACAAAAATCCCAACTTACAAGCTGTGCGCCATTATAATATACCTAAGTAAGATAAGATAAGATTGCAATAACTATGTTGCGTTAACTATCAACGCTACAATCAGATGCCAAAAACGAAAGTTTATTGAGAGGAAAGTTGCTAAAATATTGGGTCAAACTAATATTGTTAATATTGTGGAGATCTGTGTTGTCGTATGACGTAAACAACTTCAATAAATGGTCAACCATTACTATGCGAAACTGTTGTGTCTGGAACGAAGATTTTCCAAGGCTACATTTCAGCGTTGTCTCGCGGCGTCTAAGCGGCGCGCTCGTGACTATGTCGCTTACCACTAGCTTCACTTTGCCATAAGTATACAATAGAGCAATAAGAGGATTATGAATGACCATAGACAGCGGGGGCTGATTGTACGTGGTCGCATCCTCAGCAGTGAGGGACCGAGGAAGAAGAAGATTATCACCGTGAGCCGTGTTGGCTAATTAGGAGCACACTTGACTTTCATTCCGAAGGTAGTGGGTTCAAACCCCGCGGCCACACCTGGATTTTTCTTCTTAAAAAATAATCACGTATTCTCACGTGGCATACATCATGAGGAATTTTCTGATAACGTTAAAAAGTTTGAAGAACATGATGTGACATTCACCAACCCGCACTTGGTCAGCGTGGTGGTGTGCCTAATCTATTTCGTCAATATAGAAGTCCCTGTGTCCTAAATGTCCAATATAAAATTAACTACACTAATTTTATGAACACTCTGTTACCCAACATAGTAGCAATCCATTAACAGTAATCCAATTCTCATTCCAGCCTGTGCATAGCTGATTTCCTGTTCTGCGCTATGGTGCTCCCATTCGCCATATCCGGCTTCTGGACCCAGACGTGGTCCCACGGGGGAGTCCTGTGCAAGCTCGTCCCGTTTCTACGGTACGGGAATGTGGGCGTGTCATTGTTGAGCATCGCGCTTATTACGTTGAACAGGTAATTATGAACAAAGGGCGTAGTGTCGATTGTACCATTGATTAGTACCGTCAATGGTACAATCGACACTACGCCGAACAAAGTGCTTGAATTTTATTCCCTATGCTTGTCGCAAATTAAAACATTAAATATTGCTGGACAACTCACTCAGCAACATTTAGCCCCGTGATAAGCTATAAGCTTGTGTTACGGGTGCTAGACTTCTGATATACCTACTTAATAGAATATAACATACATAGAATGTATTAAGTTTTACAACAAAATACCATTCGAAATAAGAAATAAATCTGACATGGAACTATTTGTATAATGTAAAAACATACCTTATTAATAATAGTTATTATACAATTGACGAAGCTCTTGCAGATAAAAACTTATTTTGTGAAAAAAAAGATTGTATTAGTTAAGTTAGTGGTAAGATTTGTTCAATGATTTTATATAGTATAGATATGTTACCTTCATGTAATTGCAGTTTGAAATCTGTTCCGCGAATCCAAAACTGACATAAGATGTCAAATGTTTACTAGTTCATAGAGTAACATTTATATTCGTAGAGTGGACACTTGAGTGAAATGTATAGTAATAGGTAAGAAATAAAACACTTTACAAAAGTAAATCATATTTATTGAAATTGAAATAATTAATGATAAATTAGTAAAACACACTTTCTAAATACCTTCAAAAAGATTTAAATTATTTCTTTTCTGTCTCTTTAAAAGTTTTTTTAATTCGGGGTTATTTTTATGTGCGGAATGGAGACGAATATTTGTGTATTTATGAATTATGGTTTTAATCAAATATACGCGATGATTAAAAATAGGTACCTAATGTGTTGAATGTTCGATCAGAATTTACATTTACATCGAATTTACATCGCCATCAATATTCGCATCTACACTAACTAATCTATGTCCGCGCCTCAATTATTATTATAAATATTTGGAAAAATAAATAATCTAAGTATCTTTGCATACTCGCATGTGATACGAGATTCCTTGTGTTTTGTTTACTTTAGCATCGTAATTGGTACACTTCCGAAACACACACGATGGCATTTTTAATTTGTTTTAGCAAGGACACAATAACCTACGGCATGTCAAGCTCGTGATTGCGCTCGACGCAGACTGACAACTAAAAGTTACAATTGGGTTTTATTTGAGTCTTTACAATGCGCGTGCTTGTAACAAATCTATACTATATAAAATCATTGGATTTGTTTGTTAAACATTTGACTTGTCTAAGAACATGTAATGTGTCAAAAGATAAATAAACGAATTGAATTGAATTGAATTGAATTGTACATTACTTAGGACATTTTGTAGTGATCAATGAGTTAATAAGTGGATTGTATCGATTTTTATATAGGGTGGCTAGATGTTGCTGTGTGAATTGTCTAGCAATATTTTTAAATCTTTTATCACAAAATAAATGGTAAATGGCATTCCCGAGATCACTTGACATGCTTGAGCACGCCTCTTTATTGTTTAGTACTAATACTACTAATGGCTACCATGAAAATGAATGCAGAGAGATAATAAACTTAGAGAGTAAGCATTATATAAGCCTTATTTATATAGTATGCCTTATTTACGATCGAAAAGTCTGTAGTTGATTTTATAGTCCAAAACCTGAATAGTAGGTAAATTAATTCATGGTTTATGACTTTTAAATTAAATCAATTTCCTGTTACGTTTTCACGTATACGGCTGATTTGACTACCGTAATTGCGAGTCGCACGTAGTACGGTGAATGTGTTGCCTGTAGGCACTAATCACGCTGAACTTCAGTGTATTATATTTTTGTATATTGTTAATTAATGGCACTTAAACATTTGTCCGGCTGGTAATCGAACCCGAAACTTTACATAAGTAGTATAATTTCATGTTTTCGAAGTTAGTATTATTGTTATTTTATATAATATAATATTTCAAGATTTCGACGTAAGTACCTTTATTCTTTCGAGTGGGAATCAACAACCACCTAGGTCACCATCCACAAATAACATCATACCTTGAATTTTCTCAATAACTCATACTTCGGTTTGAGCGCAGAAAATATAGACAGTTTTATTGGACCAGAAATTTAATGCCACACTTTAATTTACTTTTCTTCTGTAAAGTCCAAATCTCCAAACGTTATTTGCCGAAAAATCTATTTTCGCAGCGAAATAGGCTTTCTTGAGCCTTTCAATACCATTGACAAACAATTCTCATAAACAGCAGCTGAGAGGATGAAAAATAGGAAGGCAATATAAAAGGCTATATCCAATTTATTTTTATCCTGAATAACATTTATTTCAAGGAAATAGCGAGATATTTCTTGTGATTTAACGGATCTAATTCTATCACGTACGATTGCCGAAAGGTCCACGAGGTCTTTTTGGTAACTAGAACCTAGGTAAGAAATAATGATTCGCAGAAGGAATAAGGAAGAAATAGGACGCCTCAGGTCTTGGAAATGTCTGTAATAAAACACACCTAGGATAAATTGGAAACACCCGGAAATTTTGAAATACTGTAAGCGCTACTGGGGTTTAACAATCTTGAATGAATTTCCTACTATAATCGCCTCGTTTCGCATGGAATGGTAATTTAGAATTATATTGGTACTTACGATGTGAAGGAATGTAACATAAATTCAGTTATGAACCCATTTTCTCGCTTGACTGGAATCCACATGCTATTTCATCCAAATGTTCCGTTCCAGTGAAGTCGCGAAAAATTACATTTTCACCTCGATTTATTCAACGTTGAGGACTGTAGTTCTGAAGCTCCGTTTCCTCCGTAAACCCTAAGGGTAGATAAAGCTTACTGAGTGTCAACTTCTAAATCCTCAAACTTTGATAAAAACAAGCAATTTGGGTTTTGTTTTGCGGCGTTTGTTATCTCAAATGTTTGTGCGACAACAAAAACTTTGAGAATAAGAAAATGTTGCAAATAACTTTTCACACTTGACATTGGCCTTTTGAGAATAAAGCATTCTAAAGCGGTCTACACACCAAAGCCGGCGGCCCGGCGGCACAGCCCGGCGGCCCAACCCGCCGGCCTTATTTTGTACAATCATGCCGCCGGCTTGCGCCCGCGCGGGCAAGCCGGCGGGGCTGCATGCCGATGCCGCCGGCATCCCTCAGTCAGATGCCCGCCGGCTTTCATAGAGTAGTGACGTATTACTAGAACACCACAAGCCGCGGCTGTCGTGCCGCCGGCATTGCCGCCGGCAAAGTCGTTCGGCTTGGACATTCTGAAGCCGCCGGGTTAACCCGCCGGCACTAAGCCGCCGGGCTGTGCCGCCGGGCCGCCGGCTTTGGTGTGTAGACCCCTTTAGCGATGTGGTATAGACATTAAGGGTCTTTTGCACGGAAATAATGTAACGAATAAACTAACTTACTAATGATGTAACAACAAAAGAGAGCTTAGAGGTATTGGTAGATATAAATTTACTTAGAGAAAAGATCGGAATATAGAGCCAAACCTTTATTGATATTCTCAAGCACAATGAATCCTCCAACCCTCTGGAAGATATATTTTAGTGATAAAGGTGTTCATTGGAAATTGAAGACGGTTGGAAGGACATGGAAGGACATGGGGGAGGCCTTTGCCCTACAATGGGACACAATAGGCTCATAAAAAAAAAAGGTGTTCATATTAGTTCTAACTAATCTATATGTAAGAATTAATTTAATTTAATTAATATTCTAAAGAATATCTCTGGATGACTTTTATGTCGTTATGTTAGATCTAAGTGAGACAGCAAGAGTATTCAGTAAGTAGGTACCATAATCTATTATCTATTTTCTTTTATTATCTTTCCAACAAAACAAATACTAGGAGTAGGTACCTAGTCTATTCACAAGGAAAGATTCTGAAACTTCCTGAACTCGTAGGAAGTTGTAAGCACAGACGGTCATTAGACAAGTTGCAGTAGGTACTTCGTCGTAGTTTGCCGTAAGAGAGTTTATTTGACTTTCATCAACTGGAAGATCTTTCCTTCAGGTAATGTTTCTTGATCGTTTTAGTATTTGAGAGGAAACAACAAAACTTGTACGCTGTTAGAGGGCAACTAATTAAATATATCTCCAAGTTATAGTATTCTATTCATCAATAAAGTTGGATCTTAGTAAATATATTTAAAAGTTGTGTGGTCAGTAGGATTAAAATAAAACGAAGGTAAGTAGGTACATTAATTGGGAATTACGTGCATTATGATGTCAGTACGAGCCACTGTAGACATTTAGTGAGTCACTGCAATCCTTAAAAATAGGTTCAGGGTCGTTCAAATAACCATAGACAGGGTTCAGGTTTTCACATACTCAGGCTAAAAATGAGTAGATATTTACTAAACCCATAGACAACAAGTTTTGGGTAAGGAGCTGCCGAGCTCGCCCGGCGTCAGACCAGCGAGTAGATGCGGACGTGTGTCATGGGCACTGACAGTGTTCACAATGACATGGTTCGTAGAACTAGAATCAAAGACCATAACCAAAGCCAATTCGCTCCTTATAGAGCCACTAAACTATTGGATAAGAAGATAATGTTCTGGATAGAATACCTCGTATGGGCAAAAAGTATTTTGAACGTTTAGCAATGAGAAGTTATTTGCATGACTTGGTTAAATTTACAAATGCACGGTGGATGTAGCCCGAAACCACTAATTAAACCATCAAAAGGCGTCCTATGGGTAAAACGCTCCTAGAACCTTGCTATTTCTTAAATGCCCCACGTACCTTAAAAAACGTTGATCTTAAAATAACCTTTTCGTATTTGTTTCAGATATATCATGATAGCGCACCACAGTTGTTATGCGAGAGTGTACCGCAAGCTGAACATTGCATTAATGATTATCTTCTCGTGGATGTTCTCTTACGGCATGCAGACACCAACGCTAATTGGAGTTTGGGGTAAGGATATTTTACTTACCAAAAAGTACGATACTATCTCCTCTTATCTTGAAGACTGAAAGCAGTTTTGGTAGTCTGTGTAGGTAGGTACTGTACTAGCTTACTGTGATCACCATTACCCGCCTGGTAAGCGGTATACCTACCATATTCTTCAAGAGCTATAAATTGGTACCTTTTGTGGAGACCCGTGTATTGAACTTCAAAGCTTCTAGTTACGAATTTTTTCAGTGAAGGGCAGTTAGGGGATCATAAATACTAAGAATAATCAACAGGCCAAATCGCTCAAAATCTGTTTTGTGTGATAAAGTTCTGTCTTGAAGAAGTGTTTACAACATTTGAATAATTATTAAAATATATTACTTTAGACTTTAGTTAGACCAAGACTTTTCTAGATATAACAAGACCTGAGTCTTGTTATATCTTAATAATGACTATTCCATCCTATTTGGTCTCTTTTTATATAATAAGTTTGGATCTTTACTTAGGTATTCGTCTTACTAGTACCTAATTACGTACCATTCCCAGAATAGCATGAAGGACAATTATTGTTTTCCTCGTTATTTTCTAGTCCAACTTATATATCTAAGGGATAAATACTTATTATTAAATTATTTATAATTCCAGGTAAATTTGACTACGACCCAGAGCTAGGCACATGCTCTATCATGCCCGACAGTAATGGTCGATCGGCAAAGACTGCTTTATTTATCATAGCCTTTATCGTACCGGCTTTGTTGATCTTCATCTGCTATGCTAGAATATTCTGGGTAGTTCACAGGTAAGACACTCTTTTTTTTTGTATTTTATAGACGAATGAAAGCTTTTTACCTCAAAATGGTTACTTATGATTATTCCAAGAATTCTAAGTAAACAACGTTCCGTTTTTAAGTCCGCTTTACAACTGCTCTTCTCCGTTAGTTTTTAATTATTATAAACCATACAAATAAAAGGATCAGCTCATCCAAAAAGGATGAGCTGATCCATTTGAAAACTTTTCGGCCTATTTTAAAATGATGATGAGTTTAAAATAATAATAGAATTTCTATTCTTATTTCAGTTCAGAAGTCCGTATGAGAGAGCACCAGAGATCGCAGCACACTAGTCCTGGCTCCCTCAATACCACAGACAAGCGGTCTACGGTCAAAGACAATCGGGAGACGAAAGCCAAGAGGAACGAGTGGCGGATCACGAAGATGGTGCTCGCCATTTTCCTCTCGTTCTTGGTCTGCTACTTGCCGATCACGATCGCTAAAGTGACGGATAATCATGTGCATTATCCAAGTAAGTTGAATCTAATTTAGTATTTTAATAACATAATATAGGTAGGTACTTACTTTACGTAATGTACGGTGCAACGCCGGCCCGTAAAGTTTAACCTACTTCCTACCACCCAATCTCTTTTCGAATTTTTAAGAGACAAAAAAACTAGCTTAGAGATCCTGTAACCTACCTAAGTGTGGTGATTATACACTATACTCTCTCTATAAGAACCTATTATAGTTCTTCGAAGATTTAGGTTAATTCGTGATGGTAGAAAGTGACACAGTAGGTACACAGAAGGACGCATTTACCTATATAAATCCCTCTATTGGTTTGACGACCGTACCCGTAAATGGGAAGGCACTTTTCTTACGCACCTTACCTTACCATCTTATTGCAAAACTTAAAGGTGTTCAATGTTCATTCATTCAAGTAGGTAATTATTCTTATAATAATCATGTGTAAATTTCCAGTGTTCCACATAGCCGGCTACCTCCTCCTTTACGCGAGCGCGTGCGTGAACCCCATCATATACGTGATAATGAACGCGCAGTACCGCGCTGCGTACGCGGCGGCGCTGTGCTGTCCTCTCGCGCGGCTCGCGGGGCTCACCAGCGGTGCGTATCCATCGCCCAGAGAACGCACGGAAGAGTATGATAGAACTTGAAGGTGTGTTCGGTGATGGGTTTGGGATCGTTTGCACAAATGACGCGTAGACAATGAATTTATGAGGATGCATGAGGCGCTTTTAGCGTGCTTTATTAACGAGTAGCTTTCCACTCGAGGTTTTGTTTTAGTTTCAAGGGGTTTTGCGGTAAAAATTGGCTTTTAGAAGATAGTAGATATCTTGTTTTTACCTAAGCAAAAAGTTAGGTAGGTACTTACCTACTGCGTACTTTGGCTATTATAATATTCTTCCTACTGGAAGTAGGATGTTATGAAACGGGACTATTAAATATAGCAGCCATTTGAGATTCAATAATGAAGCCATTAAACAATTCCATTTGTGCAAACGATTTTATGTTGTGCTTGTTTGTGTGTGTCACGTGTGTGTATGTATGTGTGTTGTGTTCAGTCTTTGTGCAGTAACCTAGACTTCTTAGATTAATTTGTAATACATGTATGTTGTAAAGGGTGTAATGTAAGCTTATTGGATTTCCGAACAAATTAAGACCATAATCATCATATACCCACTAAACCTTTTATGTTTTTGAAAAATGTAGGTAGGTACCTACACTTATTATAAGATACCACTCATTCCTATTTTTAGTCCTAACTACCTGTCGATAGTTATGTTTAAACGACATTTGATTAGTCTCTATTCCTTTTAGAGAAATGGAACGAGCGTCACGGATACAGCTTCAGCAACACGCGAACAGCTCTCAGCCAGGTCTCTCTGGGGGAGTCCAGAGCCGACCCTCGGGCGTCCCAGAACCCAGTTGGAGGAAGATAAATCGCTCACAAACCCTTGGACCTACATCATCTACGACTAAAACGAGTTCTCTTCCACTCGATACACGAAATCAACCTCCGAATTCGAACACATTTAAAAACTCTTTCGTTTCTACCCGCAACCTAACCTCTTTTGGTCCGAGGCGGGAACTTTTCAAAAATGGAACACAAAGTGTGAAAACTACGAGATTTCAGTTGGGTAATGATAAGCAGACGGTTGTGTAGCAGCTTGTCGTTCTATATTATGACGCCAAAGATATTACTTATTACTAAAGACTATAATATGCCAAAGTAAGATTGTTTTTCTTGCATTTAATTTTATCAGCCTAGAAAATAAAATACTTAATGATTATTGACCCTAAGCATGGACCAAGAATTTTTAAAGCAAAGACCTAGAAAGGTTTTTGACAAGTTTGTTTTTAAAAACATTAATCTAGCCAACACTTGTTAGATCGGTAGGTTCGGTATCGGTAGATTTCTGATACTTACACGCACTTTGCACTTCCAAGCATAATTTTAATTATGTATTAGGTAAGTACCTACCTAAGTTAATTTTTAAAGAGTCTTCTGAATAAAATTATAACTATCTAAAGGAAATGCACTTAATACTTATTAAGGAAATGCAATCCGTCCTAATATTGAACGATAAGCTGCTTAATCTGGCTATAATTACTCATTAAGTAGGTATATGTAAATTATGTAAAAGGTGCCTTATATTTTGTAAGCCTAGTCTAAGTGTTAAGTATTTTAATGTCTTCCAAAATAAATAGTGTTTTTATTTATAATTATGAAGACTGTCATAAAATCGATTTCATTTGTATTATTTTGTCTAATTTAATTTTATAATTTATTGTTTGAATTATTATTATATCAGCTATGATTTTACTAAAAGATTTAAATCTGGTACATACCTACTGTAATTAGCTTGGCTACTGACATACCAGCAAATTCAACTAGCTTGATTCTTGGCATTGATTAGAACACGACCCAATACTCAAGTCCTTTATCCATTATTTATAGGAAAATAATGCTGCCACGTCTATCGGACTAGCTGTGGTTTGGCATGGATATAATTTTTGTCTTGGTGTTAGTAGGTATAGGTAATCAGAATGAAATAAAATCCACAATTGCCATTGTTTTTGAGTTATGGACGTTCTTAACTTCAGCTATAGCACACTTTATATACATTCCAATGTTGCTTTCCTATTTCATAGGTACCTAAGTTAAGTAGGTACGCAGATAAGATAATTACCTAGTAAGACCAAAGATAATGTAGCTACCTATGTATTTTTATGAAATATTTTACATGAAATGACAAAGTTCATAGAGATGAGAAAAAAAACATCCTAAAATAATAATAAAATGTACCTTCGTATTATAATTTACCAAGTTATTTTATTTATCCCAATTAAAATATGTAAGTACTAGATACAACCTACCAAGCGAGCGACATGAATCATTTGATTTCATATTTATTTTACCTAGCTACCTACCGATAATTAAGTTTTAATTATTGATAGAGAAAGTAAAATAATAAAATGGTTAAAAAAATATAAAAAACGCTAAGCTTATAGTTTCAGCTTTGTTCCTACCTACAAAGGTACTTAAAGTTTACTGTACCTACCTACATAATTTATACATCTGTAACAGGTGCAGGTTACTTAGTAAAGCCATTCCAACGCCCCAGCAATATTTGTTTTAAATTTCTCCAGCCGGAGTTAAACTGATTTTCTCCATAGATGCAATCAAATATCGTCGGTGTCGAGCGAGAAGTCACTAATTGCCATTTTGGCCAAAATGACTTAATGATGCCAAAGTATTTTTAAACCTATAATCTACCATGTGAGAAAATAAAAAAATGGTATTTCTATATATTTTAGAAAATATAAAAATGTCAGAAATCATTAAGTGCCTGTAATAGCAAAAAACTGTATGATTAAAAGTAACTAACTTCACTTAAGTATTATTAGACTTGAATATTTTGGTGAAATGTAGAACAAACGTTTCTCACTAAGGTCACTTAGTTACTTTTTAATACATCACGATGCCACGAAGAGGAATAAGCATTTGCGTACAAGTCACTAACTGCACTTAGTTAATATGTGCATAACTAAATTCTCGAATTTTGTTACTATTTTATATGACTAATTGATCTTAATGACTTCATACTGAAATAACACGTCCATCCTGCGATTTTTGGATGATCAAAAATAACTAACGCACTTTATGTGAAATCAAGAATTACAAAATTTACAGTAATTATGTATTGCTTTTTTATTTGATTATTTATTATTTCCATCACTGTACATTATAAATTCATTAAGATAAAGTTTTTTTATATCAATAAAATACCAATAACTCACGCAAATATTTAAGCAATATTATATATTTTTGATAGTAGGACTTTGTAAAACACCTGGCACATTTATCCATGTAATGTGTACCTACTGTGATTTGAGCAAAAGTATAACCTTATGTTAATGTTTTTCACTACTTAATACCACCATTATGTGTGTCAAGGTAAAAATACATTAAATTTATCTTCCAATACGGAATAGGTACCTAACAACAATGTTTTAACACTATTATTATTTATTTAGCATCAATAACAAATTATTCAAGATAATTATAATATCTAATAACACTCAGAAACCACAAAGGTTTATAAATATAATATAACTAACAACGAACATTATTACAAATAATAAGCTTTCATAAAAAATAACATTAAATCATCTTTACCCTACATACGTTAAAACACAATCAATATTATAAAAATACCTTGGAAAGGCAGCATTATTAATTTAGCTAGTAGACACTCTTAACGATATTTTTTTAGTAAATTAGAATTAATTGATCAATGAGTGAAATTCAACAGGAATAAAAATATTAGATCAGTATAGGTTTATAAAATGTTTCTTGTCCTTTGCCCATCGTATTTTTAAGAAAGAATCATTCGTTTTTGGTCAGTTCTTATCACTTATTCCTTGTTTCTTTTGCTGTATTATGGACATTATTCACTATTATGGTTGTTATGGAATATTTTATCAACCTATACTGAACTGACATAATTTCTATTGAATTTTACTCATGGTTCGAAGTAATAAAAGACAATGCAGAACCGCTTTCCGAACTAGACACTTGAGAAGAAATGCAGAAGAGGAATATTAGATCTTATCTAAAATAAACATTGACATACGAGTCTATAGCTAACTATATAATTTTTTTATGCTGTCTTTGCAAGATTAAGTTATATTTATTGTAGTTTAACGTATGTGTGTGTTGATGGTTTAAATAATGATGATTGTTTTTAACAAATTTATTATTTGTAATGTTCGTTGTTAGTTTTATAATAGTGTTTAAACATACTTGTATTGAAAGTTAATTTTATTTAAATGATGATAATTGTTATTTGATGAAATCTTATTCTTTTTAATCAAATTAATGTAATTAAATAATAATCTTCACTGCTAGTTTTCATAATAGTGTTAAAACACGCTTATGCTTTTATCGTCATCTACTATCATCATCATCATTTCAGCCATTGGACGTCCACTGCTGGACATAGGCCTCCCTATATGACTTCCAGGTATTACGGTCGGATGCAACTTGCATCCACCGTGAACCGGTAGCCTTTATAAGATCATCTGTCCACCTTGTTGGTGGACGTCCGACGCTGCGTTATCATCTTATATAAAAGAGTTTAATTAATTTTTCATAATTAGTGAAAAACACTTATATTTGGTCATAATCACGCTCAAATCACAGTTAACATTATTAAATTAGTTGCATGAATAAATCACTAACTCAACAGAATGTTTACATTATATCTGTTTGCAGTGTTTGGCAAAAGTCATTAACTGCTCTTTTTTTAAAGATTTTGTTATAATTACTCACTTAATATGGTTATTTCAAATATTATTGAAAATCTTATTATTGGGATAAATTTGCCATAATTTCCTCAAAGAAACATATTTGCTATCTATTTGCGTTACAGAGATATTACGGCTTAAAGACAAAAAAAATCTTAAAACGCGTTTATCTCGGAACACGGTTTTTGCAATTAGTGACTTCTCGCTCGACACCGACGATATGTAAATTGTCCAGCAACATTCAATACAAAAAATAAATTTTAATGAGAACTATAATAGGTACTTACCTATAATTATAATAATCAGTGTTGTTCTTCATTTTGTACAACGGGAATTACTCACGTATTTACATAGGAGTTAAACAACTCTCGAGTGAGAACCGCGCGCGCGTCCTGAGAGGAGACGGGGCACAGCATGACGCTCACTCCTCCTGATAAAGACTGCTCTTGTTGTGGTCGAAACGTCGAGAGTTGTTTAACTCCTATGTAAATACGTGAGTAATTCCCGTTGTCACGAATATTTTGAAAGTGAAATAGTGTTTTATTTTATTTTATAAATTTTAAGAAAACTTACAGCTAACAAATAAGTATTACATAATCAAAACTGCTGAAGGCCAATTTAAAAGTTTCCGCTTATATGGTGTTGTTCTTCTTCTTTTATTTTTGGCGAACGTGACTGGCCTTTGGGGTTTTGCCGTCAACCGCCAATCATACATTATCAGTGTTAGTTAGTTAGTTTAATATAATGGTCCCTGCGCTAAATTAAGCACAATTTGCCAGTGTCAGTGTGTTTTAAAAATTTATAAAATTATAAAGTTGTTGTTTATACTTGTGTGATCGCCATTTTGGTAATCCATTATCAGTGTTACATTGGGCTATGCAAAATTGTTATGTCAAGTCAATGTCATATTTTAAAAATGTCACAGTGCGTTTGCGGTTTGCGATCGATTGTGAAATGGTGGTCCGAAAAATAAAATAAAATGTTTTCTCATGGGATTTTCTATATAAATTGGATTAAATCGAAGTATTTATACCCATTGCAGTGTTAGATCTTTTTTAGTTTAGTTGTTGTGGGTGTAGTTGTGATAGTTTTCATAAAAGTGTACGAATAACAGAATCTACTATGGATGTAGCCGGGAGTGAGATCGGTCAGAAAATGAGGGTAAATAAACCATTTTATTTTAATTATGTACTTGTACTTTTAACTCATAATAATAATTAAGAGCCAAGTTTTTGTATTACAAGGAATTATGTTTATTTCACCATATCTTACAAGTCCCACGGCTTCATTTATTTATATCAATACAATAATTATTGGAACTAAATGTTGTTGTGGGAATTGTTCAATAATAATTATATTATATTAAATAAATGTTATATGTTACGATGAAATTATATACAACCTTTAAAATTTCTTCTGTTAAAGTAAGTTACCAAGGCATTTTCGGCTACAATGCCTGGCAATAAGCATTTTAATTTTGACAAATTTATTTAGGATGCTCAGCTCTAATTTGACTGATGTACCCAATGTTTGCTGTAAATGTGTGAGTGCAGTAAAAGCATGTTATCATTGATTCTATAATTATAGTTTCTTATAAGGTCCCAACACTAATTTTCTTTCACCTGGATGTTTTGTTTTCAGTCTGCAATTAAGGCCAAGCTGACTGAATGTGGCTGCTATGTTGGTAAGTGTTGAGATTTCCTATTTTTTATTACTTAATGACACAAATCCTGTAGTGCTTTGGGTTTTAAAATAGTGTTAGAAGCCCAAGTATGGTTTAAAATTAAAAGATAAGAAAAATATGTGAATTAATGGTGTGAAGACAGTCAGTTACTACTTTATAGTTTTAGGCTGAATTCATCTTTAATATGAATAATTTGTAACTATAAAATTGTAACTTAAACAGTAAATGTATGCAATAGTTTATGTTTATTCTGTTAATATTCCTAATATAAATAACAATATTATGTTCTAAGTATTCTGGATGTTATCTTTACAGTGTAAAAATATTTAGGTGTCCATATATTACTATAATGGTAATTCACAGATGATGAGCTACCAGACTATGTAATGGTGATGGTAGCCAACAAGCGGACACGGGAGCAGATGGAGGACGATCTACAACTGTTCCTCGGAGACAACACCGATGTGTTTGTCAACTGGCTTCATCAGGTGCTGAAGAAGTTGCAGGAAGTCTCAGTTCCAACAACCAGTAAGCAGAATTATTTGCTGATATTGTTTGTCTATGCTGTTTTTGTTATTAAGGACTTTTGATTGCAAATGGTGTAGAAACTATACTGACTAATACTGACACGATGTACCATATATCTTAGGGAAGAATTAATGTTACATATCTTAAAAACAGTTTCTTTTATATTTAATCTATCTGTGCATGCATCATGATACCTAAGGCATGCTTAAAATTGCAGTAATTTTAAGCAGTTTTTAACTAAATTCTTTGTACATTTTTGTAAAACATAATATTCTTTCTAGAACCCGGAGACAAAGAGAAAGGCAAAGATAAAGAAAAATCAAAAGATAAAAAGAGTAAGGACAAGAAAGCTGCAAAAGAAAAAGATAAGAAAACTGAGTTAAAGAAGGCTAAAAAGAAAGAAAAAGAAAAGGAAAAGAAAGAACTTAAGAAAAAAGAAAAGAAAGCTAATAAAAAGAAGAAAAGCAAGCATGACGAAATAATTCGCCCCAACATACCACCTCTACTTATGAACATAGAGAAAGAATCAGAACCGTCTATAACAGATGTCTTTGCGGGGCAAATTTTGAAAAACCATGGGATTCTGATTGAAACACCTAAAGAGATACCAAAAGAAACTAAACCTGATGTTAAGCCGTTAAACATTGAGAAAAATGAATCAGTAAAGCGGCCGATAGTCCCTATAATAGATCCGGCCACTATTATGTCTGAACCACAGCCCCAAGATAATGATAATGATGAAAGCTTGCAGGATATAAATAAATCTCCCGAAGTTTCTGTGGCCGCTCCTAGACATGAACAGCTAAAGGAAATAAATGAAATTGAGGCTAAAATACAGGGGCTAAAGCAGAAATTGGCAGAGCAGCTGGATTCTATGTCAGATGATGAAGACTTTTTGAATATAAGAACTGAGGCAGAGGAGCTAATGAATGACTTTGCTGAGGATGTTTTTCAGGTATTCTAGACATTTTTTATAGAGGTGTAACTGTGCAATTACTCTTTCAGTTCTTGTACATATTTTACCATTAGGGTTAGATTTAATTACCATTAGCTTTTCTGATTTTTATTATTATAAAAAAAAATTAATGCATCTTAGTCAAAAAACTCCCAAGCCTTCTCGTTGAACCCATGAGCGACAAAAAGTTATACCTACATATAAATTTATTTGTTTCAGGAAATATCTCAACAAACAACTGACACTCCACCTATCCCCCCAGAGCATTCCCCAGCGAGATCTCAATCTCCAATTGAAATTCCTGAACCCCAACCAAAATCTCCAATAAGACTCCCTGAAACTCCAAAAGAGCCTGAAGTATTACCTTCCATAGAACTGAAACTCCCCAAACGTCCAATCAGGGAGAGACTGGGAATCCGGGAAGAAACAAAATCTTTCTCTGAGGAAAGGGAGAAAGTCAAGGAAAAACGGGAAAAACAAAAAATATCTGAAAGTCCCGAAAGGTTGTTAAATTAAGCATTTGAGGTAGTAAGAGATGTCTTATGTTATTGATTATTATAAGTATTTATAAATATGATGGAGTTTTAGAGTAGGTAATTACATACATATACTTAAAAAACAAGATAGGGTATTTATAGCAATAATAAAATGGATATAAAAATATGCAGCACCATTTAGGTCAAACACTTGCATTAATAATAAAATACTAGTATATTTTAATGCTTATAATATAATCACAAATTTTCCCCCTAGTGGCCGGTTTTATATAGGTACTTAATCGTTTTTATCGCGAAAGGTTAAGCTATTATGTTTATTCATGTTTTGAACTAAATCCTTATTAGCTTAATGGATTAAACTAAACAAACACACAACTAATTTTAGCAATCATTGTGAAACACAGTCAAATCTTTTGTAGTGCATTTCAGGCTGTAGGTTCGATGTATTTCTTATTTAAACATGAAATGATGAATTAATAAACTAGAAAAAGTATAACATCAAATCATACTTATGCTTGAAAGTTCGTAATAATTTCAGGTTTACCCCGGAAAGAGAACCTGAGTTCCATCCTCCCAAGTCCGCTAAAAGTCGACTGGGCGACCCGCCAGAAGCGCAAAGGAAACACTCGCCTCACAGGAAACGCTCGCCACTAAGAAAGCATTCTACGGAAGAAAAGTCTGAGAAAACTGAGCCGGCCAGCAAAAGGCTCACTTCTAAGTGAGTTTCGCTTCTATATTTTTTACTATCACCGTTTGCATAAACCGCAATGATCGGTAACGTGCGTAAATAGAAATACTAGAGTTTCCTTTATTCGAACAGCAGAATAAATGGATCAATCGCAGTCACTGAAAAAATTTAATTAGTTAAAGGAATCTTTTCCATACCATTTCCTTTGTGTTACAAATACAATTTGCAGAATACAACTTGGTAAACTTTCGCCATTTTTTTTAAACAATTCATAATTAGGAGTATTTTTTGTCTACTCAAGCCCTTAGTACTCGCTCATGGTTAAGAACCTAAACAACGTTAGAGAACATAAAAAAAAAAAACAAAATCAGGAAAATAAATTTTTAATCGTTAGACCAAATTACCTCGAAAAACGTATAGCTTATAAACTTTAAAGATTAAATCACACAACATTTTGTTGTTGTTCTTCTTTTATTTTTTCGAACGTGAATTATTTTGTTTGCAACTTTTTACTCTATCGAATGACAGTGACATCTATCGGCGGCGAATACTTTATTTTCAAAATGGCGGATAAGTTTGTTTATGTTCTATGTCTATGGTCTTTACAGGGTATCAGTGTTAGAGAACCGGCGACAGCGCGGCGCGTGCGCGAGCGTGGTGCGCGTGCGGCCGCGCCCGCGCGTGCCGGGGCAGGCCTCCAGTCTGCTGCTGCGGGCCGTGGCAGACGCACACAAGAGCCTGTTGAACGTAAGTGATGTACAGTCGGCTAAGAAAGTGGTCTATCCGCTTGTCTTCTGACCCCCTGTGGGGGGCGCAGGATGGGCCCGCCCGGCTCCTGCTCCGGGGTCTACAGTCAGCCAAGAAAGTGGTCTACCAGTTTGGACAAAAGTTTCTGTTCGATGTAATGATCGATATGGTTGACTTTTCAAACATATTTACTGACGTACAAACGAATCACAACCAACACAAGGTGGTTAACCACAATTTTTGCTGACTGTGCAGACAGCGCGGCTATTATGTATGAAGTATATTATATATAAATATATAAAAAGAAAAAAACGCAAGCAAAGCTGCCTGGTCGGCTAGTTTTTAAATCGTTTATTTATTAATCGATCTCAATTTTCAGATCCCGCCAAAGAAGGACCCCGAGTCCACGATAAAGCGCGCGCTGGTGCTGCCGATGCGTCGCGCCGAGCCGCAGAAGATACTCATACAGGTGACGGACGTCGCGGACGATAACGATGGACAGGACGACATCAGTCTCGGCGATCCGGAGAGCGAAGACTCTAAGTAAGTATTTATTCATATTGTTGTAAAATTCACAGAATAGCCCTGTTTTCCGCCTACGGTTCTATTACCGTCCGTGAATTTTCCTGCAATACTGATTAACTAGATGAAAACCCGGGTGAAATTTGATTCATAATAAAAACAATATTTTCGCGACGTCAACGACTGACGATGGAACTGAACGCGTTTGACAGCAAAGATGCGACAGCCATTGTTTACATTAAAAAACATTTTACACAGTTTAACGAAATTCTCCGAAAGACGAATTATATGTTGTCGACTCAAGATCAATATTTTTTTTATGTTTTGTTATTCATATAAGGTTTCGATCGAGTCTACCGTACCTCTTGACGAAATTATTAATATAGATGTATGTATTTTTCAGAATGGGCAGCGACGCAGAGCACGAGTACGTCCCCAAGTCGATCACCAAGAAGTTCCACAACACGGACTACACGCCCTCGCTCGCCGCACAAGGACGGACCACCACTCAGAAGGATGATACTCTCATTATTGAGGCAATGTGAGTATGATTAGAAGCTGTATGTACTTAACCATTGACATCATTTTGTATTTGTCTCTTCATCTTTCGGCTTTGCGTGTGGTTAACGAAAGTACCCGTATAGGAATCTTTTTGCCTAGTATTATGCGTGTGTAACGTTAACGTTGTTTATTCATTATTTTCCAGAAACATCCATAATCCGACAGCCGACAAAGACAAAAACACAAAATTCATAGTCACAATGGATGGATATCACCCCAACGCTTTCCTAGCGAAGAAACTCCAAACAGAAGGTATTCTCGAAGAAGAAAAAACAACGAAAACCGACCAAAACTCACCCAAACGTGATGACAAAGCTGAAAATGCTTTTCCAAAGGTTAAAGAAGAGAAGAATGATTCTCCCAAAGTCTCCCCAGAAACATCTCCGCAAAAGAAACGCATCAGCGATACAAGCGAAGAAAGCGACACTCAAGTCATCATTGACACGGTCCAAGTTCCTGAAAAAATACTCGAAATTCAAAACAAGATTGAGAAAAGAAAAGCTACCAGCGAAGCTCTAGAAATGAAGGTTCCAATTAAACGAAGAAAGTCATCGCCGATTGTGTTTAGTGTGGGAAAGAAAGAGATAGAACGAACCAGGACTGACAGCGCGAAAAAAGAGATAGAACGAACCCGAACTGAAAGTGTGGGGAGTGATAATCATGTGGTCGTTACTACGGCGCCGAGCACGCATAAATATGACTCCTTACCGCCATGTAAGTTATTAATTTAAATTTAACTTTCACTTTCAGTGTGATTCATCTTTCGTTAATAGATTTTTTTACAATTTCAATTAAAGTTGTCAATTAAATCGCCTGACGTTACTACAGAGGTTACGTAGAGCCCGCGCCACCTTTCAAGTCTTACAGTTAATGCGGGAACTACAGTATTAAAACCGTTAATATCTAGGCAAGCAGCGCCACGTCTAACGGAGTTGAGTGGCGGCGCGTAGTCTAAATACGCAGCTTTTTGAATGAGCATTTTAGTACCCAACTATCCGCTAGAGGCGCTGTTCAAGTTTTCATACATTTTTAACTGATATTGATATATAAATCCTATCATTTTCGTCAAGATTCGTAATAAAATAACCTTCATTATTATTTTCCAGTGTCAACAGAACGCAAGCCCCTGTGGTGCCGGTCGTTCCCGCAGTGCCGCTACGGCGCGTCCTGCGCGTTCCAGCACCCGCGCTGTCGGTTCGCGGCCGCCTGCACGCGCCGGAACTGCGTCTACTCGCACGCCCCTCCGCTGTCCCCTGTCCCCGCACTCGGTGAGATATGTGCACTGTCTACAACAGAACGCAAGCCCCTGTGGTGCCGGTCGTTCCCGCAGTGCCGCTACGGCGCGTCCTGCGCGTTCCAGCACCCGCGCTGTCGGTTCGCGGCCGCCTGCACGCGCCGGAACTGCGTCTACTCGCACGCCCCTCCGCTGTCCCCTGTCCCCACACTCGGTGAGATATGTGCACTGTCTACAACAGAACGCAAGCCCCTGTGGTGCCGGTCGTTCCCGCAGTGCCGCTAAGGCGCGTCCTGCGCGTTCCAGCACCCGCGCTGTCGGTTCGCGGCCGCCTGCACGCGCCGGAACTGCGTCTACTCGCACGCCCCTCCGCTGTCCCCTGTCCCCGCACTCGGTGAGATATGTGCACTGTCTACAACAGAACGCAAGCCCCTGTGGTGCCGGTCGTTCCCGCAGTGCCGCTACGGCGCGTCCTGCGCGTTCCAGCACCCGCGCTGTCGGTTCGCGGCCGCCTGCACGCGCCGGAACTGCGTCTACTCGCACGCCCCTCCGCTGTCCCCTGTCCCCGCACTCGGTGAGATATGTGCACTGTCTACAACAGAACGCAAGCCCCTGTGGTGCCGGTCGTTCCCGCAGTGCCGCTACGGCGCGTCCTGCGCTTTCCAGCACCCGCGCTGTCGGTTCGCGGCCGCCTGCACGCGCCGGAACTGCGTCTACTCGCACGCCCCTCCGCTGTCCCCTGTCCCCGCACTCGGTGAGATATGTGCACTGTCTACAACAGAACGCAAGCCCCAATGTGTTTTGTAATATTGCACTTGTACTGATAAACAGTGCGACTGTTTGTAATATTGCACTCGTACTGACAAACATGGCGCCTGTTTGTCAGTACAAGTGCAATATTACAAAAAAACATTGCACTGCAAGTGCCTTTATTGTGATTTTTGATTCACCTACGCAAAATAAAAACCCTAACAATATTTCTAACTAATCCTGTTCTAAAATAAAAAAATAATAATTTCAGCATCCCACGTGGTGCCGTCAGCGAACTTCAAGTCGATAACTGCGTCAGCCCTCCCCACCATGTGCAAGTACTACCCGTCGTGTAGCAACCCCGCGTGCCACTTCCTACACCCCAAACCTTGCAGGTAAGGGAAATCATAATAATCACCACGTTCCCACTGCAGGGACTGTCAAAAGTCTTGAGCCGGGAACAAATACAAAATAGTTTATTTTTACCAAAGTTTCACACAAATGATTACAACATTGAAACCTTTCAAGTGTAATACTTGTGTTAGGAGGAATCGCTCTTCCGAAGTACAGATGATGATGATGTATTCATTTATTTACATGTACTTGTTTCAGATACGGTATAGCATGCGTAAACAAATTTGAATGCAACTTTTATCTACTTGTGTTAGGAGGAATCACTCTTCCGAGGTACAGATGATGATGATGTATTCATTTATTTATATGTACTTGTTTCAGATACGGTATAGCATGCGTAAACAAATTTGAATGCAACTTTTATCACGCGGATGTCCCGGGTAAATGGAAATATTCAGTCTGAGTTTATTAAGTTAGGTTATATTCTTATAGATTAGAATAAAGTCAATTTATGAGTTTGTTTTATGGTTTTCTTATTTTTGGTTATGTGTTTATAATATATCTTAACGACTACATGCGCCGCAAGAGGTTGCGGGTTAGATTCCCGCCTTGGAACAAAATTTTGTATGATCTACAAATTATTCGTTCCGGGTGTTATTTTTATTTTATACTAGCTTTCCGCCTGCGGCTTCGCCCGCATTATATTAGATTTGAAAAAAAAAGAAAAAAAAGTAAAAAGTACCCTATGTCCTTCTCCTGGCTCTAAACTACCCCCCTGCCAACTTTCAGGCAAATCCGTTCAGCCGTTCTCGAGTTATAAGTTCAGGCACTAACACGACTTTCTTTTATATATATAGATATATACATAATTTGATAAAAAATAACGGCTAGATGTTGCTGTGTGATTGTCCAGCAATATGTATTTATGCTTTTGAGTGAAATTGCAAATTAACTTTGATTTACTTACATTAAACATAACATTACTGTAGGTCCAGATTTTGAATAATTGATGTAAATACTAGTAAGTACAAGGTGTAAATATTTTTAGCTGTAATAATATTGTAATAGGTAGGTAGTTGTTTTATATTGAACTTTTTACTACAGTTTCATACGCGTAGATAATATGACGGGAGGGCAAAAGTTTTGAGGGTTTGGTTTCTAGACAAATAATATTCATTGAAATCCAAGGTAGGCTATTTTCTACTAATTTAGTAAATCCCGCCAATTTATGTACCTGTTACCTACATTGTATTGTATAATGAAAATTTGATTGCCAGATTTCAAAAAATATTTTATCGAGACTAACAGCGACTTTCTCTAAAAACATAAAAAATAACCTTTTCAATATATATTTACCTACATATAAATAGCCCACGAATATCCTAAATACAATTGAAAAATTGGACACCGAGCCTTGTGTTTAGTTAAGACCCCAATTGACACCATTAACTAGTCACAGATTTTAGGTCATTGCTAATGGATAACAATAAACTAAATACCTAGATATATGTATCCACTTTACTTATACAAGTGAATAAAATAAACATTATAACTAGTATTTTTTCCATTTTCTTGAATAAATGTTACCTATAACATCATGCTCTTTCATTTTATTTCAAACTAGCTCCCGCCAGCGGCTTCGCCCGCGTGGAAATAAAAAGTAGCCTATGTTCTTTCTCAGGGTCTAAAGATTGTCTGTACCAAATTTCATCAAAATCGGTTGAGAGGTTTAGGCGGGAAAGCGTAACAGACAGACAGACAGAGTTACTTTCGCATTTATAATATTAGTAAGGATGTAATTATACTTCCAATGCCATCCAAGATAAACTCATGAACAGGTTCAGGAGTCGCTCAAAGAGCTATATAGAGGGAGGGCGATGCTCGGAGTTTCTGTACGAATCAGAAATAAATAGAAATCTCTAAAAGAGATACGAAGAAGAACGCGGGTCACCGACATAGCCCAGCAGATAAGAGTGAAGTGGCAATGAGTAGGCCGGGGCCAAAAAGTTCTGGAGTGGAGTTCTTGAAGCGCAGCGTCGGACGTCCACCAACAAGATGGACAAACGATCTTGTGGAGGCAGTTGGATCGCGGTATATGCAAGCTGCGTTATCGTAACTAGAAGACTCAAAGGAAGGCCTATGTCCAGCAGTGGATGTCCAATATCTCAAATGATGATGATGCGTGTTCTATTTCAATGCCAAAAATGCCTACCTACTACTGGGAACGGATCGGCTCTGAAAATTAGAACCTAATTTAAGAACTTGATGGATTGGTATGAGTCACCGCGTTTACCAAACGTAGGTAGGTAAAGTACCTATGCAGAACGATATCTGGTATCTTCTGGTATAGGTACCTACCTACAATTCTCTCAGTCGCCTTGACAACACCCACGCCAAGAAATGGGGTTGTCCTCATTCATCACAATCAGAAGAGAATATTTCATTCATAGGTTCCTTTTAGTTTGCCGTCAGTTTCCCCTGTCACCAATTTAATAGGCAAATGGGTGCTCAACAAATTGGACTGTAAATTGGTGGGTCTTCCTGTAATTTGATACACACATGAATCTCAGTCTGTTCTCTGATCCTGGATCGCGGTAGTCTGGCTCTTGGGAACATTTTCCCTGCAGCGTTTGTTGATTTGTGTTGGGAGATTAATTTTCGAGTAAGTTCCTTCTTCTTCTTTTATTATTGTATATTCCTCTGGTCTGGTACCTACTTAATTGCTACTATATGTAAGTTAATAATTGTGATTAACCCTTACGATGTGTTGTATTAACATAGCGAAACTTCATGGGTTCCTTGTTAGACCATAGAACCCCGCGTTTCGCCTCGGTTACCTAATTGTACCTACCTACTTATAAACCTTCCTCTTGAATCTTGGTAGGGTGATCCCTACATAAGAACCGCGTAAAAATCCGTTACCTACATAGATAAGGATTTCTCTCTTCTTTCCCGTGGTTCACCTATTTTGTCCACCTGGTGGACCACGGGTAAACATATTCTTCCGTGGTCCACCAGGTGAACTAAGGTGAACCACGGGAAATTATTATTTAACCGTGGTCCACCTTTGAGCACACAATCTTTTTTTATTATCATTGGAAGAGGGCGATTTGGAAGAAGGCCAAAAAGTTAGGCTTAAAATCGAAAGGAGAAAAGCGGATCGCTGCATTAATTGCTGCTCTACCTTTGATACCCCATGAAAGCAGAAGGATTGGAGTATGTTAAATCTGAAAGCAGTGATAGCAAAAAAATGTTACTCTTCTTAAAGTACGTTGAAAGTTTTTGGCTGTCTGATAAATTCAGTGAAATTTTGTGCGTATTTGGTGTAAGACACCGCACCAATAACACTGCAGAGTCTTATCATTCGAAATTGAATAAAGAAGTAAATAAAATAAATGCAACGGTATTTAATCTATTAAAAGGTTTAACAAAACTAGAAACATCAAGTTTCAAGACAACATCGAAAAGAAGAAAAATATATATAGATAACGACGATGATATTATGGGGATACAATTACAGTTACTAAATGGTGAAATTCCAATCAATTTCGCATTGGAGAAACTACGTTGATAGAGCAATTTTAGTTTTAAGTAATCATCATTTTAATTGAAGTAAATTATTTCAATAAATGAATTAAAAAAAAAATGCCATTCGGTGTACTTTTTAATTTGTCGGGATCAATGTTGCATAGATTTAATCTAGCCAATGAAAAGAGGTGGACAATAGGCAATATATTTCAATAAAAATAATTTACGCGATTATCAGGTGGACCACGGAAGAATATGTTTACCCGTGGTCCACCAGGTGGACAAAATAGGTGAACCACGGGAAAGAAGAGGGATTTCTTAGCATAATTGTAAGTTTTCAAAAGCTAGGCAAGGCTGATCAGAAAACTATAGGACTGAATTCTTCTATTCTATACCTACTACATTTACGGTAAACCATCAAGTTTCGTTCTGCGAGTTTGCTCGCGATGTGTGTTTCAGCAAATATGGCGCACATATTTTTCTTACTGAATCACCGCCGTAACCTAGCATAGAAAATAATAAAAATATTTACAAAATCCTAGATTCATGACTCTTTAACCCGCGCACTAGGTAATATAAAATGTTAAACGTGCAAATAGTTTTAAGCATAGATCACGGCAAAGCAAGCAGTTTCCGCCTAGACTTATACAGATAATAGATTTTTAATTGATCAATCTTTTTAAATGGATGATTGCTTTAACTTTGTTTTAAACTAAGCTAATTTATTTATTTAATCGGTGCTTCATCGATGAAGAATAATATTGTGGGGTTTATTGACAAGCCATATTGACTAGGTAGGTACATTACATACCATCTCTTTCATAAGTATGTAGGTACTTATGAATAAAATAATAATACTGTGAGATTTAATCGATTCGGAAAGGGTTCGTCACTGTAATAATCTGTAGCAAGCAACAGCTCTACTCGGTCAAGCCATCTATAAGGCGTGATCCACTCAAACAAGGTGAAAGCAATACCTTATTAAAGAGATGTGAATTAGCTAGGTACCTATAGTTAGTTTTGCTTAGGAGATCGGTAATAGCTACTTTACCGTACTGTCTGAATCAAAAAACAATAGCCTTAATATTCTCAAAGCTGCGTGCCAGAACAATGCAATTTATCAAGTACCTAATCTGTATGATCTATGTAGCTGGGCCGCAGACCCGCTAACCTTGCACCCAGTTAGCAACAACGAACGGACAATATTCAAAGTGCTCGACTAACAAACCTGCAAAAAGAAAAAAAAACATTACGAGACATTGTAAAAATATAAAAGTTTTCCGTAAACATTAACTTTTGAAACCCTTTTAAAAGATATTGATTGACGTTTTGCGTATTGCGGTTCCTATTTACTAGTTTAATTAAAGCAGGTATTTTTAAAACCCACTGTTAGGTTTACCTTTACAGCTTTCTCCGCGTTTAACAGAATTTTCCTCTAGCAAGAACAAGTTTCCAGTGGAAAAAGCCTGTTGTCTAAGCTCATAACATATAATTAAATCCATTATTGAGTCAATTAGGTATATTTCAATTGCCAGAGCGATGATAAAAAAAATAGCGAAAAAGGGGGCCTTATCTACAAAGTTGAGTAGATCCAGGCTTCCAGAGGCCTAATTGGTTGTTATTATTCCTAAGCTTTAGTAGTGAAAAGACAGACTTATAATTTTAGCAGAGAATGAGGACACACCATCCTCCCTCACCCTTTAAACATAGCTCTTTTTCTATAGAGCTCTGTCTTAATTTCGTCTAAGTTTCAATCTTAATAAGTAACGTTTCCCTAAGAATGAAAAACCCCGCTCGATAAAAACTCACTCAGGTACCAAAGCACTACCAAAGTCGACGGTTTTGACGGAAAAACAAATAAACTAATATAAATTTAAACAGAATAAAAATAATATAAATTTATATCAGAATAAACTTACTGATTGTAAATCACTACCTATCTACCGCCACCCGTTCGCATTAGCAATTAGTCAAGCAGCAATGAGTCGCCCAAAGCTTAGTGAAAGCTCATGACCCTGCCCACATCGCCAAACCGCACAAAACGCGGAAGTCAAAACTAGATCGTGCAAAATGCGTAAATGTCATGTCAGGTTCAAGAACTACCGTGACTAAATCATGTTCAGCAGGTCTGCAATCTCATTGTTCATCTATTTTGTTGCGTGCAATTTTGGCTTCCGTGCAAGGTAAAGTTTTGACAGGTTTTTAATCAATATTGGGGATCCTTATTTCCGGATTAGTAGGTACCTACCAGATATTAGTTAACACTCGAAATCCAGAGTGAAAAAGCTAGGTATTATTTAATGTTAATATTCTGATATGAAGTAGGTAAATTGGATTTACTTAATTGTATAAAAGCTAATCACAATTAGGAGCTATTTATGTTTTATATTATTAAGATATTGTTAATTCTTCTTATTGTCATAAGTAAGAACCTTTGATTAGGTATATGGTAGGTACAAACTATATATTACGCTGGGTGAATAAGTAATGCTGACCGGATTCAGAATAAGATCGTGCAAAATAAATAATGTCAGGCTCAAGAACTCTACCTAGGTACTTCCACCGTGACTACTGAACCATTGACATGCTACTAATCTGCATAAATCTCATTACTGCTGGCAATTGTAATGTAGGTATCGTTATGATCGCTTGAATAAAGGTCAACATAATCCACATTCGGCGATAAAGGTGCATTATCAATCTATCAAGGTATCTAATCAATATAGGCTGTCGAAAATATTGATACAGAACCTCATAATAAATACCTCTTACAATCAAGCCGTGTTTTTATAGATAGTATTACCTACAGCTACAGGTGGTCCCATGGTTTTGATTAAAACAGTACCTAGTGTCATTTGCAAGGCTGAGTATCCTCATACTCAGCCGAAATGACACTACGGATTACAATTTTTTAATTTCATGAAAACGCCTTATTTATATTTCAGTAGGTGCCTACCTACCTAATTACTATACATAGATTATATTCGCAATTCTATATCAAAAGCCGTTTTATTTTGACTATTTCAAATTGTATACCTACCTAGGTATACTTGTTTATTTTGCCATCTTACGACATGGTCATGACGTGACCTACGACAACACGAGATTTCCAAAATAGATGTGTCACAAACTGGTTCTAGAGCTACTACATTTTGAGTTGTGAATGAAATGATTCAAAGTCATCGACCTAGTTTTTGGCATTCATTTATGAGGGTTCCGTAATCTAATACATAAAAATACATTAGATATATTTTTTAATAATTCCATATCTCAGTATTTGCCTAAAACAAAATCCTTAAAAAATATTACAGATATTGTTTTTTGTCAACGACAAAATACATTCATTTTATTATAGAAATAAAATTTTAAGTAGGTATAGACCTTATCGGCATCGTAGCGGTGATCGTGAGTTTTCTGGATAAGAATTACTACTAAATTGAAATAGGCGTTGGTTAAGGTAAAAAATAGGCAAGGCATATTAAATGACTTCAAATCGTGTGTATTTTTTGTTACTTACTTTAGTACTTGATTTTTATATTAGTAAGTACCTACATAGTTATGTACAGCAATCAAAAAAAACTCTAAATTATGTAGGTACATAAAATAACAAGTTTCTTAAAATTAATCTACCCATGTCCAGAACCCTTTACTCCTAATTTGAGACTCAAACAACAAATTTTGAAAATTAAATTAGAAAAAAATATACCTACTCGTACTTAATCAACGCATAAAGGTCATACGAAACAAAGCTATAAATAGATTAGGAACCAATTTATTTTTTCTGCAGTGATTAAGATTTATGATTAAATACTAGATGGTCGATTTCCTTAAAACGTGAGTATCTAAGCTACGTGCGTTAATTTGTAAAGTTCTAAAAATAGGTATTGCAAAATTTAAGTTTGCAATATCTATACTAATATAAATCTGTAAGGGTCGGTCATGGAGTAAGTTAGAGATATTATTGTGTTTATAATTCCAATAAATTGGAAATAAATACTTAAATTATGAAAAAGTACCTACGCGGTAAAAAGTTACGGTTTGGAAACGCAATACCTAGGTAGTTACAGTAAATAATTATATGTTTTGTGGTACTTCGCAGAACGAAGATGCTTCTTTCTGGAATATAAATCCCATGTAATCGATTTGTTGAACCCACGGTGAACCTCACCGAAACTAATAGATCAGCATCAGCACCATACGACACTACCTAATAACATTAAATACTTCAAGTAACTAGATCACAAAGAAACTCATTAACTCCTAGAAGTTTCAAGCGCCCGGCAACAAGATATGGAGTCTCATTTTTTTTGCGCTTCAACCCATATTAATATAAGTATTGATTGTTTAATCACATCCGCGTCACATTACCTATACAATGAACTATTTAGGTACTTCCTTATGTAGACTGGTCAGAGCCTGTAAAAAACCTTCTAAATGAACAAACGCAAACTTCAATGCCGACTACTTATCAAACGTACTATCATAAATCTCTAAACAAACTACGGTTTAATATTCATAATTTGACTTACCCACGTCTAATTGTCAGTTGACAACAGTCGGTCATACAATTAGTGTATTTTATAATAATATGGAGGCTGAACAAGATCGCTGGTCCAATGCTACAAGTTGCGTTGGAAACTTGGAACTCTATTGTTTTTATGTTCTCTATTTATAGACACTGTCAATCAATGATCATCATGCCTTCTTCTATACCTATAGGTAAGTAAAATGGTTATAAGTACCTACCTTTTACAAAGTGAGCCTCAATGAGTGATGCCTTTAATATAATATAGTAGGTGATGTTCTTTATTAGCCTAGCTTAAAGGTCATGAAAATTCACGGAACTCTGAAACAAAATAACACAAGTGGTGCAAAGTGGTTGCTTTTGCAGCTCAACAGACTGTGTAGGTTCCTGTGTACCTACTTCCCTGATGAATAGCTACGGGAAAACATAAACGCCGGCGCTACGAATGAATGGATATGTTTTGAGTAGGTATATGTTTGTGGTAGGTATTAAGTAAGCTTAAAAGTTACAGGATACGTGTCATTCACCAACCGCAAGAATGAGAGTTGATTTAGTTTAGGGTTTTCTTTTTCCGCAATTGGACTCAAAGTTTGTGCGTGGTGCGGTGGAAGTTTTGATCATAGTCGGTACGTTGGCATTGTACACAGAACAACGTTGCTGACGTCTTATATTCAATTAATTCAACAAGTAATTATAACCATATCCAAATTTCCTCACTTCATGAAACTCATTAAAGCTCGTAGGGGGAGCCACTAGAGCAAAACTACACGGATGAAAGCCTGTTTTTATGAGAGAAAACTTGCGAACATGTTACTGAAAGCTAAGCTAACATACCGAACGCGCTACTTGTTTATTATGATTCTCAAAAAATATGTGCGGTTTAAATACCTACGATTTTTTGGTTAGTTATGACAATCTATTGAGCCAGTAAAGGAAAACATTATTATAATAAGAATATATAATAATGTTATGGCGTAACTCTGGATATTTACGATAACATGATCACGAAGGAACTAAGGTTGCAAATTGGATTAATGGGAAATTATCATGGGCAGAAAAAAAAGATCTAACATTATAAAGTTAAAAATAACTGCGCTAGTTATCCTCGGATATCACCACAAATAAGGCATGCTAGGACATTCATCATCTTAACATTGATTGCAATATTTATGCTGATGAAATTAGGTAGGTAGGTACGTAGGTTTCTGGGTTTCTATTTTATGTAACTACTGAAAAGATTTTGGAAAATCTTTCACGGACACTTCTTACAAATACTATAAATTGGTACTTATCTTTATTAACCTACTTAACACGCCAAGTTACATGTCAAATAGTAGATTTATCATTTTATTCTTATTTATGTATTAATTGTATTGTAATAATTATTAATCATATATACCTAGTACCTACTTAATTAATAATTGATTCACTGGAATTTAACTAGGTACCTACCCACAATTGACAGAATACAAACTAAAGCAGAAAATATCAGTTAAAATAGGTTCTTTTACTACTAAACAAAACGCGTTCTTTTATAAAGCCGAGAGCAGACAGCTCGTTTTAATATAAGATAGACATACAAGTTCCGTTTATCAATGTTAATAATTAAATGATCCTGACCGATCTAAAATGATCTGAATGCAGTCGAAGTAGGTCGACAACGTTCACTCGTAATCTATATCTATGAATGTTGCCAGCTTATAAGGTTTTTGTTAGACCTAACAGTATTTTACAAAGGCTTCTTTTATTTTATAACTAAGTACCTACCGTAAAACACTCCAACATTGCCCACATTTTTCGAATAATTACAATTTTTGTTATTTTTTTGTATGGGGACACAAGTATTTTCTATTCGCATCTGCAACTATAGGATATTTTGCATGTATTATTTTATTAGATTTTGTTATTCGTCAATATTAAATCAAGTATTTTATTATTTTTAAAGGCGGGCAATGTTATCTCGACTTATTGCCAACATTGCCCACGTTGATTTTTGACGCAAATATCTCCTCTCCGGCCTCTAATCAGCTGACAGCAAAACCTGTAGAAGAATTATGACCAAAACTGGCCATTACTTTAAAACTAAAGCGAATCCATGACAGGTTTCCTACCAAAATCCATGTTAGGCTAGTTGGGCAAAATTACCCTGACCTTGTTAGCATTTTCCATACAATTCGCTTTTCGCCTTTAGTAAAGTGATAGGGTTGGTGCATCTCAGTAAACTGTTCTTGACTTTTTATTTCTTTTTATGTTAATAAAAAAACAAGATTATCTTCTATTGAATTATTTAAAAAACTTTCAAGTAACATGTTTGATTCAACAGATTCACATGCAAGTATTAACATTTATTCCGTGTTATTTTTAATACATTCTGGTTCCAATCTTTCGTCTTGACTTTCTTTGACGAATTCGAGATTTATTTGTTCTTGCTTTTAAGAAATAATAAAAATAAATTATCTAAATAATCAAGATAATAATAATTAGCAAAAAAAAAAAAAAACTCGGATGTGTCAACCCTAAGCTTATTTTGACTGCGGGCAATGTTGTCAATAGTAGATCGCAAAAATACTAGATAACTTTGCCCACCTTTATAACTTTAGTTATACAAGAGCTGCATCAGTGACAATAACGGTATAATAATACCTTAAGTTTTTTGTACAACATAATAAAAATTAAACTCATCTGTGTTTTCTTCATCACGCACAATCCACTTTTGAATTTTCACCAAAATTTGCCCGAAAAATACACTCTGTCTTTGACGAGTTCCAACAAGTTACTGAGTGACGTTAGCGTTACATCCAATAGACAGTGGTGCTAAACACAAAACCTATTTTCTACCAAAGTCAATAAATGTTACCATAGTATTCAGATATTTTTGCTATTAAAAGTTTTGCTTAAAAATTGGTCTTCGGGCAAAATTACCCTCGGTGGCAATGTTGGAGTGTTTTACGGTACATAATATAAAGTGAATTAAATAAAGTTAGATGTAATATTGTCCTTCTCAAGCTAAGAGTATATGGATGATTTTTTTTTTATTAAAAGTTTCATACGTAAATTACCTAGTTACATAGTACCACCATTGGATAAACTTATAATGTTGAAGTGTGAAATTGTCATTAGTCGATATAAGCGAAACAAATTGGTACAAGCCTTGTTGAAAAACGTTAGTGCGATATACGTCTAACTGATTACATATTGTTTTCTTTTGCTTTGGGTACAAAGGTTGCAAATAAATGTGGCTGGACAATGGCTCGCAAAAAATTAACTGCAGTTGTGGAAATATAATAAAAACTGTATCAATTTCCTCACCACTACAACATTTTTGTTTAATTTATCAGTATTTTAGCGAACAAGCTGGCAATAACGCTGAAATGAAAGGATACAGGGCGCGGGGGCGCAAACCATAGACCTAGACTGACCTAACTATCAGCCACTGTAGCTTTTATATAAAGAAGCGCGCCATTTCGCAACCATTCAAACTTGGAATCTCGACGCGATCCGAGCGAGCGCGGGAGAGCCGGTAAACTACCCTTGCGCGGGAAAAGTGACAGAACTTATTTTTTTTTAATTTTAAATATGGCTGTAACGAGTGCAAGGAGCATTGTGAATTTGAAGGAGGGACATTTCGAACGGGATAATGCCAGGATTAATAAGTATACGGTAAGTGGTTGAGGTGGGATTTTCTATTTAATAATTTAAACCCGACAAATTTTTTTTATTATAAAACCACTTATTTTTATATTTATAATTTATATAAAATGTTATATAATGAGCTAAAGACTTTTTAACTTTTCGAGTTTAGTGCAACCAAGTCTAAACTCGGGGGGTGGTTGGTTCTATTACCAAAAAGTAACGCTTGTGTCTCGAAATAAATTAATAAAAAAAAATGAAATTAATATCATGAACCCATGAAGGATTTTCTTGTAATCGCAAATAATGATTGAATTATTATTATACACCAACATATTCTAAACACATAATTAGAAACAAAGTTTTGCGTTCATTGAAATAATTATGTTGAACAAAATCTGAAGGCTTCATTCAGACACTAAATTTATTGTACTTACTTAATTATAACACTGCAACATTCTGGATCAATCATCATAAAACAAAGAAAGAGTAGTTAGCACCTGCATAACTAATTAACATCACTTATGATCATCTAGGTACTGCATGCAGCCTTCAAAAACAAATATAATATTTGCATTATAAGCTCATAAGGACATTAAGCATTAATACTCCTGACTGTTTATAGGCAAATCTATATGTCTAACGAAAGCTGGCACTGGGCATTTTTGCGAAACTTTTCACATGGCAATACATCATGTGTTTCCACCTACGGACATTATGCTCTATAACGGGGTAAAGTCAGGGTGATAAAAAATAATAATACTTGCTAACGAATTATAGTTCACTTTAATGAACACAAGAAGTAATTCTTTAATTTTTTATTAATCATAAATCGGATAAATATACAATTACGTGTGGTACATCCATAAAAATTTGACTTTAAAAGATTAGGGAAAATTGGTCTCGGTGTGTGGCAATACTATTCCTTGATGTTTTGGTGGATATTAAAAATACATTTTGAGAATTTTGCGTGTTAAAATGCCTCAAACAATCAACGGTAGCGAGCGAAGGCTGTTATTCTGTATGATATCTAAGTATCAGGAGAAGCAGCAGGAAAAAGAAGCTGAATTTCTGCAGAAACAGGATTGTTTACATAATGTGGTTGATTTCCTAAGTTTGTAGTGCACAAACATTTTGATACTTTGATCCCATTTTTGTGGTTCTCGACTTTTATTTTCTTTTTATAATACTGTTGCCTTCTTTTATGATAGCTAAATAGCATTACTACATATTTGGAAAAAGAAACATTTTATTGAAGTAAATTTATGAATTATGATTCAAAATTCTGATTTTGATTACGATGAATAAAAAAAAACTTAAGTAAATAATTGAGACTTTTATTTATTACTTACACTAAGATATTTCTAAGATGCACCCTAGGCGTGTAGGTAATCTGAAGAATATTACTTGTTTATATCGGAGTAAAAAAAATATGTAAGGATATTTATTTAGAATAATAGAAAAGTATCAAATTATGTTATTCCAAGTTATCACATTATTTAATGTATTGCCATACTAAATTTTTTTGAATTTGCCGGGGTTTTTCAGGGCCATCTTTCGTTAGACAAACTATAATATTATAAAGCTGTAAAAGTAAAACGCAAGCGAAGGTGTCGGCGGGGTCGCAAAAAACGCCTGTAATTGTATTTAGGTTATTTAGGTACAGACTATTAAATCAAATATCCGTAATGTTTAATTCAGAACAATTATCATCGGCTCGATTTAATTACAATACAAAAAATGTCCATTGATCCGTGTTAACCGACATCTAACAAGGAGGTAATGACGTGTGGGAATTTAAGATCAGTTCAGGTTCCGGTTGCAAAATCGTGGATTGCTTATCTTATGTAATTCAACATGCAGTATCAATGTCAACTTACAACGTCAACATTTGGAATACTAATTAATAAACTTGATATAGGTACTTAGTAAAATAGTCAGGTAATAGAGTCAAACTAAAATAGAGTCAAACTAAAATAAAATAAATAAATATTGCAATACAATTCACACAGCAAATTATTAGCCCCGTGGTAAGCTCGAAGCTTCTATTACGGTTGCTAGATTTCTTATATACATACTTAATAGAATAAACATACATAGATAGATGTTTTTACTATACATATAAAACACCCAGACACTCGGAACAAAAATTTGCAGATCGTACAATTTTTTTTTCCGAGGCGGGAATCGAATCCTTAATTTCTTGCGTCGTAGGCAGACCTTGGCCCGCTGCGCCACAGAGGTCGTCAATACTATATATAAGTATAGGTACTATATATTTGGTATAGATATGACCATGAAATTAAATATTATTTTTCTCTAATAAGTACCACATAATGAAACTATTTTTGAGTTTAATTCTTCAACTTGATCCGAGTTCAAAAACGGATTCGGATCAAGCGTAAGGACTTTCTGAACTCGGATCAAGCGTAAAGATAGTTTAGTTTAGACATTAGATTAGATAGATCATAATATCGAATTCGAATCGGGCGCTTTCAAATTAATTTGGTATCTATGATTACACTGATTGACGAATTAAACTCAAAAAGTGTTTCCGTATTGGGTTATACTTAAAATGTTTACAACTCTGAGATTTGTCAGTTTGTCACAAATTGGTCCTTGGGCATCGGATTCTAGAACAATCACTAGTCATTGAATCTATTTCTGTTCTCCAGAACTAATTACATTACATTAGTTTGTAGCTAAAAACTAAAGATCCTGCGTTTTTGCAACTGAATCAATTTCAGGCTTTGTCAAGGCCGATTTCAAATAAAATAGTGCTAAAAAATATAATCGCCATCGCCCCTAATAACGTTCTCATTGCTGGGACACAGGGACTTCTCTCGTGACGTGAGAGATTAGGCCTTGATTCACCACGCTGGCCAAGTGTGTGTTGGTGAAGGACACAACATATCCTTCAAAGTACCTACTTCAAACTTTTCAAATTTCTTAGAACATGCCGTTTTCCTTACGATGATTGCCGTTGGAGCAGTTTCTTTTTTTCTTTCTTTTCTTAGAAAGAAAAGTCATGTCATGGGCATAGATGTATCCAAATTATTTTTCTTAAAAACACGGTAATAAGATATTTTATAGGATTAAGGTTTAAAATAATGACTTCAAAATAGTAATAAAATATTTCAAGTTACGTGCGTAGCTGCAATCAAAACATTGAGAACTTCTTTCTTTTTTATTTTGCTTGGTTTCCGTATGTATATTCCCGCATATACCTATGTATTCTTATAAGATTTACAAAAACTTACAGATAATCTTAATTTCTATATTTACTTAAAGTACTTGAAATCAGCTGTTAATGTGTAGCGCTGGTTCAATTTGAAAAATAATCTCAGTTTTGGATAGTTAATTTATCTAGGAATGCTATTTTAATTTAAAAATACCTATATAGATAACGTAAAAGAGCACTAGCGAAGCTATCGGCGGGTCTGCAAGTATTTTTATAACGCGGACAAAACTCGGAGCGCAACTAGTAAACAATGATAAAAATGCAGTTTTCTTAATAAATATTCAAGATGAAAATAATTGCAACCTTAACCTAGACCGAATTGCACAGAAGAGCAGTTAAATATTTCCTTTCACTGGACCTCGCTAAGATCAAGGCTTAGGTTCATTGATCTATGATACCTTCACTACCGACATTTGTCTTACTCGTTTTTGACTCGGTACAGTGTGAAGGTTCCTTAAAACATTAAGCTTGTTGATAAAATAACATAACATCATCATCATAATAAAATAGCCTATTATTAGAAATTATTATTAGAGCCTATTGCTAAAAAAAATTACAAGATCACAACGTAACCTTGGTCCTCGAGTGGAAGTCCGATTTTATTTTATTTTATTTATTTGTGAAATAAAACACAATGCATTGTTTTATTGGTTTAATCTCTCTACCAATATAATTAACCCGAGATTTCTATACTAACAGACTAATAAAATATAAGAACATATTGTACAAATAACATGGAAATTAAATGTAAGAAGGTAATTATAAGTTTCAGGATTTATGAGGATTATAATTATTTAAAGATTATAATTGATTGTTATCTCCACTTCCAGTTCCACGTGTATATAATTAAGAGAAACAATAGATAAATGGATGAAAGACTTCAATTTTATTATTTATTTATAAATTATGTACCTAGGTAATAATTTATGGAAATTATTATGTTATCTTTTACGATGTGTAATGGCGTTACTAAATATGGGAGACCACTTCCGAATATTTACTTCCGAATATTTTTTTGTAATGAAAACGGTTATTTGAAAAACTATTCAATATAAAAAAGTTGGGGTTGTCCGAACACTTGTAATTCGAGAATGGCTAAATTTTCATTGCGTTTATTTTTTGGTTTCGTGTCTGACCCAAATAATGAATAAAAATACTGTAAAAATCAATTTTATCGCGAGCTAGGTGCCAAAATTAGGATTATTATAATATAAATAATAACGGTTCGTCGGTGTAGCAGGAAGGCAGTGGATGTGATCCGCACAGGAGCCAGCGAATTGGCACAATAAAGAGGGAGAACGGGTTGACATGATGATAGTGATGAAATAAATCTTTAAAAAGTTATTAATCTAAAATGTTTAACGAGATCGTAGGAGTAAGAATGTTATTACAGGCCTTGATAGCATAGAAACCATTTTAATTTATGTCAAAGGTTGCGGAAACCTACGTTTAATGTTAACTCCAACCAACTCCTATAAAGGATATCATAAATTACGAACAATAAATAATTGAATTAGTTTCCGATACATCCATTTTTCGCTTCCGCTTGCGCGTGTCTTGTACCTAACTACCAACTTATTTACGGGCAGCAGCGCCATCACCAGGCCGTCTGTAGCCTGATGATTATACTATTTATGTTCCCACTGCTGGGATACAGGGAGATTCTCTCTTGACGACAGAGATAAGGCCTTTCACCGCGCTGGCCCAGTAGGTACCTACGTGTTGTGAATGTCACACATATCCTTTAAACTTATCATAACAGTTACCATGCCGTTCTCCTCACGATGTTTCCCTTCACCGTTTCAATACTTTCAATAGATTCTAATAAATATATTGGGGGTATAGGTACTTACCTACTTACTCTACTTTTTTTTAGGTTTTATTGGGGCGCAATTTTTGTAAAATTTTAAATTACCGTAAAACACTCCAACATTGCCCACATTTTTCGAATAATTACAATTTTTGTTATTTTTTTGTATGGGGACACAAGTATTTTCTATTCGCATCTGCAACTATAGGATATTTTGCATGTATTATTTTATTAGATTTTGTTATTCGTCAATATTAAATCAAGTATTTTATTATTTTTAAAGGCGGGCAATGTTATCTCGACTTATTGCCAACATTGCCCACGTTGATTTTTGACGCAAATATCTCCTCCCCGGCCTCTAATTAGCTGACAGCAAAACCTGTAGAAGAATTATGACCAAAACTGGCCATTACTTTAAAACTAAAGCGAATCCATGACAGGTTTCCTACCAAAATCCATGTTAGGCTAGTTGGGCAAAATTACCCTGACCTTGTTAGCATTTTCCATACAATTCGCTTTTCGCCTTTAGTAAAGTGATAGGGTTGGTACATCTCAGTAAACTGTTCTTGACTTTTTATTTCTTTTTATGTTAATAAAAAAACAAGATTATCTTCTATTGAATTATTTAAAAAACTTTCAAGTAACATGTTTGATTCAACAGATTCACATGCAAGTATTAACATTTATTCCGTGTTATTTTTAATACATTCTGGTTCCAATCTTTCGTCTTGACTTTCTTTGACGAATTCGAGATTTGTTCTTGCTTTTAAGAAATAATAAAAATAAATTATCTAAATAATCAAGATAATAATAATTAGCAAAAAAAAAAAAACTCGGATGTGTCAACCCTAAGCTTATTTTGACTGCGGGCAATGTTGTCAATAGTAGATCGCAAAAATACTAGATAACTTTGCCCACCTTTATAACTTTAGTTATACAAGAGCTGCATCAGTGACAATAACGGTATAATAATACCTTAAGTTTTTTGTACAACATAATATAAATTAAACTCATCTGTGTTTTCTTCATCACGCACAATCCACTTTTGAATTTTCACCAAAATTTGCCCGCAAAAATACACTCTGTCTTTGACGAGTTCCAACAAGTTACTGAGTGACGTTAGCGTTACATCCAATAGACAGTGGTGCTAAACACAAAACCTATTTTCTACCAAAGTCAATAAATGTTACCATAGTATTCAGATATTTTTGCTATTAAAAGTTTTGCTTAAAAATTGGTCTTCGGGCAAAATTACCCTCGGTGGCAATGTTGGAGTGTTTTACGGTATAATTGAGTTTTATCAAATACTTACATCTAAGAAAGGCGAATAGCATGATTATTGAATAACTTGAATAATTAAGATAAACACTTAATACGACTTAGGACAATGACTATGCCGTAGCGTAGCCGTAGATGATAAATGTATTGCTTCCTAAATTGGTTTGTTTGTGCTTCTCCAATCGTAAGAATATTGTAAAATAACCGTAACTATAATTTAATTAATCTTGCAACTTTTTAATGTATTTTGAAGTCGTTTAAAAAAGAAGGAGTTTTTCGAGTTGGGACTCTTGTTATTATTGTTTCCTTAGAAGGTCATACATTTTAAAGTGGGTCGTATGAAAATGATCGTTAAGTTTTTTTTTAATATGCGATTCCATAAATAACATGAACTAAGTAGACGGTATTGTTTATGTGCAATAAATACATGCCTAAACGAAGGTTTATATAAAATACAAAGGTTAGGACACCTATTCGTGACTGCATAGCAAATTAAATCATACTCTTTGAATATCAACACTTTAATGGCCTATCGACTGTAATATTTATTTTTGAACTACATTATTTAATGCAAATTATCGTGGTTTAGGCTGCAGTCACATTAGGCATGAGACATATTCTTAGGCCTCACGATTAAGTAGTAGTAGTGACTTGGCTTAATCTATATCACAAATCAATTTATATAATGTATCATACGGCCAATAACAGATTTACTTTATATAGATAAACATATTTTTATATTTTTTTACATACAGTCTAATGGCCTCTACACACCAAAGCCGGCGGCCCGCCGGCACAGCCCGGCGGCCTAACCCGCCGGCCTTATTTTGTACTAAATAAAGCCGGCGGCCTACAAAATAAGGCCGGCGGGTTGGGCCGCCGGGCTGTGCCGGCGGGCGGTGTGTAGAGCGCTTAACATCAATAAATTCTTTACGATGTTTACCTTCACCGTTAAATCACTTATTTTTTAACACCCTCTAACTATCATTGTGTTATGTACAAGCCTTTATTAAGTCTGACAAATGTCTAAATAATTTTATTTGCTTACTACAAAGCCGGACTTAGCAGATAAACTCGCCTTTGCTTGAGTTATGAACCGACTAGGTATTGAATTAGGTATTAGTAAGTTAGTAACCTGAGACAACCTACCAGGAATTTTAAGCATGAAGTATTGTAGTAACAATTTAAATGCTCGACATAAAACCGGACAATAAACAAAGGCATTGCGAGAAACCTAGGATGACATGGTGAGAGAATAAAATGGTGTTACTTTTTTTTAAATATTGTCATGTGGCTACTGTGAGAGTTTTTGAAAATTAAAAATAAGTAATATTATGTTTCCTGTTTTCAATCGAATCAACCATGGAGAGAAAATGTATGTTAAAAAACACCCTTTGTCTCACTCAGAAACCCCACGTTCGCTATCTAAGGGCGCGGCTACACAACCCGTTAGACTAAACCCGAATCTTAACATTGCATATTCTCAAAACATTCCAAGTATATTACCTAAACAGTTATTTGTTATATTGTAGCTCGCAGACGAGCTGCCCGCCCAACTGGCGGAGCTCAGTCTGCGACGCGCGATGTCCCAGCCCTCCTACAGCCTGCGCAGAGTCACCCCGGACGACAAGCACGCGGCTATCAGCTTCCTCAGAAGGTATGGTATAGCCTGTGTGTATAGCGCAACCAGGGCTAAACTGCGTGGCGTGGTTTCGACTCCCACTCGAGGATCAAGGTTACGTTGTGATCTTGTAATTTTTCCGTCCATTTTCTAATAGTTTAGAAAACTTATGTGAGAGTCAATCACTATAAAATAAATATAAATGGTATCTATAGACATGTTATTTTTCTACTGATGATACAGAATACAAATTTAACATTAATATACGTGAAATAACAAATGAAATTATGCAACAGCTGCATTATAAGCTCCTAGAGTTTGAGATAAAGACGAAATGATGATGATTACTGAACCAAATTTCCATCCATTACAAGCATTCCATGATTCCATCCACTGCCTGCATGTCTAATGCAGGAATTAATAAGAAATTTAGAGAAATTCCGTTATCACGGAAGGTTAATTAGTCTTCAGTTGAACCTATATTAAACTAAGATTTAAAAACTATAATTTTCAAAATTATAACAGTATACACGTTACAGATTCTTCTTCCGCGATGAGCCGATGAACTTGGCTGTAAATCTGCTGGAAACACCAGAATCACGATGCGAAGAACTAGAAGAATACGCAGTTGCAACCCTATCAGACCTGGTCTCTGTGGCGGCTGTGGATGAGAGCGGGGAATTTGTGGGTCTTCTGGTCAACGGCATCGCTAGACGAGAGGTACTACTATCAACGATAAATTGCCATATCGCTGGCTTAATTTTCAAAAGCCGTAAATACAAAAATTTTCGAAAAATTGTTGGAGTTACTAGTTTTGAAAATTAAGCCAGCTTATTTAAACAAAGTGCTTTAATATTATGTTTAATGTTTGTATTTGTGCAAATGAATGAATACTGACTTACAATTCCTAGATGTATGTGTCCGGTAAGAAGCTTGACGAATCTGAATTTTGTTGATTCGCGGTAGATGCATGACGCTTCTGATCGAAACTATTGGATCCTTAATACCTGTAGGGAAGTAAATGTTTGCTGTCGCAAATTATGATAAATTACCTTTTACTACAAAATATGCCACAAATGACCGAATTAATTTCCCACCCCGTAACTGTGTTGATGTTGCTGTAAGTTCAGCAACATTGATTTATTTATTTAATTTGGTTTCCGAATGTGGAAGCCAAGTAAAAAGTGATTGGCATGACGTTTTCGTCATAATAATTATGACACAAACGTAGCGCTCCAATTAAAAACGTAACTACAGAAGAATATCAATGAACACCTGCCAGTTCAATCCAATTAAAGATGGAAATGTTGATGAAAATGGTCATGACGATCGCTTTATGAACTTCGGTAAGTAAAGTACATAAGCCATGACTATTGTCATTGAGAAAGCTTTTGAGGACGACTCTAGGTATAGACAACACGTCAAATCGCACTTGGACACTGGCAAAATTTGTTAACCAAAAACAGCAATCCATTAATAAAGAAGAAGATAGACTGGTACTTATTTAAGGTTAAATCAACCTATATCAAATCTCGTATAGATACCAGTTGATTGCACAGAGATCATTGCGGTGTTTTGTACCTGGTACACAGTTATTGAGATTTAGGGCGTATGCGTTTAAATAGCTGATTCCCAGCGCCGATTTACAGTGTTTTAATATATTTTGTAGCTTTTTTCTTTTTAATTTTTCTGAATTGAATAAGCGCTGGTAGATCGGCGCTGACAACTAGCACTCTACGTGCATACTTTGACTCAGAAGTAGGAGTAGGTCGTGTAATTATCTACTATTGAACTCCATTGTCACATAGCTCTGTAATATCTTATACCCATTAATGGATTACAGTTTATGGTTACAACAATGTATCAGTTATGCTCTCAATATACCTACTAACTATATTTCAAGTAAAATCTATCGAGATGTTAATAATTATAGCCGTTCATGAGCAGGTCATAATAAAATGCGTTCATCTCTTTAGTATTTTTTCGAAATCTCAGGATGATGATTAAGGAAGTCTAGGGTAAAATTGATATTTTATTGTAAAAATACGTGTACCTACGTTATAAATATGGTTTATTTGGAAAGCTCCAGTTTGATTTTCCACATCAAATGTTAGCAAAAAAGGCAGCACTAACTAGTAGGATCCAGCAAACCAATTAGAGCAAAGAAGCAAACACAAGGATAAAAGGGAATGTGAAACGGTTCACTGAGAAGGCACGTTGAAAAAATACTGTAGTACTGTCGGCAGATTACTGTAGGTAATATTAGCCCCCCATAGACTAACGTCCATTCCTTCCGGCTTATCCCGTCTGTCAAACTGTACAGAAAAGCGACTGGATAAAATAAAACCGTTGTAGCCACTAATTAACATCAATCCCAACGGTCTTTACTCTGACATTTTCACCACACGCCACCGCATACGGAAAAACAATCCTTTAGTGACCATACACACGTTTAGGTACATTCCTGTCAGTTTGCATCTTGTCAGTCATACCGAGAGATTGCGTGTCTGTGGATGGTTAGAATTCTGACATTTTATGACGTTTGTTGACATTTAAAAGGAAAGCGCGTCATTTTGAATAATCTTTATGGATTTAATCATTTCGCCCAATCACGCCGGACAAATGAACAGCCACTAACTTGATCACAGAGCGCGTCGCGTCCTTCACGACGGAAAGGATCGCGGGGTTATAATACCGTCATTCCTTCTCGCTATTGCACATACACTAGCGTTCATTCCGTAAGGATTGAACATTCCGGCAGGAATAAACGTTAGTCTATGGGTAGCTAATGGTGGTCATTTGCTGTAAGGAAAGCAAATTATCACTTTTATAATCATTTTAGCCGTGTGACATCCTGCTGAACAAAGATTTTTAGTTATTTCGGACGAAAGCTTGCATCCAGCTACATACCTACAGCCATGCTTTCAATTAGATTTTTTTACTTTAGAAACTTATAAGTACTAGTATTTATAGGTTTGATACTACGTGTACAGTAGTATTGTTCTTACCAGTGTAATTGAATATCTGTTAATTATTACAATTAACATCAATATAAATTTATTTGCCGACTGTACGGTAAGTAATCCTATAGTTCCACATGATTAGGTTCTAAATCCTTCCAGTTGTAGCTGAAGAGAAGGTGAAAACAATTTGTTTAATCATCTCAATTGCGAAAACTATGACTCCGTAGATTAAACTGAAGTTATCTTTACAGGAAGCAGACTACTCCGACAAATCTGAAGACTGTCCCAATGTGAAGTTCCGTCGCATCCTCAAAGTTCTGGGACACTTGGAGCGAGAGGCGCAAGTTTGGGACAAGCTGCCTCACTGCGACTCTGTGGTAGAGATCCGTCTCGCGTCAACACACACTGGCTGGAGAGGACGAGGACTCATGCGGGTGCTTTGTGAGGAGTCCGAGTAAGTACCCATCAAGAGATCATTCCTCTAAGTAGGACGCTTGGAGATGCCAGGGTTTGAAACAAGCTGCATTCAATGGTTGAGATCCGCTTCGCGTCTACACACACTGGTTGATACTCTGTCTGGAGAGAAACAGGCCTCATGCGAATGCTGTGTGAGGAGTCTAAGTAGTAGTCAGTAGATCCGTAGTTTGAGTATAATAACTTTTCATATATATCCTTTTATATCATCTCGAGACAACATCATTTAGAACATGGAAGGTTTAATTACGCAAGGACCAGAAACAAAAATTGAAATTAACAATTCATTTTTAGGAACTCTTGAGGAAGAAATGCCAGGTCCCATTACGTACTACGAGTATAAAACAAAAGTAGGTACCTATTGACCAGCCAAGATTTAATCTACAAGTTATCTAGCTAGACAACCGCAAAAACCTAATTTGAAATCTAGAGCAAGCAGTTAACATTTCTGATGAAAAACAAAGACAAATGCGTAATTAATTAGGTACTTATGACAAAAACTTTTTGCTGGAATATTATAATGTCAAATTGCTAAATTTTAAATAAGGTGGGGTTTGAAGATCAGGTTTCAAAAAACGCTATGAAAAACACGGAAGAGTGAAAAATATAAAGATATATAAACAAAAGAAGTTCTGTCAACTATAGACGGCTGACGATCAAAGTAGACTTGTTTAGTATGGGTTATTATTTAGGTCGCACTGTGTTCACAAGATCAAGGCTTGCTTAGTTTTTAACCTTCTACATCTAGTGTATAGTGTAGTGAGTCGTATCATAAATCGCATACGACTTATATCATATGAGATGTGACGTTTTGAGCATAATTCTTAACACTTTTGTTTATGAAACACACGTGTCAAGTGCAACGTATCAGTAACGTAACAAGCTGTTCTAAATAGAGATCATAATAATCAAGCTCTCGTTCGCATTCTCGTACAATTGCAGGAATTTACGAATGACGCATTTTCTTATTCAAAAATAAGATATTTACTTGTATTTTGTAGGAAATTGTGTTAAGTACCTCTCCAATTTTTTGAACTGTCCAAATTTTTGAACTATTCACACAGCAACATCTAGTCCCGTGGTTACCTCGAAGCTTGTGTTACGGTACGGGTGCCAGTCTTTGAATGAAAAACATCAGTAATTGGCTGCTAAATTCTAACCCACGAGTTTCGAAATGATCTAAAGCCGAGTATTCTTCCTCTTAAACCACTATCCAAAACTAAAATCTCTTCAGCATTATTATTGGTAGGTAAGGTATCTATAGATTTAGATTTAGGTGTAGATTCAAGTTTTGGTCCGATTTTGTTAAATTTATTGGTCTCATCTCACAGGCATGCAGTTGCACTCAATCTTGAGCTGTCCATCAAACATCAAGGTTCTTCAACAATGACCTAATGAAGATGCGTGCATTAAACAATTGCTTTGTTATGTCATACATCATAGTTGAATTACATAGCATCTATTATGTAATACGACATCATTATTATGGTCTAGAAACCTGCGTAAGAAATATAATCCATTGTAGTTATTTATTTATTTATTATATAAAAAATATTGCTAGACAATTCACACAGCAACTTCTAGCCCCGTAGTAAACTCCAAGCTTGTGTAAAGGGTACCTACTTGATTTATGATAGACTTTTTATATATACCTACCTATATAGGTAATATTTAACAAACAAGATAACATCCAGAAACTCGAAACAAATATTTGCAGATCGTACAATGTTTGTCCTGAGACGGGAATCGAACCCGCTACCTCTTGCGCTGTAAGGACCTTCGTTCTTATAACTACACTAACTTGATTGTGATGAGGTAATTTATTTCTAAGTTGGATCTTCTACTATTACCTACCATATCAACTACGAGTATTATCACAATGATAATGTGATTTATTGTAAAATATTTTTAAACAAAATATTTTAAATGATTAAAACATGACTCCTATTGTAATTTTATCTTCTTAGAACGCTAAGTGAGGTCCGGTTCGCCTCTCGCAAGAAAACCCAAGATTTATGTGGTTTCTGTTATTTTCCAAATAGCCCTACGAAACAGGATTAATAATAATCATCATATCAGCCTAGATTACGGTCGCACAATAGGGCTAATATATTATAATTGCAATAAAATGCAATCTACAAACAAATATAAAATTTTAATAAACTTCAAAACACATTTTTCTAAAATTACAGTAGGTATTTTTAATACTATATAATTCGATAGTGTCTGCATTGTTTTCGGGTTATATACCTACCCCTACCCCTTGCTCTTTTTGACGACATTTGATGTATCTTATTAATTTAACTTCTGGGTAATGGATAATAAGAATCTATTAGAGAAATCGTAAATAGGTTAAATATACTTATATATTTAGTTTTATTGTTTTCATACACACTCACCTCCAACTTTTTTTTACTACCTACTAAGAGTAACTATAAGTTCTTGATTTGTATGACGAATCAGTGGTAAAACTAGGGGCAGACAATGGTAGTCTAAACAGGAACTTAGTTCTAGGAAGCGAACATGCCTGTGTCATTATAATTCGCCACATAATTGGAAGTGCAACATTGTCTTGTATTTCCTTGACTTTTTTATTGGCTTATAAGATCATACAATACATGTTTGTGAACTGTGGACAGAAGACAGAAAGACTGTAAATAAAATAAGTACCTAAGTACCTAATTCACAAATCATAATGCTTTATATTCTGAGATTAGGTAGCTTAATAAAATAAATTCATTCATATTTTAACCAATGAAACCACCAAATTAAAGTTATAATCAGTCTTTAGTGAACTGATCTCAGAATACAATTAGTTACTCAACAGAAGCAGGAAACTACGACTTTAATAACCAAAGATAAATTATGTTAATTTCATAACAATAATAGATTAATTACTTTACTCAGTGATTGGTTATTTTAGGTGTTTATGTATGCCCCGGATTCGATTTATAATTTACTGGCGACCCTCGCTTCACTTCGAGTACATAATATATCCTTGATATCTTTGTATTTGTATCTAAGCTTCGAGCTTACCACAGGACTATACGTGTTGTGTGAGAGGTCCAGCAATATTAATTATGAATAGCTTATTAATGTACTATCGATTTGACTTTTACGTAAAAGCCACACGCGAAAGCGCAAATCTGTAATTTTATTTTTTAATTTCCAGACGTATAGCGCGTTCGATCGGCGCCGGCGCAATGAGAATGGACACGACATCGGCGTTCTCCGCAGCGGCCGCCGAGAGGCTCAACTACAAGAAGATATACAGCGTGCGCTACTCGGAGCTGGAGTACGCGCCGCAGCCGCCGGAGCCGCATCTAGAGGCTAGGGTTTACATCAAGGAGTTGGCTTGAAGGTCCGTTTCAAAAGTGCCAACTACTCAGATCCGAGTAGTGAGCATAGTATAGTAGCGGTACCGGCCACTCGGATCCGAGCGAGAGGCCTATGCATTTTTATACGCCTTTAAAAAATTTGGCACCTGGCTAATTATTTTAATAATATTATATGTGTTAATCACATTTTTCCCATACCATTTTCTACAATTTAGAAAACTTATGTGAGAGTCATTCTTATGTGAGACAACTTCTGTGAGAGTCAATATAAGTATTTAAACACAGTTCGTCATGACTGGTAATCATCAACTAATAGGATTTATTATGATCACCCCTATTTACGTTACCACTGCTGGGACAAAGTGACTTCTGTCTTGCCAGGAGAAAGTAGACCAGGTCTTAATTCACCACGTTGGCCAAGGGCCGGTTGGTGAATGTCACATGTCCTTTAAACTTTTAACATTTTCAGAACATTCCGGGTTCCTCACTAAGTTTGCCTTTACTGTTAGAGCACGCGTGTATTTGACGAAAAATCTAGAGGTGTGCGAGGGTTTTAGGCCCACGACCTTTGGAATGAAAGTAGTGTGTTACTTAGCCAACACAGTTTATCTATACTAATATTATAAAGAGGAAAGATTTGTTTGTATGTTTGTTTGTTTGTTTGTTTGTAACGAATAGGCTCCGAAACTACTGGACCGATTTCAAAAATTCTTTCACCTTTGGAAAGCTACATTATCCCCGAGTAACATAGGCTATATTATATTTTAAAAAAAATTAGGGATCCTTACTAAAACTCCAATAATGTAACATAAGGTGTAAAAAAATGACCTGAAAATGTCTTACGTCGCGTGCGCTGCGAAAACTATTGATGATAGAACAAAATCATGTACTACGACTTTGCAGAACTCATCATTATCTACAAAAAATGTCGCGACAGCATATGCCTAAATATTATAGTTATGTCACAGTAAGCAGTTTTTTATTCTAAAATATTAATTTATATGTATATGCCGCGTCTTGAAAGGGTCTTCATTTGTACCTTGGTATTAATCCTTATCCAAATAAATTACTTTATATTCAAGACGGCTTTAATACCTTTTTATAACTTTTTGAATTATTCAATTCGGACATTTACTTCGGAAGATATCACGAGTTTAAAAATGCAAGTATTAGAAAAAAGTCTAGAGGTTGTCGCTCACCGCGCTCAGCTAGCCAGCATGCGATGTAGACTCCATGTAAGCGTCACTGGGGTACGGGGGACGGGGGACGGGGTGGAGTCAATGTAGTGTAATATCCTAATCCTAACATAGGCTACTTTTTACCGCGGAAAAATATATGCTTACGTGGGAAAATTCGATTTCGATGAAATTTTGTATGTAGATAGTTGCAAATAAAAGTATATGGTGAGACAAAGTTCGCGGGGGCTGCTAGTACCTAATAATTAAATAATAAATAGGGAGCGATTGGCTCAAATTCTTAGAATTTTTATTTTTTTTTAGCCCACATTTGTCCCGTGATTATCGGCCCGCATAAAAAAATCTACATTCGTCCCGAATTGTTGTCTAAATTCTGTTTTACGAAGGTTTCACAACTTAAGAATATGACTTTTACAACAATTTTATGGAGGTTTTGGGAAGGTTTCCTTTCAGATAACTTTATGCGTCCCAAGGGGCAAAGTATGCAAGGGGCAAAGTATTTTTATGGTATTTTTATGGTATATAACATTCACGAAACTGATAAGATTTTTTTTTCAGGAGCTACCAATCAATAATAGCGGTTATCTTTCCTGCGTGATTAGCCATAGTTACCAGCCACAAATAGATTTAGATGTGCACATTAGTTATTTCGAAAGAAGCAGTGTGAATTTATGTTTATAGAAAGGTAACGTAACGTTAAAGGTAACGGTATCAAAATTGTAACGTTGACACAATTCCAATTGAGTTGAGTTGATACAACAATACAACAAATGCTGAGTTGGAGGCCTTTTTGAGACACTCTTTATTTGTTTTGTTTAGTTTAGTTTAATTTCTTAAGTTGTAGTCTCAAATAAAATTTATTTTCTTTCTTTCTTTCCAATGAATAAATAATTAACTTTTTCTAAGGCGATTATCATACATATTATATACGAGTACACACAGAAAATCACGCATCTACGTGCATATGACACTGTATGAGATGCAGCGTGACGTGTGGCTGACTGATAAATAAATAATCTGATGAACTCCTTTTACATTTGACATAGCAAAATTTTATGTGTAACGACGTAATTTTTACAGGCGTTTGTCTTATCGCAGCAAATTGTGCTCGCTCTTCCGTTGTTCCTTGTTAATTTTAGTATTATTTTCCTGTGATGTAATAAATAATTATATGTATATGGACTTACTAATATTCAACTATTGTTATTAAGACGGGTTAGTCATAACAGTTATAGCGAAATTTTCTCTTTTAGATATCTAAAGTAAATGTTTGGACATTTGATGATAAGGTTGAGTAGGTATTATTACAATATTAAAGTGCAGTTACCACGAGAAGAAAAATATTGAGTGTTTTGAGATTAAATAAAGACCTGCATGAAGGTTAGCTAGTGCCGAATAACTAGAATTAGAAGAAAACATTAGAATGAAAATAATAATATTTATTGTTGCTAATAAAAAATACTTTGTATATTTTGTCAACATAATATTATAGACCTAAGTATAATAAATTTATATATATTATGTATAAAATTTTAAAATAAACTGTTTATCCCTAAAATGTAGATATATTATTTATTTCCATTCTATCTTTCCTTTCTACAAATAAAAAATGTTTTTAACTATACTACTTTAAATGAATTAAAGTAATATAATAACTTGTGGTTATCCTGATATTTCAAATTTTTGGCAAATTAATGATATTAATCATTATTACATAAATAAAACTCATGAATAATTATACCAGTTGATAGAGATAGAGTACAAGACAAAATAATAACAATATTAAATTAGTGTTAGGTACAGTTACTTAACAATATGCACTCATAATGCTCCATAATTCCGTAACCATTAGATAACTGACACCGAAAGCTATAAAATTTAATAGTGGCAATACAGTTGGATGAATAATAATTAGCAGTATTAACGCTGTAGCCGACTTAGCAAACGCCGACTCTATCTATAGTATTTTTATCTTTCACCGTTAGCAGCTCGCGCATTCAAAACAGGATTACGTCAGTCGTGTGCGCGAACCCGGCAAAATAACATTGATTTTTATCGATCGACTAAAAATACATCGATAATTGTGTTATTTTTTGGTATTTTACACAGTTATATACGAATACAATAATTCAAATGTTATTATAGATGTAGGGCATAGAAATCGGTGAGTTTTTTTATATCTAGTAAAGATGTGTAGGTCAAATTGAAGAGTTATCTTATTGATTGATATTATAGATATACAGTTAAGTGATAATTTTATTACCATTTTATTAGTTATCTATAAACTTTGCGATAAGTATTTACATAGGAGTACAAAGATCCCAGAGCGAAGGTAGAGTGGTGTTAGTTATGTCCTTACCCAATTTTCAAGTTAAAAATAAAGAACTTATGAAAATAAAATTTCACTCTTACTTTGAAAGACATTATTGGAAGACGATTTCAATGGATAGCACTAAGGTATGCGACTGACATCTATACCTACCTTAATCAACAAGTTAAATAGATACACTTAGGTACCTACATCTACTATCTGAGATACGTTAGATAAGATTCCTTATTGAACTTTATAACATAAACTGATTTCAAAATTTAGCAGAAGGAAAACCTACTTCTTAAATTATACTTCGATTGAACTCAGGTACGTCGCAAAAAAAATTAATAAAACTCATTAATTATCAAAATACAAAGTCTTCGTCGTAACTTTAAACTAGACAACGCAACGCACACCCCAACAATTTAAACTCCAAGGGGCTACTGGACTTAAAAATTCTGGAGATAAAATTAAATCGCGAATCATGAGCACTAGTATCTGTTTTTTTTAATTTGGTACATAAACAGTTTTAGACTTATAATTTGATTGGAATGACTACATAATATCTACACAATTTTAAGCACCTTTGTTAGTTGTACCTATCTTTTGTTTTCTACAAAAAGTAGATAATTATAAATGTTTTTTTGTATAGGAACAAACAATGTCACAGTACACAATAGTACCGGTGCAGAAGGAGGATACAGGTGACATCATGAGGCTCTTAGAACGGTTTGTACAAATATAGACCTGTTTTCTTAGCTCTAATTTGTAGATTCTAACGAATATGGGCGATCAAACTAATTTTTATTATGTTACGTATATCCTATTCTTCATTTAGAGTAGAGTACATTTTCGTTAAATGCTTTTATTCTAAAGATATACCGAATTTAATATCGACCGAAAATGCTTCGAAACAAACCTCAATAACTCCGAAGTTCTAAATCAATGGGACGTCATATTTATATCAAAATATTTATCAACATTTGCTTAAACTATGATATTAATTTTAATTTGTAGAACGGTTTTGGTAATTTTTTATGAATAAAATAAAACTACCATAATTTAGTAGTTTTTTCATTCCGCCGGCTTTTTCCATTTAGTACCGCGCGAGCGCTTGTCGAGGTCGGACCTATGTCGGTTGTTCTTGAATAAAATATAGAAATATTTCGTAAAATGTCAGTGTGTGGGACTGTCAATTGCTGTAAAAACGCTGTTAGTGTGCGTGTATGTGTTATTGCGATACTACGACCGACATAAGTTGATCCGTTGATAACGATCAATTGTTATTTTTATTGATAACGATCAATTATTGTTGTTGCTGGCCTAAGAATTGTACCACTTGTTGCTGGCCTAAGAATTGTACCACATCATTGTCATCTTGTTTAACCTTATTTATTTGGAGGTTATGCTGTAGGATGTGGATTGCATATCTAAAGTTATCTATCCTAATTAAAAAACAACAAGGCAACTTTTTTTGGTGAAACCGTACAACGACTAAATGTAATTATGCCTATGATTTTTTTAGATTATGACTAACTTGCCGACCCGCCGACAGCTGCGCTTGCGTTTTTACGTTATTTACTAGTTTATGTTTTATAGCCTTTTTCGATCATTTTACTATCCAATACTGAAATCATATTTTAAATCGGACCCGCGGTTCCTGAGTAGCACGTTCAAACAAATAAACAAGCAATCTCCTCAGCTTGATAATTGTAGTATAGATTTCCATAATATTTATTACAAAGAAAATATTCCGTAATTTTTTGTTCTTATTTTTACCGAGTATCCAATATGTAAACAAAAAATAATGTACCTTTCTAATAAATATTATTATTTATTGTAAACATTAAATATGTACCTTTCTAATAAATACAGGGCGTCCCAAAGTTATGGGCCATGGAGGGGAAGTAGTTAGTAATTCTGCATTCATTGATTTTCTAAAAATTACTTGCTTTGTCTGGGAATCGAACCGACTTACATGTAGAAAAAAAATACTCGATTTTTATGATACCAATCGAAAGAAAAGCTAAAAAATAATAACTCTGCTTAAGTAACATAGTATTTTAAAAGAAAGGAACAACGTGAAATTAATTATTTTAATCAAATAAAAAACATGAAACATTTTTTTTTGTAAATTAATTAATTAAATTACTTACTTTTTAAAATAAAATGAAGTCTTCTTTGAGCAAAATTCACTATCAACGATATATATGGTACTTCCCCTTCATGGCCCATAATTTTGGGACGCCCTGTATATAAAATAACACCCCTATTCACGTTCCCACTGCTGGGATAGGGACTTCTCTCTTGACGAGATAGATTAGGCCTTAATTCACCACGCTGGCCAAGTGCGGGTTGGTTTTTTAGGGTTCCGTAGCCAAATGGCAAAAACGGAACCCTTATAGATTCGTCATGTCCGTCCGTCCGTCCGTCCGTCCGTCCGTCTGTCCGTCCGTATGTCACAGCCGTTTTTCTCGGAAACTATAAGAGCTATAACGTTGAAATTTGGTGAGTAGATGTATTCTGTTAACCGCACTAAGATTTCAGAAAATAATTGAAAAAAAAATCATAAAATTTGGGGGTCCCCATACATAGGACTGAAATTTAAAAACTTTTTTTTAATCCAACCCATACGTGTGGGGTATCTATGAATAGGTCTTCTAAAATCATAACAATGTTTCTAAAACCATTTAATTCTAAACTTAATAGTTTGGACGTGAGACTCTTCCAAAGTGGAAAACAGAGTGTCCCCCCCCCTCTAATTTCTAAACTAAGAGGATGATAAATCTAGAAAAAATATATATTGTACATAACCATAAAAACTAACAACGAAAATTGGTTTGAACGAAATCTATCAAGTAGTTTTTTTATAATACGTCATAAACTATTTCATATAAACAATTGCTGCGGAAGCCTACATGGGCGAGTCCAACTCGCACTTGGCCACTTTTTTTAATATATAAATGAAATATTTTCAATAAGTTCGTAATAAAATAAAAATAAATATAAAGTTCGAAACTACAAAGATAATACCTAAACATAATGATAATAACATGGTATATTTGTGTTTGAATAAATAAAAGTTTCGTTAACGAAACTTTTATTCAAACACAAATATACCATCTAACAAAACAAGCAACTTAAATATATATAGGTAATATAATTTATTTGTTTTGTTATAATTAGAATTTGTATTTAGTCCGTTCAATTTAGACTTTCGAACTTACATAAAGTCCCAACATTCGACAAAAAAAAACATTTAATTACAAACCTACACATCAAATTTCAGAAGAATCGGTTTAATAATGAGCCCATAAGATGAGATGAATGAGGACATTTAACTTCAATAAGACTATTTTCAGTTTTATTCTTATATAAGTAGATAATTATTAATCATGAATGTTTTAATTTAAAATTATATACTTAATTGATTTCAAATAATCAATCAGATTTAAAATGAATATTGATATTATTAAGATAAAACATAATTGATTCAAATATTGAAATAAAAATATCCGCCATTTTGAATTTAGGAAAATATATTAAACACCTATCAATTAAATAAAAACATTAATATAATAATTATTTCAGAATGAAACTGAAAAAAATCCACTCAATAAAATGGAATTTATTCGATGCCATTTTCTACAGATCTAAAATAATTATTAGTATATTTGTATGTTTTAGATCGACGAAGTATCAAGATCATTTAGTATTTTTCATAGAATTCGCGTGACGCGCCGGTCACGTGGTGCATAAAATATCCAATTTCGCAAAACTTCAAAAAATTAACAGGGCTCTTAAACTGTATCCGTAAGCCCGTAACACTAGATGGACCTTACATAGTGGCTTGATATTGCTGTGAAAATTGTCTAGCAATAACTTTATTAAAAATAAATGTTCTTTCAGCACGTTCTACATAGACGAACCCTTGAACCAAGCGGTATCTCTCTGTGTACCAGACAAATGTACCGAGTTGGATGAATACTGTACTGAGGCATTGTACGAAGGCCTTTCCTTTAAGGCAGTAGATACCGAAGGAAATATTGTCGCTGTTAGCATCAGTGGCGTTTGTCCTTTGAAAGAGGTAAGAGAGAGTACTTTTTATATAAGAAAAATATGGGCCCTTACCAACTCTTTCTTGCAAAAAGTAGATGGAACCTAGAATGCTTACGACACGGTTCATTGTCATGGCTGCCAGAGTATAAGACAATATGCGCTGACAAACCGAATCTAACATGTGTGTTTTAATTTTAACTATAGTTAAAATGTAATAAGTATACATTCTGTATAACCTAGGTAGGTACATACTCGTAGCTTGAAGGTCAGGCAGATTTACCTACATCAAAAAGGATACTCTTAGTGGCTATTCATTACGTTGAGTTTAAATACTAAAACGATTGCTTGTACATAGGTTAGGTACATACCTACTTACTTGACATAGTAGGTACCTACCTACCTCCTTATTAACAATAGGATTAGTAAACGTTAGCGAAACAATTATTTTCTGAAAATTATTAGATACATAAACAATGCCACAGACAAACACATACATCAATCTAATTGTATAACTCGATGTCGTGGGTGGTTAATAAATCACAGGGGGTTCATCAAGGTAAAAAGGGTTTTTTTTAGGTAACTACAAACAATTTTTACTACCAATATTTTAAACTTAAATTTAACTTATTCTGTCGCTGATTTGCTCTACAGATTCACAATTTGTTCGTTATTGATAACAGGAAGATAATGGCAACGACCTACTAAGCCAAGCGGAACGATGCAAAAACAAGAAGTTCCAGAAGATTCTATACATTCTAGCCAAGAGAGAGTCTGGCGCGAGACTGTGGGAGAAGTTTCCAGAAGAACACGAATGTGTGGAGATGAAGGTCGCGGCCACAGACCCGGCTTGGAGGAGGAAAGGGATTATGAACAAACTAGTAGCTGAGACTGAGTAAGTTCACTTGAGTTTTACACAGCAACATCTAGCCCCGTAGTAAGCTCGAAGATTGAGATACGGGTGCTAGATTTCTGATATATAATATAATATAGATATTTTATCTACACCCAGACACCCGAAACAAAATCTGCAGATCGTACAAATTTTTGTTCCGAATCGAACCCGCAACCTCGCCCGCTGCGCCACAGAGGTCGTCTAACTATTTTATTAACTATCATTAATCAAATAAAATTTCACCCCCAGAAACGCCATGATATCCCGAAACATCAGACTATTCCGGCTGGACACCTCAAGCGCCTACTCCGCCATGTCCGCGGAAAGAATGGGCTTCAGTTGCTACTACAAGGCGTTATACTCCGACCTCATGATGGACGGACGAGCTCTCATCGTGCCAGAACCACCTCATCTCGAAGACAGGGTCTATATTAAAGAACTGTTTCAAAGAAACTAAGTAATACCACAGTAATACCACAGAACGTAACATTTAGTAATACCACAGACCATTTAACTGAGTTGTGGGTATGTAAGAGGATAGTAAGACTTTAGTAATAATAATAGACGTACATATTTAAAAACATTAGAATTAACAGACAATAAAAAATGTTATTTTTCACAAATAGTTTATTTAGTATTTTAGTAGAGTATGTAATAAAACACTAACGACATTTGAAAAACCACTCTTTCATTCGACCGGTTCACCAACTATCAAACGACATCATGAAAGCCTGAAAATTTTAAATAGATAAATTATTAACGCCAGAGTTCTACTTCCGTCATTAGGTATCTACTTTTATATGTTTTGTTCCCATATAATATTATGCTTTGCGCATCTACTGTCACTCATGTCAAGATTAGATTAAAAATAACATTAGGTCCTATATCTGTTGCGTAACTAACCCACAAAGTAGTAGGTATGTATAGTAAAACCATTTTTAAAATGAACGCCCCTCTACCGAATTCTGAATTTTTTTTTCTGTGTATTCTGTTTTTCTGTATTTCCTCTCACACGTTGAAATCATCACGGTTTTGTGGAGGGAAGTTCATTTTTAGAATGGTTTTACTATACCTAATTACGCTATTACTTACTTTTTTTATCAGAAGCAGCGTCATACCAATCAGGCACCTCTATTATTCCAAATTCGGCGAGTATATTTTCAGAACAGCTTCTGAAAATGTTAAACCCTTAGTAACATGCTGTTCTCTGAGCCTAGAGTTTTAAGCTCTCGGCTCTGCTTGGGGCTTAAGGTCGAATATTGGTGGCGGCCTCACAATCTTGTTTAGACGCTTTTTCTTCTGGCCTCTTTGAAAGCCCGAACTCTGATAGTAATCTTTCTGAGTCCTCTCTGCAAAAATTGTGTCTGTTAGAGTATGTGGCGGAATTTGGTTTCATACGAAAGCGATAGCGATATTTTCAATTGAAACAAACAGAGCTTTTGTTTGAATTTAAGTGGTCCAATATTTTTTCTATCTGTTTATTATCATCATAATGCCCCAATAGTCCAGTCAATTTAGACATAAAAATAGTGCTCAAATAAGGAAAATTCAGACAGAGCCAACAGAGAGACTTTGGTAGAGACCTTAAGATTAATGTTCCGCTATTATGGCACGGTTCTCCCCAATATAACAAACACTAATGTGTTTATTATATAAACTAATATAAAAATTTGATTTAACATCCACGCCAGGCAGGTTGGTGATTGCCATATCTATTAATTAATTAAAAAATATATCAGATCGGATTTGTTTTTGTTGTTAAGACATAAAATAAAGATTGATTGCTCAGGTAGGTAATGATCAGTAGATACATATCTACTGATTATTACTATCGCGATAACTAGGTACATATATTTATTTTCAGACCGTTGTCACCATGAATGTGCAGTTTATTTAACATGCTTGTTATGATTAGGTAAAGGTAGGTATTTTCTAACAAAATAACCATTAGCTCTGAGACGCAATACAAAAGCCAAAGCCAATAGTATCTACCATACCCATAATAAAAGTTGCTATATTTAATCATCGTTATCATTTAATTTGTATTACTAATAAACATTTTAATATAAACATTAGTTTTATCGTAAACCGAAAAGGCATTGCTATAAACCAGAGATAAAAGATATGTACTCATCTATCCCGAAATTGTCACAAAACAATTTACAGACTAATTATAACTTTAAAGACCTTTTAAAATATTTCTGGGTAAACTTTGTGCTTTAACGAGAAGGCATATGCACCGGCATTATAGGTAAGTCATAATTTGAATATAAATGGACCTACTTCCAAATAATATAAATGAGTCAATCACTATAAAAAATAGTAATAAATGTTTTTACATCTTTCTCTGTATGTATTTGATCATAAGATTAGGCACAAATTTTAATCCACGTCCGAAGAAAATTAGATGCGTAATGTTTATTTGAAATTGAAACTGCTTTTAGTAAAGGTCCTATTATTTTCGCGCGTATCAATCTTTTATCCATTAGTAAAGGTCTTATCCCATTCTAATGGTGCGTGTAATTAACTATGTATGTACTATGCTACTCAACTTTTACTAGCCCATAGTTAAATCTGAGGCTACGAACCTTGAAAACACTTTAGGTATGGATACCACGATGAAATGAAGATGGCTATAGAAAAAAAATGGTTGTTTTAATAACTCAAATAAACATGTAGTACAAAAATAACAACTTTATTAACATTCTATTGAACAATTTTTATATTTACATAGTGTATTACTGGACTCATCGTTTACATTTAACAACGTTAAAATGTGCTATTTTATAGGTAAAAATATACAATTGAGGTAGAGATATCTAACTAAATTATCGTCAAAATTCTATAATAGTTTATCAATCGACAACCTCACCAAAACATTTACTAGCAAATTCTAATCTACAGAACGACAATCAAGCACATAACAAAACTAATTAAAGAAAGCTTCAATATACAATTTTGTTTTCTACTAACTACGTAATTTACAATCTAGAACTTCATTTTAATATAAATTCACAAGGAGGCAGCCAATTACTTCAAAAGAGATAAAATAGGGACAAAAGTTAGGTTAGTTTTAATTTGGTAGGTACAACTCGAAAAAAAATTAGTACAAAAGTAAGTATATAATATCAAACAACAATTATTGGGTAAGACAATATTATAGATTGATTTCTTCAGAGCTTCAGAAGAACTTGTAAATTTTGGACTTCAATCAAATGTATATATGCTCTTCTACTTTTATAACAAAGGTTTTACTAGTATTATGGCCCATTAATATGTCCAAATCAGGACAATTTTATTAATAACTGGAAATAAGGGGGACCAGCCAACAGACCAAGTGTACGTCAAACGGCCAAAACGATGATGATGATATTTAAATATGAAGTATATGAAACAAGATTTTAAGATTTATGCTTGGGCATCAGTAAGGAAAGTTTATAATACATTGGCAGAATTCTCGTGTTCTACTTTATTAATACTATAAGGATACAATCTACAATTTACAAGAGGTAGAGTTATCACTTTTTCTCGCTGGCCAGGGCCTGTCCTATGGACGCAGTGGTGACCGTGGGGTTGGCTGCATTTACTATTTTTTCCATCAACAGGCGGGTTTGAAGCTATAACAAGATATTATTATATTTATTTTATAGTGATAGACTCTCATTCTAAATTGATAATGTTACCTAATTTTGATGAATAGCACTCCATATTCTATGTCAAATATAAAAAATACTAGTGAAAGAATTACTTCGATACATCAATTAGTTTCCGATTTATAAGTAAAACAAGTTGTAACCGTACGACGCGAGCCGCCGGTTACGGTGTGACGTCATAGTGCAGCACGATCAGTCTGGTTCACTCAGTCCGCTTGCATTCGCTTGTTATTGTGACGTAACTATAATAGTTAGAAATATGCTGTCGCGACATTTTTTGTAGATATTAATGTGTTCTACAAAATTGTAGTACATTGTATATTTCTAAAATGAATACTTTTCGCAGCGCATGCGATATAAGATTTTTTTTTTACACCTTGGGTGACATATTTGGGTTTTCCGTGCGGATCCCTACTTTTTTGAATATATAATATAGCTTATAACCTTCCTCGATAAATGGACTATCCAACACTGAAAGAATTTTTGAAATCGGACCAGCGGTTTCTGAGATTAGCGCGTTCAAACAAAAAAAGAAACTCGTCAGCTTTATAATATTAGTATAGATAGTATAGATAGGTATAAGTATAGAAGCGCATAAACAAGTTTTAAATCAAAATAAATGGCCTCACGCATATTGTAAGTAAAATAAATACAAATAAAAGTGGCCAAGTGCGAGTCGGACTCGCCCATGCAGGCTTCCGCAGCAATTGTTTATATGAAATAGTTTATGACGTACTATAAAAAAACTACTTCATAGATTTCGTTCAAACCAATTTTCGTTGTTAGTTTTTATGGTTATGTACAATATATATTTTTCTAGATTTATCATCTTCTTATTTTAGAAACTAGAGGGGGGGGGGGGGGGACACTCTGTTTTGCACTTTGGAAGAGTCTCACGTGTAAACTATTGAGTTTAAAATTAAATGGTTTTAGAAATATTGTTATGATTTTTAAAGACCTATTCATAGATAACCCGTCGTATAGGTCCGATTAAAAAAAAGTTTTTAAGTTTCAGTCCTATGTATGGGGACCCCCAAATGTAATTTTTTTTTCAATTTTTGGCCACTTTGATTTGTATTTATTTTACTTACAGCGTGAGGCCATTTATTTTGATTTAAAACTTGTTTATGCGCTTCTATACTTATACCTATCTATACTAATATTATAAAGCTGACGAGTTTCTTTTTTTGTTTGAACGCGCTAATCTCAGAAACCGCTGGTCCGATTTCAAAAATTCTTTCAGTGTTGGATAGTCCATTTATCGAGGAAGGTTATAAGCTATAATTGTATATTCAAAAAAGTAGGGATCCGCACGGAAAACCCAAATATGTCACCCAAGATGTAAAAATAAAAATCTTATATCGCATGCGCTGCGAAAAGTATTCATTTTAGAAATATACAATGTACTACAATTTTGTAGAACACATTAATATCTACAAAAAATGTCGCAACAGCATATTTCTAACTATTATAGTTACGTCACAATAACAAGCGAATGCAAGCGGACTGAGTGAAACAGACTAATCGTGCTGCACTATGACGTCACAAGCGCTCATGGTGACTGTTAGCGAGACTCGATATTTTTCGAAACTTTGAATGCCTATAAAATCAAAACTACTAGGTACTTTTTAACTAAACAAAAACTAGTGTATTTGTATACACGCAGGCTTTACTGATACAACATTTCAAGCGATTTGGCATACCTAGTAACATTACTTATTATTAGAAAATAGTATGTGAAAAATTACAAGATCACTATGTAACCTTGGTCAACTCCCACTCAAGGACCAAGGTTACGTAGTGAGTGATCTTGTAATTTTACCCATACCATTTTCTAATAACAAGATATATGTTTCAAGATAAAGTTTAATGTCATATCGAGAAGATATTAGTATGAAAAATAAAGCATAGTATGTTTTAGAAATATTTATTTATCTAAAAATGAAGCGAAAGTCTTTATGTCCGGTAAGGACCTGTCCTTCAAAGTCCAAAAACTTATGATGATCTGTATTTGTATAGATATATATACTTATATGAAAATATCCAACATACCTCATTTCCGTTATCTCTAGCAGCGCTCCGCACTTTGTTCAGTTCTTCAGCCAGCAACATGGACTTCTCATGAGCCTTGGCTCTCTGCGTGAAGTACATACTCCTGGAATGTAACAACATTGTTCTGTACAGGGTGATCCAAGCTAAGTGGTCCATAGAGCCTTAAGAAAAATCTAGAACTTCATAGATTACAATATTTAATTATTATAAGGGGGCCTAATTAATTCCGTGATTAAAAGAGATTAGATATATATAAAATAATATTGATTACTTTATGTACTATAAATATAAATTAATATTTATTACCTGATCACAGCCAACTGGATTATAACACCGAGGAATGCTACACCAAAACAAATAGCAATGATATAGTAATTGGGTAATTTCTTGATGCCCTGGAACCCATAGTATGAATTGCTGTGGGCTTTCTGGCTATTTGTGTATTTTGATGTATGCTGTGCCTGTTCATAGTAGAAACTATTATATTCAGAGGTTTTCCGAACACTGAAATTAGAAAATAATATTTTCATTAGAAAAAGGGCACACTAAATCTACACTAATATTAAATCTTAAAGGAATTTGTTTGTTTGTTTTCAGAGATATTGTGTTTATATGCTTAATATAATATGATACTTAAACTAATTTCAGGATATTTTTCTGTATAAATGAATTCATGTGTTTCTCCATAGCTCTGAATGCAATACAGGCTTAGCCTAGAGTGGAGTCTGCTGATTTATCTACTGGATTTGATTGTAATTTATTTGTGATCAAACATGACCTATATGCACATCGAACTGGAGCAAGAATTTAATTAGCCTACCTGTGTCCCAGGCGTCTTATTGTTTATCTGCCAAATTTTATCAAATTTGGATCATTGGTATCCAAATTACAATCAAATCCAGTAGATAAATCAGCAGACTCCACTCTAGGCTAAGCCTGTATTGCATTCAGAGCTATGGAGAAACACATGAATTCATTTATACAGAAAAATTATATTGCAGCGCCCATTAACAGGTATTATAGACATTATTCACTTACTTGTATGGTGACCTGTAGACATTTTGTGGTGGTCTGCCATATGAAGTTTTGTGGTCATATGCTGCCCGACTGCCCGGCTTGCCGAGAACATTGTATGCTTCTACTATCCTTACAAACTTCTCTTGTGCTCTTGCATCTTTATTTACATCTGGATGGTACTAAATAAAACAAATTATGCTGTATCAAGATTACTATATTTTGAAAATATTATTACCAATTACCAATATAAAAATATTCAGTATTCATTTATTTGCACAACACACAAAGATATACTTTACAAAAAAACAGTATCTTTATGCACCTTGTTGATAAAGGTATATGGCAAATCTTATATTTTAAAATGCTTGACCTGAATAATTTTATAACTAAGGTGCAATGACCTTTTCTGTAAATTAAAAATAAAATATGGTACATACCTCTTTGCTCATTTGTATGAATGCTTGTTTTATATCCTTATCAGTACAATTTTTCTTTAGATTGAGAACTTCATAATGATTTGGTTTGGAACTGAAAAAGAAGGCGCATTATAGTACACTTACATAATTATTTTACTAGCTTTTAAGAAGAGAAATTGCCCTGTTAACAGAGTTATTAATTCAAGAAAAGCCGACTGGGCACTTGGGCACATAATGATCCATAAGAATTTAATTAAGTATTAATTATGATGACATGATGGCGTGATACTAATGGTTTTGCTTACCTGAAAACTCTTACGGACATTTTTATGATATTTAAAAACAGGGTTCTTCTGAAGAGATACATCTTGATTAAACCCAATAGGTAGCGAATCGTTTATTTGCATGTTCATGTTCCGTAGTTTGACAATTTACATTTTTATTATACCTGTAAAACAAATAAATTTTAGCTGACAAAAGAAATTGGAATTTAGTATAATTTTTGTCAAAATAATTTTGGTTTTGTTATTGTAAGTTGCCAGCTACAGCTGTTAAAATAATGTTATATTTTGACCATCTAATAATTCAACTCATCTAATAATTCTACTCATCATGTATATTTAAGCCGTTGGTTTTCCAAATCAATTAAAAATAAATAAATAAAATTAACTAAAAACACTTGCAAATTAAATTTTTAAATAATAAAATATATTCAAAAAATGATTATCATGTAAGCTTACAATACGTAGTCAATTTGGTAAATTATTATTACCATGCCCAACTCTCAGTAAATCTTAGATTATACACTATTTTTTATTTTTTTTTCATTTATTCATACTTTTGGATCACAAAGAACACTTAGTCACGTCAAACATAATAATAAAATATAAGAATAATAATATTTAAAATAATAAAAACAAATTTCTCTTCTGAGCAGTAAATAGCAAACAAATGCCACTTTCAGTGAAAAACAATAAAGCTGGTAGCACATTTTAAGAACGGTGAGTTGCCACTGTCAGTGACATAAATAATTCGAGACAAGGAACGTTCGCTAAATGCCAGTCGCGTTCGCCAAAAATAAAAGAAGAAGAAAAACTTACGGTTGGGGATCGTAAAAACAACTTCATAATTTTATTTTGTAAATTTATAAAACACTTGACATTGGCAGAAAGCGATTAATTAAGCGCAGGTTAAGCGCAGCTTAATTAACGTATATACCTAATTACCCAAGTAATATAATATTTGTATCCAAGGGTAGGTAAATCATTATTTAGCTGTGCGAGTCTTAAAAAGTGAAGCGATTAATTTAGTTAGTTGCAATTGTTTTAAATAACGGTTCTCTTTTCATAAAATCAGGAAGAATAGCTCACTTGTCATACCTATTATACAACAAGATGACTATTAGTTTCTATGGCTTATGTACGAGTTACGAATACCTAGGTAAGGAAATGGCGGGAATAACCTTTCAATATACCTAATATAATATTTTTTTATTCTATTTACGTTTTACCTATATAGTATATTCCTTATAAAATCAAAAAGTCGTTCTCAGATAATTCCTATGTACCAAACTATAATACTTATCAAGGTATTATAGGAAAGTCACCAAATATGGTATAGTATCGTAATATGGAATACCTTCAATACATCCTTTATGACTTTAGGTATGAAACGCAACACTCGACCATCTTCTGTTTCATTCAGTCTAAATCCAGTGGCGTAGCTTGGTAACCAAGGGCCCTGGGGCAAATAAAAAAATGGGGCCCCACTACTCTATGTAAACTGATTATGTTTAAACAAATAAACATATGAAATTACAAATAATAAGATGATACGAGAAAAAAGTGGCTAAGTGCGAGTCTGACTCGCCCATGTAGGCTTCCGCAGCAATTGTTTATATGAAATAGTTTATTACGAATTGTAAACAAAGTGGCCAAGTGCGAGTCGGACTCGCCCATGTAGGCTTCCGCAGCAATTGTTTATATGAAATAGTTTATGACGAATTATAAAAAAACTACTTGATAGATTTCGTTCAAACCAATTTTCGTTGGTAGTTTATGTGCTAATGTACATTATATATTTTTTTTAGCCTTATCATTCTCTTGTTTTAGAAATTAGACAAACAATTAAACAGAATGTACCCCCCGACATTCTGTTTTCGACTTTGGAAGAGTCTCACGTCCAAACTATTAAGTTAAGAATTAAATGATGTTAGAAACATTGTTCTTTTCATAGATACCCCACATGTATGGGTTCGATGAAAATTGATTTTTAAAGTTTCGGTTCTAAGTATGGGGACCCCCAAATGTAATTGTTTTTTTTAAATATTTTTTTGTAATCTTAGTGCGGTTTACGGAATACTACCCTACCTACTCTACCTACCAAATTTCAGCTTTATAGCTCTCATAGTTTCGGAGAAAAACTGCTGTGACTGACATACGGACGGACGGACGGACGGAAAAAAAAATATTCCGAGGCCGACTCGCACTTGGCCACTTTTTAAAGTTCGAGGGCCCCTTGGGCTTCAGGGCCCTGGGGCACTGCCCCGCCTAGCCCCTTAGTAGCTACGCCACTGTCTAAATCACTATCGCACCTACAGCCCACACTCACACCATCGAGATTCGAGTCAGTTGTGCGAATGCTTCACCTGCGATAGGCGTGTTTTGTTTGTGTTGTGCAGAAAATGCTAGAGGTAAGTTTAGTGTAAACGAGTAGGTATTACCGCTGTTATGTTTGTTTACATTATGTTAAACTATTTTAATAAGTTTTGTTATCCTCAATCATTAGACAGATATTGTGACTAAAAAATATTAAGAAGAGTTTGAACCAGTAGGTATAAAAATCCAAATATTACGAACAGTCGTCGTCGTCGGTGTCTAATTATGCAATATTCCATAATTAGGTTTTAAGATTTAATATGATAGATACATACTTGCTTATAATTATGTTATGTTTTTTTTAGAATGTCCGGAGCACAATCAACCAAACGAAAAACCTGGGATGAAGATAAAATGGCACAAGCTATAAAATTCGTCCGGGAAAAGAAAATGGGGTATTTGAAAGCTGCGCAGCATTTTCAAGTGCCTAGGACAACTTTATTTCGTCTCTGCCAAAAAGATGAACAGTCTCCAGAAGTGGCAGCAGCTACTACATTAGGACGAAAAACTATCTTGGGCTCCGAACTTGAAGGTCAGCTAGTAGAATACATACTAATAATAGAGAGCAAGTTTCACGGTTTAACAAGAACTGATCTCCGCCGTATGGCGTTCATGCTAGCAAAGCGAAAAAATTTGCAGAATCCCTTCGGCGCATCATGTACGGCTGGGAAAAAGTGGTTAAAGTTATTTTTAAATCGTCATAAAGATAAACTTTCGAAAAGAAGACCAACTGGTAAATCATTCGCCAGAGCCTCTGGATTTGATAAAGAAACAGTGGAAGCCTTTTTCAACCTCCTTGAAAAGCTTTACACTAAAAATAAATATCCACCAAATCGTATTTACAACGTGGATGAATCAGGCCTCACAATAGTACATAGTAAGATACCACAAATCATCAGCCACAAAGGTAAAAGCCAGGTAGCTGCACTGACTTCAGCAGAAAGAGGATCTCTGATGACAATAGTTGTTTGCATGAATGCTACTGGTCATTTTGTGCCACCGTTCATTATTTTCCCCAGAAAAAATATGAGTGCTCAGCTAATGAAAGGCTGTCCTCCAGGATCAACCGGAGTGGCACATCCATCAGGGTGGATACAAATGAACATCTTTACAGACTGGTTCAAGCACTTAATTCAACACACCAACCCGACTCCTGAATCAAGGGTTTTACTGATACTAGATGGACACAATAGTCATACTCACAATATCGATATAATAGATATAGCTAGGGAAAATAACGTGGACATAGTTTCGATACCTCCTCACACGACTCTTGAATTGCAGCCGATAGATAAGACTTTCATGGGGCCTTTAAAAACACACTATCTTGAGGAGATACGTATGTGGATTAGGGACAACAACAAACCTCTGAGTCCATATGATATTGTGGAGCTGTTTGGCAAATCCTATTTGAAAGTACAAACAGAGGAAATTGCAGCCAATGGGTTCAAACTCACTGGATTATGGCCTTTAAATAAAAATGTTTTCAGTGATGTGGACTTTATTGCTGCGGAACAAAATGTTGTTATAGACGATTGTACAACCAATATCCCTCCGCTGGAATCAAGATCTGAAACTGGTCAAGTTCTGGTAGAAACACAAACTGAACCTGCACCTTCGACTTCTGGGCTTAATAACATCAGTTTGGGCCTGGTGTCTCCGCATGCTATAAATCCAGTGCCAGAGAAACGAAGAAAATTATCTAGCAGAAGAAGAAAAGACGAAAAACAAACAAAGACAAATAAGGATGATAGTGAAGAAGAAGACTCTGAGGAACTAGACATTATCCAGTTTGATGATGGTAGTGAACATGATGAGTTGATGGACCAATTACCTCCTAAATCTGCTGATGCAGAATGTATGTTCTGTTCAACACTTTTTTCCATGGATAAAACTGGAGCAAACTGGATTAAATGCTTGATGTGTGGGCTCTGGGCACATTATGATTGCGCTGGTCCAGAGTTAGATACTTGGATCTGTGACTTTTGCAAGTAATTATGTAACTTCTTACATTTATCACATTATATTATTTAATTGATCTCAAAGATATTAATGTTCATTTTGATCATTGTTATGTTGATTTATGCTTACTTATATTATATAATAAATATAAAAATTATGGATAGGTACATATTCCATATTTGGTTACATTTGTGATTTTTTTTTTGTGTTTGATTTTAATTTGATAACTAATATATTTGATTAAAGGCCACTTAAATTACTACATTTAAACGATTTAGTTTATTGGGAGCTTTTTATTTACTTATATCCTTAAAACAAAATGGTATTCCATATTTAGTGACTTTCCTCTAGTCAAGTAAAATTCAATAATTAAGTTATTTAGCACTATAAAGTTATAAAACCTATGAGTATGAGTACATAACTAAGTAGTTAGATATAAGCTAGCAATAGCTAGCGGTCATACAACAGCTTCACTCATAAAAATAAATACAAGTCAAATTAAAACTTTTATCATGATTTAGTTTAGGTTAGTAGGTAAGTACCTTTTCTGGACTACCACAATTTTAAAACCAAAAACACGTAACTCGTCCCAGCCCAGCCGTTCTTGTGTTATAAAATGTAAGTTTAAAGTTTACTTACAAATTTGTTTCCGTATTATTTTCAAATTTAATGTTTTCAGGATGATTGTATTATTCGAAATGATGATGATGATAGAAAATGCGCACATAGCTTTGCGCAGTCCGGGTTCCGTGAGGGGTCAAACCAAACCCGCCGTGCGGACGCGGTAGATGCGCGATTTACCCGCCCCCGCTCGAGCGACGAGCGACAGACGCTAACCGCGGCTCCAGTACTCTCCCGTCGCGCGGCGCGGAAGGACGCACGTCATGCGAGAAGCAGCTAACAGAATGGCCGAACTCGAGTTCGAAGCTCCGCTCGCGCAAATAGAGGACGCCGACGACTGTCTCTCCACCGCGGACTACCCGCAAAAAACCATAAACGGCAACGACATACACATCAACAAGATCAATACAATCAAAAGTGAAATTGCAAAAATACAAACCGATTCCAACAAAATAAACGATAATGATCCGAAACCGGTGAAGTGTAAACAGGACAATTCGCAAAATGCAGAGGGGGACAATTTCACGGAGACTTTCTCCGGGTCCCTGGAAGATCTGGTGAACACCTTCGACGAGAAGATCACCAAGTGCTTCGGGAATTACGAGGAAAGTGTGGAGAAGCTGGCTCCGGTGCAGGTTCGATCTCAGGAGGAGATCATGAACGAATGCCAGTGAGTATTTTCCCTAATACGTAATTACTGTTAATTGATGCATGCTTATTATGATATCATCGGAGCCATTTTAAATTTACCGTAATTTGCACTTCTGAAAAATATTTAGACTATCTTCATTGTTTTGTTTGTAAAGTTGAGCTCATCATTTCTGAATAGGAAACTGTTATCTGTGCAAAGATAGACATTCAAGGAAAGCAGAGATATGAGGTATAAACAGAAAGGGCGGACTTTGCGCATGGCGGGCGCGAATCGATCGTGAGGGTGCACGGGGGTGGCCGGTGACGCATCCCACCCCCCAACCACCTCTTTGTTCCACAAAATGAACGCAAAACACCGAAGCTTTTGTTAGTATTTGTAACTTTGCAACTCTTCAGGGATATGTTGTCATTACTACGCATTAAGGTAGTTATGTACTTAAGTAACTTAAGTTGGGAAAACACTATATCCTAACTAATTGCTAAGTTTAATTAAAGAGACTAATAAAACACAGAATAACTAAGGTAGTTCTACATACCTAGTCAGAATCGGTTTAAGTAATTAATACATAGCGGAAACAACGTTTAGTGTCGATTATGTTATCATCGGGTTAAAAAGTTAATGTTAGATGTAAACCTGGAAATAAGACTTACCTACTTGGATAGTAAAGCTAATATTATTACGAAAAATATAAAATGTACCTATGTGAACATTTTTCGTTTAACTCAACGTAGATTACACATTATTCTTTTGGATCCATTCCAGATGACCTAGATGTCAATCTTCAGGAATTTGCTAAAACTTACAGGTTCCACGATTAGGTATAATAAACAGAGCTACAAATTAAAGAGATCTGAACAAACAATTAGTACATAGGTAGGTATAGTAAAACCATTTCTAAAATGAACGCCCCTCCACCGAATTCAGTATTTTTTTTTTCTGTGTATTCTGTTTTTCTGTATTTCCTCTCACACGTTGAAATCATCACGGTTTTGTGGAGGGAAGTTCATTTTTAGAATGGTTTTACTATACATAAGTATATATTATACGGATGTAGTGTAAATCCGGAGACTTTATTCCAATCCAATTTTAAAATATTAAAATTGTTAGACCTTTCTACCAACAATAACAAGGTAAGTCGGTACTTGCTAATTGTATGTCATTTTAATTTTTTCATCAAAAATGGCGTTGCACATTATGGTCGACAGGTGCTTGCATTGATTCCAACGAGTCAGATTGGAGCAGATGTTTAACCACCTTGCTGTTTAAAATCACCTTCCTCAAAATAAGAGCTCAAAAAAGCTCAAACAAAGATTTTTCACAGAACAACTGCCCTGTCTGTTCATAAAAACTTGAAAAAATTCACTTGATCGGTAATGAATAATGAATGACCATCCTTTACAATTTTTGATTGTTGCATCTGGCTCATTGGTATTCATTCCGTCCCAAACGATACCATCCAAATTATAAGTTCCTTTCTATCTACTTAGCAAACTTAGTGGTCTATAAACTTTGCATGATTTGCTAATGTGGCATGTTTTTTTTAAGTTAGAAACTATTTTAAACAAAGTACGATTGCGAATAAGCCATTAAATTAATGAAACGCCATTGTTGACTCTTTCGTTATTATCTAATTAAACTTATTATACTCGTAGACAATTATTTTCATAAATACTTCGATTTGGCATACCTAGTAACATTACTTATTACTTTATTAATGCTTATTCTAGGCACACACGTCTTTCACTTTCCCATTAGCGATAGCTCACGATCATGTTTATTATTATAAACAATACAAACAAATCGTTTATAGTCTGCCCGTAACAATTGTAATTCACTGCGAATATTTCCTACACCGGCATCAGTGGCACACGACGCACGTCCGTCTTTATGTCACGCATTTTGAATATGAATAAGCCATTATCCAATCTTATAGAAAGGAGTTTTCTTTGTTCATATCCCAAGATGAATCCACTTTAGTGGGTGCGTGCGATCACGGGACCCTTACGCAACGTCAATTGCCCCATCAGAGGTAGCTTCTATCAAATAATTGTGTACTGAATAACCTGTGACCTCAGTTGCGACTTGCTATCATTATCTTTACGCTTGAAACCAATTGTATAACCGCAATAGGTAAAGGTACACTGGAAACCGAATGTATTTCGTACTAACCTTCATTTATAACGGAGACATTTTGTAAATTTTAAGGAAACTTATAAGACAATTTCTTAGTGTATGTATGTTTGACCTATCTTCAATTTCTGTAGAACTTCATAAATAGAAAGTAATTAGATTGCAAAAACTGTTAACGCTTTAAACTGTCGCATTAATTTGCATGCTTTATCAGCGGTTCTTTTGCCTCTGAGGAAGCGTGCCCTAGATCGGGTATGCCCATATTAAAATTAGCATACTGACTGCCTGGTGCCTACAGACACCATCCGCATTTGCATGCAATAAACATGCCGGTCTGCTTCCAAGTCACGATCTAGATACATCGTCTTGTCTCCATAATATCCTCGTTTGATCTGATTCTGATATCCATAGTCCACACGCAAGGCTTTGAAAGTCTCACGCCATTACTTCTTAACGAAAGTTGTGCGACTGACTTCCTTAATCAGGTTTTGTTCTGAAACTTCTTAAAAAGGCTCGCGTTAGATCACCACTACCTTAAACGTATTGTTGCACCGGGCTACGGCTATATTCATAAGATACGTTTTAAAGTGTATAAAACGTTTTTGTCTCTTAGTTTTTCATATTAATATTCTCAAGACCCACACATGCGGGACAGGCAAACGACCTGCGATTCGCAACTGCTACCCACATAACGTCTTGCAATCAACAAATCGATAACTTTTTTACTTGGTTGTGCTTATGATTATGTTCTAACCAAATATGAAATCCTGTTTATGGCAGAGTAATTCATTAGAAAGCCGGTGTGAATTGTAAATACACTGGTGGTCTTTCTCACGTCTTTGCTTTGTCTTTTTTTAAGGTTCTCCAACGGTTCTATTTGATTTGGGTTTGGTAATCAACCATATTTAAATTAAGCTTAATTAGAAATTAGCTGTGTTTTGCTCATAGATATCTCTGGTTTCGGTTGCTCAATTCCTTTCTTATAACAGATAGATAAAAGCAAATTAGAATTGGAACTGAATATTCTACATAATTTAATGTTTTATGCAAAAGCAAAACAAAAGCACGGTCTGTACTCTACGCTCCACTTCCGTTAAAAACAAAGCAGGTACAGAGGCAAGGCGTAGACCGACCATTACTCGGTTCAGTGGATCAGGTGCAATGGACATAATAGCATTATCATCACAAGAATCTCTATTGTTTATACCTTATAGTGGCTTATAGTATAGAAGTTCTAGATTTCTTTACACAACAGACATTACAGGTTCATAATTGATCGGATTCATTTCCTTTCGATTTCCAGATTCTCACAGATATTATCAAAGGATTTCCAAAGGTTCAGATTCTTAACTCTATATTTTTTTAGTTAGACACATAATAATTTCTAAGTACTATTTATCTGTGATCTTGGGTATCAAGACAAATAACCTAAGTTTCATGTTCCATCTAATAATAACACTAACTATTATTACCCTATATGGATAGCTTTTATGACCATAGCAAACTTAATCTTATTTCTTTCCTTTTACGTCACATTTTGAATTGTCAGCGTCTATGCTGACGCATCCCAGGCCATATGTCGAAGTTTCCTTGAATTCGCCAACGCGATATTCAACACTAATACCTACGCTTTGATTATTTTCCAGTTGCATATTAAATAACTTTGAATAGTTAATTAAAATGTTGTCTTGAATTAAACACATATACCGTTCTCCTTGGATGTTTTTCATAAAGTATGTATCTAAACTGAATTGTCTATTATGATCTTTGTCTCTCTACTAGTAATCTGTGATTAGTGTTACCATAATGTTCTGTGTTGTTCCATTATGTAAATTATGTGGCCATGTTTTGTTTGGACTATCAAGTTAAGCTTGCTTTAGCCCCTGTGTGTGATCCTTTGGAACCGGCTCAAGTATTTTAAAACTGAACTTTTCATGACACAAATCTCAACAAGCTGACGCCTACATTACAACATCGGTGATATTGTAATGGTTAAACAAGTATGTTGCTGACCTTCTATCAATTTAAAATAGCTTCAGCACTGTAGGTGTATGTGGCTACATACATTACTGGTATTTACGTAATATTTTAATTCAAGTCTTTTAGACAACTAGGTATAGTAAAACCATTCTAAAAATGAACTCCCCTCCACAAAACCGTGATGATTTCAAGGTGTGAGAGGAAATACAGAAAAACAGAATACACAGAAAAAAAAAACAGAATTCGGTGGAGGGGCGTTCATTTTAGAAATGGTTTTACTATACCTATCTCTAAGATTAAATCGGATGTAGCATTTTTATCAGCTTGGTTTTAAGACCAACTAAACGACAGGTTTACAATTTTCAGCCAAAATCCTTTCATGAGTTATAAATAGTGTTAGGTACAAAAAAAAATCTGTATAATATTTATTATTTTTATATATTTATTCATTATATTCATTATATAGATAAGGTAATATAATTTATCGGATTTTGTTGCAACGTTTTCCGAAGACCGATTTAAACAACAGTTTCCTGATCTGCCTCACCTTTTAACCAGAACACGGCTTTATTTATCTGAAGCCACTGAAACTGTTGATCGATATTGTAAATATTTTAATTGATTTATCGATTTACATGATGAAAGTTAGCTGTTGCAGGTGATGAGTGTTGGTTTAAACTTATTTTTCTTTTTATAGATAATATTTTTTCTATTTGTTTTAACAATCAATACATTACATGGCATGATAGCTAATGATTGTAGAATAGATAGTATCTACCTATTGCACTATGTACAATTTTTACCAGACACGATTAATTACGTAGGTAAATTATCTTAGTGGGCAAGTATGTTTACAATTTAAAAGACGAACCCATCAATTGCTCAGAGTTCGTAAATTACATAACCAATATACATACATATTCATGCAAATGCCCTTGAATGGGCAATTAAATTTATCAAAGAGTTTTATAAGGTATTGTGTCACGCATTTGTGTCATGTCACCTACGAGAATTTTACTGTTGTCTCTATTTTTTTCTAAATAATTTAAAGTTATTAACTTTAATAATATTCTGCACCTTATATGTATATGATAAGGTAATTTTATCCTAAATACCTTCACCTGCATATGGTAAAGCATCGAATGGGGATACCGTACATACCTACATAGGTACCTACTTATTTTATTTTATACATTTTAACAAACTTACAGCTTACACAAACAAATAATACATTAAGTAAGCACTAAAGGGCAATTACAAGTTTCTCACATTTATTACATACAACTGCATTATAAGAATTAGAAATCGGCCAAGACTGCATATTTGGGTTGATCGATAACATCTAACGACTTCAGTTTTTGCCCTCTACCCATTGTCTCACACATGAGGCCACATACCGTTAGCTGGTACAGTTATAGTATATTCATGGGATCAAATAGAATCTCGGTTAGCCAATACCCGCTAACTCACCTATAGTTTGCAATTCCTACATTAACACTTGTCGATAATGATCTTATTTAACTAAATACTAGAAAATGGTATTGATTAAATTACAAGATCACAACATAACCTTTGCCCTCGAGTGGGAGCAGAACTTTTAGATTAGCCCTGTCTGCGCTTACCACTACGCTATCGAGGATCTTTAGAAAACATATCACTATTAAAATATAAAAGTTCTTTAACCGGGTTTATTTATCACTGCTTTTTACCTTGTTGATACTTCCCTAAGTAGATTTTGAATTTAAATCTTTGAGATTCTTCACTTGTTCTTAGATTCTCTTGGAATTCTATTGAGCAGATTACTTCACACGTTCGGGTGTTGTTTATAAATACGAACTCGCCTCACGATTATTTTCGCGAGATTCACGTCATCCAGCTCGCGTTCTTTGCGTGCAAGTATGAGTATGACTAAATCTGTAACTCATTGCTTTATGACTGAGACTGAGTAACAACTTGCAGGAATTTAGTCGCCTGTAAGTAATCGAGTGTAATTTGTCCTGTGTGTTTATCATCGCTATTTAGACTAAGCGTTTCGTACTTCTGTAGCTTGATTTTGCTTACATCGCTCGCTGCAAATAAACAGTTTTAATGAAGCCTATTAATTAGCAGTCATAGTTATTAGTTTTTCTAGTGAATTTGGTCTTAAAAACCTAAATTCAACCAATAATCCTGGGTCATGAAATTACTTGTATTGCGATTGCAACTACCTTACTACCATCATACGAAAATATTATTACCGTGCTTGAGATATTACAGTTTGTATTCTTAGATAAATAACTTGCAAAGATACAAGGCTACTTCCAAAACTGAAAGTAAACAAAGCTATATCAGTAAACAAATAAAGAGCGGTAAGTAAATACATGAATAATACGGGAAAACATAATGTTGTTACTCCATAGTCTATTATAAAATTATCTAAGCATAAATGAATAAAACGGGAAAACATAATGTTGTTACTCCACATACCTAGTCTATTACAAAATCTAAGCGTAACCTTGTAAGAATGTTATTCAAGGCATTCAAGGACAGATTCAGCATCAGTCCCTTCCGAGACATCTTGAAAAGACTTCGCTTCCCCACGTCCGGTCCTTTGCGCATGCCCAGAGGGTTTCCCAATAGGTCAATGACAAAGACTGGTACAGCTTATTGGTCTGATGATTTACGTACGTCATAAAGTTTCATAGTAGACACGCACGCTACGTTAATGTCCCTGGTGTTTAGAAAAACTGTGTTTATCCTCGATAGTTGCGCTTGGTCACGCACTTAGTCGTTTTGAATCTTATTAAGGTCTTTTCTTGACATGCCTTTTTGTGTTTATCGACAGACAGTTGAGAGACAGCTTCGGGTTTAGTCTTTTTCTGAACGAACAAGTCGAAAATATTTTTTTATTTGGCTATAATATATTATAATACAGTTATGGAGACATTTCACTGTTTAAATATTTAAGTAGCGGGTAAGTGTCTACAATATTCATTGGAATGGAAAAATGTTTAGTTATCCGTATACTGGTAGGATGTCGTTAATAAAAAATACTAAACAAATGCATAAAATAACTATTTATAATAAGTGCCCGGCAAGCGAGTGTCACTTTGCTAATCTCGGCTTTCCAGAAATAGTTCAGTTGGTATTCGTGGGGAGATCGATATTTATGACAACATGGTAACAGGCTTTCTAACTGGAATATATTCCTCCATCAAGTAACCTCAGAATAGACATCGTGATTGGAAGCAATAAATTAAATCTGAAATATTGTAACTATATTCGTGACTATTGTATCAACGAAACGAATCGAAGAAAGCTTTACGTAGTTTACGCTGATGAAACATTAGTTGCGGCAACTCTCTGTAAAACAAGTCTAACTCACAAAGTACCAAGGAACAAACTGGGTTACTTCGGTACCACAAACAATATCAGATGTCCTTAGCCGAAGGTTAATTAATTTGGGTTATTGTTTATCTATCGACTTTGAGCTAAGAAGGCGAAATATGTTCAAATCGATAAAATCTGTAACAAGAACAACTAAACTAGACAGCGCCAGTGTAAAACTCAGGCGATAAACCGCCAGTCTAGGCTATTAGGCTATAAAAAGGGCAATTATATCGAGCCATATCAGAGAAGGCAAAGAAAGTCAGGTCGGCGGTCGCTCAAACTTGATCTGAACGTTCTCCATCAACCGGTTTAACCGGCGCAGATCCTGACCATCCATATACCGCTTTATGTATCGAGAAAACGTTATTCCTTACATAATACACGTTACACACTCGCAGCGATTTGAACTTGCTGCGGCATTCTGTGTTAGGCTAGGCGCGCACTAGGCAGCCAGGCTGCGGCAGCCAGGCTGCGGCAGCCAGTAAAACATATGACGTTGTATAGGAGACCGCGCACTTGGCAGCCACGAAATCTCGGCTGCGGCAGCCAACAAAACGCGCCTGTTTGCACGGCAGCCAGCTGGCTGCGCGCAGCCAGAACGTGTGTAGGCAAATGTATGTGGCTGCTGTCAGTCTCCGCGCACTAGTTGTAGCAGCCAGATGTATTTCGCGTTCGAACTTTGACAAGATGACGTTCGATACAGAGAAATTTATTCGGGAAATTGAAATTGGCTGTTTTAACTGGCTGCGCAAATATTCTGGCTGCCGCAGCCTGGCTGAGCAGCCAGGCTGCCTAGTGCGCGCCTGTGCGCGCCTAGCCTTATTGTTTCGCTTTAAATCAATGCGATTCAAACTTTATGTTCTACGATAAACTACTGCATTGTTCAAGCAAATGTGTAAAACAATGTTTTGCGAAATGTAAATAAGGATAATTTGTAAGCAAATGAAGTGAGCATGAAAGCAATGTGATATTTATGTAACAACGAAGGGTAAGGTGCAGTTTATTATTCATTAAACTGTAGGTAGGTTTCTGTTTCACTCAACCTTAATTTATGCCTTGGGGCTCAGTTATTATGAGTAGATTTAATTTTGCATTGTTCAATATTTTTCATGTCGAAGTAAACTTAGGATTTCATGTTGGATGACTAATGACTAACCTAGGTACAAGTAAATCTTTAAAATATTAAAAAAAAACCATCCATTATGCCACGTCTAGTCCAATAAAGAACCGATTACTATATTTACACATTTTACATCTACATAAGTGGTAGGTACGTACGTAGGCTATGTTTCGAGGTGAAATGAACGTAATACCTAATTATGCTGATGTTGGAGGCGTTTATGAAAACCTTTGACCCAACCTTAGCAAAAGTATTCTTGCAAGAATATGAACATTGCATAATAGATACAAAAACTCCTACGACAGTAGTAAAACCTTCATCACGTGAAGAAGCCAAGAAAGTGGTGTATGCCGTCATACACGCACAGATTGCAATGGAACTCACATGACTGTACTTAGCCGTTGTAGTAACTGATGGCCGTTTATTTATAGAAATTTCTTAAACGTTCCTCAGATCTTCTTCTGATACTGCTGCTGATAAGACGCCTTCGAAGAACGTAATAGAAAAGATGTTTGCAATGCTCCACGCAATGCCTAATCCTAACAGCCGCATCGTAATCGCATATTTGTTCGTAATTCTTCTCTTTGGAATCCTACGAGCATTCGAAGATCTTTTGTTGTTTTCTCCTCTCTCCTTCGCTCCTCATGTATCTACCAGTTGTCTGGGTATATATTTCATTATTGTTATCCGTAGTTTTGTTCATATGATGTAACTTTCTTTTGTTTCTTTATTCTATAATAGCATTTAACGCTAGAGGTCTTTCAACTGAAGACAATAACATTCCATGATTCAAATCGGAGGTGTCCGTTAAGATCAAAGGTTGAGATAATCATAATTGATCTGCGGTTAATTCGTTTACGTTCCGTTCTACTCGACTGGTAACGAATTACTTAGTATTTAATGGGGCTTGATATTTGAAATGAGATTGTGAGTTTGTTGGCTTTTCTTCAGTATTGATCTACTTTCTCAGAAATTAGTTACCAAAAACCTTTGTTACAGTATATTTTGGTGTCTGGTTTGGTATAATATGGTACATTTGATTCAATATTCTGCTACCTACGTGCCTTTTTCGTAGATGCAAATATTGCTGTATGCAGCAATATCAACATATGTATAGATATACACAATAATAAGTATAAGTATTAAACATTTATAGAAATCCTGATATATTTAATTTTGTGTCATTGTACAACTGTTCATCAAAAAGCTCTCGAATTACAGCTTTCTATCGTGTCAATAATTCTTGTTTATAGCCGATCAACCGATGTTTCTTGATGAGTGAAACCATTAAACAATGTGATGGACATAGAAAGTGGTCGTGATGAGATGCTTAAAGAGCAAATGTGGTAATTATTGCATGCTGATGACTTAATCAGATTCAAGTAAATACATTACAGAGATGAGATAAAAACAACGGTATTCATTCACAAAACGTAGATCACAAAACAATAGTAAGATCTTAAATTTTAAAGGTTCAACTTCATCCATTTCAGACATGCTATATCGTGACTTCGTGACAGTACCTACCGAATCCTCAAGAACTTTAATGACAATTGGTGAAACTCGTGCCTGTTAGACTAAATTTAATTAATATAAGGTAATATGAGTTCATCGGTTCAATTGTTAACCAAAATAGGTTAGTCTGTTACACTAAGGGTGGGTGATATCACACAATACTTCATCTGTACTGAAATGGCGACGCAATAGGGAGTTCAACAATCTCATATCACATTGCGATAAAGGCTTCCTAGTACCTACCTAGTTACATTTTACTGCCAAGCCAATCTATAGTTTGCCTAACTATTTACTCCTTTGTTTTGTCATCTTATAATAAATTAGATAGGTATCGGTACTTAGTAAATAAAACTATATAAAAAATACAAAGGAAATAAATAAACATTATGTTCAAGTTTAATTTCCCATTTTCACAGTTGTAACTGCGATGGAAACGATGGTAAACCTTAATAAATAAAATAACAATAACTCTTAATCCAGTACTTATGCGCCTTGCAATTTAAAAACAAATTAGGAACTGTAAATTGAAACAGTTAATTAAAAACATAGTATAAATCTAATAGGTTGTATATCTCGTTACTAACGCGTAGGTACTCTATTGAGTGATTGAGCTAGCTTGCTTAATAAAGAAATTAAGTATATAGAGAACAGTTACTATGCATCTTTATAATTATAAATCGCTGCTAGTAATTAACCTTATTTGTAGTTTTTAAACGAACTCTTTGATTCGTAAAACAAATCTTTAATCTCGCTAGACACGTTTATTTAAAAAGAAAGCGGTAATGTTATGTAATTTGATAGTGTTCCGTTGTATCTTGTCTATAAACATTTAAGTTTAATGAATATCTAATTGCTACACCACAGGCCTCACAACATGAGGTACGATCAAGGGCGGGACTCCTACGCATGGCCACAGAAGATTTAACAGTTGATAACTGTTCACGCTTAAGATGGTCTATCTATAACTTATGCCAACTCATCAATCACGATCGTCGCAATGCACAACAATTTAGCCACCAATGGGTCTTTAACAAAAAGCTATTAAAGCTGTTTTTATTGGAGTGTTTAATAAGACAAAATGCATTTAAATTTTAAATCTGCAAATTCACCCTTATTATTAATAATCCTCTTCATTAGGGTCACACACGTAACGTAATTTTCAGGAGGTACTGACATTACTTTTTTAAATATTTTCAAACCTAAAGATAAAATAACTGTATATTAGGACTTCTACATAATATAATTTTAGGTTATCCTCCATAGAACAGATTTTATACAAGCACGTTTTTCACTAGAAAAATTTAGCTTGCACTTGATTTGTAGTGAAAATTCATTACATTTTATAAAACTGAAAAGTCCTTCAGACGCATCGATCCACACTATTTCCGTAGCGAGAGCGATTTAACCATAACAATAACCTGTTTCATACCCATGGTATTCGGTATTGGTATTTTCACGCATACCATTAACAACATGAAAGTCATGAAATAGTTCGGTTGGGTACATGTTTTATAATAAACATTAGAGTTTAAATACAGTCAACCGCATAACAATCATTAGTTGACTTTATCACGCATGTTTGTATTGTCAATCAATGATCACATATTTTTGCGAGATTTAACAATGTTTTACCAAGCACATAGATATATCTGACTTGTCATGGTTTAAACAGTATTTTGTTATTGTTTCATTTATTTAATTAGGTATTTATTATCAAATAATATTAAATCAAAGTTAGTGAATAAACAAAATGTTTTTGCGTCTTTCCATAGTTCCATCATCATCTTTCTTCCATCAATAACAATCATTCAATCATCAACGCTTTATTGATTTAAAAACTAACAAGTTCCAATTAAGATGACGCTGCAGTTTTGCTTGTCAACTTAATTGGATGTCGTAAGAAATAAATTTAGAGACCAAATAGTTTAATAAAGCATTCAAACTGTTTACTGTTTGAAAGTCGATGATGAATGAATTAAAGATGTTAGTTTAGTAAATAACGGATTAGATTATAAAGAAACTGTAATGAAAAGATAAACATTTTGATTAACGATGAATAATATTACCAAAATATAAAATCATCTAATTCCTTCGAAACCTAAGTAAACAATCTATTATTTTTTCTTACAATGTGTGTAGAGACTTTGAAGTTGACCTTAGCTAGTAGCTCGTAGCAAACATTGCGATGGCACATCGTCGTATTTATTCGTACGACCTACATCCAATCAGGCCACTTATGCAACTAGGGCTCGTCCTTCTGTAAAGAACAATAAGTGCTAGTGCTAGACATGAAACGGAAGATCATGATTATCGCCGATTTCCAATTACATAATCTTAAAGGCCTTTAACTACAATTTGCACGCATTATAGTTGATTAGAAATTGCGATACCTATAGTAGGATTTGGTGGGAATCATCCAATGAGACGCTTCGTAACTTATACCTGTATGCCTTCCTTTTAATATTAGATTAGTACCTACCTACATTATATATTCATCATTATACTTGTCTTCAGTGTTCAACAGACTGTCAATATTGATTTAGATAACATTTGACCTAAAAAATGCGACCTTGCGTAGGAGTATGATTATTTGAATCTGTCAATATGTTGACTGGAGACGCATGCAGTCTAATAGTTTGTTTCTACAGATATGTATTTAAGGTCATTTAAATCATAGATTGTAATGATTTAAATCTGTCATTCTTTAAATTCAAGTTAGCTTTAAATACTAAATTGAAACTAAAAGATAAAATATTATACAACTAACTTCTCTGAAGAATAGATTATTGTTTAAAGTACCTATTATTCTAATATATCCCAGAAAGTGCCCCCGGTTGTCGGCACTTCAAAGACCGTATGCTAATGCGTTACCCTTGTCTCGTCTCGTTCAGACCTACGCTAACTACACTTTTACTTTCCGTGCTAGAGCATACTAATTAACTAAAACAGGTGCCCATTAGGTTAAAAGTTTAAGTAAGCCACCACTCAAAAAGATATTAAACAAAGCATAAGCTTTAACAGCGTTTTAGTTTCATATTACCCAGGTATCAGGTTGTTTTAACGAATTAGCTTAGTAGACATTCGTAGAATCCAGGTTTTTGATGCATCATGGAACATAATAAGCTCTGTAGCATTTATTTTACACCTTTCTCTCAAAGATAGTAAAGGAATGTTGGATCATTAATCAGACCCAAAGTGCCCATTCAGTCGCCTCAAACGCGGAGCTTACCGCTTCCATAGAAATTAATGACTCTAATATAAACACATGAAAATCCAAAGAGCCACCAACCGTGAACCTTTTTTTGTTTTAGCTGTAAACCTTTCAACCTCCAAATCGTTCGTTATTATTCCTAAAATTGAAAATTCCATGTTCTCCGTCGATAGTTTTACACCAGACTATTATGGTAACTCCCTGCCTTTTTATTTTAAACTTTTTATAAAGGAAGTGGGCAATAAGGTTAGTCCACTACCTGCTGTCCGGATCTGTGTTTCACACCTGCTTTCTAAAAAAATAAACAAACATCGACTATTTTGAGCCCATACTGCGCCATGGAACCATCAATATACTGCTGATGCTGACCGATCATTTTATTGTCTTTTACCTGCTTTTTGTTTTCTGATCCAACTCTTCTCAAATTATAAGTGATTGCTAAGTGTGTGACGGTCGTTTGATAGTTTTGTTTACGAGTTTAAAATTTTTCTTGGCACTAGTTACCGCAAAAATTATAATCTCCAGCAGTGTTACGTTGAGAGAGCTATTCGCGTCGGCCTCATTCACTCTCTTCGGTTAGTGACATCGGTCGGCAAAATTAAAAAAAAACTAAGTCCACTCGTAGCACTGGCAGGCACGACTGATATAAAATTCTAAATTTGAATCCCCACACGAGACGCGACCGCGTCACCATGTGACCGTTATTTTTCCTCCTTTTCATGCTGTTTGTATGACAAAATTATTTTTAATTTTGATTTCTCAGGTATGTTTTGTTCTACAATTTATTTAAAGTTAGTCACAAAGTTTTTTTGAATATCGTCTATTAAATGAAACATAATTAACATGCTATGGATGATACGTATCAAAAAAAAAAATTGCACTACAACTGACCTATTTACTATTCCTTGACAGCCATTACCCTGCAAATCCGGCAGATAATAAAAGTTTTATGTTTTCTTGTCTGATACTTCATTGTTCCCACCAAAAACATAAACGGATTTCATGTTTGTTTTAACGACTCGCAAAATTTAAAGATTATGCACCTGTTTTATGCATGTTAATAAATTTAAAACTGTTTTTAAAACTTACGTTGATTGTAGATGATATATCGTAGTTGATTGTAGATGATATGTTGTTGCGTACTGTGATTAAAATTGTCCCAACTAAATGTTGGGACACAGTACGCAACAACTTAAATATAATATAAGTATCTAAATATATAAATTATTATAAGACCTATTTACCCTAGATTAGGTCTTCCGAGTTCGTATGCTTTTTTGTCTATTTGCACAGTTCCTCCCTTTTGATCTAGTTTAATATTATATAATTGGGTTTTGAAAATACCTAGGTACCTACATAGCCTGTTGTAGATGGCGCCACCTTGTCGGGGTTAGTAGGATAGCGGCCTGTGGTTACCATCGCGGCAGGACCGATCAATAACGCATTTTGTACTATCTATACATTTCTTTCTTTGTCCGGTCACAGTATAACTAGCCCAATGTCACTCTATTGTACATATAGAAACTTTATCAAAATTACTGCTTACCTTGTATTTTTCTCATAGTTAGGCAAAGCCGCCATTCCACTTTATTTAGTTGGCTAGATCTTTCTACTGTTTACGTCATGCATGATTTATCTCTATCTAAATCTTCCAGTTTAACTGTTTAAAGAACAACATTTTACGTATGAATCAGGAAAACTATCTTCTTTTACGGCAAGAAAGTACAATGAAGATAAATATCATACTTATGAACTTTAAATAATTATGAGCCAACTTTTCATCATAATTATATTCGTACTTAAAATATACTTGTCTTATTTTCATAAAATAATCAATATTAATAAATAAAGCCTGTTAGACTCCATCTACTATCTTATAAACCTTTCTCAATCTTGACATTATCAAAGGGCAGTCGTTTGAAATATGCCTCCCCAAGGTATTCAAATTTCTGACAATGAATAGTTTATTAACCTATCCATAATGTCAACGATGGTTACATTAAACTGTGTAGATAATAGTAACCTTTAAAGCCATGTATTTATTACTTGCCCTTTCATTTTAGGATTTTTTTACGTAACATATTGATTTTGAGCAAAGAAAATGGTATTTGCATAGCTTCATGATCATCAACAATATTTATAAATATGTACAGTTGTACAAATACTTACATATATCTACATTACTTATGATAATATTTAATCTTAACTAATGATTTCTAATCGAATATCTATCCATAAATTTTTTTTACACCATAACTACTTAGGTAATTATTTTATTTTTAAAAAATAACTGCAAGTGGAATATGTTAGTAGATAATTTTGTCGCACAATGTTTAATAACCTCTGACTTTCATGATAAGATTTGTGTCAGTTTGTATGAACTTAACCTGATTCTCGTTCTTATCAGCGGTATGAAGACTGTGGTGCACCAATACTGATTAGTTCTGGGCAATTTTTAATAAGGGCGAAAAAATCACCCAAAAATTATTCGTAAACTTCAATTGAAATCAGTATCTTGATCGTCACTTATTGTTATTATTATTAATTCGGCATTATTTAAGAATTTGAACTTGATAATCTGTAGGTATTTATTTTCCAAACTCTGCTGTTTTAAGCGTCTACAACGCCTTCTACGGCAGTACCAAAAGGAATGTCGGTCCCAAATCCAGTCTTGTGAGATTCTCGGAAGCGTTATCCTGTCAGTTTTGTGGGAATTTATGAACCTGTCCAGCCACTCTGTTTTAGGGATGGAGAGACCAATAAATTATTGATTGAGTTTAGTTTACCTCTTAGAAAAACAGTACATAATTATGTATTTGAATAACCGAGTACTTATAGAGATCTAATATAACTTATGAAATGAATGTTTCATACGGATAATACCTACGTAAGTATTTCTGATAAATTTAATACGCGTAATAAATTCGCGTTCGCATAACATAATTCCCGCGGCCTACTCGATTTCTAGACAGGATATTAGTATGACCAATTTTTTTTTTCAAATGAGTACTTAGTTTTTACTACTCCTTGTTTTCTGGTTTCGCAATGCTGAACCAGAATGTGACAGTGAAATGACCAGGACGAATCCTTAGATGTTCACAAACCATTAGGTGCTCTACCTTGCGAAACAAATTACCCACTTTAAACCCAAACAAGCAAAGATGTCACACACAACTACACTCACTATTACGGCATTAGTAAAAGCACTCTAATCTATGTGTACTCTAATAACAAAGCAAGTGAATAACGGTGCTTACCATATAGGTACTGCGAACGGTGGTGAAAACGCTTAGGCCTTTGAGGCCAGTGGCACAATTTGAAGGTGTATGACCTCAAGTATTGAAAATTAAAGAAAAAGATACTATACAGATATATCTTATACTAGCCGACCGCCAACAGCTTCGCTTGCTTTTTTTTCATAAAATATAGCCTATAACCTTCCTCGATAAATGGACTATCCAACACTGAAAGATTTTTTTAAATCGGACCAGAGGTTCCTGAGATTAGCGCGTTTAAACAAACAAACAAACAATCAAACTCTTCAGCTTTATAATATTAGTCTATATTAAAAAGCTGAAGAGTTTGCCTGATTGGTTTATAAATCCTTGTTTGATTGGTTGTTATATAAAGTATATCGCCGTTATACTGCGCAAACCAATTAAATGCCCAAAAGTTCAAAATGAGATATCGCGTTTTTAAAGTTTGAGGTGTTGAAATTATAGTTTCTAATCTCTATTGTTATTATTTATATATTAAAAAAAGTACATTTGTTCATGTTCTATTAGTATGTAACCTCAGATATATAAAAAGCTAAATGCTTTTATCAAAATTTGGAGGTAACTGTCACTAGGTCTCCTATTTAATTGGTTTTCCCTGTCAAATGTCAAATCTCTTTATTTTTTAAATTAGTAGGAATATAGCGAAACGCGAGAAATTAGTTTTTACATTTATATAATAAACTAGTGGGTCGTGAGTGTGCGAGCTGCAAGCAGCTCGCATGTATTCTAAAATTGGGGGGGGTTTTGGTACCTACAAGTTTTTTTTGGTGGAAATCGATAATCAAGACGAAATTAAGATAAGAAGAGGGTATTCAGGAGGGCCTGGGGGCGTGGGGTCACAGCACGGCTCGCTTCGCTCGCCGTGCTGTTCCCCGTGGTCGTGGTGCCACACACGCAGCAAGGCTCGCTTCGCTCGCCTTGCTGCGTGGCGTGTGTCGTATTGCGGTTCGCTTCGCTCACCGCAATCCGACCCACGCGCGCCTTCATCAAATTCGTAATCCTCACCCCCATATTAGTCGGAAACGATACCCATATCAGTACACCACGGGCATCAGCACGGCTCGCTTCGCTCGCCGAGCTTATGCCCGTGGTCGCATTGCGGTTCGCTTCGCTCACCGCAATACGACCCCGGTCATGCTGCCATACACGCACACGCAGCAAGGCTCGCTTCGCTCGCCTTGCTGCGTGGCGTGGGTCGCATTGCGGTTCGCTTCGCTCACCGCAATCCGACCCACGCGCGCCGTCATCAAATTCGTAATCCTCACCCCCATATTAGTCGGAAACGACACCCATGTCGAATTTTTAGGGGAGGGGGGACAAGGGGGACAATCCGGGAGTCGCAGCACGGCTCGCTTCGCTCGCCGCGCTGTTCCCCGTAGTCGCATCGCGGCTCGCTTCGCTCGCCGCAATGCTCCACCCGATAAAATATTCAGTTTTTTCATTAAAAAGGGGGTCTAGGGGGGCGAGGGGGACAAACTTTTTTTGCTTTTCAAAACTATCTATCCTCCTCTACACAACTGTGAAAAAATTTTTCCTCTAGGTCTTACCGTTTAGAAGATACCATAGAGGAGGGGGAGGGGGAGGGGGAAATTTGAAAAAGTCGGAATTTTCCCCAACTCACCCCGACCCCCTGTATACGATTCTGCAAAAAAAAATATACCTTCCCATCCACCAACAGGGAGAACAATTATGTCAATGAGTGAGTGAGTGAGTCAGTGAGTGGTAATTTAGCTTTATATATTATAAAATAATAAAGCTACCCATGATTTAAAAACACCTACATAGCTGTCACTCGTTAAGTTACAAGATAAAAGGCGTCAAGATAATTGGTTTTCCCTGTAGAAAATTTTAAGAACTAATGAATTCTGCATACAAATTTTTGTGGTTTCAGGTCTTTCAGTTGTAATTGTAATTTTAATGTCATAAAACTATACAAACACATAGTGCCTTGGTTATTTGAATATTAATAATATCAAACTTCAATAGTCATTAATCAGTGCCAACCAATTCCAATTAGTAAATGGAGAAACTTGGACAAATACTTTATGAATGACTGAAATTCAAATAATTCAAATTAAAGTCAAAATAATCAAGAGTGAAGCTTGCTTGATGTTCTAAATTATGCCTAGATGTACCTTTGATCATACTGTACAGAAAATTCCCTGAAATTCGGAGGAACTATTTAAATACCTATACGAAGCTGGCCACTTCAGGTAGGCACTAAATGTAATTATTATCTTACTTGCTCCTTCCCACGGATTTGCTCGCTGATGATGATGGTCATGATGAAAAGGAACCTATGTGTTAATACAAGATGTCGGCGATGTCCTCACCAAATTTCAACAAAATTGGTCTAACCATTTGAGCGTGAAGAAGGAACAAAGTCACAAGCTTTCACCCTAATAATATTAGAGTAAAAGAGTAAGGAAAAATGTTAAAGTGTTTGTATAGAAACGTTACCATGTCCGTCCGAGACAGTCCGAGTACAAGAACAGAGTTCGGAGGCTATTCCCTTGAAAAAGGCCGTAAGACAGGGAGACGTTCTGTCTCCGAAACTGTTTACTGCCTCTTTGGAAGACGCCTTCAAACTTTTGAATAGGAAAGGATTGGGCATCAATATCAACGGCGAATACAGCACTCACCTTCGATTCGCAGACGATATCGTTGTCATGGCAAACTCGATGGAAGAACTCGGCACAATGCTCGAAGGCCTCAATCGAGTCTCCCAACGGGTTGGTCTCAAAATGAACAAGGATAAGACGAGAGTCATGTCCAATGTTAATGTAGAGCCTTCCCCTGTTATGGTTGAGAACTCGGCTCTTGAAGTTGTTGACGCGTATGTATACCTAGGACAGACAGTCCAATTAGGTAGGTCCAACTTTGAGAAGGAGGTCATTCGTCGAATCCAGCTCGGACGGGCCGCGTTCGGGAAACTTCACAGCGTCTTTTCGTTAAAAAATACCACTGATTGAAGACAAAAGTCTTCAATCAGTGTGTGTTGCCAGTGTTGACATACGGATCCGAAACGTGGTGCTTCACTATCGGCCTCATCAACAGACTCAGAGTCGCTCAAACGGCTATGGAGAGGGCTATGCTCGGAGTTTCCCTACGGGATCGAATCAGAAATGAGGAGATGCGTAGGAGAACGCGGGTCACCGACATAGCACAACGGATTAGCTCTTTGAAGTGGTAATGGGCAGGCTATATAGCGAGGAGAACAGATGGCCGATGGGGCCGTAAAGTCCTCGAGTGGAAACCACGGAAAAAAAACGGAAACGCAGCGTTGGGCGTCCACCAACAAGGTGGACTGATGATGGATGCAGGCTGCGAGCGACCGTAACGACTGGAAGTCATATAGGGAAGCCTATGCCCAGCCGTGGACGTCCAATGGCTGATATGATGATGATGAACACATCAGGTTATTACAGCCTAATATCCTTCTTAACAAATATTTTAAGTAGGATATAAAACTGTTAAAAAGTTTAGAACCATCACAAATCAGCTTAAAAATCATCAAAATCAAGCCGATAAACAAACAAACCTATTTTTAGTCGGGGGTTAAAATTAATCAAAACAAATCCATGTGTGAATGTCCACTTTCAAGGAATTTTTGTTCAACTAACTGTAAATTTTCTATTTTTTGTACAGCCCAGAGCAGAATTATCTGGATATAGTATTTTTCCTAGATGATAACTTGTATTAAGACGTATGAAATTCGACAGGTAAAACCAATTATCTGGATATAGCCTTTATTCTTAGACGATATTTGTATTGAATCGTATGAAATACGTTGAGTAAAACGAAATAAATGGTTATCCCTGAGGAAAAAAATAAAGTATTCAAAGAGGTCTCTTGGGGGTAAAATAAATTTAATCAATTTAACTGACATTCGTTGGAGACGATTGTGGTGACAGTCAAGTTAAATCAGCCTAATGTTTTGTATTTGTACACAAATCATAATTTGCTTGATTTACTTGATTATCACATTCTATAGAATCAAAACTAAAAGACATAGCAGTTAATGGGTTTTACCAGACGAAAGATCATAAAATTTTGAGTACTTTGGCATTTTTAGTTCAATTTGGACAAAATTTCGAGTTAATTGGTTTGCGCAGTATAACGGCGATATAGGCTATAATATAAGCTATAAGTTAAGGATGCCTATGTCCAGCAGTGGACATCCGATGTCTGAAATAGTGATGATGATGATTGATATTACGTAGGTAGTGTACAGTTGTATACAAACAGCATTAACTAGGTCTTTTATTTACCTACCCTAACAACAACAATTAAACTTTCTTATCGTAAAAGCTATAATGTAGGTAAGAACATTATTATTTCTTGTCGTAAATTGTTCCATAGTATCCACAGTCTAACCGATAATAATGATTCAATAATTCAATAACAAAGGCATAATTATTTGATTAAAGATAATTAAATAATTAAGTATCAATTTGTGTAAAGTTAGATTGTAAGCACCTAATGTTTGTCAGTGTGTAATATACATATATCGCGGTTCTGTTGTTTTGCTTTTAGAATATACAAGCATACTGACATACGGGTCTCCTCAATATAACTCATTTTATTTATTTTATTTATTTATTTATTTTATTTATTTATTAATTGCATACATGTACAGTTTATGTCAGTTTATGTCATTTTAATGGTCTTGGCTTGGGGATGTCGCATATAAGTTGTATTGTAACCTTGATTGTATCTCAGTCGTTTACCGAAACGCAAAGAAATAGACTCTGTGGTAATATCTAAGACCGACACCATATGGTTCCTATAATATTGACTTTAAAAAGTCCTTTTAGCATAGCATTATATATTTAGCATTTATATATGTATAATAAAAAATATCTATCCATGTATGTATATTATATTAAGTATATCCGAAATCTAGCACCCGTAACACAAGCTTCGAGCTTACCACGGGGCTAGATGTCGCTGTGTAAAATTGTCCAGTAATATTTATATTTATATTTATTTATATTTATAGCATGGACCAGAACGAGGCGTGCAAAATGTCATCAACACTTGCGCATGCGCAGTATCGCGGCATATGGCTCGTGACGTCACGACTGATGATCCCGCCAGACCTCTGTTATTGAGATTATTGGTGTCACTTTGCCGTGTTTCTGTCATATGGTTACCATGGCAACCGTTTTTTTAACTGCATTATTACTGACATCGTGAATCGTAGCAGGCTGATTTTTGTTAAATTATGTGTGTATGAGGCCACGTCTTATCATACCTGAGCAAGAATTTAAAGATTTACTCTACATTCGTCTTGTGATGTTCGGCCCGCATAAAATATCTCGAATTTTAACATTGATATGAGGCTAACAGACAGAATAGGTACTTTGGGAATGTGTTTAATACCTATTTACTTACTATTATTATTTACAATATTTTTTACAGATTGCCTGTAGAATCAATAAGTGCTATTGTTTTTCTATCTAAGTATAAATATTGTTCATTTATGATTTCTACATTTAATGAGATCACGCAATATCTGAATAGTTTAGTTGGGATGGGACACAGGCACTTTTCTCTCAACGAGAGAAATAAGGGCTTAATTCACCAAGCTGGCCAAGTGCGGGTTGGTGTGGTGAATGACACAAGTATTTCAAACTTTTCAAAGTTGTTAGAATTATGCCGGTTTCCTCACGATATTTTCTTTCACCGCTAAAGCACGTATTTTCAAAGCCCACATCAATTTTTCAAGAAGAAAAAATCCAGAGCTGTGCGTCAGAGATTGAACCCACGACCTTCAAATTGAAAGTCGAGTGCGCTCCCACTTAGCCAACACGGCTCAGCTAAGTAATACATAATTCGAGTTATGAAATAAGGTAATACCAATAAAGTATAGGCCCTAGCAGGGCACAATTCATATGTTAATAGCAGTTGTAATGACATCGTAAATATGGGTGCCCAGTGTAAACCGTTTTAAGAAGGCAATTACGCAACGTTCTCAATTTTTATTGGCTATGATAAATTCCTTCACATTGATACAGTATTTAAAATATTTATGTTATTGTAGCGGAGACCAAACGCCTATTTTGTAAAATAAAAAAGTAGGAACGGTTACATGTTCCTTATGTAATCTCACTTGTGAATTACGCTTCAAACCTTGGAATCCTCAACCATTAGGTAAACTTGCGAATGATTCCGAGCTTTCCCAAATTAGATCGTGGTATGTTGAAGCTAAACTTGGGCTAAATAAAGACCTAGATCGGCCGTCAGTGGCCTAGCATTTGCCTCACACATCGATTGTTAGAAAGAGCAGTTTTGAACTAACAGATGTTCGTTATAGGCCATAAGACCAAATTAGACTGAGCTAGGACAATTGTGTTTCTTTCACTGCTTAAGGATATTATCGTGTATAAAAAAGTTATGGACTTAAAGGATAGACCATTCATTTTAGGGTAGCGTTGGATGTTAGGAACGATGTAAGAAATAATACCTACGTGTAAAGAAAATATAAATCCTGTTCGCGCCGAATTCACTGATGATGATAATGACGACGCGCTATAGTCAAAATCACGAGTAGATGCAATACAGAATACGCGATAGTCACTACTACGTTGAGACAGCGTCATTGTGAACGAATATGAACCACGTTACGTGCTCTGATTGGCTGTTTGGACACGCTAGGTCCTAGACCAATAAGATCGCTGAACTTACTTAAATACGCGTTGTGATTGGCTGTCCCCGCACCTTGCTTCCCTAAACGATGTAATTTTATATTTTTCAAATACATTCGCCATTTTATACTACTAACTACTGGTTCTCATTTCAAACCTCCTCATCTTAGACATTTAGGAATCATAGATTTCTCCAATTAAACATATTAATATTATGTAGCAACCACGCGGCTACATAATTTGATCCTTCTTCGTCGGATATATTGGACGATTACGGCGAAATTACGGCCGAAAGTCCTAAGCAACCTACGGACCCCTTTGTTCGCGATACACGGAGGCAAGACAGGCAGGACTTCTACGAGGTCTAGATTATTCGCAGTGTGCTTATTACAAGAGACTTCACGGAGCAGATCAAGACACCAACAGGATTTGCGCAATTTCGGTGCTGTTGGATACGCAGTTTGTACTTGCACGTAAGTACTCCTATTTTCACAAGCCACAAAAATGCCTTTGTTGTCCCAAGATGGGGAGGGTACTAGTAGAAGTCGCGATAGATCTCCATATAATTCTAGTAGTGATGTAAAAACTGAGCAAATCATGCGCGATTTAATTAGAAAACGAAAAATCGTTATAGGTAGATTGACCAAATTCGCAAGTCATTTAAATAGTCTACTTACCTTTACTGGTCAATCTCATTTAGATTTAAATTTACGTATTACCGGTGTAAGGACTCTTTTCTCCGAATTTAACGACATTCAGTCGAAAGTAGAAGAAATTGTGCCAGACTCAAATATCGACGAACAGTTAGACCAACGTCAGCTGTTCGAAGATCAGTATTATAGTGTTCTGGCTCAAGCTGAATCTATTCTAAGCAAAGGAAGAGAGGTACCTACTTGTTCCGGGTGTCATCATAGTTCTAACAAGTCAGTGTCCGTAAAATTACCTATAATTTCATTACCAACGTTTGACGGTTCATATGAACACTGGCTCGAGTATAGGGACACTTATTTATCGTTAGTGCACAATTCAACAGATATTAGTGACATACAGAAAATGCACTATTTAAAATCTTCGCTAAAAGGAAGTGCACAACAAGTCATAAACGCTATTGAAATATCAGCTAATAACTATTCTGTTGCATGGGAGCTCATTATAAACCGCTATAATAACACAAGACTTTTAGTACACAGTCATGTCAAATCGCTATTTACTGTCCAGGCACTGTCGAAAGAGTCACCTTCGCTAATTAGGTCACTTATAGATGTTATTATTAACAATTTACGCGCTTTAAAAACACTTGGTGAGCCTACGGACTCATGGGATACCCTGATAATTTACATTATGGCTTCCAAGCTGGATAAAACAACAGAAAGACAGTGGGAAGAACACAAGGGTTCATTACTGTCCGACTGTCAAGTTACACTAAAAGTTACTGATTTTCTCAAGTTTCTCAAAAACCGGGCAGATCTATTAGAAACATTGGCACTTTCTCACACTAAAGATGACACTAATTATAAAAAATATAGCTCAGTTAACACTTCACAAATTTCACAATGCAATGTTTTGTCCAATAAGCCGCCGCAGGCACCATCAGCTGATCGTAAAACATTAAAATTTCCTTGCATAGTGTGCAAAGGAAACCATCCGATTTATTCATGTTATCACTTTATAAACTTAAATTTAAACGCTAAATTAAAAGTTGTTCGTGAACACAAGTTATGCGAAAACTGCTTGCGTTCCGGACACAGTGTAGAAAACTGTTTATTCGGACCTTGTAAATTATGCAACTCTAAACATAATTCACTAATCCACAATAACAACAGTAGCATAAGTGCCGCGGCTATTGAGACAAGCCTTCCCCCGCGCGCCGCGGAGCGGGAGGTGGAGACAACTTATTCGAATGACAAAAATCAATTTATTCAAGTTAGTAGTATTCATACGCACACAAACCAGCAGTGTTCAGATGTTCAATCAGTCTTATTGTCTACTGCTTTGGTCGAGATTCGCGACAAGTATAACAATTATCATGTCGTTTGCGCATTACTCGACAACGGTAGTCAAAGCTGTTTTGTCACACACTCTTTATGTAAATCGCTAGATATTCCATTAATACAGTCCACTCACGAGATACGAGGGGTAGGTAATATGAAATCACATTCTTCGCAAATGTGTGATATTGTTCTTAAGTCACGAGTAAGTACCTACTTAACTAATATTAAATGTTTTGTTCTGCCGGAGATAACGGCAACGCTGCCAGCTGTTCAAAGCGCACACTTTAACATTCCACAAAACATACAACTTGCAAATTCACAGTTTTTAAATTCGCAAAAAATAGATATTTTGATAGGCGCGGACTTATTTTGGGACTTGCTTATCGATGGCAAGATGCGTTTACCGAGTGGTCCGCACTTACAAAATACGAAGTTAGGTTGGATGATTTCAGGTCCTATCAATAATACGCTAAATGATAGACGTGTCCAATGTAACTACACACAATCTATTGATAAAAATAGGGTACGTTCATTCCGAGAGCGTGAGGATATGCCCACACCTCGGGTCATGCGCAAGAAGAGCGGGTTTGCGAGGATTCGTTCATCACAACCACTACGCGAAAGTGATGGAAGGTTCTCCGTTCGCAACCCACTCAAACAATCGCCCGAAGTCTTAGGTAACTCATTTACACAGCCCCAGGAACGTTTCTTCTCTTTAGATAAACGATTATTACGCGCACCTGATAGCTATAACAAGCTTTATTCAGGTTTTATAAACGATATTAACACATAATAAGTAACATAATTAACTTATTCAAATAATAATTAAATTAACTAAACAAAATTACCTAAAGTTCTAACATTCTATCGATATTTTTATGTTATAAGCGTATGAGTCATCCGCTGCATACTAAATTACTTCAATATTGCGCTCAACGCGCGCTATAACATAGGTAGGTTAGGTAGTAAGTATAATACACCTACAACGTTTGACCGGCCGCGCGGGCCGATAAATTACTTAGAAATAAATTAATACCTACCATATCATATACTAAATCTTATATTAAAAAATCAATTTAAATTTATTTTGTAACGCAAGATTATTTAACGTTTAGATAAAATAAATATCTACTGACTTTAATTACAATTTATAACAATAACTTCACTTCTTTTGAATTACGTTACGTTACGCTATATATATTACGCATAATCGATATTTTATTTACATTATGGACCGCTATACTTATTGTGTCAATTAGGTAGGTTAGGTATACGAAGATTATTAGCCGATTTCGGTAGGAACCTAGCTAGTAAGGTGACTCATCAACGTGTCGTTTGTAAACGCATTTAGGTATAATGTTATGATCCCTTATGGGAAACCTGCCTAGACAGATAAGCTATTAGTTTTCATTTTTTCTATTATACCTATTGAGGTAAACAATACGCGGGTCCAGTGTTCATATTAATCGAAGAATTTCGTTTATTGCTTATGTACTTATATCTTTTTACGTTTTTGTTTACGCGCTTTTTATTGAGAACTCGTTAGCGACCTCTCTTCTGACGCCTAGGTATTTATAGCGCTTAAGCGTTGTTTACTATCTAGATGCGGTCAGTCCGCTAAAATATATTCGAATAATGTTACGTAATTATATTGACGATTAATTCATTTTTTAATTTAAATCGTAAAAATGATAACTCTCAGTTTATCACAATGTTTAAGAAGATAGTATTAAATACGCACAAGATTAATCTATCTAATTTTCATACACTTAACGTATTACGCATTTTTTACCTCATTTTTGTGGCTTGTGGGAGTTTGGGGTCAAAATCGTGTAAGTACCTTCTGGATGAGTCCTAGGAAACGCACACCTTACCTTCGAAGCGTACCTACATGACGCTTCTGTGTCAGATCGAAGCTATCCTCAACTCTCGAGCACCAGCACCACTGTACTGACCTCAGACCTTCAAGACCATCTGCCTCAGTCCTGGACACTTCATCTCTGGTCACCCCCTGACCGCGCCTGTCTTCGAAGGATCTGCGAGACCTGCCTGCCTACGAGACACACGCTATGAGAAGGCCGAGCAGCCTCGTCAGTGGATACATTGGAACAAGGAGTCTATTGGAGCCTGAGACCGCAACATAATGGAGGAAAATACCGAGGAATACAACCCGATTGATGGAAAACAAATGAAGCTGTTGTAAGCTACTGCTTTCAAGGCCGCGGGCATGTTCGCGCCGAATTCACTGATGATGATAATGACGACGCGCTATAGTCAAAATCACGAGTAGATGCAATACAGAATACGCGATAGTCACTACTACGTTGAGACAGCGTCATTGTCAACGAATATGAACCACGTTACGTGCTCTGATTGGCTGTTTGGACACGCTAGGTCCTAGACCAATAAGATCGCTGAACTTACTTAAATACGCGTTGTGATTGGCTGTCCCCGCACCTTGCTTCCCTAAACGATGTAATTTTATATTTTTCAAATACATTCGCCATTTTATACTACTAACTACTGGTTCTCATTTCAAACCTCCTCATCTTAGACATTTAGGAATCATAGATTTCTCCAATTAAACATATTAATATTATGTAGCAACCACGCGGCTACAATCCTGTTATTCAGTAGTTCAGTGTGGTTTTTAAAGGCAATCTGATAAAGCTCGAACAATGCAGTAATTTGCATGGGTGTGACTAAAATTAATGTGAAGATACGTAGAGACCTTATTACTTAACGCTCTCAGTTTACAATAATTAAGAAAAAATGCTTAGGTACACCAAAAATAAGCAAAAACAGAGATGAACGTCTAACAGAATGGAAACAATAATGTTTACGACAGCGCTTAGCATCTTAGGATTTCGTAAATTTTAAGTTATTCAATGTCTAGAGATTCAATCATACTCTTATAATTTTCGAATAAGACTAGATATTTGGTCAAAGACATGCGTTATGAAGTGACACATTCTCCAATTGAACCGTGTCGCAGCGATCTCGAATTAGCGCCAATTTGTGCCTCCGGTGACTCACGGGGCTCTGTGTCCCGAGGACATTATGTTCATCACAGATAAAAACTGTCATATATTTGTGAACATGTGTAGATGTTTCTTATATAATAATATAACACCCGAAAAACACACGCTACTCCATTTCATTTAATTGCATTGCATTTCTAGTCAATGTTTCGAAAATGTCGCCCGAGAAGAAGTTATAAATAACTAGAGAAAATCTTAAAAGATCAATTATTTGTTTATTATCCGCGCTAAACACGATGGACCACTACAAAGAAATAACCCTAAAGCAAAGGTACACTCCAAACGAGAAATAAACTATAATCACCAAAAGCAGCTTTCTAACACTAAAACCGTTTGATGACTTGATCAAAGACGAAGATCTCAATCACCTTTCCCGAGAGACAGCTCCATAAAACGGAACAGTGCAATGGCATTGACTGCTGTGAAGTTTATAGCTTTGAAACTGGCCGGGAATGACCTTGCTTCGCCTGAATCGGAAACCACGCAATTGCGCTCTTCCCAGTTGGAATTGGAATCTACCAGTGGGAATTATAGTTATACCTACCTCATCAAGTTTGAGGCCTTCTGTTGAGGTCGGATAAACGGTAACCTTGACAATTACTTGTAAGGGTTTATTTATCTCTTATTATTTGAGCCTCTCTTAATCCGTTATCAATACTTCCTGGATAACTTTTGACCGCACTCTTTTAAGGTTATCGGTTTTATAAACATTTTGCTAAAATAGTCATGTATTTATACATTATCTTAAAAGCATCTAACACCGGCTGAAGTCTTAACATTGCTATTCCAATATCAGTAATGGCTTCAAGAGAAAGGTGATAATGTAAAGAAATGTAGGTGTATTAATGGACACTCGGCTTTCCATATAATGTTTCCTCTACCTACCTTTCCCAAATAGGTGTTTACCCATCTAGTTAATTTTCTTTTGCTTGTGTAACTTGTACCTTTATCTTTGTCGGGTACGTATTATACAATATCTTTGACCCTTACGTGCATCTCAGAGCCCATTTCAATAAATCACCTGAGTTCATTATTATGTGTGTCTCAAGACTGTCCATTGGCCTTAACGCATTACTTATTGGCTGTAATGAAAAATGATCTTTAGAGGCTTACATTTCTTTGTCCATGCATAAATTTAACTTTAAATTTAATAGGATTATTGAATATGTGTAAAGTGTAGCCCGTAGAATAATTTATATAGGTAGTTATGTGGTTTCGGCATTATAGGAGTACATACAATACAAGGTATGACTAAATAATATTTTCTTTTGTTCCCAGGATGTGGTGGACTATCACCGGTAACTTTGGAAACATTCTACCCATCGATTGGACCAAATCGTTCTCCAGAAAGATGCATATCCCTACACTCAACTTGAGCGATAAGAAGGTTAGTCTTGTACAAGAATACTATGATATCTTAAATATTGGAGCTAAATCAGTCCGCGCTGCGCGCTTGTTGTGTACGCACGCACGCTAGATCGCTTACCTGACGAAACTTATAACACGCTCGTCAACACGCAGTGCGGTAATTTGAAATATACAAGATATTTATCCAAAATGTTTTCGTGCCCTATTTGCAAAAACAATTTTTCCGACGGAGTAAAATGCTCAAAGTGCTCGACAACGTACTGTTTTACGTGTGCAAACATAACCGAGTCCAACTACCGCAAACTTGGGCCGGCTAGACAGGCTGCTGTCCAGTGCACCAGCTGCAAGAATAACCAAAGTATGCTGTCCCCGACGGTGTACCCCAGCTCGCCCGCAGCGGCGACCACCCTGGACCAAGTTCTGCAGGAGCTACGTAACGGGATCAGTGGGATCAATACAAGGTTGGAGCAATTGCCATTAATAACCCAGGAAATGCAAACCTTAAAGGAACATTTTGAAGCGTCCTTTTGTACACTAAAGAAGGAAGTATCCGAGAATACCATACAAATTAATCAAGTTACCAAGAGAATTGATTTACTTGAATCACAAAATCATCAAGATTCGAACTACCCCCAGCTTAAAGAAGAACTCGAAAAAATTACGTATGATCTCAATAACAAAGAACAGTTGTTGAGAATCAACAATGTCGAGATAAAGGGAGTACCCTACAAGAAAAATGAGAACTTATTTGATATTATATCAAAAATTGGTGACTCACTGGGTATGGCAGTAACGAAGAATGATATAAACTTTGTATTGAGAGCCCGCTCACAACACACAGAAAAGAACATTATACTAGGATTCATCGGAAGGTATTTGAAGGAGAACTTTGTGGCTTCAGCCAGGTCGCGGAAGAATGGTCTACTGGCAGAGGACCTGGGCTTCGCAGGAAACACCGCGAGAGTGTTCATTAATGACCATCTTACAAGAGAGAACAAGCAGCTCCTCACCAAGACCAAGAAGATTGCTCAAGAGAAGGGTCACAAGTATGTCTGGGTACAAAGCTGTAAAGTTCTCACTCGTAAATCGGACACTTCGCCAATTATTGCTATAAGTAGTGAAAATGATTTATTTAAACTAAAGTGACTATGTTTTTTCCTTTTTCTAACTAATGTTAACAAAATATATTTTGTATTTCTAATTAACTTTATCTTAACCTACTTAACTATTACTTATAAGCCAGAACCTAGCTATTGCCATTATTTTATAAAAAATCTATATTTATATATCAAAATGTTTATTATTTGTATGAAATTAATCCCAAATATGTATCTGTTTAGTACTATAAATTATAACCTCTATTTATGTAAAATATTCATATTATATGCTACTAGTGTTATAACTAATAAAAACTTTTATTTGATATATTTTTGGAGTTTCTACTTTTACATAATCATTATACTATTTTACCTATTTTTAGTATATTTAGAAAGAAACAACCTAATCATACTTACCACTTGTCATATAATATCATACATTACTAATACATTAAAGATCACTGCCTCGCATTTAGTCGCTAAGCAAGTTGTTTATAAAACTATTTACATTATTCACATTTTTCCTTGTCATTATTCCATCCTGTGGATTATAATATTTAACACTTATTTTCAGTCAACAATTTGTCAAAAATTAGCCAACATTCTCATTGTTTTATTGATTGACATAACTTATATGTCAATTATAATAATCATATACATAAATTATAATCACATAACATGTCTGCAGACCTCTAACACACAAAACATTCTCATCTTTTGGTTAAATAGCAGAAATGCATTCTCCTTCCGTGCATGGCGCGGTCGGAGATTGTGTTTATGTTAGTTAGTATTTACTATCAAAATGTTAGAGGTCTGCGAACAAAAACTTTAGAGTTTAAACGGAATCTTATGTTGGCTAATCATGATATTATTATACTGACTGAAACTTGGCTGTTGGACGGAATAAATAACGAGGAGTTGTTTAGTGACATGTACTGCGTATGGCGGCGCGACCGAGACTACGCGAGTACTGGCCAATCGCGTGGTGGCGGGGTCCTTATCGCGGCGCGCCGTCATCTGACTGTGCGCGCGCGCCCGGAATGGCATTCCACAGCTGAAGATATCTGGATATCGGTTCAGTTCAAGACCAACGTTTCTAACTCATCCAATATGTGTAAATTGAATATAGGCTGTTTATATCTTTGTTCACAAAATCAAGGCTTACCTTTTTCTACACAGTTGTCTAATTTTACTGATAAAGTTTTATTAATATCAAATGATAATCCCAGCGACAAATTAATTATATTAGGAGATTTTAATATGAGTGATATTGAGTGGACCTCAAATCAACCTGAGATGAAATTATCACCAGTTTTTAACTATTCAAACACAAATCATATTGAATTAAGTGATCTTATAAATTTCTGTGACTTCAATCAATTTAATTCTGTTAAAAATCACTTTAATACAATACTTGACTTAGTACTCTGTAATGACGAGATTTCGGTTATGCGTTGCCTAGAACCTTTGGTAAATGAGGATAACTACCATCCTGCGTTAATCTGCAAATTAAAATTTGTTAACTTATCTTATATTTCTCCTAAACCACGAACAAAATATAACTATTGTAAAGGGAATTATTCCGCTATGTGTCAGGAATTAAATAAAAATAATTGGGATTCTTTGCTATCTGATGGCAGTGTGGATGACGCCTTAAATCTATTTAATAAGATATTGATTAACTTAAGAGATAATTATGTCCCGTCTAAGAAGTGTAATAACACAAGTTTTCCTATTTGGTATTCACCTGCACTACGCAAAATACTAAAGGAAAAAAATAAGTACCATCGGAAGTTTAAAAGATATGAGAATAGATCAGATAATAATTCGTATAAAATACTAAGATTAAGAGCTGCGAGAATTGAGCGTGAATGTTACTCTGCCTACATACTACGTGTAGAAAATTCTATCCGTGATGATCCAAAAGCTTTCTGGTCATATATTCAAGGAAATAGATTAAATAATTCGTATCCATCAACTATGACTTTTAATAACAATGATTTATCGAATGGTATAGATATATGTAATGCATTTGCTGATTTTTTTGATTCTAATTACCTGCCCATGACAACAGAAACATCAGACACAGCCACAAGTAGTCCAATGGTTAATAATTCTGTAGGAGACATTTTTTCAATTGAGATATTAGAAAGTGGTATTCTAAAACAACTTAAATCATTGGATAAAAACAAATCAGCTGGTCCAGATGATTTGCATCCACAATTAATAGCTAGTTGTGCTGCAAGCCTGTGCTACCCTATTAGCTTATTATTTGGACGATCAATTAGAGAAGGAACTATGCCTAAGATTTGGAAGACAGTGACCATAACACCAGTACATAAAAAGGGTCCAAAGAATGAGATAGCTAATTATCGACCCATTTCTAAACTTTGTGTTCTGGCGAAGGTGTTTGAAAAAGTCGTACATGATCAGCTTTATGCAGCACTGGGACAAACATTTCTGCCACAGCAGCATGGGTTCTTAAGGGGTAGATCCACAGCAACCAACCTAATTACCTTCATGGATTCTGTCACAAAGGGAATGGAAGCTGGAGGTTATGTGGATGCAATTTACACGGACTACAGCAAAGCCTTCGATCGAATTGACCATAATTTACTACTAATTAAACTATCTGCAGCTGGCATAAGAGGGGACCTACATAGATGGTTCACCTCTTATGTCAGAGATAGATGTCAAACCGTGGTTCTCGGAGGCTATGCGTCGTCCGTGTATCCTATTCCTTCAGGAGTACCACAAGGATCAATCCTCGGTCCCCTGTTATTTGTAATTTTTATCAATGACATTAGTGTCTGCTTTCAGAACTCAGACTTTTTACTTTTTGCAGATGACATGAAAATCTACAAAAAGATTACAAGCAATAATGACATAGAACTTCTTCAGCATGACCTTGACAGATTTAATAATTACTGTACCATTAATAAACTTGACCTGAACATTTTAAAATGCTCCCATATTACCTTCACAAGATCACTCATCCCTCTGAATTCTGTATACAAAATTAATAATCAAGTATTAACTAAGATGAATAGCATTGTTGACCTGGGTTTAAAATTGGACTCGCAGTTACGCTTAAACGAACATATTGAAGGAAGTACTTCTAAAGCCTTAAAAATGTTAGGATTTATTTTTCGTGTAACTAAAGATTTCACTTCAGCAAAATCTTTGAAAATATTATATTGTTCATTAGTTAGAAGTCGACTTGAATATGCTTCCCAAGCTTGGAACCCTGACTATCAAATTTACATTAACATGCTGGAGAGGGTTCAAAAAAAGTTCTTAAAAATGCTTAACTATAAACATAAAATAATCTGTTGTAACTATTTGGATAGCTGTAAAAAGCACCATCTTCTACCTTTGGAACAGAGGCGTGAGACTGCAGATCTCACTTTCTTACACAACCTGGTCTTGAACAAAATCGATTGTCCGAATCTTCTATCGTCGGTCGGAGTTCGGATCCCGCACCGCGCCTTCAGCCGCTCTTCTCGTAACCATATGGTGCTTCACACCCCGCATTGTTCTACCAATTATCGTAGAAACTCATTTCTTGTTCGCACTAGCCGCGTCTTTAATAAAAAATATTCCCATAATTTTGACCTTTTTAATAGTAAGGAAAATAGTTTCAAAATTCTTTCTAATAACTCCTTTTTCTCGAATAAGGTAACTTAATATTATGTTTATAATATAGCTTAATATCTAAATAATATATTTAATTAAATATATTCTATAAGTAAATATATAAATAAGTATATTGTATTTAGTAGGTATACCTAATGTTTAAAACTTCTACTATGTATCTAATAGACCTGGCTTATTCGTGTTGGTTGGGTATCCTGGTTAAGATACCTAAATAAATATTAGTAGTTTAGTTATATTTTGTTTAAAAATTAATCTAATTGAGCAAACTTAATTTAAATTGTACCTATGAGTTCTACTTTGTTTTTGTTTTTATTATTCTATTACTTGTTTTAGTTTTGGATGTAAATTCTTTTATTGTACTATATGTGAAAACTTACTAGGCTTATTAGACTATTGTTATGCTAATCTATTTAAAAATGCTGTTTAGTTTTCCTAAGATGTAAAAATAAAATAAAATAAAATAAAATAAATAAAATAAATATCGCTTCCCATTTTATTCTCCAATTTTACGGTCAATAATTAACTATCTCTATCGCTTAATTAATACTCCATTCGAACACACGTGAAAACTGTGAAAAGTCAACTGATCTCCTGAAGCTAAAATTGAAATTAACATTGGCTAATATTTCCTAGTGTTTTTAAACGATTAATTTTTTTACTTAACACTACTTGGCACAGACAAATTAATACCTAAATGTTTGGATTACTTACTACAAAATGTATCTACTTATAGGTATTGTGGCAAAAAGCATTTTTATTGAATTGGATCTACAATTTAATTTTATCGTCCGCACTGATGACACCTTGAAAGCGTAGATGATCACAAGTAACTGTTTCGAACGCAGTTGATAGCCCGAGACCAATCCTAAACATATCAATTCGTTGCGGTTTCATTTCTCCGTAATGAATTCACTTAAGCTTCAATAAACACAACTGTTGATGTAACTTTGTTTGTACCCACGCTGTCTCACCGTACTTGAGGAACGAATAATTTGGAGCCTCCTTTTGTTTTGTGAGAAACTATTATTTGGTGGTATCATTAGAAATGATTGAGGCAAAGGCAAATTTATTTTAATGGTAAACTATTTATTTAATGGCTAACGACCAGTGACTTCATACTGTGATAATTACAATACCAGTAGGTAGGTAGATATATACTACTCAATGTAAAAAAATGCATATCTACCTATATAAAAATAAATTTACTCGTGCTACAACCAAAATTATTAACTTACCTATCTATCTATCGTCCGGGCTTAAGTCTACCTTACTTATTGATAATTTTACTAAAGACCTTGATTGAATTCCCACTGTAGTAACGTCTGATTATGTTGGGTAAGTACTACTAAGAACCCGGGACTTAGGGATTTGGTATTGATAATGATATTTATTTAATTACCGAGATCATAAATAGACTTGAGCTTACCGTTAACGGTAGGGCCATCGATGAAAGTGGCTTGCTCTGGTTGCACTGGTAAAATAATCACACAGATACAAAATACACCCTGTGAAAATTCATGCATGGAATATGCTGTGAATATTCTGAATCTATTGTGCCATTGTGCAGCGAACAAAGGCAGAAATCAGCATCTGTTTCGCATCAGAACGACTACTTGGAGAGATTCAATGTTTTATATACTCCAGAAAACAGAGAACAATAAAACAAGTTCCATACTTTTTATTTTGTCATGAAATAGTAATAATAGTTTTGTTTCTCCCAGGGGGGGTCCATTTTAGTAATTAAATTGGTAATTGCTGTATTATGCTGGCAAATACCAATCTGAGAATAGAGAATAGAATACTCCCGATCTTTTTTGAGGGCAGTTGTTAGCAAACTAACTACAAGGATTTATACCAGCAGACGTAAGCGTCGATCTATGTACCTACTATAATTATACGAACCCGCTTGGTAAGCGTGGTAATAATACCAAATCCCCCAAGGCCCGTTATAGTTACGGGGAGACCCGGACCTAGTAGAGGGACGTATTATCAGTTGTTTTGAAGAGACTAGTGTTCATATGACCCATAGATATAAGAACAAAAGAGAGACAAATATCGAAAATTACGAAAATAATAAATGATGTATTTTGTTACAGAATTCCCTGAGTCCTGATGACGAGATACCAAGTTCTGAAGACGAGGCAGTAGCTTCAGACCTGGACATGCACGCGCTGATCCTCGGCGGGCTGCATCAGGACCACGAGTGTCCTGTGAAGACGGCTGATGAGGTAAACGATATATAACAAATATTGATAAACAATTAACATAGCAACATCTCGCAACCAAGTTCAAAGGTTAGACAATGTGAACCATGTGATCAGATTATACCTATAGAGCTATAGATGTGGAATAAGACACAGACATATTTGCTGCGTAGTAAAATTTTTTTTTTTGCCTAATATTAAATAAAAAAATACAGGCAAAAATCGTCACACCACCACGACACGACACCAATCGATCTTATTTAGTAAGACATTCGCAGATCGGTATTATATTGGTCTGAGAATGTCTTTGTATAATAGTCTTTTCCTTAAAAAGCTAAAACTTTTACATTCAAATTATAATAAAGTTTAGAAATTTATGTGACAAAGAATAAACAGGTATTAACTTCTGATCTACATTTGTATTATGTTGCATAGATATTAATGTATTTGGCCATTAAAGCTCTTGAACATTTCAATGATATAATCAAAATTCTCATAAAACTTTCAAAACGTCTTGAAAATGTAGCGGTAAAATTTTAGTTTTTGTACAATATGTATTCTAGTACTTAATTAGGTTAATACTCGCAATACAGTTACCTACCTACCTACTGCATGTACTATCGTTCTCTACTTTATCTGTAACCTTGGTTTTTTCTTCCGAATAATATTTATTTTATTTATATTTTTATTTTCTTTACAGGTGATCCAAGAGATAGATGACATGATGCAAGACACTCCGTCTTCAGAGGGAGACATCATAGAGTACAACGAGGCTCTGGAGAAAGGGAAGGAAGTTCTCAGCTCCCCGCTCTATGAAGATAGTATGTTCACATTTATTTTAACTATCATGGTTTTTAACAATATTAAAACACGAAACGGGTAACATACCCGTTTTATAAAATGAATAGTATAACTCACGAAAAATTTTGAAAGTGAAATACCCAAATATATTTGGATATATTATCCAAAGGTTGCCTGGAAGAGATCGCTGATAAGGCCGCCTATTGTACATTTAGTTTAGTTTGTGTTCTTATATGTATTGTATTGTCTTTTAAAGTGTGCAATAAAGTAATTATCTATCTATCTATCTACCCATACGGGTCTGACTGTAAGGGTCATCACTGATTCCGCACTAATTTTTGGAGTTTCCGATATTTCGGCACTGTTACAAGCGCCATCTTCACGGAGAGACTATGTTACCGGTTCGTGTTATAAGTTCACAGTTGTTCTCTAGTCAGATGAATCATGAAGTCATAGAGATAAGGATGGAGTTGTGTCGAATGATAAAATAATACAGAAGAAAGTTAGTTACCTACATACATTTGCAATCTTACATGACATGTGTGCTTAGAAATTCAAAACTTTCATAAGAAATCGTACTCATATTTAATATTGTAGGTAAGTCACTGTCTTTGTTAATATGAAGAATTTAAAAAATATTGTTTAATAATAATTAATATCCGTTATCATTAAAATTCAAGAAAACAATAGTTGACACATTCTACATTAAAAAATACAATAAATTTGTTATGCAAACGAGACAACCGAAATTATATAAAGTCGTAAAGTTAGGAGAAGAGTTATTGACTACCGCAATCGAACGATTTATATCTAAGTTGTAAATGTAACTTGAATCCTCAGAATGGGCGGATTTTGTTTCATGATTACGAACTTGCTTTACGAACTTGCTCAATAGATGGCATTACTGTCTGAAATCCAATAAATACTTCAGACAGCTAAAAGTCATACCTAGTATTTTTCAGTAATACTTTAGGCCATATACAAGTTAATGTTTTACTGTCTTTGCTTTAATGATTCCCACTTCTAGTCTATCCAACCAAATGACCCAAGAACATTCTCAACATAAAACCCGTCATTACAGCGCTAAAGATAATGAGGAGACTTTTTGCAGCACTTACCAATGCTGAACCATTATGTTTAAACAACGTAATAACATAATTGATTTCGTTGTAAATTATAGTTCTTACTCAACTATTTACGGTCTACAGAATGTAAAGACCGAACATTGGCTTCGATGAGTATGTGCCATTAAAAAAAATGTTATATGGAATATACAACATAGTGAACTTAAAAATTCAGAACGACAATACAACTGTCGCGAGTTACTATGCTTTTTGTCTATAGATTAGATTGGTTGGTTGTAAGTTTATTTTTATTTAGATGAAAACTAAAAACCTCGTAGCAGATTTTCTTTATGTAGAAAAACATCTCAAAGTTTGAGTGATTATTATTGTTTAAAATTTAGAACTGGCCGGTACAAATTAACAAGGACTTATTTTACGATCAGTGAATCATGTGCGTATATACAGTGTTGTTATGAATAAATGTGGCAAATTACATCATGGGACAAAGATAGAGCACTTATCTCGTGCTTGCAAGGACGGCTTAATTGAACTGTTTTCTGGAATCCGATGAGTCAATCTCAAAGATGACTTATTGTAGCGTACATTCATCATAACCAATTGTTATCTGAGCAATATCTAGTTCAGTTTCTTTTTTAAACATCAAAAACATCTCAAAAATATGAATAAATCATTATAACTGCAACTTCCGTTATTAGCGCCGAAAAGTGGCAAATATAACACCTACTTATCTACCAAACTAAAATTGATTACTAGCATAAACCGCACTAATATTTATTTCAATCCGCTCGCGGCTTTGCCTGTGTTAAAATGGGGTTTCCCGCGGTAAAATGTATTTTATCGATATGTTATTCTGATCTTTGACGAGGGTTAAGATTTCAAAGTTCTTATTTCGCGCTCTTATCTCATAAAGCTCACGCTGTAAGTTTTCTTACATAATAAAAACAGCTTTAGTAAGTTCTCGTTGGCCCCACTAAGTGAACCAGTCTGTCACTTCAATAACATTGCGTCATACAATATAAACAAGTCAATAACTTTCTCGGAAATAAGTCTGATCTCTAAAGTCCAAATTAGATCAGCATTTTAATAAGAGATCGTTCACCTTATGTCTGCAATTCTATACCGTTGACCTTAGTGGGTAAGATTGTTTATTGCTATAGAGAATGTAGGTGAAGAGGTATAATCTAGATGAGGAATTTTTGTTTACTTTTCGATATGGCTTGCTATTCTGAGAATCTAGATTGAGTTTATTTGTACGTGAGGTTAAATACCTTTGATGAATTATTTTAAATTCTAGCATATTTTGAACTCGTTATGTTATCTTAAACATATAAGGTTCTTAGTCTAATTTGGCAATGATGGGTATACATTGTATTAAAAAGTCGTATTCTGTAGCCCTAAATTTGACGTTTTGAAAGAATGTCCCTGTTTTAAAGAACCGAAGTAGTTATTAGGTACAAGCCAATAATAATCCTATGCGTGTGGCCCAACTACACACTGCCGGATTTTTGAAATAAGAAGAAAAATTTAAAATAAGAAGAATTAAGTACCTACTTAACCTTTAAATTAAAACTAACTTATCATTTCCAGAACTCCGTCAACTCTCCCTCTCGCAACTAAACGAAATCTTCATGGAACTAGAGACCCTCATCCGTGAGTTCTCCGAGACTCTGATCGCTGAACTGGCTCTACGTGATGAGCTGGAGTATGAGAAGGAGCTGAAGAATACCTTCATCTCGCTTCTTCTCGCGGTGCAGAACAAGAGACGGCAATATCACGTGGAGAAGAAGAAGCGGCCGGTGCCTCGCTCTCCGAATGTTAATAGCAGCTCTGAGTCTAAGGTAACGGTTATTCATCTGCCCCTTCCCCTTTCCTTCTCCCTCCCTCCCTCCCTATGTGTTCCCTTGTGTTTTATGTGCCATTTATATCGAAAAAACCTAAAGATTACTTGGGCAAGTCATTAATCTAAACAGAGGTATACATATGGCCTTAAACCTATTATCTACATCCATGTAAAAGCTCTACTTAACAACTCTACCTCTCTCAAGCCCAGTTTGAAGTATGTAGTTGATAATCTAGTATATTTTTCTACAAGTAAATTCATTATGCTATTTGTTGTTTGCAGTACTTGACGACCGTGATACCCTTCCACCTGGACAACGGCCCGCCAGACAACCAGTCTCTACAAGTGCTCATCAAAAGTAAGTTTCTTTGAATGCAATTCTTAGACACTTAAAAAAAATTGAGATCGACGAGAGAGATTAACTAGGCTACGCTGGCTAAAATAACATATGTCATCCTTCAAACCTTGTCAAGATGTTTTGCTTTCACCGTTAGATCACTGTTTTCAAAGTGCACATAAATATACAAATCTTGAGATGTGTGATGACGAGGTTTGAACCCACGATCCTCGGAATAAAATTCAAGTTGAGACCCTTAGTAAGAGGCTCTAAAAACCTTTTATAATTTACTTTTTTTTATTTCCAGTTCTGAAAGCTATCAACGAAAACAGCCCGACTGTACCGACCCTGCTCACAGACTACATCCTGAAGGTGCTGTGTCCGACCTAAGGTTACAGACGACACTCTCTAGCTAATTCCGTTATATTCAACATTTCAACATTTGCACCAAACTACCCTCAACGATATTGTGAATTGGGAAATTACAAGAGCTATTAGGTATTTTAGTTTTGGTTTGAGACGAATAAAACTACAGTCCAGATTTGTCAAATAAGTTATGTATGGTTTAAAAGTAAATCAATATATCAATTTGGTTACAATTCCAGTGACAAAATCATAGATAAATCATTGGACATAGATCATTAGACGTATGCCAATGTCTAAAATTGAAAATGCAACAAGACTCGATATATTTAAAAGTGTCGTGTTTTAAAACGCTTTCCTGTCAACATATACACACACCTGGATCGCGGTTGCTTTGGGAGATAACAACCTTTTACCTGTTATCTCCCAAAGGAACCACGATCCAGGTTTCATGTTTGGGGGTTATTCTTACCTATGTTAGACATACACATGAAAGAATTTTCACGCTTGTGAATTAAAGGAAGGTCTGGCCATCACAGGCTCTTGGTCTAATACATTAGAATGCATTCGTTATATTTGAACGCTATTTAACGATTGTTAAAAAAATTGCATAGTAAAATTTAAAACAAATTAAATGAGATTGTACCTAAAGCCACTAGAAATCGTCTTCAAGAATAATTAAATCGTAATCATTAATCATTACTCTTAATGAAATATTTCCTATGCATAAACTAGTTATACAATTGATTCCATCTTTATACTTTCAAACACGCATTTTAAATCTTCTGACATAACTATTTTAATGATTCCGAGTAGGTTCCAATAACTATAGAAAACTATTAAAATTAAATCATAAATTACACGTTTAGATGTTGCATGTAGCACGTATACTACATTATTCCATTATAATCAATATTTATATAAAATAGATTCATACAAATCTTGATGTTCGTGAAATAAGTACTCATAGTATCTGATTCAGCAATGTTGATTATGTTGAAGCTTACATTCAGAATAACAATAAGCAAGCTATAACTGCGATCTGCGAGCATGTATGAACAGTAAGCAAACGTTAATGTATTATCTATGTATAAAAATATCCATGTACGTAGGTATATTAGATATATCAGAAATATAGCACCCGAAACACATGCTTCAAGCTTACCACGGTGCTATTTGTGTTTATGTTGCTGTGTGAATTGTCCAGAAATATTTATTATTATTTATTCATGTGAACTTATCAAATAAGAGCTGTAGAAAAGTATAATTTCAGTTTTTAACGTCTTGATTCTGCTTGTTCATTTATAGCTGGCTTATTAGTATTCTGAGGGGTTATTTTTATTAGTTTTAAGTCGAATATTATTGCCATAACACAATTATTTTGATTAATGTTATTCAAATCTTATTATTTGCATAAATGAACTGTGATATCATTACGATAGTTTATTAATAACATCTTTATCGTTATATGCCTTCGATTTTTGTTATTTTTTCTCAAATTCGACTTGTAAATAATTGATGAATTTAATGAAATGGAATTGTCCTCTTAAGTTTAAGGCAACATCGTATCAAGAGGCTTGTAAATATTTTTAAGTGTCTGCTTTTGGTCTTTGTAAGGCTTCATCTGTGGCAGCCGTTAAGTATCAATTATATATTTTTATGGAAAGGCTAACACTTTAACGCTCCGATTTGTAGATTTTTGTAATTTATTATGCATTTCACTCACATTATTGAACGAAAACTGTAGGTTCTTTACAGATATTTGATCATAAACCGAAAAATGTGTATAAGGTTAGTCAATACCAGCATTCGTCTACATACTGATTATTCAAAATAACCATTATTTAACCATAGACACATGACATTTGCGTTAAAGAGGACTTAATACAGTTTTATAGAAATACAATGCAGTGGTGAATCTATTGTTTCCTCATTACGACTCTTTTTGTTAGCTATAGCTTAGACGCAGTTATCTCAGCTAAATTGTTATTTTAATATTCCGATACGAAAGTAGTTATAGTTTAGTTCTAAGTTGTATCTCTAGTCCGAATGTTTTTAGTCATAATTTGTTATTATTAAAAGAAAATAGATAATAATTGCATGGTAAATATAAAGATCGTTGCTGTGGATTTAAACTTGTAATTTTTTATTCAGTTCGTGTTACTATAAGCTTACATCGCACATTTTAAATTTTTAACTTAGATACACTTTGTTATGCATTGGATATAGAATGATCTGAAAAGTCCTGAGAGCTTTCTTTTGGCCACAAGTAAAAAAACGTAAAAAGTAAAACATAAATTAAGTTTTTGAAAATAATGATCATGATTTGAATATTCGTTCAATCTCAAAACAAAGTTTGTGGCCAAAAGATACAGAGTGAAATGATAGGCTATCGTCATTGTAAACTACTCATGTATGTATGGTACCCGATTGAATAAAGGAGCTTGAAAATAAAAATGCATTTTTTCATGTCTGATTCTTAGATTTATTACCTTTTCAAAGCTTCCAAGACTTCCTAGTGATATAATTTAATAGAATGGCGAAACAGCTTTCATTACCACTAGCCAAAAAGAAAAGATTTAACAAAGCCTTTCGATAGCCTTTTAAGTAAGTACTAGTTGACCCGCCCGCGGCTTCGCCCGCTTTCTATAGTTTTCTCACCTTTAAAACCTTCCCTGGACTACTACGAACATTTCAAGACCAAAACCAGCTCAATCGGCCCGGCCGTTCCCGAGTTTTAGCGAGACTAACGAACGGCGATTCATTTTTATTATATAGATTTAATAGAATGGCGAAACAGCTTTCATTACCACTAGCCAAAAAGAAAAGATTTAACAAAGCCTTTCGATAGCCTTTTAAGTAAGTACTAGTTGACCCGCCCACGGCTTCGCCCGCTTTCTATAGTTTTCTCACCTTTAAAACCTTCCCTGGACTACTACGAACATTTCAAGACCAAAACCAGCTCAATCGGCCCGGCCGTTCCCGAGTTTTAGCGAGACTAACGAACGGCGATTCATTTTTATTATATAGATTACAATTACATCGTATAATTATGAAATCAATTGGAATCAAAGAGGCTTCTTCTTTAAGGCTATAAGAGTCCGCACAAAAATTGGGAACTACCGTTTAACAAAATGTATGCGAAAGTATTGCCGCTTAAAATATTAGAATTCTGTAGCAGGGTTTAGTCTTTAATTGAGTTGTCAAAAGGAGTTGGCTACTCAAAAAGGTTATAATCTGTATTCAAAGTCTACCACATGTGCTGCTGAATGAAGTTCATGAAGCTGGTGACCCTGGAGAAGGCAGACGGGTGTTGAAGCTGGCACCCGGCTTCGGCCACGAAAGAGCTTATACCAATCTGTAAATGAACAATTAGGTATTCAAAAGGTTACTTATGTAAGTACTTAATAACTGAAGAAATATTAGAAAGAAAGAACATTTTTATTTGTGTACAAATTTGTATTATTTGTTTTCAGAGATATTGTGTAGGTACTTATATAGGCTCAATATAATAAGTACTGAAACTATTTTCAATTTTGTCATTATTTTCTGTATGTATGTATAATTATGTCATTTATTTCCAAGATCACGTCCTAAAGATCACTTGGACAAGAAAAAATATAGGTCTAGGGCACAGGAAAGGCTATATTCTAGCTTCCTGTTATGATAAGGCGTGGCCCCTATACAAACAAACGGAGTCGCAGTAAATAAATAAATCTCACCAAAGTAGGCACTCCATTCCTCACGACGACCAGCGGTCCGCCGGAGTCGCCGCCGCAGATACCCACGCCTCCCAACCCACTGGTGCAGATGGTGGAGGCATGCACCCACTGGCTTCCGAACGAGGCTAGGCACTCGTTCACTGTGATCACTCGCAGGTTCACGTGGCTCACGAATGTGCCCGTTGATACACCGAGTTGAGCTGGAAATTGAAATAAATATTGCTCAACAATGAACACAGCAACATCTAGCCCCGTGGCCGTGGTAAGCTCGAAGCTTGTGTTATGGGTGATATACTTAATAGAATAAACATACATAGATCATCATCATTTCAGCCATAGGACGTCCACAGCTGGACATACATAGATGGCTGTATATTATGATTTCCAGTTATTACCGTCGGATACAACTTGCATCCACCGAAAACCATACATACGAGTAGATATGTATTTGTTATTATACATTATAGATCACCCAGACTCTCGGAACAAATATTTGCGGATCGTAAAAATGTTCTTTATTAATACTTTAACGAACTTACCATCATTAGTCTTGCCGAAGCCTGCGGCGGTGGCCCACTGTCCCGCGAAGGTCTCGAACAAGTCCCATCCGGAAGGTAGAGCAATTGGCTGGATAGCAGCTAGACATAGAATAGCTCTATTAACAATTATGTATAAATACAAAGTGCGTCCTATTCTACAAATTTTTTATATTATTATGGTCATATTTGAACATGAAACGGGTAACATGGCGCTTGCAACAGTGTCGAATCAGTGTCATTTAAAACCATGATTTAAATGTTTTTGAGATTTCCGATATTTCGACACTGTTGCAAGCGCTATGTTCACGGACAGACTGACTCGGTCTGTCCGTCAGTTAAAAACCATGATAGTTTAAAAAGTTATATAATTATGGTCATCAAGAAATGCAACTTCGCATTAACGAATTGAAAAATAAGTTCTACAATGATTTTCAGCGTTGTCAGGCTAAATTAATCTTAACACTATGAGTGCCCACGACGCACGGGCAAGTAAACCCCCGGTATGACGGCCGGCGGCACAGTGTGGACATTGAATGTGCTAAATAATGTGTCTTACTTAATTAACATCTTAATAATCAACTTGTTTAAGTTGAGTTCCACCTAAAAAACAAACATAAACTCAAACGAAAAAAACTTACTGGAGAACCAAACGCTAGTTGGCAGATAAATCATAGCAACATCGTTCGTCAGCGGGGGGACAAACTGCGGATGCAAGACCACGGTGTTGGTGTTGATCCTAGTACCGCCGCTGAAGAGGAACTGCGAGCCTAGTACCACTGTGAACATGTACGCCTGGTTGCGGCCGTCGTTCCAGCAGTGGCCGGCGGTTACTAGCCGGTTGGAAGACACGAGAGAGGCACCGCAGGCGGATATGCCTCCGCTGACAAGGTATGTTACGAGACCAGCCTGGAAAGCAATTTATTTGTTGAGTCTCTCGCGGAAAATACACAAATACAGTAAATCTTACAAATTATATTAAACTTATAGTGAGTTCCTACTCTTCTAACTGGTCCCCGTGTGGTTGTCAGACCACCACTCCCTAGAAATATATCAAATTCCCAACAAACCAAAAAATAAATAACAAAATATAACTTGAATTGTATCAATCGTCACTAAATTGTACTGGGTTCCAATCTAACCCATTACCTATAATAGGTCTTGGAGGATAATATAATCACCACTCTTACCTTAAACCTTTTACTTAGTACCTACCACTTGGTAAGTGTCCCTGATTTAACATTATAGTCTGGGATCCGTAGTACATGGAAATCAAGTGATTACTAACAATCTAATTTTTGGTGAGTAGCTTCGTTTCGATGAGACGTCCAAAGATATCCTATACCCAACTCTCGATTGTGGTAGCTAACAGAGATATCAAGGATTTAAAAAATCAAGGATGTAAAACCGGGATAACGGACCTCGAAATTTGTAGGACAATATGTTATAATCTCAAGATAATTATCTAAATTATATAAAAACATGTTTGTCCTACAAAACCTATGGTTTGATCAAAGAGTCCGCCATTTCCAAAATGTATCGAAAACGAGGTCAATTTAAATGATTACTATGATTACTAACCAGCTGATTTTGTGTTGTATACTTAATTAATATTTATAAAATCTAACGGACATATTGTCCTACAAATTTCGTGGTCCGTTATCCCGGTCCTACATCCTTGAATTTTTAAATCCTTGATATCTCTGTTAGCTACCACAATCGAGAGTTGGGTAAGTATAGGATATTTTTGGACGTCTCATCGAAACGAAGCTACTCACCAAAAATTAGCTTGTTAGTACCTAATCACTTGATTTCCATGTACTACGGATCCCGGACTATTACCAAATCGGTAGATAATAAACAGGCTAGCCTCAATACTTACCAAATAGGGATGGGCGTTCACAGGGGCGCTCACTCCGCCTACAATTCTATCCTCTCGCTGCAGAATGACCTGGTCTTCCAGAGCCTTCATCCTGGTGGCTTCAGGGATGCCCACATTCTCATGGTATCCAACCCGGACCTCCTGAAACGCTGAAACGCCAGCCAACAGCAAAGCGAAAACCACGAGAGCGCGCATCGTTGCTTCACACACTGATAATTTAATATCAGTTCAAAACTATGGATATATAAAAACGGAATAAACCAGCTCTCTTCTAAACTAAACTGTTGACTTATAACAAAGACTCGTCCTTATGTATTATTTCGTTCTGTTATCTAATAAATCCTCTTTTAAAGTTGTGATTGTAAGTTTTGGTTTTTCCCTTGCAGGTGAGTGATTAGATTTAATTAATATTGAAATCATCATCGTCTCTGTATATCTGGTTCACTATCAGACGGGTAATTCGACCGGCTACCCGTAACCACCGGCTCACGCAGAAATAGATATACTTACTTTATTTAAATTAAAATGATTTCAAAGAAGTAATGTGATATTATCACTACAAAAAAATATAAATAGTAATCCTAATAATATTGGTCTAGCCAAGTAAAGATTCGACTTAATTTAAATAAGTAGATGCTGTAGGTAACATAAGATTTTAGATGGCTACTCCTATATCAAAACTGTACCTAAAATACCCATAAGTTAAAAAAGAGCTGTAACTATTAGATCAACTTAAAACCTTTAACTCTGTTCTAGATAATGCCCCAAGGTTGAATGTAATTTGTAATCCTTATCTATACTAGATATCTTTTAATTATATAAAATTTCCATTTCACAATGTTATTCACCGTACTCCTCCGAAACGGCTTTACCGATTTTTACCAAATTTTATATGCGTATTCATAAGGTCTGAGAATGTATGAAAAATAGATAGTAGCCGTACTATCTATTTTTCAAACATATAAGGTCAAAGAGACGCATTTTCCCCCATATACGCATTTAGACTGGTTGACCTTAAGATTTAAGGGTAGTAGAAAGCGTGCGAGGCTGCGGGCCGGTCTGCTAGTAATATTATCACGCTGAAGAGTTTGTTTGTTTGATCGCGCTTATCTCAAGAAGCGCTGGTCCGCTTTGAAAATATATTTCAGTGTTGAATAGTAGGTATATTTATCGAGGAAGGCTTTTGGATAACAATATGTATCTAAATATCAATACCATTTTTGTTATCATATTATACCTCAAGAACGGCTGGGCCTATTTAGGAGCTTTTGTCTTATATTGTTATGTTGTTTTAAAATAGTCGTAGTGGCCTAGGGAAGGCCAACTAGTATTATTATAATAAATAATGTTCAATCATTACATCGTCCTGAATAATATGAGGCTTACAGTTCCTTACGTTGTTAGTATCTTCTAATACATTAAGAGGCCTATTACGTGAAATCGCGAAATTGTTCGGTTTTCTCGTCCTAATTCTATGGTTTGCGTTAGTTGTTTGATATTACAATTACATCTTTATAATAGTTCGTTTTCTCCTCTACAAAAGTAGTAAGAAACATTTTAGATAACTTGTTTATATATTGAGTAATAATCATTCTCCGGATACATGTTTCGTAAAAAACGCTCGAAGACCTGTTTTCTCAGCTCTAATTTGTAGATTCTAATGAATATGGGCGATCAAACTATTTTTTATTATGTTACGTATATCCTATTCTTCATTTAGAGTAGAGTACATTTTCGTTAAATGCTTTTATTCTAAAGATATACCGAATTTAATATCGACCGAAAATGCTTCGAAACAAACCTCAATAACTCCGAAGTTCTAAATCAATGGGACGTCATATTTATATCAAAATATTTATCAACATTTGCTTAAACTATGATATTAATTTTAATTTGTAGAACGGTTTTGGTAATTTTTTATGAATAAAATAAAACTACCATAATTTAGTAGTTTTTTCATTCAGCCGGCTTTTTCCATTTAGTACCGCGCGAGCGCTTGTCGAGGTCGGACCTATGTCGGTTGTTCTTGAATAAAATATAGAAATATTTCGTAAAATGTCAGTGTGTGGGACTGTCAATTGCTGTAAAAACGCTGTTAGTGTGCGTGTATGTGTTATTGCGATACTACGACCGACATAAGTTGATCCGTTGATAACGATCAATTGTTATTTTTATTGATAACGGTCAATTGTTGTTGTTGCTGGCCTAAGAATTGTACCAAATGTTGCTGGCCTAAGAATTGTACCACATCATTGTCATCTTGTTTTACCTTATTTATTTGGAGGTTATGCTGTAGGATGTGGATTGCATATCTAAAGTTATCTATCCTAATTAAAAAACAACAAGGCAACTTTTTTTGGTGAAACCGTCCAACGACTAAATGTAATTATGCCTATGATTTTTTTAGATTATGACTAACTTGCCGACCCGCCGACAGCTGCGCTTGCGTTTTTACGTTATTTACTAGTTTATGTTTTATAGCCTTTTTCGATCATTTTACTATCCAATACTGAAATCATATTTTAAATCGGACCCGCGGTTCCTGAGTAGCACGTTCAAACAAATAAACATGCAATCTCCTCAGCTTGATAATTGTAGTATAGATTTCCATAATATTTATTACAAAGAAAATATTCCGTAATTTTTTGTTCTTATTTTTACCGAGTATCCAATATGTAAACAATAAATAATGTACCTTTCTAATAAATATATTATTTATTGTAAACATTAAATAATTGTACCTTTCTAATAAATACAGGGCGTCCCAAAGTTATGGGCCATGGAGGGGAAGTACCTTAAATATCGTAGATAGTGAATTTTGCTCAAAGAAGACTTCATTTTATTTTTAAAAGTTAGTAATTCTGGATTCATAGATTTTCTAAAAATTACTTGCTTTGTCTGGGAATCGAACCGACTTACATGTAGAAAAAAAAACTCTATTTTTATGATACCAATCGAAAGAATAGCTAAAAAATAATAACTCTGCTTAAGTAACATAGTATTTTAAAAGAAAGGAACAACGTGAAATTAATTATTTTAATCAAATAAAAAACATGAAACATTTTTTTTGTAAATTAATTAATTAAATTACTTACTTTTTTTTAAATAAAATGAAGTCTTCTTTGTGCAAAATTCACTATCAACGATATATATGGTACTTCCCCTTCATGGCCCATAATTTTGGAACGCCCTGTATATAAAATAACACCCCTATTCACGTTCCCACTGCTGGGATAGGGACTTCTCTCTTGACGAGATAGATTAGGCCTTAATTCACCACGCTGGCCAAGTGCGGGTTGGTTTTTTTTTTAATATATAAATGAAATATTTTCAAATAAGTTCGTAATAAAATAAAAATAAATAGTTTATCAAAATAAAAATATAATGGGAATTATTCAAGATGACATATGTAGATAAATGGATATTCTACATCTGTGTATGACATATGTAGATAAATGGATACCAATAAATATAAAAATAAATATAAAGTTCGAAACTACAAAAATAATACCTAAACATAATTAAAACCTTCATTAACGAAACTTTTATTTATTCAAACACAAATATACCATCTAACAAAACAAGCAACTTAAATATAGGTAATATAATTTATTTGTTTTGTTATAATTAGAATTTGTATTTAGTCCGTTCAATTTAGACTTTCGAACTTACATAAAGTCCCAACATTCGACAAAAAAAAAACATTTAATTACAAACCTACACACCAAATTTCAGAAGAATCGGTTTAAAAATGAGCCCATAAGATGAGATGAATGAGGACATTTAACTTCAATAAGACTATTTTCAGTTTTATTCTTATATATATAATTATTAATCATGAATGTTTTAATTTAAAATTATGTACCTACTTAATTGATTTCAAATAATCAATCAGATTTAAAATAAATATTGATATTATTAAGATAAAACATAATTGATTCAAATATTGAAATAAAAATATCCACCATTTTGAATTTAGGAAAATATATAAACTCCTATCAATTAAATAAAAACACTAATATAATAATTATTTCGGAATGAAACTGAAAAAAAATCCACTCAATAAAATGGAATTTATTCGATGCCATTTTCTACAGATCTAAAATAATTATTAGTATATTTGTATGTTTTAGATCGACGAAGTATCAAGATCATTTAGTATTTTTCATAGAATTCGCGTGACGCGCCGGTCACGTGGTGCATAAAATATCCAATTTCGCAAAACTTCGTAACGTCACAAGGCTCTTAAATGTTTACAATTTATAAATACCTACTTACTTAGATGACGTATAACGTCCATTACTGTATCTTTTATAAAATAAAGAGGCCAAGTGCGAGTCGGACTCGCCCATGTAGGCTTCCGCAGCAATTGTTTATATGAAATAGTTTATGACGTATTATAAAAAACTACTGGATAGATTTCGTTCAAACCAATTTTCGTTGTTAGTTTTTATGGTTATGTACAATATATATTTTTTCTAGATTTATCATCCTCTTAGTTTAGAAATTAGAGGGGGGGGGGGGCACTCTGTTTTCCACTTTGGAAGAGTCTCACATCCAAATTATTAAGTTTAGAGTTAAATGGTGTTAGAAACATTATTATGATTTTTAAAGACCTATTCATAGATACCCCACACGTATGGGTTCGATTAAAAAAAAGTTTTTAAGTTTCAGTCCTATGTATGGGGACCCCCAAATGTAATGTATTTTTTTTATTTTTTTTTATGAAATCTTAGTGCGGTTCACGGAATACATCTACTTACTAATTTTTAGCTTTACAGCTATTATAGTTTCGGAGAAAAACGGCTGTGACATACGGACGGACGGACGGACGGACGGACGGACAGACGGACAGACGGACAGACGGACAGACGGACAGACGGACGGACGGACATGACGAATCTATAAGGGTTCCGTTTTTGCCATTTGGCTACGGAACCCTAAAAATACCATAACAAAATAGGGTATGTAATCAAAAAACCAATGTTAAAAAAGACTTTCTTATCTTTTTATTAAAAGAATGATCAGATTTATAATTATCCAGATATAATCTTTATAAAATTCGGCATACAAAGTAGTCGATCTTTTGCCACTTCTTGTATACGCTTTATTAAAACGGCAGATAGAATATACAAGGTGTACCATAATCATAAGTGACATAGTCCACCTTGTCAGGTCAAGTTTATAGGTGTTGGTTGATGAATCCGACGAAGCTGGTGACCCTGGCGAAGGCTGAGGGGAATCCGAGCTGACAGCCGTTGGCAGCCACGAACGAACTGATACCGATCTGAAAACAACACAATTATAACGTTAATTATATGCTATAATCATCACCCCTTTTTACGTCCCCACTGCTGGGATACAAGGACTTCTTGATGAAAGAGATTAGGCCTTAATTCACCAATGGCCAAGTGCGGGTTGATGAATGTCCTTCAAACTTTTAAAAGTTCTTAGAACATGCCGGTTCCTCACGATGTTTGTCTTCACCGTTAGTGCTTGTGTTTTCAAAGCGCACATACATTTTTCCTAGATAAAAAAATTGAGGTTTTGAACCTACGACATTCGGAATGAAAGGAGAATGTAAATATGGAATGTGTTATTTTAGTTTTTCCCGCAAAAATATATGTACTTTTACCATAGTAAAAAGAAGCCTATACTTATAAGGGGTCGTCCTAATTGGCAGCGATCGTACGATGGTGCGATAAGATGCGTTCTCGTCGTGCGACGAGTTCCAAACATACAGATTTCATCAGAGTGTCCTAATTGATCCTCGCAAGTGATCGTGCGAGCACATAAAATAACCATAACCACTTTGATCGTACGATAAAAAACGCTGCCAATTAGGACGACGCCTAACTCTCCTTAAACTATCTCCTCCTAAAAATTACTAAAATTCGTCGCTCCATTTTGCCGTGAACGACGGACAGACATATACACACTTTCGCATGTACAATATTGATACCTTATAATGTGTGTAAAATTACCAAAGTAGCCTCTCCCCCCCTGATAACAACGAGCGGTCCGCCCGAGTCTCCGCCGCAGATGCCGACGCCGCCCGCGCCGCTGGTGCACACGGTCGACGCCTGCACGAACACGTTGCCGAACGTCGCCTGACAGACATATACACACTTTCGCATGTACAATACTGATACCTAATAATGTGTGTAAAATTACCAAAGTAGCCTCCCCGCCCCTGATGACAACGAGCGGTCCGCCCGAGTCTCCGCCGCAGATGCCGACGCCGCCCGCGCCGCTGGTGCACACGGTCGACGCCTGCACGAACACGTTGCCGAACGTCGCCTGGCACTGAGCGACCGTGATCACCTGCAGGTTCACCTGGCTTACGAACGTGCTCGCTGATACGCCCACTTGCGCTGGAACGAAATTTGGGAGGACAAATGAAATATTGCAGATACAGAGCCTATATATAAAAAACTAGCTGACCTGCCGACAGCTTCGCTTGCGTTTCTTTAAGTGGAGTTATAGTTTTTATAAAAAAAAGACCTATAACCTTCCTCGATAAATTGACTATCCAACACTGAAAGAATTTTTAAAATCGGATCAGCGGTTCCTGAGATTAGCGCGTTCAAACAAAGAAACAATCAAACTCTTACTACCAACGAAAATTGGTTTGAACGAAGTCATAAACTCATACATATACATAAATACTTGCTGCGGAAGCCTACATGGGCGAGTTCGACTCGCACTTGGCCAATTTTTTTACTATCATAAAAGTGAATCAATCTTAGACGATAGCCATCTACCTACTTTCGTTTAAAGACTTTATTTTAGTAGGTACTGACTGAGTCCCCGTACAAAGCATGATACCTTACCGAACGGGCTGGTTTGTTTCGGTACTTACATTTTTAAACTCTGATATCTTTCGAATGGAATGTCCGAATTGAATCATTTAAAAAGTTTTATAGAGATATTGAAATATTCGTAATTACAATGTAACTTATTTTGATAATGTTTTTTTGAAAATACAAATATAGAGCTTTTCCTAGCGGCGGCATTTAAATTAATTATATTAAAAATTAAAACACTTATTGTGACTTAACTATAATAGTTAGATATATGCTGTCGCGACATTTGTTGTAGGTATTAATGTTTTCTACAAAATTGTAGTACATTGTATTTTTCTAAAATGAATACTTTTCGCAGCGCATGCGATATAAGGATTTTTTTTTACATCTTGGGTTACATATTTGGGTTTTCCGTACGGATCCCTATATTTTTTGAAAATGTAATATAGCCTATAACCTTCCTCGATAAATGGACTATCCAACACTGAAATAATTTTTTAAATCGGACCAGCGGTTCCTGAGATTAGCGCGTTCAAACAAACAAACAAACAAACAATCAAACTCTTCCGCTTTATAATATTAGTATAGATTAACGCGACTTCATAAATCTTTGAGAGACTTTTTAGAAAATGACACAATTCGAGACTCAAAACTGCAAGATACCTACACGTTTATATACGTTGGAGGCATTTTTGGCATCTACACATGCCAGTCTATCATTAGCGGCCCATAGACTAACGTTCATTCCTTCCGGCTTATCCCGTGTACAGATAAGCGACGGGATAAAATAAAACAAGACGTGAAGGGTCGCGGTGTTATAATACCGTAATTCTTTCTCGCTATGCAAATACACTGGCGTTGATTCCGTAAGGATTGTACATTCCGGCAGGAATGAACGTTAGTGTATGGGTAGCTAATGTAACTTACGAAAAAAGTCTACTCTGAGCACGTTTATCATCTTTATAGACCAAGAGCCTGTGATGGCCAGACCTTCCTTTAATTCACAAGCGTGAAAATTCTTTCATGTGTATGTCTAACATAGGTAAGAATAACCCCCAAACATGAAACCTGGATCGCGGTTCCTTTGGGAGATAACAACCTTTTACCTGTTATCTCCCAAAGGAACCACGATCCAGGTTTCATGTTTGGGGGTTATTCTTACCTATGTTAGACATACACATGAAAGAATTTTCACGCTTGTGAATTAAAGGAAGGTCTGGCCAGACCGGGCTCTTAGTATAGACTAATAACCTGTGATGGCCAGACCTTCCTTTAATTCTGAAGCGTGAAAATTCTTTTATGTGTATGTCTAACATAGGTAAGAATAACCCCCAAACATGAAACCTGGATCGTGGTTCCATTGGGAGATAACAGGTAAAAGGTTGTTATCTCACAAAGGAACCGCGATCCAGGTTTCATGTTTGGGGGTTATTCTTACCTATGTTAGACATACACATGAAAGAATTTTCACGCTTGTGAATTAAAGGAAGGTCTGGCCATCACGGGCTCTTAGGTTATTAAAATCATTTTTAATAAAATATTTTCGAATCTTTATAACGCTCTCCTGCCAAATTTGTGTTTTGCAGATACACAACAATGCGTAGGGAGTGTCGAATTAAGCTTTCTGAATATTAGAAAGTGGTATAGAAAATATTACAAGATCACAACGTAACTTTGGTAAGTGGGAATTGAACCAAGGCTTTCCAGTTTAGCCCTGGCTGCTCTAGACCTCTGCGCTATCGCGTATGAGTTCTGTTTTGTAAGATGTTTTGTAGTAATGCTTTGTATTCATTTATATTTACCATCACTGGTCTTCCCGTATCCAGCAGCAACCGCCCATTGTCCCGCGAAGGTGTCGAACAGATCCCAACCGTTGGGAATGCTGGCGGGGCGAATAGAGTCTGTAAATAAATAACAGATAAATAGTTAAACGCATTGGATAAAGTAAAAACGTATATTTAAGATATTTTATTTTTAGAAATATAAAATTTAAAGCAATTCATTTCACTTTGACTTTTCTACTTAGTGAGTTAGTGATCTTATTTCGTAAATAGATATTACGACGAAAAAAGGAGGGGTGATTGATAGTGATCACGTGACCAAGTTAATCTTTGTAACGGACAAAATCCGAATCAATGAAAAGTGACGATGTGGAGCATCAACCACAAGTGTCCAGATAGAATAGACCTATTTACGCTTGTCTTGTAAACATTCACTAATAACTTATTATATCAGAAATCTAGCATCCGTAACACAAGCTTAGAGCTTACCACGGGGCTAGATGTTGATGTGTGAATTGTCCAGCAATATTTATTTTACTTACTGGTGAAAACAACATGGCTCGGCAGATAGATCATAGCGATATCATTGTTGAGATTAGCCGGGCTGTACTGGGGGTGCATAATGACGGTGGAGGTGGCGAGCCTGGTGCCGCCGGAGAAGAGGAAGTGTGAGCCGAGCACCACTGTGAACATGGTGCCCTGGTTCCATCCGTCGAACCAGCAGTGGGCGGCGGTCACCAGCCGGTTGGATGAGATCAGGACGGAGCCGCATGCTGATTGGCCGGACACTCCGAGCAGGGAGATTATTAGACCAGCCTGGAAGTGAATTATGAACAAACAAATTATCACATGACTATTATGACTTTATGAGACTTTATTGCACACCAAACCAAACTATGTATGTACATTACAAAAAATATAGGTACCTTTGGTTATATATTCTTTTAAATAATTATATCAGATATCTAGCACCCGTATCACAAGGTTCGAGCTTAGCCACGGGATTAGATGTTACCTACTGTGTAAATTGTAACAACAATATTTCTTTATTTTTTGTTCTAATTACTGATGTCGAAAATTTTAAGTCAAGAACTTTGATTATTGAAATTATTGATAACTCGACGATAAATAACTGTATTGAAACTAAATTAAAATATGAAACAACGGTAACAAGATAATGATGATAATACGTTTACGTTTTCAATCGCTCAGATTTTTACGAGAGATATAAACAATCTTAATCCTGATTAAATTTTAAAGCTATCATAATAATATCTAAGTTGATTTTACAAATGTTTTAAATGGTGTTAAACAAGTTTAAAGGAAAGTTAACAAATTATATTTACGTAGTGTATGGTAGATAATAACCTCCCCATATATTCCAATTGCAGGACAATTACGCTAATATCTCTGATTCAGATTATCTATTCAGTTATTATCTAAATCCTCTAGCCATGGTAGACGACTTACATAACTTCGAATCTTTATTTATTTCGTATACCTACTCACCTACAATTTCTTTGAGCGTAAAACTTTTAAGTACTTAAAACTTATAATATGCCGATACAAAAACGACGTGATAAACTTACCAAATAAGGATGTCCATTGACAGCAGCACTAGCCCCACCCACAATCCTTTCCTCTGTCAGAAATGGGTCAATGTTCATCTGTTCCTCCAAGGCCTTGATCCTGGAGGCCTCGGGGATGCCAACAGTGGCGTGGTACCCCAACTGGACCTGTTCTAGCCCCGATACGGCGGCCACCGAGGCCAAAGCGATAAATACCAGCACACGCATTGTTCCAACTTCAAAAGTATCTACCATAAAGTAGTAGATGGCACTATCCAAAAATTATTGATAATCGATTTATATATGCCCGTTATCGGTCTATTTCAGACAAGAAAATTGTGATTTCTGATAAGTCTTGCCTATGTAATTGTTATTTTATGATAACAGCATTGATTTTTGGAAAAAATATATATAAACTAGGTCCTTCATTGTAGTCTGAGACTTTGAAAATGTATCATTATGAAGTTCATATGCATTTAATTTCAATTTAGGTATATCATGGAATTATCTGATTATCTTACATACTTATCTACCATTTATAAACATTCTGCTTGTTTATTTATTAATACCATCAGAATTTAAGTCGTAGGTACCTAATTAACATTATTATGAATAATTAGTAGGCCAGCCTTAAGATAATTAAATTGATGAAAAAAAAACCGCCGTTTAGCAGTTTCAGGTTACCTACTTTACTTAAAAATATTGCATAATCTGAATTAATATTTTACAGACGAAAAATAGTTTATTATCAGTAGGTACCTTATGTATTCACTATTACCTATTTAAATATTTAAAAGAAGATACACAATAATACCATAACATTGTTCATCTACCTAGAGTCTGTCTAACGAAAGCTGGCACTGGGCATTTTTGCGAAACTTTTCACATGGCAATACATCATGTGTTTCCACCTACGGACATTATGCTCTATAACGGGGTAAAGTCAGGGTGATAAAAAATAATAATACTTGCTAACGAGTTATAGTTCACTTTAATGAACACAAGAAGTAATTCTTTAATTTTTTATAAATCATAAATCGGATAAATATACAATTACGTGTGGTACATCCATAAAAAATTGACTTTAAAAGATTAGGGAAAATTGGTCTCGGTGTGTGGCAATACTATTCCTTGATGTTTTGGTGGATATTAAAAATACATTTTGAGAATTTTGCGTGTTAAAATGCCTCAAACAATCAACGGTAGCGAGCGAAGGCTGTTATTCTGTATGATATCTAAGTATCAGGAGAAGCAGCAGGAAAAAGAAGCTGAATTTCTGCAGAAACAGGATTGTTTACATAATGTGGTTGATTTCCTAAGTTTGTAGTGCACAAACATTTTGATACTTTGATCCCATTTTTGTGGTTCTCGACTTTTATTTTCTTTTTATAATACTGTTGCCTTCTTTTATGATAGCTAAATAGCATTACTACATATTTGGAAAAAGAAACATTTTAGTGAAGTAAATTTATGAATTATGATTCAACTAGATGAAAACCCGGCTACGCTCGGGTGAAATTTGACGAAATTCTCCATAATCCGAATTTTGCAGATATGACATGATATTTTGACGTTCATTCCTGCCGGAATCTACAATCCTTACGGAATAAACGCCAGTGGATACATATGCAAGAGCGAGAAAGAATGACGGTATTAAAACCTCGCGTCGCGATCCCTTCCCGTCGTGTTTTATTTTATCCCGTCGCTTTTCTATTCAGTTTGCACGACGGGGTAAGTCGGAAGGAATGAACGTTAGTGGATGAGCCGCTAATTAGTAGGTACTAACTCAAACTGGTACTATTAGTTTCCACAGCTGGGACACAGGGACTTCTCCAAGGACAAAAGAATTAAGCTATGTTTATTTTAACATAAATCAATATGGAATTCAATGATTATCAATAATAGTGTAGCTGTACTATACAATAATAAATAGGTTTATTGATAAGAAAAACTGAAGAACCGTGTTTTAATTATGATGTTGCTCTCTCTAACACCTGTCGATTGAGCTCTGTACGGCATCTCTAGGCCAAGCCGTTTCAGAGTTATGGCAGTTTAAAGTTTGACAGCTGTCATCGAAAATGTTGCTCTCTCTAACACCTGTCGATTGAGCTTAGTAGGGTATCTCTAGGCCAAGCCGTTTCAGAGTTAATGGCAGTATAAAGTTTGACAGCTGTCATTGAAAACGTTGCTCCCTCTAACACCTGTCGATTGAGCTTTGTACGGCATCTCTAGGCCAAGCCGTTTCAGAGTTATGGCAGTTTAAACTTTGACAGCTGTCATTGAAAACGTTGCTCCCTCTAACACCTGTCGATTGAGCTTTGTACGGGATCTCTAGGCCAAGCCGTTTCAGAGTTATGGCAGTTTAAAGTTTGACAGCTGTCATTGAAAATGTGGCTCTCTCTAACACCTGTCGATTGAGCTCTGTACGGCATCTCTAGGCCAAGCCGTTTCAGAGTTATGGCAGTTTAAAGTTTGACAGCTGTCATCGAAAATGTTGCTCTCTCTAACACCTGTCGATTGAGTTTAGTAGGGCATCTCTAGGCCAAGCCGTTTCAGAGTTATGGCAGTTTAAAGTTTGACAGCTGTCATTGAAAACGTTGCTCTCTCTAACACCTGTCGATTGAGCTTTGTACGGCATCTCTAGGCCAAGCCGTTTCAGAGTCATGGCATTTTAAAGTTTGACAGCTGTCATCAGAAATGTTGCCCTCTCTAACACCGGTCGATTGAGTTTAGTAGGGCATCTCTAGGTCTAGCCGTTTCAGAGTTATGGCAGTTTAAAGTTTGACAGCTGTCAACGTAAATGTTGAAATAGTACGGCATCTCTAGGCCAAGCCGTTTCAGAGTTGTGGCAGTTTAAAGTTTGACAGCTGTCATTTTGACAAATGTCATCTAGACACCTATCAGTTTATAAGTAACTGTTTCAAGGATAACCATTTAATACCTTATGTTGACTATGAGAACAAAATACATACTTCGTCATCATCATGTCAGCCGTTGGACGTCCACTGCTGGACATAGGCCTCCCTTCCCTTAACGACCTCCAGGTATTATGGTCGGATGCAGCCTGCATCCACCGTGAACCAGCAGCCTTAACAATATCATCGAGCCATAAAAAGGAAACTAATATTATTTTTCTGTGGTTGAATCGGACAATATCAGGTTAAAGATTAAACACATTTCCGTTTCGTTTTACATATTCTCAGTTCTTTGTGACGCAAGGTGTTGATTGGTGAGGCGTTTCCAAGGAAACGGAACGTGCTTGTTGACACCAAAAATGGCGACAGCGGTTTTGTTTATGATTTGTTATTTTACAGTCGGAATTTAATGAAATTCTCCATAATACGAATTTTCCGGACATATGTTGTCGACTCAGAATCAATATTTTTTTATGTTTCGTTATTTAAATAGGGTTTCGATCGGGTCTACCGTACCCCTGCACGAAATTATTAATATAGAAATTCTGATTTTGATTACGATGAATAAAAAAAAACTTAAATAATTGAGACTTTTATTTATTACTCACACTAAGATATTTCTAAGATGCACCCTAGCAGCGTTATTCATAAACACTGTTTAATTTTAAGTAAGCCTTTAAGTAATGCTTAACGTAATTTTGTATTCATAAATGTTGTTTAAACCAAATCAACTGTTTAAACTGGTACTTAAATAGTTGTCAAATTAAACAACCTATACAGGTAGTTTAACTTGACAGCTATTGAAGGTAAGGAGGTGTTACACCTCTCCTAACTCCTTATACAAGAAAATGGATGCTAATAAACAGCTGATTTGCTTGTTTGTTTACAATATTTTATAATGGAACTGGATTATTTTGATTACCTACGGTGACTATTCAAATAATTTTGAGCAAGATATAGCAGATATAAACGAATTTTGGCAATCTAGTACTAAAGTTTATCAAACCAGGTTAGATCCGATGGTGGAAAATGAGGAAGTGGAATTTAGAAAAAAGTGCAGGTTTTCTAAGGAGAACATGAACAAAATAATAAATATTGTTATAAAGAAGACGACTCGGTTGATACAAAAGGTGGCGGCATACCTGTTCACATTCAAGTAATGGCTGTGATCAGGCACTGGGGTCGACATGAGGTTGGTGTTCATTGTATACAAAGGTTTTCTACTTTACTATATTGCAGGAAGTAAGTCTTGCAATATAGCCTTTTGTGGGTCTTGGTCTCCTTGATGGTTTCTCTCCATTAGGTACCTACGTCAGGAGCTAGATATTAGGAAACTACTTGCCTAGCATTGATATTATGTCTTCAATCTGAAAATCTATGAAATTACCAATTTACCTATCCATATTTATTACCTATCCATAGTTATTTGTTTAATTTCCTTTTGCAGGTTGTGTGTGGCCCTAATATATCTATTTGTGATGTGGTATGTCGTTGGAGGTGAAGCTACTCATGATGTTCACATCTTTCGTGAGAGTCAGCTTAAAAGAAGGTTTGAAGAAAGTGAATTTAGAGGAAGAAAACTTTTAGGAGACAGTGGATATCCTTCCACACCATATTTGCGTACTGCAGTGCAGTAACTAAAGTCTGACAGTGAAGATGATGATGAAGAGAAAACAAACACAATTCACCAATTAATTAACTCGCAACATATTTATTAGTACCTAACCATTTTCAATAATTTACAATTATTATTATTTTTTCTAGTTTTTCTCCCAATATTCCAACTCTTCTTCCAATATTTGAAGTATTTTTTATGTTCCTCTTTTATCATTTGCATAAGTACGTAACTTATGTTCTTTTTCTGGATATTGTGAAGTAATAAGTAGTTGTAGTCTAAAACTGAACAAAAACACGAGCTAACCAAACTTCGTCACAACACCATGAATATTTTGGTACAATAACAACAAAACACAGCTGACATCAGAACTGTTCTGTCAAATTTCGTTTTTTTTTTGAGCATACGGCCCACAGATTATCCCTAATATCTATGATAAGGCTAGATTCTACTATTTCTACCAAAAAGTTACCAGTTCTAAAAAAAATAAGTATTGTTTAGATAAGTAATTTTTAAGTTAGGTTTATGAATACAAAACTTTTAAACACTTCTTAGGGCTTAATTCGTTGATTAGTTAAGTCGTGCTTAAGACGTGGATTAAGAGCTTTTTATGAATAAGGCTGTAGGCGTGTAGGTAATCTGAAGAATATTACTTGTTTATATCGGAGTAAAAAAAATATGTAATGATATTTATTTAGAATAATAGAAAAGTATCAAATTATGTTATTCCAAGTTATCACATTATTTAATGTATTGCCATACTAAATTTTTTTGAATTTGCCGGGGTTTTTCAGGGCCATCTTTCGTTAGACAAACTATATGTTCTTTGAAAGTTAAATAATTAATGAACCGGAACGAATAAAACTAAACAAAAAATCGATTAAGCAATCAATTATATTTTATCAAATTTAACAAAGATACGTAGCATTTATATGTATAAATAATATTAATTATTATTATTATTAATCTAAGACAATACCAGTGACCTCGCTGATCCAGCTGAGGTACCTCTGTGTTCTCGTGAACACGGAGGGCAGATCGTCATTGCAGCCGTCAGCGCTCACAAACGTCGCAACACCAATCTGATAAACACAAATAATTTTTCATAACTTTTTATAAGTAAATAAAAAATTAAATTAAATCGTTTTATTTCAGATAACTTAATCCATAATATATGTTGTTTCCGATTTTCAGCTTGGTGGGAATTTATTTAACTGCGACTTCGAACATTCGAATGTCTAAATTGACCAGACTATTATGTGCTACATGGTAATGGTATTATACATAATATGTGGTACATAATGATGAGAAACGTTTTAGACAATGATGGTTTTTAACAGTATTTGAACTTGAAACGAATTAAGTAAGTACATACTTAAATGTTTTTGAGTTTTCCGATATTTCGACACTGTTTGAAGCGCGCCTTAGCTGTTTTAGTTATGTTATTTGTTTGAAGTATAAGATATAGTTACCAGAATAGTTTCCGGCTCATCCAGTGTAGTGTTCACTGAAATAGTGAATGGTCCTCCATTATCACCCTGGAATAAATAACAACTACGTAAAATAAATATGAAAATAACGAATAAAGATACCGAAAGGTTCAAAACCTTTTACCTTAGGTTGAAACGGTGGAGTCAAACATCGTGGGAAAACTGGCATGATCTGAGAACTTTGGAAAAGTTTGAAGGACATATGACATTCATCAACCACCATTTGGCCAGCGAATCACTCTCGTCAATAGTCTCTGTGTCCAAACAATGGGAACGTAATTAGGGGTGATTTTGAAGTTACTTAAGTCATCTTAAGTCAACTTTTTTGTTATTATGTATAGATATAAAATTAACTTATTATTATTTAAAAAAAGATCGTGTAGGTAATTCCGGTTATTTAATGTGATGTGAATTCATCAAACCAGTTTTACCTGGTTAAAATGATTGGAGCCTACCTTACAAGTTATAAATGTATTTAGTTTTGCTGTCATAGTTTACCTTACAAGTTCCTCCTCCAGAGCTGAAACCACAGATGAAGTTGGGCGGCAGCTCGTTGAAGTAGAAGCTGTTGCACAGGGGGTCTGTCATCACCGTCATCAGCTTCTCGCGAAGGGTCGGGGATACGAATGTGACGCCTGATAAGTCAAATTTACATCATCAATAGTTATCATACACAGTCTGACATTATCCACTGCTGGGTAAAGCCGAAAGCTTCAACTAGTTCATACTACTCTCCACGATTTTGCGCTAATTGTAACCAAAAAGATTATTTTCATGCTTTACAAGAGAGGATTTGATTATGTAAAGTTATTCAGTGCTGATTATTTGGTTAGGTTATTAAAAGTATTTTATGATAGGTAACACAAACAAACCAATACAAACCTTTTGTGGGTTTATGGTTATATGGTTGAAAATTAGATAAGCTTTATGAATAAATAATACATTCATTCATTCAAACAATATTAGGTAGGTACCTCTATACCTAGGTATAGAAAATATATATTACAAACTATTTTCCTTATTTTTAAGGAATTAAACTATAGTGTGACTCGCAGTTCTCAGTCACAATTTACGTTTTTTTTACTAGAATAGAGTTATAAAGCATACCATCAGCGGGAATCCCCCAACCTGAAGCGGTGGCGCCCTGCCCCGCGAAGTTGAAAGAGACGCTACTCAGGTACGGCAGTCGAACTGTGTTGATGGTGTCTGAAACATGGTTTGTGTGTTTAAGGCTATAACCGACTTTAAAAAAGGAGAAAGTTTCTCAATTCGAACGTCTTATACCTATGCTTTTTTTTGTTTGCGGAAAAACATATTTTGGTCCTAAGTCCTAATATTAGGATATCAGCTGGGGTCCTTTCAAAATTTATTGAATTTTGGAATAGGCATATTTATTTAGTATTTATGTTTAACAAAGTAACAATTTTATCAAAACATTAATTAAATAAAGGATTAATTACAGTAGACAAGTATAGTAAAACCATTTTTAAACTGAACGCCCCTCCACCGCGGTTACACGTACATGCAAAAAGGTGTATAGATACAACACACATCAATTGATCTTTGTCATTGGATGTTCAATGACGTTTAAACAAACGGGCCCCTAGACATGTGGCATCGCTAACTTCTGACGTGCGTAATATCTTTAGACCATAATGATAATAGGTTTATGTCAAATCCATACATTTTGTACTTTTTTACTAACGATGTCGACGAACGTGTAACTTGCCAAATGTCTAGCCTCCACGGTGTCACTATGAAAGAAAGACTGGATCTGTCGACCAACTAGTGCATTAATGAGGCGAACGCGCGACTGAAAGGACGTGTCACTCAAACAAAGAGCGCGCTCCCCGCCATACAAATGCCTACACGGGATTGGTCGCACAACTTATTGACAACGCAGTGCGCGGATGAGTCCATGTTTACAGTAAAGTTGTAGCACGCACACAAGTATATTGATGCAATACGTATTTCCTCTCACACGTTGAAATTATCACGGTTTTGTGGAGGGGAGTTCATTTTAAGATTGGATCATCTATACCTAAGTATCTTCCTAAGTAAAATTATCTTCCAAAATTTTCTTTGTTTATTTTTAATATAAACTTCTTATCGTTCAAGGATCTTTAAGACGGTAGGTAGGTACCTAGGTAGGTTGGTATTTAACTATCAGGTAATTAACTATATTGACTATCGGCTGTCCGCGACATAGCTTGATTGATATTTTATCTTATATATACATATATAATATATAACTTCGTAAGAATCTTAAAAGATATTGTTGGTGAACTAATATGGCTTGCTGACTTCAGGTAATTCCCACCCATAAAAAATATTAAATTCACATAAGTAAGAATAATTTCTTAAAAATAAAACTTAGAATATCTTGTCAGAATTTATAGACAAAAACTTTAATAATTATTCATAGAAAATGAGAGCTATTATATTAGACATCATATTACATTTTAGGAAATTTTATTAGGTACGTACTATTTAGAGTTACAACATTAGATAGTAAAATAATTACCAAATTATCAGGATTTTTCCGATTTTTATATTAAGCCGATAATTTATAATCGATGAGTTCTGATTAAAATACGTTTATCGTGATGTGATGTTTTATTCTAGTACAATTCTTTGTGATTATTATATTTATTTACCTATAGGTACGACTACAATATCTTACATTTATAAACTTAACAAAAAACATCCTAGGAAGGTAACGCTAATGTTAACGCATTTTGCATAGGTACATGTTATAGGCAATGTGTAATCTGTCTGGATATCTTTTAATTAAGATAACTGACAGCAATACCTTTAGAATAAGGCTTGTTTTTTATGTTGGTAACTTGTATGCTTTTTTCACACATTATTCAAGTATTCCCGGTTTTTTTTGTCATATATAGAAGACGTTGGCGCTGAGGACACGCGAGTGCTTGTCACGTATTTATGACTATGGCGTTCATTATGTTAACTAAGGAGCGTAAACACTCTTGACTTCCCTCCTTAGTTAATACGTAGTACGAGTAAGTTGTTATAAAATTGTATGCTTTTGTTTCCTTACCAGTGATCTGAACAACATTAGCGAGTCGGAGTAGGGCGAGGTCGTTAGCGAACGTGTCGGGGTCGTATTGTGGGTGCGCGACGATCTCAGCCACGTTCACGATGCGGCGCCCATTCTCGTAGCGGTCGTACAGGGAGTGGGCGCCCAGGATAGCCTGTGAAACAGTTTACAGGAACATTATCACACCTTCATATTAAGATACACTGGCAATATTGATCAAAATTCAACGCTAGAAAGGTTCGTGACCTTTTTTACGTTGATTTGTCAACCGCTTCGTCCCAAAACGTGGGAATTCTTCAGGATCAAACACTGCAAGGACGTGGTATAGGTAGGTTCATGTATTGCCCGTTTGAATGAATGAATTTATCAAACCACGATAGTTTTTATAGTAAAATAATCACACCTGTTTAAGTTACCACTGCTGCGACACAGGGACTTCTCTATTGAGAAGAGAGAGAGAGAGAGATATTAGGCCTTAATTCACGCTGGCCAAAGAATAGGCACGTCTTTGTTAAATTTAGGGGTGAAAGGGGGAAGGGGGAATTGATAATAATGACGTGGCTAAGTTAATCTTTTTACGGACTAAACCTGAACCATCGGCTATTGACCTATTGTCGATATGATTTAAATTTAAACTGTGCTTTAAAGGCATATGCATCCCTTACATAATATGTTTATCTGGTTATTTAAATCGGAGGCGGCGTGCAATGCAGCCTTTACTGGATCATCTGTCTATCTCGTTGGTGGACGAACGACGCTGCGTTAGCGATCCATGGCCTCACTTCAAAAACTATTAGGTAGGTGCTTATATATAGAAAACATACAGAACACCCGAAACAAACTAGTAAATAGAAAAATATAGTATTACCTGTACATGGTCAACCTCTTGCCCCGAGTGGTAGCAGCAATGCGCGGCCGTCAGCACCCACTCCTGATGCACCAGGGAGCCACCACAGAAGCCCAGCTCTCCCACTGTACCTATACGGAGGTATAATGCTACCTACGGAAAGGTTTTAAAGGATAAAATATAGTTAAGGTACACGGGATATGTAGGGCTTTGGTTTTACTTAGCTAGGTACAGTAGATATACTCGTAATATTGTATACATAGGTACATCATAGATAGATACAGTAGATATGACGTTCGGAGCCAAATGTTGGTGAAGTTAGCAGAGCAACTCTTAGCAGAGCATGATTTAACTAGAGTTCTGTTAGCGTGCACAATAGTTCTATAGTTCCTGATACTTTTCAGAAATAGTTCTGACGTTTTTACAGGAAAATTAAAAATACTGAAATGCTCTGCTAACTTCGCATTGGGGCCCAGCAGAGCATCGCTTTAAAACGACACCAATCAAATAATTCTTATATAAAACATATAAATACATAGTTCTACATATAAAAAAACAACTAAAAGTATGTGGAAATAACAAAAATAATATTTAAGGAACAAATTTAAATTTTGTTCAAATTCTGTAAACTAACCTAATAATTAACGATGATTCAGAGGTCTATAAAAAAAGTTTTGTCAGAGTTCCCATAGCGTGCATTGAGTTTTAGTTAATTAGTACTCTATTCTAGAGGATTCAATAGTAATTTGATATAATTCCAAGAATTTTTTGAACAAAACAGTGTTTTGAAGTCTGACCAAAATTTAAGTTTTCCTTCAAAAATGCTATAGTTCAGAGGTCTATAAAAAAGGTTCTATCAGAGTTCCCATAGCGTGCATTGGGTTTTATATAGCTAGTACTCTATTCTAGAGGATTCTATAGTAATTTGATATAGTTCCTAGAATTTATTGAACAAAACAGTGTTATGAAGATTCACCGAAAACGGAATTTTCCTTCAAAGTTGCTATAGTTCAGAGGTCTATAAAAAAGGTTCTATCAGAGTTCCCATAGCGTGCATTGAGTTTTAGTTTGTTAGTACTCTATTTTAAAGGATTCAATAGCATTTAGCAATAGTTCTGAGAATTCGTTGAACAAAACAGTGTTTTGAAGTCTGACCAAAATTTAAGTTTTCCTTCAAAGTTGCTATAGTTCAGAGGTCTATAAAAAAGGTTCTATCAGAGTTCCCATAGCGTGCATTGAGTTTTAGTTTGTTAGTACTCTATTTTAAAGGATTCAATAGCATTTAGCAATAGTTCTGAGAATTCGTTTAACAAAACAGTGTTTTGAAGTCTGACCAAAATTTGAATTTTCCTTCAAAGTTGCTATAGTTCAGAGGTCTATAAAAAAGGTTCTGTCAGAGTTCCCATAGCGTGCATTGAGTTTTAGTTAGCTAGTACTTTATTCTAAAGGATTCAATAGCATTTAGCAATAGTTCTAAGAATTCGTCAAACAAAACAGTGTTTTGAAGTCTGACCAAAATTTGAATTTTCCTTCAAAAATGCTATAGTTCAGAGGTCTATAAAAAAGGTTCTGTCAGAGTTCCCATAGCGTGCATTGAGTTTAAGTTTGATAGTACTCTATTCTAAATGATTAAATAGTAATTTGATATAATTCCAAGAATTTTTTGAACAAAACAGTGTTTTGAAGTCTGACCAAAATTTAAGTTTTCCTTCAAAAATGCTATAGTTCAGAGGTCTATAAAAAAGGTTCTATCAGAGTTCCCATAGCGTGCATTGGGTTTTATATAGCTAGTACTCTATTCTAGAGGATTCTATAGTAATTTGAAATAGTTCCTAGAATTTATTGAACAAAACAGTGTTATGAAGATTCACCGAATACGGAATTTTCCTTCAAAGTTGCTATAGTTCAGAGGTCTATAAAAAAGGTTCTATCAGAGTTCCCATAGCGTGCATTGAGTTTTAGTTTGTTAGTACTCTATTTTACAGGATTCAATAGCATTTAGCAATAGTTCTGAGAATTCGTTGAACAAAACAGTGTTATGAAGATTCACCGAAAACGGAATTTTCTTTCAAAGTTGCTATAGTTCAGAGGTCTATAAAAAAGGTTCTATCAGAGTTCCCATAGCGTGCATTGAGTTTTAGTTTGTCTATTTTAAAGGATTCAATAGCATTAAGCAATAGTTCTGAGAATTCGTTGAACAAAACAGTGTTTTGAAGTCTGACCAAAATTAAAATTTTCCTTCAAAAATGCTATAGTTCAGAAGTCTATAAAAAAAGCTCTGTCAGAGTTTTCATAGCGTGCATTGAGTTTTAGTTTGTTAGTACTCTATTTTAAAGGATTCAATAGCATTTAGCAATAGTTCTGAGAATTCGTTGAACAAAACAGTGTTATGAAGATTCACCGAAAACGGAATTTTCTTTCAAAGTTGCTATAGTTCAGAGGTCTATAAAAAAGGTTCTGTCAGAGTTCCCATAGCGTGCATTAAGTTTTAGTTAGATAGTACTCTAGTCTAGATGATTCAATAGTAATTTGATATAGTTCCTAGAATTTTTTGATCAAAACAGTTTTATGAAGATTCACCGAAAACGGAATTTTCCTTCAAAATTGCTATAATTCAGAGGTCTATAAAAAAAGCTTTGTCAGAGTTCCCATAGCGTGCATTGAGTTAAGGTTAGATAGTACTCTATTCTAGATGATTCAATAGTAATTTGATATAGTTCCAAGAATTTTTTGAACAAAACAGTGTTTTGAAGACTTTTTGACTTTTTGTCAGACTTCAAAACACTGTTTTGTTCTAAAAATTCATGGAACTATTTCAAATTACTATAGAATCCTCTAGAATAGAGTACTAACTAACTAAAACTCAATGCACGCTATGGGAACTCTGATAGAACTTTTTTTATAGACCTCTGAACTATAGCATTTTTGAAGGAAAATTCAAAATTTGGTCAGACTTCAAAACACTGTTTTGTTTAACGAATTCTTAGAACTATTGCTAAATGCTATTGAATCCTTTAGAATAGAGTACTAACTAACTAAAACTTAATGCACGCTATGGGAACTCTGATAGAACCTTTTTTATAGACCTCTGAACTATAGCAACTTTGAAGGAAAATTCCGTTTTCGGTGAATCTTCATAACACTGTTTTGTTCAATAAATTCTAGGAACTATTTCAAATTACTATAGAATCCTCTAGAATAGAGTACTAGCTATATAAAACCCAATGCACGCTATGGGAACTCTGATAGAACCTTTTTTATAGACCTCTGAACTATAGCATTTTTGAAGGAAAACTTAAATTTTGGTCAGACTTCAAAACACTGTTTTGTTCAAAAAATTCTTGGAATTATATCAAATTACTATTGAATCATTTAGAATAGAGTACTATCAAACTTAAACTCAATGCACGCTATGGAAACTCTGACAGAACCTTTTTTATAGACCTCTGAACTATAGCATTTTTGAAGGAAAATTCAAATTTTGGTCAGACTTCAAAACACTGTTTTGTTTAACGAATTCTCAGAACTATTGCTAAATGCTATTGAATCCTTTAAAATAGAGTACTAACAAACTAAAACTCAATGCACGCTATGGGAACTCTGATAGAACCTTTTTTATAGACCTCTGAACTATAGCAACTTTGAAGGAAAACTTAAATTTTGGTCAGACTTCAAAACACTGTTTTGTTCAACGAATTCTCAGAACTATTGCTAAATGCTATTGAATCCTTTAAAATAGAGTACTAACAAACTAAAACTCAATGCACGCTATGAGAACTCTGATAGAACCTTTTTTATAGACCTCTGAACTATAGCAACTTTGAAGGAAAATTCCATTTTCGGTGAATCTTCATAACACTGTTTTGTTCAATAAATTCTAGGAACTATTTCAAATTACTATAGAATCCTCTAGAATAGAGTACTAGCTATATAAAACCCAATGCATGCTATGGGAACTCTGATAGAACCTTTTTTATAGACCTCTGAACTATAGCAACTTTGAAGGAAAACTTAAATTTTGGTCAGACTTCAAAACACTGTTTTGTTCAACGAATTCTCAGAACTATTGCTAAATGCTATTGAATCCTTTAAAATAGAGTACTAACAAACTAAAACTCAATGCACGCTGTGGGAACTCTGATAGAACCTTTTTTATAGACCTCTGAACTATAGCAACTTTGAAGGAAAATTCCGTTTTCGGTGAATCTTCATAACACTGTTTTGTTAAATAAATTCTAGGAACTATTTCAAATTACTATAGAATCCTCTAGAATAGAGTACTAGCTATATAAAACCCAATGCACGCTATGGGAACTCTGATAGAACCTTTTTTATAGACCTCTGAACTATAGCATTTTTGAAGGAAAACTTAAATTTTGGTCAGACTTCAAAACACTGTTTTGTTCAAAATATTCTTGGAATTATATCAAATTACTATTGAATCATTTAGAATAGAGTACTATCAAACTTAAACCCAATGCACGCTATGGGAACTCTGATAGAACCTTTTTTATAGACCTCTGAACTATAGCATTTTTGAAGGAAAATTTTAATTTTGGTCAGACTTCAAAACACTGTTTTGTTCAACGAATTCTCAGAACTATTGCTAAATGCTATTGAATCCTTTAAAGTAGAGTATTAACTAACTAAAACTCAATGCACGCTATGGGAACTCTGATAGAACCTTTTTTATAGACTTCTGAACTATAGCATTTTTGAAGGAAAATTTTAATTTTGGTCAGACTTCAAAACACTGTTTTGTTCAACGAATTCTCAGAACTATTGCTAAATGCTAATGAATCCTTTAAAATAGAGTACTAACAAACTAAAACTCAATGCACGCTATGGGAACTCTGATAGAACCTTTTTTATAGACCTCTGAACTATAGCAACTTTGAAGGAAAATTCAAATTTTGGTCAGACTTCAAAACACTGTTTTGTTCAACGAATTCTCAGAACTATTGCTAAATGCTATTGAATCCTGTAAAATAGAGTACTAAAAAACTTAAACTCAATGCACGCTATGGGAACTCTGATAGAACCTTTTTTATAGACCTCTGAACTATAGCAACTTTGAAGGAAAATTCTGTTTTCGGTGAATCTTCATAACACTGTTTTGTTCAATAAATTCTAGGAACTATTTCAAATTACTATAGAATCCTCTAGAATAGAGTACTAGCTATATAAAACCCAATGCACGCTATGGGAACTCTGATAGAACCTTTTTTATAGACCTCTGAACTATAGCATTTTTGAAGGAAAACTTAAATTTTGGTCAGACTTCAAAACACTGTTTTGTTCAAAAAATTCTTGGAATTATATCAAATTACTATTGAATCATGTAGAATAGAGTGCTATCAAACTTAAACCCAATGCACGCTATGGGAACTCTGATAGAACCTTTTTTATAGACCTCTGAACTATAGCAACTTTGAAGGAAAACTTAAATTTTGGTCAGACTTCAAAACACTGTTTTGTTCAACGAATTCTCAGAACTATTGCTAAATGCTATTGAATCCTTTAAAATAGAGTACTAACAAACTAAAACTCAATGCACGCTATGGGAACTCTGATAGAACCTTTTTTATAGACCTCTGAACTATAGCAACTTTGAAGGAAAATTCCGTTTTCGGTGAATCTTCATAACACTGTTTTGTTCAATAAATTATAGGAACTATTTCAAATTACTATAGAATCCTCTAGAATAGAGTACTAGCTATATAAAACCCAATGCACGCTATGGGAACTCTGATAGAACCTTTTTTATAGACCTCTGAACTATAGCATTTTTGAAGGAAAACTTAAATTTTGGTCAGACTTCAAAACACTGTTTTGTTAAAAAAATTCTAGGAACTATATCAAATTACTATAGAATCCTCTAGAATAGAGTACTAACTAACTAAAACTCAATGCACGCTATGGGAACTCTGACAAAACTTTTTTTATAGACCTCTGAATCATCGTTAATTATTAGGTTAGTTTACAGAATTTGAACAAAATTTAAATTTGTTCCTTAAATATTATTTTTGTTATTTCCACATACTTTTAGTTGTTTTTTTATATGTAGAACTATGTATTTATATGTTTTATATAAGAATTATTTGATTGGTGTCGTTTTAAAGCGATGCTCTGCTGGGCCCCAATGCGAAGTTAGCAGAGCATTTCAGTATTTTCAATTTTCCTGTAAAAACGTCAGAACTATTTCTGAAAAGTATCAGGAACTATAGAACTATTGTGCACGCTAACAGAACTCTAGTTAAATCATGCTCTGCTAAGAGTTGCTCTGCTAACTTCACAGACACCGGAGCCAAGCGGTTCTTATTGGTTGGGTATGCTTCTGAACTTGGTATGTCTCGTCATTCTGCGTTCTGTGACATCTTAGATTGGGGTTCTTTAGATTATTAGTTTACGGAGATCGGTGCTCAGAAATGGGACATTAAAATGGGTTATTTTTTCTGAAGTACCTATAAAATACTATCTACCTGCGGGAAATACAAACCTGTAGATACTTTAACCTAAGTTACATACCTATTTTGAATTAAGATAAATAAGTGCTCGTTGCAAAGATGAATTCGCTCTAAATGTTCACGGTTTGAATACCTACCTACACACAAGCTCAATTTTTCCTTTCATAGGGAAAATACTTATCAAACTAGTACATTATAAACAATGTCTTTTCAGCAAGTTTTGGGTTAATCACCTAGATAGGTGTGATAATATTTAATTAATTTATCGAGCATTTTTACACGAACTTAATAATCTGATTATCATACTTTTAGATAAATAGTGGTAAACTATAGAAATTAAGTTGATAAACACCTTTTTTCATCTTATACTTATTGTGTATGCAAGTAGGTGAAGTAGGTACCTATTATTAAAATAGACAGAAATTGCAATGGCTGTTCATCGAAGTTTACCTTCAATAGTAGGTAGATATCATAATAAAAGGATTTTTAGATTACAGTAGGTGCCTTTCGTCTGTTTATTATAATTGATCAGAAAATAATATAAGTTAAATATTTAGGTTCAATATAATACATCTTTCTTACCTGAAAAGGTCTTCCGTGAGGTTCACTTCTATCCCCCGCGACAATCCTCGCATACCTGGCGTCACACTCGTCCCTTTCGCACAAACGGGTTGCCCCTAACAACACTGGCAGAAGACAAAACAATAATTTCCTCAACATTTTTAGTTTTGCTTCTATACTTGTTTATTTCTGTAAATTTTGTTTAATTTTTAAATTATTTTTTGTACTATAATTTGGTTATTGGATTTGAATGTTAACTTGTAGGAAAGTAACTTATAACTGGAGTGTGAGAACTGAGAAAGTTTATCATTTATCGGAATGTCGAGTGCTTGGGAAGAGTAATTTTATCTCTTCCTATCTTGATAAGATACCTATGCTATGACAGACATCTCCAACGGTAAGTTTGTCCCTATTTTACTTCGACCAACCTTATTTTCTTATCTATGAACTATTTAAAAATGTTAATTCTATCTATTTATTTATATTTAACACATAAGAAACTTATATTAATTACTAAGTTTAATAATACTTTATTTATTGACTTGTCCAAGTGATCTTTAGCATTTTATGGAAATAAATGACATAAAGTAAATCTTAAAATGTGATAATATTCCTATTGCAAGATATTGGCTAGAACTTCATGACATGACACTGTTGGATATATCTAGGAGTAAAACATATTGTTTATTTGAAAACATCATTTATTATATTTTCCTCAAAAAAGTAAAATTTAAAAATAAAATATTTTAAACATAGGTTTACATGCAATAGAGAAATACGTAGCGGCAGCCGCGGCCAATTAGATAAAGGCATTGACCGCACTCCATCAAATATACAAGAAGACGTAAACAAAACTAAAACGTGTATTAATATTATTAAGGTGTAATTTAGATAATACGTATTGCTTATAAAATATAACAATTTGTGGAAATTGGCAGTACAAATTAAATTAAAAAAGTTTTTAAAATAGTCACGACACTTTAGAAGCACTTTTGAGGCGTTAAGCGTAGGTACTTACAAATCGGAATACTATGACCGCCCGCGCCGTCGCTCGCAGAGTCTATACTACTCTTATTATTAAACAACGATCTAGGGACAAATGTCTGATATAATTCAAATGCGATGAAACGCGCGGCGCAGACGGCGTCGGATAGAAGACACTTTAAATGGAAATTAATTCTAATACGTCACTTACGTAATGTTTGCTGTAATCAGCAAGCAGTCAAACATCCACTGGGCCAATATCCAACGTAAATGCGTTTACATCTAACTACGTCAATATCAAATGCGATATCAAATTCCGATTGATATTGGTCGTCAAAATCTGAATCCTAAAGGGAGAACTCTAATCGAATGAATATATTACATTTAAATATAATTAAAATATATATTCTCAATCTGAATTTAAACATTTAAATCATCTCGTAAATAGCGTCGCATCTATAATATATCAATAGAATTTTTCAACAATTACACTCTCGGGTGGGTACACTCTACCGAATAAATAGAAAGGCGAATCAAACACTCATACAGTCTCAAGTAACGTTTTGTACGCAACAAAGGTATTATGAATAAATTAACGTATGTATAAGTTTGGGGTCGGTGAAGCTTGAAGCAAGCGGCCGCGTCGGGGGGCGTGCCTGTCGTACGCACGTACTACGCACGCCGGCGAGCAGGGCTTGGAAACTTGCTGTGGCCGCCCGAAGACATTTAGCTGGAAATACGAATGTTTTGTTAATAAAAACCTGTATTTGCTGTAGGATCTAGAAGGTTCCAGATGTTTCGGCGTTTCATGCAAAAAGTACCATATACCGTATTCATGAGAATTAACATCTAAAAATTATACACATAACAATCCATATTAAACGGCACGGTTCTCCCCAACAGTACCAAATATAGGGTTAGGTTGCAGGGATCAGAAGATATTCTGGTAATCTTAGATTAAGACGGTGAATTCGTGGTAATAATTTTAGTTTAATAATGAAAAAAATACAAAATAAAGTAATTATCGGCGTTATTTTTTAAGTAACAAAAACTTTTATTTTTTTCCTTCAAACTCATGAATTCAATGTCTAATTTCCACTGTCAATTACCTATTAATCATTACCTAGTCCAATAAATAAATAAAAAGTAATGGCACCGCACAAAACTGTTGTGTCAATTGGTTGATGGATGAACAATAATAATTATGAATTAATGACCTGTTACAGTAATATCCCGACTTAATTTTAACATTGAGTGAGTATATTTTATTCTTAGAAAATTTAATATTTCAAATAATAATATATCTTGTACCTTATTTACCATCCTGTCAATGGTAAATTTAAATACCCGCTCAAGGTTATAAAACTATCCACAAATAATAATTATAAAATTACAAATACAGAGACAGTTACCCAGATTTTAAGACATGAATTCCAGACCTTTCTCGTCATACATAAACCCGGAGACGCCCAGAGTAGTATATGAAGTTGAGTATTTTTATGAATTTTAATGTAGTATTTATGTATTTGAGAATCCCTCAATGAATGTTGTAAAATGTCCATTTCCTATAGTGTTAAAGACTGTTGTTTTGTTATGTAATGACAACGTTTATACAAAAATTGACATTTATGTTGTTGTGGAAAGGTGTGGTCGGATTTTCAAATAGGTAAGTTACGTCCTTATTGTAAAATAAAATTCTTAAAATTATGCGTAGTGTTTTTAAATCTGTGATACACATCACTTTTAAATAAGTACACAAGTTTTATGACATTATCTAGTAAAATATTTTGTCCTATTTAAGTCATACTAAATAAACGACGAAATCTTTTAATAATAGATTTTAGTATTACAATGATATTCAAATACATTTATCCCTTACGCTTAGGTTATCAGAACTTTTTACTTCCGTAGAAAACGCAACGATTTATATTGATGGATTGACAAAAAGGACGTAACGCGAACCATTTCACATTAACTAGCACAAATGACAGGCGAAGTGGAAATCACGACACTAAGGACCCCTTGAACAGAATACAAACATGCGGGAAGCAAGCTTTGGCCTTCCTCTGTGGTCTACGGCGCAAATATAAAGCCTATTGATTCGCCGGATCTCCTCTTGACAGTGTCGCGGATTTCCCTTGGGACAGAAACAAAGGCATTGTCGAAAAAACAAATTATACCCCATCACTTTAACTTGGTCTGAAAATTGCTTTATATCATAAATGATCCGTAAAACAACACAACTATCAACAAAAATCTTAGTCTATGTGAATGAATACATCATGTTGTCGTTACTTCTTATTTTTGGGTGATCTTTTTGATCGTTGTGCGTGGGTGTGGCGCTGGCAGTGTGTCCGAGCGGTGTGGCTCCGTCAAAAACTCAGTGTTATAGAATACCTACACTAAAACTGAACGCACGGAAGCAATATACAGGGCGTCCCAAAGATATGGGCCATGGAGGGGAAGTACCTTAAATATCGTAGATAGTGAATTTTGCTCAAAGAAGACTTCATTTTATTTTTAAAAGTTAGTAATTCTGCATTCATAGATTTTCTAAAAATTACTTGCTTTGTCTGGGAATCGAACCGACTTACATGTGGAAAAAAAATTACTCTACTTTTATGATACCAATCGAAAGAATAGCTAAAAAATAATAACTTTGCTTAAGTTACATAGTATTTTAAAAGAAAGGAACAACATAAAATAATTGAGTCAAGGTCAAATGATCGAGTTGCAAACAGAATTGTGCCATATCACATCGAGTGTTCACCATAAAATTATTAGAAAATCAACAGGCAGCCGGGTCACAAGAAGATTGGCGAAGATGCTTAAGACAAGAGGGATCACATTTTGAGCATTTAATTAATTAATTTACAAAAAAAAAAATTCATGATTTTTATTTGATTAAAATAATTAATTTCACGTTGTTCCTTTCTTTTAAAATACTATGTTACTTAAGCAGAGTTATTATTTTTTAGCTATTCTTTCGATTGGTATCATAAAAGTAGAGTAATTTTTTTTCCCACATCTGAGTCGGTTCGATTCCCAGACAAAGCAAGTAATTTTTAGAAATCTATGAATGCAGAATTACTTACTTTTAAAAATAAAATGAAGTCTTCTTTGAGCAAAATTCACTATCTACGATATTTAAGGTACTTCCCCTCCATGGCCCATAACTTTGGGACACCCTGTATACTTACTTTACATTTAGAGCAGCACCATTATAGGGACGCGGCAAAGGTTGTGCATAATAGACAACCCATAATGTCAAGCAGTAAAGGAGTAGAGTCGGTATCATAGCAGTACATACTTATATTTCAGTATCAGAGCATTCGATGACCTGCGTCGTCGTCAATAAATATGCTTCGATATAAACAATTGGGCGTTAGCAATTAGTGTGATGTGTATGATTGCAATTTTTGGGCTTAGTTTGACTCCTTGACTTTTTCCGAAATTGGACTCAAAGTTGGTCATTTGTGCGTTGGACCGCTAGTGTAATCAGCCTAACTCCGACTAGAAGCTCAGAATCGCCCTGGGGTCATCGCAGGTTTCACGGAGTGACCCTAGTTGAAGGATGTCGTCATTAAATATGCTTTGATATAAACAATGAGTGTGATGTATTGTGCGTGGTACGTACTTCTTCTTGAGCGTGAAGAAGGAGCGTCGCTTGGGCTCGGCGTTGGTGGGCGCGGGCAGCGTGTGCGAGCGCGGCGGCGGCGCGGCCGTGCGCGCGCGCAGGCTCTCCAGCCACCACGACATCTCCGCCTCGTCGTGCGCCTGCAGCAGGAACTCCGCGCCCGCCGGCAGTCTGCGATACGTAGGTTACATTACATTTGTGCTAATACTAGTTGACCCCGCTCGGCTTCGCCCGCTTTCTGTAGTTTTCTCACCTTTTAAACATTCCCTGGACTACGACAAACATTTTAAAACCCAAAATTAGCTCAATCGACCCAGCCGTTCTCGAGTTTTAGCCAGAATAATGAACGGCGATTAATTTATGCTAATACTAACTGGGGTACTAGTTTGAGCGGGTTACAAACCAAGACCCACGAAAGGGTATGAGGAAATTGTGACCGCTTGAAATATATAATAACAGTTCCGCTTTCATAAAGCATCTAACTTAATTGCTGTGCCGTTTGGAGACGGTCTTTATAATCACCATGACGACAATCAAACTTTCAATACATTTGTGCTAATACTAGCTGGAGTAGGTACGGCTTTGAGCGGGTTACAAAAATCTATCAAGTCTTATACAAAAACAGCGAATCGTGACCCGCCGAAAGATTATGGGGAAATATAATACAATAATACTTTATTGCAAGTGTTACAAGTACAAAAGTGTTACATTGGGCGGTCTTATCACTTAAAGCGATTTCTTCCAGGCAACCTTTGAAATGTCTGTGACCGCGTGAAATCTATAATAACATACCGCTTTACTAATGTATCTAACTGTGCCGTTTGGAGACGGTCTATATAATCACCACATAACGGAGGGATTACTGCGATCACCAATCAGGCAATCCTTCCGGTCAGCTTAGTTATACCCAACCCCTAAGACGATAATTGCTTAAAATAATACTTACTTGAGTCGGAACACATGCTTCTTCTTAGTGTAGTTGGCGGCGACTTCCACCACAGCGCCGTTGAGGTCTAGCGGCGGCTCGGCGCGCCAGTACTGGTCGGGCGTCGCCTTCGCCTGCTTCTGGTCCTTGTAGAACGACATGCGCCCGTCCTTCGCGATCACGTATACCTTGTCCCATGATCTGGAAATAAATAAATAAAAATAAAAAAGATATTTATTTGATAGGCTTATGTCAAATAAGTACTAGATATGATTTTCTGCTTACATAAAAATGCTCGTAGTTAAACTTATTTATTTACAAAAATAGATTAATTCAATTAGATACATTCAAATACAAAAAATAGTGTTGAATCGAACATGTTTGAGATATTGATTAGACGATTGTAAGATTACTCCGATAAATTAAAAGAATTATTTAGCTTTGTTTAACCACAATCACGACCTGATGGCAAGTGTCACTTTATTGTACACCAAAACAAACAAACAACAATTACAAATAAAACAAAAGAAACAAGTACAAGTACTAATGACAAATTACTTTATAATAATCAGATATTGGGTGACATTAATAACTAAGTTTCCAGATAGTTCTTATATAAGTGACCTTATTATTACATACCTGTTCGATGCCCGTTTGGTGGCATGTTCCCATTCGTGTTTGCGCACCAGAATGCCTTCTGTACCTTCGTCGTCGCCTGCGGGACTGGCGCCCTCTGTGTCATACAAAACACATTACAACTGCTCCATACAATATTTATACTTGTTTTATAACTTTACTACTGATAATTGAGCTCATAAATAAGAGCGCAAATTTTAAACTTTGTATTTTTAGCGCAAATAAGAGTTCAACTTTGTGTGGTTGAATGAACTCGAAATTGATAGTTTCACTAAAAAATATATTACTTTTTATAATCGCTTAATTTTAATAGAGAGAAGAAGAGTATCTCGATAAAATATACCGAAAGGTAGATTTATCATTATTACTTATAAGGTGCTTTATTATAGAAAAACAAAGTAACAGTAAGGTCAAATCTATATTATATAATTTCACCTAATGAAGTGCTACAGCTTTTTCTATGAGTACATTGCAAATCTACGTGTAAAAACTCGGTGATCGGTTTGATTTTCCATCTCCATTCATGTCTGAACTTCGTTTGTAATAAAATCACACTTTTATTCTTTATTCCAATAATCACTTAAAATAACATGCCACAATCACAATAGCACACAGAGCATTCTTCACAATATAATATTTAGCCTTTATTTTGGGTGAAGTGTGGATGGAAAAAGTCAAAACATGATACAAAATAAATTCATCTTAAACTAATTTTATATCACTATGTCCACCTAAATGACTTCTGCTGGTATTTTGAATAATTCAAAATACTCAGATTCAAACAATAAATTATCGCAGATATTTTTAAATTAAAGAACTACCTATGTCATTTCAATCTTTTTCTAAGAAAAAACCATCCATAAATCTCCCAAGTGTACCTTCATCATCGCTATGGTGTGATCCAGCGATGAGTTTCTTAGCGGAGCGCCATCTGAAGCTTCGGAAGGGCGACTTGCTGCGCGAGCGCGTCTTCACCTTACCGGAACTAGATGGCGTGGCGGGCGACGAGCTCGAACCGGGGGCTATTTCGCAGGATTCAAGGTAGGAGCATGCAATATAGGACAGGTATATAAGGAGCGGAGATTCATTCAGTTATGGGAATGGTTCGGGAGATTATTGTGAAATGCGTGATGAAATTATACATTAATTAGACGTAATAACAATCGGGTAGTTTATCGTGATTGGATTATAATAAAATAAACAAAATATGTGATGTGGTGCAGGTTTTTGGGGAGGGAGAAACAAAAAACAAAAAAAATCAAAGCAACGTCAACAACACTGCAGCGCAGCGAAAAAAATAAGCTATAAGATCATGCTAATTGAGGTACTAAACATATTAAACGTTTACGGTCAATAACAAAAACACAGATGTTATAGATCGCATGCACAAAGTACATAACAAATACCATCTGCCTCTAAACTAATTTACACAAGCACATAACAGAAAATATGGTTCAAGTCTGCCCTCAGGTAAAATTGAAATGGACAAAATTATTGTCAGGACCTCTTTGCGTTCCACGTTAAGTTTGCCAGGTCTATAGTGTCTAAAACAATGGTCATTCAATTTATGAAAGCATGATCATGATTCTTTTAGTAACTAATGATAAGATCTATAATACTCAGAAGTTAACAAGTTTCGTTGTAGTTTTATATATTGTATTAAGAGTTTAGATATTATCAAGTCATAATAAGTCTTAGTAAAGAGGCCTGCTAAGACACCAACAAGATCATAAATTTAGCTTGGAGAGAGATTTGTGCACATTTTAACTTTTATTATAATTGCAACAAAACTCTGCGATCAACCCTCTACTAGTCAATTCAAATTGATCGCCGTGTCAATGTATAGTTTATATTATTGTATCTATATTTGATGCGTTATGATCTCTAATCATGACGGTATATGACAAGACAACCACCATGATTGAACCAAGCAGCAATGACTACATTCCTCTACCTGACCACTATAACCCTGGCAGTTACGAGCAAACTTGATCCATATCTCCCAGCATCCACTGATCTACTTACTATGCAGCCTGGCGGGTTTGGCCGGAGTCTGCTTGGAGGGCGAGGCGAGGGCTTCGGCGCGCGCTGACGCAGCCGCCGCGCCTGCATGCGTACTACGTGCGTTACATCTACACTACACGTGCTACATGCTAATTGCTAATACATGCTAGATTCTGTATGCCTATTATATTAAATACAACTAAACAACACTTGCACACTAGATATTGCTGTGTGAATTGTTCGGCAATATTTATTTATTTATTTACTTGCAACGCTGGTTTGCCGCTATCACAATGCATTGTATATCTTATCCTTGATATGTTTAATAACGGAAACGAAGTTCAATAACGTTTGTTTTCTTTCCGTTTTTAGTTGGATTACTGTAAGATTATTATCTGTATTTTAATTAGAATAGTTTACTTAAAATAGTTCAGTTACCTACTGAATATGATTTGATTCATGACATAAGTGGGTAATAATTGAAATAGCTATAGGTCAGTAAAGGAGGAAAAACTGATGAAACGTAGATTATGATGACATGTTTGCTTTTCACTAAATCAAGAATGACAAATAGAAAGGGTCGCCAAAGTAGTAGAATAATGAGAAATGAAATGTTCAGCCAATGGCTAATTAAGCTTATAAAAAGAAAATTGTCTGCAGGAAAAATATATGCTATGACAATAATTGTTTATAGGTCATGAAAAATTGCCATGGATGAAAAGAACATGGCCTATTAGCGATAAGGACCAGTGCCATTTGCCATTGTAATATTGCTAGATAAATAGGCATACATAATCGCTAACTTTACAACTACAAATACATGCTACAATTTTACATTTTGAGCTATTTATAATGTCTTTGGATGTTCCCATCTAATTTGCCTCTATATATTTCTAGGACTATCATTTTCTAACTAATTGTTAAGGTCTATAAAATTTTGATGAGTGATAAGCTTAAGTTAAATAATAATTCAATTTTGTTTAGTGTTTTGTGTACCCCAATTCTATACCAACACCAATATCGAATAAATACTAACATTATTGACACACAAAATAAATAAATAGATCAGCAATAAAACAAAGCAGTACATGATAGTTAGAGCAAAAAGTAAATAAGCAAAGTAAGAATAACACCTACCTTTATCGAAGACAGCAGCATTGCAATAGATTGTAAGGCACACTGAGACTCGTATAAACAGACTAGCAGATATTTTGTACAAATAAAAGTTTAAAATAGAAATAAAAACGAAATAGTAGACAGACATGAATGAGTAGAGTATCAAACCAACACCATGAGTTTCTGATGAGAGAAATCTAAATAAAATCGAGAATTACATAAATATCGATGATCAGAACTATAAATACACAGTATAAATATACAAATAAAACACATGATCGAATTAAATAATGATAGTATCGTATGATGAGTTTGAAGTAGCTGATGAAGAAGTAAGTTTACCATCACCTAAAGAACTAAGTACACTAAATATCGGTGAACAGTGTAAAGTACGAAATCGTGCATAAGAAGTGCTACTTCGTCCCAACTACTCAATATTATCCTACTAAGTAACGCTAAACGTATATTTTGTAACAACAAAAGCTAGAAGCCGAAATTAAAAATAATACATCCCAGTGGCATCTAATCGAGCGCAGTGTAACCCGTCTATGTTAAAAATACTGTTTACTACCGTAAAAGCTTTTAGTACTATTAAGGTAGTACGCAATTACGGACCATCACTGGCTTACAAGAACAAACATTGAGCTATTTGCAACGTAGAATTTCGTGATTATTTAAATTACAATCCATTCAAAATTCAAGTGTAGTTATGAAAGAGGATTAACACTATTGTGATAAGTTGATATTGCATTGAAATTATCACTGAACATTGTTTCTTGTTTTAAAATATTTTTATATAATTTATGTTTTGACTATTCTGGTCCCCTCCTAGATCAGAAAGAGATTACTACGAATCTATTGTCATATTACTGGTCGTAACATTATAATGTTGGTTATGATTATATTATCTACAATAGCGCAAATCCTCTGCCACGAAGAACCAGCAAATAACTCAAAATTCTTTCAATAAAAGTAAGTATTGGCCCATTCTGTTCGTAAGCGCTCGCGTTACCTGGCTGGGAGTGGGGTCGCTCTTGGGCCTTCTCAGCCGCTTTAGTGGATGTTCTCCTTACGACTACACGTGTGCATGTGTGGACAACACATCGGTAAGTAACGGCCCTTATTTTATCGCTTTGCTCAACTGGCTAACGGAATCGGGTTCAAATTGAGAATGCATATTGAATTTGGTATGTTGAAAGTTTAAAACAGCATTATTGTTGCTTTGATAGGAAGCTAACTGGGTAATTTAATAGACTTCATAACAGATATTTTTTTAATTTACCAATAAAATATGTACGAAGATGAGTGGTAAAATAGTAAAGAGGCAGGAAATCATTTTTTTTACTAATTGAAGGTTCTTTACTCAACACAATTGACATAAAAATTTATATTTGAGTGTTATGCTATGTGATTAAGAAAATGTTGTGGGATTTCTTCAACAGTTAAAATTCCGTCAGCAGATTGAGCAAGCCATATAAATTTATCGTAATACAAACGAAAAGCGGCAAAGCGTTGCCGTAAAGTATTCGAGCTGAATCGCTGTGCGAATGTGCTTTATCACCTCTCAAATAAGACCTATAATCCATTGTATTCGGTGTTATTGCAAACTGCAAGCAACATTCACCAGTTACGGTGAAAATTAGTGGAGAATTCTTAGAGAAAGTTTCGTCCTCATTCAATAGTGCTGGAAGATTGACATGCGTGCACTTTGCAGTCCTAGTGATGTTAATTTGGAAAATTATTTTTCTGTGTTTTTGATTGTTACGAGATAGTTAACAAAGTATTGTAAAACTGTCCTATATAATTCCTAGATTTTATAATTTAATCGATCAACGATATAAACATTAAGAATTATAATTCTAAATAGATCTAGATAGAATTATCAAGTTATCAATACTAATTACCTAATACGATGCGGTTCTTATCTGAAAAGATTAAGCGACACTGTTCGAAATACTAAGTATTTTTTTTAATATAACTGATCATTATTATTATTACACAATATTTCTCAACAGAAATCAAGAAAAGGTTTAAAACTGGATATCACTGTACTTTTTATAGCGTCTCCATTCTCCAATGAGATACGAACATTAATATAATAAAAACAAAATTGTATCCTACATTCACCAACCCATGGCATAATCTCTCTCGTCAAAAGAAGTCCCTGAACGTAAATAGGGGGGAGGGAAGTTACGATGAATCCTTAACGGTCTTCCATATTACACACTCGTACGAGTACGTACTAAGTACCGAACCTATCAAATAAGTACCGCACCGCACCGTTCACTACTGTAAGGTCTAGTAGAGGTAGTAACGCACCTTGCGGCTGCGGCTGGTCGTGCGGCGTGTCCGCGCGGTCCACGGCGTCCTGCGCGGCGGCCGCGGCGGTCTCCGCTGCCTCCTTCTCTCTACGCTCCCGCTCCGCCGCCTCCGCCGCTTCTTGCCGGCGACGCATCTCCTTAACCTCGAACTGGACGGAGAATGCATTCAGTATTGGAATGGTTGTGGGGTTAATAGTGCGTGTTAGTGACAATAACTGTCACACTCACAGTCGTGATACAAGGTCTACATTTACCCAACGTGTGTCAAACAATTCTGGCCTGTTCACACATTCGTGAAATGATATGCGTGGTAAGGAGCGCACTGATTGCTGTTGGCCACGTCATTCCCACGAATGCGTAAATCAAGTATTAGTAATTAGTATATAATCATTTTTATAGTGTTTAATATGATAGAAAGAGATAGGATGCACAAATTATCGACTGTGAGTATGGCAGTAAGAGCAATTCTGTTTTAATTAATGTATATTTTTTAGATTTCTCGGTATACTTCATAAAAAGAAAGTATAATTCTGTAAAAATAATGATGACTTCAGAATGTTCACAAATACTTTCAACACAGGATACCGCTATGTATCTCCATATCCTGTAAATGTTTTGGTGAACTTACGCCTAAATTCACTTAATATTTCCCGTAAAAAGATCAGCAAACATGCAATTTCGACATGCATAAGCACATACACAGCATTACAAATACAACTTACACTTCCACCACTTGCACTTTCCAAATAATTATAGTACCATGCAGCGTCGGGCAACAGACTCCTAGTCTGAGATAGGAGCAGGAGGGATGGATCTAAAGGAACGCTTTTAACATCCTTACCAAGATCGTTTATTGCCTTATCGCTACTGGTCAAACCCGGGAGCGACAGCACAGCAACTTCATTCTTATTCTCATTATCAGGCGAACTACTTTTCTTTGACCATTTCCGTAACACACGTCTCAATAGTTTGGTCATAGAGGAATTACTACCTTTGCGTCTAAGGAGAGATACGTTCGGATACACTTCGGCATAGGACAGTCTCTCCCATAGTATTAGATCGACGCAAGCTAAATAGATGTTCGGGGTTTCTTTCTTTTCTGGGAATTCGAAGAATACTGAGCTGTATATGTCCTCTGATAAGGGTGATTTTAGAGGTGAGGACGGCGGGCTCCAAGTTTCTGATATTGTAGATAAGCTATTGCGTGCGGAACTGGATGTCCACAGAAAAGAGTTTTTTCTTTTCAAAGGTTTGGAGTTAGAACAAGTGACGTTGATGGATTTTGATTTGAATTTATCTGGTATTTGGTATCTCTCGCTATCGTTTATGATTTCTTGGACTATTTGAGCTACAGGGCGGTTTTTCGGATGATGTTTGACGATCTTGGGAGGAGATTTTGTGTTAGAGGGAGGGGGATGGAACACATAGTCGGATTCGTCATAGTTTTTCCAAGGCTGTGAACTCGATTCACGTGTAAGCCAAAGTGCACCGTCCCGAAGTTCAAGCTAGTGAAAGAAGTTAGTATTAGAAGTGCAAACTGAAAAGATATCGCGTTGATGTTTTGTTGATCAAGTTTTTAAATGACAGCTTGAAACGGTTTAGTTACTTATAAAATATTGTCGATTGATTTAAATTGATCGTTTTATGTAATCTCCGGTAGAATTTATTCTAAAATAATAATAACTTTACATCACGTTAATTCAAATTGGTGGGCACAGGTCTTCCTTCTAGATCTCATATTGGGGAATCGATATATTTAACACTCATATGAGGCCAGGCGCGAAAAAAAAACTTATAACTAATAAAAATTTGATCAACAATACATAAATTAAGGTATATACAGTGCAAATAAAATGCAGGTGCAAAAATAAAATAATGAAGGTGCAATAAATGATCGGTAATTGAATTAAAGAGTACTTCAAAGATAAATGAAACATGCTCAAACAACAGTACAACCACCACCACACAAAACCCCATTAATTATCATCACAACTTAAATTCAACCCACTACCAAAACCACTAACACTACAACTAATAACACACACCAATAATTATCAAGCTAATCAAGTGAAGTACGATCTATGAGTGTTTCTTTTTTTTTTATTAGTCTATTGTGTCCCATTGTAGGGCACAGGCCTCCCCCATGTCCTTCCGATTGTCCCGGTCCTTTCAGTATCCCAACATCCCCGTACACTTTAGCCCATTCGGCTGATGGGTTCCGTCCAATCACATTGAAGCTTAGCTGTCTTTAACAAGCTGTACCCAACATGAGCAATGCCAGTAAGTGTGTGCGGTATTGTATTAGGGACAAGGTCTATCCGCTTTAATCCCAAATACTACACCATGTTCCATTACCATTCGGCAAATTTTGAGTTTGGACATCTGAGCCTCAGTCAAAGATCATGACCAAAGATCTGGGCACCATAAGTTCGGACAGGCAGGATACAATGGCGTTTGTGTTTGTGTTTGTGTATAAGACAACTTACCGTGGTCAACCGTTGCAGTGCACTGAAGCGGTCCTCCTGCGCGGCGGCCGATTTCTCGAACGCCTCGTGTTTCTTGATGAGGGACTCCACTTCGTCGATCGTATGTCCCAGTTCTTGCGACATCAGGTACGGTTCTTGTGCTATCAGCCAAGCTTCCGCGACAGCCGCGTCTCGCGCGAATTGATATACTTCCAGGACTGTAACATAATAAGTAAGATATTATTTTCGTGTTAGTTAATCGTAGGAAGGAATGTAGATAGACATACATTTATATTAATTAGAAAAAACAAATCAAAACATATAACAAAAGATGTTTTAATATTAATAAATATAATCTAAGCAGAACCTAAATAGGCTACTGCTCAGTATTATGTTCGTTACCAGTTTAGTCTTATTTTCTGCCGCGACAAGTAAAATGAATACTAGATTTATTAACCAAAAGACAGATTGCTTAGTTCTCTTCTTCTTGCTCTCACAAGCTCGCCTAGTAAGCGTGAGGTTCATTTATAGATTTTAAACTTTATATTTTGACCAAGACTGGTTAGTCAATTGCAGCCGCTACTCAATATTTACAATTTAGTGCTTAGCAGCAGTTCTGCAGCGTCATCTTTGTATTGTATACGCAGTACTTACTAAGCTGCAGGTTCTCCCAGCGTTCCTCCCAGCGCCGGAGCAGCGCGTTCCGTTGGTTGGTGAGCTGCAGCAGTTTCTCCTTGATATCTGCTGTGGCGTAGTGCTGCCGCGACAGCAGCTCCTTGCCGAGCGAGATGCAGGCGGAGAAGTTGTCCTCGCGAGTGTCGATCTCGGCTTTCAGGGATTGGTGGTTGTTCATTAGCAGTTCTACGCCGCTCACGTCTCTGTTGAGGAGAGATTTATTAAAGTCGATGCAAAGAATAAAATTGTATTGAATACGTACGCCAGAAGTCTTATAATGTTGATTTGAAATCTTTAGGGACGCCCAGTAATGTCTCTCTTCTTATACTTGTTTGTGTCAGTTTCTATTAATTTGGATCAAATTAAATGACTACTGACATTTTAAAAGTTATTACAGGTCACCCACACCAACAAGATGGACAGATGATCTAGTCAAGGCTGCTGGTCCACGGTGGATGCAGGCTGCATCCGACCGTAATACCTGTAGGTCATTAAGGGAGGCCTATGTCAAGCAGCGGACGTCCGATGACTGAAATAATGATGATGATGACAGGTCACGTGATCATCAATATTTTGGCTTGGCTTTTCATCGTGTTTACCAATATCGATTTTTGTCATCGTATTCGTATTACCGTGGCTTCTCCCCCGTGTTCATCTGGCGCACCACGTCGTCCATCCAGAGCGTGAGCGTGCGCACTTGGTTGAGGAAGCGGTACAGGTCGTCGGCGTCCTCCAGCTTGTATTACAGTACTGACCGTGGCTTCTCCCCCGTGTTCATCTGGCGCACCACGTCGTCCATCCAGAGCGTGAGCGTGCGCACTTGGTTGAGGAAGCGGTACAGGTCGTCGGCGTCCTCCAGCTTGTATTACAGTACTGACCGTGGCTTCTCCCCCGTGTTCATCTGGCGCACCACGTCGTCCATCCAGAGCGTGAGCGTGCGCACTTGGTTGAGGAAGCGGTACAGGTCGTCGGCGTCCTCCAGCTTGTATTACAGTACTGACCGTGGCTTCTCCCCCGTGTTCATCTGGCGCACCACGTCGTCCATCCAGAGCGTGAGCGTGCGCACTTGGTTGAGGAAGCGGTACAGGTCGTCGGCGTCCTCCAGCTTGTATTACAGTACTGACCGTGGCTTCTCCCCCGTGTTCATCTGGCGCACCACGTCGTCCATCCAGAGCGTGAGCGTGCGCACTTGGTTGAGGAAGCGGTACAGGTCGTCGGCGTCCTCCAGCTTGTATTACAGTACTGACCGTGGCTTCTCCCCCGTGTTCATCTGGCGCACCACGTCGTCCATCCAGAGCGTGAGCGTGCGCACTTGGTTGAGGAAGCGGTACAGGTCGTCGGCGTCCTCCAGCTTGGCGCGGCGCGCCTGGCACGCGGCGCGCAGGGCGGCCCACGCCTCCGCCACGTCGGCGGCGCGCCGCGTGATCTCCGCCGCCTTGTCGCCCGCGTACGACGCGCCCAGACGTCCGCACTCGGAAGTTATGCCTTCCACCTGGGGGAAACATATCGGTACTGTTAACGAAGTCGAATGAACGTTCACTTTTGTCCGGCTAAGATTATTGTTGTAGACTGACACAAACATACTCAAATCTGTTTTTAGTTTAAAACGCAGACCTGTGTTGTGCATGTTGCAAAATAAAAAAAATTTTGATGAAAAATAATTGTCATGTCTTTATCAATCATGACAGTGCCAACAACATCGAATTAGTTAGAGCGCGCTGTTAGTCGGAAAGCGACTATCAACGCGCGACAACGCGTCTTCTTAGTACGCCAACGCGACTGAACGCGACAGGATTGTCCTCAATGCATGAATGAATGAATAAACCTTTCTATATAATAATAGAACATACCTGGTGCTGCAGCGTGCTGAGGTCCTGCATGAAGTTGTGGTGCTTCCTCTGCAGGGCCCCCACGCTGATGGCGTCGCGGCCGAGCTCGTCGCTGACGCCGCGCGCCTTCTCGTTGACGCGCTGCAGCGTGTCCTTGCAGTCGTGGAAGTACTTGTGCAGCTCGCGGGACGCGGACAACATCTGAGGGGAGATGGAGTTAATCATTGTAGAACAAGACTCTTTGTGAGTCGTTAAAATTATTTAAACAGATTTTTTTTTTTTTTATTATTTAAACAGATTTATTAGGTTATTATTTTTTTACTGTTTCAAGCGCAATGTATGTTAACAAAGTGATTTATAACCCGCGCAGATAGAAAATAGATTTGAAAATGGCGGCGATTAGCAAAACAAGGATAAAAGTATAAACAGCGATAGAGAGTGAGCGAGAACGCATGCGAGCGGACGCCATTTATAAATAAATTCTTTAAGTGCGCGGCTTATACGAATGGAAATATTAACAAAACTTGATTTTTAAAATTGAATACATAAAATTTGAAACAAGCTTCAAAATCTGAATAAGAGTATTCTTACCTGTGTGCGAGTTTCGATGAGCTCCAGTAGATCTTGCCAGGTCTCCTTGAGGCCCTCCTTCCACTGCGCGATGGTGGCGTTGTCGGAGTGTCCCATCGCGATCATCTGGTCGGCGATGCGCTCGGCCGTGGCCACGCGCTCCGAGCCCACCGCCTGCGTCTCGCGAGCGAACTCCTTGAAACGCTCCCAGAGTAGCTGTGGAAATGTATCATAGTTAAAGCAATTATTTGTAGAAAAAGTCTATTGCGATAGAATAGATTAGTGCCAGGGTGATCCACTGCTGCTTGGACCAGACACATTGTTATAGAACATACCGTGACGTGGTCGTAGTCCTGTCCCAGTTCCTGCGAGCTGGCGACCAGCTCTCGCTCGGTGATCCACTGCTCCAGGTCGTCTACTTCGCGCGACAGTTGGAACAGACACATTGTTATAGAACATACCGTGACGTGGTCGTAGTCCTGTCCCAGTTCCTGCGAGCTCGCGACCAGCTCTCGCTCGGTGATCCACTGCTCCAGGTCGTCCACTTCGCGCGACAGTTGGAACAGACACATTGTTATAGAACATACCGTGACGTGGTCGTAGTCCTGTCCCAGTTCCTGCGAGCTCGCGACCAGCTCTCGCTCGGTGATCCATTGCTCCAGGTCGTCCACTTCGCGCGACAGTTGGAACAGACACATTGTTATAGAACATACCGTGACGTGGTCGTAGTCCTGTCCCAGTTCCTGCGAGCTCGCGACCAGCTCTCGCTCGGTGATCCATTGCTCCAGGTCGTCCACTTCGCGCGACAGTTGGAACAGACACATTGTTATAGAACATACCGTGACGTGGTCGTAGTCCTGTCCCAGTTCCTGCGAGCTCGCGACCAGCTCTCGCTCGGTGATCCATTGCTCCAGGTCGTCCACTTCGCGCGACAGTTGGAACAGACACATTGTTATAGAACATACCGTGACGTGGTCGTAGTCCTGTCCCAGTTCCTGCGAGCTCGCGACCAGCTCTCGCTCGGTGATCCATTGCTCCAGGTCGTCCACTTCGCGCGACAGTTGGAACAGACACATTGTTATAGAACATACCGTGACGTGGTCGTAGTCCTGTCCCAGTTCCTGCGAGCTCGCGACCAGCTCTCGCTCGGTGATCCATTGCTCCAGGTCGTCCACTTCGCGCGACAGTTGGAACAGACACATTGTTATAGAACATACCGTGACGTGGTCGTAGTCCTGTCCCAGTTCCTGCGAGCTCGCGACCAGCTCTCGCTCGGTGATCCATTGCTCCAGGTCGTCCACTTCGCGCGACAGTTGGAACAGCCGCAGAGCCTCGTCCAGTTTGGCGCGGCGCTCGCCGGCGAGGTCCTTTAGTCCAGCGTATAGCTTGTCCACTTGGGATTGCTTAACGGAGATTTGTTCGCTGTTGGACGGAGTGATAGGTTGGTTGGTTGAGCATTTAAATAACAAATTATAAAGAGCGCCATCTTTGTGCTTTACATAATAAGCATAGTAAAGCACTTAAATGACGTAGTTCTCCAATGACGACTACGAGGTCTGATCTCTTATACACAAAAATTAAGAATAATTAATAATATAGCTGAAATGATTTTATACAATGACGATGATTATTATGGCATTTTAAAGAATGCTAGTAATACAATAAGATTGACAAGTTATCTAAGTGCCAGTTAACACGATGTGGTTGAAAAAATTCTATGTGAGTAGTATCACACTAAGGAACGCCTCTTTCGATCATATTTAACCTTTCATGACACAAACATTTAAATAGAATATTGATCTCAAATATCAAAGCTGTTTAAACCATGTTTATCAGTTACCTGAGCGGATGTTCCTCCGAAGTGAGCTGACGCACCGTCTCTCCCAGCTGGCGGATAGTCTGCGCGTAATCATCCACCGCCTGCTCCAGGATCTCGTGTTTCTTCATGAGGTTCTGCGCCGAGATCTCGTCCTTGCCGCGGTCCTCCACCATCATGTACAGCTCCTGCTCCGACATCCAGGCCTCGGCCTCGTTGGCGTCGAACAGGTACTGCTGCGCTTTCTCCCATTGGGCTAGGTTGTCCTTGCGTTGTTCGATGGCATCTGTAAATGTTATGTGTGTTTGTAGGACAATACTGTTTGTATATCGTAGAATTGCATGTTGATAATGATATCTTATAAAAAACTAAAGTAATAAAAAAAAAACTAACCTTTCAATTCTCGCCACCTCGCGGTCAAATCCTCGATAAGCTCCTTGAACTCCGGCGAAGCTTCATGGCTCTCATCAATCAACTTCTGTCCATTGGAGATAACGGTCAGGATCCTCGGCTCATGGTTATCCGTCTCAGTCTTGAGAGACTGGTTCTTCTTCTGCAGCATTTGAACGTTGAATAAGGAGTTTCCGTAGTCCGTGCTAGTTGCCAACGGCATCTTCTCGTGAACCCAGAGTTTCTCGTCTTCGACATCGCGACGGAATTGGAACGCTTCCTTCTTCTTAGCGAGCTGCATTTGGCGGTCGAGCAAAGGCGCTTTGAGCTGTTCAAATCGCTGCTCAACAACCTTCTTCTTCTCAATAATCTCCTCCATCTTATCAGGTACGGTCTTCTGCAAGTATTCCGCTTGAGTTTCAAGCTCGGTGACTTGCCTGGCTTTCACGGCCATCTGAGTCTCGATCATCTGTTGCTTCTGCATGAGAATATTTACAGATGCGAGATCAGTGCCGGTGTCTGTGTTCTCGATTTGCTTTTCGAGTTCGTTCATCCAGGAATCGATATCATCGCACGTCTGGTGGAGAAGAACCTCTCTGTTGGCATCGAAGAGCCGTTCGCCTTTGTCTTTGGTTGTGACTTGGAGATTCTCGAATTGATCTTGAAGTTCAGACATTTTCGGGGAGATGACTTCGACGAATTCCGGCTTCTGTTTCATGAGTGCCTCAGCGGCGTTCTGTACTGCGAACAGGCGTTCCTTGTTAGCCGCGATCTCGGCTTCGAAAGCTTGATGGCGGGTCCATTTGGAGTGGATAGTTTTGGCGGAGCGGTAGGTGTCGTCTTGTGCGGTGACATTCTTCTCTTGGACCCATTCTCCGAGTTCATCGCAGTCTTGGAGGAACTGGTGTAGTTGTAGTTGGTCTTGCAGTTTCTCCATTTGCTGGAGAGCTTTCTCGCGGTTGGAATCGCGGCGTCCCTCGATGTTTTCGGACTTGCGCTGTATCTTGTCGGCATCGTAGTGGCGCTCTTCGACGAGTCGGTTGGCGAACTGGACGACGGAGTTGATCTTGTCGTCGTTGGCCTCCATCGTGGTGAGGAACGCCTCGTGTTCCTTGATCATGTTCTCGGCTTGCTCGAGGTTGGTCGGCGGTTCAGTCTTCGCTAGCCTGTGGAGACAGATTAGTTGATTATGTGAAGGTTCTTCTCCCACATCTGTCCTGCATAGTGGTGGACGGGTCGGTACCTGTGCTCCTGGTGTGACAGCAGCACCTCGGCCTGGCGCGCGTCCCGCTGCAGCAGCTGCAGTTCCAGCGACTGCGTGAGCAGCTGCTGGCGGTTCTCCCACATCTGTTGGAGCTCAGCCCATCCCTCGCGGAGAGCCTTTAGACGTTCGCGGAGGAACATGTACTGCGGGTCGTCTTGGGTTGATGGCTCCTGTTTAGTGGCATTACATAAGTAAGGATGGGTTATCATATCATTATCTGAAAAGCCGATAATTATAAGCAAGATAAATGCGTAGGGTAGGGTTCCTCCTAGATGTTCTGGCACCTGGCACGTTCATTTATATACAGAAGATATAAATAACGTAGAAGATAAATGAAACTTACAGCAGTAATCTTCTCTCCATACTCCATCATCTTAGCGTACTCGTCCTTGTAGTTGTCGATCTCCTCCTTGATGGTCTGGTGCTGTGACAACAGCTTCTCGGCTTCCGACAGGCTCGATGGCGTATCTATATCACCAGTTATAACATTTTATGAGGAACTGTATAATGAGAATCAATTTGAGTTTGTGAAAAACCAATTTAACTAAATATGGAATTTCGTCTTTACGTTGATTAATCTAGCAACTTGTTAAATGATTGAAGTAAATTAAGAATTAGGCAACAGCTTTTTCTGCGTACCAAGTTACTATACCTATAAAGATTGACTTCGATGGACCCGTGCCCAGTAATGGGAACTAATATGGATTGTTATGATATAAATACCTTCAGATGCGACATCGGTCTGTGTCTTGGTGAGCCAAGCCTGGAAGTGGTCGACGGAACGCAAGAAGCGATGCAGATCACCGGCTTCTTCCAGTTTAGAATCGCGTTCTTTAAGCTGAATAAAAAAACATGTTTTAGTGTCAAAAACTAAAGATAATACAGTTTTAATGTGTTCGAGGTTAACCATGGTTAATTAGAATATTTATATTAATCTTATTTTTTGTTTAAGTTTCTATTCTTGTTTATTGATTAAGGAAGTTTTAGTATTCTTTGGGATTTAACTAACTCTTATACAATATCAACTAGAAATTCGGCGTATTTATTTTACTATTTAACTGTTGATCAAAGACCGCGCTCGCTTCGCTCTCCAAAGAGTAGATGCGAGCCTAGATGTCTGTGAGGTACCATAGACAATAGATCAGAGACTCACCATGTGCGTGAGTTGGTCCCAGTTGTCGGTGATGGTCTCGATGCGGTCGCGGATGAGTTGCGCTTCCGCCGGATGTTCGCCCTCGATCGCGCTCGCTTCGCTCTCCAGAGAGGAGATGCGAGCTTGGATGGCTGCGAGGTCTCGCTCCATGCCGGATAGGCGACGTTGGAGGGTCATTACACCTGTGTAACACGGGTAAAAAATAAACATTATATATAGATTTAACGTGCTATTTGACTTACAACTTGGGATTTAGAGTGCTTTTGCCATATTATAGTTTGTTTAGGCAATTAAAGAGTCGCATGACCCAAAGACATTTTTACACAAAAGCTTGAGCTTTCCACATGTACTGTTGGTACCAAGCGAAGAGTTTCAGTAACACGGAATAGCATCAGAGACAATGTGTACTCATTTTTATTAACGTTCTTTAAGTACTTGTATTCTTTTTTCGTTAGATTACAGGCCTTATATTTTTACCGTTAAGATCCATCTCCAAGTTGTCAGTCTGTTGGAGGATGCGTTTCTTGTCCTCGATCCACGACACGGTCTCGCGGCACTCGATGTGGAACGTCTGCACTCCCTGGGCTTGTTTGAGCTCGTCCTTCTTGGCTTCAGCCTATAAACAATACATAACTAAATTAAAAAATAATATGGTTTATATCAATATATTACTTTGTAGTGTGCTGTAATTGTAAGGTTTTTTTTCGCAAAATAATATTTGAGGCTAGTTTTTGCTATTTCTGTCCTTATTTAATTATAACCGCAATTAATTGGTCCGTGCACAATAATTTAAATAAACACGATTTTTACTACTTGATCGTACAGCAACAGCAGAACAGCTGGTCCACTACGTACCTTCTCCCTGAGCGCGCTCCAGGCGGCGTTGAGCGCGCCCTGGCGGTCCTGTATGCGCGGCGCCTGGGGGTGCTCCACGTGGATCAGCTGACGGGCCAGCTGGTTCACTACGTACCTTCTCCCTGAGCGCGCTCCAGGCGGCGTTGAGCGCGCCCTGGCGGTCCTGTATGCGCGGCGCCTGGGGGTGCTCCACGTGGATCAGCTGACGGGCCAGCTGGTTCACTACGTACCTTCTCCCTGAGCGCGCTCCAGGCGGCGTTGAGCGCGCCCTGGCGGTCCTGTATGCGCGGCGCCTGGGGGTGCTCCACGTGGATCAGCTGACGGGCCAGCTGGTTCACTACGTACCTTCTCCCTGAGCGCGCTCCAGGCGGCGTTGAGCGCGCCCTGGCGGTCCTGTATGCGCGGCGCCTGGGGGTGCTCCACGTGGATCAGCTGACGGGCCAGCTGGTTCACTACGTACCTTCTCCCTGAGCGCGCTCCAGGCGGCGTTGAGCGCGCCCTGGCGGTCCTGTATGCGCGGCGCCTGGGGGTGCTCCACGTGGATCAGCTGACGGGCCAGCTGGTTCACTACGTACCTTCTCCCTGAGCGCGCTCCAGGCGGCGTTGAGCGCGCCCTGGCGGTCCTGTATGCGCGGCGCCTGGGGGTGCTCCACGTGGATCAGCTGACGGGCCAGCTGGTTCACTACGTACCTTCTCCCTGAGCGCGCTCCAGGCGGCGTTGAGCGCGCCCTGGCGGTCCTGTATGCGCGGCGCCTGGGGGTGCTCCACGTGGATCAGCTGACGGGCCAGCTGGTTCACTACGTACCTTCTCCCTGAGCGCGCTCCAGGCGGCGTTGAGCGCGCCCTGGCGGTCCTGTATGCGCGGCGCCTGGGGGTGCTCCACGTGGATCAGCTGACGGGCCAGCTGGTTCACTACGTACCTTCTCCCTGAGCGCGCTCCAGGCGGCGTTGAGCGCGCCCTGGCGGTCCTGTATGCGCGGCGCCTGGGGGTGCTCCACGTGGATCAGCTGACGGGCCAGCTGGTTCACTACGTACCTTCTCCCTGAGCGCGCTCCAGGCGGCGTTGAGCGCGCCCTGGCGGTCCTGTATGCGCGGCGCCTGGGGGTGCTCCACGTGGATCAGCTGACGGGCCAGCTGGTTCACTACGTACCTTCTCCCTGAGCGCGCTCCAGGCGGCGTTGAGCGCGCCCTGGCGGTCCTGTATGCGCGGCGCCTGGGGGTGCTCCACGTGGATCAGCTGACGGGCCAGCTGGTTCACTACGTACCTTCTCCCTGAGCGCGCTCCAGGCGGCGTTGAGCGCGCCCTGGCGGTCCTGTATGCGCGGCGCCTGGGGGTGCTCCACGTGGATCAGCTGACGGGCCAGCTGGTTCACTACGTACCTTCTCCCTGAGCGCGCTCCAGGCGGCGTTGAGCGCGCCCTGGCGGTCCTGTATGCGCGGCGCCTGGGGGTGCTCCACGTGGATCAGCTGACGGGCCAGCTGGTTCACTACGTACCTTCTCCCTGAGCGCGCTCCAGGCGGCGTTGAGCGCGCCCTGGCGGTCCTGTATGCGCGGCGCCTGGGGGTGCTCCACGTGGATCAGCTGACGGGCCAGCTGGTTCACTACGTACCTTCTCCCTGAGCGCGCTCCAGGCGGCGTTGAGCGCGCCCTGGCGGTCCTGTATGCGCGGCGCCTGGGGGTGCTCCACGTGGATCAGCTGACGGGCCAGCTGGTTCACTACGTACCTTCTCCCTGAGCGCGCTCCAGGCGGCGTTGAGCGCGCCCTGGCGGTCCTGTATGCGCGGCGCCTGGGGGTGCTCCACGTGGATCAGCTGACGGGCCAGCTGGTTCACTACGTACCTTCTCCCTGAGCGCGCTCCAGGCGGCGTTGAGCGCGCCCTGGCGGTCCTGTATGCGCGGCGCCTGGGGGTGCTCCACGTGGATCAGCTGACGGGCCAGCTGGTTCACTACGTACCTTCTCCCTGAGCGCGCTCCAGGCGGCGTTGAGCGCGCCCTGGCGGTCCTGTATGCGCGGCGCCTGGGGGTGCTCCACGTGGATCAGCTGACGGGCCAGCTGGTTCACTACGTACCTTCTCCCTGAGCGCGCTCCAGGCGGCGTTGAGCGCGCCCTGGCGGTCCTGTATGCGCGGCGCCTGGGGGTGCTCCACGTGGATCAGCTGACGGGCCAGCTGGTTCACTACGTACCTTCTCCCTGAGCGCGCTCCAGGCGGCGTTGAGCGCGCCCTGGCGGTCCTGTATGCGCGGCGCCTGGGGGTGCTCCACGTGGATCAGCTGACGGGCCAGCTGGTTCACTACGTACCTTCTCCCTGAGCGCGCTCCAGGCGGCGTTGAGCGCGCCCTGGCGGTCCTGTATGCGCGGCGCCTGGGGGTGCTCCACGTGGATCAGCTGACGGGCCAGCTGGTTCACTACGGCGACGCGGGATGCGTTCGCGTTCATTTCTTTGTCAAAGCCGTCGTATCTGAACAGAGACATGACAATTAGGGCATTGATCCTGTCTGAGTCAAATTTTAAATTGAGAATATGGTGACCTCTGTCCCCACTTTTAAATTTTGTTTAATAGACACTAACCTATGCTTCATAATCTCAACATCATCGATATCCTTAGGCGGCAGCATGGTGTCCAACATGCGGTGTTTCTCGGCGATCCATTGGTCGGCCGCGTCCGCCTCAGCCAGCAGTTTGAACAGAGACAACGCGTCCAGAAGTCGCTGTTTGCGCAGACGGGCGAGCTCGGCCAGTTCTGAGTGGCGCGAGTCTATAGCGCTCAGTCGCTCGCGTACTTCGGCGCTGTTGGCGTCCTCGGGGCTTAGTTCTTGAGCCTGTAAACATTTTATTGCCATTTTACAGAGTGCATATATGTAAAGATAGGTCAGCCGCAGCAGCAGATTGTAGGAGTGATTTAAAATTCTAAGATTCCACAAAGTTTCGATAAAAACCGATAGTGTGACTAAAGTGACCGATAATGTCATGATAATGATATCTTTTGTGAAATTCGTATTCTAACTTTTTAACTAATTGCAGTGTAGGTAAACTGTCCTAGAAAACTAAGTGAGAAATTAGAAAGAAACAAATTTATCACTGACAAAAATCAACTCCTTCTAATCACGTGATCGATTTAACACATAAAATGAATGTCTATTTACCTGTTGCTTCAGCTGTTGAATGACGTTAGCGTAGTTCTTGAGCTCGTCCGTAACATCCTTGTGTTTCTTCAGCAGGCTTTGGACTTGCGATTCATCGACGCCCGTGTCTTCAGATGATACCAATCTGTCAACATTTTATTAATTAAGTTTAAGGGCTATTTAAATATTGTTACTGTTGTAAATGTATCGCATCTTATGACAGACATAAAACGCTGATAAGAAAGATGCATGCAATAATTATTTGATGTTAGTTGACTTGATTGTGATAACTATATTATAATAATGTTCTCCTATTTTGACATCAGTACCTTTACCATGAGTTGTCATAGGTAAATCGTCTGACGTTACTACAGCGGTTACGTAGAGCCCGCGCCACATTTCAAGTCTTACAGTTAATGCCGGAACTACAATATTAGAACCGTTAATATCAAGGCAAGCAGCGTCACGTCTAACGGACTTGAGCGTAGTCTAAATATACAGTCTGTACAATTAGCTTTTCGAATGAGCATTTTAGTACCCAATTATCCGCTAGAGGCGCTGTTCAAGTTCTTACATTTTTAACTGCAGTCGCTAGCGAGTGTAGATTGCTAGAAATCATGTTAGAGATACAGGATGTGGTTCCATTGTTACCTGAGCGTGTCCAACATCCAGTTGTCGATGTCGTCGGCGTCCGCGAACAGCTGGTGGTAGCGCACGGCGGCCAGCAGACGGTTCTTGCGCAGCGACACCACGTCCAAGAGGTGGTTCCATTGTGCCAGGATGTCTCGGAGACGTTCCTAGGCAATACATAATTTGTGTTACTTACAGAATATTCAATGCTTAGTATTTTAAATAAATAACTTTAATGTTTTTATGCCTTAACTAAGTAGTCTGCTAGGACATTAAGTTGGTCCAGAAGTGTCCGTGCGAGATAAGCTCATAAGATATATTTAAAATATTTGTACAAACGGGTCCTAAAATGATGGTTAAGAAAATAGATTTGAAATATGCCAGATGTTTTAGTGGACGCTGCCGGTTCAAGCCGACCGAAATAAATTGAAATTTGAAAGAAAAAGGCGTTATATTTAGTGGAGGTTGCAGCTTGATGTAGTACCTGTATCTTGTCGTCGGGGCCGCGGAAGAGTGCTTACGCGTAACCGTAGCCCCGACACAAAGGCGTGAGAAGGAACACACGTGGCTGGTTTTTAGTCGGTTGGAGCCCGACATCACTAACCGTTTGCCCCCGCTGCGGTAGTATCCGGATTTTGCCCACGTTAAAACAAAAGTACCTGTATCTTATCGGCTCCGAAGTGTCCCTGCGAGATGAGTTCGTCGCCGACCGCGGCCACGTTCATGAGCTGCAGCTCGTGCGCCTGCACGTCCGCCTCCAGCGCCTTGTGCTTCGATATCAACAGGTACACTGGAAATAACATACACAGAATGTTATTAGTAAATAAATAATAAATATATGTAGGTTGGTAATTAGATTTGAAAAAAAAACATACAGATAACAGCAATTATGTTTCCAATTATATCAACAAGTCTCATAAAATCATTAAGAGCCTTGTGACTTTACGAAGTTTTGCGAAATTGGATATTTTATGCACCACGTGACCGGCGCGTCACGCGAATTCTATGAAAAATACTAAATGATCTTGATACTTCGTCGATCTAAAACATACAAATATACTAATAATTATTTTAGATCTGTAGAAAATGGCATCGAATAAATTCCATTTTATTGAGTGGATTTTTTTTCAGTTTCATTCCGAAATAATTATTATATTAATGTTTTTATTTAATTGATAGGTGTTTAATATATTTTCCTAAATTCAAAATGGTGGATATTTTTATTTCAATATTTGAATCAATTATGTTTTATCTTAATAATATCAATATTTATTTTAAATCTGATTGATTATTTGAAATCAATTAAGTAGGTACATAATTTTAAATTAAAACATTCATGATTAATAATTATATATATAAGAATAAAACTGAAAATAGTCTTATTGAAGTTAAATGTCCTCATTCATCTCATCTTATGGGCTCATTTTTAAACCGATTCTTCTGAAATTTGGTGTGTAGGTTTGTAATTAAATGTTTTTTTTTTGTCGAATGTTGGGACTTTATGTAAGTTCGAAAGTCTAAATTGAACGTACTAAATACAAATTCTAATTATAACAAAACAAATAAATTATATTACCTATATTTAAGTTGCTTGTTTTGTTAGATGGTATATTTGTGTTTGAATAAATAAAAGTTTCGTTAATGAAGGTTTTAATTATGTTTAGGTATTATTTTTGTAGTTTCGAACTTTATATTTATTTTTATATTTATTGGTATCCATTTATCTACATATGTCATACACAGATGTAGAATATCCATTTATCTACATATGTCATCTTGAATAATTCCCATTATATTTTTATTTTGATAAACTATTTATTTTTATTTTATTACGAACTTATTTAAAATATTTAATTTTTATATTAAAAAAAACCAACCCGCACTTGGCCAGCGTGGTGAATTAAGGCCTAATCTATCTCGTCAAGAGAGAAGTCCCTATCCCAGCAGTGCGAACGTGAATAGGGGTGTTATTTTATATACAGGGCGTTCCAAAATTATGGGCCATGAAGGGGAAGTACCATATATATCGTTGTTAGTGAATTTTGCTCAAAGAAGACTTCATTTTATTTTAAAAAGTAAGTAATTTAATTAATTAATTTACAAAAAAAATGTTTCATGTTTTTTATTTGATTAAAATAATTAATTTCACGTTGTTCCTTTCTTTTAAAATACTATGTTACTTAAGCAGAGTTATTATTTTTTAGCTATTCTTTCGATTGGTATCATAAAAATAGAGTTTTTTTTTCTACATGTAAGTCGGTTCGATTCCCAGACAAAGCAAGTATTTTTTAGAAAATCTATGAATCCAGAATTACTAACTTTTAAAAATAAAATGAAGTCTTCTTTGAGCAAAATTCACTATCTACGATATTTAAGGTACTTCCCCTCCATGGCCCATAACTTTGGGACGCCCTGTATTTATTAGAAAGGTACAATTATTTAATGTTTACAATAAATAATATATTTATTAGAAAGGTACATTATTTATTGTTTACATATTGGATACTCGGTAAAAATAAGAACAAAAAATTACGGAATATTTTCTTTGTAATAAATATTATGGAAATCTATACTACAATTATCAAGCTGAGGAGATTGCTTGTTTATTTGTTTGAACGTGCTACTCAGGAACCGCGGGTCCGATTTAAAATATGATTTCAGTATTGGATAGTAAAATGATCGAAAAAGGCTATAAAACATAAACTAGTAAATAACGTAAAAACGCAAGCGCAGCTGTCGGCGGGTCGGCAAGTTAGTCATAATCTAAAAAAATCATAGGCATAATTACATTTAGTCGTTGGACGGTTTCACCAAAAAAAGTTGCCTTGTTGTTTTTTAATTAGGATAGATAACTTTAGATATGCAATCCACATCCTACAGCATAACCTCCAAATAAATAAGGTAAAACAAGATGACAATGATGTGGTACAATTCTTAGGCCAGCAACATTTGGTACAATTCTTAGGCCAGCAACAACAATAATTGACCGTTATCAATAAAAATAACAATTGATCGTTATCAACGGATCAACTTATGTCGGTCGTAGTATCGCAATAACACATACACGCACACTAACAGCGTTTTTACAGCAATTGACAGTCCCACACACTGACATTTTACGAAATATTTCTATATTTTATTCAAGAACAACCGACATAGGTCCGACCTCGACAAGCGCTCGCGCGGTACTAAATGGAAAAAGCCGGCTGAATGAAAAAACTACTAAATTATGGTAGTTTTATTTTATTCATAAAAAATTACCAAAACCGTTCTACAAATTAAAATTAATATCATAGTTTAAGCAAATGTTGATAAATATTTTGATATAAATATGACGTCCCATTGATTTAGAACTTCGGAGTTATTGAGGTTTGTTTCGAAGCATTTTCGGTCGATATTAAATTCGGTATATCTTTAGAATAAAAGCATTTAACGAAAATGTACTCTACTCTAAATGAAGAATAGGATATACGTAACATAATAAAAAATAGTTTTATCGCCCATATTCATTAGAATCTACAAATTAGAGCTGAGAAAACAGGTCTTCGATCGTTTTTTACGAAACATGTATCCGGAGAATGATTATTACTCAATATATAAACAAGTTATCTAAAATGTTTCTTACTACTTTTGTAGAGGAGAAAACGAACTATTATAAAGATGTAATTGTAATATCAAACAACTAACGCAAACCATAGAATTAGGACGAGAAAACCGAACAATTTCGCGATTTCACGTAATAGGCCTCTTAAGAAATTCAAATTCCAACAGTTAACCGACTAGACTAAGGGATGAATTATATTAGACCGGGCAGTGTCCGGGGCGTGCCGTGTACGTGGCCCGGACGGGGCACGGATTTGAAACGTTACATACATTTTATATGAACCAGTTTATATTACACCGGCCCGGACGGGACACGGACTGCACTGTGTCTAAGTGTCTAATTGTTTTTTATTAATATTCAATTTTCACATAAATTTATTAGAGAACTCGTAGTGTCTAGATACACCTTACATAGGATTTAAGACACTTATTATCGTGTAATTTATCATGTTTTCAGCAATAAATACTATCTATCTATCTACCATGGCACTCACCAGTACTGAGATCGTGTCCGATATCATCTACGGACACGATCTGCTCCTTCTCCTTGATCCAGTTCTCCTCGTCGGCCATGTCCCAGTAGAACTGCCACAGCTTGCGGCTGTCCTCGAGGCGCTTGCGGCGCTCCACGGCGAGGTGCACCAGCTCTACTACCATGGCACTCACCAGTACTGAGATCGTGTCCGATATCATCTACGGACACGATCTGCTCCTTCTCCTTGATCCAGTTCTCCTCGTCGGCCATGTCCCAGTAGAACTGCCACAGCTTGCGGCTGTCCTCGAGGCGCTTGCGGCGCTCCACGGCGAGGTGCACCAGCTCTACTACCATGGCACTCACCAGTACTGAGATCGTGTCCGATATCATCTACGGACACGATCTGCTCCTTCTCCTTGATCCAGTTCTCCTCGTCGGCCATGTCCCAGTAGAACTGCCACAGCTTGCGGCTGTCCTCGAGGCGCTTGCGGCGCTCCACGGCGAGGTGCACCAGCTCTACTACCATGGCACTCACCAGTACTGAGATCGTGTCCGATATCATCTACGGACACGATCTGCTCCTTCTCCTTGATCCAGTTCTCCTCGTCGGCCATGTCCCAGTAGAACTGCCACAGCTTGCAGCTGTCCTCGAGGCGCTTGCGGCGCTCCACGGCGAGGTGCACCAGCTCTACTACCATGGCACTCACCAGTACTGAGATCGTGTCCGATATCATCTACGGACACGATCTGCTCCTTCTCCTTGATCCAGTTCTCCTCGTCGGCCATGTCCCAGTAGAACTGCCACAGCTTGCGGCTGTCCTCGAGGCGCTTGCGGCGCTCCACGGCGAGGTGCACCAGCTCTACTACCATGGCACTCACCAGTACTGAGATCGTGTCCGATATCATCTACGGACACGATCTGCTCCTTCTCCTTGATCCAGTTCTCCTCGTCGGCCATGTCCCAGTAGAACTGCCACAGCTTGCGGCTGTCCTCGAGGCGCTTGCGGCGCTCCACGGCGAGGTGCACCAGCTCTACTACCATGGCACTCACCAGTACTGAGATCGTGTCCGATATCATCTACGGACACGATCTGCTCCTTCTCCTTGATCCAGTTCTCCTCGTCGGCCATGTCCCAGTAGAACTGCCACAGCTTGCGGCTGTCCTCGAGGCGCTTGCGGCGCTCCACGGCGAGGTGCACCAGCTCTACTACCATGGCACTCACCAGTACTGAGATCGTGTCCGATATCATCTACGGACACGATCTGCTCCTTCTCCTTGATCCAGTTCTCCTCGTCGGCCATGTCCCAGTAGAACTGCCACAGCTTGCGGCTGTCCTCGAGGCGCTTGCGGCGCTCCACGGCGAGGTGCACCAGCTCTACTACCATGGCACTCACCAGTACTGAGATCGTGTCCGATATCATCTACGGACACGATCTGCTCCTTCTCCTTGATCCAGTTCTCCTCGTCGGCCATGTCCCAGTAGAACTGCCACAGCTTGCAGCTGTCCTCGAGGCGCTTGCGGCGCTCCACGGCGAGGTGCACCAGCTCTACTACCATGGCACTCACCAGTACTGAGATCGTGTCCGATATCATCTACGGACACGATCTGCTCCTTCTCCTTGATCCAGTTCTCCTCGTCGGCCATGTCCCAGTAGAACTGCCACAGCTTGCGGCTGTCCTCGAGGCGCTTGCGGCGCTCCACGGCGAGGTGCACCAGCTCTACTACCATGGCACTCACCAGTACTGAGATCGTGTCCGATATCATCTACGGACACGATCTGCTCCTTCTCCTTGATCCAGTTCTCCTCGTCGGCCATGTCCCAGTAGAACTGCCACAGCTTGCGGCTGTCCTCGAGGCGCTTGCGGCGCTCCACGGCGAGGTGCACCAGCTCGGCGTACGCGTTCTCGAGCTGCTGGATCCTCTCTACGGTGATGGCGGGGTCGCACGGACGGTAGCCGCCTTCCTCCTGTTCCAGGAAGCGTTGCGATTGGCCGACAACCACCTGTGGGGCAGAGTGATTATTCAATATTAATATTATAGTTTTGATACATTAACGCACTCGTTAACATTATAAACGAAACAGTGACATCCCTGTCACAGCTGCTACTGATCAAAAAGAATTTTCTAGTATAAGCCGCGCACTTAAAGAATTGATTTATAAATGGCGTCCGCTCGCAAGCGTTCTCGCTCACTCTCTATCGCTGTCTATACTTTTATCCTTGTGTTGCCAATCGTACCATACGTACCCGCCGCCATTTTCAAATCAATTTTCTATCTGCGCGGGTTATACTTACACTCTTCTATATCGGTCCAACAGCTCCTACAGATTACTTAGTAATTATTACAAGAAATAGGATCAAAGACCCTGTTTCGTTTATAATGTTAACGAATTCGTTAACAATATATCAAAACTACTTTTCGACAAAAATACCTAGTGACACCGCAAAGGACTCTTTAGGTATTTTTTATGTATTGAGAGTCTTCCATACACTGAGGTATTTTTTTGTATCATAGTCTTATTGTCCGGTGCTGATACACACTGAATAACTAAAACTTTTTTAGTAAACAATAAAAAAAACACATACCTTGACCCGTTCTCCCAGCACGTTGATATCGGCCTCCACCAAGGCGTGTTTCTGCAGAAGGTCCTCCACCCCCATGAGGTGCTTGCCGTAGTCGTCCGTCAGCAGACGCAGCTTGATCTCCTCCATCGAGTCCAGGATGTATAGCATTTCCTGATGATAATAGATTTATTACTAAAATTCTTAGGCTTATCATCAGTCTTAATTATTATGTTGCGCTTATCAGGCTGCAATAATAGTCTGTTTATTTTTAATGTGTAAATGACTATAAAGGGACATAAGCAGGCACGGCCAGATGGTTCATATTTTGCATTCACATGGTGGAATAACGTCTTTGCCAATGGGACGCCAATGTGATTCGCGCTAAGGAACCAGTGTTCGTATGTTCAACAAGTTTTATTTCCTGGTTTAACGGTGAACATAAAATTACGCTCATGGTACAGGAAATAGTTTGAAAAAGCTGGTTGTGTGAAGAGTCTAGCAATATTTACTAACACGCCCACAGACACAGCACGTTGTCGCGCACACACGCACGGTCACGTCGCGGTGTTAGAGGGAGACAGACATACCTGGAAGTTCTGTTGCAGCTGCAGAGACAGCTCGAGACGGGCGCGACGGGCGCGCAGCAGCTCCAGCAGATACGCCCACAGACGGAGCACGTTGTCGCGACGGGCACACACGCGCTCCATGTCGTGATATCTGCGGGTTAACAGAATATTAAAACTGATTTCGGGGTGCCTCAGTGTAATCTTTGCCTACAACTGCATCTGGCTATAGATAGCGGTATAAGTTGACGTTGTATCATCATCACCCCTTTTTTTTGTTCCCACTGCTGGGACAGAGGGACTTCTCTCTTAAGATAAGATAAGATAAGATTTATTTGTTTACTACAACATAAAATTACAAATTGAGACTTAAAATTAGACACAACAGAATACACAAAAGGGTCGTCGGCTCAGCATAGGCTGTGCCTGCAATACTGCAGACATAGCGCTGGTTTTTAGCGACGACTCTTGACATGAGAGATTAATTCACAACGCTGGCAATGTGCGGGTTGGTGAATGACACAGTCATGTCCTTTCGTTCTCAGACCGGTTGAGAGCACGTTTTTACATAGAGCACATACAATTTTGAAAAAGAAAAATGAAAAATAGTTTGAAGCCACGACCTTCGGAATTCAAGTCGAGTGTGCATCCACTTAGCTAACACGGCTCGTTATATAATTTATATCTATTGATTCGCTCACCTCTCAGCCTGCAGCTCTGAGCAGACGGCGACCACGGCCTGCACGCGCTCCTCGTACGCGAAGATGTCCGTCTCGATGGCCTCGTGCTTCTTGGCCGCCGCCTCCACGGCCGCGAGGTCGAACCCGAAGTTGTCCTGGCTGACCAGACGCTGGTTCTCTGACAGCCAGGTCTCACGCATCTGCGCTTTGCGGTTGAATCTGGAACAATCGTGTGATTAAATAAAGACGTTAGAGTTGGAACACCACGTTGAAATATATTTTAATCTTCTGATTTCTGAAGGCGTTTAAGGGCGCGGGTATGACAGTGACCCGTCTTGCAAAAAAGTGCTCGGACGTACCATTTTATCTCGAAGCAGTTCAGGTAATTTTTGATCCTCTTATACTTAATCGTAGGTAAAGTATTTAGTACCTATGTATAGTTTTGAATTATTAGAAAATGGTATGGGGAAACATTACAAGATCACTAAAAAACATTGGTCCTCGAGTGTGAGTTAACTGAAGATATGAGGTATGGGATAAATTCAAGCTCTTACGTAACTCCTCGATAGCGTGGTGGTTAGCGCAACCAGGGCTAAATTTGGAGGCATGGATTCGTCTCCCACTCGAGGACCAAGGTTATTTTTTTGTAATTTTTCCCATACCATTTTCTAATAATTTAGAAAACTTAGGTGTTCAAGTAAGTAACTTTGCTTGGATACCTCGCAGCCAGTTGCTCCAGTTTCTCCTGTCTAATGAGTTCCTCCCTGAGCGCCAATTCTCGCTCGTGTTCAGATTTCTCGAGTCGTTCCCAGGCGCGGTTGATGTCGTGTATCATCTTGCCCTCCTTGGGCGTGTAGGGCTTCTGGTTGGCGGCGCGCATGCGGGACTGCAGGTCGAACAGGTGCACTTCTAGGTTACCCTTCTCGACGAACCTGGAATTGGATAAAAAATATTAATTTGTTCACTATTATTGGGTGTTGTCGACAATTCACAGAACAACTATCCCCGTGGCAAGTTCGATTTGGGATAGAAACTAGTGTTTATGTTTACTAATATTTTAAGTCAGATTTGTTTCTTAGTTAAGACGAATATGAATGGAAAAAATATTTCTCTAGAACGATTTCGGATAAGAATATTTCGGTTATCAAATGCGAAATTTTATCAAATTTTCTTTATCAAACCTAATAAACGCAAGCGAATCTATCGCCGGCGGCTCGTGTTAAATAAATAACAGTTAAAATAAAGGTAATAACTCACTTGGGTGGTTTCTCGACGGTGCGGTAGTTGGCGAACTGGAGGAGCTGTTGGCGCACGCCTTCCAGAGAGTTCGCGAACGTTCTGTCGCCGAGCGCTTCGATGGTCCGCTCGATCCATTGCAGGAGATCGCTGTACAAACAATGATCTAGTTATTTTCTACAATTCTTTTAATATCATTATTACATGAAATAGGTACACAGTATGAAACTACTTCAATATATTAATAGGTGAGGTCTTGAAGGATTTGATATAATTAACACGCAGCTTGGTGATCACAGTAAGTCGGCATAATTGATTTTTGTATATTTAGTTTTTGTGTGTTAATATATTCATACTCATATGGACACTTTAACTTGTATTCTTGTATTATAATTAATGTTGTTTAAAATAAATTTATTTGAATTGAATTGAATAATACAGATAACTACGCTTTTAACTGTACATAAAACTAATATATAATTTTGACTCACACCAACTATAGTACTATCCAGTTTTTTTGGCACAATTAGAACAGATAATTACTGTTTCGATGATTGAGTTAAGGCTCGTTTACGCTGAGTCAACAACTTGCGACAGAGTCACGTGCTACACATTATTATTTGTAGCATGCCACAAGGTGCCGCATGCTACAAATAGAAATCATTATTATTATTATTTTTTTTATTTTATTCATTCGGAAAGCATACAGATTACAATGACTACGTGAAAAACAATATAAAAAACTTCGATCCAATTATTAGCTTTCACATATAAATGTCTATATGCCTGTCTAACCTATGAGTAATTTATTATATCGGTATACGTGACGCTAGATGTTGCCGCACGGTTCTTGCCACAATGTGCGATATTTTTTTACTTTGTAGCGGCCTTGTGGCGGTGTAATAAGCCTTTACTAACACGTACACTTAACCGTGGCAGTATAGGCGGCTCTGTGTGGATCGTTGGATTTATTACCTGGTGAGCGTCTCGTATTCCTGTACCATCTTGTCGTTCTCCATGGCGATGCCGACGACCTTGCCGATGCGCTTGCCCTGCACCGTCTCCTGCTTCAGCTTGCTGAAGTAGTGGTAGTAGGTCACCACGTACGTGATTATCGACTTCTCGTCCGGGTGGTCAACGGCGATGTCTGTAACATAACATCAGTTTATATTAATTCATATTTCTATATACTGCGGTAGTCGCTTTTTATCAAGTCACCCGCATAAATGGTCTTATATATGCTTTAGAAAAGGGCAGCATCACTAGGAAAGGTCCCTCAATGGAACTCATTAGAGGTCTTAAGAAATTATCTATACTCATCGCACAAAAAAAAACAATGCTGGTTGATGATTGCAGTAAGTTGGTACCGTACAGTAAGTTTATGAAACCAGTTAGTTGGGGTTTAACTATAGTTAATAATCAAAAATAATTATAGGATTCGAAAAATCCTACATTAACCTACTTACTTCTATAATTTACACAAGATACATAAGATAGAAGGGCAAGTTACTAACCTTCGGCATCCAAAAGCTTGGTAAGTCCAAGTTTCTCCTCGGCAACATTGAAGGCATTGTTCAAGTTGTGCATAGGATTGCTTCTATGCAATTTCTCAAACTGTATTAGATCCGGTCTGCAAAGAAAATACTATGTTGTCAATCATCCCAGTAATGGGTTCTGGCGAATCTCTTAATAAAAGCATATTGTCATTTGTGCATCGATTCGCTAAATACTGATCAAGACTAAATATGGTGCTAGGAGGTGTTAGGTAGCGTTATTTAATCCGTCGATCTCATTCAACATCTTCATGCTCGTGTACCTTTAACGAGTATAGACGTCTCTCAACATTGCGACATGTCCAAAAAAAAAAAAGAGACGGGCCTAATTCTAATTGTGAGGGGGGGGGGGGGACTGAGATCTGTACTGACATACAGCTGTGTGGCGTATTGTGCATTATACGCGGCGGACGCGGAACTATCGATGGCAATCTATGCTTAGATTGTAGTTACCTGTGCTTGTGTATGATAGCGTTGAAGGCGAGTCCGTCGCGCCACGAGGTGGTGAAGTTGCGCACGTTCACGTTGTTGTAGCCGGCCGTCTTCATCTGGCACCACAGAAGAAGCGCGTCCTTTGCAGATTTCGTCTCCTTGTTGTCTGTCTCTTCGATTGTGATGTCTTGGATCTGTTACCAATCATTATTGATATAGTTCGATTAATTGTACTGAAATATCTAGCACCGCGGTAAGCACGAAGCTTGTGTCACGGGCACTAGATATCCTATATACTTGATACACTATATCATCATTGTAAAAAGCTATAGGTATTATGTGTCACTACTGGGCACGAGGCCTACCAATAGAACCCATTATCCGTCTTATGGGATCGGTAGGCCACGACGCTTGCCAAACGAGTTGGTAGTGATCATGCTACAGATAGAAATTTAATACCTTCCGACACTCTATTTTATAGAGCTCTCTAAACTAGCTACTATAAAAACACTCCTAACAATATCTACAGATAGTAAAAACATTTATCCCGAGGGAATTCAGCTAGCAACCTCCTTTCAACCTTTGCCTAACTTTAGAGCTCGGCCAACCTTCGCTGAAATAGTTTATCATGGTATCATGACTAAACCTGGAATCGCAGGATGATGGTCCAAATAAGACCGAGGTTGAGTCTGGGGTTGCCGTCCACGATGTCATGGGAGCCCATGTTCTCCAAGTGCACCCGCTGTTCGCGCAGGAACTGCAGCGCCTTGTCCACATTCTCAAGGCAGTGGATTCGCATCTTGCCTTTCGTCGGTCGAGGCTGGAAGAGGAATAAATAAATATAAAATTAAGTTTATTAAAGTAAGGACAGTTAATTTTATTGTCAATGTAGCCATCACGAAAATAAGATAGTCTTCTTGCAAAACATTAGTTGCTAAGGATGAAACGAGATTCGTGTATAGACAGATAATATTTTACTTGTCGTAAATATTTTCTATCCGGTTTTCAAATTGTCTTTTAATTACTATTAAAGCTCTAAAGACATAATAGAGTTTTATCAAAAACTCAATTTAGGTTAATAATTGTTGTTAAGCTTTTTATATCAGATGTTTAAGCTTGTGCTGTGTAACTCAATACAAGAGCACTGGTGCATTTAACTTATTATTTTCTAGCCTTACAACTAGATGACCTAGCTACATTGACAAGTGCAAGCGACACAATCGTCATGGCTCATTTGAGACATTACGACTGTATCACTACCATTTTATTAAGTCTATTTCCGGTAGATTCAGACAAATTAAATCTCTATTAATTTCTACTTATATCATTACATCATGTATATAAAAGCAGATCCGATTCTGATGTCATGCAGTCAGCATGTTTTAATATATACCTAGAAAAACCTAAAATAAATTTTTGACAAAGCTATTTAGCTTTGTTTTTTAATTTGCATGATTATGCAAATTAAAGACGAAATGAGAGGAATATTAAACGCAAGTAACAACCGTGACGGGCTCAAAGTATAAATAAATGTTAGTTATCATGAGATCTCTGAAAAGGGCATGATTTCATTTCCGCTGGTGAATCTTGAGATTTCCATAATAAATGCGAAAAGCCACGCAAACTGGCGGGTCTCACTTACATTTCTAGAGATTTGCATATTATCGCTTTGCATTAGCTATTACATGACTTGTGTGGTGTTTGTGCTCAATCCAGGTCAAGCGAAACAAAGCATAGTGCACTTTTATTATAGCGTTTTTTTTATCAGCCATTAACGATCATAGAAAGCGAATAGAATTAGCTAAGACTATGTTATAAAATATTGTTAAAGTGATTTACAAAATACAAACTTGGCTTTGCAGTTTTGCCCGCGTTATAAAAAAATAGATCTCGTGATAATAAAGTCGTAAAAAGGTTAAAAATGGTATGCCGAAACGAATAAATTAGACATGCACAAATAGGATTTTGCAGTCAACTAATAACCATTGCATCAAAAATCCTTCAATTCTATTAGGAATCAATAAAGAGCTAAGTTCGTGGACGTAAGCATAAACATTGGGAATTTTGTTAGGGTTTCGCTAATTTTAGCGCTGACCTAAGGAACGAATACTGAAGGCCAGCTATTAATTTATAAGGTTATTTTATCAACGACATAGATTTGCTTCGATTAGCAGAGAATCGGTAAGGGTTTTATTATGTACTTCCCATTTAATCTAAAACTTCTTCGTTTCAGGGTCAAGAGACTCTTATCCTTCGCGGAGTTTTCTACTTGAGACCCGAGTGTTGTGCAAAACGGATTAACGATAAATTTATCAAATATTTTGGTCAGTTTTTGTAAAGTTAATAATGACGATATACGTAGGTATGTACTTAATAACATGTCAATTTACGAGTAATATTTCTTCAATTAAATTTAGTATGAAAAATAAACCACGAGTAAAATGTTGGCTACTTTTCGTAATCATTATTGCAGCATAGCCTGCAGTCCCGCTGACCCGCAAACTTTACAATTATATAGCTTACACATATCTGAATGACTTCAATCACATTTTGCCGCACGAATACGCGGATTAATGGCGCTTGGGCGTATGGACAAAAGAAAATCTAGTGTTAAATGATTGTTTTATAGATTTGACTTACCAGCCTCTCTCCAGACAGCACCTCGAGCAGTTTGATGAGGTTCTTGCCGTCGCGCATGTCCACGTACAGGTCGCCGATGCGGCACCCGACGCGGACCAAGTGCGAGTTCACCCATTTCTGAAATGTCTTCTTCTGCACGCTTTCTCGTTCGTCTGTGGATTGTGAGATATAAATCAGCGTTCTGAAAACTTGTAACAACAGCGTATGCATAAAAGGGTCATGCATTTGCTTGTGTGTGACACTTATGTTTATCAAATAATTTATAAAGTAACATGATGTAACGTAACATACAATATGCAAGTGTTATTTCGGAGAAGACTAACTGTGGAGGACAATGTTTATAGAAACAAATAGGTATATAAAATAAGTTTGATATCAATAACATTAAATATTTCCCGTAAAACTTGAGCGTTTTATTAAATTGAACTGTAGGTATGATGGGAATATTACGATTTGAGCTAGAAATACTTAGTTTTTTTTTTTAATTACACATCGAAATTCTTACAAACGAACAGACCTGATAGCCCCAGAAAAACATGAACATAGTAAACCTTCATGGTAAAATAATAAAATAAATTAACACATCAACAGCCAGTGTGGTCGACCGCGGTGCGGTGACCAGATGGCCGGCCTTACTGCTGGCCGGCTCCTCCAGCCGTGCTGATCCGCCCGCGGCATTGCGACAACTCGACAACAATACAGGACCAAGGTGTTGGGTTCTGTAATTGTATCTGGTAATTCGAGACTGAGATCAGGTTGCTTTTGCACTCTTTCGACCGGAAAGATCAATCCTAGAAGTGCATGCACACTGGGACATCATTTATATTTATTCAGAATTCGCAAAAATTCAAATTCACTTTCTGGAAGGACATTCTCCGTAAATGTTGTACTTATCGGGAAATCCAAGAATGATTTTAAAAATAATCATAAGTACTTGTAAAATCGCTAATGGCGAATACCTATGTTTGGTAGCAGTTATAAAATAACTCATTTCACACATAGGGAAACAGTAAGAATATATAAATAGTATCATTAATCAACGAGGAAATAGGTAGCTGATATTATATTTTACACTTAAATTAATTCAAACCATGGGATGTTTAATATGCCTGCGTTATTCACACTGCAACTACTGACCGATCTTCTTATCTGTTTCTCAATATAGTGCTTAATCACTTATCACATTGTCACTCCACGTCCAGTTGTCTACAAACTGGACAAAAACCACTGACTAGTATAAACACATCACATTAGTAATCTTATCACAGGAACACGCAACTAACCTCGTAGTTCCTCTACGACCTTGTCATAATACGCTTCCAATCCTGGCACCTCAATATCGATGCCCCTTTTGATGAGGTCGTAACAATCCGTTGATGTCATGTCGCCAGCACAGTGGCGACTGAACACTGGCCGGCCAGAGTCGAGCGAAACACCAGAGGAATTAGAGCGACAACTCCAACGAGATATTCGACGCCGACCGACGGTTCAAATGACAACAACCTTTCTATCCCGATTATATCACATTTGCACAGACAACACCTTACACGCCTTAAGACGTAAGTAGCAGTAACACACGTGTACACGTTAGGCCGTAAATAGTAATTGGATAACTGAGAAAAATATATTTGGTTTAGATAGTGTTGAGTCACATCACTGATAAAACATTATCAAGAGGCACACAGCTAGCAAACATTGATGTCGGATGAAACTTAAGCGTTCAAACTCTACTGAAGTATGTAGGATACTAGTTATAATTTGTATCGCAGTATCACTTTATACAGGAAAACAAAAATTGTGGTTAATTAATGGTATTACAATGACGAACTGTGTAACTATAGATTTAGATAATGTAAGTACCTACCTAATTAAAATAATGTTTTAAATATACCGCCAGACAGACACAAACTGATGTGTTTCCAATTTGTATTGGGAACACTTACTCGACAGAAAGGCGATAAAAAAATTAAGCATCGTTACTACAAGGTTACTTAGTTTAAAATCGTATATTTCACTGACTTTATGTTCGTCATTTTTCTTCAAACAGACTATATTTTAATCATTCAAGTAATTAAGCGGAGTCAATTGAAACCATCAACAACTATAATAATAAAGATATTCGTTAAGAGCTCCCTGAGATACACTTAATAAAATGAAGAAGAGTTTGAAATTTCTGACTTATTATACGATAGTAAAACAATACTAATAATTGCAGGTTCAGTTCACTTTTGAATAAATATTCATTCGCTGGACTTCACCAACGCTTTTGAGTCTGATGATACAAAAGCATACGTGCACAAGTCGCATAAGCATAAGTCGTCGATAACTCACCAGCAAGCGCTTTAATGCGCGATCGTTCGAATAGCCTCGACGACGAGTTGCCGCCATCGTACTCGAACTCGTCGATGATCTCCTGGCCGTGGCCAATGGAGGGGTCCCAGCGGGACACCGATATGTCGGTCGTCATGGCGACCAGCTCCCCGCGCCACTCTCAACTAATCTGCAACAATAACCTTGGATAAGTCTATTGAATCATCAATCATCACTCATAACAGAAGGGACTTCTCGTAAAAAATTCAAGTACACTGAAATAGTAAGATTTGAATTGAGTCTTGGATCACAAAGTATGAAAATTGGTCCACAAAGGCTTACGATAAAGTCAATGACACCAATTAATCACTTTTAATTTAAGCTATCTTCTCAGGATTCGGACCTGAGAAGAAATTTACAATTCGAATGATCTGTTGAATGTTGCAAATCGAATCACCTTTGCTTTTGCGAACGGAGTACTATTAGATTAATAAAACACAATGTACTGGCAAAATGCATTTAGGCGTTCCATACTTTTTGTTGTTTGATATGACATCACGCTGCCGGTGATAAGATTAGATATACTCATGAAGAGTGGCGAAGACACTCCTGAGTAATGCCATTTCGATTTTAATTTTTAGACTGATTATAGGTACTAACATTATAACCTATACATTAAATGAAGAGATAGACATTTTTTTTTCAAACTTATATGCGAGTTAGAGAGCAATTTAAACAATAAAACTTAGGTTTCGCCCATTGTAAGAAGAAAATGTATTGAAAATTTGAACGTGTCAAAAATCAGTACTGTAAAAAAATAAAAAATCGGACACGGGGGGTTATTACGTAATTAATAATATACAAGGAAGGAGCTCGCAATTAACACAACACACACAACTAACTTACAATTTATTGCGAAACAACCGCTTAGTAATATTATCACTGGTTCGATAATGTTGTGTTGTCATATTTCATGCCATGAGAGTCTTGTGTGTGCCAACTTTCCTTAACAACTTGTTGAAAATGACTACATCTGTGCTGTACCACATACAAAGAACAATATAACAAAGTCGATTTCATTATCTACCTACCTAATATGCACCAGACTGCTATTTTTATCAGCGGTATGGATTTACCAATACTGTTTTGTTTGTAGGATAACGAATGGTAGGGTTTAATTTTTCACGCAAAAACTACAGAACGAATTTCAATGAAAGTTTATAATTACATAATCACATGCATTTACAATAACATAAAACGATGTATGTTTTATAGAATAACATAATTTTTTTTATAAAATAAGTAGTTTGCTACTTTGACCGAGAAAAAAAATTAAAACGCGAGTAAAACCGCGGCGCGCAAAATAGTTCTACTTTGAATGTTAGTAACATATTTGAAGCAAGTACTATCATAAATAGTGACTACGTCGATGACTGTGACCTTCAAACATAATAGCTAAACTTCATTGACGAAGGCTCTTTCAGATGTACCTACCATTATTACAATACCGTACGCATCACTGGCAAAGGCTATTCAATAGGATTATTATGTAGTCGAGAAATCTGTATTGGATATGCTTATTGCGTAGATAAAGGTAACAGTTAAAGGTGACAGACCCATAGCAACAATCGATAATCATAGACTTTGCTACAGTTTCGCAATTTCCATTATGTAACAGTACAGTCACGCAAAGGTAATTTTATTTCAACGTATACATAGATCGCTGTCAACAGACTTTGGTCTGTTGAATAAATATCATTGCTAAATAATTTAAAAAATATAGAGACAGTAAAAAGTAAACAATTCAGCAATCGATCGATACTATCACAGTACTGAATTACATTATGTCTGCTAATCTACCAAACAGAGACGAAGCTAATATATTCAAAAAACCAGTTCAGAAAATTATGTAAATCAAGTTTCAAGGTTAATATCAAGCACATAATGATTATGAAACTCTTGGAACATAATGGGATCAAAGAAATGACAAAACTGGTGTTTAGTCTTATGCTTGTACATTGTTCCAATCATGGAAGCAGTGTACTATGGTTTCTCCCATAAATGTAAGTAAACCTAGATAACACAAATCAAGGAGCAATAAAAGTCGAACAAAGCAAGTGTATCGAATAGGCAAGGCGCGGTCGTTAACCTCTTGAGGCAGACATGGCGTAGTCAGCCCACCACAGCCTACTATTAACAACCATGTTCGTAACTATTCTATGGTAAGCTTAGCGTAATTATTTCAGTAGAATCGCTCAGTTCATATTTATTGTATTCTGTTAAACAATGATGTTATTGATATTTCATTGGAATTGTAAAAGTTTCTGTTTTTAACCGTGATTGTGTGATTATAGACCAGGGTTTTTAATTTTTTACAAGGAAAAAAATAGTAGTAGAATGAAACCCATTAGAAAAGGAGGGGAATATGGTAAAAATGAAAGGAAAAATAAATTACGGTCGATCTGAGTTCGGGAAGTGGGAGGGGGTGGGCTTTTAAGGGGAGAAAATGGTTTATCTCGATTTGCAGTGAAACTACTAGTCCTATGAAAAAAAGTTATATGACAAAGTTGTAGGTAATAAAACGATCTACAACTTTTAATTCACAACTTTTATACATAGCCTCAAAACTTATGTGAAAAATTCAAATAACCAAGTTTTTTGTTTTTTTTATTTATCTTTTTCAAAAATTGTTATTTTTCTACGAAATTTGGTGAAAACTTGCCTATTTATGTCCCGAATACACTGTGATTTATTTGATGGAAAATATTATTGTTTTCACCTTATTTTGACTTAATTACTAAAAAAATAGACCAATTTTCAATCGAAAATTCACGTGTCAAAATATTAGCTTTTTTATAAAAATCGGTATGTTGTTTGTTCATTGAAATCTCTATTTTCTGATAGTTAAAAAAAATATAAACATTACTATAGTAAATATTCTCAGAAAATGCACAAAACCGAAACAAAAATTTGTATCATTAGGTACAATTGCATCATAAAAATGTGATTTTGTCTTTTCAGACTATATAATAATAATAATATAATAATAATCTGTTTGTATAATGTGCAATAAGTCGGATTATATGAAATAAAAATTGCAAAAATCACATTTTTATGATGCAATTGTACATAATGATACAAATTTTGTTTCGGTGTTTTGCATTTTCTGAGAAAATTTACTATGGTAATGTATATATTTTTCTTAACCATCAAAAAATTGAGATTTCAATGAACAAACAACATACCGATTTTTATAAAAAAGCTAATATTTTGACACGTGAATTTTCGATTGAAAATTGGTCTATTTTTTTAGTAATTAAGTCAAAATAAGGTGAAAAAATTAATATTTTTAATCAAATAAATTATAGTGTGTTTGGAGCATAAATAGGTAAGTTTTCACCAAATTTCGTAGAAAATAAAATGTTTTTGAAAAAGATAGAAATAAAAAACCAAAAACTTAGTTATTTGAATTTTTCACATACATTTTGACGTTATGTATAAAGTTATGAATTAAAAGTTGTAGATCGTTTTATTACCTACAACTTTGCCAAATAACTTTTTTTCATAGGACTAGTAGTTTCACCGCAAATCGAGATAAACCATTTTCTCCCCTTAAAAGCCCACCCCCTCCCACTTCCCGCACTCAGATCGACCGTAATTTATTTTTCCTTTCATTTTTATCATATTCCCCTCCTTTTCTAATGGGTTTCATTCTACTACTATTTTTTTCCTTATTTGACCATTTTTGAAGCTAACTGCACTGGTCTATTATGGCAAAACGAAGGACCGGTTACACAATATAAAACCAATTGTAGTTAATTGTACGTTTAAACCGCATTTAGTTAATCTATTTTGTGACATTACATTACCTAAGATGTCAGAATTATGTAATGCTTTCTTATTTGACGAGTTCTAATGAACTGGCTGAACAGGAATTTGTGATAAGATTCGCATTATATCGCTTTGTTCTGAGACATCGTACCATATAAGTGCAATGCAGGGGACGAGAAAGTACCAGACATATGCCCTTTTGTTTACCACGTCTACTTAATGGCTAGACGACATGCGAGGGGCTGAAATTGCGTGGCGAGGAGGCATCTTGTCATACATAATGAGCCCTAGAGATGGCATTCTCCGGCGGATAACCAAACATAGACGAGTCAAACGAGTCAAACGTACAATAAAGTTTAAAAAAAAACAACGCGCTTTGTCGATGTGTGTTTATACAAAGACTTATGTTTCCCAAATAAAGCAGAACAGTACCAAAATCAAACAGTAAACAATCTTACGCGTAAACCGTGAATCATTATAATTCGTAATTAAAGTTTACTTTCTTCATCAAAACTTCACGGCTTTAAAACGTTCATTCATCATATCTACTCCCTTATACAACCACAGGAAACTACGCGATTTCAATCAACAGTTCCGTTAAAATTGTCGCTTCTCAAAGCTCTTGCGTCAACGGCAATAAAGTTTAATATAGACTGTCATAAGGTAACAATTATTATGTACGGATGAATGTTATATTTACGGCCCGTAACAGTCACAGTAGAACGAGTGCCAGCGGTAATCACCACTGCATTTTAGACCACTCGAGGCATTGTTTGTTTTTTTAATCAGTCTTCAAAACAATTCATCATTCACCGATTAAGTATTGTCTAGATAAAACAAATAAAATACCGATTTGTATCGATCACAGCTACGTTTATATTGACCACTTCATTTGTATTTGTTGAATGATATCACACGATCTACTAAGGTCATACAAGCGGTAAATGTTTAAGAAAGAATACCCCTATAGAAATTTATTTTTTTTATTTACAAAAGTAAGGCATGTATGTATAATATTTAAGAGTTGTTCCAATATTTATATATACCCTGCGCTAAATGAAGCTCAATTTGCCAGTGACAAGTGTTTTATAAATTTAAGTTTTTACTAGTGTGATCGCCATTTTGTCAATCGACTAAAAAAAACATTAAGGTTATAGAGGCATAGATGAAACTTGAAAACTTTCCATCCTATGGATATTAAATAGGTTAATGTCATTTGAAAACAAGATGCTTCTCTTAAATTCGTCTTAAACTATAAAAACTGCAGTGACACATATTTCAGTTTCCTATGTGTAAGCTTCTGACATCACAACTGCTAAATATAGAAGCAAAACTCGGCATAGTCTAGCTACTCATAAGACTTATTGCAATGTTCGTAAGATTATAGACAAAAATGTAGAATTTTCAGGTAAAATAGAATCCATATTCATAACATTATCAGCAGACGCTATTCGTTTACTGAAAAGAATGCTTAAACAAGATAAAAGAATAAAGAGTTTCGTAAATAAAATTCAAAACAATAGAACTTTATTCGTAGAAGCAAACAATTTTCTTTGTTCGAAGAAAATAAAGAAGACCTCGAAAAATAAAGCCTGGAAATGGTTGTAGCGGACGGAGCAGCGGGCTAACAGGCACTTCCCATGCTGGTGTGCCACTGCGGACGAATCTATTAACCCAAATATAGAACCGCGCCCGAGCCCACTCGCGTGACTGCCTCTACCTACACCAGTCATTCTGTCTATCCGCACCTTACTCTGAAACACTTCCCTGAAGATGCTTCATGGTATTAGGAAGTATTAAACCATATTGAATGGACACAGTTACTTTGATCTCAGATGTTACATAGAACTGTTGAATATTTAATAGTCAAGGTCGACTGCAAGTCTATGACTCAGAAGTTGTTTGTAGTTAACATCTTGGATAGGTCATAAATCAAACACGGATGGTTTTACTCGGAAGAAACTTATTTTATTTTTGGAATCAAAGTTAGAACCCTAAATCTTGCAAACGCTTCGATAGCGCGTTCTAATTTTTCTACTAACGCCATCTATGCTACGGCGGAGGGAACTAATTACAATATGAGCGCCCTCTGGATGGCCTGAACGAACTAATCAACATTTTTATACTTAACATACCGCCCACCAAGGACATGGTAGATGTCCTTAATAAATTGACAACAGTAACAGGGACCGCCCACCATGACGTTAGTGAGGGTTAACATTGACAAAAACTCATCTTAACTTCTAAGAACAATGGACTGTAATTTACATTCTCTTCTTATACTATTACATGTTGACTTATACAACTAAACAACATAACATAACTCTAATTAGACACAGGTAAGACACACAGTTTTGATATTGGACGTTTAATTAACGTTCCATTACATTTTAGAGTTACAACGCGACTGACCATGTCAATACCAGGATGCTTATCAACAACCTTACCTAAAAGCCATCGCGCTGGAGGTAAGTTATCCTCCTTAACTAAGACCACATCATCGATCTTAGGTTCAGGAATTTGTTCATTCCATTTATACCGATGGAGTAAATGAACTACATATTCTTGTGACCACCTCCGCCAAAACTCTTGCAACATACGCTGTGTCACTTGCCAACGTTTTAACGAACTTAGACTACGATCTTCAAAATTACGATCGGGAACTGTTAACATCGGCTCACCGATCAAAAAATGCCCGGGAGTTAGAGGAGTGGGATCGCACATATCATTAGGCATGATTGTAAGAGGTCTTGAGTTAAGACATGCTTCAATCTGTGATAACACTGTAGACAACTCCTCATATGTAAGCGTCGATGTGCCTACAACTCGTCTAAGGTGAAATTTGGTCGATTTTACCCCAGCTTCCCATAGTCCGCCGAAATTCGGAGCATGAGGTGGAATAAAATGCCATGATGTACCACAATACGCCAACCATTCTCTAATTTCCGTAGCAACAGATGACCGCTCTACCTCTACTAAATGACGTAGTTCCTTAGCGGCACCAACAAAATTGGTGCCGTTGTCGCTCCAGACTTCCGACACTGCGCCCCTGCGTGCGACAAATCGCTTGAAACTCGCTATAAATCCTGCTGATGAAAGATCACTTACTGCTTCCAAGTGCAATGCCTTGGTCACCATGCATATGAAGAGGCAAATGTATCCCTTGTAGGATTGATGACCGCGGCCCTTGGAAGAGCGAATGTTGATGGGACCAGCGAAGTCCACACCACAGTTCTTGAATGCTCGTGCTGGTGTTATTCTGCAGGACGGAAGCTGACCCATCAAAGGAACTTGAACCTTTGCTGAGTATCGTTTGCAAACTACGCATTTGTGGACAAACATTCTTACTAAACTCTTGGCTGAAATTATCCAAAACTTTTGTCGCAAATGGTGTAACATTATAGTAGGACCACCATGCATTGTTACCTTATGAGCCTCTGCGATAACTAAATCTGTGAAATGATTTTTATGAGGCAATATGATGGGATGTTTTATGTTCTCCTTCAATTCTGCGTTCTCGAGGCGTCCACTGACGCGTAGAATTCCATCCTCATCAATTATTGGGCAAAGAGATTTCAACTTACTCTTAACCTTTACTCTTCCAGTCTTACTTATCTCCTTCACGTCGTCACGAAATTCCTTCTCTTGGACTATTTTAATACAAACCTTTGTAGCATCTTGCAGCTCTTCTTTGGTTAGGTACCTCTCTTTCTTCTTGACTTCCATCTCTCCCTTATGTCTCCACGTTAGAACTCTCCTACAATAAGCTACGACTCGCACCAATTTCGTTAAGGTGGAGTACCTGGATGTTATGCAATCTGCTTGTGGTGTTTCTACTCCAATGTGGGACTTGACAACCTTCTGTTCTATCTTAGTAGCGATTGACTTAGGTCTAGAATAATCAATCGTCTCACCTTTTAGCCATGATGGACCATGCGTCCATAGTTCATTACACACTAGTTCTTGAGGTGCCACTCCTCTCGATGCTATGTCTGCTGGATTATGGTGTGTTTGAACATGAGCCCAATGAGAATTGTCTAGTTGAGAAAGAATGTTAGAGACTCGGTTACCTACGAATGTGGACCAACGGCTTGGGTGACTGCTAAGCCATGCTAAGACAACCGTCGAATCGGTCCACGCGTGTATGTTAGTTTGTGGAATTTCCATAACGTCGGCCACCTCCATAAGTAAGTTTGAGAGCAACTCTGCTCCCATCAACTCTAACCTTGGAATGGTTTGCTGCTTGACTGGAGCGACCCTGGTGCGAGACGTGATGAGACTGGTGTGAATGGTGTCCATGGAGTTCATCACCCTGAGATAGACAACTGCAGAGTAAGCTGCCAATGATGCGTCGCTGAACCCGTGGATCTCAACGAGTTGATCATCTGTTCTTGTGTTGACCCATCTTGGTAAAGTATACTTACTTATTTCGAGAAGATTTTCTCGATACGATTGCCATTCACTCTGCAATTCAGGTGGTAACTCATCGTCCCATTCCAGTCCAGACAGCCAAAGCTTCTGGATGAAGATTTTTGAAGTGACCACACAAGGTGCGGCCCACCCCAAAGGATCAAATAGGCGTGATATTTCTGATATCACTCTCCTCTTAGTGACTGGAGTTTGAGAAGGGGGAAGTGATACAGAGTACTTGAATTCATCACTGTCCCGATCCCAGCTTATGCCTAACATTTTAACTATTTTGTTTTCATCAATCTCCTTCACCTGATGTTTATTGCGCGAGATGAGCCTGTCTAACTCATCACTACTACTCACCCACTTCTGCAGTTGAAATCCTGACTTGTTGAGTAGATCATTGATCTCTCTGTGCAATGATAATCCTTCATTGACTGATTGACATCCTGTCATTAAATCATCAACGTAAAAATCCTTAAGTACCCTTGACGATGCTGCGGTGTGTTTGGCGCCTTCATCAACTGCAACCTGCTGTAGAGACTTCACAGCAAGGTAAGGAGCCGAGGCGGTGCCGAAGGTGACTCTTAATAGTCGGTACTCCTCAATCTCGGAATCTGGGTTGTCACGCCAGACGATTCGTTGAAAATCAACGTGCTCAGAACTTACCTTTACTTGTCTGTACATTTTGATGATATCAGCACACAAACTGATTGGATGCTGTCTCCAACGCATAATAATATGTCGAAGTGGAGGCTGCAAAGTTGGTCCAACCATGAGATCATCGTTGAGTGAAACACCATTGGTACCCTTCATAGACGCATCAAACACTATACGCACCTTGGTCGTTGTTTTATCATTTCGAATGACAGCATGATGTGGCAGATACACTGCTGATGGCTTAGATGACATGCTTGCTGGAACACGCTCCATATGACCAAGTTGCAAATAGTCATGAATGACTTCGGAGTACCTCAATTTGATTTCAGGATCCTTCTCAAATTTCTTCTCAAGATATTTAAATCTTTTTATGGCAAGATCTTTAGAATTGCCATATGATGACTGCGGGTTATCTGTTTTGAATGGAAGATTGACTACATACCTACCTTCAGCATCCTTCGCTGTGGTGCGCGTGTAAATTTCTTCACAACGCTGTTCTTCATTAGTCAATATCTTCTTTTCCTGAGTAGCAGACTCAATCTCCCAAAAACGCCTTAAGAGGGCGTTGTCTTCAATGTGAGATTGACAGGTGACCACATTGTGATAACAATATGGTGAAGCGTTCTGATTATCATCTACATGATGTGTGGGACCAGAAATGATCCATCCTAAGGCAGTACGCTGCGCAGTTGGCATGCCATTAGGACCCTTAATCAGACCTTCCTTAATCAGCTGACCATAAACATCTGCTCCAAGCAAAATATCAATTTTGCTCGGCGTGTGGAACTGAGGATCAGCTAGAACGACTGTAGCTAATTCTGGCCAGTCCACATGATCTAAACTCACCCTTTTCGCTGGTAAAAGATTAGTTATGGTGCTGAGTACATGCGCACTTACTTGTATGCAGAAATCTGGATCGCAGCGTGAGTGTACATCGATGTTCACGATGTACCTTGAGGCTAACTTACTGCTGTCGCCACCGAGTCCAGATATACTGCTGCTATTGGGTAATTTCCTTAACCCTAGTAACTGTGCCGCCGATTCTGTTATAAACGAGGCTTCAGATCCTTGATCTAAAAGCGCACGAAGCGTGTGAGACGCTCCGTTACCAGCCCTTGCGTTCAGCAAGGCTGTAGCTAACAGAATTCTTTTCTGTGAGATTCCTTTGGAACAATGTGCTGAAACTGAAGTTGTAGTTGCGGGGTTTTCTGATGATGCCTTGATAATTGAAACAGTCTCCTTCACCTCCTCCTCTAAACCAGAACTAACGAATTGGGAAGCAACAGATCCCGAAGATTTAGGATGAAGTAAAGAGTGATGTTTTCTCTTGCAAACACTACATCTGACTGGAGACCGACAAGCTTTGGCAGAGTGGTAACCGAAACAATTGAAACAAAGCCTACTGGTTTGGACATGATCATAACGCTTCGACTGGTTTGTTTTCACAAATTCTTTACAGTTTGTAAGTTTATGTTCGCCATTACAAAATGAACATTTGACTTGAATGTTGGATCCTGAGGCAACTGCATGCAATGCATTCTTTCTTTGAGTGGAAACGTTATACTTAGAATTTACTTTAGGATCAACAAACTCAAGAGACCGAAAACGGATTTCTAAAAACTCATTAAGTTGTTTTAAACTAGGCAAATCATCGGTAGTTCCGATTCGCGACTCCCAATGTTTTCGCGTTTCAACATCAAGTTTAGAGACCGTCAAATATATGATTATTGTGTCCCAGGTACCAACATCCACACCTAGGTTTTTAAGACCGTTTAAGGTGTCATTCGTTATATCTAGCATATTCTTATAAGCACTACTAATTTCACTATTAATCTGAGGTTGGTTGACGAAGCGTTTTAACAAACAATTTACCAAATATTTCTTATTATTATATCTCCTATTAAGAGTCTCCCATGACTCTTTGTAATTTGCAGAAGTTGTTGGCACATGCCTTAACAACTGTTCAGCATCACCAGATAAATACCCCTTGAGATAGTGCATCTTTTGAACATCATCGATGTCGGCATTGTTATGAATTAACGATACAAATAAGTCCCTAAATGTGGTCCAGTCAGAATATGAACCGCTAAATGTGGGAATGTTGATTTTTGGTAATTGAACATTAATTTTACTTTGTGCTGCGGAACATGACAAGGTGCTTTTACTATTCCTAACTATAAGGTTTGATAGACGCTCTCTGATCTCTGATTTACACTCCATGTATAATTCTTCCACACCTTCGTACACACCTTCAGTAATGTACGAGGTTGCTGCTAACTGTTCACTCAGGCTTTCGCTTAATAATTTATTATGATTATCATCAAAACTTTTCCATTTGCTATCCAATGACTCTAATCTAGTAAGCAAATATGACTCCTTAAGAAGCCTCTCTTTCGGTGACTTCTTATAGTTTTCGCATGTCTTTTCTATCAAAGTTTTGTAGCCTGATTGAGACCTTAGCAACGCGTTTAAAGACATTATGTATAAATTTCAAAGTAAATCAGTATAAATTCAAACACATGAAATAAATTTCAAAGTAATCAATGTAAAAGTTCAAACTCAAGAAATAAATTTCAAAGTAAATCAATATAAAAGTTCAAACCAAAATAAATTTCAAAGTAACCGACAAAAAAGTTCAAACACAAATAAATTTCAAAGTAACTCAACATAAAAGTTCAACGACAAGAAATAAATTTCAAAGTAAATCAACACAAAGGTTTAAACCACACAACGTTAAATTTTACAAGTCTTGTAACTTCAAATTCAAAGGAAAATTGGGCAGAGGTTCCCCGTATATGCACTTTCTTCAAAATTATTCTAAGTCTAAGATTCTAAAGTTCAAACAATCTATAAATTTTTACAAGTCTTTTAAATTCAAAGGAAAATTGGGCAGAGGTTCCCCGTAGATGCATAAATCTCAAAATTATTCTAAGTCTAAGATTCTAAAGTTCAACAAATTGTTATTATTTAGAATAATTTACTACTACACTGCACTGCTTAATAATTAAAGTACTCACGGTTTTCACTTCAATTACCACTTGTAACTATTTCCAAAGGGCACCTTCTTCTCCCGAAGACCGTCATCCACACATCACGGTTGTGACGCAGGTAGCGTGGGTGTTGCGTCCGTCCACGGACAACACCGTCACGCTTGCAGCTTGGCTCCGGCGTCCTGGTTTCCCAAGGACTATCATCCACACGTTACGGTTGTAACGTAGGTAGCGTGTGTGTTGCGTCCGTCCACGGACAACACAGTCACGCTTGCAGCTTGGCTCCAGGAGTCCTTGTCTCCCAAAGACCTTCATCCACACGTTACGGTTGTAACGTAGGTAGCGTGGGTGTCGCGTCCATCCACGGACGACACCGCCACGCTGGTAGCTCTGCTCCGGTGCGGCGCGTGCTAAACGGCAATGTTTAGCACACCGCTGAAGAATCTTCCAAGTGTCCAGCCTCCGAAGATGGGTAACGATGTGGTGCGCCTTCTCCTGGCCACCCGCACAGATCTGGTCTGTGGCCCAATCTTCAGTCTCAAGCAACAAGGCTGAGACCTTTCCGTGTAAGTAGCACTTCACTACCGGGTGTGATGGTTACTTGCATAACCTCACAAAAAACTTCACTGACCACTGAACACTTGCACTGAACTGAACTGGCACTTTTTCACTACTGATCGCGGTTCGTAGGACCATGGATAGATCATAAATCAAACACGGATGGTTTTACTCAGAAGAAACTTATTTTATTTTTGGAATCAAAGTTAGAACCCTAAATCTTGCAAACGCTTCGATAGCGCGTTCTAATTTTTCTACTAACGCCATCTATGCTACGGCGGAGGGAACTAATTACAATATGAGCGCCCTCTGGATGGCCTGAACGAACTAATCAACATTTTTATACTTAACACATCTTTTAAAACAAAATGGCTGAGTACGAAAAATAAGAATTTGTATGAAAATAAAATAACAAAAATAGCGTTGTAAGTACACCTTCCCAATTATGTAATCAACTTTTACCCCTCACGTGAACATTTGAACATTCCCAAAAGCAGACCACAGCTGCCCGTTAAAAATAATAAACAAAGGCATCACTGACACGAAACATGACGATTCAAAACAGAAACAAAAGGGATATCCGGTCCACTTGAATTGTGGAAATAGAAAATCACAGAGCTCATGAAATGCAAATTAAACACCATAGCAATCGCGATATTTGACGCTTTGCAAATTGTATTAAGTATTCATTTTGTACAACGGGAATTACTCACGTATTTACATAGGAGTTAAACAACTCTCGACGTTTCGACCACAACAAGAGCAGTCTTTATCAGGAGGAGTGAGCGTCCCGCCGTGCCCCGTCTCCTCTCAGGTCGCGCGCGCGGTTCTCACTGCGGGCGAGATACCGCAGCGCACGGCTGCTCAGCGGCGGTGGTGGGGGTAAAGACGGTCCGCGAAGCTATTGAAATCAACCGGACTCCGAATTTTAATAGGGACAAGGGCTGGGCTGTACCACCTGCCTGGCTTCCGTGTCTTCATGGTCTTCGCGTCAACAAAGGGCCGTTGCCTTCGTCTGGTGACACGATCAGTGCAGTGTGTTACGCTACACAAGGTGGAGAAGATGATAGTAGTGACGAGGAGGCGAACATTCATTCAGTGCCAGCAACTAAATCTGTTGGTAGCGCGCGCCAACAGGCACCGTCTTTACCCCCACCACCGCCGCTGAGCAGCCGTGCGCTGCGGTATCTCGCCCGCAGTGAGAACCGCGCGCGCGACCTGAGAGGAGACGGGGCACGGCGGGACGCTCACTCCTCCTGATAAAGACTGCTCTTGTTGTGGTCGAAACGTCGAGAGTTGTTTAACTCCTATGTAAATACGTGAGTAATTCCCGTTGTACAAAATGAATAGTATAACTCACGAAAATTTTGAAATTGTATTAAGTATTCGTATTTTGTAGCTAATGATGAAAACTAATTAGTTACATCTTCAACAGAATTCCGGATGAGACCAAGAGTATCTGATGTTTTATATCAGTGTTATTTATATAAGGCCTAGACATCCAGCCATACATAATGGACAGAACACTAAGTAGGTTTACATTATACCCACCCTCCGTTACTACTACCCCCGTGTGTGGTTTCAGGGTGGGGACAGCTAATGTCAGTCACTGACCGGACGTTACAGTCCACTTCTTTTTCCAGGTCATTTCGTTATTGCGATGACGAAAGTCAAACCACTATTTTTAGCTCACCAAAGGTTGAGATTCTTTGCAAAGAGGCCAATACGGAAGAGCTTTTATGTTATTAACGCATTCAATTCCATTTATAATCTTGATCCTTACATTGATAGCGCAATGAACTCTACGGAGCAATTGGAGCACTTCATCATCTTCCTCCTTGCATTATTAAATAAACACAGGTCATCTATCAAAATAGAATGCAAGACGTTGTTGTGATTACACCACGGCTCCCTGTGAGAGGCACAGAAGTCAATGAATATTGTGTGTGGGTGTCGGCACTGAACTCTGTTGTAGGATGCGCCTAATTTGTTGCCAACCACGTAACACCGGCCGTACCTAATACATTTTCTACATGAAGCATTTGTTCTTTCTTTTTTGCTCCGACACACGATATACTCTTACTTACTACCAGTTGCACGTGTATTAAAACGCCCACATCAATGCCATACCAACTACCCACGAAATAGTAAAACTCACAAAAAGTTTTGATAAAAAATCATGAGGCGTTTTTGTAATCACCAGAGCTTGTAGTGCTTCTTAGATCAATTTCATCGTCGCTTTTATTTCGTAGACGTTGGGATACAATTTACTTACAACCACTCGACTGTGATTTTGGCACCATTGTTGTTCATGATTGATCGTCCCCCTAAACCAAATTGAAGGCTAATTGACTCCATTAGATTTGAGATGACGCAACGCGACTTGTCGAAGTCCATCGTGATTTTTATCTGTTGGCGTTAACGCTCGCCTATCCATTGTTTAAATAAATATTATGCCGTCAAAACCAGAACAGCTGTCATGCACAACGAATCATCTTTGCTTTAGAAAAAAATCGTGATCGATTTAATCGTGACAGTAAATAAACTTGGCAAAGGAGAGTTAAGCTGAAACTATCAGCCAGTTCTAGATAGTTTCAGATTTCAGATAAAACATGTTTAAGACTAACTGAACCGCGGCTTCGCCCGCTTTATTTTTTTCATTTTAAATCTTATTTTGACTACGAACATATCAAAACCGAATTTAGCTAAGTGAATCGACCCAGTCGTTGTACCGATAGAGAGAAAGAAACTTGCTTTTTATATACATTTAACAACAGTATAAGGATGGACTGTAAATACTGAATATCCCAGGGATCAAATGCAAACTTATAATGCTTAAACGCTACGAGTATATTTGTCCGTAGCAAATTTGACATGATAACCTAGAATAAATTCGGACAACAATCTTCAACACCTAAACCCGAAGTATCATGAGCCGAGCAATTTAAAAACTTGGTTTGTGATGGTATGACATAATCAGGTGACGTCAGCGGGCGTCGGCAGCCGGCGAAGGCCGGCGACGCCGCAGCCGCTGTTTGCGCGAACAACCAGTTCTATAGCGACACATGCACTGCACGTTACTTTTGTGTCACGCGATACGTAAGGTGCACTTACAATCTTCAGCACTTTGCAATCATTGCTTTTATTGATACGTGAAACTTTTTATAATCTCTTCTTAGATATCTATGCAAGTTATGATTTGTAATCGTTGGCTTACTTAATTTCACTTCACTTTATAGCTCCCAACCACGCCCTGTTGCATGATACGTTTGGACAAGTGATGACGTCTTTAGCTAATTTAGGTCAATAAGCATTCCCACTCCAGCTATAAAATTATAAGCTAGTGAACATAGACATTATGTGTACAATGAGAAGTATTTACTTATGTTCAGTTTATAGAACTTCATTGTATTATGAACTGTGTCTGTACTGTGTCTGGGAAATTTGTGAGTTGAGAAACGATCTGTTATTCTCATATTCCAGCATCACATAGATATTATGGCTAAAATAAGCAGTCGGTCATTGATTTCCCCCGCCGGAATATTTGAAATGTTGCCAACTGTAATAATTGTATTACTTTATGGAGATTTTATTCACTTGTTACATTTATCTATAGAAGAATCTATAGAGTGGAAACTGTAACTCTATCTGCATGATAGAAGTCGATCAATATTAATTTAGCAAATGGATTCTCGTTCGGCTGGCTGGTTTGGTACCGCCCGTGGCAATCAAGCTTGTATTGAATTACTATCGCACTATTATGATTATGACTGGCGTAATGAAAATTGGGCCATATTTCGCTGCATAAAAAAACAGTTGGAATAACACGCAAACAGACAAATGCAAATTTATTTACATTGACTTTGCAATAACATTTACTTTACCTACACTAAAACACTCCGCGGATCGAGCATCTAAAATTAATTAATTAATTAATCTAAAATTATTTAAACATTCACACACAAAGTATCAGATTCTACCACAAAACTTGATTAAGCATCGACATGTTTCAAATTGCATATTCGTAGAAAAGAAAATAGGTGAAGACCACAAACGGGCTTGCGGTTCGTGCCTATAACTGCAACGCATAATGAATAATTCACATCCACGATTTACAATGGATTCTTAGTCCAATAGATGCCACACGTGAACGTACTTTCCATAACATCAACACAACATCTGGTGAAAGCCGAATGACATCAAATAATGAAACTATTTATAAGATAAAGACTGCAGACAAGTCTATAGATACTATGTTAGATCATGATGCTAGAAATAAGTGTGACAGAAAAATACAGTTCGGCTACGTGTCTTTCAGAAATTGAAGGCAATTAAACTTCTGCTTTTAGGTACTTTGTCGAGGAGTGGGATCACAAATAACATCGAATAAGGTCAAATCCGCTTGAGTGCAGATGGTTCCGAGAATGAAGCGATGAGAACAATGATGGCAGTCATTGTCGAAATGAAGCGCGGTCGAACTACGTTCCCAAGCGTGTCAGTAGGATATTAGGTATCTGTATATTTACACTGTTTCTTCAAAAAGTTGCCAAAAGTGCAAAAGTTGAACAGCGATAACATTTAATATAAATACGTACAGAAGCTAACTACGGTTATTATGACGCTGGATGAACTTGAATCAAGGAAAATGACACATCATTATGTTATGACATATTCTGAAGAGGGGTCTTGATTGCTTTGAGCAGCAAATTGTGTGAATGAATGGTACGTACAACATTTTTATTCAAAGTATTTATGTTTGTCAAAAATATACTGAGAATTATTTCCTATGTTACAGGAGTAAGGAGTAAGAAAGTGAGCGAATCAAAATCTAACAACATAACTTTAGCGCGATAATTCATGGGCACATTATGTGTAAACAAAAATGGTAATAATAAACTTTAAGAAACATGAACGATGATAAGGCATTACGAGACTTCAAACACACGTCCATCTTAATTGCATTTACTAGATAGATAACCTGTTATGGCTTTAGCTGTTAGCCAATAGGGACAAAAATACTGACAGGACATTAAGCGGTCTGGTCGTAAGTAGCACGCTTGGAACCGGTTCCTTCACCGAGACCATACATCCGAGCATCGCTAAGACTTCCAAGACAATCTTCCGTGCAATCTTCGCTGAGGGCGTTTTCGGGCTTGAATTATTTGATCTATTAAATTGGTCCATACAACATCTTAAACGTTTATCATTATTGGGAATATTTTTTTATAAATCCACCCGAGTAATTCTATGCAAGTTGGATAAGTAAAAAAATCTTCACGTACTATGTAAAAATCTCAACGAAGAAAAAGTCTTAACGAAGAGCATTATTGAATTGTTCGAAGCCGTTTCTAGCTTGGGCGTAATAGGCACGTATTTGTAGGCAAGTACAGAAATCTGTTACGTGAGCGAGTGCAAGACATGGACTGGATTGGAGGTCGTTAACCCCGTTAGAGCGGGACTCAGGACTTCATTGTCGGAATATTAAACGTTGACCAACTGCTTTAAATTAATACCAACTCTACCCCTGACTCATCATCGCTATCCGAAAAATTACTAAAATAACTTTCAGTTCTTACGTCCATCAAAATCGTACGGTCATTTGTATTTGAATAGAGTTCGAAATTCTTTGAATGATTTGAAAGCATAACAAAACAAACAATGAACAAAACAAAGCGTCCACAATGAGCTTACTGTTGATTATATTCATTAGAAAGGCTTCATCTGGCATGCAGTCGAAGTTAACACTATTATAGCGTTGCTTTTCTTCGTGAAAAGGCTTTTAATGCTACAATTAAAGATAGGTCGACGAATAAGAAAGTTGTCCAGTCTAAAAGAACTTCAATAAAATTAACGGAATGTTACTCTCGTTGATAGACCCTCATGAAAAAGGCAACATAAAACCGTACTAGTTTTGCTAACAACTTTGTCAGCATTTCACAGTATGAATCAGAAACTGAACGTACTGACCGTCTAAATATAGATATCTATAAAAGTACAGTCGAATTCCTGGGAATACGGTGAGAATCTCTGTTATTAATTCTCCTAAAAGCTTTATAACGTACAAATTTAGAGTACAACACCACTTGGTTAAAATTTTGGACAACTCGTACTACTGCGAAAGATTAGAGAGCAAAAGCAATCGTTCAACAAATCTATAGTCTATATCTATAGTCTGACCAGATACCAATATCATTTTCTCATTATCAGATTCATTTCATGTCAAATGCTCTACAACAAGTGTAGAAGGCGAAGACGCTTATGCCATGACAAACAAACCTTGAGGAATGAAATATTGATAGAAAAGACAAATATCTTCTAACATCCAAGCCAAGTTTTTTCCTATCAACTTTACGAAATGACTTTATGTAGGTACTAGGTAGTCTATTTGTTTCTCTGTTTGTTAAGACATCTTAAATATCTGTGATGATTCTCATGTCCATCTACTCATATCTATAAATAGGAATTCATCTATTGTAAATAATTTGTTGTGATTCATTAGCAGTTTGTAAACAAAACACTAGTATTTACTGACAGAATATAATCACCTCCAAGGTTCCTCTACGATGCGCATACAATATTTGTAAATAAAATAACATTTTAGTACCCTACCTACTAAGGTTGCTCTACCCAAGGTAGTTAAGGGTTTAGTGAATATTGTTAGCGCTCACTCAGACTAGAATTAAAATTTTAGGAGAATCTAAACTCACAAATGCATCCATTAATATTGTAAGTAATAAACAACTTTGGAATGTCATTGATAGACAATCAGTAAACCAATAAAAAATAATATTTTATAAGCTTCATTGTTGGTGCAGTAAGGAAGCCATTCTCTATTGTGTCATAGAACAGACTACAGGTCAATTAGCAGGTCAACGGGGTTGATAACTATGACCGGAGTTATCTCTTGACAGCGCATCGGAGCTGCAACTACTGAAAACTCACCAAATACAACGTTAACGTAACCTTAAGAGTTATGTTTACGCAATACCTGATTACAAATGAGCTCCGTGTTTCTTGGGTGCGATTATACGAAATTATCTTTGATGTGTCAACCAATACGAGTAATTTGTTTATCAGAAGATAACGGGGTACCCGTTGTTAGCTGAACATACAAGAAGGTAAATCTTTTAGTATTAATTTTTGCTCCTCGATGAAAACGATTAATTGACCTATATTGAACTGTTTGTTAAATATTTATATGCGTTGGCATACCAATAATGGGAGGTACTTGAAAGGAGTTAAGCATCTTGATAGAAGTATAAACAAATTAGATTGGCCATTGGATTTGTGCCGAGTATAGACCTGACGATGAGCTCACCTATTAGGTCGTTCTTGTCATTAGCATTATCATGGTCAACATGCCTGACCACATGACTCATCATTACAATGAACACCATCCCTTCCAATAACAATGCGATAATGATATAATCCTCAAAAGAAAGAAATGCACTAAAATACACAGGATATGGGTCTGTTAAGAATGACATCATGTTTCTAGCTTAATAAAAATTATGACTATGATATCATGAATGGTACGTATGAAGATGAAACAGAAAGGACGAGGCACCACTTTATTTAATCTTTTAGGCCTTGGGAATAGATGTGATTCGGGCACACGGCAAATGGCTGCGGCGCGGACGAACAAATTAGGCCTTACAGAGTTTGTATTTAAATTAATGCTGTGGATAAGAGGATCCAAGTTACTTAGTTTGTATTAATGAGTGCAGCAGCATAGGAGAACAGGAGGTAAATAAAATAGGACGCATAAATAAATGTTTCCTCTAATTAGGTTAAACTAGTCCCGAGCTATAAACCTAGTCGTCCAGTATCACTGCGCATGACCTAGATGTTGGTAGGGGGCGGGGTTCTGCAAAACCCGGCGAATATCTGGAAGAAGTCAGGTCAATACGATCACTGAACTGTCAATTAGTTCCGTCTAGCAGTGACTGACTCATCTAATCGGAATCTTCCTTCCACACTTGAAAGTTTAGAATTGAACGTAAGCTTGAATGTTGAGAGGAGCTATAACAAGCACCATATCAGACACTCAGTAATGCGGAAGCGAAAGTTCCCTTCCATTCCCTACCGTAATTACTCGTACTTGTCTACATCTTTGATCGAAGATAGATGCAATGTTTTGAATCAGTCCAGACGGTAAAGAAAAAATCTTGGCAGATCACTGTGATAACATCCAACAATATTTTTTTACCAAATATTTATTCTCCTTGAGAGGTCACAATCTATGCGTAGGTCGTAAACGCCTACGCAATCACGAACGGTTAAAACATAGCCGCGATCCACTTCATGAAAATCTCGGCAAAAGGTAAAATGACATCACGAATCAAACTGAAACACTTACTCGACTGAGGATTATTTCATTGCCACGGCACATCCAAAAGCGAGATTCACAGGGGGTTTTAGTGGAATTTAGGAAGTACACAGGTGCGCTGAGGTGCGACCGAGTTAGTTAGACACAGGCGCGTCGCGGGCCCGACGGAACCGACTGAAGCGAGGAAGGGAAGCGAAACAGCGAATGTATCGATCGCGGTCCCGGCGCCGGCGGGCCGCATGCCCGGTGCACGCACGCCCCGCCGCCACCCCTCACAATAAACCCCATGACGAGGAATTAATAACGTTACCGGTTCAAAATAATCGCTGAGTATGCCTAAATGTGACCTTCAAAGTAGAACAACAGAATTGACACCGCTTCTTTTATCTTGAGATCGCCAAGGAAATAAAACAAGTTTTAAAAGTACCTGTACATCCATATCTCATTTTCCTTTACACTCTTTATTGTATGTAACTTATAGCTGGTGTACATAAAGTGTGTTCTACCATTTTCATCTCAGTAGTTAAAATTACTTAGGTACCTAAAATCCTTAAAAAAACCTTTTCTTAAATATTAAAGCGGTATGCTCATCCTATTCCTGAATATTTGGGTCATCTTTGCGTAATGTAATAGATTATTTAACGGTTGTCATTTCAACTTAAGAAAACATTATCAGACGTGCCATGAATTCAGCATTTCGTCGCCAGACAATACGGGACTTAAAGAGATTATGGAAGCCCTAAGCGCCTAAGCCACTGTGGAATTGTATTGTGAGATTAGCTACGCGACCTTTGCCTCACGCAAATCCTAAGACAGGTCTTATGACATGGTGACATGAATAATCTTGATTTACAAATGCTTACTATTTGTCACGTAGTATTGTTAAATTGCTGCTGATTATTATTCATTTTAGAATATAGAATATTGTATACTGTTTTGTTAAAATAACTAGATATGACTCAACTTAAGCAACATTTGAAATTATTGACACTTTTTGAAAATTTTAGACAGTGAGGAAGCAGAGTATACTAATGAGAAAGCCAGCAATAGAAAATGCATCACAAATGTTCCTTTAATCTACATCAAAGGCGACTCAAGCTTTACGCAAGACAGTAGCTAAGGTATACAGCCCACGGGGCTTTGCAGAATGAATCCTAGTCCATATTGTCAGACAAACATTTCCCTTCAAATAAATAGGGATAGTTACTGAAGCTAATGCTGCTACTAGAATAATGAACCTTATAAAATATTTCTCAAATAATAATAAGTATCTATAACAACAATTGTAAGAACTCGTATTACTCTAGAATTCGATTAATAGAAGGGTAGACGTTTCCTGTGTTTTAAATTATCAAACTAAAATAGAACGCGTAATAAATAGATTGTCAATAATAAATAAATAAAAATTCTAGTCTAGTCAATACACACAGCAATATCTAGCCCCATCTTGATTTCTGATATACTTTTATTATACATAATATAACACCCAGATTATATATTAATTTATTATATTGTTGGTTGATAAGTGTAAGAATTATGCACAATACGCTCCACAGTGAGTTGCCAGTGCAGATTATAGTTTTACCACAATACTTAAATTAGACTTAGAAGTGCAATTAGCTTTTGCAATAACTTCGTATTAAGCCTACTACTATGGAAAGGAGTAAAATCTTAATAATGAAGTAGGGTGTAGGTACCTGGCCAGTAACCATTATGTTGGAAAAAACTGAGCATTGAAAATCCAAGGCTGTTGCTTCTGATATAATTTAACAATAGGACCACCAATGGCTTGAGCACAATATACTGCTATGATCAACCAACATAGTATCACACTAATAAGTTTGGTATTTAAATGCACAAGTAAGTACCTGCCAATTCACATATCAATGAAAAACACTTTTTTGTACACCACATAGGAACAACAAATACAAACACATAAGTGTTTTTGTTCTGTTAAAGTTATAACGATGTATAGTAAAACCATTTCTAAAATGAACGCCCCTCTACCGAATATAGAATTTTTTTTTTCTGTGTTTTCTGTTTTTCTGTATTTCCTCTCACACGTTGAAATCATCACGGTTTTGTGGAGGGGAGTTCATTTTTAGAATGGTTTTACTATACTTATAGTTATCTTTCAGAATGCATTAAATAAAAGTTAAATAAATGTAGGATATAATGTTTTCTTGTTTTTATTGGTAACTAGCTTTCCGCCCGCGGCTTCACCCGCATTATATTAGATTTAAATAAGCAGTAAAAAGTATCCTATGTCCTTCTCCTGGCTCTAAGCTACCTCTCCACCTTTTTCAGCCAAATCTATTCAGCCATTCTCGAGTTATAAGTGAAGTAACTAACACGACTTTCTTTTATATATAAGAAGAATATGATAAACAATTGTTAATTGTTCTCTCTCTCTCTGGCATCGCAGGTAGACCTTCTGCACCACAGAGGTAGTTAATACTATAAGTAATTAAATAAATCAAAATATCAAAGCACTAACAATGTTGCTAACCAATGAGCATATAATATCAAATAACATTAACTAAGCAAATAGTTACAACATTACTCATTCAACCATTTTCTTACAAACTATTATGTAAGATAGCTTATCAGCAATATTATAAGTACACCTTTTTATTTTTACTACACAACAACTATTAACTTATTTCAAGGCTAAAATAAAAATAGATTCCTCAATAATAAGATACTAGCAACATGGTACTTTATCATATTGAAGGACTTGGTTCTCAGACTTGTATATTGGTTAGTCAAAGAATGAGAATAGCATCTTTGTCGATGAGTCAGCCTGAGCCTCAGCGACCTTTGCCATTCCAAATTATTGCATACTGACAATGTTTTATATAGTTATAGGCTGCAATTATTTACACTACAATTTTTGATGATGAATATCTCAACTCTAGCATTTGTATTTGTAGAATCTGTAGAAGCCAATAGTTCTAATAATTATTATAGGTTTATTCATTTTTGAGATTGATTATCACAATCAAACATGCATTTATTTTTAAGATAATTCTGAATTCATATTTATTGTTTAAGAAATTTGGTAACATCCTTGACACTTTAACCTGTGATGTGAATACTTTGACCTTGATTCCCAAATTGAAATTTATAATCCTAATGGAAGGTATTTTAAAACATTAACTTGATATGTTACCTACTTACTTATATACCTACATACAAGAAGTAAAAATGCACAACATAAAATTGTTTTACATTTAAATTGGATGAGTGAGAAATTCAAAGCAAATTAGCATCAAACATTTTTAAATACTGGAGATCTGTTTGAGAGGAATTTTAATATTTTGTGTACATTTTCTTAGAAAAGTTATTTTTTATAATAATTCGGTCCTAAATAGATAATACGACACTTCCATAGTAAAGAGATGATATAAAATTAAGAAAAGCGGCAATAATGTAGGTACCAAATATTATTTCCATTCCAATCTCCAAAATAACTACGATGTGCCTTACAAGATCGTCTACCGAAACTGTGCAGCAATAATGTACCAAGTTCTTACCTTTTTTAGGTCCTGTTGTGCTATTTAGCACGATTATCCACACAGTTTGTTCAGCACATACAATTTACACTCCGACCGCAATCCGTTCCAATTCGATAACACAAAAAACACGAAACACAAATCACTTCAGTTATCGAACACCTTTTTAAAACTTCTTTCATAACCCGTCCATTTATTTGATAAGTTTATAAATAATCGCTATTCATGTAAAATTAGTTGATTTATCCGTGACTGCGAGTATGAACACGGCATCGAGGCAAAGCGAAAGACCGATCGCGAAAGCAAGCTTCCAATCCGACTTCGTTCCGCCCATGCCAAAGAATAAGATTACGCGGTAAGTCTGGCGCGCAGAACGGACATACGTAAAAACTGACGCAGGATCAAATAATTCGTGACTTTGCTAGTAGGTATACTAATTAAATTATCTAGTCTAGATTATCCATTCTGTATAGGTACCTAGTATATAGCACTCAATCATATTTTATGAAGGTGTCTTCGTGATTGACCATGTAAATAAACCGAATTTCCTTATTATTTGATTATCCTCATTACCTCACAAATTATTATTTTTTACCTTATAATGCGATAATTCGAAGTGTTAATGTACTAAATCTTTTCAATAAGTATAAAATATCAGAAGCTTGTAAAAAGTTCTTAAAATGAAAATAAAACCAACTAAAATATCTTATTTCATCGCAAAAAGATACAAAACAGAACCAATATTAAAATAAATACCTAAATATTGCTGAACAACTCATACAGCAACGTCTAGCCCCGTAATATTGTAGGTACATGGTAGGTATTTTAGGAATAAGCTATCAGCGAAATTAAACGACTGTGGAATTATTTTGGACGGAAATAATCTAGAAGGAAAAAATCCGATAGCGATAGGAGGCAATCGAGAAAAGAACCATACCTACGGTTAATAACAGTCAAGAATATAAAGTGATATTAGAATCAATCTAACGTATCAGTCTATTGATAAATTAAATCGGTTTATATCGGTGTATCTCATTCAACGTAAATACAATTTAGCTATAAGTTGCAGACCTAATAATTTTTGTAGAGTATAATATTCTATAGAGAACATACCTTATCTTTGGTATCAAAATGATGTCATCGCCTTTAAAAAAAATGCGTTCAAAATCTGCTTTTGAACTGCTTGACTGACAGTAAGACAATTTTGACACAAAAACATAAAAATCAATCTAGTTTTTTTTAATTAATCCATTTTCATCATGTAAATAAAGTATAACAGTTGAAGCAGAAACGTAAATTTAAAATTTAGCTTGTTTATCTGAGTAACCCAAAGTGCGTTATTGAACGAAACTTTTTATTCTGTGATCGTGGTGCTTGCATTTGCATAGCGAAATCTAGTGGTGGATCATAGAAACTTTGCATAGAGTTTTAGTAACTCAAACAGATGGCGCTATATAAGAAATAACAGAACTCATGAAATCATCATCATCATCATTAATCTTTTTTTCAGTAAATTGTGCATATAATATGAATATTTTAACTCTAAGTACTCATTGCACTTTTCACAGTTATACCTAGACTCGGTAGGTACCTATTTATTTTATGTGATATCAATTTCACAGAAAATATAATTACTACTAAAGAAAATAATAAACTTGAGACTTGAGTTTTACATCTTTATTTAGAAATTTATAAAATGTATAAAATATTCTGACAATCATTTGTTTATATTTTAAATAGGTAGAAAGATCACAACACAATAATAAAATATTCTGACAATCACTTGTTTATATTTAAATAGGTAGAAAGATCACAACACAATAATTTAATTTATTTTCTATAAGTACTTAAATTTAAAATCATAAAATAAGGTAGATACCCTACAATAAAATAAAGTACCTACCTTCATATTTATAGCTAGATAGGTAATATCTTAATAAGTCGAGGCAGTGCTTATGACAATTATGATTTCCTTCACCTTATTTATACCCCAAATCTGCTAGAACCAGAATTAATAGAACCATTGGTTTAACTAAAATACAGACAAAAATATGAACCTAATTACCTACTTACTTACTGTATAACTCTGTAATCAAAAGCAACGCCTCAAATTAATATTCGTTTGTCTTAACGTATCTAATTTTATTATAGTATAGTGTGATTAGTGTGGGTGAGAGTATCTAATCCAATTCGAAAGATTTCATCCAATCTTCTTGTAGTTTGGTAGGTACCTTTCATGTACAACAATATTATAATTTTTATATCGGATTTATCATAGCCAGCATTATTTTATAAACGAGTCTAAAATATCTTCTTTAAAAAGAAATTATTAATGTCTTCCAAAGTACCAAGGTACGATTATACTTAGCAGCTTACCTATTGACAGAAGATTGAAAATCTTAATGGTGCCATAATAAGACACAGACAATTTAGGTATATCACACTGTAACTACCATAAAATGGGGTGAGTAGGGACAATTTCAAACCTTCAAGTAGGTATCTAACCCAACACTTAACTAACCATCTTATGCATAATAGTAAATCAACAACAATAGCACGTTAGTTAGTACGTGCATACTATTTTCATTATGCATAAGAGTGTAATAAATAAGTAGGTATCTATCTAAGTGCTTTTTAGTTCGATAGTCCTGTCAACTAATAATCGTTATTATCCCTTATCACCCCATTTAAAACATTACATACTTTAAAATGCTCTCGAATAAGGCCAATTGGTACTTGACGAAGAATTGTGATCAAAATACGGACTATCAGTCAAAAGTAGCTTGCTCCCGCTAAGTCCTGAACTGGAACTCTCACTCGAAGAAAACATACTCTTACTGCCAGTGTAGAAAGAAAGAGAAGTATGCAGCGGCTCTCTTCCGATACGTCGTCTCGCTCGCACCAGTGAGATGAACGCTACCGCGATTGCGCAGAGGAATATGACACCTAGTACGCAGAATGCAAGGGCCATTTTCCCTGGCGACATGCAGATCGTTTTGTCTCCTGGGGAAAAACCTCGGGAGTATACGTCTTCTTCTGATTCTATTCTTCTTGAACCTGGAAAAGAGTTGATTTTGAGATTAATTTTTATTTTGTGGCATCTAGCAAGTAATAACTGGAGATCATTACGGGAGGCTTATGTCCAGCAATGGGCGTCCGATGGCTGAAATGATGATAGTGATGAGGCATTCGGTCAAATTAAAATCCAAACTCAGGTACGTCAACCATCGGGTCGACATGTTAAAAAAATTACGCGAATTTTTGCTCTGGATACCGCACAGGCTAAGACGAGTATAACGACAAATCACTAGCGTTCTGTCTATTTTGGACTGACAAAAAAGTGTTAAGTCGACTCAGTACAATTCATATCCACCGCAAAAACTTAAACTATTTATGATAAATTTAAAAACACTAACCTCTAATCGACGCCTCATCTTCCAGCTCAATATTAGGCGCGTGAACCTCGATGCTGTTATACACTTCCAGCCGGTCGATCACTATGCCCTTCGCGTCCTTATCCAGCCGCGCCTTCCTCAGCAGCCCGTCTCTGGTCTGCTGCGGCTTTTGGAGCGCCTTGCAGTCCACTGGTGGGCAAACACCTGGAAATATAAAGTAGCTATTAGGGTACCTATGAGTATGTTCAGCAATGTGCAAGATTAAATTCGAGTGTGTCGTTAAATCAACTAAGGGATTTATATCAGACGACGGACAGCAGCGTCGTTCTGTGAATGTACTATACTGTACTAACTTAATGCCATCACAGTTGCGCCAAATGCGCCTCAAAGAGGTTGTAAAATGTACCTACCTAAACTATTATGTCAAAATACCGAAGGCAATATGTAACCATTTTTAAGAAAGCTAATAATAACAGTACCTACATTTTTGTTTTCATATAATGAAATAGATATATAATTATATATTATATTATATATAATTTTAAATCAGTAACAATATAAATCTCTCTCACCTTTACACAACTCTATCCCACACGTCAAATGCAACTTCGCTCTATCCGGAAACTTAAACGCCGAGAACGTAGTCACAGCGTGCTGGTACGTCATTATGTTCCTCAGGACATCGTCGTGCTTCGACATTTTAATATCGATTTCGTCCTGGTTTTTTATTGGGTCGACTGGTTCTAGATCTGAGAAGTCGATCTCTGTGCTCCTGGTGTGCTGGTGGATGGAGGGTTTGGTGAATATGGTGTCGTCGACGGGACAGCCGGCTTCGTCGAGGAGTTTCTGTGAAGCTTCTCCAAGGCCGTCGTGCGCGAGGCAGTTTGTGACGCGGAGACCGACGCCAACTGGAAAGAGATATTGTTTCCAATACTACTGTGTAGAAAATGTTGTCTACCTATGGTTGAGATTCGTTTGTACGTCAGTTAAATTATGTTAGAAAAGTCAATCATATCGATCATTACATCGGAAACTTTTGTCAAATTTTGTTCCGAGGCGGGAATCGAACCCGCAACCTCCTGCGTCGTTGAGTACAACCGCTGCGCTACAGTACAGATGTCGTCAAAATAAAATAATCATAATACATAATCAGTTAGTTTCACAAAATATGGGGCTATGCAGGGAAACACCCCTTCCCCTTTACTTTTAAACCAACCATCTCGTAGATACATACCAGGTAAAGTGCATTGTATCAGCAGCCGCATCTGCTGTCCCACTTCCACAGTGGCGGGCTCGCTCCCTCCCGCGGCGGGGGACAGTTCCATCCAGGCGCGCGCGGCCTGCATCAGCCACTCACGCTGCTCTAACTCTAGCGCGCTCGCAAACGCTTGGCGGTTGCGACCCGTTCTGAAAAATAAACATAAATTGAATTAATTCATGGTGCCTCGGGAAAGCCCTCTAAACCCATAATAGCCATAAAATCACCCCGTCTCATACCGTGTTTATATATACAAGGATTTATATTGCTAGAAGACTGGCCACAAATTCGTTTCATGCCTTCCTGATCATGTTACCTAAAAATCAAATGAACTACGAAGCAAGAGTGACTATTTTGTACCTATTGTGTAATACGACATAATACCACCTGGTAAGTGATGATTATACTAAATTCCCCAATGTTACTTTAGTGGGACTTAATATAATGTAGGTTTGATATGATTAATTATTAATTACATAAGTACCTAGGTACCGAAATTAGCAGTTCTTCCCAGAGTCAATAGGTAAATGTTCATGAAACAACGACAATAGACAAGTTTTTTGCTAGTCTACTCATCAATGGTCTTTTATAACGCAACGGTATAAATCATCTAAAATACCTGGTTTTTTTCACGTCCTTCTGATTCATCTCCCGAATCTTGGAGTTGATGACGGTATCGAGCGCGGAACTGTTGATGCGCACGGCTTTTGCTTTCAGTTTGCACCTGAAATTACACAAAATGCTGATAAGAAACATTAAATTTTGTGGTCGTTGTCGCTAATAATATCTGAATAGGTACTCGAACTGATAGAAAAATGCTAGGTTGCTACAAATAAGTTTAGCATCCACCAAACATTGAATAACTAGGTACATACATGACATATTTAATAACGAGTGTAAGAAACCCAAGCACAAATATATGTATACCTACCTACTAAACGCATTTATAGCAACAATGTAATGGGAGATTATATTGCATTTAATTTAATATTTCTTATCATTTGAGAGATGTTATTCTCGCGTAGGTATACAGCGAGCTATTATAAGCTATTTTAGTAGGTAGGTATACATATATTTGTGCTTGGGTTTCTTACACTCGTTATTAAATATGTCATGTATGTAGTTATTCAATGTTTGGTGGATGCTAAACTTATTTGTAGCAACCTATTTAGATAGCTAAATTGTGAATAAGTGAGCGTTGATGGAAAAGCGTTTTAATTCTATAATTCATTTTCAATAATGTATCAATAATCTTACAATATCAATTTGTCCTTACATTCATGTTTCCTTAAAAAAGAAGGGACATTTCATACCCACAGTAAAAAGTCTAGTCACGAACTAACCTAACTAGGATCTCCTGGTCCGAGCTCTGCTGTAACTGCCTATCCATCTGCACCACGAGCTCGACGCTGTAGTACAGATCCTCTTCATCATCTGAAGAGTGGGTGCCGTTTAATGGCGACGTTCGGATGCCGCAAGCGTTTGATGGCAGATGTAGGGATACCTTGTTTTGCATGTTTCCTGGAATCGAAATAAAAATTATTATTTGTATTTAATTTAACCATTCTCAGATACGAATTTGCTCAAGTGAGGTTGAGTTGAGTGGAGAAAACGACTAAGAATATGGGTGTAAGAAGCTTCTTTCTCATACAACAGCTAAAAAAGTCGCAGAGCTAAATTTTATTTCACATCAGAATTCGACTGATCCTAGGTCTTTATTTTGGTTTCACAGCTTCTAGGTCTTAGTTTTACAAAACTGCCGGTTTGGACCCGAGGATATACGAGGGAACTGAAGCCTGCTCTTATACTTTTTCCTTGAACTCGGCACTCCACTTAGCTTAGATAATCTTGTTGAAAGACAGTAAGAGAGTAGTAGTTATGTATTTATTATTATTTGTGTATGTCTAAATAAATGTTTTTTTTCTTTCTTTCTTTGTTTCTTTCTTTATGCATAGTCGTTCCTATCCCCTATTTCACATCTCAACGTACAATACAATACAAAATTCTTTGTTGTTACACCACATTACAAAAAGATACACAAAAAATACACATAACAATACAGTGAAACAATGGGCGGCGTTATCGCTAAGAGCGATTTCTTCCAGGCAACCGTGTATAATGACTGCACCATTCTATAAGGCCGCCCATTGTACTTCAAATGTTTTAGTTTTAAGTGTTTATTGAGTGTTTCTGTTTTTGTGGTGTGCAATAAAGCATTTTTTACCTATCTATCTATCTATAATTCTAAAATAATTTTTACCTTGTACCCGACACTCTCTAGAGAAGTCCTTGCTAAACAGCAGCCCTTTGAACGGCTGCTCCATCAGAAGATGCACTGTCATGGCGCCGCGGTCGCAGCTGGAAGTGACGTCCACCACCTGGTTGGGCCGGCTCTTCTGGCCCGGGGCGGGAGCTGCGAGGCAGACGAACAAGGCCACACGCCACATGATCGGGCCCTGAAAGTAAACAAAACTGTTATTATAATCTGAAGTAAAATTAGTTTTGAATTAATAGGGAGACCACACGTTCATCAGAAAAATGGTTAAATATAGTCAGGACTAGCAGGGACTGACAAGATTGGTGTAGGTCTATATCCAACAGTGTGTGCAAACGGTCTGAAATGATGGTAATGATGAATTGGTTATAAGATAAATAGGAACTTTAGGAACTCCATAATCTCTATTATGCAATGATACATTTAATTAATGTGCTTATTAAATCTAAGACTATCTAGGTACAACAACACTAGATTCTTGTACAAGAAAATCATAGAGCGTTCTTTATTTTCCAATATCTGATCACGTATCAGCTTTATCTAAGTGTATAGTTAATGTTGTTGATCTAGCTAGATTTTGTGGTTCGCGGCTAGCGCGGCGGATATTGAAGCAATTTGAGACAATTAGACCAACCACAATAGGTAGGTAGGTAACCATTACTCATTATTCTTACACTGTAATGTATGGAGAACGGACACTCTTTAAATTAGTAGTCGCACCTTTTGATTTGAAAACCTGTTGTTACGAGTATTTCAGGTACTAACAATTACCTATCTGAGAGTATATTACCTACTTATAAATATATTCCTGGGTTTCGACTTGATAGATGTGTTGATGGTTTAGTAAACAATATAAATTTGTTTGGATAGAAATACAGTAAATATTTACCAAAAAAAAAATAAGCAGTAGGTACGTAACAATAAACCTAACGCAACTTTCTTAAAAAACAGCGTCTTACGGACTAACTCAGCGGAACCGACAATAGTTTAACGCTTCTTATTATAAGTGGCTATATTGTTAGAAAACCGTTGTTTCCGTTCTAAACGATACTCTACTAAGATAAATGAACAATGATATTGTTTGGAAGTCAGCGATTTGTGGCGTAATGTAACTGATCGGCCTTTATCTCGCTTAGGATTTAGATTTGGTAACCATAATTTATGTAAAGGTTCTTTGAATTAATTTATTATTCCCCCTTGATGGGAATATGAAGACAGCAAATGGAGCGACGTCCAAGGAACGGATAGAAACGTCGCGTCGGTTGCCCCCTAGCGAAATGGATATCTAAACGTAGAGTGTAGGTATAGTAGGTGTTAGTTCTTTAACTTCGTGATAACAACCCAAATAACGTCCCACTTGTGGTCATGGCTCGCCCCAATATAACTCTTGGTTTAGGTAATTACTATGCTGATTGGTCAGTGATCACAATACGTTGTATTGGTACAGTACCTACACAAAACAGACACAAGATTCTTTAAGACTTCACTACAAAGTACCTATTATATTGTAGTGATATTATGACACCATCCAAATTTCAGGCGACACAAACAGTTTAAAGAATAATACGATGGCATTGCATAATTTTAATTAGCGTACATTTAGAACTGTAAATGAGTGTGTGACCATCTTCCGCTACGGCTGCGTGAGGTGTATTAACTCGTGTGAAAAACTGTAGGAAATATCTCACATTTAGGCGTGTTGTAGGTTGTAGCGTAGTATATACTTACTCGTATAAAACTACTTACAGAGGAAGAAAATTTTAAAGCCGGACTAAGTTCTTAAAGATTTCCTCTATATAATATATGTATAGATAATACGAGATGGATACTTACTTGAATTGGTTGTAAAACAATAATATTTTTACTTCCTTCAAACATGCTCTATAAAATCGCCCGTACGATACGGAGTGATACTATTCTACCGGCACCACACAGCCAACATAAATAAATAGGAATCCAAATAATATTGTCATTTTGTTTCATACGAAGTTACGAACCATAAGGCCATAAGATTTAAGGTAACGGCTTGAATCAATCGCTATCAATCGCTTACTTCGCCAGTCCAGAATTCCACACAATTTATCAATCACGTTATCAATGGCCTGGTTCAATAACACATTTCCAAACCATATCGCGAATTGAATTGTAACATCGATATCGAGTGAAAGCAAGCGCATGACCTCTGGTTCCGTGCATGCTATCGGATACCATCGCAGATAACATCGGTGGAAGTCAGTTACCTACCCACTGAGAAACATCGCTTATTATTGTTTGTCAGTCATGCTATATCTTGGATGAAGTAGGTACCTTTATGGGATAATCCAAGAGTGCCTTGATCTTTGACTTAACACCGGGTTTCACTTTGACAATTAGACATTCTCGTTAAAGAACAAACCTACTTAAAAGCTTATAAATTTTAAGTTATTTTCATATTCATAATGATAAATAATTTTCGGCGAAAATTGAATTGGGTTATCTCAACCCACGAGTATTTGTTAACTTTTCCAAACCTTCTATTTAATTAGTATTTTAGATATCTATAAAACCAGAAATGAAATAGAATGAAAAATACGTAAACTCCTATTGTATTATACTCTTTAATCTGTGGCAATGGTATGTTCATTAATTCTGAATTGCCGACTCAAAGTAGTAAGTATTAAAATTGCTACAAACTATTCGTTATCGTAATAACGTTTGTAACTCAAGTTCATTGCTACGCGGTGGTAATGACCAATTTTGTAAGGTGCGCACTGTAATCGATTCGAATCAAGTTTTGTCAGTAACCCAGATCACTATGTCATTTCCACTGCGTAAATTACCCACGTTTAGATTTTTTCTTTTGTTTTTTTACGAGGTAGGTACAGATGAAATTATCTTGTGGTCAGTGCTAGAAACATAAATTGTAGAGATGCAAAGATTGTAATAAGAACTTGAGCTTTGGATAAGTTTTTTGTTAGGATATCGGTATCGGCTAAAGCCTTAGTAAGTCATAGGAAAAAAATACCAGATTTAATAATATTTTATCATATCAACCCATTATATATATGCACTTATATGGGCAAACGTCTCTCCATCGTTCGCGTCGACGCTTGACGCTCTACGTGGATATGCTCTATCGGGTAGTAAATACCTGACAGGTTTCTAAAGAACCTAATGCATTGTGTACTTCTTCACAACCATAAAAATAATACACTTTCATTCAGCATGAACCTGCCGAGCTCACAAGTCACAATAAAGCGACCAGAGACAGTTTTCATAACGGCATTCGGAATTACGCGCGACTAATGGTAATGGCGATTCCGTTTATATTCGTCACTGCAATTTGCTTCACAGTTTTTTGGCAAAACTAGGTCGTTCTGTTATCCTACACCATGACTCAGTTTTTCATAAAGATCGGAGACAAGAACACTTACACGACATGTATGTTAAATTGTACCTAACACTTCATCAAGTTCAAAATGTGTTCGTAAGTTATTTTCTCGGGTCCAGGCATCTTAAATTAAAAGTCGATGTAATTAACGAAAAAGAAAACTTTAATGAGTGAATAAAATAGTGAACATTTATCATTCATCATAAGTTCATTATACAACACAAAAGTTTGTAATTAGGTTTAATCACTTAGGTAGTGTGGATTAGGTAAACTTTGACGAAAAATGATCTAACAATAAAATTAGAAATTAATGAAACTTCACAATCATTATCAAGAACCTATTATAATAACACATACAACAAACTTTATAATAAAAGTGGCCAAGTGCGAGTCGGACTCGCCCATGTAGGCTTCCGCAGCAATTGTTTATATGAAATAGTTTATGACGTATTATAAAAAAACTACTGGATAGATTTCGTTCAAACCAATTTTCGTTGTTAGTTTTTATGGTTATGTACAATATATATTTTTTCTAGATTTATCATCCTCTTAGTTTAGATATTAGAGGGGGGGGGGACACTCTGTTTTCCACTTTGGAAGAGTCTCACGTCCAAACTATTAAGTTTAGAATTAAATGGTGTTAGAAACATTATTATGATTTTTGAAGACCTATTCTTAGATATCCCACACGTATGGGTTCGATTAAAAAAAAGTTTTTAAGTTTCAGTCCTATGTATGGGGACCCCCCAATGTAATTTATTTTTTATCATTTTTTTAATGAAATCTTAGTGCGGTTTACGGAATACATCTACTTACCAAATTTTAGCTTTATAGCTCTTATAGTTTCGGAGAAAAACGGCTGTGACATACGGACGGACGGACGGACGGACGGACGGACATGACGAATCTATAAGGGTTCCGTTTTTGCCATTTGGCTACGGAACCCTAAAAACCGCAGACTTAGTAAAATTTTACATATTACCATTACCACGCTTGAACGAAACTAAGCAAAAACCTATTCATTGTAACCAGTGAACCCGATACAAGAACTCAATAAACAAGATTCTACAATTCCTATCTATACGATTGGGATCATTAGTTCCCACACATTGTGAGCTTCCATCTCATTGACGAGTTTCACCTTATTGTTCCATAAACACTCTTGCGCACGTTAATTGCGTTAATCATTTCACTCGGGCCTAAAAAACAAGGAATTAAGGTCGCTTCCAGATCTTGGGTCACGACTTCCTCTTTTGCCGATGAGAAAATATTTACGATATTTAACGGACCTATTTTATAACGTAACTAGTGACCCGCCTTTACCCGCGTCGTTTAGTTTTCTTATCTTATGAACATGCACGAACAGCAATTGATTCTTCTAAGACCAAAATAACTAAAATATATAAATGGAAATAAATGGGTCAAATCCAAAATACTATCAATAATGACGATAGTTTTCTAGTAGGCAATATTTTTTATAAGGTATTGTAGTACATAGATATGTACATAAGGTACTATGCCTGATAGTGATAAGATTAAAAGTGCATTGTGATCGTAGATTTCCATCATCTTTAACTCAGAACGACAGTCCCGTAACGATTACCACTAAATGAAGTTAACTGCAACAGCGGTATTTACACCGTTGCTTGCACCTTGCAGCGATGACACACAAACTAGCACAAATGCCTACCTATTTATAATTTGCTGGTACAGCTCGTACAAATCGATAGAATCTGCGGAAGAAAACGAAAACACCGACACTCGAGGGATGTTTTAGAGAGAAGCTTCACAAGGACTTGCCACCTAACGCGTCCGTTACTCACATGTGAAGCTACCGGAACGCTTTCACTATCTTCCTCAGAGTTACCTAACTGTTGTGTGGAAGCTGCACGAATTACATCTGATTACGAGAACAAACTACGTAGTCGTATTCATAAAATTAAATGAAGTGACGGCGACCTAGTTGAATCATTCTTTGTAGTTACGAAGTGTTTCTAAGCGAGTGGAGAACAGATATGTATATATGGTTATGATAATATTATTTTTAAGTCTTTCTCCTGGTGATTATTGATTTAAGTAAGATTTTTTGATAAGCTACAAAAAATTACGACAATTTTTTTTTATTTAGATTATAAAACGTAAGTAGGTACGTGTTTTTTTTTTGGTAACTTACGTAATAAGTTCAGTGATAGAGACATCATTTTTACCAATTACAGCGATCACCAACTCGACTAGTTACCGTGGTGATTATACCAAATCCCCAAAGACTTGGAAAGGGTTCTATTGGAGAGAACCGTGCCCAGTAGTAAGTACATGTACAATCTTACGTAAGTTAATTACTAAACTAAATATCGTGTGGTTTACTTTCAATTCAGTGGAAAATCCACTCAACCATCACGTTTCATACTCCCGTTAATGAACTGCACTCTGAGAGAAATATGCACTTCCTGCGTCAGCCATCAAATAAAACAACATAATTAATGCGACGACATTTACATTCTCCTCATGAAAACATTAATATCTGCCTTCATGTTTATTAGCTTTACTACTGGTCTGCGAGCTGATTAAATAAGCCAGTTCGAGAGCGGTTCCTTTTAGCAGTGTTTCTTAAATTTTCTGACACAATTTATGTAGATAATGTATTAGAATGAGTAGTTAATTTTTTTAAATTTGTTTATTAGGTAGGTACTCGTGTTTGGAATAAACCTATTGTTTGTTTCTTTCTTTTATAAACAAACATATAAATTATGGCTGTGCATATTAATATACGTACCTTACAAAAGAAAAAAGCTTTATCCTAAAATATGCAAATATTTTTTTCTAACATGTTTCTAGTAATGTAGGTATCAATCACATCATGATATGACACACGTAATACGTGTGTAAATGATAGTTGCACATTAAATATATTTTTTAAATGGTTGACAATGAAACAGTTTCAGTAATCAAGCTGCGGAAAACACGAGAGATCGAAGTGAACCGCTATCGGAGACGTGGTTCCCATACAAAAGATTTAAACGCGCTATTTCATAATGTCTGTTGTCAACAAAACAAGAAACGTTTATTTTTTTCTTATTGGTTCGTGAGTAGGTACCTAGTACCTACTTAAAAGACATCATATAAATTATTTATACATTTTAGTTACTATACGTTTATTATTTATACGCTTATAAATAATAAACGTATAGTAACTAAAATGCAATATAGTAAAAAGCAATGAGCGAACAATCTCACGCAACTTTGCGACATAAACTGTTGAACTCCTCAATAATAACTTGAGAGAAAGATCCATTTTTTGACCCTGTAAAGGAATGAGCCATTATATCAGAGGAAATTTACTTTAACATATTATTTATAGCTGACAGGCTCGTGAATGAAGTGACTCTAATACCGTTTGTACCTATTCGTAGTATTCGTACCTACGTTACTTACCAAAATGCGTTCGGTTCTCTGGTGTCTTGGACACCAAATATAATTTTGATCAGTCTTAATTGAAATTATACAGTAAACATGCTCATATCAACCATTTTAGACAATCGTCAAAACACAATGAAAACGCTATACATTAAATCAGCTAAACAGCCACTAACATTCCTGTCACGTCCACCACTACTCCAAAAACCTACAAACTCTTATGCTTATGTCCTGGATATAGAGTTGAAAAATGTCATATCAATTCATTGATTGATATGGGCACCGTGTAGCGCCCGACCCGACCTCTACCTTGATTCGGGAGAAAGTCGACAGGAATAAGGGCATAGAACAGCCATTTAAACTGTCAGCGAGTGGGTTTACAAAGTGCTAAGGTCAAATTGTTTGGCTTGATTTGTAGACATGGGATGTTGAGTTACTAGACGCATATTTCTCCTGTCTAGTTCCAAGTAGGGTAGGTTAGGTAGCTTACATGTTTTATTTTTTGTTCCAAAATTGTAAAACCTTAGAGACAATGATGTGTTACGTTATGTGGAGTTGACTTTTATATTGATTCCTGTTGGATTCGGGAGTAGTTACTTAAATTCGTAAACGTGAACACCGTGAAAATAAACGCTTGGAATTGAAGGGGTTAAGGCATAAGAAATAAATAATAACTAGGTAGGTAACTATGTGGTCATTGCGCATGAAGCGTTAATTATAAGAACCCAGCCATAAAATTCCGAATTCTCGCAACCGTATACAAAACAGCTATAATTGTATAACCGCTAAAACATTTAGAACTCAATCTTCAAATAACTTCTTTCTAAAATCAACATAAATTACGTCTTTCCGCTTATTACACTCGTGATGTAAGTGACTTGTAACGAATGGTCTCAGCCCTTTCTAGGGCAACGGATTCCGTTACTTGGCCGTGACCGTACAAACATGAGTTGGCTGGACTTACAAACTTACAGCTCAATCACCTAATTCAATCGTTGTCCATTGTCACGGGAACAGGACGATTGATGATGCAGCAGAATTAATCTATTCGGCTCAGGAATTTAATAAGTTTAATTGGGACAGGCATTTGGGCTATAGGTAATTAGCTTCTTTAATTTACCGAGGAATAGAAGGGATACGGTAGTTTTTTTAGTAGGGTAAGTAAGACCTTGTAAGCTTATGTTATGTCTTATTGGTGGTCTGTACAAGCCTATGCTAAACCAGAGGCAAACATCTTAACGAGTGAACCGTTAGTATGTATGCATATTTGTACATAATAATGGTCTGTATGGTACCTGGTAAGTGGAAGGTACTTGTTGTAGACCAAGGTATCGGACCGTTAGTCGTGATACGGCTGGGGTCTGTTAGATAAAACCAGGGCTATTCCTATCACAGTTTAGCTTTGGTTCCGTTTGAGTTTTGGTAGTGATTGACATTTTATCAAGACGCTCAACCAAAATTTGGCTCAACTATAATAGAAACGTAATTAGATTAGAACCAAAACGGAGCGTTAAGTTTGTTATCATCTCGCTAACCGCACGCTCCAATTAAACAAATATTTTGTTGGACTTACCTATATGTTTCTAGCTAAGTTTGCGTAAGTTTAGATATCGATGCATTCTGTCCCATAGTTGGCTGAGCGACACTTCATGCCAATTTACCGCATAAACTGAGACGACGGTTGAACACCGTCTATCACTTGTGAAAATAGAGCTACCTACTGGTATAAACCTAAATAGATAAGGTTACTAATTAACTGTGTTTAATCTATATTCTCCAACAACCAATCATTAATTCTCTAAGGAAAACACTTAAATGAAATAAAGGAGTGTTCTTCACGTTTTGCCATGAGAATTCGACCCTCAAGGTCTTGGATTGCAGGACTTAAGACCGATTTATCTCTGCCAGTAATTCTAGGCAATAACAGTATAATATATTGAAAAGGTACGTGATTTTACTAACTCTGTTCAAAACACGTAATGCCGGTAAATTTGAAGTAGGACAGTCTTGTGAATAAGAGGTACCTATATTAATAAAGTGTGTTACCCATATAACTTTAACTTACCCTAATGAAAGATTGATGAATTACAATTAAAGAAATGTACCTATCCATAACAATATTCGCGACATTGTTGTGCACTCATCTAAGTATATAGTAATTTTTATTATAGCGTAGTCTGAAAGCCGCTTAAATCGTTGGCTAACTTTGTATTTTCCATTTTACTTTTCTGTTTGAAGCACCACAGGTATATTCACATCTAAATAACAGTTCTAATCCTCACAAACATGTAGCAAGAAAATAAAACGTAATAAACGAAACAATTAATCAGCTTTTGTAGTTTGCAAGCGGTTCTAGGTTCTAGTTACTTTTATGGAATAAACAAACGTGGAACAAAACTCCATCGCTATTGTTCTTCAGTTAGAATTAAAGGTAAAAAAGTATAAGGTCTGTTGGGTGGCTCAGAACTCGAGTAAGGAATGAGGAATTGTTAAGATAGAAGTGAAACTTAAAACGTTGCGTTTAAATTCGCCATTATGCAAGAATCTGCTATTTACTATAATATACTAAAATTAAGAATCAATTTGGTACTACCTAAGTAGGTACTATTATAATGTCTAAAGGAGAGGAGCTTGTTACTGAGCAAGATACGAAGAACAAATAAACAATCAAAAAGGTTCAATTTCGCTTCTATAGTACTCAGATCCATTAGATGCATGGCTCATTCATTATTGCTATCTTCTATCTGGATTGCATCGTGAAAGCAAAAGATGGAGTGTTGGTATGTATCGTATATCTTCGATGTTCCTAGGTGGCCTAGCATTATTTCAAACCAGACAAAAAAGAGTTGTATGAGATTTTTTTATGTACTTTTAGTACCTAGAATAAACCTTTTCCATGATTATGCTTGATTATCTATCCATACTTATATTATAAAAACCGTATAAAAATAAATTGGAAAGCGTTTTTTGTTTGTCTGTTTGTTTGTCCGTCTTTCACGGCAAAACGAAGCAACGAATTGTCGCGAATATTTGAGTAGAGATAGTTGAAGGAATAGAGTGGCATTTATCTCGGGAAAAATAAGGCATAATAAGGTAATAATATTTTTTCAGCAGGGAAATTATAACGCTATTTTAGTTCTGACTGAGGCTAGTTTGTAGTTTGTTAAAAAATAAAATTAGTTTATTACAGATTATCCATAGCGACTTCAATAATTACAGGTAGGTATCTGTTAGTCTTGCTCACCAAAATTGGACAAAATTCTAAACCAAGGCTATTTGTACCATTAAACTCGTGAGAAAATGAAATAAAAACGTTGTTACTAAGATAGTAAGTAGTAACCATAGAATAAATATAAAATAAGCTGTGTTCAGGTTGATCGCGCCGCGCTCCGTGAATAGAGAGCACGGTTTGCGAATCTTCCGCGTTGCTATCGCTGGTCCGATCGCCGACTAGACAATGCCCAATGAATATGAGCGAAATGAAATAAAGCAAACACGAAGGGATCATACGAGTCAGAGTATTGTTGGACAATATAATGAGTACGGGTTATAACTGTTCAAAGTTAAAAGTTATCGCTTGTTTTCCAATAATACGAGTAGGTACCTTTGATAAACAGGAAACTATTTTAAATTCCTGGAATTATATTGTATATTTGTCTATTAATTAGTGGGACTGCATTTTTAAAACAATATTATCAAAACCTACGGAATGTACCTACGTATCTATGACACAGTCGCACCATAAGGCACTATGATGACTGGTGTTGCCATTTTAGGGGTAAAATTAATTAATAAGATGAGATAGGCGAATTCTGGCAAAGCTTTGTCTACACTCTACTCTACAGCTACAGGGTTTAACGGCCTGAATATATCAAGGTATTTCCTAGACGGGGAAATGTTCGGTGAACTAGAAAATTGTCTTGAAAAAAATCCGTTGCACAATCAGTGTTGCAAATTGTTAAAAAACAGCGGGGAAATAAACAAGCATTTCTTGAAAATCTTATATATTACATGTACCTACGTATACGAATTATTACGAATATCTTAAATTATATTAGCTGACCTGCCCGCGGCTTCGCCCGCTTTACTCGCATGTTTTCTCATCTTTTAAACCTTCCCTGGGCTACTAGGTTTATTTTAAAACCAAAAGCACAAATCGGCCCAGGCGTTCTTGAGTAAAACCATTACAACAAAAGTGGCATTTTTAATATAATACCGATGATGATCACTGAACTTGACAGTAATTTTGTTGTGTATTTTTCTCGATTAACAACCTTAAGGTGTGTCCATTAGTTTAATTTCTTTACTGCAGTACAAAACATTTTATTTTTGAAGACGGTTGGTGCAAAGATTTATCTCTACGACCTACCCATCGTTAGGACGGTCGTTTCAGTTTACTATGTCGTTAAGAAACATAATAAATTCCAACATTGTGGGATGGCGAACAGTAAAGAAAAGATAGGAGTTCTGTTTTTCAGTTTTTTATAAAACTTGCCAGATAGAATAGTATTAACAAGATACCTAATAGTATGTATCTATGGTCTCAGACAGAGCCCAGAGCAACATGATAAAAGTTACCAATAGGTATAAAAAGTAAAACACTATTCAAACACGTACCTATTTACTACATATACAAAAGATGGTATGTTTTTAATGTAGCTTATAATTATATAAATAGAGCTTTCTTAGCTTTTTTTCTTTAGTACCTATAGCAAAAAAAGTTAGCTACGTTAGAGCTCACGAGGGGTAGATCATGATCTGAGCCTCCTTGGAACAATGGAGCACTTACTCACCATATAGCCTGGCCAAGACAGCTATGGCAAGAGAAATGATGGTTATTAAATAGAATAACGATGGCGGAAGGCCCTGGCGTAAACTTTAAGAGGTCATTCAGCAGATAATATCAGAGATTAGTTAAGATCTCAAGCTACAGACTTATTAATTATTATGACGGTTTACCTATATTTACCAGCGGCTTTGCCGGTGAAAACCTACCAAAAACCACGAAGATTTCTTTTACATAAGCTGACTAAATAGAGTAGACAAAAACAGAATTGAACAGAATAGAAAAAAATATTGTCTTTGAAAATTGGGAAAATTCAGCTTATGGGAAGAAGCAACGCTGATTTTAAATTTACCCATTTCGAACGATGTTCGCCAAAGTGATTCGAAGTTCTGAAAAATGGGATGGATAAAAGTATGGGGTAATTTTCACTCGCGCCATCAACGCTTATATAGTACAAGATCAAGTCAAGTTATATTCATTAGCAAGAGCCTATTTCAGAAATAAGGCAAGCAGCCAACTAACTGGCTCCATCACATTAACCTAGAGGCATCTAAGCTGCAATCTCGGCGGTCGGTCCCGTTAGTCGGAGCCTGCAATTCGATTCTGCAGGTTTATTGCATACAACTAGGTATATGGGTGCTGTGGACCGGTTAAGAGGATTCAAGTATAGGGAAAGGCGATCTATTAAAATAAAGGAATGGTTCCTTTATTTTAATCGATCGCTGTATTTTATTAGACTATAAGACAGCCAAAGTGTTCACTAGGTCGATTGAATTTTATTCCGATGGGAATAAGATGCATTATCCTAGCGAAATAAAAATAACTATAATATACATACCTACATTATATTCGGGGCTAGATGTCCAGAAATGTAGTACAATTCACACAACAACATTTACCCCGTAATAAGCTTGGTTCTGATCAAAAAATGTAACCGCAGCCAAATAAAATTTTTCATCAACAACCAACAACAAAGTTGTGGGAGTTCGCAAGTCAAACTAGACAAAACTTATAACATTTAAGGAACATCTTTGTAAAAGACATCAACGCGCTCAAATAAGCATTTACCTAATTTCCAACATAATATGAGTAATTTCCATTTACATGTACTTTTCATAGTGATACGCAAGAAACATAGTGATTATATTATCTTTGCGCGCTACTGCATAGTACCTACCTATGAGTATGCTACATTATGTATCTATACTAATATTATAAAGAGGAAAGATTTGTTTGTATGTTTGTTTGTTTGTAACGAATAGGCTCCGAAACTACTGGACCGATTTCAAAAATTCTTTCACCTTTGGAAAGCTACATTATCCCCGAGTAACATAGGCTATATTATATTTTAAAAAAATTAGGGATCCTTACTAAAACTCCAATAATGTAACATAAGGTGTAAAAAAATGACCTGAAAAATTCCTTGCGTCGCGTGCGCTGCGAAAACTATTGATGATAGAACAAAATCATGTACTACGACTTTGCAGAACTCATCATTATCTACAAAAAATGTCGCGACAGCATTATGTCTAAATATTATAGTTATGTGACAGTAAGCAGTTTTTTATTCTAAAATATGAATTTATATATGCCGCCTCTTGAAAGGGTCTTCATTTGTACCTTGGTATTAATCCTTATCAAAATAAATTACTTTATATTCAAGACGGCTTTAATACCTTTTTATAACTTTTTGAATTATTCAATTCGGACATTTCATTCGGAAGATATCACGAGTTTAAAAATGCAAGTATTAGAAAAAAGTCTAGAGGTTGTCGCTCACCGCGCTCAGCTAGCCAGCATGCGATGTGGACTCCATGTAAGCGTCACTGGGGTACGGGGGGGGAGTCAATGTAATGTAATATAATATGTAATATCCTAATCCTAACATAGGCTACTTTTTACCGCGGAAAAATACATACTTCGACGGAAAAATATATGCTTACGCGGAAAAAATCGATTTAGATAAAATTTAGTATGCAGAAGATAGTTGCAAATAAAAGTATATGGCGAGACGAAGTTCGCGGGGGCTGCTAGTCACGGTATAAATTGAGTCATAAAAGAACAAAAACTAATGGTGGTCGTTACCCGTTAGTAGGTAAGTATCATTATTCCTTCTTTATGGAAGTGTCAGCGCTGCACCGCCAGGCGAGACTACGGTATACGAGAAGAGCATTAACAGTAATAATCCGAAGAGCTGGCACCACTTTTTCAGAAGTCATGCTGAAAATTTGCGTCAAAAGTGTCCTTTATTATCCTAACACTACCTAAACTGCAGAATTTGTTGCTGAATACCGTGACATTTTTTTTGATTAACTGGCATAAATAAACTAGTTTAATACTTCATTTCTATTCTATTTTATTCTATAAATAAATATTGCTGAAATATTCACACAGCTACATCTAGCTTCTTGGTAAGCTTTAAGCTTGTGTTACGGGTGCTAGATTTCTGATATACTTAATAGAATACATAGATTCTTTATTATAGATATATAATACAAGGATTCTTTGAGAAGTTGTCCTCCAACGGATCCTTATATTGGTGGGCATATTACCAGGTGATCTCAAAAACCATGTCCCATAATAGGAAAGGTTTGGGACAAGTTTATAGCTTGCCTCAAATACTGAGTTGCTGCCAAGGTATGCAAATTGGTGGTAGCTCTCTGTCTATATCTGGCTGCATTTTCTCAAGTTCCCAGAAGCGGAGCAAATGGTACTTACAGACAATCCCGGTATGTAACGGTGATCGCATTAGACTGCGCTATGCTTCTGGCTGTGTACACCCTATCTTATACTGCTATCCCACTTCCTGGTGATCAAGCATTATGTCACGTATTTTTATTGATCAAATTGGTTTCGATAGAATACCAGCGCTTACCTGCTCTCAAGTAGCAATGCATTTATGCTGAGTCGAGACCCTTTTGTTGCTGTGACACAGTATTTCATGTAACTTTAATCGTTAGGTTTACCTATATTGGGTTATTAAATATTTTTATTTGTGTTTGCTTTTGTTTAACTTGAATTTTATTAAATTGTTTTTGTTATTATTTTATTTTATTTCCTTAATTATTTAGTTTTTGTTAATTTTGTGCCAAATGTTTTATATTGTGTGAGAGTAGCAAATCAATGTAAAATAAATGTTACCTATGTAACGCGGACGGAGTCGCGGGCATCGCTAGTAATAAAACAAAGTAGAAATGTGAAGTTTTTCACATCTTTGTGGGTGGCGCAAACCAAAAATAGATAGAATTTCTTAAGCCTATCTAAAATATTTCTAGTGTCTTCTTACGTCTATATATTACTCGTAGCATTAGGGCAAAACACATGGTATGGGCATGTGGGTTACGGCAAAAACCCCAGGGACGCGTGCCTTGCATTCCGCGAACACCGTTACCGACATTGCTACCGGGTTCAAATCTAGGACTCAGACTGTTTTGTTATAAGACATATTGACAGCTTAGCTTATCAGGGTCACATAGCCCAGCGGATTAGCTCATTGAAGTTGCAATTTGCAGGCCATATAGCGTGGACTATGGAAGGAAAAATGCAGCGTCGGTCGTCCGTCTACTATGTGGACACACGAGTTGGTAGAAGCTGATGGTTCACGGTAGATAACCCCTTTCGACTTCCGACCAAGGTAGCTGAAAATCGCCACCTTTGTCTAGCAGTGGACGACCGACGCGACGGCTGAAATGTGATGACTAGCGTTATATTTCAAGGTATTTCAAGGAAAAGTAAAGTCAAAATCCAAACAGAACTTTATTTTCCTAGAAGCACAACGGTTGATGATATGTCCTGTCTGGACATAAAAAACTTATATCATTGTTTATAACTCGTTAATGGCTTATTGCCATGTCGAGCTAATGTTTTTAGTAGTGTCACAGATAAATAAACAAAAAATATATAATGAATATACAACCAAATAGATAAGCTATAGAAGCTTAGGAACATATAAGATTCAACAGCTATAAAGATTAATTCCGATAATGTATCATTCTTTCTCTATACATGCATTCAGCTTTAAGATAAAATCATTGTAACCAAGCCGTCCATTGTATTAAATTAACCTCTCAGCGACGAACAAAGACTAAAATTTCAATCCCACAAAGAAGTCACTCAACCAGCACAGACATTAAACGTGCCTATTACATTAATCAGTATAAATTACACTAATGCCAGCAATTACGCAACAAAAAGAAGGATTTAGCGTCTTTCCTTCCGAAGTTCCGACCTTGTATATAGGAGTGAACCTTACTGCGTTGTGATAAGAGTGTGGTGATTATGCAAGTGCGAAAGTGAGCTCCCGACCGTGGCCATCGCATGCATCAGGCATGTTATCAAATGCTATGTAGGTATATAAAAAGCCGGTTCTTGTCAATCTGGGTTCTAGGTTCTAGGTATTATGCAGATTTGAGGACATTGCCCAGTGATCATCTAGGAACGAGGCGATTCCTTTATAAAACTACTTAGTTTATCTTATCTATATTGATAATTTCGTCTATTCTGCCACCTCTTGCTAGCAGTCAGATCTTAGCCCGCCATGTAAGTATAGGTACCTACTTTGTTTCATTCAAAATCGGTTCCAGAGCTTATTCGCATAAAATATACAAAATAATCCCATCTTTTCTCAATAATATAAGGTAGAGATTATTATTAATTTCTTCATAAAATTTTATGAACATAATCAACATTTCATTACTTCATTACCGCTTGAGTGTTTAATGTTAGTTCCCCATCCGACAATAAAAAAACTGGGCTGTGAGCATTAACCACTTGTTTATTTTTATGTTATTTTTTGGTTATTATACCAAATCTCCCAAGACTTTTACTGGGGAGACCCGGGACCTGTAAATGAGACATAATATGGGATGTTTTTATAATGATGAGTTCTTTAATGTATCAACAAAAAAAAAATAAGAAGAAGACACTATAGAACGACCTCTACGTCACGAGAGAACTCATTACGGTTGCATTTCTAAGGGCTATTTAAAGATAAATATACTTAATAGCTCCATAAATGAAACGTTGAAATGGACGTGGTTGTCACATTTCTAATTCAATCTGCCACTGCGCCCGCACTGCATTATTATTTGCAGATGGCCGGGGGTCGTTCACATCCATAAAACCACTCATAAATAGACTGACTAGTCGTCCGTTCAGATTGTTACGAGATTAGTATTTCTGCCATAAATAGCTTGTACGGGGTGTTGTTATAATGTGTGCATCTAATTCGAAATATTATATGTGGGAATCCGTGAATCACACTCATAATTCACTGAAAAGCGTATTAGGACTTACCGCTGTGTGTGTATTTTACTCGGTGAGTCGCGATTATAATGATGCATAATTGATAACTACTTAGCTTAGCGTAAATTTAGTAGAAAACCTTAATATTTATGTATGTACCTATTCTATATAATCTCTTGTTAATGAATATACGCATAAAGCCATAAGAACACGATTAGCCTCGAGCAGACCGGATGCGTATACGTACACGTAAGCGTAGACGTGCACGTACCACTGAGTTGTAATGTATGGGAATGTATTAGACAGGACACACCGCTTGCGTAACGTGACGTGCGCGTGCAGTGTGTCCTGTCACATACATTCCCATACATTACAACTCAGTGGTACGTGCACGTGCACGCTTACGTGTACGTACACGCATCCGGTCTGCTCGAGGCTTAAGTGCTGTGATTCGGTAATGTCGTAATTTACATAAAGTTCTATAAAAAATACTCACTTACATAACATTTGGATTGTATCCTTTCAAGAAGTGCAAACGCGGCTGATTTAAGAATTTCAAAGATAAACATCACGTAACACAGTTTTTTAAATTCAAGAACTTACTTAGAAAGTAGGTCTTAATCCTGTACTCGCTTAGCAAACTTGTTATATAGGCAGCATAGGATACCTAATCTCTTAGTAAATACCCTTTAAATGCTTCAAAAACCCTTTTTGAATATTTCACTTCCTTTTCACATCTTTTGTACAATACATACAATGTATATTTTTGCCCTAGGCTTTGCTTGTCTTACAATGAATATCCCGCCGTAAAAAGTAGCCTAGGTATTATTCTGATGTTAGAGCTCCACTATTGTTAAGTTTCAAGTTGTTTCCGCGTTTACGACTAAGAAGCATCAACAAAGTAAGACATAACAAATCAAATTTTATCGACAGGCGTCTAGCGGAGATAGAGACGGCTTTTACACGTAAAATAATATTCTATACATTTTAATTTAATGTAGTAAGTAGTTTGCACTGCTATAAATTTTGATGGTTTTTATTAAATTTAACGCAATATCTACTAACATTACACAATTATTTTAATATTGCTTCCATAGAAAAAAAAAAAGTTTTCAATCAAATAATTTAGTAAGTAAGTATTAAGTCTGTTATTATTTACTTAAAATATATACTTATTCACGTAACTTCCTAAAGCTTTACTGACAAAAACGACAAATCTAATTTACATTTTGCTGCAAGTTGCAAACACTGATTTGCATTTTCTGTGCTCTTGCTCATTAGCAAGACGTTAAAATAAGTAGAATAGGTACTATTAAATAGTAGCCCTGAACTGGTTTTCTTTCTGAAATTCGATGCGCTACGAGAGTGTGCTGAAACTCATTTAACACGAGTGTTGCAATTACCATCTTACGAAAAATGTTACTACTAATACCAGGGTAATTTGTTTTGCATCTTTAAGCGTATTTACATTATTTCGTAAAAGCATCTGCTTTTAACTTTGTATAGTTCTCGTAGAGATCTTTAACACTATCTGTGCTGTGCACACACACCACACGCTCGTATCTACCACACGGTTTGGTGTAAATGCCGAGCTTGGGCATTGAATGTGTTAAAGTTAATTACTACTGCGCATGCAGTGCGTCTTAATCTTAAGTGCGTTGATTGAGGTCATTATTACATATCTTACTAAACATATTATTATTTAACCTAAGCTAGAAAACTACATAAAGCAGACTTAACATTTTACAAAAAAAAACAATTTCGAACTGTAGAAACAGTTTCGTTTAATTAAGACTTATTTTAGTGGGTGGTTAGAACATAATTTTAAGTAAGTTTAACATAATAAATAGACTAACATGGGAATATTCGTGTACCTAGACAATAGTTATGAATTAAATTTAAGTTTCGAGATATATTTTCTTGTTAATTCCAATGTTTTTATTATTTACGTAACATCAAATTAGATAAATCAAATAAAATAATTAACTCGTAGCTACAAATTCTTTTCATTTCTATGTTCTTTTTCTAAGTTTTTTACTGTTGAACCTTTCAAAGCACAACTTACCCGTAGAGTTAAAAAATAAAATAATTCAATTAAACTCAAAAAAGAAAAGCCTAAGAAAACCCCTAGCAATCCCCCAATATTCGCCAAAAAGTCAGTAACACCAAACAGTTCCGACCGTTGCATCGACACGAATTGAGGATTCTTAAAATACATTTCTAGTTTTGAAAACCTAGAATATTCAATATCTACGGTAAAATTGTAGTCTCGTTTATAGTGCTTGGAAAGTTTTCTGATGTACCTTCTAAAATGGTATTTTGAGGTTAGAATTTCCGCGGTATATTTAATACTGTCGCACGCGGGGAGACAGTTGCAACCCTGCCCTTCGTTCCTGATTTTAACCAGGAGCTCTCTTTTAGCCAAACTATTCTGAGCTTCTTCCATACAATCTATGCTATTCTCGGCGCAAATTCGACTGCTTTTGTCATGAGGCATATGAAACCCAACACATCCACAAGTCTCCAACGTATAGTTTGACAGACATTCTGCGCGACAGTTTGATGATGTATAAATTTTATAGTAACGCAATGTTCTTTCGTCAAGGAAGAAACATTGCCTGGTTTCTGGAGGAATATCTTTAACAGATGGCGCACTGGTGATGATCTCAGCGCTGACGGCCATCGATGACACCTGTCTGTCGAGGACTGCGTACGAAAACAACGACGATTGAGGGTGATCCTTAGGATGCTGGATATAAACCTTAAATCCCGAATTTAAACCATTGCACACGTTATCGCTATCGTTCAGCTTATTTTCAAAGTAAACTTCTAGATCTGGAGACGCTCCATTTTCATTTCCTTGCAAAGGAAAAGGATTATCGTCGGTCCATGTGTAGCCATCCCTTATAGACCATCCTCGTGCTCGTTGCTGGCTCTCTGATAACTTATAATTGGCTGACATTGGGTCCTGGAATATTTCTTCGGCAGCAAGACCATTCATGTTGTAGCAGACACCTTCAGCTGTATAAACTTTATTAAAAAGAGTGTCACATGCATTGAAAGTTTCATTTCGCCACGAGCACCACATCATAAAGTCTTCAATTTTCGGAGCCACAGCATCGATGTGTTCTATGACACTCTCGTTCGTGTACAAACGATCGCCCAATTTGAAATCTGATACATCACACACTAAAGCAATATCTAGAAATTTATTATTTGGCGTTTCCCGTTTTGTCATGACTTTTTCGAATTCATTGCTGAAGTTGTAGAGTGTGGTTTTGCTTTTGACTTGGGGACAGATGGTGACGGAGGGGAAGGGGACTTCTCCGACGAAGACGAGCCTCTCGCTCACGGAGACAATGACAGGGCTGGTCCTCCACTTGACATACACGTTCCTGATGAGGAAGGAGCAGAGCACGAGGCTGGCGGTAAACGTGGTCAGCCAGAACAGCTTTTCGATAATTGTAAGCCCTTTCTCTGCGACATAGCGGAGTCCATGCAAGGTGGAGTTTTTCATATAGTCCAAGAGTAATTCCTTTATCATATCTTTTCTACGTTTCCTTTCATTGTTGGGCTGAGGATGCATCACTTCTGATATGTGAATGTAAAAGATTAAAGGGTTTGTTCAGAACTTGTGGTTCACGCCCGCTTAGTACTTCAGGAGTTTTGTAACTGGCAACAAGTTGTGTTGTAATTAATGTGAAACATTTTAATCTAATTAAACTATTCCATTAGAACTCCCGACAATTGGTATCTAGAGAAATTAAATAGCCATTAATTAAGTACTAATTATATTATATGCTTCACCATTAGAATGGGTGTTGTCGTTGAGAGCTTTGTTTATTTTTATTATTTAATTTGTTTTGTTCTTGTACCCGTAACACAAGCGTAATGTATATAAAAATATATCAACATAAATAAGTTTCACCTTTTTGAAATGGGTTAATTATAAGTAATGTTATTTTTAAACTTTAGGCATCGTGAAAACTTTTAAATAATTGAACCAGCTACATTAATGGGATTCAGTATGCTCGTCAGTGTTTTTGTTCACGTTCCTTTGATCCATACCGACACGGACCAAGTTATGGCAGATACGCTGTACTATGATTTTCTTGCATTGTAAAGGGCAAGACTTATTTATTTTTTAAAGTGTTAATGCTAGCCGTCGAGTTATTGACTTGTCCTAGCTCAAACGAAGTTACTTTTAATAACACAAATGTCGCTGGGCTCAAGGTACAAATTGTGCATAGGTACGCATTAGTCTTTTTGGAGCGCCCTTTATCTTTGGATCAAATTGCAATGGATTACTGTGCTATTATTGTGTTTATGCCATAAGGGTATAATTTGTACGAAACAAAATGCACCAAGTTAATTGAGGTGGAGAATTGTTTTTAAAATCATTGCAAAGATTAATTATTTGTACGTAATCATACTGATGTTCATCTAAAACTAATGTCTATAAAACTTTAAAACGTTAAGTATAATGGTTAATAATTCCTTGGAATAATATTGTGTGAAGTTTTGTATCCATTTGATATAAAATTTAAAGCAAACTTATTTGTATAAATTAACATAATTATTAACTAAACAACTAGCTGACCCGTCCGCGGCTTCGCCCGCTCCGTTCCCACGGTTTCTCACGTTATTAACTTTACCTCGGCTACTACGACTACTATGTACATATAGATTGGGTATCAAACTATAAAATAGTAGGTACCTATTCTATCTACTATATTAGATTTCTATTCGTGAATTAAGGAAGAAGTAGGTAACCGGAGAGGCGCAGGCAATGAGCCTTGCAACAGTTCCGTTAGTCTTTAAGTACATAATTATTTTTAGTTTCTGAATATGAGAATAAATAGACAAACCAATACTGCTAAAGGATAATTTCAATTGAATGTTAGTAGGTAGGTTAACTTAAATAATAAAATAGCATGCTCATTTTATCTAAATTATATCCGTTTAAAAACCAAACCAAATGGCATTATGAAAGTAAAGGACAAACAAGTGCTAACTTTGAATTAGGTTTCGTTGTCTTTTATGCATATGAGGGTTAGTCAATTGCTTGTAACACGAGAACCTAATAAAGTTTCAAGTCTTTAGTTTTCAAGAGCCTTAAAGGAGTGATGCGGCACGACTCTTGCAAAACATCCTTCAGTCCACCATCGTCCATTGTAGCTCCAGACCCAAGGTATTGTTCGTATTACGACATTCGTGATATATTGCTCTTAAACAATTGGCCAAAGTGCCTGTCTTTATGGAAGTGTAGAGCATGAATGCAAGGCATTAAAACTGACAGTAATAGCCTATCTAACGTACCCGTACTCTGTTGGTGGAAAATAGCGGGACAGTCAGATATAATAACCAGTCGTCAAACTGACTTAGGGATATACATCCCAGAAGATAGTTAGCAATGTCGTTCTCAGTCTACTTCTTTAACCAGCCTGCTAAGTCCCCAAGACCAACAATGGGTTGCATTGGACACCTGTGTAGCGTAATATTATTGTTGGTTGGTTTGGTACCTTTAGTTAGTAGCCTACACGAGTTATAAATTGAGAATTCTGTCTCTCATAAAAATGACATTCTCACGCGACTTATCGTTTTCCTTATTTTCCGGTTTTTATTAGTCCGGATATCATGATATCGGAAAATGTACAAATGCATGAGAAAGGAAACAAACGTTATTAAATTGAGGCGTTACTTTTGTGGGCTATGTACCTAATGCCGGACCTATCTCTTCCTGTGGCTGACCTCAAAGTACTAAGTTTATACTTACATAGAATACCCAAAGACGGACAGAAGCGTCCTTTTATAAAGTACAGTGGCGATCGCCTTCGCCAAGTCATCTGGTAATAATGAAGTCAAAGTTAAAATGTTTACTTCAAAAAAGGTCAAAATTACCTACGTCATAAAATGATAAGGGCCTTAGATTATTACCAATAGATTTGTTGCAAAATTGTCTATGGAATTAGTTTATAAGATGACTAAAATAAAAATGATGACATCTCTGTCTAATGTATGCAATTAAAAAGAGCCTAACTATATACACCACAGTTTCGCTTGGTTGCCAATATTTATCGTGACGTCATGCACGTGCCTTGCTTCGATGCCTTCGATATCATTTACTGTCACTTTGGATATCATTTACTGTCACTTTTTGGTTTTGTTTACATCGATAGTGGTGTTCTTGTATATTGCACGAGTTATCGATATTTTGATTTTAGACTTAGGTAAAAAATTATAGACCATGTTAATTTGAATAAATGTTGATTATATATTGTGTTTTTGCAGAATAGCATGAATCGTAGAATGAAATGACGGATTATATTTTAGGTTTTTTATACAATATTATATTATTTTGAAATATAAATTATTTTGATATATAATAATATACTAAATATAAGTAGGTATATTGTATTAAGTATATTGTGTTTTATAATTATCTAAAACATTTGGCTTATTCAGGTCTTTCATTCGTTTAGTTATATTCTGTGGGTATATTAATTTAGTTAAAATGAACTTTAAATAGAACTCAAACTGGTTAAAATAAGGTTAAAAGTTCATTTTCACTAAATTAATATGCCCACAGAATATAACTAAACGAATGTTTGAGTTTGAGTTCTACTTAAGTATTTTTTTTTGTTCTAGTTAAAATGTTTTTTGTTTTGCTTGGTTTTATAATTCTATAACTGTATTAATTATTAGGGGCTAGATGTCGCTGTGTAAAAATTGTCCAGTAATATTTATTTATTTATTATTTATTTTATTTATTAATTCTATAATTTAATATTTACGGACTTAATACATTATCATAAAAAAAAAGTTCAGTTGAAAACAAACTATCGATAAATTATTACAATATACCTACCTCGTACAACACTAATTTATGATATCGTAGGTATACACGTTGATTTCGTACATAAGGCCTCTCCATTTAAATTCCTTGCTCTGAGATAAGGGCCAACTTTTTCAAAATTTTATGCCGCTCTCCCCGGCAACTAAATTAAGTACCAAATCCCAAAATACATTTGACACCACAATCGTCCAACAACATCCCTCTATTCTGGACACTGTAGGTTGTTCTGTTGTTCACTACTGGGACAGAATATCATACTGTTGATGACATAAATTGTAATTCTTAGTCAGAAAGAAGACCCAAACAAACGCAGGCTAAGCTTTCATTCCAAAGGCTATCCGATTAAAATTTCGTCGCACCAAATTACTGTTCGCTTCCACTTCCTGACTAGGTTGCCGCGGTGAATACTAAGCATCTGCCCGTGTACCGGAAACCGGAACGGAGTGAGTTAGATACGCATTTCTCATACTCGAGAGAAATGATAAAACATCAAAGTTAGGATGCCGAATTATTTTAAACATCACAGATTAGAAACACTTTTGCTAAACTACGCTCATTACTTTACGGAAATTTGTTTGACCGCTTTTACATTGCAAGTTTTCGTTTCGTCTGTATAAACGAAGACTATGTTTTTCATTAATTACACAGGAACACCTTTGCGCTTTACTACCTAATTACGTAAAATTTTGTAATTTATATAAGTACTCATTTTTTAACAACGAATATTATTCACGTAGGTACGTACCATTTTAAACTCTCGATGTTTTCTGAAGTTTTTTCAGGAGTGAGCACTCCGTCGTGATCCATCGTTTCGAACTACCCTTTTGTTGTGATAAACATAATTGATGGTAAAAACAATAAATTAATTTATGAACAAATATACATATTTATGTACCTATATGTTTTATTAACATAATTTACAATTCCCCAAAACCCATATTGGTTTCTATTTGGGATATATATTATAAGAGTTATACTTAAAGGTAATGATGAGTTATAAACTAAATTAGACTAATAAGTAAGTAATAAGAGTTATTTCAATATGTTTGGCCGCAAGCTACTACGAGTATGCCTGGATTTCTGTATTTTCAAATTACCAAAGAGCCTGCCGTTTATGTTCATTGGCTATGATTTCCATTTGATTTACGACTCTTCCAGTTTACGCGAACAGGATTTTCTGTTTTATTTCACTTTCAAAAGAAATACGTGTTGGAAATGTCTAACCTCTCACAATAAATTTATTTGCTCCTAATATATTACGTGCCCATTGATGATTTCTAGCTTTCGCGAGGAAATTACCTGCTTACAGTGTGTTATTTCATAATTTATATAAAAATATACTTAATGACTTTTTCTCGCTCGATAAACTTCAAAGCTGTTGTTGCAAGAGTTAACATTACATGCTTAAAAGTTTATATTTCCTATTATAACCCAATTAATAGTATTACTATTTTAAAAAAGTAAAACAATATACAAATAAATTCAACAACAACGTTCTTACATAATACGTTAAATTATCTCTCATCATTGTTTAGCTCCTCTTAAATTGTTTTAATTACGACCGCAATTACAAACTAGCAAACATTAAGCCCTCCACAGTTCGCACGAGAGTTATATTCCCTTTCAAAGCCAATTTATTTCATTCGTTACAGCAATTACCTTAGGGTTAATATACTAAACATGTTTTTCTGCATCATAGATACAGCGTTAGTATTATGGCAATCCTGTTTCACTTACCACTATGTTATTACTGATCACAGAACAGTCACGATCTCCACACCCAAATCACTATTTTTTTCTAAAATAGGCAGAATGCACTGCATGCCCTTTGCATTATTTTTACTTTTTATGTCAGAGTCATTTTTACGCGCGTGTTTTTCAAGTTTGGAACGCGCGGTGCGGGCCGTGGTTCGCAGCGCGCGTTCGTCTATGAACTGAATGTTTTCTTTCTTATTCTTAGCAACGCTCCCACCATCTTGGACGCAAAAGCTCTAACGTTCTTGTACTTAGCTTCTAGAGCACGTTACTTACTTTGTATAAACACACAATAGTGAAATGGTATTGATAACTCCGAAAACATTAAAATATAGAAATAGATATAATACCGAACTAAAATAATAACTAAATTGACAAATATCCCATTATACAAACAAACCCAAGTTACGTCACACTTTTGGGCATAGGTTCGATATAATGTAATACATTATTGTACAGTACATTATAACAGTAGGCAGAACGACAAGCTGTCTGTTTTTTGGTACCTATATTAGAAATCCCTTAGTCGGTTCGAAATCACCCTCTAACAAATTTAGAAAATCTGTCAGGAATTATAGAAACTGACCCTTATCTATGATGTCTCTCGATTGTTCTTATTAACAAATTATTATAATTTGGGACTAATCATTACTTACTTAGGTTATTTTAAGATGCGAAAAAAAAACTTGTACTTAAAAGTATTTTTCAAAAAATGTATTTAAAAAAAAAAGCTATGTTCTATCTAAGTTAGTTTGAACATTAAGTTTGGCTAAATGTTACCGAAGAACTTATAACATAAATTGTTATCAAGAACAAAATTTAATTTCAATCATCTAAGAAAATACTTTCTGTTATAATAATTGAGACTAAAAAATCAATGAACCTGATAGGTAGTAATATATATTTTTAAGTTTTAACTTACTCCTAAAACTAAGACTAGACTTAGACACAGAAACACTAAAATATATTAAACATAATTATATTTTATATAAATTCGTGATTATAGTTTTTGTAGGCCTACATATCGATTTTATATCGTGCAAATCAATTAAGTATTTTATCATACTTATAATATTAAAAGAAAAGTTTATTTTATCAAACTTGATATTGTTAAAACATATAAGTAATTATTTTTACTATTGCATTTCTTTTCAAATTGTACCTGGTAACTATAATTTATGTCGTATTATCTACAGTTTTTACACAAAATATTTATATTTAACACCTATCGAAAAAATCAGTCATATACTACATAAAAAAGTATATTGGGTTTTAATGAAATCAGTCCAATTCATATCACCAAAACATTAATTATTCGAAATTTAGACATCAGGAGATAAGTTTTCAAGTCAATAAAACTTAGAGCAAATCCCTGGTCATTTAAGATTACTTTTAAAGAAATTTTCGTATGACCTCAGCAACCACTTTTGACATATTATTTGTATTATTTCTACAAGAAATAAAACAATATCTTTGTTCTGTGGTATTTACATTTTTTTAAATACATATTAAACTCACTCAATACTGAGAGAATAAAAACTTAACACTTTAACAAGATAGTTTGTTATTTTCTAATCATTATTATCATGCAAGATAATCATCTCCAAGATAGTGTAAAACCTTAAATTATTTTCCATTAAATATAAATACCCACAATCAAGGCTGTCCCAAACCAACGCCTAGTACAAGCCATTAAGAAAAACGCATTTTTTCTCAATGGCTCTTAATAGGTTTTGGTTTCAGACAGCCGATAGGTAGCTCTATTAATTTAACAAGTATAAACTATGGAATCAATAAATTTTTTGTCAGAATCAAGACCTCCAAAGAAAAATAAAATGGGTACCTACATTTATGTTTCTTCAATATTGGGATTAGCCGAGAACAGTTGGTCATCTTCATAAGTCCTGAGATATTTCTTAGTGGTTAAGTACAAGAGGAAGCCCCATTTCATCATCATAAAGGACCACACAATCCTTATGACAATACTTGTTGGAATTGGTAAAACAGCTGTAAAAAAAACTACAATCAGCAATTGCATATTGAGCAATAAATTGAATCATTATTTATTATCTAGGTCTTAAACAGTGACCTTCTCATGACATATCTAATATATAAAATTCTCGTGTCACAGTTTTCGTTGCCATACTCCTCCGAAACGGCTTGACCGATTTTGATGAAATTTTTTGTGCTTATCCGGTATCTATGAGAATCGGCCAACATCTATTTTTCATCCCCCTAAATGTTAGGGGTAGTCCCTAAATTTTTTTTAATAAATTATTTATATGGCAAAACAACGTATGCCGGGACAGCTAGTATATAATAAGATTTTATTGAAATATAGTTAAAAGTACCGAAGTCATAGTTCTTATTCCTAAGTTTAAGTGCTCCTTGATATGCTAAGTAGCCACATAAGATATCATAATCAAGGGCACAGAAACAAATTGACTTGACAAAAACAAAGTTGACTCATACTTTCTTATCTAACACCATTTCAGCATAGGTCATTTAAATTTGGACTATCACTGTATAATCACCTATTTTGCTTCTAAAGCTAGATTACAACTGTAAATAAATACATACTTATTATTTTTTGCTATAGCCTCTAAGGAATAAGCCAAACTATGTGTTCAAAGTTGATTCAAATACCATTTAGTAGGGTATTTAATTTCAACGCTAGAAAATCCTAAGAAGGTCCAAAGAGAAGCTTTAAAGTACCTAACATAATTCATAATAATAACACATGACCAAAAATCCATTTTAACATGGTCAAAGCAGAAAGTATAATAACATGATTTTGAAAACATACCTGTCTGATGATAACATTGCAAGAACACATAGAAAATTGTCAGAGCAGCTCCAGAAACAAAGCCCATTACACCAAAGTCTCCGATGAATTGTAATGCTCTCCGAGAAAAGTTCACATGCAGAGACTCTTTCAGGTAATGGCAATGAAGCATAAGGGCCAGGCCAGCGTGGATGCCTGAAAAATGAAAATTGCATGTTTTAACAGAGAAAACAATTACCTGCAGCATGTTCCAATATCATAATCATAACAAGACATTTAGAAAGTTGGGTTAGGTTAGGTGGGGTACCTTAAAACTTATTCAAATATTCATCAAAAATAAGGTACATGAATAATTATAGAACAGATACAGAATTTGAAAAATCACATCTTTCTTACCTGATAATAAAGCCCACATTCCTGCTTCAACATTACTGTACACAATACAAAAACATATAAACGCCGAAAGTCCCAGAATAACACCGATTGTGCTAAAAACTATGTGCAGTATTGTTTTCACCATCTTTGTTAATAATTTGATGTCGAAATATCGGTTTATTTGGAGAAATACGCCGAAACCGAAATAGTGACGTTGTGACTTTGCTTTGTTGCCCAACCAACCAAACCAAAGAGAATGTAATCACTACGTTAATGAAGTCAAACCAAACAAAACAAACACCGAAAATTAATTCTTCTTCTTTTTGGTGATGGTGAATCAGAAGAAGGAATCAAATAAATAAAATATTACTGGACAATTTTACACAGCGACATCTAGCCCCGTGGTAAGCTCAAAGCTTGTGTTACGGGTAGATCTTTAATATCTATATATATAAATATATAAATCATAGTCATTTGGTCATTATTGAATTTTGCCATCAACTGCCAATGTCAAAAAAATTTTTTTTAATGGTAAAATTATCATTTTGGCCGTGGAGTCATTGTTTAATTAAATATAACTGGAGATGTTGTTAAAATACGACAACAGTTATGTAATCTAAATAAATGTATTTTTTTGATATAACATGTAAACACTACTCATAAGCTCAGGGTGCATCTTAATCATCATCAATTTCAAATTCAATTATGTATTATGACTATAACATTATAAGTTTATTAACAAAGAAATTCGTAAAACATAACGCAATTAAGTAACAATTAAAGTGAAAATGGGACTAGGAGTACATAGTTGTTCCCACTTTTACGCATAGGTAATTAAATAACTGTGCAATACTATACCAAGTTAAATTGCTTAGTAGGACTTCGTAAAAAAATAAGTTAATTAGGTCATAAGTTTAAATTGTATCATACATAACTCAAACATACAAAATCATCAATTCCTAAAAAAAATGTGACAGCAAAAAAAAGGTAAAATAGTGATCAGCTGAAACTAGATACTTGGTCGCTGGGACCAGTAAAATACTTTAATTGTCTGTGGTACCAGGTAGATCCCAGAGATAAGTTTCAACTTTAAAAAGTATAATAATACATGGAAATTTTGTTGCAAACATTTTGTTTAGAAATTTTACGAACCAATTTTGAAGCTATCCTTAATTCAGCACTTTCATGGGATTTTCCTATGGTTTTATGGATTTTTTAAATGTTTGAACCATCTTGGTTCAAGTGTTTTAACTATTTCAGGATCTAAGTCAGACAGCTTGTGATTATGTTTCATATGACTCTTCATGTTTCCGAGCTGGGCAAACCCTTTACTGCAGATAGGGCATTTGAATGGTACTTCCCCGGTGTGTAACAGCATATGTTGTTTTAAGTATTCTTCATGGTAGAAAGAAGCACCACATTCTTTACACTGTGCTGGTCTTAATCCTGAAACAATAAATTAATGTTACGCATTTCTAAGCAACAAAGATTGATAAGCATAAAAAATTTAAAGAAAATTGTTTGTACCTGTGTGAGCTGACCTATCATGCACAATTAGAGTTTTCCTATTGGAAAAAGACTTGTTGCATTTAGGACAAGGGACTCTTCTTGCTTGTCTTTTAACTTTTAAGTGGACGACTTTAATGTGTTCACCTAATACTTTCTTCATACCAAATGCCTTCCCACAGGTTTCACAAATAAAACTTTTCACCTCATGTAACCTTTGGATATGATCTTTGAGATTTCTCTGACATGTAAAAAGTCTTGAGCAATGAGGACATTTAATTTCAACATCAACATGTTTTGTAATCTTGTGAGCATGAAGTTTATTTGAATTTGGAAAAACTACTCCACATAAATCACATAGATATTTTTTGGGGTCCTTTATTGTTTTGATAGGTATTGGCAATGAAGCATGTTTTACATTTGTGATTTTTGGTTTCAGTCTGGTTTCTTTTGATTTTTCAGATTTAACACTTGATTTCAAACTGCAAACAAAATTTTACTGTTAAACTATATAATTTGCAACCTGGTTGTAAAATAAATACTTTATTTAAAAAATCTATGCTCAAATGAGTCCATTGGCTTAGTGATATTAATACAATGAAATGTATCTTGTTTTACACATAATTAATAAAATTATTATACCACCAATTCTCTCCATTCCAATCAAAATCTGCCTCTAAAATAGATCCAGCAACTTGTTTTGTATTAGGAAGTCTTCTTTTGGCAGGCTTTTTTACTATATTAATGCTTCGGAGTTTTTTTAGCTTAGCTTGAATTTCTAATAAACGTTTCTGTTGACTTTTTTTCTGCTCAGGTTCCCAATCATCAAGAGGTTCCAATCCATCGGAATCAGACAATGGTTCATTTTTAATTATTTCAATTTCATAGCATTCCTTGACCGCATTATTTTGTGAGCTTTCATGTATTTCTTTTTTAACAACAGTTAGGCCACTTTCTAGAAGCTTAGAGCTTGTTTTATATCTTGTAACAAAGTTGTATACAGTATTCAGTGTGGCATGGCACAACTCACATATCTTATCAGGGTATCCATCAATTTGTTCAATCTGGAAGATGCAAATTAGAAATTTAATATACATTAATTATATAATTAAATTTATATGCCTATTGTTATAGTTAGAAGGGTACCTTACCTTTTCATGTAAACATTGGAAAAGTTTCGAATAAATACTTTGTTTATTCTCGGTATCCTCAAATATAGGATATTTCGCATCGTCTGTCAGACAAATTCTGCACTTATTATTAGGAGACATTTTCTACTAAATAAATGAAGATGACCTGATCTCATGATAGAAGTGCCATAATTTCTATTTGGTTGATGTGATTTTTGTTCACAATTTTGAAGGTCTGTAAGCTGGATTGGATGTAAATAACATCAAATTAAAATACCCAAAACGACAACATAACCCCAGTTTACAAACAAACACGAAAAATCTATACAGGCTCGGCTCTGACGCACTGCACTGGTCCTTGGAAGGATAATGTTTGTCTAAAAAAATATATAATGTACTGTATTGTACTCTCTCTGTACTTTGTTTTGTTGGGAAACACTATTTCTACACCACTCTTTCAGCTATGAACTTTCTAAAATAAATATCTGTCAAACTATTGCCTGTTGGTGTCAAAATAGCAATAACCAGTCAGTCACGTTCCGACGTTCACTTCAAAGAGAATATAATCACTACGTTTTAAGAGACGGCACTTAGAACATTGGATTGAGTTCACTTGACGTGAGCTCGAGTAAACGCAACATTACCAACATAAGGACAATATCGCTCAGACAGGCAATGCTGCCAACCTAACAGTATTAACTTTTGAAAGCTCCTCCAGGACCTCGCTACTTGTATTTTTCATATATTTTGCAGAGAATTATGCTAACCAATTCACCTATCATTGCTATACATTTCTTAAAATAAGGAGGCCATGAAAATAATACAAATCAAATAAAATCAATCGTTTATTTGCAAAAACACATCATTTTAAAATACAAAATAGGTACATTTCTTATAGAACTATCTAGTAAATGTGTTCAAACTTGCAAGCAGGTGTGCATATAATATTAAGTAGGTAATGAGTATACTATAATAATACAATTAAATTGAATTAAACTTAGGGTTCAAAGGAAATTTTAAAAGAAATATATATTGGGCTTATCTTTCGTCTACCACAAATAGAACATTTCCTGGAGCTTCTGTTGTATGATTTTTTTTTATCCGAATCTTCTATTGTATTTTGCATGTTCAATTTTTAATATTAGTTTTGACTTCACTTTTGCACAATATTGCGGAATAAATTTGGATTTGATAAACTTAATTTTCTCAATTTCAAACAAAACGTACAACTGAAAAATCAGAATGAAATGACAATGTGACATGATAGTAAATCCGTCAATCGGCCAATTTTACTCCTAACCTAAGTACCAACCGAATAGTAAGAACTTCGGCATTTGTTGGTTGGCAAGCATTTATGTACAATTATTTAATCTCTGTTTTGTCAAATTTAAAACTTAACATCAAAGAAATAAAGTGACTTATCGTTTACATTATCACTATTCAAATTCTGTTCCAAGGCAGTGTCGACCCCCTGGTTCACTTCACCACAAATCAAAATACACAATCAATCAAACTAAAATTAGAATACAGAAAGAAAGGTTAATTTTGCGTTAATGCTGACTTGGTTAATTATGTTACTTGGTTAGTTAATTGTTGATGTTAATTAAGCATCACAATATAATAATATGAGTGATGTGATATAACGTAAGAATGGACTTGAGGTTTTGGACCAGTTTGGGCGAAAACTACAGAATGTAAACAAGCAAGAGTATTATGAGCTAATTATAGAAGAGGCCAGCATACAGTTATTAAGATAAGACTTCCTAAGAAAATAGTTTTCTCGTTAAAATGGCATACAGTCAATGCAGGATTTGTTTGGCTGATGGAGCCAAAACTAAAATATTTGAAAACATGGATAGTAAGCAAAGCATTTATGCTAAAATCTTTCAATGTTTTAATGAAAATGTAAGTATTTAATACCTTTTACTTCAGCCATTGTGCTTTATGTGAGGCTCATAACTGGATACCCATGCAATGCCTGCAGAAATAGCCCTTTTCTTACCCTGAAGTAATTGTTGGATTGTAAGTTTTATCATTCAATGTAATTATAATTTTTATAAATGTTATTATCTCCTCTTTTCTAACATTTATACCATTATTTTTTAGATTAAAAACATAGATGGTTATCCTGATAAGATTTGTGACCTCTGCAACACCACATTAAATTCTCTTTTCAACTTTATAATTCAATTCAAGACAAGCAGTAAGCTACTTGAATGTGGCCTTATTGTAGTGAAAAAGGAAAGCAATGATAGTGACACTAAGGAAGCTCAAGTAAAACATGAAAATGAATTAGAAATATTTAAAGAAGAGCCTATGTCTGATTCTGATGAATGGGGAGCGGATGAAAATGATTATTGGGAGCCAGAACCAATGCCACAGAAAATAAAACAAAATAAACGCCTAACTGAAATTAAGGCCAAATTGGAAAATTTAAAGGAAATTAACATCAAGAAAAAGCCAGCTGATACCAGATCCAAACAGAAAACTGCCTTCCTCACTGGAGCAAAAAAGAAAAAAAATAATGTAGCAATCAGTAAAGGGAAAAGGTATGGAACCCTGTTATACAGTATTACTAAAGGTTTTATGTTTATTCTGTATATTTACTTTATTTGTTATTAAATATATTATGTAGGACCTCTAACAAATAAAACAGATTGAATGCACCTAAATGTATTATTTTATTATTGCAGTAAAGATTCAGATGAGGAACTGGAAAGTAACACTGAGCCAAAAGTGAAGAAAGATGGACCACAACAGACATCTAAACTATGTGATACATGTGGCATGGTGTTTAAGGAGTCAAGCAAACTTGCTACCCATCGACGGAAACATATAAACAAAAATGCCCAATGTAAAATATGCAAAAAAGTTTTTACAACTGATACATACTTGAGAAGACATATAAACACATCTCATGCAGAGAAAAAGTTATTCTGTGAGACCTGTGGCAAAGGGTATGTTCACAAAGGGCAATTAATACAGCATATCAAAAATGTTCATGTTGGAAGGAAAAAGCTCAAATGTGATAAATGTGATAAATATTTCCTGTATGCAAAAGGACTTCTTATCCATGACAGAGCTGCGCATTTAAGTAAGAACTTCAATTGAAACTGTCTTTATTTTGCCCAAATCTGATCCGATCTCTGATTTGTTGTTATTAATTCTAACATAATTGTTTCTTTCAGATATAAGACCTGCTATATGTTTTACTTGTGGAGCAGACTTTTTACATGATGATTATTTAAAAGAACACACAAGATTGCACACTGGGGAAACCCCATTCAAGTGCCCTGTGTGTAACAAAGGATTTGCTCAACGGGGCAATATGAAAAGTCATATCAAACATAATCACAGATTAGTTGATTTAAGCCCCGAAGTAAAGAAATCTATAAAGCCAGCTTTACTTAAATATTTTAAAACACATTAGGTTACTTCTTACAATATTTAAAAAAAAAATTATGGAAGAGTATAAGTGTTAATGTTCATACGTATTTTATAATGTTTTATATTTTCTTTCATAATCTATTTTGTCTCACTGCCCGACAAAGGTCTTGGTATTTGTAATTATTTTCACCGTAGATACACTTTGTCTCCCTTTCTCATGATTCTTGTTATAAATGAAGGTACCTAATCTAGTAAATTTCTTTATTTATGTCCTCTTATAAGGAAAATGTTATGTTTAATGTTAGTTTAATTTGTCCTTCAATAAAAAAATATTACAAAGCAATTATATTTTTGTTATTTACTAAAGGTCCCATCACTGAATGCTTTCTTTTGGTTCCGTGATTTTCCGTGAAGACTAGCTTTCCGCCCGCGGCTTCGCCCGCATTATATTAGATTTTTAAAAAAGCAGTAAAAAGTATCCTATGTCCTTCTCCCGGTTCTAAGCTGCCTCCCCACCAAGTTTCAGCCAAATCAGTTAGGCCGTTCTCGAGTTATAAGTGAAGTAACTAACACGACTTTCTATTAAACAATACAGGGACGTCCCAAAGTTATGGGCCATGAAGGGGAAGTACCTTAAATATCATAGATAGTGAATTTTGCTCAAAGAAGACTTCATTTTATTTTTAAAAGTAAATAATTCTGCATTCATAGATTTTCTAAAAATTACTTGCTTTGTCTGGGAATCGAACCGACTTACATGTGGAAAAAAAAATTCTCTACTTTAATGATACCAATCGAAAGATTATGTAGCTAAAAAAAAAAAAATAACTTTGACTAAATAACATAGTATTTGCTGTACTCAAGTGTACTCTGTCTCTGTACCTGTACTTTGTTTTGATGGGCAACACTATTTCTACACCACTCTTTCAGCTATGAACTTTCTAAAATAAATATCTGTCACGTTAAATCATTGCCTGTTGGTGTCAAAATAGCAATAACCAGTTACGTTCGGCACCCACAAATAAACAAACTAAAATTAGAATACGGAAAGAAAGGTGAATTTTGCGTTGATTTGATGCCGACTTGGTTAATTAAGTTACTTGGTTAGTTATGTAATTAAGCATCACAATATAATAATATGAGTGATGTGATATAACGTAACTTGAGGTTTTGGACCAGTTTGGGCGAAAACTACAGAATGTAAACAAGCAAGGGTATTATGAGCTAATTATAGAAGAGGCCAGCATTACAGTTATTAAGATAATACTTCCTAAGAAAATAGTTTTCTGGTTAAAATGGCATACAGTCAATGCAGGATTTGTTTGGCTGATGGAGCCAAAACTAAAATATTTGAAAACATGGAAAGTAAGCAAAGCATTTATGCTAAAATCTTTCAATGTTTTAATGAAAATGTAAGTATTTAATACCTATCTATTACTTCAGCCATTGGCTTTATGTGAGGCTCATAACTGGATACCCATGCAATGCCTGCAGAAATAGCCCTTTTCTTACCCTGAAGTAATTGTTGGATTGTAAGTTTTATCATTCAATGTAATTATAATTTTTATAAATGTTATTATCTCATCTTTTCTAACATTTAAACCATTATTTTTTAGATTAAAAACATAGATGGTTATCCTGATAAGATTTGTGACCTCTGCAACACCACATTAAATTCTCTTTTCAACTTTATAATTCAATTCAAGACAAGCAGTAAGCTACTTGAATGTGGCCTTATTGTAGTGAAAAAGGAAACCAATGCTAGTGACACTAAGGAAGCTCAAGTAAAACATGAAAAAGAATTAGATATATTTAAAGAAGAGCCTTGGTCTGATTCTGATGAATGGGGAGCGGATGAAAATGATTATTGGGAGCAAGAACCAATGCCACAGAAAATAAAACAAAATAAACTCCTAACTGAAATGAAGGCCAAATTGGAAAATTTAAAGGAAATTAACATCAAGAAAAGGCCAGCTGATACCAGATCTAAACAGAAAACTGCCTTCCTCACTGGAGCAAAAAAGAAAAAAAATAATGTAGCAATCAGTAAAGGGAAAAGGTATGGAACCCTGTTATAAAGTATTATTAAAGGTTTTATGTTTATTCTGTATATTTACTTTATTTGTTATTAAATATATTATGTAGGTAGGACATCTAACAAAGAAAACAGATTAAATGCACCTAACCTAAATATTACTTCGATTTTACGATTTAAATGTATTATTTTATTATTGCAGTAAAGATTCAGATGAGGAACTGGAAAGTAACACTGAGCCAAAAGTGAAGAAAGATGGACCACAACAGACATCTAAACTATGTGATACATGTGGCATGGTGTTTAAAGAGTCAAGCAAACTGGCTACCCATCGAAAGCAACATATAAACCAAAATGTCCCATGTAATATATGCAAAATAGTTTTTAAAACTGATGCAAACTTGAGAAAACATATAAACTCATTTCATGCAGAGAAAAAGTTATTCTGTGAGACCTGTGGCAAAGGGTATTTTTACAAAGGGCAATTAATAAAGCATATCAAAAATGTTCATGTTAAAAACAAAAAGTTCAAATGTGATAAATGTGATAAATGTTTCCAGTATGCAAAAGGACTTCTTCTCCATGAGAGAGTTGCACATTTAAGTAAGAATCTCAATTGAAACTGTCTTAATTTTGCCTAAATCTGATCCAATTTCAAATTTGTTGTCATTAATTCTAACACAATTGTTTGTTCCAGAAATAAGACCTGCTGTATGTATTTATTGTGGAGCAGACTTTGTACTTGAAGATTATTTGAAAGAACACATAAGATTGCACACTGGGGAAACCCCATTTGAGTGCCCTGTGTGTAACAAAGGATTTGCTCAACGGGGCAATATGAAAAGTCATATCAAACATAATCACAGATTAGTTGATTTAAGCCCCGAAGTAAAGAATTCTATAAAGCCAGCTTTACTTAAATATTTTAAAACACATTAGGTTAATTCTTACAATATTTTAGAAATGATTAATGGAAGAGTATAAGTGTTAATCTTCATAGGTAATTTATAACGTTTTATATTTTCTTTCATAATATATTTTGTCTCACTGCCCGGCAAAGGTCTCCCTTTCTCATGATTCTTGTTATAAATGAAGGTACCTAACCTAGTAAATTTCTTTATTTATGTCCTCTAATAAGGAAAATGTTATGTTTAATGTTAGTTTAATTTGTCCTTTAATAAAAAAATATTACAAAGCACTTATATTTTTTTTATTTACTAAAGGTCCCATCACTGAATGATTTCGTTCGGTTCCGTGATTTTTGGCTGAGCCAAACACTGACGTACCATCTAAAATAATCTAAATAATCAAAAGATGTATGTACAAACATCTAAGTAGTTGTAAGTAGTACTAACTTTCTCGACTTTCTTTTATATATAAGAGACTAGCTTTCCGCCCGTGGCTTCGCCCGCATTATATTAGAGTAAAAAGTATACTATGTCCTTCTCCCTCTAACTAGCTCTCTGCCAATTTTCAGCCAAATCAGTTCAGCCGTTCTCGAGTTATAAGTGTAGTAACTATCACGACTTTCTTTTATATATAAGAGAAGAAAAGAAGAGAAGAAGATTTAGCTTAAGACGCATTGGTTGTATAAGTCGCGCACTTATACAAGATATTTATAAATGGCGTCCACTCACATGCGTTCTCGCTCACTCTCTATCGCTGTCTATACTCACACAGTGAAGTACGCGCTACAAAAAAATAGTCAGTCAGGCCTAATTCGCACGAGAGCTTTTTTAACGTCCGTTAAAAAAGCGTTCAAATAGAACATAATATATGTTCTATTTGAACGCTCTATATTATGTGAACACGTACTTGGACGTGTCGGCGCACGTCGGGCACACGTCGGCGATTTTAGAACGCGACGCTTTTTTATCGAGCAGTGTTGCATTTTCAACGCAGAGTGCTGGGAATAGGCCGTATGAAACTTTTTATTATTATTCACACGAGCGTTGAAAAAAACGCCGGCGCTGCGATTAGTACGATGAGTATTCGTAGAAATTATTTGAGGCCCCACTATTTCCAATAATTCGTCAAATCTTGTATACTCATTCGAAAATAATTACAGAATTTACAGAGATATTGCCTCAAATCTTCGTACAGTGTCACAAACTGTTATTTTAAGTATCTCTGTTCATTCAGAGGATGTTCCCAGAATGCCCTTTTTTTCTTTCTTCTTCTTCTAGCAACACAAATCGCTAAAGCTAGTTATTTAGCAGAAAACATTCCCACGGCTATCTAAAGCGAGGTACGAGACGAAAGTGATTTAAAAGCGTTCGTATGAATGATCACATTGAGGACGTTATAAAAGCGCCGACGCCTTTACTTTACTAAAAAAATAATTTCATTTAAAATAAGTAGATTGTAAAAAAAAAACTCTGTAGATAAAAATACTATTTAAATAATGATAATACAATAATACCGTGGAAATATGCTCGAATTACAAATAATTTTGGTATTACGTTTGTATGGGAAATTCGTCGTGACGCCGGCCTGTTTGAGAAATTGTTTTGCCAACCGTACCATACCTACCCGCCGCCATTTACAGATATCATTTTTAATTGCGGGGGTTATAAAAACTAATGTTTTATGTGAATAAAAACTTTCTGAACTTTTGAACTGTTCATGATTCTGTCACAGAATGCCGAGGAAATAGCCAATCACACTGTAAGTTGAATATGATTGAAAGCTGGCCACTTAAAATATGGATGATATTTTTAGTACCATAGACCAAAATAGATTTTGTTAGCCACTGAGATTTCATCTGGTGATGGATGATGAACAGATTTTTGAATGCACTAAAATGTGTTTATCACGCTGTTTGCAGTGCTTTTTATAATAAACATATCCATAAGTCCATAACTTATCTTATTGCTCAGCAGTTCGATTAAATAAAATTTGAAGTTTCCTTCATGTTGGATGTCCATCAATGTAAATAAATAATAATCTATAAACAAAATCTAATTGATTATGTATAAAATCTTTTATGAATTTTTAATCTGTGTGTTTTGTATTGAGATCACAAGACTAACCATAGACAATATTCTATCACTTGTCTTCTGTCATCAGGTGATTTGGGTTTGGTTGTAGAAATCCTAGAAAAAGGATATAACCCCTGTAAATTCCTAAATCAAAATGTCTGGAAAAGATAGATTAGCGATTTTCCCCTCCCGAGGGTAAGTATTGCATTGGTGAAAATATTTATAATGCTTATTTTACTGAATAGAATGGGTCTGGTCCTACATTGACGGATTTTTGTTTCTAGTGCTCAGATGTTGATAAAGTTCCGTCTAGCTGGAGCAGTAAAAGGCCATGGACTACTCAAAAAGAAGGCTGATGCCTTACAAGTGAGATTCCGTATGATTTTGGGAAAAATCATTGAGGTATGTACATGGTTTGCTATGTTCCTGATATAGGCAATGGTGTCTTGGTCAGCTGTAAATGTTTATTTATTGTGAAGGTTACAAAGTCATATTGTCATATTGTACATCTGTAAGGGCTGTGGATTTTGTGTAATTAATAAATAAATAAATAAAGTCCTATTTTTTAAGCTTAGAAGTTCAATATATTGTTCATGCAGTAGACCATAATATTTTCTTTGTTGATTTGTAATGATATATGTTGGTGTTTATAGACTAAAACTCTTATGGGTGAAGTGATGAAAGAAGCTGCATTCTCACTCGCTGAAGCTAAGTTCACAACTGGAGAATTCAACCAAGTTGTTCTGCAAAATGTTACGAAAGCTCAAATCAAGATCCGCTCAAAGAAAGACAATGTTGCTGGTAAGTATTTTTATAAATTTCACGTCAATAAGAAGCAAAATAATCATTACTATCTCCATTCATTCATTGTTCACTTTAATTCTTCAGGCATTTCTGTGGCTGGATCTATGATGTTAATGTATGATAAATTTGTGTAATGAGCTTCAATTATTATACATAATGGCTCTATGGTTAGTACAAACATGTTAATCTATTTTAATCATGTTTATTGGTTAATATTCTAGAAATTTAATCATAAACATAGTTATTTAATACCATCTAGGACAAGACTTAATCAAGAGCTCAAGATTTATAGTAATTATTGTTTTAAGTTATTTGAATTGAATTGCCAGGCTCCCTTGCAATCTAGACAAATAAACTCTAATCAATGAACCATTGAATACAATAGCTGTTGTACAAAACCAAGAATAAAGCTTTGACAATCCAACATTAAGACACTTTGTATTGCTGCATTTACTTTAGAGGACCATGACTAGAACACTCCTAAATTTTTATACATATGACATTAGTGTTTAAGATCAAGAATTAGGATGTAGTGTTGGAAGATGTAATTTGTACACAAATAACATTTTTTCTATTTTTCTTTCTTTCTAAGTATTTAAATAGGTGTTAGTTGACTCTTTATGTCATACAACATTATTGACAAACCAACTTTCTTCATCATGATTATGTTACCCTATTTATGTTCCCACTGCTGGGACATAGGGACTTTTCTCTTGACAAGAAAGATTTGAGTGGCGGCTACGGAGACATTCTTGGATGCATCAGTAAATGACTCGGAACTCTTGGGAGAAGGCTGGAGAGTCCTGCGTCGTGACAGGGGAACCCCGTGCGGAGGAATCCTGCTAGCTGCTCGTGCACCAATCACTCTGCGTAGGCGCGACGACCTCGAGACTGATGCTGGCGAGGACCTTTGGGCAAGTTTTACCTGGAGTGGCAGAACTTTTTATGTATGTGTTGTTTATCTTAAACCAAGTTCCTCGGACCAAGACTATATGCGGTGGTTTAGTAAAATAGAAAGCTTTATTCATGAAATTAAAGGATTAGTATTAATATTTGGTGATATTAACTTAAATAGTGCGTCAGTCAGTATTCAGAACTATTATTGTTATTTTTTAACATTTTCAAACATTGTAGATAATAACCTAGTATTAAATATGTACGGTGGTAAGTTAGATGTGGTTCTGACAAAGGAGAATGAATGTATGCGTAATGTGGTGGTTGCAAGCTCGGATGGTATCGTACCTATAGACAACTATCACCCAGCTCTGGACACGGAGATATTAGTAGAGATCGCACGGACATCACACTACATGAAACCGTCCAACATAAATACGCGTAAAGACTGGAATTTTAAGCGGTGTGACTTCCAGCTCCTACTAAACGCATTTTCTGATATATCATGGGATCATGTCTATCTTTCTTCTGAAACTGAGTCTGCTACAAATGCCTTATATTCAATTATATACAAAATTTTCGACTCTTGTGTACCTAAGAAGTGTCGGAAGAAATCTAGAGAATCGCGTTACCCAGTTTGGTTTGATTCTGAAATCATAGATGACATTAGGCGAAAGTTAAGACTGCATGCAAGATGGAAGAAACTGAAATGTTCTGAATCCTATGAAGCTTTCTCTTATCTTAGAGCCTCCTTAAAGTCACGCGTATCTGACGCATACAAGTCATATCTACATCACATAGAAACTAGCATAACTCGTGATCCTAGATCTTTTTGGCGTCATGTATCTAGTCTGAAGGCAAAAGGTGGTTTTGAGCCAAATGTTACATACAATGGTGAACCATGCAGCGGCGTAGCGGCTGCAGAGGCTTTTGCCGAATACTTTGCAAGTACGTTTCTTCCAGACATTCCACAGCTCGATGCCGACAGAATTAACCATGTAGATGGAGCTTGTAACAACTGCTACGTAAATATCTTTCAAGTTAAGCCTGACGATGTCTACTATGGGATAAAGAAGTTAAAAGTCAGCAGCTCCATAGGACACGATGGGATACCACCAGCTCTTCTGAAAGCTATAAAAAAATGTTTTATACCCCCCCTTACACACATATTCAATCTGGCCTTATATACTAGTAAATATCCATCGCAGTGGAAGATTTCCAGGGTGACGCCGATCCCTAAAACATCCAAAACGCTTGAGGTGGAAAGTTATAGGCCGATTGCCATATTGTCTTCCCTTGCAAAAGTGTTTGAGAATGTTTTGCACAAGGCCATTTATTCTCAAGTTGAAACATTTTTATGCAATGCTCAGCATGGGTTTAGAGCTAAAAGATCGGTGAACACTAACCTGCTGTCCGTTGTAGAGTACGTCTCTTCTAATATGGACCAGGGTCATCAAGTGGACGTACTCTATTTCGATTTCTGTAAGGCGTTTGACAGAGTAAATAATGATATACTGCTGGCCAAATTGTGTGCAATAGGCGTTGCACCTGGTCTTCTCCATCTTCTCGCAGATTATCTGCGCGAACGCCAGCAGTATGTGAGATTCGGCATTTACGAGTCGACACCATATCACACCAGATCTGGTGTAAGTCAAGGCTCTATACTAGGTCCCCTGCTATTCGTTATAATGATAAACGATCTTCCAGATGTGCTTAAACACGCTGAGTGTCTTCTATATGCCGATGACTTAAAGTTATATACGGTCGTACGCACGCTGGCAGATTGCGAGGCACTTCAGGCTGATGTAGAGTCGGTATGTCAGTGGAGCCGTCTAAATAAAATGGAGTTTAATCCACAGAAGTGTTCTGTCATGTCTTTCGGACGAATGAGACAACCAGTGCCCTATGATTACTTAATAAATGGTAATTCAGTGCCAAGAGTAACTGTAATTAAGGATCTGGGAGTCACATTTGACCGAAAGCTTACCTTCCACGATCACATTATGACGCTAGCAAAAAGTTCTTTTCGTGTGCTTGGATTTGTTCTTAGAAACGCCCGAGAATTTCGTAGCGATAAAGGTTTACGGACTCTATATGGGGCACTAGTGCGGAGTAAGCTTGAGTCCAGCAGCTGCGTCTGGAGGCCCTATGAGCAAACTTACTCTCTCTTGCTAGAGAAGGTTCAAAAGGCGTTTCTGAGATTCTTGTACAAGCATTCATATGGATATTATCCTTACATGTATCCGACCAAATTTCTGCAGGGATACCTAGGTTATAATTCTTTAGAAACTCGTAGAGCACTTGACCAAGTAACAACCCATTGTAAAGTGCTTCGCGGTATGATCGACTCTCCCGATCTACTCAACCTTTTCCTTCGCTTTTACCTGCCTAATAATTATCTACGAAATCGTTGCCATAGGTTGTTCTCAGTCCCGTCTAGTCGAACCGTCGCTCGTGCAAACTCGCCTCTACCTCGCACGTTAACTGCACTAAATCAACTTCTTTGTCAGAACCCGCACTGTGATCTTTTTGCTGATGAGTGGAAGATGATTATGTTGGTGTGCCTGAGATTTTATGAGACAGATGGATAAGTGATGCTTGGAGTGAAAGGTTCAAACTTTTTAAGTTTTTATTTTAGAATTTATTGAATTATGGAAATTTTATAAACTATTTTTTATTAACTTATTATTCTTATGCAAATTTATAATTGTAATTTATGTTTAAATATCATTCATTAATTAGTGTAATTGGTTTTGATAATCGTACTAATTAATGTAAAATAAATAAATAAAAAAAAATAAATAAAAATTGAGACTTAATTCACCTAACTGGCCAAGTGTGGTGAATGACACAACACATCCTTCATCCTTCAAACATTCAATGTTTTCAGAACTTGCCGGTTTCATCACGATGTTTGCCTTTAGTGCACATACATTTTTCCGGAAAAAAAATCTAGAGTTGCTTTGAATTCAAGACCTTCAGATTGCAAGTCGAGTGTGCTACCACTTAGCCAACATAGCACCAACATTCTAATCAACATAACACGGACCCCTTTTCATGTTCCCACTGCTGGGACGCAGGGACTCAGGGATTCTCTCTTGACGAGAGAGATTAGGCCTTAATTCACCACACTGGCCAAGTGCGGGTTGGTGAATGACACATCATGTCCTTCAAACTTTTTTTCAAAGTTCTCAGAACATGTTGGTTTTCTCACGATGTTTGCCTTCACCGTTAGAGCACGTGTTTATAAATCACACATAATTTTTCAAGAAGAAAAATCAGAGGTGCGCGGCGGGGTTTGGACCCACGACCTTCGGAATGAAAGTCGAGTGTGTTCCCACTTAGCCAACACGGCTTAACAACATTCTTATCACTTAACTATTATTATTATAAATTCTCTCTCTTTCCAGGTGTAACACTGCCAGTGTTCGAGTCGTACCAAGACGGTTCCGATACGTATGAGTTGGCCGGACTCGCGAGAGGTGGCCAGCAGCTTGCGAAGTTGAAGAAAAACTACCAAAACGCAGTCAAACTGCTGGTCGAGCTGGCATCCCTGCAGACATCGTTCGTGACACTCGATGAGGTCATCAAGATCACCAACAGGCGTGTCAATGCTATTGAGCACGGTAAGGAATATTACAACACGAAACAGGTAACATACCATGATTCAAATGCTTTTGAGTTTCTCGATATTTCGATCTTTACAAGCGCCATCTTCACGGAGAGATTGACTCTCTGTTGTTTAAAACCATGATAGTTTAAAAAGTTACATGGTCAGAAATTTTTAACTTTTTAATGCAGGGTTGGTTACTTCATTCCAAGTGTTTATGAGGATTTTATGGAAATAAATGTCATAAATCTTAAAAATTAATGATTATTATTTGACGACCTGCGATGCAGGAGGTTGCGTGTAACTTGTCCCGCAATATTGATTATTTACTATAAATACTAATATGAACGGTTTCTAATCAACGTTAACCTTATCTGCGTAGGTTAGCACGATATTCAGTACGACGCTACTGTCCAACTGATTGACGAGACCAATGTAAAGAGAGGATATTTTTAATCAATATTTGATTTAAATATTGCACCCTTAACACAAGCTTCGAGCTTATCACGGGGCTAGATGTCGCTGTGTGAATTGTCCAGTAATATTTATGAATTGCTTGATTATTTAGATTATGAATTGAATATATATTATTTACTAGCCGACCCTAAGAACTGTATCCAGTGCACATTGGTTTGTGAGAAATTCAGAAATCCATGAACACCTTGAAATGAATACCATAAAGGAAGAAGTGAATAACTATAAGTAGCAGAAAATATAGCGACTATAGGAACGACTTAACACACACATCAACCTTCTAGCTCAGAATCTGTTAAATGACCATAATGACTTGAAGCTCCTCAAAAGATGGCATATTCTTGACCTTGACGAAAGAAGCTGATAGACTGCTGAACCATAAATAGATTATGTAACTCAATGGAGTAACATGTCAAAAATCAAAATTCCACCCTAGAACACATCTGATTATGGCCAAACGGCCGATTGCAGATCAAAAAAGGAAGATTTTTTTTTTTCCTACAATGTTTAAAATAAAATAAATTCGTTTGCAGTGATAATCCCGCGGCTGGAGCGCACGCTGGCCTACATCATCTCTGAGCTGGACGAGCTGGAGCGCGAGGAGTTCTACCGCCTCAAGAAGATACAGGACAAGAAGAAGGTGAACAAGGAGAAGGCCGAGGCGGTAAGTCACACACAACACTCATTCTTTTATATCAATCAATCCATCATGCCCATTCCCACTTCAGTAACTGGAAATCATTAAGTCTACCTATGTCCAGCAGTGGGTGTCTTGGCGTCCAACGGCTGACATGATGATAATGATGATTTATAAAAACAAAGAAAGTACTACATACTTAAATACCATCTCTCTATATCTCTTTTCCATCCAAAGGTTGCCTGGAAGAGATCGCTCTTTAGCGATAAGTCTCTTTTTGTGTTTTATTCGTGTGTTTTGTTTTTGGTGTACAATAATTGGTGTTAATAATATATTGTACATAGTCACAAGTACCCCTTATTCTTATTCTATGTCAATCAATCATTTGCTGCTGAGGTACAGGGACTTCTCTCTTGACGGCCTTAATTCACCACGCTGCCTAAGGCCGGTTTCCTATTTTTTATCTGACGAAAGCCGCCGGACGTCCACTGCTGGACATACCCCTTTCATAGATTTCCAGTTATTTTTGCGAGGCTGTTAGTAGTATAGTAATATATTTATGAGGTTGATTGTAATTTCTTTGCAGCTGAAGAAGGCTTTGGGTGATGACGTCCGCGATTCCACTGCAAATCTACTAGACGAAGGAGACGAAGACTTGCTGTTCTAAACCCCATAGCCCCGTAGAAAGCAGTCGAGCTACATATTAACTCAAATTTAAACAATTTATGTAAAGTCAAATTCGACTTGTGCATATGCATCCAGCTATTAGAAATTACGGAATACGGAATTTAAATCGTATTTAGGTACATAAGAGTTCAGATGTGCTCTGTTGTAATCCGAAATATTGTGATCAAGCCCCGAATCGTTGATTTTAGTGTCATAACGCTACTATAAAATAGAGGGTACACAGAAATTGTTACAGAAATTCGCATGTAGCACGTAGATTGCGTTTTTCTGCTTCAAACTTGACTGCGAAATGTTACAGTGTAATTGTCGTATTGTAAATACTATTGTTGTCACTGTTATACCTTAAGCTTAAACTGATCTAAGCTATAGATACAGTATTGGCTGTTTGCTTAGTGTGTATGTAAGCATTCCAGCGTCTTTCAAAGCTTTTAAAGATTAGAAGAAATCATTATAAGTACATTAAGTATTTATGGTTTGTTGTTGAAAACCTCTATTATAAGCAATCATGTAAATACAAATGAAATATAAAATATTATTGAATTATTTGTTTTATTTTCCAGTATGAATTAGAAAGGTATTTTTACAGCATTCAAGATTTAGAGAAACATCACATTACATTTAGACGTTATGAAATACTTTGTGGAACTCACTTACGGCGGTTGATAAGAAAGTATCTAGTCCCGTGTTTGTCTAAAAGGCCAAACTCCACGGCACATTTGAGCATAGCGCCTATAGACTTGCCAGTTTTCTCCGGGTGCCTCACTGCCTTGTAGTGCTTTTTCAAAAAGTTGATAACTCGCCGAGAGGTGAGACCCTTGCTGTCTTGGATCTCATGGAAGGCCCAGAGGACGATGGCCGCTGGATTTGACTTTTTAAGACCAGTCTTGATCTTGTCGTATACCTTCAGCTTCCTTAGAGATCCTGTGACATAACTGTCCACAGAACAACAGCTGGTCACATTCGAATAATGCCGCTTCATGGTTATGACTTGTGATGCATTAGATTTTGACGTTTGCACTTTTTTTGTACCCTGAAAAGCGGTTGTATAATCAGTACATGATCAGACGTTTAGGATGGTAATCGTGTCTGTTTCTGTATATTTGTGTATCAGTTTGCCGAATAATAAAGAAAATAATGTCGCAGAAATTCTGACAAGAAGTTCTTTGTCTATGTTCTAAAATCGAGTCGTTGGTCATGCGTCCAAATACTAGTGACAATAGCTACCCATAGACTAACGTTCGTTCCTGCCGGAATGTACAATCCTTACGGAATAAACGCCAGTGTATGTGCAATGGCGGAATGAATGACGGTATTATAACACCGCGACCCTTCAAGTCGTGTTTTGTTTCATCCCGTCGCTTATCTGTACCCGTGATAAGCCGGAAAGAATGAACGTTAGTCTATGGGGGGTTAATGGCATAGTAATAAAGCTATTTTACAGTTGCTACAGTTTTATTCAAACTCCATAGTAACATAACATAGGGTTGACGGAGACAAGATTTTTTACACACACTTTCTAATGGACTGCCACGCATCTCATAATTTTATGCGAATTTAACCGTGCATCGTGTGCATGTCATTTCAAAAAGGGTTTTATCATCGAATTAACAATTATGATTTTATTTACTTTTCCTCTGAAACTTATACATAGGTACTCCTAATTTCTCAGTGACATACGCCATTTCAATAGCCCGCTACGGCGTAGGACTTGCTACGCTCGTAGACCCTCTACGGTACGTTCTAATCTAATACAAAACAATTTTATTTATGTTCAATATTTTTTTTTTACAACAGTAAATATTTATAAAGGACCTACAACATTGTCTTAATAATTACTGGGTGTCTGGGTGTTATATATGTATAAATAAAAAATATCTATCTATGTATGTGTATTATATTAAGTATATCAGAAATCTAGCACCCGTAACACAAGCTTTGAGCTTACCACGGGGCTAGATGTCGCTGTGTAAATTTGTCCAGTAATATTTATTTATTTATTTATTTAATTACCTATTACACAATCACTATCACGTTTCTTTCTTTTATATCGATAGCGTAGTTACCTAGTTAATTTTGTTAGTTTTCTTTAGTGTTCCAGTCGAAATTCCTTTGTGCTCATTCCTACTTTGGTAGAGTATTTCACATTTCACGGGGTGATTTAGTATTATTTATTCCATGGGTGGGTTGGGGTGGGGGAGAGTGTGGTTCGGTGTAAATGTCAGCGGCGATCAGTTGAGATTGAGGAAGGGCCGCGTCTGAACGTATAACTTGCTCCATGTTGGTTCATATTATATAGAGCTTATATTTTTCAATGTTGCGTATTATAGCTTACTAGGTTAGGTTAGGGTGTTTTTGAATTATTGAATGAGTTTTCATAAAATTAATTAGTAGGTATTTTTTAAATACTGCTGCGTTATTTTATTAATCATGATACTAAAAAATCGAATATATTGTATAAATGTGTAATATATGCATAGGCCATAAATAAGCCTTACGCACATAGATACGTTTTCTTAGTAAGTACATAAAATATAGTATATCTAAACAAGGTTAGGTAGATTTTACCTTAGTAAGTTAAGCACTTATAACTTATACCAATATAGAGCATTATTTGGTAAAGAAACCCTATTCCTCAATTAGCAAAGCAATTCGCTAAAATAATGTCTGAGCAGAACGAAATAAGGTCGTATTTTACAAAGTTTCTTGCCCAATCTCGCAAGTCTTCATCAAGAATTAATATAGAAATCCGGGTGTCCTTGCTGTTTGTTGTCCGATCTAGTTGGGCCGTAGGAAACTTCTTTACAAACAATTAGCTTTTCTTGTTATAAAATTAATTTATGTTTACAATATCTGTAGGTCTACCAGCGAAATAAAATCACACGTATTGAGAAATCAAATAGTTATAATATTATTTTAATTCCATAATAGAGCCCCTTTCGCTGTTTCAGACTATAGTTTAATTAACTCTGATACATAAAAAAATACTAAGCTCAAAACTCAAAACATTTTACACCATGTTAGATCAGGATTATGTAGGTATTGAAACCTGTGGCTTGAAGGCCCCATGCATTGAGGAACTCCCAAGTGCATGTGCTAAAAGAAAGGATCTTGTCTTGCGCAATCCATAGACAAGTGATAAAGTTCCTGCCAGTACAGCATCCCGTGTAGCACGGATAGAAATTATTTATGTTCTGTGGCACGGGCTTACAAATCTTTAGGTACAAAAAAAATCATCGATCACTATGTTGATAGGATGTTGCCTCTCAACGATAAAAAAATATAAGTACTTATACTGTTTATGAAGAAATATGTACCTAGATAGAAAAATAATATTTACCTATGATTTTCACAGCCTCCTCACTCCACTAGATATAGGGAGTTAAATTAAATGTCAAAAGCACATCACCACCTACCTACACAAGGCGTAGTAGGCCTTAGTTTGGCATTTTGTCTATGCCCACGTCCGGCCTACGAAAAGGAACTCTACCAACCTTTAGTTCTTTGGAACTTTTACTCACTCTTCACTCTTCTCGTGATATGTAAAATTGTGCTTATATATTCCTTCTATGTTTCTTCTCTGTCTAACTTTCAACATAAAATATATATACTTAGTTTTAACTTTTACTTCGAAAATTCAAGTTAAAATTAAGGTTAGTTTAGGTTTGAATCTCAGCTTTTTCAGGCTCGTAGTTGTAAGGCTTCACACTTGAATCGATAATTTAGAAACCACCCTATCACGAACACCTTTAAAATTCTTTATGAATACGAATCTGAGAAGTAACGAAAGTAGAGTATTAAGCGCTCTACACACCAAAGCCGGCGGCCCGCCGGCACAGCCCGGCGGCCTAACCCGCCGGCCTTATTTTGTACTAAATAAAGCCGGCGGCCTACAAAATAAGGCCGGCGGGTTGGGCCGCCGGGCTGTGCCGGCGGGCGGTGTGTAGAGCGCTTTAGGTATGTAGATACTTTAATAAATAATATAAATTTACGGTAAACTCTCTATTGCTGTTTACAGAGATCCGACTAAAGTTTTATTTGGCCTGAGTAAAATATAAAAATCAACTGCATAAACTCCCCATGTTCCAGGTACAAAATAATAAAATAAGAGATTACATCTTTGCGTAACAATAGGGTCTACTGTAATTCTACAGAAGCTTTTATTAAAACGTAATCTATACCTTTGTTATAGGGTTGAAAATAGAGTGCAAAGGAAGATTTGATATTAACAAAGGTTTGTTGTGATGAGTTATTCGTCATCTCGCCCGAAAAAAACTCGCACGATCGGGCGACTTGGCACCTTTCGAATTTAAATGATATTTCTTTCGTCAACTCGCCCGTTTCGTATTTACCTAATATGTCTATCGTCAACTCGTACAAAGTACAGCCAGGTAAAAAAATTGAAACTAAACAAAAGGATAGCGCTATCTCTTTCTTTTTATCTTTTATTACTATTTCATACTTAGATAGTAACACGCCAAATGCTTTAAAGATATTGTTGGTTATTTTATATTTTAAATTATATTTTTATACTTAGGTAATAGCACGCCAAATGTTTCGTGATATTGTTGATTACATTTTTATACTTAGGTGATGACAAGGCGAATTCTTTTGTAATAATTGTTGATTTTATTTTTGATGTTAATTATATTTCTTTATCTAGTAAATAACATGCTAAATATTTTCTTGGTTGTATTTTTATACTTATCTAATAAGTCCAAGACCTTCTGTGAATAATTATATACTTAATTTTAATTTTGACGTTGATTTTTATTTGGTGTATTATATTATGCTTTTGTATTTTAAGATGTTGATTTTGAAATATAACTAAAATAATGATACAATAACATTATGTTTTATTTTAAGTCCAATCATAAAACTTTTTTAAGAAGGATTTTTGTCGTTGACTGTACATAGTTACTCACATTTTTATGGTCGGGCGAGTTGACGAAAGAAATATGATTTAAATTCGAAAGGTGCCAAGTCGCCCAATCGTGCGAGTTTTTATCGGGCGAGATGACGAATAACTCGTTGTGATAGGTAATCGACTGTACAAAAGCGTTTAATGTTAAACAACACCTATTAACTTTCAAGTTGATTGGGATTTTTGATTTAGATAATCGAAAATTTTCGTTGATGCCTCTTTTTCTGATTTCCTGCATTATTTTATCTTCACATCAGATGACATTTTAGGTTTTCCTTACATTACTTACTCCACCTTTAACACATAAATTAAGGCATAGTAATTATTACAAGTAGGTACCTACTATAAAACATACTCGTAATAGTGCACTCCTACTTACAGGTACCGTACCTCTGTGACTAAACACTGTCACCCTGAATTGTCTGTTTTGGAGACTCCAAATTTGATGAAATTTGACAGTTAAACATATGTTATGTTTTTGAATAACGCTGTTAGAGGTATGGGACACAGCATAAGCTATTTAATTTCTTCCTACAGTTATGATAAGACGTGACGTATAAACATAATTTAACGCAGATGGAGTCGCGGGCATCGCTAGTTATCCTTAGGAGTGTAGGTAACTAGGTACCTATGACTTATTAAGACTAATCCTATATAATTGGCGCAGACGTTAGTAATACATTGTAATTTACCAAAAATAATTACCTACTCCCATTCGAAGCAAAAACGAAACAAAACTAAACGGATGCGGCCCAAGAATGCCATAGTGATGTGACTCACTCCATCAGACCAACTCGAAGCTTATCGACCAGCATATAAAGAACCACAGTTTAATCAAAACTCGCCTTATTTCCCCCGAGATAAGGTCTACGAGACAGGATCCTATAATCCAGTTTATGATGCCGCAAAATTATGCTTGCTGCTCAGAAACTCATTTCTTGAAAGTATTATTTATGTTGTGCTCTATAACGTGAGGGGTAGAGTTGATTTTGGTAGTTTTTTTCGGATTTTGATTTGAGGTGGAATATGGTGTTGTAGGTGTAGAATGCATTCCGCTGTTTACCGTGGTATTGTTCAGTTTATAGATTAGCTTTTGCCTGCGGTTTTTATCATACTTAGAGCTATTACGCACTGGCAACTAGTAGAAGACGTATTGGGACTTTCACACTTCACCTTTTTGATCGAAGATCAATTGACAGTGAAGTGGCTTAGCATGAATACCTAGTTTTTATATCAAAGGCATACCTAAAGGTCGTCGAAAAATGTCTTTTTCATTAAATTGTTTAACAGTCTCCGAAAACTTTCTTCTCCGTTCGTCTAAAACAGACATCGGAACCTCAATAAGGTTTCATTTCCACCCTTCGGGTACGAAACCCTAAAAAGTATACAAATACATTTTCATACAAGATACCTACCTACTTCGGCCACAAATAGCACACTAACGTCCCTTAGAAGATATTGATCGCTGAAATTACGTCGTAATGGCGCTAACGCGATACGATTTCACTCCTTTCTTTGATCGAATAATTAATGGTTCAGTCCTCGTGATTCGCAAACAGTCGTAGGGACTTAAGCTTAAATAACTCAACTACTATACAAAAACACGTAAGTATGTACCTACGTAACCTACGTTACTTACGTCTCAACTTTATTCAAAAACTAGTTGACCCTGCGCGGCTTCGCCCACTTCCTGTAGTTTTCTCACCTTTTATGCCTTCCCTGGACTACTACGAACATTTCAAGACCAAAACCAGCTAAAACAGTCCGCCTGTTCCCGAGTTTTAGCGAGACTAACGAACAGCAATTGATTTTTATATATAAGAAGATATTTATTAGGAACATAAAACAATGGTTAGAGTACATAATTTTGTGTGATGACTCCACAAAAGTTTAAAAACTGTGTAGCGGAGTCAAAAGCTAGTTTTTAAATAAAATAAAACATTTATTGAACAAAAAGTAAGTTTGAATGATACATGAAGAATAATGAATGTGAGTAAATTTATCTTGTAGAGACACCCTCTGCTACATTGTCTTAATCCACCGGACTACGTCGATAACCCTGGTTCTTCTACAAAATATTATAACATACAAATTGGCAATCCACTCAATCCGTTCATCATTGAGGCGTGAGTGTGATTACAGTAGGTATCGACTTCGCGGTCAGGTAAAGCACGATTCAGCCTTCGTGGAACCTAAAGCTCCGATGATGAATTAACTCGTAGCTAAATAGTAGTGCTGGTATGACGTAATACTGATGTTAGACCATTGTTTTAGCGAATGTACGGTCAAGGATGCTTTGATGAGTAGCCTATTGCTTCGTTTTAAATATTAATAATGCACAATACCGATAATGAAGGACGCCGACGCTTCTGTCCGAATAGGTTTAAAAAAATAATACGACTATTAAAATGAAATTCGTGCGTAACTATTAAATTAGACTCAATGAACGATTTCGTCTCAATCAAAAAAAGCAATTAAATACTTGTACTTCGTACAGCCCCTTTCAAATTCACCCTCGTAATTGTAGGACTATCACCTAAAAGGCCAAGTTCATGACGATCTGATGGAAAGATCCCTTAGCCACAGTTAATGTAAGAGTTGTGGATAAGTAGGAGGGTTCGTTGAACCCACAGTGCACCGGCCACAGATACGACAATACTGGCACCGTGCATTCGTTGGGGGACATGGTGATACTATTTGGAGATGCTTTTATCGGTGGGTGACAATGGTTCTGATAAGTTGTGGACAGAAGAGTTTCAAAATAGCTCCGGAAGTGGAAGGAAGTAATAAACTATTCCAAACTAGCGTTAGCATGTCCGCGGATTTATAGCGTGACGTAAATTTATGTTAAATATAACCTACTTAAGGTAAATTATTTTGATGTAAAAAGTACAATTAAAATTTGAAATCGACAAAATAATTAAGAAATAATACAATCTAGTAGGAGAGTTCTTCTGTATTTGGCACAATCAAATAATATTTTATCTCCTTATATTAATTAAGAATAATTTCAAACTAGGTATATGGAAATGGTTAATCTGAGCTAGGTACCTAATAGGCATCAAACCCACGCATCACAATCTAATAGTTACATTTTTTTATTTAAAAACGTTTGTGTTTTTTTGTTTAAAGCCTCTAATTACCTAAGTTTTTATTCATAACTATTCATATTCACCCTAATTACCTTCCCACTGCTGGGACACAGGGACTTCTCTTTTGACGAGAGAGATTAGGCCTTAATGCGTGGTATACCTTATATCCTTCAAACTTTTTAAAGTTCTAGTACATGCCGGTTTCCTCACGATGTTAGCCTTTACTGTTAGAGCACGTGTTTTTAAAGCGAACATTATTTTTCAAGAAGAATAATCAAAGGTTCGCGGCAGTGTTTGATCCCACGACCTTCGGAATGAAAGTCGATTGTGCTCCCGCCAACACGGCCCACCATTTTATTTACTATTAGTACAATAATATTACCTACATTTTATCCAGTGTGGGACACGTCCTACGTGGCGGCGCTCGGTGTTTCTGTAAACATCTTTTTTAATATAAATAGAAAAGCTTTTAAGTAGGTAATTGTATAATAAATTATAATAAGCAATTTTCTTCTCTCTGGTCATTAATGAGGTAACATACCTATCCAAATGTAATTTATTAAACTGGTTCGGTAGTTTGTTAGATAAGCATGTTTGCTTTGCTGTGATCGCCTTTACCCGCTATAAGCTAGGAGTCCCAATCCAATATGTAAACTGCAGAATTTTTAATATTCTTTACTCAGAGCTCACTTTTGCACCAAGACCTACAAATTAAAAATAAAAATTATTGCTTTACAATTTACACAGCAAAATTTAGCCCCGTTGTAGGTAAGCTCGAAGCCCTAAGCTCGAAGCTTGTGTTACTGGTGATAGCTGATTTACTTAATAGATAGATACATCGATAGATATTTTTTTATTATACTATAGAACACGCAAATAACTCGGAACAAATATCTGCAGGTCGTACAAATTTTTGGCCCGAGGCGGGAATTGAACCCGTAACCTCTTGCGTAGCAGGCAGACCTTCGCCTGCACCATAGAGGTTGAGTGTTGTCTATATAATTAATTGAGACTGAATAAACCAAAAAGAGTTTTATTCTAAAAATAGTTTTTAGTTATAAATTAGGTAAGTAAGTACTAATTTGCAACAGCATGTAGGTAATTAGTTTCTAAGATAATTACACCAAAATACTTCTTTATTCATAGCCTTATAAGTGCCGTAACTTTGAAAATACCTAACTAAAAGTGTATTGTAGAATAATACAATAATCAATAAAAACATATCATTTGTATTAAACCATAGTAATTTAGAAGTTTATATCCGGAAGGAGCTAAAGCAATTGGCGCCAAAACAGTTAGAGCGGTAGGCACAGTCCACCCTATTCTATGGGATATCGATTATTCGCGCTGCGCAAAACCCCGCCCCTTCTGCCAACTTGTGGGAAAGTTTGCGATTTCGAAAACATGTGTGCTGCTTTATGACTTTGATTGTTTTTTCATTTTATATTTACCTTTATGAATTTAATGGATCTAATTGTATTACTTATAATTAATTTTTATTTTTTTTTAGTTTTTAATCTAGCTAAGCTTCGTAGTAAATTAAATTACACACACTCAAGTCAAAGTGCGACGCCAATAATCAACATTGAATAACTCAAGAAGGTAACCTAATTTACCTTTTCGTATCATGATCATTAGATATATCAACCCAAATAAAAAGCAATTAAGTAGGTTAGCACTTTTTAATATGAAATAACGAGTAGGTACCTACCTACCTAAGTTAGGTAAGGTTAACCTACCGTCTCCGTAATTGATCTTCAATTCTTCACGATGTTAAAAAATATAATAATCTAAAACCTTAAATAGCTGTACCAAACAAAAACATCTATTAAGTAATCCAAAACCTACAATAAAGTTAATTATAAGGCAAAAGCATTAACAAAACTCTGTAATTTATCAATTATGTTAAAATATTTCCATGAAAACTTATTAGCAAAGCGACAAAAGCCAGCGGCGGGAAACATATTTTATTTCGTGCGAAAAGCTCGTCGAGTGTCCATGTCCGACCGGTTGCCCAACTTATCCAGAGTTAGTTGATACCGTCGACCAGTCGGTGCTTTGATCCGTTATTTGGACTAAAAGTTCAGTAAAGTGAGATGTATTGGTGGATTTCATGAGAGTTTTGTTTATTATTGATGTTAAATGTTACTCAAGCGGTTGGTTGATAGAGCAAATGATTGTATCTATAATTTAGTTATCGATAAGAACTTGTAGTTAGGGCGAAAAAAAGGATTAGCATAAACACCTCTATTTACGTTCCCACTGCTGGCACACAGGCTGGACAAGTGCGGGTTGGTGAATGTCACATGCTTCAAACTCTTCAAATTTCTCAGGACATTTAAAGCACGTGTTTAAACGTAAAACATCCCTTGGTAATGTTCGGAATTAAAGTCGAGAATGCTCCCATTTAGCCAACACGGATTTTTTTTAAAGAAATTATTTAAGAACTAAATTTAGATTGTGATGATTTAGATAATTTTTGAACGTCTATATGCAAAGAACTTTACCATCTCACAGTGATTACAGCACGATAGAACCGACCATTGAACACAGAGCTTCCCCGCCTCTTTCCATCTCTCAACCTTCTTTACAAAGTGCGACCGCGCGAAAAGGCCCCGGGGCTCAAGCAAATCTGGTCGCAACAATTCACCGTAAGATTTTAGGAAAATTAACTTTATGGGCTCCTCAATCTAAACCTTTGGAGATTAAGGGCATACGCTTCGGAACGGTCAGTGTGGTTTCTACATGGGCTGGTCTAACCATAAATCTTTACAGGCTTTAGTCGTTCTCTTTAGATATGTCTCAATAGGATAAGGTTTATCTTAAATTCTAATAATTATCTACATACCTTCTCTATATTAAGCGGGCCTTCTCTATATTAAGTACCCACCCAGGGTAGGTAGGTTACGAGTAAGTAGTAGGTACTCTTACATACGAGTACATTATTTATTTATTTATTTACTCACACAATGTAACATAATCGACTTAATCTAAGTCTAAGGTATCTAGTGTCTAAATCTCCGTGTGTCTATCAACTCTATTCTAGAAGTTAAACTAAAGATAGATAGATAGGTAATTAATTGTCACACAAGAACCACTTAAACAAGTATAGTAAAACCATTTCTAAAATGAACGCCCCTCCACCGAATTCTGAATTTTATACTGTTTTTTATTCTGTTTTTCTGTATTTCCTCTCACACGTTGAAATCATCACGGTTTTGTGGAGGGGAGTTCATTTTTAGAATGGTTTTACTATACATACATTACATCCTTAGATACTAATTGAGTGTACAAGTATAACAAATACGATTATATTGAACTATTGAACTGTAAAAATACGAATATATTGAACTGTAAATGATCTGTTCTGGAATGACCGTTAATGTGTCCAGGGAAATTTGTGAGCTGCATAAAAATGGGCGTGTTTTGGAAGTCATTGCGCAAGTGGAGCTCTAAATCAGTCAACGTCGCCGCTCAGCCAGCCTCGATAACTCTCCCCTGCTGATACCAGCCTTACGGACACTTTCCTGACAATACATAAATAAATATTGCTGGACAATTCACACAGCAGCTAGCCCCGTGGTAAGCTTGGAGCTTGTGTTACGAGTGCTAGGAGTTCTGTTATACTTAATATACATAGATTGATGTTTTTTATTATACGTGTATAACACTCGGAACGGATTGTATGTATAGATAGAGATTAAAAAATAGCTATCATTTAGATTAAAGATTCATTATCATCATTACAACCCAGTGGTGTTCTGTGCCAATGCCAATGGTATCGGGTCTCCCCAATACAACCACACGAAGGTTTAATGTACAGGCTTTCATATAAATTCTTTCAGAATGTCAAAGATATAGGTACCTAATGAAGGGTTATGGAAATTTAAACGGAAATATAATAAATTTACAATAATATGCTCACTACATCAACAAGATTAACAGTATAAGCTTTCGCAGGCTTGTGATCGTCTTCCTGAGAAAAAATTGCCTACAGCGAAAATAAACTGTATTCCCAACTAGTACGGTCAAATTTCCTTTAACTCTTCAGACATTCACTAGTCTTTTCTTTGAACTTTATGGAGTAGAAAATAGAGTTGAATTTACGTGGTAAGTTGAGGTGATAAAGCTTAGGGTGGCGACGATCCCTCTTGTGGGGAAATATTTTTACACTAATCATCTCAATTCTAAACTTGTTTGGACGATAACGCACTTATGCTGGGTTCTTGGATAGAGCTTTCATTGATAAGCGGTTTGGTGGATTCTATAGACAACATTTTTTGTGGGTCGTTTACTTTGTTTCATGCACAGATAATTTTTTATCTATGGTTTAATGGTTTTAGTTTGATTAAGTTGTTGCCCGGAGGTACTGAACGTACCTCCGGGCATCATTTAGTTTGGCTTTATTTCTATGAATGACCAAAGAAGTTGGGTATTGAATCTACAATATGCCTGACGAAAGATTTTTAAATACTCTTCCGTAATTGGCGTACACATTTACTATTTGCGAGAAAATTCTTTTATATTTTTCAATACTGCGCGAAAACAGCTCGCACTGTGATGGCGTAGTGTGCACCGTCACGCTAAGGTTTACCTTAGCGTGACGGTTCATCGCCATCAAGTTGTTTACAACCAACGTCAAGATTCAAAACAAAACAGTGAAACTTATTACCCAACTGTGAGGTCATGCGCTGTGATCGGTGTTTCAGTCAAGATGGCCGTTTTAAATATTTTTATCATATCGCACCTTCGGTAGAACAAGGGCCGAACTACCAAATTTTCGAAAAACGACTTAGGTAGTGACTGAAACTTAGGCTTTTAATACGTTTTAAAGTAATTTTTCGAAAATTTGGTAGTTCGACCCTAGTTTTAGGTAACTGAAGGTGCGATATATTTTATTGCAAATCATTTAACAAAACCATATAATTATGTGATTAAAATCATTTAATATGTTCTTTCCCCTAAAATCATTATATCTTTGATTATTTGATATTGTCGTCACGCTTATTCGACATGGTTTCTGCGTGGAGCGGAAAGGGTCAGAATTCCAAGACTACTTCGAACACTTTTTGTTTCTCTTTTATACATTGTAAGTAGGTAGTCATACCGAGTCGATAAAATCTTTGAAGACATAGGTACACTTTTATGCTTCTAGCTTTTATAATTTTTGCTAGGTAGAAACCTAAGTATTATCATTTTCCATGTTGCTTTGTCAATGTTATTAGAGTTTTCTGGTATGAATATAATATAATTTTTATTTACTACTACTTATAATATTTTAGTACTTACTAAATAAAAAATCCAAAATAATAGTACAGTTTATTTGGAAGCCGCGGGCGGAAAGCTAGTATTAATTTCATGAAGCTAAGCCAAGAGATGGCGCTAGTAGTTACGTACGCACGCAGTTAACATCTCTTATTGAAGCTTGAAGCAAAATTAACAATAGCAATAAGCGTGTGCAATTCTAAACATATTTGCCACACATTCAATTTTAAAACTTTATTAGTAGTAGGTATCTATAAAACAAACTCACCGTCGCTGTCTTTTCGTCCCTTTTTTTTTATGTTGCTTCAATATTTAAAACTACGCAACGGATTTTGATGCGGTTTTTTAAATAGGTAGAGCAATTCAAAAGCAAGGTTTTATGTATCAGGCGAAGCGAGGGCGAGCCGCTAGTAGTAAACCAAGTCGTTCGTTCTGTCTGTCTGTCCCTAAGTACATTATGCTTCAATAATAAAACTACGCAATGGTGATGCGGTTTTCAAAATAAGTTTGGTGATTCAATAGTGCCGTTTATTATGTAAAATTATGTACCCGAGGCAAAGCGAGATCGTGTCGCTAGTTGATGATGAGGGAACAACCCGTTAGCACTTGAGTAAAAATGTCAATCACCCAATAAAACTAAACTTAATTATGTACATAATTTATATTGAGAAGACATAATAACATAAAAATTATACTTACTTATCATAATTTTTTTACAAAATACAAATACAAAATGTTTATTTTCGCTCACAAGTGTTCTTATTAACAAAATACTCTACCTAATTGTAACCTTCTTTTAAGTGTAAAGGGCCTAATATACCTGTGTTAGGACGTAAGTGTTACATAGTTGATTATTCATACAATAATAATTTCCTTTCATAGTTAGTAGAGATAGAGACTCGGCGACAATTGGGCGAGTGTATTTGGCCAAATGGTGACCTAATTGTCACTTTCAATTTTTTATGTACTTATAAAAATCAATGCCACTTTTCGTTTTTATAACTCAAGAACGGCTGGATCGATTTAGTAGGCCTAGGGAAGGTTAAATACGAGTGTGAATGAGAAAGCGGGCGGCGCCGCGTGCGGTTCAGCTAATATGGTATACGTATACGGTATACACTTGGCTCTGTTTCCGCAATTTGATAATAAACTAACCGAATTTTAAATTCCGAATGTGAAAACTAAAGGTCATCGTACACGAGCCAACGAATCGCGTGCCCAAGTGACGTCATATCCGTTAGAGGTTTTGACCACAAGCGTAGGTCTTTGTCCTTTGCCTTGACATTGAGGTGAGTGAGCATTTTGAAAATTAAATAAATAGGTTCAATGGAATTTTTTGTTTTATTTCGATACTTAGCTGGTACCTCATTGGTTCCCCATAACGTTTGACTGAAAATTTATGAAAATAATTTTATTATTTATTTATCTATTTTTGTAGGATAAGTTCAAATACTGTTGACCGTAAAAAAAGTATTTCTTTTGATAAGGACTCAAATATATTGTTAGCATGCATGTTATTCAAACAAAGGTCTTTAATCTATGGTCAGATCTTAACATGCACCCTGTTAAGCTATTGCAACAAGAGTACCTTTATTAAAAATGATTGTATTATTAGCTCATTAATCCTCTAATAAAGGGGACACGCAAACTAGATAAGATAAATAATAAGGTATATTTAGGTAGGTGGGTGTTAATTGTTGGATTGGATGCCCATTCTACTAAATAAATAATAATAATATAAGCCAGAATATTATATAGTTTGTATTGTGCATTATATGTCTAGATGTAGGTGTGTCTTTTCATTAACAAAACATAATTAAACAATTTTAAAGAAATATTTCCTAAATATGCCAACACTTCGGTTTCTTTCACCAAGTCACAAACAATTGACCAAAGTAAAAGTCCCGATAAGACGGTGTGAAAACCCCTGTTTTTGTATACTAATAAAAAACGTTGGAAATCAGCGGGCTGAAAGGTACCTAAATAACTTGTTGAATCAACTAAATTAAATAAAAAGTAAAAAATAAATAAAACTCAAAAATATTTTATTTATTCAATGTTAAATAAAATAATCTTTAACAAAATTATTTTATTTATTCAATGTTAAATAAAATAATTTGAAGTGCGAAAAATTATTTAAAATTTTAAAATCCAACATAACAGATGCCATAATGTGTTTTTCACGTGGTACCCGAGTCCCGAGGGTGAGCGAACTCGGATGTGGATAGCCCGTTCGATTTCCGGCCGCGCTCCACTGAGTCGCCACCCTTACACCTCAGAGTGACTGTAAAGGTTTTTTTTTTGGAGAACAATCAGTTCTAATATCTTCAACTAATATATTTAAATGGTCTCACATATTGAAACTCATTAACACGCGAATATACAAAATTATAAAGTGTTGTCTGTATTATGGCAACAGTTTTTTTTCTGACCCTACTAGTTGATCTCTTTGTTTTAATTAAAATATTTTTAACTAATGACCTACCCTCGCTTCACCTCAGGTACCTTACTTACACCTACTTCTAAACCTTCCTCTTGAATCAGTCTACCTATATTTTCTTCTTCCGCATTAAAATCCGTTGCGTAGCTAAAGATTGAAGGATAAATTTAAACACACAAAAACTCACAAGGGTTAAATAAGCATCCTATTTTTTACATTCCCACTACTAGGACTTAGGGACTTCTTTCTTGACGAGACAGATCATAAAATAATACTTAGTATAATCATAGACTAAAATAATATTTTGTTAGCAGTGGTATAATGGAGTAACCGCCAGTTAGCACCTGCTAAGGACATTAGAACCGGTTTTACACCAGGTGCTGGTACCAGAACAGTGCTGAAAGATGCTCACTCTACAGGTTACCTTTTGGTAGAGTAGGTGCTAGAACTGATAGAATAGCCAATCTATAACTAAAATGGGCTTGTTCAGCTAAATTGGAAGTCCGTTTGTGGCTTTCTACAAGGACGTACGATGAAACGGAAGATATAATACTCTAAGTAGTTTATCTGTCACTCTAATTTCAACAATTTTCAGTTACCGTACTTTTCGTCACACGCACACACATACCTTCACAATCACTTCACAATCACTTCATGTACTCAACTTTTGCATACCTACCTATACCTGAGATAAGACATTGGATAACCTAGGATACCTACATTACTTCATGTACTCAATTTTTGCATACCTACCTATACCTGAGATAAGACATTGGATAACCTAGGATACCTACATTACCTACTCAATAAAAATATTCCTGACCATTCGTCACACAGGTACCCACGACACGGGCCATGAGCCTAGTGTGGGGCCATTGCAAAACTTTAGCCGTAACTTTAGTCGTAGATATAAGGTTAATCTTAATTATTCATAAGTAAAAAAAAAAAAAAAAAAAAGCTGAGAAATGAATACCTATACCGACGCAGATTTAATCCACTTTAAGATTGCTGAACTTTTTTCTGTAATGATCTCCATTTCTAGATATTTACTTTCCAATAAGAGAAAACCTAACAAATCATAGTTCTAAAAAAAATTCTTATGACACCTGACGCAGCCAATGATCAGTAATCCTAGACATGTCAATTGTTATCATAAAAAGGCGGCGAACAAAAGTGGTTTGGAAATCAACAAGATACAACTCAAAGCGAGTAGTAACGACCTATATACAAATACCGTAACTCCATCCTTGATAAACGAAGGCTTCTCAGCTTTGCTATACATCGACGGATTTGAAAAGAATTTAGAAGTTCAATTTTAAAAATAAACGTCAATGGAAAGCGCTCAGTAGAGAGGCGACATAGTGATTTCGCATGCGCTACGGTCGTCTCGAGGGCATACTGTTCCTTAACGTCAAGAACAGCCTTACTCGAAATTTGAATTCAGTCTATTTTGCACCTTTGCGGGTTTGAATAAAGAATGTTATTGAGTCTGTGGTGTTACTATAGGCTGTTTTGTAAATGGAAATGATATACGGCCGCCGCCAATCGGCCGCATTCGGCTGCCGTCGGCGCGCACGTGCACAGCGCGCGGAGGGGACGCCGCGCCGCGCGCCGGCACTACTACGATAACGAAGCACACAAAGAAATTACTTTTACGTCTTTATTTTAAACTCTGACATACTTTATAAGCTACTCCTATTTATTCTGGTTACTTTAAGCAGATGAGTTATATAAACTTACCAGATTAGAAAACATAAAGTTGGAGATCTCTAGTCGTAAAAATGTTATGTTAGCTCTCATAATTTCATAATTTTTTGCTACATTGCCATAGACCTAAAGAATCAAAATTAATTATAATACTAAACCATAATTATTTCAAGTAACATTTGGAACCATTTCATATGATAAATTGCAATTTCAAGTCAATATTATTTATTACCCATTAACCGAAAATGGCATAGATAGATGTGTAAGAAAATAACTTTTTTCGTAATTATGGAAGTTGTCTATGCCAACAAAGGCCTTTTTACTAAGAAGGTTGTCAGATTCTTTATCTTTGAGCTTCAATTCTTATTTCAAACTTATGAATCCAATCTGTTTACGAGAGCGACATTCCGAACTCCAAGTTTAAAAGTTCATTAGTACAATATTCAATGCCGTGTCCTGTGCGTTCATTTAAATATTAATTTTCCGGTTACCTACATTAACACGAGGCTTGTTTCTTAAAGCGCTTTATTATTTTAAAACAATGATGACAACGCGATTTCAAAGGGTTTGCCTTGTTTCTTTCTTATTTATATTTGTAAGTACATATCGTCAATATAATTACTTATCATGTAGGTACGTAAAAGTGCGGTCGTCAAGGGCGTTGATACTCGTAGTTTTAAGCAATTTAGTGGTTTCTAAGAATAATTATCAAGTATTTATGAAAACACTACCCTATTAAGGTATTAATATTTCCCACGCTTAACAAAAGGTAATCTAATTTTGCACACAAAGGTTTTTGTATGCTGTATAAAACAATATTTTAAATTTATGTTTGATTTTAAATTAAATTAAGAAGGTACACTTACAAAATTGTAATAGGTAAACAACATTGATTTAAAAAATAAATTTTGTGTGCCGGTCTAGGAATAGCACCAACTATGCTCTAAGAGGAGTCTATTTTAGGAGGAGGTAAGTTTATTTTTAAGTTTAATCTCTAACAACTTTGTAACGTGTAAAAAACTACAAGTTAAAAGCAAGTGTTTTGTATACCTACCTAAGTGTCAAACTAGTTAAGCAAACATAATTTGTAAAAATCGATTTCTCCCACTCACACAGAATCAATCTGCCCAAGGCCCGAGCACACCCACCAGCCTCTAGACCTAGAGCAACCACTGTATTAAAAGAAATGGGAGGTCTTTTTATACTGGTCATTTGAGTGTAGTCCTGGCATAGTAACTACTACATTATCCATGTGGATCTTGTGTTGAGCATTTTGATTCGAAGTTTAATCTATGGCAGCTCGCGCTTATTATTTTTGAGAAACATAATATTGTTACATAAAATAGTATGTACCTACTTAAATAGTTGAAGTTTTAGATTTCACTTATTTAACCTCTTTAATTTGTTGAGTTTACAATAAATCGAATACACAATAAACATAAAAGAGAGATCATATCGTATTTAAACTTTTTCAAGGGTGGCTCCCGCGTTAACCTCTCAGAATATGAATATGTACGAGCAAAGCCATCAGACCCCTCGGTCTATACTTCATTATGTTTATTGTTATCCCTAGAAGCCATAGACACAGTAAAAAATCTTATTAATAATTTAGTTTTTGGCTATGGTGGAAGTAGTTACTCTATTATTCAATATTTAAACTATTTGCCAGTTTCCTCCAAATCGGTAGAGTCGAGTCAATTAAACCAATATATCCGACCGAACAATCCTTTATACAATTTTTAAGTAAATTATTATTTAATTTAATTTAATTTCACATTACCTAGTTAACTCTACCAGAGACATGCAAAAAACACAAGTTTGGACCTTAGTTTTGTAAAATATTTAAGTTCACGTTTGTTCTTTTTGCGTTGTGTTTTTATGTGGTAAGATCCTACGAGACGGTATCGCCCAAAGCGTTTTTTTTGTTCGTTGCAGTCTTGCAATCGAGACTACCTGTTTGGTAAGTGATATTTTTATTTAAAAATAACATGATTTTGCTCTGGCATTTAGGAAGAAGTCAATTATTTATGTAACATACATGTAATGAATTTAAAAAATATTGTTAAAGAATAATCTGGCTAGACCAGATTATTTAGAATGGATATAATATTAGCTATGATTTAGTTAAACTTAGATAGATACAAGTACCTATAACAGGCCCGGAAGTGGGACGTAATTTGCCGTTTGAAGTTATGAAGGCACCTACGTTTGGCCCCAGAAGTTTACATACTAAGTTTACCTGTAAACGACAAACCTAAGCTCTAAACATATTTTCCAGCACAATGATTTTTACTATATAAAATCATTGTTCCAGCACTAATAATACTAATATTTTTGTCTGTGCTAAAGCCTCCTTGCTTACAAAACGTCGACAGTGACCTCTCTGCAGTCTATGGGCCGCCCATAACACATTAAATTCCCCCCTCAGCAGCTCGTAAACCAAACGAATCATCGTGGATACTCAAACATAATGTCAAACAAGTATTTTAAGTATAAATGATAAAAGCTTTTGATAACTTCTCGACATTTTAATGTACCTACCTAGTTCAAATATGTTTATTGGGTCTGTACTTTTTTAAATTCTTATTTACCATTTCTTTTAAAGGTTTTTGTTTTGTGTTTTTCGAGATTTCAGGTTTAAAGAAGTGTATTCTCATACAAACAATATGGTTCACTTATAATGAGATTATAAATTATTCTAAGTTTTGTATAAGTACTTATAAGAATTATTTTTTTACCTCTGGTACCTGATCTTAGTAGTATAGTTGTGAAAAATTACCAGACAAGTAGGTATACCTAGTTCCGATTGTTGACTAATGTTATTATGAAAAAGTGTGTAAGTTTGGACGTTTATTGTCTCTCGTGGCAAAAAGACAAAATTTAGCTGAAATTTTGTACGAAGTTAGTTTGAGTGTAGGAAAACATGGGCAATATTTTCCGCGGAATATCCAATCATATCGCGGGTAAAGTAGAATACGTAGTAGGTACCTATTATAAGAAACATAAAAGAAAGCATTCATGTCTCACATTCGTTTTCATAAAATCTTCCAAACTTCCAACTACTCGTAAATTGAGGCCTAAGTTCAACTTTGTTCATTGAATTTTAAATTAACTGGGACATTTCATCGTTACTTTAATGTGAACCTTTGTCCTTGGCAGATATACCTACAGGATATTGTTAATATAAGTAGGACAAGCTGGTTAATATTAATTAAAGAAAATATTTAGTTCTACCTGTGACCGAAATTTTGAGATCCTACAAACCAGATTGTCAGACAGAAACTTCAATCTCATTTGAAATACCTAAATAAATAAAATATGGTGTCTAAGCTTAAAGCTTATGTTACGAATGCTAGAATTCTGATATATCTGACAGTTATATATATTATAGGTACATTATATAACACCCAAGGTTTTCGCCCGCTGCGCCACAGAATTCGCCAATTGATCGAAGTTACTAAGAATAACGCTGCTTCCCGTCTTCTCTCTCACCCGCTCGCTGGTACGTTTCGTACAAAAATATATCTTAAAACAGGTCTTTCTACTTAAGTTAAAGGCGCAGGTAATATCTAGACCAGCTATCACAAATCCACTACATATTTGATTAAAAATTAACGACCTCCGCACCAAGGTTTTGAAATGAATTGTGTCAGTTTTGAACAAAGTTTTGCGTAGGCACTAGGCATACACAATCTAGAGCTTAATACTTAATCTAAGTTATTCTAATTTCTAACCAACTTTGTAATATATCCTCAAGACTTTGGGGATGGGTTTAACTAGGGAGACCCTTGTCCAGTAAGCTATTTATAGATAGCCAAAACAATAATGGGCGATCAACTAAATCGATAAACCATCCCCCCTCCTAAAAGTGTACCTACCTAGGCAAAATTTTCAAAGAGTTCGGTTTGTCATTTATATGCAAATGTCAATTATCTAGACCGAGGTTTAGACGAAAACGAAACTCTATTTCAATAAATATCCGATGGTGGATATTTGTTTTAATCATAGGTACTTACCATGATTTTTTAAAAATAAATGTTTTTTAAGTTTCCCGATATTTAAATCATGGTAGGTTTCAAGTTCAAATATTGTTAAAAAGCAGGATAGCTTAAAAATACAAAATTAGGTACCTACTACCACAGACCAGTGCTACTACCTACCTAATTTTAATTATTTTATGGAAATGCGACCAATTGCTGCGCCCTTACAGGGTACATGTATTGACATTAAGCAACTACTTACCACCTAAGCTGACATAAACTGTACATGTATGCAATTAATAAATAAATAAATAAATAAATAAATAAATAAATAAATAAATAATCGTTTTTTTGGTATACATAATGAAAAATAATATTATCAGCATGGTTAAAGCCATTTTTGGGACAATGATTCTAAAAGCTGTTGACGTACCTGTAAACGCATGCCAGGAAAGCGAACATGATTATCAACGCGCCCAGATGGTATTGCCCCGCTTTATTACGTCATAGTCATACCCTCACACCACGCGCTATACACTGCCGAAAACCACCATCGAATGCTAACAGCTTCGGTACAAAACTAGCGATGCATGTTATAAGATACGGAGGAGTCGTTTGCGTGAAGAGTCGAAGTGTAGTGGTGGAAGCCTATTACAGAAAGACACACGTGATGTAAAGCCGTGTAGAGCACTTTTCCTGGATATTTCATTCAAATCGATATGGAATAAAAATTTAACGTTTATTTAAATTTTTTTTATTAATGTGTTATATTGTTTGTCGGTAATTTTATTATTAAGTATTAGGTTAGCCGACCTATCATTTAGGTATTAATGACTTAAAAAACCGAAATGTTAATGTTCTGGAATTATCACACAAAATGAGATAAAACATTTTTTTATAAAACCACTTTATATGCCAATTGCGTATATTTAAATTATAGGTAATGTTGGGAATTGAATAACGTTGATAACTGCGTACCTAACGCAAGTATTTAGGTAGGTACCTAGTCTACAAATACATTTTGTAGGTACCTAGTCTTAAGCTACTTTTAATTTTAGAATTGATAATGTAGGTAGATAGGTATATCAGTCGTTATTTTCCTTTCTCTCTACATTAACTATAACCATCCAGGTTCAAAATGTTGAATATAACATGTCTGTAGTTATCTGAAATTACCTATATAAAATAAAGGTGGCAAATTAACCAAGAATCTACGAACAGAACTCTAAAAAATAAACAAAATATATTTAGTTAGGAATCTCGCTACTAGATGGCGTTGTCAGTGCCGCAAAGAGTATTAGTACAGTTAGCAGTATAATAATCACCCCTATTATTTACGTTCCCACAGATAGGTTAGGACACAGGGACTACTCTCTTCACTTGAGAGATTAGGCACTAATTCACCACGCTGGCCAAGTGCAGGTTGGTGAATTTGACATGTTTTTTATTAAATTTCAGAATATTATACATAAGTATTTTTTTTATGTATGCTTTAAAAACACATGCTATAAGGCTCTAATCTAATCGTGAGGAAACCTGTGCTCAAATATTTTTCAAAAAAAAACGTGTGTGTTCAGCAATACCTATAGCAATTTGGCGGTATCTATATGGCATGTGGTTTATTGAAATGGAGCGAAGTAGAACAATCAAGTTTCGACAATTATCAAGTTACGCTGGCTCCAGTTTATTTTCCCTTTGCATTAGTTTGGTTATAAGCAAATGAACAAAAGCCAATATGTGTATTTAACGGTAACTTACGGTTTATTTCTAGAACTCATTAATGTATGCTTTTATGATGTGTGGAGGTATGTTGTAATTTTGACTCGATATTGGTGTTTACTGAATAAAAAATCTTTAGGTACCATAGTTTGAGCTTGTGGTATGAATGAATATTTGTTGCACTTTAATGTCAAAGTACCTACCTAAACCTTTTTTGTTGTTTAGTTTGACCAATAAAGAGTTTGGTCAGTCAACATCTGTTCAACATAATGTAAAGGTTCTTTTTAACTACTTTTTCCATTGAAAGAAAGAAAGAAAGAAAAAACATTTATTTTGACATTGCATAGTCATCTGGTGAACCAGTCAGTCAGTCTTGTGCAGTTGCAGTTACGGTGTAGTCGATATCGAGAATATAGTTAAATCTAGTACTTACCATGAGTTCCATAAATGCCCATCTATCGCAACACGAATGTTCTCAAATCGTAGTTCTGAGAGATTTGGGAAGAAACATCTCGCAAATATCGGAAGCATTAAACATGCCGGTAAGTAAGGTATTTAGTTATTTCGAGTATAGGTTTATTTGGTCCATATCATAATTGATATTACTTACCTACTTAAGATATGTAGGTAGGTAGGTAATATTACCTATGTTAGTGATATTAAACCTCTATAGAAAAAAAGGCTAGGTAAAAATAAGCTTTTTAAATATATTTGCAAAATAAAAATGCAATATCTAGCTAAGTGAGTTAATACATAAGTGAATTAATAGGTCAAATCAATCCAAAGGTACCTATTTAAAATAATTTTTATTTTCTTTACAGAGAGCAACATCTCGACGCTGGTTAAAACATAATGACGAAAATCAGTGCAGAACAGTGAACATCAAACCAGTGATCCTAGTGGGGCCTACTTCACCCCAGTACTCAACAGAAACTTCTAGAATGGCAACATTCGCAAATTGGCCTAATGCGGTTATCAGTCCTAGGGATTTAGTGGAGGCTGGTTTTTTTCATGTCGTTAACTACGTGTTAAATGTTTTTATTGTGACGGCGGCTTGGAAGAGTGGGAAGATTCAGATATTCCGTGCGAAGGTGTGTTATCGGTGCTCATATCTGTACGTGATGTAAGGGAATATGTCGCCAGTGCCGTCAACTCTTCCCGCGCACCACTCCGTCTCTTCCCGCGGGTGACGGTCGCAAGAGGAACCGGATCAAAATTAACACAGAAAAAAATTACTTTTTACTATTACTGCGGGAAAATGCATTAGAATGCGGTAAATTCCGCGGGTGGAATATAACATAGGTACCAACACTAAACACCATCAAACTTTAGAGGATGTAGCTGGGACTATACAATATTTGATTGTTGTATCCCATGTCACCGGACACTCTACCTGCGCAAACAAAGACCCTAGTGTTTTATTAATAACCTTTAAAAGTTTAACCGTAAAACAATCTATTGTATTAGAAGTCTTGGTCTTGGGAATGTAACAAGTAATAAATACATACTAATACTAACTAATAAATGTTTGTTTCTTTTCATACGAAGAGTAGGGCCCTTACTGTATTTTATACTGAAAATTAAAAATAGCATGTGGCACTTGGTCAGTTAGATCAGTCATTCAGTTAGAATAGGGTCCCAAACAACAAAGTTTATATTGGTAGTAGTGATAGCAAATAGAAAATAGTCCCCAAACGATATCCTTAAGTTCCTCAGCTATCGGAGACTTGGTGATTGGTGACTTGGAGTCATCACACCATCGGAATTCGGGCGCGAGTCAGCTGCTCAAAACTCGATTGAAAAAGTAAACCAGCAACCATTGTGGCCGGAATACAAAGGAGAACCCGATACCTCGACATATTGAAATGTGCCCGTAAGTGATTACAACCTTCTTTTTACGTTAAATACGTGATCTTAGTTGGGTTTTGGTTAATTTGACTGGGTAAATAAATGATATCACTTCGGACTGTAACATGCAAGCTTTGTTTTCAAAGGATTATTTTTTAGAACTTCTCTATGTTGCTATTTATTGACTATTGTTTATGATCGGTGGTTCCGATCCAAGTTTTAAAGAAGGACTAAGAAAACACTTCAAATATCGTTAACTGTTGCTGAATTAAAACATTAAAACAATACAAAATTGAATGATCTATTCATAAAGGTACGTAATTAATTCATCGTAATTAAACCTTTCTTAAACAGACAAGACTATTTACGCAAAAAGTAATTTAGAAAAACTTCCAGTCAAATCACCGAGGAAAATAAACCGCATTGCGTATTTTGAGAGTTCAAATTTGAATGGCAAGGCGTTGAGGCCAATGCCACAAACACATGTTGGTATCGACTGTCCAGTTAAGCTGAGATCCCCTGCCCCGCGGGTTACCTACTGAATGTTTGAGACAAGGGGGTTGATGGAAGGTTTTCGGGGTTCTAGAGTATCTGGTCGGTGCGAAGGGGCGCAGAATGGGAATCAATGAACTCGGCTGAGCGGCCGACAAAGGACGTTTTGGCCGGCAGGTAATTATCTTAATACCGACCTTTTTTCTATACTTCGCTATGGGTGATCTTAGGAATCTACACCACTTTGCAATGAAACGCCATCAGCGCAAATGTATCACAATGTAGCAACCTGGAGCAAACCTCTAGGTACGGTACCTACAGTTGGGTTGGGTGGGAAAAAGTGCTCTCGTGGTGGAAAAAGTATTTAACTTGTGGTTCTGAGTTCGATAAAATTTTAATCTATAGGTACTTACCTACCTATATTATAAATCTGAAGAGTTTGAACGCGCTAATCTTAGGCTTAGACATAATAATACAGCGGATCGGCTAGTCTTTTATAAATCAGGCAAATTATCAGTTAATTGTGAAATAAAATGTTTAGGTAAAGAGTTACCTACATTTTATCAATTATATAAGAGGTTAAATAGTGTAATAAAATATACTAAGTAGGTAATTAAGTACTTACCTACTAGGTACTTAGTATAAGAACTGACGTAATTGCATTGTGTTATTCTATTTGTTACTTCATTGCATTGAAACATTGCTGTTGGTCTATTCAAATGCACTCTAAGAAATATTTATTTGTCTCTCAAACTTACAAACTATATTTATGCGATCAGCTAAGCTATGTCTATACCGAAGCCTTGTTTTTAAATTTAATCTACTTTCTTAACTTCCAACTCAATCTCCCTCCCTATTCTGTCCTATATAAGGTCAACCGGGGCAAATGCGTGGTATTTCTCGATCACTTCAAGATAGAGCCACATTGTGATCAAATGTATGGCATTATCCACTTTTTGAAACTGTAGTCCAATATTATGGCTTTTTCTGCACAAAGTTCAATCAGCGATATCTTCCCTGGAGCTTTACAGATGTTTCAAATTGACTTTTTATTTTAAATGGGAATTTTAGATGCATTTGCCCCGCTTTGGGAAAATGCGTCTTTATTGTATAAAAACTTTATTGGTAAGTTTTTCGTGATCATAACTAGATATAACTTTTTGGTTCAAATTTCTTTGCAATAGTATGATACTTAAACAAGTCAAAAATAATAATTGACGCATTTAGAGACAATTTAGTAAAAAATGGGGAAATGCGTCTATATTTTGATAGACGCATTAGCCCTCTGTTAAATCCAGATGTTGTCAACATTTTATTTGGGTACGGACAAACTATCAAAACTCAACAAAAGTCTAAAAATAACAAATGTAAGTAATACGATGGGACGATAGTAGACAAATTTCTACGCGTGAGATTTTGATAGAACCGTAGAACAATACAGATTATAACAAAACACAAATTTGAAGGCTACACCGCATCTTTTTAAAATTAAAGTTAAGTATATTCTGACTTTTGTATATTTTCAAATAATAATTTGACAAAAACGATATAAAAACTTCCATGAGACAAGATTTTATTTACATTTAATTTTCATATTAAAATTTGCCGACATAAAAAGGTTGACGATATATGTTTTGGGGGTAAATGCGTCCCACAGTCGCAATTGCCCCATAACAGCAGACGCATTTACCCCAATAAATTAAGCCAAACCTTATAAATGGAAACATTATTATTTCTTTAAATAAAGCTTTTTCACTAAAAATAACTGTCTGTGTATGTAGCCCATAGTTTATTCCTTACAATGATTATTGAATAAAATCAGTTAATTATAGAAAACTAATGACTAACATGGATTTAGTAACTCGCCTCACGCAGTCAAAATTTGTTCAAAAACGTGCAATTTTCAAAATGGCCAATTACTCGAATATCTGAACTGCCACGCCATCCACACGAACTGCATGTTCTGTATTTAGTTCAAACAAATGCAACTAGATGACAGAAGTCAACGTATGTTGAATAGTTCTCGAATAAATTCAAAAAAACGCATTTGCCCCATAGACGCATTTAGACTGGTTGACCTTACCTACGTAAATATTTTAGACTAGCGTTCCGCCCTGCGGCTTCGCCCGCGTTTTAGACTTTCCCCCAATTTTCTTTGCTATATTATAGCCTATGTTACTCGGGGATAATGTAGCTTTCCAAAGGTGAAAGAATTTTTGAAATCGGTCCAGTAGTTTCGGAGCCTATTCATTACAAACAAACAAACAAACAAATCTTTCCTCTTTATAATATTAGTACTTATAGAAGTATAGATATAGACTAAGCAACGGATTTTTAATTCATCCATTTTCATTAAAGAGGAAGTTTTAAAATAATACGACGAGGCGAATCTATCAGTTCGCTAGTTAGTATATTTTTAGAACTTACTAAACATCTGACAAAATAATTTGTCCCCCATACAAGTAGATATAAATATACGTACAGCATTAGAGCGCGATTTCCGCGACCCTCCTTCACAAGGGTGCAATATCTCAAACCCCTTTATTTACGCGCTTCGGATACAAAAGGGCCCTTTCTCATTCCTGGGGTTATGATTACAGCTTGTAACCTTTTGATTTTATGATAATTTAATCAATTAATTTGTTGAAATTGTGCACTTTACTTGGACTTTCATTCCCTGGAGTGTAATTATAATTAGTATCTAGCTATTCAAGAATTTAAGTATTTTTTAGGACATTACGTCCTGTGTTAGCTAGAAACTTTATTTCTTTTGTTAGCACTAGAAATGTGTTGGCCTTAAATTTTCACTCGAAATATTTTTTTGCGATAAGGTTATTCTTTGTTTATAGTTGAGTAAATACTACTTGGTATTTTAAACGGATTTTTTATGTGTCCAATATTCCTGAGAAACCAGTACTACTTATAGTTTATTACTCAATCAATCAAATCAATCAAAATCAAGTTAATTAGATAACATTGGCTTAACTTTTTCAAATTTTATTCGTAAAAACCTTTGCATCAAATTCTTTACGAAACAACCTTCGAAAATGTTTATTATCCCAAAAGTTCATGTTTATAAAGTGGTAGTTCCAGAGATGTGTTTAGTCGCACGCATGATTGGAACCACGCCAGTGTTGCCAGACGCCATTACTACAAGGACTATGTAATAGCTGGTAATAGCTATCAACGTCTGGTTAAGACTTATCGTAGCTTTAGGGTGATTTCCCGCAAGAGCTAGCTTCGTGTTCACCAACCCGCACTTGTCCAGCGTGGTGAATTAAGGCCTTATCTCTCGTCAATGAGAGAAGTCCCTTTGTCCCAGTGTGTAGGTTGGTAATTGGGGATTGTGACTAGAATTTTTTTTATTTATATGCTATATTATGCTATGTATTGTAAAGTAGCCGATGTTATTCTGATAAGCTACATTATTGTAAAGTTTCATCAAAGTCCATTTATTTATTTAATTATTTATTCACAACACAAACTGTACACAGTAGTTAATGCGTAAAAGAGTAACTAACATCCATAATTATTTTTACAAACATTCGCATTTATAATATCTATAAATTAAAATATATATTTTCGCCGTAAAACCTTAACCTTAACTCCTGGTCCTAAGCAATTTCCCCAACAGTTTTCAGCTCCTCAGCTCACCAGTTATTGAGTTATAAATAGTGTAACTAATACGAACTTCTTTAATATGTTAAAGATATATGTCTAGCACATATAAGGACAATAGGTAGCCATTGATCACTGCCGACAGGCTGCGTAGGGCACAGATTTATGTCCCAGACGCGCCAGCTCAGGGCACCACCTCACGCAGACAATCAGACTCACTTTAATTAAATAAACCTCACACTTGGCGCTCGCAAATAACGTATGAACTATGAAGTGTGCTTGAAAATATTTGACGATCTCAGTAGCACAGCGGGGGAGGGTCCGTCCGCGACAATAGGTTGCGGGTTCGATTTCCGCTACGGAACAAATAATTGTACAATCTGCTATATTTGTTTCGGGTGTTGTGAGTGTTATAATTATAATAATGTGTTGTGTACATTGAAAAATATGAATCTATGTATGTAAAGTATATCATGGAGTAAGTAAGTTTGTTTTGTAAGTTAATTATCCAAGAAATAGCAGGCGCATCATTTAATATGTGGCAAGCGTAGAGTCTATCCTAGCAAGTAATGACGACTCGCTTTCACTTATATTATTACTATTATTTATGTTTGTTTATATTATTATTTTTTGGACAGACACATAACGGCGATAGGCTATAAGGCAACACTGGTTAATCTTCTAAAATAATGCCGGGTTTGTGTGTGGAATATGGTTTGTGGTTAGAGATTAGAGACTATTTGCATGAGTGTTGCTATATTGTCCGTTATTTATTACCATAAAACAGAAAAATCGCCTGAAAATACTAATGTTGATAGTATTGTTTGCTAAAACGCGCAAATCTCTTTGATACAGTATTATAAAAAAATCATGGGTAAAGAGTTCCCAATTTGCTATTCTGTATTAAAATTAGGCCAGAAGGTGTCGTAGTTTAGACAAATTTTTGTTTATGTTTAACTGACTTTGAAAAATACAAAAATAAGTTCTTAAATTGAAACCAATTTAAAACCCCATTCAATTTCCTAACCCTGTACAAGTTGCATAACAATTAAATTCTAACGCTAAACAGTGGCAGCTCTACACCTGAGACATTTTTAATTATCGAAAGTAAACATCCAGGAATCCGTTACGGGACTTCATAAATGTAAATTGGAGGCGCGCATCCCGTTTAGCGCCCCCCTCCCCGCCCGCAGCCTTCCCCCCACCCCCCATAAACGGGGCCGGTCTGGGTTACCAGCTGCGAATTATGCCGCTTGATCTGACAAAGAAAATATTTCTATGAATTCATAGGGAATATTAGAAAATAACAGTTTATGATACTAAAATAAATATGTAGTACCTAGGTACAATGTTAGTTAAATCACGAATACTGGGTATGTGAAAAACTTAGAATCAGGTATAGGTTTTACCAAAAGTTTTGCTTGACACTCAAAACTTATCGTGTATCTATCACCAAAAAAATTGCATTCCTCAAAGTTTATTATAATGCTCATGACGATAATGACTGTAGGATACTATTATAACCTTTGTAGGTAATAACAAAAGACTAGATGCGTAACCTGAATAAAGGAACATTATTCTAGGGATTATTTAAACTTCAATAAAAAATCAAAACGAGGAAAATAACAAAAAGCACAATCACAAAACAGAACACTTTGTAACATCATCCTTATATAAAAACTATTTACAAACGTTGCGACTTTCAGGCCATCCCATCCGGCAACACAGAGCCAGAACAAGAACGAGGCTTGCGGTACATCACTACAATATCGTCTTTGTTACTGTATCGCGGGAAACTTTTCACTTCTATCCCCAGGAACCAATTCATTTCTAATTAATCCGGCCCCATCTGTTGACTGCGAAAGGTTACTTTGATTTAGGCAGGCATTTTGTTTTCCTTAGCTAATTAATCTTATAGTGCGTATGAAAATGTTAATATTCCCAAATTCCCAATGTTAGGAAACACAGGCTTATGAATAGAACTGCCACGTTAAATACCTGAATACGGGTAGTTGCGTGTTTCTGCGTGTACTAATTAAATACGATCCAACACTGAAATAATTTATCAAACTAGCGGTAGGTACTGAGACCTGAGATTAGTAGGTACTTTCTTGCGTATTGGTACGTTATCCACTAACCTCCCGTTTATAAAATAAAGCATTATAGCCTTTCTCGATAAATTTAACTCAATATTTAATAAACTCAGAGAAATTAGTCAATCTAAATAATAATATAAAAAAGTTACATATCTGCTTGCAATTCTATATTAAAATCTAGTTTCACTATTTGATTGTTTAGCTTTAGGTTATACGAATTGGATGACCATTTTAGGCAGTGTAATGGTAAACTAGAGTGATTCATACAAGGATAAATGAACATGAATCAGTATTGATGCTTTTGGTTCGTCTGCATTAAACGAATCTTGACATTCAGTTTGAATTTACTTGTGACGTTACTCAATTAGTTTTCAGAATTAAGTGTTGGGTTTTTACCGAGAATATCGTATGTATATATATATATCTTACTCCAGTGAGTAAGGCAATAAGTGATTTCTAATACTTTCTTCAATTCATTCTTTATAATTGTGTTAATTTGTTGTTTAAATACCTAGGTATAGTAAAACCATTTTTAAACTGAACGCCCCTCCACCGCGGTTACACGTACATGCAAAAAGGTGTATAGATACAACACACATAAATTGATCTTTGTCATTTGATGTTCAATAACGTATTTAAGCAAACGGTATCACTTTGACAGACAGATGAGCCAATGTTACAGTAAAGTTGTAGCACGCACACAAGTATATTGATGCAATACGTATTTCCTCTCACACGTTGAAATTATCACGGTTTTGTGGAGGGGAGTTCATTTTAAGTCTGGATCATCTATACCTGTTTTATGAAATCAAACTATTAGAAACATTATTAGGTTATCCGAAGTATCTGCCACAATCCGCATAGATATTCTACTGAGGCACCCGCGCCATTTCAACCAGACAGGCCCCGACGAAGCGGCCACACTCGAATACTCTACTCGGATAATCATCTCTTTCCACTGAAAACACAACCTTACCCCAACCGTACAAGATCGAAAATACTCCAAAAAACTCTTTCAAAACTAAATATCAAAGAAATTGTGGCAGCTCTGTTACTTTTGACCGAATATTCGTAGCGTTAGTTGATTTGCAAGATTTTTTATGTTTAGTTAAGTTTCATACAGTATCAACTTCATGTTGGGATATAGGTACGGGAAATTCACGAATCTTCTTTACGTTGGATTTGGTCAACAGTTTCCCAGAACGTGGGAACAGACCGGACTTAGTGCATTGCGGACCGGTGAGCGGTCGTGATCCGTATCATTGCAGTGTTGGTCCTGAAGAAGTCCCACGTTCTGGAACGAAACTGTTGACCAAAACCAACGTAAAAAAGATTCGTGAATTTCCCTTTAATCCTAATACGAATTTTTCAAACCAAGACAGTTTCTTATTAATAAAGATCATGATTTTTATGAAATGCTTCAAATTTCTAGAATTTTCGGTAAAATCTATGAAGAGACGACATAAAACATAAGCATAAAACACGTGCTTTAACGGCGAAAGAAAATATCGTGAGCAAATTTGCTTATACGTACATTTTCGACGAGGTCGTCTTTTCTCTGGATACGACCGATTATGCTGAAAGGATTAATGGTCTTAAAATATTCTTAACCTCCGTACAACGTTCTGTACTACAACGCCCAGAATAGCATTGGTTTACAGTAAATAACGTATAAATCACCTAATACTATAGGATAGTATTAGATTTACGAGAATTTGTGCAAATTATCAGCTATTATTTCTTAACTCAAAATTTTAAAGGCTTTTAAGTTATGAAACCCACATAAGGGTTTCATAACGATTATTTTATTTGTCAATTAAATAGAGATTCGATTAAGTAGTTAATAAATTTTAAAAATAAAGGATCATAATAAAAGTTGTTGAACGTTGTCTGTAAGCTTACGACACGTTGCGGATATTACCTTCATCGTATTGAATGTACTTGAAAACTGTTAAACTCAATTTAATAACACGGTAGATTAACGTAGGTTTATATTAAACGATTTATTTTATTATATTTTCAATTTTAGAACCTTATAACTAGGAACTAAAATTGACGAAGCATTGTTGATGGGTATTTGTAAATGAGTAAATTAGACGATAATCGGATTTTTGTAGCATAGAATCAAAAAGCGAATAGGTACAGAATTTACCTTTTTTGGTTTTCGGAATTTTACATGCTGGCCGCATATACATATACATACATGACATGTGTGTAGTTTTGACTTTTCTTAGGTCCGCTCCACACGGCCTCAACGATAATAAACATGACATGAAATAATATTTCACCTGTTCCACATTAAATAATAAATTTAATACCTATTCGTATTTTTAATTCAAAAGCATATTCAGAGGTAAGTTATAAGCAAAATGGTATCGATTTATCAACAAACATTTGTAGGGCACTTAGATGGATGGGAGCACGGCACGAACACTAGACAGATCTTAGATAGCCCTGAAAGGACTATTTCAGCTATTAAACTGATGAATAACCGACGATTTTCACCCTTGATTGACTATGTTACAAATAACAACTCGTACATTGGTATAAACCACATATTATTATGGAAAGATAAATTTAGACACGCATACCGAATCTTTTAACTATTAATGTTTTAAGAATATGAGACAAGGTAATTGGGGACACAAACAAATTTAAATCATAAATATATTGAAATAACACCAGACTGAACCGGATTTAACGGTACATATCGATAGATAGATCAATGCAATCTAAAAATTAAAATCGAAAACTAAAAACGAAAAATTCATTCAAGCCTTTGATAACTGTCTCACCAAAAAAACAAATTTATAATTTCACAGCCGGTTTTTGCGTTCGTCCAAAAAAGGAGATGTTGACGTACGGCCTCCTTACTAAAGAAAAAGTGTTTTGTTATTAACGTAGGTTGTATACACCCACGTAAATCACTCAACACTCAAATAGGTCACCTCTTCTATTCAGTGTGTAAGTAGGTAGGTACCTACCATTTATCAGTACTTTAGCTTATACAACAGTGCAGGAAAACAGAAATTCATCTTGTTTGGCTCCAGAATTGACTTCATATAATTCGGCTGAGCAAGTATAGTATACGAAATATATACTATACTTTCTTCTAATTATCTTTCCTCATCATTACACTAAAGTATATTAGCTGTGAACGTTCTATGTGGTTACGGAATAGTACCACCCTGTCTTTTCCCGTAGGATTCGTCGAACCGACTAGGTACAGAAAGATAGCATCTTAGTTCTTTATAGTAACTTAACCAACTTAGCTAATACTTTATTTTCAGCTATTGGACGCCCACTGCTGGACATATGCCTCCCTATATGATTTCCAGTTATTACGGTCGGACACGACCTGCATCCACCGCGAGCCAAACGCTTTCACCAGATCATCTGTCCACCTTGTTGGTGGACGTCCCACGCAACGTTTTCCACTCCTTGGTTTCCATTTTCAATTATCAAGGATTTCTTACAAAAAGTCCCAACGGGTTATTGTAGCATCATCTTAAACATTGTAAATGTAACAATGATATGAATCCATGTTATTTGTCATCCGTGATTCATAAATGACATCATCGCGTCGGGATTTAGTCCCTTGTATGGGATTGATGACTGGTTATATCTATGGGAATTCATCATTATGTACCTAGTAGTTACCTAGGTCGTGTTACAGTTATGACGCAACTTAGATGGTTTCAACAGTTGCTTACATTCTTTAACATTAGGTAGGTTCGTGTAAGTCCGGTAGGTTATTTAGGTCGATTATGATTTAGTTATTTTCTTTACGACACATACAGTATTAGTAATTTGATCAATCAAATAACTAATATAAAGTATAAATTTTGTTTTATGTAGAGTAGTATGAAACTTATAATTACACGGGGCTAGATGTTGCTGTGTAAATTGTCCAGCAACATTTATTTATTTATTCTTTGGCTAACAGGTAATGACTTACGTTATTATTATTTGTTTAAAGCGGATTATATTGTTTGATCACAAATAACAATCTTCTTAACCACACTAGGCTCTAAATAACTATACCTATAGGCAATTACTACAATGTTAATAATAAATATTAATAATAGTCTTCATAGTATACCAGTTATAACGCATTCTGACTATAACAAATGATTCCTTCGGCAGAAATAGATTAAGTAATAGTAACCTACAAGGAACAGGATACACTTTTGGGAATATTATAAAAAATGGCGGAGAATATATACCGTTGTAAATAGCAACGACGTGATTCTTTTATAAAATATTTGTATGAAGTTGCGAGAAACAGGGTATGACGTCACAACCTTCTTTGTCTTTAATTTTTCTAATCTGACCCGTCCGCGGCTTCGCCTGCTTTATTCCCATGCTGGGCTATTAAAAAAAAAGGAACCTTCTTCAAAAATTCTTGAGTTATAAAATTAGTACGAAAAGTGGCACTGATTTTTTTATATACCTACATAGATATATTAATCGAGAATAATTGTCTGGAACTATTAATCTAGATTATTCTAGTTCATTAGTCTAATTCTAAAAGTGGCATTAATTTTATACTCATTACATATTATATAACCTGCTTCACCTTATGTTTGAAATGTTATAGTACCTACCAGGATATCATAAGTTACAGGAGATATTATCATAACACGTTACCTAAGTTTAATACTCGTAGGTATAGAGATGAACATCAAATCACGGTGTAATGACCTCGAGTTCAGTTCGCGCCAACCTTGCTCCTCAAAGTGACCCATTTTCACTAAGCCGAATGTTTACAGGTGATAAAAAAACTTCATTCCTGAACTATCTCTTTCATGAGACATTAAGAGTACCTACTTAGGTGTATTTTGTATCAGGTGAAAACAAAATACTGGTCAGGTTTTTTCTTGACTTTAAATGAGAAAATGTCTGGCTTTGTGTTAGATACTACCTACGTAGAAACGTCTAAGATTTTTATAATTCGCGCCTGTAATAAAGCCCTAGCTTTAAGGTAGGTACGATTCAACTTTTTTAACAAACGACTCAATAATTTGAATCCGCAGATATCATTATTGATTGATATTGGTAAGTATCAGTGTTGGTTGTACTAAAATCAGATAATATGATGGTTTCTTGAAGGTAGGTTAATAAAGGTACCATTAATAGGAAGATGCTATGTCAAATAGGTACAATAAAGCAAATAAGTACTTCACTAATGGTAAGTAAAGTACCTTACCTACCTACCTAATGATGCAATTACCTACCAACCTGTACCTATAGTTAATTTGTCCTAAAGAAATAACCACGTAGAACACATAACGTTTTTTAAATAAAGGCAACTTTTCTTGTGCCCTCAAACAAGGTATAGAATCTATGTCTAGAAAGATCCAATGACATGTAAATAATTTATATCTCTACTTGAACTACACCGTTTATTGGGTATTTAGGACGTTCAAATCTGTGTACAATGACCTCGGTATCGTTCGCGCCAACCTTGCCCGACCGCAATAATGGCGGCGGTCGAAATTTAAAATTTCGAACGACATGGACTGACACGTCACGATGAGACTATGGTCTGATTAAAAAAAACAAAAGAAGAGGCGTTAATTGCTAGTGCAAATTTCAATCGGAAAAGAACAGATGGAAATAATATTACGCGAAAGTGAGCTAGGATGAGCTAATCATACTAGGAAATTTCCCATTCCAAGTGGTATTTTGCGTTGAATATCTTTGTTCGTTGAATACTTAAAATTATTAATATATAAGTTGGTAATGTATTATTACAATGATCTACTTACTAAAGTTCTACAAGAATCTGTGCCTTGGTAATCTTGGCAGGAACTAGTAGGTACCTAAGTCATTGGAAAATTGCCACAAAGAAAGAGTTTTCCCACAGACAGGTTCTAATTTCATGGTGGGTAAGAATTTACCATAATTGTAATTATAAACACTTAAATCGAAGGGTTTTCAAAGTATTTTAATAAAGGTTACCAATTAGGTACCTATCTCATTAAAAATGCACCTTTTTAAAATAATAAACTAATATATAACTAATAGTTTGATGGTAGAGTATGAATGAATATCTTTTTAAAGAAAGAGATTTTAAAGTATCTTACTTGCCTATTGTCGCAATAAATAGAGCATACACTCAAATTATATCGTAAAAGAGCGAAGGGCATTAATTATTACAGAACTGAGGGGGCGTGAGAGAGGCACTACGTTAGAAAGAGACGGCGCGTTCCGTTTTCCAATTATTGTTCGCGCTTCATCAGGTGCCTACATAATTTGACGGTAGTATTTCTTTGCCTGTGTCTATGTATATAAAGAAGTAGACAACAATTATTTACACGATATCGCTTCTTGAGGTATTCATAAACATAAAATTTAGTGAAAAATTTGTCGTAAAAAATCCTTTTCTTACTCAAAAACGTGAAGATCTTCGAAATTGTACGTTATTGTTAAAATAATAATAAACCGCTGTCAAAACTCATCTTTGAGCATCAGTGCCTAGGATTTGGTTCGATTATGTTATGATATTGTGATTTTCTTCCTGATAGAGTCGTAGTGATAGAGCTTAGAAATAATAAAATTACATTATTCGGAAATAATACATAAGTAATTTAATTGTTTATTATAATTATTTTTTTATGAATCTAATGAGATACAACACGACGACGCAAGAGGTTGCGGGATCGATTCCCTAGGAACAAAAGTTTGTAAGATCTGAAAATACTTGTTCCGAGTGTCCGGGTATTATATTATATTATGTATAATAAAACATATCTATGCTTGTATTAAGTAGGATATATATCAGAAATCTATAACTTAATTTATATAAATAAAATGTTGTATCTGTGCTCTCGCAACACTTTGCAAACTTGTGAAAGTGTTTGAGGTGGAACCAGACAGACGGTCACGTAAGACTCGAGTAAAAAATTTCATAATGAGTGCAATATAATTGGTGCAAATGTATTAAGTTGGTAGTGTTTAATACTATTTGGCCAAATATTATCATTAGTTTTCTAAAACCCGTAAATTTTTCATTTCTTTGCTCTCTCTCCATCCAAAGGTTGTCTGGAAGAGATCGCTCTTTAGCGATAAGGCGGCTTGTGCTTGTATCAGTACTTTTGTTGTATTTTGTAATTATTTGTTTGTGTGTAAGTACAAAATAGTGTTTTTATATTGTATTGTACAATTTATACATTTTACTACAATCCACAAATCATGAACTGAATTCACAAAGTAATGGTTTGTAATAATATGTCATACAGTGTAATTATTAACCTAATAAAAAACTTCAATGATAACAAATTTCAGAAATGCAGTCGTTATTCTGCAATATAGGTTTTCAAGAAATCAAGTTTATACTGCCATTATGGATTCAAACCTGGCCATCTATTTAGGACACATCATAACAGTTAATTAAGTAGAATTAAGCAGGTTAATTATCTTGTATTATAGCTTCAAGCTTACCTTGGAACTCATTATGAATAGTTCAGCATCAGCATTTTCAAGCATCATCTGTAATCTGTACTGTTTCAAGTGAGTTTATCAGTTGTCTAATACCGATGGATATGTTTTGCAAGACTCCACATTCACTGATACAAAAGTAAAAGGCTGAGGAATGTACATAATCCGCTGTTTGGCACCAGCCCGCTACAAATCTGGGTCACACGATGCGATTGGTCGCATAACAGAAAGCAAGCGGGCTTTGCAGAAACCGATCTATGATGATGGAACTGCGTCGAGCAATCATCGGTTGGTGTTTTTATTAGCTACTCGTAATTGATGATAGATAGATATTCTATATTTTTTTCCAAAAGTGTCAGCGAGAAGGTAGCACAGGCAGGTGCGCGGCTGGGTTCAAACCTATGGATTTTTCTTCTAGAATCTAGAAAAAATGATGTTCTAGCGATGAGACAAACTTTAGCTTTGTAATATACTTAGATGAATAATCACCTCGGTAGTCAACTTATCCTGATATACCATATACCAGACCCAGTCTGTAACACCTGCCTTTATTCTGTAGGTAAATGGACAGGGTTTAGTGTTAGTAGGTGGGTACTCGTGGATATAATTAGTTTAGGATATTTTTCTTAAATGACTATTTTCTTTTCGTCATCATATGACGTGAATATTCCTTTAATGTAATTTATAGGTAAGTATGTATTTGTATATAAAAGAATTAGAAGGCCATTATATACCTACTCCGTTATTATTCTAGGGGTACTCGTATTTATCTAGTACTTAATCGGTTAATATTTCCTACACGTTTCTATGGACAGAAGACTTGCTTGCATAATATCTTTTTATTTAAATTTCTGTGCATACAATAGACAGAACGAATAAATGTAATCTAAAAAAGGATTTTATGACTTGAAACTAAGTAGGTTTACGAGTTATAAAATATTATATTATCTGTATAGTCTGTAATGCACCTACACTGTACCTACGACATAGCTTATCATAGAAAATTGTTGAAATTAAAAATTTAATCTTTCCATAATTTTTGCGATTGTTGGTTGACAATTCCTGATATATAGAACCTACAAATTTCAGGGTTCTAAAAGATTTTTAAATACTTAAGTTTTTCTCACGATTTTTTACTTTCTTTGGTAAATTATAAATCTAATTTGTTTTTAAAATGCACTTAATTGTTATTGCATATTGCAACTAGGCACACTATAAATTGTATGTAACCATACTTAACTGCCGAATTGCTTCACTAGAGGTTGACATTGCAGTGCGTAATTTGGATATAACAGTACAACAGAGGATCTAACCAAGGAGTAGCACCGATGGGCGTCCCCTTTTTGTCAAAAAATGTCAAGTTATGTACAAGATCGAGAGTATAAGATGATTGATATAGGCATTGTATAATGTGTATTCCTAGTAACGCGCTTCAAAAAATAATTTTCAAAGTTTGGTTTGTGTTGCCTCTAAGCCTTTATAAAACTCCGCGTCTCGGCTCCTTTTGATTTGATACTCAATGGACAACTGACCAGCTGCAGGCCAGCTGATCTACAAAACACGCTGATTGTCACGTAGAGCGCACTATCTCGGTGACCCAACAGATACAATCGTTCACACGTTCACGTTCACTCTGTATAATCTGTGGCGATGCGCGTGAGCAGCGGGAGGGAAAGAGAGAGTGAATGCAGTCCAGTTGAGTTGGGACCGAAAGTTGAGAAACAGGTAGATTACGTAGAGTTAGAAGAATGGTATTGTTGATTTTTGGGAGATTTTGTTTGTAAGGTTCTTTTTACAAACTGAACGTAAAAAATTGTAAAGGATTTAATTGACATGCTGCTTTAGAATTGACCCTATAAAAGGCCGATTTTATGATTTCATTACCTACTTAGATTTTATTATCGAATCGTATAATTTAAGTTAATTCCGAAGCTAGTTGTAATACGCAGAAGTGAAGTGTTTAATGCATATGAACACGAATCTCTAAGTTTTTTATAATGGGATTAATTATTAATAATGGGTCTTAACTTAACGTTATATTAATTTCATCATTATTACGAAAGTTTCACAGTAAGACATTATCTTCACTAAACTCCCTCATTATGGCTATTATCGTATTCAAACTCGAGCAGCCTGTAACAAAGATGCGTGCATGTGTGCGTGCCAAAACAAGAAGCCGTACAAGTAATGTAAACTTGAAAAATTCCGTGCACCGTCGAACCGCTTCAGCACAGGTGTGCAATGAACCAGCCGGCATTATCAGCTGTTCGGCTCGTGCGAGCTTGAACCCGCTGCTGAACCGATCCACTGGGCCACGCCGACACACCCTCCGTCACTCCGACCCCCCATCAGCTATAAGCTGCTCTATCGTAACGTGATAGAGTCGCTTGTGGATGCGAGCGCGGGATCGCTGTGAGAGACGGAAGGAAAGTGAAACTTGCCAGTTGTACGGTTGTTTGTTCTGTGGCAGACGCCTTTGGGCCAGTGGCCGTCGGTTGGCGCAGGCAGGCACACGCTACGCGCGCTCGCTGTCGCCACTGTCAGTGTGTGCGTGTGTACCGTATTGTCAACCTCTATAACAGGTAGGTTTAAAACTTTAGGAACGCATTGGTTGGTATAAACAAAGCGACCGGCGATAAAGAAGGCCGAAACTGGTTTGTGGAAAGGCATCTGGCACGCACTAATTGATATAGCATCAACTGACGTTTGTAATTACCGGGCTCGACTCCCCGAGATACAATTTGTATCAGTTTTGTATAATGCTATAGTATTATGGATATCACTTTCTTCGGCCGCTCAAGCGCAAACTTTGCAATCGAATGAGTATTTATTTTTCGTTTTGGCTATTCTTTTCATGACGGCCTTGCGTCTAGTGACTGGTACTTAGCAAGGTCGTTCATTCGAACCTTAGTTGACCTCATTTTTCGGATAACATACAGTACACTTAGGTACATGGCTATTAAAGCCGAGGCTATGTCGTAGAACAAGTTATTAAACAAAGTGATTGATAAAGCGGGTATCGAGAAAGGGAAAGAGGCGTGAGGGGGAGGGGGGAAGCTCCGTGACGCCGATGACGTAACCAATTGGTATGCGATCGTACAGACAAAGAAATTAGCATTTAATTAGATATTTAAAACGAATCTCTTCTTTGGTTGGAGAAAACAATTTTCCTCTAAGTCTTTTTGACTTTTTTAAACATCAATAGCAATGGACACGTTCTAGGCTCTTATGGTTAAGTACCAGATTAGGACAGTTATGTATGAAATTATCTAGCTACAAGGACGTTTGCGCCAAAAAGCAAAGATTTATTTGTATTTTGCTGAACTCCACGTAGTCTCGTCTCGTAATCACTGTGGTCATAAGTGGAGGAGTATATAGCAATGGGCATTTTATTTTTCTTCTTTGATCTTCTTTCTTTGAAATCGTATTTATAAACTTTAGATAGCTTTTAAGTAAGTAAGTTAATTAAGTTAGCATGCCATATATGTTTCGCTATAGATTTATTAAAGTTGTATAATATTAATTTATAATATTATAATGTTTACACTAAAGACGATGGCCTGTGTAGTATAAACTAAGTAGATAATGCATTTTAAAATTCTGTCACATGCAGAAAATTAATATTCTTATCGTATTATGGTTTACTATGAGACGGTAATTTGGTTGTATGAAATAGCGAAATGCTCAGTCAAGCAAAATAAACGCTTTTGTAGTTTGTTAGTGTTTTAACTTTTATTTAAAAAGAAAATAGCTTTCCGCCCCGCGGCTGCGCCCGCATTATATTTTGTTTGCGGAAATTCTTTTTTCCCGCGATAAAAAGGACTTATCTCAGTCCTTCTCTTGGTTCAAAGCTATCTACTTCATCAATTTTAAGCCCAATTTTGGTTCAGCCAATATTTACAGTACTAGATACCAGTTTTATATTAATTAAACGCCATATTTAAATTTATCCGAGTAAAAAAAGTCAAAGTTCTCATATCGTTGTTTAAAGTTTTTTTTTGGCTCTAAAGTTTGTTGAATGGATACAAATATGAGGGATGATGGGTTTACACATCCGTTCCAATAGTGCCTTCTTTTTTGTAAGGGCGTATTGTCTGATAGATACTAGACTAATACGATCAATTTCAATCTCTACTACGTTCTGATAAAACGTAATTTTCGATGAAGGTGCCGATTATTTTATACAAATAAGTTATAAGTTTCTTGCTTTTTTGTAACAATTTAGAATTATCAATATTCAATCAGAATTTACGAAAGGTTAAGTAATATACCGTATTTTATATTTTAACAGCGACAGCGACTTGCTTTATACTTTGTAGTGATGAATCGTTTTCCTAAAACATACCTTTAATATTCTTAATATTCAAGTTTATATTATCTATATCGCAAGAGATCTTTACCTAAAACTTTTGTACAATACTCAAAGAATCGCGATAGCCCACTAATCATAATTAAAACCTTTTCGAACTAAATAAAGTCCAAATAATCTCCCGGTTACCGACCACCGTATGATTTAGGTACCTTGCTTTCCAGTCCTTATAGCGACAGGGTTCTATGTGACCCGTCCGTGACGTAGCTTAGTACCACTATGATTTTCTCAAGCGTTAAGTGTACTGACCCTTAATACGCCATTATGACTCCACTTAGCTCCGTACTCTAATGCCATTGAATAATTGAAACAAGGTTTATTTACTATCAATATGTGTTATCAGCAAAATTACTAAAGATTATCAAATCTATATCTACTAATATTATAAAGCTGAAGAGTTTGATTGTGTTTATTTGGTTGTATATTTGAACGCGCTATTCTCAGGTGCTAGAAAGGATAAAGGACTACCTATAATTATTATGTAGAAAACGCAAAAAATGCGAGCGAAGCTGCCGGCGGATCGGCTAGTTATCTCTAAACCCCAAGAGAGACAAATAGCTTCCGTACAAGTGTACATTTTTTATATATTTCTAATTGGCGACAACTTTGCTAACTTCAGGGCTCATTTAATATACCTTCGATCCATAAATAGAAACCTTTTAGTACCTAAAGTTCAAGTCGTAATTGGTTAGACTTTTACTCAACTTATACTTTATAAAAAGGCTGCATTGCGTTGAACTCCCTAGGATTCATGTAATGCGATTCAAATTGAAAGTGCTGCAACTGACCAATTCTTGTGACATCTATGATGTATAGGTGCTATTGCAATACGATTGTTTATGAAACCTTGAAAGCACTTCGAGATTCCACGAAAAAATAAATTTTAGTTTTTTGTTTGAAATAACTATTCTTATCTTAGTTATATTATCTACCAATTTGTGGTGTGATAGAAAAACATCAATGTAGGGTAATGAACCCAAATATTTCATAATAAATTATGAAGATACACTTTTCATTTTAGTAGAGTAAATAGTCACAACGTTTCGACTTCACAAAAGAAGTATTCATCGGGCAACGCTCACTTTTCCCGAGTCAAACCTAGAGTTTAATATTGACTTTAAATATAGGTATAAGTAAATTCTATAGTAATTGTTATTACTATGTAATTGTGATTTTACGTAAATCAGACATGAAGTTGAAATAGAATATTAAGTTAATTTAACTTTGTACCCACAGCTTTTACAAGAGTTTTTAAGAAAATATCTTAAAAACGCTCGTATAAGCTGTGGGAAGTAAGCAGGTACCATTATTTGTATCGTTGATCAAACCAATCGAATATAAATAGGACCGCAACAGAATCGCTTAATTTCCGTACCTAGAAAACCCAGCTCGATGCAATACCTAGAATACCTAAAATCTGGCTTAAGTAGCATTAGTCTACAAGTCTAGACTTGGCGATGGCGGTACACGGACAGACAGCACATTCATAATGTATGTTTTGTATGTAGTTGGACAAACTTTAAATTTGTTTTGAACGAATTTCTGTGTTCTAATTTCGTTCTCAGGTTCGAATACCAGCTAGACTATAATTATTTGACGTTTGTATACGAGTATACACAACAATTTCCCAAGTATTCTTTATTAGGATTTAATGGATAAAAATACATAAAACTTATTGTAATAATTACACACTTATAATACAATCAAAATGTTTATGCTACCATAGAGAACATTATCTTTGAATCCGTACTAATATTATTAATTGTAAAAGTACCTTAACTGTGTCTGTATATTGTATAGACATTAGACATACAGAGTACTATTAACTAGGTTCTATCTGTGCAGTACGCCAAAACTACTGCATCAATTTGAATAAAATTTTCTATGGATAGTTTGAAAGCCGGGAAAGGGTTTTTTAACGCGGGAAAATCTTTTTGAGGAGGGCAAAGCGCGTGGCGGTTAGCTCAGATTTATAGACTGTCTAGTTTTCAAATCTAACTAGTAAACCTAGGTACTACCTATATTTACTATTCATATTACGTTTAATTGAACCTATTATCCGATATTATTACCATAAACCGGTCATCGAATAACCTTGTAATTGGAAATCAGAATAATGCCCAAAAAACGATAGGTATCCTTCTTTAATAGGCGCTTATGGTAAGTGAATATTTTAAATGATCGTAGTGTTACATTACCTATTAAAATACAAGCTAACATTGATTATTTAGCTGTGTTGACGAAAAAGTCGTGTATTCAATTCCCGCCACGCAACTCTGAACTTTTGTTTTTTTCTGTAGATAATGTTTAAATCCATAAACCAATGATCCAAATTTGATAAAATCCGTCTGGAACACCAGGACAGGCTATTTAAATTCTTGCACCATTAATATTATATTTAAATTATATTTATTGAGCCTTTATTACGTCATCGTCACTCAGCATTTTAAAGAGTCATCCCTAGGCATTGAACCGAGTTAAAGTTCTAAGGACCTCGCCACTAAGCTATTGAACCTATGACCGAGAGACATACCAAGGTTGAGACACGTAAGAAAGATTAACAAAATGTTTGACTGAAAAAATCATAAGTAGGTATAGTAAAACCATTCTAAAAATGAACTCCCCTCCACAAAACCGTGATGATTTCAACGTGTGAGAGGAAATACAGAAAAACAGAATACACAGAAAAAAAAATTCAGAATTCGGTAGAGGGGCGTTCATTTTAGAAATGGTTTTACTATACTTTATTAGAATTATTCATTAGGTACGATTTTTACTATCATCATGTTTGTACGATCTGCAAATATGTGTTCCGTGGCTGGGTGTTATATTATATGTAAAATAAAAATATGTAGGTAAGTACTTTTATTAAATTATATAGAAATCTATCATGAAACACAATTTTCGAGCTTAATACGGGCGCAGATTAAAAGATTTTAAAGATTCATGTCATTTATTCATAAAATCCTAAAGATCACTTGGAGTTTTTTTTATTATATGCTTTTATATCTGTGATTATAAAATATAATAGATAACATTGGCATATTTTTCGTACTTGTTATACTTTTATATTAAACAAATAAATCAATATGGCTGGACTTATTCACAATTTTGAAGGCTGAAAATCGTATCATCAAACATTATCTACATAACTTATTTAGATTTAAATTGTATTGAGGAAGGTTCAGTTTGTCTTACGACTGCATATACAGTATCTACATAATTATGTTACTTAAATAAATAGGCCTTATTGTAAAAACTTTAATTTCTCTACAGAAATTCAAGAGCGCTTCACCTAGACTTAATTTTCACTAAGATATTTCTTTGTCCCTGATTTAGAGTACTAAAACTCCTATAATGAATGACTGCGCAATATAATACCAACCATACCTTGGCACAAAGTTGAATCCCCTAATCTCCCTTTCCACACTAACTAGCAAATATTCTGTGGCATATCCCTTATTAACTCTCACGTATTCTATGACCCACCCCTCTGCATAATAACTCGCACGTTGTCTATGGCACTGCGGGGGTGCGGTATACAGTCTAACAAAGAGTTGCAAATTACACCACAGATAAAATACCCGTGGATGGAATGCCGTAAAAAGTAACTTTTTATGTATCTCACTAGAAGAGCTGCAGTGAACTGCGCCTACGAATACGAATGGAAACTTGCCTGTTTATTTAATACTTTCAATATCACATTTCAAGATGGCTGACGGAGCGAGAATCGGTGCAAAATTATTTCTTGTTAATTAATATCTTTCGTTAACATTATCACTGCCCATAAAGCACGCTCGTATGTGTAATGGTATTTTGATTTATTTTGCAAAATTACTTCAAGATTCTGACAACTTCCCAGATAACCTTCTTTTATTCTTCTCCTTTTCAACCAATCAGAAAAAGGCTCCCGCAAACATAGAACTGACTATATAGGTGTCTCCTATACCGATTATAATTTTAACGGACTTTGTGTTACAAGATGTAATTTCATTTCTGTCCTTAAATCTGTCATCGATCGTAGAAAAATTATTGCACGCAGCGCGGTCTACAAACAAAATATTCCATTTACCTCATAATGACATTATCAAATTCCATTCTTTGAAAGAAAACATTGCTGTTTCATGGCAGTATCAATTAGCACAGTCTCGCAACTTTTTATAAGTCGAATAACAACGGAAAATGCCCAATATTCTACTCGGTGTGTCATTTCTTTTAACGAAACACTGATTTACTGGAAAAGTAAATTAACCAAATAAAACTACTCAAAATCTTATTTTATTTATTTCTCGAATTAAGTAAGATTAAAGTACCAAGTAATTTTATTACATTGTAAGAAAACTATAATGCTTAAATATTTATTCTACAAATTAGATTTAACCTTGCAATAACTTCTATGTGTACCTACCTATTAATCTAGATTAATAGTTGTAGATTAATACATATTTAAATATCAATTTTAAATATAGGTAAGTATACCTACTAGTTGCATATAATAAATTCTTTGATTTTCAAAGTATTATGTTACCTCACGTAGACCTTACTATTGAGAAAATGTTACAAAATTTATTTATTTTTTAATGTTTCAAGGGTGAATGATAATGATGATAATAATCTTGTACTAACTAAGCGAATCGTCCCAATTCCTAAGAGCCACATTATAGATTAGAGTAGGTAAAGTCGGTAATTTGGGCTCCTGTGCCAAATGGCAAAATGGAACCTTTTGTCGTGTCCGTAATGTGTTACCAGAATCTGGGCTTTAAATGCTAGCGCACAGAACTTTTAAATTCAACTTCATTTATTAACAAAAATACAACATTTATTTATTGCTTACAATAACAGAGCAACGTCTAAAGATAACTAAATATGTCCAGCTGTAGACGTCCAATGGCTGAAATTATGATGATGCACAGTTTGCCAGCACATACCCATTTTGTTATAATATGTATTTTGACTCTAATTAATGATAAACTCTTGTAATAACAATTACTAGTTCCTTCTAATTCTAAGAAACTAAAAATAGATTTGATATAAACTCATTAGATTTTCACGAAATTACGTAGGCGGCTGCCAAGAGAAGGTTACTTCTTCGAAAAAATCTGATTTTCCTTCGACTTTGACGTAGATATGTTTTGCACATCAAATCCATTTTCGGAGGTGGATCAAGATGGTAGAGCTGAATTTTAATAAAAAGAGGCCAAGTGCGAGTCAAACTCGCCCATGAAGGCTTCCGAAGCAGTTTTTTTAAAGAAATAGTAGGTAACTAAGTAATTATGAATTTATATTTTTATGTCAGGTTTACCTTGATAAACTTTCACATACTACGAATGGAGATAATGTTGTTCTGAATCTCATGTCGTCATTTACAAAAACAGCTCTAATAGAATGTATATAAACTACGGCTGTAAGTGATATTTTTGGTTAGTCGGTGGGTGGGTACAGAATTAATATATCCCATGCATTTATAATAATAATTAGCTAATAGAAACACGAAATCAGTCAGCAATCCGGATTTATCGATAACACCTATCTAAACAGCACTTGAACTTGGCAATAGAACAGCCCTCAAAACTAGATCAGGCTGATTTTCATTTGTTTCACTAGCATAACCCCATGTTTTATTCGATTGAATACAAAATGTAAACCGATGAATAATGTCCAGTGTCTTACTGTCGTTGCATGATCGACCTTGTATGATTTTTACCGTAACTTGTGGCACTGCTCTTGCTTTGTAATACAATTTGTTCTTGATAAACTGATTATTAAGTTTCTGGCATGTAAGGTTTATTAATGATTAATAATTAAAAAAATCTAAACGGTTACTAACCTAGTACGTAACCTTGTAAATTTGCCATTATAATATAATGATATTTTACATGCAGTTAGCTAGGTACTAACGAGCCGTGTTGGCTAAGTGGGAGCACACTCGACTTGCGATCTGGAGGTTGTGGGTTAAAACCCCGCGCGCACGCAGAAGTTTGAAAGACAAGTGTCATTCACCAACCCGCACTTGACCAGAGCCAAGCTTGTTAAATCAATGCTTTGTTGATAGTTCATTAAGATTTAGATACCAAGGCGTTAAAAAGTACGAGTAGCGTTTTATGAAAACCAGCGTGCACTTATCCTACTTGCTTTATCTCAGAAATTAATATTACACTTCTGGAAAACAGTATACCTACAGATACAGATGTAGCTACAAACAATTAAATTATGTTCTTCGGAACTGTAAGAAAAAATATTATCCCCGAGAAGATTGCGACCATAGCGCATTTCTGCATCTATTTTTGGAAACAACTCACTGAATGCTCCAACCTTTTCTCTCTTGAAAGGTAAAATATTAACGGCAAAAGTAGTTTTCTTTGTGTTTACGGACATTTCATTTTCTATTTTCATTTAAACGTAGTTTATCGAATTAATGGTAGAGAATGAGAAATTATTTATATTCCGGTTAATGTTTGGTAGCGTTTGCAAATTCAGAAGTTGTAGCTGTTCTCAAAAGGCATATCAACAAAATCATAGTGACCCTTACGTGTCATGAACGCATCACTACAAACAAACAAGTCCAAATAAGGACAAAAACGTATTACCTACTTAAAATGTTCCGATCATTTTACGCGTCGAAGACTTATAGGAAGCGTTCTGCGACCTCCGTAGCGCACGAGGCCGAACCGCTCTCTCTGGCCGACACGCCAGCCCTTGCACCACAGAATATGTACCTACTACAACATCCAAATCCAACATTATATCACCACAGATTATGTATTACTCACTATAGTACGAGTATAGTATACCGCGGTAAGTAACTGTATTTTATTCTGTAGCTGTGTATTCGAGGCAAACTATATTGCTTATTACGTATTTATTGAATTTGCCTTCCATCGCTCTACTTTTCGGTTATTGTGAAGTTGATAGAGTTGTTATTAAGAGGTTTACTTAATAGTTTGTTTGTTCAGATTTGTAATTAAACTGTTTAAGAGCCTTGTGACTTTACGAAGTTTTGCGAAATTGGATATTTTATGCACCACGTGACCGGCGCGTCACGCGAATTCTATGAAAAATACTAAATGATCTTGATACTTCGTCGATCTAAAACATACAAATATACTAATAATTATTTTAGATCTGTAGAAAATGGCATCGAATAAATTCCATTTTATTGAGTGGATTTTTTTTCAGTTTCATTCCGAAATAATTATTATATTAATGTTTTTATTTAATTGATAGGTGTTTAATATATTTTCCTAAATTCAAAATGGTGGATATTTTTATTTCAATATTTGAATCAATTATGTTTTATCTTAATAATATCAATATTTATTTTAAATCTGATTGATTATTTGAAATCAATTAAGTAGGTACATAATTTTAAATTAAAACATTCATGATTAATAATTATATATATAAGAATAAAACTGAAAATAGTCTTATTGAAGTTAAATGTCCTCATTCATCTCATCTTATGGGCTCATTTTTAAACCGATTCTTCTGAAATTTGGTGTGTAGGTTTGTAATTAAATGTTTTTTTTTTGTCGAATGTTGGGACTTTATGTAAGTTCGAAAGTCTAAATTGAACGTACTAAATACAAATTCTAATTATAACAAAACAAATAAATTATATTACCTATATTTAAGTTGCTTGTTTTGTTAGATGGTATATTTGTGTTTGAATAAATAAAAGTTTCGTTAATGAAGGTTTTAATTATGTTTAGGTATTATTTTTGTAGTTTCGAACTTTATATTTATTTTTATATTTATTGGTATCCATTTATCTACATATGTCATACACAGATGTAGAATATCCATTTATCTATATATGTCATCTTGAATAATTCCCATTATATTTTTATTTTGATAAACTATTTATTTTTATTTTATTACGAACTTATTTAAAATATTTAATTTTTAAATTAAAAAAAACCAACCCGCACTTGGCCAGCGTGGTGAATTAAGGCCTAATCTATCTCGTCAAGAGAGAAGTCCCTATCCCAGCAGTGCGAACGTGAATAGGGGTGTTATTTTATATACAGGGCGTTCCAAAATTATGGGCCATGAAGGGGAAGTACCATATATATCGTTGATAGTGAATTTTGCTCAAAGAAGACTTCATTTTATTTTAAAAAGTAAGTAATTTAATTAATTAATTTACAAAAAAAATGTTTCATGTTTTTTATTTGATTAAAATAATTAATTTCACGTTGTTCCTTTCTTTTAAAATACTATGTTACTTAAGCAGAGTTATTATTTTTTAGCTATTCTTTCGATTGGTATCATAAAAATAGAGTTTTTTTTTCTACATGTAAGTCGGTTCGATTCCCAGACAAAGCAAGTAATTTTTAGAAAATCTATGAATCCAGAATTACTAACTTTTAAAAATAAAATGAAGTCTTCTTTGAGCAAAATTCACTATCTACGATATTTAAGGTACTTCCCCTCCATGGCCCATAACTTTGGGACGCCCTGTATTTATTAGAAAGGTACAATTATTTAATGTTTACAATAAATAATATATTTATTAGAAAGGTACATTATTTATTGTTTACATATTGGATACTCGGTAAAAATAAGAACAAAAAATTACGGAATATTTTCTTTGTAATAAATATTATGGAAATCTATACTACAATTATCAAGCTGAGGAGATTGCTTGTTTATTTGTTTATTTGTTCGTGCTACTCAGGAACCGCGGGTCCGATTTAAAATATGATTTCAGTATTGGATAGTAAAATGATCGAAAAAGGCTATAAAACATAAACTAGTAAATAACGTAAAAACGCAAGCGCAGCTGTCGGCGGGTCGGCAAGTTAGTCATAATCTAAAAAAATCATAGGCATAATTACATTTAGTCGTTGGACGGTTTCACCAAAAAAAGTTGCCTTGTTGTTTTTTAATTAGGATAGATAACTTTAGATATGCAATCCACATCCTACAGCATAACCTCCAAATAAATAAGGTAAAACAAGATGACAATGATGTGGTACAATTCTTAGGCCAGCAACATTTGGTACAATTCTTAGGCCAGCAACAACAATAATTGACCGTTATCAATAAAAATAACAATTGATCGTTATCAACGGATCAACTTATGTCGGTCGTAGTATCGCAATAACACATACACGCACACTAACAGCGTTTTTACAGCAATTGACAGTCCCACACACTGACATTTTACGAAATATTTCTATATTTTATTCAAGAACAACCGACATAGGTCCGACCTCGACAAGCGCTCGCGCGGTACTAAATGGAAAAAGCCGGCTGAATGAAAAAACTACTAAATTATGGTAGTTTTATTTTATTCATAAAAAATTACCAAAACCGTTCTACAAATTAAAATTAATATCATAGTTTAAGCAAATGTTGATAAATATTTTGATATAAATATGACGTCCCATTGATTTAGAACTTCGGAGTTATTGAGGTTTGTTTCGAAGCATTTTCGGTCGATATTAAATTCGGTATATCTTTAGAATAAAAGCATTTAACGAAAATGTACTCTACTCTAAATGAAGAATAGGATATACGTAACATAATAAAAAATAGTTTGATCGCCCATATTCATTAGAATCTACAAATTAGAGCTGAGAAAACAGGTCTTCGATCGTTTTTTACGAAACATGTATCCGGAGAATGATTATTACTCAATATGTAAACAAGTTATCTAAAATGTTTCTTACTACTTTTGTAGAGGAGAAAACGAACTATTATAAAGATGTAATTGTAATATCAAACAACTAACGCAAACCATAGAATTAGGACGAGAAAACCGAACAATTTCGCGATTTCACGTAATAGGCCTCTTAACTATGCAGCTATGAAATTTACTCGTAAATAAGATCGGATGTGTAGGTAGTTATATTATATTCTACGTTACAATTCTACAAATTACCAAGCAACGATCTGCGATAATCATTTCTTATAGATCATGTTTAAACAATTCTTGTTTGTGGGAAAACATTATACCTATTGGCGTCATCATTGTTTCTTCTACAAATTTAGGGTTAATTCGTTTTATTATCATCACAATAGATAAGTTTTTAAAGACCTTGAACGTTTCTACAATATTACCTATTAAAATAGTGTTCATTTAGTAATCAGTAGTAAATACAGTAGTCATAGCTTTGACATTCATAATCTTATCGCATTGGTTGGGACCAGTGAATGTGGGTACATCATAACCCGACCAAAGTATGTGGTACAACATAAACCGACCAGAGAATGTGGAATGCACATTGTGTATTGACACAGTCTTACGGCACAGTTACAAATCGGTGTCTACTCTAGAAAACAAATTCGACAATATCGCAAAAGCGACAGTGTTTATTGCAAAGAACGAATTTAGCTTTCAGAGTAGACCTACAGATTGGCTTGATAAATCATATTGATATTATGCCACAGCTAGTATAATACGTGGCTATTGTATTGCAGATATCAGTTGGTAAATGTAAATAATTTGCTACTAGTGGAGCCGCAGCGTAGTTATAGTTACATTTATCAATTATTGTGTTAGTTCAACAATGAGCTAGCTACACGGTTTCACGGTTAATTTTATTGGATCACCGAACAATTTTTGTTTCCTTTTGCTTGATAGTTAGTAGATTTAGATGATAGTTTTAACGCGTCAAAGTTGTTTTATAGGATAATATACTTAGGTAGTTTTATTCCATTGGAGTTTTGACTTTCGTCAAGTTATTGCTTATTTATGATTATATTATTTTAAGTAGGTAATTCAACAGTTTAGGTACTTTTTAAACAATATAAGTATCTACTTACTTAAAAACCTACAAGGTCATAAACATAAATAACCAACAAACAGACAATATTCTTGATTTACGCAACGTATTGTCGTATTGGAAATCACATCACTATAATATGATACGATCTCCAGCAATAATGAGAGAGTTTTTATTTCGCAGAGTCGCACAGAATCCCACAGTCTTACCCTGTGGCGAGGACAGAAAGGAAGGGGATACTGAGGGGATCAAATTAAAGCTTTATGGCACCCGCACGCCATCGGCTGGGGCGATGTGTGCCCTCTGATAGAAAACACCGAGACATGCCAATGTTTCTAAGTCAGATCAGTAATAGTTCGGTATTTTATTTCTTACTTCATTCCATTATGTATGTCTGAACAAAATGCACAAATTTCATGGTAAACAGTCGGTAAATAAATATAAAGAAATAGACTTAAAAAAGTCGATTCTTTTACACAAAAAAAATCATAGTTTGTCCTCATTTTATACATAAGATCTAAACCTACCAAATACTTTTATGTTCTGAGATTTTAAAATTAATAATTAGGTACGCGATACTTCTATTATGTTCAGATCGATAGATATTCAAGGGTATGTAACTATAATAATAATACACCTAAACATAATAGATAAGATAATTATCAAATCAACTTCCATCCATCATAACGTTTCGCCATTCCGGTTTACGCGCTTCGTGACTTCTCTACCTGTCCACAGATAAAACAAAGCACGGCGTCGCGTCGTATCCGCGTCGTGTCGCCAGAGGTCGACCCACTTTTAAGCAAGCATTTTGTAGGTCGTTTATCGTGGTCATTTCCCTGGCACCCAAATCACAACGGCAATTTCGTAAGGCGAATACGGTGTACATTGCGCCTTTACTATTCCCCCTCGTTCTTTATTGTTATTGAAACAGCAATGGATGAGTGCGCGCATACATTTTCGAACAAAGAGGCAAATAGAACGTTAAGATAGCTTGTACACGGTGCTAGTTGACATGACAGTTTATGAAGGTAGAGTTTACAAATTTACGCTACTAGAATTATCTTGCAAAGATCGAAATTACAGGCAGTAGAGAAGTTGGCCGCCTATGTTAATAATATAAATATCGGTAAGGTACAAAGAACGAAATGGATACGGAAGCGTAAAACCTTACCTTTCAACATTTTACTGACTATCTTGCATGTTAAATGTTGGAAAATAATCGGTTTTGAGTTGGTTCAGCATACTATCGTATACAATATGAAGGCTTGATAGTTTGCAAGTAGGTAAACGTTACCAGCGCTGCAACATATACCTACCTACGGTCTACCTGCGTTTGTTCACGAAAGCAGAACAAGCTGTGTACTGTATAATTCAGTCACTCCGAGCGAGTTACCAGATTTACTTTACTAGTTCAGTGTAACTGCGGCCTAATTAGAATTATTTACTCCAAGGCCGCTTAAGAAATATGTCATTATCATTACCGTGAACTTAATTGTGGTCGGATCATCGCGACAATCGAGTTAACTGGGCTAAGCGTTTGCACTAATAATTAGTTTTTATCAGAATTGATAAGCAGATGAGTTGTGCAGTGTTATGCCAGTCTAAGAATACCACGCCATATCTTTCATGGAGGGTCTGTAAGCCTACTAATGAATGTATAAATGAAACAATAAATAAATATTGCTGGACAATTCACACAGCAACGTTTAGCCCCGTGGTAAGCTCGAAGATACGTTACGGGTGCTAGTGCTAGCTCTGATATAATACATAATATACATAGGTCTAAAAAAGAAAGTCAAGTTAGTTTTACACTATTTAAAACTCAAGAACGGCTGAATTCATTTGGATGAAAATTGAATGATGATAGACATAGGGTATCAATTTTTTTACATGCCTTGAAGATTTTTGAGGTAAATTTCACCATAAAAACATAAAACGAATTTCACCATACATAGGTTAAATAATCTAGTAAGGCTTTTAATGTTGTTATACTAACCCCCGTTGAACAGATCCTCTTGAAAATATAATAGATAAGGAAAATGTTTGCTTATAGTATATTCTTCTTAGTAGGAAATAAAGTGGTTTTATTTGAGGGTTATCACTAAAAACATAAAATAACCTTTAAAACAAAGATACATGGTCATATCAATGTTAAAGAAATCTATGGAGGCTCTATGCCTTTTATTCAAAAACTTTTTGGAGATTACTTATTCTTTAGATCTAGTATTATTAATTAATATTATTTTTGTCCAGTAAAATTGTTCTATTTTTACGAATTCCAACAAAGAATTCCTTTTCCGTCATTAGATCGATTAAAGAATCATCACCATAACAACTTTAAAAAGTCACGAGTTTCACCAATACCACACTTATACCAGCTGGGTTGGAAATCACAGTATGTTAGCGTGTACTACCTACACACAAAGACCAACACAGAAATACTCGTGACAGTAGTGTCTTTCTGTGTATCTATTATATTATTATATCTTCTGGTATTTAAATCATTAAATCGGTTGAAAGACTCACACGCAGAGCCGGATGGTGTTATTCTTAAGCCGGCACAACACGGCAAAGGGACATCTCCTTCTCTTTTTAACATATTGAATTAAATCGAGTATTGCTGGTGCTGATGCTGTTTATAGAGGCAAAAGTGAAGTATCACTTTAGAGTGTAAATGTTGAAAAACCATGTGATTTTCATAAATTGTTATTTACGAAAATAATAGTGGGTCAAGGAAAATAAAGCTTTGGCTTGTTTATAAGATTGTTATCTGTTATTTGTTTTATATTTTGGCTACTTTAGAAAATCCGACTGATTATCTAATTAGAGCAGTCTTGTTTATAATCCTGAGGAAACAAAATGATAAACTGATCTGTTTCACGTTTTACTTGCCTTAGTATAAACGTTCATAGATCGAAATCATTGGTTATAATAATTATAATTACTGCCACTACATACTACGTGATTTTAGATTTTATACCAGAAAACGAGTAGCGCATGGAGTAGGTACCAGCTCACTGTGATTTAAAACCCACCTGAAATCGTGGTGATTGTACCTAATCCCACAAAACTTATTATCTATACTATAGCACGGATATAAATATTCTACTGTATATCCGCGACTTAGTTTAATTGTTAGAAATATGTAGATATCTTGTTTCGTGTCGATCCAAAGGTTGCCTGGAAGAAATCGCTTTTAGTGATAAGGCTTTTAGTGTAACACTTTTTTTATGTACTTACCTGTGGTTTTTGTAATGTATTTTTGTTTTTCTGGTGTGCAATAAAGTATATTGTATTGTAGATAATTTATTACGAATATCATCTCAACGAAAGATATCCACAAACAAATCTTCTGAAGGCAAGATAGTCTAGATGTGTTTTCGTTAACTAAAGAGTTTTGTATGCATTTTGAGTTTCCAATCTAGTATGAGCTCTCAAAGGAACAGAGCGAGTATGCATAGTGAAAATAGCTGTATAGAATTTCAGTATGCAAATTCACAGTTCTAGAGACGCCAGTTCTTGAAAGCTGCTGTCTTCCTGCATAAAAACACTTTGCAAAGGTTTGATTTAGTATGTATCCACTTACAAAAAAATAAAAATTATTATTATGTGTTATTAACAAGTAAAATAACACATAATGATTAACAATAAGGACATGTGGCATTTAACCCGCATTTGACATTTATTTCATTTATTTATTTGACAATGCTATGGCAGTAACAGTGTGTGTTAGTTATTTTTGTTAAATAATGTTATTTTTCTTAATTTCGTAATAACTCTCAATGTAATTTTTTTTGTATTTGACGTGACTCGAAGACAAGAAGTGTTGCTTGTGATCCAATAGTATGAATAAATAAATTGAATGAAATTTGCCAGAGCGCGGTGAATTACATAAGGCGTAATCTCTCATTAAATTATATTTGTGTTATATTTATAGCAATATTTATATATTTATTTAGGTATATTAAATAGCTTTAAACGGTTAATGTTAATATGGTATCTCTGAAAATCCTATGTTTGATAAATCTACAAATGAATGTAGATTTGAGAGGCACGTAGCAATACCTACAATATGGAGCCTTCTCGTGAATAACTAATGATATTTGAGTCTGGCTAAAGGAATATACGGTTTATGAATGTTTTAGGAGTACATTCCACCAATTAATTTCGAGCTGAATAGTCTCGTATTACCGTTAAATTAGATACTTATGGTTAGTTATACACACTGACATTTTATAAGATTTTCGCGAATTATAAATCTGATGTTATTTATTTGAATTAGATAGCACCATTCGAATACAATGATTTTTTTCACAATACTTAAAAACAGTTTAAAATATAATTATATAAGTATGATAATTTACTCAACACTTAAAAAAAACGCAAGTTACCATAAATTTATATTTCGGCGACTTTGCCTAAATTAAGGATTGGACAAATACATCTGTTTCTTTGGTTATACAAATAATATAATAAGTATATATAATAATAAATATAATAAAATCTCATTTATTTTCTCACACAGTATGAATACAATTTTAAGTTTAAGTAATAATAACTCTAGTATGAATACAATTTTAAGTACCAACACTAAACCTTTTTAAATTTAAGTTTGCCTCATGTTAAATGAGATAAGCTGAGAGATAAGGGAAATGGTAGACATAAAAGCCCATGTGTAGAAAAAATGGCTATTGTTTTTGAACTCAGCGGGGTGTTTGGAAACATGTTGACAAAACAAACTACTTTCAGCCCTTTACATTTAGGACTGGTTTAACATCTAGTAATCACGCATAGATACGTACCTATACGTTTCTTGTATAGGATGGGCAGCGTTCGAGGAGCTAAACGTAATTATTAATTTTGAAAAAATATAATCTTACAAAATAACTCTACCTAGGTACAATAAATAACTTGTTCGATCACGATAGTAAATTTGATGTTACCTAATATTAAAGTAAGCCAAATTACAACCAGCTTCATATCATAACGAATATCGTTTAGTTAAACAATTCTACGTTTCCAAATGGGGCGAAAACACGATTAATCGAACAACTTCTGTCACAGCACACCCCTACATGACTGCCCTTAATTCGAGCAGCATACAAAAAACCACCCTAAAACTGCCACAATAAATCTCATTATTCTATAACACTTTCATTGCTACAGTGGTATCATGGAGTAATGTGAAAAAGGGCTCTTTCGTTGTATATTTAAGGTTGGTTTTCATTTGTGTATTGTTGGGTTGTGTGTTTAAGATGAGGCCAAGGGTAGTTTTTCAAACAATTATAAGGGATTGCGGTTGTTAATCTACAATCGAATTATGTGCTATTGAATTTTGACTACATTTGACTTGGGTACTAGCGAGATTCTGATTTCTTTTAATTAACGAAAGATATAAGATTATAGATATTTTATATTCAAACTGAAATTTTTATATGTATGTATAAAGCATCCCATAACATCCCACAACTGGGAATGGGTCTTCCCAATAAAACCTATTATGGGTCTTTGTAGTTGGTATAGACTACCTAGGTATTTCATAGGAAGTCCAAAATGAATTTAACCATACCATGGATTACCATCACGTATATAATATTATGTATAATAAAGGGCACGGCCATTTGTAATGTAACCAATACCAATATCCTGAAGGTTGGGTCTTTGCTCTGTGATGCGACAGAAATGCTCGGTATATCTCACGCAAATTGTCTTATCCCAATACCATTTTTAATCTTCCGGTGGTTAATAGTAGAAGCATTATTTAAGTCGAAAAACTTAAGAGAATATACTACACGTTACATTATAAGCTTTAGTCAGAAAAAGGGTTCAACTTTTTCACCGGTGGTATATAGAAAATAGGTTTCTGATTAACTATCAACTACCTACGTAATTTCCTACTTCCTTTTCTAATAAAATTATACCTACCTTTAGACTTGTTCGTGGGTGGAGACAGGAACCTTATAAGAATTATTCCTTATCCCTTAAGGAATAATGAGTGCTGGTTCATATTACATTTTAAATTAATAATCTTGAGAAATTGTGGGTAGGATTGTAATTGTAATCCCTATCTACAAACTTTTTCTTTAAGAAAACTTAATTAGGTACTTACAGTTTTATAACTTCACCTATCTACATGTTTGGAAGGTGCTCTTATATTTTTATATTTCAACTCTCAAAAATTAAAAGTTAATAGATTTTGTTACCATAATATGGTGCCTCAGAATACCCATTACGAAGCTTGTGAATTATATCAAAACCATGACGGGTTCTATATGAGAGAGACCTAACACGGGTTATGATGGTATTATGATGATGAAACACATTATGATAGACATCCCTTACCTTAGTTCATAAATAATGATAGCTTTGAGCTTACCACGGGGCTAGATGTCGTTGTGTAAAATTGTCCAGCAATATTTATTTATTTATTTATGATAATTGTTTTAGCACGATAATTTAGCGAATCCTCATAAATCTCATAATATACCAAGTGTCTTGTATTAAACTGCTGTTACTAAGAGAATCCGGTTTCATGTATCTGTTTATAAGTGACGTTATCTTATCTAGCTGATAACAGAGAGGTATGTTTCCAGCTAACTGAAGACGATTGAATTAAATATTATTTTAACCCTCCTATCTATCTTGGCTCATTAAATCCTTATGGAATTGAGTTTTAAATCGAAATTATTTTGTTTTTCGTTCTATAAGATTCCCATCGTAATAAGGAAAATACTATGGAAATTATTAATATTGGAAACGGAATACGAAAATGTAATAGGTATGTACTTTCCTGCAAAGTTCAAACTTTATTACGAAATCCGGTGTTATAAAAACTATGATAGAATATGACCTTAAGAGGGCTTCAGATAGTCCCACAAAGCAGTTAAAAAACACCTAAAATCCCCTAAAAATGCGTAATAAATAGTGGAACGAACAGGATCCAATAAAACTGAACTTTATTAAAGTTTTAATGAAAAATGCTTATTGAAAATACATTTCATGATGATATTGATAAACCTTTAAAAAAACCTGACACAAATAGATAAAAAGATATATCCTGAATTGAATTTGGAACAAAGAACGAATAGGATTTTGAATTCGGAGCGCTGAGCGCGGGTTATTCTCAACGTCATTAACCCGTCCGATGTCCGCAAGCGGGCAGGCATTCTGTAGATGCGCTAACGGTCTAGCAGTAAGAGATCCAGAAACAGTGCCTCTATACCTATCACAGTTTAGTTTTGTTATTTGCCTAATAATAACAAATGGCTCAAACAAAAGCGATTGAAGTTTCTGTACAAATGTCAAGTTAAACCAAAAACTTAACTGTGATATTATATAGTCGTCCGAATGCTTAGTATAGTTTATCGTAAATTAATTTCACTACAAAAATATTTATATTATCATAATAATAACCTGTCGCCCACTATAGGCACATCTCTCTCTAGCTAGCTAATGGAACCCATTAACAGATTTTAGATTTTGGGGGGTCTGGTATAATCATCACGCGTACCAGGATTGGTACCTACCTAATCTCTTTAATTTTTGTAGGTATAACACATGTCATAAAGACGCTGCTGTCCGTCTTCTGGTGTAAATTTTGACGACAAAGCAGTTCGACGACAAAAACAATAACAATTCAAAGGCACCAAACAGCCTGTTAAAATTATATCTGAAATAAAATATATTCCATAAAGTTTGTAATCTAAAGTCAGCCAGGTCTGGATCTCAGTGTTCAAGTTCGCGCATGGCATAGCTGTAAGCAACGAAATCGCCATTGCGTATGCGAGTGGGGTTTAACTTGGACTAAGGTCTGAACCTATGTTCCTACTTATTGTCAGAGATGTTTCTAGGCAGGTTTAATTTTAGAACTAGAAACTTATCGAACTTGGCTGTTATGTACTTACCTATAATTCTGTTGGTTCAACTTCAAATATTCTGTATGATACAAATATCTAATCTACTTTATTTAATTATTTTTTGCAATTATAGCTTAAGTATTGAGGAAGGTTAAAGGTTTAATTTATTGTGATCAGAAAGCTAATAGCTAAAATATATTTTAAATGCTTTTGAAATGAGCCAGGTTTGCGTGATCAAAATCCATTCAATCAACAATATAAAGCAGCATTTGTCCCAAATTAAACTAGTCTTATTTATAACCGTAACCACGCAAAATTTAGCAAAATATTCCATCAATAATTTTCGCATGAAGGTTTCTTTGTGAAACATTTGATACCCTATTCCCAAAATCTTTACCTCTTTATAATACCCGTGTAGAAAACCCGACCCCAAGATGGAAACAGCGTGAATGACGATAAAACACGAGCAATTTGCGAGGTCTCGAATACTCTCGTTCCACAGATTGCAAATTGATACTTCCCGAAACGTCTCGAAGATTCCATCGACTGTTCTAACTATAATCAGGTAATCGTGTGTGTTTCTGGGGCTTAACGAATCTGTACCGCGGATGAAACCGTCTGTAAATGTTACGCTTGGAATTGATGGGGTTATTTACATTATTTAAAAACAAAGTTCAGTATGGGTTTAGTAGATACATCGCTCACATTAACGCTTCTAGCTGAGCGTAGGTACTATTTTCTCACCTTATAAACCTTCCGTGGGCTACTAAGAGTATTTTAAAGCCAAAAGCACCTAAATTGGTAGATTTTTATATATTGGTTAGAATAAAGTGTGAAAGACTTGAAAAATCTCAGTCGAAAACCAATAGATAATAAGCGGCAAATATAAGCATAAAAATGTCAATATACCGATAATCTACAACTTGCTTTAAGTAAATTGAAATCAAGTCGACCATAAAACTAATAATAAACATAAAAACCAGTTCAAGCAATTACATCGTGTGGACACTTCCGAGTAGCAAATATTTCATCTTGATTGACTCTACAGCAAAATACCTGTTATCAACCGGCCGTTATCAAGTTACACCTAATCGAGTGAAGTGATAAGGTGACCTATGAGCTAAACGGGTTTCAAGGCAAGCCGCTGTTTCAAGTTCTGCGTTATGTATTTATTATCTTTGCCCCCTTCTTGAGCTGTTTTCATTTTGTGATAGTTTTATAATAGTTTAAAAAGTTTTTATAATAATATAATTAAGTGTGCGTGTTACAACTTGTGACGTAAAGGTAAGTAAATTGATGAATGACGGTTTCTTTTAAAAAATATCTTGAAACATTCAAAGTGACAGAAAACACGTGCAAATCAGTTAAAAGTGGATTGACATTTGATTCAGGCTAGATTTTACTTTAAAACGAACTAATGATTTCTGAATAATTATTCAATACGAAAATATTTTAATCACCACTATGCTCATAAAATCATACAGACAGCGACAGCGATTTTGTTTTATACTATGTAGTAAAAACTGCGTCTTGAGAAGTCTAACTTTATTCAACAACGGTGATGAATTTAGAATTTTTTACTCCTCAATTATACAAGTATTTGTACCAAATTTATACCCAATAATTCTCCTGTAAGTCTATTAAAAAGGTTGAATAAGCTAGCCAGAGACGACATCTGTTGTCTCGACAAGATTACAAGCATGTTCGTTTACCACCTGTCACTGTCAAGTGCGTGTATGTAAGCTATTGAGTACATAGAGTACGGCTTCAATATGGGATCACGCAATAAATACCAGAGACAAACAAATATGCTTTAAAAATGGAATAATCCGCATTTAAACCTCTTTCAAATTTAAAGAAATTACACATTACTAAAGTTGATGTTATAACCAGGTAATATTGTGTATAATTGGCAATGATGTATAGTTAAACCATTCTAAAAATGAGCTCCCCTCCACAAAACCGTGATGATTTCAACGTGTGAGAGGAAATACAGAAAAACAGAATACAGACATACGGAATATACAGAATTCGGTGGAGGGGCGTTCATTTTAGAAATGGTTTTACTATACTTATGTATTTATTTCATGAGGTTAAATTGGTCAAAGTACCTACATATTACATGTTGGGTTAGGTAAGCTGGCAGTAAGTCACTAGTTTTGGGACAATCGATCGACCAATAGATCCCAAAACTAGTGATTTGTTCCAAATTAAAGATGATGATGAAATTCAGCTAATAGTTTTCAATAAACGCTTTCTGTATTTTATTAATTTTGATTTTAACTCACACTGTCAAACTTTTATATTTATTTCATTTCTTTTATATTAAAGAAAACAAATCCACTCGAGCTGAATCTCTTAGACTTAAATATAAATATAATATTACTATACCTCAATTAAACAATAGTATGTACCTACAAAAATAGTGCCTATATATCTGCTATAAAAGTATATAATGGGCTTCCAATTGAACTTAAGTCTTTAGATGGACCATTATTTGTAATAAAACTAAAGAAATGGTTAACATTAAATGTATTTTATAGTCTTAAAGAATTTTACGAATATAATTCGAAAACTTAATTATGCTGTTACTATTAATAATTAGTTTTAAGATTAAAAATTTTAGATGTAACTATTGTAATACCTATAGGTACCAAATAATGTACGCTCCAAGTGGGCAGACTGTTGATACTACCTATGTATAATTTAAGACCTACTTTGTACACAGTTTCACAATAAATAATTATTTATCTTTATAATACATAGGTGTATTATTTTGTAGGATTTCTTAAAACGCGAAATTTTATTACAGTGTCTATAGTTATATTCTTATCATCAAATGTTTCAGTAATATTACGACAAACATACATGGTTTAACGGCTTGAATTATTCAATAAATTATTGTTAAGTACTATGAAACAATAGACACTAAGTACTTTCCAGCAAGAGTCATCGACACCTATATTACTTCGTAATTAATTACTCATTACTGATAAAGAATTACTGCGGTTACAGTCAACTTTAAACTGCTTGGAAATACTGGAAATATGTAGTTGTGACATTAAGAAATTACGTACTTATAGCTATCATCATCATTTCAACCTATATTTACGTCACAATATTGCACAGGTTTCCCCCAATACAACTAAATATAGGTATTTGGAGTAGGTATTACTTTAATCACCGCGCTTACCAGGCGACTTTGTGATTGCAATAATTTGGAAAAGAAAGTCAAAGTCAAGAACTTTATTTCTATAGAAACACAACGATTTATATGGACAGAAAAAAACTTATAATGCGTGTACAAACATTAGTAGGTACTACAATAAAACCCACTTATGATGATTTTCAAGGGACTCTACCAAAAACTTGTATTATGGAAAACAAAACGTACTAAGTACATAATTAATATGTATTTTGTTCTAAGTTTGTAAATAATAATGTTTGTAAATAATAATGTTTGTAAATAATAATGTTTCTAAATAATACAGGATAACTCTGGTTTTCAATAATGGGGTGGTACTATTCATAGATACACATTACCATAGGTTTGTTTTTACAGGAGTACCTAATAACTTTTACTCGCATTGACTTGCATTGAACAGATAATTGCCTTTCTTTTTTCCATTATAACCTTACGTCAAAAGTTTATTTTATCAGTAACGAATAAGGGCCCGAATGTCGCGATGAGACATAGGGCAGGTAAAGTGTTCTTCAATCGTATTTTACGTATAACCCTACACTGAACGAGGGTTTTTGGTATAATCGATACTGTTTTACTTAGAGGGATGTGTGGTTTTACTGGGAAAAAATGATCTAGGTAACGTAGGTAGTGTTAATTTTAAATTCAAATCCAGCGTCTGTTAATTCTCATCTGTTTGTCTTTGCTCATCAGAAAACGCCTATCATCAAAATTTCTGTGATTATTTTATTACTTTATTTTATTTGTATAGAGCTGATAATTTTTTTAGGTACCTAAGTATATATTTAGAGCGCTGTGATCATGTAATTTTTCCATACAATTTTCTGATGTGAGTTTAGTTGATAGAACGTTGATACAAAATTACGAACCAACTAACGTATGAATAAATGACATGTTATGGGTAAGTAGCGCGTAGGTTAGCTTTCTCCTAGCCGTGCGTTGAAGCGTGGCCGGCATTGTTTTCCATCATACGTTGTTCGAGTTGATGGGAATCGTAGGTAATGTGGTTATGTTTGTTTGCTATGCAATCTTTCATTGATAATTTGAGGTCGAGGAAAGGAGTTTGAGTTGCAAACTTGAATGTTTATGACAAATTCGTTGTCAGGGCTAAGAACCTACAAAGTTATATTGTGTGTTCAGAATTGGAACATACATCTAAGGTGCAAAGCTCTTAAATACTAATGTGTAATATAATAAATATCGTAGTGCCGAACATGCAAATATTATCAATGATTTGTTATACGCGACGAAAATCTACGATGTTGTCTAAGTTTCCGAGTAATTTTCCATAATACATTTTTACATAAGTAGGTGTAGGTACTGATTTTGGGAAAAAGTGCGTTTATTTTTATTTCATTGTTTTGCTATAATAGTTATTTTCTCGCAAATAAGAAATCAATTATTTTATACAAAACAAAATATAGGTAATTCATAGGGTGGTACTAATACATGCTACTATACTATCGCATACCATCTAACCTTTCATGTAATGCGAATTTTCCGTATCGTAAAGAATCGTTTAAAAACACAATTTCCTTTTAATTCCGAGCGATTGCGATCACGGTCGAAAGTTAGACAATAGAGTCAATGCGTAACTAAGCAAGCCTTTTCGTACTGTTTCAAAATTTATCGAACATCAAAATCTTCAGGTAGGTAGGTATTTTACTAATTAATTCAAACATGCTTTATAAACGTTATGATGCTTTAGATTTTCAGACATAATAATGTTATGTAAAAATAATGTAGATTAAAATTGCAATGTTTTATACCGGAGTTAATTTAGGAAAAATAATTAGAAGGAATTTTTGTTGATATTATCACCGGTTAGCTGAACTCGTTTGTAATTCACACAGAAACTCGTTGTGCTTAAAGGTATCAAAACTCCGTCGAGCTTTTACGGCACATTACGGCATACCCCATAAACTGAGCTGCTACACTATAGCTCTTACGAATGCTAAGAGTATTCGCATTTTAAACTTACGCTTTGACGTTTTCCCACAGATTGTAAACGCAGATTTTTATTTCAAATGTGTTGTCAAGTAGTATTGCCAGCTTGCCATCTCATTTGACATTAGAATACCAACTGAAGCTTTTAAAAACCGTGTAGAGATTTACGTAACAAGGACTGCTTTGTTGTAGATAGGTATTAATGTAGAATGCGTTTGGCGCGCTGCCACCTATGGCAATATCGTTTAAATTAACATGCCCATTTGCGCTACAAGTGTGAAAAATAAACTTATTACGTACACGACGCTTTGTTAAACCCATTTCAACTCAGAACAATGAAATAAGAAATGTAAAGAGAAATAAAATGTTAGGTACAGTTTCATAAATTATTAAATAAATATTAAGCGTGCAAGTGCGGAAGAAATAACATTTTTTTACGCCAGAAATGCAGAGACAGCATTATGTTTTTGTAAAACTTTAAAAATGTTGTCGAGTTACCTAATTTATTATTTTGCATGCGGCAATACTGTTCGTTTTTTGAACATTTGCCACGGCTGTCATTTCACGTCACGCCTCACCACAGATTATAATACAGCAACCCTAAACGCCGAGACGTTGTAACTGTTTCCTAATTGAAAAAGCTACAGAATGTCCCACTTCGGTCACCCATCGATTTTAAAAATAGAAGCTCGGTGCGTTTTCGATATACCAGCATGCCATGCGATGAGCCGATTCAATCTTAACTTGCGATCTTAATTATAAGGAAATATGGTTGAAAATGCAGTGTACATCATACGTGATATAACATTATATCGTGCAGGCTGAATGGAATTCGTACGATATGCTCTCCTACGTCGAAACTCGAGTTCAAACAAATAGAACGGTCGATTTACGTTGTATACTAATAATTATGATTCGGATTTTACAAAGTTAGAAAATCGATTATTTATCAAGGGTTGAGTAATCATTAATTACCTACTTATTGAGCAATTTCATGCATTTAACATTTTTATCATCCACTAACAGCCAAACCCAAATAACAGTAAGAGTTTGTAAAGTTAGTCTAGTCTAGTTCAGTAGTGGAAAATGAAAAAACATAGAGCATAATAGAAAATTAAATAATTTTGAACAAATTCGAATGTTCGCGTTAAGTATTTCAGAACCTGCACTTATCGCAGCGATGCCGACTAACTTACATAACAAGTTCACTATCGGCCAATTACCTACACACACAATCGTGTTTAGTTGAAAACAATAGTAATTATCTACCTACGTATGTATAACATCAAATAAATATCAATATAGATAGGCGAGGTGAGTAGGTCCCATTTGTTCCGTGGAACATGACGTCACGGAACAATTTGAGAAAATATTTTCCCAATTTGTACCACGGAACATTTGATACTTTTTTGTTTCAAATTGTTCCGTGGAACAAACTATAAAAACTTCTTAGTCATAATTGCATAAACTTCTTGAAGTTGATATGTAGTACTGGCCACTCGAGAATGATTTGTCTTATAGTCCGGGATCCGTAGAACATGGTAATCACTTGATTACTATCAAGCTAATTTTTGGTGAGTAGCTTCGTTTCGATGAGACGCCCAAAAATATCCTATACCCAACTCTCGATTGTGGTAGCTAACAGAGATATCAAGGATTAAATAAATGAGTTATTCGTCATCTCGCCCGATAAAAACTCGCACGATTGGGCGACTTGGCACCTTTCGAATTTAAATGATATTTCTTTCGTCAACTCGCCCGTTTCGTATTTACCTAATATGTCAATCGTCAACTCGTACAAAGTACAGCCAGGTAAAAAAATTGAAACTAAACAAAAGGATAGCGCTATCTCTTTCTTTTTATCTTTTATTACTATTTCATACTTAGATAGTAACACGCCAAATGCTTTAAAGATATTGTTGGTTATTTTATATTTTAAATTATATTTTTATACTTAGGTAATAGCACGCCAAATGTTTCGTGATATTGTTGATTACATTTTTATACTTAGGTGATGACAAGGCGAATTCTTATGTAATAATTGTTGATTTTATTTTTTAATGTTAATTATATTTCTGTATCTCGTAAATAACATGCTAAATATTTTCTTGGTTGTATTTTTATGCTTATCTAATAAGTCCAAGACCTTCTGTGAATAATTATATACTTAATTTTAATTTTGACGTTGATTTTTATTTGGTGTATTATATTATGCTTTTGTATTTTAAGATGTTGATTTTGAAATATAACTAATATAATGATACAATAACATTATGTTTTATTTTAAGTCCAATCATAAAACTTTTTTAAGAAGGATTTTTGTCGTTCACTGTACATAGTTACTCACATTTTTATGGTCGGGCGAGTTGACGAAAGAAATATGATTTAAATTCGAAAGGTGCCAAGTCGCCCAATCGTGCGAGTTTTTATCGGGCGAGATGACGAATAACTCAAATAAATGAAGGATGTAGGACCGGTTACTCAAAGACGCCGGGACTGATTTGAAAAATAATTTTTTTAGATTGATAGAGTATAGTTTCCAGGTGGTCCCCTAGCAAAACTGCATTTCGTGGTAGTTTTCGAACGCCAAAAGTTTGTTTTCTTTCAAGTTAAATCTAAAGAAACATCTGATAAATATGCAAAAAATTCTATCTCTGTGATAATGACCATTTTCTAACTTTGTAATTAATATTAATGAAAAAATTCTTACCCTAACTTGTATTTATATCCTGGAAATATGTATTGTTGTAAGAAAGAACAAAGAATTCTTCCAGGTCTACTCCCGCCCTCAAAATCTTCGCCCCCATATAGTAAACTCGATATCCCATTTTCTAAACTTAAGCTTTTTCACTCAGGAACACACGCCATGTCAACCAAAATTTATAACCATATCCCTCAAAGTATTAAGAACATAACAAACATATTTAAATTTAAAATAAAATAGTGGCCAAGTGCGAGTCGGACTCGCCCATGTAGGCTTCCGCAGCAATTGTTTATATGAAATAGTTTATGACGTATTATAAAAAAACTACTTGATAGATTTCGTTCAAACCAATTTTCGTTGTTAGTTTTTATGGTTATGTACAATATATATTTTTTCTAGATTTATCATCCTCTTATTTTAGAAATTAGAGGGGGGACACTCTGTTTTCCACTTTGGAAGTTATGATTTTTGAAGACCTATTCATAGATACCCATAGATATTCATAGATACACGTATGGGTTCGATTAAAAAAAAGTTTTTAAGTTTCTGTTCTAAGTATGGGGACCCCCAAATGTAATTGTTTTTTTTTCAATATTTTTGAAATCTTAGTGCGGTTTACGGAATACATCTACTTACCAAATTTCAGCTTTATAGCTTTTATAGTTTCGGAGAAAAATTGCTGTGACATACGGACAGACGGACGGACGGACGGACGGACGGACATGACGAATCTATAAGGGTTCCGTTTTTGCAATTTGGCTACGGAACCCTAAAAATGTTAAAAATATATCTTACCACAAATAGCTTCTGTTCCCTTCAAGATTTTTTTGATAACTAAGTTTCTCTTTCTTTTGATGTAAATATTGTAAATTAAACTCTTATTATATTGTTACTTAAATTGTAGGATGGTATATTCTATTTTGCTTAGATATAAGTACCTATTATGTATAAAATTTTTTATAGATGCTATAAAAGAAATATTGTTATGCATATGACTTTATATTGTAATGCCCTTCCTGGGCTCATGTTGATAAGTACTTTAATAAATTTTTTAAGACCTTTGTAAACACATGAAAACAATAAATTACTTTGACTTTGACTTTTAAATAAATATTTCTTTCTTTCTTTATTTCAAAATATTCACATGAAAAATTTTTCACATTAAGAGATCATCTAACACTAAAAGGGATAAAATAAATAACTTAATGTGTTGTTTAGGAGCACCGATATAAACTGATGTTGTTCCTAGTTTTATGATTTTTAACTTTTTAATTTGGAGTAGGTTCTATTTTTTATATAAATTATTTGATAGTGAAACTGCTCCTCGTATTGGTCATGGAACAATTTGGGAAAAGCTATTCTCATTTAGTTCCATGCAGTCACAGACAAATAAAAACAGGAGCAAAAGCTAGTATGTAGTTCCGTGGTACAAATTGGGAAAATATTTTCTCAAATTGTTCCGTGACGTCATGTTCCACGGAACAAATGGGACCTACTCGGCGAGGTAGAGCCAATATTTTAACAAAAAGTCGTATGAGAATGTGATAAACGAAATTTCGGCCAATTTGAGTTAATAATAATTTTGAAAGCGAATCGGCACGGCTTTCCCAATAGAACCCACTATGCAATATATAAGATCTTTGATATAAGCTATAGTGTTAGTTTTGTCGTCGATCCGTGTTTGAATCGCAGAATGAGGGCCATGTCGTTGACATATCCGCTACCTTTTGCATTAATGGAACGTACCTACACTTTATGAATGCTATGAATCTATATTCATCATAATGTGTACCACATACATATCTATTCTATTATACGGTAAAGTTGGCAAGAACTGCTCTAGATTGTTTTATGAGAATTAAGTTATTAAGAATAATTGAGAACAAAAGCTCCTGAATCGGCCCAGCCGTTCCTGAGTTATAAAATTAAAATCAAATGTGGCATTGATATAAAACTAGATTTTGTTAACACCTAAAACAGTTTTTTTTACTACCTAAATGATGTGAAACAAATATTCACTAATAGTCATTAAATAATATGTCACTTATCTTACAGACACTAACAACATCTAGTCTAGGTTAATTCCATTTTTTTTTTCAAAATACAACTTTTGTCTTCTTTACTATAATTATGTCAATTAAAGAAACTTTCTTTTAGATATAGCAACTTTTTCGAATTCGATATTTAAACTACTGGAAGTTTAATATAGGCACCGATCTGCAGGTTCATTCCCCAAGCTTCTAGTTCCGCATAGATATTGATGTAATCTGTTACGTCCCTAAATACGCTAGTGCCGCTGTTGTGGGGAAAGTGACGGATTTCGTGTAATTTACCCATAGTTAGGGAGAAACGTGAATGTTTGATCCATTTTTCCTCATACAACTGTTAGGTTGTTGATCTTAAATATAAGAAAATTAAAAATAATACTTGTATGCATTTACATAAACTGGATAAAAAAGGTTAACAATAAAAAAAAAACAACATTATAGCTACGTAGGAGTAGGAACCTATATCAGACAAATAATGCTATTTTAAATAAGTAAGTACTTAGTGGAATAATGAAAGTGGTTATGAGAAAATCCTTAAATGTCCTTAAAAATGGTTTAATTGTTACTTTTACAAAATGGACCTTTAATCAGATTCATTTCGACACAAAGAAGTTGGTTCTTTGAGTTGACTAAAAGTGTCAAATCCGACAAAACACCAATCAGCTGGCAACTGTGGGAAAGTGACGCGCAACGCTTCAAGTCGTGAAAGGTACCCGATCACCAATATCTGTAGACCCCCGCTGGCCCTCTGCTGTTTCCAAATAGCACCGTAGCTCGAAGATAGACTAATTTGTCAGGGGTCCCAGACAACTGGCTGGTAGACTTACGACACCGTTTGGAATTCGAACTACTTTCGCGTAATCTGTCTGAGTGGAATATGGTGCCCTATTTAGTTCGGTTCATTTTGGTTAAACATACCGAAGATGCAAATAAGATCATATACTTGTCAATGTGCAGTATGTATTAAAATGTAATCTAAAAAAAAACTCAAGTATGTACCTACTGATAAGAAAACGGGTTATCGATCTCCATAACGGGACGAATGTGGACTAAATCCCAACACTCTTACTTTACAACAACGTGTTTTTTTGCAAGTTCAAAAAACCATAATACCTTTTATCCATTGTATTCAAAGAAAACAGACCTAACTTTTTACTTACTCGATGCAAAATCATAATATTTTTTAACAGTTGTTCTTAGGTACCTACCTGATTTATCAAAGGTTCAATGTTAGGTAGACCATGTTTTCAAGGATAAATACCAATTTAATGTTGAATTCTGAAATTCGTTATATAAAGAGTAGTTTCAATACAAAATTAGAAATATAGTAACACAAGTTCAAAAGACGTCTAACAATACGCTACGGAGTTTATTAGCATTTCCACTAAATGAAGACCATCCGATTTGGAATTGAATCCCTTCATTGTGCCATGAAATGTAGAAACGCACCTGCCTACAGAGCCACATCTAAACACCCCGGACTTAACCCAACCCAGTCCACGATGTCACCCGAGAGTCCTCGACTAGTCGCCCAACCCATCCGAATACCGCGCGCGGACAAAGAAAACAGATTCCCTAACCTCAAATCAGTCGGGCGACTGATCGACCCACGGGTCGTTCACTCGCGCAGTCGTGATATAAATCGGTTGACGAGTCCAGTATTCAGAACCTACTTTAATTTACGGTGTTGAAGATAATAGGCGCCGTTAAATTTGTTAAAAAGACTTTTTGACAGTGGTATTACTTTTGCTCTGAACGCATCAATCTGACGTGTTTCAATGTCCCCAGCAGCGGAAGTGATGCTTAAATGTATTCATGGAAACACGTTTAGATTAATTCGAAGGATTTTTGTCGCATAAATAAATATTTATCTTACCTTAGTTCGTAGTTAAAACTAGATCGAGGAGTTTTGTTATGGTTTTTTTGGTTGACTTTATCGGCACTCCATCTAGACGACTTGTAATAAATTGTGATATTTTAGCCTACCTATTAAGAAATAAGCTAATTAAAGAAATATATACCTCTATAATTTAAAAAGATTCTGTAAAACATCAACATCCTCCATCCTATAAAAAAAACTTGTAAACATATTTTAATCATATTTTTATCAAAATGTCCAGTTTAGATCCTGTAGCCCGTAATTGTAATATCCAGTTATTTGTACGGAGTGGAAGGCCCAATGAGGTCACAGCCGCAGATTACACAGCAGTTAGTGTCCAGTTCGGCCGTAGAGCAGTGAACTCTACCATCCAGACTAGACGTACCTACTGCGAGATTTTTAGGGAATTCTGATTGGGCTAGACGGTGGAATAGAGTTTGAGAAGTACAGTTACATTGTAAGTGATGTAGGAATTGGCACTTACATGTTTAATTTAATTAAAATTTAAAAGTATTTTATTCAAACAAATTTTGCTGTTATAAATTGAAAAAAAACAACGTACTTTTTTTATGAATCAATAATGATTATTTTGACAAACACATGAACAATATTGTTAAGGATTCTTTATTATTATTAAAATAGTAACCACAACACACTTCATATTTTCTACATAGCATTTAGGTATTAGTCACTTTTAGTCCTTTACAGATTTAAAGTATTTGTCATTTATTTCCATAAAAATCCGAATGGGATGTCCCCAGTAATAAATAAAAAAGTCCCATACTCAAGTAAAAATTACTCATACCACAGAATATTATAATAATTACTGCGCTTATAAATACGTCATATACAAAAGTCAATAATAATCAGAATGGGATGTCCCCAGTAATAAATAAAAAAGCCCCATACTCAAGTAAAAATTACTCATACCACAGAATATTATAATAATTAATGCGCTTATAAATATGTCATATACAAAAGTCGCTGACTTTTGGCACTAAGTACCCAAAGTGACATTGCTCCAAAAATAACATATTTTCAATCGATTACGTGTTCTACATGTTTGTAAAAGGTCACTGCGTAATTGTAATTAGACATAGGCACACCATTTTATTCGAATTAGATTTATTTATTAGAGCATGTTATGTTGTATCTAAGTACTTGACGTATGTATAAATTACCAAAACACTATTTCATCTTCTACCCTACCTATCTGTAACAAATAGGTAGGGTCCTTCGCTAACTAGATGTTTTCATAAATCTTTAAAAAATAACGTTAGAAGGGCCTGTTCAACCGGTTACAGATAAGGCTTCAGATAGTTAACTGATAGATATCGCTATCAAATTTTTAGTTTATCTGGCAGATAAGCTACGGATATCTGGCACTTTATAAGCAAGTGGTAAAACAAACCCTATATCATTTGAAATTGCCCCCTACCTGTATATTTAGATGTATAAGATACTAATATTACAAGGGTGAGACTTTAGACGTAACATGTTTTAGTTTCAGTCCAGATACCAACTCAACTTTTTAAAAGGATCAATTTCTAATTAAATTCTAACACGGGCAATGTCGTGGGACGCAGATAGTATTAAATAAAAAATATCCTTGGACCCTTAGCTGAAGCCGAGACGGTCGACGCCCTTACCTTTATTGTAATCATTTTGATAACAATAGTTCTTTGTCACTATTTTTTGTACGGACCTCTGGCATCATTCATACAAAATAACGTCCGTTTTGAAAATTAAAAGTATAAAATCAGAAGAACATGTGTGTATAGTCGCTCAGTGCTGGAGGTTCAAATAATAAACAATTCTTCGTAGTGTTCGTATTGTTTAAGCATTCAATGAAGCGTATTATTTTTATGCCTGGGTCTACTATTATGACTTTTAATTATCGATGCCCTTGATGTAGGTACTCTGTATAATGGAATTGGTAGGTCTATTCAGAATGTCCTACAGCTAATCATGGGCCATTTTGGAGTTATTCAATAATATTAACTCACATCACAAAAAAATAAAAAGTAACTACTTTTGGGACACGATTGTTCAAAATAAACTGTCCAAAATGTCACTTTTCAGTTGATTTAAGTATACATATATACTTATAAATACATATAATGGATACGCCCGTTTTCCACCGACTTTTACCGCAGATAACAAACAAGGTAACTTAAAAGGTTGTACATTGAAAAATAAGCTTTCGATTCGAATGAAACAAAACTGGTACCTACTAGAGCTGAGGATGAACAACCTTAGATGAAGTAATAGGGTGATCGTCCGCTGATAAATGACGAAAAACAATCGGATTGAAACCCTAACACGTGATAAGACAAGACAAATGACACAACGTCATGAGAAATATCAATCATTATTCAATATGGTCATTGATTTATTTACACATTTTATTCGGAACGGTATCCTTGGGTTCTGACTTTACTCATTCTTAGTTTTGTTTTTCTAATCGGCGAATGGTTTTAAAAGGTTAAGGGTTAATGTTTAAAGAATTTATTATCATCAAAGACAAACAATTGTAACTTACGAAATAAAACAGATAATTAAACAAAATATAATGTCGTTAGTTTATATTTTAAGGACTTTAATAAAACCTAAAATATTGTGTTAGGTATTTGAGCTCTGAAAACAAACTTACAAGGATCGGTAACATAAGTAGACATGTAGGCCTTGAATGAAAGTTCATAAGTAAGACTTGAATGAAATATCCACTCCTTAATAATCACAGGGCACAAGAGATCAGAGAAGAATCGACAAATCTTTGTGCAAAGATTTCCGTCAAATCATAGTTCTGGATATGATTGTGAAGTATTTTACAGGACTAAGGCGCATGTTCAGTACCTTTAGGTATATCATAAACTAATACTAATGATATAGACTGATAGATACGGTACTTTCGTTTGTAAATTAATTTATTTCTTTATTTATTACGTTGTATAAATATGTAATAGATGCAAATTTCTTTATTTATTACGTTGTATAAATATGTAATACATGCAAAATACGTTATTAATAAAACCCAATCAATCAGGAATCAATAAAGATGAATTTCCACACTTTGTCTCTTATCCTCCAACAAGGAGAAGGAATAAAAGTACTCGTAATAGGCCGGCGCCGTCTGTCTGCACTCCCCTTTATTTAGAGCTTTATTTGATGAAGGAGATTGTCTGGAATTCTAAAAATCATAAATTGTTTGGGATATTGTCTATGCTAATTTTGTGATACTTCATGAAGACGTGTCTAAGGTTTTGTTAATAAAAAGGCCAGATTTAAAATATTGATAAATTATAATTGACTAATTTTTTAATGGAATTTGCCCTTCATTTAAGTGGACTCAAGACCGAAAACGAATCTATATGAATGTAGATATAGATTTAGATATGATTGCAAATTAAGATATTTAAGCGGACTCAAGACCGAAAACGAATCTATCTGAATGTAGGTTATAGGAAGACATTGCAAATTAAGATATCTGTCAATAGGTTAATCTTACCTCTGTGTAATAAGTTAGGTAAGTATATCGAATAAGACTTGTAGTCTTATTTCAAGTAGCCAAGATATATATTTTCTTTAAAAAAAGAAACCTGAGATGCAGTAGGTACCTACTTCTAGGTTATAAACCTCAATTTATTTTTCTAAGACTTAATACACATACTTAAAACCTATCGGGAAACAGAAAAATGTTTTTCGTATACCATAAAGCGAAAATTCAAGTACGTTCTCAATTAACAGAATCACCAAGTATTTATAACTCACGGCATTCCCTCTGTTCATGACGTAACGTGACGTAGTAACTCTTTCTTATCTATGGCACTACGTACACTGATAGTAACTATTGCGATAGCTGTGACGGCCTTTTTTATTCTGTAGATGGTGAGCGAATTGAGTCAACTGTAAAAATAACGTTTGGCAACAAGGACGAGTCGTTAGTTGTAGAGGCGACACTTTACAAAGTAGATTTGAAATTAGAACATTGACTATAATGGTCTATGGTTAGGTACTTTTCGCTTTGCGATAACGCACTTTGCGCTAATGATAAACGGTTTTATGTAGCGCGTAGCTATGTATCTTTATACTCTATCCATAAAAAAATATTTTAGCTTAAGCCACTTTTCCTAGGATTCTGAACCTTCTTCACCAATATTCATAAAACTCTTGTTTACCTAATAAAGTAGATAACAAAGTAAAATTTCCAATCAATCACCTGTAAGTAACTTTCAATTTAGTCCCTATAGAAATCACGAAGTAATAACGTTGAGAATCGCGTGACAAGATCACGTGTACAACATGTACATTTTATGTGGCTTAGTGCGTATTTTATAGGCCTATTCAAATCAAAATAGAGCATTACACTTCTACCATTATAAGGATTTGATATTATAGATCGAAGACTTTACTGTAAATGGCGTTTTGGGATTTAAGGTGGCTTTTTCAAACTGTAAGAGCCTTTTTACTGGATCTTGTTTAGTTAAAAAGTTTCGTTCTTTTTGGACATATAATATGAAAGTGACATGTCTACAATGGGGACAATTTACACATCGTTAGCAACCTCTTGCACGGCAAAATATTGATTTCCTTGAATAGACTCTTCAAACTAAGTTAGGTAGATCAATGAACTTGTTTTCTCAGAAGACTTTACATATTGTATAAGGTTTTTAATACCCGAAATATCCTGTATAATAGATATATTTTGTTTCTATTGTATTAAAAAAAAGCTTTATGTTCCATGGGTCTTATCTTAGTACAGAACTCTAAAAATAAAGTGGAGGTAATCAATTATTGTTTTTAGAGAGAAAGTAAATGTCGACATTGTATAACTTGGAATGTCAACAGTAAACCTACATAAAGATAATAAATTTGATAATAATACGAATCGTATCTACAAAGATAATGCATTATATAGGAACACTAAAGGGATAACGCTAATTCACTTAGGTATATTTAAAAAAAATGCATGGAAAAATAAATAAGTAGGTACCTATTTAGACGAACGTGATAATGCTAGGGCGAATCAAGGACATTGACGAATATTACAACATCAATATGTGTACGCAATTATCTTCGTACTGGTAAAAGGAAAAACATAAGGTTGAAGAATTTAGAAAATAGCATAAAAGGGTAAGCCCTTACTTTTCAATTTTGCCTTTTTGGGCAAGAACGTTTTGACAATTGGATTTTTTTTCCATTCGTCTTGTAGCATTGACATTTGTTATTATAAAATGAATCTTATAATATTCATATGATTACGAGGTAAAGTAACCAGGTAAATAAATAGCTGTATTTCTGGATAATAAGTACCTACTTTTGATGAGCAGTTACCTTTATAGGTACAAGATGGGTACAAGTAGGTAAATATGGTTGTACATTTATGCACATAATAATCTATATTAGGTAAGTGGAATGATTAGAAAGCAACAAACACATCACAATCAAATTATTAAATAAGTCCTAAATATAGAATTTATTGTCATAACAACTGATAGCGAAACTTTTTTAATTGTTAACTATTTTCAATAAATTTCCATAAAGAACAAGTTGTCTATGGCAGAAATCGCAAAGATGACAATATTTGAATGGAGAACTGACTTTTTAAAATCAAGGACTCGATCGTCAGTCGGCCTCGTCACATCGGTGCCACGAACGGTGCGACACTATTTTCGTGCTACCGCGAGCTAGGGTTGTGTACCTTCTGTTTTGTATTGTGATTCTTGGCTGTTATAAAATTACAAACTTTCTATCCGCGACTATGTCACCCGTTCCTGAGATTAGCGTTCAAACAAACAAATATTAGTTTTATACAGATATTACAAAACCTTAATACATCGTTGTTGTAAATATAAATATAGTAACCCTATCATTATTTTATCAGCCGAGTTCAAGACTCAGTCATAGTTCAGTTTGATAATCTTAAAAACAATGTGGAATTTATTTATTTAAATATATTTTAGCCTTTTATCTTCCTATTTTTATGTTGATTAATACTAAATGTGGGTTAATGAGCATATCAACAGTATTTTAACATTTGAATTGAAATACAATATTTGTACTCTACTACTACCCGCCCGCGCCTTTGCCCGCTTCATTACCATGTTTTAATCCTGGGCTTCTAAGTATATTAGTAAGTAACTTTCAAAGAAGACTTTCAAGTTTGAGTTTCGAGCTATATAAAAGTGAATGCGTGACAACCCTATTGATATCAGTTCAGTGTTGAGTTTTATTCTTTTTGGTCAGGTAGTGGAGACGTAAGCGACACTCGATAAGAGCTCACAATAACGCATTTTGTATCGCTAATGTATGTTGTGGCAGGTTTGCTATTGCTAGCCTTTTCATTTAAAATATTAGGTCTCCGTAATATAACCTATATAATTATCATGGTCTTTAACAATATTGAACCACGAAACGGGTAACATACCATGATTATACTAACGAGCTTAACGGACAAACCAATCATTGGTCTTTAGTTTAAGCCTTAGTTTTAAATACATGTCATTTTTGTAATAATAAATAAATAAAAAAAAAATTACGGTTCACGGTGGATGCAAGTTGCATCCAACCGTAATAAATGGAAGTTATACATATAGGGAGGGTGTCCAGCAGTGGACTTCCAATGGATGAAATGATGATGATGACCATGATTTCAATTTTACGTGTTTCCTTCAAAATATAGGTATTACCACATATCAACGTATATTGGAGTGTTATATTTAAAGAAAGAAAGACAAATTTTATTTGTGTACATATAACATCTTATAACACTAGGCGTTAAACATAAGGGACACAAATCCGTTGCCAGCTAAGCTTCAGACATCACTTCGCAAATTACACACACAAACGAAGAAAACTATATTTTTGATAAAACAATCTAATAATAACGATGGTTACACAAACTCACACAGATCGAGGCTGACGATAGTGAAAGTGTGTTGTGGAATAACTTTCTAATAAGACATGAAGTTTCTTTATCAATCCAAGGGATTGTGGTTAAAAATACCTAACCCTACGCTTCAATGTTACCGGTACAACATGTAATATGTTTTATTCAGATAATCTATTCTATAGAATGCCTAAGCAATGTACCTATTTTATAAGATACTTGTCGCGGATTTGTATTAAAAAAACACCATAATACAACAAATTTGAATATTTCATAACAATGAAATTGCATTAATTTTTATACATCATAAATTATGGTTTAGAAATATTAGAGTAATATTTAACATTATAAAGTTATACTATTATTGAATTAAGAAGAAGACAAAGACGTCACTTGGTGACAAATTTTTACTTAGTGACGTCTATTGGCTATAATTTCCTCAGACTACTAAGAATTGATTATAATGTAATGTAAGTTATGACATAATGTATTCTGTGGATAACCACAATATAATTATAGTTACAATGAATTTATTATCATTTTGTACAAAGCAAAGACAGCATTATTGTTTTAACGTTGAAGGCACTTATCATCAGCCATAGACTTACGAACCCATCCCACTTCTGGGACACAAAAACACCTCTCTTTTGAAGAGAAAGATTAGGCCTCGCTTGTGAATGACACAAAAATATGTCAGAACTTGCCGGTTTCCTCGCGATGTTTGCCATCAGCGTTATATGATGTGTTTTTAAAGCGCACACGGATTCGGACGCGCTCTGGATTTTTACACACGAAAAATCCAGAGTTATGCTGCGGGGTTTGAACCCACGACCTTCAGAATGAAAGTCGGGTGTGATCCCACTTAGCTAAACACGGCTTTTATAAGCACTTAAGTTTCGGCGAAATTATCCGATTTTTTCTTATGTTTGTAAATCCCAGTGTTGTTCACATCTAAAGTAAGGTTTAATAGTATTCGTAGGACACCCTTCGTATTCACCCCACAGAACTGGTTCTTAGAAGAAATTATACTTTAATACGTAGAGAATAGGGTTTAATTTAGAACGTAGACTAATTCTTTTGTTGCAAGATATATTGGAATTGGTTTACTATCGTTCACTTAGAGCAGGAAACATAACCTCTGACAATTTGTAATTACTGTGAAAATAGTATTTAGTTTGTATTCCTATTTTTACTTTGAAAAAATATTTAATCGAGAACGAGAATATGTTGTTAATAACGTTAAATTGTTGTTTATATTATTGATATATACGTAATTGAGGTGCCGGTTTAAGAAAAGAACAGTTCCATCTCTTACCTTGGAATTTGTCACACCGATTTGACAGAAAAGCGTTATTCGGTGTACCTACTGTATCAACTATCAAGCGATCTGCAAAAATCCTTTTACAAAATGTAGTATTTTATGTTTTTTTGCAAATAGATTCGTCTGTATTGATCAAAACAGCCAAGTTCGCGAGAAGCGTAGGGTCTATCTTATCGGTGTGACGTAAACGCTGAAAATATATAAACGTTGCATAATTATCAACTTATCACACCGATAAACCGGCGATACAAGCACCTCATTGTTGAAAAACATGGCAAGATCACTTCCAAATGTTTGTATTGTGGAAATCTATAAACAAACGCAGTGGAATGAATTAATAAACATGGGATATTGAACCTTATTGCGGCGTGGTACGGTGGAAGGTTAGCGTGGGCGTTTCTACGTTACGTTTAAAAATACGCTTGATCGGTTTAACAAATGACACTGTTTTAAGGTAAACGGAGCTATTTTGGACAGATTAGTTCTGTTTCTATATAATGTCATTTCACTAACATAATTATTCTATGAATATTTTTTTATGTTTCATACTCTTTTGACTCTTTTTAGCTTGTAACCTATGACACAAGTTAATCCTAGTTAGGACACTAGGTTTGTACAAATTTGGACCTTTCGAATATCTAATTAATCGAATTGTGTATTTATGTCTAATAGATAGTGAAACAAACTTACATCAAGTTTGTTTCACAATTGATATTAAATAGATTTGCTTGATGTTCAAGTAATCTTAGATTTTATGGAATAAAATGATGTAATTTTGCTTATCATTAAAAAACGGTTGATGTAATAGGTATAGATTGTTGTGTATTTTATGTTTTGATTGATATGAAAAATTCAACATTAGTGGATTAAAAGGGAATAGTCCTTACAACTTATCTACTGAAAGCCATTATAAATTAATGTTTATAAAATTCGAAAATTACTTGATTGAAATATGTATATTAAATTAAAAATGTAAGGCAACCTAACTTTCCTTATTGGAGGACAAAATTAGCCTCAGTTATAATTTCATCATTACTTCCAGTTTAATTTATTCTACGGAAGAGATACTTTCTAATTTTGTACGAGAATATTAGTCAAGTCTTAGGTGCCTAATATGCTTATGTTATTTTGTAATGTTGAAGGTATAGGCAGGTATAGATTCATGTTGGTATCCCCAGAATACTACACAGTACCGCATGTTACCCTACTTTGACGCCGTGAAAAACGATTATGGCGCCTATCTATTTTCTGAGCGATGAAGCGCTTTTAAACATTTTACTGCTAGAATAATATACCGCAGTGAACTAAGAATACAGCGCATCATATTTTAGATTACCTATATTTAATCCGAGAATACGGGATAGTATGAGTCTGTGTAGGTACGTTCCTAGAACTCAATTATTTCTATATCAAACGTTCAAACAATTATTTTTAAACTTATATATAGTATGAGTGTAGTTTATGTCCTTGGCTAACTAACCACAAATAATATGTAATATTTACCACAAATATATTTATTCATTATCATTATTCAAATATATTTATTAACTAGCCTTGCCCATTAGGTACTGGAGATTCCTCATATTCCAATTGTTTTGGTCGGAAGCAGCCTGCATCTAGCATGACTTATGTTCCGTAACCTGGTATGACATTACTTTTATCAAAAGTAACCAAATTTGATTCAGCTATTTTGCCCTAAACTTTTGCCGTTTATATAAGACTCTATGCATTACATTAGTTTTTACTTTTTAAATAATAATAAAGATTAATGTATAATCTAAGACGCAATCGATAGGCGTCGCAGCACGCAGCGTCACAGCGAATTCCAGATAACATATTTAGGCAACAATGTCCGCCCGACCTCGAATATTTATCGGACGTTGTCTTGTTTGCGGAGGTTTTGATTCTACGTAACGTGACCTTATTCGAGGCAGTTCTGACTTCTGCAGCTGCGTCATCTACAACAGATGCAACAGTTGATCTTTTGTCTCCTTTTATTACTTGCATTATAAATTGTTTAACTACCACTTGCCGTGCGTTGCTGAAGTAATTATTGTTTGATGAATGATCCATCTTTTTCGTATATGTTGAGGTAAATCAGTATCATTCTTTTTTACATAACTACTTAATTAAATTAGGTCTGTTTTTGCCATTTGAAATTTTCGAATCATTAGCCACTATCACGGCTGGCATCTTATAATAATACTAAATGTCATAGTGTCAACCACAACATTCAACCTTTCCCAGTAATTTCATTATTCAAAGTTGGCTACACAGTCCGCCGACCTATGGCATTCCACAGGATAAAAATATACCCCCGGGGTAGATCAATGAAATCACGGGAACTCCTCAAAATGTCAGCTTAACATTTAACTCGGGATCCTGCACATTTCTCATTACAATTCTCCTTGAATTAATTCCGACCTAGAGAATATGCCGTCCTAAGGAAACACAAATAGGCCAGAGCTCACGCGAACTTCAGAACGACATCAATGCTAATTGTTTCATCATTATATCAACATATAACGACCCACTGTTGGGCACGGGTCTCCCCAATACTATGGAATTGAGGTCTTGGGGTAATTGGTATAATTACCACGCTTAGGTACCAGGCATTTTGGTGCAGTAAATTTGTAGTACACAGTAAATAATCAGTATCATATATAACGCTTATCGTGTATCTCGCGATAAATTAAATAAATGTAAAACGCTAAATCACAAGAAATATTTCGTTTCCATTCTGTTCTGTTATAGCAAAGTAAAGATGATTTCATATCGTAGAAGTTTCATGACTCCTAAAAGGGATTTCTCATTTTCTTTTATCGTTAGTTGGTTCTATGCTTCTTGTAAGGAATGAAATAAACTGACACGTGAAACTGACAGCATAGACATAGACACAATATAATAGGTACTCATAGTAACTACATATAGTATCTATAAAATGAAATCTTGATGAAAAGCAACCAATACAGATAGGTAAAATACAAAGTACCTATCCACTATAAATAAGTACAAAAATATTATTTATTTCTTTAACATTTAAAATCATAAATTTTGATGCGAGAAACAATGGTTTAATTTTGTAAAGAATAAATTTACTCTTTGAATAAGAAGTTAGATACTTTTTGATAGCATTGTAAAGGCTTGTTCTTGTAACCACAATAAGTCAGTCTTTTTGCGAATTAGATTAATAGTTAAAAACAGATGTTAACGCTGTAAATTCCACGTTTTTTAATTATTCCCAATTTTACTATTCCCACGTTTATAGATTCCAAATTCGAAAATTCTCATTATTGTTCCTCGATTAGTTTTTGTTTCGAATGTAAGCGTAACATTCTCTCGGTCGCTCCGTGGCGTTGACATAGTTCACTATTACATATTCTCTGGCTATCATTTGCTTGATTCGATGTCATCATTCGATGTTTGAATTCAACCGATTCTCATTTATTTTCAGACAATATATTAGGAACTCCGTAGTTGTGAATACTCCTCCTTTCCAGCATTAAATAATGAATACGATAAGAAGTTAAGTTCATTTTTTTATTTCTTGTCGAATTAAAATGGCTTATTTATTTTTAGAACAATACTACTAGTATACCTACTAATGGCACAAATCATTACATAATCACCTATCTATGATTATTAAATATAATACATAACAAAGTAGGTATGTTTCGTGTTCATCATTCGATGCTCAGACGATTTGAATGAACTCGTTTCTCATGTTCTAACCATCTGTTTCCTAGTTACGTAAATACGCTTGTTGCACCGGTTGCTTCGAAAATCGGATTGCAAAAGGCAGTTTGTCGCGGTAGGCCACGTCTATGAATCTTACTTAAGCTAAGTGGATACTTATTAAATTTAAAAATAGTTTATGTTTTTTGGTGTAGATTGGGAGATTGTTTGATTACTAAAACAGCCCATTGATATCCTATAAAACTAATCAAAGAAAACTCTAAATATAATTTTAATATCATCTGTTGTAGTAATAAAAAATAACTGACAGACAGTTTTAAAAGTAACAAAATACAAATGTCCATTGATGAAGTGGATTTAGGGCACAAAAACTCCTCTACCTGACTTGAGAATAATAGAGTGTCAACGGTAGGAAATGATGTCGGGCGAGATCTGTGCGCACGGGCCGCGAGCGGAAGCTACGTTGCGCCCGCGCAGCCGGTGAACGGTGCTCGCGCGGCCTTGAGCGCGCGAAGGTGAAAGTCTCAGGCTCGCAATTATTGAACCTCGACCTGCCATAGCCATCCTTTATTCGGGTTAGATCGGATCCTTCGGAATGCGGAAGCCAATGTGATATCATTGGCTTCCGCATTCCGAAGGATCCGTTTCGAAAGGTTGGTTTTTGCCGGTTTCTCGGTGCTGATGATGATGGTAAGTAAAGATGAACATAACATTATAATCAGTAAATATATCATCTTATCATTTCATCATCAACTTCTGGATATTAAATTATTTGAATGAAAAATATATAGGTTTTTTAGTTTTGCATTTTAATTATCATGAAATTCATCTAGATAAAATAATGTTATTACCATGGTTATTACGGATTGAAAAACCGCACCGAAAAATTTTTCCCTGTTATAGAGAGTTCAACTTAATTTGAGGAAATCCTATACTAATGACTATGCAAAACAAACAAGCGCTACATTATAAATTCTTCAATTAACAGCCAGTCATGATGATAACAACGTAACATGAAGTATTTTTATCTTCAAACCATTTATTCGGTTGAAATGTTCCATGAATAGCAAAATAATAAGGGATATTTTGGATACCAAGGTTCTCGATCGTTATTTGCGCAACCAATTAGAACAGGTAGAAATTGCTAAGCAGAATATCACTCATTCTAAGCCAAGCCCCTACGGAAGTAGATATTTCAAATACTTGATTCGAAGGAACTCTAAAGAATATCGAACAGCACCTTCGTACATGATTGGCTGATGCGATTTGAGGGTCGATTCGCATCTGCCACGGTCGCTTGGCTTCTATTCAAATTTAAATGTTATATTACAAGATGGTGCACAGCTCTGCTACTGGTGATAGTTTATTTTCACTAATTAAATAAGCTCGAGATAAATACACTTTTTATATGAAATAGGTATTGATTATCCTGATTAATTTATAGTAACAACAAAATTTATTGTCTTCCAATAATACTAATTAAAAACAATAATGACAAAACAGTATCTAGCAAAATGATAAAGACATTTTATTTTAGCGTAATAAGAAATTAAAAACTAACATTGTATGCAGTATTATTAGTGAAAGTTTATTTGCAAAAGCAGGTTAAAATAATTCTCAATATCGCTTTGAATAAATAAAGCGCGGAACCAGAGCGCTTTAGGAAGTTTGTTCCGAGCAAAATTAAGGTTTTTGACGGCACTGCTCAGTGCTCCCTGAAACAAGAACTGCGCACTCGTTTTGAATATATATATATTTTCATGATTTATTTTGTATATCTATCACTACTTATGATATTTTGTATACTTACCATAAGTTTACAAATTACATACTTTTCACTTTACAATTCATACAACTGACACTAGATTTAAAACTCAAAATAGTGTAACAATGTTATGGAAATTTGATACTAAAGTTAAAAGTAATTTAATTTGTAAACTTTGATAGACATGCTGTCAGGGATTTTTTTCTGTAATTTTCCAGAAACGTTTTGTAACTATCAAAATCTTGAATGAAACAGTTATTAAATAGACTACAATTTTAAAAACAGTTAACGTTCTATCGAATCAATAGACCACAACAGCTTTTATAACAGTTATAAATCTAGCATTATGACGTCATAAAAGTTAACCGTCTTCTAGCTCAGACATTAGAAGGTATCAAATGCAAAATGACCTCCAAAATATCAAGTTTTATAAACAAGAGCAAAAAAACTGCCTTGAAAAGGATAGGTAAGCTTGGTTTCGACGCGCCGAGGCATTTAAATTCAACTTTTATGTTGCGTGCCGAGTTCTGCACATGTCTAGTCTAGGTCGTACACCTTACGGTTCATTGTCATCGCAATTTCTTTACCATTCTGTAGGGCAAGTATATTCAATATTCTGATTACCATAATCGCGGTTTATCTAATCTTTATTGTCGATAGGCAGTCGTATTGATAATCGTTTCTGTCGTTTTATTTTGTTGTTCGTGCTTGCGTTCCCTTCTGGGCCAGATGGCTGCCCCAATGTGCATCTCCCTCGCTTGCCTACGTGACTTACGGTGTATTGCAGTGCGCTGTCACCCTGACTCATTAGTTGGTCCGCCTTTTCTGCTATTCTTATTGTTTTATTGAGACGGTTAAAAGAGATGGTTGTTCTGTAATTGTCTAGGTTTATGTTCTTACCTGAGATGTTCACCGCACCTTTCTTTGAAAAGTAATTAAGTAATTACTATCGGTTATGTGTGTTAAATTTTGATACGTCAAAAAATCTTGTTTATGAAAGTTATATTATTAAGGTTTATAATAAACGATAACTTCTTTAAATCATAATAATTATGGGCTATAATGTACTTAAAATAATGATACATACTTCACATGCTGTATAATTGCTGTATTAATTAAACAGACGGAGAAGGTTAACTCACGTCTAGTCTACACGAAAATTAAGCGAAGCGAGTGACAAAGTTGCAAACTTCGAGGCAGTAATGCAAAACCTAATTGGCCCATTTCCGAAAGATCATCAGCAGCTATAGCCCATAAATAAAAATTATCAAAAGGCAGAGGGATTAGTGTGTGGATAATGAGGTATCCTTCGGAGTTGTCTGCAGGGCTCCGCCCCTGCGCGCCCTCTGCACGCGAGGCCGGGCCGGGCCGGAGCACGAGCGCAGTTTGGCGACCGCGCGCGAGTCCGACGAACGTCTCTCCGCCTCTCGATCGCAACTCGCTCTCGATTTAGTTATGTAGTAGCGCCTTCGCCTGTTTGGACAAGTGCTAAGTTCATTCATGTGATACTGTTGCCATTATGTTTAATTTAATCGGACGATTATTTAATTGTTTCGTGATCAATTGATTTTATGTGGATTATTTGAGACTGTTGATCTCTTTGTTGGACTTCCGGATTATTGATAAGGTAATTTGCATAATTGCTTTTTTGATGTAACTTTATTTGTTTAAGATTTTTTAAAGATTCAAACTTATTATTTTTCGGAACAAAGAAGATTAGCGAATTAAAGAGTTCAATTACATTTAAATTCTTGGCTTGACTCTTTCTTGCATAATCCGTTTATGAGTTGACGGTTTAATGGTAGTTAGGTACCTACTGTAATAAATAGGCAATTATCTGCATTTTACTTCTTTACATAATAACGGATATTCGTTTTGTGTTTTTTAAGTGCGACTAACTTAGTCAACTTTTAATGAAATTTGGTTTCTTCTTTTTTTTTACGTCTTTTTGTATTTTTTTATTTTACTATTGTTATCCTATATTTATTTTTAAATCATTTATTAACATGTATAATGTATATCACAAAAAATATGAAAGTGATTGTTTTTCTTATTACTTAATTTATGTGCTCACGACAATTTGTTTGATACAGTTATTTATGGTTTGAAAAGCAATTATGTAGAATGCTGCGAGTTGATCAGCCGTCGGTAATTAGTGCAGCCTCGCTATCGGCTCATCATAAAGCGTCGTACTTTACACTCGTTATTTTATTTTCAAATCAACACGTTTTTCAATTTCTACCTGACCAAGCCCTTTTGTTCACTGCGTCGTATGCTATCGCTGGCTCTTTCACACGCGCTCTGGATCCTATGAGAAAGCGTAGGATCAGAAGTACCACTTTTTATTTCTAATTTTGGTTCTAAGACCTATTTATCTTTATGGTTTACAGTATTAGAGTTTATTATGTTGTCGATGCCCGTGTTTTCTCGCTCTTAGCAAACATGGTGTTCTTTCTTTGTTAGAAAGGGGCGTTGCGTCGTTGACATGCATGGTTTTCTTTATGGGCTTGAAAAATAGCGTACATTTTTATGCCGTTAGATAAGCAATTTTTTATGGAACCGCTTCGGCGGTGGTTCTCTTTTACACAGTTATTTGTTAGAAGCGGTTACATAATTGTAGTGAACTTTTGTTTTCTTTACTTTGTAAAAGTCTTTGTACTGTATGCACATACTACATAGGTATCTACTCACTTATATTGCGTATTGGTGTCAGTATTGTCGTTACTTTGTTCAGTAATATTATGATCTTTCCTATGTTTTAATGATAATCAGATACAATAAGCATAGCACACATTTTTATTGTGTGAGAACCTAGTTGTTTAAAAATCACACTTATAAAAGTGTCAGAAGTAAATATAAGTATTTGAAACGTATTAATTTTGATATAATAAAAGTACCTAGATTATTTTTTATTTTTAACTTCTACATTACTAAAGAAATTTAAAAAAATATCATATATAATATTTTACGTCACTAGTAACATTATTATCAGGATTTAAGTTGCACGACCATTTTGATGAAGGATACGCGAATCACATTAATTTTGTATTGAATTTTTAGAAAGGCAATCTTTCGATGGGATCTTATTGTTTACGCATCGGATATATTGTTATAATTACGTATGTAGGTCGCATTACAAGTATTTTTCATTCGTGGGCGGTAGACGGCTTAGATTCGAGAAATTGGTTTCCCCATTTTCAAGACACCCCAAATTTTAGAGGTGGAGCTAGAAAGGGAGGGTTGTGGAACGGTTTGGATGTCTCGTTTTCTCCATAGAATATTTTAAAGTTTAGCATCCCGGGAAAGGAGCCAAGAGCTTTAGTTCTGTTAGTGAAGTCGGGAACACAGCTTAATAAAGTTTTGGAAGTAGGTGCCTAGGTAGCGATTTTATGTTTGGTCCGTGATTGTTGATATTTACTTTTAGATTAGGAGCTTGGACTTATTAAATGAAATTGAGAATTAATCACTAGGGCCTAGTAGTTTATTATTTTAGGTATCCACCTGATTAGACTGATTAAACATCACTTATTGATTAACCTAAGTTAGTTTTAATTCCTTATTAAAATGCCTTGGTTTGGTTAGATTATTGTATCAAGCTCATCGCCTAAAGCCCATTTGACTTCAGCTAATTCGTCGTTAACATAACCAATTTAATCAAGCGTTATAAATACCTCTCGCACTGTCAATAAGTTCCAAAGTGCGTCAACAGAGGCCATTCCTCGTGATTTATTCCACGAGCTCTATCCATTGTCCGATCAGCACTACTAGGAATTAACACTGTTGAAACTTTACCGGCAATGTAAAGCCAGCTATTTTGATTACTACAGCCTATTGGTCGTTGTGCTAGTGTATCGTATCTCGGGGGACTGGCTGTTTACATGATATCGGTTGAGAAAATATGCGTATTGAAAGTGTTCGTTCGAGTATAGGGCTATCAAAGTGTAATGAAATTGGTGTTTGGGATCTTTTCGTTGTTTGTTGTTGTTTTAAACTTTTTTTGCGTTTAATTTTTTTACGTAAACAGCCATTAAGTAACAGCATTTTTCATTTATTAAAAATATTTATTAAGGTACCTACATTATATTAAATGTCCATTATTAGTGTCCAGCAATATTAATAACTCATTTAAGTGTTGTAGTTTTTTTAGCTTTTGTACCTATGTAGACTTTAATTTAAGTGTGTTTAAATCTACCACAGTGGCAGCTTAGGTAACTAGGTACTTACTAGGTAGATAAGTTTAATTTTAACTGAAATAGTTACTAGCCACGAACGAATATTTGCAGTTGTCGTGATTGCCATCGATTCGCTCGCACTGTCCTTCACAGCTCTCATAATGTGCGTTATTGGTGGCATTTTAATAACATTAATAACTAACATAAATTTTTATTGCAATTGTTTAATGTGCCGGTTCGAAAGTTAAATAGCATCTAGGTAGGTATTCTCAATTATATATATTCTAATGCAGCAGCTTCAAAATTTTTATCATTAATCACCTAAATATTAATTTTCAAAAAATAATAGATGCACTAACGCGTTACAATATTTTAATTAGAAATGCACCCAGAATGCGACACTTTATGTGAATCTGGAATCGCACTAGGTATCTATAAATTCGAACACATTACGGTCTTTCCGGGTACTTACACCGTGTAATATATTCGTCTCCCTCCCACGCAGTATATCTGAGTGAAACAGAGTCGTATGTCGTACGGTTTCATTTGAGTATAGAGTCGTCCTCTATGGGGATAAGACATAGTTAAACCGAACTCTATTTCTAAAAAACAGTTTGTATATAAATAATCCTTAGCACTAAGATATAAACAGATTTGTTACGAACCGAGCTATATCATGAATGATTCTATTCGTAAACAAGGTAAATGTTAATTCAATGACATGTAATAAGTCTATTCAACATAGTTACATTCTAGCAGTAAAAAGATTATGATATGGATCTTAAAAATCTTAATAATACATCAGCTCTACTCGAATATCTTATTAAAATATAAACAGATATAAAAACAGACTTTAAAGTTATAAATAACGATAACCCTGTAGTTATAAATTGTACACTTGACAAAGTACAAGTTAAAATCATAAATAATATCGAGTTGCAAAATTTTGTACAAAATGGTGTCAATGTCATCCAAACTCCTTAGGTACTGTGTTCTTGTACAAAGTTTGAAGAAGTTAACAAAATGCCGATTTCAGCTCATGCATAGCGTTTGCTACATATTGCATAACACATCCACGTAATGAGGCGTAGATGTCATCATAGTGATACCTACATTTTAACCCTACAAAGCTAACGTTCCTAAACTACCTTGATAAGCTAACCATTCGTAATTTTGACGATCATTATAAAATGAACCATATTATAATGTGTGTTATATTTTTATATGGATTCATTGTATTTTCAAGAAATATAGAATATAAATGAAAGATATTTATCACAAAAATCCATATATTAAACCATTAAGTAGGGATGGCGATCTGAAATCGATTAATCGAAGAATCGATTATTGGAGCCAACAAGATCGATTTTTTAAATCGATATGTAGTACTGAATCGATTCGGTGAATCGATATTTCACCCTTGAAAATCGACATTCGATTTTTTTGGGTATAAACCATAAAACTATTTACAATTAATTTAGTTTATCCGTATTATAAGAGTGCTGCCGGTCTAAGAATTAATTATTCAAAAACTCGCGAGATGGCTGTATGTTTAGATTCCTTCGCATCTCTTGAATAAAAAAAGTTACGTTTGTAGTCTTTGACTTTTTGTTTTTGTTTGTATTGTATCTGTGACTGGACTGAGTTGCGTCAAGACAGCCATAATTTATTTTTGTTATTTATTATATTTCATTTGTTTATTGTTAACTGATTGAGTGATTCTCGTAAAGCGATATAAATACTAATTTTTATGTAAGTAGTGTTTGTTGCGGAATAATAACTAATTGAGACTAAGTAGGTAAATAAAGCGCTTTATTTTGTTTTTTACTTTCGTGCTATTATTTTCAATTTAATCTATTAGTTGTGATTATTAAACCTAACCATGTATGTAATTCATTTACGTTTAGATACGAATAATCAATATTGGGCATTGAAATAACTAATAAGTAAGTCACATGTGGAATTCCTTAAGGGAGTGTGCATACTTACTTCTACTTTTATGTCCATTTATCTATATAACCTCAAATTGTTTAAGTATTTTGTTTACATAGAAAGTAATAGTAAAGCCCTGATTATCTTTTTAAAAATAAACTACCGAAATTACGTTTATCTTTTATTCTGTTAGTTTGACATGGTAATGAAAATATTTTTTATTATCGAATTACCTGATTTTACTAATAAGAGATCGTTAAATTATAATATGTACCTTGCTTTTAATAAAATATTACATTATAAACGAAAACTTGAAAAAAAGATCGATTTTTCGGAAATCGATCCTATAGACCTCGATTTTTTTGTGAATCGATTCATTAGGTCACGATTTGAATCGATTTAAAAATCGATCTTTTTCGAAAAGAATCGCCATCCCTACCATTAAGGCACTATAAACACGAATAACATATGGCACCACTTTTTCGAGACCAAAATCACACATCTTATAAACTACGAATAAGTCAAAAAATATCAGAAAATTATAGTTTTTTTTAACATTTGTAGAAATAAAACATTGATGTTCATAATTTTTGAACACATGTTGGTCAAAATACCAATCGAATGTTCACCACCATTGGGAATTTAGCTACTGTGGAAGTTCTTCGTTGTCATTTATCTCCAAAACTAAGCAACTTACCTGTTAGAGGCAACCACCATCCGATGCAGTCTAACAGTCTCTTAGTTGGCACGAAACCTCAAATCCGTAGTAGTAACTGTTGGAAAGTTATAGACGATATTCTTCCGACGTGTGCAAAAATGACGAACGTTAGCTTTATAGGGTTAAAATTCCATTGCCCTTTCTCTTTCGTTCCTGATCAGATTGATGTTTTGTCTCTATTGTGCTCACCAATATTCACATTACCTTCACACTGTAAACTAATTACCAACGTAATTTACCAAAATGAAGATATTATTATCGGTGACATTATTTTCTATTTCCTCATAAAAACACGTATTGCCTTTTGATTAGTTTTGATGGATTCAACTTTTTCTCACATTGCGCATTAGGCACAGTGAAAATTACTGTTGTTACTGACAGTTTTCACACACATTTTATTATTAGACATTATTAAATAATGAGCTTATTGAAAGTTAATATTATAATGACAAAATAAAAAAGCGGAAAACGTTCTTATTAAAATGACCCACTAAAACACCACTAAAACTGTTTCAAGTTTGACGTGAAAGTTAATTTTAATTATAGTCCACAATTCAAATTTTTACATTTTCACAATATTTTTACCATTAAACAGAATATTTTTTCAACAAAAAACCTAGTATGTATACGCGACATCTGACTTTGAAAAAAAAATGCCTAAAAGATAAACAGTGAAATGTATCTTAAAGAAAAAAGGTAATAGCATGGGCTTTTAAGGACGAAGAGGCATGGAATGGTGAAATGAGTACAAAACCAAGAGAAGTTAGGTATATAAAAAGCAAAAAGCTGTAGGGATCGTGTTGCTATGGCAGTCTATTCGCCTTAATTAGTTTCTTTGTAAGTAATAAAAGAATGTAGCTGTAAACATTTTTAAAATATTATGATGTGCGCTAAGCTTTGTGATTTTATAAACCTATGCTATAATATGTTTATAAATCTCGAAGTTATTGTGTCTGTTTTTGTAAATTTTAACTTTTATAAAATATTTTTAATGCTAGAATTAAGATTTGGAACACCTTACCTACTACGTTTACATAGTACACAATATTTTCCATTATTAAATTTTTCATAATGTTATTTATTTAAATATTAATAGAAGACATTTAAATCAAGTTCTGTTTATTATTTGTTATAATTATCTAACTAAATTCAGAATAAAAACCTCGCATAAAGATTAGGCGTTTAATATTCTTGCTCATACACCTCACAAAGTGGTCTTGAACAGGAAAATACCTACAGAGGTCATACACACACACACACACACACACACGCACTAATATCATTTAAATACGCATTAAATATATAATGTGAAAGCGGATACTATTTATTTCCTACTAGCAGCCCCCGCGAACTTCGTCTCGCCATATAATTTTATTTGCAACTATCTCCATACTAAATTTCATCCAAATAAAATTTTCCCGCGTAAGCATATATTTTCCCGCGTAAGCATGTATTTTCCGCGGTAAAAAGTCTCTCGCCATATACTTTTATTTGCAACTATCTTCTGCATACTAAATTTTATCTAAATCGAATTTTCCCGCGTAAGCATATTCCCGCCGAAGCATGTATTTTTCCGCGGTAAAAAGTAGCCTATGTTCTGTCTCAGGGTCTAAAGATTGTATGTGCCAAATTTCATCAAAATCGGTTGAGAGGTTTAAGCGGGAAAGCGTAACAGACAGACAGACAGACAGCCAGACAGACAGACAGAGTTACTTTCGCATTTATAATATTAGTTAGGATAGAATTAGGATTATTACATTACATTGACTCACCCCGTACCCCAGTGACGCTTACATGGAGCCTACCTCACATGCTGGCTAGCTGAGCGCGGTGAGCGACAACCTCGCGACTTTTTTCTAATACTTGCATTTTTAAACTCGTGATATCTTCCGAATGAAATGTCCGAATCGAATAATTCAAAAAGTTATAAAAAGGTATTAAAGCCGTCTTGAATATAAAGTAATTTATTTTGATAAAGATTAATACCAAGGTACAAATGAAGACCCTTTCAAGAGGACGCATATATAAATTAATATTTTAGAATAAAAAACTGCTTACTGTGACATAACTATAATATTTAGACATATGCTGTCGCGACATTTTTTGTAGATAATGATAAGTTCTGCAAAGTCGTAGTACATGATTTTGTTCTATCATCAATAGTTTTCGCAGCGCACGCGACGTAAGGAATTTTTCAGGTCATTTTTTTACACCTTATGTTACATTATTGGAGTTTTAGTAAGGATCCCTAATTTTTTTTTAAATATAATATAGCCTATGTTACTCGCTGATAATGTAGCTTTCCAAAGGTGAAAGAATTTTTGAAATCGGTCCAGTGGTTTCGGAGCCTATTCGTTACAAACAAACAAACAAACAAACAAATCTTTCCTATTTATAATATTAGTATAGATAAAACCTTAAGCTTTGTTAAATTTAGAAGTTTTTAAAAGAACTGTCCTGAATTCTACAAATGTTGATATTTTTAAAAATTAAATATAAGAAACTAATTTAAATAATAAATTTTTCCATTTTATAAGTTTCAGCTAAACGCTCTTTATAAATGTAACGTATCTTTTTTTCCAGTGTTTAAATGATTATTAAAGTTGATTGTGAAAACAGGAAGTTAACATATTTACCTACGTACTATTTTATAAGCTGATGGAATAAATTCAATTTCATGAATTAGCATACAATTCTGTAAAGTCATCCTTCACACACGTTTCATTGGTCTAAGAAACTTTAATCGTGACTAACAGAACAAATTATAGAGCCAAATAGTTGTTCGATTACGTCGTCGACCTCTATGGCACAGTGGAGGTCTACCTGAATGGAGAAGGTCACGGGTTCAATAAGTTTGTCTTTGGGGGTGATTGTTTGCTAAATAGGTATATATAATTTTTTATTCATTAAATATTTGATGTTTAAATATATTTTTTTATAAATGTAATGTAAATACTTTCTGTAAATACTTGTGATTTTATGAATAAATTTATAAAACTTAAAAAAATCTATAATACTATGGCGGCGTTAGATATCTATCAGTACTTTAATCATCTTATATCGATACCGCCTAATCTAATAATAAAATATTGATAATTGGTTAATTCACATATGTATATGGACATTCAATAGATGCAAAGCGCACGTTTCTTCAGGCCAGCTATCTTTAACGTCAAAAAAACGCTCCCATCTGTTGGTATTCTTCAAACACATGATTTGGCTTGTGCGAGACAGAGAAAAGAAAGTGCAGGTAGGCAAGCGGGATTTATTAGGTCGTAACCACCGGGTCGGCTACACCGACGCGAACGCCACGAAAAATACGAATGCCGACGAATGTTTTGAAATTAAATCTCAGGATTAGGTAAATGCGCTAATGGTTTTATTTAATTTGCTACTTTTATTTGGTTTGACTTTATTTGTGACGGAATCGAGGGAGAAACTTTGAGTATCAAATATAGAGTTCTTTTCAACTTTCTGATACTGAAAATGTAACTTTAAATAAACAAGGAATGTATGTACAATAGTTTATATGATTACCAAATTATTACATTAATTACATTTAACGAAAATAAAAAAAATAGTTTTGTATATTTTCAAACAACAGTATTCATTAAATAAAATGTACTATTCACTATTATGTAAACAGAAAGTAATTAATAGTTTTACCTTATTTTTCAACCCTTACGATGATTTGCTTAACATTCAAGCATTCAATAATATAATCGGTATGGCAAGTTTAATAATATTATTTAAGTAAATAAAAAGGAAAAATACCTAATAAAATCAAGAAAAACTTACAGAATGTATCAATGAAGCGTTTAGCAATGGCCAAGTAAATATGCAGTTCTGCCTCACTGACCACTCACTGTCTGTTTTACAACATGGCGGTCGGTTCCTAGTCATAACAATGATGATCTGCCAGTAATAAATATTGCGCTCGTCTCTATAAATTTTTAAGATTGAGAAGGTCAAAAGTTACATTTAATTAAATACACCTCATTCTTTTCATAAAACGTGGCTAAAAGTTAGTAGAGTCCTGTGGGATTTTGTAGTTTGGACATTTAAGGACTTTAATTTAATGATAGGTGTTTATTTGTTTCCGCATTATTAAAGCCCCATTATTTACAATAATGTTGTACATGCGTTAAAATTAGCATTACGGTGCCATACATTAGCTAACACTGTTTCCACAATGTTACCACTATTCCTAGCATAAGACAGTGTAGGAAGTATTCGGTGGATTTTTTACAATATGGTTGAGCGGTTGTAATGCATTTTTATTCTCGAGTAAGGTTACGATTCCATGAACAGGCTGCGGAGTTTTTACCGTAATCTTAGCGATATAAATTCCTGACTATTTGCCCGTCGTAAACTGTGGAATCTAAAAGTGTTGAGCAATTTTCTCCTGAAATTTCCCTTTGTTAGCTTTAGAATGTAACATAACCAATTGTAAGGTCGAGATGGCGTTGTTAACCTCGAGTGTCCTCGTGTTCTTGTTATCCCGAGGCCTTCACTCAAAAATAACTTATAGCAGTATTATAATATTTCTTTTCGGTCCATAGAAAATCTTTTCAATTTCAGCGAGTTTAATCCTTCATGTTAAGTCGAGTTGATTGTCCAATCTCCTGTAGGTATGTTGTTTATAAAAGAATGTGTTGGATTTGTTATTGTCTTCGATGGCCTTCACTTTGTTTTGAATCATTTTGCGCGCTAACTTATACAGTTGTAGTTACCTACTTGACATCATGGGTAATTTTCTGCAAGCTTTTGTCATAGTCTTCGGTAAACAGATTAGAGCGAGTCATGAGCAGCGCCTCCGTCTGAAATGACGGGCTGCGACGTCACGGCTGCCTCTCGCACGTACGTAGCCGTACATGACGCAATTGGCTTTTTCAATGTCTTATCTACCGTGAGGTATGATGTTGTCATTCGCTGAGTGAACGCGGAGCTGCGCGCACGCCGCTGTACAAGCGACTTATTTTTGTTTCACTTCTGCCTTTTTACTTTTGTACTGAGCGAGGACAAAGTGGCGATTTGCGCTCTTGTGTTGTGCCAGTGTTTTTGAACTTGTGACATTGTGGCGGTTGATTTCGGTTTTATTTATAGTAATTCAGTAAATTGTCTACAATAATGCTCATGTCAGGATTCTTCATCTTATCCTCGGATATATCTCTAAGGTGGGTGTTTATGATAATTTACGCAGCTTTGTGCTTTTTCGGGTCGTGCTAGGAGTTAAAACCTGTTGACTAATGTTTCATTCGGAGAGATTGCAAATGGAGAGCGGATTGCCGACGGCTGGTACTCGTGAACCTGATCGGCCGCTCGACTCGCGCATTGTTCTGCGATTGACCTAGTACCTACCTTGTTGTTATGAAATAATTACTGGTCTATTTTATCGCATTCCATATAATTCTCAAGCTCCTTTGTTCCGAAGACGTCCTAATTATAATTTTAAATGTTTCTTGAAACTTTACCAATAAATTGGTAGGTAAGGCCCCGGTTCGTGCGTTACGATTAATGTGCTAATGGGCGCTAATGTGTGTGTGTTGTTGCAGAATGACGCCGCAAGAGGAGCGGGAGGGGGCGCGCGGGGCGGAGTTGGCGGACGCCTTCGAGGACGACATGTTCGGGCCGTCGCGCACCGAGCCGCCCATGCCCGCCGCGCGGCCCAAGCTGTCCATGATCTCGGCACGGCTGCGCGCCAACGAGGAGCGCAAGAGGGTCATCGAGATCTGCTCGCAGAAGCTGGAGAATATCGAGGACCCCGCTAGGGACCTCCGTCGTTCCGTCTGCATCAATAACACATTCTGCAGACTGAGCGAGGAGGCGAGGAGGGAGAAGGAGGCGCGTAGACGGCGCGCGCGGGAGGAGTGCGACGATAGCTCGTGGGTCGGGAAGAAAGCTCGCCGCGCCGTGGAAGACGAGTGCCTGGCACTTTTAGATGCCATTCCTGAACTGGGCGACGCCAACCTCGGCTGCGCGGCCCTGGCGCGGCAACAAATGCCGCGACAAGACGGCCTGCTGCCCGCCGGCCTGCTCACAGTGCTGGACTCATGACCGCGCCTGCCCGCGCCCCTGAACACTCCGCTGTGATGAGAGCCTGCCCCGACCGCGACAAGTCGGAGAGCCGACGCCGGCCTGCTATTCCGCACGGTCCGCCTTTAGTGAATTACGTTGACTGTGAAGAGTACTTACCTTGTTGGCGTGTTTTTATTATTTTAGTGAAAGTTGCTCATGCGCCGCCGACGAGTGCGGTCCAATTAGTGTTCAAAGATTTTGTTATCGATGCGAGGACACAGCGAGGAGGCGGCGCGAAGTGACGTTGTTCCAGAGTTATTGTGAGAAGTTCTACGGTTATTAGAGGCATAGGATTAAGATAGCTATTACGTTTTACATAATTATTGTATTGTTAAAAGACTAGTTTGTAAGGATACTTAGTGCAAATCGACTGGGAACGGTAGCAAAAATGAAAGTGATTTCAACGTTTATTAGTTGTAAGCGATGGACATAGCTTTGAGCAGCTTTGAGATTTCGAGAGCGATGAGTGTGCCGAGCGTTTCATGGGTTATTTGATCGTTTTTCCTTTAGTGCTTAAAAGTAGTGAACAAAGGAGCGACGGCCGCGATGCGCTCGTCACCGCGCGCCTGAGTTCTGTTTCCTTATCAATACTCGCGTGCGCCAGCGGGCCCGTCTGCCTCTGCCACTCGCAGCATTTCACACAAGTCTGATACTCCGAGTGAGTTTGTTGTATTTTATTGCATATGACCTATTTAAATCAAATATATGACTTGTTTATTTTTAGTTAATATGTTACCTTAGTGCTTAATATCAATTTACGCTTTGTTACCATAACTTTATATGATTCGGTTCCGTGTGTTACTAGTTGTGACGTATTTATATAAGAAAGCCTTGGTTTGTTTTACTTGTAATTGTTTGAAGTATAGCTCGCTTGTTGGAGCGTGGATCGCGTGTAATACTGCATACTTATCAAACGGTTGTGCAATTTCGAAGCAATCAATCGATTGTGCAATTTTCTTGACGAACGTTGAAGTTCCTTTGAAATCTTAATTGTCGCAAAATATATCGGTAGTAGCCCGTTTCGCCCCTCTGAATAGTAAATGAGTACCTGGAGAGGGGGGTGGGGGGTGGGCGGCCGTGGGGGGGGGGCGCCGGTTCCCAGCAGTACTGTGATATTAGCCTAGCCTGTGTGTCGTATTTGTGCTAGTTTTTCCCAACAAGTTTGGATTATTGTGCTTGTAAAATTAAGCTTAAAAATCCCTTTCTAATATTGATCATTTTATACGGAATAACCGGATATTAGTCGTTTACCCGACTTTAGAACACCTTAGACATATGTGAAAGTAGATGTTCTGTTGTTGTAGCATTTTTTTAAAGTTGAATAAAATTGAATAAATTGTTTTACGCTTTTGTATCCCGCCCTTATTAGGGCTCGTAGCCGTGCAGCGGACGATACGCCGTATCGACGCTCATAGTTGCTAAACTGGGTAAATTCAAATGTAAATAACAAATTTATTCATAAACGCACATTTATGGTAATAGTTAAGTAAATTTTCAGTGCCACATTCCGCTAGCCACGTCTGTTGGAGAAATATATCTCATTGAAAGTTTTGTACCTTTGGAAATTGTAATAACAGCGTGGCTGGGGAGTAAGGTCCTTTGTGAGATTGTTAGTGAATAAATCATTGAAACTAAGCCTGAGTTTTAATCGAGACGTGGAGCACGGCTGCCGGACGCGAAAAGAGGACTTATCACAATCAGATCAGAGAGTCGTGTGTCTCCCTCGCACGCTCTGCAAACAAGCAGGATGAAATGAGCAACATAAATTGTGTATTTTGCGAGCGATACTCTCAACCGAAATAAATATCTTCACTGAGAGCAAGTTTATCAGGAACGTTAACGCTTAATGTCGGTCAATTATTACCGTTGTTTCTAGTTGTTGTTCATACGAGGTTTTGTGACTTCGTCTGAAGAATTGACCGCTTCTGACCTGATGCATCTAAGGGAGATCTATGGCTGAACGTTAAATTAAATATATAAAAATAAATATTGCTGAATAACATTATCTAGCCCCGTAATTTATCTACCTACACGAAGCTTATGTTACTACTAGAATGCCGTTCACAAAACGCAGCGTTGGTCGTCCACCAACAAGATAAAATCCTATTTTCTAAGCTCCATTTTTACTAAAATTATAATGCAACTGAAAAGTAAAGTACCTACCTAAATAGTTCAATTATAATATTATAAAATTCAAATAAACCATGCAAAACATACGGGATCGCTCGGTGTGGGTAACTTATGTAAGGAAAATTAAATGGTTATCTGAAGAGGAAAATTATTTCAAGTTCATTTCACTAACATAAAGGTACTTATCAGAGAGAATACATACACAATATTTTGCGATAGAATAAACACAATTTGCAATAATTACTAAGACTTTTGTAGAATGAGCAATTGAACAAGCTGTTACTAGATAGTTACCTATGTGATTTGGTTTTGTGGCGTTGAACAACATCGGAAACTTTTTTAATAGGCTCCTTTATAGAATCTTCAACATTTTTAGTATTAAAGAGATGGGATGAATCGACTTCCAGGACAGCACCACTCGACCACTGTAAGTATAAAGGATAACGAATCGACAGTGTAAGTTTAAAAAAAATCTAAGAATTGAACACGAACAAAGTCGATTTGAAATAAAAATACTAGTGACCTAATTGTAAAATTTAGTAATCACTATATTCTATGCCAATAATAACAAGATTTTATTTTCTAACCTAATGAATGCTAACCTAATTAATACCTATCTAATGACGAATATTCATCGATTAATAGCTTTACGCACCGAACAATATAATTTACCTTTACAAAAACATAGGTACCCCTCTAATTTTAAGATTTTTATGGGTTTAACATTTAATTTATAAAATACTAGCTTTCCGCCCGCGGCTTCGCCCGCGTTATATTAGATTTTCCCGCGGAAAGATAAAAAATATCCTTCCCCTGGCTCTAAAATACCTCCCTGCCAATTTTCAGCTAAATCGGTTCAGCCGTTCTTGAGTTATAAGTGAAGTAACTAACACAACTTTCTTTTATATTTGATTTGTTGACAATGCCAAATTAAATAGATACTCATAAAACTATTCTAAATTTTGGTGTATAGGTTGTACGAAAATCTTTAAAACCAAGAATCCGACTCGATAAAAAGCTGTTTAGTCGTACGCCAGTGCGCAGGTGGTACTGCGACGTATATGCTCAAACTGATACAGTTTACCCAACCGGTTTCCTCGTTACTGATAGCACCCACAGTTATCAACATCACCTTTGTGTTGGTTGTTTGGACACTTTTATACATTATCTGTGTAATAAATACACATTAAGTCACAAGTTCACAATCAAATAGTTCTATCTAAGACTTGAGAATTCAGGTTTCGTTTAAGTTCTATTTTATGCACCCTGCTTATTTAAGGCAAAAAAGACGACAGTTAATGATTGGAAAATACATTAGTTAATGACAAAAAGAAGTTTAGAAAAAAAAACCCTCGTTCCAACAACACAAATAATGTGTATTCGAATGCTTATTCGAGAGACTGACCAACCTTAATTAAAAATGGCATGAAAGTGTCTAATTAACCATAAATATTTGTGACCTTGTAGAAAATTATGTGATGGTCATAGAGAATGGAGAGATTTTTTACGGGACACAAGATTTTCAAAAATGGAGTGTAATGCAGACGTGAACCTAGAACGTCTAGACAACAAGATGGATGACCTTGGTTAGAGCTGTAGTTTACGATAGATGCAGACCGTGCTCATGCAAGTTGCCAGCCGACAGAATCGAATAGTACCAACTCTTATCACGGGTGTCGAGGAGACGACCAATGTAGGTATAAATATATACCCATTTAATATACCTGAACGACAGCAGCGTTTTTCTTCGTACTGCATCTACTGCAATCATCAATCTGCCGGCGTGGTCATCATCATCATCATCATCATCATCAACCCTATTTAGGTGTCCACTTCTGGGACACAGGGACTTGTTTCTTGGCGAGAGATATTCACCACGCTGGCCAAGTCCGGGTTGGTGACACATGTATTTTAAACTTTTCAAAGTACTCAGAACATGACGGTTTCCTCACGATGTTTGCTTTCACCGTTACAGCACGTGTGTCTCAAAGCGCGGTAATTATACTAAATACCTTACTCCTATAACGGATTCTATTGAGGAGACCCATGCCTAGTGGACGTTTGGGAGAGATCGAAAAAACCCGCTATAGTTTGTAATGGTATTTAATTCAATTCGACCATAAATAAATATACATACATATATTGGTTAATGTAATGTGTGAACTGATATCATAATATAAATTTTCCTGGATTTATTACGGGATTTTTATCAAATATGGAATTAACGTAACTGTGGTGATTATACCAATTCCAGTTTCTTTTAATGTGTTATAATATTGGTTGCTATGAGGATGACATTGTTTTATTGGAAAATCCTAAAGAATTAAGCAGGAATTTCTGAGAATTTAAACACAACGCTAACACAATTTTTGGTACGACGCAAAACCTTTGTCTCAGGCAGAACAAAAGTTGTAGTGTGTTGAATAGCCCATTTATCAGAATTATCCGTTAAGATTAAAAAATTAAGACATTAATACAATAATATATCTGTAAAATTTCGGTAATTATGCTAGTTAGTTTGTTTTCAGATTTAGTTTATGTTTATATTTTTTAGATTATTTTCCTGTAGGTATGTACATATGTTCCTCCATTACAAACATAATTTTACGCGGACGTAGTCGCGCGGGCATAGCTAGTTATAGATATTATTATGATTAGCCATCTCTTATCTATAGCTCACGGAGAAAAGATGAATGTTAGGAAACAAAATGACAAAGCCTAATTTATTTTTTTATAACGTAGGTACCTACCTACTAACTATTATTTAATTACAACATGAACCGTTTTATCTATTTAGGGATTATATACGTACAGACTCTTATGCTGAAGGTCATATAGGTTCAATACCGAACGCGACTTATTTAACGACTGTAATATATTTTTAATTTTCATTAAATCTCTTAATAACATAAGATTATTAAGATTATTATTACGAAACTTATGATTATCGGAATTAAGAACTAAATATGTGCAAACATAATTGTTTGGTTTTCAAAACTATAAAAAATAAACAATAATATTGCAATTAAGGATTTATGATTTAATGATTTAAACGTTACTTTAAAAAAACGAGACAATTTATGGACATTTTTTCTATTTTCTTAAAAAAATACGATATTATGTTTACTGATCATAAATTATTGATTCAGACAAGTATATAATTCTTATCTAACGACCAGTTAATGAGGTTTCTTATTATGCGCAATTGTTTAAATTAAATTCAGTTGTTTTTTTTCTGAGAAAACTCTACTGATACTGATGCACTTGACTTTGTTTTTTTAAGTACTTAACTGCAAAAGAGATTTTGATGCACAAATTTATCCTGTCTTTGATTGTTAAAAAAACTCAAAACAAACTGCTACATTTTAATTTAAAATAATGATTGATGTTACCAACCTAATATTGAACGGCTGAAATACATATTTTTAAAGTTTATAACACTTCAATCCCAACAATAACTAAGTCAGTTATACTAAGTCAGTTTACGAGTCAAATTATAATATTGCTGGATAATAAGTCCTTGTGTCCCAGCAGTGGAAACGTAAATAATATTAATTACCTATGTATATAATATAAATTCAATAATTATATTATATTCTATTTCTGTTTTAGATATCCTAAGATATAAATAAATATAAAATAAATTAATAAAAATATTACTGGCAGATTCACACAGCAACATCTAGCCCCGTGGAAAGCTTGGAACTTGTGTTACGGATACTAGGTTTCTGATATAATAGAATATACATTTTATGAATAAAGAAATAATTACATATTTAATAAATTACATATTTAAATAATTTTTCTTATTATTCTTAATCCCATTATAGAACAAAAGCTTATGCCCACAGCCGAGTTGAGAGTAAAACCTGCTCTAATGTAGGTTATGTAGGCCAATTCTAGTATAAATCTGTGTTTTCCGCACGCCAATTTCAAAAGTTCGTATACAACCTGTGTGGAAAATTGGGTCTCCACTTATGACCGTCTATGTACATGATCATACGTAGCACGCATAATAACGTGCACATATGGATGGGGAAAGACAACGTTGTTTCAATATTGATAAGGAAGTTCAGTGGGTTATAAATTTATTAGGTAGGTACTGAGGTTAGCTATATAATTCTTCCACAATATTACTATTAGGTATATCATTTGTAAAGCATGTGTGGAAGTTAATCATAAAATCAATTTTATCCTGTGAAAATCAGACCTAAGTTGGTTTAGGTACTGATGCGTGCTAAACTATCATTTTATGGAATTTTCTAAATAAATACTTTCTATTCTATATATTGTTAATATTAGTGACTTAGAGAGTATTTAAAATAGCTTAAGTTATAAATTTTCATTAATTTCGAGAATGCTGATACTGAAACAGAGTAAAAAAGTTCGTAGTTTGTTAATTAATAAAAACATGTCTACAGTCCAAAAGATAATATATTTAATTTTATTGTAATTTTGTTTTACGGGATATCCAAATCAGATACAAGTGGATCGCACTGCGAGAGTTCTGTTTTGGAAGATATCTTTGCGTCGAAGCTCTTAGTAGCGCCATCTCTTGATGTTTATTAGAACCAAACAAATTTTCTGTCGTTTCAGTGTACTTAATAAATAAAAAAAGTATTTGCAATGGCGGGTTGGTGAATGACACAAAGTTTTTCAAACTTTAAAAAGTTCTCAGAACATGCCAGTTTCCTCACGATGTTTGCCTTCACCATTAGAGCACGTATTTACAAAGCGCACATACATTTTTCAAGAACGAAAGTCAAAAAGTGCGTGGCGGGGTCTGAATCCACGACCTTCGGAATGAAAGTCGACTGTACTCCCACTTAGCCAACACGGCTCTATATTCATACTGTACTCGTATTTTATGTTACCGATGTTGTTTATTCGACATCGACAACATTCCAGAGGGGCCTATTGACCAAACATGCGATTAATGTCGCGTCACTTCAAACTATCAGATAAACAAATAGTTTAGTGTTGACCTAAGAATAGTACAGCCTAGTTATTCCAGAAGATGGGCAGCAGCGTCAGTGGCTGTTCACTGTAGATGTTTAAATATCTATTGTTATCTTAATTTCTACAAACTTTATTCATACCTAGGTTCTTTATATTATTCAACTTAAAATATTAATTTTAATTCATTAACTGCTATTAATTGATTTTTTTAAGATATAAAAAGTAAGTATCCACAAAAAATAAGGTTAAGGTAATATAATTTAATCATATTCCTATGTTCATTGTCCATCAATATTTCTTTAAATGAGCGATTAATAGGCTATCAACAAAATGTTAAGAGTTAAAAGGGTACGTTTCCCCCTATAAATTCAAATATTTAAATAATGCGCAAAGTTGTGTGACACGATATATTTGATCCCAAGAGAGCGCTACTTGAAAGTGGACACCTTAGGCCTCTGGGGGTCTCATTGATTTTATAGACGAGGCCTTTGAAATAGATGTTAGACGATAAGTAGTTGTGTGTTGGCCTATTAGTTGAATAAAACGTCCTCTGAGACGCAGAAGATTTCGAGTTCGATTCTCGGCTCGGGACAAATGTTGTTTCGGATATTTTTGTAGATTTTTATGTATCCATACTATCATAAGTACTTATATTATAAAGCTGATGAGTTTGTTTGAATGCGCTAATCTTAGGAACCGCTCGGAATTATCGAGGAAGGCTATTATAGGTTAACTAAGTACCTAATATATGTAGATAACGTAGAAAACACAAGCGAAGCTGTCGGCGAAATATGTAGTGAGATAACTAGTACACAAACTTTTAGTTTACCATGTGGCGAGATGTCGTGTGAATTGTCCAACAATAATATTTTATTGTATCATCTCTTCTATTGTATCCCATCTCTTCCTATGTATCTCCTGTTTGTATCCAAACGAAAGTTCCCAAGCCTCATAATCATTTCAATTTAATCAGATATTTCATATTAACATTTTCTTCAGTTTTACTTCACAATTAAATAAATTTTATACAATCCCTTAGTAACCTTATTGTAAATGAATAAGTCTAGCCCCAGGCAGAGTCGAGCTAGAATTTAATTCATCAACAAGCACCTTTTGGAAATAAATGAGAAATCGCCGCACACAAGGCAAGGGCGCTCTTTGTTTGCATTTCGTACCTGAGTCATTGCATAGTCGACAAAAGCTGTACAACCCTTGTGTATTGTATGCCTTAAAAACTTTCGTTGTTGAATAAAAAATTAAGACATTTTTAAGTTAATGTACCAGATATAATATTTTAGTACAGCTAATTTCGTTAGAGAGTAGAGGCAAGATAACCCTTAGTTACATGCTAAGACATTAGCGCTAGATTTTTCTATTTTATTATTTACGTACTAAAACAATTTTACTGTACAAAAAAAAGACATTAAAATCCTTATTTGTATTTTGTATTTATTTTCACCGTAGGTACACTTTGATACACTTGGTTATGTCAGATTCTTATAGTTACTAAGTATAATTACAAAATTTGTATAATAATATTGAAATAAATTAATTAATTCTTATAGTTACAAAGTATAATTACAAAATTTGTATAATATAATTGTACAAATTTTTATTATATAATTAGTATGTAGAAGATGAATAAATAAATTATTGATGATAATAAAATGTTTGACCTTTACCAAAAAAAGATGACTGAATACTTTTGTATAAATTATAAATAAAATAGTTCAATGCACATTTTGGAAAATTAAAGTAAAATGTCCTAAATAATGCAAAGTAAATATAATCTGCGAATGTAGCCTCGTTCAATTGAGTAATGAAATCATACAAACACGTTAGACCGAGGGCCGCCCACCGCGTCCAAAATGTATAGGCGAGGTCAAGGCGACTAGATTTCTACCATCTCTCGCTGTTCATATTCACAAATCTTCAATATCACTTGTTCTCTGCTAGATTGTTAAAATTTTTATAAAAGGAAATAATATGCGTAAAAGTCTAGGGTAGCTTTGACTATTAAATATACTTCTTAAGTGCCATGCACTATTATAATCATATTGTAGGAATCTATCTAAATTCTAATACTACGGTTGCTACGGGGATCACTAATTATTTATGTAAAAATAGTTATAATATGTGTTAACAAAGTTGTAACTCACGTAATATAAACTGTATGGATTGTCCCATTTTCTTTTATTCTTACTTTCAAAGAAGTGTGCCGCTCTAGGTACAGAACTACTGCACTATTCTATGTAAGGCTGAAGCTTCGTATATTCTATATTGTACAAATTTAGTACTATCACCAACCCGCCTGGTAATCGTAGTGACTATAGTTTCAAATCCACAGGCATATAATGCATTCTATTGAAGATCCCTTTCTAGTACCTACCTATGTTATGGATAGGATGATCTAGGGAAATTTGAATAAATTCTATCAGTTCAAGAAAATGGAAGAAGGTTAAATGAGAGTGGAAATTAAGGTCTTTCCGTAATTCTTTGCGGCTCGGACCGCTTTCTCGTCCGTCACCGCCTTGCATAACTGACCGGTCCAAGTTTGTTATAATTTCTCGCACGCAGTTTTACATACCGTAGGGTATGTAAAGCCAGCGTAAGAATAATACGGTTCCGAATGGATGACCTCTGTGGCGCAGCGGGCGATGGTCCGACTGCGACGCAAGAGGCAACCGTCAACGCAAGACGTTCGATCGCCGGATTCGATTCCCGCCTCGGTATATTGTTTTACGATAAGCAAATATAGGTATGCTCCGGGTTTTCTGTTACATAATGAATAAAAACGATCTATGTATGAAGGTATATTCTCTTAAAAGCGGACATTGTAGCATAGCTATCGATAACTTTACATTTTCAAATCAGAATAAGACGTGCAAGTACATGAATAGGGCACTTACTTAGAAGCGCTTGTCCAAAATTTAAGGAAAATAATTATTGTAAATTATGCTTTAGTACCTATGTACCTGTGTATACAAACGCCGACCTGTGTAGAACCGCTCGGGGAATTACCTTACCTTTAGATTGAACAAGTCAAATTAAAAGTTTACAAAAATAATGATAATAACCTACTTATGTAGGTAAGGTACTACCTACCTAAAAGTAAGTAAGTATTCATATGGAATTTAAAGTAGGTAGGTGCCTACTAGGTTCTATTAAACCTATCGCAGAATCTCTCATAAATAAATGTGCGATCTAAATGTGATGCCCCTAGCGTATTGACGATTCTCCCCTTTGCCCTCAGCCGAATATAAAATCTGGATTCTAAGTACTACATCGTCCCAAACAGCATGGGCTTTCACTTGCTGTCGTTGTATAAATTAGTTTCACTTTAACAATATTGTTAGGTAAGTACTTCGTTTGTTTAATTTATCATTCCAAATAAATAAATATTGCTGGATCAACACAGCAACATCTAGCCCCGTGGTAAGCTCGAAGGTTGTAAATAATTAAGAGAATTGTAAAATTCTGTTGGTAGCGAGCGCCATCTGTTGGATCGTATACACTCTAATATTTTACTAAGGATTACTTTGACATTTTGAATTTTGGCTTAGATACTTCTTTAGCACGTCCAACGTGGTAATTTAGTATAACGTGCGCAATTAGAAATGAGTTCTGTAAATGGCGTCCGCTCGCATGCGTTCTCGCTCACTCTCTATCGCTGTCTATACTTTTATCCTTGTTTTGCCAATCGTACCATACCTACCCGCCGCCATTTACAGAATTCATTTTCAATTGCGCACGTTATATTGAATTTATATTTATAATTTAATGTACCTATGTAAACGTTAGTCTTTAATGTAAGGGCCTAAGAATACGTTTATAACATCATAATCATAACTTTACTTTGTTGCCTAAAATAAATTAATATTATTTGTATTTATTTATTATGCAATTAAAAGTGGAGCACAGACATACCTACACGGGAATTACATTTTTTTATGCGAGTCGATAATTCGGGACTAATGTAGACTAAATCAACAAAAAGCGATTACAAACTCCGAAAATAACGACTACCTACATAATTATAGTGTGTCGGTCTTTATATGTTATTTGTAATTTTCAGGGTGCAAATAAAATTGAATAGTATCTAGCTTATAAGTTGATTTACAAGAGTATTTTTCTACATGTTTGTCCGAACCTCTCTTCAATCTCAATCTGCCACAGCTTGCGTTCATTTGATTAGAAAAACACGGTAGTATGGTAGCAAGGCAGAAGGCTGTATTGATTGTCGCCCCCAAAAACAAAGTGTCAACCGGCACATTTATGGGAATTTATCAACAATATATCAAGCAAGTGATCGAGCAGGCCTACCTACCCCATAATCTTCGGATCGCCGTAAGGGTGCAGCCCTACTGCATTGTACCTTAACATAGGGTAACTTTTATGGTTCACCATTATGTGTGGAGCCGCGACAAATCATTGGGAGCCTTCGCTCTGTTCCTGGAACAATGGGACGGAGGAGGCTGAGGGGTCCGCTTACACTGGCCAGGATAAGTATTGAAGCTGTGTGTGATTTAATGGACGGAAAATAAATTGATTTCGCAAATGTCGTTCTGTTGCTGGCTAATTAGATGACAGGTTAAAACCGGTTGGAATAGATCCTATATTTAGAAATAAATAATGTTAATTAGAAATTAGTATTTAATTATTTTTTTAGAAATGTGATTTTTGAATAATAAAGTTACATAATACATATCAGGTCCGTTTAATCTGATTTTTCAAAAAGTGTGCCAGCTTGAACCTTATCCCATTGGTGTCGCCAAACCGACTTTTAAGTTCTATAATTTCTACGATCTGCAAATATTTCTTCAGAGTGTTCACGGGCAGCAGCGTCGTTCTGTGTTCTGTGTACTGCTTGCACAGTGATTTGCTTTTAGGTTGCCGGATTTTAGATTACCGGTTTAGAAAACCGATGTCCTGAAATGGTAACATTGGTTGTTCTTATGATAATGATGAAAGTGGAGAGATCAAAAGATCAAAACATTTAATTTTATAAATTTCTGTGCCAGACTTAAATAACAGAATAGCTAGAGCGTCATTATATCTAGAAATCAAGGACAAACGAAAAACCTAGACTCAAATTGATGTCAAGGCCATCGTCTACACGTTGAATACGAAGTTTTACAAGAATTGCGAATTTAACTTACAAAATTACTGATATGTGTAGTAATTTTATGGGTTTTCTATTACCTATGCATAATAAAAATAGTCTTATAATAATGTAAATCAAATATCTAGTAGGTACCCGTAACACTACACTAGTTTACTTATCAGTCCATAATGATGCCTAGTACAGACTGGTCGAGTATTTTAGTCGAGTAGCGAGTAATTAAGTAAACAGTTTATTACCTACTCGACAAAATTTTTGGGTTTTGATAATTTTAACTGTCGTCACGTCATCATTTAATTTCAATCCAACTCAATAAACCAGACACTTTCTTTGAAATACTTTAACAAATATGTCATTGATGATTACGTAATCGAAGCAAGCATTGACTTGATGTTTGAAATGTATCATACGATATTGATGCCAAGTAGGTATCTATAGTTGATGTTTAAAAACCTGGTACCCTAAAAATGGTAAAATGTCATGAACGATCGTATGAATTAAGGAATAAATTAAGGTTATCTGTATCTAATTAAGTACCTATATAAAGAACCTACATGTGAATAAATAATTGATACTGTTAGAAAATAAACTATTAGGTACCACTAGTAAATAGTTCTTCTAAAACTAGAGAACCTAGCTACCTATCAAACATTATTAAAAGATACCTAACAACTGCAATATATTAAATATTATAAGTGAGTTAATAACTATTTAGGTATAGTAAAACCATTTCTAAAATGAACGCCCCTCCACCGAATTCTGTATTTTTTTTTTCTGTGTTTTCTGTTTTTCTGTATTTACTCTCACACGTTGAAATCATCACGGTTTTGTGGAGGGGAGTTCATTTTTAGAATGGTTTTACTATACATAATAAAGTTCTCTCCACCATTACATTCATAATTATCAGGTTAATAAAAAATTGTGTAAAAAAAAACGTAATGCTCTCAAAAAATATCAATGAAAGCTTATTAAATTTGGCTCGCAGAGACATCTACAACATGATAAAAGAACTAAATAGGTTACAAGGAACCTTGCTCTTTGTTAGTGTAGTTTCACAGCTGGTTGATATCGTAGTTCAGTAGCTTGAGTATAGATGTCACTACTAAAGACAAATCTATTTTTATGCCATCTATACTTGAATTGCTCGACAAAGAAAAGTAGTATGCGAGACTACACCACCTACGAGAGGTCCCGACTCACCTACGCGTGCCGGCCTGGCGTCCACTACCCATAGGAACCGCCTCCAGACGCTGCAGAACATGGAACAGTTCATTATTTTAGTCGTTGGACGTCCACTGCCGGACTTAAGGATTGTTTTAGTTATTCATTAGTTTATAGTTTATCATGTAGGAAGGCTACATTAATTCCATTTATTAGTTAGTATATATAATAATATATAATAGCTTCTTGGAAAAATATTTAACGAGCGTAAGGAAGACAAGGTAGGTATGTATATAGGTAGGTACTGTTTTCTGTATAGGTAACTCTGTTTTTAATGAAGTAGAATTTGGAATTATCGTAATAAACTAACTTCAGCGTTTATAATAATTATAGATAAAGATTTCTTATGAGTGATTACATTTTTCTTTTAAATTTTCTTTATAATGTAATCTAGGTACTCCGGCGGGACTCAGACTCGCGTCTTTGTCTTAGTGGGCCAAAGACGCGTAGTGGGCCATATAACATGTTTTTAGTACCAATTTTTAAAAGTTATAGGTGAAAGATAGGGCACCTTGGTACTCCTTGGTACCTTACAAAACGTAGCTTAGTGTCTAAAGGTTCGTAGCGTATTCGCCAATAACAACACCAATATTAAGTTTCTATTTATTGATTCAATTTGAACTTCGAACTCACAATAAAATGCAGCACAGTAACACAAAAAATATCATCAAACCAGTTACCATTATGTATATAATTATTAAATACGTGAAAGTGAACGGGAAGGGTACATAAATCTGGTTACAACTAACACCAATACTGTTAGACGAACATTTAATAGGGGAGCTACCGACAAGACAGCTGTTTTGAGCAAGACTTGTAAAAAACCATGACGTTAAAATAAGTATTGGACTTTATGCCAGAACAAACTTACGTTATACAGTGAGTAACTTACGAACGTCGTACGAAGCCACGGGCGGGCGCCTAGCTTTGAAACTTTGCTACAATAATACTATTACAGCACTAACAGCATTCCAAACAGCTTCCAGCTTAAGACTGACAGCAATCCCAAATATCGCAGCAAAGTGTCAAAGTATGCGCCGTGACGCATCTGATATGACTTCAATTGTAATAACGCCAAACACGCCCGTAAAAAAACAGGTAAAGTGTATATAAATTAGCTTATGTAATTAATAAGCTTAAATGTATATAATACTGAGGCAGAATTACATCTTAACTACATAACATTAAGAGTGGTACGTTGGAGTAGACATGAGCGCAAGCCCTTACGTTATACGGACGAATGCGATATATAATTTTATTTTGCTTTATAACTATTTGACGCTAAAACATCTATATAATGTATTACTTTTGTACATCTACTTATATTAACCATACGTACACTTACTAAGCATAAACTCCTCCGTAACCGAGTACCCAAAGTGCGACACAACCGCCTCTGACTAGATACTATACACTCTATGACTTTCATCCTCTAAAATCATAAGTGCTCGGTATTGTTTATTGCAGCTGGGACATACTGGGTTGAACTGTGGAACACGATGAGTACTGGGCGCAATCTTCGGGAAGCTGTTGTCCCGCGGGCGAACGAGTGGCACAAGCGTCAGGACCAAATCATAATTACAAAAATACCAGAATAGTGTAAGCTCCTTGTCAATAGAACGGGTTAAAGGGAGGTTCGCCCGCGCCGGCTTGGCCGTCCCATAGCTAAGTACACATTAATTATTAAAATATATTTCCGCATTTTATTACATAAAATTCACGTTTATGATCTACCTACATTAGAAAAGTAAATGAAAGCGGGTGATAAGGAGTAATTTAGGGTCAAAAAGTTAGTACGCGGAGCCTATATTCACAGCGTACTATGGACATGGACGTTTGTCCGCTGTCGAACGATGGCACTCAACACGAAGGAACCAGCACAACTGAACCGGGTATCGAACTGAGATAGATGATTAAAGCAGTATTACGAACGAAGACATCTTCATCGACCTGATCTGGTTCTTATTAGATCTGTATTCATTGAGATTATCTATAGCGATAAATATATCCACGTACGCAACACTCGAAAGGAAAACGATTGAATGCTATCGCTCGAACAGCGGCCTAGAAGAACTTAGCTAACTTACTACAGTGACACTTATGAATCCTAGGGTACTATACGAAACTTAGACCTAACCTTAACAAATAATAAAAAATATTTTGGTGCAAAAAAATAACAAAACAATCTTAATAGTATTTGACTGAATGCGAATAAACGCAAAAATTATGTTGCACTAATCACACAAGCTTTTATAAATGAATATATTGTTATAAACACTGTCCCACCAGACGTTGATGCCGATAGTCGCACACACATTCATTCCATAAATAATTAAGAAGTCATTTTGGGTAAATACCCTGTGTTTAGGGCACATACTAGCACACTTTGCTAAAATTTTGACAATCATCCTTTCCATGTTTCTATGCATGTTCTAAGATGAACATTTAAATGCTAAAAAGCAAAAAATTACATGTGTCATACATATGGAACGTAAATCAAGGAAAGGACGAAAAATGGCCGAATAGTTTTACAATACACCTCCTTTAGACACAGACAATCGACGTTAATTCTGGTGAGACTACAAATGATGTACCGGGAAGTCAGCAACTTTTCTTACCTTCATTCTATTCACAACATTCTTGACAATATAAGATTTTTAGTATCTAACACTTCAAATCAAAATACAACAATTTTGAATTAAAGTTTCAGATACCAGATAGATCTAGATCAATATCGGTCTATGGTTTGGTATATGAACCAATTTAACCTTTCCTAATTCTGATCTCTCACAATTCTGATGGCATCTAAACCTATACAATAAAAGTTGCCTCGTTTCCTGGTACTAGTTGCAAGGAAGGATCTACTCCTTGACTTCGAAGTATTTATAGGTTGGATTTTCGTAGCCGTTGATCTGCATGTTGGCTACATGTCGCTCTTCCGGAGTCGGGGCCACGGCGCCAGTCTGCTCCACCTGATGGAAAATAAAATCTTGTTAGAAGAGAAAGGGATTGACTTACACCATCTTACACTTAATAAGTAGCTTTTCTGTACAGACAGTTCAAATTTGGCTTGTTTTATAACTCGAGAAGAACTTCGATAAATGGGCAAAAACATCACGCTCTCCTTATTTTTCCGTGAAAATGGCACTTGTAATTGGAGATCACGATGGCTATGGTTTTGTCTTAGAGAAAGGAACTCTATCTGCCTATCTGTCCGTCTTCACTGCCACCAAAACTACTGCACCCATTCCACACTATCAACACATACGCCGCAAGTATTAGCGCGGTTTGTCTTATCTCCTCGGACTGCATCGTGGAGCTTGGGCATTGAATGTGCTAGATGCCTAAGCTTCGAAGTTTTGCGGTCTGTGAGAGCTGAGTGTATAGTATATAGTACCTGCACGAAGCCCTGCGCGGCGGGGGCGCGGTCGCGGCGGCGCGCGACGGCGAGCGCGACGCAGGCGGCGGCCGCCAGCGCAGCGCCGCCCACGCACAGCGCCGGGTACAGCGCGCTGCGGTCTGTGAGAGGTGAGTGTATAGTATATAGTACCTGCACGAAGCCCTGCGCGGCGGGGGCGCGGTCGCGGCGGCGCGCGACGGCGAGCGCGACGCAGGCGGCGGCCGCCAGCGCAGCGCCGCCCACGCACAGCGCCGGGTACAGCGCGCTGCGGTCTGTGAGAGGTGAGTGTATAGTATATAGTACCTGCACGAAGCCCTGCGCGGCGGGGGCGCGGTCGCGGCGGCGCGCGACGGCGAGCGCGACGCAGGCGGCGGCCGCCAGCGCAGCGCCGCCCACGCACAGCGCCGGGTACAGCGCGCTGCGGTCTGTGAGAGGTGAGTGTATAGTATATAGTACCTGCACGAAGCCCTGCGCGGCGGGGGCGCGGTCGCGGCGGCGCGCGACGGCGAGCGCGACGCAGGCGGCGGCCGCCAGCGCAGCGCCGCCCACGCACAGCGCCGGGTACAGCGCGCTGCGGTCTGTGAGAGGTGAGTGTATAGTATATAGTACCTGCACGAAGCCCTGCGCGGCGGGGGCGCGGTCGCGGCGGCGCGCGACGGCGAGCGCGACGCAGGCGGCGGCCGCCAGCGCAGCGCCGCCCACGCACAGCGCCGGGTACAGCGCGCCCGCGCCGCCCGCGCCGGCTCCGGGGGCGCTGCGGACTGTGAAGCCCTGGAAAACAAGTCCAATATATTTTTGAGTTGGTTGAAATGACATGTATGAAATGCTGAGTCGTCGCCCCTTTGCGACTCATCATCATTTACGATTTTCGATAAAAGGACACTTTCAGGATTATATAGGTTCTTTGTTTGCGTTTGGTGTAGTACTTTTTCTTTTAAGCTCCATCCAAATTATTGTTAGAAGTCTTTGCTGACGTGACCCTTGTGTGCCATTGAGAACTTTTGGCCCTGTTATATTATGCACCTTTCAATCCCTAGTTGCAGACTAAAGCAGTTCTACGCTGTCAGTAACTGTCACATCTCCGCTGCTGTAAAAACCTTTAGCAAAGGCCTTTTTAAAGGTGTGTTTCGATCAAAAGCGGCGTCCACAACTAATCAGGTCATACGTACAGGCTGTGAGTGCTGCAGTTCGTGCTTCATGGCGTGCGCGGGCGGCGGGGGCGCGCGCTCCTCGGCGTGCTCCAGGGCGGCGCGCAGGCCTTCGCCCTCGGTCTGTAGGTACACCTGGAAACAAGGGGATTTTAGTCTACATAAAATTAGTCTAAAGTCTTAAAACAAACAAGACAGTTCTGAAGGAGGAAGGAAGGAAGGATGCCCTTTAAACAACAGCAGGAAAAACATGGACTAGAACAGTATTAAATAGGAAGCAATGGCGTGTGAAATAGAGGAGGCCTTTGCCAACCATTGGCAAACAGACTAAGATGTCGATGTCGACTCACTAGAGTCTTATGTGATTGATAATTTTAAGTGAAAGATTGTATGTGTCTGAATAAAGGCTTATATTATAACAGAAGGTACAAGTAGATTTAAGTTCCGTTTATTAAAATTCGTCCATAATATTTGTTATGTATCATACCTCTCCAGTAGAACGTCGGCTGGTGGACTCGCTCACTTCCATGGTCTCTTGCGTCTCGCTCTCTGGGGCCTCAGTCATCGTGCTCGTGACGATCTCCTGGAAATTAAGAGATTTATTATTAGATTCAGGTGATACCTTGCGGAAATATGTTGAATCGAAAAACGAAGTTAGTAGTGTCCTGCACGCGGGTGGTGCTGTCGTGTGTGGAGGTGGAGGCGGCGGGCGGGGGGAGGCGGTGGCCGCGGGGGGGGACGTGACGTCACTGAGGGTTGTACCTCCTTCAGTGTTACTTACAGTGGTAGTAGTGTCCTGCACGCGGGTGGTGCTGTCGTGTGTGGACGCGGAGGTGGCGGGCGGGGGGGAGGTGCTGCTGGAGGGAGGGGGAGGCGGTGGCCACGGGGGGGGACGTGACGTCACTGAGGGTTGTACCTCCTTCAGTGATACTTACAGTGGTAGTAGTGTCCTGCACGCGGGTGGTGCTGTCGTGTGTGGACGCGGAGGTGGCGGGCGGGGGGGAGGTGCTGCTGGAGGGAGGGGGAGGCGGTGGCCACGGGGGGGGGACGTGACGTCACTGAGGGTTGTACCTCCTTCAGTGTTACTTACAGTGGTAGTAGTGTCCTGCACGCGGGTGGTGCTGTCGTGTGTGGAGGCGGAGGCAGCGGGCGGGGGGGAGGCGCTGCTGGAGGGGGAGGCGGTGGCCGCGGGGGGAGACGTGACGTCACTGTCGGTCACCTCGCTCGCTTCGTCGTCCACTTCATCGCTCTCTTTCACTCCGTTTGAGGTCTACAAATCACAATAGTCTATAACATAGATTGAGAAACAGACTTTCATAGAGAAATGCAATGCAAAATTTGGATGTAACTGGTGGAATTAATTAAATAGGTAGATATCGCGCGATAGGGAGATAATAAATTACACCACAATGCAATAAACTTTATATTCCTTCGTTTTGTATCACATTCGTCTCGTGATATTCGGCCCGCATAAAAATAATCTACATTCGGCCTCATATATACCTAATAAAATCTTCTGTCCAAAAAAGGCGTTGTTTCAATATTTACAAAGAAAATCGGAAAGTTTCGAGGGACAGGTTTTGGACACCTTTTCCGTGATTGGGTACCAATAATTATTGTAATCTCATCTTGATTTTAGATAATTTTACAAACGAAATCTACAAAATTGGCTAGCTAGAATATGTAGTTATTTAACTGATTTGATGAAGCCGGCAAAAAAATGCAAATTATATCTGTACAACTTGGCTCGTTAGAAAAGGTATTTTACCTAATATATTTCTTGAAGCCGGTAGCAAAATATCTCTTCTTTTACGTTAGATTATGTTACCTTAACCCGTTCAGCCTGTATCTCCTGCCGTTGCTTGGCCCTCTGGTCTCTCTTGGCGTTGAGCTGGTCCCTGGCGGCCTGCTCGCGCTGCACCTCCGCCTCGATGCGGTCCAGCAACAACTCCTCGGCCTCTGGCGTCATCGACATCAGGGATACGGCCATGTCGTCTTTAGATTGCATTGACTGGAATTTAGTTTAGGATGGATTAACTTAATGAAATTCCAAGAAACGCAATAAACTTTATAACGCATTTGCGGTAGATTTTAATGTAACAAATTAAGCTTTCCACTATGTAGTTTCCATCAGACCAATTATTTTAACCACGTAAATGGATGATAGATTGAAATTAACGTAAAAACAATAGATACTACGATTTTTTATGTGCGTTTTCGGTTACACCTTGCGGTACTGCCGCAGTTTTAATTGTCCTATGATTAGGTCGTCTATGTGCCGGACATTTAAATTAATTCCATACCAAATTTCATATCAATCGGTGCAGTAGTGCCGGAACTAAATAGCAACAAGGAAACAAATATATCATGTATTTTTTAAATCGGACCAGCGGTTCCAGAGAGTAAGCGCGTTCAATCAAACAACATACAAACTCTTTACCTTTATAATATTCGTATGGATAAGTATAGATAATTACCTGAACGTAGTCTTCGATAGCGGTTCCAATACTGGCGTAGAGATGTGGGCGGCGGCGCAGCGCGGTTAGAGCACGTTGTAGCGCGCGGTCAGCGTCCTAAAACACAGACGGATATTAATCAATACACAATTTTACCAGTTATTTAAAATCAGAGTGGGTGAGTAAGATAAAATTTATAATGTTTTGCCTGCTCACAAAAAGATGCTAACATAACCCTAACACTCTTACCAAGGGGACCAATTAAGCTCCTAACCCTTATAAGTGTCTTAACTCAATAGAATGACTCTGATATTGGTTGATACAAAAAGACAATCAGGCTGAATGGATTACTTACATTCAAAGTAAATTACAACGATCGACAGGAGATCGAAGATCTTGGATGAGGAAGTTAGAACTAAAACGAAAACCGTTAAAACGCCATCATCATCTCTCAATATTGAGGGGTTTGGATTTAAGGTTGGAAGCCGTTTGGAGAAAAGGAGACATTACACTCCCAAAGATAAAGAAATATTCTTCTAACTACAGCCTGTACCACTCTGGTTTACACCCTCAGTAATTTATCGTGTCCTTGAAGTTCTGAGGTATTCCATGAATTGTATTACACGATGATCTTCCTCACCTGCAGTCTGTCAGCAGCACTGGTCCTCTCGGCGGCGGCGGCCTCCTTGCCATTAGCAGCGGCGCGGCGCCAGGCGGCGAGGGCTCCGGTGCGCTCAGCGGCGAGAGCTCGCACCAGACGTTGAAGGCATTTCTGGACGCGGTGGGCCTGAAAGACACATTGATGAATTAGGAATAACAATTGGAGACGTTTCTCGTGTTTGATCATTAAGTTGAACTACTCGGGTTAGGAAAAAAATTAGTGGCAAACATAGATCCTTTAGTCTGTATGGAAGAGGATTTCTTTCCTAAACGAACTTCTTAATCAAGTAAAATTATAAATTGTATTTGGTTTATAAGTTGCATTTGCATATCAAAACATGAAACAGAGCTTTCCGATATTTCGGCACTGTTACAATCGCCATCTTCACGGAGAGACTGATGACATTAGAGTTAAGCAAACAGCTGTTCACAACGACCCGATCTACCCTCATTTTGAGTATTTTATTGCGTCATCATTTTCATTCTCATTCATTCTCAACTCGATTGCGATCGTATCAGGCCGAGCGGCCGGCACCCGTTTCGTGTTCTTATATTGTTACAAATCATGATAAGTTGCATATCACTAACATTGGGAGGGGTGTCCCTCAAGGAGCGTGTGTAGCAGGACAGTGCGGTCCTGCGGCGCTGCGCGAGGTGCGCCAGTACACGCTGTTGGTGCAGCGCTGCGAGCCGCCGCCGTTCAGACACACCTTCCTCTTCCAGAGTCTGAAATGGAATTAATATTATTATTATTATATTACAGAAGACTCATCATCACTACACGATTGCACGAGAAAGGCAGCCCTTAGAGAGGAGTGGCGGCGTGTTATGAAGCTTGCCACCAAAACACAAAATTATGATGACCACGACCACTCTGCCAAGAGTGACACCGACTAAGAAGAAGATTACAGAAGAGCAGCTTAGATGCTGATGTGTCTATGTCGCAGTGTTGGAAGGTACAGTCATTGTTTATTTCTTGTCATCTGTAGTTTATTTGTGCGTAACCAGTAGTCGAGTCTGTTTTAAAGCAATTTGAGCTAGCTGTCTTCAGGTAGGTTTCAATTCTGAACAACTCTGTTGGAAAGGAAATTATGTGCAAAGAGTGTTCGTATTCGCCCGGGTTATTTTTAGACTGTATCCACGGTATTCATTTATTATTTATCACGATTTATCTGCTACACTTACCTGCACATTGGATTGGAACTTGGCAGTCATTCGCTGACGGAAGGTCTGGGCAGCCACGGCGTCAGTGGTCATCATTTGTTGATAGCGGTCTTCGAGCTCAGACCATTCCTTCATTACTTTAGTGATCTGAAATCAAAATAGCCAAAACTACTATAAAACAGTTAGGAGAGGTAACTTAATGTAGAAGTCTTATCAAAATCATGGCCTTAACAAAATATTTACATCGATTTGTTCCATCTGTAATACGAATAGCCTTCATCTCATGGTAAAATTTCAACGTGACTAATCCCTTAATTCGTTTTAACTTTTATCCCTATTCTACAAACAATTTGCCTAACGATATTTATTGTAAATACCCAATATTAAGTTGTGGTTCAACGTTGATACTGCCTTTTTGTATCTGATTAAAATACTCGATATTTGGTTATCTGGTGTGTAACGTTTATTGTATTATGTTATCGTTATTACCTTTTCGCGGTGAGTTTCCTCCAATCGCTGCTGGGCATCCTTGTAGCTCTGATGCTCGGTGCGTGGGTCGAAGTGGGAGAAGTACGGGTCAGAGGTTGCCGTTGACGACTGCAATAACAACAATAATTTTATTGAAACATAACATAATCACATGATATCTTATTTACGTTACCGCTGCTGAGACACAGGGACTTCTAAGCTATTTCGAAGGTCGAAGGATGAAACCCCACCGCGCACCTTTGATTATTCTTCTTGAATAATTAAGTGCGCTTTAAAAACACATGCAACGGTAAAGCCCGTGGGTAAAGCCAAACATTGTAAAGAAACCGGCATGTTCTGAGAACTTTGACAAGTTTGAAGGACATAGTGTCATTCACCAACCCGCACGTGACCAGCGTGGTGAATTAGGGCCTATTCTCTTTCTTCAACAGAGAAGTCTCTGTATCCCAGCAGTGGGAACCTAAATAGGGTCGATGACGTGATGATACGCCAGTAAGACTTACCGCAGCAGTAGTAGTAGTGGTAGTAGTGGAAGTGGTGGTGGTAGTCGGGGCAGAAGAAGACTCCGGGCGAGGCCAAGCGTTGTCGTCACCGTCCGTGTAGTCATCGTCTTCTGCGTCATCGTCTCGGGATAAATCAGCATCTTCGTCCTCATCCATATCTGTATAAAGATGAGTTAATACGTTACAATACAATGAAGGTCTTTTAATATTCACATAGCTATGTTAACATGTTGGTTTTTCTTCAAGAAAATGTAGTGTAATTAGACTATGTTTTTATTATTAAATAGGATATTGTATGTTGTAGTCGGCCAAGAAAGTGGTCTACCAGTTTTGACAAAAGTTTCTGTGCGATGTAATAATGATCGATATGGTTGACTTTTCAAACAATCACAACCGTAGGGTGGTAGACCACATTTTTGGCTGACTGTTCGTAAAATTTTTACTCCTATTCTGTATTCTATACCTTTTGCGATTGAAATAAATTAAAGAATCAGAGAACTCATATCCTGTGTATAAATATCATCAAACTTACCGTCATCAGTATCATCATCGTCATCGTCGTCGCTCAGGTTGAGAGAGTCATCATCGTCATCATCAAGGGCATCGTCGTCGTCAAGCAGATCGTCATCTCGCTCGTCCATCGCAGCGGAGGCGGCCAGCATCTCTTCAGCGCCAGGGCTGACTGGTACTCCGACGTCCATGGGCTTGTGCATTTTTACGTTTTCTGTAAAAAAAAGATACATACATGTATAAATGAAATACTTGATTAGACTTTTTAAACTAACGGTTTTTAACAATTTTAGAACACGAAACGGGTAACATACCATGATTCAAATGTTTTGGAGTTTCCAGATATTTCGACACAGCATGCACTGTTGCAAGCGCCATGTTCACGGACAAACTGATGACACCGGCGAGCAGGCAGACCGTTATTGACAAACGAATCGATCTACCCTCTTTCTGAGTCTTTTATTGCGAATAGTGTTACTTACTACCACCTACTTGATTAGATTTGTATTTTATTTTATCAAGATAATAATCTAAGACCATCGTCTACCATTTTTGGTAGCATAGATAAATACTCAAAATATCTAAAACTTGAATGTTATTGAGTGAAATCTTAAACATTACTTCATGCTCAAAGCGAAAAGTTCTCATAGCATCGATTCTGCCTTCCAGACCCAAAAGCGTTAGGTATATAAACCAGCACTAAAACTCACCCTTGAAATGTTTCGGGCAGCAGACAAACTCCACTCCAGAGAACAGACTGATCCCGCAAGGCAGGAGCATAGCGAAGGTCCGGAGCCGCAGCCCTCGGTTGCTGCAGGCGCGGCCGGCGGTGGCGTTCCAGCGGGCGAACTGCCAGCATCGGCTCTGGTTGTGGATGTGGTCGAACAGGCAGCTCTCAGGGACCAGGAGCGCATCCGATTGGAATGGACCTTCTGCCAAATTTGACATTGTAGTGCATTGGATATTACTATGTTTCTCTTAGGCCTAATTTCACTACTCTCTGTTTATTAGTTTAACATAATATTTTTAATGACGGACAGTTTATGTATATTGATGGACTGTTAATACACTTAACGGGATGTTAAACTAACATACAGAGAGTGGTGAAATTAGGTTATAGCTTCTCTATTGTTAAGCTGATTTGTACTGTACCTACACACATTGATCAAACAGATATTTAACATTTCTAATTTTTAAAACTTTAGATACAGATAAAAAACCTCTAAAACAAACCAAAAAATGAGTGAACTGACACATGAGTGATTAAAAACTCAAACTAGAGTGCGCCCCACCACTCAAGTCCGTTAGACGTGGCGCTGCTTGCCTAATAACGTTTCTTATACTGTAGTTCCCACAATAACCGTAAGACTTCAGTGGTGGCGCGCACTCTAGTATTATCTCGTTGTATGGAAATTTGATAGTAAAGTAAAATGTAATTTTATTTGTAAACTTGTAGTTGACATGCTGTGTTGTGTTTTTGATTTGTCCATTTGATATAACGTCTTCGAGGCAAAGGTGTGATTGTAAATTATTTCGGTATGATACATACCGAGACAGCGGAAAGGCTTGACCCATCTGGTGACCTTGCACTTGGCCGCGTTGCTGGAGCCGAGCTTGCACCAGTTGCTGACCTTCACGTAGTGAGAGGCCTCCACGATGTTCGTAATGTCGTGACTTGGGAAAACCTGGAACAGATAGATAAGAGTAATCATTATTAATCATATGACAGTGTTAAAATCATTGATGTACGTCGTGAATATAATAAGACCAGAAACTTCATGCATAAACGCTCACACAACCAAGTTTTGATGTGAAATTGCTATAGGTGTAGTGCAAACGCTTGCACCTGTTTGATCGCAACTAACGTTAGTTTTGTTCGTCCATTGTGTTTGTGGGCCTAATTTATCGGATCCAAGTTGATTGTGTGCCGCATCTACCGTTTTTTAATTCCATCAATGATTTTTACAATAGTTATAGGTAAGTCTTACATTCCCAAGTAACACCAAGTGAAATGTCTTATTTTGTTACTAGTGAAATCCCCATAGTAAAATAAAAACATATTTCTATACAACTCAATTGGTTCTATTAATACTGAATTAGAATCAAACTTAAGAGCCTTGTTACTTTTTTGAAGTTTTGCGAAATTGGATATTTTATGCACCACGTGACCGGCGCGTCACGCGAATTCTATGAAAAATACTAAATGATCTTGATACTTCGTCGATCTAAAACATACAAATATACTAATAATTATTTTAGATCTGTAGAAAATGGCATCGAATAAATTCCATTTTATTGAGTGGATTTTTTCCAGTTTCATTCTGAAATAATTATTATATTAATGTTTTTATTTAATTGATAGGTGTTTAATATATTTTCCTAAATTCAAAATGGCGGATATTTTTATTTCAATATTTGAATCAATTATGTTTTATCTTAATAATATCAATATTTATTTTAAATCTGATTGATTATTTGAAATCAATTAAGTACATAATTTTAAATTAAAACATTCATGATTAATAATTATCTATATAAGAATAAAACTGAAAATAGTCTTATTGAAGTTAAATGTCCTCATTCATCTCACTCATCTTATGGGCTCATTTTTAAACCGATTCTTCTGAAATTTGGTGTGTAGGTTTGTAATTAAATTTTTTTTTTTGTCGAATGTTGGGACTTTATGTAAGTTCGAAAGTCTAAATTGAACGGACTTAATACAAATTCTAATTATAACAAAACAAATAAATTATATTATATATAAGTTGCTTGTTTTGTTAGATGGTATGTTTGTGTTTGAATAAATAAAAGTTTCGTTAATGAAGGTTTTAATTATGTTTCGGTATTATTTTTGTAGTTTCGAACTTTATATTTATTTTTATATTTATTGGTATCCATTTATCTACATTTATGTCATAGACAGATGTAGAATATCCATTTATCTACAATGTCATCTTGAATAATTCCCATTATATTTTTATTTTGATAAACTATTTATTTTTATTTTATTACGAACTTATTGAAAATATTTCATTTATATATTAAAAAAAAACCAACCCGCACTTGGCCAGCGTGGTGAATTAAGGCCTAATCTATCTCGTCAAGAGAGAAGTCCCTATCCCAGCAGTGGGAACGTGAATAGGGGTGTTATTTTATATACAGGGCGTCCCAAAATTATGGGCCATGAAGGGGAAGTACCATATATATCGTTGATAGTGAATTTTGCTCAAAGAAGACTTCATTTTATTTTAAAAAGTAAGTAATTTAATTAATTAATTTACAAAAAAAAATTTTTCATGTTTTTTATTTGATTCAAATAATTAATTTCACGTTGTTCCTTTCTTTTAAAATACTATGTTACTTAAGCAGAGTTATTATTTTTTAGCTATTCATTCGATTGGTATCATAAAAATCGAGTATTTTTTTTCTACATGTAAGTCGGTTCGATTCCCAGACAAAGCAAGTAATTTTTAGAAAATCAATGAATGCAGAATTACTAACTTAAAAATAAAATGAAGTCTTGTTTGAGCAAAATTCACTATCTACGATATTTAAGGTACTTCCCCTCCATGGCCCATAACTTTGGGACGCCCTGTATTTATTAGAAAGGTATAGTAAAACCATTTCTAAAATGAACGCCCCTCTACCGAATTCTATATTTTTTTTTCTGTGTATTCTGTTTTTCTGTATTTCCTCTCACACGTTGAAATCATCACGGTTTTGTGGAGGGAAGTTCATTTTTAGAATGGTTTTACTATACATATTTAATGTTTACAATAAATAATATATTTATTAGAAAGGTACATTATTTATTGTTTACATATTGGATACTCGGTAAAAATAAGAACAAAAAATTACGGAATATTTTCTTTGTAATAAATATTATGGAAATCTATACTACAATTATCAAGCTGAGGAGATTGCTTGTTTATTTGTTTGAACGTGCTACTCAGGAACCGCGGGTCCGATTTAAAATATGATTTCAGTATTGGATAGTAAAATGATCGAAAAAGGCTATAAAACATAAACTAGTATATAACGTAAAAACGCAAGCGCAGCTGTCGGCGGGTCGGCAAGTTAGTCATAATCTAAAAAAATCATAGGCATAATTACATTTAGTCGTTGGACGGTTTCACCAAAAAAAGTTGCCTTGTTGTTTTTTAATTAGGATAGATAACTTTAGATATGCAATCCACATCCTACAGCATAACCTCCAAATAAATAAGGTTAAACAAGATGACAATGATGTGGTACAATTCTTAGGCCAGCAACATTTGGTACAATTCTTAGGCCAGCAACAACAACAATTGACCGTTATCAATAAAAATAACAATTGATCGTTATCAACGGATCAACTTATGTTGGTCGTAGTATCGCAATAACACATACACGCACACTAACAGCGTTTTTACAGCAATTGACAGTCCCACACACTGACATTATACGAAATATTTCTATATTTTATTCAAGAACAACCGACATAGGTCCGACCTCGACAAGCGCTCGCGCGGTACTAAATGGAAAAAGCCGGCTGAATGAAAAAACTACTAAATTATGGTAGTTTTATTTTATTCATAAAAAATTACCAAAACCGTTCTACAAATTAAAATTAATATCATAGTTTAAGCAAATGTTGATAAATATTTTGATATAAATATGACGTCCCATTGATTTAGAACTTCGGAGTTATTGAGGTTTGTTTCGAAGCATTTTCGGTCGATATTAAATTCGGTATATCTTTAGAATAAAAGCATTTAACGAAAATGTACTCTACTCTAAATGAAGAATAGGATATAGGCCGGGATCCGTAGTACATGGAAATCAAGTGATTACTAACAAGCTAATTTTTGGTGAGTAGCTTCGTTTCGATGAGACGACTAAAAATATCCTATACCCAAATCTCGATTGTGGTAGCTAACAGAGATATCAAGGATTAAAAAAATCAAGGATGTAAAACCGGGATAACGGACCACGAAATTTGTCGGACAATATGTCCGTTAGATTTTATATATATTAATTAAGTATACAACAAAAAATCAGCTGGTTAGTAATCATAGTAATCATTTAAATTGACCTCGTTTTCGATACATTTTCGAAATGGCGGACTCTTTGATCAAACCATAGGTTTTGTAGGACAAACATGTTTTTATATATTTTAGATAATTATCTTGAGATATAACATATTGTCCTACAAATTTCGTGGTCCGTTATCCCCGTTTTACATCCTTGAATTTTTTAATCCTTGATATCTCTGTTAGCTACCACAATCGAGAGTTGGGTATAGGATATCTTTGGACGTCTCATCGAAACGAAGCTCCTCACCAAAAATTAGCTTGTTAGTAATCACTTGATTTCCATGTACTACGGATCCCTGACTAATATACGTAACATAATAAAAAATAGTTTGATCGCCCATATTCATTAGAATCTACAAATTAGAGCTGAGAAAACAGGTCTTCGAGCGTTTTTTACGAAACATGTATCCGGAGAATGATTATTACTCAATATATAAACAAGTTATCTAAAATGTTTCTTACTACTTTTGTAGAGGAGAAAACGAACTATTATAAAGATGTAATTGTAATATCAAACAACTAACGCAAACCATAGAATTAGGACGAGAAAACCGAACAATTTCGCGATTTTACGTAATAGGCCTCTTAATATTAAATTGAACTCAGTCCAAGCACATTATTTCGAAATTAAATTGAACAGAAAGGCTATTACTTGAATAATAGCTACAATTCTACTTTTAAACCAAAACAACAATCAAGAAACAATACAAAAGGGACCATTATGATTCTATTTCTGAACAATAAAACAATAATAAGATTTGACTCAAAGCGGCTTAGTTAACATGGAATAACCACCGCATTCGACCGAGAAAAGGATATTTCGATGAAACCGCAAATGTATTGTTTTATTATTGTACAACTATATTAATTTTTATACTCGATAAGTTTTCCATATCTATAATAGGTGATTTTCCGATATAGTGTAAACGAGATGGTTTAAAGATATTCGAGAATAAGAAAATAATTACCATTTTGATGAATTCAACACATTACAATTTATGTGTACAAAGAAGGTAAGAAAAAGGTAGGTATATATTTTGCAAAACGCCCATATTTAAAGCTCAACATAGTCTCTATTGTAAATATAGGTATCTAATATATTGTAGCTAAATCGGAAAACACAACAAAAGGATATGAAAGTCTGTGTGTACCAAGTTAGATTACAAAGTATCAAAGTTTTAGCTATCCCGGATTATGACATTGTTATGAGGAACCTATTCTCTACGGTGAAAAGGTTTACCCCTCGTACCCTCTAGAACCCTCTATAATCATATGAGAGTTCTCAATAGCGCTGAAATATGGTTAGCTACAGTGTGCTATGTAATTAAATGCTCAATTTGCTCTCTAATGTAAGGAAAATTCAATATTGTTACGTAGTTAAGTGTTTGTAGAATCACTGATTTTCCTATGGGAATGAGAAGCAGGCTGTTTATAATAATCCTGCAACTCATTCCTATAGTTTTATTATAAATTTATATTAATATTATTTATTAAATCCACCAACCGTCACGAGTTTATCGAACAAAACGAAATAACTATTATAAAGTAAACAAACGTGTAAAAAATAAAGTGATTAGACACACGCTCCCCTCCCGAAACCGCACTAAATCTAATAAATAACTAATTCGGTAATCATAAAGCTACGTAAAATACATTGATTACCTACACATCTCTATTTTCATGGGGGTTGGCCATAAAGTCAATAAGACACATATAGTATGTCAATATTTGATAAACAAGTTTCCCATTTTCCTTATTTGTTCTAATAGGCTATTTTATTAGCCACCCCGGAGAGATCAAAGGTTTTGGGTATTTGAAATTCTAGTTCTAGCATCGATGTATAGGTAAGTGATTTTTTTATAATTTGATACGTTAAATAAAATTGTATAGTCTATTTACGTATATTTCAAATATAACAGTAATAAAAAACCGAAGTCATTCTATAAACCGACACTAAAAATGTCTGTCCGGTATACATCATTCACAGAACAGTAATTACTGTCTACTCAATTTGCGCTCAAATTACGGCTATCCCGAGATGGGTACAATGGTACAGTCAGACCGACGGCTGTTTGTGCTTCGGGGGTGTTTGAGTGGCACTCTATGTACGGAAAATAGGCTTAGCCTTTGTCATTGAATATCTTTGTGTGCACATTCTATCTGGAATTTAGCTACTCGTCTTTTCCCAGTGTATGCATTTCATTTTACATAAGCATTTTCTCTAAATTACGACATAAAAATATACAATACAAAAGATTTTTCTCTTATCCAATTGTATTTTTTTTTTAAGCATTTTTAAAATATTGTTTTATGTATGATATTTATAAATAAACTTCGGTGAAGGTTGAATTAGTTCGCTCTAAAGTTCAAAGTGCGCTCTTGTTTCAAGGGATTTATCGCGTAAACGTGTTTTCATTAAATTAAATCTTATATTCAGGGGTGAAGGTAAAGATAAAGGGCAGACTATTTTATAAAGCCTTTTGCGTGTCAATGACTTCAGATCCACTTGTTTATTTTTCTTTATCGAGTGGAAGCCACGGATCGGCAAGCGCAGCGTCGGACGTCCACCAACAAATGGACAGATGATCTTGTAAAAGCTACCGGTTCAACCGCAATAACTTGAAGTCATATAGCCTAGGGCTATGTCCAGCAGTGGACATCTGATGGCTGATATAAAAATAAAAAAAATAATATTACTGGACAATTTTACACAGCGACATCTAGCCCCGTGGTAAGCTCGAAGCTATATGATGATGATATATTTATTTGTATAAGTATATACCTTTTTGCAGTAATCCAGTATCTCCATCTTGTCCTTCATGCAGGTGTGCGTCTTGGTGGTAAGGTCGGGCGTCCACCGCCCCGCCGCGGACATGTACTGCGGGTGGTAGGTGCCCCCGGACTCGCACAGCACCGCCACCTGGGGCTCCGCACCCGTACTCGCCTGCAAAAAATAAAGATCGGTAAGATATCGCGACACATAGCACGCGATAACTGGAAGACATGCTTTGGGTTGACAATTGACAAGATTGAGAAGATATCGCAACACATAGGGATATTAAAATAATTATTAAAACTAGCTGACCCGCCCAGGCTTCGGCCGTTTTCAATCTTATATTTAGACCTATTGATTTAGCTGCCCAGGCGTTCTCGAGTTGTAAAGAGACAAAAATAAACTAAAAGTTTCAATGTTGTGTCTCTTAATACCTATTAAAAAAGGTCAACAAAGTAAGCCTACGCCTCTTATACCCGAAAAATTATTTGAAACGGTCCCCAGTCGTTAGACCCTGCATAAAATAGCAACAAAGATCTTTTATTTTCAGTTGACCCTAGAATTTAAAGTACTAGAAAGTCCAGACAGTTTGACAGGCGAGTCTAGACTGTAGACAGACAAAGAGACAGACTGAAAGGGTCGTTTTACGCTAATTATCTCAAGTGTCTTGAAACTAGTCTGAAATTCACTTTAGCTTATTGCGCTTTCTCGGATGAAGTTTGAACAACAGATTCTTTCCCCGGGCATTGTTACTTTCCAAATGGATATAAGTAGAGACTTTTAAATACCGAGCAGAAGCCTGAGCTTTAAAAAAAATCTACAGAAATCAACAAGACATGTTTCATTCTTTTTCGTTCAAAATCGAAGTGAACTTACTTATTTATAACGTATAGAAGTACAATGGTTGATACATAACTATGATTATTTAGGTACATTTCTACTGCCCGGGGCTTCAATAAAACTTCATGTGAAATTCAAACCGAGCTTCGAAGCGAATTAGAATACAAAGGTCATTACACTGTGGAATATCCTTCTATAGTTTTCCATTATGTTTGGTGTACTTTGCGCTGCGTTTTTGAACCTACATGTAATGTATAGTAGGTACAGCAAACAGAGGGGGATGGCGGTTGCTGTAATTTATTGACCAGACAATGCCTTTTGGTTGAAACTTTAACAATTACCATGAACATTTATATGATTTATTCGTCAATTCACCGCATTTAAATACCTCTAAAGAGCCTCTATATATTAGTTATTAAATAATTCCAGAATATTGTGAAATATAATAATTATAATTTTCATGATTTTCAGAAATTAAGTGTTATTTTATTTTATTATACAGCATTTAATTATTATTATGCCATATTTACAAATTTCACCTGATATAATTGAACACGTGTCTTATGTAAGCAACACAGGCGTTGCAACCACAAAAAATAAAGTTTTGATGTTGCAATTTGTTTGTTGTACATAATTACAATAGACAACACATTAACACATGCATCCAAATAAATCAATGTGCAATCTCATTCGCAACTCGTCTTCACCGATATGTTGGCAGCTGTGTCTATAGACTGGAAAATTACCCCATCTATGTGTAGTTGGATTTTTTAGAATACCTATTCTTTTCTATTCGTTCGAACGACATCTCGTTGTTTGTGATTCTTATCAGTTTGTTTCTTTTTTTAATTCGGTTATTAAATTATGTAACTACAGGTTCCACTGTACATCGATTTATAAAACTAATGTTTTTGTTTGCAATAGGTATTGTTACAGTTACAGTACCTACCATTGCTGAATGTCTTCATCATGCAACGTCAAGTTCGCTAACTAGCGATTGTCATAGTTTGCGAAGGTAGAGTTTGAGGCAGTCCGTTTGCAACTTAGCTCGTTAGCACCAACCAGACAACTACTAACTGAACTTTGAATTTGGAATGTTCTATTGTCATTCAAATATGTTTTGTTTCTATCAATTGCCTTTCGCTCAATTTGGTATAGAATGCGGCCCAATATTGACGGAACGAATGTGGACTAAATCAAAATAGATAGATAAAATAAATAAATTTCATGTAAAATGTTATCAAAATAATATAATGTAATGTATGATAAGGAAGAGCGTTGCCTCCTAATACAGGTACTTCGTACTTAAAAGGAGGCATCCAACCACTGTAACAATTTTATGTACATAAGGTTAACGAAATAAACATTTTGTATTTGTATTTGTAAATAAAACATATTTTAAAATCAAAACGTGTCATATTACCGATTTATACGAGTAAGTAATATTATACTTTGTAACATAAGTTAAGGGCCTCGCTATTAGAATAAATCACAAATTAATGTCAACATTGGTCATTAAAACGCCTATCAAGTTACGTTATTAATATTTTATGATCTCCCTCGTAAATGTTTACTTTCGGTACACAATGTGCTCCGATCGATGTCGGTCAATAAAACTGGCGAAGGTACCTACTACAATCTATCTCTAATACATTAAGTCGGGAAAAACAAGTAAGTTTCTAATACTGATCTATGTGGATTGGAAGCAGTTTTTTAACGTATCTGGTGGGTTATAGGTTTATTGGTAAATTTGCGAATTATCATTTGAGGCGAAACCGAGTTGAGTCGTTTTCGTGGCTAGAAATGTCACATGTTATGTGATATTTAGCATTGTTCGCCTAATCTTCATTTTTATTAATGTTTACCTTATTCTAACTACGAGTATAAGTTTTAAGGAAAATCAATTTTCTTTATTCTAACATCCGTGACAAAATAGCCACTCAAAAGAATATTTATTACACAATTCTTATTCGTTTTCAGCAATACAGTACACAAACCCAGGACCTAAATAAGTAGCTATATAGAACATTCGAGAAGAATGTTCGGTGCCTGGCCGAGCGCTTGCCAAGAGAATATTGCTAAAGTTACAAACTGCTTCGAACTCACTAAATAAGTATTGCGACTTTTATTTGCAGTGTACTGCAATGTTGTTAAAAAAACGGAATTATGCAGCAAACATGTTTTGCTTTTAGTTAGGTATCGGGGAAAGTTAGGAACTTTCTGAAATTAACGTTTTAGTCCTGTTTTGGAACCGGTTTCAGAGCTCATTAAGGGAGTTTTGCGTGTTTTTAACGAATTAACATATCGTGCACTGAGCTGATTGTACTAAGCACTGAATAATCTGATTTCTGTGTGCCAGTAAATTCTAGTAAGTAATTGTTGTTTCTGTGTATGTTCATGCATTACCTGCGCTGTACAGTATAGAATGAACGCTATAGAATTATTTTATATATTTATGTAGGTAAAAAAGATTTAGAGTCCTTTTTTACCGAACTCATGAATTATTTAAATAGTAAAAAAATTAGTTTTAGCAAATAGAATATTAAACGAATCTTTTTACAAAGAGCTATTTTACAATTTGAAAGCAAATGGTTGAAATTTCTCTCGACGGATCTAATAAAGTTGCCTTGAAGTGGAAAATTAAAAGCACCTCAAGTAGTGTTTTTTTATGTAAAAATATGCAGATTTCTACGGCGGGACACTTGTGACTGAGTTGGGAACTTGGGTTGTCGCAATTACGTTTTAATTAGCCAGTCGCTACTTTCAAGTTTTGAAACTTTCTGTAAAAAGGTTTTAATCAGACTTAGGTAATTCTGGAACTCATCAACCGAATAAATCTTAATAAATATTGTATTGTGTTATAATGCTAGAGATTCTGACATGTTACAAGCTACTAAAAACATTATTCAAAATTATATGTTAGATACGTTGTTATTTTCTATTAATATTTCAACTTGTAGTTGTTACCAGATTTCAAATATAAAGAATAACAGTACAAAAAGCATCTTGGAAAATGGCGCTGACGATGGCATGAAAAGACCAAAATCCTTCGGACTTTGAGTTCACGTCCTGTTTCAAACACGTAACATCGTTTCTCCCTTGCTCTGAAACATAGACAGGCTATCAAAGGCCTGCCAATAAAAGTTGCCAAGACTGTCTGCGGCACACCGCACTTAAATGTTCTTAGCACTTCTTCAATACATTTTTCTATTTTCCGCGTATTTGACGGAGAAAATAGGAAATAAAAGACCCGTCTTTAGCGGCCGAGAAAAACCATTTAGTTTGGTTTAAAGTGGCTTGTTTATGGTGCAAAGTGCTTTTAGTCATAAAGAATTATGGCATACCTTCTAGGTCTGTACCTAGATCTGTATCAAATGAAAAAAAATGTATTTCAGTTTGTTATTCAACATCAGAAAATGAATTATACAAACATCAAATAATAGGTAGGAATATAAAAGCGTCATTGAGTAAAATCCCCAATTGAGGCTTTTAAGATTTATAAAACATCAATAACGTTTTTCTCTTCACATCAAACTGACGACTTCCTATTCAACCAATAGAATTGTACGAAAATTCAGTAGACTTTCGCATTTTCCTTCATAAAGGCGAGATATTATTCCTTACACATGATAAATGATATTCTGAGTGACTTGCCGGGCATCATTTGTCTCCCAACTTTGAGAAAAACGCTATTTACATATTGAAAGAACGCGACGGAATAAATCAAGGACTGATTACTTGTATGACTTTTTCGGTATAATAAAAATGGAGGACAATAAATTATGTTCCATTACTTATTTTATTAGAACTTTATATATTTTTTAAATATATAAAATTGATGATGATTCGTGGGTAGGTAATATCGTATATTTATAACGGTAAAAAATAGCATCGTCATTTAGTTTGAGACAAAAAAAATAGAAATATCTTGTTGGGAATAGTATCTCAAAAGGTCCCTTCGTACAAAGAAAACCCAGAAGAATCTCAGCGAAGAACAAAAGTATGTCAGGGCCGTACATATTTTTAAGTCTTCACAAGTCCGTGGCTCAAGGGAACACTTGTAACTTTACAGGCGATCCGACCTTAAGTTTAAACTGGGACATAATGTTAAGTAGAGCTCCGTAAGGTATATTATTTCAAGGGAAACAGTCTCGAAGTGTACTATTGCGGTAAACCTTGACGGCGTTCTCTGTCTTAGCCTTTTGACCTTAGGTGAGCTGCCAGCTCGGTTCATAAGCACCCCTATTTACGTTTCCACTGCTGGACCTGGGTCCAGAATGAGTATAAGGTCTAATGAATAAGGTCTAATCTCTCGTCTCCAGAGACGAGAGATTAGACCTTATATATGATGTCATAAAAAGTACGAGCATGGTGTTTTCTGAGAACATGTCGGTTTCTTCACGATGTTTGCCTTCACCGTTCTGGCACATATTTTCAAAGCACATACATTTTATAACATGTGGCGGGATTTTGAACCCACGTCTTTCGGAATAAAGTTGAGTGTGCTCCCACTTAGTCAACACAGCTCTAAACTCAGTTGTCTATTGATTTGTACAGACAAACCAGCCAGGGAATAGCTGGATACACAAGGTAAAACAAACGTGGAGTAATGGACTACCTAACTGCTAACCACGCTTTGTATACCTGAATTCGGATTCGATGTTTGAATTTTAGTATTTGCGCTTAGAATGAACTAAGTTTCTAGCTAACTGTTTGTTTTATTACCTACCTATTTATGTACTTCCAATTTAGGCACGTTAATATACATATAATGCGGAGATAATTCCCGTTGTTATAAAATGGATGTCTTTCTTCTATTGTAAATAACACATTTTCAAAATTAATATGACACTAATTTAATTAGTATTATTTAGAGATTTATCCGTAACACTTATCTCTTTGATCATGCAAACAATGCAATAAACGTGGCAAGAGCAGGCACTCTCAAGTTTTATGGAGCTTCCCGCCCGAATGAGAACCTCCTTTGTGCCCTGCCAGAGATAATTAATTTAAATATATGCTCGCATCCTAATGCGGGGTCTTATCAACCCTGCTTCAACGCGACGTGATTTCGATGTTACAAACTTCGGAAGCTAACTTGACAATAAGGTAGGTATAATACTATAAAACAGATACAAAAGGTAGGAATTATATCATATTATGTCTTAGGTATTCTATATCTGTGCAACATAAAAATTGATAAAATGAGATTGATTTAGAAATGGGTTCTTTAAACATACAGAAATGGACTCATGATACATTTTTTCAGCGGGAAAATATTATAACGCAGGCGATGCCGCGGGGCGGAAAGCTATTAAATATATAAAATAAATAAGGGGCCCACTACAGGTTTTCTTAAGCCGGCCCCACATGTCGACATACACGCTCTTGTATAGTTGTTAATCAACGTGCGAAGACGTTTGTGGATCTCGTAAGTTTACCCCTCCCCTAGGCAGTCAGTCGGCTGCGGCACCCTTCAATTAGATGCAACAACACTTACTTTGAATGTTCTCAATAAACAGCTACCCTTGTTACGGTTCTAACATGAGTCTATTTACGATTCCGTGTTCAACTGTTCATCTTAAAGTTACTGGATATAATGTATTGTGTAACATAAACATATTGTAAATGTTGGTTTTAAACTTAATCATGCGCTTTATAAGGATTTAACAAGAGATGTTTACAATGATTTGTTCATTTATGAGTTTTTGTTATTTCGGGATCGTACCCGTACCCGAAAAATATAAGGGATAATATAAAATATAAACGGTATATTATATGAAATGAAATATAAAAATTTTGTATGTTTTTTTATGTTTACAAAAACTGTGCAATAATCTTACTCTGTATAAAAGTTTTTAAAAACTGATCTCAATTTTACAGATCCCTAACGTCTTTGTGTGTCTCCTTTGTCCAAAACATCTGTTACAAGTTTCTGAACAACAATTAATAGCTCTATTTTAAGTCATTTATTTACTCGAAAACCTGTCTTACGATTTAAGCTTATAAAGAGGGACCTATCATAAAGTTTAATGTCCTCTTAGGTCGTAAAAGCTAATCAGTATTTTATAAGTTTTCAAGCAATTCTCTGGTACAATATTTTTCTATAAAACCCTTAAGCTAATCGATTTATGCCCTGACAAAGCGTATGTCTAGACGCGCCATTTATCCACATTATAGCTTAGCTTCTCGAAGCTATAAAAGCGAAGGTTTAGACCTTTGTATTGATTTTCCATCAGTGAAATGTGTGTTCGTCACGCACAAGTTGGAAGCTTCTTACGAAGTCTCAGGGCGCGCGAGTTGAAAACTCGGCTTTACTTTAGCCTCTAATAAAAAACAACATAACATTTTAAAAACTCGGATTAGCTGTAATATTTCATGACACGTGTTCTAAAGGTGAACATAGTGAGGAAACCCGCATATTCTGAGAGCTTTAAAATAGGATTTAGGACATCGAGACATTCACCAACACGCACTTAGAACATTATAATTATGTCGCTGTGTGAAAAAATATATTTATGTATCATCATCATCATATCAGCCGTCGGACGTCCACTGCTGGACATAGGCCTCCCTTAATGAATTCCAGTCGTTTCGGTCGGATGCGACTTGCATCCACCGTGAACCAGCTAACTTCACCAACTCATCCGTCCACCTGGTAGGTGGGCGTCCGACGCTGCGTTTTCCGACATATTTATGTATACATAATATATATTTATACATATGTATATAAAGGGGTTTTTGTAGAAAAGTAAATTTGCGCGTATATACATTTAGTTATTATTATTCTTATGAGAATGGCTATTGGAATCGCCAACAATAATTCTTATCAATAAAGTAAATATGTAAGCTTAGAAACCATTGCATAAAGCTTGTGTAAGTAGCATAGCTAGAAATGTTTAAATGCGACAAAACAGACAGACAATGGACATGATCGGACAAGACCGAGATGAAGCTTTTCCCTGAGGCTAAGACGAAAGTTATTTGAAACACAGTTTTCATATTAATCCTGTATTAGTATTAGAAAAAAAACGATCTAAAGTAACTCCTACTCGTAGTCTCAGTTAGTATTTTCCAAGTGGCCTGAGGGGTAAAGTGTAGCGTGTTCGTGACTACAGACAACCTCAACCTTGCATTAAAATTCTACGAGCGCTAGAACTAAATTACTAGCCTTCACTTTGATTTGATGAAAACATTTTACAACTGAAATAACTGGAAAATTAAATTTAAAATCTATATAAAATGAGTTGAATAAACCTTTACGATTCGTGACACGTAACGATAATAACAGTGAATTACTGCTGCACACGACTACATCAGGGTGAAAGGGCTTGTAATTTGTATCTACCTATATAGAGGAAAAAATTAATAATATATATAATATAATAAGATAATGATCTTGATGTACGATATATCGGATTATATCGTTGTAGTGGTAATCCCTTAATAGCGTGTTTAACATAATATCGGTTGCGCTACATTTTCAAATGTCCGGCAAACGCTGCTACCGACGACTAACAAAATAGGAATTTAGTAGATCGGAAATTTAACAATACACGTTCTACGACTAAAATAATAGTGATATTGATGACTTTTTAAATTTTTTGATGAATCCTTGTAAACGTTAATTATTTTAAGTGTACGTTTGAAGTTAACATAATAGATTACTTTTGTACAGAAAACATGAGTTAAAAACAAATTGAGAAACCAGAATAACTTCCTTAAAAACCGCAAACCATTAGCCATGTGCCCAAATTCAGAAAAAGTATCCTTCAAAGCTAGTTAATTAATAAAAAAACGTTTTAAATTCTTGCAATATTTTAGAAGTATCGCGTATTTCCTTAAGCCCCGAATTAATGTCAACAACAGCAGCCATGATTTATAAGTCAGCTAAGCCGAACTTAGGGGCGGCAGATTTACGGAGAGGCCACGCGATAGACACTTAGTTACACGACAGACAGTTCATCTAGCAAGAGATAAAGATCTATTAATACCAAAACATTTTCATGAAATAAAGATTTGTAGAAATTATTACCCAGTTACATTATTGAACCGACATCAAATTTAAAATATCCATTGAGTGCGTTATTACTTTGTATCATCTACAATGCGTATGGATTTTTTTTTTCATTAAATTTGATCTTTTATGGAAACGTAACTTAAAAATAAGACTTAAATATAAATGATGATTTAATTTGCAAGTTATTTACGTGTCAATCTATATAATTTGTATGGAATCAATGTTTCAATTTTGATTTTATGGACTAAAAACTCTAGACCGTGCTTACTTCTGCGCAATGGCTGTAGAATTTCATAGAAAGGTATAAAAATGAGCCCTGCCTAAGCCGTATCCGTGTGTCCCGAGCCCGTCCCTTATATGGGACAAGTCCCTTTTTGGGCCGGTCCCTTCTCTGTCCCGGTCCCTTCTCCGGGCCGCAGTCCCTATGCCCGGAAGCCACTCGGACCCTTCCACGGACCGCCCGTAGCCTCAAAGAAACCCCGCATTAAAATATTATCCCGAGTAATAAGTTCAAGTTACCGTGCTTTTTCAACGTATTTGGGACCGCTTTGTCAATCATCAAGTTGGTTTTGGTAATTAGTATGCTTTTATGAGATTGTTAAAGATGGGATCTAAGGCTTACCTTTTTTAAGGCTTTTTAAACGAGTATTTAACGTACTGTAAATATACATTCGTATTGTATGTAATCAAAGTAGTTTTCTAATAAAATATTGTTAATTTTTCAAATTAACACCTAAACGTCTAAATTTGTCTTTATTGTAAATTAATGGGAAAATATGACAATAATTTCAATTGTTTATTGGATAAATAATTTACTAAACTATAATGTAATACCTACATTTTTACATTAAAAGCTCATAACTTAATATATTTCCATCGATGTCGTTGTGTAAATTGTCCAGCAATATTTATTATTTATTTATTTTATTTATCGATGTCCACAGAACTCAATACTCAACAGCCGCCCACAAAATGGCGAGTTGTTCTTATTTTAATCACGTCTCGGCGAAAACGATTCTTCCATTAAATTAATTGGATTCCAAGCAATTATTTATAAATGCGATACGACCTTTTTGCTCCCGCTCCGTAAACATAAGAATTACCAAAATTTCTAACTTTCATAATATCTTTATGCATGACAGTATAAACTGCTTTATCCAATTTTATATAAATGTTATTTTATCAAAAAAACGATTTTAACAAAACGGGCATATTATAAAACCTTATGTTTAGTGTATTACATATTGAATTTAGATTTTATGAAATATTTTTTCAATTTGAATCATCTTGTAAATATCAAAAACATTATGATTATTAACTTTAAAACATTTCGTAGAACAATTAAATTAATTATCATTAATTTCTTAGAATAAGTAATTCACTTTCATAAACCACATTCGCATAAATTACAAGATTCCATAAAACAGATTGTAAACTCAGCATTAAATTATTAAATTCAGAAGTGGGATTGTCAACGTGGAAATTCTCGAAATTTTAAAGTGATTAATCATTCTATAGTCCCTGTGAAAGTAGGGTTGGGAGACTGAAGTATCGACTACCGATATCGATTAAATATGGCAGCTATTAACAGGCTATTAGTCGACAGAGTGCTTTTGACGTCTGTTCTTGTGACGAAAAGGCTTATTAGCCTATACGATCATAGACATGGTTTCCATTAGTGTACTCGGCTTTGTATTAAATAGGAAACTATGAAGGGCAACGCGTAATAATTTCCGCTGACGGATAATTAAATGTAGTACAGCACTTAGGCCTATTAAATCCGCTTATCTACAGCTTCCGGTACTACCTTATTAAGGTAAATTAAAGTTTATGTCTAAGTCCTTAGGGTTAAGTTTTAAAAACCTTATTTAATTTGAATATTTTTGTATATTTTTGTTTTGTCGACAGGAAGACGTTTTACATAAGTCGCTAATGTTACTAAAATAATAAAACTGCAGAGCTAACACTATCTGTAACTAAAATAATAAAACTGCAGAGCAATAATCTGCATATCAATTATATTGTAAACTCTAACGCTATCACGAGAGTTCAAACTCATACATCAACTGGAGTGTCATTCGATAAATTAAACCGTCCCTGATTGTCGATAAGCTGACCATGACAACTCTATCCACTCATGCCACCGTATTTGTGCGTAACACCCCACCCGTATTGATTTTAGGTGCGCGCGCACCTACCCCCTCCTACTTTACCCCCATAGGAGGCAAAACGGGTTGGGAGGTTATGGGTGGTAAAAAACGAACAAGGGTGAAGCGACGATACGAATCGAACCTTTTTATACAGGGGTACATCCCTAAGGTTAACGCGTAGCTTGGACGGGTCAGGCACTGAGTGTTTGTAAACTTTTTAATTTGAGCGATGTGCTTTTGTTTCTGGGTTTGGGCACGGAATAATTATTTGGGCTCTTTTACCGAGATTGGGGAATAAAAGGCTTGTTTGGCGGACTTTGTTAATGATACGGTTCTGTCACCGATGTTAATTATTAAAATACTTTTTTATTTATACTCGTCGGTAATGCTCAGACATTTTGTCAAAAAAAGTTTACAAAACAAACTATTATTTTCATCGTGTTTTTACGTGTTTCTAAGTTTATTGAAATTTCTCGAATTCACAAGTTTAGAAAGAAATTTTCATGGTTTTAAATTAAATTAAAAAAATTTATTTTCAAGAGCGCATTTAGTTTGCCCAGGCCATAGTAACGTTCCAGAAATTGGCAATTTCCTGCCATTTACAGTCCTGTAGAACCTTTACTTACATGATGTAGATTTTATGAACGTAATAAACTCATAACAGTTTAAATGGTCTTCAACGAGTAATAAAACGATTTCTGACAATGAATCATATATTAAATCTGCGTAAAGGGTTATTACGGACGTATTCATAATCATTGACTGTTATTTGAAACAGGTAAAATTAAAACACAATCGTAAAATAACCATCATTAAATAAATAAAAATAATAAATATTGCTGGACAATCCACACAGCAACTAGCATCTAGCTAAGTATATATTTTATCTAAGGAGAGGTCAAACTATATTCCTTTCAACGATTTCTAGTTCTTGTTGGGTATTAAAATGTTAGATTCAACACTCCGCTTGTAAAACCTTCATAATGAAAATATGGTTCTTGTGATCCTTTCATTTCTGAGCTAAAAATATCATAGCGTTAAACACGTTATGTACATGAATGAGTTTGTTCAGTAAAGGAATTTATGTCAACACGTAAATATTTGCACAGTATGTTTGACAGAAATTATTGGAGTACATAATGTATTAAATACATAACGCAAATAAGCGGAGATAATTAGTTCTGTGATCTATTTGATTACATAGCCAAATAAATATTGAACGCAGGAATGGATTGAATCGGATGTGGTTTGGTTGTTAATTATTTTGTAATTTGTATCTGGTGTAATATTTTCATGAAATACAAAACGCTTATCAAATTATTGGATATCATAAATTGGTAAATATTGCACATTGGTGAATCAAATCAAAATCAAATCAAAAATACTTTATTGTACACACAATTTCATTTAAAACATTTAACAAAGAAAAGAACATACACAATGGGTGTGCTTAACCCTTAAAGAGTTTTCTTACAGCAAACCTGGACATTAAGAAAAAACATTTACAAGGTGGGGAGATAGTGTACATAACAACCTACATTAGAAAACTTAATACAGAAAAGATAACTAAAAATAAATAAATACTAATAATAGTAATAAATACCTACTCACATATATACTTACATATTATATATATGGTTATTATGCAAATATTGTATGAAAAGGCATGTGTTTTCGATAAAATACAAAATTATATCATATCAAAAAAGCTCAAATACTTAAATTAACTTAGTTAAATACCTACTCCGACAACTGGCAAAATCAAGGGAAGACCTTTGCCCAGCAGTGGGACAGCATAGGTTAAATAAAATAAAAAATTAAATAAGCAATATCATTGCAATCGCAGGAAATCATTGTTTACTGTATTAAATACTATTGTGAGTACCAAGACAAACCTTATTAGGTTTTAGTGCAATATATATATTTTTTGTATTATACTAGAAAAAATAATAAATAATTTATTATATAAATGGTGGTTTACTACTATGTAGCTTGCTACTTAGTCCAATTTTGTTGATTTCACTTCTTTGGGCAATCACCATGGTGATGGTGATCGCAGTAGGTTGGTACCTACAGAACACGTGTACAGATATTATGTAGGTTCTACTAATGTTATCTATTTGTCAAGTCACTGGGCCTGAATAGAGCATGTAGGCTTGATCCGACGATGCCTACTTGGCACGTGCACACAGGCATTACAGATTTACTCAGTTGAATTTATGGATGCACATCACTATCACTGTCTCACTCATACGCAGTACTATCTCATTCTAGGGTTCTCAACGAGCTGTAAAACTACCAAAGATATTTTATCTATAAAATATGAAAGTGCGTTTCTTTTGAAATTTTTCTTCTGCGTTGTATTTTGTTCGCTGCTGCCATCATGCAAGCCTCGGCTGCATAAACCCATTATGGGATACCTTGTATACTTTGGTGTTTGTGATTATTGTGACTTTATTGCTTTTTTCTATCTACCGCTGTTTGTGTCGAGACTTTTCAACTATATACTGAAATATGTACTGTTATGTACCCTCCTACCCTCCGCTCCTTCTAATATAAATTGTTTGTGGACGTGAATATACCTACACAGTGAATGGGACACTATCATTCATTGCATTACCGAAAACCTTCACATCACCTACATCGCAATCTGTATGCATGGACATGATCCAAACAGAAAGATTCCTGATAGTCATCTATGCTCCCAATGAGATGTATATATTACAGTTATACTCGTATTGCTATTTGGCACGCAATCTGCCGATCATTGGCTGCTGAAGTCGAAAAATAGCTGTATGTAGGTCGGGACAGTAGTTATGATAAGGTAAAATCTGCACTGCAGTGTTTACTAAGACATTATTCAAGTCAGAATTAAAATGAGAATCTTTTATACTAATAATAAATCTGTAAGGGTCGGTCATGGAGTATGTTTGTTTTCAGAGATATTATGTTTATAGGCTCAATATCAATATAAAATATGACAAGAACTGAAACTAATTTGATGGTTCATAAACATTCTTATAAAAATACGGAAATGATTTTTATGGTTAACCTTATTTTTTCAGTATTTGTACGCCTACAGATACGAACTCATGTTTAATGATATATTACGAAGGTAAGTTCGTTTAATCATTAATTATACTTCGTGGTTTGTTCTCAAAATGAGTAACTGAAAAGAATTATTATTGTTTTCATTTGACTTGTAGTAGTATGATCCAGTAACCATCACGATGTTATGAACATGTTAAGAATATCAAAGAGAATTTGTTTTCTACAGAAATACCTTTCGTACAAAGATAAAATGATAAAGGTAAAATATGCCAATACATCAAACATTTGGGGCAACTTCGGGCGAAACTCAATGAAAACAACAAGTGGAACTTATAATGTTTGCTTATATCATTTATTATAAAGTATATTGCTATATAGAACATTTATTAAAATTAATGATTAAGAAAGATTTATTCACGTCGAAGTATAACATTTTTCAAAGACATTTCAAAATTGTTTACGATTGTACATTTGTGTGAAATAGTTACAAAAATTATACTAATGTTTAAATATTCAGTATCAAATATTTGAGTAAATTTTAGTGTTAATAATTTGTTTCTTAAAATATACACAGCTTAATTCAATTAGTTTGCGAAGATTGATGTATCGTATCGCATCCGTATTATCTTGTCTAAAGTTAAACCATCCATCAATTTGTGTGCTTACATATCAACATTGTAAACAACATAGCAAATTATTTAGCTTAGAAGATTTACGTAACATATAACTACGACTACGCTATCCTAAATTGTTATGAAGCTGGTCTATTTTTAAAATCATCGAAGAAATAATTATATTTCTTCGATGATTTTAAAAATCTACTTTCAATATTCAATTTTGCAATTTTAGCATGGAAGCAAATTGATTTTAGAAGTATCAATATTTAATTTACTGTCTAAATAGAATGAGTTATTGATATAAAACAAAAACAATCGTTAAAAGAGACCAATCAATGAAGCTAATCTCAGAGTTCTACGCCGTAGAATACGCCACGACTTATGTCTACGACGTAGATGCTCTACGATATTTGTAAACCACTCAAGACGTCCCCGTAGCGTTGAAATATAGTCGCTAGTCTAAAATTACTTTTTTTTCAATACGTTAGACTAGAGATGGAGACAAAGCCGCGGGCGGGTCTACTAGTATATTTATAAAAACAAAGTAATTGAACGTTTTAAACATATGTATTTGGTAAAAACACAAGGTATTCAATTTTATAACTGTATTATATATTTATTATCAATACAGTATTTAAATCATTTCTCGGATCATAGGCTGTGTGTCTGTTGTGTGTATATAATAAAAGGATGATGTCTCAAATAAATAAACGAAAGATAAAAGATGAATTGCAAAACACAAGACCCTTTCACAAAATGCTCGATATTACTAAGACATGTAGGGTAAAGTGACGCTTTTACGTTGATTGTTCGTTCCTCATTTCCAATAGTGGCTGGCTATTCTTCAGTCGTGTCCGTGGAATGAGTTGGCTCTGAATCGACCTAGCACCCACAAAATGTAATCGACAGTACGAGCATTTTCTCCGAACTTTTTCGAACATAAACTGAAATTGAAGGACTTTTGTTGCGTTAAGCAAAACATTCGAGATCTCAGGCCTCGGTCTCGAGTTTTGCGGGCAGCGGGGCGGCGGCGGCGGCGGCGCGGGAGCGGCAGGATCTTATGCGTATTGTCAAATGGACCGGGTCTCGAAAACAGCGGCGCGGGAGCGGCGCGGGGGCGGGCTACGAGCGGTGCACTCCAGTCGAGCGGTGACGGTCCCGCGTTGCGCGTCTGCATTGTAGTATAGTGTTGTACTTTTTTCTGTGACGTATCAAAATGTCCTCGGACGTGCAAGAGCAAATTATTTCGGCAATCTTTGAGAGGAGACCCATATGGAACAGCAAAGATCTGAACCATAAAAATAGAAGAATAATTAATCAATTATGGGAAGAAATAAAAAACGAACTGAATATTGAAGGTAGGTGAATATAAAAATTATTTATTATGTTATTTACAATGCTTATTATGGTTTACAAATTAATTAGTAGCTAATGAAATAAATCGAGCGTTAGGAATACATTTGAATCAAAAAGATGTTGTCGCCGATTTTCAGACATTTCGTTTGCGAATGTCGACAACACAACCACGAACACAACACTACGCCGCTACAGTGCCGCGCGATCTGCCCGCTGGTTTCGAGAACAGGTATGCGTTGCCCGCCCTTCGCCCGCGCCGCCGCCGCCGCCGCCCCGCTGCCCGCTGGTTTCGGGACCGAGGCCTCAAGACTGACTATAGTCTACGTAAATAAGGTTCGTGTATTGCCCGTTTATCTCAATATGAATCTCAAGACTGTTTTACACTAAATCATAAGCAAATATGTAGTTAATATTTTATATATTAAGAATAATTGAAACTTATGTATTTTTTTTATTTTTTTTGCTCTCTGATTGTAGTTGATTCACAATAAATCATCATTAGGTATCGGCGATAAAAGTAAACGCATGAATTAATCGCATGAGTGAATTTTAAATTAATGTTCCGTGTCGTTCGTGTTGTGTTGATGGACGGAATTACTTAGCTCTAACATAGTTTTTAATCACGGCAGGCTTCTCTGATAAAAAAACAGTATCATTACATAAAAGTATCGCCGAATTTACAAATTGATAATACGACTTAAATTTAGAGGTAAAAATTCGCATAATGATCCGATAACCGGAGCCCTGCGTCTGACACATATCCACAATTCTGACATCGGTTTCGGATCGCAATAAATACGAGTACGCTACAAAACAAAATACATTTTAAAATAACTGGAATTTACCAGTAAAATCACCGTATAACCTGGAAATTTAACAAATTTTACGCCACGATTGTAAAGTAAACGGGTTCTGTTTGCTATATGACAATAACACAGGGATTTCAGTACGTTCGGGGGATTTATCGTATCGTTTTTATTTATAACTCAATTTATTTTTAGGACGGGAAGGTAACTGAGAGGTTTGCTTAGCTGAATTATTGTTTAGGTAACTTGTTTGGTTTAGATGATGAAGATATCTCATGTGATTCAAATTCAAATTCAAGTGACGTGTGTTGTTATAAGCAAAGCTTATAATTGACATAACAAAAATATTTCTTTTATTGTAGAAAAGCCTATCTGTCTGTGGGTATTTTTTTAAAGTGGACAAATCAGCGAGTGTGAAAATCTTGAACAAAATATATGCTTAATTATTATTTTATAACAATGATTATACGAGTACTCAACAATACTTACTTGAAGTAACCGCACCTTGACATATCTTCCTACCTATATCATTGCCAAAATACTTCCTCAAGCATCGAAGCACGTTTTTCATCTAGTTCAACTAAGTACAGACTGTAAAATGTACCGTCAGCAGTGCACGAAGTGTCGAAAAGCTCAGATAATGGTTGCCTGTCACGTACTTCGGTGCTACTTTGTACTACCAAACCGCATTTGCTGACTCTACGCTTGGTGATTTGTACGGGCCTGGAATTCCAGATTTTTAAGGCGTAGATATGCGTGAATTTGGTAAATTTGGGTTCAGCAGAAACCGTTTATTTCCTTGTTCTTTAACGGAATTGCTTTGAAAAAATTACACAATAATCTATGCCATATAAGGCATTATCTCCTGAAGCCGAAATTTTATTTTTTTTATTTTAAGTACCTGAAATAATAGTGTAAAATACCGTCTACTTTTTCAGCAAGAACCGTTTAAATCCTAATCTATTAATCATGAGATTTTTTAATTTTCATCACCATATAGAATAAAAGAATACCAATCATCTCCTGAGATTACTTTTTCGAAAAAAAATCCCAGCGATTTTTAACGAATTTTTTACGTAAAACAACACACACAATGCGCGATCTTCCCCTTCGCGGGCCCTTCAATTCAGTGCGGGGCGGGACGTTGTGCTGAACGGACCTATGACAATTTTCTCCGTGCGCCGTACTAACTAATAATATTCTGTGGCGGAACCAATTTTATAAGTAATTTGTCATTTATAACTAGCTGCCCCCGCGCGACTTCTGCTCGCCGTATACTTTTATTTGCAACTATGTATCTCCATACTAAATTTCATCCAAATCAAAATTTCCCGCGTAAGCATTATTATCTTTTCCTGCGGATGCATGTATTTTTCCGCGGTAGAAAGTCTCTCGCCATATACTTTTATTTGCAACTATCTCAATACTAAATTTCATCCAAATCGAATTTTCCCGCGTAAGCATATTATCTTTTCCCGCGGAAGCATGTATTTTTCCGCGGTAAAAAGTCTCTCGCCATATACTTTTATTTGCAACTATCTCAATACTAAATTTCATCCAAATCGAATTTTCCCGCGTAAGCATATATTTTCCCACGGAAGCATGTATTTTTCCGCGGTAAAAAGTATGTTCTTTCTCAGGGTCTAAAGATTGTATGTGCCAAATTTCATCAAAATCGGTTGAGAGGTGCGGGAAAGCGTAACAGACAGACAGACAGACAGAGTTACTTTCGCATTTCAATTTTGTAGATATTATTTGACGTGTAAAAATTTGACGCATTGCTTCAGATTACAATAATAGTGTATATTTTATGCACAGATCACCCAAACTAGATAAATTAGAATACTTTTGTTCCGATTCAAACGCACCTAAATTGGAGGAAGGTGCGGGTTGCGGTGACTGAAACAAAGGCGTTGTAGCAAATAGCATCATGTAGGTAGGAAGATATGTATTTATTTTCGGTATACACAAAACCTGTAGAACTTAAAAATTTAAAAATAATATTAGAAAAATTTATCACAAATAATTCATTTGACTGAGTAAGTAATAAACATAATTATTTGAACGGTTTATGGATAACTTATTTATTTTTACATACAATAATACCGAGAGACCCGCTTATATATTATGTCGTCTATCATTTTTAACGATATCGATTAGAATTTACATCACTAACGTTACACGTGCTTTCGCCGAGAAGGACAACGAGTGCAATAAGCGCAATGCGGAAAAGAGACAAGTGTATATGAAGTTCACGGGTCTCACACTTGGTCGCAACTAAAGCTAAACTAAACTAACTAAACTAAATTAAAACTACATTACAGAGAATTGAAAGGTACCTATTTTATGTTCATAACAATATTTTATTTTCAACAATAAAACTTAAAATAAATACTTTGTACTTATAATATATATAATTATAATATATATAATACTAATAATTATAATACTAATAATTATAATATATATAATACTTATAATTCATTATTCATATATTATATAGAACAGAATAACAAATGTTTATTTTTTGTTACAGAATACTTACTAATAATAAAAAAAATAATTATACAGGACAGGTAGCTAGAATTAAGAAAATGTCTAATAAATATTTTGTACCTAGTGTGCCTACCTAAGCTGGTAGTAGTAGTTTATTATTTTGTTCATAATCCATTTTTACACTATTTGTTGCAATAATAATATAACTCCTTAACGCTTGTCATGCGGTATCTAGTGGGGTATATCTGTGTTGTAGGCTACACAACTAATTCTGGATAGCGCTGCGCGTAATATTTTCGATACGCCAGCGCCACGCGGGGCACGCGGTCGCTGTTGTCAACTCTCGTAGTCGTTTCTGCCGCGATTTTCACTGCCTACTCGTTCTTAACTACTCAAATTGGTTTAGCGGTTGGGCAGTTTAAACTGGGACATGACTGTAAAATGTTAAACGTTTGGAAGTTGCTGAGACACTTTTCACACGTTTATAACTCGTGTAGTTTTAAAGATTGAAGCGTAATATGAACGGACAGACAGCGATATCAACTTTATTTATTAAGTATTGATACAAAATTGTTCTCTATTATGTGGAAAACATTTTTTTTACATATTTTTGTAGTACCTATAATTTAAAATTATTGAAAAATGTTATCGGTCAATTCACAGACAATTTCCTAATTTGATAGCAACTTATCAATCCTGACCAAAAATATTTATTAAAATTAATTCTAATTAAATGCAAATAGACTTTCTATCCACTTTAATAAAGACATAAGTATGAATAAAGACAAAAATGCTGAAATGTTTCGCAGTACAACCGTACTTTCATATGCTCCATACCTACCTACTGAAATGTGATCTAAATATCACCCTTACGAGCAGGGTGAAGTAGCCTTTATTAAATACCAGCAGATAGATACCGGCATCCAAGGCTGAACCTGCCTCGGCACTCACGTCATTAACATCCCCCCAGAAGCCATTATCGCGAAGTGATATGCAGACATTTTATACGCTGATAATATCGCTGTGGTTCGTTGAACTTGCAAAAGTGCTCTTTGATCGTTCAGTGCTTAGCGTACTTAGCTGATTCGTCTATAAAATAAAATGGTACATAAGTTGTACGGCAAACCAACCTGAGAAACCCACTCATTATAATAAAAATCATCTTAATTACTTTTGAATCCCTCGGAAAACGGACAACGAAAATATGATTTCCGAAAAAAAGTTCAACAGTTTGAGGAAAAATGTAGAAAGAATTTCACCTCAAAAATAAGTTATTTTTTCACTTGATACTCAAGTTCATTGTTCGGACACTGAAAGTCTGTTTAAGCTTTTGTGATTTCCTTTTCCACGACAATTTCACGAGTTGCCTTCTCTTACAATGATGACTCACCGCAATTCAGAAATAAATTACCCATTTCAGTTGACTCATGCATCCCCAGGTGAACCAAATTGAACTCTATATGAAAGCCATTAGGGTTTATTCGTTACAAATCGGTGTAGATACTTAGGCACAGGCCAAGATCAATAATGTCTAGACAAATATGAATCAGTGGCATTAGCAGGGGACGCAATTAATTCTGGGCGGCGATCCGTACTACGCGAATTAAAATGCTTTTATATCAGCTGATAGTAGAAATCTCATTTATTTTATGGGACAATTAATATTAGAAAATAGAAATACTTGAGCGCAATACTTAATTTAACTAACTGATTTTAAATTAATCTGATTTTTAAACGTTACAAGGTGGAATTTGCTAATACATTTTACAAGCAGGTATCCATCGCTGTTACGCAAATAAACCTTAGCTTAGAAAAACAGACTTTTTTCAAGTTAACCTGTAGCACCTTAAAGCAACAACACTAAATCCAGCAAAATAACCTTCATTATTTACTAGCACCGTTTATATTACAGTAATGTCTGTATTCGAGCATCAGCGGAAATGTGGCCGTTACGGCAACGACCAGGACCCAGGATCCTTAGGAAATAGTCCGGACTTTATTATTTATCTTATTACTGAAGGCTCCCAGAGCGATATGACGGCATCTAGCAGCGGGAGCTGAATTCTTTTTGAATGTTCTTTTTCATTTTGTAATTGGTTTTATGCGCTGACTGGCGGCCATTTTTGTATCACATTTGCATTATTTTGTGTTTTTACTAAAAGTGTTTTACTGAAATTTCTGTTTATTGCGTTTTGTTCTGTTAAACTATGTTGTTTTTAATGGAAATGAGACTTTTACAAATAAATTTAACCACTGGTTGGGCTCTGATGATATTATTATTCTTGCCAAAAAATACTCGCAAACACATCTAGAATAAATAAATAAGTGAATCTTTATAAAACTGATCGCACAAGACCAGAAATCGTTAGAGAAGTACATGCTACATGATACTCGTAGCAAAGACAAGAAAACTCGAAATAGGATTTGGACAGACGAGATTTATGCTCTATAGCAAACAGTCCAATCGGACCTACAGAAGCTAGCCAAGAGCCCTACAATCACCTATCAGAGTATCACAGAGTAGCGAGCGTTCGGAAATTGCGCCGGGCGTTTTGCTCCATTTTACGTCCAACTTGACGCCCGTACCCTCGTTAATTGCTGGCAATCTATTGCTTTTTAATGTGTTTGCTGTCGGAAGTTTATTTCGATGTTTTCTCTCACCGGACGATGACAATTTGAATTGTAAAACGCGCTGATTGGCGTACGGTTCGATTGGCTTTTATTAATTGGTTGTTTACTGTCTGTGATATTATATTTCACTCGTAGCTATCATAATAAAACATTCACAGTTTTTTTTCAGTAGAAGAAGTTTAAATAGTCTAATCATTACAACTTTTGAACCAGCTTCTTTTCACAACATTTTAATTTTAATGAGACGCGGTGCAACCTCAGGCCAATCAATAGCCAGATTTTAGCCGTGCCATAATACTGTTGTGCATAATAAATGGAGTTTCTGCCTCAAACTCGCTGCTTCAGAGCCATGTAATAACGAACCCATGATTTCAGGGGATAGTGGGACCACGAGTCATAGTGGGTCAATCACAGTGGGACCACGAGTCACGACCCATACGTTGTACTAACACTACCGTTCTCGTATAATACCTATTTCAGTCAATATTCAACTACATTGATTACTTTGTTTTTATTATGCTTCTTAAGTTATTGTGATGTACACGTTTATAGTTTTAAAAAAAATACTGGTTCAAATGTAAATATATTATGTATATCTTAAGTTTTCATGAGCCTGATAGTATGATTAACCTTTTTCTTTTAAATATTTAAAAGGTCAGATAGATATAGGGTAGGATACTTGCACACCTACACTTTTACCCAAAACGCGGGTCAACTATTAAGGTCAAATTTGTCGTGATTGATGAAGGGTCATCATATCAATTTATTTTATACAATATCTTGTACACCCTTGCCTCAATTTTTATACATATCTTCCCTATACATAAAAAGGTGGCCTGGAAGAGATTGCTGTTCAAGGATAAGGCCGCCTATTATACAGTATTTTTGTTAGTGTCATGTTTGTACTATTACTATGTGGCGTACAATAAAGTGTTTTTGATTGATCAATTTTAGCATGACTATTCAATTAACAGAAAGTGATTGAAAACCGTCATCAAAACCGTATTGGAGGACTTTACTTCGTAGTGGTTCAAATCGGACACCCATTTTCGCCGAGTACCCTCCAAAATCCAATCTGTGTTGTCATCGCCGCAGAAAAACATCCACAGTAACAACCGCAGCCTATTGAATGCTTCAGTCCCCTATTGGTTGATGGGAAACTATGTGAAACGGAACGTATGAGAATATGCGTCGAAATTTTATGAAGTGTATTGCTGAATATCGAATAGCTTTATTGAGTACAATGTGTACAATTTTCGACATCATTGGTTTATCTTACAAGAACTGTTTTATTAAACTAAAGCCTTTAACAGTACCAGTAATAACGCACGTTGTGGCTTTTTCTTAGTGAAGAGACAAAAAAGTACCCAAGTGCGAGTTGGACTCACCCATGTAGGCTTCCAATTATTTCTACGTTTATTACGGACAGACATGACTAATCTATAAGGGTTCCGTTTTTGCTATTTTGCTACAAAACTCTAAAAACGGGTATTAGTCCACAATAAAACTACATAAATTAAATTACACTGGCAAAGGTAACGTTAAAACAGGCTCCTAAATCTCACGTAAATGCATAATGGGACTATTAAATGGTGAATTTCTCGTAAAACATCGAAATGCCTGTAAAACTATGCGCCCGGAACGTTTCAGGGGTCGGCCGGTGCATTTCTGTCCAAATATATCACTTGTATACAGGAGATGGGTGAAATTACGGCTTCTATAATATGCATAGGTATTACGTAGGTCGTATAGAAGGTATGTTTCCCGGATAACATTATTGCTCTTATAATTATAAAAAAAATACAGCCATTATACACTCCACGCCGTGTTGGCTAAGCGGGAGCACATTCGACTTTCATTTAGAAGGTCGTGGGTTCAAACCACGGAGGTAATACAATCAAACCCCGCCGCGGACTTGGGTTTTGCTCTTTGAAAAAATTATATGCGATTTGAAAACATGTGCAGCGTCATACATACAAATACATTAAATATGCCTCATTCCTAAACCTCATTCCCGTATAAAAAGTTATTTACTTGGTCATACAACGCACCCAGTTAACTATAACGTTATCTATCAAGAGATTGGAACATCTCCCAATGATACTAATGTTGACAGCTACACATTAGTGCCAAATTAATCTCCATTCACGGTAATAGAACGCATTGGGATAATAACCCGTGGTAATGGGGCGTGCTAGTCATTACATTACGTCTATGGAGGTTTGCAACGATGATACCTGCTTGTCTAATCTGTTTGAAGCTGGGAATAATCAATGTGTGCGCTTTGGGGCCTATTCCAGACGACGGATATTAGTGTCGTTATATTTATTTTCAATTTAATTTAATTCAGACAATATTTTATACAAGTACCTAGTTAGTTACAAGAAAAATCATATTTGAGTATTAACACACATAGGTACACTAAATATTGTACAATAAAAAAACATATATTAAGACTAAGGCAGAATATTATAACGCGGGCAAAAGCCGCAATACGGACAGTTAGTCTTGAACACAGCTGAAACTTCCTACTTCAGGGAATAAGCCTTCACCAATGTGGGTATATATTTAGGTAAGACAAAGTTGTCGGTTCACGTCAACCACAAATAAGTATCCACTCTGTTTCTGACGTATGGATACAAACTAACAAAGCCTCTGTTCCTGACGTTGTTGACTTAGGTCAAAGTATTGGTTTAGTATCCGTTCTGTAGAATAATATTTATGCAAAACTAAAATAAGGGGTCGGTTTATATTTTGTTCAGGGTTTAATACATTTTTGAAACTATTTTTGCCTTATCTTAAAATATACCTTTAAAAGGTTATTTAGGAGAACATGTGCCTCGTAGTGGATCGTATTTTTTGTGATGGTATTTGTAAAATATGAGTAGGTTTATTAATTTGAACTTAATTATTTCTTTATCTACCTATATCGTTATATCATGAGCATATTAATTTGTAAATTCGTAAAACATTTTGTCGATAGAGTCCCGACTGATCATGATGGCAATATCCTGGAAATACGCTCAAGCAGCGGAAGTGTCCAGCACTCCATTACTCGCTTCCGGTCGGCTTAATTAGTTTCCCGTTTGGGTGTCAATTGGACAACTTCATGAACTTCATATCCGGGCGCCGGGATTCGTTTATTAACTTTTTAATATAAAAAACTTGGGATTTTGTTTTAGATTACTTAAAAAAAATATATTTTGAACCATGAATAGTGATTATATCATTAAAAGCCCTTATACATAGGTTCTTAGCGATACCAAATAGTGTCTTATAAATTACTCAAGGTAGAATACGGACGTTTTATGAGCAATTTTAAATAGAAACAAAGGAAAATTCAATGAACCAATGCTAGACTATAAAGTATTAGAACTATTGGAATTCAATATCTATCCATGGAACCTATGTGCTATTTGTTCGACAGAACCGGCATTTCCAGGTAAATACCTACCGCCTATTGATTTCCAACCGACCGAGCGAGATTATTGTTACAGCGTTACAATATGTGTCCAGTTGGCTGGGTACAAGCTTAGTTCCCAGTACGACAGATTAAAAAACTACGGATACTGCGTCATATTTTGTCTAAACATTATTGTTTGGGGTCCATAAGCATAAGATGTCGTCATCGGGACTTCGAACCGAAAGGTATATTAAACAAAATATGGACAACAAGTAACAAATAAATTAGCGTTGAGTGTCTATCATAAATTGCGGTAAATTTTTTATTGCTTTTTCTCTATATCTTTGGTACAAAGTTTTATATCCAAAAGTTTGGGTTTTTACTATGCATTTCTATGATTCATGGTTTCCTGAACTAGAAAACTGTTCCAGAAGCAGCTAAAATCTATTTAACTGACCCTTACCTTATTATATTGATACCTTACTTAAAAACACTTGAATTAGCGTGAAATCTTAAAAGGTATCAATGTTCTTAATTAAATTTTTCAGTGTGACGTGCTAACTAACCCCCTGCAGTCTAGATGCTATTAACCTAGTTAAAGACACATTGTGACGGTGTCTCGTATACTTTTGTATACACACGGCTGCTCGATGGGGAAGTGTTTGCCCCTATTCACTCACCTGGAACAAAGAGAGAATGTGTCTGTTAGGGTACAGTAATAATATTGAATAACACGCATTAAAAAGTTACCTCTGTTGTTATATTAAAGTAAAAGTTAAATAAACCAGTACGCATTCAATAATTTGGAAGATACGCATTTTTTGTCCTTATAAACTAAATACATATATTACTTTTCACATAAAGTCCTTAAATACGTTTGTTAAAAAGTGTAAAAAGGAGAATTTGTAGTTATATGAAAATGTTTATGACATCTCGGCATTTCTAGTAATTTAGGTAGTATATCTAATTATAATCCAAATAAGAACGCATCACAGTCACAGAGCGTACTAGTCCAAGTAATCGACTCAAAATGTATTTCCCAACAAATACGTTTGGTTTTCGAGCTAATTCGAAATTAGATTTTATCACAGACAAGGGTGGCTATTACAATCACTTGCTTAAGTGGCCAGTGGCTAGTTTACCCTAGTTCCATAAAACTATAAACGTCGCTCATAAAAGTGACCCAGAGTTCCATTAATACATTTATTACGTGACGCAAATACCTCAAATCAGCTTTATGTTTGACTTGGATATAGGTAGGTTAGATTTGTTTAGTACAGTGGTAGGGGTTTCCATTTCTATGTAAATGAGTCGGTTCGTGACGTTACCCTTCTGAATGTTTAGTTTGGTTTATTGTGTTTGCTATTTGCTACGGCTGTTCCAAAGGAATCATTTGAACACATCTAGAGGAATGAATTACGCGCTTGGTATACATAATATAAAATATACAAATATAATTTGTTGGTGGACAACTCACACAGCAACATCTAGCCCTTCGGTAAGCTCTGAGCTGATATTTTTAATATAGAACTTTTGGAATCTGCGGTATAAATAAGGCAGGAATCGAACCCGCAACGCCGCATAAGTCATCGAACCTGACTGATAAATAAACTATTTCGATTATCAATAGAAGCTTATAGTAGGGGAGCCGAAGAGGGGATTTCGGGATTTACTCGAGCGCGTCAGATTAAGATACTGGAGATAGCTAGTACCCAGATTAGTACCTCCACCAAATATAAAAAATCTATCTATGTTCGAACGTGAATTATAAGGGAACAAAATTTACTTTTGTCATATTAGGCGCATCACTTTAGATAATTGTCAGATTAAGATATGGTAGAATCAGAACATAGAGATGAACCATATACATCTAAATCTGACGCTCTAACACCTTTAGAAATGCTAGTTTTTTTGTTCTTTTTTTTGATAAAAAATGAGTCGCGATTTTTATTTTTTTAACTTTTACGTATTCCCACCCCAATCGTGTAAACAATCAGATTTACAAATGTATATTATCAATCATATTTCCTAAATTATTTTTAAGTATGTAAGTATGTTAAGCTGATTTTCAATTTATTGAATCTGATTCATAGAATCTATCACTAACTGACGCGCTTAAGTACGTCCATACATCAGTATTTTTTTAAATAAGTTTTTATTTGTCTATGGTCGCTTCCCCCACTGATGAAACACATCGGTCTCATACAATTTTTTTCTTCTTATCATCTACCAAATGCAACCCAATAGGTCTCTTTGACGCTCGAGTAAATCCTTATTTAGCATCGTCGCCTCCCGTACTATTACGCAAATTCATATAAATTACACGAAAAATTTTACATCAACTTGCCTCTAACCAGAGTCAAAGTAATTTCAATTTATTTGCAAGTCATCAAGAGGAATCTGAAGGTTCCTAACCCTTTCGAGGTCCCTATCTGTGCGCGACCTGGTCGCACCCTACCTAACGACACGCGACGGGTTTACCCCAGACTTAGTCACTGTTTTGAATCAGCTTTGTAGGTCGTTGTTAGGAGTTACCGAACAGTGACGCTTGCATTGAATTTACTTTAAACACGCAGTCATTGATTGTACCTAGTGTCTGCCATTTTTGCCGGCAAGCTTCTGGTCTTTAAAGGAGTTGAACATTTTAAAATATTCGCGTTTTCTTTTTTGGATGTTACCACGTTATGGATAGGAATAAAAAATACATTATTACTTACACCACACGAAACGTCTGTGAATTAATAAAATAATTTTCCAAAGCTATGTCAATAACTACGATCTCTATAATTCTATGTTATTAAAATCATGTTTAATATCTCGAAACATATCATAAAACCGTTCTACCTATTTTCTAAACTATTTTCTAAAGAATTTCTGCGATAAATCTTGTTAAAGAATAATGTTTATGCGCTCAGAAATTTTATATTTTATGAAATAAATATGAAGGATTCTTCTCAAGAGAATATTTCTTTAAGAATAGCACTGGAATCGTGACCTCGGTGAATTCGATAAACTATTCATTGGTCGATATTCATGATTTTCACGTAGCCGTTTCTGCTATGGCGGTTAGAGAATAATGCAAATGTTAGGAATGTAAAATATATTCGATATTTATATATCATATAGGTAGGTACTTAGGTTCTTGATCAAATATAACACAATTTTATTTTAACATAACATCTATTTATGTTATTATCTTATTTACTCGTTTAAATAATGTTATTTTAAAAATAATCTAATAAAATACAGTTTTACGTTAAGTTATGGTGGGACTTAGATAGAATCTCCAAAAAAATAATTCATAATTGCCAATTAATTTCTGAATACAAAAACCCACGCATTATTATTTCCTAACTAATTACACAAAAATACCTTAGTAAATGCTGAAATCTACAAAATACCATACGCAAATCTACGAAATGTTTTTAACTTCACGTATTTCGGTCAAATACCAACAATTTCCCGTTTACCACGAACAAGTGTCCTAAAACGAGAACCGATTACAGAAAAGTACCTGAACACAGCTTAAAAGGATTTATGATGACTCGTAAAAACGATTTTATTTGAATTAGTTGAAAAGTTCTGAGTAAGTGGCAAACTTCAGGCGGAGATCTCTGCATTGCCAAAAGTATGATTCTCATAATTACAGCTCAGAGTTCTATAGCGGTTTTTAGGTAAACTACAAGTTCTAGCTACTCTAAGAAACAATGCTGCCTGTATTTTTATAACTATCATGTCATGTCTAAAAACCACATAAACTTAAAGATGTCGGAGAGCAGAAGATTTATGAATGCTTAGTAATATCTTTTTTCTCTTACAAAAGTTGTAAGAATCAATATGTCACTGTAACACTATGAGTCACCGCAATGCAGCTGTATAGAAACCTTGGCCAAGTTTTGGCAAAAACACAAGGACCTTCACCGTCCTTCAGCACTTCAGAAAGTTATTTAGAAATGGCAGCTGCGTCCACAAGTCTGTCTGTATAGATACAGGTATTGCACATTATTTTTAATGACTTAATATTTCAAAGATAACGATCTCTAACGGTTTATAATAGGTCTTCTTCGATAAAATTATTTACTTCAATATCTACATGATACGAGTATCTCGGGGAAAAATTAATTACGATGCGGAAAAGTTTACAGCTGACCGTAAGTAAGAATTTTATAGAATTTTTCCATTCTTTGGAAGTATGTCAGTTCACTTTAGCACAGTCAATAAAAGCTTCATACAATCAAGCACACACGAATAAATTCAGCGGACCCATAAAAAGAGCAATAAAATTCATGAACCCAAAGCAAAAGTCAGGGTGGTCATGTCAAGAGGATAGCAAAAAGGTCTGAGCCTTGATTCTTGCCTCTGTTCACGTTCACGGATGTTCAACGTCTCAAATTCATCCAAAGTTCCGCTTTTCATCGCTTGGGGCGCTTATTCCACACAAAAAATCACGTCCAAGGTCCATATGATGTGTGAGAAAGTCAGAATAAGAGCTCATTCCATATTTTATTATTAGTAAAAAGGTATATTTTGTTACTTTTTTAATACGTAATTTTATAAAATTTAAGTATGACACTAAAAAAAATTATAAATCCAATTTAATATCTTGTGACTTAGATAATATTGATAGTTAAAAATAATGATGTATAAAAAAATAAATAGCATAGGTAAATCTCTTAGTTTGAACGTATTGTTACATTCATTTTGACAAAGCCAATTTTCCACTCGTTAAGAAAATTGGGTCGTGTCAGCTAATACCGAAATGGTTCGTCCCAAAATGAAAATCCCTTCCCGTCTACAAAAAGAACCGAAATCTCCTAAAAACATAAAGTCACACTAACATTTAAATCATACCGAAGGACACTATCCATAGTCAATGAACCCCACCTTTTAGCTGATGAGTTACAAGCCACTCTCACCCCTAAGCTTAGTACATTTTATGTAATTGATGTTTTATTTGCCTGAGCTTATTTGGACCTGAGATTAGATTAAAGGCTTTGCATATATTTTATAAAGTGCTTTACGGTCAGTGATTTAACACAAACAAAGGTTGATTATGGTAGACAGATAGATTAGCGGGCATTCACTGTGAAGCGAGTTTGTCAAGCGTTTGATCAACAATAAGAAAAGCAATTTAAACTTTAAAGGTCTACAAAATGTTGATCATCCAAATATCGACCTCTTCAGATTCCAAAAATAGATTCTAACATTCTACAAATGTAGAAATTGTAAATAACAATTATTACAAACTTGCTTTTTATATTCGCTTTGTACGTTAGTCTTTAGTTTTGTAGTCTAATCCTATCAGCAAATAGATTAACTAACCCAACACTACTATGTTAACCCCTAAATAAACGACACTTTACTGTTTCATGTATATCAAACAGCATACTCTATTCAAAGCAGCTTATATTGAACAAGAAAAACATGAAACGTATGGAAAAGACAATATTCCGCACGCCATAGTCTGTTCATTATTTCCCGGCCTTTCCCGACTCCATTTTGTCGGCAAAGAAAAAAGTAGAGCGCACGTCGTCTATGTCTCCTCTATATTTTTTTTCAAACACAGACAAAGATGCTGTGCCTTGTTGTATTGCTCTTCAGCTAATGAAACTTTTTGGTTTCGAAATGCAATCCAATAATGAATGTAGAACACGTACACACACACAGTACATGTTTTGTAATAGTTTGTGTAAGATGTTAATGTTTTTGGAACAACACATAGGCAACGTTTTACTGCGGGAAAATCTATTATAGCGCGTGTGAAGCCGCAAGGCTATTAAAGCTATTTTTAATAAGTAGCATAATCAACCTTATTAACGTTCTAACTGCTAGGGCTCAGTGACATCTCTCTTGCTTGTCCCTCAAAGTTATCTTAAATACCAACGTAATTCGGACAATATTTATGAAAAGATTATCATCCATTAATAGATTAAATCAAGCTAGAAATTAACTTCTAAGCTTTCCATGATTAAAAGAAATTTAACACAATGGGTAAAGACTCAATTTTAATTAACCAGATGGCGATAAAGGAAACTTTGCAAAAGTGATATTGTTCTCAACCGTATTGTTTTCCGAAGTCGTACAATTTAATACTTTGTCGAGATTATTTAAAGGTTGGTTTAGACATTTTCCGTAATAACAATGTTATATGTTATTGTACCTAAGACTTGAATAAAGGTATACCTTAAATATATATATATATATATTGGCTTCATTAAAATTCAATCATATTTAATTTTATTAAAACATATAGGTAAGTAACGAAAGTATTTTCATAGGTTACGAAGGGTCTGAGAGTTTATCAAAAAGGGTAATCTGAAGGCGAAGTGAAGGCTTATGTTAATATGAGAATTCGAACAACGCGACACCATCCTGCGTACCTTAGCCCTGATCTCCATAACTAGGGTTAACGTCTTTTATAAAGTGAGGCAACATAAAAGGTTAACATAATAACTGAAAATATTATTACCTAAAATATAAAATATAACTTAAATACTTGTTCTTATCAAGTATGTGCGAGTGTGTTTCAGTGAGTCAGCAGTAGTTTGTTCCACGTTCTGTAACTAATATTTACGAAGCGTCGAAGTTTCTGGAAGTTTCTCGAAATAAGACTCACACTTGCATCCCGCTTGAGATAAAAACTTTAACTGAGCAGTGCATTTACTTGGTTGTTTGGCACTTATGAGTTGGGAGTGATATTTGTTTTTGGAGCGAGCATGAAATTTTGCGTTTGCTAACAAATGCTACACTTACAGATTTGCTTTTGCTAACATTATTTATGCTATACTTATAGTATAGAGTATAAGCAAATTTGGTTTTATTTGTTCTGTAGTTTTACAGGACAAGGTTGTCTGTACAAAAACATAAAAATGAATTTCCGCACACAGAATTTGACACATTCATAATAACGAGAGTATAGAATATGTTAAATAGGCTTTTTTAATCAAAGAGTAAAGTTAAGTTAAAAGGGCTCAATTTTCCTAATTACCGCAATAAGACTTATAGATAGTCTTATTATAGGAATAGACAAAAGTCTGTGCAGCTGAAGTTACGATCTAAACATGATAATGAAGCGACATTTATCAGATCAACTCTTCTAATTACGGACCGTGGTGACAGTCAACAAATGGTCCTTGAAGTCGGAGGCTCATTGTTGGCATTGTGCTTATTGTCTCCGCCCAAAGCGAGACTGTCACGCCCTCAGAAGTACAGTTCGCTGCAAAAGTATCATAGCATATTTTCTTTCCCACTGCTGAGAGATCACGACTTCTCATGACGAAAGCGATTAAGCCTTAATTCACTACGCTGGCCAAATGCGGGTTGGTAAATATCACGTTGCCTTCAAACTATTTAGAGTCTTCGGAAAATGTCGGTTTCATCACAATGTTTGCCTTCACTGTTAAAACACGTGTTTTTAAAGCGCTCATAAATTTGAACCCACAACCTTCGTAATGAAATAAATTAATTAATTAATTTACGTAGTTTATTATTTAATCAAGAAAAAACCAACAAATAGGTTCATCAAAGAACTATTTGCGAATGCCAGGATTTTCTTCAGGATTCCATTTATGAGTCATACCAAATAATTTTTGATGAAATAGCCGAAGAACAGTAATTTGAAACTACAAAACGGTAGGTACAAGTGGTCTAGAAATAGAGCTCAGTATCATAAAACTTGATGGTCGTATTTGCTAGAACTAGTTAGTCTAATGTATTTGAGCTGCCGACTGTACACATACTAAACTCGGGGGTAGCACAAAGTTCACAAAACGCTCGCAAAATGACTCCATTCCACGTTAACGACACTATCGCCGGAGATTGGCAGGTTTTTGTTGATGATTGTACATAATGTGGCCGTTTAAGCTTCTATGGCGTTTACGTGGTTACAAATGTGCTTACAACCTCCTTCATGGTTAGGTGATTTTGTTGAATGCTTTCTATTGGTAAGTTGCTTTTAGGAGCATTATGTAATAGATCAAGCCCTTAAAATGACAATGCTAATTCATACTCAAAAATAGGAGCTAATTGAGACCACGTTTTACAAAATAAATATTCCGATAATTACGAAAGCGTAAAGCCCTATTATCGAGAGGCGAAATACGGACGCAAAGCCGTGGTTCTATTTAAGCATACGTCTGCTGGCTTATTTTAAGGTTTACCGCAGCCTGACGTCACCAGATTTGGCGCATACTCGTTCGACACTTCGATAGGTATATTTTATACTAACACGCTACGTGGCTTTGCTTGCTTTTTAATTTTCTAAATAAAATTAAAATTATTACTGTGCCCCACACAACTGCTTTGTGTGTGTGTGTCCCCTTTTTAAGGCACATTAATACTGGGAACGACTAATTATTTCTACCAATTCTTCTTTCCTTTTAATAAACAGTTGTACCTAGGTTGTTGTTGTGGGCGGTTGGCAATATTTTGAATAGCAAACTCTTTAGCAGAATATAATATAATCTGAAAGCCTCTATCATGTCCAGACAGTGTTTGACCCTATACCGTTCAACTACTAAGTAAATTAATATATTATTATCGGAGAATTAATTAGCAAAGTAATTGATCGGAGCTTAATAATCTTTCAATATTGCAATACTAATCACCTATTCTGTTTCAGCTTAACTTGATAGATGGTATTACCAATTATTACAACTTTGTATTTAATCTGAAGTAAATTCGATACAACCTCTTTGTTTTCATGATTATAAAACCGCATTATTTTTAAATGGTGGTAAATAACAAAATATAAATACATATCGGGAAACGCAGCGTCGGACGTCCACTATTCGCATTCACCAGGAACCAGCCTAGCTATTTTAAGTAAAGCTATGCCATTGTCATTATTAACGAAACAGGAACAATAACAAGCTCACGAGTTTCTACATTGTATCCCGACTTTTGTATTAATTCCTAGCCTAGCCTTCTGGCGAATATCCCGGGGCAATCCAATTAACGGAGCTTCGATAATCCCGGAATATTTCACTTTCACAAAATTACGACACGAAACAGATTTCAAAATTCAAACGCGAGGCGCAAGAGCGTCCAATCCGAACTAATGAAGTCCTCTTCACGGCAAATGCGAAATGGAAACATGCGCTTTTTTACAGAAATTGAGATAATATAAAATAACCGGTGAAACGCAAAGGAGGCGAAATAAAACCGTAAATTCCTAAATATGTAAAACGGTATAATTTTACTTAACTCAGCGGTTTAAAGTGTAATCGAGAACAAATAACGATGTTCCCGATAATTGGAGAATTATGATACCCGTTCGTAATCTCCTGTTATTGGAACATAAATTACGAAGAGTTAACATAATGAAGAGGGCTATGCTCGAGATACGAATCTGAAAATGAAGATTTAGGTACCTAAGAGAACGGGGGTCACGTTAAAAAAAAAATCATTGAGATACATCTCGGGCATAACGGAGAGGACGACCTGTACACCAAGACCTAGACAATCCATTTGTTTTTTTTTTGTACGAAAATATGAAATAGTTGGTTGAAGATCACGCTAAATCCAATTGAAACTACAGCTGTAATGATGATAACGATCAACTTACTGCGACTCAGCATGACTTGCATATAAAATATATACAAGGTTCTTACTGCGAAAACAAATTGACAAATAGTATCGACAGTGCATCTTTAATTTACAACACCCCCAACAAATAAACTTCAAAGCCGACCCCTGCATCCATTCCCGGAGGAAAACCCATAACGAAACGCATTTTTCCTTCAAACCAGATTAACTGAAGGTGTTTATCTGCGCATTCATACTTCCCCATAAAGTTTGGAGGGGATCGCAGAGGTAATAGGTCCTCTGGGGTCTACCGTCACATCGCGATAGGAAACTTCAAAGGATTATGGAAGTGATAGGACGGATGACAACTATTGATCTCAACGAATATCTTGGTGATGTGAATTTTATATGATGCAATTAAATTGGAGTATTTCGAATTAGAAATGAAAGTACCAGTAAAATGTATTTTGAATATATTCATAGAAATTTGGGTTCATTGAGGTAAGAAGATTTACATTTTGTATATATGTACCTTATGTACCTTACCTTATAACTAACACAACTAACTGTATCTATTTGACTTATTTTAAGTAATTGTAATTAATCTAAATCTCATTATATTGCTGTTTATTTATTCAATTCTAATAAATCCACTCCCCCTTGTCCGCATCTATAATTAAAACTTTTTGAATTTGGAATCAAAAATAATTAGACATTGTTACCACCAGGCACCGATCCTTTCAAATCAAATTGTCACAGAAAATATCCCTTCAATATTACTAAGTTTATGAGCATTTTCACCTGGATAGACGTCAAATGTCAGGATTCCGGATATTCCGTTCTCGAATATTCGATGGAAATTAGTTTCGACGCTCTCGGGCGGTGGGGTTTGAAAAATGAATAAAAAGTGACAGCGTATGGCTTAGGTCGGGTCGTGATGGATTCAGTTTCAAACCCGTATTGGTTCGTTGCATCTGGTAGCAGACGCGGTGTTATTGGAAATCTACTAATGCTAGACGTTTATTTGGTAGACGCTCTGATTTTCGAGCTATCTTTGGTGTTTAAAATCAAAAATCGTAAGTTAACTGACAGATTCCAGGGGATTCCTGAGAAATAAAAAATAAAATTTAGAGAGCTTAATGTAATAGTAGGTAAAGTTGCTGAGTCACAAAAGAAATAACACTCTTCAGTTTCACTTAAATTCTAAATCCCCTTTTTTTTATTTTCAGCCTATCCTGATGCATCTTATTGTCTTTAATTTATCAAGAAGGCAAAGCCCAGTTTCCTTGTTTCAAAACAAAGATGCAATCCTTAAAGAAAACCTACATAAAACGTATAAAAAGAAAATGCCTAATTGAATGTAATCAACGATCAAACAGACAGTCGAGGGGGCAAGGGCTCGATATCTGGACGACAAATTTAGGGTTGGGCAGTAACGTTTTTACGGCTATAATAAAAGTAACGGAACGCGCGCCAGAGGATCGACTCAGCACTATGCAAGGAGATCAGCGTTTATTTATTTGTATACAGGGTTCTTAGATATACAACAACATCAAGCGGAATTTATCATCTGTAGCACTATTTCACTTTCAAAATTTTCGTGAGTTATACTATTCATTTTGTACAACGGGAATTACTCACGTATTTACATAGGAGTTAAACAACTCTCGACGTTTCGACCACATCAAGAGTAGTCTTTATCAGGAGGAGTGAGCGTCCCGCCGTGCTCCGTCTCCTCTCAGGTCGCGCGCGCGGTTCTCACTGTGACCACCAGTGAGAACCGCGCGCGCGACCTGAGAGGAGACGGAGCACGGCGGGACGCTCACTCCTCCTGATAAAGACTACTCTCACAGTGAGAACCGCGCGCGCGACCTGAGAGGAGACGGAGCACGGCGGGACGCTCACTCCTCCTGATAAAGACTACTCTTGATGTGGTCGAAACGTCGAGAGTTGTTTAACTCCTATGTAAATACGTGAGTAATTCCCGTTGTACAAAATGAATCTGTAGCACTGTTTGATAAAAAATCACACCTATATTTAGAAAACCTGTCATCATCATCATCATTTCAGCCATCGGACGTCCACTGCTGGATAACACTCATACCTACTATTTACAAATAACAATTGCGTTGCGTAGGACCGATCGATGTATCCATATTTGGATTAATACATTGCTGTTTAAATACTAAAAATAAAATGATAATGAATTGTTATTTGGTTGTTGGTATTTTAACAATGACCTCGATATATCTGCGGTTAGAGTATGTAACAAACAGAAAGATATCTTCAACCGTCTTTGTTTATGCGTACGTTTATTACGTAGCTTTTAGATATCTATCTATCAGGTCGATATAAGCTTTATAATATTAATAAAGATATTAACTTTAGGTTGCTTCTATTCTGCATATTATTTTATTATTCAGAATAATTTCGATTGAAATGGTTTTCAGTTTTTTAACCTCAATATTAATCATTTAGAGCGAATCATCACAAAGAACAGTCCTTAATGTTCAGAATTCCATGAAAACTCGTAAAAAGCGATCTAATTCTAGCGAAAGACTACCAAAGCTACGATCGGAATAATGGTTCCATTACTGTTTGCCATCCACTTTGCCACAGAATAAATATCACTGAGTGAGTATTAACTTTTGCTAAAAGCGAAGGTTTATTCCGAAGAGGGATTTTTCGCGTTAATCCTAATTCGTGCACAAAAGCGCAAACGAGATAGTAATAAAAAGATTTGTTTTAGCCTTAAGTAATGTGTATCTAATGGAATTTATTGGCTTTGTGCTTACCTTAACGAAACAGAGTCGAAATTGTAAAGCTGTGTCAAATTCCCTCAAAATTATAGATTTATTTTCACCCCACACCTCCGCTGTAGCTATTTGTTTTGCTTATTCCCCTGCTTCGGGGAGATAACAGCACTATTTCATTGTAATGGTCCGATGGCCCTCTCGGGTGCTTGATAGGCACAATGAGGGGATGTACCCGGAACCTCAATGTGATAACGCGTTCGATTCTAATGATTTGGTAAAGGGGATATTGAGGTTTTGCTTGATTTTCGAATATTCAAGTATCACAAGTTTAATCACTAGTATTACCTTCCGTGATATGCCCATTCTCCCCTAACCTATATAGATGGTCAATAAACACTATATACATATCAAAATATATCACAAAAAAAATTCGGCAATGTTATCTTTTTCACAGCAAATCGTCAAAAAGCCGCAAAAGACCGCAGACATAAAGATGAAATCTCGTGGGGTCTCTCCGCAGCTCCATGGAAGGTTGCTTAACGTAAAGCATAAAAAGTTAACAATATTATACATTTACGACTTCCCACTTTGTACCACAATAAACTGATGTTAGTACTTTCTTTACAATGTGGCTTTTTGGGTGGATTTTTCATAGACCTTGTATATTGGAAGATAAATGTTTTTAATCTTGAATAATTTTTAAATAAATCATCAGAAAACATAATTATAACAATCCCCAAATTAATTATCTCTTAAGCAGATCTACTTACAAAACTTTGATACTCAGATAAGTAAATGAGAATCGGTTTCTTTGTGCTCGATCGCACCGTTTCAACTTCGCTCCTTTAATTAAAACCGCCTGGAATACTTGGCCAACTTTCATCCGATGCTCTTACCTGTAACAAAAATATTTACCATTAAACGAGAGTTTAGATTGAGATCAAGTCAAATTGATAAATTATTTATAAACAGACTCTCGAGGAACTTTAAGACTTCATAAATTTTTATATATTACGGATTTGTCACCTTTCGTTGTAATTTTATTATTTATTCGAGTCGTAGATTTTTCTGCGTTTGAGGTTCTTCCCGCATGCAAATGCATAAACGAGAAAAAAGTAGCGAGTCGCGATGTACCTAAGTTATTCCCAATAAATCAAGTAGGTAAAAGTTCAACACTAAACTTATCTGAAACAGAAGTGTCGCCATTATCGAATTTGACCAGGATCGTATTCCAAGGTGGTTAGTGTAGTAAAACTAGATTTTAATTGAACTTTGAACTAGCTTAAATATCCAGGGAATTGCCAGTGCAAATTGGACTGTAGAACATATTGTTTTCATTTTGGCAAAATTCTCGTACATTTGTGCCGGAACAAGACTACATATTTTCGAGCGTTGCTATTTTATCCAAAAGGAAAATAGTGTGCATAACAGGCACAAACAAAATAAAATGGCGAAACACGGTATGCTCACGTTTTCACGCTCTTTGTTTGCTTTATAAAGTTCCTGACATTTTTAATTCCGAGGTGTATTAGTGTTTTTCCATTATAGAATATTTTAATTTGAAAAATAAATCGCATAGTGCAAGTCGGGCTATCAACTATACTATTATTTAATAGCAATAACAATACTTCATATGAGTTAATTTTAAGGCCAATTTATCATTAAATGTTGCTGTTAAACCATGTATACTAACGAAGTGGCGATTACTACGATTATTTATTGTATTGCATTTATTGTATTCTGTATATAAGTAATAAATAAATGTCGACTAAGAATTCTAAATATATTCTAAAACGTCAAAAACAAAGTTAAATATTCAGGGTTATCACTGAATCAAAAGGGACGAATAGATGCTCTAAGGCTGCCCTTTATGCTCGTCAAACCAAATTACCACCGTTTTCTTAACTTTACAGCCTACCTAACGTCATAACAATCTTATTTCAATTCAGAGAAGATCCGTTACAAAACATTTTACTTTGTGCAAACTCAAAGCGCCCAGGGCAAATTAGTTTATAATACGGAAAATTGCAGAGACACCCAGCTACAGCATTTTCTGCTCAAAGGAACTTTGCACATTTACTTTAAAAGCCAATATAAGCAAAGCGATGTTCGCTCGGGGAGATCATTGTGTTTCAAGCGATTCTGCGAAAGCGTCATCAGGATTTGGCACAAGGATTACTATCCTCCAATGGACCTGAGCTTTGTTTTAACTTCCAGATATGAGAAACGAGTCACGACGAAAACGCTCTTCGATTTGAAAACGGCATTGCATAAATAACTCTAGCAGACTCTAGCATTTGTATGTTTTGGTAAAACTACCAAGTGTCATGGGAAATGTGTCTTGCATTTTTTAAATTGTTAGGTTTGAAATTGTTAGTTCTGTAGTCTGTTGTGCATCGACCCAGCCGACCAGAGAGCCGGATTAGGAATTCCATCGTGTCTGCTGAGTCGAAACTAATCTGAATATATTGCCGTGATCTGAACGTAGAGTCAAATGGAGTTACTTTGTTTTAATACAAGCCAAAGATTCAAAGGGACTTGCCAAATATCACCAGTACCATACTAAATACAATCTACCCAATCTTTTGCCTTAAAATAGAAACTTTAGCAAAACTCAACATCACAAGGTTTGAAAGAGACAAAAATCCTTCGTCAGCTCCAACTACAAACGCCTTTGTAAGCAACAAACTCCAAAGAAAAAGCTTAAATTATATTCGACGTTTCTTTACCTGCAAAGTTAGCAAGTCAGTGTTTTCTTACTTCTTGGCCGTACACAAAGGTTCCTGCCATTCCGTCGTGTTGTAAGATGTTTTCATCCATTTTTACTAAGAGAGCTCCTCTTATGATTGAATGCCCAGAGTTGGCGAAGAAAGATTATAACTTTCTTCAAAGCAAAGTTTATGCAGAGAATCTTAAGGATTTTATTTCACTTGTTGAGGAAAAAAGGTTAGCTCGTTTAAGAAATTCTTTGCATTAAGTAAAACATTATTTCTTTTTCATATCAGGCGGTGTAAAAAGAGACAAGCACCTTCACAAAACTTTAATCTAGATGTACATACAATTCATACAATCTACAGATATACATTAAACTCTTCTATATAGTTATGTATACAAACATTTGTTGGTAGGAGTATGTGTGCCCTCGTAATATAAACTCAATCAGTCCTCCGAGGCTGTGAGCACACGCAATGAATGCATTACCATAATGCTATATGGGAGCGTATTTCGCGATGATCCGACTTATGTTTACTGGAATATGTTGCTTATCTTCAGCCTTGGCCTACAATACAATTTAATGTTCTCCAATGTTATATATACCCTTACATATGTAGTAAATTGTGATTGATGGTCAAGTGATTGATCTTCAAGTTGATTAATAAACTATTATAGGAAGTATGTCTATGTAAATACATTAAAACCAATAATTACATTACATGATAATGCTATTTACATAACCCTGTACCCAGTAAAATTTAAACCCATCTGTGACCTTTGTTCATCAGCCTATATTCAAAAGGTTCGAAGCTATAAATAGCGCAAGCGTTCTATACGTCCGACCTCAAGGACGGTTGACGCTCGAATGAACACAGTGGGCGCGCAGTCGACTGTGAAAAACGCAGACTACCCTCAATTAACTATAAAATGAGTCTTTATAATGAGTACTAATGAACGCGGTTGAACTCATTTATCAAAGCAAACGTTATGATGTTGATAATAATGAATGACTTTAATGTGGCTACTAGTGGTTCTGTGAATACTACGTAGACCTCGCGAGTAGAGACAACTTATGATCAATACACTTAATTAAAAATATAGAAATGCATACGACGCAATAGGTTACGGGTCCGATTCCCGCTTCTAGACAAATTTTACGATCTGCAAATATTCTGTTATATGGTGTTATATATCCCCTTTGTTTGTTCCGTACAATAGCCTGGGAGAAAAGGTAAAAGTGTGATCTGTTATTTGTATAACCGTTTTTATAATTGAAAAACCAAAACGAGCATAAGTAGACTGTCGCACGAAGCAGATAAAACCGAAGTTTATTTCCAACTTTTAAAAGCCACTGGCTAATTTCAGGCAAAATAGTATTTTAAAATTCTAAAAGCTTCAAAGCTAGGTGGTAAATCCGAGCATAAAGGCTATTCATCAGTGGTCCCGGTCGAATAGAGCTTTCTATTGGAAATATCGATCATACCGTTGTCTCTGTCACTCATCTATTGTTGATTGACTGAAAAGGTCACTGATTGAATGCTTCTCTTTCAGTCGATTGAAATATGAAACATTTTCTCGAATGCTGTTTGATTCGTGGTTTTTTTACAATAAATCATTTGAACTCTAATAAGAAGCGTTTTATTTACCTAGTAATGGCATTTGGAATTACAGCCAAACTCCTATCGGATTCACCTATCACCTCAATTAGATTGGACTTGTAATATTAGGCTATTTTGTAATATATTAATAAATATTTTCTATGTTAAAATAAAAAGTAAAAAGCTAATTGTATTATACCTATATGATACTAACACCATTGGATTTAAGTTATCTGAAATAAAACTATTTTATTTATTTAAAACAGCTTTAATTTTACGAAATATACACTGTGTAAAAAGTGTCCTAACGTAACGCTATGATACAGGCAAATAAGGCCCAACTCAGTATTCATAGCCTGCGTCTAGGTACCATTTATCTCAGCTCTGAAGATTTATAGCCGCGCTGTAAGTAATTTACTACATGGATTACACCAGAAAACAGAACTTCAGATTGACGCTTTTTAGTATTTTAAATACAGTAAAACCTTTGTTAACTTTGCTTAAATTTAAAAGGGTCCGTAAAGCTAATTTTAGCAATAAGCTATGGCTACGTAGAAATACACTGTATCACGTACACAAAATGTATAAGATAGCTTTGATTTTTTAAATGTATGAAATGTTTTGTACCATTCGCGTGGGTTACCCGTGAAACATACAAGGTCTTTTATCTACGATATAATCTTAAGAGATATTCTCCTGTACGATACCGTCTAGAGTGGCTCGAGTAATGATTTATTTCAAAGGCTCTTCCGAGATATAAGGTGCTTTCTGATGGAGGATAAGCCGCATAAATCGTGCGATTTGGCTCTTTAACGGGAAAAATAATATTCTGTAAGTTCTTTGAACACGCAATGTTGAAAGAAAGCGGGAAGTTTACGCTAGCCATTATCTAGTCAGAATATGTTACATTTACTAGCAAATAACGAAAAATTTAAAATTACAACGAAAGATAATTAGGTTCTCAGAAATATCCGGAGGTACGCGGCGGAGTTTGAACCCACGACGTTCAGAATGTAAGTCGAGTGTGCTACCACTGAGCCAACACGGCTTTATATTGATTTAGCGCTGGTTAACCACATCGTTTAGTTGTGTTTCGCGTTCCAGACCGCGGTCGGTATGTTTCCAGTCGGTTGACCGCTATATGGCAAACAACCTATGACTATCTATATCATCTAATTTGAAAATACCTATTTTATAAACAACATGTGAACGATAAAGTATTATAATATGATTTCTTGTCTAAACTATGAAGTTAGATGAAAATAATGACTATACTTATGATATTATGATTTTTTCAGTTATACAATTATCAAGTCCTAGATATCTACATATATAAACCTAATCATGAACATATAAGTTCAGTAAGATTTACGTGTATTATGCAAAAGGTCCTGCTTATTTAAAATGCTTTATTTATTTAGGTGCCAATGTTGACGGGCACCAACATTTTTGAGGTATGCGCAGGTGAGATGAGGGAATGTTTATGTTTCCAAAACAACTTACTTTTATTCTTTTTTGCTTAGACCTTTTTCACAGCTAATTATCTAATTACCATTTCTCTACACCACACAACCTTATTTAGAAAGAATACAACCCGTACTTATTCATGAACGCCTATTATTATGATTTTTTAAAATAAAATGGTCTCTACGCCCCATTTTAAAGTCTAAAAGAAAACGGTTTGCAAACATTATCTTTCACAAATCCAATAACAAAAAACAATAAACATACTTATTTAAAAAAATCAAGTAAAACTAAATCATTTTCAGAATTTTCGACAGTATTTTCCAGTTAATGTTTTGATATTCTAATAGTTTTGCAAAAGCAACTCTGAAAATATAACGTTTCAACAAGCACGCTAACGAACGCGTGAAGCAATATTTAATTGGTTCATGCTGCCATGATCCGGAATAAACTAGTTCCATCCAAAATAAACCGGATTAAACTTGTATAATCTGAAATAAACTGAATATTCTGGATTTCATCAGGGACCTAAGTAGAAAATCCTATTTGCAATAGGCACGCGACGTGTTTATCACGTGTTGAGTTAGTTATATTTATAACTAGCTTTCCGCCCGCGGCTTCGCCCGCATTATGTTAGATTTTAAAAAAAGTACCCTATGTCCTTCTCCCGGTTCTAAGCTGCCTCCCCACCAAGTTTCAGCCAAATCAGTTCGGCCGTTCTCGAGTTATAAGTGAAGTAACTAACACGACTTTCTTTTATATACAAAGACTAGATTTCCGCCCGCGGCTTCGCCCGCATAATTATATGGTAAAAAGTATCCTATGTCCTTCTCCCGGTACTAAGCTACATCTCCACCAATTTTCAGCTAAATCGGTTCAGCCGTTCTTGAGTTATAAGTGAAGTAACTAACACGACTTTCTTTTATATATAAAGATAAACATAAATAATTAAATAAATGAACAATTATGATGGTATGGTCACCGATTTACATAGTAAGATTTACGAAGTAGTTTCACAATGAATTATCTTTACCTTATTTAATCTTAGATGGGTAAGGGGAAATCGTGACCTTTTTCTTACTGAAATTATTCGAATATTTGCCATTTGTTCTTTCGTTGGGAGCCGAAGGGTAAAAATCTATATCTATATTCCTCTCGATGTTTAAAATGTCAAGCTCCATGTTTTATGTCCAGCACTCACTCTAAGCGTTAAACCAGTGCTGGTCCATTTATTATGCCTTGTTTAGTTGGATCAGGCGAGTTAGCTTGACGGAAACAAATGGTAGGGGTCAACTTCGCTTTAAATGTGTTTAATACGCCCAGAATGGCTCCATTCTCGTGATAAAAACTATGCTTACTATCCTATCCGTTACAGATATATATTATTTTCGATGTTTTGGACAAGGCAGTCGAGCTAAAACTCAAAACATAACTTGGTATTTTCATTACTTTGAATTAATATTGCTATGGCAAAGCTCGACTACAGGCGTTTGGATTTTGTTATCCAACAGCAACCAATTTAAATTAGAAATTTGGAACCATGTTAATTTAAACTTTGGTTATTTTCAGGAGAAATTATTCGCAAGGTAGCTTTTTATTTTGAACGTGTATAGCTTATTTGTATCTAATGTTTGAAAATCCAGAGGTGCACGGATAGGGTTTAAATCCTCGACCTTCGGAATGACGGGTGTGCTCTTACTTAGCAAACACGGCATCATACAAATAAAAAATCTACATACAATTTCTAAATATACTGTAATAACTTTAAGCCAAGAGCTAAAAATATGCGGATTCTACGTAATTTAGTAAAATACTATTTTATCGCTGGACTTTACGGTTCTACGTGCCAAACAAAGTACTTGCCAAGGTACGTATATTTACCCTAATAAAACTGCGCAACCCTCTGGCAAGTTTCTGTAGTTAAGAGTTACTTTGTTTATGCCTTTAGGGACCAATTTCATAACTGTAAAACTTATGCCTCACTTGAATTGCCAAATGTATACCTTTATATTGTACTAGCTTCCGCCCGCGGCTTCGCCCGCTTGAAATTAGTGTTGTAAAATAATATTGTATTGAATTAAAATATATTTATGTTATATTATTTTTATTTATAATGTTTTAATTAAGAAGGTACAATAAAGTGTTAATCTATCTATCTATCTAATGTTTATTCAAAATACATACAATTCCGTCTTATATAATAAGAGTTTAAAAGTAACTAAATGAATATTCTAGTTTTACCAAATCAATATGTTTTCTATAAAGTAATTGATACTTTCTTATTTTGTTCAAAATTCGCCGAGATTCATTGCTGTCATATAGAAGTAAGGATTTGAGTGGCTCCTCGGGGTTGCCAATCGTTGATATTGATAATTTGCCTCCAGAACAGCACATACCTGGGGTCTCTTCCTTCCACTTGAGTGCCTCACATTGTCTGCATTTATTGGACATTCTACCTTTAGTTTAGTTTAGTTTGGGGACTCCTTTTTCCGCAATTGGACTCAAATTTGGTCCTTTGTGCGTGGTTGGTCCGCTAGTGTAACCAGCCTAACTCCGACCAGAAGCACAGAATCGTCCTGGGGTCATCGCAGGCTTCACGGAGTGACCTCGGCAGTTGGAGGATTTGAATTCGTTCCGCTGTTACTCCCTCGCATTCCAGGACATTCTACCTAAGAGGACTAATCGATGATTAAAGTAATCAATTAACGGATCATAATCAAAAGTAGCATCGGCAAATGCCTCCCACGTATTCATCGTAAACGTACGTCTCCTTTCTGCTTGCCGCTCCGAATTAATTAAACGTCGTCTACGTTTTTCTTCGGAGGTCTCTGCGGCTATGTACGAAGCTTGTCGCTCAGCATCTAAGTTTTGGCGAGCTTGGGTCTGTTGTGATGTCTCAGCAGCTCTTTGAGCCTCGTGACGCTCGGCATCAATGACTTGGCGAGCTTGGGTCTGTTGTGATGTCTCAGCAGCTCTTTGAGCCGCGTGACGCTCGGCATCAATGACTTGGCGAGCTTGGGTCTGTTGTTTGTGATGTCTCAGCAGCTCTTTGAGCCGCGTGCCGCTCGGTATCAATTACTTGGCGAGCTTGGGTCTGTTGAGAGGTCTCAGCAGCTCTTTGAGCCGCGTGACGCTCGACATCAATGACTTGGCGAGCTTGGGTCTGTTGTGATGTCTCAGCAGCTCTTTGAGCCGCGTGACGCTCGGCATCAATCACTTGGCGAGCTTGGGTCTGTTGTGATGTCTCAGCAGCTCTTTGAGCCGCGTGACGCTCGGCATCAATGACTTGGCGAGCTTGGGTCTGTTGTGATGTCTCAGCAGCTCTTTGAGCCGCGTGCCGCTCGGCATCAATTACTTGGCGAGCTTGGGTCTGTTGTGATGTCTCAGCAGCTCTTTGAGCCGCGTGCCGCTCGGCATCAATTACTTGGCGAGCTTGGGTCTGTTGTGATGTCTCAGCAGCTCTTTGAGCCGCGTGACGCTCGACATCTAAAGTTCGATCTGTGAATCCTCTTCCGATTCCAATGTTCTAGCGAGTTTAGCAGCCCGAGCTCTGCTAGAGCTATTAGCTAAATTGGAATTTCTTTTGCGAGGCATCTTTGAAAAACAATCAAACTACAAATCAGTAAAAAGACAACCATTAAAAAGTTAAAGTCGATGTCAAAGTCATTCGTAATTACAACCATAGCATAAAAATTAGAAAGTAAGTAGGTTAAGTTAGTTTTACACCAACTACGACCTATTTTATTAATTAAAAAAGTGGCCAAGTGCGAGTCGGACTCGCCCATGTAGGCTTCCGCAGCAATTTATTATTTATTTTCATTTTATTTATTTTATAAATTTTTTATATTATATGAAATAGTTTATGACTTATTATAAAAAAACTACTCAATAGATTTCGTTCAAACCAATTTTCGTTGGTAGTTTTTGTGCTAATGGTTATTATATATTTTGTAACCATAACATTCTCTTATTTTAGAAATTAGAGGGGGGAGGACACTCATTTTTCCACTTTGGAAGAGTCTCTCGTCCAAATTATTTAGTTTAAAAATAAATGTTGTTATAAACCTTATTATGATTTTTAAAGACCTATTCATAGATACCCCACATGTATAGGTTTGATGAAATTTTATTTTTAAAGTTTCGGTTCTAAGTATGGGGACCCCCAAATGTAATTGTTATTTTTTCAATATTTAACGACCGTCTACTGCGTCCATGGTACTAAACCAAAAAACGTTTCGCCCTTTTGGTTTCCAATTTATGTTTTATCTATGGCTCTATATTGCTGCCTGTCGTACAAATGTCAGTTGAATAATTGAGCAAAACAAAAATTGCCGAAAATTAAGAAATCCCATACAAACTTTCAACCTCTATTTCAACCCCTTTATCCCTTTTTTTCCAAATAAAAAGTAGCCTATGTTCTTTCTCATGGTCTAAAGATTGTCTGTACCAAATTTCATCAAAATCGGTTGAGAGGTTTAAGCGGGAAAGCGTAACAGACAGACAGACAGACAGACAGACAGACAGAGTTACTTTCGAATTTATAATATTAGTTGGGATAGTTGGGATTTTACTTAATATACCTAGCGTTGGTTATGATAATACTGTGAATCATGTCTGGAAACAAAAAATATCTGTAAAGATTTGTTAAACTACGATCTTATGTTGTTTAGTTACCTATTATATATGCTATTAATCTGCTTAATTAAATCCGTCTGACAAACTTTATGGAGTGCCTTGAGTTTTTAAATAACTTCTCAGTTTATCGATTGTAAAATCTGCATTCAACTAAGTTTCTAAATCGGGGAATCATAAGCAGCTATATGAATTTACTTTAAACCCGATAAACAATTTTCCAAAAACCCGAAACTGATTTGGCAGCAGTTAACCAAATAATTTACTGTTGGTAATTTAGTTGCCGTTCAAAATGCCGCAACGCAGTTTTCGCTCAATAAATAGTTTACAAAGCTTTTACGAACCAATTCAATTAAAAATCCATCGCACAAACTCATCATAGTGAGGAGCGTAGAGCTATAGAGCTGTTGAAATTGGTGCAGGTAAAAATGCGAAGAAAAGAACGGACGGAACGTAAAAGTGCCGTTTCATTTTCTTGCTGCCATCTTTACGGTAGAGTACTCGCCGACTACTTATTGTCCGGAAAAGTGTTGTTAAAACAGGTTCTTGTTGTCAAAGAAAATAGAAGAATTATGCGCGATAAATTAGATATTGCCTAAGTAGTATAAAAATATATCAGTTTTTCTGTTGTTATTAAAGTTAAAATCGAAGTTTTTGAATACGTTTTGAATAACTTTACAAACACCAGCTATTCACGATTCTATGAACATGTACCTACTTACAATAATGTATTAATAATATTATATTATTATGCGTCCGTATTATATGGCCAAATTACAACATAAGGTTTGAGCTAAATGATGTAGTAAATACTAGGCAAAGTTAACTTTAATTCAGTTCATACTCAACCTATTTAGAAAGCACTTAGTTACTTAAGTACTGAAATAGTAGCCAAAGCGCCACTCTCTGCCCTATTTCCTACTTTGAAAGCTTTCATCACCTAAGTTTTTACATAGACGCATTAAATTAAATTATTTCTTCCGTTAAGTATATCAAAGTTAGTTGGAAGGTTAAGGTAACGCTTCCTTGGAAAGAAGGTAAGTTCCCTAGAGATTAAGGAAAAAATCTCTCTAACACCGGAAGGGCCTACCTGGTCCATAATATCCGTTGATCTTTCTACGTAAATTTGTTACTGAGAAGTCCCAGATACGTGGGGTAAATAAAATAAAGTACCTAACACAAATATTGCTGGACAATTCACACAGCAACATTCAGTCCCGTAGTAGCTCAAACAAAATATATTATTGAAAACCGGAATAATCCAGCTTTCAAAATGACATTTACAACGACTACTCCTTATTTATCCATAAGTATACAAAAGTTTCCGGCTAAATATTTTCACTACACGTAACACGTTCCTAGCCATCAGATTAACTCCCCTTGTCGAGTGAAAAACACGCGAAAAATTCGAGTCTCTTTAATAAACCTTCATATTACCTGACACTGCCTGAGCCTCTATTAATACAGCCGACGTGCTCTCTGGGAACAGAATATTAGGGTCAGATTTATATGCAGCCTTTTACTTGCAGCCTTCTTCGTATTTGTATTATCATTTTAGTTTTTAAAAACATAGTAATCATGATTATTTTTATAATGTAAGATTTTTCTTTTCTATGTGTTGTATCCACATCTTTTACTTTGAGATATTATTATAAATACGCAGCGTCGGACGTCTACCAACAAGATGAACTTCTTGTGAAGGCTGTTAGTTGCTAAAGAGTAGCCTTTATGTTACTATGTAGTATAGGACCTAAAAAAATGTAACGTTGTACCTATTAAAATCCAGTTAGAAGGTTTTGCGTGAAAGATTAACAAACATCTATCCATCCACCAAAATCTCGCGTATAAAATATAAGCAATAGTAACTGACTATACCAGATTTGATTTGGTACGCCTACACACAGTCGCCCACTCGAAAGCAGGATCGTATTAAGGATTCTGGCATGCGGTTACCCCAAGTTCCCAAACTAGTTAAGCCATGCATATCATTTGGAATGCGCTGCGAACTCGCGGATCGCAGTTTTTTCATTAAAAATTTAAGATTCCTCGGAAAGTTCAGACGTTTTTATCCGAAGAGCGTAATTTATTTAAGTTAGACACAGGTTTTACAATAGCATTTTAGATATTAGTTGTTTGTGTAGGATTATTAAAAATGTTTGTCAATAAAATGCATTTATGATCTTACGAACATTCTGTCCCCGGTTTCGTATTTTCCTTTGATTAGGTAGCCTATGTTTTATTCTGATGTTTGCTACATTATCGCAAGGTTATATTGTACTATTTAGTACCATGCACGTGTAAGAATAGTCCATCCATCCATAAAATCCATCGTTAACAGGGTTCCGAAATAAACGTGGCGTAGCACGATGCAGTTTTCCAAGAGCTTGACAATGTCAAGCGGTAAGCGAAACAGATGAGTATTGTCAGTCACAATCAGGCACCGGCCGTATTTCACGCGCCGACGGAATGCTGTCGCAATAAATCACACTAACTGCACCGCAGCTCTGCAGAACGGATCAAATAATCGTTTCACTGGAACTAAACGCGAATCCCATCGCTAGTACAAATCCGCTATCGAATACAATAGCAATTAGTATTCATCATCATAACAAGTATTACGTAAAACTACTCAGCACGGGTCTCCCGGGATCCCATTATATCTTTGTATGTATTTGGTTACACCACGCTTATCAGGCGGGTTGGTGAGAACACAGAACGATGCTACTGGTTCAATTCACGATGTCTGAAAGCCAAGCGTAAACAACTGCAAAGTGATTTGTATTCTGTAAATTGTTGATATGAATTGCAATACGCCTGGGATAGAGGACCTCTGTAATTTACCTTCTTCGGTCAAAAAAACTATAACCGAGAAATTGCACATGACAAATTGACAATATAATGGGCTATCTCTAAGTATTCATTATAACAAGAAATCTAATCTAATAAATCTATTTAAATAAACACGAGGACTTCTTATCAAATAAGAGGGTATAAACTCAGTGTTGAGTTCTCAGCACAATTGCCTCCATTCTTCGAATGCCTCCAGCGCTATCCGTATTATCTGTTACTTGAACTTTTCCCGAAGGCTTTTATCCGCATACTCAAACGACGTCAAACATTCTCATTTTTCAGAGAACAAACAGAATCCAGCGATGAAATTTTATGGGAAAAGTCTAGACGTTGCGTTGGCCATAAATCACCTACATACATGACATAGCTCTAGCATTTCTGTTTTGTGAAATTGAATGGCAATGTCTGCATTTTATTGGAGGCAATTTAAATTGAACTCACTGAGAACGGTGTTCGTGACTACAGTTTATAATGCCCATAATTAAAATCATTATCTCTACAATGTGAGAGTAATATTCAACTGTGGATAATTATTCTGTAGGTACTGTTCATTCTGAATAATAATTTGTAATTTTAATAATTTAAACGGGTACTTCAGTACGTAACAAACAAAATATCTAAAACTCTAACATTTAGGTACTCAATAATAATGAATTCTAATATTCTCTTTATAAAATTATTATCAAGTCTCAGTGTTTAAAACGACCTCTAATTTGGCTACAACTTTTAAAAACTAATAAGTATTAAATTTTCATTGCAAAGACTTGTACCTAAGCCGTTCATCTCGAGAGTTGAAATAAGTGTGAAGTGCCCTTTATTCAACTTTCAACCCACACACTTAGCACACCTACGCAATTTATTGGAACAAAATTAGACTGTTTTAATGTTTTTAATACGACTATACTTAAGAAAATAATAATTCATCATCATCATCATTTCAGCCATCGGACGTCCACAGCTGCACTCCCATAAACATCTCCAGTTGTTTCGGTCGGGCTTAAACAGCAGCTTGGCAGATTTAACCAGATCATCTGTCCATCTTGTTGCTGGACGTCCTCCCGTGGCCTCATTTTTACACATTTATTCCAAACTATAAAACATGGAATAAAACTAATATCGCCGTCATTTCCAAATGTATTTAGAGTATAGGATTTAAAACAAATATATTATTTATTTCACTTTAAATAAGCTTCCTCCCCCGTAGTTTCACCTATTAGATCGCAGATTTTACAGTAAACGGATAATCTATAAAGATGCAAATGGTTGTAGCTTAAAAAGTACATTAAAGCAGTCGATTAGCATCTGCTAACGAGCCTCTAGGCTAGGACATTAGCTCGGAAACGCCTTCTGGTAGATACCATCGCCAACGACTGACGGGAATCAACGTTTTATTGTACCCTTGGCGCTTGGCTTAAGGAATAAGATGAACTAACTTAAAGCTCACGTTTTGACTATTTCATACCCATAATAGCTTAAAGTTATTCGTGTAGGCAGTTTAAAATTTAACTCCAAGTACTTTCGCGTTATCTTTTATTGTAGTGTAGTAATGTAATTTACCATTATGTACCTACCTACCTAAGATATGTACCTGTAATGTTATTTTTACAGATTACCTACAAATGGTTCTACATGAATTGTTATTCATATTCATTTTTTCATAAAGGAGCTTGCACTGAACCTGATATTTTGTTACTTACTATGCAAAATATCTGATATTTCGTTACTTATTTAACAGAATATCAGATGCAATGCAATAAAATAGTACGTACTACGTAGTACGTATTACGTTTAATAGTACATTATGTTAATTAGTTAGTATCTATGAATGTACCTAAGTAAATTTCTACTAGCTATAGTACTTAATAACAATAAGTTTTGCAATAAAGTTTTTATTTATTTATTTATATGAATGAATGAATATGAATAACAATTCATGATGTCTACACTTATTTTACCTAGTTGAAAATTCCTGTATTAGTTAGGGAAGGCACTTCTAAAATGAGTTAAGTTAGTATTTATTTCTTTCGATAATAGAATATTAAAGTATTTCGTAACCGCTGTTCTTATAGACTTAAAGCAAGCACAATCTTAGTCTCTGGGTGAATGTGCACGGTGATTTATGCCTCCTATCAGTAATGAGGCTCGATACGGCGAGTATGGCTTATAGCGCTCATAAAACACACCATGTTTCCTAATAGCAGTTAAGTGATGGTGATTTCTTATATTTATTACTTAACTTCAGGATTTTATGTCTCTAGTAGAAATATTTTGAACGTTGAATCAATAGTGGATTGTTAACTATGGGTGTGAATCAATACATTTTATATACCGTAAGTTGCTTATTTACTGGGATATTATGATTAAGTTACATATATGTATTTTTGTAAAGATTTAAGATTTTAAGTAGTTATCTGTTACTTTACTTCAATAAGTTTATCATATTTCACACTTACAAATCACTCAAAAACACGAACACAGTCCCCTAATAACCGACCCCAAGAAACGTTACGAAGATATGCTAAAACATGGACAGGACAGTCCGCAGATTGTCAGCGTTTTATAAGTGAAAAGTCATGTCATGAATATGTAAATTGAAGGAGCCTTCACGAGTGAAAAGTTGCGAAGCGCCAACACGGAGATAAGGCGAGAGTCCTTTAGATAAGGGGCAGCCTCCAGACGACAAACTCCGCAACGACACTTTTGGGCGTGATGTTCTGTGATTTTGCAACAAGTCGCTACAATGTGACAGCATGGTTTATGATAGGATATGGAATTGCTGGAAAACTGGTCAGTTTGTAGCATTTCTGAATATAAATTAGACTGGCTTACCAGTAAGAGATACGGTAATCTAAAATATAGATTATAATATTACTTACTATAAAATACTTAAGAAAGTTATGAATGATGTGAAATGATAAATAAATAACTTATGTAATTTGTTTTTAGGAATCGTCTATGTTACAATCAACAATGAAAAAAGATTGTGTTACATGAACACAGAAGGTGCCAAAATATAAATATTAAATCTGTTCGATTGCTGGAATGAAGTGTACAATTAAAAAATATGAACCATAAATTCTTATCCACACAACGAGTGCCCCATTAACCTTAGACCCTCTTCATTGTCTATGTACTTTTTAATGAACACAATCTTAATCGCTCTGCCCTTTTCTTGCCTAAATATTTAATCAGGCTCCTAGGTGTCACCTTAACGGCTTAATTGTACAAAATATTATATTTTCCACTCGTTCCATTGAGAAAAGCCCGATTTTCACAGGGTTATATAAAAGTGCTTCATTTTGTTAATAAATTACTACTGCTGGTAAAATTGCTTTTTGCATTCACGAAACTAATTTATTATACTATTACTATCATTCTTCTATTTTAAAAATTTGTTTGTATTTATCTATCCATATATTTTCAGCTATCCTAGAAGAGAACGAAATATTATGCATAGAACATGAGAATACTAAAATTAAAGTAGGAAGAGAATTTTGAGCATTACTTAAAGGCAATCTGCGCGTTTTGCACATAATTGGTTTAGCAATTAGTTCACTCTGTTCCAGTACAGCTGCTCTGCTGCTCTTTAAGAAAGTGCACTAGATGTTATTAACAAGCAGAAATTCAGTTTATGCAAGATGTAGGTACTTATGACTAATGCAGGGTACTTTGGAGTGGCAAAGTTTAATTAAATAATTTAGTTATTTAAATCAACACCACGACCCACGACCTTCGGAATGAAAGTCGAGTGTGCACTTACCCAACACGGCTCTTCCCGTGGTTGTTGTAAAATAGCCACTTGTACACCAACCTACCACACCGTTTGGTAAGCGTGGTGATCACCAAAACCTCTAATATTTGGTATTCTACTTTGATTTTAGATAATTCTAAAAATGTAGTGAGACGTAAGAGAATGAAAATAAACAATGTCATGGAAAAATAAAAGAAAAAGAACGTGCTCAACATTGCTAAAAGTTCGAAAGATCTAAAATAAACAACGATTAAGATCAAAATCCTCGTTCCGAGTCAAACAGACTTAGCGGAATGTAAAAATCAGCGCAAAGAAGTAAAGTTCATTAAAAATTCACCTTCAGGGATCGGAAGCAAGTTTGGGAGCTCTCATAATCTTGATTCCCTTAAAAATTTCTCAGCTCGACCTACCTCAGTGGTTGGAATCTAAGCAATTTCAGATTGTTGAAAGATTTCTTCGGAAAAATGTTTGTCTTCTTTTGACAGCGATTGTGAGTTTTTGATTTAGGTAATTACTGTAGTTAATTGTATTTATGATTTCGTTGTACCTATAGAGTTACTGCTACGCTGTTACGCGCATGAAACTATACCTCGAATGGAAATCAATTTTGAGAAAGTTATCATCAATACTTATAGTAAACACAATTAACTAAATAAAGTTATCAAGTTCAGACTGCTTAGTTTAATCTACCAACAGTATTTTATAAAAAATACCATTAAATATCTTTGGTAGAAAAATATCCAGCTCACAAAGTTACATAGCGCAAAAATCGACCTCATAACTGCTGCAAGTAACAAGCTATGAATCGAGTCAATATGTCAGGGCCACTGCTCAAAGGAAAAGAGCAACAGAAATTTAATGACGTTTGAGCTACCGACGGAATTTACTAGGGGAAATTTAAAAACGGAAGGGAAATGGAATATAGTTTATTCAAACCCTTTTAACTTTCCTCATACGGTGAGCGCTACAGAAATAAGTACCTACTATGAAATGTAAACTGTAACCGCTTTCACCTTTTCGTTTATACATACAAAGTGATGAATGTTCTGAAACTACGGAACCCTTAAAAAGTGTGAGTCGTATTTAACAAATTATACATGAAAAAAACATTGAAATGTTGTCTTCTAAATGAGATTGCGATCGGCAACATGTTTGACTCAATAAAATAATCTATTAGTAGGTACTTTAGTAGGTACTAACTAATTTATTATATAGCTGAAGAGTTCGATGATTTATTGAAGTTTGTTTGTATAAACGCGCTTATCTCAGGAACTGAAAAAATATTTCTGTGTTGGCTATATCGGATACCTATACCTAGTTTAGGTAAAGGTATGTAGCGAACCAAGCGAAGCTATCGGTGGGCTGACTGGTAATACGAGTAGATATTTCTCAACAACGTACATATTATCGCAATCGCAATGACACCACATGCAGATCCATTACACACATGATATTAACCCAGCTTATTGTGCCGAGTCCAATTGAAGTCAGTCAGAAGTCCGAAAGACTGAACGTTTTCTCATAAACCGTGGTTAAGCTTGTTTAAATCAGCATAGTATCGCACAAAGCGAACAACAACGAAGTTTGGAACAAGCGAGCGTCAAATTGAACCCCACAGAAACCAGGGAACCGAAACCTCAGCTATTCTCAAATAAAGGAAACTTTTGTACTAATTCGGAAGGAGGGAATCTTGCCAAATAACGCTTAATTATTAAATATATATTCACTCTGATAGATATCGAGATATTGTATTTCATATAGTTTGGGAATTTGGGATACTTATTACAAAATTTGTGTAGTGTAACTTAACTTTTTTGTTGCACGATAAAAACATTTTTTAACTTCTATAATTAGGCCTTTATTCGAAGTCGCACTAATGATTACGAATTTCAAATCCTTTTATGATTATTCAGATTATTACACGACATTTCGTGTAATTACGATGAAATAATACAGATTAATAATACTACGAGTATACGCAATAGCGTATACTACATGTTATATTATGTAATGATATAACCCATAACCCAGCAACTTAATATTTGAATTACCCTAAATCGTCCGTTTGAGGGTCATTATAGAAACAACCAATGTTTTAATGAAAAGATTTTCCATTGTCCTTCATATTTTGCTCTCCTAAATGTTATAGAAATAAGGTTTATTTTGCTAGGTGTTTGACCTCGGTAATCCCTGGCTAATTGATTCCAGTTATTCCCTGGCTGTAGTCTCAGTGGGATTAATACCGTTGACTGATGCCGTCGTTTGATGGACTCGGATTTCAAATCAGTTTAACTTGATTATTGAGGTTACTCTACATTATGTTCGTTATTTTTTATGAAACTGAGCACGGGATTAGGTATGGAAAATCAATACCAAATCTAAGTCGAAAGGAAAAACTAGTTAATAAATCAGTAATTTTAATGTAATTTTTGTGATATTGTTTCACTGGATTTTTTTTTATTCCTAACAGGATATCAAAACTACAAGGTATGATGATGATGAGTTAAAGAGACTCCAACATGCATAAATTAAGCATCTACAAACTTACGCGATAGGCTACCTATTTCTCCATCATTAATTTCCGGTTTCCAACATTTAAGTTTCATGGGCAAGTTATGAACGGTTCGCTTCTACTAAAACGTCTAATTGGGAAGTTAGTAGCATAATTTGTGAACAAGTTTTCCTAGCTCCCTCGACTTGGGTTTATTGGCCGCGTGTTTTGCTATCATAACGGCATTATACCTACAAACCATCGGAATCTATTATCGAATACAAACCACGTAATTCCGGTTGAATAAAAGACAAGAGCTACTACTATAGACTAAGTAAATATTTTCTTTGTTTCTAAGATTGGGAACTCACTCACAGTACTAAAGTACTACCCGCTGTAGTTATTGGTAGATACTTGTCATTTCAACTGTTTAGATAAAATGCAATTAGTACCTACTATTTTTCATCAAACATTTTATCAACAAATAGTAACAGTCATGTCTTTACAACCATGTAGTTTTTGAACGAGTCGTACAAAACCGTGCTTATTGTTTTTGAGTGAATAAGGAAATATATAAGGAAAATCTTAAATCTTAAAAGTCATCTCTACACAATTTCACGAAGCTAATGTATTCAGTTTCAAACTAAAGCAACCACCAAGATTCTATCTAAGCGGAACCCTAATGTGACTAAAATGGGATTTAAAATAGATAACGCTCCACGGCTTAAGAAAATCTAGACTTTCAAATTTTAATGAGTCTTCGTGAATACGTTTTTACCTATTTAACGCAAATTAGATTCTAAAAGAGGTTGTTGCATCTAATCTAGAGATTACTGCATTTTTTAATTGGAGATTTTTATGAGTTCTATAATTAAAAGATGCAGACTTTTCAATCTTCTATGCCTGGTTTTAGTAGGTCTGAAATTTATAGACCTACTTATATATACCTACTATAATCAACTTGGATCAATCAAGAAGGTATGTTTTATAATGTATTTGAATGGGTAAATACAAATCATAATACTTTAAATTTATCAAAAATAGAGATTTCTATAATGGTCTAAGTTTGGACAAATATTATGACGTGTGTAATGTAGCAAACAAAGTTATATCATCGGACAAACAAATTGTTTTCACAGGATCTAAACTAACACAGCGTAATGCAGTCCTTTGTGATTTATACCCGGTTAGACGTGCCACAGTGTCTCTACAATCAGCGCACTCAATAACTGATCATCATCAGTTATTGAGTGCGCTGATTTTGATATTGTCTTTGAACCGATCTGTTCAGTCGGCCTGACCGGATTTATGATCTACGTGTTTTAAGTGTTTGTCAATTGATAAGACCTATACGATTCTTTATTAGTATCAAAAAATGATTCACAACGACTCCATAGGGGTCGTCCTAATTGGCAGCGATCGTACGATGGTGCGATGCGTTCTCGTCGCACGAATGGCTTCAACGTAGTGAAATATTATATAGGTATTTAAATTATAACTAAAATTTGAGGCGATCTTACTAATGAATAAAATAGAGTGACTCAGCTGTTCTCAACAGAACCGGGTGGTGGTGCGAATAACGCGGTCGACTGATGAGACCACCCGGTCGGAATACTGATGAACCAGCCGGGTATTAATCTGCCTGTTGCATAATATGCTCAGAGGACAGGCACTAATGAAATTTAACAAGAAGGTATTTACGACGGAGCTGGAAAACTAATTAAGTTTTGTTAATACTTGGTAATGGCGTCGTGACATGGTGACTGATATGGCCGCGCTATAACTTACTATTTAAAACATAATGTAATAAGATGTATCTTTTATAAAATCTACTCACTAAAGATTTCATTATTCAGATCCATTTCTGATTTGAAATTTTGTCAGGGCACGTTTACACATAAAAGGATAATTGTTGAATATTGATGAGCACGAACGTTCATCCGGACCGGATATTAAACAGAATTCAATAAGTTGTGCTGTTAAAACTCAATTAACAAACTCAAACGAATGAAATAAACTTTGGCAGGATAAGATTATAATTACGAAAATCATTTCACTTTGTAATTACTTGGATTATTTAGGACAAAAATTTTTGTAAATTTCACAAAAATAATTGGGTTTAGTGGTGTTCTACGTAGGTATAAAACCCAAACATCGCTCTTGAATACTATTTAAATGAACCCGTACCTACATGTTTCAGAGGAATGTTAATGGAAAATAGTAGCACTGTAATGCGACGTTCATGCCGAGTCTGATTTATATCCGGGTTGCATCATTCATAATATCCGGTTACAGCTGAGATACATATCAGCCGAATCGTTTTTTTTTCATGATTACTTACTATGATGATTTATTACTATTGTCGACCGTTAACATCCCTAATAAGGGACATCACATTGTATGCATAGATGCATTTCTGATAGGTGGTACCATAACAAAAAAAACTAATAATGTCCGTTCCATGTCAAAATTAGATATCTGAACTAGCTGTTCTCACAAAGCCTACATGGGTGTGAGAATGAGAAGCTGGGAGCATGTCAGCACGTAAAGGAAATGAAATAATTTTTCATTCTCCGCTTGATTAATTTTGTACCATCCTCTATATTACGGGTTCTCGGGTCCAGGTGAAATGTTAATGCGATCCTTATCACGGGGACGAGGATAACTTGGACTTTACATTCGTATTACTAAATGGAGTGTTAATCCTGTTTTCTATCCTCTCGTGTGATATTTTATGAATATGTTTTCTGTTTTTAAGGTTTTCATAACAGTAAAAAAAAGTAGTCACAATAAAAAGTTCACTAAATTATGAAACTGGATTTTCTCGTTTCGTGTTTTAAGTTAAATGTAATTATAAAATTAAATTAGTTACTTAGGTCACCTTAGGTCTTCGTTGAATGTTGCTGTGCGAATTGTCCAGAAATATTTATTAATTTTCTAAGTTATCTAATGCAGGAATAATTTGTTAAGACCATAAAAAATACCAACTGTTATTATGGGACTCTGTTTCGCGAAAGTTTTCACTTCAGAACACAATAAATAAGTTATTATAACGTAAGAAACAGGCCAATAAAACATCGTTTTGTTATTCCAGACTCGACAGCGAGTGAATTTATTAACGAAGACCTCCATCTTTTATAGGGACAATAAAAAGTATAGCACGTCCGTCCATCCTCAGATTAGATCTGGAACGAGGATCACGCGACACCAAAGCCATGAAAAATTGCCCAAAGTTCCATGATAAATGTGCTCGCTGAAAACTTCGGTCAATATTTGGTTTCATCGAATTTTACGGCGCAACCCGACATAACAACTTCCTAATGAAACCAAGGGAAATGGAATCTTATATTGATCGAGATTATTCGATTTAATAAAGCGAACGTTAATAAAGCAATCTGCGGCGCCCAAAAATGTTAATAGAACCACGAATATCTGTAACAAAACCGCTTTGTTCCAGGCGTCAAACGCAAAGCTACTCTTAAATCACGCTGGTTTGGAACAAAAGAGGAAGCTCATTATTGCGTGAGCACTGCATTGTCGGTCCCGCAAGGCTCATTACACAGAAATTAGGTTACGAGAGGCTCTACAAAAAATATGATAATAATGGCGGAACTCCATCCGATGAATATTCAAGATGACGTCACGGCTTCGTCGTGGGGATAATTAAAAATAATTATAACGCAACGTAACCCTTCTAAATTTTGTAAACAGGGCACGTTTTGTGTGCGTGTTATAGACCCCTGATATGATTTTAAAATTTTCATTTACCCTGAGGATGTTTGTGGATAATATTTGTCGAGATTGCGTTTTAATAACATTATTTGCGGTTTATTTTGTAAGGAAAATGCCATGTTTTAGCGAAAATACCTGTCCACGTTCAATAGTTGTCGGAGATCTTTCGTAATTTTCTTACCTGAAACAAATAAAAATACATTATTATTATCTTGATCATATCGAAATTTCCAGGTAATATTTTCGCAAAATCGTTTTTCAATTTAAATTTATTCCATTTGAGAGCACACGACACGTACCGCTGAAATCCATTCCAAATTCAAAGGCGCTTTCTGCAAAGTAGCTACTAGAGATAACTTTGTACTGGCGTCGCTAACAGAACACACCAAACTACAGAAGTAAATGGAACACCGTGACTTTGTAGCAACGTAGGCACCAACCCAACCCCACTACAGTCTGTCTTTATCTTTAAACAAGGAAAGAGTGGAAAACCGGAACCTTTATTTTTTCATAGACAGCTCAAAGAATACTGTGATCTCTTCGATTCCGGGCTCGCAAAAAGAAAACAGTCTACAAAGAGAATGCGTTTGATCGTCGCCGGGATTTTCTGCACAATTTATTTTGTAAAAGACAGCCTAAGCTAAATTCATGCGCGATTTATTCCAGAACGGATTCAGACACGTTCAAAACGAATGGATGTTAAAAAATATTGAAATAGGTCAACAGGCTTGTAATGTTTGGTGGTAAGAGCTGCCTTTGGACGATTGCCAATGATGTCGGATGCGCTTATCTGTATGTTCCCATCGCCTTAACGTCTATCTACATTATGTATCTGCATTTATTATAGCGAAGACTCGTTGAAACTAAATCCGTATTTGCAGAATTTGGTAAAATCTTTAACACGTTATTCAAGAGGCAAATTATTTTGTAAATAAATTTATATGAGCTGCATATCTTTAAAGTAGGTAAGGTAATAAAACGACATTTCATTATAATTACTATTCAGAAAGATTACAATGGCTTAAGTTTTTAGTTCCTATGAAAGAAAATCAAACAGATTACAATAAAAAAACTGTTGATTTTTTTTCTTATTGGCCGTCTCAGTTTCCGTCGACCAGCGGAAATGAGTTTTGCGGTTTCTTTACAGTAGAGTAACCCTCCGTAGCTTTTTCTCAAGATATGGAATATTCTAGTATTTTATAGCAATGGTTTAATAATAAATAATGAATTGATGAATAAGATATTATTTTTAATTGCAAACAACTTTTAGAAATCCATTTTCTGATTCTACCTATGTAAGATTTCTACTGTTATAAGCCCCATTTTTTAAAATGCTTTTTCAATTTGACATACTTTGTTAAGATTTTTTTATATTTTTCCTTGTTTTCTTCTGAATATTATTTCTTTCATTTCATTCCCGTCCTCCACGTCACAATCTGAATGATAAATGAATGGCACTCGAAACAAACCTTAATCATAACTTTTTCATAAGACGATAAGGAAATTCGCAAACGAATGTTCTCATGAAATCCAATTACAAATTCAAGCCACGGTCACTGGCGGGCTATAAATTTCTCCAAAACAATAATGGATGCGAAAGTCGTATCTCGCGCCGACATATTTGTGGTGGTGGCGCGCTGCCTTCGCACTCTGAACCTTATTCTTACCTCTGCTCGCCTTTTTCGACAAATATTCACTAATCCAACGGCAAACGAAACTTGGCTCAGGCTCGCGTTCTGTTTACCCCAAAAATATGGCGCAGTCCCGCGCAACTTGAATTCGTACCTTGGATTGTGGCCAGTAGCAAGCATGCCCGCCCAAATTGAGATAGGATTGCTTTTTCTGATTTATAGGAAATCGTAAACATAGATCGCGTTCCGTTTTGATTATTGCGAGAGCCTGTTTATCCTATCATTTATCTCATTTTATTGGCCGCGTCAGCAACACGCCTGGGGTAAGCTATTACCCGAATACTGTTTCCAGGAAATACACCCTTCTTTGTTAGGCGGAGAAATGGTATTATATTGATTCACTCACTAATGAAGTAAGTTAATCCTCAATCGGAGAAACTGGGAAGCTTTGTAGGCTTCATAAACAGTTTATTAAACAACGTAATAATTAGTTGTAAATTATTTCGAAGAAATCAATAAATATTTGAAATTCTGTCTATTTACAAGGTGTTCAGTCCCAGAGAAAGAAAGAAGAATCAGTCCCAGAGAAAGAAAGAAGAACAAAATGTTATTTTTACTTTGACTGGTAAACCAATTGAGAATGTTATAAGATTATTTTCGTGCTTCTACCAGTAGAACCTAGGTTGTAAGATAGAAGAGACACAAAACGCTAGTGCGCCACGAGCCCTCGACTCGCGTGGCGTCGAGGGCCGGCAGTGATTAGAGCGCGCTAACAAAGCGCCAAGAGCTCTTAACCTACATGCTCCGTTTCACAGCGGTGCATGCTGTGGTGACACTCGCTACCTCTCTCGCCCGCTGCGAGCCTGGTACCTGGACCACTCAACGGCTAATCTTACTTACGAGCAACTTTGTTACCCGAGATGTAAAATATACAGTCAAGAACAGACGACAAATCTTGTCCATTTTCCGCAACATTTTATTCAATGAAAACTCCAAATCAAGGTCCAACGGCATGGAACAATAAAGGGAAAGGGGTGCGCATAATACAAACGATCCTACATAAAACCCAAGTAATATAAAGCAACAGACAATGTTGCGAAGAGCCAACACTTCAAGACAACACGGCGCCGAAATATTTGAGTTTTATTTTACAAAACTAGGGGTACTTGTGGAGGCTTTTACGGCATCACAGAGCGCAATAAAATGGTGCTTAATAAAACGGCAGCACGAGTGTCTCGATGTGAACAAGAAACGCGTTGACACGTTCGCTGATATTGATTTGAAGCTCATATCGAATAAAGAATATGTATTCCATCGAAGCTGGCAGTGAAACAAGACATATATGGATGGCTTTCGAGACGGAAAAAAAAGTGTTATGTATTTTAACTACAATAAATATTTTTTACAATACTGTAAAGAGAGTAGTAGGTATCTTACGATTACCTACTAAATATGATTACTGATCTAACAGAACAAACCTAAACGGAAATGGAAATTGGGACTCGTTAATTAATTTAGTAGGTAAATAAAAGTAAGTTTTGTAATGCTGAGTAACAGCATACATAACTAAACGTAGTCTTAGATTTTCTTCATTTGATTCAATAAAAACAGGAGCAATGCAGAGCACGCAAATCCTGAATAATTTTCAATAAAGCGAGATAGTACCTAATCATCTCAAACCTGCCTATAGAAATACGTACACGTAGCGCATGTAACCTTTCAATTGACAACCCTTATCGGGCTCGTTTGCACAAACGGAAGAACGATACACGGCGAAAAAATATAAAAGAGACTATAAAAGCATCTTTTGAAGTCTGTCGACGTAATAAGCCGGCTAGAGAACTGGCGGTATTCCAATGTTCTCGTAATTGCAAACTTGAAAGGTGCGACACAAGTTTACGCTCGTAATTTGTTCGTAAACTTTGTTAATGTTCCCTTGACAAGATAAATTCATTTACGCTCCCTATTCTGGCATAATCTAATGTTGTAACGACGTCGCCTATCTTAAACCTTATTGCTAGATAGATTTACAACCTGAAATAGCTGTGATGAGCTTGTGTTTTCTATAAAGGGAAATATGTTGGATTGTACTTGCTGAATGCTAGGAAATATATTATTTCTTGGACATATTATTTTCTATATAGAAGTATCTAATCTATCTTATTTATAATAATTAAAAGAAAATGCGTATCCTGCAGTAACAATTGGCAATAGTTGTATTTACATATTTAAAAAATACCGATATCTTCAAAAAAGTTCTGAACACTAACATTATAATGGACAACAAACTGTTACATTATGTAACAATAAATACTTTTTATGGTATACTAGTTATACATATTTATTACAATGTCTTGAGATCTAAGCAAACCCAAGGAAACAAAAACAACCTATTTGTCCCACGCAAAGCCGCGGCAGTTCAGCTAGTTTTCTTAAGCTTAAATAATTTTCTAGAAGAAAATCTAAGTAAGTGCATAAAAATCAACGCTCATTCTCAAGTGCAATTATCGGGCACTTTTCTAAAGGACTGTAATAGTTCTTTATTGTTGTAAAATAATGTGAGCCAAGCGCATTCTCAATACGGTGTTCAGCACTCAAGCACTTTCAATAAATTATATTTCCACTTAAAGTTTCTAAGAAAATAGCAAACAAGCAATGTAAATTATTTCTTAAGTCGGCTGCACCATATAGTACCTACCTAGACTTATATATCAAACATTTTTATTATGATACGGTGCACTAAGGTGGACACTATTTATTTGGTACACTCTGTGTTTTTCTTCGTTGCGCTGAGTGGCTTACCCTTGGTTGTATTTAGGTATTAAAAACATTTGGATTCCCAAATTGTATAGAAACTACTCAGTAGATTGACTTCAAGGGCACTCATCCGCAGTACATATTATCATACATTATCCCACGAGCCCGGGTTCATTATACGGCCTTCTTGGCCGGACTTATTTACCGCACGTAAATGGAATTTCAATAAAACTGATAGGGGTCAAGCCAAGGACGGAAGTTGATTTGGGTAAGAACAGGATGCTCAAGATAATCCCAATTAAATGTGTATTAGTGTATTGTATTATTTGTATTATATCTCACATTATGTATTATATTATATGTATTCGTACACCCGTCAATTTTTTATTACTTTGCTCTCTTTCCATCCAAAGGTTGCCTGGAAGAGATCGCTCTTTAGCGATAAGGCCGCCCATTGTACTTGTTTCTTTTGTTGTTTTTGTTATTTTTGTTTCTTTGTTTTGGTGTGCAATAAAGTGTTTTGTATTGTATTGTATTGTATTGTAAATGAGATGTGTGATTTGAATTAGAACAACGAATGGAAATTCAAATTGAAAACGCGCAGATATACGAGAATGTCTTTGTTTAGAGTTACAGAGAGTCATGTAGAATTTTCTTTTTGTACTTTAGTATATTCTTAATTCTATACAAAAATAAACAGAAGTAATAGTAACGTACGCCACATTTCTCAAACCAAGATATTTGCAACGTATATACATAATGGTAATAGGATGCTGCCTGCAAGAAACCCTATTTGCAACGTTATTCATAATCGACAAAGGCCTCCCTTTATGACTTCCAGATATTACGGTGATTACGGGCAACGTTATTACTTCAAAACAAAAAATACTTAAGAGGCCTTTTACCGGAAATCGCGAATTTTTTTATAATTAGACATTTTACGAAATATTTCGATATTTTTTTCAAGAATCCGAATTTTCAACCGACATAGGTTCCGAATTTTCAACCGAAGACAAGCGCTCGCGCGGTACTAAAGGGAAATCGCCGGCGGAATGAAAAAACTACTAAATTATGGTAGTTAAATTAAAATTAATATTACAGTTTAAGCAAATGTTGATAAATATTTTGATATAAATATGACGTCCCATTGATTTAGAACTTCGGAGTTATTGAGGTTTGTTTCGAAGCATTTACGGTCGCTATTAAATTCGGTATATCTTTAGAATAAAAGCATTTAACGAAAATGTTTTCTATCATTATTGAAGAATAGGACATACGTAATATAATAAAAAATAGTTTGATCGCCTATATTCATTAGAATCTACAAATTAGAGCTCTAAAAACAGGTCTTCGAGCGTTTTTTACGATACATGTATCCGGAGAATGATTATTACTCAATATATAAACAAGTTCTCTAAAATGTGTTCTACTATTATTGTAGAGGAGAAAACGAACTATTATAAAGATGTAATTGTAATATCAAACAACGAACGCAAACCATAGAATTAGGACGAGGAAACCGAGCAATTTCGCGATTTCCGGTAACAGGCCTCTTAATAATTCATGAATTCCGATACAAAGGCAAATTAAAATAAGATCCCTACCTTTTCTATACCTAATGTATCCAGTAGTTCCACAATACCACTACAATCTGCTCATATTGTGACAAGTCGGTGGCTTTCTTCCGATAGTCCAACTCCAAAAGCAATTTACTGTGCCTTTTATAGCAGTTAGCCACCGAGATGTCGCAGTTAATTCCGCGTCATAAAGCTGACGCACAATGCCCCTTAAATGACGACTGCCGTAAAAGATTTACGTCCCAAAGAAACTTGATAGAAAAATTATGGACATCAGAAAGACGTGAACGTAAGAGCGGGAAATAATCGATATATATTTGAGCCGTGAGCTTAGTTTAGTATGCTTCTAAATTCTAAATAAGTTTTAAAACAAATTAATAAACATGCAACAATGCGTTATAATTAAAAACCGATTTAACTTATAGTGGTTGGGGAAATAGCTTAAAATCTGAAAAATAACAGCAGGAAAAAAGCATTTTCGCGGGAAAATCTAATATAAGGCTGGCGAAGACGCGTGGAGATAATCTAGTATAATAGATAAACCTGAAAACGTGGTAGTTTATAAGTACTATAATGTAAATCCACGTTAAACCTTGTGTACTGTCACTGTCAAGAGTGACCTAACCTTGGTTACAGTTCAGTGGTATCCAACAGTAGCCGGGAGCCGGATTATCACAAATAGGATGTGGCGACATTGTCCACACGCTGCGGTGCGCTGCTTCTTGTTAACCGGCGCCGGATTCTATTGACGCTCTTGCTTGACTGCCTGAAGGTACCGTGTTTGGATTCGAGTTGAATAACTAAATAGGTTTTGGATATATAGTAAGACTAGTATTGTGCGCGTTGAATAGATTTTACATGGCAATAGGGTATTGTTATTTCTTTGATAATGCTTGCTTTCGTAGCAACAACGGATTTTTATACTTGTGTAAGTATAAAAAATATAACCCTTTCTTATCATATCATATGGAACAGATAGCGTAGGTACGTACTACGTACTAGCTAGTGGCGCTATATAAAAATAATGGCCCGCTGTTTAGGTAGTACCTAATGTAAATTACACTTCAATATAATTAAGACGACGCCAATGATTATCCTAGAGACAGGCATCTTGATCTTCTTGTCACATATTCATTTATTAAGTTGCTTATTTAATATGTAACAGCAAGACGCCAGCACTCTTAATCTACATTGAATCTATTTAAGGGTCTCAAGACAGCAGAGCTATTCTATCGAGATTCCCTGGCCGTTAAGGTCGGCCCGACAATTGGGGCAGCAGGCCCATTTCTCGGTCGAACGGGCCTGACGCGGTTAGGCCCCACAACGACCCTATAATCAAGTTTCAGGCCACTCCGGATGGAAACTTTGGACATTCTACCCAAATATAGGTGTTCTGGAACTTTAACAAGGAAGTTAATTCGGCACTGAGATTGAGCAAATTTGATTCCGCAACATTTGGTGCAAATTTGAAGATCTTATAAATGTATTGATTCGTGAAAATTCTTAAAAGTATAATTTACTCCAATACTAGATTTCTGTTATAATAATTTCCCGTTGTAAAAAGTATCCTATGTCCTCTCCTGGTTCTAAACTATCTCTCCACAAATTTTCAGCCCAATCGATTCAGCGGCTCTTGCGTTAAAAATAGAGTAACTAAGTTACTTTTATCTATATTGATAATAATGTTAACCTAGCCTTTAATAATATAATAGTTAACCTAGCCTTAAATAAATTTTAGTCTCTGGGAAAAAGTACTCATAAAAAGACACTAAACTAAACCACTTCTTCTAATAAAGCACCACTTATACTTATACTACTGTTCATCGAATGGGTACTATTAGTTCCCATGGCCTACCAAGGACACCATACCAGCACTTACCGTTATTTCTACTACGAGACACTAGTTCTCTTCCTAACTAGTTTAGTTGTAGTCTAACTGCATTCTAGAAAACCATTTATTGTCGTGTGGGAACATCACAGAGGTTTTTTTACTTGCACGAGGCAATTACTAGCTTTTTTCATGTTTAAGTTCACACGGTTTGAACTTACTTAGTTACTTCATATTTTTAAATATTAAATCCATAGAACTTAAGAAGTTGCGCAAAAGTTGTTAAAATATAGAATCTAGAAACTTCAGGAGTTGAATATTTAAGAAGAAATTCATAAAATATTCCTACCGCGGTCTAAATAAAGCCAAGCTAACCACTAGTTCTTTCCACCTAAGTATTCTTTCTCTTTATTATGTATTTCGAACAAAAGACTTTCATACGAACTACATAAGAACTTCCCTAGACGTTGTCGTGCGGCCACGAGACGAGCGATTGAACGATATGGAAATGCCATCAAGATGTTTTGAATAAAATTTGCGTCGTGTGTTTTGAATGTGTTTTCAAAAGAACATTAGGTCCTCTTGATCTGACGTTAAAAGATAGGCATTGAAATAAATTCTAAACAATATTTGCATTTAAATAGCTCGATTCCGATTCGAATTTTTATACAATATTTTGCCAAGAAATTATCTCAGCACCTAAATAATTTTCTACTTTTTAGTTTGATAAATAAGTGAACGCGAGTTACGTCACCAGGGACACAGCCCTAACACAGTCCGTATATAAAACTTGCCCAGGGAGAGATCATAGCATTCAGTAAAAGCATTGCATCATACCAACATAACAACATTAAACTGCAGAAGCATATTCATGAAACCGAGTTCAAAGGCAGTAACCTCATTCCTAGATCTTATCTAAAATTCACAACGAACTCAGTACCTACTCAAGTTTTCACGTCGCGTCTTCGTTCGCTGCATTAAGATAAAACGTAGACTCTTAAATTTCCATTTAAAACAGTTGGGTTCGCTTATTTCGTGGCCATAATCTCCGTGAAGGCTTACTACGAGTGCAGCGCCATCTTTGCTGGGGATTAAATTTCAAAGGGGTTTTCTTCCCAGGGTTGCCACGTTTAAAATTTTAAATAGGTCTTGTAGTGCGGGCCTTTAGCGAGTATAGTACTTTAATGTGCACAGCTTTAAAGGAGCTTGTTTGGAAACTTCAATTGCCTGCCGATTTCACAGACCTAGGACCTAGGTTAGGTTTTGAAGCTATCTCTTGAATTTAATTGAACTCTTTGACGATGCTTTTATTCCTTTTTCGATAGCGTAGTGGTTAGCGCAACCTGGGGTGAACTGGAAGTCTTGGGTTCGACTCCCACTCTAGAATCAAGATTACGTTGTGATCATGTAATTATTTCTATACCATTTTCTAATATTTAGAAAGCTGAAGTGAGAGTCAATCACTATAGAAAATAAATATAATTGATCACTTTGTAGTTTTTTTGTTTTGTAGAGGGCTTGGAAAATCAAATACGATTTTGCTCGCGTCGGTGTTTTATGGATATTCCTGAATAAACATGTAAGTTGTCTCATAGTTAACAATTTTTTTTATTTTTATTATTATATTAGTTCACCATGACAATACTCAAATTATAGTAGTTTGTGTTTGTCTATTATTAGGATATAGGTATATTAGAATTATTACCTTTATTTAATTTGTTGTAAATGTATGATATGTATTCTGTTGGCGTTCCTTTAATAAATAAATAAAATAAATACACCCATGTGGTTATAGAACACCAGAGATGTCGGCTGGATCTAAGGACATAATAATTATTATGTAGGTAGAAGTTTCCAGTAGATATGGCAACTATTGTTCTAGCGAACTTCACTCTTACTCGTATAATCAATGCTGCAGCTTCACTGGGCGTGAACAGACAGGCAGGCAATGTGCGTGTGCATTGAAATGGACATCATATCGATAAGCTTTTGGTATTGAATCGCTTTAGGAATAAACCGTTCTAGTTGTAAAACCGTGCTATTCGGGAGTCTTGAGTTTTCATGAGCAAATATTGTCCTTCATTTTATACATATTTCACGAAGTACAGCGTCCCGAAAATCTTTGAAAAATTACGTGATATTCAGAATTTGTTTTCCGATTTCATTTTACAGTTACCGACATATTCGCCTCTTCGTAATAAGAATGAAAGTTCCTCGATCATCTGCCAAATAAAATGTAACGCTTTAACTGCGGTCCCCTTGCACACGCCAGAACTAGGCTTCACTTCCAGTAATGGGATCGGGTCTGTCACGACTAACAGAATACATTTAAATACATTTAAATTTCAGAATACTTGATATTAAAATCTTATTTTTGGAACAAATAGTTGTCGAAGTTAGTCTTATTCTCCGAATCGCCGGAGCTTCGTAGAATTTAAGCAAATTTATCATAGTTTAAATTTAATCAAATTTATCATATTACACATATTTATTACCATAGGTATCTATGGATAGTGATTGATAGTTTGTATGAGTAGGGTTATAAGATCAATTTAAGAAACAGAAAGCATTTAAAATATTATAAGAGAAGATTGATCAAAACTATCAAAATTTTCTAGATTTTCTAGCCACTACGATTACAAGTTGGGACCACTTTATATAAAAATGACATTCTACAATTATCAATTAAAGTTTGCACCTGTGTTAATTCCATCGAATCCTGTTATCAAAAACCAAGATAAACTTGATCCCCAACTTGTCATCGTATGCGACAGGTGTCCAGAATTTTATTTTTTGTTTTACCCGTACATCATAACATAACATGTTTTTGCATTCACCACAGATGTGATCCTAGACAGCGTTATTGCCAATTCTTACTTTTAAATACTTTTACCATATCGTTAACAAAGTAGGTACTATAGTGTAGCCATTAACACTGTCAATGTATTGTACTCATTGACTTCTCCATGTGATCTTTAGGATTTTATGGAAATAAATAACATAAATCTGCAAATCTTTAATCTTAAATGCACAAGCTCGGTGGCACCACCACACCGTGCTGTAGATACGAGCGTGTGTATAACATACATTTTAAAAACCCGTTCAACTAAGTTAGCATAAAGTGAAACAAAAGAGTCTAGAACTGTAGGGGTTTTCAGCTGGGATTCATTTAAATATTTTAATGGGCGCATCCCAACAATTAAAATCGGAAAAATCTTACACCGACACAACTAATCCGCGGGATTCTTGCGAAATGTATTTTCTGGCACTGAGCTATTCCGCCAGTGTTGCCGTAATACCTTTTTCCTTCTTTTATGGGATTTAAGGCTTATAAATGGCATTGTACTGAGTGGGTGGTTGCTTTTGTTTGGTTGTGCTGATCGCAGATAAGATTCACGCTTTGTGACTTGATTAATTACGATCCCTTTTTGATGAATTGCTCTTTGTTTGTAGCCTTTAGAAAACCTTTGGAAGGTAACCCGTTTAAATGACCTATTTGTTTATGTTAAGTGCGGCTTAAGCATGATTATTTCTTAATCTACTTTGGAGAAAACTTTTCTTTAGGAAATACCATTAAAATTTGATAAACGCATAATAATAAAAAAAATACTCGTGCATTATGCTTTTCTTCCAATTCAGAATAAATTCTGAATTTACACATTTAAAATGTATAAAATAAACGGATTCTTATTTTTAACAAAATAGGTATTTAACAAAATTTAATAAACCTTAACGGAATGAAAACTTTTGAAACAGTTTCAGTAAATTTATTTATAAATTCATTCCGCCAAATTATGTTTTATTGTATATAGAGAAATACCCTGGTACCAATATCAAATTTGAATTTTTGTGTCATTTTATTTTAATTCTGGCTCTCCGCCCGCGGCTTTAACTGGAAATTAAGTTTCAATTTCCAATAATAGGTACCTAATTCTATCCAAAGTGATGTTAGTTATATTATGGAATACCACAGCTTTAATATAAAGCTTCTTAGTCAAAGTCGATCTCTTTGACTAAGAAGCTTTATACCTATATAGACTCCTCGTTAGACCTAATATTAGGTATAAGGTTTTATCATTATAAAGTTTTTTTAATTATTTAATTTCTCTGAAATAATTTCTCATCAACAAAATAGTTTGCCAATTTGATTGGATCCAACACCGCATAGCCCAATCAAATCAAATGAAAAGCTTAGAGGAAAGTAACTAAATATGGAATACCATTTTGTTTTTTAGGTATAACTTAAACAAATATAAAAAATCAAAAACTTTTAATGGTAATTATAAACAATCATATATTTAGTTATTATATGGTAACAGTCTTGTATTAATATTATTAATTTTAAGGACTGAAATTTCTTTAAAACAAAATCAACAAAAAGGTAGCTAATTATGGAATAGGCCCCCAAATATGGAACACTGTAAAAACTATGAAAAATCAACCTGAAATTGTATCATACATTTTAGGAACTTTGGTAAAACTAAACCTAACATCAATCATTTGCATAAATAACAAAAACAGGTGTCGAACTCTGCTCCAGCGCAATCAGTCGTTATGTGCCCAGAGCCCCCACATGAGACATTTGTTCCAGATTTCCCCTATTCCATATTTGGAATTTCTAACTAGTTTAAACTTCTATTCACACATTTATACTCAATAAACTTAGCCTATAAAATTGCTTTAAAACTTTGAAACAAACATGTATACAGTACAAAGAAGCAATAAACACAATCCTGTTTGCAATATTTTTACGAAAAATTCTTAATATTTGCGTACCTTAGAAAGTTTTCACACAGCGACAAAACAGAACGCTCTTACCACGGACAAAGTACTCGCCCGAGTGACACGTCGAAAGATACACGCGCGTGTAGTGATTAGAAGAGATAAATGATCGCAGCTCCTGGCGTTTAGGAATATCTGTTTTCGAGAAATGCCGGTATTCCAAATTAGGATCCTATTCCATATATGGTTACTTTCCTCTACAGTTGGTCCAGACCGCACGTAGTGTTGTACTAAAGTTTAAATGCTGCAAGTACTGCTCGCACATTGTGACCTAATGGACTAACAATGTTGAGATTGGAGTGTATGAAACTAAGTAGGAATGAAATGAATGTGCAAAATAGCCGGATAATTTGATCCTAAAAGTCGGTCTCAAAATAACTTAGGTCTACGTTTTAATGTGAAATGTGTATTAATGGAAATGTTGTTATCGCTGCAAGCATGTTATATTATTAACCATTTAAGAATTTATTTAATTATTATATTAATCTCATCCTATTTTTCATTTATATTTCTATATTACTAGCTACAAAACGTGAAGAATTTAGAATGACGCGTCGTTTAGACTGTGTTTATATTTTTATTTTTTTCTATTTTATTCAACAATCTAAATTGTTAAAATTATTTAATATGGTTTACTTTATTTGAATATGTTTATAATGTTAGATAAGTATTTTTAATACATAACTAATAATAATGTACTTCGGAAGAGCGATTCCTCCTAACACAAGTATTACACTTAAAAGGAGTTGATATCATTATGTGAAACTTTGGTAAAAATAAACAATTTTGTATTTGTAATTAAATGTCTGTAGCGGTCCGGACAAAAATAAAAAATGCACACGGATCCCAACTCTAGAGCATAAGCTGAATAGTTATCTAGATAATATTACTACGGCTATCTGAGCGCGCAGTCTGCTAATAGGATGCGAAATGTAATATTCCAAGCCAGTTCTAGCATTCTGAACCATAGTGTCTAATATACATACTTCATGTGATATTATAGAATTTGTTTTCTAGACATTTTTCTAATCTGGAAAAAAATCATACTAAGACAAATAATGCATAAAAATTCTTAACTTTGAAAAGATTATTTTAATTTCAGAATTCAAGAAAACCTAAACTACAAAATCGTACAAAAGTTCTTTTTCCAATTAGTATTCTAAAAGTAAGTTAGAGTCATTGAAAACGATAAAGAAAAAAATATGTTGAATTCTTAATATTAAATCAACACATTAATATTTCTTACCACGACGGCATAACTTTTAGTTTATTCTTTCTCTTATTTCTTAATATAAAAATACACCCATGATTCCTAGAATTATAGAACATATAATAGTCGACAAAAACTTAAAGCACTATATTTCTACCTCTAGCTTCTATTCTGACGGTAGCTCAGTAAGGGTTGGACTAAAATCAATAAATACTTAAGGCGGCCTTGACTTGAAACAATTCTAATTAACTGTTCTTATATTATCGATCGTAGGTCAATCAAAAAACATGCTCAAACAAGGCAATTACGTCGCTAAAAACGTTGACAACATAATTTTAACTGATATAGAGAACGTAATGTATAAAATCATCTAAAATATCGATACCGGGCAGTATTATCGTACAGAATAACATATTAAATTAAATAAATACGGCTTCTTTAGATTATTAATACTCTACGACATGCGAAATTTATTTCCTACAGCTTAAAGGCTATAAAATGTTACGCAATCTATCTAATCCTTCGAAATACGGACCAAAAGCCCAATAAATGATCATTAAATAACTTTTATGGTATCGCAACGTTGTTAGTCGTCTTTTCAGCTACTATTTAACACGCCTTGAAAACATTGCCATCTTACAATCGATTTTCGACTTAAGAGTCGTAGTGCGAAGGTTCAAAACAGGTCCTGGTAGAAAATAAGCCTATCTTACCTGTCCAGCATGGAGCACGTCCAAAAATATGGCAAAAACACTGATAAAAAGCACGGCGCGCGACATTTCTGCGGCCGCGTTGCGCGATGCTTCCAAGATCCCGACTGGCGATTTGACGTAAGCGTCCGACGCCGAAAACCTGCGTACTAATCGTGCTACAGCAATATAGACGTACCTACTGTGGTATAGATCGACCCTCCGAGGGCAGAGAGGGGCGATACAACAGGCCCCTGAGTGCGAGGGAGACGGTAGAGGGAGGATAACGCACGCGCAGTACCCCAAACGCATCGTACAAAGAGGACTCTATCGAAGGGTATGGCAAATGCCGTCTTCGTCTGGCTTTGTCTGGATTTCCCAATGATTATGCGTCATTTCATTTTAGTAGAAGGCGTTTTGATTAGATACTGATATGGTTTTAGGGGAAATTAGGCTTAATAAGTTAGGCAGAGGGGTACCCTATAGCGACCTAGTACACAAGTCTATCTGGCTAGACGTAATCGTAATTGAATTGGCTTTATTCATGAGGCATTTACCAGATTTCGTGTCCTTGAATGGAGATTTTTAATTAAATCACGACTGAGAATATTTTATTGAGAAACTAATTATCTGTGATGAGGTTGGAAATTATTTCATTTTAGAAAATATAAAAGTGATTTACGTAGATATCCGTACAAATTATAAGGAATACAAATCAAAACAAAATATATCAGTTAAAATATAGTAGGTACCTACTAGCAAATTACTATAATATGCATTGACTATAAGAATATAATGCTGAATATACAGATGTACCTACTCCTCTAAATAAACAGTTGAACGACGCCGGTTAGTTTACGGTAGTAATCAGCGGTTACTGTTATTGCACCCGAAACAGTTCACAGCTTCGAAGGAACATTGTCATTCTGAACAATGGTCATCAGGTGGAACAACTGACTATTTAGACTATCAGTAGTAATAGGAAGGGTATGGAAATGGAATAACTAGGTTCAATTTAAGGTATTTTATACACAATGTGCAATTGAGCTAGCTTTTTTGAAGATCAAAGAAAATTTGTTTAATTATTATCTAACTATTTACAAACAGTAAGTAAATGGCGATAAATTAATGAATATAAGATTCCTATGGTATAAATAATATATAGTTTTATAATATAGTAGATTTAATAACGAAAAATCGAATAGGGGACGTGGGGACATACAAACAAGTAAATTATAAAGCCACTACAATCACTCTTTTAGTTTTTCCTGAGATTGCTAGAGTAGAGATTCCCTCGAGTAGCAGACATTCTGACAGCCCACAAGTTTAGAGACCTTAGAATTCTGTTCTAAAAGGCATTTTGCTTCGTAGGTAATTTGATTTCTAGGTAAAATTATCAGGAGAGTCTAGAGTATAAAAACATTTTATCCACGTTTTATATTTTTACTATTAGATATAGATCACTATATTGATATTAGAAATTAATTATTTCTAAATCTTTATTGCCCGTTTATTTATTTAAGAAACCATGATTAAAACCTACCACTCAATCAGTAAGAGTTAGGTAAGGCTGTTTTTATAGGGTGTGGCTATAAAATAGTTTCGTGACGTAAACTGAACGAGTATGAAGTTAAAACGGAAGCGTATGGCCACGTCATGGGCCCGGGCAGCTGACTCATCCACGAGAGGGGTTGTTTTTGTACGCTCGTTACAAGGGGATTCCTGTAATTAGTTAATTCCTAACACGACGGTTTTTGTGGAAGGAAAACGGTGGCGTTTTTGTTTTTAGTTGACCGAGTTTTTGGGTTAAGTTCCTTTGGGAACTCTAGTTTTTGTAGTGTATACGTATACTTTTTGTGTATCTATTGTTTAGGTACTTACACTGCCCAATTGTTTTAATAAATCGATAAATCTTTGTTTTACTACAAATTCTAATCATAACATCATAATTACTTTAGTATTACAGAGACAGTTTATCGCTACAATAGAAACGTAAAGTCTTATGAATATAAGACTTTATAGTACGGGAGGCGACGATGCTAAATGGGGATTTACTCGAGCGTCAAAGAGACCTATTGGGTTGCATTTGGTAGATGATAAGAAGAAAAAAATTGTATGAGACCGATGTGTTTCATCAGTGGGGGAAGCGACCATAGATAATTAAAAACTTATTTTAAAAAATACTGTTGTATGGACGTACTTAAGCGCGTCAGTTAGTGATAGATTCTATAAATCAGATGCAATAAATTGAAAATCAGCTTAACATACTTACATACTTAAAAATAATTTAGGATATATGATTGATAATATACGTTTGTAAATCTTATTGTTTACACGATTGGGGTGAGTGTACGTAAACGTTAAAAAAATAAAAATCGCGACTCATTTTTTTTGACTCATTTTCAAAAATATGAACAAAAAAATCGGCATTTCCAAAGGTGTTAGAGCGTCAGATTTAGATGTATATGGTTCATCTTTATGTTCCGATTCTACCATATCTTAATCTGACGATTATATAAAGTGATTCGCCTAATCTGACAAAAGTAAATTTTGTTCCTTTATAATTCACGTTCGAACATAGATAGATTTTTTATATTTGGTGGAGGTACTTGTCTGGGTACTAGCTATCTCCAGTATCTTAATCTGACGCGCTCGAGTAAATCCCGAAATCCCCTCTTCGGCTCCCCTACTATTACGCCCTTTGATAAAGCCCCGTGTACCTACCCGTGCCACATGCAAAGATAAAATAGAAGTATCCTAGTATATATGTACTTATTAAAATATAAGTAACTACATATAAAATTTTTGGAAAGAGGTTTGTTTTACTGATATTTATGTTGGTGTTAATCGTATTTATTTTCCCAGTTGAGAGAGATTGCAATATGACCCGAATTAAAAAGTACATAATACAATATTCATAAAATATTACCTATCCCGACTAGGTAGTCAAGCTACACTAATAAAGCTGCCTGCCAACCAGACTGACCCAGAAACAATCCGAATAAAGGCCAAAAGATGTGTAGGTATAGGGTAACCACACGTTATGACTTATGTACTTTTACTTCAAGTTTTTAACAACACCTTTAGGATTTTAACAAAGTCTTTACTAATCTCCAATGAAGGCCTCTATAGGTAACGTACCTCTACTGAAGAATCGTGTGCAGTAGACACGGTTCTTTCCAATTGATTTTAATAAAGGCTTCGTGGCCTATGTCCTTCTCTTTGACTACTGGTATAAAATATACTTTATATATATAAATAAATATAAATATAAATTTGGTTCGCTGATAGAAATGGGGAGATACTACTCCTTGGTCGGTATAAACGGTTACTTCCCAAATCCCGCTTAAACAAAATATCCGGTAAATTAAGGAATAAGTGTCACCGAGCGAGGAATACGCCAAGTAAAGATGGAGTGCCTGAATGCCCATAAGAGACATTTCGCTTTACAAGATCATACGGTTCATACGGCAGTTCGCTTATTGGGCCAAGGCGAGCTGCTTACCAGAATATATATTACGACCCTATTTTCTTGTCCCAAAAGCCATTTTTTATCCGTCCTATTTAAAATTTTAAGAATAAAATTCTTAAACCGAAGTCTCGCATATTATGTGTATACCACTACGCACGCACTTGGCCAGCGTGGTGAAAACAGGCCTAATAATTTTCGCCAGAAAAAAAAGTTAATAGGAATGGGAATGTAAATAGGGGTGATGATGATCATTGTGTGTAAAATAGTTTTGAAAATATTACTTCCGCAAATCTAGAACATTGTTACGCTTATATCGCTACAAAATGCTTTCGATTCGACATTTTAGCAACCAATATGTAGTAGAGTCAGTCTTTATGAGTAATGTTATCGCTGTCCGGGTGCACCTTATAAATGTAATCGCTTCCATTGAGGTACTTCCGATTATGTTACCTTGTAAAAATACAAAAAATAAACCCAAAACGTAATAACTTAGTCTAGAAGGACTTCAAGGGTTTCCGAAGCACAATCTATTAAAATTCAGGGGTTATACAGACCTTCGACCAAAATAAAATTATACCAAAGCCTAGCTTCGGTTGACCTATTTCATGAAACATAGAAATTCAGCCCAGGCTCTGCTATAAATTTATTATGTTTTCTATATAAAATGAAAATTTATTGGGAGTTTTGTAATCCACCCTTGTTTACGCGTGACTGCATCAAAGGTCAAACGTTTAAAGTTCCACTAGGTCGGTATATCGATCGACAAATGAAGGTCTCGACATTCATAATCATTACCTCTATTTACGTTCCCACTGCTGGGACACAGGGGCTTCTCTTGACGAGAGAGATTAGGCCCTTATTCACCACACTGGTCTAGTGATGTTAAATGACAGATGCCCTGCAAACTTTGAAAAATTGATGATTGACAAACATGCCGTTTTCCTCACGATGTTTCCATTCACCGTTAGAGCACGTGCTCACAAAGCGTACATACATTTTTCAAGAAGAAATATCTATAATGCCTACACGAGAAGGATATAGGTATCTGTCTCGTAGAGTCAAAAGCGAATGGAGATATGACGATTGTTGGCAGACCATCCAGTTCCGGGCTTAATCGAGATATTATTGATCCTGGAATTCCATTGCATTGTTATGCAATTTATACAAGGTTTAGTTCGTGCCAAATATCACAACGTGAACCGTGCTTGGAAATTGACTTGCGACGAAAGAGCGTGTGTGCATTTTCTACTTTAGCTAACTAGTAAAGTTATTTAGTAATCCATATTTCTGCACTATTTAGTACACAACATTTGAACTTAAAGTAATAAAAACATAAGTACCGAGATATTTAAATAAGTGTATAGGTACTTATTTCCATTTCAAGGAAATTACGAGCTAAATAAAATTATTTATTTTTAAAGACTTAGATAATGCTCTAACGGAGAAGGCAAACATCGTGCGGAAACCGGCATATTCTGAAAAATTTGTTTGAGAACTTTTTTATATAGAAAGTTCTCAGACCATGTTGGTTTTCTCACGATGTTTGCCTACACCGTGTTTGAGTTTTAAAAGCTCATCTAGATATTTTACTCATGACTTTCAAAATTAAAGTCGAATGTAGATACCTACTCTCTAAGTCAACACGGCTCTATACATTATACGGCTATAATACAACCAGTCTCAATTAATTTCCTCGTCGGTTCCTGACAGAGGCATGATTTGAGAGCCCGTCGATCGGTTAGCGAGCCTCTTGGGTTTGACGTATATATTCGGATACCACTCGCTCAATCCTTTATTAATTTGAATATTGCGGATCAAAGAGAATCTTCAACTACCATTTTGGTTAGATTGATAAGTTTTGATTATGGGTAATTGTTTTAGGGAGGTTTTGTAGGCAAGGAAGGTAAAGTTTATTGTTTTATGAAAACTTTGGTGACTCGTGTTTGGATATTTTTTGTAGATTTAATTAGGTACCCATATTGTTTTTGGCACTGTAGAAGAACCACATTATTTATATTTATATAATACATAAGCGCCAATGTAGCCTCCTTAGAGGGAGTTGAGGAAAATTCCGAAGTAGGTACCGATGCCGTTAAGCGGAAAACTTTGTGTTTTCCTTTCAGTTTCCGCTGACGCTCGCTAATTTATACGAATTTCCCGGTAATTTGTATCGTACCGCACTATTTTTCTTTAACAAACTAGTTAGGTTGCTAACTTCTTACCCAAAAATATACCTACTTTGTCACTCAGCGACCACATCGCTTTAGATACCTACCACCTTCCTTTATAAATAACCGACATAGACTATGAGTAATATTGAAGGCTGAAGATTTTGATTGTAGGTTTGAACGCGCTAATGTATCTCTTGATATTGTGCTTCATAACTTAAGTATTCGTCTAAAAAGAAATAAAGTTAGGTCTACACTATTCTCCATTCCGGCATTCCCACACACACATTCTGCTACACAGCTGATTGCCCGTCTGCGGCAATCGTGACGTCATGGCATGCAAGCAATCTAGACTAGTGCCTGCCTTTGATCCCATTGCGGAGCTTTTCATCAATATGTCGCTGGTGGGTAGAACAAGAAGATTAATAACATGGTTTTATATATACTACACATAATATTGTATGTGATTGAATTCGATAGGTAGTACTTATTTTTTGTAAATAAACCTAGGTACCTCATCTAGACCCTAATAAGGATCTCTTCAAGATTTACAAATGGTGGAAGTTAATATATTAAGATACATCTTATTATTGATAGATAATCTTAGTATTGAGGCCAATCTTGCGTGTTTGGCGCTCACTAGGGGAGGCCTATATGCAGCAGATCGAACGATGATGATGATATGGAGCGAACAAAACAATATAATGTTTTACCGCGAGTGAACTTTGAATCTTATATCGCGTGAAAATCCGTAAAGCGCATAAAGTCACGGTGAAAAATTAGTTGTAAAAGATACAAAGAAATGCACTAATGATCTTGTTTCGGGAAATGCAAACTCTTATCTCATCCATTACTGCTAGTAACTAGGTGTATATACCTACTTATCTGGTGTCTCTGCCAACATCTTTTCATTTTTTGTCGGAAGTAGGTTTCAGTAAGTTTATATAAGCACAAGCGTCATAATTAGGCAGCTTGCCCTGTGATATGCTGAAGAGGTAACCCAAATCGTTCTTAAAGGCCATGTTGTGCCGGCCTATGAATAGAACCACTTGAACAAATGAATAATGAAGTTACGCATGGATCGTCAGGCAGGAAAGGGTTAAGAGCGTCGAATTTTCGTTTTACCTAGGTAGGTACCTATAAGCCGCGCACATGAAAAAGATATCTATAAATGGCGTCCACTCGCATGCGTTCTCGCTCACTCTCTATCGCTGTCTATACTCACACAGTGAAGTACGCGCTACAAAAAAATAGTCAGTCAGGCCTAATTCGCACGAGAGCTTTTTTAACGTCCGTTAAAAAAGCGTTCAAATAGAACATTTGCATACCCAAGTACGTGTTCACACGTCGGCGCTTTTAGAACGCGACGCTTTTTAGGGTTCCGTAGTCAAATGGCAAAAACGGAACCCTTATAGATTCGTCATGTCCGTCCGTCCGTCCGTATCTTAGATAATAGAAAATAATTCTATATTCCTTGTTCTGAGGTCCGTATGTCCATCCGTCCGTCCGTCCTTCCGTATGTCATAGCCGTTTTACTCCGAAACTATAATAGCTATAAAGCTGAAATTTGGTAAGTAGATGTATTCCGTGAACCGCACTAGGATTTCATAAAAAGTTTGAAAAAAAATCAATTACATTTGGGGGTCCCCAATACTTAGAACCGAAACTTTAAAAATTCAATTAAAATTAATTTTTGATTTAAAAGCGTTCGTATGAATGATCACATTGAAGACGTTATAAAAGCGCCGACGCCGGGTTTATAACGCAAAGCTGTTTAAACTCTTTACTTTACTTTACTAAAAAAATAATTTTATTTAAAATAAGTATTTTGTAAAAAAAACTCTGTAGGGACCTAGATAAAAATACTATTTAAATAATAATAATAATACAATAATACCGTGGAAATATGCTCGAATTACAAATCATTTTGCTATTACGTTTTTATGGAAAATTCGTCGTGACGCCGGCCTGTTTGAGAACTTGTTTTGCCAACCGTACCATACGTACCCGCCGCCATTGCCAAATATCATTTCTAATTGCGCAGGTTATACCTAAATGAGACTTTACCGGACCTCACAAAACAAGGGCTCAGTGTGTCCGATTTTTACTAATTACTATCCATACGATACAAATTATATTCTTGCATAGAAAAAAGTAGATACAAAAAGCATTTCTCAGGTTCCTGTACGAGCGAAAATTTTAATTTTATCGTTTCCTGTATCCAACCAGGTTCTGGTAGAAATACTTACAGTGCAATTTGGTTTATAAATAGAGCGAAATTCGAACGACAGTGAATAGCCGTTGACTTTCCATCGAACGTCAACATCTATGAAGCATCATACATAATACGTTCAGCTCCGCGCACCCCATAAACTTGCGCCATATATCACAACTGCCATTAATTCCTACTTCCGCGACATTTGGCTAATGCCACGACCCCTTCGTAACCCCTGTTTGGAGTCTCTTTGACTGGGAATGTACTAAGTTTGGATTTTGGCTTTACTAACTTTCAACCCGAAGCTTTCCCGCTTTGTAATGGATTTTCCCGCAGGTCTTGCGGTAAAAATAAAAAACTTCTGAACGGCTGGACCGATTGATGATTTTGTTTTGTATGCGTTTGGGTGGGTTCGATTCACAAATCAGCCCAGCAGATGGCGCTGTACTTGCGGTAAAAATAAAAAAAAGCCAAAATCGAACCCGCAACCTTCAACGGTTAAATCATAGTGTTTGGAATCTATAAATAGGTATATATATCTATCTACTTGCCACAGAGTTAAATTACTGCGCAACCCTAACTAAAAGTTATGTTCTGTGGTTATGGTAAATAGATACTTAGATTTTCTTTTACATTCAAATTTTATTCATATTTCTACTCGTGTGAATGTCACTAAACTTCTGAACGGCTGGACCGATTGATGAATTTGTTTTGTATGCGTTTGGGTGGGTTCGATTTACATATCAGCCCGGCAGATGGCGCTGCATAGGTCAACTAGTAAATAATAACTAATCAATATGTAAACTAAATATTAAGTATATAATTATAAAAATTACAAGACTTGTTTTATTTTAAATTTTAGTATAATAAACCTTATACAAATAAATAACATCAATTTATACAGTTAGATATATTTATTTAACGTGAAAATATACACAAACTATTGTAAATATAATTTTCTAAGGAATAACAAAAATAGGTAAATTCAATTTCACAATATCACAAAGTATTCTTAAAATAAATTAATTGGTCTTTGTATTTTCATACTGATAAAATATATTGTTATTTTTTATAAGCATATCTCTGATATTTAATCTCAAACGATTATAATAATGATCTCACCCTCTATGCACAACCGAAAACTAAACCTTTTCTTGTTATAATGCAATTAGCATCTGTTACTAAAAATCTTTCGCAAAGACAAATTACTTTTAACTAGAACAAACATGATATTTATCTTATGCATAAGAAGTTAATACAATAAACCAATGCTATTTCGATTTTTTTAATGATTAGTGTATAAGTTTCACAGGTACAACGTAAATACAGATATAATTCGCTGTTTTCTCGTGGTCCCAGGATTTTGTCCCATTAATGGGACCACGAGGGAGAACTAACTACCCTGTGTCCCAGCTGTGGGAACGTAAATATATTGTTTAACCTACTCTACAGAATGTAATTGCTCATTAAAACACCCCGCATACTTTGTTGGCTGGTATAGCTTTATCTGAAACAACAATAATTTCATTATAGGTCAAACTCAATACCTTTATTTTTATTGAAACAACGATTTACATGGTCAGAAAAAAATTTCATCCATAACTCATTTATGTAAATTACAGTTCTTATTCCAATTTCAAAAAGTCTTTATTTAGTGACCAAAATATAAATATACAGATATATTATATTATAGTAAACATACATAGTTAAAATTAGAGTTAAATACCAAATAACTACAGTTCTTACACTAAATCTCCAAACAGATAGTTATTGGTGCTACTACTATACTATTTCTAAACTAATTTAACAATTATATATTAGACTTTTTACTAGATGTTCTTTATGTACCCAATCGTGAATAAATGAATAGGGTTATTCCCAAAAATTCCCCCTGAAAAAATCTCGCTTAGGGGGGATTTTGGGAATAACCATATTACCATTATATATCACTAGCCGACCGCCAAAAGCTTCGCTTGCTTTTTTTCATAAAATATAGCCTATAACCTTCCTCAAGAAATGGACTATCCAATACAGAAAGAATTTTTTTAATCGGACCAGTGGTTCCTGAGATTAGCGCGTTCAAAGTTCAAACAAACAAACAATCAAACTCTTCAGCTTTATAATATTAGAATAGATTCACATAAACACACCCGAACATTTTTCATGAATAATAGACTCAACTCACCAATCATCTTCGGGTACGGTAAATTGAGATTCTCCATAATCTTCACAAACTCATCAATAGATTTGGTCAGTCGTGGATTGTATAATTTCTCCTCCCGCACCGTGGTCGCAGTCTGTCCTCTGTAGTCGTGCGCCGGGTACAGGGTGTAGTGTTCTGGTAATGAGAATATCTTGTCGTGGACAGATCTGTAGAGGGTTTTGGAAGAACCTTCTTGGAAGTCTGTGCGACCGCAACCGCGGATTAGTAGCGCGTCGCCCGTGAAGGCTAGCTTCTGGAAATAAAGATAATTAATCATTTATTTTTCATCGGATTTGGATGTATGGATGTTAGCAGAGGGCCGTGGTGGATGACCATAACTGAAGGAGGCTTTTACCCAGCGGGTATATACTGTAGACGATGATGAAAGACTTCTCTCTCTTTCATCTCTTCCTTCATTCCGAAACTCGATGGTTCAAATACACAGCGACTTTTCTTCTTTAAACAAAATATGTGCCCTAAAAGAATGCATGCTCTAACGGTGAAGCCAAAGAGTGTGAGGAAACCGGCATGTTCTGAGAATATTGCACAATTTTAAGGACATGTGACACCAAACCTCAACTGGCTAGCGTGGTGAATTAAGGCATAAACTTTCTTGTCAAGAGAGAAAGAAGTCCAGCAGTGAAAACGCATATAGTAGATGGCATCGCGGCCATGAAGCGATTCGAACTTGACCTCATTGCAGCCACAGAGATACTATTTTTTCTTTTTATAAATATCGCTGGAAAACTCACACAGCGACATATAGCCCTGTGGCAAGCTTAGAGTTGTGTTACAAGTGCTAAATTTCTGGTATACTTAATATAAAATACATGCATAAATAGATATTGGATTGAATACTCACTTGTGAATGACAGATGTAAGTGAAACATCCGTTGGTGTGTCCCGGAGTCGCGGCCGCCTCGAGCACGTGCGAACCGAACCTGACCTCGTCGCAGTCGCACAGGTACTTGTCAGCTTTGGCCCCGGAGTCGCAGCCGATCACGGATTGCACTCCCGGTATCAGGGCCTTCAGCTTGCCTGTGCCCGTTATGTGGTCGGCGTGCATGTGTGTATTCACTGGAATTAAGATCGAAACTTTTATTTTACTACTAGCTTTCCGCGTTTTACACTTTTACACTTTCCGCGTTTTACACTTTCCCGCAATTTTCTTTGCTATAAAATTCACACACAGCCCGAGACCTTTCCAACGAATGCAAAATTGTGGAAATAGGTTTGTGCGTTCTGGAGTTATAGCGTCAGGAAGGAAAACCCGACCTATTTTTATATAGTAGAATAAAAACTGTCGTTGTATGATAAATTCATATTGAGATAAACGTTAATAAGGTTCGTGTATTGCCCGTTTATCTCAATACGAAACATTTATGCGTAACATTGCAAAACATTTCCCTTAGCACACAGAAACTAACCAGAGTTACAATTCATTTTGAAAATCGGGAGTTACTCACGCACTCAAGAAACGGCGGATATACATAATATCGTCACTGAATGCGTGAGTAATTCCGGATTTCCAAAATGAATCTTAAATTATTACAAAGGGGCCTACAAAAGAAGGGTAATTTAGGGTAAATTCTGTGAATGTATTTAAAAACCCTAAATAAAAAATTAGATGATCATTGAAGATAACGATTGATTAGAATATGTCTGACATCATTGTTAATTACATGACATCATCAGGTATTATTGTGCAACAGAGGTAGGTACTTATCTATGCCCAACAAACGCTTTCAAACACGCTATCAGATAAAACAAACAAACCTCGATGTAAACTAGCAGTTAGCGAACGTGCGAAGGTCCGCGGGTAGCGGGTTTAATTCCCACTTTGACACTAAAATTTGCACACTATGCCAATATTTATTGCAGGTGTTCTGAGTGTTTTCTATGTATAGTAAAAATATCTACGTATATATATATTCCATAAAGTATATTAGTTATCTAGTACCCGTAACACAAGCTTCGCTCATACTTCGGGGCAACATGTCTGCTGTTGCTGTCTGAATTGTCTGAATTGTCCAGCAATCAATCAATCATGTATTTTGACATAAAATAGTGTACAATATAAACGAATACATGGGCTCCTGATCCTGACTAGCCGTAGCTGTGTTACAGGAACCTAATTTCGCAATAAATATACTTTACTTTTACTATCTATATAACCTTCTGATAGCCACTTAATTAAACTTACTGGCATATTTTAGTTTGAAGCCCAGTTGGTTGATCAGAGTGGCGTCTCGTTCCGCGTGCTCGTACACCGGGTCTATGAGCACGGCGTCCCGCGAGCGCGTGTCCGCCAGCAGGTACGTGTACGTGCTGCTGACTGTATCGAACAACTGGAATTAACAAAAAAAGATTTTATGTATAATACATTTATTCTGTGGGTGTCTGGGTGTTATGTAGGTTTAATAAAAAATATCTATCTATGTATGTATATACCTATATTACATCAAGGAGTTAGGCTGGTTAGGGCCGACTTAGGCAAGGGGACAATTTAATTAATTAATTATGTATATTATATTAAGTATATCAGAAATCTAGCACCCGTAACACAAGCTTCGAGCTTACCACGGGGCTTGTTGTCGCTGTGTAACTTGTCCAATCACATTTTATTTATTTATTTACATGCATGTTAGGTAGTGTAGGTGTATTGTATATGCCTGCCTGAGTCTCAACAAATTATTTAATAAAAAATATATTTATATTGTATTTATTTATTACATTCTCTAACCCAACAACAATGATTATGTGTCGTATCTTTATTCAAATACTTCTTGTTCAGTAAAATTGAAGGTTCAGTTACACAATTTCGCTAACGACGCCGACGCTGCAAAGCAAAACGCGCAATTATTTCAACAGCGGAACATTTTGATATGTTGAAATATACCATGTGCTAACTTAAATGTAGAACTAAGTGCACAGAATACACTAAGGTAATACAGACAGGGAACCTGTTAATTGACTATTACAAATAATTCTTAATATTTTTATATTCACTAAATAAATACTAGAACACTTTAATCACATACCTGTCTAAAGAAGAAGTTTCCTTCCATAGCTGAAGAGAGGTTTCTGACTTGTGTAACGCTGAGTGCGCGCGCGGCGCCGACAACCTTCCAACTGCCTACAGCCATCTTGAGCATGCTGAGAACAATTTCCGTAATTACACAAGAATTTTTAAATTGCATCTTGCACTTGTGTGGGTTTTGTTCAACACATATCTTCATGTTTGCAATAACATTAAATACTTATTATATGGGCACATTGTTATTGCAATGATAATTCATATAGGTAGGTACATAATGAGTTTAGTTTACATAAACAACACTTGTCTTGATGAGCAACATGCACTGTATTTTCAGTTCAGCTCTTTGAAATTATATATTGGTATAAACTTATATATTATATATTGAATTATAAATTGATGAAATATAAACATAGACTTTAAACATAGGTAAGACTTTGTACATGATACATAGACTATTTTTTATAATTTTGCTGTATGTAACTTACTTAGAAACAAAGATGTGAGCAGATAGCTTATAAATAAACAATAGATAGGTAAGTATACTTAGTGTAAGATATTGAAGTTGGTATCTCAAGGGTGTCGATAAAATTTATCAATAGTGATTAACAACAAACAAGAGCTATATCACTTATAAGGTGTGACTTTGCTCAGCAGTGTACACTGTGTACAGCTTCAAATCATCAGTCAAGGAGACACATTCAAAAAAGTAAACGACAGAAGGGAACATAATTTAAAAGGGCCAAGTCCAATAACGGAAGAACTAACTAACTAACTAATAGAAATAGAGTGAGACCTAGCATGCTTCCTGCTTAACATCTGTTTTAGAAAATCAATAAGTAAATTAATATTTCTGGACAATTGACACAGTAACATCTAGCCCCACCTGTGTTACGGTTAATAAATATCTGATATACATAAAGAATAAAGATTGACTTTTAATAACCTATATTTCAGTTTGTTTACAGTTTTTCCTTTGATAAAAATGCTATTAAATATGCCATAAACCTCTGAAAAAATAAATGAATACTCAACAAGGCGCATAAATAACTGCTATAAAATTAAGCTAACTAATCTAACTAATTAATAACCTACTGAAATAATAACTGCTTCACTAGGAACTCACCTGAGCAACAATTATACCCGACTAAAATCACTATTGATCTGCTAGTGATATATTACAGTACAGACGCACTGCACAATACAATAGGTCATAAAAATACAAACGAAACTATACAATACGATTGTTTTCGTTAACAAACTAATTATACAAAGTATACAAACAAACAACTATTGACCGTGGACCGCTCACACAGAGCGAGCAGCTGACCAAAGAGAATATAATCACTACGTTTTACAGCTGACGGCCTAAGTTGACGTGTGTAATGTAACTGACAGTTCAAAGTCTTCTTCTTCTATTATGGCGAACGTTCAAAGTCTCCAGCTCGAATAATAATTACTATGTAACTATCAATAGCCAGTCAAGTTCGCCACAAATCAAAAGAAAAATAATAATTAATTAAATTTTTGGTATTCAGACCAGTGCGATCTAGGTATAGTATTTTAGCCGAGTAGCTTGAAATTTTGTAATGCGAACACCAACGTTTAGTCGAGTATGTACTACTACTTACTAAATTACTCGGTACTCGACTAAAATACTCGACCAGTGCGAGCATAACTGACAGAGACTGGCAAGTCTTAGCAAACTGCAAGCGCAAAGCTATTTAACCAAGAAGAAGAATCACGCCTCAACCATTGTCACTAACTAATTTGAAATATACAAATGGCGTCAAAATTGAAAATGTAAAACTGTGAATTAATTGCACACAACTTAAATTCCAAAAATATTATAAAGGTAATATTAATAAATATAAAGGTCAGTACACCGTTGATTTCGTAAATTTCTATTTACTTAGTATAGTTTGTAGGATCCTAGTTTATTTTTAGGTTTTTTAAGTTAGCTATTTCTACTAAATAGGTAAGGTACTCCAGTAAAGCCATATTATAAAAACTTATTCTAATGTTTTTATCTTTAAAAATAGTATAAATGAATATGAATCAACTGATCTACGGATTTACTTACAAAAGTTTTACAAATTATTTTAAGGTACTAAATAATCAGATTTTTTATTGCGTATCAGGGTGACATAAAAAAAATGTACTATATAAAAAACTTCAAACTATTTTTGTAGGAATTAAATAGGGTACCTTACCTACAATGTGGGGGTTATCTGTGCCTACAATACATTCTTGCAAACTTTGCTGGAGTACTAATCAGCTATATAATATAGAATATTTGTTTGTGGTTTAAACCATAATCAAAATTATTAGTACCTTACACATATGCTACTCAAATAAAGGTCCATTAGTAATCGGATAAAACCACGGGCAAAAACTAAGTATGTATGTACCTATTATACAAAAATATATTTTTGTATGGCAGCACCATAAACTCACACATGTAAATCCAAAACACGGTTGGTTGTACCAGCTGAGCCAGTTTGTTTTATTTCTTTTTCTTTTTCTCTCGTGCTTTACAACGTCTAGTTATCTCTATCGTTTGATGAAACGTCATTGACCTTTGTCATCCCCACCAATCCAGTCGATATGGACGCAACCAACCAGCTTTAATTCTTGCAGTGTGTGTGAGTCTGTGAGTAAACACACACTGCGCGTTGTCGTAAGTCGTAACGTAACCACTCGAACGCGTGCTGTATTGATGTAAATGTAAACATCATTTCTTCATTGTGTTTCAGTACCTACGTTTCGAAGATCGTATGGACATCACTGAAATCACACAAACTGTAATGTGAACAGCTGATTTGATGAATCAGTTCCAAAGTGAAATTCTTTGTGAATTGTATGTGAATGTTTTGGATCTAAATCTTTGTTCATTCTAGTGTGGATCACTAAAAAGGTCAGTGTAATTTTTGTTCTAGGTTTTTTTATTTTAGTTATCAAAAACTGCATTAAAATTACACAGCAACTAAAAAGTGAAGTAGATTGGTACAGTCAGCATCATGAGGCAGATTTGGTTTTAAAAACCAAGTAGGTAAATATTTTGTTGTAGTAAACAAAGAAAAAAATAACTTATGTAAATAAGGACCTATGTAACTACAGTACCTATTATAATTTTTATATCTGTAACCTAGGTTTCTAGTAGGTTGACTAATAGTCCTACTACTACCCAATTAGTAAGGTAGGTAGGTACTTTTTACTATAACGTTGATAGGTAGAGCCTGCACCATAGTTATAATATAATATTCCTAGCAAGCTACGAAATTGACAGTGTTACGATTTACGATAGCCATATCGATTTTGACCGTGACCTAAATAATTTTACGCTTCCCGATAAAAAAAAACGAACTCGGAAACTTTATTGTGTAGGTAAGAATAAATCTAGGCTATAATACATAATAATAACAAACTTTTACCTTTAATTAAGTATTAATGTAGGTACCTTACCTACTATTGTACTTCACTATAATACCTAGGTACTGCGGTAGATATTTTATGTACCTACCTACTTACCTAGTTTAGTTAAAACCTACCTACCTAATCTTAAAAAAATCACCTTTACATACACTAAGATAGGTACATAGGTTAGATACCTGAAGAAAGCTGAAATTTATAAAAAAGGCTTAAAAAATAACACAGCAATATCTAGCCCTGAAATAAGCACCAACTTGAATATACCTACGTACATTATATAGATATAAATATTTGTTATTGAAGGTATGTAGAATCCTTTCTGCCAAACAATTTCAAACTTTATTAAAATGTAATGCGTAGATCGCCTTTTCTGCGCAGTCGACAAAACAAAGTTTAAACATAAGTTAAGTAAAGTGGTTTGTTTAATTTTCAAGGTAAATGATTCATATCTACTTATCGGTTCGCAATTCTTCATTGGAATTCATTTAATGTTTTTTTTTGTGTTATCTTATTGATGTACCTGTCTACCTATGCCACAGATATACCCCACATCTCCGATCTCTAAAAAAAGTTTAAAAAAAAATTAAGTGAGGTGTCCTAAATGGTTCTTAGATACGTTACAAGATGATCCGCAAATACATTTTATAGTTTCCTAATCTAAAATAATACCTATTGGTCAAATAAACATTATTTAATTTAATAAGGTAGGTACCTAATTTGTTAACCTCAAGCTTCAATCTAAATACGTAGTAAATCGCTAACAACAAACAACCTTGATCATAATAATTCGTAACTTTCGCTCTTGCTCGACTCAACGCTATTAGTCAGGGATCCGTAGTACATGAAAATCAAGTGATTACTAACAAGCTAATTTTTGGTGAGTAGCTTCGTTTCGATGAGACGTCCAAAGATATCCTATACCCAACTCTCGATTGTGGTAGCTAACAGAGATATCAAGGATTAAAAAATTCAAGGATGTAAAACCGGGATAACGGACCACGAAATTTGTAGGACAATATGTTATATCTCAAGATAATTATCTAAATTATATAAAAACATGTTTGTCCTACAAAACCTATGGTTTGATCAAAGAGTCCGCCATTTCCAAAATGTGTCGAAAACAAGGTCAATTTAAATGATTACTATGATTACTAACCAGCTGATTTTTTGTTGTATACTTAATTAATATTTATAAAATCTAATGGACATATTGTCCGACAAATTTCGTGGTCCGTTATCCCGGTTTTACATCCTTGAATTTTTTAATCCTTGATATCTCTGTTAGCTACCACAATCGAGAGTTGGGTATAGGATGTCTTTGGACGTCTCATCGAAACGAAGCTACTCACCAAAAATTAGCTTGTTAGTAATCACTTGATTTTCATGTACTACGGATCCCGGCCTATATTAGGTATTTTACAGTTACTTAGTATCATATTCAGTAATATCTAAGCAACAACTAAACAATAAAATGATTGTGACTTGATATACAAATAATAAATATATATTGCATATAAATGTTTTGGGTTGATTAATTAATATTCCTTACAATTTTTGAAACTAAAAGAAACATGTCATTCATTTTAAAACAACAGAAATTATTCATTTATTCACATGAGAGATTTTCTTTATATTTTTTTCCGTAAGAACCTTGTACAGAGTATTAGAAAACTACAAAAAAAATCAGCAAAATCGGTCAAGCCGTTTTCATGTTATGTCGTGACAACGGAAAACAGGTTTCATTTTTATATATATAAGTAGATATAAGTAGATGAATATTTGTAGATTTCTGCTATTGGGTTATTCTTCAATTATAACTTAAAAGTAACACGCACTAACTCTATAATATAAACCTAAACGTATTTAGCTAATTCAAACAATCAAATTCATGTAAATTTTCCACTAGCTACACTAAAATATCATAAGAAATATTCGGCTATTTTAGGCCGAGGTTTATCCAGAAGGTTATTGTGGGAATACATTTTGAACATATCCTTCTGTATAGAAATAGAACAAAATTGCCAAGAGGTTATATTTTTTAATACTTCCCGTCAATCTCTCGCGTGACTTTTACTAGAATTGATTATATAATCTAGGTATTATTTATACATAACATAAAAATACCTACCTTCAAACGTAACGTTGGTATGTTTTCACCAAATGTTTAAAGAATGTGTCAAGTCAAGTCGCTGAACGCGTGATCTAACGTCAAGCAAATGAATAAAATATTTTTTGCTTGACAATTCACACAGCAAACCTCTAGGCCTGAGGACCCCGTGGTAAGCTCAAAGCTTACTGGTTAATACTAATTTGTTTTACTTTGTGACTAATTGTGACATAAACGTGTTAAACTCAGAACAGAAAATGTCCTCTGGACGTACAAAAAACCCGAAAATAATTATTAACTCACAAAGTTGTCGATTCATTATTCTCAGAAATCCATCGCCAACCATATAAGAGTGGTGCCACTTTTGTAGATTGTGGATGAGATTACAAAGTTAACGCGTGTTTAGAGATTATGATGCGTCCAATAGCGATTTACGCAATCGAATGGACACTAATGTTGGCTAATGTAAACTCGCAATAACTTATACGCGCTGCTTCCAAAGTAGAGCGAGTTTTGCGATGCGTACTCTACTCCCAGATCGAAGGTTTTATGATTGCCAAAGATTAATTTGTAGGGTTGAGGTTGAGAATGTTGAGATCGCGCATTTGATGAAGTTTAACTTCAAAAGCTTTCAGTGGAACGTTTATGGGGCGTTGGGACTGGATTTCACTAACATGCGCTAAAGTTTTTTCGAGGACATGTACCTACTGGCACTTCGCTGCAGTTTTATAACTTTTGCAGTTGTTCAACGAAAGAAACATTGAACAACACATGAGTCCGATAATATATTCACTTACATACCTATATGCGACGTTCCTTTGTATACCTATGTATAAACGGCCATTAGAACCGGTGCAATCTTAGCTCTTGCTATGGCAACAGAAGTCGCAAGAATGCAATTAACCTTGACTTAATCATTCAGATTCCGCTCTGCCGTTGGCAAACAGTTCCTAGTTCCAATTCTAACATTACTGCAGACTTACCGCTCTTTGATCATTTCGCAACGCAATTCAGGATTTCATTTATACAATTTTGTAATTTTTCTCTCTTTAAAGTTCTGTAACATTCATATTCAGACAAAGACTTTAATAATTAAATGATTACTTTTAAACCAGCAGTAGTTACCTGAGTTATTAGGTACAATTTAGATAAAAACTCTAGAAAAAAAAAATTAAGAATTAAAAGAGATTTATACATTTGTTACACGGACACGATACAGACATTAGTAGGTACAATTGGTAAAACCTTTATTCTATGTTTCAAACCAGAACCAATGTGGACCTTTGTCGTTTAGTTTAGACCAATATTGTAGCATTTGTAGCTAAATCAAGGTGAATTGGAAGTTGAAATAGTTATTCGCAAAAACAAGGTCGTCATTTGCAATAATAACAATAGATTATTATCTCTTAATGATAATAATGACACACACTTGAGGTGTGATTAGATTAATAACATCAAAATTGATAAGACCTTGAACAGATACATGAACCGGATATGTTTTTACTGCTTGCTCTTTAAATAATTTTATCTGTATAATGTAAATATTTTTACGGTCGTTTTGTTCTTAATAATGGTGCATTAATCATAATAAGAGATAACGCCGCGCTGGTCTCAACATCAACAGTCGACCTTTTCAAAGAAAATAAGGTGATTTAACGATATTTGTTTTTTTATTGATGATACAAGGACAATTAACGTAGCTAAGTATTATGAGCAAAAAATCATTATTGTGTACATCCAGTAATTAAATTTTAACCACGGTTAGTTCAGTTAACCTTCTTACTTATAAACGAGATAATTAGCATTAATTTCAATTACCGATAAGGCTACGAAATGAACTTGTTATCAATCACACTACGCATTAACCGTAAGCTATGTACTGTGTGATCTCGACCTTAACTCTATCAGTGTTTTGAATTAATGTTTACTATTATGGTGCTTTTCCACCAGTTACCACGTTGTTATGGAAACGTTTGACCAATGACCACCTCGGTAGTAATAGTAAGTAATGTATCGTGTTCCAAGCCCAACGTTTATGTTGGTTCTGCATGAATGGTCTACGGACCTGCCTTAGCAAGGTGTTCAGTTACCAAGGTACTTAAACGTTTATTTCGTTGGTTGCGCACCCGCTCAGGAAACTCGACATTCATATTGATCAATTAATCACAATTCAACCGTTACCGACGCGATTGTGTAAATAGATTAAGTGGATATCTACTTAAATGACTTCATAGGAGTTAATAAAAAAATACTAAATATCTTTATTTAATTGGTCATCTGCGATTTTATTGATGAGACTGAGATATGATAGACAAGGTAAAAAGTCGACAGATACGTACTCTTTACAAAGTGAGTCAATACGTATTTTGAATAATTTGCTCTTGTTACAGGCATAATGCCGTCGCTTTTAGAAGCCCTCGAGCGGAAGTATGGCGCGAAAGGCGAAGTGAACCCTCCTATAGACGATATGCCAGTCGCCATATTCGTGCCTAAACGATCCCCGAGGCTCAGCGTGCCAACTCTCCTAGTCCTCAACGACTGTGACATCGATTGCGCGGGAGACGCCTGTGGCTTAGCCGACAAATGCGCCGATGTCGTCGAACTAGACATCGCTCACAACAAACTCTCCGAGTGGCAAGAGGTAACCTGTTCCAGACACCAATCGCATATTCAACTTGGCAAGGCGCACATTATCTGTTACATGTTTGCCGACAACATACCTTTCCCATGATTATGACAACTATCGGTGCCGCCGATGCCAATTGCTAGGTGTATTACGGTTCTTTACTGTGTTTTATAATCTCTAGAAAATAGTTTCTTATATGCCATTATTTATAGGTCTTCGCAATCCTGGAGCAAACGCCTCGAGTAAGATTCCTGAATCTAAGTTTTAATCGACTGTCTGCACAAATCCAAGCCGCTCAGGCACTTCAGCCGAAATGGGACAGCCTCAGCCATCTAATTCTAAACTCTACCTATGTGGGATGGCCGAACGTTCATTCATTACTCAAGGCTCTGCCTGCTCTAGAAGAGCTGCATTTGAGCCTTAATGAGTACTCGTATGTCGATTTGAGTGGACGAGATGTAGACGAAAAGGACAAGTGCGATGACTGCTCGCGTCTGAACATCGCCGAGTTGCCTGAACCAGTCCACGACTCGCTTAAGAAACTCCACTTCTCTGGAAATCCCGTATGCAGCTGGAAAGAGATCTCTAAATTGGGCTACGCTTTCCCTAACTTAGAAACACTGTTGGTCAACGATTGCAACATAGCGACATTGGAACCAGATCCGTGCGAGAAATGCGGAGACAACAATGGAAATAAAAAGAGCCATGATGCGTTTAAGTAAGTAATCGATCTCGGAAGTTATACACGACACGACTATCGGCTAAGCAGCTGATTGGTTTTATTGCTATAATGTGCCTACTTATAGGCAATTGCGATAATGTGTCTACTGCCATTGACCCAGTGAACCTCGAAATCATGGCTCACTGTTATCTTGTGTAACTTTATTTATTGTTTTCGACCTCTAACTTACACAACTCAAACTTCCCTTCCAATTTGAGAGTTTAATGCGAGCATTGCTTTCAGGCGACTTCGTTTCCTGAATCTTAACAACACTGGGCTGGCTACATGGGATGAAGTAGATCGATTGGCACAGTTTCCTGCTCTCACAAGTTTGCGAGTCCAGGTAAGATTTAAGAGGTTTAAGTATACACTTAACACAATACTTACACCTGTTTGTTTACGAGTACAATACTGACCTCGAGTTTTCTATCAGCTATGGCCGGAAAAGAAGCTATTAGTAGTATTAGTGTTTCGCAGCTGGCAACTAATCGAGGTTACCGAGTCTATCCTCATTGCTCACTCAAATCATCACTGCATTCATGTTACTCAATCTTTGGATTACCGGCGCCAAACAGTACGCATCACACGCAACTATTACCCCTCCAATTGCAAAAGAGCTCTTGCATCTGCATTCTCCTCGTCGGTTATCGTAATTGCGTTTTGCCCTCTAATATTCCCGGGGGAACTTGTAAATGCGGGTGAAGGTCTTCCCGATTTAGTGTCCTACTGACGCGCTAAGGTTGAGCAATGTATTGAAGAACGCGTGATTTCATCATACGCAGCCGCCTCTGAGGCGATAAAACAGGAACGTGTGGATTCTATTGTAACCTTGGCGTTAGTTGGGCTGCTTACGATTAAAGCGCGTATAACGAATGCTTGTTCAACAGATGTAGGATATCATAACCTGTAATTCTATAACGTTTCTTTGTTCCTAACTAACCGGACCTAATTGGCTTATTGTTGTCATTTAATGCACTATTATGAAACGTCCTTGCGGAGCTAGTTCATACGTTCATTAGGAAGGTTTTCCCATTCATACGGTATTAGTGACCGTCACGCTGCGCAATTGTGAAAGTGTATTTTAATACTTAGCTACTTGGTTTGTTTTAATTTACGTTTACGCCAGTGCGTTTACAGACATCAAATGATGCAATAAAAATTGTTGGCAGAATTTATAACATTACATACAAAATTACTTTAAATTGCTAAATATTTATCAAGGCTACCGACTATAAAATACTTCTCTCCTCTACGTATATGATTTTATTGGCTAAGGAAGAGAAGGGCAAGGGCTTCTTAAAAAGATGATTCATAGTTTCTCACAATCCGATCCCAGGTCGTTCGCATTAACGGCTCGAATTTGACCTTGCCTGCCAAAAGTGCACTCATTCTGTATCAAGTTTCATTATTGACCGTATCCTTTATCAACAGCCAAAACTTGTTATAACAAAGAGTATATTTAACAGTCATGAAGTCGAAATATATCATCCTGATCAAATAATTTGTCTTGTTTTGTAGATTTATCGTGAAATTTATAAACAAAGGAAGACAAATATATCTACTTATTGTCGCATTTGTTTTTATGTTATTAAAATAATTATGTTGTATGTGGCTTTATGTCGTTTATTTTTTACTAGCCAACCTCTAAAAATGGGTTAAATATTTTGTCTAGTTGCAAATAGAACCCCATATTCGTTAATGGAATATGGGGTTTTTGTATGGTCTATATAATATGGTCTATTTGCAACTAGACAAAATATTTAACCCATTTTTAGAGGTTGGCTAGTAAAAAATAAACGACATAAAGCCACATACAACATAATTATTTTAATAACATAAAAACAAATGCGACAATAAGTAGATATATTTGTCTTCCTTTGTTTATAAATTTCATATAATGTAGGTACCTAACCGTATGCCAGACCCCTCTACGTCTAGACAGGAGTGGTTTAATCTCGATTCAGCGTGCTAGAATATTGTGGGGTTGAAAGCAATCCGGCATTGCGAAGCTCCTTTGGTACTGCACATTTGTCAGCCTGCAGTCTGCTTTTGGCGTCATTGTACTCCTATTCCTCTTGGTGCTCTTTGTTCAGCTCACTATATGTCTAAACTAAACCTCACTATTGTTTCATTAAATACTCTCTGAATTCGAATAATTCAACGGAGGATATTTTCTTTATGGTTTTGTTTATCTTAATCACGCAATTACCGCAAAGTAGGTATACTTTATTTATTCGTAGACTTAGATCGCTATCGATGTTGCACAATATTACTTCGCCTCTCTGTGTCTTTTTAGGACCTCCACCTCTTATACGATCCAATATCTCATATAATAATTCAAAAGCTATCCAAATGTAAAATGTATCCTGTCAGTTATATCCAGTAAAATAGAACTTTAATTTCATTACAATTATTCGCCTAACTTACTCTACCTATGTCTTATCCACTTCCATCCCCTGCATAATCAATAATACTACTGAAACTAGGTTAAGGTACTTCCTAGAGCTGTACGAATTGCAGTTTGCAACCGTCAGAAGTCAGAACATACTTCAATGTTCGCAACCAACATTTTAGATTAGAAAATGAGCTGTCCCGCCCAATAATCCTGCACTTTAGACATGATTCAGAGAACGGTGAAACCCGTGCACTTCCCACGCCTTTTGCGTCTTTCGTGACACGTGACATGACAAATAGACATAACTTCAACGTCTATTGTTTGGCTGGAGTAATAGGTACCTATGGAGAGGTTAGCAAACGTCTTATAAATCATAATATTGATTCAAGTTCTTTGGCCCCAGTTGAATTTATGGATATTGCTTTAAGATTTATGAATCTTCGTTTGGGTATGTTAGCTTATTAGGTATGTTACCTGCGTTGGGTTTGGGTTGTTTAGTTGGTACCTTAATGGAAATGATTTTAATATTTTTACGAGTTCTTTCCCCTTTTGTATAGCTTTGTACATTGGCTATCACTGTGGATCGGATATTACTCGTAGAATGAAGAAATATCTAGTAGGCTCAAAACAGTAGGTATTAACAAAATGCAATTTTCTATCTCATTGCTTCGTTCAAGACTTCCCATTGCAATTAATTTTTCAATATCCAACGGCAAGCACAGATGTTAACCTACATTACATTATCCTCTTAGTAATGCAGTTCTATTGAACCGTGTAACGGCTTGTATGGCTTATAATAAATGCACACGGAAGGCCGAGTCACGCCTGCCTGACCCATAAAGACTCCCCTTCTGCATGTTTTATTGAGTAAAGGGCAAAGGATATGAAAACCTATTTGTTTCTATCTATATATGAAGTTCAATCACCTCTACCTGATTTTTATTATGTCCTCCATCTATCTACTCGTTGGATTAAATATGTCTAGCCCACATTTTGTGATTCACTTAATGACTATTTATGTCATGTTTGTCCAAAATATACAATTGTTACATACATATGCGTCAATTGCATAACAAATACATATTACTATTACTTCAAGTCTTGCTTTCGTAGTTTTACTGTCTACTTGTTTTTTATCATTGGTGGATATTTTGCTTTAGTTTACTTCCAGCTAAATTCGAAACTGTTTGTGTCCTTTTACCACGCGCACTCCAATGAGAACAAAGCTGCAACTATTATTTCTCTTTGATGTTCCGTTGCTGTTTCTGTTTCAGTAATTGAGTGCGCTTGTACCTAATGCATTTCAGGCGAAATTTCAGTCAACAACTAGGTATCTGAAGAAGTTGTCAGTATACAACTTGCTCCTGGGATTGTAATCGCTATGATTTGATTAGTGCTCGATATTGAACCCGCTAGGGTCCCGCTAGGCTTACTTCAGTCAGACATACCTAACTATAAACATCCAGTTCTGAACTATTCTAAGTCCCAGTCTACAGTACAGATAAGATAAAGATAAAGATTTTATAAATTAACTTACTTACGAAACGAATTGGAGGTTTTCTCTAACTACACTAAAGCAAGAAACATTCTTACACTAGGCAAAGGTCATTGGGCACCTTAGTATGGAAACCATACCCATGGCGGACACAAATGAAATTAGTAGAGTGTAATGATGTAAGGCTCTGATTTACTATGGCATTAGTCACATTAATGTGAGCCACGGGAATCTTGAAAAATTCAAGTGTTATAAACTGATATGAGGAAAATGAATAAAATGATAGTTCATAAAAATGTTTTTATTCAATTTGATCCAAATCAAGCATAAGATCATTTAAGAAGGCAGCAGGTGCGTCTGTTGCTTTCTGATGTCTGGCCCAAGACAGATAATAAACTATGCTAGCGATATGGGCGCAGCTCCCGACGGTTCGGGGGCCGTGTATACATGAGCAGTAGTACTCTTCTATACTTTGTCGTCCGTGTTGTGTTGGGTTTAACAAAATATATGTACTTATATATTATATATATAAATATATGTATATATATATTATATACTTATTTATTACTGTTCCGATCGGATATGACGTGACTGGATTCGCCCTCTGATCAAAATCTTATTATCAATTAAATGTACATGTCGATACATTTATATTAAATAATCCCTAACTAATGTGCGAAAGAGACAGCGTATACATGATGCCTCTCGGCTCATCAGTGCACCATGCTGTATGATATCGAAATTCTTTATGCCTTTAATGATGGAATAATCCTCTGAAAACGTTCGTTTTTTATTTTTTTAAACGATCCTGTACATTTTTCTCCATCGATTTTTAAATATATAACTATATACAATGAAAGGTCATATTATTCCCCTTAGTTTAAGACTATTTTGATTAATGTCCGCCACTCTTCGCAAAGCGGGTCAGATACGCCCAATGACCTTTCACCTAATAAGTATAAAAGACAGCAATCTACCGTAAATGTTTACGGGCTTGTACAAGACGTCGTATAGTCCGAAGTGGCTGTAGCACTGCGCTCGGTGACCTATGCATACATTCTTACCTTACGGTTTTAGGTCAACTGCCATGTTTTAGTTAACCTTAGCACAAAACCCTACCGAGACCATCTCATATTAAGGTAATTTTAGCGGAAGGTCAGTAGAAACTGGAGATAGTGCTTGTTTATAACTGTAAAGTTTTCTTGAAAACGTACTGTACATCATAAATATTATTTGTACTATCTGTTTCATTCTTTCTGTTTCAAAACGCCTTCCGATAATATCGGACATGGTGTTCTGATTCCAATCAACATTAATATGTTGTTAATTGACTTCTAAACAATTTCCGCATTATGCGTGTAATGTCAATGTTTTTTACGCAAGATCTAACTAATTAACGTCATGTTTGATTTCCGTTGTTATGTTACTATTACCTATAGTCGGTATAAAACTTGCTGCATTTGTATACTTGAAGAAATTAGCGTATCTCACCATTTCATTTAAAATAATAGCTCAAAACTTTATGAACTCGGTAAAAATTTTACTTAGAGGACTGTGTTTGACTCTGCTGCCGTATTTTTTATTTTGTGCATATCCTTATCAATAAAAATTTGTACGATCTTTTCCAAATTACATCAATTGGGAGCACTTTTTTGCAAATTTCCCTGTTTTAGGGAAATAAATAATAATAATTGGTGTTTACTTAGATACATAAATAGCATTGTAAACGTTTTAAATGGCTACCACTAAAAAGAGAAAACATTTTCTCTGACACACTAACTGATTTATTTACGCCGATGCACCTTTTTGTAAGGCCACTAAAATGTTGTCTAAGTTTCTGGCTTTTAATTTAGAAATATAAAAAATACTGTTCTAGTTACTTTTACCTAACAGTACGTAACGTTTTTTATTAACTTAGACCTGATTTTCTGGAAATCCTGAAACTGGACAAGCGTGAATATTGCATCCCTCGCAAACTTAGAATTCAAATCCTTTAGGCAGTATTACTTACTAAGCTATCGCTATCGCTAGACAATCAACACTTTGTTTCGATTCGATGCAAGATAGTAGGAGTTAAGGTAAGGACATACATTCCTCTATATACCTATGAGTTTTTATACTGTTAGTCTACTGCTTAGTAAGTAGAGATCGCGCTAATCTTTATGACTGCAGTGTACAATTTATATTATTATTAGAGTATTTACTATATTTGGTACCTACATACTGTAAATACGCATTTTTGCCTTACCTATGTTCACAGAGTTCATAAGATTTGCGTGATCTTTAATTATGACTTTTATCTGTATATCTTTTTCCTTCACTAGGTACGTAATCCGTTTCCGTTCAAGAGTAGGTAACTAACTGTAGATTGTTTTTGTGGCCGTAGATCTAGACAAGGTTCTGAGTGCATTTTTTGTTTTCCATTATGTAATAAGTTACTTTGCTTCTACCTACCTATTACTTATGCCCTTACAATCTCCATGGCTTTTGTTTGAAGGTCTTACGATCTTTATAGTCATACCTAATGTTTCGTTTTATTCCTGAAACAAGATTATCTCTGTCCTTGTAATCTTCATAAAACTTGAACAATCGCTTTAGTTTCTAAGGACATTTTCTAGGACACGAACAACGCTGCTTTATAAATGGCAAAGATTTTCTTTGTCTTTAGATCCAAGGATAGGTACCTAATAGATTTCCTCGTTCTTTGTCCACATTAGTCTTACGTCTTACCTAGCTGCTCACACGTGGAAAATCTTCCGCGATAAATTGTAAAACTACTCATAACTTATAGGTAAATACCTACTTAATTGTTTAGGTACCTATATTATATCTTTGTTCGGTTAATATTGGTACGTAGAAATTTACGGCAAAACGTGATTTATTGGCATTAATTATATTGTTCGTAAGAGTACCTATATTTCATAAACTACTGCTGTACATAATGAGTAAATTAATTAGACTCGTGCTTGATAACCTCCAACGATAATTATAATTAATTAAGTAGGTACTAGGTACTGGTGACTGGTGACTGTCTGTGCATTATACAATTGGAATACATTACAACAAATATTTAGCTAACTATTATCCGTTAAAAGAAGTCCTTAAAAGTTTTTACGTGTGACTGGATTGATGCATCTTACTTTTTCATGCAAGAACTGCGGAAAGAACGGATTCCAATGAAACTAATCGATGTTAAAGTTATTATTTAAGTTTATTTTTACCCCGGGAATATCCATTAACGCATGCAAAGCAGCGGACGGAAAACTAGTAAATTAATATTTTTGGACATGCACACTCACATAGCAATATCTAGATCACAGATAACCTCTGTGATCTAGATAGACCATTATGGTGTAGGTACCTACCTAGTAGCAGAAGAGTTACTATTTACTTGTCTCATCATAATTATTTTAAAGTATCTATCACCACAGACACCGAATACAAAAAATCACAGAAAAATACTGGCCCGTTTCGTGTTCTAAAATTGTTTAAAACCATGAAAGTTTAAAAAGTTAAAAGTACTGGCAAGGTTCTAAATTATTTATGCGGTTAATTTAATTGGCCTTTATGAGTTTCATAACATGAGTTAAGTAGAGATAAAGATTGGACAAAGGGAGTGTATTGTCTGACCCAAACTTTATGATTTTCTTAAGGACAGCTAAATGCATTTCAAACAAATGAACCGAAACGGCGGAGCGCGATGCGCTCTCTGTTACAAGTTATGCCTTCAATTAATGAATATATTTTTGTCTTGGTTTTCCCTGCGTTATTTTTTTTTTTCGCTGTAAAAGGTATTTAAAAGCTATATTCTAATGATATTTTGACCCTTGCACATTGTAGCCGTTGTACAATTTTTGACTCAGTTCCTAAATCATTGTATAGCTTCATAAAACCCATTCTCTATCTAACGTGAAAGAGTACCTAATAAACATCCCTTCATGCTCTGTATACGCGAATGTTTGCGTATACAAGTAAAATAGCAGTAGCTATATTTATATTTGTAATACGTACATTATCCTTTGAGGTTCTACTAAAATGGCGATAGACAACTGCAAGACACGCGACCTTAATCACAAGTAGATGAACATCCATTAGAGTTATTAAGGGCAAAGTGTTGGGATACCTAGCCACCTCCTAGGGCTTCAATGCATTACCTAATACTACAAATAGATGAGAAATTGTCCACTATAACAACGATTGTCTACTATGACAACGATAGATAGGTAGTTAGAGCTGTTGTTCTCTCAGGAAACCTCGTACGTATTGTTAAGTGTTTGGAATTCCTAAACGGTAGTTCCTTCTCTAACTAATTAGAAAATGGTATAGGAAAAATTACAAAATCACATCACAACGTAACCCAGTTTAGCCTTGGTTGCGCTAACCACTACGCTATCGAGGAGCTACGTAGGATCTCAAATGTATCTCATACCTTTGTACCTTCTCGAACTGTTATGAGGAATCAGGATCTATCAACAAAGCCAGTATTATTTTAATACATTATGATTTCATCGTGATCCAAATAAGGTAACTTGATCCTCACGATACCTTGAGACTGGCAAAAACGATCAATAAACCTGATGTTTTTTACACTTTGTTACAAAGATCGTTGGTTGGTTGTCGTGACGGTGCATCGTGACTGGGCTTTATCCCTGGGGCTCTGAATCCAGCCCTTATGAGGAGTATAAAGGAAAGGAACGAATGACATGGAATTAACTTATAATACTTACTTCTCAGAGGCATAAGATTTCTAATAAATGTTGTGCAGTAGATTTCCAGACCAACCATTTCAGAATCAGTGAAAGCTATTTGAAAATATTTTCTACGACGCAGATGTATTTAGTATAATTTAATTTGTGTCTTGGCTTGATTTTACAGTGTACAGTACAGTTGCATTGTTTGATTACGGGAAAGGTTAGATACCCAGGCATGAGAATTTTGTCGGAAATGTTGTGTAATACAGGCAATGTTATTTAAATATTATTTACGTCTGTTATGTATTACCTTCTTTGGTTTTAATAAATGATTGTTTCATTGATATATTCAGTTGATAAATATATTAATTAAATAACATTCTCAGAATAGAAGACCACATTCGAATTCAATTCAAACTATCTTCTCGCACTATCTTTCCCATCTTTCCAATATTTTCCTAGCATTATTTATTGTATGTTCATATAACATTCGCCACTAGGTACCTGAATGTAACACAATTTTACAATAAAATTTTCTTTATCTTATCATAAGCATACAGATATTTACGTTAAGCTTGTCAATTCCAGGGTTGGCCGTTGTGGGAGAGAGGTGAATCCACGGAGCACGAGAGAAGGTTGCTGCTGGTGGCCCGACTGCCTCACGTCAAGACGCTGAACGGGGGCGGCGCCGTGCCCGTCGAGGAACGGGAGTCGGCCGAGAGGGCCTTCATCAGATACTACATGGAGAAACCAGAGTCGGATCGACCTGACAGGTAACGATAACACCTAGCGTCTGGGGAACAAGACGTATTAATATATTATGCTTATTTTATAATAGGTCTTCGTGAATTTGGTAAAATCACCTCAGTGATTCACCACCATGGGGTTGCAGTGCGGCTACGCTTTTGTATAAAAAATCCTTAATTACGATCATAATGCCGGCGCTACGCGGCATATCATGTTATGCCTTTGCCTTCACCTTTATATAAATCAGAGGTGCTCGGCGGTGTTTGAACCCAAGACCTTTGAAATCAATCAATCAATCAATTTATTTCAGACAACAAATGAATTGAAAGTCTTTATATATGCTCCTACTTTAGGTAACACTGCTCACGGTGTAGGATGGTACAAATTTACCCTTTGTTTACGTTTCTCGCGACAGGTTTTGCCATTGAGATAAATTTTACAGCAGTATCCAAAACACTTATAAAAATGCATTAGAAACATCCAATTTGACTTCTAGACCAACCATCGAATAAAAACATGCAATTCGACTGCCAGACGACTATGTAGTTTATTGGTGCTATTAACCAAACCCATAAATAAAGAGTTTATTAACGTTCCGTCCGACGCCAAGAGCCTTTGCATGTTAAATTTGTTTAGGTACTAAGTCTCCGCGTCTACACAAAATACAGCCTTTCAATTTTATAACGCTGTTTTTTACTTGCATGGACAGTGTACACAAAGGCTTGTGGTTTTGTGGTAACCAATCCAGAATAGATATAACTTTATTATAACATAATAGTTATTTTATCCGCAAAAGTTAAATAGAGGAATAAGTTGATAAATTATAAAATAACATTAATTTTTCACCAAAAATGTTATGAGTTAATTAGCCCAGTCAATTTAAACATTTCAAGTTACATAAAGTCCCAACAAGCTGGATTTCTGTGAAATTGTTCAAATCATAATTATAAACAATGTCTAAAAGATCCCCATCATTCCACGTTAAGGAAAAAGTTTTATTCAAGGTTAAATGTCAAAAAATTTAGTTTTTCGCGATTTTCAGCAAAACGGTAAGTTTTATCATAAAAGTACCTAGGACAAAATTGTAGATCATGAAATTATCTATCAAAATGTATCAACACTTTTTTCTTACAAGCCACCGTTTCTGAGATATAACGGTTCAAAAAGTTATAAAAATTGTTTACAAAATGAAATGAAATGTTCAAAAAGTTATTAAATTGCGTCAATAGCGATGTATCGCATGATACTTTGTCGGAACGAAACGAATCCTCCGTTGTTTGTGATTCAATATTAGAGCACGACCGGCCTTGACAATTTTTTTTTATTTTTTTTATTTAATTACAAGAAAAAGGCTTTGTCGCTGAGCGACCACATCGTCTTATCGGGAACTTGACAATTTGTGCATGCCAACTTTTATAACTTTTTGAACCGTTATATCTCAGAAACGGTGGCTTGTAAGAAAAAAGTGTTGATACATTTCGCAATTGAAAATGAATTCTGTAAATGGCGGCGGTATGTATGGGTACGATTGGCAAAACAAGGATAAAAGTATAGACAGCGATAGAGAGTGAGCGAGAACGCATGCGAGCGGACGCCATTTACAGAACTCATTTCTAATTGCGGGGGTAATAGATAATTTCATGATCTACAATTTTTTCCTAGGTACTTTTATGATAAAACTTACCGTTTTGCTGAAAATCGCGAAAAACTAAATTTTTTGACATTTAACCTTGAATAAAACTTTTTCCTTAACGTGGAATGATGGGGATCTTTTAGACATTGTTTATAATTATGATTTGAACAATTTCACAGAAATCCAGCTTGTTGGGACTTTATGTAACTTCACCCTCATTTTTTTGTATAAATTGACTGGACTATAATGAGTTAAGTTTGATAATGTTGACTGTTAGTGATACGTATTCGTTGCTTAAATAAATAAATACGTAACTTAGTCGTTAAAAATCGCTTATCATCAGAAATGGGAATAGATAAGTAGGTAGGCATTCGCATCAGTCTTTAACCTAGAATTTGATTTTGGGCAGTTTCGACACCTTAATGGAAAATCACAATCTCACGAAGGTCCTTTCAATAAAGGAGTGACGTGGGTTTCTGACCTGACCTGATTGGCTAAAGAAATATGATAATCAGTGCAATTTTATACCAGTGTTTTACACGTTAACAACTTTGAAGGTGTGTGAGAATTTCATTTACTAATGGATTAATATTTCTATTGTTCTGAAAATGGTAGGTAGGTAGGTATGTACTTTGTTAGATTAAGATATTTTGTTGACCTTACAAGCAAGCAACTTGTAAATACGAGTAAATTGCAGGTGTGCAATAATAGCAATATTACACCAACAGAGTTATCATTATTACTCGTACATCCATATTTTCAAATAATTAATTGCACAAGTTGGTAATGGTTATGTTACTCTAATTATAGGTAGGTATAAACTGCATGGATACCTATAGTATTTAGCTGAGCGATAAAGTCCTTTTCAATAAATAAAAAAAATACCTATAGTGTTTAAAAAATCCAATAAGAACATTTTTAGTCAAGTATACAATTTAATAAAAATACTAATAATGAAATCTTAATACTAAATAACCGGTTAAATTAAATTACCTAGTTAAAAAAAGAAATATTTATAAAAAAAAGCTTTTAAAGCTAACTTTATAAGCTAACTATCACAAACATTAGGTATATGTATTATGTTTATCAAAAAAAATACTCTATACGTTATTGAACAGCGTAAAGTAAATGAAATGTATTGTTGTAGATACTGGGAGCTGGTGGGAGTTCACGGCAAGCTGGACCCGCTGGTGTCCGTGGACCTGCGGCCGGAGAAGCGCGTCCAGATCACCTTCACCTGCGGAGACACCAGCGAAGTGAGGACTGTGGATGTGTACAGGTATGTTACACGGCTTTACACTATGCTAGACTTAACACTAGTAGCTCACAGCAATGAGGAGATCCGTAGGAGAAGAGCTCCTTTTGACGCAATAGCGCTTATCAGTCAATTTGTTAAATGAGAAGGTATGTTTCTTGTTGGGATTGTCTATCTATACGAGTTAAAATATAAGATCAAGTTATTTATGGATTACGACGATGAAATTGGTTATTTCTTGAAATAATTGGTATTCAATCTAACTTGAATAAAAAAAAATATTGATGGTTTATTATTTATTATCATCATCCACAGAATGATAAACGTAAAGCGGAATAACACATAAAGCTAAACTAGAGCGAAATTATTATTATGAATTTTACTATAAATATTTAAATTGTAAGGTAGAGTTATATTGTCGATAATACACATAAAAAGTATAATGGTAGAAATAATGATTTTTCCTGTATTCTAGAACTGTAGCCGATCTGAAAACACGCCTTGAAAGGTTGGCCGGCTTCCCCGCGTCGAAGATGAGGCTTTTCTACGTCGACCAAGAACTCAGGGATTCGCAGGTAAGTACAGATCATCATCATCATCATCTCAAATAATTTACACCCACAAATGGTGAATGGGTAAAGGTCAGGGACTGTATTTAGAAGAATCTTCTGTAATTAAATTGCACCGTTTAACATGAAGTTCTTTTTGTGTCAGTTTTACTTAGTCAAATTCATATTGAATGAAAGAATGAATTAACTCTTTATTTTACTTATAAAAAATAAAATTACAATACTAAATACTATTTAAAAGCTAAAAGTACAAGAGGCGGCCTTATCGGTGAGAGCGATCTCTTCCAGGCAACCGTAGTGGAGGTAGTTAATACAAAATAGCATAAAATTTATTGTAATTCATACTGTTACTTTTCCAGGGGCCAGAGGAGATGAAATACCCGACAAAGCAGCTTTACTCGTACAACATGAGTTCCGGCGACGAAATCATCATCGAGATGAAGTTGAAACACTCTGTATCAGCGAACAGTGCCAACGCGAACGCCTAAGTCGGTTCAGTCCTTTAAAGTTAGTGTAAGTTATACTATGCAGTGAAATCTAGCCTACTAACTACTAAGTTACAGGTCACACATCTTTATCATTATCAGGTAGGTACACTTTTGATGATGTTTTAGTACAATTTCGATTATTTTGTTCTTTTTCTTTTGGTTTGCGGTGTACTTTCGATGAATTTTGTTATCTGAGTAGCAAGTGACAGTTTTATTCGAACTCAATCGTGATAAAGTGATTGTTCAATTTGTATGGTATCAAAACAGCGCCTCTAGTGTCACTGAAAGAAAACTTAATTTTCCAGCTAACAGAGGCCGTCGAGCCTTCACTGAACAGTATAATCTTCGAACGTACTGTATCTTCTAATGTACCAAATTTATTATATTAATTATTTGACGTATGTTTTTAACTTAAATGTAAAAATACGCAAACTATTAAAAAGGTGCATCTAACACAAAAGAACGCTTTGGAATAGTACAAGTACCTACCTTCATATTATCTATAAATTGTATGTTTGTGCACTAAGTTAAAATTGTTTTTAAGATGTAAAGGTACATGTTATTTTTAATTAAGAGTAGGTAAATGGTTTTATTTTAGATTTTGTTGCTTTTATCTAATTTTTGTTACAAAGAATCGACCTATTAAAAATATCTTTAATGTAATTAAGATTTACTTAAAAGCACAATTCGAACTTGGAAATAATTATGAATATTGAAATTACTTACTAGCCACTTTTATTTTGCAATAAGCATCTGTGATACTGAATATATTTGCAAAAATTAGATTCGGCGGGTCGGCTAGATAACCGCGCAATTTTGTAATGTACTCGTAAACAACGCTACACTACTACTACTTACGCTACTTTTGCTTTCATAGATGTCACTATACCTACCAATGACTTATAACTGGGCACAGATTACCCTCTGTGTAACTGGGTAACTACTGACTATTTTAAGTATGTACCATGTGTATTATATTAAGTAGTTATATCAGATAGCTAGTACCTAGATACCTACACAAGCCTCGACCTAGAAGTTGTTGTGTTGAGTTGCCGCTATTATTTGTTTATAGTCAGTCAGTACCTGCGTTGTATTACGTAGAGACTAGTAAGTCTCCCCGTTACTGGTCAGTACCCAGATTTAGAGGTAGTAGGTAGGTACACTTGATATTTCGAGTGCCTAATAATTTAATACCTACCTAACTTTTAATGTCAAAACTAAATCTTACTATGACTAACCTACTTTGTTCAAGAATAAGATAGGTATATGTAGCGTTGTAAAAAAACCGCAAAATTTCTTGCCTAAAGGCTTAATTCTACGTAAACTGCCGTTTATATGTCTAAAAGCCCACGGCGATTTTGTAGCTATGCAGTCGCGCGTTTGTCTAGTACCGCCACTACGCTGCTATGACAACGCGCTACAGCGTTGCTTCAATGTCGCCTCACGAGGGCTCTGAGAGTAATATGGACCTATCTATACATACAAGCATGATACAAGCATACGATTGAAAGTCGTAGCACATCATTTTTTTCAGATTGTTAGAAGTGCCAACATAGTGTGTGATAAATTGTTAATCTTTTATGATGTTGCCAACAGTTCCCACTGGTATTGCCATCAAGTATTTTGATTGCACAATGTGATTTTTTTTATAAATAATGATGTTTTTACTTTTTGTAAACTATATCAATCAATTTCCGCAAAATTATATTAATAGTGTAAAATAAAAATTCATCTAAATAAATACATTGAATAAAATATATATTTCAGTCTTTTATTTCTAATGTTTTAACACAAATGTTTATGTATCAAGTATCAAGACATTTTGATGCAGGTGTAGCATGATTATAGTGTCACATGTTAATCATTATTCATAGTGGTATTTTTTATCATACACAACTTATCTTCGTTTAAATTAAAACATGACCATAAACCTAAATTTGCTCCAGATCACCCATTTCAACTGTGTTAGGTACTTTTAAAGAATTTTACTATAAATACAATTTTTTACCATACACAGCCATCATTGCATTTTGAACTTCATTTAAGACATGACCATAAACCTTAATCCACTCCTGATTACCCATTTCAACTGTGTTCCTTCTAAAGAATTTGACTAAAATATACAATGTCTCTAAGTCTTTATTGACCACCATTTCTTGCATGTATTCAGATATTAATCTTATGTCACATGGTAGAGGAACACCACTATCAAACCATGCCCTCAAAAGTTCTCTGACTTCAGTCCAACCAAGACCTATTAAACCTTCACGCTTTTTGGCAACAAAACTCTCAGTTTTCAATTGTTTAGCTTCTGTATATGAAACACATTTTATAGTATTCATTGGATCTTTAAACGGGGTGTCCATTTTACTTGATCCTTGCTGCAAAAATTTGCTCATCAAATTCTTAGAAGAGGATAGTTGATTCTTAACGGATTTTGGAGGTCTACCAAGTCTTTTCTTCCCAATCGGGGATTTAGCGGTACGACTAATGATTGGGGACTTCTTGGGTGATAATTCAGGTTTAGGTTTTTCAGGTGGTGACAGTAACTCTTCCTTGAAGTTTTCCACTTTTTCAACATCTTCAGTTTTTTCTTGTTTGGTAATGGGCTGCAAAAACTTGCTTATGGCACCAACAATTGGTTTGGATGCTGTAGATTCCAATTTGGTTACTTGAATACCAACACCTCTCAACTCTTTTGGATCAATGTTTAATTTTTTACAGATTGAAATAACTTCTTTAGTGATCACCTCAACATCTTGAGTAGCAGTGCTTATTGAGGTTGATTTATTAATGACATTGCAAAATCCATGGCCCATGAACTTGGCTGTCTCTACTGGCGCGTCTTCTGCTCTTACCATTAGCTTTAAGGTCACACACTTTCCCATTACTTTAAACTGTTGCATTCTTATATGCACTTCATTGGAAAGTTGCTTTATAAAATCATAACATTGCTCATTATTCTCAAACCTTATTCCATAGTTCACCTCTGCTGAGACTGACTTTCTTACAGTTTGGAAGGTTAAGGGATTAAGATCTCTGCCACGGCACTGGTCAAATAGTTGAGCACCTGTTTTTACGCCAAGCTGACATTTCAATGCTGCAAGTGACATTTGCTGTAGAGAACCACAGGTAGTGTGTCCTAATGACTCTAGTTTTTGTGAAATTTGTCTACCAACTCCTGGTAAATCTTGCAACTTAATATTGAACATAAAGTCTTCAACTAATTCTTCCGTAAGCAAAAACTGACCATCTGGCTTTGCTTTTTTAGTGGCTAATCTAGCTTGGAGACGGTTTCCTCCAAATCCAGTGGAACATGGACACCCTGTTTTGAGTCTTATTTCTTGTCTGATAGCTGTTGCAAAATCCTGTGCAGATATTGATAAATCTTTAAGAAGCTCAGTGCAATCTACATACATTTCATCACATGATACTGCTTCAATATCTAAAGTATATTGGGCTATGGTGTTGTACAAAGTAAAAGACACTTCCTTATATCCTTCAAAATCATAAGGAATAGTGCATAAGTCAGGGCACAGTTTTAATGCTGGACCCATGAACATTCCATTTTTGACTCCTTTGTCTCTTGCTTCATAAGAACAAGAAGCTATTTCACTCATAGAACCATACTTGTCATCTTCATCAGTAATATTATCAACACGGCTTTCAAATACCATTTCTTCTGCAGGTATTCCAGCAGCTTGTCCTAGCTTGTTTGCTTGCTTCTGCCTGTACAAATTAAATTCAGCATTTCTATCAACACCTGGTCTTTTGTGTTTAGCCTTCCCTCCTTTTGAATGTGTTACAGCTATAGGTTTACCACAAAGCTCTGGTCTATTACGGAGACCAACTGATACAAAAAAACAGTCCATATCAATATGCATTATTGTCTTGCCTTTTTCAAATATATTTTCATTTTTATGAAGATGGCTAACTTTTATAAGTTCTTTTAATTTGACCCGAGCTGGAAAAATAAAATCACTTTGTTCCCTCAAATCATTGACATGTTGTTTGAAACAAGCTCCCAGTTGTGAAATATGATGCAATCTGGAGTTATTATAGAATTCTGATATGAAATTGGGATCAGCTGCAGTTTTTGTGCTGTATGTGTCTATAGGTTTTGGACATATGGGTGGAATTGTCACTTTGTGTTCGCTCTGTGCTTGAAAAGACTGTTCTTTAATTTGAGATTTAGTTATTGTATCATCAATGTCATTGGTGTCTCTAGAAAGTTTAAAATTCAACTGCTGCTGATTTTTTGAGTTTTTGTAAAGTAAATATTCTCTGTAGTCCAGGAGTCTATTGGATCCGATGCTATCTGTTATCCATTTCGGCGATACAACTTTTGATAATTGCATGGTTTTAACTTTGAAATCAGGCAAGTTGGAGGCTATAATGAAGTCGCCAATTTTTTGATAAGTGTGGTAGACTCCACCATGTTTATGCATAAGACTTTTAAGTTCATCAGCAGAGGGATCAGTAAATCCGTTAACATATATACTAACGCCAGAAAATATACTGGATAATGTCACTTCTCTTTCTGACCCAGCACAAAACTGATCTTCAAGTTTTGCTATTTTGGCTTGCATATACCCACCCCATGCTTCGAAACCGTCTGAATCGTTCTCATGCCGCTGACGTCTCATTTTGGTTTTGCTCGAGACCTATTTATCTACCACTTTTAATTTTCAGTAGCAACAACAAACTCGGTGTTTATGTTTACGTTATTTGTTTATTTACATAGCCAATCAAATTAGCAAACGAAAGTTTGATTTTCGTTTGCTAATTTGGCCGCAAAACACACGGCTAGCTTAGCGACGTGCAATTAAAGATGGATATTGTAAATAAAAAAACTTATTTTAAAATTTCAATTAGGCAATTACATAAACTTTTTCTTTTTAATAAATGTCATGGCTATAAAAAATCATTGTGTTTGTGTCATTCATGGACATAAAAAGTAGTTTCATGGTTTTCAGATTTTAGCTGTCATTGTCTATTTCTGAAGACCTGCCAACTGACAGATGAAGCTATATAGACATAGCTTTGTCAAAGTTTTTGAAATGTTTATGTTATTTTGTGTCGGTTGGGTTCGATTCTATTTGAAAAATTATTAAATAGTTAAACTGAGTAAAACATGTCTAATATTGAAGATAGTGTGATTGGCGTGCCATGGGTTGCCATGCCTTTGAGTTGTAAAAACAGCTTGACTGTGATCGTACTATCTACGACCGTTGAAATGATTCAAAGGATATCTGCAGCCCTAAGCCAAATCCATAGTAAAGGAGATTTTAGATGGAAGCTGATTGTTCTGCAGGCTTTCCATTTAGACGATGTGGTAAAACAGGCTAATATAACTGGGAAAATGGCCATAGACTTTGTGGTTGTTGCAATTGATACTCGAAGGATGTTTTGCTTGGAGTGGACAAAAAGTGTACTGAACCAAGTTCATCCAGATCTGAGGAGTCGTCGTGTGGTTCTTGTAAATGCCGGGGGCTTACCTACTAACGCTATGACAGTGAGTGCAGCTGAACTTATGGCCCTACAAAGTGATTTTAAACTAGACATTATCACAGAAAATGTTCTCAGTGCTGAAGGAGTATTGTTTCTGGCGCAAAAACTCATCAAATACATGGAAGTGTCTATAGGTGTTCATACAGGCATTCCTAATATTAATGTGTAGAATTATATGTTATAAAGTATTGTATACATTTTACCTGGTAGTTAAGTTTTGTAAGTAATACCAAAATAAGATTAACACTCCTGTAATTTTTAGTTGAATCAATAACTGAGTTAAGTATGCTTTGTAAGCTGTTGAGTTAGCCTTGATTCCGATGCAAGGTAATTTGTCTATTGTTAGAAAATCTTTATACAGGGTGGCCCATTCAAATCGGTCAGTATGGGAAAGTCTGAAACTGTAAGACATACGAAGATTTGTTCTTAGGAACCATGTCACCGATTTTGATAAAAAGAAAAACTGCATTCATACAATTAAAAAAAAAGTGTACCCAACTGGGGAATCGAACCCGGTTGTTTTGAAAAAATAAACTTACACTATTTCTATTCAGATATCGTTTGTGTAGGTCTTAAGCAGTAAATATCTCTAAGAAACATAATGTCTAAAATGAATAAAATGCATTTTTTTCACATACTTTAATTTATCATAGTAGGTGTTCAAAGTGACCACCGTTACAATATTCAGCAAGTTCAGGCATGTAAAATTGTCTCTATGGTTGTTTGTACACTTTGTACCTCTCTACTTGTTACATACACCGTGTTATGTATCATGTGGAATTGGCATTGCATTAAACGTATAAGGAAGTTTTGTTATCTACAGTAATATTATTATTAAGAAACGGTGGTCACTTTGAACACCTACTATGATAAATTAAAGTATGTGAAAAAAATGCATTTTATTCATTTTAGACATTATGTTTCTTAGAGATATTTACTGCTTAAGACCTACACAAACGATATCTGAATAGAAATAGTGTAAGTTTATTTTTTCAAAACAACCGGGTTCGATTCCCCAGTTGGGTACACTTTTTTTTTAATTGTATGAATGCAGTTTTTCTTTTTATCAAAATCGGTGACATGGTTCCTAAGAACAAATCTTCGTATGTCTTACAGTTTCAGACTTTCCCATACTGACCGATTTGAATGGGCCACCCTGTATATTGTATGAAATTAAATTTTTATATTAGGCTCATATTAAGGCATAAGACAGCAATTCATGCAATTTACTTCAAATTGCATGAAAAGTTTTTTATTGTAAGTTTGATTTGTTTCTCCAAGTTTTTATTTGGTTGAGGTACCTACTAGTTTGTGGTGTCTGGCTATTGGTATTTTGCTGTCAACCACCAATGTCTTGTAATCTAATGTTTAAAATCATATGTTTTTAAAATAATTTAATCAACCTCTAAAAATTTGAAATTGTTTGACAGTATGAGTTTAAGATGTATATGTATTAATTTAAATAATTGAGTAGCAATAAAACATACTTAAAACTCACTAACTTATTTTCCCAAAGGTTATGCAGTTTTATTGGTAAAACCACTTTACATGTCAATTGAATATGTATATGGGGCTGTAGTGCAAAATTTTAAATGAAACCAAAATTGCAGTATCAAATTATGTTGCTAATCAGCTTTAATTCGTTTTATTGAATGGCAGTACAGTGATTTAATAAGTCAGCCTTTGTCCATCCATCATCACAAAGATTAAAGAGGCCATTAGTTTTATACTCTTCTATTGTTACACAATAGTATTGCTTACAATTTTCATAGTTCACTCATATCAAACTATTAAATGTATGTAAAAGAATAAGATTTCTTAATTTCCTTAACTTATGCCATATCCAAGTCTACCATGAATATCCTTTTATTTAGTTCTAGCTAGCTAATAAATTTTTTTTAGCTTCGGTTTCTTCAGAATATTTAATTAAACCTATTATTATTTATAAGTATGCATTGCTAAGTATTAACATAGAAAGAACATTAAAAAGTCCTACAGTTATTTCATAATCTTCTATTTCTAAGACTATGTAGCATAATCTAATTGAATAATGAATATAACACCTACATTTCAGTATAAAATTATATTTATCTTTCATTGTACTTCCCTGAATATTCCAACCATAATGAACCAATCTTTATACTATATAAGTAAACCTATTAGAACATATTTAAACCAATCCTATTATGCATAAAGACAATTTAGGTAGTTAATATTATGTTTGACCTTATCCTTAGTTTACACAATCTTATGTGTCAGAAAATGACAAAAAATATATTTTAACTAAAATGTGCACGCGTGTGTTTTATGCATAAGAGGATTAATATTTTATATTTTTTGTATGCATCTTATTGTAAGTGTTCATGTGAAGTAAATTTGCCGAGCTTCAGAAGGTGCTTGCTCCATAGGACAGTAAGGACACTTTAATCTGAAAATAAAATATATTGTCACATACTTATAATATTACGAATTACTGCCAACAAGTATAATTAAAATTGTTTTTGAGTGACTAATGAAAATTGTTTAGTATGGAATGAAACAAATATCTAAAAACTAAGGTTAATGATATTGTACTTAATACATAGGCAATATGAAGCTATTGTTAATATTGTGGATTAAGTGATAAGTGCATAAACTATAAACTTGGAATTAAAGAATGGCAAACTTGTTTCTTGAAAAAAAAAATCAAATCTCTAGTATCTACTTATGTGGTGGATAATAACAAGTCTACGGGATTTAAATCGTGAGAGAGCTAGCCATACTATTTACGAATTAATAAACTCAATGAGAGTTAAAAATAAACTCAATGCGCATATCTAGACTAGCCAGTCCAGCAATCTTGTCATTGCAACATTTGTCCCGGGGCGGGAGTCGAACCCGCAACCTCTTCGTATCGCAGGCTGACGTCTAACAAAAGCTATATACATAAAAATTAATTGCTTTCTGTTAGCCTCGCTAAAAGTCAGGAATAGCAGAACCCATATAAAATATAGAAATAAAGCTGGCGGGTCAGGTAGTTTAGGATAAAATAACGTTATGGGTTTAGGAAATAGCAGTTCTGCTAAGCGGCAAGGATGTTACGGATAGAACTTACCGGGTTAATCCCTATCACGTACATGATAATAGTTATCCTGAGCAAAAAGCAAAATAAATGAAAAATAACCTTATCCGTAACAAAATTACTCCCTGGCAGAACCACCTTATATGCCAATTTAAAACTGAATTATAAATAGATGTTACACTGATGGGATCCTTGGATCCTAGATTTATCTAGTTTTAGAATTAATGACTTATGAGTATTTTAAAATAATTGTGGAATACCAGGCAGCATGTATAAATAAAAATAAATATCATAGTAAAGCAAAGTTAAATTTATGTAAAACGAATATTTTTAAATTAATACTGTTTAAAGTTAGTGCTGTAATTTTTGTACTTGAAACTTAATTTTAAATTCCACAAAATTTTACTGCTTACGTTTATTTTACCTATTTAGAGTCACCAGTCTCAGTTATCTTTGATGCATGATTGTTGACTTATCCCAGGAACATCAGCAAATGCTGGCTACTACTTGACTAACTTAACCACATACATAACCTACTATACAGGGAATAAAGATACAATAAGATCTGTCAACTTACTTAGCGCCCGTAGCGAGTTTATTCAAAGCGTCACGTGATATCACGTGACCGCACAGCAGTCGCATCGGTGGGTTCTGGTGAGAGGCTTGTTGGCGGAGGATCGGGCAGGCGAATACGGAGTGGTAGTTACCACCGTCCTCGCCTAAGTCAACCTGGTGAAGAATATTATATATTTATACTAAAAAATATCTATCTATGTATGTTTTTATATTAAGTATATCAGGAATCTGGCACCCGTAAGACAAGCTTCGAGCTTACTTTTAGCGAGTTTTAACCAACTTCATAAACGGAGGAGTTTTCTCTACTCGACTGGTTATGTTTATGAACTGATTTTGACGATTCTGTTTTTTGTTGGAAAGAAAATATTTCAATAGTGGTCACATGATAAGGAAATCAGGGTTTGACGGCGCCGGCCAGCGGGGACAGCGGGGCTAGTCTCAGTACACACTACACACTGTCTCACCTCAAAGGGCAGTTCGTCGTCCGACCAGGCAGCTAACACGTGTGGGTGCGACATCTTGGCGCGGATGTCGTGCAGCGCGGGCAGCACCTTGCAGCCGGCCGCCACGGCGCCGGCCAGCGGGGACAGTGGGGCGAGTCGCAGTAGGGCACATGACTCCTTTATGAAGAGTTCTGACACTTCCGCACCTGGGGATACCGAATATTTTTAATGATTATTTAATTTATCAGTATTCATTAGTGTCTATCTCATATTATGTATTATATATTATTTCCATCCAAAGCTTGCCTGGAAAAGATCACTCTTTAGCGATAAGGCCGCCCACGGTACTTGACAAGGGAACGTGCGCCGCGCGTACTCACCCTGCGCCTTCTGGTCCAGTAGGTGCGCGTAGTGTTCCGGCGGCGGCGGCGCGCGCGGCGTGCACCAGGCCAGCGCGCACACGGCGGCCTGCAGCGCGCGCTCGTGCCGCGCCGCGTGACAGGGGAACGTGCGCCGCGCGTACTCCACAGCCGCGCCCACGCCCTCCGTGCGACCCAGCTGGGAAAATATATACCAACTATTTATTTTTAAATCGATCATAAGCTTTTTAAATAGTAGAAAATGGTACAAAAAAATTATACCTCGAGTGGGAGTCGAACCCACGCCGTACAGTTTAGCCCTGGCTGCGCTAACTACTATGCTATCGAGGGTTACGATTTTGTGATCTTGTATAACTATGTAGTGTACTCTGTGTAGTGTATATAGTAGTATACTATGTAATGTAAACTATGTAAACTCAGTCCTAAAAAAAATTATAATAAAATGTTACATACCTTCAAAGCCTGCATGCGATGCAGAGCGAACGGCAGCGGTGAATGTGTGAGCTGGTCGGCCCGCTTGTCCACCCACTCCAGCGCCAGCGAGGGGTCGCCCTCCAGCAGCGCGGCGGCGCACCGCTGCAGCGCCGCGAACGTGCACGCTCGCTCCACGCCCGTCGTCTCAGCCTCCGCCACGAACGTGTCACCGACCTCTTCTAGGCCCTACATTCAATAGCTCTTTATTATGCTCCATCATCACCCCTATTTACGCATTTTTTAGCCACGGCTTTAATATTCTTAGTTCTATTGAATTTTTTTTCTGATGACATTCAAATTAAGCGAATTTATTTGTTTAGTGAGTTATTCATGTGATTACAAATCCAACTAGTAGGTGAGGTGTCAATACCTTTTATTGCTGTGTAAATTGTCTAGCAATACAATATTATACCAAATCTCCCAAGACAAATTATAGCTTCCATTGTGAACCAATGGAACCTTACCCAGAAGTAAAACATTGTATGATTTCTAAAGCTATGATGAAAGTTTGCAACATTGTCTATGCTAGGCAATGAATTGGTATGTATTTGTAACCTTGTTTAAAATAAGGCATTATTTTTTGACATGTTAGACTAGTTGGTTTACTTGAGACATGACTGAAGTTGTATTCTATTGTTAGTTTACCCATATCTGTTTTTAGTAACACACTTACCTGTCTGTATAAGTGTTGAGCCATAGCTTGGTGCATGAGAGGCCTATTTGCATCTGTACAAAAGGCCTCTGCTCTTGGGGCCACAGCAGCATAATCTGCTATGAAATGGCGGTCTATGGACTTGCCAACTCTTGAAACTGAAGCATGCAGTTCCCTATGGTCTGCAATTGTAAAACAGCCTTATCTTGGGAATAACTTTTTGAGGTAAATAGCCCAAGTTTCATTATAGCAAAACTTGGCTAGCTTCTTATATTATCTGTTGGAAGTCTAGTTTTTCAGACTTTAGATGAGGGTGGATTAGTAAGTAAATACCAAATATTACCTGTGGACACTTGAGACACAGACTGCTTGATGGTGTTGGCAACATCGGTAACCATACAAGTCTGGGGATTTGTTATAGGAGCATCTGGTGGCTCTGAAAAGTTATTAGATTTCAATTAATTTATTTCTGGTTACATTACATACTATGCATCGGTATGTGGAAAAATGTGTGACTAAAATTATCTATGGCACATTAATAAAATGTGTTTACACTAGTCAAAAAAGACTTGGTCACAAATGATGATCTCTTTATTTAGATCTATATAGACATATATTCAAAGCTCAAACTAAATGTTTTTTAAATGTTGATTGATTGATTGATTGATTCAGATTTTGTCCGTAAAATCACAAAGATTAACTTGGACATGTCATCACTATCAATCACCCCCCTTTTTTTTTTTTTTTTTTTTTCTCTTCCCCTGAATTTAATAATGAAAGTTCCCATGCATTATTGTCATTTAAATAATCTGAAATTTTATAATAACCCTTCTTACAAAGATTACCCTTTACAATTTTCTTGAATTTATTAATTGAAAGTTGGTGAAATTCTTTGGGCACTTTATTATAAAAACGAACACAACATCCCTTAAATGAAACTTTAACCTTACGTAGTCGAATACGGGGCAATGCAAGTTTATCTTTATTTCTAGTATTTACATTGTGATAATCACTTTTCTTAGGAAAGTTACTTAAATTCTTGTGAATGTAAACTAAGCATTCGAAAATGTACTGGGAAGCTACTGTCATTATATTTATTTCTTTAAATTTTTCTCGCAAAGATTCCCTTGGACCCATATTATACATAGCACGTACAGCCCTTTTTTGCAAGACAAATATACTATTGATAAGTGCGTCAGCAGCACATCCCCACAGCAGTATACCGTAAGACATTATACTGTGGAAATAGCTGAAATACACCAATCTAGATGTTTCGTGATTAGTCAAAAAGCGAATTTTTTTGACAGCATATGCTGCAGAGCTAAGTCTTTTAGATAATGCGTCTATGTGTGGACCCCATTGAAGCTTGCTGTCCAAGGTTAGGCCCAAAAATACTGTACTTTCAATAGGCTTCAATGACTCTCCCTTGATATTAACATTTACTGGTACCCCGTGTTTTACATTAGGTAAGGTAAATCTAATGCATTTTGTTTTCTTTTCGTTCAGCAAAAGGTTGTTTGCGCTGAACCAATCCACGACTTTATTTATAGCATTATTTACATTGTCAAAATCATTATTACGTCTATTTAACTTAAACACTAAAGAAGTATCGTCAGCAAATAATACTATGTCGTGATTTTTCTTAACCAGATGGGGCAAATCGTTAATGTAGATCAAGAATAGAAATACTTACTAATAGTTGAGTAGGTATACCTTCAATCTATCATTGCTTTCATTGACTTAGTTATATAAAGATAATGTTCGGTTCATTTGACAAGTTTTGTTTATTATTAAAATCTCAAGTCATTGTAGGTCAGACAATGGACAAAGGTACATATGGTATAACTTACGTTTAGAGATTTCACGTCTGATACTTTCTACTTGGTCGATTATATCTTGTAACATTTTATTTGCATTATCGTTGAGAGCGTTAAATTTGGCCAAAGCTTTGTCTAAATCTTGTTCTACGCCAGTGCAGGAATCCATCATTAATATTTTCACCGTATTACCTATTTTGTTGAGAAATTGTAAGCTGAGATTTGACAGCGGCTTAAAGCCAAAGCACTTTTAACTTTAAGGAATTTCTTATACGTTTTAGAAAGGAATCATATAGACTGCAGAGAAAATTACAATGCACTTGTCTTGTGATCACAAATCACAAGCAAATCCCTTGCAAAAAACTCAAAATATTTTGCAGACAGATGTGACATTGACAGTTGACACCGTGTTCTCTATTGTCTTTGAAAATTTAAGGAATCGGGCAAACGGGAGCTTCAACTTCAGGCTTCACCACACCACACGAAACCAGCACATGACACAACACAACACATGCATGGCATACAATCCAATCATTCATTTAGCTCTGAAGAGTGCGGCTCAATGACAAACATTAGTTGAAAACTTGAAAAACATTCTGCTTGTCTATGCTATTGCACAATTTTGAAGGATTTTGTTAAGATTGGAGGTTAGAAATTTATGAAACCCTTGTTCTAAACTAAATTGTGCAAATTTGGTGTTTAAAAATGGCCCAAAGTAAAATTAATGACATGGCGGGGAAATTTGCGAAAGGTGGACCTCCTGGACTAAGTATCGGGCTGAAAGTTGCGGCTGTAATAGGTGCGGCGGCATACGGTGCCTCCCAAGCTGTGTTTACCGTAGAAGGTGGTCATCGCGCAATAATGTTCAACAGGATAGGAGGAGTACAACAGCACGTCATGAGTGAAGGCATGCATTTCCGTATGCCTTGGTTCCAATATCCTATCATTTACGACATTCGCTCTCGTCCTCGCAAAATTTCTTCTCCAACTGGATCCAAAGACTTACAAATGGTTAACATTTCACTAAGAGTCCTGTCGCGCCCAGATGCTAACAATCTTTCTGTTATGTACAGGCAGCTTGGAACAGACTATGATGAGAAAGTACTGCCATCCATCTGTAATGAAGTTTTAAAGTCTGTAGTTGCCAAGTTCAATGCATCTCAGCTTATTACTCAGCGCCAGCAGGTGTCTTTACTGATCAGGAGAGAGTTAGTTGAACGTGCAGCTGATTTTAACATCATTTTGGATGATGTTTCTCTTACTGAACTGAGTTTTGGTAAGGAATACACTGCTGCTGTAGAAGCCAAGCAAGTTGCTCAGCAGGAGGCTCAGCGTGCCGCTTTCGTTGTAGAAAGAGCCAAACAGGAGCGTCAACAAAAGATAGTGCAGGCTGAGGGTGAAGCAGAAGCCGCTGAAATGTTGGGCAAAGCTATGGGTATGAACCCTGGTTACTTGAAACTCCGTAAGATCCGTGCCGCCCAAAGCATTTCCCGTATGATTGCCCAATCCCAGAACCGTGTGTTCCTTCCTGGTAACAGCTTGATGATCAACCTTCAAGATCCTACCTTTGACGATTTGTCAGAAAAATTGACCAAGAAGAAGTAACATGAGGATGAGAGTGTGTGCGCTGATAGCCTGGAGCCAGCGACCGCTCTTACCCAAGATGAAGCTGCTGTTATAATCAGCGGTGCTTCTTCAGTTGCTGGTTAGTGCATGTGTGGTTGGTACTGATAGTGTCTAAAAATGGTCATGTTCAAAAGTTGCATTTTATGTTAATTAGTTGTAGGGATGTATATTATATGGTTTAATTACACAAATAAAATAAAAGTTAATGATACAATAGTCTTTTATTTATACACTTTTATTAGGTACCTAGTGCCTGGTTCTACAATAAGGTAAAGATTTTTCATCTTCATTATAATATAAAATAAATAGCTATCATCAACAATAGTATAGCTTGAATTTTTCTTGACTGAAATGAGGCTTGATAAGAATTTAAATAATATGTAATTTTAATACACAACAACTTTTTACTAATCTAAACGTAACATTTGGTACATAGCAATTGAATTATTTATTTTAAGATGAAGGTGTTTTCAATGCAGACGGCTGGGGCATCCTGTACTTGGCCATTTCAATTTCAGCCTCAAAGTAAGATGTGCTATCGTAGCAGAAATACTCGGGAACCTTGTAAGCACCGGTTTTATTTGGTTCCACATTAGGTCCCACAGGCTCAGTGGCTGGATGGACGCAAGCTTCGCTTAGTCCAGGGACATTTACGCTAGCTAACTCCGATGAGCCTGAACTTCGACCTGCTCCTTCAGTGTAAAATCTTGCCGTGGATCTCAGCAATATGGTCCTCAAACCAATCCTAGAAGACATGATTACACAATACTTCGATATAGCCACACAAGATTGAAATGAAAAGTGAAACAAATTAAACTCAGCTCAGTTTGATTGCCAACTAAATTTTAGAATTAGATGAAGCGTAGACGCGATGAAATGAAAACTGAATTTGATCAATGGGGACGCTCTGTTTTCCACTTTGGAAGAGTCTCTCGTGCAAACTATTTAGTTTAGAATTAAATTAATTAATTAAATTTAATTAATTATGATTAATTAAATTATTACATAAGTTTCGGAGACCTTGTGAATAATGTTTAGAATATAAATCAATGTATCTTTTGTTGGGAGTCCTTAAAATAAATAAATTATGTTAGAAACCTATACATAATTTTTGAAGACCTATTCATAGATACCCCACACGTGGCACACGTATAGGTTAGATGAAATTTTATTTTTAAAGTTTCGGTTCGAAGTATGGGGACCCCCAAATCAAATTGACTTTTTTTCAATTTTTTTTATGAAATCTTAGTGCGGTTTATGGAATACATCAACTTACCAAATTTCAACTTTATAGTTTCGGAGAAAAACGGCTGTGACATACGGACGGACGGACGGATGGACGGACATGACGAATCTATAAGGGTTCCGTTTTTGCCATTTGGCTACGGAACCCTAAAAACAGCTGTTTTACATGCTTAGTTTGCATGAGACAATAATAAGTCGTTGCGTGTAAATTAAGAACAAGAAATAATATAAAAATGTAGGTTAGGTTATGTTTGTATAGGAATAAGGCGATTATCCCAATGCACCGCGCCCCGTCGCGTAGCGCGGGGCCGCAGATTTAAACATTGTATGCAAGTACTTATCTCAATTTATATAGAAAACACGCCAGCCACACTGCCGATGCGTCAATTCGCGGGAAGGGCTCACGCGCACAGATTCTGACAATCTATCTGCGTGGGAGCGCGGGGCCAACATTTACATTACACTGCTAGATTACGGGACGCGTCGCCAGTGGGATAATTACCTAAGGCGAGGCGCAGATCTACCGTATTTAGCGCTGTTATCTGCTGCTCCGCACGACACGTCCCCGTGCCAAATAAAGTCAAATGTTCACTTCGCTGTTTATCGTCGCGGAAAATGGTCGAAAATCTCGCGCGGAACTAGGGAGCCAGTGAACCAGCCTGTGTGTTGTTGAAGTAAAATTCGATCAAACGAATATTAACATGAACTAATATAAATGAATCTATCTTTTAAATTAGAAGTAATTTTAAAATTATATTTATAAGAATTTGAGGTGAAAAACATTGTGTATTCAGTTGAATTACGTAAATAGACTAAGAGCTGGCAACGCCGACGAGCTAAGCTGACAAGTCTGACAACTATTGACATTTGACATTGATAATTAGCTGACAATTTTTTTTACGGTTTGATGTAGATTCATTTAGAATTATTGTAATTTGATCAATGTTCGAAGTCAAAACTACAAGAAAATGGAATAATACCTGTTTGAAATAAATATTGATACATTTTGATAATGTTATCCAAGAAGGTTCTTCACACCATTGTAGCTTAAAAAGTATTATTTTGACTCTTATCGTCTCTACAAGTTCTCGAGTCAAATGAGCTACTTATTCGTGTCTATGATTCTTTTTCACGACTGTTTTGGATAGTTTACCTACCTTGCGTAAATTGCCGATTTTTCGGTCGTGTAGTGGAAATATGTGTATGATTTTTACTAGATAAACGTGAAAATCGAGTATAATCATGTGTGACAATCATAATTGATACGGATTCATTCGTAGGACTTGGCAAAACGCTGCATCAGCCATTTACATGAAAGGTGAGTACAAAAAACTATTGGCAGTCCTTTTTTTCTGAAGCTCTCGGTTTCTACTTATTGACGCTAGTAAATGGGTTGTCTCACGAATGAGATCACAAAACATAATGTACATTTGTTGATGAGAAGGTATTCATAGGATTCATAGCCTCCGTTTCTACCTAATTTTGTGTATTTAGTTGCCGCTAATTTCTGTGCTGTATTTATGTATATCGATTGCTAGACGACCGAATTCAGAAGCCCGTATTCCAAGTGCGTTCCATTTAAAGTAAATATATATTCTATTTTCTCGGGTTATAATTTATTCAGAGCATTGTAAAAAAAATCATTTCTTATTACGGTATTTTGTGTAATTATTTTAAATGGGTGTAAAATGTATATAAATGCACAAAAGGGGCAACAATTTGTTACTTCGTTCAGTTCGGGGATTGTAAAAAAAGGAACGTTTTTATTTTAGTCTATGGTATTTTTATTGTTAGATTTCGTTTCATTTCATTCGTAATTCGGATCTTCCTGGATTGCTGTTTGCATTTTTTTATTTGTTAGTTTCACGAATTCATGTTGTCCAATTATTATAGTTTTATTGTAAGTACATTGACTAGGAGAGTCACTCAGTTGAAGGCGTATTGATACTACTTCGGCGCAAACAAATACGTCTAAAATGGCGGCTGAATTGCCCGTAAAAGATGTGTTGTGCGAAGCCATGGATTATTTATCGAAATTGGGATCGAACTTAAGAACTCGGTCTGAAACTCTGAAAGATAAGAGAAAAGATAAACTTAACAATACTCTTGCTGTGCAAAAAGTGGCGGACAAAGTTTTACTCATATGCGAACTTTCAAAGAAATCGCTTGATAATGTGGAGACCGGCGTGCGTAAAATATTAGAACAAATTGACAGCTCACAATCATCGAAAGGCATTGGCGGGAAATTTAGATCAAAGACTGATAAAATAGAAGAAAAACAGAAATACCATTATTTTGATTATAAATCACGTACACTAAAAATTAAAAACAAGATTTCCATAAAACATTTTAAATCTGTCAAGGTTTTTGCACGCAAAATGGATCTTTCTAAGATAGCTAAATATCCTGTTTATTTTGACTGTACATTATACAGAACAAGGCTGAAAGAAGACCAAGAAAAAATAAATATTGAAAAAGCTGACAGTGTGAACTCAGATTGTGAGGAAATTAAAAGTAGTTCCAGTGAAAGTAATAGAACTGAAATAGTATCTATGTCAAAGGCTCGCAGAGGTAGTCTATACCAAAATGTTTTCAGTGATTCTCACTCTGATAATTCTGATAATGAAAAGTCTTATAATTCTGCCACTAATAAAACAAATTCTAATACTGAACAAATATTAGAAAAGAAATCTAAAGAACCAGACCCTAAAAGACCAAAATTAAAAAAAATTGATTCAGATGATGAGAATGCATCACAATCGAGCTTAAATGGTAAGGATAATACAGATATACATAAAATGAAAGATAAAAAACCTATGATAAAATGTGTAAGTATTAATAAATTACTGAAGCCTGACCTCAAATCGGATATGAATAAGTCCCAAAGTTTACCACAGAAAGCATCAAAAACTGATGTAAAAAAGAATAAAATGCTTCAAAAATCCAACTTGAAATCAGATAATATGTGTTCACTTATGGAAAAATCAAAAACCAATGAAAAACAGTTTGATGCCCTGAAAAAGAATAAAATGCTTGAAAGGTCTAAAAAAAGAAAAGATGCATTATGGGAAAGTAAAAGAAATGAAGTAGAATCTTTTAAGCCTAAAGAATTTTCTATTCATATCACTCGTCTGCCTAATATAAATGCAGAATTTTTAATTGATCATGGCATCAAGAAAGTTATGAAGCATGGAGAAATTTATATAGAACAGAATGACAACAAAAATAAATCTAAAGAAAAATCTAAAGACTCTGAATATGAACATACCATGGTTGCATCTAATAAAGTTAAAGATTCACTTCTGCATGATTCAGAGTCAGAAAATGAAAGTCAAACTAAATCCTCAGAAAAAGTATCTGAGACAACTGTAGATAGAATTAAAAGTGCTCTATTGAATTCAGATTCAGATCAGAATAATGATGAAGTTACAGAAAACAACCAGACTCAAAGTGTGAAAGACAAAAAACAGAAAATGTCTCGAAAAAAAATTAGAGATTCAATACATAGTGATAGTTCCTCTAAAAGTTCTAAATCCAAGCATGACAACAAAAGTATCAGATATCAATCAGATGATAATTTAGATGGCAATAAAAATACAAATGACAGTAGCAATGTTCAGAAAACTCCAGAGAAACAGAGCAATAATGATATCGAACAAAATGATTTATCTGAAAATGTTCAAAAAACTACAGATGAGCATACCAAAAGTAAAACTTTCTTATTGAATGATTCTTCAAATGATGAAGAAAAAGAAAGCATTAGTGAAAAGAAAACATCTACTCCTCAATCCAAAGAAAAGCGGAACCTTGAAAGTGTTCAAGTTAAAACTGATCTACTTAGGTACTCAACTAGTTCTGATGATGAGGCACTAAGGAATACTATAAATAACGTAAAACAATCATTGCTTGCTGCTATTTCTGATGATGAAAGTATAGTGGAAGCAACAGGCAGCAAAAGCCCTGAGAGTCCAAGCTCATCTGAAGACTTAGCAATAAAAGTTAAAAAGAAAAAACACAGCAAATCAAAATCATCAAAAATCAGAAAAGAGAGATCATCAAGAAGAGAGAACCGGTGCTGTGTCACAGATTCTGAAAGTGAAGACAATTCCAGTAATGATAAATCAACATCCAAAAATAGCAAGGTTAGGTCCACTGAGTGAAAATAACAGTGAAGTACATTCATGGCTAAATTAACCATGTAGTTTGTAATTCATTGAACATAAATCTTTTATAAAGATTTGTTGCATCCTTATGTTAATAAATATTACTATTCCACAGTGTAAATAAATATTGTAATTATTTCTACATTTATAAAAGCTCTTCATACATATTTATGTTATAAAATTATTCTTAGATAGATGATTGTTAGAAATTTAAGATAAACATTTAGCTTTAGATAAATGTCATTTAAAAATACAACCTCCATTATAATCCTGTCTTTTAATTAGTAGATTGGCACTGTATTATAAAGGTTTTGAATACATAGGTAAATCAAATTTCAATAAATGTTTATTTTATTAAAAGAAAAATATTTTATCAAAAATAAATGTAACGATTTCAGATGGTCCGTTCTAAGTCAAAACCAGGTAGCAGCTACAGTTCAGATGCTCAGGACCACAATGACAAAGAGATTGATGGGTAAATATTTAAATTTTGAAAATGAAATAGATAAATGATTAATTAAAATTAAAATAATTGTCATATAAGAAGACAATTTTGGCACTACCACCCTAAAGTGAAACTAATAACATGAGTAAAAATGTACTTAAAATATTATACCCTACGCTACAGCATCAAAATTCACCTATTCAATGAACTTGCATTCTTGATCACGAGTTCAAATTGGTTCAATCTTGAATTCTTTGTCGCATTAATAAGATACCTTGTTTAATTTGTCCTTCCTTACATAAAGGCTCTGGGCATAGTGGGCATATAACTCGTTCTAAATACTTCTCCATACTTAATTGCTTAGATAAATATTATGTTGATCCACTGCCAATCTTTGCAGTAAGTTATTGCAGTACACAGAATGACGCTAGTGCCTGTTTCCATCTTATAGTCGATTTGACGAGACTTGTGGTCAGAGTAGGGATGGTACTACTCATATATCTGGAGATTTTAATTTATTTATCTACATTAAAAAAAATGCATAACATCTACAAAATTATCTTCAGGCTTACCAACCTGAAAAAATTGAACGAATCCAGGCGTCGTGGTTCTGAATCAGACGACACACAGAGTTCTAAATCCAAGATGTCTACAAAACCAATGACAAAGGCAGCTATCGGTGAAGATATCCTCAAAGCGGAATCTAGTTCCGATAACGCTTCTGATGATGAAGGGGATGCTGGGGACGAAGGTAACAACAAATGCTTAATCTCTTGATCATCATCATCAAAAAATAACTATTGAATTAAACTATAAATGAATAATAGTGGGTCAGCATTACCTGTTTGTTACCCGTTAGTCAGTCAACAACTAATTAGATAAAAGGTTGCTTAGTCAGGGTTCCTGTTTTTAAATGCTACAGAGGTTAAGAACATAAATGTAAATCAATAGAGTATTAAGAGGCCTGTTACCGGAAATCGCGAAATTGCTCGGTTTCCTCGTCCTAATTCTATGGTTTGCGTTCGTTGTTTGATATTACAATTACATCTTTATAATAGTTTTCTGCTCTACAATAATAGTAGAACACATTTTAGCGAACTTGTTTATATATTGAGTAATAATCATTCTCCGGATACATGTGTCGTAAAAAACGCTCGAAGACCTGCTTTTAGAGCTCTAATTTATAGATTCTAATGAATATAGGCGATCAAACTATTTTTTATTATATTACGTATGTCCTATTCTTCAATAATGATAGAAAACATTTTCGTTAAATGCTTTTATTCTAAAGATATACCGAATTTAATAGCGACCGAAAATGCTTCGAAACAAACCTCAATAACTCCGAAGTTCTAAATCAATGGGACGTCATATTTATATCAAAATATTTATCAACATTTGCTTAAACTGTAATATTAATTTTAATTTGTAGATCGGTTTTGGTAATTTTTTATGAATAAAATAAAACTACCTTAATTTAGTAGTTTTTTCATTCCGCCGGCGATTTCCCTTTAGTACCGCGCGAGCGCTTGTCTTCGGTTGAAAATTCGGAACCTATGTCGGTTGAAAATTCGGATTCTTGAAAAAAATATCGAAATATTTCGTAAAATGTCTAATTATAAAAAATTTCGTGATTTCCGGTAAAAGGCCTCTTAAAGCTTAGTGCTTGTCCAGGAAGGGCGAATACGCCGCGTTTCGAAACGCGCGTATTCATACGCGCGTCGTCGAGGTACTAGACATCAATACATCGCGTCCAGAAGCTTCGCGCGTATTCAAAATACGCGCGTAAAACGCGTGCACTACGCTAGACTCGACTCGCGCGTATTGCGCGCGTGTCGAGATACTAGAGACGCCTTGTTGCGTCCAGCTAACGCGCGAATCTCTAGAGCGAGTGTACGTATCGAGGATATGGAGAGCCAACATTTTGACACGGAAACGCGCGTTGGTACGCGCCTTGTGGACGCGCATACGCGCGTATGAATACGCGGCGTTTTCGCCCTTCCTGTACAGGCACTTTGAGCAGAGTTTTATGTAGTTAAATTATTTGAGATTCAATTTTCAAACATAACAGTCAGTTATCATAATATTCCCCCTACCCCCATTAGAATCCAAAGTTTTGTGGGATTGGTATAGTCACCATACCAATTGATGATCACAATAAGTAGACTCAGTGACGAAACGACGCTGTTATCTATATTCTGGTATATGAATATAAAATACTTCTTTTTCAGAACTTCCATCTGTAACAATATCGGGATTCAATGGAGGTCCAGAACATTTATTAAAAGAGGACTTGTTAGTTGATAGTGATTCCTCAACATCTCTCAAGGTAATTAATTACATACAATAATTATGTGTAATAATTTATCTTCTATACTAATATTTTATAGGAAAAGATTTGTTTGTTTGTTTGTAATGAATAGGCTCCGAAACTACTGGAACGATTTCAAAAATTCGTTCACCTTTGGAAAGCTACATTATCTCCGAGTAACATAGGCTATATAGAATAGAAAATATAGAAAGTGTAAAACGCGGGCGAAGCCGCAGGGCGGAAAGCTATTGTATAATAATTTTCATACTTGTATAATGTTAATTAACGATTGAAAATAGTGATAAAAAATAATAAAATATTTCAAATTTCAGGAAGAAAAAGACGAATCCGAAGAAGAACAGTAAGTAAATCATTATTTTTGATGGTTAAACTTTAAATTTTAACAGCCTAACTCCGAGCAAAAGTTCAGAATCGTCCTGGGGTCATCGCAGGCTTCACGGAGTGACCACGGCACTAACCTGTACCTGGGCTAGTCAGGAGCTCATGTATTCATTTATATTGTACACAATTTTATGTCAAAATAAATGATTGATTGATTGATTGTTTTTAATTAAATAAATCTCTTACAGAGTAAGCTCAAAGCGCCGCAAACCCAACGCCATCGCGTCCTCGGACTCCGAAGCCGGCACCGGCCGCAAGAAGGAAAAGGACGAAGACGCGAGACTCAGCGACTTTGAGGACTCTGAAGACAGCGAAGTCACGCGGCGCGCCAAGCGGAAGAAGAAGGGCTCCGACTCTGATGCCTCAGAGTCTTCTGATAGGTTAGTGAAATTATTCTGAATATAAATAAATATGGCCGAACAAATACAGCAACATCTAGCTCCGTGGTAATCTCGAAGCTTTTGTTACGGGTGCTACTTACAGGTGCCCAGACAGTATACGCTTGGCTATGGGAAGGGAGAAGGGCGTGGGTTTGATTCCCACTCGAGGACAAAGGTTACGTTGTGATCTTGTAATTTTTTCTATGCTACTTTCTAATATAATCTTATGATTTCAGCAAACAGAAAAAGCGTCGCCGTATAAAAGCCGTTGATGAAAGCGAGGGTTCGGGCTCAGATTCAGAGAATGAAGGGAAAAACAAACATGGCCGGAAGAACATCAGAAAGGTTATGGGCAAAAGCCAGTTGGAGGAGGCTACGAAGAAAGCGGCGCGCGAGGAAAAGGAAAGAGTTGCGCGTATTGCGGAAAGACAGAAAATGGTAAGTATAGTATTGTCTTTATCTTTATCAAAGCAACTATGTATTATTATTATAATTATAACCCTAACCTAACCCAATAGAGTAAGCCCGGTAGCAGAAGGAAACAACTTGAAACTGAAACATTGATTGATAATGTCCTATGAATAACATATTCAATGAGAATAGAATGAGAATCTCTTAATTTTACTTAAGTAATAATGTTACTAAAGATTGTAACTCATCCACGGTAAAAGTAAGTCGTGTGAACTAAAACTAATTGGGTAAATAGCTTAGAACCAGGAGATGACATAGTTACCATTTACAGTGGGAAAATATATCTTTCTGCTATATGTATATGTATGCGAGCGAGAGAGAAAGCTAGTTCTAAATACTTACTGGTTTTTTTACAACTGGTTACGGAACAATAACAGAAACACATCGTCCTATAGCTGCCCGTTGTTAAATAAATAATAATCATAATTATTTTGTTCAGTACAACAATTTGCAATTCGATGAGTCTGGTAAACCGGACGAAGTGGTCCTCGACCGAGTGGTGCTGGACTTCGACCCCGAGACCAAGGAGCCGCTCATCGCCGTCGACAAGGGACTTGTCAACAAGCTGAAGCCTCATCAGGTCAGTTTATTGATAATGAAGGAAAAAATAATAATAATCAATCAATAAAATAAATATTGCTGGACAATACACACAGCAACATCTAGCCCCGTGGTAAGCTTGAAGGCTGTGATATTATGTTGGATTTTCCTGCGGTAAAATATAGCCTATGTTACTCGGGGATAATGTAGCTTTCCAAAAGTGAAAGAATTTTTGAAATAGGTCCAGTAGTTTCGTAGCCTATTCATTACAAACAAACAAATCTTTCCTCTTTATAATATTAGTATAGATAATATACATACATAGATATTTTTTTTATTATAAATATAGAACACCTAGACACCCGAAACAAATATCTGCAGATGGTATCAATTATCAATGTATGGTTATTTCTTTGTAATTTGAGTGTGCTGTTCAGTGAATAAATGTTTCTCTATCTAAGAAAACTTTTTCATATTACAGGCCAATGGTATAAAGTTCATGTGGGATGCGTGCTTCGAGAGCGTCAAGCGTATCAAGAAAGCTAAAGGTTCTGGCTGCATTCTCGCACATTGCATGGGTCTAGGAAAAACATTACAGGTAATTTAATGATTTTTGGTCTAGAGCATGTAAGTATTATGTATGGGTATGTCAGGGGAGGTAGGCCAAAGAAAAGATGGATGGACTGTGAAGAAGATATGTGTAAGAATAAGTGGGTGGAGATATGACGGGTGACAGAGGACAATGGAAAGATGTGTTGACTGAATAACACTTTTAGCATATCGTTAGAAAGGGCATGGACTGAGGATGTTTTAAAAAAAATCAGAAGAACTCCAAACCTGTTTGTTTTTTTTAAACCCCATAGAAAGTTGCCCATAAAATTATTTCTTTACCTTACCACGTTACTTCAGGCCCCATAACTATTCTTCTCCACAATTTTCTGGTGTAAAATATTTTTTTGCAGGACCCTAAAACTCTAACGATTAAAACAAGACCATTAGCAGACCTGTCCTATTGTAGTTTTAGTCAAAAATTCACAAAAAAGTCAAATGAAAAAAAATAATAATAATCAATATAATGGACGGGGGTAGGTAGCAGACTCCTAGTTTCTACCCTAGACGTATGTACAGCTCCCTACCAAACCTTGTATAACTCGTTTACTTATTTCCCAGGTGGTAGCGCTGACGCACACGCTGCTGGCGCACGGGTCGCTGACGCGCGTGCAGCGCGTGCTGGTCGTGTGTCCGCTGTCCACCGTGCTCAACTGGGTCAACGAGTTCAACATGTGGCTAAGGCATGCCGACAGGGAGAATGATATCGATGTCTACGAACTGTCTAGGTAAGGGAAGTAGAGGACTGATATGGCGACAAAATTGTGAAGTGGCGGCTCAGATATCATAAGGATAATCCTATATCTATATTAATAACTAGCAGCCCCCGCGAACTTCGTCTCGCCATATAATTTTATTTGCAACTATCTCCATACTAAATTTCATCCAAATAAAATTTTCCCGCGTAAGCACATATTTTCCCGCGTAAGCATGTATTTTCCGCGGTAAAAAGTCTATCGCCATTACTTTTATTTGCAACTATCTTCTGCATACTAAGTTTTATCTAAATCGAATTTTCCCGCGTAAGCATATATTTTCCCGCCGAAGCATGTATTTTTCCGCGGTAAAAAGTAGCTTATGTTCTGTCTCAGGGTCTAAAGATTGTATGTGCCAAATTTCATCAAAATCGGTTGAGAGGTTTAAGCGGGAAAACGTAACAGACAGACAGACAGACAGACAGCCAGACAGACAGACAGAGTTACTTTCGCATTTATAATATTAGTTAGGATTAGGATTACCTACATTACATTACAGTGACGCTTACATGGAGCCTACATCGCATGCTGGCTAGCTGAGCGCGGTGAGCGACAACCTCGCGACTTTTTTCTAATACTTGCATTTTTAAACTCGTGATATCTTCCGAATGAAATGTCCGAATTGAATAATTCAAAAAGTTGTAAAAAGGTATTAAAGCCGTCTTGAATATAAAGTAATTTATTTTGATAAGGATTAATACCAAGGTACAAATGAAGACCCTTTCAAGAGGCGGCATATATAGAGTCTGGCCAACGAAAGCTGTCCACGGATTATTTTCAGAAGTTTTGATATGGCAATAATTTAAGATTGTCTAAATTGACACTTTGACGTTTCGTACTTGAGTCATCTTCTGTTTACGTTGGTTTATGTGCATCATATTTTCATTGATTTTGTTTAAAATAATGCCGAGAACAATTAAAAGTTCGACAAGGAAGCTTCTATTTACTATGATTGACAAATATAAAGACATAAAAAGTGATTTAAATCAGAAATCTGCAGAGAAAATACTACGACTGGATTCAATCCTTTAACTTTCAGGTTAGTTTATTGAATTTCTAATGAAACATTTTGATACTTTTAAGACTATTTAAGACAAATAGCAATATTTTTCATGGTGTATCTACTTTTCAGGAAGTATTAACAACGAGGAGACGAAACTTAACATTGTGGAAGCAGTAAAGAAATAAAAATCTCGAAAAACATTAAATGGCGACTTCTGAAACACATTATTTAGAAATATATCTTCAATGGCAGGTATTACTTTAGAAATTATAGATTTTAACAGTTAGTTCGAAGAGTTATATAAATTTATGACAATGTGTGGATGGCTTAATTTAATAATATAATATTATGGTTTTGTAAAAATGTCTTTGTTTATAATGGTTTTTGACTATAATGACTAATAATTAATAATATACTGTTACATACATAATTTATTGTATTTGTTATCTTCAGATGTCAGTTTGAAGACTCTAAGAAGAATTAAAATTGAAGGGTCTAAAAATAAAGGACAGTGGAATACTCCGGGGAAAAATCGTCCACATTCAGCAACAGTTTCCAATTTGGATAATTTTGATATTTCAGCAATAAGAAACAAAATAAACGAATTTTATGAAGTTAGAGAACAAGTTCCAACACTGAGAAGCCTGCACAATGATATTATTAAAATTATAGAATTAAAAGTAATCTTTTATTTGATATTCTTCATAATACATTCGAATATTTCAACAACAGTTGCTAACAAAACAAAATTTTTACAACTCGAAATAAATGTACTTGCTGAAAAATAAATAGTATCAACTCCGTTTATGCAGTGTATAGCCAGGGTTAACAGCTCTTGATTTTTTAAAATTCCCGCCTTTTTTTCTTGGACAGCTTTCGTTGGCCAGACTCTAAATTAATATTTTAGATAAAAAAACTGCTTACTGTGACATAACTATAATATTTAGACATATGCTGTCGCGACACTTTTTGTAGATAATGATGAGTTCTGCAAAGTCGTAGTACATGATTTTGTTCTATCATCAATAGTTTTCGCAGCGCACGCGACGTAAGGAATTTTTCGGGTCTTTTTTTTACACCTTATGTTACATTATTGGAGTTTTAGTAAGGATCCCTAATTTTTTTAAAAATATAATATAGCCTATGTTACTCGGGGATAATGTAGCTTTCCAAAGGTGAAAGAATTTTTGAAATCGGTCCAGTGGTTTCGGAGCCTATTCGTTACAAACAAACAAACAAACAAACAAATCTTTCCTCTTTATAATATTAGTATAGACTAGCCGGCCGCCAACAGCTTCGCTTGCTTTTTTTCATAAAATATAGCCTATAACCTTCCTCGATAAATGGACTATCCAAACTGAAAGAATTTTTTAAATCGGACCAGCGGTTCCTGAGATTAGCGCGTTTAAACAAACAAACAATCAAACTCTTCAGCTTTATTAAATTAATATAGATTTCGTCAAGGGGTACGATAGACTCGATCGAAACCTTATATGTATGTATAACAAAACATAAAAAAATATTGATTTTGAGTCGACAACATTATATCCGCAAAATTCGGTTTATGGAGAGTTTCGTCAAATTTCACCCGAGCGAAACTGGGTGAAATTTGACGTAAGTATTCATTTCATCTAGTATGAAAATAAATTGCTGTTCTCATTCGTTAGTCTCGCTTAATCTCAAGGACAGCTGAAAAATAGTATTTATATAAAAATTACTTGCATATGTACAAAAATTATGTATTGCTATGTGAATTTTCCAGCGATATTTAAATATTTATCTTCAATTATTTATATTTATATTGTAATTGTGCGTAGGTTCAAGCAGAACAGCGATCGCGCCTACCAGCTGTCGCTGTGGTTCGAGAACGGCGGCGTGTGCGTGCTCGGCTACGAGATGTTCCGCAACCTCTCCGCAGACAACAACAAGAAGTTCAAGAAGAAAATGTTAAAGAATTTTCAAGAGGCTCTCGTGGACCCTGGTATGTCATCAATCATCATCATCACCCCTATTTACGTTCCCACTGCTGGGACACAGGGACTTCTCTCTTAACGAAAGAAATTAGGCCTTTATTAACCACTCTGGTGAAGTGCGGGTTGGTGAATGACACATGCTCCTCAAAGTTTTCAAAGTTCTAAGAACATGCCGATTTTCTTACAATGTTTGCCTTTGCCGTAAGAGCACGTGTTTTTGAAGGCGGGGTGTGAGTGAACCCACGACCATTGGAATGAAAGTGAAGTGTGCTGCTCCCACTTTGCCAACAAGGCTAGCCATGTAAATACTGTATATGCATAAGATTTTATTTCTTTCAACAGGTCCAGATCTCGTGGTGTGCGATGAAGGGCATCTCCTTAAGAACGAGAAGACCAGCTTGTCACAATCTATGAATAAGGTGAAGACGCTCCGTCGCATTGTACTCACTGGCACACCGCTGCAGAACAATCTTAAGGAATGTAAGTGGCTCACTCGAAAAGTTTGGATATGTTATTTTGATAAGTATCATTCACATTATCTTCCATAAAAAAAAAAAATATAGTTACACACCACTCTGTTGGGTTGGGAGGGTGCGTCATAGCCTTGATAGTGTTAATAATGTTTGTCATTAACCCCCCACAGATTACTGCATGGTGCAATTCGTGAAGCCGAACCTCCTTGGCAAGTACAACGAGTACCTGAACCGGTTCGTGAACCCCATCACCAACGGACAGTACACGGACTCCACGGAACACGACATCAAGATCATGAAGCGCCGCTCGCACGTGCTGCACAAGATGCTGGACGGAGCTGTGCAGGTAACTACAAGATCATGAAGCGCCGCTCGCACGTGCTGCACAAGATGCTGGACGGAGCTGTGCAGGTAACTACAAGATCATGAAGCGTCGCTCGCACGTGCTGCACAAGATGCTGGACGGAGCTGTGCAGGTAACTACAAGATCATGAAGCGCCGCTCGCACGTGCTGCACAAGATGCTGGACGGAGCTGTGCAGGTAACTACAAGATCATGAAGCGTCGCTCGCACGTGCTGCACAAGATGCTGGACGGAGCTGTGCAGGTAACTACAAGATCATGAAGCGCCGCTCGCACGTGCTGCACAAGATGCTGGACGGAGCTGTGCAGGTAACTACAAGATCATGAAGCGTCGCTCGCACGTGCTGCACAAGATGCTGGACGGAGCTGTGCAGGTAACTACAAGATCATGAAGCGCCGCTCGCACGTGCTGCACAAGATGCTGGACGGAGCTGTGCAGGTAACTACAAGATCATGAAGCGCCGCTCGCACGTGCTGCACAAGATGCTGGACGGAGCTGTGCAGGTAACTACAAGATCATGAAGCGTCGCTCGCACGTGCTGCACAAGATGCTGGACGGAGCTGTGCAGGTAACTACAAGATCATGAAGCGTCGCTCGCACGTGCTGCACAAGATGTAGGTTCATCTTGTGCATTTATTGCAAAATACAGATGAGTGCTCTAACCCTCACTCTTCTGGATCTCGTACTATCAAGATACCTGCGCTCTCTGAGGTCATGGAGTCGCTACTATCAGTAAAACTTGTATAAAGCTCATGGAGTAGAGCCATTGATTAAGAAAATAGTCTGACCTGAACTAAAACTGGTGTATTGTATTTCAGAGGAGAGATTACGGGGTGCTGGCGCCCTTCTTACCTCCGAAGCACGAGTATGTTCTCTTCATTACGCTCACCGATGTGCAAGTCAAACTGTACCAGCACTATCTTGATAACTACTCTAGACGGTAAGTTCTAAATATTATAATACATAAAAGATAATTCTAATATTTAAACACAGGTTAAATTATAAACTCTTAACAATAAAAGCCATGCTTCTAATTGCAAATAAATATTTGTACCTCAAGCAAAGAAGAGATAAGTCTAATAAAGATCCCATTTGTCTATGTCGTATGGCCAAAGCCATGGTCCACTAATAGCAACTTATTTTATGTTGAATCCAGAATAACAATTGTATATTTCTTTGCAGGCCACTGCCCGGAAAATCTTCTGGTTTCCTGTTCCCTGATTTCCAATCGCTGCAGAGGATATGGACCCATCCTCTGGTCCTCAAGTACAATTCTGATCGCTACGAGATTATGCAACAAAAGAAGGTAATATCACGAAATTATGTGCTCTTGCTATTTAGTTTTTTTTTCATCATTACATCCAAACTTAGACGTTGACATCCAAACTTATATGTTCCATTGTTGGTGTAGGGGGATTTGGTATCACCACGCCTATCAGTTTACATGGTGGTCGCAATAAGTGAATAGGTTCAATCTGTTTATATGTGGTGTTTATTATGTCTATAACAATAAGTTGAAGTATTTTTTTATATTTCCAGAGAGATAAAGAAGAAGAAGAGGATTCAGAAGGATCGTTGGTTGATTTTATAGATGACGACTCGACAGCCTCGGTAAGAATAATATTATTTATTTTTACTGAACATGCCTAGCCAATTAAAATAAACAAGCCCAAACACAAACTTTTCTATTTGTCCCGTTGATATAAATGAATAGTGTAACTCGCGAAAATTTTGAAAGGGAAATATTATATTTTCTACAGTCTTATCTAGAATAATATCTTTTAAATGTATTCTTCAAGCATTAATTTATTCCTATATGATTTAAAACTGTAAATAATTTTAGGAATCATCGAGCGAAGATTCATCCGGTGGATTTTCCGACGTGAGCGATGATAGCCGAAAGAAAAGCAAGAAGAAGAAATCCTCCAAAAAGAGTAAAAACAAAGATAAAGAAGCCGGCAGCTCGCGGCGCCGCGGCACGCGCGCCAACCCTAGTGAGTCATTAATATACTTATACACCTCACTTAAAATATTATAAATGCAAAAGAAACTGGTATTCCTACGTTTTTCACACCGAACCTACTCAAGTGATATAAATTGATTTAGGTAATAATAAATAAATATTGCTGGACAATTTACGCAGCAACATCTAGTCCAGTGGTAAGCTCGATGCTTGTGTTACGGGTTATATACATAGTTAGTTATTTTATAAATAATATAGAATACCCAGACAAATTTAACGGAAATTCTATTTTATGTTTTTATTGATTAATTGATTGTATTATTTCAGTTGACCTAGACCTCGAAGAAGACAAAGACGATGATATTCTAGAAGTAAAGAACGAGAACCCAACAGAATGGTGGATCAAAATGGTGGAGGAAGACGAGCTGGAGGATGTGAGGAATTCACACAAACTTGTGCTCCTCTTCGATATACTGCGGCAGTGTGAGGCTATTGGTGACAAATTGTGAGTTATATTAACAAGTAACCATAAAATAAGCATTAGAATAGAACCCCTATTAACGTTTCCACAGCTGGGACAAGACATCTCTCTTAACAAGAAAGATAAGACCTTCATTTACTAAGCTAGCCAAGATTTATGTTGATAATTTTTAACTACAGATAATTTTGGTCGATTCTAAAAACTGCAACAACAAAAAAACTCAAAACAGCTGTTTCACCAGTTATACATTTTTTGCTGCTAGCAGTTATCAATAGAAAATCAAATAACTCATTAAGTGTACAAAGTATGGTGTATTAATGAGTGAAATGAAGCAGACTATATTTTATGGTCATTGTCCAAAATATATTAATGGTGGCCAAAGGCCTAAAAAATTACTTTTTATATGGCAGTATTAAGTATAATTTAAAAATTCTCTGTTTGTTTCTTTATTATTGATATTGACCTTATATAATGTATTTTCAGACTGGTGTTCTCACAATCACTATACTCATTAGATCTGATAGAACATTTCCTCGGTAAAGTCGATGAAGCGACGCAAGAAGGTCGCATTGATGAGAAACTTGGCGGGCATGTTGGTAAGTCTATGAAAAAACATCATATAAACCAAACATTTCTGAGTAAATTTCTAGATTAAAACTGCTATAGTCATTTATATTTATTATGAGCATAATATTGTCATAATAGCTAACTAAAGCAACAAACGGTGTTCATGTTTCGTCTCTTATGCCTAGTTCGCACTGGTCGAGTATTTTAGTCAAGTAGCGAAATTGCTCGCTACTCAACTAAAATACTCGACCAGTACGAACTAGGCTTAACCAGTAGAGTTGCGAGTTTGTTGGAGCTTGTCATCTGTATGGGAATGTCAATATCTTGAAAAAAACTTAGAATGGAATAGTTTTAAGAATACCATAGGCTCAACAAATTCTGGGCAAGAGTTCAAGTAACGTTATTATTTTTTTGCAGGTTCGTGGTCACAAGGAATAGACTACTTTAGATTAGATGGTTCAACTTCATGCGAGAACAGATCTATTTGGTGTAAGAACTTCAACAGAGAAGATAATCCTAGAGCTAGGTGAGTGAAAAAAATGTCTTGAAGCCATACATAACTATTATTATATTTTTTGAGTAAGTCACTCAGAATCCGTGTTGGGTTAGTGGGTCAGTTTTCTCACGATGTTTGCCTTCACCGTTAGAGCATCGTTTTAAAGCGCACATACATTTTCCAAGAAAAATTTAGAGGTCGATGGCATGCAAGGAAGAAGATTAATTATTTAAATTAACTCAAAAAATAACCGGCGAGCGGTCGTAATCCGTGTCCTTGCAGTGTCCTTGATCCTGAAGAAGTCCCACGTTCTGGGACGAAACGGTTGATCAAAAGTCAACGTAAATAAGGTTCGTGTATTGCCCGTTTATCTCAATATGAACAAAAGTAAATATTCAAATTTAACATTATGTAATATTTGTTTTTTTTTATAGATTGTTCCTGATCTCCACGCGCGCGGGCGGACTGGGCATCAACCTGGTGGCCGCCAACCGCGTCGTCATCTTCGACGTGTCGTGGAACCCCTCGCACGACGTGCAGAGCATATTCCGAGTGTACAGATTCGGACAGAAGAAGCCCTGCTATATTTATAGATTCTTGGCTATGGTAAGCGATAATCCGTGTTCTATCTCAAAGATTTATGCATTTATTATGCGTATTAATACTATTAGCGTTTTTTACAACAAATGATGATTATAATCAAAGACACAAAACACAGACAACATACAGTTGGTTGCTGATAGTTCTGCAAAATATTAATAAAACTTGCATCTTATTACAGAGTAAGTTGCACTGTGTTACAAAATATTTATTTATTTGATATCCAAAAGTACTTAAATATTACATTAATTCATATCCACTTTTAGGTTCTAACCTACAGATATTCAACAGGTATTATCTATAATACCTGTTGTATAGGAATCTGCCAGAAATATTTATTTATTTAAGGCACAGCCAACAGCTCATATTACTAACACCCATATTCTTAGTCGTTTCCTCATGATATTCCTCCACTCAAAAATAAACAAGCGTTGATTTTCGTGGTCTTGTAGGAGTTTCAAGGTTGGTTATGAGGGAGGTACCTTACGTTGGACAGATCCCATCTTAACTCGAACTTGAGGTGAGCTGTAAAAAAAATTACATTCCAGGGCACAATGGAAGAGAAAATCTACGAGCGTCAAGTGACAAAGCAGGCGATATCGAAGCGCGTGATCGACGAGCAGCAGATCGACCGGCACTACGCGGAGAACGACCTCGCCGAGCTGTACAAGTTCGAGGCGGAGCCGCCGTCGCCGCGCCCGCTGCCGCCGCTGCCCAAGGACCGCCTGTTCGCGGAGATGCTGAGGGAACATGATAAACAGGTAGCAAATAATAACACAATGAAAGCCCAATAAAATAACACAATGGAGTCCTAGATTTTCTCATCGTGAAAAAAAGGTATGTGTTTATCTAGGGTTAGATTTTGTTAATTTAAATGTCCAGCACTATCTTCTCTATTAATAATTTCGTCAAGGGGTACGGTAGACACGATCGAAACCTTATATGAATAACAAAACATAAAAAAATATTGATTTTGAGTCGACAACATTATATCCGCAAAATTCGGATTAAGGACAATTTCGTCAAATTCCACCCGGGTTTTCATCTTGTATATTTTCAATTTTTTTTTCTATCATATCATAAAATACAGAGATACATTTATTTTATCATGTTGGTGAATTTCAGATCTACAGATACCACGAGCACGACTCCCTGCTGGAGAACAAGGAGGAGGAGACGCTGAGCGAGGAGGAGCGCAAGGCGGCCTGGGAGGACTTCGAGAACGAGAAGAACCGCCCGCCGCCCGCGCCCTTCCCGCAGCCCTGGCAGATGAACGGAATGAGTCAGTATATACTACTATAATAGAGTACTTAACTTTACATAAGAAACGCTGAGCGAAGAGAATGAGAGAGAAACCGGCCGTTGCAGAAATGTAAATAAAAACTTGAGAGGTGTCAAGGGCCACCCGGATGGAAATAATTTCCTTGAAATGAAAATATCTGGCTTGCTTTCTATAAGAGAGAGAGAGAGAGAAACATGCGACGCCGCAAAAAGTGTCGTGACCACTTTTCGTAAGAATTTTTTCCGTCGAGCCCCCTTTCACAACGCGCGATAAGATATGTCACTCCATATCTTTAACTAACTCCAGTCAAAAAAAAAAGATGTCAATTCGTTGCTCCGTTTTGCCTTAGTAGACGGAGAAACAAAAATACACATATCACATTTCCCATTCATAATTATTAGTATGAATATGGGATATCATAAACAAAGCGTTTGCCCTGCTAATCATAATAAAGTAGATATGGATAAGGAGTTAAAGTATGAATAATGGCCGACTAATGTATACATTCCCCTATGTAGTGCCCAACATGCTGGCGCAGCAGCAGCAGCAGCTGGCGTACGCGGCGCTCGCGGCCATGCTGCGCAAGGACATGCCCAACGTCAACGACAACCAGATACGGGACATGCTGCCCATGATATACAACGCCAACCCCGCGGTGAGTACCGACCAACCAACACTATACCACTACACACCTACCACTTACTAGTCTTATATCTAGGAGTTGGGCTGGTTAGGACCTGGTTAGGCAAAGGGGAGGGGGGGGGATTCACACAGCAACATCTAGCCCCGTGGTAAGCTCGAAGCTTGTTACGGGTGCTTGATTTCTGATATACTTTATATAATATACATACATATATAACACCCAGACATAGGACAATCATCGGAATCGGAAGAATCGGAATGTCAGTGCTGTTCATAGAGTTTTCCCACGAATTAGAAGTACACTTTAAAACTAACGTGTGTTACACTATTCATAGAATCGAGAATTACTCACGTATACTATGACTATGTTATGTACCCGACGTTTCTGTTTATGTTAATCAACATAATTAGGGTTGTAAGAGCATCTCCTGCCAGACCATGCGTCGCTGACTGGATATACATAATATCGCCATAGTTCACGTGAATAAAATGATAGTACTGTATTTATTTAGTCACGCACTTTGGTTTACAATTACACGATTAAATATAAATACGGGCTAAGTAGTAAAGGCAATTTCACTCTTGTTAGGTTTGAAGAAATGTTTATCATACAAAAATAGAAATAAGCGATTATTTTTCAATAAAAAATTCTTGTTAAAAAATCGATACATACAACAATATTTTAGTATAGTTGGTAGTTAAGATCCCAGAAGACAACATTTTATAAAAACCGACAATATTTGACATTATTCAATTTGTTCAGATGTTCGGTGGATACGATTACGGCGTAAGTTGGATGTCGTATTGTCACGCACCAATCGTAGTTTAGTTAGAAGAATAAGCATGCGAATCACTTTCAGCATTCACACCAGCCTAAGCCTGAATAGCCAATCTCAAACTATTTAGCATGTACCTGTTATGAATTAATATAATTATATTTAAGTTAAAATCTAATTGAGGGTAGTGCTTTTTCTTTTAACTATTAATTATCCTGCTTTGAAGTTCTTTAGTAGGGCCGATTTTTTAATTCTATGATAACGTCTAACTTTATAAACTGATTAAGCCTATCTAACGATTAAAAGATCGGTTCTTAGTTTCTATTGACGATATATTATTCAAAGCTATGTTTTCTATTCAGTTGATGCAGAAAATGAATGAAATCCTGAAGTACAGTCAGCATATGAACATGGGACCTATGATGGGTCAAGGCGGTATGAATTCCGGTGAGTGTATGTATTAAAACCATTTTTTACTTTTTCATTTTCATTATATTGTTATTTTAAATGTAAAATACTTATTTTCTTTTACATAAAGTGTGCTTAGACAAAATGTATTCATGAGATAAGCCGTTAAAATAATTAAGCCTAAATGTAAAGGATTAACTGCTAAACAAATTGCTTTTGAAGAGGACTTTTGAAAAGATCAATATCTAAATATTGATGCCTTTGTCTTTGTTGGTACCAAGATTTTTGATCTCAATCCAGAATTATTTTTATAATTATAATTGCAGCGAATTAATTTACATAATTATTTATTTATTTAAAACTAGTACAGATTTTTCAAATAACACTAGCCTTATGTTTAATAAAAATTATACTTTTAAAAAGGTCACTTAGTCAATGCTGTAGCCACATGTTCATAGTCAATAATAATAAATGTAGTTAAGAAAATGATCATTAAAATAATCTGAGATAACAGCTGTCAATGCATATTAATAGCTATAATATAATGATGTTTGCAGCGAGCAGCGGCGCGCTGGGCGGGGCCATGGGCAGCACGAGCGCGCTGCAGTACGAGCCGCCCTGGCAGCGCCAGCAGCAGCAGCAGCAGCAGCTGCGGCTGCAGCAGATCATGGCGCAGCAACAGCAGACGGTATATATCTATGTCGCTTCATTTTATAACTACGGGAATTACTCACGTATTTACACAGGAGTTAAACAATTCTCGACGTTTCGACTACAACAAGAGCAGTCTTCATCAGGAGGAGTGAGCGTCCCGCCGCCTCCGCTCAGCTCGCGCTCGCGGTTCTCAATCACCGAGAGTGAGTGTGGAGAGTGGAGTGGAGCGCGCGCGAGCTGAGAGGAGACGGAGCACGGCGGGACGCTCATTCCTCCTGATATGTCGCTGTTATAACTAACTTTCAACTGACATCAAGTATTTCAAATAATTAGCAGATTTTAAAATGACTTTAGCAATATGCGCATATTATTTATTTCCTAACTTGATAGGTCTCAGTTGGAATATAAAATCTTTTTTCACTATTTATCGTTAAAATGATTTGTAGTAACATGAATCAACATTTTAATCTTGTCAGTTAATAAGATTTTATTAGCATAGTCTCCTCCGTTTCCAAACGCAGAAAAGTAAAGGGTTAAGTAGTAACCTATCTCGCATTCCGTCCCGTTCCGCTTCACACCTATATTATAACACAACTTGTATATTCTTGTATGACAGATGGGCGCGGCAGCTAAGTTCTACGCGGGCGGCCTCGGCAGCCGCGACCCCGTGGCGATGGCGCTGCAACAACAACAAGCGCGGGCCATCATGTCGGGAGGCGCCGCCAACCGGCCGCGCGGCCGCCCGCCGCTGCAGGCCCGCGCGCCGCCACCCGCCGCCGACGTCGTCAACCTAGACTCCGACTAGTACGTACATAGATATACACAGTGCCCCTCCGATACAGTAATTCAACTGAGTAGTTCACCTAGTTGTACAAATAATACACCACTGTATCATTCGTCCAACCAGTTGGACTAATGAAACAGTTGAACTACTGTGCACAGTGCAGCTAAGCTAAATGCTTGTACTGAAGCTCTTCTTTGGCGACCTCTGTGGCGCAGCGGGCGAAGGTCCGCCTGCGACGCAAGAGGTTGCGGGTTCGATTCCCGCCTCGGAACAACAATTTGCATGATCTGCAAAATATTTGTTCCGGGTCCAATATAATATATGTATAATAAAAAATATCTATCTATGTATGTATATTATATTAAGTATATCAGAAATCTAGCACCCGTAACACAAGCTTCGAGCTTACCACGGGGCTAGATGTCGCTGTGTAAATTGTCCAGTAATATTTATTTATTTATTTATTTTATTCTATTATATATGCCAACAATAAGCAGACCTGCCGGCTACTGAATCAGGGCATCATGTTTTGAATCAACTGGTACATCAAATTCCTATATTAAGATTCTATAACTTACTTAATACATGGGACTAGATGATGCTGTCTGATTTGTTCCCACTATTACCACCAGGAGTACTAGTGAGTAATCTCGTTCTCTATAGTACCACATTTTTTTTAATATACATATATTAGTGGTACTAGTGAGACTGTTTGTCCCGCTTGTACCACCAACTAGTACCACCGGTGGTACAGATGAGAAGTTTCGTTCTCATTATTTAGGACCACTTGTCAAATAGACCAAACTATTTTTATTCCAAATTTTTCCAACAATTTAAAATTGTTCATTGCTTTAACGACTTATTAACAATGTCCCGTTGTGAACAGATGCGGCTCGTGGCTGCGAATGTACAGTGAACTATAGGTGCTACACTGCAGAGCAAGAGAGGGGGGCCCTCGCCACTTCGGTTCACGGGGAGGCCCACTCGACTCGTTGGCCAAATCGCGGGAATGTATCCCAAGCAAGCCTGGGAACGTAGATATAACTATGAAATTATAAGCACATACATCTAACAATGCAATAGTTTGTAAAGAGGTAACTTTAGTTTTTTAGCTCTCTATGTAAAGAACCCAGGCTTACGACCCCTTGTATGTAGCTTTGACTCGAGGCTTGCGCTCTGATGCTACATATCAAGAATCTCAATATTTTAATGAAGTTTCAACAATCTAGAGTTAATCAGAAAATCAGTTCTGGAGCACATATCTGATTTGTGACACGGAAGCGAAAGTCTTAGGCGTAGCTTAAACGCACAATGTCATGTTTTATAGTTAGGAATGTACGCTCAAATATGAAATGTGACACTTGTGCTGAGATTGGTATTGGATCGCATGTTGGCTGGTAGAAGCGCCTCGACACGAATTTGCTCGACACCGTTCATACAAATTCCATTTCTGACATACTTGTAATTTACGGAGACGTCATGTAAAACTTAACTATATCTCTCAGTACAGGAAATTAGGAGGTAAGTAACTATATGTCTGTAGCTAGAAAACTTTGTGTGTTATCGTAATTACTGTGAAGAGGATTCCCTTTCGCTTCAACGGTTTTATAATATTACAGTGATAGAGATATTAATGCTATATTTATCTACCTAGTGAATTAAACACCAATCTTATGACTTTAGCGGAAACTTAGAGATCAGTTTATATGGACATTATTTTAATTGATTTTATTGATTTAACTCTGTTAATCTAAGAATAAATTATTGAATAGTTAATAATAATATTTTCTTAATCATTGGCATCACAAAAACGAAGTGTAGTTCCATTTGTTATTTTATAAGGTCTAGGAATTATTTTTTTTAGAGCACAGCATAGCTTATTCTCCATAATTGTAAGCCTTTCTACAAATGCGTAATAGTATCTAACCTAGACGGTTGTATGGACATATTTATTTGCCTGTGGGCTGCAGGCAGTTTAGTTGTGATATTGCTTAATCTTAATTTTTGTATACGTTTATGTTTACGAGTCACACGTGACTTTAATGTTAGTTGCAACTTGTAGTTGTTACTTAGATTGTAATTGACATGGGACATTCAGTGCATTTCGGGTTTTTATGATTTTGTTTGTCGTAATTTAAATTTGCAGATTTTTTATGATATTTTATAGTTTTATAATCCATATAATGTAATAATAAACAAACAAGCAGTATTGAGTTAGTAATAAGTTTATGTTATCCCTTTTTGGCGCATATTTTGCAATAGTTTTATTATTGTTTTACGAAAGTAGAATGTATGTTGAATATTTTGGGAATGCTACAATGTGAGTGAGGACTGCATTAACTGTTTCATTATTTATGTAATATAATATTAATTATATATGTAACTGTAGAGAACTTCCTATTATTTTGTAGTACAATCAAAGTATAATAAATGATTCAGAAATGTGTAAATATATATTTTATTTGTACCTTACCTAATTTGTTTCTGTAATGCAACAGACTTTGTCCCAAAAATTCTGGTTAACTTCACCTTTCGCCGGTACTACCTGTTTTTTCGTCTCCGATGTTGCATCATGGTAGATAGGTTCATAAAGTTAAGTACTTTAGCAGCGTTATTCATAAACATGGTTTAATTTTAAGTAAGCCTCTAAGTAATGCTTAACGTAATTTTGTATTCATAAATGTTGTTTAAACCAAATCAACTGTTTAAACTGGTACTTAAATAGTTGTCAAATTAAACAACCTATATAGGTAGTTTAACTTGACAGCTATTGAAGGTAAGGAGGTGTTACACCTCTCTTAACTCCTTAGAATACAAAATGAATGCTAATAAACAGCTGATTTGCTTGTTTGTTTACAATATTTTATAATGGAACTGGATTATTTTGATTACCTACGGTGACTATTCAAATAATTTTGAGCAAGATATATATATATAATAGCAGACATAAACGAATTTTGGCAATCTCGTACTAAAGTTTATCAACCCAGGTTAGATCCGATGGTGGAAAATGATGAAGTGGAATTTAGAAAAAAGTGCAGGTTTTCTAAGGAGAACATGAACAACATAATAAATATTGTTAAAGAAGACGTCGCGGTTGATACAAAAGGTGGCGGCATACCTGTTCACATTCAAGTAATGACTGTGATGATCAGGCACTGGGGTCGACATGAGGTAAGTGTTCATTGTATACAAAGGTTTTCTACTTTACTATATTGCAGGAAGTAAGTCCTGCAATATAGCCCTTTGTGGGTCTTGGTCTCCTTGATGGTTTCTCACCATTAGGTACCTACCTCAGGAGCTAGATATTAGGAAACTGCTTGCCTAGCATTGATATTATGTCATCAATCTGAAAATCTATGAAATTACCTATTTACCTATCTATATTTATTACCTATCCATAGTTATTTGTTTAATTTCCTTTTGCAGGTTGTGTGTGGCCATAATATATCTATTTGCGATGTGGTATGTCGTTGGAGGTGAAGCACTCATGATGCTCGCATCTTTCGTGAGAGTCAGCTTAAAAGAAGGTTTGAAGAAGGTGAATTTAGAGGAAGAAAACTTTTAGGAGACAGTGGATATCCTTCCACACCATATTTGCTTACTGCAGTGCAGTAACTAGAGTCTGACAGTGAAGATGATGATGAAGGGAAAACAAACACAATTCACCAATGAATTAACTCGCAACATATTTATTAGTACCTAACCATTTTCAATAAATTACAATTATTATTATTTTTCTAGTTTTTCTCCCAATATTCCAACTCTTCTTCCAATATTTGAAGTCTTTTTTATGTTCCTCTTCCATCATTTGCATAAGTACGTAACTTATGTTCTTTTTCTTGATATTGTGAGGTACTATGTAGTTTGATACGAGTCTAAAACTAAACAAAAACACGAGCTAACCAAACTTCGTTACAACACCATGAATATTTTGGTACAATAACAACAAAACACAGCTGACAACAGAACTGTTCTGTCAAATTTCGTTTTTTTTTTTTTGAGCATACGGCCCACAGATTATCCCCAATATCTATGATACGGCTAGATTCTACTATTTCTACCAAAAAGTTACCAGTTCTAAAAAAAATAAGTATTGTTTAGATAAGTAATTTTTAAGTTAGGTTTATGAATACAAAACTTTTAAACACTTCTTAAGGCTTAATCAGTTGATTAGTTATGTCGTGTTTAAGACGTGAATTAACAGCTTTTTATGAATAAGGCTGTAAGTACTTTATAAATACTGCAGTCTCGAAATTGGCGACGCATTGCGTTCCAACCTGCCAACTTTATTACCTACGCAATATTTTGTGCGGTTTCGAACTTCCTTGATAATGATTAGACTCGGAGTCGTTCAGTGAGCTACATGGAGGGCTAGACTAAACTAGAGTTTTTATACCGAGTAACATACGTTAGTTAGGTAATTCTAATAAAGAATTTATTATAGAAATAAATTACCTAAAATTTACAACGTTGAAGCAAAACTTGTTTGATATTCGATAAGTACAGAATTATTATACTATAGAACTTGACTATCAAGCAAAAAAAAACTAAATAATAATATACGGAAAACATTTATTGATTATAATTTTCGAAACAAATACAATACCGAAATAACATTTCATTAACCTAAAATAAATTATTTAAAAGGGTTTTCTTTTCGTTAGAAATAAGTGAGCCGCAACAATAAAAGTAATAATATCATAATGATATAACTTTTGATAGGTATATTCAATTCACATTACAAACACATAATTAAGAATATAATGTGAAAAATAATTTATACAACTTATTAGATAAATCGCAAAGTATCACACAATCATATAAGTAGCATCTACCAGCAAATCACTACAATTATTCACTAATTATTGCTGTAAAATTTCACCTACTTCAATATAACACCAAAGAAAGGCTAAGTGTCTTTCTGAGGAAAGAAGTCGACACAATACACTTGTTTAAATCCTGTCTTATTTGAAAGCACAATGTTTCTTGTTTGCAGGAGATATATTTTTCAGCAAAGAGCAGTGTCATACACTGTTAAAGCTAATATAGCTATATTTTATGATTGCATTGACTTTTCCCCTCAACTATTCTAAGAGAAACCGATACGAGTAAGATGGAAGACGCTTCTAAATACAGCAAAATGTAAGTATGCATTTCAGCGATAAAATTACATTAATATCACTTAGACCTAAATCTAACTATGCGTTAAATAATGTTTGAAATATAGATAAAAATATGATAGAATCTGCTTGATAGTGGTATTTTGAATCATTTGGCACAAATTTTGCCTACAGCAATAGTGATAACCTGATTTTAAAGCTCTTTTGGCCTAAAATAGATTTAAACGTGCAAAAAACACCATGATTTATTTTTGGCATTTAAAAAAATCAACAAAATGAAAACTAAAAAAAATAACAATTTTTTCAATAAATTATATTGCTTCGAATCAGTCATAGCATCAGTCTAGTTAACCTACAAGTAATTTCACATCTAAACTGACATTAGATTGGACTAAAGAAAATGGTAAAATTATATAGAACCTAAATAGCAAAAATGCTTCATTTGTAAATTTTGCACTTCACAAAACGATATTAACCTATGATATTGAAATATCGACGGCGAAATTAGCTAATTTAAATAAGATTTAATAACTATCACAAATAGTATTTTCCTTAAAGATGCTATTTGGTGTACTCATAAGGCTGAATATTTGTTCAACTGGTCATAAAAATATGACGACTTGCATTAGAAGAAATGAATCAGGCACTTTATATTAATGGCCTTTGAAAATGATGTGATGTATCTTACAATATATTGAATCTAAATTTTCTACACTTTACTAGAAATCTACGGTTACAGTTTGAATGGCATGTTTAAATATATTATATCATTTAAGCTATTCCTAGAATAGTTCCTAGACTACAATTAGTACTACTTATCTTGTATCCAATATAATGTGAGTACAAATAATCTGATATTATAAGCTACGTCGCAACTATGAAATTGTGTAAATATATTTATATACTGTAGGCTATATAAGAAATAGATCACTTGATTCTTGAACACAAAAATTATGGTGTGCTTATGGCTATGAACATCTATTCTATAACATAATGCAGTAGCACTTATAACAAGTGGTTTGTTTGACGTTAGAATATAAATATATATACATTTTTGATCGCCTGTATACAATATTTGTATATTATTCAGCGTTCAGATCACAAGTACATAGTACATATTAAGAATTTATACATTTTAAATATTGCTCACTTTAGAATATTATATTTTATCATAATTTAATAAATTACATGAAATTGTTCTTAAAATAATTGCGCTTAAAATTCATTTATCGCAAAAGAAAAAATAAATAACACTATTTTAAACTTATACACAATCCATACCACATCTCCATGTTAATAATTTACTAAATAAGATTAGTTGATTGATTCTGGCAAGTTAAAATGACAGAAACATGGTATCTGCATAATAATATACTGCAATCTTAATTACATTATTATGAAAGATTGACTAATTAAATAGGAGAAAACCTAAATGCATATAGGGAGAAAATATTTTCATTCATTTAAATAAAATCAATTTACACTGTTTATCACATCTAGATTTTGTAACTACATTTAGAGATGTCATCAAGAATATTTGCTCAGGTTAAATCACATTATTCGCTGGTAGACTTACGAAGTTGAAGTTTAAACTAAGAAAAGCCTTATTAGGCTGGTCAAGTTAACATTTACAGAAGAAAAATGACTTGTAGGATAACAATTTTGTAAGCTCCGTTTTTTTTTTTGGATATACATTTTTTTTAGTTTTGTCCAGTTGAAGTCGATAGTACTACCAGCAATAATGTATTTGGTGTAAAATTTAGAATCAGAATGGAAATTGTATTATTTTATATAATTTTGATTACATGACATCTGAAAGATATAGTATAGATAGAGTATACATTCGTTACCGGTTGTCTTTATTGGACTAGATATTGGTAAACTTTCACTCGTTATTGCGACAATGGACAACACTTTGTTCCTAGAACTCATAATTCAACAATATCGAGCTTTGCCCGGATATCAACAAAATTATGGTTTAATTCTTTAAGAAAACATCCATTTTGGTAACTTTAAAACTTAACAATATCATTTCCGTCCTATTCATTCACTTTGAAACGGTCGACACAAATTTTCGCCTGCAATACGAAAGCTTTATCGCAAATAAATCTATGAGAACAGAATTAATATTGAGATGATCATGAGGTATTTTACTAAATGGCATAAACACATTTCACGCACCAATACATCACGGTCATAATAATACATCTCGATTAAAATAATATCAAAGTACGGAAGGAACTAAAACAATCATAATAAAACGTGAACCACCACAATAAATCGGCAAGTTCATAAGTATTTCTATTAAACACTAAGGCTCGTCGCAATTACCGCCCACCACTAAGATGATTAAGCGTTCAAAACTCCAATATCCCGACAGCTTGCATTAAATAACAGAGTAATTTCTTCATAAGTTGGTTAAGTCGAAAGATAATAGCGAGGGTAACTTACCAGCTCCATCAAGCAACCGACCCGTTTATCCGGGTACCCGCAATTTGATCGCTGACAAATGTCTGATAATAAAATGCCGGGCTTCAGCCACCGAGCTACCTAATAACAATGTACATTTGTCTAGATTTGTCGACGTATCGTCAGTGTCCGTACTTGTGGGGGGGCGTGGCTAGGGGCGGGGCGTGTGGTCGGCTAGCTGGGCGCGGGCTCGGAGCGCACGCCGGCGAGGTTGAGCAGCGCCTCGGCCGTGCGGCGCTCCTCGCCGCCGCTGTACGAGTGCTCGTCGCGCGCGCACCGGGATATCACCAGGTGGGCCGCTGGGGGGAGCTGGAACAACACATACATCTATATTAAGGGTACGGTTGACTCGATCGAAACCTTATATGAATAACAAAACATAAAAAAATATTGACAACATATCCTCATCATTTTCAGCTCGTATCGGCCCACTGCTGGGCATTAGCCTCCTCCAATTTATGCCAGCCTTCGCGGTCTTGGGCGGATCTCATCCATGTCTTATTGGCGACCCTTACAATATCATCGACCAATCGTGCAGGTGGTCTGCAATTTCTGCGCTTAGACTCCCTGGGATCCCAATCTGCTATAGCCCAACAACATTATATCAGCAAAATTAGGATTACAGAGAATTTTGATAAATTGTGCCAAATGTTGCAATATAAACAGTGGCTGCCGCCATCGTTGGTGTAAAACACGTTCCGTTTCATCGTCAGTCGTTGACGTTTCGTGAATTTTTTTATTATTATGAATCAAATTTCACTTCGAAGCCGGGTTTTCATCTAGTTTATATTAAATAAATGAATGAATGCAAGAATGTTTGTCCATTATTATATTTGGAAGAGATCGCTCTTGAGCGATAAGGCCGCCCATTGTACTTGTTTCTTTTTGTTGTTTTTTTGTATTTTTTTATTTATTTGGTGTACAATAAAGAGTGTATTATTATCACTATTGTATTGTATCTTATATGAATATATATATGTTACCTGCGACATAACGGCACGTCCGTACTTCATGGCGAGCACGGTGGCCGCGGCGAGGTACTCGTCGGCGCCGGGCTCGGGCGAGCCGGCGAGGCGCCGCGCCAGGAACGGGAACAGCGACGGGTCCGGGGAGTTCTTGGCGCTGGGGGGCGGGGACTCCGGGGAGGGGGCGGGGATCGGCTGCCGGCCGAATGCCTGGAACAAAACGTCAGGTTACATACCAAACATCATTATTCGCAGTGGAAAAACAGCAGTAGGCAACGCGTTCTAAACTTTAGTGGAGTGCGTTGCTTGCTGCTGTTTTTCCTGAAACTTACAATCTGGGTCTCTTCAAGACAAGATTAAATAGGTATCTTAGACCCTTGCGATCCATCTTCGGCTACATCACACACCTTCCGGAAAGAATGTGGAAGGGAGGTAGAGGTTTTGTTGTTACAGAGTACACTAAAATGTACATGATATTTTTGTCATTTATAACTTCGGGTTAATATCGATTATGGAGAGATAGATTGTAGGTTCTTTTAAAAGCCACATTTGGGACAATTTACAATGGCAAAATTCTTTGTCCCCACGGAAAGATTCCATAAAATGGGCTTAACTGCATGGCAGAGCAGGGGAATAAAACGTTTTTTTTTATTTTAATTTTGGTTGTGAACTAAATCTTGACTGTATCTTTTGCATCTATAAGACCGAAATAATAAACCTTTCAGCCTTCTCTAAGAATTTTTAATTTAATTGAATGTTTCTTGTGTGTTTTTAAATAATTATTGTTTATTAAATAATGCAAAGGCAGATTTATAAAAGAAAAATAATAAAATAAAAAATAATAGTTAATAAAAAGAAACGAATCTTCTCAAACATAAATAAATCTTCATAATCATCTCAGCCCATTCTCAACCTCTTGCAGAAACTTAATGAAACTAAAATATAAATAAATAAAAAAACAAAAAAGAATCCTTACCCTTTCAATTACCTGTAATAAGGAGGCGCGGTGCTGCGGGTCCACGGTCCACAGCGAGCCCTTGCCGATGCCGGGCGCCGCGGCCACCTGCGATATCATTAGGTATATTTATTATTCGGTACATCTCTACATAACAAACCATATTACATTGTATAAGCCGCGCACTTAAAGAATTGATATATAAATGGCGTCCGCTCGCATGCGTTCTCGCTCACTCTCTATCGCTGTCTATACTTTTATCCTTGTTTTGCCAATCTTAACATACGTACCCGCCGCCATGTTCAAATCAATTTTCTATCTGCGCGGGTTATACAATTATTACATAAAATGTCAAAATTTATAATATCTTCTTCTTCTTTTTTTATTTTTGGCGAACGTGACTGGCCATTGGGGTTATGCCGTCAACCGCCAATGTCAATTTATAATATCAAAAATGTATTAAATTTCAAGAATAATAAATGTCACAAAAATAATACATGTCAGTTATACATTCTAGATCTCAGTAACAGAACCTATTAAGTGTTAGAATTATTCACTTATTATTTTAAATATTAAATCAAAATAATATCACTAATTGTATACACTATTTTATGTCAAAATAAATGATTGATTGATTGATTATAAGACATTTACTAGACTAGAACTAGACTATGTTACGTGTCTGCCATAGTTCTATAAAAAATCGGTTTTAAGTACCGAAATTGAACAAGTTACGCAACTCAAATGGGGACAGGAATCTATTTAGATTTGTTGCCCTATATCCTGTAGGGCGATTTAATTATGTCAAAGTGCGTTGCTTCATAATCGAAATAGACCAAGTATTACAATTAATTTTATTTGCATTATTTGCATGAAATAATGGTAGAGCAATTTTATTTAGTAAGATTATTACGTTTTATCGTATAACAAAAGATATCAGAGGAATGAATAAAAACCAAACCAAATCTTTAGGTTTTTTTAGATAAAGTAATCTTCATTCCCGTAGTAAAATAAACGTCTTAACTAAAAAAAATAAACAAAAAAGTTTTCTAACCTCACCCACCTTATGGAAACACTTGTTCAGCGACAAATTGTGTCTCACACTGTTCTTCCAGCCTTGCGGGGCGTGTTTAAAATACGGGAAGTGTCTTATGATCCAGGCGTAGATCTCCTTAACGGGGAGTGCCCTGGCCGGTGCTGCTTCTATCGCCATGAAGATGAGGCAGGAGAAGGAATAGGGGGGTTTCTGGTGCGTCTGTGGAGGGGCGAGCCCAATGGGGGGTGTCGGCGGGGAGGGGGGAGCTTTGACCGGCGTGCGCGGGGGGGAGGGGGGACGGATTATTGGCGGTGGTGTTATTGATTCTGTCTGTGGATAGAAATATAGTTTAAGAATAAGAATATAATAAAAAATGTAATTTAGGTAAAAGAAATCAAAGCCCTTTAAGCTACGTGCATTCATTACATAATAAATTATGTTCAAATGTTATGTTTATTTCATAATTACTCAATTATGTTACTCTTAGGTATTAGTATAATAGGTGCCTTTTAACCACTATTTAATAATTTAATCTTCAGAATGACAAGAATTTCCAAGATTCTACGAAAATGAAGTTTTAAATATAATCGTAAGCGCCAGCTGGCTTATCAATTGATTATCAAGAATCCTAAAGATAAGTGTTACAATATCGGCACTTTAGTTAGCGCCCGTCATGTTGATCTACTCAAACACGCGGAGTAGAGGAAGCCCTAATTTAAGCGACCTTGCGCCTCAAATCCGACTTAGCGCAATTGAAGGCAAAATATGATGATTTATAAAAAAACAAGGTTGTCATGTTCCTTAGAAAAAAACAAGCTTAGATTGTCATGATCTATTCATGGGAGGTTCTTAATTCTAATCTATTTTCATTTAAAAGCTAGTATTTTCATTTAAAAGCTTCACATGTGGTCACATTTTAAATTGGTTCTGAGGATGGTATGATCCATAAAAAAATAATAAGCCTTAAATTAAGGAAAATAAGGCTCTTGTTTTAGAGACAGTTTGACGTAGTTTTTTGTAAAAAGATATTTTTATTAAATTTTTATAATAATAATACTTACTTTTATAATAACTTGACTGCCAATTCCGATCATTTGTGTCGTATGTTTTGTTTCCTCGATGTCATTTTTGGATAGATTTATACCTGAAAATATAAGCATAATTTTAATGTATATAGGAATATTATTATTATTAAGATATTAATTAGATTGACTTACTTATGGAGCGAAAAAACTGAAGACCATGTACCTATCATTAAATGAACATTAACCCATCACGGGAGTCTACAAATTTCAGACTAAATATCTAACAATCTTTCATCACTACATAGTCTAAGGCTCACAAGAGAATATTAGCGCCCCTTTGATCTGGTTTTAAGCGGTTTTTACCATCACTCAACGACTTAAAATTAGAACAATGACAAAAATGCTACAGCACAAAAACGCATCAAATCTCGGTCACCCATCATTCATCCACGACTCTGCTATCAGTCGGCGCCGATGACGAAACGTAAATGTTTTCGTAATTTTACGTGTTCTGTGGAAATCGCCTTCTTGTACGCTGATGTCGTTTCTCTGTTGAATTTCTTTAGTACCGGCCAAAGTATGGGTATCTAGTAACTTTAGCTGTCTGCTAGCTTTACGCCTGCGGCTTTGTCCGTGTTGTAATATATGTACCTAATGGATTTTCGCGAAGTAAAAAGTAGCCAATGTGAGTATGATGCGTTATATAGCTAATATTGGACAGTTTCTTACAATCCGTTAACTAATTTTAGTATTCATGAAAAAGTAACAAAGATCCATTCCTTAAATGCACAAACATTAGCAAAGATAAGGATTACAATGAATGCAAGATATAATCTATAATATTTATGCAAAATCTGCGTCTCGCTTATTTGTAGATCTTATAATAATCCAATTTCCAAATACTTTTTCGATCGTGCTTATGCGATTGAACTTCCACTACAAGGCAGAAGATCTTTTATTGGTAAAGAACTAACAAGTCAAAAGTTAGAGTAGAGTATGATATATTTACCTCTGAGTAAGTTCCTGTCCTGCAGCCAGCTGAGGCTCGTGAGATCGTCGTCGTGGTCCGCCGGAGGGAGGTTGCCCGCGTGCCCGCCGCAAGCCGCCCTGTCACCAAAAACAATATCATCAACAATAACTGTCATAACAAGATATCAAGGATTTATAACTCCTCAATTCTGATCACATACATCTAAGAAAGTATTATTATAACAGGCTATATTATTTCCTCTGGGGTCAATAAATAAATAAGTATTGCTGGACAATTCACACAGCAACATATAGCCCCGTGGTAAGCACGAAGCTTGTGTTACTGGTGCTAGATTTGTTATATGCTTCATACTCGTATAATATACATACATTGATAGATATTTTTTTAAATATATATTAAAACACCCAGGCTCGGATCAAATAATTGTCCCGAGGCGGGGCGGGTATCGAATCCGCAACCTCTTGCTTCGTATCGTATGCGAATCTTCGCCCGCTTGTTGGTTCTATAAGGTAGACTACTCAGTATTTCTACCTCGGTATGGTGTATTAATGTATACTTTTAAGGTATCGTAAGTACAAACATCAGCCATTCTCTGTAAATAAAATCCTGTTTGTTCAAGCCGTGCGGATGACCTTTACGCCTGATGAGAGCTTGCATCTTATTTACATAATAACCTTTTTATCAAATTCGAATTTTAAGTTTAATATGAAAACCATTAAGTTAGAACTAGAACTAGATTAAATTAAAATAAGAAATTCTGGTAGCCTTCAAATAAAAGAATCATCAAAATCGGTTGGTTGACCCCGTCACAAGTTCTTAACAAACAACAAAAACAACGAGTTCAAAAAAGGAGCTTCCTACTCCTTTTTTGAACTCGGTTGAAAATAATCGAGAACAGGGTCGTCAAATCATGAAACTAATACTCGTGAGTCCTTGTAATCATTTTCCAATATTTAAATACAGGGCGTATTAATATAGAGAAGATACATCTTAGTGTTATCTAAGATGCTATCTTGATAGATAAAATTACTCCACAAGGCGAAAAAACCAGATTTCATAACTGATATCTGTTGGTATCCAAAGAGTAACATTGCTAAGTATCTTTATCACGTGTCTTACCCACTAACCAAGCCAACGTTATCGTTATGGCATTGATTGATGTGGTAAACTGATGATAGCACGAAATTCAACAAAGCACCAATTTGCTGTGGAAATAGAATTGTAGCACGAGATTTCTGAGACTGTCGTATGAGGGGGCGTTCGGCTTCGTGGCGCCGGTGTTTAACAATTCGTATTTTAAACAAATTGGCAAAATATAGTTTAACTGAAAGTTTAGCACGTGAATCACCGGTTATGAAATCTGTAAATCTTTACTCGTTAACATCTGCCTGCCCGTATATCCAAAAAAAGGCAGTGCGGATAAAATATTAATAAACCATCTATTCCAAAAGGTGTCGTCAAACCGAATGGATTTATGTACCAGAAGACGGCAGCAACATACTTCTACCTATGTACCTACTGTGCGCTTGGTAAGCTTGGTGTTTAATACCAATTATCCTAAAACCAATAATGGGTTCTATTGGGTTGACCCATGCTAATAGGAGGATAATATAGATTACTTACTAGAATCGTTACGTATCTACGAAGTTTTTATACTCTACGGAAGTGCTGATTTAAACCAAACACATTACGAAAAACCACGTTATTAAAACAAACAGATCGGTTTTCATCACATATACACCGTTGAATAAATAAATATGCCAACGCAATTACAAATTCTAAAAAACGCAAGCTAGAATTACACGGCAAGATCATTAGCCTAATAGATAGAGCCGAATTGGCGGGTCGCCAAAACAATGTCACACTGAACTTAAAGGGAGGTGTAACCTGCGAGTATTGTGCGCTACAACAAAGTAGTTTAGAACTTGTGACTTCTTGTCTTCTCCTCGACGGCGGAAGGCTAGAAGGCTTCTCTTTTTCATCAGATAACATTTTCTCTAATGGCGAAAATGAGTTGGACACTAGAGTTAGATACCTACTTGTACAGATGTGCAGATAATGAGTCAACCATGAACGACATACCAATAAGAAAGGAGTTACAAACTTACAAACTTAGTGTCGTGTCGTTACCCTGTTTTGTTTATACACAACATTTACGTGTTCGCTTTGTCATGTTTGGCGTGTTTTCGCAAGTGTAAAATATTTATTACAAACAATGGACAACATAATTTGTAGCAATTAGAATCTACGTTATTTGTTAGCGTGCTCATTGCTTCTGAATTAGGTAGGTGTTATGATTTGTATGAATATTTTGACACTAAATGGTTATTAACCAGAAAATAATCTCAAAAATTAAAAGTTACGATGTCCGCGCTAATCTAATAGTACAAAGAGATGGATCAAGCAAGTCTACATGGTAACTTGTTCTTTTTGTCGTAAGAGAAAACTGAAGAGCAAAAGATGAAAACAAAAAGTCCATTAGGAAGCCGACACAACCTAGTAACCTACATTCTTTAGCATTACAGGCATCAAGCTTCGACAAACAAACGGCCCAACGCGCATTCATATAATTCAACCTCTGACATTTAGAATAGGTCACGGTCCAGAAATAGGGTAATGTTGCACCCCTATACGTACAGGCTATCGATACCCTTCCATTACGCGGAGCGAAATCATTTGTTTTTGACGCATGACGCAGACTCTGATATATACTAATAATAAATCTGTAAGGGTCTGTCATGGAGTAAGTTAGTTAGTTTATAGAAATATTGTGTTTATAGGCTCAATGTATGATACTGAAAATAGTTTGACGATTTTTGAGTCTGTATTGTACGTATAACCCCCGCAATTGAAAATGAATTCTGTAAATGGCGGCGGGTAGGTATGGTACGGTTGGCAAAACAAGTTCTCAAACAGGCCGGCGTCACGACGAATTTCCCATACAAACGTAATACCAAAACTAAAAAAATTAAATTTATTTAAAATAAGTATTTTGTAAAAAAAAACTCTGTAGGGACCTAGACAAAAATACTATTTAAATAATACAATAATACCTAATATGCTCGAATTACAAATAATTTTGGTATTACGTTTGTATGGGAAATTCGTCTGACGCCAGCCTCTTAATGACTTTTTTTGTTGGTGCTGGTTTTTAAACAAGACCTGCCTAGCTAATTGATTATTAGTTCTCTACAAGACACAAGAGAAGGATTTAGCTTAAAAATGTACGAATCGGACAGAGAATTTGAAGTAAATTTCATAGACATAGACATACATTTATTTACTACCAAACACACACATAAAGGAACAGTACACAGTAATACACTACTATACATATACAAAACAAAACTAGTAGAAATAATCATTAAAAATTAACGTATAGGGAGAATGTGTGCTACAGCAGTAAATAGGCTACGGCTCAGCATTGTGTTCACTAGGTTACCATTAAACGCTGATATTCTGCCGCGCGCGACCTCTTAGTCAAAAGACTTTGTGAGACACAGTAGTTTCCTAAATGATAACAACATATCTGTTATCTATAGTATCTAATAAAGCGTAATAAAATAAGTAGAAAATATGTACTTTAACCTTCAGAATGAGGGCACCAGCCTCTTAAGAGACTGGGCAACAGAATCTAAACGGTGCGCATAAGATGATATAGTAAATAATACATACATAAAATACATAAAATGAATACATAAGATAAATTAAAGTAGTAAAATAATAATTTTTTTTTGGTTAATGGAATAAAATGCATACTTATTTATATAATGTAAAATTGTTAGGTAAAATTACAAAATAATAAATAGGTAATTAAATATTTTTTTATAATTCTTTTAATAAATCGTAATAAATAAATCTTCTATTATTATAATAAAATATTAATAAATACAATTAAATTAATTCGGGTCTACTAGCAACAAAACGGTGAATTTGTATCGGGCAATCCAATTTTTTTACTATTTAAGATGTGTAACTTAATTTTAATTTATTTTTATGGCTTTGATTTGAAACGACCGACAGGGGAGAAAAGGTTTTATAAACGACCTCTGTGGCGCAGCGGGCGAAGGTCCGCCTGCGACGCAAGAGGTTGCGGGTTCGATTCCCGCCTCGGAACAACAATTTGTATGATCTGCAAATTTTTGTTCCGGGTGTCTGGGTGTTGTATGTATCATAAAAAATATCTATCTATGTATGCATATTATATTAAGTATATCAGAAATCTAGCACCCGTAACACAAGCGTCGAGCTTACCACGGGGCTAGATGTCGCTCTGTGTTGAAAATGCAACACTGCTCGATAAAAAAGCGTCGCGTTCTAAAAGCGCCGACGTGTGAACACGTACTTGGGTATGCATAAAGCGTTCAAATAGAACATAATTATTATGTTCTATGAACGCTTTTTTAACGGACGTTAAAAAAGCTCTCGTGCGAATTAGGCCTGACTGACTATTTTTTTGTAGCGCGTACTTCACTGTGTGAGTATAGACAGCGATAGAGAGTGAGCGAGAACGCATGTGAGTGGACGCCATTTATAAAAAGCTTTTTAATGTGCGGGGCTTATATGTTCCTCCATAACTCAACCAAAGATGAATCGATGAAATCTGGTACATGATCTTACAGACGCCATATTGTGGTTAAATTCAACAAGAGTTTTTTGGCCATAATTTTTGAAGCAGTTGCGATTGTCAGTTTATCTTAATTACGTTGGAAGTTATTTACAAATTAATGTTATAATAAATATTACGCGAGTGATATGTTATCAAACACGTACTATCACAATTAATGATTGCAAGTCTCCAAAACTGAATTCATATCATTGAAATTAATTTACCCAATAATACCTAAACAAATATGCAAACACGTGGCAAATAAGCACAAAACGTGTTTCTCTAATAATTGTATATTTTTATAAAAACAGGTTAGTAGAAATCATCGAATATTATCAAAACATTTAATAAATTCCATTTTAGAAGCGTCACAGAATACAATTTTAATATTTATGAAGACTGATTTTAAGCAATTTATTTTGTTATCAAAAAATTTAAAACATGTGCATGTTTATAAACTAAACAATGCCAGGAAATATAAAAACATAAAACCTTGCATACGGCTAGTATTCTGTAGTACTTACGGCCAACCTGTGTATGTAGTTAGTAGGGTCTATAACTTGTTCTAGTCATTTAATGCACAAGGTCCTATTGCCTTACTGCTAGCAATATGTCTTGCATGACAATACTAGCTCTGTGGCGCGGTGGGCGAGGAACTGCGCTCAAGATTCGATTCCCGCCCCGGGACAATTATTTGTAAGATACACAGATATATTTTACGTTCTGTTGTTCAAAGATATTTAATGAAATGCAAAGATACATTAATTACTATCACTATTTTGGCTCTAGGGTATTTATACATCGGTTTGCGTTTTTTTAGACTTTCTCGATAATGTACCTACCTAATATCCAACACTGAAATATTTTTAAAATCCAACCAGCGTTTTCTGAGATTAGAGCGTTCAATCAACAATCAAACAAACACTTCTGCTTTATTAAATTAGTATAGGTTGAAACTGTTGAAAGTAGCAACAACGTTTGTTATTTTCCTTGTACGCGTGAACAATAAAGGGTGAGCATCAGCTTAAAATAAATACTGCAGGTACCACAGAGGCGAGACAAGGACGCCTGTCACGTGTCCACAATGGCATCATTCACACTTCACGTACCTACATGCGTAATGTTAGAAAATGCTCAACATTCTTCCACTTATCTGACACAAAAATCTACTTTCCGGTATGGCAACAAGTAACTTTAGGTCAGAATTAGTACGTGTGGTTTTTGGTTGATTATTGGTGTTTGTATGGTTTATGGTACAGACAGAAGCATTAATTGGTATCCCCCCATATAGCTAAAGTTTACATTGCGCATCATTACACGATTTGTAAATCTGCTCAAATTCTAAAGCAAAAATCATATCATCATGGCTGGAATCGAACCAGGCATCCAATTGCCACACTGATAAACTAGACTGCACCAATAAACTAGTCATAAAAGCATTGAAATTTTGTGTTATTACTGTTCGGCAGCAGATATTATTTACGGTTTTCCTAAAGCTGCGCTGGATAACATTTTATGCCTATAACATTTTCCGGTTCTATCAACTCTCCTCTATTGTAGGTGTGAGGAATGTGTATCAGGACATATACCCAGGACATGCCGAGTGTTCGAAGTGTATCACGTGATTTGTAATGATATGATCATGATGTAAGAGTAGTCAAACGTGTGCTTAAAGATCATAAATTGTGATAATGCGTTTATTCCGCACTGAGTGAGAGATAATCGTCTTTAACCCTCTATTGCATGAATTATTAAAATTGTATCAAAAAAAATATTTGTTTCATATAATGTGTTTAATTAGGGCTTAAGAGACAAAATATAAAATAAAATAATTAAATAATCTTCTTATTTAGAAATAAATATCAAAAGCCATTTTTGGCTTCCTATGCATTTACGGTGATTACGCTTACGCCATATTTGGCTTCCTATGCACAACAAGTACCAACACTCATACAAGGTTAAATTCTCTAAAACAGTTCATTCAAGCAAAGAAAAACGTCACATTACTCAAATTTTATATAAGAACGCAAACAACAATAATTTTGACATAATTGACGATTATTTGGTACGGATTTACAAAAAAAATGTTCAATTATCCCTGATGCCAATTTACATGATCGCACTGAATTTAGAGGTTGCGCTTTTATCGTAATCTTATGTGACCTTTGCCGAGATGCATGAGATTTTACGCGTACCAATTTGTATGTACAATATATTGACGAGGTATGTTCGGCATTATGTGTACCAAGACGCCCTCTTTATCTTGAGATGGTCTTGCCAGCCTTGCAATAATGTTCGGTAATGACAAGCTTGAAATCAAATAGTGACATGGTATACGTCGCCACAAAAACATCTTCATCGGATTCCGATAAAGAAATATTGTTACTTAAGGTATCTATCGCCAGAAATATAATTAGTGCATTTATCAGTATCATAAAAGCCTGAAGAAAGCATTCTGGAAATATAGAAAAAAGAACTCTAAATGCATACAAAGCCATATTTGGCGTAAGCGTATTCACCGTAAATGCATACGAAGCCAATTATGGCTCCGATATAAAATGGTGAAAATAATAAACAAAAAACATATATTTTAAGAAATCTTCAACAGGGAATAAAAAAGAAGCTCTGTAGAACATTATTAATATTTTTTAAAAGCAATTTTCTTACAATTTCCATTTTAATTTCAACAACAAAACTGCAGTAAAGTTAACTTGTCACAAGTTTGCGGACGCGTCGGAGAAAAATGAAAGTATACTGACAGGTGACATTTGCTATAGACAATAAAAATTGCTTTCCGTTTCAGTTTGATGTACTTAACATTATTACAATAAAGGTTGAAAATTTTTGTTTAAAATTAGGGTAGAAAAAATTTACTAAAGTTAAAAAGCCAAATATGGCTCTGTATGCAATAGAGGGTTAATGCGCTCGAATTTAATGTACATACTCTATCAATCTTACATGTGAGAATTTTATCGATAAAAATTTAAGCCATCACGTGAATAGTTAGCAACTTATGTTGGGTATGATAAAATTATACTTGTAACAGAATCTTGCACTCGAATCGGTAATTATTCGCATCGTATAAAACTCCCTGTTTTTAAGTTTATCTCATTCCAGACAGGAGGTCATCATGTTTATACACGCGGGAGTGTAAAGTGTAAACAGAGACTGAGCCTGTCTAAGAGACTCACGATGATGATGTCTAAAGCTTTGATATAATAGGACACCTAGAGCCGACATACGGAAGTGTTCATCAAGAACAGGTAGTCCAAGCGCCATCAAGGTCATTAAAATTGTCCATGATAGGTACAACCAGCGTCCACTTATGACAACTGGTCTTCCGATTTCTAACTATGCGGCTGGGACAAAAACATATTAAGTACAGACGTACTCACGGAGTCTAAGCTATATTATGACATCTGGAGCATCCTCGATGTCATTTAGATTGATGATACAGCCAAAGGTCTCGAACCTCTGAAAGTAGGGACTACATGACGCTACGTGTCTTGCGATCTGCCCAGTTGTGTCTACAGGACTTACAGGAGCAATAACTATCACTAAATAGTATTAGAACACCCCTGTCTTATTTAAATACCATCTCTCTCTTCCATCCAAAGGTTGCCTGGAAGAGATCGCTCTTTAGCGATAAGGCTCATTGTACGTGTCTCTATTTGTGTTTGTAATATTCATGGGTTTTGTGTACAGTGTTTTTGTATTGTATTGTAACTATCAACTAGATGCTAGATACTCACGGAGGCTGAGCCATGTCCATATCAGACTCGTCCGAAACGCCCTCGATGTCGTCAAAGTTGTCTATGACGCGACCAGAGACCTCCAGCCGGCGCAGAGAGCGGCCGCTGGACGCCACGTGTCTCGCGATCTGCCTGATCAGTCGCCGCGGTAGAGGCAGGGTGGCGCGCACGCCGCGGGCCGGGGACCCACCGCGCTCACCGCGCATTGGCGCCATCTTGCAACAATGACAATTCAATTATAATTAAAATAGTTTTAGAAATGAAAAGATAACTTGCCCGCGCCACCGCTCAAGTCTTACGGTTAAAGAAAGGTTTATATTATCTAGGCAAGCAGCGGACTTGAGTTGAGTGGCGGCGCGTAGTCTCTATGTATGGAAACATGAATGGTTAGTCGACGATATTAGATGATTGACGTTGAGAGTTTAGTTTACATAAAGTTAAGTTATTCTGAAAATGAAAACGGAACTTGACCGTTTTATTTTTCGTATATATCTACAAAACAAGACCAGTATCTTCTGAAAGTTGACCCAATTCTGAAGCACACCGTTTTGTGGCAACAGTGTGAATTATTTCTTAAATCAACTTCCAAAACTAACAGTGACGTAGTTGCTAAATAGATAAGCACGCGACGCGCTGCATACCTCAGACTGGCCCAGGTAACTACGTAGGTACCTATATATTGAGATAGTAACGTAGTCGCCTAAAAATGCAGCACAATCTGCTTCACGGCGTTCCGCAGTGGGTATCTATCACAAACTCAGATGAAGGTTTTTAATAATGATGTTATGTTGACTTTTGGATAACGTCTAGCAGCCCAGATTAAACTGGTAATCTGGCCTCTAAATTTATCATAAACGATATCGTGAAAACACTATAATATCGACTCATCTATTGGATATTAATAATTTTGCAATCTCAAAGCAAAGGTATTTGAAACGCGTTAAAACACAGATATTGTATGTACCTTTATGTTAAATCGTAGTTGAAGTTAAAACTTGTTCTTGAATACTTATCGTTTTACGCGCAAAGGCCGCTAATTAACAGATTTTCAATACCTAAGCAACAACTTCAAACCTTGAACCTTGTTATTGAAGGCTTTGTTTACGACATTTAATCAAGACAAAACAAATGATTACTTATTTCCCTGTTCTCGGTTCAAGAACATTCAGTACAAAATTAAGACCAGCTAGTACTTGGGAGTCTTATAGATATTATTTTTAGATAAATCAACATTGTATCCTCCTCGTTTATTACTGCCAAAGTTTTAGTTTGTCGTTTCAACTCTTTATTATATTGGAAGATTCACTTGTTACATGATGGCATCTAGGTGTAAGATAAATCTTTTAGGCAGTTAAGATTTCGTAGATTAAACATTGCGGAAACGAAGCGCTACCTAAAAATATCTTGCCTTAAATATTTGTTTATCAGCGTGAGCAGATATATTATCAAACAACGTAATGCTTTAAACTGTAGGTACCTCAAAGATGGGGAATTATTACGATGACGCAATTATGACTACATCCTAATGCTATAAGTTACCTAGATCGTTGCCATGACGTATTTAATCGAACGTTCTGAGACATCTAGCTCAAACCTTACATAATATAATCACGATGTATCAAACGATGCGAAGCCAATTTTATTAATACGTTCGCGTCTTAAGAAACCGGAACGCAGAATGTTTTTTTTTCGATTTATTTATTGTAAGACGTAGTGACACGATCACATAATTGAGTGACCTTGGCATAATAGCGGCTGAATACGTAGTGCGTGGCAGCGGCGTGCTAGTCCTTGTGTCTTGAACACGCGTATCGCAAACAAAACTAGACACTAAAGCGCTCTACACACCGCCCGCCGGCATAGCCCGGCGGCCCAACCCGCCGGCCTTATTTTGTAGGCCGCCGGCTTTTTTTAGAACAAAATAAGGCCGGCGGGTTAGGCCGCCGGGCTATGCCGGCGGGCCGCCGGCTTTGGTGTGTAGAGGCCATAATACGTAACTGTATCTTGAGAATTTACGGTTCTAGAATAATTAATAATACCATTGACGCATCTAGTTCTTCAACACGATACACGTGTTAGAAGGAAAATACCATCGATAAAGCTTTACCTATGAGCGGACTTGTAATTACATTAACTCATCATAGTTTATATTTCCCGTTACAACTATGTATTTTTAGTTCCCGAGATTCTTTAATCAATATATGAGATTTTAGTCAAATAAAGTTTGCATTAAATTACGATAAAAAAATGATTACGAAAAGGAAATAATGTTTGAGGTGAACTGTATCACAAGCTGATAAGCAGGAAAACATAAATTCCCACATGCATATTGCATATCAATGAATGATACATATTGTAAAACCACATTATACTATACATATATCCATATCCTGTTACCAAACTTAACTTCTAGATGTTTTTTAATGTGTGTGTGTTCCAAAGGTTATTTAATTTCTTTAAATTATAATTAATTTAAATATGTTTTTTATTATGATCAAAAGAAAATATGTATAGGTATGTCATAAGTTGATTAATGAATATTCTGTGTTGAATTAAATCTAGGTCTGTAGTATGTATGGGGAAAAACCTGTAATTAATGTTAGTGTAAGTAATGTAAACAATGACTGAATCAAAATACCAAGCCATGACATGCCTACAGATTAATTCATCTGACTGTAAGCATCAACATAAATTATAGTTTGGGTTATTAGATATTTATTGTTAAAAACAATTTCATATCAGTTATGTAATAAGAAGCAAATATAATATCAGTGTACCTATCTTATCATTTAAAGCCTTGGCACTATTGAATACTTATTAGATTTTTTTCAATTTTTATTCCAACCATCTTGCTACAGTAATCAAACTATTTAAGACTGTGTAATGATATCAAATTCTTATTCGAAGTACCGTATTAACTATGCAGTGATCATTATACAATATTCAGGCCAGAATACACTGGAAAGTGGAGCATTGTCTCTGGGTGACAATTCAAAATAGAAATCTTACAGGAAGTGTACATCTAGGTCATGCAAAGGTCTAACAGCTATTTATAACACTCATTGCAGCATGTTTTCTAAGATTTTTATTACCTGATTTACAAAACACTCGAACCAGCAAGGTCAAACAGTTTATTTCACTTAACTCACTCTAAGTTATAAAACGAACAAAGTCCACATTGGAAAAAATTAAATAAAGGGTTAAAGCGTAAATTATTGTTATGGCGAATATGCGCCCTAGCAACGTAAGCAGCGCTATGCGATGCACGCGACCTAATGATGTAATAGCCAGATTATAGCCATGTGTTTATGTGTTCATTAGGTCAGTGGTGGTATCAACAACGTGTTGCTAGGAAACTGGTGAGCAGCGCGGAGTGCGGAGGAGCGGCCACCGCGTGTGTCGGACGCGGACTCCGGAGGCAGGCGACGTGGACCCGCGTGCAAGTTGCACGTGCAAACGCTTTCCCAAGGGCCATTACATAACAGCAGCGGACTCGACGCCACACCGGGGACGCCACCGACAAACACCAACACTCGTTCCATATTTAGAAGGAGCGCCCCCGAATGCGTCTCGACGTAATTCATGCGTCTAGTCACATTTTTAGAACCGCATGTAAACGATACCACCTCATACCGTATCGTAATATTGCAGGAAAGCGACGCACTAATTTAGATGTGTCTCAATCAAGGTACAAAATCCAAAATGTGTGTTTTATTACGTCGAAAACATATTGTAAACTATGCAATCAGTCCACTTAGGTGTAAGTAACATCGTCGACTAAGACCTTTTATAACTTTAAAGCTTCAAAAAGATGCTCACTCACCTTTGTAGTGTGTTGCTTGATGTTAGACGCAATAATTAACAAATTAGTAATCACAATAAATAAACAGCATTCCGCAACCTCCGTACTTGCAATCAAATCAACACACTCAAACTCAACAAAACACCTTTTCTTCCACCCAATCAAACCATAACCACTTTTTTTTAGCCCATAGAGAAAAGGGACTAGTGTCCTTTTAGCTTTCTAACAGATAATAAAAATAAAACTACTACAGAAGTAATTTTTAAGTCGTTTTCCGGTTTACAAGTTATCTGTGCTCTAGAGGCTTCACGGGGCGTACGATAACGATTTTGTTAAGTGCGTTGGATTTAGCTGGCAACAATGAAACCAATGACGTTTCATTTTGCTAACCAAAAAGAAGTAAACACGTTAAACTTGACGTGGACTAAAATCGCTGGCTCGATTTTCCGTCGTGATAATTTATTCCTAAAACTTCTTTATTACTAGAAATTTGGGAAAGAAACTCTTATAAATTTGTTGTCTGCATGATTAGGCTAATGTGAAAAATGATTTTAAATATTGTAAGTGCATACTTTTAGAGAAAAACTTGTGATAGACAAGAGGTGGTTTTTAAGAAACGCTATTTCATGTCGGTGCTAAGCTCGGTAATTATTTCATGTTTTATTTACAGAAAATGTATGGAATATTGAGTGTGGCATTGATATCTATATTCTTAAGCCAAAACACTGATGCGGCGGCCGTTATATCGGTTGATTTGGGGTCAGAATGGATGAAAATTGGCATCGTGTCACCTGGGGTACCCATGGAAATTGTGCTTAATAAAGAGTCAAAGAGAAAAACGCCGGCGGTCGTCGCGATTAGAGACGGCGTAAGAACATTTGGAGAAGATGCTGTTACAGTTGGCATCAGATTCCCAAAGAATGCTTACAAATACCTGTTAGATCTCATTGGAAAGCCTTTCAACCATCCAATGGTCCAGGCTTACAGGTCAGTAACTGTAAATTTCCCTCACATTATGCAAAATAATCTTAGTTTTAGTCATGAAAATTAAAAATTTGTTATTTTTCAATATAAATAAAACATTATTATATAAAATTATTTATGGTTAGAAATCTAAAATTATATGAATACTCACTTGCTTGGCATGATGTGGATCATATATTTTGATTGGTAAATATCTATAAATAAGAGAAGTATCATCTTAGTTTTGTACATAATATTGTCCACAACACTGAAAATGTATTTGCAAATATATTTAAAGCACAGAGTGGTTGCATCACTATTTCAAAATGACCCTAATCAAGATCTTAACTCATTCACTGCCCAAGCTGACATACATTCATATCTACTCAGGCACAGTCTGTCATGGGCACTAATAGTGTTAAAATAAATGGCTTTTATTTTTTCAGGGAACGCTTTCCATATTATGACATAGTGGAAACAGACAGAGGCACTTTAGAGTTCATTCATGATGAGAACACAAGATTTACTCCCGAGGAACTGGTCGCCCAGCTCTTGGGTAAAGCTAAGGAGTTTGCTGAAATCAGTGAAGGTAAATGTTAATATCATTATCTATGGTTATTAGTTATTTGTCATTTATTTCTAAATATATTATGTAAATAAAAAATACCAGTTTAGCAGAGTATCATAGAGTTTTTTTAATTAAAATTATCAAGTATTTTTAATTAAAAGTAGATAAAGAGTTTGGTTTAATTCCCTTTTCCTTGTTCTTAGCAAAGAGATAATATTAGCTTGTTATTGATTAGAGAACAGTGAACAAAGAAGTGAACATTATCATATTAGTAGAAAATAAATAATTTAGTATTATAATTTTTGGTAGTTAATAAAATCAGTCTCACTCTTGTTATTATATGTCTAATAAAAATTATCTATCGATGCATGTATATTATAATTAAGTATATCAGAAATCTAGCACCTGTAACACAAGCTTTCAAGCTTAGCACTGGGTTTGATGTTGCTGTGTGAATTGTCCAGCAATATTAATATTTTATTTACTTATATCTAACTCATAATGTGACAGGTCATCCAGTGAGCGACTGTGTCATCACCGTGCCCGGGTACTTCAACCAGGCGGAGAGGCGAGCTTTGCAGGAAGCTGGTACCCTGGCCGGCCTCAATGTGCTGCAACTTATCAATGATTATACAGCCATTGCTATCAACTATGGCATATTCAGGAGGAAGGTATGTCTGAGAGGATAATCCATATTGTATTAGTATATCATTCATTAATTAGTGTTATTGGTTTTGATAATCATACTAATTAATGTAAAAATAAATAAATATAGTGTAGGTACCTAGATGGAATCAAAAATTAACTAAAATTGATCTCTTTGTTTCTTTATAATGTCACTAAAGTAAATTACAAAAGCAATGAAATTTACTTTAATCTACCAAACCATTATTGTAAAGTTAATGTTTTCTTGCCCAAAAATAATTTAGGACTGTTTATTTTTATTTCATCAGAATACCCTATAATTTACAGGATACATTATGAGTATAATTTGTTTATATCTCTATGTAAGCTATAATTATATAAATACTAAAAACCCACAAACAATGTAGCTAGCTAATGTTGGTGAATAGTGATGATGATGATGCTTTTGTTGTAATCCATTTATTAATCCTTATATAATCTGCTTTATCTAAACAGAACTTGTAATTTCCAGGAAATCAATGACACAGCATGGCATGCATTGTTCTTCGACATGGGTGCAGCGTCCACCAAAGCAGCTCTTGTGGAATACAAAACTGTCAAGACAAAGGAAAAGGGATATGTTGAGACTGTGCCTCAGTTGCAAGTCCTTGGAGTTGGGTTTGATAGGTGAGTTGCCTTACCCTTATTTTTATAATTGGTACTTTTTAGCTTCTACTTTATGAGTGTTAGTAATGAAATCTAGCAACAAAGAGCACCACTTTATAATAAAATAATCACCCTCTATCCTAGTCCCCCTACAAAAAATTAGAATTAGAATCACCCTATTCTTGATGATTTCTTGACGAGAGACATTAGGTTTTCATTCACATTCTATTCAAAGTAAAGTTGTTAAAATAACCAAACATGGCATTTACAGTTAAATGGTTAAGAAGTGCACAGTTGTTTAATGTTTACATTGAAAGTGTGCTCCGCTTAAACAAGCATTGATATGGATTGTCTGTAGATATCTTGGAAACAGCTGTTTTTATCAAACTTACATAATATATTCAACAAACTATGCCCACAAATTACTCTGTGTCATGTAATGTCTTTGGATAGCATTTTTATTTGTTTTAGCTAATGATTTTACAAATAAGATGCAGGTTTCTCCACTAACACCGCGCCGTACCACACATACATACATAAATTTATCACTATAACAACTCATATTACAATAGTATTGTACCTAGTACTGTATTGTAACAATACAGTACTAGGCATTGGTCTCTGGTCATCGTTCTCATAACTGATCTTGGGGAAAGTCGGGGAATATACTACTAGGGTTAGTGTTTGTAGTACTCCAGAACCTGTATGTGTATAGTCTTTAAGTTTGGTTGGTAGAGTACATAGAATGGCGCTGCTACCGTTTTTCGGGCCTGTATAACACTTAGCCAGTTAGACTGTCTAAGTACCACACAACTTGTTCTGTTATGTTCTAATATTTTTAAATCCAAAATATCATAACAAGTACTATTTAATTATAGAACACTTGGCGGTCATGAAATGACTCTACGTCTTCGAGAGCACCTCATCAAAGCGTGGGAGGCGACCGGCGGCGCCGACGTCAGGGCCTCGCCGCGCGCCATGTCCAAACTGCTGAAGGAGGCTGAACGTGTGAAGATTGTGCTGTCCGCCAACACTGAACACTATGCGCAGATCGAAGGCTTGCTCGATGATAAGGACTTCAAGGTTTTGGTAAGTTAGACACATTGCCTAAAAAAAAAAAACCACGCCACTTCGTTGACCAAGTCTTCTGTCGCTTTGACCGAAGAATCGCCATTATTTGACTTGTTTTGTTATACACACGCTCACAGTCGTACTTTCGTGCTGCAGGTAACTCGCGCGGAGTTCGAGGAGCTGTGCGCGGACCTGTGGGCGCGCGTGTCCGGCGTCGTGACGCGCGCCGTGGGGGCGGGGGGCGGCGCGGGGGGCGGGGCGCGCCTCGTGCTGGCCGGCGGCGGCTCGCGCAGCCCCGCCGTCACCGCGGCGCTGCGGGCCGCCGTGGGACACGAGCCCGCGCGATCCATCAACGCGGACGAGGCGGCCACTATGGGCGCGGTCTACAGGTATGTGCCTACTGCCTAGTGAGGCCGTCATCGCGGCGCTGCGGGCCGGTATATGAAAACAGATGAACTTTTATTTATTTATCTTATATTTTCAAAAGCTGTGTATAAAATTAAGGTAGAGATAATCCATTCTAAAAATGAACTCCCCTCCACAAAACCGTGTTAATTTCAACGTGTGAGAGGAAATACTTATTGCATCACTATACAAGTTTATATAAACTTAGTTAGAATAAGAAGATGCAATGTTATGCGGGGTTATCACTGGCAACATGATGATAAATCATATGTTACAACACACATGTCCACTAAATCTAGATTAAAACCTTATAATGTAATTATATAGTAACACTATGCTTGTAAACCTAACTGTGGTGAATAAATACTGTTTTATTTATTTATTACTAGTTGACCCCGCTCGGCTTCGCCCGTTTTTTTTTCACTTTAAAACCTTCCCTGGACTACTACGAACATTTCAAGACCAAAACCAGCTCAATCGGCCCGGCCGTTCCCGAGTTTTAGCGAGACTAACGAACGGCGATTCATTTTTATATATAACTAGCTTTCCGCCCGCGGCTTCGCCCGCATTATATTAGATTTGAAAAAAAAAAAAAAAAAAAAGTAAAAAGTACCCTATGTCCTTCTCCTGGCTCTAAACTACCCCCCTGCCAACTTTCAGGCAAATCCGTTCAGCCGTTCTCGAGTTATAAGTTCAGGCACTAACACGACTTTCTTTTATATATATAGATAAGATTTATTTATTTACTTGTGTGCGTGCTACAACTTTACTGTAACATTGGCTCATCTGTCTGTCAAAGTGATATCGTTTGCTTATACGTTAATGAACATCCAATGACAAAGATCAATTTATGTGTGTTGTATCTATACACCTTTTTGCATGTTCGTGTAACCGCGGTGGAGGGGCGTTCATTTTAAAAATGGTTCATCTCTACTTTATTATCCTTTAACTAACACCTAATTGGTCTTATTTCTACCAGGGCGGCATCACTAGCGACTGGTTACAAAGTAGCTGCACTCAACGTTCGCGATGCTGTGCTACTGCCCGTGCAAGTCGTATTCTCCAGGAACGTCGAAGGAACCGATAAACTGGTAAGTTTCCTACTACAAACTTTGGATGCATCACTAAATATACAGATCGATATTGAGCTTAAAGATATTCGAACATTTTTGTATGGAAATGGTGTATCTAGTCTATAATTTAAAAATGTATTTTATTGTCACCATAGGACTAGTAATAAGTTTGTAGGTTGTTTTTAAGTTTACGGTTTCAGAATTAATTAATACCATCGCGGCGCCTAAAGCGTTTATATCGCCAAATTAACCAATTAACGATAAAAATAATGGTAGAACCTTAAATTGCCCCTTAGTGGATTATTAACCCTTTCAGACCTGAATTTTTTTATTTTCGCTAATCGATCTGAAAAAAATGCCTGCAACTAGGGTATTGTACATAGATCTCAGGATAAATAAATAAAAAAATCCTGATTACAAGCTTTTCAAGAAAAACAGCTTTTTCTTTTTGTGTACAAGAGTACACATCCGTCGAACGTTATGAAAATATTAGTGTTAAGGAATGTTTATCTACAATGATAAAACATTTATTTTACAACTTTTTTTATAGAAATACAAAGCAATATGAAATAACAAATATAAATAATAGTATTCTCCTTATAAAAATAACAAAAAATGGCCAAATCCCTCATCATGTGCTGGAAAATGCCCAACATCGTCTCGAGTTATTTCAGTTCCTCTACGGGTCTCTCCTGGTCTCCTAGGTACAATTTGAAGAGTTGGGCTACTGCCACTTAGACGGCCTCCTTTACCCATCGAAATTTTATTTTGCAACCCCAGACTATAAGTCAATCTATTCCTCCCATCGCATAACTGTACCTCCTTACAATTTCAGGATGTTCCACTTCCAGAAAGTGCTTATTTTTTTACGTTCGTCTAGTCTTGAGCCTGTGTCACCACCTAATACTATGCTTCAGCGTAATATTCTGTAAAAGCGTATCTTCAGAGGCGGAAGGTAAAAAGGAAGGTATTCTGGTAAAAAGTTATTACTCATTTCAACCCATGATGGGGCAGCGTCTTCATCATCGTCATCCAAAGCTAGAGGGAGTAATTCTCGTCCGTTCCAGCTGATAACACCTGCTCCCACTCGGAAACATCGTTTAGATGCAGTTCCAACTGTTCCTTCGTCTTCAGAAGACAATTCTAAATCAGAAAGGCAACCTTTCTTCTAGGGGTCTAATAGCGTCGCTCAAAAAAATATTGGTAATTTATTATCTGAAAATTGTATCAACATAATTTATAACATCAAAAGCAACAAAATTACACCATTCCTTAACAGTTATTATTTATTTTAGTAATACCTACTCAGCGTTATTCATAAACACGGTTTAATTTTAAGTAAGCCTTTAAGTAATGCTTAACGTAATTTTGTATTCATAAACGTTGTTTAAACCAAATCAACTGTTTAAACTGGTACTTAAATAGTTGTCAAATTAAACAACCTATATAGGTAGTTTAACTTGACAGCTATTGAAGGTAAGGAGGTGTTACACCTCTCCTAACTCCTTATACAAGAAAATGGATGCTAATAAACAGCTGATTTGCTTGTTTGTTTACAATATTTTATAATGGAACTGGATTATTTTGATTACCTACGGTGACTATTCAAATAATTTTGAGCAAGATATAGCAGATATAAACGAATTTTGGCAATCTAGTACTAAAGTTTTATCAAACCAGGTTAGATCCGATGGTGGAAAATGATGAAGTGGAATTTAGAAAAAAGTGCAGGTTTTCTAAGGAGAACATGAACAAAATAATAAATATTGTTAAAGAAGACGACTCGGTTGATACAAAAGGTGGCGGCATACCTGTTCACATTCAAGTAATGGCTGTGATCAGGCACTGGGGTCGACAAGAGGTTAGTGTTCATTGTATACAAAGGTTTTCTACTTTACGATATTGCAGGAAGTAAGTCTTGCAATATAGCCCTTTGTGGGTCTTGGTCTCCTTGATGGTTTCTCTCCATTAGGTACCTACCTACGTCAGGAGCTAGATATTAGGAAACTACTTGCCTAGCATTGATATTATGTCTTCAATCTGAAAATCTATGAAATTACCAATTTACCTATCCATATTTATTACCTATCCATAGTTATTTGTTTAATTTCCTTTTGCAGGTTGTGTGTGGCCCTAATATATCTATTTGTGATGTGGTATGTCGTTGGAGGTGAAGCACTCATGATGTTCACATCTTTCGTGAGAGTCAGCTTAAAAGAAGGTTTGAAGAAAGTGAATTTAGAGGAAGAAAACTTTTAGGAGACAGTGGATATCCTTCCACACCATATTTGCGTACTGCAGTGCAGTAACTAGAGTCTGACAGTGAAGATGATGATGAAGGGAAAACAAACACAATTCACCAATGAATTAACTCGCAACATATTTATTAGTACCTAACCATTTTCAATAAATTACAATTATTATTATTTTTTCTAGTTTTTCTCGCAATATTCCGACTCTTCTTCCAATATTTGAAGTATTTTTTATGTTTCTCTTCCACAATTTGCATAGGTACGTAACTTATGTTCTTTTTCTTGATTTTGTGAAGTAATAAGTAGTTTGATACGAGTCTAAAACTGAACAAAAAACACGAGCTAACCAAACTTTGTTGCAACTCCATAAATATTTTGATCAAAGAGAATATAATCACTACGTTTTATTTTGATTTTGATTTTGATTCACAATCACAAAACACAGCTGACACTGTTCTGTCAAATTTCGTTTTTTTTTTGAGCAAATGGCCCACAGATTACCCTCATTATCTATGATACGGCCAGATTCTACTATTTCTACCAAAAAGTTACCAGTTCTGAAAAAAATAAGTATTGTTTAGCTAAGTGATTTTTAAGTTAGGTTTATGAATACAAAACTTTTAAACACTTCTTAGGGCTTAATTCGTTGATTAGTTAAGTCGTGCTTAAGACGTGGATTAAGAGCTTTTTATGAATAAGGCTGACTATGTATAACAACAAATCAGAAATACATCATATGCGCCTGATGTGTACACTTGTGTACAAATAGAAAAACCAAGAAAATTTGTACAAAAATAAACTAAAACCAACAACATGTATGTAAAATATGACCACAGCAATATAACACATCGACCTATAATTTTTTCATTGGATATACTTTGATATTTTTTACTTTTTAGAAATAAAACAATGAGCTTACCTGCACAATGCAAACTTTGGTCGGCTACTGATCATAACTTACCAATAAACACTAATTAAACCCAAAGAAATGGCGTTGGGAGTATCTTTTTCGGTAGTTTAATATGTAAACTAATGAACACAACCGTTTTTAGTTTCAAATAATGTTAAATTAATACCTAAATATTTTTTTATATTATATGTGTACAATTATGTACGCCGGGTCTGAAAGGGTTAAAGCACACGTAATACCCCCATAATTAGTCTAATTTATTTAACTTGAGTTGTGACGGCAACTCAGTGGTTTTAATTAAAATAATTTGTTTGGTGGTAAATTCGTGGAGTTATTTAAAAGTTTTTCTTTTTGTTTTCAGGATGAGGTAAAAAAATTATTTAGTGTTTGTAGTCGTTTGTTATTTTGTGTGTGCGCTGATTTCTTCTGGGGACTAACATTGATACTAATTTTCAATCTTCACAACTGAACATTTTCATTAATATTTGTTTTAAACATAGCACTTAAGTTAAATGAGAACTGTAGAATCGTCATTACGAAACATACGTCAATCGAGATTTTTAATCATTACTATTCCCTTGTTACAGATCAAGAGAACACTCTTCAGTCCCATGAATCCGTACCCGCAAAAGAAGGTAATCACATTCAATAAACACACTGACGATTTCGCATTCAACGTTAACTATGCGGAACTCGACCATATTCCCTCCAACGAACTACCCTACATTGGCTCTCTTAACCTCACCCAAGTTATCTTATCTGGGGTGGGTGATGCTCTAAACAAACACACAGGTGAGAATGTAGAACACAAAGGAATCAAAGCTCATTTCAATCTGGATGATTCCGGTATTCTCAACCTAGTAAACGTAGAGTTTGTAGCCGAGAAGACAGTCACTGAAGATCCGGATGAAAGCACTATGGCCAAGATCGGCAGCACTATCAGCAAATTGTTCGGATCGGAAGCTGATGGGGATAAACCCGAAGAAAAAACTGAGGAGAAACCTCAAGAAGAAGCTGCAAACAAAACTGAAAAAGCCGAGGCTAATCCAGAAAAACAAAACGCCACTGAGCCTGAGGCAAAGCCTAAACCTAAAGTAGTTATTCTAAAGGAACCTATAAAATCGGAAGAAGAAATTCTTAATCTTAAGCCTCTAAATGAGGAACTGTTGAAAAAATCCAAGGCTAAGATAGCTGAACTCAACGCTATCGACAGAAAGAGGACAGAAAGAGAAACAGCTTTGAACAACCTTGAAGCTTTCGTCGTTGACGCTCAAATGAAAGTCGACATGGAAGAATACGCAGAATGTGGAACCCCTGAAGAAATTGAAGAAATCAAGAAGATTTGCAGTGAAACTTCCGAATGGCTGTACGATGATGGCTACGAAGCTGAAACTGAACTGTTCGATAAGAAGCTCGCAGACATCAAAGAGAAAACTCTACCTATCTTCTACAAGCACTGGGAGCATAGCGAAAGACCCGACGCAGTCGCCGCAATCAGAAACATGCTGAACCACTCACAAGAATTCCTTAAAATGTCAAAGAACTTCACTAAAGATAACCCAGAGAAAGACGTGTTCACTGACATTGAAATCGGAGTTTTAGAAAAGAAAATAATAGAAACAGAGACCTGGCTTAATGCATCCATTAAAGAGCAAAAGGCAATGAAGAAGAATGACAATATCAAACTCACGGTAGAAAGTATTAAAGAGAAAATGGCGAGCCTAGATCGTGAGGTTAAGTACTTACTCAACAAACTTAAGATTTGGAGACCTAAGAAACCTGCTAAAGTTGAGAATAAGACAGAGGAAGTAGTTATTGAACCGAAGGAGGAGAAAGTAGAGACACAAGAAGAAGTCCCAGTGAAAGAGACCGAAGAGAAATCAGATAAGGGGGAGAAAGAGAAAGAGAGTGAGCCAGAAGAAGTACTCCAAATTGGAGATGGCAAAGATGAACATTCCGAGTTATAATGAGTGTCTTTATTAGTCTAATTTATTTAAATGTAATAATTTATAGTATACGAAAGTCGGGATGGCTTGTTCACGTTTCACATATCTAGGCCATGAAGGTATTTTTTTTTTGCTGAGTCGGATTTTTGGCAAAATAATTTAAGGTTATGTGATTTTTTTTCTTACTATATTATTTCTTTGTTTGTTTATGAATCAATTTCGGTTATACAAAATAATAGGTCTCATTGAGATTCGTATTAAACTTTTTGATTTCCATTAGAGAATTGCAAAACGAACAATACACGTCACACACAACGTATTATATTCGATCTCTTTCGAATTCAATACGAATCTATCGACAGGAAAGTTTTCGTTCAATTTCAATTCCAAACAAAGTTAACGTAAGTGCGAGACATGAACAAGTCATTACACAATCTCATTCCCCTCTTTCCCAATTCCATTGTAAACTTAAACTTATTTATTGTCTGTGGTTTGGTTATTTTTTTATTTGTCTATTTTTGCAAATGCGGCTTCTTCGATGATATGTGATTGCCCCAGGATAATGGATTTTATCGTAGTTTTAAAATGTTAACTTATGTGATATATGAAAGGCTATAAGTTGTGAGATATACGCTTTTTCTGCTATGGACACATTATTCAATAGCAATAACTAATTATATAATGAACTACTATGTATATTATAGAAATTTACATTCTGCATATTTAATTATAATTCATGTAATATGGGGCACAAAATTTCAGACCACAATGTTGTGTCCATAGCAGATAAGTTTGATTTTAAATGTCGTACACAAAAGTGAGATGTTCAATACCCAGTCGCAAATGAGAAATAAATTACATGATGATTAAAATGTATTAAAAGTGTTGTTTGATTCCTACACACACCAAAAAACTGCAGATTAGAAAAAAAAATAAAGTAAAAATAAGGTAAAAGTAATGCTAAAATAAACTTTTTAAATTCGATATAGGGTTCCACCGTATTGGTTAATGATTACCTACCAATCGCTAAATGGCCTACATTTTACGCATTATGTAGTAAGTATTTTCTTTTTCCCGGACTTCTGAAATTAGAAAATTAAAAGTAAGAAATTTTAACTGACCTTGAAACTAAGTAGGTATCTAAGTATTAATGAAGTTAGATTTGAATCGAAAATTAATAAAATCAGTTTAACAACTTTGGTTTGTTAATTTTTGGTAACCGGCCTCACTAATCGTTATAAGCCGTAATAGTCAAAAGATCTGGATGGGATCTACCTTTAAGTAGGTATTGTACCTGAGATTCCTACGAGCGGCTTTAAAATAAAAATACATTTCATTTCTAGTTTTTATTGTTCATATGACCGATGAATAAATGCACGAGTATTTCAAGGCCAAGATCTCAATCCCAGGCCAGGCCCGCATTCCGCGGCAAAAACACCATCTTTATCTCTCAGGTCGCATGTAGCCTGCCATCTCAAATACGTTTTAAATCATACAATATCTTGACAGGCACCTAAACCCCCATTACCAGTAACTTGTTTCCAAAGGGCTTTTGTTTTTTTCGTCCCGGAGGAAGAGTCGGCGCCCGCGCTCCTCCGCTGGCGCCTTTCTCCGTACAAAAGGGACAGACTTATCCAATCACCCACGCGTAGGAAAGAGCCGGAACAATAGCATACCGCGTCACACACAGACAAGCCAAATGAATCCAGTTTGCTTGTTATAAGCCGGTCCACCGGTCGTGTGTCGTTCGCGATATTAATTTCGGCAGTGATGTAAACAAAAAAACCCGTATATTCAGTGTGGTTAAATGCACATTTCTGACAGAGATTGTGGTGGAATATGCGTTGGTAGTTAGTGTTGTGATTTCAAGGATTCTCGGGTTATTCGGGAGTGAAAAGGTAAGAATAACCAAGAATGCAGTCCGTTCGATCTTGCTTCCCTCTTGTAGGAATGCGTCCACCTCGTTCGAATCATGCGCACCTTACGTACTATATATTGGATTTTTGTCCCTCTTTTATTCCTCGGGCTTAAACCTATATGAACTTAGAGGTCACTATACAAATACTTGGGTTCTGGGCGAACCGGTGGCAAGTTTATGCAAGTTAGCAGGTAGTTACTAGTTGGTCCGTTTCACAGGTTCTGTTTGGAAATAATTGGGCAGACAATGCATTCTCAGAGCGCTTTTGTATAACAAAACAGTGGTAAATGAACCTATTAAAGTTTTGTTGGCCCGCGTAGTAGGCACCTAAGGAGTTGATTAACTTTTCTTAAAAAGTAACTGAATATTTTAGATATTATTAATTATAGGTAAGTAACTGTTTTATGTCAAAAGATTTAATCACTTTTCTATATTCAGATAATTATTAGAGATGAAGTTTCAGTAAACTATAGAGAGGTATTAAACTATAGGAGGACTATAAAGAGGTATGTTGCCTAAGCCTCAAGCTGCAGAATAAGCCCAGATTAAGCTAAATGCTCAGATCGGGACTGGACCGTTCAACCATTCAAGAAACATGCACATTCTCTAAACCACGAATGAATACAAAGATTATTGTTCTCGTTATTCAAATAATACCTAGCTAGGTGTATAAATATTAGCAATTGTTATTTTTAAATAGCCTGTTTAGCGGGCTTATCTCCAATATTCCAAGTATGTACGTAGAAATCTGATTTGAGCTTTTGAAAAGATCAATCAATTTACCCACGAAAGATCGGTCGTTTTATTTTATGTCTTTGTTATAAAGTCTCGCTTCTCATGACTGGATCTTTGAGACATCCAGACTGCTTGGTGCTATTTAACACATTCAATGCCCAATCTCCCAATGGCTGCGCCGGCGCCGCCGCCGCCCACACTGTGCCGTAGATACGAGCGTCTCATGTGCATATACAGTGTTAGTATAGAGTTGTAGTAGGAGTCTAAAACGAATCTTTCCAATTTAATATCTGAATACTCGATACAAATTACTTGGGTACATTTATTGGCCAATCTGGACAGTGGTCGCTTTGATAAACAAACTCATTTAAGATCCTGGTGGAAGGACAATTGAATAGTATTTATGAAAGCTACAACTGAATACTACAAAGCATTCATCTTGCTCAGCGTTCTGTCGAATTGATAACGTTTCAGATATAATGATCTAAAGCTATGGTTTAGCTCGAGTATCAAAGAGAAGAGTAAGCCCAAGTTTGCCGATTGTGTTACCTATTCTCATTTCAAAGACTAATGGTTAGACACACACTAATGATATTCAGATCTAGATACAGTATAACAATTTTACTTACTCTCTTCTCTATCTTGATTTTGTATCATTAATTGCTACTTTATTGTCTATATTACCTAAATGTGTTTTGCCACAGACGACTATTGTTTATTTAAGTGTCTGTTTTTACAGCAGGCATTTTTTTGATGTGCGAGTTTATTTAGTTTCTTTAATATTATTCTATTATAAACGCGAAAGTTTGTGACGGTGGATGGGTGGATGCTATTTAACCCATTCACTGCCCAAGCTAGGCCGGGGTCACACCGGTTAGTAGATACGGACATGCCTCATTGGCAATGGTAGAGTTAAACCACGAGAAAATACATTAAAACGCGGGCAAAGCGTGTAGGTAGGTATTAAAATAAATAGTGTTGCCATAAATATACTTGCTGTATTGGAAACACTGTATTGGAAGCCTTTTCTTTAAATTTCTTTAGATGCATGGCTAGTAGAAGATGCTGCTAATTAATAACGCTTGCAGGCAATAAATTATATCTATTGTTGAGAACTTGAGATAGTAGGTAACTATGTAATTGTGAATTATGAATGTACACAACTAATTATGACGTTATAAGTTTATTGTAGAATCAAGACATTAAATGGGATTGATAAGAGCGTGTGTACGTGATTACGGTCAGCGCGCCTTTTCAAAGTTCCTTCTGCTGAGGTTTTAATACAAAAAAAAAGTTATGTGACCTTGCTCTTTAATGATCCATTAAGTTTAATAGATAATAGATTTACTTATTTATATAGCAGATCTATATCATGTAATAAATCAACCCACTAAGATATCCCAGAAATACGGACAAAATACTCTCACTAACCATCGATATTTATTTACTAGATTTGCTCCGCGGCTTCATCCGCGTTATATGTTCTGGCTTTAAAAAGTATGTCCTATGTCCTTCGTTCTAAGCTGAGATATGTAGCTTAACCAATTTCCAATTTTATTTTATTTTACCAATTTGCAATCAAATCGATTCAGAAATTCTTTTGTTAAAAATATTTAGTGACTTTCTTTGATTATGTAAATAGATTTACTTACAAAATAACAGGCTAACCTAAGTAAATACCGTAACCAAAGAAACTTTACTATTCCGAGTGTCTCAATTTGACTTGAACTAAATTAGGTACGTTCCAAATATGAATCATTTCGAAACCATTTATATGGCGTAGGTACCTACCTTACTTATTAAATTATCGCAATATATTCTAAGAGTTAAATGCACGAGGCTTTTAATAAGATTATGAATAGGTTGGTAGAAATTTGCTTCAGCTTAGTCTGTGAGAGTTTAAACGTCGTTGGTTAAAGTTTGTGTATGAGCAGTGAACTGTTCAACTCTGTATGAGATTATATACCTCTACTTTGATGTGATTCGAATTAAGGAAGTAAGGATATTCATTTGGTGACTTAGATTGATAATTGCAGTATGCTGCCAAGCCAACGTCTCACCTCGCTATTTTATAAGGCTAACTAGTATGTCGTGAGTGTCACCTCGCTATTTTCTAAAACTAATACGCTGTCAGCGATAAGGCCGCCCCTTGTACTTTTAGCTTATATCTAGTATTTAGTTTTGTAAGTTTTCTCTAATATTGCTTGTTAACAGTTTCCATACCTACGTAACATCATAAGTTTTCGAGGATATTTCGACTAAATTAAGATATTCGATAATCTGATAATAATCCGATACACTCGGAAAATTACACACCTTCATATCATGTCGCGTTTATAACATCAATCACCATAGCAATTCATGTCATTTATTTTGGCAACGCCCAAGCTCAGACTGAGAACTATAAGTACTAGGTACTATTATATAAGGTTATATGATACGCCATGAAAATTCCTATCTAAAGATGTGCTCGCTTCGCTTCGATGTTGTACCTATCTGGTTATACGGACAGCTAGCGAACAAACTGGTTGTTATGAAATATGAGATGCTTACAAAAACAGATTTAAGATTGGCATACGCTTTAATTAAAGCCATAAAAGGTAAATGCTCATATCAAAATAATGTAAATGAGATATAAACTTATTAATTTGAATATAGTTGACTTCCATAATCATTTAGTCAATGTTTTATCGAATCTCAAAAAGGAAATCATCAAGTCTGTTGCACTTTGAGCATATGTTATAAATTATTGTGCCGCAGCCTAAAATCATAATATTTTTCATTTAATTTTCAGAATGATTACGATTAAAAAATGATTTAGTCCTCATTCGTCCAGGACTTTTTTCCCGAATAAAAAAGTCACTGTTCGTCCTTAAGTATTCATTAACAATTCTCTTATCTTTGAATCATCTTGCCCAACTTTATAGAAATCCCCTGTTATAGGAAATTAGATACTCAGGCTCGCGCTAAGCTCCAATGGTGCTTATCAGGACCACCATGAAGTAGGAAGTGTGGACCAGATGCGATGGTAATCGTGTGCCATTGTTCAGCTCGCGCGGAGAACCACGTGCCTAAGGAGGTAATTAGAGTCACCAGTTCCTGTCAGCCGGGGCTGAACAATGAAAGCTACACTTTTGCCTCTACAGGACAAGCATGGTTTTGCTGTAGGGCCAGACTCTTTGAAGGATTTATTCTTTTAGGTAAATGGGATGGTAACATAACATAACATGCAATGCAATATATAACAATACAAATTATCTAATAGCTTTAATACGACATTTTATTATAATATTGGCGATAAAAAAGGCAAATAACAGACAAAGCAGAGAGCTGTGGAGTGGTAGGTATAGGTACCTACTGCTAGTATTCTGGGTTACCAAGTGCTTATGTAGGTATGTGTCAAAAAATGTGTAAACATTATTAATAGGTTTTTCATTAATTAAAATAGTGATATTCAAATGTTTTATGCTATAACCACATAAATATCAGTCGACAGTATGTAACTTACTTATTCGTCTTTTCTACAAAACGATTGTTGTGCGCTATTACAATATTATGAACTGGTGGTAAGTAGGTATTTAGTTATTATTTATCCACTTGTTTACCCCACAGCCAAGACTTAAAATTTCAAACTGAGTAGGTACCTACCTATCTAAAGTCTTGGATAGATTTCGAAGCTACATACTTTAGCATTCGGATATCGGAAGAAACTTCTGCAAGAAAAGATAAATTGTTTTCTGATAGTCCAAAACCCTTAAATACAGATTGAGCAACGAAAGACAGATAGAGTGATCGGATAATCTACATCTTACATTTGTCTCTCTCTGCTGTTCTACATAATGCTGAATAGATTCATACTTGTCTTTTGGCGTAACTTTTAAGTTGATCAATAATAAATGAGAACAGATAATCTAATGATAGCCTGTGGCAAGAATTCAAGTTTTTTGAAATGTCTGTAACTTGTATTCATGATCATCAATTGTAGCTCGCCAAAAAGCGCTGGTATTTAACCCTACATTGTAACGTGCGGTTATTTTAGCGAAAAACATCAACAAAATACCAGGTGATTTCAGGCCGAACCCAGTAAAAGGTGTTTTAAATTTATTGTCTGCATATAACGACACTCCCTACGTATAGTCGTGTATCTGCAAAACACAAATTTTACAGGAGAGCGTTTTAAAGATTTGAAAATGTTCAAATGCCTATAACTGGAGCCCCTTTTGAGATATTTCTGTGAAAATTGGTGAGATGCTCTTACTGTAGATCTAGTTTAAGATGGATACTGTTTTTTATTTAAATTTATATTGGTTTAGATTTTATTACACTTACATATTTTTACGTGGTGCTTATGACCTAATCAAATGCCCTATGTGGCCACATACACACTTTTTCGTGGGAGCTCAGAAGAATGACAATATTGTAACTGCCTGAAACACGGTTGTACTTAGTAGATCTATTTATATAATTCCGTTTAACTGGTGCAAAGTAGTGGCAATCGTATGGTAGAAGCTCTTCTTGTTTGTGCTTCACACGTGATACGCCGTTTTGGGATTTTTTCACAATATCTATTGATAAAATCCCAATGGCAAACAAGTTCTCCCAATGACTAAAAAGCCACAAACTAGGTTACTGTAGGTCACTTTCAAAGTCATCATTTTTTTGTGAGCATTTGAAAATGCATGTTTCTCCACAAGCACACCCAGCTCTTTCTTTGGGCTAGTATCAGTAGTCCGATGATCGGACTGTTAGTAATAATACTCTTAAGTATCAGTGTCATCGGACTACTGAGCCTTTTCGTCCGGTGGTAAAAAATTTCGACTTTCCCAAAAAGAAAAGATCCTTACTCATCATTATACAAAAAATAGTTTTTTATTTATCATGTTGGAAAAAATTAACTGAAGTAATGAAGTTAGGAATATTTCTTATCTTTTTGGGAAAGTCGAAATTATTGATACTTACTAAAAAGAATCGAACTCCCTTAATTTACCGTCTCTTCAGTGTATGGTTTTCCTAAATTTCTATTGTCCTTACGCTTAATTTCTAGCCACTGGTTTTTTATGAACCAAACGCAATCGACCCTAATCTTTTTAGTTTGTACATCGCCTTTTCTTCTTAGATGGTTCTCTGTCATTGATTTCAAGCTGCTCTTTATTCCCGACATATCTGGAAAGCCATTTGGAAAAACGCGTCGAAGTGGAGGCTGGTGACGCAGGGCACTCTAATAACTGTTCATCTGTTAAGCTAACTGTTAATGTCGCTGAAGTGGGTGCTGTTGCCTCAGCACAACCTAGGTGGTCATACGGAGAGACAACTGGTAATGTTACTGAAGTGTGTGCTGGCGACTCCGTAAAACCAAATCACACAAGCTTCGAGTTTACTACGGGGCTAGATGTCGCTGTGTAAATTGTCCAGCAATATTTATTATTTAGTTATTTAATTAGTCTTTCTGTTGAGCTATAAGGTTGCCGTAATTGGGAGAGTCACACAGTGATCATGGCATATTAATGCTTGAGGAAGACTGTAGCAGTAAGGGAGATTCAGGCATGTTTGCTGCCAAAATGGGGTCATAGAAGCTATATTCCGGCAAATTACCTTGTACTGCACCACTTGTATTTGTAAATAGTGGTACTCTGTTACTTCCACGGGTTTAGGATGTTTTTATTGAGTTTTCTTGGTCAGGTTTACAGGTTTTTCACAAAAGCGTGGTGACGAGCTAAAGGTTATGTCATTATTCCCTGTGTCATTGCTGGAGCCACTACCACAATCTTGCAAGGAAGATTTTAAGAAATGGGAAGCTGTGACATGCAATTCAGAAGATGCTGGACCAACACCGTTAGTGTTCGTAGAATGCAAGGAAGAAATGTTCGGTGCAAAACGTTCTTCATCGCTGCCAGATATTATTCAAAATGGCACTGGAAAAACATCTGAAAAACAACAACAAGGGGCAAAATATAAATGGAAGAGAGCTTCTTGCACTTTTAAAGTGCATTTCTGTTCATAACTCTGAAGATCATCATCATAATAATTATCTATTGACATCCTTGGAATTATCTACTTTCCGACAAAAAGACTCAACAAAATCGGCTCACAAATAACGAAGAACAAAAAATAATACACATATAAATTGAGATACGAATTGAGAAACAGCTTTTTGAAATTGGTTAAAAATAATTGTTTTTTGTATTAAAATAACATGAAAACACAAACGTAGAACTATGTAAGTGCATGGGTTACTATAACTTTCATTCAAAAACTTTCCGATGTAAAACTATGTAAAAGTCAGTTACCGAATTTTGATTTAACAACTTTTCGAAGAATAAATATGTATGTGCCTAGATACACCTTATGATCATAGTGATTCCCGATGTATAAAAATGTAAGTGCGTAGTTACACATTTGTACGTTGGTTATAAAATAAATTTGGAAATTTTCAAAATTTACTTACAAATAATAGTCTATTTAGTCAGCAATTAATGCTAATAACACACAACTCATTTAATAAACCTAATAACTATGATTGGACACCAAAAAGTACAAAAAGTTGGTAAATCATTAATTAAGATTTACTTATCTGGTCCTTGTAGGAGATATAGCTGGGTCTAGGATATCTTCTTTTTCTTTCTTAATAATAATCTAAATAATCTGCTTAAAAATTGTTAAAGAATCTGAAACGTTCACTTGTCATTTTGCGGCAATCAAATATTTACGTGACGCACAAGAACTGCGTAAAGGGCAATTACCCGCCAACCGCGCCGTACTACCCCCGCGTCAAAGTGTGTATATGGAAGATACAGCATTATATGGCGGGAAAAAAATAATGTTGGACAGTTATACGTTCAAGAAAAACGTACTTAGAGTTGACATTTTTTTATTTTTGTAAGTTATAATGATAGACCGGCATGTGTAGATGCCAAAAATGCATCAAACGTATAAGTGTGTATCAGGCAGTTAGACGATAATACGTAGGGAGTGTCGATAAGTAAGCCTTTACATTATCGGGGCTCACTTACTTGTACGGTAAGTGCTACTTGCCCTTAATTTTTGTATGGGCAGGTGGGTTTTGTATAAGTATTCGGCATAATTTTGGTATTCAATGACTTCGTAGCTACGTAAATTGTTTTTTTGCAAGGGCTATAGGGTCAAGCTTATTATTATGGCTTACGTTGTGACAAGATAAAATAGTTGCTGAAGTAGGTACTGAAACAATAATATATTAATTCGCCAAGTGCTAAGAAACACGCACAAGCACAGATCCTGAAGAATCCTAATATTCTTATTTTTAAGATTGTTCTAGCTAGAATACGAATCTAGCTGGTTTTTTGTGTATTTCAAGATCTGTAAGAACCTTGTTTTAATACCTACTAGGTATCATATTTTAAATTAACATTTTTTTCCGTTACTAGAACAATCAAATTATTTCCCAAATTATTCCCTAATAGGCCGGGATCCGTAGTACATGAAAATCAAGTGATTACTAACAAGCTAATTTTTGGTGAGTAGCTTCGTTTCGATGAGACGATTAAAAATATCCTATACCCAAATCTCGATTGTGGTAGCTAACAGAGATATCAAGGATTAAAAAAATCAAGGATGTAAAACCGGGATAACGGACCACGAAATTTGTCGGACAATATGTCCGTTAGATTTTATATATATTAATTAAGTATACAACAAAAAATCAGCTGGTTAGTAATCATAGTAATCATTTAAATTGACCTCGTTTTCGATACATTTTCGAAATGGCGGACTCTTTGATCAAACCATAGGTTTTGTAGGACAAACATGTTTTTATATAATTTAGATGATTATCTTGAGATATAACATATTGTCCTACAAATTTCGTGGTCCGTTATCCCAGTTTTACATCCTTGATTTTTTTAATCCTTGATATCTCTGTTAGCTACCACAATCGAGAGTTGGGTATAGGATATCTTTGGACGTCTCATCGAAACGATGCTACTCACCAAAAATTAGCTTGTTAGTAATCACTTGATTTCCATGTACTACGGATCCCTGACTATAAGATTTCATGAGATAGAACTCTCTGACAGAAAAACGTATGGAACCGAAGGTAAGGTATAAGTTATAGGGTTTCGTTTCACTCTTAAGGTACGGAACCCAAAAAGGCAAGATTTATGATTCTAGTAATATATTTTCTCAACCTCAACTTTCTTAACCTAATTTTAACAGCAATTTCGGCGCAAGATTGAAACTGTTTAATTGAATTTCCTTTTGCTCTTTACCAAGATGGCTCTAGCATTTTATAATAATAAGATAGTTGTTATTCTGAAGAAACTTTGTAGTGGTGGGACGGAGACAGATTACTTTGTATTTTGTTTTAAGTTAATTTAGAATGTCCTTTGTCGTTATGATGTCACTGACATTCAGGTTTATTCAAGGACATAATACAATTTATCGAACATACAACTAACAATACACCAAACTTGAAAAACTCAAAACTTGCCACGACGCTACTAGATGTTGCTGTGTGAATTGTATAGCAATATTTATGATTATTACTGTTCTCTATATTTCAACATATACCCATAAAATATGTTTTTCATCATAAAATAAAAATTATGTTATAATTATTAGTTTTAACGTGAAGAGTAGAGTTAATATCTAGAGTCGCAAGGTTTATTCAAGTCTATTATTTCAGGATCCGCAAATGCATAAAACCGCCGCTTATTTTGTGATCCAATGTTCCAAGCTAGTGGGCAAGCAAATTGTAGGTTTAGAAAGACTAAGTATAGGTACCTACTCCGTAAGATGAGATCGAACTTCATCCAACTAATAGGTACCTAACATAGGACTTCTATTCAAAGAGCATTGACTTGAGCAGGCTGCGGAATCCTTAAGTTAAATGGGGCTTTGACTGTGGACTGAGTTAATACCTATCTGGACCTTCGGAATGTGGGGAGACGAGGGTCCGAATATATCACTAGCAGTGATTTTGCGACCTTTGGGAATATTCGATTTCTCGCCTCGATTCGTTCGGGAAAGGTTAATAGTGGCGCTGTTATATTAAGGTTCTGTATTCAGGGGCAGTGACATTTCATTTATTCGTAGATTTTGAAATGTTTAATTCCTTAAAAAGTAACTATTTGTGTTCAGCTACGTTGTTAATGAGAAATGGGAAACCTATATATTTAGGTAATGTGGAGTTTTAGAAAAATAATAGTTGGTAACTATTTGACCATATGAAATTAAATTTAAAAATCCATATTTGAGTAGATAATTATTATTTGAGTCTACAGTGTACATGTACAGTGTATAGCCAGGAGTTAGGTAAGTGTAAATTTTATTATTGGGTAAAAATTTCTGGTAATTTTTATCCAATTGATACTTTCGTGATGGAAATTATCAGCGTTTGTTTTCTAGCGTAGAAAAAAACGTTGCTCACTGTGTAAAACATTGGAGTATTTTATTATTATTTTCTTAAAGGCAGGGATTTTTACTCTCAGTACTCTCTGATAGACTATAGAAAAATATTACCTTACGCCTTACATGACTATTATGCTCTCTACTATAAAGGTCTATTCATATTAGATAGTAGGTACACAAATTGAACTTGCTAGTCAGCTGCTGAATGGATAATACACGAGCTGTGTGTGGTCGCTTACCCCACTATACATTGTCAAACTATCGATGACACACAACAGGGGTCCAGTTTCAAAACAAACATGCTTGATTATCGATTTCGGAAGCTTTGACTTAGCTAGTAGGTTTCTAGTCAAACTGATAGTGGGGTGTTATTGTTTGGTTAGCCTCATGTTACAGGTATAACTTCCTTAAGGGTACTGACAGTTTATCTATAAGTAGAAAGTTAGAAGGCAAACGTAGTGAGAAAATCGGCATGTTTTGAGAACTTTTAAAAGTTTGAAGGAAATGCGACATTCACCAACCCGCTTTTGACCAGCGAGGTGAATTACGGCCTAATATTTCTCGCAAGACAGAAATCTGAGTCCCAGCAATGGGACACAAAAAGGAACATAAGTACCTATAATATTAAATATAATAACAGGTTAGACATGTTTGACTAATAATTTGTCAAAATAATGAAAATACTTGTAATATTAATATATACCTACCTACCTACTAGTTACAAATATAAATTTTAATAGGTACTTTATTCAATAACTCTTACCAACATAATACACAAACCCTACCTTCGCCTACACATCGCCTTCTATTTTCTTGAACTGGAGCATGCATACTTAATCGAGTTTATTTCCATTAGACACATTCTTTGCTCAATACAGAACTTAGAAATGTTAAATAAAACTTGTTGAATAATTGATATCTTATGAGACTGATTTAGATTTTATTTTCAGGCTTCTATGAACATTTCTTTGTCTTATCATCATGGTCAATATAAGTTTTTTTTTGCGGTCAGACATTATATTTATGAAAAGGACTTAAATCTTTCTTTAAAAGTATATTGCACTATTTTCAGAACGGCTTAGGTTATCTTTCAACAAACTGTTCATTGTCATCTATAAGTACCTACTAATATTATTAAAAAGTATAATTTGTGTGTTTGTGAGGTTTATCTAATGATCCTATTTTCAAAATTAATTCTATAAATAAGGCTATAACTTCGTCATCATTATTTACGTTCCCACTGCTGGGACACAGGAACTTCTCACTTGACGAAAGAGATTAGGCCGGAACTGAATTCACCACGCTGTGCAGTTTGCTGAATAGCACATGTAATTCAAACTTTTCAAAATTCTCAGCACATGTTTTCAATCGTAATTAAACTCGTTCTTTCCCGAAAAGACGTGTTATATATCTTATTATTCCGCAGAAAAATCTTTTGTAAAGCGGGCAAAGCCGCAGAGCTTTCATAACCTACATAGGTAAAGAGGCTTATATATCTAAGCAATAAGTCTCATAAGCTTTGAGATATCTTCGATGCTATCAGGTGCCATTGTTGCATTGTCTTCCTGACCTGTCTTCGCGCATCAATAGGCATTATGAATGTATTATGCAATTACAAAGATATAAAGCTATATTGTTGCAATGTTTCTTATTCAAATAATTTTATCTCAACGCACACTTAGGTTATTGTTATTTATTATTACTTCGGTACTTATTCTTTAAAACGTGTAAGTATTTTGCCGTTGGTAATTGTGTAAAATATTATATACCTATGGACCTAAATGTTCTTTCTTGCTTTCGTTACAGAATGAATCTAAATATTCTAAGCTGGGCATAAACTTATAAAAGGACCATTATACTCGTATATCCATTATAGTTATCTCATGTTACCTAAGTAAAAAGCGCTTAGCGAGTGTGATCTTCATTTTATTATACAAAACGCAATTAAAGCTCTGTAATGAAAAACTATTTTATTGTTTCACGCATGCGGGCTTCATTGTTCACGAGTTGTAATAAAGAAGACGTACTTTAATATATTTTTTATGAATTCATCTCTTTTACTGGCGGTAAACGAGTTTTATAGTCCCTAATAAGTAGAGTTATTAACATAACCCCTTGATATAACCCAACGCATAGGTATAATCAAATTGTGTTAAGTACCTAACTTTGTTATTACTTCATGTAGGTCGAAAAATTATGATTATTTAGAAGAGCATTGTAATTTGTGGTTAAACATGTAGAATTACCTATTTTCTTTAAATTAACATCGTGTGTTTGATTATACCAAACCCATGACCAGTAAGGTCCTTATTAGGGACACATGGGTCCATTAGTAGGACGTTATATGGCCTATGAGGATGTTAATTTTAAAATACTGTTCAGCAACTGTTAATCTTAAGATAAGTAATGAAACATATAGGTACGCTCATCAGAAAAACTAAAATAATTTTGCCTAAACTAAACTGAGGACGCTGATTATCCGGTAGTGTCAATCAATCGATTTCACAAATCCAAATTCAAAAGGAAGTCAAAGTCAAGCATGTCCTGCATTCCACCAATGATGAGTCAAAACGTCAACACACGTAAATGATGTCCTCGAGGCCGAGTAGAATTCTAATGACCACTAACTGTAACAGTGACAATTGTATGACATATTGATGACATCTGTATGGTAATGTGTGATGTTCAGTGTGATTGTAATGAGGCGCGCCGTCTCGCTGTTTGAGTACTTAAATAAAATATAAATAGGACAAGTGTTATTGAGCAAATAAGTGTCATCCACAACCCATATTACCATTTATAACCACTATTATGTTATAATAAAGCTATTTGTATTGTACTGTATTGACAATACAATACAAATAGCTTTATTATAACATCAACAATATACAGGACAATATATAAGAGAAACGGATACATAACAGTGACACAATGGGCGGCCTTATCACTAACAGCAATCTCTTCCAGGCAACCTTATTATATATACATATATTAGGTATACGTTCCACAAGTGGCCAGAGTTGGGTTGTCTGGTTGATGGCAATAAGATAGTACAGAACACAAACCAACTACCTTACTTCTGGTTGGTTATATAAATTTCATAGCCTGCTTGGCAAAACCCGCGTTAAGAGATGGAATGGTACTATGGAGTAGACTGGCCACACGTCGATATCATTACAGACTATTTTTACTTTAGTAGTAATATATGTATGTTTAAGGGTGCTGGCTGTGTGTTAAAATAATAAATAAGATTGTGTTCAAACGTAAGGTTTGCCAATATCCTAAGATCCCGCTATACAACGACCTTCACCGAGATGTATAATTAATGAGACATATTTTTTATGTTATTAAATATGCCAATAAATATATCCTATATGGGTTGCCTACCAAATTTCAGTCCAGAGTTTTTTTTATTAATAATTAAAAAAATAGCTGCAGTCTGTGGCTTGTGGGAAGCGTTTACGTTGGACCTGTCACAAAGAGCAATGGAGAGTGAACATGGGTCTAACTGGCGAGATGAGAAGAGTTACACAAGAGTGACAAGAGTGGGCACATTAGAAAAAATTACAGTAAGGTGTCATTGTCCTTGCTTTTACTAGAATCAATAATTAAATATATTTTTTAATGCATTTTGAATCAACTATTAATTTGAAATTTGAAGTTAGATAAAACTAGGCTTAGGGTAGAAATTTAGAGTGCTTTTCAATTTATACCTTTAAAACTTTAATTTTAATCTTTCGAGTCAATCAATCTCTGTGATTATACTATTAATTATTTATCTGTTAAAGGATTATACCTACCTCTTAAATTAATTGAACTTTTGGTTTGCAAGTTAGTGTCAGAAAGTCTTGTTTAACACAAGTATTCTCCGAAATTATTCCTATTGGTTGAACTACTCTAAATTCATACGTACCTAAATATGTACTTATTATTTTTAGGGTTCCGTAGCCAAATGGCAAAAACGGAACCCTTATAGATTCGTCATGTCCGTCCGTCCGTCCGTCCGTATGTCACAGCCGTTTTTCTCCGAAACTATAAGAGGGCTTATTCCACTTTACCCCAAAAAAACTTCCACTTCAACCCCAAAACGTTTTTGAAAATCAAATTTAAAATTAATCTTTTGTTTTAAGTATAGTCAACAGAAAAATTCAAGATAATACCTACTTGAGGACTGATAACTCAGCTATAACGTTGAAATTTGGTGAGTAGATGTATTCTGTGAACCGCACTAAGATTTCAGAAAAAAATTGAAAAAATTAATTAAATTTGGGGGCCCCCATACATAGGACTGAAACTTAAAAACTTTTTTTTTAATCGAACCCATTCGTGTGGGGTATCTATGAATAGGTCTTCAAAAATCATAACAATGTTTCAAACATTATTTAATTCTAAACTTAATAGTTTGCACGACAGACTCTTCCAAAGTGGAAAACAGAGTGTCTCCCCCTCTAACTTCTAAAATAAGAGGATGATAAAGCTAAAAAAAATATATAATGTACATTACCACAAAAACTACCAACGAAAATTGATTTGAACGAAATCTATCAAGTAGTTTTTTTTGTAATACGTCATAAACTATTTCATATAAACAATTGCTGCGGAAGCCTACATGGGCGAGTCCGACTCGCACTTGGCCACTTTTTTTTTGTTATAAAAAAGATTCAATCGTGTGTCATGCATAATAACAAATTTATCACAGTATGTTATATGAATGCCAAAATTATAGGTTTGAAATCTGAGTAATTAGATACGCTTAGATCAGGTATCAGGTAGAGTTGCCTACACGAGTTTTTGCCTATTTAGATTTGGATAGGTATATTATTATAATTTTGATTGAATCTTAAATTTATGTTACTGGCAGTTTACTTGGAAACCTTTTTATATATTTTTTTATGTACCTAAATACAAGTTATGAAACACTTGAAACCAATGTTCAACTAGAGTTCTATAGGTCTATGTCTATAGAACTATTATCTATCGAGCTTACCACGTAGTTAGATGGTGCTGTGTGCTTTGTCCAGCAACATTTAATTATTTTTGATGTATACATATAAACGAACTCCTTTTTGTACTACTACTTAACAAAATTCTTACGTAAGATCCATTATAAATAAGAACGAAACGTAAAACTTAAATAAACTTTCACGACATCCGAACTTATCTCATATTTGTGAATGTAGTGAAGTGACATCTTAGATATCTCTGGATTCCTGGTAGCGATAACACTGAGTGACCTGCTCCGGGATGGGTTTCATTTACTTAACACTATCAGTGCCCATGAAGCACGTTCGTATCTACAAAGTATTTCTTTGCAACGGTTTGTTTAAATACTCACCCGGGACACTTATCCCCTCATCAAACACCAGGGTGGCTCGGGCAGTGAATGGGTTAACACTTTCATTTCGATTTCGAGGAAATCTATTTATGGAACTCTATGTATATTCTTAACCCTTGTTTGAGCTTTGATGGCAACAAGTTACAAGGCTTGCGTGGGCGGTAGGAATAATTGCAAACTTTCCTGGACGCCTTCGGTTTCAATTGCATTCCTTTCATTGAATGTTGGGAGTTGGAGCAGTCAAATCGAACGAATTGCATCGTAAAGCAACGATATTAAACTCTTGGTTCATTGAAAACGCATGTTCTTATTAACTGATTTAATTAAGTATAATGTTTTTATATACCTAACTATTCTAAGGTTCACGCGTTGCGAAATAGCAACGAGTGTTGCCTGTTATTAGAAGATTAATAGCTACCCAATAAAGGTTTATGCGAGCAATTATAAAAAAAATATAAGAAGTAAATGCTGTAGTAGGTAGCTTACAATTCTCGTCTGTTAAACTCCAGGAGCAAGTTCATAGCGACTTGAATGGTCGATAAAAAGCAACCAGCAATGCCGCTCGGCAACATCGCTGTAAATACCAGAACAAGATTTATTGAATGAGAACCTGACTTACAGAGAAATAAAAATTGTAATACCTAATAATGGAAAATGTTACTGCATATACGAAATTGATTGTAACGTTGTCACAGGAAAGCCTATTTTTTATTTCATGCCTAAATATCAATTAGTTTAGATTTTATAGACATTTAAAAATCCCGTTAATTTAAAATCGCCGCACGTTGAGCGAGTTTTATTTATGATTCAATAAGCAGTAAATTTATCGTCAAGAGACGTCCCTGTGTCCCAGCAGTGGGAACGTAAATAAGGATAATAATACATACACCATTTAAAACGATACAAAATATAGCCACAGTTTTTAAATCATGAAACATAATATTAAGTTAACCATAAATCCGTTCGTCAGTTTATGTGATTAGCAGGGATTTTAAATGGGACGAGTAGGAACTAAAGTTGTCGTTATTAATAGAACGTTACATCACCTTAACGGTTACCACATAACGTTAATGGGTATCACCGGGCTATTTGCAGTAAATGTATGTTGCTTGCTTATCTGCATTTAATAAATCGCTGTAAATTATTTTGTATTTAGAATTCGTGGTTTGTAGTTTTATCAAACTTTTGATAAATTATTTTGCAGAACAGCTGAAAAGGCTGGCTGCATTTAGAAAAGCTACATATTATTTTTACTTCTACTGGATTACAAATTTCCGGTAGTTGCTAAAAATACGTTTATATTTATTTGAATTTAATTTTAAAAATAACTTCAATTACAATACAACATCGATATGCAGGTGTCATTTCATAATATACTTAGATCACAATACTGACTGTGTTTAAAATCGCAATCATTTCGATGTAACTTTAAAATTGTTTACGTCGTCATTAATAAACGTTTACAAACAATTTCGCAAAGATCTTTAAATATGCAGAACGGTATGTGCTGACAATTTGAAACGCAAAAGGAATTTCGCTGTCTTTCCAAGTTTCCTGAACACAAAGCCAAAGGGAAATAAAATAACCTTTTTGGATACAAGTGGGTATTCGCTGGGAGCCCTTATTCTGATAGCTCTGAATTAAGCTTCATGTTTTTTATATAATTATTTTAAATTAAACAATTATATCAAAAACGTGAATTTTTATGATTAATATTTAGTATGATATTATTTGACAACCCATTATTTACAATACAATACAAAACACTTTATTGTACACCAAAAAATACAAATAAAAACATGAATAAAACACATAAAAAACACGTACAATGGGCGGCCTTATCGCTAAAAAGCGATCTCTTCCAGGCAACCTTTGGATGGAAAAGAGAGATGATATTTAAATAAGACAGGGGTGTACTAATACTTATACATTTACAAGAAAATACTTATATAAGAATGTATATAATACTTTATATATAATATATTTAATACCTATAATATTACTTATATTTAATATTATATGGACTAATAATGGTCTACTCGGACAAAGGGATTAACCGTAACCAGTGGGATTTACCAGTTTTGTAGCTAGATTCATAAATACAATATTGTACCTAAACGACTAATAATTATTGTGATTTGAATGTGCATTTTAATTTCCTTTTAAATTATTCGTTCGTCAGTTACATATTTTCAAGGAAGGTTTTCAAGAATAAGTACAAGGATATAACTGAAAGTACAAATGAAAAAACTAGAAAAGCTGCAGAATACCGGAGCTGCGTTTAATAAAACATTTTAATTAAGAATGATGCCGGTCGTAAGGCGAACAAACACGAGCTTTTTAAATGAATTTCTCTTGTATGGACTGTTTACAAATAAAATTCTCAAATGCTAAATTACGGTCAACTAAGATGTTTTGAGTTAAAGGCACGCATGGTTTCAGATTTCTATGAGTCTATTTTAAAATACTTGCGAATTTGAATACGTCTCAATATCTAGACAGTAATTTTAAAATTTTACAATCTACTTTTTAAGCTTTACTAAGAGTTACCGTTTTCTATGATCAATTTATAAAATGGACAAACGATGTTTAATCAAGAAAGTGAATAAGGTAAATCAAACCGATCTTATCCTAAAATCAGAAATATTCTGAAATGACTGTTAAAGAATATTGTTTTTCTCGCTTGTCCCATTTCTTTAAGCATGAATCTAAATTCAACATCAACAAAAATGCATCATTAATTTCACGGCCTAGTAATTTATGTCGTTTCGTAGCTATTCGGAAGTTTTATCGTCGGATAAATTTATCGTCCTCCGGTGTTTGATGTCAATGACGTTAGAAATTCTTTCGCGTACAGCCAGCAACTTACTAATTTTGGTAAAGGTAAAAAAATCTATACTTAACTACTTTTAAAACATATATATATTAGTGCCTAAACATAGATAAAACGCGTTTCTCTCTGGACTTTTGGGAGTGGTATTGATCGGGGATTTGCGATTCAACGTCCGAATCGCCTTAACTTAAGCCTCCTTAGAGAGAATTTCGCTTGTGAAACGAAGAAACAACGATTTTATTTCATAGAAATTAATATACAAGTTCCCAATATAGGTTTACAAATAATGGTGCCTTAATTTCATAATTGATGATAAGTTACTTTAAATAATTAGAAGATTAAAACTTAAATATTCAATACATAGGTAGACACGTATAAAGTTTAATCAATATATTGATAACATCCAATGTGTATGTTAATAGATTTATGGCAAATCAATTCACAAAGAAACATCGGAGAGATACAAATTTTATTTCATTGATCTCTATAAAATAGCTTGTTTAATCGATTGGATATACCATAGACAAGAATAATGAATTTTAAATCAAATACAAAACGTCTATGGTATTAAAGTCGCTTCTAAATTGAAGTGACTGTGTGAGGTCTCAGTACGTTTTTCTTGCTTTGGGAAATAGAGTTCTTTGGCTTGGTATTAAGTGTCATTGTTCTGTTTCAGGCAACATGGCAGCTCTTCAAATGCATTTACTGTTGGCTGCTTCAGCTGCTATTTACGCAGCCGGTAAGTACTGGCACCTTCTATTAGTTACAATGACCTGTTTTTTTGAATATTTTTTATTCAAATTTGGAATAGAAAGCTTATACAAATGTGCATGCTGGTGAATTATTATCAGAAGGGTACTTTTACGTTACTATATTAGCGTTTAACTTTACAACAATAACAGATAATAATTACACAAAATACAAAAAAATATATACAATGCTCTATCTGTTAATATCAACCAAATTACACAATATAACTTTCATGAACAAATTTTATACAGCTTTTGCTCTTCAACAGTTACATTAAAGCTAAGAAACCATGGTCTTAAGTTATTAGAAAGTAAATAACCATGGCTTTTACAACAGTTAATCACGGGTCAGCCCTATGTGGAGCACATAAATAAATCTCGAAATGACAGATTCTACTACGTTTATACAACATTCCTTTTATAACAAGTTAGTAGGACTTGCGAAAGACGCATGAGCTTAATTGCCTTCAGTAAAGCGGAGATCAATTATCTCAATATTTATTTCGCCTAACTTTTTAGGACGGATAAGGATAAGACCACCGTTGAGCTTTAATTGCGAGAAAATAAAGCTTTATTACGATTTATTACACTTTAGTGGTTAACATCAATCTAGATTATCAAATGCGGTAATAATTGTTGTTTTATAATGTACTAGCTGCCCCGTCCGCGGTTTCGCCCACTTTATCCCATGTTTTTCTACTATCTAACTAAACCTTCCCTGGGTTATTTAGACTTTTTAAAAATCAAAAGCACCATGGCCACGGTTCGGCAAACGCAGCGTCGGACGTCCACCAACAAGATGATCTTGTTAAAGCTGCTGGTTCCTGGTGAAGGAAGGTTTATAAGTAAAATTAAGTAGGTACCTGAAGCGAAGCGAGGGCGGGTCGCTTGTTAATAATTATGAATGCACGGACTGTCGCTGTCACCCGTCAAACTTTCCGCATTGATGAACAAATCAGGGTTAAATTAGGCAGATTTAAACTTTTCTCAAATTCAACTTAATGGACATTCTAATAGGGATGTAAATCAAGATTTCCGTGGCTCATTCGTCCCAGATTCAAGTCAATTTAAGGGGTCAGGGGTGAAATATCTCAAAACATTTCCAACATGTTCTCGAAGCAATTTATTTAAAGAATACTGTTTAATGTTGAAGAAATATGTTAGTTTTATGCAGTCGATTATTTAGCGCGTATAGGAATTTAAATAGCGACCGGTTGTTCAAATAACATAAAACTCGTGAGAATATAACGTTCAAGATGTGGCATGCTACATTTAAGAGAATTACGAAGCAATTTCGGTCTTGAAACTGATTGTGATTACGTTTAACCATTGAAATTAATTGTAGGTGCACCGTTTATAATTCCAGGCTCGTTGGAAGAAGCTGCATAAAACCAAGTGTACCGTATTAATAGCTTCGTTTCTTTCTATAATAGCTGTTTCTAGTAATCTGTAATTGTCTTATCGTGTATCTAAAATAGAATCGTAATCGGATCTTTAAAATTATCACTAAGTAATCTACAGAACTAAAAGAATCTACAGAAAGAGCTAACGTTTTGTATAACCTTTAAAAGGTAAATACTTAAATTATTTTTGATTTAACTAAATTTGTAATAATTATTTCTTCATATACATTTTGAACCGAATTAGGCTTCTGAAATTGGAATGGAGCTAAATCAAAACCCAAGAAAACTATTCTTGGCAGACTCAAGTTTAACCTCCATCAACAAACTCGATGTTTTATTAATAAAATAATCTCTAATACGTCATATCGTGGGATTGTAAGTCTAGCCCCGTGGGAATACCTTCCCATCGTAAATGTTGCCTTCATCTAGAATATATTTTTTAATTATTACTTTATTATTTATGATATTTAATCGACGAGTAGAACGAGAATAAAAATATATTTCACAAAACATGATTCAAACGTTCCAAGTTCTAAGAATGCAGTTTTATACATGGATTCTTTACTTAATGTAATTAAAGTAAAATGTACCTACGATCAACACTGTAGCTATTTCAACGTAATCATGAATGCACGTGTAAAGTGGAAGATTTTTTCTTCTATTTTAAAATTGTAGCTGTGACGGGTAAAGCCGGAACCAGCAGGTAGCCACTCACACATACACAGATTTGGTGTGAACATTTCAGCTGGTGTGAATAGATAAACTCGTTACTCGCTAGGTTAAACGATTTAAGACGTCGCGTCTCTGGAGAATGGTTGGATGAAGTCTTCAGTGTATGTTTGTATGCTAACAAATATTTCCTTAGTTTAACTGTCAGTTGCTACTGGTATTCATAATTTTAAAGTAGTTAGTGACGATATTTGTAATACTCTCTTAATTTGTTCATGGTTCACTTTAAATTTTAATTGTATAACTTAAGCCAGATACTAAATATTACTGATTTTATTTTCATTAACCTTTAATGTTAAAATTTTTAAATGATGTATATTCATCCATAAAAAACTAATTTGTTCAAGGCATAGAAGCTGTAAAATAATAGTGAAACTTTCATGTTTGCTTCTGACAAAGAAAATGAGCATAACTTTTCATTAAAAATTAAGTTAGGGAACTTTTTAGAAAGCTTTGTGAAAGTTTAATCTGTGATTAATTGTTAATGTTCATACTTCACAAAGAAAACTAAACGTTTCATTAGGACACGTGAAAAACTAGAGAGCAAAAAGTTTAGATTAATATACCTGCGGGCAAAAATATAAAAATAGGCAATGTATTATACTTTTAAACAATAATTTTGGAGATATACAAATCCAGACAAATTAAAGAAAAATATATTGGGCTCCCAAAAACAAATTGTAGAGCACAACATTTTGTTACGATTCAAGATCAAAGCGATGACATGATAATTTAAAAGGGTAAATATTATTAATATAATTCATGATTGCCTAGTTAAAATATCCCTCACTACTTTAATTAAGAAGTGATATAATATTTAAAAAAAGTATTACCGAATACAGAGCTAAATAGTTTGGACCAACAACTTGTTCACTTGAAAAATATTCGATTACCAAACAGAAAGCAGATTGTATTCATACTTTGTATGTATTTCTTTAAATTGATATCAATTTATTATCTGTGAATTAAATTAAAAACATCTTGTAATTGATCATGCTTGACAGTTTGTAACACTTCTTCGGTCGTAGGTCGAAAGATAACATTTGACTCTGTTCCGAATATGAGAATGAATGTCTTATCTCTTATGCACAGTGCTATTTTGGTGACACAAAACATACCGTAATAGCTTGTATTTTTTTCTAAAATACTAAGCTAACTAAGCTTTTGCCTAACCTTGTCTCGCATTAAACACTGTATGGACATGCATGAGTACCTACGTATAAATTTTAATACATTTTTATACGAAAGGATGAGTAAAATACCAAAATAAACTCATTCTGTGTTTGGTTTTACCGATTTTTAGAATTCTACTGATTCTGTTATGGTCGATTTCAGGTTTTTTTAACTTCAGTAAGTTTTTTATTCAAAGTCAAACTTTTATTTAGGTATATTCATACTTTCTTTGAACATAAACATAGACATTGATCTCCTGTAGGCCTTCTTAAAAGTACCATGCACTTACTATGAGCTTTAATCAAATAATGTATATTTGTTTTAATTGGCTAGAAAAAAACGTTGACAGTTGAACAAAGGCATATTTTTTACGTCTCGTTCGTTGTTCGCGGTATAAGGGTCTCAAAAAATGCAGTCCAATAAAAATAAAACGTCGTAACATCTCAATCAATGCATTCAAGGAATTCAGGTTTTTATGAATGTTGCATAGAGCTTTTATTCGAATGAATGCTTACGTTAAGAGTACGGAATGCGCTGATCGAAATGTGTGGGTAACAAGGTATCAAGGACATAGGCATTTTCTTCTTATTGCTGAGGTACGTAGTCGAGTATGGTATGTAGGTATATAAACTCATTTTATTGCGAATATGCTATTAGTTCAGGCATTTTATTGCGAATATGCTATTAGTTCAGGTATTTTTTGGGACCCATTCTTACATGAGTGTACTGAGTACAAACATACAATACCTACTGTTGTAGGTTTGTGTTTTAACTTCCAATCAAATGCAAAGATGTCCAATAAAAGTACATACCTTGTTTTGATAATGATACGGGAGAGGCCTTTGGTTTCCGTAAAACAGTCTTTTGAATAGTACGGAGCTAACGGTTTTTAATTTTATTTTGTGAAACTTGTCTGGAATCAATAAATATTTTGTATTTGGATTTAAGTATATGTTTAATATAATAGTCAATCAGGTCTAATGTCCGATTAAACTCTTGTAACTTGTAGGTACTAGATCCGTTTCGCTCTACGCCTGCAACTTTGTAGATCAGGTTGCAAAATCCGTTTAATGGTTTTTGCGTGAAAGATATCAAACATTTATTCGTCCTCACAAACTTTCGCGTTCATAATATTAGTAAGGATAGATCGATCGGCAGTACCTATCTCTGCGAACCGATTAATTGGCTGATTCCACTCCCTTTGTATCAGGGAATTCAAAGCAGCTATTTTAATTGACCTCCTTCTTCTTGGCTGTAGTTTTGCAAAATGTCCAGGTATCGTTTGAGAAAGTCTTTATTAAATGCAATAAGTAGGTATGATATAGGAAACAGGTAATATTTATTCATTTTATAAAACGGGAATTACTCACTTACAGGAGTTAAACAATTCTCGACGTTGGAAATTGCCGTTTTATAAAATGAATAGTTATAACCATGGAGGTGTTAAACCTCACATACTACACTACACTGTTATAACTCACGAAAATTTTAAAAGTGAAAAATAAGTATTAAGTTTTTGAATTGATACGGCCAACTTGATCGACCGGGCATCTATGCATAAGAATTGGTTCGTATTTATAGTTTTCGGTCTTCTCATACTGTCCGTAAGGCACCAAGTACACAGAAAAAGCGACTTTTGACCTACGCTTGCTTTTTGCTTTCTATTTTCAATAGGTCAGTTTGGTTTGTGCATAGAAAAAAAAAACATAAAAACTTTTGTTAAAAGTTGCTTATTAGGTAATTGAAATTATAACAGCTAATGCATGAATACTGGTGGCATAGACACACGTGGATTAACCAATTACAATTAGAGATAATTTAGGTCGTATTCAAATTAGAATTCATTGAACATTGTTCCCGTTCCGTTCCGAATCGATGTTGAATTAATATTGTGATGAGGCACAAACCTAATGTTCTCAATCAAATTGTGTGGGTTGATTTGTGTCTATCTACCAAAATCTACGTAACTTAAATTCAGATATTTGGCATTTATGAGGTTCGTGTTATTGTATTATTATTATTAGATTATTACAGTGTTGGTTTGAAATGACATTGTCAGATATATTATACAGCTTCAAGTGTTAAATTGAACATTAGTTAATCACCAGAGGAAACGGTGGCCGATGTTTACACGTGTTCTGTAGAAAAACTGATTTAATAATTCCTTTAAAAAATATTTAGAGACTGTCTTATTGACAACCTCTGTGGCACAACGGACGAAGGTATGCCTGCGACGCATAAGGTAGCGGATTCGATTCCCGCCTATATATAGTTAAAAACACCCAGAACACCCGGGACAAATACTTGCAGATCGTATTTTTTTGTCCTGAGCCGGGAAACAAACCTTCGTCTGGTGCGCCACAAATGTCGAATAAGGGGAGCTAGACTATTCATTTATATTTATGAATAAACAAGCTCTAGATTAACTTAGCGTGTAGAAAATGCCTAGCCATTAGGCCCACCGTAACTACATTGTTGTGATATAAAAATTAGTTAAATAGGGTTATATTCCCGGGGATATAATTAACTTTAAAGCTGAAACATTTATGAAATAGCTCACGTGGGTCGCATTGCCATTGCGAAAGGCATTTGACGCAGTGTAAAGGCCCACTTGTAACGCTTGGAACATACAATAACCAAAATTAAAGCTACCAGTTACTGTGCAATGAAGAATTGCATTTCACCATAAAACCTCTATTAAACTTAACTAAAACATATTAGTACTTACTTATTCTTATTTATATTATTTTTCTATGTTCTATTATATTTTCTTTAACACTTTATCAGAAATCTAGCACCCGTAACACAGGCTTAGAGCTTATCACGGGGCTAGATGTTGCTGTGTAAATTGTCCAGCAATATTTATTTATTCTTCTCGTGCAGAATGTTTCTGCGTTTCGTTGAATGAATTAGTCGCTCAACACTTACATTAGCGTGACACACTACTACGACTTCCGCGAACTGAGCTAAAATAAAAGCAATAAAACTGAGAAGGGTGGTCGATGTAGGAGCAAAACAGGTAGCCGAAGAATTTTTTGTTAGATTATGAATCATTTTTACGCTTATCCATTTAGAATAAGCATAAGTTTTTTATTTACTATTTACCTAATAATGATTCAAAACAACTTATTAGAAAAAATCTAATGTTTGTACACCTACTCGCATCCATAAGCACTATAGGTTCTTTAAAAAGAATACACGATACACATCTTTTACTGTTGTGAATATGCCGTTGCGTTATTCAGGTGCTGATGATAAATATTACTAATAAACTAGATTTGCGATTTTTTTTAAAATTAGATTTGCGTTCCATAAGCAAAGCTAAAGGTATTCGAGTTTCCTCTAAAGTAAATATTTCCTTTCCAGAGCTGGACTTTCGCTTCCTGAAAGACCCGGAATCAGTGACAGCTCCAGTCGGCCACAAAGTCACTTTCGAGTGCGAAGTGAACGTCCCCGCGGATTGGTTGAAATGGCGCAGCCGGCCGGACGACAACAGCAAGTGGGCTGATGTGGTGAAGACTGCAGATTTAGACGTGTATTCCACTAGCACGTATGCCAGACTGGAGGTACAGATCAGTAAGGATACACGGCCGGCGATTTATCAGGTTAGTTACATTAATGTTGAGATAAACGGGCAATACACGAACCTTATTTACATTGAGGTTAGTTACTAGTTAAACGTTAAATTGCTTCAGTTTGGTAGATGATATCAACTGTTCTGACGTGGATACTGTTGATATTGACATGTATTACAGTAGTGCATTTATGAGTTAGGGTTCATGTTACAAAATAACAGAGTCATCAACGAGTGGACCTCCCTGAAAGAATCATAGTAGATGTGATCCTGATGTAAGGAATATAAAAATATTTTAACGATTTTGGTTAAAATTTTGGTAATCCAAGCAGTACTTCGGCATCTGTACGTCAACGAAAGGAAAGCCTATAATAACACAGTTTGTCTATCACATTTCTAAACCCGACTGACACGTCGTTTCAATGATTAATATCGTCTAGACATTTACACCTCTGCACTATTAACATGGGCATCTACCACCAAGGTGGACAGATGATTTGGTGAAGGCGTTTGGCTCGTGGTGGATGCAGGCCGCGAGCGACCGTAATGACTGGAAATCATGAGGCCTATGTCCAGCAGTGGACGTCCAATGGCCGAGACGATGATGATGGTGATGATGACGACTATTAACTTAGCTAATAGCAGATAATCTATTTATTCCAGTGCGTGGTACTGTTCAGCTCTATAATCCTGGTGTCAGTACCAGCTCGGCTGCGCATCGCCCGGATCGACACCAGCTACAGTACTCACGAGAAGAGAGTTATCATGGCACCCGTGGACAACACCATCGTACTACACTGTAAAGAGCCGGTGTCAGATCCGCCCGCTATAATCACCTGGTGGAAAGAACATCAGGTAGTTAATCTTCTATGATTTTTTTAGTACATAGTAACGGCCCCGCGGTGAATCCAAGCTAAGCCTGTCCCGAGATAGCGACGAGCTTAGCGGAGCTTGGCAGAAAGAACAATGTAAAATTCCGATTTAGTCGAGACGAGACGAGACGCAAACCTGACAAATATAGCTTTCCAAGTCGAAATTTTGCTCGTAGATACAAAGCATTAGACTTAAAGTTTATAAAATATATTTTATATTAATATAACATTTATAGAAAGTAATATTCGTTTTGTGTGGCTTCATTATGGTGCATTTAGCACATCCTTGAGATTGAGACATATTTGAAGACCACCACAGTCTCGTTTTATCAAATGATAGTTTTGAACGCGGGATCAAATATAACTCTTAAATTCATATTATAATCTTTAAAAGGAATATCAACAATAATGAAAGCTCATACGATATTTGTGTTATTAAAATTAGTATTGCACTTACAAAGTGTGCACCTAACATTGTAAAATCTTAACGTTATCAAACTCAAGTAAAATAAGAGAAATGTAACGATGAAGATTGGATTACATTAAATGTGGAGGCGGTACCCCTTTATTTTATCTACTTTGAGATCCAAGTTTTCAACTCTGATAATAAAGCCTCTAAGAACTTTCAATAGGTTTACTCAAGCTTAGAAATTTCCACTTTTCAATTAATAGTGAGTCGTTTACACCAACTTAGCAAGCAATCGGATGATTTGAAAACTTATTTAGAATTCAAATTTTATTTCAATCCATTGAAACTTCTATCGAAATATAATTACTTACGAGTATCTACTATTGGTATTAAACATCAATATAATAGAGATCTGGCCATCCTAGTTGCTCCTTATTTCCATAGATATACGTAAAGAACCCTTAAAATGTATCCATCATAGTCCCTACAATCGCAGTATAATTAAGAGTTAAAGTTATTTAAAGATCTATGCCATTTATTTCCATAAATCCTAAAGATCACTTGGACGATGACGAATCTCTATAATCTATATCTTTTGTTTTCTTTTATTTGTTTTCTGTTTTTTATTCAACCTATTTATACCATCAAATATCTTAACCAGGGTATAAAGAAGCCTCTGGACACTCCACATGGCGTCCTAGTGATCCACAACGCATCGACGGAGGACAGCGGTAACTACGGGTGTCGCGCTACCAACGACCTGAGCGCGCAGTCTGTGGACCTGCCGGAGAAGGTGGTCCTGAAGGTGCAGAGGGAAGGACGAGGTGATGTCAGGTAATCAGGTGCTTTAGAAAATTCTAGAACATCTATCGCGTCAGAATAGCGGTATTAGGTACTGTTTGTTGTAAATTTGTTGGATTTGGTTGTTAAGATGCCATGGTTCTTAATTTAAATATCTGATAGGATGATTGCCTTGTTGAAGATAGATTAGTTTCGTGTTGAAAGCAAAAAACATTTGAGGAATATAAAATGGAACTTATTTTATTACAAATACATAAATAATATGGGTAGATAATCACTAACTTCAGTATTAACTTGAGAGATGGAAACCATAAAAATAACTACCAGGAAAGCGAATCACAAACTACCCAATAAATCCGCAGTAATCCGGGTATTATCACTTTATCACTACAATCCAGAATTATTGAATAATAGAAAGAAAAGTACTCTCGTTAAATCTTCTGGGGTCGGATAACGAATCTGATCCATAATTTTGATCCCCATCGATTATGTAGTTTTAGTTTAGTAGTTTTATCATCCTTTTTGGTTCGGTGATTAAAAACCAGAAGGGACTTATCAGTAATCCCGTGAAGGGAAAGGGACATTATTAGAAACTTTTTAAGTACTTATCTACTTATGGAAAAGTTTGGAACTTTATAATTAGTACGCAATAATGCCTTTTATGGTTTCATTTTGATGGCGCAGTTATATACAAGTTTATCCCTCATTAAAAGTCCCTATTACCGATCAATGCTTTTCATAGGATATAATCAACGTCAGCAACAACAAGCCTTAAAAAAACAGAAAGTACTTACATTATATTTTATAACAATCATAAAATTCTTATGCGTCACCCGATGGTAAAGAGCTCAGAATGCTGGCGGCATTGCCACGTTGAATGGCAAAACATTCATCATTTGTGAACTACGAATAAATTTGAAGCTCAGCAAAATCTTTACAAATTAAGTCCCTATGATTATATTCAATATATTCTATCATCCATAGATTTCTCGAAAATGAAGACTACATAGGAACGAGAGATAGCGACGGGGTACTAACAATGCCAGTGCAGATGGATGGAGTGCTTCGGCTCTGGTGCGGCGCTGTCGGCACTCCCGCGCCCAAAGTGATCTGGAAGAGGGACGGGAAAGTACCCATGATGCCCAGGCGTGACAACTCACTGGTCATCCCGCAGTTTTCTACCGAGCATGAGGTAAGGTTCTGGTTAATATCATCATCATTTTACCCAAAAACTGTCGTGGTTTGATAAATTCATATTGAGATAAATTGGCAATACACGAATCAAACGAATAAGGTTCGTGTTTTACCGTTGAACGTTCACTGCTGGATTTTCTACACGATTTCCAGCTATTACGGTCGGACGCGGCCAGCATCCACTGCGACCAACCGCTTTCATGAGATCATCTCTACACCTTTTTAGTGGACGAGTACTCGAAAGTTTTCGGCCCCATCGTCCATATGTTCTTACTATGTGCCACTTAAAAGAACGAATTCGCTGGACTATGTCAGTGACCCGCGACGAATTCGATGCGCACCAAAACATGCTGATGAAACAATAATAATTCCAGAAACTACAAGCAATGTTGTTTATCCAGACATGTTTCAACAATATTCAGAAATTAGAATTAGTAAATATTTATCGTAAAAATTGTGTTAACTTTATTATTATTTACTTATTTTCTGCCCACGACTTTGTCTGCATCATAATGGATTTGTTATTATTAATTTAACTGTTATTTGTTAATGTAAGAACTGGCCCTATAAGATGCACTTTGTAAATATTTACATATAAACTGTTGATGTTCCTATTAAATAAATAATTTGCATACCATCGAATATAATTAACCCTTAATTCCTACCCTGATACTTCCAGGGCATCTACTATTGCGAAGCCAACGCCATCCGCCGCTCGTGGAAGGTCATTGCCCTGCAGTCTCCTTCCTGGGACGGCATCATGAGGAACCTAACAGCGTTTGAAGACGGCAACGTGCACCTCCCGTGTGGACACCCTCGCGGACAGCCGACGCCGCATGTGTACTGGCTGCTCAATGGACAGTTGCTGAAGAATGGGAAGGGAGTTAGAGTAACTAGTAAGTAATTTAAGGATTTTTATGGAACCACAATTTATGGTCGTTTTATAACGTTAGATATTTGGCAGAGACGTGTTGGCTAAGGGAGCTTACTCGGCTTTCATTCCAAATGTCGTGGGTTTAAACAACGTTGCGCACCTCTGATTTCTCTTTTTGAAATTTTAAAAACACGTGCTCTAACGGTGACGGCAAACATCGTGAAGAAACCGGCATGTTCTGATAACTTAAAGTTTAAAGGACATGTCAATCACTAATCTGCGATTGGCCAGCGTAGTGAATTAAGGCTTAATGTTTCTCGTCAAGAGAGAAGTCCCTGTGTGTCAGCAGTTAAGATAATCTTTACCTATACAAAAAATACCGAATAACTCACTATATAATACCAAAATACTTTGTCCAAAATAGTCGAACAAATTACAAATAAGTGTCTAAATAATTTGTTAAACGAAAATAGTTCAGAGAAATCTAAGTTGAAATACTTAGGTGAAAATCGTTCAAAGTTAAAAATGAAAAGCCATAGGCAAACCTATTCAATCAAGCGTGGAATTTAAATTGACCTGAGAGTAAATTGATCTGTCTATCCCAAACAAAGTTAGGCACTTTTTTGTGTATTTTAGACTTTTATCGCTCGCTCTGAGCTTTTCAGCGATACAAATAAAAATAAATCGAGTATTTCAAATACTTATTTACTTGGAAACATTAATTAAGAAAGGTCCACTGCTGTTGTATCTACATATCAATATAAATGACCTCTGAGTCGCAGCGGGTGAAGGCGCTTGAGACGCAAGAGGTGGTTCGTTGCTGGTTCGATTCCCGCCTTGGGACAAAAGCTTGTACGATCTACAAATAATATTTGATGTGTTATTATACATAATCTATTGATTATATAAAGTTGCTACGTAGGTTATTATAGTTTGTTTAACTTACGCGATTCGTTTTCTTATTAAGCAGTTTAATGGCCTTGTTATTATCTACTTGATTTTTTTTAAGATATTAACATTCCAGAACACTATGAATTTAGATAGTTAACGTAGTTTTAGGTACAAATTGCGCTATTTATTTCATGTGTCTTGATAGCAATGTCCATCTGTTTATTTAATCTATATAATCCTCAAAGCCTCGCTAGTTTCTGGAACTAGGCCAGTAAAACTGTGCTTTAGCAAGCTCTAGGTAATAGATAAGTTTTGAGAATGAAGATATTCCGTATTTAGCGCTCCGAGCGAGGAATATTATAGTACCAAAAGAATACTAAATTCTAATCTCAGTAATTAAGGTTCACCTACTTTGTGTGATCAAAAGGAGCATAAATGTTAATGGTATTATAATGAAATTATGATTTCATTCTCAAGTTAATTATATATCTCAGTTTTTTGTAATACCTAGGTTGGCTACATTTATTCAGATAATAAATGAAACCTTTGCTGAGAACAATTATTTTTCTTTATAGAAAGAATAATAAGTAACTTAATAACTTAATGAATTGTTAAAAAATGTCCCGTACGAATGTGGACTAAATTATTTAGGATTTTTTAATGTTTTTTTTTCGTTTTAAAAAGTACGTATTATCCTGATTATGTGAGCTATGTAGTTGTGAAATAAAATAGCTTACATAGAACTAAATATAATATGGATTAAATATATTAATAAAACATTTTATCAAAATGTTCATTCTAACAAACTTTCACGTTAAAAATAATATAAGTAGGATTAGGGCTATAGAAGTTGTCTAATTGATCTTTAGGATTTAATATATGCCTTAGTGTATGTAATTTAATAGATTAATATATAAATTTAATTAGTAGATCTATCTATCTTAAACTTACCTATCGTTTACTAAGTAGCCATGATTGTTGTAGATACAGACCTGTACATCGATCACTTAGAGAAGCGACACGCCGGCATCATCCAGTGCTTCGCGTGCAACTCTCAGGGCTGCGCGTACGACTCGTCGCTGCTTACTGTGGTCCCGCTGCAGATATCTGACCAGGTTAGCAAGTTGTCTTCTAAAGCGCTATCTACACATTTCCGGGAACTATTTTATTTCTATATTAATAATTTCGTCAAGGGGTACGGTAGACTCGATCGAAACCTTATATGAATAAAAAAACATAAAAAAATATTGATTTTGAGTCGACAACAATTATCTCCGCAAAATTTTACGGATACATTATTTCATCTTGTATCCATCTTCCCAGGGATGGGGAAAAAATCAGTTACGTACAAATTGTATCAACTTGTTCACACAGCTCCGTGTCCGGCGCACTATAACTGCGCTCATATAGATAGATAGATAGTATTTATTGGTAAAATGGTACGTTATGGGAACACTGAAACGGACAACTCGGAACACGGATCGCTGTCCGGAAATTATGGGGGCAGAAATTGTGGCAGAAAATGTGTGGACAGCGCTTTAGTCGGTACACTCGTGGCAGAGTGGTCGTGCTCGTCATAACAGGGGTAGTGGTGGCTCGCTTCACGATCTACTAAGTAGATTCAATTAATGTTTTTATTAAATTCAGTATCGAAATAAAATCAAAACCCGTAAAAAGAAATGATCAATTTCCAGACCTAGCATATATCTAGTAAACTCAATTCAAATTTTAAGTCACTAAAACATAATATTTTGTAAGTTCTGTTTTCTCAGCACAAAACCTTGGTTTATTCTTATTATCACGTCGTATCCACAGCCGCAGCTTCGTAAAAAGCTTGAATATTTTAATTATCCTCAGGATTATTCCGGCGAAGACACAAGGATAAAAGAGTCGCCTTCTCCGCCGAAACGGCATAACAAGAAGAATAATCCACGAAAGCATAAACGTAAGTATCCACCAAAAAGTTTTTATAGCTCTTGACATAGCTACCAGTGTACACCAATTCTGAGGTTCCGAAAAACAACTCAGCGCAAAATCATTGCTACATTTACTTTTTCATGCTTTGAAATTGGCGCATTGCGTTTTTAATCACAAAATTCACTACACTCGTGAAACATTCGCCGAAAATGGCGTCTTATTTACTTTATAATTTCACAAAAACACGAGGCGAATTGCGCTTAAAAAGCACTGAGTCCATATAAAAGATAAACCCCCGTTTTTATGACTATTTAAACTCGACACTGGCAATAAAGTGTTTCAGAACCACATTTCCATAAACAAGAATTCAACCATCCATCACAGTAAACAAAACATCTATAGGTAAACTAAAATGCCTCGAATACACAGTTACCATTTTTAAGTATAATAATATACTTTCTACCCGTTGCTTCCGACTTTGTGATCATGAACGTATTAATTAAAAATTTGCCATTCACATTTGCTAATTAACTCTGGTATGTGCAGGAAATTACTTTATACTTTGCATCTTAATTTTTTAATTTCATCATAGGATTAAAAATCCTACGTCTTTAATTTAATTAAAATCATAACAAGTCTTCACTGCGATTAATGTTTCTTATCTTTTTCTCAAATGTAGCTAATGGTTAGATTTATTAGGTCAAAGACCAACTGCTTCACAGACTATATTTGTATTATAACCTTCATACCATTATTAGTTCCTCAAATTGTGTTATACTGTACACATAACACTGAAACACTCTTGAAGGAAGATTGAATAATTCCGTACTTCATGTAATGATTATGTGCTTTTCGTTTAAGAATCGCGATAAAACCTGAATAGGCGGTTACTAAATAGAAGATTGATGAAGAAAAAATACCTACAAAATGCGATACAATGTGAAACAAAATGTATGAGCGATGTTTTCAGTGTTGGTGTCGTGGTACGAGTATAATAGAAATCTAATTATATACTTAAAAGAAAGTCGTGTTAGTTACACTATTTGTAACACAACAACGGCTGGAACGATATGGCTGTAAATTATTAGAGATAGCTTCGATAGGATACTTTTTATAGCGGGAAAATATTATAACGCGGGCGAAGCCGCAGGGCGGACAGCTAGTGTCTAATAAATGAATATAATTATATAAAAATTATGTGTCGGAACCACTAATTATATTCCACATAAATATATTGTATGCGTGAAAGTGTGTCAGTCTACAAACTAAAATATTTGGCTATTAACGCGGGAAGTTATACCTCTTGTTGGACGTCTGATGTATAACGAGGAATATGTATCTCTTTCCACGGGACAAATCATCATGATGCGAATAATACAGCGAAAATTAAAACCTATAGAGTTAGGTATTATTAAATGTGCCTTTTTACATGGTTATTAAATTTAATATTTTTGCGCAGCGATAATGATACCACCATCCAGACCCAACATTACCCGCCTTACTGACGACAGCGTAATGGTGTCCTGGTCCACGGCACTCAACAATGGTCTGCCAATACTGTTCTATAAGGTAAATATTTTGTCTTAGAATCGTACATAATTTTCTTACAGTTGCGTCAAACCTACTAAACGATTTATATACCTGAAGATGGCCAGTATTATTGTTCTGTGTACTGAGCCAATTTAATACCACAACCAATCCTGGTTTGCGAGATGATTATATCAAAACCCAAATGTAATGTCAAAAGTAATAAAATTGTTGTGTTATTTTACTGTAAAAACTGTAGTTTTTTAATGAATTCGTTTTCGTATAAACTTCAGGATGTCCCACAAACCGGGATGAAATTGTTAGCCTTATCAAACTTAAAAAGGATCGTAGACTTGCCGTCTTTCTGCAAATACCAATAATAAATGAATTGTTGATTTATGCTAAAACAACACAATTTACACAAACTGAAATTTAAGACTAAACAGATGAACAGTAAAATCACAGATCAGCTAATTAGGTAAGGAAGTAAAGTAAATCGGAACGCTGTTCTACCCTTACACCGTACAAAAAAGCTTTTAATTATTCTAGAAAAATAATTACAGGTCCAATACAAAGAAGTGTCGAACGCTAGCAACGTGCAATGGAACACAGCCACACACGAGGTTCCCACACACATACACTCGCTTGCAATCGACGGGCTAGCGCCAGATAAGTATTACAAGTATGTATCTATACTAATACGAGTATTATAAAGCTGAAAAGTGTGTTTCTTTGTTTGAACGCCCTAATATCAGGAACCGCTGCTGGTCCGATTTGAAAAGTTGTTTTAGTGTTGGTTCCATTTATCAAGGAAGGCTACTTTGTGGTCAATATTAGCTTGCTGATCCGCCCGCGGCTTCGTCCGATTTATTGCAATGTTTTCTCACCTTCCCTGGGCTACTACGGCTGTTTTAAAACCAAAGGCCAGCCGTTGTTATTCTTATAGTAACTTTACAAAGTTACGATCTACTTGGCTGTTAAATAGGACAGTCCGCAAAATTCGTTTGGGAATTTCATATAAGTAAATATTTAGAAAAATCGTGGTAAGAATACATTTTCAGAAAGGATAATTGTGTCGGATATGAATGATGTAGTTGCTCTGAATCACGACACCCTCGAATCTATGGGACCAAAAATATTCCAATATGTGAAAAGCATTCGTGCATGCAAATTGTGTTCTGTGGAATATTTGGTGATCTTTGGCTCGAGGGTATACGCCATATGAAATAATTTATTATGTTTTCGTTCGCAATTTTTTGATCAGATACGTCGTTTATATCAAGAATAACTAAAAAGTTACATATTTTACTTTTACTCTATTTCCAATATTCAAAAGATTAAGGTTTAATTACATGACTCATAGAAAACGGTTGTCCTTTGATATCATCAGTCTTTAATTCCAATCAGTCAATCGTATTAAAGAAATATATCCAAATCTCTTTCTTAATCGAAGACGACTGTGTTTTGTTTCTGATTAGTTCTAATCAGAAACAAAACACAATCAAATTATCAATCGATAATTCAATTGTCAGCTAAGAGCTGCTTTGCCTCACTAGGACGACGTAGCCGGCTACGCAGTTAATATAATATTAAATTTGGTGAATTGGCGACGTTGCCAAACCGTCGCCAAGTGCGTTAGGTAACATACATTTCGATACTAACTGCTTGGAAACGTAGCCGGGCTACGTCGCCATGGCATGATGAGGCAGAGCTCTAATAATGTATTTTTCCAGGTTTCGCGTAGCAGCAGTATACACGAACCAAGACAACAAGCAAGGCAAGAGCAGCTCTAAGTTCTACCTGCAGCGCGGCGGCGGCGGCGCACTGCAGAAGCCACAGCCGCCCGCACTCATGAAGATCACTGCCAACTCTCCCAACAGCCTGCAGTTGGACTGGACTGTAAGTTTGATTTCTAGTTTCCACCCGCGGCGTTGCCCGCGTTTTAAGTAACGTTGCTCGCGTTTTAAGCAACGTTGCTCTCGTTTTAAGTAACGTTGCTCATGTTTTAAGTAACGTTGCTCGCATTTTAAGTAACTTTCTCGCGTTTTAATAGTAGTAAAAAGTAGCTTATGTGTAAATTTATCTGAATGTTAAAAATATTTTGTATGGACGTATTATGTAGATACTCGTATTACTCTAAAAATCTGATTATTTTAACTTTTTGTACTTTTCTGTTTTTTGCTGTGGAATAAAATAAATTTTATTTAGATAGATATTCCGCACATATGTTGCCACCATTTGGTGTACGTATATATTTTTGTTCCAAATAGTTCCAATAATGCTAAAATTTTATGCTTACTGTACTCAATTTATTACAGTTTATTACCGACTAGCAGTTATCAAAAACTAATGAATATGGACCAACTACAACAAAGAGAAAGCTTTAAATTCGACTTTAAAAATTTCAGCACGGTATTATGAGAAACTTTATCTACTTAGTGTAGGAGGAAGACACTTAGATAGAACTCTATAAATCGGCTTTGTCAAAACTTGCACTATTACAAAATCTTACCGAACGCCGCTCTATGTTTTAGCATTTAAATGTTCAGCAGTTCCCAGTTGTTTTTTGCAGTATTTTCACAATATTATTTCTGATTCTTTAAAATGTTTATCAAATTATAAATCCCTCATCTGTATCAGATCAGCAACCTCAAACCAGCGCTGTTTATGTTTAGTCACCACGTTTTTTGACGACCTCAGTGGAGCAGCGGGCGAAGGTCTGCGACGCAGGAGGTTCTGGGTTCGATTCCCGCCTCTCCCTTTGTTATAAATTTGTACAATCTACAGATAATTTTGTTCCGAGTGTATGCGTGTTATATAAGTTTACTAAAATATATATCTATCTATGTATATTATATTTAAGTATATTAGGCAGGGATCCGTAGTACATGGAAATCAAGTGATTACTAACAAGCTAATTTTTGGTGAGTAGCTTCGTTTCGATGAGACGACCAAAAATATCCTATACCCAAATCTCGATTGTGGTAGCTAACAGAGATATCAAGGATTAAAAACATCAAGGATGTAAAACCGGGTTAACGGACCACGAAATTTGTCGGACAATATGTCCGTTAGATTTTATATAATATTAATTAAGTATACAACAAAAAATCAGCTGGTTAGTAATCATAGTAATCATTTAAATTGACCTCGTTTTCGATACATTTTCGAAATGGCGGACTCTTTGATCAAACCATAGGTTTTGTAGGACAAACATGTTTTTATATAATTTAGATAATTATCTTGAGATATAACATATTGTCCTACAAATTTCGTGGTCCGTTATCCCGGTTTTACATCCTTGATTTTTTTAATCCTTGATATCTCTGTTAGCTACCACAATCGAGAGTTGGGTATAGGATATCTTTGGACGTCTCATCGAAACGAAGCTACTCACCAAAAATTAGCTTGTTAGTAATCACTTGATTTCCATGTACTACGGATCCCGGACTATATCAGGAATCTAGCACCCGTCACACAAGCTTAGAGCTTACCACTAGATATTGCTGTGTGAATTGTCCAGCAATATTTATTATTTATTTTGTCCCCCAGTGGTCAAGCGGCCCCCACAACATATCCGCTGGTGGTTTCTACGTGTACTACCGCAGCGTCAGTTCAGCCGGCGAGTACGAGAAGGTGGTCGCGGGTGCGGCGGCCCGGTCGATGGCTCTAGACCACCTTATGCCCGACACGGGGTATGAGGTCAAGATGCAAGCCTATACGCTACAGGCGCCGTCCGATTTCAGTTCTATACTGGTAAGATTTATATAATCACCCCTTTTTTGGTCCCGATGTTGACAGAGAGAATAGAATGTATAATATACACACCACAAAAACAGAAATACACAATACAAACTTAAACTAAAATATTTGGAGACTTCTCTCTTGACGAGAGAGAGGTTTATTCACCAAGCTAAAGAAATACGAGCTGGTGAATGTCATCATCTCTTGATGTCTTGTCTCGCGATTTTTGCCTTCACCGTTAAGCACGTGTTTTTGAACGCACATAAAATTTTCAAGAAATATCTAGAGGTTAGCGGCGAGGTTTGAACCCACGACCTTTAAAATGAAAGTCTCGTGTGATCCACTTAACCAACACGGCTTACGGCGGATATATAATGATAGTATTTAAATTTTTTTATACCTATTTGATAAGCAATATATTCGATTTGGAGGTCGGCGTAAAATGCTCGATACAATCAATTAAGTACATCGTAACATTGGTTAGTTCTGAGCTTAACACTACTTACGACACACGAATGAACCCCTCTTAAGCACTTACATTACGAACTTACAAAGTTCCAGTTTAGAAGTAATTTGCGCATGTTAGTTTGTGTATGACGAGCGAGTGTAAAAGGCAGACATATTATTTTAACAAAATGTTTGCTTAGACCGCATAGTAATTAATGAGTTTATAAATAATGAACATATCGCACAGTCCTATTCCATTTCAACATATTTTTTTAAATAATCAATCGTTTTAACTTATCCTTACCCAGGTTGGCAAGACACAACGTTCCCCGGCCGGTCCTACCACGACAGCAGCGCCTTCCTCCGACGTAGCGGAGTCTCGTAGACCCGACGCGCTGGTGACTGCGGGCGGCGCCGTCGGAGCCGCGGCCTTGCTGCTCATACTGGTGGTGACGCTGCTGCTGTGTCGGAGAGCGAAGCGAGTCCCAGCTGACAGTAAGTATCGTGTTAGTGGCGCCCTCTAACGTGTCTCGTAGACCCGACGCGCTGGTGACTGCGGGCGGCGCCGTCGGAGCCGCGGCCTTGCTGCTCATACTGGTGGTGACGCTGCTGCTGTGTCGGAGAGCGAAGCGAGTCCCAGCTGACAGTAAGTATCGTGTTAGTGGCGCCCTCTAACGTGTCTCGTAGACCCGACGCGCTGGTGACTGCGGGCGGCGCCGTCGGAGCCGCGGCCTTGCTGCTCATACTGGTGGTGACGCTGCTGCTGTGTCGGAGAGCGAAGCGAGTCCCAGCTGACAGTAAGTATCGTGTTAGTGGCGCCCTCTAACGTGTCTCGTAGACCCGACGCGCTGGTGACTGCGGGCGGCGCCGTCGGGGCCGCGGCCTTGCTGCTCATACTGGTGGTGACGCTGCTGCTGTGTCGGAGAGCGAAGCGAGTCCCAGCTGACAGTAAGTATCGTGTTAGTGGCACCCTCTAACGTGTCTCGTAGACCCGACGCGCTGGTGACTGCGGGCGGCGCCGTCGGGGCCGCGGCCTTGCTGCTCATACTGGTGGTGACGCTGCTGCTGTGTCGGAGAGCGAAGCGAGTCCCAGCTGACAGTAAGTATCGTGTTAGTGGCACCCTCTAACGTGTCTCGTAGACCCGACGCGCTGGTGACTGCGGGCGGCGCCGTCGGGGCCGCGGCCTTGCTGCTCATACTGGTGGTGACGCTGCTGCTGTGTCGGAGAGCGAAGCGAGTCCCAGCTGACAGTAAGTATCGTGTTAGTGGCACCCTCTAACGTGTCTCGTAGACCCGACGCGCTGGTGACTGCGGGCGGCGCCGTCGGAGCCGCGGCCTTGCTGCTCATACTGGTGGTGACGCTGCTGCTGTGTCGGAGAGCGAAGCGAGTCCCAGCTGACAGTAAGTATCGTGTTAGTGGCGCCCTCTAACGTGTCTAGAAAGAAGGAAATATAGAATGAAAAATTCAAGATTATTCGTTCAAACATGAACCAAGGTCAAATATACCTTTACAAGTTTTAAAAACTCGAAACTAAAAAATTATGGATTTAATATAAATATTGACTTCATATACTAAAGCGCTCTACACACCACCCGCCGGCACAGCCCGGCGGCCCAACCCGCCGGCCTTATTTTGTACCCGCCGGCCTTATTTTGTATACAAAATAAGGCCGGCGGGTTGGGCCGCCGGGCTGTGCCGGCGGGCCGCCGGCTTTGGTGTGTAGAGCGCTTAATACTGACTAAACAATGGACAAAGACAGTTAAAAAATAAAAAAAATACTCAATAATATTCATTATGTCTAATTTCCAAGGTAATGATTTACAAGATTTTTTTTTCAGAAGAAAAAGGTTCAGTTCCGGAAACGGGAGCTAACAACGGCTACATTCCCGCGAATGCTAAAGTGCCCATCACCATTACTGCCAACCCTATGCACTCTGAGGTACTTTACAAGTTGACAATATACATTCAAACCACGTAGTCGTATCAACAAAGATGTAATATAAGTATTCGTTTATGTCAGTTTAGTAGATATGCATTTGTATTTTTAATCTTATAGTTTATTCATATTTTGAAATTCAGAAATAGATGCACATTCTATTCTAATAATTAACTCATTTTCCCCTTCCTTATAAATTCTTGTGAGATATTATAGGACGGTAGTTACCGTGTACCTTCTTAAACTGTAATATGGAATATGGAAATAACATTGATAGTAATTAAGTACGAAAATGAACAATGATTCCTGGACTACAATATAATGTTTTTTCTTAGAATGGTGATGGCGGGGTAGAAATGGCATTTCTACACAACAACAACACCGGAAACAACGATGACACTCTACCGCACTCCAGAAAGAACGGCCCAGCGAGACAATATGTGTAAATACACCACGGAGCAAATACAAAGCTGTTCTGTGAAATACACAGCTTCCATTGCGTTAACGCAAGGGCGATTTTAGCATAACTCTTTCTTGTCAACAATTGAATTTAATGGCCTCTACACACCAAAGCCGGCGGCCCGCCGGCACAGCCCGGCGGCCTAACCCGCCGGCCTTATTTTGTACTAAATAAAGCCGGCGGCCTACAAAATAAGGCCGGCGGGTTAGGCCGCCGGGCTGTGCCGGCGGGCGGTGTGTAGAGCGCTTACCCTTTTTGGTAATCATCAAAAATCCTACCAAAATGGTATAAAAATAAACGAATTGGATTTTAAATGCGTTATAATGTGTGAAGTAAGTGTAATTGAAATGATTGCCATAATGTACGAAAATACAGTACAAAGCATTCGATTAAAAATAAAAAATGTAAATTAAATATAGAGAAGAGAACATAGTTCGTTTGGAATAAGAAGAAGCTAGATTATTGTGACAATTTCATTAAAGATTTTAACTTTAATTTGATTCGGTAATGTGGAAATAAAAAATGTCACAGGCTCAGTTTTAATTTTAGGTTATAGGAAAATAAGTTTTAGATTTATGTAATTTAAGTTTTATTTATTTCTATTTAAACTAAGAATCATGAATTTTATCTTGGGTACGATTGCACGAATCTCGATATTGTTGCCATTTCGCTTATTAGAGGCAATGTACTTAATTATACAGAAACAACTGTAAATATTTAACAATTTCACGAAAAATCTTTATTTGATTATCTTTTTATTTTATTTTAAGGTTGTGATGTGATGCAGGCATTTAAATGTTTTAATTCTTATAATTTATATAATATCTCTCAACACCCATTTAATAATAAGACTTAAATAATATCCTATACTATATTATTGGAAGTATGTCCATTTTACGAAACCTGGTTTAACGTAATTAATTTTTATGAAATTTTTAATTATGTATTCTCATAAAAAAAAATTTGAAAAGTTGAAGATAGTTATCCTACGTTCTACTCTCAGTAAAATGCAAAAATACTAACTCGCTTAAAAGACTGAAATATTAATTCTAATTTACGCTTTATACAGTATCTTTTGTATGAAAAAGGTGGAAAATAAACATCTATCAATGCATTTTGTGTTTTACTGAACTCGAAATCTTTATGGATTCTAGACTAACTAACGCTATATGCAAGGCACAAACAAATTTGTGCTCAAAATTGAACGGAATTCCTAAAATTGCCGCCCAGGGCACTATGCTCATATTTCTTTCTATCTACAAAAACAGTGAAGTTTGAAGAATTTTAGCTATACCTCCAATATTCGGTTGGTTTTTGTACGTTTGCACGGAGATGAATGAAATCTTGTAGCGAAGGATGCTACGATCCTGTCAACAAACCGAGATTAGGTATTCGATCGGGGCGACTAAAACTATTCATATGGCTTATAGCAAAGAATGAAGTTCTACCACATTACGAATCGATGCATGACATCAGCTTATCATGTGATGACTTCACATCAGTCAGTATCGAAAAATTCAGGAAATTACCTGTTTTCATAGTAAAGACATAGCAAAGTTTCCTGAAAGCTGTCTATTCGAGTTGTAATCAACAATTGACCTCGCCCTTGAAGTTGTATGAAGCTACTTAATTGAGTGAACGAAGAGATGTATTTGTCAAGGGTTATTTCCCAGGGTTTTAGTCTACTAGCAATTTAATACTTAACCCCTCCATATAAGGAAGCTTAATGAGGTCCCTTTATTGCCTCGCATAGTCAAACTCTAATTATTATAATGGGCCAAAAGCTTGGTCTTGCCAATTTCCTCTTGCCAACCATAATATGTGGTCGGGATAGGTTTCTCGAAGGTTCTATAAGTAGATACTACAGACTGCCGAATAATAACCCCTCAGTTCCGATTTTAATGAACGAACTGTATTGGTTTCAAACTGACAAAGAAAAAATATAATCAATTGAGTTCTACAGCTCACATTTATCATAAAATTTCTGCTTGTTTCAATACAATTCTTCGAAACCAGCTCAGTCCATATTGGAAGGCCGTTTTCCTCGTATTTCGAAAAACGCCATTTTCGAAATTCGTTTGCTTACCAAAATGTTTTACTTAAAATAAAATTTTGTCAGAACTCCTCTCAAAGTAAAAGTGATATTGCATCTGATCTATTTTTCGTATAGTAATTTCACGCGAGCTCAAGCCCGAGCTTTAACATGCAGAGAATAACAAATACATTTCCACGTAGGACTGACCTATATTAAACTGTGATTACTTCCTTTGTGGCGCTTACGCCGGCTGACGTCTAATTTGAATACGAGAATTAACCATACACACATCTGTCACATCTTACATTCTAGCCATAAAGGGAAATGTCACATCACTAGACTTCAGGAACGCTTCGCAAACCACTTCAAAGTCTCACATGGATTACAAAAAGCCTCTTTAGTTTATGAAATCTCGCCTAATCAAGTCTTTGTGTAGTGCACTGTAAACGTAATTGTGCTTAACTATTTAAAGGTTTTGACGACCTTAATTACACGAGTCCTTTAGTTAATCTACGACTTTCTGTAGAGGTTTACTGTGCTCATCATTATCATCACCATCAAGTTAAATTTGAGGTGGAGAGCATGTAAGATTATGTTATCCTGCTACACCGATTATCTTAGCCTAAAATTAATTATAACTAATAATCCATATTACATCTCATGACAGGGCACGGGTTTTCCTTATAGAGCTCAATTTATTCTAAATTGCTAAAAAAGTCTTGGGGTCTTTTCATAATCAATAGTAAGTTTGTCTTTCGTCTTCTGGTATTAAATTTTAGTCATACACAAGGAAAAAGATGGGGTGGTACTATTCTTAGGCCACCATTTGGCAAAGCTTAAAATTTCTTATTTTTCCTCACAATATCAATCCAAAAACTAAAAGTTATTTTCTAACATTTTAATAGAACAGGAAGAATAGAAATCTTGTAGGTACCTATAGATAGACACTTATATAGGTATCTCTTGTTCCAGCCAATTTGTCGTTACTGGCCGCACGTACAGCCCACTTTGGTAATTAAACCGAACCAATACAGAAATAATTCATTTTACTCGACGATTCATTGCCTTGTTAGTTCACTCATTCTTCTTTACTAATGAAAAGGCCCTCTTTTGTCTTTAGCGTTTATTTTGAGGACATTTGAAATTGGAACGGAAATAATGTGAGATAATTATGTTTTGTTTATATGAAAATAATATTAATGTTGGTATACTTAGGTACCAATTAGTTTAAAAATAGAAGTATTTTTGGAACGAGGGTTAGACGAGTTTTATTTGGGAGAAAACATTCTATGAACTAGACGTGGGTATTATAAGCTCAGAAACATTAGGTACTCAGGCTATATTTAACTGTGCATTTTCCTAAGTTTTCTTTGTGCTTCAAATACTTATTCAGACTAAGACCCCCCTAAGGGGTAAGTAGAGCTTAAGGAAACATTTCGCATTCTGAAGTCACAAACAAGTTTCTTCTTAGTGGAAACTTTCACGCAAATCGCGAAGAACCTTTTTGAGGAGACCGTTGTCTCTGGCCAAGTTTTCTTATCCTCATGATAAACCCTAATAACCTAAGAGCCCGTGATGGCCAGACCTTCCTTTAATTCACAAGCGTGAAAATTCTTTCATGTGTATGTCTAACATAGGTAAGAATAACCCCCAAACATGAAACCTGGATCGCGTTTCCTTTGGGAGATAACAACCTTTTACCTGTTATCTCCCAAAGGAACCGCGATCCAGGTTTCATGTTTGGGGGTTATTCTTACCTATGTTAGACATACACATGAAAGAATTTTCACGCTTGTGAATTAAAGGAAGGTCTGGCCATCACAGGCTCTTGGTCTATAAGTTTTATCAGACATTGTCACTACATTTACGATTGTAGAAGTTTTTCGTAAATACTTCAGTAGTTTTTGTTGTGGAATTTCTTTAGTAAATGAAGCGAATATTGAGTGTTTACTATTTGTTGGGAAGTGGGATTTTATTTGTAAAAGTTTCGTTGGCTTGAAACTACTTAGAACCTCACACTAAAATATAAATGTGAAAGTTTGGCAGAGTACCTATTTGTCTGTGTATTCATTATATAGCAACGGGAATTACTTACCGTAAAACACTCCAACATTGCCACCGAGGGTAATTTTGCCCGAAGACCAATTTTTAAGCAAAACTTTTAATAGCAAAAATATCTGAATACTATGGTGACATTTATTGACTTTGGTAGAAAATAGGTTTTGTGTTTAGCACCACTGTCTATTGGATGTAACGCTAATGTCACTCAGTAACTTGTTGGAACTCGTCAAAGACAGAGTGTATTTTTGCGGGCAAATTTTGGTGAAAATTCAAAAGTGGATTGTGCGTGATGGAGAAAACACAGATGAGTTTAATTTATATTATGTTGTACAAAAAACTTAAGGTATTATTAAAAATTTATTGTCATTGATGCAGCTCTTGTATAACTAAAGTTATAATGGTGGGCAAAGTTATCTGGTATTTTTGCGATCTACTATTGACAACATTGCCCGCAGTCAAAATAAGCTTAGGGTTGACACATCCGAGTTTTTTTTTTTTTGCTAATTATTATTATCTTGATTATTTAGATAATTTATTTTTATTATTTCTTAAAAGCAAGAACAAAATCTCGAATTCGTCAAAGAAAGTCCAGACGAAAGATTGGAACCAGAATGTATTGAAAATAACACGGAATAAATGTTAATACTTGCATGTGAATCTGTTGAATCAAACATGTTACTCAAAAGTTTTTTAAATAATTCAATAGAAGATAATCTTGTTTTTTTATTAACATAAAAAGAAATAAAAAGTCAAGAACAGTTTACTGAGATGTACCAACCCTATCACTTTACTAAAGGCGAAAAGCGAATTGTATGGAAAATGCTAACAAGGTCAGGGTAATTTTGCCCAACTAGCCTAACATGGATTTTGGTAGGAAACCTGTCATGGATTCGCTTTAGTTTTAAAGTAAAGGCCAGTTTTGGTCAGAATTCTTGTACAGGTTTTGCTGTCAGCTGATTAGAGGCCGGAGAGGAGATATTTGCGTCAAAAATCAACGCGGGCAATGTTGGCAATAAGTCGAGATAACATTGCCCGCCTTTAAAAATAATAAAATACTTGATTTAATATTGACGAATAACAAAATCTTATAAAATAATACATGCAAAATATCCTATAGTTGCAGATGCTAATAGAAAATACTTGTGTCCCCATACAAAAAAATAACAAAAATTGTAATTATTCGAAAAATGTGGGCAATGTTGGAGTGTTTTACGGTACGTACTTATTTAAACAGGAGTTAAACAACTCTCGACGTTTCGGTCACAACAAGAGCAGTCTTTATCAGGAGTGAGCGTCCCGCCATAAATCTTAGTTTATCTTTTAGTCTTATGCAACTCAATGGATTATGATAAAAGATTAGAACACTTTATTATCCCCTTTAGTTTTTTTATAGGGTTCTGAAATTGCTACTTCAAGCAATGTAATTTTGTAGATGAATTATTTCCGACTTCTATTACTGAAAAGTTATAGGTACCTTTAAATTGTAATATCTTTAAATACCTTCATAACAAAAGGTTCAAAGTGTAAATACAGAGATCATCGAGATCAATACTTTTTAACAACTGTTTAATCGTTTATAGCGTTTACATAACATTCAAATATCTACTAAAACTAATTTTATCATAATGGTTATTGTTTCAAAAGATTCAAGTACATAGATGCTTATTTTAAATCTGTTGTGAAAATATAACCTTTTATATTATTTCCATTTGGAAAATAACCTGGATTGCCTAAATGGCTTCCTTTTTAACTTTGTAATTTTAAAATAACATTGCCAATATTTATTCGCAGCTCTGCTTTTAACTCTGTAGCTATTTGCATTTTTATGTTTGTGTAAAAGTTATATAAATAAACGTATGTAGATAATAAACTAATGAACGAAATTGGCTGTAACAGTGTAACGCAAAACCGATTCACAATTCAGGTAAATCATAAGCGCTGACTAGTATCATGATAAAAGGTCAGAATCCACTCTGTCGAGCTCTCTGCCCACAATATGTGACATAAAGGACTGTCGCCACTAAAAGTCCTAAAACGATAGGGTTTTAGACTTCGACAACTGCAATATACATGCATAGTATATTATCTACTGTTTGTCTAATAATGATATTGTATTGACAACTACAATATATGCATATGCATAGTATATTATCTACTGTTAGTCTAATGCTATTCAAGACGCTGAAACGAATGAATGATTTTCCTTTGATGCACATGTTTAGAGAGAAAATAACTCTACTTTAGATTTAGTCACCTGCCGTCTAATGACTACATCTCGTTTTTTTCGCTCTTTGAATATTTATTAACAAATTCAATTCGCCGCGATACCGCCTTGAACCTACGAGATTATACTAGCGTTTTTTCCTTCAGAAATAAGTCCTGAAATAATAATTATATACAACATGTAGTATGCATTATTGTGCACCGTTAAATCACTATCGTTTAGAATATTAATAATCAAAATCTTTAGTCGCTGTCAGTGTCACTGCCTGCCGCCTCTCTCGCTGGTACGTCATTCGCATTTTAGTGCTCAACCGTTCGTCACGTAAAATTGCGAAAGTTTCGCACTAGTAAAATAAACAATTGTGAACCAATATAATTACGTTTTATCATGGCCAAAACAAGTTTAATTTGCCATTCTTACGTAAGTGATCAACTACAAATCATAAAATTTGTTATAAAAATCCAAGTTGAGTCCAAGTGACTCGGAACCAAATCATACCATTGAAAAAGGTAAGTCAAGTTATTATTACAAATATGCTTAGCTATTTTGTGTGCATAGACAACAAAAATACATTCGGGCTGATCGTCGGACAGTCTCATAATTATGATGTCATGCCGCACTACCCTCATCTTCAATGTAGGTTATTGAAAGCTTATGTAGCTCATATTGTACGCAAAGACAACAAAAATGCATTCGAGCTGATCATCGGACAGTCTCATCGCAACAATGATGTCATAACGCGCTACCCGCATTTGCAATGTGGTTTATTGAAAAGTCAATTTATTATTACAAGCGTACCTACTTATGTAGCTCATATCGTGCGCAAAAACAACAAAAATACATTCGGGCATCGGACAGCCTCACCGCAACAATGATGTCATAAAGCGCTACCCGCATTTACAATGTGGATTATTGAAAACAGATACTGTGCTAGTTCTGTGTACAACAATACGTATTTATACTAATAATGTAATATGACAGTCATACAATGCATTCGAGCAGTATTCAGGACTGTCTCATCGCATATTGACTATCAAATTAACAAGTTAATGCACTCGAGCTGATCTTTGGGCTGACTCATCGCATTTGTACAACATATTTAGAAGAGAATTATATCGAGCTGTTCTATGGGCTGTCTCACTTATTCTACTTCCCTCATTGCAACTGGACATGGAGTTGATGAATATAAACCCCATAGATTGGGGAGTTTGTGTATCCACCACACTAAAAGGTTTGTTAGCGGCAAATTTAATTTACCACAGTGAGTTGATAGGTTAAGTACCTACCTACACAAATGACGCTGCAGCCTATCTTCTGATAAACATATCCCTACGTCGGTTTGATGAAATCTATGGGAAAATATTGGGTGGCACTATTCTTAGGCCATCGCCATACGGCACTTTTGGCAAAACAAAACACAAATACAGATTTGACATTATTACAGTGTAGTGTTACACAAGTAAAATTTATTTGACACTTTCGGATATACTTTTGGGTTTATCCTACGTGTAATTATTAAATTGTTTTAAATATTATACTTAACGTCCATTTATTTGAAAAATAAATATGGAATAGAGTAGTTCCTACTTGGTGATTTATGCATAGTAATTATGCATAATACCTACCTACTTTTGCATTATAAATAATACAAACAATCACCATTAGATATTTATCAAGATATCATAATTATCTATAATGTATACCATGTATACCTACAATACCTATGTTTTATTTTTATTATTACTACATCCTGCAAGTTGTAGATTTTCCTGCATAAAATGTTTCCTTCCATACGTATCCGATTATTTTGGGATTGAAGCGAAATATATAAGCAAACTATAAAGTGGTTTACTTGTGACCAACATACGCAACTTTATAAATATTAGACTTGTAAAACAATAAGAACGAGCTATGAAGAAGTTTACAAGGATGAATTATGAAATATTCAGCATTCTGAATCTGTTATTAGGTTTTTTCAGTACCTCTGATGCAAACTGGCTAATCTTACAAGGAAACAGCCGATCGCATCGAATAATACCGCACATCCAGAAGTCTACATCCGTAGTCCAGTTCATCCAGGACGCCAGTGCAGCAGTGGACACACCGCCGACACAGCCGCCGAGCATAGAGGAGACGAGGTACCCAAAAACCAGTGGCCGTATTTCCGACATCAATAACCCATAGTAACTACCATCTTGGTACAGATATCTGCTTATAAACAGATATTTTGTTTAACATTCGGTCCGCCTCTTGGTGAGACCTAAGTACAAAACTAAAGGTTTGTGTACAATAATAATATAATCCAGCATTGAAGGATCGCAGCAATCAAGACATCGCAGCGTGCTCAACTATCTTATATTACTATAAGTTCATTCCTGGAATCTTTTTAAAATCCATACCGAATTGAAATGTGCATTTTAAAGATAATCTGCTATGGTGTGCGAAAGAAGATTCCGCCTCGCGGCACCAGCCGCATTATGACCGATGTACATATCGGGTCAAGCAAGACCAAGCGTGTTTTACCAACATGAAATATACAAACCTACTTGACTGTATGCTGTAGGGTGCGCCATCACTGGCGACTAAGAAATTATTGTCAGTTTTCATGTGTGCATGTCGGAGAGTTTTTTCTACGCTACCTACGTCCATTGAGTTACGGATAATACGTACAACTATTTCCAAATTCTCTCTCAATGTGATACACTAACGTGTTTACAATGTTTACATGATACAAAATATAATTATGAACATTCTGCTGTTAAGTGTATAGTAACTTCCTAAAGTTATGAACCATGAATCGCTTCAGATAATCCACTATTAGCGTTGCTACATTTTTAATATAATTTCATATTATAATAACTACCAATGTAACCGTTTCAAACTTACATAGTTACCTACTATGTAAACTAAATATTATTATAAATAGTTTTATAACTGATTTCTATAATAGTGTCTTGTCTATGATTGGGTTAGCTGGAGACCTATTATGAATTCAACTTCGTTTGAATATAAATCCAGGGTTTCACAAATACATGTTATTGAGTTAAACCCCATGATTTCTGTTTTGCATCCACGGGATGAACCAGCTGTCATGCAATGGAACACATCGCATTTTTAAAGAAATTAACATCTGGATAAAGTTATCAAAACATATAATATGAAATAAGTTGGTATTTTCAACCACTGCATAGTCGGTTTTCTAGTGTGCGCTTGCCCAGAAATTTATTGGCTTTGTTATAAGCCTTAAAATTGTATATTTTTATTTTCTCCATTCGACGAAAATAATGGTAGCTCCACGCTACCCTATAATCATTTTAAAGAATTTAAAATGACAATACTGTAGATAAGAGTTGTATTGTTAATTCTGGCGCCTCAACAACGGGGTATGGTTCGTGTGGTTGTAGAAAAGGTACCGGCTGTAGACCTTGGTCGAAATATAATATCAATTTCCATACAGATAAAGCTGCAAGTTATCTACTATCATTATAGGTTATAAATATATTTCCTTTTTTGCATCCATACATCAATAGAATGAGAGAAAACCAGTCTCCCTTCTAAGTGAATTAAACTACTGTCACGACTGAGTCCTCGAAAAACGTTACTAATTAACCCAGATCTTTTTGTCTTTTGCAAATACAAAAAAAAAAAAAAAAAAAAGTGACTTGTAAGGTTATCTACAGTACAAGTGTCTAGACACGCCTGACATCTTCCCTTTACGTTGTCATGGGCTAAAATATTTTTTTATACTACGTTTCTACGGTTTTTTTTTGACTCTCAGTTAAACAATTATTTACAAAACCGAAGAAGAGGCTTTATATAGGTTATATTTAGCCGTTGTATCTGTTATTTAGAAACTTTTTACATAATAATTAATCTTTGACCAGCAACAATAACGTGTTAAATTAATTTTTTGACGCTAAGACAATTATATATTATCTCCACCATACGGGGACATCCACAATAATCATTTAGTATAATCTCTACCAAGTATGTAGCACAATAGTTGTCTGGGAAGGTCGTGTATATTTAAATATATACCATACATACACATTTGTGAATTTAATATTTCTTACAGTTTTGAGTGTCGTTTACAACAATTTTTATATCTTATATTATTCTTTTCACCACAGTTATTTAACTTTACATACAGAATTGTATTTATACTCAATAGCAACAAGATAGTGTTCCTATTGGTACTCCTTTGAATAGTTCTAACATAATATATTCAGACGATCGGATACATGAATATTCGATCACAAGTTTAAATCCTCTATGGATGTTTTGGAGTTTGCTCCCCTGTAAATAAAACTATAGATTTCAGTAAAAAATAGTACAAAAAATGTCCTACTGACTTTAGAAATGTTTTTGGTACTAGTAAACCGAATAGAATCTAAATAAATTTTGATATGAGTATGATCGTTTTATCACCAGTGTATCTTATTGGCGTTTGGGAAAGCCCTTTATCTATGAATAAAATCATTGTAAACCCACGCATTAACCATAGAGATTAACAGCTACAGTTAAACATTATGTAATTACTAATGTTTAAACATTATGTTTTTACTAATTACAACAAAAACGGTTCTTCCTTTGCAATGGAAAGGTTCTGCAAAAGAACAATCATACAAACCTGGAGAACATCTTCATTTATGATATTTGTTTTAACACACAAATAATAAGCCACAACATTTTATGTTGATAGTGTAATAAAAATACTGTTCAAAATAATATAATTATAACAGGGTACATAAAGAATCTTGGAATTTATTTAATAAACGAAACAGTGGTTTCCCACATCATGACATATAAAACATATATGATTTTGAGTAAAGTTACTCATAATAATTCTAAGTTCAACTTAATTTAGTATAATTTCTCTATTGAGTAATTCTAATATGATTTTATTTCCTCAATCAGCTCTAAAAGTCTACATGTTGTATATAATTATTATTTCAGGACTTATTTCTGAAGGAAAAAACGCTAGTATAATTGATGATTAAACGAACTTACCAAGTGAAGTTCTATCATAATTATACGTTGCGTTTTTTCCGAAGAAATAAGTACCAATTCCCTCCCAACCCAAGGACCCTGATGCTGATTTGATTTCGTCAACAAAATCAAGAAAAACTATTCAAGAATATCTGATGTAATATATCTCTAAACGAAATGACGTACCAGCGAGAGAGGCGGCAGGCAGTGACACTGACAGCGACTAAAGATTTTGATTATTAATATTCTAAACGATAGTGATTTAACGGTGCACAATAATGCATACTACATGTTGTATATAATTATTATTTCAGGACTTATTTCTTCGGAAAAAACGCAACGTATAATTATGATAGAACTTCACTTGGTAAGTTCGTTTAATCATCAATTATGGTATGGGCGCTAATAGTGTTAGAGACTATGTTGTCACCTTTTGGTGCTGACTATACATATCCTGCGTTCTTTATGGTCCAGTATTCCAGTAGTCTAGATTTATAGCAACATTGGTGATTACTTCTGCGTAGTTTCGGCACAATTCCACTATGTAACTGTACAAACTGGGGCACTCGTACCCTAGTTTGAAGATGTACAGTTTCGACTCATCATGTTTGTTAATTGCGAAAATTGCAATTGCAGACATAATTCTGAAGTTGTTACTATTTTTTGACGGCAAACGACTGTCAGCGAACCACAACGTGTGTATAAGATAACCGTAAAATAGAAGAAATTAGAATCTTTCTCAGTATCCTTCTAATTAGAAGGAATAAAAAAATGTTTAATTAAACATTTTTTTATTTATGGTAAACATTCGAGAATATTTTTAAACTTTATTTATTTATTTGATTCTTTTAGAAAGATTAATTGCATAGCACTTTTCTAAATATTTTTCTTATATTTGGTACTCTCTAATTCCTATTTCCCCTGTAACAACGTACTGACTGCATGACTGTTCGACGTAACACACGTCGCAAATTATAGCACGTCCGTCACTGCCTTAAGCGTATGTCCCATAAACTAAAGTATTTGTTCCAACATTAAATAAACTTTATCTTTTATTGTTGAAGACGGTTTAACTGCGTCGTCGAGATCAAATTGGCAATCTGTCTCAGTTAGTCAGGAATTTTCTAGACGTTTTTAAGTTTCAACGTTTTAGTTTTTCTTCGATAGCATCAGGGGATGATTTATCTACACACTTCGTGGGGTTGTTCGTAATAGGCTAAAGTGGTGGTAATATAAAGTTTAATATTGTAAAAGTTTTAATCAGTAAAATATTTTAATATGATCTCATTTAAATACGTAGTGAGGTACTTATATTATCAAAAATATTAGTGTTGGCCTTATCTTTCTCGTCAAGAGAGAATAATAAATAATGAATAATAATAAAAGAAGATAGAAACCAGCAGTGGGAACGTAAATATGTGAAACGTAAACATGGTGATTCGTGTTTTACGTATATTAGAATTCGAAATGAAAATGAACTTTTATTCATGAAAAACGTCCCGGCCGAATGTGGAGAAAATCCACTTATTTAAATTACAAAGATGATCTCATATTATCTGTATATGTGATTTGGACCGATATACTCTTTATATTTGTTCTAATAGTGTACTTTTCGGCTGTATACCATTTTATCGAAGAAAAACTGCCCGTGCTGTAAAAATACTTTGGGAATTCAGTTGATAGCTCCAAGGATCTTGTTAACACAAGATTATGAGTAATCCTTTAACATTCAAATGAAATGAAAACGCACGTTCAAAAAGTGGAACATCATGCCCCGGGTCGTCTATAGTTCTATAGTTAGTCTATAGTTTGGTATATGAGTCATTTCATGAATCACTTTCAGAATCGAAAGGTAAATAATGGGACCCGTATGCTAATACTCGAGGCCACAGCTGACTCCTGGCATTTGGGTCACACCGTCTAAAATAAACATTGCCCTAATTTATTCACATTTTCAACTGACTAGCCAACTATACCTTTAGTTAACATTTAGTTGGCTATGTGAGACACACTCGACTTTAATTTTGAAGGTTATGGGTTCAAACCTTTTCACTGGTTGTTATTTGAAAAACTTATGCACGCTTTAAAACTTGTACTTTACGTATGGTAGAGGCAAACATCGTGAGAAAACCGGCATGTTCTAACATTCGACATTCACCAACAACTTTACGAATACAATAAAAGTGTGTTTGTATTTGAATAAATCTTTATTGTGTGTAGCATAAAGATTTATTCAAATCGATTTAACCCAATCGATACGTTTATCAACCCTTATACAGTTAGATTTTTAATTCGACTCAAGGATCTTTACATTAATATTGTAATTGATTATTTAAAATAAAAGACTAGGTTTGTATTTACAGGTCTGATATCATTAGCCACCTAAGTGATTTTTCTATTTAACTGTACAATACACTGGTCTAATAGGTCTGATATTGTTTACAAAACGGTCCTTTCAGAACCAGCCATATTATGTGGACACAACTACAACAAAGGTATTGTTAAGTTTCCAAATGTTGTTCTGCGGTAACAATACGACTTCAGACTGGTCATATGCGAACTAGAAACATGGAAAACACTTGGTGGTTTCAATACGTTGTGATTACCATATGTAACGACTGTCCAGCGAGGAACACTTACCAACTATATTGGATAGACAGGCTGCCAAATTGGGTATTAAAATATCCTTTGTTGTTATAAATAAAATAAATATTGCCAGACAATTTACACAGCAACATCTAGCCCCGTGGTAAGCTCGATGCTTTTGTTACGGGTGCTTGATATCTAATATATACTTTATATAGTATACATAATTAGATACTTATACTTATACATACCATAAGCTTGTAGATTTTATAGTAATCAAGTTGTAGAAACAACTTCGTGAATCGGTCTATGAAAAAGTTGAATGGAGGAATATGTTTTGGTTTCGTCTGTTAAACTTTGTTTCATATTGTTATTTTACCGTTACAGGGAAACTTTATAATTGGCCTTCTATAAATAGCAATGTTTGTCATATGTACTAAAGGTACTATTATTGTCTAGCTGTAAGTTTCCTTAAAATATTGCGTTTCGGGATTCGATCCCACGACCGTCGGAATTAATTTATTCTGCAATTTGTGATTTGTGTTCCAAGCCTATCCTAAAGAGAGTAATTACGACAACGACACAAAAGCTACTCAATACGTTGTCTGACAAAAAATCCGTGTATTTTCTTCTACAGTCTGAACAAACATTAAAACTTTTATACAAAAGCACAGCAAAGGAGATCTTGTTTTTTAACAAACAGTTGGTTTCAGTTCTTGTGTTAATTTTCTGTTCGTTATTTCCCTTTAGTTTAGTAAATTTTTTATCCACACGGTTACTAGTCATGGGACATTTAACGTATGTTTAAAGCATACATTTCAAACTAGAGTTCACTTCCTGTTGTGAGAAAGCGTAATACATTCCTCAAAATACTTTTTATTTACGATATAATATAAACAAGTGTATCTCATCTTATAAAACTGGGAGTACCTATTTTTTTGTAAATACAAACTCTAAGCGTTATTCCTCTCGTACCAAGCCCAGTGAGAATCCATCGTGTGAATAGTGTGGCTGCAGCATTCTGCAGATATGTGTAGAAGTCTGACTGATTGGCCAGCGACCACACCTCAGATTCATAAGCTAGTAAAGAGACTACATTTAAGTGGACTAACCATTTTCGTCAGTACGTGCTCGCTCAAACTACATTTTTAATTTTAACCATGCTTGTGCAACTTTAAAAATATACCAAGAATTTCTCGCTTTAGCTCATACTTATCTGAATAATTATAAAAACATGTGACCTTTTTCTTATTTCATCAGTTTAGAAAATGTTGTTCTTGTATAAGCTAAACGTTGCTTAATTTATTTTTCTTTCAGCCAAAACTTATTTTCTTGCAATATTGCAATACATTGCACTCCATACAGTTTTGTTATATTCTACTTATTATATGATTTTGCTGCTGTCTCTACGGAAATATCTATGTGGCGAATTTACACATACTTTTTAATGTTGTTCTTGTATAAGCTAAACGTTGCTTAATTTATTTTTCTTTCAGCCAAAACTTATTTTCTTGCAATATTGCAATACATTGCACTGCATACAGTTTTGTTATATTCTACTTATTATATGATTTTGCTGCTGTCTCTACGGAAATATCTATGTGGCGAAATTACACACACTTTTTTTCGCGTTGCGAAAAAAAGTACGTGTTAGCGTACGATTCTAATATATCGCAAGCAAAGTCGCGGGCTAAAAGCCAGTCTCTTATAAGATCCGAACCCCAACGCCATTTCTATTCTTGCAAGTTAAACTAAAATAAACTCTAATGAGACCGTTGGCCCTATTCGCGAGATCCAAACTGGACGTATTCAAGGGAATTAGCCAACGCCCTGCTAATACAGGATTTGCCGAACTAAATAAAAACTTAAAGCCGTATTAAACTCGGCAAATAGGTAATTATTAGTAGAACACACTTCAAGAAAAATAAACTAAATAAGTCGAGTTAACTAACTTAACTGAACCAGGAAAGTATGGATGTCTTTAAAATATGCCAGGTTCATAAACCTATCATATAATAACTATAGTAGTATATAATATATAATAGTTATGTGAACGAAACGATATTTTAATTCTTTAATAGTTTTTGAACAATTTAATTTTTATTCATTTAAATACATGGAGAACCAAGAGTTTTACAAAAGAGTAAACTTTTTAAAACTCCGCTTCCCTTAAATTTCCCTCTTTTTTTACGAATAACCGTAATATAAACATTTTGTTTTGCCCGGGTCACTTTGTTAATTAGAATATTAGCATACAAAATTAATTCTGGATTCGCAAAGCGTGTTGAAAAAATAATTATTGTTATTAAAAAGTAACTCTAATAACTAAATAACTGAGCTTTCCCGTAACACATTTTATAATTATCCTAATTTGTACAGATGCGCAATAGGGTGACCGTTGCCGTGTGTGCTAAATTAAATGTGAAATTATGATGTAAACCATTTGTAAAATGGTTTTTATAATGTTACGAGTAAAAGATACTACATAAGACTTACATGTCCGTGTGGTGACGGCTTAAGAATAGTACAACCTCAGCTACCTGTGGAGTGGTCAAATGTGTTACGAATTATCTACCGGACGGGTAACAGCGTAGTTACTAGTTATGTGCAATATCGATTTTAAAAAGGGTTATTTGTAGCGTTGTGTTTAACAATACAACATTTACATAATGCTTACAATAATTATACATTTTGGAATTTAAACAGTTTTGAATCATAATAAATACAATTCCATATACACTGTTATAAATTAGCCAACATTTACATATTGGTTGTACCTATTATATGTTTTACCGATTTTACCGTGCGAGCTGTTATAAAACTATTATATGAAAGTTTCAAGAAAATAAAATATTTTCACAAAAGCCTTTGAATTTAAAGTACCTATTTCACACAAACTAAGTCAACATTTCCGTTTTGTGTTTCATAAATTACCACCTATTGTTACTTTTTCACATACCCGGATGCCCTTTTTCCACAATGAGTCCTACCTCCAACAACGCCATTTAAAAGTACCCTATAAAAACGAACAAAAGGTGTCACAAGAACATAAATACTCACCCTAATACAACACATATCGCTAAACAAAGCGTGAAATAATTTCCTTCTTTATGGCACATATCTTCTACAGCGGATTAGAAGATTCTTAACGAAATTTTCGTCTCGGAAACTAAGCGAGCAAGTGATGTATAACAGACCAAGCGGTAAGTAAGCGAGCTTTGCGCATGTATAGAACTTAGTGCAACAGATAATTTTTCAGTAGGTTCTAAATTCAGTTGGTGGCGAGCGTTCGTAGCGATCGGACGTGCGACAGAGCGCTCTTTTCAGTCGATCTGCAAGTTGAACCGCGCGCTGCTGAAAGGAACTTTTCAGTTTTTTTATGGTGGAACTTTTGTTTATGGACTGGTTGCTGCTGGTAAGTGCTTGATAAAAAGTTTTAATACATTAAGTTGGTTATTTTTAAAGGACGCTTTATGGGTAATTATTTTCTTGGAAAACTTGCGGCCGCTTTGTTTAAGGCGCTGGTTTTTAACTTGTTACGATCAATCTTGTTTTCTTAACTTTAAAGTGTTTTGCTTTTGTAATGGATGTTGTGATTTAAAAATTTTGGGTATACTTTGTCATTTTGGGGATGGCACGGATTTAAGGAAACAATTTTTAACTTTAAAAGTATTATAACTTTAGCTTAAAAACGTTTTTACCTAATTTTTCGCTAATAATTTAAATAAAATTATTGAGGCTGACCTAATTAATTCTGTACCTGAGTAGGAGTTGTAATTAATACATATTATAGTAAAAATGAACAGCGCAATTGCGCTGGTTGTACAATAATAATTATAAGTCACGTGATCACATGAGGATAATACTTAGGGGCCGTTTACAATTTGACTTATAATAAATAAAATCTAACCTAATTTCGATATATTTATACAAGAAAATGGTTTTTACTTACAGTCATTGTATAATGTGGCAGTTTAGTATGACTATTTATTTGAAAAAAAAATTACACCTTTGTGTATGATGACGATGAAACAATTTAAAGATTGTCTACGGTTCAGATGTCTAAAATTCTGTTTCACCACTTGCTGATATAGCCGAAGATAGCCTCGTAACTTATCTGCCAGATAATCTACAAATTTTTGTAGCGATATCTATCAGGTAACTATCTGAGGCTTTATCTATAACCGGTGTAACAGGCTCTATAAGCTTCAAAATTCATGAAATTCAGACTATTTTATTTGTCTGCATCGAAACTCACCTGTCGAGTTCGTAACGAATGCAAATTATTTGTGACACCTCGATGGGCTTTCTCTATACTGCCGCAGCATATTTCATAGTTTGCAAATCATATTTCCACCTGTCTTTATCAATTTACTGGTAGTTTCATACTTCAAATACATTATCATTGAAAGCAATAATGTTTAATTATTTTAGCATATTACCAACGTACATTTTGTTAATATTATGTTGGTAGCCGTGTGGAGCCGACTTAAGAATAGCACCACTCAAACACATTCCGTGGATGTTATCAAACTGGATGGAATATGATTTAATACCAGGTATCGGGCAGCAATGAGCCGTGTTGGCTGAGTGGTAGTACACTCGACTTTCATTCTAAAGGTCGTGGGTTCAAACACCGCCATATAAATATTATATTTTTAATTGTATTGAAAACTATATCACTACCTATTACAAGATAGTGATATATTTTTCGCAATTAATTATCGTTTTCCGATAGTGTTCATCCAATTACTCAGCTACAAACACTCGATCTAAAAACTAAATTGCCAGTTACATACATTCGAATATTGAATAAAATTGCGAAATTTTTACCCTCGATACAAATTGATTATTTATTCATCGGGTAACATTCGTCAAATTGAAGTAAATCAGCCCGTTTCATTCAGTCACCGGTAATTTCATCAGGCTGTCTGTTCAAATAATGAACGAACGAGTCTTTATTGCGTTAGCGGGATGGCAACGGACAAAATGGTGATAACTTTGACAGCAGTGTCACTTTTCATTTAAAACGAAATTATAAATATTTTGTTGTTCGCCACGAACCTTATGAAGAAAAAGAACATTTCATATATTTTTTACCTTTTTATTATTATGTAGTGCGTAGTTTGACTCGGTGTACAAAAACTCATATGTTAATTATTATTAAATTTTCATGCATAGGCTTTAATATAAAACAAAACAACAAGTGTTCTGTTAAACTAAAGGGGACAACTTTATGAGCAGTAATGAGTATGGGTAATTTTCAATTATCTTGATCAAAACTTGGAAGAATCTGTGACGAAACTGCAATAGTAATAGACTATGACTTGTATTTTGTCCCTTGATGGCAAATACCCATTAAACGACCACACAAGTTATTTAGCAATATAAGAATAATTATTGTATTTTTCATGGGTTTGTTTTGCATAGTTAAAGAATTTACGTTTCACACGTTTTTAAAGATAAAAAGAATATCATTGTGTTTGTAGGCGCTGGTACTTAAAAGAAATTATTGACATATATTAATGGATGCAAATAACGTATTCTGGCTTTCACAAGACTTACTTGCACGTCAAGAACCTTTCAGATATCTGTTCACGACACGATTGTAAGCAAGCACGACATAATGCTCCCACTCAAATAACTGTCTCCAAATTACATTAGGTTTCACAGAAATCTACTCCTAAAAGGTTTTTGTATTTGACAGAAAAAAGGGAATGCTTTTCGCGAAGTAATTACATTAGAAAGTGTATGCTCAATGAAAAGTAAATATTTATTTATAGATCGGATTAAATAAGAAAACTGAAATACATTTTGACGTTATTTTATTGTTGTATATGTTTAGATATTAGAACACATTTTTAGGGTACTTTTCAAAAGTGGAATAAAACAGGAATATTTTGTTATATCGAATTTAATTTTAACTATATAGTCTAGATATACGCTAGATTCTTAAAAGAAAGACAACTCGTAGTATATATAATATTAATATTAATTAATAAATAAATATTGCTGGACAACTCACTCTTTTAATAAGTAGAGAAGTCAACCCGTTTGTTGTGTGAACTTGAGAATGGTATAGAGGAAGTAGCAAAGTTTTATTTGCAAGTGCTACGGCGTAGCTACCTCGTAGCACTAGCGTAGCGAAGGTAAGGAACTATGAGCATTTTAAAATTCGATCTTCTCTTTATTTTATAGAATGTCAATGGTATTTAGACAATTTATTTTTTAGACAATATTATACTCGTACTGATAATTAATAATTAGTGTTTGCCATGTATCTTAGGGATAAATTGTTTTCAAATCTAGCCCGTATAATTCCGAAAAATCCTTTGAAATTATTTGCGTAATGAATCATTTCTTACAAATGACACTACACTATAAAATGTATATAAACTTCATTAATTATTAAAATAATGTATGATTGGTATGTAAAGATATTTTACTGAATTGTCATTTGACGTTTCTATAACCAACTAATTTTTTTAAGCTTTTTTAGGAATTACTGCTACAAATACAATACTGTAAATAATGTAAGAATAACAAACAAAATATTTAATCAGGTAGTAGCGAAGTAAACACATTCCTTAACTTGTAACTGAGGGAAAGTTGTTTCCTATTCATGAAGTTTTTCGGTGTTTCGGTTACATTAATATCATAGTGCGAAGTTTCAATGGATATTGTTTTTGTACGAAACTTCATCCTATATCAGTAGATTGATAGAAAAAGACTGGGAATCTGATTTAGAAACTTATTTATAAACAGCTTACATCCACCGTGTCTTGACCAGATCATCTATCCATCTTGTTAGTGGACGTCCACGCTGCGTTTGCCGATCCGTGGTCACCATTCGAGAACGTTTTTTATACTTGCTTTGACTTGACGTTGGATACATCAAAATTACATTAAATATTTTTTTTATATTACTTGATATTATTTGATACAGATAAAACGAACGATCTTAATAATCTCTCTGAATTTGGAATTAACGTGTTATTTATTCTTCCATCCCTTAAACATTTTCCGTTATTGTTTCGATAAGCACCATTGCCTACTTTATAATTGATTGAGTTTTGAGCAAGAGTGCTTGACGAGTACTAACAGATTTATGAAACAAGTTAATACTTACAAGATTCCTTCAAGTATACTTAAAGAAATCTTGTAAATTTTTAATATTTGAAGCTTATGTTCCGGCTAACTTTATTTTTAAATAAAGCATTAGATTTCCTGTATACTGAATATATATTTTTTCCTTAATAGAAAAAACATTTCAATACATAGAATTACTATAATAAAAAACGTATTGTATTTAAGGTTCAGAATTCCTGTTTTTTTGTTACCCATATTTACAAGATGTGTACATATTTTCTCATAAAGGAAAGTCAATAACGTGGCGCAAAAATATTCCTAATTTAATTCTAAGGAATGATCTCAAATACTTCTTAAATACCAAAATTTCAAAGCCATTAATCTTTTGTATTCCTGTGTAATAACTAAAATGTAATAAATCAAGTAAGAAGCACTCGAATTTCTGCTTGTTTAGACATAAATAAATTTTAAGTTCCCGAAGAGAATCGGAAGGAGTTTCGATGTTTTTTGTTTAAAACTTTTTCCTCTGAAATTCCTTGTTTGAAAACCGACAGTATTATTTCGTGCTTAGAATATAAAACTTCTAGGAGTAGACAAAGATCATTATAATGTATTCAAGTTCAGCATAAAATGTAAAAATGCTTGTGTAAGGTTTTTATGTGTGGCTCACCATAAGATGAGTGGCCTGTTTGTAGGATAAAACAGGGTTGATTCCACCCCATGCTTAATTTCTTATCAGCCACAAAATATTGACGTAAACAAACAAGCAACTACTGTCAGAGTCATAAAGTCATAGTAAAACTTTATAGACCAAGAGCCTGTGATGGCCAGACCTTCCTTTAATTCACAAGCGTGAAAATTCTTTCATGTGTATGTCTAACATAGGTAAGAATAACCCCCAAACATGAAACCTGGATCGCGGTTCCTTTGGGAGATAACAACCTTTTACCTGTTATCTCCCAAAGGAACCACGATCCAGGTTTCATGTTTGGGGGTTATTCTTACCTATGTTAGACATACACATGAAAGAATTTTCACGCTTCAGAATTAAAGGAAGGTCTGGCCAGACCGGGCTCTTAGTATAGACTAATAACCTGTGATGTAGTAATAGGTAATTAGTTTCAAGGCTTCGTGATGGCGAGGTTAGCTCAAATAGTTTCAGAATTTTATACCTTTCTACAGAATAAATCTAAGTCTATGGACATACCATATACTTTTTAGTCGTCATGATAAGTACTCATTGTTTTACTTTTCACTACATTATTTTAAAAAGTATAAGGAACATTCACAAATAAACCCACTCGCGGGCTAAAAATTTACGTTCGAATATGAAATGTTTTCTTTACCATTTTCTATTATAAAACACTCATAAAAGAACAAACTCTAAACTAAACTTCATAAGGTCGTTGTCCCGTAAATTTGTTTTTTTTTTTTACTTTCTCGTATCGAATTTCAACGCATACACAGCCAATAAGATCTTAGGACCATAAACCAAACAAGTACAAAGCATTAACACGTTGGCAAATGTAAAGGGAATTCTCAAAGGGTCCACGGCCATAACTATGTAAATTAGGACCTCAAGCACATTAATTATTTACTAGCCTGGGGAAATATTATGCTTAGAAACATAATAGGGTCCTACTGACACGTGTAGGATTATATTCCATAAATACACCCACGGTCGTGCCCATTTCCAAATTACCTGTCTGTATTAAATCAAAATCAATTAAAATAAAATGTTAAAAACGTTACCTTACCATCACTTCCTACTGTCATATTTTATAGAAAATTTTATATTCAGGCGATAAATTACTATATAGGTATATATTAATATCTTGTATGTAGTATTACTGTTTTTAATCGTAAAGTAAAATAACTTGATCGAATACTGCGCGTCAGAAGAGGAGGTTCTTCATGAGGTTGGTTCTAATGGCAATGGTCATTTGGTTCTCTCGAAAGCTCAAAAAATATGTTCTGACAACTAGATTCAGGTCACACTATATATTTTGAAATATTTGCAAATTCCGTATTTAATGAATTTCGCATCAGTGCATATTTGATTTTACACCTACAGAACTCTGAGTGGCAATAACTCCGAAATGGCGGCACGCCGACCTATACAATTCTCATAATTCAAATCGGCAGTCGACATTTGCAACTTCGTACATAAAATCTCAGCTCAATTATGTCCCAGTGCGAATTAATCCGTTTAATTTATTGTTTGTTCTCAGTTCGTAAAGTTGAGTTAGTTCATTGTAACAGATTGTACGGTGCTTCGCCAGTATCGGAGCTCGTAAAGATTGGTCAATCGGGCTCGACTTGGTTTGTTTGTAACACAGGTCAATATAAAGTTGCCTCACTTTTTGTCAACAACTTTAAATTTAGTTGAGTGTAGGGAGTTCTCGTGAATGTTTTTATGTTTCCAGAACGGTTTAAAATACTTCATACAGTTTAAGCAATATAGAACTTACTTTTGTAGTGTTTTGTTGGTTAAAAGTTACAGAAGCATTAACTTACCTATATGAAAACTATGTTATAGTTACAATGGAACTAAATTTATGCACACGTTTATGCAAACAAACTATATAAATTAATATGTCCATCATCGTAAGAGCTAACCAAAAAAACTACTCGACTTTATTACAAAATCACTAAAGCTTTTTATAGAGATTAAAAACTTATTTATTTCCCACATATTCTGGGACAAAAGAACACCGCTTCAAGCGACGAGCTTGATTAAAAACAAACAGAAACAGATGATTTTTTGATGATGAAAAACTTTACTGGAACATTTTACAGCTTTTAAAAAGTTGTGTTGTTCCGCGGTGGCGTTATCCACTCGAAATGCACTCAATAAAACCACGGAGAATAAAAAAGTAATGTTCCTGCCTCAAGCGTGCAGAGAATGGACTCCGCGCTTACGTTGAAATAGACGCATCATTTGCATAGATACATTGTTGAGGATGATATTTAGAACGTGCCTCGTCCGAACCATTTGTGATATTTACGCTCAGCGAGATTTAGCTGAACTGTTAGAAAAGCTGGTATAAATAATTTTAGTGGAAAGGTCATGGCATGAATGAAGTTGCTTTGCAATTTAACCATTGTAAAGCATGCGTTGTAAATTATATGATAAGATATTATCTAGCAACGACTATATTATACAAAAAAATTGGTAATAATAATAAAATAACGGCGTTCTTTATGACTCTTACTTTGTATGTTTTTTGATTTAAAAATATTTTGCTAAAACTACAAGTATAATAACATACTGAAGTACAAATGACAGTTAATGTTTTTTAATAATAAATTACGGGAAAGGGTGAGTAACATAAAATTATTATTACCGCCCAAGCAAGGTGTCCAAATTATCTCACTGTGGTTCGGGCGCCAGGTCTGAAGGCCTTAATGCTTAAATATTAATCCCGTGCCACACTTTCTGTGCAAAACACCGTCGTTATAGGCTATAGCTTGGCGGAATGAGCGCTACATTTCATTTTATACGGAATTTATACTTGGGTCACAGTTGTGAGTGTCGAGAACGTAAATGAGGTGAGTTTTCACATTTGAAGTTTAGTGGCCTCTTTGGTTTCAGACTCTTTTTATTTTACGGATGATTTTATGCTGCTGGTGCTTATCTCCTTGTTTTATTTGTATTTTATCTCATTTCAACGTAAATGTGATCTACTCGTACTTCATGTAGCTTGCATAAGTGCAGTTTTAGAAAACTAATCCTTTATAATTGAATAGGATTACAACATTAGGATTCTAAAACACCAAGGGCTTCAAACATTTTTGTCTGGACCTGGCATACATAATAGTTAGTTATTTAATTAAAATGTATCCGTCATTTCTCCTGACGGATAAAACAATAATGTGTGTGTTAAATTAAAATAATGTCTTCTCTCAGTGAAATATTTCATCTACAATATTTAAGGTATATGGCGTGGCCGTGGGATACTCTGTACCTTGTGAGAACAAAAACACAAGAGATGATTCAGGGAATATAATTATTTCCCAGAAAATGTTTAAATTATACTGTAAAGCCAGATCTTGGATCATAATGATTTTCCTCAATTAAAAATGTACCTATCGCCGTAAACAAACTTGCCAGCATTACTTTTTTCTCATGCGTTTTTTTATGTTAACTAATAATTGAAAATTGTTGTGTTTGATAAATAAAATTAAAAGTATAATATAACAAAAAAACAAATCTTTCCACTTTTTAAAATTAGTATGGAAAATTTTAGATTTTTTAATACTGTTCAGGTTTTATTAAAATACCGCAGAAGAGTGCTTGCTGAACTTACAAATGCTAGTTGTATTTGTATGTTCAGCAAGCACTTATTCCGTGTCCGGGTGTTTTTCCTTTATATATAAGTGCATGTTTGATACATATACACAGTACCCTTAACATAGGGCTTACCGCCGCTATTGTGTGAAGTGTTCAACAATATTTTATTTATTAAAACAAAGATTCTGGGAACTTCCCTTCGTACGCTCGCTGAATGCAAGTAGGTGCTTTCAAGTCAAGCCTTGCTGCTTCTGAAGGCGTGACAGCTGTCAAGAATAGCAGGGAGTTTAGTGCCTTCGTCCTTTATTTAATTAAGGCCCAAGTAACGTATAATAGAACTCGTAAACAAACAGGCTCCAGGCATAGTTTAGTTTTCAATAAGCTTTAGGCTTTATTATGAGTGGAAAATGTAATAATGTTAATTTAAGTGAAATTTGTGCCGTGTAGTACCTGCCTGAGAATAGTACTAACATTTGTACTGACGTTAAAATCCATATTATGTCCCACTGTTCTTTCTCTTTCACTGTTTCCCACACAATGCACTGCCCCACAGCCTTTATTTGGAACAAATTTTAAAATAATTTATAATTCATAAAGGAATCCATAATAAGTTTTGAAATTTAGTTAGAGATTCAAAGATCCATTTATTTAGCCATATAATAATGGTTATAACACTAGGCAAGTCATTTCATTACATTACAATATTTCATATTATTTTCATAGCAAACAAAATCCTATTATTTTCCGTATAAAGATATTTTTTATTTCACCACTGTAGTCGCTGCTCTTCTTACCTATCTTTTGTGTTTGTTTCATACTATTGTTCTGCAAAATAATATTACAGGTAGTAATTAAAATGAAATTTGGTTTCTGTCTTATTTAATGCTCATTTTACGAGGTTGACGTAGTAACAATGAACGTCATTTCATCGTACGGCAAATATGTTTAAAAATTACAAAAATAAAACAGTCGTAGTAACAAACAACAAACAAGGATATTTATTTATCCAACGTCAAAAACAGAAAAATAAAGATAAAAAAAACAGAACATTATGCCAGACTATAGAATACACACATGCCACTAAAACTAGCTCAGTCTCAGCAAGTGTTGGACACAAGCTAGTATTTATTTCTGGTTTTGATACAAGATTTCATTGGTGGAGAAAACTTCACACGTCACTATCGGAAGTTACATTCATAGAATATATTCACCTGATAATTCTAATAGGTACAAAAAATGTATAATGATTATTTCTACTTATTATGTAAAATTTTATTTAAAATTATGTTAATTTATCAATTATAGTACTGTTTGTTATTTCTAAACTACGCTATGGAAAATTATGGTTTTTTTTTTTTTTTTTTTTTATTATTTTTAAAGGCTTTGTCACATCGCCTTATCGGGAAAAAAAATCATGGTTAAAAGCCATGTTTTGACTTTGGTTTTAGCTCTGTAATGGAAGCTGTTTTTTTATATGTTTCGGCAGTCTTAGCACCTCTTAGTAATATCGCAAGTTGGATCTTTTAGACCTGCGCAGTTTGTAAGCATTATAGCTAACAAACTTAAACTTTACTAGTCATGAGGGAAGCAGACTTGGCTCTCTAACTTTATCTGTGCCGTCTATATTTGACGTTGCACTGAATATTGAACCGCTTGGTAAATTAAGCTGGACAGTGCACTTTAGTAATTATACAACTGTAAATTTGTCATGAAGCCGAGTGATTAAAATAGACAACTTACGGATTAGTTTTATGTAAATTTACTAATCGAAGCTCGTCTGAAATGGAGCAGAATGCTATATATATGTTTTCTAGCTTATTACTGACTGCGCCCGAAGGGGGGTGCATTTCTTAAAGGAGAGGACATTAGACTTTTTAACCACTGTTAAAATAGTCGATTTTATACTATAAAAATATTTTTAAAATATGTGATTGTGGAAAAAACTATATTAACTTATTATGTTATATTATAATATATAAAGCTCAGTACTCACATACGGATTACTCGATAGTTTTACTCGAAGTCGAGTAATAATCAACGCGCGGACCGCAAAACTCACAGAGTTGACAGTGAGTTTTGCGGCCCACACGTTGATTTTTACTCGACTTCGAGTAAAACTATCGAGTAATACCGTAACTGAGTACTGAGCTTAAAAAGACATATGAACTTTGCACAGTTTTTTTTAATAGAAAACCAAATGAAGATCTCAGCCTTGTAATCTAAAAGCACAAAATCAACTGTATGTGAATACGGAATAGTAGTTACATTGACGTGTAGAGTCACGTGTTTAGGCTCACAGGCGAGTGAATAATGCAACTGCCTGCAGTGGCCGAGAACAATTGGGCCAATGCAGGAGAACAAGCGGTCTAAATTAATGCCAAAATGTTGTCTAAAACTGCTAATATGTGTTGCTAATAGAAAAGTTAGAAAGTTATTTATCCAAAGGCATTTTAACCACGGGACACGTGATTCGGACTTTATATAAGTATGTCATCAAACTCTTCAAAGTTCATGAACATGCCGGTTTCCTCACAATGTTTGCCTTCACCGTTAAAGTGTTTATTTAAGTCACGCACCCCGCCCCCAACTCTGTTATTATATACTATAAAATTAAATTTGAATTTTAAAGTGCTCGGAATGAGAGTCTACACTTAGCTAACCCATGCTCATAGTTTGATGTAATATAGGGTTTTTAAGATGATGATTTTGAAGTTATTCTGTCGTGTGCTTTTCCCTTGGAGCACACGACCGCATTCTGAGCCGGCAGCGAGACAGGCATCTGGTGAGTGTTGCCTCTAGAGATAAAGTGCCAAATAGCCTTTTTGCTCGGACATCGCAGCTCAGAGGGCTTTCAAAATGTTTTTACGTAATGTAGGGGATTTAAAACGCTGTCGGCAGTCCTGCTATGCCTGGTATTTTAGGTTGTTTAGAATGTTTCCAAGCGCTGTAATTATGTTCCGGTAACAAGAATGTCTCTATGTAGAGTTAACGGCATTTTTGCATAATTGTAGGGTTGTGAGGCACAGATATAAAAGAATTAAATATAGAATGAAGAAATATTTTTATTGTATTTTACATTAAATCATAAATTGTTTATTTGCATGTAATATAGGTTACATTAAGATCTCATAAAATAGTTTTGAACAGCCATGTCGCACCTAGAATGGGCATACATCTATTTCAATAAAATATTAGGAAAATTTAAATTATGTGCTTTCATTTTGATCTTGATTTATAAATTATAGTCAATATTCAAGCTTCCTCATATATTTCCAGAACAGCTGAACTAACACTTATGATGTTTTTTACATGCCTTTTTCAATCTTTATGCCCTGCATAATATTCAAACATTTGCACAGAAATACAGGCATACTTAGCGGAATTATATATTTTTAAGGTTAAGGTTAAAATTACAAATGAACCTGAATGCTTGTTTTATGTTAAGAGGTAGACACGTATGTATGTTAGTTTAGGATTAAATCTGTTCCGTAGCAAAACTAAAAACAACATTCAAGGAGGTAGACACTATTTGTTTTAAATAATTTATTTGAATACGGAAAGAGAATCATGTGTTTTAATAAACTCAATTTACGAATCCATTAAACAGGATTCAGCTTTTAACGAATCAGCGTGGTTATTGATCCTTACCGTGTGAATTTAAGTCTTTTTGGAATTTAAATAACTATTAAAACCAAACTAGACAAGAAATTCCAATTTCAAAGTATTTTGTGTCAAGTTTCTACATAAATACTCTAAATGTATAACTATCCGCATCGGAGACTTTTAGTAAAATTTATTACAACAAAATACTATTACATTCAAAGAGCACCCATAAATCGTTTAGTTTCTATCTAGAATTTAAAGTGCAGTTCTCGGGTTTAAATCTAAACTACAGTCTTAAGGACCATTTGTACCTTATCTTTATCAACAGTTGGTATTTTCAACAAGATTCGGGATCACTTAAATGTCATATTCCAAAAGAAATAAATAGCTGGATAGTAAAGAATAAGACACCATGTGATAAAGAGATATCACATTATCATACAAATTGGTATTTGTTAGTTAATGCTAGTTTTAATTGCTTGTTGAGCTCTATAATATAAAATAGGACAACATGGAAAGACATAAAATTACATACAAATTGGTCTTTATTAGTAAATGCTGGGAGTTTTTAGCTTTGTGTTTTTAACAAAATATCTAGTATATGCAACACAAGCTTCGACCTTACCACGGGTTAAGATAATGCTGTGGAAATTGTCCAGCAATATTTATTTATTGATAATTTCATTTTACTAGTCGTTTGAGGCCATAATAATTTGAATTCTAAACAGATTTCTGACACAGTAAGTTTTAACTGCGATGATTTTACTTTAAACTGTGTTTACTATCGCGACCAGTGCTAACGTGGCTTTAATTTTATTTATACTAGTTACATTGAATGCAATAAGTCTAGTAATAATAGGAAATATAGCACAATAATCAGACAGACATTAAAGTAACAAAACCAGCAAAAAAGCACGTCTATCACCCACTTGAGTCAAATGCAACGTAAAAGAAGAAGAAGAAGAACGTTAACGTAAGCCTTTGTGACACTCGTTACTTTGTTGAATCTTTAAAATACTCTCGTCTGGATACTCTCTACCGAAATTTCAACCTGCGGCCTCTAACGTTTGCGTAAAATTTAATTTTAAAATTCTTTTGTTGGTTTTAAATTTTCCCTGTAAACCATTTGTAGTCAATAGCTTTATTAAAATTTGAGATGTACCTACGCATGTATATATACGGTTGGTATTTTTAATGTCTGCATGATTATTTTTTATTATTTTATTTTAAGTTTATTTAAAGTTAGAGTTATCTTTATTTAAGGAGTGCTCAATTAATGAAGCTTAACATTAAAATCAACCGAATTCAGTAGGAATATGTTTGAACTTTCTCTAAGCAAAGACAAGGATTTGTAATAAAACAACCCGCAAGAAAAGAAAAATAAAGTTATAAGTTTATATGTGTTTTAAAAGTTCATAATACTTTTGAACAATAATCCAAACACATATAATCCATTAAATCAACTCCAGGCAAAATATATGAGCACCCGAGGTATTGTGTGATGGATTACCGGCTTTATTAAAAGTTTGAGTTATTCAACTTTTCCCTTCGGTGCTTCGGTTCAGGGGTATTTTTGACATTTTCTGAATCCCTTTTGAAGGTTATATTGGAAAGATGTTATGAGCTAGGGTCCTGAGAAATTCCGAGAGTTTTATGAAAATGTCAGACCAAAAAAACTCATTACGTGTCTCATTGTAGGACGATGTTTGTATATTAGGGCCAAAGGAACCTGCTAGATTGAAGATCTTTTCTGATTCGAGTGCCGAGGTCGGGTCTCGTGAATAATGTCGCAGGCAAATTAAATCGACCATTTACAAAGATAAATACGTTTCTTTCAAATGCCCTACGGTGAATGTAAATTAAATAGACGGATTTCAGCATTCTGAGAATATTTTTTATAATGTTTTTGAATGAATACGAAAATTACGTTGAGATAAGTCATCTGGTAATTGCCTTATTAACTGAATGGGTTGGATGAATTTCTAATTAAACATTATTTATATTTTAATTGCAAGTCAGTCAAATCAATGTTAGGTACAATACACTACTACTAGTATGTTGTTCAAGTTGATAAGATCACTGTAAAGCCTAAGAATTTATCTGATATGACAATCTATTAGCTGCTATTAGGGAAGTCTATGCCAAGTACAAAAGGGTTTTCGGCGTAAATCATGATGATGATGATGAGAAAGAAAACTAAAAAAAAACAGTTAATAAAATTAAGAGAGATTTTGATAAAATGTAGCCTATGTTACTCTGATATTTTAGTTAAACTACAAGTGCTTTAAGTATGTTAATTAAATTACAACGGTAAAGCTCATAGTTTTACCGCTGTTAATTAATTAAAACCCACGTGGTAGGTAGTTTTTGCGTATAAAGTAACAAACAGCCATAATATACAATCTACAGCCATATTTAAAATTTAGGATTTATAACATTTGTTTGGATGTAACCAGCTATAGTATATAAAAAAACCTCACCTGCTAATTGAATAAAAACTCAAAATATATTTTTGAGAAAATGTAAGGTTGAATTATTTTCATTATAATGGTCGGTTTTGGGCGTTATACGACGCATTTTCCTTTAGGTGTGAACCGACCCTTACAGTTAATACTGATCTTTGCTCGAGCTGTATACATTTGCCGCGCTGTCGTACATAATGCACAATTCTGCGAGAACTTTCAATACTACTTAGACCCCTCGCAAACTGCAGACTTTCGATCGGCCGATATTTTGGTCGGGTTGGGCTGTTAGCGCGCACACTACTCCAACTAAACAGTTGGGTTGGTGGTGAGTGCGCAAACTAGGCAAACTAAACAGTCGGCCGACGATATTCAGTAGGGCGTGCAAAATCGGTTTCCGGTTTTCAGAAAAACCGGAAAACCGGACGAAAATTTACCATTTTTCAAAACCGGTTTTGGGAGACAAAACCGAAGTTGATTTCGGTTTTCCCGTCAATGAATTAAATTTGGATTTAAATCCAATTTTTCGAACTTAAGAAATATTATGTAACGAATTATACATGGAGATAATCACAAAAGTTCGAAATTGGTAAAATCTTCAAGGAAATCTCCCCTAAAAGCTGATTAATTTTATGTTTTTTCTGTGTTCCTTTAAAGACATACTTCCGCAGGACTATGTTGTGGCTATTATGTCTTTAAAGGAACAAGGAAAAGACATAAAATTGCAATTAGAATGACGCACACGATGATCAAAAATATTATTTTTGATTTGATCGAGTAATTTAAAGTTTATATTATAAGTTCATGTTAACTAAACAATTAATTTGATCTACTTAATAGGCATAGGTTGATTAAAACAGATAATAAATAGGTTTTTACCTATAAAATTGCTGTTTTGCAGTACTGGTTTTTTAAATCATAATAATTATTTTTTGGCTTATAATTCTATAAATAATGGCATTCTTTTTCCAAAAGCAGTCATTTGCTTTTTGATTAATGGTAAATTTTCATCGAATTTCAATCTTTTTCGTCATCATGGATACGTAAAAAATTCGAGTAATTACGGAATTTGAGTACTGTCGTGACTGCAACGTGGCACAAGCGGCACATAACATCAACAACGTTTACGCAGTTAACATTACAAACCAACAAACCACCTCCCATTGGTTTGCTTGCTTCCGTTCTGAAAATTTCCACCTCAAAAATGGTCTCCTCGCGGTCGTCCGAAGACCTTTGTTTGCGATGATAAATTCAAGACGATTATGGAAGCTGATCACAATCTACGGCTGAATTAGCTGCAACTCTTGACGTTAGCCTCGAAACAATAGTGGTTAATTTGCGTCAAATCAGCAAGGTAAGAGAGGTTGACAAATATGTGCCCAACAAATTGAATAATTGCCAGCGTGAAATAGGCGTCGACACGTGCCTTGCACTGCTCAACAGACACACAAATGAAGGAAATTTGAATACCAAGTTGGCTGGATCCTGGTTCAACACCTAAACAATGCCCTAAACGTAACCATATACCCCTATAAAAATCACTGATTATTACTGTTTGGCCGCTACTACCTACTACTACTACTAACTAGTAGCGCCGGTGTGATTCATCACAGCTTCTTATCAAACGAGTTGAGTATTACTGCAATTATGTGTACTGAGAATTCTTCTTCTTCCTCGGTTCCTCACTGCTGAGGATCGTGACCACGTACAATCAGCCCCCACTGTGTACGGTCATATGCAGAGTGTAGAGCGCGGTACAAGCTGCCTTCACCGGCCTGTTTGATGGTATCAGACCATCTCGTAGGAGCCCTGCCCTGTGCATGTTTTCCTTCCATCTTTCCCATGATGATCTGCTTCTCCAGACAATGCCCAGAACCGCATAATGTGCCCGAAGAAGCTAAGAGCTCTTTTTGAGCATGTTGTAGAGCCGTGTGGTGGTTATGAGCTCTTCTAGGATCGAATCATTGGTTCTCATGGCCGGCCATGGTATACGCAGCAGTTTACACCAGCACCACATTTCAAAGGCTATCTTGCTGCTGTCACGGGATCTAACTGTCCATGTTTCAGCTTCGTATATATACATGGAATGAACCAGTGCACGCACAAGGTGTACCTTCATTTTCCGCCGAACGCCTCTAGTGTGAATAACTGTACTGTACTGTGAATAACTGAACACAATGACGGGGAAACTGGCACATCACCAACCAGGATTGGCCAATCGCTCGTCTCTGCGGCTTCTAAACGTCAACGCACGATCTCATACTGCACAGCAGACGGTCTCCAAGTTGCAAGAACTGGGGTAACCTTCCGTCTTTCGTCTTACTCACCAGACCATGCGGCTACAGGTTACTACTTTTTCCAGAATTTGGATAACATCTTGGGACCTCAAAACCGAAATTAAAAACCGGTTTTGACAACCTTCCGGTTTTGCACGCCCTAATATTCAGTTTTTAAGCTACCTGTTGAAGAGAGCTGTCTCATAATGGAAGTTTCTCGTAGTAAAATATTGTCCAGAAATATTATAATTGCTCTCATACAACGGAGGAGAAAAATCAAGAAGAGAGTCTGAGAGTATTGTGTGCATCCCATCTACAGTACTAGATTATTAAATGGAAAATTTTACACGATGCATTCAAAATTACTAGATTACCCGAAAATTAAAATAAGATTACGTTTCTACAACGAGCGATTGAGTAGAATTGGACATAATGAAAGAATGCACGACCTTCCGGCTCCAAAACTCGGAGCGAAGTGAACCATCGGCCGACTAAACAATCGGTCAGTGTGCGCGCTTGCAAGGAGCTCCATACTAATATAGCAGTCGGCCGATAGTTTGATCATCTTTCACTTTGAACGCAGTTGAGAAGCCTATCAAACTTATTTATCGGCCGATACCAAATCGTTGTAGTATGCGGACTTGCATACATCTTCATACTGATTATAAGCCCGACCAAACTATCGGCCGATCGAAAGTCTGCAGTTTGCGAGGGGTCTTTTTAGCGCGACAACTAACCCAGTTTGTACCAGTAATAATGCAAGTAAAACGTGCCTCAATGGATTCAACTACAGGTTCTGAGCCATTTGGGTAATATTTACACACATATTGAGAAGTTTTCGTGTCAATAATAAAGGTTATACAAATAAAATAAAAATAGAGTATTTTGTATTTACGGATGGATATATAGATGTATCATATTCATTAATTGTCCTTCTTGTGAAAAAAATGAACGAATTTTAAAGAAACTTTGTAATATTATAATGATACATGAGATTGCTCTTGAGCTACTTTTTACCCTACGAAAATCCATTATAATGGCAAATGGCAAACCAACGGATCGAAGTTAATAGTTAGTGTTATAATATTTAAATGAGCTTTAATGAATTAAGTTCTTCGATAGCCCACTAAACTGCATATTTATTTAAAAAATAACGAAATAATTTATTCTCAGATTGACTTTAGAATAATTACCCAGTCAGATTGGGTTATAATCGAAGTACCTACAGTTCCGTAGAGACTAGAGACATTGCTAGCAAGCGCACGGAATAAGTTATCGATAAGGGTGTGTTTGTATTGATGCGCAGTGGTAAAGAATATAAGAAAGAAAAATTCTGAGCTTCATTTGGTTTGTTATTAGCTCTACGTTTCAAGGAAAAAACACTGCACCGAGAAGAATATAAGAGATAATCAAAACCAAGCAGACTGTAAAATTATAATCTGTCTTCCTAGGGTGTTTTGTAAAGTTTTTACACAAGTAATCAGGTCCCTATTTTACAAATTGCGATAGCTGCGGTAACAGTCAATACAATTAAATCATCACAAACATTATAATAGCGTTTCATTTAAAAAAATGATAAACATGATTTTTAATTTTTTCGGAGAATACAGCATTAAATCCTATAGATCCATTTATAAATATTACAAATGTCACGATAATATTACAATTGTCACGCTAGCCTGACACAGCCTTGATTTCATGTCAATAATTACCGATAAGTCTACAAATAGGAAATAATATTTGGATTTGTGGAAAATGATTATGTCGACTAAAATAACGTTTTTAGTCGAAATAATGTGGCTGTCATTTTTCAACTTGGTGAATTATAGACCGTCGCCTCTCAGGGCTTTCCGAAATCTCAAACACAATAGTATTGGACACCTTGTCCAGTATTATATTTGCCTGTTTAGACAAATCGATTCGGATTTTTAACAAAAGCTGTAACTTAGATATAGCGTTTGAATCTAACGTCTTTTACTTGAACGATGTATCAGTAATAGTATTACTGTCTCGTACTATACTCGGTAAGAAGGGGAAGCTACAAAATCCCGAATGCAAGTTGACTTGGCAGCTTAACTTGCCCAGCCAATATTTTTATGGCTACTGTAGATACAAAAAGTTTACAACAAAACCGAGAACAAAAATTAATCTCATAAATCCATCCTATATTTTCCCATAGGATAAAAGCGCAACCAAATCTAATTCTAAAGGTAGTCGAAGTGAAATTTAATTTGCAAAACAAACAGAGAGTGGTAAAATTAGGTCTTAGGATCGCAGTATAATCAATTAAATTGGAAATGCACCCTTAGAGGACACCGCGTCTCTGTGGAAGAGTTATGAGGCCAAAGTAGCAAAGATTGGCCTCTACACTCATAACTAACCGACTTATGACCACTCTGTCCGAGTCAGCCACTTGTGACTTCGTGGCGGGTAGTTAGTGGATTAATGTTCGGTAATACGAAGATTTTACATAAAAGTTGGAGCAGATTTTGAACCCACGCATGTCTAAGAAATTGAGAAAATAAAAGACATTGATAAGACGATTCCAGGAACTTTAATGAAAATGTTCGTATCCAAGATTTTCATCAAAAATACCAGATATACCTTTTAAGATCTATAGAATAAAAATAAAATATTGCTGCGCAATTAACACAGCAACATCTATATAATAGTATATATACATAGATATATATTTTTTATTATACCTAGATAACCCAGACTATCGTAAGAAATATTTGCAGATCCTACAAATTTTGGTCACGCTGCGCCAGATAGTTCGTAAAATAAAAGAATAAATAGAGAAATAAATTGTTATCTTTTATAATGAGAATGTCGCAGTTAAATATAATCTCACCTTAAACTTACGTAATACGTCGCTGTTTTCAGACCCTGGAAATAGTTTTAACTAAGTTCGTGACGTGCAAAGAGGTGCCTCCCCAGTACCCCAGTTCTCTGCCAGCAAAATATCGTTCCATAATCGATGAATCGAGTTTCAAACTTGAAATTAATTTGTTAATATTTGCTAACGAGCTAAATTAGCTTTTGTGAGGTACAGAATCACGGGCAATCTCAAAGGAAAATGCTTAAAATACAGAACACGCTTTGTGAATATTACAATACAAGCTTGTTGTTTTACACATAGTGGAATATGTAACAGTCTAACAGATATTCATAGATTTTGGTTGGTTTCATAGTGGTTATTTAATTGGATGTTTAGTTCACTAATTAGTAGATAACGAAATCTGATTAAAAGGTTAAAAATAGATATTTTTATAAAGGTTCGTTTAGGTTTCTCAATAAATCTTTGAGAATTCGTAGAAAAAATCAAGCAGGATTCATTAGCTTAGGTAGTCAAAACAATCCTAGATACAGTTTTGAATCAAAATTTTAGACATCGAAGCTATAAATAAATTACTTAAAAATAAATCAAAATTGAATAAAGAAAGAACATCTTTCTAACATAGAACTTGTTAAAAGTTATTTATTATCACAATTATTTTTAGTTCCGAAACTGCAACATTATCTCGACGACCTCTGTGGCGCAGCGGGCGAAGGTCCGCCTGCGACGCAAGAGGTTGCGGGTTCGATTCCCGCCTCGGAACAACAATTTGTATGATCTGCAAATATTTGTTCCGGGTGTCTGGGTGTTATATATGTATAATAAAAAATATCTATATATGTATGTATATTATATTAAGTATATCAGAAATCTAGCACCCGTAACACAAGCTTCGAGCTTACCACGGGGCTAGATGTCGCTGTGTAAAATTGTCCCGTAATATTTATTTATTTATTTTATTTTATTATTTGACGTGTAATGATTATTATATTTTACCAATAAAATTGTTATTGATAAATGCAACGTTAAACTTTGTTAAATATACGATCAGAAATGGTGGTCGCTCTGATTCACAAAATTTCAGATAATTTGATTTCAAAACCACATACTAAAACCAATAACAGCTAGTACAATATGTTTGCCAGATTTCATTATACAAACCGCATTTCAAAAATTAAATAACGATCGTAAATAATTGGATCGGTTTCGATTTAAAACGATTTGTATTTAATTATAATATGTCGTTACGATTCGATGATTCATGCTGTTTCTTTACAGAGAAATGCCGAGAAAATTTTTTATTGGGTTACAACTAATCTTATGTGATCTTCTAAAAATATATAAAAATAAACGTTTTGAATATCTGGGGTGGATAACTAATTTATGTTTTCTATGGCTACCCATTGATTTAATAAATGAACTTTTATTTAGCACTTAATCAAATAAGTACTCATTGAATATGGCAATTTAGCGCTGTTTTCTCGTGGTCCCAGGATTTTGTCCCATTAATGGGACCACGAGGGAGAACTGTTTCTCGTAGTCCCATTGATATATAGTATATATATATAGTGTATCCGATTTTGTATGTTCAAATTATATTTGAAATAGTTTCAATTCAATTAAATCATATCGACTCTGTTCAATCATATTATTTTGACTGCATACTAATCATTTTAATTAATAAAGCATTCAATGTAATCCATTACCTATTGTTGTAATTATACAATTTACATCAGTAATTGCTCACATAAATTCATAGTCCAATTTTGTGAGAAATCTCTGTTCACGCCTAAATGTCCTTTACCTAAGCTATCAACTTTTAAATTAATTTTTTTACGGCTCAGGTTTGGTGGAGCTTAAGATTTTTATGATTTAAGCAGTTTCTGAAATTCTGAATTATTTTAACTAAAGACTGAACTTAATGCTGCACCTGTTTTGGAATACTACTTTCACCTATATTTATATTTTTTTATTATTATTATCAGCCTGGGTCATCTCACGACTGGGCAAAGGATAACTTACCTATGTATAAAAATCAATTGCTTTTCTAATACTTGAGAACAACTGAGTCGATTTAGTTTAGTTTTGAAATATTTGTAGTAGTCTAGGAAGGTTTAAAAGGTAAATAGCAAGCGGTGATATTAAGTTAACTAGTTTCAATTCAACAAGACAAAAGAAGACTCAATCCAACAGTAGATTCAGTACTGCTGAAATTATGAATAATGAAGGCTTTTTGTGTGCTTAATACCTACTTAACCGCCAGAAAGTAATAGAATTTACATGCTCTAGAGACCATGGCGAAAGGGCTTACACGGTTCGATGAGTTACTCGACTCAATTTCCTCCCTCACAAATAACGGAACAAAAGGGTGAGATGCAAAGACGTATCAAAAGCACCCTTGTGTTGAGAGGTTGGCTGCAGAGTGGAAGCATTCTTGGCTTCCGAGCAAAAATATTTCACCATATCAATCCATATTATGCCCTACTAGGTAGGTACTAGGTCTTCGAAGTAAAACCTTGGTTCTGCCTTTACCGTTAAAGCATGTGTTTTCAAAGCGCAGATAAATATTTTAAGACGAAAAATTCAGAGGCGCTCGGCGGGGTTTTGAACCCACGACCTTTGGAATGAAAGACTTCCTCTTAGCCAACATGGCTCGAGTGTTGATAGCGTGTTTTAGTTTGTCCTCTAGCGACATCTAGTTATGAAATAGTTATGAAAATACTAAGTGAGTTTTTTTACAGCTTAATAAAAATAAACCTTAGATAATTTTAAAAACAATATTATTGGTATTTACTATAGGATCTTGATATAACAAACTAATGCGCTATTTTTCATCAAATCCATGAATCTAGCTTCACAATCTATATCAGAAAATAGATATCTCAACTACAGATAGAACGGAAGCTTTATAAAGCCGTGCAATAAACGATCAAATAAAAATAGGCTGACGGTCGGACAATGGAAGAAACAGGCAGCGTTTGAAATACCAGACGTGAACTAGATATTTTTTATTTTCAGTGATTTGGGAAAAAGCGAGTTCACTTTGATTATCCCTGACCTCTCTATTTGTTGTTCTATTTAGCCGTATTTTTAATGGACATAGAATAAGGTTCTTATTTCGAATGTAAGATATTTTTAAAGATTCTTTTTCGATTATCTGAATCAAATAAAAGTGTTCCTTTAAAAAATGTGAGGTTTATTTATGTTTATTGAAGTTTAAAAGGCTTTATAAGATAATAACATAAAATCGATGGGTTTGATATTGATTGGATGTTGTTGGCTGAAAAAAATTATTTTTTCAGCCAACAACATCCTTGAAGAGATAAATTCTTGAAATTCTATAAAACCAAAGTTTTGTTCGCCAAAGTTTCTGGTCATAATGATTATTGATATTAAATAGTCTCCTTTCTATGGAACGACACGACATGAGATGGTCTTAACAATACAAGTTATTTTGCGGTTAAGTACATCAAAATCACCCCTATTTTGTTCCCACTGCTGGGAAACAGGGACTTCTCTCTTGACGAGAGAGATTAGGCCTACAGTTTATAGATAACTCGACATATATATAAACATTTATTTTTTTCAGGATAGATAGATTTATCAGGACAGTTCATTAAAATCCTAGTAAAGACGAGGCCCATTAGCCCATTGAGCTACGTACTTACCATAGGCTAGATGTTGCTGTGTGAGTTTTCCAGCAATATATTTATTTATCTATACATGCCGAGGTTTGCTCAAAGAAAATTCGGTTTCTTAAATTATTTTTATGTGCTTTTTATTTCTGAATTTACGAAAAATAACTTAGTTGACTTTAGTTTTTTATCACGAAATTGACACTTTTTTAATATCCGAATAATATATTTGCAAAATATGGAACGAACTCTTGATAAAAAGAAATAAGTCGGAGCCTAGTTAGGAAATACGTTTTCAGAAACATTTCCTATAAATTGGGTTTTTATCAGAAAAGTTAGAGTTTGGTTATTTTCAACAATGTCAAAGCCTCCCACGTTTTATTTATTTCTAGCATCGGCTCAAATAAAATAATTTTCCGCCGTAAATACTTGAACATGGATTGTCAAACTCTAATAATGAGGGTGGAGAAGTTTACAAACATTCAAATGAAACGTACAATCAACACAAAGTTCAGCTATAAATCAACTAGTTTACTTGTGCCATTACGAAATTAGGTCGTGAACGATTCAGGCAAGTATAAATTTACTAAATTATTTCGCAATTTGCCAGCGAACAGCTTTGCCCGTCAGTTTCTGGGTTGCTGTTTTTTCGTTGCCAATTTGCAGAAATATTTGCTGAGTTATGACTCTTTACGACTACGGTTGGTTAGAGGCCTACGGTTGGCAGAATTGCAAAACAAAGTTTGTATTATTTTATACAATACAATTTTCTATGTAACTTAAATTAATTAGAAAATATATTTTTATTAAGGTAGGTACCATTAAGGTAATATATTTCTCGCTGAAGGATGATCCTATCTAAACTTCTACCCTAAAAAGTTATAAAACTAGATCCAAAATTAATTCAAATATTGATTAAATACACCCATTTTTTAAGTAACTCCTTTTGTAAATACGTGCAATGTAAAGTAATGAATATGAAACAGTGTAAATTATTTTAAAATGGCAGATACATTGAATATTTTTGCTAATACCATTCTGATTTATAATGCTGTTACAATATTTAATACAAAGAGAACCATGCAAACATACCATTTTGCATTTGTTTGAACAATGTCTCGTACAATTAGTAAGTAATTTCGCAAGCGAAATTCGTATCTAAACAATAATTGTGATTATGCAAGCACCGGGTTTTGCAAAACTCAGAAAATAGAATGTTGCCCTGTATTTGCTGCACTGAGTGTGCGTTTTCAATTTTTCAATAGATTCCAAAAGCTTTCTGGCTATTTGCTGAATTTAAAGGCAACCCTATATAACTTTTAGTATATAAATTCTTAGCTTTTTCCTGCGGCATTGCCTGCGTTATTATTATTTTTTTGACGGTCATACATTATTTTAATTATTATTTCTACATGTTTTGTTTTGTATCTGTATAGTAGTGTATTATGTATTGTCCCTTTATGTGTTTGGTAGTAAATAAATGTATGTCTATGTTTACGGTAAAAATGTGTTTTGATGATAATACCGAATAGTTTAGTCAAAATCCTATAAATAGTTTTTGGGAAAGATGTTAGTCTTTCCCAAAAACTATTTAAAGGTTATTAACTATTATTAAAACTTCCATCCATCCATACTCACAAGCTCTCGAGTTCATACTATTAGTAATTTAAACACTTAAAATAATGTTATTTCGTTAAATAAAACTAAGTTAAACAAATAAAACGAGACAGCCTAACCCTAGGGAACATTTTAAATAATAAACTCGTAACAAAACAATTGAATGCCTAAACGGTTAGGATGGAACTTTTGCTTTTATTAATTACATATTCAACAAGGTTTGGCTGACTTTGGCTCGAGTTATTTAGAATTTTTGTTTATCTATTGAATAAAGGATATTTATTCGGAAAGTTTTCGTTTTGTTTGTTATTTTGAAGAACTGTACGTAGGTACAGTTTTTCAATTAGAATTCAGGATTAGTCTATTAATTAACTATTTTTCTTTTCTCTGAAAGCATCAGTTATCTGATAAGATTTATTATATTATGTATTTATCAAATAAATAGAGCACGTGTGCGATTAAATAATAGTTTCTTTTATTCTTGTGATCTGTAAATCACATGTAAGCAATCGTGTTCTAACTTAAATTGCTATGCTTAAAATTCAATAATAAACCAGTCCAGGACCTCCAAAATTAATTAGCATGTGAAGACAAACCTTTCGTAAATGAAGTTCAGATAAATTGAGCACTAAAGGATCAGAGGCCCGCCAGTGTGGTCAAACCACGTCTGCTGTTAAACCATCCAGAATCGGGTGAGCCATCGAACCGTATTTCCCCTGCAAAAGGATTAAGATAAAACAGCCCATACATCATTCTGTGCGATCCAATTAAAATTATTTATAGACTACCAATTAATGGTGAGCAAATTATTAACAGGCTGCCACAAAACTCAGCTGGTAATGGGGTTATTTGTGAAGCCGTTTATCACAATGTTTTTTTCTTTATTGCAGTTTAGCTGAAGCTAGTGAGTTGGTCTGTTTTTAACTGATACTTTTCATTTTATTGGAATAACCCTTTGCCCCGTTACGTTCTGTGAGTCGGGTTATTGTGATAATGATGAATGTGTTTTAATTCATTAAAACATATGAATACGATAAGAAATATCCCTAAAGTTAGACACGTTATTAAAGTTTTTGGTGACAAGATTATATTTATGACCAAGATTCTTCTTATGACCCAGAACATGAAAACTATGATCGCTATTATTGAAGTATCCAGTGAACTTAAATTTCATTTCATTATTATGTGTTTAAATAGTCAGCGTCCAAAAAATTCTCTTTGTACATAATTATAAAAATTACCAATTTATTTGCATGTCCAGAGTTGAAACTTACCACAAAGCCTCAGGCGTGTATTACGAAATTACAAAGCTTGGATTGAATAGTTCCCAAGTCAGTCCTATAAGACAGATTCAATTGAAATGGGTCTATAGAACGTAATTTAATTGACAGGTTGACACATAGAGGATACATTTTCTGGATAACTGAAACTGGTGAAACTCGAAATACGTGTTATCAGATTTTATAATTTATTTACTTGAAAAATTATGGAGTCATTTGATATCAAGCTAATTATAAATATTGCCACCGAAGATTTTAAAAACTTAAATCGTTTATAATAGTAAATGTGTGTTGGAATAAAAACATTATAAGATTATTAATGTTTAATCATAATGATTTTTCATTTGCTATTTGCTTTTCCGTGCCTAATACCAGTACATAAGATTTAGTATCTACATTCGTAAATTCCACATCGGGCTTATGTTTTATAGAGCTCCCTAGCGACGGGCTTAAGGTAGCCGGTCCTTTGCGGCACTTGTGGGTACATCTGACACAAAGCGTCTTGGTAATGAATAATTTGGATGGAGGGTTGCGTAAGATCGAGATAACTCGGGTATATTGGCATGCAGAGTACTGTAATTTAGTGGTGTCCTTCTTGGAATGAATTTTACAAAGGAATAGGATAGTGGAAGGGTTAGATTTTTTATAAGGGAGCGCTTTAGCGGAATTTCCATGAAACAAATAGACAAAACAGTAGAAATTGTCACTAGATATTTATTTTGTTCACCTATTGGCTGGTTATATGTATATAGAGTGTTGTAATATAATTCGAAACTTTGAATATGGTTTGTTTTGATAATTATAATTTTAATAAGTATATCTTTTATACGGAGATCTGAAATTCGGTATAGTGAACAATAAAATTGTTCCTTGGCTTAAAATTTTAACTTAAACACAGAAAATCCCAGCTCTACTTTAATCCGCTTACCAACTTCTGCCAAAAGTTACTCTGTAGTTTTTAAAGCCCCCAGTAGGATAGTGAAACAGTATGGGGAAACGTAATAACTTACTTTTTAATTAGGTTAAAACTTTTTTGAAATAAGTTATTTTAACGACTCGCCACAGGGTACCTAGGTGTAATAAGTATTAACGAATGGGTATAAACTTGAACTTAATCGTAAAATGTCACGCAACGTATCAATATAGGTAAGGTTTTATAGGCGTGATCCTCACGTATGGGTATGGCTATGAAACATCTCCCATCGTAAACCCAGTGAGAATAGATACATAAAATTTAAGCAGCGCTAAAGTTTAACCTATTTTATCATCGGAAGTAGTGCTCAAGAAGCTTTGAACGTTTTACAATCTTCAAAAGAGTAATAAAACTGAGAAATATGACGACTTTCAAATATCATTTTTCCCCAGGCAAGAGCCATTATCTGCTATAACTGATAGTTTCACGCTCGGTGTCGTATCCGAGGGATATTGCTGAGCTTTAAAATTTTTATTTGTTTGTTTCAGGAGAATGGATCTGATTACCAAGTACTTGATCATCGTGGCCTCGCTTCTGAGTGCAGAACTGGCCTTCACCGAGAGCAAATATGAAACTGTAACCAACTATATTCGGTACGACTACATACCTACGTTCATCAACGTATGCTATATAGAAGACAGGAAATCAAAAGTCCATTGCTACTGTGACAGTAATAAACAGAACCTTGCCACTCGCGCGGATTGCTGGGTATTCAGCGGGGGTATAACCGAAGAAGACCCAATCTGGCCCAATTTCTCATCGCAGTCCGAAATACAACATCTCACTTTCAACGTCAGGTCCGATGATGCATTAACTTTCATCCCAGCCAAAGCAATCGTGAGATTGGATAAGCTCAAGCACTTGACCATTCAATTCGGAACTATAAAAAGGATCACCCCTTACGCGTTTACAAACTCCTCGACAATAAGGCAGATAGTTTTGAAGTCTAACAGGATCTCGAGTCTAGATAAGCACTCGTTCTCGCAAATGATGATGCTCTCGAACCTAAGCTTGGATGACAACCAAATTTCCGAACTGAAACGGGACGTATTTTTCAATTTACCAAATCTACATATCCTCCATCTTTCTAACAATAACCTTAGTTTGATCCACGAAGGTTGCTTCAAGCATTTGAACAATTTAATAGAACTGAAGTTGGATAACAACTACATATCAGTTGTGACACGTGAAATGTTGGAGGGATTGGAAAATCTTTCTAGACTGAACTTGAGAAATAACAAACTGACTATGATCGGCAATTTGGCGTTCACTGATTTGTGGGAACTAAAGGAGCTGATGTTAGATAATAATGCGATTGAGTTTGTTTCTGAGAGAGCATTTGGAGGGCTGGGTCAGCTAAAAAGATTGACACTATCAGGCAACAGGATCGCAACGTTTTATGAGGATATCTTAGAGCACATCAATGGGTTAGTGGAGCTGGATTTGAGAGACAATCTGCTGTCGACGATTTCGTTTGATACGATACGACCCTTTGTCGAGAATGACAAAACCAGTTCAGCTGCAGTTTATTTGGAAGGTGAGTTTTATTTATATTTTCCATAATTTATTTCCTTATTGTTTATTTTTCTTGATTATCAAACCATTCCTTCCATTTCCAATATATTCATGACATTATAAAAAATCTCTGCCATCATTCTAAGCTCTCAAAAAAAATAGAATACTTAAAAAATGCAATTAAAATGTTAGTTGTACGACACCATTAAAACGCCCCTTGACATTTCTGTCAGGAATCCCAAAAAATTGACGCAAGACATTATTTCTTGGAAGGCATTGTCCAACACAATGCTCGTGAGCGACTCATTTGTGACCAAAGAAGATTGCGGATGACCTGAAGTCAAGAGCGGCTTTCAAAGGAATTTCCGCTGTCTTGTTAAGGTGGCACAATAGGGGCCACATTTACATTCAGGCCCAACAAATAGTTAAAAGTAACGAGGCCATCACTGGGCCACTGGAAACCAGAATCACTAACAGTTATTTACTTAACGGTTATTTTGGGTGTGGCCTTGTCGGTAACGAAAACGCCCTTGTTTCTACAAAGTGATATTTGGCCCACCAAATTGCTATAATAATTTTGATTTGTCACAAATTGGGTAATGTTTTGTAATTGGTTTACTGAAATCGCTATGAGAAGGCTGTAAACTGTTTTTGTAATACAAATTCCATGAATTTATATTATGCTTCAGTTTCTCTTCTGTTTTAACAAGAAATATCTTTGGTACTTACTTTAATGGTTTTATCAACTTAGGGAATAGATTAGGTAAATGCTAAGCTTTCATCAGCCTAGCCATATTTCCATGGAAAATTAGAATTTATTATTAAATACACATATAAATACAATAATAAAATTATATTATTATTAATTACAAATTGATTGAATAATTATGTGTAACCAACAAAAAGAGAGGTCCCTGTCAGAGATTTCTCAAAATGCTTGATCAGAAGTTGAATCAATGATAAGAAAAAGTCCTCCAAATGTTAGAACAAAATTTTTCTTCAAACTTTTATAATTCATACTTAAAAAAAACAATGGCTTTTACACTTAGTTTCTCAACTATGATTAAGTCATGTGTTTCAGTTTCGCGAGTTAGTCTATAATTAACTTAATTTTTTCTCTTCAATGTATAATTTGTAACACAACAACTTAATCGTTTTATTCTACGGTCGGTAGGTAGCTTTTTGTACATATTTTTCAAAAAGTACTTTTAAAAAGTTTATAAAAGCTATGAATTAAACAAATTCCCGAAAGGGCAGTAGCTACCCGTCATAACTTTCTACGTCACAAATCTAAGCAAGCCGCGAGGAAATCAAACCTTATACCGCAATACATAAAATGCAAGATGAAGGTAATATTTATAGGGTTTTCTCGGCGACATTGAAATTTATACGCATCGTGTGTTGCCCATTTCTACTGCCATATATTTCTGCGACCCTTTATAATTCACCTGGAAGAGGATCGGTTCTGATTTTCCTACTTATGAGATCTATTTAAAATTAAACAGTCCTTAGGATTCCTTATACTGAAGTCTTTTTTCATGGCTTAAATTTCATGGGATTCGTTGAGTTTGGTGTGAGATTTTAACGGGTTATTTATTTGTAATTTGCTCATACATGAACTTATGTTTCAAAGTTTTGCGTAAAACATTGCGAATGTGGACTTGGATACGACGAAGCTTCATTAATTTATTTCTTCATCAATAAACATTTATAAAACGAAGCTTTAAAACGGTTAATCATAATCATAAATATTTTATTGTACACAAAAGAGTCAAGACAAAAAAAATAACTACATGCACAATATGTGTAAATGAATGATTGATCCATTGAACAGTAGATTTCAGCAAATAATCAAATATAATGTATGTCTGTACTAAATAATTTTTTTAATATAATGTATGTCTGTACAGTGTCGGCACCGGCACCTTCTCTATTTTAATATACATAAATTTGACAACTTACAATTCTTAGAGGTCACACCACACCGACCATAAAAAGGTGAAAATAAAACCCAGGGACACGATAAGCTCATTTTATGGAAGCCATACGTTTCAGACTGATCCCCAATGGCCACTTTGTACTTTTATGTGGTGAAAATAATTCATTGACGATTGCTGAAATGAACTGAAGTGATTAATTCAATTGAGTTGAATTTAATGAACGTTTACATTACGAGACATATGAGCGGGTAGTCATTTTAACAATATTTAATTTAATCAGATGAAACATTTTTTATTCTTTTTAATTTAATAAAATATTGATGCCTAGCTTTATACCACAAAAATATTTTATTTTATCAGATGGAGGATCTTTTAATAGTTTTAATTTAAAAAAATATTGATGACTAGCTATACACCACAGAATATTGGTAGTAAGTATAAGGTTTGTAAACTCTAGAGATCTTCATAAGATCTGATAAATCGAAAGTGCGATTCATATGGCAATATTTTAGATGAAAATTATGCAGATAATAAAAATAATACCATAACATTGGTTATAATAATACTTATATAAAATTTTAGATATCACTCGGTACTTCCAGAGTAAAACTGACTTCAAAAACATTTTATTTTATGCGTACCTAGTATTTTCAATAAACCAAAGACCCTAAAGACGGTTAACTAACAAATTTTATATTCAAAAGCAGGAAACAGTCTGTTCTGCTCGATCGTCTTAAAATATTACTTTGTGAAGCACCTGAGGCCATAAACCTCGAGGCTGTTTGATAAGCTTATAAAGGGTAGATTACGTAACCGTGGCATAAGATTTGTGATTCACCTTCACTGAAGTCCCTCATATCCTTGCTAGAGAAGTATCAGTTTAATTCGGTAAGAGCTACGTTTAAAGCAGGTGTCGCAGTGGTTTATTATTTGAACATTAAATTTACGACAATATCAAGATATTTCATACTATTTACTGTTTAAAGTTTTTTTATTATTATTATTAGCCTGCACTGTCCTACTGCAGGGCAAAGGCCTCCCTTCCCTCCTTCCACTCTTCGCGACTTAACGCTGCGACAGGCCATGTGCGTTTTTTTAGGACTCGTATTTTAATAGAACATTTATAACCGAAGAAATTATTGGCTGTTCTTGTTATTTCCTCGTTAGACTGTAAAACATAATAATAATAAAATTTGTAATTTCTATTATATTATTAGTATTCCTAAGGAGTTTGTTTGGTTTTTATCTTTTAGAATCTACCGGTTCGTTTTTTTAATTGATTAAGGCCAATTATTACGGAAGTTTATAGACATAAAAGTAGCTTATAAATATAGCTTATACATAAAAGTTAATGTTTATTTGGGATTTTAAAATGTCGCGTGTTTTTATTTTATAATACAATTCAGACCAAACCAACTACAAGTTTTCTGTGTGAATGTGTCTAAGGGTAGGGTTATGCTCCGTAGGCATATTGCTTGAAAATATGGGAAACTTTGCGACCGTTCGTATTAAAGACCTTATGTATGGTTATTAGAATCCTCTATTAGGGATGTTAAAGTTTCACAGCATAAGTGCCGCTTAGGCTGTGTTCAGGTAGAGATTTCGCTGGCCATGTTTTGGTCGAAGTTTAAATGAATATTAGACCTTTTAAACACGGCGATTGCCTCGATTCTCTGCTTTTGATTAGCCTTAATAACATTTTGCTGGTTAACGTGTTTTGTTTTGGTAGTTATTAGCATTTGTTATACGTGTGATTGTATTGCTTTTATATGAGCGTTAATTGTAAAAGTTTAAATGTGTTGTTTGTCAAAACAATGTTTGATTAAAATCAGTAAATATTGCTTGGTTATCCATTCGGCAATCTAATGTTGCTGTGTAGATTATGTAGATATGAAAAGCTTTAATCAATTCATCGTCAAGCCTCGTTGTAAGCTCGTAGATTCTGTTTTAGGTACTTGATACCTATCCATTATATTGTATCGATAAGATTCTTCAACTTCAGCATATCGATAAAGTACCAGTATACCACGAAACAATTTACAAACAATACACTTTTCCGCCCTATCCATTACCAAGTTATTACATGTTGTTGCCTCAACTTACTCAAACAAACGAGGCTCGAGGTTTGGTTATAATCCTTTTTACATCTTACGTTTCATAGACAACCTCCTAAATCACTCTACGTGAACGAGAATTGCAGCCATATATTTCGGAAGATACCGATAAATTTTGCTCGTTTCCAACGAGAAAACAGCTTTTTATTCGTCCCTGTTTGTTTATTACCTACCTTATTCGAGAATTCTGATTACCGATTCGCAGGTTTGCTAATATTTGTATTGCAAACGAGTTTAACATTACTTCTGATACTTTGGTACTTTTTGGCTTTGTTGTTATACGTTGTCGCGATACGGTACACTTTGAAAATTTGTTAACTTTTTAAACGTGACTGCTTTCGAAAGAATATACCGAGCTAGGATTTTGCTCGACAAAATGCGGACGTGTTCTATACAAAATTTCAATTTTTCCCAATTCTTTTTTCAGTTTTATTTTTATTTTTCACGGAATGTATCAGGCTCGGGGTGGTATAAAAGTAGATATTTTAAAATGCTTTTCCATTAATATTTTAATCTTCTAATATATAAAATTCTCGTGTCACAGTTTTCGTTGCCATACTCCTCCGAAACGGCTTGACCGATTTTGATGATTTTTTTTGTGCTTATCCGGTATCTATGAGAATCGGCCAACATCTATTTTTCATCCCCCTAAATGTTAGGGGTAGTCCACCCCTAATTTTTTTTTATTTATATGGCAAAACAACGTTTGCCGGGTCAGCTAGTATTCTATATATTTTTAATAGACATATCGAATGTCGTTTTGTTGCAAAATTATTTAAATCTTTTTAACAAATCAAACATATTTGGTGTGAAAAAACAAATCTTAACTGCATTATTACTTACCATCTCTTAAATAGAATTTTCATGGATTAATAATATTAAATATATTTACAAAAAAACTTACATTAAGTAATTGAAATAGAAATAGAATTGCGAACTTAACCTTCACTTTTGGAGAATATCTGACTCAGGAAGAAAACAAACCTAAGGGCAACTGTACACTGTTATATCACCACAAAATTTTCTGGTGGGGAGTTTTTGAAGGAACCAAATTTTGATAAATCACTATTATCTATACAAACTTTAACTAAAGAGCAAGTTAGGCCTAAACAACTACAACGCGGGTAAAAAACCGCTGTAAGTTTTGCACAAAGGCGAGCCTCGTGACCGCAGCCGGAAATGCCCAAGTTTATATTAACAAAGGATATTGTGTCCATATATTACCCTCACTTGGCTAGTTTATAACTTCATGGACCTTCTTCATATTTCTATGGAATTAGGGTATGAAGTGCATTTTACCGCAATTATTATCATAGAACATCAAAAAACGCTGTCCATATCCTTCAGTCCACGAAATCTGCTGCCGACAAACTGTTATCAGGATATTTATTTAAAGATGGATAACAGCGTCATTCTGTTGGGTAATTGCTGCGATCACCTACTCTTCTGGTAAGCGACACAAATCCACTTGAACCTATATTTGGTATTATGTGCCTGTGCATCATCATCATCATCCCTCATTTTCACGTATATCTCGTCGAGAGAAAAGTCCCTGTGTTTGGTTACTGGGACATATATGGGTTCTCTATGATGATGGTGTGGCTTAAACTCTTACTGTACGTGGTATTTTACATTAATTTAATTATTTTTAAAATATTTATAAAAGGTAGATCAAAAGAGTAGATAGATAGTATTAAAGGTCAAAGGAGAAAGTGTCTCGTCTTTTTTAGTAAAAATCTGGCCAGGTAATATATCCAAAATAGAATTTGGTGAATTAGCGAGAACTTGGACATATCTTAACTCGGAAATAGACGGATTAATCCCGTAGCGCCAAGTTAGCTGCCGCGGTTAGATATAAATTGGAACCTAGGTTTTGAACTTAACTATAGTACTGCAACTAAGAGCCAATTTCAGCATTGAACCTTAATTGGAAGTTTAAATCAATCTAAAATGTAATGTCTACGATAAATAATAATTAAAACGTGACGAAAATAATTAAATATTTTCAGCATATGCAAAGCTTAGATTTAAAAAGTGGTGATTTTCCTTATATGTATATCCAAATAAATCCTACCTTTAGTAACTATTGCTTAAAGACTGCTGAGTCACTTGCAAAAAAAGACATAGACAATTATACAAAACACACACTACATTAGTTAGTTGAAAGATTTACGAGTGAATATTATAGTATTTTACATATTAAGTTGGTCTTAAATTTTTTGATAACGTATCTTACATTATAACATATTAAATATTTTTGGTAAATAGGTATATTTGTGTTATTTATTTAATACAATGAAAGATACAGTATCATGCTAAAATAGTTAACTCAATCTAATATATAAGTTTAATTTTGTGAGCATAACCTACAGATGCTAGGTAATTGAAATGAAATATAAATAACTGGAAGTCGAAAAATTCATTTTATTTCAGTATTATTGAGAATCTCGAACAGATCCAGGGTGTTCGAAGAATTGGCTTGTTTCTGCTTTATTAAATTCCTTTCCAAGAGTATTCGTTTGAGTCCTTTGACAATTACCTAGGAACTATTCATTCTTATCATCATAATTACAATGCTTGACGAACCTAACCGAATCTAGATCTATCTTTTACAATCTGTATTCTACATTTAATTTGTGTTGAAATGGGGTGGGTGAAGATAATTATGTATTTTTCTTGAAATGGCCATTAGTTTGTAGAAATAATGTAGAAATGTAGCTGTTTATGTCCACTAACAAGGCAATTAATCAGGGTAAAACTGCGCTTCGAGTTTACTGTGGATGTCTTTTCCGAACAAAACAACTCAAAAACCTTTATAAGAGTCATAATTAAAATTGATTTTCATCATTTTCATACATTATAAGTTTTTAAGCCGGCGGACACTCGGTTACATAATTTCAGGTTCTAGTTTATATTTTATTAGGGATTTCCTGTTAAAAAAATGTTGCTTCCTATTTGACTAAAACAATCTGTGACAAAAATATAAGAAGCATGGTAATTCCGGTCTTTAAAGTATGAAAATTAAGTAACTAGAATACCATTAGGCGAAACAGAACCGGCGGAGGGATATCAAATGAAATCTTAACTGCAAACGTAACGTCTTATAAGCTCTAGACTCGGCCAACAAATACGTTCCTCTCATTAAAGTCTATATTACTTTGCAAACTAGCACCAAAGTACACTAATTAAGTTGATTTCCACGCAGATAAAATTTAACCACCATCACAAACCGTCAAGGGTTATTCCACAAAAGGAATACGCGTTACTAAAAGGAGTTTTGGTTTCAGGTAACCCACTCGAGTGTGATTGTCGCCTGTCGTGGGTCTACGCGCTTCGCAACGAGACCAGAGACAATACACTGAGGAGTGCTCTCGAGAAAGTATCGTGTGTTGTAGACACGGCGCTCGAGAGGCGCATGGAGGAACCGGAAGACGCACACATCGAAACAGAAAACGTACTCGCAGACGACAATTACGAATACGATTACAAAGAAGATTACAACGAACGGATTAAACATAAGCCTAGTAAAGCTAAAATGCTCACAGTCATCCCTCTTACCATGCTTCCATGCCCGAAGGAGCTAATGGAAACTATAGATGAATCTTACGGACATCCAGTTCAGAATGAGATTAGGTTGAAAGCTTTTTCCAAAGTCAATAAAGTATCCCCAACTTTTGCATTAATTCTTCTTTCATCGTTGCTGTTCAAGTTTTAAAACATTAACGGACACAATGTTTAACAAAGATATTTGTGATATTAGAGTTGTAACTAGATTATCTGTGTACAAATTTATTAAACGTGTTCTCTATAGATTTTATTATTATAATTATAACTGTAAAAATGTTATTCTATTTATATTCTATTTAATCTGTATATAGCCGAGTTTAACTAGGAATCTGTTTAAAATGATATAAAAACGCTGTTACACAAACTTGCCAGCAGCCTCGTTCAAATGTAATTTAAAATACCGTTAAATAATTTCATAAAGCGCTAACCAACATAAAATTCTGGGCTCGGTAAAATAATCGTGTTATTATTGGAGCATAAACTTCGCACGGGAGTAATAAAGGTGAAATGTAAAGTAGAATTACGCGGGAAATACATAACACAAAGAAATGGCATCAAATTACGCAGTTACAGTAAAACAGTAGATACGAAGTAACAAGGAAACTCTCCAAACAAAAACACGGATAGGAACTGAAATTGTTCTTATTTCTTTCAGCTCGTTTATTTTTCTGTTGAACTGTACAACTGGGTTAGCAGTGTCTTTGCAAGTGACAATTACACTGAAGTTTTATGCAATATCAATTTTTGCTCTTTAATATTAACTTTAATTGTTACATTATAATCCAGCTTAAATTTTAATCTGGAAACGCTAATGATTTTTACTTAGTGATAATTAAATCCGAAAACGCAAGATCCGTAAAAAGATTAATCTCAGTTGATTTTATTTTTAAACATAACATTATTGTAATATATGTATTGTATGGTACGTTGTATTTATTTATATTTTATTTATCATAATTATCAGATTTTTTAGAATAGTGAATTACAGCTGAAAACATTTTACATCTTTAAAGCTTTCTTTTAGAACTTACATGAAACATGTCTTTAATTATTATTGAGTTTTTGTTATTTTTTAATTTATGAGGAATGATTGATATTAACATAATTATTATCAAATTTTTACCCATTAGCGATTTCTGCTCTATGTTTCCACGTAGAATAATTATTTAAGCTTAGACATTTCATAACAAAATAATGCTGTACCAAGTCATACCTTAATTAATGTTTAAATAATTTTTATAGAATATAAATCTTAGTCTTTGTAAATAAATTGTTACAATAGCTATAAAAAAGGCATGTTACTTTTTATTAATGACACCTTTGTACACTCAACAGGTGCAATGAACGTATTTTTTATATTTGTTGTTTTGTTGAACCTATGATTACTCTAAAAGTAAATTTAAGGTCACACTGTGACCATAAAGTGGATTGCATATTTGAAAGAATTCCATAACTATGACCTACCTCTAAACATTACTACGAAAGAAGAAGCCGTGTCGGCTAAGTGGGAGCATGCTCGACTTTCAATCCGAAGGTCGTGTGTTCATACCCTGCCGCGCAGATTTGAATTTTTTCTTTGAAAATCAATATGAGTGGTCTAAAAACACTTTTTATAACGGTGAAGGCAAACATCGTGAGGAAACCGGCGTGGTCTGAGAATTCTGACGAGTTTGAAAAGGACGTCAGGTGTCTGTCTATGTATCTGCCTTTGAATTTCATTTCATTTTACATCCGTAGTGTAAAATTAATTCAAAGGTAGATACATGAATGCATTGATTAACTCGATACCCACTGCAAATAATCCAACATTACCTGCATAGCTTCAGTGAATTGGAGAATGGATTCACGACCGCATCAGCCAAATCGTGTGTTCAAAATATCATTTCATGAAACCACTGAATCGTAATAAACAAAGATACCGGGGACTGCATTTATGTGATGAGAGATTTTCCTTTACATTTTAGTGTGTTTTGTAAAGCTTATATGAGTAATTGATGACAGATGACGTTTTGGCTGAAAAGTTCATTAATGATCATAAGAATAAGATCTTATATATTGAATTAATTTTAATGATATGTCGTAGATGATTTATAAAATTAAACTGTATTTTTAATTGTAAAATATTTTTCAATTCATTGCTTTTTCTTTCTAGAATTCATCCCATGTTATAAATTTATGATATTAGCCTCGTTCGGTTTCATTTCGTTTGAGGCAGTCTTGAGTGTAGATATAATTTTGTTAGCTTTGAAATACCCATTTTCCTCAATTTGAGTGTACAAAGGACCACATTAATGTTTATATTCCAAAATGTTTAATATAAGTGTACAAAGTAATTATTATTGTTAAATTTCATGTATTTAATATGTTAGGCTATTAGTCTTCGATTCTGTTGTATTAAATATTTCTACACGTGATGTGAGTTTTTCATTTCTTAACCTTTACTCGTAAAAACCTACCTTTGTTTGAAAAAAGTATTCTTTCCGTTAGTTATGTATGGAAATAAAATAAAAAATAATTTCTGTCTTTATTTTATTGTAATAGATTAGCCTATATACCTTAATTTACACATATTTTTGTAAACGCCAACAGTTTTATCCTCCTACAAGGCACATCTTCAAGACTGCGTGGACAAAACAAATTAAATAAATATTTGTCCAGCGCACACTATTAAGAAATTGTCATAACCGATTTATACAATTAATTACTTTAGTTTAGAAAAACAAACTGAGTCAATAAGAAAAACAAATATAAAGCTAAATTTTATATAGGAAACAGTACAAAGCTTGGAACATTCCATAACCAAAAACAAGCGCCATCTTCAAATTCTCTTTCAAATATTATTGACTAATTCAAGTTATTTTGTTATAACATTCCAACTGTGTATCCCGAGACTGTAATTAAACATCACTGTCCACTTCTAACTAAATTGTGCGTGAAAATCAAAACACAAGCATCGAGTGAATTATTATCCTTCAAAATACTTGGAAACTCGGTTGATACATTCCATTGTATAGATTCTACTACTGAAAATTGTATCACCGCTACTCCAAACAGTAGAATTTTGTGGTTTTATAACGCCTTTAAAAATATGTATAGCATTTGAAGCGTACTGCTCTAAAAGTTCAATGAAAATGTAAAAATAAAAATTTCTAGATTATTCTATGTTCACGTTGGCTTAGTGACTTGTACCGTTAATGTCTATGCTAAGTGTGTCTTGCGAGTCTTCTACGAACCTTTACCATAAAGAAGACAAATATTTGTAAAAATAAATTTATGATTAATAGCCAAAATATCTAAAAGTCTGCTACAGTCTTCTTTCGTCTAGGACTATAAAATAAATTCTAACTAATAGGTATTATTTATATTTGGAAAAATACAACACTAATTTCAAGGCCAAAAAAAGACTTATTTTTGTCTCATTTAAAAATAGGTACCGTGCAAAGTTCATTCCTAAAATAACATTGTTTACAACATCTCCCCAAATTCTATTGATATAATCAATGTGGAGGGTTTATTTGAATGTCATAAGTCGTAATTAATCTTCGGACTGAGCTAAGTTTAACCTTGTGGTTTCGGTCTATGAATAATATCTTTTAAATTGAATCACATATTTTTCTCTGGGGGTTTCGCCTAAGTGATTTCTGATTTGTATACTAGAAGAATGGTTGCAAATTAGTTCAATGTTCTGTGTCTTACTGTGATCGCCAAGCCTCCTGGTAAGCGTAGTGATTATACCCATTCTCAAGACCATAATTAAGGGTTTTATTGGAGAGACCCACGGGTTATTACGAGTATTTTTTACCCGTAATAAGCCGTTGGCTATATAGTCAGTGGTGGGAAATAATATTTGTTAGATGTTTTTAGTCTTAGACTGGCACCGCACGCCATAAACAAGCTTTTCCGAATACAACATGATTCGACTCAGAATCGATATCTTTCAAAAGTGCTAATCATTAACCCAAATTTTACACAAATATTAATTAGATAGGTACTTCTAGTAAATAAACCATACAAAAACAATAAACATAAACTAGAACAACCACACGAAAAAATTGCGCGCAGCGGTTTATAGTAGTTATTAAATTAAATACTTTATAAACATTATTTTTTCGTAGACCGCATACCACACTTAAAAGTTTAAACCTAATCAATCTATTTCAAACATGGGTTTTTGCGCTCATCATTTTATATTGCTTATAATAATTTATACGTTCATAAATAAATTCCAAATAAATCACAATAGAGTATAGAGACCAAGTTGCCTTGAAAGGTCACGAACAACGAAAATACAAAGCATCAAGGTTTTGGTGAATTTTTGTAAGAACCGCATTCACAGACTGTAGTCATGATTTCTTTTATACTAGTTTGAGCTAGACATTTTTGAAATATTTTTATAGTTTGGATAATAGCTTTATGAAATTTGACGGAATGTTTTGGTGACTGTTCATAATACCAATTACCCTTGGGCTTGTTGATCGTATCTACTAGTAGGTATAGTGATTTTTATTACAAATGAAATGTTATTTTTTTGTGGTTTACGGTAAATACGTTATTTATTTTGATCGTGCCATATACTCGTAACTACAGCGCACTTGCATTTGTAAATATTATGTTAATGTATAAAATTGCAGCGTTAAATTCCCAACTTTAAAAGACGAACCAAAAGGGAATATTTATCTTTTACTGGATGTTTTAATGGACGAACAATTTTGTGCCAAATGTGAAACATGAAGGATTTAGTTGTAACTGAACCAGTTCATAAAAAAATATCTTATTCCTGATATCCAGTTTGCTCCTGATTTAATGTACCTACCTATATAAACATCTATATACTCCGAGCAGAAACATCATACGAAGAATGACATTTCCTATGATTACATTTTAGGGAGTCTGTCTTATTTCCAACTGCAGACGTTAGGCGACTTAAATGATGAAACTGAGTTGAGGACAATTTGAGCAAGTTCTTTAGCATTTTGAAGTTAGTTGATAAACAATTTCTCGATGAAATCGTAGACAACCATGGCAGCTACCTATTCACTGCACAGCTTATTGTAATAATTTAAATGAGAATTATTAATCTGTCAAAGTGTCCACTAACTACTGACGCAGTTTATACCGCTGATAGGAATCAGTGTTATCAGAAACACCGCAGCAAATAAATACCGCGGGATTATGTAAAATACTTAGTGGCGGAATACCCGGTTTACCGCTGCATTGTAAAGGCTTGCGTACATTAGAACGTCGAACTAAGTGCCCCACATTGCATTACACTCCTCTAGTATTCTGGTTTCTGCCTTTTAGTATAAGCAAGACAAGCTTAGTTCAAGACAACATTGTTGGTGGCACTTTAGCTCGCCCAAGAGCTCACGTACGAAATTAGGCGCTCATAGCATTATACGATGAAATATCTACATTCTAGACTAATATACCAGTGTAGCAAATACGTTAGTTATGAGAAATGCTCTGAAGGTTGTAGGTTCGTATCATTGTAAATATCTGAACTCATAATTTTTGTATAAAATAAAGTAAAAAATTAAAAACCGTTTTTTAAGACAAACAGATATCTTAAACAATAATACTCCATATTAAATAAAGAGTGTCCCAAAAAGGCTACCAACTCGGCATTTGTTGTAGCATATCCCAGAAACCAGCATGGGTTTGTAGTTGTTGGATTGATTGATTCATCAAATTAAACTAACTTTACCTTTTTTCTAGATTCTATTTTTAATGTTGATAATTGGTTTTATTTGGGCCGCGGAGCAGATCAAAATTCGTACCTCCTGTCATTTCGCCCACGCACCTTGTTCGCATATATGAAAAAAACCGTGTCCTGATCTTCTAAATAATAGAAGAATTAAATAGGAGGCTATGTAGGAGGAACAATGATAAGTAATAACAGGTCAATGTGCGAAATTATAATGTCGGTAGGTACTGCAAAATATGCTGGAATATTCAAACTTTATTAGTCATGTGATGTTCGGTAATTGTTCCAAGCGTGTGTAGCTATCAGACTTCTAATTTATTTGACTTTTCTGATTTATCTTCAGAATTATATGGAAAATAATCACAGAAAATGTATTCTGTAGAATATTGTATATATTTGCAATAACGTTCTCAGCTGGCAAAACTGAGCATGTATTTGAAATCAAAAGCTTCGATTTATCACGCTATAAACTAGTATGTAGAATTGCAAAATTTAAACTTAGTTTAGTCATGCATTTAAATGCACATATTTACTTATATCAAGTCTTGTTAACCACTCATAGTTTATATTTTTTTTTATTATCTACCATTTTCTCGTCATTTTGTCTGCCTCGTCTGCCTTTAATAGCATTTTATACAAATAAAAAAAAAAATTACAGTAAATAAAATAAAAAAAAAAATTATCTACTTCTTGAAAGCTGTACAAGAATTAGAATGGCGACGAACCCAAGCATCTGCTTAAACAATTTGGCGCTCATAAAACCGTAACAGTTTCCAAAAGATTGCCAGAACCCGGACACCAAGGGTCAGTGACTGAGCAAGTCGACACGGATCTGCATCCGGAACTGCCTACACGTTTGGTTTTACCGGCATCAAAGTAATTGTGCTTATTGGGATATGGGTTGTGAATGCGATTGCTGCTAAAAATATAATAAGTGTGGATGGAGCTATAGGGATTATATATGAGAGCCTAAATTCTCAAATGTTGAATTTAGATAGAGCTTCTTTTCGTCAAACGTTTTATTTTACCTATATAGTGATTGATTAATTTAAGCTTTCAGTGCTTAACTGACTGCTCGAGAAAGAAGGTTACGTTGTGTTCTTGTAACTGTTCGTTTAGTCTCTTTTGCTTTGAGGTTAGGCGCTAACGCGCTTATACCACATTAATTTGTATTTAATTATCTTTATTGTTATCATAATTTCACCCGTTGGACGTCCACCGCTGGATATAGGTCTTAATTTAATATTTGTTGTGTGTATAATATAAGTACGTATGATTAGTAAAATAATTATAGAAAACTAAATCAGGGATTGTGTTGGATGATTTATGTGGACCCAAAAAGTCGAGTTAATTTATCGAAAGGTCTCAATTTAATTACCGCCTTGTCGACTCATAATTTTAAATATGTATTTTTTTCAAATGAAGTTTTGGTCAGTCTGCTATAATTTTGGGTTATTTGTCATCTTTTTACTGATGCTTGCTTATTTTTGAGCCTTTTATTTTCTTTCTTTAAATGGAACATTTAAGAAAATCAACAAAACTAGCCTAATACGAGTACGTAATACGTATATTAGCGATAAAAATAAAATTGCCTTTGAAATACGTACCTATATTATTTTACATTTTCTTAAAACAACAAAAAATATAAACAGTTATTATTTACGGGTATTTTTTATTTATCAGCAATGCAGTCTCATAACTTCAACCTACTTCATAAGCAACTCGTTTTTATGAATTTATGATGAAATGTTTAGTACACCTGCACTAAAACCAGAGCCAATGGTTTTTCCGACGTCCGAAGATTCCATATTCAATCCAGTTCACAGCATCAGAATAGCTTAAAATAGTTGGCATTCCTAATTCAAACTGTTTTCCTTATTCAAATTATTGTTGGTCTCTTCCAAATACGTTACCAGTCGATAGGTAGGTATATAGCATACCAAACGCCAAACAGAGCAAGCATTGATTATGCAGGCGCCAGCATTCTGTTGAATTTTATTGTACAAAATTATATCACGGACGTATTTGATACGTTTTTGCTTCATTGGAATTTTTGTCATTTGTAGTTTTCGGATAAATTTTAATCACTGGGCAAATAGTGAATTTGGTTTGATAAAGTGTAATTTACCTACCCCTATAGACAAACAACTCTATGTTGTGTAATAGATTCTGTTGTGGTTATTTTGGTTCAAGAATCAACAGTTTTTTTTACTTTCAGAAATGTATTTACCGAAATCCAGTAGGTACAGATTAGATTCTGAGTATTCAAATGTGTTTATGTAAATCAGTTTGCTGTGACGCCCGGCTGTCGCAAATCAGAGCTATAAAAACAATTTAGAGTAGGTTTTTGGATACAATGCTAATGAATCTAAATATTTGGTCGACTTTTATGTTTTCGCGTCATAAATACCTACTTTTACTGTATTTTTTTCTGGAATGTAGGCGCCAGAAATATGCGTCGCAAATAAACAAGCGGATCTAGAGTTTATGTTCGGGAATGTGCATTAATTTAAAATTAGTAGATACTTTTTGCCCATTTTGTATATCCATCATCATTCAGCCGTATGAGGAAAATACAAGAGTTTAGCAATGAACAAATACATTATACACATTTACTTATATAAAATATATATTAGGTATTGTAGAAATTATTTATTTTATTTTTATAGTACTAGGTATTTAATTCGAATGAGCGATCGATAGGGCTGAAAAGTTTTCGAATACAGACCGCAGATCGGTAAACCCTGCAATGTAAGACCCATGCTATTGGAGCGCTGTAGCGTGACACCTGTGAAATTAACTGATGTATAAATTCCCCAAGTCCAAAATCATCATATTCAGCCATATGTAGACGAGAGAACGTCTGGAGCAAATTAACTGCGGGTTACCTCGATATTTACCTTCACCGTTTAAGCACGAATGTAGAGCGCATATTAATTGTAGACAAAACATATTCAAAGTTATTACACCCAGAACCTATTTGGTACGAATCCATAGAGTGGAGCCCTGGTGACCTGTAATACAGGTTTCTTACAAAACCTACATCAGGCACCAGCCTTCACAATATAGGTTCAACATAATTATAAAAAGTCTACCTTATCTACTTGTGTATTTAATACACAAGTAGATAAGGTAGACTTTTGTATTTACTTTAAGAGAACCTTTGTGAAGGAAATAAATGAATATTTTATTTATTTATTATTATTTTATTTTCTACAAGAAATTCAATATGGCATGAAATAATACGCATTAAAGCTTAGGATTTTATAGTGTGACGTCATGTTTACGTAAACTGCTTTTACATAAACCAAAATAGGTACGTGTAATATGACGTCTAGATTACGATCAATAGTGATCAGCTGATCACCCGTGTTGAGTTACAAATAGTGCAACTAAAACGACTTTCTCTAATATATAATAAGAAAAATACCTTCAACGAGACCTACGGGAAAGGACAGGGTAGTAAGGCAAGACGGAATATTAAAATAAAATAAAAATAAATAAAATAAATGTTTATTTCAGTACTTATGTTTACAGTTTGTAAATGTATTAGGAGTTCCCTTTTAAGCAAACACTTGCTTGTGTTAGGGAAACTCCGCTCTTGCCCGTGATAATTTTAATTTTAAAGTACAATAATAGTGAAAAATATTATGTCATGGTGTGTATCGTGATATCGGCAAAGTTCTTAGTCCCACACGGCATGTGTTATTAAGTTATTATTATATAAATCGGATAATAAAATAACAACTAAAAGATGCTTATCTGCAACGATACAATTTTAAAAGAGAACCAAAATCTAAACTGCATTATTTTTCACACAAAATATAAACTTTATTGTATTACCTAAGTATAAAAAAATTACTAATGGCAATAACATTAGTAAATTTTATCGATAAATTTTCTATGTAAGGTTAAATTTTGATATTTTATCTCATAAAACCACTGGAATTAATATAAAATGTGACAAGGGTTTTATGACTATTTTACGATTTTCGACCAAAACATCCTTTCGGTTCAACCCTGTTGATGTTCTCTATAGAGTATATTTATGATACTTATTTAATTGAAAAACAAAAATATTTTTTTGCAAATGGTTATTTTTTGACTATTTTGGTACATATTAATAGAAAAAAAAAGTACAATGTATTTAAGCAACTATTATTAACTTATTTCATGCCTGTTGGATATTTTAAAATGGAATATGATTTGACGCAAGGGAAACAAACATTTATCTAATGTCACAGATAGGTACATATTTTAACCTTATCTTGACTTAGTTCCTGGTTTCCTATTTATATCTATTAACTTACATCTAATGATAACCTATTTCACCCTTTGTTATGTACGAGTATAATAAACACTTACAGCCTTATTCATAAAAGCTCTTAATCCACGTCTTAAGCACGACTTAACTAATCAACGAATTAAGCCCTAAGAAGTGTTTAAAAGTTTTGTATTCATAAACCTAACTTAAAAATTACTTATCTAAACAATACTTTTTTTTTTTAGAACTGGTAACTTTTTGGTAGAAATAGTAGAATCTAGCCTTATCATAGATATTAGGGATAATCTGTGGGCCGTATGCTCAAAAAAAAAAAACGAAATTTGACAGAACAGTTCTGTTGTCAGCTGTGTTTTGTTGTTATTGTACCAAAATATTCATGGTGTTGTGACGAAGTTTGGTTAGCTCGTGTTTTTGTTCAGTTTTAGACTACAACTACTTATTACTTCACAATATCCAGAAAAAGAACATAAGTTACGTACTTATGCAAATGATAAAAGAGGAACATAAAAAATACTTCAAATATTGGAAGAAGAGTTGGAATATTGGGAGAAAAACTAGAAAAAATAATAATAATTGTAATTTATTGAAAATGGTTAGGTACTAATAAATATGTTGCGAGTTAATTCATTGGTGAATTGTGTTTGTTTTACCTTCATCATCATCTTCACTGTCAGACTCTAGTTACTGCACTGCAGTACGCAAATATGGTGTGGAAGGATATCCACTGTCTCCTAAAAGTTTTCTTCCTCTAAATTCACTTTCTAAGCTGACTCTCACGAAAGATGCGAGCATCATGAGTGCTTCACCTCCAACGACATACCACATCACAAATAGATATATTAGGGCCACACACAACCTGCAAAAGGAAATTAAACAAATAACTATGGATAGGTAAATTGGTAATTTCATAGATTTTCAGATTGAAGACATAATATCAATGCTAGGCAAGTAGTTTCCTAATATCTAGCTCCTGACGTAGGTACCTAATGGAGAGAAACCATCAAGGAGACCAAGACCCACAAAGGGCTATATTGCAAGACTTACTTCCTGCAATATAGTAAAGTAGAAAACCTTTGTATACAATGAACACTAACCTCATGTCGACCCCAGTGCCTGATCACAGCCATTACTTGAATGTGAACAGGTATGCCGCCACCTTTTGTATCAACCGAGTCGTCTTCTTTAACAATATTTATTATTTTGTTCATGTTCTCCTTAGAAAACCTGCACTTTTTTCTAAATTCCACTTCATCATTTTCCACCATCGGATCTAACCTGGTTTGATAAACTTTAGTACGAGATTGCCAAAATTCGTTTATATCTGCTATATCTTGCTCAAAATTATTTGAATAGTCACCGTAGGTAATCAAAATAATCCAGTTCCATTATAAAATATTGTAAACAAACAAGCAAATCAGCTGTTTATTAGCATCCATTTTCTTGTATAAGGAGTTAGGAGAGGTGTAACACCTCCTTACCTTCAATAGCTGTCAAGTTAAACTACCTATATAGGTTGTTTAATTTGACAACTATTTAAGTACCAGTTTAAACAGTTGATTTGGTTTAAACAACATTTATGAATACAAAATTACGTTAAGCATTACTTAAAGGCTTACTTAAAATTAAACAGTGTTTATGAATAACGCTGTAAGAAAATATACTTTAACTAGACATGTCAACTAAATGTCAACTTGTATCTTCATAAATTTAGTTATTTAGCTACGGTTTACATTCCCTGAAGCATAATTTTGTTCTAGAATGACGACATCAATTAAGTCACTCATGACTCCGAAAATATGCCGACTTAATTAAATACAGCTAGACGCTACTCATTAATCGGTCGGCAACATAATTAAAATAATACCTATATCCTGCCAGGTGTCGCCAGCGTCAAGATTGTAATAAAATGAAGAACCGTAGAAAAAAAACCAGGCTGTGATCGGTCGTCATTTACATTTATTGGTAACGAATTCCTATCAATAACAAATTTGCATTTTTAATGACGTGTGTGATGTGTTGATGTACGGTTCCGGAATTTACTAAATTATGATCATCACTATGATGTATTTGATAACCTTCAATGCGTCATAATTACGATATTAACTAACGAGTCATTTTATAATCATTTCTGAGATCACTTGTTACTTTTTATTTCAGAAAATGTGTGTCTATACTAATATTCCGATGTGGTGGCGGATTTGTAATAGTATTACACCGTCGTTAATAAAATTATAAAATAGTTATACAGTTGTACAATAGAACACACAGTCCTCAGACATAAAAGGATTAGTAATGTGTATTTATATTTGTCAAAACCCCAATCAATATTATTAAACACTTGCCTACTTAAAGGCCAAATTCTCAGTGTTCTATGTAATAAAAAGTGTTCCCATAAATAACTTAAAAATAATACTACTAAATTTGTCTTGGCGTCACCAACACGGATCTACACAAGATTAATAAAAAGTTTTGTTTACATCCACAAGATGAATCACACGAAAAACCACTCGCATTCCTTCCAACGACCTTAAGAAGGCTGTTGATAGACGAGCCAACACGCGCTGGCAATGAATCTTGATGACGGTCAAATAGTAGTTTACTTATGTATTTGATTTTCGACGCACAAGTCCCGGCATTTTCACCATAATGTATTAATGAATGGAGTTATTTGGGTAACTTATAGTTCGAATTTCACCACGTCGTTGAATTGAGAGTTTAAGTTTATTCGTTACACACAACATTAAAATCGTAATTATGCCAGATCTGTATCTTTTGGCAGAGGTTTTCCAAATAAATCCATGTTTTTGACGCATGTTCAAGATTTAAAGGTCGCTTCTGACTACTTATTGCCAAGTATATCAGAAATGACCTACTATCATATTTATTTGAAATATTTGTGTCAATAACAAATGATAAAGCGTTTGACTAAACTGTTTTATTATATGTTATCCACATGAACTGCAGTTCAAGAGCATTATGAATGTCATTTAAGGTTATCATAACTATTTGAGAACTAGCTTTAGCCCGTGGTTACGTTCTATAGTCAAAAATTATAGAACATTAGGTAAATAAAAGAAAAAAAAGAATTTAATTAAATTAATTTTCCCATTCGAAGTTTTTGGCGGTAAAAGTAGCCTAAATATATCAGTTTACAGGAGTTAAAAGACCAGTATATTTACTAACAAACCAGTCATTTAGTAGATAAAATTATTGTTATTATTTATTTATATCCATTTACTAACTAGAAAGTTTAGCCTAAGTGAAATGAAGGTTGCGTCAAACGACTAAAACATGAATATAATCTGCTAATACTGAAATAAAAATAAAAAGACAGAGTCAAAATCTTGCCACCTTGAAACACTAGACGCTATCTAATCATCTCTCGTCTGTAATCCGCCAGCTCTGAATAAAAACAAGATGCGCACGCGACCATCGTCAGTTCACACACAGCCTCACACGAGAAACGTAAAGAACACTCCATTTCAAAATATTACTTAACTTTGTTATCAAAATGGTGCCAAAGATGTTGATTGTCGTTATGTTGGTCGGGTCGGCGTGCGCGGCGACATGGTTCGGATATCCTAAGAAGCCTAAAGAATTCGGTGAGTTTATTATACTTCAAATATTTTACTACGATTAAATTCTATTGAAATATTTTACTATTTTACGATCAAATGGTTACTGAGAAAAGCTTCTTCCATTCCTCTTGGTATGGTTCTATGAAATGCGTAAATCAATTTAAGCTTTGCATTGGTGGTAACAGTTGCAGTGTGGATTGTCGTAATTTTTCGTCTTATAAACTTTACAAAACGCATTATTGAGAGTTGAAACGTAGTGTTTTGTGTGGCTTTTAAATAAAAGTGAAAATTTAATCAATTCAATTTATTCAAATAGAAATATTATGTAAGAATCAAAGGTTAGAAAATCGTTACGCTCGCGATATCGCAAAACTCAAAGTAGGTATCATACTAAAACAGGTCTTACGTTACAATGTTTATTAAGTAGATATTCTTTAACACTTAAGGTCAGATTATATCTACGTACATCGAATGTGCGAGACCCGTGTTGTAGCGGTCAAACTGTATGACAAGATAATACCAAACAACCCTTTGTATAGAAAGTACTTTAACACCCTTAGACCATACAGATATGGCATGTTCTTTACCTGTAGATATAAAAAGACCTTTAGCTAAGTATAAGTTGAAAAGTAGATAAAGATTTACGGAAGCGTATCAACGAAATAAATTTAATTTTCTTAATTTCAGTAAAATTATGTTTGAAACGAAAATGTGATGTAAATAATATAATTATTTTACTCACAATGTTCCAATTTAAACAATAATTAAAATGTTATTTACATTTCATTTTAAGTTATGATCAGCAAAGATGGATGCTGTTTAAATTATGCAGAGAATTAATTCACTGATTTCATTTCGAAGTAGTCATTGTAATTTTATGTTTTTATCTTAATGTATTTATAATTTAGTGATTTTATTTGACTTTCGACTTTGGTTTTACCAAATTGGCATTGCGGATCTACTGTGCGGGAATTCCGACATCATCAATTCAAACTTTCGTTTGAGAAGCAATTTACATGTCCGATTACTTTTTTTCTCATCACATCGTTAGATATTTTTGTTTATGATTCGAATGTTTGTAAGACAGAGAATAAAACATTTACAGCCATTTAAAGATTTAATATTCAGGTTTTATGTAAGTATGTTGTGAGCAAATCATAATAATCAAACTTAATAACTATCTCTAATTACATATTTTTAATGATTTTAATTGTAAAGTCTTTGGATTATACGCATTAAGTACTCACAAATAACAAAAACAACTGAAATACAAGTTTAAATTTAAAAAAATGTGTAGGTACGGGGTCAAGGTTGTTTTGTCAAGGTCGAATCACAAGGACTGTTTATGTAAATTAATAGCCACTCATTCGATATTTTGCACTTACAACCTTATTTTTATTCCACTCAAATAATTTGCGAAAGTTATTATGTGGAATGTCAACAATTTAAAAATAATGAGGGAAAAACGCTTTAACTGCACAATTATGCAGTTACAATCAAGTTGTGAAATAACAGTTTTAAATGTTAACTAAAATAAGATAATTTAAAAATCGTTTAAAAAATAATACTTTTAGTCTTTAGTGTCCCGCTGCTGGGAAAAACATTTTTTAAACCATATCGGTTAGAAGAAATATTTTCAATTTTTTTTTCAAAGGGGTAGAATTCCTCGTAAATACATATTTTATATGTAATTATTAAAGCGATAGTTTGAATGGATGTTTGTTACTTTCCCAAGTGAAAACATTTGAACTAACTATAAATACATAAATAAACATTTCACACAGAAACATCTAATTATAGTTCGTACATAAGACATAACATATATGACACTTTTTACTATTTTGACGCAGGCACAGCCGTAGGCGAAAGCTAGTACACTAACACGTGTAAGACAGTTATTTCTACTTGTTTATAAAAAAATGTAAATTTCGTACTAAGAGATTAGCCAATAGATGACGCCATCCCAAAATTTAGTTCAAATATTTTCGGACTTATAAATAACATATCGGTAGATATCTCGATTTTTAATTGACTAATAACAGTTTAGATGCAAATTAGTCTATTATTAAAGAAATTAATAAAACACTGGCGCCACAGTTCTTCTAAACTATAAATATCAATTTAGGGAAATAAACTTTGATAGTGAATCTTAAAAACTAAATTCAAATAACTTATTTTAAATTAACATGGATAAAATAAACGAACCTTTAAAAAACGTAACTTGCTTAAATATTAATTCTTCTTCTTATTGTGCCTCTCCATTACTAAAGGTTATTCTTTATACTGTGCTATCCTGAATAGTTCTTTTGCCTTTTTCATGCCATTCCATGATGTTGTTGATTGTTAAATATTTATTACCTCGGTGGAATCCGATAAATGAGAATAGATGGTTTCTATACACGTTTTAAATCAGGTTTTGATTTCTTTGTCACTTGATAAATTCCTCTAAAAGTGATTTGAAGATGCCATCTAGCTGACGTCATAATATCTACTATATTACTAATCTATGTATAAGTTATTCGAGACGGAAAACACCAAGAATTCAATAATTCTCGTTGATTACCACTTAACACGGGGCTAGATGTCGTTGTGTAAAATTTTCCAGCAATATTTATTATTTATTATTAAAATAAGTGGTAATCAACGAGAATTATTGATTGAGTTGAAAACTATACTTTTCTTAGTATATTAGCAATTATTTCTCACTCTATGTGAGAAATGGAAACGAAGATGATAAAAAAACATTATATTGTTATAATTATATTGTTAAAATACAATGGATTAATTTTATTTTCAGATATACATTTATCTCGGTATCCATACCTCTTTAGATTTGAGAGCAAAGCATTTGTAGTTTATTGACACCTCGATTATTACAATTTACGAGTATTTTGCACTATTCTGTTAATTGGAATTCTTCGAATACCATATATCTCTGAAATCACTAAACATTTTTGGTTAATATAAATAAAACTGGTTTAACTAGAGTGAGATTTGAACATACTCTGGGGGTTTGTAGTAATTGTCTATTGGTTATGATATTTAATACATTATTTTAGTCTTCTTTAGTGTTCTCAGCCTAGAATTAAATTAGCAACTCTGACTTTTTGTAAAATAACTTGGTTAAGACTAAATTATTTTATTGGCAGATTTTAAAAATCTCTTTGATTCATCCCGTTCATCCGTTCTTACTATGAACTCTAAAAAATCAAAACAACATCATAAAAATTCTTCGACATGGTCCAACGGTATAGAACATAATAGAACATTATTTACTATGGATCTAGATTTTTGATAAACAAATACTAGATAATCAAATAAATGTCTGTTTGGAATTCATATAGCTATAATTTATGTATCCTTCGTTAATCTTTTTTATTTCAACAAATATATTTTTCAATCTGTAACATAGCAATACTTGCTTTGAATTATAATTATTCGTAGGTTAAAATGAACAATAATGTTAAAAAAACTTGCGGTCAATCCACACAGTAACGTTACCACAATAGTCTATTTAACTATGTACGTATGTATTAAGATTATTATGATTGAGTTCTGAAACGTCATTTTCTTTCTATTTCAGCGAACAAAGAGGGCTGTTACATAGAAGAGATTAATGACGTTGTTCCATACGGGACAACTCTCACACCTCAAGGACAGTGTTATAGAATACACTGTGATAGAGGAACAGTGGACTATGCATCGTAAGTACCATTGTTTAATATATCTTTAAACAATATATAACTATCTACCTATTCTCCTTCTCTTCATTTATCATTATTTTATAAATTCATGAATTTAGTCCTGATATTAGCACGGAACAATCTTGATAACAATAAATGTATGCTAGGTAATTTTTTAAATAAATAAACAGATATCTTATAAGCTATCAGATAAAATTCGACTGCACGTGATTTGGATTGATTAAGAAAATATGATATAAAGGATATAATAATTTCCTATGTTCCTACGATATAATACGTTACTATTTTTATTTTTATTTTCTGTTTTCTTTTCTATTTTAATAAGGGCATTTAATTATTCATTTATATCTTCATCTTCAAACAGTATTTACAATATAATTAATAAGTTCAGCATCACCTAAAGTAAAATTTTGACTGGACTTTTCGAAGAATATTTAGGAGCCACATTTCATGGTCAAATTGAGCGAATACTTTCAGATGTGGTGTGGTTTTTTCTGCTGGCAAAAACTGTCACGAAGTTCAAGATTTGCGTAAACCTTACCCAGAGTGCTGCCCTGATTTCGAATGTGATCCTGAAAACGAAATTGGACCAAATAACTAAAAAAAATCAGAATGTTAAATGTTAGACAATCATAATTTCTATAACATCAACAGCAAGCTTCTGATGATTAATTTTTTTGAAGATTAAAATATAACTTTAGTCATTCAAAAATATTGCTAGGTTATAATTAGAAGGCAAATGCATTTATTGGCATTACTACTTTCTCATCACATTATTTTATTTTCTCTTCATATTGTCTATCATTCTTTCTACTATTCATTTCTTTACTCTCTCTTTCTCTATCTCTCTGCTTACCATATTCTATCTTTCGAATTATCTACTTTGTCTTTTCTCAATTTCGTCGTCTCAATTAAAGTTTCATTTTAAACATTCTTATGAGACCTCTTTTGTCCCCAGATGCCCATTGGTGGGTACAGAGGACTCAAAGTGCTATGTTACCCCCGAAGACACAACTAAGCTGTATCCCCAGTGTTGCCCTAACGTGGAGTGTGATTTAGACAATAGCGTCATTTAAATCATTTATGACAACTTGTTGAATCACTCTAATGAAAGCATTTTCGAAATTGGAAATGGAAAATGACAAGATGAGGAGTATTGAAATTAAATGACGCCACGAGTAGGGATTTTTGTCAAAATCGAATTGTGAGAAATATGTGGCTCTGAATTTCATTGAACGGAGTTTTTTGATTATTAATTTGTAACTTCTTTCAACCAATCGATGATATAGTATTTAAATAAAATAATGTCATCATTGCTGCATGCACTATGTTATCAGAAACTTTATTGTTATTTTAATTTTATCAAGTAGGTACATTGTAATAATATTAAGCCAGGCATTTTAAGGTCTCTAATTGATTTTAATTCTGATTTATCTCTATACATTGTTTAATTAGTGCTGAAGCCGGGTTTTGACTCGTAGATGATTTATTTCGTACAAATTAAAACTTAAGAATCAAAAGTTTGTATAGGTGATTAAAATTTAATTGAATAAATACTACATAAAGCTTCAGCTTCTAAAATAAGCAGAATCTGTATTGAGAAATCTTAATTGTAGTTCTCGTATAATGTATAGATGATTGAAAACAATATATGATTAATTATGTACAAAAATTAATTAAGTAATTTGTACAAGATTTTCTTGCCATCAAACTGTTTATATTTATTAACAATAAAACTATTAAAAGAACCTTTTGTCTGATTTCCCTTGAGCAACGTATTTTTTTATTTCGCTTCATACATATTTACATCGATGGTATGGTAACGTAAGCGATTGCGCTGATTGTGAAATGGTCGCCACTCAGAATAAGCTTTGGTATCCTGAGATATCTCAGCGCCGTGGCGTGTTAATGTGTGTGGCGCAACACTGAAACTACAAGTTATTAATATAACTTTTTAAACTATCATGGTTTTTAACAATATTAAAACACAAAACGGGTGATGATGATTCAAATGTATTCTCTCCGTAAAGATGGCGCTTGTAACAGTGCCGAAATATCGGGATTCTTAAAAACATTTGAACATGGTGAATCATTACCTGTTTCGTGTCCTAATATTATTGATATAGTTAGCTGGTACACGGTGGATGCAAGTCGCATCCGACCGAATCGACTGGAATTCATTAAAGGAGGCCTATGTCCAGCAGTGGACGTCCGACGGCTGATATGATGATGATGAGTTAAATATTTATAGATATAGATTAGTAGACAACCTATTAATTGGCATCTCGCAACCTCATTATGCACAAAATCATCTTTCATCCCGAAGTATACTCTGTCACCGCACTGTGCGCCACAAATAGTCACTGTGTCAGCTATCGCAGCGGGTAACGTGGCATTTATTGAAAATTTCGTCGCATCCCCGACACTGCGAGGCGAGGTTGAAAAACGACTGCGGTGCAGTCCGTTGCCAATTTTGAACTCTATTGTGTACTGGACTGTGAGTCTACACTACACTAACACCCATATTCGTAGTCGTTTCCTCATAATATTCCTCCACCCAAAAATAAACAAGCGTTGATCGTCGTGGTTTTGTAGGAGATTCAAGGTTGGTTATGAGCTACCTTACGTTTGACAGTTCCCACCTTATCTCGAACTTGAGGAGAGCCGAAAAAATCAAGTGGAGGACGTTTTTGTCAACTGAGAATAAACTGAGAGGTTGAGTCGAGTCTGGAGGAAACGACTAAGAATATGGGTGTAAGAGTACTGATTCATCCTAATATTTATAACCTATCTTAGAACTTACAAAGTTTAGTTACTATAAATTAAATTAGTGCTTACCCGTTCGACCCAAGATTTTTCTACCCAATAGGTATTTTGCTCCGTTCATCCCAAAACATTAGATTCAAGTTACCCGTTCTACCCACACCTACTTATTTCAAATTTCTATTGTTTGAATTCTAATAAATGACACAGTGAAACACTAAAAAAGCAGGGTCATCAGACAAAAAATGCAGAAATTCATTATAAATATTTTTATTATTAAAATCAGTCTTGTTCAGATAATAGTATAATAAGAAAAACAATGGAAATCCTTACCGTTGTTAATTGGATTATCTATTTTACATAAAATAAGTTCTCCTTATTAAATTTGTCTAGGAATTGCACATGCACTCGTTTGAAGAGATCATAAACTATTTTTACCTCCTATTGTAGTTACAAAATTTAAAGTTACTGTGAGTAATAATATCATCAAGTTCGATTTTTTATAAATATTACGGTGTCTGTACTATTTAAAATACAATGTGACTCAGATTTTTTCTTTGGGTAGAACGGGGCATATGTTTTGGGTTGAAAGGGTAAAAATATTATTGGGTAGAAAAACCTCGGGTCGAACGGGTAAGCACTCAATTAAGAGTGATATATGACATTACACAAACTTTATGAAACATAAAGTTTGGGAATTATTAATAATTCATTATTATTATTAACTTTATGAAGATGGATGGACTGTGTGAAAGATGGTATGTGTAAGAAAGAGGTGGGTGTAGATATGACGACTGACAGAAGAAAATGGAAAGAAAAGACATGTGCCGACCCCCTTTTTGTGGGAAAATGACAGGCAAGAAAATTATGATGATGAAATATTATGAAACATTAAAACCAATGTTATTTTCAACTTACAAATAAATAAGAAGCTTACGACCTGGCTTTACCAACGCTGATAAAGATAATATGATATTAGTTTAGATGTGTATGTGTAAGAGCTGCAAGTTTTCTAGTTCTGATATATAAACATTTATCTAACAAACTGTATGTATGCACTTGTGATTGATGGGATCTGTGATCTATGCCTAGTCTCGCCTGACAATCTAGCGTGATGTCGCAAAATTGATAATTTATTGATTCTGTTGCCGCGGACCGTAAGCAAGGTTTTATTTTAAAGTTCAAAGTAAGTTTACAGATAAATGTAAAATAATGACAAAGAGCAGAACAATACATTGTTATTTAGGGCAGATAGTTACTTATAATTTATAATTATTTTAGTCAGGTAATAAATATATATGACTCCACAATATATTATAATCTAGATACTAGATTTTGCAGATCAATCTTAAAGAATTGAACTGTGTATATAGTGACTGTATACGTTTCAAAAGAAATGGAAACATTTTCAAGTATATAGATACAGATACATAATAAAAACCTCCAATTCATCTAAGTACAAATATAAACCACGGACCTAGCAAATAAATATATTTACAAAGAGCCTCAAACACAGGAAACTTGTGCACACAATCTTCCTGGCTTTTCCGGTCCATTATGTCCTTTGAAAGAGCAAATCACGTAAAGGAAAATGTTTACCAAAAGCATTTTGTAGTTTGCGAAACATCATTGAGAAGAATTCGAAGATTAGAAGATAAATAAAAAACTTTTCAATGAAATAACAAAATGTGTTTTGAGGAAAATGTTACAAAATCTTTTGATGTAAGGAAATAATGTAAAAAGAACCTATCATGGAATTTTATTTGAAAATAGGTATCGATTATTTCTTCTGAAATTGAAACAACTCAACGACTCCTGTGGCGCGGCGGGTCAAGGTCCACCTCCAACACTGGAGGGTACGATTCCCACCCATGTCTGTACGATTTATGATTTATGTTCCAGGTGTTCAAATTCCAATGTGTTCCGTAGAACTAGGTTTTGAATGGTGGCACCTCTGCTTTTTTACGGCGATTCGACACGTCAGTCTGGCTTTGAATTTAAGTCAGTACTGTATTGTACATGTAGGTACATCATCATGTAAATCATATATCTAACCTGTTATTGAAGAAATTGCTATAAATACTTATTCTAATAATGTAAATTGTATAGTACAAAAGAATTGCAACAGCCAAACGATCAATTCAAAATTTAAACAGAGAGCAATTTATTTTCGCTAACTTCATGCATTTATTCAATGACTTTCTGGATTTATAGTTTTGTTTTCAGTGTAGAAAAACCATTAAAGTCGATAAGTATTTGATAGGTATTTATCGAAAGTATCAACTTAGAATCATAGCAAATGCTATAGAATAATGCCACAGTAAACATTTCTTTTAAAAAAATCTGCTTAAACGCAAAGATAAAGAGAGCTAGATAACTATTAAATTCGACAGTTTTGATCTAGCACATCAAAACAACGATATACAGGCAGATATCCCAACGCAATTCACGTCAGATTTTATGAAATTCTGCAACACTGTTGTACATAAACCTGGAATCTGGAGTTCAATCTCGTTGATGTTTTGATAAAAAAAAACGATTCCCAAACCAGAGCGAGTTCAAATTGCTGCCGCTGCTGCCAAGCTGGATAACGTCCAAAATCAAACTACTACTTCACATTAATCTGACATTGTAAATTGGCGAGATCATTGTTTTATACCGTGTAGTGCCGGCCTAAGAATACTACACATCTGTTTCGCAGGTATCTTTAAACCGACTAAGGAATTAACAAACCGAAAGAGACGTTATGTGTACTGTAGGTACTTACTGCGAATTACAACTAAATTGTAGGCATGGTCACAGAGAAAATAAGCATGGTGATTATACTAAATCCCCCATCACTTATAATGGATTTTACTGCCCAGTAATAACAGAGCCGTGTTGGCTAAGTGGGAGCACACTCGACTTTCATTCCGAAGGTCGTGGGTTCAAACCCCGCCGCGCACATCTGATTTTTCTTCTTGGAAAATTATGTGTGCTTTATAAACACGTGCTCTAACGGTGAAGGCAAACATCGTGAGGAAACCGGCATGTTCTGAGAACTTTGAAAAAAGTTTAAAGGACATGTGTCATTCACCAACCCGCACTTGGCCAGCGTGGTGAATTAAGGCCTAATCTCTCTCGTCAAGAGAGAAGTCCCTGTGTCCCAGCAGTGGGAACGTGAATAGGGGTGTTATATAATGTGATGTTATATGGATTGGTATGATTGTTTTATACAATGTTCGCTAAGAATAGTTAAGAAGTTTAAAACGGGTGTTTATCGCGTGATTTAATATTTACCATTCCGACGCTTCAAGTGCTTTGCAGCTTGCTCGCGGTCACGGAAGCTACTATGTTCGCTAAGAATGTTGTATATATCAGAAATCTAGCACCCGTAACACAAGTTTCGAACTTACTACAGGGCTTGATGTTGCTGTGTGAATTGTCCAGCAATATTTATTTATTTATAATATATCCCATTGTTTACTAAAATAAACCTGATACACTATGCACTTTTAAAAAAAGACTTGTAAGTAAATCAGATATCTAGCTCTACTTGGTGTAGCTTGGGCTAGATGATGCTTTGTAATTCTTCAAAAATATTCATTTATTTGAATTTTATATTTATCTTTAAGATAACGATGTTTAAAATTTACACTAAAATATAATTATATTTATACATTTTGTAGAAGTTTGTTCTACACTATCTTAAATGCTAAAATATACTAGAACCAAGTTAAATATACTAGAACTTCACGCAGAATTCGAAATTCGATATTTATTGGCCAGTGACCTAAATAATAGATATGGGAAAATTTATCAGTTTATATTCTGCATCGAAATAGCTGAATTAGAAACGTGATCAATACCGACCAGCTGGCATTATTCAAATACACAGATTTATGAGTTTATGATTATTAAATAATTTCAGTAATAAACCAACTAATCGTACCTAATCTAATATATATAAGATATACAAAAGACAACGAAGTCGCATCAAATATTCTAAATGTAAAAGAAGATCGAAAGCATTATAGTAAGTTATTAATATATTCTCAATTAAAGTGTTTTTGAAATGATGGTTGTTTAAATACTTGAGCCGTTCAAAATCCGACTGGCATGTCGCCAATTTCTACCCAGATTTCAGCGATAAAGCCTTGAAAGTCGAATTACGTATTTACATAAAAAAAACTTATTACTTCGTTACCGCAAAGCGCCGATGTAAAAAGTTGAAGCTTCGTTGTTATTTTACACATAATGGCTTGCAATGGAATTTTGCAGCAGATCAAAGTATTGTACAAAAATTAGTAGGAATAATGTGACGGTATTTATGTTAAAGTTACGAAAAGTGATACCGAGTGAATTTGGTTACATACCATACCGATAACTTGAAATAAACATACTATTGAGATAGTCCTACTGAATTTAAAATGTTCACGCATCGATAGTGATTGGGAAACATTTTCAATATTGTTATAGTAAAGAGATAAATAAGCTAGTAAACAATCTAGTTAAAAGTCCTTTTGGCGTGGCCTAGCCCAAAATATTGAGATTGCAAATACATAATTATAGGGCGAAATCCTCCTTTTACTTATAATATGGACGCTATTTACCCCTTATCAATATTTATGAGGACGTCAAGAACGTAATATAAACATACAGAAAATCTTAAATGAAATCTAAATACGTTACATTATTGCACCCCTTGTAAATTTACTTCGAAAACATGATGGAGTGTTGAATAACCTGTTAGAATGAAATAAGGTAAACGAGTGTATATTTTTTGGGGAAATATTGGTATACATCTAAAGACGTCCTGAAAGTGACGGTTTCAGAGCGGGTCATATTGCTAGCGGGTTAAATCTAAACTTATCTAGAAGACAAAATGTAAAGGACGTATCTCCAATATTTAAAGAAAATAACAAACCATCACACATAATCGGCGATGAACCGTGCTTAAAAAAATTAAACATACTGTTATGTACACCGTTACCTATACTAAAAAAATACCTCTAAATAATCACCCTTATTTATATTCTTCCTGCTAGGACACATGATCTTTCAGTTTCCTCGCGATGTTTGCTTTCACCGGTACCTAAATACGCCTATTGAGAGAGGACCTATTTTTAAAGAAGAAAGAAGAAGAAATTTAAGAAAAAAACAAAAGTGCGTGACGGATTTTGAACCCACGACCTTCAGAATGAGTCAAGTCTGTTCCTACTGAGCTAACACGGCTAAATTTAAGCGTATGCTAAATATGAAAATGTTTTATGGAATCGGGCCTTTGTAGTTTTAACTGTATATAGGTGATTGATTTAAATTACCATGGTACTTAGAGATAAGACTTTATTAACTTCAAGATCATGTACTATTTGCTCGCAAATCCATATAAACGATAATAAAGTTCCAAGATATTTAATTTAACAGGTCTAAATAATGCATTCAGATAATTTTATCAAAATAATAGTTTTCAAATTTCGATTAATAATATAAATCCTATTGCTAAGTTTCGTATGCACGTATTTCTCATATTATCTACCAACGTAGCTCATAGTTCAGAATATTTTAGTATGACTATAAAATACGAATAACATTTTGTTATTACTGAGATAAATATAAGGTGTAAGCAAAATACACCATAAAGATATCCTGGAATATTTTATGATTTCAGAAATTATACAGGAGCTCGCAATTTGGAGTAGCTAATATTTATACAACAGTCATTAATTATGTTGATGCGAAAAACATCTCCGTGTAATTTCCTCATTGTTTTATATGCCTTTTGAGGCACTACATGAAAAGTGTTTTTAAGTTTTAAGAAGAAGAAAGTTTTGCACTGTTTTAAATTAATTTAAAATCATTAAAACAGTTTATTAATTTATTTAATAATTCTTCATTGCTAAAAATAATAATCCTGTACAACAGGTATATTATTGTTTATTATACTGCATTTTAGGTTGGGTATAAATCGACTGAACAAAACCAACGACTCTCAAATATCTGAACAACGATTGAAAAATTCGGAGGACGGTGGAAATATTCGAAAAACGCTTCAAATATTAGGGAAAAGGTTAAAGTAAAATGTTTCTACACGATTTCCTTCAGTTCCAGGAAAATGGCGGAAATTAATTTATTTACCTCGTTTAATTTATCCCGGTGACTTGAGTTTCAGGTGTTTGCAGAGCGCGACGAAATATTTGTAAAAAGGTTTACTGCTACTTGAGGTAACCTTCGTTTTATATCTTTGCATTTTTTTAACATAAGAAAGAATCTTTGACACGAGAACCGTTCAATAAAAAAAAAATAAACAGTCATAGACTAAAGCCTTTAACCAAACAAAAAAACTATTACTACTATTACAAATAGTATACTTACTATATACTTATAGATATTGCGGATTTGTCCAGCAAACAAAATAACACAAATAATAATTATTATGGTATTTATAACATTGTATTTTTTAATTACAGCTAACATAAATAGAAATAAAATGACCATAAGCATTTATTGGATAAAGTTAAGCTAGCAATGAGTCGAAACAAACTCAACTGTGCTTGAAATCCCGCAAAATGCCCAAAATGTCAATACTTCCAAGAAAACAAAAAGCTACTCCAAAATGAAATCAACCCTCCAAAGAGTTGTTATGCAAAGTAAGTAATTTAACATTTAACTCAACTCCTATTTGAGGTTGCTGTGTATGTCCTCTTCTAGTGAAGAGTTCAGAAGCCATCATTGTCACCTCAGAACAGCTAGCTCACATAGTGGAAATTACTTAAAACCTTTTTTACTTTTGAAAATTTTGTTAGATTAAGTAAGAGTGGCTTGACACGGTTGAAAAATCTTGACCTAATATTTTCAATGAGTAAAATCGAGAGGTGTTCGGCGGGGTTTGAATCCACGCTCTCCGGAATGAAGTGTCGAGTGTGCTTCCACCTAGCCAACACGGCTCATCGAAGACTGTAGACCGAAATCTAATTTATCATCATCATAATAGTAATGTGAGTATGCGAGCTACCTACACATTACAAGTGGGTTTGCTACATGGAAGTGCATTTCAACTAATTTAAGTCTTCTCTGTAAACTTGCGTTGTATAAGTTTACAAGCGACTACCTAATGATATTATGAAATGGTTCTAAGAAAGGTTTCCATTAAATTAATGGTATTAGGAAGACACTTTTACAATAACTTTTGAGATTGTAAATAAAAATAAAATCATTATCACTATTTTAAAAATCTGTCCATCAACCTTTTGTTTGACTTACCGGTTTTTATATACAAATAGCTAACGCTCTCATATCAACGACTACCCACAACCTCGCATATTGAAAATATAATATTTAAAAAACGTTTATTTTATGTCTTCAACAAGTCATTGTCTCCATAAAAACAAACAAAAGTTAAACCTTAAATAAACTTTAAACCTCAATAAATAATATTACGAAATTTATGTATTTCTGTAAAACAATGAACTATTCTGACTGCTTCTAATCTCCTCATCTCGCATCTCAATCTCCTCTCGTGACTCCCACAACCCAGATAACGTAATAAATATTCTACTCGCAAAATTAAAGCAAAATTACCCTCGACAAAAGCCGCGCATTAAGCAGATATTCGCGGAGACCGAACTCATACTTCGGGCGACTTAACATGTACTTATGTAAGCATAATTGTTTGAAAATCGTCGGGACGTGCATCTGACGTAGGAGATTGATAGGCCGCTCACGGATGCCGAAATTTTGGAAGGACTTAATTATGTGGACTTGTCTGAGAAAGTGAATGTTTTGATCGTAGGAAATGATTTATCTTCGGGCGGAATTCGGATAAAATCAGCGTTTTCATGCTGGTTTGATAATAACAGATATGATTTTCAGTTAAATGGATAGTCAAATTGCGAAATAACCTAGCATACTTCATAACTGAGTTCATTGGTAAGAATGTAAGTTACGATAGGTTGGTTGGAATACCTATAAGTTTTTCTTATGTTAGTTTTAATTTTTATAGAATTACACGCATGTTTTTTAATAATATATCAAAACATTTCGCATAACATACTTGCAGAACATAATCTGCGATCACTACCAGCCTGATATACGTGGTGATTATACCAAATCCCTAAGACTTTTATTGGTCTATTTTTGGTATACTCGTTCCCAGTGGGCACGTAATGGGTTGTTATGATAAAGTAGTTCTACTTTCCAGTTACTCTTACGTAAAATTGTACTGTATTACTTTAACAAGCAGAGTAATAACTTGGAATGTTACCCACATCTTCGCAAACACAAGAATGCGGGCTATGACGATGACAAATGTAGATGAAATGTTTACTGAGTTCACTGATGCGTAGAATGATATCCTGAAGGCACTTTTGTACGTTCTAATGTAGGTTAATGATGATTTATTAACCGACTAGTTTCTGAACAGATCGTGTTTGTATACATCTGTTTTGTTGCCTTATATAGAGACTGATAGCTCAGATAATATATTTGACGACCTATGTGGCGCAGCGGGCAAAGTTCTAACTTCGACGCATAGACTTGCGGGTTCGATTCCAGCCTCGGTACAAAAATTTGTATAAAAATATCTATCTATGTATGTATATTATAGTAACGGGGCTACATGTTGCTGTGTGAATTGTCCAGCAATATTATATCCAGATTAAAATAAGTAAAATAATGAATATGTATTTTTTACTCTGAATTTTCTCTCTTCTACATTCGCCTGCAGTTGAAGTGCGCCCTAATTGCTTATATTCTTAGGTTTGGTTTTTTTACAGCTTTAGAGTGGAAAACTGTTTTGCTTTGTAATATTTTTAATAGTAAATGTACCTTATTATGTTCTAAGTATTATATATATTTAATTATTTACGAGCTTTTCGTACGATACAAAGGTACGAGTAATTATTATATGCCTGATCATAACAGAATCTGATGATCATAAAAAAGGAGCTTATGTATCTTTTCATTGAACACGTAATTGCTCATTTTGAAAAGGAAAAATACTTAAATAGAATACAGTTGAGTCTGTTTTCCAATATCTCTATTTTTCCACTTAGCTAACAGAGAGCGCCGGTATTCCCATGCGTACAAAGCCAATTTGAATTAAACTAACAAAATTGTCTTTCTGTAAGCGTTTTAGCCCAAAATAGAACTAACAAGTTCGGGCGAAAACGACACCTGATTTCGTTTAGATATATATTTTGCTACATTACATAACAGGGAATAATAATTTTTCGCTTTGCGAATATGCTAGCTCTTAGAATCGCTCGTAGAAAACAATCGGATGTATGGTACAATTCTCGTAGCATTTTACCATTAATTAGTAATTAAGACAAATATCGAAAAGAAAATGTTATTTCTACAACAAATACAACAAATAAAAAAATGCCAAAATTGCTTTTCGGTCAGCATAAAAATATCTTATGAAATTAATCGTACAACCAAATGTTATGTAATTACCAAATAAACTAAATTTGTATTCCATATTTAAATGGCAAGGATTACCATCCTGCTTTATTAACAGATAGAGTAGATACAAGACTAAGATAAAACATCTATATTTATCCCATTGGAAAGCACAAAACAGAGATTGAAATGGCATTATTCACAGCACAACACACAAGCACAAAAGGCGCTTCCATGGAAACTCTACATCGTTGTACCGGCGCGAATTTACCGAGCTTCCCAAATTAATCTTCGTAAAGATCGAGACAATGCGAATCTTCGAAACAAAATTTCTTGGCAGCTTTCGAGATTCATGTCTAGAATGGGTTGGTGATGTTTAATTATGTACTGTAACTGAGGCTTTGTCTGAACACGGCTTTCATGTTTGTAGTTACTGTTACGCGTCTACAATAATTTACTACTATTAATATACTTAGATGTGCTTTATAGCTCGCTTTCGCGCATTTTATTTACAGAAGTTTATCTCACAAGGGTGTGTGCGTGTGACAAAAAGTACAATAACTGAAATTTATAACATAATATCACGCACAAGTTACTTTTCTATTTAAAACTAAAATATTTGTTATATGAATAAATAAAAATAAATTGCATTTAGCTCTCATTCTCTCTACCACAAAAACTATTAAAATATGCCAATCTATCGTCGTTAAACAACTAAATAACGTTTTATATTTGAGCGATTAATCATTTGTCATTTTTGTCAAGATGCCATTGCAACTCTGACGTAAATAATATATAGACATAAATAATTAAATGAGTTAATGGGAAGCCCCAGTTCCTTTATGCTCTAGAAGTTTTACTGCGTTGTCGTTCACAATATGCTTCCTCAAAGTCATTTCAATCTGTCGTGGTGGACCAAACTCTCACTTTTGGGGAAAATATTTCGTGAATCTTTGGTATCCTTTGAGTTTCCACAAAAGCTGTGCTCCAGTTCAAAGCTCTGTGGTGCGATTTGAAAGCCTTCAAGAAGTTTTTGGTTAAGGAAATATGAGAAAATTGAGTTGTAATCCAATTAGAGACCATACATTCAAAAGTAAGTAAGTTTTTACAGCATGCGAATTTAATGTACCTAATCATTAAACAAATTTTCAAAACTCGTTTAAATTTTTTGACTCAATTACGATTTATGATCGAACACCTCATATATAATTTTAGGGATTAGTACTGTCATTGTAAAGGGCGTGTATTAGCTACTGAACTTATTAAATTATGAGGTTTCCTTGACATCGTCATAAAGAATTTACATCTAAGCCCACGCAAAAAGGATGAGACCTCTTTTAACGACGATAGTAAAATGCCACAAAAGCGGCTAACATTCTACCTGATCCCTTCATGAATTACTTATAGAATTCCAGTCTCAAGATTGTCACCACACCCGATTGATCCCTTTACCATTGGATTTAAATAATTCGCCCTTGAACCAATCACGTTCCTACCACCCAGGCCGCAGCGCACTTTGATCTTTGCCCCTGATTATTTACACAGATGACGTGACAAATCAACGGTTAAGTATTACGTAGATCGTCTCCTTTTCATCGCGTCGAAAAAACGCAGCGAGCAGATCATAAAACTTGGCGATTTTACGCATTTCCGAATTTTGATGTTCGATTAACCGTGAACAGATGATGGCCGGAAGGGCGAAAATTTACAACAATAGGCAGTTTCTTGGGCGTAAATCCGTTTTTACGGACCTTATCCGATGTAGGCCGCGCGACGCCGGCATCCAATTTTATAAATTGCTTCTAAGTTTGTAGCGGGTCATAATCGTGCGTGTGCGAGATGGGCCAATATACCGGCAAGTGATAAGTACGTATAAGTGTATTGGTATACTGAGGGTTACATTATCACAAGAATAAGGAAATTGGTTGATTATTTTGGCTTTTTTGCTGTTGCATCACGGTTTTGGTCTTCACGATACAGGCATCGCCAAGTGTGAAGGCCAATGCTTAAGTAATTACAAATTGTGTAACGATTTTACTATTAGCCTGTAGCGTCCCACTGCTACAAACGACTTATCTGATTTGAAATAAATTTTTCAACTACTAAATATCAATTTCAACGACAAAATCCATTATAATAACGAGCAAACCTGTGTCAGCTAATATTATTTTATAAACAAATAAAACAAAACTGAAATACGCGTTATTAGAAACAAATAACTCATAAATTACTCAACCGACGCTTTCACGATTTGTCAAAGCAAAGTCATCATTTAACTTTGATCTGTATTTATGACACAGAGTCTTTCATCTTCCTAATGACATGTCCTTTGTTCGATGCCCAATTATCTTTTACAGAATCGCAGAGATAAGGCCTTTAGTGGAAAAATATACTCTGACGTTTCTTTGTCGGAAATCCTCTTTATTTTTAGCCGTTGGTGCAAAAATGGTGCAAAGTGAGGATAAGTCTTTTCTCTGATCCTTACATCTTTACTTCTTTGTGTCTTAAGCTTAATAAATGCGAGTTTATGGTTATGTTTTAGCTACGTTTGTATCGTATTTATATTAAAAATACTATAGTTTATCGATGTGCGTTGTTTTATAAGTTTGTTACCTGAAATGCTTTGAACGTATTTAGCGGTATAGATACGTTCAAAGACCAATGCACGGCCTTAATGTAACATAAGTACCGTTTAATATCTCCTTTTAACCATTTTCATGTCTTTAAGGTTTTTTGATTTATGTGTTCCCGTATATGTAATCTTACGTATCTTCACAATCATTGCCTAATTTATCTTGTTTAAAAAAGCAATTTAGCTTTGCCCCTTTTGTAAAAACTCTGTTAACCTTTATCAGACGTAATCAAATAACCCGAATAACTTTTACGTATGTGAAAGGTGGTCCAGAATATCTGTTGTTCTTGCCGCGACCCCAGTTGTGGGGTCATGTGCTACCCCGGGGTCGCCTGCGAAGGACACTACGGTTGAGTTATGTGATCGTTTATCACGTGCGTAATTAGATTATGCAAAGCAACGCCTATTATGGATCTTAGAATATATATACATGGCTAAGTTACGTGACCTTAACGGCGTAGGCCTCCCCTAACTTCCTCCAGACTTCTCTATCCCGCGCCTTCGTCATCCACATTGGTCCGGCTATTTTGTATAGGATATCTCTCCATCTTCTTTTCGGTCTCCCTTGTTTTCTTTTCATTCCTAGAGGTATCCATTCTGTTGACCGTTTTGTCCATTTTGCATTATTCATCCTACATACATGTCCGGCCCAGCTCCATTTCAGATGTCTTATTCTTGCTTTTATGTCAGTTAGTTTTGTCTTCTTTCTGATGGTGGTATTTTTAATTCTATCCGATACTTTAATTCCTAACATACTTCTCTCCATTTTTCTTTGACAGATTGCTAAGGATTCCTCATCTTCTCGTCTTAACGCCCACGTTTGACATCCATATGTCAAGCATGGGAGGATCGCTACATCGAATACCTTTTTCTTGATCTTGATATTGATCTCTTTATTTTTCATAATCTCTTTGAGGCCCCAATACTTCTTCCAAGCTAGAGCTATTCGGCGTTGTATGTCGTTCCTAGTCGCGCTGACGAAAGATACAAGTTGTCCGAGATAAATATATTCTGTTACATACTCTATTTTTTGGTTCTGAAAGACAACATCTTCGTAGATACTGTTGGTAATGATTTTGGTTTTGGATAAATTCATGAGTAATCCTACTCGCTTGCTTTCTGATGCCAGTTCCGTTATCATACTTTGGAGTTGTGCATGTTGCGAATAAAACTATATCGTCGGCGAAACGTAAGTGACTTAGCAGTTCTCCGTCGATATTCACTCCTCGGGTTTCCCAATTTAGCCGCCGAAAGACTGATTCGAGTACAGCTGTAAAAATCTTCGGAGAAAGCGGGTCCCCCTGCCGGGCTCCTTTTTCGATCGGGAAGACTGAGCCTTCTCGTTCCAGCTTAACACGACTTTGGCATTTTGAGTAGATGTTCTGAATAATGTTTATATATGTTCTATTGATTCCTAGATCGCTAAGCGAGTCCCAAATAGCTCTATGTTTTAAAAAATCAAATGCTTTTTGATAATCTATGAAACACAGATACAGGGTGATGCCGTATTCATTTGCTTTTTCTATAACCTGTGTAACTACCTGTATGTGATCCATCGTCGAATATCTTTTTCTAAAACCGGCTTGTTCTCTTGGCTGGTGTTCATCTAAACATTGCGTTATTCTGTTAAGTATTATTTTTGAAAATATTTTATACATATTGGTCATTAAGCTGATCGGTCTGTAATTGCCTAGATCAGAACGGTCACCCTTTTTATGTATGAGGGTTATAGTTGATTTTGACCATTGCTCCGGACTGTACTCTTGTTCTAAAATGTTATTGAAAAGTACTTGTAAAGGTTTCAGTAGAGGTATGCAAAGTGCCTTTAGCATTTCGTTTATTATGTTATCGTCGCCTGGCGATTTCTCGTTTTTTTGTGTCTTAATCGCATACTCTATTTCGGACACTAGAATGTGTGGTATTTCCGTCCTTTCCGTACTATCTAATATTTGACTTATGTTTTGGTTTCTGTCTATGTCATTTTCACTGTAGAGTTCTTTATAAAAGCGTGTAGCTTCGTTGATGATGTCGGGGCGTTTTGAAATAACTTTATTTTGTCTAGTTTTCATGGAGATTGTCCAGTCTGATTTTTGTCTCAGCACTTTGTATGCTTTTTGTAGAGCTCCCGATTTACTAATGTAGTTCTCAAAGGTGGTTTTTCTTCTATACTTAATTTTTTGGTCAAGAGTTCTATTAATATTCTTACTAATTTTTGTGATTTCTTTCCGAATGTCTGGGGTTCTTTTCAGTGAATATAAATGTTTTCTTTGTTGGAGAAGTTCGTTTATTTCTTCATCTAGGTAAATCTGTCCTTTTTTATTTTCTGTCGGTAACTGTTTTTGAAACTCTTTGAGTTGTTTTTCAAGGTTATCATATTGTTCCTGTACATGAGTAGAACTTTCTAAACATTCCATAAAGTAAGCTTCCCAGACGTTTGCATGTTCTCCCGTTACTTGTGGTAATTGCTTTGCATAATTTGGTCTAGTATTTATGTGTTTCCTGCTTCTGTTTGTCTGCAGTAATACTTTGCACCTTATAACCCTGTGGTCCGTTTCGAAATTAAAATTATTAATTATATCGAACCTTTGAATAAGTAGTGGTTGATTTGTAAGGATATAATCGATTTCATTGAAGTTTTTTCCATTTGGATGACGCCATGTCCATTTTTTGTTTTTCCTTACCTTGAACATGCTATTAACAATTTTAAAATGTTTTTCCAGGGCAAACTCTACCAGCTTCTGGCCGTGGCTGCTACGTTTGCCTTGGCTAAATTTTCCAAAAATATAATCTTCATTTCTTTTCATAGTTCCTACTCTGGCGTTAAAGTCGCCCATGATCATTACATTTTTAGGATGTATGGAATCAATCGCCTGTTCCAAGTTGTTGTAGAACGAATCGATGTCATCACCGGAATAGCTCTCAGTTGGTGCGTATACTTGTACGATAGATAGCACTGAACTATCTGATATTTGGAGTTCCAATATTGCCACTGTATTAATAATAATATATAATAATTAGTAATATTATCAGAAACCGCCCTGAAGCTTAATATTTTCTTTTTAAGGTGTTTTTTGACTAGAAATCCCACTCCGTTCCTCCCGCTGTTCCCATGCGTATGGTAAAGTACAAATTCTGGGTATTCCTCTATCGATTCATCTTCTCTTCTCGTCTCGCACATGCCCAATATGTCCCATTTTAGATTATTTAATGCATATCTTAGTTCTATAAGTCTGGATTCTGATATTAGAGTTCTTACGTTAATACTTAATATGTGTAAATTTTCCTTGCTAGTATAATTGAGTTTTCTATGCTTATTTGTTGAGTAAATTAGGGGGTGGTGGTCTGACTCCTCCACGGTGACCGGCCGGCTTGGAAGAGGTGGAGAGGCCGTGCTTATGCGTTTTTTGGAAAGGTAGTTTTGGATGTACTAGCTCCCAGGTTGATCGTGGAGCTGTTGCGAATGTAGCTTGTTATACTTGTGGTTTTATTTTTCTTCGGGATCGGTTTTGTCTTTTGGCTGTGAATTTGGGTAGAGTTTTCTGGTGATTCGGACATTTGTCTCTTCTGACTACGAAGATAACCCCGATCTAACTCATGACCTCCTAGAATGACAATGCGATCATAACGAAGAACTGCATTTTTTCCTTCTTCACGCTGACGTTTTACTTCCTGCTGTAACTCTCTTCGTTTTTCCAGTATTTGAGCGGGAAAATCTTCTGTGAAATATAATAGTGACCCAGATAACATCTTTTTCTTCTTCATTATTTCGATTTTTGTTCTCATACAAACAAAAGTAATGATAATGGGTCTTATTTTATCTCCTTTTTTCCCTATTCTTCGAGTATCTTCTATTTCTTGCAGGGTACAATTTATTGACAGTTTTTCATACAAAAAATTTACCACCAGATTTGATAATTCATCGTAATTTTTCTCAGATTCTTCCATTCCAAAAAGAATAAGATTTTTCTTCCTGGCTTGTTTTTCTAATTTGTTTATTGTATTTCCTTGTTTTTCGATGGTTTTTTCTAATTCAGTAATTTTTGTTTGCATCGTGATGAATTTCTCGTTTATGTTGCTATTAATGGACTTTTTAATATTTTCTTCCATATTTTGCATAGCTTGTTTCTGGTTACTTATGTCGTTTTGAATAGTTTTCAATATTTCCATAACTCCTTCCATGTTTTTACCTCAGGTGGCCCCTGTTGGTGAGTAGCAGTAACTAATCAGTTTGAATGAATGCAAGATTTGTTTCGTAGGGTTCTTGTGTTCGATGTAGTTCTACTACTCCACCACAGATGGCGCTTTTTATAGTTTCCAATCGGTGGTTATAATTTAAATTGTTGTGTGACGCTTATTCAAAACAAAATCTTGAAGGTTATGTTTTACACAAATCATGCAGGAACGATTGTAAATCCTTCTTTTTTTGAACAGTGACTGTTAGTGCACTAACCTTGTGGCGCAGTTAGTTATTTGTCTGCAAACAGCTCTTTGTACGTTTTGTTTCTTTGTTCAAGTGATGTTGTTTACATTACGGAATTTCGTCGTTTCCACTGTTAATTTTTGGTATTTCTTCTGGATAACACTACTGGCGCTTCTTTAGGTATTGTTTATCGTAATTAATTACTATTTAAGGTTGGATTTGCAGTTTTATTATTTTTAAATTCAAAATAATACGGAGCACTATGTTGACTCGAGCACAGCAGCGCCCTCTCCCTCGAAGTTAGGGGAGGCCTACGCCGTTAAGGCGACTGTTGAAGAATAGTATAGATAGTACCTAATAAGAAAAGATGTAAACTTCATTAGAATAAAAGGCTTTTTTATTTTTTATTTTATTTTATTTTATAAGTTACGTGACCGAAGTTCTAAACTTGATTTTTTCTTCTAGCAGACGTGAGCAATTCAAATCGAACTTGTATTTCAACAAGATCAAGTTTTTTTGGAGTATTCCTATTTTGCGCACAAATTTTTTGAGCACCAAAATTTGCGCACCAATTCTAATCCCATTTTGCGCACCAAAAATGAAGTAGTTGCTAGTGATTATCTAGGTTAGTACAGAGACATGAGTTGAATAGTAGTTACTTATGGAAATAACTAACTACAATTTGTATGGTATCAAAACAGCATCAAAATCAAAACAAACTCAGGTCTCTGATGTCAAAAAGTGTGAGACAACACCAGCACAAATAAAAGTTTTTCCACTACCAAGTAAACAATTTGAGACACAGGTTGGGAAGCGATCCAATATGATATTAATTCGTACCTAACGTGCTTATGTAAGCGGAGACTCGAAAGGAATGTAAATATGTATAAATATTGCTAGACAAATTTCACACAACATCAAACAGCATCATAGGTGAAATTTCATTAATACTTAGAAACTTAAGTAGCTTATTTGATAAAAGATATTTAATAATCTCATTACTGTTTTGTACACTCATTATTTTATTACTATTATATCGCAAGTAGCAACTAGTAATATTTTTGATAATAAAATCCATACCTCTCATAAACATTTCCATTTCACAAAGTGATAAATACAGTCGTTAAATCTACGATGCATACGTGGCTAATGCCATGGCATCCGGAGGGATTGAGGATCTACTTAGACCTTCCTTCAAAATGTTTATAGCTCTATGCGGACCTTTAAAGCCTGTCCATTACATAAAGTCTATTACTGTTGTCTTTGGAGTATTCTTACCTTACACACTTCGATTACATGTGCCTCTAATCCCTTTAAGTATTTACTAGCAGGACTCCGTAACATTGTTTACTTTGAAATAGATTTCTCTCGTATACATAAATTTCCATATAAAATATTATTACATTTTATAATAAACATGAGTCAAGCAGTTTAATTATCCTTCCGTCCGGCTTATGTGCCAAACGAATACAATATTTAAGTCGCTGTTCCTAATATTTACTTACTCTTCTTTTGAATTTTGTATTTTTATGTTGTGATAAATAATTGAAATATTTAAAAATATATTTGTTATATACAACATGATATAATGTACCGTTATTTATATTATACAATTATTAACAGCTTATTTACAGTTCACCGTATTATAAGTACATGATTATAAAATCTAAGATCTCAATTATGAGTTTTTCTTTTCTAATTTTGGGCTGCAAAGAACAATATGCTTGGAGTTGTAACATAGTTACAAGTTATTCCCATGCGATTTGAGTGATGGAAAACCATTTTGGACCATGAAAGGAAATGACGATGGCAGAGATATTATAAATTGCTGTGAGAATAGACCCTCGTTTTATCAGTATATTAGCGGTATCGGTAGGTGTGAAAGTGGATTGAGATTTATACAAGGTATAAATCGAATGAAATTTCCAGGATATATTCTGTCTTTTAAAAAAAACTTTAAAGCCAAATAATTATATTATTATTTGAAAATATTAATAAATAGCTTAATCAGGACTGTCCAAAGCGTCGTATAACATGATTCATTAAACTTTTCAAACGAAATAAAATAAACGTTTTCACAGAAAATTCCACATAAGGATATCAAAATCTATGTTATCATGTTCCAGCAAATTACTTTCCCTCATAAAATGTGAGACAAGAAAATCCTTCTACTATTTAGCTTAAATAATTCACACATTCTGCCAAATTAACTAATGGTGATGTTGAAAATGTACTGAGATAAACACCGAAAAGGGAACGTCTTAATTTACAAGGACAAGCATGTAATAATCTACAAAAATGTGAAGAGGCAACTTCTCTCTTGAAGACAGTATAATTTAACTTTTACGACGAAATAGAAAAACACTTTATATAATTTGCAAACTAAAAAAAAAACGAAATTCAGATATTCAAAGAGCGGGGGTATAATTTAGCAACTTCGAATCAAACTTTGGGCTCGAATATTGAAGAAAAACGTTTTCAGAATAAATAAATACGAATCCGTGTGTACTGAATAAGAAGCCTCCTTTATTTTGTACTTGAACGGCAGAAAATTGGTGTGTGGATCAGGTTTTATTAATTTCGAAACTCAGGTTTCCAGACGTATTTTATATAGGTTTCGCCTCGAGTTTCATGGATATTTAAATCCAACTTTTACTGCGATATTTGTATTTTGTAGCTAACACCTGGCTGCCCTATATACCTAGGTACAACATTTCAACAAACCTACTCGCAGTGTTTGCGATGGCTACACAACTTTTACACGTACCACTGAATATTTAGGGCAGTAAATTTTCGAATCTGTGGACGTTTTCGAAACCTGAACGATACGAACAAACAAAAATAACTACATATAGTTTTCTTTATTATTGTTTAGTGTAAGTACGAGTAGGTAGGTATAAATCGTTTGTATAACATAAATAATAGAATATATTTGTGCAAGGCTAAATATTATAATACTCGGATAGACTTATCTAAAACTAGTATTATTAATTAATTGTTTGTTCCCAATTTCATAGAATATGAAAAACATTCGATATTATGGCTGTCAAGATGCTCCTTAATAATTAGTGGGTAGTTTGCTATTGCGGTCCAAGATACAGAACTGAATAGCTATTATTATACTTGCCCAACTGTGAGGAATTTATGTGACAAGCGCAGAAATGCTACAAATTAATTACCGCTTTCTCTGAGTTGTGGTTAATTAAATAGGTGGTGTAACGGTTGAGCTCTAGGTTACGATTTATGACCGGATTTCCTACAGGCCCACACTCTGATAGTTTTTTTTATTTTATTGCACTTAAATCACTGTGAATCCTTAAAACGCAATAAAAAAAATAACTTTTAATTGACAATTATCGATATTTAATGTATGTGATATTTGTCCATTAAAATAATAACATTCAAAAATTTTTTAAATAAAAGATAAAAAAACCTATTTCTGACAATTTTATGGACAAAAAAAGCTCTCCAGAAGTCCCTTTCCAGAGCAGTTTGCCACCACTCTTCCCAGAAGTCCATTTAAATTACCTTATTTATATTTAATAATTTGTTATCGTTGACTCCATTCATTTCTGAGAAAATCCTGTGGGTTGGCATAGAGACTGACAGACAGACAACAAAGGGATCCGATAACTAAATAAAGGTACCTACTGATTTTCCTTTACGGTAACTAAATATCACTAGAAATTGTGCTTTGCAATTTCGTATCTTTTTATATATAAATATTTTTATATCGAAAATTTGAAAATTTACCTGCACTAAATTATATTCTCTATTATTTCTCTCGCGCAAGTAAAATAAAGGTTAATTAGTATTTAAAAATATCTTTCAAAGTCGGGGCTAAAGCTTTGTGAATATTTCGAAACTGAAATCGTCTTGTGGGTGTTTTCAAATTGATGCCTTTGTTTTAGTCTTTCGGTTGCGAAGCGTTGTTTGAAGGTTGTCCCGGAATTAGGTCACCATTTGCCTGCCTAGTCTCAAACTTGCTTAAATATATCTGCTCGTTCTAACAAATATCCCCATTAGCGCTAAACTACATTGTCTTGGTTTAGTTTGCACAATTTAGGTTGATACCTCTGTCCTGTTCAACGGTGATGAATGATCCTAATTAGTTTATTTATTTGAAAACTAGCTTAACCTTTGCAGCTTTGCCTGACTTTTTATTCATAATACTTACCGCGGTGTACCCATAAAAAAATCAAACAAATAGAAATTAGGAATATAATTAGAGGAATAGAAAGTACCCTATAAGTACTTAAAATGTTCGTGTTTTTTTGTTCGAGAGTTTCATTCCAAACCATCGATCATCTTTGACTTTTATTTAAGTCTATACTGAAAATTTTCGATTTGCCACAATACACAAGTCAAGCTGCTAGTTTGGGATTGGTCAAACGTAAATATTATTACAGATTAAATAATAATATTCTGTAACAAAGTACAGATTTTTTTCGGGAATCGAACCCGTTACCTTGGTAACAGGCGACCCCTCTGCGCCAAAGAGGTCGTCAACACCCTAAGAATTGCCTTTTCATCAGATCTGGGTTCATTTAAAGAACATAAACTAAGTAACATTGTGTGCCGCGACGCATGTTCATAGATTCAGTTAGGATGTGAACCATATTCTAATATCTGATTACACGGCTTATTTCTCCGTAAATATTCAATACACGTAAACAACATAATAGCATCGCTTTTGAAGTGGATGTAATAAAGTGGAGAATATAATCGTGTTCGTGGTTCGGGAAATTTGAACGAATTTTATTAATTTGTACGAAAATGTGTTTTCGGTGTATTCGGAAAGGGACAATTTGATGATCGTGTACAAAGATTTGGATAGGGACAAGGTTCGCTGTGGTTAGGTTCTGTTTTAATTTCCTCTTTATTACTTTATAATGTTGCCAGCTTGCGCATCATTTTCGCGTTTTTAAGCTACTAAACACAATTTAGTGAGCTTAAACCTAGGTTATTAGCGTCATTAAAATTTATGCCTTAAACTGTTCTAATGATAATAATAATAATACCGATTATTAATACTTAAATTATATCTACAAATAATAATACTGTTGCTGTTTTATTAATCAGGCAAAAAGTACATAATGCCTGCATCTTTTCGCGGTAAAAACCATTGAGCTTGTAAAGCGAATAACCGGCGGGTAAGCAAATAATTATATATAACGTTATCGATTTGATAAATAATTAAATAACGGTATAATAGGTTTTTTTTGTACCTACTTAAACTACAAATATTACATCATCGTAGTTTCCCGCGTTTATCGCGAGGGAAATCAAACTTATACAAATTATGAAAACCAAATATCTACTAAAGTTAGTACTATTCTGCCAACACACAGGGGAATGCGAAGACGTGTCAGCTTTCTGAACTAAAACCTCTTCAAAATAAAACGTATAATCCGGATAAAATATTTTGTAAAATATATCAATGAATTTGCAAATTTTGAATTATTTGGTTAACGAAGTATAAAAACATCGTTATTAATGTACATCGTAATTGAATATTTTAAAATGAACATTTTACCAAAATAAAGTAATTCGTCATAATTAAAGCGGATTTCGGTTAATTATTGTGTATATAATAAAACACGTTCCGGTAAATACCTATACTCATTTATCGTCAGAGGCTTGGCTTAATAATATTTTACCAAAAATAAATCTTAACAGATAAATAGTAGTCAAATTTGTTTCATTCTTCAATGGAGGTGAATTTACAATTGATGCGATTTTATTTACATGAATACATTTGGAAATTGAATTCAAAATTAGGTATCGCATGGAAAGGAAATTCATTCCGCATCTTATAATTAATGAGTTGTAACGATTGGTAAGTTTTATCCAACCTTTTTCTTTTTGCAGTCTTCATAGACGTAATAAAATAAATAAGTATTGCTGGTCAATTCAAACATCTAGTATAAGCGGTAAGATCGATGCTTGTGTTACGGATGCTAGATTTCTGATGTACTTAATATTATAAACATATCTTTACTATACGTTATAATCCATTATCTACTAATTTGTTAAATTAATTGATAAAAACACTTGTATCTAGTTATCTAGTTTCATATAGTCTTTCAGTCTATCTAGTTTCATTTCTATACGATGATTAGAATTGTAGTTAACACAATAAGATTCAGGATAACAATAGTTATAAAAACAGTTAATTTATCAACGTCTCATAGATTCATACTGTGTTCAAGAACCGATATCCTTGTATAATTAATGGGAGGATTGATTTATTATGAAAATAAATGTATCCGACGAGCTAGTACTGTCATAGAGCGTGTGTTTGTAAGGCTTCATTTACACGATTTATGTCTCTTAAATTATCTCCCTGTTTTAATGCAGCAGTGATTAATTATAATAACTAATTTATAGTAATAATTAATAATGCTAGTTATTATTATTAAATTCATTGAAACTACCTTTCTAATATATTTTATGCTATTTTGCTGTATTTATTAGCTACCTACACTATGGTTGTCTCGAAGAGATCGTTATCAGCGATAAGGACATCCATTGTACTTTAGCTTAAAGCCAACTTTAAGTTTGTAATTTTTTTTCTGTTAGTTATAAGTACAATACAGAGTTTATTCATTCATTCACTTTTTTACTCGGCGGCTTGGTGATAGCAATAAGTTATACATATAGTTCGCGCTACTCTCAGTCTTCTGGTCTAGACCCCTAAGTTGGCTGGACACTCGTAGAGACAGATAATTTTGGTCCGATCTAAGGACACCGACACATGCCCATTTATCACAAAACATTATGTTGTACCTAAAAACTATTAGCGCTCGTGTAAAATGTCTTTAGGGCTTCCTAGACGAGGCTTTCATTGTAATCTGTTATTTATTGTGACGGCCTTGCTATTTGTTTTGTATGAGAAGCGAATACACATAGCATTATTAGATTTCCGTTCAAAGGATAACGGGGAAAGGGTTCGAGGTTTCTCTTTGAAACAAATGTAGGTTACTTGTATTGATTTCGATTGACTTTGTTGAATACGTTAAATTCAAATTTGTTAACATTTTCGTATTGAAAAATAATCCTAGACACCTTGTATAAATAATAATTAAACATTATTAAAATAAATTTTCAAATATAATTGTAATTTCATAATTGATGCCACAAAAACTTAAAATTACGTTGAATATTGTGTAAAAAATTGAGGATAATTAGTTTTTGTCTCGAACTTTCAGACATCAAATTAGGAGTACAAAGACGTCCTTGTTGTAAGGTTTTTGGGGTCGTTGACTTTGAATAAGAATGTGGTAGTAACGCATGAAAAATAAAATTGTGTTCGTTCTTATAAACAACGTGCTAGCCATTTGTTTACAGTAACAAATACCTAAAGTGACCTCGTTGGGTTAAGAAAACGCGCGAATATATTGCTTATGCCTACACGTTTACGAATTTGTTCTGGTACAGTCTGTTACAAAATTATGGGAAGACAAACTTGGAGAAAATTGTTTAGGTAACAGTAATTTGAAACAAACAAAATTATGGAATGAAGTAACACGTTTTCCCTGCCTATGTTATGGCTTGTTGTATATTTATGTTTCACTTTGCAAGTTAGAAATGTTGGAACTTGAAGTCGATAACCGAAGGGAATAAAAGTTTTCCGTTGCGTCGTCCTCATTTAATTCTTCTTAAAATCTTTTGGCCGCGACTTTGCTTAGTATGAACTCTTTGTTTAAACTTTTTTTTATTTATTTATGTTAACTTTTTGTTATTTAACATTTAAATAATATAGATTTTTGATTCCACCGCTTAGTTGAAATAAAAGTTTGATTTTACTTGGACATATGTATATGCCTAATGTTGAAAAATATTGCATTCTAACCTTCAATATAATTTTACTCCGATTTCTTATTTATTAACTATTTTGCATTATTTCATACATTTTGAACTTTAAAGGCAACAAAGGAAAATCACAATGACGATATTTATAGATGAGGTTTCAATATAGTAGATATAAACTTTGAAACTAAATTAAGAAAGTTTTGGCAAAATGCGAAATTGCATGTTTCGGTCACATTTACGCTTTGTTAAAGTTTTTGAAAAGATTTATCACCTAATTTCTTCGTTAATTCGTCACGGTTTTCATTATGTACCTAATAACTAAATATACGCGTGTATTTATTATGAGTTTAATCTATTGAAACGTTGCGTTAATAATTATAACAAATCCTCCAAAAGCATTCTACTGTGGAGTCCTGTGTCTATTAGTAGTGGAACGTATAGCTGTACAATTCACACAGCAACATCTAGCCCCGTGGTAAGCTCGAAGCTAGTGTTATGTGTGCTAGATTTCTGATATACCTAATATAATATTTAACTTATAAAACACCCAGACGCTCTTGACAATATTGTTTATTAATGATGATTAAAAAGAGAATACACGACATATTTAGTTTTCAAGTCAGTATAACTATCCAATCTCTGTGGCGCAGCCGGCGAAGGTCCGCCTGCGACGCAAGAGGTTGCGGGTTCGATTCCCGCCTCGGAACAACAATTTGTATGATCTGCAAATATTTGTTCCGTGTGTCTGGGTGTTATATATGTATAATAAAAAATATCTATCTATGTATGTATATTATATTAAGTATGTCAGAAATCTAACACCCGTAACACAAGCTTCGAGCTTACCACGGGGCTAGATGTCGCTGTGTAAAATTGTCCAGTAATATTTATTATTATTATTATTTAATTAGTTATCGATATTACCATTTTACTTTGCTCTAAAAGCACTATTAGACAAAGACAAATACAAGTTGTCCATAAAAATCAATGGGAGCTAGTTGTTACCACTATAATAGTGCGCGTTTCACGGTCTAGATAGCCATAATGGCGAGGTGGCCCACTGATCTTTGGTTATTGTCTGGCGAAGGCTACGGCCTTCTTAACTCGGTCGCCTTTCTTCTGTGTAGACCATCCCAGTGATTATTGTGAAAATAAGGGTTTATTTACAATACAATCTAATCAACATGAATTTTACTTTTGTATTATCAAAAATAAAGCTTTCAGCTTAAGATAAGATAAGATAAGATAAGATAACTCTTTATTACACACCACTAAAAAAAAATATTTACATAAAAAACTTAAAACTACAAAAACGTATGTGTAATGCTTAATTCATTGAATAAAGTTTCTGCATGGTCAATAGAAAATATGCATGATATTGTATTTAGTACCAATAACATAATCTTCGTCTTAGTACTAAATAAATACTCGATAATTTATTACTTTCATACAAACAGACATATGTTAGAATAAAATTACCACAAGGCTAGACGTCAATATATAATTATATATATTTATGAATTACAACATAGATCCATGCTTTGTATAAATAATATAATAACGCCCTGACAATAGGTGTAATTTTAGAGCTTAGTTCAACACGAGGCTGATTGTACTCTAACAGGGGAAATACGCGGAGCATACAAAACCTATTCCAAGAGTCACAACGCGCTCTGACAAATTGACGTGCGACGTTCCATTGCCGCGCGGCAAACTATTTCATTTGTCCGGTTTATAGCTTGAATTGCGTAACTCTCCCACACGATACAATGCACGAACAACCAAGATATATTTACAAAATTACAGTAGTGAAGTTAAAAAATCAAAGAGCTCTTTAGAAAGGGTTCTTTCTTTTTAGCTATTTAATAAGAAATTATTAGAGTTCCGTCTTACGATCTAAACCTTAAACAAACGACAACGCACACTCTCTCACGCTTCGCAATACGCTTAGTACAAACAAAGTTTCTTATTAACAATACAACGCATATCGTTCAGAATAAGCTAATATAATTCATCATTGCAGTGTTAGAAGTAAGTATTACCTATAATGCTAAGTATGAGAAATAAAACTTTAATAGTCGGAACATAATACGATAGTAATTAATTTCTTCTCCTCAACTGCTCGTGGAGAGAAATACCACTTTTGACGCAGAAGGATTCTTTATTTTGATTAGAATCTGTTGAATTTGTTCCGGTTGATTTTCTAAATTCGATTAATAAAAATTCTAAGTATTTACGTGTTTTACATATCTAGAACACGTCACACAAGCTTCTAGCTTACCACGTAGGTTATTTTTCTAGTTCCTAGTCCGAATAGACTTGCGCAAGACTGTTGCCAGCTGCTGGATGTCAAATGGAAACCAGGGCACTTTGGCGTTCACAAGGGGAGGCCTATAACTAGCAGTGGACAAATATTGGGTGACGATGATGATGATTCTATTCCGTCAATCTTATGACGGAATTTTTAATATTGGGTAGCAAAATTCCACGTCTCATCCCTTTGTAAATTTAAGCAGTTATTAGGTTACATGTATTGATGTAGTGTCAGTCGACGCATTGTCTTCCACGAATTTTCCATTCACAAAGGACACGGATAAATTAGCCCACGCGACGAAAATAACAAGGAAAGAATTTTCGTCACGTAACTGTACAATTACCAAGTAAATAAGCCTTTCTTCCAGTAATATATAAGCATTTAGGTTCTATTTATGTAACGACTATTTAGAGAATATTAGTAGATAAGCATTTAATCCTAATATCATATCTTTGTAGCTGGCAAATTGAATCAAACAATAACTAGTGTTGTGTGACATACGACGGTCTAGTTAGCGAGAGCAAAACCTTTGTTCTAAGTAAACGAAAATAAGTTAAAAATATTTTTCTCGTAATCATTTAATTATGATAATAAATAGAGAAATAACTAGACCAGTTAGCTTTACTTCTATCAGAGTTCAATTCCTAGTTTTCCTAGTTTCCAGTTTTAGATCTAGGCAATGATTTTATATAGTATAGATTTGTTACAAGCACGCGCATTGTAAAGACTCAAATAAAACCCAATTGTAACGTTTAGTTGTCAGTCTGCGTCAAGCGCAATCACGAGCTTGACATGCCGTAGGTTATTGTGTCCTTGCTAAAACAAATTAAAAATGCCATCGTGCGTGTTTCGGAAGTGTACCAGTTACGATGCTAAAGTAAACAAAACACAAGAATCTCGTATCACATGCGAGTATGCAAAGATACTTAGATTATTTATTTTTCCAAATAATTATAATAATTGAGGCGCGGACATAGATTAGTTAGTGTAGATGCGAATATTGATGGCGATGTAAATTCGATGTAAATGTAAATTCTGATCGAACATTCAACACATCAGGTACCTATTTTTAATCATCGCGTATATTTGATTAAAACCATAATTCATAAATACACAAATATTCGTCTCCATTCCGCACATAAAAATAACCCCGAATTAAAAAAACTTTTAAAGAGACAGAAAAGAAATAAATTAAATCTTTTTGAAGGTATTTAGAAAGTGTATTTTACTAATTTATCATTCATCATCATCATCATCATATCAGCCGTCGGACGTCCACTGCTGGACATAGGCCTCCCTTAATGAATTCCAGTCGTTTCGGTCGGATGCGACTTGCATCCACCGTGAACCAGCTAACTTCACCAACTCATCCGTCCATCTGGTAGGTGGGCGTCCGACGCTGCGTTTTCCGATCCGTGGTCTCCACTCGAGAACTTTTCGGCCCCATCGGCCATCCGTTCTCCGAGCTATATGGCCTGCCCATTGCCACTTCAAAGAGCTAATCCGCTGGGCTATGTCGGTGACCCGCGTTCTTCTACGTATCTCCTCATTTCTGATTCGATCCCGTAGAGAAACCCCGAGCATAGCCCTTTCCATAGCTCTTTGAGCGAATATATCATTAATTATCATTAATTAATTATCATTATTGAATTTATCATTATTGATTATCATTATTGAATTTATCATTAATTATTTCAATTTCAATAAATATGATTTACTTTTGTAAGGTGTTTTATTTCTTACCTATTACTATACATTTCACTCAAGTGTCCACTCTACGAATATAAATGTTACTCTATGAACTAGTAAACATTTGACATCTTATGTCATGTCAGTTTTGGATTCGCGGAACAGATTTCAAACTGCAATTACATGAAGGTAACATATCTATACTCAATGATTTTATATAGTATAGATTTGTTACAAGCACGCGCATTGTAAAGACTCAAAGAAAATCCAATTGTAACTTTTAGTTGTCAGTCTGCGTCGAGCGCAATCACGAGCTTGACATGCCGTAGGTTATTATGTCCTTGCTAAAACAAATTAAAAATGCCATCGTGTGTGTTTCGGAAGTGTACCAATTACGATGCTAAAGTAAACAAAACTCAAGGAATCTCGTATCACATGCGAGTATGCAAAGATACTTAGATTAGGTATTTATTTTTCCAAATAATTATAATAATTGAGGCGCGGACATAGATTAGTTAGTGTAGATGCGAATATTGATGGCGATGTAAATTCGATGTAAATGTAAATTCTGATCGAACATTCAACACATTAGGTAAGTACCTACCTATTTTTAATCATCGCGTACATTTGATTAAAACCATACTTCATAAATACACAAATATTCGTCTCCATTCCGCACATAAAAATAACCCCGAATTAAAAAAACTTTTAAAGAGACAGAAAAGAAATAATTTAAATCTTTTTGAAGGTATTTAGAAAGTGTATTTTACTAATTTATCATTAATTATTTCAATTTCAATAAATATGATTTACTTTTGTAAGGTGTTTTATTTCTTACCTATTACTATACATTTCACTCAAGTGTCCACTCTACGAATATAAATGTTACTCTATGAACTAGTAAACATTTGACATCTTATGTCAGTTTTGGATTCGCGGAACAGATTTCAAACTGCAATTACATGAAGGTAACATATCTATACTATATAAAATCATTGTCTATACTATATAAAATCATTGGATCTAGGGAATCGACATTTCCATACAAATGACAAAACTGGACAAAACGCACGCGCTCTAGCGCTTAAACTTGCAAAAGGCTTTATGGTCGATCGCCTATTCTCGCTTTTGCCGTCATGAGAATAGAAAATACCTTCTATTATGAGTCTAAAATAAATAATTAAGAGCCTTATATAAAAAGGTATCAATATAGGTAGGTTAAATTATTGGTATTAAGTTTAAGATTAAGAAGGTTAGTACCTACTACCAAACTTCTTAAACTTAAACTTACCTTACAATCGTAGACAATGCTAAATTACCTAGTGGTAATTAAGCATTGTCTACGATTGAAACCAATTTTAAAGAAGGCATTACACCATACATCACCTGTTTAAAAGGCCCTAGGCGGAAAGAAAATACAAACTATAGGGTAATTTAACAAAAAGAACCTAGGCTTCCTGAGCCGCTGTTTTTAGTCGTTTTTTACTGATAGTGCTCTTTCTTTTCTCTGCCAAAGAATTTATCTGATTGTTCGTCATTTGTGAAAAACTCCAGAGAGCAATAAAAAGGAAAGAATAAGGACCGACCGTACTTGCCATGATGAGCAAATTAATTAATGGGAATGAGCCAGAACAAATTAACAATGACGCGACTGTTGTGAATGAAACGACAAGGTTGACCAAAGACTGCTTTATTTATCTACCCACACCAAGATTATAATTAATGAACATTAGAACTACCTACAAATATACGACATCTTCCCTGTTACATTTTTTTTTTTTTTTTTTTTTATGTTTGGTACTAATATATTTATTTATGATCTAGTAGTACACACATTACTTATTTATTTTATCAAGATATATATGACACACTGCACTGTGCTCACTAAGTAGTTTTTAACAGTACTAATTTATCATAAACTTGCTTAGATAACTTATAATAGGTAGGTACTTAAAACTAACAATACACACAATGAACAGAATATGCTTTTAAATCATATACCTACTGATTTTAAAACCATATAATATATATAGAAAATAGCAATATCTGATGACTATACAACGTCAGCATCTGCAAACCCATGCTATACTGGATGTTGTAGTGCCTGAGATTATAAGATGGTAATAGACAATTATATTTTTACAGCGATATATAAAATATATATAGTAAATTATATCTCCTTATAATTAGACATAGGTACCTATATAATACACAAATTACCTACATCTTAGTTTTGCGTATTTTCTCCTTTGCGACAACAGCTGCCGGTCTGCGCGTACGCTCACGATGCGTGATGTTCGATGACATGTGACTCATATCAGAGTCTGAGTTAAGCTCATCATCATCATGAGGGTTGTACTCGCTGGTGTTTGTGGGAGTAACCCACAGTTCATCACCGCTGGTTCGGTCGCGGATGGAGACAGGAGATGGAGCTGGTGGAGTATCGACCGATAACTTAATTAAATGTCGCCTGTTCCGTCTATACTTCCTACCTGTATTGTCAGCTACGAAGTAGGAGCGTGGTTGCGCCGCGCGGCCGATGACCCGAGCGTGCTTGCGCTCAGCGCCGTCAGTGATAAGGACGGGCTGACCTGGCAAAATCTCTGGCAGCTGTTTACATTTTTTGTCATAGTAGCTTTTATCAATTTTTTGTTAACGTAACATCTGTCCATAATTAGTTTTTGCGTTCTCATTTAATTCTAATTTATTTTCATGTGTAGGTAATCTTGTATTCAGTCGCCGTCCAAATAATAATTCGGCAGGGGAGCTGATATTACCTCGCGGCGTAGCTCGGTAATTTAAGAGACCTAGATAAAAATCACGACCCGATTCTATTGACTTAATTAATATATTCTTAATTATTTGCACACTTCGCTCGCTCTGGCCATTTGATTGAGCGTAATTTGGCGAACTAGTGATGTGCTTTATATCCCACAACACACAAAATTTTGAAAATTCTTTTGAAGCATAGGCAGGGCCATTGTCAGTTACTAACTCCCGCGGAATCCCATGGCGTGCGAACTGGTCTTTCATGGCTGTCACAACGGCTTTTGTACCAATGTTGGACAATGGGTTCACTTCAATAAAGTTCGAAAAATAATCAACTAAAATTAAAAAATATTTACCTGCGTATTGAAATATATCCGATCCTACTTTAGCCCATGGCAAGGGTGGTATCTGATGAGGAATCAGTGGCTCACGCGTGGGACGATTCGCGCGCTCCGAGCAGACGCGACACCTGCGCACGAGTTGTTCGATGTCACGTGACATCCCCGGCCAGAACATTACCTCTCTAGCGTGACGTTTGCACCTATCTATACCCATGTGGCCGTCGTGTACGCGATTAAGCATTTCAAATCGTACACTTTTCGGAATATACACTAAATCATCCTTAAGTATAATCCCATTGAGGTACACAAAGCTTTCCCTATATGACCATTGACCCCTAACACGTTCATCGACCTCATATTTATTAACTGGCCACCCGTCTTGAATATATTTTATAATAATTGTACACTCATCATCGTCCCTTAAAGCTTGTCTTACGCGGTCTAGCTTAGAATCGCTGAACCGAACGTTTTCTAACATAAAACATGATTGTTCTTCTATTTCTTCAGATATTTTATCTGACGCTAAGTCAGGCAACGCCGCTCGCGATAACGCATCAGCTACATACATATACTTTCCAGGTGTATATACTACGGTGAATGCGTAACCTTGTACCCTTAACATCATACGTTGTAGACGCGCGGGAATGGAGTCTAAGGGCTTTTTAAACAACGCTTCTAAGGGTTTGTGGTCAGATTCAACGGTTACGTTCGGACGACCGTATACGTATTGATGAAACCGTTCTAACCCGAAAACAATGGCAAGTAGCTCTTTCTCAATCTGCGCGTACCTACACTGCGTGCCGGTGAGCGTGGCTGACGCGAACTCCACCGGCCGGCCGCCCTGCAGCAGCACGGCGCCCAGCGCGCCCGAGCTGGCGTCCACGGACAGCAGCACCGGCTCGCGCACCGAGTACAGCGCCAGCACCGGTGCGCTGCACACCGCCTGCTTTAACTGCTGCGCTGCTGACGCTTGCGCACTATCCCATAACCATTCCGAATCTTTTTTTAATAAACATCTGAGCGGTTGTGCTATATCTGAATAGTTCGGAATAAATTTTGACAAATAATTGACCATTCCTAGAAATCTCTCAAGCGCTTGCCTGTTTTCCGGAACAGGCATATCCTGTATTGCTTTAATTTTATTTTTATCTATAGCCATGCCTTCACCACTAAAGACGTGCCCTAAATATGTTACCTGACTAACAGAAAATTCACATTTTTCTTTATTGAATTTTATTCCTACCTCACGTGACCTACTTAATAATTTTTTTAAACGCTCGTCATGTTGCGCTTGTGTGGACCCCCAGCAAATAATATCATCTACAAACGAATCGACCCCCTCTAAGTTCTCCAGCAATTGACGGATTTTTGAATGAAACACTTCCGACGCGCAGTTAATGCCATATGGGAGTCGTAAATATTGAAATCTACCAAAAGGAGTCCCAAATGTACATAAATCAGCACTGGCGTCATCAAGTTGTACCATCCAAAATCCTGAGAATGCATCCAACTTACTAAATACCTGCGCGCCTTCCAGCTTGGTGGCGATCTCCGTGATGGTCGGCAGCGGATAGTGCGCGCGCTGCACCGCGCGGTTCAGCGGCCGCGGGTCGAGGCACACGCGGAGAGACCCGTCCTTCTTAGCAGCGACCACTATACCATTCACCCATGGAGTAGGATGACTAACTTTACGAATTACTCCCATTTTTTCCATCCGCTCCAACTCCTGCAATAATTTATCGCGAACTCCTAGGGGTATCTTCCTAACCGGACAGACCGACGGCTGTACGCATTGGTTTACAACAATATTATATTTACCAGGCAATTTGCCCAAACCTTGAAACAATTCCTGGTACTCATCAATATTCAAAGTATATATACGTTTCACCATACCTAGCTCTTCACAAGCGTATTTACCTAAAACACTCTGACATTTAAAATCGGCAACAACAAAACGCAACGAATAAGTAACTTTTTTGTATAAACATGTGAGATTACAATATCCAGCTATTGGAATAAAATTTCCGCAGAAAGATTGGGCCTTTGTGTTGTCTGAATTTAAAATATTTACGTTAAACCCTAATTTTTTAAATGTATCTATTGAAATTACATTTAGATCAGAACCAGAATCTAATTTAAACCTTTCTTTTGCACCTGTAGAAATAAATAATAAATTTTCATACCATTTAGAGTCCTTACGTTTCATCCCAGCGAGTGAAGACACATAAAACCTATCACCATCACATTGTTCATCGTCATCACTGTCTACACCGTAATCGACATCGGCATCGAGTTGTAACACACGCTTACGTAATTTCAGACACATATTTTTAAAATGACCTTTTTCATTGCACCAAAAACACATTGCATTCTTTGCCGGACACTTATAACTATCACAATTAGCGAAGCCGCACGCGGAACATAAAAACTTTGCAGCGGCGCGGGCGGCTGCGTCGGACCGGCGCGGCGGCCCCCCGCGGGCCGGCGGCGGCTGCGCGACGCGGCCCGGCGGGCGAGCCGCGGCCCCAGCGGCCCCTCTCCTCGACGTGCTGCTCCGTGCTCTGCTACCTGGTGGCCCACTCGGGCCCGCGCGGTCAAATCCTCGCGCATTCATAATATCTACCATCTGAGTCTTGGTCTCCTCGATCTGTTTCTGCTCCTCCGTAGACATTTCGTTAGCCTGACAAATTCTTATAGCCTTGTCCAAAGTGAGTTCGTCGGCTCTGAGTAAACGATCACGTAACTTACTATCTCGCAATCCACAAATAATTCTATCGCGCACTAACCCGTCTTCCAGCAGTTCAAACTCACAACGCTGAGAAATAATTTTCAAGGCTGTAACATACTCGTCTATTGATTCTCCTTCATCTTGATTTCTTGTAAAGAATTTAAATCGAACCATTGTAATGTTTTGTTTCGTCTCAAAATGCGCATTGAATTTTTTAACCAAATTATCATAACAAAATTTGCTTTCTTCCGTAGGAAATCTAAACGTTGTGTAAATATCGTAGCCTTCCGCTCCAATGAGATTCACCAGGAGACTTGACTTCACCGCCGATGACTCTTTGTCCACGCCAGACGCCTTTAGAAATACGTCAAACTGCCGCAGCCATTTTACCCACGCTTCAGCGCGACTGGCCGGGCTGCCTTGTAAACTCAATTCCGCTGGCGGACGCGCGTGTTCCATTGTTTACAAGTTAAATCTCAAGATTATTTAACTTGTAAATCGTAATTTCTCACTTTTAGACCACTTTAAACTATTTAAATCGATTATTTAAATTTCCGCTGTCACCATGTTGTGAATGAAACGACAAGGTTGACCAAAGACTGCTTTATTTATCTACCCACACCAAGATTATAATTAATGAACATTAGAACTACCTACAAATATACGACAGCGACACAATTACAATTCTGATATCTAATGATTATTATTAAGCTTTTCTTGATTGTTTTAGGGAATAATAATCTGTTTGAAATGCCACTACAACAACACGTTCTACGCTCAAAGATATTAGATTAAGATTTAAATCATACACATTCAATGCGAAATGCAGCAGGTTACGTGATAATGGCAAATATTTAAAAAAAAGAGGAGAAAAAAAAGAGGATAATATTCAACACAAGACTATCGTCTTGCTTGTTTTTTATTATTTAATATTGGTGTAGTTTTCACAACCATAACAAGTTTGAAAAAACTATGTTTCATTCGGTTCTAAAAAATCCTAATGACTTATTTTAGAAGGTCTGCTCTGTTAGCTTTTCCAATCAAATTCATCTATGAAACTTGTAAGTTCAGCGCAAGGTAAGTGAGTTTGCAGCGAGCAATTCTGACACGCTCGCGAAATATTGGCGATAACCCTACTGCATCTGTATGCTTTCTGCGTCCGCGGGCGGCGGATTCAGTGCACACGATACCTTTCAAGCGCTCAATCGTCAGGGCTTTGAAAACGCTATACTACCATCCCAATCCTAATATCCAATCATAATAAAATATACCTACTCTGTATGGGCATAGAGTAGGTATTTTTATTTTATTTATGACATTATATTATTTCGATATTAATGACAACAAATTTGTACGCTATTTATTTTTAAAATGATAACTTCTTACGTATCCTTTGAGGAATTTATTTTTGACCTAGGTGCTTCCCCACCCCTGTTTCTAAATACATACATATATGAAATGTTACAGTGAGCCAACGAAAGTTACTACGAGCATGGCGACACCAAATCTGCACGTGTGATACCAGCTTTACCGTAACTAATCATGTTTTAAGTAAAGTAAAACTTAAGTAAAATAGGATAATAATTACTTTTTCACAATAGGGGTGTGATCAGCGCAAACCCTCTTTTACGCCGCTCCCAACACTACTTCACAGCTCAGGCAGATAACTTTTAATTTCAAGCTGTCAACACAGCGAGCAGAACCTCTTTGTACATCCACCAAAGGCTTTACAAAATAAATTAAATGCTAGAAAAATATAAAACTTAAATAATATATTCTCTGGTATTTTGAAACGAAATGACTACAAAGGCATGCATAGCGGAACTATGTAAAAATATTCATTTTATACCCAGTCAAACATGCACATATCAAATGGGTTCTTTTTGTTTTAGTTCTAATACATTTTGTAACAAAATAGTGTGTTGGCTTTGTGGATGTGCGAATCCCTGGTAGGATTCAGAGATTAGAGAACATAAAATATTTCCGTAGTCCCAAGAACTGGGTACAAAAAAACCTAGTAAGAATTATCGTATTTTTTTTTGTACCCAGTTATTGGGAAAAAAGTTCGAACACATAAAATAATCAATAGGTCAAATACTATAGGCCTCTTAAACTTTGCAAAGCCAACAACCCACTTATAATATTGTATTTCCACCCACGAATAAATATTTCCTTTGAAAATGATATATTTTGCTTTTATACAGCTTCCTTCACAAGATATTTGTTTACTTCAATGAAAATGTAATGATAAATCTTTTGAAGAAAACCGTCTGTTCTTCCAATTTAACCTCGTATTTAATATAAAAAAATAGAATCTACACAAATTTTGCTTAATATGATGAAATTCAATATTTTCCTCATTCTATCAATAATCAATTTTAATTCAAGACTAATAAATACCTACTGACATCTAACGAATCGGTTATTAATATAATAATGTACATACCCAACCCCAGCAAAAATCATTTTGTTTTTAATAATAATTATAAACAATTTTCGGACATTGAACTTCACACTATAAGTTCGTAGCATGCTACGACATTGTTCGTAGCATTGCTACGCGGGAATAATCTTCGTAGCTTATTGCTACGCGCGTTTAGTACGTTACGTTTACTCAATTAATTTATTTATGAAACAGCTCCTTCAAATAGTACTAAAAACCTTCAAAGGAAATTCTTAAAACAAAGCCCGCTGCAATTTTCCTGACCGCAATTAATTTGTCTTAATTGGTGTCTTCCTCGAAAACCTAGGTAGCACTTTACTTTATTAGTCAGCACTGTTCACTTACACAACCGACCAGAGTTACCAAATATTCGTTGTAAATTCCAAACCAACGCGATTCTGGATCCTATCCATCTGTAATAAGGTTTAGCCGTCTCGTAACTCAATAGATCCATGCTCCAAGTAAATAAACTTAGCCCATTTAATTAAGTCGCGTGTACAAGATGGAGTAACATTGATTTAATTAATTGATGATCCTTATTGTAGTGTAATTATGCTCCTAATGATTATCACTATGATGGAGACAAGTTTTTGACAGAAACAAAGTAATTACTACCAATGTTGATAACGTAACAAAATTTCTAAATTAAGCCAAGTGCTACCTCTAGGTGGTGCCTGTGTTGAATTATTAGAGTTCCCTGGCTGATCCTTACTATATCTTCATAATTAATTATAAAAAATGCAGCGTCGTTCAAGAGACTATGATAATTTATATGTACGTGCTTTATTAAAAATTATTAAAAAAAAAATTAAGATCCTTATTCAATATGTATTAAGCAAAAATTGCAAGCACTGCGGAAAAATACCTTACCAATAATAAATCAACGGGCAAACCCGCGCAAATGCTATAGTTTATGAATTTCTAACACTAGTAATATCCATCCATATTAATTACCGTTCTAAACCCTGTAGCGAGTGATTAATGAGTCCGTCAATGTCGACGAACTAACGACTCGCTATCGACGTTGTCTCTTTGCCGAGTCAAATAGTTCCATTTGAGTGATGATGCGGAAATGGAAAAACATTGTTGAACGGAAAATGCTATCTACGTACACTTAAACTTTTTTAGTTTGTGGAAGTACGAGTAAACTGTTAAAGAATGATATCTAATATTATAAGAACATGTAACGGGTAACATATCATAATTTAAATGTTCACAGTTATGTTTCCCCGTTTCATGAGTGTTTATAACCATACAAATTTTAAAAATATAAAATATTTAGGGTTTAGAAGTTATTATTATTAATACTTATATACATTTGTTAATAAGATAATCTCCCACACAGGTATAATAATTAATTATAACACCAGTGATAATTGTCATGGGAACGTAGATGTCAAGAAAGGTTAAAGGTTGTTTGTTTATGGTTAATAAGACAACATAGAGCTCAAAGAAGACAAAGCAAACTAACGAATTAAAGACGAAAACGAAACCGGGTGTTCAATTACTATCGAGCGTGCGTTCAATTAGTGCTGACCTATTTCCGCTTAAACATTATAATTAATACGAGCGTTAATTTGCTTTGCTAATATTAGCTAAGTATGTTGGCTTGTCGTAGATGCCTTCTGCGAATTGGAATATAATTTATGACAGAATGGGGTGTTGCCTTACGCTTGTGGAAGCAATACCCTGTAGGGGTTTGGATAATTATTGCGGTTGAAACTCGGTGACTGAAACTTGAGCCATATTTTTTTGTTACACGTGTTCGGTAACGGTAAGGCTAAAACATAAACAGCCGTGACAATTATTTCTACACAATTTAACTTCAAATCGCTTATTGGCTTGAGTGAAGGTGAGGTTGAATGTAGAAAACGTCTCTGATTATGGTTTTGTCATACTTATCAACAAAACAACCTGTGTTTTGTCCCGCTACTGGACACAGGGGGATGGGGCCGAAAAGTTCTAAAGTAACACAGATCGGCAGACGCAGCGTCAGACGTCCACCAACAAGTTAAACAGATGATTAGGTCAAAGGTGCCAGTTCACGGTGAATGCAAGCTGCATCCGACTTTAATACCTGGGAATCATTAAAGGAAGCCTATGTCCAGCGGTGGACGTTCTATGGCTGAAATGATGATGATGTCGTCTAGACACGGGTCACCCTAGTTGTATTATGCATACAAATTGGAAGATTTAGTATAATCACCACTCTTACTAGATGGGTGTTTTTCCCTTGCCGTGGTTTTATACGTTATAGTTTCTTATCATAGTAACATAAAAATGTTAAACCAAAAATGAAACAGAACATAATAATCGCTTTTTCATTTACCAGTTTTTATTACAAAAGCATTTTAACAAAAATATTCTGTAAAATCTCGCTATTATTTGCTTTTACGCCGATTCAAATAATCGTGTAAAAGCTCTAAAATACATGTATGTCAAACTTGAGCTTGAAAGCTTTCTATTATCGCCTTCAACCAGCGAATGTAAACGTATGGTGTCCATTTCGTTGACACTCGCTTTGGTTCATTCAAAACCCTTTCAAAAACCTTTAATCTGATATTTTTATAGGCGTCACAAAGTTCAGAGGAGGCTCGATTTAACTTAAACAATCGTGAGGCTGTGACCTGTATGATTGGGCACAGGGCTCTGTAACCTTAGGCTGAACTTTGATGTAAAGATAGCTACACATCTAGAGAATTTACCATGACATTTTGTTATCGGAATTGAGTGGGCGTCTTTATATGGAGATTCAATGTTAATGAAAGGAATTTTTTTGGATTGGTTTTATAAATAATCTTCTGTAAATGCCCTGTGCTTATTGGACTTACGCATCGTCAAGAAATACTTATTAAAAATATAATAGGGCAAATAATACCGTATCCAAGATTATTGCGTTAAATGAGATGTTTTCGATTTCGCTCAGCTGTTTTTTACTATAAAAATTCTTACAGATTGGGCTGGGAACCAAGAATGTAATAAATAATAATAAATAAGTACTTAAGCGTTTTAATTTCTAATTATTAACCAACATAATTACATGCCGTATAAATCAGGACTTCAGGAGTAAGTAATCTCTTCTCATTTATAAAAATATAAGGTACAATTGCGTATAGAAATGCGTAGTAATTGTTGTTTTGTAGAAACGTTTTATATTTTTGGTACATTAAGTCTACTTAATATTTATTAGTTAAATTAATTTAAACATGTTAAAATAGATACTGAAACAAAAGAGACGATGTTTATTTGGCAATACCTATTGCTGTCAGTAATTACCAACCCAGTAGTAATAACAGTATATTATGTTGTTGACAGTATTAAGATAACCAGAATGCTGATTTGGCAATTAGTATTGTAACAATTACAATGCAAATTTCAAATTTAAATAGATAATTTTGCGTTAATAATAAATTATTAGGCACTAGGATAACAACTTTAAATAATTAAAATCAGCTCATGTCAGTACAAAGATTAATTTGTTTCAGATCTCTTTTTCCAATGGTCTTTTGCGTAATTTTTTTACGACATTTTTCCATGACCTGGCCTAATTGTGTACCGTTTAATTTTTTTTTTTACTTATTTGCGGTTAAGTTTAATCTATAATAAATCGACGTTAGAGTTAGACGAGACCTTTACCTAGCAGTGGGAAACAATGAGCTTATAAAAATAAAATAAAAATAGATGTTTGTTATGAGTGGTCATGTCTAAAAATCCAGGTTTAAAATTCACTGCCGCTTTATTGCAATCTAGTGCCAATCAAAAGTTTACATTGTAAAACAATTGAATAGACCTGAAACAAACAACGCTCATTTACTTTTGCCAGCCACTGTACCCAATAGCTAATTGCAGTCATAAAAATTCCCAATGCCACATAACTTGATTGTAACTAATTGTACCAGCAACTTTAATTGGGCTCTAGCGTACGCCTATTCAATAAATCCTACTAATAGTTTGAAATGTTTATGCTCTGAATGGTAACCTGCAACTCTAATAAGGTTAGGGATCAATGCCTGTTATTTATGCGACGCAGGGGATTTTAATTAAATTATATTAACATCAAGGGCACTGAAGTTTGGAATTGATAGGGGTGACAAGAATTCTGGTTTAGTTTAAGCCGATACTGCAAGGGATTCCCCTTAATCTGCTAATATAGGTTTATTAACAATAACACAGATATCTGGTGTAGGCCTAAGAAAAGAACCACCCCATCTCTTCTCATGATTGTCTTCAAACTAAATAAAAGATTAAGATGCGTAATTGAATCAGTAAATTATTTGAATGAAAATGCAGTATATCTCTGAAATACACTTGAAACATTAAAAATCATGGTTTATAATGTAATATCAGTATTAAATATACATACGCCTTAGTTTAATGAGTCTGGATTCTCCCCAATGGAATCCATTTTATATTTTGTTCTTGGCATTTGCACTAAGTTGGTACTTTACAGTCCACAGATTGACGATACCGTCTTCTATACAATAATAGTTATTGATTTAAAATAAAGTTGTCTACTTAGACAGTATTGGATTGTACTCTTCTCGTAGCTATTACAATGGAAGCTATACGTAGCTATAACTGGACCTCTCATATCGATAGTCGTTGAAGCAAGTTCATGTTCACGACCGTAGTAACATTACTCGGAACACTGACTTGACGATACGGAATTACAGATCCGGATGCGTATTTTCATAACGCTTTCTGCAGTTCACTTTATTCATCATCTTATTCAGTGTGTTTTATGTGTAAAAAAGTGGCCAAGTGCGAGTCGGACTCGCCCATGTAGGCTTCCGCAGCAATTGTTTATATGAAATAGTTTATGACGTTTTATAAAAAAAATTGGTACTTAATAGATTTCGTTCAAACCAATTTTCGTTTTTTGTGCTAATGTACATTATATATTTTTATTAACCTTATCATCCTCTTATTTTATAAATTAGAGGGGGGAAGACTCTGTTTTACCAGATGGTTAGGACTGCAAATGCCGCTGGCTTTGGCACATTAAATGGCAATGCTAATTCGTTGACGAAAATATGAGCTTGTCCATGCCCGTAATATTATCAAAGAGGTATTTATTCATTGCGGAATCTTAAATACGCGTCCCGTATCACTGGAATGCAGTAATCTTGCTTTACGGTTGAAAGTGCAATAAAATACCTGAGTTTAAACGTACCTAGGTTTTATTGGATGCATTTAATACGTGCTCGTTCGAAGATCAAGGGCTGGCTGACAAAGAAACGTTCCTATCATCCTTCCGAGCAGAAATATTTCTATTTATGTACTTCTAAGTCTTTACAGAAAGGCGATAGCTTAATAGTGAAATGTCCACCAATATTTATATTTTTTTCTATATTTTATGTAACCCACCAATAGTTTTATCTGTTTCTACAATTTATTGTTTTGTTTACTATTTGATAAAAACCTTACCATTGATTAACTGAGTGCAGTTCCATGGTTATTGACTTTACCATCCAGACCATTCACATACATAACAATAAAATACTCGTAATAATATTTTTATGTTATGAAATAGATTGTACTCGTTTAATTATTATCTAATCAATATCCCTAATTTCTGAAACATTTGGCCCACTGGATCAAAATATCCAAAAGTATGCTATTTCGCTTTATATTTGTAATTACTGATAGGTATTACTGGTTTTGACGTTAAATGGATATTTATAGGTATTTCAAAATGTATGTTAATTATAATTATATGAATTAAAATACATTCTGTAATATCGAGAACTGTGTGTAAAATCCACCCAGCCATTTGCCTTGACTTTAAACATTAACAATTTGTGTTTCTAGGCACATAAAGTTGTTGATTATACATAATGAAGCATATTATTTTTATACATTATAACACCCAGACACTCGAAACAAATATTTGCAAATATTTGGTATGGGATGAATTCAAGGTCTTACGTAACTCCTCGATAACGTAGTGGTCAGCGCAAGGGTGGCGTGGGTTCGACTCCCACTCGAGGACCAAGGTTACGTTGTGAACTTATATTTTTTTTCCCATACCAGCATTTCCTAATAATTTAGAAAACTTAACTGATAGTCAATAACTATAAAATAAATATTAGTAAATATTTGCAGATTATACAATTTTTTATCCAGAGGCGGAAATCGAACCGATGATATTCGCTCCATTATTAGTATAATGTTCACATTTAGAAGTTCGCAATCTGTTCTATTGCAGATTGGCTACAAACGCCGCTTGGCGACGCCTCGCCTCACTTTCCTAGCAGCTGGTCCGATTATGGACTGCTGAGACGAAGCCAAATAGTGTTCCGTAGTTTCTGCAAACTGTTTCATTTAGCCAGGCCTGGCATGAAGTTCCTCTCAAGTTTTATAGTTAAGACCTAAGTTTATATTAGTTTATGCTTTCATTATTATGCTGAAAATTCTTTAACCTGTTGTTAGCTTATTCCTGGTCTGGTTTTTGTACTGGAGTTTAATATCTATACTTATATATAATATTATAAATGGGACAGTGTGTCTGTTTGTCTATCTTTCACGGCAAAACGAAGCGAAGAATTGATGTGATTTTGCAAGTAGAGATAGTTCAAGGTATGTAGAGTGACATAGGCTACTTTTTACCGCAGGAAAGTGTAGAATGCGAGGGAACCCGCGGGGCCGGAAAGCTAGTTGATAATAAGCTAAATTATAAATTTCAGTATGACCGTTTCACATTCAAGGACCAAGAACATGAAAATTTTCAAAGGGCTCATAATCACTTTTATAATGTTTTAAATTGTTTACGTTATTTTATTCTAATTTATTTAAGTTTTGGTTTATGTCTGAGGACAAACCGATACTAGTTTTAAGGACCTTATCACAGCGCTCGGGACTGAATGACAGACACGGCTAAGCTACAAATATTGATACACGAATACCAAAAAACTAATACACATAAAGAGTCTCCATAAAACTAAGAAACCTAAAACCTGACGGAACCAGAGAAGAAAAATTCGATTACGTTCACAGAAACAGTAGTCCTTATCATATAACGATTCAATTTCATATCTTTAATAGTTTATTTATATGTTATTCGAGTGGCCTGCTCAGTACTGTTTTCTTCTCATTTGACATTCCTTTTAGCCCCGGGTATTTCATTACAAATACCGAGCCCGTCCTATGTACACTCTATGCAGACCTATAGATAATGGATGAGGCCTACAATAAGATTGCATGTTTTCAGAAGTTTTCTTTTAATTATTTTTATTAGAAATCTGAGTTTTCATTTTATTTACTATGTGGATTCCAGAAAATACGTCGCTGAGTATCGACTAGTATTCTTGGAATTAGCTGCTAATATAACCAATTACTGTTGGGTACATTTTCTAATAACAAACCTACCTACTTACGTAATGAGGGAAGATTTATTCTGTCGTTCACTTATTGACTAAGTGGTGCCTTATGTGATGCGAAGTGTCTCCGTTGCCTATGTATGGTCGTCTGGTCAATATTGTTAAAATGGTGCAGATATTTTATTTACAAACAATTACAGTTAAGCGGAGGTCGAGGTTTAAACACCGCCGTGCACTTCTGTTTTTACTTCTTGAAAAAATATGTGTGCTTTAAAAACAAGAGCCCTAACAGTGAAGGCAGACATCGTGAAGAAACCGGCATGTTCTGAACTTTGAATTTTGAAAATTTTTAAGGACATGACTGTGTCATTAACAAACCTACTCTGTGTTTGTATTAATCTGTGTTTGGTAATTTTATTATTAAATATTATTTTTACTGTACCTAGTACATACTTACTTTATACATTACTAGCAGCCCCCGCGAACTTCGTCTCGCCATATACTTTTATTTGCAACTATCTACATACTAAATTTCATCGAAATCGAATTTTCCCACGTAAGCATATATTTTCCCGTGAAAGCATGTATTTTCCGCGGTGAAAAGTCGCCATATATTTTTATTTCCAACTATCTTCTGCATACTGAATTTTATCTAAATCGATTTTTTCCGCGTAAGCATATATTTTTCCGCCGAAGTATGTATTTTTCCGCGGTAAAAAGTAGCCTATGTTAGGATTAGGATATTACATATTATATTACATTACATTGACCCCCCCGTACCCCAGTGACGCTTACATGGAGTCTACATCGCATGCTGGCTAGCTGAGCGCGGTGAGCGACAACCTCGCGACTTTTTTCTAATACTTGCATTTTTAAACTCGTGATATCTTCCGAATGAAATGTCCGAATTGAATAATTCAAAAAGTTATAAAAAGGTATTAAAGCCGTCTTGAATATAAAGTAATTTATTTTGATAAGGATTAATACCAAGGTACAAATGAAGACCCTTTCAAGAGGCGGCATATATAAATTATTATTTTAGAATAAAAAACTGCTTACTGTGACATAACTATAATATTTAGACATATGCTGTCGCGACATTTTTTGTAGATAATGATGAGTTCTGCAAAGTCGTAGTACATGATTTTGTTCTATCATCAATAGTTTTCGCAGCGAACGCGACGTAAGGAATTTTTCAGGTCATTTTTTTACACCTTATGTTACACTATTGGAGTTTTAGTAAGGATCCCTAATTTTTTTAAAAATATAATGTAGCCTATGTTACTCGGGGATAATGTAGCTTTCCAAAGGTGAAAGAATTTTTGAAATCGGTCCAGTAGTTTCGGAGCCTATTCGTTACAAACAAACAAACAAACAAACAAACAAACAAATCTTTCCTCTTTATAATATTAGTATAGATGTATATTGTTATTGCATGATAAGTAATTAAAAAAAATACACACAATATTTATAAGCCTAAACACACAGGAGAAATACTATAAGGTAATTTTATTAATTTTTAAATATGAACCTTATTTATTTACGTAAAGTTGATTTGTAGCATTAGCAAATCCACGCAAGCTGAACACTCAATTTTACGCCCGAATATATCCAAGTTTCATGTGGAACTTGTTTCAAAGTTTTAAGATTTCTTCCTTAGCTGTTTCAACTTTAAATCAATAAAATTTACTTGCGAAGGAAACCAACTAAGCCACATTGTTGTGTAGACAACTTTGAAATTTTGCTTCCGGTAATAATTTGTTTACAACTTATAAAATAAAGGTTCAACATTGTTTTAAAAAGTCGTTCTTCAAGATTTTTCGTATTATAAAAAAATAGTTATCATCATCACCCTTACATACGTTCCCACTGCTGGGACACAGTAACTTCTCTCTTGACGAGACGGATTATGCCTTTATTCATCACGCTGGCCAATAGCGGGATGGTGAATGACACAAGTATTTCAAGGTGCGAGGCGAGGATTGACCCCATGACCTTCGGAATACAGTCGAGTGTGCTCCCACATAGCCAAAAAGCCTGGTCAAAAAAAAATTTACAAAATAATATGTTGTTTATCAGACATTTTAATTTGGAATCAAAATTTAATAGATAAAGTACGAACACGAATCGGTTATGGCATCAATTTAGAACATAATCCTGAAATTTCCCCGATTTTGTAACTAATTTGGAACTGTCACAAGTTATTACAATACATTCCATAAATTATATATCCGAGAGTTTGATGGAAATACAAACTCCACTTATAAAATAGCCCGTTGTCATTTCATTTGCTAAATAAACGCGTCTTTCAACATAATTTGGAGGATTTCCCAATAAGCTAGAGATTCCTAGTATCTTCTATAATAATAATTTATATTAAAGATTTATATTGTAAAGGGTCAAATAGTTTGAAGTAACGTGAAATAATATTATTCTCTGTTTGGTGTAAACTGCCTTAATTTGTTTTTGGAAACGTTACAAATTCTGTAGGATTCTGCCCAAAATGTTATGCGAAGGTCAATACCACACTATTACAAAATATTAGTGAGTCAATTACTATTAAAAAATCTATCAATAATAATTGATTGTCTGCCTACACTTATAAAAGCTACCTGATATCTTTTTCAAGAATCTTAATAATACATTTCTAAATTTCTCTTAATTTATACCTAAAACATTCAATAATAAAAAATAAGGTACTGTTTTCATTTTTTTATTCTACATTTAAAGCCTTTTTTTGTTTTGCGATTATGCCAGCCCCGTACATCTGTTTTTAACATAAATAAATATTAATCAATAAGATATCTGGAGTTGAAAAAGCATTCCAGCAGAAATCGGTCAAGTAGTTGAACAGTTCCACCCACGGCGCCATTAAATCAGGTAAGTTGGAGCTCAAATACTTGAAAGTACTGCGATAAACTTATAAAAATAAAGCTATAAGGAGGCACATCTTAAAGAAAGTGGATTAAACGAGCAGTGGGGATTTTTACAAGCCCCTGGATTGTAGAGTCCTATGTGCGTTTGGGTTTTACCGCTAAATGTAAGTCTATTTCTCGGTGTTCTTGTAGCTTATATACAGATTTACCAGATTAAATATGCTTGCAAATTGCTGCGGTGATAAATCTGTAAATAAAATTTTCTCTTATAATTTATATTTTTACGTATTTTGAACTCATAAGATGTCCCGTGTCTGAATAAGTTCTATTTTGCAACAAGGTTGAAGCTCTAGCAGTGCATTGGCTTCTGACCATTGTGTGCTCGCCAGACAAAATAGGTACTTATATTAATAATTGGTCTACTGCAAACTTCAATCTCATCTTTTACGCAGTCATCGTCATATTTTATAATCATATATACAAATAAGTAAACAGAAGTTATAAATCTACACTAACTTGACTCTAGAATAGATAACAGACAAGGCCGAAAACTTCTCAAATGGAACCGGTACTTAGCTAGATGACCAGAGTTGGAAGTTTATCAACAAATAGATGAGATGATTAAGGTTGCAGGTTCACGGTGGATGCATGCCTACTTACATAATTTGATGGGTGTAGTGCATATTATATAAACTCACTATAAATAAAAGTAGTGAAACAAAGTCTAATCTTACTGAACTTATTATCACACTTAATAGTTTTACCATAATGAGACATTTGTGTCTTAAAAATTGTTATACATTTCGAAGCTATATTGAAATCTAGAATCTAGATCTTACAGCTTTATTTTGCAATAGAACATGTTCCATAGTCGCTATCGGTAAACACTATTTCTACAGTTTACAACCTCTGAGCGGATTACAGAAGCCGCATCGTATAAATCCCACATATATTTATTGAGGCAATGCAGTTCAAAACAACAATTTCAAAGATACGAAAGCGCAGTGAGTCCCTGCAGACCTTAAGCTATTATTTTCAGAGATTACGCCGACCCCGCTAACATAATACTGGTTAAATACCTGATTCCGTACAATTATTGTGAGCTCAGATCGTGGTTTTGCTTTTGGTTGTGCAGTATACTCGGCAAGTATAAAAGTATATTTAACTAGAATAATCTGGGCATTATGCTTGTTATATAGTTATTCTTATAAGAAATAAATTATATTTAACCTGATATTGTTAAGCTGTGTTGGCTTTGTAAGTAGGACGCTCGACTTTTAATCCAATATTAGTAGGTTTGAACTACGTAACTCTCAATATTTTTTCTCGAGAATTTATCAGCTATTTGACGTCCTTAAAATTTAAGAAAAACATTATGAGGCACGCAAACACCACCACGGGTTATAAAGCTATTATGTAAAGCTACCATAAAATATCGTTTGAAACAGTTTGATATACTAATCTCTGGTTGCAAATTCATTAGCTATGTAAACGACAGATATACAACAATGTATGCAGTAAATATCGGTCAGATAGCGGGTATTTACGACTGTTTGTACACATGAATTGATAGATAGATCATAGTAATCATTATCTATTAAAGCAAATAAATCCATTGGTAACTTTTCTCTCCGCGACTTTTATTTTTCCGTGTTTAAATAGCTGCTAGCCTATATCCTTCTCCTTGTTCTAAGCTCTATCAATCAATTTTCAACCCAAAAATTTGATTGTGATTGTTTTTTTTTATATTATTTGTTTCCAGTGTTAGTATCTCAGGGTCTCAGAAGCTTAAGAAAATTAGGACCCATATGAAATTATAATGATCCGTCGGTCAGTACAAGTTGCCCTCAATCCCAAGTGTTCTGCAAGAAATATTCCTAAGTACAACAATAAGCCCCTTAGTTCGCCTTATAAACAATGGCCAAGACCCACGTCCTCTAAACCCACAATAGGACTAAGTAGGATCATGGTCCACCCCCTTGCTAATTCAGAGGCTGAACTGCCATAAAACGGCCTTTAGTTGTTCCGAGAATTGTACTAAAATGTTTCCTTACTTAGGAGTATATTACTGTTCATGTAAGAGATTCTCTTATGCGGAAAATCTTAAGTCTACTGCACTCGTGTAGACCAATCAAATAGTGTGTAAAGCTCAGACAGATTTGAACGAAAAGAAGCGCACAGCATCTCATTTTATTGTTGTCTGACGTAAAATAATCTGAACATCAGACAGAACGATACTATTCAGGATATTTTAAAGAGAAATAAGAGAATATTGATAACTTGTGTTTTATGGTGAATTATATGACATGTACAAATTAAATAGCGTAAGCTCTTGAAGTAACAAATTTAGTTTGCATAATTTTTATAGTTAGGTACTTCATGTAATATTGTAAAACATGTTAAATATGTAACGTTTGTTTTTCGACTTATTTTGTATGAATCATTGTAGTTTATAGGTTCTTATTTGTAAGTGAATTTTATTATTCTTAAAATAAGGATAAAGTTTCTCTTTTACCTGAAGCTCATGTAGAAAACCACCCTTACTCGAGTGCAAAATATTAAACCATATAATATAGTATGTATAACCCATGTTTAACCTCGAAGTCGTAGCACCACGTTTACCATATCTTTATACCAAAAGGCACGTGACTTAAGGTATAAAGATCTCAACAATACATGCAGTGTATTGTGCCTACTTACTGTAAGAGTTAAATCGTCCCTAATTCCCTAAATTTAAATCTTGCAGAGGTCACAACTCATCAATCCGACACTGAACCTACGCCTGGCTCATTGCCTTTAAGGAAATAAGCGAGAATCTATTGAATGTTTCTGTTTAGTCGATAAACGTAATTACCGGAACGTATCATTCACACTACACCGTTACAAGGCCAGCCTAATCTTAGGGTAAGGTTACATTTGTTTCGCAGCCCTTAATATTTCCTCATCAGTGGCATTAACGAAAAAGCTGAAAGCTGACCCTTTTAGTAATTGAAAATGTATTAGAGTGGTTCCCGAAGAGATTCGTAGATAAGAATAATAGAGTGGTTGTAAAAATATTGCTGTACTACCTACATCGTTTCTCGCTTTGTTGACCTAGTAGATTTAACGTTTTACCTACTCATCTAATATAGATGTTGAAGTCTCGGGTCTGTTATATCGTAGGTAGGTTCATATGGTCATGTCTCTTAAAAAAAAATTCTCTAAAAATTATTTCTATTTTAAAAATGCTATTTATTATTAATACAATCTTAGATATTAAAATGATTTTTATGATTCTTTATATTTCAGGTTCTTAACTCATCTCCAGAACATATCAGAAGAAAAATCTGGCCAGAGAGAATTTCAATTTTATCTGAAAAATATTTATTTTTTCTTTGTCTGTGCCATATTTTTTTGGGGAAAACTTCTCCTCTTTCTTAGGTAAATAACTTGTCTCCTGAGAATTGAACTAACTTCCGTCTAAGCCCTAAGGTAATGTCCACAATTCAATAAACAATATTTACACACGGTACAAAATACCATAGCCCTGTCTTCGAGTATATTTATTCAAAGAGCGTAAGTCTTGTCCGTAAACAAAAATTGTCCTCCAAGAATTTATTCTATTGTCGCGTTGTAGAGAAAAATAACCAGCAAATATTAGCTTAGGTCGCATCTGTGGAGGGAGGAGTTATTACGTCACAGGTCACGTTGCCGTTAGCATTCCACGCCCATCACGCATCCAGAGAGAATGTGGCGGTATGTGAACTTGCGACTAGAAAACTAAAAAAAAACTTTAAAAATGGTTAAACTAAATGTTTTTATAGTCTAAATGAGTGGCACGAACATAATTCGATATCAGGGTGATAATTAGTCAATAAATAAATAAAAATGAATATTGCTGGTCAATTTACACTGAAATCCAGCACCCGCAGCTTAGGGCTTATCACGGGGCTAGATGTTGCTGTGTGAAATATCCAGCAATATTTATTACTTTTTTATTACTTGTTATACTCTTTGTATATTCAATAGCTAGTTATAGCAGTAAGTTGGCACAGTAAACAAAACTACGTTAATAAATCAATAAGTTGGATTGACACTAATAATACTTATCAATTTCTGATAATATTATAAAGACGTTAGTATGCGCCAAATAAAACTATTGTTCACACAACCGTTCAAACAATAATAATTAGATAAGTCAATTTTATTGCTGTTGATTCCAGCAGCTTAGTTAAAATAGTCGCTATTATATCTAGGATCAGTTTTATCTATTAGAGTAACTAATTATAGTATTATATTTTTATAAGAGCCGATAAAATTTTCTTTAATTTACACACAAATTAACGGTTATTGATTGTCTTCCAAGAGTGGCTGGCTGTCTTACATAATTGCAAATTGCTCGTCTGCGCAACCTATAATTTGTTGTTTTTTCTCTCTAGTGTGCTCACAGCTCAACAGTGAGCATTAAGAGAATGAGCGTCGTTTGCGGGGAATTTCATTAGTCATTCCCCGCGGTGGGGCTTCCATCATAGATTCCGTGCCCGGATGCTTCACAGACAAATATGTTGGAAATAGGGTTGATTTCACAATTGAACCTTCATCTCACGTCAACAGTTTTTAATCCAATTACGATTTCAAATATAGAACTTGTAATTTCTTTTATTTCACAGCTCAAGTTGCGTTTGCAATAATTTGAATCAAAATGAGAATCTTTGAATGATGAACTTGATTAAATCATAAGGTAAAAATCTTGTGAATAAAATATCGAAGATGTATGAAACGTAATGTGATGTTATTTCAGGTACCAAATTCAAAGTCGAGATGTTGGCAAGTTTTCATAACAATCCTACAAATAGAGCGGAGAAGGACTAAGAATTCGAAGTTATAATTTATTTAAATTTTCAGAGGGCAAATAAATTTAGTTAAAATACACTTGTTGTAAAGTCAGGTAGCGAGCGAAAACCTTGGGTAAAGTTAATAGGAGAAAATGCGTGAAGACTTGTCCGTCTCTAAACGACGTCGCAGTAAAGTTTGGCCCAATTAGGTGCCTTATTAGGCGGGAAGCCTGAATTATTTGTTACTTCACAAGCCTTAGGCTAAGTTGAAAAAAAGAATATTAACGTTAACATTTACCATCAAATTTTTCTGTTTCGGTTTAAAGATATTTATTTTCTCTTACGAATTAACAAATTCACTTACAGAGAAACTTAAAACTAAAGTAACTTATAATAAGTAAAGTAGTTTATATCTAACTTATCTGATATTTTCAGCTTATTGTATAAAAAACTTATGAAGCTGTACCAAGGACTAACAGACTTTCAGCTCATAGACTAATTTTTACCGCACCGTAAAAAGTAGCATATCGCATACTATGTAATACAAAGCTTTACAATTTAAAAGTCCATCAATATGTCAAACTGCTTACTGTTAACAAAAAAAAAATTATTGGCTTTGTCGATGACAGTTGTTTTAAATATCCTCGTTTTGATTCATAGTCGTAGACAAAAATGATATTCTATGGGATAAAAAGTCGCAAGTTTTCCTCCTTTAATCCCAACCGAAACAGTACCTACAAATAAAATAACACTGTCATATCAAGTATATTTTATGTTTCCTTTTCCCGCGAGAACAAAGAAAATCATATATTATGACGTCATCTCTAGGGCGCTTTTACCGCCCTCACTCAAGTTGTCATTTATAAGCAATCGTATTATGAACACTAGAAAAGGGTTTTAACGAATTTATCCGGCCCTTAACAGATATGTGGAGTGCTCATCGCGGTTATGATAAGATGGCGCTACAAAGGAAATGGAAGATATTTTTTCATGAGAAAGTCTGAAGGTATAAGTTGTTGTGTGATGGTCCTGACTTAGGGATAGTACCACCGTCGCTTCTCGCGGGTCTCGTTTAACACATTCAATGCATAGCCCGACAGGCTGCAGCACCGCCACACCGTGCCGTAGATACGAGAGTGTGTCATGGGCACAGATAGTGTTAACCGACTAAGGTATTTTGGAGCCGGCGCAGTTACTACCACATCTCTATCAAAAGACGTCAAACTAATAAATGTTTTTTCAAGTTTTACTTTACTTTGTAAAGGATTATATCTAACCGTCTTCAACAAAACGGAGGATGTTCTCTATTCGTCGAAATCTGTTTTAATAAATTATACAGCCTACCAAACAGGCTTGAAAATCAACAACTTTTATCTCAAGGTTATAGTTTTCTATAAGAAAATCATTTTTCTTTATCCGCTTAACACTTTAATCTCTTTACAATATTTCTGAGAATATTCTGTAGCTTTCGTGTTAACGACCCAATCCTTGAATAACATTTTATAAATTAAGTTTTCGTGGAATTTCATTCCAACCCTTTTCTTATTCTCAGTAAATCGTAAAAAAGTTCTGAACTACAATTCAACGCTTGTAAGTTTAACGATCAAAATACAATTGAGCTGTTTATTATTAATTTTTCTTTTGTGAGTTGGGACAAAAGTCTCTCATACTTTATAAAAGAAATCTTTTATCACATTGATATTGTAAATTTAAGTGTCTCTAGAGTCACTCAAAGAAATATAATATACTTATAGAAATTATATAGATAGTTAATAATATAACACTATGATCGGAGTTTCTCTATGGGAGCGAAACAGGAATGAGGTGAAAAGTAGAACGAACACCAACATAAAATTGACAGGCTCTCAGATTATGTTTAATAGAAATCTAAATTGAAAAAGCTAATTCCATGCAAAGTAGATATTAAGGTTGAATTATAATAATTTGAAACAAATAATTTTGGCATGACTTGCAAAACCATACAAACAAACTCAAGTTCTAAAGTCTACAACAAAGATCTTATTTTATAAAGAAAGAAAAACATGAACTTTACCCAAAGGGTTTTTGCGGACTTTCAATACGAACTTGACCTTTCTTAGAACGTGTCAGTTAGCTCTCAAGTCGCCCTTAGCACCGACCTTTATAGCCTTCGCAAATAAATAAACATTACAAGAATTAATTGCTCGTCGTCATTTAACACCCTTCGTGCCCTTCTGTGGGTGCCATGTTCGCTTCATTAACTCCACTATTTAACGGGGACAAATCGTCCCGGCCATTGCTTAGTTCGAAAGGAAATGTGTTAAATCGTCTTAACCACGTTCAACAATTATGAAACGCAGACATGATTTGAGTGAGTTGGTTTTTGTTTTCTTTAAAAGTAATATGAATAAAGAATTTTAATATCTGTCTCCTGGTAATTAAAACCTGCTCCTGGTATTTTATGGTGATTTATAAACATCACTCGCAAGTATGTAGTGGTACTTTTCTTAGGCCGACAATAACGTCTGTAACGCTATACTGCTGCCATTAACTGGTTTGTCTATCTCTAGCTCTCTCTCTCTATATATAAGACTTTTATTGCTGAACAGCAGAAACTATTCAATTAAATGAAGTACTATAGCAAACTGCAAGCAATCTAAACACTCATGTTTTTCGACAACGCATTACGGAACCCCCATTACTTGGCACAGACGGGTCCCAGTTTGTGCCGTTTTTGCCCACTCCCGCCTATCTCTATAAATCTTTGTAAGTGGATCGTTAGTTGCTTTGGTCAATTCACGTCTGAAACCTGCGTCCAGATTTTTTATTCATCCGTTTTTCAGTAAGTTACTATCGGATTTTGTGGATTTATTGGGTGGGCAGCCATTTGGGCAAGATTGCTGGAAGTCTTTTTCAGGGTTTATTGTCCATAGGAAAATTTATTTTCAATTGATTTTTATGTCCCGTTCGTACCTATTTTATACAAGCAAACAGTTATTTTTAAAGTGTTAAAATTATATTATTTTAGATTTCAATCTTCTTGAGACTGAAAATTGAATAACACAACAGCAACTGTTGTCGGCACATCATTTTATAGGAACATACAATTTAAATAACGGTTAGAAGTTTAAAGATTTAATAAGTAGCTATAGCAAATACCTATTTACATATTCTACTGTATTGTATGTATTGTTTAGCCAGGTTGTATCATGCATATAACTCATCAATATTACCAAAAATAGCATTACAATTACGCCTAAAGCGCTCACTATAAACTATTAGTTCAAGCTCCGATGTCAACTTGTAAGCCACAAACAATACAATGATTGAAATACATGAGACATGGAGATATGAGAGGGTATTGTATACTAACAAAGGCATTATCTGTAATGCTTGTGGTTAGCCGGCCTGTACGTTGTCTTACCCATTTATGTCTTGAAGATACTCGGATATTAATAGGTTTAGGGTAACGAGAAAGACTATTTATCTACCACAGTGTGAAAGTTAATGGTGTTTTTAGATTAAGATTGCCTAAAACGTTACAACGAACAACAATTAGAATTATTTTTATTTACTGATAATGTCAAAGAGGTTTTCAAACTTTAAAGGGTTTCTGAGTCAAACTTTTTGGTAATTTGTATCAATCGATTGTCCTCTATTTTATGAAATTCATGAATTTCTATTCGATAGGTTCAGTAAATTTTAAAAAGTTCGTTCCATTTCGCTCAAAAAAACCAGTTCCTCATCATTGGTCGTCTGCAGGGTATGACGTTCATTATTCCGAATTCAAATGTTTAAAAAGTTCCAAAGAAGTCATTTAAATAAACAGAAGAGGGGAGATAGAGGATGCTCATTACTGCGATCCGACGGGAAACTAGGGGGCGACGCTGTTGAATCGGAAAACGCCTTCACTAAGAACAAACACAAATCAGTGTCAACAAAACTCTACATAAATAATGAAATAATATACCAACTATTATAAAACAATATACGTTTTCGCAATTAATAGCGGTGGCTGCGAACAATGTTAGGTGAGCTCAAAACTTAATTGATGCGAACATGGAACAACCGCAACCTTGCAACGTAGAAGCTTTCCGTATTCGTATTTCAGTGTGGAGCAGCTTAAGATTCATCATCATCACCCCTATTTACGTTCCCACAGCTGGGACACAGGGAGTTCAAGCATACATTATTCTCCAAGAAGAAAAAACCAGAGGTGCGCGGCGGGGTTTGAACTCACGACCATTGGAATGAAAGTCGAGTGGACCACTTAGCCAACACGGCTCATTCGGTTACGATGATTGCCTAGCTATAATGTTTCAATTAAAATACCAATTTCGCAAATCGAGCACTCTATGTTCCTGCAAACCAAATTACAGTGCTACAACACCTAATAGCAGCAAACAACCTTACACACTTAACACAATAATGCAAAATAAACAACTCTCCATTTCCCAATTTTCGCATTAATAACATCGTTATACAGCTTACAAGGGTTTTTCACCTCGGAATACATTGGAATACAGCGCAATCCACGGATTATTCGATCGAATATGTTAATCATTTGGATTATTGGTCTGATTTAACAGAACGGGGTATGATTGACGCTTTTGTATGTACAATTTCAATGATTTGAATAAAAGTAGAAAATATTTAAGCTGTTACTGGAGCATTCAGTTACATAAAATAACCTTTCGTTGTAATTTTATAACGCAAGAACGGCAGGGCCGAGTCAGGTGCGTTTCTAAGGTTTTAAAATAGTCGTTTGTATTTTTAAATCTTCGCCCAGGAAAAATATGGTAACAAAGTGGGCGAAGCCGTGGGCGGGCCAGCTAGTTCTTTGTAGGAATTATCCCAAAGTTAATTATAAAAATTTACATAATCCTATGTAAGTTACCACTGCTGGGACAAATCGACTTATTTATATGACTCCCACTTAGCCAACACGACAAAATCGTGATGGGCTAATTCATGTAGATTTATTTTTTTGCCTTTTTATCATAAAAAATATTAATGACAGGCTAGTCCGCTGGTAGATTTGTAAATAAAAAAATGTATTTATGAATAAGTAAACGTTCAAAGAGATCAAAAACTCAATTTTAAAATTAACTCGTAACAGTCACTAAACGTAGCTCACAAAGCAAATGCCATTAAAGCTTATATCTACACTATTCCACGTTTGTGTCTCCCGAATGAATAACGTACTGGGTAATATGACTTTTATTTCCCGCGTTAGCTGGAAGCAACATGGGAATAAAGCGAGCTTAAGTTCATGAGAGCTTTTAACAAATAATAGGGCTCCTGATGCCTTTCTTCTTCTCACAATGCGAGATCTGAAAAACATATAGTTTATGTGTCCTCTGTGAAAATAATGCGAGTTTATTATTTAATTTTTATTAAATAATAAACTCTAATGTTAAGGTGTACGGAAAGTTCTAATATTTATAATGGACCCTGCGCTAAATTAAATGCAAATTGCTAGAGTAAAGTGCATAATTTTACAAAATTATAAAGTTGTTACTTGTGTGACTATTTTGGAGAAATCCATATTCTAAGGATAAATTTTGTTTATTATTATCATTTAAATAAATTGAAATAATCATTTTGGAGAAATAAATTGATATTAAACCCGCCAAGCGTAGCATTAAGAATAGAAGTAAAATTATGTAGATATGAACCAGAAAACCGCCTGTTCGGCGTACAAATTTGCATACGTGGCTAAGTTGCGCGACATCTTCTTTCGCTTCACTCGAGATAATGGATGCTGTAACAAGTTACCGCTAACAGATCTTCGCGGATTCAAATTAACTTTTACAGAGATGAAGTTTGTTAATTCGAGACAGTTAAGCTAAATTAGCTGCCAATTTGAGCAAGATTTAATAATGTTGCGAATAATTTAATATTAAAATATATCAACAGTATTTTCATGATAATTTCTACTAAACCAATTTCTTGGTTATATTATACACCATGCTGTCCGTCTTTTGGTAAATAAACTTTAAAGATTAATGTATTTTACTGAAACTTTACAACCAATACAAATAATATAGTTTATATATACTTAATAATAACTGTACTAAAGTTTTTATTTTACTTAAAAAATAATTTTAAATCTAGCAATGCAAAACACTCTTGTCGTTTCGTCCGTCGACAAAACGTCGAGAGTGTTTTAACTCGTTGTAAATACGTGAGTAATTCCCGTTGTTATAAAATGAATAAAATTAACGAAAGTTTAGATTTTTATTCTTAATCAATCCAACAAAAATACCAACGCAAAACTTCAAAACCAACACGTTGCAATACCAGAAATAGTTCTCGTTCATCAGTTTGTTACTAAGAACTTCAGCAACTATACACTTCCATTGGAAAGTAACGGAGCGAGTAGATATTTGTGCTGAAGCAAACAGTTTACCTAGAAACTTCATTTCCAACGGAACGAGGTCGATCCGTAGAAAAACTATCTCTTTAATGGAAACAAGAAACTTATATTCACAATTCGTTAGTTAGAGCTTTTTCTAATAAATTGAAACCGTAGGAGCTTTTAAGCTTTGACTTTTCTAGAATTACTGATAAAATACGAACTATAAAATAATAATAACTTCTTTTACTTTCCTGCTACTGTATAAAACGAACGCAAAATGTTTTGTTCACGCTAAAAAATTTGTAGTAAAAAATAAAAACTTTTATTTAAAAAAATAAAAGTTTTTGTTTTTCAAGAATTTTTTTGCGTGTTTAACACTTATTATTATTGACAAACGTTACTTGTATAAATTATGTCATGAACAAAACTGAATCCTTTATTGAACTACAAGCAAATTTAATTAAAAGAATTACATTTAATAAATTAACACTGATTTCCATAAACGCCTTAAGATCACTTAGACAAGTCTAGGACAAGACAAAGACACCGTACTCTACGTATACACAATCTATCATTTCAATCAAGCAATAATGTATTTTAAACCAATGAAAGTAACAAAGTGTTTTGAATATTACAGTATAGTTAGTTACTGTGTTACATTAAGAATATAGAAGAGATTCAAATAAATAATTAATCCAATTACAAATAAATAACCGACTTCAAACTGTCTCCATAAAATTTTTAGAACTCCACCAATTTCCTGTAAAGTATACTCTATCAAACAAACAATAATTTTATAAACCAGGCGTCTTTGAATAATCGGTGAACATACATAAAGAAAAGATTCCGACGAAAAAAAAACCTCTTAAATAGCCACTAACGAGTCCGACTCGATCATGACATAAAGCCATTACACATGCAAAACGCGCACAGCCGTGCCAGTTATCGACGCTCGGCTCCGTCCCGGCACTAATCCTTAACCACTCGTTAGTAGCTGTCTTGTCGAGTTATAAACAGCTATTATTTATCCGCGAGTTGCGAACTCTATTTCTACTCAAATGTATAGCGTTCGGTGCTCACTCGTGTCTACGTCGATAAATTTATTCGCTGGGATTTGGACTGTTTTAATCCGGCTTAAGGTTTTGGGTAGTTTGTTTCCTACTAGATTTGGGTTAACCTTTCTGGTTTGAATAAGGAATGGTTATAATTGAATTTAAGTCATTAATTCTAGGCAGTATTCATCTGGTTAAACGTCTCGAGGTCGCAACCCCAATACTTCTATCGTTGGTCCGTAAATACATGCAAGGAGAAGGAAGATTAATCTTGTTTAAAAGACACCCATTATCGGAGAGTGATTGCGTTTTGTTATGCGTGCTTTCAAATTAAAATTTTAACTGGACCGCAAAGATAACAGTGATTAGCAAAACTATGCTTTACTGCAAAATCACAGTACCAAAAGTCAAAAGCCTCCTTTCCTCGTTTTATTCATACAACATCTCTAATCAATCAATCATTTATTAACATAATACAATATAGAGTTTAATTCAAATTCATGGGTTCCTGACTAGCCGAAGCTGTATTACAGGAACCTAATTGATTTAAAAATCGCGAATATATAGATAAATCTTTTAAAGAAATCCTCCAACACTTTTTGTGTGAAAGAGTAGAAAACATAACACAAAAGTTGTGCATGAATTGTCATAAATATGCTATTTGGTGTCATAAAAATAGCCAGTCAAAAATATTCCAGCAACTTTCGTTCCCAAAACAACTAAGGGAATTACAAACCAAAATACGTGTACCAGCGTCGTGCCTCTATTCCCATCACAGTTTTTTTTTAATAAAATAAGACAAAATATAGGTTGTTTTGTTATGATATTAATATATAAAAATATTAAATTCTAATTACTCTTGCTCACTATGTGACGTATAGGTATGCTAGTTAATTGCCATCTGGTTAGTCTGTCCACATTGATAAATGTTGCTTCAATCGGGTCGAATTTAATCCGGATTTAACTTGCTTTTGTGCTGGAGAGTACCGCTTTGATTTACTGGGAGTGGGACAATCAAATCAGCTTGTATATATTAGATATCTAGTACACGTAACACAGCTATCCTAGAGTGTAGGTCGGGTTAGGTCGGTGTGAAATGTCCATATTTATGTATTTATTTTATTAAAATTACCTAATGTTTGGTCATGTACTTAGTATTTTAGAACGACAAGACCTGTGAACGTGGAGAGTGGGGTCTTATTATCGTATTGACAAACCGGCTTAAATATTGATAAGAATATTAGTTATACAAAATGTTATTCACCATGCTTTAGCTAAAAAAAAATTTCACTAAGTTATAAAATACAAACCTAACATTACATCGTAAATCACAAATTAAACTAATTGTAATATCGATTTGACTTGATGAAAAATGTATGAAGCTTAAATAAATATACATGAATGCCTGTTTTCTGTATAAATCTGATAAACCATAATAATCTCAGCCTAGAGAGTCAATATTTATTTTATTCGTGTCAACAGTAGACCGGATATTAAACAAATGTAGAAAATATTACATACCTTCCTACATATTACGTTAAACTCATTTTTTATAATTCTAAAAATAATTATTATTTGATAGTGTTTAGTAAGTTTTTGAATTGTCCAATTAATCTTTAGGATTTTATGGAAATATTTTGCAAAGAATTGCAAACAAAAATATTATATTTATACTTTAAGCCAAAACTCCATAAGAATAACGCAAACAGTTGCTCAAGTATTTATTACCTTATTACTTGTCGGTCCAGCTATTTCAAAGATGCAATAAGTGAAAATATCTAAGACAATGAATAATGTTTTCTATGAGAGTTTTTTCTATACATTTCGTTAGCAGTGATCTTGTCTTAAGTGCTTTTTCACCAAAACTTTTCACACATGTTAATTATGATTAAAATATATATCTAACTAATCTTCAAACCTGCGCAAGTACGATAGGAAGTCGTAATGCCGCCCTAACCACACGGGAACCAAGCTTCGAAACTCATAAGACTGCTTCCCAAATACGTAGCAGACTATTTAAGGAGCAATTCGTCGGAACAGTTTGCTCAAGTATTCAACTTAAAGCAACTTTGTCTATATTGAAGATGCTACAGTAAGATACTTACAAGTACATAATGAACTTACAAAGACATAGCACGCGTTTTTCCAGAAATGTTTTTTCAAATTTGTTATAAGAATTATAAGAACTCTTTATCGATTATTTCGTTTTGGACTGCTCTCGCTTATTGACCTAGTTTTAATTAGACAAATCTAATGAAATGACTTTGAAATACATTTTTAAGAAACATTTTCTGTTTTTTAGGCATTAATAAAACATCTCGCTTTTTCATATACAATCCTAAGACAATTCATTGGAGTTTTCTTTTATTTTAACGAAAAAGGCTTCAGGAAATTTTCGTTATTGTTTATTAATTTTTCGGAAAGTTGAGCAGATTTCCCCGAAGCCTTCATTAGTATTCTCTTCCCAAATTATAAGCACAAACAAAATTGATTACGGATGAATCTTGAACAACAGAATTATGTAGTTCAATGATTTTATCCGCTACCTACGCAGTATTAGTCTTTATTGATACGTATATCCGTTATTATAACCATGTAGCTTAGACAGCTATTGTATAAATTATATTATATACAATAGCTAAAGATCTAGCACCCGTAACACAAGCTTTGAGCCTACCACGGGGCTAGTTATTTATTTCTATTTAACTAGATCTACTTTTACGAAGAGAAAAACCATGATTTATCTTTTCCACATAGTAAAAATTATATTTATATATACACATATTTATATATATTTAATTCACAACATGTAAGAACCTATTTGACGGACAAGGCCACACATGCTATAGTTTATAATATACATAAGTATATCATAGCTATAGCGCATAAATCATTTAATTTCACAATGGTCTATAGTCTAGACTAGGACATCAACAGACTTGACAATTTGTATTTGCAATTTAAAATGCAGAGGAGAGAACTACTTAATACTTTCTTTGAGTCCTTAATCGGAGAATTAACTAGTTTACCATAAGGCAACAGTAATAAACTAATACAATAGTTCTCACATGTGTATCCAGAGGAGAGAACTACTCAATAGTTTCTATTAGTCCAGTTTATGGGAGAATTAATCAGTTTACCATAAGGCAGCAGTAGTAAACTAATCCAACAATTCTCACATCATTAACCCGACAAGGGCAGTCGCATGCATTCTGCGGCCGCAAATGGAGGGAAGCCAAAGTTAAACGGTGTAGTGAAATACCGCGAGACCACAGATTATGCTGCGAGAACTCAGTCTGCCAAAGCGCTTTTATGCATGTGTTTTTAGTATTCAGGATATGATAAGAAATAAAGATATTCACAGAAGATCGAGTATTTGTTAAAAAATGTAAAAAATAATTTATTACTTGTTTAAATTTTTAGTGAAATGTTAGTGAAATCTAAGTAAATAAATAGATAATAACCAGTAGTAAATCTAATATATAAAATTCTCGTGTCACAGTTTTCGTTGCCATACTCCTTCGAAACGGCTTGACCGATTTTGATGAAATTTTTTGTGCTTATCCGGTATCTATGAGAATCGGCCAACATCTATTTTTCATCCCTCTAAATGTTAGGGATAGTCCACCCCTAAATTTTTTTTATTTATATGGCAAAATAACGTTTGCCGGGTCAGCTAGTAAATATATAAAACTTGATGGAAAATTCACACACACAATATATTATGGCCGCGTGGCAAGTTCGATTGTACAGGGAATCGAAGCCGCAACCTCTGCATCGCAGGCGGACCTTCGCCCGCTGTGCCACAGAGACCATCATATCAACTCATATTATCTATATCTAGGAGCCACTGCTACAACTGAATGGTCTTGGTACAATACGTAAAATCCGGATTCTAGTTTTAAAATAAGAGTCACAAACATACTCGCAAACTTACTTGGCTTTTCGTAAGGATAGTAATATACAGGGTGTCCCAAAGTTATGGGCCATGGAGGGGAAGTACCTTAAATATCGTAGATAGTGAATTTTGCTCAAAGAAGACTTCATTTTATTTTTAAAAGTAAGTAATTCTGCATTCATAGATTTTCTAAAAATTACTTGCTTTGTCTGGGAATCGAACCGACTTACATGTGGAAAAAAATTACTCTACTTTTATGATACCAATCGAAAGAATAGCTAAAAAATAATAACTTTGCTTAAGTAACATAGTATTTTAAAAGAAAGGAACAACATAAAATAATTGAGTCAAGGTCAAATGATCGAGTTGCAAACAGAATTGTGCCATATCACATTGAGTGTTCACCATAAAATGATTAGAAAATCAACAGGCAGCCGGGTCACAAGAAGATTGGCGAAGATGCTTAAGACAAGAGGGATCACATTTTGAGCATTTAATTAATTAATTTACAAAAAAAAATATTTCATGTTTTTTATTTGATTAAAATAATTTATTTCACGTTGTTCCTTTCTTTTAAAATACTATGTTACTTAAGCAGAGTTATTATTTTTTAGTTATTCTTTCGATTGGTATCGTAAAAGTAGAGTAATTTTTTTTTCCACATGTGAGTCGGTTCGATTCCCAGACAATGCAAGTAATTTTTAGAAAATCTATGAATGCAGAATTACTTACTTTTAAAAATAAAATGAAGTCTTCTTTGAGCAAAATTCACTATCTACGATATTTAAGGTACTTCCCCTCCATGGCCCATAACTTTGGGACACCCTGTATACATATACACTGTTATTCTAATATGATGACCGTTTATGCCTTGTTTTTCCGTTGTATACTGTTACTAAACTAAGCCCAACAAAAATAAGAGCTGCATTACTTTATCAGACAGGTGCCTTTCTCTGCAGAAGCTCTATATCTTGCGGGTCGGCAATCTCGTGGGATGTTCCACGACTTATTTATATGCCGCTGCTTTAATTATAAAAGCAAAGATCTCGGGAATTCCATTAGTTAAATACATTTGCGGGGCTAATTTTCGCATTCAAAATCGTGCATTTAACTCGTTATAGTGTGGTAGGAATAGTACAATCTTTTGTTTTCCCGTGGGTGTCGTTAAATGACTTAAGGATTTATAAATTTAAAAAATAAGCGGTTATACTAAATATTTCAACACTAAAAGTGGGTTCTACTGGATAGACCCGTGCCCAGATGTATCTAGTAGGCAGTATTGGGAAGTAATATGGATTGTTTCGCGGCATTGAATTTATTGAGATACAATTTTATTGCTGACAGAAGTCAATCGAGTGGTAGATGGTAAAAGGATTATCGCGTTTAAGTGGCAGTAAGAATGGTCTTTAGTGTGTAGAACAGATGTCCATTGGCCCGTTAAGTTCTCAAATAGAGACTATTCGACGCAAAGAAGTATGGACGCAGGAACTAAAACACTGGATATTTAAACATTTTTATAAAACGTAGGGCAGTTGACCTGTTTAGTTATTCGTCCACACCATTAACTATATGTAATTATTATTAGATTACTTTTGCACGTCACGCCGTAAAGTCTCATGTTATATTAACGCACGAATATTAAACGAAAATGTGTTGAATATAACAATTTCACGTAGCCTAGAGGCGACAAAGCGTTTTGTCAACGCAAAGTTATTAACGAAACGGAAATTAGACTCAAATGGTGAAGTTTCTGGGTCATTGATCTAATTTTAATGTAACTGACTTGGCCCGGAAATAGTCTTTGCTACAGTGACTTGCTGGTTTCAATGAAGCCGTTTGCGCTGTGTTAAACCTAACCTACATTTAACCAAATTAAACCATTGACTGTTTCAAGTTATGAAATTTTCAAATAGCCTCTTTTTTCAAGTATTTGTTTCATAAATGAGTGATAAAATGATGAGATATAAAAAAATATATCAATGTCATGATTTTGTTTAGATTTTGTCCTCGCTAGCTACAATTATTTAATATAATCATTAATCTAAATCAGAGACGTAAAATAAAAAAATCAAAGACAGTTATTTCATTACCTATTTCTTGCGGAGACTTGCTCGCGGATTCGCCCGCTTTATGCCCATAAAGAAAAAAAACCTTCCTTAAGATTACTTGAAAGAAAGAAAATCAAGAAATTTAAAGTTTGGCGCAACTTAGTTCGTCAGTTTTATTAGGAATTATAATCACCCACCCCTATTTACATTTCCATGGAACTAAGAACGAACACGAACTTAGGTATGCATGTTAATCGAGAATTGCACTTTGGTGTTGCCAAAGTGGAACTTCAGGCTAAGAAAGTAGGCCACCAAGTCATGATTGTCATGACAGATTTCTCAAACAAAACAAGTTCTTAAATTCAAAGGAATATTCCTTTACAGCGAAATGGAACAAAAATAGTCAAAGACTGTAGTCGGAATACGCTTGTCTTGTAGATGTTTGGACTAAGTATTTCCAAAGGAATTTGTATTAGTTGAAGTTTCTACTCTATAGTCTCAACAATTCCTTTTAGTGTGGTAAAGCTTGAACACCAAAAAGTATTTAATATAGAGAAAATTAAATAATAACATCTGAATGTTAAGCTATGTTTTATTTAAAAAAAAAATAATTAAATTACACTTCGAATAGGATCACCAATCGTTATCAAGAGTGGTAATTATGTAAGTTTTGTTTCAATTACATGTTCAATAAGTTTCAAAATCACGAACTTATGTTTATTTTCTCAAAAGTGGAAAGATACTACATGTATTACTTAATCTTTTCTGTCAAGTTAGTTGACTCCATTCAAGAATTTTTCGGCCCCATCGATCAATCTAGTATTCACGATATACAACGTGTATAATTACATATATTCTTTGTGTTTTGTTGTCCGGTATCGTTTACAAAAGTAATGATGAAATCCGAATCTCTGTTAAAAGGAAGTGGGTACCTAAAGCCCGCGGGACGTTGAAATGACAGAGGTTGACATGTCGAGAGCATCTGGGCATGTTAATACGTTGCGAGATTATGGTTGCCCTGTGCCTGTATAAACATTTGGAAGTACATGTCATGTTAGGCATATGTAAAAATCCCTGAAAACAGAACAGATACAAGGTTCACGGTTAAACCTGTAAAAACCTGTAGGTAAAACTTTTTTGTATAGAATTTCCACGTGGAATTTCAGAATTTAATTTCTCTTGCGGCCAAAAGTTGATAAATATGTATATATTATGTATGAACTATGCATATATTATTTAAAAGTTAATTAAATTCGTTATATGTTAAAAGGTAACAAATGTCCATCCATATGGGTATACGTTTTTAAATTATGAATATTAGAAAAAATACAATTAATCATTAAGGCGGAAACACATTTTCAAAACGCAACGCGACCCAATGAAATGCAACGAGTGTTATTTAGTTAGTAATGTGTTTCCGCCTATACAGTCACTTAAACCACAAAACCAAATCCAGATTATATGTTTGGAACCGGCTTGCACCGAAAACCAGCTTCATTCGATTTTTGAAACAGCCAAACTGGAAGCAATGTAAGCGAGTTAGATAGTTCCGCTCTGCCCTGTTAGCAAAAAGTTTGCTACTCGTTACCCAACATTTGTTACCAATTATTCTTTAATATATATATTTGACATATGCCAAGTGGATTAGTTCTTTGAAATGGCCATATACCCCGAATACAGATGGCGATGGAGCGTAAAAGTTCTATAGTGGAGACCACGGCTCAGCCAACGCAGCGTCGAACGTCCACCAACAAGACATATAATCTGATCAAAGCTCCCATGTGTTCATGGTGGCTGTAAGCTGCATCCGACCGAAACCGAAGAGCGACTAAATATCCTATACAAATGATGAAAATAATTAAATTTCAAAAGGTTTTTAAAATAATTGTAAACTCCTTGGTTGAAGTAAACTAAAAGACATACTTACGTTATTTAAACAAACCAAAAGATACCACAGCGCTCGGATAGTTAAATTAATTAAACTGAGCTTCTAACTGGTTATTCTCAACTATACCTAATATCTACAGGATGAAGTGATAAAGATATAGAATTGCCAGGGTAATAATGCTTGATCACAAGTTTAAAAGTTGAGCAAAGATTTATTTATTTTGTTTTAGATAGCTTTTCCCGCTTTTTTAAAACGCGATATTAAATAATAATCATAGCTACTTTTACAGCTATTTTGCGCTGAAGGTGAAATATAATATCTCAAATCGTAATTATTTAAAAATGCATGAAAAACGAACATCCAACCATAATTTTTTGCGTTTATAATATTGGGAAGATTATATGTGCGCATAAAAACATGGTATTTATTTATTTAAAACCTCCTTTACAACCAAGAATTCATCTCATCCTGTATAACCAGCGAACGTTTCTTTATATTGAAGCCACAAAGACATTGGAATGAAGCTACTTCAGTACAAATATTATTCTTGAATTTAATCAAATTGTTTCATTGAATTCCAGCTGGGTAAAAACCAGTTGTTCTTAAGTCTTGTCGTAAGTTTTCAGTTGCAAGTTTCATATTCAAGGTAAAGTTTTTATTCGATTAAAAAAAATGCTAACTTACTTTTATGGGAAATATTTTAAAAAGTAATGTAATGCCATATAATTTAAAATAGCTAAGCTAGACGAATCACACTTTAAAATGTTTTATAGGGTTAATAGATATCTGTTTTATTCGAGCTAAAAGGTATTTAAAAATACGCTGCTGATTTAAAGAATATGGGTCTCGATAAATAAAATGAGCAACGGAATTTTATTATGACAACATAATATGTAACATGACTTAACGCCAGTTATATACACATAGCTTAACTTAACTGGCGTTAAGTCAAGCTATGCGTCTGTTGTTATATTTATAGGTATTGTTAGTATTCTATTTATATATTTTTATAAGTGGTTCCTTTTCTTACCTCTCATATGTGCATACATAAATAGGCAGCCTCCATTCAGTGATAATAAATTGGTTTCGACATCCTAGGCCCTCAGATATCCAGAGCCTTCAAACTTTTCTTGTTATAAAAACTCAGCACTTTTAATAAAAAGGTCTAAGATTTCTGCTGGATCGGCGATGTTCGCGCCATCTTTATTGAAAAAGTTGTAAGAAGGTAGAGTAGGTGGGCGGAGCAACGGAACTAAGTCTACTTTTGGTCTATTTCAGCTATCTTTCTTACGGATAGGTTTGCAGGACATTATTCCCTGTGAACTTCCCCTTAAACCGTTGTCAGTGGGACAAAACAATATACAGACCAGACAAGACATGTGATTCACAAAATAATATTTAAAACTAGCTTTCCAACCCCGCGGCTTCGCCCGCGTTTTAATATTCTCCGGCTCTAAAAAGAATCCTATTTCCTTCTCCTGGTTCTAAGCTTCCTAACATCCCCATTTTCAGCCTAATCGATTAAGCCGTTCTTGAGTTATAAATGGTGTTACTAACACGACTTTATTTTATAGATTTTCTGATGTTTCAAAATAATAACATCCTGTCGTAATTCGTTAAACTTAAATATCTACAATATTTGAGTAATCTACTCATTAATTTACGTAATTTTACTTTCAATCATATTAAACAATTAAATAAAAGGATGGTTCACGGAATCCGATGGAAATAAACCCTTCAAAAGAAGTTTAATTAAAATAACTCATTACTACAATTAATGTTCCGTATTGTGCTCGTCACAACTACCACCCCGGTATTTACCGTGGGTGTCGACAAACATAGTAAGGGATTCAAATAAAAGTATATAGGATAGTCTGCTATCAATTGAAGTTTACATTTTTAAATAAAAAATCCAACGTGCAACGATGCAAACATTCAGGCACGCTGCCAAAAGTTGAAAAACTTTGCAAATACTTGTTTTCGCTTCACGCTATACAAAATGCAATAGAAAATTATTTTTAGGTACATCGAGCTGTAAATATTTTAAGATGTACTGAAGATAATGCTTAATATTATGATGTAGAATTTCTTCAAGCTAACATGAGTTAACCGCTTCTGAAAAGGTAACTTACTAGAGATGCATTGTTGCTATTGATGCTATTTACATTCCCACTGCTGGGACACAGGGATTCATTCTCTCTTGACGAGAGAGTTTAGGCTTTCAAACTTTTCAAAGTTCTCAGAACATGTCGGTTTCCTCACGATGTTTGCCTTCACCGTTATAGCAGGTGTTAATAAAGCGCATATAATTTTTCAAAGAAGAAAAAACCATAGGTGGAGAGCACACAAACTCAGAGATTAGGGCACACAATAAATAGCCCTTAATCTCCTTAGCAAAGATCTTAGTTTTGTTTACAGGACGTAAGCACCGTCGATATTATAGGCCTGATGTATAAGTAGTGCTACTGATTTCCCACACTTTAGTTTACTTTTCCGTTACTTTAATCTTATGAGACTTACATTAATTATAATTTGATATGAATCATCAGATATGGGAATAACATCTATTTTACTTTATTTCTTATTCGACCATAGAGAACTTGTCCATAATACTCTGCATTCTTTCATTTATTTTATCAACAATTTGTATGATCTGCAAATATTTGTTCCGGGTGTCTGGGTATTATATAATGTATAATAAAAAAATATCTATATAATGTATGTATATGTCGGGGCAGGCAAGAACATCGGTTGAAATATGACTCAGAACCTGTTTGTACCGCGCGCATCGAACTACGGGTTGCGGCGCGCCGACGACATTACTTGTAAAACTGGTTCGGTCGTGCTTTGTGCCTTTAAATACGACCGTCGGCCGAGCTAGATGGACATTCTTGTTTGAGCCGTTGGACGGAACAGTGCTTTGTTAGTTTGAGTAGTCGGTTGGAACAGTTCTCTGTTTGCAGTAAATTCATTTGTTGTTTGAAGTAAATTAATAATAATAATCTGTTGGTAATAAATTGATTCGTTGGACCGAAACATTGTAAAATGGAATAAATAATGGACGTGTCTTCGTGGTTTTATTATCAACATAAAGACGACTGTGACGTTAGACCTGGTGACGTCATAACCAACTAGAAGCCCTCCTGATAAACACACACTCCTCGACATCCACTACATCTCTCTCCACGACATCAGAAGTGGGATACGAACCTGAACAAGTGGGGTCACAGATTTGAACAAATGGGATCACAGATCTGAACTCCGGAACTAAAAGCTGCTTCCGGACCAGAAAAGATGGTCAATTCATCCAGTGGGATCCGAACTTCGATAGATCTGAACCTCGTTAGTCTTGAGACTGTACGCTGCCACAAGACCAAGACAAAGAAGAAGGCAAACCATACTGACGTCAAATTTTGGAACTACCTGCATCTTTATAAAATGATGCAAAAACTGACCCAAGAACAAGAAGAAGACTTAGTTAAACCATACTAACGTCAGAGTTTTGGAACTACCTGCACCTTTATAAAATGATGCAAAAACTGACCAAGAAGATGGCTTAGTTAAACCATACTGACGACATATTTTTGGAACTACCTGCACCTTTATAAAATGATGCAAAAACTGACCTAAGACCAAGAAGATGGCTTAGTTAAACCATACTGACGACATATTTTTGGAACTACCTGCGTCTTTATAAAATGATGCAAAAACTGACCCAAGACCAAGAAGATGGCTTAGTTAAACTATACTGACGACATATTTTTGGAACTACCTGCGTCTTTATAAAATGATGCAAAAACTGACCCAAGACCAAGATGCCGAGCAAACAAACAATTGAGGATCATACTGACGTCAGAGTTTTGAAACTGCCTCCATCTTTAAAAAGTGATGAAAACAAAATTGATGAAACGCAAATCGGTCAGGACTTAGCCGAGCAAATAAACAATAGACGATCATAGTTTTGAAACTACCTGCATCTTAATAAAGTGATCAAATAAATGATGGAACGCAAATTGATCAGGAAAAAGCCGAGCAAATAAATAATTGGATCAAAATTCCAATGAGAATTCCTACGAACCCCTTCTATGAAATATTCTTCAAGAACTAATTAAGTTTCTTTTACAGATTCACTTCCGCACTACGAGTACTTGATGATATACTCCGAGAGGCAGATGCATAGCACGCACGGCCTGTCAGTAGGGCTGTGTTGGTGGAAGAAGACGATGCACTAGGCCCTCAAAACACTACTGCAAGCGAGCCCGTGCCATCCACCTCCCATGCTAGACTGCCTGAGCAAGACTCCGACTGAAACAAAGTTAAGTTGATCATTTTTATAAATTTTCCCCAGAACTCTTACCCTCTGAGACCTTACCTATTCTTCATTAAAACTTTGTTCAACTCGATGGAGTTGTAAACAGATACCAAACTCAAAAGCAACTCTCTTTGTTACAGACAGTTGCAGACCAGGCAGGTGCAAAGCGCGCACCGCCTGTCAGTCATTCCCGCACTACGAGGACCCCTTCGAGGCAGATGCAGTGCGCGCACTGCCTGTCAGTATGGCCGAGTAGGCGGATGAATACGATCCTGTAGTTCTACCATGCAACACTTCTACCTAGGCAAGTACCGTAAACTTTAAGCAATATGCAACCAAAACAAACAAACAAAAGAAAGAAAAAGAAAGAAAAGAAAAAAAAAAAAAATTTTGGCGAACTATAGATTTTACACAAACTAGACTAACAAACTAAGTAATAAAATACGGATTATGATCTTAAACATCAAATAAGAAATCAGGTTGTGTAACTGAGTCAAAAACAATTTAAATAACTGTATGTCCTAGTATAACATTTTCAGTGCCTCTGGGGACCCCAGCATCGACCTTTCAAATTATCCTTTATCCCCTGTGGACCACGGTGTAGTATAGCCGCCCAGACCACAGCATCGACCTGCCCGTGAGACTTATTTTAAAAATTAAAAATTAAAAAACAATGTAAGTGCGTGGAGCATAAACATTGATAAAAATAATAACATAACTCGCTCACTGTCCGCTTTCGTTATCCATTATCCTAATAAACATTTTAACTATCATGTTTTAAATTATCGCTGATAATTTGGTGTTTGAGATCAACTTATCAGAACATTAAAAATTATTCCAAAAGAAAATGTGTAAATTACAACTACCTTCTACTAACCTCTACGAAAAATTCCACAAGTACCACGAGAATTTCCGCGAGTTATTTTATGAGAAATTCCAAGAGTACCTTAATAACCATGCAAGTACGTGGAGTGGCAAGCATTGGCCATAAAATTATAAAACAATGTAAATACGTGGAGCATGAACATTGATAACAATAGTAATAACTCACTCACTGTCAGCTTTCCTTATTCATTTTCTAATAAACATTCTAAGTACTATCTTTTAAACTTTCGCTGATAATTTGGTGGTTGAGATCCAATTATCAGAACAAATAACCTTGCACCAAATTATCAGCTAGTGTACCTTTGAATGGATACCTAGCTCAGAGAAACTTTTTCATCTTTTCCAGAAAAACGACTGGTGCAGAGCGCGCACCATCTATCAGCATGGCCGTGTCGGGGCAGGCAAGAACATCGGTTGAAATATGACTCAGAACCTGTTTGTACCGCGCGCATCGAACTACGGGTTGCGGCGCGCCGACGACATTACTTGTAAAACTGGTTCGGTCGTGCTTTGTGCCTTTAAATACGACCGTCGGCCGAGCTAGATGGACATTCTTGTTTGAGCCGTTGGACGGAACAGTGCTTTGTTAGTTTGAGTAGTCGGTTGGAACAGTTCTCTGTTTGCAGTAAATTCATTTGTTGTTTGAAGTAAATTAATAATAATAATCTGTTGGTAATAAATTGATTCGTTGGACCGAAACATTGTAAAATGGAATAAATAATGGACGTTTCTTCGTGGTTTTATTATCAACATAAAGACGACTGTGACGTTAGACCTGGTGACGTCATAACCAACTAGAAGCCCTCCTGATAAACACACACTCCTCGACATCCACTACATCTCTCTCCACGACATATATTATATTAAGTATATCAGAAATCTAGCACCCGTAACACAAGCTTCGAGCTTACCACGGGGCTAGATGTCGCTGTGTAAAATTGTCCAGTAATATTTATTAATTTATTTATTTATTGGGCGTTAAAAATACTATCATAAAAACCTAAAACTTTATTCAACAGTACACATTTACGACTCAATTTAGTTTGGACTGACTCCACCCAAGTCTTGTACCGTATTCAAAGAATTACAGAAAATGTTGAAGTTAAAACTAGTAAAAGCTCAAGTTTAGGTTGTGGTACAAAGTTTCAGTAGGAATACATTGTGTGTTCATGTTCAGCTCGCTTACTTAAGCTTAAGAATATAGAATTTTAATTAATACTTCGTCTCAAGTTCAACAGCACATTATCTATTCTGTATTTGAGGTTTTATTTTTATTTTTTTCTGGTTTTACTTGTGAAAGAGAATCGCTATCACTAATTATAATTAAATAAATAAATACATATATAAATTATTACGCAGCCATAGACCTAAACCCAGGCCGGTTAAGAGGCGTCAAAGAAAAATCGCTACAATTTATTTTGCGAGGCGGCCGAATAGAAACTTTCACTGTTGGACATCAAGATCCTTTTTCGGAGCTCTTACGTAATCGCCTCTATTAATTTGTGTACCAATTGTATACCTACGCTTGCCAATTATTTTTGTGGATCATTTAATGAAATATTCTTTTATGATATTACATAAAATAAATGTTGTCCTCACGTAGCTTTGAGACTTTGACCTTTGTTGCTAGATTTATAAACGTTATCCTTATTTTGTGGATAAACTTATATCTATTTTGTTATAATAGTAAACCAATATCACAAGCTTTAGTAAAGCAAGATAGTTGGCGATTATGTTTAACTATTAGTTTGTGTTACTCCGTACCTATATTTGCTGTCGTGTTTTGAGATTTTTGTTATTTAAAAATCTAAGCGTTTTTGTAAAGTTAAACAATCAAAAAAGAAGATATGTGAGTATTTGATTTTTTTTAATTATATTTTTAATAATCATCTTGACAGTAAACAATAACTTTCTATTTTCAACAAGAACTTCATGAAACTATGAATACATGAAAATATATCAGCCAAAACTAACTATAATTTAACTAACCGTCTTCAATTTTCCGAACATAAAACAAACTTCCAGATTATCTGCCTCAAATATTTTATTTAAAAGGTACCTTATGAAATAACAAGTTTTATATACAAAGGCTCCTATAAAGTTTGTTCTAGTCTGAGTGATTTATCATGTATTTTGAGTTGAATATTTAAGCCCCGGGCTTGTCTTGTTTGGGAATAGATTCCGACCGAGAATAATGAAAATGCAAGTTTTCATTTCTAATGGAAACTTTTTATGTTTTTAACCGACTTCAAAAATGGAGTAGAAGGTTTTGAAGAACTCCATTTTTGAATGATTCTTTTTTTGATAAAAAGAAGACATTTCAAAGGGGTATTCCCACGATAAGGAAATCAGGGTTTGATGATGAGAGACCAAATAAATCGAGGGGAACTTTTAAACATTTGTACGAGCGACTAGTTTTTTACTTGAGTTACTGATACCATCAAACATTTAATAATTATATCGTATAAACGTTGATACAAACACCGATATTTAATAGGTGTTATAAATGACAGAGATCTATTCACAACAGACCATTAATTTTGGGAATCAAAGGCAATGTAATGAAATCAAAAGCCGGCCCGATTACAGGGCTGTCGGATGATTAATAGCACACAGACCTACATTTAGTTTATTTTTATTTTATACAGTTATAATTTTAACGTAGAATGAATCATTATTAAAACTTCTTACAAAATAACGTTAAATATAATCTAGAATAAAAGCGACGAAGGCTTTTCTGTGAAAAAATATTTCCAGAAAACTATTTAAAAGAACAACCGAAAACTTCTAGAATTTTCCACAATTATATTCATTGAATTTATAAGAACCTTTTCTCGCAATACAATTGGTGCTACGATATTTGCTACGCCGTAGCATGTCTACGGAGCTACACTGATACCACATTTTCGTTACACTTTGATGGATCAACTTCGTTGTACTTAAATAGCTTTGGTATAAGTTTTGGAATAATATGCATTATACCCTCGCACGGGTATTAGGGATTTATATATGGGAATATCTTTATCTAAACATATATTTAAAAACATATATTTAAAAGGTATATTTATTTTAATGATATGATAAACGTTAACTTCTCAAAGATGTATCTTATACTGTTATACTATAATATGACTGAAGTGGTTAATTGTTTGATAATAGATACCAAGAAATCTCAGAAGTGTTAATTAATATTTATGATGAAGTATGTGTAGGCGTGATTTATGATCAGTAGATATCTTGATTATACGAGTATGCCTATAATTTTGCTGTCTTTGTGAATCGATCCATTTTAGAAACACCTCTACCAAAGATACAGATAAATTATCGTACGAAAATAAAACTTTTTGTTAATTTGTTAAAGATATTTATTGTGTTATTTGTAACTCGTCTTAAAATTGTGGTAATTTATTGAATAGACCCAGTCGCCATTTAGATTTATTAATATGACAGTGATGAAACTAAGTGCATCAGTATAATGTGCTCAGCAACAGTTCAAGATTTTCCATAATTATACGCTACTAGGACATAGGGACTTTTCTCTTGAGGGAGATTAATTCACAACGCTGGTCAAGTGCGGTTTGGTGAATGACACGATTGGCATGTCCCTCAATTTTTTAAAAGTTTTCAGAATATACTGGTTTCCTCTCGATGTTTTCCTTCACCGTTAGAGCACATGTTTGATGTTATTCGCGCACGCCCACGTCAATATATCAAGTAGAAAAATACAAACCCCGCCACGCGTCAGGGTTTGAACCCACGACCTTGAATGAAAGTCGAAAGTGCTCCCACTTAGCCAACACGACTCCACAATAATTTTATATATCCTAGACATGCGAAGTGATACATTTTCAGCATTTTTAAAATTTATATTCCAGGCATATACGAAGTTCCCTACCTTTGAGCAGCTCAAGGACTAATTTAACTTTTGGCAAGGTGAACATCCTTCTACCCACATCACGGCGGTATTAAGTCAGCGCCTCTGACATTAATCGCAGCACATTCAAACTTCGTGCCAATAACGTTCGCCCATCCAATTAGATCGTTATGAAGCGGGAACTAGCGAATCTGATTTTCATTGTAGACTGAAATTTAATGATTGTAAACTTTGACTTGTTTGTAACAAGGTATTATGCGTAGATACATATAATAATAAGTTTTTTGAAATATCAGGTATAGAAAAAAATACAAGATCACAAAGTAACCTTGGTCCTCGAGTGGGTGTCAAACCCACGCCTTCCAGTTTAGCCCTAACTGCGCTAGACCAATACGCTATCAAGAATTACGTTATGTTTAAACTTTTTATACTTATTAAGCTCTGACTCAATTCTAAAACAGAAATAAATTAAAGAAAATAAATGTTGCTGGAAAATCTACACAGTAACATCAAGCATTGGGGCTTGATGTTACTGTGTAAGCTCTCAATAATTAATTTATCGAAATTACTTAACAAAATCACGTCTTGCTACCACCACAGTCACTGGGTTCTCAATGAAACGTCGGGGTCTTCATTTTGTTGTCGTATTTCACTGACTTTTTCCAAACAATTACTCCAAGTACTTCATAACTACTGCTGGAACAAACCGTCCAACACTTTAATCCTATGAATCTTAAGAGCGGGTATGATGGTCACATTCAACACTCAAGAGCCCTGGGAATCATTTCATCCATGTTTGTCTCAAGAACTTACTTTTTCTTTTAATTTGTGTATGTTATTATTTGAAACTGTTCTAATCGGTTGTAGAAGATTAATTCGATGTTATTAATGCCCGGTGAAAAGTGAATTAATAATATTCTAGAATCCTAATGATATTGGCATTATGGGTATGATTTATGCAAAATTTGCGCATTGCAAATAAAGAATTAATCAACACTAATGTTTAATAATAGTACTTTGATTTAACATTAGTGATATTTTTTAAATATAATTTTGTCAGTGTCGGTGTGGAATCGTCACATTTTTTATTATAATATTTTTTATCAATGCTGTGGATGATAACATTCTTTGGATATTTTAAACAAATCGTCACATGCTTTAATTTACCAATAAATAATTTAAACAGTAATAACAGATACTTAAGTCACCCTGTGTTGAATTATTTTTATTATTATTACTGATCTTATTTCCCCTGAAAGACTTTGCCAAAAACGAATAAGGAAAATAAGGTGAAGATAAAGCTACTAAGGTGTTCGGCCACCTACTCAGCCCACGCTTTTTAACTTAATAAGTTCCAGTCTTTGAATATTGAACCAAATGGAGCCAAAGCGCTGACTTTTTCTATGCATAGGCCGCCCCTTGTACGTTTAATTTAGTAATAAGTTTTCTTGAAACTCTGTTTTTATTTTAATTAAGAAGGTACAATAAAGTGTTAATCTATCTATCTATCTATCTATCTATCTAAAGTCTGTCACTTTCTGCGCAGGGAACAAGTTATTGCTAACAAAATCTAGAAATACTTCTTTTGATATCGTCATTATATCTCTCTTAATATCCTTCTGTTTTTATTTGGTATTCCAAAAACTTTTCAGGAGTAACAGTCTACACATTCAAAAACTTTAATGATATTTGTAGCTGTTCAAAGATATTTACGTAGAATTATGGGAAACTACCCATGCTTGTCTAACATTACGCGGGTATGAATAAAAAACAATGAATACAACAACGTTTAACATATTTAACATGCAAATAGTAATCATGTTACCTGTGCTTCTTTTTTATCACAGTTTAGTTTTAGTTTAGATTGCTAAAACGATCCCTGTGACGGTTTATAGGAATAAAAGCATTGCTCTTCACATAACGCACGCTTGTCGGCGGCTACTCCATTTCGTTAGATTACCTAAGATTCCTGCAGTAACTAACTAGTATAAACTCTGTGGTCCCGTTGTCAAAGTATTAGAGAACTCGTTATCTGAGAGCTATTCGCGATTCACGGCTAGGGTTGGGACATCGCGAAAATTAGTTTTAGCATATAAATAACTCGGTGAACTCTAAACTTTGTCAATTCGTTTCGTGCTTAGGTAAATTTATTGGAAGTTTTCTACGTCAATCCAGCTAACACGTTTCAAATGCGATTTCATAGATATTTCATATTCGTTTTAGATATTAAATTGGGTTTTCTATTTTAAATATGGATATAAAAAGACAATATGCACTGCATTGCAGTTTTAATATGTATAATCACTTCCAAAATTTTCGTTTTTACAAAGGAGTTTAAACAAGGTAAGGTATGTTTTATTGAAGAAGTTGAAGGTATCGCACTGATAACGGCAACTGCAGCACTAGTATAACATTCTAGTTATACATCAGCGCAATAATTATGTGTGACCGTCATAGTCTCAACTTTTACCATTTAAAAATATTCCGTGAAGAGAAAAAATCTTAAGAATGTCACAGCATAAAAGTTTATATAAGTACGTCCCTACCGAGGACCCGGGTAGGCCGATAACAAAACTTTTTCCGTTAAACCTTGCAATTTATAACTTGCGACCACTTCGGGTTTTGATTAGCTTGGGTTTGAATAGGATATTTCTAATTTTCTTCTGGGCCAATAACAATAGGTATTTGCCCAAAGGGTCTTAATCCAGGTAGCTTAATGATTTTGGTACGCGGCGCGATTTAACTATTCATAGTTGTAAGTTATCCTAAATTGAGAAAACTTAGACTAATAAATTACTATATAAGCCTCAAAATTTACTTAAATTCTGAAGTTGACTAAGTTTTACCATTTAATTTTTTGATTTTACAATTAAAACAACCATGTATTTGTTACGCCGTTTAAGCGATTAATATCGGTCCACACAATGGCAGATGTCTAAAGGGGAATCGGCTAGTTCAATATTTTTCAAATAATTTTACGGCAAAACCCCGATAGCCTTCTAGTTTAAATAAGGAACTAAGGAAATGAAGCTTCAGAAACGTTTAGGAATCAACTGTCTCGTCTGTCAACTGCCAGTGTACAAGCATTTTACCTTACTTTTTATTAATTTTCCACTAACCTGTTGCAGTCAGCAGCAGGTGCAAGTTAATATTTAATGAACGAGAAATGTTGCAGTAAATAACAGAGGGTAAAAAATTCTAGGAAACAAATACTAAGCAAAATTCGATCCGTTTTATTCTGATGTATGTATACTGTATTTATACATTACTGTAAAGTTTTATAAAAAGCATACATTAACACAAACATTCATGAAAATTAAAATAAAAAAATGTTGTATTAAAGCTTGTTACAATAAATAAAAATTAATATTGTTGGACAATTTCCACAGTATAATCTTCATCACACAATTTAAGAGTTTGTAGTCTATCTATGCAAGTGGACACTAATAACAGAGTTTTCTATGTGCAGAAAGTACCTTATTTTTACAGGACAATCCATTTAAAGCCAAAGCTAATATATATTTAAAAGAAAAATAAGCTAAAGAAAAATATATTTAAAAGAATTGAAGTTCACGCTTGCAATTGCAGCGAGACGAGACCTCTATTCAACAACAAAGAGCTCATAGGCAGGGATCCGTAGTACATGAAAATCAAGTGATTACTAACAAGCTAATTTTTGGTGAGTAGCTTCGTTTCGATGAGACGTCCAAAGATATCCTATACCCAAATCTCGATTGTGGTAGCTAACAGAGATATCAAGGATTAAAAAATTCAAGGATGTAAAACCGGGATAACGGACCACGAAATTTGTCGGACAATATGTTATATCTCAAGATAATTATCTAAATTATATAAAAACATGTTTGTCCTACAAAACCTATGGTTTGATCAAAGAGTCCGCCATTTCCAAAATGTGTCGAAAACGAGGTCAATTTAAATGATTACTATGATTACTAACCAGCTGATTTTTTGTTGTATACTTAATTAATATATATAAAATCTAACGGACATATTGTCCGACAAATTTCGTGGTCCGTTATCCCGGTTTTACATCCTTGAATTTTTTTATCCTTGATATCTCTGTTAGCTACCACAATCGAGAGTTGGGTATAGGATATCTTTGGACGTCTCATCGAAACGAAGCTACTCACCAAAAATTAGCTTGTTAGTAATCACTTGATTTTCATGTACTACGGATCCCTGCCTATCAACAATTCTCAATATGATCGTTGTATGCCATCTTTTATTTCTCCAGGGACACAGAGAAATAGACGTTTCAAACTCATTCTCGTGTATAGCGGGATAGTGTCTTCTCTTGACTGTTCTCGCTAAAATAGTTAGAAACAAATATTTATGATTAGTAAAAACGATGGTAAGTAATGATTTTAATTAATTGAAGAAATTTGACGAACAGTCGCCACAGAGACTTCCGCGATCAAATCAAAAACAACTATTACTAGATTCGCAGTCTTAATAAGCCGAATTATTATTTTATGCTACAAAGTCTACAAACTACCTGTAAAATAGTCAAAAACATCTGAACGTTACCTAATTGGGAATAAACTTAAACTCTCTTGCAATTATAAGATTATTATATTAACTGGTACAAAATTATAAATATAATTTAGACTATTAATAAAACTAAAATTATAAATATAATTAGATTGTCCACCCGTCCAAACGCAATACAGTGCCACGTTTAAATTAGGGATGCATCGATACACCTTTTTGCCGATACGATACCGATACCGATACTCTTATAAAAATATCGGCGATACCGATGCCGATACCGATACGCTTATTAAATTCAAAAACAAAGGTAAAATAATAACACTAGTCAGATAATTTTTTCTGAATATAAAAAGAACAAAATATTACAGAACAGACTAAATAACGCCGTTTAAAAACTATAGACAGGTTGAGATTAAGCAGTCGCTAGTTTTAGTGATTAAAATTAACATTTATGCGATTTTTATTTAAAAAACAAAGTATTCTTAAGTTTTGCGGAGAAAGGCGATTTCGCAAATCGGTTTGAATAAGACCTGGGTGGAAAATAGTTTCTCAGATGCGACAGAACTCATTTGGAAACTAAAGTAATTCTGCGCTATTTTTTTCAAGTTTGGGTGTAAGACATCATTGCGCCAGAAAACGAACGGATCTGCGCCTCTCGATATACCTATTAGGAGACCTTAGGTATCTCTCGACTTCTTCTTTGAGAGAATTGCAGCTCAGGGTAGACAGGGGCTCATCTTCCTCGGACTCTCTAATAATATTTTCATTTTAAGGCATCTCAGAACCTGCAGTTTTAGCTGTAAGTGTGACGAGACAACACGCGCGTTTACATTACATTTTTAAAGCGCGAAATTTGAAAAGTATCGTTGAATCGGCCATAAAAATATCGCCGATGCCGATATATCGGCAAACATCGAATATCGCCGATATATCGGTATCGGTATCGGTATCGGATACATCCCTAGTTTAAATCTGTAAAATTTTCAGATGAAATTCCCGCGTCGGGCGTTCGTTCAAGAATTTTAATAAAGCTACAAGTACGTATCTAAAATACCTAAGATCGTGCAGGTACGATTAATCGAGAAATGTACTCCAATACCTCTCAGGAGATTCCATTATTTATTCGTATTTCGCTGTTACGTATCTGAATTAGATATTATATTTTCATTTTTTTTTTTAAATATCTTTATTGAATCATAATCTTAAATAACATTTAGTAATTACTAGTGTACTTAGATAACCTAGTTTTACAAGAAATGAGATTAACACTTATTATAAAGACGTTTCGTCTTATTATAACTTTTAAACATAATACATTAAACATAAAATTAAACATGGAAATAGCGCTACTGCTGTGATTATTATAGAAATATAATTAAATATTTACGTTTGCTTTAGAAAATAGCGACAACGTTTATAAATTAATTGTTAATTATAGAATCAACAGGTACTGCAAACGCAGGAATATGAATATAGGTTAGGTTAAGCCGTTGAGCAAAGCGAACCCGCGGTCGAGCATTTGTCACTCACTCAGGCGCGTGCGGCCAGGGTCGTGCGCACGCCAAACCGACCCGACATATCTACTGATAATAAGGATCAATTTGGCGTGCAATCGGCGTCGGCCGGTCGCACGTAGCTGTGTGAGTGACGCAGCCTATTCATTGCACTCTAGGAACAAGTGATGGGGTAACTTATATCGATTGTAAGTATCGATGAACGGGATATTACTTTTGCGGGTTTTGCATAGGTTTTTAATTAGTTTATTTTTTTGATGTGGATTTTTATATATGTAGAATTTCTCTGATAGTTTGTAAATAAAAACGTCAATTTTTGGGAGCTCTATTATGGAATGAAGTAAGTGGAGATTAGTGCGGGGGGGTGTTTTGTAAGCGTACTTAAGAGCTTTATTTTGGATAAGCTGTAATTTATTTAGATTTGTGCGACAAGTACTACTCCAAACCGGGCATGCATACGTAATACAGGGGCGGATTAAGGTGCAATAGATTCGCAGTTTTGTTCGACTACCGAGGCATGAACGTCTGTTTAGAAGGGGGTTAAGAGCATTTATGGCTTTTATTCCTTTGTTATGCAGATGGTTTGTATTGTTGGTCCAATTTAGCTTGTTGTCCAATAAAACGCCTAGGTATTTGACAGATCGACTCCAGGGAATGTTGTGGTTCTCAATTTTGATGGTTCTAGTTGGAAGAGAACGCATTCTGGTAAAAAGAATCGCTTCTGTTTTAGAACCATTGATTTTGAGTTTCCACCGGTTGAAATAATCTACCAGTTGATCAATGGCAAGTTGAAGACGACTTATAACCAAGTCAACGTCAGCAGACGAGGTGAAACAAGCTGTGTCGTCTGCAAAGCAAGCTACATTGGTGCGTGTCTGAACGGGTATGTCGTTTAGGTACAACAAGAATAGGTATGGACCCAAAATTGAGCCCTGGGGAACTCCGGCTGGAACTGGATTTAATGATGATTTAGATTGTTTAATATGTACGCTAAATTTTCTATCAGATAAGTAACATTTTAAAGTTTTAATAATGGACAACGGTATTTTAAGTAATATGAGTTTATGAAGTAGAGCACTGTGCCAGACTGTGTCGAATGCTTTTTCAATGTCTAAAAGGAACATACCAGTTGACTGCTTTAGGTTAAGGTTGTGCGACACTGCTTCGGCTACCCTTGTTAGTTGCTGTACCGTAGAGTGATCCTGGCGGAAACCAAACTGTTCGTCTATAAGGAGATTGCCTGTTGCTTGTAGAAGGCGTTTGTAGACGATTTTTTCGAACAGTTTGCCTAGGCAAGGTAACAGACTAATAGGACGATATGAGGAGGGATCCGATGAGAGTTTTCCTGGCTTATGTATGGCTATGACTTTGGCCGTTTTCCAAGGAGATGGAAAGTGGTTTAGCAATAAACAAGCGTTGAAGATTTTAGTCAAATAGACGATGCATTTTTGCGGTAAGTTTCGTATCAGGTAATTAGTTATTAGGTCAGGCCCGGGAGCTTTGCGCGGCTTTAATTTATTTATAAGCTTCTTGACTTCAGTAGGACGAGCGAGAACAGAGTAATCTGTACGATCTTGTGAGGTCTCTAGGGTGTTAAGCAAAGGAGATTCGGGACTAGACCAGTCATGGGTAAGCAGCATGTTATTTAAGAATGTTGTAGCTAACAGTTCGCATTGTTCATTGGGTTCATTAGTTGTAGAGCCATCATGTTTTTTGAGTGCAGGTATAGTGTTCTCAGATTGGGGTCGTAGCGATTTAGCCAAACGCCATATATCGTTACCTGGGTTATCTACACGTTTTAGTTTTTGGGTCCACACATCATCGTTGTACTTATCAATAGCAGCCTTGATTACTAGTTTTAAGTTACTAACTTTGTGGTTAAGTAATTTTCGAACATAGGCCTTTGGTTCTTCAGCAACATAATCTTCTTAAGCGATTTTTTTGGCGTATTAGGCGTTTGATACGACGTGGTAAGGATGACATTGTCCAAGGTGTAAGTGTTGTTAGCGGGACGCATTGGTCTCTTGCATGCAGTAATAACAGTTGAAAGTCACTAATCGCCTTATCAACTTCGTCAGATGAACTGTAAACTTTTTTGGTCAGGTCAGTGTTACAATTTAGATAACTGCGAAATTTGGACCAGTCGGCTTTATAATAATTAAAAGATTGAATTGGATTTCGGTGAAATTTGATGGTGATGTTGGCAAAAACTGGTAGGTGGTTAGAGGACAGCGCTGTGATAGTACAGATGTCAGCAAGCGTTGTGTTTTTTGATAACAGAAGATCAGGTATGGATGGACGGTGATCATCGCAATAAGGAATAAGAGTATGCTGCCCAGGACCATTGATAACATATTCGTTGTTGAGCATATGTTGGAAAAGTGCTTTACCACGTGCATTGCAAGGCCCAGGCGACCACGAGGGATGCTTAGAGTTCATATCGCCCATAACTAATACTTGATTGGCAGATGACATAATCAGGTCAATATCTTTTGTTATCAGAGGAAGATTAGGGGATTGATAAACAGAATATATATGAATGTTAGAATTTGCTAAGCTAAGTGACACCCCGATAGCTTCTAGGTTTAGTGTGGAAGGAATAGGAAGAAGAGAATGCCTCAGGTCCGAACGCACAAGGATTGCTACACCCTGGCCGACACCATTACTACGCTTGTCGCTACGGTAGCAGGCATAACCGGGTATGTAAAACTTTAATCTATTGTTCAACCTAGTTTCGCAGAGTGCAATGATGTCGGCTCTATGCTTACTTACCGCAAGCTCTGCTAGCTCCTGTTTCTTTTTGTGAACACCATCTGCGTTCCAGTACAATATGCGCAACTCATTACAACTAAACATAGTGGCCCAGATGAGTTATTATAAGGATGACTTTATCCATCAGGGTTTTGCATTTTTTAAATTCTTGCTTAAGATCCTGGATAGTCTTCAGAATGTCTAGCATTTCAGAAGTTTCAGGGTCTAGTTGAGATTTTTTCGACTCATACGCCGGAGCAGATGCTGCTGCTTCGTCCTTTTTATAATTGTGACTCAATTGAGTAGTTTTTTGGGTGACAGTCATGGGTTGTTCTTTTTGAGCAAGTACCTTGGGTCTGCGGTTGGTAATTTGAGCCCACGATTTTTGATCTGACAAGGCAGCGCGGTTATTATCTAACTTCAGTTGATTCGTTAGGGTTACTCGCTTTGTTTCGATTCGTCGTAGGTAGTTAAGTCTTTCACTACACTGCGTATAGTTTGCTGGATGTTCTTCTTGGCAGTTGCAGCATCGGGCCGGTTCATCTCTACCTTTCTTTGGACATTCCCAGGTGGGATGCGACAGTCCGCATTTGACGCACCGAGGTGGTCTATTGCAGTTGTTGGATGCATGACCAAAACCCTGGCAACGAAAGCATTGAGTCCCCGGAGATTTCCGTGGTTTATATTTCTGTATATCGATGACACAATTGAACATGTACTTAATATGTTTGAGACGTGTCAGGTTGGTCCCGACTGGGAGTTGAACTAGCACCGGAGGACATTCGGATTCATACTGGGTCTTTAGTGCTGTAGCAGTGGCTCCTGGAAAACCCATTTTAGCTAGCTCCTCAGGAATTTCAGTAAGGAAGAATTTAGGAATCCCCTTTATTACAGATTTTGGGTGTTTTTCATCCTTTCTTGTGAAAGTATGGAACACCACATTCTCTTTAATAAGGCCATCTTTTAGTTTCTGGTGGCAGCTACCAGAATAGCAGATATTATAGGAAGTGGTTCAATGTTCCGATTTAATTTACACTTTAAATTATGATTAAACTCAACACAGACGAAAATTTTATGTGATTACATCTGTACCCATAACTGTAAAATCCACCACAAAATCCAATTAAAACTAAAACAATATATTTATTGCGCTTTGAGCTCGTACTACACGTTAACTGGTGATCTGAAATTATGTTCAATAAAGTATTTAATTTATTTCGTCTGTTTTTAATGGTTAGTAATAAAAGGACGATCAGTTTTTAAGTTATTGTTTTTGACTATTTCGTATAGTGTGGGTACTTTGGGTCATTGTGGGTTCCCACAATGACCCAAAGCTCATTATCAAAGTAACTTAAGGAAAAGGACTTTGTATTAACAGGAAGCATAAAAAATGCGATCTGAAAACTCGGTTTAAGGTTGCAACCCTCTTCCATGCTACTTGCTAGGTTAACTCGCAGACTCAAAGACTCATTTTATTGGTAAAGAAATGAAAGGTTCTTATACAAAACATTCTCAAAGCAAACAAAGACATACATACAAGTGACAGTTAACAAGAATTTACGTTAACTGTCACTTGTAAACTTTTGATTACAAAATAAACAATATTTTGATAGTAATGCGCTCCAGTTTTGAACAATATGTGCATCTCGCCCGAGTGAAAATTTTATCTGTTATAATTTCTTACAAGATAAACCCCGTTTATACATATTTAATACTAAGTTCAAAACAGCTCATATTAATAAAATGTAATCAAGCTCGACCCTTCAGAACACGTGTACCAGCTCAATAATTAGTTTATTGGTGCTGCATGACCGCACCCATCCAATTTACTAGCGACAGACAGACGTACCTGCGTACTTGTGTTGATAGCACTTAATTAATAGCTAGGCCTGTTTATTAGGATAAGTGACTTGAACCATTTGTAGAGGGGGGGGGGGGGGAAGTAGAGTTAAATAAATAACTGGACAATTCATCAAAAATTTGTCGTCAACATCGTACAATATTAGTATCATCGCTTTTGACTTCATAGATAGTAGTGCTTTGACCTTTATATGGCTACTGTGACTGGTTTTATAAAATATTATAAATCGGGATGTTTAGCTCTAACATGACTAATATACCCAATTTTTGCTTGTGGATTGCGCTTTGACCTTTATTACGTAGTTCAATAATACTGAGGTTTCGCTAGTTTACATTACGAAATACTATTACTATATATTTCAACAATATTTGGTTCATTCTATTCGTGTTCGTACCTAATTCGGAAAGCTAGAGGCGACATGCAAACCGATAAGAATTCCGTTCGCTGATAGGTACGACGTGAAAGTGCTAGAAATAGTTGTATTCTTTGGCAAAACAATAGTTTTTATTCTTTTAAAATACCTATACTTAAAAAAATGTTGAATTGAAATGAATGAAAAGGATTACCTATGAAATGAAATTAATTAAATGAAGAAGTAAATGGCTGAAAATGATAAATTACTATCCCATTAATTACTGTACCCAGCTATGCCCGCGTTACATAATTATGAAATAAAAATAATATTTTTTATCAAATCCCTCAATACGTATAATAATGGGTTGAACTTGTAAAATAGATTATAACAAAAAATATGTTCGTAGTTAAAATATATGTTTGGCTCAGATCGCATTGAGCTGATATCACAATATAACCGCAACACTAATACAATTGGGTGTAAAACATTGTGTTACTTTCCATACTACGTCGCGGTCTAACTGCACAAATAGGCATTTTGATAAATTGACTCCAAAACTTGTGCGACCCTATTATTCACAACAGAATACGCAAATCACGTTATTGTGGTGTAAATTATATAAACTTTTAAAGGTAGGTACTCATCAATTTTCCACACGCGTTAAAATTAGATTGGGTTTCAAGTTTAAATTTATATTCGAGCACTCTTAACCCTCTATTTGCATAAAAATATTAAAGTTATCTGATTCAATTTAGTACTTTGCAACTAATCTAATATCCAACTTAATAAAACTACGAACAAGCGTTAATAAACTTAGGAAACCACCCTTATAAAGTCAATGGAGTAAACATAATCCATCATCAGGCCCACTGAGCAAGTAAAGTTTCCCGAGGTACCTGCGAAGTTCTCACACAACAGAAGCTCATAGAAAGTAGTAACAAGCTGTTTCACGGTAAAACTCGATGTTTCTTCAACTAGAGGTAAGTTTGTTAGCAGGTACGATCAGGCTCTTTGTATAATGAGATTTAAGGAGAAATGTACAGTTAAACTTGAAACTTTATGCCAAGTTTAACGGGGTTTGCTTAAATTTTGATCAGGTAATTAAGAAAAAACTGCGTAATTTAAAGACCTCCAATATTCTTGTAATTTTATCTATTTAGAAGTATGTATTGTGCTGTTTTTTCCTTATAAAATCTAATCTAAAAGTCGGAGAAAGTAATTTGCTTATTTTGATTAATCAACGTACCATAAATAGAATACCCAGTAGTGTTTGAGAAAATGGTTTAATTTTATGGGTTTCCGTAAAAAAATGTAGGCCAGTTAGAGATTTTCTTTTTTTGTTATTCCATATTATAATGACTTTTTATATATATTTTTACTAAATCTACTTTAAGGTAAAGTCCTGCCTGGCAAATAAAACAGACAAAGCACAGCCTTAATTAACTACCAAACTAGAAACTTTAAACATTTAATAGGGCTTGTTTCGAAACTCAATGCGAGTTACCTGTTACACACCACAAAAAAGTATTTTGTCCTTTAACTTAAATCGAATGAAAGTAAGATCAATTAAAATTATAATACAGAAATAACAAAAAAAATATTTTTAATCGTTTTTACCACACTGGGCTGAATTAAAAACTCTTTTTGTTGAACATTTTTATTTTATTTTATTTTTATTTTTATTTTTGTTGAACATTTATTGAGGAAGGCTATATTATGTAAAAAATACCTAGATTTATTTCTGTAGATAACGTAAAAGGCGAAGTTTTGTCCTCGTAGCATAAACACAACTATAGATCACATACGGAACCACTTTTACAGCGAAATCGATTCGCACCACTAGTCTTATTTATGAGATTTATTTATTCGTTGTCGATGGTGTGTATTCCGAGTATGATTTATGCCCATAATACCCACTTTTCTGTCGTTACTGACACGAATACAAATGTTACTCATTTAAACACTAAATTATTAAACGTTAGTGTGAAAAGGGTGTAAATGTAATTCATTTCCAAAACTGGAATGAAACAATGTATCACTCAACATATTTAATTCACCAAAAGTCTGCGTGGATCGCCATAAATCCTTTTAATACAAATAAGTGGTCTAGGCTCTAGAGAGTCAAATCACAAGCTGACTTTTGCTAACAAGCTATTTAATATTAATCAGTTGAATGCTTTAAGATTCAAAATTCAACTCTTTTTACCGAATTCAGAATTTATGAGCTCAGTATTACAGAAATGAAGCAGGTATTCATGTTTCTTTATTACCTATCTCATGTTGGAATTTAAAAAATAATTTGGAATTGATAAACTGGACTAAAATAGTAATCTATTTTATTACAATGAAAATTACTCACGTATTTCTAAAGGATTAAATTCATTAATTCGTAGACGTAACGTTAATAAACTCTCGACGTTTCAACTGCATAAACATGAGAAGTCATTAACAGGAGGACCGAGCGCTCCGCTGTTCTCCTTCTCTTCATTTTGTAGACAAAACGTCAATAAATGATTTGACTATTTATTTTTAGTGAGAACACTATTTATTTTATCACAAAATGTTATATACTCGTATCTATTACATATTTTAGTATAGATGATCCAATCTTAAAATGAACTCCCCTCCACAAAACCGTGATAATTTCAACGTGTGAGAGGAAATACGTATTGCATCAATATACTTGTGTGCGTGCTAGAACTTTACTGTAACATTGGCTCATCTGTCTGTCAAAGTGATACCGTTTGTTTATACGTTATTGAACATCCAATGACAAAGATCAATTTATGTGTGTTGTATCTATACACCTTTTTGTATGTACGTGTAACCGCGGTGGAGGGGCGTTCAGTTTAAAAATGGTTTTACTATACCTATGTGACAAGAGATATAATGACAGATGAATATGAACACAAAAACATCTTTGCTACACGTGGTCAGATTAGTACGGACATTATTACGCGTGGAAAAAATGCAAAATAGCTCCGTGTGATTTGCTTCCAAAATTTACGTAATACCTGTTAATTTAACTTTTCCGATGAATATTATCAGATTATCGCCAACTGATTCTACGGATATCGAAAGATTAAAAGCATTTCGAGTTGAGCCAATGCTCAGCTCAATAGCTGAGTAAGCTTGAAATTTAAACGGAACGATGATAACGATCTTCGGAGGAACCTTTTGGTTTATGTTATCGCCAATTGCTAATAGATAAGATAACAATTGTTTTTTGTTTTAACTATTATCATTAATAAAATAAATTGTAAGCAAAATTATTTAAACTTAATCAAAATAAAGGCCACTAAAATACTATTATTACTTAGAATCGTAAAAGCCTTAACCTCCTAAATGTAAAATCTTATTCCTGTTCAATTAACGCGAGCTAAAAATAATTGAACAAGTTACATAAACCGCGTTTTGCTTCGTAGTACCACAACAAGCTTAGATCGTGGTATTTTGCTAATTGACCAATTAGACTGCCGGGAAACCGCAAGCAGTTATGTACGGAATAACATTTGAACGTAACGGATTGTGATCTCAGAACAACTACTGAAATAAAATCTTATATATGCGTCAAGCTTAGAATTTTCTCGTTGCCTGGTAGCCCGAACCAAACGTCAGTCAAATTGATCGGTTATTTGAGAGCATAAGCTAGGAATTGACGTACCTTTGACTTTCTAACCACCCTAATAACCTAAGAGCCCGTGATGGCCAGACCTTCCTTTAATTCACAAGCGTGAAAATTCTTTCATGTGTATGTCTAACATAGGTAAGAATAACCCCCAAACATGAAACCTGGATCGCGGTTCCTTTGGGAGATAACAACCTTTTACCTGTTATCTCCCAAAGGAACCACGATCCAGGTTTCATGTTTGGGGGTTATTCTTACCTATGTTAGACATACACATAAAATAATTTTCACGCTTCAGAATTAAAGGAAGGTCTGGCCATCACAGGTTATTAGTCTATACTAAGAGCCCGGTCTGGCCAGACCTTCCTTTAATTCACAAGCGTGAAAATTCTTTCATGTGTATGTCTAACATAGGTAAGAATAACCCCCAAACATGAAACCTGGATCGTGGTTCCTTTGGGAGATAACAGGTAAAAGGTTGTTATCTCCCAAAGGAACCGCGATCCAGGTTTCATGTTTGGGGGTTATTCTTACCTATGTTAGACATACACATGAAAGAATTTTCACGCTTGTGAATTAAAGGAAGGTCTGGCCATCACAGGCTCTTGGTCTATAATATAAAATACTAGCGACCCGCCGACAGATTCGCTTGCATTTTTTAACTTTATTACATATCGATAGTTCATATAATATAGTATTCATATAGCCGTTATAGCCTATATAATATACCTTCCTCGATAAATATTATCTTTATAAATCGGACCAGCGGTTCTTGAGATTAGCGCATTCTTCAGCTTTACCAACCGTCATTTATCCAGTGCGCAGCGTATCCCGTTATCTCAACATTGGGAAACGCTAACCTATAATTCATATTTCTGGTGTCAAGTTGCTGCGGAATTTTAAATTATTTTTCAAAGCTAAACAACAAATTGCTTAACAAATCAGCACAATGTTTCGCGGTACGTTTAACTCTCTCACTAACATCTCAGGCGTTGTAAGCCGGGTTATATTAAACTCTAGGCTTTGTTCGTAGAGAAGACAGACAGCGGTAATGTGCTGTAGGTAACAGCTGCTTGCCTTGATTAAGCCATAAATATGCAGCGTGAGTGCGATGTACACTCGGCCTAAGGAACTAGTTATTGAAACGTAAGCTTTTGTACTTGACTACTTTAGGTCTTTTGTTGAAAGTAATTAACACTATAGGCAAAAATTTGAACTCTTGTCTTTAAAAAAATAAGTTTGAGTCTTGAGTATTGTGAAGAGTTTGAAGACTTTGAAGAGTTTGAAGGTCATCAACCCACTTATCAACCACAACTTATCAACCAAAATTTAGCGATGCGGCGTAATAAACAATTATAAACCAATCAGATACATTTCAAAAAATAATTATTTTTGATTTATTTCTTTTAAACAACGATGGTAACACGTAATTTTTACAGATGGACAAGCCAACGAAAAAACGTAATAAAGTATTACGAGATCATACTACATACCTTACCTATAACGTGTCTCTATAGATAAATAAAGACACGTTTATTTTGCCATCGTTTACACTTCTAATTTACATTAAAACGACGCTAACTGTACCGCTTTAACCCTTGGCTCTAAACAATAGTTTTATAATGTTTTTGATGTTATTTTGAATATTTTTATATTATAAAATTTTATGATCTCTCTGAAAAACTGATATGAAATATCAATATTCTGGGCACGAACCTCATCGACACTACGCTTACCTGGCGGGTTGGTGATTGCAAGTAGGTATTTACTGCAGTACTGCGTCAGTGTAGATACACTGAACAAAGCTGCTGCCTGTCTTCTGTTATATAAATCCCTTATTTGGTATGACGTCACCCGCGGGAATAAAAACTCTATGATCTATAATATTTTTTATGGGAATGACATGCCCAGTAGTGGGACTATAGAGTGATTGTGATGAGTAGGCAGTTCACGAGGATGATTAAGTTATTTTGGGTTTTTATCTGAGATATTACATTATTTGCAATATCTCAGAGATACTAAATGAAATACCGATCTGTGACATGTATTACCATTAATTTGAATATTTATTAAATATTGTTGTAAATAAAGCGGTGGTTTTTGATTAAATCTATCGATTAAAACACTTCGTTTATTTTCTACGTTTCCATAGGACACGAATAAACTCTTACCTCGAATTGTATGTAGCTTTGTTGCACGTAGTAAATAACGGTAGCCTGCAGTTTGGTAATTACACTAAACTATGACAGGCTATATGTGAAAAACAAAATACGTATATTTATCTGAAAGTGTATATTAAATATATATGTATATCAGATATCTAGCACCCGTAACAAAGACTTGAGCTTACCACAGGGCTAGATGTACTATATTAATGTATTTATTTACTTAGCCTATTCATTAAAATAATATCGTGCTCGCGTACTAAAAGTTTTAAAACGTTCACGGCAATAAATCGCAGTTTATTAGCCCGTAGTTGTTCGCGTGTTCAGCAAAAAGAACACAGCTTTTGAGTTTTATACAAACAAAGCTCCAACATGAAATAACTCCTAGTTACTGAGGTAACAACTTTGATACGTATCACGTAGAAAGGAGATATATTTGCTTGAAAAATATAAGAGGCAACAAAAAATATTATCAAAAATGGCTAGATGTTTGAAACAATCTTGGTCCGACCACGCAATCTACATTTGTAAAGTAAATACGCACAATAAATTATATCGCGTCAATTTGATACCTACTAGTTTGAAATATTATTTCTAATAATACGAGTATCTAAATAATCCGTTATTAGGTTTCTACAGCTGGGACACAGGGACTTCTTTCTTGACGATTGAGATTAGGTCTTAATTCACCACGCTGGGCAATTGAGATTTGGTGAAAGTCACGTGTCCTTCAAACTTTTCAGTTCCTAAAACATTCTTCAAAATGATTGCGTTTGAGCACACGTTTTTAAAGAGCACACATAATTTTTCAAGAAGAAAAATCAAGAGTTGCTCTCGGGGTTTGAATCAACTACGGCTGTTTTTTTAAATATTCTTTATGAGATTGTTTAAATGCTAGTTGGAATGAAGAATCAAAGTACAAATTTGACTATGATGAGATTGAGGTTTCTGGTTTTAAAGCTATGGTTTATCTTTTATGTGAATGACAACAAAAGCAGTAAAAATTCCAGCGTGCTAGTGTTAGTGTTAGTTAGTAGATGGCTGCTGGGTCAGCACAACGCAGTGCCAGTTACTAATAGCCTGCTAGTTGAGATTCAAGCGGGAACCTGACTCACTGTATTTTAAATATTATGTGCAGTCTTGAGATTATCATAAAGTCGCATCCATTATTGTCGTGGCCTAAGAATAGCATAGAAAGAATAGCAACATCCCATATTTTCCGCAAGTATACCCCAACGATGGGATTTATATACCACGGGGCTGGATGTTACTTTGTGAATTGTCCGGCTATATTTATTTATTATTTTATTGACTTTCTCAAGCGATCTTAAGGATTTCATAGCATTTCTGTACAGCAATCATTAACCCGTCGCGTGGTGTATCTACCTGCTCCTCAATACCTATATACATATATAAATTTAATAAAGCGTATCCGTGCCCAGAACTGGGATATGATAATGGTTGTTGATAATTATAACTTATTCCAGCCAATGAAACGAATTCAAGCAAATCACCATAACAAAAGCATAGGTAGCTAGATCTGCTGTTTCCAACTGATAGCCCAGTTGTTAGCATAATCCAGCTCACCACAGTCGACTTGCAGATAGGCTTAAGTGTAGATCTTATAAATAACCAAGTAGTTTTGAAATCGCAAGAAAATCTTGTTTTAAACTTCCAAAGTTTGCTAAAGCGGGCGGTGAATAAAAAAAAAATTTTTGGAAACACGTGAGTTCTTTGTTTGAAACTTTACATTACCATGTGCCTGGACTTTATATATGTAGTAGCACCTTTCCTGCTTTTCCTGTGTCGTCAAATTAAAACAGCTGATTATGTTACCATAATAATTGTGGTGCTGGCGCTTGGACTTAAAAATAGTACCACCTTATCTCTTGCAGTGGGAGTTGTAAACCGACTAAGCGTCGTTCTGCAAATTGTCCCTTTTGCAGCTTTCTTCTTGAAACAATGATGATGATCATGTATATATGTCATCTAATATCTGAGACAAGATCATTTCCCCATCTTGTTGGACGTCCGACGCTGCGTTGGCCGATCCGTGGTCTCCACTCAAGAACTTTTCGGCCCCACCGGCCATCCGTTCTTTCCATTACCACTTCAAAGAGATAATCCGCTGGGCTATGACGGCATTCTCTTACAGATCTCTTTATTTCTGTTTCTCATTTCTGTTCAACTATTAACAATTCACAGCTACAAAAGCTTTTTTATGATATACATAGTATGTCGCGGGATAGTAAGTTAGATTGAGATCTAAATATAATTTAAAATGGAATGAATGCATGAATAAGAATTATTTGTGCTCATATTATAAAGTTGAAAAATACGTGCGCAAAATTGTGTGCACGTTAAACCTGACTTTCGACCAGAAGAGTCGTGAAGCTACGTGCATAATCTTGGTGCAGAATCAATGCACTAGAATCGTTTTAGAGATAAGTGAGAAATGATAGAAACGTTTGAGTATAAACGGTAAATTCACGAACATTTATAATTATATAATTTTAAACATATTTGTTGAATAAGGTTATTTTAATCAGGGCTGCAAGAACACAGATCACGAACCCTCTCTTGTCTCCAGCGCTTTGGATTACTTGTTTATACGAAAGAATTAACAGTAAACTTTAGATAAACCCCAATTTATTTATTACGGTTACGCCGCTTTCTATATACTCAAAACCAAGACTAGCTAAAACAGCCAACCTTTCTTTCATTTGTATTTATAAAGATACTAAATATTGATTAGTTTATTATCACAAACAGACTTACCAATAATAGCAATAAACAGATAATAGAGATAAATATTAATATTAAATATTATGTGTGCTTTAAAAAACACGTGCTCTAACGGTGAAGGCAAACATCGTGAGGAAACCGGCATGTTCTGAGAACTTTTCAAAGTTTGAAGAACATGTGTCATTCACCAACCCGCACTTGGCCAGCGTGGTGAATTAAGGCCTAATCTCTCTCGCCAAGAGAGAAGTCCCTGTGTCCCAGCAGTGGGAACGTGAATAGGGGTGTTATGGAGAGATAAATATAGACGACAATAACTCACGTCTCCAACCAGCAGATCCTCCACAAAAACACTCAAAACTTGCAGTCTTGGTAAACTAATAACAAACTTCCACAGCCTAGTTACCATTCACCACAGCTCTCTCGGCAATGAATACGAATCCTCAACGCATCGGGATAAATAAAATAAATTATCCTAGTTTATTGTTCTGACATGGAAATTAGACCTATGTAAATAATCCGACGTATAAATAGATTTATGTACGCTTCGAGACGGTGAATATCTTACAAAAGGCTGCGAAATATTTACCGACGTATGAATAATATGTGCCGCGGTAGTCCTGTTTTGGTTCTTTGTGCATGGCGATGTTTTAGTTTATCATTTCCTTTAAGCTCTAAGCTTTTGGTATATTTAGATTTTAGAGGTATATTTGAATTATTTTTTGTCCCGCGACTAATTTTATAGACTTATTGTTAAATTACTTTAAAATAAGTTGTTATTTATATCAGATGATTTTTATTTATATCCAATTTTGGGAGGCCATCTATACTCCAACTTTGACGTGTATGACATGAGCCAAGATTATTCTTATTTACGAATCAAATACTTAATAATTTAATTTACTTAATAATTTTTACAAATAATTTACTCCAAACACCAAGCTCAGTTTTAATAGTTCTTTAACTTTATAAAATTAGAAATAAAAAATGGCATAGAAAAATAACAAGAACGTGGTAATCTTGTTATTTTTCTTTAACTTTGGTCTTCTAGTGGGAATGGAACCCACGTCTTCCAGTTTAGCCCTGGCTGGCTATTTTGAGAACCTAATCATCACTCTAAAAATAAAAAGGATTTATGAAACTTCACTTAGGGCAGGTTGAAGGTGTAGATAAGGTTAAATTAATAAACTTAAGAATCTCTGGTTTCGTGTTTTCCAAGTACTCGCCAAATCATGGATACAACAATCGGAATTTCCAAGTGGCTGTCACAGGAAGCTGGCACAGACGACAGACGGGTTGTCTTACAACAAACAACTTATACCTAATTTATGATGGACTACTTGAGGCAAGACTTTGTCCTCGAAATGAGAACTGATATTGGTGGGTATCAGCAAATTATACTTAAATGTAAGTTATATTAGTTCGTACTTTTTTTCGATTTTCTTGAGAGCTTAGCGTTAGTTAGTTGATAACTACCAACTACTACTTATAAAAATCTTTAATATAGATTCATTAGCATGACATAATATGGTTAAATTAAATTTGCCTTTCTGGTTTTATTTGATACCAGTGGAAGAAGTTCGGTTACAAAAATTAAAAGAAAAATTGTTTAAAAATTCTTAAAATGTAAAACATGATAAGTGTTAAACTTTTTACCATTGTTTCAAGCTATTAGAAACAATCTCTTGCAAACGAGTTTATATAAATCTTCCCGCGATGCTTATCACAAAAACTATTAAACTCGTCTAGAAAACTTCTGACTTGCTGAGACAAATTGCCATTTTGATCTAACAGACGCAGTTAAATCTTTTTTAACGTGAGATAGAGTTACACAAGGCCTTATAATAATCATTGGTTTTTAATATGCCTGTTAAATAAATAATCTCTTTCATAACTTCGAATCGTATCAGACTTCCAAAGTTAAAAATTAGAGTATTTTATTGTGTTTACAATAAAAATATATATTTTTGTAATTTGGTTTTTCTATAATTTTTTTCAAATATGAAAGTTAAAAATACACAATGGCATATTAGGTATATGCCCTCGTGTATTTTTAACATTATCTTTTATAACACAATTTACATTTCAATGACTTTTGGACGCTTATTTTTTATTATGTGGCGTGATGGTCCCTGTAGGCTTTTCTAGGCCGAAATTATTCTCAATTCAATATGATATTCACACATTATTTTTATGAAAGCGAAAACAGTTAAAGCTTGATGATTTCGAGATAATCTACAATTTAGTGTCTGACTTTTATTTATTAATGGAGAACAACTAAGCAGTAATAAAATACTGCATGCGAGCTCCTGGTCCTCAACTGAAGGGAAATGAATGAAAATAACGGAATGGAGACTTCTCGTATCGGGGGCAAAGACACACTTTGGTTCGCCTTTGCCTACTATGTAATCCTAGGTAAATCGAATAAGTAGGTTTTACGTTAACTTTAGCTAAAGCGATCTTCAATTCCAACCTTGAGCGACTGCCTAACAGAGTTATGATAGATACTTCTATGAAGTTATGAGTGGAGTAACCACAATATAGGATTAGCTTTGACTCTAAGACACATTCACATTACAGCTGATATTTTGCACAAATAATTAAATGATAAATAAATTCTAAATAAGAAAATAATTTTAAATAAGAAATTTAATGTTGTTATCTAATCACTCGTTATCCTTATCAGAAAATGGTTATTATAGAAAAATAACCAAGATGTCCGCTTTACTTTTTATAAAAACATATATTTTTTTAGAAAATACAGATACAAATAAATAAATAAATATTGCTGGACAATTTACACAGCGACATCTAGCCCCGTGGTAAGCTCGAAGCTTGTGTTACGGATGCTAGATTTCTGATATACTTAATATAATATAGAAATAAAAAACTATTGTTAAAACTTGTTAGTATATTTGACGTGTGTGTAGTGTCTCCTTTATTCGCTTATAAGACAATGTTGGGCGGCGACAAAGCGAGTGGAGTGGTCCTTCGTGAAGCCTTTGTACTAAGGCTGGTGATGTCTATGGTTACAGTGCAAGTTAAACTATGTGGCGATAATCTTACAGATTTTCAACATTCAATTTCTACACGTACTATCCCCTTTTCATTTATTTTATAGGAAGCCGCATCGTATTAAGGTTTTAAAATGGGTTTCTGTTTATTGTGTGTGATTAAAATTAGAATTTTAACTAGAATTAGAATTATCAGAGACTCCCGGCTGTACCTTATTTGTTATTGATAAATTATATGTATCTGTACTGACAAGTTAAACCCGCAACTTTTAAACTTGGACTACTATAAACATCTCAAGACCAAAATCAGTAAAATCCACCGAGATGTTCACGTTTTTTAGTTCGTTAGTAAGTAAAAGCAATTATTATTATTTTTTCTGTTTAAAATAAATATTTCCTGTGCCTCAGACCATTGTAAACACCGACATGAAGCGACTGGTCTCTTTAAACCACACAAGATTGCTTTTGTACAGTAACCGCATGGTTCTAAGTGCCTCAAACTTCAACTAGAAGGGTTATTCTCATGCGGATATATAATTTTTAAATAACTAAAATAGTAGTTAGTTCTTATCACAGCAACCTATATAACAAAATTAGAACATGAAACGGGTAACATTATGTTAATGTTATGTTTTTGAGTGGTAATCCTGATATAATACCTGTTTAATAGGTTATTTATTATTGAGTAATTACCGTCATTAAGCAAAGAATTTCATCAGAGTTAAGCTTGTATTTCTCTTCGCCATTCTCGAAATACTGAAAATAGCGTTGCCATTAATATTTTTTCATAAAGCGAGCGGTTCAATATGTAAAGAAATATTTATACGAATTTATCATTGGCATTTTTATTCAACATCACAGAATAATATAATATTACTGGACAATATACGCAGTTATATCTAGCCGCGTGGTAAGCTCGAGAATACACATTATTTACATTTGTTTCATTTTTTACCAGTGAGAAACATGAGTTTTTAAACGTAGAATTATAATCAATATCCGCAGTTGAATTCATATTACGCGGATCACGTCGCACCAGCACTAATAATTTATACTTTACAAACAATTCTACGCAAAGGCTACCTCTGAATTTCAAATTCAATAATTGACTCCGAATTGTTATCTTAAAGTTTAATCTACGAGAACTTGGTACCCTCAGTTATTTGTATGAGATACTGCCTAAATCTAATTCACCCTTACCCTTATTAGAGGCCCGACACCGATGCCGATCAACAAAGGCCAGACAGTCCACTGATTGGTTTAAACATTTAAGTAGAAATTGTCGCAGATTTATTACGAAATTGGGTCAGACAATTGGAGCTGTCAATTAACTGAACGACACTCAACTCGGCAGAATGCAGGATCGGAGTTGATGAAAATGCGATTTTCGATTGCACAGGTTTTCTTTGGTTTCTTAAAACAGGTTTGTCTGATCTGACTGGCGCACTCTCCTTATTTCTGAAAAGCGCACAGTCCGATAATAATACACTAAACGGAGAAGGTCATTTAAAAAAATGTTTTTAATTATATGAAGTTTTCTATTATAGGTCTACCAGGATCTGATGGCAAAAAAAAAATCAAAACGTTTTACTCCAATTTCCGTACATACACGTTAGTAGTAGTTCTTTATCTTTATCTTTACGAGTAATTGCTAGTGTCAATTTCCCTTTTTTGCCATCAGTTCCTGGTTAGGCTGATAACTGGAAATATTTAAGAGAAGTCTATATCAAATCTGCGTCTGTCAGATCCCTGATATATTGATGACGATGATGAGTGTTCTACGTGAGGGTAGATGCGATTTATCTATACATTATCTTGGCATGAACCCTCGGATATGCCGTAATGCTGTCATACATCATGATATATCGCGTATGTTAATTACTCGGACCTAATTTATTTGTCCAGGTATAATATAAGCGAAATTATTATGTTAATGTTCCACGCACAGATATCTTATCCGGGCTTTGATTATGTAGTATATCTTAGTATTACTTTTTTGATTAAGATTCAATTAGTTATTAATATCTTAATCTTATAGTAGGTACCTAATAATATTATTACGAACTAGCAAAAGGCTATTAGTGAATTTTTAAATGTTACACTGTGTTGCTATGAACATACATCGTGAATAATAGTCAAACCTATAAATATTTATACAGACATAATATTTTTTTTCTTTCCACTGAAGTCAAAGTCCTTAAGCGTTGCATTGACATAATTGTATTGGTACTTGAGTTAATCACACCAACGGACTTCAAGGGTTGGTTTACTTATTAAATCGTCGTATTTACATTTTGGAATTCACTTTAATCAAAAAAATATTAAAACATATATGTCGAATAGAGAGATTGTCTAGGATGTCGAAGAGTGTGTGTTTATCAGGAGGGCATCTGTTTACTTATGACGTCACCAGGTCTAACGTCACAGTCGTCTTCATGTTGATAATAAAACCACAGCGAAACGTCCATTATTTATTCCAATTTACTTTGTTTAGGTCCAACGATTCGACAACTCAACCAATAATTAAATTATTGCAAACAGAGTACTGTTCCACTCGACTACTCGAACAAGAACACATTTTATTACTAACAAAGCACTGTTCCGTCCAACGGCTCAAACAAGAATGTAATTTTAGCTCGGCCGACGGTCGTATTTATACGAACGAAAGCGGTCTGAACCAGTTTCACAAGTAATGGCGTCGGCGCGCCGCAACCCGTAGTGCGATGCGCGCGGTACAAACAGGTTCTGAGTCATATTTCAATCGATGTTCATGTCTGCCCCGACACGGCCATGCTGATAGATGGTGCGCGCTCTGCACCAGTCGTTTTTCTGGAAAAGATGAAAAAGTTTCTCTGAGCTAGGTATCCATTCAAAGGTACACTAGCTGATAATTTGGTGCAAGGTTATTTGTTCTGATAATTGGATCTCAACCACCAAATTATCAGCGAAAGTTTAAAACATAGTACTTAGAATGTTTATTAGAAAAATGAATAAGGAAAACTGACAGTGAGTGAGTTATTATTATTGTTATCAATGTTCATGCTCCACGTATTAACATTGTTTTATAATTTTATGGCCAATGCTTGCACTCCACGTACTTGCATGGTTATTAAGGTACTCTAGGAATTTTCATAAAGTAACTCGTGGAAAGTCTCGCCTTAGTACTCGCGGAATTTCTTACCACTCAGTACTCGTGAATTTTTTTCAACGTTATACTCGGGGGATCTTCCTAACGATACACTCGCGGAATTTCTTACCACTCAGTACTCGTGAATTTTTTTCATCGTTATACTCGGGGGATCTTCAACGATATACTAAGGGATCCTCTCAACGAGATACTCGTGGATTTTCTCATCGTGATATTTGTGGAATTTTTCGTAGAGGTTAGTAAAAGGTAGTTGTGTGTTTATGTAAAATCTACAGTTCGCCAAAATTTTTTTTTTTTTTTTTTTTTCTTTTCTTTCTTTTTCTTTCTTTTGTTTGTTTGTTTTGGTTGCATATTGCTTAAAGTTTACGGTACTTGCCTAGGTAGAAGTGTTGCATGGTAGAACTACAGGATCGTATTCATCCGCCTACTCGGCCATACTGACAGGCAGTGCGCGCTCTGCATCTGCCTCGAAGGGGTCCTCGTAGTGCGGGAATGACTGACAGGCGGTGCGCGCTTTGCACCTGCCTGGTCTGCAACTGTCTGTAACAAAGAGAGTTGCTTTTGAGTTTGGTATCTGTTTACAACTCCATCGAGTTGAACAAAGTTTTAATGAAGAATAGGTAAGGTCTCGGAGGGTAAGAGTTCTGGGGAAAATTTATAAAAATGATCAACTTAACTTTGTTTCAGTCGGAGTCTTGCTCAGGCAGTCTAGCATGGGAGGTGGATGGCACGGGCTCGCTTGCAGTAGTGTTTTGAGGGCCTAGTGCATCGTCTTCTTCCACCAACACAGCCCTACTGACAGGCAGTGCGTGCTATGCATCTGCCTCTCGGAGTATATCATCAAGTACTCGTAGTGCGGAAGTGAATCTGTAAAAGAAACTTAATTAGTTCTTGAAGAATATTTCATAGAAGGGGTTCGTAGGAATTCTCATTGGAATTTTGATCCAATTATTGATTTGCTCGGCCTTGTCCTGATCAATTTGCGTTCCATCATTTATTTGATCACTTTATAAAGATGCAGGTAGTTTCAAAACTATGATCGTCTATTGTTTATTTGCTCGGCTAAGTCCTGACCGATTTGCGTTTCATCAATTTTGTTTTCATCACTTTTTAAAGATGCAGGTAGTTTCAAAACTCTGACGTCAGTATGATCCTCAATTGTTTGTTTGCTCGGCATCTTGGTCTTGGGTCAGTTTTTGCATCTTTTATAAAGACGCAGGTAGTTCCAAAAATATGTCGTCAGTATGGTTTAACTAAGCCATCTTCTTGGTCAGTTTTTGCATCATTTTATAAAGATGCAGGTAGTTCCAAAACTCTGACGTTAGTATGGTTTAACTAAGTCTTCTTCTTGTTCTTGGGTCAGTTTTTGCATCATTTTATAAAGATGCAGGTAGTTCCAAAATTTGACGTCAGTATGGTTTGCCTTCTTCTTTGTCTTGGTCTTGTGGCAGCGTACAGTCTCAAGGCTATCGAGGTTCAGATCTATCGAAGTTCGGATCTCACTTGTTCAGGTCTGTTATCCCACTTGTTCAGGTCTGTTAACCCACTTGTTCAGGTTTGTTATCCCACTTCTGATGTCGTGGAGAGAGATTGTCTAGGATGTCGAAGAGTGTGTGTTTATCAGGAGGGCATCTGTTTACTTATGACGTCACCAGGTCTAACGTCACAGTCGTCTTCATGTTGATAATAAAACCACAGCGAAACGTCCATTATTTATTCCAATTTACAATGTTTAGGTCCAACGATTCGACAACTCAACCAATAATTAAATTATTGCAAACAGAGTACTGTTCCACTCGACTACTCGAACAAGAACACATTTTATTACTAACAAAGCACTGTTCCGTCCAACGGCTCAAACAAGAATGTAATTTTAGCTCGGCCGACGGTCGTATTTATACGAACGAAAGCGGTCTGAACCAGTTTCACAAGTAATGGCGTCGGCGCGCCGCAACCCGTAGTGCGATGCGCGCGGTACAAACAGGTTCTGAGTCATATTTCAACCGATGTTCATGTCTGCCCCGACATATACATATTAAAATGCTATAAATAATTCCTAAAATATTTACAAAATACCTATTAGTAACTAAAATGAGATTACGAATTGATAAAATTTTCATTCAACAAATACTGCTTGTTGGAAAGTTTCAAATGCCATTTGAGATATTGGAGTAAATTTTCCAATGGATTTACAGTTTTGACATTCCATTTCGGTACATCAATGGAAAATCTAGACTATTTTCTCCAAGCTATTCACTGTTGGAAGTCAAATCTTGATAAGATATCTCGAACTTTTCTGAGAGAAGAGTAAAATTTTATTAGATTACAGACAACTTTAGAAGTGGCTTTTCGTTTTATTGAAGATATTTTTTATCGCTGGATTTGAAAATGGCTATTTCTAATAATACAATTGTACGGATTAACACAGTGATGTAGACTTGGGATATTATGGCGCGTCGAGCATGGCTTATATATAAATAATCGGTATAAAATATCGGTTTTGGCATGGATGTCCACCAAAGACGTATATGCAAGGTTATTTAAAGAAAGACTACGTCTGGCTGTGGAAGCTCGTTAAAATGTCGACGAATAAAACTTTTTGGGGAAAGGGTCTACACTTCAAACACAATTTTGTTTCAATGTAAACAGTTTCAAAATTCATAAACGCTAAAAACACGCGAGGTCGGTAAACACTCTTTATGACACCCACACACTCACTCTTATAAAACTCATAAATAAATAGGATATGAGAAAAAATGCCGCTCTCTATCTATATTATTTTCCCATTGGCCAACGGGTTGGAGCCTTTCTGTGTCATGCGTAAATATGTAGAGAATTTGTCAGTTTTAAAAGAAATTTTTGATTGCAGAACGCATAATTATTGTTCTCAGTAGAATCATTAAATTTTCATTGCTTGCTCGACAGTCAGTGGATGTTTAGCAGCAATATTTTAAAATCTTCTGCACATTAAATATAGAACATCTTAATTATTAACGGTAGAGCATTTTCCTGTTACTACAATCCACTGTCGTATTTCCGGTTTCCAAGGATTACTCCCGGAAAGCATCTGACTTTCCCTGTATTAATTTCAGCTGGTAAAAAAGTGATAATATTTGTGTGTGAATCACATACGAAAATCATGTATCAATAGATAAGTACTAATAAGATGTGATTTAAATATTTAAATTAATTAAATAAGTAGTACATTACGTCCTTTATTATTTAATTCCAACTAAGTTATTTCAGATGATTTTAACATTCACTTTTCCTCTAAGATATTTCTTTGACTGTATAACGAGTTTTCTTATCTCCGTTATCAATAGCACTACCATTTAGGGGAATTAGGTTTTATTTTCAGCCTTCTCTAAATAGGCTTGTCTGTGATTTATTGGGCAAGAGGCCTCGTTAGATATAGGGTTTACGTTACTTTTTATTGGCCATTATGTCTCTGTTCAGTTTAGTGGGTGATTAGGTTGGTATACTGTCTCAGATATATTTTTAAGCCATATGGACACACTTTTCATATTGTCGTGTTATCATTATTATCAGCTATTAGACGTCCACTACTGGACATAGGCCTCCCTATATGATTTACAGTTTTTACGGTCGGACCCGGCCTGCGTTCACCGCGAGCCAACAGCTTTTACCAGATCATCTGTCCACCTTGGTGGACGTCCGACGCTGCGTTTTCCGATACGTGGTCTCAACTCGAGAATGTTTTGGCCCCATCGGTCATCTACTCCTCGCTATATGGCCTGCCCCTTGCCACTTCAAAGAGCTAATCCGTTGTCCTCTCCATAGTCCTTTTTTCCTGTGTAATGCTGGCCTTAAAAGTAAAGTAAAGATTATGGTTTAGACAAAAATAGTATTTGTTTTCCAGATCTAGAACACAAATTACCTTTAGAAGATAAAATACCAAAATCGATTTAAACCAAATAAATCTGAATTACTTTTCCCAACTTAATAAAATATTCATTGTCTAGATTTAGTTCATAATGTCACAAATGACGCAGATAATCCACAAAGGATTTAATATTAAACTCTCAGATAACTTTTTGCAAAAGCTTTTCTCGAATTATCTCCTAAAAATTCCAAGCCTTAGGGATTCCTTAACCTTATTTATCATGCTTATCGGCCTGATAAAAATACTCCACAATACCATAATATCTTTGTAATAAATCCTAATTTGGCAGTAATTACGAAATGCCAGAAGGGTGGTCTTGCCAGATCACGCGCTTGGGGAAATCAAGTGATCCTTGTGACTCTGCTTCATTGGGCAACCCTAATGCGGCCCATTGTGACGTAGGTACTAGACATTACTGGTATTACCAGTATTATGTTCGGGGTAATGGCCTAATTTAAGTTAGGCGGTACTGTCACGAACAAATTCGTTAATTTTTACGATTATAAATTATTTTACTTTAATATTTATTGTATTGTGTTTTTGAAGTAGTTTGTAGTATGAATGTGTAATATAAATGCGTGTACCTATTACTACTATTACAGATGATATTTTTACACAAATAAAAATTTTCGGTATTTTGGTGGAATTCGTCTATTTTAAATTTCTTTAAGTATTCTACTGCGATATATAGACTTAATTTCCTCTAATTAAAATTTGTTTATGTGAAGAAATTATTGCCCTGAGGTGATGAAAGCAATCCATTAAATTAAACAAATTAAAGGATATCCCTTAATCAAATTACAGACATCACCAAGACATATCTATCTCGTGGTCAAACATTTTTTTCCTTCTTTTGTCAAGGCGTCTTCTTTTAAAATCAGTTAAATCGAAGAACGTCCAACTTCCTGGGTGTAAAATTCAAGAACTTCGCTTTAAATTCAAATGTTTTCTTAGTTCTTATTAAAAAGAGTAATTAACGTAGTTCTACGAAGTTCCGGCGCAACCCATTTGACTTCATGTCAGCGTCAGTAAAATATGGTGCTTTTTACAGTTTACTTTACACAGCGGATTAAGTCAACATAAAAAAAAACAAATAAAAAATGTGGTCTCGATCCTCTTTATTACTTTTAAGGCTAAAACATAGAAGGGAATAAAAAATCTTGAACATATAAATAAAAATTCTAAATCTTAAAAAAATAAGATTTAACCTTATATTATGTACATCTGTATTTATGTAAGCAATTTTTCAGTATTCAGGACCCTGTATGCTAGGGGCATTATTAGTTGGTAAAGAATTTCTGAACCCACGACTCTCGGAATAAAAGTTCTGAATACTACCAAAGCTAAAAATAACCATGTAGGTAATGTTATATCATATTCTTCTAATTAATGTTTTAATGGAGATTTGGATCCTAATTTCTCCTCTTTGACTCAAAGCGCAAAATGAAATAATTTTCTACTCAACTGTACCCACATAACACGGGACTATCTGAAATTATCCGATGTGTAATGACAAGTCCAATCTGAAGTGGGTCCGAAGCCAATCTGAAAGGAATTCCAGATTATGTGGCCCTTACTCCAAATACCTCCTTAAACCCTACCCTTAACAATATTCGGTCCTAAGCCTATAAAGGCTACATTGCCCGCTGAATACCAACAAGTTGATGGCGTCTATGAATAAAATCAGCAATGATTCAGTATGGATTGGGTGTTGATCGATTGTTTTAATTCTAATAACATTTTTATATAAGTAAATAAATATTTTATATCAAAAATATTTTATATTTTAGATATCAGAAAACACGAAATACCTAACAGATTGACAATGCCAGTCTAAAACACTTGATTATAAAAAAAAATCATAAATAACAAACACCTTTGTACTTTTGCAGCAAATTACCCGAAAATTTTATCGTCGAAGGAATAAACAAAAAATAAAATCTTATAATCTTTGTAAAAACGTCGTGTAACGCTAAAAAGCTTATCATTTCACGTGTAAGCCAGCAAATTTAAAATTCCATAATTAAGGTAACCCCTAAGGATGTCTATCTCATTTTGAATCCTGTTGTGACACAAAGCGCTCTGTACTCATAATTTCGAAAAGTTACTGTTATTTTGAGCCCCTACGATGTTTTCTCACACATTATTTAAAAATAATTACATAATCAAAACTCTTATTATCATGACCGTGTTGGAGTGGGCAATCTCGACTTTCATACCGAAGATCGGGTTCAAGCCTCGCCACGCACCTTTAGAATTTTCTAGAGAATTTTCTGTTACCACGGAAAAAAGGGCTGGGGTATCTCAGGATACCTAAGCTTTCGCTGAGTGACGACTATTTTTGCATTTACTTGTACTATTACAGTACCATCTTTGTAAAATATTGATTAAGCGAAATAAACGTTTTCTATTAAATTCTTGAGTGCTGCCAGTTTGTTATTAAAATAAACCAGTAAAAATATTATTTAAGTTAAGTAACCTCGTAAGCCTTTACAAGTTTAATTCGCTGACACCATAAATTCATCAAAAAGGCTATTTAAAAGAATGCCCTGCCTTTACGATCAAGTTGGTTAAGATTATTCTGAAAGCACATTTGGGAACCAAAGCCATGTTGCGATGGACGCGTTTGATAATTTGGTATGCACTGATCTGCAAAGAGCTCAAACATGTATTGCTCTCATGTGTCTCACAGCAAGTCATGCATAGATTATCAGACACAGATACTGTACTTATATAACCCGCGCAAATAGAAAATTGATTTGAAAATGGCGGCGGGTACGTATGGTACGATTGGCAAAACAAGGATAAAAGTATAGACAGCGATAGAGAGTGAGCGAGAACGCATGCGAGCAGACGCCATTTATATTAATAATAAGCCAATTCTTTAAGTGCGCGGCTTATAAAATAAAAATAAAAATAAAATAATATTTATTTCTGTAACAAATTTACAATAATGTGATTCAGTTGATGAGACCCTCATTTAAGTTATAAAACTTGTGTTAGAGGGTCTCGCTCTTCTATAACAAATGTTACAATGCTATGACAAAATTTTGAAAATGTATATAAATCTAATATGTATTCTAACTTAAAGTAATTTTCATTAATGAATTAAAACTAAAAAAGGTGAGTTTTATTATGTTATATGTATGTTAATTAAATTTAGAAAATGTATATAAAGCAAGTATATAAGACAAATATGTATTCTAACTTAAAGTAATGTTCGGTAATGAATTATAATTAAAAAGGTGTACAAAGTGTGGGATTATAATTTTAAGTTCATCGAGGACACTAGGCTCATGAGAGTCTAGGCAACGACAGAACCTAATCAATTACCTATGATATTACTTTCATTAAGGTTTCCGTCTCTTCATAATTTCTCTTTAACAACCATTGTGTAATATTTTTTTTAATTTCAAATAAATTTAGTGGATATATATTTAAGATTTTATTAATTGAATTATATATAAAAGCTGATTGAGATTTGTATTGTCTCTGAGCAAAGCTGGTCTTACAAGATTGAGACTTTACCCTATGATTTCTTCTTCGGTTAGCAGTTTTAATTGTGTTGTAATTTAAGGATTTATGGAGCCTCATGATTACGTGGAGAGTGTAGAGCTTCCTAACTGATAAGAGTTCAGTAGTAGAGTAGAGAGAGTGTGTTGAGAATCTGTATGGCTTAAAGAACATGACCTTGATCAAGGCTCGCTGGGCTCTTTCTATTTCTATAAACCTTGTCTTTACGGCACCGCCCCATATTGAAATACAGTAAATTTGTACAGACTGTGAAAGAACTGTGTAAATGTTTTTTAGAAGTGGTTCAGGTGCAATATGCCTTAAACTTTTAAACACCCAAATCATTTTTCTTATTCGAGCGCTAAGTGCGTCTATTTGCTGATACCACGTCAGATTTTGATCAATTATTACACCAAGGTACTTAGTTGACGCTACTCTACTTATATACGTGCAGTTACATGGGTAATTCTGTGCATGTTCATAGTCATGTATTTGGATCTTAAAATCTTCTCCCGGTTGATTCCTTCTATTAATAGAGTAGCACATAAAATTAGTTTTGTCAGTATTTAGAGTCAGCACATTTTCTCTGAGCCATACAGCTACTTTAGCTAACCCTTTCTCTGTATCTATCTTAACTTTATCCCAGGACACATTACTAAAAACTATGGCCGTGTCATCAGCATAGCAGAAAACTCTAGCATTGTCAATTTTCATGTTACATAGATTATTTATGTAGATGTTGAAAAGTGTTGGCCCTAGCACACTTCCCTGTGGAACTCCATAGGTAATGTCTAGGGGTTCACTTATATAATTTTCTAGCTTTACTTGCTGTTGACGTCCGGTCAAATAATCTGTAAGAAGCGATAAACTCATACCCCTAAAGCCTATATGTTCTAAATTTTGTATCAATCTAGGCACATGAACCGTATCGAAAGCTTTGCGTAGGTCGAGATATGCAGCTACACATTTTTTGTTATGATCAACCTTCTCTACTATATACGTGCTTAATGACTCTACAGCGTCTTCAGTTGATCTTCCATTTCGAAAGCCAAATTGTGAATTTGAGAGAATTTCGTATTTATTTAAATAGTTCATTATTCTTTTATTAATGAGTTTTTCTAAAATTTTTGAAATGGAAGATAATACCGAGATTGGTCTGTAATTGTTAACACTACCAGAATCACCATTTTTAAATATAGGAGTAATAATTGATTTCTTTAGAACGCGCGGAAATATTCCTTTATTAAAACATAGATTAGCTAAATGTGTTATTATTGGTATGAGTTCTTGTTTAGCCGTTTTGAGAAAGCTCGTAGGAATATTATCCCAGCCAGGAGCGCTGTCCGACTTAAGGTTCATTAGTATACTATTAACTTCATCTACAGCTGTTTCCAAAAGAACAAAACTATTAAGTTGTTTGAAATTGGGAGTATGTATCTCAGTGTCCGGTATTGTTTTATTTAATTGTATGTTATTAGCTAAATCTCTACCTATGTTCGCAAAAAAATTATTTACATAGTTAACTGATTCTATGTTTGTAGGTTTTATATTAAGAAGTTTATCTGTTTTATTATTTATGTTGTTAGTATATGTTATTTTTTTAATGTTTTGCCAGAGACTTTTTGTATTTTTAGCTGATTTTTCCAAAAGTTCTTTTTCGTACTTAATTTTACAATTTTTAATTAATTTATTGCAGAAGTTCCTATATCGCTTAAAAGTAATTTTTAAAATATCGTTAAATGGATCTAATTGTGATTTTTTCTGTAATTTATTTCTGTTTCTTATACATCTTAAAATTCCTTTAGAAATCCAGGGCTTAATAATTCTCTTTTGGCTAGGAATACTTGTTAAAGCGGTATTTTCTTGTAAAGATTCCATGATTTTAGTTACTAATTTCTCGGCTATAAGATTAGGATCATCAGAAAATAAAAGAGATGCAACATCTTTTTTTGCAAGTGATATAAGAGCTTTATTAAAATCTGTGACTTTTTTTGTTCTAGTTATATGTTTATTAACTTTTTCAGCAGATACAGCTAGAAGAATCATCAGATGATCTGTGACTGAAGTATTTAAAACAGCTATACGCGCAGATGACTTCTTTTTATCTAATTTTAGCATAAAATGGTCAAGACAATTATGCGCCCGTGTTGGCAATGTATGGCCCGGCAATAAACCATGAACAGAGAGCATATTTAAATAGTTAAGTCTGTTTTGTCTTTCATTTGTTCTGTCATTTTCTCTACCTATTAAATTTATATTTATGTCACCCGTTAAAATTATACTCTTGTATGATTTTAGAGTTTCGAGATGACAGTTTAGAGAGTTTATAAACACGTCAGCGTTCTGGTTCGAGGGCGAGCGATATATACCTAAGATGACATTTGTTTGAGTTTCTAATTGTAAACATGAAGCATGTTTTATGTTTATTTCTGTCACTTTTATTGCTTGGAACGTGTTGCTAACATAAAAGATAACACCATCATTCTGGTTTAGTTTGCTAGATGTTTGAAAGAAGTTATAATTTGCTAGAGATGGTGTTGGTTTATTTGAGTCTAATCTGCATTCAGTTAAAACGAGTAAATCAGGACTGAAATTAAGTAAGCCTAAAGTAGCATTCAGGTTATCAAAGTTACCATATATACTACGTATATTTTGTGACATAATTGTTATGTCATCTATATTTATAGGTAACTTTTGCTTCAAGCACTGGATATCACATTGAGTAGAACTGGCGATTTCTATACTGTCTATTTCTTGCAAAGTTAAGAGATTACTATCCATAATGCTTATTTAAGAGACTGCATTCGTTCCTGCTCAAGTAATATTGCATGCAGATACACTTCATATATCGTGTTAGTACAAGTACAAATAAGTTTTGGAAATATTCTTTAAAGTAGTAATACATTGTTTGAATTTTAGAATTAACAGTAGTATAATTTACATATAATAGTTTGAGAAAAATGTTTAACTGTGTGTGTAATTTATTCCCATATATACAACAATAATTGAATTTTATGTTAAGCAGACGTACATAAATATACAAATAATAATATGTATTTTGTGTTTGCACACCATGCGAAAAACCAATCAAATTTACAATATATATTAATGTGAGCTGTGTCCGACCTAGTCAGCATTCTAGGAATAACTGCTGAACCTGGGCTTCAGATCTGACGATTATGATGGACGAGTTCTCGTCTTTACGAACATAGACTTTTCCATACGCCGTCCAACAGAATTTGTATTTCTTCGATTTCGCCAAGTCCCTAGCCAGAAAATATAGACGAGAACCTTTTGCTGTTAGTTGCTCTGATACATAAATAGGTGTATCTTCGGAGGTGCGTAATCCTAGATGCAAAGCGCGCAGCTTAGATTTGTGTCTAATATTGAAGCCTTTGCTCAGCTTCAAGATATCCGACTTGATAATTGTGGAAGATGTTTCGACTATAATGGGTGTATTCTGAGAACCGTCTTTTTTCGCACGAACTCGATATATGTCTTTTATGTCAGACTTTGTAATACTGCCTCCAACGCTTTTAGAAAGACTCAGGACCATTCCAACAAGATCTTCTTTTGTCTCCATGGACTTTTTAGGAACATTTTTTAGTTCAAAATTAGTCTTACGGATACTCATCTGCATATCCTCAATTTTATCCTCAAGGACAGTAATGTATTTCTGATCTTGTTGGATTTTATTTTCTAAGGTTTCAATTTTTTGCTTAAATTCGTTATTTTGAGTTGTGAGAAGGGAAATAGACGACTGTATGTTATTATTGCTAGACTGAATTTCTTTAAGGATTTTTCTCATATCTTTTTCCTGAGTGTATAACATTGATCTAATCTCTTCCTTAAAGGCAGTGAAATCTGAGTTATATTCCAATTCCCGTTTCCTCTTGTGAATAAGAAACGCTTGCGTTGGTGTGCTACCTAGCACACTTAAATCTGGCTCAGATGCCGATCTATCCATTGTAGTACCAGGAGAAGTCATTCTTAAACAGTTTTTACCTATGCGTAGAGTCAGCGTAGCCCGCAGTATAATGCACCGTAGATTGTCATGTAACTTATTCGCTTATAGCGAATAAGTTACATGACAATTACATTATAGGGTATTATCAAATGGGTTGCGGGTTCGATTCTCGCCTCGGAACAAAATTTGTACGATCTGCAGATATTTGTTCCGGTTGTCTGGGTGTTATAAATATGTATATTAAAGAATATCTATCTATGTATGTATATTATATTAAGTATATCAAAATTCTAACACCCGTAGCTTCGAGCTTACCACGGGGCTAGATGTTGCTGTGTGAATTGTCCGACAATATTTATTTATTTATTAATTAATTTGTGAGTGTTCTAATAAATTATTGTTATGATTTAATTAGATAAAAAAAATTATAAATTCAATTAAATATATGTATATCAAAACGTCAATACATAAATTAATCAAAAACACCTATTTAAATAATTTATCTACATGTACCCGGTATGTATATTGCTTCAATATGTTTTCAAACATAACAAAACATCTTATATAAGTCGCTGTGCCCAGCTGTGGGAACGTAAATAGGCGCGCTTATACTCTCATCAATGTCATTCATTTGATTTTAATGATGACCGTGGTAGAGGTAACGTGTAACTCTAACTTCAGAATAACAAATTGCTTTTGGAATTATAAATCAACTACACCTGAAATTCAAACAGGCTATTCTCTGAGGAGATTAGTTAAGCACGTTAACTATAATAACAAAGGATTAAATATATGCTTGTGTTTGTATTTTCACAATGATGAACGTTCAAAACTACCATTTCAACCGTAAGAAGTCTGCTACTGGATGTAAATCTTATTAGCAGATGTGTAGTTATTTTATAAATAAACTACTTAACAAAATTACAACAATAATTAAAATTATGGCTTATGCCACTCAACCAGAAAACCCTACTTTTTAGTCCATATATTCATTCCACTACCACCCCAAGGTGATAAAAGGTGTCAAAATTATATAAACAAATATCTCCATACTTTAATTCCACCCCAGCAATATTTATAGCATAAATTATGTTTAAAAAACAGTCAAGTCAAATCAAAATAATTATCAAAACCTTTTAGATCCGATTCGTTGATAATCAAATTCTTCATTTATCTCCAACATCCGCCACTTTCTGTGAACTTCCATTAATAACCTCTTAAACCTCGAAAAAAAAATTAATTGTTTTTATATTTTCTCCAATTTTCTCGGGCTCGGTACCAAACCTAATGTAATTGGCAACCCTGGCGGAGGGCTGAAATAAAGTTAATTGGGGTACAATTAAAAAACGCTGCGGACTCAAAAAATATATCACAGGCAATATAAATAATTGCTGGAAACGGCATTCACATTTGGTTTCGTTCCTTCTTAGCAAAACATGTTTGAAAGGAAAGGGAATTTATGAAATACTAACGGACCTGCCCGCGGCTTCACCTAATTTATTCCAACCTTTTCTCACTTTTTAAGCTTTTTACTACGAGTATTTAAAAACCCTAAAAGCACCTAAATAGGCCCGGCCCAGCCGTTCTTGATTTATAGAACTACGAAAAGTGGTATTTAATTCAATATTTAAGTAATAATTTCTAGGAACCGTGGTTCCGTCCCGTTTTGAGTTATGACACAAAAATATATACGTATGTTTAATTGGTACAAAGTTTTTATATAGGTATTTAAAATATTTAATTGCCATCTTAGAATTAAAAACGCCAGAACCTTTTAGATTGAAAGGGTGAATATTATGTTTGTTAACTTTAAAAACTCAAGTTACCTGCATAATGTATGAAAAACCCTTTAAAATAATATACAGGTTGATCAAACACCAGAACATACATATAAAATGCTAATTTTTGCGTGGGGAAAACTATTATAACGCGGAAAAAGTGTCGAGCGGAAAGCTTGTTAATAAAACAAACCAAACTTCTATAACGTAAGAGTGAGAGTCAAGAAACTGGACAGATATGAAACTATATTACCTTCCTTTTCAAGCCCAACCCCGACACTACTTACTGAAAGAATTCACCGAATGTTCGAGACGTTCCAAACGTTTCCCGATTTATGTGGATCCCTTCCTTTATTGCAATTGACAGGTATTATTAGCTCCCTTTCGATAGTTGAAATATACGTGAATTAGTGCAGCTTCTACTGGATGGTGTGAAGGTTTTTGAATTCCATTCATAGTTATTTCAGTCGTCGGACGTTTTCTCCTGGACATAGGTTTCCCGTAATGATTTCTAGTTATCTCAGTCGGAAGTGACAAATAGCCGGTTTAGCGATAGTCTCGGGAAGTTGTGTGTTGTACTTTTAAGTCGGAATCTCACGTAATGTCTAAAATGTATTATCGTGATTATAGTATCAAAGAGACGACCTATTTAATAATACCAAGATATCTAGAAAGCTCTTGGCGATACGGCTAAAAATAACTTTGCTCGTAGCATCACTTAATCCTTGTTATCTTATCAATCTCGGTACACTATCGTCAAGGTTAAATGTTTATGTTCCAAAGTTGATTTTCCTGATATCTTGCACGTGTTTCCAGTCAGTTTTTAAGTCTTTGAAGTTGATTTTCCAAGTTTATGCTCAGCCAGTTTGTAAGGTTGCCAATTTAGCTTTCCGTGTTGTAAAAGGATTAATGGTGTCGCTTCTGAAAAATAAGAATGGGATTTTAAACCCTATAATGACATTGGTAGCGGTTTTAATTGTACGTTTTATGGGAATGCCTAAGGGGTGCCATGTAATTTTTTTTAAATATAAAGGATTGTAGCTCGTTGGGTTGTCAACCCTAACCTTGGGTGTTATTCAATCAAGTTTCATAGCAAAGTTATTAAAGCAATTAATATCTAAACGAAAATAATTGAAATATTAATCCAATTGCTCCAAAATCGATCAAGTCTATAGAAAGTTACTTGGAAAGGTTAATTCGATCAGCTCGTTGATCAAAGGCCCCTTCACCCGCAAAATTTCCTTTGTAAATGCCATGGTCCTGGAACAAATAGGCTTCCGTTGAACAAAATGTGAAGAACCAACCACCCTATAAACAAATATCGTAAGCCAACTTGAAAATTTATATCTTGATAATTATCATACTTGAATCTTTGAATGAACAACTATGACTTTATACAGGCATTTAAATGATAAATTCAACTTCGTATACAGAATGAAGTGCAGGATGCTGATGCCTGAGAATATAGAAATAAATCTTTCAGCCGATTTAACGACACCCTAGGGTAAGATATGGGGTGGTTCTATTCTCAAGCCATCACCATACGGTAAACCTGTTCGTTAAGTTTTCACCAAATTTAATTTTAATTTTTCAAAGTAGTGCCGAACGAAACGTGGGTGGACCGCTGACAGAAGCTGAACTGCTTTGAGGTTCCCAGCTTTACTCATTTATACTGAAACCTAATTTTAGAGCAAGCTGGCTTCGCATAGAGGAGGGTTCCGTGTAGTTCTACTGATTGAAATGGATAGTTCCGGTTTTAACTGGATTTTGGGCCGTGAGTTAGCTTGAAATAGTAGACACTTCTCAAATAAATAATGCAGTAAAGTACCATTGCTCATGGAGACTTATATTTTATATTAATATGATTATTCATAAAATGCATGCAGGTTTGGCTTTATATTAATGCGGCCAAAAAAAATATACTCAGAAATCTTTAAAAATAATCTAAAAAGAAAGATTCATAACCTATTTCAGACATTTTAAAAACTTAACTTGAAATATTTATTTGTCATAGTAATTTACAGCCATTTCTGTTTTTTTACTATTGTCGGTCATTTTCAAATGGTCAGTAAATATGTAAGTTTAAAGTCGGAAATTCAAGCTTAACAGCAACTGATACGAAAACACATATTGCTGGATACAATTACTGTTCAAAGATCCAACTCCGACCAGACAATAAAGTTCGTGATCGCAATAATGATAAGAGATGTGTTATCAACTCTCACACGTTTGTGGTTTAACTTCTTGTCATCTAAAAGCAATACAGTTTATACCTAAAATGAGAAAATTTTAGGTAACAGAGGTTTAACTTATATTTTATTGTGGACCTATAGAACTTAGTGATTTTAGTGTATATTATAATTGTATTTCAGAAATCTAGCACCCGTAACACAAGCTTCAAGCTTACCAAGGATCAAAATGTTGCTGTGTGAATTGTCCGGCAGTATTTTGATTTTAGTTCTTATGTTAAAAATAGGGCTTTAATTGTGAAAAATTCATTCATCTTTTTGGCCTTTTAAGATAAATTTCTAAAACAAGTATATAAATAGAATAAACTCACGCATAGCCTGCATTAAACAAACACAATTTATAAATAACCCAGTAAACGTACGTACAAAACGACTAAAATAGACTTAACCGTTAACCTTTTTACTCCAGAACCCTAAAAGGTTTTTGTGTCAGAACAGCACTGAAAATATGCTGATTAATTTGCAGCTACACTACAACCACAAAGGGTTAAAATTTGAAAACATTTCATAATACCTATACAGTTCTGTTTTTTTTTGTGTTCCTACTTAAATTATACCTGGATGTGGTTTTTAACAATTTATGAAAGGTATATTAAAAAAGCACCTACTACGTAAACTAAAAAAGCATCACTAAATATATAATATTATAGTAGCAAATTTTACAACCTCTTTCAAAACTTCATTTTATTAAAGTCTGATATTTACAGCAAAAATACTGATATACAATTTCAGCTGTGCTGTAAAAATGCATTTTGCTTTTAGAATATATATTTGAATGTACACCATGTTTGTATTTGCATCTGATATGCATATGAAAGGATGAAACACATTCGTTTATGTCGATATTGTGGACTTTGTACACACTAGATGGCATGTCAAAGAGCTTTACACGTATCTGGGATTCATTTCCAGGTTTATTTGATCTGGACAGTGTTTTATTTTTGACTGTTTTATTGGACATCCTTACTTAAAAATAAATAAATAAATATAAATTTAAGAATAGGTAATTAATATATTTCATTTAATGTGCAATTTAATGGAATTTTGAATGTATAATAAGTTATATAAAGTAAATTACTATTCATATAATTAAATACTTGATTACTTAATTATATATATTATGTAAGTGTTTGTTAAGTGGTTTCACACTCTGCTGGAATAATACCTTTCTGACATGCGAATGCGACTGTGCGAATTTATTTGAACTTGGTTAATGTAATCTTTTTACTTCGTAACTTCATATTCCGTGTAACAATACACCAAATAATTCTTCGATATTGTCTTGTATTCAATTGTCACAAAAAAGCGTACTTATTGATATCGATCAAAGAAAATGAATATCCGACTCACCTTCCAAAACAAAAGACGAAAACCTAAGTTAATCAAACAAGCCTACCTATATTAAATTGCCTAAGGCTCTCAAACTTTCTTATACGCCACAGAATACAGCATTGAGGTACTTAGTAGTTTGACACACGTATTGACTTCAGGCAGGTAAAGTTAAGGAATGTCGACTTGTACGATACATTTCGTAGAATCGACTTAACTCTGTGAATATTAATAATTTATGGGGTAAGTTCGAGCACGTCCGTGTTGCTTACTTTTCGCATTATCATAATTTTAAGGTTGTCATGTCTTTCTGGCCTACAGCAAAGACTTTATTATTTTTCGTAACGGTAAAGCCTTTTCACATCGCTACGGGGCCTTAAAATATTTTTGTTGGTATTTGTCGAGGATTAGGGTTTACTGTTTATTGTATAAGAAAGTTACGTATAAGATATTTCTATAGTGATTAACTTACGCTTTTCTGAATATAAACAAATATTATAAAACGTAATTAATTTTTATTTAACTTATTATTAGTAAAGATAAGAAATTAGGATACATCAAAAAGCGATAACAAATTAGCCTCACTGGATAAACCTATATTAATGGGTTCTATCGGAGAAAACCGTGTGCACCCTTACAATATACGATCAAAATTTTCCTCTTCTAAGTTCGACCTCAAAAACGTCCCGTAGAAATTAAAAGAAGCCCTCTTGAACGTGATGTCAAATTCTGTCGTAATAAATCTTTGTGAAAATGCTTTGACTTGGCTCATCTGAAGGCTTTTTCTTTCATTGGATTGTTAAGGATTCTTATATTTTGACGATTGACGTAATGTGATTTCAAAATTTGAAGAAAAATGTGTATAATTATCAAAATACAATGTAGATTCAAAAGAGCGTTGGCTAAGTGGGAACCCATTCGACTTTCATTCCGAAGGTCGTGGATTCAAAGCCCAAAAAATTATGTTCGCTTTATTAACACGTGAAACCCGCACTTGGCCAGCGTGTTGAATTAAGGCTTAATCTCTCTAGTCGAAAGAGAAGTCCCTGTGTCCCAGCAGTGGGAACGTAAAAAAGGGTGATGAAGAATGTTGAATGAAGGCCGGCGATTAATATATATATTTTTATAGATTGAATTATTAGAAATATTTGTAAAGGATCATAAATATACCTACGCTTTTTATTATAACTTTTAAAAAATTTGAAGAAATAATAAATTGAAAATAATGAACTGGAATCTTAAATCATTTTGTTAATACGTTGTATTGAAAGTTCTAACGGCGCTCTCATGAACTTATTATTAACAAATAATATGAGATTATTCTTGTAAATAAGGAATCTAATATACAATACATATTTTAAAAGCAATTTTGCAACATGAAGAAATATATTTCAAGAAAATAACTATCAACAATGAACGGAAAATTCACTATATTCAAGGACTTTAAGCCTCTTATAAACTTAACAATCCTCTGTGGAAATAGATCATTATGAATATAGAGGTTTTATACAAGAAATAAAATAATAGTTGAAGATTAAATCTCATCTTTATCTGGCAACACTGGTGATTATCTGACAAAACAAACAACAAAAGCCGCGGTCTGTATTCGTATCTAAATTGGACTATTACAGGCCTTTTGTCATTTAATTGTTTGTCTTTCCCAAACAATGGGAGGGGGAAATAAATAACAACGCTAATGAAGTATACACTTTAGGAAAACCAGAGAATCAGCGTTGTATTTGACATGGGTCGTTTACCAAACTTAAAAAAATATATTTCAAAAATGGAATCAATTGCAAATAATGATAATTTGAAAGTTAAACTTTCTCCATTTTTCACGTGTACAGCGGAAGAACGGTTAATGGTGAATATCACAGCATTAGAATCACAGCTCTGGTAAAAAAAATATTACTTTTATAAATAACAAATAGTACAATTTATGTTATTTATAATACGTCGTCGATAAATGAGTAAAGGAAACTTTATACGGAACACAGTTTCGGACAATGGGTTGGCCAAAGGAAATATAATTATATTGTGGAGGCTATTCGGTAGTGCTTCTGAAACAGCCTCAGGATAAGCTTTAGCATACGTGTTATAAGGGAATTAAATTATGTAAAATCAAGACGAAAATTGTTATATAGAGTGTGTTAGTAGTCCTTTTGGGAACTAAGGGGTTGAAGGTGAGAAGCAGTTAGACAAACTAAATCATTAAATAAATTCTCAGATTATAAATGAACATTTACTTAACTTTCTATTGATATTTAGCTATTTTTCATTGTTTGCATAATAAATTATGAATACAATCTGAAACTAACAACAGCGATACAAATTCTTAAATTCTACTAATGAGGCTTTTTACTTTTTTATACGTCATTGCAGCAGCTCACAATTTTCAATCTGATATATGTAGATACCTACGTAGCTAAATTTTACTCTTTAATATTTGGATTCATAATAAAAATCCCTCGACAGAAACCGAATTATTATAAGAACTATTAAAATTTAGGCCATATTCGTTTAGTAATATTTTAAGAAATCTAGAACAAAAACAAATAATTAGGCACTTAGATGAGCTCTTTGTTAAAAAAGTTAATTGCAAACTGAAAACCTTTCTCTAAAAGAGATTTTATTTACGTAACGGAGATGCGTTCAGTTTGTTTGTTTAATACCGCAAAACTTTCAAGGGAATCATGGCTCTTATTTATTTAGAGAGGTCCTCATTTTGGGGACAAACAGTCTCGTTTTATTGGACTTTTTAAAGAGCGTGTAATTAGTTCTGGAGGTAAGGTACACTTGGATTACGGCACCTGGGACACTTGCTCTGATAGGATGCCGTAAAAACGGAAAATAATTAAGGTTGTAAAAGAACTTTGTTTTTAGGTTGACGAGGTCTTGCATAAACGTATGAGAGCAATGGGATTTATAACTTCAAACGGCTGGGCTGACTTAGATTCTTTGGTTTTAAAATAGTCGTAGTAATGTATGTATTTAGCCCAGAAAAGGTGAGAAAAGACGGGAATAAAACGGCTGAAGCCGCGGGCGGGTCAGGTAGAAGTTTGTATGATATAGCCATCCTCGTTAAATGAACTATAGAAAGAGTTTTTCAAATCAGACCAGCGGTTCCTGAGATTAGCGCGTTTAAACAAACTATTCAGCTTACAAATCTAAGTATAGATTTCGTAACGAAAATAAAATGTTTTCATAAGATACATTTACTAATTGGTTCCCTTTGCCGAAATAACAAAGATAGCCTGAACGAAGTATCAAATCCGTAGCTCTAACCGGAAATACTTTAAAGATTTAATTATGAACGTGTTCCAAGCGACCTTCACCCAAAATCCTTTGGTACATCACATTGAATGATGGTCTGGCATTTATTCCCTAAATACATCATTCCGCCATTGTTAGTTCCCTTTATGAAGAAAGATAAAATATTTCCTAAACTGTCGGGCATTGTCGGGAAATGTCGCGGGGAGGATGGCTAAAGTTTATGGGCAAATTCAGGAACGGTAGCGGATCATTCTTACCTTATTATTTTGTAACACTATTTTATCACACCTATCACACGTCACGCAATCTAACGAGAGTGTATTGTAATGTGTACATTCTACCACCATCCATCTATGGTCCGTATTCCTATCTAAATTTAGTATTGGTTTAATCTGAACTATAGAGTAGGTACGTAAAATAATTAAATAATTTAACGTTTAGCGTTTGCAGAACAAATTACAATTCTCAAACCACAAGTCACTCCACCAAATTTAAGAGGAAACCAAGACTAAACAAGATAAACCACAAAGATAGTAAGTAATTCATAACATATAACACTAGTTCACCTGTCCATAACTTCACCCGCTTTATTATGAAATATCAATTAATTCCTTCCGCTTACGTTATAGGCCGAGATAATGTTCTTTTGAACCTTTACGCCTAAGCTACTATGGCAAGGCAACGTTGACGTGAAAAAGAACACTAAATTGGAGGAATCCCTTAGACACGCTTTTTTACTTTTAATGGGTTCACTCTTGACCACATTTGATGGAAAATGAAGTAGAAAACAGTGACTGAATGATACGCATTAAATATTTTCAAAATATATTTATTTACCTTTTAATCATAAATCTGATAAAAAAGAGAGAGAGTGTTTTAAAAATTATTAAGATATAAATTAAGATTAAAAATTATTATAGAAGTCGATGAATATTTTTTTAGGAATATGATCTTAATACAGAATTTAATACCAAAATCTATTTTCCGTGAAATACTAACATCAAAATTGCAAACTTTACTATATAATATTAGTAGACACATACTTATAAAACCTCTTTGTTTAAAATTAAAGCAACCATGCACAGCGAATACTAATTCCCTTTTATTCTAAAAACAAAATAAAACCTGAATAAAATATCATTGTCTGGCTGTTTCAGAGATACATAAAAACTTGTTGAAAGCATCCTCAACATTTTTATTCTTATAATTTTATCCAAGCCGTAAAGCCTAGACTCGTTTGTCTGACAAAAACTAAGTTGACGAGAAAAGTTCTTAAGCCTACCATTAAGGGCTCTTCAGGATCCCACTAGAATCTTTCATTATTCCGTCTGATACAAAGGAGTAGGCACCTACTTGAGTAGGTTTTAACGTATCTATCTACATACTACAACATATCGTAGAGTATTACTGTCTACCTAACGGTAAGGATTAATCTATTTTAGGATAATGGATCCCGAGTGGTACCTAAGAATAGTACCACCCTACTCATGGTTGTCGTCGTACTGAATGAGACTATAAAATTAAAATATAGTAAAACTATAAAAACTATATACTTGAACAGCAGTTGGGAAAATAACAACCAGGGAAAACCAGGCAAAGTACGGTAGGAAAGCTAGTTAATAGTAAATATCTATTCAGAAACGAAGACCGCAGCACGTTCAATATCTAGCGAGCATTGTTCAAGTGTCCGGTGACACGTTTCAGTAATTGTATCGTGCGCTGTCCTTGCATGTAAAAGGCCTCTCGGGTGCAACGGTATTGCATAGACTCAGTCTTAGATCTAGTATAAGTAGGGTTATCTCTAAGATAATAATTATGATGCGGATTCTGATGTAATTGATGCGGAGAAATTCGATTCTATTCTTTTACAAACTTAGTTTTATATTTAAAAAATACTTATTATATTATAATAAATTATTGGTTAGATAAGTTTTTTATGTCGGAATGTTTTGTTCTCTTTATCTGCGTTTGGTGACGCATACCAAACTTCTAGGGTCAGCTCGGAAGTATATGAAATATAAAAACATTAAGAAAATAGAATCACGAAATTCCAAACACAGGTAAAAGCAACGTATTGTGAACGTGCTACAATGCTCCGACATCACAATAATATATGACTATGGATTTCCGAAACAGCGTCGATTACGTTAGAAATACCATCAATTACTCTTTCACCGACTTTGCAACACGACACAAAACCTTTTATCGGAACAAAATGAGTTCTCATTCTTTCTTGAAGAAAATATTGAGTGTGTAAGCGTTGCGTACCTACGGTTATTTTGAAAATGGCTGATCCATTGCTCGTTTATCATATTTGGATATAATTTATTGTATTTTCTGGATTCGAAAGAAATTAAAATAACTTGTACTTGCTTGCAATTATTTTGAATGTGAGTGCTATGTAAACTAATTTATGCGACAGTATGTGATTTCGAAAGGTCATCAAATTAACCAATATTGGTCGTATATTTATGGATTTTAAATGCACAATACACTACCACTAAATAAAATGTCAAGGTTTGTCCCTAAATGCAGGTATTTTCGTACTTTCCAAACGTAAATATTCAAACATCCAAAAAGTATTTTCACCGCCTGGTAACCTGCATAACAGTGAATATCTAATGGTTCTGAGAGTTAAAGTTACCCAGAAAACGTTTATACTGCCAGTGTGGTAATAACTGAAATTAAGTCAACGACATATGCAAAAAACGTTTTATCTTCAACAACAACAATAATGTGCACCAAACAATAAATAAAGCCGGGTTCTCTACCACTGGAAACCACTCAAACAAAAACTGTTAAGCCTAAAATAGAGTTCTGCAACTCGGTAAAAGTAGAGCGCATCGAGTTTCAGATTTTTGGCAACACAAGTAAAGTTGGTAAAGCTTTAGGGAAAACTGAGTTTAAACATACTTTGTATCGTGTGTTAAGTGAAAGTCATTTTGGTTTTATCCGCGAGCGACCGTTGCCGAGTTCTAGTATAAGTTGACATTTGCAAAATCTTATAATTAACCATTTTTGTTACTAATAATATTTACCTAGATGTTAGTTTTCCTAATAAAAAAAGATATTTGGCCTTAGTTTGTGCAACATCCTCGAGAAAATGGAGCAAATAAGGTTTTCTAAAAAGAAAAGTACAATTTGCACACGAATAACAAGATATTTTTTCTATAGGACTCTTACTTTTGCCTATATCAAAACCAAAACGTGGAATAATATTTAATCGCATAACATTATTCCAAAACCGTACCATGTAAATTAAACCCTTTATTTGTTCCTTAATCGAATTCCATCTTTATGACCCGTTTTGAAATAAAATAATATTTTTCCAATTGTCTTGTCCCTCAAAACTTGAAATCGAGGCCTTTTGCAAAGCGAGTTGAAACTTTTCAATCGAATGTAACACGGTTCCTTATCTAATCGCAAAGTTTCCTCAAAAACGGTTCAGGAGACAGGGAAAGTTTGCACAAGAAAAAACTTTGTTTGAGATCTCTTGTCTTGATACAAGGTTTGCATTTTATTTCTGTTGGTGATTGTGCTTCAATTTAGAATAAAATTCTAACCCAAGTGTTGTGTCAAAAATTTAAAACAAGTTAATTAAGTTCCTAATTGTATTTGATTTCTTTATATTTGACCACCTTACGCAAAATATGAGTCTACCTAATAATACCACAATATCTTTCAATATTTATCGAAAAAAAAAACAAAATAGATCGGTTTCGGTTGACAGCAGCCTGCATCCACACACACACACACACAGGATTGTACACAGGATCTTTATGACATACCAGTTGTTTAAAAGGAGGTTTACATGAAAAATATTTAAAAAATTACACAGTATGATTTTATTAATACGTACTTACCGAGACCCAGCATGTTTGTTATCTCAATGGTAGACAAATTCTTATAAAATTAAAAGACATTTTCTTTCTCCTCTGCTTCTTATAAAATATCTCAACCACTCGAACACCATTCCTTATTTTTTGTCCATTCCGTTAATAAAACCAGCCTATAAAGGGTACTTTTACCCTCTTCAGTTTACTGAGCGGGAGGACGTGACCGCGAATAATTATTTGGCTCTCTCCAATTAAAAAGAGTGAACAGGTAACACTTCTGTACGTATTTTATTTATAAAATTGTTTGCGCTGCGGAATTCTAGCTATACTGGTATTTACACAACTGCGGTATTTACTACATCTTAGCTGAGAATTAGTAAATTTAGAGATTCATTTCAGGAATTTAATCAGATCAAGGTCAAAGGCGGTACATATGGCACCCTCATGGATTGGCTTATTTAATCCTTTTATTCTTTCTATAGCAACCTGAAATAGCCAGCTAAATTGACACAGATTTTGTTTTAGTTTTGTAAAAAACATTCAAAATAAAAGAGAGACGTGTAAAGTGCTGTCACATCTAGCAAATTGTGGCGCTTTGAAAAGCACTCAACAACCAGTAACGGTGTAAAATGTTCATTTATTCGTTATAAAAATTTACATCTCCACAAAAACACCAAAAGGCAATAAATTTATAGGAACTTAGCAACCTGTAGCAAAGCAAAGCAACATTCCCATTTTACGTTCTCATTCCATTGCCCAAAGCCAAGTGATTCGAGAGCTGAGCCATTTTTATTGCATTCACAGATAAAATAAATACGAAAAACGAAGCTCAAACTCATTCGCACTAAAAGCTAGACTATCGTAATTTTCTTGTGAATTTATTGCTAATATTATTTCGATCCAGCCATGTTCTGGAAACACACTTGTTTTATTCGTTGGACATGAATTTTATTAAAATATCGTATTCGTTTTTTACTTATAATTGCTGATGTTACTTTTTTACGATGGATCTGTGGATGAAATGGATGTTTGATGTATTAGGTACCAAATAAAAGTTAATTAATAAAACCATCTGTGAGGGCCTCAGTTATTGCGTGAGTTACTGAAAAAGTTGAATAAACTTTTTTGCAATTTACTCAGTTAAATAAAAAAAATACCATCAAAGTCTGCTGTCTGGATTTACAATAAAATCTACTGGCTATTTAAAGTACAAGGCTGCCCTATATCTACATTAAAGACAGCACATTTAAATATGTTAACACAAATTACTAAAGCATGAAAATGGCAAGTACAGCAAAACATCTCCAATCCCCACTCCATTTCAAAATAGGCTAAACGAACCGAATGGCCTATACGATATTCATATAAACAATTTAGCTTCATTGATACTCCCAAACCAACCCGAGGGCCCTCGTAAAATAGATTGGAATAGTCCTCTTCCGGAAAAGAAATCGAATAGCATCTAAATTTCACCAGTTGGGTTATAAAATTTTGAGTTGTATTTGTACATAAATAAGCTTTAAATTTCAACTCCGCTCTAAAGTTTTACGGTACAAGTTTTTACTGCTGAGAAACAAAGGATCGGATGCGTGAGTTCTCAAGTTTAAACAACGTCTTCGCATTAAATTTTATAACATTGTGTGAGTTGATTTGGTTGTACTCGATTGCTTCTGAGAGGGAAATGTTTTTATAGATGTGTCTTATTTCAGTTAGATTTTTTTGTTAAATCATGTTTTAAGAAATACATCAATAGTTTCAGTTAAGCGTCATGAATACATAATGTGGCCAGTGAAGTGCATATTGCAATGACTTATTTAAATAGTTTGATAATAAATGCAAAAAATCATAATAAAAAACATACAAAAATACTTGTAGCAACAAAATTTGGAAATGTAGAATTAGTGTCTCAACGGTTAAAGAGGATTCATTTTTACTTTTACACCTCTCTTTGGCGTAAAAGAGATTAAAATTATTCTCCATTAGCCTTATGTTTTACGAGATTCATATTTTTAATCGTACCTTTTTACTGCTTAAGTTTCAGGGAACAATTAACTTTTATAATTACGACGTTCAATAATTTTGTTTACCTTTTTGGAGTAAAGTGGTTTCATAAAGGGTATAAAATTTTAAATGTGCGTGGCTTTTAGATTTTGTAGGGTTATTTTGCTTACAAAAGGTATCGTGAATTGATTTAGTAGATAAGGGTTATTCTAACCTTTTATGTTAACTTTTCTACTTCACACTTTACAATATACCTATACCATACGAGACTGTAGAATCTCTATTTTTATTCCTCAAATTGACAATCAGCTATCACTTATTCGAAGTTCAGCAAGTCCAAAAAGTCATTTTTATAAGGAAATGGCATATGAGCTTACTATTAAAATGCTATTTTATAAAACTAGGTATATACTTACCTAATAAAATAATTCCGTCTTTAATAGTTCGTTTTGGATGGATAACTTATAGGTAATAAATCTTAATTATATATAATCTAATTTATAAAATTATTGATTATTTCCAACTAAAACTCAAGTTTTCCTTTTATATGGTAACAATATTCCTAACGTTGGTTGGTAAAAGCCCAAAATGGTTCAGTAACATTTTTCCGACTTAGCTTTGAACGTCGGGCAAATAAGATAATCTCTAATTTCTGCGTCACCTGTTTCATCCCGGGGATTATTCTTGCCCTAATTTTTCAACGTCAAAGGCCAGATGGTATTTTTAGAGCTTCATACTAAAATTAGTGGGTTGGGATTTTTGTATGGTTTTTGATGTACCTACACAAAAATATAGTTGATTAGTCGAGGTATATAACAGATCGACTAAGGCGGCGTGACGACATACACTGAAGGAGAAGGTATTTTGTGGTTTTTTACCGACTTCAAAAAGAAGGTAGGAGAAAAAGACGTATCGGTATATATAAATTTTATCATAAAGGTAAATAATAACAAATTAAATTATTTAATTAAGAATACATCTAGGATCAAAAAAAATTTGATTTTAATTATTAATGTAAATAACTTAAATTATAAATCCTTGCCAAAATATGTGGTTAGTACATTATTTAAACCAAAATGGATCTCTTGAATACTTTTTCTAATAAACTCGATGGCAGAACATTAAATATTTTATTTGCTAAGGCACGCGACGGAGTTGTAAAATTTTAATACTCAGCGCCAATGTAAAACGTTTTCACCCAATAAAGATGGCCTTCCCTCAGAGATAACACTGTCTCGGTTTTATTGAAAAACACAAAGGAGTTTGTCTATGGAAAGGCTAACATCATCATCCGCAGCCGGATCGCCCACTGCTGGGGGAGGCTTAACCAGTGTATGCAACTCTTCGCGACCTTGCGCCAATCTCAAATAATTAGAAAACAGTAAAATACGCTACTTGAAAGATAATACTAATTTTGTATTTAATAATATTAATAAAAAAAAACAAATTATACTATCATAATAACTAGAAAAATTTCATGCATAAATTAGTTTGACGACATGCAACCCAAGAGACAAAGTGGAACTACGAGTATTTTAATATTTCAATTACTGAAAATACCCGGCATATAGGAAAGATAAATTATGTGAAATCCTCATTGAATAGAAAAGCTCAGTTCAAACACAAATTCAGCTTGATTAGATAAGTACCTACGTTATTCCTGAGCCAAGCTGAAACGTGATTTGAATACTCTCTAGGCTCCGGTTCCTAGTCGAAGGATATCCTTCAGTCTATTTGTACATTTTTGAAAGGTGAACAGCTTTCTCAATGACTATGGGCGAAGTTAAATATTTTTATAAATATTGTTGGGCATATTATATATAAAAAAAGCATACACAGTAATTTAGCCCCATGGTAAGCTCGAAGCTTGTGTTAGGGGTACCCACTACATAATAATAATTTTGTTCCGTGGCGGAAATCGAAACCGCAACCTTCTGTCGCAAGCAGACCTTCGCTACGCCATAGAGGTCGCCCTATTGTTAACATATTTAGAAGCGTTTCTTATAACATTTTGGTCCAAGAATAAATTTATTAACTTAAAAAATGCGAAAGTCCCTAAAGCTTCACACAATGGTGTTGAGAGGAAGCGAAATCCTAACGACACAAGAAATTACTCTACAATACACCGCAGTTTTTCTCAAAGAGATCTCTCCATCATTTTGAACCTTATCTCAATAGCAAAAGAAGTTATAACAACGTCATAAGCTATAATAACATTTATCCCAAGGAATGAAATGCTCACAAAAAATATAAATTGCTTTTATGATGTCATTAACTTTCATTTATTGTCACTTACTTTAACACATTTTACGGTTTGTTAGGGAAAATAATGAGAAAATATACCTACCCAAGGATATACAGAGTAGGTACCTATTTCATTTTTTGTTGTAAGTGTGACAAATAACTTGTCTAATAATCACAATATCCATACTAATATTATAAATGTGAAAGTGCGTCTGTCTGTCTGTTTGTCCGCTTTCACGGCAAAACGGAGCCGGTTGAATCGGTGGAAAGATTGCTTAGAACCAGGAGCTATACATATACTACGTTTTATTTCTGCGTAAAAAAAAAAGTAAATACTGACAATGTTAATTTTTTTTCATTAATCATAGAATAACTCCAGGTATGGAGTTTGTTCCCAATCTGGGTAATTTTGCTTGAAGAATGTAGGTATATGTGGCTCTCAGTGGTAATAGCACCCGATTCTTTTCCGCCAGCCGAAAACAAAACCACCTCCCGCTGCGCCAAAGAGGATACAACTCGGTGGTATTACCTTCTTCGTCAAACATAACCTTTTCTATAAACTTTATCACGATTCCAACAAATTTAACCCAAGCACGTCTGGAAAAAACATAAATAGCCCAGCATCGCATCTTCCAATCTATTAAAACCATTAACTGGGTTAGAGACTCCTAAAGTACATAGTTAGCGAGCTCATGCCATAGATTTCGGTAACTACCCCGTTATTTCCACACCAATATCCGGTCTTAACTGGAAAAAACCGGATTAAAAAGGCTACATTAATGGGCGGGCTGTAAAAAGTGATGCAATTACTGTGAATTGATTATTTCCCTTTGTTATTACGTTTGATAAATTCACGGACCTTTGGAAGAAATAATTACCACGAAGAAACCAATAGGGGAACTAATACTACATCATAAGTTATATTTTACTAAATAAATAAATAAGTAGATATTAAAATACGAAACGGGTAACGTAACATGATTCAAATGTATTGTTAAAAACCAAAAGTGTAATAAATAAGTCTTGTGTATTAACTTTTTTATTTTTTATAAAAGAATTGGTATATTTAAAAAATATGCCACCTACTAAATTGACAACCCCAGCATGCAACATTTTAGGCAATAAAAATATTCACACCAAATGCCACTTCCAATTTTAACGACTCACTTCGTTTAGATCACCAGTACTTTTACCCTTTAAAAATTGAAAGTAATTTTATATTTTTGGATGAAAAATGGAGCGTATTTTTTAAATCTGATAGAATCCACTTTGAAGGTTTTTCCAAATCTAAAGCCTTTTCTTTTTTTTTGAAACTGTTCAATTTGGAACAAATTTGTTAAATAAAAAGGTTCCAATGTGTGATGCTATTGTGTTGTGTTCCACTCCACAGACGCCAAAATCGTAGTCAGTTCATAGACTTTAAACATAAATTAAAAAAACAACAGATAGATTGCCACATTTTTCTTAGAAAATATAATATCAAAAGCCTTGTTGGCTAAGTGGGGGCTAACTCGACTTCGATTTCGAAGATCGTGGGGTTCAAACCAAGCCAGGCAGTTCAATTTTTAAATGCGCTTTTTAAATTAAGGCTGTTTTCATAAGCTTGACACCAACGAAACCAATTGATGATGGAATATATATTTTTTGTACTCACATATTTTTTGTCATGCCCAACTTACAGATCCATAAATTTCTAAAAAGGTATTTCCAGTATTTACTCAGCCTACTAAATTATTTAAATCTTACAGGTAAGTTAAAAGCTGGTTAAAATAAGCGGCTTATTGAAAATGTCCAGTTTGTAGGGCAAGCAGTGCCTTATCACCTAAATTTTAAAGTCAAATTGGTAATCCATTGAGTATTCCAGCCTCGTGTTCTGTGCGCCACTGTTTTGCGTTGCTAATACCGGCCAGAGCTAAGGTTTTGCAAGATAAGGCTTGCGTATACGGGCAACTTTACTTAGAGTTTGAAGGACAAATGTCATTTACAACCCGCACTTAGCCAGCAAGGTGAGTATTCTCAACGTAAAAAGTGCTTATCCATATAATATGTTACTTACCCAAGGACTATTGATGCAGTAGGGTGCAGCTGCCATTTTGCTCCCGGGATAAAATTAAATGTTTGTACGATCTACATTATGTTTTCTTCCGGCCATTCTGGCTGCTAGCTGGCCTTCATTTAACAAAACATTAGACTAGTCTAATTTGTCTAACCTTGAGCTAGTAAATTAAATGTTTTTTACGATCTAAATTATATTTTCTTCCAGGGATTCTGGGATTATTATATTATATTTGATAAAACGTTAACCTAGCTTGACTGTAAGATATTTTAATATACAAAATGCTAGGTAAGTAAGTTATTTATATGAAAATCTAATTAGTTTATTCCAAAGAGTCCTGAACCATATCCGTAGAGTCATCATTAGCGCCTAATGGTCGCAGTTCGTAAGCAATTTGTCAGAAAATAAATCCGATCCACAACTAAAGCTTGAGTAAGCGGATTGCTGGCTCCTAACGATATGGCTGGCCAAGCTATTCCGGCCTGTGGAACAGTGCAAGGTCTACATCGGGAATACTGCACGAGGTTTTGTGACGTTTCTTTTGAGAAGCAAGTTTAACCCTAGATACAATACAATATTCTTTATTGAACACCAAAAAAACCATTACTAAAAATATATAGGTACATATTTGTCGTTCCCCCAGGGGAACTTCTTGGGGGAACCACGAGTCTCTCGTGATAAAAAAGTGTAACAATGGGCGACCTTAATGACTAAAAGCGATTAAAAAAAATATTATTTATGTGATGCATTACAAACACCAATACATATTTTTAACAAATTTATCTTGAAACTTAAAATGTATAATGAGCGGTCTTGTTTGCTTTTTTTTTATTTATTTATTTAAAAGCAATTTCTTCCAGATAACTTTAGGGTGGAGAAAAAAAACTGCAGAACGGTGGTATAATCCAAATTATTTATTAATTTATTAAAAATATCTTTATACAAACATGATCTTCTACAATGAATGTCAGTCAGCCAACTAGTAAGTTCTGCTATTAGGTTAGAATATAAAATAATAAATTACTTAATAATTCAGTTGTAAGCTGTCATTTCACAAATAAACGGGAGTTGTGAAAGACACGAGTCTGCTTCTATTCTATTTCCCCCGTTATAAGAATTTTGGGCTATCAATGTTCCACAGGCTTCATTTAAATAATTTTGTGATGTATACCAACTAATGAAGTCGGGATTATTATATCTCTTACCTGTAAAATAAATGTATGATGAATAGGTAAGGTACATAAAAGTTTTTTATTTAAAATTCTATCTAAGAAGCTAGTGTCTTTCCTTTTGTTTTATTATTTTTCCAATGGAAATATTAAAATTCTTATAATAAAAGTAACCTAACCTTTTTATGTAGGTACGTAATAAGATTTGTATACAAACTCCATAAATACTAATGACTCCTGACTAATAAAAAAATGAAATAAATGAATTAAAATGAAATAAATATGTTTTTAATAAATAGTAGTCTTTCATAAAATGTTTATTAAAAAAATTATAGATAAAAGTATATAAATAAAAATCTTTCATGTACCTTACCTACTAAATTTGCTATATTATGATGTTATATCATCATGTAATTGACTGTATTTTTCTTACCTTTGACGGTGTAAAATAATTGATGTGAGAAAATTTTCTTAAATCCTATAAAATAAGATTGGCTCTGGGTCAATTGCAAATCAAGTTGCGTAGAAAACTTGAAATCTTCAATCACAGCAAGAATACCACCCTCTGTATAACAGGTTTGCATTGCAGCTTGCCAAGTCATTGGAGTATTGTTTACCTTGAAACATTTTCTAGCTGCTTTTACATATTTATAATCTGAAAAAAATAAATCATTAAATTTGTGTAGTGAATTAAAACCTATTGTTTATCCAGAGAGAAGTCCCGGTGTCCCATCAGTGGGAATGCAAATGGGGTGATGATGATGATTTTTTTCAACATGTCAGAAACTGACAATACGGAAATATTTTGTCAATATTTATTATAATGATGTAAGCTCATCAATCAAAAAATGTCAAATTATAGTTTCTATAATTATAAAGGTACCGAAGACTTACAGACAGACAGGTACTTAGGTTCATTGGTACCTAAGTCAAGTCCTAAGACTTCGTTGTGTTTAGGGGTTAGATGTGTGAATTTATTGTCCAGCGATATTTATTATTTATGTATTAAATAACGATTAATTTTTCAATCCCACTCCTGAATATCGTATGGACATGAATGATAAATGCCTTTAATATATATTTATTTAAGAATATGGCAACAATTACCATGATCAATCGTTGGACAAGACTCTGTGTTAATTTTCTTACAAACAAAAGCTGTAATATCATCAGGGCTGATGAAACATTCGGTTACTCTGAACTGGCCCGTGGAATAATCCATGACAACGCACACGTTCTGGTCTTCCGACGGGTTGGCATCTACATTCGCTATATTTAGGGGCTTTTCAGTTGGTTCACCTGGAATAATATTCATCATATTATTGAAGAAAACTACTAAGCCTCTAAGGCTTTCTCTAAGGGTTTCTCTACGAGATCGAATCACAAACGAGGAGATACGTAAGAGAACGAGGGTCACCGACATAGCCCAGCGGATTAGCTCTTTGAAGTGGCAATGGGCTGGCCATATAGCGAGGAGAACAGATGGCCGATGGAGCCGAAAAGTTCTCGAGTGGAGACCACGGATCGGCAAACGCAGCTTCGGACATCCACCAACAAGGTGGACAGATGATCTTATAAAGGCTGCCGGTTCACGGTGGTTGCAAGTTGCATCCGACCGTAATACCTGGAAGTCATATAGGGAGGCCTATGTCAACTTGTGCACGATACCGCTGGAAAGATGTAACCTAAACTGGGACATAAAATGGATGGACGAATGTACGAAAGGAACAAGAGAGGAAATGACGGCTAGCAAAGTTAAAGAAAGAGAGTATGTAAAGTTTGTCGACCTACAAATTGTACAAAAAAGGCAAAAAGAGGATGATTTTATACGATAACAAAATGACTTACCATCAACTGTAATAAATTCTCCCAAACCAAATTGATTGTGAAGACCTACGAATATCTCCGTAGTATTGGGTGGAGTCAACATCGCGTCGGCCAAGTTCTTCACCAACGTCCACTCGTCGCCGGTCGGGTAGAACAGTTTCGCTCCTTCGTTGTCGCACGCCATGAACGCAGAGTTCCACGACCAGCCACTTGAGTCCCAGTGCAGTTTGTAATACGCATCGTACTCTTCGATGTACGTGTAGTCTTTTCGATAGAAAAGATTGTGCTTTGAAAGCACTAATGATATACCTATTATAATACGACAAAATTAAATTTCTTTCGAATCCATCGTGTAAATCGTTGTGTTTCTATGGAAATAAAGTTCTTGACTTTCCTCCTCGATAACATTATAATACAGGTCATTGGGCAATTCGGTAGATTTAATAACAATGCTTACCGGGCGGGTGCCGTGTTGGCTAAGTGGGAGCACACTCGACTTTCATTCCAAAGGTTATGGGTTCAAATCTTGATGAAAAATTTATTTGCCCTTTTAAACTACATGCTTAAACGGTGAAGGCAAATATCGTGAGGAAACCGGTATTATCTGAGAACTTTGAAAAGTTTGAAGGTCATGTGTCATTCAAGCCTCGTCAAGAGAGAAGCCCCTGTGTCCCAGCAGTGGGAACGGAAATAGGGGTGATTATGCCAGCCGGGTTGGCGATCGCAGTAATTTGTTACAGTTCACAAAGTTTCTGCCCATATTCTGGTACAAACTAAGGGGTATATTAAAGGACACTCACGTGACGGGAACAGATGGGTGGTACTTTTCTTAGACGGCACTTCTCCATGAAATTATGGAGTAAAGTTACTTACCAAAAGTGATAAAAAGTAAAATACTATTCTGCAACATAATTATGACGAATAAATACACTTACTGGCGTACTGTTCCTGTCTTAATACTTATAAATAAAATGGAAGACAGTGTCTCGTTGTCTATGGTTGCTAATCTTTAATACAGGATGATTAAAATCGTTAGGGACTTATTATAAAAGGTAACGTAATAAATATTCAGTGAACAAATTGCTTCTCAGACTTAAGGCCTGTTTCATCATAATGTATAAATATCTTTAATTTTCAAAGATATTTTTAATATAATAGATCTTTATTTAATTTTCAGTTATGTTTAAAATAAAGGATACAAGGATTCTGAATAAAAACTGCACTTACAAAACCATTTTTTATTATTTATCTATTGAGAGTTAAATCCTTATTAAAGAATATCATGATTTGGATATTGCTAGATGTTGCAGTGTGAATTGTCAGGGAATATTTATTTATTATTTATTTTATATAAATAAATCACTGTTTTTTCAACGTTATCAGTTTCTAGCTATCATTTCACAGATAAATGGAAGCTGTGTCTCACACGACTCGACTTGTATCTTACTCTCTCCGTTATACGAATACCTTTTTAAAACCCCGCAATTTCGATTTTCATTATTATTATTATTATACCAGTTATTGAAGTCAGAGTTCTCGTATTTTTTACCTGTAAATAAATGCTATATTAGATTATATAAGTTAAGTTCCTTCAACTTTGATACTAGCATAAAGTAAGGTTGAAAGAAAACTTTTTCTTAGGAGAAAATCATTTTACAAAATAAAACTATATTCTCATATACATTTATTGAATTTCAATTTATTTGAAATAAATTTTCATTTAATAATATTATGTCTCACTTATTAGTTAACTGACAATTATCTAATACTAGCTTTCCCGCAATTTTCTTCAACAAGAACAAGAGAATGGAAGAAAAATATCTGAAGAAGACAACTCTACTTACCTTTTACGGTATAGAACGATTGCGTAGCGAAAGATTTCTTAAATCCTAAAAAGAAGGTAAGGTCTTCTCGGCCTTCGAACAAATTGAGATGCGGCAAGATACTTAAGTCTTCCAAATCTGCTAGAACCCCACCCTCCATGTAGCAGGTTTGCATTGCACTCTGCCAAGTTCTTTCTCTTTTGTTTACCTTAAAACATTTTCTGGCCAACTTCACGTATTTGTAATCTGAAATACGGAATATGAACATATTAACTTGTATCATCCTCGCCCTTAAATTGTTCCAACTGCTGGGACACAAGGACTTCTCTCTTCGAAGAGAAAGATTATGCCTTAATTTACCACGCTGTCAACTGTGCGGGTTGATGAGTTCTCACGATGCGATGTTTGGCTTCACCGTTAGAGCACGTGTTTTAAAGCACACATTTTTCAAGAAAAAAGTAGTCGCTACATCGACGCATCACAGTACTGTTATGTGAAATACATAAAATTTGCTACTTACAATGATCGATCGTTGGACAAGACTCAGTATCAATTTTCTTGCACAAAAATGGAGTTATTTCACCGGGTTTACCGTAGCATTGGGCTACTCTAAATTGGCCTGTAGTATAGTCCATTACCATGCAAGAACTTGAGCCTTCGGAAAATGAGGTATCTCCATTCTTTTTTATATTCAGGGGCTTTTCAGTGGGTTTACCTAGAATTTAAATAGCATATAATTATTTTTATACGTCCTCAATATTCGTTCTTTTTTCGTATCAAGAGCACTAAGTACTCTGTATGTTGTCAATTGATTCAGTCTATCAAAGTAAATTGGATACACCCAACACAATACCTACAGTAGGACCAAAAGAAAAAGACTTACCATCAACTGTAATAAATTCTCCCAAACCAAACTCATTGTGAAGACCTACGAATATCTCCGTAGTGTTAGGTGGAGTCAACATCGCGTCGGTCAAGTTCTTCACCAACGTCCACTCGTCGCCGGTCGGGTAGAACATCTTCGCTCCTTCGTTGTCGCACGCCATGAACGCAGAGTTCCACGACCAACCACTTGAGTCCCAGTGCAGTTTGTAATACGCATCGTACTCCTCGATGTACGTGTAATCTTTTCGATAGAAATGATTGTGCTTTGAAAGCACTAACGATATACCTATAATGCAGAAATAAAATTTCATTTTATAAAGATTAAACAGATTCTTTAGGTACCTATCCATGTGTGTATGTATGTATATATTCAATTAAGAGTATCAGATTATCTAGTACCCGTAACACAAACTTCGATCTTACATACCATCGGGTTATATTATATCTACTAGTGCTGAGAAAATTGTCATAAATATAATGTAAATTTTAACGGGGCTAAAAGTATCTAACCTTATTTCGACAGTTATAAAAGTTTTATTGAAATTATATTCTGCTTCAACATCAGCATTATTTATTGGTAGTGATTTATTAGTATTAAGTAAGTACCTACTTATTAAGTATTCGTTTTGTAAGAAAACCGTTATTTAATTATTTTTCATAAATAAGGGATCAAATCTTTTAAATAGGAATAACAACATAAAATGTAAGCATGTATTTTTGGATAGGTTACTTACCAAGTATAAATAATAGTAGAATACTCTTCCACGACATGATTGATACTGAGAGGTAAATGAAATGGTAACTGACTTATAATCAGAGTATGATATGAACTCATTTATAATTAATTATTCATTATTATATAACACTAAGTATAAATAGAAGTGCTTGTCTATGGTTGGGTAAATACATTATAAACAGGATGATGTGCAACAAAGTCATAGTTTAATTTAAATGATTATAACGTGCCTACCTTTTTAGTAAAATCTTGTATATGGACTAATAGTTTCGTGATACAATTCTTTATAAACAAAATCGGTTGTGATGTGGTGCAATCAAACATTTATTATCTGGGGGGCCTTAATTACGAACAACGGTGGATGCATAGACGAAGTGAATAGGCGTATAGCGACAAATTGAGATACACGCTACAAAAATCCTGCTAGTCCGGGAACTTATATTCCCCATATACCTAATCATTTAAATTTTGACAACGGGAATTACTTACGTATTTCAATAAAAAAAGTTAAACTAAATAAACTAAATAACAACCTGTATATAGAAGACGATGTATTCCTTTATCCGAACAAGGTTAAAGTTCTCTTCCGTTGAACTTTTAACACACTTGCGTCTATTCATTTTATCAGCGGATGTGTATCATTGTACGGTTTATTACGAGTTTTATCATAAGTTTATCAGTATTAACTGACACCATTCATTCTAAACCTAGTTCTATACGATAAGCAAATGGGAAAACTGGAAGGTCTATGAATCTCTGAAATAGTCAATGATGTAAATTCACATAAAACACAAATACCATTCCGTCTATATCCGCTAGCGCCAAATATAATTTATTGCGACACTGGGGTTATTTTATGACATTCGCTCAAATCTCTCTGATGGTTTTCAATTTCCGTCTTTTAGGGGAAAATATTAGTTTTATTTCATGTGAATAATGATGTAAATAATATACAAAGATGCTGGATACCCTATAATTATGGAAACACCTAATGCAATACCACCTAGTTTAATACTTTGTTCATGATTTTTCTTATTTCTGTGTTGGGTGTCCTATTTAAATAAATAAATAAATAAAAGACCTGGGGACAGATTTAACTGCTGGTCCGATTAGAAAAAATATTTCAGTGTTGGATAGTACTGCCGTTCTTACGATAAACAGCGTAGGTGACATTTTTTGAAAATGAGTTATTAGCATGTTTGATTCAGATTATTTATTCATAACTTTGTTACATGTCATATAGGTAGTTATATTACATAATTTCTTAATATAATATATAAATTATTTATTGAATTATTTCAAAAAAATTGTAAAAGTTGTATAAAAATAATACTTAAATATATTTTAAGTAGATCGAACAGAACCTCAAATTGTAAATACTTCTTCAAAGAAGTTATTGACGCTATAAAGAGCTTGCTCGATAAGCCAGGCCTTTAAAGAGACTTTATAGGTTACAGGTAAGCTTAAAGGTTAGGTTTGTATTCAGTTAAGCGAGATCTATCTGGATAAATATAATTTTCTCGATATATCCCGCGATGCACTACGCTGTTTATCATAAGAAGGACAGATTAGGTACCTACATTTATCGAGGAAGGTTATGCTTATAATTTAAACCTTATGTAGATAAGGTAAGAAAACGCAAGCGAAGCTTTCGGCGGGTCGGCTAGTATATTAAATAAAGTTTCCACTGCGTAAAGTGAGTTTGGGTGAGTTGAATTTCAAAACTCTCAAATATTAAAACCATCTCTATTAAAATTTTATTGAATTAAATATTTTTAGCAACTTATTGTTTTCAACAAATTAGAAAAGCAAATTTGATATTAAAATGTTTCTAGTCTTCGTGAATTCTAGTAAAAACCATCTACCAACTAATCACAAGGCCTAAAATGAGTGAAAATTTAATTTATTTCATTAAAAGCTAATTTTCTAAGGACTTTTGTCCTCAAATTGAATAATTCTAGTAAACGTGTTCTTGTTTCTTAATTAACTAGTCTGGACGTGACAAAAATACTTTTAAAAGGGTAAAAATCTTTATAAAATATTTTTTATAGTCAAGCTAAATAAATAAAATTTTAGAACCTACTGTCCACCAGGATGTGGAGGCAACCTCTATAGAGAACTGGTAGTAGGTTCTAAAATTTTATTTATTTATCTTGACAAAATAATAATTGACAAATTTAATTCACCCAATTAATTTTCTTATATATTCGAACTTATTTTCTAAAAAACAAATAATTCCAATAAGGTCACAAAGAACTTTTCTCAATAAAATTTACATTGTTTTCGATCTTTTTGTCTTCAATGTGGTGGACTATTTTGCTGTCTTGCAACGAAACAAAAAGATGTCACCCGAATTTTGAAGCAGCGACATCTAACAATCTTTGAAGGAAGCTTGTAATAAACTTTATCATAAGCTTCCCTGAAGTTTTCTCGTTGAAACCATACGCACACAACATTCTAAACCATCGCTTACTAAATAGTCCTCTACTTTGTAAATAGATGGCGTTACTGGATCACAATTTTGAAAACAGGATTTATGGTATTTCCTTAGCCCAGCACCAGAACACACCACATACAACAGCTTTCTGGTTATGCGTGGTGATTAATAATACAACACCTAAAATGGATTTTATTGAGGAGACCAGTGCCCAGACTAAATTTTTGGTGTTCAGAGTATGGGTTATACATATAAAAGGTACTTATATAATTATTATAACCCGTAATAATAGTTATATAATTAGACTGGTACTAGTTCTTACTCTTGCTCAAATATAAATATTGTAATTATCTTTTGTCAAATTGTGTTAAATATTTTAAGGATTTTTACAAAAAAATCTTTGCTACGAAGTAGAATTAGGTCAATGTGTTCTCTCAAGACAATATATTTCAAAGCACTAGCTGACCTGCCCACGGCTTTAGCCGCTTTATTCTCATGTTTTAAACCTTCCATGGGCTACTACAACTATTTTAAAACCAAAATCACCTAGATCGGCCCACCCGTTCTTGAGTAATAAAATTACAACGAAAAGTATTGATAGATTAAATATTGGCAAAAACAGTTTTGTAGCAAAACTATCTAAGTTTATTATATTAGTTAATAATTTAATAACCAAACCCCAAAAAATTTACTATGAGTTGCAAAAAACATGGAAGTTATGCGAGAAACGAGTTAAATTCCAGTAATTTCTTTATTTTTCGATATAAGCTGTTATTCTTCACGTGTGGGATCTCAGAACGATCCTACTTATAATCTACTAGAGGACGATAATATATAAAAAATACACAAATTTCGTCTAATAATTAAATTATTTTATTTTTAATGACTGCATTTCTAATTATAACTTAATATTGAGAGATTAAAACATCTAAACTTAACACTAATACGAGTATAAATACATTCAACCTAAATAGAATATTTGCTGCACTATTGTTTGCTGGAACATTATTTTCAATTCTCTGTGACTTTGTGTTATCAGGTACACCTTCATCAGAAGCCATATCTTCATATAACTTGTTATCAACAGGTTTTGCTGATACAGTCGCTAATCTTGTTGTAGGAAAGTCTTTTACAATTTTATCTCTTTTGATCGTAGCAGCTTTTTCAGCAGTAGAGGGGCTTTGTGGAGGTACAGACTCCGATACCGGCGTATTTAGGGCTACAAATGAAGTTTGTGTTGTTGTAGGACTAGTGTCTTCTTTGGTTGATGTTTCTGCAGCTATAGTATTCATCATAGTTATCGAGGGACTTTTCTGTGTAGTAGATTGTACGCGAGGTACAGCGGCATTCATAGTTGACGCTGTTCTATTATCACAATTCAGTAAATCTCTCACATCTAAGTAGAAAAGGGTTCCATTCAGTTGGGAATCGTCATAGTATTCATAATCATTTGCTGGTTGTTCTTGGGCATTACTTTGAGTTTTATCATTCAATTCTTTTTCTTTTTCCGATTCTAGTAACATGAGCCAGTCTTCTTGTAGTTTTTCATCTGGAATGCATTTTAAGTTCTCCAGTGACATTTTGAGGAACTTGCTCTGAGTCTTGTTCATAAGGTCCATGAACCAGTCTAGTTTGCACTCGCATTTGAAGTTGTTGTCTGAAAAAAGAAAACTTTTGTTAGCCTTAGGGCTGATTTTTCAATCATCAGATAAATGCTAACTGTTGAATAAATTTGACATTTTCCATACAATATGTCAAATTATGATCTTCTTTTTCTGTTGAGTTTTGGCAACTAATTAAAAACAGTACTTATCAAATATTAATTTCTGTAAGTTCATACACGTATTTACATTTGTAATTATTTTTTCTCAATCAGATTTGAAAAAAAAAACATTGAACAGTATAAAGTTAACATACACAACACATAAGCACACTAACATCAGTATTCTACTAGTGTAGTAGTAGTGTAGTAAGTTTTTTCATGCGATAAAAAAGGTTTTGTCTTATTAAAAAGAAAACTGCAAGTCAGATGTTAATAAGTATTAATAATAATTACCATCTACGTATATGTTGCTGCCAGTTGCTAAAAATTGACTGAAGATTGGGGCTATTACATTCGATTTCAGCTCTTTCATTTGATTTCCTTTCAAACTCAAAGATTGAATTGAATGCAATCCGTTAAAAACATTGTCATTTTTTATTTGAATCAACTTATTACGAGATAAAGACAATGTTGTCAGTTTTCCGAGCCCGCTAAAGGCCTTCTCGTCCAGCATTTGTATCTTGTTTTCATCTAAATTTAAATACTTTAGATTCTCTAAAGTCTCAAATGTATTGTCTCCAATTACTTCCAGAGCATTATTGCTTAGTTCCAGCTTCTCCAAATATTTCAAGCCCACAAATGTAGCGGAGTTCAGGCTGAATACTTTATTTTTATCAATCTCTAATTCTTTCAATTTACTGAGACTAATAAAAGCTCTATCATGTATTGTATTGATTTCATTGTTTGTGAGATACAGTTTTTCTAAGGCGGGCAGATTGACAAACACATCTCTATTTATTTCAGTTAGTAAATTTGTGTCTATGTTCAGCACTTTCAGATTCTTATGATTAGCAATGCTATGCTGGGCTAATGATCTTATTTTATTATCACTTAATGTCAACTCTACAACTGAGCTTGAATTAGCCAAAGCATAAGAATCAACAGTTTCTATTATTCCGTATTTTATCTCAAACTTCTTTACATATTTAGCTTCTAGTATAGATTCTGTGGGAATGTATGTTAGTGGTATTCCTCTTGTATTAGTGTAAGTTATTTTGAGTGCATCTTCAAGCAATTTGAATGATTTCCATTCGCTGCTCTCGGGGGGTACTTCTGCCTTTGTGAGATAGCAATCAGCTGTTTTAATATTGGATGCCTTGTCTTTGGTGCAATAGCATTGAACATGGTGTGTATTATTGTAAACGGGATCGCAGATGTGTGATGGTACTCCTCGTTTTTGCTTGACCCTTCTTGCATCGACTAGGATTGAAAATGCACAGGCTAATGTCACTATCTTCCAAAATGCCATTGTTGTTATACCAGTTCGCCTGTAAAGAAAGAAAATTATGTGTTATTAAACATGTTCAATTTTCATGCGAATCAATCGCGAGATACACTATACATTATGTAAAAATCGGGATTCGGATATAGGTACATAGAATGGTTTTAGTTTACGTGAGTAATTACCGATTTTTTCAAAATGCATGGTCATGTATCTTATCTTTTCTCCAAAAGGTTCAAACCTATATTCCTAGTTATAAATGTTTGAAAATCATCTAATACGGTCGAAAATATTAAAATGAAATTAGTAATTTCAATTTAATTAAGATCTATTAAATGTCCCGTCATGTGCACATGGCGTTCATTTCCAATAATACGACATAAGCAATTTCTGATTTAAAGAACTGACAAACATGAAATGAGACACAAAACTATTTTATAAGAATGTAACATACATAATGTTTCATGCAAATAAACATTTATCATTGATGATTAAGACCTAATTTCACCACTCTCTGTTTGTTAGTTTAACATCCCGTTATGTTTAATGACTGACAGTTTGCGTATATTGATGGACTGTTAATTACTTAATGGGATGTTAAACTAACAAACAGAGAGTGGTGAAATTAGGAAATAAGAAACGTAAAATGTTTAAATTCAAATTGCAAAACTTAAAGTAGGACTTAAATGAAGACTATTATGAACTAAGACACAACTTCAAGTCTATAGATGTATAACACTCTGACTCATTTCCGTAGCTTTATGAGAAATCGAGAATATGACTTCATCTTTATAAATATTTAAGTTATATTGTTTTCGCATATGTCCTGCGAATTGTTATCTTTTCACAGAAACTGTGCTATTCAAAGAACTTCTACTGTGACTATTAATATATGTAAGTTATATTTTTAAGCATAGGTACATAGGTAGGTGAAAATATTTTAACAAGTATATTACATTATAATTATATTACTAGCCGACGATTCGCTTGCGTTTTAATACGTTGACTACTATAGTTTATAGATTATACATATTTATAATCTTCCTCGATAAATGATTGAAAACACTGAAAGAACTTTCAAATCGAACCAGCGGTTCCTGAGATTAGGTCGTTCAACAAAAAACTAACTGTTCAGATTTATAATATTTATATAGATTATAATAATTGTTTTTAAGTTTGACAGCAGTCCGTATTTTCTGGATGTAGCTTTTATTACGTAATCCGGTTGCTCTTTTTTTGCACAACTTTTAATGAGACACCTTTTAATCTCGAAATCTGACTAATCTTTTTCAGCAGTTTAAAACACCGTCGGTCATAGACCTACTAACCCATTCATCAATCACAAAAAATAAACATGTGCTCATGTGGAAAGTAACAAGAGACTGTGCTATATTCCTCGCTTCCCCATTTTTTTTTCGATAACAAACCTACTTGTTTCAAAGCATCGCTCTAATTTGGGACAGTTTGGTGCCGACTTAAGAATAGTAAAAACTAGAAGCTATATAAACACTAGCAAACCTACCGTAGTCTCGCCCGCTTTATACCCATATTTTTTCACCATATAAACCTTCCTCCAATAAACCAACTAAATCGGCCTAGCCGTTCTTGAGTAAACTACAACGAAATTGGACATTGAATGTTATATTGAATGTTATATACCTCTTGTTATACAGATATTACAAAAATTATAGGTATAGATAGAAATTTACGAATTGTCATTATGATAGGCAGGTATTGTGTGTAAGGTGCATTTACAGCTACGGAACCCAACAAGACTTTGAATAAATTTCGTCACCCAGGCCTGAAATGAAATACGTACGGCCGAAATGAACAGCTAAGTAGAGTCATTTGTTTAGAGCACGTGCACTAAATACGCGAGATAAAACGTTAATCCACTTGACAAATTGGGCGACAGGTGGCTCCACTTTCAACCCCTGATGCTAGGTGCGAAAATAACTTTTAAGTCGGAGAGCTTAGATTTAAATCCCTGTGCATTGTTTGCAAGCTTGGACAGCTAGGACTAAATTATTCTTATTTGTAGGTAACAAAAGTTTTATATGGAAATCAATATCCTATATGGATATAATATGGGTCGACTTATATACATTTAGGTGATTTTGTTTTTAAAATAGTCTTAGTAGCCCAGAGAAGGTCGCGAACTGTCAGCTAGTACATTAGGTATAATTTATATATTAAGGATATTAAAAATGCTTTCGATTTAGGTGTCTAGAAAGTCTAGATTTATAAGTCGACCTTGGATGTAAGCCGACCAGTGTCATCCTTACTAGGGACCAAAACACAATATAAAACACAATAAAAACAAGAATATATTACAAGCCTAAGAATATATTTTATCCTTTTTGATAGTTGTTTTGCCTTTTATGTAATAGTGATTATTATCACAAACTGATACGCCTACGTTCATAATGTGCTTAACATTCAACCTACACTCAGCGGCAATATGCACTTCAATTAATTTACAGTGTTTCATGCAAACATAGTTAAATAACTAAATAATGTAGGTATTATCATAAACATCTTCGCTTTAACGGCAGTTTGAAAATACCTATATATTTGACCATACTGCTGGCAATCAATAGTAGGAATAAATTAACCTTAAAAAAGATAAATGAATATTTTAACAAGTTCTGGGCCAACTTATCAATGATAATTATAAAAAACGTGAATTAGATTAAACACTAATCCGAGTAACACATCCAATTATGAAGAGTATGTATGTATATTATATTAAGTATATCAGAAATCTAGCACCCGTAACACAAGCTTCGAGCTTACCACGGGGCTAGATGTCGCTGTGTAAATTGTCCAGCAATATTTATTATTTATTATTATTATTTATTGATTGATTGATTGATTGATTTATTTATTTATTCATAAGCTTAAACTAGTTTATAACCATATTGTACCATTAAACCCACGACAGGTTTGTATTGGTACTCACACTCGCTTACTTAACTAATCTATGTATGTACTATGACTAATAACAAACTTAAAATTTTAAGGTAGGTAGGTACTAATATCTATGGACTCCATACATCATATTAAGAGAAGGGGAAATCAAATTATAAAACAAAAAAAATATTTTTAATCCATAGTGTGCCAGAACAAAATACGGACTCTAGACAGTATGAAACGAATTGATCTCATTATACACCATAAATTATTCTGGACGTATCACAATGGAGACATTAACATCACGGCCCACCCAACACAATAAAAATATTATCATCGTTAAATCAGCAATGAATATAAATAGTTTGTTATTCATACGAATTATATTTAACAAATTAAACTTGGCATGCAGTTACAACATTAACATTATACCTTTTATTCCGAGTGTCTAGTGTTATACATGAACTCATATTAAAAAAAAAATATCTATGTATGTTTACAAGAAACCTAGCACCCTTAACACCAGCTTCGAGCCTACCATGGGGCTAAATGTTGATATGTTAATTTGTCCAGCAATATTTCTTTATTTATTCCAATGAGGAGATGAGAAGTGACCACTTAGCGACAAAGCCCTAAATGATTTTTTTGTTTTAAAATTAAAAAAACTAAATCTTTATTCAAGTTATTCAAGTTAGACTTTATTCTTATGAAATATAAATATTTAAGTTTCGACTCCTCGATCTATGTTGTTTTCTTTTTAAATTTTTCGCTTTGGAGTTTGGTATGTCATTCAATCTTATTATGTATTGGTACCAACGATAAATAAAATGTATCTAATATAAAATGTAAAAAGTTCTAGTTTAATTTTCGAACTTCAAATAAATTTGTAATTCGTTTCCTTACCTATAATTCCGTTTGTTTTCATCGTTCTTTCATGTCATGTACCGAATCTTAATTGTTCTTGATGTGTACCTATTTCGGGAACCTTAGTAACCTTTCGAGAAAGCATCGTATCAGCTTAGAAATATTTTTAAGTTTTTGATAATAATACTTTAGAAGTTTTGCGTGACTTTGCCTTTTGGAAGCTAAATAGAATGAATGAATAAAATTTCATAGTGAATTTCGAAGTTGTTACGATACGTGTATTGAAGCTTTGTCCAGAGAAATTCAGAACTTGTATTCGCTACTTTGCTTCACTCGCAGTACATATTTAATAATTTATGCAGCATCTTTAGTTCAGTTATCTACGTCAAAACAAAGACACAAAAATGCTGATTTTGTATTTCTCGGGTGTTCAAATTCTGTTCTATTAGCGTCGAGTAAACATTACTCTGCTTTAATAATCACAGTTTACTAAACCTCGCTTTGTGGGTGGATCTAAAATGGGAGATTTACGATTTTAACCTCAAAATCATAAATCAATAACCAATTTTTATGCAAATTTTTAAAGCCTTGAAGTCTAGCATCCTACATAGTTAAGTGGACTTCTAAGTTTTAGATCTTGTTTATGTATAATAAATTAGTTAAGTACAGCTTAAAGTTTTTAAGTAATGTGGCCAAAAAGCCGTTTTAGCTAAGTGGGAGCACACTCGACTTTCATTCTGAAGGTGGAATAAAAGCAACCACAGGTTTTTTCTTCTTGAAAAATTGATGAGCGTTTTCAATACGTATTTCAATGGTAAAGACAGAAACCGTTAGTAAACCAGCATGTTTTAAGAACTTTAAAGAGTTTGAAGAACATTTGTAACACTTGGGCAGCGTGGTGAAGGCCTTTCTCTCTGTTCAAGAGATAGGTCTCTCGTCAAGAAGTTCACATAAATAGGAGGGCTTATGAGTAATGTGGCAGTAGGTAAAGGGCTTTAAAACACGGAGACCAGATGGACGTTGGGGCTGAAATATCCCTAAATCCGCACCTGCATTGATTTTAACACTAGATAATGTTAGTTATGGCTTTATCAAGAAAACACAAACTGGCGTGTATTTAATTTGTATTTATGACAAGAACCAATACAAATATCATTGGTTTCCTATCGCAAGCAAATTGTTAGGTATAAATTAACCAGGGCGGTGTCGTATTCGTCGACAGCTCAGCAGATATTGCATACAAATATTTACATATCCAAGACAGGCTTCCAGAATGTCGGATTTAATTACACGTCAAACAAAGCAATCAAATTGTTTGATGATCTACATTCATACTATCACTTAATTTACCACCATAACAAACCATATTCCATTCTACTATTGTCACGGGTCTCCTCAGTTAAACCTTTATTAGGCCTTAGATACATATATACCAACAATCCGAACCGGGAAAGATTCGGAGGTTCGGAATTTTCTCGGTTTGAAAACAACCGCGGGTAGAGATAGACTGAAACTATTCTTAGACCGACATCTCACTACTGTTAAAGCACCGATAAATGTACAATTTTTTCCGAGGCGGGAATCGAACCCGCAACCTCTTACGTCACAGGCGGACCTTTGCCCGCTGCGCCACAGAGGAAATGATAAAAAGCTCTCCCAGACACAATGGCGGCGATTTCCACTTATTTTAACCTTTCAACGCCACACCGTAACACTAAGATTCATTCGACTATGAATATATTATAGGGTATGACTAAGTGAATATTCGGCCCACAGTTGCTTACCTAGTTCGAGATGCATTGAAATCGATACATTATTCAAACACCGGCCACGACCGTACTAGTGTACCTCGGAATTGCTTTGAGGTAGAGCTAAGAACTATTATTATAGGTATACTCGAACATAAGCAAAGATGCTTACTTACTACATACATAAGAAGCATATGGGTACGGTTGCAAAATAATAATAGTCAGTTTTTAATTGTAATTTTAGATAAAGCAGTTTTTAATTGTGGTTTTAAATAAAACAGTTTTTAATTGTTATTTTCAGGCCTACCACTTACTAACCACTACTATTTATAAGAGAGATAAGGGTTTAATTATAAAAAGACTTTAAAATAATATAGGTTGTACTTATTATAAAAAAAAATATTTAGTATTAATATTTGGTATTTCCTTAAACTTATTTAATTAGTTACAGGTGATATTTCATCGACTGTACTTTGTTACATTAGAATATTATTAGTTGTTAAGTCTTAAAATAAATGTACTGCATGTAGATAATGTTATCTCTAAATGTCAAAGGGTCATTTTGTTCAAACACCTAATGACATACGCTTCCTTAAAAATAATGCTCAAATATTTATTTGAATTAATTAATAGGATATTACTATTACTCTTAGACACAATATATTTCCAGACCGAATATATTTCTTTAAAAATTAAACAAATTAAAGCTCTATAAATATTTTTCTATAAAACGTGATATGAATTGCAAATGAAAAAAATGACGTTGAAAACTTTTACACTAACGAATAAAAATAATACTTATTCATATTAACTTTTAAATAAATTACTTTAAAACAAAAAAAACATTCACAAAAGCCGGTAACAACAAACCAACGCGAAAAAAAAACTAAAAAAAACACACCATTAATACAACCCGCAAATTGCACCCAAAAACGTATTATAAAACTTAACCTACCTTCAGTGAAACTTTCAAATCAATTGCACAATTAGCACATTTCAATCCAGAATATCACATGATACGCGAGTACGGCTAGACGGCTCGGCCCGCGATCGAGAACTAACGGGCCCTACTGCGGAGACCGCGGTCTGAATGGGCATAGTCGTATTTCTTATTACATCGGTGGTAGTTTTCAGCTTGTATCTAAATAATAGTTCATCTGTTAGACCTCTATGTTGTGTTATACAACCATCGGTTCCCGCGGTGACTAAGGAATATTTTAATACAAGCTAATAACTTCACTTTCCCGCGTAGTTGATTTTTTCGAGGGTAAAGTCTATGTGTTATTACTAGAAAAGAGTGCGTGAAAAGAGTAACAAATATTCATACATTCTTACAAACTTTCGCATTTATATTAGTAGGACACCAGAAGACGGGCACCGTTAGTCGCCTGGTAACCGTAGTGATTGAACCAAAAGGTTTATAATGGGTTCGATTTTTGGAAAGAGAAACTAAGTTATTTTGAAGATGATCTTTTTTTTTAAAGTTTAACCTACAAGCAGTTAGTGGCAGTACCTAGGTTGGCCCTAAATTCAGCAATTTTTTGAAGATAAACATTTATTTGTCTTTAAAATACGGGCAAAATTTTATATTTCAAAGGAAATAAATAAGATCGAAGAAGCTGTATTACGAGGTTATCTAAATGCAATAAGTCGAGGGGTGGATAAGTAGCTATTACTAAACTGGTAACACTGCGGTCATAGAGTGCACTGTAGAGCGGCCATAATTTGTATTGTTTAAGGATAATTTGATAAGTCAAACTTTAAAAATTTGAAAATGCCAAATTAGGTGATTTTTTTTCGATCCTGTAAAATGTACCTAGTCTTACTAGAACTCAAGTAACTCTTTTAAACCTTTGACTTAGTGGTCAACATTTTTGATAATCTAGTAAAGATTAGTTTGTTTACGTTGTGTCAAGTTGAATGAGAAAATTACAACTTAGTCTTAATGAGTTTACTGAGTTTAAATTCTTGATAACATTCCTTGACTTCAAACATTGATTTATATTTTAAATATCTATCAATATAATATAATTTACAGGGATCTAACTTGCGGTCTAAATACTTTAGTGGTCGTAACTTTATCGCAAACTATGCCAAAATCAAAGCAAAATTGTAAAGCCAAAGTATATGTTGATTCATATGTATTTGGTTGAACGCAATAATCTCAAGAACAATAACTTATTTTATTAAGTAGGGTTAAAATAACTTTACTTTGATAAATATAATATTTCTTTGGCAAAAATACATGCTGGATGGAGGGGAAAGAAAAATACTGAACGTGAATAGCAGTAGCTCCAACTTTTGTATCTTTATCGGACCTGTCACTCAGTCACCCTGTTATAGATAGTCTGTCTATCAGTAAACGCAAAAATAAATAGTTAATTGTTTTACATTTGTTTTGGACTGGGGGTAAAGATAAGATAAGGGGATAGTCTGCCTACAACGCAGGAGGTTACGTGTTCGATTCCCGCCTTGCAACGACAGTTTGTACGATTTGCAGGTATTTGTTCCGGGTTTTCTATACATAAATATGTACATATCGTTTTAAGTTCTATTATGTGTATCTTAAACCTGAGATTATCTTATACCCGTAACACAAGCTGGGCAAGATATTGCTGTGTAAATTGCCAAGCAATATTTATTTATAAATATATGTATCTATTTATAAAACCGGGTATGGTAGGTAACTCAACTCGAAAAATGTCAATTCGAAAATTCATAACTTAGACACCTCTTACCAATATTTACCAATTAAATTTTTTTTTTGAAATTGTAGTCACCCTATTTTATTATAAGTACCGAGTCGATAAAGTGCTCTTTAAGTCTGTACTTTGGTAAAAGGAGCTCACCACATGATCGATGAAACCTTACTCTCCTTAATTTTGTATGAGACCAAGTTATACCTACTTCAACAAAATCTACATATTTTAAACAATCGATATAATAATGTCTACGCCTTCTTGTAGCTGAAAGAAATTCTTATTTTAGACAATAAACGTTTTGATTTGATTTAGAAAGTCCTGAGAAGGAGGGAAAAAAGTTAGATTCTGGTAACCCTACTCGCTTTATATCGTTCCATATTATGTACTTCTTGGTGAAACTGAGTTTAACCGTGATAAAATCCTTACACACCATTTACATAATCGAATGCTATGAAAATCTGATGAGGTGTGAAATTATGTTTCTTTATAACGGCTACGGCTGAATATTTACAACCTCCTTGTAACACAAGCTGAAAATTTATTGCGGGGCTAGATGTTGCTGTGTGGATTATCTAGCAAAATATTTTGTTATTACTTTTAGCTGCACCGGAAGGATTTGGCCGCTTTTTGTTGCTGAAAAAAATAGTAGGTATATATAATAGTATAATAGTGTTCTTATTATATCGTCGATAAGTTTGAGTGCCATACTAAGCCTTCAAACTCAAAAAACATTCATTGTTATACATGATCATCCTTTTCATTAAGGCTGTATTGCCGTGAAAAAGCAACAAACATCATAAACTTACCAATTTACGCCTCAATTAATTATTGAGATTCTTATTCAAATATTCCAACATAATTATAATCTTGTAAGTTTAGTAATAAAAAATGGGTGTCTGGGTGTTATATATATATAATAAAAAATATCTATCTATGCATGTATATTATATTAAGTATATCAGAAATCTAGCACCCGTAACACAAGCTTCGAGCTTACCACGGGGCTAGATGTCGATGTGTAAAATTGTCCAGTAATATTTAATATTTAATATATTTAATATTTAATACTTTTGTAATGTCACTTGGTAACAGTAGTAGTGTATGTTTTAAACGAACAATTGAATGTTTTAATAATTTTCAGTCTTATCACACTTGGTAATTATAAATGTGCTCTATTAGTTTCAATTAAAATACCATTACATAAAACACATGACTTCCCTGACCCATCCTTCGATTCACCCGCTTTATTCCCATGTTTTCTAACCTTGTGAATCTTCCCTGGGCAATGAAGATATGTATATATAGGGATATAGATATAGGAAGATAGGGCTATTTTAAAACCACAAATCGGCGCTGCCGTTATTTTGTTAAATTTACATTAATTACATATTATTTTGGATATAATAAAAAGAGTTTTATTCCTCACACGCGACATAACAAACGCGTGGAAGGTTCTAGGTAGGTCCTATTTAAATAAAACATACTTTATTCTAGACACAAAAGCTACAATACAGTTTCTATGCAATACCGGAACGGAGCAGACGAATTGAGTAAAGTAAACAAAGAGGCGTAAAAATATTCATAACAGATACTGACTGAGATACAGAACACTTGTGTCTGATGAAATTGTTGATTCAGATGCTTATTTGGAGATCTAAGAGCTGTTGTATGGTGCAGACCTACGAATAGTAACATCTATCTCTTGCTGATGTAGGTACACTAGAAGGCGAGCAGCGAGGTCTTTCTGTGTGATGTGCTAACTGCGTTCACCAATCCATAAAAGAAAAAAAATTAGCCTGGTTAGCATGACCCTTGCTCAGTACCTAATAAATAGAATGTACCTAATACGAGTTGATCACTTCACTTAAGAACGGCTGAACCATTTTTTTTCTTTTTAAATTCGGTTGAAATTGGTAGATGAGTTTAGGCTCCAGGAGGACATAGGATTTTACAAAGGGAAAATATCATAACGCGGACGAAGCCGCAGGAGAGAAGCTATTATTGACAGAAGAATGACTAGAAACATGATCACTGTATGTTATATTATATGTAGATATAGACATAGACAGAATTGTGTAGAAACTATGTAGAAGTACCGACATAGGTTAGACAGGTACCTATAATACAAATATCTCAGACAGGTATTTGATGTCAGGTGCACGCACGCATTTACCTAGATAATCCGGCAAGTGTAGGTGTTTATTATCAAATCCACAGAAATAGACTTCAAATGAACGACTCGGGCCATAAACCTTGGAATTGGGAACCGTTTAAAGCAACAGGAAACTAAAGACTTTGCGAAAAATATCTAAAATAGAGCGTTATCTAAACAACTGAGTAATTTTAGATGTCCGTTATATATAGAACGTAGGTATTTTACACTATTTAATAGAAAAGAGTAATCTTACTGAGTTCAAGGGTGAGCAAGAGAGCAATGGTGTCTTTCCCTCCATTTTAGGGTGCGATGAAGTATTGTATTCTGTAGTAATCATCATCATCATCATTTCATAGGCATTCCTAAAAAATCTAGTTCTTTTGGTCGCATGCAGCTGCCATCCACCGTGACCTACAACTGGCAATTTTGACCAAACATCTGTCCATCTTGTTGGTGGACGTCCACGCTGCGTTTTTCGATCCATGGCCACCACTTGAGAATCTATGGTAATACAATACAATACAATACCATATATAGGTACCCATAATATTTACTCGTGGAAGATTAAGTAGCATAACGTAAATTCAGTACTTTACTTTCAGTTTTTAAGCCTTTTGTAGATAATCGGATTAATAATATTTTCCAATTCATATGAGGACTTCGAGACTAACTTAAAAAGAGGTATATAATAAATCTGCAATATCTCGGGCGGGACCCAATTAGAGGCCACACCTCTCGATGTTTTTCTTTACAATTATGAACAATTTAGAGGCGAATAGGAATTTCATTTCATTCTACAATCTTTGGAATTAAAGTCTAGCTGCTCGTTAAACATAGCAACTGCATAAGGTATATGTAAGTATTTTGTTGTTTCAGTAGGTACATACGTGCAAAATGTATAAATTTCTTCATAGTATCATAACCATAGCAAATAACACAACAGATCCTTACAAAGTTTAAACTGTAGTTTCATCTTGGCAAGTTGCAATCTGGATTGTGCATACAAGAACGAAGCGAGATGTCCTAATTTCATTGTTCTAACGAGATTCACTATGCAGTATCTAATCTGCAAGTAAATTCCGAGATATTGTTTCATCCAAATCATCATCATAACAAGATAATTATGTTTCTAGAATAAGAGCCCATTATATAATTTTATGTTGTAGTACACAAATAAATCTTATCTTATCTTATAAGTATTGGATCAGATTAGAAATGAGGAGATATGTCGGAGCCTTCGGACGTCCACTGCTGGGCATGGGAGGCCTATGCCCAGCAGTTAATGATTTCCTGTCGGACGCAGTTTGCATCCACCGTATACTGGCAGACAATGATCATCGTGTTGGTGGACGTCCTACGCTGCATTTGCCGATGCGTGGTCTCCACTCGATACACTTATGGTATTATACTTCATAGTACATGGCAAACTTTTGGTTATACTTATTTACTCTAACAAAGTATTTTAAGAGAAAGAAAATCTAATACGTAAAATTACTTTGGTAAGCTAGCGCTATAATATAATGTTACCTCATACTCGGCTAAATTCAGGCACTTCTATGCAACCTACAAACTAAGTCTTCAAGGTAAGAAATGCAGAACGTTTTTCCTAAAGCTTTTTAGGTTTGCGACGCTGGAAATATTATTTTCTCTTTTCTTATTTTCAGTTTACACATTTCAGTCGGCTTCCTCGCATTTTCAGGTGAAAAGTTTTAAAGAATAGCCTTTAGAGGCTTAGAGGTAAAGTATAGGTACTTGGGACTTAGGATTAAGTATCTACTTTTACTGAGGCCTATTTTAAAACGATTATAAATACATAATGATTATTTTATTTCCCACTGCTGGGACACAGGGACTTCGTTCTTGACGATAGAGAAACGTCCTTAATTCACCACGCTGGCTAAGTACAATGTTGGTGAATGTCACGTGTCCTTCCGATGTTTGGCTACTTCCCATTTGGTAAGCTTCCCATTTGGTAAACCTCAAACTGTACCTACTAAAAAGTTGCGTTTGGTAAACATTTTATATGTCATACATTCAGTCCCATTTCGTAAACATTTAAGTAATGACATGTATTGTTTCCCATTTGGTAAACTTTTAATTGAAATGGGTACATTCAAGTAAAAAATCAAACACGAAACTGATGATAATATTGTCACATATATTTCAATAAAAAAAATTATAGAGTAATACAAGCAACTCGTGATAATTGGTTCAAACAAATTTCCAATGATATTTTTTCACTTTTGTAATCGCCGAGTAGATTGTTAATTCGTATATCATTTTGGATAGACTTTTTTCTTCTTTTTGATATAGTTTCTTCATTGTTATAAAATCTGAAAAAGAAAATTGTGTGAATTAAAGAATATTGTACGTATTTGACGACCCTGTTGGCGTAATGGTCACCATGCCGGACTGCCACGCAGATCCCGGGTTCAATTCCCGGTACGGTCAACATCTATGTGATGAGCAAAGTTGTTAGATGTGGTCTGGCATTTCAAAACCAATATCTCATTTCAATAAGCATTTGACTCTGACTGTACCGCACTAAAATAATAATACAATCATGGTTTACCAAATGGGAATAAATGTATGAAGTAACAAATTGTTTACCAAACGCAACTTTTTAGTAGGTAAAGTTTGAGGTTTACCAAATGGGAAGCTTACCAAATGGGAAGTAGCCTGTTTGGCTACTTCCCATTTGGTAAGCTTCCCATTTGGTAAACCTCAAACTGTACCTACTAAAAAGTTGCGTTTGGTAAACATTTTATATGTCATACATTCAGTCCCATTTCGTAAACATTTAAGTAATGACATGTATTGTTTCCCATTTGGTAAACTTTTAATTGAAATGGGTACATTCAAGTAAAAAATCAAACACGAAACTGATGATAATATTGTCACATATATTTCAATAAAAAAAATTATAGAGTAATACAAGCAACTCGTGATAATTGGTTCAAACAAATTTCCAATGATATTTTTTCACTTTTGTAATCGCCGAGTAGATTGTTAATTCGTATATCATTTTGGATAGACTTTTTTCTTCTTTTTGATATAGTTTCTTCATTGTTATAAAATCTGAAAAAGAAAATTGTGTGAATTAAAGAATATTGTACGTATTTGACGACCCTGTTGGCGTAATGGTCACCATGCCGGACTGCCACGCAGATCCCGGGTTCAATTCCCGGTACGGTCAACATCTATGTGATGAGCAAAGTTGTTAGATGTGGTCTGGCATTTCAAAACCAATATCTCATTTCAATAAGCATTTGACTCTGACTGTACCGCACTAAAATAATAATACAATCATGGTTTACCAAATGGGAATAAATGTATGAAGTAACAAATTGTTTACCAAACGCAACTTTTTAGTAGGTAAAGTTTGAGGTTTACCAAATGGGAAGCTTACCAAATGGGAAGTAGCCCGATGTTTGCCTATGAGTATTTTTTAGCTTACCACGGGGCTGTTGCTGTGTGAATTGTCCAGTAATATTTATTTATTTACTTACTTCATTCCTCGATAAACGAACTATCCAACACTGATTATTTTTTCAAATCGGACCAGCGCCAGCGGTTCTTGAGATTAGCACTTTCAAACAAATAAACAAACTATTCAGCTTTATAATATTAGTATAGATTAGTCGTTTATTATCCACTGAAACTTATCTGGCTCATACAAACAACTAAACAAAAGTAGGAACATTCTTCCAAACTTGCTCGAAGTAATCACAACATAGCTAACCTTCTTATGAAGAAAATAATACATTTTTATTGTATTATTACGTCAAACTAATATTTATTGTAGCATAGTGTAATGTAGGTCCGGCCTAAGAAAAGTAGGTACTCGATCCGTGGCTTTCATCAAGCTATGAGATTTATTTACCAGAAGATAGGATAATAATTAGACAAGAATATAAGTAAAAATACAAAACAACAATAACAATAAATATTGCTGGACAATTCACACAGCAACATCTATCCCCGTGGTAAGCTCGAAGCTTGTGTTACGGGTGCTAGATATCTGACTTAGGTACTTAATATAATTATACTCGTACATACATTGATAGATACTTTATTAAGGAAAATAATTCTGTGACAGAAACATCATCTGAAAAATCTTGTTTTTTTTTTTGTAAAGAGCAAAAAATTACCTGGTTTTACCTTGCTGCCCCTATATCTTAATTATACAAACATTTTTCACCCTTATGAAACACAGCTGTTTACATAGTACGCTGGACCCTATTAGCAGGTTTTTAGGCAGAGCTTCCTACGTTATTTTAATTTTGTTGCGAATAAAGAAGACTAACAAATTTACTAGAAGTTTACAAATACCTACATAAATGAATGACATTTCATTTTTAGTAAGAATAAGTTTTCCATAACGTTATCTAATGGTTTTTAATTTATAAACTTGTGGTGGTAAACATACCTACAGAAGAAGGGCAGCTTTGTTGTGAATAGGTTACTGCCAATACCGATTTACTGCGATCCCTAAATCAGCTAGTCGTTGTGATCATACAATTAATCATATAGGTAAATCAAATATTTCAATAATTCGTTTACCAATTTTCTTATCGCTATAAGAATGAAATATTGCTAGAGATAAAACGAGTAAGAGACCCGTCGTGAAGGGATTCCACACACGGTGTGTTTTTAAATGTGATTAATTTGTTTTCGCAAACATTTTTGTTGTTCCAAAGGTTTGCACGAGCCGAAAATTAGGGTACAACTTGCTAATGAGTTGCCATTTTGTTATAATAAACGAGAGAATGTAAATGAGAATAACATAGTTTTGGCTAAGTCGTTTCAAATAGGTAGGATTTTAATCCAATTTATAGTGCATGCCCCGCGCATAATACGAAAATTCCACCGTTGAATTTTAAAATATTTTTGCATTCGATAATAATAAGAAAGGTTGAAATCGAACAAATACTAAACCGGTGTTAATAGAGTTTATTTTTATTAAATAGTGATTGACTCACATACCGAAGCTCAAATTCTAAATACTAGAAATAATATACCTATAAAAAAAATGTCTAATGGTGTTTGTCGTGATTATGATGATATTGTATCCATTTTTATATTGGATTCTGTCTACCGCATCCGTTTGAAGTTACAATATAATTATCTTTTGTGAGACCACACCGATATATAGACATCTATACATAATTATAACAGAGAACACAAAACCCATACAATGAGTTTGTTGACCTAATTATGTACACGACTGAAATTATCAATCCTACAAATCTATTTAATCAGAAACACTTTGACGTAGGTTAACACCTAATTATGTATTGGGCTTGAATTTTAATTCATACGAAATCTTATAATAAAAGTAAAATATACATAGTAAGTAATATAAAAGCTGAGACCTATTAAAATGGCCTGACTTTAGTGGACAGTTAGAATAGAAGCGCTGGTCGGGCTGTCTAAACGCCGTGTACTTATCGTCTTGTTCAGAGCCATTCATCCGCCCTTATCTAACCAGCACTAAAGCATAATAACTTTATTTATAGTTGGAGACAATTATTGCTGTAAGTTTTTCTCATATAAATTAGGGGTTAAAATTACCAGAAACTTTTTGTGGTTTTGACTGCAACTTAACTAATTTATATTCTACTACCTTCTACGGCTTCTACCCCTTGGCTTTTTAGGGTTCCGTAGCCAAATAGCAAAAACGGAACCCTTATAGATTCATCATGTCCGTCCGTCCGTCCGTCCGTCCATCCGTGTGTCACAACTTTTGCTTTGTTTTATATCTTTTGCTTATTACCTATTCCACTCACAAGTCTAGAAGTAGATATTTGACGAAATATAACAAAACTAAATTTGCGCGTGCCAACTTTCGAAGGCCAAATTGATAAAGTTGTACCTGTTTCCGAACAATACAGCACATAATGTACAGTCACCAAAATAATAATGTTATTATAGTTCAATTTTACACAGCAACCCCGTTACGTAAAAAAAAATCTCTCAATTATCCTCACTAAAACCAATGTTAAAAGACCAGAAGAAAGAGACAGATACCTATACTAGACAGAGACAACATGTATGTACATGAATTACCTGGTTTTACAATACCTGGACCCCATCAGACGACTTGAACCGTATTAGCAATTAGCACCTCAGCTCCAGCGCAACGTAGCAAATCATGGTACGTATTTATTCTCCTAGATACAAAATAACATTAACAACGTTATCAAGACGACTGTACCTGTGTGTAAACATTAGAGCTATAAAGCTCGCCAAATGCTCTGTTCGTGACAATATGAACCGTTGCTCAGAATAGCGCTTGGTAACTGTTAGTGCTTACCTATGTTTCTTGAAAGTTTTGTAAGGAAAATCCTTTAAAAACATTTTATTTGTAAGGATTTCAGGTTAAATACATTATATTTTAAAATATAGGGTGACATACAATTTGAGTTTAAATCCGACCGACATTTATATCATAGTTTAAGTTACCCGTTTCATGTTCAAATATTCTAGACAGGTCTAGGCAGCTCTAGTCTTAAGCGCTCTACACACCGCCCGCCGGCACAGCCCGGCGGCCCAACCCGCCGGCCTTATTTTGTAGGCCGCCGGCTTTATTTAGTACAAAATAAGGCCGGCGGGTTAGGCCGCCGGGCTGTGCCGGCGGGCCGCCGGCTTTGGTGTGTAGAGCGCATTAGATAAAAAATGTTTACAAACATTGTCCGTGCGGTACCACATCCCTATCTATTATAATGTATAAACAGGCAATTAAATAGTAGAAGCAGCTGCCATCTAAATCTGAGGTGGTGAGATCATCTTTGAGGCGGGCGTGCCCACAGTAATGGAGCATTGACACAAATAATTACTGAAAACCAAGATTGTGACTAAGCTTTTATATGTATGTCAAACACGTGATATTAAGGCACGTTAATGAATGAACGAAATGAACCTATTGGGGTTCATAAATAAATAATAATAAACAAATAATGTCCAGCAATATTTATTTATTTATAAGGCATTGGGGTTCATTTCGTGCATTCATTTACAGTGAATGATGGCTGAAATGATGATAATCATCAGTTGATAATAAATAATCATAATACAAAATAACCGACAACTGTACAGGCAGTCAGATTTTTTTAAGGCATAAAATGGATTTCACTTTGATGCTATCAGATTAAGGCCAAGATTTTTTTGTTCTAAATAGTTTTTTTTAATTGGTACCTATATATTTAACTGTTATCTAGGGCGATTGTAGTAAACACAGCCCGCAATAATAAATAAACTAGTTCAAAGTCTTTTGTGGTTATCATAATACAAAGAACACCGTTCTTTGTCTATAGCCTGAATACCACAATCAATGGAAGCCCAAAATAAGTCAAGCACCATCTTTCAACGACCACCATTGATAGATTTTTTACGACTTCCTACAGTGTTTATTGTAAGAACACATTAATATAGTCAGAACTTAAGTGTTTCAATTTTCAAATTGCGACTATGCTATTTTTACTTTGTAGAGACAGCCTTTTAATCCCCTTTTGTACCATTTTCCTAAATACAATCTTGTGTTTTTGGCGAAATTTAAATAATTATCTGCTCATAATACAAGTTTTATAAATTAGTATATTAATGTAACTTCTTTTAAGTTTTACTTTTTTTCTTTTTCGTTTTCTCGAATATTTTTTTACAGAGCTATTACTGTTACTGCATCCCATTGTTGGGCAAAGACCTTCCCACATTTCAAAGTAATTTTGATTCCCCGAAATATTCTCCCACTTTTGGTGAACACAGTGCAGTTCGTTGCGCCATCTTACGCGTTAATCAATACTAATAATTAACAGGTTTCCTTATTATAACGCATATTTTTAAGAAGTTTCATTCAAAAATCTTACAAATACCTACGTGTTTATACAAAATTTCAACTAAAATATAATACATTTTTATTAAACGCTTAAAAATAGCTTGTAATAGAGTCATTGTTGTTGACTTGCAACGATGATTATAATTTTTATGCGGTTAGCATCCTGCATCATAATAATTTCATGGTGCGACCGACAGTCTGACTCAAACGCTGATGTCATAAAACGGTTTAGAAACCGCCACTATGTTCGGACACAATAACTGCATAAATAGATACCTAGCATACCTACCAAGAGTTTCTACGATAAATCGTTCATACTAGAACGATCTGTATTCTTTTCGGTTTAATAGCTCTTAAAGGTAGAAGTTGATAATGCGAAATAATATGTTTCTTCAGGAATATTGATAAAAAACTAGTTTCCGGCTTTTCTCGCGTTTTAGTTAACTTTCCCATGTTAGGTATACTTAATGGAGTTTTCACTTTCATACATTCACTTTACAATCTTTCGTATTTATAATTTCTATTATTAGGATGGTCAAACCCAGTAGTAGTAGCGGATTCGATTTCTTCTGGTATGGGTGTTTTTATGTGGAAAATATCTAAGGCTCAACAGTAACCTGGGACTTGTAAGCCGCTTTTGCTTTGGAAAACACTAGCTTTCCTTCATAATGGCGTGGGTTTGAACTCTTTTTCAAACTTGTGAATGAATCTTCTTGAAAATGTATCTTAATGGAACCTATTAATTAAATATTTATTATCCACACTGAGTTCATAATAACACTTATTCTAAGATAAAGAAAATTCTTTAACCTACTTATCGGTCACCTATTGTTTTGAGTTCAAACTGTAGTTTCTAGATTAAAGCTATAAATTTTATGAGTAAGAAAACATACAAAGAAATTTATTGACAACTAGTTGACCCACCCGCGGCTTCGCCCGCTTTCTATAGTTTTCTCACCTTTTAAACCTTCCCTGGGCTACTAAGAACATTTCAAGACCAAAACCAACAAAATCGGCCCGGCCGTTCCCGAGATTTAGCGAGACTAACGAACGGCGATTCATTTTTATTTATAAAGATAATTGCATTGTAGAATTTAGGAATTGCAAACGTCCTAAAGTATCATTGAACGGACTAATAAAGCTCAAACTTAAATATTAGGCCGTCTTAATTAAATGTAAACCCTGTTGGACTTGATAATACGTAATTTGACAAAAGCCGTGTTGGCTAAGTAGGAGCCAAAGTCAAATGCCAAAGCCAGGCTGCGGCCTGTCGGGCTCGAGGTAGATACGAGCGTGTGTCATGGGCACAGATAGTGTTAACGCGGTAAAATCCTAGCAGTAAGCAAAAACGCTAAGACATAGAGTTTTACAAGCAAACAAAAAGTGAAAAATAAACAGCTCTTTCGCAAAAAGTACATTGGCATGTTATTTCAAAGAGCAAAGGTGGAAGTGTGCACTTACCCTTATTACGTTTCTTGTACGATCTTATAACGCTCCTTCTCATTATTCTGAGTGTTTTTGTTCACGTTTCGTAAGTAACGCTTGAACCATTTGCTTGTTTGATTTGGCCTTCAAAGAAAAAAAGGATCGAGTAGAGACAGCGTCTCCTGTAATTTTTTTTTCATTTGTGTCTAACTTAAGTCCTGAACCAAAGACCGTATTTGTATTCTACAGAGAAGAAAATAATCAAATGTAAGTCTGTTATAAACAAGCCATGGTGTTTGCGGGCTCCGTGTTATTAACATATTCGTCCTTATGTTTTACTTAGTGCTGTATGTGAAAATATAAGAATAAGTATATTTGAAAGTCGCTTAACACATTTAATGACCCAAGACCGGCGTTGCTAATCCGTACTGTAGTTACGAGCGTGTGTCATGGACGTTGATTGTGTTAACGCAAATGGTATAATCGGCTCACCACTCGACTTGGCAATTGCATCGAATAATGATAAATAAAAACAGCTAGTCAAATAAGACAAGATTACTTCATTTTCAAAATTTTCGTGAGTTACACTATTCGTTTTATCGAATCGTCGAGGGTGTTTACACTCCTTAGTTAATACGTGAGTAATTCCCGTTTTATAAAATAAAAAGATTATTCCATCACCACAAAAAACTAATTTTTTTCTCAGTCTCAAGACGACAGTTTACAAGCAGGTTATTCGAAGATTAATGCGGCTTAGCTTAAGAGGATTTCACAAACCCTTTAAAAATGTAGAGTTACTTTAGAATTTTCCTCAAAGAGCTGTCTTGAAAAGTCGAGTTACGATAGCTTTATAAATTAATAAACTCTTTATGAGGTGTTTCAGTTCTTTGGAAGTCCATGACATTTTTCTTCATGAAGTATTCAAAGACTAAGGGTATGTAGAAGGTTTGCTGGTAAGATAACTTTGAATGTGTTTACTTGGCGTGTATAGTTTTTAATTAGCTCTCTATTAATTCCTTGTTTATTATTGTAGTTTTATGTAGCTGCTGTAGTATTTCCTTAATCAATAAATTATACTTTTCAGTTACTTACCTATACAACAGTCGCGTATGCTCATAACGATTTAAACTTATCTAATTGTATTTTAAAGGATTTAGGATAACAATAAAATATTTGAAAACAAGCTTAAATATAGGAAAGCCCGGGCACAGAATATATAATTGCCCAGGAAAGGTTTGGTGTAATAAAGAATGTACTCTTTATATTTTTTCTTTTTAATAATTTCATGATATAGATAGATACATAGAATTACTTTATTGTAGACCAATAATAAGATAACATTAATATGAATGAGATTCTATATAAAAAAACTATTGCTGTTAGTCTCACTAAAATTCAGTAACGGCTGGGCCTATTTAGCTGATTTTGGTTTTGAAATGTTTATAGTTGTCCAGTAAAGGTTTAAAATTGGCTATTGAGTTATAAAAACTTCCTGTACACCTCGTTTTATTAACACACTAGCCGACCGCCAACAGCTTCGCTTGCTTTTTTTTTCATAAAGTATAGCCTATAACCTTCCTCGATAAATGGACTATCCAACACTGAAAGAATTTTTTAAATCGGACCAGCGGTTCCTGAGATTAGCGCGTTCAAACAAACAAACTCTTCAGCTTTATAATATTATATATATATAGTATATAGATTTCCCTTGTACACCGTGTACAGCGCTTGTATCATGGTACTTTTTGGTACCTACGTGGAAATGAGCATGTTTGCTACATTGGATCGTCAGCTAAACAAAACTCGTGAGCTCATCCACCGCGTTCACGCCTATTCTGAGAATTTATAAGTGTACAAAATAAATCCAGTTTTATGTATTCTTTAAGCTTTTAATATTATTTCAGGATTGGAACGAGCTGTTGGGATATAATAATTTATATTTAAGTCCTTGACATCCGAGTATTTTTTCCGATATACTTAAAAAAATAGGTTGATTCTTGTACAGTCAACAACAAAAATATAGACACAGTCTTATCTATGAAATGAATAATACGACGTATTTACTGAAAAACGCATGCTATACACAATAACCTTTAAAATTATCTTCGATTCTTAGAATTAAATCAGCTAAATTTTTATTCATTTTATTTTATTAGGTATATGGGCACTCAAATAATCATTTAATCCTGATTCCACTCTAAATTAAGATATATAGGACACAATCTAGTCATACAAGTCTGCCCACACTAACATTAATTGCAAAGTTTTGCAACGTTACCGTCTGGTGTCCTTGATTTGAGTTATACAATGCGTTTAAAAAAACTGATTTGCATTGAATAAGTCTTTTGGCAAAATAGGTCCTTTGAAATGATGCGACAATTCTCTTGGAAACTTCAAAATTATGTCACGATTCGAAGTATTTCCATAGTTATTAAAAGATTCAAAGAATAATACTAACAAATAAAAATAAATAACAAAGAATAAAATAACAAAGGATTAAAAACATCCTATGGATTTTGCAATTAACAAAGGTTTGAGTTGTAAAAATCAAATTGTTGACTTTGACATACTTAAGTACTTACGTTTTTTTACAAAATTTATTACTTAAAAAAAATCAAATTATATTTGAGGATATCCATTCCATAATAAAGGGAGATGTAGGTAGTTGACTATGATTGGGCGTTATAATTATATTAGCAAAAATTTTTATTAAATTCCTAGTCACGGTTTGCACGTGATTGTAGTCGCTAAGCAAGTCGGCCTAAAACCGACTAAAGGATTAATACACCAGAAGAAAGACGTCGTTCTCTGCACTATACTAATTTACTGCGATAACCAACCAGGCAATCACGCTTACTCAACACATTCTGTTAACAAAAACAGAGATTGCACTATAAATGCATTACTTAGGTAGACTTAAGTCGAAATCTCCACCAACACTCTAAACAAGAACTAGTAACTCCGTCTCAACTACGAAAGCTAGCTTCAAGCAAAAACTAATAATGGGAGATGAAAGTTTATGTGGTCGTTACCGCAGAATCACGGTATCAGCTCAGTTTAACCGCGGATTAGGAACTTTAGATGGTTTTGATGCTATTCTCAATCAACATTAGGTATACCTTACTTGCATTAAGGTTAACGTATGAACATTTTAAACGCAAAGCTACTTGCAGAATAAAAATTCGAGGTGAGAACTAATTAATGAAATTATCAAGCACTAAGAATTTTCCGCCAGCAGCTTGGCTTTTCCCACGGTAAAAGAGAGGTTTTGTGTTTCGTAGCGGTTTTTGAGATTTTGTATTTTTACATTGTGTATCCGAAATGGATTAAGTTGTTGAAACTTGTTTATCATATGACCTTACTTATGTAAATTTTACACAACTTAGCATTATTATTCTTCTTTCATATGTATGCTATAATAAAATTATGTGTCTATAATTTTAGTAGGATAGTCGTTATATAGTATTGAGTTATGTTTCAACCCAAACCAAGAAGAGTCGCAGTATGAGTTGAGCGGTTCGATAAGGTACCTATTTTCTTCTGCACACAAGCTTCACTCAAATCAATAAAGATCTCACTCACGCAAAATTAAAAGAAAATATCCACTTGTTTAAACGTAATTATGAGCAGGAAAGGAAATGAAACTCAGCAGATATTCTTTTTGATGTGCGTCAACAATATTCGCTCGTAGAACACGAACAATCGCTTTAAAAGGTTGAAACCTTAACATTTCCGCTCAGAGAATCACGAAAGAAAGTTTTATTGAAATTCGTTACAGGGCTTTTAAAACCATTTCGCCTCTTGAATATTAATAAGGTTCAAGTCCTACTTTTTATCAATTTCGGCATTTTCCAATATCGTTTTCGAATCGTTCCCTACTTTAAAAGTTTAATCAATTTTGGTTTGATGAGTTAATTGTATAAATGACATCTACGTATTTTGCTCCACAGCTTTTTGATATTCATTTCTTATTTTATTTAGCAATAGAACAATGTTTATTTTTCTAGTCATGCAAGATTACTTGTGTATACATTTTTCTGTGCTTAAACCTAAACTCCAAATGATAATTTAATAGAAATTCGCTTCAGTAACAATAGTAATATTAATTATACTCTTGTTACATTCAAGCGAATTTTATAATACCTCTTTATGTAATACCAAGCGTTCTAATTCTAAGAAACTTTCGAAGAGTTACGGCATGAAAACTATTCGATTTCGTTCCCAATCCGATAACTCCTAGCTGAAGAGTTAGAAGTACTATACAGCGGTGGCTAAGATATATAAACGAATTAGATCGTTTGTTTTCAACGGGAATTGATACCAGAATTTGCTGGAATAATGGAACACATATATATTTTTTTAAATTTGCGATCTGTAAGAAAAGTGCGCGTGCGCTGCTATAACTATTTGATTATAGAACAAAATAATCATTATAAAACCCTTAAGTTCATAGACCTCTTATGCCATTTAGCTGGAAATTAGCTGTGTAATAAAGACATCCATGTACACAACCGTTATTAACATACAGGCCTTCAAAATATGGCAAAAATAATTCATAGTCTGTAGGAACGAATAAAAAGATTATCTGTTCTTTATCGAGGGTTAAGCAATAAATTTGCCCTATTACAATTTAACGGGAACTTTTATGAATGTATCGTTTTTGCGAATATATTTCCCTAGTTAAATCTTTCCTTACGTAACTTCTGAGCTCCCAACAGTATAACTTATTTATGAAAGAAGTTTTACGATGTTTTTATTGGATTTAGTATGAATAGTGGCTTCACGTAGTTTATTGTATAGATTTGGGCTTCTAGTATTTTACTTTTGTTTTATGGCACAATGTTAAATTGGTTTAGCTCTTATCTTTGGCAAATGGCAATACCTACGTATAAAACTAAAACTAAGAGTAAGCTACTCTTAGTTTACCATACGCCTACGAGTATAAATATCGAAATATATTTTTTCATCAAAACCTTGTGTGGACAATTTATCTTATAGGAAATTTTATCTTTATAGAAATTGAATAAGGATAAAAATATAAATTTATTTTATTTATCGAACAAAATCCTCAGCCTATATACATTACCTATAATACGTACTTATAGCTCAACGTTAAACTTTAGTGGTGACTTAGATAGGTACTTCAAGTGTACAACGCGAAAACACAAACTTACCTCGTCATTCAAGACCATAACTCATATTAAACTTCTCTACACCACAGCTACACATCCATATTCATAAGTTAAATTAGATTCACTCGCCATTTGTCTTGTCGTCTCTAGTTGTTGGAGGCAAACAATATGATGTATTGAAAGGCAAACAGTTTGGTGCAGTTCAGTTTATGAAGCATGAAATATGGTACTTAATGGCTAATTCGTTTGATACATTGAAGAGTTCATGCTTGGCGTTTTTAATTTTTAAGTAAAAAAGAGAATCAAACAATTATATGAAACTATTATACATAGAAAAGATTTGTGGATTTAATCGCATCTATACCAGAGCCCAATCTGTCGTCCATTCACAGATCACCTTCGGACGTTCAACGTCATAAGTCATAACTAATCATCAATCGATACATAACTCGATATACTTTTTTATAAATACTATACTTATTGACTGATCTACAATATTTCAATTTTAATGTATTGTGACTAGGTACTCTGCTTATTTCGTCGTCCACAATCAACCTAGTTTTTGACAGCAGATCTATAACAATTAAATTCCCATCTCCCTCAGGTTGGCAACATCTTGCTGTGACATAAACAATTAAACATGGCGTCGTGTCAAATGTTTATTTCAAAGTAAATTGCAGATTTAAAATATTGCAGTGTTTATTAAAATTGCGAGTTCCGAGTGAGCGATATGTTGCAAATTGACGTAATTTGATTCTTCTCTTGAACCCGTGACATGTAAACGTTGCTTTAAATTCCATTGGATCTAGTGTTATAACCTGCGCAATTAAAAGTGAATTCTGTAAATGGCGGCGGGTAGGTATGGTACGGTTGGCAAAACAATTTCTCAAACAGGCCGGCGTCACGACGAATTTCCCATACAAACATAATACCAAAATTATTTGTAATTCGAGCATATTTCCACGGTATTATTGTATTATTATTATCTAAATAGTATTTTTATCTAGGTCCCTACAGAGTTTTTTTTACAAAATACTTATTTTAAATGAAATTATTTTTTTAGTAAAGTAAAGTAAAGAGTTTAAACAACTTTGCGTTATAAACCCGGCGCTTTTATAAAGGTCCTCAATGTGATCATTCATACGAACGCTTTTAAATCACTTTCGTCTCGTCCCTCGCTTTAGAAAGCCGTGGGAATTTTTTTTTGCTAAATAACTAGCTATAGCGATTTGTGTTGCTAGAAGAAGAAAGAAAAAAAGGACATTCTGGGTACATCCTCTGAATGAACAGAGATACTTAAAATAACAGTTTGTGACACTGTACGAAGATTCGACAAGTATACAAGATTTGACGAATTATTGGAATATTTCTACTAATACTCATCGTACTAATCGCAGCGCCGGCGTTTTTTTAATAGTGTGAATAATAATAAAAAGTTTCATACGGCCTATTACCAGCACTTTTCGTTGAAAATGCAACACTGCTCGATAAAAAAGCGTCGCGTTCTAAAATCGCCGACGTGTGAACACGTACTTGGGTATGCCTAAAACGTTCAAATAGAACATAATTATTATGTTCTATTTGAACGCTTTTTTAACGGACGTTAAAAAAGCTCTCGTGCGAATTAGGCCTGACTGACTATTTTTTTGTAGCGCGTACTTCACTGTGTGAGTATAGACAGCGATAGAGAGTGAGCGAGAACGCATGCGAGCGGACGCCATTTATAATTCGCTTCTATATGTGCGCAGGTTATACTTTATTTTACAATGCAAACTCTTTTGTATATATTAGTCCTAGAATACATAGCAATGTAATGTACATACATATTTAAGGCACTATTTTATTATTTAACTCCTAAACTGCCTCTTTTTGGAGAGAGTACCTAAAAGTTTGGAACCAAGAAAAATATAGAAGCTTTTTCCGAAAATAGGATAGCTTCACCGGGTTTAGATATTATAGTGTTCAATGATTCATTCATCCGGGTAGAAGTAGAATTACGAACACATTACTTTTTAAATCAGTATCTCATCTCTACCTACTATGATTGTTTATTTGAATAATTATTCTTTGCTATTGCGAAATTGCGATGTCATAATTATTCAGTGTTTTAAGAGTTCGAGCTAGTAACATCGATGTTCTAACAACTGTTTTTATATGCGATATTGAACATCTGACTCTGATTTACAAAATAACGTTCCTCCCGCAGCAATATTTTACATAAATATTGTTTTTGTTATTTTCGCGTGAATAGTATCTGCAATTGTGTTTACTATGTTTTCTCACACGAGTATAGATCGTAAACCATTGATCTTTATAGAGGTTGGACAAACAGAATTTTTAGATAGATTGAGTCATAAAGTGCGGGTGGGTGGCTATTGACCGTCGGATTACGATACTTGATGATCTTTGCAGGTGTGGCCGAACTCTGCTGTTTACTACGAGCTATTAAGCCTTGAAATTAAATGAAATGAAATTTGTTTATTGTTTAAACTAAGTCGGTACAAAAGATCTTAATATTATAAAGCAAGAACAACAGTTTGTCCATTAATTATGAACGTATAACGTGCGCAATTAGAAATGAGTTCTGTAAATGGCGTCCGCTCGCATGCGTTCTCGCTCACTCTCTATCGCTGTCTATACTTTTATCCTTGTTTTGCCAATCGTACCATACCTACCCGCCGCCATTTACAGAATTCATTTTCAATTGCGCACGTTATACAATATTTGTAAGTATAAAAATATTCTTAACTACGAAGTTTTGTTGAATTTCGTAATCAAATGATGATTTTTATACCAATATATCCATGAATTAGGATGATGTGAAACTACAACTTTATTACTACGGGTGTATTTGGGAGAAATATGATCTGCCTATTTTATTAAAATAAACAAACAGATCAGGTCCGTAAAGATTACAATTTGCGTTCGGGTGGAAACGGCATCAGGGATCTTGTGATGAAGTCTATTGTACTACACCCGAGGGGTCGACTTAGTTGGCTTACATAAATAGAGTTGATCGACGAGAGAGCTAACTGTTTAGTCTGTAGGTCTAAAAAACTGTCGTGGTTTAACTTATTCTTTTTCGGTTTAACTTGGTAGCCTTAACAAATTTATAAAGGACGTGGATTTCGCGTGTGTACAATTTTTTTTTTATATTTATTTATAATTACAAAAATTACATGACGTATAAAACTAAGGCTTAAACTAAAAACCAATTATTGGTTTGTCCGTTAAGCTTTGAATCTCTTAATTCTGAAAAATTCTGTTGGTGTATTATGCCATAGCTTCACTAGTTATTATAATGTTCTGCGGCATGGCATTTCGATTTATCTTGAATCGTTAGTATAGAAAATCAATACTTTGACATAAAATTATATTAAGTTTATACGATATTATTCAATTCCATCCTATAGCTATATCCTGTAAGCTATATTGCGTATATCTTTATCTTCTAATTTTTTCAGAACATAAACTATCACATTTACTACATACATTTAGGGTAGATAAGACTATAATTAGGTATTACTTATTTATTTTATTTCCTCAATAAAATTTCTAGGATGGAATGTTTTAAACAATAGACATGTTGCATATGCGTGTTGATGCATCGCACCTAAAATATATTTATTTTTAGTAACATTTACTTAGTATATTTGCTGATCACAGACAGTTGTGAACTAACAATAGTCTGTCGTGTTCCCTTGTTAGAAACTCGCTGACCTCTGGGTTCGCGGTAAGGTCCAGGGTTGGCGGAATGATTTGCAAATGTATTCGATTAGGTACAAACCCGACTCGAATTTCGTGGATACTCATTTTAGCAAAGTTATTTTTTTGTGCTTTTACTAGAGAAAGTTTAGAAAAACATTGTCAAGCTTGAAAGCATTTTATAATTATTTTTTTTAATTCTTTGTAAAAAGGTTTTAATATGTATCTAGATATCAGTATATTTTAGTGTTTATTGTACATAGTTCAAAGTAATTTTATTTGCAATCATGATGAAGAACTATTATATAAACAGTTCTGGACCCGGACGGGAACAGCGTCTATTTAAATAAAACATATTTTATAATATATTATGTCATCCATTTTATAAAACGGGAATTACTCACGTATTTACACAGGAGTTAAACAACTCAGGAGCACGGCGGGACGCTCACTCCTCCTGATAAAGACTACTCTTGATGTGGTCGAAACGTCGAGAGTTGTTTAACTCCTGTGTAAATACGTGAGTAATTCCCGTTTTATAAAATGAATATTATAACTCACGAAAATTTTGAAAGTGAAATATTATGTCATGTTTAGTCATCATAAACAGTGACTGTGTCTTTTCCCATGGAGGGTCTTGCGGCTAAATATAAACGTTTCAGGCGGTGCATTGTGGTTAATTAGACACAGTCGAAAGGCCGCTTGTAAAATAATTCGTGGAACTAAAACAGTGATCTCAAACAACATATCAAGTCCTTAAACTCCTTAATATTTCTGCATTCGCCGCCTCGATTCGATACGCTGCGTTTGTTTCCAGTTTGTTTGTAGTTGAATACAGGACATAAAAATAAAATGATGATGTATAACATGCTTGTGATTGTATTAGATACACAAACAGGTTTATAATTTAGTTAATATTATTTTTAATTCTTATAGATTGCTATTCGAGCTTTTGATAAATTCAGCTTTTTCGAAATAATAATCCGATTTATTGCAAAAAAATTGCTGTAGGTAAGTATATTAGAACTTTCTCGTTTCTATATCTTTATTATTATTACTATTCTCTTCAATATCAGTATCCGGACGAAAATTATAACATACCTTACACCAATCTGTTTAAGACTGGCTATGAAAGTTTAGGAACTCCCGTTGTTAAGCGTCCTATCAAACGCCCTAATATACAGATTATTCCCTTGTGACCTACTTTAATGTGGATATGTCTGCTTTCTTAATTATGTGATTTATGATAGATGCCGACACTTTTTATGGCTGAGTGGATAAATCACTATCTCCATTGTTTTATTTTCGTTTCTCGACGTTATAGCTTTTAGATTGAGTCATAAAAGCTTTTAAGAAGATAAATCTGTCTTTCACCGCCTTGTTTCAGGCGTTTATTCCGAACAAATACCAAAATGAATAGGTTGTTTAGTAGCTGAATAGTGTTAGCCTCTTTTTCTAAATCTACTCTAGTTCTGTCTAGGGAGTTATTGACCCATTCGCTGCTCAGTGTCAGTCTGCTAATATTCTTGGGAAAACTTAATATTTTGTTGAGACCAATTCATTCGTTCGCTCATTCTGTATTTACATTAGTATTTAACTAGCAATTTCCTCTTGTTACTAAGGTTGTTAGACACTCGATAGTACTACCTAGATGTTGCAGCTTCAAGATTATTATCCAATTCCACATAAAACGACTTTAAAACCATTGTTAATGACACACACGGGCGGAGAAGAGGTGGTACCTACTTCCGGTAGCGGCTTTTCAAAATTCAGATTTGGTAAGAGTTTAAACTGATACTAATAATTTATTTATCAATGTGTGGGCATCTTACAGTTTTTGACACCATTCAGTCATTTCTCAAGGACTTCATCACAATCACAATAGTACCGTATGTAGGTGTTGCCAAACCAAACTTAAAATTGTGAGATGATGCTGTCATACTTTTATGGGCATCTTGACATTATTGTGATGGATGTTTACGAGAGGTTTCATCAGCGCTCTTGTTTACTGCCTTCTAGTCTGTACTAGTAATAAATTACCAGGCTGGTGACCGAATTAATCTTAGATTACTGAACTTAACGGCAAATGGAGCGAGTTGAGGAACAAAATCAAATACAAAATCTGTTACTTGACACATTGTTATCTACTAGGTAATATTAGAGAAATATAACTTCGGTTAAAAAATAATTAGGAAATAAATTAACAGCGGGCAGATACATACACATTATTTCCAGCAATATCTTTTGTTTACTATTTATGCATTAAATATCCTACATATTACTATCCTTACTACTTACCTCTTTATGCCAAAAGGCAGGTACTAACCTACTTATTGATCACCAATGTTACGACACTTTTTCAGAATAAAACACGTGTTTGGACATTGTTTATCACAACATTAGTAAAGCGTGGGAAACAAGGCTCACGTTAAAAAAACAACAACATTTTATGCAAATACAGTCGGATTTTCGACATGGGACCTAATGGCCCTTAAATGGGATTACAAGGTCAGGGACGTGCAGATGAGCAATTTAACTGAGCCCAAATGCGTTCTTTCGACCCTTAAAGCTAATAGAGTAAATGTGTTAAGTGTAATTGGCCATGGCTCCATTAGTAATTGGTAGGATTGGCGGGTATAAAATGTCTCTATTACGTAGGTACCTACCCTTTTAGTCAAAGATTTTACCGATTTTATTTAATGAGATCTGTGACTATTGACCGTAATTCACACCTGTCTTTGACCTCTAAGTAGATGTGGTTTTCTTGCTACCGCACAGCAAAAACCAAAACAAATGAAAAGCCATTTTTTGTATTAAGAACTAATAAGTAAATACAATAAGTAAAAACATAAACTGACTTCGATATCTTGAGAATATCTCAAAAGCAACTCATAAAATTTTAATTAAATTGTTCTCTAAGGGAAAGCTTTTAAATAAAAATAATCATTTGAATATGTTTATCTTGAAATTTTGTAATCGAACAGAATGATAAACCACACTAAGACATAGGTGGGTACCTGTAGTAGGTAGGTACCTTGGTAAATTTTTAAACCATTCACTTTTAAATTTGTTAAAAATAGCGGCCAAAAAAGTTTGAAAGTGTCGTTATAGAACTTAAAACAGTAGTTCTCCGACATTTTTTGTAATGCAAGGAAAGATTTATCATCTCCTTGTAAAATTAAGCTCAAGCTTTACCACAGCTTTACCTCAACCGTGTAACCAAAAGTAACTGATATAAAGTTTAAACTCTCGTTAACATTGTCGCATCCCCTTTATCTTGGCCCTTAATAAAACGGAATAAAGTTTAAAATATTTTTAAAACGTGGCGTCAACGCTCGTCAACAAAAGAGTCGTAAACGACAATGTCGTAATTCAGAGCAGTACCACAGGCTTTACGATGCTGAAACAGGTCAGTGGAACTCAAGTGCTTCCTAGATTGGCGCAAGTTGGAGCCAAGAGCGGCTTGACATGGAAACCAAGCTGGAAGTAAAAGCCTTGTTGCTTTCCTGTTAGTTTACCTTTGACGGTTTTTGTCAAACGATTTGAGGTGACCATTTCCTGATATCTATTCACGTTTGATACATAATAATCCTTTTTAATGAGAAAATAGGGTCACGTACGTAAATAACCAATTTTTTCTCTAATAGAGAAGTGGATCGGCAAGCGTTACGTAGGACGTAGTACCCCAACGATAGACGGATGACTTGCCAAATCCAGGCCGCAATGGATGCTGGCTCAATTGGTTACAAAGTCAACAGAACGAGATCAATGTCCAGCAAGAGAAATTCTAAGAATAAAGCAAGTCTACTGAAACTTTTTAGGCCTATGATGAGCGTACAATTCCAGACAATAAACCACAAACAGCGAAATCCTATTGATATTACTATATCATATATTGTAGAGAAGTCGTAAAAATGGCAGAATCCTATAAAGGTATGAATTTATGTAGAGTAGATCCATCCAACCCTACCTTTTTGCGAAATGTGAACCTAGATCCGTAGCTCAGTTTTTGCAGTTCACAGCAAAAGCCTGAGATTTACGATGGCGTACGACGAAATTATGCAAGAGTTATGGGCACTTTCCATGTTTTTAGAATGTGTCCTGACTTAGTCTTTCTCGGTAAATTTCGCAATGCTTTGGGCTTATAAATCTTCATTCTTAAAATCATCTTGTTGTATGCATCTGTTATTAGGCTTGCATTTATAGTATGTACCTAAGTTCAGCAATAAGTAATTATTAATATCACGGATGGCCGATGGGGCCGAAAAATTCGGACGTCCACCAACAAGGTGGGCAGAGATGATCTTGTAAAAACTGTCGGTTCACGGTGAATGCAAGTTGCATCCGACCGAAATAACTGGAAGTCATATAGGGAAGCCTATGTCCAGCAGTGCACGTCCAATGGCTGAAATGATGAATATAACAATGGTTGCTAATCTATTGATGTATCTACGATACCTTCTTATTACGATACCTTCTTATTTGATTATTATCAAATAAGAAGGTATCGTAATAAAGATATTCTTATTCTAAAAAATATACTTTTTTAGAAGATGAGTAGGTATTCTTATTCATTAAAATATACTTTTTTTATACGTTATGCTGTGCTCGTGCTTCTTTCTGTTCTTCATCATCATTTTCATGATAAAGATCACAGCAAAAAGACCTCTAGATTTAAACATTCCACTAATCTGAAGTATCATCACCCTTGAACGAGAGCATGAGATACGCAAAGTTAATTTTATCTAACCTAAATTATGCCAAACAAATTCTATGAAACAGTGTAAAGTATGTGATGCAATGCAAGTGAGAGCAACAGATAGTCGGAATTTCGAAATGTTTTTGGTGTCGAGTATTTCCTTGATAATTAGGGAATCAAACATTGATTGTCTTATAAAAGTGATGATTTTGGCGACTAGCACTAATGCAGTATATACCTACCTAATGTAATAAATTGTACCTAAGTCAGTATCATGTAAAAATGCTTGTGTATTTTCAAGCTCACATTGATAATGTATTACGTGTCATAAGTTTATTTAAATCTATGGTCATAAGGAGATTTTAGTACACAGGTGCATTTATTACAGAGTTTATAATTATTACAGGACATAATAAGGTATGTATGTAAACTCTTTTAGAACCACTATCTTAGGTATCATTACCTACCATTTCAAAAGGTAGTTATGTACCTACATACTTAATTTTTTTCACTGAAAAGCATTGAAAATTTGATTTAGTCCTCATTCGTCCCTTGTTTATCAGACCGCATAAAAAAATCTTCATTCATCCCGAATTATTTTCCACATTCGGCCCTAACTATTAAAGCCCTTCACTCCAGAGTTTATTCGACTAAAACTAGACTGAAACAGCCCTATTTATTTATTATCTGCTAGTTAACCTGTTATACGTTTCACATGTGTGTTCCGTCAATATTTATTTACGCCCGTTTGTTTAGGTTAACACAATTTTCAATAGGTATTGCATAACCTAGCGTTTATGAACGACACAGATAGGCTGTCATGTGGTACTGGCTTAAAAATAGTCCCTCCCTTTCTCTTCGATCCACCATACACAGCCAGCATCCTGGTAAGCATAGTGCAAATCCCCAAGACTTGTAATGGGTTCTATAGGGTAGACAACAGTAGTTGCACATTTATTTGATTGTCATGATGATGATTAATTTATCAATCAAATGTAGCAGAGTCACATAAACGACCCAAATACTTCATTTCATCAAAATTAATCAAACTATTTAAAGTCGTAAAACGACGAAATCAAACCTACGACCTAATTGCAGCAATCAAGGCGCATAGCGCATGTCACAGAGAGATGCGTACACGCATGCCGGGGTGATAACACGGCTGAATTGAGGGAGGCCGACTCTCAAAAAACTGTCACAAAATGACATCATGTATTTTGTATTTCGATACGAAAGTTTTAATGGCCTAATAAAATATATAAATTCAAAAAAATAGGTAGTATTTGAGGACCAAGGTTGCTTTTTGTGATCTTGTAGATAATTTTTTCAATACCTAGGTACCATTTCTTAATATTTAAAAAGCTTAAGCATAAGTGAGTCAATCAATATAAAAAAAAATACTATTTCTACCATAAAATAACTAGTTAGGTACCAACCACTTACCTATTTACCTAGGTAATCATTCTGCGTTTGCGTTCGGCAAGTAGGTAAGTAGGTCTCTACCTAATTTTATTTTTATATGAGTAGGTATTTTTATTTCATTTCATTTCAAAGTATGTCCAGCAGTGGACGTCCGACTGCTGAATAAATATGATGAACGGTACTGACTCCGGCCCTGTCTAATGCTCGGGCAAGATAAATATCATCAGTGAAATGCAGATAAGGAAGTCAAATGACAATCTCGGGCTTCTGTTATGGCTTTCATTTAAAACATGGGCGGTATGAAGTATGAAATGCTTTGAAATTAATATCGTTTCTGTGTGAATTGTCGAGCAATATTAAGTAAGTATATTTATTTATAATATTATTCAAAAAATTACGGTTACGGCCATCAGCGTAGTACTATGATATCAAGCCGCCTGGTAAACATACCAAATCTTATTCGGGAGACTCGGGTCATCGGTAATTATGATGACAACATTTTATGGTAGGTAAGTTAAATAAATAAGTATGTATAATACCTACCCACTAGGGCGTGCAAAACCGGAAACCGGTTTTTCTGAAAACCGGAAAACCGGACGAAAATTTACCATTTTTCAAAACCGGTTTTGGGAGACAAAACCGAAGTTGACTTCGGTTTTCCCGTCAATGAATTAAATTTGGATTTAAATCCAATTTTTTGAACTTACTCAAGAAATATACGAATTATACATGGAGATAATCACAAAAGTTCGAAATCTTTGTTGTCTTAAAATCTTTAAGGAAATCTCCCCTAAAAGCTGATGAATTTTATGTTTTTTCTGTGTTCCTTTAAAGACATACTTCCGCAGAACTATGTTGTGGCTATTATGTCTTTAAAGGAACACGGAAAAGACATAAATAATTGCAATTAGAATGACGCACACGATGGTCAAATATTATTTTTGATTTGATCGAGTTATTTAAAGTTTATATTATAAGTTCATGTTAACTAAACAATTAATTTGATCTACTTAATAGGCATAGGTTGATTAAAACAGATAATAAATAGGTTTTTACCTATGAAATTGCCGTTTTGCAGTACTGGTTTTTTAAATCATAATAATTATTTTTTGGCTTATAATTCTATAAATAATGGCATTCTTTTTCGAAAAGCAGATGCTTTTTGATTAATGGTAAATTTTCATCGAATTTCAATCTTTTTCGTTATCATGGATAAGTAAAAAATTCGAGTAATTACGGAATTTGAGTACTGTCGTGGCTGCAACGTGGCACTAGCGGCACCTAACATCAACAACGTTTACGCAGTTAACATTACAAACCAACAAACCACCTCCCATTGGTTTGCTTGCTTCCGTTCTGAAAATATCCACCTCAAAAATGTTCTCCTCGCGGTCGTGCGAAGACCTTCTGTTGCGATGATAAATTCAAGACGATTATGGAAGCTGATTACAATCTACGGCTGAATTAGCTGTAACTCTTGAAGTTAACCTCGAAACAATAGTGGTTAATTTGCATCAAATCAGCAAGGTAGGAGAGGTTGACAAATATGTGCCCAACAAACTGAATAATCGCCAGCGTGAAATAGGCGTCAACACGTCCCTTGCACTGCTCAACAGACACACAGATGAAGGAATTTTGAATACCAAGTTGGTTGGATCCTGGTTCAACACCTGAACAATGCCCTAAACGTAAACATAATTATATACATACATAAAAATCACTGATTATTACTGTTTGGCCGCTACTAGCTACTACTACTACTACCGTCGGTGTGATTCATCACAGCTTCTTATCAAACGAGTTGAGCATTACTGCAATTATGTGTACTGAGAATTCTTTTTCTTCCTCGGTTCCTCACTGCTGAGGATCGTGACCACGTACAATCAGCCCCCACTGTGTACGGTCATATGCAGAGAGTAGAGCGCGGTGAAAGCTGCCTTCACCGGCCTGTTTGATGGTATCAGATCATCTCGTAGGAGCCCTGCCCTGTGCATGTTTTCCTTCCATCTTTCCCATGATGATCTGCTTCTCCAGACAATGCCCAGAACCGCATAATGTGTCCGAAGAAGCTAAGAGCTCTTTGTCGGCATGTTGTAGAGACGTGTAGTGATTTTGAGCTCTTCTAGGATCGAATCATTGGTTCTCATGGCCGTCCATGATATACGCAGCAGTTTACACCAGCACCACATTTCAAATGCTGCTATCTTGCTACTGTCACGGGATCTCACTGTCCATGTTTCGGCTAGTATATGTATATATGGATGAACCAGTGCACGCACAAGGCGTACCTTCGTTTTCCGCCGAATGCCTCTACTGTGAATAACTGTACTGTACTGTGAATAACTGAACACAATGACGGGGAAACTGGCACATCACCAACCAGCATTGGCCAATCGCTCGTCTCTGTGGCTCCTGAACGTCAACGCACGACCTCATACTGCACAGCAGACGGTCTCCAAGTTGCAAGAACTGGGGGAACCTTCCGTCTTTCGTCTTACTTACCAGACCATGCGGCTACAGGTTACTACTTTTTCCAGAATTTGGATAACATCTTGGCGTGAAAAAATGTCGATACCCGAGAAGCAGTACAAAATGCCTTTAAAGAGTTTGTTACCTCCTATCCAGCTGAATTCTTTTAAGAAGGGCATCAATATACTGCCATTACTTTGGCAAAGATGCATTGATTGCATGGGTGATAGCTTCGATTCATACAAATAATAATACATGAAAAAAAAATGTTTCATATAAAACGGCAATTTCATAGGTAAAGACCTAATATATCATAAAAAAGTTTATTTGTAGATATAGTGGGTATCTAAGAATATTGTTTTCTTATTTAAAATCTACTTTTTAATTTTTTTTCAAAAACCGGTTTTATAACCGGTTTCCGGTTTTGGGCCCTCAAAACCGAAATTAAAAACCGGTTTTGAAAACCTTCCGGTTTTGCACGCCCTACTACCCACCTTCCTAAGCCGATAGCATAATGGTCATGCTTTACAGCTATATAAATCATTATGCACGATTTGTCAAGCACAGGCTTTTAGCATCTAAATAGGTTTTAACCATATTTGCCAATATAGGTACTTAGGTACCTACCTACCTGCCTAGCCATGTGAATGTGACTGTACAAATGTTAACTTCCGAAGGCTATCCATCAGTCAGTGCACTGTTCTCCACTATTTCTACCCAGGTACCCTAAGGTCTCAGAGTCCAACTAAAAAAATAATTAGTTAAGTAACATAGCCACTTATGTACTCAAATAGATGGATGCTACTGATGGAAACCAGCTAATCATTTCCTACCACCCAATTAAGTTGATGAACTTTTGACCTGTTTTTTTATAAACTAGGTCAATTTGTTATTGGCAGCTTTTTCGCCTGACGAATGCCCATCTAATATAAAAGTGGTCCAATAACCGTTCGCCCGTGCTAGGCTCTAATTACGGCTATTATCGAAGTTGTGCTTTGATCTATCCATTAGGAAATAATGGACCGGATGTATTTTATAGCGCACTGCCGTCATATTGCTAAAAAACCGTAAAGTGACATTTTGCCAAAATTGACTTTTATACACAGCACGAAAGCGTAAACTTTTATCTATCTTCTAGTCTGGGTCTCATGGCTCTATCGTTTATAATGCCTGAGATCTGGACCCCTCGTATACCGTTAACTACATCATTTTGAGACATTTTCAATTCTTAAACACGGTTATCTAGCATTTCTATACTAAAATACCGCTAAACGCCTCTAATCGTGAATTTAAGGCTTTCATTCGCTTGGCCCTACAAACTTAGAAAACAGTTACATGCATAAACAATACTAAATAACCGCTATCTGACTTTAACTTTTTTATAACTATTTCCACCCTCATGATATGATTAGGACTTACAATGTCTAAAACACAGTTTTTGTACTCGTACAACACTAAAGAGCCGCTAAACGCCCTTAGACGTAAAATCGTAGGTAAACTTACATATATTTTAAACAATTACAAGCCTAAAAGACAGTCACTGGTTTTAAGAAATGAAATATGACGTTATTGTCTTAGTAATTAAAACGTAATAAAACAGTTAACTGACAATGCAACACTAAAACACGTCTACCTGCTCTACCTTTTTATGCGTTTCGCTCCCTTTCTCGGTCGTGTCGTGGACCTTGTGGAGGTCTGACGTTCGGCGCGTTAGGATAAAACTCAGCGAAAATGATTTCTGAAGAAAGTAAATCACTAAATATAGATTTATATCAAGTTTATTAAATATTTGGCGCATGTTTTGTTGTAGGTTCCTGAATTTTTGAACGGCATAGCGATATAAAATAGTCTTTGATTTGAAAGATAGAATCAAACATACGAAATCTCGTTAATCTATTATAATATTTCGAGGTACTCGATTGAAAATAGGTATAATATCTTAGGTACTTAACAATTAGATCGTCGGAAATATTGGTAATTGTGTAAAGGACGAATGTGAGCATCTAGACAAACCGTTGAAATAGATAACTACTTTTTACATTCTGGTTATCACGCTGTCAAATTGTTCAGTTATTGTTTTTTTCTGCTATCAATTAATAAATATATTTGTATATACCTGGAAATAACATAATTAACAGAGCCGTAACTTATTTCGAACAATTTATGACGTGATATGTCCGAAGTATTCACTTCCTGGCTCCGATAAAATAACTAAGTGGGATTCTGTAACTCTTTTTCTGTAACATTTCTTCCTTTTGAATACTAACAAATGTTTTGTCCTTTCTACCATCAAAATAAATACCACATACATCGCAATCTGCATTTTGTAAAGCTGTTCTGACTGCACAGTAGTTCTCACATGGCGCAACCTAGATAGATAGATATAACATTTATTCACTGGATCACGCACACAAATTACAATAAAACACAACCATACATAGAAAGAGAAACACAATTTTTAAACCATGTAAAATAACTTGCAAAAAACTTAATCTATAAACTGTGTGTGTTGCGTGACACAGCGAAGAGGATTCGACTCAGCATGATGTCGACTGAACTAGATATCCAGTCTTAGTTCTCCAGAACTTGGATCGATCAATGACGCTACCGGTATCGTTTGAAGAAACAATTTCCACATCATTCAACACCAAGGAAGCTATCAAAACCGCGGCTCTGTCAGAAACTCCGCGAGAGCTAGCGATGGTAAACTTAACCTCTTCTTTTTTGCTGATGACGTGGCAAAGGGGTTTTTTATTGGACTAGATGCCTCGCTATTGCTAGAATTAATCTCACATTATCTGTTAGGAATCGGGAACAGCTTGGTTTCCGAAAAACCGTGCTGTTCCCGATTCCCGATCAATTGTCTCTTTGCTACGCAATAAACTTGTTTTTTCTTATTTTTTGTAGTTGCAGCTAGATCTACACCAACTATCATCATCTCTCTTGTTGTTCTTTGATCGACTAGAAAGAGAGTTTCTTCTTTGGGAACACGAGTGTCTTTCAAACACGTTGAGAGTTTGAGATAAGTTTTCATTAGCAACTGCAAATATCAAATAATCTATGAGACTCAGCTGTAAATGTATTAATGTTCTGTTGAAAGTTTATGTTGGTTTGACGACCATAATAAGGTTTCATTAAACTTCTGTATTTATCATGAAAGGTGCGAATTTACTTTAATACTCTCCTACGGCTTACATATATAGTTAATATTTCTTCAGCTAATATTTCGGATATGTTATGGACATTCAACTGGGACACTGGTAACTTCTCTGGCTAACCAAACACGGGACAGGACGTCGATTGTCGAGTTTTGACTTGAGACATTGTACTGTAATAAACAAAATTAATGGGTATTAATTAATGATCTAGATTAAATTGACTGTCAACTTTTTAAATACTACTTACATGAGTTGTATCTTTAATCTGAGCTGTTAAAACCGAAGTCTCTCACAAATAATACAATTACAATTCGCGCAACACGTCGAGGCGTTAAATTTTTGTATCATAAACAAACAGGACAACGCTCAGAATCAAATTACGCGGAAATATTATGAAGCAAGTATTTTTTAAAACTGATTCTAATCTGTAATTAAGTATGAGAATAATTTTACCGTCGCAACTTCAAGACTGATTATGCATGGCAAATTAAACATGGTAAATCGCTAGGCGATCACAGTTCATTTGTTTAACAGTGAGATTTTATCAAACTTAGTTTTAAAATGTTCCTATATATAAGCATTTGCAACTTTATGTTACATACAATAACTATAAACAATATTAATATGATTCAATATTGTTTTTATTGCTTTGAATAAAAGATAATCGTTAAATTTAATCATGATTTACCATTTTGGAGGTGAGATAAAATGTAGGAAGTATAGACTTAGCCGTAAAATTATATTTATGTTATGAATCTACAAGTACATTTTTCATCGCTAAAACACAGTTAGATAAAATGTTTCTTCCAATACTGTGTTTAAGTCTAGATCCATATCTCTTACTTATACCACAAAACAACAAATAAACCGTTAAAGGTTTTTAACGGTGTTTTAAGAATTAGAGCTGGTCCAATTTTCCATACAATGCAATGCAAAAAGACGACTAAGTGACTTAACTGTGTTTTAGTTAAGCATTTGTGGAAAAACTGTATGTGAGCATAAAATCATCATACAGTTTCACTAAGATACAACACTTAAAAGCGGCTACGCTTCAGCTGACTGCTTTTTAGTGTTGCACACCCCCACTTTATGAAGTAGATGACCATTGTCTAAAACACAAATTTGTCAATAAAAACTCATGTGTTTAATTTGATGTTCCCGTTTCATACTCAAATAGAAGCCCCAGAAATTATTTAAAAAATGGTATATGAAAGAAGACTGTAAGTCTTCACAAAGTCTAGAATTAAACATTTTTCACGTTTTTGCTCGTAGCCAACAATTTGGGTTTGTCACTTTACGGTTTTTTAACCATAGGACGGCAGCGCAGCCTATTTACCAATTTTTGTGTTTTGTGGTAGTTATTACCTATTACCTACCCAGTAGGTAAACTGTCTATCAGGCTTTAGCACAATATAATCATAGACCTCTGGAGTCTGGGAACACCTAAGCCCAAATAAAGTAGGTAACTTACTGTGAAGCAATATTTTATTTGTTTCATACCTAGGTACAGTCAGCCAAAAATGTGGTCTACCACCCTACGCGGTTGTGATTCTTTTGTACGTCAGCTATTATATTAAATTATGTTCGAAAAGTCAACCTTGGCGATCATTACATCTCGCAGAAACTTTTGTCAAAACTGGTAGACAACTTTCTTGGCTGACCTTACCTCCTATTTTAGGCCGACACCACACATGAGTTCGCCTGTTATTAGGATACATTTTTATATAATGTGCTGCACTGCAAATGTTTGATATGTATTCTGTTGTATAGAGTACCTAGGTATTTCTAGCTTGCTACTGCGAAGGTATAATGAAGATCTGAAAATCTCCTCCGAGTCCTCCAACACTGCCCCATTTTACTAGCCGGCCGGACTTATTCAGACAGAAACTACCATGGGAAACTACCAAGAAACTACTAATTTTGCTTCCCTGACGAGTTTTAACAAGTGACATCTGTTGTGAAAGGTAATAAAGCTCCACAGTACACTACGCGCCGCCCCTCAAGTCCGTTACGTGGCGCTGCTTGCATAGTTAATAACGTTCCTAATACTGTAGTTCCCGCATTAACCGTAAGACTTAAGTGGTGGCGTGGTCTCTAGCTTTGGCCACAGAACATAATAGAGTAGAATTGATTGATTGAACAACTGGCTTGAAGGTTTGAACCAGATACTGAGATTTTCTAAGCGTTTTGCCCATTATTATAGTATTCCTACTTCATTGGTTTTGCCCTCAGAATTAAGAATAATACATACTTCATTGGTTTCTTCCTCTTTGAATGTGACGTAACATTGACACTTACATTTGAACTGTTCATTCGAATTCCGTCACATACAGATTTAACTCAATCTCATTCGTTCTCGATTTTGGTTTTAATTTCTGTAAAATTTCGAAAAAAAGTAATTTTCAGCTGAATATTTTTATTTCATCGAAAAGACAAGTCATAATATACTGAAACACGTAATGTTTCGACCGATAGGTTCGATCGGTCGTAAAGTTTCCTCTGAAAAGAATTTCAAAGAATTCGTTAGATCTAAAGTTATACGCCAAGCTTCTATCTTGAAACCGGCAGAAAAAATAAAATTGTACAACAAGGAAAACAAAGAATTATTTGGGCCTTTATTGGAGACAAACAAACAGAAGAAACAGCGAAAGCAGAAAGCTGGTACGTACAAAGTAGTATTTTTGCAGCCTTGAATTACGCTATTGAAATTGAATTGACTTTCTAAAGTCGCAGTATTTCGTCATCCAATACCTCTGTAATTCGAATAAAACTTGTCACTCAACCCTGTTTTTAAAACAGTACAAAATTAGCTATTGTTTTATGAATAGTATCTACAATCCGGCTCGAACGGACCGTGTAATCGACGCATGTCGTAGATCTTGCCAATTCAAATCATATGACATTCACTTCTGGCGCCGTGCGCTATAATTTTATCTATTTCCAGCTAAAAATAACTCTCATCAAAACAACGACAATACTGAACAAACGACGAAGTTTACAATGCGAAATGCACTTTCCATGACGTTTTTGAACCCCGTGGCGGAGATAATAAAAAATACAATGTGGCAGAGTTCAAGAAATAGTGTAAATGTGGCTGGCATATTGCTAAATAAAAGTGCAAGGAGTTTGAGCACCTCAGCCTGTGCAAATAGAGCCACAAAGAGTTCACCAGCTGAGCCCGGCTATGCAAGTGAGGATAAGATTCTCCAAATCAAACCACATCGAAATGACTTTGCTAAACAGTATCCATCTGTTACATTGATTCTAAACAAGACTATGACTGAGGAGTCAACAAAAGCATTAGAAAAGTGGAAACAGGAGCGGATAGCTGAAATGGGACTTGATGAATTTAATAGGTTTTATGAAGGTAAGTCATGTTTCAACTAGCTTTGATCTAAAATTCTAAATAATTAATTCAATTTTGTCTGCAAATAAATATTGATCTTCTGGCTACATCAGTGTACTAAAGTGGAAATCATTTTAATGTTTATATACTAAAGGGGCCAAAAATATCATAATATCTTTGAACAATACCTGTACCTGATAATCTCGGTTAAAGCTTGAGTTTGACTCCAACTGGAGGACCATTGTGATCTTGTAATATTTTTTTCTGTCATTTTCAAATAACAAATAAATGGTTTATATTATGTGGAAGAGTCTTCTAAACCGACCAGAATAGCAATAATTGGAAACCTAGTAATAAATAACACAGCTTAGGGTAGGCAGAAACCCATAAACCTTACAAATATTGCAGTTTATGTCTTTGTTCCTCAGCACAAATGGCACTTGGCAGCAAGTTCCACAGCACATTAAAGAACTACTTCACTCAGCCGCGCTCCGAGCTGCGCATTGAGAAGGATGTGGAAGGTGTCTGGACGTCTGTTGCTGACGTGCTAAAACATGTGTCTTCTCCCAAAGCTATTGAATCCAATGTTGTGCATCCAGTTCTGAAATATAGAGGAATATTTGATGCTATTGCTGATTATGAGTAAGTAGAGAATTAATATGATTAATCATTTATGAGGTCATGAAAAGTTGGTTAGAGAACCTACATAGTTCAGACTGAGTTACTTATTTATAACATATGTTCATTCTGGAGTGAATGTAGTTAATTTTGAAATGTTTCATACATAATATAAATGCTTCCTAGTCAATATTAGGTTCGAGTCAAATTGTTAGCATTTATAATCAATTGAAATTATTGTGCAACTTATGTCATTACAAATGCAGTATTCAAAATTTCTGTAGCATTTACATCATTTCAGTTGCTAAACATAAGTTCTTAGTAACTAGATAAAATTTTTTTTAGTGCCTAATAATTATTGCGTTGAAATTGTTGGAATGCATTATGTCATTAGTAATTTCTGATCAACGTATATCAATAATGTATCAAGGACAAAGATATAACGAAGATGTTTTCATTACAAACATTACTGTCTCTGAAAATAAAACACAGAATATAAACACAAGAGTTCGGTAATCGCCAACGAAAATAATGCGTTGTTTTCGACGCCTTTGCCACGATAATAAGAAAACATCCGCGTCACATAAACATTCTTATCATTTATCACTCCCGCCTCTGATAGGTAAAGGTGTCAATGACATCACAAAATATGCGGTTTTTAATGCCAAGGGGACCGTCAAGGTTATTGTATTACATTTCGTATATATTTTTGATGGGCAGTGGGTACATTATTTAACTCAATTCTGTATTCCCCTCCGTATATTCTTTGAGTTCCTTCCAGTCCGAGCCAGTTGGTGCCGTCTTCTTATCGATTTCCCACTCTCAATTGAAACAGAAGCGACCTTATTTCCTTCTTCTGACACATTGCCAAGGTCTAACAGGAGACCATGATTCAATAAGTTTGTCAAGTCCCTACAATATATTAAAACTAGCTGGCCAGCCGACAGCTTCGCTTGCGTTTTGTTTGCTTGAATTCGTTGAGAGTTCTCCATATTATAATCTAGAGCATAAGTTAGCATTTTTTTATTCTCTACAGTAGCTGGAGTTAGTTCTTGTAGCATTTAAAGTATATGATAGTTTCAGAAAAGCTGATATAGTCCATTAACTAATTGTAGCTTACTTAGCTTTATGATCAAGTAAATTTATTGGCTAAAGTAGTAGTGAAGCATGCATGCATGACCCAAGGACGATTCTGAGCTTCTAGTCAGAGTTAGGCTGATTACACTAGCGGACCAAACATGTACAAAGGACCAACTTTTAGTCTAATTGGGAAAAATGGAGTCCCCAAACTAACAAGCTGAAGTAGTACATTCTATTGCCAACAATTCATCAAAATGTTTCAGAGACAAGCCGACCCTCATAGAATGGAAGAAGTCTGACAAACAGCGAAGGACGTTGCTGCAGACGTACGACAACCCGGTGCAGCTCGCGGCCTACTTCGGCGCCGTCTGCAACGACCTCAACTACAAGCATCTCAACGTGCGCGACGCGCTGCTAGTCATCGCTTATACGGACGGATCTAAGGTACTATAACTAAAGTCTTGTTTGTGTCATTGCATTCCCAAAAGTGTTGTGCTGGCGTGCTGGCCTATAATAGGCATATGTTTCATGTAATAAGTCCGATATAATAATTTGTAAACAATTTTTGTTATGGGTGCTGTTGGCCTTGCCTGAATAAATAAATAAAAATAAAATAATTAAAAGTCAAAGACAAGAACTTTATTTCCATTCACAATGATTTACACGGACAACTCAGAAAAAACTTATCGCCTTGTAAATCACTAAATTACACCAAATCATCCTTTATCTCGTTGATGGGTGTCAAACTTAATAAATTATTATAATTTATTTATTATTTCTAAAGATAGGCAGCCATAGGCTGATGTGTCTGGGTATGACTCCGATTTAATGTTATAAGTATACTCGTCTATGTAACTCACTATTTCTAAATTAAACCGCTGCGCCACGGAGGTCATCTAGGCATCTGCTGAATTCAAATAAATTCCAAACTTTGTCTAGGCTTTGATTAACGCGTTTGTATAACTCTATCAAAGCCGCAGGGCGGACAGCTAGTAAATTCATTTTAGCCAGTAAATTATAAGTATACTAAGATTATGTATCTATTTCAGGCGGACTCATACCATCTATCGACGGATAAGTTGCGCGAGCACTGGGCTCAATGGCTGAGCAGGATGGAGCAATACGGACAGAAGTTTGGCAACACTGACGAGAAACAACTCAAAGGCGGAAAACGACTCTTTGAAGAGGATATTGGGAATCTCCAGTAAAAAGGTAATTACTAAATAAATATTCCTGGACAATTCACATCGCTACATATAGCTTCATGGTAAGCTCGTAGCTTGTGTTGCAGGTGCTAATTAGTTAGTTACGATGGCACAGTTTTCATTATGTGTGATGAGAGTTGCCATTATAACAAGCTTAATTCTGACCAAAAGCACAGAATCCTCCTGGAGTCTTAACAGGCTTCACGGAGTCACTTCGGGTTCTTGAGGACTTGTTGTTAAAAAATGGCTGATTGTACCCAAACCCATTATTGATTTAGGGATTAAACAAATCGCATAGATTTACTTGCCGACAGCTTTGCTTGAGTTTTTGTATGTTCTCTACTTATCAGTTTATACACCTTTCACTTAAATATCTCATTTAAATAAGTTTCCAGGCTATGTACCATTGTATGTATGGCACAGTACTAAAATATAAAATATTTTTAAAAGTTACTTTTTGAACTATCATGGCTTATAACTATTAACTTATATATTTGAACATCTTAGCTTTTATTTTCATCAGTTTCATCTTTTACAGATTCATTTGATGAGGAAAAGTTTATGAAGAGTTAATTTGGAACAAAAATAAAATGATCCGAGAGAATGGAAAATGTAAAAAAGTAAGAACCGCAGTCCATTGAATCACTAAAAAAAGAGCATAACTTTTACGTTAAAAATAAAAACTAACTGGTCTGTACAGTATCTAGATAGTACAGAAGGAGTTTTTCTTTTAACTGAAAGATTGGCAATGGTCAGAATAGACAATTTACGCCAGCATCAATAGAGAAGAATCTTATTGTAAGATGAAAGAACTTTTGTTTCATTATCTATCTATATAGAGGATTTGAAAAGCCTACCGTATATGTTTGAATTGAACATGGATAAAGCCTCGAGCAGACCGGATGCGTATACGTACACTTATGCGTGCATGTGCACGTACCACTGAGTTGTAATGTATGGAAATGTATGAGACAGGACACACCGCTTGCGTGACGTAGACGTGCAAGTAGACGTAATGTGTAGCCCTACGGAATGCAGCTCCCATGACACAAACAGGCTGCGTGACTTACGCCATGCCTTACGCAGAACAGAGCGGCAACGTCGCATTGATGACGTTGTATTCAATGGCGCGCCATTATGGACGTCACACCGAACAAATTTGAACACGCACGTACCTTTGCAGTGCGTGCGAAATTACTGTCAGTTGTATTTTATTACAAAATGAAGGCGTATCTATGGAAACGGAACGTGTTTGTTGACACCAAAAATGGCGACAGCGTTATTATTTGTATTTTTACAGTCGGAATTTAACGAAATTCTCCATAATACGAATTTTCCGGATATATGTTGTCGACTCAGAATCAATATTTTTTTATGTTTCGTTATTTAAATAAGGTTTCGATCGAGTCTACCGTACCCCTGCACGAAATTATTAATATAGAAAAAGTGATTTTTATTTTGTTTTGATTAGTAATTAATAGCGATAAAAAAGAAAAACTTATTGAAATTGTGCATAAATATGAATGTTTATACAGTCAAATCATTGTATATAGGTACATTCCGTTCATTTATATCATGGACCCATTTTTTTTGGACAAGCAGAAGTCATAATTTATTCGCGTTCCCACTGCTGGGACACAGGGACTTCTCTCTTAACGAGAGAGATTAGGCCTTAATTCACCACGCTGGCCAAGTGCGGGTTGGTGAATGACAAATGTCCTTCAAACTTTTCAAAGTTCTCAGAACATGCCGGTTTCCTCACGATGTTTTGCGTTCACCGTTAGAGCACGTGTTTTTTACAGCACACATATTTTTCCAAGAAGAAAAATCAGTGGTGCGCGGCGGGGTTTGAACCCACAACCTTCGGAATGAAAGTCGAGTATGCTCCCACTTAGCCAACACGGCTGTAGAAGTGTGTCTGGCAAGCAGAAGTATTCTGGCACAACACAATAGAAGTAATATAGCTTCTTCCTCGACAGATGAATTACTAGAACAGATGAACTCCATATACCCAATCTTCGTAACACATAGTGCACAACACCTTCAAAAACAGTAATATGGTTGCTGGAGCCGGGCACGAGGCATGCGTTGCGTTCTCAGCTCTATTGCGTAAGCGTCAGGGTAGACGTATCCGTAGCTCGGTGTGACATTGGGTTACGTCGTAAGCAGGCGCGTGACAACGACGTGGTTACGTCGTTGTCACGCATACGCATCCGGTCTGCTCCAGGCTTAATGCGCTCTATCACAATCAAACAAACTAATTGTGGTTGAGCGTTAAATATGGAATTCTGAAACTTTTGATAAATTATTATCATATAAATCTTGAAAATAAGTTATTATTATTTTAATTTATGAACACTTGGATTTTGCCCTTGAGATGTAAAAAGCAAAATGAAACTAAAAGAAAAAACTGGGGGTGTCACATCTAAGTAATAATTGAATAATAATAGCCGCTAGTTATACTTATATAGTTTATAATAAATATTTGTGAATTTAGTTGTTGCATGTCAAAACAAAGATGGAATCCAATAAACACTCAATTCCGCATTTTTAGTTAGGATCAGATTGTTTGGATGTTTGTTTTCCACTTTGTTTAAATGCAACTCCTACCAAACATAAGATAGACTATAAAATAAATATCATAAGTACATCATATTGTACTTTGTTTTAGGTTTGTTTATGTTTTAATGTAGCTTTTGTTACCAAATAGAATAACTAGTCAATTTCTAAATTCTGCCTAGTGCATTCAATATAAATTTGGACAGTCTTATCCACTAGAACTAGGGGATCTAGAATACCGTATAATTTTGTTTGATTTAGTGCCAAACGTTACTTATTGTTATTCTTTACACATTAATATTATCTTTTAAACACACATAATCTTTATGTTCTACGATAGATTTTAAATATGAAAGAAGAGAAAAGATGTCACTTAGTGATAGTTTTCACTTCGTAAAGACCGTGAGTGCGGCTTTAAGACTGCACTGGGTGTTCCAAGTGCCTACAAGTCTAGCTATTATCTATCTATGCATCCATGTCCTATTAGGAATTTGGTTTTCGTATGTATCATGTTTGTCTGTAAATAAATTGTAGTTTTGCTGAATAAAGGTCTGATGTGTATCATCTTATCAAATTCATAAACCATTTTGTACAATAAAAGCTTAAAAATAATTACAATATTTTATTTTCATAGCGGCCTTCTTTCTATTCTAACCCAGTATATAGACTGAAAAGGTGTAGGTATACCTACAAGGCATCGTTGAAACTACTTGTCGCTGTGTAATTCTAAAGTGGTGGAGTAAGTTGTAAATAAAAATAATTTAAGTAAGTACTTATATTTTAAAAATGTAAAATGGGTCGTTCCTTCCACTTGACACCATCGGTTGTGTCGTATGGAATCTCGATGCAATACGACACCACCCAGTGATGTCCAGAAACGTGACATGTGAAATTTATACGTTTGCCAGAGCAAAGCTGTTCCGCCATTAATAGCTTTTATGTATTTTATGTCGTCAGTATAATAACCATGTCCATTGTGAAAAATTAAAATATTCGGACGAAAAGACAATTAAATGAACAATGTCAAGATGACCATTTGAGATATAAATATATTATTATTGTTTGTCTAGCACAAATATTTATTTTTAGTTAGATTCGGTACATAGTAGATTAAAATTTACCAGCTTATTATTTTGAATAGTCTAAAGTAGGTATTTATTTTTTGTCAACTCTGTTATTATAATCAACAAGTATGTAATCAACTCAACTCCCATTGTCTTTTTGTGAAAGATCTTTTTTATTTGTCATGAAATTGATATTGGCGGTTGACGGCAAAACCCCAATAGCCGGCCACGTTCGCCACAAATAACAGAAGAAGAAGACCTATAGCCTAGCCAGCCAAGTTTGCCACCATAAAAAAGGATTCTCATATTCTCAACAAACAAAACAATGAAAACAAAAATAAAATGAAAGTTGCACTAACTTTTGTTCAAAACTTCTTTTGTTTCATAATTTTAATGTAATCTACATCAATGTAAACTATTACCTATGTCGCTATAAAAACAAGTAAACATAATATTGAAACTGAATAAAGTTGCAGTGTAATAAAAGTACAACCGGTTTATCTTCCACGGTTTCTATACAAAAGTGAAAGGCAAAGTCCAAGGTTCAATAAGTTTACAATTTACATTGTAAATAACAATCATAGCTACCGGACGTAAACAGGTGAACATTATTATTAACGTTACATAAGGTAAGCACTAACATAATTTGTTTATAGTTACCGCGTTATTAATCTGTGAGTTACCGCTAACATTTTGGGAAATCTAATCTAATCTAAACGCTATTTTAAAAACAAAATGTTTATTTGCCGGTGCTTAATACTTAGTTTTAGTGTTTTAGTTTACCTAATTAAGTGAAAATCAAACGCTATTTAAAAAATAGAACAAGTGTTTATTTGCTATGATAGCAAAGTGCACTTTTATTTATGCCATAGAAATGCATTTCCTGCACTAAAATCAAGTAATAGAAAAAAATAAAAACTATGTAAATCTGTAAAATAGGTAATGTCTTGTAAATTCTTACTTACTTACTTGTTTATTAAATACAAACTAACTTCAACCAAATGCAAATAGAAATCGTTGATAAGCAATCAGCTATCAGTTTTGATATTTGTGACTTATTGTTATACTATAGTCTAAAGTTTGTAAATACTGGATCAAAGTTCAGAATTCTTGATACCTTGTCCTATCTAAGATAATTTGCTGGAGTTTGACTCAACCACCTGCCAACTGATAGTTTACTGAATGTGTACTTATAGATTATTGACTCTAATGAGTACCTACCTGTTTATCATTGGCAGATATACAACCAGTTGTGAGTTGTTTACCTGAGCGGAACATTGGCTGAGGTAAGTTGATTTTAACTTTTTAATTTACTCCATAATATTAAAAAGTTGTTTATTTCAAATCAGTTTATAAGTGTGCTTAAATTAGATACTTTACAATCATAATCATTTATTTGCTAAATGCATGGTTTATACATTAGGTAGGTACATTAATGATAAATAAAATTTATCAACATGTCTCACCATTACAGCATGTCAATTAAAATCCAATATTCAATAATTAATTATGCAAAATAAAAGATTTTTAACATCATTAAATACTCCTAAGTTACCAATTTAGTTAGCAAGCTATGTATGTTGCTAACTACATAGGTATTTATGCACATAGGTATTCAGAATGAATATTTAAAATATGATAATAGAACTATCACTTTATTTCAGATTTTTTAAATATAATAGGTTTAAGAAATCACTCTCAAGTTATTATAAAACCAATTTTATGATATTTGCTTGTGTTGTATATACCTGAAGAAGTTTTAGCTTGACTTATTTACTTACTATAATTTATTTTCTTTTATTTAGGTCTACAATGGCAACAATGAGGAATACATTAAGGCTGCTTCGTGCTGCAAAACAGTCTGGCTTTCGGTTAAAAAGTACTGACAGCAAAATACTAACTTCTGTATACAAAAACATCGAAAACAACCATAGTACTGTAAATGACTTTGTATGGCAGAACTTGGATAGGTGGCCTGATAAAACCGCAACAGTAAGTTTATTTTACATTATTTTATAACTAGCTACCATTACATAGATACATGTGACAAAAACACCTCTTTCATGTCATTAACCCAATTTAATTTAATTAATACTCTAATTGTCTTGCTTTTCTCCCAATAAAAAAAAATCTTATTCAAATCAAAAGTCATTAAAATATGTATTACCATATTTCTCATTAATATTAGTATCAACTCCTTTAACCTGTAAAGATATGATAATTAATAAATAAAATAAAATTACAGGTATGTGCCTTAACAGGTCACGGCTATACATATGCCCAAACCCACCGGATGTCCGTAACATTTGCTGCATCACTGCACAAGAAACTGAAGCTTCAGAGTGATGATAAAGTGGCTATTATCCTCCCTAACATGCCCGAGTACCCTGTTTGTATACTGGGGGTGTTGCAGGCTGGTTGTGTTGCTAGTATGATGAACCCGGCTTATACTGCATGTAAGTGATCATTTTATATGCTTTAGTCCCCATTCGTCCCATGATAATCAGCTCGCATAAAAAAATCTACATTCGTCCCGAATTGATGTCTGCATTCGGCCCTAACTAATATTAAAATTAACAAATCTGCTTCCGTCCCACTTTTTATCTCTGCATTCGGCCAAAATTGTTTATATATTGTAAATAATTTAATTAAATTCAACTCATTTACTGCTGGTTTTCACAATGGGATGAATTGAGCACCATCAACTGCACATACAACAAATATTACAAAATTAATCTAAAACTTATATTATGGAATAAGTAAGTGCTTTTGACGTACACAACACTTTTATAAAGTAAAATAATATTATAAGATTATGATAAGATATGGTTTTCACATTGATGTGTCGTGAGAGTCATGTGTGTGTTAAGTACATTGATTATACTACAAGGAGAATTACTTGAGTATTTGTAGTAAAGTTGATGATTTAAAATTTAAAGATTAACCCTAGAGTGGGCGCGCTATGTCAATTTTGCCGCCTTTGATGAACAAATGAAATTAATTAAGAAACTAATTACGTGTCAAGGTCAAGCTGGCCAGTAGCTGGCCCCCCTTTCTTCATCTACCTTTATTTTAAGTTTGAACCCAATTCGTGCACTGGCAGCCACATGAAGAGAGGATTGTTGCCACCGGGTATCGCGCGGCGGCAAATTTGTCACGGCGCGCCTACTTACGTAAGTAAAATTATTGACTTTGCCTATTACTACAACTAGAATTTTTTAAGTTTTTATTACATTTGTTTACTTATCACATTGTTACTAATCATTATATTGTTACCAATTTCAAATGTTAAGACCGATCAAACCACTGGCGACGCTGCAAAACCCGAAATTATAACTTTTTACAATGCAACTAAAGGTGGTCGACTAAATGAAAGAAGAATATTCCGTGGGCTGAATGACACGCAGATGGCTGATGAAATTACTTTTCTCAATATTGAACATCGCAAGAATAAATAGTCAGATCATTTTCAAAGCAAATACTAAGCACTTGATGTTACGACGGCTGTTTTTGAAAGAAATCTCTCCGGCTCTAACCAAACCACATATTACCAGAAGTTCTAGCCTTAATACATTGCATTTACCATTGAGGAACCAAATAGCTCCAGAATATCAACCCTTATCTTCAGAAAGGCAAGAAAGATGCGATATAATGTTCATCTAAGAAAAATAAGAAGACCAAAAATGGGTGTCATATATGCCAAAAGTTGCTGTGCAATGACCACTGTGTGTACCTGTACCAAGGCGGTTTTGGTGAAAAATATCCTAGCAAAGACGATGACATATAATTTAATTGTATTTTATGTTTTATTTTAATTTTATCTAGATTAAGACAAACATGTTCCTAAAAACCAAGATTATTTTCCAAAGATGATTTAAATCGAAAGTACCTCTTAATTCGGTATTTCTAATAAATAAATCTTTATTTTTCTAACAGCTAATGTTTTATTTCAAACACCTAAAATAAAAAAAATGAATATTTTTAACTGCGTGTTCGCAAAATAGTTAGTTAAATATGGGCGGCAAAATGCTCCCTACGCGCCCACTAACGTTCCATGCAGAAGCGCGCCTTCTCTAGGGTTAACATCCCTACTATAAATACAAATTAGTAATTCTCACTGTACCTATTAATTATTTTGTAAAATTATTCACTTTTCAACAACATTTTCCTTTATTATGTTATGTTTATGAAAAACATTTAAATCATGGTATGTTACCTGTTTCGTGTTCTACTAATGTTAAAAAAAAAGAAGAGAAATTTAAAAAAAGTTAATAACAGTTTCATTTATTCGACTTCTGTCAAAATCATCTGTGAACTCAACCAAAACCTAACTCTGACCCCAAGGACCTAAAGTTTCTACCACAAAAGGTCCAAATAGGTAGTTGTATAAACTAATTATGGTAAATAATGGTCACTTTTATATTACATTCACAGATGAACTTGAAAAACAACTGAAAATTGTTGACTGCAAAGCTGTAGTGTCCTCTAAACTATCCTACAAAAACATCAAGACCGCATTAAACAACCTACAACTGAACATTCCAATCATACTATTAGACAATGACGATTTACCCGAGGGTACTATCAAATTCGCTGAACTTGCGGAAGATTTCAACATTGATGTGGACTGTCTAAAGTCTGTTCAAAGGACTGCTAAGGATTTAGCGATACTGCCATTCTCTAGTGGGACTACAGGATTCCCCAAAGCGGTGGCTTTGAGTCACGGAAGTGTGGTCGCTATGAATGAAATGATAGCTGAGCCTGAAGTTATCGTTATTAAGGAAACTACTGGTAAGTCTTAAGATTAACTTTTTAAACTAAGTTTCCCGAAATTTTGGCACTGTTTCAAGCGCCATCTTCAGCGAAGCGGGTGAGATTGAAAGTGCCGAAATATCAAACTCAAAAACATTTAGATCATGGTATGTTTATATATGTATTTCTCATTTTATTTCATGCCGTCTAGAGTACTTATAATACTAACGGTGCAAATCTTACCAATAGAACTCATTATAGATCTTGGATGTTTTGGTATCCTCAACAGAAGAGTTTCTAACTGCAATGAATTGGTACTTGGTACATTAGGTATTGTATAATTTTAAAAAGCATAAGATAAACATATACCCTACCAGAGTGCCTGTTTAGAACTATTTTACCTAGAATAAAAACTTGCAAGCAACTAGGCAAAAATATGCATACTAGTTGTTTGCAAGTTAAAATGTAGAATAATGTAAATACAGAAATATGAAAATAAACCTCTAATCTGCAGACTATTATTTTATCAAACAGTTGCGTAATAATTACCGAACATATGCAATTTTTAAATTCACTATCACTTCCAACTATTATCAACTTATCAGTCATTCGATACAGCTTATTTATTAACCAGGTTTTATTAAGTTTGTCTGGGCGACACATTCATGTTATGCTAAATTTTGTTAGGTATCTATATAAATTAAAATGTATTGTCACAAAGTACCACTGTGAGAACCAGGAGTGGATAAAAATTGTGTCCGAGTCACTTAAGATTTAAATACTAATAATATTTATTACAGCATTGTATTCGTTTTTACTTGATTCCTCCGAACCTTCTGTATAACAGCTATGCTATAGCTATTTATATAATGGTTATGAAAACTACTATTAGTAGGAGCTAGCATAGCATTTGGTTTATCATATTAGACACAATGTTCATGATTCACGCTAAGTACCTATTTTACGGCTTCTGTGGCGCAGCGGGCGAAGGTCTGCTTGCGACCCAAGTCGTTTCCCGCCTCAGAACAAAATTTGTACGATCTGCAGATATTTTTTTAATTCAAATTCAATTCAAATTTTAATTCAATTCAATATTATTTATTTATTTATTAATATTATTTTGTCAAGTCACGGTGTTTGTCTGGTCTCTATATTGTTTTGTCCCAACGGACTGGGTAAGGGGAAGTTCACGGGGAGTAAAATAAGTCATGCAAATCTTGCTTTGTAGAATTGTCCAGCAATATTTATTTACTTAATTCTTTTTAATTTTATTTCCAGCGACACACCAAGACGTCCTCCCCGCTATACTACCGTTCTTCCACATATTCGGTTTCAACGCGCTGCTGATGAACCAGATGACTCTGGGCTGCAAGCTGGTGACGATGCCTTACTTCAAGCCGGACCTGTTCCTGCAGACTTTGGTACAACATAAGGCTTCGGTACTCTTCCTAGTACCACCTATGGGTATGTATTCTATGTATCAATCATTTTTAAAACTTAATTCTGTTTTTAACATCCATCGATTTACATACAAAAACTACTATACGGGAATCGAACCAGCTTTCTGCTCGATTCAAAAAAGGCATTCGACCGCTACGCCACAGAGGCAGTCGCACTTAATTATGTAATACTTTCTTTGGTTATTTTTAATTGCCCTAGGTACCTAGTTATAAAAATAATTATTTAAGTAAGTATATTATATGAAAAGTTTATTTTAAACTATCATGGTTTTTGAACATGAAACGGGTAATCGAAAAGTAAGATGGCCGATACGTTTGAAACGTACTTGGATACAGCGGATTTTGTACATATTTTTACCATTAATCTGAGTCATGCTGATATTTTATCAAAATTGCATTATGATAAAAAATTCTGTGCCATGCATAATGATCACTATCTTAGGACGTGTGCAATAAGATAAAGTAACAAGGACATTGCTGGGTAACAAAATAACGCATTTCTTAATTTAGAAGCAAATCTTAAAAACTGGCTGTGTAGCGCGGGCCTAAGAATAGCACCGACCAAGATGTGTAGAGCGGAGTTTCCCTAACACAAGCAAATGTTTGTATAAAAGAGGGAAATACACTATGAATTGTAAAATAAGTACTTAAGAGGCCTTTTACCGAAAATCGCAAAATTGTTCGGTTTTCTCGTCCTAATTCTATGGTTTACGTTAGTTGTTTGATATTACAATTACATCTTTATAATAGTTCGTTTTCTCCTCTACAAAAGTAGTAAGAAACATTTTAGATAACTTGTTTATATATTGAGTAATAATCATTCTCCGGATACATGTTTCGTAAAAAACGCTCGAAGACCTGTTTTCTTAGCTCTAATTTGTAGATTCTAATGAATATGGGCGATCAAACTATTTTTTATTATGTTACGTATATCCTATTCTTCATTTAGAGTAGAGTACATTTTCGTTAAATGCTTTTATTCTAAAGATATACCGAATTTAATATCGACCGAAAATGCTTCGAAACAAACCTCAATAACTCCGAAGTTCTAAATCAATGGGACGTCATATTTATATAGAAATATTTATCAACATTTGCTTAAACTATGATATTAATTTTAATTTGTAGAACGGTTTTGGTAATTTTTTATGAATAAAATAAAACTACCATAATTTAGTAGTTTTTTCATTCAGCCGGCTTTTTCCATTTAGTACCGCGCGAGCGCTTGTCGAGGTCGGACCTATGTCGGTTGTTCTTGAATAAAATATAGAAATATTTCGTAAAATGTCAGTGTGTGGGACTGTCAATTGCTGTAAAAACGCTGTTAGTGTGCGTGTATGTGTTATTGCGATACTACGACCGACATAAGTTGATCCGTTGATAACGATCAATTGTTATTTTTATTTATAACGGTCAATTGTTGTTGTTGCTGGCCTAAGAATTGTACCAAATGTTGCTGGCCTAAGAATTGTACCACATCATTGTCATCTTGTTTTACCTTATTTATTTGGAGGTTATGCTGTAGGATGTGGATTGCATATCTAAAGTTATCTATCCTAATTAAAAAACAACAGGGCAACTTTTTTTGGTGAAACCGTCCAACGACTAAATGTAATTATGCCTATGATTTTTTTAGATTATGACTAACTTGCCGACCCGCCGACAGCTGCGCTTGCGTTTTTACGTTATTTACTAGTTTATGTTTTATAGCCTTTTTCGATCATTTTACTATCCAATACTGAAATCATATTTTAAATCGGACCCGCGGTTCCTGAGTAGCACGTTCAAACAAATAAACAAGCAATCTCCTCAGCTTGATAATTGTAGTATAGATTTCCATAATATTTATTACAAAGAAAATATTCCGTAATTTTTTGTTCTTATTTTTACCGAGTATCCAATATGTAAACAAAAAATAATGTACCTTTCTAATAAATATATTATTTATTGTAAACATTAAATATGTACCTTTCTAATAAATACAGGGCGTCCCAAAGTTATGGGCCATGGAGGGGAAGTACCTTAAATATCGTAGATAGTGAATTTTGCTCAAACAAGACTTCATTTTATTTTTAAAAGTTAGTAATTCTGCATTCATTGATTTTCTAAAAATTACTTGCTTTGTCTGGGAATCGAACCGACTTACATGTAGAAAAAAAATACTCGATTTTTATGATACCAATCGAAAGAAAAGCTAAAAAATAATAACTCTGCTTAAGTAACATAGTATTTTAAAAGAAAGGAACAACGTGAAATTAATTATTTTAATCAAATAAAAAACATGAAACATTATTTTTTGTAACAAAACAAGCAACTTAAATATATATAGGTAATATAATTTATTTGTTTTGTTATAATTAGAATTTGTATTTAGTCCGTTCAATTTAGACTTTCGAACTTACATAAAGTCCCAACATTCGACAAAAAAAAACATTTAATTACAAACCTACACACCAAATTTCAGAAGAATCGGTTTAATAATGAGCCCATAAGATGAGATGAATGAGGACATTTAACTTCAATAAGACTATTTTCAGTTTTATTCTTATATGTATAGATAATTATTAATCATGAATGTTTTAATTTAAAATTATGTACTTAATTGATTACAAATAATCAATCAGATTTAAAATAAATATTGATAGAATAGAATAGAATAGAATATACTTTATTGTACACCACTTAAACATAAACATACAATACAAACTTAAGGGGCCATATTACGTGAAATCGCTTGAAATTGCTTTTTGTTAACAAACATATCTTCCACAATAATAAAGCATTTACTTTGAGATTAATATATGTTATAGTTCAGGATATATGCTAGGGGATTATAGTTACAAAAACACGATTACATAAAATTTTCTCGATAGAAAAATAATCCAAAGTTCGCTCTAAATTTTACAATAAATCGTCGCTGTTCAATAAATACTTTAAAATAAGCCTTGATACTTTGTACAGTAAACGAACAGGTTATAGAGCAGGGGGAAAGCGTGTTAGATTGTTAAAATTTATATTATTTTCACCGTAAAATAAGAAATCCTAAATTTGCGAAAAAAATCACGCGAAAACTGACCATTCGGGCATCTTCGTGTCACAAATTCAGTCTGGCGGCAGCCTTGACACGGGCAACATGTATCGCGTCGTTTCTTGCATTCAGATCGCTATATAACGCACTAATTACGTAAAAAATGAATTGAAAAATTATTGTACTTGTTTGGTTTTTATTTCAAATATGCGAAATCTGTATAATAAGTGCAAGAAGCGACGGAATCGTAAAAAGATAAAGTACCGAGTACCTAACCTACATTCGTTACAAACGTAAACAAAACGTAGGTATAGACAGTAAAGAGTCCATGACACTTTTGACACGAAAACATTTTTCGCCCTTTGGATTTCAAATTTCTGTTTTGTCTGTGGCTTATTGGACAATCCACACAGCATCATAATATAAAGTATATGGCGAGACGAAGTTCGCGGTGGCACCTAGTATACATATAATAATAAAGTGTAGGTACTTAAATATTATAATAAAATACAGGAGGAGACTTCAAACAATAAATTCATAAGTAATACATGGATTATGACTTAATAAAACTTTTTTATAGTTTTGAGATCTCAAAGAGTTTTGATTTATTTATGATAACTGTCATAAATTATGTCATGTCAATTCATGAAAAAGTAAATTTAAGATATTTCATAGAACAAACAAATCACTACGTTTTTGTGCTTCTTAACCCTACGTTGCTTTCAGTGCTCTCACACACAACCAATATAACTATGATTTTTTTAATTTAACCTGCGCGTATAAAGAATTTATCTATAAATGGCATCCGCACTCTCTATCGCTATCTATACTCACACAGTGAAGTAGGTACGCGCTACAAAAAGCTTTTTTAACTTCCGTTAAAAAAGCGTTCAAATAGAACATTTTGCATACCCAAGTACGTGTTCACACTTTGGCGCTTTTAGAACGCGACGCTTTTTAGGGTTCCGTAGTCAAATGGCAAAAACGGAACCCTTATAGATTCGTCATGTCCGTCCGTCCGTATGTCCATCCGTCCGTCCGTCCGTATGTCACAGCCGTTTTACTCCTAAATTTAATAACTAAGCTAAAATTTTGTAAGTAGATGTATACCGTGAACCGGACTAGGATTTCATAAAAAGTTTGAAAAAAATCATTTACATTTGGGGGTCTAAGAACCGAAACTTTAAAAATTAAATTAAAATTATTTTTTCATTTAAAAGCGTTAGTTCGTATGAATTATCACATTGAAGACGTTATAAAAGCGCCGACGCCGGGTTTATAACGCAAAGCTGTAGTAACGCAAAGAGTTTAACTTTAGGTACTTTACTTTTTATTTAAAATAAGTATTTTTTACAAAATCTGTAGGGACCGAGATAAAAATACTATTTAAATAATAATAATACAATAATACCATGGAAATATGCTCGAATTAAAAATAATTTTGGTATTAATATTTGTATGGGAAATTCGTCGTGACGCCGGCCTGTTTGAGAAATTGTTTTACCAACCATACCATACGTACCCGCCGCCATGGTCAAATATCATTTTTTATTGCGCGGGTTATACCTATCTTATAAAGTCTTTTATTATTTTAAAAAAAAAATTGACCACTTTCCGCATGCCCTGCGAATGATATTTTAAAATATTGGTAGGTCACTGCATGTTTTGCCATATATTATATGGAACTAAATTTTTTCCCTAAAACTCAATTCATATGAAATTTTTAAATCAATTTTAAATATTTATATCTTATTTTACTTTATTTATCTAAAAGACATACTATGACCATCACAAATTTTTCTTTAAGAAAAATAATCATGCAGTTAAGGGTTAAGGTTTAGGAACTTATTCTTTTATAAATTCACTTTTATCTAATATTGAAGTATATCAAACGGTTTGACTTTTCGTTTATAAAATATCAGAAATAAAAGGCAGACTATGAATTTTAACAATTCATAGTCTAGAAATCTAGTTCAGAAAACTTTATTTATTTATTAATAAAAACCCCAGCCCTTTCATTTTTCTTATACCTGAGCTTACGGCCAAAAAACCTAATAAATTAAATTAAATCAATAAATATTGCTAGTTCCTAGACAATTCACAATGCAACATCTAGCCCCGTGGTAAGCTAGAATCTTGTGTTATGGGTGCTAGATTTCTGATTATGTATACTTAATATAATATACATACACATTTATGAAAGTTATTTAAAACACGGGAAAAGCCGTGTGTGGAATTTATACTTTAAACTTTAAAATACACATATCCGCTTAAGGATATATTTAGCGCAGGCGAAGCCGCGGGGCGGAACCCTAGTATTACCTTATATATCTTAGGGTCTACAAAATGAATTTCAAATTATAGAAGTAATTTGATGTGTCAGATTTTTGCGCGAAATATATACTCAGCTCGGGCTCTTGCGCGCGAAATGTTTACTTAGCGGCCCGCTCGCCCTGTCGTGGCGCTGTTAGCCGAACTTAGCCGATCGTCGAGTTTGCTCTGACCCCCCGTACACCCTTAAGACTAAAACATTTGGAGTACAATGGGCGGCCTTATCGCTGTAAGCGATATAGATGATATTATTAAGATAAAACATAATTGATTCAAATATTGAAATAAAAATATCCGCCATTTTGAATTTAGGAAAATATATTAAACACCTATCAATTAAATAAAAACATTAATATAATAATTATTTCAGAATGAAACTGAAAAAAATCCACTCAATAAAATGGAATTTATTCGATGCCATTTTCTACAGATCTAAAATAATTATTAGTATATTTGTATGTTTTCGATCGACGAAGTATCAAGATCATTTAGTATTTTTCATAGAATTCGCGTGACGCGCCGGTCACGTGGTGCATAAAATATCCAATTTCGCAAAACTTCAAAAAATTAACAGGGCTCTTAATACAATAAACAAAACAACCGGTAAAACAGGTCCAAATAGTATTATTATTAATTTCCAGTTGTGTTCCTGGGCAAGCATCCAGTTGTGAAACCTGAACATCTTCAATCTATCACCGGTATTGTCTGCGGCGCGGCGTCTCTATCGGAATCTGACGCGGCTGCTGTACTCAGCAAAAAAGTAAGTAAATCTACTCTAGATATAATTTATTTATTTTACATTAACTAGTACGTTTATCAAAACCAATTACAATAATATTTATTAATTTATTAAGAAAAGTACCAACCTTAGGCCTCATTTCACCAGTCTCTTTCATTTGGAGAACAATGGTGAAATTAGGTCCTTGATATAGTATTTTTAACCCTGCTCTAAAAGAAACAAGGTTCTAACCAAAGGCAAATTTGCCTTCCAAGACATATTTTTTCCGTGAAACCTTAAAAGATGACTTACAGTCTATTCTATTCAGTCTATTTCTAAAGGCAATATTTATTTATTTTATTATTTTTAAATTGTACATTGTGTGCCAGTAAATTGTACTGCGGTCACCAACCCGCATTAGCACGGTTGCAACATACAACAAACAAATAATTTTCTGTAAAGCATTGATATTATAAAAAGTAGGTACTGGATTTTCAAGAGTTTGAATGTTTTGTTAAACAGTACATTGCACTTTTATTATTTCTCAGAAAAATTTAGTTTTTACATTAGGTACTTTTAATTTGCAAATTTTTCGTAACAATGATTTCTTTAGGTAGAGGAAAAACAATACATTTTACAATACATACGTTGTTGCCATCTTTAACCTTCAGAGATCCTTGGTTTTATTTATACTTAATTTTTTCCATTATCATGTAAAATGATCAATCGCATTAAGGTTGTTTATATGTAATTTCATCGTTTTGTTTTATCACTACATACATTATTTTTATACATAGTATACAACCAGAACATCCTGAATATCTATCTGCTTATAGTACAAACATTTATTCTTAGGCGACCTACACGCGCCGCGCCAAATGTAAATCCATTCTGTAGTTTTTACATGAAAGAGTAACAAACATCCATCTATCCATACAGGCTTTGCCTAGTGTGGAGTCCGCTGATAAATCAGTTTTACTGTATATATTTTTCTGGAAATAAATTATTTATTTTTCATTTTATACAAACTCTACCTACAAACTTTAGTCTTTATAATATTAATGTAACTAATATTTTATAATTTCCAGAAAGACATCCTATTCAGACAAGGCTACGGGCTGACAGAGACGAACGGTGCCATTTCCATCGGCAACAACACCGACATCAACCACGCGTCCGTCGGGTTCGCACTCGGCAGTACTGAGGTCAAAATCGCAGACGTCAACACACAGGAGGCTTTGGGACCTGGCGAGGTAAGATGGAGACTTCTCTTGATATAGTCGAAACGTAGAGGGTCTTTGAAACCATACAGGAGACTTTGGGACCTGGCGAGGTAAGATGAAGGCTTCTCTTGATATAGTCAAAACGTAGAAGGTCTATTAACACCACATAGGAGGCTTTGGGACCTGGGGAGGTAAGATGAAGACTTCTCTTTGTATAGTCGAAACGTAGAGAGTCTATTAACACCAGACAGGAGGCTTTGGGACCTGGCGAGGTAAGATGAAGGCTTCTCTTGATATAGTCAAAACTTTGGGACCTGGCGAGCCGCATAAAGACTTCTCTTGATAGTTGTCAAATCGGGCATATTAAGAACACACAGGAATCTTTGAGACTCTGCGAGGTAAGAAGAAGTCCTCTTGATATGAGTTGAAACGTAAAGGGGTCTATTAACAACACACTGTAGGCTTTGGAACCTGGTGTCGAAACGAAAAGTAATTAACTACTATTTAAAAGGGGGAAAACACATATTTCCGCAGGCAAAGCTATTTAGCCGACGAGCGGAGAGCTAGTAGAAGTAAGTCCCGTATAACTCCTTAATTTCGAAAGCTAATTCATAATTAAATCGGTTTTTTATTTAATAATGCAATAGTAGTGAGAGCCGTGTTGGCTAAGTGGGAGCACACTCGACTTTCATTCATTCGTGGGTTTAAACCCCGCCGCAAACCTCTGATTTTTCAGGCAAAACATCGTGAGGAAACTGGCATGTTCTGAGAACTTTGAAAAAAGTTTGAAGGACATTATGTCATTCACCAACCCGCACTTGGCCAGCGTGGTGAATTAAGGCCTAATCTCTCTCATCATGAGAGAAGTCCCTGTGTCCCAGCAGTGGGAACGTGAATAGGGGTGTTAAGATTAATGCAATAGTAAACTGATTGATTTATTTGATAACTACAGGAAGGTGAGATCTGGTCTCGAGGCCCTCACCTGATGGACGGCTACTACCGCGACGAGGCAGCCACTAAGGACTGCATGACTGACGACGGCTGGTTCAAAACGGGAGACATCGGGAAATATGACGACAACAAATACTTGTACATCACGGACAGATTGAAGGAACTTATCAAGGTACAATTATATTTATTCTGTTCATACACCTTGATTGTTAACCTAATATGCAAACGAATTAGGTTATATAGGGTTCAGACTAAACGAGTGAAATTAACCGACTAAGCGTATATTCTTACATTCGCATCAGCAACTTATTAACGAATTGTTTTTGTGGTTTTTTACTAGGAATAACTGGTAGTTTAGAAGCTAAATAAAAAACTAACTAACTCATGCATAATAATCTCTTTTCTTCGTATGTATCTGTCACATTGACATTTGCATCTGTCAGATGATGACAACAATATTTTAAGCTTGCAAGTGGATGTTAGAATCGGTCAGATGATGACAACAATATTTTAAGCTTGCAAGTGGATGTTAGAATCGGTCAGATGATGACAACAATATTTTAAGCTTGCAAGTGGATGTTAGAATCGGTCAGATGATGACAACAATATTTTAAGCTTGCACGTGCAAGTTATTTCTAATATGCATAACATAGTTATAGAAACTTATTAACCTTAACATATTACTTTTCCCAGGTAAAAGGCTATCAAGTCCCACCTGCCGAGCTAGAAACAATCCTAAGAACACATCCAAAAATCATAGACTGCGCAGTATTAGGTATCCCAGATCCAATCTCTGGAGAAATCCCTAAAGCCTTTATTGTTCCACAACAAGGACAAGAAATTCTTCCAGAAGAGATCTTGGAGTTTGTCAACAGTAAAGTGGTTTCATTCAAGAATATAAAAGAAGTTCAAGTAGTCGATGAAATACCTAAGAATCCAGCCGGTAAGATATTGAGGAAGGTATTGAAAGAAAAGTATTGTTAGTGTAGTTTGCTTTTAGTTAAGTAAAGTAGAGTAAACATTTGTTTATTTTACATAAAAGTAATATAAGTACAAAAAAATATAGCGATCCATCCATTGTTGTTTAATCTTAACAAATTTTGCATTATCTTTATACTTATATTATGATTTTCCGTACGAAACAGTTATTGTTTAACCGTTGGCAATTACTATCTTATATTGTTATTGCATTTTCCAATGTCTAGATTACAAAACAGTGTTTATTCAACCGTTATCAATTACTTAATATCAATTACCTAATATTCGTCTTATATTTTTTACGTCTAACCTATAAGTAACAATATTTTAATTAAATATCTGCCCTTAAGGGGCCGGTGACGCTTGCAAGGAATTTCAATTCGAGGCTCTTGCGAAAATCGGCCCGCATATCGCTATCTCTATTTAGCCGATGACGACAACCACAGTGTTTGACTGTGTGCGTGAGTAGTTAGGATAGCTCACCTGATGTTTCATGTCATGACCATAGAAAAAGATATCTAATGTTTTAATAATCGTTTGACGGCACCGGCTTCGCTTTTGAAACATTTGCTGCACAAACAATACGTGTTGAGATATGTTAGTTATCAAGCCGGTATGTTAAAAAAATCTCAGTGAATGTTTAGTTTGCCAATGCGTTTTTCTCTTTCAAGTTTCTCAACAAAGTCTACATAAGAAATCTATCAAGAAATACCTACTTAGTATCTAAGTAAAACTAGGTTTTTTTTTTAATTTCCGAATTTGGCTGGAGTGTAGGTAGGTTCGTCATACGGTTCTGCTTCTACATGTATATTCTGCTTCTACTAAATTTAGGATTACAAAATTACGAGCATTATAAAATTATGATTAGAGAACAAAAGAAAGGATTTAGCGGTAAACATTTATTTCGCTAGACAGATAATACTTTTATTCATCACCTTAAAAACTTAATTTAAACATTATTATAAAGAATAGCAATAGAACTTATTTATTCATAGAACTGGTGGCCTTATCGCTCAAAGCGATTTCTTCCAGGCAACCAAAGTGCTTTATAACCTAAATTTACACAATTACCATAGGTACCTACTAAAATGTTATACTAAAACATACAACATAATAATAACTCTAGTGTTTCATCACATGTCATCACTTTGTTCGATCATATCAAAAATCATATTTTTATTTTTTTTCGTGTGTTTCTTTTCTTTACGGGAAGGGACCTCTTTTTCCTGGGAACTGATAACCACATGCGTTTTTTGCTTGATCGTCGTGGCTCTGTAAATATTTATACAAATTATAATCTAATCAATTTACTATGGCTATAAGACCTACTTATACATTGAAACAACAGAATAAATAAAAATTGCCGGACAATTCACACAGCAACATTACGCTTGTGTTACGGATGCTAGATTTCTGATATAAGTACTTAATATAATATACATACATAGATTATTATTTTATTATACATTATATAACACCCAGACACCCGGAACAAATATTTGCAGATCATACAAATAGTTGTCCCGCGGCGGGAATCTAAGACTAAATTATTCTAAATGAAACATCCAATGTTTCGTACATGTACCTACCTAGATACCTAGTACTTCCCTTCTTCACTTATCCTTAGATATAAGTACGTAATTACCTAAACAACATGTTAGATAAGTACTTACCTACGTAGGTAGGTAGGGACAACTACTGAGTGGGTAAGTTTTTTATGGGTAAGTAGGTACGATGGTAGGTTGATTTTACTTGTTGTACTTTAAAATAAAACAAGCAACAATAATATAAGTTAGGCACTTACTGTGAGATACACCCCAACGTTCCGAGTCCATTATCAGCTACCAAACCGTAATTTAAATACAAATTCTTTATTTTAACACACAATGTAACATAACAGTTTACACTAAAGCATTACATGGGACTTACAATTTATAAAATAGAAAAATATCAAAATTTGTAAACAAAGCCAAAGTCACAGTAACGTCACAGTAACTTTTTAGACACCGATTTAGAAAAAAATAAATATAATAGACTCCAAAGAGAATATAATCACTACGTTAGAGTATTTATTGGTTATTGATAGACTCCTTCCCTCACGACGAAAGAGTTCCGAGCGTTCTTGTAAATACGCGTTGCACTAGTGTGAGTTAGTGCGAGCGATAAGCAATACTAGCTGTTGAAAATTTGGTATGAATTTGGATGTGTTCCGTAATACCAAAAATGATGACTGAAAACATTTTGTATTCCTCACAAAGTATTTTTATTCGGTGACTTAACAATATAAGCTATGTTTCTATGCAAATAATTTTTAAGATATTGTTGTTTTTCATACTAAACCAATAAGAAGAAAACATGCATTTTTAACGTAAAAAATTTGCAAAAAGCGATTGGCTTTAATTTCATTTAAAGTAGGTATTTTGTAAAAATAACTCGATAGGAACCTAGATAAATACTATTTAAATAATAATAATGCAATAATATCATGGAAATATGCCCGAATTACAAATAATTTTGGTATTACGTTTGTATGGGAAATTCGTCCTCCGCCGGATTCTTAAAGAAGAAAAACCAAGTAATATTAATTTTTATCTTATTTTAGGCTATTAAGTTTTTGGTCTTGTTAAATAAATACATTTGTCAATGCATAAACTAATTTAATTCCATATTTTATAAATGTTTTTTGTTAACTGGTAAATGGATAAGTAGTCGTAGTAATTGGTAGTTAGTTAATTAGTTATGTATGTGACGTACATGCCAGAAAATTCGTAAACTACTGAATTTTAAACGCAATCTAACAAACAATGGGACCAATAGTTGGTGTATTGCATAATGTTAAGTAGTGGACCGATACATTAATTATATATTTTGTAAATTGTTTATTTATATCGTAAAAATAATTTCTTGGATGATAGGTACTATTCACGTTGTAGATTGTAAATGTTGTTTGTTTATTGACAATGATTTATATTATTGTCTTATTGACCAAAGTAAAAACTAGGTGGCGCTGTTAAACTTATTTAAGGTATAACCGCCCTTAAGAATCAATTGAAATAACTTCAATTATAGTAATTATGTTTCATTTAATACTGACGTAAAAAATAGAACTTAAAATATTTTTGTATTAAATAAAAGTAAGTTGTATTGTATATCTGCCAAATCGTGGGTGAAAAGTTTATTTTTATATTATTTGCTTGTAGTAAATAAGAATTGAAGTTAATTATAAATCATGATGAGCTTGTCTGTAGACCTAGTCGCATTTGCAATATTAGTTATGTAAAAAATATCCAACTTAATGCATATTTACAGATATAAGTATTTTTATTCGATTTACATATTTTATTGGTGATTTGTTATACATAGTTTTAACGAAATTGACGTTTAATAAATTTATTATGAAAAGGCTTTTGGTTTATTTACCAACTTATTAGGTAAGTATTGATTTTTGTTTTATTTATCATCTTGGACCTGAAAAAGGTAGGTATTTGCTTTAATCGAAAAAAAATGTTACCTACTAAAATTTACATCTGTATTATTATAGGTAAGGTACCTATTAATAATATTATGCAAATTAATTTCCGTGAAATTATTTTTTCCGGCTGTAATAACAACAACAAGTTGTTGAGTAAACGTCAATGCTGTTAAATAGCCTTCAATAACCATAAAATTCATTTGAGTTTAACGAAAAAAAATTAAAACTAAAATAAAATAAATACCTAGTGGTTGGACCTCTTTTAAGTACATAGATATGAATATACTTGTGCTACAGAGCCTCGCTTTGTAACGCGGCTGGTACAAATTTAGTAGGTTTAATAAACGTTAGGTATATAATAGTAAATCAAACAAAATATTGAACTAAATTTATTTATTTATTTCACAAATTAACATACATAAAAGGAAATTATCATTCCAATGTTTTGAACCAATATCGTTTTACTGTTTTTTAATGCAAAGGTCATTCATTGTTAATCACTATTGTCGTTATTTTTTACTGTGAATAGTTCACTTTATCATTATTGCCGATAGAAGTTTATTTATGTATGATAGATAACAAAGAACTTTAATGGCTGACCGTCCCATCTCAAACATAAGGCATAATTTACTAAGAAAATATTAAGCTTAAACGGTTGTACACCATAATTGATACTTAGTTAGGTATTGTCATTATACTGCTAATGATCCTGGCCTCTGCTAGTTATTTCAAGTCTAATGTCAAGGTCATGGTTATAAATTAGGTACGTGTATTTTGTTTGTCTATGGCTACAGCTAGTCCTCCTTGGTTTCAATGCTAGAGTCGCAATTTTAAAATTTGTCCGGCAATAATAGTAGGGGAGCCGAAGAGGGGATTTCGGGATTTACTCGAGCGCGTCAGATTAAGATACTGGAGATAGCTAGTACCCAGATAAGTACCTCCACCAAATATAAAAAATCTATCTATGTTCGAACGTGAATTATAAGGGAACAAAATTTACTTTTGTCATATTAGGCGCATCACTTTAGATAATTGTCAGATTAAGATATGGTAGAATCAGAACATAGAGATGAACCATATACATCTAAATCTGACGCTCTAACACCTTTAGAAATGCCAGTTTTTTTGTTCTTTTTTTTGATAAAAAATGAGTCGCGATTTTTATTTTTTTAACTTTTACGTACTTCCACCCCAATCGTGTAAACAATCAGATTTACAAACGTTTATTATCAATCATATTTCCTAAATTATCTTTCAGTATGTAAGTATGTTGAGCTGATTTTCAATTTATTGAATCTGATTCATAGAATCTATCACTAACTGACGCGCTTAAGTACGTCCATACAACAGTATTTTTTTAAATAAGTTTTTATTTATCTATGGTCGCTTCCCCCACTGATGAAACACATCGGTCTCATACAATTTTTTTCTTCTTATCATCTACCAAATGCAACCCAATAGGTCTCTTTGACGCTCGAGTAAATCCCCATTTAGCATCGTCGCCTCCCGTACTATAAGAGTTAGTCATATCTAATGTTCCGACTAACTTTCGATCAAGAGCTTCCATACAAAATTCGCAAATCTACCAAAGCGACGGCTTAGCACTAATAATCCTTTGATGTTTCCAATGATGATTTTTATATTATATTTATTTGATTTTTAAATTAATGATTAATATTGTTCTCCTTTTTAAGTTATGTAAGGTAATTTATATACTATTATAAGTTTATTTCAATAAGTGATTTATTTATTAGTATGCGAAAATGTTGTCGCAAAATGATAGCGACAGGATTTAATTTGAATAATAAAAAAATTAAAAATCTTTCTACGGTTACAGAATTAGAATGAATGATATGAAGCCTTTGATAAGCCTGCTGCTTTGGTCAGGCCAACCTTCCATTCATCTCTACATTATCTGCGGATTTACACAGTCCATCTGATAACTTTTCGGACCTTCGGCTTCTTGTTCTACGTGTTATATGACCACGTTTGTGGTGTTATTATTTAAAATACTCTGAAGATTCTTGAACACTATCTCCGCCCACGCTCGTATCTACGACTTGGCTTAGACTTTGAATATGTTAATGAGCACAAATTAGTACCTATCTTCTGAAGGATGAACAGAGGTCGAGACAGAATCTTTGCTACCTTAGAATGTACTTAAATGTAAATTATGTAGATAGTTCAAGAGGCACGATACACCTGATGATAATATTAACGCGTTAATCATATGTTTATAACACGAACACACAGGTTGTGGAATGATCGCCCTACCGAGGTTTTTCCGATAGGCTATTAGAGTATTAGCATGGGACTTTTCAAACAAGGTATTCTGAAGCATTTACGGGGTCGGCAGCGCGCAGGTAACACCTCTGAAGCTACAGGCGTCCATAGGCTGCGGAAGCCATTTATATCAGGTGGGTCGCATTCGCATGCTTGTCTGCCATATCAGTGGTACCTATACAAAATAAACGTTAATCATACAGTTCATACATGACGTAAGAATAAAATAAATGATTATTTTATACTCATATTATAGACATAGGTTGCCTTGGATTTCCTGCGATTAAGGCAGGTCAGTTGATCACCTCACCTTTATGGATTTGATCAGCTTAACCGGAGTTGGTAACAGAGGTCGCATACAAAGTTCAATTTTGCATAATAGCACCTATTTATAGCTATGTTGAATAATAATAATAAATACTTACTCTTTATTGAACAATAAGTAGGTAGGATAAATTTAAATTTAGCCCGAATTTTCATATTTTTTCAAAACACGAACACAGCTGCCACCGAAAAGCTAGTACCTAAGTATTCTTATAAAAACACTATAATCGTCTGGATTACTTTAAGCTGGGGCAATTTAGGTGATTTTGGTTTTAAAATAGTCGGAGTAGACCTACGACTATTTTAGGGAAGGTTTAAAAGAAAGGAAACATGTGAATAAAGCGGACGAAGACGCCACAGCGTACAATATAAAATACGTAATATACAATACAATTACCTAAACGTTCTCAATAAAAACAATCGTTAAATAGATAGGTAAGTATGTGGTATTTTTCAAGTTCAATGTCCACAATGTTTCGCCATTTAATTTTCCATCCGCAGTCTGGCATTAGTCGCTTACGAACGCGCGCGAAAATGAACAGCCTTGCCCGTAAAATAGTTCTTCGTGAATTAAAAAGAATAAAATTAGAAAGAAAGTTATCAGCCGGTGTTACCCTGAAGAAAAATGAGAATTTTCTCATCAGGTCTACGTTACCGGACTTTGTAGTACCGAATGAGAGATTTATCGATAGAATATGGAAAAATGTAGCAGGTTATGAGGACCACATAGCTCTTGTAAGTTTAATTTGGGTTTTAATTGGTTTTTCTTGACTGTTTTTGATTTCAATTTTAAATCTAATCACACTTTGAGCATTATTGCGACTAAAACAAAATGAAGTCATTATCGGCTGAGCTCATATGCCTTATGTTTGATTTATTTATTAGTGATATATAGGGTTTCTGTTGTGTCTCTTAGAATCTAGGGTACCTAACTGATGAAAGAAGATCTCACTTCGTTCATACTAGTAAGCTTTACTATAGGTGAATATTCATAATATTTATCTATTAATTAGTATGAATATATTCATGTTGTGGGTTATCGTTAAATCATCGTCATCATAATCAGCCCTATTTAAAACATGCCCACTGCTGGGACAAAGGGATATCTCTTTTGAGGAGAGAGATGTTGATGACACTTATCCTTCAAACTTACTTTACGAGTTTTCAGAACATGCCTGTTTCCTCACGATGTTTGCCTTCGCCGTTAGAACACGTGTTTTTAAAGCAAACATAATTTTTCAAGAAATAAAATCAGAGGTATTCGCGCGGCGTTGTTTGAATCCACGACCTTCGGAATAAAAGTCGCGTTTGCTCCCACCATTTAGCCATCACGGCTCTTACCGTTAAATAGGATAGGTCTAAACATTGTTACGTTTAAATCGGCTCAGCCGTTTTTGAGTTATAAAATTACAACAAAAAGTGGCATTGATTTATTTATATAGCTATAGATATATAATTAAATAGGATTAGATTATAGTAAAATTTTTGGTATTGCTTAACTGCATAAATAGTTAAGGTCAACCAGTCTAAATGCGTCTATGGGGCAAATGCGTTTTTTTTAATTTATTCGAGAACTATTCAACATACGTTGACTTCTGTCATCTAGTTGCATTTGTTTGAACTAAATACAGAACATGCAGTTCGTGCGGATGGCGTGGCAGTTCAGATATTCGAGTAATTGGCCATTTTGAAAATTGCACGTTTCTGAACAAATTTTGACTGCGTGAGGCGAGTTACTAAATCCATGTTAGTCATTAGTTTTCTTCAATTAACTGATTTTATTCAATAATCATTGTAAGGAATAAACTATGGGCTACCTACACAGACAGTTATTTTTAGTGAAAAAGCTTTTTTTTTTTTTTTTTTTTTTTATTCAGATTTAACAACCTTTAAACCACACGGTTCATGACGGTTGACTAATTTAACTTATTAACTAAAATTTAACTTATAAAGACTTGATAGGAAAAAAAATAAAAAGCTTTATTTAAAGAAATAATAATGTTTCCATTTATAAGGTTTGGATTAATTTCTTGGGGTAAATGCGTCTGCTGTTATGGGGCAATTGCGACTGTGGGACGCATTTACCCCCAAAACATATATCGTCAACCTTTTTATGTCGGCAAATTTTAATATGAAAATTAAATGCAAAAAAAATCTGGTCTCATGGAGGTTTTTATATCGTTTTTGTCAAATTATTATTTGCAAATATACAAAAGTCAGAATATACTTAACTTTAATTTAAAAAAATGCGGTGTAGCCTTCAAATTTGTGTTTTATTATAATCTGTATTGTTCTACGGTTCTATCAAAATCTCACGCGTAGAAATTTGTCTACTATCTTCCCATCGTATTACTTACATTTGTTATTTTTAGACTTTTGTTGAGTTTTGATAGTTTGTCCGTACCCAAATAAAATGTTGACAGCATCTGGATTTGACAAGGGGCTAATGCGTCTATCAAAATATAGACGCATTTCCCCAATTTTTACTAAATTGTCTCTAAATGCATCAATTATTATTTTTGACTAGTTTAACTATCATACTATTGCAAAGAAATTTGAACCAAAAAGTTATATCTAGTTATTATCACGAAAAGCTTATCATTAAAGTTTTTATTCAACAAAGTCTTCTAATGTAGGTTGTTATGTACACTATCTCCCCACCTTGTAAATGTTTTTTTCTTAATGTCCAGGTTTGCTGTAAGAAAACTCTTTAAGGGTTAAGCACACCCATTGTGTATGTTCTTTTCTTTGTTAAATGTTTTAAATGAAATTGTGTGTACAATAAAGTATTTTTGATTTTTGAAAGTCGCATTTTCCCAAAGCGGGGCAAAGGCATCTAAAATTCCCATTTAAAATAAATAGTCAATTTGAAACATCTGTAAAGCTCCAGGGAAGATATCGCTGATTGAACTTTGTGCAGAAATAGCCATAATATTGGACTACAGTTTCAAAAAGTGGATAATGCCATACATTTGTTTTTTTTTTTTATTTATTTATTAAGGCAAGGCCAACAGCACACATAACTAAAATGGTTTACAAAATCTTATTATCATACATAAAACATGAAATATGTGCCTATTATAGGCCAGCACAACACTTATAGGAGTGACACAAACAACGGATAAGCACAGATAAGAAAGAAAAAAAAAATTACAAAATATAACTAAATAAGCAAAAAATAATAAAAATTTACAAAATATAACTAAATAAGCAAAAAATAATAAAAATTTACAAAATATAACTAAATAAGCAAAAAATATAATCGTTATGATGAAGCCAGTATTCATGTATTTGCACAACACTCTCAGAAAACAGTATCTTTATGAACCTTGTTGATAAATTAAACTATATAAACAAATAAGTGGGATCAATAAGACCAGATCCTGGAGACACCAGGCTCTTAAGAGCCTGGGCAACTGAAACATGGTGTGTGAAGAGTCTAATATAAAAAATAGTTTATAGTTTTAAATAGTTTTAGGTTAATAGGTATTGCTTCAGTGTTGTAAATATTAAAATCACATTATGAAATTATCTTAACAAGTAAATGGTATATGGCAAATCTTAAAGTTAGGTTAAATTTAAACTAAACTATATGAACACAATAAATGAGATCAATAAGACCAGATCCTGGAGACACCAGACTCTTAAGAGCCTGGGCAGCTGAATCATGGTGTACATTTGATCACAATGAGGCTCTAACTTGAAGTGATCGAGAAATACCACGCATTTGCCCCGGTTGACCTTAAATATTTTGCATTCGAATTATCTGTTTATGAGAAATCTTTAACTGAAGTAACACAAGTGTGTGTAGTACCTATAACAAAATATTTATGATTATAGGTTTAATTGATTGCCTCTACATCCGTTTATTGTACCTACTTAATCTGATTGTGTTCTGTAAAATTCTCAGCATTGTGTTATTAAAAATAAAATAATATTTACTTTTTGCGCAAAATGCATAAAAAACAATTTCAAAATTAGGTACCTAACATGTAAGTGCGTAATTCTTTTAATTTACCTACAGAGTAAAGAACACTTAGTTTCGTCAATAATTATATCTTCACAACACACTTACGTCTACGGTTGCCTGGAAGAGATCGCTTTCAGCGATAAGGCCGCCCTTTGTACTTTTTACTTTTAGATAGTATTAAGTTTTGTTACTATGTTTTTTATTTTATAAGTACAATAAAGCGTTCATTCATTCATTCATTCATTCACACTGAAGCGGCTACAACATTGCTTTGTGAAATCAATTTGTGATTAGTATTTTTAGGCCAAACCAGAAAACCGAAAAAAAGTCGCATTTTCGTTCAAAGGTTTTCTTAAGTTTTTAATAACATCTCCTAATCTAAACTTACCTAGTTGTATTATCATAATCATAATAACCCCTCAAGTTCAAGATAAGATTGCTAGAAATGTGGAATTAAATTTTATCTGGAGAATAGATAATACGACAACATAAACAATAATAAAGTACTTAGAAGTAAATTTGTTTTGAATACGAAGTTTAAATTAAAGCTTTACCAATTTTTAAGAATTTAATTATAAATATTAACCAAGCCTAAAATTGCTTACGTAGGTACCAAACCAACAGACACTTGAACGGCTTACATAGATATGCTTCGCTTATAGGGCTGAGTTTGACCAATCACCAAATAGCACTTGCGTAGAAAAACACTTTTATAGGTTGAAATCAACAGGTGTTGATTACAAAGAAAACTTTGTACTCAAAGTTAAAGATACCTACCGGCTCTTTCATCATCATCAGCCAATATTTGTCCACTGGCCTATCCAGCATAGGCCTCTCCTAGTGAGCTCCAAATCACTCTGTTTTCGGTTTGTCGCATCTTGCGGAAGCAAGTCGACATCCCACCTGATCGGAGGTCGCCTTACACTACGCTCACCTATAGTAACATACATGTATTATTTTTCAGGAAAGTGCAGAAACCAATAAGACCTACACATACAGTCAGTTTCGCAAGAACACAGCTACTTTCGCTACATCACTCCACAAGAAGCTAGGATTGAAGCCCGGCGATGTTGTGGCCGCGATGTTGCCCAACTGTCCTGAATTCCCTGTGGTTTTCTTTGGGACTATCCAAGCCGGTTGTGTTCTTACGACTGTCAACCCTATTTATAAGGAGTGTAAGTATCATTTTCCTATAACTATAAATGAGATAGTTATATATATTATGCGAAAGTTTACATGTTTGTTTGTTGCTTTTTTTCGCAGAAACTACTAAATAGGTTTTGATGAAACGTCAGAATAATATAGTTTCCTTATCAGAATTATGTAGGTATACATAGGCTACGTTTTACTGCGGAAAAATACATTATAAAGCGGAAAAAAGTGGAAAGCTAGTTTATCACAACGGAGATAAAGAACATGAAGTCTCAATTACCTACATGGATGTATCTTTATGATGTACTCATTATCCGATTACAACTTATTAGATAACTACGATAGTCTATACTAATATTATAAAGAGGAAAGATTTGTTTGTTTGTTTGTAATGAATAGGCTCCGAAACTACTGGACCGATTTCAAAAATTCTTTCACCTTTGGAAAGCTACATTATCCCCGAGTAACATAGGCTATAATATAGCAAAGAAAATTGCGGGAAATTGTAAAACGCGGGCGAAGCCGCAGGGCGGAAAGCTAGTCTTTGATAAAGTTAATCTTGCGCTGATATGTGTTTGCGTATCTTATCGAGCTCTTATTGGGGTCTTGAGTGATAAACAAGTGGCAAGTTATTGAACTTTCACCATGTGGTATCGGCCTAAGAAAAGTACAAGTACAACCCTATCTGTTCCTGCGGGTTCGTCAAACCGACTAAGGGATATTGGACCAAGAGCCTGTGATGGCCAGACCTTCCTTTAATTCACAAGCGTGAAAATTCTTTCATGTGTATGTCTAACATAGGTAAGAATAACCCCCAAACATGAAACCTGGATCGCGGTTCCTTTGGGAGATAACAACCTTTTACCTGTTATCTCCCAAAGGAACCACGATCCAGGTTTCATGTTTGGGGGTTATTCTTACCTATGTTAGACATACACATGAAAGAATTTTCACGCTTCAGAATTAAAGGAAGGTCTGGCCATCACAGGCTATTAGTCTATACTAAGAGCCCTGTCTGGCTAGACCTTCCTTTAATTCACAAGCGTGAAAATTCTTTCATGTGTATGTCTAACATAGGTAAGAATAACCCCCAAACATGAAACCTGGATCGCGGTTCCTTTGGGAGATAACAGGTAAAAGGTTGTTATCTCCCAAAGGAACCGCGATCCAGGTTTCATGTTTGGGGGTTATTCTTACCTATGTTAGACATACACATGAAAGAATTTTCACGCTTGTGAATTAAAGGAAGGTCTGGCCATCACGGGCTCTTAGGTTATATTAGAACTAGCCGATCCGTCGACAGCTTCGCTTGCGTTTTTCACGTTGGCGACATATATCTCTCCTCGATAAATGAACCATCAATGTATGTACTGTGTAGTAAGTAGCAGTCATAATGTAACTCTTTTTTGTATGGTCTTCACTTCACGATCCAGGTTCTCTCTAGTGTGAAGTCTAAATAGAGCTAAAAAACGTACTTATTTAGATTTTATGCAAATTTTTAGTAATCTTTTTTCATTAAAAAAACAAAAAAATATATACATTTTGTGTTAAGTAGGTATAACCTGCGCAATTAAAAGTGAATTCTGTAAATGGCGGCGGGTAGAAATGGTACGGTTGGCAAAACAATTTCTCAAACAGGCCGGCGTCACGACGAATTTCCCATACAAACATAATACCAAAATTATTTGTAATTCGAGCATATTTCCACGGTATTATTGTATTATTATTATCTAAATAGTATTTTTATCTAGGTCCCTATAGAGTTTTTTTTACAAAATACTTATTTTAAATGAAATTACTTTTTTAGTAAAGTAAAGTAAAGAGTTTAAACAACTTTGCGTTATAAACCCGGCGCTTTTATAAAGGTCCTCAATGTGATCATTCATACGAACGCTTTTAAATCACTTTCGTCTCGTCCCTCGCTTTAGAAAGCCGTGGGAATTTTTTTTGCTAAATAACTAGCTATAGCGATTTGTGTTGCTAGAAGAAGAAAGAAAAAAAGGACATTCTGGGTACATCCTCTGGATGAACAGAGATTCTTAAAATAACAGTTTGTGACACTGTACGAAGATTCGACAAGTATACAAGATTTGACGAATTATTGGAATATTTCTACTAATACTCATCGTACTAATCGCAGCGCCGGCGTTTTTTTAATAGTGTGAATAATAATAAAAAGTTTCATACGGCCTATTACCAGCACTTTTCGTTGAAAATGCAACACTGCTCGATAAAAAAGCGTCGCGTTCTAAAATCGCCAACGTGTGAACACGTACTTGGGTATGCCTAAAACGTTCAAATAGAACATAATTATTATGTTCTATTTGAACGCTTTTTTAACGGACGTTAAAAAAGCTCTCGTGCGAATTAGGCCTGACTGACTATTTTTTTGTAGCGCGTACTTCACTGTGTGAGTATAGACAGCGATAGAGAGTGAGCGAGAACGCATGCGAGCGGACGCCATTTATAATTCGCTTCTATATGTGCGCAGGTTATACATGACTAGTATATACCTACCAATGTGATGGTGATGACTATTCAAGAATTTTTATTTGTCTCACGAAAGCATAGATAATATAGGTAATGATAATGTAGAATAAGGTTGAGTGAGGTTGGTTAATTTAAAATACGATGAATCAAATGTACAAAGAAAGTATCTATCGTCAAGACACGCTTCGTTAGGCACGTTAATTTCACACATTCAATGCTAATAAATGTAGATACGTACACAAACAGTCTAATTAAAACGAAATAGGCCAAATGTATCAGTGCACGAGTATCTATGGGCAATTGGGCATAGACAAAATATGGCTACACAAGAATACCAAAGACATATTCCGAGACTTCGAAGTTTTTTATTGATAACTAGTAGATCACCACTTCCATAGTTTTCTCACCTTTTATGGCTTAAATGATGATGATGATGCTATCGCAATTTTTTTTAAGATCTTTCGCAATTTTTATCTTATTTTAAGCATATTACCCAAACTATACCAACTGGAAGTTTATTAAAATGCGTAATTATGAGACAATAAACTTTGCTAAGCATTTGATGGCTTGTTTTTAATTTGTCTGGTATAGTACGCCACAGAACAATAACTCAATTGTCCTTCGAAATTGTTCTGTTTACAGTTTGCTTAATATACGTTGGTTATACAATTAAATTCTTTTTAAGCTTCCGCATACCAAAATATTAAATAGGTACTACTTACTGCTATTAATATTTATATATCAAAAGAATAAAAGAAAAGGGATGAGAACTGATAAAACGTTTGATAAGTGTTACCTTCGTAGCATCAGATATTTTGTACCCTAAAGTAAATACAGCAAAAATATTTATACCTGAAAAATTATTTATAAATTTTACCTACGTATTATAAAATATTTTAATCGTAAAGTAAATACAGGAAACCATATTTTAACGATACAAAGGTTAAAATTATAGCGCAAAAATATCTGAAAATTTATATTTTTTCTCATTCCAGATGAAATCAACCATCAGATATTACTAACCGAACCAAAAGTAATTATAACAATTCCCGAATGCTACGGAAACATACAAAAAGGGATTAAAAACTACAAAAATGACGTTAAAATAGTGTTCGTTGATACACCAGGAACGGCTATACCAGACGGCGTTATCAGATACTCTGAAATTGCTGAAAGCGGGGAAGTTGACTATAAATTATTGGATACGATAGAGAGAAAACCGGATGATGTTGCTTGTATACCTTTCTCTAGCGGGACGACGGGGCTACCAAAAGGTATTGATATAATAAGATGTTGTATAAGTTATTTATGTATGTATATTAAGTATTATCAGATATTATTATTAGTACCCGTAACACAAAAGGGGGGTTTACACGGGGCGATTTTCGCCGTGCGGCGAGTCGCTTCACTAATTGCACCAAGCCGCATCGCTAGCCCATTTACACAGGTTACTAAAATCGCATGCGACTCTGTCATTTCCATCGAAAATGTTGAGCAGCTAACCGTTTGTGCCGGAATTGAAATAATTAATTATTAATCAATTGCTTAAAGAACAAAGAGAGAAGAAAAAACAAAAGGTAAGAAGAAAACGTAATGTATACCTTCATGCGGCGGGCGATCGCCTGTAACTGATCGTTTACACGGTCGATTTTAGTCACCAGTCGCATGCGGCCGGTTGCCGCGCGGCCAAAGTCGGATGCTACCCAACTTTGGGGCTTGCGGCTTTAGTCAATTGCAACTTAGCCGAATTGCCATTTAGATGGTCGATTTACGCCGCGCGGCAAAAATCGTGCGGCTTTAGTCACCCGTGTAAACCCCCCATAACGTAACGGTAACTTACCACGGGGCTATGTTACTTTCTGGAATTTTTACTTTTTATTCGTTTATTTATTTTGCCATTAAACCTTTTTGTCACTTTTAACCTTTACGGCTAAATATTTTTTTTGTAATTATTACAAAAAACTTTCTTCCGATTTTTTTCTGAAATGATAATAATATCAAATCTAATTGTCTATACTATAACATCGTCTTTATTATTCAACAATGGTTATTCATGTCAATATGTTATTGTTTTAATAAGGACATTCGCACTTATCCCTATCAGTTGTATCTTATATGTTTGTAATAATAAGTACATCGTTCTTAAGTGTATTGTTATGACTGTTGATATAATTATTATTTTTAGGTGTCGAGATTAGCCACAAGAATTTCCTGGCTGCGATGGAAACGATGTCATATGACGAGACCAGATATCCTATTATGACTGAAGGTAAGTCAAATGGCACTTAAGACGCGGTTCAATAGTGATAATATATCACCCCTAAAACGTTCCCACTGCTGGGACACAAGGCACTCTTGTCGAGATTAGGTCTTAATTAACCACGTTGGCTAAGTGTGGGTTTGTGGTTGTCATATGTCCTTCAAACTCTGCAATGTTAGGTAATAAACCAAAGTTTAAATGACCTTAGTCTGGGGTCACACGTAAACATTAGATAATCTACGTAACGTTATGACGTGAGCCAAGGTTTTTATCTATTTAAACCTTAATTATTTAAATCTATCTAAATCTATTGTGTAGAATAAAAAAATGGAGTTTCTTAAATGTTGTAGGTATGTGATAATTATCTTCATTAAGCCTCGAGCACGTAGACGTGCACGTCTACGCTAACGTGTACGTATACGCATCCGGTCTGCTCGAGGCTTTAAACATATTTTTTCTGAATCAAATGTAATAGAATTTTTGTGCCACCTTTTAAAATTTTAAAAGATAATTTAGTGACGACTGAAAATTGATAATATTATAATTTAGTTTGAGACCTAACTCTATTTAACCCAGTAGCTTCAATAATCCCTGTAGATAATTAATTCACTTAGATTTATAATTCTCTGTACATTTTGCAATATATAAAATATATACCTATGAATCGAATTTATAAACAAGACAAACAAACTGATAACGTGTATGTAACGCTAAATGCATCTTATCTTCGCGATATTTAAGAGGACTTTGAACCTGCTTTCTTGTTTATCAACCGCAGAATAATTGTATTATGCTTGTTATTTGCGTACATTATCAAGGTCAATTCAGCACTAAATCTAGGAAAACTTTATGATGATAAAAGTGAAACAAGTCTGGTTTTTACAGATTCCAGCGAAACTTTAGCTTCTATCGAAACTACGAAAAATCCTGTTGTTTGCGACGGCATTCTTTCACTAGTATAAATCAAGATATTCTTTACTGAATGTAACGGCACAGAATACAAAAACTGAAAAAAATATATTGCTGGACAATTCACACAGCAACATCTAGCCCCGTGATAAGCTCTAAGCTTGTGTTGTGTTACGGGTGCTAGATTTCTGATAAACTTAAAATACATACTTACATAGATAGATATTATTTATCAAACATAATATAACACCCTGAAGCCCGGAACACGGACACCCGGAAGAAATATTTGCAGATTATACAAACTGTTGTCCCGAGGTGGGAATCGAACCCGCAACCTCGGCGACGCAGGCGGACCTTCGCCTGCTGCGCCACAGAGGTCGTCACTAATAAACACGTTTTCTATCCCCCAGGTAACACACAAGACATCCTACCATGCTTCCTTCCATTCTTTCACATCTACGGCATGGTTGTCAGTCTTCTCGGGCACCTCACCCTGGGCTGCAAACTCATCACGATGTCCAAGTTCTCGGCCACCCTGTACCTCGACTTACTGAAGACGCAGCCCGTCAACTTGTTGTACATCGTACCTCCTGTTGGTAAGAGAAAAAAATAAAGATTATTATTTAAAGATTTCAGTTATTTATTTCCATAAAATTCTAAAGATCACTTGGACAAGTGAGTTATGAATGCCAAATAAACATTGTCTTTGCATGTCCTTCATGCTGAAAGGATTACGTGCATTTTACTATTATTCGGACCATACATATTTTATTTTGTTAATATTGTTGTTTTCACATTAATATTAATACACTCTCTCTGGTGGCTCTGTGAGCTGTAGACATCGCGAGGACGTTTTGATGATGTTAATCATCAAAACTTAATATACATAATTATAGAAGGTGGCATTTTATACACCTTAATAAGGGTGTAAAGCAATTTTTTTGATATCATTATTTCAAGTTATAATAACTATTTTAAATAGTAGCCTTGACAGCGACCTCGAGGCAACTCACAAACCCGCAAGTCTTTCGTTATTGATTAGGCAGCAGAAAATTATTGAATCTGGTAGGATTAGAACAAGATTGCCAGAGGTACCGTTTGAAGAGATCTAGACCTCCGCGTAAGTATCGTCAAAGCTAAGGGATTTATTTACCAGAAGACGATCGTCGTTTTGTGTACTCATCAAGCACCCGGTAATCGTGGTGATTACTTAACAATTTCCTTGAAAACTTTATTGCAAAGATACTGATCTTCATCGGACTATTAGACACGGGCCCAATAGTCCGCCCAAGTGAAAATGTTATGTACCTACATGTAGGGTAGACCCGGAGCAATTGTAACACTTTTTGGTTTTCGGACAATTGTACTATATAAACTTGGGTATTTTACTATAATGATTATGTTTCTAGAAACCTAAATTCAATAGCTACAAACCATTTTGATGAATTTTACGTAGGGCTTACAGAACATAGAGAAAATTAGGTAAGAATGATGACAGGGCGAGTGCTACAATTGACCCCTTCCCAGGGTCACTTGTACCAAAAATTAAAAAGGAAATAAAAAACAAACAAATTATCGAATCATAACTATAGTATCGTATATTTGTTATTTTGGCATTTATTAATCAGTCACTATAAATAAGAACGTAGGTTTCAGGAACAGTCCTACAAAATTCACAAGATAAAACTAAACAAATTTAAATTGAGTTTTCTCCACTTTAAACACAAATAACTCAAATTCTTATAGTTTGGCATAATCGCTTTGGTCTAAGCTTTGATTGAGAGTTAACAAATAGCTTAAATATCTAAAATTGTTGGAAATAATTGACAGATATTATTTTATATGGAGTTACAATTGACCCTGGTACAATTGCCCCTGTTAAACTTTAAGTTAACTTTAAGTAAAATCATTATCTATCCACTAACATTGAATGCAAAGATGGCGAAATCCACTAAATTATTTGATAAGACGACAGAGTGTTAAAAATAACAGTATGAAACTATTTGTTAATTACTATTTCACCTAATTTGTACTCATTTTTGTAAATTATATCAGGGGTCATTTGTACCACGGGGTTAATTGTACTGTTACAATTGCTCCCAGAGAAGACGGTATAACTGACCCCAAGTATAGATTTTGGAGAAATAACTAAATATCTTGGAACATTGTTGTGCTTTAGAAACACAATATTGGGAATTCTAGAACTGGATACCTAGGTAAACGCGTGGTTAATATATAATTACATGAAACACAGTAACCAATGAGTGACAGGGCAATCAAAATAGCAAAAAAAATTACTTTGGGTGCTTGAATACAAAAAAAAGCTCCTACAGACGTCCGTTTCGCAGCGAGCGCGCTGACGACTAGTGAGCAAGTCGGGACACTTAAGGCGCGTACCCCGTCTAACGCACACACAGATAGGTCTCCTAGAAGTTGAGATATTCCCAATGGTACTATTGCCCCGTGTTACTAGTGACCCCGGTCTACCCTACTCGTGATTCTCTGTAGCAGGATCTCAATTCTTCTTTGTATGTTCCAGCGATTCTTCTCGGCAAGCACCCTGACGTAACCACTGAACATTTCCGCAATGTAAGACATATTGTCTGTGGCGCTGCACCATTAGCCGCTTCCGATGTTGATTCTATTCTACAGAAAAGCAAGGTTAGTCTCAGTTCCTGAATTGATATAAGATTTTTGCCAAAAAAAATACCACTTTTAAGTTCGCCTTTTGTGCCCGTGTTTTATCTGTGCAATAAAGTATTATTAATAAAAAAAATATAAAACTGGTTAGTTGACATGTGATTCACTTTATTCAATGAAATTAATTAAGTTACTTACCTAAGTATTTTTATTATAATTTTTTTTCAACTTAAAGATTATAAGATTCTGTTTAAATTTATCAAAATGCATGTTTTTGTTTTTACATACTATTATATAAAGGAATAATATTTGTGAGACTCAATTCCTCGAATATAGTAAAGCTGATTTTTAGGGTTCCGTAGCCAAATGGCAAAAACGGAACCCTTATAGATTCGTCATGCCAGTCCGTCCGTCCGTCCGTATGTCACAGCCGTTTTTTTTTATTTTCTAAACTAAATAGTTTGCACGAGAGACTCTTCCAAAGTGGAAAACAGAGTGTCCCCCCCCCCTCTAACTTCTAAAATAAGAGAATGATAAATCTAGAAAAAATATATAATGTACATGAGCACAAAAACTACCAACGAAAATTGGTTTGAGCGAAATCTATCAAGTAGTTTTTTTATAATACGTCATAAACTATTTCATATAAACAATTGCTGCGAAAGCCTACATGGGCGAGTCCGACTCGCACTTGGCCACTTTTTTAAAACTCTAGCTGTAAATACGTATATTTTAGCAAATACAGATTTCAAGTATAAAGTATGATTGTGTATTGTTGTGTTAATTAATTAATTTTGTGTTTCAGAAAGACATAGAGTTCAATCAAGGCTTCGGCGCGACAGAAACCACCTCCCTCGGTACATCCACGTTCAAAAGCACTAAGAATGTCGACTACTCAGCGTGCGGCGTCCCGATGGCCGGAGTTACGTTGAAGTTCATTGACCCCGCTACCGGCAAGACTGTGCCCATTGGACAAGTAAGTACTATACCTATACCTAATCAAATAATTGCAGGACGTAAATTTTTTTGTTCCGAGGCGGGAATCGAACCTGCAACCTCTTGCGGCGCCACAGGCAGACGATTGCCGAATTACAATTCGTACAAACATATCGCTGCTGTAGTTGGAGAACTAACTAACTAACACATTTTGCGAAATCGACTTTATTGCATTTCTATAAAGTCTAATTCAAGCCGCATCTTTCTGTGTTACTAACGTTTCGCTATCATAATTAATCAAAAAGTTATCTGTAAATTAAACTTACAAGTCGGAACAGATGGAGAAATGAACTTCTCAAAATAGACAAAAAAGTAGCGAAGGAAAATTAAATAACTCAGCCATAAATAGATAAATGAAATCATTGACAAACTTTGCAACAGCGTAAACTCCATAAGATCACTTAGTTAGTTTTCCCTCGACACATTTATGGTCCAGCAGGACCAATGAAATTGGCAAAATTAAATAAGGTTAGTTAATGAATTATCGCTCTTTATGATTATGACCAAAATGGTTAAATACAAAGGGAATAAAATCACTTAGTTAAATTGTCCACTTAAAGTTTGTGGATTTTGAACAAGTTTAGGACAAGTAAAATTAAATAAGGTATTTTGTTTAAGCTTTTGCTTAGTTTTAGCCATTAATACTTGGGTCAAAACTATCCCAAAAGAAGTGACAAATGTTACGCTCTATTCGGATACTTGCTTTGGCCAAAACCGAAACCAATACATGTCTGCCTATTTGTTACATCTCGTCCAGACACAGAAGTACTTACTAAGTACTTCTGCTCGACTACACTTAAAATTGGGTTTGTCTGGAAAAAAAAGAGATACACAAAAGTGTACCTACTCGGTAATTGATTTGAAAGGATCATGAACAGAGCGCGATCTACAAAGCATAACAAAAGTGTTGGCCTATACAATGTTCATGCATTCCTATACAGACATGATCCACGTCAAGGAACTTGCTAACAAAATAATCAAAAACATCATTAAATTCCGCTACAATAACAAATGCTCTTATATCACTGGAAACCTCTTGCGGTCCTGGATGTATGACAAGGAGGGCAACAAACGTCGAAAATAAAATTAACATTGCCCAACAGATACTGACCAATGAAAACCATCTTCCAATCACGGAAGCAAAGAAAACAGACCTACTTAATCTATGCAAAAAAAATAACAATATTCAAGGAATTACACGAATGCTAGGAAAGCTTGCCTTCTATCAGAAAACTATCAGTTTCATTGCCCGATTGCAAATAGAATAGAAAAAGCTGATTAATAGTTAATGCATAGGGGCAACGATAGGCGCATAGAAAATAATTTCAATAGGATTACTAGATACTGGATTTCTGCAGGAATAAAAGAATGAATTAAGTGTTAGTGTTATCTTCTTGCTAAATTTACTTAGTTAGAAGTTTGCTGTCATAGCAATGAAAAGTTGTTCGTTTTTAATTATGCCAATGAGTCGTTCTGAAATTTGATTTTCCTAAACGAAGACTGAAGAAATGTTGTTTAAGTATTAGATAGTAGGATCTTAGTCCTTTTCGGAAACAAACGTTATGATACAGTTGTATAACAGTGCAGCCGTACTTCCAAGTTTGTTGTTGAAATATTAATAAACATCGTGTTCTTAAAATGTTACAATGTTCCATCCCAAGGTTGCCTGGAAGAGATTGCTGTTAGTGATAAGGCCGCCCATTGTGTCACTGTTATTTATCTGTTTCTCTTATGTATTGTCCTGTATATTGTTGGTGTTACAATAAAGTTATTTGTATTTGTTACAATGTTGTGTTGTTGTGTATTTTATAAGCAGAAATCATAGCTTAAAGCCATTGAATGGATATCAAGTTCAAATTGTTTTGAAGTGATTTTATAACGATGAGATGAGACTGAATCAAAATTGATTATTCTAAGCTTACTGTATAGGCTTTTTCATTATAGTTTACGTACTTAAGTGTTTTTAGATAATTTATAATTATTGTGTTCAAAACTAAGCTACAATTGTTGTTTCATCATCGTTGATTTTATGAGAAATAGTCGTTTGTTATGTACCTAACGTAATCATTGATTTTCTAAGTCTGACACTAAATCGGAGGTGTTTCAGAGGTTTCCTTATTTTTTTTTCATGCTCTTAATTAAAAAAAATGATAGAGTATTAATTGTCTGGCATTATTTCAAATTATATACATAAAAAATAAAAATCTTTGCAAATGGATAGAATGATTTTACGAATTATAAAGTACATAAGAAGACATTGTAAGATTTCTTTGATGTAGGAAAATTACATAAGGGCGTTTACCGTATGCTTTTTAAGCTTCAGCGTAAAATATTGTCGGAGGAGAAGTAACTAACTAGCATACAAAAGTAACTAACTGACATACACATTCAAAACTCTAGCGAGGGAAAAATACCTAGTTGTTTTATATTTTTTTTCTCACTAACCAATTCCCCAAAAACGTTTATGCTTATGTAAAAACATAGGCAGAGTATTAATTTATAAAATATCAAAAAGTGGACAATAAATTTTTTTTCCAAAAAAATGTTATCGCTATTTTTGTCGCAAAAAAACAGTAAATCGCGTTTTTCTCCCGATTTTAGTTTTGTTACTTAGTTAGTTTTCCTTCTACAGCCACGATATGGTGGAGGCGGGTATCGAAGTCGCTACCTGCCGTGTCCTCTACGTCCAGGAGAAAGCAGAGAAAGAGAAGTTTTTTTAACTAAAGTTTTAGTAGATTATGTGTCTTTTAACATATAATTCATCAACATGTTGCCAGTGATAACCCCGCATAACATTGCACCTTCTGAACTTGTGTTTTGACATAAGAGTAGAGAGTCATACTTCCTACAAAATCATTAGTAACTTGGGAAACATTTATAAAAATGACAAAGACAAATTTCTAAAGACAGACAGTGAGCAATTCTACAGTCTATTCCTAAATTTATTATGTTACGAGTAGTACAATATTGTGTTAATTAATGAATTAATTCATTATTTTTTTTCTTATTTCCAGTCGGGAGAAATGTGCATAAAATCGCACACAATAATGAAAGGCTACCACAAGAATCCTGCGGCGAGCGCGGACTGCCTCGAGGACGGGTTCTTCAAGACGGGCGACCTCGGGTACTTCAAGCCCGGCGCCGGACTGTTCATCACTGATCGGATAAAGGAACTTATTAAGGTAATACAATTATTATCATTTTTTCATATATTCCAAAGCTGGCACCAAATTTTGGTAGAGATAATCCATTCTAAAAATGAACTCCCCTCCACAAAACCGTGATAATTTCAACGTGTGAGAGGAAATACTTATTGCATCACTATACTTGTGTGCGTGCTACAACTTTACTGTAACATTGGCTCATCTGTCTGTCAAAGTGATAACGTTTGCTTATACGTTAGTGAACATCCAATGACAAAGATCAATTTATGTGTGTTGTATCTATACACCTTTTTGCATGTACGTGTAACCGCGGTGGAGGGGCGTTCATTTTAAAAATGGTTTATCTCTACCTAGTTATTTGAGGCTAGCCGAAAACTTGTTCCGCGCCTCTCTTAAACCAATGATGCAATTTAGTAGATAAACATTTATACGTCTGGGACACAGACTGAGATAGGCTATTTAAATTCTTGCTGCAGTTATGATAAGACGTGGCCGGCGTGGCCCCCATACAAACATACTTAACACGGACGGAGTCGCGGGTACAGCTAGTATTGAAATAAAGACAATACTATACTAAATAAATCTATACTAATTATAAATATTTGACCTAAGCGAGAATAGAAAGACGGCTGAAATGATGATGATCCATTTCTTTAACATCACTGTCGATCTATATCCTTCTCCTGGATCTCTAAGCTACCTCCCCACCAATTTTCAGCCAAATCTGTTCAGCCGTTCTTGAGTAACTAACACAACTTTCTTTTATAAATGACTAGCTTCCGCCAGCGTTTTCGCCCGCGTGGAAAAAAAAGTAGCCTATGTTCTTTCTCAGGGTCTAAAGATTGTCTGTACCAAATTTCATCAAAATCGGTTGAGAGGTTTAGGCGGGAAAGCGTTACAGACAGACAGACAGACAGAGTTACTTTCGCATTTATAATTTTAGTAAGGATATTAGTAAGGATTATATTGTCCTTAGGTTAAAGGCATGCAAGTCGCCCCAGCAGAGTTAGAGAGCATTCTCCGCTCGCACCCCGCGGTGGCGGACGCGGCCGTAATCGGCGTGCCTCACGAATTCTACGGAGAAGCACCCAAAGCCTTCATCATACGCAAACAAAACCAATCTACCACTGAAGAACAGTTACAAGACTTCGTAGCGAGCAAAGTCGCGGGGTATAAGAGGATAGAGGAGGTAATGTTCGTTAATGATATACCGAAGACGGCCTCGGGGAAAATTCTTAGGAAGGATTTGAAGAAAATTTACGCTTAGTTTTTTTTGGTGATCTTTATAGATTTTCGAAGTCAAATTAGGGTCTTATTTACACAATGTACAACTGAGAGAGCTATTAAAATTCATAGCGAGCAAATTCGCGGCGTATTGGTAATTTTATGATGATCTTAATCGATTTCCTCGAAGCCTAGGTAGGGACGAATTAAATTTTAATTCCAAAATGTATTTTACTAATAGTATTATTCAACAAATCAACGTTGAATTTGAATAATGTAAAAGTTGGTAAATTGTGATGACGCAGAAAATTAAATGTATAATGTCCAAACATTTATGATTGGCAAATCCTAGTTTATAAGTAGGTTTTATGGTGAATTGTTTTATATAAATACATAATATACAGTTGAGTTTCAAACTTAACACACTAGTCCCTGTCAAATTGTTCTTGGTCATGTTTTTATCTGGTACCTACGTTCGTGTTGCAAAATCTGTATTGAAACTCGTAATACGATAGAATGGGTGTGGAGATTTCTCGCTCTAACACAGACTTTACAGAGAATTTAAAGTCTAGGCTGGATAGCAAGATAATACCCGTTCTTATTTTTTATTTTTTTTCGGATTTAGTTTGCCTATAAGTTTCAATATAGCAATCATTTACCCATGCTTCTTTAAAACTTAAAAGAAAACCTGGCAATATAAGAACAAGGACATACTTCATCATCATCATCATTTCAGCCATCGGACGTCCACTGCTGGACATAGGCCTCCCTTAAACATCTCCAGTTGTTTCGGTCGGATGCAGCTTGCATCCACCGTGAACCGGCAGCTTTGATCAGATCATCCGTCCATCTTGTTGGTGGACGTCCGACGCTGCGTTTTCCGATCCGTGGTCTCCACTCGAGAACTTTTCGGCCCCATCGGCCATCCGTTCTCCTCGCTATATGGCATATAGGACATACTTATCATAATTTAAATGTTTTTGAGTTTCCCGATATTTCGGCACTGTTACAAGGAACATCTTGGCCAGAGATGGCTCAAAAACATTTAAATCATCCAAAGGTTGCCTGGAAGCTTTTAGTAATAAGGACGCCCATTAAGTCTTTTTTGTGTATTTTTGTTTTTCTGGTGTGAAACAGTTGACCAAATCCAACGTATAAAAAAGGTTCGTGGATTTCCCGTTTATTCCAATGTGATCTTATTATTAAACTTAGATGTTCCTGAATGTGAATTGTCCAGCAATATTAATTAATTTATTAAATTGTAATATGTTTTATAACATAAAGGTCAAAATTTTCACTAACGTGCATTCAGCACGTCCATTTTATACGTAGGTATTGTTAAGAACAATTTTACTAGTTTAACAATTGTAAAGATAAAAAAAAAAAATATCGGTAATAGAGCTCTATTTGTAATCAGGAATCAGGGTATTGTTATGATATTTATTATAATTTTATGAATGTTTTTTATTTTTTATTTCTAAGACTTTTACTCTAAAGATATTAGTTCTGTAGTTGATGCTGTACAACTGTGTCAAAAGTCGTTGACCTTTCATTGTTCTTAACTGATGTTGATTGGTTTTTGCAAGCGAAAGTGCATTGGACTTTAATTCAATTGTTCGTAATTTGTAATGGCTTGCAAGTTGTGAATGATAGAAAGAATGTAATACGTCCCACTTCTGACCACGGGCGTAAAAACCCATTATAGGTACCTATTAGATAATTTTGTGTCATCATCACGCTAAGAAGGTTTGTAATTCCAGTAAGTTGGTACATAACACAGAAGTTATTATTATGTATATAGAACCGGTTGGTATTCATTTGACACACAGCAGTTAGTATTATCCACAGGTATTATCCACAGAACATAAATTAGGTAAGTATAATATAACATAGCAATTAAAAAAAAGTGCAGTAAAATTGGCCACCGTCCTAAAATACCGCATACTGACCGACCACCTTGAATGAAAGTCGATTGTACAAATAAATTAATATGAAGACGTCACGTTTACGACCAAAATGTGCAATCATGTCGCTTGTTCATTCATTGTGCGACCGTGGCGTTCAGTTTCGAAACAGACAAGCCTTTTATAGTTTCGTCGACCACAGACAATTTATAAATGGGTGTGTCTATTTAGCTACTGACGAGGTAGGTTAATTGGTGTTTAGAAATACTTAGTACGTATGTATTTAGGCACCTATGTACTTTTAAAGTGGTAATCTAACCCTTACTTTATGTTAGTTAGATCGTAAGATAATTTTAAAAAGGTTTTTTTTTGTTATATTTACCGGCAAACTTTTTACGCAATTTTACTTCCAGTATCGAATGTTTACCCCCTGAATATTTTTTCATTTAAAATATGGTAAAATATTGGGACGCATTCGTAAATGCATTTTCTACCAGCCGATAAACATTGTAAACAGAACCGTTGATGCATCGTATAGCTACCTACACCGACATACAACGATAATTTGACTTAAGTATTCATAAAGGTAGTTGCACATCACGTCACGACACTATTAGAGCACCGTAGTTTTGTTGTAAGGTGATAAAGATTCTTCACGTCTTTCTGAACTTACGCTACGAAGTTCTAGGTGGTGCAAAAGCATTGCTATTTCTCTTACCTTATCTTTGTGCTTACAAATGGAATAAATCATTGCTGGCCGCAGCTAACAGAATGCATCACCGAAGAAAGTTTTTATTTTCAGATTGAGATAACAATTTAGCTCGTGCTATGCTAATAGACGAGCTAAATTGTTTCCTAACATCGCTCCAGCAGAGATAATAACGAAGACCGTTTAAAACTCAAGAATATCGAGAAATATTGTACGTAATACGTAGTGCATAACGTAGCCAATGGACACTTGTAGCATTCGTCGCGTCGTGTACGAAGACCCTTATTCCGATAAGTACAGATCGAGCTATATGAAATGAACATGACTATTTTAGTACACAAACAAGCGTCAACCGGCGTGCACGCAGTCATATCGCGCGCCGGCCATTTGCATCAAGTGAGTACAATAACAACATTGGTTCTTCTTTAACCTTGATCATGTCAATGTTTTGTGTAGCGTGTCTTGGAATTTAATTTAAAAACCTGTTCATTATTGTGACTGGAAACTGGAATATAAGCGCCTGTTATGTTGGTAGGTAGGTAAACATTGTTTTAATGTTAAGAGGCTTATTTCATTTGAAGGTTGACGGGTTTTTTCTTTTAAACTATGATAGAATTTAAATGTTTGGCTATACCTAAGTATTTAATACTATACCTGCATAGACAATGCCGGTATAAACAAGCCGGTATCATTTATTTTATAATTAGAGTAAGTCGGGGTAAGACAAAAATATTCAAAACATTTCGACAAGGATATTTTAGTAGGTTTTATTATGGTTAAAAATTGACTAGCTTATCTATTTTTAAGTAACTTCTGTCAGTAGATGTGTAAACATACATACCTACTATCTACTTATATTTGAGCTGCATCCGGCAAGAACAAGCAAACTGTTGTTTTTACACTCCTCAACAACATAGGTACCTTTGAGTAGGTGCTACATTTAATTGAATTGTGATCTGCTATGAATTAAACTTAAATGCCTATAGTAAAAATGTCTAGCTAGGAACCTCCAAGTTGTAGTTACTGATCGAACCCATTTTTCATTCAATTAATTTATTTAACTTTTGGATCATTCAAACTTAATTATTTACGTCAAGTACAATACAATAAATAATCAAATAACAAATTGAACGAATCAAAGTTTTACAAATATATCTAACTGTTTACAGAAAAGTAGGTAATAAGTCGAAACCTAAAATACTTTCTTTTAAAAGTACCTACAACTACTTAGAATCAAAGTGGTTAAAACGTCAAATTACGATGAAAATGTATGGAGGTATTTAACTACTTAGGTAATTCGTTTTGCTACGGTACAAGTGAATAATTATGCAGATTAAGATACTTACCTAATAGTAACGCATGTTGTCAATTAGTTACACACTTATATTTAGGTATGTAAGTATTACGTTAATAGAGGCACTTATCACTGACTGTTTACAACCGCTATCTAAAACTCTTATCATTTTCAGGTTTCTGCATAAACATGCCGAAAAATATGTTCACACTAAAACGGACTTTGCTCTCGTTGAGTAAAGGTTCAAAATACTGTGTTGCTATCCGCCATCACAGTGTTTGGACTCCTGAGAAGATCATCAAATCTCCCTATAAAGATGTTGAGATCCCTACCTGCACGCTGTATGACTATGTTTGGCAGAACTTGGACAGATGGCCTGAAAGAACAGTTTCTGTAAGTTGAACAAAATATAAAAAAGAAAAACAATAGAAGTGAATACGTACTTAAATTTAGTAAAGAACTGCCCCCGTCTCCCCTGGGTGACGTCAAATCTAACTAATTAATAGACCATTAACATATTAGATAACTTTGTATTGTTTTTAGTTTTACGTTCAGATTAAGTGAGTCTTTTGTTGTTGACCTTATTAACACATTTAATGCTCAAGCTCTGGTGCTGCAGCTCGACAGGCTGTGCCATGGGTACAGATAGTGTTAATAAATAAATAAAACTGACTAAGGAATTCATACACCAGACGTAGCAGCGTCGTTCTGTTTAAAGCATACCTAACAACTAACTGCGATCACCAACCCCCCAAAACAGGCTTAGAGAGAGCTGTGCCCAGGAGTGGAAATAATATGAGTTACAGAATTGGTTACAAAAAAATACTTGCAAATGAAGGTTACCTAAATATCTAAAATTGCTATAGTAATTTAGGATCGCCGTCACCAATCATTAACTAATAGTTAAGCAGTGATAATCATTTTAGCCTTTGGACTTCAACAATTGGACACTAGCCTGCCTCAAACTTTTTAAATTTCTTTTGGAAACGGCTTCTGTCTACCAATACTGTGACAGTGTAGCTTACCAAAACACCAAAAAAATCGTTGATTTATCAATTGCTTATGACAAAGTCCTTACAATCAGATAAGAAGGATAACCACCCGTCTTGCGAATATGAATTTCATAATGTGATAATGCACAAAAGTTGTGAACATAGACGTTATGCATTTATTGTTCTAGTTAGCATAGGGGTTCTGTTTCACAAATGCTATGCTGCTAAAAAATGCTATGGGTAGGTTGCATATCATTTATTGTGAAAAATAACTTTTTCCACGTTACAGGGTCTCGTATAGCCAATGGTGATTACTCATTAATTCAAATACGCAATTTCCAGGTCTGTGCAATAACTGGGCGAGGTTACACTTACGAGCAAGCCTTCAAGCTATCGAACACTTTTGCTGCGAATCTCAGAAACAAACTGAAAATACAAGATGGCGATGCCATAGCCGTGATGTTACCGAACATTCCAGATTATCCGTTAGTGAACTTGGGTATTCTGGAAGCTGGAGGCGTTATTACAAGCATCAACCCTATCTATACTGCTCGTAAGTTTATAAAATCATTTAATACCTAGCAGACTAATAATTATGGTTTTACATACATTATTCTCTATGGTTCTGGAAATGGAACCAGGTAAAAAACCTTTGAAAATATTTGGCCCAAGATCCACCCTAAAGACTTTCAGTAATTATTGAATTACCTATGTCATAATTTTACATTCATTTATTAAGATCCCAAAAAGTATAACATAAATTAACGTAGGTAGTTTGTACCTCTCGTGTTAGTTAGAGAATGTGTTACAGCAACTGACTGTAATTCTTTTTAACTTAGACAAAAGAGATTTGATCCACAGTAAAAAAAATATCTAGTGGCTACTTGTATGACTTATCGTCACGCAGCGCAGCCCTTGAAGTTTTATCGAATCAATAATCGGACAGATATATACGATATCTAAAGCATTGGTATTGACCGACATTATGAGTTGTATCTAACATGACAATGATATAGGGCGAGCATTAATCATTCAACGCGGTGTGTGGTGGAACCAGCATCCTGGAGCAGTTTGATGCTCGCTTAGCATAAAAGTATGGAACAATTTACTATTTGTTGTATTATCGTTTATTCTGCACTGATTGCTCCAAATGTACGCTGTTCTTTACATAAGTGTCATCTTTAATCATGAGGCAACCTTGACCATTAATGACGCCCTAAAAGTAGGGACGACAATCGAAAGGAATTTAGTTGCTCAATTACGTACCATGGAAGTGTATGTAACAAATGTTTAGTTGTTATTGTTGGATGAAAAATTATTAGATCAAAGGTGAAATATCGCTGTTCTTAAGTTGAGTTGTTTTTAATAGTTAAGTACCTACTTACATACGTAGTATAGGTTCTTGTTTTTTATCCACCTTGACTTCCAGTCATCATTCAAGCTATTTTGGTTAGAAGCAATACTAGGTACTTATATTCCTAAAAATTATAATAAATATAAATTAAGGTCAACCGGGGCAAATGCGTGGTATTTCTCGATCACTTCAAGTTAGAGCCACATTGTGATCAAATGTATGGCATTATCCAATTTTTGAAACTGTAGTCCAATATTATGGCTATTTCTGCACAAAGTTCAATCAGCGATATCTTCCCTGGAGCTTTACAGATGTTTCAAATTGACTGTTTATTTAAAATGGGAATTTTAGATGCATTTGCCCCGCTTTGGGAAAATGCGTCTTTATTGAATAAAAACTTTATTGGTAAGCTTTTCGTGATAATAACTAGATATAACTTTTTGGTTCAAATTTCTTTGCAATAGTATGATAGTTAAACTAGTCAAAAATAATAATTGACGCATGTAGAGACAATTTAGTAAAAAATGGGGAAATGCGTCTATATTTTGATAGACGCATTAGCTCTCTGTTGAATCCAGATGCTGTCAACATTTTATTTGGGTACGGACAAACTATCAAAACTCAACAAAAGTCTAAAAATAACAAATGTAAGTAATACGATGGGACGATAGTAGACAAATTTCTACGCGTGAGATTTTGATTGAACCGTAGAACAATACAGATTGTAACAAATCTGTATTGTTCTACGGTTCAATCCACCAATTTGAAGGCTACACCGCATTGTTTTTAAATTAAAGTTAAGTATATTCTGGCTTTTGTATATTTTCAAATAATAATTTGACAAAAACGATATAAAAACTTCCAATAGACCAGATTTTTTTTGCATTTAATTTTCATATTAAAATTTACCGACATAAAAAGGTTGACGATATATGTTTTGGGGGTAAATGCGTCCCACAGTCGCAATTGCCCCATAATAGCAGACGCATTTACCCCAAGAAATTAACCCTAACCTTATGAATGAAAACATTATTATTTCTTTGAATAAAGCTATTTCACTAAAAATAACTGTCTGGGTAGGTAGCCCATAGTTTATTCCTTACAATGATTATTGAATAAAATCAGTTAATTGAAGAAAACTAATGACTAACATGGATTTAGTAACTCGCCTCACGCAGTCAAAAGTTGTTCAGAAACGTGCAATTTTTTAAATGGTCAATTACTCGAATATGTGAACTGCTACGCCATCCGCACGAACAACATGTTCTGTATTTAGTTCAAACAAATGCAACTAGATGACAGAAGTCAACGTATGTTGAACAGTTCTCGAATAAATTCAAAAAAACGCATTTTCCCCATAGACGCATTTAGACTGGTTGACCTTATACTTCTATCTACTGACCATACCATTCGAGTAGGTATCCCTGCGTGATAACCGCGGACCATCTCTTAGCCCAAATTTTGAGGACATTTCACATGTAAGAACAGTCTTGGGCAAATATATTTACAATTTCTCTTTAAATTTCCAGACGAAATCCAACGCCAGCTACTCCTATCATCCGCCAAAGCCGTGGTCACACTACCAGAAACCCTGAAAACTATAAAAGACGCTCTCAAAATCGCCAAACTCAACATTCCTATAATCATAGTCAAAACCACTGGCGATGCTACACCTGAAGGGACAGTCTGCTTCAACGAGCTTAGCGAAGACCAACACGCCGATACCAGTGTGTTGAAAAGAGTGAGAAGAACTGGGAATGATATATGCTTTCTCCCGTATTCGAGCGGGACAACAGGATTGCCGAAGGGTGTGGAGCTATCGCATAAAAATATTATTGTTAATGGTGAACAGGTTAACGAAGAAGAAGTCAGGGTACATAATGAAACTACTGGTAAGTTATGAAACTCTAGTTTTCCACATTATGGCTTTTCTCGTGTTACTATGGAATTACCCGCTGTAAGATTCTCTATGCGATAAATCGCATTAAATCGGTAACAAACATCATTTTATTCATAGAAAATTTCGCGTTTGATATATTCTTAAGGATTCCAACAGAAGGCAGGCAGCATTTATTACATCGGGATATAATCATAGGATATAATATTTTTTATGTATATTGTGGCTTATGTGCCACTAGTCTATTCCTTTTTATGTCATCTGTAAGGTTTCTGTTAATCAATTCAAGCCAAATAACTGTAGGTTGTATTAGATATTGATATTATCTATTCCTTATAATAGTGTGATTCAAAATTTCTGCTGGGGTAAGATGTAGTTAAATTAAAGATTTTGTAATTTAGTTTAAAAAAATATTTTTCGCACCATGCCACTTTTATGGATTTTACCAAAAGTTAAAATGTATTGGGGGATTAAGTATATGAATATACCAAATATGAATGCATGCACAGAGAATGACTTAACCCTCTATCATGATGTATTCTTGATCCTTGATCTATAGTATTGCTACTTTAATGAAATTACCAATAAACTGATTATTCTGATTATTGTTCTTATATATTTCAGCAACCCACCAAGACTCAGTGTTGGCGGTACTTCCGTTCTTCCACATCTACGCAGCCTCAGTCATAATGTTCCACAAGATGTCGCTGGGGTGCAAGATAGTGACGCTACCGAAACTACAGCCCGAACTCTTCTTCAAAACACTTGAGAAATATAAGACGAATATTTTGTTCGTTGCTCCACCATTAGGTATGTTATATTCAGATAAAGCTTCGAATTTACAACAGATATAGTAGATGCTAGTGTGAGTTTATTTATAGATGCAAGTTTGGTAATGTTTACCTATATTTTAACACGTTATGTCACGTAGCCTTAGTTGGGAAAGTGTTCTTGTGTCTGTTTATTTGTTCGTCTCTCACGGAAAACTGGCATATTCTGAATACTGTAGTTTAAAGTATAGTGTAATTTACTAACCTGCACCTAACCAACGTGGTGAAATGGTGAAATATTACCTGATCTCTCGACAAGAGAGAAGTCCCTTGTCCCTGCAGTGGAAACATAGGGGTGATGGTGATGATGAAGTCTTGTTTCCTTGCAGTTCTGATGATGGGATCACACCCTCTCGCCAATGCAAAGACATATGAACACATCGAGTGCCTGGTAAACGGAGCGGCGCCACTTGCCAATACCGACGTCGAAAGATTTATTGATAAAGTACAGGTAAAGATTTATATGCCATGTGCTGGCCTCAGAATAGTACCTGCCACCACATTCTCTACTCGCAGGAGACGCCATCTAAACTAACTACCGTCTGGTAAGAGTGGTGATTATATCAAATCGATCAAAAATAAAAAAAATGTACTATATAGAATACGATAAAGGATTTTCTAGAATAAAAAACCATCAGTTGAATTCAGTATAAGCTAGTAGTAAAGTAGATAAATTCTCTTAGCAGGTTTATGTTCCTAAGCCAAAAGCGGAATTTCATGCAATGTTTTTCTTTACCGATCCAAGTGTCTATGTTCTATACAACCACCTGAATAACGTGGAAATTATTTCATTAAATTTGTTGACTTCTCTATTGTATTAGGTATGACCTGTAAAGATAGATAGTAAGTTTGTATGATGAATAAATTAATATCTCTTATCCCCAAGATCTATAACGGATTCTATTAGTGTAACTCCTGCTACTACTTCTGGGCACGAGTCTCTCAATAAAACACTTTATTGATCTTGTTTTTTCATTCTATTAGTGAAACTCCTGCTATTACTTCTGGGCACGGGTCTCTCAATAAAACCCTCTATACATCTTGTTGTATAACTATAAGATATAAATCTTATAAGTCGACCTAATTCAGGCTTTCCCTTTATTGATCTTATTGTTACTTATAAGCTATAAGTGAACTTATTCAGACTTTATTAATCAAATCCATATTCCAGAGAGATGTAGACTTTCGCCAAGGTTACGGGTTAACAGAAACATCGCCAGTTCTCACAATGACGCCGCGACAGATGCCAAGCAAGGACTATTCAGTGACAGGCCCCCCCTTGCCTAACACCGAACTTAGGATTGTCGATACAGACTTAAAGAACCTGGGTCCTGGAGAGGTTTGTACCGAATGGTTGGTTTGGCTTGGTTGTGGTGGGGTTTGGTTGTGGACTTATAATGCATGAGTTTTGAATTATTTAATGAATACGTTGCTTTAAACTTTAAAGCGTCTTATTGCATGATTTTTTTGGTGTGAGTACGGCTGGATCCACACATTTTATGGTGATAGGTTTAGCACTTACATAATATAGCACTTACAATATTTTAAAATAACATAAGAAGCTTAGAAAAAAGATAAGATTAAGAAAAACACTTCAGCTACCTATCTCTGACTATTTTCTTGGCTTTAAAAATGAGATATTACCCGAGGTTTCGATTCCTATCAGTAAAACACACGTCACAGTCGAGAATTGCGTTATAAAAATGTATATTTTCTATAATAATTATATTAATATAATGATCCTAGATTCAAGAAAGATTTAGGTATTTTTCACTAAGTAGGACAAGTGTGCATCAAATACTTCTACCACAATCGGCCTAGACTAACTGTATTTTGGTACAAACTTGTGGGACCCAAGAGACATCATGACGTTTTAATCTATTATTATTGCATAACGATGGTACAAAAATACATGCATCTGCATAATAGTCGATTTGAGTCTTTTCGCAACCTAATGAATACAATTGGCGGAAGTTTTTCCAATAACATGGCAGGCAGGCAGGGCAATGCCATTTACTTAGTAGTCCTATAAAGGCAGCTGTCGATGGAATATCACTACGTAAAGATGTTTCTGTTACCCAAAAACCTTTTACCTTGAGGAAAGTCTGTATCAAAGTTGAACCTTTTATCATCTTCCGTAATACTTGCGCTTGCAAAATTGCAGCTGAAGCCTGAAAATATAAAATGAGTTTTCTTTCTCTCTCTCTCTCTCTCATATAATCGGATTTCCAGAGAGATATAGACTTCCGTCAAGGTTACGGGTTGACAGAAACATCACCGACAGTTACGCTAACCCCTCGTGGGTGGGAAGGGGATAACTACTCGGTTACCGGCCCGCCGATCTGTAACACGGAGTTGAGAATCGTCGATCGAGACTTGAGGAATCTAGGCGCAGGCGAGGTTTGTTTACTATATTGAAACTGATAATTTTATAACAACGGGAGTTACTCATGTATTTACAAAGGAGTTATAACACTCGACGTTTCGACCACAGCAAGAGCAGTCTTTCTCAGGAGTGAGCGTCCCGCCGTGCTCCGTCTGATCTTTGCTCGCGCGGTTTACAAGTATTGTAACAAGAATATTATGAATGATATTATAATTCTAAATGTAAAGTGTGACATTTTTGTTTATCTGTAATAATTGACATGTTTGATTTGTACAATGCAAACTATGGAAATAAAAAATAAATATTGCCGGACAATTCAACACAAAAGCTTGTGTTACGGGTGCTAGATTTCTGATATACTTAATATAATATACATACATAGATAGATATTTTTTAATGTCCTTAATAAAGTACATAATATGTAACACCCAGGCACCCGGAACAAATATCTGCAGATCGTACAAATTTCGTTCCAAGGCGGGAATCAAACCCAAAACCTCCTGCGTCGCAAGCAGACCTTCGCCCGCTGCGCCACAGAGGTAAATAATAAATGTTTATAACTGACTACGATGTTTACAGACTGGGGAGATATTAGTCCGAGGGCCACAAGTGATGAGAGGGTACAGAGACAACCCACAAGCCAACAATGAATCCTTCACAGTGGATGGCTGGTTCAGGACGGGCGATCTCGGAGTGGCTGATGAAGCCGGCTTCATCACTATTGCAGATCGACTGAAGGAACTCATCAAGGTATTACACTGTAGTCTCAGTATTTGATAAAATCTACTATATAAAAATAAGTCGGCTTTTCCTTCCTGACGCTATAACTCCAGAACCGATTTCCACAATTTTGCATTCGTTGGAAAGGTTAGTCTCATTTTATCTCCGTGAGGTTTATAGCAAAGAAAATTGCGGGAAAGTGTAAAAGACCGGCGAAGCCGCAGGGCGGAAAGCTAGAACTGGAATGAATACTATTAAGAAATATCAAATCAAATACGCTTTTTTAACACCAAAATAAAATTAATTACAACTATAACCGTTTTATAAAAGATTGGGTCAATGGACGGGCCAGGCAACCTTGCAAATATCATAATACCTACCATAGAAATTTTATTCAGATTTTACAACCTCTAAACAAGTGTTTGAATGCTGATAAAAACAGTCCTGACTTTTAAAATGACCGTAAAATTATTAACATTCATGAATTCAATACGAGTTATTAGGTTGTTCACTTTACCTACTTACCTAATAAATGCAAAAAATATTAGATATTAGGTTATAATCCTTAAGTGCGAAAAGTTAGTGTTTATTGAATAATAAACATTACTAACTAGGTATAGATGATCTAATCTTAAAATGAACTCCCCTCCACAAAACCGTGATAATTTCAACGTGTGAGAGGAAATACGTATTGCATCAGTATACTTGTGTGCGTGCTACAACTTTACTGTAAACATGGACTCATCCGCGCACTGCGTTGTCAATAAGTTGTGCGACCAATCCCGTGTAGGCATTTGTATGGCGGGGAGCGCGCTCTTTGTTTGAGTGACACGTCCGTTCAGTCGCGCGTTCGGCTCATTAATGCCGAAGTTGGCCGACAGATCCAGCCTTTCTCTCATAGTGACACCGTGAAGGCTAGACATTTGGCGTTCGTCGACATCGTTAGTAAAAAAGTACAAAATGTATGGATTTGACATAAACCTATTATCATTATGGTCTAAGCGATTGCCACATGTCTATGGGGCCCGTTTGTTTATACGTCATTGAACATCCAATGACAGAGATCAATTTATGTGTGTTGTATCTATACACCTTTTTGCATGTACGTGTAACCGCGGTGGAGGGGCGTTCAGTTTAAAAATGGTTTTACTATACCTACCTATTATCTATACAATTCTATTCCTCGTCAATTTAATATTTTAATCTTATTTTCATAAAATCAAGAGACATCAATTCGTTTTTTTTTATTTGTGATTGTTATTTTAGTTTTATTTCGTGAATTTCTTTTTTAAACCCTGGCTAGAGCTATCAAATTACCTACTTATATATAATTTTATTATTCTATTCAGTATTTAAACTAAATAATTTAAAATTAAATTAATAAACTTCATATAATTCTATCACACATTTAATGATAGTCATATGTGTGATAGAAATTGATTAAAGTTACAATTTTTTAAATTATTCCTCTAGGTAAAAGGTTTCCAAGTACCACCAGCGGAATTAGAAGCAGTTCTTCGCGAACATCCATCAGTAATCGACGCGGCCGTGGTCGGAGTACCCCATCCCACCAACGGTGAAGAACCAAAAGCCTTCGTCGTCCTCAAAAACAAGGAAAATCAAGCCAAAGACATAGTCGACTTTGTTAGTGAAAGAGTTGCACCGTACAAGAGAATAAGAGATGTGACGATTTTAGACGCGATTCCGAAGAGTTCAGCTGGAAAGATATTGAGAAGGGTTTTGAAGGAAAAGTATTGTTAGGCTGTAAGTGATTTGATCAAAAGCCCTGTAGCCTTAGTGGCAGCACAAACGACTTTCATAAAAAAACTCTAAATCCCGCCACGCACCTCTAGATTTTCTTCGAGTAAAGTGTGTGTGTTTAAGGAGTTTTCTGAGACAATACTTCCTATTCTGATTAGTGGATTATCACGCCATCTGAATCTTATACAATTATATTATACGCGTGTACTAATCCTCACTGTGAATGCATTTATAATGTGTGATTGTGAAATTTTTTCTAACTGAGATACAATAAACTTGGAACAACGTGCTGCGCGTCAGTATCATAATCGCCTTATTATGACGGTAACTTTTATTCATTGTTTTACTGTAAAAACCGTTAATTCATTGTCTTTACATTTAATGATTTCATTGTCTTTTTTCTAATGTTCTTATTTATCTAAAAAAGAACTGAAAAGAGCTTGTCAAGTTTTAATAAATAAATATTGCTGGACAATTCACAAAGCGACATCTAGTCCCGTGGTAAGCTCAAAGCTTGCATTTTCAAAGCATTACTGATATATTTAATGTCGTTCTTTTTCACAAAAGAAGGAATCTTAAATTGACTTTTATAAACACTATACACGTTTTTGTATCTATGACTAGTATCATTTCCGCGGCTTTGCCAACGTTAAAATATTTTTCCGCTGTAAAAAGTATCTATCCTATGTTCTAAGATGTCTATCGCTCCACCAATTTTCAGCCAAAACGATTTAGCCTTTCTTGAGTTATAAATAGTGTAATTAACACGACTTTCTTTTATATATGTACGTTTATAAGATACATAATATAAATAAGATATTAATTGAGTTTACAGGGATATTTACAATTTTTGTGAAGCATTTTACTATACAAACTGTTTTTGTTTATATGTTATTAACACTATAGTTTGTAAATGTTGTGGTTGTGAAGATAAGATGGATTTTCCGCTTATAAATATGAAGAAACATTTTTAAATTGTTTATTATATTTGCACAGACATGTTATATTTTTATACTTACCAAATATGTATATAAATCGATCCAATAAAAATAACACTCAATATAGATGGTTGTGTTTTGATTTGTGTGTGATAATAAAAAATCATCACTTAGGTTAAATTTATAACAACGGGAATTATTTAGGTCAAATTAGTCTTTAAAATAGAGGTAAGCTTAAAATAATGCTCATGGAGCTAAAAATTGCTAATGATCAGAATGCCTTTATAAATAAAATGTAAAAAGCGATCAACAATCCCCCTTGTGCTATAATAATTATTGATAGTGAAATTTTGGAAAAATAGGTATTTCGCGTTTTTCAGCTTTACGGTGAGTTTTACAGCAAAATAAATTGTAACATAAATTGTAGATCATCCGATTTAAGAAACTGTAGTAGAACTTTAGTAAACTGTTTTGTTTCAATACTACATAATATACCTACGACACACATTTCCCGGATTAAGTCTTCTGACAGACGAATATTTTCTTTTAAACTAAGGAACCCTAAAATGACTAATTTGTGGCTAATAGCTGGCGATAAACATGTATTAGGTACTACTGATTAATACCTTTATTATAGGTAAGTAGTATCAGCAGTCAGTCACCTTTTGGTTGATAGATGCAAATCCCCTCTACCCAGTATTACCTAAAACCAAAAGAACATTGCGCTTCTCTATAGAGGTAGATAGTACATTGAACTGATCGGTCTTGTGTCATATAACAAGACACATCAAGTATTAAAAACTGTTACAATGAAGTCGTTTAGGTTCAAAATCCCTTGCCGGGAATTTTCAGCGTGCAATAAAGGAATTTGGACCCGTGAAAGAGTGATCAACTCTCCTTGTAAGGATCTTGTTATCCCTAAAGTGAATTTGGATGAATATATTTGGAGGAATCTGGATAAATGGCCCACTAAAATTGCAATGGTAAGTTTGTTATCTTTTGTGTATTGTATAAACTGTAATAATATAAGATAAGTTTTATCTAGAGGCCCTGGTTTTGTTTAATACATACCTAGTTACTATTAAACAAAAAAAAAGAATTTTTGTGTTTGCGATAAAACATTTAAAGCCATTAAACTCTTCGAGTTTAAGTATTTATTGCTTTAGTGGATAGTGGAATTTAGACCCGATTATTTTTTAAAGTTCTCCCTGATTGTTGGATATCAAAAGTCTTGAAGACTTTATCCAAAAGCTCTCATCATTCTTGTTAAATCTTATCCAGAAAACAGTTACGAGAGGACATCTATTTTTATTTTATTTTACTAACTACTCTACTTGTATTTTATGTGCTACTTACAACATATGGATTTAATTTATCTGAAATAATAAAAAAACACTTATTTTGTTTATTAAAAGGTAGAATTTTTTTAACGATAAGTATATGTATCATGCAATTATTCTAAAATAATTAAGAGAGGCCTATGACCAGCAGTAGGTAGACGTCCGATGGCTGAAAATAATATGATGATGATGATTTTGTGATCAGCAAAGCAATATATCTTCAGAGCTAAGATAGATAGATAGAATTACTTTATTGTACACCATTAATAAGATAACATAATAAGAGGTAAATAAGCTAAGCAACATAGCTTAGCTATGGTATACATGCACCATACAATTCAAAGTCTTAGTTCTGTGACCTATTAAGTATCTTGTTTATTAACCCGCCGTTTGTGACGTCACTTTGACTTACGTGGTTTGTGACGCCGGTCATGCGGACCGGGTTTTTCAAATTAAATTTTCTTAAAAAGTATTACTGCAGGGAATGTTTACTTATTTAAATATTGAAAAGCTATGTTTTTTTTTATAATAATACAAGGTTATATCTTAAATAAGTTATCTTTTATTCATTATTAGGCTTACATAGATAAAACATTAAAAATAACCAAGTTATTTCTAATGTTGACTTTAAATATCAGAATTTTCAACAAAAACATTTTTTTTTAACTTAATCAGGCTTTTTCATGTTTATTATAATGGGAACTAAACACAAACAGGTATTTTTTTTGTTTGATTATTTTTGTACCATATTTAACTATGACTATTTTACTTACGTAATCTGTGACCCCGGTCTCACGCACCGGGTTGGCACCAAAACTCACACACGTCCGCCTGCCTCGCCCACGCGGGTTGTACCGACGGTAGAGTACGCAAAATCAGGAGAGTACTCGAAATTGCAACTCAATTGGTTAACTGGTAAAAAAGTTATTCGATTTTTTCGATCCACCCGGTCTCACAGACATACAGGTCACAAACGGCGGGTTAAGCACCAATTGGAAACGATTAAAATAAGGATGCCTTTATGTTGTTGATCATAACCTTCGATTGCAACAAGGTTAACGGGTATTATGTGCAATGCAATTACAATGAAAGACGACTGCTTATAAGGGCACATTAACCTGCGGGCTATCGGTAATCATAGTTACCTACTTGTTAAATCATACATACCTACAGGTAGACTAAAAGTAGGTACTTATTTAGTTATAACGCGCAGACGACGAGTTACAGGAACGCGCAATTTTACTCTTTAGATACCTACCATGAGTTTGTGTTGCACATGATACAAACTACGTGTGAAGCGCGCTCGTTCCTTCTTTAAAGCGCGTAACTACTCGTAGAAACAGTGTAGTTCCAGTCGATGCCATTTTTAAACTGATCTGATTAAAAGTCGACAGCAACGCGTCTGTTTCGATGTATCTGAAAGGTTTGGGTTCAAATATCGTGTTCGAATCTAGATTGAAGCGCGACCTACGCGCGTTATCAGAGCGTCAACAGCGCGATTAAAATACGCCATGTGCTAAGGCTTTAATTAAGATACCGATATCTACTATATAAAAATAAGTCGGGTTTTCCTTCCTGACTCTATACTATAACTCCAGAACGCACGAACCGATTTCCACAATTTTGCATTCGATGGAAAGGTCTCGGGCTGTGTGAGGTTTATAGCAAAGAAAATTGCGAAAAGCGGGAAAGTGTAAAACGCGGGCGAAGCCGCAGGGCGGAAAGCTAGTTTGCTATAAATTGTAGGATGAATTCAATTTAATTGTGTCATTCAATTCAGTTGCGTGCTCGCTCGATTGTGTGAACGATCACTAATTAAAATTGTATCAGGTTTGCGGAATCACCGACAGAAGCTACAAATACGAAGAAATCTACAAGCAATCTCGAACATTCGGAGCCAATCTAAGGAAGAAGTTGAAAATACAAAATGGCGACACGATTGCCGTGATGATGAGGAATGCGCCAGAGTATTCGAGTATTTTGTTAGGGATCATGGCTGCTGGGGGCTTTGCATCTACTTTCAACCCAATGTACACTGCCCGTAAGTATAATATCAATACCTACAATATAGCTTCTTATTAAATCCTGATGTAGGTTATAAGATCACGTGAATATAATGAACATTGTGAAATGTGTGTTGAATTTCTACACCATCTATAAGAAGCTGAGCGATGTTTTACTCTAATATGGTGCATTTATTGTACCTTTGTTCATAGAGTACATACAGATTGGCGCGATCTCTAACACTATACAAATATGTTTACAGATGAAGTCGAACGACTCTTGCAGCTTTCAAACGCAAAAATAATAATAGCTGATGCAGACAAAGTTGAAACAATAAAAGAAGCACTAAAACTATGCAGAAAAGATATTCCCGTAGTTGCTTTTGATATCTACGAGAAATTACCAAACAACGCAGTGTCGTTTAAAGAGTTGGTTGAAGATACATCCGTAGATTTGGATATATTGAAGGAGGTCAAAACAAGCTGTGATGATATTTGTTCACTACCCTACTCTAGTGGAACGACAGGGTTGCCGAAAGGGGTGGAGCTCACACATTACAATATCGTATCTAACTTTGAACAGCAGAATACTGAGTTGAAACTGGAAACTGATACTACAGGTACAGAGAAAATTAATACGAACAAAACAGACTAATTAGTACCTTAAACCCATAGATGAACCCCACGCTTAAACCACTTTAAAAATTTGGTACCTACAATAATTTGCAAGAACGTTCCTTAGCTTAAATCATACTGTAACGAAATAAACATGATGGTTAAAGCTGAAGCTACAAGCAAGTGCTCAAATAACATAATTATTATTTATAATGCCAGTCTATTCACACCAATAATAAAACGGGTCTAGTTAGTACGCATTGTGTAGGAAAACAATTGATAATTATTTGCATGTGAAGATTTGAATTATAAGATTTTTTGTCGATTCCCATGGATCTGGTTATTATTAGTTCTTTAATTGTTTTCTTCTTATTTTCAGCGGACAATCAAGATACCAATCTGGTAATTCTTCCAATCTTTCACATTTACGGACAAACAATAGTGATGCTGCATAAACTGTCGCAAGGGCTGAAGAATGTGACTCTCCCTGGCTTCCATCCCGAGACCTTTATTAATGCTCTACAGAAATACCAGTTCAATCTGTTGTATTCGGTGCCACCTCTAGGTAATATTCAGTTATAAGATAAGTTTTATACTTCATCGCGGGCAAAGTTATTGGTAAAAAATAAGTTTGTAAACTTAGATTATTAAGAAGTTTTTTTTTAATTTGAATTTTAGGTATCATTTGGGCGGTCCAAGAAAAGTACCAAACCATCTTCGTAAGAGCTAATATAAGCAATTATGTTCCTATATTAGCTGTGAATTTTATAATCAATTAAATCTCTGTCTGTGGGAATAGTCGAACCGGCTAAGAAATCCCGTCGATCATGCGTCATTCTGTTTACTGTATCAAGTCAACTTTCTGCGATCACTTACTCGCTTATATAAGCGTGGTGATAATATTAAATCATAGGTTTTTTGAGCAGACCCATGCCAATCTGTAGGTCATTATATTGATTGTTATGACGATGAGTGAAAAATATGATTTCCCTGTTTTCAGTAATGTTTCTGGGGTCGCACCCAAGCGTGACAAAGAAGCACCTAGAGCACATCAAGACTGTGGTTTGTGGAGCCGCTCCTCTGCCATCCGCCGATATCCACAGGTTCTTGGAAAAAGCACCGGTAAAGGCGTTTATTCTTATATTTTAAAAGTAATTTCTGTCGTGCCGTGTTGGTTTAGTGGATACTAGACTTTAATTCCAAGGTTCGGGTTCACGTCCCGCAATGCACCTCTGGTTTTTCTTCTTGAAAAAATTAAAGCACGTGCTCTAACGGTGAAAGTTTGCCTTCCTTGTTTTCATCATCGTGTGGAAACCTGCACGTTCTGAAAATTGGAAAAGTTTTTAGAAAATTGTGTCATTCACTAGCCCGTTCTTGGCATGGGTAGAGTAGTAGATCAAGGCCTAATCTCTCTCGTTAAGTGGGAAATCCCTGTGAGTGCAAGAGTAGAGACGTAAATACTGGCGATGATGATGAAAATTTTCCATAAGTATATTATACTTTGTAGTGTAACTTTGTGCTATATAAAATAAAACTACCTATATTTCAGAAGGATACAAAGTTTGGGCAAGGTTACGGTATGACTGAAGGCTGTTTGGTATCCATGTACCAAAAAGGAGACAGTTATGAAACGGTTGGGTACCCTCTACCAAACATTAAACTTAGGGTGGTCGATGAACATTTTAACAACTTACCACCTAATACGGTAAGTGATAGCTACGAATATAAAGTAATATTAAGAATGTTTTAATAAAATAATAATGAAAAGAAATAAAACTTCCGTTGTGAAGCTCAGATTCTTAACGATTTTTTGCTGATTATTTATCAATTACGTGACGATCCTATCTGATAAATAAAACGATATAAAGATAAAGTTATAATCGTTACATAATTATGATTCATATCGTTATTATAAATATAAGATTAAATACAAAATACAAAATAAATAATATTATAATTTTATCATGTAAAAATATCAATTATAATGAAACTCAAAAATTTCATAACGCTCCAACGGGCCTCATGTTAAGGACCACAACAAATAATTTTAAGAACTAATGTACAACATGAATGACTAATAAATAAATAATTTAAACTGGCCCTCAAATTTTCTAATAAAATATTTCAGGTTGGCGAACTTCTGATAAAAGGTCCAAATATAATGAGAGGTTATAGAAACAGCCCGCAAGCTAACAATGACGTCTTCGTAGAAGACAACTGGTACAGAAGCGGTGATTCCGCAAGAGTAGACGAAAATGGATGTATCACAATTTTAGACAGATTGAAAGAACTAATAAAGGTATATATTTAAGGTTACTATTTTTCCGTGTGCAGGTCTAAGAATACCCACTTATACATATGTAAATAACGACAACGTCCATCAATATTATTACCAACTTTCTGCAATCTTATAATATTATCTTATCACTTTCTTTATCAATCTCTTCTTTCTTACCCGTATAATATTAAAAGATTATACTTATTAAATACCCATGTGAAAATTTTCTTCAAATTAAAAATTAGCCAAGTCATAAAAATTATTACGCCCATCATTCACCTAGTAGGTACCTACCTTAATTAGCTATCTATTTTAATAGATAGATATAATTACTTTATTGTACATTTTAACCTCTCAGAGATGCGACAAAAAGTAGCTTCTAGCCCTCAAGGATGCCGGGTGGTGGCGCAATACATAAATATAATAACACAAACTAAACTAAATGTACAATAGGCGGCCTTATCGCTAACAGCGATCTCTTCAAAGCAAGCTTTGGATGGAAATAATAACCATATAGATGAAATTTCTCATAAAAACTGAATCAATTTGTTTTAGACAACGTTATATTAAAATTATTTAGGATTCCGATTACTTTATCTACCTTGTACTTTATACTCCAATCCAAAGAATATTTTGATTACATAGTACCTAACATTTATGTTATGGTTTCTACATACTCGTGGCAGCATATCCAAGGCAATAAGATGTTTAAAATAAAACTCATTGTACTTGTTACCAGGTAAACGGCTACCAAGTGCCCCCCGCTGAGCTAGAAAGCGTGCTTAAGGATCACCCGGACATCCTCGACGCTGCAGTGGTTGGTGTCCCTGATTCCAAGTCAGGAGAACGACCCAAAGCTTTCATAGTCCTCAAACAGAACTCCACAACTGATGTTTGTGATATAACAAGATTTCTGAGCGAAAGAGTAGCCCCGTACAAGAAGATTAGCGATATAACCGTCTTGGATAGTATACCGAAGAGTTTGTCTGGGAAAATTATGAGGAAGGAATTGAAACAGCAGTATTGTTAGGATCGTATTATGTTTTTGACGAAACACCAGCTGGTTTTGAAAACCATACTATTATTATTATATTTATATATCTGACTACATTTTTAATTATAATTATTTATATTGTATCTGTGATGTTTGTGAAATGTGATGTATGATGGTAATAAATAAATGCATTTTGATTGATTGATGTCGATGATGACTGGTAGTCGAGTGCCGGCCTTAGATACACACCCTCATGGCCTTACATTATCATCCCTATTAACGTTCCCACTGCTGGGACACAGGGACTTCTCTCTTGACGAAAGAGATTAGGCCTTAATTCACTACGGCTACTTAACTGGCCAAGTGAAGTTTGGTGAATGGCACATATACTTCAAACTTTTCAAACCTCTGAGAACATGCCGGTTTCCTCACGATGTTTGCCTACACACTTAGAGTTCGTTGTTTTAAAGCTCATAAATTTAAAAAAAAAAGTCAGGTGCGCGGCGTGTTTGAACCCACGCCCATCGGTATAAAAGTCGAGTGTTGTCCCACTTAGCCAAACAAACAAACTTTTGGAACATCAGGGACTTGGACACTTCATTAAATATTAAAATTTATATATTTAAAAATGTTAAGTTTGTGATTCTTATAAAATAATATATAATGTCGTTTAGAGAAGATTATTCAATAAAACAACATAACGGTTTGTACATAATTAAATGGTACAAGGGAACATACAAGTATGGGACTGAAACCCACAACCAGGAATATAAGTTATAGAACCCTTCTTTAATTTTCACTACTTTTGTTGAATTTACTAATGTAAAGTAGGTATTTAAAATCATGAGAACATTATTTTATCACCCATTTATGGTTAATGGTTGGAATGTTATCATGAATTCTGTTTTATAAATAAACTATATGAAAACCCGGCTTGACTTGGGTGAAATTTGACGAAATTCTCCATATTCCTTTTGCGATAATTATGTTGTCGACTCAACTATAAGGTAATTTTCCTACTGTAAAGAGGCATTGCACTAATAATTAATTAATTAATTATATTATTAATTGTTGAATGACATACAGATTGATTCCAAGGCGTCAAACACTATTACATATAATTAACTGAACTAAAACACTTATACACACACTACAAAGATTAATAACTAAAAATATTTGATTCGATAATTACATAAATAAAAAGGAATTATTAGATAAGTAGATAAATAAGTTAATTAGAGTTATTAAATGAATTAGAATTATAAATGATTATAAGTGACAAAAAAATCGGTATGTCTAATAAATATTGTAAAAGGAAATATTGTAAAATAATACAGGTCGGTAACCACAATTATTATTTCAAGCTCGAGAATTGATAGGCTTACCACTAATTTCCGTTCCAGTAATATAATAGTTCAGTAAATAGATAACAATTACATATAAATATGGGAAGTTTTCAACATCAATCAACAGTACCTATTCATTTCATTTGGTAAAGTGCACATCAAGCATTCAGGTAAGTAAGCTCTTCAAAATGTATAAACACTCTTACTGACATAATCATATATAATTAATAATAATATTTTAATATCTTCTCTTTTTCAATAATTTATTAAGTAACCTATAGAATTTTAAAATTTTAAAAAAATAATATAATAAATAATGCTGGACAATTCACACAGCAATATTAATAATGTAAATATTTGTAACTACTTTCATGAATAGGTAAATAGTTTATGTATTTATTGTATTAATTAATCGTTATCCTTATCCAATTTAATATTGTATTAAATGATGTCGCTACGCAATGTAGAGCGACATATAATTTCTATTGTTCTTCAATATTTAATTAATTAAATATTTGTAGTTATATTTGCGTAAAATGATTTTTATTTACTACATCTATACCTACTAAGCCAACACAGCCACCATTCAATATTTTCGTTTATTTAATTTCAGAATGTCAGCAATCGTTGGACAGCATGTCGTTACGATGGAGAACGGCAAATACGTACTGGACGAAGAAAAACTTCGAGCTATACTGATGAATGACTCGATCAAAAGCATGCCAGTGGCCCTGATCAGCATCGCGGGTGCCCTTCGGGGCGGCAAGTCGTTTATACTTAACTTCTTCCTCAGATACCTAAGATCTTCACAAGACAAGCGAGCGAACGGTACTTGGCTGTATAAAAACGACGAACCTCTCTCAGGCTTTGACTGGAAAAATGGCTCAGATAGAATTACCACTGGTGTCCTCATCTGGCCAGAACCCTTCGTTATAACTACATTGAATGGAGAAAATGTGGCGGTCTTCCTAATGGATACCCAAGGAACATACGACAATACTAGCACGGTCAAAGACTGCTCAACGATCTTTGCGCTATCGACGCTCATTTCTTCTTTTCAGATATACAATATATCTGACCAAATCAGGGAGGATGATTTACAAGATCTGAAGCTATTTACTGACTATGGGAAAATTATGAACGAAAACGTTACAAGTGGAAAAGCATTTCAAACTCTCCAATTTCTTGTGAGAGATTGGATGAGTGACGACCAACATGCTTTTGGACAAGCCGGAGGGGAGGAATACCTAAAAAAGGTATTAGAAGTTAACCCTTCCAAACAGGCAGCAGAATTACAAAATCTACGTAAGGACATTTTAACAAGTTTTGATAAGGTAACATGTTATCTTATGCCGCACCCAGGCCTTATTGTTGGCAAAAACAAATTCAAAGGACTTATATCCGAGATCGAAGAGGACTTTCTTGAAGCTCTTAAAGGACTTGCGTCTTTTATATTTAGTCCAAAGACACTGACAAAGAAATTGATTAACGGACAACCGGTGAAATGTAGTGAACTGTTTGAGTATTTCAAGGATTACATGAGTATTTTCAGTAGTGACGATCTACCTACACCTACAACAATATATGATTTAACTTCTAAGACTGGCATATTAATGGCTTATAATGAAGCCAGAGATCATTTTGAGCATAATATGAAACAAGAGTGTGGGGTGGATGCACAAAATCATACGAAACTACAAGTTATTAACATCCACCATAGGGAAGTAGACGCCGCCATAAAGATTTTTAAGGAGAAAAAACTTATGGGTGAAAAGAGTGTAATAGAAAAAAAGTTACAGGAACTTACGAATGAACTAAATGAACGCCAGAAAGAATTTTTAGAAATAACAAATTCGAAAAATATGAAAGCTAAGGAAAAGGGTCTAGCAGCATTTTCAGCTGCAATCAAAGAAGTATCTCCAAGTGGCCTAGAGCAGATATGTGTACATGCATCCGATGTTGATATTGTTTACGATTATGCAAAAACTGCTGCATTAAGGGCATTTGACTCTAATCGAAAAGTTACCCCTGGAGAGTCTGATACTGACAGGGATGAATTTATAAAAGAATTGAGGACAAAACGTAATATGATGAATTTGGTAAATAAACAAAACAATTACTCTATTATGGCTGATTTAAAATCTGAGTATTTTACGACTATGGTATCACATTGCAACCATAATCCAAAATATAGCAACGAAGAATTTGAAAACGAACATAAGAAAGCTTTCGATACAGCTATGTATAAATTTGGTGAAAAAAGATCTGAAAACAAGGATATTTTAAAAATCGTTTATGTTCAAGATACTTACAAATATAACTTGGAGCAGGACTTAAAAATCTCATACGAATTGGTAAAGCAAATTAACATGAGTAATAATTCTGGTTTATTTCAAACGGCACTTTCTGTTTTCCAAATTCGAAACTTATCACCAATGTCACTTAAAGAAAATTGCTTCCACGAACAAGCACTGATAAAAAGACAAAACGAAACTAAGTGTTCTGTAATTCAAGCATTACGAGGTATAAGTATTACCGATTGTGGTACAGCATCGTTTGATGAAACCAACAAAGATGAAAAACTACTTGAGACTATAATCAAAAATGCATTTGAATCTGAAGTTAATATGAACAATATTGCAAATGAAACAGCAGTCGAAAAGGCCTTTGGCGCATTTAAAGAGAAGTTTGATGAATTAACGAATCACTGGTATTATAATTGGTTTGGTATAAAACAAAGTACTCGCAAAGAGTATTTGAACGAGGCAAAACCTTTTGGAGACTTTGCGTTTTATGAAAAGCGCAATGATACAGATTACCACGGGGAGGATACCTTCTTTAATGATTTGCAAAAGAAATGCAAAGACTATGCGGAAGTGACAGACTAGTTTTGTACACTAATCCAACTAATTATTAATTTAAAGCCTGTATCTTACTTTATAATTATATTTGTAATTTGAGTTTTCTTTTTCAACACATAATTTTCATTTATTTTCTTTTTCATATTTTCATAACACAATTTATTTTCTCGTGTAATTATAATAAGACATTGAAAAATGGATCTGTATGGTATTATGTAAAGTTTTATGTTACAACACAGCTTTTGGTCTTCACGACACAGGCATCGCCTAGTGTGAAGACTAACGCTAATGTTGTAATAATGTATTAATTTTGGTAAATAAATCATTTTTCATTTCATTTTTTTTTTCACTTCAATCTAATCCTAGTTTCACTCCTCCTACTGTGGCGAAGACAGCCTTAATCGGGCCTTGTTTTAATCCTACAGACAATAAGGTGCTGTCCGGATGTTCCCAGCATCCGCTGGAGGTGCCATCCAGGAGCTACTAAACATAGTAGGAGGTAGGGGTAGGAGCTAGGCCGTAGGATTAGGCATATTAGGTTAGTTAAATAGTTAACAGCCAGTAGGTAGCTTAGGCTACATGCTCACACGTAGGTAGTACAAGAGTAGGGTAGCCTTCTAAGTAGGAGTAAGCACATAACATAAAATGCTGTAATTAAATTCAACAGTAAACAACCCGCTGTTGATAATGCTGATGCCTTCCAAACGTCAAAGGAAGTAATAAATCAACAAAACACCAAAGTACTGAAACGAGATTAATCCTCAACAAGTGAATTTCAGTTCGGGTTCGGAATGCTAACACGGTTCTTGGTTAGACAATTAACATGGAGCAAACAAGGAAAACGGGACCCCTTCGATGAAAACTGCTGTGACCGCGCTCTCCGCCCTTTATCTCGAAAACGGTTCACAATATAAAAAAAGTTAAACAAAATTTGTAAATAATTTTGTATTCTACAATAATAATAAAATACAAATAGCAAAAAACCTATAGGAAATGAGATATTTATAAGGTGGTATTTTGAATTATGTCTCAGACTCTACTAATACAGAAAGAATAAACCTTTTAAATGTTGTATAAGTATAGGTACAGATTATTTTAGTTTTCTAATTTAAATACGAAATCATAATAAAATTATCTAAAATAACTAGATATTCCACCACAGTCTGTCGACACTCAGAATGTTGGCGCTACCCGTTACCGGCGTATGAAATATTACTCTTGTTAAAAATTTTATAAGAATAGTTAGATAATTATTTTCGAATACATATTTTCTCTTTTTTATTCTGCAGAAAGTCATGAGGTTCTTCGAAAAGGCCCTATAGAAAATGCAACAGTACCTACCGTTGAATCAGCAAACAATCTAATTATTGAAATTTTATCCCTTGAATTCTAAAAAGAACGGCTCCAGTTCTTTGAATGTTCCCGCAAATTAAGTGAAAGGAAGAATATGAAATTCAGGAGTGAATTAAAAATCCTTTGTGTGGGTCGATGCCTACGTATGTACTACATCCTACGCCGTACTAGCTACTACATACCTAAAGTCTACCTAACCTACCCTACCCTTTATGTTATGAAGTAGCATTAACTTAGTCGGAATATGTATTTATAGTTTGGAGGGCGCTGACACTGCGACACAGTATTATAACTTTTGCAGCTTCCTACCAAAATAACGGTTAATATTTGATGAAGACTAATTGACTCGCCTGCGGCTACGCCCGCATTAATTTTTCGTATGTTATCGTTTAAACCTTCCATGGACTACTATTAAATTTGTCAAGACCAAAACCAGCTAAATCCACGCAGCCGTTTTAAAGTTTTTGCGAGACAAACGAACAGCAATTGAATTTTATATATTAGAATAATAAATAGTTCCAGATTAAAAAAAAGACTACTCCGAAATAGGTGAAAAGGGTAAATCATTGTGCCTATTTCTTTACATAGGTACCTAAGCAGTTTATTTCAGTGTCACAATTTCAAGCACAGTTTTCTTCGTGTCTAAACTGCAGATCAAATTTGTCGCTATATTTATTGGTCCAAACCCATCGAATAGCATTGTCGGACCAATTGAAATGAAAATAGAAGCGGGAACCAAGTGTCATAGAAAATAAAAATAGGCAACAAAAGTGCCGTTTGCCTAGTTTTGTAGAACACAAAGGCAAATAAATAAAATAACCCGCACGGCTCTATCCAAAACCGAAAGCGCAGTTATTGTCGCGAAAATTTGTTGAACCATGCTACGCTAAAAATAAAATGAAATGTCCAGTAAAATATTCGCAATTCTGTGGTGAATTATTTTCAAGTGAAAAAGTACTTTGCCTACTCATCATCATCATCATCATTTCAGCCATCGGACGTCCACTGCTGGACATAGGCCTCCCTTAAACATCTCCAGTTGTTTCGGTCGGATGCAGCTTGCATCCACCGTGAACCGGCAGCTTTGATCAGATCATCTGTCCATCTTGTTGGTGGACGTCCGACGCTGCGTTTTCCGATCCGTGGTCTCCACTCGAGAACTTTTCGGCCCCATCGGCCGTCCGTTCTTCTCGCTATATGGCCAGCCCATTGCCACTTCAAAGAGCTAATCCGCTGGGCTATGTCGGTGACCCGCGTTCTTCTACGTATCTCCTCATTTCTGATTCGATCGCGTAAAGAAACCCCGAGCATAGCCCTCTCCATAGCTCTTTGAGCGACTCTGAGCCTGTTCATGAGGCCGATAGTGAAGCACCACGTTTCGGATCCGTAAGTCATCACTGGCAACACACATTGATTATAGACTTTCGTCTTGAGGCACTGAGGTATTTTGGACGAAAAGACGCTGCGTAACTTCCCGAACGCTGCCCATCCGAGTTGGATTCGACGAGTGACCTCCTTCTCAAAGTTGGACCTACCTACTGATATTTAGTAATTCAAACAAAATATATATAAAATACTAACTAATTTAATGTATTTCATCAAAATCATCATGAAACTTTCCGTATACCGTCCACTGCTACGATACCTATATGACTTTTTATATTATCAGTTTCAAACACCAATAAAAGTTGCGTCGAATATTGCGAACACTTTTTTATATTTTACAGTTGCTCTGTAATCTGAAATATTAATTTCATAATACACAACCCCACAAAGAAAGTGGAATTAAAATGAGAAAATAGTTGAAAGTCTTGCTCAGTAAAGCATGAGTAAAAACCAAGATAACAATGATTTAATGAAAGAAAAATGCTAAGCTAAAATTTCACCCTAGAGCAACTGCACCTTGAATTTATTTTCAACGAACGCGATTGTTGTCGGATGTCAAATAAAACTAGAAAAAATAGAATAAAATAGTAGGTGCTACTTATGTAAGGTATGCACAAGTTTATTTGTCTCTGATTAGCTAAATATACATATAATTTAGTCCAATACGCCTGCCCTAAGCTGCCGTATCCTTTTTTTAACACAAGTATCTTCTTTAGACATGCTGAATATCGAATTATTGAAATCTATTTCTAGTTTTTATATCGATTCTGCGCTTATTGCCAATGTGTCTCTGTCCTTAACTCAACAAGACGAACTTACAAGTTCCATCATTTAAATAAAATACAATACATAGGTAAAGGTACTGCGGAACGGTCATTTCATTAAGACAATAACCCCCCATAGACTAACGTCCATTCCTTCCGGCTTATCCCGTCTGTCAAACTGTACAGAAAAGCGACGGGATAAAATAAAACCGTTGTAGCCACTAACTAACATCAATCCCTACGGTCTTTCCTCTGAAATTTTCACCACACGCCACCGCATGCGGAAAAACAATCCTTTAGTGACCATACACGCGTTTAGGTATATTCCTGTCAGTTTGCATCTTGTCAGTCAAACCGAGAGATTGTGTGTCTGTGGATGGTTAGAATCCTAACATTTTATGACGATTGTTGATCGCCAAAAATAAAAGAAGAAGAAGAAGAAGACGATTTTTGACATTCAAAAGGAATGCGCGTCATTTTGTATAATCTTTATGGATTTAATCATTTTGCGCGACAACATGTGTACCCGTAAGCAAAAGATTGGTATTGCTTTGAGTTTTATTGCGAGTGAACATCTATTTAAACCTAAAAGAACACGTAGAATGTGGAATGTGAATAGGAAAATGCCTGGAGGGGCATTTTAAATTTATTGTAGAATCGGCAACAACATTGTATTTTGTAAAGGAATCATAATTTTTAAAAAGTGGTTTACAACTATTATTAATTTGATTTATTATTAATAAAATAAATAAATAAATATTACTGGACAATTTTACACAGCGACATCTAGCCCCGTGGTAAGTTCGAAGCTTGTGTTACGGGTGCTAGATTTCTGATATACTTAATATAATATATTTGCCTGGGTCTTATATTTGCCTGAAATAAATTGATTTTGTTTATTTATTTATTATTTAAAAATATACATACATAGATAGATATTTTTTTATAATAATAAGATTGTTTATAAGAGGTTATGGTACGAAATCACAAAATAAGATTAGAATAATTATGCTATAAGAGATCATGGTAGGCCTGAAGTAAGTATCAAAGTACAATCATAGACAAATATACAAATGAAGTAAGTATCTATTCTTTATTCTAAGCTGTCTCTTATCTGTGGAGACGACGGACACAAACAAAATGATTACAAGCGCGCGCTCCATCACGCCGGACAAATGAACAGCCACTAACTTGATCACAGAGCGCGTCGCGTCCTTCACGACGGGAAGGATCGCGGGGTTATAATACCGTCATTCCTTCTCGCTATTGCACATACACTAGCGTTCATTCCGTAAGGATTGTACATTCCGGCAGGAATGAACGCTAGTCTATGGGGGGCTAATGGGTTTAAATTACTGCGGTTAGATAGAAGGACGTAAAACGGAAACGTGGTTCAATATGTAGGATTATTTGACATTGATATTCAAAGTAATTATATGGCGTTGACCTTCGAATAGTTACCATCCCGTTTTACCTGAGGGTGTTGTCAATCCGACTAAGGGATGTATGATGAGAGCCGTGTTAGATAAGTGGATGCACACCCGACTTTCATCCCAAAGTTAGTGTGTTCAAACCCCGCCAGCCAAATAGAGTTCATGTGTCCCAGCAGTGGGAACGTAAATATCGACGTACGTGTAATATGTACGTTTTATTATCGAGTATTTATTGTATAATTATGTATGTTATGTATAATAAGAATTTATCTTATTTTTTATGTAATTTATCATTATTTTATGCACCCTCCGTCTAAAGGTTGCCTGGAAGAAATCGCTTTAAGTGATAAGGCCGCCCATTGTTTCACTTTTCTATGTATCTCTATTTTTTTGTTTTTGTGGTGTACAATAAAGAGTATTGTATTGTATTGTAAATAGGGGTGATTATGGAACATCAAATAGCGCAATATGAATCTTATTACTTACACCAATCCTAGTGCACAAACTGAGACATACCTAGTTAATTCCTGAGCCCGGAAATAACGGGCATTAGTCAACTGCAACGGCTTGTTGCTCGTAAATGAACCCGTATCGTAACACGAACAAGACCGAGTTGCTGAGTTATTCACTCACAATACGAGGCTAGGTTATGTCCAGTAGAATTGATGGATAAAATTCAAGACATCAGTCGACATATTGCAATATTAGGCCGTAACGTACTTTGGTTTACTGTTATTGATAGTACACACTTTACTACACACTTAAATACTTATTAAAATTATACAACCATTGATTTAGTTTGTTGTGTGAATTGTTTATCAGCATTTATTTACTATACGTACGTATACATCGCTAGGAGGAGTGGGTATAGGTATGACGGCTGACAGAGCAAAATGGAAAGAAAGGACATGTTGTGCCGAACCCACATAATGTGAGAAACGGGCAGAATGATGATGATGACATATGCATTGCAAATAACGATTACGTAATAATAAGCAGATATTAATACCACCCAAAGAAACTTTAAATCATATTTTCCATATTAAACAGCTCATAAAATGTTATTAACTGTGTACTTAAACGCATATTAAAGAATATTCTTGCTAAGCCCTCCGCCTCTTGAAGAAAATAATAAAATCATAATTGGTAGGTAGACAAGCTTTGGTAAACAAGCTACTTAATTTGTTTGCGTATATTTGCGAGCACAATATAAATTATTGTAATAAATGATTTATCTATCATTAGCAACCTATATTTGATCCTACTGTGCACTGTTGGCAGGTCTCTACAATATTATAGTATATGATAGTGCTCCACATACTATCTTATACCTACCATACTTTATAGAGCTAAAATAAATAATAATATATTTAATAGTTACAACTCACTTATGATATCATATCATTACAAAAGGTTAATACAATAAAAGCATTTATATAATATCAGCCCTGAATAATCCGATTTAACAAATTTGTACAAAATATCATGACAGTGATATTACCAAATGAAGTAGAATTTATTTAATAATTTTACTGCCAATAGTTTGCACTAACACTCAGCTGCTACACAATTTAGCTCAGGCGTTGCTGACACATCATGTAGGTTAATATTTTTTCGCTGCAAAATAAAGGGGACATAAATTGGTTTCAAATTTATGATTATATTTCTTTTTTGGCTTAAGTTTGTTTAGTATAACTACTACTCAATACTAAGAATAATTATTTAAAATATTTATATGTTCAGGAATTTGTACCTATTCTGAAATGTACTTAGACCATGTATTCAGTATTCATTAATTTGTACACACACAAACATTTGAAAATATAAATGCTATCGTAGTTCCCTAATGGTTAAACCATTTTTGTTTTAATTCGTTTATTATTATTTTCTAAATATAATTAGGTATAATATAATTTTGCAATTAAGTGTACGGCTAAGCATCAAGTACGTACTCGCCTACTACTTTGTAAACTCCAGCCTGTAATATAGGTTCGACAAACAATTTAATTTTCATTAAAATTATCGTAGGCCTATTTATGATACGAGTATATTATTTTCTTATTTCTTACGATTATTACCCTCTACTTATTCAGTAATCGTATATTATAAAAAAAAACTTGATCTCATGGCTGCATACTTGGTTTTATCACCATTGAAACACCATTTATTACCCCACATAGTTATTCAAAGATGACCCATAAATATTAAGAAAGTATTATTTATAAAATAACACTAAGTTTCACATAGAGTTTGTTACAAGTATCCATAATAGATCAACTAATTTATAACTTGTTTCTTTAAAAAACTTTATCAAGATTATTTAAAATACTTTCCAGATTGAGCTTAGAAATTATATTAAAACAAGTAACATTGAAAAAATGAACTTACACAATAGCAATCGTCGTTTTCAACTTGCAACGAATATAATGTATTTGTTTGATTTAAATATATCGACTTTATAATATTTATTACGTTATAGTATTTTGCGGTTAATCGCATTCAAAATTGTGTGAAATGAACCCTTAGTAAATGTAAACACGAATCTTTAGTGAAATAAATCATTGATCCCTTGTAATTCGGCTACTGAGACGGGTTTCCTAGCGAAGTGATATTTTAAAATTTCAAACAAAGCCCTTCAAATTTACGATCACCCTTTAAGGGTGAGTTCTGCTAAATCAGTGCTTATATTTAATTTTATCATTTATAACAACCCTGATATTCAACATTTCCAGTTGTTTCGGTCGGATGCAGCTTGCATCCACCATGAACTCGCAGCTTTGACCACATCATCTGTCCGTCTTGCCGTGGCCTCGAATACTTTTTGGCCCCATCGTCCATCTGTTCTCCTAGCTATATAGCCTACCTATTGCCACTTTAGAGCTAATCTGGCTGGGCTATGTAGGTGACCCGCGTTCTCCTAACATGAATTAATTGATTTAACTATGACGATAAAGTTTATTAGATTTATTTTAAGTTTAAGTTTTTAGTTTATTTAGATTTAACTATAACGACATTAGATACCTACAAACTGTAGTAAGAACATTTCAACAAAATGTAACTGACGTAATTATATAACGCAGATAATTATAGAAAAAACAATGCCTATTCAAACATGCTCTCCGCTCTGGTGAGTACGCAGCTTTGCAGATTTACGATCGGTTTGTGTAAATTGAAAAGTTTAGAAGACATATTGCGTTCTGGATAAATCTTATCTTAGGTATTTTAATAAAAAAAGTCGCCAGCTTTTGTATGCTACTTCATAATTTATCGGTAACAATTATCAAATAACGAAGGTATTTATAACAGGCTTCTAATTCTAAAAATATAATTTATTTTAGAATAGGTACCTAATCAGTTTTTTGTGTGTTTATAAGATGTTTTTATGTAAATAAGAAGCCATTATTTTACGGAACTAATATACCTAATGGAGCCATTACGGATATCATTACTTATAGTTATCTTATGTTATAAAATGCAAAATGTATTAAAGTAGGAATTATTATAAAGTGAGTAACAAAAGAAATAAGATAAACTCATTTTATTTTAAAGATATTGTATATTTTGTGTTATATACACAAAATAGGTTGTAAATTTCCGATTGTCAACTTTAGCAAACGAACTCAATATTATCATTGTCCTATGTTAAATATTTTTTGTATAATTACGGTTTCTATAAATCGGTCAGACTATATCTACAGACTAGCCTGCCATTTAAATAACAGAGAAGCCTCATTATAGGTAATATGCAATGTAATGGATCTATGTTAATATATTGTTTTTTATTTTATTATTTATTATTCCCCTTCTCACTCAGGTACCACCGCTGCTGTGGTCTCCGCATTTGCTTCTCCTGGAGGGCCGGTTGTTTCCCCTCCTGCGGGAACAGTTCCTGTGACGTCATCAACTGTAGTTGAACCTCCTTCCTCACCAACAGTAACAGTAGTTGCATTCCCATCTACTTCATTCCCAATGGTAGTTTCTAAGACTGGAGTCGTTGTCTCCTTTTCTACTAGTTTCGTTGTTTTCGTTGGCCGGATTATCTTCCAAGGAGGGTTTGTGAACTTTTTGTTCTCGCAGCCTATGAATATATTGACTGATAGTGGATTGTTGTATGGGGATGTGAGACGCATGACGATGAATTTCTTTCGAAGTCCTCCGCGAATTATGTTGACCCGCGGACCGCGGCCGATGTTCAATCTGTCTTCAACTCTTACATAGGTGATCTGTAAATGAGAAATTAGAGTTTTAATAAAAAAAAGGCGCTACGTATAGTCTGTATGCAAAAATCCAAGATCAAACTGACGCTTAAACTTAACATCTTCTGTGTTCAAATGTTCCTTTGAGAGAAATAATAATAAATACTAAGATATAAAAAGGAAAAACTTACTGGACAGTTAAATTGCTTCCCGTATTTAGCAAAGGAGAATCTGAAAGGTAACCTCTCCTTATGTAATGTGTCATGAGCTACTAACAAGTCGTTTTTTTTAAACATTCCCATATAAAAATCCCTACAAGTCGAGATATCAAATAAAATGGCTAAAAATAACAATAATGCTAAGCAGTGCATTTTTAAAAACTAAATATCAGTGTTAAAATTTTTTTATTCGCTGATAAATCCGACCGTATGTAATGTTTAATAAGTAGGTTCTATATTTTACGATCTCGCGTGTTAAGTCTTTACCTACACACCACAGAGGAAATAATACAGAACTAAACTAATAATAAAATTGAGAAGATATTTGTATTTCCGTACAACAAGTTAAATTAAAATAAATAATACGATTTCATTTATTCATCAAATTACAAATATTCGCAGAAAGTATATACAAAAATCTTTAAAATTGTGATCAGAAAATTGCCAGGATGCTGGCGGCTTAGCCACGTAGAATTGCAATGCGTATTCGTTGACTAAAATAGAAGTCAACATTCTTATCACCTATATACTCAATTATTTTATATTATTTACATTTTGGTTTTCAATCAGGACGTGCAAAGCCTTATTGGAATGCTAGTACCTAAGATAACTGAGAGTAATGTTCCTACTTAATTATAATTAACTAATCTTATACCTACATTTTGAAGTGTTTTTCTAAGTGAGCACGTTTCATTTAGTACCTACATAAGAACATAAGTATTACGTATAATACTGTCTTAGATTGTTTAATAGCAAGTAAGTAGGACTTTTTGAATTTAAAAAATCAATTCTCTATTTTCAAATTATTGTTGTGTTGTACCAGATTAGTACCACCCCGCATCTTTCCGTAGGTATCGTCAATCCGAATGAGACTTGTCGTAAGAAAAATGCAGGCGTAGGTTTTATTGTAATATTCACGTTTGGAATGATTATTTATGATTTTTCAAACTAGGTTTCATGGTTTTAAACAATATTTGAACATGAAACGGGTAGCATACCATAATTAATTGTCCAGCAATATTATTTTCTTATTATTATTTATTTAAATGTTCAATATTATACTCAGAAAGAGGGTAGATCGGTTCGTTTGTGAATAACTATTAGCCTTCTCACCAGCGTCATCATTTTCTCTGAACATACAATACAATAAAAAAATCTTTATTGTTACACCACATTACAGAAAGATACACAAAAAATACACATAACACTACAGTGAAACAATGGGCGGTCTTAACGTTAAAAGCAATTTCTTCTAGGCAACCGTGGGGTGGAACAAATATTAGAAGAGAAGTAAAGCAAAAAGAAGATGGTGCTTGAAAGTGTGTCGTAATATCGAGATACTCTTATAAATCTAGTATGTTAATATATGGTTCTTGAATGCATTGTGTTGTTTCCATAAATAAGAGTCTAAAATATTATTTTCCTGTCTAAAACGTCGTAAATCCAATAACAACGTATTGCAAAATTTTATTAAGGGGAAGCACTTGTGCTTCGGCAGTGATGGGCGTTTATTTCATCCCATGTTTACTGTCTTGCTTGCATGCTATTTGAAACTCAAGGTGAAGGCAATAAAATACATTTTAGCTTTGCAAATAATGTGTTTATTCATTTATAGCTAAGCAGATAGGATCGGTACCTTTTGGTGCAAGTGTCAATCTCATTGTGCTAATATTTACATATTTTCAGAATGCTTTCCAGGTATCATGCCATGAGGAAACGGGTGTGGCTAACCTAACCTAACAGACTAAAACAATATCAAAATTGTGTAGATTTATTCGTGTAAGTCAAAGATACCAATACTTTTCGCCATTACTTCTTAACAGACTTTCAAGATTATGTGTACTATTTGTACAAAACACCATGTTGCATTTAATTTTAGTATGAACTCTGATGAACTCAGTTCAGTTGAACTTGTAATTGAAACTGAATGGTAAAACTCTTATTCCTGACATCATTTAGGTAAAGTAAAACAAATAGCCGAGCTTTGTATTCAACGCTAGACGCTTTATCGTTCCAGTAACTAATCTGATAAGCACATATTAACCCATCGAATGTGGAACCGAGCGTGTTAATGGGACGTATTCTCCCGTCAAAGTGTCTCGAATACATTGTTAACACCCCCAAATCCGGCTTTCACACTAATGTGTTTATTTATAAACGATTTCCTTCCACCCTACTTTCGAATTCACGGGATCGAACAACCATATTTTATTGTAAAATATCTATCTACGTATGTATACTCTATTAAGTATATCAGAAGTCTAGCACCCGTAACACAAGCTTAGAGCTTACCACGGGGTGTTTCTGTGTGAATTGTCCAGCATTATTTATAAATAGTACGTAGGAAGGTCTAATGAGATGGACATACGATCTTGTGAATCTATATACCTAATATGATTTATTGCGTTTACTCCCACTTGTCCTGTTGAGTAGTCCTGTTGACAGGACAACTGAGAAAAAAATTCGCAGTAGTTCGGTCCACAGGACAAATGACAATAAAATTCTCACTTGTCCTGTGAGTAATAATTAATATAGAAAAAGTGAGAATTGTATGTTTGTCACAACAAAATTTTTTTATGATTCAAACTATTTCAATCAGTTGTCAAGTGATAATTGCATGCATTATTTGAATCACAAAAGAGTTTTAGTGACAAACACAACAAAACTCTTTTTATTTTTTTAATATTAGGTATTGTTTAATTTTTATGTTCTACAGATTTGTGTAAGTATTCCAAAAATAAATACACAACTACATGATCCTATTTGCATTTGAATACTTACGAAATTCTCTCCTAATTTTTATTTTAAATCTATTGTAATGGTATTCTTTTTAAGTTACTTTAAGTTTGATTAAATTTAAGTTAGATTGTAGATATAAATAAATTTTTTTTTCTTTCTTTCTTTCTTTCAAATTTACAAACCAACTAATTAAATTAATTATCGACAAATTAATTTTTTGGTTTTCAACTTTCCTAACACTATTATTAGTGAAATAGCTTGAAAAAGCCAATCACAACGCCTTTGTTCCAGTCCCCGCAACCCGCGCATTCCGCCAATTTCGGTGCGCTTGCATCCGAACAAAAGTATTTTATTACAGTAATTATGATTGTTTTATGTTAATACGTTTTTTGTTCCTTTTATAATTATTGTAACATGATGTTATATTAAATGCAAGTACCTATATGTAACATAAACTACAAACTTGGAAACTTATAATTAGCCCTAAGCATCATAAATGTTCTTAGACATGTTATGTTAAACTTAATTTGATTATATATAAGCATAGCTGTTATTTTTCCTAACATTGTAAAATAAAATAATATAATCTTTGTACCTACCATTGAAAAAGTAGATTGTTTAGAACATAAGCTTATTTATGATCCTCTATACACGACATTCCACAAATAATAAATGGATCAAATCTAAATCAAAACATACTTTTAGGTAGGTAAAGTTTTTTAAATTAGACAAAACTAATTCGAAAAAAATACCAACAGAATTACTCAACAAAACACGTGGGAATAAAAGTCAGGTGTAAAGCATAGTCCTAAACGTCACAGAACTACTGGGAATTTTTTTCTCAGTTGTCCTGTCAACAGGACTACTTAACAGGACAAGTGGGAGTAAACGATTTATTGGTCCACGATGGATGCACGCTGCGTCGGACCTTTATAGCAGGAAATCATATATACCTATTTCTGAACGGAGCTACTTAAGGGTTCCCTGCATGTAGTTCCTGCTCGTGATAATAGCCCGTATGTTTCCGCGCCAGCTCTGATGGTTTTAGGGGATAAAGGCGTTATAGTGATGATAAATAGCTACGTGAGCGTGCATTTAACTTGCACTTGTGTCATTGTGGAAGCGTTTTTTCAATGATTAATGAAACGCCGATTTTTTCCTCATCATTGACGGTTTCGCTATTTTTAAGGAAATAATTTTGTCTGCGGGATCCTAAAATAATGTAAACAATGTAATTTAGAAGACACTTCTAGTTAACTCAAAAATGAGGTAAGTTCATGTAACTTAAAAATAACATCTTTTGCATAATTCCTACTTAATTTTCATTAAAACCGATTTAGCGGTTGAATCATTTTAATTGAGAGCCAGTACTTTTGCGATATTAAATGAATGAATGACCTTTAAAATATATTGTAAATTTCCCCATTAATCAAAAATTATACCAGGGGATGGATGGGGACATTTCACAATTCATATAATTATAGAGATATCACATAAGAATCCACTGAAATCCTACTGAACTCTTGACTGTAACTGTTCAATTTAAGTAACGCTAAGTAAAGGGCTATTCACAGCAGTCAATATTGACTGGCTCCTGTGATATGAAGATGGATACAGCTGAGCCGATCTGTTGTAGACGAACTAATATTTGCTCACTGGATACAGCACACGAATGGGTTAAGTGATAGGGTGCGTTCATGTAAAATTATAATTACAACTAGGGATAAGGTACCGACAAACTTCTTATGAATTAAATGTACGAGTATATGTGGTGTGTTAGGTAGGTGGTGTGTATTGAAATTTATCAAAATTTTGTCTGCTATAAATATAGTAAGTAGTCTTATATTCATGTTATAATGATACTCTTAAGATAGTTTTTAAATCCTATTTGGGTTTTGAAAACAAACTATAATGCATTTTATGGTCTTTGATATTTATAAAAAAGCAAAAATCCCTGCCACTACAAAGTAACAACTAAATTGTCCAATAATAAAGAAAATTATGAACCTGATAAAAATCCACCTCAACAAGCAAATTAAAATGAAGTCAAATAACGGGAACAGAAACTCGGGAATAAACTGCGATGTTTGCCTACACTGCATTTGAAGAGAGAAATGTTAGTTTTCCATTGAAACAGTGCTTTTGCTCCGTCCTTTTTCATAATAACTAGACGGGTGAATGGTATCACTTAATAAGTAGTCGTGCATACTTTACTAGACAACGCTTGGCTCTCTATAAGGAAATTGCTCCTCAGTTCAATCCCAGACAGAGCTCTGCACTAGTGGCATAGAAGAAAGAAAGTATATTAGGCCATGTTGTAAGAAATTTTAAGACTTTAAGCAGAAGAGACGTGGACATTATGAAGTGAAGCGAACTTTTAAGCTTATATTACGGTTCATTATTATCGTTTTTTATAAAAGGCTTTTTGTCTGACTGAGGCTGAAATATTTTCTGGTTTTAGGTAAAAAGTTAACAAGATTCAAATTTATACGAGTAGATGTTCCTAAAATGTGCGAATGATAATTTGACCAAAAGCATTAGTTTTTTTCATTCAATTTTTTACCGTAACTGTTTTAAGGTCTTGGGGATTATTCTAAGGCTACTAAAGTTCTATTCTACAGTTAACAGCAAGAAAATCTGAAAGTAAGTTTAATCCACCCGTACCTTCAGTTGCTTATGAAAGAAGGTTCCCACAGTTGCATAGAAATCGGCAAATATTCATTCCGCATGTTGTGTGCGACATCAGGTGCTGTCCCGCTTACAAATTGGAAATGCTGTTAATCCAATTTGTTTTTACCTTGGTCTATTGAATTTTTGGATTACCTTGATTCTGGAGAAAACTGAAAAAAAAAACTATCTATATTAATAATTTCGTCAAGGGTTGACTCGATCGAGATCGAAATGAATAACAAAACATAAAAATTGTTATTGATTTTGAGTCGACACATAAATCCGCAAAATTCGGATTATGGAATTTTTTCGTCGAACACCCAAGCGAAGCCGGGTTTTCACTTAGGTACTTACTTAACATAACTACTTTACATTAGGAATGACAAGTTTATACAGAAAAAAATGAAACTAGAGAGACTAGTATTATAAAAATCTCAAGTATTATTAAGGTTTTTATAAACGTAATGTTACGTAACGTAACGTAACTCTCAAGTCTCCCTGCTAGAAATAGATAAAATAGTACTTCTTATCGGGAGAGACCTTACTGCGACTTAATGACTCCAACTTACTTCAAGAGAGCTTTTGAGAAATTCTATTAAAAGTTCTAAGAAATTTTCTGAAAACGCGAAAGAATTGAAAGTACCATTACCATTCTTTTTAGTACCTAATAACCAGAAACCTAATTATTTCTTTGCACATTCTTTACAGCTCAGTCATGAAAGCTTACTTATATAAATAAATCATTTTTTTGTACAATTCATACAGCAACATCAAGCCCCGTGGTAAGCTCGAAGCTTGTTTCTCGGGTACTAGATGTCTGATAAATAATAAATATATTGATTTATAGTTTCTTATTTTATAAAATGTAAGCATCATAATAAAGTTTTCCAGTTAGCAGCTATAAAGTGTCACGTAGTGTCAGTGTGTGTACTATGTCAGTAACGTATAAATTATTTAATAGATAGTTAATATTATATTAATCTGAAAAATAAGGATAAGTTCTGAATGAAGATAGTTTATATTTTAGGAAGATACCACAGGTAAAGTTAAAGTTAATTATAATACTTGTACAAGCTGAGGTTATTTTCTTTACATTTCACGTGACTGCAATAGCGTTAATGGCTCAAGTTTATTAAATAAACTTGGCGGTGTCGACGTTTTATTGGTCTTTTAAGCTCTTTTGAATTGTTTAAATGTAACTGAAAGCTTTTAAAGCACTGTTTTTTATGAACAAGAGTGCAACGAAAAATATGTAATTATACTGTAATAATTGCAATGGAAGTATTTGAAAATCGCTGTTTAAGATTAGTCTATGAAAAAACGTTTAATTTTTATAATTGATTCGAAAAATAAATAATTAAGTAACTCAAGTAGGTACCTACTTAATAATTTATATTAAAACATTAAATGACTGAAATCTGAATATATTCATTCACATAAGCACCTAAACAGTTTCCGTATACGTACTTTAAATTAAAGAAATATTAACGAAGACTTGTCTTTAATATAAATTTAATATTGCACGATTGTACCAAACACCGAAAATTTATAGATCTAATTCGATAGACCCAAACATAGGTAATCCTCATTTCCAACGCAAAATAGCAAACCCCGTAAATAAAAGCGAATTCTTGTTTAGCCCATTTTCTTGACAATATTGAAAGAAACGCTGAATGTAGGCATTTTGAATCCCTGATAAAATAAAGAGGCAGTCTTGTCTCGCCTGGATTATTAGTGAGAGTGCAAACGGGAGATGATGAGAGATATTGTCCTACAAATTTCGTGGTCCGTTATCTCGGTCCTACATCCTTGATGTATTGAATCCTTGATATCTCTAATAGCTACCACAATCGAGAGTTGGGTATAGGATATTTATGGGCGTCTCATCGAAACGAAGCTACTCACCAAAAATTAGCTTGATAGTAATCAAGTGGTAACCATGTTCCACGGATCCCGGACTATTTGTAGCTGATAAATGTGGCTTCAAATTAAACAGAGTATTTTGTATAAAGATATTGAATTGACGACCTCTCTGTGTTGAAAATATTTTTTCAGGGTGTCTGGGTGTTCTATATACCTACATAATAAAATATAAATAAATGTATGTACATTATCTTATTCAGTATGTTGGAAATCTGGCTTGATATTAGCTGTGTAAATTATCTATCAACATTAATATTAATTCATATTTAACGATTACAAAATAATATTATTTAGGCGATAGCAAAATTATGTTTATATTTTATTGTAATTAGTGTGTGTGTTTCAGTGAATAAATGTTTCATCTATCTATCTAAAACGAACTATAGATTTATTCTAAAACGTGTATAAATATTTTTTAAATACGCAATTATTTATGTAATTATTCCGTTTTGTTTTAAGAAGTGGGAAGTTTGCATCGTCCTCAAAGGCGTCGCTATGGGGTTGTCGAAGAAGGATTTATCTAAGCCCTCTTGAAGGGCAATGAGGTGGAATGTTACGTCGGCATATAAGTATTGGATCATTGAAATTGACGGAGAATTTGGAGGCTCGAGACAGGATGGGATTACGTTTTGAGTTGGTAAATTAAGGATAATAATTTAATCGATTGTTTTGTATAAACAAAATCTGGCGTAGGTGTGTACTGTCTGTGTGTTGTGACGAAACAATGACGTATTTAGAAAAAAAGTGACTACCAACAATACCACGCTATAAATTATAAAAATGGTTGTAATAATAGCGTGGTTATTATTATTTACTTATAAAACGAAACGGGAAATTAGCGTTTTATAAAATTTTCAAAAGAGTTGTAGATACTTATATTTAGAACTCTTAGAAGTTCTGGACCATTCAAGCAAAAAGCTGAAAACTTCCAAGTTTACGTAAGTAGGTGCTCAAATAAATGGGTAAGTTGTTTAAGAGGCCTTTTACCGGAAATCGCGAAATTGTTCGGTTTTCTCGTCCTAATTCTATGGTTTACGTTAGTTGTTTGATATTACAATTACATCTTTATAATAGTTCGTTTTCTCCTCTACAAAAGTAGTAAGAAACATTTTAGATAACTTGTTTATATATTGAGTAATAATCATTCTCCGGTCGGACCTATGTCGGTTGTTCTTGAATAAAATATAGAAATATTTCGTAAAATGTCAGTGTGTGGGACTGTCAATTGCTGTAAAAACGCTGTTAGTGTGCGTTTATTTGTTATTGCGATACTACGACCGACATAAGTTGATCCGTTGATAACGATCAATTGTTATTTTTATTGATAATGATCAATTATTGTTGTTGCTGGCCTAAGAATTGTACCACTTGTTGCTGGCCTAAGAATTGTACCACATCATTGTCATCTTGTTTAACCTTATTTATTTGGAGGTTATGCTGTAGGATGTGGATTGCATATCTAAAGTTATCTATCCTAATTAAAAACAACAAGGCAACTTTTTTTGGTGAAACCGTACAACGACTAAATGTAATTATGCCTATGATTTTTTTAGATGATGACTAACTTGCCGACCCGCCGACAGCTGCGCTTGCGTTTTTACGTTATTTACTAGTTTATGTTTTATAGCCTTTTTCGATCATTTTACTATCCAATACTGAAATCATATTTTAAATCGGACCCGCGGTTCCTGAGTAGCACGTTCAAACAAATAAACAAGCAATCTCCTCAGCTTGATAATTGTAGTATAGATTTCCATAATATTTATTACAAAGAAAATATTCCGTAATTTTTTGTTCTTATTTTTACCGAGTATCCAATATGTAAACAAAAAATAATGTACCTTTCTAATAAATATATTATTTATTGTAAACATTAAATAAGTATGTATAGTAAAACCATTTTTAAACTGAACGCCCCTCCACCGCGGTTACACGTACATGCAAAAAGGTGTATAGATACAACACACATAAATTGATCTTTGTCATTGGATGTTCAATGACGTATAAACAAACGGGCCCCATAGACATGTGCCAATAGCTTAGACCATAATGATAATAGGTTTATGTCAAATCCATACATTTTGTACTTTTTTCTAACGATGTCGACGAACGCCAAATGTCTAGCCTTCACGGTGTCACTATGAGAGAAAGGCTGGATCTGTCGGCCAACTTCGGCATTAATTAGCCGAACGCGAGACTGAACGGACATGTCACTCAAACAAAGAGCGCGCTCCCCGCCATACAAATGCCTACACGGGATTGGTCGCACAACTTATTGACAACGCAGTGCGCGGATGAGTCCATGTTTACAGTAAAGTTGTAGCACGCACACAAGTATACTGATGCAATACGTATTTCCTCTCACACGTTGAAATTATCACGGTTTTGTGGAGGGGAGTTCATTTTAAGATTAGATCATCTATACCTTTCTAATAAATACAGGGCGTCCCAAAGTTATGGGCCATGGAGGGGAAGTACCTTAAATATCGTAGATAGTGAATTTTGCTCAAACAAGACTTCATTTTATTTTTAAAAGTTAGTAATTCTGCATTCATTGATTTTCTAAAAATTACTTGCTTTGTCTGGGAATCGAACCGACTTACATGTAGAAAAAAAATACTCGATTTTTATGATACCAATCGAAAGAAAAGCTAAAAAATAATAACTCTGCTTAAGTAACATAGTATTTTAAAAGAAAGGAACAACGTGAAATTAATTATTTTAATCAAATAAAAAACATGAAACATTATTTTTTGTAAATTAATTAATTAAATTACTTACTTTTTAAAATAAAATGAAGTCTTCTTTGAGCAAAATTCACTATCAACGATATACACTGGTGGTCACATAATTAAGAACGCTAATATTTAGGGAAGATTTTCTCAAACTAAGACGCAAAACTATTTGCATGTAATTTATTTTATTTATCTCAGTATTGTAAAACGTTTCTATAATATCACCGTGCTTATTGGTATACAATGATTAGCTAAAAATAAATTGTAAATTTTTATACACTACTTCAAAACATAGTATTCCTATTTACTGGTTGGTCATATAATTAAGAACGCTTAATCGTTAATTCCTTTTTTTATAATTTAAACAGAAAACACGGTTTGAATTTTAACTGTTTGTATAATATTGGCAATATTTAGTGCTGTAAAAGATAAAAAGGCATTGCTTAGTCAATAAAAATATAGCTTTTGATCTATCAACCCAGGGTAGAACACCGGCACAAAAGTAAAACTTCGCCTGAAGAATTGGTATTATAAAAAGATAGACAACCATCTGTAATGTTATAAAACGATGGTTTTCGACGCTTTTGAGCATTTTACTTCGTATCACATACTTCTACGGAGTGTTCCACATGTACCTTAACAGAGAAAAACAACTCCTCGAGATGACCAAAACATCATTCGTATGGGCTACAAAACTCTTTAATAATTAGAATTTGTATTTAGTCCGTTCAATTTAGACTTTCGAACTTACATAAAGTCCCAACATTCGACAAAAAAAAACATTTAATTACAAACCTACACACCAAATTTCAGAAGAATCGGTTTAATAATGAGCCCATAAGATGAGATGAATGAGGACATTTAACTTCAATAAGACTATTTTCAGTTTTATTCTTATATAGATAATTATTAATCATGAATGTTTTAATTTAAAATTATGTACTTAATTGATTTCAAATAATCAATCAGATTTAAAATGAATATTGATATTATTAAGATAAAACATAATTGATTCAAATATTGAAATAAAAATATCCGCCATTTTGAATTTAGGAAAATATATTAAACACCTATCAATTAAATAAAAACATTAATATAATAATTATTTCAGAATGAAACTGAAAAAAATCCACTCAATAAAATGGAATTTATTCGATGCCATTTTCTACAGATCTAAAATAATTATTAGTATATTTGTATGTTTTAGATCGACGAAGTATCAAGATCATTTAGTATTTTTCATAGAATTCGCGTGACGCGCCGGTCACGTGGTGCATAAAATATCCAATTTCGCAAAACTTCAAAAATTTAACAGGGCTCTTAAGTATCTCACCCTTTTCGTACAAAAAGTTTTATGAAACGCAATTTTCCCGTATTTTTATAGATTGATCGACCGACAGTTTAATTTTCTTGTCAGACTTGTTCGTCTGGGTGTAGACGCATTCACACGGTAAGTAATTTTTATTTTGTTCGTAAATTAAAAATCAGATAGGTATCTTGATCAAAAGTTACTTGAAATATTCCTCCATTTTCGTCAAGATGTCTCAAAGTCTCAATCTCAAGTCAACACTTACATTAAGTGATACATAGGTATGTATAAAAAGTTGTTAAAAAAATTCAGGCTAGGGCCTAAAACAAAATGAAAGAAAGATCTAATGAAGGCTGCTGGTTCGCAGTAGTTAATAATTATACGGTAGCTTAGTCATTACTAAGTTCAGAAAACCAGATTGATAATATTAGTTTTCTTATTATTTAGTATTAGTTGTCTTATACCAGCAGGTGAAACAATAATTATGACGAGTCTGCTGCAAACTTTTACACAGTTACAAAAAATTTTACACAGTTTGACAGAAAAAAAATGAAAAAAGTAAAGATTAAATAAAGAAAAAGTAATTATTTCTATATGTAACCTTTTTTTACCTGAGACACTAAACCAATTTACGTACTCATATATGAAATTCAGAGAGTTTAAAGGGAGAACTATTCTCGAAACGTTTTGAAACTTACTAATGCGAAACTGTTAAAACGACATAGACAATATTTACTGTGCAAATGCGCCTTGGTCAATTGATGTGTCAAAGCTAAGCTTTTGTTTCGAATCCATTCTGTACTCGACTGGCTGATTCCTTTACTATCGGTATAACCTGAAATACCAAAGAATAGGATCTGAAATCGTAGAATCGCACGTTTTGTCTGTGTGTCAATTCCATGATAAATCACATAATTTATGGGATTTTCAACAAACTTGAACCTAAAATAATGCCCACGTTTGTATTTATTGAGATAATTGATTTCATATTACAATATGAGAAAAATTTACTTTTTTTTTACGTTTTATGTTGTGTTTGTTCCTTTGCTGTGTGCTGATGTTAAAATAAACCTTTTATTACTAATAAAGCAGTACTTACTACTAAGTAAGTAAGAAATTACTTTGCGGTCGAGAACTAACGGTATAACCTGAAATACTAAAGAATAGGATCTGAAATCGTACAATCGCACGTTTGTTTGTGTGTCAATTCCATAATAAATCACATAATTTATGGGATTTTCAACAAACTTGAAACAAAATATAATCCCTAAAATAATGCCTACATGTTAAAATAAACCTTTTTTTACTAATAAAGCAGTACTTACTACTAAGTAAGTAAGAAACTACAGTGCGAGCGAGAGACTTTACCACCAGTTTAAAAATAATATTATTACTATTTAATTGAGAGTCAAAATTAAATTTTACCTTTATAGCCTTTTATAAAACTGCTAGTTACACATTATTCGGTTACCACCGCACCGCTGGGATTTTCTTGTTTATTTGTAAACTTCCGAGCAATGCTTTATTTTTTATTGTCAATGTGTTTTGGATCACGCTCATAGAACAAACATCCAATTATATAATATTAGAATACTGTTGACTAAAAATCTAGTAATATTATTTATTTATCGATAACATCTATTACTAATTATAATTATAATAATACATTGAAATGTATACAAAAATTCACAGTAAAAATGAATAATATAGCAATAAACCAATTCTTAAAATGAATTAAGAAGTGCTTCGATGATAAGAAACTAAATACATTAGTTTGTAGTAAAACAATAGTTCTTACTGAAAAATATCCGGAAAATTCCTTAATAATTTCATTATTCCAATAGTTACATGACTGCCCAGTTGCTCTGAAGTTTACGTTATTCACGGAAAAGAGAACCGAATTTTTAGTTGAAGTACTCTAGGGTACGCTCGTTGTGCAAACATGTAACTCACACATTTGATACGAGCAGAGCCGGCCTTTTACACGCGGTTACATTCTAGCTTTGCTCATTCTTTTAGTCGAGAGTTGCATTGTAATAAAAGATCCGTGTTGGCTTAGTGGGAGCACACTTGACTTTCATTTCAATAGTAGTGGATTGACCGCCGCGTACCTTGCGTATTTAATAATGAAAAATATAAAGTGCGCTTAAAAACACTTGATGAATATGATTTCCAACAGTGAAAGGAAATCATCGTGAGGAAACCGGAAGGTTCTGAAAACTTAGAAAAGTTTAAAGGACTGCCGTCATTCACCAACCTGAACTTGTCCAGCGTGTTGAATTAAGGCCTAATCTATCTCGTCAAGCGAAAAGTTCATTTATCTCGATTACACAGATATACTAACATATCAAATTAGTCTAAAACTAACCACTTAGTTAAACAAATCAATTCAATAATATAACTGCAAATCAAATATTTATAGTAATTAAACTCTCCATCATTACAGTTGATACGATTTTCAAACAAAACACAAAACGCTTGTTAATTCAAAATTTACGTTTATTGTAATAACTGAGGGCGATAAACAGCGGCCTAAATCATTTACAGAAGACCAAAAACAATGTGGGCTGGACACGGCTTTGTTCCATCATTGTACCGAAAGGCGTGACTGAAATATTAAATCGCTTTCTTTGTTGATTGAAAGAAATATTGAAATATTGCAAATTTTATTTGCTGAAGATACCAGATTTATTTGTATTTACAATTAACTAAAATTTAGAAACGCTGGAGAAACGAGACGAGCTTGATCTTGATTTTCAATTTGTATTTATTATTACCAAGTAACTATAAGAATAATTATTGATACAGTTACTAAACATATTGATTTAATGTAAATTAAAAAAGACTTGGCTTGTAGGTATGAGATCTGAACATATTGAGATGGAAAGTTTGCATGAAGGGATTTTGCTTTTTGACTCATTTTGTTGGTATCCTTTTACAAGCTCACTGAACAGTCCATGCAAATCGTACGACAACGAATTTGAAAACGCAAATCACACGCACTAACTCATATCAGATTCAGTTGAATAATGCATGCGCCTAAACCGAATGTTGTAGTTGATCAGATGAAATTATGAATGCAGTTTTAATGTCCATGTCTGATATATTTGTAAGAAAGCTAATTATAATCAGTGATACATAGCTATTCTTGGAGCGGCTGGTCAAGATCTATGAAAACGCTATTTACAAAATAAGCATATATATGTAGCATGTATATGTATATGTATAAGCACTGCTATTTAACTTACCACTACTGGAACACAAGGACTTATCTCTTAACGAAAGATATTAGATAGGCTTTAATCCACTACGCTACAAGTGTGGGTTCCTGCCCTTAATATTTACTACATTTTACTGTGGGAACATCTATTATAATCTATATATTAAAAAAAAAGCAAAGCCGTAGGGCAGGCAGCAAGTATGTTTATAAAAGTCATTAAATTATTTTCTTAAAAAAAATCATCTATTCGCGGAAAAGCAAACCTACAAGGCGAAATGCGGTTCCTTCCCGCTGTCCCCGGTGACCGTATCCCCGGTCACCGGGGACAACGGGAATTATATTAAATAAATTAAAATAGTTCCCGCTGTCCCCGGTCTCTGTCCCCGGTGTTTTAATGAAATAAAATCATTTAAAATAGTTCCCGCTGTCCCCGGTGTTCCAAATAAATAAAATAGTTATTATTATAAATAAAACAGTTTCAAAGGTCTAAAGACAACATTACTTTATTTGTAGTGCTTTTGCTATGTGTTTATCTTATATTCAAAAACTGATAAAGATGCGCTTGCGACGCGATACAGTACAATGGCACGGAGTTGCAGTAAGAAACAAAACCACTGATAACATTGTTTTGTTTACGAAGCTGTTAAGTATTTATTATTTCAATTTCGGCTATTCCAAATCCCACTCCAGAATACCAATTTGAAAAAAAGGGCTGGTTACTGGAGCTACCTGTCATTAATTAAGTGAACAATATTGTGAGATGAGGTGTTAGTGAAAGTGTAAAGGGAACTCATGTAAGTACCACTATTATAATAACTTTTTAAACTATCATTGTTTTTAACTATATTTGAACATGAAACATTTAAATCATGGTATGTTACCCGTTTCATGTTCAAATACACTATTATAATAATAAAATACAGTGTAAACTCTATATAACGACACTAAAGGACTGTCCGTTTTATGGCATTATAGATTATAGTTGTTAAATGGAGATAAAAAAATCTGAATTAGAAAAAAAAGTTTAGTTCAAAATAGTGTTAGTTGTGATTAAAAAGATAATCTTATTTGAACTCTATTGCGTATTTATTATGTTTGCTGCACCAGTAATTATTATGAATTTTTTTTTTATTAATATCTTGCCATCTTGGCGATAAAGGAAGTTCTTTCAGAGCTTCTTTAGTGCTCGGCGGAGCCTTTAGATTAAGATCAGTAAAACTTTTTCGTTCATACAAAGTGATTTTCTTTTAGTAGCCATGTTTACAGATTAAAAGTTTGTAAGGACCTAATAATATGATAACGTAAAGATAACTCCTACCTATTAGTTATGGTCAATAACTATCTACATATGCAAACAATCCCAATCTGTAAACAAAAGAACGAATTTCTTAGAAAATTCTTTATTCATGAAGAAAAAGACGACTAGGTTGTCACTTTTTTTTGAAAACTTATCTGTGAATATGATTTTGTAGGTAATTTCCGGTACTATGTGATAGTAAACCGAACAGGGTAAAATACGAATTAGTCTTAGAGTTCTTTATGTTTAAAAAATCGCATACAGGGAAAAAGTATCATACGTCAGAGTTTTACAGGGAAGAAAACGTGTAGGTCAGCGCAGAATTATTTTGTGCTGGCAATTTTGTTAGGTTTACCAATTAAAATCTGAAGAACAACCAAGGTGGGTATCACATAGAAGCCATTACAATGGTGCCTTGGAAACCACGATTATAAGAGATGCCAGAAGAGCCTTTAAGGAGATGCCTTTGAATCCTTATATAGAATTCTTATAATATTTTTTTATAGTATTTAAATTCGTTTTAAGGCATAATACTCTAATAATAAGATTGATTCTGTGTTTATGTTGTTTATGTTTAAGTTGATTCTGTGATATTAATTAATTAATACTTATCGGACACCGCAAACTGATACTTTTTGTTGATTTATTTATTTTATTATAATTTAAATGATGATGGTTTTAAATAATGATGGTTTTATTTTCTTTCCAAACGTCAATTAATTCCAATTCCAGCTTCACCGGGGACAACGGGAATGAATATTTTTTTCCGGTGCCGTTGTCTCCGGCGTGACGCCGCACCGGGGACAACGGGAATGAATTTTTTTTGCGTGCCGTTGTCCCCGGCCCGGGGATACGGTCACCGGGGACAACGGGAAGGAACCCGAAATGCTAGAGCTAAGGTTAAAACAAGATCAAATTTCTTATCCAATTAAATCTTAATTACTGCTAAGATTAGTCTATTATAACAAGTTATTATACCTAGAAGCCTAATGATGTCTCAAATTATTGAGCTGTAACTTCTGAGAAATAGGTCAATTAGAAAACAATAAAAACAACTTTAATATCAGAAAATGTTTGTGACCTCTAGTGACTCAACGATATCAGTTGCGTTTTCAATTGACGCCGATTTGAGCGTAAATTCAGTTCGACTCTGAACAATTTACAATTCACTAGCCGGAGGCACAATGGAACTATTCCTCTGTGGATATGCGAAACCGGATGATAGGTATATGATACTTGACGTTGAGCAGCCAGAGTCAGATAAACGTTCTTTGTCAACATTGTATAATTTCTAGTTATGGTTAAAATCTTCCCTTAAATAAAAGTTTTTTTTCGTATGTCCAGGGTGGTCCAGATTTGCTGTCAAACTCTCTAACTTAACATTATTTATTTCTGTTAGCTGTAAGTTTTTCCTAAAATGTATAAAATAAATAAAATTAAATGTAATATATAATATTTAAATAAAGTGAATAATACTATGTTGTACCTATTCGTAGACAGCATTTAGAGCAGATGTAATGTACTGCAACAAGGCATCTGCAACATCAGTTCGACTTAATCTCGATAATTTGATTTCCCATTCCCCATTCCTTGCAGATACATTCATCAACGCTCCACCTGTCAAATATCCATCAAGCACATCCACATCAGTTATAATGCGGGGATAGTAAATCAAGCCGTGGATTTACTCACCGCCTAGTGCCACAGAGCCACAATGCCACATACGTAACTCATCCGTGGCACTTGGACAATGCTCGCGCCTGATTTGAGGTTTGATTTCAACACTGACGGAATTCTGCAAAGCTTCAAATACTACTATTACTATTTACTATTACTACTATTAGGTACTAGTAGGTACTATTTAGGTTCAGGTTTAAAATGGATGGGCTCTTATTAAGCGCAATTTATCAGTGTCAAGTATTTAATAATATTATAAATAACATGATCCGTACCGATCCAGAATTCATGTTTTCAAATCTAAAACTAACGATGTTATAATTGCCACACAAGTATGGAGGCCATGTTGGCAATTTTAGAATCTTTACTTCTGATTTTTTTATTTTGATTCAAACATTTATTGGTGCTGTATTTATGTAACCAGGTATTACAAACCGGTTAGAACACTACAATATTTGAAATCAGACTTGAGATAACTCACTAGTCTGCCGTCATATTGCTAAAAAACCGTAAAGTGACATTTTGCCAAAATTGACTTTTATACACAGCACGAAAGCGTAAACTTTTATCTATCTTCTAGTCTGGGTCTCATGGCTCTATCGTTTATAATGCCTGAGATCTGGACCCCTCGTATACCGTTAACTACATCATTTTGAGACATTTTCAATTCTTAAACACGGTTATCTAGCATTTCTATACTAAAATACCGCTAAACGCCTCTAATCGTGAATTTAAGGCTTTCATTCTCTTGGTCCTTCAAACTTAGAAAACAGTTACATGCATAAACAATACTAAATGACCGCTATCTGACTTTAACTTTTTTATAACTATTTCCACCCTCATGATATGATTAGGACTTACAATGTCTAAAACACAGTTTTTGTACTCGTACAACACTAAAGAGCCGCTAAACGCCCTTAGACGTAAAATCGTAGGTAAACTTACATATATTTTAAACAATTACAAGCCTAAAAAACAGTCACTGGTTTTAAGAAATGAAATATGACGTTATTGTCTAAGTAATTAAAACGTAATAAAACAGTTAACTGACAATGCAACACTAAAACACGTCTACCTACTTTACCTTTTTATGCGTTTCGCTCCCTTTATCGGCCGTGTCGTGGACCTTGTGGAGGTCTGACGTTCGGCGCGTTAGGATAAAAATCAGCGAAAATGATTTCTGAAGAAAGAAAAGCACTAAATATAGATTTATATCAAGTTTATTAAATATTTGGAGCATGTTTTGTTGTAGGTTCCTGAATTTTTGAACGGCATAGCGATATAAAATAGTATTTGAAAGAGAGAATCAAACATACGAAATCTCGTTAATCTATTATAATATTTCGAGGTGCTCGATTGAAAATAGGTATAATATCTTAGGTACTTAACAATTAGATCGTCGGAAATATTGGTAATGGTGTTAAGGACGAATGTGAGCATCTAGACAAACCGTTGAAATATATAACTACTTATTACATTCTGGTTATCACGCTGTCAAATTGTTCAGCTATTGTTTTTTTCTGCTATCAATTAATAAATATATTTGTATTATGTGATATGTCCGAAGTATTCACTTCCTGGCTCCGATAAAATAACTAAGTGGGATTCTGTAACATTTCTTCTTTTTGAATACTAACAAATGTTTTGTCCTTTCTACCATCAAAATAAATACCACATACATCGCAATCTGCGTTCTGTAAAGCTGTTCTGACTGTACAGTAGTTCTTACATGGCGCAACCTAGATAGATAGATATAACGTTTATTCACTGGATCACGCACACAAATTACAATAAAACACAACCATACATAGAAAGAGAAACACAATTTTTAAACCATGTAAAATAACTTGCAAAAAACTTAATCTATAAACTGTGTGTGTTGCGTGACACATCGAAGAGGGTTCGACTCAGCATGATGTCGACTGAACTAGATATCCAGTCTTAGTTCTCCAGAACTTGGATCGATCAATGACGCTACCGGTATCGTTTGAAGAAACAATTTCCACATCATTCAACACCAAGGAAGCTATCAAAACCGCGGCTCTGTCAGAAACTCCGCGAGAGCTAGCGATGGTAAACTTAACCTCTTCTTTTTTGCTGATGACGCGGAAAAGGGGTTTTTTATTGGACTAGATGCCTTGCTATTGCTAGAATTAATCTCTCATTATCTGTTAAGAATCGGGAACAGCTTGGTTTCCGAAAAACCGTGCTGTTCCCGATTCCCGATCAATTGTCTCTTTGCTCAATAAACTTGTTTTTTCTTATTTTTTGTAGTTGCAGCTAGATCTACACCAACTATCATCATCTCTCTTCTTGTTTTTTGTTCGACTAGAAAGAGAGTTTCTTCTTTGGGAACACGAGTGTCTTTCAAACACGTTGAGAGTTTGAAATAAGTTTTCATTAGCAACCGCAAATATCAAATAATTTATGAGACTCAGCTGTAAATGTATTAATGTTCTGTTGAAAGTTTATGTTGGTTTGACGACCATAATAAGGTTTCATTAAACTTCTGTATTTATCATGAAAGGTGCAAATTAACTTTAATACTCTCCTACGGCTTACATATATAGTTAATATTTCTTAAGCCAATATTTCGGATATGTCATGGACAGTCGGCTCTTTTGTTGTTTAGTCTGTCTTTAATTGATATTTAATGATTATAATAATAATTCATAACATCATTATAAGTAGGCAACTGGGACACTGGTAACTTCTCTGGCAAACCAAACACGGGACAGGACGTCGATTGTCGAGTTTTGACTTGAGACATTGTACTGTAATAAATATTTAAATACTGTAATGTAATATTAATTAATGATCTAGATTAAATTGACTGTCAACTTTTTAAATACTTCTTACATGAGTTGTATCTTTAATCTGAGCTGTTAAAACCAAAGTCTCTCACAAATAATACAATTACAATTCGCGCAACACATTGAGGCGTTAAATTTTTGTATCATAAACAAACAGGACAACGCTCAGAATCAAATTACGCGGAAATATTATGACGCAAGTATTTTTTAAAAACTGATTTTAATCTGTAATTAAGTATGAGAATAATTTTACCGTCGCAACTTCAAGACTGATTTTGCATGGCAAATTAAACATGGTAAATCGCTAGGCGATCACAGTTCATTTGTTCATTAACAGTGAGATTTTATCAAACTAAGTTTTAAAATGTTCCTATATATAAGCATTTGCAACTTTATGTTACATACAATAACTATAAACAATATTAATATGATTCAATATTGTTTTTATTGCTTTGAATAAAAGATAATCGTTAAATTTTATATTATTTAATCATGATTTACCATTTTGGAGGTGAGATAAAATGTAGGAGGTTTAGACTTAGCCGTAAAATTATATTTATGTTATGAATCTACAAGTACATTTTTCAACGCTAAAACACAGTTAGATAAAATGTTTCTTCCAATACTGTGTTTAAGTCTAGATCCATATCTCTTACTTATACCACAAAACAACAAATAAACCGTTAAAGGTTTTTAACGTTGTTTTAAGAATTAGAGCTGGTCCAATTTTCCATACAATGCAATGCAAAAATACGACTAAGTGACTTAACTGTGTTTTAGTTAAGAATTTGTGGAAAAATTGTATGTGAGCATAAAATCATCATACAGTTTCACTAAGATACAACACTTAAAAGCCGCTACGCTTCAGCTGACTGCTTTTTAGTGTTGCACACCCCCACTTTATGAAGTAGGTGACCATTGTCTAAAACACAAATTTGTCAATAAAAACTCATGTGGTTAATTTGATGTTCCCGTTTCATACTCAAATAGAAGCCCCAGAAATTATTTAAAAAATGGTATATGAAAGAAGACTGTAAGTCTTCACAAAGTCTAGAATTAAACATTTTTCACGTTTTTGCTCGTAGCCAACAATTTGGGTTTGTCACTTTACGGTTTTTTAACCATAGGGCGGCAGTAGTACTCGTAGAATATTTTTCTAATTAATTCAAAATTCAAATTTGAATTAGGGCTCTGTATATTCTAACTTTAAGAACCCTAGTATAAAACGATGGGTATATTTTGGGTGTACCAAAAACTGTGTGAATCGCGATGAGCCGCAAAAGAAACTCGGAATACGTCTTGATATAGTGACGTCTCATTATTTTCTCGTTATCTTGCATGTTGCGGATGATGGAGCTACAAACTTTGCCGGTCTGAGACTGATCTGAGCTGACGTTGACTAATACAAGTTCCGACGCAGTAACCTTCCAAGTTTTAGTCGAATAAGTGTTTTCCAGGATATGATTTTTGGCTCCGTGATCGTCAAAATCATTAGTAAGCAAGATATTTTATAAATATTGGCTTTTTACATATATATTACGTGTGATTGTTTGAACATAATCGGCTATTTTTTATATAAGAAAAATATTACCGCATTATTCAACAAAAGTTTATTAATCCAATAAAGCCATATTGTTTAGCATCGTACAACTTCTGTCTATTTACAATTTATGGAATGACATTCAAGAGAAACGAGGGAAGTAATATTGGCATATAAATTTTGAGTGGCGCTTTTGCGAGATTAAAATTATAGGCATTTGTGTATTTGAGAGCCTTGAGCATGATAGAGTGTGTTTGCTGAAGTTTCATCAGGGTAACGATTTCATTTAATTAAAAGCTCTCATAAAAGCAATTATTTTATTGCTTGGTATGTTCTTGGATATAATTTCTAAGCACGATAGGATTAAGTAGATAAGTAGATCTGAAGCTTAGCAGACTTTTTATAATTATTTATAATTATATAAGGTGATTTTTTTAACTTTTAAATTTACACACAATCGCTCTGTTAATACAACATGAAACTGTTTTGCATAACGTAAAGTAACATACACAAACAATGCGAAGAAAATAAAACCCGAATGCAATTTTCAGAAACCGCGCAAAACGTCTTTCATTTCTAGCAATGTTTTGGACTGCAACCAGCGAGCTCAATGCGACGAAGCCGGGACAAAGTAAAGAACGGAGCCTCGCGCCAAATCTCGCCTCTGCATCAACGGGTTATACAATCCCCGCTGTGAATATCACACACAAGTTATGAGTTCCTGGTACTCGTGTGCTTACTTTTGGCTTTCTTTAGGTTCACAACGTAACATTCTAAGGTTAATTAAAAAGTAAGTAATATAAACAAACCTAATAACAAAAAATCCTGCTATGGTGGAGAAATTCATTAGATTTTCATGATTTATCATAATGCAATTATCAAATTAATTATTTAGATCAGTTAAGAATCTAGGTATAACTTCAGAGTGAACTCATTGATGAAAGTTAAACGAATAATAGAACTATTACTGTGGTTAATCATAATTAGGTAAAATTAAAAATTAAATTCCTATCATCATCATGGATTTTTCCGGCCAAGAGCGGATTGGTGGATGATAATAATCCTTCAAACTTTTAGAAGTTATCAGAACATGCCGGTTACCTCATGATGTTTGCCTTCACCGTAATGTTTCTTAATTTGTAGCATCAAATAACGAACTTGTCCATATGCGCCTGAATTGTGCAGATAGCAAAAACAGTGCGGATCATTCGGTACAAAGTCAAGTGTGAATATTCATAGCCTCACGGATGGATTCACAGATACAAGTCGACTTACTGCTTTAATTAGAATACTGGGACGCGCGCTAGTTCCGTGGATGGCAGCCGGAATACTTACGTGAGTTTAATAGTAACAAGTGTGTTACTGTTTGTTTCTAATTCAGCGAGGAAACTGTCAACTCACGAGTAAGTTTAGTAGAATTACTCAGGCTGGAACGAAGGAAGACAAGTTTTGTCATTACTTATAATATGGTCTGTTTCAAGTAATGAAGGAATTCTCAAGACAGGCTTTTTAAATATAGGATTCTGTTGGTTACGTCTTTTCTAAAAAATATATGGTGAGTCAATGGACTGACATTTTATCTGGAGATAATATAGGTAATATAATTTATGTCCATTTTTTGAGAATATTGAAGAATTGTTGGATCAATAAATGCTTTTCTTTTTAGCTTTTCCTTTGACTGGAACCAGAAAGTAAGATGAGAAGCTTTGTTATTTTGTAAATAAGTAAATCCTTTTAAGAAGGAATTGGTTTCCGGTAGCTGAGAGATGAGGTTTCCAAAACAGGTTCTCATTTTCGTTAAAGTTAAAATTTATTTTGGATAAATAAATTAATTAATTGAGTAAAATAAAAAAGAATGCACCTATTATCTTATCTATATCAAAAACAAAATAAGAGATAGTAATAAAAATATTCAATTTATACTCTAATACATCCCTGACAATTAATAAAATAACCAACTATCATCAAAATATTCCGCACTAACAACCCCTAGGAACCCTTAGGAATGATGAACCCTTCATCAATCAAAATACCAAATTTCTCATTATAATCTGCATTTAATACGAGTGCAAGAACTCATCAGGGCCCAAATGACAAATGATAGAGATCGTCCATCTTCCTAACTGTCAGCAAAGCCAATCAGCGCACGTGTGAAAGCCCCTTAACGTGATCCTTCAATGTAATCTAACCCTTACATATATAGCTAAGAATACCGTTTATCATCGCGAAAATAAGAAAACTTCGAACAACCAGCGTTCAATGATCCGTGAAAGTGAGAGGGATCGATAAATCGGTAACTGAATTTGGAGGTCTGTGTAAAATGGATTGTCGTAATATCATGAAAAGCTAGGTAGTGGTTATCAATCATACATTTAGAAGGCATTTATTTGAGATCGGTTTTCCGAGCAATTTCATAAATTGAGTCCTCGATCGGAGTAAGAATGTATTTATTGCTATGAACTCTATCTAAGTCAATTTACTGAGAAGATTGTTTTCATTATTTATGCTGCAAGATATAGGCTACAATATTTAAAGCTATTTCAGTTGTATGCGATTTGTTTCCTTGCATTTGGTAAGACTGATGCTGATCAAGTCCTTATGAAATACTTTGAAATCATTGTTGATGTTTAATTTATGAGCATAAGAGTTGATTTTTTATATTATACTTGCTACTAGCTTTTCTCACGGCTTTGCTTTACATTTTTTATTTACCTAAATGACTTTGCCTCCATCTCATTATGCGATTTATTTATGTATCCGCATTATACTTTAATCTTTAATTAATTTGTCAACTTGACAAACTTGACAAATTATAACTATAAACCATAGTAATAAATAAATTTTGCTGGACAATTCACACAGCAAAATCCCGTGTGAGGCTCGAAGCTTGTGTTACGGGTGCTAGATTTCTAATATACTATACAGTAATAAGATAAGATATATATTTTTTTTATTATACAGTAGTCAGAAACTAATATAAATAACTTCATCATTAATTTATCCACGTATATCCAATCTCTTCACGTTAGAAGCGTGGGTGCAGTACTTTTTAAAAATAGAAAATACGCTGTAAACAAAGACCACCGTACGTAAACACTGTCTAATTATCGAGCAGCGATGTCAGCGGTGCGTGAAATTATGCCCCTGGCGCAATGTTGTTGCACCCTTATTGGACTCTGGCCTAAGTCAGGGACAGAAGCGAGATTACCACTTATTTGCACACGCAACTATCCGATGGTCCTAGGTTCGAACAATGAAAGTCGCTTATTTAGATATTTTTCATTGATTAAAATTATCTTTCCGCATTTCCGAAATAAGATTTAATATCTTATCAAGACATATAAACCCTTAATAGCGTCTACGACCAGTGGTTTAGAGTAAAGAGTCGACTTGCCTCTCAAGCAAAATGTAAACTTTTATTATAATTTTAAGCATGTAATTTTTACACTACCTATACTTACTAAGTCTATACTTAAAGGGCAGACATAAAAGGAGGTACGTTCTAAGTAGTATTTAGTCTTAACTCAGCACTGAATCTGAAATCATTATAAGTACTTATATCACTATCATAATATTAAATTCAATAATGGTTATTCCATATTCAACTCCCATGGCACCAAATAAAAGCTTATCCTCTATTTTCTTATACCTTGTACCTTATAAAATATCACCAACGGGAATTAGGGACTGCATCACTTTGGAGCCCTACCTGAATTACGTGAAGGGTCCGAATAAGAATGTTAATGTAGATATTTTGACACTGACCAGAATTCCTAATTCTAATAGGATCGAGGCTTAGGTAAATTAGATAATTAAGTTTGGAAGAATTCAGATTGTTGAAATATTATAATTACTTACCTAAAAACAGATTCAAAGTTTATGAAGGTTTAGGGTATGAAATAGTTGAATTCTTGTTTTACTTATGCTTGGATTTGATACGAAATTATTCAGGTTTGCTTTTTTATTTTATTTAAAGCAAACATCGTGAGTAAACTGGCATGTTCTAAGAAAATTAAAAAGTTAGAAGGACATGAAATATTCACTAACCTGCACTTGGCCAGCACGTGGTGATTTTTGAATCGGAAATCGGAACATAAATAAGGGAGCTTATGATTGCTAAGGTACAAGTTCTCATAATGTATTTCCTAACCTAAACTTGTTGCAACAAAAAATGTAAACTAAGCCAGTTCTAAACGGCCATAAAACTTCAAACCGTAAGTAAATGTTCCTACTAGTAGCAATGAATTCTGAAGCGTTGGAACATGTTGAAGGATACTTATTCACACCGCACTTCGTCTCTTGTTTTGTTCTGGAACAGATGCGGGCAACGTTTCATTTCTTTGCACAGCGCATAAACATTAGAACTGAAGATAGACAGCATTTTAAAACCTCATTTTCACTCGGAGGGAAATAACAAGCCATATACTGGACACGGGTTTATTTTAAGGCATTTGGGATAATTGAGTTGGTACAGCGCACAGAAACTAGGCTGCTGAAAGTTTTCTGGTTTGTAAATCTTAAAAAAAATAGGGTATAGTTGAATAATTCTGATTATAGCAATTCAAATTACGTCTCTGTTTTCTGGCTCACCAACCAGATTTCAGATCGCAGTAAGTACATATGTTATTTTTATACTAGAAGTGGCTTTGTATATAACGACTCCTAGTATGAAAATAACATAATATTGATGAATCCCACAAAAATATGCAATTCAATTACCTCAAAGTAAAAAAAATATTATGAATAACCTCTTTGCCCATGACTCCACTAAGCTGGAAAATGGCCCCAATTAGTTTCTGTTCGATAGAAGATATGATAAGTTTCCTTCCGAGTCCTATTAGACTATATGCAAAACGTTCTGTGCGTGCATTAAAGAATGAGGTAAGGACGGAGCTCGTCGCTCTCATAAGCTTCTGTTTACTAGAAAGAAATGATTCTCTCAATTTATGATTCTTATTGTAGGAAGATATATCGTTGTCTTTATTTAGGCATAAAATGAAATTTTGATTCCGTTAAATGGGTTGTTTAATAATTTATGAAATCAGAATTAAAATAAAAGGATTTATCAAAATTTTCTTACCGATAATTAGTACTTATATTATTTAAACTTCTTAGAATCATATTTAATCAGCAGAATCATAAATGAAAATTAATGATTAAAAAAAAACGAAACCGATAAGTACCATAAACTTTATGATATTTTCGTAAACAAACGGTTATCAATTTAAAAAGATAAACCAATCATTTGTATTCCACCATAACCTCCTCAAAGTTTCAAATCTCCCACATTTTATATCAAAACTGTCGTAAAAGCGGGTAGTTTTTTGTTAAACGGAGCTGGAAGGATGTTTGTGTGTCCGCTCAGACGGGCTACTCGCCACCAACTTGAGTTTTCAGCAACTATTTTTTAGTAAAATGTAGAAAAGATTGTGCATGGCATAACTAGTAGCAACAACTTACCAGATTGCCTTATGTAAAATACATAGACGAAACAATAATTAATTTTTCTGAGATACTAAAATACCCCTTGAAAATTTCCTAAAGCAAAAAAAAAAAAAAAAAACTTACCTTTACAACAATATCAGATTACTATTCGTCAAGTGGTTTGTTTGAACACAAAACGGAACGAACCAATACATAAGTTTGTTAGTATCATGTGGATCCCTTTATGGGACTTGTAAGGATGTCGTAAAGAGGTCCTAAGGCTGGGGCACATTAGATCGACGGAACAGATAGATAGGCTCGAATAGAGCTTTCCGTACCTCGGATATAGCTTTAGGTATTATTACCATTGAGGATTTATTAGGCATTACGTTTTATGTGTGGTAATAACGGGTGTGACTTCAATCTTCAATAGGCATAAGCTCTATCGAAGAAGGTAATGAACATTTTGTAACCAAATGCCGCCTGGTGAGCGTTGTGATAATATCGAATCCCAGCAGCAGTGGACATCATTATTCTTCTAAGTTTTATTTAACATAAAAAACTATTATAACTTTACGACCACTGTTGCATAACCTAATTCAAACATATTCTGGCATCTTAACATACGCAAACCACAACACAAGTACCATTCAAACAGTAACTTTACCGCAACATTGTTATGACTCTAGTTCACTTTGCGAAGAGTTTCTTTGTATCGCATGTCTCATATCCTCTTGCGGTTTGACTTGTCTTTGTTTTAATCGTTTGATGTGTGCAGACGTGGGTATAGGTGGTTATCGTGGGAGGTAGAAGCTAACTACAGTGACAGGGTTATCATACTGGCGGTTTTGCGAGCGAAGGGAAAGAAAGTGGTCGTGCGACCGCTGCGCTGGTATTCGTCATTATGCTATACCCATTTGGTTGTTTAGAGCTCAAAATTTTGACATAAAGTCTATGTCTGTGTCTAGCGTATCAGTCATTTACTCAAGGTTTCTTTTGTCTATGTTTAAGGCGGAAGGAAATAACTGATTAGGTACTTATAAATTATAGTCTTATAGTACTGACAACTTTGTGTTCTTAAAGTCTGCAATGAGCATAACCGCTTGTGGCGATGACGACGAATCATCTGTGTATCTATCATCGTTGCTTTTACACGCATATTGCCAGTGTGATAGGGCTGTGAGTATAGGAGTAGCTGATTGCTTGTGGGAGTCATATTTACAGCGTTATATAACGCTTAAGTATAAATTTGATTCGACCTTTGATGATATTATACTTATCTAATATTTTACTTATATCTGATTTTTATTATGCTTAGATGAAATTCTTTGAGAGGAATTTTAAGTCAACAAAGATTGCAACAAATACAGGGGGTCGGCGAACCCTTAGTGAAATTCCAAGCCTGTCCTTTGTAGCCAATTTATCACTGTCCTACTCATTCCAAGCACCTACACTCTAATAATGTAACCATAGACCTCAAAATGTATCCATTTCCTATTACATTCACGTAGCTATAGAGCGAAATAAGCCGATCACTCAAGCATTTCGTGTAAGGCAAACAAGGGGAAAACCAACTTGTAGAGTTACTAGAAGTGACATTATTTGATTATCAACAAAAAACTCATACAAACTGAGATTCTGAATTTGAATTTGATTAAAATAACCACTATAAATAAATAAATAATAAATAAATATTACACAACAATTTACACAGCGACATCTAGCCCTGTGATAAGCTCGATTATTGTGTTACGGGTGCTAGATTTCTGATATACTTAATATAATATACATACATAGATAGATATTTTTATTATACATATATAACACCTTATTAACTATCCTTACACTCTTATTAAAATTTTCACTTAATTTCGTCCAAGCTTAGATTCAGAGAATATACATTTTCCTACAAACGACACTCGCTCAAGACTCGCTTAAAATCTACGAATGCCATTACGGGTAATTGTCGCTTTAACGATCATGAGAATAGTTGGTCATTTCCAGCCAAAAAAAAATGGCGGTTGTCGGTTGTTTAATTTAGCCATTGATTGCTCATTGTTGAAGGGCGTAAAGACCCCACCAGGGGAAAAATAAGGGTGCATTGTACAGGGTGTTTGGTCTTGTAATATGTTTGATTTGGGGTGCATAAGTTATGTGAGACGAGTTCGCATAGATAAAATTTAATAAAACTTAATTTGCTTAATGAAATCGCTAGCTGTTATGGTAATGCTGATATTTTGCATAAACAAACAAATAAAATTACAAATGAGACGAAATGATTTTGAATCTGGAAAATGCAGTGAAATCCGCATTTGTTTGTTTCTATTAAGTTGTTATGTCGTATTCTCCATTTTCAATTGGCATAATTTTAGTGGTGTTTTGTTCTTTGAAAATAATTTTTTTTTAATTAGGTACTTGTTAAACTAATGTTAAACATTTATATATTTATATATAGTTACTTGATCCAACGCAACTTGAATTGCCAAATATTAAGGTATTTGATGTAACAAATTGGTAACATATGTTAAGAGAAACTCAATGAAGTAAACAAAACCTGAGCTTGTTAGCTAGTCTTACTCCATAATAGCCTCAGATCCGCACAATGTTTATCTTCATCATAAAGGTTCTAAGCGCAATCCCATTTTAGAGACGTAAAAATTTAGAGGTGCGCGGCGGAGTTTTACCGACTTTCTGAATTAAAGTCGAGTTTCCACCTGATTACAGCAAAATGTACATATTTATATCATTCATAGATTATTAACTTTCTGCTCGCGGCTTTGCCTGCGTTTTAATTTTTAATAACATTTATGTTATTCTGTTATTATAAGTTATTAAGTTTTAGTAAGAATCCCTAATCTTTTCTAACAATAAATAAATAGGTATAATAAACTTAACCTTTCAATAATTTAGTTTAAGTTTTTGAGTTTATTCATTACAAACATACACACAAAAATACAAATCTTCCCTCTTTATAATACTAGTGTAGATAAACACTATACTAAGTAACATTTTTATGATCGACCTCTGAATGCGGATCGACTTATTTTGCAAATATGGTGTCTCGGTCATATAAATTCATTTCATTATAGTTTGCTGCTATGATGAAGTGTACAGATAGATGGGTGACGGAAATTGAATTAAAATTAGTTTATGAAATAATACATCGTAGTAAACCACAATTATATACGTTTTGGGTTGGATGTAGACATTATGTGCCATTTATTTAAATTAAGTTCCCGGTAGGTACTTACCTACCAGCCACATCATCAATTTCGTGTTGGATACTTATCTAAAGAAAAGTTTTCATGAAATACCTACCCAAAATAACTATTATTTGTTAGTAGACAAGCAGACAAATCCTAGCCTAGTAGATGAGTCTATGTAAAACGCTTATAAAAGTATATTTAGTGCCAGATCTCAGACTATTATTATTTTAGAGCTACTTAAAATAATATAATGCTGTATTGTCATGTAAAATTACAGGCACAAAGATAAAGTTAGATCAAAATTACAAGCACCAGATAGAATTCGGCTAATTTCAACCTAAATCAAGATACCGTAGCAATTTAGTCCCGTATTATTCATTCAGTCTGTTCTTACTGCATAATCTTTTAGCCACATGTGCGTGCGTGGTTCACATAAAGAAAAAGCGCGAACATTTAGTCTATATTACCGGGTAATAACTCAACGGTAGGCTCGGTACTGCGTTCTTATACACCCGGTTAATGTGTGGATTGATAAATGTGTTGGTGTAGGTCGCTTGATAGTTGCTAAGGACGATAGAAGATAAGGGGAATAAAAACGGTTCATCGCTACCATTTGCATGAATGCCGTAGAAAAGCATTTTTTTCCTTTATTTATCTAGATGAGTGTATATTTGATAATGGTTTTAATCAGAAGACCTATTTACTTTACCGTCCATGCGAGTAATTTTTGACAACTTATTATTTACTTTGATAAAAGTCCCTACAAGTAAAACATCATGTATTTGTATTTTAATAAATAATTTACTTTACACAGGGTAGTTGGATATAATAATAAGCTAGATTTACGAATAGGACACCACTCAGCAAAATGCAATGTTTGTAATTCATATTTTTACATGTCGTGTATGTTGTATTATTATATGAAAGCGTACAACCTAGGCAGGTACTGGATAAAGGTTAGGTTAAAGCACAGATACAATCATTTATTTCTGTCACAAATTTATCGTTTAATTTTAATGCCCGCTTTAACAGACAAAATTTATTTTATGACCCTGAAATGAATTTAAAATCAGTTCAAAGTAGATTTAAACTTGGAAGCTATGTTGACGGAATCAATTATTTATGAAGGACAGTAAATTTGTTATTACCAAAGTTTATTATGTGTCTTAAGAGGCTTAACTACGAGTATCTATTATTAGAACAATGGCACTGTTATAAAATATTTCTAATTCAGAAACTAATTTCTGGTAAAACAAACTAAATAAATTCAAAGTTACCTTAAGAGCCTTGCTACTTTACGAAGTTTTGCGAAATTGGATATTTTATGCACCACGTGACCGGCGCGTCACGCGAATTCTATGAAAAATACTAAATGATCTTGATACTTCGTCGATCTAAAACATACAAATATACTAATAATTATTTTAGATCTGTAGAAAATGGCATCGAATAAATTCCATTTTATTGAGTGGATTTTTTTTCAGTTTCATTCCGAAATAATTATTATATTAATGTTTTTATTTAATTGATAGGTGTTTAATATATTTTCCTAAATTCAAAATGGTGGATATTTTTATTTCAATATTTGAATCAATTATGTTTTATCTTAATAATATCAATATTTATTTTAAATCTGATTGATTATTTGAAATCAATTAAGTAGGTACATAATTTTAAAATGATTAATAATTATATATATAAGAATAAAACTGAAAATAGTCTTATTGAAGTTAAACGTCCTCATTCATCTCATCTTATGGGCTCATTTTTAAACCGATTCTTCTGAAATTTGGTGTGTAGGTTTGTAATTAAATGTTTTTTTTTTGTCGAATGTTGGGACTTTATGTAAGTTCGAAAGTCTAAATTGAACGGACTAAATACAAATTCTAATTATAACAAAACAAATAAATTATATTACCTATATTTAAGTTGCTTGTTTTGTTAGATGGTATATTTGTGTTTGAATAAATAAAAGTTTCGTTAATGAAGGTTTTAATTATGTTTAGGTATTATTTTTGTAGTTTCGAACTTTATATTTATTTTTATATTTATTGGTATCCATTTATCTACATATTATGTCATACACAGATGTAGAATATCCATTTATCTACATATGTCATCTTGAATAATTCTATTTATATTATATTTTTCCATTATATTTTTATTTTGATAAACTATTTATTTTTATTTTATTACGAACTTATTTAAAATATTTCATTTTTATATTAAAAAAAACCAACCCGCACTTGGCCAGCGTGGTGAATTAAGGCCTAATCTATCTCGTCAAGAGAGAAGTCCCTATCCCAGCAGTGGGAACGTGAATAGGGGTGTTATTTTATATACAGGGCGTTCCAAAATTATGGGCCATGAAGGGGAAGTACCATATATATCGTTGATAGTGAATTTTGCTCAAAGAAGACTTCATTTTATTTTAAAAAGTAAGTAATTTAATTAATTAATTTACAAAAAAAAATGTTTCATGTTTTTTATTTGATTAAAATAATTAATTTCACTTTGTTCCTTTCTTTTAAAATACTATGTTACTTAAATAAATAAATAAATAAAATAAATAAATATTACTGGACAATTTTACACAGCGACATCTAGCCCCGTGGTAAGCTCGAAGCTTGTGTTACGGGTGCTAGATTTCGGATATACTTAATATAATATACGTACATAGATAGATATTTTTTATTATATAAGCAGAGTTATTATTTTTTAGCTATTCTTTCGATTGGTATCATAAAAATAGAGTTTTTTTTTCTACATGTAAGTCGGTTCGATTCCCAGACAAAGCAAGTAATTTTTAGAAAATCTATGAATCCAGAATTACTAACTTTTAAAAATAAAATGAAGTCTTCTTTGAGCAAAATTCACTATCTACGATATTTAAGGTACTTCCCCTCCATGGCCCATAACTTTGGGACGCCCTGTATTTATTAGAAAGGTACAATTATTTAATGTTTACAATAAATAATATATTTATTAGAAAGGTACATTATTTATTGTTTACATATTGGATACTCGGTAAAAATAAGAACAAAAAATTACGGAATATTTTCTTTGTAATAAATATTATGGAAATCTATACTACAATTATCAAGCTGAGGAGATTGCTTGTTTATTTGTTTGAACGTGCTACTCAGGAACCGCGGGTCCGATTTAAAATATGATTTCAGTATTGGATAGTAAAATGATCGAAAAAGGCTATAAAACATAAACTAGTAAATAACGTAAAAACGCAAGCGCAGCTGTCGGCGGGTCGGCAAGTTAGTCATAATCTAAAAAAATCATAGGCATAATTACATTTAGTCGTTGGACGGTTTCACCAAAAAAAGTTGCCTTGTTGTTTTTTAATTAGGATAGATAACTTTAGATATGCAATCCACATCCTACAGCATAACCTCCAAATAAATAAGGTAAAACAAGATGACAATGATGTGGTACAATTCTTAGGCCAGCAACATTTGGTACAATTCTTAGGCCAGCAACAACAACAATTGACCGTTATCAATAAAAATAACAATTGATCGTTATCAACGGATCAACTTATGTCGGTCGTAGTATCGCAATAACACATACACGCACACTAACAGCGTTTTTACAGCAATTGACAGTCCCACACACTGACATTTTACGAAATATTTCTATATTTTATTCAAGAACAACCGACATAGGTCCGACCTCGACAAGCGCTCGCGCGGTACTAAATGGAAAAAGCCGGCTGAATGAAAAAACTACTAAATTATGGTAGTTTTATTTTATTCATAAAAAAATACCAAAACCGTTCTACAAATTAAAATTAATATCATAGTTTAAGCAAATGTTGATAAATATTTTGATATAAATATGACGTCCCATTGATTTATAACTTCGGAGTTATTGAGGTTTGTTTCGAAGCATTTTCGGTCGATATTAAATTCGGTATATCTTTAGAATAAAAGCATTTAACGAAAATGTACTCTACTCTAAATGAAGAATAGGATATACGTAACATAATAAAAAATAGTTTGATCGCCCATATTCATTAGAATCTACAAATTAGAGCTGAGAAAACAGGTCTTCGAGCGTTTTTTACGAAACATGTATCCGGAGAATGATTATTACTCAATATATAAACAAGTTATCTAAAATGTTTCTTACTACTTTTGTAGAGGAGAAAACGAACTATTATAAAGATGTAATTGTAATATCAAACAACTAACGCAAACCATAGAATTAGGACGAGAAAACCGAACAATTTCGCGATTTCACGTAATAGGCCTCTTAAATAAGCTTTTTCATAAAACACTACGTAAAACATATAACTTGACATATAACTTTGACTTCATATCAGCAAAATCAAATGTTGCAAAAAAAAACTACTAAGCAATTTCGATTGTTCAAAGCAAAATAAATGTTTATGTAACAACAAATTATTTACGTGCGACCGGCTCCGAAAGCTCGCCCCAAGAATAATACAATTAAATCGTCGGAATTTTATTATTATAAGTTTAAAGCAAAGCGAATAGTCGAACACTCAAAGGAGCATTTCGGATGAGTGCGCTTTGTATATGGGTGGCTTAATGTAGTTTATAAGATGAGAATTGCAAGACCAGCTGTAAAAATGTTGCGGATTTTCAACATGAGACGAATAGTGGTTGCGGGTTTTTTTAACATGTACACAAAATTAGTGGTTTATTTGGCTTATCCCTTTGCCATTTAGGTAGTGACACGGGAGGCTGAGAAGAAGTAAATTTATTTTGATTTTGACAATGCTGTGTAGTTAAGTATTTAAAAAAACAGATACATTTTGTGCACGTTTTAGTAGTGGACCAAGAGCCTGTGATGGCCAGACCTTCCTTTAATTCACAAGCGTGAAAATTATTTCATGTGTATGTCTAACATAGGTAAGAATAACCCCCAAACATGAAACCTGGATCGCGGTTGCTTTGGGAGATAACAACCTTTTACCTGTTATCTCCCAAAGCAACCGCGATCCAGGTTTCATGTTTGGGGGTTATTCTTACCTATGTTAGACATACACATGAAAGAATTTTCACGCTTGTGAATTAAAGGAAGGTCTGGCCATCACGGGCTCTTAGGTTATAGGTATTTGAACCAAATCGAAGTTTTTTAATGCTTTTTACACTAAGTTTTATTTTTTGATAACATTAAATTTATAGATGTAGCTGAAGGACAACTAGGTATTTCTAAATCTTCCAAATCATGTTAATATCAATACCTAATTAAATAACAACATAATAAAAACTAAGATCATTGAGAAAATTAGAGCAAGTTAGTAATATTACAGATAACATTTACAATACACAGTACAATATACTTTATAGCACACTAGAAAAACAAAAAAAAGTGTTACAACGGGCGGCCTTATCACTAAAAGCTATTTCTTCCAGGCAACCTTTGGGCTCCTTACACATGGCACAATAAGCCGTTCTATTCACACAACCCACTAACGCTAGAGCCACAATGCAGTCCACGCACGTGAGCGCGCTCATCCCATCGATCAAAATGATTCATTCGCATCAAATTACTTTTGTATCTATTATTATTTCAGTTTCAATTAATTCTCTAGGATATTCGTCGATGTTGGGGACTGTTGGTGTTTCGTTGTGTATTTCGTTTATCGTATCGAAGCATCACATGACCCTTGTGGTCATTCGCTTGTGTGGTATTATATAAAAGGTAGACTATATACGATTTTTTTTATGAATAAAATAATCTGCTACATAACGACTTCTCGTCATATCAGCTTTATATTAAAAACATTTTTGAACGATAAAAATCGTTGCAGCGTTCCTCGATCCCTTTCCATTAACTTTTCTCGAACTTCGTCAGTTAGTGCTAGTTAGTGGCTCTAGAGCGCTGCTCCCAGCTTTGTGTCAGTTATTTTACGTCGTAAATTTGTAAAATAAAAAATAATTTATAATAGTATAAAATTTTCAATGCATAAAAATACGTAAGTATTCGTTTAGAGGCCTTTGCCCAACAATGAGACACCATAAGCTAATAAAAAAAACTTATATGTATACCAATATTTTCAAGTTGATCAACAAACTATTGTTTGATTGATTGTTTGTTTGTTTGAACGCGCTAATCTGAGAAACTCGTTGGTTATATAATCCATCTTACAGCAAGATGTTTTACGGTGTGCTTTGATTCATGATTCTCGTTATCTTAGAATGCTATTGACTAAGCTCCCATGACTTACCTCCTACTTACTAACAGTATACACCTCCTTAGGTATACTGTTAGTAAGTACCTAAACTAGCTCCAGTAATGCCTCCAGTTTAAACGTGAGGCTGCTTTTGACGTTCATTACGTGTCAACAACACTACATCAGCTATTCCGTTTGTTACAGTTCAGCAGCGTTCAAGTCATCAATCACCCTCTAAGCTTTATACATTGTCAGATTGGGTTCCTAGCAGACAACGACACAAAGGATGTACCAAAGGTGTAATCAGGTATAGACAATAAAACAGGATTTTAAGTAAGCCCACCTTTGACCTAGTTGTTTCGGTCGGATGCAAGTTACATCTTCCGTGTTCCAGCCAATTTTACCAATACATCCGTCCATCTAGTAGGCGGACATCCGACGCTGCGTTTGGCGATCCGTGGTACTTGAAATCTTTTCGGCCCCATCGGACATCGGTTCTCTGAGCTATATGGCCTGCTTAATGCCACTCCAAAGAGCTAAGCCGCAGAGCTATATCCGCGATCCGAGTTCTTCTTCGTACGTCATTTCTGATTCAAAAACGAAATAAAACACCGAGCACAGCCTTTTCCATACCTCATAGAGCGACTCAGAGCCTATTCGTGAGGCCATGCTAAAGCACGTTGTGTCGGATCCTATATCATCACTGGCAACACCCTGATTAAATAATAAGTACTGTTAATTTCTCAAACCATACTCTGGTATTTCTATTGTATTCGTATTGTGAATGGTTAACATCGAGTTGTACGCCAAATAAAACTAAATAATTCATTATTTTCTTCCTAATAGGGTTTTTATCACATCAATCGTACACAAGACCTCATCAAAACTAATTCAAAATAATCCCACCCCACATCTGTTCTCCTTCGTCGTACGCTCTATTACGTTGTCTGTGGTGATTCTATATAAACTATTATAGAGGTCAATGATGTACATACAGAATGGACACTTTGTTATTATTTTTATAAAATATTTACTTACAAAGGTAACTGAGAAGTTTTGTTACCTGGACATAATGACTCTGATAAAGATACAATTTATTATACACTAGCGATGCCCAGAATTTAAATTTATACATTGCCTCAGAATTGAAATTTCATCAAAATCGGATTATTGGTTTATAAGCTATAAATGACGAAATTAACAGACATTCATACATAAAGAAAAAAAAACAAAATTCGTCAATATGGTTTCAATTATAAACACAATATCTCTGAAAACAAACTAACTTACCCCAAGACCGACCTTTACAGATTTATTATTAGTATAGATAGATTAACTTATCGAATTTATTTTTATGTAGAAAGCAGTAGTTTACGATGGACGTAATAAGCTTCCGACAAAATAACTAGAATTCAAAACTCTAAATCCAGCTGTGAACGTACGAAAGTCAATATCGATGATGATGATTTAATCAGTTTTTCCCAAAAAATGTGTTCATATTATATCAAAATGCGAAAGTTCCAGAAATTGTTCGAAGTGCCCGGAACTAATTCTCAACACGGCACACAAAAGCCAATACAGAGATTAATCTCTGGGATTCAGATTTCATCGTAAAGATAGTATTGTGTAGCTCGAGATTCGATTCGGGGACTGCTCAGTCCATTATTGTAAGTAACACTGATTACCTTTGATAGGGCTTAAAGACAGGCTTTATGGAAACTTTAGAGTTTAGACCCAAATAAATAAAGAAGCGTGACTAGTGGCTATTAAGCTTTTAGTCCCTAAGGTTTTAGGTTTCTTGCTAGAGTGGTGATTTTGTTCATGTCATAGGTATGGGCTAAATATACATATATGTATATAATATATTTAATAAACTCGCGTATAGTAAAACCATTCTAAAAATGAACTCCCCTCCACAAAACCGTGATGATTTCAACGTGTGAGAGGAAATACAGAAAAACAGAATACACAGAAAAAAAAAATACAGAATTCGGTGGAGGGGCGTTCATTTTAGAAATGGTTTTACTATACATAGGTACGTTTCCTGTTGATTGTTTTTCAGATAGATATATTGATACATATGTAGTACCTATAGGTATATAATACATTTATAAATATTGTGGTCTGTTACGTTCTAAATAATAATAAAGCCTTTATTCTAAAATATTACAAAAGTTGTTTAAGTACTACTTAAATTTATTAAATATTAATCACTTCACTAAAGATTCTAAATTGTAGAGTTTCTAAACATATTCCGAAAGTGGATCTTTAAGAAAAAATATGAATTACATTATTATTCTCTCTCGTCGAGCGAGGAGTTTCTGTATCACAGCAGTGGAACGTAAATAGAGGTGTATTTTGTGTGTTCAAACCCGGGGCGCATTTTAAAAAAATTCACTTCCAAAAAATCATGCGCGCTCAGAGTAAGTACGTGCCTTATTGGTAAAGGAAAACATCGTGTGGAAACTCTCGGCAAATAGACTGTATACGTATTATATAGTCCAGTTATTATCCTATGGACTCGGTTGAAAATGCTAAGAGAATGGATTTGCCTAACGATAAATGGGTAATGGAAGCGAGTTTATCCATCGTAAACTCTAAATCTTTTAAATATATTTGTAAATATAGGTAGTTTAATATCGGTAAATCAATCGAAGTAGATTGGTTTTGTAAAATCAATTATACTGCAATATAAAGGTCTCTTCAATAAATATTTGTCATAAACTCATAACTAAGCAAGAATAGCTAAGTAAATTAGTAGAAGTGCGAACAACGAACGCTATTCACAAGCGCAAGAAGAATTTTAGATTCTATGCGGTCTGGGAACGCCTGGAATAGGAAACAATCCTAGCACAATTTATCCTATCTGTACGTGAGTTAGGTTTTAGCATAGGACTTTCCTAAGCTCGAACTGTATTATGTAGTCTGTATGCAAAAACAGCCATAACGCGATTACGGATTCTGGTCCTTCCTGATTTGATTCGGACATCACTTACTAAACTTCCTTATAAATATTATTAAAAATTAAAATGGTGTTGCTGCTGACCTTAAATTTGGATTAAACCTTAATAATTATTATTAAACTTAAATATATATTAAATAACTAGTGGGTCGTGAGTGTGCGAGCTGCAAGCAGCTCGCATGTTGTCCCAAGTAGGGGGGGTTTTGGTACCTACAAGTTTTTTTTGGTGGAAATCGATAATCAAGAGTAATAGATAACTGCGATGGAAATCGACATTCAAGTAAAATTTTGTGATGGGGGAGGGTATTAAGGGGACCCTGGGGGCGTGGGGTCACAGCACGGCTCGCTTCGCTCGCCGTGCTGCTCCCCGTGGACGTGTTGCCCCCGGTCGTGCTGCCACACACGCAGCAAGGCTCGCTTCGCTCGCCTTGCTGCGTGGCGTGTGTCGTATTGCGGTTCGCTTCGCTCACCGCAATCCGACCCACGCCCGCCGTCATCAAATTCGTAATCCGCATCCCCATGTTAGTCGAGAACGACACCCATATCAGTATACCCACGGGCATCAGCACGGCTCGCTTCGCTCGCCAAGCTGATGCCCGGGGTCGTATTGCGGTGAGCGAAGCGAACCGCAATGCGTATCGTGGTGCCATACACGCACACACAGCAAGGCTCGCTTCGCTCGCCTTGCTGCGTGGCGTGTGTCGCATTGCGGTTCGCTTCGCTCACCGCAATCCGACCCACGCGCACCGTCATCAAATTCGTAATCCTCACCCCCATATTAGTCGGAAACGATACCCATGTCAATTTTTTTGAGGGGGGCCAAGGTGGCCAAGGGGGCATTCCGGGGTCACAGCACGGCTCGCTTCGCTCGCCGCGCTGTTCCCCGTGGTCGTATCGCGGCTCGCTTCGCTCGCCGCAATGCTCCACCCTTAAAATATTCGTCAAAAATAGGCCAATTTTCGGTTTTTTCATAAAAAAGGGGGTCTAGGGGGGTGGGGGGGTCAAAATTTTTTTGCCATTCAAAACTATCTATCCTCCTCTACACGACTGTGAAAAATTTTTTCCTCCAAGTCTCACCGTTTGGGAGATACCAAAAGGGGGGGTGAAATTTGGAGAAAATGGGGGGGTAATTTTTTTTTTTCTTCCAACTCGAGAAGGAACCCTCTATACGACCCTGCCATTGAAACCCCTATAAAACAAAGATTTCTGGAAGCACACTTAAAAGGGGGAGTTTTTTGGGGGGGGAGGGGGGATGAAAAATTTTTTTTGCAATCGTTTACCCCCTTCTATACGACCCCCAAAAAATTTTCAGTCAGGGAGCTACCGTTATGAAGATACCATAGGGGAGGGGGAGGGGGAGGGGGAAATTTGAAAAAGTTGGAATTTTCCCCAACTCACCTTGACCCCCTGTATACGATTCTGCAAAAAAAAATATACCTTCCCATCCACCAACAGGGAGAACCTAATTTTTCCTCTAGGTCTTACCGTTTAGAAGATACCATAGGGGAGGGGGAGGGGGAGGGGGAAATTTGAAAAAGTCGGAATTTTCCCCAACTCACCCAGTGTTCCCCTCAACGATTCTGCAAAAAAAAATATACCTTCCCATCCACCAACAGGGAGAACAATTATGTCAGTCAGTCAGTGAGTGGTAATTTAGCTTTATATAATATAATTTTATAACAAAAAATATGGATAGCACTTGGAAAAATTCTAAATTTGGATGATATAGGTCTCATCCAATTATTAAAAAATATTAAATATTTTTTTTTAATTGTTCAACCGAATCAATGGTGTTCAAATCATAAGGTCAACCGTCAAACAGCTAATACATCACAGAGTTATGTGTTATCAGAATGCCGCACCGAACAATCCGATATTTGGATTTATGGGTATTAGGGGCCTCGCTTGCCGGATTATTTATGTATTGCCAGTATTTATGCTTGTTGCGACTGCATTTGGGCAAAACGTTATGCTTTAGCTTAATTTTCCAATGGCAATAGTTATACATTGCTGTGCTGTCATGTCATTGCCAACCTAAGAAACGCACCAGACTATTTCTTCCTGCTAACAAACGCAATAAGAGATTTGGTCCTAAAACTGGCATGGCAACAGTGTCGTTCAGTACACAGTTTTAAGCCTTTTTGTAACCAGGCGTTGTATATTTACAACGCCTGGTTACAAATAAAGGTTATGGTTCTTTCAATGTCATTTACGTCAAATAAAAAATGTTAACAAACAAACAACCTTAACCTTGACGGATTGCCAAAATGGCGATCACACAAGTAACAACTTTAAAATTTTGTAAATTTTTAAAACACTTGACACTGGCAAATTGTGCTTAATTTAGCGCAGAGAACATTTTATCAAACTAACTAACTAACTAACCTTAACCTTAACCTTAACCTTTGGAACAAACTTTTAAAATGAAATAATATTTGTAATAAACAGCGCGAGATATTAAATGCAGCAGCTCAAACTTAATGCACTTGCAACAGAGTCTATTTATGTCTAAAATCACGAAAACTATTAGGTACTTTCCACTCTCTTCAGAATTTTCAGCAAAATCGGAACTTATTAAAGTTTGAGCACTCACATAGGGCACTAAAGTAAAATTACGTCCTCAAAGTAGAGGGTGAACTTATACCGTACGTTAATGGGAAATATAACTCCTATGAAAGAAACTGCTATAAAAAATCAAAGTAGGAACGTTATATTAGAAAATCGTTCACCCTTCGTTATGAAATTATGGTAATGTGGTAATTCCCCGGTACGTTCCCCTATTTAATAATAATCAGCGCTATTTCAAGGGAATAAGGTGCCAGTAATACCGATTTAGCTTTTGAGCAAGATTTAAAGCATCGGTAGCTTTGGATAAATTTCTTATTTTTTTTTGTGTGTCTATATATAAAAAAGCTAAAATGGAAGTGGGCAGGACATGTGGCAAGATTGAAAGATGAGCGTTGGACCAATCGGGTGACACGGTGGAAAGGACCAACTGGAAATCGTAGCAGAGGAAGACCAATTACAAGATGGATAGATGACATCGTGAAGGTAGCTGGCCCGAGGTGGATGGAGACAGCACAAGATAGAGACCGGTGGGCGTCTTTGGAGGAGGCCTTCACCCGCAGAGGGGTTCCTACAGACTAACTATCAAAAGAATTAACTACATTTAGGATTAAGTTTAAACATATTTTTTGTCCATGTACATAGTCTGTAAGAAATAAAAAGGCTTTTTATTTTTATTTTATTTTATTTTATAATACCGATTTGGCACAAAGAAGTCACGCTTTTATGATTCTATTCATTAGAGATTATATGAAAAAAATATCCCATGGTGTCTTATTGTCAATAATGTTTGGACCAGTGTTATTAGGGTTTGCTGAAGGGCCGTTGAATAAATAGAATCGAATATCAAAAGTTTAGAGCCCTTGAGAATAATGGACTTTAAGTTGTTCAATTCCGGACCCCTTCATTTGAGATATAATTATCTTTTAAGCAATCTCTTTGGTCGTGTTTTATAATTCAAACAATTCTCTATTTTATCAAAATATCGCTCTCATTGTTATTGCCTACGTTTTCAAATATCGATAACGTAGTAGTATATTTTATTATTATAAGAGTATAATATTGGGTTGTAGAATAGTGATTATAGTCTTGGTGTTTACAGAAAATAGGGTACAGAAACTAGGTATTTGAATTAATATCAATGGTTATCACCATAACCATTTCCCATTATTCCCATTAAAGCCCACAAGGGATGCCTTTAATGGGAAATCTGACAATGAACCTAATGCCTCTGATGTATGAAAAACTAGTCTTATTTTCTTGAATAAGTTTCCATCAATACCTACTACTATACTAGTTGATAATTTAATACAATACGTAGACACTGCTGGTCGTCTAAATATATATATATAATAAATGTTTCGGTGTGTTGTGAATTGCGAAAGAATGTTTTTCTTCGATAGATGATAATATTATACTTAGAAATATACTTAGAATTTTTAAACAGTTTTGCAAATTCATATTTCTTATCATTGCAAAAAAAAAACAAAGTGGTTTAAAGGTCTCTAAATCCTTTCTCTAAAGAGAAGTTTTACCTGCCACAAGTACCACTAGCGAAAAATAATAGGGCAATAGAAATTCCGAGCGTCAACCAAACTACAATTTGAGCATAACAATGCATTCACAATATAAGCTCTTGAAAATGACAATACTAGTGTCTACAAAAGCTGCATTGTGTACATGTTTCGGGTTTTAGAAGAGCATTTTTATCTTAGATTAGTACCCTGAATATATTAACAGGTGAAATGAGTGTGGTTCGTTTGCTAGCGGGTTACATTACATAGCATTGTAAAATAAAGGCCTAGAAGGAATGAAGGCATGAATATTCCTTAGAACTTTCATAAACAATAAGTAAGGATTTCAAGAATAATTTATGATTTTGTTCAGAAAAATTGATTGTTATTATTTAGTAATAGCCTGCTGGTTAGAGTCTTGCAATTTGTTTCTCAAATCGCTTATCGCTCGCAAACCGACCACGCTCTAAACTAGGTCAAGTGCTAATACTTAACAGCTATTAGACTCATTGTTCTACCATAACAAGTGCTCTTGGAAAGTACCGAATACGAAGAATTTCAGATAAAAGCTAGCTAGTATTATGAAGGCGTTTAAAACTTAATTGTAGGTAGCGGGAACTCGACTAAACCTTTTCAGGGTTGTAAAGATGGTAATTTTTATTCATAGAGCGTAGAGCAAAGCAAGTGTTTTTATAGTGGCCATAGAATAATTAAGGTGTTTTTTATGAATTACCTGAAATATGTGTTATTTTTGAATTTTTCTAAAATGGCTTATTACATTTTGTGAGATCCAATGATGTCTCAGAATCAATATACAGGGCGTCCCACGGCCATGCCACATGGAGGGAAAGTACCTTAAATATTGTAGATAGAACATTTTACTGAAAGAAGACATTATTTAAATTTTAAAAACAATTTAAACTGCATTCATAGATATTTAAATAATTACATGGTTGAACCGGGAACCGAACCCGTTACACGAAAAAAATAATTATCCTGTAGCTTTATCATACCGATCGAAAGGCTTCATCATAAGGATTTTTTTTTGCTAAATAACATAGTGTCAGAAATAAAAGGAATACCATGAATTTTAACATTTTTAACACAAAATGCACTTAAATTATAATAGGGAAATGATGCGTACTTCTAAAGTTGTGAATGTCACAGTTGTTTGTTTTTACGGCAATGCCAACTTTTCAGAACTAAATTTCACATTAAATGTTAAAATTCATGGTCTTCCTTTTATTTCTGATACTATGTTATTTAGCAAATAAAAATCCTTATGATGAAGCCTTTCGATCGGTATGATAAAGCTACAGGATAATAATTTTTTTCGTGTAACGGGTTCGGTTCCCGGTTTAACCATGTAATTATTTAAATATCTATGAATGCAGTTTAAATTGTTTTTAAAATTCAAATAATGTCTTCTTTCAGTAAAATGTTCTATCTACAATATTTAAGGCACTTTCCCTCCATGTGGCATGGCCGTGGGACGCCCTGTATAGTGTTTTGTTAGATCTATAGCTACTGATATTTAACAAATTATCTCACACGATGTATAAAAATAAGACCTTCTTTTGTAATTAATGCTTCTGATTCAAAAATCTCTATTTTAGATGAGCAGAAAAAATAAATTAAGATTATAATACCTGATAATATAATGTATAATTCGACCTATGCGTAGAATAGAGTTCTATGTGACCATAGAGCAAAAGTACTTTTATCAGCTAAACGTGTTATGGAGTTCAAACTCTACAGAGGTGCGTTTTTAGAATTTTTATATCTAATGTAGTTACGGAGATATAGAGTCGAATAACGTTGCATCTGATATCAGTTCCGCAGAACAACGCACTGAGTGCCCATGCGACAGTAATCGGAAGCGGGGACGGCAAGATAGCGCGGTCCGTTTTTCAGTCCAGCCACTATACGATGGAAAGCGGTAGATCATTACGGGCGTTCAATATTTATTTGGGACTTTTTTTGACGGAAAGCTAGTGAAACTCATTATTAATACGAAAGAACGATTAACTTAATACATGTCTTCAGTATAATCATTTTATGTATAAAAATAAACACGATAAAGTACAAGTCATATGAAAATATAGGACCATTTTTGACGGATACTGATGAGCTTTTATGGATTTTATGTGAATATAGGACTTTTTATGGTGGAATCTGTTTTACAATTTACGGAGTCGATGTTAAGATAGGACGTTTTTACTGGAATAACGAGTTTAAATAGGACATTGTTCGATTTAAAACTTCGTTAATTTCAAGTTTTATTTTATAATAATTTGTTCTCTAAATTTGTAGATGTTCATATAATTCTGCCATACTCATAGTTATAAACAAAAACAGTTATTTTTTGTCAGATGTTAATGACGATCGTCACAAATCAGCACAATCGTCACCTTAACATATTGTCCCTATCTCCTGGGTCAGTAGGAAAAAAATAGCCTAAAGCTCTATCTACAAATAGACTTAAGTATTTCCAAAATTTTCAAACATTATTTTGAATTGTTTGATCTCCAGAACTAAACCTCTTACACTGAAGCTACAAAGTAACGCCATTATCGCGACATAGTCAACTCTAACTTTAATCTAGATTTCCATATCCCAAACAAACTGTGCTACGAATGTCATGTTTTCCGGCTAAAGAAAAACCTGACGGATCATGATTTAAAAATAAGGGATTTAAAAAGAAAAACACTGAACATTCAAATGAAAACGCTGTTTTGCTGTGTTTGATTTTAAGAATGATTGCAGTGGCCTCATGACAATATAAACGTATTTTCTATAAGAGAAAACTATAATATTTCAATTTTATAAGTTTTGAAATGGGTAATAGAATAAGGTCATTTGCTATAATGTGGGATGAATCAGTAGGAAAGCGTAGGGCAAATGATGTTACTACATACTCGTAGTTGCCTTTTAAAATGTATTCTTGCTAATGTTGACCAAGAAGTTTGGTTTTTAGTTGGACAATTATTGTGGGCCAAACTAGAAATCGCTTTGTGGTTTCAGAAAGAGGTAAAGCGCAAAATAAAAACAATAATATTTACGAACTGAGATTATCACTTTATTTAATCGCTTTGTGTTTCCATTGCATGTTTACGCCACAAATAAGTTAATCATCCGCCTTAAACATCTACAGAAGGAACATGTCCGAAAAGAAGATGATAGTGTTAATTCTGTTATTGAAAGAGCTTCTTAAACCAAAACTATCTATACTCCTTTTGAATGGCGTTTATTAGTAATATGAGCCAAGAATAAAGGGGAAACCTATGTTTTTCGCAACGTTACCTCTTTGATTTTATATGTCAATGACAAGTTAATGACAAGGTATGGATGAAAGATATTGAGGAGAAGAACTGGAATAGCATTAAAGAACTTCATGCAGAGAGCAGTAACACAAACAAATTATGTTTTTAAATATTACTTTACTTCATAATTTTACAGCAAATTATGAAATGAATTAAACCTATGTTTTAAGGTTTCTGATGATAAATACAGAGATTTATTAGATAAGTGCCACTCAAAAGTTATATTCGTGGAGTACCTATCATCCTTACCTCATCACACTGCGTAATTCTTTAGAAGAGTCGGACGATGAGTTACTGGACTAAATTATATGGTATTTTTTCTGCTGCTTAATTTTAAAGCTGTATTCGTCATTTAGCGAAATAATAATAATGACATTCCACGTTGTAAAACTATTATTTAGTAACTACTTATAAAGGTTGATTTTTATTTGTTTAAGTAGGATTATGTAACTAATGCAAACCTGATGATCAACCCCCTGTCTGATGTTAAGTATTCTGATAATAAAAATACAACTTTTGGGTACTAAATTAAACTTTTTCATGTTGTTCTAACGGAAGGACATGGTACTAAGTTACTAATAAGTAACGCGTGATTGATATTCAAAGTGAGTCTTGAGAACAAACTTTTGAATGAATAAAAGTTTGTTTTACTTATTTTGAGATTTAATCAGTTTTAAACGATTTTAAATTCACAAAATATCCTAAATATTTTAAAATTACATTATATATTTATATATAGGTATAAATAATGGAAGCTAGACATAGTTTCACTAACATTATTATAAGGATATTATTCACATAGAACTCTTACGGAAAAGGTGATTCCGACGTAAAACGATCAATATTAATATAGAACATCATTTCATTATGATTTTTCCATAGAACAAAGTTTAGTGTTTACAACGGACCCTCACTGTTTTGCCGTACAACGTCCAATGTTTACATGGGACTTGCTATCTCCGGAAAAAAAAGAATAATAAATATACAACACAAAGCAATTAACTATGCTGCGGTGTTGTAACAACATACCAAAAAATCTCAATGATAAGTCTCACCGTTTAAAAGTTATAACTCTTAAACGAAGTCAAAAACTTCTCTGGCCTCTACTGAAAACCATCAACTTTGCAGATCAAACTTTGTTCTACGGATGAGTCGAATTATTGAAATTGGAAAGTAGACTTGTAATTTACAAAGTGCATTTTCAAATAGATGCGTCATGATAAAGTAAATTACAATTTATTGTGGATTTCATGGTTCCGTATAACGCACTATCCCCTTTGATTTGAAATCAGTCTAAAACACGGCTGTTGCCACAGTTTACATATACGAAATGTTACAGAACGGTGACTGTGACTCTATCTTCTAATTACAAAACAAATTTGGAAGCAATGTTTTTTTTACATCAGGCACAGTGACCCAATCTGTGGTTTGGCCGCCCCATTTGATTTCTTTTTATGCTTATAGTCCGGGATCCGTAGTACATGGAAATCAAGTGATTACTAACAAGCTAATTTTTGGTGAGTAGCTTCGTTTCGATGAGACGTCCAAAGATATCCTATACCCAACTCTCGATTGTGGTAGCTAACAGAGATATCAAGGATTAAAAAATTCAAGGATGTAAAACCGGGATAACGGACCACGAAATTTGTAGGACAATATGTTATTATCTCAAGATAATTATCTAAATTATATAAAAACATGTTTGTCCTACAAAACCTATGGTTTGATCAAAGAGTCCGCCATTTCCAAAATGTGTCGAAAACGAGGTCAATTTAAATGATTACTATGATTACTAACCAGCTGATTTTTTGTTGTATACTTAATTAATATTTATAAAATCTAACGGACATATTGTCCGATAGATTATATATATTAAGTATATTATATTATTATATAGATTATTAGTTGGCTACATTGGTTCAAAAGATGGTAATATCATAAAGTTGCATTTCTGTATTTTGACCACTGTGTACCATAAAGCCATGAGTCATAGCACCTGCCCCAATGGCATTACCTACCTAACGGCACCAAGAGCGGCAGTGTAAATACGCTTTATTTGATTAACTCAGAGGATGTTGCTGCATTATTTTGATTGGTTTTTATTGGTGTAACTCGACTTGAATTGTTACAAGCTTTATCACACCAAAGTAATAATGTGTATTTTAAGGTTTAGCAATGGTTATTTAATAAAAGCAAAGCTTAGCAAAGGAATTTTTACTAGAAGAACAGAATCATTTTATTAACTGTACGAACCTAACAGAAAAGTGGAGTTTTAACAAAAAAAGGCTAGTTTTGACTAAGCGCTGTAATACTAATTCATCTAAGATCTTCAACGAAATAAATAAAGGAGATCTGACCTGCTTTTATTTTCGGTAATTTATTTTATTTTCAGTTTTTTTGGATTAGTAGGTACCTAGTTCAAATGATGTAAGATAGACATGGATTGTACATGCACCTTTAGTTAAAGTGGCAAAGATATCACATTATTTTTTATCTGTTCTGATATTTTATGCAGATACACTCGAGAGCAATGAATCCGGGTCACTCAAAGAATCCAAAAAATCTCGGAAAGTAAGAATGCTAGGTTAATGCAATAAATTGTATTTAATAGACAATTTAATACTCCTTAAATGAAAGTTAAAAAAATATGAGTCACCATACATTTTATTTACACAAAATTACATAAAGAAAAAAAACTGCTGATCTCTCCTTAAAACAAAAATAGGAAACATGAAATTTTTGAACTTTATGACGATTTTCTTGAATTTCAATACTTCGTATTACCTCCTCGTGCTTCCATTACTGCGTTTACGCGGTTTGGCATGCTGTACACCAAGTTCCTTATACGATTTTGGGGAATATTCTCCCATTCCTCTGTGAGAGCAATTTTGAGCTCAGGAAGCGTGATTGGGGGAGGGTTTCGTTGTTTTACGCATCTCCCTAGCTCGTCCCAAGCATGCTCGATCGGGTTGATATCTGGGCTGCGCGCTGGCCACTCCATACAAGTAATGTTCATCTCTTGAAGGTAGTCATTCACAATCCTACCTGTATGAGGTCGGGCATTGTCATGCATAAATATAGCATCCTCACCCAAATTGACCATAAATGGACCAACGTGTTCGTTGAGGATTTCTTCCACATATCTTACGCTAGTTAAAGAGCCGTTTTCTATGATCACCAGCTCTGTGCGACTTTCAGAGGAAATTCCGGCCCACACAAGTACAGACCCACCACCGTAGGCTACTTTTTCTTCGATGCATGCTTGCTTGAATCTTTCCCCTGGTCTTCTATACACTCTGTGTCTTCTATCGTGCTTGTAGAGCATAAATTTTGATTCGTCGGAGAACATAACTTTCGACCAATCTTCAATACTCCAATTTACGTGGTTCTGGGCATATCTTAGTCTTGAAATACGATGGCCACGCTCCAGTTTAGGGCCGTTTGCAGGTCTAAGGGGTTTTAAGTTAGATTCAGCAAGCCGACGTCTTACTGTCCATGCACTTGGGTTACTTCCTCCGAGGCGTCGAAACTGATTTGTGAGTTCAGTTCCTGTGAGAAAGCGATTTCGAAGCATGGTGTTCACCAAGTATCGGTCTTCTCGTGCTGTGGTACACCTAGTTCTGCCCGTTCCTGGTCTGCGTAGGTTAGAACCAGTTTCTTCGTAACGTCGGAGAACTCTTTGCACTGTTGACAGCGACACACCGACAGTCCTGGCTGTATCGCGCTGACTCCGGCCGGTTTCCACCAATGTAAGTATTCTGGTGCATTCTTCAAGTGTAAGCGACATGATTTCAGCTTGAATAATGAATATTGAGCACTATCAACCTGGTTTATGTACCAACATAAATGACAGATTACAAACAAAAGCAAAAACAAATCCTGTAATTTCGTAGTTCCATCTTCGACAGTGTTCCCTTTTCAAATTTGATTTTTTTATGATATAACTTTACAATAACTAAGAAGTTTTAATACTTTCATTTAAGGAGTATTAAATTGTATATTAAATACAATTTATTGCATTAACCTAGCATTCTTACTTTCCGAGATTTTTTGGATTCTTTGAGTGACCCGGATTCATTGCTCTCGAGTGTAGTTTTTAAACTCTTTCTACATTCTATCTTCTGAAAGGAGTAACTTGGAACTTTGTCGCGATATCTTCAGAAAATTATAATTATGTAAAGTTTTGATTATTAGCACGATTTGTTAAATAACTCTCTAAGCTTTTTATTACTAATTTGTTTTATTTACGATATCCCTATGTTACGAATAAACAAAATTATTTTTACTCAAAGGTTGCATTAAAATATTTTCTGAGCCTTATCTGTACCCATTAATAAAGACGATTAAGTAACCGATTAAGTCATCCTTTTTAAAGTCAACACATTCATTTGTGCCGCTTAAGTTCAAAGTTTTAATTAATAACCCGCGTGACTAAAGCTTAATTCATAACGCATGCGGGAACTGTTACAGTATCACAAATTATTTGATGTATCGCTTATAGGTCTCGGTTTGGTCGTCTGTGACTACAGAATAAATAATAAATAAATAAATATTGCTGGACAATTCACACAGAATGCTAGCAACATTCAGCTCCGTAAGTAAAGTTTATAAGATCACTGGTAAAATTTTTGAAAATTTGAGGCTCTACGCAAATATAAATGCGATAATTGCAATGAAACGATATAAATGCTTGATTAATATAAATATATGTAGTTGGACTTGAAACAAGGAAATTCAAGAGGAATTCAGAATAAACGCATTGGTAGAGTTAATTTCAGCTGTTTCACTGGCTCTGGTGTGCACAAACGTATTCAACGTATTCAACGTTCAATATTCCCTAGGCCTAGGATCACAAGCACTTGAATAACAGGGTTCAATGGTGGTGGAGTTCATTGGGTGACCTAAATTGTATGATATAAATATATGAAGTTAGTTATTGCTTAACTGTTAAACGACTGTTAAACTGACGTTGTTTTGAATAGCAGTTATATATATAGTTAAAGTTATTAACTACGTAATCACCCCTTTTTACGTTCCCACTGCTGGGAAGCAGGGACTTCTCTCATGACGATAGAGTAGGTCTTTAACCATCACGCTGGGTTTGGTGAATGTCATTATAAATATCTTGAAATTTTTTAAAGTTATCAGAAAATGCCGGTTTCTCCATGATGTTTGCTTCCACCGTAAGTGTTTTTTTAAAGGAAATCTTGAGGTATATGTCCTGATTTGAACTAACGACCTTCGGAATGAAAGTCGAGTGCCTCCCACTTACCCAACACAGTTATATCAAAAGAAAAAACCTTAACCTTCGATTATTGATTTATAAATTAGGTATCTATTAATTGAAACATAATATTAATATTGTATTGAAAATATTGTGAGGTTTGAACTCATGACCTTCGGAATGAAAGTTGAGTGTGCTTAGCCAACACGTTTTGTTAGTAGTTAAGATAATTTTCTCGTGCTACGGCCACTAAACCTTTTGACCTCTCAGTCATTGCTACTGTCTTTATAACTCATAGAATCGACTTCATTATCTGAGTTACTAGATGTACCTATAAGGACTACTAGCTTTTTGGACCTATATTCAATATTTCACCATACTAACCAAGTGAGGGTGAGTATCATACTCATGGATCAAACACATGGTTCTCAGATGTTTTCGGTTACCTTACTATGTTTGCCTTCACCGTTAAATTATGTATTTTTAAGATAGAAGTACGTACTTATTAGTTGTAGTTTTATGAACTGTTGATTTTATGATTATCTTAATATAGTTTTAATGACTGAATCATGGTTTGATGATTAGTAAGGGAGTCTTTTATCCAGCATACAACTAACGTGTCTGAAATAAGAGTTATTATATAATGTCTTACAACAGAGATATAATGGGTTTTATTGGGACGGATTTTCCAGGTAGTTTCACCGCGTTCCAAGAATGCGTTCCTCCGGGCTCCAAAGATTTCTTTACCCATATTATTATTAAAAAAAAGTGTGTGGAAACGTAATAAAACTTGCTAGACAATTCACACAGAAACTTAACAACACCCCGTGGTGAGAACCTGAAAGCTTCAGTTACGGGGAAGAAAGTGTGTATTAGATGTGTGTTGTGTGAAGTTGTGTGTGTGTGTACCTTGTGCTAATCCATTCCCAGTATTATATACGAGGAATTAACACTGAAGCAGTCTTGTAATTAATACTTACGTTGAAAGCACGAACACTCCCATCAAATAATCATACTGAGCCACTTTTGTCTCATTATTAATGACTAGCTTATGCCGACGGTTTTACCTTTATCCGGATCAAGTGAGCATCATTTATATATTTACAAACTGAAGGTATATTAGGTTGAATGTTCAACCTAATATACCTTAAATATTTTTGTTACATATTTAATATTCTCACACTCAGTATATAATGAGTTTAGTTATGGTCTGTAGTTTATCTTATATCTAAAAGATATACGTTTTCAATTGATTTGATGAAACTTAAGATTTATTTCCTAACCAAATATTGTACGTTTGTTAAATAACACGTTCACGTGATGAGTCATTTCATGCCAATAAAAGGCGAAGTCAATCAGACATGCAAAATGCATTATTTCCAAATCATCCCCTTGCCAGAATCCCTTCCCCTCCACTTGCAGTTTTCGGCGTCCCCGCCCCAAACACCCGAACGATACTCAGTTTCAACTCAAGCCTCGGGAACCGACTACGTGTTTTGTGTTTTTGAATGAACTTTACGAGACTGGAACTTTGAACTTTGTGACAGTTTGTGCAGTGCAAGGAATCCGGTAAGTTATTCAAGCACTTAGAGTGAATGAGTTTACTTATGTATCTTCAAATTTAGGTTATGTTTGTGTAGTGTTTTATATTTAAAATTATCACAAAGTACGTGTTGCTAACAATTATATTAATATTTTATTAGAGGTACCTAATAAGTACATATTAATTTAGTCTTTGAATTTTTAATGTCTACATAAATGCCTGTTGTATTATAGTTTTTTTATGAGCACGGGAGGTTATGTTGTCGTGTTTACGGTGTTAATTACTCGTAATTTAAACTTAATTGTGGGTTTATTGGGTAATTATATATGATATGTTGTTATTGTAAATTATTAAGTACCTACCTCACGTAGATAAGTAAATTCAATTGCTGGGCTTACTTACACTGTTTCTGTTTCGTGTTTTTTAATTTAGTTGGACTAATTTTAACAGTTGGTAACAATATTAACACATTAGGAAGGTAAGCTAAAAATGTCTCTCTGATGATTTTTAAAATAATAATTAATATTAGGTATTCGGTGTTGGTTTTTTTCAGGTTAACCTATGTTTTATCTATCTTGGTTTTGTCTAAGGTATTTTTGCGTTTCTTTTGTCATTATAATAACAGATAAACCGAAACATATTGCATCCTTTGTATTAAAGAGATTCAGACGACAGTTAGGTATTTATAGTGGTTGACATAACTAACTAACAGATCGCATTAACTTTCTACCGAGGCGGGAGTCGAACCAGCAACCTTATGCGTCACATGCGCTTTCGCCTATCACACCACAGAATTCATTACAAGCGTAATGCCATAATTGGTAGGTATACTGTTTTTACCTTTTATCTTTATATTTTCACTCGCTCTTTCCAATACGTTGTTTTAAAAACATTCCCATTTTCTTTGTTTGGTGAAAATAGTAACGGTGTTAGGATAGAATAACGCTATTTGGATATTCGGCTTGAAAAAAGCTGGTTATTAAATTTGACGTGACTGAATATATTATCTTGTAATATCGGAAAGTATTTCATAGCCCTATTGGCAGGTTTTGGATACAGTTATTTGAATAAAGACAATGGGTTTGAACGAAATTTTCAGCATAAACCTATTTACGCTCCCACTGCTGGGACAAAAGAACTCAGTAGGTATTTATTTATTGTGAACATAAAAATGTACTTATTAACACATAAACAAAATGCACCTTGGGGGCTAGCCAAGTGTAAAGTAAGGCGATCATCGCCATCGTTACAAAATGTATGGATTTGACATAAACCTTCGATTAGTCACGAGATATTTTTCAAAAATTTACATACATTTCTATTACTTTTGACAATTAACTTCGCTATCTAGTTGTTATCTCGAGATTTTCTAGCGTTCGCTAAATAGCTGTAGATATCTATAGTATAGAATCAAAATGGCGATTTCATAAACAACAGCTGTAGGACATAGATGTAAATAATGTGTAATTTTAATTTGTTAAAAATGTATACGATGCGTTTATTGTAGTCAGCCTAAAATAAAAATGTTTGGCTTAGACGCCAAACAAGATACTTACCTTTATCGGCAGAATATGGAAAGTATTGGCGAAATGCAAGAAACATTATTTATGGAGCATTTTAGACTCAGCAAAGCATTATTTAATAAGCTTCCAAGTGATATTCATAATTTCTTATTTATTTGTGTTGTTTGTGTTCTTTCTTTAATAAGTGTTTTGCTAGTGCTAGTCTATAATAGGCACACATTTCATAGTATAAGTCCTCATTCATAAAACCATTGTTTTTTTGTTATTTTAATGTTGACTGTGCCTAAATAAATAAATAAATCTTTAGGATTTTATGGAAATAAATGACTCAAATATTTAAATCTTTGCCGTGAGTAAAGCAACAGTAATCAACCTCATAAAAAGGATCTTATTAAAATGATTTGTCTAATCTATTAAATTATAAATAAAAGTACACGGTTAAAGTTAGAAACATATTTTATTTTTAAACAAAGTACAATTTACCTTTAGTCTTAAGAATAAATAGTCATAGCAGTATCAAACTCACAAGGCGCTTTTTATTTGTACAAAGACGGCACGTTGTGGATGGTTGTTACGTTGGTATCACACAAAATCACTCGCTACCAAGCTGTACATAGCTGTATAATACCGTCTCTAGCCCTAATATTGTTTAAGTAATATTTGGAAACGGCCGAGGACATTATTGCGGTCAGCTTCCACCTTCACCTCACGGGCTTCAGTCTGTGTCTGTCTCTCCTCCAACTGGTTGAGTTCTTGGTGGTGGAGTAGATTGCAGCAACTATTTTTAAAGAAAATCAGCTATTTTAAGTAATTTTCGTTAGATAGGTTGGTCCTAAAAATTTCAAGTGGTTTAATTTGTTTATTTACGTTATCTTCTTCTTTTATTTTACTTCCCAGACTTTCCATGACACATGCGTTTCATTTCAATTTACAAATAGGTTTTACTGTAGTTATAAAAATGAAACAATTTTTATTTCCCTTTCAACGTAATAACCATGCGGTAAAATATAAGAACTTTGCTTAAATTATCAAAAACAAAATATAATAAGCCTCCAAACGCAATGAAAACATGATAACTTTTTCTTAAATTTAATTGAATATGTATTAGTTTTTCGTAGACCGGAACGTAATGTCTGAGCGTTGTCATTTGACCTATGACATCAAACATAGACAAAACGCCGCGGAGTTTAGCCTACATGCGTATCGAAAAAGCTTGAGGTTTGATTACCAACCGAAATTCGTCATGGTTTAAGCGATAGCAAAGTAAGTAAGTAAGTTGTCAGTTAGCGATGGCAACTTGTCTAATGCTTGGTTTACACGGGCTTCGTAGCTAAGCGCTTAGTACTTGTCACTATACTAAGCCTCAATATGACAAGTGAAAAGTAACTGTTTACACGTTGGAGCCAGTAGAAGTCATTAGAGACCAGACATTCGAAATGGAACGACGCCGCCTGATTTTGCGCAGTGTGTTTAAACAATATTCAAACATTATTATTTCAAGCATGATCGTATCTATTTATTTAAATCTATGAAAAAAATACGTAAATAAATAAACACGTGTTTTCACTTCCCGGTACAACTTGTCACTAACTAACTTGTCGAGAACTTGTCGAGCTGTTTACATGCGGTCAGCAAGCGACAAGTGCTTAGTAAATCGTGGTGGGGGTATCGACTTGTCGCTTACTAACGACAAGTAAATAGGATCGATTTCTATTCACTTGCACTATTTACAAACACTAATACTAAGCACTAATCATCGTGTTTACACACTAGGAATTAGTATTAGTGACAAGTACTAAGCGCTTAGCTACGAAGCCCGTGTAAACCAAGCATAAGGGCCCTTGTCTATTAGGATTGGCAAGAAGGCTTAAAATTATTGCGGGAACGTCTGAATAGATATTAAATATTTTAAATATTTATGTATATTTTGCTAGCATTATATTATTTATGCCATAATATAATGCTAGCAAATATTTCTAATTAGTGACGTGTGCAGTCCAGAGTCCATAATATGAATATTATATTAGAATTGATTGGACTATTGTCTCACAGTACTCACAAGCTTTCTCCATTAGGACATACATAGGTACATAATTCCTGTACCAACAAACAATCGGATAGGTACCTGTATGTGTAAATTTAAGCTAATGCGTTTAGTAACAATATTGATATAAATTATTGCTGGACACATAGCAACACGATAGATTTCTGTTACACTGATAGATATTTTATTATTCATATTTATATAACATCGTAGGCGGTGCTGCCCATTTTTCGATCAGAATCTGAGATGTACGAGGATAGGTACTATTCTTAGGCCGCACACGGGAAGCACTAAAATGGTACACCTACCTATATAAGTGTGGCCATGTTCAACTAAACTGTATATTTTAGTACTAAGCTCAAATAAATTACTGCTTGATTGATTGCTAATAAATAAAATGTTATCTTTTTATTTAGTTTATTTTGGTGTTAAATGCCAAAAATCAACTAAAAGGTATAAAAATACTTTTGACATAATAATAATTGTAGGCTCATTCACAAATTAATTAGTATTTTGTATAAATTAATAAATACTGCTATACAATTTACACAGCAACATCTACGCTCTTCCTAATAAGGCTTATTAGGTTGAAAAACAGCGGTAGTCCGAAAAAATTTGTTAACGCTTACTTTTTGCTAAAGGGGCACAATTTAATAGAAAAACCATAACAGCAACGGTGCTGAGCTTGTGGCCATTTATCACAGCCATGTTGTTCCAACGCTGTACTTATTAAACCACTTGCTCAGACCCAACCTGAAGAAAATTACTTTGAACCCTCGAAAAAATGTCAATTACCATCATTCTGCCAACCTTGCCTCAAAATTGGTCTCATCTCAAAATTCTTTACACAAAATCTAAAGACGAACCTTAACGTCTAATATTCTGTCATTTTAATAACGACTGAAAAATATGGCGTGGTATTTTTGGACGATTTTTTAAGAGAATTTACATTGTGAGTGGTTTGGTTAGGGGGACGGAACAAATTAGTGTCAGCCGTTTATTTCTTTTAGCGAATTTAGGCTGAAATTTTGAAGCAAATAATGGTTAAGTATTTAAAACGTCACGACAGACGGCTGCTGTTTTTCATATTCAACATTGACATTGTAGTAACATTGCGTGCTTAAAAAAGTATTATATGCAATTGAATAAGAAAATCAATTTATTAACACGCTTACTATTAAGCTCCTTTTGAATCAGTGCGTTCTAAACTTTATGATATATTTTTTGATATTAAAGATTCACTAAATGCATAACAAACATTTACACTCTTAAAGAACACTATAGTAGCCCATCTCTTTCAATAAAATCCTATCGCATCACACGCCACCCACAATAATGCCACAAGTCCCGAAACTGACGGAAAACAATAAACTGTCGTAAAAAAATTCTCAGAAGCACTTTCTTTTCGGAAACGGATTAAAGGATTATCTACTCCGGAGACACGGAGGCTTATCTAGATCACGCAAACCTGTTTGTTACCTCCTTATTTTCATTTATCCATTTCATCCTTGCAAATAAGATCTTCTAGTTTTATGAAGAGGAAAATATCTGATTTCAGAGAAGCTGAAATCTTCAGGCGGTTGATCCAGTTTATTTTATTTGGTCTTTTTATAGAAAAAAAACTAGAAACAAAATTTTTTTGTGTATTTAAGCTTTTTTGGAACGTACTTTAATAATAAACACTCCTTAAACCGCTTTGTGAATTCTACTTTATGAAAATACCTATTTTCATAAAGCCGATTTTCTGTAATCCGTATGAAAAGTACCAAGAAAAAACATACATTATTGACATACTTACGACAAAAATATCCTTCCCTACCCTGGTAAAAAGCATACCACAATAATCCGCCAACAAAAGCATCAAAAACAAGAAACTGTCATACTTTCTGACATATGGGGCGTCGATGGTTCATGTTTTATTCCTCCAGTCAACATCTCTGTATTCACTCCTCCGCATTCATGAATTATAAAATAGAGACTAACATCAGCGGTGGTGCCTTATGCGTTTGAAACGCTAGTTTATTCTACGAGGAAAACTTAACGGGTTTTAACTTGAACCACGTAATAGAAACGTCTATTTTCACTTCAATAATAACAATAATAGTTCAATACTAGTTTGTTTACTGTTGCGGTATAATTGAAGTTTTTATTACTCAAGTAAGTCGTTCATTGTTTGTTAAACTATATAAATTCGTTATGAATTTCTAAAATAATTCTAAACAATTATAATAGGTATAAAGCGCTTTAATCAACATTCGCAAAGTTTGAAAGGAAAGTAAATACTAACCACATCAAAGCCCTCTGAATCCTTTTATTCAATCCTGAAAAAGCACAAACACAATTTAAAATGAACTCAAAACAAAGATTGTAAAAGCTCTATTGTGTTTGTCACCCAGCTTCGATTCTACCGAGCCTCCAACAAAAAGACGTAAAACAGACTTTCACGATATTGTATTCTTTACCTGATGAGTATTCTTACGACAGGCTCAGGGGCCATAAAAATTACGGCCATAAAAGTCCTTATTACCACGGCGTAAAGTCGACTTACATTTCAGCTGTTTATTTCTCTGTTCCGAAGTTATTTGTATCTGTAATAATGAGATTGTTTTGATGGATGAGTTCTAAACCGGAGTTTACCGGCTCAGGTGCGCCACACTCAGATAATTGGCGATGGCTAACTGTGCAAGTTCCAAAACAATTTACTAATTTCCTTGAGAGGAAAGTTGCTGATTGTAATTTTAGATTTGGACTAGAATAACAATGAAACTTTTGGGTAAAATTAGATACCGGTCATAACATTCCACAATTCAGAAATGTACTGAAAATAAAAAGACTACGGAGTTCTCTTTTGTTTTCAAGTTTGCTTTTTGCATAAATTGAAAACTAACAAAAATAACGGATGTTTATATATATAGGTGTTATAAACTATCGCGGAGATATAATTTCAAACAGATTTCAAAACACTTTCATCGTTAAACATTTTGAAAGTTAACATTCACAACTAATTCAAAAATAGACACTACAGTAAACTGTTTTATAAACACTACAATTTTAGGTAAGCCAAACCTCCCAATAAGCAACACCATACTTAATGATTGAGACCAATTATCATACTGTAGTCAATACAAGCTACACTGTAGACCGGTTAGAACTGGAAACGACGCCACCTGGATGCAAACTTGAAATTGCAAAACTTGATCCTACTATCTCATACTACCAGACTAGATGTTGATCGTCTAGTTTGAATTAAACAAGGAATTATGAATATTTTAGTAAAGACACTATGCACTGTTCAATATCGGGTGCTAGATTTCTGATAAACTTAATATAGGTAATATACATGTATATTATAACACAACACAAGCTTATCACGGGGCTAGATGTCACTGTGTGTATTGTCCAGCAATATTTATTTTATTTTATTATATTAATTTCATTAGAAATCTAGCACCCGTAACACAAGCTTCGAGCTTACCACGGGGCTAATCTAATATTATTATTGTCATATTATGTATAACAATAGTATTATCAAAGTACTCAATCCGTTTTATGGTAAATATAAATATGAATATTTTAATTTACTCGTATATTGATTTTTGAACATTGTTCTAAATAGTAATTTTTTATTGGCCAAATTGGTCCCCAAGAACAACTCTACCATGAAATTGCACTAGCAATTCCCTAAAAACATTGCCCATTTGTATCAAGCCTAACACAGTAAACATTTGACAAATTGTGCGGCAGAATTGACTCTTTTACGTTCCGAAGCTTCCATTCTTTTACCAAATGAGTTTCTAGAAACAATCGATTGGTTTAAGGCCAAGCATATTTTTAAATTTATTTAAGGGGTTTCTTGAGGCATTTTTTTTTGTATGAATGGCCTTATTTACCGTAGTTATCTTTTCTCTAAGTTTTTATACATCAATAACAACATCAAGGTGACACAAAAAATGATGTTTATCATATTTTATGTCACCTTGATTGAATTATATTAAATATCAATAAATTTTAAACTAATCTAATTATAATTTTGGGAAATAATATTCCTTCTCAAAATAAAGTAATACCATCACAAAACTTCAAAGTACCTACTTCATTAATCATGTTCCATATTTACTAAATTGGCTCAAGCGAAAACCAGTGACGTTCTAATGGACCTCTCGTCAAATTAAGCCTAAGTTTTACAAGTTACAAGTTAACTTACAAAACTTGTTCCGTAAAGTTGATTAAAATTCTGTAAATGTTGAAACAGGACTGTTTTCGGGAACGAACACTAATTAATGGTTTATTAAGTTTGTCAACTTGAGGGCATGATAGGAAAATTAAGTTGTGCTTAAGTACTATTACTGATTAAATGGCCGTTAGGTTGTTTGCAAGCTCTGATTATGAATAATAATTCTTTGTTTTACAATTCGTTCAATTTTAATACGATAACAATACAAATACTATACAACTTTATTTACACCAAGTCAAATAACTACAAATACAACACTAGACAAAATACAATGTCGCTAGAGAGTGGTCTGTTCCTGGCAACCTTAAATGGGAAGAGAGTTATACTTTATTCAACTGTAAAAATAAATTAATTACCATTTCTTAGAAAATTCCAAAGGCCTCTACTTCCGTATGAGTTGTTTTTGTTCTGAAATAACGTTTTTGAAATATTCATATGTCAAGCATATCATGGAATTCAAATTAGTTTAATTATTATTATTCATACTTAAAATTGTTGTAAATGTATTGTAAATAATAACTTATAATTTAAAGATTAATAATTTAATATATATGAATAGCTTGAGAGCAGTTCAATAACACTAAAAAACCTATCTAGAGCATTAATAAATATCTGGTTTTATTTGAATATTCATTTTAACATCACCCGAGCGGAATACAAACTACTTATTTGCAATGTGCATTTACGGCCATTTTAATATTAAACGAATGCCGTTCAGGCTTGGAAATGCTCCAATTGAAATATTTTCTGCTATGGAACTTTTGTGAACTAAAATCAAATAATACCAAACATGGAAATGCCATTTTAAACTCATGGAGGAATAAAATAAAAATAAATATAATAATAATTAATCAATATTATATTGCTGGACAATTCACACAGCAACATAGCCCCGTAATAAGCTCTAAGCTTAATAATGTATAGGTATCCAAATCGAATAAATAAAATCTGCGTTAGTTACACTATTTTACTTTGAAACGGCCAAACCGATTTGGTTGAGAATTAACAAGAAGGTCGAAGTTAGTTATTAGAAGTCCACGGAAATAAATATAATAACGCGGCAAAATCCACGAGACAACGTTGTTAAGCTTGTTTTAATTAATTTATCTTTAAGTTTAAAATGTTACTCAGATAAGTGAAATGTATTTCTTTTGAGTAAATAAATATTCTTTAATCCTAAAATCCATGATGCGGAACGCAAATATACTATAAATAATCCGAAATAGATTCAATGGTATAAAACTAATCATTTCACAAGTTCAATTTGTCTAAAGCCTCTCGCATCTCGCACCTTACGGCTTCATCTATCAGCAGGCTTTGCGGACACTAGGCTTTAGCCCTCTCGTAAGTCCCTGTCGTCGGCACGAAATAGAACGTTTCTAGCGCCACTACGGAAATTTACGGCCGGCTTTCCGACTATGAATGAGCCAGTCAGGCAAACTAAATATTTCTTTGATGGACTTGCTCCTATGCCGGATGCCAACCCAAATCACTTCTCTTTTGTATCCAAATCGGCAATTTTCTGTAAAGCACCCAAAATCTTTATAATAGTAGTAACTTGTCACTTTTACGAAGTTTTTTCTATGATCAATGCTCGCTGACCACAAAGTTTCTTTGAATTAAAATACTTTAGAATTTTCTACGAAAGGACAATTCATAGCATTATCTTGTTATTAGAAATGCTTTTGGTTCAGGTAAAATCACCTTGATGAAAAAAGAACAGGTAGAAATATGGACGTGTCTTTTGAAGGATTTGGGTTATTTTAGATTTGTAGAAAAAATGAGAAAGGTCTGAGTATTTCAAAAGCATTTCAAAGTTTTTATGATGTATTTTATTATTAACGACATACGTAAGCGGAAATTTATTAAAACTACGCAACAATTTTTTTTATTGGTAGGTAAAGTAATTCAAGAAGGTTAAATAATTATAATATGCATTTACAATATTTTGGTAGTAATTGTTTTGTATTTTAATAATAATGGCCTGTCTTACGTAGGAACCCAAGGTGAAACGAGGTCTTACATGAAATAATCGGAAATTTATTGGTTATAAAAACTCAAAACTCCTGCAATACCTGAGTATATCTCCTTTCGGTCCCTAATACGTTTAAAGCCCTTATAATCTGAAATGTTTATGCAAATCTCTTACTGCAAAACAAAAAAAACCTGATATCCTTTTCCAAGGATTATCTCCAAACGGCATGAAAAACAATATTCTTATCGGATTATTACATTCGCGTCGCAAGCTTTACGAAGTCTGGGAGATGCGATGTTAACCCTCAAAGAGAATGTTTTGTAATTTTGATGTAAAAGGTTTTTGTATGAAAAGTTTGAAACTCGCTTGAATGTATTCCACACGGGGAAAGTTTTTTGGTATTTCGGCGGACTTTCGACATGAAGGTGGACCGTTTTATTTAGAATATGTTTTTTATGTACTTAGTATGAATTGTTTGCCATAGGTGTATTTACATATAAGTAAATAATCTGATGGATTTTGGTAGTGAATAATAACTTTATCTAAAAAAAACACTATAAAATGAGTTTCATTCTTTGAATGGAAATATGATGAATAAAATTTCATTCATCCCAATGATTTTTTATATTCATCCTCAAATATCCGTACTGTGTTTTGCTATAAAAATAGTTTGAAAAATATCGATAACTACAAATTCGTTTCCGCTGAAATGTTGGATGCGACATCGAAACCACGAAACTAAAAATCTGGCTGAAATATTCACCGCTCGCAGGGAAATGTTCAAATCACATGTTTGTCACCATTTCTGATACGTCAAAGCCTTTCCTACTAGACTCAAAAAAGCCTTTCCTACATACTAGACTCAAAACTGAAATTTAATAACACTTATACTCGTAATATAAGAGGTAAATCTTGTGAGATTGTATGCTTGTTAGCCTTACTAGTTTAAATTTATGACGTTTTATTTTATTTTGAACTGTACAAGAAAACGACGCTTTGTTGGTAAAATTACGCACTAAGTAGTCATATCAAAATACATCATTAGGTAGGTATGACTTCTATACAGTCCTCTTACTAATTTTACCAAGAAACCTAATACATAAATTTAAGCACCTTACTAAAAATCTGAGCGAAAATTACAATAAGCATTTGCTGAGAAGCTAGGTTGCAATTACAACCATGAGCAGCTTGCGTCCTAAACATGATGCTCAAACTGGAAATAGTTCGCGTATTCGATTGTCGTCCAGAGCGTAATGGTCTTACCTTAACCCGAGTTGAGTCACAATCACAACTCACATGGATCAAAGGAAACATATTCTGCAGGTACCCGGTGATTTCCTCCAGAGTATTCGTTATGTAACCCATTATTAAGCTTCCATATCTTAAACCTTTTTGATTTTTTCTTCATTTTTTGCATTTCGTAAATTCAATAATGCTTCTTCCTCGACAAAACTTCTACATTGATAAAATATATTCAGATCAATATAAAAAGGATAGTTTGAGAGTATGTTTTTTGTAATTAGGTACTTACTTTTTTTAAGAATTTCAAGAATCATTGAATCTAAAATGATTCATATAACATCGTAAAGATCACACTGGACAAACAAGTCATTTAGTATGGAAAACCTGTGAAATAGACAATCGCGCTGACTTACTTCCATTATTTGCATATACAGAGGAATATTCGATTTAACCGATACAGGATATAGGTGGAACCATTATTGAAATTAAATTCAAAATAGCTTTCTAAACGAGCAATGCGGGAATTGGTTTCAGCATAAAATATTTAGTCTATTCAGTGGTTTGCTTCGTATGCCCAATTCAACGATCATATCATTAGTTAAGTTTATGCTATTCACTAATGTCTGATTTTAAAAGTACCGTGTGCCTTTTAAATCTTTGCCGTATGGTGCTATTTTAAGAATAGTACCACCCCATATTCCGTTAGTTTTTAGTTAGCAGCGCTTTCGTCGGTAACGAAAGCGCTGGCTTGACGACCTACTTGACTTCTGAGTACACCCGTCAGTTTTTTATTTCTTTGCTCTCTTTCCATCCAAGGGTTGCCTGAAAGAGATCGCTCTTTAGTGATAAGGCCGCCCATTGTTTCTTTTTGTTGTTTTTTGTATTTTTCTTTTATTTGGTGTACAATAAAGAGTTTTTTGATTTGATTTGACTTCTGGGAAGTCTGGTGGCAAATTGCTCTGGACTGGGATTGCTGGACAGATATAGGGGAGGCCTTTGCCCAGCAGTGGGAAAATTACAGGCAGGATGTTTTGTGTCCTCCTACTTCTCTAATCTCCGGGGTGATTTTATTTATTACCACCGTTACCAATCGGATTGGTGATCGCACTAACTTGGGACAATGCACTGAACGACGCTGATTTTTTGGTACCTACATATATATCGATCCCTTGATGAGACTCACGTCAGTCGTATTATTCTTAGACCGGCACGACACGGCAGATGGATATAGTTTTTTTTTTTATGAAGTAGTTAATGGTACTGAAAATAATTTGTAAATCAGGAAATGTATGCCCAATATTGTTAGTCATGCTATGCCAACGAACACCTAGGGTGCTCTGTTCCAAAATTATAACAAGCAGTTATCGGTAGTGCCATATGTGTCCACCCCAGTCCCCTCACACTCTGATAATTATGGGATATGGTGTATAATTTGGGTCCATTATTATCGCATATTAAAGTCTTTGAACGCTCATTGCTGTGAACGTAACGCGAGGCGACCCATACAAACCAATATTTTCCACTAAGTACAAAATATTTAACACTGACGAAATCTAGGTTTTATTTGATGTATTTATTCAATTAAATATTATAAATATTGCGGCTACTCAACGATGTTTGTCAGTTAAAAGAGTAACGCTTCGATAGGTACTTAATTAAATATGACGTATTGAACAGATTTTTGCACTAACCTGCACTTGGCTAGCTAGCTAAATAAATAAGCAATAAGTGACTAGTTGACATACATTTTCTGTGTATTTTGTTGGGGAGCAGCTGAACATTGTAATAGGGTTGTAAACAAAACTGTTTACAGCCTAAACTCACTCGTCATGAGAGAAGTTTTTGTTTCTGCAGTTGGAACGTAAAAACATAAATAAATGTTGTTTTTGTCAATGTTTAATATTTATTTATATTTATGACCGAGACATATTCAGCTTTTTTCATTAAACCTACTAACTTTACATAAAATAAATAAATGTTGTTTTTGTCAATGTTTAATATTTATTTATATTTATGACCGAGACATATTCAGCTTTTTTCATTAAACCTACTAACTTTACATAAAATAAATAAATGTTGTTTTTGTCAATGTTTAATATTTATTTATATTTATGACCGAGACATATTCAGCTTTTTTCATTAAACCTACTAACTTTACATAAAATAAATAAATAAGCAAATAAGTGACTAGTTGACATAAATTTTCTGTGTATTTTGTTGGGGAGCAGCTGAACATTGTAATAGGGTTGTAAACAAAACTGTTTATAGCTCTATATTTTTGTTCAATGTTCACTTGATCAGTATCTATCTAATTATACCAATACATATTTTGTATTTGATCAGGCTTATTGGGCAAACTTATATTATGTAATTTATTATTGTATTTAATTTGTTATCCCGAAAGAGAATTATCGTACTGATTCTTAATATTTATTTAGAAAAACATAAACTAAGTCATGTGACGTGGATTGTAATCTGAAATAAATTAATTTTATCTATTTATTTAATAATAGGTGGAAGACGAATAATATCCAGGTATTACGGTCGGATGCAGATTCCACCGTAAACTGGCAGCTTTGACATGATAACCTGTCCATCTTGTTTGTGGACGTCCAACGATCCGTAGTCTCCACTCGAGAACTTTTCGGCTTCATCGGCTTACTGTTCTCCTCGCTATAAAGCCAGCCTGCATTAATGTTTATTACAAATGTTAAAGTATTGAAAGTTTCAATTGGAGCGGCGCGCTCAACAGAAATATCGATTTCATCTAAAATAACCGTAACGTTGAAAATGGTTGCCAGAATCGCTCTCAGTTACAGAACATTTTAAGTGCAGTTTTTATAGAATTTGTATTTAATTGCTGCAGAAAATAACTTGTCTTTACTCTTTATGGACAACACGATCCAGATAAACAAATAGAGTCTCTGAGCAGATTCTCCTATTGAATTTATCGGGGACCGTCGCTGTGATGTAATCCCAACTATTGTTTCCAAGCGTTGATCTATTTCGGTTCCGTTGGCTTTCCTCGGATCCATTGTGGAGAAAACGCTGTCTTGAATTCTGATCACAATTGCAAAGCCTGAATTGCAATTGATACAATTTTGTTCCATGTACGAGTCTTGATTATGTCTTTTTATTTGTTTATTAAATGATAATTTTAATGAAACAATTTAATTAAGGTCAACTGACAGGCCTGTCTGCTATCCAAAAACTAACTTTCGAATTAAATCTATAAAAAAACAATTTTTTTTCAAAAATAAGGAATTGAACTAAGTTGGAACTAAGAATAAAAAAAATTATTTAGGGACTAGGCAGTCAACATTATAAAGTAGTAATATTAATGTTTATTTGGAAATCTTAGATCTAATTATTAAGCTTCCATCATCCGTCTTAATACCGGATCATAGAGATAATTATGACTTATCTGCGTGAATTATTGGCGCCATATGCTAATTGTATTAGATTACTGAATTTAATTTAATTGAGTATAATATCGTGCATTAAATGTGATCTGATGGATAGTAATCAGTGATAGTTGTTGATTATTATTGTAATTAGTTATTTTAAAATTTTATTTATTCCGAAACTATACACAATTATTTCTATGTCTACGAGATTACCAATATACCAAACATAAATACAAGTATCTGATTTCGCAAATAAAAGTATATTTGCCTCGATACGCAATATAGTATTTTAGGTATATACATATATAAACAAAATCGCAAATGTCGATGGGTCTAAATATTTTCAATAACCCTTTTATCCAGATTTCTTCTAAAAGAATTTAATAATAAATTACACGTCGTCTTGGGCAGGTTTTTCTCTTACAAAAAACTAAACCCAAACCATTTAGCGCTCAGAGCTGCTCGGCCATTTTCGCCACAATTTTATATTTTCTTTTTCATCTTTCTCACATTTTCAGAGATCGTTAAAAGCGTTAGCAAAAAACATGATCCGCGCAAATATTCTCACGATATTAAACTTTTTAGCATTTTCTCGGCAAACAAAGATTGAACTGCCGAACTTTCTGCAATAAAGTTAACGATGTTTCTAATTAAAAACGGTAAAAGGGCATCGGGGAACCCTCCGTCAATCTCTAAACAAAAAGAAGTATATTGTTGCTTTTGTCTCACTTTTGTTAATTAGCGTCTGTTAGAGCGAGGCGGGGATATTTCAATTAAGATCACTAAAGAAATGTGTAATTTTGTTTTAATGTTTGAGATTCGCGTTTCTTTGCCAAATTATAGCCGTTTAATTGTGATAGATAAGATAATATAGATAATAGGTATAAGATAGGTTTTAAAATCAAACTGCTAAAATAATTAGGTAATAAGAAATAAATCTTAACATTATAGTAATGTGCCTTAAGATATGTAGTTATATATTGTAGCATTTATTTCAGTTTTATTTTTATGTACAAAGATAACTTGTAGTCATAGTTAGCCCAGGGAAGGTTTAAAAGGTGAGAAAACATGGGAATAAAGCGTTCGAAGCCGCGGGCGGGTCAGTTAGTGATAATAAAACGTTATGTGGTTTGATATCCAACGGCACGCCTACACTACATTATTAGTTCCAATAATAATAATGAAGCTAAATCAACAATTGGTTTCTATTGATTGTAGGAAGTTCTGTTTTGATTCATAATGTTATTTTAAACTTTAAATGTTATGGTTTTCTTAGTGAAGCTGGCACCTAAATAAATATTTGGTCGGTCAAACTTTGTTGGTCAATATTGACCGCTGAAAAGTCAAACTGGCTTAACTCAGTAAAGTCATAACATGTTTGAATTTATTTAATATGAATTATGATTGAGAATACCTACGTTAGAACTTAAAACGTAATTTAGCAACTCTGCGAACTTAGACATTATATTTCCTCTTTGTCATAAAATATGAGTTTAAATGTGTCTATCTACCCTTTTCAATTAATGCCAACCCTCGCATTAAACATCGTTATCAAAGCTAATTATGATAAAAAAGATATAGTAGGGGAGGATGGGGAATGAGTAGAGGTTACGTGATATGAAGCTCTTACCCTGAATCCTGATTGTAAAGTCGATTAGATCGATAACACTTTAGGCAAATAGATTAAAAGCAGCTGTGAGGAATCCCTGTTATAGGGCTATAATATATTGGTAGCACTGGCTATAATAAAATTAACTTTCATCATCATTATTATTTTATTTATCTTTATCATTAATGACGGCGACTTCATTTTGATGACCTCTGTGTCGTATCGGTCGCAATCTAGGAAATAAAATAACGTGATTTTATCAAGTATATTTCTCTTTATTATCCATAGAAATTATGTATGTGTACAAATACAGTACCCGTATGAGTAATTTTCGTGTCACGTAACTGACATAAAACAAGTTGAATAAATAGTTATAGTAACATATACCATAAACTGTGCGTAACGCGGGGGAAAGACACTCCCCACAAATTAAACTGAGTGCAGCCACGTTTTATATGTCCATGGATAGTGTTACATGCCCCACGGCTGGTAAATTCGCCGCTTTTTACCGATCATCGCCACTAACCTTTTTCTTTACACTATACCATTATTTCAAGTGTATTGTATTCTACCTCATAAAAAAGTATGTCTATTATCTGACTGAAGTATTAATCAATGTCTAGTTTGTTCATCAGTAAGAATTTTTGTCCATTTTCTTTAGATTTAATTTGGAATACTTCCAAACTAGTATCCGGTAACAGTAATTCCAGCAAATAAGATTTCTAGACAATACTCCCAACAGTACAATACAAACTACTAGTATTGTGCTGTTGGGTTGGGCTTTGCGTTTTGCACACAACTCGCTACTGGCGACCAAATTAAACGCAATTCTGTATCAAATTCGCCAACAAGCTGCCGCTGCATACAATAATATACCCGGATAAACCCTATTCCAAGCCGATGCATTTAAATGAACGTCGTCTGCCAATCTACCGCAGCATAGTTCTTTTCATTTCAGCTAAAAGAAAACTGGTTTCAAAAACGTTTCTCCTTAATTCCTTTTTTCCTTGTTTCAGGTTGAAAGGAAAGCATGGAGACCGTCGTCCAATATTTACTCCTTGCACTGGCTCTGACTTCAGTGCAAATATCCTACACTGAAAGCCGTCTAAATGAAAAACGCCGAGATAAAACCGAGAGACGGCACCATAGCGCGCTCACGAAAGATAATATATGTGAGATAACCAACAGGGAGTCTAAAGTGCATTGTTATTGCGTAAATACCGAAGTGAAAACTGCAACTAAAGCGGACTGTTGGGTTTTCAATGGTGGAATAGATTCTAGTGATCCAATTTGGGCAACTTTCAACTCTCAACCCCATTTAGAGCAGTTAACTTTCAACGTGAGGTCCGACGGAGCGCTCAAATTCATCCCTCTGCACGTCATTCACCGCATGAAACGTCTACAAAAGCTTTATATTCACTACGCGACATTGACTAAAATTGAAAAGAAAGCATTCTCAAATATAACGACCCTCCGAGAACTGACTCTGATGAACAACAAAATAACCGAACTCGACTTTTCCGCCTTCACAAACCTTCCTTTGCTCGTAAACTTAACCATAAAAGAGAATAAAGTGACCGAGATACAGCGAGACGTGTTCGTCGATCTTCCGAGCCTCCGGTCATTGGATCTATCGTTTAACAGCATAAACCTCGTGCACGATGTGGCCTTCGAACATCTGACCGTCCTCAACGATCTCATCTTAGAAGCGAATTTAATTACCGTGCTTACACGAGACACTTTTAGAGGCCTGGGTAATCTTACTAGATTGGATCTGAGGTCGAATAAAGTGTCTATGATCGGAGATTTGACTTTCACTGAATTGTGGAACCTAAACGAGTTGCTCCTCGATAACAACGATTTGAGATACCTGTCTGAACGGGCATTTGATGGGCTTGCATTACTCCAGAAACTGTCTATAACTGGCAATAAACTGAAATCCATCAATGAAGGGCTTTTAGAGGGAGTGCGAGGACTTGAGTTATTGGATTTGAGGAACAATGATATGGAGTATTTGACCTACGAAACTATCAAACCTATACTCGAAAATTTGAAAATGAAGACGTCCGTTCTTTATTTGAGTGGTAAGTTTTTTTGTTTTTAATTCTCATGCAGAAACTAAAATAAACATTAAGGGAACACGTAATTTACCGGTACATCAACTCAACACACTTACTGAAAGATATAACTGTATTTCGCAAACAATGGCCTATTCCCTGCAGAGTTTTAATCCCTATAAAGCCCCCTCTACATTAAGGACAATTAATGAGTGTAACAGCTCCCTTCGAATCAACAATGACGTAATAACTCGATTTAAGGACGTGTGTTTTACTCGACAACCCTATAGTTTGAGGGCAATGTTGCCATACATAAATATTTTCTCATGGATTTAATTATAACTTTTTTACTTAACGGCACGTGACTTGTCAAGCTAATGCATGATATTTTATGACGATGAATTATTGAATATTTTTTACGAGGTACTTACTAACTTTATGCTACTTAATTTTAAATTAGGTAGGTATTATTTGTTATTTAGTAATTAGTACCTCCTTAAAAATAAAATTTGCTTACAAAAAAAACTTTTATCTAGGTTAGAGTAATAAATAAGACAAAAACAAAATATCAAACTAAAATAGTGTATTTAAAAAAAAATTCAAAACTGGTAGACCACTTGGCTTGGCTGACTGTACCTAACAGATATAAAGAATTTAAGCATCTTGGATATATTATATCGCGAAAAATTTGCCTTTGACGTGAGCATTAGAATTATTTATTAGGAGCTTTTGGGTTTTAAAAAATATCCTACCTGTAACTAACAGATAAAAGTATCGCCAGACTCACAAAAAATACGAACTATAAGACGCTAAAAACGACGAAGGGCCTCAAGAATGTTTCTGGCAGACTGGTTCCAAATTAAATTATTTGTAAGCAGGTTCCCTTTAAGCTCAAATTACATTCCTATAATCTTACAAAGAATTCCATCCCTTCTTAGAAAAAGACGAATAGCAGAAAAAACTTTACCGTCATTATTATTGCAGGTAACCAGTTGACGTGCGATTGCCGACTCTCTTGGATTCAAGTTCTACGCAATGAAACTAAAAGCGAGCCTCTACGTCTTGCGTTGGATGACGTCACATGCATACCCGCTACTAGAGCTAATATTAAAACAAACGACGTTGCTCCTTCAGAAACAGTTGGATCTATTGAAAAAATATTTGAGGCTGTTGCTAACGGAGAGCCTAATCTAGATGAGATCAACTTTAAGCTTGAACCAACAGTCCAATCAGTTGTTTCGAGTCAGATTTCTGTTGTGGATATGCCGATCGATATGATGCCGTGTCCAAATGAGCTGATTCAAAAAGGTGAAGACTCTTTGATGCTCTCTTCAAAAGACGAAAGCTTCTGGCAATCCAGCTCGAGCAGTCAAACACAGATTGAAGTTTCTTTAGTGCTCACCCTGCTTGTGTATGTTTTGTAAGAGTAAAGAAATGAATATGGACTTAAAGACAGTGAATGAGTGTGCATTTAAATAAGTTTTATAATTTAAACCATTTAGATGTAAAAATAAAGACTGGTTTAGATATTTAAATTATTCTTCTCTAGAAATAGGTAGCTAAGACAAGTGATAAATTATGTAGGCAGTAGGTTCAAGAGTTTTGATCTCTATTCATACAAATCATTAAATAAGATCTAGTCTTAAAGTAATTTTTTGTATGGCATAAATATAATGCTTGCATTATTAAAGATTTTATAGAAACCAATACTTTGTCATTGAATCACTTTGAACAACACCTACCTAATTAATTTACTATTTCGCTTCTAAGGCATAGTTATATGGCACTAGTTTTAATTATAAAGAAACGTTAGACCCTAAAAGATATGTAACAAACTAACGCAAATATGTTTAATTTATTGTAAAAAGCTACAATACATTTAGCATAATTTGCGTTAGTTGGTGAAATAAATCTACTTAAATAACATTAAATACTATTTAAATGATTGACTCTTGAACAAATAGTTTTTGCGATTACGGTTTTACATGTTTATTTTGTAATTATTTCCAATTCTACTAATTTGCTTTTCTGTTGTGGTGTATTTATTAAAATAACATTTTTTACTCGTAAGCTTACCTACCTAAGAATAATACCAAAATTAAAAATGTAAATAGTAGTATTCCTTTAAACCAGCTATAATAAAATATTGAGAATATTATGTTTGTTTTATTATATGTATAAAAAAATGTATTATTATTATTTTCACAAATTAGTTACAAAATTTTTGCTTAATCGTTATTTCACATTTGGTTAGCGTAATAAATAAATGGTTAAATAATTATTTTCAGTCTAGGGTTAGAAATGTTTATTTTCTATATAAAATAATGGAGTCGCGGAATTAGATAGCAAACTTCCCTGGCACCCTTTAAACCTTCCCTGGGATACTACAACTACCTATTTTAAAACACAGAGTACCTAAATCGGTCCAACCAAGTTATTGAGTTAGAAAAATTAATAAAAAAACGTGGCATTGATTTTCATAGAATATGAAGATTTAAATTCGTAAGTCAAACGCTACGTTTTATAAATAAAAATTACAATTTAAACCAAAGTTACATTGCATTGTTTCCTAATTAGAGTACAATATAGCTCTAAGCTAACTATTCGAGACTGATTTCAGAAGTTGGCTAACGACACTGAATTATAGCGGAGTTTGGTTACCTTTGGGAAGCTGTGTAACAGTTACTTGGAAAGTTTGGCCTTCCACATGATTACAGTCGTGTTTTACTTATTTGGAGTTGTGTGAAATTATAGTTGTTTGCAATAGTTTCGCGTGTAACAAGATAAATAGGCGTGAGTCAGTGATCTGCATTATTCTATTAAGATTTATACAAGATGTAAATTTTGAGGACTCAAATATATTGTCGTTCTTTGATAAAGTAAAAAACATTTACATTATATACACAAGCACTCTGATTTACTTTATAAAAGAAAATTCTACTTATAGAAAAAAAGCGAAAATTTTAGCTCTCGAACGAGAATCGAACCCCTTGCCATCGAAAGCTAACATTCACCGTTCTCGGTCCAAAAGATTCACTAAATGTTACAGTTGATGGTTATCCGATGCTGCTGGGTGAGGCGTGTGTGGTAGGTTGATAACTATTTTATTTATTTATTTTTATTTTACCAGAACCTGCTGGATAATATTACCTGAACTAATCTACGTACGTAGGTATGTAATAATTATATCATTCATATGAATGATAAATAATTTAATACCTATACAAATGTTAATATAATATAATATATAAATATGAAAAGAAAAAGCACTTTTATTTATATTTAGCTGACGTTTTCAATCTTACATTTAAGCCTCGAGCAGACCGGATGCGTATACGTACACTTATGCGTGCATGTGCACGTACCACTGAGTTGTAATGTATGGAAATGTATGAGACAGGACACACCGCTTGCGTGACGTAGACGTGCGAATAGACGTAATGTGTAGCCCTACGGAATGCAGCTCCCATGACACAAACAGGCTGCGTGACTTACGCCATGCCTTACGCAGAACAGAGCGGCAACGTCGCATTGATGACGTTGTATTCAATGGCGCGCCATTATGGACGTCACACCGAACAAATTTGAACACGCACGTACCTTTGCAGTGCGTGCGAAATTACTGTCAGTTGTATTTTATTACAAAATGAAGGCGTATCTATGGAAACTGAACGTGTTTGTTGACACCAAAAATGGCGACAGCGTTATTATTTGTATTTTTACAGTCGGAATTTAACGAAATTCTCCATAATACGAATTTTCCGGATATATGTTGTCGACTCAGAATCAATATTTTTTTATCATTCGTTATTTAAATAAGGTTTCGATCGAGTCTACCGTACCCCTGCACGAAATTATTAATATAGAAAAAGTGATTTTTATTTTGTTTTGATTAGTAATTAATAGCGATAAAAAAGAAAAACTTATTGAAATTGTGCATAAATATGAATGTTTATACAGTCAAATCATTGTATATAGGTACATTCCGTTCATTTATATCATGGACCCATTTTTTTTGGACAAGCAGAAGTCATAATTTATTCGCGTTCCCACTGCTGGGACACAGGGACTTCTCTCTTAACGAGAGAGATTAGGCCTTAATTCACCACGCTGGCCAAGTGCGGGTTGGTGAATGACAAATGTCCTTCAAACTTTTCAAAGTTCTCAGAACATGCCGGTTTCCTCACGATGTTTTGCGTTCACCGTTAGAGCACGTGTTTTTTACAGCACACATATTTTTCCAAGAAGAAAAATCAGTGGTGCGCGGCGGGGTTTGAACCCACAACCTTCGGAATGAAAGTCGAGTATGCTCCCACTTAGCCAACACGGCTGTAAAAGTGTGTCTGGCAAGCAGAAGTATTCTGGCACAACACAATAGAAGTAATATAGCTTCTTCCTCGACAGATGAATTACTAGAACAGATGAACTCCATATACCCAATCTTCGTAACACATAGTGCACAACACCTTCAAAAACAGTAATATGGTTGCTGGAGCCGGGCACGAGGCATGCGTTGCGTTCTCAGCTCTATTGCGTAAGCGTCAGGGTAGACGTATCCGTAGCTCGGTGTGACATTGGGTACGCCGTAAGCAGGCGCGTGACAACGACGTGGTTACGTCGAAGTCACGCATACGCATCCGGTCTGCTCGAGGCTTTAAACCTTCCATGTGTTGTGAATGAAACGACAAGGTTGACCAAAGACTGCTTTATTTATCTACCCACACCAAGATTATAATTAATGAACATTAGAACTACCTACAAATATACGACATCTTCCCTGTTACATTTTTTTTTTTTTTTTATGTTTGGTACTAATATATTTATTTATGATCTAGTAGTACACACATTACTTATTTATTTTATCAAGATATAGATGACACACTGCACTGTGCTCACTAAGTAGTTTTTAACAGTAATAATTTATCGTAAACTTGCTTAGATAACTTATAATAGGTACTTAAAACTAACAATACATACAATGAACAGAATATGCTTTTAAATCATATACCTACTGATTTTATAACCATATATATATATATATAAATAGCAATATCTGATGACTATACAACGTCAGCATTTGCAAACCCATGCTATACTGGATGTTGTAGTGCCTGAGATTATAAGATGGTAATAGACAATTATATTTTTACAGCGATATATTAAATATATATAGTAAATTATATCTCCTTATAATTAGACATAGGTACCTATATAATACACAAATTACCTACATCTTAGTTTTGCGTATTTTTTCCTTTGCGACAACAGCTGCCGGTCTGCGCGTACGCACACGATGCGTGATGTTCGATGACATGTGACTCATATCAGAGTCTGAGTTAAGCTCATCATCATCATGAGGGTTGTACTCGCTGGTGTTTGTGGGAGTAACCCACAGTTCATCACCGCTGGTTCGGTCGCGGATGGAGACAGGAGATGGAGCTGGTGGAGTATCTACCGATAACTTAATTAAATGTCGCCTGTTCCGTCTATACTTCCTACCTGTATTGTCAGCTACGAAGTAGGAGCGTGGTTGCGCCGCGCGGCCGATGACCCGAGCGTGCTTGCGCTCAGCGCCGTCACTGATAAGGACGGGCTGACCTGGCAAAATCTCTGGCAGCTGTTTACATTTTTTGTCATAGTAGCTTTTATCAATTTTTTGTTTACGTAACATCTGTCCATAATTAGTTTTTGCGTTCTCATTTAATTCTAATTTATTTTCATGTGTAGGTAATCTTGTATTCAGTCGCCGTCCAAATAATAATTCGGCAGGGGAGCTGATATTACCTCGCGGCGTAGCTCGGTAATTTAAGAGACCAAGATAAAAATCACTACCCGATTCTATTGACTTAATTAATATATTCTTAATTATTTGCACACTTCGCTCGCTCTGGCCATTTGATTGAGCGTAATTTGGCGAACTAGTGATGTGCTTTATATCCCACAAAACACAAAATTTTGAAAATTCTTTTGAAGCATAGGCAGGGCCATTGTCAGTTACTAACTCCCGCGGAATCCCATGGCGTGCGAACTGGTCTCTCATGGCTGTCACAACGGCTTTTGTACCAATGTTGGACAATGGGTTCACTTCAATAAAGTTCGAAAAATAATCAACTAAAATTAAAAAATATTTACCTGCGTATTGAAATATATCCGATCCTACTTTAGCCCATGGCAAGGGTGGTATCTGATGAGGAATCAGTGGCTCACGCGTGGGACGATTCGCGCGCTCCGAGCAGACGCGACACCTGCGCACGAGTTGTTCGATGTCACGTGACATCCCCGGCCAGAACATTACCTCTCTAGCGTGACGTTTGCACCTATCTATACCCATGTGGCCGTCGTGTACGCGATTAAGCATTTCAAATCGTACACTTTTCGGAATATACACTAAATCATCCTTAAGTATAATCCCATTGAGGTACACAAAGCTTTCCCTATATGACCATTGACCCCTAACACGTTCATCGACCTCATATTTATTAACTGGCCACCCGTCTTGAATATATTTTATAATAATTGTACACTCATCATCGTCCCTTAAAGCTTGTCTTACGCGGTCTAGCTTAGAATCGCTGAACCGAACGTTTTCTAACATAAAACATGATTGTTCTTCTATTTCTTCAGATATTTTATCTGACGCTAAGTCAGGCAACGCCGCTCGCGATAACGCATCAGCTACATACATATACTTTCCAGGTGTATATACTACGGTGAATGCGTAACCTTGTACCCTTAACATCATACGTTGTAGACGCGCGGGAATGGAGTCTAGGGGCTTTTTAAACAACGCTTCTAAGGGTTTGTGGTCAGATTCAACGGTTACGTTCGGACGACCGTATACGTATTGATGAAACCGTTCTAACCCGAAAACAATGGCAAGTAGCTCTTTCTCAATCTGCGCGTACCTACACTGCGTGTCGGTGAGCGTGGCTGACGCGAACTCCACCGGCCGCCCGCCCTGCAGCAGCACGGCGCCCAGCGCGCCCGAGCTGGCGTCCACGGACAGCAGCACCGGCTCGCGCACCGAGTACAGCGCCAGCACCGGGGCGCTGCACACCGCCTGCTTTAACTGCTGCGCTGCTGACGCTTGCGCACTATCCCATAACCATTCCGAATCTTTTTTAATAAACATCTGAGCGGTTGTGCTATATCTGAATAGTTCGGAATAAATTTTGACAAATAATTGACCATTCCTAGAAATCTCTCAAGCGCTTGCCTGTTTTCCGGAACAGGCATATCCTGTATTGCTTTAATTTTATTCTTATCTATAGCCATGCCTTCACCACTAAAGACGTGCCCTAAATATGTTACCTGACTAACAGAAAATTCACATTTTTCTTTATTGAATTTTATTCCTACCTCACGTGACCTACTTAATAATTTTTTTAAACGCTCGTCGTGTTGCGCTTGTGTGGACCCCCAGCAAATTATATCATCTACAAACGAATCGACCCCCTCTAAGTCCTCCAGCAATTGACGGATTTTTGAATGAAACACTTCCGACGCGCAGTTAATCCCATATGGGAGTCGTAAATATTGAAATCTACCAAAAGGAGTCCCAAATGTACATAAATCAGCACTGGCGTCATCAAGTTGTACCATCCAAAATCCCGAGAATGCATCTAACTTACTAAATACCTGCGCGCCTTCCAGCTTGGTGGCGATCTCCGTGATGGTCGGCAGCGGATAGTGCGCGCGCTGCACCGCGCGGTTCAGCGGCCGCGGGTCGAGGCACACGCGGAGAGACCCGTCCTTCTTAGCAGCGACTACTATACCATTCACCCATGGAGTAGGATGACTTACTTTACGAATTACTCCCATTTTTTCCATCCGCTCCAACTCCTGCAATAATTTATCGCGAACTCCTAGGGGTATCTTCCTAACCGGACAGACCGACGGCTGTACGCATTGGTTTACAACAATATTATATTTACCAGGCAATTTGCCCAAACCTTGAAACAATTCCTGGTACTCATCAATATTCAAAGTATATATACGTTTCACCATACCTAGCTCTTCACAAGCGTATTTACCTAAAACACTTTGACATTTAAAATCGGCAACAACAAAACGCAACGAATAAGTAACTTTTTTGTATAAACATGTGAGATTACAATAACCAGCTATTGGAATAAAATTTCCGCAGAAAGATTGCGCCTTTGTGTTGTCTGAATTTAAAATATTTACGTTAAACCCTAATTTTTTAAATGTATCTATTGAAATTACATTTAGATCAGAACCAGAATCTAATTTAAACCTTTCTTTTGCACCTGTAGAAATAAATAATAAATTTTCATACCATTTAGAGTCCTTACGTTTCATCCCAGCAAGTGAAGACACATAAAACCTATCACCATCACATTGTTCATCGTCATCACTGTCTACACCGTAATCGACATCGGCATCGAGTTGTAACACACGCTTACGTAATTTCCGACACATATTTTTAAAATGACCTTTTTCATTGCACCAAAAACACATTGCATTCTTTGCCGGACACTTATAACTATCACAATTAGCGAAGCCGCACGCGGAACATAAAAACTTTGCAGCGGCGCGGGCGGCTGCGTCGGACCGGCGCGGCGGCCCCCCGCGGGCCGGCGGCGGCTGCGCGACGCGGCCCGGCGGGCGAGCCGCGGCCCCAGCGGCCCCTCTCCTCGACGTGCTGCTTCGTGCTCTGCTACCTGGTGGCCCACTCGGGCCCGCGCGGTCAAATCCTCGCGCATTCATCATGTCTACCATCTGAGTCTTGGTCTCCTCGATCTGTTTCTGCTCCTCCGTAGACATTTCGTTAGCCTGACAAATTCTTATAGCCTTGTCCAAAGTGAGTTCGTCGGCTCTGAGTAAACGATCACGTAACTTACTATCTCGCAATCCACAAATAATTCTATCGCGCACTAACCCGTCTTCCAGCAGTTCAAACTCACAACGCTGAGAAATAATTTTCAAGGCTGTAACATACTCGTCTATTGATTCTCCTTCATCTTGATTTCTTGTAAAGAATTTGAATCGAACCATTGTAATGTTTTGTTTCGTTTCAAAATGCGCATTGAATTTTTTAACCAAAGTATCATAACAAAATTTGCTTTCTTCCGTAGGAAATCTAAACGTTGTGTAAATATCGTAGCCTTCCGCTCCAATGAGATTCACCAGGAGACTTGACTTCACCGCCGATGACTCTTTGTCCACGCCAGACGCCTTTAGAAATACGTCAAACTGCCGCAGCCATTTTACCCACGCTTCAGCGCGACTGGCCGGGCTGCCTTGTAAACACAATTCCGCTGGCGGACGCGCGTGTTCCATTGTTTACAAGTTAAATCTCAAGATTATTTAACTTGTAAATCGTAATTTCTCACTTTTAAACCACTTTAAACTATTTAAATCAATTATTCAATTTCAAATTATTTCCGCTGTCACCATGTTGTGAATGAAACGACAAGGTTGACCAAAGACTGCTTTATTTATCTACCCACACCAAGATTATAATTAATGAACATTAGAACTACCTACAAATATACGACACCATGAACTACTAAGAACATTTAAAGACCAAAACCAGCCCGGCCGTTCTCGAGTTTTAGCGAGACTATCGAACAGCAATAGATTTTTATATATGGAAGATAAATTAATGGCACCTTTAACTTTTGTGTAATAAAGTTTTGGTTATCTCAGTTCATTACGCACAGTTTGCCAGATTTTGGCAAAATCCTTCTATTTTGGTAGCGAGTGTGATCAAGTTTAGTCACATGTGGCTAGCTGACGATTCCGACGGCTTTGGAACTGGCATTGACTGAAACAAATAACAGCTTGCTGGAGCACCGTGCCACTGCGAACAAACACGGTATTCCAACAGCGAATTTAAATTTAGAACTATTAGGTGGTTTATTTGTATTTATTTGAATGGCGTGAGTTAATAAAGGTTGCTTGTGATATTTACGTTTGCATAGTAAAGTAATATTGTATTTACAGACCCCTTCAATGTGTAAGGTCTGTAAATACGTAATAAATAGAGATTTAAACATATTAAGTAGGTACTTTATTAATTATTTCTTATGAAACCTATTGCAAATTATGATAAATGAGGTAAGTCTAATTATTAGAATAAGGACCCTTCCTTGATTCTTTAGTTTTCTTATTACATGCTTCGAAGATTGCTGCCATACATCGATCCTGCTAATCGCTTTTAAAATATTGTCTTTCTTTGATGTTAAAGTAAAAAGATTTTGGCAAAATCCTTCTATTTTGGTAGCGAGTGTGATCAATACACATGTGACTAGCTGACGATTCCGACGGATTTGGAACTGGCATTGACTGAAACAAATGACAGCTCGCTGGAGCACCGTGCCACTACCAACAAATACGGTTTTCCAACGGCGAATTTAAATTTAGAACGTTATTTGTTGATTGTGGAATTGTAATACATGGTTAAAAGTGTGTTGATTGTGACTGATCAAGGAAATAACAATATACATACCGTTTGGTGCTATACTTATTCATTGGTGGTAAGTTCGTATTATTTATTTTATTTATCAATATTTGGAAACCCAACGGCTAAAACATCAACGATATAAACTAAAATAAGAAACATTAAGCCAATAATAGGTTCTTATGATTAGGAATAATATAAATACATAAAAGTGTGAATACCTACATTATACCAAAAATAACCGTACATAACCCAACTAAACTAAATCTAACTAAGCCTAGGAATAAACGTCATTAATTATTCGTAGTTAAAGCGAAAAAGAATTAAATATTCTCTGAATTTTTTAATTTTTATTGCCATTTAAGAGATTACAGACTGACGTACGGACAGCAGAGACTCAGTAAATACGATTTCACTAATTCAGCTGTTTCTTCCTTATTGGGTTTCAATATGCCGAGTGTGCTTGGTGGCAACGGTGGTATATATTCATTTCAAAGTAATCGCAGTAATCGTGTTGGTAGTATTCGGTGAACTTAGATTTTTTAAGGTAAGAAATATGATGATCACAATCCTATACAAACTTAACCATGTATTGCTCTCATTTAATTTTGTAGCTAGATAAGGTGTTAATAATATATCCGTATCTATGTATCCGCATCATATACCTGGTTTGTAACTATGCGATATTCTATAGAGGAAATATTTGTGTGATTGGTTGATTACTAGCTAAGGCGGCAGCCAAAACTTGTCTAATGAACCCTTATGCATAACTATTGGATTAATTCGAAAATTCTTGGCCATTAGAACTATTTTATGTAATTAACGATACTAACCTTATATAATGGAAAATTTACAACTACTACACAATTTGAGAACCACCACAATAATCCAAATTATCTATTGTTCTGACAAAAAAAAATGTCAATCAATTTGTGTTGCCTAAATAATGTACCCCACTTCCACTCGGTTTAGCTAGTATTATGCACACTTCTTAGGGTCATTGTTACGTATATGAGATGTGGGTTACTGGTTAAGTCGACCGGAATCCTTTAAGGTGGCATAGTACCATTCATTTCCAACATTTTTCACTATGAAATACCCTACCCCAAACTTAACCGTTTTCAAGTTATTGAACTTTTAAAAAAATTCTCAAAAATATCATTTTTTTCCCCAATCTCCCTTTTTTTGTGACATTTGCTTGCAATTATATTCTTTTATTGCTGTTTTAGTATAGTAGAATAATGAATTTATTACTCGGAATACTCAAATCACTAGTAATTCTACCAAATTCGTCGTAGTACACGATTATGGATTGAAAAAATAATTTGATTTCTATTATTTGTCTTATTCTTCCTTCCATACTGAAAAAAAAATCTACCACACTGATTCTGCATATGTGCTTAAAATTATCTATCGTTCAATAGCTTTCTAAAAAGGTATTACAAGCTGGGTTGCTATTTTCGTACCTGGACAAAAACTTGACGAAACCCTGTCAGGTAATAAAAAATGTTTTGTTTAGTTAACCTGCGCCCTTCGAGGGATTGCCTTTACGAACCAATAATAATGCTGATATATTGATTTGTTACGGGTACTGCAATTGTGTATCATTACAAGCTCGTAATGAATACATATCACGCTTTCCCGACCGCCGAGTGCCGGACCTAAGCGTATTTGACGGAGTTTACCGACGACTTAGGGAAACTGGCTTTGTTTCTAGAAGACGTTCAGACTTAGGTAGATCACGTCGTATTGATGATGTTGAAGAGCAAGATAATGAAATAGTTAGACTTTTTACAAGGCACCCAACTACTTCAACTAATGCTGTTGCACGAGAACTTGGTGTTTCACAATGGAAAGTATGGCATGATTTAGTAGCGAGATGCCTACTATCGCACTTAGCCGACTTTTACAAATTTTCACACAATAGGTTGCATAACGACAACTTAATGAAACCTCAATATAAGTAATCGCACCACGCTTACTTTTTTTATTTTTTTACTGAAAAATAGCAGCTTTCCATATTTTTCTCTCATCGTTTCGAAAATATCATGATGCCTATTTTTGTACAGTCTATTTCGTAAGTGCAAGGAAACTAAAAATAAATGTCATCGTTTCATGTCATATTATTACTTATGTCATTAAATTCCAGCGTTCGAGTAAATGGAACGAACAAAATGAATAATAATTTTATAAAATATATTCATAACTGTGACGTTGTTCTAATTTAAAATACTAAGGTAAATACGTACATACAATATATGTATAGCTTTCGTACTTGGTGTAAATTTAAGATAAGCCACACACCTAGTTAGTTATTTTTCTTATATTAATCAGTGGGCGTTGCGATCTGCGACAAGTTTTATACTTTTGCAGGTCACTGCCTATTTTGTTATTCGCCTCAATTATATTCCTTAATAAAGACTTTTTATGTTTATGTAATCAGTATTAATAATTATGTTTGTAACAGGGTTCTTGGTCATTGTGGCGTGGCGGACATAGTCACACACGCCAAAAAGCAAATAAAAATGGCTCTAAAATGTATTTGGCGATGCTCTTATAGACAATGCTCAGGATCCATTACTTTATTTCTGTTAGAATTCAAATAAAAACGACATACCTTCGGTATAATTACAGTTTTGTGTTTGATTGTACATTCAGTAGGCAACACAAGTAAATAATATACCGATTGAAATGAAAGTAGGCATTATGCGACCATATGGTCTATTAAGAATAATGTTTGACGAAACGCAATTTTCGGCATAGTGCGATCACTTGTATGGAAATTTCAGAATGTTGTCCTTGCGCTACATACTGCAAGTAAAAATTAAAAAAAGAACTAAGTGCGATAGTAGGCATCTCGCTACTAAATCTATGGGGTACACACTGCCGGTCTCTGCCCTTATCACTTCACGCCGGTACATGTTATTGAAGAAGGAGATCCCGTGAGGAGTTGAATTTTTGCTGATTCATGCTACACGCCGATTTGGAGGAAACTTTGGACAGACGAGTCCAAATTTGATAAAGATGGGATAACCAACTACCATAACTTACCTAATTGGGCTTTACTTTCTCCCTGATAATTTAAATGGGGTAGCCTATGAAGACTTTTTGAGGCAAAACCTACCGGATTTACTTGATGACATACCACTTGCCCTTATGCGAGACATGTGGTTTCAACACGACGGATGCCCCGCGCACTACCGAAGAAGTGTCAGAGAGTGGCTAGATAATAATTATGCCAACAAATGGATTGGACAAGGAGGACCTTCCAGGACCCTTCTCCAGGACCTTCTGGAGATCCAGACTTGACTCCTATGGATTTTTATGTGTGGCCATATGAAATCTTTAGTCTACAATGAGACTAACCCAATAACTTCAACCCATATTTTGAAACAAAAAATTATTGATGCTGCTAACGAAATAAGACGAAAATTAACCACTGGTGTAGTGAAAAGTGGGTTAAGACGCAGAATGCGAATAAAAAATACAAAATGCAGGCCAACACATAGAAAATGTTCTGTAATTAATTAATTAACATAATTATTTTCTTACTTGGGTCGTTTTATTTACAAATTTCCTAGTACCGTAATTGTTTACTAATTTACTTTCATCAATGTTTTTGTCCAGGTACGAAAATAGCAACCCAGCTTGTAATACCTTTTTAGAAAGCTATTGAACGATAGATAATTTTAAGCACATATGCAGAATCAGTGTGGTAGATTTTTTTTTCAGTATGGAAGGAAGAATAAGACAAATAATAGAAATCAAATTATTTTTTCAATCCATAATCGTGTACTACGACGAATTTGGTAGAATTACTAGTGATTTGAGTATTCCGAGTAATAAATTCATTATTCTACTATACTAAAACAGCAATAAAAGAATATAATTGCAAGCAAATGTCACAAAAAAAGGGAGATTGGGGAAAAAAATGATATTTTTGAGAATTTTTTTAAAAGTTCAATAACTTGAAAACGGTTAAGTTTGGGGTAGGGTATTTCATAGTGAAAAATGTTGGAAATGAATGGTACTATGCCACCTCAAAGGATTCCGGTCGACTTAACCAGTAACCCTGTATAATAAAATAATGCATTTATACAATTATGTATTTGTGTCATAGCATAGTAATTATGTAATTGTAAAGTATATACAACAAACAAAGTTTATTATATTATCTAGCCCTATTTAAAATTACATAAATTTATTGTGTATACCTTTTAATTATTCATTTTTGAAATTATAAGTTTGTTGTGATGAAGTAAAGCTTTTCTTTATTTTACTGTTATGGTATAATTTTAGAAATCTAACACGTGAGACGATTACGAGTATAGTTCTAAGTTTTTCTGATGACGGCCACTTCCTAAAACTTAATCAAATTTTTACGTAAAACATGCACCTTACAGGTATGGATATTCCCCGAAACAATTGGAGCAGTGATGAGACAGAGAAGGAAATCCAGCTAGTTTCTGACAGCAAATTATGCTTGGAAGATCGACATGAGGATCAATATAGTACCGACTTAGCTCCCTACGTTCGTATCAGAAAATTACTTAAATTTAAGTCAGACTTAGACAGACACGAGGTGATGAAGAGACGAACCAGTATGGGTAGAATCAACTTCATCAATTTAACATCTTTGATTTCAATGAATGCGCAAACTTTAGAAACACATTTGGACGAATGTATTACTACCAATATATATCCAAATAATAAAGATAATAATTATACATCTATCCCAAATTACTTCACAAGAAATATAATATTTGATTACAACTCTATAATTAACATAGACTGTTTAAATATTGAGACATGGAAACTGCAGAAAATAACTAAACTTAAAAAGTTTAGACATCTGTTGACACACCCAGTCATAACAAGCTTTTTGCATTTAAAATGGCAAAGAATAAGCAGATTAATCTACGCCAACATAATAACCTACACAACTATTTGGATATGCCTTATACTGTACATCATCTTTGGATACGAAAAGGACAGACTTGAATCCTTAGAGACGCTGTATTATGCAGGTGTACTGATCGGAACAGCAATACTATTTTGTCGTGAGATTGTCCTACTGGTAGTATCGCCAAGCCAATACTTGTGGAGAATAGAGAATTGGATAAAGATCATACTGATTATTATAATGATATTGATATCAAGCAATATATTAACTGAAGTATCGACAAAACGACAGTTATCTGCAGCAGCCATTCTATTATCATCAGCGGAAATGGTGTTACTTAGCGGGCAGTTTCCATTTCTTTCCAAGTATATTTTAATGCTAAAAACTGTTTCGTGGAACTTCTTCAAAATTTTGCTATGGTACTGCGTTACGATAATTGCATTTGCTTTGAGTTTTTATACATTGTTTAAAAAAGTACCGGAAGTACCTGATATGATTAGAACCAAAGAAGACAATTATGAAAATTTATTTGATAATATTGGAGGTTCTATTTTCAAGACCATTGTAATGATGACGGGTGAGTTCGAAGTCGGTTCTATCAAATTTAGTTCAATTCCAGTTACAAGTCATATCATTTTCATTATGTTTGTTTTTATGGTTCCAGTAGTTCTTTTCAACTTACTTAACGGTCTTGCTGTAAGCAACATTCAGGAAATCGAAGCAGATGCAGAGATCTTAGGTATTATAAGTAGAGTGGAACTAATTTTTTACATAGAAGGTCAATTATTATCGACATTAAAGGAGATTTTGTTGTTTCTCCCAAAATTAGCTTGGATATTTACAAAAATAAAAAGGCAAATATTATTATATCCCCATGTTATGCCACAATGCAGAATATTAGTGGATATCCAATTATCTGAGTATACAACGTTATGTGGCCAATACATTTCAGATATACGTTTACATCCAGTTCCCACCAGAATTCATCTAGATCGTAAAATTATAAAGAATGCACAACTTTTATTAGCTAAAAAACATGCAACAGCACAGAGTATTGAAATTATATTATCAAACAAAATAGAAACATTACATGGACTAATGGAATCAACAAAATCAGAATTATTTACCAAAATAAGCAAATTTGAGTCAATATTAAAGACATTAAGAAACCCAACCAAAAATTATGTCAATAGATTTCGAGTCAGCCGAAAAAATAAAAAAGTTGGTATTCATGTTTCTGTCAAATAAATTAACCTATTTACAAATTCAAACTTTAAATTACACTGCAGACAAACAAATGACATGCGTAAAATACAACATCAATGCTTCCTATTATTTTATCGTCCGGTTAATAACTTTAAGAGGCCTTTTACCGAAAATCGCGAAATTGTTCGGTTTTCTCGTCCTAATTCTATGGTTTACGTTAGTTGTTTGATATTACAATTACATCTTTATAATAGTTCGTTTTCTCTTCTACAAAAGTAGTAAGAAACATTTTAGATAACTTGTTTATATATTGAGTAATAATCATTCTCCGGATACATGTTTCGTAAAAAACGCTCGAAGACCTGTTTTCTTAGCTCTAATTTGTAGATTCTAATGAATATGGGCGATCAAACTATTTTTTATTATGTTACGTATATCCTATTCTTCATTTAGAGTAGAGTACATTTTCGTTAAATGCTTTTATTCTAAAGATATACCGAATTTAATATCGACCGAAAATGCTTCGAAACAAACCTCAATAACTCCGAAGTTCTAAATCAATGGGACGTCATATTTATATCAAAATATTTATCAACATTTGCTTAAACTATGATATTAATTTTAATTTGTAGAACGGTTTTGGTAATTTTTTATGAATAAAATAAAACTACCATAATTTAGTAGTTTTTTCATTCAGCCGGCTTTTTCCATTTAGTACCGCGCGAGCGCTTGTCGAGGTCGGACCTATGTCGGTTGTTCTTGAATAAAATATAGAAATATTTCGTAAAATGTCAGTGTGTGGGACTGTCAATTGCTGTAAAAACGCTGTTAGTGTGCGTGTATGTGTTATTGCGATACTACGACCGACATAAGTTGATCCGTTGATAACGATCAATTGTTATTTTTATTGATAACGGTCAATTGTTGTTGTTGCTGGCCTAAGAATTGTACCAAATGTTGCTGGCCTAAGAATTGTACCACATCATTGTCATCTTGTTTTACCTTATTTATTTGGAGGTTATGCTGTAGGATGTGGATTGCATATCTAAAGTTATCTATCCTAATTAAAAAACAACAGGGCAACTTTTTTTGGTGAAACCGTCCAACGACTAAATGTAATTATGCCTATGATTTTTTTAGATTATGACTAACTTGCCGACCCGCCGACAGCTGCGCTTGCGTTTTTACGTTATTTACTAGTTTATGTTTTATAGCCTTTTTCGATCATTTTACTATCCAATACTGAAATCATATTTTAAATCGGACCCGCGGTTCCTGAGTAGCACGTTCAAACAAATAAACAAGCAATCTCCTCAGCTTGATAATTGTAGTATAGATTTCCATAATATTTATTACAAAGAAAATATTCCGTTTTTTTTTGTTCTTATTTTTATCGAGTATCCAATATGTAAACAAAAAATAATGTACCTTTCTAATAAATATATCGACGGTGGAAAGGAAAAACCCTTGAAGCGACAATTTTCAAACTTTACAGGAGAGCCGATCAAAGTTTTTATTTTCCGAAAATAAATCATAAAAAATTTGTGTTTGAAGTTAGAGCGACAGGAAAAAAAATAGTTTCTTTATTTTTTATTTACTACCTTACTATTAAACATCGAAAAATATACAACCATGATAAATTGATTTAGGCGTCGCTTAATTATTTAACGGTGAATACAGCGGACGGAAAAACGCATTAAATGCAACTTGAGTATTCTGACAAACGCAAGGAAAAACACATTAAGCGACAAGCTATGTATGATTTAACTAGGAGGTAAAATAACTGAAGCGTATCGAGCATAACATACAGGGTTCCGGAAAAACCAGTTAAGTAAGAAAATCATAGTATGCTAAGTACAAGAAAAACACGTTATGCGCTAGCTATGTAATAATTTAAAGCTATGTTTTTAACTGAAGTCCCTACTTTGTTTCCCAAAGATACCAAAAAAACAAGACTATTGAGATACAACAGTCTTTTATTTATTAAAAACTTCTGGTATTTTAACATTTTGCCTTTAAAAAACCGGGTTATTGTACATTTGCCACAAAGTTAGTTCGTCACGTTTTTAAAAACTCCATACATTGAAAGTAAATTCGTCATAGGTAGGTAAAGTACATCATAAAGTAGGGTTTGCATGTAAGAAGGCGAATGGTGTTTAGCGCTCGCAATGATTATTTATTTATTTAATCGCTATTTTATTCGTACTTGTTGATGGGTTTACGAAGTACATAAGCATTTTTCGTGTGGCATCAGTTTTAGGTTTCAAACTTTAGAAATTTTACATTTAATTTTAAACTAATGCAATGTAGCGCTATAGAGTGATAATTAATTATTATTTATTAATTGCGTTGATTTCGTGGCACTTATTATTTATAGAATTTTACTTTTTGAAGATGTTTGTCAAAAAGGCAAAATTTTCATAATCCTGATCATTAAAAATGAATATCAAATTATATGAAATTTTATTTAAAACTATCTATGAGTGTGAAAACATCAATTTTGTTATATCCTACTTATTAAATGATTTTCCTGCTGTCTCTACGGAAAGACATGTATGACGAATTTACACATCCTTTTTTTCATGACGAATTAACTTTGTGGCAAATGTACAATAACCCAAAAAACCATTTCAAGCGAAGTATAGATACCTAAATCACTATTTTGAGTGATTTTTTTTTTATTGGAGATAGACCCTTGCTTGACCACAATCTCACCTGATGGAAAGTGTCGATGTGGCCGAAGATGGATCGCAAGGGTCTAGAAGGTACCTATTTACTCGTGACTTGAAGAGACCCAGATTATATGTTTCAGGAAAAACAGCAGCAGGCAACGCTTTCCAAACTTTAGCAGTGCGAATAATGATCTGATCAAATCATACAAAAGCGTCATTAAGTCATAAGAATAGGAAATGATTCGTAATAATTGTGATACAGAATTTATAGTTCTTAAAGTCTTCATAAAATTTAATAGGTTTATAAGTTTAATGTACAAACGTACATTCAACTTATAAACATTGCAAACGCAATACAAAACCGCTACGTTGTGTTGTAAACGACCAACTTAATCAACATTGTTAACAACATCACTATCTTTATGAGTCATCATCATCATCATCATCTCAGCCATTGGACGTCCACTGCTGGACATAGGCCTCCCTATATGACTTCCAGCTACTGCGGTCGCTAGCAGCCTGCATCCACCGCGAGCCGACCGCCTTCACCAAATCATCAGTCCACCTTGTTGGTGGACGCCCAACGCTGCGTTTTCCGATCCGTGGTCTCCACTCGAGAACCTTTCGGCCCCATCGGACATCTGTTCTCCTCGCTATATGGCCTGCCCATTGCCACTTCAAAGAGCTAATCCGTTGGATAGCCCAACGGATTAGCTCTTTGAAGTGTTGGTGACCCGCGTTCTCCTACGGATCTCCTCATTTCTGATTCGATCTCGTAGAGAAATAGCATAGCCCTCTCCATAGCCCTTTGAGCGATTCTGAGTCTGTTGATGAGGCCGATAGTGAAGCACCACGTTTCGGATCCGTATGTCATCACTGGCAACACACAAAATCTTTATGAGTGATTTGATCAGATCATAATATTACAAAAGTGCTACGTTGTGTTGGTCATTTATAACACAACATAGCTCTTTTGTATATCAAACCTACGTAAAACTTATAAACCTACTAACTTTTACTAAGACTTTTCAAAAACTTTAAATTCTGTATTACACGTATTATTAGTATTCTGTATTGACGTGCCTCAACGGCGGTTCACCGATGACTGAAGCGCCACGTCACGTGCAATACCCTCATATAGGTGACGCCATTTACACAAAAGAGACCGAATTTCATTGCATGTAGCGACAAGACTTGTTTTGAATGGTTATTTTAAATACACAGTATCGTAAATAATACTTACTTTAACCGACTATCGTTTTCATTTATGAAGTCAGCGTAATTAAACTAACCGACGATTCGGGAATAAAAGACGATGTCGGTTAATTTAAATATTTATGTGGTATTTTTGTCTATGTTTACTTTAACCGACACCACTGCTTTTTACAGCGATTGTCGAAATAACTGAAATCCATAATATTTTATAACAATCATGCTGGAAAAACGCATGAACTCCATGATACAGATATAACGTAAGCAAGGAAAAACAAATGTAGCGACCGGGCACCAACGCAATAGGAGTAAGCAAAAACAACTTAAATGTTTAAAATAGGATTTCATATGGCGAAGAAAAACGATTTAAGTAACCTATAAGATTCGAAACAGAAAAGGAAAAATACATCAAATAACAATCTAACTATATAGTCGGTACTTCAAGCGGTAAATGAACCAAAAATGCCAACATTCTTTGTCACTTCATTTAGCGTCTGAAAAAATTGAGCCTAAAAGTGCCATTACTTGAAGCGACACCAAAGTGGTCAGATCGCCACGAAACCAAGACCAATCGACGCAGAAAAATTCACTGATTTCAAATATGTAAAAAAGTCATTTTCGACCAAAGTGTCGCTTCAAGTGTTTTTCCTTTCCACCGTCGATATTATTTATTGTAAACATTAAATATGTACCTTTCTAATAAATACAGGGCGTCCCAAAGTTATGGGCCATGGAGGGGAAGTACCTTAAATATCGTAGATAGTGAATTTTGCTCAAACAAGACTTCATTTTATTTTTAAAAGTTAGTAATTCTGCATTCATTGATTTTCTAAAAATTACTTGCTTTGTCTGGGAATCGAACCGACTTACATGTAGAAAAAAAATACTCGATTTTTATGATACCAATCGAAAGAAAAGCTAAAAAATAATAACTCTGCTTAAGTAACATAGTATTTTAAAAGAAAGGAACAACGTGAAATTAATTATTTTAATCAAATAAAAAACATGAAACATTATTTTTTGTAACAAAACAAGCAACTTAAATATATATAGGTAATATAATTTATTTGTTTTGTTATAATTAGAATTTGTATTTAGTCCGTTCAATTTAGACTTTCGAACTTACATAAAGTCCCAACATTCGACAAAAAAAAACATTTAATTACAAACCTACACACCAAATTTCAGAAGAATCGGTTTAATAATGAGCCCATAAGATGAGATGAATGAGGACATTTAACTTCAATAAGACTATTTTCAGTTTTATTCTTATATGTATAGATAATTATTAATCATGAATGTTTTAATTTAAAATTATGTACTTAATTGATTACAAATAATCAATCAGATTTAAAATAAATATTGATAGAATAGAATAGAATAGAATATACTTTATTGTACACCACTTAAACATAAACATACAATACAAACTTAAGACTAAAACATTTGGAGTACAATGGGCGGCCTTATCGCTGTAAGCGATATAGATGATATTATTAAGATAAAACATAATTGATTCAAATATTGAAATAAAAATATCCGCCATTTTGAATTTAGGAAAATATATTAAACACCTATCAATTAAATAAAAACATTAATATAATAATTATTTCAGAATGAAACTGAAAAAAATCCACTCAATAAAACGGAATTTATTCGATGCCATTTTCTACAGATCTAAAATAATTATTAGTATATTTGTATGTTTTCGATCGACGAAGTATCAAGATTATTTAGTATTTTTCATAGAATTCGCGTGACGCGCCGGTCACGTGGTGCATAAAATATCCAATTTCGCAAAACTTCAAAAAATTAACAGGGCTCTTAATATATAAAATAAAGTCATATTCGTCACACTATTTATAAAGCACAAAAACAGCTGAATCATTTGTTATGGAAATCGCTGAAGAGATAGCTTAACCTGGAGAAGTCATCATCATCATTTCAGCCAACGTCCACTGCTGGACATGGCCCTCCCTTAAACATCTCATGTTGTTTCGCTCGGATGCAGCTTGCATCCACCGTGAACTGGCAGCTTTGAACCAGATTTAACCTTTTGGCTAAATCTGGTCAAAGCTGCCAGTTAAAATTCTTTTTCTTTTTTTCTTTCTTTTCGTAACTTTTAATATCTTTTTTAGATTCCATAGATATTAAAACTTACGAATAGAGAAAGAAAAAAAGAAAAATAATTTTATTTCACTTAAGATACTAATATGCATTTGATACCTACATTACATAATTTGTTAGATTTAGATTATAAATTATAAATTACTTAGTAAATGGTATCGAAACCGAGCTTTACCTTTGCACTAGGTCTCAGTAGAGCCTGTGTGGCGAAGTTACAGTAAATTCGCTTTCGATTAACACAGACTAAGATTTTTAATGTTTATAAGCCATATCGTTGTTATAGGGATCAAAGTGTACTGAAATTTAAGACTAAAACTGAGTCTTTTATTTTAAATTAAGTCTAATTAACTCATAGCTTAAAGAGCATACAGTTTTCAGTTAACATAAGGATAAGTACTGCTCTTCGTATACATAATTTGAAAATACATTTTGTACCACTACAATTAAAGAGTTTTTATGGCCTATTATGTTCTGGTGTTATTCTGGCGTCTGACGTCCACCAATAAATTAGTAAGATGATTTGGCTAAAGCTGCCAGTTCACGGTGGACGCAAACTGCATGAAAACGTAAAGGCAGAAACACATTATTAACACCCGACGCCACCCGATGAAACGTGATGCGTGTTGAGTCGAATCAAATGTATGGTTTTCTATAGACCAGAAACACACTTTGAACACGCGACCCGACGCCACGCGCGCACACGTCACCTGATCCAGACGGGTTACCACAAAGTTAGTTCGTCACGTTTTTAAAAACTCCATACATTGAAAGTAAATTCGTCATAGGTAGGTAAAGTACATCATAAAGTAGGGTTCGCAGGTAAGAAGGTGAATGGTGTTTAGCGCTCGCAATGAATATTTATTTATTTAATCGCTATTTTATTCGTACTTGTTGATGGGTTTACGAAGTACATACGCATTTTTCGTGTGGCATCGCTTTTAGGTTTTAAACTTTAGAAATTTTAAATTTAATTTTAAACCAATGCAATGTAGCGCAATAGATTGATTATTAATTATTATTTATTAATTGCGTTGATTCCGTGGCATTTATTATTTATAGAATTTTACTTTTTAAAGGTGTTTGTCAAAAAGGTAAAATTTTCATAATCCTGATCATTAAAAATGAATATCATATTATATGAAATTTTATTAAAAACTATCTATGAGTGTGAAAACATCAATTTTGTTATATCCTACTTATTAAATGATTTTCCTGCTGTCTCTACGGAAAGACATGTATGACGAATTTACACATCCTTTTTTTCATGACGAATTGACTTTGTGGCAAATGTACAATAACCCATCCAGACGTACCAGATCTGCGTGTTGCCCATGGTGGGGGTAAACACGCCATTCGACGTGAGCGCGCAGTATGTTTCTAGACAACACTCGACGCCACGCGTCATTCGTTCGAGAACTGTCACTTTATGTCAATTTCATATTACATTTTTGCATTTATTTAGCGAAATGATGATGAAATGCTAGTATGTCGTGGCGTCGCGTGTTGGTAATATGCACGGTGCACGTCAGGTGTCGACACGTCGCGTCGCGTCGGGTGTTAATAATGTGTTTCCTACTTAATCCTATAAATAATTAAGAGATCTATGTCTAGAAGTAGACGTCCGATGGCTGAAAATATGATGATGATTTATGCAAAGTTACCAAAGTCTTGCCTAATTGCCAGACTATAATTGCTAGCAGCAATAATAGATGTAGCAACGATTGGAGACCAATCAACGACGGAAACTATCCAGCTGAATCCACTGCAATTAATATCGGAATGCACTTAGCAGCTAATTTGAAACCTATTTCGCTTTTGATTATTTAAGTGCTTGGCTCAGCCCAAGATTATTTGGATATTGTATTTTAAGGAACTATATATGTAGTGGTCATTTGGAACTATGTAGTTGTTTTTTATGTGGTGGTTATTTGTATTTATTTGAATGGCGTAAGTTAATACAGGTTGCTTGTGCGATTTACGTTTACATAGTAAGGTAATATTGTATTTACAGACCTAATAAATAGAGATTTAAACAGTTTTAGTAAATAATTTATTAATTATTTCTTATGAAATCTATTGAAAATTATGATAAATGAGGTTAGTCTAGTTATTAAAATTAAGACCCTTCCATGATCCTTTAGTTTTTTTATTACATCCTGCGAAGATTCAACCATACATCGATCATACCAATCGCCTTTTTAAATACTAAGTAATGTTTAAATTTTGAAACGAAAATAATAATTATTAAAAAGCCTTTAAATAAGTTATTTTTTAAATAGACTAAGTTATATAAAAAGCTTATAAGTAGGTATGTAGTTCACAACCTGTATACCAAATAAATACACAAAACTGATGCGTCATAAAATTAACGAAATTGTCATAAATATTAATATGTAGTTGTTTCGTATTTGTTAAGCTTAACATCTGAACATACAAAATAATTAGTAGATTTATTGGTTAAAGGCGTTGACAAGATCGACTTATATCTCCATAATGTACGTCGCGCCTAAGACTTTGACTTACACCACACCAAAACGTAATAAATATTAATGGAAGTAGGGAAGTAAAATACGAATAACACATATTCCATAGCGCCAAGTTCACTTCAAATTGCCACTCGCCTGTTAAAATTATTCCTTACGCAGCCAGGGCAGTTTGCTTAATTGGCGGATGCTTGTTTTTGATTTAATAATTAATAATGCCTTACCTGAGATGTATGTAAGCTGCGGATCGGAAACCTCTAAAATATGAAAATCTGTATGATCTCTATTGTTTCATTATTTTGCTCTTGTCAGACTCTCATGTTAGTTCTTATGATTTAGTTTTTAATTCTGTAAGTACAATCTAAACTAAGGCATTAGTTTTTAAGAAATTGAAATGTTATATTGGTTGAATAAATAAAATTTCAAATTTATTTTATGTTTGTCTTCTTCTGCAAAAGAGTGTAGAAAAACTAATTTAAATAATAAATTTAAGGTATTATCAAATTTATTATTAATTTCTCCACACTATTTTACACGGGAATAAAGGTCCGCTTTCAAATGCATCATCAGGTCAAAGTCAAAGACCACATTCGACCCGTGATTATCGGCCCGCATAATAAATCTACCGAATAGTTGTCTGCATTCGGCCCATTCTATTTTTTTTTATAATAAAATTCCTTCCATACCACTTTTTATCACTGGATTCGGCCCAATTTTTTATATACCTACATCAATTAAATGCATTTTAGTTAAAAAAGCTAGCGCAAAAACACTTAATGTTTTTGCGCTAGCTAACAAGTCTCAATCACATACATATTTTACCGCTATTATTATCCTTCCCTAGTACCCGCGGCTGCAACCCCAAATTAAACACATGGAACGTATGTCCCTCTCATATTTCTACCAAAAAACATTGCAAGCGCTTGTGTCTGCGTGGAATGACCACAACAAAACGTCACACAATATATCAGCGACGTCAATACCATACAAATGTAATTTCCACCCAGTGGTACAATCGTTAACAGTTTTTTCATTGTATCTAGTTAAATAGTCTCATTCGGGCACACAAATTGTAATTCTTTTCTGCATTACTGACCTGTAGAGTTTTCTTTTCTTTTTATGTTGATTATAATCAAATAAATAAATTTACGTATAAAGATAAATCGCAATATATGCAATCTATATTTAGATTTCTCATACGAATGACTGCTCAAAATAAAAAATGTATTGTCGCTTCATCAATTATTTAAACTGAAATTGAAATCACTTTTGCGAGTGACTGTTCGACCATTGTTTCCAGCCCCCATTCAGACGCATTGTAACAGCTCAATATTATTCCCGACAATGGTAATGATCGTCAAACAGCATTAAACTGTCGAAACTGAATCAAATTACACTTTTCTGACGTTATTCTGGCAACAAATCAAGTATTTAATAAGAGCCGCGCATTGTGTTTATTTCGGGACATAAATATTCTTTATAGTGGGGTTATGATTAACTTCGTAATCCTGTATTAAGAAGAAAGCACTTTGTTTACACAACGCTAAGTTTCTATTGATCTGGATTGTTGCTAGTTGTGTTTATTTTTGAGTTATGTGGAGTTTTTTTTAAGATAGCAAAACGCTCTCTTTTCCAGCTTAGTAGTTTGTACATTCCCAAGGTGCATATAATGGAAAAGGATCTCAGATTTTACACGAAAAGTCTCAATATTCTGTGAAAAACTTGCGGTATCCACCGACCATATTAAAGGGTATATTGAAATTCTAGTAGGTAAGTAGGCCAAAGAGGATCATTTACACCAGTGAATCTTCATATTTTTATACTTCTTATTTTTGTATAGTTTATTATTTTATTTAGATATTTTCTCAAATGGTACATTATATAGCAATTGACGCTATTATCCGTTCTCCAACAATTAACATAGATTTAATAAAAATATTTCCAAATTTTAAAAAGGTTTTAAAAAGTAAAATTAGGAGTGGTTCAGGTGAGAACCACTTCGAGGAAACCTAAGATAGCCCTTGCATACTAATAACTACAAATACTTATCAATAAGTTTTTTTATTGTTTAAGGCGCTGTCAGTGGCCCCCTGTAATTAAAAGAACATAAGTTTCTAGAGTATAAATCATTGTATCTTTGTTGGGAGTCCTTTAATAAATAAATAAATAAAAAGGCGCTGTTGTTGACAAGCTCATTGAACTTTTTACTCTCGCTAACTATTTTAAAATCATTATAATTTTAAAGATGTTTTATATTGTAGGTATCCAAAAAATAGAAGAAAGTTATTCATACTACAATTTTCTTGCAATTGAATTGTGGTAAATGGACGCGATGTCAGTTACAAAAGACGTAAGTATAAGTATATTTTTGAAGGTTTTACTGGGAATTAATAATAACAAATTTTTAACAGTAACGAAAACAAAATTTCATACAAAAATTTTAAGGTTTATTAAATAACAAATATTAAAAGGATATATACAAATATAATACAAAAAAACTGAAAAATTGATGGAACCTACATTTTTATAATAAATTCAAAAAATTCGATATAACTATTTAATTTTTTACTTTTATGTCGATCTTTCTGTAATATTTACATAAGAAACATAAAGTTTCCATTTTGATGTAACGACTCGTTTTAAATATTGCCAATTTATCAGTTACGCCGTTTTGCCAAGTGCTCTGATGTAAACATGGATAAAATGAAACGGTTCGCACTTCGACGTGATCGCTCCAGGGAATTCTTTAGCTCTTTTGTTGTGAGTTCGTTCACCAACGTATACCGAATACGTATTCAATTCATACTTTGCACATTGTAAAATAAAATATTTATATTTTGGTGTTTCGTTAATGTATTTATAATTTTTTTAAGCTATAAGCTAAGACTTAAAAGCACCCAAACCAAATAGCGGAAACTATACATCGACTTAAAAATATTGTGTCTATAAGAGGACTGATTGTAAGATGTGAACACAAAATGAAGGTGTGTTTTGTTAATTATGGAAATGAACGATTTTTAAAAAACTTAAAAAAAAAATGCTAATCTATCTAATTACTCAATGGTTTTTGTTGTAATTTTAGATATTTCGTCACATATACACCGATACCGTGTTTATTTTAATGGATGTTTATTGTAAAAGTGGTGTTCGTCCCGGACACAAAGTTGGCATTGTTACTCACAGATAGTGCATATGGCGTGTGGTTAGCATTAAAAATGTTACCACAAAACCATCTCCGAACACGAAACCAATTTGAATCAGAATCGGTCAGAACACAAAACACACAAAAGCACTGGTACAATCCGGACGTTGCATCAGAGAACTAGGTCTTACCCAAACACTAATCAGTATAAAAGTAACGCATATGCCGAGCTCTTTGCTCACGTGCAATCCCCGTAAAACAAGAACACGTGTACTACTCACGTCTACTTCATCGGGCTTTCATATTATGAGGTGAGGTGTGGCTATGTTGGTGGAGTAGCGAAGAAACTAACACCCATATTCTTAGTCGTTTCCTCATAATATTCCTCCACTCAAAAATAAACAAGCATTGATCGTCTTGAGTGGTCTTGAGGGAATTTCAAGGTTGGTTATGAGGTACCTTACGTTTGACAGTTCCCACCTTGCCTTGAACTTGAGGTGAGCCAAAAAAATCAAGTGGAGGACGTTTTTGAATATGAATTTGTTCAAGTGAGGTTGAGTCGAGTCTGGAAGAAACGACTAAGAATATGGGTGAAAGAATTATAACCTGTTTATGAATATTTCTTCTTTCGTAAACTATAAAGATAAATCACAATCGATTCTGTCAAAGTTGCAGTCAGCAGGACAAACTGCTACAAAGAGAAACCATAGAGCAAAATAACTGGCAACAAAATATCCATTTCATCTTATACAAAATTTTAAAAACAATTTGTCAACTTTGGTGCAAGCATTGACGTAAATTTATATAAGTTTTTAATTAGTAGAATGTACATTAAATCACTCAGCTTTAGATTATGAGCCTGTATCATGGGCACACCTAGTGTTAGAAGATAACTTCTAAAATGTCAAATGTTTACCTGTCAAACATTATGAAACTGAAAAACTTTCCCTCTAGAGAAGCCGAATGAATAAGGGATGTTCTTTATGAGAATCAAATCAACTAACTTCTAAATTAATATCTCGTTTACAAATATAAAATTAAGTATGTTTAAGCTGTTATCTTGGTGTTATTCTAGCCATTTCTAATTCAAAGTGATTCGGATGTTTAAAAAGGTGATCAACAACATTCTTCTTGTTTTTATAGAATGTCGATTCACAATTTATCATGAACTTGTCGTTATGCCGGGATCGAAAATAACAAATAGGGTGAACGAATCGTATCCATCAATCTGAACTTGATTGATGTTATTGCACCCTATGAATGCTTGATAGATGCTGCTACAGCTGTGGAAATGAATACATTTAAAGACCTTTCTGCATGTAAAAACTATCACATACGAAAGTTATTGGCATTGTCATTTTGAACAGTTTAGAACCTGGTTATATAGACTATAGTCAGGGATCCGTAGTACATGGAAATCAAGTGATTACTAACAAGCTAATTTTTGGTGAGTAGCTTCGTTTCGATGAGACGTCCAAAGATATCCTAAACCCAATTCTCGATTGTGGTAGCTAACAGAGATATCAAGGATTAAAAAAATCAAGGATGTAAAACCGGGATAACGGACCACGAAATTTGTAGGACAATATGTTATATCTCAAGATAATTATCTAAATTATATAAAAACATGTTTGTCCTACAAAACCTATGGTTTGATCAAAGAGTCCGCCATTTCGAAAATGTATCGAAAACGAGGTCAATTTAAATGATTACTATGATTACTAACCAGCTGATTTTTTGTTGTATACTTAATTAATATATTATAAAATCTAACGGACATATTGTCCGACAAATTTCGTGGTCCGTTATCCCGGTTTTACATCCTTGATTTTTTTAATCCTTGATATCTCTGTTAGCTACCACAATCGAGATTTGGGTATAGGATATTTTTGGTCGTCTCATCGAAACGAAGCTACTCACCAAAAATTAGCTTGTTAGTAATCACTTGATTTCCATGTACTACGGATCCCGGCCTACTAGGCATAATTTTAATGTGATTGGTAAAATAGCCTTTAATTCACATTGTCATCGAAAATATTAGGAACTTAAATACTATTTTAACCATTACGTTTTATTTCGCTCCAATGACATAAATCATAAAGGCTTTAATGATGACTACCCACGAATATTGTGAATTGGTTTTACCTTTATCTGTCTAAATCTTTTTAGAATATATAAAAATTCTGGCGTCACAGACAATTTTCTAAGTACATACAACATTAATGTAATATAAAGTAGCTTTGATTAATTTATCATTATACATTAAAAGTGTGATTTGAATGAAAATGTTTATCCATTAATACTTCTCTGAAAAATGTCAGTAGATATAAATCGCTGTTTCTGTGGCTGAACATTCTCGCTTCAACGTAAGTCGGCACGTAGGTAAATAATAAAGACGAGCCACCGGTGCTTAAATATCGCGTGGATAGCACAATACATATTTTTATCGTCACGAGAAATTTTACCTTTCATAGACCTTAAAATAAAACTGATACTGATATTTTAATAGGTATTTTATCAGTATATTTATATATTTACATTAATGTATGGTTAATATTCTGTTCAGAGTTCTAATGTCATATCGCATAAGCCACCTAATATCACCACCGCATTCACTATCTGTCAGCAAACTTTTAAGTCACCGCTAAGCCTAAGAGATTACCGGAACCATTCAAAGGTCCTAAAGCTATTTAACCCCATAAATGCTAATTGCTCAGTAAACTACGAGACCACGGGATCCATAACTAAATTACGTCCAAACCTCGGGTAGTAAATCATTGCCACGTTTCGAATTAATTCACTACCTGTGGCGGGATTCTGGAATCTGCTACGAGTTTGGTTCTCACTGCGTTGTGTGAACAAAATAACTGGCCTATGGAACGGGTACCCTACCCGTTCCATAGGCCAGTTATTCTGTTGCTCTCAGCTGATTCATCCACCGTAAAGTTGTTTAGATCTCTAAGATTAAAACAAAACTACTTATGAGATGTTATGATCAATTGTAGGTAATTCTAAAATAATTCAAAGAAAGCCAGTATCCTGGCACTATGCATTTTATTTTTCTGGACAATTCACACAGCAACATCTAGCCCCGTGGTAAGCTCGAAGCTTGTGTTAAGGGTGCAAGATTTCTGATATACCTAATATTAATTAACATTATAAGTACATACATAGATAGATATTTTTATTATACATTATATAACACATAGACACTCGTAATAATTATTTGCAGATCGTACAAATTTTGTCCAAAATATAAGGTATATATTTTTGTACAATATATCAATAGTGTTCGCACCCATCGCTTCCAAAAGTCAGAGACTGACTGTTCTGAAAATTCTGACAAGCACTGAAGAAACCTGGATCTGTGACACTGGGAGACAACAGCGCCGTGTGAACCAGGGTTGTTGCTGATGCAGGTTTTTGACACATCAGCGGATGCAGATGCTGATGCTGATTTTTGATCTTGACATCAGCGGATGCTGATGCTGATGCTGATTTTGGCCAAGTGCGTGTCTGATCGAGTTTTCTCGTCTTGATAAATAATGCCGTGTAGAGTTCCGTCCCCAAAAAGTGCCAACGGGGCCCTATTATTAAGCTTCCGCTGTCTGTCTGTCTGTCTTTCTGTTCATCAGTTGAGCTACCATGTCATGTAGCATGTCCGTCCGTCCGTATGTCACAGCCATTTTTCTCCGAAACCATAAGATCTATAAAGTTGAAATTTGGTAGGTAGATGTATTACGTGAACCGCACAGAGATAAAAAAAAATCAATAAAATTTGGGTGCCCCCAAACTTACTTAGGACTGAAACTTAAAAACTTTTTTTATTCGAACCTATACGTGTGGGGTATCTAATGAGTAGGTCTTCAAAAATCATAAAAAGGTTTCTAAAAGCATGTATTTCTAAACTAAATAGTTTGCATTAGACTCTTCCAAAGTGGAGAAATTAGTATCCCCCTCTAACTTCTAAAATAAGATGATGATAAAGCTAAAAAATTTATAATGTACATTACCACAAAAACTACCATTATAAATTGGTTTGAACGAAATCTATCAAGTAGTTTTTTTTATAATACGTTATAAACTTTTTCTTTTATACAATTGCTGGGGTAGCCTACATGGGCGACTCCGACTCGCACTTGGCCCTTTTTTAAAGGTGGTGACATTATTATAACCACGCATACAACATACAAACAACACAACACTACTGACGCGGCTTGTGCTTATTTACCTAATTTGTACAAAAATGCGCGTTAAGTCCCGCCCGCTTCAGGCAAGTTGCGACTCGAACATCAGCATCGAAAATCAGCATCGATCGATGCGGATGCGGATGCTGATGCTGATGTCTAATTTAATGCTGATGATCAGCGGATGCTGATGCTGATGCTGATATCCGCAACAACCCTGGTGTGAACATAAGGTTTCAGATCAAACAAAATAAGATCCAAAAAACTTACCTTCGTGTAAATGCAGGACGTATGACGGGGCGTTTATGCAATAAAATGACTGTTAATTTTAGAATTGATAGACGGTTTGGTCTATATAAATTATTGTTTGAATCTAAAAGCTAAAATAGACGCTTTTCATTAAAAATTGCTATGCGATTCGTCACTCAAATCAACAGTTAAATTGTATGTAAATAATGAAATTGTAGCTCCTAGAATAACCCTGCGGATATAATCCGCGGCGCAATCAGTTGGCTTTTGTGACCGAATTCAGGTGTAGCTGTGTTTGAATGATTAACCTAACTGAATTACTCTGATAACTTGAAGGATTATTGGTTCTTAACAAGGAATCGGCTTAGGGAACCAAGTTTCTCAAGTTCTGTGTTAGATTAGAACTGTATGCTTCGTTTGGCGTACAAGACTTTCCTAAGGTCATTCACATTAGGTCATTTACTGTGATAGAAGATTATTTTCTATTATTTCCACAGAAACTTTAAGCGCATAACACAATTCAATTCAATTTAATTCAATTTATTTAAAACCATGGGTACATAAAAATACACTTAGTTTCGTCAGAAATGTACAAAGTAAAAACGTAATATAATAATTGAACACTATTTCTATAGTTAGGCTGTATATAGGCCGTGATAAATACAATTCTACCTACAGTCATGTTTGCAGCTGCGTAGAGCATTGTCCATTCATTTGTATATAATTATTATTATTAGCTCATCCATGCATTGTTATCATTGAGGTAGACATTAATGCAATAATAAGCTTTGTTATTCTTAACATATTTCTTAAATTTAGTTTCATTTAAGGCCAAGATGTCATTTGGTATTTTATTATAAAACAATATAGAGTAACCCAGAAAAGATTTGCTACATTTTTGCAATCTAAATCTGGGCTTCTCCAGCTTGTTTTTATTCCGTGTGTTTACACAGTGAACATCACTTCTTTTTCTCAGGTTATCTATATTTTTTCGGGTATACATAATATTCTCATAAATATAAAGTGAATAAACGGTCATGATTTTAATTTCTTGAAAATTTTACGAAGTGATGTTCTTGTGCCTAGATTGTATAATGCCCGTATAGCTCGTTTCTGTAAAATGAAAATGGAAAGAGTATCGGTTCCAGATCCCCATAGCAATATTCCGTAGCTAAGGATGCTGTGGAAGTTAGCAAAGTAAATTAGCCTTGCAGTTGTACTATTAGTAAGCTTCCTTATTTCACGCACAGCATAGACTGCAGAGCTTAGTCGATCTCCTAACATCATAATATGCGGTCCCCATTGTAATTTTTTATCTAGTTGTATACCTAGAAATTTTGTACAGTTAGAGAAATCAATGTTACTGTTCATTATTTTTATGTCACTACAGTTTGTGTTCTCGTTGATTAAAGAAAACTTTACACAATTCGTTTTAGTTGGATTTAGTAATAGATTATTTATAGAGAACCATTTGATAACTTGATCAAGGATCTGATTGATTGTGGTCATGTTGGTAGATCTTCGATTAACCTTAAACAATAACGAAGTATCATCACCAAAAAGCACAATCTCGCTTTTGTTTTGCAAGCAGAAACACACACATACATCATCATCATCATGATAACTAATATTACATGCCACTAGGCACGGGTCTTCCTATGATTCTTAGTCTCTATATAATAACTTAGTCGGTTTTATATAATGATCATAACAATGACGACAACAGCGTGAAGGGTGGTACTATTCTTAACCTGGCTGCTCTCCTCTGGGTAACTGTCTTAACTAAAAGATAAATTTAGACTTGATACTTCACATACGGAACAATCCATTAACATGGTTTTACTAGCTTACACATACATGAAGATGGTCTGTTTGCGACGCAGGTTGCGGGTTCGACTCCCGCCTCGGAACAAATATGTACGATCTGCAGATATTTGTTCCGGGTGTCTGGCTGTTTTATGTAAGTATAGTAAAAAAACTATCTATTTCTGTAGGTATATTATATTAAGTAGGTATAGCAGAAATCAAACTAAACACAAGCTTCGAGCTTATCACGTCACGGGTCTATGTTAATTTATTTAATATTTACGATGCCAACAATTTTCTTTGCTTATGTAGGTACCTATACGGTTTAGAACGTTATAGAATTAACATCCTTGTAATATTTATTGCTGATAAATATATTTATGTTGCAAAATTTTATCTATGTTGTTGTTTTTGTATGTTTCATTATGAGTTTCATGTAGAATATTATAGAATACGGAAATATACACGAAAAATATAATCAAATTTGTTTTGTTTATTTTCCTTATTTAACACAATCATTATAACAGAAATAGCGCATTACTGGCGTTGGAGAATCGGGAACGCGCTTATAAATATCTCATGTAATATGTAATTTCAACAATATGAAATATTATGATAAAAAAATGTAAATAAAAATATTTTAACGAGAGAGATTAGGCTTTAATTCACCACGCTGGCCAAATGCGGGTTGGTGGCGGTTTCCTTACAATATTTGCCTTCACCAGGGAATATTTGCCTTCTTCAGAGGGGCACGGCGGAGTTTGAACCCACGAAAACCTCCTTTGGATTGAAAGTCGTGGTGCTCCCACATAACCAACACGATTCTTAGTAGGAATCTATACATTTTCACTTTCAAAATTGTGAGTTGCACTATTCATTTTATAACAACGGGAATTACTCACGTATTAACTAAAGAGTGTAAGCACCCTCGACGTTTCGACCACGACAAGAGCAGTCTTTTTCGCGAGGATTGAGCCTCCCGCCGTGCTCCGTCTCCGCTCTGCTCGCGCGCGCGGTTCTCATCCGTCGAGGGTGTTTATACTCCTTAGTTAATACTTGAGTAATTCCCGTTGTTATAAAATGAATGGTATACATTTAACTTTATTTCCAGTACGATGAGTTAATGTGCACACCAGGTGCAGAGTATACTATCTTTGTAGTCGAAATCTCGAAATTAGTTATGAGGATTTCGCGGGTTTAGCGTCGAAACCTTTTAAGAGTTGAACTGAGAGCCCTAATAAAGATTATGCAGAGGCCTCACAGAGTACCCCAGGAAGTTGCTACGACTTTGCGCTTCTAATTACGCTTTACGTTGTTCATATTGTATGAGATGTTTTCGTACGGATTAAAGTATGTTCGTATGTGTTTTAAATACAGGATAATTATAAGGAAACAGAACATCCAATTCCTCAAATATTTAATGCGTAAGTTATAAAGGGACCGATTAATATTATTAATATACATATTGTATTTCGAGACTTTTCCTGAGTTATAATAGATTTTCCTGCTGAAATATTTGTATTTTTCCTGTTACTTACCATCCCTCTAACTACGTACCTACTTACAATGAAGTAAATTTGTCACTTCCTCTCATTTTGATAGATAGGAAAACACACACGGTGAAGGCAAACATCGGAATGTTTTGAGAACTTTGAAAAGTTTGAACGGCATGTGTCATTTACCAACCCGTTCTGATACAAATTCATACAAATTCCCTTTTTCATACAAATTTTCTGACTCAAAATACGTTTGCAGTAGCAAAAAGCCAAATAAAACCGTGTGATCGTCTTTGCATGTCCTAATTTCTAAACAGAGGAACTCTTCTTATGCATGCAATTTAGGTTTTTTGCAACTCCCCAAATAAAATTTATTTCTTGCTAACTTACGAAATCTTCAACATGAAAGCATAATAAACACATCAAACAAACAAAGTCACATTGGAATTTACGTTGTTTGGTACTTACATTATTACTTAGTTTACAGTAACATGTTAGTTCTGGCTTGAGAACCACATTTCAGCTTAATTAGATTTTACAAACGATCACTTTAACTGGCGTTAGGTTACGGCACTCAAACATTGTACACGGGTATCATTTTAGCAAAGAGATAGGTAAGATTGTTGATGTCATCTAAATTCTATTGAAAAAATATCAGAGATTATAATTAATATAAAACTTTTCTTCAAACCTCTGAATTTGGGTGGTTGTAAGCCGCTCCTAATTAAAATACTAGAACATTTTTAGAAAGAATTACTATAGGCATAAAACATAAGTCTCAGTGAAAACACGATCAAAGCTCTTTAACCTAAGAGCCCGTGATGGCCAGACCTTCCTTTAATTCACAAGCGTGAAAATTCTTTCATGTGTATGTCTAACATAGGTAAGAATAACCCCCAAACATGAAACCTGGATCGCGGTTGCTTTGGGAGATAACAACCTTTTACCTGTTATCTCCCAAAGGAACCACGATCCAGGTTTCATATTTGGGGGTTATTCTTACCTATGTTAGACATACACATGAAAGAATTTTCACGCTTGTGAATTAAAGGAAGGTCTGGCCATCACAGGTTATTAGTCTATACTAAGAGCCCGGTCTGGCCAGACCTTCCTTTAATTCACAAGCGTGAAAATTCTTTCATGTGTATGTCTAACATAGGTAAGAATAACCCCCAAATATGAAACCTGGATCGTGGTTCCTTTGGGAGATAACAGGTAAAAGGTTGTTATCTCCCAAAGCAACCGCGATCCAGGTTTCATGTTTGGGGGTTATTCTTACCTATTTTAGATATACACATGAAAGAATTTTCACGCTTGTGAATTAAAGGAAGGTCTGGCCATCACGGGCTCTTGGTCCACTTATTTGATTTATAAAAAAACTCGCTAAATTTCTTAATTTCAAAAAGATTTTTGTTTAATATTATAACTCGACTTAATTTAGGGAACTTTTACATGACTGTGCATAAAGTCCTTTTGTTTAACGTCAATTCATACGGGAGCTCTAGTTTACCTACTCGAGTAACTTAAAGATGTATGAGGCTAGGTTAATTATTTAGGATTAAACTTTTAAGAAGATAATTAATGTTTATTTGTTTTATACATATAAATAATATCTAAGTCATATCATAAGAAGATCACCTTGAAAAGTGTTCTGAGATATTTCGATACAATTAAATATATTATGTATCTACATAATTATATTTAATGTCCTTATCTCGGTTAAGCTTTATTGTCACCAATTTCCATCCCAATTGATTCAGCCGTACTTTGGTTATAAAAAGTGTGACTAATAATACTTTCTTTATATAAAAAAGAAGCGTTGTTGTTGTATTTTACGCGATGTGCTTTGGTTGTGTGCAATATATAAAAAAAATTAAATTTTTTTTCCTATACTGAGTTAGGTACGTAATCATCTGTAAAAAGCTAAAACACATATAATAATACAAACGTTTTTATTTATTCTGCTGAATCTGAATCTAATGACATATCTTCAGTTTTGGCTGTTTTTAATAATATTGACTCAACTTTTTTTATTTTGGCAAATAATTTTGTTGTTGTTGATTCCATTAGTTGCTGTAATGTTTCTATTTTGTTTGATATAGTTTCAATACTCTGTGCAGTTGCATATTTTTTAGCTACTAAAAGCTGTGCATTCTTTACTTTATTACGATCTAGTCTAGGTTTGCGGTTTTTAAGTATTTTTATTAAATAACCTATAACAGACACAAAAGATATCTGGTCCAGCTGATAAAAAATATCAGGGGAATCACGGTTTTGGCCAGGAATCTCTATTATATCAGACTTATTCGGTTTCACAACTATCCTGCGTTCGGGAATAATATGGGGAAATAACGTTATTTGCCTTTTTATTTTAGTTAATAACCAACTTAATTTTGGGAAAAACGATAAATGTTTTTCAAATGAAGTTAATAAAGGACTTTCTATATAAAAAACTAGTTCCACTCTACTTATAATACCTAAGATCTCTGCATCTGCTACGATTTCCTGAATGTCGCTTACAGCAAGACCGTTTAGTAAGTTGAAAAGAACTACTGGAACCATAAAAACAAACATAATGAAAATGATATGACTTGTAACTGGAATTGAACTAAATTTGATAGAACCGACTTCGAACTCGCCCGTCATCATTACAATGGTCTTAAAAATAGAACGTCCAATGTTACCGAAAAGATTTTCTTCATCATCTTCATTGGTGTCAATCGTATAAGCTTTTTCCTGTATATATCTATAATTATTTTTAAACAATGCATAAAAACTCAAAGCAAATGCAAGTATCAAAATGGAATACCATAGCAAGATTTTTAAGAAATTACACGAAACAGTTTTCAACATCACAATATACGTGGAAAGAAATGGTAACTGCCCAATTAGCAAAACCATTTCCGCTGATGATAATAGAATGCCTGTTGCAGATAACTGCCGCTTTGTCGACTCTTCAGCTGAACCATTGACTAGTATCAAAATCATCACAGTGATCAGCATGATCTCTATCCAATTCTCTATTCTCCACAAGTATCGGCTTGGTGATACTAGCAGTTGGACAATTTCACGACAAAATAGAATTATTAGTCCGATCAGCACACCTGCATAATACAGCGTCTCTAATGATTCAAGTCTGTCCTTTTCGTATCCAAAGGTGATGTACAGTATAAGGCATATCCAAATAATTGTGTAGGTTATTATGTTGGCGTAGATTAATCTGCTTATTCTTTGCCATTTTAAATGCAAAAAGCTTGTTATGACTGGGTGTGTCAACAGAGGTTTAAACTTTTTATGTCGAATCATGTTCTGCAGCACACATATCTCCGGATATAGATGAGACAAATCTAAATTTTGGTTTAGGAGAGAGTTATAATCAAAGCGTATATCGTATTTATCATCATTTGGGTGTATATCGGTAGTAATACATTGATCCAAATGTGTTTCTAAAGTATTCGCATTGATATCATCCAAAGGGGTTATTTTATTGCTATTGAAGAGACCCATGTAAGCTCCGCTCTGTACTAAAGCAAGAACAGTTTCGTGGTAGCCTCCACCTGCGGCCATGTGCAATGCTGTGTTGCCCATGTCTTCACTACAACAGTTCACGTTGAATGTTAAATTGTGGTACGGATTATTACGCAAAATGTTCAAACACCTAACGTAGTTATAATCACGATCATCAAATCTATCTTTAAATTTACGATTCTTTTCGATATTATTAAAAATCTTGAAAATGGTTAATGCATCCACATCCACATTCGTTTTTATATATTTTAACATTAACTCGAAAATATCGTCAAAACCTTTTTCAAAGGCAATAGTTACCGGTGATAAGGTATTTCCATTACATGGATTTGCATTATTATCGAGTAAGACTTTGACAACCTTTCTAAGACCGTTGTAAACGGCTCTATGCAGCATAGTATCACCTGAATATTCTGCATCCAAAACTGATGCACGTTCATTTTCATCCAACAGCATAAATTCTCGAATGAATTCATCCTCCTCGTGTCTGTCAATATACATTAATAATTTTGTGAGGACGTCAGCAATTGATTGGGTAGAATGTTGATCCTCATATCGATATTCTAATGATAATTTGCTGTCAGAAAGTAGCTCGATTTCCTTCTTTGTCTCGTCACTGCTCCAACTGTTTCTGGTTATATCCATACCTGCAAAGTGGATGTTTAACTTTTCAATCAAGTATTGCAGAAAAAGTTATCTAACCATAACTAGTCGCACGCGACTTCGCACGCCGCAATGACCCGAACTGTGAATATTTATATATTTTTATTTGAAATGGCGTTAATTTATTCTATCCACAGGACTTTTTTGTCCGCACAATAGATAATTTTTAGTTTTATGGTGGTTCTCAAACTGTGAACATTTTGTGTTATACCTAAACCTAGTTTGAAAAAAAATCGACAATATAGGGATAACACATTATGGCTGTTTTTAATTGTCGAAGAACAAGTTTAATGTAGGAACAATTATGATAGGCTGCAGCTTTAAATTAACGAACAATCACACAAATCTTTCCTCTATAAAAAAGAGTATATTTACAAACCAGGTTAATGATGCAGATACATAGATATGCAAACACCTTGTGTTGATACAAATAAAAGCAATAATTGTATAAGTATGTATAGGTACGAGTATGATATCATTATTTGTTACCTTAACAATCGAATGGACAACGAAAACTATAAATACGATGCACGTTTTAAATAAATGCACATATATGCCCACGTTGACAAGCACACTCAACATAGTAAAACTCATTAATGATACAATTTGTATTTAACAAAAATCAACAGGATAATAATATTTATAATTAATATTGGCATGATAAGAACTCACACTATATTTTTAATTAATTGCCTTTGCACATTTTACTTATCAAATTAATGTTATTTTTTAAAACTTATCAACTCTGAGTTATTAAAATAATTAAACACCTATTTTTTTTAAATACTACATACTTCGTAATATATTAGTAATGAAATTCCTGGTATTTCCGCGATATTTTTTGTATACAATTTTAGCCTCGACTTCATTTATAAAACTTTCGCATACCTAATATACCTAACGTCCTTTTGTTTCACGTCAATTAATAAGGGAGCTCTAGTTTACCTACTCGAGTAAGCCCCTTGTAAGTCACATGGCTCCAACTTAAAGATGTATGAGGCTGGGTTAATTATTTAGGATTAAACTTTTCAGGAGTTAAGAAATTACGACTGGCTGAGATTAGGAATGTTGAGTTTGTGCGTAAAATCGTTAAGAATAGATAATTTCTGTTTACTCGTATACCTACATTAGAAATAATATGTTAGTCATATAAGATAATAATTTATTATAATTTTTTTTATTACTTATAAATAACTAGGTGCCCTAGGTTTTTATCCATTTTTTTTTTCTCAGATCACCTTGAAAAGTCTTCTGAGATATTTTGGTACAATTATTATCACGGGCCGAAAGTGGACTAAATCGAATTACTAGGTGGTTTTGACTGTAATATAAAAGCAATAACTTAAAACATAATCTAATAAAACTAATCCATTTGAAACGAGTCGCATTTCAACTTGAAACTACCTTTTCAATATAGTTATTGGAGACCAAATATTACCAGTTTTTAAAGCTTTTCAGTTATATTTAGTTTCTTAAAAACTTTGCCGTATAAAGTTTAAACTTTGCATCGTTACTTACATTAATAAAATTCGGTCTGTCACGAGTAGTTCCCAGAACTTTTTTTGACCTTATTAAAACTTTTTAACTGGTGAGATTTAAAAATATAATAATAAAAATAAAAAAAAGATAAAATATCTCGTGATTATAAAATTAAAATAAAGTTTAGTAATGATTAATACTCAGCATAGCGTACCTACATAGCATGTACTTATAATAATAATTATTATTATTACTTTAATAATAATTTTATAATATAACACGCACGTAATTCCCTACTTATGAACTTTAATAGCAATTCATAATAGGCTACAGTTACTAAATCCTTTTAAGAGGCCTTTTACCGGAAATCGCGAAATTGTTCGGTTTTCTCGTCCTAATTCTATGGTTTACGTTAGTTGTTTGATATTACAATTACATCTTTATAATAGTTCGTTTTCTCCTCTACAAAAGTAGTAAGAAACATTTTAGATAACTTGTTTATATATTGAGTAATAATCATTCTCCGGATACATGTTTCGTAAAAAACGCTCGAAGACCTGTTTTCTTAGCTCTAATTTGTAGATTCTAACGAATATGGGCGATCAAACTAATTTTTATTATGTTACGTATATCCTATTCTTCATTTAGAGTAGAGTACATTTTCGTTAAATGCTTTTATTCTAAAGATATACCGAATTTAATATCGACCGAAAATGCTTCGAAACAAACCTCAATAACTCCGAAATTCTAAATCAATGGGACGTCATATTTATATCAAAATATTTATCAACATTTGCTTAAACTATGATATTAATTTTAATTTGTAGATCGGTTTTGGTAATTTTTTATGAATAAAATAAAACTACCATAATTTAGTAGTTTTTTCATTCAGCCGGCTTTTTCCATTTAGTACCGCGCGAGCGCTTGTCGAGGTCGGACCTATGTCGGTTGTTCTTGAATAAAATATAGAAATATTTCGTAAAATGTCAGTGTGTGGGACTGTCAATTGCTGTAAAAACGCTGTTAGTGTGCGTGTATGTGTTATTGCGATACTACGACCGACATAAGTTGATCCGTTGATAACGATCAATTGTTATTTTTATTGATAACGGTCAATTGTTGTTGTTGCTGGCCTAAGAATTGTACCAAATGTTGCTGGCCTAAGAATTGTACCACATCATTGTCATCTTGTTTAACCTTATTTATTTTGAGGTTATGCTGTAGGATGTGGATTGCATATCTAAAGTTACCTATTCTAATTAAAAAACAACAAGGCAACTTTTTTTGATGAAACCGTCCAACGACTAAATGTAATTATGCCTATGATTTTTTTTAGATTATGACTAACTTGCCGACCCGCCTACAGCTGCGCTTGCGTTTTTACGTTATTTACTAGTTTATGTTTTATAGCCTTTTTCGATCATTTTACTATCCAATACTGAAATCATATTTTAAATCGGACCCGCGGTTCCTGAGTAGCACGTTCAAACAAATAAACAAGCAATCTCCTCAGCTTGATAATTGTAGTATAGATTTCCATAATATTTATTACAAAGAAAATATTCCGTAATTTTTTGTTCTTATTTTAACGGAGTATCCAATATGTAAACAATAAATAATGTACCTTTCTAATAAATATATTATTTATTGTAAACATTAAATAATTGTACCTTTCTAATAAATACAGGGCGTCCCAAAGTTATGGGCCATGGAGGGGAAGTACCTTAAATATCGTAGATAGTGAATTTTGCTCAAAGAAGACTTCATTTTATTTTTAAAAGTTAGTAATTCTGGATTCATAGATTTTCTAAAAATTACTTGCTTTGTCTGGGAATCGAACCGACTTACATGTAGAAAAAAAAAACTCTATTTTTATGATACCAATCGAAAGAATAGCTAAAAAATAATAACTCTGCTTAAGTAACATAGTATTTTAAAAGAAAGGAACAACGTGAAATTAATTATTTTAATCAAATAAAAAACATGAAACATTTTTTTTTGTAAATTAATTAATTAAATTACTTACTTTTTAAAATAAAATGAAGTCTTCTTTGAGCAAAATTCACTAACAACGATATATATGGTACTTCCCCTTCATGGCCCATAATTTTGGGACGCCCTGTATATAAAATAACACCCCTATTCACGTTCCCACTCCTGGGATAGGGACTTCTCTCTTGACGAGATAGATTAGGCCTTAATTCACCACGCTGGCCAAGTGCGGGTTGGTTTTTTTTTAAATATAATAAATGAAATATTTTCAATAAGTTCGTAATAAAATAAAAATAAATAGTTTATCAAAATAAAAATATAATGGGAATTATTCAAGATGACATATATGTAGATAAATGGATATTCTACATCTGTCTATGACAATGTAGATAAATGGATACCAATAAATATAAAAATAAATATAAAGTTCGAAACTACAAAAATAATACCGAAACATAATTAAAACCTTCATTAACGAAACTTTTATTTATTCAAACACAAATATACCATCTAACAAAACAAGCAACTTATATATCTATAATATAATTTATTTGTTTTGTTATAATTAGAATTTGTATTTAGTCCGTTCAATTTAGACTTTCGAACTTACATCAAGTCCCAACATTCGACAAAAAAAAACATTTAATTACAAACCTACACACCAAATTTCAGAAGAATCGGTTTAAAAATGAGCCCATAAGATGAGATGAATGAGGATATTTAACTTCAATAAGACTATTTTCAGTTTTATTCTTATATAGATAATTATTAATCATGAATGTTTTAATTTAAAATTATGTACTTAATTGATTTCAAATAATCAATCAGATTTAAAATGAATATTGATATTATTAAGATAAAACATAATTGATTCAAATATTGAAATAAAAATATCCGCCATTTTGAATTTAGGAAAATATATTAAACACCTATCAATTAAATAAAAACATTAATATAATAATTATTTCAGAATGAAACTGAAAAAAATCCACTCAATAAAATGGAATTTATTCGATGCCATTTTCTACAGATCTAAAATAATTATTAGTATATTTGTATGTTTTAGATCGACGAAGTATCAAGATCATTTAGTATTTTTCATAGAATTCGCGTGACGCGCCGGTCACGTGGTGCATAAAATATCCAATTTCGCAAAACTTCAAAAATTTAACAGGGCTCTTAACGTCGAGATATACATACGAGTATCAAGTTTATGCATAAGAAAAGTGGCTTACTATCCCAATTAGCGTTACAAGCTTTTGTAGCAGGACTCATAATCGCATTAGCCAGGCTTTCTACGTAGAGCGTAGTTTAGTGATGCACTAATTTTCTAGAATGTTACTGGAAATGCTGCCGAGTTCCATCGAACTTTAGCGAGCGTAGAATTAATGTTAATACTGGCGGATGTTATCAAACAATACTAGAATTAACATTGTAATCAATTCTATGAAATGTATTTAATTTTAATATTTGACGTAACCCAGTGTTTTAAAATATATTATATAAATTGAACTGAGACCGACCAGCAAAGTAAACAACATTATATCCCCATTTTCCCTCCAAATCCAATGCTTAATTTATTTTATAATAACGGGAATTGCTCACGTATTTACAAAGGAGTTAAAACACTCTCGATGTTTCGACCACAACAAGAGCAGTCTTTATGCAAAAGATGAGTATGACGTACTAATATTATACCTAATAATGATCAGTTGAGTAGAAAAACAAACAACTCTATTCTTAAAACTCACATTTATTAAACATAAAAAAATAAATGTTTGACGTAGGTACAAATAGTTCTTATAAATCTTAATTATTGCCTAGTATGTAATATATATAGCTATTTATCCTTTCCAATCCTAAAACATACATGGAACATGCACTAAGTGGATACACACACAATGTGTATCAAGACGTACACCAGTAAAGGTCGACTCACGCTAGACCGTGTCGGGTCCGAGCCGAGTGTCGGCCGTAGCACGGTCAACTAATATTACATACATTTTGTATGAACCCACTCACGTTATACCGAGCGGCAACCGAGTGACGCCCGAGCAACGGACATCACTCGAAAACAACTCGGTCCCGCTTCGGCTCGGCCACGGCCCGTTGCATGAATACAGCGCCGCTGAGCTGCGCCCGAGCAGTCGGTAGTGATGCAGTACTATACAGTGCTCATGCAGTTTAGACACGGAACCGGCTCGGTGACCGTGCTACGGCCGACACTCGGCTCGGACCCGACACGTCGCGGGCCGTCTTTGTAATTTTAGACACGTAACCGGCTCGGTGACCGTGCTACGGCCGACACTCGGCTCGGACCCGACACGGTCTAGCGTGAGTAGACCTTAATACTTACGTCTTAATCCAAATGTGGCATACATATCAATTAAAACCTAGGTAATACTCGTACTTAATTAATTAAGCTTAGTAAATTATTAAAAAAAACTATAAACTAACTAAGTATGGTTTTATTAAAATTAAAGGTACCTATATAATTTTTCATGAAGTACATAATAATTAATTTTAATGATTAACCTATGTTTATCCTGAAAAGACATGAAAGCACACTCAGTAAATAAAACTTCAACTTAGTGAACGCCACAGTTTTTTCAAAGATTTTCACGATTAAAACTCGCTTGCCCACAGACCGACTAATCTAATATGAATGAACCGGCCGCGAACACCAAGAAATCATAATAGTCATTTCTACAAAATGTATACCCGTATGCTATCGTAATGCGATCAAGCAAGGGCCCCAAATCGGCTTGAACGGTCCCCAATACATTGTAACATTTGGTGCCTTATTTACAGTGCCTGGTCCCGTTTCGTCGATGGAGATACTTGTGCCAAAGAGGTGTAATAACGGTAAATGGTACCCATCTCGAAGCGACGCATTAACATTCACGGAGGAATCTCGCAGATATCGATGGTTCTCGAGCCCTTATCACTTGATTTTAAATCACTGACTTGAAATCATTGTAATTTTAAAATTTAGAATCAGAGAATACAGGCACTTGTGCTGATCTGGTCGTTACATCTAATATATATAAATCTGTCACATATCGTGATTTAATAGCTAGAGCACTTTTTATAGCAAAGTTGAATAAATAAATATTGCTGGACAATTCACACAGCGACATCTAGTTAGTTATTTTGTAGTAACATTATTCTATCAAGAACTAGCTAGCACATGGTACAAGTCATATATTATTATAGACGCCCTTGCTGATAATTTTGACCCGGAATCCTCATAGATATAACCAAATCATAGGAAGTATTGTACCTACCTGGTTCTAATTTTAATTATTTTTTAAAATCTCTACTTTTTGACTTATCCAAGTTTATGTACTCAATGCATCTAAATGAAATAAAAAAATTCTGATTCTGCTTTCCGCTCCGTGGCTTTGCCGGTGTTTTAATGTCTTTCTCCAGGTTAAGCTACATCTTCACCAATTTCCATCCCAACTGATTTAGCCGTTCTTGGGTTAGAAATAGTGTAACTAATAAGACTTTCTTTATAAAGAAAGTCTTATTAGTTAAAGAAAAGATTTATTATAGCGGAGCAAACCAAATAAACACGAGTAAGGAAGCATTGATGTTGTATTTTACGCGATGTGATTTGGTAAAATAATAATTTGTAAAAAAGGTTAATTAATTTATTTTACACATTAATCTAGATGAATACTTTTACTAGTTTTTATTTATTCGACTGAATCTGAATCTAATCTTCAGTTTTGGCTGGATTTTTTCGTTTTTTTAATAATATTGACTCAACATTTTTTATTTCGGCAAATAATTTTTGTATTTGTATTTGTAATTTTGTTGTTGTTGATTCCATTAGTTGCTGTAATGTATCTATTTTGTTTGATATAGTTTCAATACTCTGTGCAGTTGCATATTTTTTTGCTACTAAAAGTTGAGCATTTTTTACTATCATACTACGATCTAGTCTAGGTTTGCGGTTTTTAAGTTTTTTTATTAAATTACCTATAACAGACACAAAAGATATCTGGTCCGGCTGATAAAAACTATCAGGGGAATCACGGTTTTGGCCAGGAATCTCTATTATATCAGACTTATTCGGTTTCACAACTATCCTGCGTTCGGGAATAATATGGGGAAATAACGTTATTTGCCTTTTTATTTTAGTTAATAATTTTGGGAAAAACGATAAATGTTTTTCAAATGAAGTTAATAAAGGACTTTCTATATAAAAAACTAGTTCCACTCTACTTATAATACCTAAGATCTCTGCATCTGCTACGATTTCCTGAATGTCGCTTACAGCAAGACCGTTTAGTAAGTTGAAAAGAACTACTGGAACCATAAAAACAAACATAATGAAAATGATATGACTTGTAACTGGAATTGAACTAAATTTGATAGAACCGACTTCGAACTCGCCCGTCATCATTACAATGGTCTTGAAAATAGAACGTCCAATGTTACCAAAAAGATTTTCTTCATCATCTTCATTGGTGTCAATCGTATAAGCTTTTTCCTGTATATATCTATAATTATTTTTAAACAATGCATAAAAACTCAAAGCAAATGCAAGTATCAAAATGGAATACCATAACAAGATTTTGAAGAAATTACACGAAACAGTTTTCAACATCACAATATACGTGGAAAGAAATGGTAACTGCCCAATTAGCAAAACCATTTCCGCTGATGATAATAGAATGCCTGTTGCAGATAACTGCCGCTTTGTCGACTCTTCAGCTGAACCATTGACTAGTATCAAAATCATCACAGTGATCAGCATGATCTCTATCCAATTCTCTATTCTCCACAAGTATCGACTTGGCGATACTAGCAGTTGGACAATTTCACGACAAAATAGAATTATTAGTCCGATCAGCACACCTACATAATACAGCGTCTCTAATGATTCAAGTCTGTCCTTTTCGTATCCAAAGGTGATGTACAGTATAAGGCATATCCAAATAATTGTGTAGGTTATTATGTTGGCGAAGATTAATCTGCTTATTCTTTGCCATTTTAAATGCAAAAAGCTTGTTAACACTGGGTGTGTCAACAGAGGTCTAAACTTTTTATGTCGAATCATGTTCTGCAGCACACATATCTCCGGATATAGATGAGACAAATCTAAATTTTGGTTTAGGAGAGAGTTATAATCAAAGCGTATATCGTATGTATCATCATTTGGGTGTATATCGGTAGTAATACATTGGTCCAAATGTGTTTCTAAAGTATTTGCATTGATATCATCCAAAGGTGTTCTCTTGATGCTGTTGCAGAGACCCATGTAAGCTCCGTTATTTATTAAAGCAAGAACAGTTTCGTGGTAGCCTCCACTTGCGGCGATGTGCAATGCTGTGTTGCCCATGACATCACTACAGTTCACGTTGAATGTTAAATTGTGGTACGGATTATTACGCAAAATTTCCAAACACCTAACGTAGTTAATATTAGGTGTATTATGATCACCAAATTCGTTATTATTAAAAATCTTGAAAATAGTTAATGCATCCACATCCACATTCGTTTTTATATATTTTAACATTAACTCGAAAATATCATCAAAACCTTTTTGACAGGCAATAGTAACGGGTGATAAGGTATTTCCATTATATGGATTTGCATTATTATCGAGTAAGATTTCGACAACCTTTCTAAGACCGTTGTAAGCGGCACTATACAGCATAGTTTCACTGAACTGTTCTGCATCCAAAACTGATGCACGTTCATTTTCATCCAACAGCATAAATTCTCGAATGAATTCATCCTCCTCGTGTCTGTCAATATACATTAATAATTTTGTGAGGGGCCCGTCGGCAATTGATTGGATAGAATGTTGATCTTCATGTCGATATTCCAATGATAATTTGCTGTCAGAAAGTAGCTCGATTTCCTTCTTTGTCTCGTCACTGCTCCAACTGTTTCTGGCTACATCCATACCTGCAAAGTGCATGTTTTACATCTTATAAGTTTTAAGTTGTAGCCCGACCATTAGTACATAATATTTTGTATTATACCTGGAAAGTTTTCCGGGAGTTTTGAAAATTGGTAATTTTATAAATTTTGATATGCTCTTCCAAATTTCAACTTTACCTCCTCGTAAGTTTGCCGCTTGCGCCACCATATTAAAATATGACGCCAATAAGCAGTTTTTTTGATAATAAGTCCTTTCCGACGCATTTTACAGTAAAAACATATTTAAACAAAACTCGGATTTTTTTTATGTATTAAACTTTCTAGGTAACCTCTATTTTATTAACCAAACGACTGGACTACAAGAAGTTTTGCAAAAAAGTTATCTAACAATAAATAGTCGCGCGCGACTTCGTACGCCACAATGCCCTTAAGTGTGAATAATTTAAGCGCAACCGAATGAAAATGGCGTGAATGTATAACTTACACTATTTTTTTTGTCCGCACATTCGATAATTTTTAGTTTTATGGTGGTTCTCTAACTGTGAACATTCTGTGCTATAGTTTTAAAATTTTAGACAATATAAGGATGATAACACATGATTGTTCTAAAACTGTTCTAATGCCTAAGAACAATTTTAATTTTAATAGGCTGCAGCTTTAAATAAACGAACAATCTCTTTCCTCTATAAAGCGTATATTATGTACGAACCGGATTAATGATGCAGATACATAGATATGCAAACACCTTGTATGTAGTGTACAAATGAAAGCAATATTACTTGTATAAATATGTACGGATATGTTATCATATTTGTTACCTTAAAAAATCGAATGGACAATGAAAACTACACACACGATGCACGTTTTAAATAAATGCACATAGGCCCACGTTGGCAAGCACACTCGACATAATAAAACTCATTAAGGATACAAGTTGTATTTAACAAAAACCAACAGCATAATAATAAATGTTGGCCTGATAAGAACTCACACTAGTGATTTAACTATTTTAAATTAATTGCCTTTTTAGGCACATTTTACTAATTAGAATTGATGTTTTTTTTTAAACTTATCAACTCTGAGTTATTTGATTAAATATATAAATATATATTTTAAATTAATTAACATACTTCGTATTATATTAATGGAGTTGCCAGGAATTTCACTATCACCATAATCACTTATTTACGTTCCTACTGCCAGCAGTCTTTTTATTCCAGTACAAAGAGACTTCTCTCATAACGAGAGAGAGATACACATATCCTTCAAACTGTTTAAAGTTCTCAGAACATGTCGGTTTCGTCACGATATTCGCCTTCATCGTAAGAAAAAGTGTTTTTAAAGCACACACGTGTTTTTAAAGAATATTGTAAATTATTTCTAAATGCCCACATATTATGAATCTACAAAAAATATTTAATTGATAGCACTAGAACAACTAGAACGAGACACTCGATATTTTGCTGTATTTTATTGTACCAATTGTATTTTTCATACAATATTTTTTATATTCTATTCCCTAATCTCTTTAATAAATCTTGAGAAGTAGAAAATTGGCCTCATTTGTCCAAATTAATTATCAACATCTTAAACCCCGTTCACGTAAACCTTCCGCGTTTAAATCAAAGAACTCAAACAAGGCCCTTGAACGAAGCGCCACTTAGGCCTTAGACCAACTTTACTTTATTAGGATTCTTAGGGAGCCAATATCCTCTTTAGTGGTTTGATACGGTTTGTTTATAAACATAGAAGAGTTTTTAACATGTTAGATGAAATAAGTTTTATTCATTCTATTTCACTTTCAAAATTTTCGTGTAATAACAATTCATTTTATAACAACGGGAAATATATTATTCCTAAAATAACTTAGTAAGTACCTATATATGTAATTATGTTATAAAATGAAGCAATATTTATTAAGCATATTAATAAAGCATTATTTTCACAAAAACTAAACATTATTTGTATGTAAATACTTTTATCCTTAAATACCGACACTCCCTCTTACCTTGTTAAAAATAAGGTTAATGAATGTTACAACGTTATTTTAAAATAATACTATCATGTCCCTAAGCTAAGATTGAAGTGTGATCAAGCAGAAAATTACATGAATAAGACACGCCTATTTATCTGATAAAAAATCTTGTATCTTCATAGATTGCTGGAGCCCATGCGGTAATAAAGTTAACCACAAGATAAATATTTTTTAAATAAAAAAAATAATATTTAGTCATCTAATGATGTAAAAATATAGTCAGATGATCAAGTTGACCTACTAGAAGTTTTTGAATGGTGAATCTCGCGTTTCGTGGTGTAGTGGAACATTATTAATAATAGGTAATACTAATAAATATTGCCGTATAATTCACTCAGCAATATTTGGTCCCGTGGTAAGCTCGAAACTTGTGTTACGGTTACTATTACTATACACTTAATAAAACATACATTAATTATGGTTTTTTTGTAAATGATGATAATAGAAATACAAAAAATCAACTTTTGTTTCTTGTAAAAGATAAATAGGTATGTAATGAAATTATGTAGTCTCTAGTTCAAAATTATAAAACCACAATTTGAACGAGAGCTAATTTTCTTACCAAATTGCCTGGCATATTATTTCCATGAAAATAATATCGTATTCAATATTAACTCATTGAAAATCGTTTCGGTCAGATTGGAATTTGATGTAAAACTAATTAAATTTCTCTTCTCCAGCCATTTTCAGTGGTTTTATTATTAATTTACTGTTGCTTTCTGTTTATTACATAATATAAATTATTAAAATAATCAATTTTGAAATTGATAACGTCATACAGATTGAACCATTAAAAACTGTGTAGAGAATTTATAAAACATCCCTTTACCTTAACTTGACCATAATGTAACTTACTTTTAAAAGTATAAATATTCAATTGCATTTGAAAGGTAACACAAGGTTCGAGCTTACCACGGGGCTAGATGTCGTTGTGTAAAATTGTCCAGCAATATTTATTTATTTAATTTATTTAAAGGCCCATCCAAAGGTTGTCTGGTAGAAATCGCAAACATGGGTCACCAATTGATACAATATGAATATATATGTAAACTCAGTAAACTCATTTATTGCACTATAAAGTTACACAATAACGTTGGTATGTCTGTTAGTGTTTCATATAACTAAATCTAAGCACTACTAATATTGAACATAACAGCACCATACAACATACAATACTTGTTTTGCATAATTATTATTGTTTGCGAATTTACCAAATTTTTTACCACCAACTCTGGTAACATCGTTCCAAGTTTAAATAAACCAACATCTTAATGTTGGTTTATTAGCTTGGAATGGTGTGCCTTAGCACACTCAACATTCTTATTAAAAGTATTATCTATTAATTTTGTTACCTGAAAAGAATACTGCGTTCTCTAACTAAGGTTGATTTATAACTGATTAGCATCTTTTTATGGTAACCCATGAATTTAGAACTTTACTGGAATTTCATAAGCAACAAAATTCCGAATTACTAAATGGAAAAGGAAAATGAGTGGAAAAATCTTTTGGATGACAAAGTTCACCCGTTACATCAAAGTTCACTGGATGAAATCGTTTCCCGATTTATATGTTTTGATCTGTTTTTAGAACGTGTCAATTTCTTCGTATTTTAACCAAAGGAAATTATTGTATGGTAGTTTAAATTTAACATAACCTTTTAAATTGTACCACTGTTTGTTTGTTTGTTATAGAAAAAAAGAAAAGGAGAAAATAATTACAAATACAAAAGGTAATCCTTTTCATAAAAATATCTATCTGCCGTGTATATTCACTTATAATACTATCACGATACCATTATTATACCATATTGGAAGCAGAGAATGCAACTCGAGGCTTATCAACGAATGTCACATGAAAGTAATATCACAGGAAAACGTGATAAACTTACAATGGATTAAAAGACACAGTGGATCACTTGGCAACGAAGCGGGTGATGAACTGGCGAGGACATGAGCGGGACAAATTATAGTAGGTCCTCAACCGTACCTACCGCTGCCTTTCACACAGCTACGCTCGTGGATAAAAATAAGAACAAGAGATCTGCATAACGAACGCTGGCAACATCTAACAGAATGTAGACAAACGAAAATGGCACTGCCAGAGCTCAACCCAAGGCTAACTAGACGCCTGATAAACCTAAAAAGAACGGATCTACGAGTCCTGATAGCTACTTTCACTGGACATATAACCCAGCACAAACACTTACACACCATCGGATCTACGTACAGCCCCCTTTGTAGAAGATGTCTTAGTGAAGAAGAAGAAGTGCACGTAATCCTGGAATGCGAGTGAGTATCAGTGCAACGACAACAAATCCTCAAGACCCCGAGGTCATTCTGTAAAGCCCGTGAAGACCCCAGAAGGATTCTGTGCATTTGGACAGAGTTAGGCTGGTTATACTAGCAAATCTCATCACGCATAATGGACCGCCTTTGAGTTTAAATGCGGAAACCTGAGAACCTTCTTAATTAACTAACTTTATTACAATATTATACCATATTACTCCCACTTAGCCAACACGGCTCTTAAATAAGACGGTAAGTTTGTTTAATCTATTATAGGTTGTGTGTAAGATATTCATAACAATGTCGATATCCTATGACAACACAACATCGCTAAGTGCTCAAGCATTCAGAATTAGCTCTTCTATAAATGACTGGCGCATTATTTCGATAGGGGGATATTACCAACGCCTCGATCGCCTAAGCGCTTTTCGGTACATTAAACAATTGCTACCCGTCGGCAAATGGCTCTACAGAGTCATTTGGTTTGTTTAAGTTTTAACAGTTATTTACTTCAAGCCCTTATATTTTTCTGGACATAAGTTAGCTGGTAAGAGAATTTTTAAGCTTTAAAGCAAAATTTTTGAGGCTTTCGTTTAGGATAAAACCTTAATTTGCACCATGGGTAACCAGTAATTTGTTCAAGTCCACATTCGACCGGGATGTATTTCATGAAGTAAATTAATTAAGTAGAAATCAAACCGTATTTAAAATAGCAAGATTTAGAGAACTAACCGTTTTTATCAACCCTATCTAATATTTATATTTAGATAATAAAAGCCTTATTCATGTCTAATTTGGAAACGTGTCTTTTAAAAATCATAATATCAAATAGTTTGAATCGTAAGATAATTATAAATAAAACAACCAATAAAAGCTAAATCAACTTCCACTGATATAACACAAACCATAAGCATAAACCGATAAACCGTTAGGTACTCAACTATTTTGGTTGCATTCGCCATTCAATCCCCACTATAAACATGAATGACCATCACCCGAATTTAGCCTTCACAGTGTCTGCAGTCGTCATTTTATCATGGCTACCTTTACACTCTCTAGTGATAATATTTTGTGATAATTTTATCTCTTTGTTGTGTTATATCGTATTTATAAAGTGATAGTGAACAGTGAGTGAGTATGATTATAGTTGAAGTTGGTTAGTGTCTCGGTTAAGATTGCCGTGTTTAGGTTAAAAGTAGTTGATCACTTTTAAGTGAGGTTTAAAATTAGTGTACTAATATTTGATAATTTTTAAGAGAATGTTTTGATTATTTTGTAATTTAAAATCATTGAAATTGATATTAAAATGTTTATTTTTTTATTACAGAAAATGACCACGTTAGTTTCTAAAACACGACAATTAATAGCTTTTAAAAATGTCGACGTGTTGTATTCGAGATATTTCGGAGTGTGGACATCAGATAGAATTATAAAATCACCATTTAGAGATGTAGATGTTCCAAGTAGAACAATACCTGAGCATATTTGGGAGAATTTGGGGCGATGGCCTGACAAACCAGCTTTGGTAAGTGAAATTGTACATTCTTAAAATAAAATACATAATATATTTAATTAGTAGTTTGTTGTTGTTTTCATATAATAAAAATAAGATAAGTTTGATAAAAGTTATGTGTCAAGATTCCAATTCCAAGATTAAACTTTCACTCGATTCAATCGTAAAGTAAAGTTAATAAATCTAACCATTATCAAACTATGGACCAAGAGCCTGTGATAGCCAGACCTTCCTTTAATTCACAAGCGTGAAAATTCTTTCATGTGTATGTCTAACATAGGTAAGAATAACCCCCAAACATGAAACCTGGATCGCGGTTACTTTGGGAGATACCAACCTTTTACCTGTTATCTCCCAAAGGAACCACGATCCAGGTTTCATGTTTGGGGGTTATTCTTACCTATGTTAGACATACACATAAAATAATTTTCACGCTTCAGAATTAAAGGAAGGTCTGGCCATCACAGGTTATTAGTCTATACTAAGAGCCCTGTCTGGCCAGACCTTCCTTTAATTCACAAGCGTGAAAATTATTTCATGTGTATGTCTAACATAGGTAAGAATAACCCCCAAACATGAAACCTGGATCGCGGTTCCTTTGGGAGATACCAACCTTTTACCTGTTATCTCCCAAAGGAACCGCGATCCAGGTTTCATGTTTGGGGGTTATTCTTACCTATGTTAGACGTACACATGAAAGAATTTTCACGCTTGTGAATTAAAGGAAGGTCTGGCCATCACGGGCTCTTAGGTTACTAGTTTTTGTTAATAGTAGAAGTGTTTTTTTATTTGTTGGTACAATAATATGAAATGTTGATAATATGATTGCCGTTATCCAAGGTCATGCTGTGTAAAATTGTCCAGTAATATTTATTTATGTTTTAGTTTGTATATTGTTGTAAAGTCAGCAGAATTTTTATTTTAAGACTGTTCGTTTAATTACATAAGTATAGACAGCGCGACATAATTGTGTACTGACAACAATATTTAGGCCCCATTTAATATCGTCCATTGACATTTGCACGGCGTTCTTACATGAAATTTAATATCCTCGTATCTGCTTATCAGAATTGCCAGATGCTTATCAAAATAATTATTTAATTTTATCAGAATATTATCTAATTGTTTTAAGACTTCTATTATATAGTTTTATAAGACCAAGTATTATCAAATATAATTATCTAGATAATAATAGTGACTATTTACAGTTTTTGAGTTAAAAATACAGAAAAAATACATATGTATGTGGCGCAGCGGGCGAACGTCTGTCTATGCCTGCGGCAAGAGGTTGCGGGTTCGATTCCCGCCTCGGGACAAAAATTTGTACGAGCTGCAAATATTTTTTCCTAGTGTCTATTTGTTATATATGTATCTTAGGTAGCCGCACATTGTACTCCATTTTTTTTTTTTTTAGAAGTTTGTATTTTGTGTTTCTGTTTTTGAGGTGTGCAATGAAGTATATTCTACTAATGTATAATAAAAATCTGTATGGTTATTATATTAAGTATATCCGAGATCTATCACCCGTAACTCCGTAACACAAGTTTCAAACTAACCACGGGGCTATGTTGATGTGTGAATAGTCCAGCACGTATGAAATGATTCAAACAATGCTTTCAAACCTTTCCAGGTTTGCGGAGTAACAAACCAATCGTACACCTACCACGAAGTATACAAATATTCCCGAAACTTAGCTGCAAAACTTCGGAACAAGTTGAAGATACTTGATGGTGATGTAGTGTGTGTGATGATGCCTAACTCTCCGGACTACGCTGTGGCTGTTCTTGGGATACTGCAGGCCGGTGGAGAAGTCACAACTGTCAACCCTATTTATACTGCACGTAAGTTTAAAATATTTTACTATAAAAACTGTCGTGGTTTGATAAATTCATATTGAGATAAACGGGCAATACACGAACCTTATTTACTTAGTAGACTATTGATCAACCGTTTCGTCCCAGAACGTGGGAATTCATCAGGATCAAGGACACTGCAAGGACACGGATCACGACCCTTGACGGTTGATCAATAGTCTACGTAAATAAGGTTTGTGTATTGCCCGTTTATCTCAATATGAAGTTTAAAATAGCTTGAAACATGTTTAAAAAACAACTATTAAAATAATAATTACCTTAGCCCTTGGCACCGCCTTATTTTCCTTATATTCAACTACTAGCTGACCCGCCAACAGATAACTTGCGTTTTGTTAACGTTATCTACATGTCTATTTATAATATAGCTTGTAACCTTCCTCAATAAATGAACTATCCAAACACTGAAATATATTTTCAAATCGGAGTAGTGGTTACTTAGATTAGCGTGATCAAACTCAAACAAACTGGAGCTTTATAATATTAGTTAACCTGTGTTAATTAAGAATAGTACTACCCTATCTCTACTCGCAGGTAACGTCAAACCGAATAATGACGAGGTGATTATACTAAATCCCCCAAGACATAATAAGTTCTACTGGTGAGACCTGAGCCTAACTATTGAAGTAATTTTGATAAGACCATAAATATACCCAATTGCGTATCATTGAAGTTAGTCTGCTGCTATGTCCTCTAGTTTAATGACAGCCCAATATCATTGTGAAGACCTAATAAGCTATTCAGTCAATATAATTAGGACAGGCAATTTTCATTGTAAATGGTGTAGCATTACATACATTATAAAATTATACACTTTAACTTCTCAGTCATTATATTCAATTTATATTACCATTACCAGATTATAACAAAGCGTCATTATCATAGCTTACGTTTTACGAAATCAATTTAAACTATTCACCATTTTCTAAGCAGTCTAATCAGATTTTAAGGAGCTAATGAATTTAGCTTTTTTATATACTGATCCTCGTTTGACGTAAAGAAATATCGTTACATTTTACTTCTTCTGAAAATTACTCTGTAGATACGTAGTTTGAAATCGGTTCTCATTTTCTATCGAGTTGAATGAGTGTCAACAATAAGTAATAATTAACATGCATGCTATTTGGATTGACCATAAGAAAGTTAAGTTAGTACTAGAAATTCCTAAACTTCTCAAACCTAATTTAACATGTTATCAATGTGATACTATATAAAACCTGATTAAAACCTTATTTTATAAACCTGTTTCAGATGAACTGCAACGGCAACTCCAACTTTCGAAACCGAAGCTAATTATAAGCATTCCAGAAATACTGGACACAATAAATGAAGCAAAAAGACTAGCCCAGCTCGACATCCCCATTATTGCAGTAAAGACAAATGAGACTAGACCCCGGGGAACGATTTCATTCGAAGAATTTGCATTAGACAATACTGTAGATCACAGTGTCTTGAAACAAGTAAATAAAAAGCCTTCTGAGATAGCATTTCTGCCGTATTCTAGTGGGACTACAGGTTTGCCAAAAGGAGTTGAGTTGACAAATAGGAATTTAGTTTCAAATTTTACTCAGATGGACGTAAAAGAGGTGAAACATCACTGTGATACTACAAGTAAGCTGTTATTTTTAAATACATTTCTTATTTAGGCTAGATGTCGCTGTGTAAATTGTCTAGCAATATTAATTATTTATTTAAAAAAATAATCATTAACCATAAACAATCTTGCAACTGACTTCGTATCATAAAATATCAAAATAAAGAAATATTAGAAAATGGTACAGAAAACATTTTTGGCTTTAAGTGCCAAAATAAATAGTTATCTTGAGTAAAAGTAAACTTAAAAATTTATAACCAAATCTGAATCTAATTAAGGTTATGTATTTTTTTTATCTCATTTATATTCTAGTTATAGCTAAGCTAAGCTTGATATAGCAAATCTAGGGACTAATGCAAGAAGATACTAAATTATTGTGAGAAGTACCATAATTTTTTCTCACACTCAAAGATACGATTGTTAAGTGATTTAAGCCCGCATCCTACGATCATCCCATCCGTTAATAAAGGCACAAAAGATGGTGGGTATAGAAATGTTAAAACCGACATTACCTTAAAATACCACTAATATAATCATACACGTACCTAATATATTTGTAAAGAATATATTTCATTTCTTCAAATAATATTATTTGTTCATTTCATATAATACTTGGTAGACGGATGAATTGATAAAATTAGCTGGTTTACGGTTGGATTCAAGTTACTTTAACTGGAAATATTTAGAGAGGTCTAAGTCCATTAGTGGAAGTCTGACTGCTGATATGATGATGATGATGATTTATTGAATAGGCCCGCACTTCAAGGCTACTATTTTCCTAGAATCACTCGTTTTATGAATAAACTCGCGTCACCGTACCGTTATCTAGACCTAGGCAAAGACCCATTATTCCTTAGGGTTTCCGACCGTGATTAAAATGGACAAAAGCGACTCCCTTTTACTGTTCCTAGAATTTCTCTTTCAATTTCAACAATTACCTTATCAAGACGCTGGCATTAGGTTATTTGCGAACTTACTTTTATTAAATCGTATATCCTATTCCAGTAATAATAACAAAGTGGAGTAACCCATTATTGATTTTTATGTAGTCTTGTTTGTTTAGCCAGAAGACGCTGGACTTTTTTTATTGGCTCTGATTAGATTGACCTGTGATTCACGCAACATGGGGCGGTCCATTATGCGTGAATAGGTGATTCAGTGTTTTAATAATTGAGATACTTAGTGTCAATGCACACAACAATGTGTTTTATTTCATTTCTCGGGCATTATAAAAGGAAAACTTCATAAAAAACGTGAAGAATTGTGGCGCCAGAGGTTTTTCTCCGTTGTATTGGTTGGATTATTATTTTACATTAGGTATATAATACATATCAAGCATTTCCTTAGACACGTCAATTGCTACACATTAGATAATAAAAAAATGACACAATTTCATGCTATAAATAAAATATACATTCAGGTTCATAATGTCCTGAGTAAATCACCACAAGGGACAAAGTTTAGAATTATGTATAGAAAATTAATTAACTATAGTAGCTGCTGTAAAGGGCTAGTATCAGTAGTCCGATAATGTAGTCCGATTATCGGACTACTGATAAAAAAAAGTATCAGTAGTCCGAGGATTTGAATTTTTCAGAATCCTTGGACTACTGATACTTAAAAAGTCTCAACAGTTCGATTATCCGATTAAATTATCGTATAGCATAACAACTACTACTGAGCCTTTTAGTTTATATATTTTATTGTTTATTTCGACTTTACCATAGAAAATAAAATATTCCTAACTTAATTAAATCATTTTATTTTTTTTGAACATGCAAAGTATAAAGCTGTTTTATACAAAAATATAGGTATTCCTATTTTTCCACCAGTCAACTCCAATTGTATTTCTATATTTTTGTATAAAATACCTATATTTTACACATTTATGAAATAATATTAATATTAGCTGGTGTAAATGGTCATTGCCAATCTTAACTTAAAGTACGAGTAGAAATGAAAATAAAAATTAATAATCCAAAATACATACGTCCCTTATATTATTAAAAATTATTTCAAAAAAGTCATTTATAGAATTTAATTAAAATTGCTGCTTAAAGAGGCATTGTCAGAATAATTATTTATACAAATTAATGTCTGCGTTTAATAATAGTTGATGTCAAAAGATATTTTTTTTTTTTTTTTTTTTTTATTTAACCTATGTTGTCCCACTGCTGGGCAAAGGTCTCCCCTTGATTTCGCCAGTTTTCGCGATTTTTTGAGATCTCCGACCACTCTGGCTCAAATGCGTCCAAATCATCCCGCCAGCGCTTTCTAGGTCTTCCACGGCGTCTTTTTTTTTTTTTTTTTTTTATTGCTGATAGACCCTTGCTTGACCACAATCTCACCTGATGGAAAGTGTCGATGTGGCCGAAGATGGATCGCAAGGGTCTAGAAGGTACCTATTCACTCTTGTCTTGAAGAGACCCAGATTGTAGGATTCAGGAAAAACAGCAGCAGGCAACGCATTCCAAACGTTAGCAGTGCGAATAATGAAGGTGGAGGAGTATCGCTTCGTACGGGTGGATGGTATATCTACTAAGTAGGGATGGTAGTGTGCCGTGCGTCTGCTTGTCCTGTGGTGGAATGGGGAAGGTGGTATCAGATCATGAAGCTCCTGGGAACATTCACCAAAGTGCAACCTGTAGAAAATAGAGAGACAGGCAACCTTGCGGCGGTGCTCGAGGCTCTGAACCTTTTTCTTTGCAAGGTACTGCTCATCTATGAGTCTGAGAGCTCTTCGCTCTATCGAGTCCAAAGCAGCAAGCTGGTATTTGGCTGAGCCATCCCAAACATGACAGCAATACTCCATGCCAGATCGGACCTGGGCTTGGTAGAGAGAGAGAAGCTGTCCTGGAGTGAAGTATCGCTTAACCTTGTTTAGGATTCCCAGCTTCATGGCTGCTGTCTTGGCTTTTGACTCGATAAAAGTACCAAAGTTCAGAGTTGGTGTTAAGGTTGCACCCAGAAGCTCCAGTTTGTCTCCCAAAGGGATCGGCACATCTCGAAAGATGGGACCATGTTCAAACTGGCTCTTTTTTGCTGAGAAAAGGCATGCTTGCGTTTTAGTGGCATTGAAATTGACCCTATTGGCTTCACCCCAATCAGAAACCACCTTGAGGGTCGAATTCAAGCGTTGCAGCATGTCTTCTCTATTCGCCTGTATCTCATCCCGTACGTCTCAGCGTGTATCGTCGCTGCCCTTCTGGAACCCAGTTTGTGACGAGCGTGGCCCAACGGTCTGGCTGCATTCGAGCCACATGCCCTGCCCAATCCCATTTCAAACGTGCCGTTTTTAAACCAACGTCTGCTATTCCAGTCTTGGCGCGTATATCGGTATTTCTTATGCGGTCAGATCTTTTGACACCGAGGATGCTTCGTTCCATCGCTCTCTGGCAGATCTTCAGTTGAGACTTTTGTGTTTCAGTCAAAGACCAGGTCTGAGCTCCATAGGTCAATATGGGCAGGATACATACGTCAAGGAGTTTACGCTTTAGTGATAATGGTAGCGAACCTTTTAGAAGTTGTTTCATGGACCAGAAGCTCTTCCATGCATTTTCAATGCGGCGATTTATTTCGCTGTCTTGCCGATTATTGAAGGAGACAATCTGGCCCAGATAGATGTATTGGTTGACGTATTGTATTTCCTGTCCATTTACTTCGACTCTACGTCTTATGCTATTAGTCATAACCTGGGTCTTGGACCGATTCATTTCTAGTCCCACCTGAAGACTTGCTGTGCTCAGGTCTTGGAGCATTTCTTGTAGTTCTAAAGCTGATGGAGCGAAGAGGACAAAAGATAATAATAATTAATAATTAAATTTCATTTTTGTTAGTCAACAGTTTAACAGGCAACTAATAATACAAACTTTGTAAGGGAGGTGTTGTTTCCTCACAATAATGTAGGTTTATCTCTTCTCATGGGTGGAGTTGAAATAAAAAGAGTTACACGATATTAACTTGTACTTATAATGACACTGATACTTAAAACAATAGAACTGAATAGAAAACACAATACAAAAGGCTAGATGTGAGTTGAACTGCGATCCTGTCGCTTCTGGCGTACCGCTCATAGTCCGCGGCCGAGGTTGACGCAGACAGCCCCTCTCTCTGGGCTATCGCTAAAGTTGCAGCGCGCGGGAACATTATACATCCTCTGACTAATGACACAATTCTGCATTGGTCGAGACAATGACGTGGTATCGATAGCTCACCAATTGTAACGCCAGCCTTCTAAATATAGCGGAAAGGTTTTCAAGCGGGAATGTGCAACTGACCGCTCGTGACATCTGGCATATTCTGGCACTTTATGGGGTTCGGTGTGGTCAAAAATACAGTAAATGATGATAGGTACCTCTTATAATTATAATGAGACTTCTAATATTTTGTTGCTCTATGGTTAAAATTTAGTTGTACATAGTAAATATGTACTCGACGCACGAAATGCTACAAACAGATCTGTCATTTTTTTGCCGCAATAAGAAACGCACGAAACGCCACTTACTAGGTTGTTTACGCAAAACGGACGACGCACGTAACGCAACTAACCCTTTTAAGGCCCACACGTGATAGCTTTATGATATTTCTAAGAATGCATGCACAAAAGGGGACGCAGATACTTGAAAAAAAGGTTAATTAAACATCACTGAACTGACCTCTTAAGCTTATGACAGAGTAGGTTATAATATAGAGTAGGTATACTAAGATTTTTTAAGTCTTTATGGTGTTTATGAATGCTAGAAATTTAGTTTCTGCATTCAATTTGTAAATAACTGTATGCCATTACGCTAATAACTTTTGTTTACTATAGTTAGCCAAGGTACACATTGGTTGACCAATTTTAGAACCATGTCAAAAAAGAAGCCAGCATTCGTATCATCCGTTGACTGTAAGTATAATCTAAACTATACTTTTTTACAGGTAAGAGCCAGGATTCCGTTTTGGGTATTCTACCATTTTTCCACAGCTATGGTCTAAGTGTAGTCATGCTGCACAAGATGTCTGTTGGTCTGAAAATTGTAACACTCCCGAAGTTTTCTCCAGTTTCGTTCTGCAAGTCTATGAAAGAACATAAAATTAACTTGCTGATAGCAACACCGCCGTTGGGTTTGTATATTTTTATGTAGTAGCGAGAAAAGAATACTTAAGATACGTTGTTATTGTGCACAATTCTATAACATGTTCAGTGAAATTTGACCCAGTTAATATTTTTGATTGCGTTTAATTTTATTTTTCTGTGGGTGCTTTGTTATTGACTTTGTTAAGGCCGATCCAATATACCAGAAGGATACACGCCTTAGAAAAACCAAAGATGGATTTTGATACTAATTATCTTGAATGGCTAGTATATTATTATAGGTATATGAAGTAACTTTACCTGAGAAAAAAATGTATTCATTTTTTTAGCATTATTTGTTTTGTTTTAGTTTTATTCGCGGCTTTTAATAATGATGTAACAAAAGAGCATCTAGCTCATTTAAAAGTAATGACGTCTGGAGCTGCTCCACTGCCTCTTAGCGATGTTAAGAAAGTCAAAGAAAAGGCCAATGTAAGTATCACATTTGCTCTAGTTTACAGTTTTAAGATAAAGCGGAATATCGGGCCCTTAATAGCCAATAATAATTAAGGAACAGCACACATGCTGGACACATCCAGCATACAATATTTAGCATCAAAAAAATCATATTCATTATGCTTATACTTGATTTTTTTTTATTTAGCCTGCAATGGACTTCCTTCAACTATATGGACTAACAGAAACATCACCCATCGCTACAGCTACCAGCCCAGGTTCAACGAACTATAGTGCATCCGGTTATGCTGTTTCCAATACGGAGCTCAGGATTGTTGATGCAGATATGAACAATTTAGGTCCCAATGAAGTGAGTGGTATTGTAGGATGGAATAACAAACAGTTTCAAATGATTTTCTTTGCAATGACTAAACGGAAGAATTCCAGCGCGGAATTACGGGCGCACGGGGTAGCAGATATTACTCTGTAAGACCAGTAGTTTTAATATCTGAAAATACTTATTCCTACTACGAAGCAAGTACCATAATCTAATAATGTAAATGTAATAACTATTAATATTATTAAAACTATGTTTTACAACAATCGTTGTCCACGGGTTGTTATCGTAAGCGCAAATTAATTAATTGAATAGTACCTACTTAGCACTTCGTTTACCTACCTAATTGATATTTTATATCTTAATTATTTGTATATGTATTTTATTTATCTGCGACATTATATCAACAAAAAGGCGACAATCAGCAACGCAGTTAATTGTGCTTGTCCTTCACCTCAATGCATTATTATATAAGGACGTTTAAAATTATATTACCTGCTAAAATCGTATCCGTTATATTATTTCAGGTAGGAGAACTATGGATAAGAGGTCCTCAAGTAATGAAAGGTTATAGAAACAATCCAGAAGCAACAAAAAACGCAATTACAGAAGACGGTTGGTTCAAATCAGGAGACTTGGCTAAAATCGATGAGAGCGGTGCGGTTACGATTGTTGACAGACTAAAAGAACTTATAAAGGTCAGTTTGGCTTTTATTCTAATATACTGCTAAGAAAGCGAGTTTCATTGTTTGTTTGACGTAAATAAGCGTAGAATTATTGCACGGTATTAAATATAATACACATAATTTGAGTGCTAGGATCTCTCCACCTACACATACATACTTGTAACACTTGAGGATATAAGCTACTGCAGAAAAATATATTTACACAAATTTAGTGCAATTCCAAAGAAAACAAATGATAACTCAGAGATACTTATTTGATAAATGAAAACAATGCTAGTTTATGGGTCATTCAGTCGAAGGTTACAGCTAATTATTTCCTGGCTACTAATCTTGATTCTCATCAAGGCAAGTAATCGGTGGTACTATACTTAATGATCATTATGGGCATCGGATTTTATACTATCTACGTAATTATTATCATTTTTGTAAAGAAACCGTTGTTTATAGATAGTTAGGTAATTATACTATTGTAGTTGCCATTTTATAAACACCGAAATATTTTCCGAAATCAATCCGAATCCGAATCACCGAATTAATTAAAAATACACAAAAACTATATAATTACAGTTGCCAATGTCATATTACATTTATTTTTATCTTATTCGAAGGTAAAAGGTTTCCAAGTCGCCCCAGCAGAATTAGAAAGTACATTAAAAGAACACCCAAGTATTTTGGACGCCGGAGTCATCGGTATACCCGACACCAAACAAGGAGAAGCACCAAAGGCTTTTATAGTAGTAAAAGATGGTCACAAACTCAATGCCACAGAAGTCATAAAGTTTGTAAACGAAAGAGTAGCAGTTTACAAACGAGTAAAAGAAGTCGTGTTTTTAGACGTTCTTCCTAAGAATCCTTCTGGAAAGATTTTAAGAAGAGTACTTAGAGAAAATTACTGACAAAATTCTTAATCATGGCTATGGTACAAACATGCTAAAGGCGAGAAAGGTGACACCCGAAATAATAGGATCATGTTAGATGCAAACAGGCCTGAAAGCGTGCATGAGCGTTTTTCAGAGACTTACAGAGTAAGTATGTAAACTGAGTGTGGTATAAACGCGCGTAATACTCAAAAATTTAATAAAAACAAACAAGGCAGCTTTTTAAAGCAGGCATTAACTAAGTGGTGCTGAACTTCAAACGATAACAGTAAACGCCTTTGGCAGGCCAGCCAAACTACGAGTATGTAGCCAAATATCTACACAGACAGCTTCAAATATCGTGAAGGTAACAAGCATAGTTGAATTGGCCGCGGGGTACAGAAACCCATTTAAGTCCCTCTGTTTTCGTCCTTTATACGTTAAAAGTTGAACTACAGTTACACCGATATGCGGATAAAATATTTGATATTAAAACTTATGTATCTATACTAATTTTTTATTCATACTAAATACTTATAATCATAATTAGACATAAGTAAATAATGTTGGAGTAGGTACCTAAGATAATTTTGTTCAGATAACATATTTTAAAACTTATGAATAAGTTTGTGATCGCAGTAAGATATACAGTAGAAACACATGAATAGAAAATGTATAGCCAATCAGGTATAACCTTAAGTCCCTGATATATAATGTGTAACATAATGTATGGTATAGATTACAAATAATTGCCCGGTGTAAATTTTCTTACCAGATCTTCCTCACAGCAGTCGTAGGTTAAGCCGTCGCCATTTCTGAAAGTATAATGGGAATCTCGGATTAAACTAAAGTTTTAATTAGTTGCAATAGTGAATCGGAAAAGTACGCCAACAGTGTTCGGAGCATGGCATCCTTATTTGACTCACAAAACGGGCTATTTCTCGGTAGTTGGATCTCTCTGTAAGATAATCGACTAAGATTCTTTATTACTGCATTTATTATTCAGGAATACTAATTGGTCAATTATATTTTACGAAAAATTATATAATCTACATAATTGATAGATAGATAGATAATAACTTTATTGCACACTTAAAAAGACAAAACAATAAATAAATATATAACAAATACATTGATCAACAAGTGATAGAAGTGCTCAGAATGCTGACGACCCCTGAACACTTTTTGAACTCTCTCTTTATCTGTAACTCCATAAACATAATATACACACATGAAAATATCTATCCCATAGAAAATTTTCTTTGATGTGATTAAATACCTATTTGTTTATAATTTTTTAATGGATTTACTTTTATTGATAAGAATATGACTATCATTTCTGTAAAATTTCGGCTAGATGTCGCGATTCCAGACTTTGAATATTATTATGATGAAAACACTTACACGATAAAATACCAACTCAAAAATATCTGAAACATTTCGTAGCTCTAGTACAAAACGTTCTATCGAACATCACTCCGAACTGCGGATAGTTATAACGAGGTTTTCGCAAACAATAAACAAGCCTGGCAAAGTTTTAGAACAATAAACTATTATAAGAGTATTTTGCCTTTTTAGAGGCAGCGGCTTTTATGAAAATAGTTCGGTAAAAACTGAACAGTTAGTGAGGAAAATATTTTAACCAGCATTTAATTTACTGGTGAGTCTTTAATTGTTAACTTAACTTGATTATATTGTGTAAATATAAATAAAGTTTATAAAGGGTAAAGTATCGTTATCGCGCTCACTTAAAATCTATACTTTACAACATGCGATATATAACCGCAGAAACCGTGTTCATTTTTAAAATTAATTTATTGATTTCTGCATTAAAACACTCACAGGAAGAATTCTCACAGGTAATAACTAATTAATATTGTTATATTTTTCTTATGTTGTGCTATTTATTTATTTTACAGTAAACATAGCATCCCAGTAGGACCAAATCGTTATCGCTCACAAAATCGTAATCACAAAGTAACCAAGTAGAACAGTGTTTACGGAAAATAATATGTTTGTAAAGACTATTTGCTGAACGATATGAAACGAGGCATAATAATAAACGAGGCAACTTTCAGAAACATTTCGAATGTTAACTGGGGCACCGAGACTGCATAATTTTATTCATTATTATTTACCTTTTAATATCGAGAAATTTTCACTACATTATATCATGTGATTTAAAAGTAAATCAAATCATGTACATAATTATGTATATTAAGTTTATACCTGTGTGATTATGTGTGTGTGTGTGAAACCTGTGATTTGCTATTACATCAGAGTCATTACTAAAACTACATAAAATATTATATAGTTAGTTTTATTAAATCGTATTTATATTATATACCTAGATAATAGTCTATATATCACAAAATCTTGTTTCATAAAATGTAGTACATTTCAATAAAAATTCAATTTGGCCTGTCCGTTTATTTTTAGCATCCACTCAGCGGAAAATAATGCGAATATTTTCAAGGCACTTTCAACTAATTTAAGTGCATCTTTCCCAAATTAAGGGTTATTTTCCGCTGCATCCCGTTGAGCGACAGTAATTGGTAATAGCTCGCATCCTGTGACGTTATGTCCAGTGATTCGCAGCGTCTCGATTATAATACTCAGCTTTAGCCGCCATTCACACAGAGAATTTGCAACGGACGTTCAACAAGAGCGTTAACACACAACAAATACATACGTTTCCAAACAAGTAAAGAAAATGCTGGACAATTCACATAGATACGTCATGTGATCATCTCGAAACTACTACAGGTGCTATATTTCTGAAATACTTAATATACATATTTTTAAATAGATATTTTTCATCTACTTAATTATAACAGCCAGACATTTAGAACAAATGTTTGCAGATCATAATTTTTTTATCGCGGGAATCTAACCCGCAGCGCAGCCTCTTGCGTCTCAGGCGTTTATGTTTACAGCAAAAAAAGCTTTCCAATAAAAATAATTAGTAAAATTTTCTTGAAATGCCTTAAAAATATTTAGGTTAGTTATCTTTAACGAAAAAAACTCAATGACTGATGTCTCCGCATCGAGTGTCCCGAATCGGATGAACTTTAATGGCGTCAGGCACGGACACATGATTTACGGGTTATTAAGAAACTTTTGTTGTCATCAACATTCTACTATACATTTTGAGTATAGGTTATAACTAAATTTTGGGACATTGTGATTGATATTAATTAACAGTGCATTAAAAAGCACCATGAAGAAACATTTTTGTAGCCAGTTAGTTGGTACTGTAGTTGGAACACAATTAGATTATATTAGTAAGTATACAGGGCGTCCCACGGCCATGCCACATGGAGGGAAAGTACCTTAAATATTGTAGATTGAACATTTTACTGAAAGAAGACATTATTTGAATTTAAAAAACAATTTAAACTGCATTCATAGAAATTTAAATAATTACATCGTTGAACCGGGAATCGAACCCGTTACACGAAAAAAAATATTATCCTGTAGTTTTTTAACAGAATAGTTAAAAAACTACAGGACAGTTTGTAGAATTTTAACATTTTTAACACAAAACGCACTTAAATGTGAATTTCAGTTGTTTGTTTTTACGGCAATGCCAGCTTTTCTGAACTAAATTTCACATTAAATGTTAAAATAATTCATGGTCTTCCTTTTATTTCTGACACCATGTTATTTAGCAAAAAAAAAATCCTTATGATGATGCCTTTCGATCGGTATGATAAAGCTACAGGATAATATTTTTTTTCGTGGAACGGGTTCGATTCCCAGTTCAACCATGTAATTATTTAAATATCTATGAATGCAGTTTAAATTGTTTTTTAAATTCAAATAATGTCTTCTTCCAGTAAAATGTTCAATCTACAATATTTAAGGTACTTTCCCTCCATGTGGCATAGCCGTGGGACGCCCTGTATATTGGTCAGTCTAAAGCCGCGTTTATATTTATCTGATGTGTTGTGTTGTGATGCATAAGAACGGTATCGGTTTCATACATTTGATATGGTAGCCTTCATATTTATTCAGCGCGGTGTGTTGTGACGGCTTCTGACGTACGTAAGAAATGTATGAAACCATTCTCATGCATCACAACACAACACGTCAGATAAATATAAACGCGGCTTTAGACTGACCAATATATACATAATCGAATTCTGGTTTTTCCATTACAAAATTCTTTTCTCAGTATTGATTTCCATCACACATAATTGCTTACTACCTTAACTTTTCCAAATTAGCAGTCAACTGACCCTCTATTCAAGTACAACGGATGCAAGAGTAAATGACATCCGCTCTGTTTCCGACGTGTAGACCCCTAAGCTTCTAACAAGAAACTCCTTCGAACTAGACTAGTGACACTCATTAAACTGTTCTAGTCAATCGACCCTTAAAACATTATGATGCTATTAATATGGTAGAGGTGAAACTCCATCATTCTTTGAGTTGTTTTTAAACTAAAAATAAATTAATAACCTGAAAATTCATGAGTTTAAAGGTTGGCAAGTAGAAAATGCCTTGGCATTAAGCTCACCTATTGTTAATACAATCTCTTATAAAAAATCAATGCCACTTTTCTTTGTAATTTTATAACTCAAGAATGGCTGAGCTGAATTGGGTGCTTTTGGTTTTAAATAAATCGTAGTAGCTCATGAGTGAATAGAGTTAAAAATTAATAATAATAAAGATCTTTTATAACCAAAATTTTATTATTATGTCTAACTGGTTCAAGAGAGATCTGGGCCTCCCCCAGGCCTTTTCCCAACAGTAAATAAAATAAATAAATATTGCTGGACAATCTAGCCCCGTGGTAAGCTCGAAGCTTGTGTTACCTACGGGTGCAAGATTTCTGATACACTTAATAATAATATACATACATAGAGAGATATGATAAAATACATAATATAACTCAACAGTGGGTTCTTCTTGTGTCAATGTTTATATCATTATTTTCATGCGTTTTTAAAAAACTTTGTAAGCGCTTCTATACGATTTAGAGTTATAGCACGGAGGGTTCAAAGGTTAGGGTTGCCTCTATCTGTTACTAGTAATGACCAATTAGGGTTTGCACTGAAACATTTCCGATGGAGAGGAAATAAATTGTGACATTAATCAGACGGCTAGTAGGGTTGACACGTGGATTTAAATCTAGACGAAAAAGGTTCGCCTTATGGATTTATTCGGTTACAAGTAATATATTATTAGAAGTGTGCGGTCCCATTTACTAATATATTTCTATATAATATACTGTTTCTTTATAATGTGATTATACATTATTACAATGTGTTTGTATGTATGTAAGGGATTTCGATGTTAAGTCTTCTTAAGAAGCATTATAACCCTCTGATATATTATATAATTGGTTCACTAATTTAATGTTTTTACTTTTTTAACGATATATTTCAATCAAATATAATTATATAAGTTACTAGCAGCCCCCGCGAACTTCGTCTCGCCATATAATTTTATTTGCAAGTATCTCCATACTAAATTTCATCCAAATAAATTTTTCCCGCGTAAGGATATATTTTCCGGCCGAAGCATGTATTTTTCCGCGGTAAAAAGTCTCTCGCCCATATACTTTTATTTGCAACTATCTTCTGCATACCTACTAAGTTTTATCTAAATCGAATTTTCCCGCGTAAGCATATATTTTCCCGCCGAAGCATGTATTTTTCCGCGGTAAAAAGAAGCTAATGTTCTGTCTCAGGGTTTAAAGATTGTATGTGCCAAATTTCATCAAAATCGGTTGAGAGGTTTAAGCGGGAAAGCGTAACAGACAGACAGACAGACAGACAGCCAGACAGACAGACAGAGTTACTTTCGCATTTATAATATTAGTTAGGATTAGGATTACCTACATTACATTACATTACATTGACTCCCCCCCCCCGTACCCCAGTGACGCTTACATGGAGCCTACATCGCATGCTGGCTTGCTGAGCGCGGTGAGCGACAACCTCGCGACTTTTTTGTAATACTTGCATTTTTAAACTCGTGATATCTTCCGAATGAAATGTCCGAATTGAATAATTCAAAAAGTTATAAAAAGGTATTAAAGCCGTCTTGATTATAAAGTAATTTATTTTGATAAGGATTAATACCAAGGTACTAATGAAGACCCTTTCAAGAGGCGGCATATATAAATTAATATTTTAGAATAAAAAACTGCTTACTGTGACATAACTATAATATTTAGACATATGCTGTCGCGACACTTTTTGTAGATAATGATGAGTTCTGCAAAGTCGTAGTACATGATTTTGTTCTATCATCAATAGTTTTCGCAGTGCACGCGACGTAAGGAATTTTTCAGGTCTTTTTTTGCACCTTATGTTACATTATTGGAGTTTTAGTAAGGATCCCTAATTTTTTTTAAATATAATATAGCCTATGTTACTCGGGGATAATGTAGCTTTCCAAAGGTGAAAGAATTTTTGAAATCGGTCCAGTGGTTTCGGAGCCTATTCGTTACAAACAAACAAACAAACAAACAAATCTTTCCTCTTTATAATATTATTATTATAGTATAGATTTAAAAAAATATATAGTTTATATAATTTTTATGTTAAATCTCCACCGATGTTGCGACATATTAAGCCTTTACTAAAAAAATAAATTGATGGTATATTATAGTCCATATAAAAGATAATAAAAGGTGTCTTTGAAGATGTTTTTGAAGCGAGACACACGTCCGAGAAAACGTGACGTTTTCATAACAAGCCTATTGTTTGAACAGTGACAAGAAATACAAAGAAAGAAAAGTGTAGGGATATTTGTATAAAAAGTACTACGGATAACTTGAAAACGTACTCAGTTTATTGAAAATGATTAAGTAGGTATGTACTATTTATTTGATTTTTATTGTATATTTATTAGATCATATTCATAAATGTAATGTAAAAACTTTCTGGCACTTAATACTAGTAATTTATAAATATCTTTCAAATAAATGATAAATAATTTAGATGCTTGTTAGGTAACTAAGTGAACATCGCGCATACCAGACTGGCAGAACAAAACCACAAGAATCTTCTGTTGCTTTCCGTCTTCTGATATTATAATGATTTCAGTCAAATTATTATAATATATTTCCAAATACAATTGCGGACTCTCATTCTCTGCTCCTGTTCAGTTTTACTCAGACTACTTTGTAATAATTCAAGCAAGAGACCTCATTAATCTATTTTAAGTAATTAACAACCACGACTTGAAAAAACTAAAGAATTAAACAAGTTCTTCTACAATATTATATGAATTTTGAACTGAAATAAAATGTGTAATTATTTTCTTGTTTAAAACAGAAATTTTATAAATTAAATGTCATTTCTAAAAGTACTCTAATAATTTACCAGCCAAACCCACATAAAGCCATCATGAAAATTATTTTTAATTTGAGTGAGTTTTACAAGAAAAGGGCATCTCTTCATTAGAACTTCCATTTGTATAATTAGGTCTGTGGGAATTATCAAGAAAAAGTAAATTGTCGAAGAAAATTACGCAGACGAGTAAGTCCAGTTCGGATTGGGCGTGCGAGCCTACAAGGGTCGGGTTCGAACCCAATTAATTCCTCAAAGAGGACGTACTCAGGACTACATAATACATAATTATATTGTAAAAGTTCTCATAACCCATTTGAATGGGTATGTCACCACGATTATCAAGGTGATATAGAAAGATAATCCAAAACTTAAATAAGTTATTTTTTACATATTCCATAAACATAGTTTCGTCAAGTACTTAAAAATTTTAGTTTGTCCTCATAAGGAATAAACGGGAAACAAACTCAACAAAAATATTCGTGGTCAATTTTTTTTTAGTAACAAAAGTATTATATAATTAATTTTATCAATACCTGCCCCCAATCCTACACCTAAGCCGGCCCTGTCTAAGCCCGGCGACTCACACATTGCTGTGCAAGTTTTTCGGCGTGTTCAACAAATTTAATCCAGCCACAGCTATTAGGCTCGTGATGGTAATGACATAAAGATTGCAGTTTTTCTCTTCTCATTTCTTATATTGGACTTTGGTTTTGAATATTTTAGGACTGTATATTAAGGTATCTACTCGGAGGATAGGTAAGTATTTAATTATATTACTAGGTTTCCCAGCCGTGTTGGCTAAGTGGGAGAACACTTCACTTTCATTTCAGATGGTTCAAACCCACTTCATGAAATAATTACTATAACAGTGTAGGCAAACATAGTGAGGGAACCGGCATATTCTAAGAACTTGAATATTTTGAACGACTTGATGTGATATTCACCAACCCGCACTTAGCTAGAGCGTGGTAAATTAAGGCCTAATCTTTCTCGTCATGTTCCTGTGGAAGCAGTGGAAGCGTAAATAAGGGTGATTATGACTACATACACAATAATATTGTATAGTAAAACCATTTTTAAACTGAACGCCCCTCCACCGCGGTTACACGTACATGCAAAAAGGTGTATAGATACAACACACATAAATTGATCTTTGTCATTGGATGTTCAATGACGTATAAACAAACGGGCCCCTAGACATGTGGCATCGCTAATTTCTGACGTGCGTAATAGCTTAGACCATAATGATAATAGGTTTATGTCAAATCCATACATTTTGTACTTTTTTACTAACGATGTCGACGAACGTGTAACTTGCCAAATGTCTAGCCTCCACGGTGTCACTATGAAAGAAAGACTGGATCTGTCGACCAACTAGTGCATTAATGAGCCGAACGCGCGACTGAACGGACGTGTCACTCAAACAAAGAGCGCGCTCCCCGCCATACAAATGCCTACACGGGATTGGTCGCACAACTTATTGACAACGCAGTGCGCGGATGAGTCCATGTTTACAGTAAAGTTGTAGCACGCACACAAGTATACTGATGCAATAAGTATTTCCTCACACACGTTGAAATTATCACGGTTTTGTGGAGGGGAGTTCATTTTAAGATTAGATCATCTATACTTACATCTTAAATTATAAGTAAAACGGAATGTCTTAATAATTTTAAATTATTAATAATTTTATAGTAAGCCACTGCATCGACCGCAATCAGGTAAAAGCATCCTCTTTCCATTTTCTTCTGAGTTTCAATATTTTAAAATTATTCGTTGTAATTCATAAAGACCCGGTAGCAACAATTTGGTAACTTAGAGTAAAATAATTAATTTGAAATAATTATAATTTGATCTTCTGTATAGGTAGTAGGTACCTACTTTCGTCCCTAAGTAATTAGGTTATCTCTTTACAAATGAAGTAGGACAGAACACATTAATTAACTGATGACCAAGACGTTAATTAGAGTGAAGGAAACTGAAGACTTTTCAATTCTGTAGGGATACAAGGAAAATGGAAAAGGCAGAGACTAAAGTTGACATGAGCTTACAATGAATGAGTTTTTTTTTGCAGCATATTAAACAAGACTTTTAAAATAAAGTCTAAATTCTTCAAAATAATCCTGTTAAAAACTTATTTAATGTTGGGAAATAGGTGTTGCTCACTATTGTGTAATTAAATGGATTTTACTTAAATGGAAAATAACGTTATCGACGTAATAGCAGATTCCCACTAAGGTACCTACTTGATTTTCAGCTCTACGTAAATTACGATGTTATAATTTAATATTTGAAAGTACCATACCAAGTTCTATCGCAATCTTTAATCCCTGTAGGTATATAGGTAGGTAGGTTACCTTATCTTTGAGTATTTACAACATAAGTTTTCGAATACTAAACTGTGTATAAAATCTCTTAAAAAACACTATGAAAAACATAAGTCTTTTTCTGACACAATCGAATAAAAGTATAAAGTATTACGAATATAAAACCGAAAATCTAAAAAGAATAAGAGTTAAAGGAAAAATTAAAATCTGAGATCTCAATGCATATTCCATGAGGCAAAAGTAGACACTGGACCTGTGTAATTGACATAAAAGGAAAAAATCTTTTAAAATTTTTGCACTAATTATTTATTTACAGATGACACAAAGCCGTGATTCTTCAGTATTGTTTAATATTATCACAGATAAAATAATAAATTTACTAGATAGTAAATTCATGAATCCATTAAAATTAATGAAGAAAATGTAGGTACCTCAAAAATATATATTTTTTTAATTTTTGCATAGATTAATCATGATTGCCATAATAATCTATTAATAAAAAATTGACACGGTTATTACCAAAAAAATGTTGAAAGACTTGGAGATAGATAGATAGATAGAATTTATTGGTAAAAAATTTGGTACATTTCATGGTTAGTAGCGTCTTAAATCCTATGATAGGTTTATCTAGACACTACGAGTTCTATATTATTCGATTTGATATAACAGAATGTCTGAAAAGTAGGTTGGTACTTATTTATTTTATTTTATTTACTTATTTAAACTTTAAATGACATGTTTTGTATTTTGGATATCAAGACAAAATCGTATATAAGTACAAATATTTTTAGAAAAACGTTGACCCCTGGTTTTAATTTTATCATCTAAAAATGTTAATCCAAAATTTTTGCGTTACAAGTTACACCCCATAAAGTTCGCTATTGCTTACGATCCATATTCCTCAACATTTCATGATGAAAACTGAAAATGTCGACACACCAGTAAAAACGTATTTTCCTAGGTTTATTTCGTTCCATTTGCATATTATATTTCTGTCCATCAAATTGTATAGGTACGAATAAAATGTATAAAATAAAGAATAAGGAAAATATAATAATTATTACTGTATGAAAATAATAACTATTTACTGAAAAAAGATTAAAATACAAATTTTAATGTGCGTGAATAGTGACGCCCACAGCTTTATCTATCTGGATCTCTTTATTCTATGTATACCGCCTGTACCCTTAGGCTCGCATTAGTATTTCAAAATTAAATAGCTACGCCCTCCGTGGCTACGCCACACAACTTGGCCCGACTGATGATATTTCATCAATTTTGAGGAACTGCAGAAATATAATTATATATTTTTAACAAGAATCTCATTTTCTTTTTCAGTACTTATCACCTTTATAATTTCGTAAATGGTACGGTACATACATAGTGAAACAACATAGATAAATACATCTAAGCTTAAAAGCTTTTGTATTTTTAATTAAAAGCGTAAAATATTTCACCATTTAAGTTACAACAGTGTAACATTCTTCCTGAAACGTCGTTTATTAAGCAATTTTACTTAACGCTCCGAGTTTTAGAGAAATAAAAATTGCGCCTAATGTCTGCGGACCTGTGGAAGCCATTTGATCCTCCGTAATGAGCCGCCCTCAGACGCTTCATGGTGTTAAAGATCCGGTGTAACTTGTACAACTAGATGGAAATATGAATAGGGAACGAAACGAATTAGTAGGGGATACGTAGAAGAACGCGGGTCATATCATATCCCAGCGGATTAGCTCTTTGAAGTGGCAATGGGCTGGCCATATAGCGAGGAGAACAGATGGCCGATGGGGCCGTAAATTTTTGGAGTGGCGACCACGGATCGGAAAACGCAGCGTCGGACGTCCACCAACGAGATGCACAGATGATCATGTTAAGGCTGCTGGTTCACGGTGGATGCAGGCTGCATCTGACCGTAATACCGTAATTAAGGAAGGCCTATGTCCAGCAGTGGACGTCCGATGGCTGAAATACTTTTACCTACTTTACAATGGCATCAAATTTTTATTAGCAATGTTATATGACGCTATTGTGTTTTGTGATTAAATTGCCATAAAAATGCAATCCTTTTTTTTTAATTCATACATACAAAACTGAAGTCAATGGGCTTGAAAACCAGTAAGCATTCTAGGTACTAACATTAAGCCTAATCCTAGTACCCAATGTAGGTTTGAAACCGTTTGAGCCGATTTCATCTGCACTCCGCAGATTGCTTTCCCTTGTAAACTCGAAAAACATTTCAACAAAATTATATTTTAGCGTTCTAACCCGAATAGAAGAAATTCAGAGAATTATTTTCTGAATGCTTCGAGTCTTCATCTTCATGTCTTGGAAATTCGGAAAATTATTACTTTTTCAATTGGAAGAAATGAATTTCATGTAGAAGTAATTATAATTATTGAGCGAGCGGTTGGGTTTAAATAATTTGTGCCACCTCTGTTATATTATTTTTATTATAAGATTCTCCGTCTAAAAGCAAGGATTAAATATTTTATAAATCACAATGAATCTATTATATATAAATTAAATTAATAACGTAGGTACGGTTGATCAGCGGAAATTTTTATTTGTATTTGTAGCTGGTTTTCAAATCATATTTTTCGTGGCTGGCTGTGAAAAGTAACGACAATGTACCAAATCGCGAATAAATGATCTATTCAATCATTTATTCGAGTTTAGGTAAGAAAGCGAAAAAGCCAAACCCCTACATCCGAAATTCCATATTTAAAATTAAAATAAACTAAACGTATTTCAGTAAATCTGAGATTAAGCACGTAAGCTTCAAATGAGTTTTATACAAAAGCCACAGAATATTATATATTTCATAGCTCTTAGCTTTGAGCGAAATGCGAATTGAAACATTAATAAGTTGGTTCATGACGTGGCCTTTTATCTGGTAATGTAGCGACTTCTGATGTAATTGTATTTTACTAAAACCTTCTTGAATCCATCTTCTTTGTTTACTCATTTTAAATTTGTAATTCAATTTCGTCAAACAATAGTAAAGGCTATTACTTATTTTATGAGCTACTTTTCTGTTTAATATATTTTCTATGTATATATAAATGGGTTTCTTATCAAGGCTAATGTTAAAAATCTGAAGAGCTTTTTAGTTCACGCGCTAATCTGAGGAATGAATTTTAAAATACTTGGTAGTCAAACCACAAAGCGAACAAGTATAATATAAATAAAAGTAGGTAAGTTTACTGTAGTTTACTAAAAGTACGTATTACTTTGTAGTCTCCAGGATTACTTACCCATACTTTTTTTGGAAAATAGGTGTAATATAATATAAATAGAAGTAGATATATTATACTTAGTAGAGTTCTTCCAGAAAATAGCGATTACGTTTTGCTCCTTAACCGTACGAATGAAATCATGGTAAGCCACGACTAATAAAGGTCACAAGTTAGATCAAATAAATTAACTTAATTTAACCCTTAAAACCTGCAAAATTACTCACAGCAATTAGACCATCGTCTGAATTCAAGGCTGGAATTAAACTGTCACGACCTCTTCCTCTAGAACCCTTTGTCCTTTTCTGGTGATTTTAATTATTCTGTAGCTAATTCTAGGTTCACACTATGTAAGTCTGTCTGAAGCATAGTAACTTCAACTACTTACTCTAATTATAGTCCCTTCGGTAGAACTTCGTATTAGTCTAGCTAGACCTTAATAAGCCTGAGCCGTCTATCTCTTTCTATCATATTAAATTTTTTATACAAGAGAAGAGGACATAATGCCCACTTTGTTTGAACTTATTATGTGGTGGTTTTATTACAGATTTATAAATATGGGTAGTACTATTTTCAACAAATATCAAATCAATTCCAAAACAAAAAAGAAACATGAACGTACAAGATTATAGAATACTAGAAGGTTCATATATCCCCCATTTGACGACTTATATGTTAATATAATGTGGAATATTTAAACGTATTTTCAAGATAACTTCGTGAACTCATTACACCTATATATCATATCTCAGTAATGATAAAGTCTCGTGTGTGGTTTGACTAAGCTGTGAAAGCATCACTTGGAAAGACGCTAATATTTCTGCAAAACATATTTAGTCATATTTTAATAAACAAAAGCGGAAGCAAGGCGGGATTTTCACATGCAACCCATTTTTATATCCCTTTCCTAAAAGTGACACGACAAAAAGAGGAGCGTAAACTGCGCTAAAGAATTTAGCTTCAAAATATACAGCGTTTTTCAGTGCTTTGTTTACATTGCAGCGAATCTAGTAATTTACACTTTTAAATAAAGCTGCCGAAAGTATTTTTATGATCATAAATTCAAGTACTATTTTTAGTGAAGTTTATAATCAAATAAAACGATAGCCATTCTTGTCGAGCATTATTATGGTGATTTAGAACAGTTTATTGTAAAAACAATTGGAACAAAGAATACCTATAAACTTAGATAAGTAGGGTAGACCCGGAGCAATTGTAACACTTTTTGGTTTTCGGACAATTTTACTACATAAACTTGGGTATTTTTCTATAATGATTATGTTTCTAGAAACCTAAATTCAATAGCTACAAACCATTTTGTTGAATTTTACGTAGGGCTTACAGAACATAGAGAAAATTAGGTAAGAATGATGACAGGGCGAGTGCTACAATTGACCCCTTCCCTGGGTCACTTGTACCAAAAATTAAAAAGGAAATAAAAAACAAACAAATTTTCGAATCATAACTATAGTATCGTATATTTGTTATTTTGGCATTTATTAATCAGTCACTATAAATAAGAACGTAGGTTTCAGGAACAGTCCTACAAAATTCACAAGATAAAACTAAACAAATTTAAATTGAGTTTTCTCCAATTTAAACACAAATAACTCAAATTCTTATAGTTTGGCATAATCGCTTTGGTCTAAGCTTTGATTGAGAGTTAAAAAATAGCTTATATATCTAAAATTTTTGGAAATAATTGACAGATATTATTTTCTATGGAGTTACAATTGACCCTGGTACAATTGCCCCTGTTAAACTTTAAGTTAACCTTAAGTAAAATCATTATCTATCCAGTAACATTGAATGCAAAGATGGCGAAATCCACTAAATTATTTGTTAAGACGACAGAGTGTTAAAAATAACAGTATGAAACTATTTCGTAATTACTATTTCGCCTAATTTGTACTCATTTTTGTAAATTATATCAGGGGTCATTTGTACCACGGGGTTAATTGTACCGTTACAATTGCTCCCAGAGAAGACGGTACAATTGACCCCAAGTATAGATTTTGGAGAAATAACTAAATATCTCGGAACATTGTTGTGCTTTAGACACACAATATTGGGAATTCTAGAACTGGATACCTAGGTAAACGCGTGGTTAATATATAATTACATGAAACACAGTAACCACTGAGTGACAGGGCAATCAAAATAGCAAAAAAGTTTACTTTGGGTGCTTGAATACAAAAAAATGCTCCTACAGACGTCCGTTTCGCAGCGAGCGCGCTGCCGACTAGTGAGCAAGTCGGGACACTTAAGGCGCGTACCCCGGCTAACGCACACACAGATAGGTCTCCTATAAGTTGAGATATTCCCAATGTTACTATTGCCCCGTGTTACTAGTGACCCCGGTCTACCCTACGTATATTTTTTTAGGCATTTAATTACATGTACCTAATGATTACCTAGTTTTTTAATGAGTTTCCGTTCTAAATTAATACTTTTCTCATTTAGAGCATCAAAAAATATTAAAATGGCCTGACTTTAACTTAAAGTAGCTCGAAATTGAAGTAGGAAACAAAAGGTATGGACATTCAAAACATAATAATAAATGTTTACTTTCTATTGGTCATAATTATATGAAGGTTAAGCGGAGGTATAGGAAGTAATGATGAATCGCTCTATTTTTGTCAGAACATAGATGTGAGATAATGAAAACAAGTAATAAATCAAACGTTTCGTGTCTATTGATTTTAGGGTTCCGTAGTGTTTCGTTTTGGGAGGAAATCTGTACTAATATTATAAAGGATTCTTTGTTTGTTTGAACGCGCTAATCTCAGGAACCACTGGAACCGCTGATTCAATTAAAAAAAATTATTTATTTCGTATTAAAGTACATTTTTCGTGGAAGGCTATATTGTAATTCCTGAACACAAAATACAAATACCTACCTACCCCTCAAACTCACTTTCCCAAGGAAGTCGCAGGAATTGCTAATTCCATTATTATCAATCCATTTACAAACTGATCAAGAGAGTGAATAAGTTTCCGTGGGGTGCTAGCCTAAGAATAGAGATACCCCTACTCTCCAGTCTCTTTTCGTGGGTGGTGACATCAACGTATACCAGCCTGGTAAGCGTTGATAATGGGTCTTATTTACTTTAATATAAGTTGTTATGATGATGAATAGTTAAATTTGTATTTTAGGTACCTAAGCGGAAACTTTTTATGTATTATTGTATTATCTTTTGTAACAAAAGCTTAATTTAAAGTGAAATTCCCTTGGGTACAGAACCCTAGCTCTAAAGCATTGACCACCACGACCTACATACGTCTACCTTCTACCTGAAAACAAATGTGTACAATATTTATGATATTGTATTTATCACGAAAACTATTTTTTCTTTTATTATTTTTCAACATAACGAGGTTATAAAGTAGGTGAGTAAGTTGGTATATGTAAAGGTTTATTATTTTGATCACGCACCACTCTAATTTAGTTTGCAGCTACTTTAGATTTTGTTAAAAATAGGGCGGATTTTTTATTTCACTGATTATCATAATCACCCCTATTTATGTTCCCACTGCTGGGACACAGAGACTTATCTCTTGGTGATATAAATAGGCCGCTAAGCAAGGCAGTGCGGGTTGGTGAATAACACAATGTCCTCAAAAATTTTAAAAGTTTTTAGAAACTAGAATTTACGATTTTTGCATTTATATTACAAATTTTCAAAAAGAAAACCTCCTAGTTCGCATTATCGCATGCAAACTTTCACCCGCTGCGCCACAGAGGTCGTCAAACAGTATGTAACTTTTACATTTAATTACATGAAAGTGCATAGATTTCACGTACCTAAATTTATCACCGTTGCATGCAATGTGGGTAATGGAAACACACCTTTTACTCAGAATAATTTTTTTTACATTAATTATGAACCTGTTAAGAAAACGAAGTACAAATGACTCAGTTCCAGTTCGAAATAAAAACATTATTAATTAAATTAAACATAAAAAAATATTAGGTACCTACTTATAAGCAAATTAAAATATTTAGTAAAAATCCTTCTAAGGTGGAGGATTAATTAAAAATACCGCGTAGCTTTATGCAGCGAATTGCATAAAAATGCAATTTTATAGTGTCTCAACCCGGACTTTTAAATTTCACAATTCTTCTCGCGTCCGAAGAACGAAGTAGAAATGAGACACGTAGAACTCAGAATTAAATCTTAACTTACTGAAAATAAATCTTCTGCTCATTGTATTATCTTGTTGTATTCTATTCATACAAAATTACTTATTTGTATAAAATGGTCAAATGGGTAAAATTTGTCTTGAAATATTCGTAAAAGTGCAAAGATTTGAGAAATATTAAAAAGGTTAAAGCGGGCGGGTCATTTAGTTTGCAATAGCAGTTGTTTGTTCACTCACACAATAAGATGAACATGGTGTCTTATTAAAAATGGGAGATTAAAAACATAGCGTACTGAACAGATATCAATTTTTTTTTGACGAGTCATACTTGTACACTAAAATAGTATTTAAGAATGTATGTATGTATTTTAAGTGTTTTCTTGTATAACAATAAATGATCTATCTATCTATCTATCCATAGAAACCTCTGTGGATTTGGGGGGATTTTCGTATAATCAGAACCTACGCAAAAACTCATTCAAATCATCGTCTGAGTTGAATAATTGAAAAAATTGACTAGGAGATTTAATTTGTCGGTATATTAGTAGGAGTAGGTTAAGAAAGCAGTATTAATTATAATACAGTAAATCAAAGCAAATAGTATCTAAGTAGGTATTAAGTATTTATTTCCATGACAAGAATTACAATCCTCAATTAGGTAATATACTCCACGAAACGTGAACTCTGCGCTACGACATGGAAACCTTTGCATTTTGTTTAATACAAACTTCCTAGAATGTTATGAGAATTTGAAAACACATTTTGTCAATTTGTAAAACATTTTCTGGCATTTTACCTGTTACGATGGAAAGTATTAAGGCAGAAACACATTATTAACACCCGACGCCACCCGATGAAACGTGATGCGTGTTGAGTCGAATCAAATGTATGGTTTTCTATAGACCAGAAACACACTTTGAACACGCGACCCGACGCCACGCGCGCACACGCCACCTGATCCAGACGTGCCAGATCTGCGTGTTGCCCATGGTGGGGGTAAACACGCCATCCGACGTGGGCGCGCAGTATGTTTCTAGACAACACTCCACGCCACGCGTCATTCGTTCGAGAACTGTCACTTTATGCCAATTTCATATTAAATTTTTGCATTTATTTAGCGAAATGATGATGAAATGCTAGTATGTCGTGGCGTCGCGTGTTGGTAATATGCACGGTGCACGTCGGGTGTCGACAAGTCGCGTCGCGTCGGGTGTTAATAATGTGTTTCCTGCTTTAAAATGAAGCGAGCCAGTGTTGGTCTGTGAAGTTGTATTTTAAAAATGTTCTCGTGCGTAAATATGTACTTCGTGCGAGAATACATATTTTTACTTATTTATTTTATACACACAAAAGTCAAAACAAAAATGGTTGTAGCCTATCTTGAAGTGTTATTGTATCTAGATAAATTAAGTAGTAAGTAAACAAACTATATACTACACTTTAATTTAACTAGTATCTACTTATGCTCATTACAAAGAAGCTTCTATTATCCACAATCTTTAAGTATAAGTACCTACTAAGATAGGTTTATCAAGAAAAGTGCTATTACATAGTTTTTCGTACTTGCATGCTTAAATGGCATTCTATTTTAAATTAAATAAATTGTAAAAGCAAAATATCTTCACTTAAATGTTGCAGCACATTACGAGTCGTACGTAGCGGGTATTACAGTCGATATCTAGTAGTTACAGTGCGGGTAGAACATGAAACAATGAATTTATTGACAAAGTTTTAGTGCAGGAATGGCCGGGAGGGTGAATTTACATCGCAAGTAACAATAACAACTAGACGAATACCAACAATAAAATTGTTTTTTTTCTTTCAATTGGAATAAAGCCGAATTTTTGATTGGTATACGTTCAATAATTTAAATGAAATTCTATAAAATTTAACAGAAAGTCTTTACCACTGAGTGTTAATGGTCTGGTAGTAGGTGGCCAATGGTGTTCTGTGGCATCAGTAATTAAATACCTCGTATCTTCAGGTAATTGTGACTAAAACTATGCAGTGAGGATATGAAAGAAATGTAGATAAATAGCTTTATTCATCACTGGATATGGCTGGGTAATATAATTAATATCCGGCCATATTCAACATACCTGCAAACACCATTATAATATTGCTACAAATTAGCAACAAGTTGGTGTAAATGCAGCCAGAATACTTAAGATCTAGATGCAGGTGCTTGCTTACAAAGTACCCAATAACTTAGTTTACTCTAATGCGCCCTATAAAATAGAATTTAGCAACTATTCTAGGCAATTTAATTTTAAATTTATATTTAACGTGCTCGCCAAAACAAATCATCTTTATTCAACGAGTTTTACGTAAGCAATGCGAATAAATTTCATCATCACCATTATAACGATGACTATTACCAACAATGTGGCGCAGTGGGCGAATGTCTGCCTACGACGCTGTTACGGGTTCAATTCCCGCACTTGAAATAGAAGTTGTACTATCTGCAGATATTCCTTCCGGGTGGTTTGAGTGTCCTATACAACGTGTATCGTATCATATATATTATGATGTTTGTAAGATTTAGTAGCGAGATGTAGTATATAATATTATGATAATGGGTATTATGATGATGGTATATTATGATATTGTCATTTCTAATGGCCAAGAAAAAAGAAGCACACAGGGATAATTTTTCACTTTACACTTTTGCATATTTCACTTTACATAATAATATATTATGCACAATTCGCATAACTGAAACAAAGAATCTATCCGGTTCACAACACCCACAGGAGGAATTAAGGTAGTTCTATTCTCTGACCGGCACCACACGAGAGATACAAAGTTCTGGCTACCTGCCCTTAAATAAATATTAAAATATCGCCGAAAGAACGAAGGTTACGAAGACACAAAAATCAAAGCTGAAATTCCGCTATCAACAAACTCTTCCTTTGTTCCCGATACGGATCTACGTAATCCTAGTTCAACAAACAACTGAGGAAATTCGAGAGTTTTTGCATTTCAAAGAAAGGACTCTTGAATAACGTCCCTACATTATCATGTTTTGCTTTTTTATTCATGGTTTGTCCTTTGATTGATTTTACCTTTAAGCATCCGCGATTCTCTAACGATTTATGTTTACTTTGAAAGGAACAAAATAACTTCAGAAGACAGTAAGTATCTGAGATGTTTTTAAGAGAAATGTGTTTTCTAATTATACAAATATTTATAAAATAACAAGTACAGATAGTACATTAGGTACCTACATTATACATTAATAACATTTTAATTATAATAGTCTAATCTATATGAGTGAAAATACGTTATGATTTCTTTCTGATGTTTTTTAAAACCAATCGAATTATTTTATTACACATTGTTTTATGTTTTTCCTAAAATTTACCCCCGTAGTTTTCCATCCCATACGCCATTTTATAAAATAGTCTATCCTCTATACACCGAAACTTTATTATAACATAACCTTACTCGTATCTGCGTAGCATTTATTTTTTTCCTGTTATAATTATTTAAATGTGATAGAGGTTGCGGGTTCGATTCCCGCCTCGGAACAACAATTTGTATGATCTGCAAATATTTGTTCCGGGTGTCTGGGTGTTATTATATGTATAATAAAAAATATCTATCTATGTATGTATATTATATTAAGTTTATCAGAAATCTAGCACCCGTAACACAAGCTTCGAGCTTACCACGGGGCTAGATGTCGCTGTGTAAAATTGTCCAGTAATATTTATTTATTTATTTATTTATTTATATCGTTTTTTACCCTATTAGTAATTTTATGTTTGTTATGTTCAGTTTGTGAATTTATCTTTCATTTTTTTATTTCCATAAATTCTTTTATGGTTAGCAGTTATTTTATTGGTTAGTAAATTTCAAAGGTGGGCGCTGATATAATAAATTAATATCCTTAGTAAAAACAGACCATATATTTTACAAAGCATGTAGGTTGGACCTGTGTAACTGCCTCATCCGCCTAAAGGTAGGAACATGTAAAACCCTTACGAATCTATTTGCTTAGGCCTAACCAAACCGCGTATCTAGGTGAGTCGTCTTGTTATCTTTGAGAAGATTATTTACCAGACCTCCGAACCCAAATGCTTGAAGGGCAGAACCATTTTTAGTCGACACCGTCAAAGCGAAGGGTTAAGGAAGGTGTTCTATTGAAGGTTCGAGAAGGTTCGAGAAGGCTCATTTCCTTTTGATTTAAGCCTTGGAAAGTTATAAGATAGTTTGGATCAGGTAAAAAGTAAAAAAGAAGTTATTTATAGTTGTTTTCGTCTATATTAATTCCTCTCTCTCTAAAGTGTTGATTTTGAATATAATAATTCTTTACCAGAATAAAAAGTATGTAGCAAAAAAAAGTATTCAAGACTTTTCCCAGAAGTCAAATTTGCATTTTCTGTTAAAGCCAATGTTAAAACGTGGCAAGTTAACTTTACAAGAAAACTTTCTGCATAAACCGAATGTCGCGTTTTTCTTATTAAATGGACAAGTCTCTTATACACATTTGCATAAAAACTCAATATCAACTAAAATAAAAGATGCAAGAGAGTAAACACTTTCTTTAAATTTTTTACGTGGCCACATAATTTCGAAATTTAAATTCATATTAATTCGAAAATTCTAAACAGAAAAAGCTAACGAATTATTTGTTCTAAAAATTTGCAGGTCTATTGTTGATCTTAAAAATAGAACTAGTTTCAACAGCTTCGCTTACTTGGATCGTTCTACAATATTTGGTACTTACAAACCTATATTTAAAATATTAATAATAGGTATTTTATTTGAGCAAACTATAAATAATTTATTTACAAAATTCGTTGAAGATCATTTACATGATCCAAAACCTTCGAATCAAATAAAACTAAGGTAAAACATACGACTTGGTATATTCGAGGTATTTTTCGCATATTTCGAACTGACCCAGCCCACAAAGGGGTGTTAATAAAAAGTGCAATTTTCGAATGAAAAATGAATTGCATTCAGTTGTGCCGCTCTCTCGGCAAGAGCAATTTGTTTCGCCAGTGAATTGAGTCACGATTCTGTAACGATACGAGATCCTTACCACTAATATAGCTGTTGTTATTTATATTCATAGATATGAAATATACAGATTGTAAATTTTTTATTCCGAGGCGGGAGTCGAATCCGCAACGTCGCAGGCCCGCTGTGCCACAGAGGTCGTCTTTGAATCAGTAGTTCCTAAAATTAGCGCTATCAAATTACTCTTTATCTTTTCAGTATTTATTTTAGTACTTTATTTCTCCCGTTATTAAAGCTTTTAATCTCCATAACTTATCTCCAATCTAATATGGTTGTGCTTTTGTAAGTTATATAGAGTCTTATTTGGTAGTTTAGACAAACAGTAGAGGTTTTACTGCCGTTTTTACTACAAATACAGCTCAGGAAGATTTGTTTTGCAGACAAAATACATAAGCTTTAGAGTTCATTACCGAAATAGTAAAAATAAATCTATATTGAATCACAATATCTTTTCGGACAAATTTTATTACGATCTCAAAAATAACTACTGAATTCAGTTTTATATTTAGTTAGATAGTTAATTAACTTCATTGTTCTTAACAATAGGCAAAATTATGATAAATAAGACTATGTTTACAGTGTTATGTTTCTTATATAATATCCAAGAGACATATTGTATCCATGTATTCACATATTGTATACACTATTTTGTGTCAAAATAAATGATTGAAAAAAATATATATATTAATTATGCAGGTGTCAAGCAGACTTACTAAAGTCTGAACCTTTTTGATTGGTTCGTGTTATTAAAATGGACTATACTACGAGGTGCTATTTGTCCCAGTTAAAAATAATAATTACAAAGTATCTAAATAGAGATTTAACTCATGTCTGAAATCCTTAAAATGAAACTAGAATCGAGGCGCGCTAAAAGAGGTCACATGCAATTTTATTACGTCACTCATGAAATTGTGGATGTGTATTCATTAGCTATAAACCCACACCAAACACAAATAAAGTGCGATACTTCATATTTAAACTGATAGTATCACAGACGAAGTCTAGTTGGCCATGCGAGCCTGCATTAGTAGTCATAAATATGAATTTACGAGCGGCAATAACTGAATATCGACTTGAAACCTTGCTGTGTCACTGAGGTTTTTTTTAATTCTAAATTGAACATTATTGGCTTTGTTTACAAGGATATTTCACTGGATTTTTGTTTGTCATTATTGAATTCCAAAATATTAAGACAATTAAAAAAATAATAATTGAATTCCTGTAAAAATTTAAATATTTTTTTTATTTTCATGTCTACGTGAGTACCTAAGTGATTTGGAGAACAACAGTAAAGTCGTGATAAAAAAACATTCACATGTATGAGTATATAATGCCAATTATGGTTGGTTTATTACAAATTGTAGGTATCAAAGAAAATGTAGTAAACTTATTAAACTTACGTTCATGTAATTTTTTTAAACAAACCAACCTTTCCCCAGTTTTAAAATTATTTTCCTTTGATGTTTCTGCTCATAAGGGATCCGCTAAGCTGCTTAGAAGCTAAGCTTGATAAGGGCGTGCTTACTTATTAATATTATTCAATGTTAAGGATCGTTAGTACAGTAATATAAAAAAAACAGATCTGTCATAAGGATTTTAAAATCGTACTTATTTCAAAGTAGGTAAAACTAACTTTAATGTGCTTTATAAAAATAAAAATAAACAACTTTATAATATTGTGTAACAATCATAACTCTAAAAAAAGATTTGTATTTCCATCCAATAAGGATTATGCTAAGAAATACAAATTCACGAAGCCACATCTAGACGTTATATGTAAGTATGTAAACATGGGTCTATTTGAACGAGATCTTTCCAGTAGTTTTTTTTTTCACAATACGTCATAAACTACTTCATAAAAAAAAACTGCTACGGATGCCTTCATGGACGAGTCTGACTCGCACTTCACCGGTTTTTTTTACTGAATTGCACTCTGATAAACTGAATAAACAGAGAGCGGTTCACTTTATCAGAGTGCAATTCAATTTTAACAGGCAAACTCCTTCGGAAAATCATCAAAGAGAAGAAGTTACACAAAGTAAATCGCTTCAAAACTCTCTTTAATTCTGCAGCAGCAACAATGTAATAAAGTAGTGTGCCGACGGCTCTAGACATAGCTCAATGTTGCCTAGGAACACTGAAACGATGCCATTCGTTCTCGAAATAGGAAGTAAACTTGTTTTGTCGAGCTGAGCTTGAAAACTTTTTAATTTAAGGGTCGGAACTCCTGGAATCTTAATATTAAAACATGAGTTATTTGCTCGGTTTAAAGATTTACGCCACAGCTAAGAATAAAAATTGAGCTTTGGAATTTTTATCTAACCACAAGCTATGGAAGAAACAAGCAAGAAGTGCGTGAGCTAGTGCTTAAATTTTTTTATATACCCTTACTTAGGTACTGATCGTAATTAAATCGACATAACAACCCATATAACGTCCTATTACTCGTCTCTCTAATATAATCAATCATACTCGTAACGTAAATAGGTGTAAATTTGAATCACTATAGGTAGACAAGGTAAAAAATTAAATATTTAATCTTTTTGTTCCCTGTGTTTACAAGCTAAAACGAGCATATTTTTTTTTCTTTATACAGACAATCATTTATATGTAACGAATTATTCTCTAAAAAACATAGGAAAATAATTTCCTATAACTCCCTCTCAAAGGAGATAATTATTATTAAAGTATGCCTACACGTGTTCCCGTATTTGTCATTTTAACACTGTTAACATTCCTATTCAGTGCCCTGCTGACCAGCGAGCGGTCGTGATCCGTATCCTTGCAGTGTTTGATACTGAAGAAGTCCCACGTTTTGGAACAAAACGGTTGATCAAAATTCAACATAAATAAGGTTCATGTATTGCCCGTTTATCCCATAATTAATTTATCAAACCACTACAGTTTTTATAGTAAAATCCTATTCCCATAAATACTCTGGCCCTTAATACTTGAAGATGCATTAAGAACTTTAGCTGTTTCTGGGAAGCCTAATAGTGTTAGTGAATCTTCCTGTTGAACTTTCGTCGAGTTCCGACTCGTCTTGTAGAAGAATAGGATGAATTGTAGCTATTTTGTTGCTTAGTTTAAATTCTTTGGATGTTTGTACTTGAGTTTCAAAACAATATTAATCTGTTGTGTTTGCCTGATGGTGACGGGGTGCCAGCATGTTTTAGGGGATAATCATCATCACGTATAACCCGCGCAGATAGAAAATTTATTTGAAAATGGCGGCGGGTACGTATGGTACGATTGGCAAAACAGCGATTGAGAGTGAGCGAGAACGCATGCGAGCGGACGCCATTTATAAATCAATTCTTTAAGTGCGCGGCTTATAATTTTCATCATAATTTTACGCATGCGTATGTATAGGTACAGTACGTATTTGTGAAAAAGTATTTACAGTTGATTCAGTAGAAGGAACCCATGGTTTGACCTTCAACCTCAATTATACGTTAAATTTGTGAGCTTTTTATAATAGCAAAATTGAACGTATTAGGTTTACCAATAATTATTATTTGATAAGAATTAGATCGTGAATTGGAATTAAACAATTTGTTACTTTTGTTAAATGTTTTTCTAACTAGTCAAGAAATAAATTTATAAATAATAAAATGGTTCTACAGGCAAATTCTTATCTAAACATCCACCCGTATCAACTCCATTGCTACCACTTGTCGGATTAAGGAAGTGTACCACCATTTGTCACTCAAGAAAGGGTTATAAGGGTCCCATTGTCTTAGACATGGAGACCGCATAGAAATCAGTGGTTACTGAAACCCGAGTAAAATGATCCTTTCATAGAGTTTATCTAGGGTATTGTTACTATTGTGAATTGTGACGTGAATTGTTGTTACAATAGTAATAAGTGCTCTGTGTTTGGTCAGGAAACACTCGGATTTGTTAAGTTTGAGAGCCTTTTGAAACAGCACTAATTTATTGGGGTCTCTCTGGATACTGCGCCATTTTCGCCGGAAACTTCCATATAATATAACTTTTTAAAAAGAACAAATCTGTCTATTTAGTTAATGGACGATCGACGCTACAGTTGGTGCGGTATTCATTCGTGAACTATTCGAACCTATGGACCATTATTATGTTCTACGCGTTATATGACCTATCTAACATAAATAGATGTTAAATCATAACAGAGTAGCACTAATATGCTACTTTGATCGACGTATTCATTCTATATGCACCCAATTAGCGACCGTTTTAAACCGAGTTCTATTTTCCAGTAACCCAAACTCCCCTTGAACAAAATCAAGCAAATTGGTGCACTACCAAATGCTACGTTGCATCGATCAGCTTCCAAAACCAACCGCAACCAATTTTAAACTTTAACTGTGTCAGCATAAAGTTTATAATAGATGTGGTTAGTACCCAAGAAAATTCTGGCTGAATTTTCGTTGCTAGTACTTTGAATATCGTGATACTTTAGCAAAGCACATAGAATAATGTAGTGTATGCAGTAAGTTGGCTCCTAGTTTGATGAATTTTATAACGATGTATATTGTTGGTAAGTTTTTGAACTTATGAGGCGCTTACCAGAAATCCTGTTTACTTTAAGGATTTGTTTGTTCAAGTCTTTCTTCAGATAACGAAGTCTGATCTTTTCAGATTACAGAGATCTTGCTACCGCGCTTTTGATGCTCCTGTGGCGCAGCGGACGAAGGTTTGTCTGCGATTCAGGAGGTTGCGGGTTCAATCCCGCCTCGGAACAAAATATTGTACGATCTGTAGATATTTTTTCCGGGTGTCTTTGGACTTGGAGTAACTACTCTTATTGCCCTACAGTGGGATACAACCAGCTAACAGTAACGCGAACATTAATCTTTATCATTATTACCTAGATTTACTCACCTATATATTTTTCTTTTAAAACAACCCTTGAAACATTCTTTACAAACTATAATAATATTTTAAAGAAACAACTTGAACTTCAGTGCTAAAAACTAACTCGGGAACTACACTACATTTTTTCTCGCTTTCGACAACTGTGCTTAAAGTTCTGAACGAAGTGACAACCCCTGTTCTGCGAAGTCAGGGCAAACTTGAGACTGAAACTTTTGACCGTCCATCACTCGGTTATAATGCAGATTTTGCGAAATGCTGCAGTTTAAAAGTTAGGAGGAACCACAGTACATTAATAAGTATTTCCAAGGCGGAATTGACGCTACGTTTGCGTTACTCTTGCGTACACTGTATATTTTTGTATATTTTAGTTATGTACATCACGTAGTATAGTTTAATCTTATTATTGTTGATGAAAAGACTAAAAAGCCCGACACAATTTGAAGGACTTACGATAGCCCTAAGGACTTAAGATATGGTTATCTTAAGTATATACTTAAGTATCATTATGATACAAATCATATATTAGCATACTAGCTCACACAGTAGCATCGATTGAAGCTTCTTCAAAGATCATCATGAATAATCGTGACTGTGCAAAATTCCTATCCAACTGCAAGCGGGATAGAGATCCGTTTCTTGGCATCTTTTCGCATTTATGCATTTTATAGTTGCAGCTCAGTAACCCGTTTGCACAAACTCATAAATTCAAAGTACATTGCTTAGATTGCACGATAGTTCCAAACTAGTGGCTTTTCATAATAAACAATGTAAAATAAAATTAAAACACATCTCTTTGTATTGTTGTTATTTTACACAAAAGCTACGTGACGGTAAAAAATGCTTGTTTTGCTTATAACAATATTCTGTAGCTGCATAAAAATATAAAATGACGTCTTTTGTACTATAATATTAACTTTTTCATGCAATTTTCAGGTAAAGCTTTCGAGTTGTTACTTCATGGTAATTTAACTTATTGTTAGTTCGTAATTAAACGTATTGTAGAATATACATAATTTATTTTCTACTATACACTAATAATGTCTTAAAAGGTCCATGAAAATCATCAAGATGGAAATAGCCAAGAACTGGGTGTCCTTGTAGTTCTATTTTCATTTGGTACAGTTCCAAAAATAGCATCACAGTAAAAACAAAGTTTTTGTTGAATATCGAAGTCATGATATGTCAATGTCAATGTATGTGTATGTGTTGTGTACGGCTGAATAGCACTTGCACTTGTCGCCGGGACTCGATAGTCATCCGTAGCTTATTGTGTTCCTACTGTGTATTTGATGCTGATTAATATATTATTTACCGATTACAAACTGTGTTTAAACTCTATCTTGCACCATCAGTTTTCAATAATGAATATGAAAACCCGCCTTTTTTGCGTAAATGCGTTTTTATGGTCTATGTATGTCATAGACCAACTCTAACACTTTCACGATATTATCGAATTAATTATATATAGTACCGAGACATCTGGGTAGCATTAGAATCGATACTGGTAAGACATGTTGGAAGCAGAGGTTACCGCAACCAACTGTCACTTGCGAATGGGATATTGTGGATTGCGGCGAGGAACGAGAAACCAGCAGGGCCACGTTATTGGCGTTTGCTTATAACGATATATGGTTAAAAGAAGCCTACACCGACATCTCTTTGTACCTTTTATAAAAAATAACTTTTTATTAAATCTAATAAACTAGAACGATTTTGATGAGACTTTCTTTGGCTTAATTCTACTACCTACAACAGTTTGGTACTGTGAATTGTGTTTACATTTATTTATTTTTTACTAAGAAAACTAACAGCACAATAAAAAAAATATTTACATGAGGCCAATAAAAAGTTTTCATCAGCCCATTATTTTTCTATAAATAAATTATCGTTCTAAAATAAATGCGTTAATTTAGAAACCAATAAAATTCACAATTCATGTAGAAATTTTAATACAAACCCATTTGTAGCCTCTGGTTTTTAATTTCATTCATGACCCAATAAAGATAAAATCCGCAAATTTCTTTAACAACCTGGCAACAACTGATCAATAAAAGTCCTGGTTACGACCATCCTCGGTTTAATTTCATCTGTTCAACTTAGTCAAACGGCCCTAATCGCTATGCCGCTCCAAAATAGCCCATAAAATATTAAGCAGTCGAATAAAATTTTCACTTAATTTTTATATTAAAAGCGAGTTATCCGTCCGCTTTTATGGGTCGTAAAAAAATCGCCATAAATTACAGTTTGAAGGGAAAATTGCTTTTACCTTTATATATTTTGTATTCGGCAGAGTCGTTTGGTTCTCGCAGTTGGTAATACTTTAATGATCCCCGTTTATGTGAATACTTTGTGACCTGATGACTTGTAATGAAACTGAATGAAATATTGTCGCGAATATTTGCACAGAGAGATTTATTTGGCCTCCTTTATGAAATGAGAATTGGTCTCTGGTTTCACATACTATAAAAAATATTTGGACAAAGTTAAGATTTCATTGACATAGTTTTCTGGTTACAGATCTATAATACCGGTTTTAACCTGTTATTTTTTTTCTTATTTTTACAATGACTTTTTTAACCGATTTGAATAATAGATTCAAGATAGTAAAAAAAATACCTTTATATAGTCAACATGTCTATTAATTTATAGTTGTGTATAATATGAATAACCCCAATAGTCTTAAGATTTAAGATGCAAGGATGGCACAGAGATGAACAAGCTTTGCATAATGCATGAGAAGGCAAAACTCGATTTAACTTATATCAGAATGTTTTGTTAAGTTCCAATAAACTACAATGACCACAGCTCACAAACTTTTAATCGCCAGGAATAGGATCTAATCAAGCTAAGTATCTACTTAGCTACTTAAAATAGCTATAATAGTTATTTTATTTTTTTATTTAATATTTTCACTGAAGTAAGTGATATCTTCATATTCTAATGAAAATACCTAACAAAATTGTATTGGTTAATTTAAACATGATAGTAATTATTGTGCTATGGTCTCTTTTCCTCTCACTTGTCCAAGTGATCTTTAGGATTTTATGGAAATAAATGACATAAATCTTTAAAAATCAGCATATTTGACTTTTGAAAGTCGAATGAGCTCCCACTTAGCCAACACAGCTCTTAGGATGTATAAACCTCCCATAATTATAGTTATAATAACACTAGGGACACCTACTTTGCTACCCTATTTTGATTCATATAGGTTGAATGGTACTTGGCCGCTAAACCCAAAAATAACGAATCACTTCCGTTGACGAAACGTTCACAAATGTGCGTTTTTGTCCTCGGCATAAATTAGGGGTGTTGAAAATATTTGAATAGTAAGGCTAATTTGACCCAGTTTCATAATATATTATAATTACATAATCTGGTATTTTTATAATAATGAGTACAAACTTGAAGGATACGCAATAGCTGAAGAAAATCGCATATTTTACTGAAAAAACTCAAAAGATTGCATTATGAAATTTTACTTAATCTAATTCTAACCAAAATTGTACAATTATTTCCAATATTTTTATTAAAGATCATATAGCAGCGACTACCACTTTCAACATACTTTTAAAATTATATTATAATTAAATGATAATAAATTTAAACGAGCCAACAACTTCCGCATTTAATCAAACTCAAATAAAACCTGTAATTTCCCTTTAAAGCAATTTTCGCTTCATTGCTTACACTATAGAGTACGAATTTGCATACAAATAACATACGGAACCACGGCAAATACTCCGGTCGTGAATTACACACTTCTATCCAATTAGCGTCCTTAAAACAATTGCCGTGCGTGGTAACGAGTAATCTTGCTATTATGATTTAACGTAGGGAACCCTAATTGGGCGACACAGGTAGACCCACCCTTGCTGGGGCTGTTATTTAAACCGGAGTACCCGGATACTATTTAATTGTACTGCTTAAATTCTGTTTAAATAAGACTTGTACGTTTTGTTCATCACACATATTGACGTTTCCACACTGCCACACAGGACGACGAGAAGGTTGCGGGTTCGATTTCCGTCTCGACGAAATTTGTACAATCTGCAAATATTTGTTCCGGGTGTCTAGGTGTTATAGAATATACACAAACATTATGTATGGGCTAGATGTTGCTGTGTGAATTGCCCGACAATTTTTAGTTATTTTATTTATTTACAGGAAATGGGACACTGGCAATTAATGGCAACTACACACGAAAACAACTCTTTTTGCGAGGAATTCTAGTAACACATGGTAGAGGAATAACACATGATATTGTATCATGATTTCGGTCGTCGCACGTTAACAGACTTCAAAGATTTCCAGTTGTTTGCTTGGGAACGGTTGGCATTCAACGCGAATCAGCCATTTTCGAAAACTTCTGATCCAATGGCCAAAAGTTAAAGTGCCACTGCCACTTCAACAAACTAACTCTTTCTAAATATTATTCTAGTTATTTTTCTGGGTATCAGTTTATTGTTAATACCATGAGCAGCTCAAATCCATTATCTATATAAAATTTTAGCACCCTAGTTTATAATGAAAATTATGATTATTTCCAATGTAATTCTATTGTAAATCAAAAATATATATCTATTTACGCATAAAATAATTAAAATATCAGAAATTTCGAACCCGTAACGCAAGCTTTGAGTTTACCATGGAGCTAGATGTTGCTGTGTAGGTTGTTCAATTAGTTTATTTACTATTACATTATCTACCGATAGGTCAATATAATATACAAAAAACTGAACAGATCCCTTTGAAATTTATCCCATTTAATCTGATACAAATCAATCAGACCCAGCAATAAATAAACCCTTTTACAATATCGCAAGAAACTGTAAAAGTCAAAGTCAAAGTTTGTATAACAATTTATATCCGTAACTTTGTACGGTCTGACGTTATCGGATAATTTAATACGTTCCTCTTCTCCGTTTTATTATAGTTTCAGTTGCTCTAGTCAGCGAGCGGTGTTGTAAAAATTACATAATGTAAAAAAAGTGAAATCTCGTGCTCTAACATTGAAGGAAAACATTGTGAGGAAACCGGCATCTTCTTAGAACATTAAAGAGTTTGAAGGGTATGTGTCATTCACCAACCCACACTTGCCCATCGTGGTGAGTTTAAGTCTTATTCTCTCGTCAAAAGTGAAGTCCCTGTGTCCCAGCAGTGATGAATGACATAATGAAGTGGACTGGCCAAGGCCAGCAGTGGGAAAAAACAGGCTAAATAAAAAAGATCTCAAACACTTTTAGCATACTATGTAGTCGAATAAGTACCGGGAATGGACATAGGCATTACTGTGGAAAAATATGTATAACTGCGCAACAAAGCCAGATGGAAATCTGGTTTTGAAAGAAAATGTGACTATTTCGATCTCCGTAGATGCATTCCACATGGCAAAGCGTAGTTGCGGAGTTTGCAATTTTCCTCGTGCAATGCAAACTAATTTAAATGGGATTATCTAAAACTTAGTTCTTGAAACCGTACAGTTGCAAGGACATTCGATGTTAATTAGAATTTAAAATGTTTTTTGACGGTTTCAACATTTATTATTGTTGGACAAAACAGCAATATAATCATGCCTCGTGACGTGCTGATAAGTTTGTGATATGGGTACATGCTATGGGTAAATGCTGTTCGTTAGTCTCGCTAAAACTAGGGGTTCTTTTTGTACTAATGATGTTGCTAATAAGCGACAGTCTCTCACTCTATACGTAGTGTGGTAATTTAAAGTGTAGCTAGAATCTGTTTTTATTGTTAAAGTTTTATGCAGCTAACGAGTTAGGATAGTTCAAAAAGCTTATGCTAAATTAGAAAAATGTGTATAATGCATTATTATGACCACGAAGATCACCTACCTAATTTTACATCAGCATTATCATCATCCCAATAACCTTATTTATTATTATATTATTATTTTTTTTAACATTGTAAAAAACAGCACCCTAATCTAGGAAAGGTATTATTCGCGTAGGATACAGTCATAATAAAAATAGCCGATTATATTTCTAACTAAAAATGTTACTTCAAAACCATGCATCAAAGCTTCAATTCACCGATAACATTTTTAAATTGATCATCACTGCGTAAATAGGACGATCTTATTTACATGTATATCCATCAATCTTCAACATTTTTCTCGGGAAGTCCGAACTCCGAGGTCGTAAAAACCGTTTAGCGGCCCGCGATTTGAGCATGAATGTGTGAAAATTAATAAATCCTACACATTGTGGGGCTGCGGCCCAACTGAATTCGGGAATCATGACCACAGCCCAGGAAAAACCGCTACAACAATTTAATATTGTAAATCTTTATTACTAGCTGACCCGCCCGCGGCTTTGCACGCTTTCTACCCTTAAAACTCAGATGAAAAATAGATAGGAGTCGATTCTCAGACTTAGGTACGCATATAAAATTTGATAAAAATCGGTAAAGCCGTTTCGGAGGAGTACGGTAACTAACATTGTGAGATGAACATTTTATTAATTAGATATTGAAAATAATGAATAGAATGTTGCGTTGAATTCTCCAGCAATATTTATTTTTAAATGTGATTTAAAATATTTTCAAACTTAGATAAAAAGCTATCATATTTTAAATTAGTTTAAATTTTGAACGACAGTAAAACCAAACCAACTTCCTCGTAGCTAAGCTATGCACAGTACTACATACATATTATGAATCCCTGAATCGGTTATGATAAATGTATTTGTGCGAACGGACAATAGACCCCTGCCTTGTGCTTTTGATTAATGGCAGTTTTAAAACCGGATTCAGAAAACCACTGGCGTTAAAAAATATGTTTACCATCATAATTTTATACTTTCACACATATTTGTATACGGAGATACGATACTCATCGAAAATCTATGCGAGTTTCGATTTATGTTGTATGCATCTCAATTCAAATTAACCATGTGTATGAGAATAAAGTTCTTTGAACCTAAACCTAATATTGCCCATTTCAATGTGGTCGACAATGAAATAGGAATAGGAATCTATGTGGATCAAAGTAACTGTAATTCGACCAGAGAAAACTACGGATCAAACCCTCTGATTGCAGTTAAGAAGTCAAACTCAGGTAAGCAATAAAGGGAACAAAAACTCCTACCATAAACCGGAGAGGTAAGCAATATGAGCCTGAAAAGGGATCGAAATGAAGTCCGAGTGGAACACAAATAAATCAGTTGGCGTGTTCAGAATCACGTCCGATCTAACGCAGCTTGTTAACGCGAGCAAACTTGTTCTGAGCGCTCCTGTGAACTCTATGATCTACATACTCTTGAAAATAGTGCGACATTAATCTGCCAATCTAAATGATAAGTGTATCTGTGCGTCTTTCAAATACTGAAAACGATTTAATGAAACGTATAATAAATCTCAAATAATCATTTTTAATCAAACATTACAATATATTATATACTACTTGATAATATGGCTGTCGGAGATCAATACAAACTTCAATATTCTATCATCTACTTGTATATAGAGCAAGTAACATTTCAACTAACCTAACCTAGATAATTTTAGTAAATAATAATAGGTAATGTTGGCCTGTGGTCAACTGATAAGCTTCGGACAGACTCATAATAAGGATATTAGCTTTCATCGTAGTTTTTCCTGAGTAACAAGTTTAATTTTATATTTAGGTACAACATATTAACAACAAATAACCACCAAACTCAAGCTTATGAGTCAGACTATATTACATATTTTATACTAGGTATATAAGGTTTTGGACTTTAAAAATATTACTCAGTAAATCTGACCTGAAAACACTTCTCATCCTATTTCTTACAATATTACGCACCATTACTGGCAAAATCAACCAAATACATTAAATACCTGTTAAATTAAAAAAATGTTGACGTACGATTAAAAGTCGCAATAGTTCTAGGCGTTTTGTTGTAGGCTACGCGTTATAATCGGAAAACTCTATTTAGCCGGTGATTGCGGATAGGATTAGTCATTGTTTTGAAGTTTATTCATTTATCTTTTACCTCTGCGAGATTGATGATATTATCGGGCAATGGAAGGGGATTTCAGACTCGTATTGTGCTATATTGAGCCGTGTTGGCTAAGTCGTGTGTTCAAAATCAATATTTTATCCAAATACCTTCAAATCAAAAAAAGTTGGGCAAAATTAGTCACATTCAAATGTATAGCTTGGTACTTAATATTAGATTATAGAGCTGAAAAGCTCTAATTAGATTTTGTAGCGCTGGCGTCGGTGAATTTCTTAGTGTTCCAATTTAATATCTAAGTGTGTAATATCTAAGTGTGTGGAATAAATAAATTACAATTACTATCGATGATTGCAAGCAGCGCTCTAATAAACCTTATAAAACCATTATTATTATATTTTAAGAAAACAAAAAACATACAAAACAGGATAAACATAATAAATCAAAATATACTATATAAAGGTACCTATTCTATGAATGAATGAATGAACACTTTATTGTTCTTATACTACTAGCACAGCATATGGGCGAGTTTTGCATGATTTTATCTGTAAAACTTTCTAATTTAAAACAGCAATTTGTCCGCATTTTGCCTTCAAACAAATCAATTTAAAACGCCATACAATCCCAATTTGGACACGAGCCATAAAATAACAAATCCAGCCTCTTTCATCCGACAGCTATAAAAAGAGGGTTCCTTACAATTATTTTTACATCAGTACCGGAACTAGTCCGGACACGATAAAGAACCTACCGGAAAACGGTACTTACTCGAACAACGCTTGAAAATTTGTGAAATGAAACGTATTTTAAAGTACTAGGGTTGAAATTTGCTTGTTTATAATGTGAACAGCAATGCCTTAAATTCAACAGCTTCAACAATAAGTGTTGAAGCTGACTTATATGAGACGAGCATCTGGTATTTTTTTTTGTAATACAGCTTTTTAACAGTTCGAAGTCTGCCTGTAATTTTGAAACGAAAGATAGGTGTTAATTGGTTAGTAGCATAGAATAGAAAATAAAACGCATTTCACGTTATAAATATTAACATGGATGGTATAAGTAACATAAAGTAATGGCCATAATGGTCGCCACTCAGTATCCTGAGATACCTCAGCGCTGCTTTTGTACCATTTAGTGTTTTTGTATGTTAATATTGTTGTTTATCTTAAGAGCAAAGATCTAGATCTAGATAGAGTTAAGTACTTATAAAATAGGGTTTATCAAATATCTAGTATGAAAATAACTCCGATAACTTCCAACCCAACCGTTCTCGTAACGCGTTCCGCGCGATACGTTTTGTAAAGTAGGTAACCTGTAAGTGGTTGTTCGTTGGTCAGGTTGATTGGGGTTGGAAAACTTTTTGAAAGCTTTTAAAAGGTACGATCGAAATGGTTTGGTGTTGGGAACTAAGACAATGTTCTATTGTTTACTGGGTGTAAATAGGTTTTGTTTTCTTTAATGTTTTATGTGTTTACTTTTATTTTGACGACTGGGCGCAGCGGGCGAAGGTCAGCCTGTGAAGCAAGAGGTTGCGGGTTTGTTTCCCGCCTCGGGAAAAATAATTTTACGATCTGCAAATATTTCTTCCGAGTCCGCACTGGTTGAATCTCCAGCGAGATTTTTGTTATTTTTTTTACAGTCTGTAAAAAAATATACATTTTTAGTTGCACCCGTGCAGCCGTGGGCCAAGGATTTTTTTAAATAACAGGAAAAAGGATTATTGTTATCCATTATTCGGTTGTTCTAATCAACGTCATATTTTTTCTAGTTCTATCGTAACTAAAATATAATTCAAAAGCGTTTAAAAATGTTTTATCACACTATTTATTCACAACGTAACTGTTAGAAACATAACAGTGCAATTATTACTCACCACTTTTGTACCATTTTAAAAGGTACACCTGCATTTTATACTTAGCTCTAAGTTGTAATAAAACTCATCAATTTGTCACCATCGTCTGGCCGTCGGCGACAGAGCTAGAACGTAAGTGATCATCAAATAGTTAAATATTCATTGAAAGCTATGTAATTGTGGCACTGCGACTTACTTCAACCCGTCTAGGTTGAAGAGACTTACGTAAGTATTTTTTAAATAAACTATAAAAATAAATGCTTAAACGCAGGGTGAATTTAATTTTTTTAAATTTAATTCAAATAAGATATTTCACTGAGGACTTGAGAGCAGGTAAGGTATTAAAATTGATATTACATTATGTACTTCAATATTTTACTATTGGGGAAGTGTTTCCAATTTAACCCATTATGTTCTGAAGAACTGTTATAATCACTTAATTTACGTAGGTAGTCTGATTTTTTTTTAGACTAAGAGCTTTAAGTATCTAAAGATATTTATTTTTAGCAGAGCAAATGTTTACCGTCTGAATAAAGTATATTTATTTTGTAAGCACAAGACGTAGATTGAAGATAACTTCTTAATTAGCTATCTTATTTGTTGAAAGTATCAGAATAAAAGATATATATTACTGAAAATTTAATGATATTATTTCGTTTGGTAGGTACTTAATATTTCATTAAAATGTTTTTTGTTCTTTTTATTTTTTGATATAATTATAATAATAATTTTTTTATGGCTTAAAGACTCTATTCGTATACGAGTACCTACAACTAAAACATTATTTTTGTTTAATAATACTTTTTCTTACAGTGGCGATACTACCTAGTGGCCCTACAAATTACACGACATTAACAAACTCAAACTCCCTTTACCCGTAGCCAGAGATTAATTAGGACTATTGTAAACCCCTTTCGTGAATGGTTTCCGATTTGTAACCCTTTATAGGGACGAATGGATTTTCCTCGTTGCTTGTGAAAGAAGTCTAATCAAAGTACTATAATTTGGTACCTACGTCAAACACTTTTCTGGTGAATATGTATTTCGAATAAAACTAACCATGTTTTAAATTTGTTTAGCCACTAATGTTAAATGTATGAAGGCATACCGTATAGTATTCTCGTACTTATAAGGCGTGCGAGTTACACTATTTGTAACTTAAGAAGTAGTTTATAACCAGAAAATGTCTGTAGCCTATGTCCACATAGGCTACTTTTTATAGCGGAAAAAATAAAATCTATTCTCGAGAAAATGTATTATAACCGCCAGACAGAATAGTAGAGATAGTAAAATATATTTTTAATAAATATAATGTTATAACTTATTTATGTATTCCAGTTATGTACCTATTATACCTTATGTCAACCTACAATTAAATAATATTATACATTAATTTATATTTAATCCATTCCCAGAATATACAATTACAATAATGTTTTAATTTACAAACCTATTTACAATGGAACGAAGGCTTAAGTAACTAATTAAACGGACAGAAAGGTTCAAACTACTCTAAACATTACAAGGTTGTAATTAAATGCCCAAATGGCCTATTCATAGAAAAGCTTAAAATAGCTCCCGTTCAATAAACAAATTAGATCCCGAAACATCCCAAGAGGTTTCATAGAACTTAGAACAACAGGTTGGACCTCCCAAAAGTCTTGCGTACACCCAAATTAATTTACTCCAAATACCCAAATAATTACAAAACACTAGATAACACACCAACACGGCGGTTGTTAACCCTTTCTCTGCCATCCGAGGGGTTAAGTAGTCTCTTGGACTCCACTTGAGAACTTGCTCGATTTGTCCGAAAATTAGCTGAATTTAATACGCTTCTGCCGACCCGGTCATGTGTGACGTGTCCTTTGGGAGACCATGATTTCAATTTACTGAGGATGTAAAGCCTTTTTGCAGAAAAAGTCTCCCAGTGTGGGTTTAAAAGGTCCTTTTTAGTCCTCCATAAGGTTTCATTATTGAAAGGTAAATTTTCATCCTTTAACTATTTTAGTTTTAGTAGACTTTCCATTTCGGTTCTATTTCTTTGTAAGAAAATGTGGAAAGCGTGTTTAAATGCTATTTATATATTTTTACATTATTAATTATATTCTAAATCTTAACGTACCTATTTGTTAATGTTATTCAAGATAACAGATTGAGAATGCAACGCAGCAACATTATAACCTCGTAGTAGACGGATTAAAATAGTATATTTTTGTTATCAACACACGCCCACATTGTCTGAAGCACGGCCACCCTACAATCCCTGTAAGATCGTTAACATGTGCAAGACTAATCTCAGGCCCGAACCTGACCTTTGATTTAATATCTTATGTGAGAACTCAGAGTTATAGTTGTATTTAATAATGTTTCCCTTATTAGCTTTCTGGATATGACCGGGGACGCGAGAAGCTTTTATGGGCCATTTCGCATTACGAACGTTACTTAACGACGCTTTGTTAATTAGGTTGACTGGTAAAGTTACATCAGTATTTACTGAGTAAACATTTTATTCTATAATTTATTAAATTGATTTTTTCTTTAAATAGGATAGTTACAATGATTATGGATTCAAAATAAGAATAACATTTTAGTAGTAAGTTGTTATTTGCCAATCCAGGGATCTAATAAGATGGTTCCACCTTATGTAATAAGAACGGCAAAGACGTCAAGAAAAAAATATCACCATTGTAGATATTTCTAGTACCTAATCTGTACGTAGGAAAGGACACACATAACCATGCAATTTAATTCGTATAAATTAAAAAAAATCGACATCTAGCCCCGTGGTAAGCTCGAAGCTTGTGTTACGGGTGCTAGACTTCTGACATACTTAATATAATATACATACATAGATAGATATTTTTTTTAACTATACATTATAACACCCAGACACCCGGAACAAATATTTGCAGATCATACAAGTTGTTGTTCCGAGGCGGGAATCGAACCCGTAACCTCTTGCGTCGCAGGCGGACCTTCGCCCGCTGCGCCACAGAGGTCGTCAAATTATGTGCCTTACGAGTAGTTCTCGAATTTTATCACATTCGCATGTTCAGGCGAATATGGAGAAAACAAAGCACAGTATATACAATGATCTAGATATATTAAAGAATTTAATCATTAAATCGTTTATTACATGAGCCAAATGCTGTATAAGGAATTATTTAGTATGAATTTTATTAATAAATAATTGTATAAATCCCTGCTGCCCAGGGCAGCGGAAATATTCAAAGAAGAGGACAATGGATAAAGGATTTCCGGAAACGAATCGATCTCCATTGACCTCTACAATTATTATGAAAGGACAGATAATAATAGACTACATCATCCGCCCCAGATTTTGTCCTCCACCTCAACTTATTACGTCTACGTCTCACCACTGGGTCTCAATAATCACAAGGCATAACAGGTGTCATGGCGATTGCTAAAGGTTTTACAAAACGACACTTATATCATAAACGCACCTAATTATGATCCCACTGCTAGGAAACAAGGACTTCTATATTCATTAGAGAGATAAGGCCTACAAAGCTACTCACCACGCTGTCCCAGAATGGGATGGGAATTAATATGCCCTACAAAGTTCTGAGAACATGCCGATATCCTCACGATGTTTTCCTTCACCGTTAGAAAACGTATTTCTATTGTAATATCTAATATAATTTTTTCAAGAAAAAATATAAAATGTTAGGGTTGGAACTCACGACCTTCGGAAAGAAAGTCAGACTTACTCAGCCAGAGCATCTATTTCTTACAATAAATTGTACTCGTAGTATAAAATAACATTCAAGATCAAACTAACCAACTAAAGAAATAGTTCACGAGTTCTTGAAAATATTATCTTACAATTGTTAAAACTTCTCCGTTTTACATTGTTTATTCAAAGAAAAGTTAAAACATTTTTCAATTGCACGTTGTACCGGCCTATGAATAGTACATGGTAATACTTGCTGCGTTACAGAACCTTACAGAAGGTAATGGAAGCTTAACTTTTATTTACAATCTATATAATATCCACTGTAAATCTATTATAATGTAAAAATCTATTTAAAAATGCAAACGGATTCAAACATTCTAGTAAAAACTTTACTTCAAATGAAAAAGTAAAATTGCACGCCATGCACCATACAATCTAAGGGTATATTATCGTTTAGCTACGCCCCATAACCACAAAGAACCACTAATGTCACACTTACCTCACAAAGACCGATAATTTTACTCGCCGCAATGTAAAGCACTAATTTACTATAAAATCTAGCGACTTGAGCTTTCAGCTGTTACATTTATTCATTATATGGAAAGCGAAGTGGCGGTTTTAATGATTAGCTAGTTGTTAGCTAGATATTGTCTCAATTCTAAATTTTTGACGAAATCTCGTAGATGGATACTATTTGATACAAACTATTAAAATTAAAATATCTACAATAAATAAATTTAAATAAATTATGTTTGCTTTAAACACTTGCTTCAACGGTGAAGGCAAACATCGTGAGGATACCGGCATGAACTGAGTATTTTTAAAAGTACATGTTATGTCGGCTATGTGTCATTCTTCAAACCGTATTTGGCCAACGCACCGTAGTGAATTGAGGTCTAAATTCAGTACGCTGTGATGCCCAAATGCGTTAGAGAATGTCACATGTCCCTCATTCTCTCTTGACGCTCTCATCAAAAGTCACAGAACCGCCTATGTCCCGCAGTGGAAACGTAAATAGAGGTGCATAGCATAATCATAGCAGCTTCAACAGAATCCGATCTAAAACTATAGCTACAATTTATTTCTTCATTTATCGTCAGCTTATTTATTTTCCAACGGTACAAAAGAATTACCTCGACGCAGAACTAAGACGCTTAGCAGCAAATTGAAAGTTTTAAAAAACTTTTACCAGATACCTTTCAGGCGCTCAAGCTCTCGTTAATCAGCCAGTAAAGCTGTGCGTCCACTGCTTCAGGTAAAACCAGCAGTTAATTTTATCAAACTTATTTTCTTATTCTTTATATATTTTCTTTAGACAAGTTAATGTTAAGATTTGAGAAAGGACTTGAGAAAGCAAAATAACAATTAACTTTTAAAATTAGAATAAATTTCTGGGTAAACTTATATCATTACTAGCCGATCGCCTACAGCTTCGCTTGCTTTTTTTTCTAGCCTATAACCTTTTTCATGAAATGGACTATCCAACACTGAAAAAAAAAATTTAATCGGACCAGCGGTTCCTGAGATTAGCGCGTTCAAACAAACAATCAAACAAACTCTTCAGCTTTATAATATTATAGTATAGACTAACCGACCGCCAACAGCTTCGCTTTTTTTGCTTTTTTTTTCATAAAATATAGCCTATAACCTTCCTCGATAAATGGACTATCCAACACTGAAATAATTTTTTAAATCGGACTAGCGGTTCCTGAGATTAGCGCGTTCAAACAAACAAACAAACAATCAAACAAACAATCAAACTCTTCAGCTTTATAATATTATAAAAATAAATATAGATTAGTCATAAATAAATTCCATCATAATTTTTTTTAAGATCATAATTAAATCTCCTAATTTAGGAATTAAATATTATACTTAACTAGCTGGATATAATGGGTTCTACAAGGGGTAATATGGTAAATTATGATGATGAGACGTATACATAGGAAATGTTATGTAAAAAGGCAACGTCTAGCTCAATAAAATAGTAGGTACCTAATGGTTTTCTTCGGCCATAAAATAGTATTAGCGACTAGATTCTATGCGCGATACAGAACGGAGGTAAATTATTAGTTGTTTTGCAAGTACTGCCTTGAAACGAGCTTTAAAGTCCCTTTGTGATAAACTAGAGCCACTCTTACTTTAAATTACAGTAAATAGATAAAATAAAAAAATCACAGACGCATGCCCTTACTTAGTGTTAATTTAAAAAACGAATTTTCATCTTCAATCATAATTTTAAAGTGTACGGTAAACTTAAATTTTTTGTTTATTAAATTTAATAATAAAATATTTAAGGTTGACAACCTTAAATATTTTATAATACCATATACAGAAATAAAATAAAAGATAAATCTTTATTCATAGCCATAAAACACAATATTAAAAAAAACTAGAGTTGTAAAAGTCCTATGTCACAATAATACGTTTGTTTTAGATAGGTTTGTTATAGAATAATGAAGCGCTAGCTTTACCCATGTGGGCTCTAAAGAATTAGGTAAATCGGAGTTTATGAGTACTGTAATACTAGTGCATGTAAAACGCAGCTAGAAAATGTTTTGTTAGAACTACCACGATCTAAGATAACATCGGCAAACTTTGACTCACGGAATTATTGAAATATTGTTGACGTTATTAACAAAGAAATCAACTTTATTCCCAGAATATTATTAAAATATTACAATTATAAAAACTACAGTTGCAGTCATCATTTTAGCTGACACGAATTGGACCAGCGTGACAGGGTATAGTCCAAAACCCCTCTTTATGAATAACAACTAATAGCTAGATATAATTTCTCCCTATTTTAGAATCTAGGTAATTAAATTCTATTGAACCCACTACTCGTAGCTCATTAGGTGAAATCGATAGAGGAATCCTGTGTAAACCAATTTAATAGACCCATTTTATAAGGCTAGTAATGGTTTTCTAGATTGCCCATAAGTGGTCAATTTTTGATAATGAATCCAGATGGTAACTTTATGATGAAATAGAGGTTTTGATATAAATTATTGAACTAGTGCTTTCTTTACATAAATGTTTTTCATGTCAAGTGCAGCTTTACCGTCAAAGTTTTAATGAATAATTACTAATATATAAACAATAACATCCTATCAGAGAAACCATATATGAGTGTGCAGATATTAAAATATAAGTACCTAGTAAGAAACGAAATTCGTATACCTACGCTTAAAAACAATGTTGTAGAAAACCACGCTTATTGCATAGTCATAGCATAATATTACCTTCATAATCGTGAGGCGACAACCACCTCGCGATCGAAACCGGGCTATTTTCCGCATCGTCTCTTGCCGAGTTGACGTTTGACGTTGAGTAGTCATCGTCGAGCTAAAATTAACTACGTAAACCTTCTATAATTACTCGTGTGCGAAGATTCCTGACGTGTCTATGGTAGATTTTTTTATCAAAAATGTTCAGCGGGGATTATGGAAATGGTTTTTTTCTCTGATTCCTACAATCCACTCTTAGGGGGATTTTACTCCGGTGGTTTTTGGGTTTTGGGAATAACCAGAATATTCAAGTTCGAAGTGTCGTCGAAGTGACAAAAGGATTCATTGTGATATAAGTTGTGTAGCAGGAACTACGAATACTACGTAGGTACTACGAATGGATCGTAATGAAACAATTTATACATAAGAATTAAATTCACTTACTTTTAACCGTAAAAAATGTGTATACTGCGCAAAAATAAAAACATAAACAGAAGTCAAAGCCGCATGTTCAAGCTAGACTAAAATATATAATAATGTTGTGGTTGAGTCAGAAATACAAAACGCAACGCAACACGCGATGCGTGACGCCCTCCTCCCTAAATAAGACCTAACTGTGCAAAATAATAGAAAATAATATTTCCTTGTCAAGCAGTCTTTATTATTGTGCTTACAAAGACAAAAAAGTTACCACTATTTTCCAGAAAAATGCTGGCAAAAAAGCAATTTCCTGCATTATTTAAAAATAAGTCACGTTTACATACCTAACATGGGCAAAGATAGTATTTCAAATTCGTGTTATCGGGGGGAGCGTCAAGCGCGCACGGGTGCCGGTGCGTATCATGTGTGAAATGCCCCTTATGAGAGGAATCACACTGTAATGTAACCGTTTGAACCTTAGTGAAGCCACAAAAACAAATACCTACAACATCTACAAACAACAAAATGTGTAAACGAAAATGCAACTACATAATGTGAAGATATTTGCTTATTGTTTTTTTTATAATTGGATGCTTTTAATTTTAGACATAGACATAGATTTTCCAATTGTCCCATTTTCCCTTGGGATACTTATTAGTCCGCACTTTATTGATGCTTTTAATTTTAGACATAGACATAGATTTTCCCATTCTCCCATTTTCCCTTGGGTTTCTATACTTAGTTTACACTTTATTACTGTTGGGCAAAAGCCTCTCCTAACTCTGACCAGCAGTCTTTGTCTAGAAAGAGCAGTTTGCCACCCTTGGATTTAGAAAACTCAAAGATTTTTAATCATAAATACAATTAGGTACTCCTCCGTAATTCCTAGTACACAGATATAAGTCACCTAAATCAAGGTTAAAATCAAACTGCACCTTTACATTTCGGTGTGAAGTAAGTAAATCAGGAGCGTTGTCGGAACCCGATTCACGCACGTACGCTTTGAAAAATGTCCCGACCTTTTTCAAAGCTCACTGCGCCGAATTCTGGGCCAAAATACTCAGACGCAGAGAACATAATTATTGATTGTGAACTATCGCCTCTCGAATAAGAATTGTGGAGATTGCTGATGAGAATGCTGACGTAAATATCACGCACACATTGCCAGTGCTTAAGGACCACGCAATCAAGTCTGTCGAATTTCTATGAACGAGGAAAGCTCCAAGATAAATCATTGTTTACTGGGCCCGACGCCCTTAGGCGGTATATGTTCCATGTATCGATATCGGAGAAGCTTTGGCCTTGACACTGGTTAATATATACCTTCACCTACACCTATACCTTCATTCATATTATATTCTGGGTGTTATATATGTATAATAAACATGATGAAAAACAAACTTGAAGAACTTGGAAATAAATTCAAGTTTTTACTAACGACCTAATTAAAAATATGCTTTCGCGTTACGAAGCTTCATTCTTTGAAGTCGGGTCGAAAGAAGCTGTTTTGATCGTTTTATTTTATAGGCACGTCAACGGTCTGCAAAAGTCTTGGTGTGCGTAAGCTTGGTCTTGCTACATACTAATTCAATTTTCCACAAGAGTGCGTTTAGCTAACGGCAACATCTTTAACGTGCTCAATATGTTTTTATTGGAGAAGCTATTTATTGTTTTAGTTAAAAAGTAAAGCAATAAAATGGACAATAAGTTTGTAAGGTAATGGGCTTATTTTTATTGCGGGATCCATATCCACATGCAACCAATATAGGATAACTAGATCGATTGTTTGAAAAAGGAATGTTAGTTAAATTCGGTAGTTCTTGATTCGATTTGTGCAATAAGCAAAGCTTTAGAGTAAGCTTGCGGTAATAATAGCTTACGAGTTCAATTCCCACTGAACATAGTATTAGAGTTAATTTTATGAAATGAATATTATATTAAGATAACAAACATTTATTTATTTTGCATGATGTGAAGGTTTCTTTGGTTTCTGATTTTTTAACAAACATATTTTTTGATTGTTTATTCACTATTCAAATTCAAAGAATTCAATTCAGATTATTTACCCAGTTTTTCGAGATAGGCCGCGCATATATGGATAACACTTTAACTTTTCACCTCGTCTGTTTGTCGGGCCTGTGTACATTTGGCAAACATTTTATGCGCTATTTACCCGACATTTGTTTTATTGCGTTTACGGAAACTAGCACACGAGAAACTTTAATGGCGCCACCAGATACTTCCGTTTTCTATGTCTTACCATAGACAACTTTTTTCTTGTTTCGGATGAATTTTCTGTTGATTCAATAACCAATTACATAATGGAGGCTATACCTTTCTTAGTAGATCATTTGTTTTATGGTTATTCTCCAGATTTATATTCTAATGACAAGCAAATGCGACAGCACCAATTTAAATTTAAAAAAAAATTTAAGCTTATTATTGTTGAGCAAGTTATTCATTTAAAAAAATTTGGAAATGTTGTCCGTCTGTGAAACTTTACTTTAATTTACCAGCTGCTATTTGAGAAGGGTCAAAATGCAGTAGTAAAAGAGTGTAAATGACGGTATTTTAAAGTAGAAGTGAAATTACTTTAGGTACCTAATGTAAGTACAGTAGACCAATACAACGAAGTTTTAGGATTTTTAAAGACATAACCATATACTTTGTTCTGTAGGTTTTGTAGAGTATTTATTTCTCATACTCGTTTAATCACCAATTAACATATTAATCAGGGGATGTTTTGGAACATTTAGACACACACGTTTAAAAGGAAATTTCAAAAATGTTCTATCAGTTATAAGATCTAAGAGTTTGCATTGAAAGCATATAATAAAAACTATGTCTTAACATTTTTAACATAGTTTCGGTTTCTGTTTTTCCGTATCACAAAGGCCATTTTGTCTATCCTAATTCATTGAAACTATTGCGAATACCAACAACCAACTTTAGATCACTTCGCCGCAGATCCCAAACTAATTGGTAAATTCATTAAAGTTGCAGCGGCTCGGTTTGGTTTCGCATATATTCCATTTTGATATGTTTCAAAAGCAATGGGAATTACCATTTCATGTTTCATATTATTCGTAGGTACCCACAGTTATTATTATTATTATTTATGTTATTTGAAATGGTTCCTTACTAGAATTATTTCAAATAACTAAATAATTGTAATTAAACCATTCCTAAAGAAGCTATTTTTAAATAAACAAAATATTTAATTATTCTTTACGTTTAAAGGTTGTGTAAGTCCTACCTTTATTTCTTTATAAAAAGGCGAAAATTTACCACATTAACAGCAAAATTTCTTTCACAATATTCACAAAATGGAAAATAAAGCTATCCATTATGTCTCTCAAAATAATTGTTCCGTCGGTCTCGCTCCTTATCAGTCTCATAATAATTAATGTACGCGCACTTAATACTACTTGCCACAGTATTTTATAAAATTTAATTTAATTAATTTTATAAAATGTTTCATATTTTCTTTCGATGATATTTTAAATTCATCTATGTGAACTCTATGTGTGTATTATGTGTCTGTCTGTGCCATCTTAGCTGCCGAATGGTTGAATCGATGTTGATTTTGTTTTAAGTTTATTGGAGTTTTTAAAGTAATGAATTTAAAAACGTGAATTTTAAATGTTTGTATATTCTGTATGAATTAATTTAGTGATACGAGAAATAATTAAAATTAAATGATCTTTGCCCTAAATTAATGTAAGTTGTGCTTCTGTTTTTGTTACGGCCGTACTAAGTATTCAACATGCAATATACATTACCGTAAGTCCCACCGTGACGTCACCACCCCGCGGTAATAAATCAAGATTTTTTAGTGTCGCGGCTCAAATTTTAAGTGTCGTTCATGAATAAAACATTTAATTTTCTATACGCGACGAAATCTATGACCCTGGGTGGATTAAAGAGCTTTAAATGATAATGGCTAGATTGGTTTGATTTATTTATTACTCGATAGTTATTGGGATGCCTTCTTTAATTTACTAAACATAATATAGTAAAATACATATTAAACTTTTCACAAAGTGATATAATATGGCAATCAAATTAAAATAGTATAATATTTCTTACGTTCCGTCTGCGGCCTATTGCTATTGCCCGCGTTATCCAAACATTCATCCAACCAAGCATTTATTTCGCGTTTATATCAATATAATGTCTAATAATGAACATGTAAAATTCGTAATTTGAAAACGTTAAAACATGGATCACCAAAGTTTTTCATAATCACAAATACTTTTAATGTATTTTTAATACAAGTTGCATGCAAAAACTTCGACAATTCACATGCAATAAAATTCCGTTCGACAATTAGCATTCAATTCATAATTTATTTAAATGTTTTACATATTCTAAGTGAGGTAAAGACCATATACCTAATACAATGTAGTTTTGATAAATGTAGGTACCTACCTACCTAAAACCGATACCTTATATAAGAAATATGTTACTTATTTTTATTATTACTTAAAAAATACAACAACCACCATAACCATAAACAACTGATACAAACCTACTTGATACAATTTTTACTTGTAAGTTATCTAATAAGTAAAAATTGTATCAAGTAACTTTTCCTTCAAAATTAACAAGGGTTGTTCTGAAACATTTTCGATACAGAACATGATCACAATAGCTCTAGGACAGCCATTGTAGCCACATCGGGTGTCCAAAAATTCGTGGAAAATGACAAATATACAGACCTGATCTCTCAAATATCAAAGGTAAGGATGGACATTTTTAAGAAAAGTGTTTTAGTAAATCCGCTCAATCCGTTCTACGCCCACAGTTTCCTTTTATAGATTAAATCAAGTATTTTTTTTCCTTTTATACTTTAGGTAGGTACTAACTTTTTTATATTTTAGTTAGTGCTTAAATTAGACAAAAAATTATTAGGTTAAGCAATGATATTTATAATCATACCCCTTTCTGCGTTCCAACTGCTGGGACACAGACTTTTTTGATGAGAGATAATATTCACCACGCAAATGTGAATAATTGTACATCACATCATGCTCTACTAACACTTCTCATAAAGAAAGAACTTTGAACCTTAAAAAACTCTAGTGTCTTCACCCGTGGTCTTCACCGTAAAAGCAAGTGTTTTGTGCATATAATTTTTTTACGGATAAAAATCCAGATAAGTGTGGGTTTTGAACCCACGACTTTTTTTGAATATTAAATGTGCTCTCATTTAGCCAGCACGGCCACGACCAAATGAAGTGTGACTTTGTTAAAAAATAGATCAATAAGTAACATGGTTTTGTTCCATAGAAAACATAACATGAAGCCGTTTTAAAGCCATAATGACCAACCATCGCGTATAATTTAATTAATTGATGTAATTATTTACATGGCAAATTGGTTTCTACGTTAAATTTTAAAGTTATAATTATACTACGCCTATTTATAACTATTTCTGTACCTATTGATTCTATTTTTCAGTTTCTTAAAACTTTAAACAAATGTCCCGCTTTGGGAATAATTAATAAACTGAAGATTTGGTTTTCGGGTGTTTTCTATGTAAAATAAATAATATCTATGTATGTTATATTGTTTATTGAATTATGTAGTATCCGTATCAAAATAAAATCCGTAAACTACTTTGAAATAAATAAAAATTGCTGGAAAATTCACACCAGGAAGTTTATATTCCAGGATTAAAATTGTAATGGGTAATGTCATTATAAATTATTTTCTTGATAAAGGGATATATTTTTATTAGACTTCTAAGTAGGTTTTTTTTTGATAATTGGTAGCCATTTAGTCAAAACTGTAATATATACTGACTAACAGCAGTTATTTATTTTATCTCAATTTTCGACAAAAATATAAGCATGTTTTTAGTATTTTCCTAAAATTGTACTAACAAAGGAGGCTTTTGGTGGATATCATCCCTTTGAGTTAGTTTCTAAGTAAGGCAATTCATTTGCGTCGTGCTAATTGCAGTGTAGCGTGCTCTCATAAACGTGTAACTTGTCACGCGAATAGTTACATACGCAAATTTGAAGAAAGAGGTTCAAGTGGTAATATCAAAATTTTATAAAAAAAAAACAAAAGAAAAAATCGTCATTTTCTTGACTTCTCTGTTCTTCATTCTCTATTCAAGTTTCTGGCTGAAAAATATCACGTAGCGGGCACCCCTCTGCTGTCATATAAATACATATATGGGCATAAGTCTTGCTTATATGATAGCAATTGATTTTTTAATGTCCTACACTAAAGTTAAGGCCTATTATGATGTTCATCTTGTGTTACCTTGTCTGTTGAATTTTAAATGTGTATTCTACTCTGTTTGTTGCTTATTTTTTAGATTTAAATGTACTTTTTATAGTTCGTTGGCGCAATTTTATCGAAACTAAGTGCTTTTAATGGTAGAACTCAAATTGAGTTTGAATTTTTAAATGTGCCATTTTCACGTTTGTGCTTACCTGTCAAAAATCTATTTAAGCCCCATTCCTAAAGTACAAAAAATGGGACTTAAATAGATGATCATTTCTTTTTTGTAGTAATTTTTTCTACTCTCTGGTTTGGGGTGGCAAGGAAACTCGCACCTTGGCTTGTGTTAAATTTATTACATAAATACATTTTTAAATTGTTTAATTCACTCAATCAAAGCAACAAACTTCGCATAATATGATTAGCGTGGATTAAAATAATAAAACGTATATTAGTCTATTTTTTGAACAATTTATATTTTTATTCCATACAAAATATCTAGACTACACAAACGACTGTTGTATCAAAAAACTTCCTTAAAAAATTAGATTTCCTTCTGAACCTCCTAATGAATTTGTATTCACGCAGATCCGATTCTGATATTGGATTATAAGGGATCTGCCCCAACAACTTTCGGCTTATCTAAATGATTTCTCAAGCAATTCTTAAAACCAGATCAAAGTAACAAGTCTGTGAAGCAACCAAGGAAAATTCGATTATCTTCTTCGCGGAAGCAATAATGAGATATAAAATAACCGGAATAAATTTATAAAATTGTCATTACGTTTTGATCCAATAATCCCATCCTTTATAAATGTTATTTTAGCTTCGATTACGCGAATATTCTAAAAAGATGGTACTGTCAGAGAATCGTTTAGGTGTTATTTAATAGGTTAGATAATTCGGTGGAAAAATAATTATCTATATAAGAATTGTAATATAATTGTGTATAATGCGTGTCTGTAATTTACATAAATTAATTAAAACATACATTTTCAATATTATATTCATTTATTTTACTTTCGTTGCACTTAAATACGATTAAATATTATATTAAATATTTATAATAATCATAAACTTCAGCTTCAGCTTTGCGGAAACTATTTATATTGGGCTAGAAACTTAAGCATGACAAAATTATATCCCAGTTTTAATAAACGATAAGACAAAAATGTTCCATCTCGGTCTTTCATTGGCCATTTATAATAATCCTATTTATAAATTTAATTAGACTTGGTGGTGGGGCGCGGACGCGGAGTTTGTTAGTTGAGTTGATTTGAGTTGGCGTCTTTATACATGTTATCGGGACAACCAAAGTAAACCTTCAGACTCAACATTACGTCAAAGGTATTCACTATGGGCTATTACTGTGCATTTCCCAATGGATTTCTAATTCCCATTACAATTCTATTAATATCGACCCACCATACAGAAACCGCCGAAAATTAATATAATTAACCAAACCGCAAACAATTAATCAGGACCTCGAGTACACTAAAACTATACTCATTAGACCGCAGTTCATTAATAAGGTGTAATTAGTTAGCGAAGTGCGCTTTAAACTTGCGCGTGAAATGTGGCTGACTGTACTTCGGTGAATTACTGCACCACTCGCTAATAGCAGTTACTTCTATCGTCAACAACATTAAGATTTAAGCGTATGGATAGATTTAAGATTGATATACATTTCTCGGATATAAATTTGTTGAATATTCAATACCTAATAGGTCTTCATGGAACACAACTTGGAATGTTTTTTTTAAATATTTATCCAATAAACAAAGAATCATCATCATTGAGTTGTAATGATGATGATTTAACGTTCCACTATACTAAAGCAGATCTACAATGCCTATAGGTATATCGCACCTTCGGAAGACAAGGGCAGAACTATCAAAATATCGAAAAATTCGAAGTCGACTATAAGTAACACCCGCAAAAAAAAATATATGTCATTATCACTATCACATCGCGCGCCAGTTATCACATCTACTGATCAACTTTTTAGCTTCGGTAGTGTTTGGTCGGAATTAATATTTGGAGTTGTTTTAGATTTGAAAATGGATATGAATTATGAATGTATCATAATATAATATTATTATTGTGGTTAAAATACGAATTCACTAACCAAGTTTAGACACGCGCTCTAATTGTAGTTTGTATTGAATCGAAAATTATTTACTCCAGCTTCCACTAAGTTACCAGCAGATTGGTGATTGCTCTAAGTTGCACTGTGTTCGGGTATAGAAAGAAAGAAATAAAGAAAGAAAGAAAGAAGGAAAGAAAAAAGCTTTATTTTGCACACACATAAAAATAGGTAAGTCCCTTTGCCGGTTTGACGACTGGGTTTGACCCGAGGGAAGAAACAAGTACCCAGATACTATTCTCAGGCCAGCGCCAAACTGCACAGATGTTTTAAAATTATATCAAAACGACAAAAAGTCAATAAAGCTCAGTCTACGAGGATTTGAAATTTGTTCCAATATTGACGCTTATTCTGCTGGCACCTGGCGCCCCCTCGCGGAGATAATTTGCCGAAACTAATGTGTTCATATTTTGTCCTTTAAATAATGTGCTTTGTTAAGGTGACAGCTGATATCCAGGAAGACATATTTTATTAATAACTTCCGTAAAAACAGGTTCGGATCGCAGGAAAAAGCGAGAACATTTTTAACAACTTAGGAACTAAAGCTTTGTTTTGATGAGTATAGTAAAACCATTTCTAAAATGAACGCCCCTCCACCGAATTCTGTATTTTTTTTTTCTGTGTATTCTGTTTTTCTGTATTTCCTCTCACACGTTGAAATCATCACGGTTTTGTGGAGGGGAGTTCATTTTTAGAATGGTTTTACTATACCTTGGTATTGTTTTAACGAATAAAAGTTGAAAATCTTATTTGTATCTATAACATATTTATTTTGAAAACATTCAGGAAAATGAATTTAATTTTTTATTCACTTGTAGTCTCATTCTATAGGTACAGATAATCGTTTGAATACCGGCATGTTCTGGGAACTCTGAAGCGTTTGGTGGATTTGTCATTCACCAACCCGCACTTGGTCAGCGTGGTGAAAATGAAAATATCTTGAAAAAATGCTTATTTTGAGTCTAATTCTAATATTATTAGAGGCTTTTACAGTTATTTCTTAAAGGTTATCTTTCAGATCAGTAAACCGTTTCCAGCTCTCAAACTATAAATAAAATCAGCCATTCGCACACGGTTCTTTCCACAAATCTCAATATTCAACAAAACAAATCGCGTCGCTTCCCCTTAAATAAACATTTTGCTATTGAGCAATCGCTGCACGTATCTTGCAGCCTGTTTTGTAGTTGAAGTTTCTTCGGATTGTGCGAATGTAGTGAATCTAAGATTTCAGCGAGCAATACTAGACGGGGAGAAAAATAAAATAAAAAGAAAACTATGTTTTTCACCATTCTTTCCGAAGGGCTTGGATTCCCGCCGCCATCCTTAAATTTTTATTTCTAAAAATAAGTTAAAATGAGCAACCAGGGCGGGTTTGTGATCATAGTAAGTTGGTGACAATAATGACTCCGAGGTTTCACCTGTAAAAAAATTAAATTCAAAAATTCAAAAAATCTGTAAACGAATTTATTGGTGATTGAAAACATCATGAGAACACAGTGGTATGTATGGGTTGTTTGATAGATGAAAAAAACTAAGTATGTGACCATTTTTTTATTTTTCCGTACAGTGAAAGTTTACGGCGAAATGAATAATCCATTCATCCTAAAAATCCCATAATACCTCAAAACGCAAAGAAAACGAGCCAAATATCTTTTATGGGTTTTATAACTCTATTTAAAGGTCTTCTACTATAATATGGACGTAACTTTCACTCTCAGAATTCAAAGGCTGTATCACAAATATCGGTTTCATATCGTTACGGAGGACACACGGAATGTGACATGAATACATCCACGTAACGATCTGAAGTTCCTTTGATGGCGAGTTACTATTTCATTCTATGAATTTCATTTATCAACTCGGCTCGGTTTTGTTCAGAAATCACTAAGTATTTAATAGATAGACTCAGATTCAAGACACATTTATCTTATTTCTTAAAATTATATTTTTACAACAGCACGAAAGAGTTTATTTGGTTTAAGCTTATCAAGTTGGTACAGTATCTACCCTTAAAATAATAGGTCCTATTCAGTCTTCTGAATAGATTCTCCCAAAGACCCATGTCCAGTATTGGGAAATAATATCAGTTTTATTGATGGCAATGATACTATCTATTGGACTAGCTACTTGAAATCATCTCTCTAAATTTTAAACCAACGTTCTTCAAAATGAGATTCACGTAAAGATAACACCGTGTCTAACGTAACGTAACCTAATTGTGACGTTCACGTAGATTCACGTAACTGATTTGTGGGATGAAATGTGTGTTTTTAAAGATTTATCTTTTGTGGTATATATGGGGTTTGTGTTCTAGATTGCATAATATTTTTATGATTTTTGGTGGGTAGAAAAATATTGTTTACCTACTTCTACAGCTTGTATATCCATGCAGTATTAAATACCCGTAAGCTTCTTGTTTCCCCTTGTTTCTTGGGTAGATTTTTCATTTTATAAATTTTTGTTATTTTACTACGCACGGCATGAATTTTGGAAAAGCTGTAAATAATATCCGCTTCACGCGAAAATGGAATTTTCTTAAAATTAAAAAATAATGTTGATAAGAATTAAAAAAAAATTCTAAACAGTTTTTCTAAAAATTTTAAAATTTCGGAATTTTAAACCTTATAACTTTTTTTTTACTTTAGCTTTAATATATGTTTGTGAGAGAAAATACATTATCTATTTTATTCTTTTTATTTATTTTTTTAAAGTTATGGAGATATAATATACTTACATAGTTGTAAGCACTGTGGATTTTAGTATATATTTTTTGGATAAATAAATTATTCTTATTCTTAACTTGATAGCTCCATCTCCAATAACCACCCCGTAACTCTATAGTGAGGGGCTGACAAGCTTGCGAAGTGGCAATCAAAGACACGGGGTCCTAAACACCCCAATTAATATTACAAGCACGTGGCCATTACTTTAATTTGTCTACGATATTGAACAGTCCCCTTTGTTTCTTATAAACTGTTGTTAATAAGGAATTAACTTTAATTAAATTTATTCCTTCAAAGGGCCGGGCTATTTTGATTTATTGCTGGTTAGGGGACACGCAATTTTCCTTTATTGGAAGTTGAGTTTGCTATAATTAAATCAAATTTTACCTTTTTAAGAGGAAACCGAATTATCATAAAATAATGAAGTAAGTACCAAACATTAGAAGCCGGTAAAATAAGTTATTTTAATCAGAATATATCTTGGTACTCGTATGTTATTTCAAAAACCAAACATGTAAGTTCAGCAATTAGATTCGCATCAGTGGTTATAGTATTTAAAAAAATGCAATTTTTACTTATTAATGTATTGTATTTATTGTCTTGTCCAAGTGATCTTTAGGATTTTATGGAAATAAATGACATAAATCTTTACGTTTCTTAACTTAACAAATATGAAGTAGGTACATTACGACCCTATTTAGATAAAAGTAAAACCCAATCAACTTTACCATACTTGGGGTTACCACAAAAGTTCATCCTATTTTGATTTAAAGCGAATAATTTCTAACAGAATTTCGATTTCCGCAAAAGTCCGGAAAACACCAGTATTTCGGAGAACGGAGATTTATTGATACCGCAGGCCGGAACTTTTTTCCGTTTTAGAAAATGAGAAATTGTACGGAGTTTTTAACGAATATTGAATGTTCTAAGTTCATTGTTTTCGTGATCATGGACGGTAATGTTGATACGAAACGTATTGTCGAGATTCTCTTCAAGATACGGCTGGCTGGAAACAGATGTAAAGATCTGCAAGTGTCCTAAATAACCGTTTACGACGGTCTGCGTCAATCCGGACAGTTTATTCGGCCAAGTTGTGACCTAATTGTCACTTTCAAAGTTTATTAATTTTGTTGCGACAATTGGGTGAATTCAAATGATTGTTGTTTTGTACAGTCAGGGATCAAACTTAATATCGCCAAGACGAATCCAATTTTTAACCCTATAGAACACGAGACGGTTTAAATCGGAAAACTTAAAAACGTTTAAATCATTATGTTACCCGTTTCGTGTTCTAATATTGTATAGAGCCGCGTATGTGTAACGAATGTTTGATTTAATTTTCAAACATTCGAAAACAACATTGCTGTAATGCCTAATGGTAGGTAGGTAGGTACGTTATGGTGATTTTATACCAGAGATAAACGTTGCTGCGCTTGTTATCTTTCAACAGGCGCTTTTCTACAATGCAACTTTATGATTGGTTAAACACAGCATAGCTCTGGTTATAAGCACTCTATGGCTGTCGGATTAAATGCAATGTCTGTTTATTTGGGTTTTTATGTAAGTTGCCAATTTGTTTCTTGTGACAGCTCAGTCATATCGAGTCGCTCATAATCTGTGCTCATAATGCTTCACAAAACATTATCTAAATTGAAGTTAAATAATTAAAATAAAAATAAAGTTAAATAATTAATTAAATTAAAGTTATGTAAATTGTCAGCTATTATATTTTTTAATCCGCTATAAAATGTAAGTAGGTAGTGTTGTTAAATTTTGTGAAGCATATTAAAATTTATACTTATAACATTGATCTACTTATATTTTCTTACTAATATAATGTTTTCTTAGTAAACAAATAAATCTTTTTTTACTGATTTTACAGAAATGTAATATCTTCTGCTTCAAGTATTATTTTTTCTAAAGTATTGGAAACAATCGTTGCTGAACCCGACAATAAATAAACAAACGATCAAAATTTATAGCCCCAATAAAACACGCCACGGCAAAAGTATCAATTTATTATTTCACACTCCGATTAGAATAGATAACAATTGAATTTGTGTTTATTTACATTGTGCGAATTCCTGGACCTCAGAATTTGTAGGAGGTACTTAAATAAATAAGAAGGCAATTACAAAATGTAAATTAACTAGCAAAACCATTTTAGGGTTACCTAAAATTTATTTATTTACATGCAAAGCGACAATTATACATAGAACTTTAAATATACAACTGTCACTAACATTTGTTTTACGAACGAGGCAATGAATAAATAAAACTATTTTTCATTTTAATTAAATTAGTTTTTAACTGAAGATAGATATAAGATAATACGTTACTACGTATTATTAATTATTGGCATAAGCTAACCCGAAACAAAATATTCACTAAATACACTATTATCAATTTAGCATACAACAGAATATCTTTGGTATAATTAGATATAGTTAGTAAAAATTAAACAAATAAGAATAACTACTTATTTATATAACCTACTAATAAAAATATAAGATCAATAATTTATAATGGCAAGCTATATTTATGAACCTACCGCCAATAAAGTAAGTAATTTTGTACAAAGTAATCTTTGGTATGTTAATCAATGTTGCCTTATGAATATTAATAAGAGAACTTAGTACGTACAGCTTCCAAATTAATTTAAACCTTATTTCAATAAGTGCCATGGATAATAATTATGTTTGTACAGTCAATAATATTTCGATATAATTTTACGCGTGAATGAATTTGTAAGTTCCACAGAAAATTAAAAACGAATTTTACTTGGGAAATTTCGGTTCGATTGTCAAGTTAAAGATGAAACTCACGCGTTAAAATATATTCTAAATAAATGATTTAAAGTAAATGTGATTCATCATTATTACTGCTGGGACACTGAGACTTCTCTCTTGACAAAAGATTAGACCTTAATTTCACCTTGCTGTTTTAGTGCGGGTTGGTGAATGACAATTATGTTCTTCAAATTATTATTATTAATCCATATGGCTATGACTGAACAAAAGTTAAGGGTCCTTGAGTTCAGAATTATAGATATTCACAATAATATCTTTTTTAAATTAAAAAGATTTATCCATACCCACAAACTTCCAATAAAACAAAATCCCGCCGAAATCCTTTACAATTCATTTTATCCTTTACAATTTCTCAAAATCAGTCCCATTTGTAAATTAAATTTATTGCTCTACGATTTGAATTGATGACCAATTGTTCGCAGGTGTGAATTCGACGCGTTCAAGTCAATACGACTGGCATCCCGTTCTGTGGGCTTAATCCTAATTTGATAATGATAAATTAGATTGAACAGGTGTGATAATAAAAACTGAAAGAACTTATTTTATATGCAATTTTATAAATTCACCAGATATTTTCTTCTGAGAACTTTGAAATGTTTAAAGGTCATGCACATGGCCAGCGTTGTAAGCCCTAATCTCTCTCGTCATGAGAGAAATCCCTGTGTCCCAGCAGTGGAAATGTAAAGAGAGGTTATGATGATTACTTTTACTACATAGCTTTGTCATTACCTAATACTGAAGTTCCGATACAATCAATATTAAGTTTCAATTTATCCAATCTTCAATGTCGAAAGTCTGAGCTAACCAAGATGAACTTTTGCGGCTACAAGAAACTTGGATCGCCAAGCTGCTCTTATTTCGAACAACAAAAGGCTCAAATTCCTCCATTATGTGATTCAAAGATATAGACCAAAATCTACTCAGAAACCTATAATTACAAAACTATTATAGAAGTCTGTCTTTGGAGCGTTTAACTAAATCAATTCCATGAACTTCGATTCCAAACTATTTAAAGAGTTGTAACTTTTTAATGGAGAAAGTTGATTATTTGAATTTTCTTGATTGCCTTGTCAATTATTGCATGAAAATTCATTGAGATGAACTATGGGGCTGATTTAGTCCCAGTGTATCTTTTAGTTTCATCATTATTATTAATAACACTTTCTACTCTATTGTAGATATTAACAGCCTTAGCATAAGATATTATTATTTGTTGAACTTATTTAGGTCACGTTCCTTGAAACTTGAACCAGTCATGAAACACCGTTTCGTAACTTGAGTGATAATGATATGTATGTAGGTACTAGTTACACTTATTAGGGTAGTAACCCCATTATTAATTAATTCAGCGGAATAAAAAATAAGAACCAAGTGAATACACTCTTGCTTCGAAATTATTGTTGATCCGTGTTTCCTTTTGAAAATGTTGTTATTTTAATATTAATTATTAAAACGTTAGTTTCAAAATTTATGGAACTCAAAATTTCAAGATGTTTTTAAAAGAACAACACTTAGATATTCAAATATTGTCTTAATTTTGTACGATGTTTACGTAAGTCAAAATGGGCATTTTATTAAGGATTTTTGCTGCCCGCAGTATTCTGTTACTTTATTTTAAATATTATGAAATTTAGTACGTTATTTTTTACTTTAGTCAGTCCCAGATAATAAGATCTGCGGGCAGCCTATAACAAAAGACTACTACTATAAGATACATTAATTGAAGCATGTAGAAAAATCATCTATGTACAGAAGGATCAATCACTCTATTATAATGAACGCTACAAGATTCTATAAAGTAATACAACAAAGCATAAGCCTCCACTGATTCTTCCAGCTGTGGATTTGTAATATTTCACTTCGTCCTGTGTGGGCGGTGAAAAAGACGCTTCGTAAATCAGTCGATTCGGACAGGGCAAAATCTCAGAAGGAATATCAACCAATTTCCTTCTATATTCTATTTTACTTTCCTCATTATTTTCTTGATCTTGCATTTCATCGTATTGTTTATCGTCTTCTTCGTCTTCATCGTAATCTGAATCTTTTTTTAATGGAATGAGGTTGGTTCTTGTTTTTGTCGCTAGGTTGGTTTTGAGTTTAGTGTCCATGACGCAATTGAGCCTGGATATAGATATCTTTAGACGTTTGCTGCGGGTTTCATTGCGGAGCTTCTGTAGCCAGGCGAGGCGGCAGTCGCAAGTCAGCTTGTTACCTGAGAACAATATAATTGATTACTAAACGAACTTACCAAGTGAAGTTCTATCATAATTATACGCAGCGTTTTTTCCGAAGAAATAAGTCCTTAAATTAGTTATACATTTGGGCGGTCATCGAACTCGGAAAATTTGCATCGCAGGCAGACCTACGCCCGCTGCGCCAAAGAAGTCGTCCTCTTATCTATAGATCCTATCATAACATTATTATGATCATTTTTATTTGCGAAATCTACAACATTTATCGATATTATTTAAAATAATATTTTGAGCTAAACTAAATGGGTATACCAAATGGGTACCCATCAATCAACAATAATTTTTAATCAACTTAAGAAATCCCTAATTAATTATTTTTACAAATCAACAAAATTTTACAAGCATGATATGTTAAAGTTCTTTTCATTATCAGAACAAAAAGGTAAATCATCCTTGCGAATCCACGGATAAAAATACGTTATAGAGATTCTCGTTCGTCGTTAATCACATCGTTATAATGGCAACGGATCGGAAGGAGTAATTGGCTGGTTAATTGCTATTCTTATGAGCTGGAGACATAGACATCATATTTCAGCTTGTTCATTTCTATATTTTTCTTACCGTTTCAACGATAAATTTCTATGTAGCTACGCAAACTCTTTATGGTTTTTAGTGTAATATATTTTATACATTACAGTTTAACTGCGTAAAGTACAATAATTTGTCTCAAACTAAAATATGAAATAAATAAAAAATATTATTGTGTTGTTAAGATTATGTTACATTATTTTTGACATTGTGTAATTAAGTACAAACATTTTTATTACGGGCATGTCAGCTAGTTATGTAGGTAATGGAACATTTTAGTGTACCAGCTACCTACTACTTTTTACTATGCATCAGGTTTAATTATCCGAATGATCGGAGCGAGTTTAATAACTTTATGTATGGCTCAGATTGGCTTATATTCGATTAAAGCTAAGTGGTTAAATCTGTTTGACATTATTATTCTGTCGAATTAAGTTAATGGTTCCTCTTTAACGAAGTTTAACAATATAGTATTTAATTAATTATTTAAATATTTTGTGCATCATAACAACCTATAAAACGTTCGGTCTCTCTAATAGAACCGATCTATATATACCGTTGGTAATCATAATAAGTTAGTACATTTCCAGAAGACAAAGAAGAATAAATTACTTATTCAGTTTAACAATACTCGCCGACACCGTAAGTTATTTCTAACAAATTTTAATAAATATTAAATTCAATTTATCAGTCAGAGCAAGTAAATTGGTGTTCCATCTAAATGTCACTAACACAAACTGAGGATAATCTAAAATCAAAATATCAACAGAACGATAACTAAGTTACCAAAGTTAAACAATAAAGCTAATCAATAAAGTAACACAGAACGGTAATCAAACTCAGCGACTCACAAATTAGTAGAAAATTAGATTTGCAGTGATTTATCTGTACCAAGTTCGCTGTGGCTATCGGAAATAAACAATTTACCCCAGATATTAGTTATGAGGAACTGGTGTGATCGGAATGCTGATGGATATGCCCAGTTGCTGAGCGGAATAAGATTACTATTTATACGATTCTCTTGTGACTCTGGACTATTTCCGTCGGACGAAAAGTATTTTTAAATAAAGGTATATTAAGTAAGTTGCCCGTGTTAGCTAAGTGGAAAATTATGTGTGCTTTAAAAACACGGCAGGTTCTGAGAATTTTGAAAGTTTGAAAGACGCGTGTCATTCAATAACCCGCACTTGGCCAGCGTGATGAATTAAGGCCTTATCTCTTTCGTCAAGAGAGATGTCCCTGTGTCTCAGCAGTGGGAACATAAAAAGGGGTGATTATGATATTAAGTAATTTTTTTGTCTATCTTATTCGATACTACCAGGAAGAGAGTGGGTTATACTATTCTTAGGCAAGCACCACACCCCGATGATTATGATGATACCTCTGTTCGTTAAAACATTTTCGTATTCAGGAAGTTAGGCACTAAACTAATTTGAATAAAACAAACTTACCGTCAAGTGATAGCATCGCGTAATTAGACTTCATATTTTCCAAAGCGTATTGTAGAGCTTCCTGCTTCACAGTTTCCAGGTTATTGTTCCTCAAATCGAGCACGTTCAACTTCTGAATATCGTCCAGCACTCCGTCGTCCAGCGTTGCCAACTTGTTATCCGCTAGAGAGAGTTTCCTCAGCTGCGTCAAGCCCCCGAAACCGCGCGCCGATATAAACTCTATTTCATTACTCTCCAGGTAAAGTTCCTGTAAGCTCCAAAGTTCCGCAAACGCCAAGTCGCCTATCATAGTCAATTTATTACTCCTCATATCCAACGTTATCAGGTTAGACAAACCCTGGAAGTTTTCTCTAATGACAACTGTCAGCAGATTGTTATCAAGATCCAACTTTATAAGATTGTTTAAATGCTTGAAACAGCCGTCGTGAAGCACTCCCAAGTTATTCTTCGATAAGTACAGCCTTTGCAAATTCGGTAGGACGTAGAAAACGTCACGTTTTAGTTCGGATATCTGATTTTCAACTAAGCTGACGTTTGATAGCATTATCAGATGAGCGAAAGCCATTTTCTCCAGTTTTGTTATTTTGTTCTTTGGTAGAGATATTTCGCGGAGTGTTGAAGAGTTTGTGAAGGCGAAGGAAGGTATGCTGAAGATGTTTGCGTATTGAATGTTGAGGTACTGTAGTCGATCTAGTCTGACGATTACTTTGGCGGGTATGAATGTGAGGCCACCGTCAGCGCGGACGTTGAATGTAAGCTTCTCAATCTTTGGTTGCGAGTAAAAGTTCGACCAGAAGGGATCATCCTCAGCAATGCCTCCGTTGAAGACCCAGCAATCCGCTTTAGTGGCCGTCTTCAACTTAATGTTCTCACAATAACAGTGAACTTTGGAGCCTCTGTCCTGTATGTCACAGATGTTTACATAATGCGAGTAGACGCTCTTCTCACTCTTCCATCTCCGTTTATCATTCTGCCTGCTCTCCGTAACGTTGATTTCGACGGTTGCAAAAGCAATCATAAGGATCAAGTATTTAAGGTCCATGTTGGTTTACATCGGGATCTGAAACAAAGAGAGGGCGTTTAGTGAGTTCCTTTGTTTTGTGTTTGGGCATTAGCGAAGTTGCTGATTAGATCGTATTGTCATGAGGTGCCGTTACATCGCTGCGTAATTGACTTTTCGCTCGTTCACGGCCAAGTAAAAGGAAGTGGGAATATAAAAGAATTTACGTAAGCGAGAACGCATAACGAAGAAGTTTATTGAATTAAACATTGGATCATGTCGACTGTTTTAATATAACTTAATTTGAATTATATTCAATAGTGAAACGAATTTATGTGTAGGTAATTTTATTCGATGCAACTGTGAAGTAAGGAATTTAAGTTGTTTTATTTTATTACCCGTTTAGCATAGTTTTCTTTATTCTGTTGTTAGTATGTTTAAATGAAACACAAGGCATTTTTTAAAAATTCCTTTGTACGAGTTGGAATTATTTTCATTTATCATTTTATAACTTCAACTACAAGCTTCTTCAGATAGTAAAATGAAAACATTTTTTCATTAAAACGTCAACCTACTTTGCTTTCATATTAGTTTTTTTTCTTTTAACTTTTCTTTATTTATCATATTTTTTCCTAACCTATTGTTTAACGTGTCACATATCGTTTTTAAAATTATTTTCGTTGTCGAACAATACCGTGTGTTAAGAAACCGTCTTAATGAATCTAATTGGATCTGATTACGCAGGCAGGATGTAGGCGAGACAAAAGGATTAATAAAGATAATTAAAACTTTCTATTGAGTTGTTTCAAAGGGACTGTTTGTGACTTCGTTCCCCTTTGCGAGTTCATCACGTTCAAGACAAGACTGCCAAAAGTTACTGTTACCTGAGAATTTTACTGTTGGATTGTTCATTAATATGAGACATTCTACGAGAACTTGAGACTTTAATCAGTTGTGGAAAGTTGGTTTATGGAATTCATTGATAAGTTGTACTGAACCGAAACCTGTGTAATATTTTTGTTATTAATCTGAAAACATTCTTTATTTGCTCGCCAAATAATAAATTGACAAGTTATACAAAAAGTTTGTTTTATAGGTACATTGTAAGATCTAATCATACGTTTTAATTGACATTTATTTCTCTATACGAATATAATAATAGACTTCCAGAAATAAAGAAAACGAAACGACAATAGCCTGCTTTAGATATACACAACAAAAGAACCATAAAACTATTCCAAAAACTAAATTGTCGGCATTAAATTTCATTTAGCCAACTAATGACCCTTATAAAGCATACGGAACCCAGGAGGCCATGAGTAACCGCGACACAAAACCTCCGCGACATATTTATGAGGCTTATGATAATTAACGCTAGGATATACAAGAACTGGATGCGTCTATTTTACTGTTTTCGATATTTAAAATCGCGAATTGGAGTTTGATTTACAATGGCATCCATACATCTAGTATTTATTTGGTAGGTGTACTATTGTGAGATTTGCAAGTCACTTAAACCTCTAATGCGGTCTACACACCAAAGCCGGCGGCCCAATCGGCAATCGGCGGTACAATCGTGGTACAAAATAAGGCCGGCGGGTTGGGCCGCCGGGCTGTGCCGGCGGGCCGCCGGCTTTGGTGTGTAGACCGCTTAAGGGACGCCCATTTCTAGCAGCTGACGTATCTACGGTGATTTAAATAATAGTCAAGATTTATAAAAAATAGATTGTAAAAATGTGTTAGTAAAATGAACACATATGTAAACATGCAAACGTGCAATGTAAAGCACAGTATGATACTAAATAAACATTATAAATTAATTAATGTACAAACTTCAGTAAACCATAGATCGCTTCCATTGAAACGTATTCCCAAAATACAATTAAGTTAGTGCATGTGCACAGTAGCGGTAACGCTCTCGTAGGTGTAAACATCCTCTCGACTATCAAACTGTATAACCCAACCGGGATGATCGTCTCATAAATTATCCACAAAACTAAACCAACAGAACTGAGCCCTATACCCACACACCAAGGTCCATTCTTCAAAAAACATCTCGAAATAAACGAATATTTCATACGAACGGCGGAGAAAGAGTAATAAACTAGTTAAATAAGCCAGTTGGTGGTGGAATGAGTTGTTATCAAAGCGGCGAGGAGTTATGATATGGGTGCACTTTATGTAGACCTGAATAACTGATGGTCAGATCTAGAAGCCTTGGCCAGAGCCTATCGCTCCGAGCCTCATTTTATGTTTACGAGGCCTATAAACTGTGTAGCTTGGGAAATAAGCTAGTATAAGGCGTTACGAATGATCAAAAGCTAGTTGCACGTTGCTTTGAATACATTTATATTAGTAAGCTCTTGTTAAGGTACATAATATTAGATTGCTTATTTAGAAACTGAAACATCAAGCAATGTTAAACGACCCTCGGCAGTCATTAACATTATTTTAGCCCTCTGACTAACGCTTACTACTAGACTTAAGTCTCCCTTAAATATTTTAAGTCTGGATTGGAAGATTTCATTAAATTTATGTAAACAAACATTCTATTCACTAACGAGTAAGTGAAACACAACCTCGCTGAAATTCCCCAAGAAAATATTAAGAAACTTTCAAGGAAATTCTTAATACAGTGCAATAAATTCAACTCTCCAACGTGTTGAGGTGAACCGTTGGATCAAAAATTCAAACACTTTATTGCCTTCCCAAGACAGGGATATGAATTTAAGGCTTCTGCAATGCCCTGGAGTTAGAGTAAAGTTGCAACTGGTATGAATATTGTAGGCTTCTAGTGATAGTTTCTGGTGTATCATATTTGCTGCCAAATGTTAGAGCTTGGCCTCTTTCCTAACAACTGTTACGAAATATCTCACTGAGGTAAATATTTGTTGGAAGTTGAAACTGTTATGATGTTTATTTAATGTTATCGAATTATAATATTACCATTTTTATATTTTATACCTTATCAAGAAAACAGCTCACTGCACGGTGCTACTGAAAACCATTGCTGTGTCAATATACCAAATATTGCCACAGCTTTGATGCTGAGCTGGCAACCGATTTGTGTCCGTCTATTTATTTAATATTAGATTATGTTTAATATTAGTAAATTTTAGTAATTTTTCTAGTTATTAACCTCTTTGATGTACCAACGTATCTTAAAAACACAAATAATATTTTTCTCATCCCTATTAATATTGAAATCAATGGTAAGAGAGAAAGAACGTATATTAATGTGAATAGAAGAGAACAGTGCTCGGTTAAATATGTAGGTTAAACACGCATAAGCCTCATTAAAACTGTCTAGTTATTAAAAAGCCCTTATACAGCAATTGAAACTCAACGTCAAACCGCGTTTCACAGCTATCGAAGCACTGACATGACGATTAAAATGGCCGCATACACCGCACCCAGATCCCACTTAATTGCACCGAAAAACCATTCCATCGACTACAATAGGTTCATTAGTGATCGCCGAATTTCAATTTGCCTGTGGCCTGATGATTGTACAATTAAAATTGAAAACCTATTAAAAGTTCTTTATGTAATATTCACAAAAATATAATATTAAAGTGCTTGTTAGGTTTCGAGCAATGTTAGCTTTTGTAGACGCTTGTGCTTCGACAACCTTATTTTAACATTTTCTTACAGGTATTATATTTTGTTTAAAATTTCCATTGCTTTAAACCCCAACTCTAAACCTTGTCTTGTGTTGCATAAAGAAGTGTTTATTACAATTTTCAGTCAAATTCAGCTGTTTTAGCATACGAACATTTTATTCCGGGGCGGGAATCGAACCAGCAATCTCTTGCGTCACAGGTGGACCTTCGCCCGCTGTGCCTCACAAAACGGACAGCGGAATAAAATGGAAATGCCATAAATATGGAGATGCGAACAAGGTCTGCCGTGCAAACTTTTGTAAAGCATATTTCATACCGTCTAGTTTGTTTACGCCTAGTTACGAAGTAACTCGGAAATTATTTAAAATGTTTGACTTATAAAGAGGCCACAGAATATTTTATTCATAGAGTTTACCATTGATGTAATTAACAAACGGAAGAAATGGGACACAATCTTTAACTTGGACCCGATAAATCTTACGAACTCAATTGACGAACACGATTGACGTTAATCGCATTCGAACAGGCGTTTGCACTACACGTTACGCGAAATTTACTATAGCAATTTCACATCAAAACTTGGTTGCATGAGTGTTTTTGCATGTAGTTGTTTCTGGTCTAATTATATTCACGCGACGCTTGAGTGTGCCACATCTCCTGTTTTTTAATTGTATCAAAGGAGTGTAATAACTTAAACAACTTAAATATTTACATACAAATGTATAAATTATTTTTGATTTTTAGAGTTTTCATATCCAAACTTCACCATAACCAACCTTCGCATTTATAACATTTAAGATTTGAGACGTCGCTTGTTGTTTCATGAACAATATAAAAAATACCTTATGAAAAATTTATTTCAACACAGCTTTCAAATTATTAAAAGAATAAAAACCCTAGACCAGTTTAAAACTTCAATTTATTTTAAAGTAAAAGTCAGTAAAAGCAGAAAAGCTACAAAAATATTTACACATTTACAGAAATAAAATAACAATATAAAACAAAATTTAACTGAGCGAAGATGATGACTGGTAATTCCGTTGTTGAAATTTTATTGACTTCTGAGTTTTGTTACTGTTTCGTTCGAAATTACCGAGTTAAGACAATTACCTAAACAGAGTCGTGAACATTATTTAGTGAATGTACTTAATTCGTCTAAATAATGGTGCTTTACAACAGTAGGCATGCCGCGTGTGGTGCCGGCATAAACATAGTACTTACCACCCCGACTCTTTCCGTAGGTGGGATCACCAACTGGTCTGGTAAGGGTGGTCGACATCTCTCATATTTACGTTCCCACTGCTGGGGACTTTTCTCTTGACGAGAGAGATAAGGCCTTTATTCACCACGCTGGCTTAATGCGGATTGGTGAATGAACACATTGTCATTTCAAACTCAGTATTTTCAAAGTTCTCAGAACATGCCGGTTATTTTAAGATGTTTGACTTCACTGTTAGAGCAAGTGATTAGTGTTAGATCTATTTTAGGATATAATTAGATCCAAAATATGACTTGGATGTCTATTTTGAATTGTGTAGAAATAGTTACACCAAACCTAATTTTCTTCGACCTCGACTAAATACACGGTAAAAATACATTATATTTTATCAAGCTTTTGGAATGGAATTTGTTAAGTGGTTGCGTTACAAACTCGAATTAATATTAATTTAATACTATTCCCACTGAGCTAAAGAATATTTGTTAAATAACTTCATTGTTATTTTCATTCACCACGCTAAGCGTATTGGAAGCCTGCCTTTAGCTATAAGCATTATCATCAGCACAAAAACCCAGATTTTTTTGTATGTATGTTCTACCATAACTAAAAGAAAAATAATTATCCCAATTTGATGAAATTTGGTAGTTAAACATTAACGTCTGGACACGGGATAGGCTATTTCAATTCTTGCTCCAGTAATGAAACGACGTGACCCCATACAAACATAATTTAACGCGCGCGTTGGCGTGAGCACAGATCACAATATAAACCAAAATTATGTTTATTTTCACTAAAAGTATCAAATGTCACCAAATCGACTATCATAACGTTTCATTCCCAGACAAAGTTTATCTATTTGTCAAATTTGTCAGTCCAAGGGTAAACCTGCGAGTGTACCTCTGAAATCTTTGTACATCGCTTTGTTTTGATAAACGATGCCGTGTTGAAGGCTTTTACCCTAAACAAATGTATTTTTGTATAACCCCCGCAATTAAAAATGAATTCTGTAAATGGCGTCCGCTCGCATGCGTTCTCGCTCACTCTCTATCGCTGTCTATACTCACACAGTGAAGTACGCGCTACAAAAAAATAGTCAGTCAGGCCTAATTCGCACGAGAGCTTTTTTAACGGACGTTAAAAAAGCGTTCAAATAGAACATAATAATTATGTTCTATTTGAACGCTTTATGCATACCCAAGTACGTGTTCACACGTCGGCGATTTTAGAACGCGACGCTTTTTTATCGAGCAGTGTTGCATTTTGAACGCAGAGTGCTGGTAATAGGCCGTATGAAACTTTTTAATATTATTCGATTAAAAAAACGCCGGCGCTGCGATTAGTACGATGAGTATTAGTAGAAATATAAAAGCGCCGACGCCGAGTTTATAACGCAAAGCTGTTTAAACTCTTTACTTTACTTTACTAAAAAAATAATTTCATTTAAAATAAGTATTTTGTAAAAAAAACTCTGTAGTCCCTATATTCTATATCTATATCCTAGATAAAAATACTATTTAGATAATAATAATACAATAATACCGTGGAAATATGCTCGAATTACAAATAATTTTGGTATTACGTTTGTATGGGAAATTCGTCGTGACGCCGGCCTGTTTGAGAACTTGTTTTGCCAACCGTACCATACCTACCCGCCGCCATTTACAGAACTCATTTTCAATTGCGCACGTTATACGTTAGTATTATGTCACTTTAAAATAAAGCTTTCATAATTTTACCGTAAATTTTCATTACACTACCTTGTACATATAATATTAAGTAGGTTCCCAGGCATGACATAGACTACGTCATTTTGGTGCCTAAAATAGCACTCATATAAAAAAATAATACGCACTTTTATTTGATCAAGCTCCCATGAGCCGTGTTTACAAAGTGGTAGCACACTCTACTTCAAGTCGTGGGTTCAAATCCCGCTGGATTTTTCTTCAAGAAAAATACAAATGCGATTTTTAAATATCTAACAAACATGCAAATATTGCGAGGTAACCGGCAGGCTCTGAGAACTTTCAAAAGTTAGAAGGACATTGCGTCATTCAACAACCCGTATATGGCCAGCGTGGTTACAAATATCCGTCGCCATTTTTGAGACTATTACACTGACTTTGTTAATGATGAAAGGTATGCGTATTGTAGAAACGTAGATATTTAGGTAAAATAAAGCCTAAAATCACCACCTGTCGCATCAAAAACTCATTACTTATTCAAAAATGATAATTCAAGCACATTTAGTTCGTTTCATTATTCATGTAATTCCTTTGTTTATAAAGTGAATAAATTGCCCTTTTTGGGGATGTTAGGAGTTTTAATAGAATGGTTGGTGGACTGGTGTGAATTAGCTCTAAGTGGGGCTTGACCACAGAAAATTGTTTATTATTCTGTTTGAAGACTAAGGAGTAATAAGCCGACAGGACAAAGGCTTGGTCTCATTTCATTTTGGAAAATCAAAGTCAAAATTGAACTCCTTACACTTAAATTACTTCAATAATAAAACCAGTTAATTGTTCCTTCATTGTCATAATGTCTTACTAATAATATAAATCAAAATCTATCGGTTTGTGAGTATCAATATTTGTTTCTCAAAAACGACAACGGACTTCAATTCTTATATTTATTTTATATGTTTCTAAGTAATAATTACGATTTTATGGAAATAAATTACATCTTTATATCTTTTAAATTGTCTTTATGTGGGAAACCAACTTACTACTATAGCATTTTCATCAACATTAGGAAAACTATTAACAATATGTGGCGCAGCTAATATTATCCAAATTAATTCCTTTTCTGTTGCTATTAGGAAAATAATAGCTTTTTTTATTTATTACCACGCATGCTCAGTATGAATTAATTAACTTAAACTGTAGCGCTGCCCTTATTAAAATGATCGACGATGCATTATTTTGATGAAATGATAGCGAATTTAAAAGCTTCTGCTATTAATAGAATAAAGGCTTGGTAAGATAATATCTATTAAGGGTTTCGTGATAATGCTTTTTTTTTAATGCGTCCTATTCATTCATTATATTTATTAGGTACTACAATTATGTATTTTGAATGACTTTTGAATATCAAGGTTAAAACTTATTCTTATTTGAACATGAAACCGATGATTTAAATCATGGTATGTTACCCGTTTCATGTTCAAATACCTATAGTTAAAAACCATGATAGTTTAAAAAATGTAACTTATTCTTATCCTTATATTTATATTCAAAATGCGTAAGTTTGACGCAAAAATACTAAATAAACTTATAAGAAACTTTATAAATCTTAAGTAGTTTTATAAGAAATGAGTACCCAAGGTGATAATAGATATATTTCAAGAGATGCCCATGTATCTGTGGACCAAAGACAGCTGAAATTCTGATGCCTAGTTTTACTAAAGTGAAACTAAATTTCATTTTAATTAATGACACAAACTTAAGTAAACTTGACTTAATAGTTAGGTTATTTGCACTGATAGTCTCAAACATGATTAGTGCTGAAACCGCTCTAAATTCGGTCAACTTAAGTCTCTATGCCCCAGGGTATATTCAGAACTATGCTTATCAAAATAATTATACTCTGCAAAATTCAGACTATCAATAATAATTAACTTGATACTTAATTATCGTAATTAAAACATTATGTAGTTATAATAAGGCCCCTACTAAGGAAGATTCCATCACGATTAAATTAAGGTCAATCAAAAGGTACATACTTCTCTTTTCTCTTATCCTTACAAAAAACAGGGATAAACGAATCATTAAATTTCCTAATCTACGAAAAACATTAATGAATTAAATAAAAAAGTTACAGATTTATTGGAACACTCGTACTTGGGTAAAGCTATAATAATTTATTTTAAGCAACAATACCATACAAACATTATTTTATTGTTACACCACATTACAAAAAAAATATACATAATAATGGAATGAAACCACAAAACAACATACATAACAATAATGCTATCTTTTTGCCCGCGGCACCCATAACAATTTTGCTTTCACTTATATAATTTTTTAAAGATTGTTGCACCATTTGTCTGTCAAGACTATCAGTTTCAACAAATAAACCATAGTTTCCTATTTTTTTTAACACCATCGCTGTCTCAAACTTTTTCATACATAAACGATATTATCGGATAAAGTTTGAAATGAAACTCATAGTAGTAACGCAGGTGCCGGTAACTGTGCCTCAGTTAATAATTATGAAACTACGGCTTTTTGTTTGGGGTTAAAAGTTAATTTATGCACGGTGGGGATTACGGGGCTCACGTGGTTAACTGGCAGAAAACTTTTTACTGCTATTGAGCCTTATTTTCCGTATATAACCGGATTGAACTAAAAACAAATCAGTAAATTCAATTTCCATTTTCAGTTTAAATTTAACCTATGTTTATTCTGTTGCAGTATGAATTTGTTGATTTGCATTGAGGTTTTTAAACGGTTATGTAATGTTGGCCGTGTAATGACGGTAGGAATGCTACTATTGCAATTATTTCCTTTGATGTTGCGTTTAATGTTGCAAGCTATTTGCTTATATAATGAATATTTGTATCATTATTTCAGGTAAAAAAGAACGTTATTATTTTAACTTACAACAAAAACCACAATAATCTTGACAGGATTTTTTTTTTTAAATCATTTATTTTGGGTTTGTTCAAGGTTGAACATGTCACCCTGTAGGTACACATAAAAATACAATTACAAAATAAGAATAAGATATTAACTAAAACTAAACTAATTATTCCGTATTTTGGCATCTTGACAGGATTCTTCTATATCAAATTACTTTATAAATTTTATTCCTTCCTGTCATCCAAACCTAAGACGCGACAAAACTTTTTCACGGTAAAATAATAGGAACTTCCTGACAGGTCCAAATTGACATTGGGAACCGAACGACAGTTTTATGACGTGGAATAGTTTATTCTGACTGGATTGGCCTTGTTTTTGTGACGGCATATATTATTTACACGCACGATTTAGGAGTTGTGGCCTTGGGATTTTAGGCGATAATTATAGACGCGACTTTTTATCTGGAGCATCATTCATCATGACATGTAATGTTTTGTTAAATGTAAATAAATAAATAATTAATGATGTCAGCCGTCGGATGGCCTTCCTAAAGATCACTAGTTATTTTCACCGTTACTTTAGTACCGTTTATTAGTTACATCGTAAGCTAGCTATTACTAAATCTGTTCATCACGTTGATGGACGTCTGACGCTGCACTAGCCACTCTGTAGTCGCAATTTGATGATATTTCAAGCAAGAGGCCAGATGCCTGATTCATAGAGTTGTTGTATTTATCTTGTGCTTTCTTCAATAATATACAAACAGATTAATACGATTTTGCTTCTTTAATGTTATGAATGCCTACAAATAAAAAGGTAATTATTTATATTTTCCTTTCCATTTTATATTACTAAAAGCTTATTACGACTTTATTGCTTAAAACAGTTGCACTTATATACAATCCTCCTTTTAATACATCTAAATAAGTTCGTGTTATGCGACAAAAAGTCGCAGCAAAACTTGAAATCCCAAATGAATCCCTACATAATACCGAGCATGTATCATGCAGCTTTCTAAAAGCTTTTGCCCATTGGAGGACTTCGCAATCTATTACCTAGATTACCTGTAGGTCTATACGATGTCCACTCTCTTCACTAAGTAATAACTTGCCGTATGAAACTTGGTATGAGTAAGAAATAATATTTCAGTTTTATAAGCGTGTTTAGATCTTTATAGTAGTATTCATCATCATCATCATTTACGTTCCCACTGCTGGGACACAGGGACTTCCATTTTGACGAGAGAGATAAGGCCTTAATTACATGTGTTGACAAAGACCACATACATGTTCAAGAAGAAAAATCCGGCGGTGCGGTGCGGAATTTGAAAACACGACCTTCGGAATGAAATTCGAGTGAGCTCCCACTCAGCCAACAGGGCTCCACAATTCCTACAGGGTGTAGTCTACGCTTCACTGCAGAAAAGTATATACTTATTTTCATAATATATTTCATAACTATCATACTCTACGAACGGCAGGCGTTGGTATCGAGCCAAGTAAAACCTGAACCAAGACACATATAAACTTATATTTTTCGCAGCATCGTCAGTAAAATTTTTGGCATTTATACGTAAAAATATAGCTGCCTTATTTACACGGCTAACCTCATAATAAAACCTTCACCGTAAAACTGTAATAACGTGTGAAATATAGCCTGTGTGTGCGTGACCGGGATCTTTTGTCCCTTATTATAATGTATTCGGTTAATTGTCCCACCAACAGGCGCATTGCTGTTTTTGACGGCCTTCTACGTATTAGGCGCCAATAACGCGCATGTACTAATTTATTGTTGGTAAAATCATGTAGGGCATGACTTGTATAGAAAATATTTTAAGCAAAATAATAAGTGGGTTTCCGTGTTTGTAACCTTTCTGTACTTTATGGCTTCGTATTTGCAAATGGAACACTGAAGCTTTACAGCCTTATGCATAATAAAAATAGTTATTAAATACGATATTTGAATACATTTTATCGATAATAAGTTTATCAAATGTTTTGTGTACCTAAATCTAATCTTGTACAACTGATTAATCAATGACTTATTATACCAGGATTTAAAATAAATGTAAACCCACATTATATTGTTGTATTTTTCAATTTAATTGATGTTTAGTTAGGAAAGCCAACGTTATATTGTACAACTTTTATAGTGAAACAGTTATTACCTTATTAGTGATCATAAAATTTGGATAATTTCCTGGTAACTAACAACAAAGTTTTAGTAAGACGGTACCAGGAATTCTGTTTGACAAACTTCTCATGATTACTTATTAATAACATCGCCAAGGTTTCAACCCTGACCTTGGACCCCTTAAAAAGGTAGAGTAGGTTAACTATTGTCAGTTTATATAACATCAATTTGTAATTTTGCGATTAATTAAATATCAATTTTACGTTAATTTAGTATGAGAAACAGACAGTCGAATTTTTTATTAAGATCTACTGGAAATTTGCAGTGTTTGTTGATATTAATTTAAATAATATTTGGAATTTATGTGTTTATGCAATTTATCTATACTGATAACAAATTTGTATGGGTCGCCATGAAGTAAATTAGTGTATTTTCAGAGATATTAAGGTAATAGACATTAGCTAACCACGGAAGAACAGGGATGCGGTCATCATAATCAAAATAAACGTTTTCTATTCTAGTCAGTGTTTATTATGATGACGATAATAATTAAAATAATAGAATTACAAATAGAAATCTGAAGCCAATTTATAAACTGAAGTATTTACAAATATAGGTCAGGTTTACTTCATTTAAAACATTCATGTAATATGCCTATAGGCATGTTTTACAAATTAGCTTTTGGCATGCAAATATAAAACATGGGATGAAAACTAGGCGTTTTTATTCTCATAACTCACTCAAATGGTCTGCCGGTTTATAACTAGCGGCTACTACAGCCAAAAATAAAAGCCAGTAATGATTTTCGGCTCTATAGTGTCAGTCTAAGAATAGTACCACTCTATTTCTTGCGGAAAAGAGCCTTGGCCTAGTGGGAATACACTTATCTTTCATTCCTAAGGGCGTGGGTTCAGACCTACGGCGCAGCACTGGATTTTCTTCTTGAAAAAAATGTTTGCCAGCAGTGGGAACGTAAGAAGGAATGGTGATGATGATCTCTTTCCGAGTCTTCAAAGAGACCTAACCATTTATAAAGTGTTCGTTAAGTATGATCTAACAAACTTACTGCAATTACTAACCCGTGTGGTAATTTTATATGTAGATGAGAAACAAATATTTATACATATCTACACAATACACCTATACGCCTTTAAAATATGATTATGCAAATCTGCAAAATTTAATAAGGAATGTTTGTGCTTTTGAATACATAAGCATTGTAAGCATACTGTAGATAACTCATACTGGAACAGAAATGATTTTCGAATAATTATTGTATTTCCATTGCAAAGTGCCCTATGTATCTCGTAGATATTCCACTAATTTGCTTTGAATTTGAAAACCATTTTGCCGTTCATAGTGCAATAACCTACTTCGGTCATATAATGTGATACAACAATTATGAGAAACTAGCTGACCCTGTTAACCGGCTCTTATATCACCTTTGTAACCTTCCATGGGCTATATTAAAACCAAAATCACCTAAATCAGTTCAGTTATAAAATTGCAACGAATTGTGGCATTGATTTTTTAAATAAGGCGGTGTTAGAAAAGAAAAGAACATAATGAGAATACTTGTTTAGAACGTCAAAAATTAAAAAATATAAACTTGGATTATAAGTTTACAGCGTAGTGTACTCGTATAACTGAAACACAAAGCAAAACAAAAGGCGAACGAAATCCTCGCGTGATAATGAACGCAGTCAATTATTAAAATATTCAAGTGACAGACATGGCTGGTGGCCACGGCATGAATATTCAACGGTAATTATGGTGACACATTATAACTCGTATTAATGTTTCATTTATTCCACCGTATTCGCTTGAATTCACTTGCTCGCGTTTTTGAATGGTATTTTTATGGCAGCAAGCATAGTTGAGTTGATTCGTGTACTTAATAGTTGCAACAATATACTTAATAGATAATAATGTTGTTGACCAGACAAATTAGATAACTACTGTTAAAACATTTTGTAACACAAGCTTCGAGCTTACCACGGGGCTAGATGTCGCTGTGTAAAATTGTCCAGTTATATTTATTTATTTATTATTATTGATTATCTACACCAACATAATATACTGTTTATCATCCAGTCATAGCTTAACAAATAAATTATATGTGTAACTTGACTGACTTAAATTATTCAGAAAATTTCTTATTGAAATAGAATATTTCTTGAACAAAAATACTTTTATATTACATTGCAATACTAAATTTTGTATGTCCAATGCGTGCCAAAAAAACATAATAAATAAGGGCTTGTTTGTTAGAAGGTAATATGAGACTCACTTTGATGTTAACGACGTTACGGCGAGGTGCTACGCCTCGTAGACATATTGCTACGGCGTAGCAACTGCTAAGAGATCGTATCATGATTCAAGATGGCTGAAGGTATAGTTACCTTTAGGCTGTCTTGATAAAGTAGCGATTGTTAATAGCGGTAACAAGCACACAATGAATATTAAGGCCTTCTATGCGAGATCATTTAGTTAGGCCAAGGAATGATCGAATTAAATGACAGATGGTGGTGGTTTATTGCAAATGAGAAAATGAAGTAAAATAGACACATAGTGAAACTAGCAAAAAAAAATCATTTCAGACACATAGAAGCAAATCGTACAAATTTTAGTCCCGCTACCGCAAGAGGTCGCAAGCGGTCCTTCGCCTACTGCCTTACAGAGATCGAAAATAGTAAGCTTATTCAGGTACGAATTCTGATTAGACAACTTATGCATGTACCTTAATTTATTAATCGCTAATAAGGAATCATCTTTGGTATGTATAATGAAATCCAAAATATTAAAATAAAAAGAAATTGCCAAAAAAGCTCTTCACAATTCAGAAAAAAATATAGACTGTAAAAGCGAATCTTCCATTTCAACATTATCAGAATACCCTAAATTCCAATAATCTTGATACCAAGAACAAATTGTAAGACATTTTCTAGTAACAACAATGCCTTTGAATTGAATCATTATTTTGATTTCTCGAATGACTAAGGCGAGCTTTCGGTCACAATAGCGTCATTAGTACTGTAATTCCGGAAATTCCCTATCTGCTATTATCTGTTTAATTTCCCGATCGTTATACCTTTTAGTTTTACTTGTTCCGATACGATAATGATCTATTCGCCTTGGATACATTTGGGTAGCTTTTAGGTCTGCTTGACAGGTTCGGTTGAGGCGTTTAACACATATTGCCTCCTCAGCAACTTAGCGAACATCAAGACGTTGCTTAGTATGAGGTTTCGGTTTATTGTCTTAGTTTATTTTGTATTTAAATCAAATTCTTATTAAAATTTGTGCAGTTTTTAAATATTAAAAATATGTATTGCCCCTTGGTAAGCTCGAAGCTTGTGCTAGCTTTTTGATATACATACATTATTATAATATGCATACATTATATAGATTTTTTATTATACTTACAGAACATCCAGACATTCCGAGTTTGAGGATTTATCGACTTATGAAGAATTATTCTAAAATAAAAATATATTCTGAAATTAAATAACGATTAGCAATAATTCAATTCCACACATTTTTTTCTAAACTTAGTTGGATTCATAAACTATTAAGTTATAAAGTTATAAAGTTTATAAAGTTATGATATATCGATGGTTAACGGCCAAAAAGGGATAACCGACATATTACAAACTTTACAGTAGAGAGGTTTAAAGTTGAAAATATACGAAAAAAAATCTAAAAAATTCTGTTTAAGCTTCCGAAACCCTGAAAATTTAACTACTTAGCTTTTGATTGTCACTTTACAAAATGGCATTATTAATTTGTTATAAATCGTCCTGTAAATACCCTTTACTGTCGCTTACCCCTAAATGGTCCTGATTTTACAAACAGCCAGAACGTCATAAATGAAAAACTCTTATTCATTTACTTCCAGCCTAAATGATTTAACAGTTCTTTTCGTATTATTTAAGTCGAAGAAAATCAGCTTAACCGACTTTTTATAACCGGAAATAGGAGCAATTATAGTATAACTGGTTATTGAATTTTGAAAGACGGGCAAGAAACTGGTACTAAGTAAAAATTCTTAAAAGAAACATTCGGCTTTTTTGTAAACGATGAAACAATGGTGTCTTTCAGTCTTGTAAATTACTGAAAAGTAACTCGTAACTTCATTTCAGAGAATAAAAACTTTTTATACTTAATCAGCAGTCTTTATTTTAATAAAAAATGACACAATTTTACTTTTTCTTTGAACTAATAGTTTCAGACCCATCTCGCTTTTGAGCCATGTATATAACCTGTTTTCTCGGGTCATTTCTAACCGACTCAAACGCACGTTTGATGACTTCCAGCATCCCGAACAAGCCGGGATCCGAAAAGGCTATAGTACTGTAGACCACATACATACGCTGCGGCAGGTTAAACCGAAGACCGAAAAGTATAACCTGCCGCTCTGTTTAGCGTTTGTGGACTACGAGAAAGCCTTTGATTCGGTCGAAACGTGGGTGGTGCCTGAGCCACTCCAGCGGGCCCGTATTGACTATCGGTATATCGAAGTGCTGAAGTGTGTATATAGAAACGCCACCATGACCGTCCGAGTACAAGAACAGAGTTCGGAGGCTATTTCTTTAAAAAAGGGGCGTAAGACAGGGAGACGTTTTGTCTCCGAAACTGTTTACTGCCTCTTTGGAAGACGTCTTCAAACTTCTGGATTGGAAAGGATTGGGCATCAATATCAATGGCGAATAAATCTCACCTTCGATTCGCAGACAATATCGTACGATACACGACCTTCGAGCATTGTGCCGAGTTCTTCCCAATGGAAGGCCTCAATCGAGTCTTCCAATGGGTTGGTCTTAAAATGAACATGGATAAGACGAAAGTCATGTCATGTTGCTAATATTATACATACCAATCCAGTATTTAAACTGTTTGGATGCCATTCTTTGAACTATTATTCATTATTATTGTAAACAAACCTTATAAATTGTAGTTCTAGCACTCTCCAAACTTTGCGCGCCAAAATGGCTCGCGTGCATGAGCGGCGCTTGTACCGCAGTCACCTACGCACTAAAGTCCACTGTCGGTTCGTGACCCCGTTTGTTTTGAACATACGAAAAGGGTAACCGACGTTTTAGTTTTTGCTGCACAAGGTAACTGAAAAATTCCGTTACAAGAAATTATCGTATGTTTAATTTTTTTGTTTTACCTAGTTATCTAACCACCACATTCGTTTGCAAATCGGGAGGTAAAAACAGGATAAGCGACAATATGTTTGGTGAGAGTCACTAGGACAATTTGTGTTAAGCTCCTCATAGAATTTGATCAGTGACAGGGAAAAAAGGCTAAGCGCCAAATAAGGTCTCGGAAATGCAGCCTAAACATACTAAACGACGATTATGATTTTTTAAGAAACGGACAAAATATCCCAACCGGAATTTTAGAAAAAAAAAAATCTAGCCCAAACAGGTTAACGCCCAAAAAAGTAATTTTTATTTTATGCCAAAATAGCTTAAGTGTCAGTTTCGAGATTCAACTTTTATTATAACCACCAAAATAAAAAAAGACACTTAAAATGTGTCGTTTACGACGAAGAAATCAGGCTTAGGACCTGAATTTACGAACTGCCTAAGCGCCAAAAAGTATTTCGTAGAGCCACGATACTTGAACCAAACGACGCAGAAAAAAAAGCCGATTCCAACCATATATATAAGTCGATTTCGCAAAAAATGGCGGTTAGCCCTTTTTGGCCGTTACCCATCGTATATGAAACTTTTGTTTTATGAAAGTTACATAATATCTAATACTTATAATTTATAAATTTATGTAAAAGTTATCATAACATCGAATGGGTGGTTATAATCATGATGGTTTCTAAGATTACATAATGTAAGTTTACGTGAAAAATATACTACACTGTATTTCTCCATATGTTTATATTATGTAGATATGAAAGTCGCGTGTGGATTTTAGTTTAGTGCCGCGAATAAAATGTTACGGTGTTGCAGAGAAGAGAAATGAGGAAAATGTTGGCGTGACGTAAAGGATGAAGCATATAATAAGTACTATTATGTATCATATTATATATTTAATAACAAATTTATTGCCCAAGCTTGGCGGTAAATCGCGGGTGCGAAACACGGGCGTGTCTCATGGGCGTCGATAGTGTTACACGACTTATTATGTTCATATGTATAACCTACTACATAACAAACATAATTAGGTTTAATAGAAAAAAAAACAGGATAAGATAATATTTAATCATAATAGTAATACTATTTTTATGTCAATAGACATAAGAATGGATTTTGTATTATCGCGATTCCGATCATTCGAAATAAGTTTGTCAGAGTATTTACTCTGTAGATCTTACTCATAAAAAATCTAGGGCTAATTTCTCACAGGTTTTTCTTAATTAAAGAAAACATCAAATTGTTACAACACGTATTTTTGAAGCACAGATATATTTTCGTGTTGAAGTGATAATCAGATAATACTGAGCATGAAGATAACGCTCAAGTTTACTCAGAAGCGACGTTACAACCGCCACTAAAACATTTAGTTACTCTACGCTATAACCGCAAGCAACGACTATGGGAATCAAGTTAAACCGAACGTGAACCCACTCAATATGCAAGACTGAATAAACTACGTTATAATAAGTGGAAGCTCTTAAGAGCCCTGTTAAGTTTTTGAAGTTTTGCGAAATTGGATATTTTATGCACCACGTGACCGGCGCGTCACGCGAATTCTATGAAAAATACTAAATGATCTTGATACTTCGTCGATCTAAAACATACAAATATACTAATAATTATTTTAGATCTGTAGAAAATGGCATCGAATAAATTCCATTTTATTGAGTGGATTTTTTTCAGTTTCATTCTGAAATAATTATTATATTAATGTTTTTATTTAATTGATAGGTGTTTAATATATTTTCCTAAATTCAAAATGGCGGATATTTTTATTTCAATATTTGAATCAATTATGTTTTATCTTAATAATATCAATATTTATTTTAAATCTGATTGATTATTTGAAATCAATTAAGTACATAATTTTAAATTAAAACATTCATGATTAATAATTATCTATATAAGAATAAAACTGAAAATAGTCTTATTGAAGTTACCCTAATATTTTTTCTTAAACAAGTTGTAATGTACTTTGGCTAGCAAATAATTTCATAACTACCCTAAAGAATTATTATTTCATGGTATATCTAAAACTATTTTTGTTGAATTAATGAATAGTAAGTTGTTTATTTTAAGTTAAGTCAAATGGAAGAGCGAAATCTTTTAACACAAGTAATCATATTTACTTAAAAAAATATTTCGGCCACTTAAGTTACGTGTAAAAATTCCGTTAACGAAATAAACTTTTTGTATTTGTATTTGTATGAAGTTAAATGTCCTCATTCATCTCATCTTATGGGCTCATTATTAAACCGATTCTTCTGAAATTTGGTGTGTAGGTTTGTAATTAAATGTTTTTTTTTGTCGAATGTTGGGACTTTATGTAAGTTCAAAAGTCTAAATTGAACGGACTAAATACAAATTCTAATTATAACAAAACAAATAAATTATATTACTATATATATTTAAGTTGCTTGTTTTGTTACAAAAAATAATGTTTCATGTTTTTTATTTGATTAAAATAATTAATTTCACGTTGTTCCTTTCTTTTAAAATACTATGTTACTTAAGCAGAGTTATTATTTTTTAGCTTTTCTTTCGATTGGTATCATAAAAATCGAGTATTTTTTTTCTACATGTAAGTCGGTTCGATTCCCAGACAAAGCAAGTAATTTTTAGAAAATCCATGAATGCAGAATTACTAACTTTTAAAAATAAAATGAAGTCTTGTTTGAGCAAAATTCACTATCTACGATATTTAAGGTACTTCCCCTCCATGGCCCATAACTTTGGGACGCCCTGTATTTATTAGAAAGGTACATATTTAATGTTTACAATAAATAATATATTTATTAGAAAGGTACATTATTTTTTGTTTACATATTGGATACTCGGTAAAAATAAGAACAAAAAATTACGGAATATTTTCTTTGTAATAAATATTATGGAAATCTATACTACAATTATCAAGCTGAGGAGATTGCTTGTTTATTTGTTTGAACGTGCTACTCAGGAACCGCGGGTCCGATTTAAAATATGATTTCAGTATTGGATAGTAAAATGATCGAAAAAGGCTATAAAACATAAACTAGTAAATAACGTAAAAACGCAAGCGCAGCTGTCGGCGGGTCGGCAAGTTAGTCATAATCTAAAAAAATCATAGGCATAATTACATTTAGTCGTTGTACGGTTTCACCAAAAAAAGTTGCCTTGTTGTTTTTTAATTAGGATAGATACATTTAGATATGCAATCCACATCCTACAGCATAACCTCCAAATAAATAAGGTTAAACAAGATGACAATGATGTGGTACAATTCTTAGGCCAGCAACAAGTGGTACAATTCTTAGGCCAGCAACAACAATAATTGATCGTTATCAATAAAAATAACAATTGATCGTTATCAACGGATCAACTTATGTCGGTCGTAGTATCGCAATAACACATACACGCACACTAACAGCGTTTTTACAGCAATTGACAGTCCCACACACTGACATTTTACGAAATATTTCTATATTTTATTCAAGAACAACCGACATAGGTCCGACCTCGACAAGCGCTCGCGCGGTACTAAATGGAAAAAGCCGGCGGAATGAAAAAACTACTAAATTATGGTAGTTTTATTTTATTCATAAAAAAATACCAAAACCGTTCTACAAATTAAAATTAATATCATAGTTTAAGCAAATGTTGATAAATATTTTGATATAAATATGACGTCCCATTGATTTAGAACTTCGGAGTTATTGAGGTTTGTTTCGAAGCATTTTCGGTCGATATTAAATTCGGTATATCTTTAGAATAAAAGCATTTAACGAAAATGTACTCTACTCTAAATGAAGAATAGGATATACGTAACATAATAAAAATTAGTTTGATCGCCCATATTCATTAGAATCTACAAATTAGAGCTAAGAAAACAGGTCTTCGAGCGTTTTTTACGAAACATGTATCCGGAGAATGATTATTACTCAATATATAAACAATTTATCTAAAATGTTTCTTACTACTTTTGTAGAGGAGAAAACGAACTATTATAAAGATGTAATTGTAATATCAAACAACTAACGTAAACCATAGAATTAGGACGAGAAAACCGAACAATTTCGCGATTTCCGGTAAAAGGCCTCTTAAAACTTTCTGATGTAGTGCTTTCAGTAAGTGTTGCTAACTAAAATAAACATATTTAATAGCTGACATGCCCGCAGCTTCGTCCGCCTAATTAGTTTGTATTTTTCACTTTATGGGTGTGAAAATAGATGTTAGTCGATTCTCAATTCCACTCAATAAGCACAAAACATTTAATAAAATTAAGCCGTTACGGTGGAATGTTGTAACTAACATTGTGAGACAAACAAATTATCGTTCCATCCACTCGACACCATCAAAACGACACCATCGATGGTGTCGTATGGAATAAATAAGGTTTTAGCTAAGATTTAGCCGTTGTGATTATAATAAACCCTAAGACCTATAATGGGCTCAATTACAGAGATTATGTCATCAACATGAGTGGGAGCAATTTGAGTTGCTATCATGATGAATAAGATGTTACTACAATTGTGAAGTTTTAACATCCTGTTGAATCTTATTATGCTAATAAGCTCCACAGACTAAACAAATAACTTAGGAACTTTCGCTATAAATAATTCTAACTTTACTTCAATCGCATTATCTCAAGAAAATATTGTTAAGCCCTTCAGAACTTAAAGCCCTTAGGGCTTAAAAGTGTAACTTTCATAAAACAAAAGTTTCATTAAGATTCTTTGAAGTTTTGGATGAACTAGAAGCTATAAAGTACCTACTGGTATGATGAGATCGTCATTACAATTATCGACGAAAAATAAAAATTACGATACTTGCAATTTAATGATAATTCTAGTTCTTCATTTTGTGGTGATATTCTGATACGTTGAACGAAAACCATATTCTGAACACCGGAAAGAGAAAACAAGTTTTGGAGGCCATTTCTTGATGTATGTTACCGCAATATTAATACTACCGCTAGAGGTGCTGCAAACTAAATCTTTCTATAATATTTTAATGCTGAACAGTTTGTTTGTTTGTTTAAACGAGCTAATATCTGAAACCACTGCAGCACTGGTTCGATTTGAAAGATATTATATGGATAGTACATTTATCGAGGGAAACTATAGGCTAAAACGATGTTTATGTAATTAACTTAAAAAACGCAAGCGAAGCTGTCGGTGGATCGGTTAGTCCAATAATAACACGAACAAAGTCCCGCGCCACTGCTAGTTTATAACCCCTTTGAAAGCTACTAAGCATACCTTCTTTATTACCAAAATTAACCAACATTATCCTGCGCTTAGTTATAAATTTGATGTCAAGCTTTCATCTCTCATACAATTTTCGTTTCATAACTTATTCCAAATGGGATATTTACTCATAACAGCGTAGTTATTTGGTGTGCAAAAAGGGTAAAGTAATCTAGTTCAATTTATATTTCAGAGGATCATAATGAAATGTGTTATCACTTCACTTTTGAGATAAGATCTTTATTTACTCAAGTATTAAAAGTTTAGGAATATTTCAGACTCGGTTTAGGGTTCAGAAGTCGAAGGGTAAAAATGAATTTATTAGGACTTCATTGTCCGACCGTCTATCCGTCTGTCAAATTTCTCATCTCATAAACAACAAGAGCTATAAAGCAGACATTTTGAAATTATATTTATTTTCATTCGACCAATCATGTGAGTTTTCATTTGATTATAGAAGACGTACGATAAACAGGTAAAGCTATATACGTTGGATGCAAATTGCTTCCTATAGAAGTGTTGCGACTAGTTTCAATCCGACTCGTAACATTTTGAACTCGACACACAATGTGCAAACCTCAAATGTCAACGAAAGGTTAAATTGGGTACGAGGTTGCAGTTGTGACACTTCACTCGCGAAATGGCTGGAAATATTTTAGTGCATTGGTCGAGATAGCATTCTGAACGGACAGTTGTCTAGACTTCCGTGCGTGACAGTGACAAGTGCACAAACCTATAAATAAATATAAATAATGCTGAACTACATATTCACACAGCAACACTTAACTTACACTGAACTTCACACAGTAACTCTGATATCTACTATATAAAAATAAGTCGGGTTTTCCCTCCTGACACTATAACTCCAGAACGCACGAACCGATTTCCACAGTTTTGCATACGTTGGAAAGGTCTCGGGCTCCGTGAGGTTTATAGCCATTAAATATATAGCCATAGCCAGAAAATTGCGGGGAAGTGTAAAACGCGGGCGAAGCCGTAGGTCGGAAAGCTAGTACTTCATATAATATATATGTTACGGCTAATACCCGAAGTGCGGCTACACCTAGTTCTAACCGGCTAAAACTAGGTGTAGCCACTGACTGTTGGTTAAACCTAGTATTAGCCGATTGTTTTCGGGTAAAACTAGGTCTACCCTTCATCATGCCGGCTACAACTAGGTCCAGCCATTCCCTGTTGGATAAAACTAGGTTTATCCGATATCACTCCGGCTAGAACTAGGTTCAGACAATCCCTGTTGGATAAAACTTGTTATTATTCTAATAAATAGTTTATGTTACTTTATAAAAGTGTGATTTATAATTAAAATAACATTATTTGAATTATAATATGCAACTACTTATTGTCTGTTGTTAAAAAAATATTCCTGGTTGTTCCTATCATATTAAAAATTGCACTCCTAATAATTTGTGTTAATTATTACAAAGAATAAAAAAACTCTCTTCGTTTCTTTTAATTGGATGTTTTTTAATATCTAAAAAAGCTCTGCCGATAGCATGCAATATTTAATATAATAGGAACAATCAAGAACATTTTTTAACAACAGACAATAAGTAGTTACATATTATAATTTCAAGAATGTTATTTTAATTATAAATCACACTTTTATAAAGTAACATAAACTATTTATCAGAACAACAAGTTTTATCCAACAGGGATTGTCTGGACCTAGTTCTAGCCGGAGTGATATCGGATAGACCTAGTTCTAGCCGGAGTGATATCGGATAGACCTAGTTTTATCCAACAGGGAATGGCTGGACCTAGTTGTAGCCGGCATGATGAAGGCTAGACCTAGTTTTACCCGAAAACAATCGGCTAATACTAGGTTTAACCAACAGTCAGTGGCTACACCTAGTTTTAGCCGGTTAGAACTAGGTGTAGCCGCACTTCGGGTATTAGCCGTAACATATATACAAAGATATTAATATTTTTATATTTTGAAAACAAAAATGTTTATTTTCACTATTATCAGTAGCAAAAGACAGTGAATCAAACTTTTAAGACAAATTTGTTTCCATGTAAAAACTAAAATTTTGTATAAGTAGTAATTTACTAAGAGTTGTAAACAATATATTTAGTTTTACGTTTTTTCTGACGATGATTCTTTTTTCTGTTATCTTTGTTTCTAAGGAAATACATTTTTAGACTTTTGAAAAGAACTTTGTCAAAAGCACAGGTGTGTGTTTATGTGTAACCATCATAATTTGAAAACCACAATAATTATAGTTATCTAACATGCTTTCTCTACCACCTTCGGTGGTTGTTTAAAAAATCATACAATCAACCTTGTATCATACTATAATAACCACCTGTCTATTGTATTAATTGCCCTATTATTGACCGGGCCAAAATTACAAATAATTGCTCAAAGTTCTAGTTCCTGGTTTATGGAATACATTTTTTTCAAGATTTTGAATAAATGCCATTATTCAATTATTATTTGATGATTTTTAAAGCCAGAAGTTTATTTAATAATCTTTTCAAATAGTTTGGCGTAGTTTCATAAAAAAATATCATGAAAAATATTTCATACCAAATTGTTTTACAACTAGAAGCTAGATAGTGTTTTATAACTAGAAGCTAGCTGAGCTACGATAGTGAAGGTTATTAATGAAGGTAATTTTCATCATGACAGCTGAGATTATTGAGCCTCATTATTATTACGCGGACGACATGGTGTTGCTGGGCCCTACAGCGAGATCTGTCGAAGAGATGTTGAAGGTTTGTGCTGGTTACGCTGCGTCTCATGGTCTTCGGTATAATGAGAAAAAGTGTGAATACATTGTCTTTAAGGCCGCCGGTAATAACCTCAAAGAGTTTCCAGATATAACCCTTAATGGCGTGTACATAAATAAAGTAACATCTTTTAAATATCTTGGTCACTACATTACCGACGACCTTAAAGATAATGTTGATATTGAAAGAGAGCGTAGGGCCCTAGCGGTTAGGGGAAACATGTTGATACGTAGGTTTTCCCGGTGTTCTGAGGAAGTTAAAGTCACGCTATTTAAAGCTTATTGCCAAAGCCTTTATACCGGGAACCTATGGGTAAACCACAACGTACGGCCGCTGGATACCCTACGTATTCAGTACAATAACATTTTTAGGATGATGTTGGGGCTGCCTCGGTTCTGCAGTGCGTCGGGGATGTTTTCAGAGTACCAAACGGATGGCTTTGCAGCCATCCTGCGGAAAAAGACAGCATCCCTGATGCGTAGAGTGCGGGACAGCCCAAATATCATCCTACAGACTATAGCGGGAAGAATGAATTCGCCAATTTGGCATAAGTTTATAAACATAGTAATTTAGTTTGTTTTTTTGTATATTTTGTACCCTACTAACATAGGATTAAGATACTTTTTACTAACCACAATATGGATCATTTAGATATCTAAAATAAAAAGTTTTTATTTATTATTTTTATTATTATTGATAAACATGGTATAAGCTCAAAATAGTATTTCAAAAGAAAGTCTTCCATTATACACAGAATTCATTACCGATTTGTTTGATTAAGAACACAATACACATTATTATTATCTTTTATGTAACATTGCATTGTCATCAAAACATTTATTGACATGAAAACTTTTGATAGTATGTAATAAAATCATCATTACAATACATCATAACACACCATAGACAAAATGTTATGTATCACACACAACCGACGCCGGTTTTGGCAAAATTTTTATAAATTTTCTTACAAAAATATACAATTTTCCCGCTACCCCTATTTACGTACCTTCATAATGCTGGGACATGGGGACTCTTGACGAGAAAGATTAGGCCTTAATTCACCACGTTATTCTTTTCAAAGTTCTCAGAACTTTCCAGCTTTCTCACGATGTTTGCACACATAATTTTCTGCCAGTCTCTTCTCTCAGTCTTGTAAGAATTTATAATTTCTAGGATTTTGAGATTCTCCAAAGTCCCCTAGGGGAATTTCAGAATGACTTAAATTGGAACAAACCTTTGACAACCTGAGCCAAGTTTGAACATCTAAGATTCTTCTGAGATATCTTGTATTAGGCAATCTCGACGATTTAAGTACTAACCCTAAGCACTAACTCTTTACTTAGGTATCTACCTACAATTACGGATACTATTTAAGGTAGGTAATAACTAATAAACATACTAGGTATGGTTTTTTTCTTTGCCTGTACTAAAATAGGTGAAACGATATGTCTGAGAGTTAAGAAACGTAGGCTAGTTTTTAACCTCGCGAAACTTACCGCATTAATATCTTTATTACACGACAATAATAGAACTCTACTAGAATTTTGTTAAAACATATATTATTTTCTTACAATCTAAAATTTGTATAAGACCGGGGCCAAACGATAACCTTTGCACAGTAGAGGATTATAAGCGATAAACAACGTATTACAGTTGCGGTTGGTTCAATAATGATGAAAATATTACATTATGTTTGTTGAGAACTCACTATTATATTTTATTATTATTATCCATTAAATTTTTCAATTAATTTATAAAGGAGCGGAAAATTATATGAATATGCCTCTAACTTAAATATTAAAAGTAAACTAACATAGCTATTTCAATAAACTGGAAATGGAAATAATTTTTTGGAAACAATGAATAAAAGAATAATTGTTTTGTGGAAACAATTATTCGGTTGCGTTATTTTTTATTTTAAACAATGCACTTAATAAATTTTACTGATGTGAAAATCAAATGAAACGTGAACTAACAATACATGGCAATATCAAAAACAAAACAAAAAATACACGAACAAAATCAACAAAAGAATTCAAGTCATTTTGTATTTTTATTACAAAAAACCCATTTTAAAGATTATTGGTTTTTTATATTGGTTTTTTATTGATTTAATTATAATTAGTATGGCACTGATAAGTTTATTTACTAGTGCTGTTTTTTACATTCCTACATACTTTTTAAAAGACTTACTAATATTATTTCATTATAATATAAGTTATTAATAAAAGATTAAATAAATACGCGCTCATTACAGAATAACAGCATGGATTAATGATTCAATAATGCTGACCATACATCATAGAATATGCTGTTTATGCAACTTGTAACATAAACTTACCTTTGAAAAGTTATTCACAGGCCGATTCGATGGCAAACCAACCTCGAACTTTCACCACAAATGCGTCACAACCGTACGTACGATAAACACGTCTGCCCACCGCGACTACTAGGGCTGAACTGAGCTTATCATCTTAAAGGAACAGGTAAATGAAGCTTACACTGAAACCGAGTGAACTTTCACGAACGAAAGTCTTCATTCGACAACGTTAAGGCATTATGTGGTAGGTTTTTGTTGGGAGTTTTCTTTGTTTAATTTTACGGGTGAATCACGCGTTTGAATTTCGAAGATTAAAGACCCCGGACGAGTTAATTCCCGTAGTTCGAATTTCAATTCAAGGGCAATTCGCAATTCTTGTCTCATCTAAGTGTCAAATTAGTAAACTTTGTGACAACTTCTAGAATGTTAATTTACAAAATAGCTAACCTAATATTTTATGATTTTAAGACATAAAATAAATTATGTTTAAAGCAAACCAAACATGCTTTAATTATCTAATTTTAATATTCTTCGTTAGGACGCCCGTAAACCATTTAATTTTATTTTTATTTTAACCTACTTAATCATCAATTATGAGTTTTTATGTTTTCATATTTTTTTACGTTTTTTAAGCCAAAATCATGTTTCTAGCAATATTGCAGAATATTTAGAACATAGGGGTAGTTTACATGATCTTATTTGACTCATGTATTTAATTAAATAATTTTTGAGAGTGCGTAAAGGCTGTGATTTTTAAAATCAGAGATAAAAATAAAGAAATAATGGAACCATGAATACTCAAGTTTTAATTAATTTGTTGGTATTAGTAAGCTTCATTGGCAAAGCACTCTACGAAAGGGATTAAATGATATCTGAGGAAATTTATTGGGTCAGGCTTCGAGGGGCAATATAATTATAGTGGCTACTGATTGGCTTCGCAATAACGGCGCTCGCTGAAAATATTAAATTAAACGCCTTTGAAATATAGTGCTGTAACTGTTTGTACCCACCCTCTCGTTAAATTTAACGGTTATTGCGGAATCAGAGTGGGATGCTTTCTATTTTTCTGTATCGATGTAGGGATTGCTTTTAATTCGTTTTATAATTGCAATTGTAAGTGGTGCTCAGTGACTTTCTATGTTCAGACAAATGTAATTACGCTGATTACTCTATAATAAAGTTTAGGTTCACGAGTTTTTTTTTGTTGGCTGACGCTGTGTTAAAGTACTTAGAGTTTTGAGCAATATAGGAGATATTACTAATATTATAAATGCGTCTGTCTATCGTGGATTCACGCTTAATGGAATAAAGCATTTGGTTGTTATTATTTTGATAAGCTATATACCTACATTTTATGATTATATCAATCTCATCTTGATAGCGTAAACAGACAAAATAAATATTTTATGATAATCTTAGTCTTGGACTTTAGAAAAATGCATCGTGAAGTATCTAAGAAAATAACAGTGTAAGAAAATGACAGCTACAAAATTGGATTTTGTAATAAAAACTAATGAAAATAATTACTAATAGATCGACGCCGGTAGCCAACGCGAGTGCATACGCCTGCAGAGATACGCCTACAGGAAATAAAAGTACCCATCAATTTATTTGCGAATCTGCTGAGGGAATTGGTTACGCCCCGGCGTCAAGGTGCTGTTTCCGTTGTAGACTGAGAAGCTCATGATTGAGGGAATTCCCTTATTCAGGGAAGGGATTATGAACTTACGATTAAACAATATCTACTGGAACAAAATGGAGGCTTTCACCGCTACATGTGGTACTTGCACATAAGATTTAAATTTAATGTACCTAGTGAAATAAATTTGTGTATTTTATTATTTTTACTGGACTTCATTTTGTCTGTTTTATAAAGGAATACGAATTAACAGCCAAGTTAATAATATTCCAATATCGCATTCTAATGCGGTTAACTACTTTCTTTAGTTCGGAAATGCAAGCACACAAAAAACCTATTACCTGTTGATAATAAGAAATAAATAGAGATCCCAAAAGGTGAAATTCAAAAGATTATCATTATTATTATTATCGTTACATTAAATGAACTATTTCTAGAATACAGGCATGGAAGCTTAGTTTGCGTCTATGTAACGGTAGCACCTTATTACTTAACCAGTGGTTCTGTAACCACAAAAGTTTCCTTATTTCTCTGCTCATTCGTAACGATAAAAAATACCCAAATCAATCAAGCAAGGGTACTAATGCGAGATACGAATGACCCTTGGGTAAGAAATAGTCGATCAAGTCTAAGAGCAGTTCTTTTAAAATATTATAATATAATGTAATGTCATTGTCGTTATTTAGATAATTATATCAGGTCACAATGGTCGAATTAAGTTGGTCTGTTTACGAGTACCAGCTTATTAGTAAATCATGATGTGGACTAATGACTACATTTTTCACTAATAATAACTTATACATATTTATTTACAACAAATTGTTGTAAAGAAACTACTCTTGCGAATGATGATTTGAACAACTCGTTCAAAATACAAATAACAACTCGTTCAAAATACAGTTCCTTAATTCATTTAATATCGAATTTCATTTAGTTTTCACGAAGACAAATGAACCCATCAATAACTAAGCGATAGATAAGGTCAAACATTCTTATCATCTCCTTATCTATTCAGCTGGGTCCCATCAAACACAGAATACGTAAGAGTCTCTACATTTTTTCGTGTAATTTGGTCAAGCAACACCACCGCACTACGTGGGCCAATATTTCTATTTTGTTAGGGCCCCATTCCCTCATATTGCTTAAACGTGCTGTATTAGCATTTTTCTTTTGAATTTCCTCACTTTGGCAGGGTTTTTAAGACTGTCTGGCTGTTTGGTAAAATGCAGTGAAATATTTGCTCAGCGAATTTTAAACTTTTTTGTTACGAAATTTTGCCGCTGCTATCTTGGGTTTATTTTACAAAAATGCGATGGTAAAAAAGTAAAAAAATGCAGGAAGTAATTTGGTTAGAAAATTTATATTCGTTTATGTAACACAGTTCTGTTGTAGTATAATTATTTTGGATAAACTGAAAATCTGTTTTGAATAATTAAATTTTAGATTATGCAATGCAAAATGTGTTTTGTAGTAAATGTCATGGTTCCACCTTCGTCAGAAGTTACAGCCCGACAACTGCCAATGTGACTTTACTATTGCTGCATAGAAAGCAGGGAACGATTTCATTTCATATTTCATTTCAAACGTATATTACGTACGTTTTTATTCAACTACTAAAGATAAAATTTAATTAAATGATGCCAATGCTTATTTAAGCAGGTTTTTGTGTAGTTTTAGTTTCTAATACATAAAATTGTTGGATGAACTTTGTAAGAAAACTAAATTATTTATAGTTCAGGTCATCAAATAATGGCTTTTAGATATCAATCGACGATTATAGCTTAAACATTTAATAAAATTAAAACTTTAACTGTAATGTTTCACATGGTTTCTTTGTTTTGTTTGTGTTATTTTTTTAAATCACTAGCTTCACATTTTTTACACTTCAATTCTGTAATCACAGTTTTAGTAACAATTATAGTAATTTACTGCGAACTGCTGCTTTATTTGCAAAATCAACCTTAGTTCGTTTTAATTAAAATCATTATTACAAAATGAGTTCACACTGGGTAATTGCTTTGCAAGCCATAACATAAATTCAATATTCCGGTAGCATTTCAATGAAATATCGATAAAGAAATTTATTATAGTGAACTTTTCCTGGTTGGAGGAGCTACTTATTTTGAGTGTTAATTGTAAAATGGAGAGGAAATTGTAAATTTAAGGTAAAAGAACTTTTATTTCTTATAAATTATATTTCTTTTATTATTTGTGACGTGATGGCCACTCGACTTCCATTCCGAAGGTCGTGGGTTCAAACTCCGCATCATACCACTGGATTTTTGCTAGAAAAAAATATGTGCACTTTTAATAAAGCCTTTTAAATTCACGTGTACTATAAACACGTGCTCTGTGGAAACTGGCATGTTCTGAGAACTTCCAAAAATGTTAAACGGTTGGTATAAATGAGGACATTTTGTCGTTTACCAACCGGCAAACATAAAGCTTAAATTATTCTCAACATAATACTTAATTGTTTAGTTCGTAACGACCTATCTAAACTATTGTCCGTTCACCTTTTATTTGAACCTTAGCTCTTGTCTAACAAGGTCATTCTTAATACCTAAGAATTTACTATTATAAATGTTTAACAAACCTTTTGACATTGACGATATACATCTACATTTCAAGAACTTAAGCCATGACTAAACAAGTTTAATGCTCAATGGAAGTCATTACCATCGTTTTTCGGCACTTTATGAACCACTTTCAACGCCAGGTGTTTTGTAAATCCCTATTATTCCACTCACAGCAAATTATGTCCCTTATTCAAAATAGATAGGTGCTTTCATCGAACAAATAGTGTATAGTCATTAATAAACGTTAACGATGGTAGTTTTCTACAATGAAAAACGAGTTTTCCTGAGAGTCAGAAAATACTACAGAAATATATCGATCAAATATTCGTTATATCTGCACTTCGATCTATGTAGTTCAGAAGGGGTGAATTTATGGGGCTTTTAGTACACACGTGAGTTCATGTGTTATAAACATTAAAATTATGAGCCTGGAAAGTCCACAGCTGAACACTATCCTCTTTAAAAAAAACTGTGCAAGTGAAACGTCACAAAATACTCGTGTAGGACAACCAAAATAATTCGTAAGTTTTTTTGGTTTTAAGGATACGTTTTTCCCTATCATCTATAGCAAAATTAACAATTGGAATCGTTTTTTTGCGTATTATAAAACTTAAATAATGTCCTATGAAAAGAAAAGGCATCCTTTGATGAAATCATTGAGTTAGTAATCTTCTTTAGCCTGCTGAGCTTACTCTCAGGATAAAGCTAAGCGAGTCCGTATGAGCAAAGTTTGTGTTCAATATCAATAATTGAAAAGGTTTTTCGTGTCTGTCGGTGAAGGCAAAGAATAAATTGGATAAAACGCTCTCAATTATTTACATAAAGGAATTAGGGTATTCTTGGGGAAGTATTTGTGTCTAAAAGTTTACTTTGTGAAGGTTTTATTTTGTGCCATTTATGTTTTAGATAAAGAGTATTATGTTGTAATTGACTACAGGGAAGGTTATATAAAGGGTCTTAGGAGGAAGCAATACAAGATTTTTTTTGGGTCTGTTAGAATTGTTTACCGCTTCACATGGAATTTGATTTCATATAAGTTGTATTGTACAGAAAATTGAATATTATTATTAAAAAGCTTTGAGTGAAAAACTTTATCATGTCAGTGTTCGTATTAAAGTACTGGTAAATTACTAAGTAACGTTTCATGTTACATAGTTATTATTTATGAAAACAGGGTTTACAAACGATTAATCTCAAAAAAGCATAAGATGCGGAGACGATTTATATACAAACTGTTTAGGCGTCTTTTATAGCTGCGTCTCGGCACTTCAAGGATAAAACGAATTGGGCATAAATCTTATGAGCAAATATAAAACCGATTATCAGAAAAAACTCTGTTCAAAATTTCCTTGTAGAAATGTATATCTACTTAATTGATCTATGTTTTAGACAAGTTTGTATTTTGTTTGTTATACCAGAAACTATGTAACTGTAGAACAAAATCTAACACATTCATGGAATAAAAATTTTATTTTATTATATTTAATATAAGTAAACAATAATAAATTTTAATATGATAGTAACATTTCTAATATTATTTGGAGAGATTATGTTACGTAAAAACGTATGTAAAAACTGTTAAAAATAAGCTTCCTTCGCAAATATTTTTCTTTAGCTCTTTGTTTTGCAGAATCAAACAGGAGCCGTTTACTTTTAATGCATTTACATTTTCTCGGAAAGTATTCATAGACTCGCCATTCGTCCTGCTGCAATAAAAGAGTAAAAACTCCCTATAAGTTTCTTTTTATCGTCAGACAGGCTCTAGTATTGGATGTTTCGTCTTAACAATTATGAGATGGATTAACTAACTAATTACTATTAATAAATCTGTAAGGGTCGGTCATGAAGTGAGTTAGTTTGTTTTCAGATATATTGTGTTTATAGACTCAATATATACTACTAAACTATAAACTAAATATATACTGAAACTGATTTGACGATTGATAGATTTTTTCCTGTATTTAAGAGTGTTCCTCTTAACTCTTAAACCAATTATCCGAATTAGATGAAATTTGGTTCATAAACATTAAGAGGTATAGGACAGGCAATTTAAATTCTTGCTCCAGTTATGATAAGACGTGGCCTCCATACAAACATAATTTAACGCGGACGGAGTCGCGGACACAGCTAGTAACAGAATAAGGCCTCTGATTACAAGATCTCTACCGTATATTGGAGTAACATACCTACTATTCTTATGCCATAATATTTTGATTTAATGCATTTCTGTTTTTGTTATGCTCAGAATCTAGCAAGTCGCACAATGAATAGCGAGCTTCATCCGGAACCGCAACAAAATAATGAAGGCACCGCAGTCTCCTTATAAATAGGAGATATTGTCGTAGAATTCATTCAGCTCAGCCGAGGAACGAAGCATTAGTTTAAAAGCCTTGATTTAATGAGACTTGGGGAAATATCTTGGCGAATAGCCTTTTTGTAATGTAATAACGAGGGTCAATAGAACATTGAATTGGTCGAAATGAGATGTATTTAACTTAACAATAAAATATTTTGACTATGGAAAAAAAATAATAATGTAAATGCAATAAATGTTTTTCTTTTTAAGACTAATCACATTTATGATTTATATACGAAAGAAAGAATCCAACCCATGGCTCAGATGTTATATTTTTACACTGCGAACTATTGAGCTTTTGAAATCATGTAGGTACCAATATTACGTTGTACCAATATTGTCACCACAAAAATAGAAAAAAGCAAAAGATTACCCTTTTTATCGCTAGCCTTACAAACCCATCCAAATCTAAACACAAAACAACGAAATTATACACACATAATCTTTGATTACTGATCCCCATTTTGCAAAGACCTCTTGGGCCCAATATTTTGATATTAAATCATTGTAAATAATGTAAAATAGGGGGTCATTGTATACTGGACGGGGAAGGAAACAGATTTTCTTTTTGAGAGGGCTAGTAGATTGGGTACGAAATTCTCGCAACTCGATTTGACACTCTCTCGATATCGTCACATTACACCCTTCTATCTATTTTTGATGTTGGCTTTATATGGATGTGGGTTTAAAATATAACCTCTAAATGAGTTCTACCCTAAAAAGTTTGGTATATTAGGCTTCCAAGCGGAAGACATTATGTCTGATAAGAGACAAGATGGAAGACAGTTAAATGCTTTCATCTCTTGCGAGTAAAAAAAAGTGTTTTGCATAATATTATGCATCTTTTCTATATCAGCATAATGCAAAAGTTGTTTACGTTTGTAACAGATAATATTGTAAAGTTAGGTACCACGATAAAAAATATTGATTTTTGTAACGAGAATAATACGGTTGCTGGCCAGTCGTTTTAGGTTTTTACATTTTTTCTGATCACTCTATCGTCCTTCTACAGAACATTACTGTGGGTGCCTAATATACCTAATATTCATCACTTACTCAATTATTGACTATTCAATTATATATATTTTATGATTATATTCAAGTTTTAGCAGACGATTAAGTTCACACAATAAATAGCCACTTCCACAATAACTTACCAACGGGCTCTGTCGAAAAATCGACAGGTGCATGTGATAGCATTTTACCAACGCTATTCGTTTTATTTATTGGGACCTTCCGATGACGGCGGCAGATAGGGACCTTTCCACGCCAATTATATTTGTAAAATGATGATATAGGGCAATCGGAATTTGTATTTGCTCTGTAGCTTTTCTGACAGGGATTTACTTTTACATTAGATACAGTTATTTTAACAAACATTTCTTTGGAATGGGTCTATATCATCCATCCTACTACATGCATTCAAATAAATATTTGTTTACAAACACTGGATAGTTTTGTGAATTAAATATTAACTTATGCATCATATCATCATAACACCCCTATTCTGTTCCCACTGCTTGGACACAGGGACTTCTCTCTTGACGAGAGAGATTAGGCCTTAATTCACCACGCTGGCCAAGTGCGGGTTGGTGAATGACACATGTCCTTCAAACTTTTTTCAAAGTTCTCAGAACATGCCGGTTTCCTCACGATGTTTGCCTTCACCGTTAGAGCACGTGTTTATAAATCACACATAATTTTCCAAGAAGAAAAATCAGAGGTGCGCGGCGGGGTTTGAACCCACGACCTTTGGAATGAAAGTCGAGTGTGCTCCCACTTAGCCAACACGGCTCACTTATTAACTTATGCATTTCATACAAAATCCTGAATGCTTATGAATTGCGAATGAAACTTGCTATTACAAAAGCTATTCTTTGATCTAAGATGCAGATCTTAGCGAAAGCCCAAAAAAAAGGTGGAACAAGATAAACAATATACATAATTATGTACGTAGTGTCCCTATGTGACAAGAATAAAATGTAGTTTCGAGTTTCTACAGACGATGTCAAAAACGGAATGAAATAATGAAGAAGCCGATAGTACGTATGTATGTAGTGTACATGTAGAAACACAAGTGCTTCTCTCAGTTAGAAAGTAAGAACTTGCAGCAATTCAGGTACATGACAATGCAATTAATGTTTGCACCTTCGTACACGGAACTGCTCTGCCTGTTACTTGCAATACAGACTCGCTTATCACGACAAGCTAGTTAAAGGCTAGATACCTTGTCTATGGTACCGACAGGAACATTAATGAGAGGAGTACCTCCTCTCAATAGATAAAGTTTCTTAAACTTAACTAAGGAGATATTTTATCTTACAAATTAAAGGCAAATGTTGGTAATTTTGGATGTTTAGAATATGTTTCTTGCTTTTTTATGTAGAAAAAAAACAGGTAAAATATACAATTTTCATAGTAATATATTAAGGTAAGTAAATAGTTGTTTGTGACCACCCAAAGCATTTTTATATTGATTTTATATTGCCTGAAATAAATTGATTGTATTTTATTTATAGCACAGGTGGGTATTGAAAATTCAAAGGTAACGAATACCAATTCGTGACATCACTATGGTCTTCTAAATAAAGAAAGGAAATGCTTTGAAAATAACCCATGTGTTGTACGCAGTGGTGATGGAGGTGAAAACTGGCCCTAAATCTCCCGAAACGCTCCCTTGAGGCCGTTTGCATGGCTTGCAACAATTTCTTTTGAGGTTCAGGTAACTATTATTTTAGCATTCAATGTGTCAGCAGCCATAGCAAAATTTGGGTAGTAAGTATTCGATTCACGCACTCGGATCAGTTTAACGATCAACAGATCCGGGTTATCTATATTTAGGTATAATAAAAATATTTGTATGGTTCTTCTATTATGTATATCAGATTATCTAGTCTTTGTAACACAAGAATAGAGCTTACTAAGAGGCTAGATTTTCCTGTGTAAATTATCCAGCAATATTTATTTAATATTTTTTGTTATTTTGTTGTATACAATAACACCCAAAACACCAGCAAAAATTTTTTTTATGATCGTCAATTTTTTTTTTCTGAGGCGGAAATTGCGTCTCGCGTCACAGGCGAACCTTCGCCCACTGCGCCACAGAAGTCGTCAAACAAAACAATATCAAACTAATTCATTTAGCAAGCGAGATATCAATATTGTGAGCTTGGTATGCGTTCCTATATATACCGTAAAACACTCCAACATTGCCCACATTTTTCGAAAAATTACAATTTTTGATATTTTTTTGTATGGGGACACAAGTATTTTCTATTAGCATCTGCAACTATAGGATATTTTGCATGTATTATTTTATAAGATTTTGTTATTCGTCAATATTAAATCAAGTATTTTATTATTTTTAAAGGCGGGCAATGTTATCTCGACTTATTGCCAACATTGCCCGCGTTGATTTTTGACGCAAATATCTCCTCTCCGGCCTCTAATCAGCTGACAGCAAAACCTGTACAAGAATTCTGACCAAAACTGGCCTTTACTTTAAAACTAAAGCGAATCCATGACAGGTTTCCTACCAAAATCCATGTTAGGCTAGTTGGGCAAAATTACCCTGACCTTGTTAGCATTTTCCATACAATTCGCTTTTCGCCTTTAGTAGTGTGATAGGGTTGGTACATCTCAGTAAACTGTTCTTGACTTTTTATTTCTTTTTATGATAATAAAAAAACAAGATTATCTTCTATTGAATTATTTAAAAAACTTTTGAGTAACATGTTTGATTCAACAGATTCACATGCAAGTATTAACATTTATTCCGTGTTATTTTTAATACATTCTGGTTCCAATCTTTCGTCTTGACTTTCTTTGACGAATTCGAGATTTGTTCTTGCTTTTAAGAAATAATAAAAATAAATTATCTAAATAATCAAGATAATAATAATTAGCAAAAAAAAAAAAACTCGGATGTGTCAACCCTAAGCTTATTTTGACTGCGGGCAATGTTGTCAATAGTAGATCGCAAAAATACCAGATAACTTTGCCCACCATTATAACTTTAGTTATACAAGAGCTGCATCAATGACAATAAAGTTATAATAATACCTTAAGTTTTTTGCACAACATAATATAAATTAAACTCATCTGTGTTTTCTCCATCACGCACAATACACTTTTAAATTTTCACCAAAATTTGCCCGCAAAAATACACTCTGTCTTTGACGAGTTCCAACAAGTTACTGAGTGACTTTAGCGTTACATCCAATAGACAGTGGTGCTAAACACAAAACCTATTTTCTACCAAAGTCAATAAATGTCACCATAGTATTCAGATATTTTTGCTATTAAAAGTTTTGCTTAAAAATTGGTCTTCGGGCAAAATTACCCTCGGTGGCAATGTTGGAGTGTTTTACGGTAAGTGTGCATTTCCTTCTAAATTAAAACTTGCTTGGAGCAGAATCTATTAGCAGTCAGGGAGGAGCGGTAAGGATCTAGTATGGGCGCTACTCAGTACCATATTAGTGTAGCCATGATTTTGTTAAAGAATTTTATAATGTTTTTTTACCACTTCAAAATATTTTTTACACTCCACCTTAACAAATTAACGATTAATCTTGGTAATTGTAAAAGCACTATACAAAATGGTGAAAAAAGTAAGCGTGACTATAAATCTTTTTTGTTTATGTTTGTAAGTTTTTGGAGCCTAAATAAAGCCGAAGCGAAAGAAACATTTTAACAAAAATATTAAATGTTGAGATGATAGCGCGAAAAGCCGTTCACTGTCAACGAATAAATTTGTAACCGACTTACAGTAATAACAAAATTATTCGTCTCATTATCAAAATTGTCTGAAAGAAGCGTTAACTTAACTTATTTTCTTTAATATCTTACAAGTCCTAGTTTTTTGCGAAACCTGGTTTCCACTAGTCCCCCCCAAGATAAGCGGTATTTAATGAAGATTTATCTTGCACGCTGCACCGTGGATTTACTTTGCAATGAATATTCCACTCGGAAATCTGCTCGAGAAATTGACAGCTTATTTTAAATAACCCATGTCTCTATTAAATGGGCCGAATCTGTATTTTAAATGAATTATGGACAGGTAGCGGTAGATCTAAGATAAGTTGTAATGATTTTAAATTAAAGAAAGGGATAGAAATAAAGTAGGTACATATGTGGGGATGGCCAAATAATAGAGCTACCTTATTTCTTTTCACGGATTTCGTGGAATCGACGAAGGGATTTATAATCCAGAGGATGGTCAGCAATGTCGTTTTGTGTACTGTTACAACTTACTGCGATATCCACTCACCTTGGTAAGCTTTGTGATTACCTATGCAAAATCCCTAAGATCTAGCTGATATAAAATATAAGAAAAACCAATCGGAATTTAGGAGACAGGGGCATTACTGTCTTGATCTTTTCTCAGAAAAGTACACATCTCAATAAATCATGTGTAGTTAGATAAGCTATGTTTTCAGTTATCAGCATCATCGGATAAAATTGGATCATACGCGAAGTAATAAGATCGGATCAAGAGTTCGCGATCAGAACAACTTCAGCACTTTAACATCAATAGGAATGAAAAAGGATTCTCGTATGCACTCCCCTTGGGTACACTTCAGAGCATGCGATTGTCAGCGACCCAGATACAGAAAAATACCCGTACTCAACAAAGAGTATCGAAATAGTTATTTTCGTTATAGTCAAGTGTAAGATTTTACACGATCGTACATTATGTTTCCTTTTTTTGACGATTACAATAAATAAACATTGCTTGTCAATTTTACATAGCAATTTCTAGCCCCGTGGTAAACTCGAAGCTAGTGTTAGTTGACGCTGTCTTAATACCGTACATAATGTAGAACATTACAGTGTAGTATTATTTAATCCGTGGTTTTATTAGGTTTATGTAAGATCTTTTACAATATAAAAATATTTATTTTATTTGAATCTTAAAAAAAATATTAAGGCAGGCATTAATTACTAAATGCCCTAAGATTAATCCTAATAAGTTGACTACTACATAGGTACATAATACATAACTCGTCAAAACGCCTCGAACCTTTAAAGCAATGAGTTTTCTCACGATGTTTTTTGTACTTTTCTGTTAATGTCCTCGAAATTTTTCAATATTATAGATTATTCATTTAAAAAGCAAAATATAAAGCACACAATGATATTGCTCTCAAGTTAACTATAACTTGATCCAATCAATCTCCGAGCGAAAGTAATATTTTGTTTTCTATCCAATTTCGTTTTGAAATATTGTCTTTGAAACAAAGACACAAAGGTTGCGAATGTTGGGTTAGCTTTTTTGGGTAGATATTCAATTTCAGATTAGCATTATTATTTGTTAGCTAGTATATTTGATACACTGGAAAATATTAAGATTATCCACGGGCATTCATAGTATACAGACAACTTACCTACATTATAGAGTAAGTAAAATACTCTTATTTTTTATGGTCTTATGTTTTTCTACACCTTTGCCTAATCCAGTTCTTATTTTTACATATTCCATTACCAGCTCAAGCCGCTTTTGCGTTAAGAAATAACAAATATGAATACAAAATTTCAGACTTATAACTAACAACAACAAGGTTACAAGCTTATTTACAAGCCACCTACAAGGATTCCATTCAGCTTTGTCCATATTTTATGGATTTGAGATATAAATCGTATTTTTTAATCGAGTCATTTTAATAATTAACTTTCTGCTTATGCGATCTTCATCATAATAACCCATATAATATGATTTGAAATTAAATTACCTATCTATATCGCAAACAAAACAGCAAGGCGGAAAACTAGCTAATCTAACATACCTTTAAAAAAACTTGTTTATGTACCTATATAATCTAAAATTTTAAGTTGTAATGTGACATTTGTGTACACCTGCTATAGGTTTATATGTAAGAAATATAGACCCTGTAAGATGCACAGTATAAATATTGACAAATAAACTGTTGTTGTTCTTTTCAATAAATAAATATAAAAAACTTTAAAATAAGTAAGGGTTGGGTCAAAAAGTTAGCACTCTTGATACAATTCTGCTATCGTGTCCGACACGTGTATTAGTTAGTTAATACGGTTGATAGTGATTCGGCCTTTCCTGGTAGTTGCTACCCCTTCCGCTATGTTAAATGATGCAAAGATAAAGAATTTGCTGGAAATACCATTCCAACGATTACATAAATTGAATATGGAACAGTTTTTATGTTAAATTTGCAACCATCTACAATTGCTACGTTTCCAAAACTATAGAAAGTTACAATTAAATTACTTTAGTCAAATTTTTGTGGAAACATAATAATTATTACTTTATACTAAGAAATGGAGTCTGCCTATGAATGACAGTCAAACCGTTTAAGGAATGTATATACGATCACCAACCCGCTAGGTAAACGTCTCATCGTCATTATCATCATTTAAGCCACCGGACGTCCACTGCTGGACATATTTATACCATAAGGTTATAGGTATTACGGTCGGATGCAGCTTGCAAATGAATTGGTGATTACACTAATTCCATTAAAACCTAAAATGAGTTCCGTTGGAGATCATACATAGTCACCATCATCATCATTAATATTATTAAATTGATTTTATAATTTCATTTAATTTATTTATAACATTATAAAAAAACTGGGTCTTTTCTAGGACTTTAGCTCGGTAGAAAATAATTGACGCGCGATATTGAATCGGTTAGCGTGTAAAGCGAGGGAAGTCGCCTGTTTTACTCGCAATGTCTTGTAAGCACGACAGGCTCACAGTAATGGAGTAGGTTCGGGAGGTGACTCATCCTTGAACCCCTAACTTTACGATTCGCTAATGAGACTTTTTATGTTGCGTAGTTTGACTTAGGTTGGCTTTGGAACGAAGTTGAATTTCAATTTGAAAAACATTATATAATATGTTTACACAACTAAATGTATTAAAATTATATAAAAGTCCGTAGTAAAATTAATCGATTATTTATCCAGTTACCAATCGTGAGAATATTTTCACCATGTACTGTGCTCGTAATCTCACTTGAGCAACGCATTATTCTAATTCCTCCTCCTTGTATCGTTTTCACGTGACCACCCTTTGCATCATCTTCTCTAATTAATATTGACAATTTCCGTCCATAATTAATAACCTCCATGTTGTAGTACCTATATAGGTACCTACTTTAACTTGAGATGAATTAAGTAAAGTCACGCTCTTTGTACGAAATAACGAAGATCAATGTTCTACCCGTACCTATATACATACTATCTATATCAAAAGCTCTATCTTCCTGGCAGTTAAGGTTAATGGGAACTCAGCAGGAAGCAACAGCAGGCTGTAAATGATGATGATAGTAGATAGATAGGCTCGTGTACGTTCGTTGATGTGAAGTTCGAGTGCTACAAAACATTGCTTTTCTAGTGTTTCGGCGCAAATCCGTTTTTACGGCGTAGTTCTCGAACTTTTGTTGCGAACTGTGTCAACTATACCGTTTTATTGAATTAGAGAAGTTCCTTGTTAGCTACAGTTTTCTTTTGTTGTCTCTTATACAGGAGAGATCGTTGTGCGAAAGTAATAAGTGAACGCGAAAGCAAAGCTAAATAGTATGGGCACTAAAATTTGCAGTAAATGAATTAAGATATTTTATTTCTCATTTTTACCCGACCGCGCGACGCAATAGAGTGATAATGTTTATCAGTTATTTAATTTTGTATATAATTTTTTTCAAAATTTTCCAAAATGAATCATTACTTTAGATGTAGGTAAAACTTGTATGAAATTATTAATTTTGTTTTCTAGAGTAGACATAAAAGCCTCCGATTCTGACCTAACTCCAATCAGAGAGATTAATTACTCTAATAAACAATTATTTGCATAGCAATCCTCAACATCGTCATACCAAAATGGAGACCGTGATCCTTTAATAAAACAGACACCCACGTCGATGTCAATGTCAAACTGACAGCGGTAACCCATCTCATGGCGTAAGCAGATACCGCTGTCCAAATCTAGTCTGGTAATTGCAAAACTATTACACTATTTCCTCCAGATTGCAGCACTAAAGACAGATGGAGCGAATATTTAGTCGCGGATTGAATCAATGACATCATTTTCAGATGCCAGATGTCAACATAAGCCGGATGCGGGTAACATCTAACGTGAATAAACTGTCACTAAATCACATCCATAATATTATATATATAAAATATATCTAAACGAATAATACCCGATAATCACCGGCTACAAAACTACGCTCAATTGATAATATTGGCCCCATCGAAATATTTTGTCGGGTATAAGATTAATTGTAAATTGACACTACCACACAGTTTGTAAAGCTTCGGTAGTGCCATCGTTTCTAAAGGTACCATTCATGTAAAAATGTTATGAATAAAGATTTTTATTATTGATTTATTTCCATAAGAAAACTTAAGTATTTTCTACGCGCTGTATCCGTTTCCTACGCAAAGTGCGTAAGAAAATATATAACACTAGCTTTCCGCCCTGCGGCTTCGCCCGCGTTTTACACTTCCCGCAATTTTCTTTGCTATATTATAGCCTCTGTTACTCGGGGATAATGTAGCTTTCCAAAGGTGAAAGAATATTTGAAATCGGTCCAGTAGTTTCGGAGCCTATTCATTACAAACAAACAAACAAATCTTTCCTCTTTATAATATTAGTATAGATATCCTCGAAGACTGACCGGAAACGAGTTTTCTAATATTAGGGCCATAAAATAGTATGGTTTATTTAAATACTTAACATAATATTTTAAGAGCTCCTATTTACTAATAAACAGGAAATTGTCGTAAGCACAATTCTTCTCAATGGCTTTATTATAGTAAGTGTACTCCTAAGAATAGGCATTGTATTGTGTATTGGTTTGGATTTGTCCCGTGAATTTTCCCATATTTTCTTTTATAAAGAGCGTTTATACGTACTCGCGTTATTAATAAATCGATTTACTGTTATTCGTTAGGAATTTGTGTGTAAGAATATTGATGTTTCATGGACCATGTCCCCCAAGATGTTTTATATTGGGAGAAAACATCTTGGGAGACTTGTGGTACTAGATTTCTGATATACATATAATATACTTAGTTAAATATTTTTTTATTATACCTAATATACCCCAGACTCTCAGGACAAATATCTGCAGATCGTACAAATTTTTATTCTTTCTAAATTTTAATGCAAAATATTCTGTTAAACGTCTTAGTTTTGAAAAAATAAAAAGACACTACAAATTATACGTTATTTTTGGGTCCCTGACGAGTTTTATCTAGAGTATTCAAATTAGTGGTTTGTACGAAAATCTAAAACCAAACACAAAAAGACAGGAGCTTCTGATTGCGTTTCCCGCCTTGTGATATCTACTATTGAGTAAATTGGAAAAGTACAGTAGCGCAAGTTATAATATTTTGATGAAACTTGAGTAGGTATTTTGTCAAAAATATATATTTATTTCAGCATGCTTACCAGATGAAAATTTGAAAATCTTGAAAATTAGATACTTACCAAATTTCAAGATAAGATAATAGATATCTCAAAAAGGTTAAAAAATTGATAACGCCACACTTTAAGACTGCACTAAGACACACAACAATTCGGGATAGATTTTTTAGTTTTACTAGTTTTTGTTACTGCGAATCACTATGAGCTTAGAACATGGTGCATGTTAAACCTGCCTGGTTATATATATAAGAATAAGAACACAGCAGGGTTTTTTATTTAAAAGATGCATTTAGATACTGTTTTATTTACGCATTGCCTGTTGTCTGCCATTGCAGATACACACTAACATCTCCAAACAAAGGCAGAGTTTCATATTCGGCACTATTTCCCCGGGGTAAAGGGAATTCGTAAATATTAGCTCAGGAATTACCCGTAAAAGTATATTCGACGGATAATGTTTGCCTGTTTATTGTTCAGCTGCTCTATTTCTATGAGCCCTGTTTCCTAATTGGCACTGGTAAGGCTCATTGAGGCATTTTAAGTGACTTTCGAAAATACTTTTGTTTTCGGCTCAATACTTTAATTTATGTAATTATACGCATTGTCATGTGAAAGATGTTAAGGATAAAATAATATTTTATTATAACTAGCTGACCCGATCGCGGCTTCGCCCGCTTTATTTCTATGTTCTCTCATCTTTTAAACCTAAAAAATCACTAACCGCATTTGATCAAAACAAGCACGTTAACTTAACAATTTTACAGTTGTTGCCAATTTATGATTTGGAAATCTTGAAATAAGCTGCCAAAAACCTATAATATTTATACCTCTTTTATTATGTAAGGCTGTAATATCTGATAAACAACAATGCCTTATTAAGAATGACTCCCTCTAGCCCCTTTATTTTTTCATTAAAACAGCTTGTTTTGGAAATCTGTTCGTGCGTAATTACAGCAGCGATTAAAAATAAAATATGGACGACATTTGTGGTTCCAAAGTTGTACCATTTCTGTGTTTATGCTTTCTTTGACGTGAATAATTATTTACAAGAAAACTTTGCCTTTGGTTCATGCAGCCTGAAATATTTGCATAGCGTGGCTCTTTTACATAAGTTATTGTTTAATTAACCTAAAACTGGTAATAAAATAAATTAATATAAACGTTATTCATATAAAATAAGAAAAATATCAAAATATTTTTTTCTCTTCAAAATCGATACAAAATAAAAAAGGCTAGAAGTAATATTCGTTTCTAATTACGCTTTTAACAACAACTATATTGTATTTGGGTTGTGTAGGTATGCATGAACTTGTCAATAGAACTTACATACTAGGAGTATGTAAGTTAGATCCAAGAAGATATTTCCATCAGTAAAAAATAGACAAAGCCGAAAAGCTTCCCAAACTAACATTTGGTTTATAAAGGTGTTTAATTAAGTCCATCATAAGCTCTAATTTAAATACCATTAGGTAATCCTAGTCCACATTCTACAAATTTGTTTATAATCTTCTAATTTATTCTGACGCCCCAAGTTATCTTTTTAAGCACGAATTTGTATAATCTTATTATGTTACAACGGTCTGGGTTTTTTGTAATTAATTAATTAATTATTTTACGGTTATTTTAGAGGTCGGGGCTCGTTTAAGGAATTACACATGTTGGGCTTTTAAGCGTTGGGTGAAGTTAAGTAGAATAAGCTACTTAGTGGTAAGGAGGATTTTTATGGGATTAAAGCACGGGATTAAAGTAACCTTTTTTCACAATACGGATTATTGTTTATATGCATCAAGTTTCATAAATAATTCCATGGTTTACAGTTTGCGGGAATAGTACACTCGTCTTTTTATCTTCAAATGAAAATTTCGTATCCTTTTCGTGACACAACATATTCGTTCGTAGAATATTGAAATGTTTTAGGTGTAAATCAAAATAATCAGTTCCTGCCACAGATAACCCCCACTAGATGGTCCATTATAATACTTTTGTTCCGATTCAAACGCACCGAAATTGGAGGAAGGCGCGGGTTGCGGGGACTGGAACAAAGGCGTTGTGATTGGCTATTTCAAGGTCGCACTTAGGTCGCGGGTTGGGAACATTGAACGAATTTGTCGATAATTAATTTCGATGATTCTTTTTAAAATTTCATATTAAAATGAAAATAGCATCATGTAGGTAGGTAGATATGTATTTATTTTTGGAATACACAAATCTGTAGAACTTAAAAATTAAAAAATGATATTAGAAAAATTTATCACTAATAATTCATTTTACTGAGTAAGTACTCTATAAACATATTTAAACGGTTTATGGATTACTTATTTATTTTTACATACAATAATACCGAGAGACCCGCTAATATACGTCGTCTATTATTTTTAACGATATCGATTAGAATTTACAACACTAACGTTACACGTGCTTTCGCCGAGAAGGACAACGAATGCAATAAGCGCAATGCGGAAAAGAGACAAGTGAACGTCCTTCGTACGAGTAGCCATTATAAGCTGACCTCTTCACTTGCGTTAGACTATAGAAACGTATATGAAGTTCACGGGTCTGACACTTGGTCGCAACTAAAGCCGTGTTTCGAGGCGGGGCTTTAAATATGGTTGATTTAACCATATGTTTGGCGCGCGGTCTTCGCCTGTTATGAGGTATCTGGGGGTTATTATATCTGTGGTTCCTGCAGATTGTCTTATCATAAACATCGTTTTTTTATTAGTTTATGTACAGTATTTACACACTCACAAGCAGATTTTAAGTACTACTCGGGCACCCCCATGTCAAAGTATATTTTTCCTCGACTCCATAAAGTCACCGAGTAAAGCCCAATAAAAATAGCAAAATTGCACCCTTTTATGTATAAAACCATAAAATAGACCATTACCGCAACAATTATATAGTGTTTGCGTACACGACTTGTTATGTTATTCAAATAGGTTCTTTATGGTTCCGTGCTTGCAAATATATGAGCGGCGGAGACAGAGGATTTTTCGCGGAACCCTCTTCCATTATACTTTGAGCAGAACTCATTTTGTAAGTGTGAAGTGTTTCATTAAAATTGCTAATGTGTGGTGCTTGGTTTTGTAATGAGAAGAATCGCTATTTGGTCTACAGATTTTAGCTGTAAATTACAAAGATGTTTTATTGTTTTTTTATTTATTGTTATGTTATATAGTAAGCATTAACTATCGTAATTTTATACGTTATATTTTTGTTGAAAAAGGTACCTTTATATTTAAAAAGTCTAGGTATACAATAATCTAATTGAACTGTAACTCGTCAAATGTCACAAGCATCAACGAATACCTACATTTCTCATCCACAAGGAAACCATAAATTTGATAAGAAATCCTTCCTTTAAACTCAATCGGGTCGGTCCTAATCCGCGAATTTTATGAAAAGCTCCCGCGATTGAGAAAGGTTATCGAGATCGCTAGAATAGACTATAAGGTTCACTGACCTGGATGAGATTACGTCAAAGAAAATATTCGTGAAGGTATTGTGAAACTGCGGTGCGCGTGCTTAGTTCATTCGAAGAATAAAATCTCCCAAAACTTCAATGTATTCTCTTCATTTTATAAAAACTATTACTCACGTATTTACAAATACCTACTGCTTTTGTTGTGGCCGAAACGTTGAGAGTGTTTTAACTTCTTTGTAAATACGTGAGTAATTCCCGTTGTTATAAAATGAATGTAGTCACGAAAATTTTGAATGTGAAAAATGTGTTTCGTCTATTTGTCATGTCTATGTTTTTTATAGCTCAAGCAAAGTAACTTATTAATCTATGTCAATAGAGAACAATTTATATGAGTGCACATTTCTTTGTTTTGCGAGATTCAAGTAAGTTTTTCTTTCGAAATATTTTCTTTGCCTACCATGTCCAATGCAATTGTTATCATAAAATCTATCATCAATCAAAAAACTTTTATCGCCCACTGTTTAAGTTTATGAATTTTAATTAGAACGATATCATTTTCAAAATCTTAATAACTTTGCACCTTACTTATCTGGATCGCGTTCCCATCGCCCATTCGTCATTGGCATGTGCAAAGAAGGACATTAAAGGGTGCTTTGAGGGTGCAACTTGAATTAGATAGATTTCTTCATAGATAGACGTTAACAAAGGCGAAAAATAAAGAATGACAGAAGTTTTCGGGTCTTTTGTTAATGCGGTTGAAAGAAAGAAGAAGAAAATAAATTTATTTGCAACAAAAACATACATACATATACATATAATTAAACTCAAACTTATTTATCAAAGATCCTACTTAATGTATGTTTGTCGCTGCAAAACGGTCCTTACTCAGCATTATGCAATTCAGTTAATATCTACGATTTCCTTGTTTACGATTAAGGTTCCCCGTATTGCCCCATTGAAAAATATGTATACTGTTTTATGATAACATTGTATTCTAATATGCTGGAAAATTCATACAGCAACAAACAAATATCAAGAATCTAACCTGCAATCTCGTAGAATCGGAATCTAGAACTGAATCGAAACACTTTTGTATCTAAAACCTAAATGTATCTACTACTAAAACTACAGCAATATTTGCATTCACGGAAAATCCTTTTGATAAAGTTGCCACTCTACCAGCTACCTCGATTTAAATGTACAGGTAAACGCAAAACTGCTTAAACAAGAATAATACCTGAGTTGGTAACTTGCTAAGTAGGTTAGTAGCTCACTCGAGTATTCTTGGTAAAAACTTTGATAGTTATGTTTTTTGTTCAATAATACCTCATCATTATAACACCCAATGCGCCATGTTTGCTAAGTCGGAATACAGTCGAATTTCATTCCGAAGGTGGGTTCGAACACGAAAAAATTATGTGCGCTTTAAAAACACGTGCTCTAACGGTGAAGGCGATGAACGACGTGAGGAAACTGGCATGTTCTTAATTTTGAAAAGTTTGAAGGACATGTGACATTCACCAACCCGCACTTGGCCAGCGTGGTGAATCAAGACCTAATCTGACCTCTCTCTGTGTCCATGTGGAACGTAAATATGGTGGTGATGATGATGATTTTAACAACCAGTGATACATTCTTCTTTTAAAGATGAGTCTCCCCAGAAGGTTCCATGAATAAACTCACTGAGGAACTAATAACTACAAGTACGCTGAAATTTGTAAATACTGAACATTTACTAAAGTTAAATACTTCCGAAAAATAGCCCTAATGTTGAAAAATCTCATAAAAATTCCTGACCTCATAAACAAGCCACTATGCTCGTTGCTTTTAATTACCTATTTAAATAGCCCATATTTTTATGTAAATAATGATTAAAATTTAATTGATAACAAACACGTTTCCTACACAGTTCAAAGAATAAACAAACCTTAACAGTTGGAATAATAGGTTGTTGTCTCTCCAAAAACAAGTCTTTGAAAAATTTATTTTTTTATTCAAGCCGGAGTTGACCCATATGCATTAAATTGAAAATAAAAACATAATAAAGATAGCAATCAAATATAAATTATATTCGATATTATCACCGGTATATAATAATGTGTTAAGGAAATAAAATACCTACTCCCATTAACCTGATGACCAAAAAGTAATCGTTGTTCCGCCAAAATACAGTCGCGATAAAAATCATATGCCGGAAAAAGTTTATGCCAACGATTTTCTGTACAAATGTACCATCGTAAAAGAATTTATTACGCCCCGCCCCCCTATCCGCAGTAACATTTTCATTTAATGTTTTTGCCCAGTGAAATAAAGGCCTTTTATACGTGTTAACCCTAATGTCTCATTGACACGAATGACTCTACGGAGGACTCTATGGTTGGGTCGAGCTGGCGGCATTCTAACGCACGTAACTTAGGAATGATTCACACAGTGAATCACGCTAATAAAAACATAAATGTGTGTTTGTGTGTATATAACCTCTTTACGCTGAAACATCTGAACGCTTTTGGCTGTTTTTCATTTATGCAACTTAATGTTTACTTCGGTTAATGAAGTCCAATCTATCATTGTAGTTTAACTAACTGTTAAACTGTTTTTGTACTTTTTTTAACTAAAAGTCGACTGAATCTATACGACGCTCTGCACAAACCATTAGTTCAAACTTTGAACTTTTTTTTAAAAGCAGGATTATTTTATTTTTATCATTTACCAAACGCAGGCAGAAGTAAGTATCAATTAGTAGGTTTTATGCGTAAAATATGTTTCAAATGTGTTGCCACCGAAAACCAAATGTCCCTTTTTGTACCCGAACTTTATGTCTTGTTGGACTTAGAGTGAAGTTGTACAGTTGGCTACACTGAGGCTATTTCCTGGTCCTCCCGGAATGCTTTAATTCGATTTCATTCCATACACTTAACCTATGAAATTAATGATCCAATTTGTAAACCCATCTACGCATCTTTGAAGTTAGTTTAAAGGATTGTATCAATTACACAAGATATTGTTTAATAATAGAATAATAATTCGTTTATTTTAGCACACTTATACATAATACCTAATATATGAGTAAGCGAAAACAATGACATACATTATATATACATACGAGAAATGCATTAGCAAGAGAAAGTTTGTGTGCGATGTACCACACACTGTATTTTTTCTGTCCATATTTAGGTAGCCTGAATGATTAGCTACACGTAATAAACAATAATGCATTCTCAAATCTATTTTGTACATATAACATTTACAATAAGTAGATACTACAATTTTCAAGAACCTGCACATAAATTAAATATCTCGTCCAGAGAGAATACCTGTGTCTCAAGAGTGGAAACAAACATTTTCGTACCAAAATAAAGAAAATGTCTCCAAAATCTCAATTCAAAAATGAAACGTTCACCGGTTCACTGAGTATAATATGGCCGTGAAATCTCACAGTAAGTACCTAAAGTTGAAGCTGTAATTTCTTATTGCCGATGCTTGCCCATTTTAATTCCCCGAATCAGATAAAACTACCTATGGAGCAAATTACATTTGAGACTTTCTCGTGAAAGTCAAGAACGGAACTGAAAACTTTGAAGTTCCGACATGAACATAAGAACTTAGCCTGTTATATTACAAGTTGCCCTTTCTGGTGTATTCTTTACCCAACTCATGATTGTACTGTGATATCATAATTTGTCTAAATAAACTGTCTCAATTATCGCCGAGCCATTCCTGACAAAAGTACCTGCAAGAATCTACCGACAGATGGAGATACGCAGAATATCCGCAGAATGTCCACGGGATGGATGACATTATATCCCATAAATTTTTCTGAGTTTGATATGCACTAATTAAGAAACTTCTTCGTAATTTTCATTTCTATATTTATATAGGTCTGATAGAATTTACTTGTTCATTTTATAACAACGGGAATTACTCACGTATTTTCAAAGGACTCTCAACGTTACGAGACTTTTTTTTCATGTCACTCGTGAAAATACTTGAGAATAGTGTTCATTGACGAAAATTTTTAAAGTGAACCTACTTGTGTTTCTTGTCTACAGTACCTATTACAAAAATTATCTGAACTATTATATTTTATTATATTATGGAATTAAACTTAGAGCACATTGGAACACGCCAGTCGGGAAGCTTGTTTCAGAATAATTGTTAGATCCTCTCCGTAAGATGTTATGTAGATCGAGTTTTATACGCCGAAATTTACATAAGCAGCTTAGTAGGAACAAATTAAAATGTTTATAAAGTAGGTAGTACCTTTGCGAAGGGGCGGGTAACTTTTATGTTGATTTAAATAAGTCCTTGTAATGTTTGAACACTGTTATATTTTTCCCTGAAAGCTCGTTTTTTTAAAAACGGCACTTGTGAACAGAACAAAGAAAAAATAAATGAATTCTTCTATTTGCCCCCGGGTATTCTGTTTATTCCATAAAAGGCAAATTATTTTTACAATGCCAGTAACATTCATACTAATTTTAGAATTTTTCATCAAAATAATTTTGTGTAGGTGCCGGATATAATTTTCAATAATAGGTACTCGTATAGGCCTAGATTTTGAAACTTTATTCAAAGTTTTAAATTGATCTTGTTTATTTTTATTGCATAGATAGCTACACAACTTGAACAAAAATTTCTGAATGTAATAAATAAATGTCCATCATCAAAATCATTATAACAACCTACGACGTCTCTTCTATAAAGGACTCAATACATTTTTAAAGCAAGATATTTCACTTAATATACAATAAAACTAGTTATCCTACACCCTGCTTCGTCCGCTTTCTACAGTTTTCTCACCTTTTTAACCTTCCCTGGACTACTACGAACATTTCGAAACCAAATTCAGCATCGGCTCGCACAAACTGCCGAAAGTCGTTGCCAAGTTTTAGCGAGACTAACGAACAGATATTAATTTTAACATATAGATTTATATAAATAACTTCATTATAAGTGTTAAGTCCAAAGATACTTCACGCCAAGTAAATGAGGTTCTTTACACGAGATAATAATAGTAAAGCAATCCATACAAAAGATAAAACGAACTTAATCTTTGCCTAGATCTTTTTCAGAAAGATTTCGTTGGCGTTCAAAGAGATTTGGTACAGTCAACAGTGAAAACTTATGGTATTAGGCCAAGATTTTAGTAAATGCACATTCGCTAGCTCTTAATCACGACAAATACATAAATTTTTATAATTTGGGTTTCTCTGATCTTTACCTTTCCATATCCATTTATTTTGATAGGAAAAAGATACCCATATTACTTTTTTCCCAACTTGTAATCTGAGGCGACTTAATACTACCAACCAACCCGTAACTGTTATTATTTAAATAAATACTCAAAACAATTTTACCAATCATTTCTACTCAAATATTTTTATTATTTTATACTACTCGTATTTACTCCGCAGCCAAATAATTAAAAAATATCACGTCAACTATCCCAAAGTGTTAAAGCAGAAAATATATTTTCTGTCCAAGTCTTATTACTAGTATTGTATAGGAGGGTTCTAACCGGAAAATTAAGACGGCTTTCACTTTTGTCCGCTTATCCCCGTTTTATCTTGAACCTCTATTCATGTCGCTTTCGTATTATTTTCGCATGAAATAAAACAAGTAACAGACACACAGTGAATTAATTCGAGAATTACGCCAAGATGGCGCTGACATTGAATACTGGATACGCAGGAAGGTGCTTCTAAAAAAATCGATTGAAATTATTATTTTTTATTTAAAAGTGTGGTCTTTCCGTGTGGTCCTATTTGAATTTACTCCAATTCCGGCTACAGGTTGAAAAAAAAAATTACTAAAATTAATACATTATTAGGATCTTTAGCATTAGTCTTCACACTAATAGGCGATGCCTGTGACGTGAACAACTAAAACCGTGGTTTAACAAACAATTTGCCTTCACAGATAATTGTTTCAAAGTGTTATGATTAATTGTTTGAAGTCGGTTTTCTCGTAATATAAATAAATATTTTGATTGACAGCAGATTAAACTTAACTTATATAAAAAGATAGTGTAATCCTGCTCGCTAAATGTTAATTTTAGTTTATTACTAAAATTAAAATATAACAACAGAACATCTAGAATCTATATATCATACATCCATTAGATCTTCTTATGAAAGATCTTCGTTAACATCTAAGCAGTCATTATAATTTATCCAACATCCAAAAAGGTAATTAAGTACCTACTTACTGTTTGGAAGAAAATATGAATTATTTTGACTCCGCCTAATGAATTGGATGTTTTTGTGAGGCTACTTATAAGTTCGTAATTAGAGTCTAGTCTGAGATGTTTTTAACAAATAAACATAAACCTCTGTAGTTTGTTAAATTCTTCACGAGAAGTTTAATATTTTGTCGTTACTTAAATATAAATATGTATATAAGTCGTGAAACTCTTACTCGTATTATAACAACTTATATAACATTTCCACAGACTTTGAAGTCGATTTTGACCTTTTGAATGTCCAAACAAACAATAATAACTCTAAAAATTTCTCTCTCATTCAGTATCGGGTAGTCGATATAGATAGTCTATGTGCGTGACGTCCTTACCTAAAAGTCATTTTTTAATTAAATTAACAACACTATTAAGATTTTTGTGACGTTAACTTATGTGCAAATCCTTAATTCACATCGACAAGTGTTATTACGTAAGAGGCGCTTCATTTCAAGAAAATACAGCTAAAAAACCGTGAGCATTACGAAAATAATTTTGAAACTACCCACAACAACAACTTACAATTTGATGAATGAGTTGTAACTATCAATTAAAATTGTTGCCAGTGCAATATTATTAGTGAGCGAGTGACCTAAATTGATAATGTACAGACCTATAAAACATATATACCTTAGAGCTTTTAATGAAGATCTTAATGCTATTGATTGGACGTTTATTACTAATTTGGATACTGTAGATGATATGTTACACAGGTTTAACTATGAATTATTAAATATTTTTGACAAGCATGCACCACTAAAAACTACAATTATTAAAAAACAAAATTTACCTTGGATTACCGACAACATGAAACTTATATTTAAACTACGAGAAGAGTCATTGGTAACTTACAAACTAGATAAAACTGATATACACAAAAAATACTACAAGAGTTTGAATTCTCTAGCACACACTTCTCTTAATAACGAACGGAAAGCGTATTTTGACCAATATATTAATAATAATACTCACAACTCTAAAGAACTGTGGAAGCACTTAAAAAAAAACATTCTTCCTAATTCTAAAGATAATAATGTTATTCCTGATCACTTAAATAACCCAAATGAAATCAATAAACACTTTATAGACCTACCTTCACCAAATATAGTCCCTGATTCTGAGATTGCGTACTTTGAAAATCAAAAGTTTGGTGACTCTACTCTGTCTCTTCATACCGTTGAAGAAACTGTAATAGCTAAAATTATATTATCTTTAAAGACGAATGCTAAAGGTGATGATGATATTACACTAGATATGATACTTTTGACCCTTCCACAGACACTTAATGTAATTACTGCCATTATTAATAAATCTATATTGACTTCTCAATTTCCTACGTCGTGGAAAGTAGGACTTATTACTCCTATACCCAAAAATTCAAACCCTACTTCATTTAAAGATCTTAGACCAATCAGCATTCTTCCGTGTCTATCTAAAATACTAGAAAAAGTTATACATTTTCAACTCAGTACATACCTGGAAGAGAATTCAATACTGCCTGATGTTCAGTCAGGTTTTAGGAAACATAGAGGAACAGTTACCGCACTTCTTGACGTAACTGACAACATAATCTCAAGTCAAGATCAAGGCATGGGTACTGTTCTAACACTGTTGGATTTTTCTCGTGCTTTTGACTGTTTGAACATACCATTATTATTAAGTAAACTATCTTTCTACGGTTTGGATAGAAGCTCGATCTCGTGGTTCAAAAGTTATCTCTGTGAGCGTACTCAACGAGTCAAAGTGGTCAATGAGTGTGGTGGGATTTCTCTCTCGGAATCTGTGGCAGTGACTCGAGGAGTGCCTCAAGGTTCGATCCTAGGGCCTCTACTTTTTATTGTTTACGCAGCAGACATTTCAAGAGAAATAACTAACTGTAAGTATCATCTGTATGCTGACGATGTCCAAATTTACTTATCCTTTAAGCCTGACACTATCCTTACAGCATCTCGTAAAATTACAGACGACCTAAATCGTATACATAATTGGACAAGTCGAAATGCTCTTATGCTTAATTCTTCCAAGTCCAAAATTATGGTATTGGGAAGTAAAAACATTGTGAATAAAATAACATCAGCTAACCCTGAAATCTTCATACTTAACCAGCGTCTCGAGTTGGTTACTGAAGCTCGCAATCTCGGCATTCAATTTGATAACCATCTCCGATTTGAGCAACATGTTTTAAGCTTAGTCAAAAATTGTTTTTACCGTCTCAAAATTTTATACCAGATTAGACACTTACTTAAGGAAGATTTACGGATAAAATTAACAGAAAGCCTTGTCTTATCTAAACTCAACTACGGGGATATAGTCTACGGTCCACGCCTTCTTTCGTCTTCTCAACGCTTAATTCAACGCGTTCAGAACGCTTGTTGTCGATTTTGTTTTCATATTATCCCGCGTACCCACGTGACCCCCTTTCTAAACCGAGCTGGACTGCTAAACATGACGTCGCGCCGAACTCTACATCTGGCCTCGTTAGTGCACGAACTGATAAACTACAAACGTCCGAAGTACTTATATGATAAACTAGAGTGGTCTTCTTCCCGCAATTTCTACCAAACACGTGCTTCTGCTTCTTTGCTCGTTGTTAAACTTCATAGAACCACAGCGTTTAGGGGAAGTTTTCGCTATCAAGCTACTAAGTGCTGGAATAATCTACCACCTCCACTTCAACAACCAGTTTCTAAGTTTACTTTCAAACGTAAATTTAAAACTTCATTACTGGCAGCGCAAAAAGCTTGATAGCGAAAATTCCTGTAAAACTTGAAGTAATAAATATATATATACATATATTCACATAGTATCAATATATTATCTATTTATATATACGTATATTTAATATCATATATTTATAAACACATATTTTATTTTATTTTATCTGAACGTTATCTGTACATTTAAATGTCTATAAGTCTTAATTACACTTTTATGTTTATACATTATATATTTAAATATATAATGTTTAATTACTTTATTTGTATGATAGAACTTCTATATACCATGCTACCTCATACTGCATGTGGGAACCGGCGGAAGATCAGCGCTTCCTGTATTTGTTTTCAAAACAGGAAGCTTTATGCTGAGCCGTCTCCTAGTTTTTAGTTTCAATCTATATCTAGCGTGTTATTTTTAAGTTATTTTAAGTTTGTTTAAATTTAAGTTGGATTGTAACTGAAAATAAAAAAATTTTCTTTCTTTCTTTCTTTCTTTCTAAAAACGAATTGAACAACGTGTTAAGAAAAACCTAAGTTGCATGTAACAACTATAGATATAGTTCAAGTATAACCTTTCCATCATTAATGTGCTTATCAGAAAATCAAATTCGCAAGAATTCGTAAACCATTTGATTGGATAATTAAGTTCAGCTTGCAAAGTAAGAACAGCTCATTAATATACAAACTTGCGGTACGAATTTATTTACCAGCGCAACATTTTATGAACCTGTAAAGTCCTTAGAAACTTTGCTACAATAAGATTGCTTATATCGGCAATAAACCAACTTGCTTCGTGGCCTGTTGGAAGTTTTGTTACGAAAACTTTGACCGGTTTTCCTAGGGACTTGATTGGGAGTTGACTGCCCGATTTACTATTGTTTTCTTGTAGTTTCCAGGCTTTATTTCACCACTAAGTAAAGTAGGTTAACTTCAAGATAAAGGTTCATAGTGTCCTTATTCTTTTTGTTGTTTTATATAGGGCGTTTCAAAAACATAAAGGTCAAGTTAGGGCGTCCGACTTAACGATTTAATTTCAAGTTTTGTTTCAATTTTAATAGTAATAGTTGTTAATATGAAGTTCTGGCTAATTTACGACAAACAAAATCTGCCGCACCCTGACATAAAACTCACAAGTAACTACAATTTCTCACAGACCTTCTCTCATATCTCACTAAGTACTGCATACTGAAATTTATAATATTATTATCAATTTAAACAATTTACAGCAGTTACAAATGAAATTGTATTGACAAAATTTATTAAGGATTCCTTCCATAACAAAAAATCGCTAGATACATAAATTACGTATTGATAAGAAGCCGTATAGGTAGGTACCTACCATTTCATTTAGAAGTATTTTATTGAAGATAAAATTTGACCTTCACATCACATTAGGGGCTTTTTCAGGCCACTTAGATATGACTACCTACATGACTCATACCTGTAATAAAATAAAATATTTAAACTTAAAAAAACTTATATGTTTTAAAAATATTAAAACTTTAACAAATCAAAAACTTAAAAAAAAAACAAATAAGTAAAACTTCTCTATTAGCATTTTAAACACAAACTTTAACAAAATGAAGACCGAAATTTTCTAAAACAACCTGCCTAATTTACCATTCGGCAGGCTGGCGCACAACCTTTAGATCGCGAGGTGCTCAGATTAACATCCGTTCGAATTAATTCTGTCCGCTCAGACTGAGTATTTTCCGTTAAAATTTAAATTCACTGGATAGGGATGCCATCGGTGACGGACGTATTTACATTTTGATACAGACTTGTGAAATTTAAAATTATTATTTGTTTATTTAGCATACATTATAAAACAGCTTTACACAGTTTTTTTATACCTAGGTACTTATTTAGGAGGAACCTATGTTTACCTATGTCAATTATTTTCATAAAACCACAAGAGAAGAACCACAACCAAATGAGAAGACAGGAAATTTAATTATATACGCGAAAAAGACCTTTTATAACTACTTATTTTAAAAATCTTTAATATTAATAAATACTTTCTTATAGAAAACCGACGCAGTAGAAAACTCTACAATATTAATTAATCTGTGGTTCTGTTTTCCTTTTCCATTATTTCCAATACAAACCAACAAAGAAATGGCTGACAATGCAGTGAGATATCTTTACTTTTCGGTTCTTCCTTCGACTACCAGATTATTACTAAAATCGTTAGCAGAATTGCTTGCGAGATACGGAAGTCTCCGGAGACCAACCTCTCATTAGTAACTGGACTTGCGTGGTTTCTAACAAATGTACCTATTCGTATTATATCCTACCCTATCTGTTCCTTGGCAACTAGCTTCAATGCAGACAATTTTCATATAATATTAATTATTTTATACTAATAACATTTAATAGGAATAGGTACATTTCATGGAACAAAAAATACGAAATAGGTTCTTTTAGAAATTAGAATTGGAAATGCCATAAGATCCACCTCTTATATGTTAATCCTAAAATGTTGCCAAAGTCGATAAGCTTCTCCATAATAGAGCTTTCAATTGTTGCAAATAAAACGTAATAAAACATTTATGTAATAAGTGACAGAGATAACAGAGTGTTAAGTTAATTTCATGAAAAGACAAGCGTCAATCAATCAAAACACTTAACATAAAAAGCCACTCTTTTGTTTCAAGGGTTAAAAGCTTCAAAACGTATTTCCCATCCCTAAAAGTCTCACAGTACTCGCATTCGATTGTCAAAGACTTACCGGTAAGCTTCTTACGTGAATAAGAAGATTTAGAACTACATCCTACAGCCCTCAACTTCGTACTTTTGAAAATATTGAGGCATTTTTGTTTCGCAGCTTTGGGACCATAATTGAGCTGAAAGGTTCCGGAGCTCTAGGCGACGACGTTGGAAAATAGGTTCTGGCAGTTATAAAGCGGAGCTTAAAATTAATGTATCCTTGTGTTAGACTTGTAAAGCTTACTGAGCAAAGTTGTGGCGTGTGACGGGATTGGTGTAAGTGGAAGTTTGTTAGCTGCCGTGTTGAATGCCGGACCAATTATTTTTCTTGGTATATTGAGAGTTGTGTATAGGCTAAGTGGGAGCACACTCGATTTGTATTCCGAATTAATAATTGTATTCCGCAGTGATAATTCTTCTTGGGAAAGGAATGTGCAGTTTATGTTTAGCAGTGCAACTCTTCTTTGTATTTTTACAACTCAGAAACGGCTGGGCCGATTCAGGTGGTTTTGGTTTTAAATATTCGCAGTAGTAGCCTAGGGAAGGTTTAAAAGGCGAGAAATAAAGTTGGCGAAGCCATGGGCGGGTGCACTACGAATATATATTTTTGTAATATATATAATTATAAATAATGTATAGATTACATAGTGGCTAGGCCTTTAGATTAAATTTCCGCGCGTGTAATATGTTAACGTTCCCATGTCGTTCTTTGTGACGATACACAATAGTGTCCTGCTCAGATTTTTTATGAAATAATTCACATTATTTACAATCTGTCGCATACTTCTAAGAACTTCAAGAAGGAAGTTTAGTCGACTTATTATAGGTTACGCAGAAACAGCTTCCTTCATAGTTTTCTACTTTTATCAGAAAATTTAGGAGTCTCACAATGCTATTTATGAAGAAAGTGTTATCTTTTAACGCTAGAGTACACTCACAGTTTAGGGTCCCGTCTCTTACAAAAAACCCATAATATATATCCATAATCATAGTTTTACCATGCCTGTAGAATGAGCGTGCGTTTTGAGGAGAGACGAAAAGTCCGTGTTAACAGTTAGGCGTAATTTTGTATGGTTACAAAAATATATTCGTTTCGACGAGATATCGGTATAATGAAATTGTGAAAAATGTTTTACTACTTACGCGTACCTCAATACATTTCAGAGGCTAGCTTTTGTTCGTAAATCTCTTAAGATATCATTGAATAGATCTTAATCGAGTAAGGTTATATTAGTATATAGGCTATATAACATACACTATATATGTAGATAACGTGAAAAAACGCCAGCGAAACTGGACGGCTTGTATTGAATAAGATTAAAGAATTGATATACCTACCTAATTAATTAGATTCAATAATTGTCTCCTGAATTAATATGATCGAAACTAACCATAAACTAGGAAGCCGATGAAACTGTAATCTTCGCAGAATAGGAAGAAGAGAATGAAAAAGTTATTAGAACATCAAAGCCTTGGGAGACTCGAAGCTCCAAAGCTAATCTCCTTTCGAATATTACGCTTATCGCTTAGAAACTGGAACGGACAACGGTCAGCAATATTCTCAATCTACTGTCATCATCAACAGTTCAGCTATCGGACGTCCACTGCTGGACATAGGCCTCCTTTAATTATTTCCAGGTATTACGGTCGGATGCTTGCATCCACCGTGAACTGGTAGTTTGACAAGTTCATCTGTCCATCTTATTGGTAGACGTTCGTCACTGCGTTTGCTGATACGTGGTTTCTACTCAAAAACTTTTCGGCCCCACCGGCCATCCGGTTTTCTCGCGCGCTTTTCTAGGTCCTAAGTCGTTTTTTATTTTACTGAAGGTTTTTCAGTTTGATTTTCATAGAGTATTAACACTAGGACACTACGCTAGGTGGTCAAAATAAGGTTATACAAAATATCAATTACATCTTAAAATTCTTTGCATCAGTCAATTTCACGGAGTAGTAGTAAAGTGTAGAAGTTTTCAACTTCAAGCGAAAAAAAAGTCAAACTTTTACACTAAAAAACTAGCGCAGAGAAATCCTAGCTTTTGTAACGCGACGTGAACTTTACGTAAATTTCCTTTTTCAGTTGTCATTTCCCGTTCCTTTGAATCCGCGTTTCTCCAATACGTCTCACTAAGATTTTTCACAGTAAGTATTGCCAACTCAGTTTAATACTAGCTAAATGTGACAAATTTTACCTAATAATCTCTGCTATCTTAATTATTTTTAATGTTAATAATACTAATCACTTTAAGGTATATAGAAATTTGTTAAGAACTTGTTCCTATACACAGGATTAAGTTGATTTTGATTTTATTAATTCATTCTAAAAGATGGTAGGTATTAAAAGATACAAGTTAGGTATTTACCCTCATGTCCACCATTTTTGTAATGTGATCGTTACTTAAGATTAGACCAATGTTCTCAATAAAATTAAACCTTTAATTATATTATAAAAGGCACAGTAAAAAATGTTATAAGTAATTAATTTTTAGGTTTATAAAACAAAATCAAAACAAAATATTCTCTGATACTACTTTTATATTAGATTATACATACAATAGCATAACAGAGAGTAGTTAAATATTTATATTACTTTCTGCTTCAGCTGGCAACACCGACTATACGCCCCACAAAGATTTTTCAATCGCCGTCGGATTTCCTTGGACGTTGGAGCATAAGGAATCCATTTACGTTTCGCTAGTGCATGGGATGGAAATCGACCTACCGCGGGTCCTTTATCAATATAAAGAATCATCGGGGCCCAATCTTGTTAGTGACCGCCGATTACTTTTAGGAAAAGCTGGGCTTATTCAAGGGTTTTTCTCACTATTTCTTCTTAAACGACACAAAGAGGGTAGGTTCTCGCATAATCTGTCCTTTCATATAATCTCGGGCCTTGACTTTGCCCGGGTTAGATACTTATCAGTGTCCACCAGGTACTATAAACTCGAAAATGTTTATCCCTATGTCCACTAGTAATATTAGGGGTCAGACTAAGAAATTGCCGTTTCATGTTGAAATACCTATAGTAATATATATAATGTCCCGTATTAACTAAGTAGGAGCACACTCGACTTTTATTCCGAAAGTCGTGGGTTCGCTGCGCACCTCTAGATTTTACTTCATGAAAAATTTATGTGCGCTTTGAAAACACGTGCTCTAACGGTGAAGGCAAACATCGTCAGGAAACTGACAAGTTTTGAGGTCTTTGAAGGACATGTTGTGTCTTTCACCAACCCGCGCTTGGTCACCGTGGTGAATTAAGGACTAATCTCTCTCGACCCAATTACGATATATCGAAATCGTACTTATACCAAATCAATCTTTTTGTATTTGACTTAAACGCTATCGATATCATCATACGTTTTCTAGAGTAGACAATTTAACATGAACTTTTATTTTCAGAGATGATTGATTTATCCTCGCAAAAAATTCTAAATAATTACCTGGGGTTTTTAAATGAAAGTCTTCTAGTGTTTAAAAATATTGCTCAAACAGATTACATATTTTACAAAACAAAGGACAACGAAACTATAATTTATTTTAACGTGAGCAAAGCCTCAGTGTAAAGTGATTTAATGCATAAAGGTAGAATAATAAGTAGATAGATAGTGCAGATATAAGGTAGTACAGCTGACCACAAAATGAAGCTCTGTTATTCAGCTTATTTGTTTTTTGGCAGCCCAAAAACATCAGCATATTTCACGTTGTTCCGACCATTCGTTATCGGCCTGTTACATAAATAGATTAACATCAATAATGCATCGCTTTAAAGCGAAATATTTCAAGTTATTTCTGCGGCTTGAATCGCGTAAGGTACATAATCAGAGTAAAAAGTTATTGTCGAACCACAGTCCACTGAAGCGTTGTTATGAGATAATTTTACAGGTGGTCAGATTGTAAACGTATTTTCTTTTTGCCTACTTTTTGTCTACTCGTACAGATTTGAAGTATTGGGAATACTGTATAAGACAGTTCAAGTAAATGTTCAGCGGCTTTCGAGCCTAAAGCTATCTAGAAAATAATTTCGTAATAAATACTAGGTACTATTTTAGTTTTGAAATGTGGTCTCATTTTAAACTTATATAATTATGATCCCTAAGAGTTAATAGGTACTCGTTGCTGATTTTCTTTAATGGTAATAATACTTAATATCTAAGGCGCGCCGAAAATGCGAACAGTTTATTCGGCCAAGTTGTAACCTATTTGTCACTTCCAATTTTTATTGATTTAGTTGCCACAATTGGGGGGCCAATAACAATAATCGCTATTTTGTACAATAACGCCACGACGAATTCAATGATATTCAATATTCTGAAGGTTATAAAAAAATATAAATAGATTTATAGAGAACTTTAATGCTATCGTGGGCATTATCCTGCAAGGTCCGAACTAAGAGGCTTTAAAACGGTTATGTAAATCTGCCTTCATTAAACCTAACGAACATTCGGTCCGCAGTTCAGAGGATTAAGACTCGTTTCAGGTTTTTTATGTTTCATGTTCTTGTTTGTAATGAAGCTAGGCCGTTCGGGTCCGCTTTTGGACCAATAGTTTTCCTTTGATGCGGATATGTCCGCGCAGGTTGTTTTTCAGAACAAGCTTACGTTGGGATTCAGTGAAACTGTAAAGGACTGGTTTGTTTTTTTCACCTGCCTGCAATGTAGGATATACTGTTTGAATCAGCAATTTCAAATGCACCTGACGACATCTCAGAGAAAAACTGACGCAACGTTCGCCTGGTCTTCTGTTATATAGGGGATATAACTATATATATATATCCATCTTTGTATGTATTATTCTATTAAGTATATCAGAAATCTACCACCCGTAATACAAGCTTCGAGCTTACCACGGGACAAGATGTTGCTGTGTGAATTGTCCAGCAATATTTATTTATTTATTATAAGGACCTTACACATTTTTCTTGGAAGATAATCTTGTTACACAAAGAATCCGTCTGTAAAGTTAAGATTATTACTATAATAATGGTATTTAAAGTCAGTTGAAAGACTTCTCTAAATTGTACTACTAGATAGGACTACATTTCTTGCCTATACTTAGTTTTAAAGATTTACTCGTCTAACACCAAAATAGTAACCATTTAATAGGAGACCACATTATTTTATCAAAGAAAACTATGCCAGTATTTTCACTCATGCCAAACACTTTCGTGCGAGAAGGTAATATAGCCCTACCCGGTGTTGTTTCAGTTAGTTACCTAGTCGAAGCTCAGCTATGGAACGATAAACCTTTAAAATTGTTTTAATCCTTAATTATTAAACTAGCTCGCGCTATTTAAAGTAACACCAATAAACTCTTATCCCAAGACCCGCAAACGCCTACGACTGCTAGTTTTGTCTCATCAATCATAATTTTATTGTAGGTTTAGGACTTTTCCTCACATCATTACTACCTCCTACGATATACTTTTATATAAATGTGAGCTTAGCTCTATCACTCGCATTATAATAGACGGTATATAGTGTTTCCCGCGGATTACGATAAATTACGTGACAAGAAAACAAGGCTCTATTTCTTTAGAACGCGACAAAAAAAAAAACAAGAAAACTGTTACATGCATGGCGACGCATGAAATTCCTTTACCGGGTTATAACGACACTATCGAAATCAAAGGACGGCACAAAAGTAAAAAGCGACGGGATCTGATGTGGAAAATTACTATTCGAAGACAATGCACACACTTGGCAACTTTTGTCGCTTTGATTTCTGGTAAATTATCTTATGTGTAACAGAATTGTTAAGAAGAGATTCGTAGAACACGGGTCACTGGCCGAAAAGTTCTCGAAAGGAGATCACGAATCGGAAAACGCAGCGTCGGACGTCTGCCTACTAGATGGGATAGATGAGTTGGTAAAATTGGCTGGTTTACGGTAGATGCAAGTTGCATCTGACTGAAACATATATTTTAGGGAGGCCTATATATAGCAGGACGTCCGACGGCTGTAATGATGCTAATGTATTTTCATATGTAGATATCTCTAGTTGTGTGGATATCGATAGTTTAATTTAAATTTTATCATAAAAAAGCAATAAATCTTAAATGAATGACAACACTTTTAAGTAATCCTCTTTTTAGCCCTGCAAAGTTGCAAGTCTGCGTTGAGCCTTTGTAATAGACGTCCTTTGTCGGGCCACCGGGGCTTAAACGCACCACGGTCGAGTGCGCTTTGCGATCAAATAGATATCCGCAAGTAGTTTTTTCGAAATTTAAGCTTAAATAGACAATGTTTATTGTATATGTCCCTCATGTTTCGTAAATAACATTTTTATTCACCTTTAAAAACGACTAAGCTTTCCGCCCTGCGTCTTCGCCCGCGTTTTTCACTTTCCCGCAACTTTCTTTGCTACAAACCTCACACAGCCCGAGACCTTTCCAACAAATGCAAAACCGTCGAACTTCTTAAGTAATTCTTCTAAATAGTTACACTATTTATAACTCAATAACCACTGAATAGATATGGTGGAGATGAGCTTAGAACCAGGAGAAGAACAAATGACCCTTTTTATGGTGAGAAAACATTATGATGCGGGCAAATTGAATAATAATATTTTTATAGTATACATTTAAAATGTATCTACAATATAATGTATCTATATAAAAATAACTACGATACTTCTTTTTAAATATACGTATAGGTACTCAAAAGCAAAGTCAGCTTAAAGAAAAAAAAGGTCGATTTATTGCGTAAATTCCTTCGTAAGCTCCGTTTGAATATCTAGTGGATAATCCTGAAAGCCGAGCTAAAGAATAATTAAGAAAAATCTTAAGCCTCGTTTTCATGACACTCGTATAGGCGGTTCGTTTAGTTTATTTTTGTTTTTCATTGAAACTTAAATATATTGTTAAGGTTTTAATTAATTAATATTTTGCTAAAATTTGAGCTGATTTAGTTGCTCTTGGTTTATAAAATTTATAAACCAAGAGCAACTAAATCATGTGCAACATAATAAAGTGATGGAAATAAATGACTTAAAAAAAAAACGGGCGAAGCCGCTGGCGGGTCAGTACCTATAATATGAAACATTGGACATAATATAAAATTTTTGATTAACTATTTCAAATAAAACAATTCAAACAAGGGCATTGATTTCCACACAAATAAATTACCTAGAGCTATGAAGCGACCTGAAAAAATCGCGCCTCTTTTCACAAACCTTAGGACAGCTATTACTGGGGCACTCAAATAATGCAATTTATCCTCATTATTTTAATGTCGCCGTGAACATTAATCACCTTACACTCCATTAGTGCTCAAATTGCTTAAGCGAACATTTTAATTTTATAGTTCTTTGGAGGATCTTTACGCTGAATAATTGATCCGTTCTATTGTGTGAGATGTCTTAAAGAAAAGGTATTTTAAAGTGTAACTTTTTAACAAAAAAGTGGTAAAATTAATATATTATAGATCTCTACCAACTATTTTGAATCATCAAATAATAATTAACAGTGGGTACACGTTACATGAGTAGTGACTTATGTAATTGTAATATTTTATTCTATATTATAAATACATACATCTAAAAACATAAGCTAAGGCTTTTGCTATATTGCTCGAATGTAGGTAAAATGTGTTTTATTTATCAATGCGCCAGAACAAATAGGAAATAATACGAAAATCTGCTCTCACACAAATCGTTTTATCCCTTAAGATTTCAGAAATACATTTTTCTTTAAAAATGGCAGTATCTGAAGCTCAAATAATTTATTCAATACAAGTAGCATCCGTCTGAACGAAACAAAGGGAGCAATTTAATTTGATAAATCCATTCGGTAAATTTCAAAGTTTATGTGACTAATCGCCGGTTATTTAACATTCTGTAAGAAAAACAAGTTAAGTCGAAACATTTAGGCGATTAAAACTTTTTCAGTCTTAAAAATAACTTTAAAATACATACTTAGCACTTGGTTGTTTCAAACTGAATTATAAATCGTTGCAAATTAAAAAGTTGAGAGTTCAAGTTAAGGTACCTATCAACTGTTTAAATACAGTATTTTCATTTAAATCGACTTTCTTGTTTTCGTACTTACATATGCATGATAATAATATTTATATACCTAGTTACAGAAAAAAACTGTAGTTTTAACGTCCATGGATTAAAATCGAAATAAGGCCTTGCTTAAAACACAAAAAAGTAATGTAGTTTTTACTTTGTTTCACCAAATCATAGACCTCTGGGAATAAGCCAATTATAAGACATCTTCCGTTACTTTTCAAAAATTATAACATCAAATTTTGATTATAATTTAATCCTTTCCGTGATGAGTATATTCAAACGAAGCCGAAATCCTCGGCATACGTTCAACAGGAGCAGAGATATGAAAGCATTTGGCGAGTGCATCGATGGTAATTCGGTAATTCCACAGAACTCAGTCATAGAGAGATGAATAGATTTCGACTCGATATTAGCTCGGAAGGCTCGGACCGGAACAGAGCGTTTCAATAATTCATACCGATATTTGCAGTTGGAGTTGCAATTAGTGGAATGTTCGCTCTAGTGAGTAGGTTTCTAGGGCAATAGGTACGAGGTTTGTGAGTACAGGAAATCTTATGCGATGAAAGATAAATAAAAGTTTGAAGAAGGCATGGTTGGGTCCTTATTTTGAAGGAATTTTAAAAAATATTGGTATTCTTGGTAAATTTAATTAATAGTCAATTCAATTGCAAAATAAACTATAGCTTTTTTATTTACACAAAAACAAGGCTTTGTAACTAAGGGACCACACCACCTTATCGGGAAATGAAGCTCAAAGAATACAATATTTATTCAAAACTTTTTTGGAACGTATATTCACACAACTGAAATGAAATGAAAAGAAATGAGGAGATACGTAGAAGAACGCGGGTCACCGACATAGCCCAGCGGATTAGCTCTTTGAAGTGGCAATGGGCTGGCCATGTAGCGAGGAGAACGGTTGGCCGATGGGGCGAAAAGTCCTCGAGTGGAGACCACGGATCGGAAAATGCAGCGTCGGACGTCCACCAACAAGATGGACAGATGATCTTGTCAAGGCTGCTGGTTCACGGTGGATGCAGGCTGCATCCGACCGTAATACCCTGAGGTCATAAAGGGAGGCCTATGTCCAGCAGTGGACGACCGATGGCTGAAATGATGATGATGATTCACACAACTGACTACGGAAAGAGATTATTCGTACTCCTGTTGTAACCAGTTGTTGATGTAATATATTATTATAATTAAAACAATTTAAATTTTCTTCTTTTTTGGACTTTACAAACAATTAAATTGACGACACGGAATTTATTTTATCTATTTTACTATAAGCCTTCAACTTTATATTGAATGCATTTATATAACCAATAATCATATCATGCAGGCTTTTAAGCGATAATTAATTAATGCTGCCGACCATTAGGCTTAATTCCATCCTAATCCAGCCACCGTTGCGTAGCTTTCATAATTTATACCGGAAGTTACCATGCGGCCAAAATGTAGCGACAGGTTACGAGCAATTCCTTGTTCATCATACTAAAATTTATTAATGCAATACTAACCTAACTATAACTTATTGTGAATTCAAGCAAAATATAAACTAGGATTTCAAATTCCTAGTTTTTATTATAGCACTTAAATCAACAATAAGTACAGCTACGATTCAGAACTTAAGATAAGTGTTAATAGTTTCAGTCAAAAACACTATCATGGCAGACTACATTTTCACACTGACACTGTAAATTGGGTAAGTTTAAATCAAATTCTTAATAAACTCCCAACCTTTATTTAATCGTAAACGAATTTATTAAAATCTAAACAAGGACAATTCAAACTGATTATTGAGAGCACGCTAAATGAGCGTTCGCCATCTTGAATAATACTACGAGATTGGTCCTTCGTGCCAGATAATGTATTTACAAGTAATCTAAGTATACGGAGAAACAAAGTACAAAAGTCCGTGGATTACTTAGATATTAATAGAGAACCGAAGCGATAAAGATTACATAATTAGTTTGCACAGTCTGCCTAGTTAATTACAGGTAGATTTATGTGCTTTAAATAATCAGCAATAATAAATTAATTGAATAAATATCCAGCTATTAACGCATAATCCCCAGTTAATTGGATTTGAACGAAACTAAATGCGTATTGAATGTTATATTAGGTTGAAATCAAATGCAATTTACCATTTCATTTCCCTGATACTCGTTTATTAAATTAATAAGTTCCATAATTTAATCAAACAGATTTACGTAAACCGATTAACGGAATTTGGAAATATATGTTGCAGAAATAATATTGTTATCTATCTAGATATTATTAATGGGTATTATATATAGTTAGTATACTTACGTAAGGGCACCAAGTGATAATAAAGTAGGAGTAGTAGAGATTGAGAGAACAAAAGCCGTGTTGGCTAAGTGGTAGCACACTCGACTTTAATTCTCAAGGTCGTGGGTTCAAACCCCGCAGCGTATATCTGGATTATTCTAGAAAAAAAACATGCGATTTAAAAATACGTGCTCTAGCGGTGAATGCAAACATCGTGAGGAAACCGGCATGTTCTAAAAACTTTGGCCACGATGAAGAAATAAGGCCTCTCGTCAAGAGAGAAGTCCCTGTCTCCCAGCAGTGGGAAAGTTAATAAAGTTTTATGCTTTACAGCAACAAAGTCCTTGTGAAAATGCAACCGTTCATTGGACAAATTTAAATAACAAAACGCACTGCTATCAAGCGTTTGTTTACCCTTGTGACCAGATCGGCGTTTACGCATGGCAGTACCATCTCATAAGCCGAGTAACGCGCTTGCTTCATTGTGTCGTATTTTACGTTCATCCTATCATTGTGTTGCACTGTTTACGCTCATGTTAAATGACCTGGAAAATTTAAACTTGTATTAAACTGTGCCGGATCATAATGGATAATAACGTTATAGTGGCTCTTTTAAGTTTTTTAATTGGTAAGTTACTTTGATTAAATGTTTTAGCAGTTTGGTCTTAAACATGAAAGAGTAATCGTGTTCATCTCAAAAAAATTAAGAAATAAAATGATTTATGAATCTCGCCAAGCCGAGCCGAAAATCGACCTCGAAGTTGTAAGGAATGTCCCGTCTTTACAGGAAACAAGCATTTTGGGCTCATTAGTTCATTCATAAAAGTGACCTGTAGGAAGTCTTTGGGAGTTACATGGATACACCATGTTCTTTTGAATAATCTTAATAAATAAAGAAATTACTTGTTAAAATGATATTTTTTGTGTTCGGTTGGTTTTTGAGGTAGTTAATAGATGACTGCATTACAAAGGTTTTTCCGCTAAGTGTCTTTTCTGCGGTGAAAATCCAATCCACCTATGTGACGCGGCGGGCGCAGGTCCGATTATGACAAATGAGTTTGCGGGTTCGATTCCTTCTCCGGTAAAAATGGGTTTATCGATATATAATAGAAATACCTATCTACCTATGTAGTGTATTGTAGAGTATAAAGTTTGTATATTAGATATCAAGTACCTACTTAACTGTCACACAAACTTTGAGTAAGCTCGTGATATATAAGTTATATGGTATGAACGTTGCTGTATGAATGGTCCAGCAATATAATAAATGTATTTTATGCCTTTATTTTGTTATATAAGCTGTTATTAATAGATAAACTAAGAACGGATCGCTCTTTCCGTAAAAGGAATTAGTAATCACATTCTTATCTGTATTAACTATGAGCCGAAAAACCAAACAAAACGATAAATATTGTACATAATTATTTGGTGATCTAAAATTATTGTTATTGTAACTGACAGATGCGAGTCAGCCAATCATCATCATCAACATCATTTCAGCCATCGGACGTCCACTGCTGGACATAGGCCTCCCTTAAACATCTCCAGTTGTTTCGGTCGGATGCAGCTTGCATCCACCGTGAACCGGAAGCTTTGATCAGATCATCTGTCCATCTTGTTGGTGGACGTCCGACGCTGCGTTTTCCGATCCGTGGTCTCCACTCGAGAACTTTTCGGCCCCATCGGCCATCCGTTCTTCTCGCTATATGGCCAGCCCATTGCCACTTCAAAGAGCTAATCCGCTGGGCTATGTCGGTGACCCGCGTTCTTCTATCCGCGTACGTATCTCCTCATCAGCCAGCCAATGAATAGCATAAAAACAAATTGACAACGATTATCTCATAATGGGCCCCGCGATGAAAGATGCACATTTTTCTCATCAAGTCAATGGTCCACTTGTTGTCATGCTTGTGCTAATTGTCGCCAATTAAAATCAATTAGGGACATGTTTATTTTATGATACATATAACAGCGTAAGCTTTTTGGAGTTTAGCAGAAAGGGAGAAAAATGTATTTGCTTTTACATCTTTTATTATAATCTTAATTGAGGAAAGTTGTTGTAACCTCAAAATGTTCGTCCTAAAAAGCACTGGCGCATTTATATTTAAAAGGCAAAAATCTTCCCAAAAGTAAATGTTGGAAATGTTCCTTCAAAGCAGCTAGGTACAGTCAGCCGCCAGTTACTTACATTAACATTACTCTCGTTTGTATAATGATAATGCTTTGGGGCGCTTGTTGGTCTAGCTAGAGTGAACAGTACCTACCTGCAGTCGGCTAAACGACAGAAAAATCTCTCCAATTTAGTTATGTATTTAAGTTAAACAGTTTCTGCTAATTCAGGCTAATTCAGCTCATGCATAAGCATAAGGATTTTCTTCCAAGAGCAAAAATATACCTCCAGGGTATTTGAATAGATAAGATACCGGGTACATCTCAAGTACTTATGTGGAAATGTAGGTGTACAAAGACAAGGATTTTTGTTTTTTTATATTAATAACGCTTGCTTAAAGGTAGGTTCGATCATATCATTTATAACTAAACATTATCTACAATTTTAAAATTAATAAGTATGCCATTATTATCGTCATTTACAAAAAAAATGATCTTCGATCCATACTACCTATGTATGTGATTAGAATATTAGTAAAAACATCCTACCAAACTTTTGCGATTTAAATATAAATAAGGATAATAATATGTAGTTCCTATCTCGCCTAACTGAGTGAGTCTTGGCATTAGTCACGTTGTCTAAGCCCCTCAAGCACAAATTATGATACATTACGCTACTAAACGCTCAATTGAACAAATTAAGCACAGCCAAGACTGTTTAGTAAGTAGATAGAGTTGAGTTTTTACGGTCCTTTAAATGTAAAGTCATTTAAACGAAACGGGGCTTATTTTTTATTCGTATTATATTTTGTCGATTTTTGAGGTGTCGCCTATTAGGTAGGTACTAGTAAAAAAAAGATAATTATATTAAACAAGGACAACATAAATGTTGTATTCTGAAATATTTCAATTCTCTAAACAGTTAAGCAAAACCACGGGTGGCGAGCTAGTGATTTATAATGTATCCTATCAAAATAACTAAGGGCTGACGGCATTTACGCATAGATTCATCTATAGCCTTAAGAATGCATCTTCATTAGAATAGACCAGTTTTAAATGGTCAAACCGTTTTGTGGTTCAATACTCATTGACCTGTGAACTTATAGTGTGTTGATGGGCATAATAATAGTCCTTCTCTACGCCGACTCTATTATTTAGTTGATTTTATTGTATTTATTCAACGGAGTGTGTAGAGTGGGTAAAACAAAAGTTATTATGTTGCTTTGTGAACTGTCTAGCAATATTTGCGTATTTAATATTTATTGAAACTTAAAAAGAAAACGAGGTTATATCACGAAAGATAGCTAATGCGTTAGAGAGCCCATATAAAAAGATACTAGATGTATATACTTAGTTTGCTCAGAACTGATATACCTACTTAATGTAATGTACATAGATAGATATTTTTACTATACATACCTATATTACACACAGACACTCGGAACAAATATTTGCAGAACGTAAAAAATGTTTGTCCCGAGGCGGGAATCGAACCCTTGCGTCGCAGGTGTGGACCTTCGCCTGCTGAGCCACAGAGGTCGTCATTGTGTTTAGATATGTCTTCAAAACTGATAAACATTATAATATCAACAAAAGTATAATAAGCCCATTATCTCCCCTATTTTGGTGTCTAATTTAAAATAATAAAACATAATATAGAGTAGACAAGTTCTACCCGCATTGTTATGAATTATTTAGAGTTAGACAATATTGGAACAAGGCCAATCATTTCGTTAAGATTAATAAACAAATAAAAATTAAAAATCATCACTGTTATTTTTATACAGATTATACAGATTAGGTACTTATACGTAATAGGTTTCATCGGAGAGACCCATAGAGTACCTAACGTAGTGCGACGTTATGTGATTTTTTATGGGGGTATTAATTTAGGAAAGCCTATAAAATTAAAATAGAAATTCAAATACCTATGGTATTTTAAGTGAGTCAATAATATTCTTAGATATTGTCTGTACCTACTATACATTATAATTTGTTATTAGTATTCACTGAATAAAATACCTTCAAATTAGCTTTTCTGACGAAAATAAATTAGGTTTAGTAAATTGGATATCTCGTGTAAAACTTAAAAAGAAATAGATTAAATCTCGAAGATGGTGGTCTTATAATATATTTTTTAAATTCTCTTCACTACATATATCAGAATATTATAAAAATATAGGCAACAAGAAAAGCGTAGATATACAATGTAATGTAAGTACATTATATACCCACATATATAGAAATCAATCCCTAGGCCTAAATAAAGGCTAGGCCGATTTAGGTGCTTTTAAAACAGTCAGATATTATATCTTAGCTTAGTTTATCTAGCAGACCCGCCTGCGGATTCGCCCGTTTTATTTCTATGATTTCTCACCTTTTAAACGTAGTAGCACAGAGAAGCTGTGCTGTGCACTACAACTGTTTTAAGCACCTAAATCGGCCTAGCCTTTATTTAGGCCTAGGTATTGATTTCTATATTATGTGGGTATATAATGTACATACTTAGATATATCTACGCTTTTCTTGTTGCCTATATATACGGAAAACTGTGACAGGAAAGTCTAGACTAAGAGTGTGGCAAAATGCGGCAATTATAGCTCAGAAAATCATAATAAGCTTGTGTGACACAAATCAAATTAATTCAGTGAACAAAAACATTGCCCAACCCACCGAAAAGTAACCCAAATCTCTAGGTACAAGTCTCGCCATAATTCATTTCACGTGTAATCTGCCCTTTATTCGTGACGCGAAGCGGTAAACTTGCATGCAGCGTTATTTAATCTGTGACTCGGTTAATTAATTGTTTAATTTACTCGCAAACTAATGGACTGAGCTTTGGGAGTGATGAAAAGTATGATTACATAGAAATGTTAACTTTGCCCACACGTTACGGTCGTGTTCTCATTTCTGAATAGATACTTACTAATGTCATCATTATAAGTCGCCTCTTTGACGCGATTTACTAAAATTGGTGTAAATAATATATTTACTCATCTAAAAATAAATGATAAGAAAGGAAGATATAAGTACATTTATTAATTACTATTACATAACATTTATAAAAGGATCCATGAAAGATCGTAACTTTGAAACACAGCACAACCTTCATAGTGTGGTAGGTACCTATAGTGAAATTTCTTGACTTTTGAATGAAGTGAAAATCATAGTCTAGGGCCTTAATTAAGCATATTCATTATTCATAAAAAAATAAACACCCGGTATATCTATACCCCATCACTAGCAAATACTTTATTTTTGGTGCGCAAAATGGGAATACTTCGAATCGGAAAGCCAAGTTTAATTAAGCGTTATTTCCAGTGGCGGATGCAGTCGACCCTCTTCTAAACCTGACCAGTGGATGGCGAGCAGACTTCGGGTGGGAGATCAACTGCTCCTGGTCCTTTGAGAACCAGCGCGACTCCTTGCAGTCAGTGAGGCTCAGTGACCATGATATGCAGTTCTTGGTTTACAGACCGGAGGTAAGATTAATATAGGATGGATTCCAATCATACAAATTGGAATCCATCCAATCTCAAAACCAGTTATTGGATGAAACGTATATTAAAGTTTCACAATAACACTATCTGTGCCTATGACATACGCTCGTATCTACGACGGTGCAGCAGCCTGTTGGAACTTGGGCTTGAATGTGTTAATCGACATATTGCATATAGGTTGCTCTAACTCGGATCACGCGTAAACTAAGTTTAGCGATAATTCAACACAATTTTACACATGGTTGACAATTATCATGGGGTGTTTTTCTGCAGCAGTGATATGTAGTCTCAACATCCGTTAAAGCAAATAATTAGTATTCATATAAAAACCTAATAGGTAGCACGGTTTAATGTAAGAACATTTCAATGTGTCGATACCTTGTCAGTACAGAGGAGAAAAACCTATTATGGACAGCCTTTCCACAAAGGAATGGTAGTTTTCATTACCTATACGCCGGTACGGATAAAACACAATAGTACAAACGGTTCCTAATAGGTATTGCTGTTTCAAAGTAAACCGAAGATTAAATTATAAACTGACTCAGATAATATTAATTCAGTGTGATCAAAGGTTAATTCTAGATGAAAGCCTAGGGTAGTCAACATTATTTAACGTAATGGAAGTCCATAGCCACTATTTAAGCTTGTAAAAGATCCAATTTAAATCATTTAAAACGGTTTACGCAGGTGGGTATAAACAAGGTCAAAACATGCTTTGGTTATTTCGGGTCAACTGACGTAGATCTCCCAATGTTCATCTCGTCATTATTTAAACCTTCCGGCCCTAAATGGATTGAAACAATTAAAATTTTGTTTATAAAGGTCGATTGGGCCGTCCTTTTGTTGCTTCCATTATGGTAATTGTGTACAAAATAAAGGATGAGTTAATAAAGTTGCTTGGAATAATAACCTGATGATTGGGTCATGTGTTGGGATTTAAAAGGTTTTACGGTTCAATTTCCAATAACTCATTCTAGGAATAATAATAACCTATGCTTTTAAAAGATCTTTGTTTTGCTAGAATTAGTGTGTAAACATTTAAGCTTTACAATTAGGAGTAAAGTATTTATTTTACCTTGAACTCAAAATAGAACGGATCTGCCCCAGGCATGACAAAGAAAAAAGCGTCTTTTATCAATTTAAAAGAAATCATTTTTTATTTTTTAGATACACGGTCCTACGTATCGCCAGTTATTTAAATTGCCAGAGAAGACAATACAAGTAGAATGTGACGAATCTAAAGGAAACTGTCTGATGACTCTGGAACCATATCAGCCTGTTACTGAAAACTTGAACTACGCTTGTGAAGTCTCTGGGGAGCGGCCATGGTTCAGAATAGCAAAGAAAACCGTCGACTTTCCAGCTATGAGTAAGTTGATCAAGTTGGCAAATTACGAAAGAAAAACCCGGAAATACTACGTTTTTTATTATTTTCGGTATTTCAAACATAAAAATAAGTATGGAGATAAAAAGTTGAGATGTACAAAACAGTACCCTAGCCTAGCCAACAAATTGAATAATTACCTCCTAGTAAGCATCGATCTATTTGAAGTCAATTTAATTAAAGATAGTTCTATTATATTTGTGAACATAACCTACCTACTTAATGAACGTGTTAGTAAAGTATAATATAAGCGGTACCTACCTCCATACGAAAGGATATACCTATAAAGCTAAGGAGTTAAAATATTGTCTGAACGCACAAATTTCAAAATTTTCAATATTTTTCTGGTTTGGAAGACCATTTTCTCGAAAATCCATTGTACACATACAAATATTTGATACAGTACTCACACGTTTTCAGTTCCTCCCACCAACGCATTGATTGAAGAGGCTCAGCGGGATGCCACTGGCACCAGGGTTGTGCTGAACTGTACTTCAAGTGGTCTGCCGGCACCAGTTCTTCTTTGGTCAATCGGAGAAACTAGAGTAAGCAATAAGGACAAAAAGCACGTCAATATGTGCTTGGTCACGAATTGTTCCTCTGGACAGGGCATAGATACCAAACAATAGACACATTTCTTAATTTAAATAACTTTTTAGGTCCCAGGAGACTTTGCCGGAAAGACGTGGAACGTGACGTCAAAACTGTGGCACTCTTGGTCCCTCCTGTCCTTTCCCTTCGACAATGCACCAGCCAGTTGTGCCCCAGAAAACAGCAAATCCGGCTCAACAGCTAAAGGATTAAAAGCAGTTTATAGTAGCTCTACGCAAAATAAAGGTGGGTCTTAAATCTTGAATCTCACTGATAAAAACTTAGCACTAAAAACTTTGCTCGCTAACTTTCCTTAAACCCTATTTCAAAGACTAACTTCGATAGATAACCAGTAGGAAATTTCTTTGGGTTCCTTTTAAATAAAGTGTTTGTTTGATTTGAACATGAGTGTTTTTATTTCAATAAAATTCTCAGCAAATTCTGAGGTTGTTCCCATACCTATAGCTACTGTGTAAAGTCAAGTCACTCTCAAGTTATAAATAAGCAAATAATCCTGAACCAAGGCATTCAAACTTATGGGTTTCTCTACTGGTATTGTTCTCTACTGAAAAAAGTGGGAGGACACTTGACTTTCATTCCGAAGGTAGTGAATCCCACCGCGCACCTTTGGTTTTTCTGCGTAAAAATATTAGCACTCTAACGCGGTGAAGGAAAACATATTTAATAACATAGGTACCGTACTAACTACTAACTGTAATAGTAAGTACTATCACTTAATATTTAATTAACACTATTTGTTACTATACAACTTTAATTCACTATCACTTTATTATTTTCAGGTACATTTAAAATAATAACATGTATTTTGGGAATGTTCATCTGGACAAGATAGTTTAAAGTGAATATTAAGACAAAGTGACTTAAATAAAACTAAGCTTTATGATTTGAGAGATTTTATTCAGGCATAGTATCGTTGTTAACGACTATTTAGTTTTACATAATAATTTTAACTAGTTTTACATCGGACCGCATAAAACTTATATTTGATTTGATTTAAAATTGAGAATGAACTAAATATTTTTAAAATATTTAGTTCAGGTAATTGCAATTGTTTCATAATTACTTTTGGACTTAATATAACAAGAATTCAAAGTAAATAGGGATATTACATTTTTTGAAATATATAAACAAAATATTCCCACGACAATCAAAAGAATTGTTTCTTGCGTATAAACAAAACATATTTTCATATTTTATAAGCAAGCAAATAATTGGTATTGATAAGGTTTATATTTGCGATCCAATGTAAACCAACACATCTATAGTTATTTAGGTATTAAGTATTTTATGAGATTCTTAGTTTACATCCAATACAAGTTTACATAATACATTACAGTATATGATTGATAAAAATTAATTAAAATTCATAATTTTTAATCGGAAATTATTGTACAATAGATGTGATCTTAATTCTTTTACTTTAGAATACCTTTGATCGATTTTTATTTGAAAATATTGAGTAATTGTTGACATTTCATAGTTATTATTAGTATTTTAAAGGACTCGGAATTGTATTGAGGTATTAAGATTTTAATAGTAATAGGCATTTTAAAGTACATTTTATAGTAGATAACCATGAGTATTTTCTCATGGTTGTACCAAAGATATTCTAAAGTTTGAAAAAGTGAAGATATCTCAGAATATATTTAAAAGTGCACGGAATTTATACGTGTAAATTGTAAATAAACATCTTTGGACGTTGTTTCGAGAATAATAAGCATAAGTTTAACTTAAGGATGCATCTTTAGATGCAGGATTAAATACTGATTGACTAGGTCCATAGATTCGTTTAATTGTATTTTGACACTATTTGAGCTGTCTTTTATTTAGAGTGAGGTTTATTTCTAAGACCCCTCGCAAACTGCAGACTTTCGATCGGCCGATATTTTGGTCGGGTTGGGCTGTTAGCGCGCACACTACTCCAACTAAACAGTTGGGTTGGTGGTGAGTGCGCAAACTAGGCAACAGTCGGCCGACGATATTCAGTAGGGCGTGCAAAACCGGTTTCCGGTTTTCAGAAAAACCGGAAAACCGGACGAAAATTTACCATTTTTCAAAACCGGTTTTGGGAGACAAAACCGAAGTTGATTTCGGTTTTCCCGTCAATGAATTAAATTTGGATTTAAATCCAATTTTTCGAACTTAAGAAATATTATGTAACGAATTATACATGGAGATAATCACAAAAGTTCGAAATTGGTAAAATCTTCAAGGAAATCTCCCCTAAAAGCTGATGAATTTTATGTTTTTTCTGTGTTCCTTTAAAGACATACTTCCGCAGGACTATGTTGTGGCTATTATGTCTTTAAAGGAACAAGGAAAAGACATAAAATTGCAATTAGAATGACGCACACGATGATCAAAAATATTATTTTTGATTTGATCGAGTAATTTAAAATTTTATATTATAAGTTCATGTTAACTAAACAATTAATTTGATCTACTTAATAGGCATAGGTTGATTAAAACAGATAATAAATAGGTTTTTACCTATAAAATTGCTGTTTTGCAGTACTGGTTTTTGAAATCATAATAATTATTTTTTGGCTTATAATTCTATAAATAATGGCATTCTTTTTCCAAAAGCAGTCATTTGCTTTTTGATTAATGGTAAATTTTCATCGAATTTCAATCTTTTTCGTCATCATGGATACGTAAAAAATTCGAGTAATTACGGAATTTGAGTACTGTCGTGACTGCAACGTGGCACAAGCGGCACATAACATCAACAACGTTTACGCAGTTAACATTACAAACCAACAAACCACCTCCCATTGGTTTGCTTGCTTCCGTTCTGAAAATTTCCACCTCAAAAATGGTCTTCTCGCGGTCGTCCGAAGACCTTTGTTTGCGATGATAAATTCAAGACGATTATGGAAGCTGATCACAATCTACGGCTGAATTAGCTGCAACTCTTGACGTTAGCCTCGAAACAATAGTGGTTAATTTGCGTCAAATCAGCAAGGTAAGAGAGGTTGACAAATATGTGCCCAACAAATTGAATAATTGCCAGCGTGAAATAGGCGTCGACACGTGCCTTGCACTGCTCAACAGACACACAAATGAAGGAAATTTGAATACCAAGTTGGCTGGATCCTGGTTCAACACCTAAACAATGCCCTAAACGTAACCATATACCCCTATAAAAATCACTGATTATTACTGTTTGGCCGCTACTACCTACTACTACTACTAACTAGTAGCGCCGGTGTGATTCATCACAGCTTCTTATCAAACGAGTTGAGTATTACTGCAATTATGTGTACTGAGAATTCTTCTTCTTCCTCGGTTCCTCACTGCTGAGGATCGTGACCACGTACAATCAGCCCCCACTGTGTACGGTCATATGCAGAGTGTAGAGCGCGGTGCAAGCTGCCTTCACCGGCCTGTTTGATGGTATCAGACCATCTCGTAGGAGCCCTGCCCTGTGCATGTTTTCCTTCCATCTTTCCCATGATGATCTGCTTCTCCAGACAATGCCCAGAACCGCATAATGTGCCCGAAGAAGCTAAGAGCTCTTTTTCAGCATGTTGTAGAGCCGTGTGGTGGTTATGAGCTCTTCTAGGATCGAATCATTGGTTCTCATGGCCGGCCATGGTATACGCAGCAGTTTACACCAGCACCACATTTCAAAGGCTATCTTGCTGCTGTCACGGGATCTAACTGTCCATGTTTCAGCTTCGTATATATACATGGAATGAACCAGTGCACGCACAAGGTGTACCTTCATTTTCCGCCGAACGCCTCTAGTGTGAATAACTGTACTGTACTGTAAATAACTGAACACAATGACGGGGAAACTGGCACATCACCAACCAGCATTGGCCAATCGCAAGTCTCTGCGGCTTCTAAACGTCAACGCACGACCTCATACTGCACAGCAGACGGTCTCCAAGTTGCAAGAACTGGGGTAACCTTCCGTCTTTCGTCTTACTCACCAGACCATGCGGCTACAGGTTACTACTTTTTCCAGAATTTGGATAACATCTTGGGACCTCAAAACCGAAATTAAAAACCGGTTTTGACAACCTTCCGGTTTTGCACGCCCTAATATTCAGTTTTTAAACTACCTGTTGAAGAGAGCTGTCTCATAATGGAAGTTTCTCGTAGTAAAATATTGTCCAGAAATATTATAATTGCTCTCATACAACGGAGGAGAAAAATCAAGAAGAGAGTCTGAGAGTATTGTGTGCATCCCATCTACAGTACTAGATTATTAAATGGAAAATTTTACACGATGCATTCAAAATTACTAGATTACCCGAAAATTAAAATAAGATTACGTTTCTACAACGAGCGATTGAGTAGAATTGGACATAATGAAAGAATGCACGACCTTCCGGCTCCAAAACTCGGAGCGAAGTGAACCATCGGCCGACTAAACAATCGGTCAGTGTGCGCGCTTGCAAGGAGCTCCATACTAATATAGCAGTCGGCCGATAGTTTGATCATCTTTCAGTTTGAACGCAGTTGAGAAGCCTATCAAACTTATTTATCGGCCGATACCAAATCGTTGTAGTATGCGGACTTGCATACATCTTCATACTGATTATAAGCCCGACCAAACTATCGGCCGATCGAAAGTCTGCAGTTTGCGAGGGGTCTTAAGCTGTACAATATTTTAGGTTCGAGGCAAACTGATTTCCATTTTTATCAAATTTTATGTTGAAAAAAGATATAAAAGTAGACAGAATCAGTCGGCCTTTGCTTTATACCCAAGGTAAATTTTTGTTCATATTTTTAACTGACAAATTTATTTTAAATTCATATAATATAAAGACAGAAAAAAGAAAATGAGAGTTGTTTATTCCTGTTTTCTATGTTCCTGCTAACTAAAATATTATATTTTATTATTTTTAGAAATTATTATTCGTTTGACAAAACAATTTACTTACTGCATCCAATTAATATATCTAATTTAAACGTACAGTTATTCAATAAAAATCTGTAAATTTAAATGTTCTGAAGTAAATGAATTTGCAAAGTTTACAACGTTTTAAATAGAAGTATTATCTTTATTCTAAGACAAAATAAATGCATTTATGAGGAATGACTTTGGCTAATGATTTCTATTAATACTATCACAGTGCCATCTTAATTTGTTCTAACAATTTTAAGAAGAGTAAGCATTGAGATGATGAAGACATTGTATAATGTATTATTACAGAGATTACGTGTTTTTAAGAATATGTGTAAAAATAAGCGATAAATGTCAACAACCGTTTAATGATTGTATACTTATCAATTGACTAGAGTTTATCAGGTGTCAACTGTTTCTTAAATAAACGTGATATTATACTTGAAAGTACCAAACACTCACGTTTTTTCAAATAAACGTTATAAGAATGACAGAGATATAGATATTTTTATTTCAAGTTAGACCTGTGTTACTGAAAAATTGTTAGAACTAACAAATAAGACAGAGACAGATAATCCATCAGTCACCCACCCGCCCCTGGCAAGGAATTACATATTAAATTAATTTATCAACAGATTGCAATCACAAGGTGCACCAGAACATAGAACCCGCAAGAAGATAAATATAATATTTTCCACGGTTTTGGGGTCATATATTTTGAATTCAGATAATTATATTTAATACAAACTGACCGCCCGGATTTGCCCGAAGTTTTAGGCATAGCTGATGATAATATTGTATATGTTATATAAAGTTCAGATACACCTTGTATGATAGAGGCCATTACAGACTAGAACACGACACACGGTGCCAAAAGAACTCTTAAGTATTATAAAATTATAAATAAAGGCACGGAAGTATACATAAAACTATGAACTCTATACACAACAATTAAAAAAGCACTTTATGACTAAGTCTCACTGAATGGGGAATGTTTGTGCAATAGACAAAATGGAATTCTAATAAAAAATAACTAACTTATTGACTATACTAGGTATACTGGCATTGACACCATTTCCAATAAAACTTAAGTTTGAAAATGTTGTAAATGCCACTAATATTATGCTCAGAATTCCATAAAAACCACCATAGGTGTATAATGAGAAGACTATCTTAATACTATATAAATACTAAATCTCGGATTACAGACCTAAAGGCATAATGGAGCGATTTGTACAGGCGAATGAAGCGATAGGGTATTAGAAACAATCAATTTACTAATAGAGGATTTTGTAGGAATCAAAGTATGGTAAACTCGCCATAATTACGTTAAAATTTACAAACAAAATCAACCTTGAACAGCATTATATTAATCACCATAATATAAAAACGTGAGTAATTAATTCCGTTGTTATAAAATGTACCATAATAGTTCACTCGCCTTTACATCTGCGCATCTCATTATTTGTATTCTGTAATCTGAGCATTTGACAATAAATGTTTGACTAGAAGTGTTATATTTGGCTAAGTTCTAAATTAATTATTGTTCGATAATAATTCTGCGATACGACCGACGTTGCGACTGTGCGAATTTGTCAGCGTCAAAATATGAATACGCAAAATTGTATCGCCAAAATAACTAGATCGTAAAATCACACAAATTACATTATTGTAACGAGTTTATTTTAGTCTTTTTTACTTTATTGTATACTCTAATGACCGAATGGGTTTTATTTACGTATGTAACAGATCCAATCAAGATGATTTCTGACAGTATTAGGGTTTTTTCCATGTTTATAATGAAAAAAATATTAAATAAACACGATTTTCTTTTTGATTTTATCTCTCTTATGCAATGGTAGTACGGCTCATGATAATTATGATTTCTAAGTCTTTCTAATATATATTATGTAACTTTTTTTGCATCTAGAATACAACATTTTATAAGGATACGAAGCCTTTTGTTATATTTACTGACTCTCATAATTAATATTAGTAGCTAGCCTTTATAGACATAATGTCATCATAGACAATTAATTATTTTGTAAGTCAAAGCTTTCTGCGAATTATCACGAACCTGAATTCCAAAGTATAAAATTTAACTAACCAGTCACTAGAAATATTTCAAATAAAGATTTTCCTTTAATAACACTTAACTTTCCCACGCAAAATTTCGGTAAAAATCAGATGAAAAACATACAGATTTCCCGAAATTTCACCTTACCATATGATACTGATATTTCACCAATTGGTCTCTCGTCATTCTTGATCTAATTGAATCAGCCTTTTATTTTATTAACATTCCATCAAAACACATTTAGATAAAAATGGAGGGTACTAATTTAACACCTATATCTAAAAAACCGCTAAATGCAGGATATTCAATAGGGTACAATAAGGCAAAAATAATTGTTTAGGTGGTATTTACTTACTAAGAAATAGGACTACGAGGACAGTTGTCGAGGAAATAATGAAGATGTTCAAGAAACTTTAAAATTCGCCAGTAAAAAAATCGGCCTGATATCACTTATATATTGTCGAATGACAAATACAATACAAATGCTTAGTACAAAGTCATTTTTTGCCAAAGTAGCTGAAAACTGAATGCAGTTTCGATAATGAACACTTTTTTATTTTTAATGATTGCATTTAACTTTAATGTTTTAAATTAAATGTGTAATAAAACCACAAAAAAAACATTGTTATCCACGAAACTTAACTGTTCCATGTCAAGACTTAGGCCTCAGATCTTGTGCAATAAATAACTAATAAAAGGTAATCAAAACAAGTCAGCTAAAATATAACGACTATTTTGCTGAAGTCCTCTTTGTTAGTAGATAAATAAGGTTAGGGGATACTAGACTAAAAAGTATAGGTATTAGGACTAAAAACTAGGGCACTAAGGCGCAGTTTGTAACCAAGCTCTCAAGCCCCTCGCCCGTTCTGATACTCCACCGTCGGAATTGTCTTGTATCATTGGATCTGGCTGAAAATGCATAATATTCTGCTTCATAATAAAGTCATGTCTTGCAGCAATTTGAACTGAGAGTGATGAGTGAATGAGAAATATAAATTATATAATATATACTATACTTTTGTATAAGTTACGACTGCAAGATCAGTTCGCTCATTGAGTTGTTGCTTAAAACTAAATTTCTACGGTAATTCATAATTAGGAGAATATAATATCAACCAGGTTGCCTATCAAAATGTGGTCGCTAGTATATAGCTTGTTCCTAAGTCTTTCAAAATAAGACAACCACTACTTATAATCTAAACTAGCAGCAACAATGTACGTAGCCCGTTTTATTATAAATGGTGTTTGGTTCTGTAAAATACGAATGTAACGATTTATGAATGAAACTTACGGCTGATAAAGTCATCCTGGTTTGAGAGTTAGTGGCAGCATTGCAAGAGCTGGTTTCTGGTGATGTTAAAACAAACAAAATTCAATATTCATTCATTTTATTCATCATTATTCATTCATAAATGAATACACCATGTATAGAAGCTTAGCCTTGATACCTCATTCGGGGCCTGAAAGACTCATCTACTAAACCGCGCGTTCCGTGTCACGTAACTTAGCGGTGTTGAATGATAACGCTGTGTCTAAGTGCGTAATTGTTTGTAGCTTTTAATATAAAATTAGAATAAATTTATAAGAGAACTCGTAGTGTCTAGATAAACCTAACATTATACGGATTTAAGACGCTACTAACCATTTAATGTACCAAATTTTTTACCAATAAATACTATCTATCTATCTAATATAAATAAATTAATATTGCTGGACAATTCACACAGCGACATCTATCCCCGTGGTAAGCTCTAAGCTTGTGTTTCGAGTGCTAGATTTCTGATATTAATATAATATAATTAATATGTCACCTATTACAAAGGTTGCCTGGAAGAAATCGCTTTAAGTGATAAGGCCGCCCATTGTTACACTTTTTTATGTTCTCTATTTTTTTGTTATGTGTTTTTTTTGTTTTTGTGGTGTACAATAAAGAGTATTTGTATTGTATTGTATTGTCACCTGTGTGTGGTCTGTGCGCGTCCAGAGCCCGCCAGATGTCCCTGACGTCGGCGTGCAAGGCGCGTAGAGAGCGCAGCACGGCGCCGCCCGCGCGCTCGCTGCCGGCGACGCGCGTCGAACTGCAAGACGACGCGGAACTAGTGCCTTCCTGCTGTAATACCGAGAATAACAATGTCACTTAGCAAGACATGGTGCGGTAATGAAGTGGTCATAGAAAGGGTGATAGGGTGAAAGGTGTTATGTCCAAGTTGCCGTCGATCGGATCTCCTAATAATATCCGGCTCGAAGGACCAAAAATATGTTGGGGACACTTTTTGTAAATGATAGAAAATATTGATTGATTTAATTAATTTATTGTAAACCAAAATTCATGATAATGATAAGTTAGAGTACACGCCTACAATGTACGAGGTAAACATGTGAACTAAATAAATCATAAATGGTAAGCTGCGTGATTGATGATTTGGCATTAAAATAACGAACAATTAAGATGACGATAAAACTGAAAATAGACGAAGCTCAATAAAATCTGAAAAAGCCTGCAAACAATCAATAACAAATAAGACGAAAATGTAAAAAAGGTTCAGTATTCCAATACGCATACAACTAAAAGTAGCAAACGATTCGAAGAATGCATTAGTGACGAAGAAACGAAAATCACGAGACGATGGAAAACAAAAGAAAATAGGTGAGATAAAACGCCAAGAAGCAAATAAACGAAGACAAATAATATGTGCTCAGGTGCTTAGCTGACTCCAAAGATCTGACCACTAGCAATAATACGGATAAATATCGATCACTAAAATAATGCACTGTAAAAGTTTTTGTGCAGTAATAAAGAATCATCTTATGATTTTGTAAATAAATATACAGTCTACGCGGATTCTCCTTTCGTCTAGTAAACAGCAACGAGCAATAGTTTTCGTTTTGTTCGGGCTCAAAACGGGCTCTTTTACGTTGAATTTTAGTCAACCGTTTCGTCCCAAAACGTGAGACTTCTTCAGGACATTTGGTCCTGATCACCGCAAGGACACGGATCACTATCAACACGGATATTTAAAGTGTTGAAAAAAATCGAGAATCAGAATTTACGATGGGGCTAGATGTTTAGTGAGAGAGATGCTGTGTGAATTGTCCGGCAATATTTAAAGGGTCGAAATTTATCCGCACAAATGGTCACCCTACTCCTCTAAATCCCTAACGCATGGTCACCCTAACCTGCGCGGTGGGCGCAATGAGCGGCGCGAGCTGTTTGAGCGCGCGCTCGATGTGCCGCAGCCGTATCTCCTTCTCGCCGAGCAGCGCGCGCGCGCGGTGCAGCGCCACCTCCAGCTCCGTCGACTCGCGCTCCTCCTGGACATATCACCTGTTCTACAACTGGAAGTTAATCTGTGGTATGTAGTCCTCTTTATGGTTTTCGATATGCGAACCTTGCATTCATTTCGAGCATGATTTTATGGCTGGGGAAACCAAACTTGGCTTTAAAGACGTAGAGTCGACGGGCAGGCTTAGCAGTAAAGTTGATTTTTGGAATTATACGTTAGGTCTGTTCTTGCGGAGTTCAGGGTTTTCTTGCTGATGTTGAGAAGATAATCTAGGTTACTACCGTCACAATGACCTTCGCTTTTGATTGGTGAATTTTCAAAATAGGTTTAGACTATTTTGACAGGCATCAAGGTACCCATTAGTAAGTTCTAAGTTGGGTAGAACAAAATAAAGTTAACTGAGGGCTATCCCTTTTTTAAGTCGATTAAAGATCACACAGTCTGTTGTATACTCACAGATGGAGCCCTATGAGGCGACAGTGTAGCCCTATTCTCCTTGAGCGCGGCGCGGCGTCGCTTCAACACAGCGCGCGCGCGCCGCATGCCCTCCCGCTCCACCAGCGCGCGGTGACGGACGAACTGCTCGGGCGTGTCCGCTGTTGTTGTATACTCACAGATGGAGCCCTATGAGGCGACAGTGTAGCCCTATTCTCCTTGAGCGCGGCGCGGCGTCGCTTCAACACAGCGCGCGCGCGCCGCATGCCCTCCCGCTCCACCAGCGCGCGGTGACGGACGAACTCTAGCTCGGGCGTGTCCGCTGTTGTTGTATACTCACAGATGGAGCCCTATGAGGCGACAGCGTAGCCCTATTCTCCTTGAGCGCGGCGCGGCGTCGCTTCAACACAGCGCGCGCGCGCCGCATGCCCTCCCGCTCCACCAGCGCGCGGTGACGGACGAACTCTAGCTCGGGCGTGTCCGCTGTTGTTGTATACTCACAGATGGAGCCCTATGAGGCGACAGCGTAGCCCTATTCTCCTTGAGCGCGGCGCGGCGTCGCTTCAACACAGCGCGCGCGCGCCGCATGCCCTCCCGCTCCACCAGCGCGCGGTGACGGACGAACTCTAGCTCGGGCGTGTCCGCTGTTGATACTGTACCTGCAACATATTTATTTATATATAACACTAGCTGACCCCGCGAACTTCGTACCGCCTAGCAGTCAATGAATTTCGCCCATCCCCATCCCCATCCCCATCCCCATCCCCATCCCCATCCCCATCCCAGTCCCCATCCCCATCCCCATTCCCATTCCAATTCTAATCCCCATCCCCATCCCCATCCCCATCCCCAATATAATAGTAATAAACAATAAATATTGCTCGACAGTTCACACAGCAACATCTAGCCTTTCTATCTAGCATCTAGATTTCCCTACGGGGAAAAATAGCCTCTGTCTTTAACCTGCATTCAAACTATATCGATACCAATTATAATGTATTTTTTCATACCAAACTATTATAATAAAATAAAAATACGATACAATCTTATCTTACCAAGTTCATTAAATGGATAACGAAGACTGTAAGCGGGTTGGCACGCTAAATCAGGGAACTGATCTTCTAAATCATCCAGTTTCCTGAGCTGTTGCCGCAACGATTCCAACGGACTCGACCAGCCTTCACCGCGCCTGTGAAACCATCACCTGTATGAATATAGGGGAAAAAATACTTGTTTATCATTTATTGATCCGATAAGACCGTGTTGACGACGGCTAAAATGATGATGATGATTTATCGGCTAGTACAGTCACCAGCATTAATATCTGACAATGTACAGCGCCGCAAAAATATGTGACACAGATTGCCAGCAAAAACATGTGATAAGGTAACGTGCATAATAATCTGATGCTTTCGCGGCGGTAAAAATATATGACATAGTCAACAGCATTAACATCTGACAACAGATGAGCGTAATTATCTGACATGCCCCGACAGCGAAATTATGTGACGATACATTGTCATCAGATCGTCATTTGATCCGTCTCTTATGGCTGATTTAGACAGGGTCAGTAGACAACTCAGTCGCAGCGCCAATGTCGGCGCCGCGACTGACTTTAACTGTTTACATGAAGTAAGTAGTAGTGATGCGTTTCTCACGGTGACCACACGTGTGTGAAGTCAGTGGGAAAAATGAATTCGCGAAAAGAAATGAAACGACGATTTAATTATTTGTTGAAAAATTTATCAATTTTGCTGTTGAATGAGTTAATAGAAATGGTAGAAAATGAGATAACTAAAAATTAGATAACGCTGTTGACCGCATTTCTTTATTGCGGTAATTTAGGGATTTAATATCCCAAAGGCACTCGTTTTCGCCATATAATTGCACCAATTTTAATGTTTCGTCTTCGCTAAGCTTACGCGTCATTTTTATCGAAAAAAACGTGGTCACTCTACAACGCAGCGGCAGTGACTAACCACGTACTGACTTGTCTGTTTACACGGGGTTTATTTGGCTGGCGCGGGGGTGCGCGGGTGGCGGGGGGCGCCAACTGACTTCAAAATATTCGTGTCCGAATATTCAAGTCAGCGCTGACTTCAAGCCACTGTACTGACTTCAAATCAGTTTACACAGGGTTTTTGTCGGGTCAGCACTGACTTGTCTCTATTTCGAAGTCAGTCACTGACCCTGTATAAACCAGCCATTAATTTCACACACTTTTTCAGTTACCTCGTGGTTTAATGGCTATAGTAGGCGCTTCGTAATCCGAAGTCCGCGAGTTCGAGTTGCACCGGGTGCCTTCTTTTTTTAAAGTTTTATTTAAAATGATTTAATGTTAGAGTATATACTTCTCACGCAGGTATTATATTATAGATAAAACATTCCTAAAATTTCATTAAGATTCCTTGAGGAATTGGTGGAATTCATATTCAGATTCTTTTTGTAAAAAGATTCTTAACATTACGATATTGAATCTATGAGCGACACAGATCGGAGGGCAGTAGTCAAAGTTAAAGTGTATTTAAAACTTTTTCATGGTTTTGAGATCTTAAAGAGTTTTGATTTATTTATGAAAACTGTCATAAATTATGTCATGTCAATTCATGAAAAGTAAATTTAAGATATTTCATAGAACAAACGAATCACTACGTTTTTATGCTTCTTAACCCTACGTTGCTCTCAGTGCTATATCACAACCGATATAATTTTTTTTTAATATCTTTTCAGTATTCTTATTATTTAAAAAAAAAATTGACCATATTCCGCATACCCTGCGTATGATATTTTAAAATATAGGTAGGTAGTTCATTGCATGTTTTGCCATACCTACATATAAAAAAAAAAAAAAAATAAAAATAAAAACATACCTACATATATGGAACTAAATATAAAAGCAGTTTTTCCCTTAAACTTAATTTATATGAAATTTTTGAATCAATTTTAAATATTTCTTCTTTATTTTACTTTATTTATCTAGAACACAAATATGACCATCACAAATATTTTTTAAGAAAAATAATCATGCAGTTTAGGGTTAAGGTTTAGGAACTTATTCTTTCATAAATTCACTATTATCTAATATTAAAGTATATCATACGGTTTGACTTTTCATTTATAAAATCAATCAGAAATAAAAGGCAGACTATGAATTTTAACATTTCATGTGAAATTTAGTTCAGAAAACTTGGCATTTATTTATTTATTTATTAATAAAATCCCCAGCCCTTTCATTTTTCTTATACCTGAGCTTACGGCCAAAAAAATAATAAATAAAATAAAATCAATAAATATTGCTAATTGCTAGACAATTCACAAAGCAACATCTAGCCTCGTGGTAAGCTAGAATCTTGTGTTACGAGTGCTAGATTTCTGATAATACCTAATAATATACATACACATTTAAGAAAGTTACTTAAAACACAGGAAAAGCCGTGTTTGGAAATTATACTTTTAATATCAAAATAACACTGAGGCTACTCTTTGCCGCAGAAAAATACAAAAATCCGCATTAATATATATTTTAGCGCAGGCAAAGCCGCGGGGCGGAACGCTAGTATTACCTATATCTTAGGGTCTACAAAATGAATTTCAATTTATAGAAGTAATTTGATGTGTCAGATGTTTATGCGTTTATTCTATTGTCAAATCATTTTGCAGTAACAGTGTCACATAATTTTGCTTTCGGGGCATGTCAGATAATTACGCGCTCATCTGTTGTCAGATGTTAATGCTGTTGACTATGTCATATATTTTTACCGCCGCGAAAGCATCAGATTATTATGCACGTTACCTTATCACATGTTTTTGCTGGCAATCTGTGTCACATATTTTTGCGGCGCTGTTCATTGTCAGATATTAATGCTGGTGACTGTACCAGCCTATAAAAATTGTATTTGATATCATTAAATTCTCTATTGAATTGGGTGTAACCTGTGATGATAAATAGGTTTGTGTGAAGTAAATAAATAAATTTGAATATTTACATAAATATAATTCGATTTTTTTATTTATCAGGTAAAAAGAAACTGTTGTCGTGTCATAAAGTGAAGAGAAATAAATCATTGAAAAAAAGTTGTCATGACATAAAACAAACAACCCGAATCGTATAAAAAGTATACAAGATTACTTACTTAGGGGAATAATTGAGTCTAGACGTAGATGCTGATTTTAATCTTGTAAAGCAACGACGCCTACCATGCCCTGTAAATAAGGATTTGATATTTATTTAATCAAATAGTTTTAGTAATAGACACTTTACAGTATTAAATGATTTGGAGAAAGGTTACCTCCTAACTCGTTGAAAGATATTCTTTTTATTTTCTATTAATTTTGTTCCCAACTCGCACTTGGCCAGCGTGGTGAATTGAGGCCTAATCGAGATGAGAGATCGTCAAGAGAGAAGACCCTGTATCCCAGCAGTGGGAAGGTAAAAAGGTGTGAATTCTGTAAGTGGGCTTCTTAAGTTACTATAAGTTTTGAATATCTAGACTCATATTTACAAGGATTATGAATGGTTTATGTAGTATATAAATATAATACCGTTTAAAGACTCTTTTGGTTTTTCGTCAGCCGTGGTCGCATCTGAGGAATCCTGGCAATCAGTGGTAGCACCTGAAATAAAATAAAAAAAAACGAATATTATAAGCGCTTATGTCATTAAAGGCATTGATGGATGTCTGTTACTCTTTCACACTAAAAGTCCAAAACGGATTTCAATAGCGGCCCATAGACTAACGTTCATTCCTTCCGGCTTATCCCGTGTACAGATAAGCGACGGGATTAAATAAAACACGACGTGAAGCGTCTCGGTGTTATAATACCGTCATTCTTTCCGCTATTGCAAATACACTGGCGTTCATTCCGTAAGGATTGTACATTCCGGCAGGAATGAACGTTAGTCTATGGGTAGCTAACGTGTCCAAGTGATCTTTAGGATCTTATTGAAATAAATGACATAAATCTTTATTGAATCTTTACAGCAATAATATGGCGCGCCTCATTCATCAAAATAGCAATTTACTGCTTGAAAACACTTCGATCTGCGAAAAAAAGCCCCGAAGCTACAATGATAGAGGTCTGGGACACAGAATAGGCTATTTAAATTATTGCTCCAATCAAAAGTCCAAAGACGTGACCCCACACAAACGCGGACGGAGTCGCAGGCACCGCTAGTATAATAAAAAATAATAATAAGCAAGTAACAAAACAATACCATTATCTCTGTCTTGTCGTTTACGATGCCGCGTGTTGAGTGGCTCCCGAAAAGCCACGGCCGTTCGACGGTGTGGCCTCTTACTTGCCGATGTTTGAGACGTGTCTGATTGTAGCGTCTGAAATAGGAACGTTTCAATTGAATGAATGAATGAATGAACAATTTATTGTACTTATAAATAAACATAGAATAAAAATACAAAACTTAATACTATTTAAAGACAAAAAGTACAAGGGGCGGGGCGGGGCATTGATCGCAGTTTCACTTTCAAAATTTTCGTGAATTACACTGTTCATTTTGTAACGGGAATTACTCTGAAAAGACTGCTCTTGTTGTGGTCGAAACGTCGAGTGTTTAAGCTCCTGTGTAAATACATGAGTAATTCCCGATGTTACAAAATTATCACAGATTATTTATTAATCAGCTACTTTTTATTATTATTATTAGCCTGCACTATCCCACTACAAAGGCCTCTCTTTTTACCGCGGGAGCCACCCTTTTCACACCTCACTTTAATTTTTTTGCCGCGGGAGAATTTATTAAAACAATCAATGCAGCGGATGGTAAGCTAGTTAAAAACTTACGTTATCTCTCTTGAAGCGCCACTCGTCATTATTATTATCCGTGGACTTGTGCGGCGCGTTCTCAGAGTGCGACGTTTCGTTGTCGTTGCCCCTGACGACGGGCCGCGCCGGTTCGGCCGCAACCGATGCACTTATTGATGTCTCGTTCAGTTCCTTGCATCTGCCGAAGTTTTATATAAAAAATACTTTTATGCAATTAAAATTATATTAGAGAAAAATGTATTTTCTAATAGTTCTATTCTATTTGTGAGGTTAGCACGTAGCAGGTAAATTTTTATTTTTTATTATTTGAGATTTGAAGAACAACTTTCTTAAACTAACTTAATATCTAACACCAAAAATACTGATTGAATAAAAGTGCGGGGCGGGGTATTGAACCCACGACCTTCGGGGTAATAAATATTTATTTATGTCAGCATTTTAATTATCACAAAAAAATTACCTTTCCAAAGATGGATTCCCCTTATGCGAATTTGACTTTTCAGTTTCTGAGCCCGTCGTCATGCTCATCTCCCGACGCTTATTGCGCCGTTCCAAAGACATCTGCGAAATAACACAATGTTAGTTTTGCAACGCATGTATCTTCTGGTCTAGACGGAGCGGTATCGACTGAAAATTTTACGAAGCGAAGCGAACCGCAATGCGACCACGGGGAACAGCGCGGCGATCGAAGCGAGCCGTGCTTATGACTAGAAGAATGCCCCCTCAAAAAATCTGACATGGGTATCGAATAATACCTACAGGGGTACGGATTACGAATTTGATGAAGGCGGGTGTGGGTCGGATTGACGACAAGACAAGCGAAGCAAACCTAGCACGACCACGGAGAACAGGGTGCTGTGACCCCACTTCCCCAGGTCCCCCTGAATACCCTCCCCTATCAAAAATAAAACATGTAGGTACAATTTAAGGACACACTTACTCCAAACTAGATGACTTATATACCTTGACATCGTGCTTCAGCCTAGCATACTTCTCCTTGAGACAGCGGTACTTGTCCTGCAGGCGCGGGTCGGCCCCGCCCCCGCCCCCGCCCCCCGCGCGCTCGTGCGCGAGGCGCGCGCGCAGCTCCGACACGTGGCACAGGTGCTGCGTGCGGATTCTTTCCACCTGCGATACAACATTCAATGAATCATTGATATAGATTATTTAAATAAAATAACTAAAATAAAAAGACGTTCATTTTGACATCATCACACACCAAAGGTACAAACCCAAGGATAGAAAATACTTATAACTAGATACAAATAAATTATTCTTTTATTTATTAATTTGAGTTTATTTGGAAAATTAACAGCTAAATCTCAAACATAAACGTAAGTATCTAAAAACATAAAACCAACGATCAGCCAGCCAGGTTCTCAGGGATCCATACTAATATTATTAAGCTGAAGAATCTCAGGTACATTTATCGAGGAACGTTATAGGCTACTCAATTTAAAAAAGGTGTGTAGATAACGTAATAGATATTCTAATGAGTTTGAATGATGTGCTTTTTCAACAGATGGCGCTGATTGATGACAATATCCCAACTCATAAACACTTTCAAATGCTTACTGAAACATTGTGGGTGCAGCGGAGTTTATGAATTAAATTAAATATTAAATAAAATAGAAATTTAAAACTTACTTCAGCTCTATAATCATGCCTCATCTCAGCGATTCTAGACGCGTGCTCTTCTTTCAACGAATCTATGGTTTCTCTATTTGCCTCCATCAACTTAACACGTTCCCTGCCCAAGCTCTCTTGTAATTGTGCGTGTAACTCGGTGAGGGATCTTTCATTCTCTGAAAAATTATTAGTATTATCATGGTAGGTTTGAGTAAAAAACAAATGAAATAAACTTGTAATAGGCACACTTTGAGAGACGGAGCACACTCGACTTTCATACCGAAGGGCGTGGGTTCAAACCCCGACGCGCACTTCTGGATTCTACTTGAAAATTTATGTGTGCTTTAAAAAGACGTGCTCTAACAGGGAAGGCAAATATCGTGCGTGGAAACCGGCATGTTTTGGGAGCTTTAAAATGTTTGAAGGACACAAGTCATTCCCAATCCGCACTTGGCCAGCTTGTTACTAGATGTCGCTTTGTTTTTTTAAGTGAGAATCAATCACTAAAATAACAAATAATATTACGTAAGAAACTAAAATTTATGTTTCATGTGCTTTTGTGTGGCGAATAAATAAATAAAGCAATGTATCAGTACAGTACCTATTTCTAATTGTCGCTGTTTCTCCATCAGCCTCGCGTTATTCTGCGCCTGCAAGTTCTCCAGGTTGTCCTTGTGTTGTCGCTCCGCCAGCGCCACCTGCCGGGAGCATCTCTCCTCCACTTCCACTAATGCGTTCTGCAGTAATTCACGGTGCTTAGATTCCGCTGATTCTAACGCCTGCAAGAAATGTAATTAAATGAATTAATTAATTAACACTTATTTGTACTTAAAAAATAAAACAAAAAGTACACGGGGCGGCCTTCTGGGGGAAGAACTTCTGGAGACTAAATCGTGTAGTGTAGACCATATTTTAATAATATAGATGGGAGGAGTAATAGTCAGGTAATAAGAGGCTTGAGCAACTTCCTGTTTATCCTGTTACCTTTATATATTTAACCGTTAAACAAGTTTATAACTCATCTAGATCAATGTTTTTTTTAGTTTGTTTGCTGAAAACTTGTTGCATAGACATAAATATAACGTAAAAGTGTTGTTCATTGAAAACTATTTAAAGTTGACCACCTTATGAGATTTCATGAAATCGATTATTACCTATTGTACTCGTATCATATCATAGCGTATCATAGCGTGAGATTATTCCTAAAGGGTTGATATAATGATGAAAAATACATTATAGGGAAACAAAATATTGTACTAATTTACTTACTTCCTCCATCTCCCTTTGATGCCTATCAGCCTGCTCACTCAATCTCCCTCTCTTCTCATTCAAAAACTTCTCTTCAGCTTCTCTCAACTCTTCCTGTAACTCCAATCTCATTTTCCTCTCTTTGCTTGACCACTCCAGTCTTATTCCCTCCAACTCTTTCATCAGGCTAATCTCTAATCTTCTCCTTTCATCCGCTTTATTCCTCTCTATCATATCTCTTCCCATATCGGGGATGAGTGGAGATTTAATTGGTTTAGGGCTTTGGTCGTTCGTTTCAAATTGATAGACCACTACAACATTATCTGAGTCGGATTTGCCTCGTGAGATTATGACTCCATCTAGTCTTGGGCTGGTTAGACTTTTAGGTGATTCTGTTTTGAGTACGGGTGACTTTTGTGGCTTGAATGTGGTGAGGGGAGTCCATGGTTTGCTGAAATCTAATCTTGGTGAACGCAAATCTGAATTTAACGGTGATATTTTGATCATTGGAGACTTGGGTAAGTCTGATTTCGATGGCTTCGACCCTTCTGATTTTGAATCTGTGTCTGTCTTTAAATCTAACGTAGGAACTTTTATCTGAGGTATATTATCCGATCGGAATGAACTGCTATCTGATACTTTGGAATCTAAGGCGTCTTTTTCTTTGGGAGATTTCTGTTCGGATATTTTAGAGCTTTCATCTTGTGTGTTTTCTTTTTCTACATCTTTAGGCGCGGGGTCGTTGTTCAAGTCGATACCGTCGTCTAAGTCGTTAAGGTCGATATTCGCAAATTCTTTGTCTGGGGAATCGATGGATGTTTCAGATTCTATGCTTTCCATGAGGTTTATAGAAATTTGACTCCTTTGCGGTATCATTGGTGACCTGGAAATAGATTTTAGCAACTTAAATAAACCGTTATTTCGTAATTTATATTACTAAAAAAATTAGAATATAAAGTGAGTATAGAAGCTTTTATAATTGGGCAAAAAAGATACTTGTATAATACTAAATGCATGGATAAAATTCTAACAATAATCTACAAAAAAGTTAGATAGACACCTCACCTTTTCTTAATTTTAATAAGGTTGCCTGGAAGAGATCGCTGTTAGCGATAAGGCCGCCTATTGTACATTTAGTTTAGTTTGTGTTCTTATATATGTATTGTTTTGTCTTTTATAAAGTGTGCAATAAAGTTATTATCTATCTATCTATCTAAGTTGACGACTCTATGGCGCAGTGGGCGAAGGTCTGCCTGCGAGCAGGAGGTTGCGGGTTCGATTATCGCCTTGGAACAAAAATTTGTACGACCCGCAGATAATCGTTCCGAGTGTCGTTAGGGTGTTATTATAATAAAAAAAATGCAATCTTTGATACGTATATTACCACGGGGTTATATGTTGCTGTGTGAATTGTCCAGCAATATATATTTTTTATTGATAAATTAGGTTAGCCGCAGCCTTGCAATGTTCCATAGGGGAACTACTTGATATAAGCCGCGCATATCCTATATATATCCTTGTTTTGTCAATCGTACCATACGTACCCGCCGCCATTTTCAAATCAATTTCTATCTGCGCGGGTTATACTAATAAGACCTCTGTTACGACATGGACAATAAATAAATAATGACCGTGGTCTAGGCTCCTCCGCGTCCCGTGCGGCGGGCTCTAGCAGGGCGGCGGGCTCCGGACGGACGATGTCGGATATCTTCTGGAAGGACTTCTGGAACAGATCCGGCTTGATGTAGGCGCCGGGCGGCGGACGCAGCACGCGGCGGCGCGGCGACGAACGGGCTTGGGCGCTGTCGCTTTCTGGAATAGATACGTGACGGGTAACACATTCTTTATATTTGTATATCTATACTATCCTTATATATAATATTATAAATGCGAAAGTAAATCTGTCTGTCTGTCTGTTACGCTTTCCCGCCTAAACCTCTCAACCGATTTTGATGAAATTTTACGCCCGCGTAGAAAAAAAAGTAGCCTATGTTCTTTCTCAGGGTCTAAAGATTGTCTGTACCAAATTTCATCAAAATCGGTTGAGAGGTATAGGCGGGAAAGCGTAACAGACAGACAGACAGACAGAGTTACTTTCGCATTTATAATAAAAGTAAGGAAGGATTTGTATAGATTATAAGTAGATCGGCAAACGCAGCGTCGGACGTCCACCAACATGGACAGATGATCTGATCAAAGCTGCCGGTTCGGTGGTTGCAAGCTGCTTCCGACCGAAACAACTGGAGATGTTTAAGGGAGGCCTATGTATGTCCAGCAGTGGGCGTCCGATGGCTGAAATGATGATGAACACATTTTTTTTTAATCAAGCGTGATAATTTGCCTAAATAGTTTTTTTATTTAGTTTTTAATTACCTTTGAACTACAAGTTCACGCCGGTCATATAGTAAAATTAAGTAACTTAAAACTAGCACAAAAAACATGAGATGTAAATTATCTCATAAGTCATCAGCTAATTAATTAACTGCTGATATTCTTGATAATATAGGTTTTTTTCAACGTCGTTCATCATTAATGCCAGACGTGGAAGGATCATCATTGTAATATCGATATTCACAAACGATTCATGCAGTCGCAGATTCGTGTTCAAAAAAACTAATCGCTCAAACGCGACTAAAGGATTTATGAAAGATTTCAGTTCTCGTAGTGAGGCCAAGTTAGAACCCGCAACACTTTGATAGCGCGAGTCAGAGCTCGCACGTTTTTAGTAGCGACATCTAGTAAATAACTCAGTTAATAGAAATTATTTGTGTTTTCAGGTTGAGTGGAATTCTCATAATATCTATGTGATAAGAGTTTTAAAGGAATTGTTTTAATTGTTATTCATTGCAATATTTTATGAAAGGAAATATCATTAGCAGTAGTACATTAGTTAGAAGATTAATCGAGGAAGGCTATAGGCTAAGTATATAATATAAGTTATACCTATGTGGATAACGTAAATAAACGCAAGAAAGCTGTCGACGAGTCGGCTAGTTTATGATAAATTTGAAAGCGAGTTCATATAATTTAAATGTTAATTAATGCCGATAAACAATACACTCAATTTGTATAATAAACATACCAACGGAAGTAATAGAGACAATAGATTCCCTGGGGCTGTCAAACCGCGGCGGCAACGGCGGTCTCGAAGCGAGCGGCGAAAGGACAATGCCGCTCAGCGTCGGCTGCGCGTTTGCCGTCAGCGGCAAAACCGGAGACATCGGCGGCATTGCGTGCGGCGGCATAGCGTGCGGCGGCATAGCGGGCGGCGGCATAATGTGTGGCGACATTGACGGCACAGGAGATATGACGTTAGACGGTGGAGCGCTGATTATTGAGCTTTGTTTGTCGTTCTGTTCTGATGAGCTATTTGATCCAGGGCTTATTGTTGGCTCGGGGGGGTTTTCCAGTTTGAACCTGCGGATAGAACTGCATTAGATTTGGCTTGTGAAGTCACTATTTGTAAAAATAAAATAAAAAAATTTAAACAAGCCTTTTTATACTAAAAAAACAGTTTTTACATGTTCAATTTTAAATGAAAAGAAATAAGAATAATATAAAGGATAAGGAATGAATTCGAGAGTAATTTAAGACTGAAAAGGTTTAGTTGTTTTTAATTATATACAGTTTAGTTTTGCCTATACATAGACTCAAAATGCAAACAACTAACTTTTAGAAAGATTTTGACACATTAATATACCTGACACTCTTCCTATCATCTTCAAAACTGGCAGTCTTGGGTCTCGTGAATACGCTTTCCTTCCAAATTGGTACTTTTTCCCTGAGAATACCCTTGGGCGGGTCACTTTTGGTCATGGAGTCTAGAGGCAGCGACTTGTCGGTATCAGGGCTTGGTAAGTCAGATTTCGAGAGCTTCAAGAACATGTTGCCTTTACCTAGAAAATATGGTCTTAGAAGTCTTGCGTACCAAACAAGTCAAGGACAAAAAATGTAGAGCAAAAATACTTAGGTTAAACACTAACTAATCGTTTAACGGAGCTTCATAGTAGTGAGTCAATCACAATAAAAATAATAACTAAAGTATACTTCATAATAATTAAAGTAGCTTCGCTCAAGTTCACTCGTCAAAGTAAATTCTGATATATCGAAATGATATGCTAACTCACCTGTCAACGTAAGCCCTCTATCGCCCTTAGAAAACAGCGGCGAATATTCCTCCTCCGGACTACTCAGTACATTCATCTTCAAATCAATAACCTCAGACTGTTGTTTGAACAGAACCTTAGGCCGTTCCATTTGTCGACTCAGCAGCTCTCTATCTGAAGCGTTTCTAACCAATTTGTGTGGACTTTCTGCACTACGTCTTAGAGGAGAAACTCGTATATCACCCAGTTTCTTATCCAGCCTTGTTAGAGGTGATAATGGGGGTCTTCCTAAGGGTGTTAAGCGTCTAGGAGCCATATTTGTACCTGAAGGGTTTTCTTTAACGTCAGACTTTTGATTTTCGCTATCCGTGCTTAAGTCATCGTCCTCGCTTTCGACTTTGGTTTCTACACGCTCGAGGTGTTTCGTGTTTTCTTCGAATGTGAGGAGTTCCTGTAAGTTACGTTATCAATCAATCAATCAAATCATTTATTTGCTGAATGCAGGTAGGTTAAAAGGTGTTTAAATAAAAACAAAATGCCATATTGTTTTCTTCGAATGTGAGGAGTTCCTGTAAGTTACGTTATCAATCAATCAATCAAATCACTTATTTGCTGATAACAGGTAGGTATAACATTTAGGTGTTGTAATAAAAACCTAATATTGTACCATCAGAACGTATTCGTAAACATGTCAATTTATCTAATTAATTAGAATTAGAAACTTAGAATCAGGAATAGAGATTGAGTGATCTTGTATAAATAATATTTTACTATTAATTTCTTATTCAAGTCACTATTGTTTTAAACAAGTTTGAAGCTGAGAACACAAGATAATATGACATCATTTAATAAACCATTTGACACCATTAACCTTAGGTATGAATTATAAAAGGTATCTGTAAAGGTGTTAAGTAACTGACCTGCTGGCCTTATGACCTAATTCAAGTGAGTGAATAGTAAGTCCTGTCATTTGTTTAAGACAACCATCAAACTATTAATTTCAATTTAGTGTGTTCATACATGATTATCATTGGGTTTTTAGGTACAGGAGATATTTAATATTTATTTAATGCACAATCAACAAACCTGTACAGAAGCACAGGTATCATCTTGCACCGAAGCGTCTCTGGCTTTCTTAACAAGTTCTCTGTAAACGGGATCTAAGGGGTGTTCCCATTGGGTCTTCTTGGTCTCCTCATTATAATAGTAATGGGTTTGAAGCTTCTCGTCATAGCTGTTAGTTCATGTTAAAGGTTAACAACCAAAACACACTGCATTAAATAGAGTTATTTATATAGACAACACATTGTTAGTTTATCTACTGGTTACATAGTTTTTTACAATTCTTATAATATGTAGTTTAATATACCACTAAGATCGGAAAAGCATGCATCCCACTAAAAATATGATTGGTGTTTAATTTATTTTATCGTAAGAATTAAAAAATGTGTGACCCAAGTAATCTTCAGGATTGTATAGGTATTTCTTTAACTGCTAAACATATTTTGTGAGTTGTATTTTAGTGACTAGTACTTTAGATAAGGCATTGTTAGGTTCAGTAAGTATTGATATTATTTTTCTTTGAATGTGAAATATTAGTAACATTGATTTATTATCCAATATCACTTTTACTAGGAATCAGGGATGCATGCCTAAAGCTTCCACAATCACCTGAGTGTAAATAAATAAATATTGCCGTACAGTTCACACACGATGCATATCTAGCCCCGCAGTATACTCCAAGCTTGTGTTACGGGTGCTAGATTTCTGATATAAGTATATTATATCAAAGTAATAAAAAGGTTTTACTTACTAGGCTTTCCATGGAGGAGGCAAAGCTTGCATGAGCCCATCCCGAGCCAATGGCAAGAGATGGCTCTCGCTTTCTGGGTCAATGCCGATTTGAGCAGCATATTCTGTGACTTCTACAAAATAAAAAAAGGAATTTAGAAAGATAAAAGGAATAATTTTGTAAAGTATTATTTAAATAATTAGGTATGTTGGTAATAAACATTTGAGCTAGTAAGAATATTTTTTTTATGTAATTTCTGTTCCACTTTATAAATATAAACAAAACAAAGTAAGTTGAATGGAAATAAAAATATTAATTGAGAAGGAATAATAGCTCTAAGGCTCTGAAAAATTTAGCTACTTGCGACAATAATAGATACCTACCTATAAATACTAAATAGTTATCGATCTGTATGTTAGAAAAGATATACATGTAGTAATAAAGAATGCAAACCTTCAGCCGAGGGCTGACTGTTATCGTCGAATATTTCACGACAAACAACAGCGGAAGGCGAACTCATTGTGCCGCACCATTATTTTATCATACTTTTAGCATTTTCTACTCATATCATGACACAAATTTACGCGCTATCACAGTAATCATCACTTTATTTCGTAGTATTATTTACTGAGCTTATATTCGGCCGCTTTTCTTCTAAAGTAATTCAACTTTCAAGGATTTTCCGCAAATCCATTGTCAAGTCAATTTTCCGGAAAAGCAGTCAGGCATGACGTGACTTTGACATTCTAAGTCTAAGACATCAAATATTTAATTTTTGTATCCTTCTCGCGCGCGCGGACGATAATGGTATGGCCATAGAAGTTTAAATTTGTCTCCTAATAATATTATCCTGCTAGAAAGGACCACACGGACTCTGTTACAGCCAAGTTACAGCTATATCGGTTCGGTTGGCTCACATTTCAGCTGTGACTCTCTTTCCTGTCTAATATATTTCGTCCATGCCAATAATACGATATTAATGGTTGTCGGCAAAATATCATTAGCCAGTCAAATTCACCATAAACCAAACAAAACAAGAAGAAGAATTTGACAGATTGCATTTGTTGTTTGGTTGGGATTGTATTGCCGATTCATCGCTTTACAAATTTTATTCAAAATCATCTAAAAAACCGAGTAATAATGGCTTCTGTGAAAGATATAGCCACCCTTTATCAAAATCTCAAGACAGAATGGGCAAAGAAACCTAGGAAACTGGATAAATGTGGAGAGTTGCTGAACAAAATAAAGGTGAGTTCGGATGACTTGACAAAATCCATCCGATCATTGTGAATATTACTGATTTCGTTTCTGTTTCAGATTGCGCTTACACAAATGACTTTCTTACCTAGTAATAATGCTGCAGCGAATCAGAAAGAGTTGATTTTAGCTAGAGACGTGCTAGAGATTGGTGCACAATGGGCTGTTGCTGCAAAGGATGTCAAAGCTTTTGAGCGCTACATGTCACAGCTAAAATGCTACTATTTTGATTACAAGTAAGTGTTGAAAACACATACACACAATATTATAAATTCCATATTATAAATTTTGCCATAATTTTTTATATATTTAATATCAGTGGTCCAATATAATGGTTCTATTGGGATATAACCTGCCAAGTAGTGAGTAATAATTTGGGTTTATTATGATGAAGATGTCTATACTAACACCACCATCATCGATGAGACATGCATGAAACTATTGACTTAAGTCCTAAGTTGTCCTATGCATATAAAGAGATTAAAGAGATATTTATATACTTTCAGAGAGCATCTACCTGAGTCAACATTCATGTATCAGCTCCTTGGACTGAACCTGCTGTTCCTGCTATCTCAGAACCGTGTAGCGGAGTTTCACACTGAACTGGAACGGCTTTCAGTTGATGTGATCAGAGTTGATCCTTATGTAAAGCATCCATTAGCTCTCGAGCAGTACCTTATGGAGGGCAGTTACAATAAGATATTTTTAGCTAAGGTATGAATAATTTCAAATTAATAAATTTTCAAGTAATTCAGTAAATTTCCATGAAATCATAAAATGAATACCTTGTCAATACATTATTTGATAAACAAACTAAACTAAATCTATTATAGAATTACATAAAGAAGGTGCTGCGAGTTAAAGCTCATGCTTTGGCTTTACAGTTTGTTTGATGGTACCTTTTTATTATTACAGGGTAATGTACCAGCAGAAAGCTACACTTTATTTATGGACACATTGCTGGACACAGTTCGAGGGGAAATAGCAGCTTGTATTGAGAAGGCTTACCTGTGCATATCCTACGCCGAGGCAGCGAGAAGACTGAACCTAGCTTCACAGCAAGCTGTCCTTGAATATGGGAAGAAGGTGAGATAATAGTAACAATACAAATAATAATGATGACCAGTGTTGCACAGGCGAAGACCTGCCTGTGTGAATGATTATTTTCTGCTATATTATTGTTAGTTTACATTTTATTTGCATAAAACAGTAAAAACATCTTGTCACAATTTTTCCTGTTTAAATGATTTATGGGTAAATGAAAAAAATACTCTATGTTTATCTGTGATCAGTTAAGAAACTTTTTTTGCTCCTATCTATTCACGTTCTGTTTCACGTTTCAATGATAACTCTCTGTCTATGTGCGTAATTGTTTGTTAGTTTTTAATATACAATTAAAATAAATTAATTAGAGAACTCGTAGTGTCTAGTGATAGGATAGGAACATAGGATTTAAGACGCTACTAACCATGTAATGCACCATGTTTTTTACCAATAAATGCTATCTATCTATCCTATTAGAATAGCACACTTTACTGGTACATATTCATATTGTTGGATTATATAATTTCTAGGAGCGATATGTATGTACTCTTTCATGCAACTCTCCCTTTAGTATAGCACTTATATAATATGTAAGTATAATAAAAAAATCTATCTATGTTTGTATTTTCTATTAATTATATCAGAAATCTAGCACCCCTAACACAAGCTTAGAGCTTATCACAGCTAGATGTTGCTGTGTGAATTGTCCAGCAATATTTATTTATGTTATTCAATGGCCAAGCTCGCAGCACAGACCTGCGCCGCGTCGTCGCGAAACACGTGCATTTGTCATGGGCACTGATAGTTCTAATTTGTTGTGGGGGAACTGTCTGCACTGACCTCTCGCTGTGTAGAGTATAGTGTTAAAAGTAATGATGATTTTTAAGATTTATGTCATTTATTTCCATAAAATCCTAAAGATCACTTGGACAAGTCAATAAATATGTAACCTTGATTGTCAATAATGATGTAACCTTGATTGTCAATAATGATGTAACCTTGATCGTTACTTGCAGCGTAACTGGGTGCTCGGCGCAGACAACTGCTACCACTTCAACGCGGCGGAGGAGAGCAGCGTGGCGGCCGCCGGCGTGCTGCCGTCCGACGAGCTCGCCGAGCAGACCATAGAGTACGCGCGCCATCTTGAAATGATTGTCTAATTTGAACCTAGTTGAGGTAATAAATTTATTTGATTAGATCATGTTTTATTGGACCTCCTATGAAATTATTTATAAGGAGATGGAGATTGGGTTTGATTATGGAATGACTGATATGATATTTAAACTTATTTAAATTAAGGAGATGTGTATTTTTGGGTTCTGTGTTTGATTATGGAAAGTCTGATATTTAAATTAACACAATGACGCAAACAAGAGTATTTTTTCGTTATTGTAATTATCATTAAAACAATAAGTACTAAAGTTATTTAATATTTATCATATATTATTTATTTAATGGTAATTTAATCAGTAGGAAGATAACGTAGTTAGTTCTAATAGTAGATTCGATTAAATAAGAAGCAGCTAGTAAACAGGTTATACATATGTATAGTCGTTATTGTACTTAAGCTTATACAAAACATTATTTGAAATTTGACCATCAACGTGTATTTGTGTTCTGTTCAAATTAAACAAATACAAATGTAATTCTCTATGGATGGTAAAGGATACGGTATTTACTAGAAACTGACTCCTGTCATGAATAGCTAATTCTTAACTGAGATTGTCAATAATTACGCATAGAAATGCTTACAAACTGGACAGGAATTTTGTTAAAATTAACCTAAACTTATTTAAATATCAAATAATATTCTAAAACAACTATCAACAAATTTTCCAAATCGACATATTTTTAGAACTTTCCGTAATTATTGAGATCGAGGCTGTGTCCGTCTAGTCTAGCGTAGCCATTGAAGTTTTCTCGATTTAATTATTTGACGATCTCTGTGGCGCAGTGGGATCATCCTGCGACACAGAAGGTTGCGGGTTCGATTCTCGCCTCCGAACAAAAACGTCCGACTGCAGATCGTAAAAAAAAATTGCTCTGCTCCGGATATATTATTTTAAGGATATCAGATTATTAAGCTTCGTGCTTACCACGGGGCTAGATATTGCTGTGTGAACCTGTCCATCAATATTATTTATAAATTATTCAATTATAAATTTTAAATCGCTGGTATGTTATCAAATGCTTTATAGTAGTAGCATTAATTCTAAATTTGTGATTAACTGAGGAATTATCTACCATGTTTTTTCGTCCTAAATAAATTAATGCAACAATAAAAAACCTGAGATGCACAACACACACAAAGCCTACCGATCTTTGGAAATAATGTCAAGAATCCTTCCTAGTTAGCCAACACTGCTTAATGTAGGTAATGGATAGTTGAAGCAAGGTATTATAACTTTTTTTTCTCCTATCAATTAATATTTATTACCTACTATAAGCCGTGTTGGCTAACTGGGAAGTAAATACGCAATTTCCTTAAGTTTTGTCATTTGCATCATATACCGATATAAATAAGTAAAATGAAGATGTTATAATAACAAGAGAACTGGCGCGACCTTACGCTTACCGGTTTTGTAAACGAAAGATGCGAAGAGGACAATGGTTAAGTTGGACGTACTTAAACCCAGAAGTAAGATGGCACATAATTCAAGACCAAACTACTTATTAAAATCATTATTACGAGTACAACTATAATTTTTCTTTAAATACTCGATGGAGTTCTATTTGGAAAATTAACGAACGATAAAAGTTTTAAATCGTGCTAAAATTTAACGAATGTGTGTAATGTATCAAGATCACGATAACAAAATAACGCTACATGAATACCCAAAACCATATTATATTACTACGAATTAATTTAATACGTCAAACAATTCTCAGATTCTGGCAATAAATTGATCAGCTGATGAGTTTTTGGTAGCGATCCATAAGTGTCTAAAGGCTCAATATATGATATTGAAACTAATGGATGATTTGTAGATTTTTTTTGTATGTATGTAAACCCATAACTTAAACCAATGATCCGAATTTCATGAATTTGGTAGATAAACACACAGGATAGGCTATATATAAATTCTTGCTCCAGCTATGATAAGACGTGGCCGCCCTACAAATATTATATAATTTAACGGGGACATAGCTAGTAATAATTATGATGATTATTCCGGTTGTAAATGCTTGTATTAGCCGTGATCACGCTTCTACAAGATCATTTATCCATGTTTATGGACGTCCTTTGCTGCGATTGCGTATCCACGGCCGATCACTAACCACTACGCTAATTAACCATTGGGAGGGTGACAAATCTGATGATATAATGATTCATAGACTGATTTTTACTATGGAAAAATATTCCATAACCTGTGGCATACAAGTTATGGAATATTTTTCCATACATACCTACTCTAAGTCAGTTACATACAATACAATTCCAAAAACTTTATTGTTACACCACATTAGAAAATAAAAAACAATTACAGTGAAACAGTGGGCGGCTCTATCACTAAGAGCGATTTCTTCCAGGCAACCATGGGATGGAACAAATATAAGAGGAGAAGTAAAGCAGTGGCAGTATTTATTTATTTTTACGAGGGAAATTGCGTAGTGAGTATGAGAGCTAGTAAAATATATATTTTTTTAATTTAAGCTTATCCAATCAATATGATTTGATAGTTAGGCATGGTTAACGACTTTTGTTTACTTCTTAGAAGCATTTCATTAGAACGTAACAGGAAATTTTATACGAAAAATTCGACCACCAATAAATTTAACAAAATAAATTGACTGATTCCAGTAACCAATATAAGGGGGATATTCCCTCGAATAACGTCATGTTTTCCTCAGATGTTTTCATCAGAACCTACCTGTCTACGATTGAACCACACAAACTTAACAGGAAAGGTCATACCTTGTAGGCTTAGCATAGCCGACTAAAGTCTAGAATAAAATAAATAAATAAATATTGCAGGACAATTCACACAACAACATCTAGCCCCGTGGTAAGCTCGAAGCTTGTGAAATACGGGTGCTATATTTCTGATATACTTACTTAAATTTAGGATACCATACATACATACATAGATAGATATTTTTTATTTTACGTAGATCATACAAATTGTTGTACCGAGGCGGGAATCGAACCCGCAATCTCCTGCGTCGCAGGCGGACCTTCACCCGCTGCGCCACAGAGGTCGTCCAATAATATTTAACAAAAGACGCTGCTCCCGTCTTCTGTTAAATAAATTCTTTAGTCGGCACGACAAACGCCTGAAATAAAAATGTGGTATCAACTGATTTTAGGCCGATTCCATAAATGTAGGTAGGTAAGTAATTCTGAATTCTTCAACGCTACCAACAAAGGAAAATGGGCAACGACCGAAGGTATTCAGACAGAGCTTGTATTTTCGAAAGAACAATTAGGAAGTAGTAAAATGAACTTACAGCAGTTGAGATAAAATGAATTACTCATATTTTACAGGAAGAATACGAACAAGGTGCTAAATTGCGAAGTGAGTTCCTTATGAATCACTAAGTTTTTGTGGAAGATTTACCACTTACTATAAGTGGGTAATATTGTTTTTCAGTGCTGTGGTGAACTACCTTTGACCCTCTTGATTGGTTTTATTTATTTGTCATTAATTATCAAGTCGGTATGTAAGTCATTAAAATCATGCGTTTCATGACTAACATAGGTATACCTGTAATAGTTGTAAAATCCACTTTCTAAGGCATTAAACAATAAAAATATATAGGCACTTACCTTAGAAGTATTTTATTCCTTTCAAATTATCTAGAAATCCTCGTGTTGTCTTGTTTATAAGAAAAGACATCGACGCACACGCATCGTTTTGTAACCTGTACATCGTAAAATTAAAAGCGATTACTAGTCTCGCAGACCACCTAGAATTAGCTTTGTACTTCTAGTACTAACCTATGTACTTCTAGTGTTGTGTAGGTACCGTTAGCATATAGGTATTTGTATATGTCAATAAGCAGAAACTTACGTCAGTCACCATAAACTTACCTTAATAAAACAATTTATCTTTCCTTATAAACGCGAACCATAATAGATTAATGTGCGACGCAAGAGGTTGCGGGTTCGATTCCCGCCTCGGGACAACATTTGTATGATCTGAAAGTATTTTTTCCGGGTGTCTGGGTGTTATATATGTATAATAAAAAATATATATGTATGTATATTCTATACTTAATTTATCACGGGGCCAAATTTTGCTGTATGAATTGTCCACCAATATTTATTTATAATATATCTATGTCTATAAGCAGAAACTTGCGTCAATCACCAATAAACTTACCTTAATAAAACAATTTATCTTTATCCTTATAAACGAAGCATACCTAATAGATAAATGTGCATACATATGTAAACTAAGCACTAGTACTCGTATATTGAGTCAGCGATGTAGGGCGTGCGGGAATCCCTAGTGTCGTATTGCGGTGAGAGGAAAGCCGAACAACCCAACCGTCAGTCAGTTCATAACGCGAAGAAGTTAAACCATCAGTATTCAGTAGAGTAGCGACGCGCTAACCAGCCGGTGGACTCGCAAAGGCGCGCGAATTACGGATTTGAATTCCGAAAGCGCGCGTTTAAATCTTTTTTTTTATTGAATAGACTTTTCTCTAAATAGTTTTCATATGAATTTGAAAAATGAAGGGACAAGCTAAACGTTTTTTGAGTCAGAAAGGGAAGGCGTACGATATGGGAGTGAAGAAACAAAGCGTGAAGGAGGATATTGGATTCCTGGATTTGGTGAGTTTAATTTTTATTTACTGAGAGTGCAGATTGTTTTTTATGGTGAACGGTTTGTAGCTTAGAAGTGCTTGAGTTATCTTATTTGAAGTTGAATAAGCTTTTGTGCATTAAGATTTTCGGCGGGAATATTAACTCTATTAAATGTTCGTCTTCTACACTAGAACCCGACACTTTTAAAGTAATATACCGCACCACATTACTTACATAGCATACTTCAAAATTATAATTTTCTTGCTGATATTACTTATCAATCAATCAATTATTGTAATAATCAATATTTTGATAAATTCTTATCAAATAATATTTTTACTTAGATGATTAGGGACTATAAAGCCTCTTTGACTGTTTATAAATACATTTAATAATAATAAAGCTCTAACCTAAACCTTTAATGAGCTTTAATTTTCCTATCTTAACGTTCGGTTTATGCCCTAAAACAATGTATTATGGCTCACTTTAATTGCAAGTGGGTTGAAATCTATATAGGTACTTACCTAATATTATGTTATGAATTAGGACTGTGGTATTGATGAGGCTTAATTCATTGCAAAAACCGACAGTGATTGTCTAATTAAATAACAGCTTAATTTCATGGAGACATCACTCAATGTCATAACGGCATCATAACATAATTGCTCGGCGTTGTTTGTGGGTGACCTTAACCATAGTTAGGTAGGACATTTTTGTCAGGTATTCACTACGACAAAAACTTTATAGTGCTAGCCTCATCAAAAGTCAAGAACACTTTAAAGCGATCTTGAATCAGTTAGATCTTTAGCCAGTAGACGACGTTTTCAGTTTCGTAGAGCCGTGTTGGCTAAGTAGGCACACTCTACTTAATTCCGAAGGCCGTGGGTTCAGACCCCTCCGCGCACCTCTGGATTTTTCTTCAGGAAAAAATTGTTGTGCGTTTTGATAACACGTGCTCTTAACGGTGAAGCCCATTTATTGGTAAGATATTAAGGTAAAAAAAATATAATAAACACAATTGAAAGTGGAACGTGATTAAAATTAATCACTACATAATATTATTAAACAAACTGTCTGTATCCTTCAATCATTGAAACTATGCAACGAACTTTGATGTAAAGTGATTCAAGAGTAAGGTTTATAGGTTCCTATCTATAATATTTATCCAAAGCGAATCGAGGGTGGTCGCTAGTATGAATATAAAGCGAGCGCTAAACCAATATAGCATTTTTATTTAAATCGATATTTTATTATGATTTTCTAAATTTAGTAAAGTAGGTGTGTATTAAATTAAGGAAGTCTTTTGTTAATTAGACGATCTTCTTTGATATACCTACTCCCTAATCTAGTTATGTTTAAACTAACCGGTTTTAATTTAAGGAAATATCAGTTGGTTTTCGAAAATATTTTTATTTATGTAAACTATAATTATTTATTCATTTAAACACTGGAAACAACGTTTGCATAACGGCATACATAACCACTGTTCTAAGTTATTATTTATATTCCTAAATTAACTAAAAATTACAGTTAAACCAACACAAACCTAATAAGTTAAAGTAAAGTCCAATAAAATATAGGTCAGACTTAGATAAAATACAGCTCTACTATTTCCATGGATTGGATTTGATATAGAATACCAACAAAACGTTGTAAGTCGTAATACTGACTCTACCGTGCATGATCGTTAGTGGTTTCGGTTAAGTTATAATACTAAATGTTTACTACAAAGTCTACAAACAATAGAATATTCTATTGGCATCATCTATAGAGAAACGCTATAGTGCATTCAGATTTTTTCATATATTTTACCCCTTTTATAAAGTGACTAGCCGACCGCCAACAGCTTCGCTTGCTTTTTTTTCATAAAATATAGCCTATAACCTTCCTCGATAAATGGACTATCCAACACTGAAATATTTTTTTAAATCGGACCAGCGGTTCCTGAGATTAGCGCGTTCAAACAAACAAACAAACAATCAAACTCTTCAGCTTTATAATATTAGTATAGATATAATTATCGATTATTGTAGAGAAGAGAAGTTTCTTATGTTAAATCTGAAAAAAGGATTAATGGTTAAAAATTTACTGATAAATCTTCTGCTTATGTGCTTAAGTTTAATTATCGGCGTATATCAGGTAGTCTCAATAGACTACCTGTTTTCTAACCGCAGAATTTCCTTAATAGCAATGTGATGGGGAAAATGGTATTAGAGTCTAAGCTAACCTTTTAATAACTAATAAAAATGTTTAAAGCTGTAAATAAGTTGGTACCTTATATTTGAACTAGTGAGAAAAATACTTAACTATTACATTAATTATGATTGCTGTGTGAATTGTCCTGCAATATTCATTACATAATTTATGGGCAACATATTTATTTTCTTGAGCGTCAATCTCTATTTGCCTTCTAATTAAAATGAAACCATTCATGCTGTAATAAAGTGTGAAGTTTGGTAATTAAGTATTCTGAAAATAAATCGCATTGTTTGGGTTTCGCTTCGTCAATAAACATTACGCCTTTCACTTAGTTAATTTGGGAACTTTTTTATTAACCTTAAATAAGTCATGTAACTAACTAGGTATTGTGTTACTTCCGCTTTTGCCGAATGTTATGCGGTGCATTTTACATAATAGAGGGTAAAACGAAATAAGATATAGAAATACAAGATAACTCTAGTACGCGGAATGTAGCTTATGCAAAAGAAAAAAAAAACAACTCAATATGGCAAAATTAATTCAACAGTGTTCAATGTGTGTAAGTAGAATTGATCTTTTGACGATAATTCTGTATTTACATATCGTAATGAATTGGTTCCTATTTCCTCTTAATTCTTCCCAATTTTTCCCTTTCGACTACAAGTAGTGAAAGTGTGCAGTACCAATATCTTTTGACCAAACTTTCACTGTTTTGACATAATACGTCTGGCTATCATGTGACTTTGGACTTTCCATAACTAAGACTCGATACTGAGAAATAATTCGTCGTGGTTGTATAATGTTTTACCACAAAGGAAATAGAGCCTTTGGAATAAACGCTGGGTTAAATATGACTAACCGAGTGGCAAGTTCATTCGTACAAGTTCAAGGCATATCGTGGACCGGTTCCTATGTCTACGCATCTTGAGACAAAGGTTTAGAAGTATATTAAGTTTATTCTACCAAAACTAGTTTATTTTATTATTTTTATTTATTTGAAAAACCATCGGCTTAAATATACATAAATAGAATCTAAACTAGTTCTATAAAGCCAATAAAATTAATTTTTATAGAAAATGTAGAGCTAAAATAAATTATTAGACTGTATTTTTATTCAAATAATACATATGTATACTACATTACACAGTTTACTATGAGATAGAATATCCATAATTTTCATAAGTACACATTGTTGGTACGAATCATCATTCGAGATTCCGTTCGTAGATAATAGCACTCTATAAAAAACTTTGGGACATTGTTTTAGTTTGAAACTGGTTGCGGCCAGTTTTTGTTTCATGTTTTTGCGTACATTTTTGGAAGATTCAACAATTAAATTACATAATGAATAATAATGGCTTTTTTAGAGATTCCCAGGCGCTAATTACTCAAGTATGCCCTTATTTACAAATTGATTTAATAGAGTAGTTTGGTAGCTAATAGGTAGGTACAATTCTCTTCACAATTAGCTGGGTAATTTGCTTATAAATTGTGCGCTGCAGAGTTTTGCACATGGAAGGCTTTATTTATTCCCCTCTTGTCAACCTTGTTACTAGCAAGGTAATGCGTATGTACCTACCTATATAGAATTGATCCACTTTCTACTTGTAATATTTCAATCCGCTTGCCTTGTTTTATATCTGAGAAATCTTCAATATCATCTCTATCTGACTTCTCATCTCATCATCATTTGTGAGTCTTTGTGATTTTTTGGCGTGTACTTACTGCACACCAGACCCGTTTTTCCAGTTTCATGGCGCGGTTATTACGATAATTAGCTTTCTCCCGCTAACTACAAGCGTTTCATAAACAATCTTTAACGAAGAGGAAAATGCAACACAGTTACCACACTAAAAATTCTCTAGCTACAATTTACCTTTATCGGAAATATAGATTGAGGATATTCATTAGCGGAATATTTTTTTATTGCGTGTACTAAAATTTTGCTGTGCCCAACTGGTTTTATGTATCTTCGTTTTCTTTAGTATTTACGTCACTGGGCTCGCCAACCAATAGTTCTGAGTAGTGATTCATTGAATATGCAAACGTGTTATGTGGATCAATGGGACATTTTGTGACGTAATTACAAAAAATAAGTTTGATTTTACGAACTCCATCTACGCAAATCTTCCGTTACCAAATAATAATTTCTGAGTAGTTGATCTTGTTTACACTCATGCTTAAACCAGGTATTTGAAAATAGGAATATTGATAATACGGAGAACAAATTACAATACAATTTTATTATTAAAGAAGACTACGAGCAGTTTTTTTATACTTTTGGGATTTCCACAGGGTGATATAAAATGTCCTTTAAATATTGTAGATACTCGTAGTACATTTTACTGAAAGATATTTCAATAATTACATGGTTGAACCGGGAATCGAACCCGTTACACGAGAAAAATAATTATCCTGTAGCTTTATCATACCGATAGAAAGACTTCATCATAAGGGTTATCTTATGATGAAGTCTTTATAGAATATAATACAAGACAGTAATATGCTCCATCTTTAATATGACACGGCCGTAGGACGCCCTGCATAAATCCCTTAGTAACTAAACCTGCGGATAAAGATAGGTCTTTAGAGCCTACTATTCTTAGACAGGCAACAAATGGCAATGCAGTAGCTCGGGTTCGCGGGAAGCACCGCATGCGACCGGTATTACCAGCGCGAGTTCAGTGACCGGTGTTTCCTCCACTCAAGCAATGCGTACCATTCAACCCTCATGCGTGTTCAGATACCGGTATTTTATCTGTGCGGATAAAACTGTAAGCAGTAAACATCTATGCGTTTTCCTCGTTATGATTAATATATACTTACCTGTACGTCTCTTAATGTTTGAGTCTTGACCGGCTACTACGTGAATTAAATTATGGCTACTAACGTGAAATTAAATGTTTACCTCGACTTAATAAGATACAAATTAAATGTTTTCTATTTTAATAGGAATATATCTATCGCTTGCGATTTGTATAAAATAAACATACTTGCATTAAATGCTTTAATAAAAAAATAACCTACCTAACAAATTAGTACCTACTCAATTTAGATAACTGAGCTGGTTGTTTATTATAAAAACTGAAACATTATGTTTATGTGAACTTTGTTTTATTAATGATTATAATTTATTGTATTTTTTTACATGTTCAAGTGATCTTTAGGATTTTATAGAAATCTTACATATAGGTACCTAATAAATGACATAAATCTTTAAATTAAATGACATAATTTAACCGATGGCACAATGTTAAACCTGTATAACACGTTACTGTGAATCTAAATATAGTAGTGATCTATGTTGAGTGGAAACCCTATAACATTAACATTTTTGCAATATAACGGTTTTTATTATTTAACAAAACTTCCAAAAAAATATTCCTTTTGTTTATGGCCTTTTCTAAATTGGAATAAATGAAATTACTAGATATTGCTACGTAAATTGTCAAGCAATATTTATTTTAACTTGTAGATACTAGATACCGAGAACCTGTAACAATAGACAATCGCAATCATCCCAGTTCATTATGATTTCTATTGAACGATCTAGCCAATTATAAAGAGGAAGGCTTAAATATAGCTTTGAAAACCGATAAAGTAACAGGTAACTATACAATTATTAAGCGTGAGATACCCGGAAAGGTCAGGTGCTGACTTTGTTTGGTAATTAGGTATATTTTATAGTTTCGCGTGTTCTTGTAAGTTAATGAATGGACAAAAGCGTCCTTGTTTTGTGTCAATGCCGATGTCGTGGGAGCGTCTTGTAACCAGGCACGCGCCAGGCGAGGTGAGGTTGTATAATAATCTCAGCGGCTTATTAGGTACAGTCTACTTATTGGTCGGTATTATAGTTCCTACTTTCTGACGAGTTGAGGTGACCAATAATTCTATTCAATAAAAAAATATGACTACTACCTAAGTATTTTATTTTGAAAATTTTACATATAGAGTTTGTCTAACGAAAGATGGCCCTGAAAAACCCCGGCAAATTCAAAAAAATTTAGTATGGCAATACATTAAATAATGTGATAACTTGGAATAACATAATTTGATACTTTTCTATTATTCTAAATAAATATCCTTACATATTTTTTTTACTCCGATATAAACAAGTAATATTCTTCAGATTACCTACACGCCTAGGGTGCATCTTAGAAATATCTTAGTGTAAGTAATAAATAAAAGTCTCAATTATTTAAGTTTTTTTTTATTCATCGTAATCAAAATCAGAATTTTGAATCATAATTCATAAATTTACTTCAATAAAATGTTTCTTTTTCCAAATATGTAGTAATGCTATTTAGCTATCATAAACGAAGGCAACAGTATTATAAAAAGAAAATAAAAGTCGAGAACCACAAAAATGGGATCAAAGTATCAAAATGTTTGTGCACTACAAACTTAGGAAATCAACAACAATCCTGTTTCTGCAGAAATTCAGCTTCTTTTTCCTGCTGCTTCTCCTGATACTTAGATATCATACAGAATAACAGCCTTCGCTCGCTACCGTTGATTGTTTGAGGCATTTTAACACGCAAAATTCTCAAAATGTATTTTTAATATCCACCAAAACATCAAGGAATAGTATTGCCACACACCGAGACCAATTTTCCCTAATCTTTTAAAGTCAAATTTTTATGGATGTACCACACGTAATTGTATATTTATCCGATTTATGATTTATAAAAAATTAAAGAATTACTTCTTGTGTTCATTAAAGTGAACTATAATTCGTTAGCAAGTATTATTATTTTTTATCACCCTGACTTTACCCCGTTATAGAGCATAATGTCCGTAGGTGGAAACACATGATGTATTGCCATGTGAAAAGTTTCGCAAAAATGCCCAGTGCCAGCTTTCGTTAGACAGACTCTAATAGGTGTCGCATGATATAGGATAATTACCTAGGAACTTATTTCAGTTACATTAATCTACCGAATCGTATAAGAATTTTGTGTAATTTATTTCTAAAATTAGGTAAAATTTTATTTGAAAAACTGTAGGTATGTTTTATACCATTTCTGCACGTAGGTAGGTTCAGGAATGTTTAGTTACTTCATATTACGCAACGATCTGTTAATTTGAGCAAAACTTATGAAACAAATTTTACAAATAACTGGTAGGTATAGGGAATTGCTTGGTTAAACTTATCCCAAGTTAAATGGGACTGGAATTTACGCTTTAGGTAAAACCACTTGGGCTCATCAATAACAACATTATTCTTGTTTATAATAATTTTACCTTACCAGTCAATCTCAATGGTTTTTCTAAAATTTTGCTGAGTGATTTGTCCAGCAATATTTATTTATTTCATTTTACCGCGCTGGTTTTTGTTATTATAATCTACAATGGTTTTTACACTTGAATTAAATAATATGAATAATTAAAATCCTTTTTTTCTTCTATCGTCGTACATCAATTATTAAATCAACAGCGGTATAAATTGGTTAGGTGATTTATATAAATGTTTTTGTACGATAGGTAAGTAGGTAACCCATAAGCTTGTTAAAAACGAATTTAGACACGTTTTTGTGTAACGTTTTTTGAATTGAATATAGTTTTATCTTGACTTCCTCGGGTTTCAAATAGTAGAGTAGGTAAGCATGTTAGGTAGTATTTAATTATCGTTAAAATTAAATATCTATTGCACGAAACATAATTAAAAAGTTTTTTAATAAACTTTTATATATTTATTTTTCTATGTAATTATAATAAACATCTATGTTTGCAAATATTTACAGAAAGTCGTTACTTAATTATAAGAATCTTTAAATTCTAATCCCGTCACCAGATGTTACGCCTAGAATGCTGGCGCCATTGCCTCGTGAATAGCAATTCAAATTCATTGACCAAAAAACCAGAATTCCTATCCCCTGTGGAATCAATATGTCGCTTAGCAAGATCATTATTACATTGCGTATATTTAGCATCCGTAACAAAAGCTTCGTGATTACCATGTTTCTGTGTGAATTGTCCAGCAATATTTATTAAGCTATTGCATAGCTTCTATCGCGGGCTTTGAGCGTGGAGGCCGAATCCAGAAATTCCGTAACGAAAATAACCTAACACCCCCTGATAAAAAAGCTATGCAATAGCTTTACCGCGGCAGTCTCCGAGTGCCACACGTTTATTTTAATAATCAAATAATCAATTTATTGGTAAAATATTTTACACGTCAAATAATACAAATCATAATAAAAATTAATTTATTTATTTTAATATATTTATCGTTTCACAGTGGCGTCACGCGACATGGGGAGAGAAATGCTGTACAGCACTGGGTGCCTTGATAGCTTGGTGCTGTTCTCTGGGCCTGGTCGCAGCCGTGACCGTGTATGGAGAAATGACATCGCTATTCGTCGAGAGAAACGCGGCGTCAGATATAATACCGAATACACCGATATTGTCGCTGTTTGGAGGCGGCGATACTAGGTTAGTCCTTTAAACATTGTTATTAGGTAAAATAATTATACTCATACTTGTCAGAATGCTAGTCTACTCTACCTTAACACATTCACTGAACTCTGAGCCACAAGAAGCCTTAGAAATTAGAAACATATTCGTCTTGGCTATTGATAGTGCTAGATCGCGAACATAAAAAGGAATAATAAATCATCGACATGGTTAAGCAGCACCAACCCGCACTTGGCCAGCGTGGTGAATTAAGGCTTAATCTCTCCCCAAGAGAGAAGTCCTTGTGTCCCAGCAGTGGGAACGTAAATAGGGATGAACGTATGGTGACGTCCTAAGATTAGTTTATAATATTTAGTTTATTCGATCCTTACTTTGGGCACAGAGCATAAGATTACAATTAAGTATGTGTGTCATCAAACGTTTAAGAGACAAGAGATTTATAAACCAGAGAACGGGTAGCATTGTCGTTCTGTACCAAATTACTGCGATCTCCAACCCGCCTGGAAGTAGGGTGATATATAATCTCCCCAAGACTATCCCAATTGGTTCTATTAGGGAGACCCGTAACCTATACTAATCAAAATCCTAATCACGCGCCGTAAGCTCGCGTAACAGCGGTTACGCGATTACAAAATAAGCACGGTCGATTGCCTCGTTCGTACCCAAGTTCAAGGTTGTTTTATTTAGGGCCATCAAACAGGTATCAATGTAAAAATAAATATAATTATGCGATCTATACTAATCCCTTAACGTTAATTCAAATTTACCTTATAAACTAAAATCAGATAATCTTTGATACTTATATTATATTTACCATTACCGTTGGGTTTAAGGTGTAACGTAATAACGTTCCTACGTTTATCGGTAATGTACGTGGTATTCTACATTCTTTGATTCAATAAACAAGTACACCTCGTAAACGTTATTTTGTCAACTAAATTTATTTAAATCAGGGGTCGGTGGTAGGAGGGTGAAAATAAATTAATGCCAAACCAAATGTAGGTACCAAATGTACTTTTAATCCCACAAAAAAAATGTTAATAAAATATTTTGTTTTGGAAGTCTTGCAAGCAACAACACTTAGTAAGCAGTTAACACTTGGTAGTTACTGAAAATCACGTAGGTACTTACCTATAAAATTTCAAACACTAAAACTGTGACACGATATTTTTATATTCAAGATATTCCATAATCATTTATTGACATGTGGTTTTCCACATGACCTGTTTGATTACTAAACCATCAATAATTATTTATTTAATATTCATGATAATAACAGGAAATAATAACATGGACGTAATTGCTGAAAATAAACCTACTAGATAGAGTCATCACTCAAAATTACCATAAGTATTGGACAATCCGCCGCAGAAGCGAGCGTGCATCTAACCTTGGTACTTTACACACTAATTGGAGCTTATGACACTTGTGACGCTAAGGATTTAGCAATGTTTAGCTATTGACGTCTGAATAATCAAAAAAATGGTCACATAATGTGCTTTGATTATGTTTTATTTCTTCTCCAAGGCTGGCAATGTTATTAATACCTACGTCGGATTATTTTAATGTTGCGAAAAATAATCCTTACAAATGTTGTGTTCTGACTAATTACTACATTATGATGCTCAGAAGATACCTTGTTTGTTATTGTCGTACACCTTGTGTGGTTCATAATTCGTTTAATATTAAAATTAGTTCAATTATAGCATACATTGTAATAGGAATAGTTGTTAACATGATAGTAGGTATTTAGGTACGATTTAATTTACATACTTGGTTCTGAGCTTCATAGATATGAAGATTTATATTATAATTGCAGAAATTCTCAACTACTCTAAATTACAAAATAAAATTATGAAGATGTTACTTACTTGTGTGGACGCCATTTTCGCAATCTTCTATTAAACATTTTCTTATAAACATTTCCTGCAATTAAAAACAATAAGTATTATTTTCTTTTGTGCCTTTCGTAAAACCTAGTTCTTTTGCAGACCTGAAGGCAACCGAAGCTTACATATGGACGCTCTAGTAGAAGATTCCGTCGCATTTGGTTTGGCCAGCATCGCTATAATGTGCGCGCAGCTCGGCTGTGCCGCGGCCGCTGTAGCCTTAGCAAACGGTGCAGCTTCTAGAATGGTATGTAGTATACCGGCTATCGCCAAAACAGTGTTTAGCTCTTACTAGAGAAGGTATATGTCCAGCAGTGGACTAATATAGGTTGATAATGATGATATGGATGCCCTAATAAAAGATAGCTTTAGCAAATGGGGCTGCTTTGAGATGGTACGTACCTAAGCTCCTGGTTTTGCACCGACTATTTTACCGCCTCGCGGCTTATTACTGATCGCCAAAAGTATTTCAAGCTGTATATTCTCAGTAAGTTTATACTCAACTATAGCTGCCCGCGCTGTGACTTCTCCCTTGTTATAATATATTTTCCGGTGGTAAAAAGGCCAGGTATGTGTCAAACTGTCCCTAACTATATCAAATTTCATTTCGGTTCAGTAACTTTGCCGTATAGAAGGACAATTAAACAGACACACACTTTCCCATTTATAATATTCTCACCTCCTTTTACAGGTTTCCAGAATCAGACTGCAGCTACTCAGAACCGTAGTATCACAGGAAATAGCCTTCTTTGACACTAATACTTCGATGAACTTTGCTTCCGCTCTTACTGAGTAAGTTATTGAATTTTTCCACTTTCTGTTGTTTATGAATTCCATAAAGACGCAATCTCTATCCGCCATTTTACCATACGTTAATATAATTATAAGATTAAATAAAATTCCTTTGACCGTTGCGGATTTGACCATTACTTATTGGTAAACTAACTTATACAAATAGTTTTAGAGCGAGACTCTATAACGATTCATTTTAATAATTGTCGTATATTTCACTACGCACAAGAAATACACACTATGCGGTATCTTTAGTATCAAAAGATACAGTTTGTATTTCGTCTAAAAATTGATCCCGCAACCGTTAAAAAAACATTTTAACTGCCTACTCCTGTAAGTAGATACGGACGCGCGTCGTGAGCTCTGATAGTGTTAATACTAAACATACCCTAATTCTCCCCCTTTTTCAGGGACATGGAGAAACTCAGAGCCGGTGTGGGGGAGCACGTGGTGATGACGTCATACCTCGCCGGGACCGTGGTCTGCGGCTGCTCCTTGTCTCTGGCGTATGGATGGGAGCTGACCTTAGCGGCGATGGCGGTGGTCCCGCTCGCTATACTTGTACAGGCTGTTGTTGCTAAGGTATTATTTATTTATTTATTCGACACACAAAACACATAACCGCCCATGAAATAAAAATTACTATCTAACACTATAATGATATTTATTTATTTATTTGTTGGCCACACAAAATACAATAATGCACATTGAAACAAAAAATACTATCTCTAACACTTTATTCGAAGATATCAAAGTTCAACAACAACAAATCTAATCGAGTTTGTCTTATACAGTTTTTATTGATCAAAGTTTGCTAAATAATTATAATAAACTTTTCAATCTATGTAATTAGACTCTAATGAATGGTAAGGTATACAAAATAAATTGTTCCAATCTGTGTCCTACCACCATACTGTATGTTACTACAGGCAATAAATTTTTATTATTGTTTCAGAACCAAACAAAATGCTCAGAGCAGGAAACAGTGGCGTATAACAAAGCGGGCCGCATCGCTGAAGAGGTGTTATCGGCCGTACGGACGGTGCGGGCGTATGCCGGGGAAGACCTTGAGGTCAAACGGTAAGGAAATTGACTTTAATATGGTAATATTGACAATAAAAATCAAAAACTTTTAAAATTTCGCGATTTGTTAACACAAAGCTTTTTTATGATACTTAATATTCGCGTGACCACGTCTTCATCTTTTTGTAAAGACGTTACTCGTTTATGTTCTTACTAGCTTTCCGCACCACACACACTCTCTTCATCCCTTTAACTATCTCCACATAAAAAAATCACGTCAATCCGTCGCTCCGTTTTGCCGTGAAAGACGGACAAACAGACACACTTTCCCATTTATAGTTTTAGTATGGATTATTATGGAAATCGCCAATTAAAAGTCATAATCTATCTATAGATACAGCGGTGCACTAGGAGGTGCTGGAAGCGCGGTCCGCCGCCGCGGGGCGTGGGCCGGCGCTGGCCTAGGACTAGGCTGGCTGCTCACGTACAGCCTGAACGCGGTCGTGTTCGCGTACGGCGCGCAACTAGTCGTGCGAGACAAGGGCATGCCGCAGAACGAGAGGCACTATAACCCCGGAGTTATGGTCACTGTAAGTCAAACAATATTTCAGGCAACACAAAAAAGGAAAGCCGTGTTGGCCAAGTAGAGGCACACTCGACTTTCTATACGAAGGTCGGGAGTTAAAACCCCTCCACGAAAGTAAAACCGTGTTGGCTAATTACAAGCACACTCGACTTTCTTGTCGGTCGGGAGTTTAAACCCCTACACGCGTCTTTAGATTGTTCTTCTTAAAAAAATGTTGTGCGCTTTAACGGTGAAGGAAACCGTGAGGAAACTGGCATGTTCTAAGAACTTTGAAAAGTTTTATGGACATGTGACATTCACTTGTATTTGAACTTCGAGTTAAAGCATAATTTATGTCATCAAGAGAGAAGTCCCTGTGTCCCAGCAGTGCGAACATAAATAGGTGTACATATGCAATTATTAGTATTTTCGGCAATAAGTAGGCCATACTATAGCGCGGAGAACAGACATTTTATTAAACATATCTTTGGATAGTAAGCCTAATGTGCATCCTTTAATCCCACACGGTTAATAGTTGGATAGAATACTAATTACAAATATTCCTCTACAGATCCTTTTCTGCACATTCATGGCAGCTCAAAACGTAGCCATGTGTAGTCCGCATCTCGAAGTGTTCTCTACGGCCCGAGGCGCGGCCAAATCTCTCTTCAAACTGCTGCAAAGGAAGTCAAAGATCAACGCCCTTGAAGATACTGGAGTTAAGCCAGCCTCGTTTAAGGGAGATATTGTGTTCGATAATATTTACTTCAACTACCCTTCAAGGCCTGATGTTAAAGTAAGTGGATTTTATGATCTAAGGTTGTGCCTAAATTTTAAAGTTTGAGCTTAATTAAACTGCAATATTAAATAAAAAAAATTGGCCATGTTTTATGTAGGTTGATATCTGAAATGCCTATTACTTTTTATTTGTTACAAAACAAATAAACAAATTTTATGAATTCTTATGTCTTAAAAACTCTTATGAGGTCAAACATGTGACTGAAATAAACATAATATTTATTACAGGTACTCAGAGGACTATCTCTAAAGATAAACGCGGGTGAAACAGTTGCGTTAGTGGGCGGTTCAGGCTGTGGCAAGTCCACGTTACTGCAACTCCTGCAGAGAATGTACGAGCCCGACGCCGGCAACGTGTTAGTGGACGGCCATCGCCTTAATGAACTCAATCTGCATCATTTCAGGACTAGTATTGGTGAGTTTTGTTCAGTACTAGTGGAGGTAGGATAGCGTTCTAGCAGTTTGTTGCGCATAACCAGATAGAACTTGAGATAGGTAATATGTTCAAAAAAAATTCAAAAATTCAAAATAATTTATTTGGAAATAAGGTGCTTAGATTATTACAAGGTACAAATGAACGATGAGGCCACAAAAGTTGTAAACTGTGGGGTCAACGCCAGCCTCTCAGTACATAATATGTGAAGCAGAAAAGACTCAACATATTATGTTGAGTCTTTTCTGCTAAATGGTTATGCTATTTCACAGTTTATTTGACGTGATTTGGTTACCTTAATGCATACATAATTACATACAATGTAAGATAATTAGAGATTATATTGAAACTCTTGGACTCATTTAACATTTAATTCCTGGATTTAAATACAGTTCATTCAAATTACGAATGTCTAATCTTTTCGACACATTGAGCAGGATGAGTATTTTTTAAGAATTTTTTTTTATGTTACAGGAGTGGTAGGCCAAGAACCCGTACTATTCAGTGGTACTATCCGTGACAACATAACTCTCGGCGCGGGTGAAGTCAGCGAAGAACGCCTCATAGCTGCTACGAAGTTGGCGCACGCGCATAGCTTCATCACTAAACTGGCCAATGTGAGTATTCAAATATAGGTTTATAGGTTTTGGCGCATTTAGACCACCTCTGTAGCGCCGCGGGCGAAGGTCTGCCAATGAAGGAGCAAGTTGCGGATTCGATTCTCGCCTCGGAACAAAAAAATTTACGATCTGTTGATATTTTGTTCCGGCGTCATAGATAGAATAAATATAAAAATATATATCTAATTATGTGTATTATATTATCTAGTGCCTGTAATACAAGCTTTGTGTAAATTGTTCAGCAATATTTATTATTTATTTTTCCGATTTTAATATCAACTTCAATCGAGTAGGACCTGATTGATTCGATTTGAAGCGAATCGATTACTTAATCATGAAGTCGACAATCCAACCATTCCTATGATCAATGAGTGATAACTGTTACTTTCAGATATTTTTAAACCTTTAAAGAAGCGTTTATAATTGATACTTTTATTATTTTATATATCTATCTTATCTATATATAAATACCTTTATATAAAGAAAGTCGTGTTAGAAACATTATAACTCAAGAACGCCTAAGATTTGTCTGAAAATTGGTGGAGACGTAGCATAGGGGAAGGACACAGGCTACTTTTTACAGCGGGAAAATATTATGACGCGGGGCGAAAAGCTTGTAAAAATTATCTAAGTATCTATTGTTTGTAAATATATTACTTATATCAAGTATATCATAATCTAGCACCCGTAACACAAGCTTCGAGCTTACGGGTTAGTTTCGTTCTCACCCAGTCCCGTATTCACCCGGTCCGTTGTCACCGGGTAAGCTCGGTGTACGGAGCTAGATGTGGCTGTGTCTGTCCAGCAATATAATACCAGTATTTATTATTTTTACCAGGGCTATGAGACAATGTTAGGCGAGCGCGGGGCCTCTCTATCCGGTGGACAGAAACAACGCATCGCCATCGCCAGAGCAGTGCTACGGAACCCTGCAGTCCTGCTGTTGGACGAGCCCACGTCCGCGCTGGACCCCGCGGCCGAACGACTGGTGCAGGCCGCGCTCGATGCCGCCAGCAAAGGACGCACCACACTCGTTGTGTCTCACAGGTATATACAGTATAGTGTAAACAGCGCATCGCCATCGCCAGAGCAGTGCTACGGAACCCTGCAGTCCTGCTGTTGGACGAGCCCACGTCCGCGCTGGACCCCGCGGCCGAACGACTGGTGCAGGCCGCGCTCGATGCCGCCAGCAAAGGACGCACCACACTCGTTGTGTCTCACAGGTATATACAGTATAGTGTAAACAGCGCATCGCCATCGCCAGAGCAGTGCTACGGAACCCTGCAGTCCTGCTGTTGGACGAGCCCACGTCCGCGCTGGACCCCGCGGCCGAACGACTGGTGCAGGCCGCGCTCGATGCCGCCAGCAAAGGACGCACCACACTCGTTGTGTCTCACAGGTATATACAGTATAGTGTAAACAGCGCATCGCCATCGCCAGAGCAGTGCTACGGAACCCTGCAGTCCTGCTGTTGGACGAGCCCACGTCCGCGCTGGACCCCGCGGCCGAACGACTGGTGCAGGCCGCGCTCGATGCCGCCAGCAAAGGACGCACCACACTCGTTGTGTCTCACAGGTATATACAGTATAGTGTAAACAGCGCATCGCCATCGCCAGAGCAGTGCTACGGAACCCTGCAGTCCTGCTGTTGGACGAGCCCACGTCCGCGCTGGACCCCGCGGCCGAACGACTGGTGCAGGCCGCGCTCGATGCCGCCAGCAAAGGACGCACCACGCTCGTTGTATCTCACAGGTATATACAGCAAAGTGAAACCTTTAATCATTTATTTAAAGGTTTTTGTGCATGAAAGATCCGCCGAAAGCCGTGTTGGCTAAATGGGATAACACTCAACTTTCTCAAGGTTGTGAGTTCGCGGACCGATTCTACAAATTAAGAGGGTGGATACGCTAATGATTGCTCGAGTGGGCGTGGCCAACGAAAATATTCCGCACCTCACCTCAATTATTACGCGCAGCGCGAACCAGCTTAGTTACGTAGACAATAGTATTTATTCTGTGGCAGCTCACTCCCGCCGCGGCACGGCAATGCGTCTACAGGTTGATTATTACAAATTTCCTTTTCAAATACATAATCAATTTACGTCTACAAATCAACAAACATTCCTCAGGTTATCAACGATAGTGAATGCCACCCGCATCGTATACATGGAGCAAGGCGCGGCGCTGGAACAGGGTTCCCACTCCGAGCTGGTGCAGAAACGAGGACTCTACTGGAATCTATTACAGCAGGATATGACGCACAGGTAACTACATCAACATTTATAAACTATCACCTTTAAGGTCGGTTACACTTATTTCACTTTCAAAATGTTCGTGAGTTACCTACACTATTCATTTCATAATAACGGAAATTACTCACGTCTTGTCGTGAATAAGACTGCTCTTGTCGTGGTCGAAACGTCGAGAGTGTTTAAACTCCTTAGTACGTGAGTAACTTCATTATCATAGAGTGACGAAAATATTTTGGCAGAAAACAGATTTGAGTTTCCACGAATAGCTTTTTGTGACCTAAAATTGTTCCTTTCGTTTACAGAAGCTTCACAAACACCATAGCAGATTCTGAAAGCCGTGATGACGATGAAGTTCCAGTTATTAGGGAACCTTTCCAGAGATCATTCAGCCGACAGTCTTCTCATATCAGAGGTAAACAATAAACTAACAATAGCTTTATTATTTAGTAGCGGTGCCCGTGACTTTCTCCGCGTTTGTATGAGGGCTATACAAACGCATTATCATAACTGGAGCAAGAATTTTATAGCCTATCCTGTGTCCCAGATATCTAAATGTATTTCTACCAAATTTCATCAAAATCGGATCATTGGTTTTAGAGTTATGGGGGACCATAATGGTGGATGATGACATGCATAGGAAAAAATATTTTTCCGCGGGAAAGTTTGGAACCCGGGTGAAACCGTGGGGCGGTAAGCTAGTATTAGAATAAACGTGGAATTTAAGACAGCTTTTGCGGTAGAATAAATAAATGATTGATTACTATTTGTTATTTTATAGTAATTGACCCTCACTTAAGTTTTCTAACTCTCGATAACTCCTCAATAGCACATTTGGTTTAGTGCAACTAGGGCTAAAGTGGGTGGCGTGGCTTCGGCTCCCACTAGGACCAAGGTTACGTGTGATCTTGTAATTTTTCCCATACGTTTTTGCTATTCCTAATAAATGATTGCTTGTTCGTCAGGCTCTATGCGGTCTGCGTGGCGAGCGAGCGGCGCTAGAACGCCGGCTGTGTTGGCCCCCGCGCCGGACCTACTAACCGACGTGCTGGTAAGTAACTTATAAAGAGATTGCTGCTCTGTAGAAGTGTTAAAAAATGTGTACACCTCGTTATTCCAGTCGATAATCCAGTACTGCATATCCGTCTGGGGAAATGCATTTTTATTTTTATACAAACATTCATATTAACGATATTTAATAATAATGATTGCGGCTACATATTGGTAAACACATTAAAATGCATTTCATGGAATTCTACCATATTGGCATATTGGTTATTGGATGCATTTTTCTACTCATTATTTAACCATAATTATAATGACATTCGTCATAGCTAATGAGATGTTGACATTAGGTATGACTAATGAACCTAGATGAAACAGTAAATTTGATTGTAGATAATTAGGTAGGTACCTTTACCTTTCATATCTACATTCATACAACATTCATATCTACATTCATACAATTTTCATACAACTAATATAATATTGATATTTTAGGAGGAATCAAGTTCAGAAGAAGAAGAAACCTTGGTCAGCGGTGCTAACTCACTACAACTGGCGCGACTTCACAAACCGGAATGGGGATTGCTGACCATTGGCGGTCTCGCCTCTTTCACTATAGGAGCCACCATGCCGGCCTTCGCTTATCTGTTCTCTAAGCTTTATGGTGTAAGTATAATAATCGTTTTAACTATCAAGACATAATATATCTAAGAATGGCAGGCGAAATGCGAGCAGTGCCGTAATAAAATTCATTTATTGCGTGTCTAAATAACATTTACGACGCGATAAGCTTTTAAACGAATTACTAAATGTGTTGACAATTTTAAAACTAAGTACTGACTAAATTTGTTTTTTTTTCGTCTAATATTAAGAACGTTATTTTCATAAGAAATGCGCAAAGTAGAAGGTAAATAAAAAAATGCTTTAATTAGTCATCTTAAAAATCATCACATACTTAACGACTTACTTAATCTCTCATAGGTATATAAAAACATTTTATATTTTTAGATGTTCGCGTTATCAGACAACGACGAAGTGGTGCGTTCCGCACAATTCTACGCGGGGATATTCGCGGGAGTGGCAGCACTGTGCGGGATCGTGACGTTCTTACAAACGTGGTGCTTCAACCTCGCGGGCGCGCGTCTCACTGATAGGCTGAGAGAGACCACCTTCCGCAACTTTCTCAGACAAGTAAGTTCATCCACATTATCATCCATATTGAGATAAACAGGCATCACGAACCTTGTTTACGTTGAATTTTGATGAACCGTTTCGTCCCAAAACGTGGGACTTCTTATTAATCTCAATATGAATTTATCAAACCACGACCCTTTTATAGCTTATCAATATCATAATTTCAACATTCTGAAGATTTCAAGTTATTACGGTTGTAAGTAGCTTGTATTTACCGCGAACCAACAGCTTTCACCAGATAGTCAATCCATCTTGTTCATCACGTTCGAAGCTGCTTTTCTGCGAACTATTCAGCCCCATCGGTCATCGGCCTCTGTCGATACAACGAGCTTATTCGCTTGGCTATGTCTTGTCGGCGACGTTGCTCGACTAATTCAAATTATGTATCTTAATACTGAATTGAATGTTGTTTTCAGGAACAATCCTGGTTTGACGAGCCTTCCAACTCTACCGGAGCGTTGTGCGCGAGATTGGCGAGCGACTGCGCCGCTGTTCAAGGCGCTACAGGTAAAATTATTATTTTATTAAAATGTTTAGTCGAATTCAAAAGGAATAAAGTTCTAGAGTTGAGAAACAGTATCTATGTGGACTGCCTATTCAGCCCATTCAGCATTCTACAAAGCTCTTGTTCGTCTTAGTGTTAGTACCGGTTACTTTATAAAAAGCAACTACCAACCAGGCTAGACGGATCGTGTAGCCGGGCCATAACACAAGTTTACGAAACCTTATAGGTAATTCCAACAAATCAAACTATTTTAATCCAGAAAATAAAAAGTTACTTATATAAAAGTTATAAATTTATCTCCTTAGGTACTCGACTCGGAACGGTTCTGCAAGGCGTTAGTACAATGGTGCTCGGAGTGGGTCTCGCTATGTTCTACTCGTGGAAGATGACGCTTGTCAGTCTACTCAGCGTGCCTTGTGTAAGTAGATGCCTAGTATTAATAGAAGAATTTCACCAACTGTCAATTTAAGAAAATTTTAAAATGATAATAATGCATGGGAACTTTTATTGTTAAATCCAGAAGAGAAAAAAGGGGGGGGGGGATTGATAAGTTATTACTATGAAAGAGTTAAGTAGGTACTTATTTCACCTCGAATGTGTGGATGGATTCATCCATTCATCCATTCCAAGGGTTGCTTTGAACGGCCTCAGCGGAAAAACACCTGAAAATTCTACAGATTTATAACTGTATTATTTTGTTCTCAGGTAATGGGAGGTATTTACCTAGAAGGCTGGATAAGTCAGAGAACAGAGAGTAAAGAGAGGAAGGCGCTTGAGCGCGCCGCGAGGTTGGCTACCGAAGCATGCCTCAATATACGGACTGTTCAGAGTCTTGGTAAGTGGTTATAGTTATATTGTTTAAGAGTTTAAGGGTAACATGGTCATACACAATAGAAAAGAGTTTAGAAGTTTGTTATAGCTATAGACCTTAACTTTGGGCTTTGAAAATGACGTAGAACAAGATTAATTTCACAGCTGTTTAGATGCGAATTTGATTTAGAAAAAGTTAATTAACTATGTTGAAATATATAATTTCTATCTTTTTCCGATTTGGTGGATATCTCTTTTATACTTACTTTTTTTTTCATGCATTGATTTTTACACGTTTTTCATAAAGCTGAATCTCCAACCATACACAAAGTCTACAATCAGTTTTGACTTATCACGTCATACTTCAGGCACATTTCTTACCAAAACTGTCTAACTTCTAGGTGTAGAAACAACTCTATCAGAAAGATACGAAGAAGCTCTTCGTGAAGCGGACGCGAAGGCCGCGGGCGCGCGCCGCGTGCGTCCCTTTGTCTATGGTCTGTGTCTATGCGCGCCCACTCTGGGCTATGCCGTGTCTCTGGCCTATGGCGGATACCTCATCGCGAGGGAGAATCTACCTTTTGATTACGCTATACTGTAAGTATCTTTTAAAAGCAACAACTTATGTTAAGATAAAATGTATTAAAACACATCCAACGCTACTTTCATGATCACAAAGTTTATGTCCACATTTTGAAGATGAATCATTTTAATGTTATTTTCATGCTTAATTGTAACTTTAAGACCTAATGGATAGGTTTGGTTTTACGTTAGGTAGATTGAATAATAGACGAGTTATAATTCGTTTAGTTTACGTGTATTATGGGCGTGTCCAATAATAGCGCGGCAGTGACATGAGGCAAAGCTCTGACGCGTTACATAGGTAATACCATTAATACGACAAGCGGAGAGTCACTTACGATAGCCGCGCTATGGTCACGTCTAAAATTGTAAGTGTTTATTTTGACACAAATTGATTGATATTAAATATACTTTCCACAGTGTATCAGAAGCGTTAATCTACGGCGCGTGGATGTTAGCGGAGGCTCTCTCCTTCGCACCGTCGTTCGCGGCCGCGCGTCGCTCCGCCTCACGCATACTGGCGGCTCTAGCGCGCGAACCATCCGTTGTGTCTGAACCCACCGCCACTGAAGGGGACTGGGTAAGTTACCTTAGTTTTGCAGACCCATTGATCTATCCCTTCCTCTTGCCCTGGGGATTCCCCTTGGTATCTGAGCCCACCGCCACAAAAGGAGACTGGGTAAGTTACCACAGTCTCGCAGACCCAGATCTACGTCACTCCCTCTTCCAGCTACATATAAGTCCGCTGTTTTAAATTCTGAGCTGAAGTGCGAATTTTAAGAACTTTGAGTGCATTGTTAAAAAGGCGCTCCATCGCGTTATATGTAATGTGGTAGATTCAAAAGAAAAGACTCAAATGATGTTGTAATGCCTTACACAAAAATCACATATATTTGCATGGATGATGAAGTTACAATACAATATAGGTACTTACATACTTTATAGCACATTAGAAAAACAAAAATACATTACAAAAATATAGGTTTATTAAAAAGGGTTACAATGGGCGGCCTTATCACTAAAAGCTATTTCGTCCAGGCAACCTTTGGTTGAAGTTTTTTGTAGTTTTTAAAAACTACTTAGCTTTAAGTCATAAATTAATAAAATATCTTTCCACAGAGCTGCACCGGCGAAGTGAACTTCTCAAACGTCACGTTCCGTTACCCGTCGCGACCCAAAGCCGCCATCTTGCGCGGCCTGTCCGTGAAGCTGCAGGCCGGGAGGACGCTCGCGCTGGTGGGGCCCAGCGGCTGCGGCAAGTCCACCCTCATGCAGCTGCTGTTGAGGAACTATGACGCGACTGAAGGCACTGTGGTAGGTTCATTGTTATAACAGGACCTGTAGAAGTGACAGTGATGTTTGCTCAGGAATATAACCTTCGCATGGGTATCGTCAAACTGATCTAGAGATTTATAGCAATACTAAATCCACAATGATAAGCAACCAGCCTCGTAACCGGCTTAATTTAACCAAATCCACCAAGACCTATAAATGGGGCCGTAAATAGCCCGTATAGCAGGTAGTCTGTAGGTACTAAATAGTAAGGTAGAGCATATGTATATCTCGTGCTTGTGACTCTTACTACTTCCTTTTGTTATCCTATGTATGTCTTATTATAACTAGAATATAATAATGTAAATTACTTAACCTGTATTTCTTTTATATTGCAAATCCATTTATAATTTATTTTTCTCGTAGGAACTAGACAACCGCGACATTCGCAAGTCCCTAACCCTCAACCAGCTGCGAGCCCAGCTAGGTCTCGTGTCTCAAGAGCCGGCGCTGTTCGAGCGCTCGCTGAGAGACAACATCGCGTACGGAGACAACGCGAGAACTGTGCCCATGGAGGAGGTGGTAGCTGCGGCCAAACAGGCCAATGTGCATAGCTTCATCGTGTCTCTGCCTTTGGTGAGTAAACATACTTTAATTTGGAAGTCCTTAACCCTTAACCAGCTGCGAGCCCAGCTCGGTCTCGTGTCGCAAGAGCCGGCGCTGTTCGAGCGCTCGCTGAGAGACAACATCGCGTACGGAGACAACGCGAGAGCGGTGCCCATGGAGGAGGTGGTGGCGGCGGCCAAACAGGCCAATGTGCATAGCTTCATCGTGTCTCTACCTTTAGTGAGTAAACATACTTGGAAGTCCTTAACCCTTAACCAGCTGCGAGCCCAGCTAGGTCTCGTGTCGCAAGAGCCGGCGCTGTTCGAGCGCTCGCTGAGAGACAACATCGCGTACGGAGACAACGCGAGAACTGTGCCCATGGAGGAGGTGGTGGCGGCGGCTAAACAGGCCAATGTGCATAGCTTCATCGTGTCTCTACCTTTAGTGAGTAAACATACTTGGAAGTCCTTAACCCTTAACCAGCTGCGAGCCCAGCTAGGTCTCGTGTCGCAAGAGCCGGCGCTGTTCGAGCGCTCGCTGAGAGACAACATCGCGTACGGAGACAACGCGAGAACGGTCCCCATGGAGGAGGTGGTGGCGGCGGCCAAACAGGCCAATGTGCATAGCTTCATCATATCTCTGCCTTTAGTGAGTATACATATTAATAATCCCGGGCTCGTATAATAATATAATAATAGCTCTAGAATAAAATAATTTTATTTGTGTCTCAAAACGAAAAAAGAACATAAATTACTTTAGAGCTAAGTAAAGCGGTGGTATATTATTCCAACATTTCGTGGCAGAGTAACGAAAACTGCCACGAAATGAAATATATAAAATATTGCTGGACAATTCACATATAAACATCTTGCTAGCCCCTTGGTAAGCTCGAAGCTTGTGTTATGGGTGCTAGATTTCTGATAAACTAAATATAATGAAAGTTATTTTTTATTATACATATTTATAACACCCAGAAACCTGGAACAAATATCTGTAGAACGTACAAATTTTTGTTCCGAGGCGGGAATCGAACCCTCCTGTGTCGCAAGCGGAGCCTCACCCGCTGCGCCTTAGTGGTCGTCGGTCCCTTTTGCATTGTTTTAATATTGATAGGGTCTCCCTAATATCTTAAACTACGTTTCTTTTTTTTATAAATGATTGATTGATACTAGAAAGTATCTTATAGTTACTTACAAGATATATAAATAAACTTAACTAACCATATGATTGCCTACAGGGATACGACACAGTTCTCGGTCAAGGCGGCGCAGCGCTCTCTGGTGGTCAGAAGCAGAGAGTTGCCATCGCAAGGGCACTCGTACGAAACCCACGAGTGTTGTTACTGGATGAAGCAACCTCAGCTTTAGACGCTACTAGTGAGAAGGTACGTAACTATTCGAAGGTGGTCAAAACTAATTATAAATATCGACAGCTATGTATTCTACGGGTTTTCTCTAAAACACCTATCAAATCAAAAAGAGAGACGAATTTAAAGAATTTATACTTCAAAAATTTACCTATCGCTAAAAAAAAACTTTTCTAATAACTAGAAAAACTTTGAGTAAAAGCTTCAAAGGTTTGACGTTTTATTTATTTTTAACTAGACACAATATTACCAAAACCTTAATTATAATCTATGTATTTCTATTTATTCAGGCGGTACAAGCGGCATTAGAAGTTGCTTCGAAAGACCGTTCAACAATCATCATTGCACACAGGCTCGCTACCGTTAGACACGCTCACACAATTTGCGTTATTGACAAAGGTAATTACTATACACCATTTTATGTACTTATGTATTTTCCGCCCGCATTTTTGATTTTTTTATGAATTTGCATGAACTTCATATAAAAAATTTGGAATTTCAATTTAATATACATATTAGAAACGGGAAAGTATACTGCCTTGTGGTAATCCGACTTTAACATCTTTGTATTATTTTATGTATAAATTATAACTATTTTACCATTGCGTATTAAGTTACTTATATTGAATTTTGCGACGGTATTCCTTACCTACGTTTTATTACCATATCGAACTTAATCAACTAATGTACAATACAGTATCAAATGCCGTTGACAAATAAAAAAATATGTATTCCCATTTGATTTTTAATTTTAACTGTTAACTTTTATAAAATAACGTATATGCTTTTTAGGCGTTGTAGCAGAGAGCGGTTCTCACGAAGAATTGGTGGCGAAGCGTGGTCTCTATTGGGAATTGTTGAAGCAACAGGGCGGCGCCAGTACGACGCAAACAAGCAAAGGAGACGAATAACGTATAGTAAACTATTACTCATTTGACTTGCCAAATATTAAACGTAGCTCGTTTAACTCGTAGAACTCGAAAATATCAAGATAAGAAGAACATTATCACGTTCCTTGTATGCTATATATTGTATAGTATTATGTATATAACTTATGTGTAATTTTGGAGAATTGAACTAACAAGTTCTAATTGAAATTTTCGGGTTCAATATCGTTATGTTAAGTGAAATTAGCTATTAATTGTGCAATGTATTATTCAATATCATTATATTGGACAACAGAACATTTTAACCCATATAAACATTATATCAAATATGGATCGGTTTATGCAGTCCATTGGAAAATATACATATTTTTTGTTCTTGTTGAACATATTCAATTCGACTTCTGTTTAATGTCAATGTACTTGTTTCTTCTATTAGTGTCCTTGATAAGTTATATTTTGTACAAATTTTAGGACTTAGGTACTTTCTAGTTTTAATTGATTACTCAGATTTTTTAAGAGCTATGAGAGCTTGTGTTCATGACATAAGATGTATTTGTATAATAATGACTGTGATTTCGTTAGGTTTGTAAGTCTTTTTATGTACTGAGTAGTTTGTTAAATAGGTTAATATTCAGTCTTTGTCAGTGTTAGTCTTTATTTATATTTTTATTGTACCTACTAAATTATACACTTGATTTTTAAATCGAAAATTTACAAATCATAAATTTAGTACCGTCTGTTCGCTACTATCATATTTTGATTAAATATAATGGGTTTAGCGTTTAGTAAGGTATCTGTGTGCAGAAGTAACTAAAATTTTTGTTCTTATTTCCCGGACTTAATTATAATTGGCATGATATCTTGTCTAAAAGAATACTCAAATTTAAGAATTAGGGTACCTATTTAAAATTATTGGTACTTTTAAGTTATTGTAAGCTGTTTCAATGCTGTGAATTCTTTCTATATGTTATTTAAATAGGTATTAGTTTGTGATATAGGTATTTAATAAAATAAATGTATTGTCAAAACAAATATTTTTATTGTAACTATAAATCAGGTACCGTAACTAAACTACCAATCTAAAGTTAGATATCACATGAAACTTTCTAAATGTGAGTGAGCAAATTTAAATTTATGTGTTCAGTAACTTACATTTCTAAAGGCAGTCTCTAAGGCCTCATAATAGAATTAATATTAATTATTAACTATCTTTCAAGAGATATTTTAAATCTTTAGCCCCGTATAAGGCCGTTTTCCACCATAGCAGAACTCATGGTTACCTAAATGTGATTACTTCATTCCTCTCGTCTCCTATACTCACTGCTTTAGTGGAAACCAGGCTTAAGCCATCTGGTTGTTCTGTAATCTGAATCTAATACTAGTAATTTACTACATAGGCATCAAGTTTTTTGGTCATAATATTACAAAAATTGATGTTAAACATCACAACCATGGTGATTAAATCGATGAAAGAATATAGATTAAATCTACTTATTAAATTACCAGCTAATTATGTTCCAAGAAGTTATTTGGTACTGCATGTGGTCATTGGTATTAATATCTAACAGTACTGTAGGTAAAATTTTACGTAAATCACAGTATTGACGTTGTGCTTCTCTATGTGCAAAACACCACCTCCCACTTTTATGGCAGAAGTACAATTATTGCGTCACCACCAATCAGGAATTTCATTTTATATTTAAAAAGATCGATAGATAAAGGTAAACAACGTACTTATTGGCTTTCGTTCTAATTCACGCCCCTTTTACTGAAGACGTCCGAGAAACGCAATATTCTTTGAATATGAATACGTGCCATAATTGACTTTAGAGGTGGCGCTGAAACTGTGATTTGGCGGTGGCATCATCATCATCACTTCACACTTCTCTATTGACGAGAGAGATTAGGCCGTAATTCACCACGCTGGCCAAGTGCGGATTGGTGAAAAAGTTTGGTAAGTAAGTATATAATATAAGTCCTTCAGTTTAGTTCCACCCGAGGTTGGTAAGTTGGTTCTGTGATAGCGGCGAGTAACAGCGCTTGGGACGGCGCGAGGCAGATTTCAGGCAAGCGGGCCAGCGCCGCTGAGACGCAAGATACAGATGAATGCCAACCTGGAAATAGAGACGGATAAAGACTTTTTGGTAACAAATATTACTGGTCAGGCATTGATGTAATTAAAAACGGGAGACGCGGCACACAAGCTTTCCTGGACCCGTTAGGCCCATGAACACAATTGACGTTAGTCGCATTCGAACATGCGTTTGCACTACACGTCACGTGAAATTGACTAGCAATTTGGTTGTTTGAGTGTATTTAGTTGTTTCTGGTCTAAGTATATTCAAGACGCTTAAGTGTGCTGCATCTCCCGTTTATTAATTAGGTAGGTACATCAATTGGTGTGGAAATCGGGCACCTTCCTAGGTATGAGAATCTTTCGGAATGCTTTCGGTCTGTTATCTTAAATCACATTAAATAATTAGATTTGAGAGAAAAAGGGCGACTTTTGGCCCATGTGCAACAGTTTTTTTTTGTTCATATCTTGCGATTAGTCGTTGAGACTATAAGCAGATGGGTTGAGTGATTTTGGCGTGTAAGGCTCTGTTCCCATTGGAGCAGATTGCATGTACAACAGTTAATAATAAACACGTTGATCCTTACCAACATGAGCGCCTTTCGGCAACACACAGAGCGCTAGCGTGTGTGCATCATGTGCCGGGAGAAGGCCGCAGCGCGCGTAGCCCCAACACGCGCCCGCGCCCATGCCCAGCCAACTTGCTTCTGTAAAACAGTACCATTTTTGTATATACTTACTGTAATTTTATAGATATAGATAGTAAATTTTACCATCTATATTAATAACTAGCTGCCCCCGCGAACTTCGTCTCGCCATATACTTTTACAGAGTGTCCCCCCCCCTCTAATTTCTAAAATAAGAGGATGATAAGGCTAATAAAAATATATAATGTACATTAGCACAAAAACTACCAACGAAAATTGGTTTGAACGAAATCTATCTAATAGTTTTTTTATAATACGTCATAAACTATTTCATATAAACAATTGCTGCGGAAGCCTACATGGGCGAGTCCGACTCGCACTTGGCCACTTTTTATTTACTATCATAAAAGTGAATCAATCTTAAACGATAGCCATATACCTACTTTCGGTTAAAGACTTTATTTTAGTAGGTACTGACTGAGTCCCCGTACCAAAGCATGATGCCTTACCGAACGGGCTGGTTTATTTCGGTACTTACATTTTTAAACTCTAATATCTTTCGAATGGAATGTCAGAATTGAATAATTTAAAAAGTTTTATAGAGATATTGAAATATTCGTAATTACAATGTAATTTATTTTGATAATTTTTTATTTGAAAATACAAATATAGAGCTTTTCCTAGCGGCGGCATATACATTAATTATATTGAAAATTAAAACACTTATTGTGACATAACTATAATAGTTAGATATATGTTGTCGCGACATTTTTTGTAGGTATTAATGTGTTGTACAAAATTGTAGTACATTGTATATTTCTAAAATGAATACTTTTCGCAGCGCATGCGATATAAGGATTTTTTTTTACATCTTGGGTTACTTATTTGGGTTTTCCGTACGGATCCCTACTTTTTTTGAAAAAGTAATATAGCCTATAACCTTCCTCGATAAATGGACTATCCAACACTGAAAGAATTTTTTAAATCGTACCAGCGGTTCCTGAGATTAGCGCGTTCAAACAAACAAACAAACAAATAATCAAACTCTTCCGCTTTATAATATTAGTATAGATTTCGTCAAGGGGTACGGTACGGAAGAGACTCTATGGCTTGGTCTAATAAACCCCTAAGAGATTCCCCTTGCAGGGGATTATTAGACTTTTTGTCTACAAATCCCCTTACAATCGGATTTAGCTGAGGCAGGGGATTATTAGACTTAAAGTCTAGAAATCCCCTTAACATTGACTGTTTAGTAGGAACTTTTATTACACAGCAACATTCTAGGCCCATGCAGGCCATGGTACGGTCAGAGCTTACGATATGGGGGCTTGATATTAGATATAGAGAAGTACCTACTTAATATATATTTTTTATGTTTATAAGTGGTACCTATACCTACCTATGTATAATAAAAAATATCTATCTATGTATGTATATTATAATAAGTAAGTATATCAAAACCCGTTACACAAGCTACGAGCTTACCACGGGCTAGAGTTTGCTGTGTGAATTGACCGGATATATTTATTATGTTTATTATTCTACTCACCAAGCAGCAACACCGCCATCAAGTCCCCCACTCTAGCGCTGCCCCTCATCGCCAGCACCTCGCAGCACTCCATATACAGCAGCACGAGCGCACAGACTCTGACTATCCACTCCCGCCCACCCGCTGCCCCCGGCGCGCCTGCCCCCGGCGTAGCTGCCCCTACAACTGCTCCTGTCCCCGAGGTATAAGCTAATCCGGCGAGCCAAGCGCCTAGTGCGGGGATGCATGTGAGGGCTATGGAACTCGGTGCTGGTAATACTGCGGTACCGCACTGGAAATATAGAAAAGGTGTTACAATTTCGGGGATAAATGTCTGTGACATACGGATGGACAGACGAATCCATAAGGGTTTCATTTTTCCTTCCGATCTTTTTTGGGACACTATTAGTTAATAAACTTACTTGGGAATGCATGTATTGTATTCGAACGTTTTTTTAACGTCCGTTAAAAAAAGCTCTCGTGCGTTCGAATTTTTTTAGAGGCCTTAAAATCGTAAGTATAAATTAACTTATTATACCTACTTGGTTTTTTTATTTTCTAGTGAATATAAAAACACTTACCAGAAAAATCATAGCCAAAGGCGTCGTTATCAGGGACACAACGTAAGAGATCGCGGTCAGAGCCGGGGCAGCCGCGTCGTTGCATAGTGCCAGCGACAACCAACCACAACCGCTACCCACCGAAGACATTAACACTCTGCAACCATGAATAAAACCTTTTTATTTTAATACTAACTTTCCGCCTTGCTTTGCCCGCGCTATAACAAGTCTTCCCCAGAAAGGAATTTTCTTGTTCCTAAAGGTAGCTTACAACTTACAACCATTCCCTGAATTCAAACTATAGGTAGGTATCTGAATCAAATTTTATATAAACTATAAACAGGTGCAGATTGAATAGGTACATAGCACAAAAATAATAATTAAAGATTTACCTGTAAATCCACAAGTTTTCACGACAAGCTATGGTTAGTATTTGTTATTTTATAGTTATTGACTCTCACATACATAAGTTTTTTCTAATATTTTTTAAAGCTTTGCTCAAATTAGGTATTACTTGCTACTTTAGAGAGAAAAAAGTAAGAGCGTTTGCGTAACACGACGATGAATTATATCATCCTGCTAAAGGTATATTAACGTACCTACCCTTGCACAAGCGTATAATGGACCTCATTGCTGGTACTGGCCAGCAACAACACAGCAAGGGCCGGAGCAACCAGAGCAGTGTGAACACACCCCACCTGTAGCAACCGGCTACCGCTCTTCAACCCGCGACGACCCGCGTAGAAATAGATGTAGCTTTGGGGGAGGTACCATGTGTACTGGGAGAATAGTAGGCCTGAAGATTGGGATGAGATATTGTTATTGGCAAATGCGAAATAGTGAAGCAAAATAATGATGAGACAATGTTATATCTAGTAGGTACCTAATAAAGAGTAGGTAAGCATACAACCTATTTTATCTAGGTTTTTCTGTATCGATGTAATTAAGAAGGTAACATGATACCTAACTGAAAATGCTCGAAGGAATAGTTATTATAAATCCTACTCATGTACATCTTTAAATTGATTAAAAGAAGTACCTAGCTGATCTAGTTCGTCTAGTATATGTGTTTATAGATATCATTGTAATAAGCCACCTTCTAAGGTCTACCAACAAAGGTAGATGCAAGGTGCAATCGAATAGCAACTATAAAAACTATTAACTACAGATAAACCATGATGATTGAAAACTTAGTGCTGTAATGTATTTGTAGCCTATTTAAAATTGAATTAAAACTTCATAGGTAAATTCACCTGATTTAAAATGGGATTAACTATCATGCTTTTTAAATTAGATTACCTAACTCTTCGTATTGGTATGTTTTAGTGAAGCCAAGTCTTAAGATTGTAAGATATAATTACTTACTTAATGAAATCGTGTTCTAAAAATTGTCAGACTGGAATGTAGGGACTTAAGTATTACTAGAATAAAAACAAGTCAGCAAGTCTTAGACCTGATTTCACCACTCTCTGTTTGTTAGTTTAACATCCCATTACCTAATTATAATATACAGTCCGTCAATATACATAAACAGTCCGTCATTAAACATAACGGGATGTTAAACTAACAAGCCAGAGACTGGTGAAATAAGGCCTTAATCGTTTAACTTAACACGTGACATCACACCGATTAAATTGTATTAAAATGTACCAGGGCGAGTGCAATGCGTTCTACGAATGATCTAGTGATAGAGCATGCAGGAGGTGTTTGCCTCCTCGCGCGCCGAGCCTCGGCGTTAGCACAGCCAGGGTCAAAGACACCAGCACTCCAGACACCATCCACCTCCGGCGCACTACATCCCACATATCCACGTGGTAAGGACCACGCAGCAACATATCCTACAGATACCAAAACACCACCAAAACTCATTTCACTTCTAAATTGTCACTCTGAGCATCAGATCGATTTAAGCCTCGTTAGATTCAATTATAAATGTTTACGAAAGGAGTTAAATCAATGAGTTGTAAAGGTTACCTACCGCACATGCGCGTGAAGTTTTCGCATTGCGTCTCGGGAGAGATTCTCGCAGACGATAGGTATAACCTGCGCAATTAAAAGTGAATTCTGTAAATGGCGGCGGGTAGGTATGGTACGGTTGGCAAAACAATTTCTCAAACAGGCCGGCGTCACGACGAATTTCCCATACAAACATAATACCAAAATTATTTGTAATTCGAGCATATTTCCACGGTATTATTGTATTATTATTATCTAAATAGTATTTTTATCTAGGTCCCTACAGAGTTTTTTTTACAAAATACTTATTTTAAATGAAATTATTTTTTTAGTAAAGTAAAGTAAAGAGTTTAAACAACTTTGCGTTATAAACCCGGCGCTTTTATAAAGGTCCTCAATGTGATCATTCATACGAACGCTTTTAAATCACTTTCGTCTCGTCCCTCGCTTTAGAAAGCCGTGGGAATTTTTTTTTGCTAAATAACTAGCTATAGCGATTTGTGTTGCTAGAAGAAGAAAGAAAAAAAGGACATTCTGGGTACATCCTCTGAATGAACAGAGATACTTAAAATAACAGTTTGTGACACTGTACGAAGATTCGACAAGTATACAAGATTTGACGAATTATTGGAATATTTCTACTAATACTCATCGTACTAATCGCAGCGCCGGCGTTTTTTTAATAGTGTGAATAATAATAAAAAGTTTCATACGGCCTATTACCAGCACTTTTCGTTGAAAATACAACACTGCTCGATAAAAAAGCGTCGCGTTCTAAAATCGCCGACGTGTGAACACGTACTTGGGTATGCCTAAAACGTTCAAATAGAACATAATTATTATGTTCTATTTGAACGCTTTTTTAACGGACGTTAAAAAAGCTCTCGTGCGAATTAGGCCTGACTGACTATTTTTTTGTAGCGCGTACTTCACTGTGTGAGTATAGACAGCGATAGAGAGTGAGCGAGAACGCATGCGAGCGGACGCCATTTATAATTCGCTTCTATATGTGCGCAGGTTATACCTAATATATTTTGTCGTGGTTGTGAAATGTCACTGTGACATTTAGAGTAACATGAGATTATGCGTCGTGATAGTTTGTCGATTGTACAGTCAGCAAAAAATAACCATACCAACCATATCGATTCATTACATCGCACAGAAACTTTTGTCAAAACTGGTAGCCACTTTCTTTGAGGACTGTACATTAAGCAGCATAGTACGAAAAGCTCAATATAAGAATCTATAAAAAATATTTTAAAACCACTCTATAGATTTGCCAACACAATATTTTTTTAAATACCTTCTTCTTATGTACCTAAATTACATATTTAACTTAGCTGCAATGCAATATGTACTTAGTCCAGAGTTTATCTAATCTAATAGGTTTATAATCAAAATTCTGGGGTTTTAGAGGTAATAACAAATACAGAATTATAATCCTTATTTAGGACTTTATTTTAATAATAACTCAACAACAATTAATCTATAATTTAACTACTTAATAAATATTTACAAATTTTCTGCATCTATCTACTTCTCACTCAGCTAAAAATTGTTTTAAAATAAGTATTTTAAGTAAGTTGTAAGTAAGTAGCATAGCACCCTGACACTCTTGCAGGTTGGTATTTAAATCAAATTATAAGGATTTGTTAAATACGTCTTTATAGTGTAAGCTACTTTGAAGCATGTCATTTTCATTCATTACCAATCTCAGTGGTGGTATCAATGCTGCAGCTACACATCTGAAAAAAGAACATTATGTATAAGTAGATAACTTTAATTAAGTGGCTCTACAAAGAACAATGAACTCTACAAATGAGGTTTTTGTTAATTTTTAGTTAATTGACTTGTCCAAGAAGTACATCTTTTTAAGATTTATGGACATAAATGAATATTTTTTCTGCATTTTATTTGTAGATTAGCTATTGATTTGAGTCTACTGTTGCACATGGGAGAATTTCTTTGATATTTTTAAGATAAGATCATTTTTAATTGATCACACATCTATGAAAATATATGAAAATCAATGCAACTTTTTGTTGTTATTTTATAACTCCGTAATGGCTCAGCCGATTTAGGTGATTTGTTTTGAAATAGGTGTAGTAGCCGAGGAAAGGTTTAAAAGGTGAGAAAACATGGGAATAAAGTGAGTGAAGCCGCTGGAAGGCGTTTTATATTGCAATGTAGCTCATAATGTTATATTATATTTTTTGTTTATGTATTTTGTGTGATACATACCTGCCTTCAGAATTTAAGAAATTAAATGTAGAGCATGCATGTTCTGTAGGTAATATCTCAATGTTGATTTTGTTAGCACGGGCAGCTTTAAATACATTGTTGTATTTCGATCTGTCATTACTTTCTAGTCCAATAACCTGGAACCACAATAATTAAAATTAATAAGTTCCCTAAATATAGGAATATTTTCATGTAATCTGGTTGAAAATTTGGAAAGAAACCAAGGTAAATTATTAATTATTAAAGGAACTTGTATTGCTTGAAATATATGTTTGATTTGAGAATTTTTTGTCTTGGCAGCTTTCAACAACAGGATTGATAAAACAATTCATAAATTCAGAAAGTTTTTTTCTGTAGGTACTTACAAGAAGATCTATTTTTGGCTGCAGCAATCTGAACAAGGAAAGTGATTCCGGAGTTATTTCATCTGACTCTGTTGCCATCCATGACAATACAGTCCTGAAATATAATTATTGTCAATGTCAATTACATTCATGGTTTTTAATTTATGTCCAACACTTAGGTACATTTATATGAAAATGATTAGGTATTTTATTTATTTATGTAGTTACCTTGGAAATATTGCCATTGGACCAAGCACAGTAAGTCCATTATTCAGACGAAATCCATACTAAAATGAAGAAATGTATTATTTATAGTAGGGGAGCCGAAGAGGGGATTTCGGGATTTACTCGAGCGCGTCAGATTAAGATACTGGAGATAGCTAGTACCCAGATAAGTACCTCCACCAAATATAAAAAATCTATCTATGTTCGAACGTGAATTATAAGGGAACAAAATTTACTTTTGTCACATTAGGCGCATCACTTTAGATAATTGTCAGATTAAGATATGGTAGAATCAGAACATAGAGATGAACCATATACATCTAAATCTGACGCTCTAACACCTTTAGAAATGCCAGTTTTTTTGTTCTTTTTTTTGATAAAAAATGAGTCGCGATTTTTATTTTTTTAACTTTTACGTACTTCCACCCCAATCGTGTAAACAATCAGATTTACAAACGTATATTATCAATCATATTTCCTAAATTATTTTTAAGTGTGTAAGTATGTTAAGCTGATTTTCAATTTATTGAATCTGATTCATAGAATCTATCACTAACTGACGCGTTTAAGTACGTCCATACATCAGTATGTTTTAAAATAAGTTTTTATTTTTCTATGATCGCTTCCCCCACTGATGAAACACATCGGTCTCATACAATTTTTTTCTTCTTATCATCTACCAAATGCAACCCAATAGGTCTCTTTGACGCTCGAGTAAATCCCCATTTAGCATCGTCGCCTCCCGTACTATTAGAAGAGTGCTAAATTATGAATATTAGAGAAGCAAAAACTGCTTCCAGAACATACAAACCCTGGTGACTGTAGTAAAGTATGGTGTTTAAAAGTAAATCTCAAGTAGTTCAAGCCCTAGACCCAAAAGTATTTTCGTATTTTATGCATAGAAATGTATATAAATCTTACTGTGGCATAGGAGTCAATCATAAGTCCCATATCTTGCTCTTGATTTATTACTCTTATCGTTGTTTTTCCGTCCCCTTCGTAAGCTGCCTTGTGTCGTACAGAACTAGAAAATAATCATCTCATAAAAACTTAGCATTTGGATAAATTGATATTGCCGCAATACCTACTGGAAATTACTAACCTCAACACAGGAACTCTGACATTGTTAGTTACGGCTGTTAGCCGTCTTGTAAGAGTAGGTAACATTTTCAATTTCCTTTCTATTTTTCTAGTAGCTATGAGAATTATTTAAAGTCATGCCAAGCCAAGAAAATCCAAAATCCTTTAAAAGTTTATAAATCAGCTGTTTTTGGAGTTGTTTAATTTTTGACTTTTATTTTATTGTACCCTGTTTGACCGTTGTATTGTCATTTGTCATTGTCAAATTGTCATATTACTTACACCTTCGGAGCTATTTATACGTTCGATTTCTGAAAAATGCGGTAAAAAAAAAATTGGCAGCTCAGCTACGAGTCACGATTACTCACTTAAAGTTAAATTATATTTTTAGAATAATAATTTTAAAATATAACTGATTATACAGCGCTGAGTTGAGGTGTAGCGAGTTGAGCCTAGTTGAGCACAGATTTCTAATAAGTAGTCAAGTTTTCTATAATTTAGTTTCCAAGGTTCGCAACACTATTGTTACTCGTTCACTCGTTCTACATCTAAATTTGAGGTTATGTTATGCCAACAACAAATAATAAATAAATTGTTTTCATGCATTGATATAATGTAAATAACAAACCTTTCTATTATAAGTATCAATGTTTTGATGTGATTTTATTTCATCAATGGTCTAAAAGCTTCATGTGTGAATTGGCAGATTGTCAGAAATCATTGAGACAACACTATTTGCTATTTGGCTAACTGGAATATTTCAGCTGTGATTCCAAAACTAGCCATGGCTGCAGGAGCCACTATAAGCCCCTCTAACCGTTCTGAATCAACAGAGGTGAGCAACATAGTTTCATGCTTGATTTATACACAATTTTACAATAAAGTATTCTTTATCTTTATAAATATCTTAACAGCAAGTTGGTATTATTCAGTTGTTTATGGCTTTGAATTTTGTTATATCGCTTGTTAATTATTCCCTTGTTATAATTTAAAGTGTAGAAATAATTTAAACATTATCCAATACCATATTCATAGAAATTCTGCATGAATCTTATGCAATATAAGAAAAAAGTGTAATTGCAGGTTACATCATTTTTTTTAAGATCTATTATTGTGTGTACTTCAACTGAAGTATTTATTATGTAATTGTTTTAGACTGCAGACTCTAGTAGAGGTGAAGCAGGCTCACTGCATGAGCGGCTTGTGGCCTATGTACACACTCTTGAACATGTAAGTATTGTTCTAATGTTTATTCAGTAGTATTACTAAACATAAAATAACTTGATAAGAAAATACATACTATAATAATAGGACAATTGGCTGCCTTATCGCTTATAGTGACCTCTTCTAGGTAACCCTATCTATTCAAGGATAGGAACAATGAAATGCTGGGGTGGCGAATATCTTATAACATTGTATGAAAAGTTAAACAGTGCCAGGCTTTTTGGAAGTTAATCTGTATAAAAAATTTTGCATGTACAAAGTTTAAGCCTGGACAACATAGTGATTGAAATAGTGCTTTTTGATCTAGGCATAGTGCCTAAATATAATGTACAATAAATATTAGCTCCAAATACCTAAGTGGTGTTTTTTGAGAATCCAAAGTGCAGAAATAAAGAAGTCCAATTTAAGTGCGTATTTTGAATTGTCATATAATAAAATCCTGATATCATCATGGGCTAGCTAGCAGCTAGACTTTAGTGTCTATTTCGATTTTCTAGGGATCTCGCCGTGGCGTATGGAGCGAACATTCATACGCGCGGGCGCGCTTGTCGGGCGAGCGTGGCGCGCCGTCCCCCAGCAAGCGAGCGAGAGCGCTCCTCGCACCACACCCTATGCTGCCCCCTCCCGACATCATCGACGTCGTCACCCCTCCGAGCCCACCCCCCACACCCCCAGAAATCCACCTGCTACGCAACGAACCACCAGAACCACCCGAATCAGATATCGAAGATCCAGCAGATATGGATGACTGGGAAGCCCGCGTTACAGCGCTCGCTCCTTCCCCCACGCATTCGACTTTGGCGGATGCCGCAGCGGATATTCTACGGCGGATGAGATTGGCTCGGCTGACATCTGGTGGAGGATATCGTGCTAAAGGAGAAGCTAGAGACGCCGCTCGCAGTTTACGCCGAGCGCTGGCTCCGGTGTGGTTAGCAACGGGATCCGCTAAAGGCGCGCCGGGTTGGTTACACGCGGCGTTGCAGGCGTATCTGCCTCGTTCGTTGCGTCGGCTGTATGAGGAAGCTGTGGGGGAGTTGAGGAGGAGCGTGCCGCGATTGGCGGAGAGGTTGACGAGTACGTGGGCGCCTCCGCCGGCGACGTGCTCTAATCGTGGCTTGGGGCCGATTGTGGGTCCGGACAGTGAGCCGTGGTTGGTGTGGGTGAGCAGTGGGTGTGGTTCGTTGGACGCGCGCTGGGAGCGGAAGCTGGCGACGCAGATCCACACGCGGGTGCTTCGGGCGCCGCCGCCGCCCGCCGCCGCGCCGGAGGCCTGGTGCGCGGCCACGGCCGGCGCGGTCAGGGAACAACTCACTGATGCTTTGGCTGAGGCTGGGTAAGATTATAATTTTATACATTTATTTATTTGTCAGTCGCTTTTCAGTTTATTTATTGTATTTCATGATACGAATTACGAACCACCAGTTAATTATTTATTTAACCGTAACATCGACTTCATAGAATGTAAAAATAATATAAGTACCTACCTAACTTTAGATTTTACTAAAATATCTTCGATAGATGCATAGATAATAACTTTATTGTACACTTAAATAAACAAAACAATTTGTTAGAAAACAAACTGAACTAATTGTACAATTGGCGACCTTATCGCTAAAAGCGATCTCTTCCAGGCAACCTTTGGATCTTATCTAGTTTCTATATCTGAGTAAAACAAATATTCTAATGAAAAAATAAATGTCCTTTCACAGCGATCGCACCATAATCCTCGGCGGCATAGGTGCGGGCGCGGCTCTCTGCTTGCTCCTAGCGCGGGGGGCAGGCGGCGCGGGGGCGGCGGGGGGCGGCGTGCGGGGGGCGGTGCTGGCTGCCCCCGCGCTGCGCACCGCCGAGGGGAGCCGCGGGGCGCGCGACGATGCACTCAACGCGGTCAGACTGCCCCTGCTCATGATCGTGGGGACACATGCACATGACTCTAGTCGGGCTATCGCTAATGAAGTCTGTGGTAAGTGGTATAGGAAATACTGATTATTATTAGAACGTACGAACAGGAGCGAGAAGACTACGCGCCGCTACTTAAGTCGGTTAGACGTGGCGCTGCTTGTCTAGATATTAACGTTTCTACTCGTAATACTTTAGTTCCCGCATTAACCGTAAGACTTAAGTGGTGGCGCGGACTCTAGACCGATTACTAATTAAAATTCATATATAACACACAGACACCCAAAACAAATATTAAGGACCAAGGTAACATAGTAATCTTGTAATTTTTCCTATACCATGTTGTAATTTTATTTGAAATTTTATTAACTTAGTGAAACAGTCTAATAACTTAGTAACCTATATTTGTAGATATCTTTTTAAATATTTTGTGCTATTTTGTATTAATTATCTCCACTAAGGTTGCCTGGAAGAGATCGCTTTCAGCGATAAGGCCGCCTCTTGTACTTTTTAGTTTAAGCTAGTATTAAGTTTTTCTTTAAATCTGTTTTATTTTAATTAAGAAGGTACGTAAAATAAAGTGTCATTCATTCATTCATTTGTTTTAGAACGCGGCGGTGGTAGTAGCGGCTGCGGTCCGCGGCGCGTATTGGAGGTGCACGGCGCGGACTCTCAGCTGCGACTGGCGCGCCGCCACCGCCGCCGGCTCGCCTTGCCGCAACAAGCGCTCGACGCCGCACTCGTGGTATGTTACTGATAAAAAAAACATTTATTTTAGCCAAAAAGAAGACCCTCTAAAAAAGAAGAGCTCTTAGCGATAAGGCCACCCATTATTTCACTTTAGTGTAATGTGTATCTTTTTGTATTGTATTGTACCCTTAACACACTAACTGTGTATATGGCCTTTTTTTGGCTGATAAATGCGGGAGGGAAACCCATGTGCATGACCATACCACGCATTCCACCATTTCCACCACAGGATAAGCAGACGCACGTCACATTACCATCCCTACTTAGTAGATATTCTACCCGTATGAAGCGATACTTCTTCATCTTCATTATTCACTTTGTTAAATTTTGGAACGCGTTGGCTGCTGCTGTTTATGACTGAGATTATGGTCAAGCAAGCAATAAAAAAACTTATTGTTCCTTACCTAATCCTTCACTGGCGCTACTTTCACACAGCTCATTTCGAATTTATCCATTCTTGTTACTCCATAAATCTATTTTAGCATTCGTAGGTATCGTTTTATAATCCGACAAGTGTATCTGTTAATAGAGATATAAGAAATAAATGGATGTATACGTGTTATTTTCAGGAGGAATGCGTCCGCTGGGCCGTTGAGACAGCGGAGGGTGAGATCACCCCCGACACGCCCTCGCCGCCGCCGCCGCCGAGAAGGCAACTACCCTCAATCGTCACGCAAATCGGTTAGTAATTAACATATTCTTACTATAAATAAAAAATAATTAAATTATAAATAAATATTGCTGGACAATTGACACAGCGACATCTGGTAAGCTCAACATTATAACATGGCATTGGCTCTATGTCATCTATATTTATGGCTCTATGGTCTAGCTCTAAGGTATCTATTTGATTTATTATACATATATTTTTTAAACTGTTGGTGTTCCATTGGTCTAACTAAACTAAACATAAACAAACAATTGCATTTCAGATATCAAAGCCGATGAAGATTATTCACACTTGCCCTCCACCGTTACAACTCCTGTTTCTAATGCACAGTTAGTATTTATCCTATGGTATAAGAAATGCATTTATCTTCAATATCATCATTACAGCCTAATATAGCCTAATATAGGATATGTCTAGCAGTAGACGTCTGTTGGCTGAAATGATGATGATGTTGATGACTGAGGAATTTTGTAAAATCTCCACGCTTATCAGGCCGGTTGGTTATTGCAGTATGATGAATGATGATACACAAAGAAAGAATGCCGTTCGTCTTCTGATATATAAATTAGTTGGTTTTGTAGACATGGAAAGACGATACTATTCTTAGGCCAGTACTACACGGCGATTTATCTTATAACACTGGTTAAATTATAGCTGTCGTTTTGAATAAACTTTTATTTTTACAGGATGAGCAGATCGATTGAAATCGTTGGTAAGTTTGTTCGAAGCTCTTTAAAATCTGCTACAGAGCACGTGTTTTTAAATCACACATCATTTTCCCAAGAAGAAAAATAGACGCGGCGTGATTTAAACCTTCGAAATGAAACTTAATAAAAAGAAGTGGGTTAGATTCCCATTCGAGGACAATGGTTACGTTATTTGAACATAAAACGTGTAACAAACAATGATTTAAAAACCACGATGTTAAAAAAATATAAGGGTTGCGTTCTCGTATTTTTTTCAATGACATTTAACTAATATTGTATGTTACAGAAGGTCGCGTAGTGTCCCGCTCGGCAGGCGGCACGCCACTGACGCTCCTCCCGCCGCGCCGCTCCGCCCCCGCGCCCGCCGCCCCCCACTCCGCCGCAGATATCATGCAGATGCCCATAGTGTTCGCTGACGACAACGCTACAGGTAACTATAGACACGAGATAACATTGGACCTTCATAGAAAAACACGATCAAGATTTTGAAATTCGAACAATTTATTTCTCCAATGCCAATATCATGCAGATGCCCATATAGGACCTTCATAGAAAACCACGTTCGAGATTTTGAAATTCGAACAATTTGTTTCTCCATCTATTATCATGAAGATGCCAACATAGTGATTATATTCTCTTGGATGCCCGTCGTGTGCGCTGACGATGACGCTACGGGTAATATGAGACGCGAAATTATAGCATAGAACCTTCACGGAATAATACGTTCGAAATTTGAAATTCGAAAAGCTTGTTGTCTAATTGTCTTGTCCACCAAGCAATATCATGCAGATGCAATACAAACGGCACGTTCGAAATTTTAAAATTCGAATATAAATGATTTCACGCTGCACAAATCGCTTCATCTAGGACGGATGATCGTAGTAATAGAAAGAGATAGACATAGAATCCTTTATCTATATAGAAATAAATAGATAGATATGGCATTATTCTGTTGGCGGTTTTTGTATCTTGAAGTATAAACTTAACCTTTTTTCTTTTCTAACAGATTCAAGCTCGACCGGGGGTAGTCCTGTTACTGTCACTAGCGGCAAAGCGAGAGTAAGTCACAACGGCTCCATAACGACTATAATGAGAGTTCAGCTTCAAGTTTTTGCTAAGTTTGATGTATATTTTTACGTTTGTCTCAAAATCAGTTTTTTTTCAGGTCAGCAGTTTAACACCTCCAGTGAAGATGACCCGCGTGATTCTAGCGAAGCGCGGCGGTCGCGGCGGCACCGTGACTGCGAGCCGCGCGCGCGGAGGGTTAATGCTGAGACGAGGCATGAGGGTCATCTCCAGACAAGACAACTGACAATAATTATAAAACCTTCGTTGCTGTAAATAACCGTGAATTTAAGCTGTTTTGGCTAGAGAGAGCATACTCTACTTTCATTCTGAAGGTCGTGTTCAAACGCTGCAGCGCAACAGCGCAACTCTGGATTTTCGTTCTTAAAATGTATGTGGGCTTTGGAAACACGTGCTCTAACGGTGACGGATATTATCGTGAGGAAACCGGCATGTTATGAAAACTTTGAAAAATTTGAAGGACAGGTGTTATTCACCAACCCGCACTTGGCCAGCGTGGTTAGTTAAGTCCCAGCAGTGGGACTGGGTATGTTAATAGCGATGATGATGAAAGGTTAATTTCTCGTCTGTATGATAATTAATTAAACCACATCAGTTTTTACATTGAAAGTACCTAAGAACTTGTTATCAAATCATCTGAATGCAATTTTAGTTTTGGTTACTTAAAAGGTTTACGGAGCTTGGTGCTGAAACCGAAGTAACAGGTATTGATTTAATTCGAAGGCTGACGTAGGTTCGAGCGGTACCTACAAGTTTGTACTGAAGCTCTGGTGACCTGTACCTAATACTGGTTTCACAAACTATACCTAAGTTTACTCTGTTACCGTGCTAGAGCGACACCTATATAAATAAAATAAAGTCGTGTTGTCACAAAATATAACTCAAGATCGGCTGTACCGTTTTGGCTGAAAATTGGTGGACATTATAGTTTAGAACCATGAGAATGAAATATGACATTTTATAGCGGGAAAATAGAATGGGCGAAAAGCTAGTAAAGAATACGAAAAGCTTTATACTTCTGGTATCAGATTTTATAATACAGGGTCGATTGGCTAAACTTTTGTTGTTTTTTTAATGAGATTAATTACTTTAAATTTTCTCCAGCATGTTTGTCCTATTAATAATAATCACTTCCAATCCAAAACAAAGTAAATATGAAATATAACTATCTACTAACCGTAAATGTATGGTACGGTTTTGTAAAACTGATCTTTTTAAGTTATAATTCCTTAAGTGGTATGATTTTAACTCTGCATATACGGATCTTAAAAACTTAAGTTTTTTTTTCCAAAATATGAATTAAATTGTTAAATTAGTTTATTTGCTTATTAATAGCGTTTATTAGTTATTAGAATTGTAAGTGTTGACTGTTTATGTAAGAACTTTCTTAGTTATGCTAAAAATAAAATATGCCAAATATATTATGTAGTTTTGATATATGTTATAGGATGTATGTATATATTTTATAACTATTTAGAGACTCATTACCCTTTAGTAAGTTTTCTATTCTATAAATGGGCTAGATATCTGATGTTTGCATTTATAGAATACCTACCTATATTACATTGAAATGAGAAAAGAATCAACCTAAGAGTTTATACCAAATCTAACTTAATGCCGGTTCTAGCCTCTTTCGCTAAAAGTACCAACCTATACAAGAAATTGACATAACTGTACAAGTTTATATTAGAATATATCTTGAACATATAGCAGGTGCGTGCTAATTTTCATTCAAACTTTACTAACAATGATAGTGTAAATTTAGGTCAAAAAACACGAAAAGTTCGTTAAAATACATAGGTACCGCATGCCTTAGTGATGCGTTGAGTACGCATGCGTAGAACCTGCGCGCGCAGTGTCCGCGAGTCTAGTCCGTGCGGTGCGGCGGCAGTGCCCTGCCAAGCAGTCTGCCGCGCCCTCGCGATGTCCTCCCCCGAGCCCGAGCTCTGAGCCTCTCAGCACTCAGCGGCGCTCTGACGCTCGCCCCGCGCCCCGCAACCCCAGGTCGGTAACGGTACACCCAGACGCCAATACGTCTCGTCGCACCACCATCCTATGGAACGTACATCTTTTGTTCGATGCCTTGAATTGGAATAAGGAACTCGAATGCCTTTCCCTTCCGCACGCCTACGGCTTATGTTTATCGCTACAATCAAAGGTTGTATTTCTTAACAGCAAGAATCTTGAAGGATACTGCTGTGGTATCCTCGTGTTTGGTAACATGGGACCTCGCACGTAAACATTATCGATCAGCTCGACACTGCATTTCATCAAAAACATACTCATTTGCCTCTACCAACATAGTCCTATTTCCTAGACGAGAAAGATAAACCTACATCTCAATTCAAAAGAGAACTGATATCTTCGGATTGACTCATTCAGTTGATCCTTTACCCACTTTATTACTTATCTACTTACTCGAGTCGGTAATCCTATCCGCTTTAAGTTCGTCAGAAGTAGGTAAATCGATGTGACTGACCTGGAAACCGTATTTTATAGCATTGGTAAATATGCCGTGGCTGGTGCATAGTGCCTTTGTGCCTGCAATCAGCTTAAGTACACAATCTTGACTCGTAAATAAGTGGGGTTGATAACGCTGTGAGAACGTATCCAAGATCATCAATGTTTTATATTCGCAACTGCTTGAAATTACCATATTTATGTCGCTATGCTCATAATCGCGAAGGGTTTTTACAGCTGGCTTCGCTGACGGCAACGTTTCCAATTGGCTTTTACGCGATAGCTCTCGTAAAACGAAATGTTAATGTGTTTCCAAACTGTTTCGAGCAAAACTTCATACCGCTTAAAATATTCAATCTAAAAAGGATCAATAGAGAATCTGCAGTGTAAATCTTGTGCTTAAACTAAACATGCAATCTCCTTATGACTTATTCAGGCCCCTCTCGATTGAACTTTTCGATCGTAGCATTTGTGTATAGGGTCAGGTCTAGCTAGTAGGTACCTTCATAATTAATGTCTTTGTCTTTAGGATTTTATTAGTTTATTTATTTCCTAACTTAACTGGAGTTCTGCATCGTGCTTCATTCATTTAAATTCCTATTATCACAATCTTACTTCCACATAACAACGTATGACGCTCAACAAGATGATGGTTTAGTAAATGCTATAGATACGTAAAGGCAAGTTTCGCGCAGTTTACTATCGAAAGGCATCTAGTTGTATACTTTGTGGGCATACCCCAACCTTCCAGATGTGGAAACCTTACTGAACGTCGCGCCTGACAATACATTTTTTCACTAATAGGTACCCCTATGTAGACGATAACTTTCATATAATCTACATCACTTTCGCTGACGACAGAAACTGTATAATTTCCGTCTCTAGAAAGAAAATTGGTTCTACAGCGTATTTAGAATAGGGCCTAGTTTGGGCCGTTAATAAAATTAATGTTCTACCTTCTATAATTCAAGTAGTTCCACTTTCCTAATGTCCTCTCGATAAGCGTAGGCCATTCATCCTTCACACGGCTTCTTAAAGGCATTAGGTAAATGACGATTAAGTTTCAAGCTTGTCTTAAGATCTTAACAGTAAGTATGGCATAATTTATAGAATTTTCACAGGTGAAATGGTTCGACAGTTCTCGAATAGCACAGGCATCTGGTATAATATGCGGAATCAAAATTGCCTAGGTATACGATTTTAAACTAATACCTAATGAAAAACAGATTGTTGTTCAATTAACGCTTATAATACAAAAATGTGTTCTTTTAAATATTTTCTCCTAAATGCTATTTCAAAGATTCTGACGCGTATCGCGTATGCTCTTCCGGAATGGTAAAAAACACTCAAGTTAATGCTTTCATTGAGCAGTGACATAAAACACATTAAGCTCGCGCGGACAGCTAAATGTTTAGTATCTCTTTCTCTTCAAACATTATAGCTTCGCATGAACTGTTACCCTGTGAACCTTTTAAAAGCTTATTTTACGTTATTAGTTTATTTAACCACAATATTATCTTTTTACAATGCCCTCCGTACGCGGATGTAGTTAAAACTAAAACTGACAAACGACCCTCAAATGTTTACGAATTAATTCAGTAGTTTTGCGTGCAATAGTAACAAACATCCTTGCTATCCATTTTCAATCACAAAATTTCGCGTTTATTATGAGTAAAGGAATCATTTACTTAACAACCTCTGTGCTTTAGGCTTGTTGTAGGTAGGTACACTAGCGGAACCAACCACGCAAAAATTACTGACTTCTAGCATAGACTAATTTAGTCTATGCTAGAAGTCAGTAATTTTAGTAGACTAATTTAGTCTATGCTAATTCTAGTCAGTCATTTTGCGGAAAAGTGAGTCTCATAACTAAACTAAACCTCTACGCTGGCCCTGTTGATACTGTTATGAAAGAGAAACTTTCACAGCGTTCTATTTCATGTTCAGAAACCATTAGCTCAATCGATTCTAACGGGTTTTGATATTGTCGCTCACTTATTTATATTAAGTTCTACGTGTTTACGTTAGTGATGACGGTCGTATTTATAGGGATCGTCGTAAAACATTGAACGGAGATTCTCGATTGTATGGCTTGATTTTGAACGCAGGCAAGCAATAACATATTTTGGGAACATCCCTCCGAAAATTCTACTGTAGTTATTATAGTTTTGTCGCTAGGGTTTAGGTAGGGTATTAGATAGGTATATAAACAAGGGTGTTAATTAAATAAACATCAATTTTAAATTTAGAATAAGTAAACCTTTTTTATTATTTGCAGAATCATTATCAAAGGTACCTACCTACCTACTACCTACCTACTACCTACCTAATTATTTTAATAGGATTTAAGGATTTTAAGGAATGAAAGTACTCAACCCACTTGCGGAACCTTTGACATTAACGTAGTTGATAACGAGAGTTACCCCCCAGAGGTGCTGCCCTTTGTTTACTACCATGATTAACACTGTCAGTGTCCATGACGCACGTCCTTAACTACTCACCGGTGTGACTTCGGCCCAAGCTGCACCGGTGAGCTTGGTCAGTGAATGTTTAGAAAAATAATATCTCTTCTTCGACATTATTTCAGTCGTCGAACGCCTCTATAAAGATTTCCAATTATTTTGCATCCACCGTGCATCTTTTGTTAGCTCACGGTTGACGTTAGCTCATATTTGTATTTTTTGTTAAATAGACCCCTAAAAACCCCATAGAATAATGAACCCTTAGGTACAACTTTCTCGTATATTGTGATAATAGTCTAAATAAAATATATTTTTTGTTCTCAGGCCACGTAACAAGAGGCGAGATGGCGCGAATGGTGGCGAGGTGAGCGCGACACAGCGCATGGTGCGGCGGCATGCCGGGCGGCCGGCGGGGGCTCGTGGCCCCACAGAACACCTTCCTAGAGAACATCATCCGCCGCTCCTCCAGCCAGCGTCAGTATTTATATCGCTCATTTTATGGCCACAAAAATCACATGTCATCTCTTGTTTTCACTAAGGCATGCAAGTGAAGGTAGTTATATAATTTAAATTTGGATGATAAACTAGATAAAGAGACACACCGTCTATTAGGAACAGCAATATTTGGCACAGTATCAAGCTATAACAATAGAACTGATATTATGGTCTGCGAAAAAATACCATTTGTATTAATTTTGTAAATTTGTAGTAAGCCCATTCTGAACTTAGTTTTTTTTGCATCGTCGAAGTCTAAGCAATACACTGATGCTGTAAAACAACACAAACAAACCAACAAACTTCCCAAATAAAATTTAATTTCGTCCGGTTAAAAAAAATTAAAACGGGCCTTGTTTAAGAATTCCATTATAGCATCGTTAGCCATTATGTTTCGACTGCGTACATTTATAGCGTTTTGTCCATTGGAGCAATACATTAGCAAGAGGCTCCTACAAAAATGTCCCTCGATTGCCCAATCTCCCTCGCCCCTATATCCAGGTGCTTAAAGTTAAATTTTGCATGCAAACTGCCGGGTTTCTGGCCCATGTTACTGTGGATGTACTGGCTGAGCTTCTCGCACCGGAAACGGAAACGAGGACATCACGCGCGACCCATTCCAAATTTGGACATAAACATGACGTTTTTAAAACATTATAAAACTGGCCAAGCGTGTGTGCTCCATTTTGTTTCGAAGGTTCCTGTATATATGTTGGTCTACAATAGCATTGTTTGCTGATGTAAATATCATAGTATGGAAAACCGAGATGTCTACCTATAGGCAATTTATAACTTGACACGGTAAAGTTTAAAATCGCCTAGTAAGTTTGAGCGAAGTAATACTACGGTACATACAAACACAAAATTCTCTATTAATATATTACTACGCCAGCTAGATACTGGCCACTTGATTCTTCACAAACGCTGATTTCATCTTGAGTTTTTCTTTATAAAAGGTCTGAGTTGAGTCTTACCATCGCAGCCTCTCAGATATTAGTATACCATTTACTTATTTGGAATTCTTGGTTCCTAAAAGACATTTAAATCCTCGAACACGGAAGAACAGAACTCTAAACGCGAGGTCCCTAGCGCTTTAGCTGACACGTACAGTTTTTATCCGTCCGGCCTAATGAAATCCAACTCAGTTATTATTCAATGAGCCGAAGGTAAGACCGATGCAAACAGCGCGCTTATTTTTTCATTTGCACAACCCACTTTGAAGTTCATCTTTGCAACTTAAAATATTTAAGTCAATCGGGATTGGATTATCTCATTATCTACAGACGGGGTAGTTTAAAGTCTTAAAATTAAAGAAGATTCCTTAGAAGTCTACAAAATACATCGTGTAAATATATCCATATTTAATTTCGAAACCTATAGGTACGAACTACAACACATCGTAGTATTGCGTAGCAGCAAGCCAAATGGGATGGCTATCAAGCCATTTTTTTAAAGTTAACTTTTTACCATAACGATAGTCAATGACATAGGCCGATGCCTACAATTTAAAATCCTATTTACTGTTTAGAACCTTTTTGACCTCGATAGAAATCATCACCATCATCGTCCCACTCCTAGTCTCGGCTCTTCCCAATAGCCATTATAGTTCTTAGGGAATTGTGTCGCAGTAAGTTGGCACAATACATACACAGAACGACGCAGCCCGTCTTCTTTAGTATATACCTTCATCTTTCGCTTTTACGACACCCACGGGATGAAATGGGTTGGTACAGTCAAACGCATACAGATATCTATGACTATTAACAGCTTCGCAAAAATATGTCATCATTGATTGGCATTACAAACATGTGATGAAACCAAAATTATTAAATTATGTTATTTATTATTTTGTATCAGTATTAGCTCCTAAACAGAGCTAATACATACTGATACAAAATAATAAATAACTTTTTTAAGAATTCTGTATGAATCATCCGGAGTTCATTCATAGTTACCTCATGATGTTCGAAAAAGATTTAAGTGTTTGAAATTGTTTATTTAATCGTAATAAGTATTCATCTAGAAAGATACTTAATTTGACATTACGAGTGATAAAAAACCGAGATAGCATAGATGCATCCAGAATTCAGAACAATATCCATGCATACGGTTATTTGGCAAACTGCCGAAATTGGTTATAAAATGTTTGACTCCATTTATATACCTCTACCATAGACGAATATACCTCGTCTATGCCTCTACTAAATGTAGATAAAAAAATTAAAAACTTACAACGTAGGTGGCTTATTTATAGTAAAGAGATAAATTATATAATAAATACCTAATTAATTAGTTTACTATAACGGACCAAGTTTTAGTAGTACCTAACTAAAATTATTTCCATAAAACTCATTTATGAATAGCGTGGGGCTATTTGATCATTACATTTTCATCATCTGTTGACTTTGTGCTTAAGGCTCCGTATGTTTAAAGGTTGTAGTGTAGAGCAGATTTATTCGTCACTAGTTCCCGCCCGAATAATTAATTACATTACAAACCGGGTAGGTAACCAAATTAAATCTTGACTGGCTATATTTTGGACTTATATAAATAGAAGGTTTATTGTATAGTTTACTGTATACTGTATATATATATATATATGTATACTTATTTAAATATAAATATCATAATAAAATAAAATAAAAATTAAATATAGCCCAAGCAGCACTTCTATAGGTATATGTTCTTACTACTGGATGGGACATAATCGCACCGAAACCCGTGGAATATGCCGAGGTAAATGTCGCGGAACATTCTGTACCTAGGCCACAATAGTCAGTGTTTATTGAAATGTCGCCCAAGGATGTAAGAAAGAACCTTAATTCGGTTAAGTTTTGAATTCAGAATAACCGAGAAAACGAAGCCAAATGGTAATAAACCTACGCTACGCCAACAAGTTGCTAGAGACCTGTATCGAGGCCTACGATTTGGCAAGCCTTCTATAGGCGATTCGGAATTATTGTTTGTACAGAACTGGTACAGAATAGTTTGTGTTTACAAGTCGTTGATTTGCTATCGAATCGATCTGTGTGCCAATATTATTGTGTTCTGTCTTGTGGCTGCATCTCTGAATGAATGTTACGTAAAAGTCACACTCAATCAAAATTGCAAATATTTGTTCCGGGTGTCTGGGTGTTATATATGTATAATAAAAAAATATCTATCTATGTACGTATATTATATTAAGTATATCAGAAATCTAGCACCCGTAACACAAGCTTTGAGCTTACCACGGGGCTAGATGTCGTTGTGTAAAAATTGTCCAGAAATATTTGTCCAGAAATATATATATTTTAATCATAATTAAACAATAAAATGAATAAATAAATATTTCTAAACAATTTACACAGCAACATCTAGCCCCGTGTTAAGCTTGAGCTTGTGTTACGGGTACTATAGTCGATACACTTAATATCTAGAATATACATACCTACATACATATTATACAAATATCGTCGTGTTAATGGAAAAACCAATTAAATTTGGTTTTCCCATTAACACGACGATATAAATATTTTTGTTAATTGTTTTTATTATGTCTTGTTACCTCAAACATGTATCTATAAGACGGCGTGTGTTGATACATGTATCTATAAGACGGCGTGTGTTGCAGCAGACAGCAGCTTCCTGCTGGCGAACGCGCAGATCGTGGACTACCCCATCGTGTACTGCAACGAGACGTTCTGCAAGATGAGCGGCTACAACCGGGCGGAGGTCATGCAGAAATCATGCAGGTCAGAGCAATCTTTAACTTATATAACTTTTTAAACTATCATGGTTTTTAGCTACATTTGAACATGAAACGGATAACATACCATGACCCGCCGGTGTCATCAGTTTGTCCGTGAACATGACGCTTGCAACAGTGTCGAAATATCGGAAAACTCAAAAACATTTAAATCATGGTATGTAGCTTATAGTCTCTATTTTATAGCTTAATTATTTCTAGCAAAATATTTTACACCACACTACATCACAAATAAACTCCTCATGAAGGTGGAAATTTAATCAAAATATGAATGTAACACATATTTTAATGCAATTGATAAATCAGTTTATGGTAGTAAAAATTAAAAGACTAATACTTAATATAAAAATATAAAAAGTGGCCAAGTGCGAGTCGGACTCGCCCATGTAGGCTTCCGCAGCAATTGTTTATATGAAATAGTTTATGACGTATTATAAAAAAAGTGGCCAAGTGCGAGTCGGACTCGCCCTACAAGTTCCACACGGTGTATGTCACTTTTAGCAATTCGATAATTTTCTTATTTTTTCATTAAAGTTGGCTTAAATTTTCTCCCTCAATTTGGTTTTTGGATCATAATTTCAATATTTTTTGAGATATCCGCTTACTTGATACCTCAAAAGAAAGAGTAATAACCACACATGTTTTTAAAAAGGTTTGAATAAAAAAAGCACCATTAGTTGTTTTTTTAATAAACTTTAAAAAATGGTTTTCGTAAATCGCTGAACATTTTCGTAAGTTTAAAATGTCTGTAAAAAAATGGCCAATGACTCAGATACCTAAGAACATGTTTTGGTAGATTGATTACACATAGCTTAACTTAAATTAAACAAAAAATAATTAACTGGCCTTTCAAACTGGCAATTATCGGCAACTAACTGTAAAATTTTGGGTATTTTGCTTGCTTCCCGTAAAAAATTCATAAAAAAAAAATAGCCCGACTTCCCGTAAGACAACTATGGCTTAAATGGTTCCAAATAGTCCACACTACCATCCCCTAGAAGCTTTGCACCCATCTACCAATCACCCTGTATATTTTTTCTAGATTTATCATACTCTTATTTTATAAATTAGAGGGGGGGGGGACACTCTGTTTTCCACTTTGGAAGAGTCTCACGTCCAAACTATTAAGTTTAGAATTAAATGGTGTTAGAAACATTGTTATGATTTTTGAAGACCTATTCATAGATACCCCACACGTATGGGTTCGATTAAAAAAAAGTTTTTAAGTTTCAGTTCTATGTATGGGGACCCACCCCCTAATGTTTTTTTTTTTTTCAATTTTTTCATGAAATCTTAGTGCGGTTCACGGAATACATCTACTTACCAAATTTAGCTTTATAGCTTTTATAGTTTCGGAGAAAAACGGCTGTGACATACGGACGTACGGACGGACGGACGGACATGACGAATCTATAAGGGTTCCGTTTTTGCCATTTGGCTACGGAACCCTAAAAACTACTTGATAGATTTCGTTCAAACCAATTTTCGTTGGTAGTTTTTAAGCTAATGTACATTATATATAAAATGTTGTTAGAAACCTTAATATGATTTTTAAAGACCTATTCATAGATACCCAACACGTATGGGTTAGGTAGATGAAATTTTATTTTTAAAGTTTCGCTTCTATGTAAGTATGGTGACCCCCAAATGTAATGATTTTCATTTTTCAATTTTTTTTATGAAATCCTAGTGCGGTTCACGGAATACGTCTACTTGCCAAACTTCAGCTTTAAAGCTCTTATGGTTTCGGAGAAAAACGGCTGTGACATAGGGACGGACGGACGGAAGAACGGACGGACGGACGGACGGACGGCCAGACGGACGGACATGACTAATCTATAAGGGTTCCGTTTTTGCCATTTGGCTACGGAACCCTAAAAAACATGTAAATATGTATAGTAAAACCAATTTTAAACTGAACGCCCCTCCACCGCGGTTACACGTACATGCAAAAAGGTGTATAGATTCAACACACATAAATTGATCTTTGTCATTGGATGTTCAATAACGTATAAGCAAACGGTATCACTTTGACAGACAGATGAGCCAATGTTACAGTAAAGTTGTAGCACGCACACAAGTATATTGATGCAAAACGTATTTCCTCTCACACGTTGAAATTATCACGGTTTTGTGGAGGGGAGTTCATTTTAAGTCTGGATCATCTATACCTAAATGTACAAGAGTTTCAATAAATGCTTTCTGTATTCTGTACTAGATGGCGCTAGTAGAAAAATTAGAACGCGCTATCGAAGCGTTGCGGGTTCTAAGTCGGGTCTCGAACTGACGGACTATATGGTGGACAGACGTGACGATTTTTCAAATCGGACGACGGAACGGACTAAAAATAGTTCGGAGTGTTTTTAGAAGTCAACCCGGGTTTCATTACTCAAGGATGACTAATATGAAATCTAGTAAATTAAAATCGATAATTAAATTAATTGTCACATACATAGTGGAAAACAACGTGTCCCCGCCCCCTGATAAATCTAAAAGAAATATTTACCTATTGTACATTACCATAAAAACTACCAACGAAAATTGGTTTGAACGAAATCTATCACGTAGTTTTTTTATAATACGTTATAAACTATTTTATATAAATAATTGCTGCGGACCCCTACACTATGTACATGAAACAATAATGAACCCTTATTAGAAAAGAGAATATAATCACTACGTTATATTATACTTACTAGGGGTTATTTCAAAAGGACAAATTCAAATTCTTTATTTTTATGGTAATGTACAATATTTTTTTTTTTTAGATTTATCATCTTCTTATTTTAGAAGTTAGAGGGGGGGACACTCTGTTTTCCACTTTGGAAGTATTTCTCGTGCAAACTATTTAGTTTAGAAATAAATGATGTTAGAAACCTTAAAATGATTTTAGAAGACCTATTCGTAGAGACCACACACGTATGGGTTCGATTAAAAAAAAGTTTTTAAGTTTCAGTCCTAAGTATGGGGACCCCCAAATTTTATTATTTATCTTTAAATTTTTTCTGAAATCTTAGTGCGGTTTACAAAATACATCTACTTACCAAATTTCAACGTTATAGCTCTTATAGTTTCGGAGAAAAACGGCTGTGACATACGGACGGACGGACATGACGAATCTATAAGGGTTCCGTTTTTGCCATTTGGCTACGGAACCCTAAAAACCACTAAAATATAAAAAGCACCCAAATAACATTTTTGATTGTTGGTTTTATTTTATCTCCGATAGATCTTCTTTAAACTAGCGGTAGATCTAGGCACATTGAATACGTGGCTTATTAGTACATTATGCATTAAGTTAAAATACAATTTACAAATGTAGGTACTAGGAACCGAATTCTTAGGGTGGTTTTTAATGTTGTATTTTGCATAGGTACCTGTCGATCGCAATTATTTGTTCTCAGGTTCGAATCCCGTCTTTATATCCCAAATTTTGTAATACGAAGTTTTCATTTTCTTGAAAAAGCCACGCGGAAACAGAACATTTCCCTCAGGAGCATAAATGTGCTTTATTTGACATAAGTACAAGCAATATTTCGCTTGTCTATTTTCCGCGGAGACTTGGTTTAATAATAACAGTTATGTATATGAATAAGCTGCTTCGATGAAGTTGGGGTTCCACGCAATTAAAAGTTTATCGAATCCTATAAATTTTATGACAGAAGAAGTAATGTGTTACTACGATGATAGCGACTTGCACAATTATAACGTTTCTTGTTGTGGTCGAAACGTCAAGAGTTGTTTAACTTCTACGTGAGTAATTCCCGTTTTATAAAATGAATTATAACGTGTTTTAATATTAATTAGCTTTGGCTCTGCTAAATTATGAGTTTTCTCATTTTTTTAGAAGGATCATTATTCCATAAAATATTAGCATTGTATTCTTCTAAGTGATTCATTCTCACTAACCTACTATAAGCGAGCGAATTTTCTGCTCTACATGCTGCGGTGAACATGGACCCGCTCATATACAGGTGACCCATATACCAGCGTTGTGATACTCTTAGTCCCGTCCATCCGACCGCGGCTGCTACACGCGCGGTCCAATCGGTTTAATGTTCTACGTTCTATGGCTCACTGCCACTTCAACAAGCTTATCGTTCTTCTAGAAACTTCCTCGTTTAGGATTCGATGTCGTGTAGCCTAAGTATAACAGCTCCATAGCAAGAATAATACCCATACGACCTGTAGGTAATCTCAATATGTTCAATTCATCGTTTGTTGCCGACAAAATGTCAACTTTCTATGGCTAATATTTTTCATGCTTTTAATAGATTTTTGCTACGGTTATAAAAATACATTTATAGAAGACAACACGAACATATAAAACAAATTGCGAACTTGAACCCTCTGCCATAGATTATATTAGAACGTTGATAATTATTTAACATACGCTCAGACCACTAGCTAATTGAGAGTTAATTAGTTTATCTCCAAAAGGCTGTAACCACATTCGATGGCCCTTAATTGTCCAGTGCCTTTCGTATAACAGTCATTAATTCAGCGGAGGACATAAGAGCTCTTCCCTTGTTACGGAACTCTCTGGCAAGATGCCACTTTGGACCTCTTTAGCATTCCGATACGATATTAAGCCTTTTACATCGACTTAAAAATTGTGAGAAGGCCTTTAGAGTTAATTAGTTCTAGTGTTAAGTTTTTTACTTTTGATTTGTAAGGACTTTTTAAATGCAAGGTACTAACAATTTTAAACAGAAAAAAATTGTGTTGTAAATTAGGTTTTCAAAAAATAAGGACGAGGTTGTAATCATATATAAAGCGGATTCACTTTTATCCAGCTACTATGAAATTTTTTTTACGATAATTACACCACAATACAAAAAAATATTATGATACTAGGTACACCACAATACGGTAATACAAAGTATACAAACCACATGAATAGTGCAATCTTTACTTTACCATAGACGTGAAAAATTGTGAGAATGTAAGAATGAAGATCTATTTTTTATTGGTTTGCAAATTGTATCGTAGATAGTAAAAGATGTGGCTGGTTAAGAAGACCTAGTGGCATCTTGCCAGCCTATAGACATGCTAAGCAGCCCGAGTAAACAACTTGCATGTTGACATCGAGAATACGTGTACCGACCAGACTACATACTCTCCATTAGACATGATTTGTAAAGAATCAAGTACTAAGAAACAAGAACGATGGTTACCAATTTAGCCACGCATTATCCAAATATATAGATCGTTGATGTGTACATAAATAAATATTGCTGGACAATTCACACGGCAACATCTAGCCCCTAGGCAAGATCGAAGGTGGTGTTATGGGTCCTAGATTTCTGATAAACTTAATATAAGTAATAGACATGATTACCTAAATTACACCCAGAACACCCGGATCAATTACTTGCAGATCGTCCAAGTTTTGGTCCCGAATAGAACCCGCAATCTCATGCGTCGCAGACGGACCTTCACTCACTACGCCACAGTGCAAGTGGTGAGATAGAAACCGCGTCTTATATTGTCCAGAGAAGTTGCCTATAATTATCTTAATCTTTTTGTTGATACTAGCAACTAATATAGCACATATTTGTTACTAATAATACATTTCTAATTATGTTTGTATTTTTTTATTCTATGTTATTTTAAAGAGTTGGGTTATTCGTCATCTCGCGGGAAAACAAAAGATGGATTCCCGCGAGTTGGCACATAGTTCATTCATTCATTCATTCGTGTCCATGTTGTATGCAGATGCACATGGATGTACGGCGAGCTGACAGAGAAGGAGGCCGTAGAGCGCGTGGACCGCGCGCTCGACCACCACCTGGCGGACAACTTCGAGATACTGCTCTACAAGAAGAACCGTGAGTATACTCCTACATTCACACCACACCTTGTACGAGCTATAGATACTGCTCTACAAGAAGAACCGTGAGTATACTCCTACATTCACACCACACCTTATACGAGCTATAGATACTGCTCTACAAGAAGAACCGTGAGTATACTCCTACATTCACACCACACCTTGTACGAGCTATAGATACTGCTCTACAAGAAGAACCGTGAGTATACTCCTACATTCACACCACACCTTATACGAGCTATAGATACTGCTCTACAAGAAGAACCGTGAGTATACTCCTAGTCTCCTACATTCACACCACACCTTGTACGAGCTATAGATACTGCTCTACAAGAAGAACCGTGAGTATACTCCTACATTCACACCACACCTTGTACGAGCTATTTTACGTAGTTTTATATACGGTCTTTGCAGCGGCGTGATGCTAACCTCTGTTCTGTTTCTCCCCAAAGAGACAAAAAACTTAGGCCGGTATCGTCGAAGCGACTAAATTATTTAGGTACTATAGAAGACAGACAGCAGCGACGTTTTGTTTACTGTATCAAATTATTGCGTTTACCACGCCTGGTAAACGTGGTGATTATAACTAATCCTACAATATTGGTCATAGCTTCTGTAGGGGAGATCTGTGGTTAGTTGTAGAATCGTTAAACAAATCTGGTTGATGGTTGATTGGACAGTAGTTGCCTAAACATACACAGTGGCTTCTAAACTCTCTCTCTCTTAATATTATTGTGATAGGTGTGGGTTTTTATATTGCCTAAAATAAATTGATTTTATTTTATTTATTATTTATATTAATATTTTTATTATTGGAAAACACGGTTTTTAGCTAGTTAAACATATACCCAGAAAGCAGGGCCTAAGACTTTTTAAAACCTTTATCATAAATCTACAAGGAGTGTTTCTGAATGAAAGTCCCATTCACAAACTTGAGTGCCACTTCATTGACCCTCATTAATACCTCGATGCCTCATTCTTAATCCGTTAGAGAATATTCTGAAGTAACGGTCTCTTGACTTGAGTTTCCAATCTCAAACTAATCTAAAGTTGATGTGGTACGCTTACGCCATTTTATAAACTTTGTTAACCGAAAAGTTCTGGGGGGTATTATATTATTAGTTTTAAGATTGACGGAAATGGCATTTTGTGCCTAATCCTATTGTAATGTTCAGTCTTAATCTAATTTATGGAAGAATATAATTGTGTGTTTAAACAAACAGACAACCTAGCCAAAAATATAAATAAACTCTAGGTTTTAAATAATGGCCCTGCAAATATGCGCAGTATCCACTATGGTCCAAATCCAACTTATATAAAACACATAGGTACAGTCAAGTGCATTAATATGTATCTAAACTATCGTTTCAAAAGTATGTATCATTGAATGTTTATTATTGTAGCATCCAATCTAACTGATATAAATATGCCTGCGGAAACTGATCAATAATATGTATACTATAAAGGACAATTTGTTTTATAATGAGCAAAGAAATCATTATAAAGGTATTATTGACGATTTCCATTAATATATTTACTATAAAATGTTAACTAATATAGATACATGAAATGTATTTTAATTATGTATTGCAAAAAGGGTTAAAAATATAAAGACAAGAATTGTTTCTAAAAAAAAGGTATTAATGTTAGACAGCCAAAAGTTTATAAGTACCTAACCATGTAGGAGTGATGTAGATCTTAGAACTACTTCTTTTGGCCCAGAAAATGGGAACGGGAATTCACATTCACGGGAACATTTTCAGTTAAAATGGTTAATTACCTCAAGTTCCGCTCCTGGAGATATCATGTAAAAATTTTGTTTTCTTAACAGAAATCAAAGGTGTACGCTCAATTTTTTTTACCCCAGAAGCGGAACTTGAATTTATCTTTATTCAACTCTGTATGGACGTACCTTCCAACCCTCTTCGAGGCTAGCATGAGAAAATGGGCCCCCGAAATCTGTCATGAGCTGACGGTCTATTACTAAAAATGCTTCTTTTGATGTAAAAAGAAAAAGACAAATAACAGTGAAATACTCTTTTATTGCCAAATAAATAATTACACAGCTTTTAAGTAAGAATAACAAAACAAAATGCCTCATTTCTGAGTAAAAATAAAAAAGGTTCACTTATCAGTAGCGTGTGTAACCTCCCTCATTATCAATCACCGATTGCAAACGTTCTCTCATAGATCTTACCATGTTGAAACAAACATCTCTGCCTATAAAACTATTCCATATGAAATTAACATGGTCTTTTAAGCTGTCAACACTTCTTACAGCTGTTGGATCCCATGCCTGCACCATTAAACCCCATAGATTCTCTATAGGGTTTAGGTCAGGACTTTTCGGCGGTAACTTTATTAAGTGCAAGCCTTCTTGTTCCTCTATCCATAATTGTACGACATGCGAGTTGTGGACAGAGCTATTATCTTGCATTAGGAATATTGGCTCATTACCGAAAGCAGCTGTAGCCGTCGGAACTAAAACGTCCTCAAGGATCTCTTTATAATTCCTGGCATTCATTCGACCACTTATTTCTACCAATTCGCCAGGGCCACTAGCCGACATCCAGCCCCAGTACCCGAATGATATTCGCCCACTTCTGCGATTAGGGATGACGTTTCTCTCATCATAGCGAGTATTAAATAATCGCCACAAATATAATCGACCATCACTTGCTGTTGTAAATACTTTTTCATCGACAAAACATACATTATCAAAATTAAAATTGAAATACCTTCGTGCAAAATTCAATCGTAATCTTTTGTGCCTATCTGTAAGTTTCGGTTTTTTAGCTGGTATGCGACAATGAATGCCAGCAGTATGCAATCGACGGCGTATAGTGTGTATTGATACACCACGATCAATGGCATATTATATGTTGAAGTAGTCACAAAACGGCGATATTGAACATCTTCTATCAAAAGACGATCCTGTTCAGTAGAAGTCTTTCTTGGTCTTCCATTGGACACATGAGTATTTAACCTTCCTTCTTCTTCCCAACGTCGTATCCATAATTTTACTGTTTTTCGAGTTACACCCAATTCATCAGATATGTCTTGTATTGAAGCACCCTCCTCTTTTAACGCGACTATACGATGTTTAGTATGCTCATCGATGCGATACATGTTATAAATTATTTATTTATACTACACTTGAGATAGTAATATGAATTGCACTTAAAATATAATTATTATTCAGAATGAAATCTTATCAGTATGAAGAACTTTTGAAGTATTCACATGAAGTTCACTTTGTTTCAACAAATAATTGACGACGTTCCATAGAAAAGAAAATCAAAATTTAAATGATTGTCAATGGTGTCAAAAAAAGCAAAGAAATATTAAGGTTTCTTTTTAATTGCCATATTATCTAACAATACAAACCTTTTTAGGGACATATTATTGCTCACTAAGTTATTAAGATATTTTTTCAACAAAAACGAAGGCATAATAACGATGAGAAAAGTGGCACATATTTCGTGAACCTTTACATAAATAAATGTTATTGTAATGGTTTTCAAGAAACATATTTATGCACTCGACGTTAGATTATATTATTGCTCACTAAGTTATTAAGATATTTTTGCAACAAAAACGAAGGCATAATAACGATGAGAAAAGTGGAACATATTTCGTGAACCTTTACATAAATATATGTTATTGTAATGGTTTTTAAGAAACATATTAATGCACTTGACTGTACCTATAACTACATTGAATTTCGAGAGTAGTTGAAAGATTTAGTAGCGAGATGCCTACTATCGCACTTAGCCGACTTTTACAAATTTTCACACAATAGGTTGCATAACGACAACTTAATGAAACCTCAGTATAAGTAATCGCACCACGCCTACTTTTTTATTTTTTTACTGAAAAATAGCAGCTTCCCATATTTTTTTCTCATCGTTTCAAAAATATCATGATGCCTATTTTTGTACAGTCTATTTCGTAAGTGCAAGGAGGTAAACAAAATATTTAAAATAAAATAATAATGTCATCATGTCATGTCATATTATGACTTATGTCATTTAATTCCAGCGTTCGAGTAAATGGAACGAACAAAATGAATAATAATTTTATAAAATATATTCAGTATCAAATATAAAATTTTTGATAGTAACTATATAGGTACATCGCCACTCCATGATTCAATAGTTCCTATCCATCCAAAGGTTGCCTGGAAGAGATCGCTGTTAGCGATAAGGCCGCCTATTGTACATTTAGTTTAGTTTGTGTTCTTATATATGTATTGTTTTAAAGTGTGCAATAAAGTTATTATCTATCTATCTATCTATATTCATAACTGTGACGTTGTTTTAATTAAAAATACTTAGGTAAACACGTACATACAATATAATGTACAGCTTTCGTACTTGGTGTAAATTTAAGATAAGCCACACACCTAGTTAGTTATTTTTCTTATATGAATCGATGGGCGTTGCCAGTGTTGCCATTGATACGGCAATTGCCGTATTATACGGCAATCCACGTTTTATTTTCAGCAAATACGGCATACGGCAGGACTCTCATTGCCGTATCACAATATACGGCAATTGGCTGTAAGTGAAACGAAAGTGAAACTAAACGTTTTTCACTAGCGTAATAAATGAACACAGCCGAGGAAATCCTGACTTTTCCTGACTATAAACATAAGGTCATATTTTATAGCGGATTTACACTGTAAGCGCGTTAGTCGACTAACTAGGTCTGAAGTCTCGCTCAGTTTGCATAGGCTAGAAAGAGATGCCTTCTGTTCAACGCAATCCGAAATGAACTTTATTGCACAGTTTACTGGCTTCACCATTCGCTGACAAGACACAAATGTTGTATAGTCTCATTATTAAATACCTCCGTAGGGATTAGCCAATTTATTTATGTATACTTATTGAATTAAGAAATTTTTTGTTTTGGTATAAGAATTGTTAAGTTTTGTTAATTTGAGTTAATTCCTGTTATTATGTTTTTCCGATAAGGCGATGTGGTCGCTCAGCGACAAAGCCTTGTTCTAGTAATTAAATAAAAAAAAAAACTTTATTGCGTTGCATTTAGAATCTAAAATTTCTTTTTCAGAAAGATAGGCCAGAAAATCCATTATTTTGACCAAAACCCCATATCGTGCCATCTCTCTCGCTCTTTTTTGACTTTATTCTACTGAAATACGGCAATTTTAATTTTTTTTCCCTAAAATACGGCAATCCAGACTGTGACATACGGCAGCTCAACTTTTTACGATAGCAACACTGGGCGTTGCGATCTGCGACAAGTTTTATACTTCTGCAGGTCGCATCACTGCCTATTTCGTTATTTGCCTCAATTAAATTCCTTAATAAAGACTTTTTATGTTTATGTAATCATTATTAATAATTATGTTTGTAACAGGGTTCTTGGTCATTGTGGCGTGGCGGACATAGTCAGTTTCTGTTAGATAGAATTCAAATAAAAACGACATACCTTCGGTACAATTACAGTTTTGTGTTTGATTGTACATTCAGTAGGCAACACAAGTAAACAATATAACGATAGAAATGAAAGTAGGCATTATGCGACCATATGGTCTATTTAGAATAATGTTTGACGAAATGCAATTTTCGGCATAGTGCGATCACTTATATGGAAATTTCAGAATGTTGTCCTTGCGCTACATACTGCAAGTAAAAATTAAAAAATGAACTAAGTGCGATAGTAGGCATCTCGCTACTAAATCGTTTGAAAGACATTAAAATTTGTTGTCACAATATAAAATCCTCACAAGGCAATTTCATTTGTTTGCTATCCATAGAACTCCTAATATGAACTTTACACTCTCGTCTTACCATTTCGCTGACGTTATATCCTACATTTTAGTTTTCTACAAAAGCTAGGCCTTTTACGGGTGTAAAAAGTTAGGTTAGGCTCACGGCAATAAAATCCTGAAAGCTTTTATTTCGTTGTACGTGTTGTGTAGTGTTTATTGGTGTTGTCGGCCTGTGTGTTACATTTACACTCCAGTGGGCTTAGCATAATGCTTTGGCGTCACAGTAAACATTTAAATATCCAGTCAAAATGTCGATTTAATATATAATTAAAATAAATATTTGAATATGGCAACTTGAACGATGACTTTAAAACCAAAGGTCTTATTCCGCTTCATCAAAGAGTTGGGCTGGTTAGGTCCGAGTCAATACGCTCCACAGCAAGGCGTCAGTGCAGATCCTAGTTTAACAACAAATAAGAATTAGAACAGGTAAAGTTTCAGATAAAGTTAAAGGCTTCAGATACAGTTAAAACCGGACCGCACTAAGGCCGCTGGTCGCTTACCCGCGAGGCTCGCTCCATTTCATTACGTTTTCATGTAACGCCATTTAACAATTCCTTTCTCGCAGCAACAACAATATAATCGAGTTTGCCCTTGGCCAGGCAACTTTCAGACATGGATGCAAATTAGAAACTTTACAAACAATCCGAGCTTTTAGATTATTTTTTCGTTTATTTGTCTGTCGGTAAAATATGAATCATTTTGGGTTCATGTTGGTTTTAGCTGATTATGTTCAGTGAGTTTTGACATCACAAAATCAACAGCTCTTAATTAATATACAACGTAAACACTACTAAATGATTGCTATAGTTTGTGACATATAATTTATGTTATTTTTGTTTCATGTGCATTGTTTTGTGTGGCGAATAAATAAATATAATTGTGACAATCATCAATAAACATTAGCATTCCTATTTACGTTCCTACTGCTGGGCATACGGACAAGAGAGATTAGGCCTTAATTATCAGTAGTTATTTGTAAATTATTTCCGATTTTCATTATCGTGTAGCGGGCTAGTATTTACATATTCCACGTGTAGTATTCGTATACATTGCCGTACGTTGCTTTGTTCTCGTCGATGGACTAGTTATTGTTCACGGTTCGCTTTGCTGGGAAATAGTAGGACGGCAATATTGTTTCCATCGACATGGTGAAATAACTTTAGGGTTGTATATGCAAGATTATCAGATTAATTTCCCTTTTCCCTGTTCTATGCGCTTTATGACCTCTCCAATACTATTTCAACAAGCTAAAGCATTTCTCAAAGTTAATAACTAATAAGAAATAAACACACATATCATGTATAAAAGTTTAATTAAATATATTCTGGATGGAAACATTACGAACAAAATACCACAACCTCTATCGATATCTTACGTGTATTATCCTGTTCAATAATATCCGGCTACCCGCGACCTTCAATATTAAGAACATCTGGGCCCAAGATTATTTACATGAAATTGTTTTAATACGGCTAGCACCGTACCGTAGAGTTTGGCACAAACTATCAGAAGCCTATACCTAATACTTAGCAATGAGTAGGTATATTCCTGTTCTAAATGGTGATGCATTACTTAGTTCGAAAAAACTCGTAGAACAGTCTAACTAATTTATTGCCTTAGAGAATCTATCCATAGGGTTGCAGGGATTCCTTCTCTATCAAGTTATTCGATCGCTGCTTGCATGTAAGAAATGTTTCAGTTTATTTGGGTGCAAATGCTTACGCAAAACAAGAATGCATTAGCGTCATCATCATAACCACGCACCGCGTATGGGTTGAAACATTGTTTCATTTAGTTTTGTTTCCCTCGCCTCGCCGCGTGAGGTAAGGCAAATGTAAAATATCCTGTTTTCTGTTTTCTTTAAAACACAAAGATATTGCACATTCCCTCGCGTGACTTACACTGCTCAAGACGTGGATGTTTGACGGGTAAAGGCCACCGTAATCTAACGGTTAACCTTAATTGGACAAAGTTCTACCACAGCTTTCTTTTTAGCTTTTCGTGGAACCCTTTAGCATTCTTTCTTTAGAGGGCAAAAGCGCATCGATTTTCAGGCGTGTTCTTTACGATGTTCTTTGAAAGTTTCACGGGTAACGTTAGTTAAATTCTTTGGATTTGATATAAATATACTGCTACAAGTTACGGAAATGTTACTGATATTTGAAATCAGTACCTACTTTATTAAACATTTAGTTAAAGCATAGAGGAGAAACGTTTCTAGAAGTTTATTCTCAAAATCCTACAGCAACATGGTATTTTTCTCAATATTATGTAATCTTAATCCGTTAGCGTATATGATACTATCCCAATAACTGCATCTATTGTTTATTAGTTTGAAAGGTAGCCTCTGTCTTAAAAACAAACAAACTAACCACCGAAATTACCTCCTAATATAGCGAAGATTAGCAGACCGTTAAACAACAAGTGTACGTAATTATACGTACACTTGTTATAAGGGTGTTTCGTTTCGTCATCACCAAAGTACTAACATCAAAGGTTAAAGGGAATATTTAATTTTACCGACCGCTACTAAGGTGATGCTGGCACAGTCCCTATTACACCCGATCCTTGATTATGCCGACACATGTTATTTGGATCTGACGCAGCAACAGCTGGATAAACTTGAGCGCCTCCAAAATTTTTCAATTAGATACGTATTTGGTCTGCGCAAGTATGATCATGTTTCTTCCTTTCGCACTAAGCTCAAGTGGCTGCCTATTCGCCTTCGCCGGGATACTCATATACTTACTCTCCTATATAATATTCTATTTAACCCTCTCGCTCCTTCATATCTTAAAGATCGCTTCACTTTCCTTCACCAGTCTCATCTTCATTCTCTTCGCTCATCAGAAAATCTCGCACTCGACGTCCCTGTACACAGTTCAACGTTTTATACGAAATCGTTCACAGTGCAGGCAATTAGGTTATGGAACCAATTGCCAGCCGAAATTAGACGTGCTCCTTCGCTTAACACTTTCAAAAGTCAGGTGAGAACTTTCTTTCTAAATTCGATAGCTTAATTTGTTTATGATAATAATTATTTGTTTATTTTATTTATGTATAACTTTATTTACCTCCTATATATTATACACAATTGTTATACATGTATAGTTTGTTATTATTTTTAATTAATATTTTATAGTATATATTTAGCGTGTTTAAGTTTCTTTATTTTATTCTATTTTGTATTAGTTGTAGGTTTATGTATTTTATATATTAATTCTAATTCTAACACCACCGTCCAGTTATATTCTGCAGTTTTTCTTTCCATCCTAGGTTGTCTGGAAGAAATTGCTTTAAGCAATAAGACCGCCCATTACACATATGTTTTTGTAGTTTTAAGTTTTTTATGTAAATATTTTTTTAGTGGTGTGTAATAAAGAGTTATCTTATCTTATCTTATCTTATCTTAATTGCACTTAATCCAGGCAACGTCAATTCCCTTTGGGAATCTCTAGGTCGGATTAAGAGGAACAGTTATTGTGACATCAAAGCCTTTATAAGGTTGTTCGTATATTTTTATCTTCCCAAAGTCTTTTACGTCCTTGGGGATAGAAATATTCGTCATAATAATTTTGTAATATGAACAAACAACACGGAATTGAAAATTTTCATAAAAATAAATACGTTTTAAATTTTCAAAATGTAACAATTTTATTCTCGAACGTTTTAATTCAGTTCTAAGTAGGAAAATGTATTGTTATAACTTATTTAATGCTTATTTTAGTGAATGGTTAAGATGGCGGCGTAAATATTTTTGTTGTTTTTTTTGTGTCAGGCGCGAAAGGACAATACACTTCTGCCGGTAAATCCACCATTGTTTTTCTGTCATAACACCATTGGTAAAGCCTTTCAACAGGTTTTTCATGGAGACAATTCTTTCATCGTTGGTAATTATTATTTCAATTAATCAAGACCATGTTTAAACTCTTGACCTACACACCTACAATCCTCGTAGCAAAACTGATTACAGAAACTTATCGAGCAGAAGAATTGCGACGACAAATTGATTCTCTATAAAATAATCCGGCCAGTAAATAAAAGGATTTCGGATACCCAATAATATTTTAGCGTAGAAATCCACGCGAAGTGCCAGCTCGGCGTTCACCCGTAAATAGGGTTGCTATTCCGCAATATTTACGGAATTTCCCGATCTTACGGGAAATTACCCCTCTTGGGAACCGCAGATGAATCATAGTACGTTTCCATATCGACGAACATCATGAACCTCTCATGCTTTTACTTAAAAGGTAAATTTTGTGAGCACAAATGAAAAAAGAGGAATATTTTCGGGTTTATTGAGGCGTACAAATGGGGAATGTTTTACCTTGTCAAAGGGAATTTGCAATTCGCACTATAGATGTATTTTCATTAACATATAATATCGAATTTCTTTTAACTGAAAACAAGAATAGTCACACTCATTAGTATCAGTGCATTCAATAACAAAACAATTATGTTTATCACTTTAATGTAATAATTAATGATCGGCTTAATTTGAAGCTTTATTTAAGCTGTAGACAGGCCTTGTACCGTAATTAGGACATCATTAGGCTCAGCAGAAAGGCGCAGAGCACCAAACACGAGTAGGCAAAATAAGACACTAAGGCTTTGTTGGCCACACAGTTTGAATCTCATTAGGGGCCTTACCACCAGCTTCATTAATAACATGCGTATTTAAAGCGTAAAATGGGACGTGGGAAAAAAGCGGGCGAAGCCACGGTCGTGTCAGATAGTTAAATATATTATGGGTATTTGTTAAGCACATAATATTAATAATTAAATTTTAATTGAATTCAAAATAAAATAATGTGCAAAACGGGAAAATCACTGTAAGACTGATAAAACAAAATTCAGAGATTTCAGCTTACCTAATCCTAGCACATTTCACATTCACATTTAAAATTACAATCTGTTAATCAAATCGGTGTTTGTTAATAAATAGGACAGATGTTCTATTAATTTAAAGCCTTTAAGCCAACTGTATTAGAATGAATGACGGATTTGTGGCTTAAATGAAGACGTGTGGAAGGAATATAGTGAGAGATTTGTCTTTATTTTTATGTTATATATTTTTAACTCAAAAAGAATATTAGATTTACTATTACTACTATCCGATTTAAGTTACAATTATATGAACCTTATCACCAGCGAACTGAGCAGTGTTAGCTTGGTGGAAGCACACTCGTGGGTTCAAACCCGGCAAGAACCTCTGCATTTCTCCTTAAAAAAAAATGTTGCTCTTGAAAACACGTGCTCTAACGGCAAACTGCGTGAGGAAACCAGCATGTTCATATTTTAACCCACTTAAAAAAAAACTAATCAAGTGAAGTTTACAATCGAATGTAATCATGAAATTTCTTTGGCATTTAGAAAATTCGTAAATTTTCAGCTTACCATTGTTTGGAAACCCTACCCATACCACAGAACATATCGATAACGCAGCTATTCAGAGGTTTCAGATTATTGGACACGTGTCGACTTGTTCGTGGCTACGGGCGCGGTGAAGCGAGGATAGGCTCTCATTTCGACTGTTAATATGTAATATGTGTATGTAATCCCACACAGATCTCTCATTATGTTGGGTGTTTACAGGCTTGTTTTCTATTTCAATTATCATTCCTGTATTATTCTTTTATTAATGTTAGATTTATAGGATACTTATTCAACTGATCTGATATATTTAATTCATGTATGCATTGGTCTATTATTGTTATATAATATGAGGGGGAACGAATTATATGTATACCTACTTAACATTGTTAGATAAGGGCACGAAATGAATCGGGAAATAAATATTTCACCCCCTATTATGAAAGCCTAGATTACGCCGTAGAGGTGCTACAGTTAACACTATCTGTGTCTATGACACACGTTCGTATCTACGGCACTTGAATGTGTTAACTTAGGCGGCTGTGTTAACTATGGCTTAGCACATCTACGGCGTAGCTCGTAACACACCTACGGCGTAGCTCGTAGCACATCTACGGCGTAGTTCGTAGCACATCTACGGCATAGCTCGTAGCACACCTACGAGTTTTGCTTCAATTGATACAAATTACAAGATAACAGTGTACAAGTATTTTAAAGTACATTCACAAATAAATACATAATTATAATTACTACAATGTTTGATATGTGTTGTTTGTTGTGTGTTGTGGGTGGCGGGTGCGCGGGCGCAGGCACGCCTCTGTGGCTGCTGGTGCAGGTGGCGCCGATCCGCAACGAGCGAGAGCTGGTTGTCCTCTTCCTCCTCACCTTCCGGGACATCACCGCGCTGAAACAGCCTATCGACGCCGACGACCCCAAAGGAGGCCAGTATTACCTTTCATCTTCTATCTCTGTCATCAGATCACAGATCGCAACTTTTTGATTGGAATGTGTATTGTATTGTAAATAATCATTTTATTTAGAGTTAAAGAAAGTATGTATATCTCATTATATATTATTAGTAAATGGTATAGATAAGTTACAAGATCACAAGTTCACAACGTAATCTTTGGTCATCAAGTGGGATAATTAACGTAGTTTTTAGGACATTACCTGCCGCGCCAGTTAGAAACTGTCTTACAGCAAGGTAATACAATCAACAATTCTATAACAGTATAAAATTTAACAAAAAGCAGAAATCTACCAATACAAAATTAATCTCTGTGTTTTGTTAAGAGTATAGAGTAATATGGCATAGAGCTGTAGATATAACAGTATCTACTATCTAGATTTGTTTAGGCATTCGTGAGAATACTCGTAGAGTTACGTGCAAGTTACCTGACGACATTCTCTCAAATTCATGACTTCATTGTTGCTTTATTGTCAACTAGCGCTGAACAAGAAGTGAACTGAGATTGGATGTTTTCATCACGTCAATGGTATGTTCTAGAAAAATTACTACTTTGTATTCAGAAGAGTCTAGTTCATTTGAATATTGCCATGGTACGAGTATTAGAATAATAGTAATGTCACAAATAAGCCATAATAAATTCGGATTCTTGGCGAATGTAAAGGGTTATTGTCTCCAAAATTCTTTGGGATGTATTTGACCTTAACATTGAAACTAGTGTAACCGCTCTTATTTGAAAAAAAGATTTCAGAATTGACTATTATCTATCAACGTTTATCAAGGGAAGGTTATAGGCTATATTAGTATATAAATAAATATTGCTGGACAATTCACACAGCAACATCCAGCCCCGTAATAAGCTCTAAGCTTGTGTTACGGGTACTAGATTTCTGATACACTTATTATAATATACATAAATAGATAGATATTTTTATGATACATAACGTAAATAACGCCCAGACACTCTGAACACCTGCAGATCGTACAAATTTTGTTCCGAGGCGGGAATCGAACCCGCAACCTCTTGCGTTCGCCCACTGAGCCACAGAATAGAATAGAAAAGCATTTATTGGATGACATTGTATTGTTAATAGTGTCTTAAATCCTAAGTTATAAATAAATAAATATAAATAAATAAATATTACCTGGACAATTTTACACAGCGACATCTAGCCCCGTGGTAAGCTCGTTAGGTTTATCTAGAATCAAGACACTAGAGTTCTCTAATATAAAAAACACATATTAATGTAGTAAAAATTAGCTTAAAACAAATACAGTTACACACACACACAGGCAAGGCGTTCAGAGTTCGTATTATTTGGCCAACAAGCTTCTTTTTCACTATTATTTATTTCCTGAACAGAACCATCTAAAAGGAACATTCCATGCTAATAAATAAATGATTGATAGATTGCTTGATTGACACAGGTCTGTCGAAGTTCGCGAAGCTGGCCCGCTCGGTGACGCGGTCGCGCTCGGTGCTGGTCTCCGCGCTGCCCGCGCTCAAGGAGCCGGCGCGGACGTCGCACCTCGCGCATGTCAGTACCCCGCATCTCAATGTAAACACGCACGCTAATACACTCTTACTTATACCTATACTTACCGCCTAAATACCAGAGATGTGTTTGTTCCACTCCGATATTCAGATTTATTTTTATACCCAACGGTAGACGGGTTAATCGGTACGTTGAGTTAAAGGTCTAGCTTGGATTCAAACTAGAAAAATATTATTAAAAAAGAGAATTGCGGTTGTGTTGGTTATTGTGCGTCTTTGTTAAGTACCGCAACTTATAAAGTACTGCATTGAAATAATGGCTTCTCTTAAAAGTAGTTTACTTTGCCAAACGATTTCACTCCGCTCACGGTTTTATTTTTTAACTTTTGAGTATACAGCACATCTCTGGTAGAAAGGCTCTTCTTACTGTGGTACGCCGTTCGTCTTACTAACAAACTTGTAAATTAAAGTCTTACGGCATACCACTATTGCGAACAGCGCGCACAACCTCTTTATGACAAAAGTCATCACTTTTATAAATAAACTTCCACCTTATCAGCTTGAAGTTAGACTGCCATTGTTTTGCTAACTAAGCACTCTATGTAAGACAATCATTTTCAACTTAAAGCAACATCTTAGCTATATTATGATCAGCAGGAAATGAGAATAACATGATACTTAGTAGAAGTGACCTTTTTGCCAAGACGTCACAGATGTTTACGGGTTAATGTAACAGAAACGCTATGGCCCGAATAATGCACGGCTATTTTTCCCGCTTACGCACTGCATCCGAATTACAAAAACTCGGAAAATAACTCTCAATTAGAATTAGCTCTTAGGTTTTGCGCTGTAAAATATCTTTGAGTCAAGGTGTAAAAAGCTAACGGATAAAAAGAAACTGACTTCTTTTTCCGGACAGGTAGATTAACATATTCAATTTTCGGATACTTTTGAATGTACTTGCGACAATTCAATAGTGATATAATTTAGTGCGCGCTGTTCTTGCCCCTTCAGAATATTATTATTCAAGAAACATTGATGTAACGTTTCGTTTATAGCCCGTAATGGTGTCGTTTCCTGAACAATAACATCCATAAATCATACGGTATTCTGATGAGGGCAATACAAGCCTCGTTCATAATCTATGCGATTTATCGGCTGGTTATTGAAGCTTATTACATCATTGGAGATGTGGCATAAAAGAAAACATTCATAATTTTGTGTAATATAGGTAACCCATTTCATGTTCTGTGTTTTGGAAGGCTTAACATATTTTTCAAAATATTTATAAATTTGTTAGATGATAACATTAGACACGTATACACCTTTTTTCAATAACAACGCACTGTATTTAAAATATTACTTATATTATCAATGTTTAAATAATTTTAAATTATCACATGAAAGATTTTTCTTTGCTGTGATTTCTATTAATAAATTATATCAAATAATTAACCCAACCCAGTACAGTAATAAATTTTAGGTACACCAGTGTACCTGAAGTGACTTTTAAACAACTGTCACAACAATTTTTCTAAGCTCTAAGGCCTCGGTCTCGAAACCAGCGGGCAGCGGGGCGGCGGCGGCGGCGGCGCGGGCGAGGGGCGGGCAACGCATACCTGTTCTCGAAACCAGCGGGCAGATCGCGCGGCGCTGTAGCGGCGTAGTGTTGTGTTCGTGGTTGTGTTGTCGACATTCGCAAACGAAATGTCTGAAAATCGGCGACAACATCTTTTTGATTCAAATGTATTCCTAAGGCTCGATTTATTGTGGGGAAAAGAAGAAGTGGATCCCTACTATAGGGCAAGGAAACTAAATGGCGAGTTTTATCGAAATTATGAAGAACAGAAACAAAATCCCGATAAATTCTACGACTACACCAGAATGAGTGTAGAAACTTTTGACTATATTCTAGAAACTATCAAGAGTGATTTAGAGTCTGGAATTAATCCAAAAATTGTAATTGTATTTATTGATAGTTTCAAAAAGGAAGTGTTGTACCTACTAATTTAGTAAATAGTTTGGCATCGGTATTAAGTTCCCAGATACAATAATTTTAATTAAATACCTACTACACACTAATCAGCCTTAATTATTTATCTTTGACGAAAAATATAATATAAAAACGTTTCGTATGAAATAAGTAACATAACAGTTTGTCATTTATTTAAAATTAAGTACAACACTATACTACAATGCAGACGCGCAACGCGGTACGGTCACCGCTCGACTGGAGTGCACCGCTCGTAGCCCGCCCCCGCTCCGCTCCCGCGCCGCTGTTTTCGAGATTCGGTCCATTTGACAATACGCAAAAGATCCTGCCGCTCCCGCGCCGCCGCCGCCGCCGCCCCGCTGCCCGCTGGTTTCGGGACCGAGGCCTAAAGGCATGCGGTCATTAAACAATAATTTATTCAGCGCTGAATCACAGACGTCCTTCTAACCTGACCTTATTCTATTACTTGTTTGTCGCATTTTTATTAACAGAATTAGCACAAAAACATTTTATAACTAGAACATTTATTTAGGTTTTTAGAATAAACTTGGGAGACTTGAGTATAGGTACATTCTAAAGCTTTCAAACCCATTTATATTTCTTAAATCAATCTATTCTATACAATACAAAAAATACAAAAATTAGGTCTTCAATTAGTACGTAACTTCACCATGGTATTAAAGGAGACAACCTGTATTTGAAGGCAATGGTGCTATATTTACCATGATTTTTTGAACAAAACTTTTATATTTTTATCTTATATATTTTTATCACCTATTTACCGCGGCTAAAGTTATCCATCGTTTATGTAATTTATTTATTTAATTCTTAAAAATTATATTAGGTACGTTTCGTAGATTTATCTTAACAATCAATAGAATCTGAAATAGAGCAAAAGCGAGGTTAGTGGTTACTCAATAGATTCTAAGAGGTACTTCGCGAAGTTGCCCATAAAATCTGTATCTATTCTACAACCACACATTTTAAGCCACATCTCCAAAGATTTACAGCCAAGTTTACGTTTATAGCTGTAGAAGTGAACGGGGCTCTATAGAACTGTTTATGGCTGACTACTTGATTGACCTTACTCATACTCTTCTCTTCTACATCAGTTGGTTTCAGTATCTATTTCGTCACAATGCACTGTCTGGCACGGCACGTTACCAGTAAGGCATTTACAATACTTCTAAGCTTGGGTTTCGGTCACTTAGTTTGAAAATCTGTATCAAAGTAAATTATGCGTTTATATAAATAACGTTTTGTGTAGATCGAATGATTTATCTACATATGTGTGCTGATTGTTCGTTGAATTATTATGTAAGTAAACGAATAAATTAAAACCTAATCACGGTTAACTGAAATTTAAAAATAGAAAATAAATAAAGAATATTTAATTCAAGAATTTTATTTGAAGAGGACACAGATAGGAATCGACATAAAGGGAATGAATCATGTTGAACAATGTAGTGAAAGAGATTTTGAAAACACAGCACCTTATCTCGTTTAACATAATTAATTAATATAAATTATATAACACTATAGAATATTATTACGTATTTTACGTACCTTTGATTAGTTTCGTTTGGTCATTCGGTCTACGCAATGTAAGTTGAAAGGTGTTTCTCTATCGGAATAGGTACTTAACAAACTTGTAACCTAGTATAGAAATTTAATTTAATTAATTTATTGAAACATACTAAATCAATTAAGTCTTAAAAATACTTTAGTTCTGAAAATTAATGGGCTTTTATAAGGGGTGATACGTAAAACCAGCGTTGTTTTTTAAAGATCCACGGCCAATTAAAAACCAACGAGTACCTACTCTCAAAAATTGTTTTACCTAAACGGTTACGTGTCTTCTACCGTCAAGAGAAACGCCTTTGCAGCTAATCCAAGACAGCTAGGTAACTCCTGGCCTACATTGACCTCAGACTGTTTGGCAGGTGATGTCTCTCTCCGGAGATGTCCTTCCCCAGTACCGACAAGAAGCGCCGAAGACTCCGCCGCACATTCTACTGCATTATTGCGCGTTCAAAGCTATTTGGGACTGGATAATCCTGTGCTTGACATTTTATACCGCGATCATGGTACCGTACAACGTCGCTTTCAAGAACAAGACCAGCGAGGTAAGGAAAAAACTATGATGTAGGTTTTTTAGGCAAAAATTCGTGCTACTTAAGAAAATTATGTTAGTTAAGAAAGGATATCTCGTCCTTATACTTTGGAGGATAATTTTTAAAAATTCCATCCAGTGTGCTGTGTCTAACTATGGCACAGCACACTGACACCACACATAGTTCTATAGGCTGGAGCCACGTTATGTTACTTTTCCATCTATGTAAAATATTCACTAAGCGAAATACCTAAACGTTTTCTATTCTACTTCACTTTCAAAAATAATCTAAAAATCTGAAAAAGACTGTTCTTGTTGTGGTCGAAACGTTGAGAGCTTTCTATTCGTGAATTGTCACTGTTTCGTAGGACGTATCCTTGCTGGTGATCGACTCGATAGTGGACGTAGTGTTCTTCATCGACATCGTGCTGAACTTCCACACGACGTTCGTGGGTCCGGGCGGCGAGGTGGTCTCAGACCCCAAGGTCATACGCAAGAACTACTTCAAGTCTTGGTTCCTCATAGACCTGCTGTCCTGTCTGCCTTATGATGTCTTCAATGCGTTTGATCATGATGAGGATGTGAGTTATTGTTTTTTGTTACTTGCTTTTCTCGCGTTTTAATAAAAACTTAGAGGCACTATACAAAAAAAATTGCGTGAATTATCCGGCAATATTTTTTTTCGTTTGTTGTGTATTATGTTTCTTCAGGATATAGTTGACCCTTTTTTTATGTAACAAATTGTACCAAACAGACTTTTATCATCATACTAAATCCATAATTCTTTAAACTTAATATCGGCATAAAGGCGACAGCCAGTGGCTGTAAAAGGTAGCACGCGATGTCTGTTACTATACTTTACGAGAAAGAAATGTTTGTTTTGGTGTTACCAGTGCAACTTACACCAGTTTCAACTATTTTTTTTAGAGATTTATGTCATTTATTTCCTTAAAAACCTAAAGATCACTTAGACAAGTCAATAAATACAATACATTATTAACGTCAAATTAAAATACACTGGAAATGGTTGACATTAAAACGTGTGTTCCAGGGAATCGGCAGCCTATTCTCAGCGCTGAAAGTAGTCCGTCTCCTCCGACTGGGGCGAGTGGTCCGAAAGCTGGACCGCTACTTAGAATACGGAGCAGCCATGCTTATCCTCCTCCTCTGCTTCTACATGCTAGTCGCCCATTGGCTGGCCTGTGTCTGGTACTCCATCGGTCGCTCCGACGCCGACTCAGGGCTACAATACTCCTGGTTATGGAAACTAGCGAACGTCACCCAAACGCCATACTCCTACGTATGGTCGAACGAATCCGACGGGCCAGAGTTAGTGAATGGCCCGTCGAGGAAGACGATGTATGTGACTGCGTTGTACTTTACGATGACCTGTATGACCTCTGTGGGCTTCGGCAACGTCGCCGCCGAGACAGATAACGAGAAGATCTTCACCATCTGTATGATGATTGTCGCAGGTGACGGAATTCTTCTGTTATTAGCCGGAGCACGAACCCTTCCTTAATGCGACCCCCTCGCAGTGCAAGGTTTGGACCTTTGTAATAGGCTGTTTTCAGTTGCAAACAAATTAGTCCGTCTTGTAGATCATACAAATATTTATTACAAAATGCCAAGTTTTGGCATGACAGTCTGGTATCGAGATATATATGAGAAAAATATAATAGAATAATAGAGTGACGTCACATCATATTTAGAACTACGTTATTAACGTAAAAGTTTGTTTAAATAGGTACTAGGACGGACTATAATAAAAAATTAACTGAATAGCCAATTATAAGGGTCCATTGGGAGAATAGTTTGGGATAATACGAATTTCTATTAATGAAATTTTATTGATAGACATCTCCGCCTATCTCTCACCTATCCGCCTAACAAAGTACCATAGGATTGTCCACATTTTTACGGCTCAGCATCATGAATGTTACGATTCCGTGCACATAACATAGGTAACTGACCACGATATGACGTCATAACATAACGTGCTAATGCACGTGCTAATCCAACTCATAGTGTTGTGTCGTCGAGATAGGGACAAACCTTTGTGTACAGAATAATAGTTTTTTTTTCTGATGGTCTCTATCATCGGGATAAAAATTCAAATTTATTTTATACCTTGTAGCTTGCTACCTGTAAACCAGTAAACGAATTATTATCCTACACTAAGACAATGTTATATCAAAATACTTAATAATCAAATATTATAACTTATTTTATAACAACGGGAATTACTCACGTATTTACATAGGAGTTAAACAACTCTCGACGTTTCGACCACAACAAGAGCAGTCTTAATGCCCGTTGTTATAGAATGAACAGTATAACTCAAAAATTTTGAAAGTGAAATATTATAACTGTTATATCACTAAAATAACGTTTGCGGGTAGATAGAGGTGGCAAGCTAAGCTGGCAGAGGGGGCCGCGCGTCCATCGCTCCTCTTACATCGTGTTGTACGCTAAAGTGTGTTGTGTGTGTGTGTGTCTGTGCACTGCACATTTACAACGTCTCCGAACGGTTACACCGGAAAATACCGGTAAAAACCGGCTCGCAGACGGTAACGGTTTTTGTCTGTCCTGTATTTAGTTTTCTGGATCCTGTTATTTTAGTTTGAATACATTTATTTGATATTTTTTGTTTTTTTTTATCCTTCCTATCCTTTACCTGTGAGTGCAGGCCCACGAAGTGTTATTTATGTACTGTGTTGAGTGCCTCGTCCGTCAAATAACCGTACCGGTATATTTGTAGTAATCCCCATTATAGGCTAAATTAGGTAAACACCAAAACAAAAAAGTCACTCTGAAACATCAAGTCAAATTTAACAAAGATAATGGTAGGTATCACGCAGGTAATTAATGATTTCAACAATTTTATCACACGAGGCTCATATTGTAGAAGCTCAATTCACCAATTTGTCTGAGTATTGGCAGCGCACGTGTTATTGGTAAGCTAACTTTAAAAAATCTAAATAATGATTTGATAACCTCTATTTTATCCATTAAATAAAGCAATAAATCTATTTATTTCTAAATAATCGATAATGGTTGATGATAATAAGATAATAGTAAAAATAACGGATAAAAAAAGTCGGTGACAAAACCTTAAATAACTTTAGGTACCAGTATTTAAAGCACCTTTTAACTTAACTCAAATCTAGTTTTATTGACTATAACACCTACAAACAAACCGGTATTTCCCAAATACCGGAATTTCGTAAGGTGCTCTAGCTATGTCTCAACAGCTCTCCTATACGCGACAATCTTCGGGCACGTGACGACTATCATCCAGCAGATGACATCAGCCACCGCCAAGTATCATGACATGTTGAACAACGTGCGCGAGTTTATGAAGTTGCACGAAGTTCCTAAGGCGCTCAGTGAACGCGTCATGGACTATGTGGTCTCTACCTGGGCCATGACTAAGGGACTTGATACTGATAAGGTAATCTTTAATTTTTGATCAGCCTGTTGTGTCATTGTGTCCTATTGTAGAGCAAAGTCCATGCTTCCATGTCCTTACAACAGTCTCGGTCTATCCCGAGTAGTATGAATCGAAGTCATCTCGCCAATCGCAAACAAAACATGTTGGACATCGTGCTTGAGTTGGATCGAGATTGTGCTGGAAATGGTTGTCTTTATCTAGTCTCTCTGAATCCAGGATTAAACTTTCGGACATTATGTGTTTAACTTTTTTGTTAAGGTTTAAAAAGAATCTATACAATTTTTTTATATTTTCATCTTATTACATCATGAGTAATGGGGCAACCAAGAGCCACTTCAGGACAATTAACATAAACTGTCATGTCACCTTTACTCGGTTTCCTTATCAAATCCCTAACTTAAATCTACTCTTATTTCACTATCACATTATGCCAGCGCGCAGAATCCATCGCTTGATGCTTCATAATTCACTATATAATAAACTTTTTGCCTAGGTGCTGAACTACTGCCCCAAAGACATGAAAGCCGATATTTGCGTACACTTAAACCGTAAAGTGTTCAACGAGCACCCAGCCTTCCGCCTCGCGTCAGACGGATGTCTACGAGCACTCGCAATGCACTTCCACATGTCGCACTCAGCGCCGGGAGATCTACTGTACCACACCGGGGAGTCCATCGACTCTCTGTGCTTCATAGTCACTGGCTCGCTGGAGGTCATACAGGACGATGAAGTGGTCGCGATACTGGGTAAGTCTGCGTTATTATATGAGCGGATTAAACCACATGACGCACTCAGCGCCGGGAGATCTACTGTACCACACCGGGGAGTCCATCGACTCTCTGTGCTTCATAGTCACTGGCTCGCTGGAGGTCATACAGGACGATGAAGTGGTTGCGATACTGGGTAAGTCTGCGTTATTATACGAGCGGATTAAACCACATATCGCACTCAGGACCGGAAGATCTACTGTACCACACTGGGGAGTCCATCGACTCTTTGTGCTTCATAGTCACTGGCTCGCTGGAGGTCATACAGGACGATGAAGTGGTCGCGATACTGGGTAAGTCTGCGTTATTATCAAGCGCATTGTTCCAGAAGTCTCAGTAATCGAAGGAGAACTACTGTACCACATCGGGGAGTCCATCGACTCTCTGTGCTTCATAGTCACTGGCTCGCTGGAGTTTATACAGGACGATGAAGTGGTCGCGATACTGGGTAAGTCTGCGTTATTATCAAGCGCATTGTTCCACAAGTCTCAGTAATCGAAGGAGAACTACTGTACCACATCGGGGAGTCCATCGACTCTCTGTGCTTCATAGTCACTGGCTCGCTGGAGGTCATACAGGACGATGGTCGCGATACTGGGTAAGTCTGCGTTATTATCAAGCGCATTGTTCCACAAGTCTCAGTAATCGAAGGAGAACTACTGTACCACATCGGGGAGTCCATCGACTCTTTGTGCTTCATAGTCACTGGCTCGCTGGAGGTCATACAGGACGATGAAGTGGTCGCGACACTGGGTAAGTCTTGTTATACGATCGCATTGATCCAAATGTCCATCGACTCTCTGTGCTTCATAGTCACTGGCTCGCTGGAGGTTATACAGGACGATGAAGTGGTCGCGACACTGGGTAAGTCTTGTTATATCGTATTGTTCCAAATGTCCATCGACTCTCTGTGCTTCATAGTCACTGGCTCGCTGGAGGTCATACAGGACGATGAAGTGGTCGCGACACTGGGTAAGTCTTGTTATATCGCATTGTTCCAAATGTCCATCGACTCTCTGTGCTTCATAGTCACTGGCTCGCTGGAGGTCATACAGGACGATGAAGTGGTCGCGATACTGGGTAAGTTCAAAAGATGGAAGTGTAATTTACACCACGTTCACTGTTGCTATGTTCATGCGCCTTATCGTCATTCAGGGTGTGAATACGTTTTGACGATAATGTTGTTAAGATACCTACGGTAAATGCGTGTTGTCTTTCTATTCCATCTCAACTTATTCCATATTTAAAATAGAAATAGTTAAGTAACTCTATCGCTTGTTGACTTAATTAGAAGTCGTGGAGTTTTAACCCAGATGGCTCAAGTTATTCATTTAACTGATGGACTCTGCTGACAAGTAATTTCTTATTCCAGGTAAAGGAGACGTATTCGGCGATTCTTTCTGGAAGGACTCCGCAGTAGGACAGTCAGCAGCCAACGTCCGCGCGTTGACGTACTGCGACCTGCACACAATCAAGCGTGACCGCCTTCTGGAAGTATTAGACTTCTATCAGGCGTTCGCAAACTCCTTCGCCCGTAACCTAACGCTCACATACAACCTGCGACACCGGCTCATATTCCGCAAGGTGAGAATCTCAGAAGGAGAAACAGGTGTTCTAACAGAAAGTCAACATCGCGAGGAAATCGGCATGTTCTGAGAACTTTGAAAAGTTTAAAGGACATGTTTCACCTACTCGCCAGAGTGGTGAATCAACACATTCTGCAGCCCGACAGGCCACACCGTGCCGTATATACCTACGCGTGTCTTGAGCACTGATAGTGTTAAGATCTGGCGAATTTAGAAGTTCAGGAGAATTAAGGAGAGAGATTATCTCGTCAAGTAAGAAGTCCATGTTTCCCAGTAGTGGGAGCGTAAATAGGGATCTTTCTTAATTTGACTGTACGTTTTAAAAAGTTATATGTTATAACTTAATATTACGTCGTCTGTTTAAAGTTTGTTTTTACATATTGTTAGTTTACATACATACATGGAAATTTTAATTTGTCTTCCATAAATGGCAATGTTTGTCATACTATTAATACTCTATCCAACACTATCTCTTATCTTATCTCTCGCTATCTCTTTTCCATCCAAAGGTTGCCTGGAAGAGATCGCTCTTTAGCGATAAGGCCGCCAATCGTCTCATTTTGTGTTATATTCGTGTGTTTTGTTTTTGGTGTACAATAAAGTGGTTTTGTACTGTATTGTAATACTATTGTTGTGTCTAGCATGGTCTAGCTAAGTTTCATTAAAATTATGAAAATAAAATAAATAAAATAATGATGATGATAATTTTTAGGTAGCAGACGTGCGTCGAGAGCGAGAGCTGATGGAGCGTCGCAAGCGCGAGCCGCAGTTAGAGCAGGCGCAGGATCACCTCGTACGGAAGATCTTCTCGCGGTTCCGGCGCGAGCGCAGTGTGGCCGCCGCCCCCGCCCCCGCGCCCCGCGCCGCGCCCCCCGCCCTGCCGCCGCCCACCTCCGACCCTGAGAAGGGAGACTCTTCAGGTATCTGTTCCTACGTATTACCAACGAGCTTTGTAGCACAGCGAGAGAAGGCCTACCTGTGATGCAGGAGTTTGTGGGTTTGATTCCCGTCACAGGACAAAATTTGTACGATGTGCAAACTGTATACTGTTAAAAATTGTATGCTGTTAAATGTTCAAGTAAGAAAATGGCAAATGCCCCGAGCTGAACGTCAAAAAAGAAAAAAAATCTAATAGCTTACGCAATGAAACGAATGTACACAGACTGTGTAGGTACATTATAACGGCATAATATACTTAATGTATTATTTTTTATTACAGCAAGCACCCAATCCGCCCCCTCCGCCCCAGCCACAGGAGCGCGGGGTAAATGGGGCAGACTCCTCGCGGGCGGGGGCTCCCTAGACGCGGGGGGCGCGGCGGAACCTCGAGCGGCGTTCACTAGGAGCCTCAGTACTAGGGACCGGCCGACGTCCAGCACTCCTAGTACTGAGGTCACTACTACCACTACGCCGTCTTCCAGTATGGCGTTGGCTTTGAAGGTATGGGTTTGAATTAGTCGGCGGAGGAACATTATTCCAACACAGTGTATGGTTTAAAGAGGCATTTATTCAAAATGTTACAGATTAGGGTACATGCTAATATACAAAAAGCTACTTTATAATGTAACTAGATGAAAACCCGGCTCCGATCGGGTGAAATTTGTCGAAATTCTCCATAATCCGAATTTTGCATATATCCATGTTGTCAACTCAAAATCAATTATTTTTTGTTTTGTTATTCATATAAGTTTTCGATCGAGTCTACCGTACCCCTAGACGAAATTATTAATAAATTATATTATAAACATTTTATAAACAAACAACTTCTTGTACACAATTTGACAATAAAGTTTTCCTTATCTTTATTTCTATGTTTGTTAATTTTCATACAATATTCCAGGCCTCCTTCGCCAAAGGTCGCAGCGTGAGCGCTCTAGTCGCCGGCGCGAGCGCAGCCCGCCAGGACACCATCGAGGAGGAGCTGGAGGCGCCGCGCCCCCCCGCGCTGCTGCCCCCCGCGCCCACCCCCGCGCTCCCCGCGCCCCCCTCGCCGCACGACGCCGCGCTGGCCGAGCTGCGGCGCGACGTGAGGAACGAGGTGCAGCGACTACAGCACAAGGTAAATAAGTTAGCCAGAACACACCAAAACTCATCAAGATAATAGATAGGTTTGGTTGTCCACATGCTAGATAGGTAAATACGATCGGCCCAAGAAAAGATCGGCTAGAAATTAATCATTGTTCAAAGAAAATGACTTTGTGAATAAATATTTGTAGGTGTTTTGGAGTGTTTGCATTTACCGTGAAACAGCACTTTTTAGAAAATCACCCGGACAATTCGTTGATGGACGTGCGCTGCGTTAACTTATCTGCAATCTCATTTTAAGAACTTTCCATATTCCCAATAAAACGATATTGCCTTTTCAACGTGCTGAGTTAACCTCTTCACTAATATATCTGACATTTAACTTTCAGCTGGGCCGTGTAGAAGACCTGCTGACAATGTTGGCGACCCGGCTGGGGGCGGACCCTACTGAGGCCGGGGGCACCGGGGGCAGCGGGGGCAGTGGCGAGAACGAGCCGGCCCCCCGACCTCCTACCATAGACATCGCCGCGCTCGCTAGGAAACGACGCACGAAGGTAATTATTTTATAAGTATTGTGCAATTTAAAGTGTTAAAATATTGAACTAAACTTTTACCGATACTTTTATATAAATGTATCTACGATTTATCATCTACCTGATGATAAGTCGTGAAGTCGTAGGTACATTCAAAAACTTGTCTTGATCAAAAGTTTAATCTACACTACTTATGTTTCTCTAGTCTGCAACCTGCAACATACAAGTTAACTCACCTCAAACATAAACAGGGGCGGAGTAAAGGCGCAGCGCCGCAGGTCCCGACCCCGACGACGCCGGGCGAGCCTCCCCAGCCCCCGAGCCCGGGGGCTAGTGGGGAGGCGGGGTCGAGTGGGGCCGGGGGCAATGGCGCGGCCGCGCGTCGCCGCGAGTTTGTGTAGCGCGGCGCGGCGCCCGGCGCGCCTAACGACTAGCGCCGCGCGCCAAGCGACAGCCCCACTACGGTAAAATATCTATACTAATATAAATCTGAAGAGTTTGTTTGTTTGATTGCGATATTCTCAAGAACCGCTGGTCCGATTTGAAAAAAAATATGATTTATGGGCTTAATTTTATAAACTAGGTATATGTATATAACGGAAAAACGCAAACGAAGCTGTCGGCAGGCCGGTAGGGATAGATTTCCCTCCAGATACAAAATATACCTACGCCTCTATTATCTCTATGTTTTCTCTGACATTTTTAGGGATAAAAATTAGATACTTATACTTATAATATTTTGAATTAAAACCTAAACTTTGTTTATTTCAGACGTCCCCATCGTCCTCGTGAATGCGCGATCGAAAGCTGTGCCTTGTAGCCCCTCTCCCCCCGCGTCACGTGTTCCCGCGAACAGACCTTGAACTAGCCCCCGCCCTGATTTCGGCCCTGTGCTGTGTATAGTGCGAGTGAAAGAACATAGGTTTATTTTATTCTCAGAAGTGATAGCATAGTTATTTTTAAGATTCAAAGTGCGGAATTGATTACGGCCTACAGGCGGCATTTTGTGAACGTTTCGTCTTGTTTTGAGTGAAATGTCATTGGATTTTTTTCGCTATATCTACGCTAGTGATCTTTGCTTTACTGCATTTCACGGAATTAGCTATTAGGTGGAAAGTGCTGGGACCATGTTCGGACAATTCAAGTGGAGACGGGCGGGGGACTTATATTTTAATAGCGAAGCGATACGATGGATGTTTGGATGAGGAAATGAATGGAGTTTTGTTATAAGCCTCGCATAACATTGTGTAGGCTTGGGTGCGTAAATTGTTGGCAAATACTCGTAGGCACCCAGCTCTCGACTTATAAACTTTGAATGGCGTTGATTTTAACTCTACCTCTATTTTTCTTGTTATACCGATCACATAATTACCAACGCTGTCAATTTTATTTACGTGTCGCCAATCTCAAAATTGTTCATTTTTTCAACCGCAATCTATTTCTAAAGTACTTATTAGAAATTTTTTTGTATCGCGCAACTGTTAACAATGTCCAAGGTATGTAAGTCTGAGAGTAATTTTTTCCTAGGACAAGGTATTCTTTTTCTATGATTTCAAGAAATTGTACGAACGCGAGTGTAGCGAAAAATGTCAATACAAATTCGAAAAAGACCCGAATTTATGCATAACGTTCTCCGGTCATTATTTGAGTTTGTAACAGGCACGCGTTTGTTTTATCTTACTGCTACTGTTTCTATTCTGAAATCAGAATATTGTGCCTCAGGTTCAGACGTAAAGTAATGAAAATGAATACCTTACTTACAGGAAGATTGAAAGCTACAATAACAAGCGTGTACTGTAAGAGCTAGATATGTATATAGTAGAGTAGGTTGCACATAGACCGTCTCACGCTGCAACGCTTGGCACGACTACGACTGCCCGCGACTTGGCGCCCGTAGCCTAACTTTACACGGAAACATTGACCCAAAAAAACTTTACTTACGATTTATTTCTTAACTCATGAATATAGACAGAAAATGCGCATTTAATTTCAATCAGTCACTGGGGCAACGGTGCTGCACTACGCAGCCGTTGAAGGTAATTTCGCGAAGTTAATAGAGATTTGTGTTACTTTCTATGCTTCTTAAAATGACTGATTGATGATTTATTTATTTGTGCGCTCTTATTGAGTTGATGCTAGTTGACGTAGTCACTAACGGTAAATAGCAATATGGTTTATTACCAAAAAAATATATTATTATAGTGACCCAATTTCGTATAGTGTTTTAACATTCAGTATCACCATCTATCGCACATGCTTCTGATAGTATTTTTTTGCTCTAGGTACTTTTTAGATTGGCAAAAACTTCATCACATTTTCAATCAAGTGCATCCATTATTAATATTAAAGTGACACAATTATTATATCCTGAAAGGTTAAAGAATGGGACAATGCGTTCGAAGGCTTGCTCGTACCTACATTATGTCAGTAGTAGTATAAGAGAGCAGGCGAATTCCAATCTTAATATTTTAATTTATTATGTTATTTCTGTAAGTATTAGGCTGCGGCGCCCAAACGTCGACTGGCTAACTATTAACTGATATCGAATTTGTATAAATGATATTATAACTATGTAAATGTAAGAGATAAATGATACTCGTGAAAAGCAATACTCCGCAATCCTTTCCACCCGTAAGAGCGGGTGTCTTTACGACCAAGTATTTTTATATTATTGCATACTTCTGTACATTAACTCTGTTTTGCAATAATTTTACGATTTTGTAATTATTAAGCGATATGATAGTTTTTCTTACACGTAACTGCGCGTATATATAACATTTGAAACTCTTACTCTAATTTTTGATCAGTCTATTTCTAGCAACAGTTTTTACCACATTATTGCATGACGGAGGGTAACCTGGTTTTATACGCTTTCAAAGGTCGATTATATAATAAGATATCGTATGTATCTTGAGCTGAAATGTTGAATTACTTGAATGTTTATTATGGTTTGTTTGTACGTATGAATTGAAAGCGTGAAGCTCACGCACACATATCCAAGCGCCGAGGGGTTGCGTGACGTCACGAGGCGTTTTTAAAGCGCCCACCAAAGCTACTGCTAAAACCACTCCTGGAATAAAATATAAGTGTCTCATTGTAAAAAATACGCACGTTTTCTCAATCAAGGTGTATGTAATGTGGTCATGTGGTGTGTAACGAAAACGACTGAAATGTGTCGTCTTCTTAAAGTAAACCAATCTCCATTATGGATGGTAAAAGTGAATTCAATTATGTCATCTAAATGATAGTTATTCATATGCAGTTATTCTTACCAGATATTCGCTTTGGTGGCCGTGTGACGTCACGCACTCTTCGGGACGACTGGCGTCCGTCCGCGCCGGGCCTCGACTCTGCACTGATTGCGATACGACCCGAGAAAACTCGAATATCGAATCATAGATCTATAGATCGATATCTACAGAGTCAGGTCCCTGTTCATAGTTATCGGTTGTTAATGTTTTGAAAGTTTATCCGAGATATTCGATATTTCGCGTAGTTACTTGGAGCGCTATGTAGAGTTTCCGTTTCGGAGTCGATTCTCCGCGCTGCAGCTCTTCTTTTAATGAAATATATTGAAATGACAACATATAACATTTGTTTTTCTTCATTTTGTCACTATATGTCCTCCGTTAAATATCAAAATACCTAGAACCCAGACTCAAAGAAACTAAGTATGTAAATATACCTACACTTGGTTTGTTTTTGTATAAGTACCTACCTACTTGTTTTGATAAAATTTAGCAAGATAAACCTATTTTCACTAAACCTTAAATTAAACTATGCTGGTAGGGCCTTAGCTAAAATAAAACAACATTATATTTTAATTCTAACTTTAATATATACAAAAGGAAATACATAGCATTAGTTCCAATGTCGTATTCGACGAGTGCACCTCGACTCAAGGGACAGTTTGACTGACAACGATGTTTAAGTCTTAGTAATTTCAGCAAACCTTACAAGTCTTACAAATCGGTTTTAACCGCTTACAAAAGTCCCCAGTCAAAATCCCCCTTTAGGTGACTTTTAGAAACTAACAGAGGTCGCACTCAGATTCGGCTTAAAAGGTTATTATATTATTAAGATAAGGCATCACGCCAAACCTCAAACACTTATTTTAAATATTCCAATAGAGCACTAATGAAGTATAAATAAAATACATAAAAGGTTATCATAAAATCGTAGTTATTCATTCGATTAGAAACACAAACGCGATAAATATTACCTACATTTAAAAGCTATTGAGGTTCAACGTAATACCGCAGTTGAAAGCGTTCAAGAATTCACATCTCATTGGTGATCATACTTTATGTAATAATAAGTTTGGTATATTTCACTCCATCTTGACAGATTCTGATAACCTTAATCTTTTTACGTTTTATGTAGGGATTTGGATTTACAAGAGACGAAATTCTTTAAACGATGTCAACTAGCGTCGTAGTTTCTAATAAGTATTAAAATAAGATGCTTAACCTATTAACAAAAAATACATGATTACATTCGGTTGCCTCTTTGGAGGTTGGCCGTGGCAGTGTGTATCATGCCTATTTCACCCATCATGGTAACATTTACACAGCAGTTTCTTTCTATCTAGTATATTTTATTGTTGATCGAGAGAGAATATAATTTCTTTTGAATATTGATATCCTGTAACGATGTTTTATACATTCAAAATAGTTCTTATTGAACGGTCTAAATTTGAAATATACATTTCGAATTCAGAACAATTAATTTGAAAAACGAACTGTCAAAACGACCCCACTGTGTAAACCATATACCCATGTCCTTTGTACCCCGCAAATTTATGGATCACTAGCAAGATAGACGGCGAACATTCATAGAGCCGATGTATGAACTGGCTTGCTCGCATTACTCTAGCTTGTAGCAAGTTAATTCCACATCCAGCCACTTGGAATTTACAAAATCATGCACTAGAAAAATGCGAATAGGCCATAATGGTATACAGAGTTTTAGGTTCCTTCCACACTTTAATGAATGAACGATTTGAATGAACCTTTCAAATCGTGATGTTGAATGTTGATGGCGTTGATTGATAAACCTAAAGGTTCGTTCTCTAATTACTGTCCATTCAAATTGTTCTATCCATGCGTTGTGGAAAGGTGTCACATAATAATTAGTAGTAGACAAAAATCAAGTATTTTAGGGTTTCCAACTATATGTAGCATATAATAATTAACATGTCAATGAGCACCACTAAGTTCAAAGACGTGTTCTTAGTAATAAGAGATTATATGAATGCAATCGTATAATTTAAATCCAACCTTTACCTACAGGTCGTGCTTAAAGTACTATTGGGAAGATTCACACTGTCGATCATGGTTTGTCTCAATATATCATGCTCGCATTCTGAGATTACATCAAAACTAGACTGAACTTACGTTTTATTTAATACGCATATTATAAGAACACTAATATTGATGAAACCGTGGTCGACATAATAGTCTGAATCTACACTAAAAATGCAAATTGAACTCACTCTCTTCCGCGCGTGGTCTCCTTCCAAATATTCCTGATAGATGTCCCCAATTTATCCAAGATTTCGCCTCAATTAAACCTCTAAAATAATGTTTGAAATAAATTGATGAAATCATGGATAGATACCGTTAGCCCTGTTAATTTGCAGATCCAGTTAATCGAGCCCCAAGAACTAGCCTAAACATCTAGCATAATATAAGAACTTGTGGTATAAGTATTACTGTCTTAAATAATATGAATAGTATGGTAAGATTCCTAATTGTAACCGTATTAATTCCGAGTCTGATGTTGTTCGTATCGAGTCCGTCGGTCGGTCGTTAGTTGTCGCTGGGACGCATGAAGTTGTGCGAGTGGTGAGACTGCGCCGAGTGCACGGACGACTGCAGATCCTGGAAAGACAACACCATCTTTATACGGACCCAAGTTGGCTAACTGGGAGCATGCTCGACTTTCATTCCGAAGGTCGTAGGTTCAAATTCCACCTATGGAGTTTTCTTCTTGAATAATTTATTTGCGCTTTAGAACACGTGATCTAACGGTGAAGGCAAACATCGTGAAGAAACCAGCATGTTCTGGGAACCTTGAAAAATTTGGAAGGACATGTAACATTCACTAACCCGCACTTGGCCGGGTTATCTAAGATCGGAATAATCACTATTAAATAAAATAAAATTTCTGTCCCTGACCTCCTAGAATAAGTCAAATAAATAAGACGTCCATTTCGAGATACGTTGTATGGCGAGATTCCTTGCTTACCTCGGGGTAATCATCCCCACTATTGGTCTGATTGCTTGTAGCAAATTTTACCTACGAACCACGAAGCGTCAAACCTAGAGAGAAACTTTGTAATAAGTTTCTGATTACCTCAAAGATAATAAATACAGAAAAGATATCCCTTATCAGGTCGAAGCCGATTGGTCTTTCGACCAACAGTTCCAAATCCAACGTCGAGGTTGGCATTGAATGTGTTATTATGTGTAAGGCAGAAATTTCCACAAGTCATGCTAACCCTACTCAGAAACGTTTTCAACAAGAAAACTATGATGATCACCACCACACAAAAAAACTATTTAAACCGAAATCACCACCACTAACTAAGCTAGAATAATTGTCAAACCAGCTATTCGACAGTTTTAACTCACATATGGCCTAAAATCTTAATACAGGGTGTTTGGTAGGGAGCTGTACATACGCCTAGGGTAGAATCTAGGGATGGTCTGCTACCTACCCCCGCCCATTATATTGACTTTGGCCTCAAGGTTTTTTTTTAATTAATTTTTATTTTTCATTTGACTTTTTTGTGAATTTTTGACTAAAACTACATGTAGCTCAAAATCTATCCATAGGACAGGTCTGCTAATGGTCTTGTTTTAATTTTTCTTTCAAGACATTAGACATTTCCAGACAGTTGGCTAATTCCTTCAAGACATTTCCAGACGCTCAGTCATTCTAAAACTGTATGTCAAGAAAGTTTCATTTATAGATTTATCATTGGATAAAGTTTTACTTCAGGGCATGATACTGGAATTACAAAACGTACTGAATATGTCGACTATAACTAGAGTTAATAACACAGCAAATGGTTTTAGAAAGGTTAATGTCTGTCCGCAATGGACTTGACTTCAAGAATTACCGCGGCAACTTAAACTTACCGAGGAAAGTTTATTCAGTCTCTAGTTCAGCGCAAGAGACGGGGTAAAACTGCGTGTAATAACTTTCTGAATCCTGAAACATCAAACAGGTGTTGCCGTTTAGTGGCCAGTGGGTCTACTCAAAGTTATTCAATAAGTTCCCAACTGACCACAAGACGATTCGGTGACAAGAAATGGTAGAACAATTATTAATAAAGGAGTTGGTCAGATTAAGTTTAGCAGGACATACACCATCTGAGATTATACCATTTCACTCAAGACGTTTGTTAAGAGTTGTTAGGGAGACTGTTCTCAGTAGTGGGATGACGGTTTCTGTATCTAATCAAGTTTTAATAAATCAAGACACATGTAACTAAATTTCGCAGCAGCTTCCCAGAAAAAAGACTATTACAGTCAAATGTTCCACAACTACAATTTCATAATAATACATTTTAATGGTAGGTCAGACAGACCATTTGAGATTATCATAGTGGCTTCATAGAAAAGTGAAATAATTCCCTTAAAACCTGTACCGGGCAACGTAATTAAGGTTGTTGTTATGATGATGTTGACGCGAAGCGAATCCCTCACAGAAAAAGGTTCAAAAACCTTACTGGATTTTCCGATATTTGCTGATTTGAATCAGAATAACTGGACCACTAAAAATATTGTAGCCTTATGTAAACCGTAAATACATTTTGAGGCCTTGACAAGGACCGCAGAAGCACACGAAGGCAGATCCACGAGGGCGCTGTAGTGTTTTGGCGGCGTCAGTGATCTCAGTTCCGCAATTTAGACTAGTAGCGCGTATCCATGTTATTGCTAACGCGTTCGTTAAAGAGCGCACTGACTTGGTAGTTGGATCTGAATGAGCGCGTTGTCGTGTTCTCGCGGGGTCAATGACCTGCGAGTCAAGGAGCGCGTATCCATGTTATTGCTAAAGTGTTCGACATAGAGTGCACTGACCTGATAGTAGAACTTGGGGAAGTGTTCCTCCTGGATCTGAAGAAGCACACTGTCGTGTTCTGGCGGGGTCATTGACCTGCGAGTCAAGGAGCGCGTATCCATGCTATTGCTAACGTGTTTGACATAAAGTTCACTGACCTGGTAGGAGAACTTGGGGAAGTGTTCCTCCTGTATCTGCGCGAGCGCGTTGTCGTGTTCCGGCGGAGTGAGCTCCACGGACTCGCCCGTGAACTCCGAGTCGAAGTAGCGCGTGTCCATGTCGGACTCCACTTGCGGCTTGAACGGCGGCGGGATCTATGACATGACAAAGTGATATTATAAATTATTATAATCATGGAACCACTCGTGCTGTAAACTTCTTTGGAATATTTTCTCTTTATTTCTGTGTTTGTTTCATTAAATGTATTTGTAGTATAGTAAAAATGATTATGTTAAAAGGACTTATTTTTAAACAAGCTTGTAGCCTGAGACACAGGTCAATCCTACTTCAGGCTATGTCTATGTAATATTTGGATTTTTAAATATTAAGATTTTATGTTATTTAGATATAATGAATGATGTTTTAAATAAAATAAATGTTTAAATCTTCATGCAACTCTTTAAAGATTTTCTTAGTGTTGTCAGCTCACCCTCTTAGCGACGAGGTCGGTCCAGTTGATGCAGGCGAAGTAGGGGTGGTTCATGATCTCCTGCGCGTCGTCGGGCCCGGCGCCGAGGCGCGCGGCCGGCTCCTTCGTCAGCAGCCCGGCCAGCAGCGCGCGGCAGCTGCACGACACCGTGCGCGGGAAACGCACCTACACATACATAATACACATTCTAATAAATATTGCTGGACAATTCACACAGCAACATCAATTCAGCAATTTTAGCCCCGTAGTATGCTAGACCAGTGCAGTTAGCTTCAAAAATGGTCAAATAAGGAAAAAAATAGTAGTAGAATGAAACCCATTAGAAAAGGAGGGGAATATGATAAAAATGAAAGGAAAAATAAATTACGGTCGATCTGAGTTCGGGAAGTGGGAGGGGGTGGGCTTTTAAGGGGAGAAAATGGTTTATCTCGATTTGCGGTGAAACTACAAGTCCTATGAAAAAAAGTTATATGGCAAAGTTGTAGGTAATAAAACGATCTACAACTTTTAATTCACAACTTTTATACATAGCCTCAAAACTTATGTGAAAAATTCAAATAACCAAGTTTTTTGTTTTTTTTATTTATCTTTTTCAAAAATTGTTATTTTTCTACGGAATTTGATGAAAACTTACCTATTTATGCTCCAAACACACTATAATTTATTTGATTAAAAATATTAATTTTTTCACCTTATTTTGACTTAATTACTAAAAAAATAGACCAATTTTCAATCGAAAATTCACGTGTCAAAATATTAGCTTTTTTATAAAAATCGGTATGTTGTTTGTTCATTGAAATCTCTATTTTTTTATGGTTAAGAAAAATATATACATTACCATAGTAAATTTTCTCAGAAAATGCAAAACACCGAAACAAAATTTGTATCATTATGTACAATTGCATCATAAAAATGTGATTATTGCAATTTTTATTTCATATAATTGCTTATAATCCGACTTATTGCACATTATACAAACAGATTATTATATTATTATTATTATTATATAGTCTGAAAAGACAAAATCACATTTTTATGATGCAATTGTACCTAATGATACAAATTTTTGTTTCGGTTTTGTGCATTTTCTGAGAATATTTACTATCGTAATGTATATATTTTTTTTAACTATCAGAAAATAGAGATTTCAATGAACATAAAGCACACCGATTTTTATAAAAAAGCTAATATTTTGACACGTGAATTTTCGATTGAAAATTAGTCTATTTTTTATTAAATTAAGTCAAAATAAGGTGAAAACAATAATATTTTCAATCAAGTAAATCACAGTGTATTAAGGACATAAATAGGTAAGTTTTCATCAAATTCCGTAGAAAAATAACAATTTTTGAAAAAGATAAATAAAAAAAACAAAAAACTTGGTTATTTGAATTTTTCACATAAGTTTTGAGGCTATGTATAAAAGTTGTGAATTAAAAGTTGTAGATCGTTTTATTACCTACAACTTTGCCATATAACTTTTTTTCATAGGACTTGTAGTTTCACCGCAAATCGAGATAAACCATTTTCTCCCCTTAAAAGCCCACCCCCTCCCACTTCCCGAACTCAGATCGACCGTAATTTATTTTTCCTTTCATTTTTATCATATTCCCCTCCTTTTCTAATGGGTTTCATTCTACTACTATTTTTTTCCTTGTAAAAAATTAAAAACCCTGGTCTATGCTCTAAGATTCTATATTAGAAAATGGTACGGGAAAAATACAAGATCACCACGTAACCTAAGTTTAGCCCTGGTTGCGCTAACCACTACGCTATCGAAAGTTACGAAAGAGATTGAATTTAAGCTTCTGTTACGGGTAAGTACTAGACTTTTGATAAACTTAAAAGAATATAAATAGATAGATTTTTATTTTTGATGAATTTATAACACTCAGAACACTCTGAACAAATATTTTCTGATCATACAAATTTTAAACCCGAGGAGGAAATCGAAACCGCAACCACTTGCGTCACACAGGCGTATACAAAAAAAATCTTAGAATACTAATTACAGTACCACTGGAGAAAAATAATGAGTGAACGTAAATGATAATTGAGTGAATGACGAACGAGTGAATGAACGTTACCTCCTCAGACACGATGAGAGAGAAGAGCACATCGTGGTCGCGGTTGTAGAACGGCAGGCGGCCGCACGCCATCTCGTACAGAACCACACCGGTTCCCCACCTGCAAACACAATACATAACTAAAGACTAGACTGCGGAACTTTACATATGAAGCATTTCGAACGGAAATGTTTCTTTACTTTACTTCCAATCGTATAATTGACACACGAACACTAATAATAGAAGTTTAAGAGTGTGTTGTCAGTATATGAGCATCATAACCTTAGATTTTCGATGTAAAGCTGATTGACGCTTTACCGGTTATTAATCGCAGCTCACAAGGGTTTGCACTTTTTCTCTAATATATTTTTATACAAAAGTTTTGTTCTCAATTTATACTGAGGGCAGTTAGAAAATTGGACTTACCAGTCTACAGCTGGGCCGTAATCCGTGTCCTCGAGGACCTCAGGGGCGAGGTACTCTGGAGTGCCGCAGAAAGTCTTAGTGGTACGTCCATGAGTAATGTTCACCTGGGAATCACAAATATCCTAAGCCAATTAATAAAAAACTAATAGAAACAGCAGTTTTTATGTAAAAATATCTTTAGTTTAAATTACCTTGCAGAGTCCAAAGTCGGCGATCTTGATATGCCCATCTTTGTCCAAAAGCAGGTTCTCCAGCTTCAGATCGCGGTAGATGATGCCCTCAGAGTGCAAATAGCCGAGAGCGGAGACGATCTCAGCGCCGTAGAAACGGGTGCGCTCCTCAGAGAAAGTGCGCTCGCGGGAGAGATGGAAGAACAACTCCCCACCATTGGCGTATTCCATCACGAAGCACACTCGGTCGGATGTCTCGAACGAGTACTTGAGAGCCTGGAAGGAGTTTATGCTGTAGTTATCTAACGTATAAAACGTGTATGCCGGCCTTAGAAAAGTACTACACTATCATAAGAATAAGAATAAGAATAATAAGAATAAAATATTTTTATTTGTATCTAAATTATTGTACAAACATTAAACTTAAAAACTAAAAGAACAAAGCAAATAGACACAAATCGGACACCACTCAGCATAATGCTGCAGAAGCCACATGAGCAACTACAGCGCTGGTAGTCATCATCTCATCACCATATTCTTTTCGACACGACAGGGCTAATAACAATAATAATATAATTACCGTAAGAAAAGGGTGCCTTGTCTTCTTGAGCACCCTATTCTCAGTGTTGGTGTGCGCCACTTCATCCTTCTGAATGATGACATTCTTCTTCAGGATCTTGATGGCATAGATGCGGCCGGTTCCCTTCTCACGGCTCAGGATGACCTTCCCAAAGGTACCCTTGCCTAGGACCTTGAGGAACTCAAACTTTTCCAGCGTCTGGAACAAAATATTTTTTTATAAGATATGGAGGCTGATGCTTAGCGGTGTGTTCAAAACGGCTGAAATAATCATGATGATAAGGAAATTAATAAATTTGGAAAGGCTCATTAATACTGAACTGAACTGGACTAAACGGGATTTAAACAATGAGAATCATGGGCAGGGCATATTAAAAGAGATTAGGACAGTTTGCGCAGAAACGTTCTCTAATCAAAAAACTTAAGTATTATCTCTTAGTACGCTTTTAGACTTGCTTGACTTACAGGCGTTAAGTAGCCCCGTTAGTACTGTAGAGTACCCCGGGCTCGTCAACAAGATAGGACTTTAGTAACAAAACATAACGCAACAAACAACTCGACAAATACATTCTAATTGGTTGGATAATGATCAACAAACCTGCAATCACAACGTGAATTGAATATTCTTAAAATGGTAGGTATGTTTGGACGTGATAAACTCTACTACCTACTCAATAAGCAAAACAAAATTCGAAGCCATTCATTCGCTACACGAAACTACTCACACGGCTTAAATGTTTAATTAAAATGCAACGCGAGTTGGTTCCATTGATTTGCGCATGAGGAAATAGGCGGTGTTTGTAAAACTGCAATTGGTTTCGTGAAATGCATGAATGTAAGGAGAAATATATAATTTGCGGCTGTAAATTCTACGGTCATGGCCTGCGCCTTGTGGTTGACATAATTGCATTCAGATATTTAGACGAAACAGTACAATCAGGGAAAACAATACATTTTCGCGTAATAAATAGTGGCAGGGAACATGGATGTGATTAGCACAGGACCGTGGAGTGGCAATAACTTATAGAGGCCTGTGCCTGTACATTATAAACATTTATTTATACCCAGCCGTAGGTCAGATAGGGCTGTGTATGATAAGTTATTTGAAAATTGCCACAGTTTTGTGCTGGAGCAAACTTGAAATTAACAAACACCAACTACCCATAATTAACACTAAGAGCTAACTTTATCGCTGTTTGAACTGTCAAGCAACATCTATTAATTCGTTTATTACCAAAAAACTACGTGGGTATAGGCGGCTCTATTTCTTACTGTATTTGAAACCTTTTTACCTTTACTCAAATAAAAATCCACAATGCACTCCACAGAAGACGTCAGTGCACATCACTCATAATTAAAATTACCTTCTTGTAATAGAAAAATCTAATTGCAACTACATGTTGCATTATTACCTACACGTGTGCATTACGTTCTTACTATCGTGAATGTAGTAAACTTTATCATGGAGAACGTAAACAAGTTCTACTCTAACGACTTGAAACAATGCCTAGCGCGCCAGATTGTGGAATTCAGGTTCGCGCCACGAGGCTTCTAGCTTCTCATAACATCCGCATTAGTACTGGTAAATAAGTAAAAGTGTTTACTTTCTTGTATGCCAATGTTGAATTAAATTCGTTGTAAGTGCAAAATGTGGCAAACGGACAGGCAGGCGAGTACTGCCATCTTTTGACGAGGAACGGAAATCCCAAAAGGTTTAGCACATTTGTATTGTTTTTAAGAATGTCATTAATGATTGTATTCCAGAATTTTCTATAATATGGAAGTATTTTTGTAGGACGTATGTAAAGGAAGTAATCAAGAGTGAAAATCTCTAAGTGGCGCTAGAAACTGTGATGAAATATCGGAAAACTCAAAAACATTTAAATCATGGTATATTACCCGTTTCATGTTCTAATATTTTTTGTTTCTTACGAGTACAATATATAAAGCTACTTTATCAGAACCTAAGTGTTTTATAAGAATGTGTAAATGTTTTCAAAATCTCCCCAAAACGGGAATTGGGCCTCCAATCCAATCTTTGCCGGGAATTCCCGCCTGGGGAATTCCCGCCAAAGATAGATGGAACAAACGTTAAAAAGCCACACGATCATTTTTATTCGAGCCATCATTCAGAACGGCAAGACAAAAAGCAACAATATTTATGTGATGTGGATACGCCATGTGCAAGTGAAGGCTTGACATACACACAAACAAACACAGGTCGGCGGCTTTCGCCCGTCGAGGCGCGTGGAATTCGCGGAATGTCCGATTTCGCAAGGTGCGACACCAATCTGACTCATCAGCGATCTTAAACAACAAACTGTTTTCACTCGCTCTAAATACTCTGCAAGTAAACAACTCCTTTTAAGGTATATTTTACAATAGCCGTTACGCGGGCCTTTTCCAGTTTAAAAAGGATTTTCACGCGAAAAAGTAGCTACTATTAAAACCTATTCGAACATTTATTTTTTGCTCATTTTCGAACCAAGATTCTCAATCTCATACGTCTTTTGAGCGTGCATTATATACTTAAGGACGAAGACTTCCTTAAATTTATTTATTCGTAAACTTGAAATTTATCTTTGTTTTGAGAAGTTTTACTTTTAACATGGCGCTTGGTGGGTACAGTGCCGAAATATCGAGTAAAACCTTTCAATTCATGGTAAGGTAAGTATACCGATACAAATTCATATATGTAAGTAGGTAAACCATGATAGTTTCAAAAGTTATAAAAAATCATTAACCAGTTAAACACAAAATTATATAAAGTTTTAGCCAAAACAATACTGAAACTTTGCGTCCGGTATGCAAGAGGCAAAATTGGGGGCTTATTAAGGTGATTCTCGTATCAGTCAAATGGTAGGTGAGTTTTTTTTTTTTTTTTATTAATAAAAATTTAATCCTGTCGCTATTAATGCGACAACATTTTCGCATACTTATAATTTAAATGGAATATAATAATAATAATAAAATTACCTAAATCATAAATCAATTCTAAAAATAACAATTAACATTAATTAAATAAATAAAATAGATTTTAAAGCTTTGCACAACAAAGCTATTAAATTATTAAATTATATAAAATTAAATTTATTCTAATTAAAATTAACACCTCTGGGCAATTTACAAGGCATTCGACAGACTGACAGACAATTCAAAAATCATTATGCATTTATAAAAATATTTTTATACACTTTTACCTTAACTTTCCTAAACTAATTACAACAAAAAAAAAAAAAAAAAATAAATAAACAATACCAGTAATTTTTAGTACAAACTTCTTTTTTTTTTTTTTTTGTGTATTGACATTTACTTACACTTGACATTTTAATTTATGAATCACGTTCGCCATAATAAAAGAAGAAGAAGTAATTTATGAATGAATATTAGACAAAGAATCTTGGAAAAAATATGAAACTAAAAATTAAACTAATATTCCCTAAACTTACACCTCAACCTCAACAATCGACCCGTTTTCCTTGCCGACAATGCGAAGGATACTCTTTGCATATGATATGAATATGGGCCGATAAAATTTATTAGCCAATAACACATCTAGATTGTTGACATTCTCATCAATCAAACACTCGAAGTCATATCTACGCTTTCCAAATCGGCAACATTCTACAAGTATATGATACACCGTCTGAGGCACATCCTGCCCACAAGAACAAAGTGGACTGTCAGCCAACCGAAACCTGTGTAAATATTGTTTGAAGCTGCCATGACCCGTGAGTACCTGTGCCATAAAATTATCCATTGTGATGTTTTTCATAATAGAATAAGCCTGTGCTACATTCTTAAAAAATAATTTTGTTGTACTACCTGTCTGAGAAGTATCATACACCTGTTGCCATTCCCTTATGCTCTCTGAACGTATTATATGCCTTGCAAAGGATAAAGGAAATTTGTCATAGCAGGGTCGTTCATTGTTATATAAAGCAGCATGTTTTGCTAAATGGTCAGCCCTCTCATTTCCAATAATGCCACAATGAGCTTTGACCCAAAACAGTGAAACCCTTTTACCCTGAAACACCAAATCATTAATCTTTTCCCTGATTTCAGACACCAATGGATCAAGATTGTTGGGATTGCAAATGGATTCCAAACTAGACCTTGAATCACTGGCTAAAACAAATTCTTCATCCATCAGTGTCTCTACAAAGATTAGTGACTTCAAGATAGCAACAAGCTCAGCCTGAAACACTGTACAATAAGTTTCAAGACGGTACCCTGCCTGCCCAACTTCTCTGCCACCCGTCCAACAGGTAAAAGCAGCTCCCACTTTATCCTCAATTTTACTACCATCCGTAAAAATAATAAAGGCACCATTTCCAAATTTCAACACATCCTCTTGCAATTCTATGAGACCAAACTTAAAATAACTCCTTTCCAAGGGATGAGGCAGGAAAAAAGGGCTTCTTCTTTTTTCAAGAAGTCGTTCAGGCCAACCAGGCAGTGTCTCACCTCTCTTAATCCGGAATAATTGTGCATTCTCACGAACTCGGATTGACAAAGGCAGTATACGTGCCAGCACAACACTGGCTATCAGAGAGACAGTCCTATGAGCCCTGCTAATCTTTATAGCAAATAACCTAGAAAGACTATGCAATGCCTTCTCTGCATAAACCTTCAATGTAACACTATCCCAGCAGCTTGCAGCATACAAAACTGTGGGCTCAACCACAGCAGCATAAATTAACCTCAACACATCAGAACTAAGGCCCCATTGCGCTCTTGCTGCTCTAGAAACTACTTTATAAAAATTAATTGCTTTAGTTGTAATATTTTCTATATGTTTTCTAAAATTAAGTCCCTGGTCAATTGTCAAACCCAATATTTTGAGACTAGTTCCATAAGCAATAGTTGTGCCTGCCATTAATAAAACGGGTACCTGGAACCTTAACTTTTTAGTAATAAGAAGGGCCTGAGTCTTCTCTGGTGAAAACTTAAGTTTTAATTTTTGCCCCCATTCCACAATCAATTTCAGAGCCCAATTAATTTTAAATTCAAGTTCTCGCCCATCACATGCACTAGCAACCAGAACAATGTCATCTGCAAAAGCCTGAACCCTTACTCCATGATACTGCATCTGCTCTAAAAGAGGATCCAACTGAAGGTTCCATAACAAAGGACCGCAAGTAGAACCCTGTATACAACCCTTATTAGTAAAACGTACAACCGTTTCCCCAGCATATCTTATCACTACCTTCCTTTTAGACAAATAGCTCACCACTAACCTTGCAATGTCATCATCAACCATCTTATACCTCAGCTGCTCAATAATAGCCGGCCACCACGCGCTATCAAATGCACCCTCTATATCTAAAGAAACCATGACCACAATTTTCTTCTGTTTTAGACTACTCTTAATAACTGTCATGACATCAAAGAGAGCATCTTCAGAGCTTCGCTGTGGAGTGAAGCCATACTGCATCAAGCTGAGCGCTTCCTCTCTGCCCAGCTGCCACTGTAGCCTATTCACAAACAGCTTTTCAAGGATTTTTCCGAAGATAGGTAAAAGTCCAATGGGCCGATAAGATTTGGGCGAGTCATACCTAGCTCTAGCTGGCTTAGGTATAACCTTTACAACAGCCTCCTTCCACATCTTAGGAAAATATCCTCTTTTAAGACACAAAGAGTAAAGCCCGACTAACAGCGCTTTGTCACATCTGTAGGCCCTGTAACAAATATCCAAGGTAAGCCCATCCCCCCCTGGGGCCTTTTTTGGACACATTGATTTAAAAACCGTTTCTATCTCCGTTTCAGTGAAAGCGACAGAGGCTTCGTCAATGCTTTTGTCTTCCCGCAGTTCATCAGCCCAGCGATAAGCCGCCGCACGGCGCCTTGCGTGCCGCGGTGTGTCATCGGCAGGCGAGTCCTGCGGGTAGAATGTGTCGGCGAGCAGCTCCGCGCTCTGCGCCGCGTCCAGCGCGCGGCCGGCCGCCGTCAGCAGCCGGTCGCGCGCCGCACGCATGCCGCACGCCTTCATTATCCGGTAAGACCTGCCCCAAATTGTTTCGCATGACTCTCCCTCGCAGAAAGCCTTCCAGTCAGCGGTGATAGCGGCTTCTAAAGCTGTTTTGTATGTCGTTCTCGCTTCAATGTACATATCTACTACATACTGTCTTCTGAAACTATTAGCACGAGCGATACGCCGTCTGCGCCTCACCATCTCTCTTTTTAAGCTATCCAGTTCGGGTGTCCACCAACGACAGGCCTTAGCGCTTCTGGACACAGTCAGTAGAGGAATGGCCTTGTCGCAGGCCATGATGACACAGACCACGTATATCTCAACTAAACTTTCTATCCCAACCCCATCTGCCGCACCAACCAGGGCTTCCCACAAACCATTTCTCTCGAACTCACTCGATAACACGTCACTGAATAGAGACCAATTAGCCTTCTCTGTTTTATATTTTCTCGTAGTTTCAGGGGTGGCAGTGTTATTACGGCAAGAGCGCAAGCGCAGTTCAAAAGCGATAGGACGGTGATCAGAAAGGGTGCCGAGCGCATCATCGACACGCCAATCGTGCAGATCCGGAAGCAGCGCGGCAGAGCAAGCCGTTACATCGATGATACTAGAAGCAGGCCGGCCCTGATGGTAGGCGAGAAAAGTGGGAGCGTTACCCTCGTTGACTACCTCAAGGCCAAGCTCGGCAAACGTGGATACTACGGCAGCTCCGCGCGCATTCTCCGTCTCGCAGCCCCACCACGGACTACGCGCATTAACATCGCCGCCAACCAGTACTCGCTCCACACCCATGGTACGTACCACTTGCGACACTCGCGCCAGAGCTACATCCGATTCCACCGCCGGATCTAAGTACATGCTAACAACCCCTACCTTGAGATCTCCCACAACGAACACAAGACCCGCAATGTCGGGGGTGATGAGCCTATGGTAGGTGAGTAGGGTTCCGTTCCGTACAAAAGAAAATAAACAGAACACTTAAACCATTAATTATATTTTACAGCTTTTTTGTGCAAAAAAATAATATTCTAGTTAATCCAAACAAAGATCTGACCGTATCTCCACAAAAAACAATTCTCAAAAGTATAAATTCTCGAAACTTATAGGGTAAATAAACCTCGTTTCGTCTCGTAAACCTTAAATTATGAAATTTGGCAAGGTTAAATGCACTAATCTCAGAAACCGCTGATCCGATTTGAAAAATTGTTTCAGTGTTTGATAGAATTTTTATCGAGGAAGGCTTTAGGCTGTATGGACCTAGAAAACGTAAAATGACGCAAGCGATGCTGTCGGCGGTACGGTTAGTATTTTATAAGAAAAACCCAAAGCCTACATTTTCAATACTAAACCATACACGACATTTATTATGGAGCCTTAAGCGCAGTCATAAATTGAATTGGTGACCGAATATAATATTTGTGCAATTTTCTAAGATTTTAATTTATATTTTACTTATAGCTTTTTGGCTTATTAGGGTTCCTTGGAGGTTCTTGAAGTAATTCAACGGTAGGTACGGGACCCATCGAGTGCTGTTCAAATAGACGCCATTAGCGTTTTATTTTATTTATTTAGATAACATTCAGAAAGTTGTTGGAAACATCGCAATAACAAGTTGTTTCGAAGTAAACACATTAAGTATTTGCAGGTGTTGCCAAAGATAACACACTTAAAGCACCTAAAGTTCAAATACAGGATAATATTGAAGTGTTTCAAAGAATAAATTCAAAGAACACTAAACGGTGTTTATCTATTCAAATGGTTGCAGAAATTTCGAAATAACAGGAAAAGGATTTATACCTTTACTTACAGTTTTCGCATTTATAATAAATGAAATTTAGTATTATAGGTGATTATGATTAGGTAGATTACTAAGAGCATTGAATTAAAATCTAATACGAGAATAATATTTTTGTAACATATTTGCTTTATTTAACTAGGAGTGGTGATAAATTTATTCATCAAATCAAATCCCCAAATCCTATATTGGGTTCCATAGGGCGGCCAGTGTCTTGTATAAAGTAAGACGTAATATAGGTTTTAAAGTTAATTCTTATTAATTTATTAATTTAATATATTACAATTATTTGAATTATTTACTACATAATTATTAATAATTATTAGAAACGTTATATTTAATGTTGTTTTTTTTAATTGTATTAATTAGTGTAAGCGATATTATATGCCGTGCTAATAAATTAAATAAATAATAACAACATGACATGTTTGTAACGTAAAAACTTACGAATCTTACCACGCGTGGCCCAAAGTATAAGAGGGGCCCCCAAGGGTTTTCTAAAGTCGTCTGATGCGATAGCACAACATTTAGGTATTTAAAATGTAGGCATGCAGACGGATAATGCAGGTGATCGTCCTTCACGGTCGAGCGGTGTCGCGCAAGAGTCAACAAATTCATTAAACAGTGTCTGAATAAGTCCATAATAAAACACCTATCACGAATTTACGAGTGTTTTTGTCTGCGCGCAGGATAAGCACCAATGCTGTGTTATTTATGTTTGATGTTATAGTAGGTTGCATTTTACCGCGGATACAATTTCTAACAATATAAGGAAAATAAGATCATCATCATCATAGTTAGGATCATTGGTTTAAGAGTTATGGCGGAATATACATGCAAACATTCAACAAAAAATTCTAAAAATCGTCAATATAGTTTCAGTATCATACTCGTATATTTAGTTCGTTATCGTTTAGGGAATATTAGTTTAATTTTTAGTTATTTTTTCCAAGATTCTTTGTTTTTTTTTGTTCTATTATTCATAAATTAAAAAATGTCAAGTGTAAGTAAGGTTGTCAATACACAAAAAAAAAAAAAAATAGTTTGTACTAAATTAAATTACCTATCTATGGTATTTGTTAATTTTTTGTTGTAATTGGTATGACAGTTAGAGTATAAAAAAAAAAAAAAAAAAAAATTATAAATTATAAATACATAGTAATTTTTGAATTGTCTGTCAGTCTGTCGAATGCCTTGTAAATTGCCCAGAGGTGTTAATTTAATTAGAATAAATTTAATTTTATATAATTTAATAGCTTTGTTGTGCAAAGTTTTAAAATCTATTTTTTTTTTTTAATTAATGTTAATTGTTATTTTTATTTAGAATTGAGTTTTGATTTAGGTAATTATTATTATTTAATTTTTATTATTATTATTGTTAAAATTTATGATTTTATTATACTAAGTATGCGAAAATGTTGTCGCAGTGATAGCGACAGGACTAAATTTTTATCAATAAAAAAAAAAAAAAAACTCGTATATTGAGCCTTTATACACAATAGGTATCTCTTAAAACAAAGTAGGTAGGTAACTTACTTCATGACCGACCCCAAAATATTTTTAATTAGTATAGATTGTAACTGGGAAATTACGCTTAAATAAACGCTGGGTCCAATAAAAGCTAAAACCAAATAAGATAAATAATATTTGAACATAAAACGGGTAACATACCACGATTAAAATGTTTTAGAGTTCATGATATTAATTATATTATTAAATGTATGTCTATGTCTTTATTTCGTTTGTGTTTATTTTATAACACCAAGGAATTACTCACGTACCTATTTACAAAGGATTAAAAACACTGTCGACGTTTCGATCACAACAAGAAGTCTTTCTGTTACCAAGTTACAGCGATCACCAACCGGTATGCGTGATAATTTAGAATTTGATTCCACCAAGAGAAATATAGTCCCTAATGGGTCCTTTAAGCTAATAAACGGCAACAAAAAAAAAATCTGCAAACTTTTGTTCCCAGAACAGTCGGAGCAAATATTTGCAGAGCTTACAAATTTTTGTCCTGAGGCGCGAATCGAACCTCTTGCGTCGCAGGCAGACCTTCGCCCGCTGCGCCACAGATGTCGTCGATGTAATGATAATGATATGTAAATTTACAAGGTAATTTAAATGAATGTAAAGGATGGGCCGATTACAGCACGATGCGCCGAGAAAAACATTGCAGTGCTGACGTCACACTTGTTTGTCGCTCGCCAGTTCCATGAACGAATGAGTCAGCACTCGGTAACCAAAGAGAATAGAATCGCCTGGATAAGTCAGGGCATTCTGGAACATGCGATTGTCTTCATCACGATTAGGAGCATCTATTCCATATTTAAAAACTATGGACTTTGGTTGAACACGGATAATCTCAAGGAACTACAGGGGGCGATTATCAAATTTATTTTTGTGTTTCTACATTGCCGTTTATAAATACTGTTTAAGGAAAAAAAACTTAAAAGCGAGAATGACAGACTTGTATAATAAAATGCGATAATTTGTCAGTATATTATTATGATAACTGCTTTTACATCGAAATAAAAAAAATATCTGAAAATTGAGAGACATCCCGTAACTTTAATTGTACGTTTTCTTTGTCACATGGGTCTTTCCGCGGGAAAACCATAACAACGCGTACTGCGCCACGAATATAGTACCTAAACATTATAATAAGGACTACTGTATTGCAATCGCGAGGTCAATAACCCGCCATAGTACATGTCATATATTGAAAAACATAGGTCAGGTTTTTTGCCTACGTCTGGTCCATAAACTTTTATAGCTATCAACATGATGATTTCTTATAAAACAACTATAACAAAAACGATGTTGCTGAAAAATAAGAAAATTAATAGCCTGTGTCGCTGGTATGTTTTTAAACACAGCGTGCCAAAAAAGCTCCTTCAAGAATATGCATTTAAATTCACCGTTTAAACTATGGTGAAATCTACGTATGAGATAAACTTACTTTTTGATTAGGTATTATTTGAAAACCTAAGGTAGAATGACTGGTCTGAAAAATAGCCAAGAAAGTCATTGAAGTATTTTTATTATTGATTGAAATATCACTTTTACTTATATTATCTTTCCTTCCCACGCATGTGCCTGCCATAATATGTTTGCTTGGGAAATAATTTCCTCCTTACGCTATAATAACTTTAATCTAAATCATTTCACCTTTCTGGCGTCTACAGTTTTTTGGTGTCCCTGGGATCAGGAATTTTGACACTTAAGATTGCAATAAAAAATCTTGAATTTATAGTTGCTACTATATTGATGGCTATAAAATAGTTACCATTATACGAAAAAACTCTAAACAGCCGACGATATATTAAATCTCCTCTGCACATATTATTTTGTTTCCTTATCCTGGTCACAAGCACAAGTCTCAAGCGACAAAAATAGCCGTAGGTACCTACAGATAAAGCCGCGAGCAGAAGCCACGTAACGCATAAAACTGGATATATTGATCCCAATGCGAGTGGCGGAAATGTTGGAATGTGACCTTGCAGCGAGAGGACATGCCCTGCCAGGTTTCTCCACGTGATACCGAATACCGAGAATGTGGACCGGATCTGCATGCATGCTGCTAAATCTATGGGCATTACTGCTCTTGTAATTGATGATTGCAAATAAATATTGCTGGACAAATATATTTTCTTAATTAATTTAGATAATTATCTTGAGATATAACATATTGTCCTACAAATTTAGTGGTCCGTTATCCCAGTCCTACATCCTTGATGTATTTAATCCTTGATATCTCTGTTAGCTACCACAATCGAGAGTTGGGTATAGGATATTTTTGGGCGTCTCATCGAAACGAAGCTACTCACCAAAAATTAGCTTGATAGTAATCAAGTGCTAACCATGTTCCACGGATCCCGGACTATTATCTACATACCTATAATTTATGTATACAAGGTATACCAAAAAGGGTATATGAAGCCGAGGCGTGCGTGTTGACCGCAGCAAACAAAATACAACCCCGAAAAAAGATTTCAAAAAAACGCATTTTCAGATTTTCATAAAAAATTACACCTTCGGTATGTTTACAACGCGTTGACAACCCTAGAATGTATACTCACACGCAAAGGTCATCTAAGTTCATTCATCTAAGTGGTTCACTATGATTCTAATAGATGGCGGTATGATGAGAAATAAGTTTTATGAAATCGATAACACAATAAAGCCTAAGTCTAGTGTTATTATTGCAATTTGCAATAGAACTCATAAATTATTAAATACGTAACTTTATAATACAAATTGTATTTATTTACCCGACATCTTGTGGAAAATTATGCAACTTATTTCAATTTAATATTAAATTCTGTAGCACTGCGCTAAAAATAGTTACCTATACCTACTAGGTATGCAGAATTCTACGTAGGTAATTTATTTGATCACAATTTTAATTAACTAAAATACCTCATCATGTCAGCCGTAGGACGCCCACTGCTGGACAAGGGAGGCCCTTATTCATGAGCTACTTTGAGCCTGTTCATGAGGCCGATGGTGAAGCACCACGTTTCGGATCCATATCTCATCACTGGCAACACACACTGGTCACTGGCCCGAACTAAAATACCTATTTTACAAACTTACTAAACACATTCAATTTAAGCTTTGAGCTAACCGCTCCTGTCCTTGTGTTAATTGGACGTACCTACTCTTTCGCACTTGTGTACATGAAAAATGAGCTGGATGCTTGTCCTCGAGCTTTGCTGTAGCACATCAATCACATTGTTCGTACGTACCTACTCTCTCACACTAAACATAATTATGTACAACACAAAACACTAAAGTAGGTACATGTCCAGGTAGGTAGGTACTAGGTACGTTAGTAAAGTTAACAGGTTAGGAAATCTACACACGAAACACAAACTCACGACACGTACCTATTCAGTCTAGTAATCGACTCCAACTAAATAAAAAATTGATCAAAACATTTCTAGCAGAAAAATGAAAACATTGAAATCCCTTTGCATTGTCCGACAATCCTACTACTGAGACGCGACTATCGCACATATGACTACTGACATAAGGTTCAAATTCCTATTACAGTGTAGTAAGATACGTCCTTTTCTACAAACCGCCTCTAACTACCGCCAAAGAGAGCCGACGCGAAAGTGCGGCACGCGGCGCCCTTTGTAATTTTGGTGCAAAAATAATCATGGTTCAGTACAATTATTTCTTTATTTGATTTTAGTTTAAAAAATGTAATGTATGTTTTTAATGGTGAAATATTATTTTAATGAACAATCAGATATTTCCTTGATTTAATATTCGTTATTATGTATGGTATGTATTTAATATTCTAAACTTTTGGATTATTCAATGTGTTTACGGAACCCGAATATGTATTTGCCTATTTAGGTATTAGTGAAGAATGTTTATTCAGTCTTGTGATTTGAGCCGCGCGATAATGATGTACGACAATAACGTCTATTACGACATGGTGATGTGTGTTGGTGCAGCCGACCGTAACCTTATGGAGGCGAGGAGACGGTATGCGGAGGAGTATCCTCATAGGAATCTCCCTTCCTATGGGTGCTTCGCTCTGTGGTGAAGCGAGCTAGAACGTGCATCCAAATGGGCGGGCACCACATTGAACCACACTACGTTGGTTAGGTACCATTTTGGTGGTCAGTTATCAACAAAATTAGATATGTGTACCTAGTTACCTACCTACTTCATCAGTGATAAACAAATAGTTGTAAAAATGTGTTAGTGGCTTTGTGATTGTGATGTGAACTGTGATGTGACTGATGTGTTCTAGAAATGTGCGTGAATTGGATTCCAACATACCGCTAGAGGTAAGTAACTTTAAATGTAGATTTTAGCATTGATACATAGCAGGCCCTACAAGGTATGTACTTACATACTTACCTGTTACTGACGAAGTCTTAAATTGATAGATAAAAGGTATTATAGTAATTAAAATTGTGATTAATGAAATAATCTACGTAGAATTTTGCGTAAAAACTATTTTTAACCCAGTGACACAGAATAAAATTGGTAACTAGTTGATATTGATTATGCTCTTCTAAAATATTTTAAGAACTTATTAAGCCTAAATCCATATTATCTAGACCTAGAAAGTATGAATTATTTATGTATAAAATAGTTCACCAACAGTAATTTTACTATGAGTTAGAAAATAATTTGATAAAGCTTATATCGGACCATATTGCCATCTGTTATGAATTTTAGTGAACTAAGTAGCTAAGCGTATTCGTTGGGTGTGAGTGTGAGTGAGACGGAGCTAGTCCAGTGATTAATGAATGAGACAGCTTTCATTCATTCGTATTCGCATTGTATCTAGGGTTGTCACGTTTTTAAAAAACATTCGAATATAATTTTTCTAAAAAAAATTAAAAGTGCGTCTTTTTGAAATCTTTTTTCGGGGTTGTATTTTGTTCGCCGCGGTCAATCCACACCCCTCGGCTTCATATACCCTTTATGATACACCGTGTATAGCCTTCCTCAATAAATATATGTATCCAACACTGAAAGAAATCGCCTCAGCGATTCCTGAGATTATCGCGTTCAAACAGCTTTATGATATTAGTATAGATAGATGCCAATTATTATTCATTTACGATTAAGTCATCATAAACCCCAAATCGTAATAGAAGGTTTTATTATTCATCAACAATTTAATTAAAAGTATTACACAGCTATTCTATTTTTAACAATCTAGGTCGATTCATGCAATAACATGATGATCATTCCTAATCTAGATGTTGTTTGTAACAGTCCACATTGGTATCAAAATAAGATGGATAATAAACCCGAGTTTACATTTAAGGCGTAGATATGCGTGAATTTGGTAAATTTGGGTTCAGCAGAAACCGTTTATTTCCTTGTTCTTTAACGGAATTGCTTTGAAAAAATTACACAATAATCTATGCTATATAAGGCATTATCTCCTGAGGCCGAAATTTTATTTTTTTTATTTTAAGTACCTGAAATAATAGTGTAAAATACCGTCTACTTTTTCAGCAAGAACCGTTTAAATCCTAATCTATTAATCATGAGATTTTTTAATTTTCATCACCATATAGAATAAAAGAATACCAATCATCTCCTGAGATTACTTTTTCGAAAAAAAATCCCAGCGATTTTTAACGAATATTTTACGTAAAACAACACACGCAATGCGCGATCTTCCCCTTCGCGGGCCCTTCAATTCAGTGCGGGGCGGGACGTTGTGCTGAACGGACCTATGACAATTTTCTCCGTGCGCCGTACTAACTAATAATATTCTGTGGCGGAACCAATTTTATAAGTAATTTGTCATTTATAACTAGCTGCCCCCGCGCGACTTCTGCTCGCCGTATACTTTTATTTGCAACTATGTATCTCCATACTAAATTTCATCCAAATCAAAATTTCCCGCGTAAGCATTATTATCTTTTCCTGCGGATGCATGTATTTTTCCGCGGTAGAAAGTCTCTCGCCATATACTTTTATTTGCAACTATCTCAATACTAAATTTCATCCAAATCGAATTTTCCCGCGTAAGCATAATATTATCTTTTCCCGCGGAAGCATGTATTTTTCCGCGGTAAAAAGTCTCTCGCCATATACTTTTATTTGCAACTATCTCAATACTAAATTTCATCCAAATCGAATTTTCCCGCGTAAGCATATATTTTCCCACGGAAGCATGTATTTTTCCGCGGTAAAAAGTATGTTCTTTCTCAGGGTCTAAAGATTGTATGTGCCAAATTTCATCAAAATCGGTTGAGAGGTGCGGGAAAGCGTAACAGACAGACAGACAGACAGAGTTACTTTCGCATTTCAATTTTGTAGATATTATTTGACGTGTAAAAATTTGACGCATTGCTTCAGATTACAATAATAGTGTATATTTTATGCACAGATCACCCAAACTAGATAAATTAGAATACTTTTGTTCCGATTCAAACGCACCTAAATTGGAGGAAGGTGCGGGTTGCGGGGACTGAAACAAAGGCGTTGTAGCAAATAGCATCATGTAGGTAGGAAGATATGTATTTATTTTCGGTATACACAAAACCTGTAGAACTTAAAAATTTAAAAATAATATTAGAAAAATTTATCACAAATAATTCATTTGACTGAGTAAGTAATAAACATAATTATTTGAACGGTTTATGGATAACTTATTTATTTTTACATACAATAATACCGAGAGACCCGCTTATATAATGTCGTCTATCATTTTTAACGATATCGATTAGAATTTACATCACTAACGTTACACGTGCTTTCGCCGAGAAGGACAACGAGTGCAATAAGCGCAATGCGGAAAAGAGACAAGTGTATATGAAGTTCACGGGTCTCACACTTGGTCGCAACTAAAGCTAAACTAAACTAACTAAACTAAATTAAAACTACATTACAGAGAATTGAAAGGTACCTATTTTATGTTCATAACAATATTTTATTTTCAACAATAAAACTTAAAATAAATACTTTGTACTCCTTAATTTTTTTATTTTTTTTTTTATTTATTTATTATTACAAAAATGACATGTATTTAAAACTAAGGCTTAAACTAAAAACCAATTATTGGTTTGTCCGTTAAGCTTTGAGTCTCTTAAATCTAAGGTTGAATCGTACATTTATAGAATAAATATTATGTTATAGAACAAATATTTCAATCTAATAGATAAGAACAGGTGCTAATAATGTAGTCGAGCTAATCACTGCTCGTTACAAGCGAGGTAGCAATATTACATTAAACTGAGTGCGAGCAGGACATGTATACTTTCTTTTGTTCAGTCATTTCTAAGTGATACCACAAGTGCAGGGTTATTTATAAACGTAAACTTATTAGATTGTATTTTGTGTTACATATTTGTTTTACGAAATATTTAAGTTTTATTTTATTACATAAGGATAATTAGGAGTAGGAATATAATCAAAAGTTCTGCAAGAAGATCGTAGTAGTATATTAAATTAATAGTTTATATATTGATATTTTATATTTTTGTCGGTTAAATTGGAAAAAGTTTTTTTTTGTTACTTTTTCCATTCAATAATTAATTAATTCACATATACTTCTTACAGAACTATAAACGCTGCCTTTGCCAGATCTGCTGAATAAGGTCATGATTTTTAGAGGATGGTTAATTATTATGAAGTAATCATAATAATTTTTTTATGGAATTGAAAAAAATGTATAATTTATTTGTTATAAACACGGTTTTTAGGGTTCTGTAGCCAAATGGAAAAACCGGAATCCTTATAGATTCGTCATGTCCGTCCGTCCGTATGTCACAGCCGTTTTTCTCCGAAACTATTAGAGCTCTAAACAAATTACGTTTTTTATTATTTTGTTTATTAGCCATTTTTACACCATTCAAACACCACGGTCACAGAACAATAACAGTTTACAAAAGTATACGGAGAAAAGTGCCATAGCAAAGAGAATATAATCACTACGTTATGTGCCATAGATCCGTTCAGCACAACGTCACGAGTCACGTGCCGCACTGATTGAATGAGGTAATCAAATCATCATTCAATGAACGAAGGGGCAAAAGTAAGTAGTAAGTACCTTTATGTACCTACATACCAAGAACATTATGTTATCCGCAAGAGGTTGCGGGTTCGATTCCCGCCTCGGAACAACAATTTGTATGATCTGCAAAAATTTGTTCCGGGTGTCTGGGTGTGTTATATATGTATAATAAAATATCTATCTATGTATGTACATTATATTATTTTAGTATATCAGAAATCTAGCACCCGCAACACAAGATTCGAGCTTACCACGGGGCTAGATGTTGCTGTGTAAATTGTCCAGTAATATTTATTTATTTATCAATTCTTTATTCATATATTATATAGAACAGAATAACAAATGTTTATTTTTTGTTACAGAATACTTACTAATAATAAAAAAATAATTATACAGGACAGGTAGCTAGAATTAAGAAAATGTCTAATAAATATTTTGTACCTGGTGTGCCTACCTAAGCTGGTAGTAGTAGTTTATTATTTTGTTCATAATCCATTTTTACACTATTTGTTGCAATAATAATATAACTCCTTAACGCTTGTCATGCGGTATCTAGTGGGGTATATCTGTGTTGTAGGCTACACAACTAAAATTCTGGATAGCGCTGCGCGTAATATTTTCGATAGGCCAGCGCCACGCGGGGCACGCGGTCGCTGTTGTCAACTCTCGTAGTCGTTTCTGCCGCGATTTTCACTGCCTACTCGTTCTTAAGCCAACATATCTACATACTAATAATATCTGTAAGCGTCGGTCATGGAGTATGTTAGTTTGTTTTCAGAGATATTGTGTTTACAGGCTCAATATAAAACACTGAAACTAATGTTTTTTTTTAACTACAATTTTTTTCTGTATGTATTCCTCCATAAATCTGAAACCAATGATCCGAATTTGGTAGATAAACTTTTAGACGTCTAGGACACATGACAAGTTATTTCAATCCATGCTCCAGTTATAAGACGTGGCCATAATATTGACGTACAAACATAATTTAACGCGGACGTAGTCGCGGGCACAGTTTGTATTGAAAATTACTTACAATGTCTCATGTTATGAAAACAAAATTACTATTGATATGCATTAGGTTAGGTTAGTTTAATTATGAGAGTTTCCCGTCGATGTTACCATTCATGTGGTTACTAATTTGAGGGAAATTCCGTGTCGAGTTCGGGAAAGCCCCTTTTACAATCTCTTTCCATGTTATCAAACCGACTATGGGATTTACATACTAGACGTCAGCAGCGTTGTTTTGTGTAGGTACTTACTGTTAAAAATAAAAAATATTGCTGGACAATTCACAATGCAGACACTCTAAGCTTGTGTTACGAGTGCTAGATTTCTGATATACTTAATGTATTAACATACATGGATGTATATTTTTTATGAATATTTAAGGGCTGTTGATTTGTTTAAAAAAATATATATAACACCCAGACACTCAAAACACATAGTTGCAGATCGTACAAATTGTTGTTACAAGGCGGGAATCGAACCCGAAACCCCTTGATCGCCAACGACATTAATTACGTAATAAGAGTTGTTATGATGAATCAAATGTATTACTATAACGTAGGCTACACGTCACTCAACACTAACTTTGGTAAGACAAGTTCATAACTGCATTACCTTTTTTGGATAATACACCAGGAAAAAATAAGTAATGTTACTAGGTATGCCAAATCGCTTGAAATGTTGTATCAGTAAAGCCTGCGTGTATACAAATACACTAGTTTTTGTTTAGTTAAAAAGTACCTAGTAGTTTTGATTTTATAGGCATTCAAAGTTTCGAAAAATATCGAGTCTCGCTAACAGTCACATGAGCGCTTGTGACGTCATACTACAACGTCGCGCGGGCCACGGCCTGCTTAGTATCAAGTCGCCAGCAGATTATAGTAGTAGTGCAATAGCTTGCGCAGTATTTTGTTGTGTTTTCGTCCGCGTATTAAGTTAATAGTTTAATAGTAGTACTTAAATATTATTCGATTTATAAAATGGATGAAGATAACTCAAATAGTAGAAGTACCTACCTACCATTAAACTTTGACGTTAAAGACAATATTACCTATATGTATTAAAGTTTTGTTGCTATTGGTATTTATCTATATACTATAGGTAGGTACCGCTGTTCTTAGTAAATTTAAATAAACAATACATTGATTTATTGCAAACTAGATTCTTAGTAAATTTAAATGAACAATACATTGATTTATTGCAAACGAGTACACTTCTTATCAATCAACATCTAGAACTATACATTTTCTTAGGATTAAAAGTAGCCTATGTGTTATTCTAGACTTCGTCCAGATCCGTTCAGTAGTTTTTTCGTGAAAGATATCAAACACACCCACTCACTTTCGCATTTATACTATTCGTAGGAAGTAGGGTAGATACTTAGGATGTAAATGTAGTAGCTTGAACGTTACAAATGTACTAAACCTATTTTTTTAGGGTTCCGTAGCCAAATGGCAAAAACGGAACCCTTATAGATTCGTCATGTCCGTCCGTCCGTCCGTCCGTATGTCACAGCCGTTTTTCTCCGAAACTATAAGAGCTATAAAGCTGAAATTTGGTAAGTAGATGTATTCCGTGAACCGTACTAAGATTTCATAAAAAAATTGAAAAAAAATAAATTACATTTATGGGTCCCCATACATAGGACTGAAGAAAATTTTAATCGGACCCATACGTGTGGGTTATCGATGAATAGGTCTTTAAAAATCATAACAATATTTCTAAAACCATTTAATTTTAAACTCAATAGTTTGGACGTGAGACTCTTCCAAAGTGCAAAAAAGAGTGTCCCCCCCCCCCTCTAGTTTCTTAAATAAGAAAATCTAGAAAAAATATATATTGTACATAACCATAAAAACTAACAACGAAAATTGGTTTGAACGAAATCTATGAAGTAGTTTTTTTTATAGTACGTCATAAACTATTTCATATAAACAATTACTGCGGAAGCCTACCATGGGCGAGTCCGACTCGCACTTGGCCACTTTTATTTGTATTTATTTTACTTACAATATGCGTGAGGCCGTTTATTTTGATTTAAAACTTGTTTATGCGCTTCTATACTTATACTTATCTATACTAATAATATTATAAAGCTGACGAGTTTCATTGTTTGCTTGAACGCGCTAATCTCAGAAACCGCTGGTCCGATTTCAAAAATTCTTTCAGTGTTGGATAGTCCATTTATCGAGGAAGGTTATAAGCTATATTACATTTTCAAAAAAAGTAGGGATCCGCACGGAAAACCCAAATATGTCACCCAAGTTGTAAAAAAAAATCTTATATCGCATGCGCTGCGAAAAGTATTCATTTTAGAAATATACAATGTACTACAATTTTGTAGAACACATTAATATCTACAAAAAATGTCGTGACAGCATATTTCTAACTATTATAGTTACGTCACAATAACAAGCGAATGCTTGTTATGTGGTCTGTCAGTCTGTCGAATGCCTTGTAAATTGCCCAGAGGTGTTAATTTTAATTAGAATAAATTTAATTTTATATAATTTAATAATTTAATAGCTTTGTTGTGCAAAGCTTTAAAATCTATTTTATTTATTTAATTAATGTTAATTGTTATTTTTAGAATTGATTTATGATTAGGTAATTTTATTATTATTATTATATTCCATTTAAATTATAAGTATGCGAAAATGTTGTCGCATTAATAGCGACAGGATAAAATTTTTTATTAATAAAAAAAAAAAAAAAAACAAGCGAATGCAAGCGGACTGAGTGAACCAGACTGATCGTGCTGCACTATGACGTCACACCGTTACCGGCGGCTCGCGTCGTACGGTTACAACTTGTTTTACTTCTAAATCGGAAACTAATTGATGTATCGAAGTAATTCTTTCACTAGTATTTTTTATATTTGACATAGAATATGGAGTGCTATTCATCAAAATTAGGTAACATTATCAATTATAATCGTAAAATACCAAGTTATGCTTTACATAATAATGTATTTTGCTTTACATAATATTGTACAAGTACCTTCATATCATTCTATTCTTAGTAAAATGCAATGCAGTGTAGAGTCGCCATAACTCGCATTGTGAAAATATCTTGCGAATATAACTTATTTTGTCGTATATTATGTACCTCAAATTGTGTCTATTTTATTTTTTCTGCCTGAAGATGTTTTTTCCTGTGGTATGTGTGGTATTAGGATGCAAACTTATGCTGAGGCAGAGCCTTTTGGTACATAAAATTAAGATTTTGTTTAAATTGTTACCTAGTTTTTTATGGACTAATAAATTATTTCTTTCTTTCGATGGGCTTCAATAACCACATTATAGATAGCTTGCCAACTTTAATATTTCCGCAGAAAATAACTATCCAGAAATGTTATGAAAGTTATTTTTTTAAAGCATCTACACATTTCCTTTAAAAATGAATTTATGTGGTAAAATGTATCCATGCTAAAGTTACGCAAAGCCCATGCGTGGCCATTGTAAATTTCTCGTGAGATACCCGCCATGTTCGCGCATGCGCGATTCGCTCATTTTATTTTATAGAACGTAGTATTTTATAGCGAATCCCTAACAGGTAGGTAAAAAACGTTCAAAAGGCAAGATCTTATTATATTTGCATCGAAATCGGCATCTACAATTTTTTTTGTAGGTAATAAATGCATTAACGCCCGGCGGCCATGATTGAAAAGCCCGCGAGAACCGACATTTTCGCGCATGCGCGATACGCTTGACTTCTAAGGCGCAGTGGTAGCTGCGCTAAAACCACAGAGGCTGCACCGCCTACGCTCCTTGACGATGAAGTACATGCTAATGTCAAGATCAAGACGCATTATTATCTTATTTTCGATTGCCAAAATGGCGATCACACAAGTAACAACTTTATAATTTTGTAAATTTTTAAAATACTTGACACTGGCAAATTGTGCTTAATTTAGCGCAGAGACCATTTTATCAAACTAACTATCTTATTTTCAGACATGATTTTTTTAACAAAAGAATTCTTCTTCCAAGTTAAGTACTACAGTCTTCTCGACGCCGAAGCGACGAGCCTACAATTCTAGCACTGCAGTTCGTACAATCATACAGGGTGAATTTATTAGAAAGGTTGAGAGTGGATTTTCCCGCGGTAAACAGTGACCTTTGTATTATTCTGAGGAATCAACAATATTTATTATTGTCAATTTGTTTTATAGTCCATTCAGTGGTAGAGTACCAAACATTACATCCATCCATCCACATAATACAAACTTCCACATTTATTATATTGTATTAGTAAGGATGTTGTCTGCGACATTATTAACGATTTACCCGCGGTAAACAAAATATGGTGCATGACGGATTTTACCACGGGAAAATCAGTACCTATATTAAATGGCAAACACACCCACGGACATAAAATATATATATCTTGTAAAAATTATATTGACACTAAAATTTAACATTAAACTCGCATGAATCCGCCATCTTGCGCATGGCACGAAGGCGAAGGCCCCAAGGCCTAAAGATGGCGGATGTAGGTAGGTACTCACACTATCTAGTCAAAATCCGAAAGAAACCATAACATTAATTTGATCGCGCAAAAAACTACGTGATAACACGTGCAAAGAAAAATGTACCTACATTCAAGACCAAGTTTCCCATTCAATTGTAATGGGAATACACCTGATTTATAAATAAAAATGGCGGATGCACCCACGCTATCTTGGGAAAATATCAAATTAATTAAACATTTAAACCGCAGAATACCTACGCAGAATACTTACAGCGTAGTTAAATAAGTAAGAATAAGAATGTAAATTTAACCAATGATATGTCGTTCAACGCCTAAGTTTCCATTAAAATAATTTACAAAACCAAGCCATTTATAAAAATGGCGGACACACCCATGTTAATATCTGAAAGACACTTAAACTCTGGCAAGTGCCCGATAATCCGTCCAGCGTAATGCCGCAAGCAAATACAAATAACTTGTATTTGCAATGTTCAAGTTTCCTAAACAGGGCGGACACACCCACGCTATCATGAAAATCTGAAAGACACAACATAATCAGCATATTGCCGCCATCAAAAAGCAGTACTACTCACAATACGACGCGGATTCTTGTAGCTCTTGCCGACGGTGCCCATTTCGCCGTTCTCGTCGTTTTCCATGTTCAGGATCGCAGAGCCGGGGGATACCTCAGGGAGGCACGCGACGCTCGAGCCCAACTTATTCGCGGTAAAACGAATCGCAGACACCCACTCCTCCCTGCAATATTAGAGAACTGATCTACTGTTTCATTGTAAATTCCTGAAATACTTGATTTTAATGGTTTTAGATATGCAGACCAGATAGGGCGTAACTGCGACTAACGCGCGGTAGAGGCGAGGTAGAGGGCGCGTGAACCTATATGACCTGCAAATGCGCTGCGCAGTGCAAGATTTTAGGACGTTGAGGGGAAGGGAACGCATATAAACGGGGTGCGTTAGGGCGTTGTCTATGAAGTTAATGATTTATGGAACCATCCGGCCACCCGAAGGATAGGATACCTATAGGTATATTACCTATACTGAAATTTACAAGCACATACTGGGTTCAAACCCCGTATCGGGAGGTGCAGGCCCATAAATAGTACCATCCTATCTTTCCGTGGGTGTCGTCAAACCGACTAAGGAATTTATATACCGGATATAAGTCAGCAGCGTCAGAACTTAGTTACCAGCTATATTATTAAGAATCATTTTTTTTATTTTCACTATAGGTAGGTAATATCTGGCGTTTTCTGAGGCCAATAATCAAACATATTAGAAGATTACTATAAAAACTGTCGTGGTTTGATAAATTCACATTGAGATAAACGGGCAATACACGAACCTTTTATAAGTACGTTGAATTTTGATCAACCGTTTCGTCCCAAAACGTGGGACTTCTTCAGGATGAAACATTGCAAGGACGTAAAAAAGGTTCGTGTATTGCCCATTTATCTCATGAATATTGGAAGATTTTATAAACTTTCCTTTTATTAAAAAGCTAAATATCATGTAGTTACTTCACTGAAAACCTAGAAACCTACATCTATACACAAGTAACAATAACATACTTAAATGCATAAAAAGTGTTATTGATGGTCCTTACAATTTATACAAGATTCAATTGTAGTGACCTTAGGTGTTTGGTAAGAAACAAGGAAAAAACAAAATTAAAGGAAAAATAGTAAGGATAGATTTGGCCAAAATGGCAGTGCAAACTAATATTATGTGGGTACCTACCATAAGTTGTATAGAATAATATTATTATCACTATTAGCTGACCCCCCCCCCCCCCCCCCCTCTGCGGCTTCGCTCGCTTAATTAACCATGTTTTCTCACCTCTTAAACTTTCCCTGGGCTACCATGACTATTTTAACCAAGACCACCTAAATCGGCCCCGCCGTTCTTGAGTTATAAAATTACAACGAAACGTCTTCGATTTTTATACATAAAGAGATTATAACCAAATTACATCATACATCTGGACGCAGGTCTTACCAACAGTATTTTTTTTTAATTGATACTTCTTCCTCATTATAAGTTCAATGGAACTGTTAATTGTACATGTGTCGTATAAAAATGTTAAATTCATTTGCTGTGTAGTATACTTGCCACCAAATTACAACGACAAACAATATCTTAGTGTTTTAAATTGTATTGAAAATGTTTTATGTAAATATTCTGACCTGGATGTAGTTTTAATTGGTGACTTTAACTTGAATTCTTCCAGTGCTAACTTGAAGACAAATTTTGATCTTTTTTGTGATGTTTGTCATCTTCATCAATTTAACGACGTTGTCAATGAATACGGTGGTTTACTGGATTTAGTGCTTAGTGGGATGGGTAAGGATCTTGTGTCAGTCGTGCGTGCACCCGAATTTCTGGTTCCTATGGATAAATATCACCCACCACTTCTTATTGATATTATGTTCCCTCGTCTTCGTCGCATCTCATCATCTTCTCCAAGATCAGTTTCCTTCCAATCATTCGCCTCTAGGGAATGGAATTTTTATAAGGCTGATTTTCGTAAACTTTACTTAGCTCTACACGAGATTGATTGGAGTGAACTCTATAATGAAAACGACATGGACTTGGCTACTGATTTGTTCTACACTAAACTTAATAACTGCTTGGATGAAAATGTTCCCGTCAAATCCAATCTGAAGAAAGAAGGGACCTATATCTACCCAAGTTGGTATACAAGTGACATTATTAAATATATAAAATATAAGTACTTTCATTTTAGGAAGTTCAAGGAATTTGGAATGTTATTTAATGAAGAGTTATACAAATACTATCGCGGTTTAGTCAAAGAGTTAATAAATGCAGCACATACTAACCATTTACATAAAATGCAAACGCAAATAATAGTTGATCCATCCAAATTCTGGCAATATATCAAAAGTAAGCGTCAGGATAGGCCGGCTCTCCGTGAATTTGAATGGAAGGGTAGGAATGTTGCAGGTCAAGAAGCAGCGGACGCATTTGCAGATTTTTTTGGCTCAGTCTTCCATACTAATGAACCTAACTTGAACGCTCGTGTAGCACAAGCAGAAGCAATGTCAGATGCTCATGTTAGTAGTACGGTTACCATTGAACACATTGGATCTTCGGATATTCGCAAGGCGTTTAGGCGGCTCAAACCACGATCTTCCGCTGGACCGGACCAGGTGCCAGCATATGTGGTGAAGGATTGTAGAGCGGCTTTCGAACAGCCTCTTCTCTACTTGTTTAATCTTTCTCTGCAAAGTTCCTCATATCCGTGCTGTTGGAAGGTCTCCAAGGTCACCCCAGTTCCCAAGAGTGGATCAAGCACTTCAGTTGATATGTACAGGCCAATAGCAGTACCTTCAGTTTTTGGAAAATTATTTGAGTCTATTCTGGACAGTGAAATTCGACGTCAAGTTGATACTTATCTAGCTGACTCACAGCATGGTTTTCGTGCAGCGAGGTCAACAGTGACAAATCATATCAACTTTGTAGATTATGTGTCATCGTCTATGGATGCTGGTTTCCAGGTAGATGCCACATATTTTGACTTCAAGAAGGCGTTTGACCTTGTTGATAATGACGTTCTTCTTGTAAAGTTGGCCGCCATGGGTTTCGTCCCAAAGCTTCTAGCATTTCTTGCAAATTATTTAAAGGACCGGCGTCAGTACGTTTGTATTGAACGTTTTATGTCAGAGCCCTACTACACTAGGTCTGGTGTTAGCCAGGGTAGCACACTAGGTCCTACTTTATTTCTATTGATGATAAATGATCTTCCTTCTGTCATTAAACTCTCCGAATGTCTGTTATTCGCCGATGATTTGAAGCTGTACACACCTGTGCGCAAGCTGGAAGACTGTTGGGTACACCAGAGAGACATTGACTTGGTTGCTGAATGGAGTATATCCAATCGTCTTTCTTTCAACTCCTCTAAATGTAAAACTATTTCATTTACACGTCGTCGCTATCCTATTCTGTACAGCTACAGTCTCTCTGGTGTTACTCTGGAGCGAGTTGACACGATACGAGACCTTGGTCTGGTGATGGATGTGAAGCTTAACTTCAATGTTCATATACAAAGTATTTGCAAGCAAGCGTGTAAAATCTTAGGATTTGTGATGCGAGTGACTTGGGACTTTCCTGATTTACGAGCGGCGCTGTTGCTATATAACGCTTATGGATATTATCCATACTTATTTAATGTATGGATATTATCCATACTTATATCCATCTTTGTTTGTGTCAGGCATGGTTGGTATGGACACTCTTCATTCCAGGCGAAAGCTGCTCCAGCTAACGCATTACGTAATGTTATTACGCGGTAGAGTAAACAACAGGTCGGTTCTACAGCAGATGGGTCTTGCAGTTCCTCGTTGGCATATGGTGGGTATATCGGGTACCACCGGCCCGAGACGCCAACCTGCGTTATTTGCACGACTATCTGCCTATCGGACAAAATCCGGAATGAGTGCTCCGACCCCTCGAGCACTTGCCCTCCTGAACCAATTCATCTTTGCAACAAACGCCGACGTATTTTTTGACAACGTCGCGAAGTTACACCAACTTTTGATATTATTCTGTTTTTATGAAAATTTTTAATTATGTTGACTTTTACAATATTTATTAGACATTACCTATTTTTTGTAATTCACCATCATTTATTATTCTAATTTATTTAATACTCTCATTAATTTATTTATGTAATAATTCTAATTTATTTAATTTATCGAATCAAATACTTTTAATTTTTTATGTCTATAGTGTGTATATAAGTGTTCTAGTTAGTTAATTATACCTAGTGTTTGACGCTTTGGAATCAATCTGTATGTCATTCAACAAATAAATAAATAAATAAATAAATAAATAAGTCTAGGTAATTTTCATATCATTACCCACCCTGATGATTGGTGATTGCAGTAAGTTGGTACAATACATAGAACATAGCTGCTTGTCATCTGGTATATAAATCATGACACTAGACCATGGGAAGAGGTATGGGGTGGTACTATTCTTAGGCCAGGTCTACATGGAAAGTATACCAACTATGTTCTAATAACTTACAAACTTAATATATACAAAAAAATATTTAAAAAGTAATTAGGTTCAAGGCAAGTGCAGTGTCGGACGTTCATCAACAAGGTGGACATAAACAAGGATCTGGTGAAAGCGGTTGGCTCGCGGTGGATGCAGGCCGCGTGCAACCGCTATAACTAGAAATCTTGAAGTGCCCCTATGTGCAGCAGTAGGCGTTCAACGGCTGACATGATGAAGTGCATTCGTTCTTTGAAGTCACAATTGAGAGGTCATAATAATGAGGAGAGCAGATGGTGGAGGGCAGAATAGTTCATGAGTGGAAACCCAGGAGTACAGGAAGAACTACACATAGATTGGTGATCAATCCAATGACAAATAATATAACTATTCATACTGGGCTAACTAAACATGTAACTAAAGGATGTGGTATTGTCTACTTATCAGGATGTGGTGTTACCAACTTATCAGCATAATTCACTTCCATCAAAACAAAGAATAAGAAACAACTAACACTAACATAACATGTTGTTTACATCAGCCCGATTATGACTATCATATTGGTACGGCTTTCCCTTTTAGGATATAAAGGGAAAAATATATTTTACTTCTGGTATGAGTAGCTTCTAGCATAGAGATTATGGATTCTGTTGGGGAGACCCATTCCCAGTCATAACTAGGAACTCTTGCTAAGAGCATACTCATATTACATCCTATTAGAGCAGCTTCTAGCTATTATTGAACTATTCAAATGAAAACATGTTATTTGATTAGATATTTATAGCCATACTATTTATTATCTATCTTTATAGATTATGTGCTTTTTTTGATATTTCATTTATTTTTGATAAGCTTTTTAATTAATGACATTACTTAGTATCATTAATTAAAAATAAGAAAGATTATGATACTAAAACTATTTGTTAAAAATTAAAAAGCTAATCAAAAATGACTAATCATGCCATTGCTGCGTTAGGAATTTCATAATTAGAAAAATTTTCATTTTTGTGATATCTGTACTACTTGTATAATTAATTGTATAATTGCCAATGGGTCTGAAAAGTTTGTGTAGGTAACCACCTATTTTCTTTCTGATCAACCGATCAGAAATAAAATTTGCTGGTTGAAAGGAGCATTAATGGAAGTAGCATCCAAATTAAAGATTTTTTATGGGAGGCTGTTATCTAGGAGTGGATGACCAAAAGCTGAAATTACCAGCATTTAATATAAAAAGTGCATTCATTTAAACAACTCTTCAACTTAATTGTATAGTTAAGTGACCCTGGGGTCATCATTGCACTTGTTATTGTGTAAGCTCCATTCATCTTATTACCTACCTACAATTGGTACAAAATGATTAGGGAGAGTCTTTGTATTTATCAAAACAACTTCAGATAGTATAATGCTTACATCATCATCGTCATCACCCCAATTTACATTCCAACAGCTTGGACACAGGGACTTCTTTCTTGACAAGAGTAATTAGGCCTCAATTCACCATGCTGGCCAAGTGCGGGTTGGTGTATGACACAAATCTCCTTCAAAACTTGTTTCTGAAGAAACAAAAGAATGTTTCAAAAGAACAAGCCAGTTTCCTTACAATGTTTGTCTTCATCGTTAGAGCATGTGTTTGTTTGTTTGTTAAAGCAAACAACAACTTTTTCTAGAATAAAAATTCAGAGGTGGGGACGAGGTTTATACCCACAACCTTCACAATGAAAATAGAGTGTGCTACAACATAGCCAACACGGCTCTCTCTTGTAACAAGCATACTCTGTAAACATTGTTTTGATTATTCATATTGAATCAATCTAAACAAAGGATATACAATTATATAAACATTGTTTGCCTTCTGATGAATCAAAACAAAGGGTATAAACTTTGACCTTTCAAACAAGATAGTTTAGGTATCTGCATCTGCCATCGTATGATACTGCATGAAAAGAATAAACATGATGGAGTGGGTAGTAATAATTCCTAGCTAAAGATACCTACAATAATTATTCTAGAAATATTATATTGTTATTATTACTTCATTGACATTTTTATTTATTTCTTGTGATAATGACTGGGTAAACAGTGAGGATAACGTCGAATAAAATTGTAAAACAAATGCCTACCTGTCTCTATTGTTGTCGGTGCAGAAGTTGCGCTCGATGACCGAGTTCCACTGCAGGCCGCGGACGGTGAAGGTGTGGGGCCGCGGCTTGTCCATCGCCATGATCTGGCAGTCCTTCACCGTGAACTTGTTCAGAGGATCGCGGTAGTTGTTCCCCGATGGCTGCGACTTGAACCCCATGAGGTCCCCATTGTCGAAGAGGATGAAGTAGCGATCGCGCCAGTTGCGGATGTGCTCGCCGCGCTTGTGCAGCCAGCCCTCCTTCACGATCTCCATCGGCGTCGACTCGGCCATGACTCCCAGCCCGAGCCCGGGGCCACCAGGCGGGCGCGTGTTTCGCTGTTTGATAACAACACTCCGTGGCGAGTCCGCACCACGTTTCGCAACTCACGATCGACGCGAGTGATTCACTTGTACTGAATCGCACTCGTCGTGCCACTGCACGGCATTATATCAATACTCGACACAAATACGAAGTGTTAAGTTGGGTTTTCCTCTCAAAAAACACGAACGTAAGCGATGTTACGACGTACGTAGGTACGTAGCCTCGCGGTAATAATACAATGATTTAAAATTTACTGTCTGGCAAATTGTGACAGAGATGAAACATAAGAAAACCTAAGGTCAGAGAAGGAAGTCCGATTAGTTGACATACAAAGCTAGTGACTTCGTAATTTGGACGTATTGTAACCTATTTTGACAAAATAGTACAGCATGTCTGCCGCTAGGGTAATTTGTGGCGCTGGTGATAGGTAGAAGTTACGTTCCATTTAGACAAAGATTATAATATTGTTATTGTTATGGTGTCAGAAATGAGACGGAAGCTTTTTGTGAAAATCCCAGGCGGGTACTTCAAACTACTCGTTCGAAGTAATGGCGAATACTTGAACCATCTTGAGGCATACGGCACAATTTTACCTCATCTGGCAATTTAAGCCTTTGAAGTTCAATCTTTTTAGAAGTTTGAATATTTCCTGCCAGTTTAGAACCTTAACTTATGCAACACTAGGTAATTATGGACTACAATACTAAAACAGTGAAATAGTGGAATGATCAATAGGTATTTTTTATGTACTTAAGCATTTTATAACTGACAGGTTTTATAACTTACATGAAAATATAATCTTACTGGGGAACATTTCCCACGATTTCTGTAATTTGGTATCCTATTATCATCTGTATTTTCAAACACACAAGTGTGAAAGTCATCATAAAAAAATCAAGAACCAACAAATAGTGGTAAATAAAAATATCTAATTAGGTACCACAAATAAAAGAAGAAGAAGAATCTAATAGGTATTTATTTTTGAATTCCCAACAAAATAATTATTTAAGTACTTTAAATTCACAACCTTCTTTTATAACCTAAGAGCCCGTGATGGCCAGACCTTCCTTTAATTCACAAGCGTGAAAATTCTTTCATGTGTATGTCTAACATAGGTAAGAATAACCCCCAAACATGAAACCTGGATCGCGGTTGCTTTGGGAGATAACAACCTTTTACCTGTTATCTCCCAAAGGAACCACGATCCAGGTTTCATGTTTGGGGGTTATTCTTACCTATGTTAGACATACACATAAAATAATTTTCACGCTTCAGAATTAAAGGAAGGTCTGGCCATCACAGGTTATTAGTCTATACTAAGAGCCCGGTCTGGCCAGACCTTCCTTTAATTCACAAGCGTGAAAATTATTTTATGTGTATGTCTAACATAGGTAAGAATAACCCCCAAACATGAAACCTGGATCGTGGTTCCTTTGGGAGATAACAGGTAAAAGGTTGTTATCTCCCAAAGCAACCGCGATCCAGGTTTCATGTTTGGGGGTTATTCTTACCTATGTTAGACATACACATGAAATAATTTTCACGCTTGTGAATTAAAGGAAGGTCTGGCCATCACAGGCTCTTGGTCCATTAATTACAGGTGGCCACATCGTGCACATATAAGAATACGTAGGTAACCACATCTTCACCCAACTGCTACGGGTGTCGTCGAACCGACTAACGGATAAACCGACGGACGGGCAGCAGTGTCATGATTGCTAAGTACCTACTTACCGCGACCCCATCACCCGCCAGTTACGAGCTATGAGTAAATGTTGCAGTAATGAGCTTTAATCTGTAACCATATTTTGGTACACCTATATCTTAATCGAGTTTTTGGGAATTTTAAATTGTTGAAAACGACCACTGTCGTCATCATAACACCCCTATTCACGTTCCTACTGCTGGGACACGGGGACTTCTCTCTTGACGAGAGAGATAAGGCCTTCATTCACCACGCTGGCCAAGTGCGGGTTGGTGAATGACACAACATGTCCTTCAAACTTTTTTCAAAGTTCTCAGAACATGCCGGTTTCCTCACGATGTTTGCCTTCACCGTTAGAGCACGTGTTTAAAAAGCACACATAATTTTGCAAGAAGAAAAATCAGAGGTGCGCGGCGGGGTTTGAACCCACGACCTTCGGAATGAAAGTCGAGTGTGCTCCCACTTACCCAACACGGCTCCACTGTCGTGCGGCAGGTGAAAACCCTCTGTGACACGGAAGGTTTTCCTTCCTGACGCTATAACTCCGGAACGCACGAACCGATTTCCACAATTTTGCATTCGTTGGAAAGGTCCTCGGGCTGTGTGAGGTTTACCTATAGCAAAAAAATGCCGGAAAGTATAAAACGCGAGCGAAGCCGCAGGGCGGAAAGCTAGTATTTCATTAAAATGTAAGTTCAATTAAAATTAACTTCCTAGTCTTCCTACCTATCAACATATCGCTCCATAGAGACAAACTGCGGAGTTTTTAAATATCTGGGTCATACAAGGGGATACCTACCTACCAACGTATATCGAAACTTATTTGACGTAAACTATTTCGGCTGAGATAGAAAAAATACAACGTTCGGCAAACAAAATTTAAATGAAATCGTTTGAACGATCTAATGTTATTTGAGATTTTCATGACTCCTCAAAAAGCCAAACAACCTCTGAATGCGTCATCAATAACCATAGACACTTAGTTATTACGTAACCCGGTAAGAATCCCGATTGTGTGGCAGTAAAAAGCGAGCAGTTCGGTAGCGTCGAAGGGCGGGTGGTGCGCAAGGCGTCGCGCAGATCGATGTCTATGCCCCGCGCGCCGCGGCGGCCGCGGGCGCTCAGTCCAGCAGCGCCTGCCGAAAGCGCGTCCGCCCGACCCCGCGATCGTGTTGCGATGAAGGTATAAGGCCCCTTTGTCATAGCGCGGTAGTGGTATGCCTTAGCTGTAAGTAGAGGCGGCTGGAGCGGTCTGGTACGTGCCCGTAGCTAGACTAGCTAGCCTGTGTCTCCGCCGCCACACACCGTCATCTCAGCACATCGTGACCTCGTCACGGGCACATCTCATCCGCCATTACTTTTCACTGGTTGCATGATTTCATCTCGATAATTCCTCAACTTTATGGCCATGTTAGGTTCCCATACTAAATAGTTTATAGCCATGTCCGTCATCCTCATTCAGGTAGGTTTAGACGTTAGAATTTGGGATTCGTAGTTTTGTAAATATGTAAGTATAGATTGGTTCGTAGCTATACCACTTGTTAAGAGGGAACTTCCCACGCAGGCTGAACTGAGCGATCAATACCTGTACTTTAAGCGCCTCCATCTTTGTGCACTTCCGTTCAGCTATTTCCATGTCTAATGTTGTAAATTTCATCGACATCATGCGTATTATGAGAAAATTAGATCCAAAAATGATAAACTTCATAAGTTATATCACATAACAGATTGTATAATCTCCGCAAAGATCAGATGATTTGAGTTCATGAAATCATTTATGAATAGACTCCTGTGACATAATGCAGTTGGCCTAGAGTAGATTTATGTGGTTATATAAAAAAGTTTGCTTTGTTTCAGCAACACAGATATCAGTCACTAAACACGTATAATGCTAAAGCTACCCAAAGGACTTAAGAAGAAGAAAAAGGGTAAAAAGTCGAAACGAAAGGGAGAGGAGGAGCTTTTCACCGAAGAAGAATTAAAGAAATATAGAAAAGAACACCAGCAGCAGGCAGAAGCTGGTGAAGGATCAGACAAAAATGAGGAATGGTCAAAGTTCAATGACTTGACCACTGGGGTTGACTCAATTCTCAAGAAAACTCAAGGTGATCTTGATAGAATAAAATCAACATCTTTCTTTCAAAGAGTTGCCCCTAAAGAAGTTAAGCCAGAGCCAAAAGAGGAGCCAAAACGTCCTGTGGTTGAAATCACTGAAGCTGATTTCCCGCAATTAGCACAAGCCGCAGCAGAGGCAGACGACGATAAAAGTGAGTACGGTGTTACCGACGACGAGTCAGAGGAAGACGACCAGGACGATATCTTCGACACCTCATTCGTAGAAGCCGTAGAGCGCGGTGAAGTCAAACTCGCATACGTACCAGATTCACCGGACGATTTCCAAGACGACGATATCTTCGATACTTCTCACGTAGATGCTATAATCAAAGGGCAAGACGCCAAGACATCAAAAGGGAAGAAGGGCTTGGATATCGGAGTTGCAGTTGAAGTTCTTACGGGTCGCATTGACAACTTAACAGTCACTACTAAAAGGTCTTCCAAAAGGGCTATACCAGCAGATCTTCTATTAGAAAATACTGGTACCGATTCGCCACCACCAGTTACCGTCACAGAATCTGAACCACTAGAAAAAAGTATCCTTGATCTCGACTCTGATATTCCGATATCAACGCCGATAGACCTTAGTGTCTCTCTTCACACTTCATTGATACAACAGAACGCAAAAACTTCCCACGAACAGGAATCTATTGCGCCTTCTGAGACTGTTTCAGATGAAGAAATAGATGAATTTACTCTATTAGCCACAGAATCGCTGGAAGTCAGCACTGAAGCTACAAAACTTGTCCACAAGGAAATAAATCAAGAACCAGTTTTAAAGGAATCTTGGTCAGCTTTTGAAGCCAATGTAAACGAATCGGTATTTGCAGAATGTATTGTAGAGGATCAAATTGATGTAATAGACCCTTATTTGGACGGTGACGATCCATTTGATACAAGTTTTGCTGACGCTATTATTCCTAGTCAATCATCTAAAGAGGTAAAGAAAGAGGCTGTTATCCTTGAGGACGACGACGATTTTGATCCTCGCGCGGAAGAAGTTCTCTACAAATTTAATAATAGAAGAAAATCGTCCGTGCGAATTCATTTAACAGACCCTTCTGGTATACGAGAATCTATAACATCTGACGATATTGTTGTCAAAGAGCCGGAGCTTACTTCCCGTGACCTTTTAGGGGGAAGTACTACAGATTTGACTCAATTGGGTGATTCACCGCTCAATCCTATTGACGTCAATACTGAAGTTGATTTTGATCCTTTCGATACAAGCATTGTAGATAAAATAGTCGCTCCTGGGAAAGTTGAATTGAAGTTCTTGGAACAGGAGTTGATAGGAGAACCAGTTAAGTCGACTCCGGTGTATAGAGTTCCGAGTGACGACGATTTTGATCCTCGCGCCGAAGAAGTAAGTTTTGCTGAAAGGCGGCCATCTAGACCTGAGAATCTAGTAGTTAAAAGCAGAAGCGTAGTTTTTGACGTTGGCGAAAACTCTTTAGAAGTAGATCCAAAAAATAAAACTAACAAACCATTAACACCATATTATACTCGTGAGATTTCGATAACTGAAGATTTAAACGAAGAATCCGAGGCTGCTGATACAGTAGCTGACAGTTTGACAAGAACCTATTCTGAAGAGGATTTAGCACCAAAGCAAAGCTACCAAGCAAAACGAAGACACTCTGAATATCCTCAAACAAAACAATCAAAGATAAAGGCAAGTGATTTGCTCCACAGCGATCAAACAGAAATACACGCTAAAGTTCTTACACCATTAGAACCACCACAGACAGCAGGCATCAAGGACACGGATATTGATCCATTTGATACATCATTTGCGAGTAATATTGCTCCTGGAAAAACCGAGTTAAAACTATTAACCAAAGAATTTTCTTGTGAAGAGACTGAACAAAAAAGCGACTCCGATCTTTTAGAACCATCTGACGATATTTTTCAGATAAAGGCACTTACCCCAGAACCAGTCCACGAGACATCAGGTCTTGAAGAAGATTTTGATCCATTTGATACATCTTTTGCTGCAGACCTAAATCCAGGAAGAACTGAGCTTAAATTGCTCGAATCAGAGTTTTTAAATCATTAGTGTCACACACACTTGTACAAAATGGCTTTCAATCCATTCTTAAGTATGAATGAACCAGTCGCGCCAGTTGAAACAGAAGAGCTTAATCCTTTCATGATGAGCAGCGTGGAACCGGTTGCATTTGACAGTGCCGATAATCCATTTGCTGCTAGCAACCCATTTTCAGATTTTGGAGGAGGATTTGATGAACCACCCGCTGGCGATACTGTTCCAGTTGACTTTTTTGGTAACACTGAGCCAACAAAAGATAGTGCGAAACAGTTCTCTGGTTTTGAACCTACCATAGATATTTTCGGAAGCCAGCCGGTCAAACCAACAGAGTTAGAACTTATCACAACAACTGCTGATGATGATTTTCCTATTGATAATGATATACAACAGCCAACACGTCCCTTGCCAACGGAAACGCAGAACTTGATTCTGAGTGTCACAGGACAGATGGAGTTTAACAGCTCCCATCTTCTGGATCGTATTCCACCAACGCGCACTCCAAGCCCGGTCTCCGTGCGTGATATTCACTCACCTAGTCCAACACCTGAACCTGATTTGGAGCTGGAACTACAGGAGGAACCGCCACCCGTTGTCGAGAATGCTGAAACAACCCGCGCCAAGCCAGCACGTCCACCGCCAGCTCGGCCGCCGGTACCGCCACCAGTGGCTCGTCCTCCACCGCCGCGCCCTGCCCCACCGCCCGTTCCACAACTGCCGCAACGACCTCCTCCACCACAACAAAATACTGATGAAATTAACTTATTTGCTGCAGCCGCCCCAGCAGCCGTTAAGCCAACGAAAGAGGATATTCTCAGTCTGTACTCCGTACCTAAAAAGGAAGAAAAACAAATTGATTTCCTTAGTGATGATATAATGGACAGTATACCCACGGATGTTGCAAGTGAAGCTCCACCAACATCGGCTCCGGCTGAGTTCAGTTCAAGCAATACTGTGACAGATGCCTCGGGACAATTATTTTTCGAAAAACAGGCATCTCCGACTTCAGTGAAAGATGTGCCACCTCCACCATCAGAGATAATGTTCCCAACTTCATCATCACCTCAGCAACCCGTTGCTCCAATGGATTGCTCGGAGCCGGTGACTGAGGTAACGACGCCAGTAAATAATACATCACCATTTGCAGATTCTGGTGTAGAAGACATTCACGCTTTACCTGATGAGTCAGATATAAATCCCTTTGAAAGCGGAGACATTAACACAACAGCAGACTATAGCATTCCCTCTGGGAATATATTTGGTGTACCTGCGGCAGATACGACAATTGGAAACAATGTGTTTGGAATGGATAATGATAACTTTGGTCCTGTATCTACCACTGTGACAACTACTAATATATTTGAAACAACTTCTAGTCCATTTGATAATACATCAGAAACTGACGCTTTCGCCAATAGTAGCAACAATATATTTGGCGTTAACCAGCCTACACACTCAAGCCCATTTGATGATAATAATCAAATCGAAGCAGCATTGGCTGCAGATGTTGGGGATAATAATATTTTCGGAGTAAGCCAACCTTCTACTACAGATTTAGGTTGGGGCGATACTACCGAAGCCATGGTTCAAGATGCTTTCCAAGATTCCCATGAGGGATTCCCAGACAGCCATGATGCTTTTCCAGAATCTCAGGATGCTTTCGACGCATTTTCGGCTAAATTTGATTCGACATCTGCAAATAAAGTTAACAATAGTAAGTATTTTCCCTCAAATTTGTCTGAAATTCAGTAAAGATAAACGTTTACAATAAACATAAACAATGATTTTAGGCGCTTGGGGAGATGACGGTGATTCAGGTGGCGGGTTTGATGCTGGATTTGAAGCGGAAGCTTTCGATACATTCCTGAGCATGGGACCTCCGCCCCCACCTGCCGTAACCCCGCGGCTTGACCGTGAGGGTTCTCGAGAGTCTACAGATGATACGTTTAACGTCTTCATAAGGTAACTTAGAACAATTCAATACCATACCTACTTTGTGAAAAATGTTAATCATAACTTTGACGTTTTATCATGATCTTCATAGACCCAAAGATGAGACAAGTGAAGGCGCAACTGTGCCAGTTTTGGCCCCTCCGCCGCGACCTCAAACTATGCCAGAGTCGCCCAGAGTTAATCCATTTGACAAGAGTGGCTTTGAAGCTCCTAGACCCGAGACACAGTTTGGTAAGTTACCAAACAATTATTCTGTGAATTACCCGTTTACTTCCAACATCTTCAGCAATTTTCTATTTAACAGTTGAAGAGCCGCGTCGTGCAAGCGGGAGCGAGACCCCACCTACGCCGTTGTTTGACGACGACGTATCTCAGCCACTGGAAGACTTCCCTCGCACCACCTACAGCGGACCTGGATGGGAGATGCATCTGCGACAGCCTAACAAGAAGAAGATTACTGGACAGAGGTAACAAACCAACTTTACTCTACAATCAAATCAATAAAATTCGGAGAAAATGACGAAAAGGGCGAAAATATCAAATCGTGGAAGATCAGCGTTGGACACTAGCATGCTAATCGTCCAACATTATGCTGAGATAGAGCTATTTTTTCCGACAAATGTATCTTTATAAATTTGTATTTGCTTTTATGCCTATTGAAAATAAATATTTGTTTGTTCAATAAATGACTTGACTTTCCTTAGGTTCTGGAAGAAAATCTTCGTACGGATAACCTTACAAGGCGACAATCCCGTGGTGCAGTTGTTCAACGCAGCTGGTGATAAGGAGCCCTTCCAAGAGTTGCCACTGCAAGCTTGCTACTCCGTGTCCGAGGTCGGAGCGCAGCAATTTGATCAGTTCGGGAAGATTTTCACAGTGAAGCTGCAGTATGTGTTCTATAAGGAGCGCCCTGGAGTCAGGTAAACAGAATTTCCTTAATAGTGAACATTTATAAACTTTATACCTTAACACGAAACATCGAGAAAATCAAATACCAAATTGATCAGTTTTTCTTTCTTTCTTCATTCTTTCATTTTACAGTCAAGAATTTTCCACTAACTGAAGATATTTTTTGCTTTTCCATTAGACCTGGACAAGTGACAAAGGCAGAACGAATCACCAATAAGCTGTCTCAATTTGCGGCCTATGCGATCCAGGGGGATTACCAGGGGGTTAAAGAGTTTGGTAGCGACCTGCGTAAGCTTGGTTTACCAGTGGAACATGCTCCGCAGGTAAAATAGTTTAATTCTTATGTAGCTTTATTACTTTATTTGCATCTTATTTTACACTAGCAGTACCGCGCTATATTACTATGTAGATACCAACTTACTGCAATCACGAAACCGTCTATAAAAACATATAGGTAGGTAGATAGGTTTGCTAATGAGTTTTGGAAACCCGGGCCCAGAAATGAGAGGCAATATGAATATGAATAAGACGATGATGAATTTGATGGCGCTCGTGTCACTAACTTGAAAAAATAGTATCTTATGAGCTAATCCGGATTCAGGGAAAGATCTTTCCAATCTGGAATGTCGCCAATTCTGGTAAAATACAGTCGTCATAAGGCAGTTTGTATTGTTGGCACCGGAACTAGTATAACTAAAGTAGGACCCTTGGACACAACACAAATTCAACCTATTCATAAACTGATTAAAGTGCCCATTAGTAAAAAGTTTCATGATTTACATTCGTTGAAACTAAAGTGTAATTTACAAAATTTAACGAGTTGTATGTCTGTCATAGCCTAACATGGGGACCACCAAAAAACCGTGGTAGACTACCAAGTCTAGCACCCCATGTCATCTCTTATTATATGTAATGTGTCTTGGTATCGTCAATGCAACTATGATATATGTATTGTATATACCAGAAGACTGACAGCAGCGTTCTTCTGTGTAATGTAATGTAACTTACTGCGTAGAAAACGTAGCGTGGTAAACGTAGAAATTATACTAAATCATTCAAGCTAATGGCTAAGTTAATTATGACTTAGTTAATACTAACCTTAATTTGTTTCGCAGGTATCCCAACTGTTCAAGATCGGATCGTTGAACTTCGAAGATGTGAAGCAGTTCTCATGCTGCATCGAAGAGGCTCTGTTCCGCCTTCCAGCACATCGTGATCGCGCCCTTACTTATAAAATGGAAGAGGTATACATATTACACATAATTGTTCAATTAACCTAAAAACAATAAACATTTTTTTTTAAAGTTAGATTATTTTCGAAAAAAAAAGAAATAATTTGGTTGTGTAGAATGAGGTTTTAATAACAATTTTCAGACACAAAAATAAAGATTTGACCTAGTTGCGAGCACAAATATTAAGCTTATTTTTTATTACAAAATTAAATGTTATTGCAAGTTATAATTATTTACAATATCAGGAAGTTAGTTGAAAACTTAATAAAAACCTTATTCCCAGGTTCAAATCACGGCAGTAGACGAGTTGTACGTGGAACAAGATGCAGAGGGTTCCGTGCTCAAGCAGATTGCTCGTGTTCGGGTATTCTTTATCGGCTTCCTGAGCGGTATGTGCTCATCATCAATATTAGTTTATATTGAACTCCGTTTAGAACCTTGGTGTCCAGAATAAACATTTTTTTACTTTAATGTGCTCTTTTCTTGTGCAAAACGTTTTATGCATAGAATTAGAAAATTGTTATTGTACAAAGTTTCTTCACCGTTATATCTTGTTTTAAAACTTTAATTTAGGTTGAAAGAAATCATTAGTTTAACTATAAGTAATTTTTGAACTACTGTGTGTATTATCTTTCCCTGTTAATCTGTACACCAGGTTGTTTAAACCAATTAAAATGTATTTTATTTATTTATTTATTATAATTATGTAATTACCTACAGGAATGCCTGACGTTGAGCTAGGAGTGAACGACATGCGACGTCAGGGCAAAGAGGTAGTCGGTCGCCACGACATCATCCCGGTGGTGACTGAAGAGTGGATTCGAGTCGAGAATCCAGAGTTCCACGCTTGTGTGCAGCCCGAAGAGTTTGCTAACTCGCAGATCATTAAGTAAGTTCACATTTCTCTTTGAAAATAATGTAATAAAAAAAAAGTTGTGTTAAATTCTTACACTAATTAGACTATCGAGCAGATATCTAACATTAAGGATCATCATATCAGCCCATAGACAACGTCTGCTGGGTAAAAGCCTCCTTATCACGCCAACTGGCTCTGTCCTGTGCGAGCTGATATCATAAAAGATAAATAAATAAAATAAAAATAGCCCGGTCTCTAGCGAGTCTGCTCCAGAGGTTGCTCCAGCAATATTTTGCAATAAAGGATAGATAAGTAAAATAATGAACCTATTGTAATGTAATATGTATCCGCTTTTGCTTAGGTTCAAGCCACCAGACGCCTGTTACATAGAGCTGATGCGGTTCAGGATCCGTCCTCCGAAGAACCGCGAGCTTCCCCTCCAGCTTAAGGCTGTCTGGATCGTGACCGGCAATAAGGTGAGTGAAACGGCATTTTCATAGCCACAGACGAAGGTTTTGGCAACACGATGTCAAGTTTACAGTTGCTCCGAACAAATATTACCAGATCGTAAAATTTTATCTCTAGGCAATAGAACCCGCAACTAACAGTAGGACGGATCCAACTCCCATATCTTTAAAACAATTGAACTTCTGTTCAATTATTGATTACATTTAAAAAAGGAAACAATCAGCATGGATCTGGTGGGTAGGTAAACAATACAATACAATACAATGCAAAACACTTTATTGCACACCAAAACAAACAAACAAAAAAAAACAAATACAACAAAAGAAACAAGTACAATGGGCGGCCTTATCGCTAAAGAGCGATCTCTTCCAGGCAACCTTTGGATGGAAAGAGAGCATAAAATATACTACGTAAACATACATTTATTTTAGTTTTGACAAGTAAAATTCTTTTAACTATTTATAAACTTTGGTGGATAAGCTCTGGTGGGTTGCCAGGTGGAGCTCCGCGCGGACGTGTTGGTGCCAGGGTTCGCGTCCCGCAAGCTGGGCCAGGTGCCGTGCGAGGACGTCTGCATCCGGTTCCCCATCCCCGAGTGCTGGATCTACCTGTTCCGGGTGGAGAAGCACTTCAGATACGGATCTGTCAAGTCTGCTCACAGGTACCGCTTTGTTCTATTTGTTTCAGTTTGGATCAAAGATTACGATATGAAATTCATTATCCATGTATCCGGGAAAATTCTTTTCTTTTAACCTGTCCGAGTGATCTTTAGGATTTTTTGGAAATAAATGACATTAATCTTTGATTCGTAGTCCCAGTAAAACACATATCCTTAATTATATGGAAGAAAAAATACTTTCTTGAGAAATTTAAACAGTTTAATCATGTTAGCTCTTTGCAGTTCAATTCAATAAACCTCTGTATCTGCAACAGAAGTAAAAAATTACCTGAATATTAAAAAAAACAAATTTTAAAAATAAAAATAATCACGTACAAAACTGAAACATAAATATCACAAGTTTGACTCTCCAGTCATTACATACGCTTTTTTATTTGTACTTCAATACGTAGATAGGTAATTAACGCGAATTTAATTTGATTAATGTCTCAATTTGTATGTATTTCTGGATCTGGATAAGTTGTCTTAAAAAATCATTTGATTTTTATTTATTTATTAGACGTACTGGAAAGATCAAGGGTATCGAGAGGTTCCTGGGCGCAGTGGACGTGCTGCAGGAGTCCCTGATCGAGGTGACCTCGGGGCAGGCCAAGTACGAGCACCAGCACCGCGCCATCGTGTGGAGGATGCCGCGCCTGCCCAAGGAAGGACAGGGTAACACTAACACTTATAATAATAAACTACTTTTGTGTAGAATTAGCTTTCCGCCCAAGGCTTTGTCCGTGTTATAATATTTTCCCGCAGTAAACAGTATCATATCGATACTACCTACGTATCTTCGTGTAACTGCCAGATACACACTTATAACGTATAAATGTGATGCATTTTTATGATCACTTAGGCGAAAAATGGGCCTTTAGCTTTTAACTTATAGGTACTACCTATGTACCTAAGTTATACGCAGTCCATTGAACATTTATAAAGAACTAGCTGCCCTGCCGACAGCTTCGCTTGCGTTTCTTTAAGTTATCTCGTACAGTTTTTATAAAAAATAGCCTATAACCTTCCTCGATAAATGGACTATCCAACACTGCACTGAATTTTTTTAATCGGATCAGCGGTTCCTGAGATTAGCGCGTTCAAACAAACAAACAATCAAACTCTTCAGCTTTATAATATTAAGTATAGATAGAGTTTACCACAACACGCCAAGAAAATTATTTTAATTAAATTACATTATTAATCATTTAGGTCATTCTAGGTACTTGTCCTGTTAATCATAAGTATGTCTCATTAAATTGCCACTAATTTATTAGCTATTTTCCCATTTCTAATAAATTATTAATCAATTAAATAGCCCGTGTATTTTCCCATCAGGTGCATACACAACCCACAACTTGGTATGTCGTATGGCGTTGACGTCATATGACCAAATCCCGGCGGAATTGGCCAAACATGCCTTCGTCGAGTTCACAATGCCAGCCACACAGGTATGATGCACCCATTACTATATTTAATTCATTATTCATTTATTTCACGTTTGTAACACAGGAAAATGACTAAGCATGATTTCAATACCATAAATTATGAATTTAATGTAGAAAATCTAATCTAAGATTCCATCCTACTCTTTATAATAATATGTAATAATAAATAATAAAAGAGTTTATTTTGGACATGACAAATGTGTCCAAAATGACAGTTAAACACATAATTTTAACTGGTCTTGTAAGTTGTAAGCTGTGTAACTAACAACTATGTAGTAACATAAAGTAGTTACCTATTTCTTTGAAAGGTTGATGGATATCTATGAGAAGCTTCTGGCGTAGTAAATAAAAGACGTAGCAGTTTGGCGTACCCAGGCTTATACTGAACGGCGTGGGTTAGATTCCCGAGCTTAAGTCATGTGGAATCTTGGATATTATTATTTACCGTATCTAACATCCTAAAAGCATAAGTAAATGGTGTTCTCTTGAATAATGATGATGTTGTATTGAACAGGCTAGCCACGTGACGATGCGCTCCGTCTCGCTGCAGAACCACGACAACGACCCGCCTGAGAAATACGTGCGATATCTCGCGAGGCACGAGTACATGTAAGTAAACATTTTAAAAGGATACTAGCAAAATACTAGATTTTTATACGTTAGCAACAACGGATGTGATTCGGGAAATAGTGTCCAGGATATTATTATTAGCATAATCGATATAGGTATTATTGGTAATCATAGTAGTAAACCTATAAAGGTTTCAAATAGCAGAATGAGTGCTACGATCCAACCCGCCTGCTACCTAAGCGTGGTGAATCAGTGGTGATTATATCAAATCACTCAAAATCGTGCCTAAAAGAAGTGTGGAGTGTGTGTAAGCTCCAGTATTTGTTATTTCCTACCACGAACACTCAAGCTCTCCACCGAGTGGGCCGCATGCTTGTCTGCCAACTTGGTAGTAGGTATAAAAAAGTTATATCCTAATATTGAAATTATGTCTTTCCAGAGTTGGCATCGAGCGAACCACCGGGTCTGCAGCCCCCGTGTCGGCGTATGCGGTTGCAGCTAAGGTCGAGGAGCCGACCCCGCCGCCCGCCGCGCCGCCCGCCGCGCCCATACAACCGCCATCATCCGACTCCGATTCTGACTAACCTACTAGATATCCAGAACACTGTAAATCGATACTCCCTACGTATCTTCGTGTAACTGCCAGATACACACTATACGTTTGATGCATTTTTGGCATCTACACATGCCAGTCTATAATTATAACTTACAAAAAAAGTCTACCATATGTACGTTTTTCTTGGTCATATAACTGTCCAACTTCATAATGTTCTTAACATTTTCAAATCTTTAAAAGGTTCTCCTGTCAAGTTTGTGTTTTTCTGATACACAATTATACGTAGGGAGTGTCGAAATGAAACAAGAATACAAAAATAAAAAAGTATCTTCTTAAAATAATAAATATGTTCTATAATAGAGGCGAATCGGTCATCACTCAGCATTTGCTGCAGAAACTACTACAGCAGTGTCTGTGGTGCCGGCATGACCGTTCAAATTCATCGTTTAAAACAGATTCATTAGAAAGTTATAATGTGGTAATTGGAAAATATATAGACTATTCGTTCATTTTAGATTCTGAAGGTTCCTGTAAATGAATCTACGTAGACATTTCAGCACTTCTCTATGTTCAAGTAACCTTTCCATAACGCTTGTTGATCGTAAAACTAAGTTACCTACCAGTAGAATAAATCTTATTCAATCAGATGGAAAGTAAATGTAAGAAGAATGAATAGATTATGTATAACTAGTGTGTGTAGAGTTTATTTGTATTATTTGAGAGATGGTGGCCTAAAAACGATAATGGGCAGATAATCGCAAAATGAAAGTTTAGGGTAAGAATGAAAAGAAACCGGACCACCAGAAAAATCCTATTAATTTAAATTACTTATAACAAGCTTTAATTATTATCCTTTTTTTAAGTTATAAGTAATTAAATGTATAATGACATTGTTTATAATTAATTGTTGATAATTTACCGAAATATCGGGTGTCCGAGAATATTATCATGGTATTATTATATTAGTTTAAATTATTTCAAAATTTACGTACGTAACATATCTATTGATTAGCGTTTAGTGTTTTATACAGGTTTAGTTGTTAATTGTTTAGGAATGTAAAGGCGAGTCCACATATCGCAGCAAAATAGTAGGAAAATCTCAAATGTCCATCGATTTCGTACACGATATTTTAAACATCATATAAATTCTGATGATTTTGGGACTAGTTTCAAGGCATACGATGCATCCGAAACCGGGATATCGTGTAGGGTACTGAAGGGACTAGAGTCGTCGTAGCGACTGATTTGTAAATAAATAATATATTAAACGAATATATATGGGACGCTAACCCACCGTATCTAGTCAAACAATAATATATTATTGATAAAATATATACATGTACAGAAGTAAAAACTTAGTGAGATTTAGAAGATTCTATGCTTCAAAGTAAGCTATTGGTTTATTCTAATCATTTTTTATTTGAGGAGATGTTGTTAATCATTGAACTTATTTTGTATCTGTCTGTATACCTCCTTCCATTAAAAAAATGTCATCATCGTTCTTCTAGTCACATTGTGTAAGTATATCTTTTTTTATTGTGATAAAAATCATTCCCAAATATTGTTGAAATGTATATTAATGTAGCTTAAGCAATAATACTCATTCAAATAAGTAAACGGTAGTGTTTATCTGTGTGTGTTATAAACGTGTTATTTAGGTATGTATTGAACATTAAAGTATTAAAAAGCACAAAATGTTACATACATACCACTTCGATTAAGGCATAGTGATGCAATAATAATTGCTTCAGATTTTTTGGCCTTTTAATAGTAGGGAAATGCAACAATAAATATTATTAGTTCCTCTGTAGTAATTTGTATAATTATCGTGCGTTTAGGAGAATAAAATTCCTTGGAAACTTATTAAATAGCAACAACCTATGTAGATCAACCTATCTTCTATACCGCAGTAGTAATATCGTACTAAAGTTATGTAATCAGTAAATAAATAATATTATGTGCTGTCATCTACGTTAGACCTCAATTTAAACTGTTATGCTTATTTTGCTGGCAAATAAAGTATATTTAGTAGGTTATTGAGAGTAATATGACATATGCAAAAGCTGCATTGAATCGACACTTTGTTTCGTCTGTTAAAAGTAAAGTAGGTATCTCTTGTTGTATATTATACGTAACTTAATTACATACTACATGATTATATGAGATATTAAACGCTGTTTTAAATGTGTTGTATAATGTACCTGGTACCTACACAGTGGACCCTGTTTTGTTGTCAAATAAAATAAATATGATTGAGTATTTTGTTTTCATTACAAAAAACCTTCGAAAGATGATATGAATTTTAAACAAAATTTTAATGAAACTATCAAAGTTTTAGTTCTATTAAATTAAACATAGGTACATTGTCCATTCTCAAGTGCATGAAATCATTTCATACATTCGACCTATAAAAATAGCATTTATAGATAAAAAAAATTGTGTCTTAAAATCTTTGTCGTAATTATTCAAAATTCACTCTATGTTTTTGCACAACCCGATAGTTTTCTTAACATGGCAATAATTTATTAAGTCTCCAAAAAAGGTTTTTAGGGGCGTTATATTTTTTGCCTAAAAAAGAGAGATAAAATCGGTTACTACCACTGACCGATAAAACGTTGCATGTACAGAGCATATTAAAAGCAATATAGCGACACGAAACCTAATCTAACTTAGCAACACTCTCGATCTAAATGTCACGTGTGGGGTTGTATAGATGACAGGTAGGTATGGGTGGATAGATACAGTCAGTGCCAGGAACCGTTAATCCGATTGTGCTGGGCCTCCACCCTTCGATGGAACGGCTAAAAATAATCGGTCGAAGGTTTAGTGAACCAGGGATCGAGGCGCCTATTATGACAGCGATGGAATTGGGGCGCGAGGGGAGTGTTTGCGCATGTGCGATATTTATGTTGCCAGGCATAGACAGACAATTACCCATTTGAAACGTAATGGCGTCTACACACCAAAGCCGGCGGCTTGAGGTAATTTGGTATCTCTGGTATCTTTGAAACACGTTTGTAAATAAAAAAATAGTTTTAACCAAAAATACCTACAAAGAAAGACCTTTTAAATACTGAATAAAAAAAAAGAAAGATCTAAATATCTCTCTCAACTAAGTCCTTAATAACATCTAACGACGGTGCCTAGGTAAAGTGAAACAAACAATATCAAAATAATTGAGGCTTTCACATTCCTATATATTGCAAACTAGCTAGAGAAAGCGGAAAAATATATTCTACATAATAATTCGGAGAAGAAATCTGAACGTTATTCTACATAAGTAACGTAATGTTTCATTCATTATGGTTAAATACGCTCCTGAATTCTAAGGAAGTAAAGGAGAATCTGGCAACCTAGTTGTGGTGCACGCATGTGCGACTCGCTCGATGGGCGGCGCGCAGGGCTCCTCTACCGTATCGCAGCCGGACCTAACCCCAAGTGTGCATCCGCCCTGCATGAGGCCATGCCACTGACAGCCCTACGATGAGGCCACTGAACTCGTGAAACGTATCAACTACTGACACGGTAGGTTCCAGTGCAAACATTAAATCTCATTATGGATTACAGTGACTTTTCACGATACAATGTAAAGGTAAGTTTGTATGGCAGTAGGCAGGTAGTCGTTATGCAAATTTATTATGTATCTTATAGCTTTCCGCGAAACGATTTATTTTAACATTAGTCTACCTACTTTAAATTTGTTTCTAGGGAACAAGGTTTGATTTAGTAATTTCTACGCGATACTCGATAAAATTGGGTTCCTAGAGTTCCTACCCACTTAGCCAGTTTTGTATTGTAAGACAGAATTCGCTACAAACAAATATCACACGCAGGAGGCGTAAGAATGTTTTAGCAATCAACAGTTTAAAGTTTGAATTAGGAACAGATTTAAAATAGGGTTCGGTATCTCAGATCTGAATGTTGTTTGCAGTGCAAATGAGTGATTAGATGGAGGGCTCCAGTGGCGAAGGCGAGGCCGCCGCGCCGCCGCGCCAGCGCCGCGGGCCCGCGCCCATCGCCTCCTTCGACCACGACGGCTCTGACGAGGTGAGGCCGGATGTATGTATCTGTCTCGTCTTCTAACCTTCGCTTCTTAGAAATCTAATGTTGATTTAAAAAAAACCCTTATCTTTAATCTTCCGCTAACTATGTTCTCGTGTTGTCTCATGCTGTGTGAGCTGGAATGCCTATGTTCCAGAATCTAGAATGTTTGATGTTGTCTGTAGATCGCTTTGTTAGAGACATCGGCAAAAAATTTAGTATTAAAACATGTACGTTGTTTTCCACAGTCGAGTCCGGAAAGTAAGCAAGCTTTCCGTTTGCCTGAGATCCGCGAGCATCCGGCAGGGGCAGGGGGTTCTGCGGGCGGATGGCTGAGCGCGCCGGGTGAAGGCCGAGCGCGCTCGCACTCCACTCCGGCCATCGGCGCGCTGCCGGCTCCCACGCCCCGGATAGACATCTCCCGGGCATCTTCTTCGAGTCACCACGACTCACGCGACTCCAGCCCCGAGCTGGCGTTATTCGCAGGCGACACATCCGACGCGAAAGGGCAGCGCCTAGAACTTGGATTTCGGGAGGACGGTGCACTCGACCTGCGCTCATCAACCGAAGAACTCTCCTTCTTAGAACCGGCCCCCGGCGAACGGACAGCGCCCCCCGCCCCAACTCCCCCCGCTCCTCAACCACCTCCTGTTCCACCTCCTGACCGTCGTCACTCGCGCAAAGACAGTCAAAGCTCAGAAGCCGCTCTCCTAGGTGTATCCGGTCGTACATCGCGACTATCGAGTGTCGGCTCGGCGTGTTCCGCCCAGTCAGCGATCTCGCGAGTGTCGCGGCTTTCAGTGGTCTCAGGCGTATCTCGTTCACCGAGTCCCCACCGCATGCTTCTGGAGACTTCGTTCTGCGGACCCAAGCCTATCGAGACAGATCCTGAGGCTTGCGCGGCTGCCGTTGCAGAGCATATTCTGGAAATTGCTAAGATGAGCGGCAAAAAAGCAGCGTCACCGTCAACGCCAATCCCGGAACCCTCACAATCAAATCCAGCGGTCGCTGTAGATGCGCGTGATTATCGCCAGATTCGCACTGAGGTTACCGTGGAGACAGCACGGCCGGCTGTTCCAGCTCAGAATGCAGTGAAGACGCGCCAGCCCGCCCTTGCCCTCTCACCTGTTATGACGACCGCCGCTAAAGCTCCTGAACCAGCGAAGACGGAAAAGGAAAGTAAGAACCGAGGCAAATCCGAGGAACGGAAAGCTCGTCCACGCGTGCGGAGGGAGCCCTCCGAGCCTGAGGTTTACAAGAGCAGAAATAAATCGAAAGATGTCATCCGCATAAAACTGCGGCCAGATGATGAAGAAGACGAAGAGGAAGACGAAGAACCGGCACGAAAGCCTGCGTCACTTGAATTGACATCGAACTCTAACACTGCTCAGGCTCCTCCTAGCCCCGCGCTCTCACGTCGCCGCTCTCCATCGCCACTTGGCCCACCTTCAGTGTCGCGTAAATCGTCCTTTTGCTCTTTGTTCAAATCTAAAGAGACAATCGGTTCACCAGATTCCCCTCAAAATCAAGATGCATTACGTCGCAAGCGCAGTTTGACCGAAGGCAGATCGCGAAGTAAAAGTCGCGATCGCTCTGCCACACCCAATTCAAATAAAATTCGAGGATCAGTGCTCTCCTTGTTTAGAACACCGCGTAAATCCGTCGCTTCCTCTTCTCCGGGATCGCGCGCCACCTCCCCAGCGCCTCAAGCAACATACGTCGCTGCACCTACATCTGTGCCGCAAGCTCAACAAGATAAACTAAAATACTATGAAGACACGAAAAATGGTATCATCCATATACCACTACGGACTCCTCCAGAAGATCGAGGTTCAGGTCGTCGTAATTCTGGTGTAGAAGCGGGTCCTTCCGGTGTGATATCGACAGTTACGGTAGCGTCAACGTCTACAGAGATAATTCGCCCATCATCAGCTCCTCAGCCGCGCGAGTTTAAGCCTGCTACCACGAACACTACCGTCTCTACACGGACTACTCCTGTCGTCAGAACTGTGCTTCCAGACGGGAGTATCATCATACCACTTCACTCACCTACGGAACGAGTCACCGAGAGCTTATTCCCAGAACCAAAAGATCCATCGCCACCTGAGCAACCACGTCCCGTAAGTCGAAGAGAAGACATCGAGAAAGTGCCGAGTCGAGTGGAATCCGTCGCAACTTCTTTGTCGTCCATGGAAGCAGTTGTACAGGTTGAGCCTCGTCCAAAGGAGCCGGAGCCAACTATCATAGCATCACCACCAGAACAGCCCCAAGTAGATGTTACGAGTAAGAGGCGTAAAGAGAGGCTCGTTTTTACAACGCACGTGGGAAGCCGTGAACAGGTATTAAATTTAATTACCCTATTACTTTATCAATTACTAGCCGAACGACCGATAGCTTTGCTTGCGTTTTATTACGTTACTTACAGAAACATAGTTTATATTTATATCTATCTAATATAGCCTTCCTCGATAATGTACTATGAAATACTACTAAAAAAATAATTTGTTCAGGAACTCTTCACGTTTATCTATGCATCTTTTTTAAAGCCAATTGCCTATAATAAATGATCTGATTAAATTATAAAATTAAATTTTTTACTACATATTTTTTAACATTAATAATAGAGTCCATCTTTTGACCTCCTGAATAAGATCCAACAATACTTGGATATTCTCTAAATGTCCATCATTTCATTTTAAGGTCTTCAGCACACAATTCAGCATAACCAAGACACCAAGCGTGACAAGTGAAATCTCGGGGTCGTTCCCAAGCTTTGACAATGGGGAGCTTCGTGATACGCACATAACTTCCGAGCTAGCGACACCTGCAGTACTGGGTACCGGAGGTTCTGCGAGTGGCTCGGAAGCTGTCACGCCGCAGGACCCTCCTAAAGACTCCTCAGAGTCAGAACCTAGCTCTGAAGCGGCGGCCCCACAAGCCGGCAACGACGTGGAACGACGCGGTTTGGTAGTAAGTTTTTACTATGGCTTAACAATTGCTATGGAGAAAAATTACGTCATGATTTGCAAATGCTTGTAGGCCAGATTAGCGTAGATCTAGTATTGTTTGATTGGGGATTTACATTAAAAATTAAGGTTTTGGGTAAATCAGAATTATAAGACAAGACAAAATTGTAAAGATGCATGTTGTGTTGCACCACCGCACGAGCTGATATCAGAATTAGGATTACCAAAATTGTGATCATAATGAGACTTTGTTAAATATTACCTATATAATGTGAGTTTACGTAAGATTAGCATACTAAAAACCCTCTAACTAAACGGAGAATAAATACTGTTTTAATGTTGACCAAAAATTTTACTTCAAATGAACAGAACACATTAGCTGAAAACCAGACATAATGGGCTTTCTATTAATACGTAGGTACATGTCCAACAGGTACAAGAATCATTCGAGGAAGAGCTCCCATACGTGCCTACAACTCTACCCCAAGAGCGTTCTGTCGCTGTGCCCATGATCCCGGTGAGAGACCGAGGAGACGTCTTGGTGCGTGGAGTTCAACGACCTCGGGCCACCCCCACTGTGACCACCAGCTCTAGGGCCCCGCCCCCTTCGCCAGCTGCTGTGCCTTCTGCTACTGACAAGTTGAAGATCAAACTGCCTCGTCGGCCCAGAGTCTCGTCTGCGACTGCAACGCCGCGACCGACTAAGGAGCGGACGCGCAGTGGTGGGGATAGTGGTGAGTTGGCTTGTTATTATTATGGGCTGTACACACAGATATAATAACCCCGTACAGTAACAATCTGGTGAACATACATGATATTAAATTCACGTTTATATGAGTAGATAAATGAATAAACATTGCTGGACAACTCACACAGCAACATTAAGAAACCGTGGTAAGCTCGAAACTTAGGTTACGGGTGCTAGATTTCTGTTTATATTTTTACTTAATATTATATAATACACTTAGGTACATAATTACTTGTATTTATATTCTATAAAAAATATTACATTATATATTATATAGAACGCCCAGACCAAATATACTCCTATACTATAATAGATCGTACAAATTTTTGTTCTGATTCGATTCCTCAAGATCGGATTTAATATCATTGATAATTCGTTGCACTAGCTTCAATCCAATAATAAACACAGCATATAAATAAATACCTACAATGCCTATAGGTACCGAAAGTAGAACAAAGCAAGAATGGATCGACTTCGAGGAAGTGCCGGAGCGTCGGAAACAGCCGAAGCGCATCCAAACACTGCCCGTGGGTGCGGCGGACGGCGCGCCCGTGGTGTTCAGCTACGTGGAGCCCGAGCACTGTCGCTGCGAGTGCCACGCGCACTCACACGCGCCCGCGGACGATCAACTGCCTTTACTGCTGGATGATATGCAGAACTCCAGGATCAGGTGAGAGATTACATAGTAAATAGGCTGTCTAAGGTCCAACATAGCAGTTTAATAAATGTTTATAAGGGCGTTGTGACTTAAAATGACTCCACATTTTAATTGATGCTTTGATGATTGGTGAGGAATGTCCTAATTGAATTTCGGCAATTAAAACTGCCAACCAACATTTCCATTACGATTTATTCACTCCCAACCCAACAAAAGATACATTGAATTATGCTCTAGAATACTCTAGCTAGATATTATTCATAAGGTCTTCGAAAAAAACTAGATAAAAACTTAAAAAATATCCTTACCGTATCAATTATCAATCATGGTCGCGAAAAACTACATTAGTCAACAAACCTCTGTAGAAGTATTGTTTTTTTTTCTCATAGTTATTTCCTTACAGCACATCATCAGCAGAATGTGGTGAAGAGGAGCCGGGCGGAGCGTCGCGCCCGCCCTTCACCACCGATCTAGATATTAGAGAGCCACACGCGCACATGGTGAGAGAGAACCACTATAAACTGTAGATAAGGCTTCATAACGTTCCGTTATGGAGTGATTTTTACCAATTGAATTTCAGAAACCAAAATTGCTATAAAAATATATATATTGCTAGACAATTCACAAAGCAACATCTAAGCCCCGTGATATACTCGAAGCATATGTTACGGGTGCTAGATTTCCGATAAACCTACTTATTATTATTACATAGTACATAGATATATTTTTATTAGACATAGGTATACCCAGAGACTCGGAACAAATATCTGCAGATCGTACACATGTTTGTCTCGAGGCGGGAATCTAACCCGCAACCTCCTGCGTCGCAGGCAGACCTTCGCCCGCTGCGCCACAGAGGTTGACTATTATTAACTTGCTTTACTTGTTTATATTTTATCCAGGAGCCACATTCTGGCGGCCAGCGGCCATGACAGCCAGCATCGGCCCGCGCCACCACCATCGCGCACTTTTAGATAACTACTACCATAGATGTAAATAGTTAGATAGGCCCTTTCCACAGTGAGTCCAAGTTTTGTTGCCAAGTTAAGGTGAGCTAGTTAGTGCAGTTGGAATCAAACGAAAAAGATAGTCTAGTATTTGCAAATATCGTGGGAGAAAAAGAGATGACACTATTTTCACAGTACGCTTGGTTGTGTATGTTATGGTTTTTGGTGTAGGGGCGAATCTAACTATTTACATCTATGCCTACTACCTTTTACAAATATATTCTCTATCTCGAGATGTTATCTTTTTGAGATGTAAATTTACCTGGTTCATATATTTATAGCATTATATCTCTATTAGCCACCGTTGACCCTGCATTTTTGATGTTTATTGACTTGTTCGGACTTAGGGTTAAAATTGGATCTGACTCTACATAATGTAGACAGATCCGTAATGATGTGAGGTGTATTGTTGTCCATCGAATTAATAATCTTCTAATATTTGCTTCAGAGGCTTCACGGCAAAGCAAGATGATTTTATCTTTGCTTGATTTGGAATCACATTTGCTAAAGTGTACCAACTTACTAATTTTAAGTTCTGTTATGTTTCTCATAACGACAATTTGCGCCATAAAATCCTACTCTACTCTTTCTATCGTCACATGAGTAAAGTTGATTTGTTTTGGTCCTTCGGCGAAAGTTATCCCATTGTAATTACACAAATCACGATTAGATAGATCCATTTGATATTGTACTCGTTAATTTGTTTAGAATATACTTAGATAAAAATATTTATGTGAATGCACAGTGAGCCTCTATCACAATCTTTTCTAGATGTAGATACTTATTCGTTTGTTATCTAATTAATAAGTTTATCTTGTCCTGTGGTTGCTTTTATGTCATCGTAGGTAAAGGGACCCTTAGAATGTTAGAAAACTGTTATGTTGATTATATCCTATAATCCTTTGTTGTAGGTAAGTATAAAAAATCCTGTTTTAAAGCTCAAACTAGACCTATCAATCTATCTTAATGAAAATAACTATCAGATATTGTGGACTGTAGGTACTTTGTTAGAAAACATTTATTAAGTATAGCAAAATCATTATGATAGATAAATGTAATAGATAAAGATCTAGAAATCAATAATAGGATTGAACTATCAAGATAGGATATCTATTGTCTTATAACGATCAAATTTAAACCTGATAAAATTCAATTTGAAAAAATGCTAGTTAATTCGCACTAAGAGACGTCCCTTAGTAAAAGTGACTATTTAACTCCAGTCTAGTTCTTTTGTTTTTCATAATTAAAGGGCTAACTGACGTCTCTAGTTCAAATGTAACCTACCTAAGTAATGACTGTAAAGGTATTTCGTAACCGTATTTTAAAATAAAATAGAATAACAAAGTCGTGAAAAAATACTTGTCAATAAATGTAAGTAGGTAAGTACTTATTTTTTACTCAATCACTGAAAATGTACCCTTTCAATCGTTCATGTACCTACCTATATTTTAAAGTTAATTGATCTATTACTGCTTTACTGTCAAGTTATTTAAAGAGTTACTGTTTTGTGTGTGTTAAACATTATAAATAACCAAATCTGTTGTAAATTGTACATAACTTTATAGAGCCGTATTGTCCGAGTCTTCAAGGCTCGACTAGAACTTCTTTGAACATTCAGTCCTTGTGACAAGCGGTAGATAATAAAAATTATAATATCAAATGTAAATTACATTCATTCTTTTCTCGTTTGCATATTTACTAGGTATTCTCTCATTAACATACCCACAGATTCCATATGTACAAGAAATTCTTAACGAAGTACATAGTAAATGAGAATCGTGCATTGCTGCCCTGATCAGTTCGAGTAGGTATGTCCCACTAATTCGTCTGTTGTAGGACTAAACATTTTCTGGGACGATTTTTACAACTTAGGTAATTACCTGTTTTCTAGAACTATGAGCGTTAAGGGGTTATCAACTCTACAAAAACATTTTCCATTTCCAGTAGGCTGTCTACAAGGTATATAAATAGAAATTAACCTCGAACGCCTTCAAATATCTCAAACTGACTGCATGGATAACATGGATTACTTGTTTAGGTACTAGTATCTATCACGTTCAATATCAGTAACATGAAATCCGTACTGCCACAGGGTTGTCCTTTCGCACTGAGTTTATATCATAAATGCATCGTAGAAATTCGTTTGATGGTAAGTAATGCCAAAGTGATTTATTAGGTAGGTTCTATGATGATGCATTTGTAACATATCTCAGTGATAGCAAAATGTAGTTAAAATCACGTCACCAAGAGATGTTCCCGTAATTATAAGATTCAGAGTACGACTTGTCGTAAAATGGCAAATTTGCTGTGGTAGCTCGTAGCTTGCGCAAAAAACGATGCATTTATTGTTAAAATAAGTTAACTTCTAAGCTATACAATACTTTCTTTATGCCTTGGGGAAATGGAACTAAATCACAAGTACCTAGTAAATTGTAACATATCTGAGGTATGTACCTACATTTCAATGCGCCCAGGGTTGTCCGTTAGTAATACTTCGCAAAATGTTTTCCATTTTCTCTTGTCCAATCAGAATACTAGTATACAATATTTCCTTCGATATGTGTAAAACCGGGCTTTGAGCCCAGTTGTACCTAAACATTTTATAAATGATTCGGACATAGGAAAGTGTAGTTGCCTTGTTATTTTACTTTAAAATAAGCCTTTAATGTATCTAACGTTATGTAGTTAATTTCCTGAACGCAAAAAATGTTCTATGAAATTATATTACGATGTTGAACGAAAATAATTCTATCAGTTAGCAAAAGTCTGATAAAGATATGAATTTTTGCTTTCAAAGTGTGTTTTATTTCTCAATCCAAGACAACCAAATCTAAAATCTATCTAAACATCTATTCATCATCAACATTCAGTTAAGTCCCTAAACATGTTAATAAAAGATAAGACATCCATAAATAAAAACATTTTAATTACACGCTTCGTAAAAATTAGACTGATAATTGGAACAGAGTGAATTAAATGCAAAAATTTATTACAAACGAAGTTTTCCTTACAATATGGTGTAGATGTAGAACGACGGAATCAGTTCATTCACCCCGGGGTGTTAGGTCTGTACAACAGGGTGTGATTTGTTTGTGATTTGTTCATTTGAAGATCTTGCCCTGGTTGAACTTGCGGCCGGCCTTGTCGGCGCCGGACCACGAGAAGTACTGTTGCACCAGGGCCTTGGTCTCTTCACTCGATGAGTCCAGTTTCTTCCAGTCGTATGATTCATAGTCAATCTAAAACAAACACATTCAGATCGTAAACAAAAGCAATTCATATTATAGGACATTATTGTATATTCGAAGAGCTTGCCCTACAGTTATAGCCATCAAATTTCTTTAATTAACCTACCTACATAAAAAAAAGAAATACAAGTATAACCCGCGCAGATAGAAAATTGATTTGTAAATGGCGACGGGTACGTATGGTACGATTGACAAAACAAGGATAAAAGTATAGACAGCGATAGAGAGTGAGCGAGAACGCATGCGAGCGGACGCCATTTATAAATCAATTCTGTAAGTGCGCGGCTTATATAGCATTGTATCACATTCAAAATATTCACTTTATAATTTAAAGAATAATACAAAATAATTAAAATAAAGGTACCTACAAAAATTTTATTTACAATTGTCATGCTATTTTCCAGCTGTAACATGGTTTCGAGTTCCACACACAAAGGACCAACTTTCAGTCTAATTGCGAAAAAGGAGTCCCCAAACGAATAGTTTCGCGTTTTGTACTTTACCAACTAACACATTTTTTGTTGTTTGTGAAATGTTTTTATTAGTTTGTTCATAATAAAGCTACATTATTTTGAGTAATAAACTGACCTGTGTGTCGGGGGACTGCGTGAAGGCGAGGTCGTGTCCCTTCCACACCCACACGCCGGAGATGGTAGAGTCGTTGTCAGTTCCGAACAGACACACAGACGCGAACGCAGTCTTACGCATTCTGTCCAATCGCTGGAACATACCTGGAATATAACAAAATAACCATGTAAAGGTACAAAAATAATCTTGCATGATCTTAATTACATTAAAATTTATTTGGTAATCTTTGCTTTGAGATATCCGTTACTCATCGATGAAGTACCTACTGCCTATAAAATAATCTGTCAGTAAATTTTACCCAAAAAAACATAAAACTTTATATTTATTGTGGATGAGCTGGTTAAGGCTAGCATTCGAGCTCCTTCGTATAAATTTATTTAGAACGCAAAAAAATGCCGAAACCGGGAAGCGATACTGTAAGGAACAAAAATGGTTGCGTGGTCGTTTGGTCTATTGCTTAGTATGAATTTATATGGAGCACTTTACAAATTCGCGACCGTCTGGTCTGAAAATAGTTGCGTGGACGTTTGACAAGATAAATATACATACCAGTGATAAGATTGCAGCTCATGAAGACCTTGGCGAGCTCCTCGGGGTACTTGTACTCTCCGTACCAGATGGAGTAGTTCTCGGGGTCAAACTTGTCCCAGAAGTACGGGATGGACACAGCCTCATCTTCGTTGGAATAGCACCGCTTGAAATCGTCCATCACGAATTTTCTGAAATTGTTATCACCAATATTATTGAGATTCGTTTGTTTGAACAACTCAGGAATTTTCAACTAGACCCATTTGAAAGATATTTAGTTTAAGTATTAGGCTTTCGTATAGCAAAGCTGTCAGCCGTCGCCTTCTAATTTAATAATTATTTAAGAAATTAAGAAACAATACAATATAAAAACACATTATTTGTACACCATAAAACAAAACACAAAAAAGAGACATGTACAATGTGCAGCCTTATCGCTAAGATAAATCGCCCAGAGAATAATTGACAATAATGTCAAATGGATGATGTCAAGTCGATGCAAGTTGCATCCGACAGTTATAACTGTAAGTCATGTAGGGAGGCCTATATCCAGCAGTGGACGTCCAATGGCTGAAATGATGATGAAAATGTCTAGTACTCACTCAGTGGGCAGGTTCTCGGGTTCCTCTGCCGGCGGCGCCTCCTCCTTTACAACCTTCTCAGCCTTTTTGGGCTGTTCTTTCTTCTCCTTCTTGCCTTCAGACTGAAAAAGGACAAAAAATATTGTACAAAATCATTTTACATTTACAAAGTTCTATTCAATTCTATTTTCAAAATACTGTACAAATACAACTAGTTATACTCTATTCTGAAACTTTTTCTACAATACAAATAAAAGCTGCTTTTCCCACAGAGTTGTGCTTATTATTTATCAACTTTTTACGCTTGCGGCTTTGCCTGCGTTATAAAATAATTCAATAATAATAAATAAATAAAACAAAATAAATCTAGTATGTCATGTTGCACATAATGTACTAGCTAAACAAACATCCTATATGTATGTATTTCTATGATGTGTTTGACTAATTACTACATAAGTTGCATGAAACAAGTATAGTTGAAGTGTATAGTATTAGCTCTGGTGCACATGCACACATAATAGTCAAATAAATGTTTTCCACAACTAAAATATTTAAACAACTGAACGAAATTCCAGAGTAGGTAGATGAATGTATAGCACCTTGTAAAAGTAGACAGACAACAGTATCTGAATCTTCTGCTCGGTACCAGTTATTATACCCTGAACTTAGTTTATCCAAGTCACATGACATTGGAAGTTTATATGAATTCAGGGAAATCATAATTACTCAATACTAAAATTAATGAAATTTTTAAGCATGGAAATAATTATTACATTGGTCAATATATACATGTTACTATTGTCTATTATGTGTCTTGCAGTACTTAATGGAGAAGACCTAGCTAACTATATGCAGAGATTAAACTATTTATCTAGATTTACCTTTGACATTGGAAGTTTATATGAATTCAGGGAAATCATAATTACTCAATACTAAAAATAATGAAATTTTTAAGCATGGATATATTACATTAGTCAATATACATGTTACTATTGTCTATTATGTTTCTTGCAGTACTTAATGGAGAAGACCTAGCTAACTATATGCAGAGATTAAACTATTTATCTAGATTTACCTTTGACATTGGAAGTTTATATGAATTCAGGGAAATCATAATTACTCAATACTAAAAATAATGAAATTTTTAAGCATGGAAATATTACATTGGTCAATATACATGTTACTATTGTCTATTATGTTTCTTGCAGTACTTAATGGAGAAGACCTAGCTAACTATATGCAGAGATTAAACTCTATCTAGATTTACCTTCTTTTGTTGTGGCTGCATGTAAAATAAAGAAAAAAATATTTATCGGGTAATAATCATGGTCTGTAAAAATTTGAATAGAAAAAATGGATGAATGTTACCAATCACCGTCACTAATAAACACCTACCTTTTTACCCTGACCGGCGAGTTCTTGGAACTTCTTGGCGTCAAAGACAGCTGCAGCCGAAGCCAGGCTGATGTTGCCGACCACAGCCGACACTTTAGGCTGGTTGGCAACGGTGAGGAACCAGCGCTGCACGTTTACCAGTGAGCTACGGATGCTGGGGTCTAGGACATTCTGAAAATAATGGGAAGTTTATTATTTATCCTGTGCCCATTTCTTGCAATCAAAAATTAATAGTAGTGTCCACAGTAGATTTCCCTTTTTTTCCATTATATGTCATGGGGGATTTTGTATAATCACCAAGCATTATATTGGACCAATAACAATAATAGTCATAATATTCATTTATTGATAAAACATAATAAAGGTCAATTGGTTTTACATTTTAGACATGCATGTCAAGTACTTATGTTATATTTATACAGACATTTAATAATAATAATAGAATCAATAGAATAATGTCAATCATATGCAATTAGGTAGCTCAAAATGTCAACATTTATCACAAATACTTCATTACTCTATCTATAAAATCGTTATAACTATAGAAAGATTGTTCAATGAGAAAATGTTTCAATTGTTTCAATGAGGATGGTTTGGAGACAGTATCATATACGGAAGTGTGGTATAATTATTGGGCTTTCACAAATACACCTGTTAAATATGTTACCTTGAAAGCATGGATGAGCGTGGAGAAAACAATGATGTCGGCCAGGGTGATTCTCTCTGTGACAAGGAAGGTGCGCGTGAGCAGGTGTGAGTCCAGAACTTGCAGGGCAGCAATCAGGTCCTGCTTTGCACGCTCCACATTCTGCAACATCATATCAAAACTTGTTATACATATTTACATTATACTAACACTTACAAGCTCTAGTATTTTGCGTGCATTCAAAGCTAAGGATACTTGCGTATTTAAACACGCATCAAATGAGACTCGAACGCAACCTTGTATTATTTTAACACATTTTGTATACTATATTGAAGTCTCTAGGAGTATAATTTTAAGCATTTAATAATCATCCCTATATAATGTTCCCATTGCTGGAATGAAGACTTCTCTTTCTGACGTGAGAGATTATGCCCTAATTCACCACACTGGCCAAGTTTTAATTAATTTATTTATTTAATACTAGGAAAACTAACAGCACAATCCATATACTATATAAAATAACTAGTTACATAAGGCCAACAAAAAGTTTTCACGATTAGTTTACTCTGTAACTAATCTATAAAAAGTGAGACAACATAACACATAAAACTAAGGAAAATACAAAAGAAACATTGAACAATAACACTGAATAACATTATAAACACAAAATACTGATATATATAGTTTTTCTAATGATTTTACTGATCTGATTGTTTAATGATTGTTTAAATGTTTTTTTAATGGTTGATTGAATTTAATGATATGAAAATTCATACTAGATTAAACCTGGCTGCGCTCGACGCTCGGGTGAAATTTGACGAAATTCTCCATAATCCGAATTTTACGGATATATTATATTGTGACTCAAAATCAATATTTTTTTATTTTTTGTTATTCATATAAGGTTTCGATCGAGTATAACGTACCCCTTGACGAAATTATTAATATAGATATAGAAACATCGAGAGTTGTTTAACTCCTGTGTAAATACGTGAGTAATTCCCGTTTTATAAAATGAATAGATTTAGATAATTCATCGGTAAAAGGATATAACATTATCTTACCACTTTGTTGAACTGCATGATGCCAAGGTAGGGGAACACCCAGGCGCATGAGGCAGGGAGCAGCTCACTGTCGGCCCAGGAGGCCCACTGCCACACGCGCGCCTGTGTCGCCGCGTCACCGCCACGGAGGGCAGCGTCAGACACTGGAATTAAATAAATAAATATTGCTAGACAATTTTACACAACGACATCTAGCCCCGTGGCAAGCTCAAAGCTTGTGTTACGGGTGCTAGATTTCTGATATACTTAATATAATATAGGTACATACATAGATAGATATTTTTTATTATACATATATAACACCCAGACACCAATTGCATCATCATCACTGTTATCTCAGATTATTTTAATGGCTATTTTCTTAACTACTATTATTGTGATTGACTATGAACATGTGATCCTGTAAGTAAGGAATGACTAAGTGACATTTCAATGTATAATTTGATTTAACATAAGGGTAATGTTATTGGAGAAATCTGTACTACTTTTCAAACAATAAATAAATAATGTTTAAAACACTGACCGAGCTCAACATTGCTGACCGAGCTCATCTTTGCTGACCAAGCTAAACAAATCTGCTTTTAGTTTAACAACTGATAGCAGATAACAGCTAAAAAAAATGTTTGCACACAGAATCCACTCCAATTCTGTGTGGAGGTACATTTCCTCCATACATCTACATTGACATCTAGTTGAGTAAGGTATTAGTATATTAATGGCTTTATTAATTGTCTTACACATTTTAATATCTATAACATATCAGTCATGATTAACCCTTAACCTCCTACCACCTATTCTTGTCACACAACCACCTGACATACGTCTCCTAGACGGGCAAGTTAAAATTGCGTTCTATGTAAAATCCAAGGATAAAGTTTCGGTTTTTTAAATAAAATCTATAAAAATACATATCGAAGTATTTATTAAAGTAATAAAAGTGCAGAATAAACAATGTATTTTCTTAATATATTTATTTCTGTAAAACAACTCCTTATTTTAGCTTAAAAAATGTGTTTTTCAAAACACGAGGTCTATAAAAATAATCAATCGAGATAGAAACTTTTTTCTTTCTGTAAATAAAAATAGAATAATCAACAATACATATAAAATAAACACTTCCTCATTATAATCCTTTGTTATCCAAAATTGCAAGGCATCAATCTTATAGATTTTTCCAACGGTGACTGCACATTTTGTGGGAGCATTCAATACAAATTGGTAATTTAGAGATTAAATTATTGGGTCCTGCGTTCTGTTCCTGGTTGAACAGTCTTTTTAGAAGCCAATCTCTCCTTGGAACCGGTTCCACCTGGTAGTGCTGGTGGGGCACAGTCATTGCCGCAGTGAAGGATGCGCCGAAGTGCAGATTGAAAATCACGTTGAATCGTCACGTTGTTTATTGACGCTGCATATGCGGAGCTTCTCTTTCTTCAACTATATGACGCTATAATAATCTCGAGCCTTATGATGGAGGACCGGAAGACCAGCAAAAAATCTTTCCCAAAAAGTTTTTATTCGAGGTCTCGTACAAATTTTTATTATGGGCTCTTCATCTACAGAAAAAATTTTTTGCTCTGCATATAAAACTTCATAGATAGATAGATAGATAGAAAATACTTTATTGCACACCACGAAACAAAAACACACAATACACACTTAAAACTAAAACATTTGGAGTACAATAATCTCAATACTTCATATTGAGATACAATTATACCATGGCTTACTTTAGAATTAGATGTTTCGCCATTCGAATTCGATTCGCAACTATCCTCTACGCTGTACGTTTATTTCCACATCTACCTCACTGCCTTCATCAATTGGTAAGTTTTCGTCATCAGATAGATATTGTTATAATCATGGTTCAATAACTCTATCATTAGAAACCGTTTAAAACTAAAACACACAAAAAACAAAATTTCAAAAAAGTCACACAACCACCTACCACCCGTCTCACAGACGGACAACGACAGTTTTTTACTTACGAATGACAAACGCGTGGACCTCTGACGCTGACGAGCGTTTTAGCGACACTCAGGGACGGGGCAAAAAGGTACAGGAACACACAAGTTGATGCGTGCTTTCCCCGAAAAAATATAAGCGATTTAAATTTGCTTCCGTCTGTGAGACGTATGTCAGGTGGTTAAGGGTTAAGTTTTAATCACATAACACACTAAGTAACTGCCTTTGTTATCATGTGTGTATGAATTTGGTGAGACATGCACTATTTTGGATTATGCAGATTTTATGTTAGAAACATGTTGTTTTGTGCTCTATTATAATTGAAACAATCAATAGAAAACATGTTTACAATAAGCATTTAGCATGATTCACTCCAATTGTTGACAGGATGTTGTCTATAAATAATTAGTTAGACATTTCTTTGGCATTTTTCATAATGAATATAAGTTTGTTTTATGTACTTCTTATATTCTCAGTAAACTTTGTGTTTCTGAATAGCCGTTGCATGCAGTTAAAAACAGATCCAGAAGGAATGAATTACATATTTCAAAGTGCTCGCATATCTCTAAAGCCTGGTCAAGTAGGTAGGTATAGGCATTAGGAAGACTATTAGGGAATAAGGACTAGAAGGCCGTACCTAGACTAGTAAGAAACTAGGATAAAAGTAGATCACTCATATCAAAGAGGCATATAATCTCATTTTGATTCACCTTAAACTTGAAAACTGAGCAAGTAGAGTATTCAGTTCAAAGAATCTTTATTATCTCAGGCAACATAAGTTGTAAATAAGTTAAACTAACTTTATCGCAATAATACATTTTATAAATAGCGTAAACGTTTCGTCTTCTAGGAAACTGATAAGGACTGATGGTTAATCATATGGGAGATCAGCTGTTTAAGTCAAAATAGTGTTTACTATCAACTTTTCTCAAAGAATCTCGGGCATTAACACCGGAGAGTGATCATAATCAGAAGTTAATTGGTTACACTGCATAAAGAGTAGCGAAAACTTGTTTTATAGGTTATTCTTAATCTACATTATAAATGAAGGAATTCTTACCATAGTAAGCAATAGCGTTGCTCTCGGACAGGAGAACCTTTCCGTCGGCACTTTCGTACGCTGGCACCTACAAAACAGCGAATTTTACACGTCACTTATGCAGAACATATGCCAAAACACCACTGATAATTTCACAAAAACTGTCTTCAGAAGGTCTTCCAAGGACACTCACTTTGCCTGCCGGGAACTTCTTGAGGAATGCCTCAGACTTGTTGGTCTCGCCGAACACAAATTTGAGGTCTACTTTCACTTCGGCCCCGGAATATTGTGCGGCGATCAGCGCCTTGTAGGCACGGAAGTTTTCCGGATAAGTATAGAGTACCTACGAAAATAAATGCACCAAATGTTACTTTAATAATAAATAAAGAGTATTCTATTTTAGCGGACAATATAAACATTTGATTACAACGATTTTAGACGATAAAAATTCAACCTACCCCGGCCATGGTTGTATATTCGGAAAGAGAGGGGGGAAAGAAAGAGGCAAGGGGGGACACAGGACTATGACATTGACATTTGAGAAACTTCTGACAAGACAAGGTCATTGAACGTTCTGACTCCGCTTCTTGCCACATCTAGGTGCGATCAGAAATTAGTTAATAAACCCAACCCAATGATTTTATATAGTATAGATATGTTACCTTCATGTAATTGCAGTTTGAAATCTGTTCCGTGAATCCAAAACTGACATAAGATGTCAAATGTTTACTAGTTCATAGAGTAACATTTATATTCGTAGAGTGGACACTTGAGTAAAATGTATAGTAATAGGTAAGAAATTAAACACCTTACAAAAGTAGGTAAATCATATTTATTGAAATTGAAATAATTAATGATAAATTAGTAAAACACACTTTCTAAATACCTTCAAAAAGATTTTATTTATTTATTTTCTGTCTCTTTAAAAGTTTTTTTAATTCGGGGTTATTTTTATGTGCGGAATGGAGACGAATATTTGTGTATTTATGAATTATGGTTTTAATCAAATATACGCGATGATTAAAAATAGGTAGGTATAGTAAAACCATTTCTAAACTGAACGCCCCTCCACCGCGGTTACACGTACATGCAAAAAGGTGTATAGATACAACACACATAAATTGATCTTTGTCATTGGATGTTCATTAACGTATAAGCAAACGGTATCACTTTGACAGACAGATGAGCCAATGTTACAGTAAAGTTGTAGCACGCACACATGTATATTGATGCAATACGTATTTCCTCTCACACGTTGAAATTATCACGGTTTTGTGGAGGGGAGTTCATTTTAAGATTGGATCATCTATACCTGTGTTGAATGTTCGATCAGAATTTACATTTACATCGAATTTACATCGCCATCAATATTCGCATCTACACTAACTAATCTATGTCCGCGCCTCAATTATTATAATTATTTGGAAAAATAAATAATCTAAGTATCTTTGCATACTCGCATGTGATACGAGATTCCTTGTGTTTTGTTTACTTTAGCATCGTAATTGGTACACTTCCGAAACACACACGATGGCATTTTTAATTTGTTTTAGCAAGGACACAATAACCTACGGCATGTCAAGCTCGTGATTGCGCTCGACGCAGACTGACAACTAAAAGTTACAATTGGGTTTTATTTGAGTCTTTACAATGCGCGTGCTTGTAACAAATCTATACTATATAAAATCATTGACCCAACCAATACCTTCTCTAATTTTCTAATCAGACTGTGAACTTAACGTAATTGCAGAAATTCAATTTGTTGAAAAATTTCGAATTATTTTTTTAAATCCCAAGGCTGCTAGTGCACAGTAAATGGCATTTTAAAAAATCTCAAAAATAACCAAGCTAATTTCCCGATAAGGCGATGTGGTCGCTCAGCGACAAAGCCTTGTTCTTGTAATTAAATAAAAAAAACCAAGCTAATGGTAGGCAAGCCATTAATAATAGAAATAAGTTATAGAGGAGTTAAAGTTCGACTTCAAAGTTTGCTAAGTATGAACAGGAATGAGTGAAATAAAATACATACTGTCATTCATTGTTGATGAACATCATTCACTCAGTTTATAATCTGTTAAATTTTATTTAGATCGATGGTGTGAAGGTGTAACAAATTATTTATAATTGAAATTTTAAAGATATTAGGAGCGTAGTGCGATCATATTACCTTAGTGTATTACCGTTTACGTGATTGTTCCAGTGCCTATAATAAATTTCTCACAATGGTAAGTGAAAGATGTGGTAAATCCTTCGTCATGATGTGCTCAATTCCACGGGCTGAACTTTATTGAAGATACACAAAAATTCTAAAAGGAGGGCCGCCGGTGTTTTTACTATTTTATTGAATTGAACTTGGTACTAAGTCTTTAAATTTCTAGTAAGATTTATTTATATTTGAATTAAATAACATAAGTGTTCTTCCAGGGTAACGAAAACTCAATTCCCATGGAACTATGCACCAACTGTAAGTATCATAAATCACTCTGTAGAAAATTATTTTCTACCTTCTATCTTTCCTTCATCCTTTTAAATTTAAAATACTAATTGCTTTCTTGCCTTACAGTAAACTGGCTTTACCAAAGCAAAAAGCTATCTCAATGTAAACTAACAATACCATAAATTTGAATTTGCTTTGTATTCTTAAACTTGTGGAATATAATATCTGTTTTGTATGAGTGTTTTGAATGAGTGAGCTGTGATTAGGGTGTGCAAATAAAGCATAATACGAGGTTTATTTTCAGCGCGTGTTAACTGCATTGATTTTAAGGTGGAGAACTGTGAGTGTCGTAGTGTCACTCGGGTCCGATGTTCATCTCCATGTTAGAGTATCGCACTATTCCATCTACGTCCAGAACAATTTTTCTATAAATAAGAAATGCCTTCATGAGCATTCTAAAATTAATTGATTTTAAAATGTTTATCACCCAATCTGGACCGATATGTTATGATTTATTTTGCCAAAATGTTTCTTTTCCCTGTTTCCTTTGCCTCTTATCTCTGCTTGTCTTTGCTTTCGGAGTATGAATATGTTCTGATGCATAATTTCTCCACCCTGAAGTTACAAAAATTGTTCTGGATATGAGACCTGTGATCCATATTTGTATAGTTAGTGCATCCCGCGGATGTTGGCTGCTAGTTTTAGCCTAGAGAGCTAATGTGATGAATGTTATAGAATGCTATCAGGTTGAGGAATCTATGCAGACGGGGAGGTCACTTGTGGTTCATTGCACCATGTGTAGGGAAATATCTAACTATATGTTAGTATAATTATATTTTAGTTTCTAACAACTCTTCAAAAATAAAACAAAATTTAGTGAAAGAAAAATATAGAAACAAGAATAAAATCAAGCTTTTGTGATGAGTACATTGTTGTGTATGAGACAAATAGGTAGATGATAATGAAATTGGAATTTAAATTGTTATGAAGAAATAAATCTAGGTTTAAACAATTTGTTAATCTTCGAGTTTATTTAGCATTTTTAAAATTAATCTTTTATTAAATTAACCAAACAAAAAGCATGACCATATGTCATACACGAAATCAATATTCTTAGTAGATTTATGTATTATTAAATTCAATATTATAATACTAGTTGTTAGAATGATAAATAGCCTTGCCTAAGTAGGTAAGTTCACACAAAAACTGCACACTGCTAGAGGGAAAATGTTGTTTACACACACCTTACAAATGACCTCTCTTGTGGCTTATAAATATTGTTACTTGTGGACATTTTATAGCTCCAAGTGTTATTAGGTATGTCAAAACGCAAAAAGGTATGTTTACATGCCGTCAATTTACATTGATAAGCCACTGATTAATTCTCGAAGCGAGCTTGTTATGTTGTTTGCATGTAAGCAAGCCTTTTCGTCTATATTTAGATGGGAGTCGCTTCTTCGTCACCCCGGGGCTAAATGCCAGCTAAAGATGTGTTACCCGGTGGAAAGGCCGCTTCGCGCACCAATAACACTAGACTATCGCTTTGTATGTTATTTATAGAACACAGCCAGTTGTGAAGGTCAATTAAAACTGCTCACAACCATAATTTTACGATAACGAAGTTGATCAGCTAACCAAAGTTTAATGTTTGCCGAGCAAACTCTTCCGATCGCGATAAGCCATGGGTTTGAACTTCGTAACTGACTGTTGTTTTAGGTGTTTTCTTGTAAATGTTTAGAAACAATGGCTAAGTAAGTATTCCTGTCGTAAAGTTCAGGTCGTTTAATGACGCCTCAAGTGTTATAAAAACACATCAACAACATAATGACGTACCATTTAAGGTCAGGGATTTTAAGCAATGTTTTTTTGTACAAACTGTGTTAAATAGATGCGTATATGGACTGACGTTTAGGTCAACCGTCTAGATATAATTTTCACTATTATGTTCGTATGTTGCATGGATATTGTGAAACAGAATAGGTGAAACATCTTCAAACTCTTGTGCCGAGTACAGGAATTTGTGGATGGTGGGAATAGCCCTATTGTTTGATGTTTTTGATGTTATAGTTATTGAGGCTTTATGTGACAGTTGACGCCGATGAGATCCGCCGTCTCGGAAAGCGGTTCCGGAAGTTGGATTTGGACAACTCCGGAGCGCTGTCAATTGACGAGTTCATGTCACTACCGGAGTTGCAGCAGAATCCGCTGGTTCAACGCGTGATCGACATCTTTGACGCCGACGGCAATGGCGAGGTGAGTTATTCAGCGCGATGTTTTCTCTCAAAATAAATATGTTTATCAGATAAGTATGTATAAGGTAGAACCTAGGCGTTGTTTTTTCAGAAATCAGGATGATTAATCATTATATATCTATCTATATCAAGCAATAAATAAAATAAATAATAAGCCCCACTACGGGGGGGGGGGGGGGGCGTTATATGTTCGGCCCAATATAATCTACATAATAGGGCATTGATCCAACGTCAATCATCTAAATCAGTGAATTAGGTAGGCACTTAACTTGTCGAATGGTGAAGAGATGAGCTATCTAAGAGATCATACAAAAATATCTAGAAAAACTAGATTTTCGATTACACGTTAGATCTGATGTGAAACCACGATATTTAAGTTCCGCTAGGTGAACCTTGAGAAGATTAAAATAATGTTCCTACTTTCTCTATTTAAATATCGATTGCCATGCATCCTCTATTATAAAAGTAGGTTAATAGGTCTATTACCTATCGAGGCCATTTCAAAATTCCAGTTAGCCTTCAGCCCCTGGAGACCATTAAACAATAAAATATAAATGTTTACCTTCACATGTGTATCGTTCACGTTTACAGTTTATTTAACTAACATCATTTAAGCACATAAAATGACATATTGTATGAACTTGTTAAACTTTCGCGATTTGTTAACTAGTTTTTGTTTTACGGCATCGGAGTTCATCAGGTCTTCCGTGACTACAAGCGATCGCAAAGCGCTTGAAACGTCGGAATCGCATAAATACGCGATAAAGACCCGTTATAATTTCTTAATTATAATGAGGTATGTCTGTAAAGCCACTTGAGTATGCAGTGCCGATCTTGTATATGAGATAGTAGTGATTTGATAACACCAATTAAGCTTAAGTATCAGAAGGCGCCTTCTCGAAGTAAAATTTCGTACACAATATATTATTATATGGATGCGGAAGTATGGTCCTGACTCTAAATCTGTCGGTCTAGCTACTGTAGTATGATCAGGGACCGAAAATTCTTGCGTTGTAGTGTTGTAGAAGGTCAATTCCTAACCAACAGTGGATGTTCAAACAGGCTGAAATGATGCTGATAATCAGGCAGCAGGCACATAAAGATGCAATATGTCCAGATGTCCCAAGAGCAATGATAAAATTGAAATAAATAAATTCATATTGTTGGAAATGTTGGACAATAATTAACACACCAATATCTAGCCTCGTGGTAAGCTCGAAGCGTGTTATGGGTACTAGATATCTGATATGCGTATTTAAAGTAATATGCATACATAGATATTCTTTCCATCTGCGAAACGTATAATTTTTGTAGAGGCGGGAGTCGAACCCGCAGCCTCCTGCGTCGCAGGCAGACATTCCCCCGCTACGCTACAAAGGTTAATTAGGCACAATAATCTATTTCAGGTGGACTTCAAAGAGTTCATCCAGGGTGTTTCGCAGTTCAGCGTGAAAGGCGACAAACTGTCAAAGCTCCGTTTTGCCTTCCGCATCTACGATATGGACAATGATGGGTTTATCTCGAACGGGGAACTGTTCCAAGTAAGTTAACTCAGCATTATATTAAATCTATGATTTGTACTCAAAGTTCTTGCCACAGATTACATTATCAGCTAACAAGTGTAAGAATAAAAGAATCGTCATGCCAACCACTATACTCTAAGAAAAAAAATATTAGGGCTCACGCACACGAGCCACCGGCCACAACCACAAAACGCCGCCACTGGCATATTTCCTGTAATTTTCATACATTTTATATGGACTCGCCGCACACGGTTGGCGCCGGTGGCGGCCACACGCTTCACGCTTCTAGCTTCTCGTGGCGGCGTTTGTGGCTGTGGCGAGTGGCTCGTGTGCGGCCAGGCTTAGACAAAACATAATATCAAAGTCGAATTAAGCTGCTGAGAATTACGTTCATTGTATTTAATCCAGAATTACGTGAAATTCTTTACAATTTATTATGCAATAATGATAAATTTCGCGCTTTGGGTAATATTATTTTTAGGGGCCAGATAACATAAAAGTAAACATTTTGATACTAGTCATTAACATGCATGTTTCGTGACGGAGGTACTTACGATAAAGATACGGCTTCATTCGGTTCACTTTTTGCATTGTCGTTAACTTCAGGTCCTCAAAATGATGGTCGGCAACAATCTGAAAGACACACAGCTGCAGCAAATCGTCGACAAAACCATCCTATTCGCCGACAAAGACGAGGACGGAAAGATATCTTTCGAAGAGTTCTGCAATGTGGTTGGCAACACTGACATCCACAAAAAGATGGTTGTTGACGTTTAACTGTCAGATCTGACGCTTTTCTACCGGATCTGGCGCTTAGGCTGTCGCATCCAACGTTTCCCGTTCGAAAGAGCGAATTATTTCATTCTCTAGCTAGAACACTATTCAATTGCGATGGCGGTTGCCCTGAGGAATTTTTAACTAACCTCTTTTTAAAGTTTTTCTATATTATGTCTTATAATTTTTACAAGGTCTAGGAGTCAATGAACTTTGAATTCTTTATTCTATTTTTTTTTAATCGTTTTCTTTATTGTATCATGAATTTAATCTACGTAGATATAAGAGTATTACAATCGAATATTTCGTTTTATAAGTTAAATCAATTACTTATAGTTGTGTTTACAATCTTCCATTATACGTGTTAGCGAGTCTCATTCTTATTCTGTGCCTTTAAAATCGTGTCTCGTTGGTGTTTTAATTAAGGTGTTTAATGCTTAGGATCGTTAAGTAACAGATTCCTGACATTTTACCATCTAAGTGATTCCAATTTAGCTGTGGTTAATTGTAACTTTATAATGTGCCATAACAATATACATAATCATTATCTAATTAAATACCTCGGCTGGTACGAGTAAGTATTAAGTTAGATATTTCTATCTAAAGTACCTTATCGTTGACACTATAAAGTTGAAAATTATGTATTTCTTGTTGGATTCTGAATATGTAAATAATCGTTTTGCCGCTGGATCGGCCGGTAAGGATAAAACAATGTGACTCGTAATCTTGCGTCGTCGTTTAAATACAAGAAGGTACATAATAATTACATAGTACTGTGAACTACTTTGGTACATATTACTGTTTCCAAGGTTAAAGTTGATAACAAATTCCATGTATAGATCATTACAAATGCGATTATTTAAATAAGAATTACTCCATCGTGCGAGAATGACAATTGGCGTGAAAATAGAAGCGCAAATACTTTGGCAATCATACACTTTAAATGTATATTCATAGATACTATTGTGAACTAGGCAGATTGTGGCCCCAAAGAATATAATCAGATTATATTACAATTCATTATTCAAACATTTATATCTTATACAATTTCGGAAAACAAAATATTCCTCTTGGCATCCTGCCACCGCGCAATCTATTCATTTTAACTCTATTAACCTAAGATTATACATTATACTAGTTATACAACATTTAAAACTTTTATTGTAGTCGAATAATAGATTTTTTATATTAATTTTGTTGTGTTGCGAATAGTTTAGTTGTTATTTAGTATTTTATTTGTAACTTACTTAATTTCAGTCGCACTGTAGTGCTCTGTGAAGCCAGTGATTACTGTGTCTAGTGGAGTAGAAATATTCTTAAATAGTCTTATAAATCAGCCTTAATAGTTCTGTAGTTTCGAATTATTGCACATCGGATGGTACAGTCAGCAAAGAATATTCAATTGATGTAAAATATTTGTCACCTGACTGTACCACTGCCGAGTCACAATATTAAACAATACCGTAATCTTTCTACTCTTTATACTGAACGTATCGCCTTACCGAATTCTATACTTATACAATTTTATGAAGTTAGCTTGTTTTAGGTACTTATCTTTCGACTTTGTATGTGAATTGTAGTGTGTTTGTAGCTTGCTAGTCTTGTAACTTAACGGCAGGGATAAGAGAGAACATTTTGAATTATTCGATTTTCCGTACATTATTTACGTAGAAATCGACAGAGACTACAAAGTAGTTATTTACGATTAAATCTGAAATATCAGGATATAATCAGATTCAGATTGATTGTTTCTTATCCCTGTTGCCTTAAAGGCATGCCAGGCCCCTAAAGTAGCTGTGAGAGTGAATCTATCCCTATCCTTTACCTTTTCCCTTCACAGATCTTCCAAGCTATCCAGCAGTATAAGGCCAGACTCTAAGCAGTCGACTCTAACATAGATCTTATTTCGTTGATTGTACAAACTAAATAACAATCAATTTTAAATTATACCTACCTATTAGTTCATATTCTATCTGCTTTGCACAGCATAATTATCTTGTAGAGTTGTTACAATCAAGCAAAGTAATAGGTACTTGTTTAACCTTCTGAATAGATATTCATGTAACAGGCGCGCGTGGAATATTGTTGAGCCTATAGGTATTCAATATTTAGGTTGTTTGACTACTATAAAGGAAGAATTTTTTTGCCTCTCCATAGGTTAATGTTAAAATACCAACCACCTTACTTTAGTTGACAAACTATTATTGAATTTTCTTGTAAAATTATGCTGTGCATTCGCTCATTTAATGTGGATATAAGAAGTAGTTTTAGGAATGTTTTATTTTGTATTTTAACAATGGACACTGTAGTGTTTTTTCCTAAGTAAAGAATGTAAAGTGTTCTATAGATAAGAGTAGGGAGGGAGTTATTTGCAAGGTTAAAACTTTTAGTCACCAGTGTTTGTTATACCAGCTAATATTAACTAGATTAACACTATTTGCAAATTGACGATACTATACTATGAATGCCCACTGCCAGAGTCAAAATTATATCTCTAAAAGCATAACACTATTATGTGTAGGTATGTGTTTTTAGAGCTTGGGCATTTAATGTGTTATATTAAACAGATCGTCTAAGTACCTGCCTACTCATATCTGTAGGTACAGCAGTTTAAGCCTAGTGATTTATTTGTAATTTTGTGCTAATTATAATGCATGGTATATAAACAAGGTATTTTACCTCCTTAAAAAGTGCCATCACTTGAAAAAATCTTAATCATTAATGTAGGTAAGATACCTTTTGTTCTGAGAATGAATTGAAGCACCAATAATGCCCTAGTGGCGTTATTTAGCTGTCGCACGAAAATCTTAATGTCTAGTCACAGCTGTTGTGCATTATACAAACTATTATACTGATAAGAGTGCCACAGAGACCATTATTCATTTGACTGTCTTTGTTAAATAAACCTTGCCTCAGAAACTGTGAAATGTTATGTCTCTGTGGTAAGTTGATAGTTAGCAGTATTTATGGTTAACTTCTAGAGAATGTATTATGTAGGTATTGTTCACAGCTTTAACAAATTGATGTTTAGCAATATTAATATTCTAAAGCCTTATTATGGGGACAGGGATTTCATTGACATACAGTTATTATTTATGGTTAAATAGTAAAATATTATGTACTTGTTTTTTTATATTATGCTTTATTTATAATAACCATATTTGGTTTAATTGAAATTTATAATTTGCGATTGGAAATAAAAATAATATCTGTCTGTCTGAAATTGCCCTATCCTCACTAAAGTGAACTGTCCTATTTTACTGATAATTTAGATACTGCGAAGACTATCATTGTCGTGTTGTCTGCTCATCTCCATTGGTAGATAGATTGTCTATTATTAAGTCTACTCTAAAGTGGAACTGAATAAGTTTTATTAAATTTTCAAATTTCAATCAAATAGTGTTTTTATTTATTTTGGATAATTTTACTTATCCTCTATTTAAAATAATTGGAATATGGTGAGATACCTTATTTAATTTACCTCCAATACAAAAGTTAATTGGTGGCATATCTTATTGGGCAACTTAGCCTACTTTTAGAATTAACTGGTAAAGTTAAAGACAGGAATGAACTATCAATACATAATTTATTTACACTAATATTTACTAATTAAATACATCTATACAAATCTAGTAGCTATGGATAGTAACTTAGTGTAATCAGCACCTTTAGAATGAGTTTTCTCTTTTAGTATAGTTCTCAGAATAGTGGGAATTGGTACATGGATTCTGGTTCCCAATGGGGTACCATTGTCATCAATAAGAACAACATTGTTACTATCAAATTTTGGTACTTTTACATTTTGCGTTTGCTTCATTCCGACGAGAATCCCTTTTTTCTTCTGACCCTTTATAGCTACCATTACTCTATCTCCGATGAAACCAATACCTGGAAATAATATTGGTAAAAAGTTAGTTATTTTCAGCGTGTGTGGCGAGTATAAAGTTTAAGTTTTAATACACGAGATGCTAGTCCGTTCCAGGTGTAAAACACCACTAGCATTAATCAAAGTACTATTATGGCTGGACAAGTGGGTGTTAGTCTTAATATAAATAAAGTTATTCTCGCCAAGTCAGAAGTGAATGCAGATATAATTTGGTCGCTAATGAGAATTTACTTACGTCTCTTGTTATAAACATGGATTATTTTAGGTGGTTTGCCTTCAGCCATCGCTCGTTTACCAATTTCTGAGTTATCGACGACTCTTAGTCGAGTTAGTAATTGAACTTCGCTTAGTCGGGGTGTAGTATGAAACCCACATGTGAAATTAATAGGTTTTAGTTTAGAAATCAGAGATTTCAACATATTTGCTGCTTTTGATTTGACCCACTGAGAAAAACCAAGAAAGAACCCTTTTCAAAACAAACAATTTTGAGGTTAGGTTTCATTTGATTGACGTTGACGTTGATATGGCAAAATCAGTTGACGTTGACAGATAACAAAATAAATAAAATAATTCGAGATGCATCTTGTCAAGTTGTCACGTTCGCCAAAAATAAAGAAGAGAGAGCTTAGCTTAGCTTTTTGAAAACATAAAAAAATATAGGCATAGCTTTGTACGAATTCAAATTAACTAAGTAAGTAAGTAATTTTGTTTTTAAAACACTCAGGTTAATTTTTATGATGTAACAGTAAGATGGTCCAGCCATTAGCCCTACCAACAATGGACACTGCTGCCTGTCTGGTAGGTAGGCAGTTATACCTACAAATATCACCACCCACAGGTATAAGAATAAGATAAGAAACCTTTAAAGATGAAAGACCCGGATAGGCACAGCAAAAGCGTAATCAAATTGTCATTATTCGGTTGATAACCTACCTATCTACCTAATAATCATTTTTTTAATCATTTATTTTAAGGGTTTGTTCAAGATTGAACATGTCACCCTGTTGGTACACAGAAAATAATCATATTAATTACATTTTAGGTGTATCTACAATGATCGTAACTCCTAATCCTTTACCTACTTAAACGTAAGCATTAGTGCATAAGTCATTTCTAACATGCTTATGACAATATAGTGGTTGCTAATAAAAGTTATTACATATTTCAAGTTAAACAAGACACCTACTCAAATTAACAAAAGGTTAAAATTATATTTAATACCGACATCGGCCTTCTATCTTACCTCTTGTGAAATTTTGATTAAAGTTGTGGAATCCGATACTTTTCAAGAAAGGAATCTCAAAGAAAGTCTTCAATTGCGAACGGAAATAGGATTCAATAATTTTGCCGAATGAAAGGCGTATTGATTACACAATCAGTCGCTGGTATTGATTGAGCCATCGTTAGGGTCGCGACAATGATTAAAGAACGAAACCCAATAACCGGTGGAATAAGTTTGGGGCACCTGCCTTTCACGATAAAAAAACAGACATAAGACAAAATGCTCAACTTTCTACGTGTTGGTCCAATTAAAGAAGTAAAGGGAAGTTTGACTTTAATTCCAAACGTATTGTAGCTTTGAACTGAGCCAAGAACTTTGCGGCTGAAACTATATTGAGCCGAACCGCCAACAGCTTTGCTTGTGTTTTTTACATACCTACATATCTAATAAGTACCTATTTAGATTGTTGTTATATTATTTAATTTTTGCTATATTATAGTTTATATAATAGATAGATATAGCCAGCCTACTTCGATACATTGTTCTTACTATTCAACACAAGAATCATGAACTGATATTTAGATAATAAATTGACTATTATAACGAAAGAGGTGGATAAACATGAGTAACGTGTCTACGTTTAATGGTAATGACCACAGACAAAGTCCCAGGCAGAAGGTAGTTCATTATAAATGGTTCGTTTCATTTCATCCGGCGATATTGTGTGGCTGTCCAAACAATCCCACCTCCCATCCGGATCCATTACCGACGTCTTGAACAGACGAACACTTTATTCTGTTTGTTTTGTGTGCTTTCGTCATGTCACGGCTTTTATTAGGACAATGCGCCTTTTAGTGATCTATTAGGTAGTTTTTATTCTGCCTATTCTTGAATTACGGATTCCTATTTTTATTATGTTAGAAGTTTTGAATAAGATTTAGGAAGTACTTAATTGCATATTATATGAACAATTAAATTATTTTTATTACGAACTGGTAAGTTTAATACTAGATAATTAATACCTTAGCTTAGGTAGGTAGGTACCTACTTACTAGTATGTATCAAATACCTATCTAGATTTTCTAGAATCTTCATAAATCTTCTACTGGGGAGAACCATGTCCAGTAATGGGACGTAATATAATATGGGTTGTTATGATGGTAGGTAATTAATGTTTTAGTTTAGAGTATTCATAGGTACATCAACATTTATTTATTACGAGCTGTGCTGTTTCGGTTAATTGGCTTTAGAGTATTAACTCTAAGGGAACCTTTGTGAAGGAAATAAATGAATCTTTTATTTATTTATTTATTAGAGTTATGGAGAACATTGGTACATACATACCTAAATAGAAAAAAATATCAAAAATCGTCAAGTTAGTTTCAGTAATGAGCCTTTACACAATATCTCTGAAAACAAATTAACTTAGTTACTCCATGAGGTCGGTCCCTTACAGATTAATTATTAGTAAAGATATCCTTACAAAAGTAACAGGTTAGAAAAACGCTATTGCTGCTCACATAGATTAGTGTGGTACCTAATATTAGGTAGGTATCTAACTCATAGGTACCTACTCATAACCTACTAGTTATCTTAACTAGTTATAGGTACCTACTCGTACAATCTTATCTAGTTAGTTGCTTGTCTACATCTTGTCATCCTTTTTGCAGTTAGTTAGCCAAAAAGTATGAACTCTTAATTATCACAACAAAATGGTGAGATGAACTCTTTTAATTACCTCAGCAAGATGGTGGGGTAGTTCCACCGCACTCCAAGAATGTATTCCACCGGACTCAAGTTTTTATTACCCATATTATTATTAAAAGTTATAAGTACCATATTGATTCCACCGCACTCCAAAATGAAAAAGATAGCGTCAGCAAAAAAAGGTAACATTAGTTGTTTATTTTTGTAAGAACAAGTACAAATTAATTTCGTTAATATTTTTATAACGTGGATTCATCTTGTTTGTCAAAAATGCTCAAAGTTTGGGAATGGGATTATTGGAGCTGTTATTTAAACTTAAAGAAGAAGCTTTGTATCAGCAAAAGTATCGTCAACCAAACCATCGAAAGCCGAAATCAATCAAGAGAGACACGCAATTCAAAAGTATAATACTTAATTATCGCACAGGTTAATCCAATTTATATCAAACGATAAATGATTTTAAAAAAATTATTTAGAACAATATTTACAAAATGTATGATGTTGTGTTGTGATTTTTAAAACTGTTTTAAAAATCACAACACAACATCTAATAACAACAATTAGGTTTAAAAAACTTTCTAATCTGAAGCTGTGATTTTATAAATTGTTTATTTACTGAAGAACTGATTATTTATTCGTGACTGATTATTTTATTATAGAGTATTATTTAGAAGGCATTGGTGTTGTAGTTTTAAGAAAACTTTTAATCTGAAGCTGTGATTTTTTATGTTTATTTACTTTAATTATAAGAGAGACTGATTATTTTTTCGTAACTGCTATTTTATTATATAGTTTTAATTTGTATTTGTATTGTAGTTTTAAGAAAACTTTTCTAATCTGAAGCTGTGATTTTTGTTTTTACATTATTTTTAAGAAATAATTATGATGATAACTTAATTATTGACTGAATAAACATATTTGAGGTACCTACATCTTTTATTATTTTTTTCACGTACCGTAGGTAATGTTTCATGCCAAATATATTTTTTGCTAACTCTACTCAAAATTGCTTGGAGCGCAGTGGAACTAAAATATTCGAATATTTTATTACTTAAAAATTCTTGGAGCACAGTGGAATCAATGTATGAACTTTAAAATTTTGAGAACAATAGGATTTGGAGCGCGGTGGAACTACCCGATGGTGAGATGTGATGCAGTCAAAGGTATTGTTCGCGCGCATTCGTCTAAGTAAATCCCGCGCTGCGTTTTTTCCGCCATTTTGAAAGAGGTGGCGAATCGAATAATGGAGAAATAATTTAATCAGGCTCTGATATAACCTTTTTAGGTTTTATGTGGTTCAGTTAGGGTTTGTTTTTGTGTGTTTTGTGCACCGGGGGGGTGGTAAAAAAGTGTGGTCCTCGTGTGTGCAGCCGCACCGACCCCCTCGCTTGAGACGCCACAAATTGAAATGAAATTGCATAATTTGGGTTCCGCCGGCGGGATTTTTGCGCCTAATGAACTCCCATTTAAGTTCTATTCAAAATAAATAAATCTTAATTTTTAGGAACAGGTTTGCTTCTGAGTTCGTTTTCGTTTATGTTGAACAGTCATTAGAATCTATTTTATGGATTAGGCTACTTTATTTTTCCCGCACGGTAAGTAGGTACCTATGTTATTTCCACGGAATGCAATATTCAGCGGCGTTATACCTACTAAGTTACCTAACTAGGTAGGTACCTAACTTACGATACTGACGATTTTTTGAAGTTTTTTCTGTAATACTCTTATACTCTTAGATAAATAACTCTTATACAGTCAGCAGGAAAAGTCATCTTATTAATGAGGCACCACGCCTGGGACAAACCTATCCTCTCAATATACCTACTTAATCGACTGTATTCATAGAAAATAATCTCTGGAGTAAAATAACGGGTTTGCTTACGATGTTTTCGAGATGATTCTATAATAATTATTATTAGATAATAATTACTATTAGGTAACTACTGGATTAATTATTTCATGAACCTACCTACTCAATTTTTTTAATGCGTTTATGTTTTTACATAACAAACTCTTAAATAACGCTTCATTCTTCATTTTAGGTTCAGGAAAACCTATTTGTTCTGACAAAGTAAAGCCGAAACTTTGCATTTAAAAAACTTTAATTATGGCGATCCACTTATCCCTTCATTACGTGAACAACAGCAAAGAATGGAAAAATAATTCCTGTTTTAAGCGGAATATTCCCCAATGATTAAAGCTTGCGTTTCATGCTTATTTCATACACATTCTATGACGAGTCCATCATTAGAAAAATAGAACAGAAACATTGATACCTAGGATAGGTACATAATTCAGTTTTAAGTCAAAGTAAAATAATAGTTAAGTATACCTACCTAATATTTTTAATTTTTTAACACGCAACACTACCACTTCACGACGAACAAAAAGTATCTGCCTAGGTCTATTAATTGCAAATATGAAGCGGCAAAACTCTGTCGGTCAAATGATCCTTGATTATTTAAAAATGTTGTTCCTAATTATATTCTCACAGTAATAATACGTAGGTACCTATATCCTACGATAATCTTTAAACCAGTTAGGAATATGTTTTCATGTATAACTAGGTTTACTTCATAATCCATAGACCAGGGTATTTATTTTTTTAAAGGGAAAAAAATAATATTACCTAGGTTGAAACCCATTATAAAAGGTGGGGAATATGATAATATCCTTTTCTAATGGGTTTCATCCTACTACTATTTTTTCCGTTTTTGACCATTTTTGAAGGCATCGATCGGCACTGCTCTAATAGTAGGTAACCATATTGAAAATAAATATTAAGTACCTATCCTAAAATATCAATATTATGTTACGTGTTTAATGAATATAAACAGAAGGTAAGCCTGTAATATAAATATAGTAAAACCATTTTTAAACTGAACGCCCCTCCACCGCGGTTACGACTGGATCATCTCTACCTATAATTAAAAAGTCGCGTAGAGTAGATAATACAAACTTAGAGAGAGAAAAGAGTTCCTTCCGATTTGCCTCTTGGGGTCGTAACCCAAAAAATCATTTGCATGTACGTGTAACCGCGGTGGAGGGGCGTTCATTTTAAAAATGGTTTTACTTTACCTATTTATTAATTGATTTTATAAAATGCTTAGTAGGTAAAACCTTAAACTCTTTGTTGAAGACCAAAAAGTTTCATGATTAATGCGTACCGCCTGTGTGTTGGGCCATAGGAATATTTCCCCAATGATTATGGCGGGCACTTCACTCTGCTCTCCATTATGCAGTACTGTAATCATGAAACTATCCACCTACCTTCCTACCCCTATGAAACGAAAAATATGAAAATCTACGTTACTTTTTGTGAATTTTTGCCGTAGCTTGAATCTGATTATATGAATGTTTTTTTCTTTTAGAATGGTCTTGAAGTTGTAAAAATGTAATATATCTAATACCTACTCGTAGTTTGACGAATTCAGTTGGTGGTTTTTTTTTTTGGCATTGGGTAAAAATTAATTCTATAATATTTAACATTTAGAATTTGTTGATTGAAGATTTTAATATTTTATATCACCGGGTCGGCTAGTCATTGAATAAGTATGTCTATAGTAACGAAACGCAAACGCACGCGTTTTCCACTGCGTTCTAGACCCCCCACAAACTCGCCCACATAATTATTTAAGTTAATGATACCCAAACACACCTTGCCATAAATGATTTCTTTTACCCTGCGTGCGAAAGGGATGATCATATAATGAGCTGTGATAGGGAATGAGATGGGAGATGGGGTGTTGCCCCCCCATCTACCTTATGCTGGATTTTAGTATTCGAAAAGCGGTGAGATGTTTTTAATCTGGTTTTGCTTATATAAAGCTATATAATACTCATGTATTTCGTTAATGATACGCACACTGGTTCTTGATGTTTGAGTACATTGAAAGCAAACTCTTTTGACGTTTTAAAGTAATTTGTTTGAAACTAGCTTTTGCTTTTAGATTTATTTCTGTAGAGGAAATAATGACGTATTGTTTATTATTATACCATATTATATAATTATGCATTGATCATTAAAATGATTTATACGTACATTGTTACCTATATAAATATAAATTTATCATTAATAAAAAAATAGCTAAATTAAAGCCTCCTGAGCTCTCCTGCCTCCTGCCGCTTTAATTTGGTTAAAGTGGGTATTCACGTAGGACATAATTATCATAAATACCTACGAGTAAGTAGGTACCTAATATAAAAATAATGAAATAAAATAAATATTGCTAGACAATTCACACAGCTTGCCCCGTGGTAGCGTGGTAATATGTTAATATGGACATACCTATACATACAGAGATACAAAACATATAACCTAAGAGCCCGTGATGGCCAGACCTTCCTTTAATTCACAAGCGTGAAAATTCTTTCATGTGTATGTCTAACATAGGTAAGAATAACCCCCAAACATGAAACCTGGATCGCGGTTCCTTTGGGAGATAACAACCTTTTACCTGTTATCTCCCAAAGGAACCACGATCCAGGTTTCATGTTTGGGGGTTATTCTTACCTATGTAAGACATACACATAAAATAATTTTCACGCTTCAGAATTAAAGGAAGGTCTGGCCATCACAGGTTATTAGTCTATACTAAGAGCCCGGTCTGGCCAGACCTTCCTTTAATTCACAAGCGTGAAAATTCTTTCATGTGTATGTCTAACATAGGTAAGAATAACCCCCAAACATGAAACCTGGATCGTGGTTCCTTTGGGAGATAACAGGTAAAAGGTTGTTATCTCCCAAAGGAACCGCGATCCAGGTTTCATGTTTGGGGGTTATTCTTACCTATGTTAGACATACACATGAAAGAATTTTCACGCTTGTGAATTAAAGGAAGGTCTGGCCATCACAGGCTCTTGGTCCAATAGTCTAGCCCAAAGTAGTACCTACCTACCGATCTGTAAGAAAAGTCTGTTTGAACAAATATTCTCATTCTCTTCTTCTTAGCCTGACGTGTAACGTCGTTGATCATATTTATCATAAACTATAGGTACTAGCCATCCGCAACGGCTTCGTTCGCTTTCAATGACCTTTTAAACCTTCCTTGGGCTACTACAAATACCAAAATCAGTTAAATTGGCAGGACCGTTCTCGAATTTTAGCGAGACTAACGAACAGCAATAGATTTTTATATACAGGGTGGAATTTTGTAATGTCACCTGGAGGGAAAGTACTCTTAATGCTGTAGATACAAAATTTTTCTCAAAGAAAACATTCCTTTATTTTTGAAAAGAAACAAAACTGCATTTCAAGATTTTGCTAAATTCGCTTGTCACACCCAGGGAATCGAACCGACTAGAATCTGTAAAAATTACACCCTGTACTTTTATTGCATCGATCGTTAGGGTCAATTATAAGGATGTAATCCCCCTAACAAACAAGTTAAATTAAATGAAAGGAAAACCATGAAATCTGGACTTTTAAATTCAATGGGTTTAGTTAAAGCATTAAAGCACTTATACTGAAAGATCCATCTGTTGATTATGTTAGTAATTAATAATTATCATTGACGTCTTTTCTCCATTAAAATTAGACGATTGCAATTTACACGTATTTGTAATGCGGACTCCTTTCTTGGATGCGACATAACTGCGTGTATGAATGGTAGTTTATGGAATGTAAACGAGTTGAGAGTGGAAGTTCAGAATACGATTCATAATATTCACCACAACACCTTATTAAAGGTAACTAGAAATGAATTCGTTAGGAGAATAAATTTGTGTATCCAAGAAAACGGAGCCCATTTCGAGCAACTAATTAGTTAGTTCACCATTTCTTGTAAATAAATAAAATTATTTAAAACTTCATGGTTTTCCTTCCATTTAATTTATCAAGTTTTTTACAGAGATTTCATCTTTATAATTGACCCTAACGATCGATGCAATAAAAGTACAGGGTGTAATTTTTACAGATTTTAGTCGGTTCGATTCCCGGGTGTGACAAGCGAATTTAGGAAAATCTTGAAATGCAGTTTTGTTTCTTTTCAAAAATAAAGGAATGTTTTCTTTGAGTGAAATTTTGTATCTACAGCATTAAGAGTACTTTCCCTCCAGGTGGCATTACAAAATTCCACCCTGTATAACCTTACGAACCATCATCGGCCACATCGATACTTTCCATCAGGTGAGATTGTGGTCAAGCAAGGGTCTAAAAAAAGTCCCGTGCCTACGTTAAATTCATTGATCATTGAAAAAAACATTTTCTTAATTTTCTATCGATAATTGTGGACAGCATAATTATTAGACGTGTAAAAATATCTTACCAATAAATTTAAAATTGATTATTCAACTCGTCTACGTTCTCATTTCTTAATTTTCACACCTAGGCTTTCGTTATTAATAACTTTAAAAAATATACCTTATTAACATTTTACCAAAATACTTTTTTATTTACCTACCACGACTTTGCGCGGGGGAAAAAATAGTTAGGTTTTAATTATTAGATTGTTTTGAACTGTTTATAAATTGATTAGTTATGTGTAGGTATTCATCGTGTAAATATAAACATAAAAGATAAATTATCATAGAAATATAAAAAAAATTAAATGAACTGAATATTAACCTAACTAAATGATGCTCCCATGTAATTTTCATACGTTTAAATTATAAATACCTATATGAACACAATAACTCATCATAGATTCTCAGAGAAAATGAATGCATGAATGTGAATTATATAAAAGAGGGATGGCAGATTATATTATGCATAATGTAGGCGTATAACTATAATATCGCTAGACAAAATAATGCCTTTGATTTAATCTCAAGCAGATCTGCATGCGGTAGGTACCTAAGTGTTACTTACTTCAATCATTACGAAAAATCATTATAAATAGAATACCATATACCATAACACCCCTATTCACGTTCCCACTGCTGGGACACAGGGACTTCTCTCTTGACGAGAGAGATTAGGCCTTAATTCACCACGCTGGCCAAGTGCGGGTTGGTGAATGACACATGTCCTTCAAACTTTTCAAAGTTCTCAGAACATGCCGGTTTCCTCACGATGTTTTCCTTCACCGTTAGAGCACGTGTTTTTAAAGCACACATAATTTTCCAAGAAGAAAAATCAGAGGTGAGCGGCGGGGTTTGAACCCACGACCTTCGGAATGAAAGTCGAGTGTGCTCCCACTTAGCCAACACGGCAGGATAAATAGAATAATTTAACAAAATTAAAATAAGAAAGTAACATTATTACATTCGATTTTATGGAACCATGAATCTTTCTAAAAAATGCCATGGGCAGCAGCGTCGTTCTGTAAGCTATACAAACTTAGGAGTAAGTACGTCGAACTATAAGGTTTTATAAGATTTACCTTGATAAAGATCAAATTATTTCCCTTAGAAACCTTGTGAATAATAAATAAAAATCACTTGAAATGTTGATGATTGGCCGATGTCATATAGTTTGTGCTTCAAGAGGTAGTAGGAAATGAAGAGTTCTCAGATATATCTGTCCATGTCTATATGTATCTTCCACTAGATATGTACATATTTTTGCAATATATCAACTGTAACACAAGCTTCGACCTTACCAAAGGGTTGCGGTATGAGTTACGAAGTGAACTCTGCTGAATCACGGCTGATGCTTGTCGCTTCAACACTCTTATCTCTAGAATGGAAACTACAATGATGAGCTAATCATTAGCTTACACAAGTTTTTTTTGTTTTTTATCGTACTTAAATTAAATTAAATATAAAAGTATAAATAATAATAAAAAATAAATAAAATGTTTATTTAGTCATCTTACAAAACATAACATACTTAACTACGAGTACTTACTTACTAATCTCTCGTAGGTAGGTATACACTACCTACTTAAATTAAATACAGAAGATCACTTAGTAATTAATGTATTAAGTAAATGAACATATTAAATTATTCCAATTTTGAAGCAAAACACTAAATTAAACACAATTAATACTCCGTATTGATTCTACACAAAAAAAAAGAAAAATAATTGAGGTAGTTTAGTCAGTATGCAGTTTAAAAATTCATAAAGTATAAAGATTAACATTAGCACAAAATAAACTACTAAGGTTTGTGTATGAGCTATAGGAGTTTTAGTACGTAGTGCTAAATAATATGTAGATAGATACTTCTTAAAGATTAGGTTACAAATAGGCAGCTAAGCTTTGCTTTCCCTAAACCTATTTACCTACCATTTTATTTCATAGTACCTATGTAGATATAATTAATTAATCAGATTTCTTTTTAAATAGTGGATATTTGGTTTAGGTTGGTACATAATTATTGGTGGTTTGGATTCAGATTCTATAGAGGAATAAATACTTTTTAGATTACTAGATGGACATATAGATTATTTATTGTCACACGAAAAATGTAGCCACTATTTTCTTTAAATATAATAAGTATGTCACTTTCAAAACGAAGAGATATCGAGGGTTCAAAGTTTTTATTTACGAGTATTATGGAGTACATTATGTTATGTTGCTATAAACTATAAGTTCTTCTAAGTTAAAAAAACTTATCAATGCAAAAAATATTACCCTACTGAACCATTAGGTCTTAACTCATATATTATACCTTTAGATTAATATATTAATTATTCCTTCTTCATTTCAAGTTCAATTCAAGTTTATGCAAAATTATTCACTACTTTACCTTATAAACAATCACAGCTAACAAAAGATATCAAATTATTTTTACAAAATCATTATTTATATACATTTTTATTGTATATTTATAAATTCATATTTAATTTGTTTTGTAACACTTTGCTATACACAACGCCTTGCCTGTGTGTGTAACTGTATTTGTTTTAAGCTAATTCTTACCACATTAATTGTGCTTTTAATTGTACATTTATATTAGAGAACTCTAGTGTCTAGATAAACCTAACTTAGGATTTAAGACACTACTAACCAAACAATGTCATCTGTTTAACAATAAACGCTATTCTATTATATTTTTGTATTATTATTCTATCAGTCGACTCAACATTAAAACTTTGTTATTGTATCTAGAGATGAAAAAACCATAGACAGTTTATTTTTTCTGCTGCCAGTACACGCTATTTCTGTGTGAGGGTGCACCTATATCGTACTCTGTGGTTCCTAAGCACGCTATATGCCCAGCCTATTATGTTCAGCTGAATATGAACCTTATGTAGATATATCATGATTGTGTTAAAACAATAAAAATAAATGAGATGTGGGATTGGCTGGTGGTAGTTTAATTATTTAAGTCTTGTCTTGAAGTAGGTATATTGTATTATGTAGAGAGAAAAATTAAATTGGATATCATAGCTAGTTAAATGTTAGTTGGATATGTATTAATATAGCTTACTTGCCTATTTTTAATTAAAGTTATGTACAAAATTATATCACTAGAGTTAAACGTCTTTCAACGAAAGATGATTAATTTGACGTAAGCTGTTGTTTTACAGTTTCCTAAAAGAACTATCTTAAATATACAGGGTGATTGGTAGATGGGTGCAAAGCTTCTAGGGGATGGTAGTGTGGACTATTTGGAACCATTTAAGCCATAGTTGTCTTAACCGAAGTCGTACTATTTTTTTTTTATGAATTTTTTACGGGATACAAGGAAAATACCCAAAATTTTACAGTTAGTTGCTAATAACTGCCAGTTTAAAAGGCCAGTTAATTATTTTTTGTTTAATTTAAGTTAAGCTATGTGTAAACAATCTACCAAAACTACCTTTTTTTACAGACATTTCAAACTTACGAAAATGTTCTGCGATTTACGAAAACCATTTTTGACGTTGTTTAAAAAAAAAACTAATGGTGCTATTTTTGTTCAAACCTTTTTAAAAACATGTGTGGTTATTACTCTTTCTTTTGAGGTATCAATTAAGCGAATATCTCAAAAAATATTGAAATTATGATCCAAAAACCAAATTGAGGGAGAAAATTCAAGGCAACTTTAATGAAAAAATAGGCAGATTAGCGAATTGCTGAAAGTGACATACACCTCGTGGAATCTGGAGTCAACCCAGGCAGACACAATCCTAACGTCAGTTGGTCAGTTTTAAATATTAGGACACCCTTACGAGCATTGGAAGATCGTTTTGAAGAAATCCCAAATAATTATTACCATTTAAGGTATCTGGTAAGAAGTGGGGCCCAATCAAAGTTCTGCCAATTACTCCAGCCCACACACTGACAGAGAATTTCCTCTGTACTGACACCTGCTTTTTCCAGTATGGATTTCTGCCCTTGTTGGCCTGTTGGTGAAGGTTGTAAAATTTTGTTATGCCCTCTCTGGAAAATTTACTTTTATTTGTCCACAAGATTGATTTTAAGAATCACGCATTGAAGATGCGTTGATGTCTCTGTTGAGGAGAAAACGGCAGAATTGGATTATTTTCCCGGTATCTTGCTCTTCCAAACCTGGCAGACCCGGGCCATGGAATAAATACTTATCATTTTTGTGCATACTCCACATACACATCTTCTATTGTGAAATGTTAAGATTTTGAGCTACTACGCTAGTGATGGTAGTAGGATCCGCTTAGAATGCTGCCAAAATCTCTTCCTCGACCTTAGAATTGTGTCTGCTTGGGTTGAATCTGGAGTCATACACACATACACCGCGTGGTACCCAGGTATCACGTGGTGTATGCCATTTTCAGCAATTCGGTAATCTACTTTTTATCATTAAAGTTGCTCAAAATTTTCTGCCTCTATTTGGTTTTTGTATCATAATTTCAATTTTTTTTGTGATATCCTCTTAATTAATACCCCAAAAGAAAGAGTACTCGTTTCATGTTCAAATATAGTTAAAAACCATGATAGTTTAAAAAGTTAAAAATAGCACCATTAGTTTTTTTTTAAACAACGTCAAAAATGGTTTTCGTAAATCGCAGAACATTTTCGTAAGTTTGAAATGTCTGTAAAAAAATGGCTAATGACTCAGATACCTAAGAACAAGTTTTGGTAGATTGCTTACACATAGCTTAACTTAAATTAAACAAAAAATAATTAACTGGCCTTTTAAACTGGCAGTTATTAGCAACTAACTGTAAAATTTTGGGTATTTTCCTTGTATCCCGTAAAAAATTCATAAAAAAAAAATAGTCCGACTTCGGTTAAGACAACTATGGCTTAAATGGTTCCAAATAGTCCACACTACCATCCCCTAGAAGCTTTGCACCCATCTACCAATCACCCTGTATAAATAAAATATATTAATCTTATCCTGGTTTTTATAAAAAAAGACTGTAAATAGATTTATTTCCATCATCCCCTGAAACTTCCGTCTTCAAGATACCTCATCTCCTGTAATTTTATCAGAATCGCGTCATAAGCTCTTTGTCAAGGTAAATTAGACTTAAATGCCATCTAGTAAGACCCAAATGCTGCCTAACAATAATGTAAATATAACTACAAGCAAAATTAGACCGTAATATGAAGCGGTAAAAGCGATATAAGCGAATCGATTTGGTTAGAAACTTGTATCGTCAGGGCTGGTAGTAAATCAACCGAGTATAGAGTTACTTTTGCAGTTTTATGTCTGACAAATCAATAATTAGGGCTATAATTGCAACCAAGATTACTAATTATTGCGTCGTAATCATGACGTCCCACTACTGAGAAGTGTACACGAGTCTGCCAAGTAGAGCATATTTTAAGTCTCAAGAGTCTCTTGATAAGCATTTAGAGGTCTGGGACACAATACATGGTAGGCTTTTTAAATTCTTCTTGAACAGATTCATAAAAATAAGGTTTATTTCTTGATAGGTTATTTTCGCCACATCCCTAGGTGACAAGCTACCCTTCATTTCAGAATTAGGGGGTCCTTGTTCGAAGATAATTTGATAATTTGCTTCCGTCGCCATTTTGTACGCCCGGCGTGGGCCAAAACGTTCCTATTATGTTTAGAATTTGAGTTATTTGTGGGGGGCAACAGTTGTCATTATAAAATTACATAGATCTCGGGTAATTTTTATTAAAAGACTGGATATCAGTATATAATAATCAATGATTAGGTGCAAAAATAATACTTAGGAAATATATGTAGGTCAATTAGGGAAACTCTCGCGGGGAAAATCATGTTCCGGACTCCTATTTAACGGTAAAGTTGTTTATAAAAAGTCTCTAACAAGATGTCTTACCTATATTAAACCATCTCTGATACTATCTAAAAATAGAATTTATTCCATTCCATGATATTTATATTTTCACTAAGCCTACGTTTTAGTCGGACTTTTACTCAAATAAATAACATCCAGAAACATTATTTTATCACAATTTCATTGACATAGGAGACCTCGCATTATTCACGTCTCACAACCATAAACGCTTATTCCAAACTTATGTAAATGTAAATAAATATTTGAGCTCTTTCATGCGCGCTGAATTATTCATGTCCAATCCGGAATTTTCTGGAAAATCGGGAAAGTTTCCCGAAGAAGGTTTAGCAAGCGATGATTTTGCGGAATATTATCATATTTTCGAGTTCCCTGCTATAACTCCTTTCAGAAAGTGTTGAATATAAATTGCGAGTTATGTTTGTGTATTCAAAGATATGGTAAACTCACTGCGGGGTTACGCAAGAAACCGTACAAGAAAATCCTTACTAAATTATCTCCTAGTACAATTTTAAATCAGGCTTAAATTAAGAAAGCATATTTAATATGAATTTTGTAAAGAATAAACATTCTACGAGTATATAAGTATTCGATATTCGTGTTTCAGATAACTCACTGATATTTTTATCGTTAAATTTAAATAAGAGAAGAAATAACTAAGGTTAATTAATGACAAATCCTGATTTTTTCTGAGTAGAAAAAATATATTATCCATATATTACTTTCATGTTCTTCTTTTGTTTTAAACTTTCTTCTTATTTATTCTGGGGCAAAAACATCGTAGAACCGTATTGCGATTTCCGCAGTGGTTAATACCAATTCGAAGCAGTTAAAATAAATCCAGCTAAAGGCGGAATCTCCACAATCGCCCTGATTGCTGGAGGAGGCCAGAAGTGGATTATTTGCGACAAATAAATTGCTATTAGCGACGTGATCGAGGGCTCTTTCGTCCGCCCACAGCCAGGGTTGAAGATCTTCGTGCCACTGCCTTTCAACGATTTTCAATACTCATGTTTGTGCTTGGTACAGATATAAAAATGGCACTGTGAGATCTTTCTTAAGAGGCATGATTATACGTACATATATTTAGACACAAATAAAAATATTTTATTCTTTTTACAGCATCCTGAAGACCTTATCCAATAGATGTTCCACATTATTCTGGGTAAAACTTATCCAGAATGCAATTTAAAGAGTATTAATTATAGAATATAATATTATGCATAATTTTATTTTAGTATGTTTAAAAGTGTACCGAAAAACAACTATACTTGTAATTTTATGTCCTACTAACAAATATGGATTCTAAGTCATCTGAAATAAACTGATTTTTTTTATACGTCTGATCTAAGCACTCCCCTATTCCCAGTTCCTGTTAAATATATCCCAACAGTACATTTAGCGTAACTATGAGGTCGGCTTTCTGTCCTGACGTACCTACTGTGGAGGCTTTCACGGTAATTGCTGGGATTGTATTTAGAGGCAGGGTCGCTTGTTGTGGAGTTACGTAGATCTTGATTGTTGCCAAGTATTTAAATGTACCTACCTCTTTAATGTTCAAATCACTATTTCAAAGAATATATAAATTAATATTGCCGGACATTTTACACAGAAATATCTAGCCCCGTGGCTCTTACCAATTTACACAAGGTTCAAGCTTACTTGAACCTTGTGTAAAGAATATGGGTGTATTGGATTCAAGCGAAATTTAGAACACAGTAAACGAAAATAAATTATAAAGTATTGCAATTTATTGTACGCAAAAAACAGACATAAAAAAAAGTGGACAACATAAAATAACATGCACTGCTATTGCATCTTAACCCTTAAATAGTTTTTTGACAGCAAACCTGGACATTAAGCAAATAGTTACATTGCCTAAATTTTTTCTATTGTTTCTTTTTGCTCTGAAATTCGGTTTAAATTCTATGACCATTATTATTGAAGTCTATTACTTATCGTTGAAAAGCATTCGTATATAGTAGAACTGTCTATGTGGTCTGTACTTATGTCGCTCAAAGAAGACGCCCACTTAGCCGATGGAAATCCACAATGGAACGCGATGACAATAGACCAGCGATAGGTATGTATACTGCAGGCCACGAAATGATCGTAAAATATTTTATTAAACCTACAAATATTGTAAATGGCAAGGTTTTAAGCTCATTGTCCCGAGGCGGTAATCGAACTCGCAACCTCTTGCATCGCAGGTGTTGAGTCACATACCTAGGTCGTCAAATATGTTTAGCCGGCGTTTCTTACTTTCAAAAAATTTTTTTGAGAACGAAAATTTTGATACTTACACTAGTGTGCTAGTTTGGGGATTTTTACGAAAATCTGGGTGAATTTAGCCAATCATCTGACAAATCTGATTATTTTCATGATTAATTATTGTGACCGACCTGTTTTCTATCCAAGTTTATGTAGGGTAGGGCGGGGCTAGTTGAGCACTTTTTCACTTGAGTGGACATAGCTCTTCAACTATAAGTTTCAATGTGATGTTACGCTACCTGATGGATAAGTAATATATCCTTCTACAAAAGTGTCATAGCAATGTACTTTAAATAAGTTGGATTTAGGAGCTACAGCGGTTTAAATGCAGAATGTCACGCTTGCTCAACGTACCCCATAGGTGGGGTAAGTTGAGCAAGGGTATGGGGTAAGTTGAGCAGCTAGAATGTCTAGCCAAACCATGGGTTAACTGTTAAATAGAAATGAAATACAACTTCGGTTTAACAATCAACCCTTTACTAAAAGTCTTTTAGCGACAAAACTTAAGCTAATTTTCTTTGAATAATTAACTGGAAATAGAATCAACATAACATCAACGTATCTTAAGATTTATTTTAGGATTAGATTCAGTTTTTCTGTTTTATTAATTAGATCTTACTAAATCTAGAACCTATTACTTATTAATCATCGTTATCACTGTTGCAATTCATGCAAAAGAAAGTAAGACGAGCACCTGGCATACATTTTGTATGTGCCCATTCAGCAGTTGAGCAACTTTGCTCAACTAACCCCAACCCCTAAATTTCAAATCAAAAGCGAGATTCTGAAAAAACGGTAAGATTTGTACCCAGAACCCTTATGTAAATCAAAACTACAGTAAATTTATAAAAGATTAACACTTACCCGGTTGAAAACGGATAACATTTGACTAATACAGACGAAAACTTGCGGTGAACGATTTTTTTACTTTTTGGTATCAAAATAAACAATGTGCGCGTACGCTTCACTCGCTCGTCGAGCCACCACCAGTGGTTGCGCAATGAGTACCCCTCCCACGACCCCTTCTTTCCGCCATAGGATGCCCACGCGTGCGGTGAATAGTTTTCGAGATATTGCGATTGCCCAACTTGCCCCTATGCTCAACTAGCCCCGCTCTACCCTATCGATTTCACTTTCAAATTTCACTTTGCTTTGAAGCTATGCGACCACCAATACCTGGATACGGAGCTCTCGCATGTAAGAAATGTTTTAAGTGCAAATGGCTATGGATGGAAACAAAGTTTTCGCATAGCGCTGCCGTCTTCAAGGAAACGCCCGGTTACAGCAGAGAGAGCTGTAGCGTATCTACCATTTGTCAAGGGAGTGACGGATAAAATTGGTCATTTGTTGCGCAGACGCCTGGAAATAAACACCATTTTCCGTCCTCTCACAAAGATAAGAGATCTACTACGCTCCCCGAAGGATAGAGATCCTTTGTCTACACCGGGTGTTTACGAAATTCCATGTGATTGTGGTAGTTCATATGTGGGTGAAACGAAGCGTAACATCTCCACCAGACTGACTGAGCATATACGTGCTATGAAGAATGCGGATGTAGATAAGTCAGCCATAGCAGAGCATGCGCTGACAGCGGGTACATCACATTACATTCGCTTCGACAAGGCTCGTGTGTTGGCCAGGGAGAGGTTTTTCGTGCCCCGAAAAATCCGCGAAGCTATTGAAATCAACCGGACTCCGAATTTTAATAGGGACAAGGGCTGGGCTGTACCACCTGCCTGGCTTCCGTGTCTTCATGGTCTTCGCGTCAACAAAGGGCCGTTGCCTTCGTTTGGTGACACGATCAGTGCAGTGTGTTACGCTACACAAGTTGTAGAAGATGACAGTAGTGACGATGAGGCGAACGTTCATTCAGTGCCAGCAACTACATCTGTTGGTATGGCGTACCAACAAGCACCGCCCTTACCCCCACCACCGCCCCTGAGCAGCCGCGCGCTCCGGTACCTTGCCCGCAGTGAGAACCGTGCGCGCGACCTGAGAGGAGACGGAGCACGGCGGGACGCTCACTCCTCCTGTTGAAGACTACTCTTGATGTGGTCGAAACGTCGAGAGTTGTTTAACTCCTATGTAAATACGTGAGTAATTCCCGTTGTACAAAATGAAAAATTTATGTATCGAATATAAATACATAATACCCCAATTTCCATTCCATAGTATATATTTATTTTTTATTTCAAAATGAAACCTAGCGTTTGAAAGTACCTTCACGTCTACCAGCAAGTACACTCCGATATTATTTACAGAGGAGTATTGTTATCGCGTCTGTGATGTCGTCTCATTTATATCCCGAGATGTTTTCTCATTTATTTCCGCATTATTTTGTTGGGTTCTTTGGTAACGAGCAACTTCAAAGCAAGGCTCAAATGGAAGCTCTTTCATTGGAGGTCGTTATTACTCGTTGTATAATTTATTTCTGTGAGACCCTTAGGTCTCGGTTTTAAGGGCAGAAGATTTAAAATTCTGATTTTGTTAATGTGGTAAAGATAGAAACTGAGAATTTGGTAAATTCGAATTAATCGAGTGTTATTTTATTATAAATTCGAAGTTCTAAAACACTTCCGTGATAAATGTTTATTTCTGTTAAAAACAGTATTGTTTTTTATAAATAATAAAAATGTTTTGTTTTAATTTCTTTCATATAATTACTTGGTAGCTGAAACACTGAAAAATACATAGGTACACATGAAACAAGATAATTGACAGAATATTAGAATTTGAATGGAAAGAGAGCGTTCATGTCTTTTGTTCTTCATAGGACCGTAGCAGGTCTACGGCTACGAACAGCTACGGCGTAGATGCAATAATTTGATCACATTGAAGTAAGATTTCCCTAAGATAAATGTATATGTAAATATTATAATTATACAATTGTAGGTTATATAATTATAAAATGATTTAAAGTAGAACACAAATGTTCACTACTATGTTAACTAACATTAGTCTTATTAGAATTTATAATCTAATTTTCTTATACATTTCGTTCAAAATTAAGCGTATCCTGTACAATAATAAGTCCTGTGTCGGTATAAATGTTTAAAATCTATTGAACCTTCGATATCATACTCCTACCATGAACCTCTTTCCAAATACTAAAGAAAATACTTCAGGTTTGAGCCTAGACGTAACCATTATAAAAATGGCCTCTGTAACGTTCACAGATTAATATTCCGAGCGGAAACCACTCCACTTCAAACCCTGATATTACTCCCCGCAAATTAAAATAAAACGTTTTCCCCATAGTCTGTAAACTATAAACCCAACTCCCTTCCACTTACGGTATTTCCCGAGGCTGCACTATCGGTATTAATCCCTTCGTTACGGAACTCTCCAGTCTTTTCAACGGAGTGGGTATGAAAACATCGCGATAATGTCATTGTCTTAAATGCTAGAGATGGGACACTATTGCTGGAAGGCTTCAATACATACGAGTCCACAACTACAGCGAATATCTTGACGGGTGTAGTGTGTCTTTAGGAAGTGATTTTAGGATTTTATGGAAATAAATAAATTAAAAGGTTTAAAAGGTGAGAGAAAACAGTAAAAAACAAGAAAAACGAACAGCAATGAGTTTTAATTTATAAAAATATATGTTTAATGCAAGAAATCATATCAAAACATATGCATTCACGTTTCGTTTGTTCGTTTTCATCATTCACTTTGATGAAATTAAATTAAATCAAACACTATCAATCTAAACTTTAAAAGATAACTTTATAATTTGTCAATGTGATGAGGTTCTTACCCGACACTAGTTGATGACGAAGGGGGTCATTACTGGGAGGCGTCGTTATCACGGCGGAACTGTCGTTAGCTGAGACAAAGCCTTATGTACCCGGCCATTTCAGACGTAGCGCAGGAGCTATGGTACTTACTGTAAGTATACTATGTACAGGAGCATATAGTCACTGCACCATGTTTGTATATGTTTTCAATTAAATTATAATATTGCTGTCCCATGAAGCGATTCGGCAAAGTTCTCGCATTTTAGAACTAATAAAGGATTAGGTGTGTTAAAAACTATGACTATAATTTTATATGACCTCAAATAACACATAACAAATAACATAGCCATACGATATAATTTCAACCATAATTGTTGAACTTCCTAATTTTCTCGTACTTTTCGAAAATTCATGAAGTGATGTGTCAAAATTACAAATAACCAGATTCTCTGTTAGTAATTTTAGTCTTAGTTATAGTTTACTTGCGAAGAAAACATATTATAACTAGAATGATGGCTATTTTACAAGGTGAATTAACAACTGCGCGCTCTTGTACCACGCTTTATGTACGCGCCCATATTTTGACGTGTTCGTTAGTGCATGCATTCTGTAATGAACGCTTTGGCGCGCAAATCTAAAAATATATAAAAAGCACTATAAAGTAATGGAGACTGGATCCGGCCACACGTCATAGAGTTGTGTTGGAATGATATTGTCTGAAACTAATATAATATGATTTATGTAAATAATCGTAAGTATGCTGAAAGTTTTTTATAAAACTGCAAAAACTAAGAAACAAACATTAAGTTTAAATAAGTTTAGAAACGTTTAACGTGGTTTCTTCTTCAAACGTTGCGTTATTCTGATTTGAAAGCCATTTATTTATTTGTTATGTAGACCGCATGATATGAAAAAGAAAGTTATTTAATCTGTGAAGATATAACGTCCTTAGTTAGTGTATACCTAATATTATGTATAAATCAAATTATACTTATTTCATTGTTAAAAATCGAATTAAAGATCGCTGTTTACATTAAAGACAAAACAACTCACTATGGTTTCTCAAAATAAAAACCATTAGTGCAACAACCTCCGTGTCATAGCATAAAAACATATTCGATTTTAAATTTTCTTATGGCGATGTAGTGCGTTATAGCATGCAACCTTCCGTGCCCTAGGATAAAAACATATTAGATTTTTAAATTTTGTTGTGACAACTGAAAAGTTTTACACATTCCCATCTCTACCGGTATAATGAGCGTCGCAATCATATGCAGCCTTTCTACTATACATACTTATTATACATACAAGTCTTCTCATTTCCGACGCCCAACGTACTCAGACCATAATTACTCAGTACGCGTTATTGTTCTTAGTGTTTTGTGGTCATGCATGTATGAGTAACGAAGGAACATTTTCTAGCATCTAGGAAAAATTTAGGTTCTTTGAATTTTCATAATTACCCCTATATACATACCCACTAGGACACAGGGAATAATAGATAGATAGATAGATCATTTATTGTCATACAAGAAAACACTTAAAATACATAGATTCTTAAAATACTATTTTAGTGTACAAGTATGACTCGTCAAATATTTTTTACAATTATTATTATAATTATTAGGTAATGTATATTAAATTAATATTAATACTCTCTTGACGAGATAGATTGGTCTTAATTCACTACGGTGGCCGAGTGCGGGTTGGTGCTTACTAACGTGATGTTTATAAATTTTAAATATAAATTGCCACACTATTCACACAGCAACATCTAGCCCTGTGGTAAGAATATACATTGGTATATAGTTTTATTAGGAATATATTTTTTATTAGGAATTTAATATATAACAAAAAAATAATAAACACGGGGCTTATCACATGGCTAGATGGTGCAGTATAAATTGTCTAGCAGCAATATTTATGATTATTATTATCTGATTTTTTTTATGGTCAAGTCCTGCTGTAAAGTGAATAAGAACATTTGCTACAGTGTAAACGCCCATCGATCCGCCCGCATGCCGGCCAAACAAAGGTGTCCCCTTTCAGCATTTGCAATATGACAAAAACTCTATGGTTTGCAACAATCAATAGAAATATCAAGCCGTGACAAATGACAAAATAATATTTTGACAGCACGGTAAGATACATCGATTTATGTCAAAGATCGATTTTTTGATGTTTTCGTACCGCCAAATCGGTGTTAGTATTTATTCATTCAAGCTGCATTGATGTTCTACAATCGATCAACGATAAAATATTTATGTAGGAGAGGAAAAAAAATTGTTCACGCACGACCTGTAAAAATTCGGTCAAATATTATATACTTATTTTAAAAAAAGTTTAGCTACGATTGCCAAAAGTACAAGAAGATGAACGTCATGCAAGCTTAAGACAATAAATGAATCAAACTCTAAGAACATCAAAGCAAAAATTTAGGCTTTATTTTAAATTGAGATTCTCTTCTGAAAACTATTAACTAAATGAAAAAGATGTTCGTTGTATTTGGTTTTATAGTAATCACACATAATTGTTACATAGATGTTGTTTAGGTACATAATTGTTAATGTTATCTTATAATGTTTCCATAGAAACGTTATAAGATTCGCTAAGCTTTCTTTGTAGTTTTTAGTATTTTTTTATTCATAAAGCCAATCGTTAAAGAACCAGATTCACTTAGGGTAAAGAGTTGACAATCCAATAGCGATCTAATGGCCTGTCCCGAGGGATTGCGGAACCAGGCATAGGAAGCGACAACATAATAAAATATTCTTATCTACACGGGTTTATAAAAATATTTACCTATCTAAATCTATTCTGTTCTTTTGTCTTAAAATTTCTAATACCTATAAAATACATAAATTAAAATTTCATTAAATTATACCTTTCAAACGATTATTTATATTCATCCAGAAACAAGCACTTTTTTTTCGAAAGTGTCTATCTACCTAATGTAACCTAATCGAATTGAGAAACTTAAGTCTACACATAGATTTTAATTAATAAATACATTTTGAGTTTTTTTTGTCACGAATTTCGATTTTCATTCGATTTCTTTTAATTTCGATTCCAATTTTCAAATTGAATTCTTGATACTCTGAAGTCCCGTCGCTTTCTTCCTTCCTCCATGTCAGTCCTCACGCGGACGATTTGCGATTTTCTAAAGTGTCCTCACGTAGGTAAGCACCCTCCTCCTAACCGTACCTTCCCCTCTCCCCGCAAGCAAAGGGGGCTCTTCGCTCTTCTTTCAACTGTTTTTGCAGAATCTCAATAGTTTTCAGGAGGATTTCAAATTCGTTTACCGGGAGTTCAACTTGTCAACACTTCTTTATTTAAATTAATGCGGTTTTGTTGATAAAAAGTTGACTGTATTGTTTCTGAAATGGAAATTCAGAATTTAAGTTTCAGTTTCCATAATTTAAGGATTAATAAAGGTTTTTTGTCCAATTATAATAGCTCCTATGATTTAAATCAAACAATACTACGACAGTTTGTGCGTCAATTAATATAACGAGGCATAGAATATCCAACACACTAATAATTCTTTTATAAACAGACTTTTTTTTAGTTTTAGCCGCGCGCGAGTTGCTGAGCCAAATTAAAATGTTTTCAAAAATATTATAACCAACAGTAGCGTGTATCCTATAAATACGAGTACCTACGTACATACAAAACATAGGTGGAGATGGTCCACTTATTCTTCTAATTTCTTCTCATTCTCTCTTCAGAAGACCTTGTGATATCTCTCTTCTGTACATAATACATATACGTAATGTATACTTCACACTTTTATGCTTCATTATAATTTTTATTGTAACGCTGATCAAGAACCATTCAATATGTCCCCTTTATGTGCTGATCAATGCTAGCAAATCTAAAAAGGAAATTGATAAAAATGCAAGCCCAGCTAGTTGTACAATCGTGTTGTAGTAATTGCAATCCTGTTTCTTTACGGCTCAGTGAAAATCGATTTGAATCATTTTCGATTTCGCTGACTTCTTTAGGGTAGGGGTGGAATTGTAGGTACATAAAATATATACAATTTGGAGGTAAATAAGAGTGGATATTAAGCGAAACGCGGATTTTTTTAAATGAAAAAAGCGTGTATTTTATTGTGAAAACACCCAAATTATGAATATTCTTTACATTTTAAATATAGCGGTTTTTAAATTGTGTAATTTGAATTGTAAAAGTTGTGAACCGTACAAGTACCTATAAATAGCTTATGCACCGATAAACCGATTTTATGGTAGCTCTGCGCAAAAAACTTAACACAGACCTTTAACCCACCGATGTATCGAAAGTGGAAAATAAATAAAATTGCTCGGGGTCGCTAGGGTAGCTGTAATAAGGTTTATTGGCAATCCATGGCAATCTCCCGCCCTAACGAACGTCTATCTATGACCCTGCTCACACCAATCACTGCTAAAGTTATTTGAGTGAAAATCGAAGTCTAGTTCTTTGCAAGAAATTTGTCTCTGGTTGTGATAGTTCGTCATTTAAGTCTTGATTGCGTCCGTTCATGTTCAATATTTATATATGTTTTTTGATAACACATGACTTTGGTTAATAAAACCATTTTGCCTTTCGCCAAGACATTTTTGGAAATTTAAAAAAATCACCACGTTTATCAGGAGGGGTTTATAAGGATTAGGATTCTTCAAAGATTTAATAGTTTTTTAAGTTTAACGTTTTATCTAAAGCGCCGTTAACATTGTAGTTTCGGTAAAACTTTGAATGCAGTTGGATGCTTTCAAACTTGAGAAATTTAATTTATTAGACTGAGTACTAGTAAATACGCCAAGTAATGTTTTCCATAATTTCCAGACCAAAATTAAATATTAATTATTTTCCAATTAATTTCCACATAATTTAATAACCGTCAGTTCCTTCGATTATCGCGTCATGATCAAATTATAGAAATCGTATTTTTCCATCATGTAATTGGATAAGAGCACCATTATTTACTCCCTCGCTTATCAGATCCACGCAACATCGCCCCTTTTAAATACAGGGTGTCCCAATATATCCATTAAAAAAAATTACTTAGCCTTACAGCTTTTAGTTATGAAACTATATGAAAGTATTATGTCACCCAGTTGTTTAGTAAATGCGAAATGGCTACTCTAGTAGGTACATTTTAAGTGAGCAGTTGCTCACTATTTAACATGTTAAAAATGCTTAACAAACTAATTCATTATATGATTAAGTTAAAAGGATATTCAGAGAACATTCATGCACTACAATATACCTACTCGGATTATGGTTTTTAGAATAGTTCTAGTTCGCCCTGTATATGTATTACCTTAGTGGTACAAATCTATGGCTGGTGTTTGGTTACTGAAGGCGTGTCACAAACACATTTCACTCACATTTTGATATAACATCTCAAACGCCATGTTTTTAACTACACAAAGCACCAAATTATTATATTTAATCATTTACATAATGGTTCAACAACAATAGATGTCGCGATAGACGTTTTTAGGGTTCTATTGTTATATTTGAATAATATTATAATAATTCAGATAAGTGGGGGAGATTTGGATTATGAATATACAAACTTTGAAAGGTGTTCCAATCATTAACAATTTTCTATTCATGCCGAATAACAAGTAGGCACTCATGTATAAATAAGTACGATTATTCTGTGGGCTTATAGTTAATTTTTACATAGTTTTTGGGTTAAATTATATTTGTTTATACTGAAGTGTGCTAAAAGTATTTTAGTATTGTACATAATAAAAAAGCTGTGGGTTTATACTTTTGCGATTTACTGGCGATTATTTAATAAATTTCAGAACGGCGTATAAACTATGAGTAAACGTGTAGGTACTAATATTTAACTAAATCGAGAATTGATTTTACGATTTTGTAGATCTTGCGTAGCAGTGCTACGATCGGCTACGAAGTGCTACGAAATGAGTTAATGGTCATGCAAAGCGTATGAAATTTCTTTATAAATATTTTTTATTACTGTTGGACTTGAATATACCTTAGTACGATTTCGGTAGAGCAACTTTGCTTTCTTATCTCTTTAGCGTAGCATAGCTTTAACATACGAATTTCAAACTCAAACTCATTTAAGAGGACCCTCTTTAAACCAATCTAAGTCAGAACTCTGATAGGAATACTGCCCTCAAACCAAAATAAGACGTTTCTACTTAAAGTAAAAAAATATTTACATCTATGGAAAAAATATTAAGTATAAATTTTGTGGCTTTGAAGTTTAAAAATTAGCTTGTGGACAATAATATGACTATACTAGGTGATCATATGACGAGGTAGAAGCACAGAAACAATATAAATGTGTGGTTGATTAACATACACATAAATGTTTAGTTTGAGTTTGAAGATAAAATATTTGAATGTGTTTTATTTCGGAAATTTAACTACTAGGTACTTGTGAACTTAACAATTCGTGCAAAATCCTAATCCCTTTTTCTTTTTTGTTTTTTTTCATATGAGGGTAGGTACCATTCCAATATCAAGCAGTATTTCTTTACTCTTTTTCAATTATCCTTTCGATTATAAATCGATGAATGAACATCCTGAGATACCCAAAACAAACAAAATCCTAAGTAAAACAAACAATTCATTGATCGTAATCGATCACCAAAACAAAGGATCGGAAATATCCCGTTTCGATCTCGGTCGCACGTTTTTTGACACTGACAATCGACACCTGTCAATTAGCGCACCGTCAAATATCGCATCGGCTGTCATACGGACAATGACCTCAATGGACGGCTATTATCGAAGTAATACAATTAAAGATGGTCAATTCGAGCAGATGTTCAGGTAAGATCCTTTTGTGTTTTTATTGTTATTGAATTATCTGCGATTTTGAAATTGGAGGCGGTTTTGTGAATAGGTTGTGTCGAGTCATTTTGTCGGCTTGTCAGAAACGTGACCGCGTTTTGTTATGAAATATGATGACAGTTTCTTTTGTAGAGATGAGTGTTACTGATTTAAAGTGTAATGTCATAATAAATGACAATTGATATAAGATTCTGGCCATTGATAATGAACAATGAGTATGTTCATAAACAGTTTTTGTAAAACTCAATTTAAACATTGAAAAGTTTATTTAATAAAAAATCCAAATAAATTGACCAGCAGGCCTAGCATGGCGTTTTCTTGTCTATTCTACACTAGACTAGAGAAGACAGTTTCTTGTCTACACAATCATTCTTTTGCCCGAACACGCCGTTTCGAGAAACATACCCTAGACAACAGTTTCTTCGTAGACAAGCTAGAAATAGCTAGAAACCTTGTCTAGGCCTCGGGTGGTGTAGACAATTTCGGAAGAAACATTTCTTTCTCAAATGTCAAAAATAGAGTAAATTGATTGCCGTGTTCGCAGCAGTAGACTCATCTCTACGGTAGAATAGAAAGCATATCTATCCGTTCATTCAATCGAACGTCATTCTTCCAAACGAAGACAACTTTCTTTCTAATGTCATTTTTATCTATCTACCCTAGAGAAGAAACGCCATGCTAGGCCTGCAGATGTTTTTTTTTCAAATACCTAAGTAGATTGAACACAAATCTAGCTCTCTAAGATTTAAATTTAGAACATTAAAATATGTATTCAAAAATGGATCAACAGTGGGTATTTGTACCTCTATTATCTATTCGTTTAGGGATGTAGGTATCTGTCGTTAGTTAAATACTTTACATGCTCCTTATGTAATGAAAATTACTTTCTAGGAATTTTCTGATTTGATTACCAGTGCGTGTTCCGTCGACGCCATTTGCAATCGCAATCATCAAAATTACTGCCACCCTTCTACTTTTTACCTCCAGACCACCAATAACCTAAACATCTACAGTGGAAGCTGTGTATAAAGCAATAAGGCTCAAATTGATCTGAGTGTTTGAGTTGGAATTTTGTTAAAAAACCGCGACCTAAAGCTCGAGGCTGAAGGGAAAATACGAGTGAATTGAGCCGAGCCATAATTTTGAGTTTCTTTTCTGAAAAGTTGGTCCCTGATTGGCGGAGGTATGGCGTGACAGCGGCCTGTGATTGGTCGGACAGGCGGTGGAAAAAACCCGTCTTTGTGCCGACTCCGGCGATTTATTCACGACTATTAGTTATGGTTCGGTGAGCCAGCCGAGTTTAGTGATGGGAATGTTATCGAAAAAATTAAAGGAATGTTTTAAAATTTAATGTGTTTTGTTTGAAATATCTTTTATTACCTACATGACAAAGTTGATCTTTGAAGTTACAGATCAACAATTAAATTAAAAAGAAACTGATGAATAGAATTAGATCGAATATATTCTTTACTAATTACCTATGTTGTAGGTACTTGATAACTTATTATGAATTTATTAAATTTAACCATTTTTAATTCTGGGACTAAAATAAATTTACTTATTTGTTGAAACAAATACGTAAATTTATTTTAGTCCCATTTTTTTTTATTATGACTTTATTTAAAATCTTTTTTTAATGATTACTATATAAATAATTAATGATGGCGGTACCAGTTTTATACGTAGGTATCTAAGATGTCATCCTTATGGAAATTTCCAACAATTTCATCGATATCTTAAATTTATCGATATAATCCTCTCCCCGTGTTTACTATCCCCGGTGTATAATGGGACCAGTGGCAGTTGGCAGTTACGTCTCAATCACCCACCTTTTACTTACAGCTAGAACGAGACGCCCAACACCCCTAACAACAAGTCAAAACAGGACAGAGCATACGCATTCAACGTACTGCATTTTGTATTTCGAACGAAAGAAGAGATTGAATTCGTGTCTTATTACTTTTGATATAAAGTTGGATTTCGCTCGCAGTTCTTGCTATCGTGTTAGCAATATTTTAGCATGTATGTTTTCTTTAGATATGAATGCAAATAGTAATGGCGCATTTTTATTTGAAATGTTTACATAGAGGGGCTGTGTGCCTGAGGCGTGGAGGCGCCATTTTGTCGAGTACCGTCAGCAGAAGAAATTGAAGGATTTTGGTAAGGGTGTTCGTAAGTAAAAGCCACTGTGAGGGCCCTTTCTGTGATTGAGACCTGTCGATTGACTCGTGAAAGGTTTCAACAAGTTTTGGATTATCTGGTAAGTGGCTCGTCTTGTAGTGCATGCGGGATTTTCAACCGACAACCGGCTTTCATATAAAGTCTATGGATAGCTAGAATTGAGACTCGTCCTTCAAAGTTTACAAAGTTCTCAGAACATGCCGGTTTCCTCACGATATTTGCCTTCACCGTCAGAGCAGGTGTCTTTAAAGAACACATAATTTTTCAAGAAGAAAAATTATGATCAGATTTGCTGCGGTGTTTGAACCTACGACCTTCGGAATGAAAGTCGAATGTGCTCCCACTTAGGCAACACGGCTCCCAGATAGCATTTATAGAATTTTGCAAAGTACATTTTATAGATTTGAGTGCATGTTAAAACAGTTTTTAATTTTAGGACATGACAATAAAAAATAATTTTAGATTTACACGATCATGTAAGAACTCCTATTTTTTCTGACATTATTCTAATTGACAAATTTCTTCTATAATCTCTTGTTTTTTTAAATACCTATGTTTAATTATAATAATTTTCACAACATTAGTACAGGTTGCTTGTGGTGGCCATGATATAATTTAATTTAATACCTAATGTATAAACATCTTTGCAAATAAATAAATAAGTTATGAATTGAGGAATAATAAAACTAAACGATGTACATACCTAAGTTACTAAATATTAGCAGTAATTGAGTTTAAGCGCTTCTAATATAACAAATAAATACAACAACAACTAATCCATAAGAACATTTATTACAAGTAGGTAATTTAACAGAATTATTATTCCCACGAATTTACTAATAAATGTCACGTTTTAGCTAAATTGCTCAATATGTATAATGAGCTAGAAGTTTTGACAGTATCATAATGGTTCTGGCCCGCGGCATCACGTGGCGAGAAGAGCCGCGGGCGTTAGCTATATCGATGAAACATTACTGCAGAACGATGGATGTAGAGCGGTGGCATCGGGCGATAAAAGCGTTAGCGAAATATTTCATTATATTTATGACTAATATAATAACTATGTAACACAATATAAGTTATATGACAATAATCGCTTGAACTTGAAAAACCAACCGACTTGAACTCGTTAAAAACTGTCCCAATTGACGCAACAAAATTAATAACAATTGAAAGTGACAATTAGGTCACAAATTGGGCGAATAAAACGTCCGAATTGTAGGCGAGCCATCTTGTTGACACCGATAAACAACCATCATTTTCGGTTTTAACATAAAAGAATATTGAAATTTGAATTTGGATCCTGGCAAAATCGTGGGTTTTGTGTGAAAATGAAGAAAATATAGGAAGGTATCGAACTTAAAGATATAAATAATTACTACTCTCCAATTACTCAGGAATATCGAGGCTAGATATTGCGTGAATTGTCCAACAATATTTATATAGGTAGGTATATATTTTTTTGAATTTTCGTTCTTAGTAACCATTTATCTACATTTGTCTATCGTGGGGTGTATTCTGTGCCATACCTCGAGGCGAGTGCGTGACATCGTGACTTTCGACCGCTCCCCCACTCCCCTCCATCATCCTACCCCTCAATGCCACGCAAATAATTCGACATCATAATGTGTTGCCGATAATTTTTACAACGAATTGAAGCTACAGGGTGTTTGTTAATCCGTAACCATATATTTTCATATTAAATTGGGCGCTGGTTTTGTAGACTTGAAACTCTTAGGGATTGAAGATCTTGTAACGTTAGTATAATTATATACCAAAAATATTTTACTAATTAAAGAATAGAAGAATCAAAAGCACCAAGGTTCCAGTTGCTCGGGCTTGTAGTTCGTATGTGGGAGGACCGTGCCCCTAAAAGAGTTTATGTACTTTTTATTGGTCGAAAACCTAACAGACAATGAAGAATTAATTACTGAAAGATCTGAACGACTAAGAGACGGTCTTTGGCGTCGAAAGCAAAGTTCCACTATAGTTCGTTGCACCAGCAGTTAGTGAAGACCTAACTGTAGATGTTTTATAATATAAAACTAGCTGTGCCCTCCAGCTGCGACCCCAAATACCTACACAAAGTAGACAAATCGCTGTACGACCATCGTTTTGAACTTACAAATCATTAATCTGATAAAACAGTTTTTAAATAATTTTAAAATATCATGGCTTGAACAATTTTAGAACATGAAAATACTACGAAAAATTGCAATGTGCCAACTCGCGTGAATCTATCTTTTGTTTTCCCGCGAGATGACGAATAACCCAACGGTTAACATAAAATTCTGATCTTATTTCATGCCAACATTGAATTATTGTATGTAACCTGTTTCATGTTCCAACATTAGTCTGATCCTGTAAACAAAGGCAGTCTCGCCTAACTGTAGTCTTACAGTACCTATCTCTCAGCATCCTGTAGGTATTGATTGAGGGTATCGGGTTGTCGCGATCGCTCGTTAGCGATTAATGAGCATTACGACACCGCGGCTGAACCTGTTTGTAGGTACATTGTAACTGCCTGAAACAGTTAAAGATGTGCAGTAGCATAACTTTTTAGAATATCAAATTTTAAAGCCACTCTGGCTGCTATGTAAGACCGACCTAATATTTTTTTTTTTATTTTTTATTTTTTTTTATGTATTACCATCCCTTCCTTCCTTCTTTCGCAGTGGGTGTCGTGAACACTATCTGTGCCCATGACACGCGCTCGTATCTACGGCACCGTGTGGCGTTGCTCAATCCTGTAGGGCTAAACATAAAAAAATAATTAGGTACCGTTGTAAAATATAATTAAATACCTTCTAGAAAAAACGTTTTTACATAACAACACGTAAAAAGATAGCCTTCTGAATGTTTAAATGTAAAAAGTTTACCTATAGTAATGTAAGTTAATAGCTTGATATAAAAATAATAGAGGTTCTAAATTTTTCAATTGATTCTATGCATTGTTTTGAATCTGTCCAGATAATAATTATAACCTAAGAGCCCGTGATGGCCAGACCTTCCTTTAATTCACAAGCGTGAAAATTCTTTCATGTGTATGTCTAACATAGGTAAGAATAACCCCCAAACATGAAACCTGGATCGCGGTTCCTTTGGGAGATAACAACATTTTACCTGTTATCTCCCAAAGGAACCACGATCCAGGTTTCATGTTTGGGGGTTATTCTTACCTATGTTAGACATACACATAAAATAATTTTCACGCTTCAGAATTAAAGGAAGGTCTGGCCATCACAGGTTATTAGTCTATACTAAGAGCCCGGTCTGGCCAGACCTTCCTTTAATTCACAAGCGTGAAAATTCTTTCATGTGTATGTCTAACATAGGTAAGATTAACCCCCAAACATGAAACCTGGATCGTGGTTCCTTTGGGAGATAACAGGTAAAAGGTTGTTATCTCCCAAAAGAACCGCGATCCAGGTTTCATGTTTGGGGGTTATTCTTACCTATGTTAGACATACACATGAAAGATTTTTCACGCTTGTGAATTAAAGGAAGGTCTGGCCATCACAGGCTCTTGGTCTATTAAGGAGGTATAATAATTTACGGGTAATTAACGAGTATCTTTATTTACCATTCCGATGTTTCTGTCTATACGCTATCATTTATGCAGATATACATGTACAAAGAAAACTTACTTATCACGTTATGATAAAGTATAATATAGTGAGTATACTGTAATAACTGCTAAACGTCGGTCCGTGGATGTCAGATTGGTCTCATTATTTAGACAAGGCGATGGGATCATGCCCTGATGTGCTGGTTATAAATATACCTACTTATTGTTCGTGACAGCCTGTGCGGATTGTAGCAAACTTTTAATTTGATACAGAATTATATTGTTGGGTTGGGTTTGACTGGATAGCTATAGGTGCAATTTTATTGACGTTTTGTGTTGTTGTTTTAGATTTTTTAAATGTATATTATTACCTATGTTTTTTTGGATGTGGTATGGACATGAAAGGATTGTAACTGAAATCTATTTTTGAGGATTCCAAGTTTATTAGTACCTAACTAACCTATCTTTATAATGACCCCTATTTACGTTCCCACTGCTGGGACACAGGGACTTATCTGCTGACGAGAGAGATAAGATCACGCTGGCCAAGTGCCGGTTAACTACATTAGTGTTTTCACAAGAAACTGAAATAACAAATGGTGCTTAGTAATTTTTTTAGTAAACTTTGCTTAATGGATGCTTAGGTATATACCTATGTAAGTACCTATTCCAGTTTTACAATTATGTTTTAAGACAACTAAGAGCCAGTTTGTAATTTCACCAATAAAACGCTATTTAACCCATTATCGTGTTAACTTTTTTAGGCTATTAGGTACTGATCCGTCGGGAAAATAGCTGTTTTACTTTAAAAAATGTGTTTTATAAAAGAAGGAAAGAGATCATCAAAAATGGCTGTTTCTCAGTAATATACCTAACTTATACCTATCACAAAGCAAATTTATCATTACAGATTGAGAAAATTATGTATCAACGTAGGGTACGGACAAAATAAAACTGATCATTCCACAAGTAGGTAATTTCGTAACAAAGAAACTAAAAAATCCAATGTTAAAATTAAAAGTTCTAAACACTTAATCAAGCTACATTGTTTAAACTCAATTAACCGTTAAACTTATTGTCAATGAATGCCCAATTAATTCATTTTATTAGTGGCCAGTAATTCCGATTTAATTGGAATTTGGAACGCAAGCGCCAATGACCGTCGCTCGCGGCGGATCGCGCCAATCGCGGCCCAATGATTGGTTACCAGAACCCCACTACTAATTATTGGCCGGCGTGAAACAAAAGCGCGGGCTGATTGCTAATATGGCGCCGATGACGTATTGTTTCTCGAATTGCTGACTGGCCAGTAGTAATGGCGTCGTGATTATTGCTAGTTCAGTTATTGGTGATGGTTTCTGTGTTTTCAGTGTGTTTAAAAAGTGTCAGATGAAGTCGGATGGTAATTGCTTACCTAAACAATGACAATTAGGTATGTTACAATTATTGGTTAATAAGTAATGTTATGTCCCGGATTTAATAGTAAACTAGCTTTCCGACCTGCGGATTCGTCCGCGTTTTACACTTTCCCGCAATTTTGTTTGCTATAAACCTCACGGAGCCCGAGACCTTTCCAACGAATGCAAAATTGTGGAAATCGGCTCGTGCGTTCTGGAGTTATAGCGTCAGGAAGGAAAGCCCGACTTATTTTTATAAAGACTTGCTAGACTAGTATATAATACCTATACTAGACTAGAATCGTCACTATTGTAGATAAATTAATAATGCTGGACAATTTACACAGTAAAACAATTAAACATAAAATTCCTCTTTCAAAATGCTTATATACAGTTAAAAACTGCAATTTAATTAATTATTTTACTACATAATACAAAAGCCTCAAAAGGAATCTAGAGAAAATTATTTAGTTATTTAGGTTAGTTATTTAAACCTACATATTATGGAACTAGCCGACCGCCAACAGCTTCGCTTGCTTTTTTTTTCATAAAATATAGCCTATAACGGCTATAACCTTCCTCGATAAATGGACTATGTACAACACTGAAAGATTTTTTTAAATCGGACCAGCGGTTCCTGAGATGAGCGCGTACAAACAAACATTCAAACTCTTTAGCTTTAGGTATAATATTACAGTATAGATAATTATTGAACTATCTACTAAATTGTAAATAGTTGGGTTTCGTTATTAAAATTTATGGTACGTCATTTAACACTTAATACGGTTAGGTACCTATGTATTACGGTCGACCCTTTATATACTTACCTATATTCCAGTCTTTCATACGAACGTCACCATTTTTAGGGTTCCTTAGCCAAATGGCAAAAACGGAACCCTTATAGATTCGTCATGTCCGTCCGTCCGTCCGTCCGTATGTCACAGCCGTTTTTCTCCAAAACTAAAAGAGCTATATCGTTGAAATGAAAAGTAGGTGTATTCTGTGAACCGCACTAAGATTTCATAAAAAAATTGAAAAAAAATCGATTGAATTTGGGGGTAGGTAGGTATAGTAAAACCATTTCTAAAATGAACGCCCCTCTACCGAATTCTGTATTTTTTTTTCTGTGTATTCTGTTTTTCTGTATTTCCTCTCACACGTTGAAATCATCACGGTTTTGTGGAGGGGAGTTCATTTTTAGAATGGTTTTACTATACTTGGAACCTTTAAAAATAAAATTTCATCGAACCCATACGTGTGGGGTATTTATGAATAGGTCTTCAAAAATCATATAAAGGTTTCTAACATCATTTATTTCTTAACTAAATAGTTTGCACGAGAGACTCTTCCGAAGAGAAAAACAGAGTGTTTCCTCTAACTTCTAAAATAAGAAGATGTTAAATCTAAAAAAAATATAAATTTTACATTACCATAAAAACTACCAACGAAAACTAGTTTGAACGAAATCTATCAAGTAGTTTTTTTATAATACGTCATAAACTATTTCATAAAAATAAATGCTGCGGAAGCCTACATGGGCGAGTCCGACACGCACTTGGCCACTTTTTTTATTTAGGTACATCAACCAATTTATTTTCATCTACATATTGTAGGTATCTATTAAATATACAGTAATTACAAACAAGCTATTATGTATGACTTAGACCTAATTTCACCACTCTCTGTTTGTTATTTTAACATCCCGTCATGTTTAATCACTATCAGTTTACGTAATTTATGGACTGGTAATTACTTAATAGATGTTAAACTAACAAACAGAGCTTGGTAAATTAGGGCTTAACATTACAAAACATAACAATCGCCTGGCTACATTATTTCCGCAGGATATTTATCTTTTGATATTAGAAAATAACTAAACAGTATTTTAGTTAAATATTATAAGTAATAAAAACATGTATTATTATGTTTTAACATACCCATGGCTGGGGCATAGAGACTTCTCTCTTATCTATAAATAAGTTTTAAAATTTTAGTTACCTACTTTAACATAAGTTCACTTCAAATTTAAACGACATTAATAAATGTTTATTATAACAGGTAGGTATGTCTGAATATGCCGAAATACATATTCATTTAACATAAGTACATTTTTTGGTAAATATGACTACTTTGTAATGTAATGTTATACCTACCTACTACTTATGTACTTTCATAGAACTTTAGTTTGATTGGTTGAACCCTCTTATCTTAGTATCTATAGGATAGATATAATATTGTGTTGCACCTGCACCTCGATTCAATATTCTTCTAGCGTGACATTAATTCAATAAAATTAAAAACTTGAAAAACTTAGATATTATTAGAAAAAAATTTATACCTACTTAAGTAAGAGTCAATCACTATAAAATAACAAATAGTAACTTAGATACTTATTGTTATTAACTTTTTCTTACGACGCCTAAAGTGTTAAGTTTATTAAAATAAAAGGTTCGGAGACATTGTTTTAACCTAGGTACCTACTTGAGAGGTTAATACTTGAATATCAATAATTTTGTTGTGTTATATTTATAATAACACAACAAAATTATTAAACGTAAATGAGTTTAAAATCTAGTTGATTTGTTAAGAACTATTCAAGCTTTGTAAATAGACGATTTGTATTTATTTTTTAAACATTTTTTTAAATATGCACATTCTATTGCGCCACCCTGTAGTTTGACTGTAATGAATATGGCCTACTCTAATGGCAAATTTTAATAAACATTAAACAACAATAAACAACAAAATCAATTGTTTTTATGTCTTAACACTTGACTGAATGTAGATAGTTACTTTACATTGATTTACAGACAATAAAATGATTATTACCTACTGATTAAAAACCTTTTAGAAATGCAGAGCCCAACCCGTATCTGTGACTTAGCGATGTTTTAGCTATCGGAGGGCAGTATTGTCAAACCAAAAGCACCTAAATCGGCTCGGCCGTTCTTGTTTCATTACAACGAATACTGGCATTGATTTTTAATAAATAGATTAATAAGTTTCTAGTGTCAACCCTATAACGTGGAGGTGATGCAGCCACGCCCCCATAACTTAGGTTTTTTAATCAACGCGCTGTGTCATTAGTATGCGGTATAATGGAGTAGGTACCGTAATGCATTTAGTTCACTTGCTTTCCAAGTACATATAAGTATCTTATTTACTTAATGTGATTTGTTTCTTTGTTTCTGTTTATTTACACATAAGGCTTTATGCACTGCTTGTTTGGGTTTGTAAATAGTTTGTTTTTTACGTGTGCTGTCCTTATATTCAGTTTCTGAATTTAATTTTGAATATCATTATAATTATTTGTATGAACCATTAAATACAAAGCACATAATAATTATGTATTTATTTGTTTTTAATCAAAAATATATTAAAAGTTTTAAATAATTTCTGACGAAATAACATTATACTACGTTCCTTTACAGTTTACACACTAACACTTGAAATAAATTACGCACCTAAGGATGTTATACCTACATTCTGTTAATTTAAATGTTATATTAATTATTTATACCAAAAATACCAGATGACTGTTTAGTTTTACATTGTATTATGATAATAACATAGTCTATCAATTAACATACTGAGCTACGTATAAATATCTATTATGCTTGCACTATTAACTTATGACTAGGTTTGTCTAGCACTAAAATAGAAATTAAGCGCACAGCCACCAAAGAAATAGCCATAACTTCATAATAAACAAAAAAAAATGCCTATAAACGAGTTCCATAGGTTGCATAGGTGGCGCGAGCAATTATGCACCCTTTCCCCACCACCCACCACTCAATAAAAAGTAGTGTGGTGCAAATCTGAGGCGGCCCTACAAATCAGGGCTGTCAACTTCTCAATCCTAATTTGACTAAAATTAAGAATTCTTACTAATATTAGAGAAATTAAGTGATTCCAAAAATTTGAAGAAGGAGAAGTCATAGTCTTTCTCATTCGTGGTTCTTCATCTCATACCTTGAGTCCATCAGGAATTTATATATCTGAAAGACAAGCAACAGAGACGTCCTGTGCTAATCAACTGACGACCTCTGTGGCGTATCGGGAAAAAGTCCGCATGCGACGCATGAGGTTTCGATTCCTACCTCGAGACAAAAATGTACGGTATTGTACAATTTTCAAATATTTTTGTTCGGGGTGTACGTAACGTACTATAATATGTATTATAAAAAATATCTATGTATGTAGAATATCGTATTAAATTATGTACTAGCTGACCCACCCACGGCGTCGCCCGATTTTCCCCTATGGTTTCTCACCTTTTAAACCTTCCCTGAGATACCACGACCATTTTAAAACTAAAAGCACCTAAATCGGCCTATCCTTTCACGTGATGGCGCTTTTGATGGCACGTGATGGATATTTTATGAATAGAGAAGATAACAGAAATCTAGCACCCGTAACACAAGCTTCGAGCTTACCACGGGGCTAGATGTTGCTGTGTGCAATGTCCAGCAACATTTAACTTACCACCAAGCCATTTGGTAAGCGTGGACCAGCCCACTTCTTTGACAAGGCACCAAGAGATTCTTACCTTTATACCTACCAGAAGATCTACAATACCCGCGTCTAGTAAGTGCGGTTATATCAAACCCCCCCCATTATCAATGCGTTCTAAAGTCAAAGTACTTTAATTCCAATGAACAATAATTTACATGGACACGTCAGAAAAAACTCATAACGAAATAAATAATTAATCACTCGTATAATGTACCTGTACCTATGTAAATTACCACTTGAAAACTAATTTGTACATCAGGTAGGTATAGTAAAACCATTTCTAAAATGAACGCCCCTCCACCGAATTCTGTATTTTTTTTTTCTATGTATTCTGTTTTTCTGTATTTCCTCTCACACGTTGAAATCATCACGGTTTTGTGGAGGGGAGTTCATTTTTAGAATGGTTTTACTATACTTATTTTTAAATTTTAAAATGGAAATAATTGTTGAGAAGCAATTAGAATAACCTAGTTTTTATCTCTGTGTATGTTTTACCTACGTCTATTGGGAAGACCCGTGCTTTAATTTAATCGTAGGGATGAGAAAAGAGGCGTTTGCATTAATTAAAATTATTTAAAATTAGGATAGGGTAAAACCCGGATAGTTGCCGCGGGGGGATAGTTGCCGCAGTTTCAAATTCTCTATGTTAGACGTTTTGACAGTGTTTCTTTTTGATAGTAATTAGAAGCGTCCCCCGCGTAGACCTTAGTGTCGCATAAACCGTTAAAATAGGTGCACGTGTTTTGTCCTAGTGAGAGAATATCTTCCGCGGCGATACTTTGACGAGCTCCAGAATTATATTGGTAAGTTTTCTCTGTTAAATAATTTTATAACTGATTGCGATTTCAGTCAAAATTATATTTTTTTGGGTGCATTAGAGTTTAAATTACACTATTTATTAGGTTTAATTGTTGAATATGTTTTATTTATTTTGTAAATAAAAAGGGCAAGTATCCGTATCAAATCGGATAGTTGCCTCACTGTTTTATGCGGATAGTTGCCCTGCGGCAACTATCCGTAGCTTATTTTTTTAACGTATTTTTGATGATTTCGTATTTGGTAATACTATGGTTTGTTTTAAATCAAATTAATACTCAACAGAAATGAAAAATGCCTCGCAAGTATAGACGAAAATCAGGCGTGGTGCCGCGCCACATCAACTGGACAGAAGATAGTTTAATACTTGCGTTTGAAGAAGACAATTTATTTAATACTTTGGAGTCTATTATTGTATAATTATAATTTAACTTTTAAAAATTACATGTTCACTAACCTAAAATTTAAAACCAATAGTGTTTTTAAGTGTTGATTAGAGAATAATTTAAATTATCTTAGTAATTAGTACATAATAAAGGATCTCAGTAAGTCATAAAAGCTGAATATTTACCTAGTAGAGGCTAATGCCAGTTCATGCCAATTTTGTTTATTAGATAGATAGATAGATAGATAGATTAACACTTTATTGTACCTTCTTAATTAAAATAAAAACAGAGTTTCAAGAAAACTTATTACTAAATTAAACGTACAAGGGGCGGCCTTATCGCTGAGAGCGATCTCTTCCAGGCAACCATAGTGGAGATAATGAATAAAAAAAAAATAGTACAAAATATTTAAAAAGGTAGTGTAGGTACATAAATTATATAAACAATTTTAATTACATAAAGTATATAACAATAAACTAATACAAGTCGAATATCACTTATAAATATATATTTATTTATACTATAAAATTAATACTTATATACTTATATATTTTTATATTTATATATACATATATAATTAAGTATAAATATATGATTTTACTAAATATTAAAAAAACAACACATACAATTTGATTTAATCCTTAGCAGTAAGAAAGTAGTTTTTAAGCCTAGTTTGAAAAATTTTTAGCGAAGGAGCAGATTTAATATTACTGGGTAAAGGGTTCCATAGACGGACAGCTTCAACAGAGAAGGAATTGCCATAGAATGATTGACTGTGGGCAGGAAATTTGAGAGTTAAATTATCCGTATTATTATTGTTTTATCTTCAAAATAAATAATAACTTTACATTTTTATTTAGGACACTTATTTACTACTTTGGAGTCTATTATTGTTATATTTTTTTACCTAATTATTCTTAACCTTAACTAATACTTAATAAAAGATTGTATTTAATAATAAAAACTGATTTTCAAATTAATATATGTGCATTTTTATTTGAAAAATAACAGATGGGCATCTATCCGCACCTTGGGCAACTATCCCCCACAACCATTTTTAACGTTAGGCTACTATCCGCCATAGTAGGCAACTATCCCCCTTTTTAGAGGTCATTTTAAACTGGATTTACTTAAAATTTATAATATTTATATTTTTTTTATTGATAGGGTATGTTAGAAGAATAATGAACCTTGTTTGAGAATACATTTTTAATAAAAAATGTATTGATACAATTTTTTTAAAGGAGTTTATTAAAAAGTGCGGCAACTATCCGGCTTTTACCCTACATTTTTTGCAATTCTAGGAAACTTTGAGAGCACATTCTAGTTATTATTTTTAACTTAACCCGAACCCGAACATTTTACTTTAATGCTTATAAGTAGGTAAATATTTGACATTTTTTGTATGCCCATATACCTACAGCATTATTTATTATAATTCAATTGCAATTACCATTAGTACCTACCTGTTAATTTCTGACGAGTCATACCTAGTGCACAATATTAAGTAATTTATATTTAGGTACATTTTATATGATGTGTGACAATAGATTATATGAATATGAATAAAAAACAAATTCCGTGGCCGTGTTGGCTAATAGGGAGCACAACCGACTTTGATTCCTAAGTTTATGGGTTCAAACTTCTAACTCCGACATGCATCCCTGGATTTTCTTCTTAAAACAATTATGACAAGTGTTCTTTGAAAACACGGGCTCACAGATGTATATCTGTGCACGGGCTCTAACAGAAAAGGCAAACTTCGTGAAATCGGCATATTCTGTGCTTTGAAAATTTTGAAGGATATTTTTTTATGAGCCTTTTGTGTCCCACAGCTGGGCAAAGGCCTACCCAGGAAGGATATATAAATACAAAAAGTTTTATTAAGAACTAGCTTTCCGCCCGCGGCTTCGCCCGCGTTATATTAGAATTCCCGCGGTAAAATGTATCCTATGTCCTTTTCCTGGTTCTAAGCTACCTTGCCATCAATTTTCAGCCCAGTCGATTCAGCCGTTCTCGAATTATAAGTGTTGTAACAAACACGACTTTCTTTTATATACATACTAGCTTTCCGCCCGCGGCTTCGCCCGCATTATATTAAAGTAAATAGTATCCTATGTCCTTCTCCCGGCTCTAAACTACCTCCCTGCCAAGTTTCAGCTAAATCGGTTCAGCCGTTCTTGAGTTATAAGTGAAGTAACTAACACGACTTTCTTTTATAGGTATATAAGAAGAAGAAGATATAGACATGAATTGAATTTAAATTAAACTCTTTTAAACATATTGAATTTAAATTAAACTCTTTAAAATTGTTGCAAACTATAGATACACATAAGTACCTATATCACATTTTACCCGAATTTAACACAAAGTATAGTCTCTCATGATATGGTACCTAAAATATGCTAATATGTACCTTGTACCTACCTTTTGAATAAATAAGAATACAAAATTTATAAGTACCTACCTACCTATTATACATATATTTTAAACACAAAGGCTTGTATTAAAAATATTAAAAAGACATCATGTTAGGGCTTAGCAACATTAAACACTAAGAGGCGGGCTATTCATTAATTATATTCGTAGATAAGATAAACAAACAAACAAATAATTTTATTTTTCCAACACAAAAACACATACCTAACATTACAAATAAAAGTGGCCAAGTGCGAGTCGGACTCGCCCATGTAGGCTTCCGCAGCAATTGTTTATATGAAATAGTTTATGACGTATTATAAAAAAACTATTTGATAGATTTCGTTCAAACCAATTTTCGTTGTTAGTTTTTATGGTTATGTACAATATATATTTTTTTTAGATTTATCATCCTCTTATTTTAGAAATTAGAGGGACACTCTGTTTTCCACTTTAGAAGAGTCTCACGTCCAAACTATTAAGATGTAATTTATTTTTTTTCAATTTTTTTATGAAATCTTAGTGCGGTTCACGGAATACATCTACTGACCAAATTTTAGCTTTATAGCTCTTATAGTTTCGTAAAAAACGGCTGTGACATACGGACGGACGGACGGACGGACGGACGGACATGACGAATCTATAAGGGTTCCGTTTTTACCATTTGGCTACGGAACCCTAAAAAACACTATAGATAAGGGACATGTTGGAAAAATTAGTACTGTCTCAGCATTTATTGTGTGGCAAGCTAGAGTCCAACGCTGATCTTCCGACAGAACTAATTATAAAGCTGGCGTTACATGATTACATGATATAAATGATTATAGCATTATTTAGTGATTTGTTTATTTTTAAATATCAGTAATATATTATGTCATATTAAATTCATAGATTATCTAGTTATAGGTAAATACTGTGCTGAACGTCTGTAAGTAGATATATTTATATTATTAGATATTAAATTATATCTACGGAACCCTAATAAAAATGGAAAATGTTTCTTACCGTCGCGTCGCGCCATTGTTATTTAGATATTTATTTATTTGGTTGCATATTTATAAAATATTTCCGCCCTGCGGCTTCGCCCGCGTTTTACACTTTCCCGCAATTTTCTTTGCTATAAACCTCACGGAGCCCGAGACATTTCCAACGAATGCAAAACCGTGGAAATCGGTTCGTGCGTTCTGGAGTTATAGCGTCAGGAAGGAAAACCCGACTTATTTTTATATAGTAGAGAAGAAGAAGATAATAATGGATATACCTACGAAATGATTTATGAATCTTGTGCGTTATTCAATCCATATTAAATTCTTAGATGTAGGTATATCAAAGAGAAATCAACAGTTCTTTCTATTTATAAAAAAAACATAAGAAGTGTTTTAAAAGCTCAAGACCTAATTTTACCACTATCTGTTAGTTTAACATCCCATTAAGTATATTAACAGTCCAGTCCATGAATACCTATAGATAAACTGTCTGTCATTAAACATAACGGGATGTTAAACTAACAAACAGAGAGTGGTGAAATTAGGCCTTAGCAAATAAATAAAAATAGCAAGAACATTGTAATACGATTTTTGTATGATAAAAAATATGTTAGCCTATATTTAGTATTCAAACTGTACCTCCCTATTTTAATTGTGTCACCAAGCAAGCCTTATTCTTTTAATTTATAATTTTTTTGGTAGGTGAGTAGGTGACTATTTTTCCAAATTTGTTATGTTCCACCAAGTATTCTTTCTGCTTGGTTCTTGAAAATATGTTGGTTTAGTTTTAGTTTACCCATCTTCTTTTATTCTAGATCTAAGAAAATGATGAAATTAGATGGATGGTGGATTTTAAGAACCATAGAAGAAACGTACCTGCGTTTCTTAGATAAAATAAAATAAAAATAATAATGCGTGCAAAATTGCAAAGTCAAACTTGCCGGTGGCATGCGTGTTTCCATGTTTTTTACAACATTTATTGAGAATTAAAGGTAGCCTTTGCTTTGATATTTCAAATGGATATGGACACAGCTGTAAAGCCGGTAAACAGCAAGTTAAGACGTTTCTTTCCGTAGAAAATAGTGTCACTTAAAACTTGTCATAATGTTACTCAGATAAGTGAAATGTATTCCTTTTGAGTAAATAAATATTCTCTAAACCTATATAAGAGAAGTTGTACCCACCTAGTCGAAAATCAAATTAACTACTGTCAGAGAGAGGCCTGCGTTTATAAAGTTTATCTGCGGATAAATGGCAAAGCTATCAAAAGCTATATACCTACTACATTTGAAAATGAAAACAGTAGCTCCAAATGTGTTTGACTCAAAAGCTAAATCATCTAGCACTTGAGAAAAATTAGCTCTCTATGCCGTTTTCTAGTAGGTATTTAGAAGCAAGTGATTCAATAACTTGACAAAATAAAAATAATAAGATGGATATTAATATTTACAAATATAATTTACAAAAGTGAACGTTCCACAGGTAAAGATGATTAGGTATGATAAATTTAAATAGGTAGGTTGATAAGCCTTAGTATTTTTAGCGTCGGACAATTCTATTTCTAATAAAATGTTCACACGTCCAATTTTTTACATCACTTCGGTCACCTATCCATTGACAAGTTTTGGCACGTCAGTATTCTGTGAGAAACATCGCTTTCATCTCGTGTTACGATCGCACAATACGTGTTTTGGTAAGGAACAAACCGTGAATGTGATACGCCCTCTGTACTTATTGTCTGACAACATCTTGACAGGTCGGTTGAATAGTGCGCTTTTGCTTATTTTTGGACGTTCTAAATTTGATTTTTGTTTAGAGTTTTGTTGTGACAGGTAAAGAGTTTTTTTTTACTTTTACCAAATTGGTAGAGATTCGTTTAAGTCCTCAAACTTTACTGTAGGTTTTAAAGTACTTTGAAATAATAAAATTCAAAAATTAATTACCTAATGTAACACAAATAAAACTTAAAGTAACATGAAATTGTACTTAAATAATAAAAATATATTAGGCTCTTTATTAAGAATTTCATCACATTTAATACCTACCTACCAACTAGAGCAAGCAATTCAATTTTAATAGGTATTACGGTAGGTACATATTATAGGTACGAATAAATAGGAATAATACATATTAGAAATATTATTAATAAAAAAAACATATTTTGGAAAATATATCCTATCAGTTTTTCAAAACACCCAAGCAAAAATCGAATTATTATAAATATTATATAGGTATGTAATCCTGTAAAAGTAATTATATTAATTATTTTAATGCATCGATGAAACTCATGAAAAATCGCCTATCATCTACAATAAAGTCTAGAGCACACATCACTCAATTGGAAAAACTTTAATACCTGTCCATAATTATAATTAAAGTAGGCAGGTATTCACCTCATGTGCATTGTGCAGAGTAGGCTGGCAGGTAGGGTTACCTCCAAAAATATAAAAAAAATGTTAGCACAGGACCAATGATTGATAATGGGACATTATACATTCAAGCAGCGGACGTGTAAATTATACTCCAGAGGAAGCCATCGAGACTGGGCTGGGAGCCATAATAAGACATAGAGTACAAAAACCCACCTGCCTTAATGTGCCTCTCGCCTTAGTCCGAGTCCCCGGCCCCTCAACCGCGGACCTATTCATTTCTTACAATTAATCAAAATTAAATCAACCACCAACACCGGCAACCAATATAACAACCAAAGCCGACTGAATAAGGTCGCTAATACCTCGGCCCTAAGCGCGAGAGGCGTGGCCGCCGGGAAGAAATCTGGCCAATACAGTGCGGTAACAAAATATCCGTATTGGCTATTAGTAGGCCCCGCCCGCGGGGGGAGGGGTCTACTACCAACTACAGAACGACGCAAGACCTACCAAACTGGGTTCACTTAGCACCTTTTTGTACGGAGGTTCCAGAATATGACTCAGATCGATAACGTCGTACGTTGTTCGCGAGGGGTGGTGAATTAGGATGGTTCGGTAGTGAAGGCCTGTTGTCGATACACTAGGGGGTCTCGTTTTTACAAGGCGACGGGCGGCGCCGCGGGCAGACGCGCTCCAGACGCCGCGCTGAGCGCTCGCGTCGCGAATATACAATCCTCACGCGAATTTCCAATTCGGGAAAATTTGCATTTGCGTTTTTCCAAGCCTAATCCCTTAGTGTTATTTAATTGCAGTGTTTATGAAAAATAAGGCCTAAATTTGTGATAAAAAGAAATGTAATATTAATAAAATGCAGGCGATGAGTGCGAATAGCGCGCCGCGGGCACCACAGCGGTCGCCGTTCGCGATACAAGAACTGCTTGGGTTATCAGATAGTCGCGAGAGTCGGGAGCGTTACTTCGAGAATAGGGATGGAGATAGAGTATTGAATTTGTCTGAGGGTAGAGAGAGAGCGGCGTATGCTCCTCAGTTCCAGCTGCCGGCGTCGGTGGCGAGTCGGGTTGCGTACGCGGCGGCGTTCAACGCGCAGGCGGCGGTGGCGGCGGCCTTCCTGCCGGGGCCGCCGCTGGGGCTGCACCATCCACCTGGTAAGTACGAACAAGCCTACGAAAACACTGACAAACCCGGAATTCGTAACACATCAAACAAAGACTTTATTTAATTACTATAGCTGTCCGTCAGGCGGCTTCGCCTGCGTTATAGGTAATATATTTTACCGCGATGGGTATGTGTTAGGCTACGTTAGACTACGAGTAATATAAGCAAATCGCTTCGGTGGTTTAGTCTTGAAGAAATAACAAAACATAGGTAGGAACCTATACCTATAATAGGAACCTATACCTACTGATATAGGTACACGCACAAACTTGCACCTTTATACACAATATTTTCTTTTTGTACCTATTTGGTCGGTGATGCGCAATTGTAAATCAGATGTAAAAAAGTTGTGTTCACTAACTCCTGTGTGGAGCCTGCAGCGAAAATCATCATCTTCAATCAAAATCAGCAGTTAAATAACGATAAGTGATGCTTTCAAGCTTGTGATGATAAAAACTACGCAGTAAATAATCAGTTATTTTTGGCGATAAAGCGGATAGGTGCTAGGATAGCTCTAGGATTTATGACTTTATGACTGCATTGATTAATTTGATGATGATGAAAATTGCGTATTAATTCTAATAAGACTTTAAATTATCATACAAATAAGATTTTTATCTATTTAAAAATGTTACTAAGAGTCAAAGAAAATGGAATACCATAATCTGTACATTCGGTTATTATTCATCTATTTAGCATAGAAAAAAATGCGCCTTACTCAAGCAAAACTTATTTACTGCTATAAACTCAAATAAAATGAATTATTCGCTAGTTTTTTTTACTTTATTGACTTTATAGGATTTAGGCGTAAACGGTTAAAGTTTTATCGTTTACGTTAAAGTAATTTTAGTATCACGATTAAGCAAAAAAGTTTCAACAATAGTTCCATTTTTTAATTAAATTTACAATGATTTAAATTAAAAAGGTGTAAACCAACATAATGCGTATTTGCGCTTTACCGTCGGCCGTCGGCAAACCTTTGACTGTGTCGCTCTTTGTGTGACGTGTTTAATTACCCATTTTAATGAATTTCTATTGTTTATCAATATAATTAGCGTCTACAGACAATAGTCTGCTCTAAAGGCTCGGGTTACGGAGTGTCGAGTGTTAAACGCATCTTGAACGTCAGAACTAACTATTTTCTTCTGATTTATTTTATAACCTTTATATGATTAGGTACATGATGGAAAAACAAAATAATATAAGTAGAACACAAAGATAAAGTTACAATAATAATCTAGGCCGGGAAGATTTACTTTAGGCCTGAAATCCGCCCGTATTTTAACTTTTTGGTTTTAAATATTCACTACCTAGTTAATATTTTAAATATAATTAAAAGGCTTCTCATACCTAATTATATTTTTCCGTAGGTAGGTAGTACATATAAATAAAACATAGTATAAATTAATTAACTAAAAAGTTAAATAAAAAGCCGCATCAAGTCTAGTATATAGGTAGTTAATTCCAAGATAGTGGCTAAATATTTGTTACTAAAATGTTAATATATTTTTGCATGATTATTTTTAAATTATTTTGTAGTGGAAAGTTATAAATACTCGTACAGATAATATTTATATGCAAATCTGTAAAATATCTGACGGTGTTTTGAAATGAAGGAATATCAAACATTACCACAAGGTTTTAAATTGTATGCATACTTTTTTATTGCCATTAGTTAAAAATAACTTTTTCAATTAAAAGTCTAACAATTCGAATTTGAACTATTCTAACAAGATGACGAAGTAAAACTTTAAGTTAATTATGATCTTATAAGACATATCTGGTTGGAATGGAAAATTATATTTTTTACAAAGTTATGTTAAATATTATAAGGACCATAGAATAATTATATTAGTATAATATAGCGGAAACTTTTAATTGGCCTTCAGCGGTTTTAATTATGTAACACTTATTTGTTAGTTGTAAGTTTTCTTAAAATTTATAAAATATAATAAATATGTATAATTAAGTATCAGAAGCAAAGCGAGGGCGTGTAGCTAGTTTTGTAATAAAATGGCAACCAGCCTATTAGAAGCATGCTAATAAATTTACAAGCATCACTAGTCAATAAAGTATTCGCAGTCAAAAGTTTTTGCGAGGCCGACTCTTGCGCAGAAGGTAGAATAGAACAAAGGAGTGAGCACAATGCTCGTACGATTATTATTTACGGACCCAGCTGCCAATGTTCTCCTCTCTTACAGGTTTAGTAGAGAATTAACGATGCTATTTTTTCGTAGCTTAAGATTGGTCAAGACAGAGATGTAAGATTTTTTGCTTATCCTAAGTATTAACGCGATAGTTTTTGAAAATTGTTTTTCTCTCATGCAAAAATGAATGAATGAGTTTAGATGAAGCTATAATTAAAAGCATTAGGTACCTTTTGAGAAAAGCGGCCGAAAAAACCGTTAGACTATCAACCTTTGTACACAATATTTACAATCAGACTTCGTATCAAATGATGAGTAGGTATACAAAAACAAATATTAACTTTAACTCGACAAGATACACTTTTCCAGCACCGTCTCTATCGATCAAAACTTATAATCATTGACATTAGTTGTTATCTTGTTTCCACAGTGTTCCCATAACAAATGTCAATAAGAATTATTCCTTCTACCCCCATAAAGGTCCTCATTATCCGCACCTCACAGCCTCTTCAAACATCGCCATTAGACCTTTACAAATTAAAATAATTCTTATCCAATCTCAACACGTCAAACACAGCAACACCTGACAAAAAGCCTTTTTTATGACCTATAGAAAGGACTAAGCGGTTCACACCTCAAGACGTCTTTGTGAATGACAAAGGAGATAAAGAGTGAGTTGAATAAGATGACGAGATAAAGGATCTGGATGAATTAGTGGTCATTCGCAATGGGGATATTGTTGGTGTGTTTGCTTCATGTCATATTGTTTGAACAGGGTTTTGGTTTTCGATTGCGATTGTTGATTGACCTTGTGTTTAATGAGATGTGAAAGATTATCCCTGTTGGTATTGGCTTCGTGGTTTTTTTATTGACAGTGAACAGACTCATGGGAACTTACCTATTATTTCTGTTACAGTTACAGGCAAATCATTTTTTTTAACTATCACTGTTTTAAACAATATTTGAAAATGTTTGTCTACTCTCCATTATCATTAGTCTCTCTGTGAAGATGGCGCTGGAAACAGTGTGGAAATAATGGGAAATTCAAACATATTTAAACACATTCTATCTATGTTCCTATGTATATTCTATTAAGTACCTATATCTGAAATCTAGCACTCGTAACACAAGCTTAGAGCTAATATTTATATTCAAACATGGTAAGTAGGTATCAGATCCGATTCATGTTCAAAAATAATTTACTTATCATTCTCAAATTATAAGGAATTATTAGGGAATTGGTAAGTTTTTCACAACTGTTGTTTTAAATCTCCATTTCATGTGATATGGGTCAGCTTGGGTTCCGTATCGACCCGGCCGGCATCCGAGGCACGCGGTACAATTAGACAGGCATTAGACGGGTTATTAGCGGCAACGGTACCCTAGTTAGGAATGCTCCATCGATCGAACAATGATGTTGCGATTTTGTTCATTATTTTCACCAAAATACAGCCTTTAAACTGTTCTTATCCGATTATGGCCCATATAGTTATAATCAGAGTAGGTATAATAAAGCGTTTTCAAAAGTTATTTGTTATTAATTTCTCTCTTTGACTATTGCTTACACGTAGGTATGTCCTAGTATTAGATGTTGCGATTTCAATACCTATGTATTAAACTTGCATGATTGAAAAATGTTAGCTTTATAAACTAACATTAGTAACTCTTGCTTGTAAGGCAACCCAAAAACAAACCAGGGTTGGTAAAGGTTCACCACACTCACACCAATGAGCGCGAACCCTTTCGCGACCGGTTTTTGGCGGCGTAAATGAAGACATTGCGCGAAATAAAACACGGTACAACACTCAGACATTGATTTTTAGTAAAACTAACGTACGGTAATCAGTCTTAGTGGTAGGTAATCGTATTTAATCCAAGCAATATATACTTATATAATTTGTAAATTTAAGTATAAATGTTTATTTAAGTCATTACAAATTCCGATTCTGGTATTAGATAAGAGAAAGAAAGGGCAAAAGGCACATGAGGTATCAGGCTTGGCAGAAATTTTCGGGTTATTGTACATTTGCCACAAAGTTAGTTCGTCACGTTTTTAAAAACTCCATACATTGAAAGTAAATTCGTCATAGGTAGGTAAAGTACATCATAAAGTAGGGTTTGCATGTAAGAAGGTGAATGGTGTTTAGCGCTCGCAATGATTATTTATTTATTGAATCGCTATTTTATTCGTACTTGTTGATGGGTTTACGAAGTAGGTACATGAGCATTTTTCGTGTGGCATCGCTTTTAGGTTTCAAACTTTAGAAATTTTACATTTAATTTTAAACCAATGCAATGTAGCGCAATAGATTGATAATTAATTATTATTTATTAATTGCGTTGATTCCGTTGCACTTATTATTTATAGAATTTTACTTTTTGAAGATGTTTGTCAAAAAGGTAAAATTTTCATAATCCTGATCATTAAAAATGAATATCATATTATATGAAATTTTATTAAAAACTATCTATGAGTGTGAAAACATCAATTTTGTTATATCCTACTTATTAAATGATTTTCCTGCTGTCTCTACGGAAAGACATGTATGACGAATTTACACATCCTTTTTTTCATGACGAATTGACTTTGTGGCAAATGTACAATAACCCAAATTTTCTTTGAAATTAATTACTGTCTCTTTATTCATTTGTGAATATTTTTGTTGATCTACAGAAATAATCACAAATGTATAAAGAAATGAATGAATCTGACATCAATCAATATCGTAAATGCAATAAAGTTTTGAAAACGCTTAACGTATCATCAATCTTTTAAAAATAAAATACAGTTTATTTAACCAGAGACAAGTTGCTATAGAACTCTTAACATGAATAAAATAGTTATGCATACGATCTGTACGCCAGTCCTTAAAAATAGAATACAGTTTATTTTAAAAAACCACAGACAAGCCGCTAACGCTTGTCACTTCCATAGTCGTGCAATTTGTCGACGGCTGGCGGGGGAGTGTCGACTTGTGAAATGCACCCACTCCTTATTGCTTACCATAACATACGGAGCGGATGGTCTATGTCTATGGCCCCGATCGAATGGGAACTACTTGGTAATTTCCCTAGGTGCGAAGAACGTTAAATAGTTTAGAGATGATTGTTGTTTTATTCGACTACAATCGAGTAGGTCACTAACTGGGCGCCTACTTAGAATCTCTTCAATTTATTTATATATTTGTTTTCAAAAAAGAAGTATGTTTAAAACTGAATCGATTGATTTACTTATAACAAACTGCCTCAAATCCAAGTTATAAATAGAAAGTATCCTATAATTATAGGTACCTTATATTTATATGGAACATGGACCAATGTAGATTCGGTATTATTAACATATTTATAGATTATAGGTGTCATTTGTAGGCTAACCTAACACCTAAGAAAAAACTCAAATTTTTCATAATAATAAATAGGTATTCCAAATAAATTTACAAAACCTTCAAATGTAGACTCTATTTCTAACATTCTAGATTTGAAATCAGACGAAAGCCTCTCAGTCTAGTTGAAATTTATATCGTGCTGAGGCTTCTAGGGACTTTGGTCTGTATTTTGCTGGTTTTAGGTCTAGATTCGGATGTCGGCGTAGGTGTGAGTAAAGGGCTGTAAGGGTGTGAAGTGAGTACAGACCGACACCTCGACACAAAGACTGCTAATAGCTAGTTTCCATCACTAGTGACGGCGAATGGTTTTACCTGTTTCCCTTCAAAATAGCGACACAATATAATTTTATACGTTATAACGTTATAATACGTTATAATGTTGTACTGTTACTGTTATAATTGTCTTTGTCATAATAGTCATAATAGTATTTATTGGTAATAATTATTACATGTCAAACATTTTAAATACAATGAATTTACATTACATTAATATAAAAACATAATACTATAAAAGTATGAAACAGCGTATTGTTAGGTTTATAAAAAATAAAATAATTATAAATTAACAAATAAATACAACAAATAATTAAATCAATCAAAATGTCAAATAATAATCATTATAATGAAGGTGTCTTTAGAGCTATAAACTCATTATAGCTATAGAATGTTTGCTCGATAAGCCAGCGTTTTAGTTTGCGCTTAAATTGAGGTAAACTGTGGGCTTCCTTAACATCACAGGGAATTTTATTGTAGATTTGTGGTCCCATGACATGTGTCAGCTGTTTGGCAGACTTAGCCAGAGAGCGCGAAACGGACGCGAGAGCGTCGCGGCCGCGCGTGGCGTACCCGTGCGTGCTGCCACGAGTGGCGTAGTCCCCGAGGTTCTGCCGAACGTACAGAGCCACTTGGTATATGACCAGACATGGGAGTGTTAATATTCCAAGTGACTTAAAGTATGGCCTCGCCGATTGGTCACTGGGGATCTTGGCCATTGCTCGTACGCCCCTTTTCTGCATTCGGAACGCACGCTCCCAGTCTGCAGCGCGCGCCCACAGCTCGGTGCCGTACTGCAGCAGCGACTGCACTGTAGCAAAGAAGCACGCTCTTACTACGTCAGCTGTCACAACACGCGCCATACGGCTCAGCGCGTAGCATGCGCCAGCCAGCCTTCCACACAGCTTGTCGATATGAGTTCTCCACTGCAACCCTCTGTCAATCTGAAACCCTAAGAAAGAAGTGTTATTAACCTGGCTTATCGGACTCCCATTTATTAACACTGTTAATGACCTAGGAGCGCGACCTGCCAGGAAAAAGTGGATAAAGTGAGTTTTACTCAGATTGAGAGAGAGTCCATTCAGCCCGAACCATTGCGCCAGCTGTGAGGCCGTGCTGTTTAGCTTAACTTCCAGAAGGTCCACCGTAGGGGCAGCGACGACAGCAGCCACGTCGTCGGCGTACATATACACCTCCGCGCCACTGATGTATTCGGGTAAGTCATTAAGCATCAAGGAAAACAATATATTTGACACCGATGAACCCTGGGCTACCCCCATCCTCGATGTCAATGGGTCGGATACTGCCTCCCCTCCGCTGCCCAGCACTACTTGGGAACGGTCACGCATAAGGTCACAAAGTAGATCATGAACCTTATCGGAAATCCCATAGTGCTGTAGTTTAATCGCCAGTATTTTGTGGTCGGCGACATCAAAGGCTTTGGATAGGTCGCAGCAGATCACTGCGACCTGCTGCTTCGCCTCCCGAGCGGCCATTATGCAGCGGATGACTTCCCGCGCCAGTGACGTCGTCGAGCGTCCTTCGCGATACGCATACTGCCTATCAGAAAGAGCTTTCGTAGCTGAGAGAAATGCAACAAGCCGGGAACTAAGACCATTCTCAAAAACCTTGGCTATTGCTGGTATTATTGAGACAGGTCGATACCCGTCAATGTTGCTCTTCTTTCCCTTACCTTTAAATAAAGGAGACACCTTGCTTATTTTCATCGGGCAGGGATAGCAACCCTCTCTGATGCAGGTATTATAAGCATATGCAAGTATAGGCGCGAGGGGATGATGGCGTATCTAAGTACATTTGAAGATATGCCATACACATCTTTTGACACCTTCGGTGGAATGCGGGTCATCACAATACGTACTATTTCATCAGCGCTGAACGACTGAAGTCTCAGAGAACGATCTGAGGGCTTACGTACCGATGTTAAGGCCCGGCACACACCGGCAACGTTGGCTGTTGGCGCTCCGCAGGTCTCCGCCGCACTCAAAAACCTAGCGTTCATCGTATTGACCAGATCTTTTTTGTTTGTAAACAAAGTTCCATCCGGTTTTAATATTACGTCCGTAAAATCAATTCGCGGAGAGTTATTTTTCCCTCGTTCATTATTTATTATGCCCCACATGGTTTTAGAGGTATTACTCGTTGCTACTAACTTACTCTGATAAAAATCACGTTTGTTACATTTTAAAATATATTCATAATTATTTTGCATGTCAAGTATTAAAGATTGAATTGTATCATTATATGGATCTAATTTACCTAATTTAATTATGTCAAATAATAATAATTTATAATTTTTAGAGTCAGCAGCTATCCAACTTTCTTCATGTTTAATGCACGTTTTCCTAAGAGGAAAACATATTTCAAATTTATTTTTTATAACATTAATAATCGCGGTAACCATCCCAGGGGTATTCAGCCTATACTTATACAGTAATTCGTTCCAATCTACACTATCTATGGATGCAGCAAAGTTCATTTTGTTGGCGTTACTAAACTTCCTAGCATACGCATGTTTCTGCTGTGGATTCGATCTTACTCGTGTAATCACGCCCTTAATCGCGAAATGATCACTAATGTTAGTGACCACTGAGGTAACAGTGACCGCACCATCAGCTAGATTGCTGTACAAGTGATCTAAGCTGGTGGAGGTGGACGCCGTGACCCTCGTTGGGAAGTCTACCAAGTTACACAAGCCATGTACCGAAATTAAATCTCTTAATTTAATTACGTCGTTATCTAAATTGCTTAAAAAATTGATGTTAAAGTCACCCACAATAACACACTCCTTATCCAAGTCGCTAATCTTATTGAGCAAACGATCAAAACAACTAATAAACTCATTTGTCGAAATCAGGTTTGTTCTATAAACGCAAACTACTGTCAAATTATACTCTAGTAAATCAATAGCAGATATTTCGCATTTTCTCTCTACAGATAAACTTGTCAAATCAATGTTTTCGACACATTTACATTCGTTTTTAACAAACAGGCACGAACCGCCATGCACTATTTGATTCCTACAAAAAAAGGAAGCTAGCTTGTAGTTTTGTAAATTGACACTTTTAAGTTTACATTCTGTTAACCAGTGCTCGGTTAGTGCCAGTATGTCACATTCCAGCTCACTCGATAACAACACTTCTAGTCTTTGCGATTTTCTATCTAAAGACGCTATATTTTGGTGACATATAACGATTTTACTACTGTCCGGTTGGCATACACTCGCATTCGTCCGTCGTTCACTGCTGCTATTGGATACTGCGGCGGCCGCCGCTCGCTGCACTGAGCTCGGTTGCGTCGGCTGCCTGCGCGTGCGCCCCCCGCCCCTGGCGGGGGCTTCGTTGAAACCAGTCCGAGAGCTTGATTCCGTGTGGCCATGATTTCGGAGTGCATAATTTTTCATACAAAGATTCCGGAAACCCAATTACGAATGCAGCGTGTTGATCTGTTTTAATGTTTCTTTTTTCAACCATGTATTTTTCGCATGTTGCAATCTTATTTATGTGTGTTTTTATATTTTCAGTTGTCGTATCGGGCCTGAAAGACCACACCTGTATATATTTTATCCGTTCGGCAGTTTGTAGCTGATCATTTTCTTCACCAGACCCTGTTAATACACGGCGGTTCTTATTGTTATTGCGTTTGTAGGACACTTCCGTCCATTCCTCGGTTGGTTTAGTAGTCGGGTTATAACTAGGCTTTTCTGTAGAAGCCGTGGTCACCCTATTAGTTGTCGTTGTTATGTTGGTAGAAAGGGCATTGAGTTGGACTTTACCCACTTTGTCGCACCTAGAGGACTCATTATCGGTAATAGATTCTCTAGCCTTGTCACTCTTTAAAGCGTTCTTTTTGGCAGCGGCTGCAGCGCTTGATCCCGCACTGATGTTAGCGGCTGCGATGATACGCGCCTGCCGCACGGGTCGCTGCAGCGCTGAGGGGGCCGGCGCACCAGAGGCAGTTGGAGTGCGCGGAGTTAGGGGTTGCTTACCCTCTACTTGTGTTTTTAGCGAGTTGATAATCACGGTTTGGTTAGCAATTAAAGCGTTTTGGTCGCTCACCTTGCCTTCCAGCGATGTAACTTTATCACTCAATTCTTTGATTGACTTTTGTAGTTCGCGGAAAGCACTTTCTATCACTTTTTGCGTCATTTTTAATAATAAAAGTATTAAAATAGTTGGAGCACAGTTGTTACCGTGAGTTACCCCACTACCCACTAATCTTATGTGGTCTTTGTGTTATGTGTTTTGTGTAAATTGTCCAGCAATATTTTTTTTTTTATTATACAATGTCTATAATCTCACAATAAATGTGTGTAATAAAACTTTCTAATAAAATAGAGAACTTGTCAATGTGTAATTCCTAATTATAGTTGACTTTTCTGACCTATATTTATTTTTAAATGTTCTTGAATTTCACAAAATATATTTTAAAGGTAAAACTATGGTTTTTTTTTGTAAATACAAACATACCTTACACTTTCAATTATGATTGGTGGATATTGCTTGTAAAATCATTCTTATTTGCATCTAAATAAAGTTCAATATCATTCACAATGTAAGTTACCCTCGTCTCTAATTAGCCTGAAAACTAACTGCTATTTTGTGCCTGTATTGTAGACTTTAAAATCTTTAGTTTATGGTGGGTTTTTGAATACAGAGAAGTATAATAAAAGAAGATACTCGATCTCTTATGGTGAGATTTCCACCGAGGTTTACTTTTTCAAAGCACTGAACGCTTTATAGAGCACCTATAACTAAATCTTACTATGAGAGATTTGTTTATCAACTTTCATCTTCTAGAAAGCTACAGATTTTCAACTATCATCTTCTAGGAAGCTATAGATTTTTGTGATATTGTAAAAAATATTTAGAGGCTTTGACTGAAAATGTCCAACACAAATTATTTTCTGTACTTTTTGTAAAAATCATTATCATATAAACCCATAATCTTCACACTAATAGGCACGTGTTTACCCAATAGATCCCAAAAGGGGGAATTGGTATAATCACCACGAGTACCTACCAGGCTCCGTGATCGCATTAAGTCGGCAAAGTATCTACATAGAATAGAACATAACAGATTACAATAGAATATACTTTATTTCACACCACAAAAACAGAAACATACAATACAAACTTAACGACGCTGCTCGTCTTTGTCTTCTGGTAGAGGTTAGTCTTGCTAGTATATTCAATCGTTTTTTAACTGTTAGCAAATTAAATATAGAAGTACCTTAATGTTAAAAAAAATCTTTAAATAAACAAAGCCTTTCTCTGCCTGTAGGTATAACAAAAAAAAAATAAACGATTCGTAAATATACCTATCTCAGCAAACTTTCGAAAGTCCTCACTGTCGACACAATTATTCAATAATACCTCATTACCCTCTGAAAACCCAATAAACCCTACTTCCGTCCATATTTCAGTTGACGCCAAATATCTCCATCCACCGTCTCTCTCCCCTAAATAGAACTCTATATCCTCTTTCTCTGTCTCACAACAGTTATACCCGATTATGATAATACCACCTCGGGCTGAATACAAATTGGTAGGTTTTATACAATGAGTTATTTAATGCGATAACTTCATGATCTTATTATGGAAATTTTAGTATCGTTTATACGATGTAATGAATTTATTATGGTGATATATTTTATAATAATGTCGGAAAGCGTGTCGGGATATATTATATGGCATGTTCATGTAGATTTATGGTATGTGACATATTTATTTGTGGTATTTTTCTAGTTATATATTGTAGTCATTTATGCTCTCAACATTATATTAAGGCTTTCTCTTCATAATATATTACGGTACCTATGTTCAGTATTATATACCTACCTACGTACAACTAATGTCTTAGTCTCGTTCATACAGTTTTGACTTTTTTTACAAAAATATAAAAATGTTGTTGAAAAAATTAACGAAGGTTCCTAAAACTCAAAATAAATGCCTTTACATTTGTTAATTATCTACTCCAACTCCCTATCGCGTCTAAACGCTTGTTTTCACAGCTACAAAACGCACCCCCGAAAAATCTATATCACCCGCCTCCCCACGACACACTCCAGTTTTGGACTTTTTAACCCGAGATGGCTTAATTTCCTTCTCGCTACGATTATTTCTTTCTTAAAAAACTCCATTAGAATTGCTCAGCGGGGCGTGGGGGGGAACCCCCAAACGGGGGATACCCCCCTGTTTGTCCCTCGAAATGTTTGGGGATTAGCATTTAGCAGGTTTGCGGACAATGCGTGGAAAGGAACGTTTTTTTGCAAGTGCCGCGAGCTCGCAAGTAGAACGGAACACTTTTGTCTTTGAGTGCCGTCTCGGGATGACAAATTACGGTTTTTGGCTTTATAAAAATGTTTTAGGTATATGAAAGGTCTATTTTCAGCGCCACTTTGAAGACGTTGAAAACAGATAAATATTTTTCAGAGCCAAAACAAGACCTATCAGTATCAGTAGTACCTAGTAGATATAATATTTATAGAGATTTTAAATTAAATGTTGAAATTAAATATACTTACATTAAAAAAATTATTAAACAAATATTTTGGATATTTGGCTTTATTTATGCTCGTTTACAATAAAAATATATAGAAAAGTATTTTGTAGACATTAATACGTATCGTAATTTTTGGGTGATATTCACTTGACACCCTATTCGACCCGGCGGCGCTGGCTGGGTCAGGCTTGGCACAATTAAATTTAATTAGTCGAATTCCGTCCGTCTGACTCAAGATCTATGCGCAAAATAATTAACCTGTCTTATAGAAATGGCTTAATTGAATCGCCGAATTCAAGTACCTGGGGTGTGAAATTATTTCATTAACTTTTAGAAAACTGTGGCTGTTTTAAAGATAATTAAGATGTGTTTTAAAATGGTTACGAAAGAGTTTGTAAAGAGGTAGAAGGTAATGTCAAACAACTTTTACCAACACTATAACCCAAACGTTTTGGATTGCTAAATACAATTTGTAACTGTTAGGTATTATTACTTTGCAAACTTTCCCAAGACTAGGTATTTAAGAACTTACTTTTATTTTTATTTTATAAAAATTGACTCATTTATCTGAGTTATCAGGTATATAATAAATTCGAATCCTCGATAACCTAGCGGCCTAGGATAGCCAGGGCTAAACTAGAAGAATCGTGTGAGAGTCGAACCCATTCTTACTCGAGGACAAAGCTTACGTTGGGATCTTGTAATTTTTTCTTTACAATTTTCTAATATTTTAGAAGTTATTTTTCTATAAAAACTATCAATATGATGATGATTAATAAAATAAACAAGAAGAAGGCAATTATTTAATGAACAATAACAAAAGCTATACCTAGCACCTAAGTAGGTACGTATACATATAGGTGTTTCCACGGCCAATTGACACTTTTCTCTGAGTCGGATGCGTTTTGCTGCGTCGCGCGGCGCTGCGCTGCGGAAGCCCCGAGGCCGGGCTTTGTTAATTAACTGCCGCGGTCTCACAATCGGGTCAGTGCGAGGCGCAACGAGAACGAACTCTATTTTCCTTATAACCTAAGAGCCCGTGATGGTCATCACAGGTTATTAGTCTATACTAAGAGCCCGGTCTGGCCAGACCTTCCTTTAATTCTGAAGCGTGAAAATTCTTTCATGTGTATGTCTAACATAGGTAAGAATAACCCCCAAACATGAAACCTGGATCGTGGTTCCTTTGGGAGATAACAGGTAAAAGGTTGTTATCTCCCAAAGGAACCGCGATCCAGGTTTCATGTTTGGGGGTTATTCTTACCTATGTTAGACATACACATGAAAGAATTTTCACGCTTGTGAATTAAAGGAAGGTCTGGCCATCACAGGCTCTTGGTCTATTATATTTATTGGAGGAGGAAATCGGTATGACATTTACTAACCCGCAATTGGCCAGCGTGGTGGATAAAGGTCTGATCTCTCTCGTCTAGAGAATCTCTGAATCCCAGCTGTGGGAACGATACAATTTACGTTCCCACTGCTGAGATTTATTTGTTTGATTAGAAATTAAACCCACATCAGATCAAGAATGAAGATCTTTTAGCCACAAATAAGTTTATGGCATTCTATTTATAAACCTATCAATAGAATTAGTTATATTTTAATATTTTAGGTATAATTGTGTTACCCAGTATGCCACAAGCTTGCGAGAAATCGCTCTATCTGTGGTTTTAAATCGCAATTTGCTTATTATGTGCAAAGAGGCCGAATCCGTTTAATGAGGACTTCCTGTCCCACTGAACTGAACTGCCAAGAGTTCTTTGTCAAATTCTATTTGTCTGCAGAGAAACTTTGTTTTGTCTTGGGATGGCTGGATAGGCAGTTTACTGAGTCCCTATAATTCTACATCTTCTTCTTGATGAATAATGTCGCGCTTGCAGATTGCTACGGGCTGCCAGTGTTTATCCCTATAATTCAGATATTCCATAGGTATACCTACTATATGAAAGAAAGTTGTGTTTGTTACACTCAAGAACGGCTTAATCGATTTGTCTGAATTTTGTGAAGAGATTGCATAGCTTTTTACAGCGGGAAAATATTAAACGCGGGGAAATCCGCGGGGCAGGAAAATAGTTACAGAATAAAAATTTCTATGTTCTAGATAAACAAAGGGCAAATAATTTAAAATAAGATTAAAGATTTTTTGTTATTGTTAATTAGCTATAAAAACTTTTAGAGAAAAATTTTCCATCAAGTTTTCATTAATCACACGTAAAACCTCATTTATGAAACATGGTTTCAAAGATTTTAGTCTAGCGTTTCTGTAAACAATGGACCATTTAAGATATTTGAGCAATTTCTATCCTTATCTTACGGTAGCAAGGCTCAAATCTAATCTAGATGTCTTTGTTTGCATGAAACTCCGTGTGAGATCAAAGCTTGTCGAGACTGAATGCCAATCGGTTTTTTATTTTTTTCTAGAAGCTTCTAGCTTAACTTACAAGGCTTTACCATGAACATTTTAATATTATAAATCTACCCACATATTGTATTAGCGTAAAGTAGGTAGGTACTTATGTGACTACCGTACCGACATACTTACATAATTATTTTGTTTGTTAAATTAGTTAGACCCTAGACTAGATAATAAGTTTAGCATAACTACCTAAATTAAAATTTCTCTTTTAAGTGAAATGTATCTAATGTTCTGTAATGTAAAGACATAGACCGAGATAATTATATGTAAGTTATTAGATAATTTTATTTTATTATTAGATAATAGGACTTATCGAAACTTTTAGAAAGAGATATTAATCAAATGTAGGTAAGTCAATTATAGATTGGCATCCATAGAATAAGCAATGGTTCGAACCACTTCGAGAAAAATAATAAAATTGCTACTCAAGAAAATTAGTGCTTTAGTCTGCAAAGTTTAGGGTTTAAATTAACGAAATTTGCCAGAGGCGTCGAGTAGTGATGTAGTAGGAGCTACTTTGGGAGTTCTGTTAATTAGTCGTGAGGACTAACTTGTTGAGAATTTCGGATTTTTAATTAAATTATTGTTATGCCACTTTTTTGCTCTTTTTATTTGAATACGTTTATAAGAGTCAGATATAAGTTTTTTAAATAATAAATGATTGTGGGTTTTATTTAACTTACTTAGGAATAATTAATATAAGCTGTCACTCGTAAACAAGATACGTACGTAGGTAGGTAAAGAACATCCCGAATTCCCGATACTCGACAGGAGTCTAGAGAGTTGGAAAGTAAGTTTTGGTTTAATTATTTTTTGATCGTAAATTGATTGCTATATAGATGTAACTATTGCTGATGTACTTATATGATATTACAAAAAAATATTATTTTTAAAACACAATAATTAGCCCGCGTTTTAGGTCTTAGACAGAATTACTAAGAACATCACTAGTAGGGTCGAGTCGTGTTAATAGTAGGCAGTTAGGGACCTTTGTAGTACGTGTGAAGTGAACACTACTGCATACGACTCACTACTCCCTCAACAACTCTAAACTGACCCTTTCCACCCCCCTCACATCATCCGAAATCGGATAAAGAGGAGGCATTACTCGGTTAAACAGAGGTCACATTAATCTGGCCACAAGTCAATAGCCTCTACTCATATGACCAGTATTCTAAGAGCTTCCACCCCGCGCGTGGTGCCCCGATATATCAACAATTTCGGGGATTTTGTACGGTGTTTGGAGGGTCTGAGTATTTTGGTGAAAGTCAATAGCTATAGCAGCCAGGAGAAGTTGACCCTGTTTGTTTACAAGTTGGAAGGTAAACAGAGGTCAGGGTTGGTGGTTGTTTCTTAGCGAAAAAGCCCGCGGGATGCGGTGATCGAATTTTTCTACATTTTTAAAATACATTTTATTTTTGTTTTCTGTGGACGTTGAAATAAGGCAATTATAAACATGGTTTAAAAATTACTATAATTACTAATAAAATTACGAAATGAATTAACTTTCACAAAAGTTAATTAACACACCAAGTTCTTATTAAATAAATTTTCAAGTAGATAATGATAATAGTTATTTAATAGCTTAGAACTTTTGGCGTAGGTAGGTACCTACCCCATCTTTAATATCACCTAATTAATTTTTTATTTATCTCTCAACTTTCTTATCATTTTTATACCTAACTAGCTTTCCGCCCGCGGCTTCGCCCGCATTATATTAGATTTGAAAAAAAAAAAAAAAGTAAAAAGTACCCTATGTCCTTCTCCTGGCTCTAAACTACCCCCCTGCCAACTTTCAGGCAAATCCGTTCAGCCGTTCTCGAGTTATAAGTTCAGGCACTAACACGACTTTCTTTTATATATATAGATTTATATTTTTTAGCCACAAACTACCGAACATTTTATATAGGTAGGTACCCATTAGCACACATCTAATAAAAGCTGTAGGCAGCTAAGTAGGTACGTACATTTAAGCAGTTTATATTATGCAGTCAAATTAAATTAAAATGTGTAATCATCGCAGTGTGTTAGATTAAATGACACGTCACCCGACTGCAATAAAGGAGGGCGTGTTTTGTATTTATTACATTGTTACGATTAACCCCGAGGTAATTGTAGCTTACACCCATTAGAATACAGAGGTACTCAATATTTAGACCGAAGATTTGATTTTAAAACTAAATCCTAATTGTCTTTAAGTCTTAAGCGCTCTACACACCAAAGCCGGCGGCCCGCCGGCACAGCCCGGCGGCCCAACCCGCCGGCCTTATTTTGTACCATGATTGTACAAAATGAGGCCGGCGGGTTGGGCCGCCGGGCTGTGCCGGCGGGCCGCCGGCTTTGGTGTGTAGAGCGCATTAGATTTAAAATTCCACGTTTGAAATACAAGAACCACAAGGTAAATTCATATTGAAATAAACGGGCAATACACGAACCTTATTTACGTAGACTATTGATCAACCGATTTCGTCCCAGAACGTGGGACATCTTCAGGATCAAGGACACTGCAAGGACACGGATCACGCCCGCTCGCCGGTCCGCAATGCACTGACGACCAGAAGGTAATTTTTGGTTTCGTAGATATTTCAATAGTTCAAATCTAAATGAGTGAAGCTGAGCCAAATGTAAAAACTAATACGTGGACACTTCCAACTAAAAAATATATAATTTTTACTGCATTAGATATTAATTTTTATAACATTTAACGTATTATTAAATATGTACCTAATATATCAATATTTCATCATTATTTCAGCCGTCAGATGTTTGTGGGGCATATGCTTTCTATTCTTTCTATTAAATAATAAATAAAATAAACAAATAAAATGTCTTTATTTCAGATCAAATATTTATCTAATAATCAAATATTTAAAATATAAATCAAGTTATAATGCCTATATACATTATTTGATATATCTTTAATATATCTTAGGCTTATGTTAAAGGTCTTTCCTAAGATTTAACTATTGATTGTTACTGTGTTGCGTGAATAGTTCAACAAAATATTTTTTTAATAAAAGTTTGAGTACCAGTGCCCTAGCACCCACAGGATTATCCCATAATATTGTGACAAGCTGCGGCACAATACGGGTTTTGTAGCTGAATGCTATTGTGACATTGAAGGTGTAAACGGCAAATTCACCTTCAATGACTAGATAATAAGTTTAGCATAACTACCTAAATTAAAATTTCTCTTTTAAGTGAAATGTATCTAATGTTCTGTAATGTAAAGACATAGACCGAGATAATTATATGTAAGTTATTAGATAATTTTATTTTATTATTAGATAATAGGACTTATCGAAACTTTTAGAAAGAGATATTAATCAAATGTAGGTAAGTCAATTATAGATTGGCATCCATAGAATAAGCAATGGTTCGAACCACTTCGAGAAAAATAATAAAATTGCTACTCAAGAAAATTAGTGCTTTAGTCTGCAAAGTTTAGGGTTTAAATTAACGAAATTTGCCAGAGGCGTCGAGTAGTGATGTAGTAGGAGCTACTTTGGGAGTTCTGTTAATTAGTCGTGAGGACTAACTTGTTGAGAATTTCGGATTTTTAATTAAATTATTGTTATGCCACTTTTTTGCTCTTTTTATTTGAATACGTTTATAAGAGTCAGATATAAGTTTTTTAAATAATAAATGATTGTGGGTTTTATTTAACTTACTTAGGAATAATTAATATAAGCTGTCACTCGTAAACAAGATACGTACGTAGGTAGGTAAAGAACATCCCGAATTCCCGATACTCGACAGGAGTCTAGAGAGTTGGAAAGTAAGTTTTGGTTTAATTATTTTTTGATCGTAAATTGATTGCTATATAGATGTAACTATTGCTGATGTACTTATATGATATTACAAAAAAATATTATTTTTAAAACACAATAATTAGCCCGCGTTTTAGGTCTTAGACAGAATTACTAAGAACATCACTAGTAGGGTCGAGTCGTGTTAATAGTAGGCAGTTAGGGACCTTTGTAGTACGTGTGAAGTGAACACTACTGCATACGACTCACTACTCCCTCAACAACTCTAAACTGACCCTTTCCACCCCCCTCACATCATCCGAAATCGGATAAAGAGGAGGCATTACTCGGTTAAACAGAGGTCACATTAATCTGGCCACAAGTCAATAGCCTCTACTCATATGACCAGTATTCTAAGAGCTTCCACCCCGCGCGTGGTGCCCCGATATATCAACAATTTCGGGGATTTTGTACGGTGTTTGGAGGGTCTGAGTATTTTGGTGAAAGTCAATAGCTATAGCAGCCAGGAGAAGTTGACCCTGTTTGTTTACAAGTTGGAAGGTAAACAGAGGTCAGGGTTGGTGGTTGTTTCTTAGCGAAAAAGCCCGCGGGATGCGGTGATCGAATTTTTCTACATTTTTAAAATACATTTTATTTTTGTTTTCTGTGGACGTTGAAATAAGGCAATTATAAACATGGTTTAAAAATTACTATAATTACTAATAAAATTACGAAATGAATTAACTTTCACAAAAGTTAATTAACACACCAAGTTCTTATTAAATAAATTTTCAAGTAGATAATGATAATAGTTATTTAATAGCTTAGAACTTTTGGCGTAGGTAGGTACCTACCCCATCTTTAATATCACCTAATTAATTTTTTATTTATCTCTCAACTTTCTTATCATTTTTATACCTAACTAGCTTTCCGCCCGCGGCTTCGCCCGCATTATATTAGATTTGAAAAAAAAAAAAAAAGTAAAAAGTACCCTATGTCCTTCTCCTGGCTCTAAACTACCCCCCTGCCAACTTTCAGGCAAATCCGTTCAGCCGTTCTCGAGTTATAAGTTCAGGCACTAACACGACTTTCTTTTATATATATAGATTTATATTTTTTAGCCACAAACTACCGAACATTTTATATAGGTAGGTACCCATTAGCACACATCTAATAAAAGCTGTAGGCAGCTAAGTAGGTACGTACATTTAAGCAGTTTATATTATGCAGTCAAATTAAATTAAAATGTGTAATCATCGCAGTGTGTTAGATTAAATGACACGTCACCCGACTGCAATAAAGGAGGGCGTGTTTTGTATTTATTACATTGTTACGATTAACCCCGAGGTAATTGTAGCTTACACCCATTAGAATACAGAGGTACTCAATATTTAGACCGAAGATTTGATTTTAAAACTAAATCCTAATTGTCTTTAAGTCTTAAGCGCTCTACACACCAAAGCCGGCGGCCCGCCGGCACAGCCCGGCGGCCCAACCCGCCGGCCTTATTTTGTACCATGATTGTACAAAATGAGGCCGGCGGGTTGGGCCGCCGGGCTGTGCCGGCGGGCCGCCGGCTTTGGTGTGTAGAGCGCATTAGATTTAAAATTCCACGTTTGAAATACAAGAACCACAAGGTAAATTCATATTGAAATAAACGGGCAATACACGAACCTTATTTACGTAGACTATTGATCAACCGATTTCGTCCCAGAACGTGGGACATCTTCAGGATCAAGGACACTGCAAGGACACGGATCACGCCCGCTCGCCGGTCCGCAATGCACTGACGACCAGAAGGTAATTTTTGGTTTCGTAGATATTTCAATAGTTCAAATCTAAATGAGTGAAGCTGAGCCAAATGTAAAAACTAATACGTGGACACTTCCAACTAAAAAATATATAATTTTTACTGCATTAGATATTAATTTTTATAACATTTAACGTATTATTAAATATGTACCTAATATATCAATATTTCATCATTATTTCAGCCGTCAGATGTTTGTGGGGCATATGCTTTCTATTCTTTCTATTAAATAATAAATAAAATAAACAAATAAAATGTCTTTATTTCAGATCAAATATTTATCTAATAATCAAATATTTAAAATATAAATCAAGTTATAATGCCTATATACATTATTTGATATATCTTTAATATATCTTAGGCTTATGTTAAAGGTCTTTCCTAAGATTTAACTATTGATTGTTACTGTGTTGCGTGAATAGTTCAACAAAATATTTTTTTAATAAAAGTTTGAGTACCAGTGCCCTAGCACCCACAGGATTATCCCATAATATTGTGACAAGCTGCGGCACAATACGGGTTTTGTAGCTGAATGCTATTGTGACATTGAAGGTGTAAACGGCAAATTCACCTTCAATGACGAATGAGGAAGTTAGGGGATTTTTTATATTTTAAACATGATCTAAATGGGTTGCAACGCTTTACATATTATGATCAGCGTTATTGTTTTGTAAGAACATTGGTTTTCACGTGTTATCTTTGAAATATTAATTTAATTTTTACGTTTTATATCATCCGACTTACCGATTACTTCATATGAAATTCCTAAAAATAAAATACCATAAAGCCCAATTGATGATTGTAAATTTATAAAACTTGGGTATTCAGTTGGAAGATTCTCGGAAATATTCAAAGTCGGCGCACAATATTATTATTATTTTCGCCTTTTCGATGATTTAATTTGAGCGCTTCATAATTAAAGAAGCTTTAAGTTTGTTTATATAGGCTACCGCAGTAAGGAAAAAAATATTCGGCAACTTTAAACCGCTGCACGTATTTTTTTCAGTATTTTGTTAGGCGGTAAACTCAAGCGCCATACCAAAAAAACAAAAGGATATCTAAAAAGTTTTGTAGAATACAAAATGCGTTTTGGTTATTGGATTGAGATTATAAAAATAAAACCGTTTGAAAAAAAAACTTATTTGATTTCCTACAGACAAAACATGACACAGTCAAGTCTTAAAGGATTACCAGCCAAGTGCTTGAAACGAGATCCCGGCTTATCAGCTTATCAACAAACCATCCTATACAGTTCGCAATAAAATTTCAATTACCCACCAAATTATAAGAGGTCTTTTGTTGGCGGATTAGCCGACGAAATGCGGAGGGCATACCATGCCTCCACCCCCCGTAATTGAAATAGCTCTGCACATTAGACGGAGTATAACCACCGGTGCATCCAGACCCCTCACGACCCCAGAACCAATAGAATATACCAACAAACCTCAGATTTCAAGGTTCTAGTTTAACTGGTGAAGTCGGAACACCGTGCATTCTTGCAGGATTACAAGTTCGCACCAACGCAATTAAGCAACCCCAATGATTGGATATTAATATATTGGCGTGATATACTAAAGTCTCCTTAATTGTTTAACGTGTTAGCGGTAAAATTGATTAAATTATAAATGTCCGTAGTTGCTACGTTTAGTAAATAAAGCTTTTGTCGAAAAATCTGAGTGCCGTTTACTATAAATTTAACTCAATTTTTAATTAAATTTGATTTAATAATCATAAAAAATTACCCACATACATATTAGTTACAAAATGATTAGGTATAGCATTCATCATTTTGTGGGAGCACACTCGACTTTCATACCGAAGGTCATGGGTTAAAACCCCGCCGCGCTATGAAAACACGCGCTCTAACAGTGAAGGTAAAAATTGTGAGGAAACCGGCATTTTTGAACTTTGAAAAACTTTGGAGGACTTTTTTTTTTTTTTTAATTAATTAATTAAACATTGTGTCATTCACCAGCCCGAAATTGGCTAGCGTGCATTAAGAGAGAAGTCCCCGTGTCCCAGCAGTGAGTATGTTAATAGACGTGTTGATGATTTCACATTTAATTTTCCAACAAGAAATAAATAATCGTGATATTTTACGCAAAGGGTAGTTTCAGACTAGTGACGAGCCGATGCGTGCGACAACAACCCGAGCGCGAACGTGTTCTGAATTCAAATGTGACGTTTACTACAAGATGGCCGACTCGTGCTAATGAATTGTGACACGAATTAACGCTAAGTAGGTTAGCTTAGCTGCCTGTATTAATTAGACTGTCAATTAAAGTCTAGGTATGTAGGTTCCTTACCAATTACTATATTTTTTTTGTTAAGAATCCTTTAATTTGGAGACTAGAAATGTAACATATTAATTAAAACATTCATACATAATTCGAATACCCACTTTCTTTCTTATACTCGTATTACCTATATGATTCGTTTATAAATATTTCTTCTTCATAGTTTGAACTTTGAATAGATCTATTGTTGACCATAAAATTATTGTCTAATTAACGCCCAACCACTTTAGGCCATCATTTTCAATAGCCGAACATCATAAGTATGTTATGTTAATAAGACCCACTTTTAGACGTCAATGTCAGCTAGTTTCAAGGAACATTATCAAAGGAAATGTGTTGGCTTAGTAGGAGCACACTCGACTTTTGTTCCGAAGGTTCAAAAACCTCCGCGCATCTAAAAAAAATAATTTCTTCGCATTAAAAACAGATACGTTCTGAAAACTTTCAAAAGTTTGAAGGATACGTGGTGATTGGAGGAATGAAGCATAATCTCTGTCACTTCTGTGGAAGAACTAGTAGACCGATTTATTTATAGAACAAACATACAAAAGATTTTGTTTTGCCGTAACTAACCGTACCTTATATGAAAATTAAGACTGCGGGAGGATTTTTTTTGGTTTACAATAAAAAAACATTCACGTGTCTCTCCGCCTTAATTGATAAAGGATCCAACACTTAGAACAAAAGCTCGCGGGAGTGCACTAATCGCTGTTGACGTATGGAGTGTGTATAGTGTGTAATCCTCTTTACAATGTTAGTGTAACTTGATGCCTCTATTGACGTTTTTTCAACATCTATTGAAGAATGGGCGGTATGTTGGGATTTAGGACTTGAGGGTAAGTGTTTTTTTAGGCGAAGAAATGGCAGATGTACACTACCGTTCGTTTTCTTGGGATGAGAATTTATTGTAAATTCATTTTCGGTTGCAGTTGAGTCTGAGTTATGTTAGGAAACAGTTAAACAAAATCAAAAATATCACAGATATGGATATACAAGCATCTAATCAATGTAAAATTGAAAACTTTTTTATAAATAAAAATGTGTAGACCTAAAATAAGTAGGTTTAGGTACATTCACAATTAAATAACGACTCTGTTTTATCCTTATCAGTTTAAGAATAACTCAAAATCTTTCAATACTTGTTTAAGTGAGTATACTGACTCTCTCATCTCCTTATAGGAACCTACAAATTTAATTTATTCAAATTTTTGCAATTGCATAGGTACATACTCTCTAAAACATGAGAGTATTTTATGATTTTTCTATGAAATTATGCGTATGAGTCCTGAATTGAAATCGTGTTGGAACGCTGCACAAAGGTAAACGGTTCAACAATGCCCCACGCACCAATTATTCTGTTTATCTTGTAGTAATTGAGGATGCGTTTACGTTTCCTTTGTGTAGAAAGTGTGTTGTGAATATTATTGTTTTCTCTGACAGCAATTTTATTCGCCATTGCAATTGAGGTAGGTAGTAGGAACTCTGATCACTAGATAAATCTAGAGCGATTAAATTGTTTCCAAGTAATTTAATAGCTCTATTTGTACCTAAACCTTGTTCTAAAACTTACGAGTAGTATAAATTGCGTTAACTTATTTGACATTTGTGAGATATTAATTCTCTTCATGTTTTTTTTTAATCCTTAAATTTTATTTGAAATTGGATCTGTTTCCTTTATAACCAATGATCATTTATAACTAAGTATTTTAAATTTTGACGCCATAATTCTTGAAAAAAGTTGTAAGTAATAACAATAATATTAAAACCATACCTACGTTCTAGATCTGCAGAAATCAATTTATCATATTAATTGCATTCGTTTATAAACAAAATCTTTCGTTCAGAGGAAAATAAGTTCAGAATTAAGATATAAATCAGAGTTAGCACTTTTAAATGAAATTCCTCAAGGGAGGGCTGTACCTTAATTACACTACTGACTGCAGTTCCTTACTGGTTAAGTAAATTAATGATCCCGTTTAATTATTTTATCTATATCTGGTCTAAATAAAATTATTAATTCTAAATTCTATTGTTCACGGCTGGTCATAGACATAGGTTTCCTTAAAGGTTTCAATTACGTATATAATTTATAAAACCTATCTTACTAACTGGTTTTGTTAACAAGTATTTTTATTAAAGAAAGTTTATAAAATATATTATGAGTAACGCTTGTAACGAGCAGTGATTAGCTCGACTACATTATTAGCACCTGTTCTTATCTATTAGATTGAAATATTTGTTCTTTAACATAATATTTATTCTATAAATGTACGAATCAACATTAGATTTAAGAGATTCAAAGCTTAACGGACAAACCAATAATTGGTTTTTAGTTTAAGCCTTAGTTTTAAATACATGTCATTTTTGTAATAATAAATAAATAAAAAAAAGAGTAGTAATTTAAAAAAAATAATTTTCAAGTATGTATCCGAATATAAGTGATGTCTTTATTTATAAAATGTGTCTTTGTTTCAGGATTCCCTCAAATTAAATCACCATATAGTCCAACCTCACACCAACAACAGTTATCAGGTGAGTCCAACTATTACTATAAAGAGGTATAAAGAGATACATATTGATGGGCAATTCACACAGCAACATCTTTTCCAGAGATTATGCTCGATTCTTGTGATACGGGTAATAGAGATCACAACATCTAGAACGTTTTTAAGCGAGACAAAATAAACAAATAATAGTATAATTTATCTTTTTTGTCTCGTCAGGCTCTATCTAAGCTTAAGCATGTCCATAATAAATTATGGTTTAAGAAATTTATTAATCTCAAAAGAATAACAATAATTCACTTACTGAGATAATCACTTATTACACTTTGTTTAGTAAATTCTATAAATGTACCTATCATTTCAATCTTTAAAAACCTACATTTGCCTGTGATTGAGGAAAGTGGTCATTTGTTTTTGACAACACTAGTGCGTATGTAAAATAGTGTGGTTGTGCGCGTATATTTGTTCAGCCCCCAACGACATATGAAAAGCCCCACACAAAACCACCTGACTGAATCCCCGACCGGCAGCCATTTGTAAAAATTACCTCCGACGCCATTTTTACGCGGGAATTTCATATTTGGAATACCGCAGGGTTCGTAGATTTGACATTTCATCATGGCGCGTATTGTTTCTAAAACAATGTGCGTTGGCCTTGCGAAAGCTTTTATTTAGACGCCATTTTCAATTTAGTAATTGGGGTTGTGGATAGTATTCCTCATGAAAGGTGGCTGATCCGCTATTGGTAATTTTACCCCTTGTTTATGGCCTATTATTGGGTCTACCACCAATAAACCCATAGGTACAAGTCAAAATCGTTTTTTGGTGTTCTATTTCCATACCAACTTCAATATTAATTTAATCTCTGTTTAGTCTCTCTTTAGTAAGTACCTATCTAATTTTCTATAGTAGTTAAAATAGTTTAGTATACTCATTATAGAAATCTAAGTCTTTTTTAAATGATTTAACCTTTATGAAACTTTTATGCCATTGGCTTAGGTAGCTTTCCTTGCCGAACCTTAATCAACATCCGTTCTGTCTAATAATTAATTAAGTATTTGTCTATAGCGGAAGTAGTTAACTTTGATTAAAACAATGTTCTGGAAACAGACCGCTTACTAAATAAACATTTCAAAAAAAACGTCACGAGACAGATCGAATGAGTCGTTCATTCAGCACACAAAAATGGCAACAATTTAGGAAATATTAACAAAAAAGGTAATCTCTTCCGTTGCTCCAAAAGCGGAAAGTAACGCCACAACGTTCTCGATTACCCGAAACATTTGGAAACTTTTTTGTAACAAGCAACACCCAAGACAAGTAGCGCCTGTTAAAATTGACACTTCTAAATCACTACAGAAAACGCAATCTTATAAACTCGTCTCACGACTCAAATTGCCTCGGCGATATTTGAAATGACGGCGTAAAATTTCCGGATGACACAGCAAAATTGCAAAGAATTTTCACCTTTGTTTTATTGTGATAAGAAATAATATTGAATGAGTGTTGGAAGATGGTGTCAAATGTCACAGAAACCGCTGTTTTCTCTCGTTAAGTGGCGACAAGTTGAAACAACAAGTAGTATATTAGTGCCGATTGGGTTTTATGTTTCAGCGGTAAATTAATTTAGATACAAGCTGTTAAAGATGTTTTGACAACGTATTTTGTTACTTTTGATGGATTGAGTTAACAAGGCATTTATTGTTGATCATCTTGGATTCTTCTAAGGTAGGTATATAGGTACATAAATTATAAAAGCAATTTGCAAGTTGATGTAATATTATCTACTAAAAAATCGAATTATAACACACAATAAAATCCATATAAATAAAAAACAAATAACATAATACTGATAATTTTCTCTATATTAGATACAGGTACTAAATAAATAAAATCTTAATTTTTAAACATTTTTTATTACAACTTATTCTTTTCCTACTTCAAGAGCTCTAGCTTAGCACTAGAACTAGGTTAAATGTAATAAACATGATCTATACCTTATTTTAAGAAAAAATCTAAGAAAAAACAATAAAACTATTAGGTGTCCGTATCAAATGGCAAAATAAACGTCACAAAGTGGCAACACTTCATTAAGTTGTATCGCGAGTCGGCGCTGAGTGGCGACTAATTGTGAGTGTCGGGTTGCCACTGAGAAATAACATGTGGCTGGATGTTTACGTGATTTTGGTACATTTTCAATCAGATAGGAGTGCTTTATTATACTTAGTTTTATATTTATTAATTCAAGGTTTTGTCAGTTTGGTTATTTATTTTTATAGGTTTTGGTCAGTGACTGAACTCGAACTAAGTTTTTAGAGTCTGTCTAACAAAAGCTGGCACTGGGCATTTTTGCGAAACTTTTCACATGGCAATACATCATGTGTTTCCACCTACGGACATTATGCTCTATAACGGGGTAAAGTCAGGGTGATAAAAAATAATAATACTTGCTAACGAATTATAGTTCACTTTAATGAACACAAGAAGTAATTCTTTAATTTTTTATAAATCATAAATCGGATAAATATACAATTACGTGTGGTACATCCATAAAAATTTGACTTTAAAAGATTAGGGAAAATTGGTCTCGGTGTGTGGCAATACTATTCCTTGATGTTTTGGTGGATATTAAAAATACATTTTGAGAATTTTGCGTGTTAAAATGCCTCAAACAATTAACGGTAGCGAGCGAAGGCTGTTATTCTGTATGATATCTAAGTATCAGGAGAAGCAGCAGGAAAAAGAAGCTGAATTTCTGCAGAAACAGGATTGTTTACATAATGTGGTTGATTTCCTAAGTTTGTAGTGCACAAACATTTTGATACTTTGATCCCATTTTTGTGGTTCTCGACTTTTATTTTCTTTTTATAATACTGTTGCCTTCTTTTATGATAGCTAAATAGCATTACTACATATTTGGAAAAAGAAACATTTTATTGAAGTAAATTTATGAATTATGATTCAAAATTCTGATTTTGATTACGATGAATAAAAAAAAACTTAAATAATTGAGACTTTTATTTATTACTTACAATAAGATATTTCTAAGATGCACCCTAGGCGTGTAGGTAATCTGAAGAATATTACTTGTTTATATCGGAGTAAAAAAAATATGTAACGATATTTATTTAGAATAATAGAAAAGTATCAAATTATGTTATTCCAAGTTATCACATTAGGGGCCGTCCATTAATCACGTGAGGCTCAAAAGGGGGGGGAGGGGGTACGGAAAACATCACGAAACATCACGAGGGGGGAGGGGGGGTCTCGTTAGACATCACGTGTATTAATTTTGTTTATTTTTTGCCAAAAAGCGCTATTTCTGCTGAGAATGCCTTATGACCTGTATTGCCCTAGCCTGCAGAAGGATCGTAAGCTTCTTATAGAAAGAATATGTCAGCAGTGTGGGCAGTACTTCTGCACTAAAAAAAGAGCAAAAGAGTGCCATGGGCACCATACTGCCCACGAAACTGAAACAGTTCGGCCCACGCGTATCCTCACGCTACGAGGGAGGGAGGTTCTCTGCGTAGTGCGCGAGGATGATGGTGCCGAGTGGCTTGACGAAACCGAAGTTAATATGTCACAAACCTCTTTGCCAATAACAACTGCCAGTGAAGAAGATTTACCAGTTGTAACTTTAAATGAAAGTCTTGCAAACTCCGTGGAACGAAGACAACATTAATTAATTATTCATTAATTTTATTGCAAATACATTATTTAAAAAATGTTTGATGTTAAATGTTTTTCGAATCAAAACTCCATTTTTTAAATATTTTTTCCAGTCAAAAATAGCCTTTACATAGACTTCCAAAAATATACACGTGATCCAGGGGGGGAGGGGGGGTATTGGTCCCAAACCTCACCAAATATCACCATGGGGGAGGGGGGGGGGTCAAAAACTGAGAAAAACGACCTCACGTGATTAATGGACGGCCCCTTATTTAATGTATTGCCATACTAAAATTTTTTGAATTTGCCGGGGTTTATCAGGGCCATCTTTGGTTAGACAGACTATACTCTAGGTATAGGTACATTAAAACATGAAATATGATAACGAATTAGGTCAAAATGTAACATTTGAAAGGTTGTATCTTTATTCTTTACTAGCTTCCGCCAGCGGCTTCGCCCGCGTGGAAAAAAAAAGTAGCCTATGTTCTTTTTCAGGGTCTAAAGATTGTCTGTACCAAATTTCATCAAAATCGGTTGAGAGGTTTAGGCGGGAAAGCGTAACAGACAGACAGACAGACAGAGTTACTTTCGCATTTATAATATTAGTAAGGATTACGATAAAACACTGAAATATTCAAAAGTATTGCATGTTACGTTATGATCCCAGTGAATCCACAACTTATGAATATCATTGTAAAAATAATCTAGAACTGTTAAAAGTTGTCTGAGAAAGCTTTTGTTCACAATACCACAAGCGTAAGCGATGCATGACTACTTAAAATATATAATAAACTAGCTGATCCACCCGCGGCTTCGCCCGTATTTCCGCCTTTTAAACCTTCCCTGGGTTACGACTATTTTTATTCCAAAAACCCTTATATAGATTAACTAATATTTCTTGTACCAACTATTAAATACTTAATTATACCTATGTAGCTAACTACGAGCTTCTTTGTTCGATCGTTTATATTAAAATATCGAAGACAATTTCGCCAGTTATACGATAAAGAATTCGTTTCACAATAACGTTTTGAGATTACCCACCCCTGGCAATTGATCGCATAATCAATAACTTCCTGAAAACTTCGACCTTACAGCCTTCATAATAGAGTTGAAAACATCTACATGCCAACAACATCCAAATATTCTCGACCTTATCGTACTCTGAATAGAGTTTCCGTGGGCGAGCTCCGAAAATGTCTATTGGCAATTATAATAAGAACTCGGTTGTGTTCTAAGTGCCTGCTGATTATGGGTCTTGGAAGTTGGTAATTACTTGAGACGCAATCTAGGTACTTCATTGTGATGTCATTGGAAAATTTTGTGATGACAATGTGGATTTTCTTTTAAAAATTTCGTTTCTCACTACATAATATAAAAAGATGTCACAGTGTCTGTCTGTCCGTCCCTATTTAGGTAGGTATACTTCAATGTTTGAAACTTTGTAGGTAATTGATTTTGATGCAGTTTTTAAATAGGTAGAATGATTCACGAGGAACCGAGAGCGGGTCCTTATTAAAAAAATAAAGAAGAAATATGTAAATTATATTATATTGAATGATAAAAAAAAAATCCTTTCTAGTCAATAAATACCTAGAATAAAAGGATAAATAAATTACCCAACGCCCAAATTGCCCAACGGCCACAGTGTAGCTACAGCAATAGGGTATCTACGATTACATTTAAAATGAAAACGATAATGTTTTTATATGACTGAGAATTATTACGATGTATGTGGTGAATACGACAATGCATTAATAATATCTAATAGGTAATGTTTTTTTCATGAGAATTAGGTGTCCTATTATAGGGCAAAGGACTCTCCCATGTCCATCCATTTGTTCCTGTTCTTTTAAATTGGCTTATGCCAACATCCAGATAAATATCAAATAAATACTAATAAAAAAAACAATTTAATTTTCACGAAATAAATTCTGAATACATGTAAATAGCAGTTTTAATCGTAGGTTAAATATGCTCAGCTCGTTACTATGGTTAAGTCTGAATAATAAGCTAAATGTTATTGTAAAAATACTATTAAAATCATTAGTGTTCGTAAAATAGTATCAAACAGCTTAACACACATAGAAACAAACTTTCGAAATAATAATAGGTATCTACTTTCTATTTCACTTTGTTTTCCTTAAAAAAAAACATTTTAGTATAAAGACAGAAAAATATATCAATGCATTTAACTCACTGCAAATCTCCTGTGCCAATAACGAGGAAATACTGTAACAAACCATTATATTTTCACAGCTGAGCGCGCTGGGCATTCGGCTGTACCGGTAATGATAAGGTTTTTCCTCCAACGCCTTCTATTCTATGTGTAATTCTTTGCAAAGTATTTATTTCTTATTCATTGGGCTTGTAATTTTCATTAGTTTTGTTGTGAAGTAATATTTCTAAAGAAATGTAAAAAGTGAAATTAAAGATTTCTAATGAGAACATTTTGAAACTAAAGTTATCTACTAGGTACGTCTCTTTTTATAATGATCTATCTTAAATTTACCTAAACGAGTAGGTAAGTATTTATATCAAGCCCGGTAAATATTTAAAAAATGTTGTTGAAAGTTGAAACATTATCGAGTGCTATATATACCTACTTATTTATATTAAAAAGCTGAATTTGTTTGTTTGTTTGAACGCGTTAATAACAGGAACCGCTCTGGTCCGATTGAAAAAAAAAGTTTTGGATAGAACATTTATTGAGGAAGGCTATACATAAATTATTGCAGATAACGTAAAAAACGCAAGCGTAGGTGTCAGCATGTCGGCTATTATTTTATAAAGAAATAATTCTAATACAGTAAAATCAGCGCATAATCCGCGAGGTATATTCTTACGTCATTACCTACCCTCCGTCTCAACAATATCGTTTTCAAAAATGCAGCCCCCCCCCACCCCTCGCCCCCACTAACGAGACCCAAGGGGCATTTCCCCCAAAAATGATTTCTCAGAGGCTTGTAACTCCGTTATGCCTTTTAGCTCGTTAAATAGATGGCAATGTTATAATTTTAACGGGAATTTTATGGTGTTTTGGAGCATTCGATCAACAGGACAACTTAAGCGCTAAGCATGGAGGTAGGTTGTATGGTCGACTATTTTAATATTAGATGACATTGCGCAAAAAATAAAGAAAGCTATCTATACCTATGTATAAAAATCGAAATTTTATTACAGTTCATCCAAAACCTACTCTTACGTATGAATATAAAATAATTTCCATTCAATTAAAGCTATTTTTTTTTTCAATTAGTTGTTCATTTTCACTATGTTTTGTTTTTATAAATGATGTACCTACTTAACACATAATTTTAAAAAACATGTCACATTTATAAATCAAGACCTAGGTGATTTAGGTGCTTTTGGTTTTAAAATAGTCGTAGCAGCCCTGAGAAAAAGTTTAATAGGTGAAAAAAAACATGGGAATAAAGAGGTTTATTACACCTACAGGTAAATTGAATGTATTAATTTATTTATATAACAAATTACGCACTTCACTTTACAATGGCAGTACAATTAAAGTTATGTTCTTTATGATTGCATAAATACTTCGTTATCTGATAAGACAGGTGTTTCGTACTAATGGAGTATTGTCTACTGTTATTCTGTTTTTGACCGAGAGATGGTGTGTATTGACTTTCATACAATGAGTGTAATCATTGTATTGATAGGCAACTATTTAATCTAATGGAAATATGGTTACCTACCCGTTAATGAGCAGGTTGTTTCTTGTTTGCTAAAAATCATCATTTATTATTCAAACGATTTGTTTGTTAAAATTGGAATAGTGAGAAATGCCTATCTACCTAATATGATTTTGTTCAGTAAAAGACAAATAGGTAGTACTTTTCTACCAACTATAGTTTTTTAATCGAAAAAAAAACCAGGCGCTGCTTAGAATATCTTAACATAAATTAAAATTATCTTCCTTTGACCATTTAAATAACTTATCAAGCCATAAGTTACTACTATCATTTTTATTATCTTATCAAGAAGAATCATTTTTATCTTATCAAGAAGAAGCATTATTTACTTAATCATTTTGGTACACAAAGTAGGATCAAATTCAGTCTCACGAGTTTTGGGGGATTTGGTATAATCACCACGCTTGCCAGACAGATTGGTGTACGCAGTAAGGACTTATTTCGCGTTATTACCAGTGTATCATGCCTTTCGTAAAACCAGATGCAAACCAAGATCATAATATCTCACAAAGGCTGGTAAGTACCATAGCCTTTTGTCTCTGTCTTTGCTCGTTTTTCATTCACACCTGCGTCTGTGGGAACGCGTGAAATGTGATATCTCCGAAATAAGGTGTGAAGTTTTGATAGCACGCGTTTTAAGACATCTGTTGGTGGAATTATAGAACTTTATAGATATACAATTGTGGATTTTTCAAGCTTTTTAAATTATTTATCTACCTAAATTATTAGTTTTGTTTTGATTTTGTTACAGTTTTATGGTTATTTGAAAGATATGGATTGTTTTTTTAATTTAATTAATGTAAGTACTGACACTGTATGTTAATATAGTTATAACATGGTTCTCATGTAAGCGAATACATGTATTCTTAATGAGAATAAATAAATTTAAACCGTAATTATCATTAATGTTACTGAGACATTTTTGAAAATATAAAATAACGGACCTAAAGCGAACATTATTGTGAAATGACAAGGCCAATTTTATTTATTTGTGATATATTTTAGTTTCACTTCTACTTTTGGTTGAGAAATCTGAAGATTTAAACTGCCGTACCATATTATCTATATCGACGGAAGAAAGCGGAAATGTCGTATCTTATAAACCCAGGTTTTCAGTAGAGCCAAAAAACCTTTTTGAAAATTCATAACTTTTTTATTATAAGAGATAGAAAGGTGAAACTTGGAATGTATCTATACTTTTTTAAAAGCTACTTAATAATTTTGCTCAAATTACCGTAAAGTTAGTGCAACATTGATTTATGACAAGTTACGACAATTCATGTTTCAATTTCAAGCAGCAGAAATGTCGTATCTCTGAGATGAATGTATGGCCAACTGAAATTACATTATATTCTTGAGCGTCAAATTTGTTGTATCTTTGTTCATTATATTAAACTATATCTATATTTTGTTTTAACTTATGAAAAGGCGATGAATGTATCAAAATAAAAAGCTTTATGTTGAATCTAAAAAAATTATTGTGTTTTAAAGAATGTTTTGACAGCAAAATTAAAAAAAATGTTGTCTTCAACTCTTCCTTCCATCGTTGACGTTTTGCCATCTGAAATCAAGTAACACGAGTGGTTAAATACAAAACAGATCTCCATTTATAGTTTGTGAATAAATACATAACTATTAGCAATATGTGTCAAACTGTTATTTAGGTGTATTTACAACACCTACTTGTACAGATAATTAGGTATATAGGTACTACACAGAAGGACGCCCCCGCCCATCAATCTGGCTTTCCTTTAGTTGCCTTTTACAACACAAGTGGGTGTAAAGTGTGACCACATTATTTGTTCAGTAGCGAATACAGCGAAAATAGAAAATAAAACTTATTGGTAGATAATGTGGCGTAGATGTTCAAAATTCTCAACACTAGCGCTATTATTATTACTGAACAGGTTACTAACGTTATTATTATTACTGAAAAGATTTCTAGCGTAATTATTATTACTGAACAGATATCTTGGTAAAATTTCAAGTTGTATTTATATTAGAATTAAAATCGATATGCAGACAAAACAAAATACAGTAAAGAAACGTTGAATAATAAATAACTCATTTAATGAAAATAGTTCCACTAAGTGTACCACGATATAGGCGACTGCAGTGTGATGATATCCTACTCATACTCTCTCCCACAAGGTCGCTGCTGCCCATCTTTTGATGTTCCTTTAGGCACCTTTTACGACACCCACGGCCATGGCAGGAGATGGGGTGATACTATATTAAGATGGCAGGCACCACACAATGTGCCAGAGACCAACATTTACTTTATGCAAAATCCAGACAAAACAAAATCCTAACTCATCATTCTTATAATATGGGCTCCAGCCGAGAATCGAAACCGGGACCATCAGCACGATGGCAACGTTGTCTACCAAGGAGGTTAATAAACCTATGTATTTACCTTACGTTATGTATGATTTACATAAACCTAGATGTTGGTAAGTACTCACCGTTCAAAGCTAGATGTCTAGCTCTGGGAGCGTTCGCTTATGGTCTTCTAGATGCTGGGGCTGCTCCCTAACACCACCTGAAAATTAAAAGTATGTTACTAACTAGCTAAGAAGTACCAATATGTACTTTTTAATTGACTATACAAAAAAACTACCTATTAAAAACTTATAAAGGACAATCGTAAGCTTTTTGTTAATAATGTAAGTACCTATCTTTACAATCTTATTCTTCTTATTGTTCATTTTAAGTAAAAAAGTTACAAAACCGCGCGATTACGCACGAAGAGGCAAACAAATTGTGTTTTGCAGGTGTTATTTGTTTACCAATATCTCCCTGAACAAATAATTTTATTAAATTAAACGTTTTTAAATGTCCAACCACAGCGCATACAAAAGGTACTTTTCTACAATATTCAAATAACTAACTAACAACGGCTTACTGTCCCGACAATTTTATAATAAAATCATATTGACTCGAAACATGCAAAAAATAATTTAATTTATTATTCCAATACTTACCAGAACTCTTGGAGATATATTAATTATCCTCTTATATTTTTTCTTGCATTTGAAAACTTTTTCACAAGCAGCGACAAATTTGCTTTCTTACATTCGCACTCACGCATGTACTGAATCGCGGTCAAAACGTTGTATAAGGCTCGTTACTTATCTCTTCAGACAAAACATAGCTCTATTTTTTTGGTGTATAAGTATGATATTGACATAATATTGATTGTTTAAAATGTGTTAACTGTTTCATATGTCTGCATTAGTAGGGGCAGAATTGTCGTATCTCGGTCACCGTCAAATTGTTGAGCGGCAAAAATGTCGTATCTTATTCGAAGCAGTTTTAGTGATTCATAAACAAAGTAGTAACTATTTTGTGTTCTTGACGTGAGGGCATATCTGTTTTATTTAAAAAAACAGCCGATTTTGCTCAAGTTACGACAATATTTCTTACGATCTGTACCAAAACAAGGAAAAATCTATGGTCGTATCTGATTGAAAAATCATCGTAGGAAAACGTGACATAGACCATTCGACGCGGCTTTTTTTTCTACGTCAGATAATGGCAAAATTCAAAAAGGTCAAAATGAAGTTACGACATTTCCGCTTTCCACCGTCGATATCTACTTACCTAGGTACCTACCAGTTACTTTATGTTCGTAGTTCTCTTTGCCTCTGTCTGATATTGTGTTTTGTTTGTTTCATGTATCCGTAGCGGTTCGACAGTTTTATTCAGGTAAAGTACTTTATTTATATATTTTTGCATGATGATTCCGTTTGGTTTTGCATAATTGCATGCAAGCAAATGTTTCGCCATAATTTAGGTACCTACTAGGTATTTAATTTAGGTTCTTACCAGTATAAAACACTAAGATTAAAAAAAAGTACCTACCCCTATTTACGTTCCCATTGATTCCCATCATAGAGACTTCTCTATTAACAAAAGACAAGACCTACAAAAAAAATTTAGGATAAATTATATTTATATAGTTGTTCAGCCTAGTTTTAGAAACTAATTAAAGTGTAAGTCTACCATATTATAAGCGCTCTCCCATCAAATATAAGTCCCTGTGTCCCAGCTGTGGGAACGTAAAAAATAATTCCAAAATACCTGATTACATTTCCTAAGCAAATGGAAACAGCCATAACAAGATTTCCCGGTGTCGCGATTCCGCAAATCAAATAGTCAAGTGTGCGCCGAATTGGCCTGACTCGAAAATTGCCAATTTCTTGTGCGCACGCCTTAATTGCGTGTCTCGACGTATTCCTTACGAGGTTTCTTTCTAATTTCACTTGGATTTACTTCGTATTTATATACAGTTACATTTCGGGTAGGTAATTGAAAATGGGAATGTAACTTCTCAACATTATAACAACTTAACAACCCATTTCGCGACCCTGAGCACGGGTCTCTCATTTATAATTATTTGAAGATTTTGAGAGATGTGGTATCTTTGTTCCCACGCTTGCCAATATTATAATTATTTAAAATCTTTACTTTATTTTTATTACTAAACAATTATTTTACTATACATTTTATTTAAGAGTAGTCTAAAATAAATTAATATATTTTTATTTTCCCATCAACATAAGAGGATTTCTCGCTAAGCAACCAGATGACACATAATTTTATAACGACAAATAAAACATACATAGATTCATGTTACAATGGTGGCGTTAGTTACAAATAATAAGGTTTATCGTGTGAGCCCTAGATCCTTAAACTAAAAACTAAATAAATCTATTTATAAGTGCCATACAAAATTCACAAGACTTCAAATAAAATCTATCCATATACAAAATATTGGGCCAATCTCGCAAAGTGGGACGGAATTGGCAATCTTTGGCCCATTTACTCCAACGAGAGAATTAGATTTGTTTGCGAACGCTCACGGCCAATCTGCATACGTGGATAACGCTGGTGAAACGTGACTTCTGTGAATATGTCAAAATAATTGCCCATTAGGTATACGACGAGCTGAATTGGGACTTTTAGCTTGATATTTCCGTTCAGGCAAAATTGCTGATATTTTCTGGATTGTTCAAAATAAGCATCATTTTACATAATAGTGGTGAATATAGGCTGAATCTTTTTGAGATAAGTTCCTGAGTCCCAGCAATAAGAGCGAAAATAGGGGTGTTGATTACAAAAATATATATTATATTCTTGAATATCCACCAGAGCTTCCTAATTAAACAGTACCTAGTACTATCAGTACTTACCATTCTATTGAGCATAAAACTGATACAAACAACCTATTAGTTTAAGGCGGAGAGAGAGGAGAAATCGCAAGAAAAAGCTTGCCGGTCTATATTTAAACCGTTCTTATCAGAACCAGCTAGAACTGAAGCAGATCATTGCATTTCTCGTAACAATATTTACGCTACAGCATTTGTCCGTCTGTAAGTGGCGGTTCTCGTGACAAGTACGCAACTTCCCCCCTTCCGCTCAAATTATACCAACACAGTTTAAATAACAACCTTATTCCTTCCCAACAAAGTCTAAAATTTATATAATGGAATGGTGAATCATCGCTGATATTGCTAAGGAATTGTAGACTTTCTCTTCAGAAGTTAGAGTTGATGTTTGATTGTGAAGTGTGGTCGTGTAATGGCATACATTATTGGTTCGTAGCGGACTCGTAGCACTGCTACGATAATATTGTAGAGGGAAATGGTTTTCGAGTGGAAATTATGAGGAAATCTTAGACTTTTTGAGGTTAGGTTCTTGTGCGTTGTAGATTTTATATTTATACCATAGACTCCTTCGGCAAGATTTTTTTAGCTCATAAGTTTATCGCGTTCAAAATCGCGTGAATGGTATCACTTATGGACCAAGAGCCCGTGATGGCCAGACCTTCCTTTAATTCACAAGCGTGAAAATTCTTTCATGTGTATGTCTGACATAGGTAAGAATAACCCCCAAACATGAAACCTGGATCGCGGTTGCTTTGGGAGATAACAACCTTTTACCTGTTATCTCCCAAAGGAACCACGATCCAGGTTTCATATTTGGGGGTTATTCTTACCTATGTTAGACATACACATGAAAGAATTTTCACGCTTGTGAATTAAAGGAAGGTCTGGCCAGACCGGGCTCTTAGTATAGACTAATAACCTGTGATGGCCAGACCGTCCTTTAATTCTGAAGCGTGAAAATTATTTTATGTGTATGTCTAACATAGGTAAGAATAACCCCCAAACATGAAACCTGGATCGTGGTTCCTTTGGGAGATAACAGGTAAAAGGTTGTTATCTCCCAAAGCAACCGCGATCCAGGTTTCATGTTTGGGGGTTATTCTTACCTATGTTAGACATACACATGAAAGAATTTTCACGCTTGTGAATTAAAGGAAGGTCTGGCCATCACGGGCTCTTAGGTTATTAGAATTGTAGTCACAATTGACATGTTGAATTGGAATTCCACCTCCCATTTCGTGACTTCGATCTTAGTCTTTGACAATAAAACACATAAATCTTAGACTATTGCATTTTTTTTAATTTACCAAGTAGACAAACATGCGAACCTATTATCAAGTTGTAGGAAACAATTCCATACAAATACCTACCAAAAACTTGTCGATGTTTTAACCAATCTCCCTGGTAAGCCAAAAGACTAGTGATTTGGCTTACCAGGCAGATTGTTGATAGTAAGTTGGCACTACTGTGTTCTCAACTTTGAATTGAGAACTAGGTATTCCATAAACAAACAGTAACCCATTACAAGTGTGTCGAATCGATCAGTTTCGGATTAGTCGCGCCCGCCTGCTCTATTGTGCGGAACACTCGGACACATGTTAGGGTTAATAACATTAGGGTTCCGTTGACCGTTGGCGACTGAGACTGTGATATGTTATTCAATCAATATTGATTGCTATCAAAGAAATGCACGCACTGTAATTATTAAGATGGATGAATAAGTTGTTTAATATTTAGGTGTAATGGTGTAAGTTTAGTTTCTTTTAAAGTTGAACTATAAGAATGACATCTCAAATGATGAATATTATGAAGCTAAACTGTGTTTTTTGTTTGTTTGAACGCGCTAATCTCAGTAACCGCTGGTCCGTTTAGCATAGACGTTATAAAAAGTAGTTGCATAAAGACAATGGATTGGCAAGCAAAGCTTTTCTTCACAATTGTAAATAGTTGATAAAGGTATTTAGATAGGGGTTGAATACATAGCATAGGTACGTCTTTCTAGCATACCTAAGTAACTATTAGTAACAAAATTAATCTACTCGTACTACCTACTATCTTTCATTTAGAAAGAAAACACACAATCTTTATTACCGCGGGCGTTCCAAATTTAATATTTCATTGTCGTATTCATTGGCGCCAAATTCAATTACCCGGTTTCCCGGGGGATTTCCCCCCTCTTCCTCCCGGGGGATTTCCCCCTCTGTTTACTAATTCACGCGACAATCTTACTCGGTAATTATGTGACGATCCGATAGTGTGACATGGCCCTAATGTTTGTATAGCTTGTTAGTCCCGTTTATTTGTAAAGGTTAATTGCTACTTGGTGTTATTTAGTTACGTGATTTTTGTGTAGAGATTACAGAGCTGTTGATAAATAAAATAGCTACTGCTTCGATTAGGAAGCCTTTTTCTCTCAAATAGTTCAAGAGAAAAGCAGTAGGTATAGTTATACCATTTTTTATTATCTGTAGGTATAACTCTACAAATAAGGTTGATATTCAAGAAAGTTTAAAATTTTAAATAAATACTCGGAAGATGCCTAGAAGGATACAATGTCTTGTCGTTATTACTAAAACACCCGACTTAGTGGTAACGAAGAAGCATTTTTATTGTCATTTAGTACTTCTAACACATTTTCTTCTAGGTTGGTACCTACCGAGCTGTTGAACTATAAATACTCCAACATAAGTCCTGTGAAACATAACAATTTACAGTTTTAACCGACAAAACTATAAAAATAAGAGATGTACTGAATCATTATTTCGTGAAATTGCGATTGCTAGAAATAGGTTAATTATGGAGTTTTTAAATGTATTTAAAAATGATTAATCGTATACGCTTTGATCGCTTTGACGAATACTTTAATTTATGACAACATTTTACTAATTTAATAAATGTTAAATAATAGCTAAAGAATTTAAAATAAGTGTTTGTTTACAGGAGTCTCCTCTTTAGACGCGGCAAAGGACTTCACAGTCGATGGCCTTAACAGTTTTAATGGAAAGAAGAAGAAGAAAAAACGCAGACATAGGTAACTACCTAATGGTATTAATATATATTTTTTTCTGAACAATGCACACAGTAACATCTAGCCCTGTGGTAAGCTCAAAGCTTGTGTAATCAACCAGAAAGTAATACCTACCTATTAGGCTCTGTGTTAAGTTATGATTAAATGAAATAACATACGATTTTGTAGTCATATATTTTTTTAAATACATCTGACTTCATGTGAATCTAAACCGCAATGTGCCATATTGACTTACTAGGAGCACATAGACTTTCATACCGAAGGTCGTGGGTACAACCCGTCGCGCAGCTTTGGACTATTCTTATTGAAAAAGTTATTACTATATTGAAAAAGTTATGTTCGCTTTATAACTAACTATCGCTCTAACGGTTTCCTCACGATGTTTCTTTTTTATAAAGCCTACATAAGTTTTTCATGATGTTACAATACAGCATAATAAGCCATAGGCTCCTGAGCTAGTATCAACTGTGATTCAGGAGCCAGTTATTTCTCCAGTGTATAAAATAGGTACCTATAGTATTACAGTTTATGTCAAAACTTAGTGATTTACATTCCTTTTTCAAAGTTCAAAAAAATTCTGAGATAGAGAGTAATTTATTTAAAATATGTTTCTCCTCAGCCGGACAATCTTCACCTCGTACCAACTGGATGAACTGGAGAAAGCCTTCAAGGACGCACATTACCCGGACGTGTATGCCAGAGAGATGCTGTCCCTCAAAACAGACCTTCCGGAAGACAGGATTCAGGTCAGATACCATATCAAATTAATTCTGCGTCACAGGCGAAAGCACCGAGGTCGTCAAACATATTTAATAGAGTTGAACATACAAGTACATTAGTAAATTAGAAAATAATTTAAGTAGTTTGGTAAGGCCAATTTAAATTGATACTTTGAACGCCAGATTAACTAGTACCTAATAGCGAAATACAAGCCTGTATTTTTTCTTGCTCAAGTAGTCGGATGAGCATCGCAAAAAATCTATTGTAAAGTGTAGGATGTCGCAAAAAAATCTATTATTACATCGTTAGCACGTCAATTGCCATCGATTGATGTCGCTTTGTAACCCGAGAGTTTCACGGTAGGTCTTTGGGCATTATTGCAAACGGTTACGGTGACCATAATTTTTGGATTTGTTGTAAAGGAGCCTCAAATGGAAATGGAACATTCTGTTGAAACTATTTACTTTAATTCCGACGGTCATGGGTTCAAATCCCGCCATGCACCTTTTAGTTTAAGTTTGAATAATTTCTTGCATCCATGTTAATTAACCTCAATATTGTTTTTAAACCTAAGGATAAATAAATAAAAATACTTTTCAATAAATTTTATCGAGATAATAAATCGAGTGTGAATAGTTCAGGGTACCTATATTTTTTTGTTTTTGAAGCCGAGTAATTCAAGCCTACGTTTTAATTGAATTATAAAACGTTTTTGCCTGATTCCGTGCGCGCCAAATCAGCCTTCAGTTTTTTTATTCTTTTGCTGTCAATCCAAATCAATGTTGTAGTAAATTTGACACCAGTCATACGATACTTTGCGCAAACAATGCTTTCTTTAATCTTTTGTAAACTTCGCGGAAGGAAGTCTTTTTATACAATCAATTTGCTGATCTATTGAATTTATCTAGAAAGCGCAATAGCATTTGTTGGAGAAATTTATAAAACTACGAATTTCTATGTTTCTTTTCTAATATTTTTAATAAGATCATTGATGGTTAAATCTTTTCTGCATATAGCTTGGCTTGTCTCAGTTCATTTACAAACGCCATGTAGCTGAATGCTTGCCTAGTTACAAAAGTAATTGCTAGGACTCATAATTATTATTAATAGTTTTCCGTCGGTCACAACGGGGGCTCAAGTACCGCGGAAACTGCGGGGAAAACACAAATACAACCCCCCTCCCCTCTCCCCCCGCGCAAACACCGCACATTTATGAAAATTTCATTTCCAAACTCGCAATCCTTGACAGTCAAAAATAAACTCTAATCGCACCGCGTAAAGTTTACTGCCACTTCATTTTGCCGCACAAAGTGGGAGGCAGGTTATACTTCCCTCTACGAACGAAAATGAAATTTATTTTGTTGCTTACAAAGTTTCTTTTAGAAGAAAATTGGTTTGTTATGAGTGATGGTAGTTGAATTTTCGGTATAATGGTTCACGGGGATTAGGTTTCCTCAATTTTAGGGCGGTTTGTGAGACGTTGCAATAAATGGATTATTATGCAATCTCTTTTGTGTGCCTAATGTCGGTGAGCTGATCCTGGGGAAAGCCATTTTGGATAGATTTAAGAGATTAAAAGTTGCTTGCAAGTGTAAAGAAAAAGGCCTACCTAGCTAATGTTTCTAGTAAGTACATGGACCTATGTTTAACTAAGACAAACTATCTTGAATGTTCGTGAATACAAGGTTAATGTTACCTAAATTTGCACAATCGACCTTTAATATACCGATCAATCTGTTCTAAGAAGGTATATAATATACCTTAAGCACGATATCCATAAACGAATCAATATCCCATTTTAAGAACCAGACCTAAAAAGTTTCAATGAATCAAGACATGTTATGCGCCACGCCATCTATTGAGCACTCGCGCCAACTCGTCGCTATGGCAACCACGCGCTGATTGGCCACTTTCCTAACCAAAGCACGAAACGGAAAGATAAAACCACCGTGGAGCTACAGAAAAAAATAGACCTTTCCGTGTTCGAGTTAGAGTTGGTTTTCAAGTGTCGGTTATAAAAGTTGTTATGATTTGGTTCTGTTTTGAAATCCTGATTAGCTCCGCCCTTCTTAGTGGCATGGCGCTGGCGGAGCGAACGGTGTCTTTTTACGTTGTTTTGTTTTGAACCCCTCTTTTGCGTATGTATGTGTGTTGTATGTGTGCGGGTGTGTGGCCTTTGATTTTTTGGTAATCAAAAGCAATCTGCGGTAATGTGATTAGTTGAATCTGGACGGAAACGTTGGTATTTTTTTGTAACTGAGTAGGTGGCTGAGTCGGTGACTGTTTTTGTAGAATCAAATTAAAAAGACGTTTAAGTATCAAGTAGGTTTCTAGGCACATTACTGTCAACCATTGTGTTTGTTTGTTTGTTGTTTGTATATCATACTAGCACTACTAGTTTGAAAATGTTTTCCACCTACACACGTTTCATTATGTTATCTGTATCGAAATGTACCTACGAGCCGATTGCGTTTCCCGCCAATTACGCACCGACAACCGACCGTTCGTTTTCGGATGTTCCTGTGCCTATTAATTTGCACCATTCCGATCCATCTAATACCTTTCGTGTTAGTGTTGCTAAAAAGTAATGTTTCACAACAAAACTTTCAAACGAAAAGAAATTACTCGTAGTAGATACTTAATTAGTTATCATTCAAAGAACTAGATCCACTTAAGGTATTGTGACTGTAACCAATAAGAATTTGAGGTAGGTATCAAGCTTTTTGAGCGTTGTAACCCCAATTGCATTAACCTTCTTAACTATTAAGAATGATTTATACAAATATGACAGATCTCACCGCTACCATGATAGCTAATACCTGAGAATGAAAGTAACTGACAAATGGCACGAGCTCTAAGCGGAGCTCTTCCAATATCTGCCACAACAGATCGATTTATCTAGAACGTCTCGGCAGTGGAGTGCAAGTTTAAGCTCAATATCTGCTGCACAACACATCGATTTATCTAGAACGTCTCGGCAAGGCTCAATATCTGCTGCACACGGCCGGCCCGCCTTGGTTGCGATGATCGCGTTTCTCGGCAATTACTCCCGTTCAGCGCTATCTGACACAGTGTAGAGACACCTCACTATGTTAAACTTGATAACAACAAAATTGGCGATATAAGAAATGGTATTGAAAGTCGGCAAAATATTATATAACTGTTCAAGATTGTAGCTATACATATACCTATGGCTTTGCTATTTTAGTCAGTAGTAGATAATATGATATTAACAATATTATTATACTTACATATTCTTAATTTCAACCAAATCCAAGGACCTGTTTTAACGATGAAAAAACGTAGGTACTTACAAATACAGACACAATGACAGTGACAAGATATCTATGAGATTTAAGGCTCAACTTCTTAGTTTCCAGCAATATTTATTTATTTATTTATTTAACTAAGTTATTCTCAATTATTTCTGTAAATATAAAGGCACATCAGCTATCATAACAGCACTGTGTCATATACCGATGGAACCCGGACCGGTGCGCGGTGGGCCCGATAATGTGCCCGAGACGATATCGACGAGACGGAAGGAAGGTGAGAATGGATTGTCTGTTTTGTGGACTGTTTGTTGGCTCTCTGAGAGCCTTTTTACCGCGATACTGAGAGCTTCGGCAAATAGACCGGAACGATCACTTAGTTTGAGATTCTTTCATGACAAATTGAACTGTGGGTAAAAGTCGCTTTTTTGATATATGCATAAATAGTGAGACTTTGAAAACTTATTATAAATGTCCCATTATTATTTTTTTAACACTTATTATGTTATCTTATTAATGGTGTACCTACAATAAAATTATTCTATCTACATAGGTCTAGGTTATTCTTTCTCTTTGGCTAGTACCTATAGGTAGAATAGAATTGGTTAGTAAAGAATTTGTAAGACAAAGAAATTTTGAATGATACATTGTTATTTAAAACCACATTTCTACATTAACATAATTACATCATTTTAAATCAAATTGATTCTAAATAGTACCTACGTTAGATCTAACGCAATCTTAATTAATTACCATAAAAAACAAAATTGTATTCGTGATCTTATTAGTCATAAAATCCATTTAAATCTAACAAGCCAAATTAATTCTCTAATTCAAACAAGCAAACAAGAAAAACAATCCCAAAATGGAAAATTATTACTTAATTCGTACACAAAATTTGAGTGTAATTTTCATAACAAACTCGCAGCCCCGCGAGGACAATAAGCCCTCCCTCTGTTGGGTGGGGGTGGGGGGTGACTGGTCCGGATGTTCCGGGCGAATTTAGCAATTAGCGTGCGTGCGCACATTCCGGCGCCCGGACGTAATAGCCACCTAGCCGGCCGCGGCCCAGGTGGCGGCGGAACCACGGACATTCCACTCTATTCCATTTATAAAACTGATATGATTTATTTTGACTATCTCTGTCTTATATTGTTAGATTGTTGTCGTCGTAATGTTTGAGGTGGTAAAATGATTGAATTTTTCGTATACCTATTACTTAATAGAGAATATTTCTTAGAACTTAATTTTTCAAAATAAAATTAGTACTTAGGTATTCTAAGTTAGGAATATTACGAAAACACTAAACATTTATGACATCAATTAAAACAGAATTTTAAAGGTAAAAAGAATTGTCCCGCGAAATTCCAAACGCGAGGTGCTCCTACTTCATACGCTCCACAACGCGCGGACGGTATATCTCCTAGTTAAAGCTTATTTCGATGTTGAGTTTGTTTTTGTTTTGTGCGATTTTTATTTTATTTCAATTGAAAGACTAATAACAGCATTGTACTCAGGTAAGTACCTACGACATAAAATTAAATATTCAAAGATCTGCTAAAAAGTCAGTTTTTATATTATATAAGAATTAGATCCGGTAAAAGCTCTCCTAAACATCACGCAGAGCTTTTTCTAGGAGAGTCCTGTGTTATAAGATCATAAGTTATTTTTACCTTTTAAGTCTTTTGACGGAACGAAAGCTTTGACAAAAAATATTTTGCATACAATAATACCTACATATATTTAATTAAAAATAAGTTCTTATACATGTATAGTGAATAGAATGGCTTAAAGTGGAGTGGTTGCCAAACACGGGGGCAGTGTGTAATCCCCATTGATCGCGCTCTGAGCAGATTCATTATGAGGCCGTATGTCACAATTGGCGGGTATCTAAACAATTAATGTCATCATCATATAGACTTAATAATATTTTTGAGTTTAATTTATAAAATCGGAGAAGTGTTTCTTTTACATGTCTTTGAATTAGAATAGTTTAAGTATAACAAAGCTACCTATATATTGCTGTGTGAACTATCCATCAATAGGCATTTGTGTTTGATTTGTTTGTGAAAAATGAAGTGCAATGATAAATATGTTAATAAATAATAGCAATTACAAAGCAAATGCATTTAATTTTAATATATCAGACTATCAAGTAAAATTATAATGTTTATAAGAAAATACTATCCGATAGGTACATTGTTCATACCTACTTTTACCTTTTATAAGTTTCAGAACAAATAAGTATTTTCACAACTTAAAGTAGGAAGGTTCACCATTTCGCTTTACCAGTTCAATCTCGTATTCCTAGTTTTGTAAGTATGTGATTTATATGTTTACTTACCAAACGAGAAAAACAATTCGTTTGCACAAGATAAATGGCCAAACTCATAGACCTCATAACAAAGTTAAAATCAAATTAACGTCCCCATAAAAATACTTCGACCACAAGCAGACGATGTAATCCGATTTACGTGATATATGCACTTGGGCAGTGTGTATGCGAGGTACCTTTGAGTATAAACCAAAAGGAGGCAGACTTAATTAAAAGTTAAAAATAAATATTGCTGGACATTTTAAACAGCAACATCTAGCCCCATGGTATTTTTATATCATCAGTATCACTTCAATATTAGTCGGCTGGACGACATCCGCTGGTAGACAAAAGATATTCTTAGGCCGGAATCACACGATTTTTGATATAAGTAAAAAGAAGTAACACACTAAGCATTGCTAAAACAATGAATAGATTGACTAATCCAAGCTAAAAATCAGATTTTTTAAGTGACGTTGATAGATAACTTGCCCCTTGAGTGTCTTGCCCCTAAGGACCGTTTGCGGGACATAATGCTAAAACGGCCAAATTTGAGACACCCCTGTTAACAGATAATTGTATTAAATAGCATCCCTTGTAAGTTATTCATGTGAGAATGTTTATGGTGTTTTCATTTGATTAGGGGCACATCATTTTTCTATTTTGCTTTGTTGGATTTTATAGAATGACATTTCGTTTATTTATGGATGTTGTTTTTAACTGCAGTTGCAATTATGTCCCTAGCTTTTGATCTCACAAATTCCTTAGTTAGTTTAGAATTTGATTTTATTTTCATAAAAATAAATTGGGATAAACCATTACATAGATTAATAAATGTGCTAATTGTTATAGGTAATGCTAGATACTAAATACAATTTATATGAATCATCATGGTAACTTATATTAAACCAACTCGGTTTAAAAATCTATAGTTCCAACCTATATTAACTTATAGGGTCAACCAACGTTATCTAACCGAAGTTTTACAGAACAATATTATTTTAAACAAGACTATTATTCCACGCAGTGACCCCAGTCGACCACAGCGCTGCGCGCGCGCCGCTAAGCCCACTAATTGCGCCCTAATGTGGGATAATGTGTGGACTACAATGGGATGCATCGATGCAATGCTTAAACACTTTTGTGGGAGTTTAACGTTTTCTGTAGGTGATGTTACCTATTCATTATTCATTTTGAACTAGTTTCTGAAGTTAAACTTATCTAAGAGGAATGTTTGTAACTTTGTAGTTAAAGTTCATTGTCAAATGTAATCAAATGTATAATTGTTAAAAAGAAAAACTATAAATTTAAGTACCTACATGACAATCATATTTTTTTAAAGTTCTCTCCCCAATAGACCATAATACCTAATAGGTTATGCAAGAGTTAGTGAGTACAATCTGGTCTACTTACCAGGCCTTTTGTTGATCGTAGTAAATTAGTACAGTACACTGACTTACGTAGCTGCCTCATCAATACTTAGTTAATATTTATGAAACAACATAAAACTCCACACAATTGGTCAACCCCACGCCATCATTACACTCGCATAAAAAGATGATTCTCACAGTATCACAATCCCCATTATTAAAAACTATAAACAAATATGTAACACGCACAGCACAGCGGGTGTCCGGGAATCTCACTCGTTACTCGGGTCTGAGAGACCCAGGACGCGTCGGGTCTGGGAGACCGGCACGTGACAGACCCGTGACAGACCCGTGATTATGAGAGCCCGCGGCTATGATTCGTGAATGCTAAATGGTCGTTAGACGAATTGCCAATTTGTTGATGCTCAGTGGATGGATTAGTTTGTTTTGTTGTGAAATGAGCTAAAAAACAGTTTGGTTAAACTTGCTTATTAGAGGAGTTTTTTTTGTTTACCAATGATTTAAAAAAAAAAAAACTACGGTACTAATTTACTGCTTATTCACTTTACGAAGGTTTCGGTGTCTTTTAATGACAAAATTAAAAAAAACCTTAAACTGTTACTAGCCCATGAAAATACCTATGTGGAAATCTTGTATATCTTATATAAGAAGTGTTACTACCAGTTCCATTATGTTTAAGGCATTTAATTTAATTTTTGTACAATCAGTTTTTGAATCCGTAATTCTTTATGATAGATTCAAAAAAGAACTCTACCTACTCGTGTACCTATATCTCCACCAAAAATCTCAACAACCAACAGTGAGTCCACAAATCTCAATAAAAATGTCGTCGCATTGTTTATTCTTGGACATTATATTTTATTTTCCCCAATCCACTTTATTGTAATTTATGATATGTGATCCGGTTAGCGTTCCACGCCCTCTGTCCGAGCTTTCTTGAATCGTGGTCACAATAGCGAATGGATTCTAATGCGGGGGCGTGGTGTAGGTTATAAGAGACAGCGATTTAGGACCTCACATTCTAATGGGAGATCTTAAAGATATAGCTATACATTTTTTTTAATTCATTACTAAAGGGTTTTTTCGCACACCCAAATAAGACACCCTGGTGAAAACAATCAACAATAAGAAGGTTCGTTCTGTATACTGAGCCAACTTACTGCAATCACTAACCCCCAAACATGGTGGTTATACGGAATCCCTCAATACCTGTTTTGGGTTATATTAGTTACCCGTTAATCCATATTTAATAAGCATTAGTAGGACTTTAATTAATGTAGGTATAAATTTGCCACATAAAACACAACACCGTAAATAAAACAAAAATAACAATCTAAGTTATAAATAAAATAACTAAGTTAGGTTAAGTTACTATGTTTTTCAAATCGCTCTTATATTTAACTTAAGGCAAGCAACAGCAATAGTCAACGAATAATGCCTTCGGTTAGTTAATCGTCCGAATAGTCCGCTAATGTAATAGTCCTGATGTATCGACTTACCCATCGAATTACAGAAATCAGATCCTCAATGCGGCCTGATTCAATTTACGAGAGTTGCCGATTTATGAGGAGAATTGAAGGGACTGGAGACGATGTTTTATTAGAAAATAATATGTTACGTAAAAAAAAATTCTTAACGTAAAAATACTTGATACAATACCTAAATAAATTTTGGGGATCGAAGAAAAGTGGCTGTGACATACGAACGGACAGACATGATGAATCTATGATCCGTTTTTTGCCATAAGGCTACTGAACCCTAAAACAGTGGTGCAATTCTGTCTGATCCCAAGAAACGTTTCTGACAAGCGTAGTCGAACTTGCCTGAAAATAAATAGTGTTCGAGCACAAAGGTAAAGTTGGAACTTTCTTAACTAGATACAGTTCAATTATAAAGTTCCACCGCCTTGTAACTATGGGGATAAAGACGCGGGGAGTTTATTGGTCCTTTTCAAATGTCGTTATCATCTTTTTACTGGAGTCGAGACTCAGTTTAGAAATATCGAAATTAATGGATTGCTAATCAAACTTTTTAAGTCATTATTTTTTATGCACTTAGGTATACATATAACTACCTATATGTAAAATAAATGCGAAATGAACTCATATAATATTAAGATGCATTGAAAGTTTGTATTTTTCATTCAAGTATTTATTGTCTTTAGAAGAAACTGTAGGTATATTCATATTCATTTATTTATAACTATAGAAACATCCCAGAACCCAATAAAATTATACATTAACGAAGTATGTAATCTACATAGGGGTATGAAGGTTAACTTTATTCATAAAATACATGTATTTACATTACAATAAATATAAATTTCTTACTAAGTCTCGTTACGAAAGTATATACTAAGAAAGTAACTTTAAAGGGGCAGAAAAATACCTAATTTCCGAAAAAATCCTTCTAACTATCACCAACTCACAACAGCTAGATAATAAATCACTACAAACTTATAGCATTATCAAATTATGTAAAACAGTGCGGCAATGGTGCATTGATAAGTTGATAACAGCCCTCCCCCACCCTTGTTAGACAAATGATGGTGTACTGCCAGCAGGACATCTTACAGGGGAGATGGGGAGTTTATGATGCGTCATTATTTAATTTAGCACTTTAAAGTACCTATTACATTTAATATTTTACTGACATCATACTTGTGTCTGGGCTATGAAGTGGAGAGAGAAGTTTGTGAGATGTAGAATGTATAAGGTACTTGTACGATTTAAATAACTTGGTGGCAAATAGTAAACAATAAAATATTATAACATACTAGTACGTATGCCCGCGGTTTCGCCTGCTTTCTCATATTTTCTCACCTCCTGTGCCACTTCGACTATTTTTTAACCAAAAGCAATTCAATTCAAAAGTTCTTTTTATAAAATTACAAATAAAACTGGCATTGATTTTTATATTATAACGTATTTAATAATGGAATAAATAGAGACTATTTATGCTAAACGATGTAACAATAATTATTAGGGACAACCATATTCCCATACCTATTAAAGACCATTAGAACACCAACAAATTAATACCATTAAACCGACTGATTCATAATCGTTAAAACTATTAACCAAATTACCAAACAATGAACAGACAAATCAATTCCCTGGCTGTCTGTTAACGTCACTAGAACGCAATGGCTCTATTGTTCCGATAGCAGGTTAAAGCACCTTTATAGAATGGTGTGGAATCCAGAGGTCGGCATGCTCTACGAATTTGTAAATAAATAACTTATACGTTATGATACAACTTGCAATATTCGTGCCATTAATGTAATATGATTTATTCGTAATGTAACATCATATTTTCTGTAATTATTATTTGATACTTCGAATTACTTGGCGTTGGGGGAATTTTTTGGTATGCTATACTTAAATAAAAATTGGTTTTCTGACATTGCATCATACATTGCAGGAATAATATACTCACAATTCATAATAAAATACTCAATAAGTAGGTATACCTATATCATTTAACCTTATTAAACTTTTTATTTAAATATGTATATTTTTTGATTAATATTTAAATAAGTAGATTCTTCCGGTCTCTGGATACTGAGATAGAACTGTTATAGCAGTTTTATAGCTCAGTTTACAAAAGCACGCGATTCATTTGCTAATGTATCCGTTGTTCCGCCAGACTTGATTAATGAGGGCTTTGTAGTTTTCACTTTTGAAGGGGAAATTTTGGTCGATGCAAACTGTAATTACCTACCTACTATGAAAAATGTAAAGATTGGAAATTCTTATACTTTTTTATTGTGAACTCTGTGTTTTTTTAATCGAATGTTTTTAACTGCAAGGTAGAAGTTAACCATAAAAGCGTCGGTTAAAAGTAGCGACTCAAGATACTCGTAGTATGCCCATGATATTATCCATAACGTTTTATAATATGAAGAAAAAATAATTGAATTGAGGCCTTATCTCTCGTAAAGAGAAAAGTCCTTGTGTCCCTGCAGATAGGAAGATATGAGGGATATATAAGGATTTTTAGGGATATAAGGAGTTAATATAATAATAACTGAGGAGTGATTCATTTAAACTACATAAATATATGATAATGAAAACAAGTGAACATTAACATGACCTACAAAGTGTTGCAAGGATAGAACACGTTTGCCCAGACGCGAACGACGTATTCAACAATTGATTACACGCTTCCCAACTGAACAAATATAATTAACTTTAAACCTATTTATACACTGTTTTTTACATATCGTACTAAACTTCTCAACTTTTATTAGAAGAAGATTATTTAGATTAGAGTATATATTCATCAAATTGAGTTTTAATGAATGTTTTCCAAAAATCTATATCATCATAATTAACCCTAATAAGTCTCACTCTTTCGAGCATCAATTTATTTTATTGGAGACGCCCTCCAATACATAAAATGATTTTTTTTAAGTCTTGGGGTCTTGATATAACCACCGTGCTTAAGAGTTTTCGTTACATACAATCAAAATTTAGATTAATTAGTAGGTAAAAAACATCCATCCAAACATAAACACTTTCGCGTTTATAATATTGTTAAAGATTCCTCACATAATATGATATAAATATAGCTTACCAACGTAACCGCACCTTTACTTTCTATTCAATTCGCCACGGTACAAATAATATCAATTAAGTCTCCATAAATTTATTTTACTGTGTTTGCTCGCCATTAATTACATTTACATTACACGGCCAATTGTTGAACACAGTCTTCATTTGTTTCTTGGAATTTCTACTATTAAAGTTCTTTAAAACGACGTTCTTAGAAAAATAATATACCTACTTCTACATATAATATTGTTCTACAAGTGTTTCTGATAAAATAATTTCGAATGATGCTAAGGTTTTTGTATGAGATATTCTGATAAAAAAAAATATATCACGTATTACATACCAAGCCGTAAATAGCCATGTTTTGCGTAAAAAACCAACAGACACCAAATGGCTTGCCAGTAGAGTTACCCCTCAGATAAAACAGACAACAAATGCGAACCGCACTCCAAAGAGCAATGCTACCTGCCCAATTTACAAGCCTTTCTAGTAGCCAAAATAACTACCTCTGGAAAATTTAAAAAGATCCCTATGATAGGAGAGGACCCAAATTGGACAGACCGGTGAAGGGTTGAGTAGAGGGACCACAAAACTATTTGGAGAGCCTCTTTGCTGACACTCTCATTATTCTATTTGCTGTTTACAGCTCTTGAGAAAAGCCGAAACTTTGTAGCTTTCTTGTGGATGTTCTGTTTATTTGGATGGTATCATTTTAAGGTCAGATAACAAAGGAATTTTAAATACACCTAATACAGAAAATACCAGAGTATTGGAAAACAAGGTATAGGGTGCGTACCTTAACCACTTCCACAATTAGTTACCTAATTAACAAAACACAATTTTTTACCATCAAATTTAGAAGAGTAATTACCGATCAGATCTAATTCACCAATAGTTATATTCTATGTATATGTTGGAAATCATCAAAAAGCTAAATAGCCTTATATTAAATGTATTCCATAAATTTAAATAAAATGCAAGGAAATTTCTGATATTATTTCTAACAAAAATATTTGTAGGTATATAGTCTATAATAGGTATCATATCCAATCCTTTGTGTCCCAGATGATAACAGAATTAACTGATCGAACCGGAATAGCATAGAATATTAATTTGTTTAATCCGTATTAAAGCAATGGACTGCAAAACCAAATGTTTTATGAATGCAATTGAAACTGTTCATGTATGTAGTTTGGAGGAATAATTCTATAGATAATAGCTATAAAACTATGTATTACACCTAATTTAGTTTAAAATCAAGTTAAAGGATGTCCTATTAGAATTATCAATTTTTTTATCATAAAATCAGGCTACCAATTTTTGATTCTTCTCGGCCACAACTATTAGAGCAATTAGATATGCGGTTTTCATAGATTATAGGAATAAACATGTTAATTGTTTATCACACTTATAGGAGGAAAGGTTCGATCTAGTTTTATAAATATAACGAATGAAAAAATCATTAAAAAAACTGGAAATACTGGTATATGTAATGAATATAATTGGCGTCAGAAATTTTCCATTCTGAGATCAAAAATTACTTGCCAATTACGCACCGTAACTTTGAGATACACAAGTGGCCACACACCTTTTTGTACATAATTACGCGTTTATTTTCATTCAAAACTCGACTTGACACTTCGAGATGTTACCCATGTCATCTCTTTGTCCACAGAACCATCATATCCACGACTCTCCCCCGTGTTATTGGTACTCTATCACTCTACATATAGAGTTTAGTTTCGTTTGATAGTTTGAAGTGATATAGTGGTTATGAAATGAGTTGCCTACACGCTCATTAGGGCTTAATACAAATAGGATGGAAGTATTGTTGGAAGCAACAATATTAAAATAATAACGTTAGTATAATAGGGCTTTGTGAACAGATGACGGGATAAGAGATTCGTGTTAAATCAATATTGTAACGAGTGTTATGTTTTTTATAATGTAGAGCGTTTATTTACTAATTTAAATAAGATTATTAGGACTTTTTATAGTGTTGGTACCTATAGGTAATTTTGTGGGTTGATTTAAATTTTATATCTAGACATACACATTACAGATAACATTTATTTTATTCACTTTACCCGCAGATGTTTTTAAATGACAAAAACAGTTTTAAAAGTTTAATATAGCAATAAAATACAAAATGGCTAGTTTCTGAAGAGCTTTTTTATTTTCTTTTAATATTGGGGGATAATTTTACGAGTACATATTTGGGTTTTTAGAATCAGTTATTCAAATGGAGCCACAGATTACCTCCAAGCATAGCTTTTCTTCGAATGAAAAATAAAACTACAAGTTAAAAACTAGGACTTATTCTATAATTGGCCGAGCCGTTGCTCAAGTGTTTACTCAAGTCAAAGTGTTACTCAGATTATCCGAACGTCAACAACATCGATCTCAAGTGTTGCTTTAGAAGTTTAGATTATTTTCTTAGGATGTGCCTGTTTTCGTATCAAATTATCAACATTCTTGAATTAGGAGTACTTTTGGGCGGTCATATTTTAATACAGACCCCCAAGACTCTTAAGAAAGCTGGCGAAACTGCGGGCACGACAATTGTTTTATATATTTAAAAAAATGGCGTTCGTTAGTCCGGCTGAAATTCGTTAACGATAGGGCCGATTAATCATATTTTGGATTTGAAATGTTTGTAGTAGTCCACAGAAGGAATATAAGAAAAAAATTAATTAAAGAGGACAGCTCAGCTAGTCAAATAAATTACATGTAGCTATGAAACGTTGTGTAGCTATCCTTAAGTCCAATTCTCAAGAAGCGATGTAACGATAACCCAATATTAGTGGTGTGTGTGCAAACAGTGAGACATAGGAATTTCAGCTGCACTTGTGCCAACATAATCAGGGCGATTGTTCCTATTAGGCTAATGTTTTGGCTTTGTGTTCAGTGTAGGTTTCTTATTTGATTAAATTCAGTTTGATATGTACATATTTTGTACGTATTAAAACCACCGGAATTGAGGAAAATCGATAAATATTTAAATGTTACTGTTTTACTGAGAAAATTGGCTATTGACTAATATAATACGTAATTACGTTACAACGTAAGTACATAGATATTGTCTGTGTCGGGTTTTTATTTGTTGAATTAATTTACTGTATTTTTGTGCTTCTCAGATTTGTTTGCGTTATCTCTTTAGCTTATGAAAAATAACTTTATTAATCAGCACTCTTAGTATTTGTAACTCAAGGAGTTACAAAACCTGAAAGTGATCAGCTATTGTGGAGTGCGTTGTTTACCTTATACTCGTATTAAGCTGTAACTTATTTGTCACCTATTTGTGTTTACGTAAAATTTACATACAAGCATTTATCTAATCAAATACACCTTTTTCGTAATCCATACCTACAAAGCATTGTACTTGTTATAACAAACCAAACATCTAAATATTAAAAATATCCAAGTAGGTAACATTAAATAGGATTATCATAAGCCAGAACATACAAAATTGAATACTTCCAATAACTCCCACTCAGTCAAAACGTCCACAGTGACCATCGCAAATCTGGCAAAACGCCAATGCGATTAATTAAAAAACATATTAGAGGGAGTCTGTAATCCCAGCCAAGTATCTCAAGGAGATTTAAACATGCTGAGTGGCCGAGCTCATGAAATGTGGCTTTTTGAACATCTGTGCACACCGCTAGCTGCTTTATACATTGACTCGCTCCGACCATATTTAATTAATACTAGCTTCGAGCGACTTATAAAAAAAATCTTCACTTCTATGCGTCTATTTATATAAAATATTTGATAAATTATACTTAAAATAAAACAATATTAAATCAAAACTTTAACGATAAATTTTACAATATATTTTTTCAACATGAAACGTAAATTAAACCTACTCATTTCTCACACGTACCAGTGCCGAAATCAAACCACGGACAATCACTGTTATATATACAAAATATTCACATTATATACCAATCGTTCAACTAGTTGACCAGTTGATAGACGTCATCGGGCAAATTGTCGAGTTATTATAGCAATTACAGCGAGTGTTGGTCGAACATGCTTATTCACGGCCGCTAGTTGCCTAGTTAGAGCAGCTGCGGCGTGGCCCAAAGGAAGAGAGACGGCGATTTCTGTAACCGCGATTGAAAGAGAGGCCATTGAAGCGGTGATGGTTGGAGGGGTGGAGGTGAGATTTTTCTGATAAATATAATGGTTTTGATTCATAGACATTTAGAACTTTAAAAATGTGTTATACGAGAAATGCATCGAATTAAAATTTTCGAACAATTAGGTAAGTAGGTACTCAAAATATCCTGAGAAGCTAAGAGCTAAGAGAAGCTGGTAATAATATTTAGGCGGTTAATCGCCGGAAAAGTAAGGAAACAATCATTATGCATCCAATGTAAAAAACCTAGTTACCTACTTATAATAATCATACTTTAGATTACACATTTGGTAATATCAAAGTTATGTGAGTCCTTGTAATGTTTAATTAAATCCCTACCCTACCTTAAATATCACAACAATTATTAACAAAATTACAACTTGCATCACCGAACACCTCCGAAAACCGCTAACGCTTATAAATAACGGCGTCCACCCTCCACGGCCGAGATATCTTGTTTATTTTCCGCTGTCGGAAGTCATCGGCTCTCGTTAACATTATATTTTCATTATTATCGTTATTATTATCATTTATTATCAGTCCCATTGCCGGCCGTGACTGGCTGCCGATAATAGAGGCTCTTTTGGACTTCCGCTCTTAACAAATTGACAGGTAACCGATGTTTGAGTATTTTCGTTAATTTGCGGCGTTTTGAAATAACAAGGGTAATGATAAGGGTCTATTTAGTTTATTTTTCACGTTCTCGGTTTGAAAGTTTCGTTCTTACCGTTAAATAGCTTTATAAGCCACGCGTTTTTATCCGCATTTATTCGATTTAAGATTTGAAAATGAAATGAATGAAAATGCCTACATAGCGTCAGACTAACAATCTGTTTTATTATCAGGGAAGATTAAAAAATAGATTTTAATATTGATACGACTTTTTATTACCTTCCCCGAGGGAGCAACATTACAAATCTAAAAGGGGACAAGAATTAAAACGTGAGATCAGTTCTAGTGTGATGTATGATGATAATTCATATCGATGTTATTAGTTACCCTACATAAGTTTTTTTAAAGTTTCATCTAACTTAAATACCAATTATTAAGTTTCTCAACGTATAAAACATGTAACACCTTTAACATAATTAAAAGCTACGATTTGCATAATCCGCAAACCAAACAACACAATCAAACCAATTATATCGCTACCATTATCAAGCAACAGCCCAATTACAATCACCTCATCCACTAATCAAAATGTGTCCGTCGCACAAATTGAGTAATAACCTGTTAGCGGCCGCGACAGGCGTCGAGCGGACAAAGGTGGCTAAATTGCCACCAGACGCAATCCCGATCCAACTCCATTTTACCGAACGCCTGCACCTGATTGGTCGACACGCCCCTCGCTCCATTCACTGAAGAAATGAAATTATGCACTCCGTAAATAAGACGCTTTGTTCGTTTATTTAATGTTTTAGCGTAATGATATCGCGCTGTCCGGTCGATGAGTGGCTTTACGCAAATGAGCGACGTATTAATGCCGCTTTTATGATGTAATGTCATAGAATTACGTGCATGGTATTTGATTGAAGGAGGTAGGTACTTAGTGTAATGGGAACGACTTGCTACAGTTTTTTTTAGTTAAGTTACTTCACTATTAATTTAATAGTCGCGCAGTTAATAAACTATGACAGTATATAAAAAAATATGAACTGTTTTCTGATTCCAATTTCACCACTGTTCAGTATAAAATATACCTACACGTTTTTATTCATATGTTGACTGCTACGATTTCGCAAATCAATTTAAAACAACGAAATTCCACGTCCAAACTCGCTCCACATCCCAGGAAACATTGGGGTTCCTCTCATACGAGTAATAAATTGTCTGGCGTAATACTCCGCGTCATTAGCACGCGTGAATGTGCCAAATTAACAATTACACCGGGTTCCGTGGATAATTAGTACTCGCGTCAGACCCACTGACATATTGCATTCCGGGACTAACGGGGATTCCACGTGTTAACGTTTAAGGCGCGTATTACAACAGTGAAAGATTTTGTTTTGCTAAATCCGGAACAAGAAACATTCAACAGAGAAAACATTTAAATATTTTTCTTTCATGTGATTTAGATACTTCAATACTAGTTGTAGACACTAAGAAAGTTCTTGTAGAGTTTTATGGTAAATTATTGAAAAGGGATAAGTTGTAAATTTCGATTTCTTGAATTGAAATAAACCAGTAAACACTTGTACCCGTCAAATCCCCGAAGTGATAAAAAACGCGATAAACAAACAATAACATTAACACTTTCCCCCAATGTAATCCATTGTAAGCGCATAATGCCCCGTTTACACTGGCCGGCACAGAATAGTATCGCTTGATGACAGAAGGAACAGAAATGCATAACTGAAATAATTCTTATTATTTGTTCAGAACTAGAAAACCATCAAAATAATTTGATTTCATAATAATTACAAAAAAATACTTCTATTATCTATTAAAGTTATGCAATTTTACATGCATGTTTTACAGAAATATCAGCATTTGCGTCATAGGACGCAAATTTAAATTTTGTTTTTAGGAGTTTACTCGGTTGACAACAAATTGTTTTATGTAGGTACTATTTTAATCAAAATAAATATTTTCGAATTAATGAAATCCATCAAACTGTTACTTCTGTCGCAATCTTTATTTTTTCACTGTGTTGTCCGTCGTAGGGGTCGGCCACTGGGGACGAGCGGAGTCGGGGGACGTTGTAATGTTCTCATTTGTTTATTAAATTGTGCGGTGATGAGAACACGCAATATCGAGTGCGTTACGCACTTGTAATAGTCACTACTTATGATTTATGTGAGAGTTTTGTGTGCACTTGCCCTACGAAAGTAATGATATACTATGTATTTTATTTTATTAATAGTTTGAAAGGAAAAATAAATTGATATGTGTATTATTAATATTAGCTTAAATTAAACCTTTTTTTAATTATGATAATTATATTTATGTTTCTTTTTAGGAGATAGCCTTTTAAAAATCTCATCAATTCGTGGCTTAATTTGGCCGTGATATACGGACAGACAAACAGATACACACAAACATTTTCCCATTTATACTTATTCTAGTATGGATAAATGAGAGATTTAATTAGACTTTAAATCACAAACATTTTCGGGTATCAACTAAATTAGAAGCAACCCATTTCAAATGGATGATTGAAATGGACGGCTAACTTGTCACATTGCATAACGATCTATCCGGAATCGTTTCCGACCAATTACCGGATCGGATCCTGGGATCTATCCTCGCTCACCCTGTAGATATGTATAATTGTACAGGGCATTGTACTAGGTTCTAGTCATTTTATATCTGTAATGTAGGACTCTTGAAATATGTAGTCATTAAATTTGCTTCTAAACATCAGCATGAAAACATTAAAGTCAACTCAACGGTTAAATAATGTACTTAAAAATTTAGCATGGATTTATAAAATTCCATGCTAAATTTTAATTGTTATTCGACCTAATTGATAATATATACTTTAGAAATAGTAATATACCGACGATTTATAAAATGGTTACGTTTTTAACGTATCTGCACATCGGTTCTATGGAAGTAAAGCCTTTAAAATTCAGACTTTTTGTAAATATGAAACACAACCTTGTAATTTTAAAGTATTTTTAATATTTATATATTTTAATTAAGACTGCAAATATCATGATTGAGAAGTTATTTTGCAATATTATATCTAAGATTTTACTTAAAAAACAACTCTGTAGCAACCAACACTATACTGTCGAAAACACGGCCCCATCCGAAAACAAACCCATCAAGTCAAAACAGCTAAACGACTAACCCCAATCCGTTACAATATTGATTATCTGCAACAACCGACCGACAGTAATCCCCGTTGCTCACCGCTGCCGCTGGGTCTATCAGACCCGGGTCGTGTGGACCGGCAATTGTGTTGGAATTACCCGTAATTCCCTTCTCCGGTAATTCACGGATCAGTGGATTATAGCGGGTTAAGTGGATAAGTTTTTCATTAGACTAGTGCTAATGTTGTGGGTTGCGTTGATTGTTTTTCTTTTATTTGGCGAGTCCTTCATGATTTCTTTGGTTGTAAGGGTTAATTTGTGAGAATCTAGATTAGTTTGACTTACAAAGTAACCCTTTTGGTAATGTTTCTATGTTTTTTTTTTGTTCAATCGAAAATCCCAATTCTTTTTAGCATAATTTCTTAAAACTCTGTTCTCAATGAAGGTTTTTATTAATATATGTTAAAATGCAATGTAAGTTCTTTTTTATAGCTACCATTTTTTATATCAAATTTTGTTTATAGCTCAAACTGTATTATGTTTGAGTTAAAAATATAGATTCATTTGTTTACGATGCGTAAATAACAAAGGGAAGGAGCATAATCTAAATCCGAGCGATATAATTGATCTTAATTAATCCGAAACAGAATGGTTGTAGGAACTGGCGTCTGCGTAACTCAATACAAGTGTAGTATTAATTTAGTACAGCCAGCGTAGTATTAATTTAGTAGAGCTTTGGCTAGAGATCGAGTTTAATTAACAAATTTAATTAGAAATTAAATGTTTTGTTGAGATGCCTGTGTGGTCGGCTGCGATAGGGTTGCCAGTTGAGAATTTGTATATTTACTAATTTCGATTTATTCTTTCACGATCAAGCTTTTAAGCTACCATGTTTTATATTTTGTTACCAGACGGCTTGACGTTTCCTGTTATTCATAGAGAATTATGTTTCTGTCCGTCTTTTAATATTTAAATACATTAGAACTACACGGCCAATACCTACTTTCCGGTGAAACCAGCTAAATACAGCAATATTTGTAAACAACAACCTCGGGTTATAAGATAACCTACAATGGGTATAGCTACTCTACAAAGTAAACAACTAGGCAATTAAAAATTCAAATTCTGAAATTTTAAGGAAATCTTTGGTTCAAACCAAATCACAATATGCAATGTAAACTAGAAACTTTTAGTTCTTTCCGTTCATGTAAAGTTTACAAACCAGCCCTACGAGTGGGCGGGTAAACAGCGGGCGAAGAGCGGGCGAATTTCAAAATTTAATTTAGCTGCGTTTTGTTCCTGCTAATTGGTTTGTTTACGGCGTTTAGTTACGTCGGTGGTGGTTATGTTAGTGTTTCAATCAGTGGTTGATAAAATATAATTGCTAGATTTACGTTTATGGACCTCACACTTAGACAACATTAGACAACACGTTTGTATAATATACGCAACTCTTTATAAGTACGTTTTCTAAGATAGTTTATGAACATTTTTATCAAAACAATCAATTTTAAAAAAATGTGGTAAAAAAGATCGGTTTTATAGATTTCTAGGATGACCGGCTGAAAAGTCCGATCATTGAGAGAGTTTGGGGAACCCTTAGCCATCTAACCATTTTCTAAGCAATCTATGGGTTACCGGGAAAAATCAAATAATTTTTACTATAACACTATACATATAGAAAGCCCAGACACCCGGGAAGATCGTATATTGTTCCGAGGCGGGAATCGAACCCGCAACCTCTTGCGTCGCAGGCAGACCTTCGCCCGCTGCGCTATAGAGTTCGTCATACTAACGTCCTATTGTTTCCAGGTGTGGTTCCAGAACCGACGAGCGAAATGGCGTAAAACAGAGAAGTGTTGGGGCAGGTCTACCATCATGGCAGAGTACGGACTGTACGGGGCCATGGTCCGGCACTCACTGCCGCTGCCGGAGACCATCCTGAAGAGCGCCAAGGAGAACGAGACTGTCGCGCCGTGGCTGCTAGGTGAGTGTGGTGAGGATCTTATCACTTATATGGGCGCGGTGGCCCCGCCGGCTCTACCATACTGTTCTTGCATCAGGCCAACTTCGACACCTTTTTAACTTTATTGTGGATAAAGCTAGAATAAATAGTTTACGAAATATAAAATTATGTACATGGTTGATAGGATTTTTTATATTAGATAATGTTAAGGTGACAAAAGATGTGTTTGCAAGCAAAGCAAACTCAATTGTGACGTGCACGCAGTAGGTATTATGTTCTCCAATAAAATATCGACTTAGAAGAAACACCAATATTTATATAGTTATAATTTTTATCTGCTCATCCCATTCATTCCAATTTTAGATGTTAATTATTGTGGATACCTTCCTTTTAATATAATTTGTGCTGAACTTAAAACGTAACGGTGAGTTTTAAAGTTTAATGTCGAATTGAATATTTAGAACAGCAGATAAGAAGAAAGAAGATAAATCGTGCTTCAACAACCGTAAGTAGTTAAATAGACGTGCGCTAAACGTGTCCGCGGCTGGAGTGGAGTTACTCCGACTCCACTTGGCTCCGGACACGTTTCCCGGAGACGTCTCCGCGGAGTCGTTTGGATCCGTCTGGAGTAACAGCTCCTACATGTCCGTTGGACCTGTTTGTAGGACACGTTTGTTTAGGATTCAACAAATCAATGGTCTCCGCGGAGTTGTTTTGAGCAAACAGCTCCACATGTCCATTGGATCTGTTTGATGTAGGACACGTTTGTTTCGGTGGATTCAACGAATCAGTGGCAAATATAGTAACGTAATTATAATCTCTAAGACAAGTACAGTGATTTTAACTTTTTCAATCTTACGCAATCTGCACTGCACACATTATTATTATAATTATTATTTAACGGGTATTTATTTCGTGAAAAATAGGTAGGTATATAATAAATAAATAAAATAAATGTTTATTGCAATTACTTAAAGAGTACCTATATTAGGAATATTTAACAGGTTTTAATAGCGATCATAACACAACATTCACTAATAAAAATTATGTTTTTTAAACCATAAAGGTTCTCTAGAGAAATAAATAAACTTTGACATAAACCGACCGAGACCTGCGCGACAAACGTGTCCGCGGAGGTGGAGTCGAACTCGGACACGGACACGCCATAAACACCAATCCGGAGTGGAAGCATTCGACTCCGGGAGTGGAGACGTCTCCAGGAGACGTTTCACTCCGGAGTTACACACCTCTATTAAATATAAATATTATATTATTCTTGTCACGCCGATTCTCGGTGGTAAGAATTGTTCAGGATTATTTCCTTCTGTTTCCTAAACAGTTACTTAATTTTGTTACAACATTATTTCCAAAACAGAGATTTATTCTGGATATAAACGTTTGATCCAGTAGGCGGTCGGAATGCAGAAATTCATCCATAAGTTATTTCATCACTATCAATCACTCCCACCAAACTATGTAAAGTGTATATACCAAGAATTGGTATATAATCAATCCCATGGAAACTAGGGCATATCATCAAAAGACTGAAATAAAAGTGAGTAAAAGCGTCGTCTTTACACCATTACTGTTACCCAGCCTCATCAGCATCTCAAAGACTGACTAACTAAGTTAGGCTCGTTCCCGGCGCGATAATTCGTCCCCCAATGTACTTCAAGCTTTATTCTACGTATACATACACTTTTACGTAAATTTTACATTTAATGACTTATTTTACTTAAGAGTATCTGCCATCTTGATATTATAGCTAACAAGCCACGTCGTCTTCTAGAAAAGAAAGTTCACAAAAATAAGTTTTATTAGTTTTATTTGCTGGTTAGTAATCATTTATGTTGACCTCGTTTTCGATACAAGTTTGAAAGAGGGGACTCTTTGATCAAACCATAATATATCAACATACTAACCAGCTGATTTTTTGTTGTAGGTACCTATACTTAATTAATATTTATAAAATCTAACTGACATATTGTCCTACAAATTTCGTGGTACGTTATCCCGGTCCTACATCCTTGATGTATTTAATCCTTGATATAGGATATTTTTGGGCGTCTCATCGAAACGAAGCTACTCACGAAAAATTAGCTTGATAGTAATCAAGTGCTAACCATGTTCCATGGATCCTGGACTAGTCAAGCGATTTAACAATGACAACTCATGGTAAAGGTTCAGATAACAAAGTTAAGTTCTATTTTGTTCAAGAACCGAGCGCCGGTGCTCCGTAGCGGCGGCCTCCGCCTCCCCACCGCCGGCGCCCGGTGAGTAACCTAAAATAAACCCTTTGTCTATTGCTATTAGCTTCAAATTTACACAAACTTCATTAAGGAGATACATCTAAAATTGGCATAGAGTTGAGCGTTTTTGGTTATTTTTACGGAGGGTTTGTCTATTGCTATTTATTAGCTCCAAATTTAAACAAACTTCATTAAGGAGATACGACTAAAATTGGCATAGAGTTCAGCGTTTGCGATTATTTTTACAAAGGATTTCTCGGTGAAATTATTTCGAGTTGACTACATATAAAATTATTACAAAACTCGGAGTCTAAGTATGCACTTTACTGCTTTAAATCAATGTGGAATAAATACATCATAAATTTAAAAAAAAATGTTTTTATTAACATACAATTAATATTTATTTGAGAAGTGAATAGCAACTCTATCATTCCTTTACACAAAACAAATACTCTCGGTAGGTATTATCAACTCAATACTTTTTATAACTAAAAAGTAAACCAGAAAAAGAACGACACGATCTCTTCCAACAAAACATATTTCCAATAATCGTAATAAAAGCTCCAACCGGTAGAACATTCAAACTATAAAACAATACATAACAGAGGGACAAAGTAACCAACAAATAAAGCGTCTATCTCTGAAACTACGCTCGGAACAAAGACGAGAATAATTTTTAATCCCAACAGCTGCGATGCTCATTTTTCACGAAGGCTTTCACGGTATCTTACGCTAAAATGAACCTTGGCATGGTAGGAATAAGGATAAAAGGCCGAGTTGTTTACGAAAACAAGAATCCGTTGACAGGCTATGAGCAGTTATTTGTTCTAGTGGGGTTTATGTACTGTGTGTTAAACAATAAAGAAGTGTTATTTTTCCTTGGGAAGTTTTGTTTGTTTCGGTTTTGGTTTATAAAATAACATACCCATTATGTTATATCAAAATAACGTTATTTTTAAAACACATAATGGGTATATTCTACAAAGCAGGAGTTTAATAATTATTAAGTTTGCCACCTTACTTCATAATAATTATCATGAAAATTCGAAAGTGTCTCTGTCGGTCGATATATAACTAATTATAAAAAAATATTTGAAACATATATAAATAAGTATGAACTTGCAATATTTAATTGAGTAAAATCGATGTTACTAAAATGTTTAGAAAATTCAATCGATAAAAATAATGATAATACAAACGCTTCGTAGACATTTCGTAGCACGTCTACGAAAGCTCTACGGCTACGGTGCTACGGTCAAACTAAAAACGTTATTTTTCGCACATAAACGTTACTCTTATTTTAATTGCTGTAATCTGGCCACCAACACAGACTAAGCTCCGTAAGCACACGCAAATACCCACTCACACATGTGCATAAAATTGAATACGCAAACGAGTTGTACAGATATGAATTAATAAAGGCTAAGTTCTCCCTTTAAGCCTCCCCCCTCCGTCCCGTGGGAGGGTGGTGCGGTGGTGGGGTGGGATCCAAGATGGCGGCCACATTGTCTAAGGCTTGATTAACGCAGATTTGAGGGCTGGGAACGTACATATTAATTATGTACTTATGCACTCCGGTTTTTCTGAGGGTTTAGGTGCGGTAGGTATTTATTTTGCTTACCGTATGGTGGGGATTTGTATTGGAATTTTGTACTGGGTTTGTAGTTTGGGTGATTCTGTAAAATAGTGAGTGTTTTGCGTTTTTGAAATGAAGTTTTGACAAAGCTGATGTAGTAGATACATCTTTTGAACCTCTAAAGGGAAAAAATCTATTTATTTCTTGTAATTATTTAAGTTTAATTATGAATATACTAAATAATCTGTTAATTTTATTATATGTATTAATTTATTTTCTTTTCATTAATAATTTAATCTTATAATTTTAGATAATATGAAGTAAAATCTAGTTTAATTTTCATAAATACTATCATTGAATTATGATTTTAATTTAAAGAGTATTGTAAATTACGTATCAATTTATAATGTTAATCGCGTAATAAATAGTTAAGTTAATAAGTAGGTAAATTAACTTTATTAACTTTTGTAAATTAAAATTAAGTATATTCGTCAACTACATTTATTTCCCTTCTAACAAACGCTCATTTACAAAAATAAATCGCAGTAATTAAAACTACTAAAATTATTCACTAAAAACCCACAATCAGAGAATCACATACCTATGAGATATCAAAGAGTTGGTAAGAGTGCAGAAGCGACACTCATGCCTCTGCAAATGGATTCTAATGCACCCATAAAGGATGTTATAGAATTATCTGCCTATTATACACTTGCTTTGTTTCATCCTTTCATCTCACAATGAATGGATCTTCCATTAGAGATCTAGAGTGAAAGTATGATTCCGCGCAAAATGCAGGTACTCTACAATTTCTGTCAAAGAATCTAACACTAGTAAGGAATCATGATTTCAAAAGCAATAAATACGTTGAGTTGTTCTGTAGTACATTTTTAAGTGTGGCAATAATACGTGTTATTATTAAAGTATTCTAGTAAGTATCAATTTGAGTGAAAGTAACTCTTTGAAGAATCCTTGGCACTTAAATTAATGTTACTCGGAAAAATGTGATAGGATATTTGTCTTTAGAGAGATGTTATCGAGTCATTTTCATTCAGTGGGTGTATTTAATATGAAGTTCTAAGATTTTTTGCCTTTTCTGATTACGTTTCAATTTTAACTACAATATAAAGAAGAACTACAATATATTAATTTTATCTGATATAAAAATATTGTATTTGTTACAATATTCAGTTAATCTGATTCTAAAACATATGAAAATATTATTTAAATAGGTATTATGTAGGCAATTTTCTTTGTGAAAATTCTCGCACATAGCGGACATTTGAAAACATAATGCGTATTGTTTTAATTGATTGCCAAAGGTTGTGTTTTTAATTATTTTACCTACTTGACGACTTTTATATATATAAAACTCGTTATTTTTTATATCACACAAGCTCTCCATACTGGTTTTTATACAGAGCAATATAAAACAATAAAATGAAGTTTGTGTAGGAACTTTTCTTGTAATTTAATTAAATTGATACTTACCTATGTTATCAAAAACGATAAATAAGTTCTTAATACAAAATCTAGGTAGCAGTTGGACGTATATTTGAAGAAACAAACAAAACTGAACATCGACTTTAAAAATACATTAACGTTAAAAACCCAATTAGTAAACCAGGTCGATACTAATCACTTTTAAACGACCGCATCCTTTTAAATCTAATCTGCGGCAAACTAATCTTCAATGGAATAATGGCTAGATGAAAATTACCCGGATATATATCACGAAACTAAACACTCGTTACGTAGATCATGGGGATTTATACCCGGGTAATGGGCGAACTTCGCTCTAATGTTCATTCACTTCAGTTTGACGAACACTTGCTAATCACTGGTCCTCATTTACTGAAAATAGTCTCAAATTAATTTTATTTATGAATTAGCTTTGTCTAGTTAGGTATAGCTAGACAAGACATATTACCTTATGATTCTCAAATCCGGAATACGTCCATTATGAAATAAACCATTTAAATAATTAATACTTGATCTGTGATGTAGACTTTACAAATATTTTTTACACCAATGAAAGTTTAAATTATCTACCATATTTATCTTACATTTTGGTATCAGTTATCTAATTTAGCTTCTTCTTTTTCTACATGGTAGATGAGTGATATCTAAGTATTGAATATTTTCAAAATATATTTGATAAACAAGGGTTATTAGGTTTAAGGACAATACGATACCATACTCTGCTTAGGAAGCGTGGCAGTAATAAATCTAATGATTCAACCGTGACATGATACAAATATTATCTTTATGCTATTTAATATAATCTTTTAAAAAGCAAAATAGCTTGCTGTATTTATCATCTCCACTACGGTTGCCTGGCAAAGATCAAAGGCAAAAAACATCAATAAGTATGTAGGTACAATTAAGAGTTCATTCATTCAATATAGCAAAAGCAGACACTGAACCCAAAACGATTGCCTTCAACAAAGATTTCCTCTCCTAATCTAGCATAGCCGCAAGCCGTAAATAAAAGCCACCCTGGCAATAAAGCAGCCGACCACCGCAGCCAAGTTTAATATCTCAACTTGTAGAATTTTACGAGATTTTTACTACAGCGCAGTCACAGACCACGCATACCTAATCAGTCACAAGAGTTAGGTACTAGCAGCGCAATAGACAAATAAATATTGCTGGACAGAATTGTCCAAGTGTGTGTGAATAAATAAGTCAGAACCTGTGTGAGAAAAAAAAAATACTCAGCAACATCTAGCCCCGTGGTAGATGGAAGCTTGTGTTACGGGTGCTAGAATTGTGATACTCTAAATATAATATACAATTATGTATGCATATGTAGATAGATATATTAAACAGTAGATATAATATTACCCAGAATGCCCGGAAACGTATTCAATACCACAGAACATATAATATACTTACCTACCGACCGACGTAACAAAATGTCAAAAATATAAAAACAAAATTGTCTATTTATAGTAGGTACCAACTCTTTACGCTGACTGTACTATATCTTTTGTATGAGTAACGCGAGTGTACTACAAGACATCTGCATTTCTTGCATCGCAGTATTAATGGAGGCTACGTGGAATGCTATGATTAAACCCTTACTTGTTATTAAGAGTTAAGTTATCGGCATAACTGGGGCTGTCTTGTTGATTTGCTTTTGAAAGACAATCAGCTGAGGAATACTTGTCTCGGTGATTATTATTAAGTAAGTTTATCTTATAAATGCTTGTAATAATAACGAAAATGTTGTCGCAATATAACAGCGACAGGGTTTAAAATATAAGTATCTATAGATAGTAGGTACTTACCTATACTAAAATGGGTCGGTCTTAAACACTCAGCGAGCTGGTATTTACAGCCGCATCACACTAGCAATTTGCAAGCGTAGCTTGGCAAAGCGAGGCTTATAGACGAGGCGAGTTTAGCATCGTCGGCTTCGTCGGAGTTCTGAACGAGTTATAGGAATGCTTTTTATAGCAAATAGAACCACAACCTAACCCGATGGAAAGTGCCAATGTGGTTGAGAATAAATCACAAGGTTCTGTTTTTGTAATGGACTTAGCGCTTCACAAGTTTCTCATCTAGAAGGTACCAATTTAGGTAGGTACTTTTGACTTACGACCATTACAGATTTCAGGGAAGACAGCAGCAAGTAACGCATTTTAACGCTACGCGGTGCAAATAATAAAGATACGTATCACTTAGTGCGGGTAGACGGTAGGTAGGTATATCACCAAGGTAAAGATGTATAAATAATTTTTTACGATGCAGGTTTTTCCTGGTATTCTGGTAATTAACAATGTATAGTAAAAAAATAAGTTAAAAAGAATAAAGGTCCAAAGTACCCTTAACTCTTTGAGCGTACTCCAATGACGAGCCACGGCGAGAATCTAACTGAATTATCCAGCAACATTTATTTACCTATGTCAATGTATCTATATTCTATTAAGTAAGTATATCAGAAATCTAGCACCCGTAACACAAGCTTAGAGCTTATCACGGGGCTTGATGTTGTTGCTGTGTGAATTTCCCAGCAATATTACCAAATTTGTTTAACTTATTATTAACTTGTCAAAGTGATCTTTAGGATTTTATGGAAATAAATGACATAAATCTTTATCCATTGTTGCAGGGATGCACCGCAAGTCGTTGGAGGCGGCGCAGCACCTCAAGGAGTCGGGCTCGGAGCGCGAGGGCTCTGAGGCGGAGCCCGAGCGAGCCACGTCCGCCTCGCCGCCGCATCATCATGACAATCATGATAACCAGGTAAGGAAGTGTTGCTGGTGTACCGGTTATACATATTCTAAGGGAAAAAAATCTGTAGCAGCAAGGGTTGCAAGTGCAAGCATTCATGTTTGCTATTCGCATCGACACTCAATTATTTTGACACAGGCGCTTCATGCACGAATATCAAAATTAATCATATCTATCTATGTATGTATATTATATTAAGTATATCAGAAATCTAGCACCCGTAACACAAGCTTCGAGCTTACCACGGGGCTAGATGTCGCTGTGTAAAATTGTCCAGTAATATTATTATTATTATTATTATTGCCGAATCCGAGGAAAAGCGCGCGAGGCAAAAACAGTTAACCTACCATTATTATGAATATTGTAACGCACAATCACAAATGTAGTTATTTAACACCCCCAAAGACAAAAATCGTTTTAATAATTATATTCTTTTTTTTTCTTAGGATGTATTTTCCCATGGCTGGGCAAATGCCTCCCCTTACTCTGTCCAGCAGTCCCTGTCCAGATTAGTTTAGATTTATGTCATTTATTTCCATAAAATCCTAAAGATCACTTGGACAAGTCCTATAAATTATTATTAAGTTTGCCACCAGTCTTTCCAGAAGTCGAGTAGGTCATCCCGCCAGCGCTTTCGTGGCCGACCTCTTCCTCGACTTCCTATAAGAAATCATCGGACTACTGATTCTAAAAAGTATCAACAGTCCGATCATCGGACTAAATCATCGGACTACTGATACTAGCCCCAAATTAATAATATTCTACTAAATATTATTAACCTTCACAAACAAAATATTAATTCCGCAGGCGCAAAGTTCCCCAGCCAGCAGCACCACAGCGTCGTCATCAGCGAAAGGGCGCGCCTCGCCGGATCCGCGGGAGGCCTACGAAGACCCCGAGGCGTTCCGCAACAACAGCATCGCTTGTCTCCGGGCCAAGGCGCAGGAGCACCAGGCGAGGCTACTGTCCAATAATCTACTGCTACAGGTAGGGATTTATTATATTTGATCATGAAACGGGTAACATACCATGATTTAAATGTTTTTGAGTTTTCTGATAATTCGACACTGTTGCTTATTACCTATATTTTGACTAGGTCAAGGTAAGGTAGGTATTGCCAAGCGGATGCTTATATAACCTAAGTAGGTATCAACTCTTTACCAAGCTTGGCACTGCGGCTACACAGGATTCTAAGCTTTTACAGTTAGGGTTTTATTACCTAGATTTTGAGATTTTACTACGTGTCAAGCGGATGCTTAAATTGTACCTAGGTACTCTTTACTAAGCGTCTACGGCTACGCAGGATTCTAATCTTTTACAGGTAGGGCTTTATTACCAAGATTTTGAGTTTACTACGTATTTTCAAGCAGATGCTTATATGACTAAAGTAGATATAACTTCTTTACCAAGCTTGGCGCTTCTCAGGATTCTAAGCTTTTTCTGCTCCCTTTATCAGCTAATTTTGCCCATTGGAGTTTCTTGTTTAGACGTCAAATTGAATACCTATCTAGGTATAGGTAAAAGATAATCTTTGTCTCTTGATTTTGCACCTCTTTATATTTTTACTGGACACAGAAGCCCTGTCATTAGCGGGACGTAGGTACCTAATATTTGTTATTATGATTCGACTTCTTTAACACAACCTTTATTCTCCAGGTGCGAGGTCTCTCACGGACCCCAGCCGGCACTCCAGTAGACGAGGATGGTCCCGGAGACATAGACGTGGGCACAGAACCGCCCCCGCTGGAGCCACCACACCACCATCCCAACCACATGTACTGAATCCATATTGATATGACTCTTTCAACCATAGAGCGAATGTTTTATGACGGTCCTGGAGACATTGGCGTGGGTACAGAACCGCCCCTACTGGAGCCACCACACCACCATCCCAACCACATGTACTGAACCCATACCAAGACTCTTTTAACCATAGAGCGAATGTTTTATGATGCGTCCTGGAGACGTTTACGTAGTAACGTACGTAGTAGGGACGGTACTACCAACGCTGGAGACACCACACCACCCAAACCACTTGTACTCAACCGATGACTCTTTCGACCATAGAGCGAATGTTTTATTACGGTCCTGGAGACATTGGCGTGGGTACAGAACCGCCCCTACTGGAGCCACCACACCACCATCCCAACCACATGTACTGAACCCATACCAAGACTTTTTTAACCATAGAGCGAATGTTTTATGATGCGTCCTGGAGACGTTTACGTAGTAACGTACGTAGTAGGGACGGTACTACCAACGCTGGAGACACCACACCACCCAAACCACTTGTACTCAACCGATGACTCTTTCGACCATAGAGCGAATGTTTTATGACGGTCCTGGAGACATCGACGTGGGTACAGAACTGCCCCCACTGGAGACACCACACCACCCAAACCACTGGATCTATACTGATGACGTTTTCAACCATAGAGTTTTACCAGTGGAGCAAAATCAACAAATGGGTCTACACAAATGTTTTTTTCTCTTATTACTGAAAACTCTGCTCTAACTGATGATTGACTCCAAGACTCTGCAAGACAAATTAAGGATGCGTCCTATGTTTTCCTGGTTATTCAAAACCTAAGAATAGTGTTGTTCTGGGTGATAGAGGCTCTGTGTATGAGTATTTCATTTTATACATTACTAGCTGACCCGGCAAACGTTGTTTTGCCATATAAATAATTTATAAAAAAAAATTTAGGGACTACCCCTAACATTTAGGGGGATGAAAAATAGATGTTGGCCGATTCTCATAGATACCGGATAAGCACAAAAAATTTCATCAAAATCGGTCAAGCCGTTTCGGAGGAGTATGGCAACGAAAACTGTGACACGAGAATTTTATATATAAGAAGATAATTTTAAACATTTGGACGGAAAGTAATGTGGAATGAATTGTGAAATACGGAAATAATGGAAAAAAATGTTTTAGTCCAAGAAGAATCATGAAAACAAGATACTACTGACTGACCGTTAAGGACGCCATTTTTGAAATATTTTTAAAATTTCAAAGTGACGTTATCACTTACGTTATCGGGTAAAGAAATACTGTGGTCAAAAGAATGTGAAGTATGTGTAAGTGTAATTATGTAAATTGTTGATGTTATGCGTATTTAAATCAAGTTTTTCGTGCAATACCCTTAGTTAAGTATTTATATAGCCCTGTGTTAGAGACATTGTACAAAACCCCGTGCACTTAGAAATAGATGTAATTAGAATATTTTAATCAGCAAAATTATAATTCTTCGAAATTGATTTTCCATACAGCAGCTATAGTTAAAAAGCTGTTATACTCCTAGGTATATTATAAATTTGTTATAAACTATAAGGGTCTGCGATAAAAAAAAGTTAAAACACTATGTTTACTGGTATAGTTTTGCTGAATAAAATAACATATTGTAATCTCTGATTAGAGTAAATCTGAGATTGTAATATTAAATTTATAGTAAAATATTAGAAATAAATTATGCCCATTGTAGAATAATAGCTTTAAGATATTTTAAAGCAAGAAAGACTATGTAGATCTGAAGATTATGACTCTACTTAATTTTACTTGTATCGAAATTGGCCTTAAAATTAATCAAAAATGCCTAAATGTATAAACGAAGGCCTACTGTTACATTATTGTACAACGAAATAATTTGGATTAAATTTGTATTATGAATTAGCACATCGAGTTAGCACAGTCATTTCTGTCGTGTTGGTAAAATTAAATTATGGGATTTAGCTACATACTACTGACATTGTTTAGCAAACCGTTTATTTTATTATTATAATATATAAATTGTAATTACCACGGTGATAAATTTCAGCATACATTTCGGATTATTTTATAATTTTCTACTTAAAAACTCATAATGGTTTGCTTTTAGATAAATATTAAGTATCAATAGTTTCAAAGGTTAAAGTGATAATAATAAATCAGTACTTAAACTCCACCCCCAGTACTTAAGTATAGAGTTGTAATATATTTATTGAATAAAATATTATGGACTTCATCGTAATTACATGTTTAAGTTATGATGAATAAAATCTTGAAAAAAGTTTGATGTTTTATTGAATACCTAATTCTACAAATCAATAATTATCATGTCAGAAGACAGAGAGAGATCAGTGTCTGTCTGTGTAGCTTTGGTATTCTTTTACGATGGGTTCTATGGAGGAGAGTATGTGCCCATTAGTGGACCTTAATATTACGGGTTGTGTTGATAATAAGCTGGTATAAAAGTGGCCAAGTGCGTGTCGGACACGCCCATGTAGGCTTCCGCAGCATGAAATAGTTTATGACGTATTATAAAAAAACTACTTGATAGATTTCGTTCAAACCAATTTTCGTTGTTAGTTTTTATGGTTATGTATAATATATATTTTTTCTAGATTTATCATCCTCTTAGTTTAGAAATTAGAGGGGGGGGGACACTCTGTTTTCCACTTTGGAAGAGTCTCACGTCCAAACTATTAAGTTTAGAATTAAATGGTGTTAGAAACATTGTTATGATTTTGGAAGACCTATTCATAGATACCCCACACGTATGGGTTGGATTAAAAAAAAGTTTTTAAATTTCAGTCCTATGTATGGGGACCCCCAAATTTTATGATTTTTTTTTCAATTTTTTTCTGAAATCTTAGTGCGGTTAACAGAATACATCTACTTACCAAATTTCGACGTTATAGCTCTTATAGTTTCCGAGAAAAACGGCTGTGACATACGGACGGACAGACGGACGGACGGACGGACGGACATGACGAATCTATAAGGGTTCCGTTTTTGCCATTTGGCTACGGAACCCTAAAAAATGGAGTAGGTACCATCGCCGAGTCTGTATAAAAAGATTCTGACGTATTTTGCACGGATCTTCTACTTAATTATTCAGAACAATATAAAGAAGTTATAGAATAATTGGTATAACATTACATCTAAGAATAACTTAATCAGTATTAAAAAATAATAAAGGTGATAACTTATTTATTCTAATAATGTATTAAATACTAAATTAATAAATTTACAAATGTTAAAAATTTTAAAAGTCATAAAGAAAAGACCTTTTTCAATATATGTGTATATTAAAATGATAAAAAAGCTGCAACATAATATAAATCACCATACATATATCCTTATTCCAAGTTTAACTACATTAGTATTTTCCCGTAAATAACAATTGTTATTATAATCTAATATCCTTATTGGTGGAAATACTTACATGCAAGTAGCCTATGAAAATGGACTTAGTCCAATTACATTCTTAAACAATCTTTAAATTTAAATAAGTACGTAATCTACATAATAGTTTATATAATATAGCATAATAATTGTAAGATGTAGTACTGAAACAATTGTACAAATCGGACTAGCGTTCCTGAAATTAGCGCGTTCTAACAAACAAACTCTTCAGCTTTATAATATTAGTATAGATAGATGTTGTATAGAAAATTCTTACGTCGCCACAGCGGCTCATAAAAGAAAAAAGGCGTAGAACTAATGTTTAAAATATAGCACCTTGTTTAGCGCCATATTAATAGACGTAGTTAGTAGACTAACATTATATCAGTAATTGCGCAAAGTAATGACTTTGACTGTTTTTATACATGTTTATCTGTGCTGAGTGAGGCTGTTAATTATAATTTCTATTGACATAGAATTCATTACATACAATAGGTAAACAATTAATAAACAAAGTACTTATGTATTATGTATGCTTCCTAATGTTTAATCCTTACTTGTAATGTTAAAATAAAAGATACACTCTTGTTGAAACCATAATTAGGAAGTCATATAGCTAAGCTATTTTTATGATAGTAATGAAAGGTAATGTATTAGTAATAAATTCTTAAATACACTGATTACTCTTATCTGTAGCTAAGAAGCTATAAACGAGTATTTTCGACAAACGCAACTTGCAATCAAATAAAAATAATGACTTACACGGTCAAAACAGACTATTGAACTAGAAATAAGGATACAAATATTTTTGACTCTTACGGTTGTACATTATAACAAAAAGCTCTCAAATAATACAATAATAATATAAGTTACCTAGCCATTTCGGCTACAGTGACTGGCTTCATACTTTTTAAAGCTATCAAGTATAGATGCATTAGTATATAATCAATACAATAAAACTTTATTCTGAGGCACACAATACGGCACTGGGCATTTATAATATAATATTATACTTATACAGGCACTATATAGACTAAGTATAATATATATATTGCTATGGTTACTTAAGTACATTATACGAACAGTATAAACGATTGTTGAGTTTTATTTTATATTTCGCAAACATGGAATACTTCAAAGTGAAGCTACGAGGTAGAACTTGGCAGTATTTTATACTTCCGCCTCCTTAAAATAAAATAAATAATGTACTTATCTTTTTTTTTTGTTTGTTATGTATCATTAGTAAATAATTAATAAGGACCACCATAAATAACTCTTAGTTATCAACAGATTTTATGGAGTGAATATTATAGAAATGAAATAAAAAGTTGTTTGAAAAAATGTATACCTACCTACTTATACTACTTGAAGGATAAAATTAAAAATCAACTGATTCATGTTAAATTCAGTATTTTAGATCGTATATTTTTTATTTTTCTTTTTTATAAACTTTCGCATGTAAATAGTTATATATATATGTTTGTTTATATACCTAGGTGAGTAAATATTTCAATTTATTTTTAATATTTAGGTAAGAATATTACTTATCTTTAATAATTATTAATAAAATTATCTTAATAAGAAGCACTTGACAGGACAAAACGTTTATAATAAGTTCTTTTTTTAATTTTAAACATTTTTTAATAAAAATCTTTAGGTCTAATACAAAAGAAATACACTTAGTAGACTAATCATTTATATATCTTTTCATTAAAGAAAAACATACGATGATTTGAAGGAATGTAAGGATTTTTATTATTAAGTGTTGCTGTGTTGTTTATGCAAACGCAAATATTGCAAAAAAAGTGATGGTATAATAGGAGTACGAAAATAGCCAGACAATAAAAATCTTTCTTTATACTTAATTTCAGAAATAAGGAGATCCATAAGAGAACGCGGGTCACCGACATAGCCCAACGGATAAGCTCTTTAAAGTGGCAATGGGTAGGTCATATAGCGAGGATAACAGATAGCCGTTGGGGTCGAAAAGTTCTGGAGTAGATACAACGGATCGGTAAACGCAGCCTCGGACGTCCACCAACAAGGTGTACAGATGATCTCGGGAAGGCAGTTGGCTCGCGGTGGATGCAGGCCGCGAGCGACCGTAATAACTGGAAATCATATTGGTATCTTCAACCTTTTTTGTGCAAGGGCCAATAATCTTTTTTTGATCGCCCGAAGGGCCGAACCTACAATACTCTTTTTAATTTTAACATCTACCCTAAAAAAATTCAGGCTTAATTTTTGAGGTTGCAACCCGTAAGCTTCCAGTGCGTCTGTAATTCTTGCCCTTGTTTTAGACTTGACATTTTTCGAGATTCAGTTGCTCGCACGCATAAGTGCTCCCAAACAATAAGTTATATAATTTTTTGGGCATGTTTGCGTTTGGAAATGAATTTTTATCAACATATTTTGAATAAAAATCCAGAAGATCCTTGTTGAATCTGTCTTTCAGTTTTACTGCATTTCGATAACTTCCATCTGAAAATTTCCTAGCATGTCTGCAACGGATACATGGAATAGTCGCGCAAAGGGGTTGATCAAGTTTTCATTATTACTGAAGTCAGCAAATCTTGATGCGAACTCTGTTTTGAACGATACTAATGCCGTGACATATTTTTATGAACAAAAAAATGGCCTCCGAGGGCCGCAAAAAAGACTCTGCGGGCCGAGGGTTAAAGAAAGACATGTGATTATAGGGCATGTCCAGCAGTGGACGTCCAATGGCTGAGATGATGATGATTTAATATCTTAGAAGTACATTTCAATCTTCGCATAGTTTACGTTAAGTTACTGTTACGGTATAACATTTATCCGCCTTACAAAATACATTGTATAAACAGAAAGGACTTTTATTTTACTTGATGACTAGTTCTGAGACATCGGAGGATACAAAAGTGTTTTTTTTGTAAAATTGAATGAGTTTGTATGTTTTAATTTTAGTAGAACATGATATAAAATACTTTTAATGTCTTAAAATTTAAAATATAAAAAATATTATAATAAAAGTAATCAAAATAACGTGATCATTAAGCTTCTAAATGCAGACTGGATGTACAATATAATATACACACAATGTACTTAATAAAAAATATTGATTTCTATGAAACTTGTACTTATTACATTTTAGTAAAACAGTTATGAAACAATTATTGTAAATTATTAAGTACTTACATTCAAGAATGTTAAGTTTCTTTATAATAATTAAAATTAGGAATATCCCTTTGGCATATTTTCCTGTATGTGTATTGTCGAGAGGGAATGTCATTAACTATTTTTCCTTGTATCTTGTACAAGGAAGACTAACTGACTGCACATTTATGTCTAAATCTTTTTTTTTTCAATTGCTATTTTTCTTCGTATCCTGTTTATACAAAGACAATTTGACTGCACATTTATGTCTATATATTTTTTGCGCGATCTTATTTCTGTTTGATGGTATTAAGTAAGACTAGTTACTTGTGCGGTAGACTGTCTGGTTGACTAGTGGTAGCTCTTGGGTCCCTGCATGTCCTCTGCACTACGCAGCATCAGGAAGTAGCTGTATACGCAGAGAATGCTGTACATAATTGCACCTGAAATAAAATAAAAAACTTTAGATTAGAATGTTAACCATTGATTACTGTTCGAAATTGGGCTTATCTAATAAGTTTTAAGTTGTACTTGTTTATTTTGTTAAATCTTTACTTAATATTATAAAGCTGAAGAGATTGTTTGTTTGAACGCGCTAATCTCAGGAACCGCTGGTCCGATTTGAAAAATTCTTTCAGTGTTTGATAGTACATTTATCGAGAAAGGCTATAGGCTATATTTTATGAAAAAAAAAGCAAGCGAAGCTGTTGGTGGTCGGCTAGTTTGTAATAATTTGTTTAAACAATAAAGTGTTTTTGTATTGTACAGTATTAGAACACGGTAACGGATAACATACAATGATTGAATGTTTTTGAGTTTCACGATATTTTGGCACTGTTCCAGACGCCATTTTCACGGAATGTTTTCAGAGAAACTCAAAACAAGACATGCAAAGAACAGCTGGCTCAATATGGACAAGAAAATTACAAGACCGCATACTATGGAAAGTTTTTGCATGAATATCTTCACGAAACCGGTGTCATTATAGAAATTTAATTTAGTTTTTTAAAATAATGTTTTGTAAGAATAAAGGTTTTATTTATTAACAGGAGAGGCCTTTGGTTTCCGTAAAACAGTTATTTGACTAGTACGGAGCCAATGGTTTTTAATTTTATTTTGTGAAACTTGTCTGGAATCAATACACTTCACGAAACCGTCATTATAATTATTAAGATATAATGTTTTGTAAGATTGTAAAAAAGGCTTTATTTATTTACGGAAGAGGCCTTTGGTTTCCGTAAAACAGACTTTTGACTAGTATACGGAGCCAATGGTTTTTAATTTTATTTTGTGAAACTTGTCTGGAATCAATGAACTTCACGAAACCGTCATTATAAAGATATAATGTTTTGTAAGATTGTAAATAAAGTCTCTATTTATTTATGGTGCTTACCAAAGAACAGTACGCCCTCAAGGAAAGAGATGAATATCTCCGAGCCGGAGTCTGAGATCCCGTGCAGACAGACCTCCACCACGATGAACAGCACCGCGGCGACGCACAGCGCGCTCATCACCACCAACCATATCTTCAAGCCGGACGTTAAACGCTGGAAATATATCGTTGAAGCGTGAGTAAAGATTAAGGGCTCTTTCAATTTATGCGTTTCGTGTCGGACCGCTGCATAAATTGAAAGAGCCCTATGATATAGCTATAATTATTTAATAGTGATACAATGCAATATTCTTTATTGCACACCAAAAATAGAAAAAAACACATAACAAAAAATATAGGTACCTACCTACATAAAAAAATTGTAACAATGGACGGCCTTATCACCAAAAGCGATTTCTTCCGGGCAACCTTTGGATGGACACGAAACACAAGTACCTACTAAAAGACGTGAAGTGATTGACTATATTAAGTTACAATTTTATAACTGCCGCTTGCGCTAGCCTCTACCTCTACGCTATCGAGAAGTTGCGTAAGAGCTCGAATGTGTCCCATACCATACCTATAGAAAAACTTTAGATATTCTACGTAACAAACTAAAATACAATCGTTTTCAATGCCAACACAAGTTTGATTACAGAGAGTAAAACATAAAACAGAATAAAACATATTTCTTTTAGATGCATACTTTGTATCACGCACATAAATTCTGGGTAACGCACACCTATAAATAGACATCTTTAGTTTGACTTTGAATTTTAATATCGGACAATCGACCGCCTGTCGAGTCCTTTATTTGACTTAGCCATTTATATCATCAGTACAACAACCCATAATATAATATACCTACTTGAAAAATGTGTGTGCGCTTTGTAACGTGCTATAACGGTGAAGGCAAACATCGTGAGGAAACCGGCATGTTTTGAGAACTTTGACAAGTTTGAAGGACATGTGTCATTCACCAACCCGCACTTGGCCAGCGTGGTTAAGGCCTAAAGCTCTCTAAGTCCCTGTGTCCCAGCAGTGGGAACGTAAATAGGGGTGATGATGATGTTAGCAGATTAATAGTAAAAGCTTAGCTTATACATAGGCTTAAAACCAGCACATCACGGTTTATTTGCATATAGATCGCAATTCTTTGGTATCCAAACATAGACGTAACTGAGACAGCTCTGATAGGCATAGCTATTGCTTGTTTTAATGGATATTAAACACGGTGTCTGGCAGTGCCCTAATTAATGTCAAGGGCATAGCGCTATTTGCGAGTCACGTAATCTTAAACAGCAAAACTCTATCTATCTCTTTCCGGTCTCCATTAGTTTTTCGATTGAATAGCGGACGTGATAAAACTACAGGATTTGTATTGTATATGTACCTAACTGGTTACTAGCTGTGTCTCGCTTGATAATATTATATTGAAACAATCAACTGAAAAATCATAATCATTTATTTCTTCTTTCCAATTATTACGATCAGATGTAGTTTGCATCCACTGTGAACCAGCAATAAATATTATATTATTATAAATAAATAATAAATAAATATTACTGGACAATTTTACACAGCGACATCTAGCCCCGTGGTAAGCTCGAAGCTTGTGTTACGGGTGCTAGATTTCTGATATACTTAATATATTAAGCATACATAGATACAAATTTTTATTATACATATACATATAACACCCAGACACCCGGAACAAATATTTATATTATGAAACAATTATAAACAATGTCTTTATACTGTTTTATAAATGAGACCTAAAAGCCTATCCTGTGCCCCAGACGTCTAAATGTAGTTTTAGTTATATTGAGCCTATAAACACAACGTCTACAAAAACAAACTTACTCCATGACGGACCTTTACAAATTTATTATTAGTATGTACCTATTGATTGATATAGATAGACCGAATTTCACCAAGCTCTGTTTGTTAGTTTAACATCCATTAAGTAATTAACAGTCCATAAATATACGTAAACTGACAGTAATTAAACATGACGGGATGTTAAACTATCAAACAGAGAGTGGTGAAATTAGGTCTAAATATGACAATTTACCTTGTAAACAGACACAATCAGAGTGATCGCCAATACCACGTGTAAGATTGTAACCGTCGCGATAGTGACAGCAACCTTATAGGATCTGCTATACAACTGGTCGCCCGCGTCTTCGACTGTGCCGATGTAGGAGTGGGCGCTGCCCGCGAAGATTGACGCTAGCAGGATGATGATTAGGGATACTGCCTAGAAATATAAAATAAATAAATAAATATTGCTAGACAATTCACACAGCAACATCTAGTCTCTTGGTAAGCTCGAAGCTTGTGTTACGGGTGCTAAATTTCGGACACACTTAATATATGATTCATAGATATACATTCATAGATAAATATTTTATATTTTTACATATATAACACCCAGACACTCAGAACAAATATCTGCAGATCGTACAAATTTTGTTCCGGGAGCCGAACCCACAACCTCCTGCGTCGCAGGCAGACCTTCGCCCGCTGCGACCCAGAGGTCGTCAAATAAATAAATAAATGTCGTTAGACAATTCACAAAAACATTTAGGCCCATTCTCTCTATGGGACTGACATAGTTGTGAGCTTGTCCCTAAATAAAATGAAACAAAATCTATGCCCCTGGGAAGTTTGAAGCAAGTGTTATGGGTACTAGATACCTGATATATGATATAAAGTAGTTCCAGACTTATCTGATGACTGTATAATGACTAAATAATATGACATGTATGAGTTCATAAAAAGTAATACTGATAACATGATACAGAATCAACAAGATCGCAAGTTTGCCTAAGCCTCTAGGTAATTTCGTGGTGTCAAAAGTCTTATGATAACTGTATCAGTATTTTAACAGTTAACAAGGTAACTATTAGGAAACCGTCATGTTCTGAGAACTTTGAAAAGTTTGAAGATGTCATTCACCAACCCACACTTGGGCAGCATGATGAATTAAGGCCTAAAAATTCTACTCCAGAGCCTGGATAATTAATCTGTACTTAAACAGTGTTAAAAAGAAGAAGAGTTAACTTACTAAATGCAAGAACCCAATGACCTTTGAGCCCATCTCCAAACCCATGCAGCAGCAAAACGAGGTCACGTGAGGAAGACCCATCTTCGCTTAAAATCTGAAACAAAATAAATAATAGGTAACTACTGTAAAAATAAATGCAATACTCATACCATTCAGAGTTACAAAAGTTCAGAGTGTAACATGGGGCTTGACAAACAATGAATCTGTAATTAATGAATAAATCATCAATCTTGTGACTACAATCCATATATCAAATATACTACTTAATATGAGCATAATTGTATTGCTTTTATCTATAGCATGTACTTATTATAAATAAGAAACATTTGATTTTTTGTTTGTTTTGAGATTGTCAAAGGATAAAAGCTCATTTTCATAATGATTAACATAAAACTATAATATTATATTTAAAAAAAGCCATTCCTTAACTGATTAACAAAATATCTAATGTGGGAAATAAATTGCTGAAAAAGCTGTAGAACAAAATTAAAAATTTAAAGGTCTTGGGATTACCCTATAATGGGTTAATCGAGTGATGGGGAATTAATTCAGCAAAACCTCGCTCACCACCGTACCATTGCTATAATAGAAATATACACGACCGAACTTAGTAAATACAGGTTGTTAATATTTCACTTTTTATATAAGTACCTACCTTATCTACATAAAGATTTACTTACTTATTAAATTATGGACACAGCCTATCAATAGGAACAATTCGCTATTGATCGTATTTCTTAGATATTTAAGAATGCACAATATCCGTTCTTATCGTGAGAAATGACCTTTGGAAACCTTTGCATTTATGTATTCAGCAAAAATAAACAATACGCTCGCCAATAAGTGCGAGATGAAGCACAACATAATACTCCTACAAATTCGCGATAATAATGACGTCACACACTCGGGCGAAATTGACAGTCAAGGACATGGCTGTACATATTTACACGGGTAGGTAGGTACACATAATATGACCAAGGCAATGAGTAACCAGTTCGCACTGGTCGAGTATTTTAGTCGAGTAACGTTTAGTTTAGTAAATATTAAATAAAAAATATTGCTGGTCAATTCCTACAGCAACTTCTAGCCCCATGGTTAGCTCAAAGCTTGTGTTACAGGTGCTAGATTTCTGATATACATAGTAAAGTATTTAACTCTATGTGCGGAGGGCGTTGTTTTATTAGTTTTTCTGTGTCAGATACAATAGACAGGAATCGGAACAGCACAGTAATGATGTGACATGACCACAGATAAAAAACTAGCATGATAGCTCATTTATTTCGTACCTATTCCTTACGTAGAAAATTCCCAGTATAGTTATGCATTGACATCCGGGAGATGTTGAAGGCATGTGCAATAAAAACTATAAAAAGCATTAAGCCAGTTCCTGTAACCGAAAACGGCTTGGAACATAATTTATTTTAATTTAGTGAGCGTTAAGGAAAACGATCTATACAAATAAATGATCTAAAAAACTGCTGGAACCTGTGTATTTGGCGACTTCTGATTTCATACGAAAACGAAAGTATTTCATTTACATTTCTATTCTAAGAGACATAATTATTCCATTTATTTACAAATTTTAGGGGGACTGGCCAATGACAAGCGTTCTGGTTGTTAGTAGTTCGTCGATAACGACAAGATAAGATAAAAAAAAGCGTTTATATAATATATAATAACTACCTATATTTTATGTATTCTAATTCGCAGACATAAATTATTTATTCCACAGAAACAAAATCATCAGCCCTAGAACATTATCCGCATGCAATGGCCATCAATGACATCTTGGCCAGGTGAAAAGTCACTAAGTTGAGATATTTCACCTCTTACTGCAATTTGGCAAACAAAATGCAAATTCAATGCAATGCAATGCAAGCAAGCCAAAAGGGAAATAAAAAGAAAGTTTATTGAAGTGAAAAGATACTTTTATAATTGTAATTTTACTATAAATGGTTCTACGTCGCCAGAATTAATACAGATGTTTCTATTTCCTATTTCGTGTTACTCAAAACAAAGTCCTTGATTATCAGAACAGTGTTATTTTTTGTTGTAGATTTGGTACATATTCATTGTATTTTGCATAAAAAGTTAAGTTTTAGTCAAAGTGCGCCAAAATACTCTCATAGACTCGTAGAAACTCCTACTTATTAAAATTCTATAGTTTACCTGTTTGCCATTTATCACAGTACATTCTAGATCTCCGTTGTACTATGGGTTGATAAACACTACGTTCTGTGCGCATTATGGAGCGATTTTCGCATGATTTGAATTTAGCTCTAGATGAGAGCAATTGTGGGCGCCCTGAGAGAAGGAAAATAGGTCTCCGACGGCGCACAAGGTCGGCGGGGAACCTGCGTAAGTACCTATTTTGTTTATATTCTAAATTCATCTCAGATTACGTTCTAAAGGCCAGACTACGCATAGATCACTCATAAAACAGCTAGTTTAGTTATAATTTATTGAAAGGCTACTTTTATCAGATAGTTAAGTTAACCTGATATCTTGTACCCGTATAGCATAGTTTATCGCTATATTCAATATATTTATTTATTTCTAAATTGAATATATTACACATAATTAAAACAACACTTTGGATCAAGGGTATATCAACATTGAGCTTAACTTATATTTTAAATTGTATAATAAGTGCCCTTCATTTTAACCAATAAAGAATTTGGATAATAGTTAATAAATCTTGATATATTTCAGCGGCTGCAGTTTCGGTGAGCATTGTAGAAGATGGGAGCTCTAGTAGCCCCCCACAAGCCCCAGTCATCACTCAGCCATTATCAGATTCAGACGATCCTCAACTAAACCTTCACAAACATTCAAACCTGAAATCACGCCACTACTGCCAGATCGGAAACTTTGAGTCTGACTCCTTCAATGAAAACTTCTCACCAACAAGACCGGCTAATGCTAGGAGAAAGCGGAAGTATAAGAAGATGCCGGTTGAGTATGCTGATGGGAATAAATCACCAGATGTTGAGATATTGAGTGTCAGTACAACGGTATGCTATATTTTTCAGTTTTTTATGTATAATTTAACATTTTACAGTATCAGATGATTTGACTAAGAGAAATCTGAAACTATAAATCTGGTCTTGGGTTTATTTCCATTCAATAATGAATTACTTCAACAGGTTCTTTACGTCAAAAGGCGTTAATTGTAAATATTTTTTTACAGCCAAGTGGTCTGCCGCTTCCCAATGACTTTGAGCTGATTCCCGCAGAGAGAACCTGGTCTGTATCAGTAGTTCACAATCAAAAGTCAGAAAGGTCAGTATATTTGTTGTTTTTCACACTTATGCTCAAGGTTATCATTATTCCAATGTGAACAGGTTTCTCACAAAACTATGTCAATGCTTATTATTATAGTATTGGTACATTAATACATGTTTACCTTAAAACATGATATCCAGTTTAAATCTGTGTTGAGTAAATTCCAATCTGAAATTTCAGGAATTCATTTTGTGGGAAAAGGAAATGGTCTCATAGAGATAAGGATATGTGTGAGATGAGAGAGAGGTCATTTAGTGGAGGTTGCTCTTCAAAGTCACCGTTCTTCAAACTATCCAAACACTCTAAGAAAGAAAATGTTGTGCTACCGGGGAAAATTGTACTCAAATGTCAAAATGACGCTGCCAAACCTTCAATATTCACCAACACGCCAACCTTACCAGGCAGTTCAAGTTTCAACTTTGTCTACAAAAGCGCTTCTAAAAATGGTATTCCAATGCTTACCAAAATGACAGGGTACAAAATTGCAACTGATTTACCACCATTCTTCAGTGCATCAACCAGTAAGAATTCTTTTGATGGTAAATTATCAAAAAAATACAAACATTTGAATAAGACACATCCTCCTAACGGTTTGAGAAATCCTTTGATCTTTGACGAGGAAGGTGGGATGGATTTCGGCGGAAATGAATCAAGCTCTCTAAGCAGCAGTGATTCCGACGGAGTTGTGACCAACGATAGCGACAGAGAAGGTGATGACGAACTGACAGATTGGCCGGGCATCGAGGAGCTTAAAGTTTTCAACAAGAGCCTTACATTCAAAACATCAAATATTCCAGAAAATTCACCAAAACCGCTGAACATGCCTCCGCCGAAGAGATTGAAAAAGGAGAAAATGCTAGTCAAAGGAGGTTGGGGAAGTTGCAAGAATAGATTCAAGAAAAAACGCGCTAAAGTGGATTCCGGGAATGACGATGACGCCATGATGTCGGATTCCAAAACTGTAGTCGATATAGAAGAGGCCAACAGAGGCAGAGACATCTTGCAACCGCACTCTTCTTTCAGCAGTTTCAGCGATATAAAGAACGCTGGAGTCTTGGGGCAGAATGCTAACGAGAAGTTTTTTCATTCCTTTCAATCGTACCAAGAGAAGTCCGGGCCGGCGGACGCGTCGTTCAGCCGCGCGCCGAGAACTAACTTCGCGTTACAGAAGACGTCGTCGAGTGACCTGAACTTGAGCGAGAAATCACCGCAAAGCGACCACTCGATCTACTACAGCGAACATTCTATGGGCAACGCTGTGGTCGCTGAGGTCAGAGAAATAAGAGCTGGGTGTAGAAGGATACACGACGAGAGACCTGGTTTCTTAATTCTCAGTGCGGCAAATGAACAGCTATCTAAGTTCTTGCAGGATTCTTGCCAGACAGAACTGAAACTGCCGAGTTTGAAAGATCCAGAGGAAAAGGAAAAGTTGGAGTCACTAGCGAAACTGTACTCATTGGAATTACAGGTTGAAATGGGTCGACCAGTTTTGAGGAAAACTAGGTATGCTAATAAATATCATTTTCTATTCATCCACCACAATTATTCACCACATCAAAACAAAAATAAATGCATAAAATTCTCGAATGCTAATGACGTTTCGGGCTGCAGTTGAAATCAATTTGTTGCGAATTTACAGGTGATTGAGTGGATAAACCTACAAACTCGGCAAAAACATAATTCTTCTCTTTCGCGTATGTAGTTGCATCTCATTTTCTCATAAACGGGTGATGGGTATTCTGCATGTACCAACTTTAATATGAATTCCTTGGTTCTGTATTAAGCTTAATGAATGTCTAGGGCAGTGATTGATATAATGGAAATAAAAATCGCACTTTACCGCTTTTATCATGATCTGAATAATCAAAACTTTTGTGTTACAGCAATACAATGCAAGCGATTCGTGTGGAGCATTCCTACCACAACTTTCCATCAGAGCACAAGCGGCGTTGTTACGGGGATGATACGGACACAAGTCTCAGCCTATCTGATCAGAACTCTATCAATGACGTCGATGAAAGCAGAGAGATCAATAATATACTCGAGACTTTCTCCAGTGCTCTTGTTGGTAAAACTTTGTTGCCACCTGGTGATGTTGATTGATCTATTTGTAAGATTGATCTTTGATTTTCTGCCAGATCTATGCTATGTTGCTACGTTTTATTTTCCACCAATCAGAGCGCTTTTACACAATGTGTGTATGTATGCTGGTGTTTCGTGATTCTGTCGTGGTCAAGTGCATAATATTATTTATAGCGACATGGCATAGTTCAGGTAGAAAAAGACTTAATTATGTAATACCGCATTTACACATACATTCGACAAAGTTACAAGTCCAACTATTGTTTACTTATTCGAATCATTTCGATTTCGAATCATTCATCGGCGAATAGCGCACTGAAAACATAGACATGTTCATGGAAATATATTTATTTCTGTAATTTAATAGTTTTGTATATTCTTCTAGCCATTTGGACGATGTGTAAATGCGGTATTAAAGGTACCTACCTAGACACTGTAGAACAGAACACGTAGATTGTAACATATCGATTATTATTTACTTATTAAAAAAATCGTTAGACGTTATCAATATTTAACCAATGTAGTTTGGCTTATGTGGTTTGACTGTTGCGTTTAACGAATCTCTTACAATTTCTTTATAGGTGTTTTTTAGCTATAGCTATTTCACCATTTTAGGATATAATAAGATATCCATTTATTTGTACTGAATTAACATTATGTACCTTACTTAGTTTATTTTCGTTTTAAGGACATGTTTAAATAATAAGTATAAGCAAGCCCACAATTAAAGAGTTTCTTAGTTAATGTTACGGATTCGATGTTGTGTACTAAAAATTAAAATTCGGTCTAATTATAAAAATATATGGTTATATTTATTGTGATATGGTTTTACTTAGTAAAAAAGTTAGCATTCTATATTTTTGAAGAAATGTATGAGAATGTATTGGTTAGGAAAGTAGTATCTATATTATAAAAATAATAAGTATCAATTAATATTATCGTACGACTACTGAGGGAGGTAGGTAGTTGTCTGCACTAACTTGTGGCCATATAATTATATATTTATTATTTGAAGCCCATTGTATTGTCTATGAGGTGCCTGGTGAGTGTTAACAATGTAAACGAAGTTTGAAAGCATTGTCTTAGGTGCGTTTGGTGAATTTGTATATCCAGCAGAAAGTCTGTAATATTTTTTTGGAAATTTTGGAATTTGTCGGTTTTGTCAAATACAACGGTAGGTATCTTATCGACACTCCCTACGTATTATCGTCTAAGTGCCTGATACACACTTATACGTTTGATGCATTTTTGGCATCTACACATGCCGGTCTATCATTATAACTTACAAAAATAAAAAAATGTCAACTCTAAGTACGTTTTTCTTGAACGTATAACTGTCCAACATTATTTTTTCCCCGCCATATAATGCTGTATCTTCCATATACACACTTTGACGCGGGGGTAGTACGGCGTGGGTGGCGGGTAATTGCCCGTTACGCAGTTCTTGTGCGGAGAGCGAATAAAATGCGTGTGCGTCACGTAAATATTTGATTGCCGCAAAATGACAAGTGACCGTTTCAGATTCTTTAACAATTTTAAAGCAGACGCTATTAAGAGAGAAAAAGAAGATATCCTAGACCTAGCTATATCTCCTACAAGGACCAGATAAGTAAATCTTAATTAATGATTTACCAACTTTTTGTACTTTTTGGTGTCCAATCATAGTTATCAGGTTTATTAAATCAGTTGTGTGTTATTAGCATTAATTGCTGACTAAATAGACTATTATTTGTAAGTAAATTTTGAAAATTTCCAAAATTATTTCATGACCAACGTACAAATGTGTAACTACGCACTTACATATTTATACATCGGGAATCACTATGACCATAAGGTGTATATAGGCACATACATATTTATTCTTCGAAAAGTTGTTAAATCAAAATTCGGTAACTGACTTTTACATAGTTTTACATCGGAAAGTTTTTGAATTAAAGTTATAGTAAACCATGCACTTACATAGTTCTACGTTTGTATTTTCATGTTATTTTAATACAAAAAACAATTATTTTTAACCAATTTCAAAAAGCTGTTTCTCAATTCGTCTTTATAATGTGTATTATTTTTGTTCACGGATATCTTCGTTGTTTGTGAGCCGATTTTGTTGAGTCTTTTTTGTCGGAAAGTAGATAATTCCAAGGATGTTCCAAGGATTCAGAGTTATGAACAGAAATGCATTTTAAAAGTGCAAGAAGCTCTCTTCCATTTAAATTTTGCCCCTTGTTGTTTTTCAGATGATTTTCCAGTGCCATTTTGAATAATATCTGCAGCGATGAAGAACGTTTTGCACCGAACATTTCTGTCTTGCATTCTATGAAAACTAACGGTGTTGGTCCAGCATCTTCTGAATTGCATGTCACAGCTTCCCATTTCTTAAAATCTTCCTTGCAAGATTGTGGTAGTGGCTCCAGCAATGACACAGGGAATAATGACGTAACCTTTAGCTCGTCACCACGCTTTTGTGAAAAACCTGTAAACCTGAACTAGAAAACTCAATAAAAACATCCTAAACCCGTGGAAGTAACAGAGTACCACTATTTACAAATACAAGTGGTGCAGTACAAGGTAATTTGCCGGAATATAGCTTCTATGACCTCATTTTGGCAGCAAACATGCCAGAATCTCCCCTACTGCTACAGTCTTCCTCAAGCATTAATATGCCATGATCACTGGTGTGACTCTCCCAATTACGGCAACCTTATAGCTCAACAGAAAGACTAATTAAATAACTAAATAATAAATATTGCTGGACAATTTACACAGCGACATCTAGCCCCGTAGTAAGCTCGAAGCTTGTGTAATTAGGTTAAACTGAGTCGCCAGCATACACTCCAGTGACATTACCAGTTGTCTCTCCGTATGACCACCTAGGTTGTGCTGAGGCAACAGCACCCACTTCAGCGACATTACCAGTTAGCTTAACAGATGAACAGTTATTAGAGTGCCCTGCGTCACCAGCCTCCACTTCGACGCGTTTTCCAAATATTTCGGGAATAAAGAGCAGCTTGAAATCAATGACAGAGAACCATCTAAGAAGAAAAGGCGATATACAAACTAAAAAGATAAGGGTCGATTGCGTTTGGTTCATAAAAAACCAGTGGCTAGAAATTAAGCGTAAGGACAATAGAAATTCAGGAAAACCATACACTGAAGAGACGGTAAATTTCAAATTCGACCTTTCCAAAAAGATAAGAAATATTTCTAACTTCATTACATTAATTTTTTCCAACATGATAAATATAAAACTATTTTTTGTATAATGATAAGTAAGGATTATTTCTTTTCTTTTTGGGAAAGTCGAAATTTTTTACCACCGGACGAAAAGGCTCAGTAGTCCGATGAAACTGATACTTAAGAGTATTAACTAACAATCCGATCATTGGACTACTGATACTAGCCCAAAGAAAGAGCTGGGTGTGCTTGTGGAGACACATGCATTTTCAAATGCTCAAAAAAAATGATGACTTTGAAAGTGCAGTTTGTGGCTTTTTAGTCATTGGGAGAACTTGTTTGCCATTGGGATTTTATCAATAGATATTGTGACAAAATCCCAAAACGGCATTTCACGTGTGAAGCACATATAAGAAGAGCATCTACCATACGATTGCCACTACTTTGCACCAGTTAAACGGAATTATATAAATAGATCTACCAAGTACAACCGTGTTTCAGGCAGTTACAATATTGTCATTCTTCTGAGCTCCCACGAAATAGTGTGTATGTGGCCACATAGGGCATTTTATTAGGTCATAAGCACGACGTAAAAATATGTAAGTGTAATAAAATCTAAACCAATATAAATTTAAATAAAAAACAGTATCCATCTTAAACTAGATCTACAGTTAGAGCATCTCACCAATTTTCACAGAAATATCTCAAAAGGGGCTCCAGTTATAGGCATTTGAACATTTTCAAATCTTTAAAACGCTCTCCTGTAAAATTTGTGTTTTGCAGATACACGACTATACGTAGGGAGTGTCGTTATAATGATTATATAATTACATTTCTCCATGATTTAAGTTGATTAAGTAGGTTTAAAATGTTATTGGGACTTTTTTCATGATACATAGTTCAAGATTGAATTTTTCTTTAAATTTGTACCATAATTATCTATGCAAATTCTACTGAATATCAAAATTTGTATGTGGTTGTTAGAGTATATGATTGTGACTTATTTATGAATACAAAGATTATAATTATTTTGTGTTTTTATTTACATATCTTGAATACCTCTCTGGCGCAGCGGGCGAGGGTCCGCCTGCGACGCAAAATGTTGCGGGTTTGATTCGCGCCTCGGAAACATAATTTGACAATCTGCAAATATGTGTTCCGGGTGTTATCTATATTTAATTATATAAGTATCTGTGTAATAGAATATAAGAAATCTAGCACCCGAACAAAAGCCTCGAACTTGCAGACCTAACGGGATAGAAAAGCTTAAGTAGGTAGTTGATTTAGACAGAAAAGAAAAAAAAATACATTTCATGTTTTATTCAATAAAAAAATACATAAACGCGATAAAAATACCAACAACTAACAACAAATAAGCACCAGCAAAGAAATGTCTATTAAAATCACTTACTAAGACTTCTCTGACACCAGCAGGTGTCACCCTGAAATTCCATGAACTAAGTTCTCGTTTTCACATTGAATATTACCTACTTTGTCTTTTTGTTTTACTCCGAAACACTAGGTACATACAATCGGATGTCTATCGTACATTTTAAAACACCGACCAAGATTTATACATTCCTTAATTTAAAACAACAAAGAGAATGTCATTTAGAAATTGACGAGCGTAATTTGATTTAATTGAAAACTTACAATGATTCTTAATCACTTAGCAAATAAATAAAAAAAAACAACTATTTAATAGTAAATAAAAATTGTGATTATTCTTAGATTCCAATCAAAATATCATTGGTACCAATATCATAGATTAATATAAATAAGTAGATTTAAACAAAAAACCAATGTATAATTAAAATTTTGTTATCACATTCTATACTCATTTAAAACGCTTGGACAGACTACATAACTTCACATTAAAATATGCATAAAAAACTTGTAAAAATAATGTACAAACTCACTTTAAGTACCTACAAACGTTTTTATAGTTCTGGAGTCCTTATTCTGACATTTATTATGGAACACCTACAGAATTTTTGAACGTTCATTTGTGTATGAAACAAAAGCGCCTAGCGGTAAAAAAGCTAAACTATTATGCATATATTTGAAGTCCATTTCTACAGAAGTTCCGTTAACAAACGTTGCAGAATAAGGTCTCTGGGTTAAAAAAAGGGACAAAATCGGACAATCCAAAACAAACAATGACTGGCTCTCAACACTGACGTAGTTACATCTAGTCCATCTAAATGTTACATGAACCTTTTCCATTTTTTAAAGTACTCCATTTTATTTTTAAAACATATGTGTCGGCCGCCATCTTGGAAAACTCCTTTTAAACTTTAACGCATTTTATCATGCATCAAGCTTCTAATGACCTCCCCATACATATTTTAAAAATAAAATATCCCATAAAAAATGCAATAATAGGTAAAAATTTAGCATTTAAATGGACTAATCAGCATCTAAACTCGTCTACAATATAATAAAATCTGTATAAGTAAAGCCGCGTCTGTCCTAGTTCAACTGCACCATCTCATTCGATGTTGCAGATCAGATCGTCTCCCTCTAGCTTCTGTCCATTGGTGATAGACACGGACGTGACGTTTCCGGCCTTAGGAGCCTGCACTATCATCTCCATCTTCATGGCTGATAGGATGGCAAGGGCTTGGCCTTTCTCTACGTGATCGCCTTCCTTCACTTTGATGGCTGAAAGATAAACAAGTTTTATTTTAAATGTCGTGGTTTGATAAATTCATATTGAGATAAACGTGATCCGTGGCAGTGTTTGATCCTGAAGAAGTTCCACGTTTTGGGACGAAACGGTTGATTAAAGTTAAACGTAAAAAAGGTTCGTGTATTGCCCGTTTATCTCAATATGAATAAACAAGTTTCTTTATACAACTTTATAAAACTTAAATTAATCGTTGACAAAGTATGGTGATGTATGAAGACAAACTATAATGCCTTAGGTATTCCACATTTAGATTGATAACTTACATAGAACAGTTCCAGGCATAGGAGCTCCAACTTGGTTCTTATCACCTTTCACAGCTTTAGGATGAATCTTCATTTCCTGTAAATTTAAATTCAGATAATATATTTCATCTGTTTTACCCTTTTTTTGACAAACTTGGGGTGACTATGAGTAGACAAAGCACTTTTAATTTATGCGTGTATTGTTTTTGGGGTAAAAAAAAATAAGTAGTATTGTTTTACACTGCTAATTATTTCCATGTAAGATGTAATACGTTTTAATATCTTACATGGACAAGACCTTTTTCTTAAATAATAAATTGCTGGATAATTAGTTATAATTTTTTTCTGAGGTATCCATGTAAATCCCTTGTGTCCGTTTTTGACATTGACTTTGATTTTAAAGAAAACAATAAAGATAGTTGAGTTAGTTCACCTTGCTAGCGTTCTCGTCCCGGATGAAGACGGAGCGCAGTTGTCCGTTGAGCTCGAAGAACACCTCGCGCTCGCCGGCCGCCGTCATCTCCTCCGACACCGCGATGGTGCGGATCGTCAGAGTCTTGCCTTTCTCGATGCTCACTTCGATCGTGTCACCGACCTGAACACAAATTATTTATATCAAAAAAAAAAAACAGTACTTTTTTTAGAACACGAAACTGGTAACATAAAAAAAACTTTTTATTTCTTACAAAATATGTAAGTACATAGACAAAAAAAGTTTAAACTTAATCCTAAATATAGATAATATAATAGTTAGTCTGTAGGAACCCCTCTGCGGGTGTGCTCCAAGGGAGGAGGAGGCCTTCACTGGTAACATACCATGATTCAAATGTTTTTGAGTTTTCTCGATATTTCGACACTGTTGCAAGCGCCATCTTCACGGAGAAACTGATGACTTTTGCGAGTAGGCACACCGTTATAACAATGCCTACTAATTGGTGAAAGCAATTTACCTTAGGTCCGACGAGGAAGGTCTTGGTGTCCAGATGTTTGACGGGTCCATATTTGTCGCGGATGCGGAAGAAGTCGTTCGCCACTTGAGGGTACATCGCCGCTGACATCACGTCGTGATCAGATATCTAAAAATAAAAAAATATATATTTAGCGCCAGACAAAATTTAAAATTTTTTGAACAAAAATCTTTTTCGTCTAAGAAAATTAATGACAAGGATTATTGATCTATTTTAAATGGTTTATTATTTCTAAATAAATATACTTAAATTATAGTAAATTAGGTATTAATGAATTATCTTACACCAGGGTATGTCTCTCCGAGATCTTCCTTCAGCTTGGTGAAGTCCAACGGAGCGAGTTCTGCTCCGGGCCTGCCTTCGATCCTTGTCATGTCCTTCAAGACCTGAGACCTGTAACAAAATATTATCACGATTACATTATGATAATATTCTTAAAATACATTTTATCCACAGAAGCATTCGGTGGTTCACATTAACAAATAGGTAAGTTACTACATGTTTAAGAAAGTGGGCGGAGCCAGAGTGGTAATGGTAAATTTATTGTGGAGACAGGTGGATTAAATTTATTTTCAGTTATTTATGCAAGTATGCAATAAAATTTAAGTAATTATAATATTAAAATTCCAAAATCCGCATCCGCAGATGTATGAACTTCTAATAATCCATACTCGCATCTGCATCCGCGGATGTTTAAATTTTGTCATCCGTAACAACCCTAAGGCCTAATTACCAATACGAATTCCGGGCGAATACGAACACTCTCTCTGCACATCATTTCCTTTCCAACAGAGTTGTTCAGAATTGGAACAGACTACCTGAAGAAGTTGTGACAGCTAGCTCCACAAACTGCTTTAAAAACAGACTCGATCACTGGTTACGGACAAATAAACTACAGATGACAAATAATAAACAATTACCGTATAACCCGCGCAGATAGAAAATTGATTTGAAAATGGCGGCGGGTACGTATGGTACGATTGGCAAAACAAGGATAAAAGTATAGACAGCGATAGAAAGTGAGCGAGAACGTATGCGAGCGGACGCCATTTATAAATCAATTCTTTAAATGCGCCGCTTATACCTTCCAAGACTGTGACATAGACACATCAGCTAAGCTGCTCGTCTATAATAAAATAATAATAAATGTCAACATACCGGAGTGGTTCCGGGAAGCCCCCGTACGGTATCCCGATGGCGCCCTGCAGGTACTCCACCACGGACTTGGGGAAGGACAGCTCCTCGGCGCGCGCGCGGATCTCCTCCGCACTCAGCTTGTTCTGCACCATGAACTGAGCGAGGTCGCCCACCACTTTGGACGATGGGGTCACTTTGATTATGTCGCCTAGGAGCAGGTTCGCTTCCCTGGAAGATAAAAATGTTTTTGATAGTTATTATTAAAGTGATTTTATTGGTAAAGAAACCCCAAGCTTATCTTTTTGGTACTTCTATGCGCAACTATAAGCATCAGCAGAGTCAGGATCAGATTGTCAAGAAACTTTTGCTGGATAATCTGAACGATTTCCATCTAGAGTTGGACCTACCTCAATACACTATCAGTCTTTGAAAAAGCGTGAATTACTTACAACTGGCTAGTTACTTTTCTTCTGTCCTCCAGGAAGGACACATGAGCTAAAATAAGTCTTATACTTACTGTTAGACCTTCTGAAGTCCTTTAACCTGTGACCTTAATAATATTGGCCTTGTGCTAGGTATACATACGCGTCAACAACTAGTAAGTCCAAATTATTACCTATAAGCCTTCTTAACTCCTTCGAACTGTGATCCCAAGCCGAGAGAGAATGCCTGGAACTGTAGATTGGTGTACTGTCCTCCAGGAATCTCGTGGAGGAAGACATCGGCGTTTCCTGACTTCATGGTCGCAGTGCATTCGAATGGACCGTAGAGGGTGCGCGCTTGTTCCCAGTATGCTGAGTATTCCGACACAGTTTGGAGGGGGATATCTGTGGAAAAAAATATTGTATAAAACTTTTGATAACATCATAAATAAGTATATGTAGGTATATATTAAATCCACCTTGTAAATTTATGTCTTTTATCATTTTCCTACAAGCTACCAAAAAGTTTCATAGACAACTATTGACTTCGCAGTAACTAATATTGCATCGTATGATTTAATATATCCATTGGCTACAGCCTTGTTGGATCATGACGCTGGACTGAACGTCATAATCCGACTCACAGTGTCGTGTAGCCATAGTGAGTCCGCGTCCGTTGTCAAGTTAAGGTGAGCTAGTTAGCGCAGTTGGAATCAAACGAAAAGATAGTAGTATTTCCAAAAATCGTGGGAGAAAAAGAGATGACACTATTTTCACAGTACGCTTGGTTGTGTATGTTATGACAAAGACAATGACACAGTTTTTGGTGTAGGGGCGAATCTATTTATTTACATCTATGCGTGTAGCAGGAACCGAAATAAATTTATATTTAAAAAAAGTTATAATGCTCTATGGTTCATGTTTATTGAAATATTTGCCTCCTACTAGTAAGTTCGTATCAATCGCTAGTTATTAGCCTCAATCAAAATTGTTAACAATAACAACAATACTGACTGGTGTCCAGCTTGGTGCCCTGCAGACTGGCAACAACAGCGCCCATGCTGGGCTGCGAGGTCATCCCGGACATGGAGTCGACGGCCACGTCCACCACGTCCGCGCCCGCCTCCGCGCACGCCAGCATAGCGGCCACGCCCGCGCCCGACGTGTCGTGCGTGTGCACGTGGATCGGCACGTCGGGGTGGCGGTCGCGGATCGCGCCGATCAACAGTCTGATGGAAAATGTGGTATTAACATCTCTCATGTCATACCGTTTACAATATGGCGCTGATTTAGGTCAAAGATCGGTCGTACACGGTCAGCTTTAAGCCGTTGAGACCGACTGCTTAAAGCCTCAAATCAGCCCTTTATATTTGACTTGCCACTTACTTTCAAAATATATGGTATTAACATCTCTCACGTCACACCGTTTATAACAATATGGCGTTGAAACGGTTGATCAAAACTCAACGTAAAAAATGGTTCGTGTATTTTCCGTTGATCTCAATATGAATATAGCGCTGAATTAGTTTGTTTTTTATCGAATTAATTAAAAAAAGTCTTAATTTAAAACTCATATTTGTTATCGCTTGTGAAAATTTACTTATTATAATCGTGAACGTCTTAAACCCAGCCCTTTATTAAACTTACCACTTCGTTTCCTATGAACTCTAACCATAAAACGAATACTTTTAAACTTACTTAGCAGCCTGTGGTTTCAAAAGTCCAGCCATATCCTTAATAGCCAGTATATGAGTGCCTCCCTTCACCAGCTCATCGGCAAGATTGGTGTAATATTTGAGGTCGTATTTGGTCTTGTTCTTGTCAGAAACGTCCCCGGTGTAAGAAATGGCCGCTTCCACGACGCCCCCGGCTTTGCCCGCCGCGTCCATGCCTAGGATTAGATTCGGGAGGTAGTTCAGAGAGTCGAATACTCTGAAGATATCCATTCCGGATTTCACCTGGAACATTGATAGAATGTATTACTTTCAGGAGGTACTAAAGATGTGCCATTCGATTGTTTGTTTGTTATGACGATAGGCTTCGAAACTACTGGAGAGAAATCAAGATATTTTTGATCATTTAGAATGCTAAATCCCTGATGGTCATATATTATGCTTATTAAACTGTGTAAATAGTCGTGTTATATTAGACAACTGACAAACTATAGGTAATTTATGTAAAAAATTCAGGCGAAGCTGTCGAGGGTCGGCTAGTCCTTTACAAAGATACGTACCGCCATCTCGCAGAACTTGAAGACAACATTATCCGGGTAGTTGGTGTAGCCGACAGCGTTAGCTCCGCGCAGCAACATTTGGAACGGAATGTTGGGGATCAGGCGACGCATGTCTTCTAGTCGCTCCCATGGACACTCGTGGAGGAATCTATCAAGTGTATTTTATTTTTATTATTAGAATTGGACATAACAGACACCGCTGACAAATCCTAACTAGAGGGAGAACAGATAGAACTACCCATACATAAATTACAAGATCACCACGTAATCTTCTCGGTCCTCGAGCGGGAGTCGAACCCTCGCCTTTCAGTTTAGCCCTGGATGCGCTAGACCACTACGCTATTAACCATTTTCTAATATTTAGAAAGCTAAGTTAGTCAATCACTTTAAAATAATGCATAACCACTTTATGTAAATAAATAATAATTAGTACCTCAGAGCAACATCGAACGTAGCACCACCCCAGTTCTCCAGAGAGTATAGATTACTGAAGTTATGCGCGACGTATGGCGACACAGCGAGTAGGTCGTGCGACCTGACCCTAGTGGCTAAAAGTGATTGGTGAGCGTCTCTGTAGGTCGTGTCCATGAGTAATAGCCCTTTGTTAGCGCGCACGGCTTTGGCAAAGGCCTCTGGACCGCCTTCGTTAAGGATTTGCTTGTAGCCTTTCGGTGGTGTCACCGCTGTAATGAAACAACTTTATGATAAGCTTTTAAATATCCTAAATATATCTGTCTTTTTGAATGGAATAGATATTTTAATCATTATACGCTCGGAATATAACAGCGGATTTTGAAGCCTATTCTTAAACGTTTAAACTTTTATACGTATTTATTTTATTACTACTAAAAAGTTTTCTTTAGATACAGTTATTTTGTTGTCCGTGAACATGTTTGTTTGTTTGTCCGTGAACATGGCGCTTGCAACAGTGTCGTAATATCGAAAAACTCAAAAACATTTAAATCATGGTATGTAATGCGGTCTACACACCAAAGCCGGCGGCCCGCCGGCACAGCCCGGCGGCCCAACCCGCCGGCCTTATTTTGTACAATCATGGTACAAAATACGGCTTGTGCCGGCGGGCCGCCGGCTTTGGTGTGTAGAGCGCTTTACCCGTTTCATGTTCAAATATAGTTCTTTTGTGTTTAAGTTTTTCCTTAGTGAGTTGATTAAAATGTAGTGTATGTTTTATGTGTTACATTTCACCTTAAACCCAATGTAAATTGTTAAAGTTAATCACAATATGTTAATGTTACACACTGATATAGGCCATGAAGCTGAAAAACATTATATAATTTTATTACAACACATAAATTAAAAGTTTCACACGTTTTAATAGGTCATGCTATTATATTAAACCCAATTAGAGATAAGATAGATAACCGCGGGCTAGATACTGTAAATTGTCCAGCACTATTTATGTTTAATTATTTTCTGGACAAATGATTTTAAATAATGAAAACCACCCTTTTATGACCCATATTTTACTTCACTAGCATTATCCGAGACAAATGATTTTGAATTGTGATAATTACCCCTTGAACCTTAAGTTTACTTAAGAACTACACTTACAGAAATAAGTATGTACAACTTCTAATAATATAATAAGAAAAAAGGTGAGCCATAAAATAAATTAAAAAAAAGCTCACCAGTATTTTCCCCGGTCTGTTCCTGCCTTTTAAGTGCCTCAGGCGAAAGGTCTGAAATAATGGTTAAGTGGTAAAATGGCGCCGGCGGTGCTTAATGTGCGTGCTGGGAATACTGTCACCGATCGCACGTAATACGTGTGCTATGTCCCTGCATTGGTAGTTTTGAACTGTTACTTATAATGAGATATATAGATAGCGTTAGGTACTTTATTGTACACCATTAATAAGATAACATAATAAGTAAATACATAGTATAATAATGGGACAATTGGAGAAATAATAAAGAGTTTGTTGTCTTTATTATCTCTCCTCTAGATAATATTTGTTTTTAGTTTTTAATTTTCTTATTGTACTCAAATAATTTTATATAGCGTGTTGTAGTGTACTTTAGTATTGTCTAAAATTGATATATACATTTTAGTTTTAACGTATATCATTTAATGGATCGGAAACAACTCGATTGTGTATTTGATTAAGGGTTTACAAACTTGAATTGTAATGAGAATTTTGATGCAGTAGTACATTATTGTCTAGCAACATCGAATTATTTTATATACATGTGTAGTCACTTAACTTTTTTGAACAACAAAAAAGATTTTAGTGTTTATATTATAATCTGTTGTATATACTTAATTAATTTAACCACTTTCTATAATCCTTCAGATGTTAAATAAAAGCAAAGAGAGAGAGAGAGAGAGAATAACCAATAACAGTTCACAACTATCAATGCGGTTTTATTAATGGATTTAGTTAGCAAAGAGTCTAATAAATGTTTTAATTCCCGTGTTTGATGTGTTATCCCAGAAATGGATCATCATTATTAGGTACTTTTACCTACAATTTGAAACTAACATGAAATTATGTAAAAATTCGTAACAAAATCACAGACATATTTTGTGGAGGTTTGCAGACATAATTTTTTTTACGCATAGTTTTTCATTTGTAAGAAAGTTATTAATTTTTTTATTAATAAGAAAGAGAGAAGGTGAGACATTTTAGTCAAAACTTAGAGTACCAAATGCCACATAAACTTACTAATATCTTTCAAAGGCAAAGCTGCAAAGAAGACAATGCTTGTGAATCGCAACTAAAAACTGCTTGCATAAAATATATACTGTAAATAAGGGCATATATAATTTATATAGCACATAGCAAATGGGCAAAGGCTTTTTCGAACCTACCATTTTTACTATGGTACCGAGAAGTAACTGGAAAATAAAATAGACTTGAATAAAGACGAATTTTACTCGCTTCAGATATGAAATAATTTGCAGGTATATCTGTAACAGTAGTGTGTGTACAAGTGTTAATTCATTCATTCATTCATTTCATTCTGACAATACCCTACCAAATTTGAGTATAATACAAAACTCGCTTCTTATGGGATTTACCCAGAGATCTAGAATACTTCAGATACTTATTTTTGACGACATGTTCTATTTTCCTTCATTATATCGTTAAAGTGTTTGTAAATAACTATCAGTTAATACCTCCCTAAATATCTTACTTACCGGACCCATCTGGTAACAAGGGCGGAATCGCGGGCACATGTAAATTCTTGCTCCAGTTATAGTAAAACGTGGCCCCCATACAAACATTATTCCGATACTCCCTACGTATATTCGTGTAACTGCCAGATACACACTTAGACGTTTGATGTGTTTTTGGCATCAACACATGCCAGTCTATCATTATAACTGACAAAAAAAAAAGTCTGCTTTAAGTACGTTTTTCTTGGTCGTATAGCTGTCCAACTTCATAATGTTCCTAACATTTGCAGATACACAATTATACGTAGGGAGTGTCGATTTAACGAGGACGTAGTCGAGGGCACAGGTACAAAATATGTATATGCTGTGTGAATAGTCCAGCAATATTTTAAGACTTACCTAAAGGTACATCCGGTATGTAAGGTTTGACGTCGGCGGGCGGTATGTTCGTGGCGAGGGGCGTGGCCGGCCCGTTCACCATCACCTGCGCGAGGTAGTTGATCAGCTTTTGCGCGCGGTTCTGCGGCTGACGGAACATGAACAGTTGCGGGTTCTCGTCTATGAAGTATGTGTCTACTGAGCCTGTGGGTAAAACGGAGTAAGTCAGATAGTTGAGCAATAACAACAAAACAAGAATTTATAGGGGTTTTGACGCGGATGGTAGTTTTTTAATAGTCCTGTTTCATTCAAATTTCAGGCGTATATGATGATGATAATAATAATGATGCAGTCAGCTAACGTTTTAATTGTAACATTGAATTCTATCTTTAAACAAACAGCAAGAAATCATTTGAAAACAGAGTAAAATCATTTACAAACTCCATAAGGTTATCTCTCCCATACCATTAAGGAATTTCTGGTTTTCCAGCACGTTGAGGAGGAAGGGAATGTTGGTCTTGACTCCGCGGATCCTGAACTCTCTCAGAGCGCGGTTCATCTTCGCAGCCGACGAGGGCAGGTCGTGAGCATGGGAAATAACCTAAGAAGATAAGATAAAAGATGTTTAATACTATTATTTTTCTAGCAATATTTATTTATTAATGAATACTTACCTTGACAAGTAGAGAGTCGTAGTACGGAGAAATGACAGCCCCGGCGTAGGTAGAAGCTGAATCCAGACGAATGCCCATACCTTCGCCAGACCTGCAGCAAAATGAACCTTATTACAAACAAGGATATAGGGTCTTATTTATATTAATCAAAAATAATAAATAAGTAGCCGTTTTCTGCACCATTAAATAATGATGAGAAATCTCTTCATGAGGACAATACTTTTTAATTTATGAATTGAAATTAAACTGAAGATATGAGGTACGGGATTAATTCAAGCTTTTACGTAACTCCGCGATAGCTTAGTGGTAAGCGCAACCAGGGCTAAAATGGGAGGCGTGGGTTCAACTCCCACTCGAGAACCAAGGTTACGTTGTGATCTTGTAATTTTTCCCATAGCATTTTTTAATATATTTTTTTTATACTACCAAGTTGGCAGACAGGCATGCGGCCCACTTGGTGGAGAGCGGTTACCGCAGCCTATGGACGCCTGTATCATCAGAGATGTTACCTGCGTGCTGCCGAACCCTTTAAATGCTTCAGAATACCCTTTTTGAATAAACCCATGCAACAATTTTGAATAAACATTATTTTGTTTGTTTGTTTGTTGTACCTGAACACTTCGATCCTGCCCGTGCTGGGTTGGAAATTGTTGGCGGGGTCCTCCGTGGTGACGCGGCACTGGATGGCGCATCCGTCGGCGCGGATGCGGTCCTGCGTGAGGCCCAGCTCCGGCAGCGTCATGCCCTCCGCCACGCGGATCTGCGACTGCACCAGGTCTATGCCAGTCACCTCCTCCGTGATCGTGTGCTCCACTTGTAACCTGCGAAACGTTTATTGATTCATGTCATCGTGCATTGAGCGAGAACCGCGCGCGCGAGCAGAGAGACGGAGCACGGCGGGACGGTCACTCCTCGTGAAAAAGACTGCTCTTGTCGCGGTCGAAACGTCGAAACTCCTTTGTAAATACGTGAGTTATTCCCGTTGTTATAAATTAGCCAATAAAAAATTGTTAAAGATAAAAAGTTTGGCATGTAGAAAATAGCATTAAGTGCACTGTGTTGTACAGGATTTCCGTTTTGTGCAATATAGTTAAACAAATATAAACTTACCTAGCATTTACTTCAATGAAGAAGAAATTCCCTTTATCGTCTAGAAGGAATTCCACAGTACCGGCGTTTTCGTAACCGACGCTTCTCGCGAGATGGACTGCACAATCTGTCATTTTCTTTCTCGTCTGAAAACATTATTATTATTAACCGTACTGTCCCACTGCTGGGCAAAGGCCTCCCTTTTTTCCTTCCACTCTTCCCGTTCTAGCACTCACTCAGACAAGTATGTAAGGTAAAAAAAAAAAAAATTACCACTTACCTACCTAGTCATAATATGACTAGGTAGGTACGTGAATGGAAATTTAATCTCTTGAATGAAACTGGGTGTCTATTTTATATGTATACTAGCTTACGGTCGCGCGGCTTCGCCCGTGTTATAGGCCTAATATTTACCCGCGGCTAAAAGTATCTTATGTCATTTTCCTAGTTCTAAGTTACCTCTCCACCAATTTCCAGCCAAATCAGTTCAGCAGTTCCTGAGTTATAAATAGAGTCGGCCGCTGAGAGATTGCGTTTCTGACACATCGCGATTGAACTGACAACGTAACTTTGTAATGGCGTTGCAGTTACGATAAAAAATATTTTTGCTGTTTGTTTACCGTTTTAACAATTGATGAGCATTAAAAGAACATTATTATATCAATAATCAATGAATTTAATAATTTTGTGCCAAACTGAGTGTCAAATAACTTGGTAAACAATATTTTTCTAAATCTATATTGCGCTATTACAAGGTTATGTCAGCGCTTTATATTTGTAGTGCTGTGCTAAAAATAACAGGCAATAACAGTATCGTTATCTGTTTTTATACAGTTATATTTAAAAAATAATACGTTTTGTTTTTCTTTTTAAGAATTGGAAAATAATGGGCTATAAGATTTTATTAAATATAAAAATAAAACTACGACCAAACCGAACGCGCGAAAGAAAGTAGCATTTTTATATTTAGGTTTAAAATAATAACCCCAAATGGCGTTATGGGCCGCCATTTTGTGACGCTTAAACAGTCGGTTTCCACTTAAATTACTAAAATATAAATTTTAAATGATTCCGCCACTTTAAAACGAAAATAATCTTAAAAATAACGCGACGGTTCATTTTGGAGGAACGGTTACGAACTCAATGTTATGTTGTGCCCATCACTAGTCGTGTCTAATTGATAGGTGTCATAAACGCATTCTCTCAGCGGCCGAACTATAGCACGACTTTCTTTTATTTATATAGATTTTGTCATTGGAACTAATCGACACTCCCTACGTATAATTGTGTATCTGCAAAACACAAATTTGGCAGGAGAGCGTTTTAAAGATTTAAAAATATGTTGGACAGTTATACGACCAAGAAAAACGTACTTAGAGTAGACTTTTTTTTGTAAGTTATAATGGACTGGCATGTGTAGATCCAAAAATGCATCAAACGTATAAGTGTGTATCTGGCAGTTACACGAAGATACGTAGGGAGTATCGTAATATCCTTGTAAAAGTTCTTATCTTACATGATCCGGATAATCTGCTTATTATATATAAAAATGGTATAACAATCAGGTTTTCACATTGAACTTACTTCAGGGTCCAATTTTGGCGCCGGAGCTATTTCAACAACTTTCTGATGTCTTCTTTGTACTGAGCAATCTCTTTCATACAAATGTACTACATTTCCAGCTTTGTCACCTGTAGGAAAATTACCACAATATTCTAAATAATGAAACATACATGTTTTGAAGATTTTTGTTTTGTATTCTGAACCAGAATACAATAAGAAATATCTGCAGAAGGTACAAATATAGTCGGGAAGTCACAGACAAACTTTTGTCCGCTATGCCAGAGGAATTTGTGATTTTTTTTTTCAGAAATAGCGTTTGATGAATCTCTCGATGACCATAGAGCCATTTCATAATTCTACTGCGGCAGTTAGTTCTAACTAGCTGTCCGTTCTGCGGCTTCGTCCGCGTTTTAATAGATTTTACAGCAGTTAAATGTATGCTGTGTTAAATTCAGGGTTTTAGCTAATTCCATACCCGATTGTATTAAAATAGCTTCAACTTTTTAGTCGCAAATAAGTAACAAACTTACTCACAACACAAACTTTTGCCTTTATGATTGTAATTGTCTGGAAGAAATCTATTTTAGTGATAAGGCCGCTCAATGTAAACCTTTTTTACGTACCTACCTATATTTTTATAATGTATTTTTGTTTTTCTAGTGTGCAATAAAGTATATTGTATTATATTAATTTCCAAGTCTTACCAAGAAGTTGCACTTCGATATGTCGCGGCCGTTCGATGAATCTCTCGATGAACATAGAGCCGTTACCGAAAGCGTTCAACGCTTCGGACGACGCTAAGTCGAACGAGGAACCCACGTCCTTCAGATCGCGAACCACTCTCATGCCGCGACCGCCGCCGCCGTATGCCGCCTAGAAATAAATAAAAGTATATATAAATAGCTTTTTTAAATTAAATGTATAATGTACAACTTAATCAATACATGGATCATACACGGCATACAAATGGAACTCTAATACTAGGCCTCGTCCGCCAATAGCTAGAGAAAGTAAATTTTCAACGACAAATACTTTAAAAATAAATATTCAATGCATGGAATTAATATATTGCCGGAATACAGAAAACGTTTCAAAATACAATATAGTATTAATAGTATTTATTTACCTTGAATATAACTGGTAATCCGTGTTGTTCGCAGAAAGCCATCGCTTCTTCCTTCGTGGTCACCGGACCGTCCGTGCCAGGGACGATGGGCACCTCTGTCAATAAATATTAGTTAGTTTTAATATATTAGTAATATTAGAAGGACTCAGGTAAAATAATAGAAGGCATAAACAATCTGACACACAAAAAATAATAAATAAATCTTTCTAAACAAATGACACATGTATTTTGATTATATTTAGCCATGTGGTAAGCTTGAAGCTTGTTATACGGGTGCAAGGATTTTGATATACTTACTTAACCCGTTGACATCGATGGGTTGGTTCGCAAAAAAACCGCAACATCGGCAGATTTTTGCGGCAGATAATATACATAGATAGACATATTCTGATTATACCTACTTATATAACACCACTTTTTGAAAGAACAATCTGCAATTATTTGTCCCGTGTGTCTGCGGAACAAATATTTGCAGATCATACAAATAGTTTTCCCGGGAATCGAACCCATCGGGATTATGTTAACAAATCGCAAAAGTTTAACAAGGTCAACAATAGTTATTAGTTGTAGCACTTACTAGCATCGATAGCTGCCTTCCTAGCGGCGACTTTGTCCCCCATCTGTTGCACGACGGCCGGGGAAGGCCCGATGAAGCGAAGACCTGCGTTGATGATCGCTTGCGCAAAATCCGCACTGAAAACACATTATTACTTTATATAATACTACTTACTTTAAAATAGAATAGAATCATTTATTTATCAAAAACATGTCACAAATGAACAATTATAGTAATCTATATAAAATTTCAATGTACAAGTTGATACGTCAATAAGGTACAATATATGATATTTTATGCAAAGTCTCGTGAAAACTGCTGTTTCTTCCGAGGTACAAGGTTTTCATATTGACTTGGTATCTTCTTTATTTCTAACTAGCTTTCCCGCCGCGACTTCGCCCGCATTATATTAGATTTTACCACGGTAAAAAGTATCCTATGTCCTTCTCCTGGTTCTAAGCTACATCCCCATAAATTTTCAGCCCAATCGATTCAGCCGTTGAGTTATAAATAGTGAAACTAACACGACTTTCTTTTATAAATATAAGATAAGATAGATTAAGGCTTCTTTAGAAGGCTCTAAATTTAAAATGATGTCATAAATCTAGCAATGAATCCTGAACAGTTCTTACCGTTCTGATAGTAGCCCATAGCCGGGATGCACCGCGTCGACGTCATTCTCCTTGGCCACTCGGATGATCTCCGGAATACTGAGGTACGCCTCTACTGGCGCTAGGCCTTTACCGACTAGATAAGACTCGTCGGCTTTTTGCCTGAAAAAAGATAATGATTTTTATTTATTTTGACCAGTCTCCTGAATAAAAGGTCTTGGGTGAATCGTAGTAATCACCACGCGGCTTTATAACAAAGATCAATGCTTGGAAAATCATTGCCTGAAAATAATATATATCAAAGAAAAATATTTTACAAACCAAAAAGGGTTTTCCTGGACATAAGTACCTACTTTAAAAAAATTCAAAGACTTATCCTAATTGCTTTATCGACATAGATAAAAATTATCTAAAAGATAGGTGTTAATTAAATATAATCCTTCATGACTTAACACGTACTGAACACGTATTATTATCTCTATCTCTTGTTATCAGTTGTTTATTTTTGTGACTCGACACGACTAGTCCAAAGATCATAACTTATTCTCTTGTAAACTTAATTTCTCGGCGACCAACCAAAATATTTATTTCTTAATCATAATATAATTACAAAAATTGGAAGATGGAAGGTTATGTCTGAATTTTGAGTAATGTGCAAATAGCTTTCCGTTCGCGTGTTATTCTGGCGAATGAGCTATCTTATTGTTAAGTTTCATTCGTTTTTGCGTAAAAGAATTACAAACATACAGGATACACATGGGTGTAATGTAACGTGAATGGTCACGTACACATACAAACATAAAAGCTAAGCTTGAGTAGAGTTAGAAAAACAAATTTGTGTCAAGAAAATGTCATCAACTCAAATGATTAACTTGTGCGGCCGCTTAGAAGCGCCTAATTAATTTGTTTTTCTGAAAGATAATTCCCGATAATCATTATTTACACGTCAGATTTTTTTCTTATCAAATTGATGACATCCGAGCTAAGTAAATAAATGTCGTAAGTCTTACTCAATATTATACAAGCATTTGTTGGTATGGATGGTTATAAGCTCTTTCACTTATTATTTTTATTAAAAGGTTTCCGGTTCGATTCCCGCCTTGGAACAAAAATGTGTACGATCTGCACATGTTTGTTCCGGGTGTCTGGGTGTTCACTAACACAAGCTTTGAGCTTACCACGGGACTAGATGTTGCTGTGTGAATTGTCCAGCAATATTTATTTATTTATTACGCTTGGTGTTCATAAATAGTATTTGATTGATTACCTGTGCATCTGCAACTTGTCTTGCTCGCTGTAAATAGCGACGGATCTGATGCCTAGCTCCGTACATGCTCTGAACACTCTAATTGCTATTTCACCTCGATTCGCGACTAGGACACTTCTGATCGGCTTGTATTCCACCTTCTTCGAGTCCTGGAATACCCATTAAAATATAATAATAATAAATAATAATCATTTATTGATAAAAACATAGGTACCTATAGATCAATTGGTTTTACATTATTGTGAGTTTAAACATTTTAGATAAACATGTCGCCGTTATACTGTTCAAACCAATTAACTCGAAATTTTGTCCAAATTGAACTAAAAATGCCAAAGTACTTAAAATTTTGTGATCTTTCGTCTGGTAAAACCCATTAACTGCTATGTCTTCTAGTTTTGATTCTATAGAATGTGATAATCAAGTAAATCAAGCAAATTATGATTTGTGTACAACTACAAAACATTAGGCCGATTTAACTTGACTGTCACCACAATTGTCTCCAACGAATGTCAGTTAAATTGATTAAATTTATTTTACCCCCAAGATACCTCTTTAAATACTTTATTTTTTTCCTCAGGGATAACCATTTATTTCGTTTTACTCAACGTATTTCATACGATTCAACACAAATATCGTCTAAGAAAAAAGGCTATATCCAGATAATTGGTTTTACCTGTCGAATTTCATACGCCTTAATACAAGTTATCATCTAGGAAAAATGCTATATCCAGATAATTCTGCTCTGGGCTGTACAAAAAATAGAAAATTTACAGTTAGTTGAACAAAAATTCCTTGAAAGTGGACATTCACACATGGATTTGTTTTGATTAATTTTAACTCCCCACTAAAAATAGGTTTGTTTGTTTATCGGCTTGATTTTGATGATTTTTAAGCTGATTTGTGATGGTTATAAACTTTATAACAGTTTTATATCCTACTTAAAATATTTGTTAAGAAGGATATTAGGCTGTAATAACCTGATGTTATCATCATCATCATCATATCAGCCATTGGACGTCCACGGCTGTGCATAGGCCTCCCTATATGACTTCCAGTCGTTACGGTCGTTCGCAGCCTGCATCCATCATCAGTCTACCTTGTTGGTGGACGCCCAACGCTGCGTTTCCGTTTTGTTTCCGTGGTTTCCACTCGAGGACTTTACGGCCCCATCGGCCATCTGTTCTCCTCGCTATATAGCCTGCCCATTACCACTTCAAAGAGCTAATATCAAAGAGCTAAATCCTTTGTGATATGTCGGTGACCCGCGTTCTCCTACGCATCTCTTCATTTCTGATTCGATCCCGTAGGGAAACTCCGAGCATAACCCTCTATATAGCCTTTTGAGCGACTCTGAGACTGTTGATGAGGCCGATAGTGAAGCACCACGTTTGGGATCCGTATGTCATCACTGGCAACACACACTGATTGAAGACTTTTGTCTTGAGGCACTGAGGTATTTTTTAACGAAAAGACTCTGTGAAGTTTTCCGAACGCTGCCCGTCCGAGCTGGATTCGACGAATGACCTCCTTCTCAAAGTTGGACCTACCTAATTGGACTGTCTGTCCTAGGTATACATACGCGTCATCAACTTCAAGAGCCGAGTTCTCAACCATACAGGGGAAGGCTCTACATTAACATTGGAAATGACTCTCTTCTTATCCATGTTCATTTTGAGACCAACCCGTTAGGAGACTCGATTGAGGCCTTCAAGCATTGTGCCGAGTTCTTCCATCGAGTTTGCCATGACAACGATATCGTCTGCGAATCGAAGGTGAGTGCTGTATTCGCCGTTGATATTGATGCCCAATCCTTTCCAATCCAAAAGTTTGAAGGCGTCTTTCAAAGAGGCAGTAAACAGTTTCGGAGACAGAACGTCTCCCTGTCTTACGGCCCTTTTCAAAGGAATAGCCTCCGAACTCTGTTCTTGTACTCGGACGGTCTCGGACGGACATGGTAACGTTTCTCTACAAACACTTTAACATTTTTCCTTACTTTTTTACTCTAATATTATTAGGGTGAAAGCTTGTGACTTTGTTCCTTCTTCAAGCTCAAATGGTTAGACCAATTTTGTTGAAATTTGGTGAGGACATCGCCGACATCTTGTATTAACACATAGGTTCCTTTTCATCATGACCATCATCATCAGCGAGCAAATCCGTGGGAAGGAGCAAGTAAGATAATAATTACATTTAGTGCCTACCTGAAGTGGCCAGCTTCGTATAGGTATTTAAATTTTCAGGGAATTTTCTATACAGTATGATCAAAGGTACATCTAGGCATAATTTAGAACATCAAGCAAGCTTCACTCTTGATTATTTTGACTTTAATTTGAATTATTTGAATTTCAGTCATTCATAAAGTATTTGTCCAAGTTTCTCCATTTACTAATTGGAATTGGTTGGCACTGATTAATGACTATTGAAGTTTGATATTATTAATATTCAAATAACCAAGGCACTATGTGTTTGTATAGTTTTATGACATTAAAATTACAATTACAACTGAAAGACCTGAAACCACAAAAATTTGTATGCAGAAATCATTAGTTCTTAAAATTTTCTACAGGGAAAACCAATTATCTTGACGCCTTTTATCTTGTAACTTAACGAGTGACAGCTATATAGGTGTTTTTAAATCATGGGTAGCTTTTATTATACAAATGTAAAAACTAATTTCTCGCGTTTCGCTATATTCCTACTAATTTAGAAAATAAAGAGATTTGACATTTGACAGGGAAAACCAATTAAATAGGAGACCTAGTGACAGTTACCTCCAAATTTTGATAAAAGCATTTAGCTTTTTATATATCTGAGGTTACATACTAATAGAACATGAACAAATGTACTTTTTTTAATATATAAATAATAACAATAGAGATTAGAAACTATAATTTCAACACCTCAAACTTTAAAAACGCGATATCTCATTTTGAACTTTTGGGCATTTAATTGGTTTGAACAGTATAACGGCGATGTCAATTACTAATGTAATCCAATGTAACATTTATAAAGTTATGTCTTGTAATAATAACAATAGAATCAATAAAATTATGTCATTCATATACCTACAATTACGTAGTTCAAAATGTCAAAATGTATCACAAATAAATAATCTATAAATTAGACTTTTCAATGAGAAAACGTTTCAATCGGATCTTGAATATAGGGTCGCCAGTGGCTTCAGTTATTGATGATATATTATAATGAATTTAAGATATTTATGGCTATATTTATTGATTTCAAAATGTAGCGAATAGTATCTTATTTGAAACATTGAACTTGTATTATGAAGCTAATCTGAATTAAGTAAAACTTGGTAAAGGTGAAATATCATGAATCCACCCCACCTCTTCTCTTTTGTAGACTTCATTCTATAAAACTTAAGATATTTTAGTACTTTTTATCGATATCTTTAAATGGTATAAAAATACCTACAATAACAAATTTATACACTTTGGTCAAGCCAAGCCTCTTAAATCCTACTAATAAAATACACGCAATCCCTTATCGCGCGATTTTCACGTATCAGTCAATAATACTTTCGATATACGATTAGCGGATTAACAGTAGGTACTTGAGATCTTTATCAGATATTGCAATTTGGTGATGAAGTGTAAAACACTTAAGAATGTTCAACTCTTTTACCAACTTAAAAAGAAAAAACAACAAAAGTATTTCATGTTGGAATAAACATTTTGAGATAAAACAGTGGACCAAAAAAGCCATTTAATCCAACATGAATTCATTACACCACGACAGTTATTAACGGTCAAAAGAAACATGTCTTTTTTGTGTTTTATATTTTACTATTAATAATTTAGTACTTAAATAACTGAATATGAATATGAACACGATAGTACGAATCGAGATATAAGAAATGCGTAAAAAGTCAATTAATAACAGAGCTCGCCGAAAACTAGTACGGTACCTACTAAAGAAATATTTTTTTGCGCTTGCGAGTAAATTTAATGGTTCTTTACATTCAGAACAGTGGAACAAGCCATAAGGTCGTAAGATATTATCGTAAGTAGTTGAACCAAGTGCGGCATTGACCGAACCCTTCTATTGGTAACGATTGCGCCACACCTCGCCCGTATTCGTAAACACATACCATACATCAACTGTCACGAGACTAATATTATGTAGAATATCACATAAAGTACTATAATGATAAAAAAATACCTATTATCAATTTCCGCTTGATCTCCGCTGTATAGTGCGCTATGGACACTGAAAGTGTTAGACTAGTGTTTTAGTCGAGCATCATCATCATCATCATCTACGAACGCTATCTTGTTTTATACATTAGCAGTGAGAAGTATATGGACGTAATACACAATACTGAACCAGCACAATTCCTTTGGCATTCCTCGTCAGATAATTTATTTTGTCATGTCATGGTAGGTACCTGATAATAATGAATGCAGACCAAATTTCAACATATTTTGAAACAGTTTCAGGTGATAGGCTAATTTAGATCGAAAAAGGAATTGTTTTCAATCACATTCCTATTCGAAATTTTATACCAAATATCGACAAGGACTTACCTACTAAAACTAACATAAAATAATCCTATCAATAAATTGATATGAATAATTAATAGAAATAATAAATTAACATACCGAAGAAGCTGTCCGGCTTTTCCCAACACTCCATGCTTGGAACTGGGACGCAGAAGCGCGCAGAGCAAAACGTGCCTTCAAAATCTGCATTCTCACTTACACTTACAAATATAGTAAATAAAAAAAATACTTAAAATAAAAAACACTTTAAATAAAACACTTTGTGCTATTTCATTGTAAAATAATCGCTGTTGACTAGATCGTGTGCGGGCTTCGTGTTGTGTCGTATTGTTTCGTTTTAGTTATCTGCAACAAACAAAATAGATATTTAGTCATATGTATTGACAAATAATACAAAATCTTAATGTTTCGTCAACATGTTGACGAAGTATGCCCTGTATCACTATGATGAAATAGATAATTGTAAGATTCAAACAAAAAACATTTATATCTATATCAGAGACCACAGCACTTTAAGCTAGACATTTAAAAAGATATAGGTGTTAAAAATAAAATAAAATGGGTTAACTAGCAAGCACTGCCATTAAAAAAAATTGGTCCAAATTGTTTTACTCAGTTAAAAACTCCAAAGTAACAAACATAATAAATACAGTTGAATTGAAAACCTTTTTTTTTAAGGTCGTTGCCAATAGTAAATAAGATTAAACAAATTTTAATCTAATTAATGAAATATAAAAAATAAACATTAAAATATAATATGTACAATATAATATGTATAATATGTAAGACCGGCCATAATGACAAAAACAAATGATACTTTTCAAACGCGACACGAATAAATAAGAATACAAGATTAATAAGATGGAATTGGAAGAATAACAAATGAGCATAGAGCAAAGTGCCCCGAATGACATTGAAATCACCTTTCTGCACGCTTGTATATCGTTATGGAAACTAGACAGAATCACAACAAATCTATATGTATATGATTGGAGAGATAAGAAATAATGAGCGAAGAATAACTCAACTAAGACATTTGATAAAAGTGGATCAACAATGTAAGTAAATGGCGTAAGGAATCAATAACAAGCGTTTAATAGTGTCTTATTCACTGTTTATAAAATATACTAGGTAGGTAGGTACTTACGACGAAAATATCTAGAGATCGTATTCGTATCGAATCCGAGGAAAACAAAAAACAAAACGAATAAAAAGGTACACACACCTATTGTAGTTTGTGGTCTGCTATTAAAACGTATTCTAGATTTAATAACTTTACATGTTTATTTGGCAGACAGTGAACGTATTTTAGATAATCTACAAAATAACAAACTTAACGGTGTCTGTTTTATCAGTTAAATAGTGATAATGACTACACATTTTTGTGGTATTTAAAGCACTTATCATAGACACGATTAATAGCGCTAATGTTTTTTTTTGTGTTTATCTAATTAAATTGATATCTGAAATTAATCTATTTTTTCCAATTTTATATCAAAATAAATAAAAATGTAAATAAGATCGGTCTTATTTACTCACATAAAAATTAAATACAACCTCGTGGCCACATTTAATTTTTATTTACGAATTTAAAATAATTACGTGGATATCTGGGAATTCATAAAACTTGATAGATAATAACATATCAAGTCCTTTTAACTTTAAATTTAATCAAAAAAGGAATAGAGCATCATGCCTAGTAAAGCCAAAACAATCATATCTTAAAGCTAAACAATTTGATCATTGCATTAATGCGATTTTTAAAAGCAAAATAAACCTGCGTTACAAATTACATTAGCGTCGCTAAACAAACAACATCACAGATCCATTATGACCTCGAAGCTACAAAAAGGAACCTTGAATATGCTAGCTCTAAAACCAAAACAAAACTCAGTATGAAACGTGTTTGACGAGACAAGGTTCAATAACCTAAACAAGCTTTAAGACAATGGCTGTATTTTAAATGTACGAAAAATTTGCAGAGGTCGAGAAAGTCATAATGAATATTTTCAATTTCATGAAATGAAATGAATCATGTTTGAGAGCTTCGTCTTTGATTAGATGGATAATTAGACTAGATGATTCACAAAGGTGTTCAAACGCAATGCTTCATATCTGTTTTCGTTGCAGGTATTGCGAGCAAGGTTACCTATCGAATAATGTTTTCCTTTTAAGGAAACTTCATGCTGAACACCTTATGAGTTGCTAGTTAAGGTTATAAGAATATTTATCTATAAGATTTATCATATTTAATGTTGGATTACTGTAGGTAAACTAACTAATTATAGTGGCAGACCTATTTTGAATTGGCAGATAGAGATATGCAATATAATACTCGGTAGACAGTTATTACTCGTAGAAGAACAACAAACCTCGTAAAGAAGAGTCAACACAGTGATGAATTAAAAATGACAGACATTCTATTGTAATATAAAAAAATATTGCTGAACAATTCACACAGCAACATCTAGGCTCGAATCTCGTCTTACGAGTAAAGGCGGACATTTGCCTGCAGCCACAGAGGTCATCAATAAGTGCTGCTTGTTGGAAAAGTTAGCATAAAATATATTTATATATTTGTTCACAGGTTTACAATACAACCCGGGTTTAACAGAAGAAACGAAACAAATCAGTTGCCTCATGAACAAAACAAAGCGCACGTGATTTGTATATTTACATAAGGACTACATACTGCACACTACATACATCAGTCAATGACTGGTTTATTATGTGGTCAGGTACAGTACCTCACAACAATTGAATAACAATTGCAATTATTACTTAAATAGATATACGAGATATGAAAACAATCATTATTTATAAACGGTATACAGAGGCACCATCTTTTAAAATCATTATAATGACAAAAACAAACATTTGGAACAAAATGTTTTATATAAATGAACTTATTAGATCAAAGATATAATTTAGTAAAGGAAAACAGACATTTAACTGAAGCCCAAAATATTTCAATTCAATGTAATTAAGTCAATCGAAGATATAATTTAGTAGAGGAAAACTGTAATTGAAGCCCAAACAATTTCAATGTACCTAATTAAGTCTATTCGCTGGCACTCGGCACAATAAAAAGAAGCCTGAATATGAAACAGTGATTAGGTATTAGCCTTGTTTTATGGTAAGCCATATAAACTGAACCGACATTGTTTTCCAGATAATGTGAACTTAGTTATAGATAAGTCTCGCGAAGGCGAAGTAATCTCGTTACATCGTGCGTGGTACAGAAGAATATTAATTTTGAAAGAGTAGAGCCAATTCTATACTTGAACTAGCTGACCCGGCAAACGTTTTTTTGCCATATAAATAAAAAAAATTAGGGGTGGACTACCCCTTACATTTAGGGGGATGAAAAATAGATGTTGGCCGATTCTCATAGATATCGGATAAGCACAAAAAATTTCATTAAAATCGGTCAAGCCGTTTCGGAGGAGTATGGCAACGAAAACTGTGACACGAGAATTTTATATATTAGATATTATTATCTAAGATGTGGAAGAACCACAAACAATAATGGATGACGGTATCTCTTGATGAAGCATTGAATGAAGAATTGTATCCCAGTCCATTAGTAAACATAATTTTATTCATTATCTTAGTACTTGACATAGACAATGAAGGTACTCTACTCTTATGCTAGGATGTCTTGTTTACAATAGTGGTTGTGTCCTCGATGTAAACGGATTATATTAAACATCGACAAAATGACTGCCAATGCCGAACGTTAAACCTAAATCCACTTTGTTGATACTATTGATGCTAATTTATTTTAGAATTTACAACCAGTTTCTATCACTTCACTTTTAAAGCACATTGCTTTTATTACAAGTAGTAACCTAGTTATGCCTAGATTCCTATCTAGATCATGGGAGTGGTATAAAACGGTTGGGGCCTATACCCAGCAGTGGGTGAAGTCGGGCTGCGGATGATGATGATGAGATACCAAGCTAATGATACATAAGTTACTCGTACTACCCGCCGCAGCGCCGTCTTAAGTTGCTCTATTCCAGAGGTATTCAACGAATTTGCGACAATATTAATAATTTGTTGCTGTGTGAATTGTCCAGCAATATTTATTTATTTATTATTTATTAATTTCTCGACATCAGCATCGAATGCTACAGTAATAAGAGGACATAAAACGTTATTGCTGAAATGTATTAATCAATCAAGAGAGTCAGTTACAGGTTAAGTAAGTAGATATAAAGCTACTTTATGATACTCGTAATTGGACTTGTTTTGTCTGCAATATAACAATACCTACAGATAAGTAAAAGAAAATAACGTGAGTATGGCAAGGTAATTATGGAATAGACATCCGCAAGAAAAGGTCAACAAAGTTATCAAATAAATTGTTACATAGCAAGCACGTAAGTAATACGATTTTTGTCCGAAATTAGTTAAAAAAGCCAAACATGTGAGGAATATTAATTTAACTTTATTAAATTAATATTCCTCACATTTTACGTAGCATCAGTTGTAAGTTGTAATAATAGAATATGAAAATAGAGCTAGTAAGAATAGCCAGAATCTGTCCAATTTAATAGTCCAAAGTCCACTTGACTTTGGACTCTTCAATTGGACAGATTGATTTACTGATCATACAAATAAATCAGCTTAATAAATACACGAGGAACAAACTATAGTACTATTCGTGGTAGAGGCTACGTAGCACTTGTCAGAAAGGTCAAAGTACAAATCATAAACACTAGTAGGTAATAGAAGTATGGTTAGGGTTATCGAAATTAATTGAACACTAATAACCACTTGTTTCGTGGTAGAAATCGCTACCTACTCCGTATAGAATTTGTAAATGCGTGATTGAATAATTTTAATTTGAATTTTTGAATGCGTGAATAATACTGAAATGTTGACACACAAAACAACACGACACTGAATCAGCGTATCCTTAAATTAATTCTTATTTATTTTCCTTATATACATCAAATATACAAATAGATAAATAATAGGTAACTTGTGAATTCAGAAGTATGAACTCCGTGATCATACAGAAGGCTATGATAGTTAACTATTAATTAACATAATAATTACGAGACTTCTATTAATTAACGCCGCATTTGTAGAGCACTACCATTGATGAAACCACATACCTAAATTAAAGGAAAAACCAGACAAACTGTGCCGAAAACAAAATAGTCAATTAAAAATAAACTTTACCTTACAGCGATATTATAGGTAACTAACACAGACACGTCCGCACACTTCGGCAACCGAAACACGACTGAGGCTATGAGCTTTACTTCGAGTTAAACAGGTCACAGCGTCCTCTAGAGGCTTATCAGCTAGGTTCAATGGCAATTGTAGAGCTTACGTAAGGAAAGGATGTATTAAACGTGAGTGATAGTTGATAGATAGATACTTACCTATTAGATAAGGTTAATAAGGAATGACATGATGAATGTTCGTGATGATTAAGATGCTTAAATGTGGTCAGTTTAATGGCGAACGAAGAATCGTTCGCCATTAAACTGAGCACATTTAATTTTTTTTTCAAACGTAAAAATCGTGGACTAAAACCGTCATAGGAATCTATACTAATATTATAGAACTGAAGAGTTTGTTTGTTTGAATACACTTAACTCAAAAACCGCTGGTCCAAATTACGAAATCTGTACTTTCTACTTTACCAACTAACTTTGATTGCTACGCTGGCTGGTAAGCGTTTCCCCCAAGACCAGTAATAGGTTTAATTGGGGAGTTCCGTGCAAAATAATGAGACATAATGCAAATTAGATTTTTTTTGTTAGATTATTATGGATAATAGTGTACTTTTTAAATCATTCATGTAATAAATAAATAAATAAAAAAAAAAAATGGTTTATTTCGGACAACTTAATCCATATGTTGTTAGGAGCACACAAAAAGTAGTAAGAAACATTTTAGATAACTTGTTTATATATTGAGTAATAATCATTCTCCGGATACATGTTTCGTAAAAAACGCTCGAAGACCTGTTTTCTCAACTCTAATTTGTAGATTATAATGAATATGGGCGATCAAACTATTTTTTATTATGTTACGTATATCCTATTCTTCATTTAGAGTAGAGTACATTTTCGTTAAATGCTTTTATTCTAAAGATATACCGAATTTAATATCGACCGAAAATGCTTCGAAAGAAACCTCAATAACTCCGAAGTTCTAAATCAATGGGACGTCATATTTATATCAAAATATTTATCAACATTTGCTTAAACTATGATATTAATTTTAATTTGTAGAACGGTTTTGGTAATTTTTTATGAATAGAATAAAACTACCATAATTTAGTAGTTTTTTCATGCCGGCGGCGATTTCGATTTAGTACCGCGCGAGCGCTTGTCGAGGTCGGACCTATGTCGGTTGTTCTTGAATAAAATATAGAAATATTTCGTAAAATGTCAGTGTGTGGGACTGTCAATTGCTGTAAAAACGCTGTTAGTGTGCGTGTATGTGTTATTGCGATACTACGACCGACATAAGTTGATCCGTTGATAACGATGAATTGTTATTTTTATTGATAACGGTCAATTGTTGTTGTTGCTGGCCTAAGAATTGTACCACTTGTTGCTGGCCTAAGAATTGTACCACATAATTGTCATCTTGTTTAACCTTATTTATTTGGAGGTTATGCTGTAGGATGTGGATTGCATATCTAAAGTTATCTATCCTAATTAAAAAACAACAAGGCAACTTTTTTTGGTGAAACCGTCCAACGACTAAATGTAATTATGCCTATGATTTTTTTAGATTATGACTAACTTGCCGACCCGCCGACAGCTGCGCTTGCGTTTTTACGTTATTTACTAGTTTATGTTTTATAGCCTTTTTCGATCATTTTACTATCCAACACTGAAATCATATTTTTAATCGGACCCGCGGTTTCTGAGTAGCACGTCAAACAAATAAACAAGCAATCTCCTCAGCTTGATAATTGTAGTATAGATTTCCATAATATTTATTACAAAGAAAATATTCCGTAATTTTTTGTTCTTATTTTTACCGAGTATCCAATATGTAAACAATAAATAATGTACCTTTCTAATAAATATATTATTTATTGTAAACATTAAATATGAATAGTAAAACCATTCTAAAAATGAACTTCCCTCCACAAAACCGTGATGATTTCAACGTGTGAGAGGAAATACAGAAAAACAGAATACACAGAAAAAAAATACAGAATTCGGTAGAGGGGCGTTCATTTTAGAAATGGTTTTACTATACCTTTCTAATAAATACAGGGCGTCCCAAAGTTATGGGCCATGGAGGGGAAGTACCTTAAATATCGTAGATAGTGAATTTTGCTCAAACAAGACTTCATTTTATTTTTAAGTTAGTAATTCTGCATTCATTGATTTTCTAAAAATTACTTGCTTTGTCTGGGAATCGAACCGACTTACATGTAGAAAAAAAATACTCGATTTTTATGATACCAATCGAAAGAATAGCTAAAAAATAATAACTCTGCTTAAGTAACATAGTATTTTAAAAGAAAGGAACAACGTGAAATTAATTATTTTAATCAAATAAAAAACATGAAACATTTTTTTTTGTAAATTAATTAATTAAATTACTTACTTTTTAAAATAAAATGAAGTCTTCTTTGAGCAAAATTCACTATCAACGATATACATGGTACTTCCCCTTCATGGCCCATAATTTTGGGACGCCCTGTATATAAAATAACACCCCTATTCACGTTCCCACTGCTGGGATAGGGACTTCTCTCTTGACGAGATAGATTAGGCCTTAATTCACCACGCTGGCCAAGTGCGGGTTGGTTTTTTTTTAATATAATAAATGAAATATTTTCAATAAGTTCGTAATAAAATAAAAATAAATAGTTTATCAAAATAAAAATATAATGGGAATTATTCAAGATGACATAATTATGTAGATAAATGGATATTCTACATCTGTCTATGACAATGTAGATAAATGGATACCAATAAATATAAAAATAAATATAAAGTTCGAAACTACAAAAATAATACCGAAACATAATTAAAACCTTCATTAACGAAACTTTTATTTATTCAAACACAAATATACCATCTAACAAAACAAGCAACTTATATATCTATAATATAATTTATTTGTTTTGTTATAATTAGAATTTGTATTTAGTCCGTTCAATTTAGACTTTCGAATTTACATCAAGTCCCAACATTCGACAAAAAAAAACATTTCATTACAAACCTACACACCAAATTTCAGAAGAATCGGTTTAAAAATGAGCCCATAAGATGAAATGAATGAGGACATTTAACTTCAATAAGACTATTTTCAGTTTTATTCTTATATAGATAATTATTAATCATGAATGTTTTAATATAAAATTATGTACTTAATTGATTTCAAATAATCAATCAGATTTAAAATAAATATTGATATTATTAAGATAAAACATAATTGATTCAAATATTGAAATAAAAATATCCGCCATTTTGAATTTAGGAAAATATATTAAACACCTATCAATTAAATAAAAACATTAATATAATAATTATTTCAGAATGAAACTGAAAAAAATCCACTCAATAAAATGGAATTTATTTGATGCCATTTTCTACAGATCTAAAATAAAATTATTAGTTAGTATATTTGTATGTTTTAGATCGACGAAGTATCAAGATCATTTAGTATTTTTCATAGAATTCGCGTGACGCGCCGGTCACGTGGTGCATAAAATATCCAATTTAGCAAAACATCGCCCGGTTACAAGGCTCTTAAACAGCGTGAGTTTTACGTCCTCGGTACTAGTCGGTACAACGGGAAAATCTGCGAGCCACCATATTACCTCTTACTGCAAGAGCTCTACGCTCCCTCTCAATGTCCGCATCGTCTTTGAGGTTGTCGGTAATTATATGCCCCAAGTATTTGAATTTAGACACTCTTTTAATATTCAATCCATTTAGAGCAATATGATGAGTGTTAATGGTACAATTACCGACAGCCCCAAAGACCATGCACTCCGTTTTTTTTACATTATACAAGAGGCCGTGCTCAGTAGCGTACATTTCACACAAACTTAACATTTCTCTCAGACCACCCACCGTTGGACTGAGGAGCACCATGTCGTCTGCGTAACTTAAGTTATTGGTACTAACACCATCTATACTACAGCCGACACGCATGCTACTCAACCCCACGATGAGATCATTCACATAAATGTTGAAAAGGTTTGGTGAACTTAACCCAGAAAGTGAATTTGCCCATCTCACAAAGTTGGTTTGATTGCCGTACCAATACTGGAACAACTTCCGTATTTCTGCCGGTACACCTCTGCTCTCTAACTTACTCCAGAGCACCTCGTACGAGACGAGGTCAAACGCCTTGGATAAGTCTAGAAAGCAGGCGTATACCGGCGTTTTACGGCTGGTGTAATACTGGACAGTGTGCTTCAGACTAACGATTGCGCTTTCAGTAGAAAGTCCGGATCGAAATCCGAACTGAGCGTCATGTAAGTTCGAGTATTGGTCTAAGTAAGAATTAAGCAAACTGTCCAGTACTTTGGCAATTACTGTAGCTAGTGAGATAGGCCGGTAATTCTTCTTATCCGAGATGTCCCCCGTTCTGTCCTTCACAATAGGTACAACAATAGTTTTCATCAGTTCATGTGGTAAATATGAGTGACTCATGCACATTGTGAAGAACAGGGCGAGAACCCTCGGTAAATGAAAACCTTCCAGTTTCAAGTGCTCTACGCTGAGACCATCGTGTCCGGGAGATTTCCCACCAGTCATTTTGTTTAGAGCCAATCTTATCTCCTTAGCAGTGAAACACATCATCAACGACGGTGGGTTATCCCCCGTACATTTTGGTTCAGCATTGGAGGGAGTTGTGAGCATTGTGGGAGAGTGTAATAATTTTCACAGTAAAATAAAAAATATTGCTGACGCGGGATTATGATTATGACACTAACGGTACGTTCACACGGAGACAAGATTTCCCGAATCTTATTTTCATCGGATCGGGAAAAAACCTAATGTTGTTCTCATGTGCGGTACGTTCACACGGAGACACGATTTTCTCTACCGAATCGGTTTTTTGCAGGATTCGGTTTAGTGGCCTATGTATTTCAATGAAGGAGTTCACACGAGCATTCGGTTTCAAGATACGACAAAAAACCGAATCCTGCTGAAGTTGACATCCGATTGTGCGACTACAAACCGATCCGGTTTTCAATTCTTTTTCCACCTTTTTCAAAAGATTATCAAATGTAGGTATAGGAATTAAAAGTATTAAATTATCATTCAAGGAAGTAGTTAAAAAAAATTTGTGTATCATTCCTTAACTGCTGCATTAGAGTTGTAAAGGCACCAACTGTTGATCTTCTTTGTACTATTGGGTTTAACAACAATCTTTTTCTACGACGCTGACGGCGATAATACCAGTATAGTATAGCAACACTGTTCACGTCCATCGCTTCCAAATCAACGTGTGAGCGCGCTCTTGCGAATACAACATTCGGTTTAATCCAGATCCGATGAAAATAAGATTCGGGAAATCGTGTCTCCGTGTGAACGTACCGTTCGGTTTCAAGATCCGACAAAAAACCGAATCTTCCCCTCGTGTGAACGCATGTATTAAATGCCCTATACCACTGCATCGGATCTGGATTTTGCAGTATCAGTATATACAAACCGGATCGGTTTGTAGTCGCACAATCGGATGTCAACTTCAGCAGGATTCGGTTTTTTGTCGTATCTTGAAACCGAATGCTCGTGTGAACTCCTTCATTGAAATACATAGGCCACTAAACCGTATCCTGCAAAAAACCGATTCGGTAGAGAAAATCGTGTCTCCGTGTGAACGTACCGTAAGACCTACACTAATCTTCGAATTTTAGAATATTCTAAAGGTGTACATTGAACATAATGCAACATTTATTCTTCACAATCCAAAAACTGAATATTCCGCGTAAAGTGCCAAAGAAGAAACAGGTTTTACCAGAGTAACATACCGTTATGGTTTGCTTTGGTGGTTAAGGCGCTAATTAGTACAGATTGGAGACATACCTTTAGGTACAAGACTGGTAGAAGTAACTATAAATTTGAGTTAAACTACTGTTCATGTAGGTGTGTATAAAAACTCAACAAAATAAATGACATTGGTGTCGATTCTCTTGTTGCATTCACTAAACTAAACTAGCGATCTAATGGCCTCTACACACCAAAGCCGGCGGCCCGCCGGCACAGCCCGCCGGCTTAATGCCGGCGGGTTAGCCCGCCGGCTTCAGAATGTCCAAGCCGCACGACTTTGCCGGCGGCAATGCCGGCGGCACGACAGCCCCGGCATGTGGTGTTCTAGTAATGAAGAATGTTACTAGGTATGCCAAATCGCTTGAAATGTTGTATCAGTAAAGCCTGCATGTATACAAATATACTATAGTCCGGGATCCGTAGTACATTGGAATCAAGTGATTACTAACAAGCTAATTTTTCGTGAGTAGCTTAATTTTAATGAGACGCCCAAAAATATCCTATACTCAACTTTTGATTGTGGTAGCTAACAGAGATATCGAGGATTAAATATGTCGATTTGATGATCCAAAAAAATTGATAAGTAACCGGTTGTTTTTTAGTTATATCGTAAGATAATGATCTAAATTATATGAAAAAATATTTGTCCTACAAAACCTATGGTTTGATCAAAGAGTCCCCCATTTCCAAAATGTATCGAAAACGAGGTCAAAATAAATGATTACTAACCAGCTGATTTTTTGTTGTATACTTAATTAATATTTATAAAATCTAACGGACATATTGTCCGACAAATTTCGTGGTACGTTATCCCGGTCCTACGGTCCAAAGTTGTAGTACACATCCTCGATGTAAAAATAATTACTATCAAGCTGAATTTTCGTGAATAGCTTCGTTTCGATGAGACGCCCAATAATATCCTATACCCCACTTTTGATTGTGGTAGCTAACAGAGATATCAAGGATTAAATATGTCGATTTGATGATCCAAAAAAAATGATTACTAACCGGTTGTTTTTTAGTTATATCGTAAGATAATGATCTAAATTATATGAAAAAATATTTGTCCTACAAAACCTATGGTTTGATCAAAGAGTCCCCCATTTCCAAAATGTATCGAAAACGAGGTCACAATAGATTATTACCAACCAGTCATAATAACTTATTTTTAGGGTCCCATAGCCAAATGGCAAAAACGGAACCTTTATAGATTCGTCATGTCTGTCCATCCGTCCGTCTGTCCGTCCGTCCGTATGTCACAGCCATTTTACTTCGAAACTATAAAAGCTAAACTGTTCAAATTGTTACGTAGATGTAGTGTGTGAACCGCACTAAGATTTTAAATAAAATATTTAAAAAATCCATATAAAGAAAACTATATATCTATGAAAAGGTCTTTATAAATCATATTGAAGTTTCCAACAGCATTTATTTCTAAACTAAATGATTCGCACGAGAGACTCTGTGAAGGAAAAATGAGTGTGGGGGGTAGGTACACTAACTTCCAACTTCAAAAATACGAAAATGATAAAACTAAAATGAATATTTAATGTACAGTACCACTAAATCTACCAACGAAAATTGGTTTGAACGAGATCTACCAAGTAGTTTATTAATAATATGTAAATAATTGCTGCGGAAGCCTACATGGGAGAGTCCGACTCGCACTTGGCAAATATTATTTGTTCTATTTCTTTAGTTTAAATAAATGTTGACTTTTAGTTTGATTAAACTCAACAATAAGTTATACGGCGGTACGCATGCGTACCGTACATTAGAGTTTTATTTTATCTTGACAAATAATTTCAAGAAATATTTTTTGCGCTGCAGAATACACTCCATAATAATTATGGAGTGTTTTCTGTGTAATTTATTATGTGAAAACCCTACTTATATATATATATATATATAAATACTATAAATAAATATATAAATACTTAATACCTACAATATTTTTTTACCTAGATAACTATAAAATAAAGTTATTTAAATTTAAAAAAATCACTATCTTATCCATAATCACAAAAAGAACTCTCTTTCGGAGGATCGAACTCGGTGACGCACAGTCACCGTTCCAGTGACAGGAGTTCGATCCTTGCCATTACGCCAACTGAGTAGATGCGATAACAGACGAAATATGTCTTCGATATAATTACAAATTATATTTTATTGCGGGTGTGTTGTTACACTGACGCCGACTTAACTTTCTATGTTACAAATAGGCAAACTTAAAAATTACAATTCTTGTCGGACTAGCGATACCTACCTGTTTTTTTGTAGGACATTGTTACATTTGGGCAAGGAACACACTAACCTATTCAGTAATATTTTTGTCCTACAGTTACTAATGAGATAATTGGTCTTGTGGTATTAACAATGTCTAGGCGTAGGACCGGGATAACGTACCACGAAATTTGTCGGACAATATGTCCGTTAGATTTTATAAATATTAATTAAGTATACAACAAAAAATCAGCTGGTTAGTAATCATTTATTTTGACCTCGTTTTCGATACATTTTGGAAATGGGGGACTCTTTGATCAAACCATAGGTTTTGTAGGACAAATATTTTTTCATATAATTTAGATCATTATCTTACGATATAACTAAAAAACAACCGGTTACTTATCAATTTTTTTGGATCATCAAATCGACATATTTAATCCTCGATATCTCTGTTAGCTACCACAATCAAAAGTTGAGTATAGGATATTTTTGGGCGTCTCATTAAAATTAAGCTACTCACGAAAAATTAGCTTGTTAGTAATCACTTGATTCCAATGTACTACGGATCCCGGACTACTAGTTTTTGTTTAGTTAAAAAGTACCTAGTAGTTTTGATTTTATAGGCATTCAAAGTTTCGAAAAATATCGAGTCTCGCTAACAGTCACGTGAGCGCTTGTGACGTAATACCACAACTTCGCGCGGCCTACGGCCCGCTTAGTATCGCCAGCAGATTATAGTAGTAGTGCAACAGCTTGCGCAGTATTTTGATGTGTTTTCGTCCGCGTATTAAATTAATAGTTTAATAGTAGTACTTAAATATTATTCGATTGATAAAATGGATGAAGATAACTCAAATAGTAGAAGTACCTACCATTAAACTTTGACGTTAAAGACATTAAATATGTATTAAAGTTTTGTTGCTATTGGTAGGTACGTAAGTATTTATTTATATATAGGTAGGTACCACTCTTCTTAGTAAATTTAAATGAACAATACATTGATTTATGGCAAACTAGCTTCTTAGTAAATTTAAATGAACAATATATTGATTTATTGCAAACTAGCTTCCTCCAGTCTTCGGCCCCGTTTTCCTCAAGAACTGTACATTTTCATAGGATTAAAAGTAGCCTATGTGTTATCGTCGTCGTACGGTTACAACTTGTTTTACTTCTAAATCGGAAACTAATTGATGTATCGAAGTAATTCTTTCACGCGTATTTTTTATATTAGACATAGAATATGGAGTGCTAATAATCAAAATTAGGTAACATTCTTTATTGCCAAATACGTCACTACTCTATGAAAGCCGGCGGGCAACTGACTGAGTGAGTGGAGAGGGATGCCGGCGGCCTGACCCGCCGGCATGATTGTAAAAAATAAGGCCGGCGGGTTGGGCCGCCGGGCTGTGCCGGCGGGCGGTGTGTAGAGCGCTTAAAATCAGAATTATAGTTTAGTGATTCGTAAAAGCTATTCTGTTGATACGTCGAACTAAATTATAAATCGGTCTTGACAGTACTAAACACTCACTAAATTAAGTGAGTAGTGATGAGCCTTTTCTACTGAAATGTTAACCGACTTATTACATCTGTGGTAGAGAATGCAAAAATTTGCATATTCTGTGATTTCGGTCTCAGTAATGTCACGGGGACTTGCTCAAACTATTACATATTTTTAGCGAAAGTGTAGTTTCATTTCACATTTTTACCTACTTCTCTTTCTAATTTTTCATTTTATTTTCATGCTTCGTTTTTATAGCATAAAAATTTGGTTACGTGAACAAACCGAATCAAAATGAACAACAGCCACACCGAGTGTTAAAAATATTTATTTATCTAAAAAATAAATATGGAACCTACCACAACACGTAAACGGGCTAACAAACGCCAGCTAAATTAATGATTGGGCGGCTACACCATAATTTGGAGATGGCAAGAGGTAACACCCTGTTTTGTAATTTTATTGTTTGATTTTACTTGTAAACAGACAGCTAAGTGTTTTGTCTTACTAAAACTATACCTAACCGTTTAAGGCAATCAAGCAGATGCAGCAGTTATCGCATTTTAGGTAGCTCTGTCCAACGATCTCAACAATGAATGTTTGTTTATTTTATAGGTTTGGAATGTGTGGGTGGCGAAAGTAAAAACCAAAGCTCGTAAACTAAGATCATCAATGAATGCCACAGGCAGTGGACCAGCCGCAGGCGCAGATTTCTCAGATTTGGATACAAAGATTTTGGAAATTGTTGGATCTGCATCTGTCTGGGGTTTCAGTGTCCTTGAAGTGGTAAGTAATCATGTTATGTTATCTTAGAAAAAGATATTTGTCAGATTAAAACAAACCAATGGTGTCAATAAGTTTGGCTCAGGAGTGAATATAATATAATATTTAATCATGTTATCATATCATTATCAGAAACTAATGAGTTTTACAGTTTAGCTCCGATTTCAGAGATGTATTGGGATATTTTGATGTGCAAGCTATTACTACGTACAATTTTTTTCAAATTTTTGACTTTTTTTAGGGAATCCAGCCTGCCAGTCAGTCCACCTTCGCCAAACCCACAAACGGAGACCATGCCGCCATTCATGCAAAGTCCCGAACATCATACAGGAGCGGAAGAGGCTGTGATGTCGACTCGCCGATTAACCAGGCGCAGACTACTACGGCGATTTTTACGCATTATCAGAAAAACGCAAAGAATAAATATAAATTTAAATACAAACTTTGATGTGTTTTGGTATGTGACCCTCCAATAGTCTGGGATCATTTAATTTATTAATTAAAATTATGGCACCAGAATTGGGGAGCCTAAAGAGCTTCCGAAATTTTTCTTCCGACAATTCAAACGGATTAGATAAATCTCTCAGCTATTCTAACTTTTTCTATCTTGGTATTTCCTAAAATATTTGAATTGTTAGGTTATTTCAAGTTTTATGTTTAAAAAAGGCTCACGATCTTTTCAAAGAAATACCTTTACAAAAAATCAATAATCGCTGCTACGACATATTCCTCCATTATCACCTATATTTTTCTCAACAAAGTTATTAGACAAATTATAATCGTCACCTTTTAGATGGCCACTAATTTTAGTCAAATAACTCTAATTTTAGGTCTAATTTGACATAAAAAATGTACAACAGAATAGCAAAACACAACTAAAATGTAATTTGAGTAACTTAGAGCTGTCAAACTATAGTTAGTCCTTTTTAGTTTAATCCATCATTGCTAGAATGGGAAAAGACGTTTGACAGGCACTAAACCTAATTTTAAGTTAGTTTAGTCTAGTTGGCGACATCAGAATCGACACCATTATACAGGGTGATTGGTAGATGGGTGCAAAGCTTCTAGAGGATGGTAGTGTGGACTATTTGGAACCATTTAAGCCATAGTTGTCTTAACCGAAGTCGGACTATTTTTTTTTAATGAATTTTTTACGGGATACAAGGAAAATACCCAAAATTTTACAGTTAGTTGCTAATAACTGCCAGTTTAAAAGGCCAGTTAATTATTTTTTGTTTAATTTAAGTTAATCTATGTGTAAGCAATCTACCAAAACTTGTTCTTAGGTATCTGAGTCATTAGCCATTTTTTTACAGACATTTCAAACTTACGAAAATGTTCTGCGATTTACGAAAACCATTTTTGACGTTGTTTTAAAAAAAAACTAATGGTGCTATTTTTGTTCAAACCTTTTTAAAAACATGTGTGGTTATTACTCTTTCTTTTGAGGTATCAATTAGGCGAATATCTCAAAAAATATTGAAATTATGATCCAAAAACCAAATTGAGGGAGAAAATTCAAGGCAACTTTAATGAAAAAATAGGCAGATTATCGAATTGCTGAAAGTGACATACACCACGTGGAATGTGGAGTCAACCCAGGCAGACGCAATCCTAACGTCAGTTGGTCAGTTTTAAATATTAGGACACCTCTACGAGCATTGGAAGATCGTTTTGAAGAAATCCCAAATAATTATTACCATTTAAGGTATCTGGTAAGAAGTGGGGCCCAATCAAAGTTCTGCCAATTACTCCAGCCCACACACTGACAGAGAATTTCCTCTGTACTGACACCTGCTTTTTCCAGTATGGATTTCTGCCCTTGTTGGCCTGTTGGTGAAGGTTGTAAAAGTTTGTTATGCCCTCTCTGGAAAATTTACTTTTATTTGTCCACAAGATTGATTTTAAGAATCACGCATTGAAGATGCGTTGATGTCTCTGTTGAGGAGAAAACGGCAGAATTGGATTATTTTCCCGGTATCTTGCTCTTCCAAACCTGGCAGACCCGGGCCATGGAATAAATACTTATCATTTTTGTGCATACTCCACAAACATATCTTCTATTGTGAAATGTTAAGATTTTGAGCTACTACGCTAGTGATGGTAGTAGGATCCGCTTAGAATGCTGCCAAAATCTATTCCTCGACCTTAGAATTGTGTCTGCTTATCTTATTATCTCTGAATCTGGAGTCATACACACATAAACCACTTATTTATGCAACTTTCAGCAATTCGGTAATTTGCTTTTTTTCATTAAAGTTGGCTTAAATTTTCTCCCTCAATTTGGTTTTTGTATCATAATTTCAAAATTTTCTGAGATATCCTCTTAATTAATACCCCAAAAGAAAGAGTAATAACCACACATGTTTTTAAAAAGATATGAACAAAAATAGCACCATTAGTTTTTTTATTAAACAACGTCAAAAATGGTTTTCGTAAATCGCAGAACATTTTCGTAAGTTTGAAATGTCTGTAAAAAAATGGCTAATGACTCAGATACCTAAGAACAAGTTTTGGTAGATTGCTTACACATAGCTTAACTTAAATTAAACAAAAAATAACTAACTGGCCTTTTAAACTGGCAGTTATTAGCAACTAACTGTAAAATTTTGGGTATTTTCCTTGTATCCCGTAAAAAATTCATAAAAAAAAATAGTCCGACTTCGGTTAAGACAACTATGGCTTAAATGGTTCCAAATAGTCCACACTACCATCCCCTAGAAGCTTTGCACCCATCTACCAATCACCCTGTATGTTTAAATTATATCTAAATTTAAGAAATTAAGCACCTATGATGGTGGTTATTCATTTATGGCATTGTCAGGACTGGACTATATAGAAATTTGGTCCCTACATGGGAAGTACATACCTACCAAAACAAATTTAAGGTATAATTAAGTATTTCACTCGTCAAATTAGTTTACTCAACTGGATTTTTTTTCTGAGATAATAAACATACAAAAAATATACAGTTGACTTGAGAACTACCTCTTTTTTTTGAAGTTGGTTAAAAGAAGTTAGAAGACTACTTAATAATTACTTAATAATTTAATATTTTTCAACTATAATCTATAATTTTTGGCATCCTTCGATTGAGACATGTAATAAATGCCTATAATTAGAATTATCATCTTCATTCAAATCTATTTGTGTTCACACATGCTACAGTTGGCAAATGAATACATTTTATAGTAACTAATACGAGCATGTCTGCTACATGCTAGTTTACTTTGACTAAACTAGGTACAATAATTTGTTATTATTCGAGAGCAGGTTCACACTATGTTATAGTTTAGACAACATTGAATAAGTTTGTTGATCTTGTTATATTATAAATACATTTTATAATTGGTAATTTATTAATGGTTTTAACAACAGTAATTATTCAACACTTCTAGGCACAATATCTAATTTAATAGCTGTTAAATAAAATATTATGAATGTATGTAAACTATGTAATATGGAGTGATAAAGATTAAAATATCTAGTTAATAGCAATGCTGAGACCTTGATAAACTTAATGAGGTCAATGACAGTAAGTTTGTTGTTAAAAATTAATTGGGTATTAAGTAAGTGCAAAAATATTGTTGTATTACCTATGGTCATAATATGGTTTATTTGGCAACCTTAGTATGCTGCCTTAGAATTCAAAAAGTGCCATAAGAATTTTAGATAAATTTCAGTCTAATTAGATAGGTAGTAGAGTTTTCATAAAAGTTCCATTGCTTCACAAGCCAATAGCTGCTACCTACAAGTAGTCCAAACATAAAATAAGTAGGTAATTTCCTACAAATTAAGTATAATATAAGCACTTACCTAAGGTAGAATTACAGTAGGTACACTACCTTTTTTTATTATTTTTGGATCTACCTTTGAAGGCAGCCTTTTATGGTGAAATAGAATAAACTTATTTTCATGAAACTATTTTTTAGAAATAAGGAGTAAGTGATAAGAATTGTTAATAGAAGAAATAAGACGTATTAACGCAGCAGTTGCAGAATATGTTCAATAGAGTTTACCTGGCTCAATTAGAATATAACCAAGGATAACCCCATTAGTTTATTTACCTCTTAATTCATGAAATATATATTTACAATAATATTTAAAAACTTACCGGCTTGTTCCAGGATATGAAAGAGTTTGAAATATTATTCGATTTCGTATTATTATTTTCAAAAATGATTACACAAGTTTCAAACGCGCAATAGGTAGGTTACTGAGTGCTGCCACTGCCAGATTTTACCTTGTTATTATGGTAGTAAGGGTAGAAAAAAATTAGTAGATTTACGAAATTCTCAGATTAATGCAATAAATAAATAATCAATCAATGATTTGTAAAGACCCACTACGGTTCGATTCTCAAGTACATTTTTTTTCCTGGGTAGGTACGAGTATGTACGATTTCCTGGGAGTATATTTTCTTTTGTTGGAAATTGGATTGATTGTTCAGTAGAGTTTGACTTTGACTAGTTTGACTTGACAGCCTGATCTTACAGTGACATAGTGATGATGACAGAAGAACAGACGGTGCGGTGGCTTGTCTCTGTTGTTGTGATTGTAATATATTGTATTTTGTATTTTCCAACTTTTCTTCATATTTTTTCTTGAGGTTAACAGACAAAAACAACATATTTTAAGGTCTCAAGTGACTGAAGGCGAAGACTTTTGCAACGGATTTACGTTTAACAAGATGAGTTTAGAACTACGTAAAAATATTCAGGACTGTTGCCGAACGTGCTTGAATGATAATTCAAATAGAATGTATAATATTTTTGAAGAAAGAGAAGATAGCCTATCTATTGTGCAAATCTTGTCTATGTTCACAGACATCAATGTAAGTCTACACAGCAGTTAAAACGTAGTGATTATATTCTCTTTGCAGCAGTTTGTCTGCAGGAATAATGCAGGTTGCTCAGAGTATGTAGCGTGAACCTTTTTTATAAGCGTCCGCGTCCTTTTTTTGTGCTAACACTAACATAATAATTGTAGGCATAAAAAACCCGCGCCGTAGTGCTAGTTTATTTATTTCATTAAAAGGTCATCAACAAAAGACTCACTTAATCCACACATAACATTGTAACTATACCATATATTTTGTTTAGTTTTTGTTCCATAGTTCCATGTTCATAGTTATTTTGTTCGAACAACTTGTGACTATTTTCCTAATTTTAATCCTAATTTGTTTGCGTTAAGTTTTTATGATTTGTCTGTGTGTGTAAAAGATATGTTCTCCAAGCCACTCATAAAATAATCTCATTAATAGTATGACTATCTTTATTTTCAGGTCCTACCAGAGGATTTACTGCCAAATAATTTATGTAGCAGTTGTTACAATTGTCTGACAAATTTCTATGACTTTAAGAAACTTGCAGAAAAAGTAGATTTAAAACTGCGACAATATTATCATAACCCACCAGTAGAGTCATTGGACCAGAAAAAAAAAACTTGCAAAAATAGTTTTGAAATTTCCATCAAAAATGAGGAATTAAGTGAACCAGAAGGTTACTCATTTTCAGATCTTAAAGAAATAAAAGAGGATTCCAATGATAGTGACAATTATCCACTTAGTAATATAATAGGTTCACTCTCTGAATATAATTTAGAGACAAGCAGAGAACTAAAATCACAAACATACTCAAAGATTTTATTGAGGTGTTCAAAATGCCCAAAGACATTTAAAGATGCTGAAAAATTCGAGAAGCATTCTCAGCTACATGAAAAAGATGAGACAGAGCCTATCAGATGTGATGTTTGTACGTTATCATTCAGATCTTTGAACTCATTGAATGCTCATAAGAGGATACATGTCCCCAAAGGAAGAGTTCTGATGTGTCAACATTGTGGCAAAGTGTTTAAAAAACTCAGCCATTTACGAAGGCATGAAGCTTCTCATGACATCAATAAAAACTTTAAATGCTCGAAATGTTCAAAGTCTTATCACTTAGAAAGTTCTTTGGCTGAGCACATGCTAAAACATAATGGAATGAAACCTCATGCATGTCCGATCTGTCCGAAAACCTTTGCCCATTTATCAGTTTTAAGCAACCACATCCGGTACCACACTCAAGGTAAAGTCTATCTGTGTCCAACTTGTGGAAAACGCTTTAATTCTTGTACAAATTTGAAACAACATGCTAGGAGGCATACGGGGATTAAACAATTTAGCTGTAGTTTGTGTCCCGGAATGTTTTATAGCAAAGGTTGGTACTAATTGTGTAGTTTACTTTTAATGTACAGGTGGGCTTATTGCTAAGCCATTTAATAATGGCGTTTAAATTATATGTAGTTTTAAAACAACTTGACTAAAACATTTAGTATATTCTTTGGTTTAGAAATTCTGTAAGATTGTTCAGAAAGTCATATATTTAAACTGTTACAAACAAAAATGAATAAGTTTCAACAGCCTACTATACTTTACTCTTATGTTTTCAGGGGAGGTGCAAAAGCATGAGAAAACTCACTCAGGCATGAAACCATATAGTTGTGAAAAATGCGAGGCTACATTCACGGCACCTAATTCACTCAAAAAGCACATGATGAAACATCTTAATATTAAACAGTATCAGTGTGACACTTGCCCTATGAAGTTAGTTTCCCATTAAGTTTTATTTTACACACACACACATATCTATCTTATACAGGATAAAATAAAATTGCCATTAAATAATCAAATAACAAAGAAAAGAGTCAATCTTAAATATGTCAAAACAATAATCAAAGCTCGAGCAGACTGGATGCGTTTACGTACACGTAAGAGTAGACGTACACGTACCACTGAGTTGTAATGTATGAGACTGTATGAGACAAGGCACACCGCTTAACGTAGACGTCCGCGTTTACCTAATTAAAAAGTTAATGAAGAAAATTTTTAGCCTTCAGCTTCCTTTGCGTAAAATTTGGGGTACCAAAATCCCATATAGGTAGAGAATATCTTGTATACTCACTGTATGACCTGATGTTGAATTTGTATAAATAAATCATAATAAATTGCTGGACAAATTAGGGGATAAATAACCATAGTCTTGAAAAGTTAACATGAATTTTTATTTTACATCCAAAGTAGTTATAAATATTATAATATAAGGTTACATTTAGGAACCTTTTATCACGTGATAAAAATATAATTTATTTTATTACAGATTTTTGTTAAAAGAGCAGCTCAAGATTCACTATCGCAAACATACTGGAGAGAAGCCATATCACTGTGACCTGTGTGAACGGGCCTTTACCCAGAGCGGCGACTTACTCAAGCATAAGCGGGCGCATCTCGGAGTTAATTTATACAAGTAAGTTAAAATAATAAATAAATAAATAATAAATATTGCTGGACAATTCACACGGCAACAGCTAGTTACTTTAGTTTATAATAAAAAAAGACTTTGTGTGGCGCAGCGGGCGAAGGTCTACCTGCGACGCAAGAGGTTGCGGGTTCGATTGCAAACTTATTACCACCTCGGCACAACAAATTGTATGATCTGCAAAATATTTGTTCCTGATGTCTAGGTGATAGGTATAAATGTATAATAAAAAAATCTATCTGTGTATGAATATCCTATTATTATATCAGAAATTTAGCACCCGTAACACAAGCTAGATGTTGCTGTGTGAATTTATTTTATAAAATAAAATTCTGAATTTGTTGCGTAGGTGCCAGCCTTAGAATAGTACCACCGCATCTCTAACCTGTTCGAAACCTGGTCGAACCGGCTACGGGATTTATATACCAGAAAGGCAGCGTCATTCTGTGTTATGTACCAACTTAAAGGCGATTACCAACCCGCCTGGTAAGCGTGGTACAAAATCCACCAAGAGCAATGGCTATTGGGGAAACCAGTGGGACATTACGCAATTTGGTTTAATAAGATGATAGATCATAATCTTACATTTTCTGTGTTCTAACACCCATTTTCCTTTTCAGATGTGACCAGTGTTCCGAGAGTTTTAGACTGAAGATTGAACTTAGGAATCACCTATCTGAACACTATATCTCAGCTAAGCAAGAAACTGTAGACTCAACTAAACCAGATAGCAAAGAAAATGTGGATATAAAGTCTGTGATATTAGTTTCAGAATCATAAATCATTAAATCAGTAATAAAAGTTACAAATTCAAGTTCAAATTATAGATAATGTGAGTTAAATACTTGTTATTAACAATTTTATCATTATATCAGCTTTCGGACGTCCAATGCTGGACATAAATTCATAAATGTTTACCAGTTTAACTTAAATTCAATTCCAATTTCAAAAAGGATATTCCCTGAACGAAATACAGTTTATTTTATAGTAAGTAAATACTAGATTTCCACTCAACTTCACTCGGAAAAGTGAATTCGATGTAGTTTCTATGAAACTATAATTATAATTTAACCAACGTCAAAAAAAATGTGAATGTGATGTACATTATTACAATAAAGTTAAGTTTTACACCTAAAATAGATTATGTTCACTTCTCATTTCCCCATGTTATCTTAGCTAGGTAATTTTTCACTTAAGATGTTTTGAATAATCTTTTTTTTTTTACTTTAAGCACACGATTAACTTTCAAAGTTTCCCAGTTATCGTTTAGTTTTTTAAAGATACTATAAGAATTACTGTCAGTTTGTAATTCGTTCACAGAAAAACTATTATATGGCACTTTATAATATAGTTAATGTATCAGAATAACACATAGGCTACTTTTTGAAGAGCTGAAGTAGCGCTTAATCGTCTTATCTGTTCAGATCCACGCCTTACGGAAGGTGAAAAGCAAACCGTAAATTAGGTAGTTCAAAACTGTAACGAACGTTGCATGCAACCAACCCAGTTACGCTTGTGAGTAAAGAAAATAAATTAATTAATAGACATCGCGTGCAAGACTCACATGAGGATGAAATCGGAACTAGTTTTAGCGTCATCACCTTAAATCAATTCGTGCATTTAGATCCAAATACAAAGTAAACCTATTTAGTAATCAAGTGCCATTTGGTGCCGGTCTAATTGTACCACCCAAATTGTTCCTGTGGATGTCGTAAGAGCTACTTGAGGATACATAAAGACGGTAACAGCCTCGTGTAGTACCAACTTACTGCGATCGCAAAGTCATAAGTAAAGCGTGGTGTCTACATACACCAATTTCTCCTTATTTATGAATGTTTATTATTTATGAAATAAATTGGAGAGAGAGACCCGCGAGTTAAGAAGTTGATATGACGAATAATTAAAAGAAGAATAAAAAGAAACTGTTAATTTAATATCGTATTTATTGGTTAAACACCTGTTGTTAATGGTGGCCGAAAATGTTGCTGCACATAGGTAAAGTAAAACCATTTTTAAACTGAACGCCCCTCCACCGCGGTTACACGTACATGCAAAAAGGTGTATAGATACAACACACATAAATTGATCTTTGTCATTGGATGTTCAATAACGTATAAGCAAACGGTATCACTTTGACAGACAGATGAGCCAATGTTACAGTAAAGTTGTAGCACGCACACAAGTATAGTCATGCAATACGTATTTCCTCTCACACGTTGAAATTATCACGGTTTTGTGGAGGGGAGTTCATTATAAGTCTGGATCATCTATACGCCAATATCTCTTACCTTTAAGTACACCCATAGAAGTTCTTAGGGTCCGATCTCACTTAGGTGTACTACTTTAGGTGTTGGTTCTGAATTATTCTGTGAACTCTTAACACATTTCAATGCCTGCTCCGTGCCATTAGGGAGCAGAGTGTTAAAATCTGTTAATAAGTAGTAAAACACGTGTTATGGTAGGTGACTTAAGATACTAAATAGTATTTTTAAAGATTCGTGTGAAATCGATTTCAAACCGATACACAACCAGTTCAGTAAACACACAGACAGGCTCCTAAGGTTCTACTTCTACGTAAAGTATAAGTACGTATAGGTGCGAACCTACTGCCTGTCTCACATTCCTCGCGTTAGGTAACGTATGCTATCGGATTATGACATTTCCTCATGCATATAACATCTACTATTATATTCCGTGCTTCGGTCGACGCCTTTAGTTGTGCGCTAGCATTCCTGATGATTAAAAGATGTAGATACGTTAAAGCTGAAGAATTTGTTTGTTTGAACACGATAATTTCAGAAACCGTTGGTCCGATTTGATAAAATAGGTATTTCAGTGTTGTATAGTAGGTACCTACATTTATTGTGCAAGGCTATTGGCTATATTATAAGTGCTTACCTACATATACAATTTTATGTAGATAACGAAAAAGAAAAAGCAAGCGAAGCGAACCCGCAGTTAGTTCTTAGATATTTGACAAATTAAGTGGTTTGTAGTACCTAGAATAATTAATCAGTAGTAATTGATGTTGTAAATATCTGAACGAATCCTTGAATTCTTACCTAGGCTATAAATTATGCTGCAATAAAACCTAAATACCCTTTTAAGCTGTAACATCGCAAATCCAGCTCTAAGCTGTGTCCACAGATAACCTGTGGCTGTGTCAAAGGTCAAACGATACATCGAACCTAAATTATGGCCCTGTGTTCATTTAAGAGTAATGCGACAGTGTCGTTAAATTGAAAACAAGTTGTTTCATTATGTTTCTTATCTTGGTGCAGTAAAGAAGAAAGCTTGGGCTATTCACGTCGTTTGGCACGCCACTAAATGTCCAAAGAAATCGCGAAAATCACAAATCTACGCACAAGAATGGTGTTACAGCTGACCACCACACAATGTCAGAGTAAAGTGGAACTTGACGTGGTTACGGTTCGACTGTGCCCCAAAAAATGCTGAGAGAAGTAAGTACCTATCATAAAGTAGTTAGTAAGTAAGTATCATAATCTATAGCAAATACGTTGGTAGATATCTATAGCTGAAGAGTTTTTTTATTGATTGATCGTTTATTTGTTTGAACGCGCTAATATTTTATTTAATTTAGTATATTCGGAGAACAGGCATGCCCTAGATAACATATGTAACTATAACAAAAAAAAAAACACTAGGGCACATTTATGCCTTCCCTCATATAAGCAAGCAATCTCAGGTACCGCTGGCCGGTTATAAGTGAAAAATTATATCAGTGTTGGATAGAACATTTATCGAGAAATGCTATAGGCATAAACTATAAGTCTGTACGTATAAATACATAAGTAAAAAAACGCAAGCGGAGCTGGTGGCGGGTCGGCTAGTTGTTGATAATAGGCTCTATACACCTTAAATTAGCTTATACAACAGTACCTAACTTTTTAAACCCTGTTATACCTATTGGGAACGCTGTAGTAGTGAAACATTTGAAATAATGATTTCCTAAGAATCAGCCTATTTGGCTGTATCCAGAGAAGAGATCTAGTTAATACGTCGGAGCCAATTAACCAGGGTTCCATAAGATGTTAAAGAGCGCTATTTATTTAGAATAAAAATAAGCGCGCCTAGCATTGAACAATACCTAACCACGGGTCTCTACCCGTTTTGTTTGGTAATAGACTAAGAGCCCGTGATGGCCAGACCTTCCTTTAATTCACAAGCGTGAAAATTCTTTCATGTGTATGTCTAACATAGGTAAGAATAACCCCCAAACATGAAACCTGGATCGCGGTTCCTTTGGGAGATAACAACCTTTTACCTGTTATCTCCCAAAGGAACCGCGATCCAGATTTCATATTTGGGGGTTATTCTTACCTGTGTTAGACATACACATGAAAGAATTTTCACGCTTCAGAATTAAAGGAAGGTCTGGCCATCACGGGCTCTTAGGTTATAACCTTTTTAGTCCGGAATCATATAATGACCAATTGCTAGGTATTTCCCTTCAGCTCCTTTTAAATTTACGATTTAAGTTTAAAATACAAAAGAAAACTTTAAGTTAAGTTAAAGATGACGAAATGCTTAAATTAGTTTTTAGATTTTCCTTGAGCATGTTTTTTTTAACTTTGACAGTGAAGAAATATTGACATTTAGATCTTATCACTATCAAAATAAGAGCCATAACTCGTGTTACGTCACTGTTTTGCAATGGTAGGAAAGAAATAAGTGTGGTAGGGCAAGTCTGGTGCGGTTACGCGCGCAAGCAGCACGCGGTTCGATCATCGATTTGAATCGAATAGTTTTTTTTTCTGAATGGATTTTAATCGCATTAAATTGGTATGTAATTTTTTTACACTGCGGACAATTTAAGTTACTTGATCTTAATTATTTTTTCCCTTAAAATAGAATAATAAAATGTATACCTATATTAAAATTCTATATTCCATAAAAAATCTAAAAACCTGAATAAATATTTTAGAATAGTGTACCTACACCGTAAAACAGTAACACATAATTGAAACTTATTTTATTTACTTAGATATTAAAAATTAAAATTTGCGTTTATTGCGCAGACGATCGATGACGATTTGACGATCGTTTATTGATCCAGATCCATCTTAGTCAATTCCTCCTCTGTCATAGCTCTTTTATAACTTACTCAATAACGTTAAATTAACTCTTAATTTTGCCTATGCGGTTATTTTTTTAAATTGGGTACCTACACATTAAATAATCTAGTTCATTAGGTTGGTATTCTTAGGTCACTTAGAATCCTTACGAAATACTAATAGTTAGATAACCAAGCTTCCTACATAACCTCCTAATGAAATTGAAATATTCAAAAATATATTCTTTAGGTTGGTAAGTATTGAACGTAGTAATTGAGCAACTCAATTAACGTATCATTTCGATTTATTTAAATGCAGGTATTATTTCCTTAAATTATACCTAATTTGGAAATCTACAGAATTTTATTCATTTTCTTTTGGGAAAAATTAAGAGTTAATTTGATTTGATTTTTGAGTCAGTTATAAAGGAGCTGTGACAGACGTCATCTTTATCTAAATATAGGTACTTACCACGAATTATTACAAAACTATTAACGAATAACTTGTTTTAATTGTTGTATAATTACGAGTGCAGTATGAAACGAGTTTGAAACTTATTAGAACCTCGTTTAAAATGTATAAGAACTGACTCCGGTTATACAAAATTACTATACAAATTAATTGAATAAGTTTGAATAACCTATATAAAACAATGCCACTTTTCGTTGTAATTTTATAACTTAACACGGCTGGGCCGATATAGTGGGTGCTTTTAGTTTAAAATAGTCGTAGTAGCCCAGGGATGGTTTAAAAGATGAGAAAACTTAGCAATAAAGCGGGTGAAGCCGCAGATGGTTCAGCTTGTTAGGTATTATCTATTCCCTTTGAATATTTTCTTATAGCGTAGTTAATAATGAAAAGTCGGTGAAAGATGGGTGAAATATCGTAAAAGCCATGTAGCAGTGCGTAAGATAACGAAATTGCTTTCAAATAAAAACTAACGTTTTATCATCACCTGTTATGATTACCATATTTCAAGTATTACTAAAAGCATTAAATCAAAATCTCGTGATATTATCTAACACCTTTCTTATGTAATGGTTATGCATCATTACAATGTGCTCTTGAAAATTGAAAGTAGCAAAAAACACTTGTGGTGAAAGCAAAATAATTTATTTTGATAATGACATGAGTAGCAATTTGGTGGAGCAGTTACGCGGTTTAGTAAAACGTTTGTAACTTAGTGAGTTCCAAATATTGAGAGAACCTATTTAAAATGTCTAGAGAAAGTCTACAGTTGATGACTGATTAATTATCTTAAAAAAATCGGATACCATGATAGGTACCTACTTCACGAATCATCGTCGTTAATTCTCGTGAGCCGTTCAAGAAACTGAAAACAAGAGATAAATAATATACTTTAAGTTACTCAGAGAAGAAATGATGTAGAACAACGATAAATCTACCTACACAGCTAGATCAGTTCTTTGTAATTCCTGACAGAGAGGCACGTAAAATGTTTGAAGTCGGCGTTATAATAGAGGAGCATTATAAACTCATCTTGAAGGCTGCGGCTAGTGGCGTAGGAAACGAGAATTTCAGACCAGAGCGGTGGGTTCGACACCAAAACATCTCTACCATACCAGTGTTATATATTAGTTATAGAATATTTACGATAGTTGACATATAAACTGTTATTAACGTAACTTTAGCATTAACATAATAGGTACAAGATAATATCTTAAGCGTGTCGGATACGTCGAAGATTGAGCTGCTAAGCCCATGTATTAGGTATTTAAACATCATTATCACCAGGTACGTTCATAGATAATTCTCACGTTTCGTCTATGTTCGCGTGTCTATTTAACTTCACAAAAATTTCGCATGTTTTTGTACGTAGTGTTTATTCAACGCAGGTTGTGTTGTTAGAATTCAACTTGAAGGCAAAAAGGTCGTGGACCTTTCTGATAATTGTAGAAAAATCAAACGTCAAACCTTCTGTTTGTTATTTGGTCATGCTTGGTCAAGCCTCAACGCATACAGTAATGTTTTAAGATAGATGTATAGGTTGATTACTATTGGAACTCATGATAATGATGTTGAGTGAGTAATATCTATTTACGCAACTTACCAATGATCTGACTCGTGGACACAATGAGTATCATCGTCAGCATTTCAGCCATCGGACGTCCACTGCTGGACGGCCTTATTGGCCATAATGTGCTTATTGATTGTTGGATATTAAACACGACTAATCCACTTAAAAAAGCGACCAAAACTCGGTATTCCAAAAACAAGTAGGCACTCATCCAACTAAAAACTTTAAAAAACCTTCATACTTGTCGAAATGTAGATAGTAAGTTGACCAGGCCAGTGTTACAAACCAGTAGGTCAAGAACCATGTTAGTAACTAGACCCTTCTGGTCTCGAATAAAAGTTGTTGAACTTCTTAAGCGCAATATTAAAAGTACTAGTGGCGCTTGAATCACCATGTTGCAGTATTGCATTGCGTCAGGTACTTTGATAAAGCAATAAAGTTGCTTAAAAGTAATACCAAATTGGCTATTTTTTTTCTATTAACAGTATAGTCGCGGGCACTATTAAACTTCTTAGGCAAGCTATAGACTAAGTTAGGTTACCTAAGAGGTTGAAAAGGTGTCTTAGACTATCTAAATTGTGATAGGATTTGTTACTCAATCAGGCTGAACGACTGAATCTTAAACAGAATATACCTACCTACATAGTCCAAAGACTAAAATCTCAAAAGATTTTAATCTTAAAGACTAAAGCTTAAGCCAATAAGTTGTCTGTAAATGTCGGTGATTGGTGTGTGTATCTATACTAATATTATAAAGAGGAAAGATTTGTTTGTTTGTAATGAATAGGCTCCGAAACTACTGGACCGATTTCAAAAATTCTTTCACCTTTGGAAAGCTACATTATCCCCGAGTATCATAGGCTATAATATAGCAAAGAAAATTGCGGGAAAGTGTAAAACGCGGGCGAAGCCGCAGGGCGGAAAGCTAGTAATAAATAATTATGTTATCTTAAGTTCGCCTGAATAAGTTAGTTAAAAAAATGGGAATATAGTAGACAATAAAAAGGTTATATTAAATTTAATAAGTGATCGTAAATATTCCTAAAGTAAATTATAAGAACCAAAAAAAACAACAGTAAATGTTTTATTCAACTAGTTAAAAGTTTTATCGAGCTCAATAGGTTTATAATAACTAGCTTTCCCTAATAATTTGTTTATTTTATTCGCCAAGCCAAGCTTAATGGGTCAATGGTTGTGTAGACAAAGGGGTTAAAGTAACCCGGATTCTGGGACAACTTTTAATGGGTTAGTGTCAAGAGCCAATTGACGACATAAAAGATTTCAACGAGCAACCGCTCGCTACGAGATGCTACGAAAATATAATTTCACCGTCGTAATTTAGTTGGTGCTTTAAAATTTATTTTAATTTGACGAATTCGTACCCAATGATTTTAGTTTCTAGAAATGGTATGTTTATGTTTGATCTAATTAAAACTAATTAGTTAAAATTAGGATTCTAATTATATGTCATTTGCTTTTTGCTCTGAGTTTTACACAACATTCTGGGCAATTCAATCTACTCTCGCTTCGTGATATCCGGTTAGGTTTTCGTAATATTTTACTTGTATTTAGGAATTAAAACCACTTTCAACATAGGCCCTTAGGGCCAAGTAGGTACTAACAAAGTTATGAAGATTTTGAAATGTCATGAAGCAATTAAATACTACCATAATTCCACTTGTATTTGGTATGTTGAAATGAGCGAGCTTTGTGAAGACTTATCGTATTGACACACATAATTCTGAACCAATCGATAAAAGATACATCGGTAGGTATCCAAACAATAATTCCATGTTTCGTGCCTGCCAGTACTTTTCGTAAAAAATGCTTCGGAAAAAATCGGGTGAGAATGGGGGATTGTTGTATACATTTTTGTGCTAAACAATTTATTTCAACACTAATAATTATGTAAAGCGGAGGGTATGTGCTAATTCATGTTCCTATAAACATTGTTATACGTTTGTTTAATTATGTGCAAATTAATTAATTTATAGACAAGATAATATACTTAGTATATTTTTTTCTTGCATTGATACAAATGTTTAATCGGTGTCTTACATTCTTAGTTCTCCTAATTTTATTTTAAGTTTAAAAGTATTGATTTAGGCAACAATTATTAAAATTAACCATAGATAATTTGATTCGTATTTCAATTTTGAAACATTACCTATTTATATTTAGAATATTAGAATTAGGTTTCAATATTTACTTATCAGGTAAAATAGAATTCCGTTGACCGCCTTTATTTCAATCCAGTAACGAAAATCATACATATCAAGTCTTACATTACAATTCCTAAAAGCGAATGTGGCAACATAGATTCTTGTAAACAAAACGCAATGTTTACTGCCCAAATCTGTGTTAATATTGTAATTTTTGACCGTAATATGGACACGTAATGTGATGTTACTGTGTCATCGCTGTGTGCACGCTAAGTTTCACTATTTTAGCAGAATTTAACACTAGCAAAAAATATTAAGTAAAGTAAAAAACTGTATTTCCATAGAAACACAAAGATTTACATAGACACGTCAGAAAAACTCGTCTATGTAAAGAAATAATTTTAAAATTCCATTAAGAATAAGGTCTTAAAATAAACATTTAAATATTTCACATGGAAATAATTTAGTCTTGACAGTTCGATTCGCTATTTTCCTGTTGACGTTGAGAAGCGATTATAACAACATAACATTTACTGAATGATGAAGCATTGGTTGCGCACACGCTGTTTTCTTCTTTTTCTAAAGAGATTAAAAAAAATGGGATCGATACCTTTATTCATCTACCTATCCTATGATGTTAACGATATGATAACAGTTAGCTTTATACAATTTGCCTCCAACACGGCTATTATTGGCTTGCAAATTTGATGAGCTTATCTGCATATGAAAGGAGATTCGATTAGGGCTGTATCAATTATGCATGAGATGCCACTATGATTGTTAGATGAAACGTTTAGACAGATATTATATATAAATATTTATTTATTTTTCTAAACATCATATTATGATATATCTAGTAGCAGTAGGTTTTAAAAGCTATACCTAGTTTTTAAAATCAAATAAAAATACTTATCGGCTTATTCGGTACTTACCTATAGGCTTTTTATTATGTAGGTACCTACTTATATTAATATTTAAGTTGTGCAATATGGCCATTTAAAAATAAGTATCAAAAGTATTTTAATTCAGGGTGAATTACAATCGATAATCACCAATAACATAAACAAGAGATAAAACGTCCTTGACCGTGTTAAAAATAAAAGTTTTAACGAAAATAAGTAAATTTATATTTATGATGATCGTAAGTTATTAACTTACGCAAAGGACGGGGAAAGATCTTGACACAAAATGCTTATGTTTTCATTAATTAGTTGATTGAATCGAGTAATGATAAGCTTTTAAAACAACTACCGGAGAGACCCGTGAATTTTAACGAGACAGGTCCTTACAAGGTTTTGAATGCCTGAGGGTTAAATTGAGTCGCGTAAAAAGTTTAAATACATTTAATAAAAAAGGTTATTGCTGGAGGATTCACAGCCACATCTTTCCATGGTAACCAAGATTCTGTTACGGGTCTAGAATACCTGGTATACAATAAAATACACTACATAGCTTTACATTCTCAATATTCAAATATATATATTTTAATAAAACATTGAAAATACATAACATCCAGAAATACCTACTACCTACATTTTGTACAAACATATTTCCTGAGACGGTAATCGAACCCGCAACCTTAGGTACCGCAGGCGGATCTACGCTCGCCACGCCACAGACGTCCTTCTAATCTAAGCACTTGATTACAATAGTTAGTTTAGTTTGAATTTAAAAAAAACTTAGGCATTTAAATTACTTCTTTAGCCTTTTTTCGCTTAAATCATCTAAGCAAAACGGACACTTTCACTGAGTCGCAAATTTTGTTTATTTGCAGATTGTGAGTGAACACTTGGTGTAAGACAGTGCTGTGCCAGTGAATGACAATTTGAGGTTTTGTGTGTGCGTTACCTACTGGACAAAATGGTAAGTAAATATTCCAATTTTGCATCATTATTATGTTGATGAAAAAAATATCGTGAAAAATCAAACTGAGCTCTATATGTTGTTTTATGTAAGTAATTAAGGCGCTTCTGTTGTTATAGCTTTACCCGGCACGAAAAGAAATGAGTGTTATGATTGTATAAGCAAGTAATTCATTAATTAGGTACGGATTATTAAGTTATTATGACCGTTTTCGTTATTCTACAAAATAATACAATCACGTTTTTTTAAACTGTGTTTTTCTTTATCAAATAATATAATAAAAAAACTGTAGATCTATTTTTTTCTTACATATTAGGTACAAATAATTAACAACATTTCTGTCCAAGTACTAGATACCTACCTACACTCGATTCATTCGTCACCATTAAAATATTCGTATCAAATCATAAACAAAAACAAATAATCAAATCCTCAAATGGTGTACGAAATGTAATAGCTTCCTTTATGTCTGTGATTGTGTGATGTCCCATTAAGATCCCATTTACTAGCACAATGGGTGATTAAAACACCAGTCTGTCTGTGAGTCCCTCGCGGAAGAGATAAGGAAAATACGATGATGATGTGTTTGGGGATAACTCGACAAAAACTAAAACTAAGCTAAGTTCTATCAGTTAAATCTTAAGGGATAAGAATAAAAGCCTATAGGAACGATCATACCATAGATTTTGTAGGACAAAGATTTTTTCAATAATTTAGATCTTAACAGGTCCCCATACAAAGGTATAACAAAAAATAATTCAGTTAGTAATAAATATTTGAGAAACATCTGTTAGCTCCCACAATCGAGATTTTCGTATAGGTAGGATTTTATTGGGCGTCTCATCAAAATAATGCTACTCACGGAAAATTAGCTTTACAGTAATCAAGTGCAAAAATGGACCATGGATCCTAGACTATTTAGTTATAATATAGTTATTAGTCCAGTCAATTTATACATAAAAATGAGGGTGAAGTTACATAAAGTCCCAACAAGCTGGATTTCTGTGAAATTGTTCAAATCATAATTATAAACAATGTCTAAAAGATCCCCATCATTCCACGTTAAGGAAAAAGTTTTATTCAAGGTTAAATGTCAAAAAAATTAGTTTTTCGCGATTTTCAGCAAAACGGTAAGTTTTATCATAAAAGTTTCTAGGACAAAATTGTAGATCATGAAATTATCTATCAAAATGTATCAACACTTTTTTCTTACAAGCCACCGTTTCTGAGATATAACGATTCAAAAAGTCATAAAAGTTGTTATCGTCATAATATTATATTCACGTTTCCTCGCCTAATTACACCACCAGGTAGTGTAATTAGCGCGTTTTTTAACGTGGTTTCCCCCGTAGGCCTACTCCACGGGTCAGCTGTGATCCTGTTTAATGTAAAACTATTGCATCACATGGATTTTTCAAAGATTGAGAGAGATAAGAGCGATGTAAATAAAAAAAAAGTGTTGAAGTTTATTCGTCTTATTCATAATTTTCAAATTCTTGTTCTTCTTCTCCTGCTTCTTCTTCATCTCCATTTTGGATGCAAGTAAATTGCGTCAATAGCCTTGACAATTCGTGCATGTCAAAGAACAAGACAGTCCGACTTTTTTGCAACAATTAATTTTATAATTTTATGCCAAACTGAGTGTCAAATAACCTATATTGTGCTGTTTTGAGTTTTATATTCAAAATGTCTTTTATGACTTTTTGAATCGTTATATCTCAGAAACGGTGGCTTGTAAGAAAAAAGTGTTGATACATTTTGATAGATAATTTCATGATCTACAATTTTGTCCTAGGTACTTTTATGATAAAACTTACCGTTTTGCTGAAAATCGCGAAAAACTAATTTTTTTGACATTTAACCTTGAATAAAACTTTTACCTTAACGTGGAATGATGGGGATCTTTTAGACATTGTTTATAATTATGATTTGAACAATTTCACAGAAATCCAGCTTGTTGGGACTTTATGTAACTTGAAATGTTTAAATTGACTGGGCTATATGCTACAATGCTCTATCTGCTTTGTTAGAGTATGTGATCTGAGGTTTTAGTTTTAGCTATCTAACTTTGTCGACTGACCAAATTCGTCCTTGAAAACTAGACCTAGATTCCCATTTCAAACTCAAATAAGCCTAGTTTATACTGATATAAAGTTAGAAACTGCATTTCACAATGAAATTATAAATGCGAAAGTTTGTCGGTGTTTGTTTGAGTATGTGTTTGTTACTCAGAAATAGCTTCAACCCCTAGAGAAAGAGACAATATACGTAGTCGTTTTGCAATAGCAGAAACATTAAATATTTTTTTAATTTATTTATTTATTAGATAAAGAGAGATAGAGAAACTAGCCGTGTGCCAATCGTCACTAAGCGAGTATAGAGTTTATAAAAAAAATATTGCACGTCCTAAGGGATCTTGTTGTGCTTAGAATAGTAAGTAGGTTTGCAGAATTGGATTGTTTTATATCGAATTCAATCCTACAAGCACTATCGACCTTTTTAGTAGGGTAAAATATCCCTACTAGACCAGTGCAGTTAGCTTCAAAAATGGTCAAATAAGGAAAAAAATAGTAGTAGAATGAAACCCATTAGAAAAGGAGGGGAATATGATAAAAATGAAAGGAAAAATAAATTACGGTCGATCTGAGTTCGGGAAGTGGGAGGGGGTGGGCTTTTAAGGGGAGAAAATGGTTTATCTCGATTTGCGGTGAAACTACAAGTCCTATGAAAAAAAGTTATATGGCAAAGTTGTAGGTAATAAAACGATCTACAACTTTGAATTCACAACTTTTTACATACCCTCAAAACTTATGTGAAAAATTCAAATAACCAAGTTTTTGGTTTTTTTTATTTATCTTTTTCAAAAATTGTTATTTTTCTACGAAACTTGGTGAAAACTTACCTATTTATGTCCCAAATACACTGTGATTTATTTGATTGAAAATATTATTGTTTTCACCTTATTTTGACTTAATTTTCAAAAATATAGACTAATTTTCAATCGAAAATTCACGTGTCAAAATATTAGCTTTTTTATAAAAATCGGTGTGCTTTATGTTCATTGAAATCTCTATTTTCTGATGGTTAAGAAAAATATATACATTACCATAGTAAATATTCTCAGAAAATGCACAAAGCCGAAACAAAAATTTGTATCATTAGGTACAATTGCATCATAAAAATATGATTTTGTCTTTTCAGACTATATAATAATAATTATTATATAATAATCTGTTTGTATAATGTGCAATAAGTCGGATTATAAGCAATTATATGTGTCGGGGCAGACAAGAACATCGGTTGAAATATGACTCAGAACCGGTTTGTACCGGCCGCATCGCGCTACGGGTTGAGGCGCTTCGACGCGCCTATAAACTTGTAAAACTGGTTCGTTCGCCAGGCCGCTTTGTGCTTCGTATAAATACGACCGTCGGCCGAGCTAAAAGGACATTCTTGTTTGAGCCGTTGGACGGAACAGTGCTTTGTTAGTAATAAATGTATTCTTGTTCGAGCCGTTGGACGGAACGGACCTCTCTTTGTAATTCAGTATTGCTCGAGTTGTTGGACCGAAACATTGTAAATTGGAATAAATAATGGACGTTTCTTCGTGGTTTTATTATCAACATAAAGACGACTGTGACGTTAGACCTGGTGACGTCATAACCAACTAGAAGCCCTCCTGATAAACACACACTCTTCGACATCCTACTCATCTCTCTATTCGACATCAGAAGTGGGATAACAAACCTGAACAAGTGGGATAACAGACCTGAACAAGTGGGATAACCGACCTGAACAAGTGAGATCCGAACTTCGATAGATCTGAACCTCGATAGCCTTGAGACTGTACGCTGCCACAAGACCAAGACAAAGAAGAAGGCAAACCATACTGACGTCAAATTTTGGAACTACCTGCATCTTTATAAAATGATGCAAAAACTGACCCAAGAACAAGAAGAAGACTTAGTTAAACCATACTAACGTCAGAGTTTTGGAACTACCTGCACCTTTATAAAATGATGCAAAAACTGACCAAGAAGATGGCTTAGTTAAACCATACTGACGACATATTTTTGGAACTACCTGCATCTTTATAAAATGATGCAAAAACTGACCTAAGACCAAGAAGATGGCTTAGTTAAACCATACTGACGACATATTTTTGGAACTACCTGCGTCTTTATAAAATGATGCAAAAACTGACCCAAGACCAAGAAGATGGCTTAGTTAAACTATACTGACGACATATTTTTGGAACTACCTGCGTCTTTATAAAATGATGCAAAAACTGACCCAAGACCAAGATGCCGAGCAAACAAACAATTGAGGATCATACTGACGTCAGAGTTTTGAAACTACCTGCATCTTTAAAAAGTGATGAAAACAAAATTGATGAAACGCAAATCGGTCAGGACTTAGCCGAGCAAATAAACAATAGACGATCATAGTTTTGAAACTACCTGCATCTTTATAAAGTGATCAAATAAATGATGGAACGCAAATTGATCAGGAAAAAGCCGAGCAAATCAATAATTGGATCAAAATTCCAATGAGAATTCCTACGAACCCCTTCTATGAAATATTCTTCAAGAACTAATTAAGTTTCTTTTACAGATTCACTTCCGCACTACGAGTACTTGATGATATACTCCGAGAGGCAGATGCATAGCACGCACTGCCTGTCAGTAGGGCTGTGTTGGTGGAAGAAGACGATGCACTAGGCCCTCAAAACACTACTGCAAGCGAGCCCGTGCCATCCACCTCCCATGCTAGACTGCCTGAGCAAGACTCCGACTGAAACAAAGTTAAGTTGATCATTTTTATAAATTTTCCCCAGAACTCTTACCCTCCGAGACCTTACCTATTCTTCATTAAAACTTTGTTCAACTCGATGGAGTTGTAAACAGATACCAAACTCAAAAGCAACTCTCTTTGTTACAGACAGTTGCAGACCAGGCAGGTGCAAAGCGCCCACCGCCTGTCAGTCATTCCCGCACTACGATGACCTCTTCGAGGCAGATGCAGAGCGCGCACTGCCTGTCAGTATGGCCGAGTAGGCGGATGAATACGATCCTGTAGTTCTTCCATGCAACACTTCTACCTAGGCAAGTACCGTAAACTTTAAGCAATATGCAACCAAAACAAACAAACAAAAGAAAGAAAAAGAAAAAAAAAAAAAATTTTGGCGAACTATAGATTTTACACAAACTAGACTAACAAACTAAGTAATAAAATACGGATTATGATCTTAAACATCAAATAAGAAATCAGGTTGTGTAACTGAGTCAAAAACAATTTAAATAACTGCATGTCCTAGTATAACATTTTCAGTGCCTCTGGGGACCCCAGCATCGACCTTTCAAATTATCCTTTATCCCCTGTGGACCACGGTGTAGTATAGCCGCCCAGACCACAGCATCGACCTGCCCGTGAGACTTATTTTAAAAATTAAAAATTAAAAAACAATGTAAGTGCGTGGAGCATAAACATTGATAAAAATAATAACATAACTCGCTCACTGTCCGCTTTCGTTATCCATTATCCTAATAAACATTTTAACTATCATGTTTTAAATTATCGCTGATAATTTGGTGTTTGAGATCAACTTATCAGAACATTAAAAATTATTCCAAAAGAAAATGTAACTTACAACTACCTTCTACTAACCTCTACGAAAAATTCCACAAGTACCACGAGAATTTCCGCGAGTTACTTTATGAGAAATTCCAAGAGTACCTTAATAACCATGCAAGTACGTGGAGTGGCAAGCATTGGCCATAAAATTATAAAACAATGTAAATACGTGGAGCATGAACATTGATAACAATAGTAATAACTCACTCACTGTCAGCTTTCCTTATTCATTTTCTAATAAACATTCTAAGTACTATCTTTTAAACTTTCGCTGATAATTTGGTGGTTGAGATCCAATTATCAGAACAAATAACCTGGCACCAAATTATCAGCTAGTGTACCTTTGAATGGATACCTAGCTCAGAGAAACTTTTTCATCTTTTCCAGAAAAACGACTGGTGCAGAGCGCGCACCATCTATCAGCATGGCCGTGTCGGGGCAGACAAGAACATCGGTTGAAATATGACTCAGAACCGGTTTGTACCGGCCGCATCGCGCTACGGGTTGAGGCGCTTCGACGCGCCTATAAACTTGTAAAACTGGTTCGTTCGCCAGGCCGCTTTGTGCTTCGTATAAATACGACCGTCGGCCGAGCTAAAAGGACATTCTTGTTTGAGCCGTTGGACGGAACAGTGCTTTGTTAGTAATAAATGTATTCTTGTTCGAGCCGTTGGACGGAACGGACCTCTCTTTGTAATTCAGTATTGCTCGAGTTGTTGGACCGAAACATTGTAAATTGGAATAAATAATGGACGTTTCTTCGTGGTTTTATTATCAACATAAAGACGACTGTGACGTTAGACCTGGTGACGTCATAACCAACTAGAAGCCCTCCTGATAAACACACACTCCTCGACATCCTACATACATCTTTACACGACATATGAAATAAAAATTGCAAAAATCACATTTTTATGATGGAATTGTACATAATGATACAAATTTTGTTTCGGTGTTTTGCATTTTCTGAGATAATTTACTATAATAATGTATATATTTTTCTTAACCATCAGAAAATAGAGATTTCAATGAACAAACAGCATACCGATTTTTATAAAAAAGCTAATATTTTGACACGTGAATTTTCGATTGAAAATTGGTCTATTTTTTTAGTAATTAAGTCAAAATAAGGTGAAAAAATTAATATTTTTAATCAAATAAATTATAGTGGATTTGGGACATAAATAGGTAAGTTTTCACCAAATTTCGTAGAAAATAAAATGTTTTTGAAAAAGATAGAAATAAAAAACCAAAAACTTAGTTATTTGAATTTTTCACATACATTTTGACGTTATGTAAAAAAGTTGTGAATTCAAAGTTGTAGATCGTTTTATTACCTACAACTTTGCCATATAACTTTTTTTCATAGGACTTGTAGTTTCACCGCAAATCGAGATAAACCATTTTCTCCCCTTAAAAGCCCACCCCCTCCCACTTCCCGAACTCAGATCGACCGTAATTTATTTTTCCTTTCATTTTTATCATATTCCCCTCCTTTTCTAATGGGTTTCATTCTACTACTATTTTTTTCCTTGTAAAAAATTAAAAACCCTGGTCTATACGAGCTTTTCAATATTTTTGGAGCCATGGAAAAGGTCATGTCACTATGTTTGACGACGTCTGTGGCACGGCGGATAAATTTCACATCTGCAACGATGGAGGTAGCGGGTTCTATTCCCGCTTAAGGATATATATTTATACAGTTGCGGGCAGTGATATCTAAAGTCGTTAATTATGTTACACTTTCTTTGGTTCTTTATAAATGATTGATTGATTGAATATTTATCTCGTCAGTAAATATAAAACAATAAACTTCAGGTTAATAAAGAACCCACGACCTTTGCTTAAACTCGATAGTCATCATCTCGAAAATTGTAAGCGAACCTACATTTAAATCCATATAAATTAAACATGCGTTATACGCCACTTTAACGCCTTCACGTCAACATTAAGCTGTAAATAATAATTAAAATGTGACCGCAAAACTTCCAATTACACCACTATGATATAACATTTGGTTATAAACATATTTTACGATCAGAAAGATATCATCCATATTATACAATAACGTCTCTACTCAACGAAAACCATCCTTCTATCTTTAACATAGAGCTCTACGAATATTTACGTTTAGCATAGTAACTTTACAGTATTCTATGTCAGGAAAGTATTTTGCAGTGATTATAGGCTTTATTCCGTGAATGATAAGGTGTTGATTAGTTTATTGGGTGAGAAGTAAGAGCGAAAGTGGTTGAGTCAGTGACTTACATTTTTACTCTCTTTACGCGGTCACGGTCGGTTGTGTGCGGAAGTTATGACAATGGGTGATATAATGATTATCTATCTCTTAGTTTGAACATATTTGAAGCTTAGGGAGTGTGGAAGAAAAACAATAGTAGTTAGAAAAATGGTACAAGATTCGATTATGTGCATTTTTTTCAGCATAATTTAAATTGGGCTGCTTTTGCTTAGTACATTCTGCCTCAAAACTATCCTATAAACTATATAACTGAACTTGTCTGTTAATCTCTTAGTTTTTGCAATAACAACCTAGAATAATTTGACCATTTTAAAATAACGATCTATCTAAAAGTTGCTACCCACTCAATTTAAAACCCAAGTTGCTACAATACTTATAAACAAAGAAAACATGATTTGCATGCAACCACAGATTAAATTGATATTCGAACGATGAACTGCAATGCCAAACGTCACTACTATAACCTGCGCACATATAGAAGCGAATTATAAATGGCGTCCGCTCGCATGCGTTCTCGCTCACTCTCTATCGCTGTCTATACTCACACAGTGAAGTACGCGCTACAAAAAAATAGTCAGTCAGGCCTAATTCGCACGAGAGCTTTTTTGACGTCCGTTAAAAAAGCGTTCAAATAGAACATAATAATTATGTTCTATTTGAACGTTTTAGGCATACCCAAGTACGTGTTCACACGTCGGCGATTTTAAAACGCGACGCTTTTTTATCGAGCAGTGTTGCATTTTCAACGAAAAGTGCTGGTAATAGGCCGTATGAAACTTTTTATTATTATTCACACTATTAAAAAAACGCCGGCGCTGCGATTAGTACGATGAGTATTAGTAGAAATATTCCAATAATTCGTCAAATCTTGTATACTTGTCGAATCTTCGTACAGTGTCACAAACTGTTATTTTAAGTATCTCTGTTCATTCAGAGGATGTACCCAGAATGTCCTTTTTTTCTTTCTTCTTCTAGCAACACAAATCGCTATAGCTAGTTATTTAGCAAAACAAAATTCCCACGGCTTTCTAAAGCGAGGGACGAGACGAAAGTGATTTAAAAGCGTTCGTATGAATGATCACATTGAGGACCTTTATAAAAGCGCCGGGTTTATAACGCAAAGTTGTTTAAACTCTTTACTTTACTTTACTAAAAAAAAAATTTCATTTAAAATAAGTATTTTGTAAAAAAAACTCTGTAGGGACCTAGATAAAAATACTATTTAGATAATAATAATACAATAATACCGTGGAAATATGCTCGAATTACAAATAATTTTGGTATTATGTTTGTATGGGAAATTCGTCGTGACGCCGGCCTGTTTGAGAAATTGTTTTGCCAACCGTACCATACCTACCCGCCGCCATTTACAGAATTCACTTTTAATTGCGCAGGTTATACCAGGTTACATTGATATGCCCTGCGTATTAGCTCATGGTGATTAGATAGCTTTCACTGAGTCCATGGAAAGCGAACGCGGCCCATTGAAATATGTTCACCCATTGTGTCTGCCTCACACCTGACTGGTCATCTATAACCGGTCGTTCATCGGACAGACCAATAAATTTGAAAAAAGAAATGACTTTTTTAATTTTCTTTTTTTTAATGGTTGATGACATTGGCAACACAGACCTTTCACTTAATTAATTTTTTTTATATTAAATAATATAATTTAATTGCAATAAAACCCAACAAAAAATCTTGTGGTGGTCTTGAGAAATGACGATGTGTTTGCTGGCTTCTTATTGAACCTAGGTATTTACAAAAATAATATGGTTTGTTTACGTCTCGTGCCCAGTTGTGGAATGTTGAGTTATTATGATGATTTTGATTATTATATAAATAAAATAATTCTGTATAACGTCCCAATATACAAATTACAAATTATATACTTTCCCGTAAACTCTAAATTTGTAAAAAATGTACAAAACAATTATCTATGTACCTATGTGTCCTTTTGAATTCAAGTTAAATACTAACCTACTAAAAATCGAGTCAAAAAAGCCGATCAAGCTTATTCCATCATAAACTTATATACTGTACCTAATACTTACTTATTTAAACAAACAATTAACTTTTTCTATGAATACGGCTTACGCATTATTCATAGAAAATGTTTCCAAAGAAACTAGCAAACATTGACAATAACGAAGTTCGGAATTTAAAGGTACAGAAGTAGGTACTCCGGCTTTTGAAGACTGCTAATGACTTTACCTAAAAACATCTACGAATGATTGATGTGTTGTAAGTACTTGCCACAAATTGCCACAACATAAGAAAACGCTCCTTTAATGCGTGTACATATCGAAATAGGTTTCTAAACATATTTCTTACTAGAATTTTGTTTGTTTTTTCACTCTGTTTTTTCACTGTGCTACTTAAAGACCTTAATATTATATCTACCTAATTTGAATAATTTTCGTTGTAATAAAAACCTAATTTGGTAATTATTCAGGACTTTCAGATTGTTTCGTTTATGATTTTAGGTTATGGAATACAATTATAAAGTATCTCATTTCGAGTAAGAAAAATTTAGAAATTATTTATTTTATTCTAGCATAAAAACCTCGAAAAATGAGTCTAACTTCAGTCGACGATGTACATTTTTCGTAAACATAATACAAGTCGATTGATGAAATATCTAAATTACATAGATTACTCTAGATTGGTGCAACGATTAGGGTTCAATCAAGCACAAATTGTAAAACCCGCACGTATGCAATCACGCATTACGCAATATTTTCACTAAACAAATTATTTACAAACATCCGATTCGTTCAGTGCCAATGAATCGTGGATCTCATATATCCTAAAGCGAAGATGTATATATTTTAAAATATTTATTTCCTTAAACCCTAAAAAATCCTAGGACAGTCGTATTTAATGGATTGGCCCACTTGACGATCAAAAATCTTTTCCAATCTCAGAACTCACTCACATAATATGAGAAATGATTAGAACAGCACAGCTTTTAACCCTGTTTTTGTTGTTAACAATGTCTTATTTTCGGAAACTACTAGGGTGGTACTATTCTCAGGCCGGCAACATAGTAGCACCATATTTCCCGTCTCGGTGTTGTCAAACCGCAAGAGATTTATTTACCAGAACACAGGCAAACAGCGTACAATACAATACAATACAAATACTCTTTATTGTACCTACACCACAAAAACAAAAAAACACATAACAAAAAAATAGAGAACATAAAAAAGTGGAACAATGGGCGGCCTTATCACTTAGAGCGATTTCTTCCAGGCAACCTTTGGATGGACACGAAACACAAGTACTAAAAGACGGTGCATAAAATAATGAGCGTACTGTGTACTATATATACCAACTTATAGTAAGTATACGTATACGATGATAACCAGCTATTGGGAAAGTGGTGATGAGATGACACCAAATCTTTCAAGACCTATAAAGTGTTCTCCTTCGACCCGTGCCAAAATGAGGGACATAAAAGGAAATTATATTACGATGATGAACAAACAAAACCAATAAACATAAATAAATTCTTGTTGTTCATATATCAAGATGTTGTCTTCGTGGATTACGTAAGCGCAGTGCGGTCAACAGTTTGTGTTCGAAACGTCGGGATCACGTGGTTCACGTGTCTCACCATGCTAGCCCCTGAACGGTTCAACACGTGCCCAACAAAGGTCTTTGAACAAGCCTGGAGGAATCGTAACTACTTCTTGATAAACCTGTTAAAAATATAAGCCCTAAGACTTGTATAGTAATAACAATAGTCATTAGTAATTAATTGAAAGAAAATATACCTACATCAAATAATTAGGTATACAGTGTTGTGAATATTATGACGTCGGAAAAAATGTCAAACACTGAAAGAATTCATCAAATCGGACCACCGCACCGGTTCCATTAGTGCGTTCAAACAAACAAACTCTTTAGCTTTAAATATTATACCTGGTATACATATACGTTCCGTACTACGGTGCATAGTTTATATCTATTCGACTGACAATGCACAATGCGAGTGTTTATTTCACCCAACTCAGTTTGTAACCGGAACGAAATTTATTTCCTGACTCACCAGTAATTAAATGTTGAAGGAAATTACGATATGAACGTTATTTTACCATAATATCTAAATGTGTGGTTTACTTTTGATGTCTGACGATTTTATTTTTTATTATTTCTACGCTTATCTCGGTACCTATATATTTCTATAATAACTGCTCTTTTAAAAATAATAGAAACAGAAATTGTTATATTATTTTGTTTAACCAATATTGATTTTAAAATATAAATATTTATAAAAAATATCGACTTTCAATTTTGTGCAGTGCGGTTTACAATGAAACTGCATTGAAATCTATACTAATATTATAAAGAGGAAAGATTTGTTTGTATGTTTGTTTGTTTGTTTGTTTGTAACGAATAGGCTCCGAAACTACTGGACCGATTTCAAAAATTCTTTCACCTTTGGAAAGCTACATTATCCCCGAGTAACATAGGCTATATTATATTTTTTAAAAAATTAGGGATCCTTACTAAAACTCCAATAATGTAACATAAGGTGTAAAAAAATGACCTGAAAAATTCCTTACGTCGCGTGCGCTGCGAAAACTATTGATGATAGAACAAAATCATGTACTACGACTTTGCAGAACTCATCATTTTCTACAAAAAATGTCGCGACAGCATATGTCTAAATATTATAGTTATGTCACAGTAAGCAGTTTTTTACTCTAAAATATTAATTTATATATGCCGTCTCTTGAAAGGGTCTTCATTTGTACCTTGGTATTAATCCTTATCAAAATAAATGACTTTATATTCAATACGGCTTTAATACCTTTTTATAACTTTTTGAATTATTCAATTCGGACATTTCATTCGGAAGATATCACGAGTTTAAAAATGCAAGTATTAGAAAAAAGTCGCGAGGTTGTCGCTCACCGCGCTCAGCTAGCCAGCATGCGATGTAGACTCCATGTAAGCGTCACTGGGGTAGGGGGGGGGAGTCAATGTAATGTAATATAATATGTAATATCCTAATCCTAACACTACTTACCTAAGGCTGCTTTTTACCGCGGAAAAATACATACTTCGGCGGAAAAATATATGCTTACGCGGGAAAATTCGATTTCGATGAAATTTAGTACCTATGTAGATAGTTGCAAATAAAAGTATATGGCGAGACGAAGTTCGCGGGGGCTGCTAGTATTTTATAATTACACAATTACGAATCCACATGGTCATTGCCATTTTAAATAAAAAAGTTCTTTAAAGTTCACGGAAACACAGCACGCGCCATTCAAAAAGTTTAAAGATATAATTTAGCCCGGAACAAACCGAAGTTCAAACTTTGATATTCGTAGTTTGCGGAAATCTCAATTAAATACATTAATTCCTATTATCCATTACGGTTCGGGACCTCAGATTTCGATTGTCTTGAAGTTCTTTTGCAATTTAGTATGTGGTAGTAGTATATCAGAAAAATACCTCAGTGTCTCAAGACGAAAGTGTATAATCCGAAACGTGGTGTTTCACTATAGACCTCATGAACAGGCTCATAGTCTCAAAGAGCTATGGAAAGGGCTATAATCGGGGTCTTGAAAGTGGCAATGGGCTGGCCATATATGCGAGGAGAACGAATGGCCGATGGGGCCGAAAAGTTCTCTAGTGGAGACTACGGATCGGAAAACGCAGCGTCGGACGTCCACCAATAAGATGTCAAAGCTGCCAGTTCACCAATAAAAAAATAATATAATTAGTAAAAATATATATTTTATTACGTTACAAGTACCTACTTATGAAGTAAGTTTGTTAGTATAGTATTCCAGTCTTCCTTCTGTCCCAGTATTGCCAACACAAACCTACTAGTTTCATAACTTCTTAGATCATACCTGTACTGTTTTACCAACACACCTTTACCGGCGAAAGTACTTGTACGTAATAGAGGAAGATATCGGGTAACTGGTTTGTATGTCACTCTGTTATTGGTAAGATAGCTTACCGACTTTGCTTCTACGATTTTACTTATTTTATTCCGACGCATATATAATCACTTTTAGGGTTTCGTAGTCAAACAAGAAACCCTTATTTTTTAGCCATGGCCGTCTGTCTGCGATATTTACGAAAATACAAGTCTAAGGTAATTGTGGGTCATAATAGATTAACTTGACAGACCTACTTTTATGTTTTTCAATATGCAAACATTTATTGAAGATTTATGTCACTTATTTCCATAGAATCCTAAAAATCACTTGTAAAATTTTGTCTGGTACATTTTGGCGCCTCATTTAAAAATGGCTCCTTATTTTTTTTGTTATGAATAATTGATGTTTATTTCATTTTCCTAAAATAGATCGCCTACTTCACTATAATCATTCTGCTCTCCCAGTCTGCTTGCTCCGTAACATGCAAGAAGCCTGTTACCAGGCCAATAGCTTTCTGTAGCCGTTTACCGATTTATCTACCATTATTAGTTTGATTCCAATTTATCATCATCACCATCATTTCATGATTTCCAGGAATTACGGTCGGATGCAGCTGCAAAGCTGCTCTAAGATATTTAAGGGCATAGCTCTATTCCTATTGGAGTTCCGTCTCAGTTTCATCTAAGTTTGATGTAGATAATTGAAATTTCCATAGAAATAGCAAACCGCGCTCGCTCAAATCTCGCTTAACTCGGCAAGACGCACAGATCTATAGTCACCCCGATGAAGTATTGAATGAGATAAACTGTATAAAATTAATATTAAATCAAAAAAGTCGTGATAGTAACACTTTTTACAACTTAAGAAAGACTAAATTGATTGGGCTGATATTTTTTGGGGCTAGCTTAGAACCAGGAGATGGACATAGGCTACTTTTAAGGGCGGAAAATAATTAAATGCGGGCTAAACGCTGGGCGGATAGCTAGTACTTGATGATTAATTGTCTGTGTATGGATACAAGGCTTTTCCGAAACGAGTAAGTTCATCAGATAAGTTCACGAACGTCCAATATACAGTATATTGGACGTTCGTGAACTTATCTGATGAACTTACTCGTTTATATATGGTTTGTTTGTAGCAGCTTGGCAAACTCGTAATTACAGTTTCCAGTTCCATTCAATTCGCACCCATTTAAATAACAATTATTGTTTACCAGCTCACAAATAAAGTTCCGAACGAATACGCAGTTTGAATACAGTTGTTAAACCATAACTAAATGGAAATATAATTGCACTACCATACACATGTCATATTCAAATGCAGTTCTGCTTTTGAACTCACAATAGGCAGTTTAGAACAAAACTAATCTTGCCGTTTGTGTCACGTGGTCCACGTTCGTTCACGTGCAAAGTGGATTTGTTGTTATTTGTTTGTGGACGCTACCATTGTGCCTTCAATCTTCTTTTATATAAACATCAATTGCTGTACGTTAGTCTCGCTAAAATTCGGGAACAGCCGGGCCGATTTAGCTAGTTTTGGTCTTGAAATGTTCGTACCTAATAGTCCCGGGTTGGTTGGTTGGTAAACGATGAGAATATAGGAAAAAATATCGCGGGCGAAGCCGCGGGCGAGTCAACTAGTGTAAAATATATTATAAAATATTATACATTTTGAATTGTACCTTAAATTGTAAAAACCTTTAATTGTTTGACGATATATTCTACAGCTGGCGATGGTCCGCCTACGACGCAAGAGATTGCCATCAAGATATTTGTTCGATTCCCGACTCGGCACAATAATCTGTATGATCTGCAAATATTTGTTGCGGGTGGGTGTTCTGGGCGTTTTCTATGTTACAAATTAATTTAACGAAATATTGAAAAATAAGTTTATTGAATTTATTTAATGATATTTATTTACTGAGAAAAAGTAACTAGAAAACAACATTAAAATAAATTAATTATAAAGGGGGGGTCTTGGGACTAGAATCGAAACATCGAAATCTCTGAGAATATCTCTGAGAATGGTAGCTTTTAGAAATGGATTATAAATAAAGCCTAGTGGGAAAATTCAAATTAATTGTTTATCATGATTAGAACCAAGATTAAATTCTCAACCGAAATAAGTCTTTGAGGTAAAATTAGCAAATTTTCATTTTGGGATTAATTTAATAATCGTAAAAGGCGTTATATTTATATCCGACAAAATAATGGTTATAGCTCCAATCATTTAAAGAACGTAAAGGATTAGATTAAGATAAAATCTAACAAACTAACGTTTGTTAGATTTATATACATACTAGCTTTCCGCTAAAAACATTTTATTTTATCCCTGCTGTAAAAAGTAGCCTATGTCATTTTCATAGTTCTAAGCTACGTCTCCTCCATTTTCAGCCAAATTGATTCAACCATTCATAAGTTATAAATAGTGTAGGTAATCTAGGGGACCGGTAGTCCGATTTGAAAAATTATGTCATGGATAGTACATTTATCGAGGGAGGCTATAGGCTATGCTATAACATAGACTAGGTATACGTATATAACGTAAAAAAACGCAAGCAAAACTGTCGGGGGGTCGACTAGTATTAAACACAACAGCATGACTTGTACGTCTCGTCACTGAAAGAACGCCTTAAACTTTATACGGCTTCTTTTACGTAAATATTTCTGGGTAACAATACGCAATCACGTCTTGGGTATCGCGACGCCAAAATTATGTAAGGTATGAGAAGCATTGCCGATCCCTATTTGGCAAATACCAAACGCGTATTTAGCACATTCTTATTTGACTTATCGTACATCGAACCCTTTTAGGGTTCCGGTTGAAAATAATTCGAATGTTTGAAAATGGAAGTAAGTAGGGTAGAGCGGGGCTAGTTGAGCATAGGGGCAAGTTGGGCAATCGCAATATCTCGAAAACTATTCACCGCACGCGTGGGCATCCTATGGCGGAAAGAAGGGGTCGTGGGAGGGGTAATCATTGCGCAACCACTGGTGGTGGCTCGGCGAGCGAGTGGAGTGTACACGCACATTGTTTATTTTGATACCAAAAAGTAAAAAATTCGTTCACCACAAGTTTTCGTCTGTATTAGTCAAATGTTATCCGTTTTCAACCGAATAAGTGTTAATCTTTTATAAATTTACTGTACTTTTGATATACATAAGGATTCTGGGTACAATTCTTACCGTTTTTTCAGAATCTCGCTTTTGATTTGAAATTTAGGGGTTGGGGTTAGTTGAGCTAAGTTGCTCAACTGCTGGATGTGCATATACAAAACGTATGCCAGGTGCTGGTCTTACTTTCTTTTGTATGAATTGCAACAGTGATAACGATGATTATAAGTAATAAGTTCTAGATTTAACAATATTTAATTAATATAACAGAAAAACTGAATGTAATCCAAAAATTAATCTTAAGATTCGTTGATGTTATGTTGATTCCATTTTTAATTCATTATTCAAAGAAAATTAGCTTAAGTTTTGTCGCTAAAAGACTTTTAGTAAAGGGTTGATTGTTAAACCGAAGTTGTATTTCATTTCTATTTAACAGTTAACCCATGGTTTGGCTAGACTTTCTAACTGCTCAACTTACCTCATACCCTTGCTCAACTTACCCCACCTATGGGGTACGTTGAGCATGCATGACATTCTGCATTTAAACCGCTATAGCTCTTAAATCCAACTTATATAGAGTAAATTACCATGACACTTTTGCAAAAGGATATATTACTTATCCATCAGAATGCGTAAAAACACATTGAGACTTATAGTTGAAGAGTTATATCGTCTCAAGTGAAAAATTGCTCTACTAGCCCCGCCCTACCCTATCAAACAAATAGACAAACAGGAAATTATGAGAGTTTAGGTAGAATACCTTTAAACAGCTTGTTTGAGTTTTGGCAGACTCAACCCCCGCGTTGTACACAATCAACAAAACATTATTTTAACAGTTTGTTATTTATTAGGGAAGAAAGAAGAATTTTTACATTTATAAAAAAAAAATTCTTTTTACACACTCTTCCACTTTCATTCAGGATATTATGATACATTTTAAAGGAACTTTTTTATACGTTTATTAAATAATTATACTATCCCATTTACTATTTACATAAATAATTTCTATTGAATATGTAAAGTTAAATATTATGTCAACGTTTCGCGTATTAATTATACATTTTAAGTCAAGAAACGCTATTAGCAAGTCCATTTATGTCTATCGTATCAAGGTAAGGCTTTTCAATACGTTATGATTAGCACGCTTTCTGAATTATGACATAGGCGTGAAGTTATAAAATTTGCGAGTTTCAACAGCATAATCTCAACAACAGAGGTCAAAAGGTCAAGGTCGTCGATTTAGCTGAATCTGACAGTTTCGTCGGCACCCTAAACGAACCTCAGTTGTGTTGAGTGAAGCTTACTTGATCTAAATAATATTATTTAATTTAATTAAATTTTTAACTTCATAAATTTATTTATACATTTTATACTATGTGGTAGGTATATTCACCATGCTTACGCTGGACTTTGAAACTATTAGTCGTTGAATAACTCTCACGGGGAAGGAAGAGGTGGTAATCTTTTAGGCCTACACTACAATGTTATCATGCACTGCACTGTAAACTGCTAATAAAATACCTACAATATTAAATTATGTTTGTATGGGTGTCATTTCTTACCATAACTGGAGCGAGAATTTAAATATGCTACCCTGTGTCCCAGACCTCAAAATGTTTACCTACCAAATTTTATCAAAATCGGATCATTGGTTTAATTATGGCGGAATATACATACAGAATAAATTCTAAAAATCGTCAAATTAGTTTCAGTACCATTTATTGAGCCTATAAACACAATATATCTAAAACAAACTAACTTAATGCATGACCGACCCTTACAGATTTATTATTAGATGAAATTGTTCAACATTTTGATTGTTTATTTCTTTGCAGGGTCTTCGCTGGCCTGGCCTCAGTCTTTGCCTGCTGGTCCTCGGACATGTGAACAGCAGCGACATCCTCATGGTGACGATGGGAGGCACCAAGTCCCACAAGATGCCCTTTTGGGAATTGGCACGAGGGATGATCGCGAGGTAAGGTAACTATCGTCAGATAGTTCATATGTATCAGCGTTTTTTTTGGACAAACTTTTAAAAGGTATACTTAAATCAGGCTCGCCTGTCTAATGAGAGATGATTTGTGTTCACTTAGCTCCAAATAAAAGAAGTTTTTACTTTTTTCACACTTTCTTACAATTTTCTTACAAAATCAGAGAAATAAAAACTTATTATTTTCAATCTAAAAGAACACTGCCCGCAAAAGCTTCCGCCTCAGTGTGCAGAAGAAAAATTCAATCTTCAAGAAAATGGTGACTTGTAAAATACTTTGTTAGTAGAAAAATAACCCGCCGTGAGAGGAATCTTAATAAAAACGACCATAACAATAAAGCGTTCCCTTAGACTGTATACGAATAGGATTGCCTTGGAGCTTTGCCAGACGCCATAATATCCTTCCTTTCAACCACAATAATAGATTATCCCTAGTTAATTGCTACGGAAATCGGCTTTGAGGACTTTAAGCCATCGTTACTTACCTTTTGTGAGCATGTTTTGAATATAATATAAATTGAATTTCATCATAATCATCATCATATTAAACTCGTATTTTGTTTCACAAATGGGCACAGATCTTCTGAAAAGAATAAATGTATAACATCGACAAAATATGTGATATAAAGATTAAAATAAATAAATATTGATGGACAGCAACATATAGCCCCGTGGTAAGCTCGAAGCTTGTTATGCGGGTGCTAGATTTCTGATATCCTACTTAATATAATATACCTACATACATGGGTAGATATTTTTTATTATACATATATAACTCCCAGACACTCAGAACAAATATCTGCAGATCAAATTAATATAAGTAACGATAAAATCCGGTACCTATTACAACAAAACTATAATTACTCGTACATTTAATTTTCTTCAGTCGCGGTTGAAAACTTAAATGGTCTCGTTAGTAGTTCCCTCAGTGAAGTGTAATAGCTAGAACAAGGTTGGCAAATACTATTCGGCGAGTCTCTTTCTCTCAACTTTTCCAACTAATTTCATTCCCCAGCCATCAACTTCATGACTGCACAGCAAATCTTAATTTAGCGAACTTCGTTAAAGCAAAGACTAACCTTCGAACTTGTTGTAATTATAAAGTTTTCTAGAACATTACGTCGTACAGTCATGTGTACGCCTATAAAACAGATAAATAAAATAGTATGTCGAGGCCGGATTTAAACTGTTTATTCATAATATAATAAGAGCCGTGTGGGCTAAGTGGGAGCACACTCGACATTCTGAAGATCGTGGGTTCAAACCCCGCCATGCACCTCTGATTTTTCTTCAAGAAAAAATTATGAGTGCTTCAAACACGTGCTCCAACGGAGAAGGCAAACATCGTGAGGAAATCGGCATGTTCTAAATCCTCGTTGGGCCATATACATAATTAATACCTATAATAACATATTAAGAATACGCAAAATGTATTTATTGTACAAGCCGACCTGCCTATAGCTTCACTGGCATTTTTGATTAGCCTTCCTCGATAAAGTAACATCCAACAATAAAATAATTATTAAAATCAGTGAATCCTGAGATTAGAGCTTTCAAACAAACAAACAAATTTTTCAACTTTATAATATTAGTATAGATATGAATGAAATAAAAACAATATTTTTGGTTTATTTGTTTGTTTGAATTTACCGGCATCACACGGTAATGCATTACCGCAAACATTTAAACTTGACTCTAATACCATTAGCATTACGTTTTGAGGTGCTGTTTAGCGCATGTTTGGTGAAACGAGTGAATGTAGAGTCTCAGAGGAGAGCGACAACGACAGACAAAAACCATTAAATGTCGCAGGGCAGGATACATCAACTCATTTTTTTTTACAAAATTTACGACAAAAGTTAAAAAAGTTTTGAAAGTTCGTTACAACTTTCAGGAAGGTTTTCTTACTTGTGTCTTTCTTTTTGTTTTTCTTAGGAAGAATCTTGATCGTTTTTGTAGATGAACATAGTACTTATAAAAGTGTCCTGCAGAAGTCGAACATATTATACGTTCAGCTGTTAAATGTACGCTCTTATCCACCATATCTGAATTGTTTCAAAGTTCGAAACTTCAATCGAACCGTGTTCCTAACCTACACGATTTTGACCAACCATACGTACATGACCTAACACAAATCCCTTACCTGTTTTACGACGAAGTAACTACTAAAGTTTTCCTCATGCTCGAAGTTCAAAGTTTACATAGAATTTCGTGTATGTAGAACCCCAAACTTACTAAATATGTTAGTTAAAGCTTAGTTTTGATTTTTCTTGATGAATATTACTAAAATTAAAATAAATTAGGTACAGACGTGTCGACTAAGTGGGAGCACACTTAACTTTAATTCCGAAGGTCGTGGGTTCAAAGCCCGCCACGCACCTCTGGATTTTTCTTGTTAAAAAATTATGTGCGCTTTGAAAACACTTGTTCTAACGGTGCAGGCTAACATCGTGAGGAAGCGGCATGTTTTATCATGACATGTGTGTCATTCACCAATCTGCATTTGGCCAGCTTGGTGAATCAAGGCCTAATCTCTCTCGTCAAGAGAGAAGCCCCTGTGTCCCAGCAGTGGGAACGTAAATAGGGGTGATGATGAAACCTGACATACCTACCTCACAGATAAGATAATTTATCAGTATTTGTTTTTTACTCATTTACGTTGAAAAGGCTGAATAGATGACACAAATAAATAATACGAGTATTTCACACCAGAATTGTGTCTATAAAATGCAATTAAAAAGAAAGTCCGTTTCTGCATAAAATCTTATGAAAACGAATAAATGCGCAGGATGTAGATTACTTATGCCAAGTTCATGTATTGAAGTCCGTTGCAGAAACTCAGGAATTGCTATGACTTAATTACCCCAAGCGTACGCGGGCAGACGCTTGTTGTTTAAGCTGAACGAGCATAAAATTAAATTTCTTAATTCTCCATCAGATTTTTGTATGCAACGTTTTAAGGCTGTTAAACCGGCGATTTTCTTTTTTTTTATAATTTTTTGTTATGATGTTTTTGGTTGAAACACAATTAATCACTCTAGTCCGGTGGTAAAGCTCGAAGCTTGTTTAAAGGGTACCTGATAACTTATAAACGTAATACTAATCTAGATGCATTGATTGAAGAGGCTTTCAACTCACTCTTAATTATTGTTTTTGTGTTGGATACTTCAAGAAAGTTTTTTAACTGCGCAAAAGAAGCGGAAGAATGTATAAAAAGCGTGCAATTTTGCCTAAAATGAAGATAGAACGAAAAGATATTTATTGGCTTTTAGAAAAATAAAAAACATGCACAATTGAAATAAAAAAAGCTTTAAAACACAAATACACACACAAAGCATTATACATACATACATTTAATTAAAAAGCCTAGTTTTTGTTAGGTATGTAGTCTCTCTCGTCAAGATACCAAGTCCTTGTGTCCTAGCTGTGGGACGTAAATAGGGTTGCTTATGATATACGTAGAGCCTACCCTCGTAGACTCCATAAGTAGGCCTATAAAGTAGTCCCAGTGGGACCGAACTTATCATTATGTTGACGAACTAAGTTTTGCATAATGTTGGTAATATGCCTTTGAAGCGAGTAGGTTAGCCTTCATCTGCGGTTGCCCGTTATCAAACCTGACCTTAGTAACTACTGGTATAATAGTGTACCATTTACTATGCCTACGAAAAGGACTGGTGGATATTTTATCACAATTGTTCAATTTTACGTATAAGCTTCAACTTTGTTTTATTCGTGTTATTGACATTTTCATACATTCCACTTTGCCTAAAGCCGTGTCAGAGGCGGAAGGCAATTTCTTGAATTTTCATAAACTCGCTTTACTAATAGGCACGGATCTTCCCAATATAATCAATTATAGATGTCGAGGGATCTAATATAACCTCCACGGTTACCGACCCGTGATGATCATGGTTTTTTAATTAAGCCTCTCTGGTCATATTAAATTGTTTGTGCATGTACTTACGAAAATAAACAAAATAAACGAGCGAAAAAAAAGGATTTTCGGAATAGTTAGAATTTAAAGAACCAGATTTCTCAAAAACGAATTTTCACAATTAAGTTCAAAATTACTCTACTGTTTGTGTTTAATTAAACCAAATCCCCAAGATCTGTAAAAATGTACAAAGTTTCTTGAAAACAAAAATAAACAATTTAGTACCGGACGTGATGACTTTCCAATATATTCTAGATTATTATTAGTACATAAAGATAACAAAAAAAATTATACGCAGTTATAACGAAATATCGGAAACAAGTTTTTTACATTTGGCAGTACTCAATGCTATAATTTACATACGCGGGTCATCGACATTACTCATATTAGCTTTCAATGGCAATGTACAGGCCATATTGCACAGAGAACAGATGGCCGATGCCGCTGAAGAGTTCTCGTATGGCCACGTATCGGAAAACGCAGCGTCGGACGTCCCCCAACAAGATGGACGATTAATCTTGTGAAATCTGCTGGTTCATTAGCTGGAGCGACTGAATAAACTATATCCTAGCCCTATATCCAGCAGTGGACGTCCGACGTCTGTAATGATGATGATGATCAGCTAAAATAAAAATAAAAGTCCAATTACGCCATTTTTATCTTCCGCGTTCGCTTAGCTGTGTGCCCGCTATCTTAGGCTTAGGGAAAATAGGTCACTCCTCTTTAAAACAATGGAATCATTTCAACAATGACAAATATCCGTGCGGCAAATACTTGAACGTTCTAGTTCTGCCGATGAGTCCTTGATGGGTTTATTCTATTGAATATTTAACATGATTTTAAAAGTGACCATCATTTACTTCTATTATAATTTGTTAGGTACTTCTAATTAGCCACGCATTGAAGCCTCGAGCAGACCGGATGCGTATACGTACACGTAAGCGTAGCGTAGAATGTATGAGACAGGACACACTGCACGCGCACGTCACGTTACGCAAGCAGTCTCATACATTCCCATACATTATAACTCAGTGGTACGTGCACGTCTACGCTTACGTGTACGTATACGCATCCGGTCTGCTCGAGGCTTAATACTTCTTGAGAAAATTTCGATAAAAAAAATAAGTTTCGATGTTTTGTTTTCGATGTTATAGAATTCGAAAATTGCAAGGTTACAACGGAACGTTGAAGCGGCTTTTTACGACTCATGAATACAGAAAATTATACAGAACATAATTAGAAGCATCACAGCTACATTGCAATGGTGCCCTAACGATCACAGTTTCAGTGTTCTGGAAATTAACGCAAGGTTCAAATATTCCTAAATAAATAGACTAAATTAGAAGTAATTTAAACACCGTTTAAAATTACATTATGCTATGGAGATAAGAGAATTGGAGGGTATGATAACCTTGCTCAGGTTTTTAGGCGTTCGGGTAGACACAGACAGTATTAATTAGCTTGTAATAATACTTAAGGTTTTAATTATAATCCTAGAGGCAATGGTTTGTAATTTAAATAATTGAGGTAATTTTCACAGTACGCCACAATATGATATAGCGTTCTTATTAAAAATCTTAAATGGTAATTGAAGTATATTTATAAAGGTAATATTAGTATACTGACACTTTCTGTTTCAGAGGACACAACGTGACGTTCATCAGCGCATTTCCCCCTGACTTCCACCTCCCAGGGTTGGAGGAGATTGCCCCTCCAGGGCTGGTGAACTACGTCAGGAGGTTCATGGTGTTTGACCTGGTGGGGGCCAAGATGAAGGGCGAGGAACCTGTGCCTGTGGGAGACATCATGAGATATGGATATGAGGTAATTTTAATTTGGTGTGCGTATAAGTTATTAAACCTTGAACTTTTCCCGTTTAGCATCAAGAATTTGTTTTTTTACTATTAGACCAGGGTTTTTAATTTTTTACAAGGAAAAAAATAGTAGTAGAATGAAACCCATTAGAAAAGGAGGGGAATATGATAAAAATGAAAGGAAAAATAAATTACGGTCGATCTGAGTTCGGGAAGTGGGAGGGGGTGGGCTTTTAAGGGGAGAAAATGGTTTATCTCGATTTGCGGTGAAACTACAAGTCCTATGAAAAAAAGTTATATGGCAAAGTTGTAGGTAATAAAAAGATCTACAACTTTTAATTCACAAGTTTTTTACATAACCTCAAAACTTATGTGAAAAATTCAAATAACCAAGTTTTTGGTTTTTTTTATTTAATTTTTTCAAAAATTGTTATTTTTCTACGAAATTTGGTGAAAACTTACCTATTTATGTCCCAAATACACTGTGATATTTTTGATTGAAAATATTATTGTTTTCACCTTATTTTGACTTAATTTTCAAAAATATAGACTAATTTTCAATCGAAAATACACGTGTCAAAATATTAGCCTTTTTATAAAAATCGGTGTGCCATATATGCATTGAAATCTCTATTTTCTGATTATTAAAAAAAATATATACATTACGATAGTAAATATTCTCAGAAAATGCACAAAACCGAAACAAAAATTTGTATCATTAGGTACAATTGCATCATAAAAATATGATTTTTCTATATAATAATAATTATTATATAATAATCTGTTTGTATAATTTGCAATAAGTCGGATTATAAGCAATTATATGAAATAAAAATTGTAAAAATCACATTTTTATGATGCAATTGTACATAATGATACAAATTTTGTTTCGGTGTTTTGCATTTTCTGAGATAATTTACTATAGTAATGTATATATTTTTCTTAACCATCAGAAAATAGAGATTTCAATGAACAAACAGCATACCGATTTTTATAAAAAAGCTAATATTTTGACACGTGAATTTTCGATTGAAAATTGGTCTATTTTTTTAGTAATTAAGTCAAAATAAGGTGAAAAAATTAATATTTTTAATCAAATAAATTATAGTGGATTTGGGACATAAATAGGTATGTTTTCACCAAATTTCGTAGAAAATAAAATGTTTTTGAAAAAGATAGAAATAAAAAACCAAAAACTTAGTTATTTGAATTTTTCACATACATTTTGACGTTATGTAAAAAAGTTGTGAATTAAAAGTTGTAGTTCGTTTTATTACCTACAACTTTGCCATATAACTATTTTTCATAGGACTTGTAGTTTTACCGGAAATCGAGATAAACCATTTTCTCCCCTTAAAAGCCCACCCCCTCCCACTTCCCGAACTCAGATCGACCGTAATTTATTTTTCCTTTCATTTTTATCATATTCCCCTCCTTTTCTAATGGGTTTCATTCTACTACTATTTTTTTCCTTATTTGACCATTTTTGAAGCTAACTGCACTGGTCTATATCTCTATGGCGTGGCGGATAAATATCTGCTTGCAAGAGATAGCGGGTTGGGTTTCTGCGGAGGGAACAATAAAAAGTATAATATTTAAAGGTTACAGTAATACTTCATTTGAATTTGTGTGCTCGTATTGCTCGGGTTTAGTTCCCGCCGGAGTTATATTTTGCAATTTTTAATAGTTTCAAATTAAATCTTTCAAAAATAAAATAAAATAGTCTAAGATCTTAAAGGTAAGTACCATAAAGACATAATAGTGAGTTTATTAAGGCCAATAGTCCTTTCTAAACCAAAACATTTTATTGCGTGATCTAAAGAGTTAACTAAAGTTGCAAAATTTGCCAATAACATTCTTATTTTATGTTTTACCTTTATGATCAATACTTCGAATGTCTCTTCAGGGCACAATGTTGTTCCAATTGGGTTGAATAGGTCCCTTGCCGCCACTTACTGCCTTATATTGCATTTTTTATTTATGGGTACGTATAAAACAAGTTGGGTCTTATACATCGATGTTTGATGAATTATAAAACGTTGGCTGTAAGTCCTGTTCAGCGCTCTACACACCGCCCGCCGGCACAGCCCGGCGGCCCAACCCGCCGGCCTTATTTTTTACAATCATGCCGGCGGGTTGGGCCGCCGGGCTGTGCCGGCGGGTCAGGCCGCCGGCATCCCTCTCCACTCACTCAGTCAGTTGCCCGCCGGCTTTCATAGAGTAGTGACGTATTTGGCAATAAAGAATGTTACCTAATTTTGATTATTAGCACTCCATATTCTATGTCTAATATAAAAAATACGCGTGAAAGAATTACTTCGATACATCAATTAGTTTCCGATTTAGAAGTAAAACAAGTTGTAACCGTACGACGACGATAACACATAGGCTACTTTTAATCCTATGAAAATGTACAGTTCTTGAGGAAAACGGGGCCGAAGACTGGAGGAAGCTAGTTTGCAATAAATCAATATATTGTTCATTTAAATTTACTAAGAAGCTAGTTTGCCATAAATCAATGTATTGTTCATTTAAATTTACTAAGAAGAGCGGTACCTACCTATATCTATATAAATAAATACTTACGTACCTACCAATAGCAACAAAACTTTAATACATATTTAATGTCTTTAACGTCAAAGTTTAATGGTAGGTACTTCTACTATTTGAGTTATCTTCATCCATTTTATCAATCGAATAATATTTAAGTACTACTATTAAACTATTAATTTAATACGCGGACGAAAACACATCAAAATACTGCGCAAGCTGTTGCACTACTACTATAATCTGCTGGCGATACTAAGCGGGCCGTAGGCCGCGCGAAGTTGTGGTATTACGTCACAAGCGCTCACGTGACTGTTAGCGAGACTCGATATTTTTCGAAACTTTGAATGCCTATAAAATCAAAACTACTAGGTACTTTTTAACTAAACAAAAACTAGTATATTTGTATACATACAGGCTTTACTGATACAACATTTCAAGCGATTTGGCATACCTAGTAACATTCTTCATTACTAGAACACCACATGCCGGGGCTGTCGTGCCGCCGGCATTGCCGCCGGCAAAGTCGTGCGGCTTGGACATTCTGAAGCCGGCGGGCTAACCCGCCGGCATTAAGCCGGCGGGCCGCCGGCTTTGGTGTGTAGAGGCCATTCGGGACGCTCAATGTTGTGCCTTCGAAAGGGAAACAATAGACATCATCCAAACGAGATGAACTGATGACTAGTTGAAGCCAAGCCACAATAAAGCAGTATGCACTTGACTTTCGGTAGTTAAGAGCGGCCTACCATTGTCACCTTATAACCACAACTGGTGACCAATCAGACAGTATTGTGTCCCCACGTCCAATGCTTAAAATAATGAAGGACATTACTAATCATAAATTATTTCTATCGTTTTAGAATACCTGTTTACCATGTGCTTTACAAAAATGACTTACTGATTGCCCGATTCTTTAAATGATCTCTGAATTTAAGCTTAATTATTGTGTTTTTGTATAAATTTTAATGATAGATTTGAGTTTACTGTGGAGTTAAAATTTAAAGAACGTTGATGGCAAAAGTGCCATCAACATCATAGCATAAGACTTATATCATGCATAGGCATAGACTTTGAGAGGGTCACAGTGACTCGACTCCACTTGTAAGGTTTAATATTTTGTTTGTTGTTTCAGGCCTGCGACGCTTTTCTGACAGACTTCGAGACTCGTTCCTTCATCACTTCCCGAAGGAGCTTTGATCTCATGATCTTGGACGGAGCTTACCCAGAGTGCGCTCTCGGACTCGTCTACCGTTTCAAAGTGCCTTTCATGTACATCAACACTGTGGGCTTCTACACTATGCCGCAGAGTAATTCTGGAAGTCCAGCGCCGTTCTCAGTCACACCATTCTTCGGCAAAGGGTTTACAGACAATATGAGCTTTTTAGACCGGGTTATGAATGCTGGTTGGCATTTAGGGGCGTTGGCGATGCATGGTGTGAGCGTGACTGTGCTACAAAGCGTACTGAGAAGGCATTTCGGAGCTAACATGCCTCATGTATACGACATGTCTAGAAATGTGAGCTTTATACTGCATAATGGGCACTATTCGGTGTCGTACCCCCGGCCTTATCTTCCTAACGTCGCGGAAGTAGCGTGTATTCACTGTAAGGAGCCGAAGAGATTAGATCCCGTAAGTATATTTTTTATGCTTGTTTTGTAAACAAGGACATGTTGCTAAAACATTGGGCATCATTAGACGTTAACTAAGAACTCCGCGATACGCTAAAAAGCGCTGAAAAGTAAACATAAACATCTTGTAAATTATTTTATATTGTTTCTTCTAATTTGAAGCCAGTGTATGTGACACTATGATCGGCTGGTTTGTTTAACTTATAAAAGTGTAACTTAATCAACTAATAGTGATTTGTCGTTTTATCTGGAAACCGGCAAAACTGATTGAAGTACTTTTGCAAATTGAGCGTGATTCTTAATTAAATTTGTTGTGTACGAACCGTTCGGAACTTTCCCAGAGGGTAAGGGTGCTCAATAATTTCACATCAAAGGTCTGTTGCTATTATCTATTATTTCATAATTCTGTGGTCGGTTGGGTTTCTGTTTTGAGATAATTTTCATTGTTTTTCTAAAACCGTGAATACCTTCCTCAATTGTGAGTATGGAAACGATTATAATTGTGTCTTCGTGTATACTAATATAAGAATTTTAACTGTCAATTAATAAATTTAAGATATTTGTAAGCGGTAATCTTTGTGAGACGGGTTATTATAAAATTAATAACGCATGGGAACATTCTTTGTTAAAATCAGGGGAATAAAAAAAGGGGGAGGGGATTGATAGTGATGACGTGTCCAAATTAATCTTTTTGACTATGAACCAATCAATCATAAACCAATTTTTTAGGTTTTAAATTTTTATTGTGTTTCTGTTTTTGTGGTGTGCAATAAAGTATATTCTTAAGTTATAATATATTGGTTTATGATTGAATTTATGAATATAAGAATATTCTTATATTCATAAATTTCCCTTCAACCTTGTTTAGGAGGTCGAAGAATGGATCGCCGGCGCGGGCGACGCCGGTTTCATCTACATATCTATGGGTTCGTCTGTCCGGACTAGCTCTATGCCCCTAACCGTCCACCGTCTCATAGTGAACGCGCTGGGCAGGCTGCCTCAGAGGGTGCTGTGGAAACAAGACGCTGAACAGAACCTTACGGATATACCTTCGAACGTGCGCCTGCATAAATGGTTGCCGCAACAAGATTTGCTTGGTATGTTATCTTTTAAGGGGAGGATATTTATTTATTTAACTTGGGGAAAGTAACGGCACAATTAATAACAATAAATAAATAACAAAATTGGTTAAACGCAAATCCTGCTAATATTATAAACGCGAAAGTTTGTGACGATGTTTGTTTCTGTTTCATGCAATAACAACTGAATGGATTTTGACAAAAATTCACCATAATTATAAATTACTTTACATGACGATAAATTTAGGTGAAATCGCGCGTAGCACCTGTATTTTTGAATAAACTCTCGAATTTTAGTTCTGTTCATAAGTGTGACTATAAGATTTACAACCAAGACTACCTACTAACAACGTGATTAAAGCTATTTCTATTAAGAATTCTAGACTAAGGCTACCAAAGATGAAATTTCAATTTAAAATATCATCCTTAGATATTGATCAAAGACACTTGTAGGATTCTTGAAATAATTGGAGTAAGGTTCCATTTAATAAGGAAAATTTGATTCAAAGCGAAATAAGCTGTTTTATTGGATTGCTTTTGAATATTTTAAATAATACCCGACAGGGAAATGAAACGATGTTACATTGATATTCTAATAAAGATCTACCTGCCAATTTTTTATAAAATAAATTTACTTTTATTGAAGGCAAACTAGAGGCATGTTGGTTAAGTGGTAGCACGAAGATGGCGGTTTACCCCGCCGGCACCTCCATTTTTTTTCTTGAAAAAATGTATGTGCGCTTTAAAACACGTGCTCTAATGGCTGAGGCAAACATCATGAGGAAACCGCTTGGCCAGCGTGAATTAAGGCCTAATCTCTCTCGCTAAGAGCGAAGTCCCTGTGTCCCAGTAGTGGGAACGTAAATAAGTGTGATTATGTGAAGGTATGTTTGAACCTATAAAAAAAACCTTTATTAAAATTACAGGTCATCCAAGGATAAAAGCCTTCGTAACCCACGGTGGCTTACTGAGCATGTTTGAGACGGTCTACCACGGGGTCCCTATAGTGACTATCCCCGTATTCTGCGACCACGACTCCAACGCAGCTAAAGCTGAAACGGACGGCTACGCAAAGAAGATTGAACTCAGACACCTGACCAGCGACAAACTTTACCAAGCCATATCTGAAGTAATCACAGAACCGAGATATAAAATAGAAGTCAAAAAGAGACAACAGTATTTAAGGGATCAAAAGGAGTCACCGCTAGAGAGAGCGATTTATTGGACTGAGTATGTTCTGAGACATAAAGGGGCTTACCACCTCCAATCACCCGCTAAAGACTTATCCTTTTTCCAATATTACATGTTTGATGTTGTTCTTTTTGTTGTATTAATGTTTACATCCATTTTTGTCTTATTATCTTACACAATAAGATTAGGAATAAAAAAACTGGCCGAAATTGTTCAAAGCAAACAAATTGTAAATCCTACTTTATTGCGCTCAGACGTGATCAATCACAGATTGTTGAAGAAGAAAAATATTTAAACCAAAACTTAGTAATAAGATGATGATTACGGAATTTGGTGATAATTTGATTTGTAAGAGATGAGATTAATTTTGTAACTTATTTATGTGGAATATCCACGTGTTTGTAAATATAAAATGACTTATACAATTTAACAAAAAATTATAAGTAATAGAGTTGTATTAAAGGTAAATTCTTGTTGTAAACGCGTGTTATCAAAAGTATTATTAAAGGTACTTAATTTTTTATTTTAAATAAATAACTTTAAATAAAATATTTGAACAAACGTTTAACTGCTAAACGCAATTTTTTATATTGACTTAGTCTGTAAGCCAGTCAGTTATAGAAACTCTTTTTTATGTAGATTTCTTATTTTCTTAATGTAAAACAGTGGTATACTATACACTTTTACAGGATATGTAATGGTTCGCTAATTTTTGTATCTATAATAAACATAACTCAAAATAATAAACATAATTTGGTTTGGTTCAGGTATTATTAGGTACCAACTTATTTATTTGTTATACAAATAGCACCTGTTTCTAGGATTCACAAATTAAGATATAAATCTGGGTATGCTTGTTGAGTTTGTACATAATACGCTTAGGTATATTATTATGCACTTAGAGTTAAATGATATTGGTGTTATGTCGGTTTGAAAGTTTGACTGATAAGAATAAAAGAAAAGAAAAATGTTATGTTTTATTATTTCCTCACTGCTTAGCATAAGATTTGACCTACACTTGGCGACTAAAGTTAGTAACCAATGAATTAGTATAAGTTGTTAGCTCACAGGTATCTTAGTTGTTTGAGCAAACGAGCATACTATTTATGAATAGGAAAGAAGGTAAATAAACATCTTATATATTATAAGGTCAACCGGGGCAAATGCGTGGTATTTCTCGATCACTTCAAGTTAGAGCCTCATTGTGATCAAATGTATGGCATTATCCGATTTTTGAAACTGTAGTCCAATATTATGGCTATTTCTGCACAAAGTTCAATCAGCGATATCTTCCCTGGAGCTTTACAGATGTTTCAAATTGACTATTTATTTTAAATGGAAATTTTAGATGCATTTGCCCCGCTTTGGGAAAATGCGTCTTTATTGAATAAAAACTTTAATGATGAGTTTTTCGTGATAATAACTAGATATAACTTTTTGGTTCAAATTTCTTTGCAATAGTATGATAGTTAAACTAGTCAAAAATAATAATTGATGCATTTAGAGACAATTTAGTAAAAATTGGGGAAATGCGTCTATATTTTGATAGACGCATTAGCCCCTTGTCAAATCCAGATGCTGTCAACATTTTATTTGGGTACGGACAAACTATCAAAACTCAACAAAAGTCTAAAAATAACAAATGTAAGTAATACGATGGGACGATAGTAAACAAATTTCTACGCGTGAGATTTTGATAGAACCGTAGAACAATACAGATTATAATAAAACACAAATTTGAAGGCTACACCGCATTTTTTTTAATTAAAGTTAAGTATATTCTGACTTTTGTATATTTTCAAATAATAATTTGACAAAAACGATATAAAAACCTCAATGAGACCAGATTTTTTTTGCATTTAATTTTCATATTAAAATTTGCCGACATAAAAAGGTTGACGATATATGTTTTGGGGGTAAATGCGTCCCACAGTCGCAATTGCCCCATAACAGCAGACGCATTTACCCCAAAAAATTAATCCAAACCTTATAAATGGAAACATTATTATTTCTTTAAATAAAGATTTTTCACTAAAAATAACTGTCTGTGTAGGTAGCCCATAGTTTATTCCTTACAATGATTATTGAATAAAATCAGTTAATTGAAGAAAACTAATGACTAACATGGATTTAGTAACTCGCCTCACGCAGTCAAAATTTGTTCAGAAACGTGCAATTTTCAAAATGGCCAATTACTCGAATATCTGAACTGCCACGCCATCCGCACGAACTGCATGTTATGTATTTAGTTCAAACAAATGCAACTAGATGACAGAAGTCAACGTATGTTGAATAGTTCTCGAATAAATTCAAAAAAACGCATTTGCCCCATAGACGCATTTAGACTGGTTGACCTTATATAAATGCACTAAGTTGAAGTCATGATACACAGCACACGAATATTAAATAAGTGTTATTTAAAATTGTATTGAATGTTATCAGTCGTAACTCGTTTTAAAATTGTTTTAAATATATTTATAAATATTATACCTTAGTGAAATATTATTCGTTGGCGACAAAACATTCAGGTTTTCTGTAGGAAAAGTGAAGTTATGCCAAAACCTACATTTTTATCAAACAAGCCCGATAACTGTATTAATTAAATTTACATTATTAATACCATTTTGTTTATTTTAGTATCGTTTATGTGCTCTTTGAATATTGGTGTTGTATTGAATTGTTATTCTTCCAATAGTTATCTATACGTTTTAGAGCTTTATCTTGTAGCAGGTATAATTTAATGTATAATATAATAAAACGTAGACCTACTACGTAGTTTACTACTAAACTTAAATAAATAAGTATATTTCGGTTAAATTTAAAAACGTAACAAAAATTAAGCTTCATATAGATCATAGGTATAGATATCCTGGCATTTTTATTCCGAGTAAGTTGTTTAATAATATATATACTTATCTACACATTCAGAAAATAGATTTTAAGACATTATGTAGATGAAAGACTCACAATAGTGGTGGTCAATTTGCTTAGTTTGGTTGTGTAAATTGTCATACAATTAAATTATTAATATTATTATTAAATACTTGACTTTAGTAATAATTCCAGATCACTGAGAAATACGAGTATGAATGCTACTGAGATTACGAACGTAATAGACATCATTCAAGTGGTCGTGAATATGGTTAATAATTTTTCTGGAACATACATGTTCTATCCAAAACAAGCTCCCGTTTTCGGTAAGAAACGCAATGCCATTATCATTAGATACATAAGGTCAACCGGGGCAAATGCGTGGTATTTCTCGATCACTTCAAGTTAGAGCCACATTGTGATCAAATGTATGGCATTATCCACTTTTTGAAACTGTAGTCCAATATTATGGCTTTTTCTGCACAAAGTTCAATCAGCGATATCTTCCCTGGAGCTTTACAGATGTTTCAAATTGACTTTTTATTTTAAATGGGAATTTTAGATGCATTTGCCCCGCTTTGGGAAAATGCGTCTTTATTGAATAAAAACTTTATTGGTAAGTTTTTCGTGATAATAACTAGATATAACTTTTTGGTTCAAATTTCTTTGCAATAGTATGATACTTAAACAAGTCAAAAATAATAATTGACGCATTTAGAGACAAATTAGTAAAAAATGGGGAAATGCGTCTATATTTTGATAGACGCATTAGCCCTCTGTTAAATCCAGATGTTGTCAACATTTTATTTGGGTACGGACAAACTATCAAAACTCAACAAAAGTCTAAAAATAACAAATGTAAGTAATACGATGGGACGATAGTAGACAAATTTCTACGCGTGAGATTTTGATAGAACCGTAGAACAATACAGATTATAACAAAACACAAATTTGAAGGCTACACCGCATCTTTTTAAAATGAAGTTAAGTATATTCTGACTTTTGTATATTTTCAAATAATAATTTGACAAAAACGATATAAAAACTTCCATGAGACAAGATTTTATTTACATTTAATTTTCATATTAAAATTTGCCGACATAAAAAGGTTGACGATATATGTTTTGGGGGTAAATGCGTCCCACAGTCGCAATTGCCCCATAACAGCAGACGCATTTACCCCAATAAATTAAGCCAAACCTTATAAATGGAAACATTATTATTTCTTTAAATAAAGCTTTTTCACTAAAAATAACTGTCTGTGTATGTAGCCCATAGTTTATTCCTTACAATGATTATTGAATAAAATCAGTTAATTATAGAAAACTAATGACTAACATGGATTTAGTAACTCGCCTCACGCAGTCAAAATTTGTTCAAAAACGTGCAATTTTCAAAATGGCCAATTACTCGAATATCTGAACTGCCACGCCATCCGCACGAACTGCATGTTCTGTATTTAGTTCAAACAAATGCAACTAGATGACAGAAGTCAACGTATGTTGAATAGTTCTCGAATAAATTCAAAAAAACGCATTTGCCCCATAGACGCATTTAGACTGGTTGACCTTACTTTTTAAAATTCGTTAATTTTCAAACTCATTACTTGCTAGATTTTGAGCCAGTAATAAGTTTGTAAATTAACTCATTATTTTGAAATTGTCTGGCCCATACGTGCTCTGGAAATTAAGTAAATCGTTTAGGTTTGCCAAAATTTATAAGCTTCATTTCAAAATTGTTCTCAAATTTTAGTGAAAAAGGTATTATTTTTTTACCAGTATTTTTTTATCAATAATGATGATAGTGACTATAGTCATTTGAAAGTTTCTCACCATGGAAATCCAATAACATTAAAATAAGTCTTTGTTTTAAATTCCATGTGGTTTTCTCAAAACTAAGGCTTTCTCGCAAAAAAAAACCTGGTTTTTAAAATGTGAACCACTTAAAAAACATTTTTCAACTGACAAGAAAAATCAATTGCCATACTAAATTCAAAATATATATGTAACACAAAGTAAAACCCTCTTTTTACTACTTTCTTTCTCTGTCTGGTCGGTTTACATTATAGATTCTATTGAATAAGAACCAAATAAACCAATAAATCTGTCAAGGGCACATTTTAAATGATCTATGACATCTCTAGTTCTGTTTCAGATGGTCAATGCTTTGACTTCATAATCGTAGGAGGCGGCGCGGCCGGTTGTGTTCTTGCAAACAGACTCACTGAAAATCATAACTGGAACGTCCTTCTGGTCGAGGCTGGAAACATCCCCCCGATAGCGTCAGATGTGAGAAATATACCAAATACTAGGATTATTTAGTTTGCAACGAGTTAGACATTAAAAATATAAAAAAACACTAATCAGTATAAAAATTAATGCCACTTTTCTTTTCGTTGTAATTCTATAACTCAAGAACGGCTGGGTTGAATAAGGTGCTTTTGGTTTTAAAATAGTCACGTAATAACCCAGGGAAGGTTTAAAAGGGAAAACATTATGGGAATAAAGCGGGTGAAGCCGCGGGCGTGTCAGCTAGTTGTTACATAATAAAACCAACAAAAAGGCTACCCATGTTGGTGATGAAAACATAAAAATAAGTATTATTTTAGGTGGCCGATTACATAACATTACTGGATCCGGCAACAGCTGATTGGGGTTACACAGGTACATTTACATTTGAGAATCAAACTCGATCAATTCCAGTACCTAGGGGTAAGATGCTCGGGGGGTCAAGTGGAATCAACTTCATGATCTACGTACGAGGGAACCAAGCTGACTACAATAGTTGGGCTAACGCAGGAAATAAGGGCTGGGAGTGGAAGGAAGTTTTTCCCTATTTCAAGAAAAGTGAGCATCAATTTGATAAGTTCCTTCTACAAAGTTCTTCTGGAAAATTTCATGGTACTCAGGGCTACCTCGGCGTTTCACGACCTTTCTTTAAAGAAACACTTAATTATTTAGAAGGGTTCAAAGAAAACGGTCGCAATTTATTGGAAGACTATAATGGACATAAACAGCTCGGGTATTCAAGACCACAATACAACATCGCAAAAAAACTTCGGCAAAGTACAGCTGTGTCATTTATAAGGCCTATTAAATACAGGCCGAATCTGCATATTCTGATTAATACTCTTGCAACAAAAATTGTATTTGATAACAACAAAAGAGCAAAAGGAATTCAGGTTAGATTACCAAACGGAAAAGTAATACAGCTTAACGCGAAGAGAGAAGTTATTATTTCAGCAGGTGCCATAAACAGTCCCCAACTATTAATGTTGTCCGGTGTAGGCCCTAAGCAACATCTCGAAGATGTAGGTATATCTACATTAATAGATTCTCCAAATGTCGGACAAAACTTACAAGATCATTATGTCGGCTTAGTACTATTGGCCAATAGTAAAGAAAAAAATCCACCAAAAACAGACAATTTGATGTATCCTCTGCCTGCAGTATTAGGTCATATAGCCTTAAACAGATCGCAGTCTTTTCCAGATTATCAAAACTTTCATATTATCTTTTCTCCAGAGACAAATCCGTCCAATGCTTGCACAAATCTGTACAAATTAGATAATAAGAGTTGTGAAAAAGTGGTAAACGCTCATATTAAAGTCGGAGGCGTCGATTTCGCAACAATATGTTTGCTTCATCCAAAATCGAGGGGAAACATAACATTGCAAAGCCAACGGCCAGATGAGAAGCCAATAATAAATTTAGGTTATTTTTCAAACCCGGAAGACTTGGAGACTTTCGTTTCATGCATTGAAGACTTCTTAACTGTTCTGAATACGCCCTTTTTCAAAAAGATGAATGCGTCTGTTATAGATTTGAATATTGCCGAGTGTCAACATTTAGACTTCCGGAGTAGTGAGTATTGGAGATGCTATCTTTTAAGGAGGGTGACGACACAGTTCCACCAAAGTGGGACTTGTGCTATGGGTTCCAGAGAGAGGGGGGTGGTGGATGAAAGGCTGCGGGTGTGGGGGGCGCGGGGTCTCCGAATCGTTGACGCCAGTATAATGCCAACTGTCCCGAGTGGAAACACGAACGCGCCTACAATGATGATAGCAGAGAAAGCTGCAGATATGATTAAAAAAGACAACCAATATTTCCATCCACGTTGTCCTAAGTTCCAACCCTATGTATAAGTCAAGTCTGAATTTGAATTATCTTACGGAGGGTTCCGTACCGTTTATATCAAGAGATCTCAAGATCCTTTGAGAATCCCTAATAAGCTAATATGGTCATAGAAAATTCAAACAAAGATTCAGTCATCATTTGACCACGCGGTCGCCTAACGTATATGATTATTTTCTAACTTTTTTTAATGATTATATTGCAAATAGTGGTTCCACCATTAGTCAATGGTTCTCAACTTCACAAGCCAGACATTAGTAGAATTATTATTTTGCATTTTGATTACCACGGGGCTAGATGTTGCTGTGTGAATTGTCCAGCAATATTAAAAAATATACTTATATTTGTATATGTCAAAAATATGCTAACCTAACAATATGCCTATAAAACTATATAATAAATTCGCTATTAGTCAAAGACTTTGTTTTATTTATTTAACGGCACTGTAACATTTATTAAGTTGATTATAGTTTACTTAACTAGAACTTGTGTGTTGTGTAGTTTTAACTAAAATATGTTTATACCTAAGTAATAATTGAACACACAACAGATTTTTTTTTATGATAAACAAGATCGGAAACCGCTTTACTCTGAATATGAAAAGTACCTGACCACGATGATACTTATACCTATAACTTATCGGAAATCGCTTGGAATCTTATTAAAATGCGAACCACAGCAGAATGTAGCAATAGAAGTTACAAATACTTGAATTGTGATTTGAAGGAAATATCGAATCGAATATTTGACTTATTATTGCGTTTATCGGGTTCGTGAATCTTCGAGAAATGCAACTAGATTTTTTTATTTAAAATCCTCCGTTGTAGTTGTGTCAAACAATAATAACCATTAATTATTCTTCTATTGCTTCAGATCAGAATCCAAAAAAAACATATCTTATTTAATATAATAAATAAAATAAATGCATTAAATTATAGACAAACATATTTATTGAATTTATATAAAATGTCAACCTTCCTAACCTCTCTCGCCCCTGGTAGTACAGTTTTCACTACAAATACAAACACAACTTTTATTAAAGTAAGTTTAATTAATGTTTTCGTATAATATTGCCTTGGAAATTGTAATATTATTTCAGGCATGTACCTACCTACCAATGAAATTACATTTGTAGCTAGAAGTTCAAAGAGGTAAGGTTTCACAAGACAAATTGGAATGTTCCTACGTCGTTAGATGTTATAATAAACCGACTGGTTTATAAATATCAGGTATATTTTTTTCATATTGAACCTACGATATGATCTTACTTACATTTGTTCCAAGGCGGGAACAAATTTAAGTACCTTCTCCCGCTGCGCCACAGAGGTTGTCACACAGTGAATGAAGCACTAATGAGTACACTGTGAAATACTAGTTGGTTTCGATATTATTAATTAAAATGTCACCTACATTACACAATATTCATAATATAAATTACATATATTTATAAAGTAAAAACTCCAAAATGAATTGTACACCGAAGACATTTCTGTGCAAATATTCACTAACACGTGGCGTTATTGTTTACGCAATATTTTTCCTGGTAAGATAAAATTTTATGGAAGAGAAAATGTGCCGAGAAGTGGGTATGAACTCTAGGTTGTTAAGAGGCCTATTACGTGAAATCGCGAAATTGTTCGGTTTTCTCGTCCTAATTCTATGGTTTGCGTTAGTTGTTTGATATTACAATTACATCTTTATAATAGTTCGTTTTCTCCTCTACAAAAGTAGTAAGAAACATTTTAGATAACTTGTTTATATATTGAGTAATAATCATTCTCCGGATACATGTTTCGTAAAAAACGCTCGAAGACCTGTTTTCTCAGCTCTAATTTGTAGATTCTAATGAATATGGGCGATCAAACTATTTTTTATTATGTTACGTATATCCTATTCTTCATTTAGAGTAGAGTACATTTTCGTTAAATGCTTTTATTCTAAAGATATACCGAATTTAATATCGACCGAAAATGCTTCGAAACAAACCTCAATAACTCCGAAGTTCTAAATCAATGGGACGTCATATTTATATCAAAATATTTATCAACATTTGCTTAAACTATGATATTAATTTTAATTTGTAGAACGGTTTTGGTAATTTTTTATGAATAAAATAAAACTACCATAATTTAGTAGTTTTTTCATTCAGCCGGCTTTTTCCATTTAGTACCGCGCGAGCGCTTGTCGAGGTCGGACCTATGTCGGTTGTTCTTGAATAAAATATAGAAATATTTCGTAAAATGTCAGTGTGTGGGACTGTCAATTGCTGTAAAAACGCTGTTAGTGTGCGTGTATGTGTTATTGCGATACTACGACCGACATAAGTTGATCCGTTGATAACGATCAATTGTTATTTTTATTGATAACGGTCAATTGTTGTTGTTGCTGGCCTAAGAATTGTACCAAATGTTGCTGGCCTAAGAATTGTACCACATCATTGTCATCTTGTTTTACCTTATTTATTTGGAGGTTATGCTGTAGGATGTGGATTGCATATCTAAAGTTATCTATCCTAATTAAAAAACAACAAGGCAACTTTTTTTGGTGAAACCGTCCAACGACTAAATGTAATTATGCCTATGATTTTTTTAGATTATGACTAACTTGCCGACCCGCCGACAGCTGCGCTTGCGTTTTTACGTTATTTACTAGTTTATGTTTTATAGCCTTTTTCGATCATTTTACTATCCAATACTGAAATCATATTTTAAATCGGACCCGCGGTTCCTGAGTAGCACGTTCAAACAAATAAACAAGCAATCTCCTCAGCTTGATAATTGTAGTATAGATTTCCATAATATTTATTACAAAGAAAATATTCCGTAATTTTTTGTTCTTATTTTTACCGAGTATCCAATATGTAAACAATAAATAATGTACCTTTCTAATAAATATATTATTTATTGTAAACATTAAATAATTGTACCTTTCTAATAAATACAGGGCGTCCCAAAGTTATGGGCCATGGAGGGGAAGTACCTTAAATATCGTAGATAGTGAATTTTGCTCAAAGAAGACTTCATTTTATTTTTAAAAGTTAGTAATTCTGGATTCATAGATTTTCTAAAAATTACTTGCTTTGTCTGGGAATCGAACCGACTTACATGTAGAAAAAAAAACTCTATTTTTATGATACCAATCGAAAGAATAGCTAAAAAATAATAACTCTGCTTAAGTAACATAGTATTTTAAAAGAAAGGAACAACGTGAAATTAATTATTTTAATCAAATAAAAAACATGAAACATTTTTTTTGTAAATTAATTAATTAAATTACTTACTTTTTTTTAAATAAAATGAAGTCTTCTTTGAGCAAAATTCACTATCAACGATATATATGGTACTTCCCCTTCATGGCCCATAATTTTGGAACGCCCTGTATATAAAATAACACCCCTATTCACGTTCCCACTGCTGGGATAGGGACTTCTCTCTTGACGAGATAGATTAGGCCTTAATTCACCACGCTGGCCAAGTGCGGGTTGGTTTTTTTTTTAATATATAAATGAAATATTTTCAAATAAGTTCGTAATAAAATAAAAATAAATAGTTTATCAAAATAAAAATATAATGGGAATTATTCAAGATGACATATGTAGATAAATGGATATTCTACATCTGTGTATGACATATGTAGATAAATGGATACCAATAAATATAAAAATAAATATAAAGTTCGAAACTACAAAAATAATACCTAAACATAATTAAAACCTTCATTAACGAAACTTTTATTTATTCAAACACAAATATACCATCTAACAAAACAAGCAACTTAAATATAGGTAATATAATTTATTTGTTTTGTTATAATTAGAATTTGTATTTAGTCCGTTCAATTTAGACTTTCGAACTTACATAAAGTCCCAACATTCGACAAAAAAAAAAACATTTAATTACAAACCTACACACCAAATTTCAGAAGAATCGGTTTAAAAATGAGCCCATAAGATGAGATGAATGAGGACGTTTAACTTCAATAAGACTATTTTCAGTTTTATTCTTATATATATAATTATTAATCATTTTAAAATTATGTACCTACTTAATTGATTTCAAATAATCAATCAGATTTAAAATAAATATTGATATTATTAAGATAAAACATAATTGATTCAAATATTGAAATAAAAATATCCACCATTTTGAATTTAGGAAAATATATTAAACACCTATCAATTAAATAAAAACATTAATATAATAATTATTTCGGAATGAAACTGAAAAAAAATCCACTCAATAAAATGGAATTTATTCGATGCCATTTTCTACAGATCTAAAATAATTATTAGTATATTTGTATGTTTTAGATCGACGAAGTATCAAGATCATTTAGTATTTTTCATAGAATTCGCGTGACGCGCCGGTCACGTGGTGCATAAAATATCCAATTTCGCAAAACTTCGTAACGTCACAAGGCTCTTAAGATGAAAATTGGATGTTGATTATTAGGCAAAATCAAAGAAATACCTACTCAATATAGGATTTCACAGTATAAGTTGTGCGATCTTATGTTTTATGTTTGTTTTATAATAAAACAATTTTTATATAGAAATATTAAAAATAACCATATATTTTCGTTTCAGACTTTAGCTATAATGTGTATTATTGCTTTGGCGGTAGAGATGGTTGGTTTCAGTGATTGCAAGTATTTGGATGAATATCAGGGTTTGTAAATCATATTTGTATTTATAAGATTGTACAAAAGAATGTCTTGTCAACTTGTAGAACGGCTATTTACTAGAAACCTTGTTATAGATAGATAGATTAACACTTTATTGTACCTTCTTAATTAAAATAAAAACAGAGTTTCAAGAAAACTTAATACTAAATTAAACGTACAAGGGGCGTTATATTACGTAATAAATGAATATTTATTAAATCATTGGGAAAACTAACGAATTTAATTTCTTTTCAGCAAATTGCTTGTCTCGTTTGCTGAGCTCTGGGTATGCTTTTAGTATAACTGCGATGATATACTGCATAATCTTACTGATTTTTCAAGTTTGGATCATATTCTTTGTAAAGAAAGTAAGTATTACCTATCTAAAAAAATAATAATGGTTCTATTGGGGAGACTCCTCACCCGTTTGCACAACTTTGGTGAAAATCGGGTCTAAAATCCGATATTGGAAGCTAAGTTTTATGGTTCTGATGCTCCTTGATTTTTTCACGAAAAAAGTGTGGGACACTTTTCCCATACGAATAAACATTTCAAGAACCGTTATCCGTTTCGTCTGAACCAATGAATGTTGATAATTCACATAGCAACATCAAGCCTCGCGGTGAGCTCGGAGCTTGTGTTACAAGCATCTAGTCCCAAGTTTGATATACTTATTAGAATATACTTACCTACATATACCTATATAGATTAATACATCGAAAAAATACATAAGTTATCCTCCGATCGTACAAACATCGGTCCCAATCCAATTGAATCTGTGGATCTTAATCGAGACGCCACAGAGGTCGTCAAATTCATCGTGAGTTATGGAGGCCATACACGTTAGGGTTTGCATGCTGGTTTTAGCCTAGCATGCATAACCAACAGGTAAACCCTAGCGTGTATGTGATAAAACTGTACAGTTATCGGTGCATGTACATGCAACCGAGCAAATATCAAAATTGATATTTTATGCCGCTCGGTTATGTTTGCGCGCGAGCATAACCGAGCGTGTGTGGCGTCCGGCGAGCATGCCTGCCACAGTTCTCAGTATTAAATTGACTGTGACGGCGGAAAGTCGCGCGCGCACTAATTTGATCGCGTCGCTTCGGAAATGGCGAGTCGCAAGCGCAATGCCAAATTAGAAGAATTCATAGAAATTTATAATAATAAAATTAATATTAAAATTATTTATAATAATGAAATTTATAATTTATATTTATAATAATATAATAATATAATCCATTGTAGTTTGGTTGGTATATACCGTACACAGTACCTAGGCGTCGTACACACACCGTCACGTAGCTCAACTGAGAGTTAATGGCAAAACTGTGCATGCAAACCCAAACGTGTATGTGTTATATGAAACTCGGTTATGCCTGTCGGTTATGCATGCAAGGCTAAAACCAGCATGCAAACCCTAACGTGTATGGCCTCCATTATGGATCTATGCTATATTTTTCCAGGGAAAAGCATCTGTGGTCCTGTGCTGGACAGTGGTGACCAGCATTTGGCTAGTGCTGGTGTTTATACTGTTCTTGGTTTTACTACTTATGTTTGCGAATAACAATAATGCATTCGTGTGGGTGATTTGTGCGGTGCTTGGAATTATGGCATTTGGTAAGTTACTAATACAAGAGTTACAACATTGTATATTATACTAGCTTCCGCCCGCGGTTTCGCCCGCGTGGAAATAAAAAGTAGCCTATGTTCTGTCTCAGGGTCTAAAGATTGTCTGTACCGAATTTCATCAAAATCGGTTGAGAGGTTTACGCGGGAAAGCGTAACAGACAGACAGACAGACAGTTACTTTCGCATTTATAATATATAAGTAAGGAAGTAAGGATAAACTTGTATAATACTTATCTGATGATTTGAAAATAAGAGACACTTTCCATTTTATGTAATAAATCCACCAGGATCTATAAATCGTTCTATTAAGGAATCCTATGCCTAGTGGGACGTTATACCTGTTGTTGTTGTATAAGACTCGTGAACTGTAAAAGAACTTCCCAAAGGCCCTTGATAACTACATAGTAAAATTTACACTTTCACAATACATTAGCTATTCCATTAAATCTAAACGAAGCGGCCGTTTCTTACTGATTTATTAATCTTCATACATAATAGAATAAGATTTGGATTTATGGTAATTGAAGTTTGATTAAGACAATGCCTCTGAGTGTACCTTCCAAAACCTTTCTCGTAAATTTCGATGTAAAAGCGTCGACAAGTAACAACAGTGAACAACTTAGCAAGAGAACTGTTGTTAAAACTTTACTACATCAAAAGTTTATTATAAAGAGAAAATAACTAAATATTTTCATAGAAGGCTTATAAATAGACACTTAGTTACCCGAGTAACAACAGTGAACAACTTAGCAAGAGAACTGTTGTTAAAACTTTACTACATCAAAAGTTTATTATAAAGAGAAAATAACTAAATATTTTCATAGAAGGCTTTTACTATTAATGGTTACTATAATGGATGGTTACATTTAATTACCTGGTATTTGTTTGTATTTGCTTTTATTGCTTCATTTCGTGCACATTCGCGCCAACTGCCTAAACCCGCATTTGTATTTTTTGTATTTATTTAATCTTAATCTTTTAATTATTTATTTAATCTTTAAAGTAGGTACATTTCTTAACTAATTTTCTGCCAAACTGCGCAGCAGTTTGTCGGCAGCCGTTCTCGCGGACATTTACTCGTTTTTGCACCTTTCTTATTATCTTATCTTAGTCTATCTTGGTACTTAACTTTATTTATAAATCTAATTTAATCTACTTACTAATTACTTAATTAATTAATGGCGTGGCGTGTTGTGTTGTGATGCTTCAGAACGGTATCGGTTTCATACATTTCTTACATACTACGTCAGAAGCCGTCACAACACACCGCGCTGAATAAATATGAACGCTTCCATATAAAATGAACAACAGAACGGTTCTGATGCATCACAACACATCACGCCAGATAAATATAAACGCGGCATAAGCCTACAGCGCTATCCGGATAATTGGCAGCGTAATTCGGTTATGTAGATAGTAGATAAAACAGAATCTGTAATCAGAGTCGTCAGGTTTGACATGGAAAACGGGGTCCTACCGTCATACGAGTATTTGCAAAGTGCCACAATATCTATGTATTTTTATATTCTATAGAGGTATATACATATTATATAGTTAGTGAAATTGTGTATTTTGAGGTTGTAGGTAAAACTTCTGGATTGTATAAATTTGTGGACAGAGTTGCTTTACTTCGGGAAATTCCATTTTAACTAATGAAACCGCAGGTAAAATGACATACATCTTCTAAGCATTTTCACACGATGATCAAGTTTACATAGAAAACACCCAAAACATATAGGTATGCAAATCGTATAAATAGTTGACTCTTGTGAATGGAACTCGCAACCTCCCGCGTCACAGACGGACCGTAGCCTGCCTCACCATAGAGGTCGGCATAATTAGCCATAGTACATTTTTTAGTAAAGAAATTAATAGCTAAAATAAGTGCAGAATATTACGTCTTAGGGTGGGTGCATCTGGGAGCACGGCAGTGCCCTCGCCAAGTCGAGCAATAAGCCCACGTGCGTACTATACACAACATATTATATACATTTCTCGAAGCAGTACATGCCATTTTCGACGGACTTGTAACGACATTACGTTACAATAGCAGGGGCAAATTATGCTCAAAACGAGTCTCTTGTTGGCTTGATTTGCGAACATATGATGCGGGGCTTTGAACTGTGACGTGTTAAGCATAATTAAGCGTATCTATTTAAAGTAAAATTATGCTTAACACGTCTCGAAAACACCGCACTATAAAATCAAACCAACCAGAGACAAATTTCGAGCATAATTTGATAAGTCTCGTAGTTAAACAATTTAATTACTTTAATAATATTTGACATAGATTTAGTCCACATTCGTCCGGGACGTTTGTCCCGAATAATTAAAAAGTTACTTTTCGTCCCGCATTCCAACTGTTGGCTGCATTCGTCCCGTATTGCGGTGTCAGCCTAGGAATAAGTCCTACCTCATCTCTTCCCGAAGGTATCATCTAAAGGATTCATATTTTTTCGCGACAGGCAGCTGCAACGCTTTGTGTACTGTCTTAACCACCTATTTATGTTCCCAGCTGTGGGAACTTAAATAGGTGTGATTATGTAAATGTCTATGATGTTGAAGAGTTAAATTTTTCGCAGGTATTGCAGCGTACGGAGTCGCGTTGGGCTTTGGTTTATGGAAAGAAATAAAGAGTAACCAGCCGACATGATAATTTTATGACAAATTAAATTATTTTTTAATTTCTCTCTTTGACATTGTTTTAATTTTATTAAGACAAAGCTAATTTCATGGTCAATATCTTAATTATTGATATAATCATCCCTATTAACATTTTCACTGACATCTCACGACCTTCGGAATTAAGTCGAGTGTGCTCCCACTTAGCCAACACGGCTCTTAATTATTTAAATGATACCAACCCAAATTCACAGGTTCATTTACAATGAGAGTAAGTTGAAACAGAGTTCAAGGCCACGCGCCTTTTTCCGGTTCCCAGAAGAAGCCGTGCAAAGCGGGAACGCAAGGGAATCACAATAGTCATTACATCCTACAATTTCATGTTCCTGTAATTATTTCCACTTTTACATAATGAGGGAACTCCGTAATTAAAGAACTGTATTAAGCCTACCCTTATTTGCCCTTTTGAATGTCTATTTCGTATGCAGAGCCCTTATTCATTGTGCAAGTGTTAGAATATCATGAACTCGATTGTGAGAAAGTCGTCAATAAGTTCTGAAATGTTGTATTACTTTTTTGACACAAAAGGCGCTGTTTCATTACCTTTATAATTGGCTTCTTCATCCACGATCAAGTTAAAAAAAACTGATACTTGAACATTGACAGTCGTATGGTCGTTCATGGTCTATCAATTCAATACATATAGACGCACACATACCGTCGGTCGCCTATAAAAGCTCATACAAAAATAAACGTTGAACATAAGTAACCAATCCTTTGAACTCGTCAGAATAAGGGCTCGTTCATAAGCCATATTAATTAACTGGTCTTGGTTTAAATTACTACGAGGTTTATTCCGCCTAATTAATACGAGGTACGAGTACATTCATCTTGTTGGTAGATAAACGACCGAGACTTTACAATACGCAGTGACTGAGAACATTTCGGCCACAACTGCCGTCTGTCTATCGCATCATAAAGTGTATGAGGACGACTGCCACTAAAATAATAAACATTTATTTAAAATTATCTCTTTAATTATAAAGTAACACAAGTACAGTCTCTTTAATTATAAAGTAACACAAGTAGTGTAACTTTTGCCGTTACAATGAACAGTCAGCCAAAAATGTGGTCTACCACCCTACGGTTGTGATTTGTTTGTACGTCAGGTAAATTATGTTTGAAAAGTCAAGCATATCGATCATTACATCGCACAGAAACTTTTGTCAAAACTTATAGACCACTTTCTTGGCCGACTGTACCTAGAGAATGTAGTATTATTTAGGACCTTCCATCTAGAACTATCGAAGAATCAGCTGACAGTATACCCCTTAATCTTGTCAAGGCATTGTTAGAGTTAAGAGATTTTCGATAGCTGTTTACTACAATGATGAAGTAGATTGTTACTGAAAGCAATAATTTGAAATTAGACTAACATATTTTATACAAATAACAATTGTTTCCGGTCATGGTATAAATACGGAAGGATTTATACCAAATGACGGGCACCAATGTCGTTTTAGGTTATCTACAGTACCAACTTACAGCGATCACCAAGCCGTGTGTGAAGCGTGGTGATTATACCAATTCTACCAAGACTATAATAGGGTCTATCGAGAAATTCCGCGCCTATTAAGGTCGTAATATGGTTCGTTATGAAGATGTAAATAGTGTTGTGTTAATAAACGCTCCCATGATTAAATGTACAAACATCTAAAGCCTAGACATTAAGTTTTATTAGGTATATTAAATTCTATCACAAGTTCATAAGTAAAGAGCAAAGAAGTATCAAGTTTAAATGGAGCAGCTTCTTACGAAATTAAGCACTAGCTTTCATTTCGTGTAAGAAAGTTCAAAACGAGGAGCATTCATAATAAAGGAGTTCTTCAGAGAATTGGTGCTAATAGTTCATTTCGCAGCCGTTCCTTTGAAATTTAAGGTAAAAAGTAACTGCCTGATATTTGAAGAGATCATCATCATTATATCACCAGCGCTCTCTATCTCATACTACGGTCAGGTGACCCTAAAAGGGTTCCATTATCACCATTCGGATATATATAACCCTAAAAACCCAGTAAGTATCCGGTTGAAAACAGTTGTCTTCATCTTGTTGGTGGACGTTCTACGCTTTATTCTATTATTTTTCGTCATCCTTCGTCTCATTAATTCTAGTTCAATTTGCAGAGATATTTTAAGATAACACATCCAGTAAATCATAAGAGCGATCGACTTAATAATGAACATCATAACAAACCATATTCAATGAAGTAAATAATTATAAATGTGAATGAATGAAACTTGCTTTATTTTATAGTCGACGCATTGAGACGCCCGGCAATAAATTTCACTACGACAACACTACGAACGTAGGTATAGAATATAGGTAGGCACAGTCAGCCAAAACTGTGGTCTACCACCCTACGGTTGATATTCGTTTGTACGTCAGTTAAATTATGTTAGAAAAGTCAACCATATCGATCATTAGGTACATCGCACAGAAACTTTTCTCAAAACTGGTAGACCACTTTCTTGGCCGACTGTACAGTAGGTAGGTATAGAATAACTCACATATATACCAAAGCATCCCAAAGATAGATATACAGACTCTGCTCCGCTGCCTCCGCGACGTGAAGACGAGGGACAGCAGTATCATCATCATCAGCATCAGCACCACGAATATCAACGTGTACCACACCCAGATTGAGCAAAGGAGTGCATCTTCCTTTAATAAATAAATATTGCTGGACAATTCACACAGCAACAACTAGTCCCGTGGTAAGCTCAAAGCTTGTGCTACGGGTGCTAGATTTCTGATACACTTAATATAATATAAATACATAGAATTATATAGATATTTTTTATTAAACATATATAACATCCAAACACTAGAAACAAATATCTGCAGATCGTAAAATTTTTTGTTCCGTGGCGGGAATCGAACCCGCAACCTTCTAATAATAATAATTATAAGCAGTTTTGGGTATTTATGTCCCCACTGCCGGGACACAGGGACTTCTTTCTTGACGAGAGAGATTAGACCTTAATTCACCACGCTGGTCAAGTGCGGGTTGGTGAATGACACATGTCCCTTCATAACACCCCTATTCACGTTCCCACTGCTGGGACACAGGGACTTCTCTCTTGACGAGAGAGATTAGGCCTTAATTCACCACGCTGGCCAAGTGCGGATTGGTGAATGACACATGTCCTTCAAACTTTTCAAAGTTCTCAGAACATGCCGGTTTCCTCACGATGTTTGCCTTCACCGTTAGAGCACGTGTTTTTAAAGCACACATAATTTTCCAAGAAGAAAAATCAGAGGTGCGCGGCTGGGTTTGAACTCACGACCTTCGGAATGAAAGTCGAGTGTGCTCCCACTTAGCCAACATGTCCCTTAAACTTTTTAAATATCCAGAAGTTCGCGGAATGAAAGCCACGAGTGCCTACATAACCAAGAAGGCTTTCATACCTAATGAGGTATGAAAGCCTTCTTGGTTATGTGAATTTAGGTTTGTTTGAATATGGATAACCCGTCTAAGTTGCTGGGTGATTTATCTCTACGAATTCAATATTTAAATATTGAATATTTCTTAGAAATTCTTCTTGTAAGAGGATTAAGACAAAAATATTGCAAAAAATAACAAGAATTTGTGACCGTAATTCTTACAACGCCCCCACAAACATTCTGTAGAACGATTAAGTTTAAATGGACCGTTATGGTGACGGTGGGTGTGATGCGAGATTGTTCTTTGAATATTTTCTCTAAAAATAACATTAAGGATAATACGATCGGATCACTTCAAGGGATACCGAGAAAGAGTTTTGTGATCAAAAGTAGAAAAACAGTTCTGAAAATAGTTACCTTTAACTATTATCTATCAAAGGACCGAGAAATAGTGTTGTGATCGAAAGTAGAACACTAATGGGTATTGGTAGTACCTAGTACATAGGTTACAGAAAAATAAACTGAGGAAAGTTTTATATTTAACTTCTATGCTGATAATAATTACGTGTTCTTCATAATACAGACAAAAATAAACTATTTTCCATTGGTGCTTTTAAGCTATTATTTATTTTAAATAATGTCGTTTTATTCTAGATAATAAATTTATGCATTGACAATGTATAAGATAATGGTTTATACGTAAATTTCTTGTATATACTTACATTGTTGCTTTGGGTGCTCTTGTTATAAGAATATATGTTTTTTTATAACAATTAATAGATAAAAGAAATCTTCATATTTAAGAAAATGGGGGTGGATGATGCATTGGATTTTGATTCCAAGATGATTAATGTGACGGAGTATTAAACTAGTTGGAAGTTAATCCATAGTTTTAATATAATTATGACGTAACTTGACGGGTGTCAAGATTTTCCAAATTAATTATATTTTGTAGGGAGATTGCTAAAATGCCGATCACTAAAGTCACAACTTTATAATTTGTAAATTTATAAAACACTTGACACTGGCAAATTGCGTTTACTCCCACTTGTCCTGTTGAGTAGTCCTGTTGACAGGACAACTGAGAAAAAAATTCCCAGTAGTTCGGTCAACAGGACAAATGACAATATAATTCTCACTTGTCCTGTGAGTAATAATTAATATAGAAAAAGTGAGAATTGTATGTTTGTCACAACAACATTTTTTTATGATTCAAACTATTTCAATCAGTTGTCAAGTGATAATTGCATGCATTATTTGAATCACAAAAGAGTTTTAGTGACAAACACAACAAAACTCTTTTTATTTTTTTAATATTAGGTATTGTTTAATTTTTATGTTCTACAGATTTGTGTAAGTATTCCAAAAATAAATACACAACTACATGATCCTATTTGCATTTGAATACTTACGAAATTCTCTCCTAATTTTTATTTTAAATCTATTGTAATGGTATTATTTTTAAGTTACTTTAAGTTTGATTAAATTTAAGTTAGATTGTAGATAATAAATAAATTAATTTTTTTTCTTTCTTTCTTTCTTTCAAATTTACAAACCAATTAATTAAATTAATTATCGACAAATTAATTTTTTGGTTTTCAACTTTCCTAACACTATTATTAGTGAAATAGCTTGAAAAAGCCAATCACAACGCCTTTGTTCCAGTCCCCGCAACCCGCGCATTCCGCCAATTTCGGTGCGCTTGCATCCGAACAAAAGTATTTTATTACAGTAATTATGATTGTTTTATGTTAATACGTTTTTTGTTCCTTTTATAATTATTGTAACATGATGTTATATTAAATTCAAGTACCTATATGTAACATAAACTACAAACTTGGAAACTTATAATTAGCCCTAAGCATCATAAATGTTCTTAGACATGTTATGTTAAACTTAATTTGATTATATATAAGCATAGCTGTTAGTTTTCCTAACATTGTAAAATAAAATAAAATAATCTTTGTACCTACCATTGAAAAAGTAGATTGTTTATAACAAAAGCTTATTTATGATCCTCTGTACACGACTTTCCACAAAGAATAAATGGATTCAATGGTATATAATGGAATTTAAAAAACTTTACCTACTTATGTACATTTACATAGGTAGGTAAAGTTTTTTAACTACACAAAACTAATTCGTAAAAATTACCAACAGAATTACTGAACAAAACACGTGGGAATAAAAGTCAGGTGTAAAGCATAGTCCTAAACGTCACAGAACTACTGGGAATTTTTTTCTCAGTTGTCCTGTCAACAGGACTACTCAACAGGACAAGTGGGAGTAAACGGCAAATTGCGCCTAATTTAGCTCATGGACCATAAAATATAAAATAAAAACTAGAACTATATTTTGTAAGACATAACATCTAGCTCCATGTAAATTTTACTCATGTCAGAATACTGGAATTTAAATGATTTTCTGAAAAATAATTGGTTCTTGACTTCCTAGATACAATAATCCCATTATCAAACAACGATGTTTCCATGAAGCTATAACATAATATTATCTAAGCAGCAATGATCCTTTGTTGTAACAGCGCCATAACACTGTTTACTGAATAGATAAGTTTCTTTATTCCCGTAGGCATTGTGCCTTATTGCGAATACAAAAGGTTGTAAAGCTCACCTTGAGGACTCCGAAGAATAGAGTTACGCTTGCGGCGAAAAATAAAGCGACTAGTATCCATATAGTCAGGAGGAGGTAGCTCATTGGCACGAAAAACGAACACCCGTAAGCCATTGGATGAAACTGAAATCAGGAGGCACAAACTATTTGAAACAATTTTAAGCTACGGACCTCAAATGGATGAATAATATCACATTGTTTTGCGTTTGATTGTTATGAATATGCCATGTGGTGCAGGCCTATGAATAGCACCACTGTATCGGCGAAATGTCCTGATAACTTTGCTTTTACGCCTATTGAAACGAATAGAATAAATATCTGAATTTCAAGAGATAATAGAATCACATCTTATTTTCAATTGGAATATTATTTAGTAAATTATATTTTATTCGGATGAATACACCCGAAAGTAATAAAATCCGCGATAAAAATCTCAACTCTATCCATGGATAAAAGGCTACAACAAATTGAAAAGGTTTCTAAGAATTGTTTTCGTTTGATTTCAGGGTTATTGCAGTTTGTTTGGCGGGTCAGATACTATAATGTAAAGATAATTGGTTAATATGGTAAAATAAATTCTAGTAGGAAAAGATTTCATAGAAATCCAACAGTTATTAATTGTCCGTTTTGAGTACCTCTGAGATTTTTATGGGAAACTAGCTTTCCGCCCACGGCTTCGCCCGCATTATATTAGATTTGAAAAAATGCAGTAAAAGTATCCTATGTCCTACTCCTGGCTCTAAACTACCTCCCTGCCAAGTTTCAGCCAAATCGGTTCAGCCGTCCTTGAGTTATAAGTGAAGTAACTAACACGATTTTCTTTTTTATATAAAGAAGATAAGTCCGTACCGCGAACGCCCGACAGCAGGTACGGACGCCGCGCTGTTGCCGCACCGTGCATTTTGTATGAAAACAAGCGACCGGCCGTGCGCCGTACGACAAACGCACCGCTTCGGCACTGCAGCGGTCCGACACGAAACGCATAAATTGAAAGAGCTCTAAATGTTACTATTTGAATTGTCCAGCAATATTTATTAGTATCCTACAGATCACACATCACACGGCAAAATTCTATAATACCTAGCTACATTATTTCAGTCGATAATATTGTCTGAAAGAATTAGGAAGTTTTCAAAACGTGTATAAAAATTATTATAATACTTACAACACATATAGAAGCAATTATTATCGATCCAAGCTTCAGATCCAAGCCAAAGAAAGATGATACAGTCGGTAAATCGTCTAAAGCTGCCATTTTATCAACATAATTAATTAAATTATTATTGTTTAAAATTTATTATTTCCAATGAACGTAAAATATATAAACACGATCAAGATTGTTGTTTTATTACCTTCTTCTTTTAGTTTGTGGCGAACAAGACTGGCTATTTTTACTATTCATTTTTTTTACTTGTAGGTAGATACAAGAATGACAACATTTCAGACATTGACTGACTCGTTTACAGAGTTGACACATCTTGACAATTAATATCTCAGAAGAAGGAATATAATATATACATATAATATATATTCTATAATCTAAGATTAATATCAAATCCACAGATATTAAAACTTGTTCATTACTTCTCAATATTTCGTGCATTTATCAAACTGTACTAAGGTTATTATGGTAAAAGATATACTTATTCTTCCCTTCTCCCTACCTACCTGTGTAGCGAAATACCTACAACCATTATACTTCAATGGCTACCAAACTGATAAACTTATCTTACTAACTTACCTCCACCATAATTACTGAGTAAACTTCGTGACCTCAACAAAAAATAATTTTCTGGCCTAGCTATTCTTAGAGAAATGTAAAGTTATTTCTTAGATATCTCAGTTATGTGTTTAACAAAAAATGGTTGTTATTTTAATGAATCTTACAATAGGTATTGTGAAGTTCATTCAAGTAATCCCAGTAAACCGTAGATAAGAAATAACGACTGAACCAGGATAAAAAATGTCCCTGAGGTAAGTATCTTATTTGAAAAGAAAACAAAAGTCGTTTCCCTAAAAAGAGGGATAATAACGTTGCCACTTTCTACACGCCATTTTGGTAGAGACTAAAGAAGATTATTAAGTAGGCTCTAATGAAATAGACTATAGACCATTCCACTAATTTTTTAAAACTACTTCAATCTATTTTCATGTTTTAAATAAAATATACTTATATGAATAGTTTGTGTGTATGTATGTATGTATGTTACTTTCAAGCGAAGAAGAGAAGCGGTTTTTTATTTGTTTTATTTAAAGAACTATATTTATTGATTATGAGCATTATTTATTTACGTTTCCACTGCTGGGACACAGGGACATCTCTTTTGACAAGAGAAATTGTATATTCACCACGGGGGTTGGTGAATGCCAGTTTCCTCATGATTTTTGCCTTCATCGTTGGAGCACGTGTTACATAACAAAGCGCACATAGATTTTTAAGGTGCGCGACGGGGTTGGAACCCACGACCTTCGGAATGAGAGTCAAGTATGCTCCCACTTAGCCAACACGGCCAAGTAAGATGACTATTCGGGTAGAATGTCTAATGTTAAAAAAAAAAACATTTTTACATAATAACCATGAATTTATTCTTCATTAACTCTCAAATTTTGAAATAAATATAAGTAGAATTACATGAATTATTCTTATGAAAACCGTCCAATGGTCTTGCTAATTAAATGTCCTTAAGAACCTCAATAGTTACCTACCACATTAATTTTGACTGAGTTGAATTAAAATCTACCTAATTATTCAGTCAAAAACTCTTTGGTTAAGTATATAATCTAAAAGACAATTTCCAACGGATTAGCGTTTTTTTTTACAATCATGAATATATTTTATTTACTTCCTACTAATGGTAACCCAATTGTAATTACATAACGTCTAAGTACATAAAACTTCAAAATGTATGATTCTTCTTAAGACTATAAAAATTATACTAAATATTTACCTATAGGTATATACTTTCGTAATGTAATTAGAATGGTAACAGAAAACATACTGAATTTCGTGTAACTGATTCAAAATGCATCATAATCACCCCTAATTGCGTTCCCACTGCTGGGACACAGGGACTTGAGAATAGAGATTAGGCCTTAATTCACCACGCTGGCCAAACACATTACTTTCAAACTTTTCAAATTTCTCAGAACATGCCTTACGACGTTTGCCTTCACCGTTAGCGCACGTGTTTTTAAAGCACACATTTTTCAAGAAGAAAAATCAGGGTCTGACCTTCGGAATGAAAGTCCAGTGTGCTCCCAATTAGCAAACACGGCTCTTTTCACATCACAAAAATCAATAAGTTCTCTGCTAACGACAACTTGTTTTTTTCTTGTCATTAATTACCAAGGTTTAATTATCGGACTACTCAGTAGGTACTAGTATAGGTTAAAGTTTTCTCATTTATTTTGTCATGGCTACATTCAAATTATGTAAGGCCCAGTCCCACCAAAGCAGAGAGGAGAGAAAACGAGATGAACCGATTCAATCTTGTTATTTCTACATGATTTCTACATGCCATGGATATAAATAAATAAATATTGCTGGACAATTCACACAGCAACATCCTTTCAGTTAGCTAAGTTATTTTTGTAATGAGAAGGGAATCGAACCCGCAACCGTTTTCGCCACAGGCTGACCTTCGCCCGCTACGCTACTACGGTCAAAAATCGGCATAACTTCTACATTAGGCTATTATTTAAATTGTATGTTCTATGCTCCTGAAAGATTTTATGTTTGTAACAATAATTTTTGAAATTCTACAAGAAATAGCTCGGCAACTTTTAATTATTTGATTGAAGGACTCATTATTTATACCTAATTAATCTTTAAATTTCTCAACAGTTTCATTTGCTAATATTATTTTATAAGAAAATTATACTTAATGTTATGATTAATAATCTCACAATTTATAATTTCTATAGACATCAAAAATAGTAACATTTTCTGTACAATCCTCGAAATTAGGTAAGTTAGTTAACCTATATTTAATATTTGCATAATAAAATCTGGGTCAAATTATGGCGTGTAGGTATATTATGAATTGTTACTATATAAAGGGTTATCTCCGCTTTGCTCACCTGAAATTACACTGGGATTTAAATTACCTACATGTCAAGTAATGCTTACTGCGTTGAAAAGATAGCGAAATTCTGAAAGAGGGATTTACTTGTTTAATATGAATTCGGATACAAAATGTATTTTCAGGAAACGGTTTTTATTTTATCAAATTGCATTCTTTATGAATTTAAACTCTTAACAATACAAAAAAAAACCGAATTTCAAATTTAATAAAATCATTCAAAGATTCTAATAGATTTATTAAGTCGTAATCTATTATTTTTGTTAGGTATTTTACAATGTATAATAACATATTGTGAAAGTCGGTAAAAGTCTACCTAGAAAAGTATATTATTGTAAATTTCCTGATAATAGTTAAATACATAGGTACATTTATTAACATGATTACCACATTATTACAATAAGGATTGTTATTAAAATTAAATGATTGTAAAACACAATTTTTGGTTTATTATTACTAAGGGTCCTGGACCTAGGTATTCTTATACCTTCTTATACATAAATCCCACAGTTTTATACCACATAAGGTTTTGTGTGGTTTTCAACGTTTGTCAATGTTTGCTAACGTTAATTGTTTGCACTTACATGTATTAATTTTATACCTACATAAAAATTCAATCCAGAGCTAACATGATTTTAACGAAGATTTAAATGTTGATAATTTACTTTCATTAATGCTACTTACTTTAAGTACCTACGTTCAGAAAATATTTCAAATTTAAACTAATTACACATTAATTCAACCTTACATAAAGAATGATCAGGGACTCATCATAAAATTCATCTTAACCCTTACCTTGGCACAAAATCTTTATCACAGATCTTTGAATAATTCCATACGTAGTTTTGTCAGCACCTTTGGTACCCTTTCGATGTAGAACTAATCGATACACTATCCGTCATCGGTATTGTCTTTATAAATGGTGCTTATTCATCTTACGGCATATAGCAATACCGCTTTTGTGTAGAAATGAACCATTCTAAACTAAACTTCTCTCTACCGTATACTCATGCTAGTTTTTGAAAGGATAACTATCATACGACAATTCGTAAAGGTTCAATAGCGTTCCCAATCTTTGGCTGGAACAGCTGGATCTGTCGGCCAACTAGTGATAAATAAGCCGGGGGACAAAGCGCGTGACATATCGCCCAATAAAAGAGCACACGCTATAACTCTTTGACTGATTGCACGACTTTTTGGTAGGCAGATTAGTTCCGAATGTAAAGAAGATTTGCTGAAATATTTTTTCGCTGTATTACTTTGAGAGCTTTGAGTCAGGTAGAGGCGTTCATTTTAAAAATGGTTTATCTCCACATTAGTACGCAATTTATAATTTGACATTGTTCCCACAAAACAGTCCAATAAATACGATCTATATTTTTTCCTCGTCGATTTGCAGTTTTTCATCACACAAGTAACTCTTAACATTATCAAGTCCAGTCGTATCTTGTTCAAAGAATCTGCCGAGTGTGTCCTTAAAGAATCCTTTCGACTGGGTTTCTAATTTAGTTTCAACGGAAAGTTTTCTTCTGTTCTCATTAGGATACCGATCAAAATCGTACGAGTAGCTATGTCTTAGTACTTTTGGTTTTCGATTAGAATTTTCATGAGTGGTGTCCGTAGGATGGGATTCGTAAGCGAAGTTACCGAAGACATTTTCTTCGATTTCTCTTCTAGGCTTAGAGAATAGAAGCCTCTCGGAATCTATGTACGTGAGGACAGGTGAGTCATTTTTAACAGCACAACAGGATTCCCCGAATAATTCCACGTTCTGACAGCTGGATTGGTCGTCGTACATGTCACTGGATTTCTCAACGTCTGATACGTTGTTTTCTTGCACAGTGACTAACTCCTGGTTTTTATTGATGATTCGTAGATCGTAGTTGTTGGTTGCAGGGCCATCAGTGAGAACTAATTTCTTTGGTAATTGGTGGTTCTCCGTTGAAGGAACGCGACTGCTGGAAAGTTTGTGAGCTGGAGTCACTAGCGTGTTGTTGAACCTCTCCGAGTGGGAGTTCTTTCCTTTGGCATGGATACCGAAAATGGTCCTTATGGATTGCCGGAACTGGAACAGAAAAGTAAGAACCTGAGATATTGAACCTACGAACCTATCGATGATCTCTTGTTTATTTAAGTACCTACATATTTGTTTTTTTTTTCGTCGGCTAATGTTAATTCGTACCTGAGTGTTCATTCCGACGTAGATCAAGGGATCGTAGCAAATAGAGCTTTTTGCTACCAGAGCAGGAATAACACCAAGTCCAGGCGACACCTGTTCAAACAAAAATATAACTATTAAGGCACCTAGAGCATATAAATATGTAATACTGATTACTAATACATTCATAATCATCATTTCAGCCGTCGGACGTCCACTGCTGGACATTGGCCTCCCTTTAACATCCATCTGCTTGGTGAATGTCCGACGTTTTCCGATCCGTGGTCTCCACTTGAAAACTGTTTGGCCCCATCAGCCATCTGTTCTCCGCGCCATATGGCCTGCCCATTGCCACTTCAAAGACCTAATATATTCACTTCACTCAGGTATTATATGAGGTACTAATACATTAGTATTATTGATTTGACTGTGAGATTTATAATTATCTTAGCATGATACATAGGGAGATTGCGCATTTATCATGTGCCTAGTGTTTTTATTGAATTTAGTTGTGTACTTCTGTGTATTTATTATGGACTTTGTTTCTATCTAAAATAAATTATTATTTATTTATTAGTAGTTATCGACTTTATTAGAATTAGGTAATGGTATCAATAGTCACAAAATGGACAGTAATAATGTAAATGTAAACGGGACTTTCTATGCCAATTAATATTTACTACTTTGAGGTAAAGAACAAACTGATTACATTTCAAATACACTGACTCGCAAAAAAGTCCCTTTGGTCTTCAATATAAACAAATTTCTGGTTGTGTCATAATATTTTATGAAAAAGGCATGGACAAACGGTCTGTAAATTCCAACAAAGCATTACTTTATCAAAGAAATAATCTCCAATATTTATTCTACAAAGGCTTAGATAAATTCTGACATAAACATAGACCGTATCTCATTAGCAGGTTTCGAACCCGCATATCCAAGAATGGGCGCTTGGTTATTCAATCGCAAAGTCTATAGGTATCGCATATTTAATTAAATGTTTAATGCTCGAGTCTGATTATATAAACCAAAAGAAAATGGTTTACCCAAGTTTTACTTAGTTACCTACTGCAAACTAGCGCATAGAACCGGTTCTACCCGGAACCGAAAGAACCGGGAGTTCCCGGGTTTTTTGGATAGGTACACGAAGAACCGGTTCTCAAAACATTAAGAACCGGGTTTTTCAGTTCTTTCGGGTTTTTTTTTAAAGTAAATTTAAAAGAATCTTTGAAGATATCCATAGCTCTATGAGTGACTCTGAGTTGACCCTGTTCTTGAGGCCGATTGTGAAGCACTACGTTTCGTATCCAAACCATATACCTAGTCCCTTATTTTATCAATTTACACGTCAGTAAATGTACACTAAAAACACCTGGGAGACTTTTAACATGACAGAAACAGTCACGTGGACATAAAAACAAGGCTAAAACCATAAAGTTACATGTACAAGGGTCGACATTAATATCTATTGGGCGAATTTCTGTAAACCTCCAAGTACCGGTACAAACATAGTTGTTTGTGCACATGCCGCAAGTTAGGGCTTGCGGTTTTGTTCTCGATAGTACTCTGGAAACTGTATTATATAACTTAAAGACGTTTATCTCCATGTTAAAATATCAAAGATATCATACAACGTTACATCATATCATAATCATCCCTTATTACATCTCATTTTATGTAACACAATACTTTTCTTATTTCAATAAACTTTAAAAAATCTCACAGAATCTCGATTCATCAAATTAAGTGTTTAAGATTTGTATGTTTTTAAACTCTAATTACCGTTATATCTATTAATTATTGCTATTTTAAGTTCGATATGAAAGTAAACTAAACTCTTATAAATTGAGTGGCTTTTGTTATCTGAAGTTTACGTAAACTGCAAAAACAAATCAAAAGCAATTTACTACAACAATATCAAGTGTTTCAATTATATTGGCTCAAGTTAGCAATTTCATCGTAGTTTCAAATTTCATTTATTATAGCATTTTGTAAGTATAAATATTATCTTATAAAATTTTTGAGCTTTGAAAATTTATTTTAAAGGTAGGTGGTACCCAAGCATAGGCATAAAACACAGAATCCTAACTAATATTATAAATGCGAAAGTAACTCTGTCTGTCTGTCTGTCCGTCTGTCTGTCTGTTACGCTTTCCCGCTTAAACCTCTCGACCAATTTTGATGAAATTTGATACATACAATCTTTAGTCCCTGAGACAGAACATAGGCTACTTTTACCACGGAAAAATACATGCTTCCGCGGGAAAATATATGCATACGCGGGAAAATTCGATTTGGATAAAATTTAGTATGGAGATAGTTGCAAATAAAAGTAGGTATATGACGAGAGACTTTTTACCGCGGAAAATTAAATGCTTCCGCGGGAAAATATATGCTTACGCGGGAAAATTCGATTTGGATGAAATTTAGTATGGAAATAGTTGCAAATAAAAAAATAAATATGGCGAGACGAAGTTCGCGGGGGCAGCTAGTACAAAATAAAATTATATATTCATAAGCACAACTCTATGGTACCTCTGTTTCAAATTTGTTATTCGAAAAAAGTGTACCCAGAGGTTACTTTTGTTTTTGAAACGTTTGAATCCAAACAAATTAAATTGCCCTTAGCTATGTCAAAGACACACAGGACGCAGAATAATTTTCCTTTACCAACGCAATTAAATTAAAAGAAAAATATTTTTATTTCTCTTTTATTTTATGAACGTTCCGTAAACTGAAAATGGCTACGGTATTAGCTACCCTACTTTTTTTTTTAATTTGGATCTAATTGGATAAAGAATAGAATTTATTGATTTAAATAGTTATTTCAAAGTTTTTATACCAATTATGTATTCAAAGGACTATAACCGTTACACAGAACCAGAAAAAGACATGAAACAACAGCACAGTGCGAAGTGAAGCCTTGAAATGAACCTTGAGTACTTATCTATGTAGTAAATAATGAAAATAATTGACAAGCATTATGCTGGTTTATATGGATTCCGCCAACCCATATAAATATGAAAATGTTAATGCCTGTCGTAGTAACTTTATTTTGTAAATTGTGTTGATGAAGCTTTAAAGATTATTTTTACATTTCATTTTATTTATTTACTAGCTACCGCCCGCGGCTTCGCCCGCGTGGAAATAAAAAGTAGCCTATGTTCTTTCTCAGGGTCTAAAGATTGTATGTGCCAAATTTCATCAAAATCGGTTAAGAGGTTTAAGCGGGAAAGCGTAACAGACAGACAGACAGAGTTATTTTCGCATTTATAATATTAGTAAGGATGATGCATATTGTTACATGATAGAATTATTTACTTAAGAGGCCGGCGTCAGACGATTTCCCATACAAACGTAATACCAAAATTATTTGTAATTCGAGCATATTTCCACGGTATTATTGTATTATTATTTTTTAAATAGTATCTAGGTCCCATAGAGTTTTTTTTACAAAATACTTACTTACTAAAAAAAATTAATTTCATTTAAAATAAGTAGCATAACATTCAAAGTCGCATATTCACTTTTTCCATACACATTGAAGGAAGGCGGTTTCAGGTCTTGAATAGAAGTGATGAAAGGATAGTGAACTTACAATGCCGTTCGTCGCGAATTGCTCCATCAGTGCGAAAACAGAGTAGGGTGTCCATGCGATAGTAAAAGCGACGATCATTAGGAACACCATGGCTGTGGCGCGAGTCTCTGCGCGGCTCACCCGCCCTAGCCGCTGGGAATTCTGTCGAGAAATAACCATATTAAAAAAGTTCGGGTTCAATTCCCGCATAGGAATAACAATTTGTATGATAAGATATAAATTATAAATAAATATTGCCCGACAGTTCAGACAGAAACATTTAGCCCTGTGGGAAGTTCAAAGCTTGTGTTACGGGTGCTAGATTTCTGATAATAATAAGTACCTATGTTAGTGTTATATACTATGTATAATAAAAAACTATTAAGTATGTATGTTTATTTTATTTAAAATATCAATATAGCCTATAATAGCCTTCCTAGATTAATGTACTATCCGACACTGAGATAATTTATCAAATCGGACCAGCGGTTCATGAGATTATCGCAAAACAATTAACAAATACAATCTCCAGCTTTATAATATTAGTATAGATTCTATGCCGATTTTGTTCATATGAATCCTAATCATAGCACAAATATTGCTGATTCCACTGAAACTAAAATACATCCTTTTATAAGCAATAGCTCTACCTAATCCGATTTCGTGCGAAACAGATATTATCCAAGTAAATAATTTTATTAAAAAAATATGGTCAAAGGAGTATAAAAAGACACATCAAAACATCTTTTATACATATAAGTGTCCTATATTGGCATCAACACGTTAAAACAGTATATATTTTTTGTATTTTATCGTTTGTTTTTATCATTGACATATTATTTTGCTCCAGAGTAATCCGACTAGTACCTACCTACTCTAACCATACATATACATTATATTAGCCATATGTTGAACGGAAAAAATTAAAATAAATAAATTAATATTGCAGGACAACTCACACAGAAACATCTAGCCACGTCGTTAGCTCGAAGCTTGTGATATTGGTGCCAGATTTCTGATATACTTATAAGTATAGGTACTATGTACGTAGTAAACTTATTATTATGTAGTTATATTATTGCTGCTGAGGAAACCTTCATGGAGGAGTCCGACTCGCACTTGGCCAGTTTTATTTAGTAAGAAGATTTTTTGGTTCATTTATCTTTTATAAATCGTTCGTAAACGAAATACACTTCACATCTCTAGAATATAAAATATCAGACGTTGAATAAATTAAATCACATTAATTGTGGCACTATCATTTTTATGTCTACATCGTTATGATAGTCGTGCAAATAACAATACCAAAGTATTCTCATTTGATGTGAATTGTTCTTGATCCCTTTTCCATAAAAACAACTGCTAAGAGCCAATATTATTATGAGAGGTCTATAAATATAGAGAAATTGCCAACGAAGCTTGGTTTATGAGGCGAATAAATGTAAGCTATCCCTTGTTTTGTGTAGTCTCATCACAGAACAAATATACTAAGTCTCATCATCATTACATGTAGTTTCTTACTTTATTTAATATTTTCTTCTTCTTCTTCTTTTATTTTTGGCGAACGTGACGGGCCATTGGGGTTAAGCCGTCAACCGCCAATGTCAAGTTAGTGAATTTATTAAGTGTTTATTGAAATGTCGTTTGTATCTATAATAAATTAAGGTGACATTTGTAGATAATAATTTTTTTTACAATTCCCAATATGTTAAGCTGATGTTAAATTTGATAGATATTTTTTATTAAACATGGAAAACACCCAGAAAATTCGAAATAAATATCCGCAGATCGTACAAACATTTGTCTATGGGGGGAATCGAATATTCGCCCGCCCCATCTAATTTTAGTTATAATTTTATAACTCAAGAACTGGGCCGATTTAGGTGCTTTTGGTTTTAAAATAGTCGTAGTGGCTGAGGGAAAGTTTAAAAGTGAGTAAACGTAAGAAATTGATCTATGATTTTGAGCCTGACCTGTCAAGCCTTTTCCACGTGAAAAATTGACAAAATTACTAATAAACTTAGGCCTTTAAAATTATAGTTGGTATAAATTATTGACGACCTCTGTGGCGCAGCGGGCGAAGGTCCGCCTGCGACGCAAGAGGTTGCGGGTTCGATTCCCGCCTCGGAACAACTATTTGTATGATCTGCAAATATTTGTTTCGGGTGTCTGGGTGTTATGTATGTATAATAAAAATATCTATCTATGTATGTATATTATATTAAGTATATCAGAAATCTAGCACCCGTAACACAAGCTTTGAGCTTACCACGGGGCTAGATGTCGTTGTGTAAAATTGTCCAGCAATATTTATTTATTTATTTATTATTTATTTAATTCTGTCTAGACAAATTTTATCGAGTAGTGTAATTGAAAAGAAAAGATGCTAGTCAGCTGTCCACACTTTTGTCTGACCTTAATTGCCCTTAGACATTGTGAGCCCAGATGGTCTGGGTCCAATTTTGTATGTTAACAAAAAAACTGGCTTACTAACTTTTTGTAGCCTATAAATTAACAAAATAAGGGTAGGTTAATTAAGGGCTCTTAGCTTAGGTTACCCAGCGGTCAATGATAGCTTAGGATCAACACTGGACCTAAATAATGAGATGTTTTAATTACCACTGTGTTTAGAATAATTAACTGATGAGGGTCCAATCAAGTAAATACCAAATTTAAAACTTACACTGGTGTACATAAAATTAGTATGTGCATTATTTTTACCTACGTTACGAAAGACTTCTTGTTTTTTTATTATTGTTAAGTTTTGTAAAAATCTATTCAGTACACGTTAAAAACACACATTTTATTAAGTGATGAAAATATTTGTAGCTAAATATATTTTAGGGAATACAATTTCTTCTCATAAAGGCTCATGTCATAATGTTAGTTACCATACTCTTCCGAAACGGCTTGACCGATTTTATGCATCTTTAACGCGGGCAAAGCTGCGGGTAGAAATGTTAGTAAAGTATAAAAAAGATCATAAAATGTTTGTATACTTTCCAAAAACATTAAAGGTGGTAACGTATTATATATTTAAGGAGAAGGAAAGTCTGAAAAATAAAACGTGCTGCGGCCAAAGCTTAATGGATTGCAGTAACGGTTCATTTTATAGCTTAGCCATTCCCAAGAGGCTTTTTAAAAAAATAACAAACAGCAACTCCTACTAGAACCTTCTATTTCTATAAACCGGTATTTGAATACCTACGCTAGTCAAGGGTCTCTTCAATAGAACCTATTATTATTGATCTTGTGAATTCGTACAGTTACCAAGTTTACCTTGACGAACACAGTCATTTGGAAAGGATAGAGAACGATGCCCTACCAGGTATAGTAAAACCATTCTAAAAATGAACTCCCCTCCACAAAACCGTGATGATTTCAACGTGTGAGAGGAAATACAGAAAAACAGAATACACAGAAAAAAAATACAGAATTCGGTGGAGGGGCGTTCATTTTAGAAATGGTTTTACTATACATACATTCCTTAGTCACTTTAACGACACCCACTTGCAGAGTATTATACCCTCGACCTTCGTATTGAAAGTCGAGTGTGCTCCCACGTAGCTAACTTATGCGTAGTGCCTAAAAAATGAATCAGGTGGATAAGGGTTGCTGAACAAATTTATCGTCTCGGCATAAACAGTCATAACCAGGGAAGCAGACTCTTCAATTACCCCGGGGCCGATTAGTTCCCGAAGATCATTTAGCTTTCTATATTCCAATTTCCTCCAATTCCATCTAGCCATTTCGACGTTAAGGAATACCTAACTAGTATCAGAACTTTCGAGAAAATCTAAGTGAGTGTGAGGAAATATTCGTTTACATACGAATATTTGCGTAGTCCCGGTGGAGATTACAGTCTAAGCACCTTTGAAGCATTTTTTCCTAGAGAACATAACCTTTTATCGGATTCTGTCCTAAACCTACCTAGTCCTATCCAGCGTAGAGATAACCAGATTTTCAGCTGTTACAGCAATTGAATGTTTGAAAAATATGTTTTATTAACAAAATAAAATCGAAATTACAACATGCTTTTTTATCATGTATTTTTTTCTAATTAACGTGTGTGTTTTCTGCGGGAAGTTCTATAAATTAATTAGAGATTGATTGGTTATTTCGGGAACTAATGATATCCTTAACAACTCAGAATTAAAAGAACAAATGAAACGAATAAAATTACGGTTCGTTTGGTAATATTTTAAAAATATTAAGAGCTCTAGCCATCAATCAAATCCATAAAACTATAAATCGAGGGGCAGGACATACATCTAGAAATAAGTACCCGTAAGATATCCTTACATCTTACGAGTCGCTGAGAGAGACTGGTTGTTACTTGCACAAGAATGAACCAGTTGGCTTGATAAAAAGAAGGCCTTTACTACTATTTTAAACTATTTACCAACACTGGGTGTCTATAACCTAAAATGATGATGATAAAACCATGATGCTACAATATTGAAAATGTTGTTAAAACATGCAATAGACTAAGTCAAGTGTGGGTTATGTTTCACACAGCAAAGTATCAAAGGATTGTGCCCTTGAGCGAATTCTATCCGGCAAGATTTGTGGCAAACAAGGAAACATCTATTTCGGTACATTTCATTGAATATTTAATGGTAACGTTTTGTTTTCGTAACTTCGCGTTTTGAGTAGGTATTTATTTAGTAGGTATTGTGTTTGGAAAACTAAACCAACGAATCGAAATAAATTTTAGTTTCGATTGAGATTGCAATAAATAATTTTTTTTTTTATCTTACATAACGAGCATGAAAGCGTGCTTATAGAAAATACCAGAAGATATTGTACACATAAAAATTGCCGTGGTGACATTTTTGTGAAAATGAGTTATTAGCATATTTGTAATCAGCTAAGAAAGATCTATCTGGATAAATTATTTTCCTCGAAATATGCCGCAATGCTACGCTGTTTATCATAAGAAGAGCAGATAAGATGTTAAAATAAATGATTGTGGATGGTACTTGAAACCATTGTTTAATGAACCTACCAGAATAACAGAAACATCTTCAACATGTCTTGATAATATATTTATAGATCCTAAAATACAGATTATACACAGAAGTATTATTAGTAATATACCATCAGATCATCTGGGTCAACAAATTAATATAAAAATAGAAATAAAGAAGCTGAATGTTATGAGAAAAATAAATTATGTACCTGTAACCATCAATAGAATAGAAAAATTTAAGTATAATTGGGTAACAGATTCTACATATTCACTCTCATGTGTAAACCCAAATGATTCATATTGCCAATTCTTTAATTCATTTAATAACATGTTTAACTCAATATTCACTACGAAGACAAAGATGGTCACAAACAAGTGTGCGTTCAGTGATTGGGCAACGGTTGGTATACACAAAAGTAGGCAACAGTTATACGAGCTATATAGTGAAAAACAGTACAATTTTAGTGATAAATTCAAAGAAAAATTGAAAAATTATTCTAAACTGTTCAGAAAAGTTTGTTGTATTGCAAAATCAAATTATATTAGTGATAAAATAATAAATAGTGAAAATAAAATAAAAACAACCTGGAAAATAATCAATAACGAGACGGGAAAAGCCACAGATAATCATTGTAGTTCATTTAAATTAAATATAAATAATAATATAGTAAAGGAAGATGTTGACGTAGCGGAGGCTTTTAATACCTTCTTTGCTGATATTCCAACTACTACAACAAAAGCTTTAAATTCGTCCCAGTTATACGCCGAATCATTACTTAAAGAATGCGTACCAATATGTGAAAAAGAATTTAAATTTCGATATGTAGATGCCTTAGACATCAAAAAAGCTTTTAAATTAATTAATGTAAAAAAAACAAAGGACTTATGGGGTGTATCGGTAAACATTCTCAAGTCACTTATAGATACATTAGCATCAGATTTAGCTTTGATTTTTAACAACTGCATTGATTGTGGTGTGTTTCCAGATTTGATGAAGCATAGTAAAGTAATACCATTATTCAAAACTGGTTCTACTTTAGATCCGACAAACTTTAGACCAATATCAATATTGCCTACTTTCAGCAAAATTTATGAAAAGCTTATTTTAATTCAATTACTGCAACATTTCAACAATAATAAGCTTTTACACGATAAACAATTTGGTTTCACTAGAGGCAAATCTACTACCGACGCTGGCATCGAATTACTAACGCATATTTACGATGCATGGGAAGATTCGCAGGATGCTCTTGGAATTTTCTGTGATTTGTCCAAGGCATTTGACTGCGTACATCACGGAACATTAGTAAGCAAATTATGTCATTATGGGATAAGAGGTGTATCTTTGGACCTTATCACCTCATACTTAAGTAACAGAATTCAGAGAGTTGAGGTAAATGGTAAAAGGTCTCAGGGGTCTTTGATAACAATGGGTGTACCGCAGGGATCCATACTTGGTCCATTTCTATTCTTGATCTACATTAACGATTTGCCCCATCTGGTTAAGAAAAATCACGACATAGTATTATTTGCTGACGATACTTCTTTAGTGTTTAAGTTAAATAGACGTAATAATGATTTTGACAATGTAAATAATGCTATAAATAAAGTCGTGGATTGGTTCAGCGCAAACAACCTTTTGCTGAACGAAAAGAAAACAAAATGCATTAGATTTACCTTACCTAATGTAAAACACGGGGTACCAGTAAATGTTAATATCAAGGGAGAGTCATTGAAGCCTATTGAAAGTACAGTATTTTTGGGCCTAACCTTGGACAGCAAGCTTCAATGGGGTCCACACATAGACGCATTATCTAAAAGACTTAGCTCTGCAGCATATGCTGTCAAAAAAATTCGCTTTTTGACTAATCACGAAACATCTAGATTGGTGTATTTCAGCTATTTCCACAGTATAATGTCTTACGGTATACTGCTGTGGGGATGTGCTGCTGACGCACTTATCAATAGTATATTTGTCTTGCAAAAAAGGGCTGTACGTGCTATGTATAATATGGGTCCAAGGGAATCTTTGCGAGAAAAATTTAAAGAAATAAATATAATGACAGTAGCTTCCCAGTACATTTTCGAATGCTTAGTTTACATTCACAAGAATTTAAGTAACTTTCCTAAGAAAAGTGATTATCACAATGTAAATACTAGAAATAAAGATAAACTTGCATTGCCCCGTATTCGACTACGTAAGGTTAAAGTTTCATTTAAGGGATGTTGTGTTCGTTTTTATAATAAAGTGCCCAAAGAATTTCACCAACTTTCAATTAATAAATTCAAGAAAATTGTAAAGGGTAATCTTTGTAAGAAGGGTTATTATAAAATTTCAGATTATTTAAATGACAATAATGCATGGGAACTTTCATTATTAAATTCAGGGGAAGAGAAAAAAAAAAAAAAAAAAAAAAAGGGGGGGTGATTGATAGTGATGACATGTCCAAGTTAATCTTTGTGATTTTACGGACAAAATCTGAATCAATCAATCAATCAATCAGGTATATGATGAGTCATGTACTTACCTGTTTGAGGGTCCTGATGATGTTGACGTAGCTGAAGGTAATCACTGCGGTGGGAACGATCTGTCCCATTGCGAACAGGAACATTATGTAGGTCAGCGTGTTCTTTGACTGCTCATGCCAGTTTACAGAACAGCTGTGGACAAGGATTTCAATCATTATTATCATAACAAACCAACATAATCACTATTTACGTTCCCACTACTGGGGCATAGGGAATTCTTTCTTGACGACAGAGTTTAGTTCTTAATTCACTACGCTGGATGGCCAAGTGTGGGGTGGTAAAGTCACATGTCCTAACTTTTCAAATTCTCAGAAAATACCGATTTCCTCACGATGTTTGCCTTCACCTTTAGTGCACGGTTTTAATGTGCAAATAATTTTTCAAGAAGAAACATCCAGAGGTGCGTGGCGGGGTTTGAACTCACCACCTTAACGCTCGTAGATACGAGTACTCGTATACATTGCGAAAAGTAAGAATCCATTCAAACTGTAAAATATTAGATTGCACTAAAAATAAAGAACGGGTTAAGAAATGGAACTTTCACTTTTAGAGAAAAAAGGTAACAAGAAAAAGTAAAGAGGTATAGATCCTAACCAATAAGCCGTAAAACAAAAAGGTATGGTATTCCGACCTCTTTTGCTGCCTAATTTGTTTTAATTTCTGGCACTTGGTTACCTATTTTAGGTGATGTTAATGACCTATGCTATTCTTAATATCAGCATAAGTCATTTCATTCAACCTTTAGCCACATTGAATGGCAAAGTTAATAAAATAGGAGCATTCGTATACCTGTGGACTCAATTACAAGCTTAGCTAGATCTTTATTAATTGTGTGTCCTTGGGTTCTAGGGCGAACCCAAGGACCTAACTTAACAAACAACAAAGTTGTCGTAATCTAAAGGTAGATTCTGGAATTCCTCCTTTAATTCCTCCTTTTGCAAACTTTACCTGAATCATTAATTACAAAAGACGGCTCAAGACCTTTGCAACCTAAAGTTATTTCGTCTGGCACTTACTCATGCACAGTTTGAAAATAGTACACTAGAATAGCATAAAAATACTTCATCATCTTTTAACGTTTGTGTCGAGACAGTTCAAGCCTTCATTTCCTCGATTTTTTTGAAGTTGTCTGGTTTTTACCGAGTCGTATAAATTGGCTACACCGTACTTACGTTTAGGTTTTTGTTGAGCTTGTCGTCTCTATCCAAGTATTTTATACGTAATCAGAGTGACAGGCTCATACACTTGGTCTAGACAAACAGCTGTGCTGGCAAATTACAGGAAAAAGGTAGGCAAAAAATATGTCTATTATGTGTTGATAAATCGACGGAATACTTTACTATCTAAGAAAACTTTTTGTAACCACAGAATAAATGTTGAGTTTTGTCAATTAAGGAATTTTGTAGTATAAATGTAAACTGTGCTCGATAATTAGAAGTACCAATTTAACGCTTATGTTTATATTGAGCTTATGTACGGTGAATCTTGGAACATTGTTCTAGATATTATTCAAATATTTTTATAACTTAAATCTTATCGTAAAGAAAAGAAAATCTTGTTGGTAATTTACGAGTATATATTATATTTTTTTTTCGTGGAAACGATACCTTCGACAAACTTTGATGTATTAAACTGTTTGTGAACATGACACCACATGTTCTGGGAAATTCTAACAAGCGTATTAATAGATAAAACATCCAGACAGCCATTATTGGGTTTATATAAGTACATTTTAATATTAAAAGTACTTATATAAACTCAATCGTTTAATATTTTTTTAAGGATTAATTAAATTCAACAACCAATTAATCGCGTTTAAAACATGTTTTTATACTTTTTATTTACAAAGTCTATCCAATTATAGCATCATATTTAAGCTAATTTTCAAACATTACCTACTTACAAAATCGTGAAGTTTTGGGATAAGAGTTTCGTCGTCGTACAATAGGCCAATAAATCGTGAAGGCATTAAAGCTTAAGAGATAGGTGCCCTACTAAATTAACAACCGCCAGAGCAAAACGCGAGACCTGCCTCAAATTGTTCAACAGGCATGAATATTAAGGAATTTAGAACCAGATAGAAATCTGTTCGACATTCAAAGTTTTTGTCATTCTTGCGGCCCATTTCTGACAATACTTTGACTCCTGCTATAAGTCCTGCTGTAAGTTCATTTATCTTTATTTTTTACTTATTATAATCAATCTTCCCTCCTTATTCAAATACATTTAACCCAACAACTACGCAAACATTGTAACAAACGGAGTCTCAGAGAGTTAAAGGACAGGTTTGAAAATAATACGTGTTTTGATATAAATGTGGGTTATTACAAGTGGGTGGAAATTTTATGAAAATACTTTTCTGTAGGTTGAACAATGATCTGCCCACGCTTTGATGTCTTGATCCCACTTTCTTTAAAAATTGCTTGGATGATTGTGCAATCGGTAAATTCTCCCGTCTCGAATTTACGGTTCAATTACTTACAAAACATTTTTGTAGTTTCGCATAGTGTCTAGAGGTCACCAAAACATGAATGGCTTATGAAATTGTTTATTACGGTTTTAGAAAAGTTACATTGAGATCCTGAATTGAAAGAAGACACAATGTGGTTGAAGTGTCCTGTGACGTTTTATTTAATCTTTATTTATACGAGTAAAATAAAGTCGTGATAGTTACACTACGAATGAGGTGAGAAGCCAAAATGGCGATCACACAAGTAACAACTTTATAATTTTGTAAATTTATAAAACACACTATATATTGACACTGGCAAATTGTGCTTAATTTAGCGCAGGGACCATTATAATAAACTAACTAACTAACTACATACACAACTCAAGAACGGCTGAATCAATTTGGCTGAAAATTGGTGGAGATATCGCTTAGAACCAGGAGAAGGACATAGGACTTTTTGTAGCGGTAAATATTTTAACGTATTTATAAGCTTAGAATTGCAGAACTGTATGATGTAGTTTTTCTTGGTTTCTGAGTTGTTTAAGTACTATTTTGAGTTATACACTCCAGTATTTACCAATGGTTTCTTTCAGAAGCAATTTGAAACCTTAATCTTGTGACGTAACTGACCTTATATTTGCAGCCTCGCTGACGTAGTTCCCCCAGCCTATAAGCGGGGGGGTGGTCAAGGCGAGGCTGTAGCTCCAGATGAAGACGACAGCCAGCACCGCCCCCTTGCAGCTGAGGTGCCTCGAGCTGAGGGGGCGGGTCACCATCAGGTACCGCTCGAAGGATATCACCGTCAGAGTCGTTATGGAGGTTATACCTGGTGAAGAAGGGCCATTAGAAATATTATCGATAAGAAGACCTCTGTGCCGTAATTTTTTGGTTAAAATAAATTCCTAAACATTCGCTCATTGAATACAAAACAGCCACAAATCAGAAACCTCATTTTTTACAGGAGAGCCAAAACAAAATTTAACAAATGATTTTTTGAAAAAAATACTGTTTTTATTTTTAAATGTTATGATGTTTATATATCGTTATTTTCCTTGTTTTTTGCTCTATTTTTTTAAATAATGACCACTGTAATACCATTCTTCCAACCTGAGAAAACCAACAAAAGCCCTTTTTGCATTCAAAATTTGAACCAATGTTAGGGTAATTTTCTCAAAAAATTAAACAAATAATAAAATGTAACATGCTTTTTTGATGTTTTACTAAGGAAATAACTATAAAAAATAAATAACACTCAGTATATCTAAAAAGATACGAACTTTTCAAACGAGTAACACAAAACTAGATATTGTTATATCGTTTTATGTTAAAAAACGCGATATCAATTTTATCTAAAATATTCATAGGAACAACATTATACTTCAAAAACTATAAAAACAAATCTAAAATTTAATTGCTGAAAGTTTAACATGAAAAGGTATGAAATAAGGCTTAATTATTAAAATATTAATACATTTTACTATGTATTATTAAATCACAAACTGTATGGCTAAAATCACAAAAGTAGTCTATAAGTCACAGCCTGTATGGCTAAAATCACAAAAGTATTATCTATTTATTTTTTTGTTGGCCGCTGCTTTTGCTGAAATAGCACATTCTTGAATTTGTTCAGAGTTGATAACGGGCCGGTTTTGTATGCTTTCTTATTATTCATTAGAATGGCCAACTGCCATGCTCATAATTAATTTTGCTCTGCTATTCATTCTGAAAATAAACTATTTAATGATTATGATTATGTACTTGCAAAACAATCATAAATTGTTACTTTGGGTGCAGATTTATGTGGTGCGAAGTTTCCGTGAAAACTATTATAACCGTGAATACTACGCAATTTATTTATAAGTAATGAAGTTAAATTACTTATAAAAATATAAAAGCTATGAACCAACCTAACAATTATGAGGTGCTAAACGGTTACCGATAACTGTATGAACTTAAACTCTATCAAGTAAATGTTATTTTAAAGTAAATAAACATTACAAATTTGAAAACATGCCGTTTAGCTGTACATAAATTAATATTACCTCTATAATAATTCAATACAAAAAGTACACATTTGTAAATATGGTATCATTTTATTTCATTATTGGAACGCAAAATGTACGTTTTCCAAAATATGGCTCTGTTAAATAAAAAATCAGAATGTACTTACTTGAAATTGGAATGCAAAACGGACGCATTTCAAAAAGTGCCCCTTTTGCACAGAACACTGAATTAAATTTTGGGTCTTTTTTCGAGTTGTGGCAGTTTTGTTCTGAAGTTTGTGCGTAAGTCAGCCCAATACAAAAAGGGCGGTTGATCAGTTTTACGTCAAAATGAGCGAAAATGACGGGTGTCTTCAGCAAAACGTAAAGTACTGCAGCTTTAGACCCCAATTTTGAAATAAAACGATTTTCGAAAAATTTTGATTTATGGCTGTTTTGTATTCAATGAGCGATATATATATGCCGGTTTCCTCACGATATTTGCCTTCAGCGTAAAAGCACTGATTTAAACACCATATACATTTTCAAGAAGAAAAATTAAAAAAATTATAAAAATTTACTAAAAGTTATAGCTTGTGTAAAAACCAGATACAAACGCTTTCACTCAGCCAAAACGAGTTTTCGTAAAGTACGTTTACCTACTGGATAAACTTCAACTATGTTAGAAAAGGTTTTGTCTTGCGAATTGAGCCGAGAATTGTTGAGATCGAGAGATGTATCATTATTGCTCACCCTTTTCTCATTTAGCCGCAATACGCAATATCGGGGCGTTATGCGTATAAATTGCTTGTGCAAATAGGCATTTATATCTATATGTAACAAACATTTTGTAAATAATTAATAGCCTGTAACTGTGTGTTGAAAACTGTATGATAACAACAATACAATTGTCGCATTTTGTGGATTTTACCAAGGAAACTATATTTTCCCGCTGTAAGGTCCACCTAGGAACCTATGCAATAAGTTTTAAAGTAGGTACTGGTCTCTAACCGTCTTTAACCAAGCAAACAAATAATAGGCTCTATAAGTATAGATTGCGATAAGAGTAATATAGTAAATATTTAAACAAGTTTTAAATTTAAAGCACCAATTTTCGCAAAACTCCCCTTTATTCTGCTGCGCTGGTATTATCGTTATAATTCTTTTAGCATGTAAATGAGGGCGGTAAGTTTCCACAGCACAAAGCTGTACTGAAATGACATTATGAAACAGTTCAGTTCTACGCTTACATAAAAGATAGGTTGTATTTAATTAATTTGATATATAAAAAAAACATTAAGGTTGTTGAAAAATTCAAACGTTATCGTCGATTCGATGATCGCCGTTTCAAAAGTTTTAAAATTATGTATTGAATTCATGTTGAAAAAATATGTTTTTATTTTATTATTACATTAACTATATATATTTAGTGTTACAAAATATACCTATTAAAAATGGCGTAGGTATTATTATAGAATTCTATAGATTTGTGTTAATAATTTTCAGACCTAATATTTCTAAAAACCAGTGTAGGTAAAGCAAGACAAAAGTTACTAAAGCGAAAAAAAACTACGAGGCTTTACAAAAGCGGCGTTGTTTAAAATGAAAGTCGCCTGCTGTATTTACCTACGTATGTATACCTACGTGTGACATTCCCTAGCCTTGTAGCTGACGCTGTAACTCGAGAGCTGGCAATTTCGAGTAGGTATTTGAAGCTGAAAACTTGTTCCGCATCTCTCCTATTATACTACAACATGAAACCGATGACTTGGCTGATGAGAGGGAGGTGTTTAAAGATTGTCTGGCTTATCCACTCTGCTCTGTGGGCATATCATACATTTTTATTGAGGCTTCTTAAAATGTTATTGCTCCGTAGCAACATCATCAATTTGTGTCCCGTTTGAGCCGTTTGGGGAAACAGTAGGTCCGTAGGGCTGCACACGCAATTTATAAATATCTTGCGAGGCGTCTGATTGAGTCCACAGGTGATAAGAATGCTAGCTTCTTTTAGAATTGTTATCCAACGTGGCAATGCCGCCAGCATTCTGGGCACATTACCATCTGGTGACGGTTTTTAAATGTAATGTAAATACTTGTAATGTTATTAGAAAAAATAATTATTTAAAAAAAAATATAACGATTATGATACAATTTTTTTTTAATTAAATTTTAAAAATTTTATATCTTACCATCTGATCCTGTGGGACTTACCACATCCCAGACAATCTTTAAAAACACGTCCCGCAACTCATCAGCCAGGTTTTTAAATCTTTTTTTATATTACCTATTTATAAATAAACTGCCCAAAATTGGTGCCATCTCTTGGACTACTGCTACGACTGTGGCGGTGATTTAGGGTAGACAATTTCGCGCTATTTTATTTGTACTAACCTGTGCTAGGTACTAGGGCAAACACGCACATTACCAACAGTAATGTAATCAAATAAAGCTATGGTGAAATTACAACCTGTCCTTGACAGTCGAAATAGTGTTTAATTTAAGTTTAATTATATTATAGAAATAAAGAACTAACACTCACCCAATAACGCCATGAAGAAACCATAGAGAACGCACATTCTTTGTCCGAAGATCCATCGGTGGAACAGAGCTGAGATCAGTGTCAGGGGGTTGCCCAGAACTGACACAGAAAAGTCTGAACACACCAGGTTGAACAGGATTATATTCAGAGGCGTCCATAGCTGGAACAAAACAAGTTCAATATAAATTTAACGAGAAAATACAGAGGTGCGCGGCGGGGGGGAAAACACGACCTTCGAATGCTTTTAATACAATACGGCTTGAAATTATAGTTGTCTAATTTTATTTAATCCTTCAATGCGAACCAACAAAAGAAGTACATTTTATTTAAATAAATATAAATATTGTAATAAATTGAACAACTACTTTGAAATATCTTTAACTTTACTTCTAACTTCATGTTTAACTTAAAACCTTAAATATATTTTACTTAACGGAGTAAATACAATAAAATATCTAAGTGATACAACTTAAAGAAATCCACGAATTTCAGTAGAAGTAGGACCTATGTTTTATCCATTGGTTATGTTCTCTAAAAGTGCTCTCAATTGAGCTAACAAATTGACTTTGTAAGTAACGAAGAGTAGGACAAGAATAGCAATTTAGATTCTTACTCTTTTTAGCAATCTTAAGCCAGCAATTTTAACTTAGTTTGCAAACTGATTATAATAAGGTATTTACATATTATAATACATTTTGTGAAAAGGTATTAAAAGTTTACTTAAGTTTTAGGACTTTTTTGCTTTCTTAATTTTATTATATTCACGATACAGACTTTGCCTAATTTATATGTGAAGTCCACTGACAAAAATCTGTAAGAATTGCATTTTTTCTAGAAATTAATTTAAGTATTTTCTTATCACTTGTTTCAATAAAAGGTAAAGTGTGTGTCATCAGGTTGATACCAGATCATCATAAAATCGTAGTGTATTAAAATAGCAAATTGTACTCCAAATGTTTTAGTTTTAAGTGTGTATTGTGTGTTTCTGTTTTTGTGGTGTGCATAAAGTATTTTCTATTCTATTCTATTCCATAGCTAATGAAAATATTAACAGACACGCTAGTTGCCTCACTTTTTTTACAGTTTTTTTAGTTTCCCTCGTTTTCTCTGGTCTGCCATCATCAAACCCTGATTTCCTTATCACGGCCATAACTACCTTTGAAATGTCTTCTTACCAACAAGAAAATCACAATAAACGAAGAAGTTATCCGCGAACGAACAAAAAAACATCTTCCTTTTTTGAATTCGTTTAAAAATAGTAACTTACTTGTCGATCCTTGAACATAAGCAAGATGACCATCAGGTTAAGAAAGAATCCGAAGAAGCCGATGAGGAACAGTGCGAATGCCGACGCGACGTAGCCCCATCGCGGCATTAGCAGCGGGTACTCGTCGTAGGCCCTTACCACGGAGTCGTTAAAGTGGTCGGGGTATGTCGTCATCCTCATACGAGGCGCCACATCATCACACTCGCACCGGTATATCTGGAACAAGGGATACAAGTACTTGAATAAACTTTATTTGGATATCTATATTGATTATTTATATATTTATTATTTACATATAGACATTACAGAATATAATAGATACCTAGCAGTAAAAATAGCAATGCGCTATATCCATAACAAACTATAAGTTTTCTAGAACTGACTGTGCTAAGTCCATGAATTTCGGCAAAGTGTGGTGGAATACATCTACCTCGTTCTCATATGAATAAATATCATGTGGCCCTATCTTGAAGTCTGGAGGTCGATGTTGTCTCGTATTAGAAAACACAATGCGATTATGCGATGCGGTCTTTAAAACTATTTGTAATCAAAAATGGATGTCCGCCTTTCATATAAGTATCACGAGTCCATATAGGTTTTTTTTATAAAAGATCCCAAAGAATCGTAGAGGCAGACGAGAATACGGTAAAGTTGATAAAACGGGCGATGATTGAGTTTTACAATACCAAGGTTTGTTTAAATTAAACATAATGTTTTCTTTAGAAATAGGAAACTTGTGCTGAGTTTTGTTAGGCAGAATGTTTTGAATTTAAATATCATAATTAATGAACAGAAAGAGAAATTATGTTGGACTAACTCTTATTGAGCTATATTGCAAAATGTTACTTGACATATTCAAATCACGTATGAGGTATCAGAATGATATTGCAAATGTGACTCAAATATTCAACTTTATGTGGCAAAAGTAATAGTCTACCAATGACAAACATTCAATATTTCTACGGTACTTGTCAATAACAAAATAAAAGTAATAATAGAACTGCGCCACAGTGTGCTATTTGTATAGGTATATAACACCCGGCACACCAGGAACAAATATTTGCAGATCGTACAATTTTTGTTCCGACAGGAATCGAACCGGCAACCTGTTGCATCGCAGGCGGACCTTCGCCTACTGCGCCACGAGGTTGCCTTGTTTATAAATTGCGCCTTGTATTAAATCTGTAGATGCTTTTATGCAATGATTTTATATAGTATAGATTTGTTACAAGCACGCGCATTGTAAAGACTCAAAGAAAACCCAATTGTAACTTTTAGTTGTCAGTCTGCGTCGAGCGCAATCACGAGCTTGACATGCCGTAGGTTATTATGTCCTTGCTAAAACAAATTAAAAATGCCATCGTGTGTGTTTCGGAAGTGTACCAATTATACCATGGCCGTCGAGACTTTGCGTTCCTGACACATTGCGATTGAATCGACAACGTAACTTTGTAATGGCGTTGCAGTTACGATAAAAATAGTTTTGCTCTTTGTTTACCGTTTTAACAATTGATGAGCATTGAATCTACATTATTATATCAATAATCAATGAATCTAATAATTTTGTGGCAAACTGAGTGTAAAATAACTTGGTAAACAATATTTTTCTAAATCTATATTGCGCTATTACAAGGTTATGTCAGTGCTTTATATTTGTAGGTAGTGCTGTGCTAAAATTAACAGGAAACAACAGTATCGTTATCTGTTACAGTTATATTTAAAAAATAATTCGTTTTAGAATTTGAAAATAATGGACTATAAAATTTTATTGAATATAAAAATAAAACTACGATCAAACCGAACGCGCGAAAGAAAGTAGCATTTTTAAATTTAGGTTTAAAATAATAAACCCAAATGGCGTTATGGGACGTCATTTTGTGACGCTAAAACAGTCGGTTTCCACTTAAATTACTAAAATATAAATATTAAATGATTCCGCCAATTTAAAACGAAAATAATCTTAAAAATAACGCGGCGGTTTATTTTGGAGAAACGGTTACGAACTCATTATGTTGTGCCCATCACTAACGTGTCAAACTGACATGTGTCCTAAACGCATTCATAAAGTGGTCATACTATACGATGCTAAAGTAAACAAAACACAAGGAATCTCGTATCACATGCGAGTATGCAAAGATACTTAGATTAGGTATTTATTTTCCAAATAATTATAATAATTGAGGCGCGGACATAGATTAGTTAGTGTAGATGCGAATATTGATGGCGATGTAAATTCGATGTAAATGTAAATTCTGATCGAACATTCAACACATTAGGTAAGTACCTACCTATTTTTAATCATCGCGTACATTTGATTAAAACCATAATTCATAAATACACAAATATTCGTCTCCATTCCGCACATAAAAATAACCCCGAATTAAAAAAACTTTTAAAGAGACAGAAAAGAAATAAATTAAATATTTTTGAAGGTATTTAGAAAGTGTATTTTACTAATTTATCATTAATTATTTCAATTTCAATAAATATGATTTACTTTTGTAAGGTGTTTTATTTCTTACCTATTACTATACATTTCACTCAAGTGTCCACTCTACGAATATAAATGTTACTCTATGAACTAGTAAACATTTGACATCTTATGTCAGTTTTGGATTCGCGGAACAGATTTCAAACTGCAATTACATGAAGGTAACATATCTATACTATATAAAATCATTGCTTTTATGTAAAATAAAGTTTTCGATCGAATGGAGCGGTTTCATTTTAAATGGAAAAGTACCCGCCGCCATTAAGCCTCTAAGCTTCGTCGTGGTTGGACCCCTATTACCGTTCATGTAATTATCATTTACTTAATATTTGCTGCCATGCGGTTTTGTCTACGTTTTATAGACTTTGCTGAGGATACATTATATTTTAAAATTTTATCTTCTTGTATAAATGGGCTATCTTTTTGTTTATCTATCAAAAATAACAAATTATTACAAAAACGATAACAATAACACCCAAATCGTTTCCTTAGGTGTTATTGTTATCTTTTTTTGTTATTTGTTTTTTCAGAGTTTTATAAATAAGTGTTATTAAGAGTCAACTTTATGCGAGTAGGTTGAAGCGATTTCAAATAATAAACCCATAAAATCTGGATAAATAATTTTTACACAAAAAAAACTTCGCTCTTTTATATTTAGCGACACGCCTTCGTTTCACTTCGGGTACTTAATTATATTTATAAACCTTCCTCTTTAATCACTCAGCCTATCAAAAAATTATTTTAAAAACGCATCAAAATCCGTCGCGTTTTTTTAAAGATTCACGCAAACAGAAGTCGACAGCGACATTGTTTTGTACTATGTAATAAAGATTATAGGTTTATTCCTGAAGAGACATTAGAATGGATGTGATTAAATTCTAAATGCTTGTTGTAATATATTATAATTAATTATATTTATCTCCTTGAGTTGAGGTAATTAGGACGATAAAACGTCGCGGCGTTTACCAAACACTGCCAATACGATGATTTATTTTTCTCCAAAAGTTCGACGTCAACTTCGACAATTAATCAACAACATTAGCCAATATTTAAGTCTGATACTGGGTTGAACTACACGGGCAATCGAGCTTTGACACGACCAACAGGTTCGTTTAATGGCTTTAAAACTTTCTCAAACATTTTCAACATTTTATGTGAATTACGATCGACTTTCTGCAGAGAAAATGAATTATGGCCAATGTCTGTGGAGGCTCAAGTTTCTTGATGTATGGCTTCCAAGAGATATAGGCACAGAAACTGAGTTATTTCATAAGTCTTTGAGGTTGAAATGAGATATGAATATTTAAATATAAGATCAAGAACTTCAGGTCAGAGACTGAATTTTTAGGGATCCATACTAGAAGAGTGGAAATGGAACCTTATTACCTATTACGCTATTACTAAGGCTCGACTTTCAGACAGTCCGTCAGTTACAGGGTTGTATTTCATGAACCGAAAGTTAGAAAGCTGAAATTTCCAGATAATTTGTATCTCTCACTCCCGTAGTTTTTTGAGAATTGATAATGAGAATATATTTTTCGGTAAGGAACCCCTTAATCTCCACACTTAGCGTTACAATATTCTTTTGATCACAACTAATAACTTGCGTTGTTATCACGGGTTGTTATCATAATATGTTTATCATAAGTATATTTTGTGTAATAAATAAAACATAAATCTTAAAATAAACCTAGCTATGTTGGCTGCTTATGTTACTTCAAAGGTCGACTTTCGGAATGAAAGTCTAGTATGCGCCCACTTACCCAACATTGCTCGGTGGTAGGTTAATTAAATATTATGAACCTACATGATAGAGATAACTACTGTTAACACGAAAACCGCAAGCCACAACTGCGAATCAGTGTCGTATGAAACCGAAGGCCATCATTATAAATTTATATTTAGCCGCTGGAAACTCATATAAAACAAGTCTATGAACGTTAAAGGTAAAATATTTTTATTATTTTGTGTTGCCTCATCATAATTTTTTATAATTAGTTAATTAGGTACTAACGGTGCCCGCGACACTGTCCGTGATTGTATGGGGGCCACGTCTTATCAAAAATGTAGCAAGAATATAAATGGCCTATCCTGTGTCTTAGACCTCTAAATGAATACCTACCAAATTTCATCAAAATTGGATCATTGGTTTAAGAGTTCTGGCGGTATAGTTCTGTATTTATTACAGTAAAAAAAAACTAAAAATCGTCAATATAGTTTCAGTACCATAAATTATGCCTATAAACACAAAATCTCTGAAAACAAACGAAATTACTTCATGACCGACCCTAACAGATTTATTATTATCTAAGATTATTTTGTGTTGCCTCATCATCATTTTTATATAGTTATCTATTGGTTGCAAATAAGTACTTTAAAAGCTATTATTATAAAGCTGAAGAGTTTGATCGCGTTTTCACAGAAACCTCTGGCTGGACCGATTTGAAAAGTTCCTTTAGTGTTAGGATATTATATTTATCGAGGAATGCTATAGGATAGGATGTATTTATACTTATAAACTATATATACAGACGATAACAAAAAAATACTCAAGCGAAGCTGTCGGCGGGTCGCTAGTAAAACTTGGGAAATTTTTACTGATGACTTTTGACTGAAATTGTAAATTCTCTTCTCAGTTCTAGATTTTTAAATTACTTATCGAAATTCCGACAGAAGCCGATTCAAATTGATCGATTTGTCTAAAGTGTCAGTAATATGTAATCAATCAATAGGTACTTATAGTACCAACGTATGTATATCCGTCTCAGCTGAAACGAGATAGATTGCTTCCTGATTAAGTAAGGCTTGATTCAGTTACGAGACTCCATTGAATTATTGAATTGAAGCAATTTCAGGTATTTACCCCGAAAACGAGTTTTTTGTTTGTTTAATATAATACATAATAAAGTACCTTTATGGATCGATTGCCGCATAAACGATAGTAGTGTACAGTTAAAAAGCGAAAGTTTGCATAGAGAGGTGTTTTAAAGTAATTTAATCTTAAAATTTGGTTCCAAATAAAAAAATGTTGTATTGTAAAAAATCTTTCACCCAAACACTACTTAAACGGATTTAAATCAACGTTTTTACCGAATATTTACCAATCTTTTAACACACATAGCAACTTCTGCGACGGGAAAATATTTATCTGCGGAAAAATCCTATCCCTATTGCCTTGTTAGTTACGTTCCCACTGCTGGGACACAGGGACACAGGAACTAATCTCTCTCTTGACGAGAGAGATTAGTTCACAAACGCTGGCCAAGTGCGGGTTGGTGACACCATGACACTTGAAACTGTTTGAACCCACGAATTTCGTAATTAAAAGTCTAGTGTGCTTCCACTTATTTCTCTATTAAAGTCTATTAAAGGCTATTTTCTTTTAAATACATTAATTACGAGACCGTTTGAAGTAATGTTTATTTATGTAAACACTCGTATAATTAAGGATCTCTTTTCCCATAAGAAGCATGTTATAAAAATATCAAGGATTTTATGTAACATGTTAAACATATTATCCCATTAACCCGGGGGACTGTTCCTTTTAAAATAATGTCGACATTCGGGGCTAAGAAAAATGTTTTAATAATAAATCCATACTTACTAATATTATAAATGGGAAAGTGTGTCTGTTTATCTGTCTTTCGTGATCTTTTAAGTGGAGTTAGTTGAAGGGATGGAGACTGATACAGGCTACTTTTTACCGCTGGATAAAAAATCTTACAGCAGGAAAGCGTAGAACGCGGGCAAAGCCGTGGGGCGGAAAGCTATTAATAATAAATGTTTTAATCCACGGTTTTAGCTAACTCCATACCAATGTATTAAAATTGCTTCAGTCGTGAAGAAGTAGCAAATATACACACTCACACACTCGCAAACTATCGCTTTTATAAAATTAATAATAAGATATACCAAATAATGTACGGTACTATGTTTTGTATTCATGTTAACAAACAGATTACCCACCACACAAAAACCGAATGAAACATCGCTATCAAACGTCTGAAACACTTATTTTCACGTTACTGTAAACTTAGCAACATCGTGATATTTCGCTCTGCGAATAATTTCGGGACGTCCGTCGTTCCCGAACGCGCACGGGACACTGAACACGCTCCGAACTGCACCCCTTTATATCCAACCCACTCGAAAATCTGGAGTTCTCATAATCACCCCTATTATGTTCCCACTGCTGGGACACAGGGAAGGGACTTATTAGGCTTTTTTATACAGGCGAGTCTTTGTTTACTACCCTTATTTATATCCCACCAGATTCCTTCAAGGCTGTCTTGGTTATAATTCGCTTGAAACTAGGAGAGATTATGACCAGATTGCGACTCTACTCAAAATTTTTCGTGGTGTAATAGATGCACCAGATGTACATAATCTATCGGTTCGCCTGTTTGTACCAAATAATTATGTTCGCCACAGAAGTCTAAGACTATTTTCAGTCCCCGCAAGCAGAACCGTTGCACGTACGATGTCACCTCTTCCTCGCACCCTCGTAGCCCTAAACAGACTTCTTGTCCAGAATGCAGACTGTGATATATTCGACGACAAGTGGAAAGACTGTATGGCTGTGTGCTTAAGTTTCTGTGAGAATATCGAATTAAGTTGTGATTAATTGACACAGTATCTTAATTTTAATTTATTAATTTATGTTTGAATTGTAATGTATTTAACGTGTAATTTCTGTTTTATAATATGTAAATTACTTAATTTCCTATATGTATAAGTAACATTTGTAATTGGTTTAAGAAATCGTGTTTGTTACTCAATAAATAAATAATAAATAAAAAAAATAATAATAAATTAATTCACCATGCTGGTATAATGTTCAAAATTAAACACATGTCCTTTTCAAAGTACTCAGAACATGCCGGTTTACTCGCGATGTTTGCCTTCACTGTTATAGCACGTGTTTTTAAAGCATACATATATTTTTTAAGAACGAAATTCAGAGGTGCTCGGTGGGGTTTGAACTCACGACCTTCGGAATGAAAGTCGAGTTTGCTCCTACTTAGCCAACACGGCTCTGGAGGTCTACTCTGATATGTTTTCAAATTATCGAAATCGTAGTCATAGAAAATTTTCTTATAGTAATGACCTCTATTCCTCTCACAGTTTAGAAATAGAGCCACTTGATGAATTTTCACGAATACTTTTTTGAAGTATGTTTGCTCTGGATAATTTCAATCCATCGAAATATAATAATCATGTAAAATCTATCTTAGTCGGCTATTCCTCTCACAGATAAGGAATAATGGCACTTGATAAATTACTAACGGTACGTTCACACGGAGACACGATTTTCTCTACCGAATCGGTTTTTTGCAGGATACGGTTTAGTGGCCTATGTATTTCAATGAAGGAGTTCACACGAGCATTCGGTTTCAAGATACGACAAAAAACCGAATCCTGCTGAAGTTGACATCCGATTGTGCGACTACAAACCGATCCGGTTTGTATATACTGATACTGCAAAATCCAGATCCGATGCAGTGGTATAGGGCATTTAATACATGCGTTCACACGAGGGGAAGATTCGGTTTTTTGTCGGATCTTGAAACCGAACGGTACGTTCACACGGAGACACGATTTCCCGAATCTTATTTTCATCGGATCTGGAAAAAACCGAATGTTGTATTCGCAAGAGCGCGCTCACACGTTGATTTGGAAGCGATGGACGTGAACAGTGTTGCTATACTATACTGGTATTATCGCCGTCAGCGTCGTAGAAAAAGATTGTGGTTAAACCCAATAGTACAAAGAAGATCAACAGTTGGTGCCTTTACAACTCTAATGCAGCAGTTAAGGAATGATACACAAATTTTTTTTAACTACTTCCTTGAATGATAATTTAATACTTTTAATTCCTATACCTACATTTGATAATCTTTTGAAAAAGGTGGAAAAAGAATTGAAAACCGGATCGGTTTGTAGTCGCACAATCGGATGTCAACTTCAGCAGGATTCGGTTTTTTGTCGTATCTTGAAACCGAATGCTCGTGTGAACTCCTTCATTGAAATACATAGGCCACTAAACCGAATCCTGCAAAAAACCGATTCGGTAGAGAAAATCGTGTCTCCGTGTGAACGTACCGCACATGAGAACAACATTAGGTTTTTTCCCGATCCGATGAAAATAAGATTCGGGAAATCTTGTCTCCGTGTGAACGTACCGTAAAGAGGGGTTTTTATTTAAGGGGTCGGATCTACATAGATAAGTTCAATTTATTAAAATCGTAATAACCCAAAATCTATTCACATTGCCCTGAACAATCACCTTGACGAATTATTAAAATCGTTTTCTATTGAGGCATAATCTCTTGAGATGTTATAATACTTGTTGGATTAAACTTTACAAGCAACTTAGAGAAAATAGGATAGAAAAACAAGGTAAAAATAAAATGTCCGAGGCTTATAAGAAAAACATTTAGGTTTTACTGATTTATAGTGACTTACTTTTCGAAATGTTTTTTACTAACTTTTATGGAGAAGTTCGAATTGCTAGTTTATGGACTCTTTTCTGAGTGCCCTTTAGTGGTCCCCACTAAAAAAGTTAAGCCTTATTTTATTATGTCTGTTGTCAAAGTAAGTAGCGAAATATCTTAAATAATAGACTAATCATCATCAAGATGACGAGTCCCATTACTGGTATTTGTATCCCAAATGAATTAAATAAATAAATAATATCTAGCACACAGGCCAATTACAAGTTTCTCACAAATATATTAAAGATAAAAATTTTAAAACAAACAAACTAATAGTAAAACGTTGAAAAAACATAGGTAAATTAGAAAATTAAACAAAAAATTAACAATAATGTAACTTAGGTACACATAACATGAGACAAAGAACTTATCGCTAAGTAAACATTTTAGTTTGCTAGTTTTACTACTAAAGTATATAATACTTAGCTTAGACCATTACAGATTAATGTGAAGGCACCCACTATCGGAATCTCGGTACAATCTATTAATTATTAACCAAATCTAATTACCCATACCGTTAATACGCTTTAGTTAGAGGAATACTAATAAAGTCAATTTCCTGATCTCATGCTTTGAACCTCTGAGGAAATATTCCGTCACATATGAAGATATATTATTAATTATCAATTTATAATGCTTGTTTTACTGTTTGATGCCTATATATGTAAATATGTAGTATTCTTGTTAGATAACACAGTACCAGCAACATTATCGTACATCATTTATTATTCTTAATGTTAGTATCCGACACTGCATTTGGAGAACCGCGGTCTCCATTCGAGAACTTTTCAGCCTCATCGGGCATTTGTAACCACCAGTAGAAGTAAATTGGTCTTTAGGATTTCATGGAAATAATTGACATAAACCTTTAAATCTTAAACTAAATAATCTGTTAAGCTGTATCGGAGACCCTCGTTCTTTTACGTACATCATAATTTCTGTTACAAAAAGTTATGTAAAGCGAAATCCATTAGTCCTCTGGCGCTTCAATCAGATTTTAACAAAGCCTTCGTTAGTTTTAACCAGGTTTCCAGTATAACAGAAACGAGCGTAATCCTCGAACTCTTTCATTCAAAAATTAAAACTTTTTAAATAAAAGGTTTCAGTTCGAAACGTCATAATCCAATTAGAGAAAAAGTAAGCTTTTCTCTAACTGGATTCAGCCAGGTATTATATAAAGACAAACGTTAAACGTACGTAAATAGCTGGATCAGACGATCCAGCTAATTAAACGATTACATCATCATCATTTCAGCCATAAGAAGTCTACTGCTGGATACGCCGATACGATATCCAGTCCTTACGGTCGGACGCGGCCTGTATCCACCAGTAGCCAACCGCTTTCACCAGACCATCTGACAACCTTGTTGGTGGACGTCCGACGCTGCGTTTTCCGATCCGTGATCTGTTGAAACACGCGCGCTGTTTCTCATATAACTTAGTATTTCTTGAAATTCATTATAAAAATTTGAAACATTTTTACTTTATTTGTAAAATGTGAATGTATGATGTTAAAGAATAGATTCCTCATTACAATTGATTGAATGCCTACAATTTCGCTATCACCAGAGTATAGCAGATTGTTAGTTTTGCAAATGGCGCGTGCTAGCCTAATTTCAGTGGTTTGTCCCTTGTGACGAACTAATCGGCCCGCTATATAGGTATCCTGCCCATAGACTTGGCAATAAAATGAGAAAATAAGAGAAAAAGATAAAGAGAAAAAAAGAGTTATACTATTCATTCTAAAAACGGGAATTACTCACGTATTTACTTAGGAGTTAAACAACTCTCGACGTTTCGACCACAACAAGAGCAGTCTTTATCAGGAGGAGTGAGCGTCCCGCCGTGCTCCGCCTCCTCTCAGGTCGCGCGCGCGGTTCTCACTGACCGGTTCTCTCAGTGAGAACCGCGCGCGCGACCTGAGAGGAGGCGGACTGCTCTTGTTGTGGTCGAAACGTCGAGAGTTGTTTAACTCCTAAGTAAATACGTGAGTAATTCCCGTTTTTAGAATGAATAGAAAAAAAGAGCTAACCCGTTGGGATATTTCGGTGACCCGCGTTCTCCGATTACATAATACGTAGGTATGTGTAACGAATCAAGATTATTTTTAGTGGCAAACGCACCCCTATTTACGTTCATACTGCTGAAATATAGGAAATACGTAATTGACGAGAGATAGGCCTGAATTCGCCGCGCAAGTGCGGGTTGATGATGTTTCAGCAAAATATCAAATAAAATGTAGAACATCGGCATATTTTTTAAATAAGCTTAGGTTCCACGGTTCTGTTATAAATCCCTTAGTCGAACCACTCGACTCAGTGTTCCACACTAAAAGTACTATGTAGATATACAAATACTGACATGTTTTCTGAAAAACCGTCGAGCATTCCTTTATGAGTTGTCTTAGTGTTACTAACAATAGTTCGATCTAATGAACGTAGCTTTAATGGAAAACAATCCTTCAAATAATTTACGGAGCTTCGCTAGATTATAATGGTCTAGACATAATATTGCATAATTTCATGCTAGACAAATAAACAATAACGTGAAATATTATACATATTTCTAGAATAATTAGTCAAATAACCTCGCTGTAATTGACACGCAAATGGATAGAAATAATGAGGAGCCTTTATGTTTATTAAACCCAAAATAGTGGCCATAGTTATCTCACATTTCAAGTTTCGCAATTAAAAGCCCACTGACCGGTACACTGAAATTTTGAGAGAAATATGCTTTGCTTTACTTTGGAAAGAAACACAGGGTAGTAGAATAGAATAGTTTGAATATAGTGGACAGAATATTTTAATTAATTGTAAAATCAATTATTGATTTCATTGACGACACTCATGGAAAGAGATAACGTATCAATAAAAGCGTGCTGTTGGGTAGCGGTTAGAATAGTATTATTATTTTTAAGCCATGGCTACATTTGTTTATGGCATTAAAAATTAAAAAACACTGTAGACGAAATAAATTAATTTTATTAATAAACTTAACCTTGTAAATCCAGCGGTCCAGAAGTTTAAAAAAATCACATGTGACAGGCAGATAGATTGCCACGGAGATCCTTCCTTCCTTTTCTTTTTTAAGATCGATAAAACCCTTGCATTTTAAATTACATTTTAAATTAAAAAAGACTAGAAATAAAATTTAAAATTCATGGTTATTCAGTGATAAAAAAGTTAACAAACCTCATTCCGTAGTCTGCCATAGATAAGCGGATTTATACATAAATTTTAAACGCTGCATAAAATATAAGGTTGCGTGATACAGTTTATTTTTACAACCTGATTACTATACCTTAAGCCGCTTACTGCATTTTCAGAATTTTAACCAGTATAACAAATATTTATGGCCGTAATGATATGTAAAGAAAGGGTTAAGGTGTATACAATAAAACAGCTAAGTGCCGTTCGAGCGTCTTGTATAGGTTGGTTCGATGGAGGTTTCCATAGTAAACATTTCACGTTTTGTATCTAGGTACTATAACGTGATTTTTTTTACGAAACTGTCTTCTCTATCCATCCAAAGGTTGTCCGGATGAGATCGCTCTTCACCAATATGTCCGCTCATTATACTGTAATTTTTGTAGTTTAATGTTTGTACTATGTAATATTACTTTAAAAACACTTTATTGCACAAGTGTTTTTGATTGATTGATTTATTCAATTTCAAACTGCTAACCTAGCTGATGAGTAGAGGGATGTGATTTTAAGGATCAATTTCATGCAGGGATATAATAGGAGAGATTTGGTACAAATTTCCCGCTTGCCACAAATATTTTCCCAAAAAATTGGTGCCTTACGAATATCTGCTTATTAGCTTACGAATATCTGTAGTTGTAGTAAAGCAGCCAACATACAATGGCAAAACTTATTAAATTTCAAATTATAAGGTTTCTTGTACGGAACACTAAAAAGCGTAATAATATTTGTGGCGTGTAAAGCTGAAATGAGAATAGTTTAGAGAATGCTCCTTCACGTACGGTTCATTATACAATAACTTAACATAATTTTGTAAAACCTTACATTACCTTTCTACGTAAGTAGTTTTTGTAGTTGTTATAAAAGTAAAAAGATCCCAGAATTGAGTTCTTGAAAAAAACAAGCAAATAAAAGCTGTCATTTCACTGGAATCCCTAGAATTTTCCTTTACATTAATGCAAATTAGAGATATTTCGTTTATGATCTCTTTGTACTCAACATTCATTCTACATAGTCAAAAAATATGATACTTTTATCAAAAACATTTAGTTACATGCTTATAATAAAATATCATGGGTAGAAAAATATTATTATCTACATCATAATGTTGCGTTGTATGCAATTTACTGTACCTACATAAAAAGTTCAAAATGAATCCTTTTGAAATACATCGTAAAAATATAGTAAGAATATTATCTACTAACTTCTTTGTTAACTTTAACTTAGTAAAGTAAATTTATCATAAGTAAAAACTTAAATTAAAACAGAAAATAAACCAAATATTCAAATTAAATTATGAAATAAACAAAAATTAAATAAAATTTTATATTATTTAATAGTTTTGCAAATCAAATCAAGTCAAACAGTCGTAGTCATGAATGAAACATTCGTTGTCGCGTCGTCCTTCAACTGTAGTCTCCTGAGAAACAAGTTCAACCCACTTGGCCATCACTTTAGTGCCGTTTGGAACCAGACTACTTTTGGCTGTAAGATCCTAAACGTCCTGCAGGATATTTTTCTTTTCAAGTAAGTATGGTATAACATAATCTTGACGTAAGTTTATGAAATAAACAAATTAGTTTAGAGGTATTTCTTGGGGTTAAGTGGCGTAGGCCGTATTTACATAAAGATAGACTTGTTATATGTACATATATAATTTAATGTAGGTATATTATTGTATACATACGCGTCAACGACTTTAAGAGCCGAGTTAACTTAAATTCAGCTTAAGTTATTTCTGCCTTGTAAATCTTTAAGTGTCTATGAAAATAAAGTTCTTGTCGTTGGACTTTTTGACCTACAATTTATATACCTCTGTGGCAGAAAATTTAACAAAACTTTAAAGAATATTTGAACATACAAACATGTAAAATACCTACCATGATTTAAATGTCTGAGTTTCCCGATATTTCGACACTGTTCCAAGCATCAGCCAACCAGCATCTTCACGAAGAGACTGTCCATGAAGATGGCGCTAACGAAACAAACATCAAGAGAAAAATCATGATAATTTTAAAATCATACAGAATGCTTCTAAAAAGTTAGTCTGTAGCTGGTGGTCTGGGCAGAAAAAATTAATCACAAAAATGTTTTTACACAGTAGTATAATGTACCAATTTAAATAAATATCTATTTACAGTGTTGACTACGTTATTGATAACGAGACTTTTGAATTGTCTGCATCGAGTTTTGGAGATAATAAAACGATCGACATCTATACGAGGACAATGAGTCTTAGATCGCATATTCCAAGGCTGGTGTATCCCCTGCATCATATGTACAATTGGAAGTAAGTTTTATTTATTTTTAAAGCGAATTGCACTATTTGTATAATGTTGTGTTGTGTACCTAGGTTTGTGCGCTATTTATAAGCGTGTCTTAGAATTAATAATTTAATATTAGAATTAGAAAATCAAACTGTTTAACAAACTGGTAACAAACATACGAACAATATTATACAAACGACTTTTAAAAAATTTAGTCCTGTATAACAGTTACTATAGTAATTTGTATTTGATATCTTATAAAATTCCATATTTTTTGACTGTTTTAATTTTTTTTTCACCTGTTAAGTGCAGTGATGCTTGAATAATTTCTAACTGAATTCGGTGCATAACTTTTCTATCGTTTCAGTTTTGGATTCACTATTTACAATCTCGAAAACTACGTTGAGAGCGAGGAATTCTACAGCAAGCCTTTCAGTACTGCTGTCTGGTTCTATCTCGTGATAATGGCTATCTTCTGTACCGTTCTGTTCTACTTCTTCAAACGATGGGAGATGTCACTTGTGGCTGGGCCTCATTGGGAAAGCAGCTTCGGTTATGAGATATTGATGGTTGTTGGGGCTTATTGTCAACACAGTGAGTATAAGTATATACTTACCCCTATTTTCGTTCCCACAGCTGGGATACAGATATTTCTCTCAGGACGAGAAAATATGCCTTATTCACCACGCTGGCCAAGCGGGTTGGTGAATGCTGTATTTTCTTCAAACGCTTCAATTATTAAGTATATGATCTATAAAAGTTTTTATTTGCGGGACCTATACCCAGCAGTGATATGTAATATGGGTTTTTATCATGATGATGATGGTTTCCATAATCATATATTTTTCAGTACCGCCAATAGATGCCATACTGTACTCTCGCCGAGGAGCCTATTTCATCTTCTTTATTTATGCCTATCTAATTTACACATACTATACGTCCAACCTGCTCTCTCACCTGGTAAATGACAAGGACAGAGATATAGACGCAGACAGCATATTTGACAGTGCTCTTGAGTTTGTGATCGTGGAAGATATCAAGATACTTGTGAAGAAATATGTAAGTATGAAAAAATCCATAGTTACATGCGTAAGACACTTGCGGAAAATGATTTTCTAAACTAAAAATAGAAAGTTTTGTGAGACATAATTTGACCCTCTTTTGTTGTTTTTCATTATGACTGACTGCAGAAATAATTATATAAAACTTGGATATTTATTAAACATTTTCAGCGCCATTCCAAATACACTCTAAGAAGTGCGGTTATGGCGGTGTTATAAATTTTGGTAGGAATTTTATTAGTTTCGAGCGCGCAAAGTCGGGCTCCGAATTATCATTTGTTACTTCGTACCGTACCGTGCTACCTAACCAGCAATTTATGCCACAAGAAGTTAGACTAAGGTGCTTGAAGAACATGCAAAGCAAAATGAACTGTATCTTTTCTTGAAACACAAACTTGATGACCCGTTTGGCGTCTCACAAACTCACAAAGTAACGCTCTCTATAGTCTATAGACCATATAGTACCTATGCATTTTTGCTAAATGGACGTGGGTGTCAACGGGCTAACATGATGATGATAGAAAAATAACTAAAAATCTAAACTTGACAATTTAAATTTCCATACTTTCACTGCTGCAAACCTTATAAACTAATAAAGATATGTCTTTTCAGCTAGATCCATTACAAAACGGCAATAATTTGACTGAACATGGCAAAAAAGTATTACATATGAAAACTGTTACCACTTTAGAGGGTTTGAAGGCTGTTAAAACAGGAAAAACAGCTCTCTTGTCAGAATACCAGCTGTTAGAGCCTTGGAAACATTCTGGTGAGTATCCGAAAGCACCACACATGTCAACTCGGAATTTCGGAATGAATGTCGTATCGACTCTCGCCGCTTGCTGCATTTTGGGGAAGTCAGAAGCGTATTATTTACCTACATGATATCTGTTATAAATCTCAATATTATAGAGGTTAAAAAATTATAAGTATTCCAGGTAGATACTACGAATTTTTTTTTTTTTTTACAGTTTTCGAAAATCATGAAATATGCGGTTTAATAAACGTCGATTTACTAACAAACCTGAAAAAGTACTTCTTTGTCTCTAATAAATTTCCATACAAGGAGCAATTTAAAACTTCGTAAGTATCAAGCTAAGCTATTAACAAGGCATGTTATCATCAGAGCATTAATTCACCTTTTCATTTTACCTACAGACGTCTACTGTAACTGCTGGTCATAGGCCTCCCTAATAATTTCCAGTTATTACAGTCAGACGCAACTTGCATCCACAATGAACCAACCGCTTTCTTGTGAATGCTTTTCTATTCAAATCTAATATCAATCGAGGTTGGATTGTAATTAAATCAATAATCTAGGGTAAGGGTTTCAACTATTCCGCGGACAAGCAGTTATTTCCAATAACGTGAACGTGGTTTTGTGTGACAGACTAAGCGGATTACATGGGTTCGGAGAAAGCCAACGTCAATGTACATGTCCCTTTCTAATCCCTTATCTTTGGTTTGTCCAGGCGACGTCGGCGTCGTTTAAAGAGATTGGAGAGGTTTCGTCAGTAGTCTTACAGACTAGTGTTCCCGTGACTCCGTCCGCGTTGAATTATGATTGCATGGGGGTCACGTCTTATCATAACTGGAGCAAGAGTTTAAATAGCCTTTCCTGTGTCTCAGACGTCTAAATGTTTTTTTACCAAATTTCTTCAAATCAGATAATTGGTTTGAGTTATGAAGGAACATACAGAAAAAAACTCAAAATCATCAAATTGGTTTCAGTATCATATATTGAGCCTATAAACACAGTACATCTGAAATTAAACTTACCTACTTACTCCATGACCGACCCTTACAGATTTATTTTTAGTATAGAGTTAAAGAAGATAGTTTTTATTTACAACAGAGGTTTAGTTCAAGTCGCAATCTCGCGTCGCTGTCGCCAAGAACGGAATGGTCATTGAATAATTTGCAGATTCTCATCAATCAATCGATATAGGTAGGTACATCAATCATACAGGTATAATTGGTGTAATGGGTCGGTTGCAAGTTCATCCACTAATATTGAATTCTCATGGCATAAATGACACCATCGTGAAATATATTGTAATACATTCTTATTTTCCTGTTATTTATGCTTCTTTGAGAAAACTTTATACACAGCTTTTCAGGGGCTGCATATTGTGTCATTGAGAATTTCTAGATTTCCCATGGGGATTTCAGATAATGAGTTTTCTAACTTGGAATTTTAAGCAGTAAATAGAAATTAAAGTTAATTAACTATTTATTATATTATTGAATGACTTATTAATAAACTTTTTAATTATATACCCCTGGATAATCCTAATAATGAAAATAAAATTCATAACAAAAATGTAACTAAATGGTTAGAGCGATAGCACGGTATACGAGAGATGCAGGTTCGAGTTCTCATAATAAATCTTTGGTTACAGGTTACAACGAATGGAAGAAACAGGAATACTTCAAAGGATGAGAAAGAGCTATAACACTTTGACAGAATGCGTCCCGCTCGCACACGTGCAAACCCACTTTGATCAAATACTGCCGCCACTTTTAACTCTGTTATTCGTTTATTTTATGAGTGTTTGTATTATGATTGGCGAAATAGTGCATAGTAGGATTTATAAGTTGTGGCCTTATTTAGACTAAGGCATAGGCGTCGTCCTAATTGGCTTCGATCGTACGATGGTGCGATGCGTTTTTGGTCCTACGATCAAAGTGGTCGCGCGATGCACATCGTGCGTTCGTCACGCGCACAGATCACAGAATTGGGGGTTATCTGTGGTCCCGCGTAACCAATTAGGACACTCAAAAGAGATCTGTTACTTTGATTAAATGGTCGTACGATCAAAGGCATCGTACGATCGTTTTTAAGCATTTTATGTGCTCGCACGATCACTTGCGAGGTTCAATTAGGACACTCTGATGAAATCTGTATGTTTGAACTCGTCGCACGACGAGAACACATCGCACGCACCATCGTACGATTGCTGCCAATTAGGACGACCCCTTAGATCAGTCTTTTACAAATAAAAATTGGATTCTCATGTATGTAGGTACCTAGCCATAAAAAAATCTATTAAGAATTCCACATTTACGCTTCGGCCATATTCAAGAATAAAATTATTCTCAAAACGATTTTAGTTATAATTACTTTATATATTTTATTCAACTTATCAAAGCGTTCCTAGACCGAATGGCGGCGAAGACCCAGTATACAAGAAGTATAGACCTTCACTGCCAGAAGCAGCCCCCACGCCCATAAAGCTCACCTCTGTTTTATTGCATCTTCCCGCGGTAAAATTCGACCAGTTTGAGCATTTGTGAGCTGAAAAATAATAATTAAGGTATTTACGATCACCGAGAAATCCGTGTTGGCTAAGCGGGATCATACATACTCTACTTTCAATCCGAAAGTCGTGGGTACAAATACAAACCCGACCGCACCTTAGGATTTATCTACTTGATAAATGGATTTATCTACTTGATAAATTGATTTATCTACTTCATAAATGGATTTATCTACTTCATTAATGGATTTGTCTACTTGATAAATGGATTTATCTACTTCATTAATGGATTTGTCTACTTGAAAATGGATTTATCTACGTGAGAACGTAAGTATGGGTGATGACGGCTACGAATACAAGGAGGGTTGCGCTAATTATACATACCACGAAATGCCTTAGGGTTTTTAATGGACTCTGCGAAGAATTCCCAAGCTCTGCTGTGGTCACAGATGTAGAACATGCAGCCGGGCTGGGAGGCGCCTCCGTTTGGATAGAAATCTTTATGTCCTGAAATGTGTGCAGTAAAAGTTCATAATGAAACTGCGTTATGTTTAATAGGCTGAACGTTTTGCTTTACAATAAGAATTGTCAGTTTCTACGATCCTTTTATCTAACTGGAATTACATGTTTTTTTACTGAAATAAATATCTAATTGACATATACTGTAGAAAATCGTATGTACATGATAATGTATAGATAATTAGCTTATGTTTTTTTTTGTAAATAAATATCAAATTATTGTTATTTACTTATACTTAATCTGTTTCTTATAGATGAAGAAATATGCAAAATGAGACACGTATTATCTTAACAATCTCTTAGATAAAAATTAATTGCTGTTCGTTAGTCTCTCTAAAACTCAGGAACAGCCGGACCTAATTAGCTGGTCTTGAAATGTTCGTAGCAGTCCAGTGAAGGTTTAAAAGGTGAGATTAGACCGGGTCGACTAGTTAGGTAATAATATTACCAGATCACTTATATTTCTAATCATTAAAGAGTTTAAAAAGCTTTACCTACAGGCGTACTCAAGCCGAAGACCCCAGCATTGGTGTGTATGACGTCCACCAACGCAGCGTCAGTTGGGTCCAGTCTCTCAGTCGCGCTCACGTTGTGGAAACACGGGCCGGCCGGGTCTAAAGCTGCGATGCGACCGATTTGCTTCCCAGTACGCTGGCGAACTAGCTTACCGGCCGCGCCAGCTATATGCGACCCTAAGCTGTGACCGATAAGAGTTATTTTTGAAGGGTCGTAACCATCTGAAAAAGTATTCGGATTACATAGATGTGCGCAATGGTGTGAGGCTTGAAGTGTTGTATGTTTTAGTTATAAACGGTCTTTGACTTTCAATAAGCGATGATTTTCAATCAATATAAAATAAGATCCAATTAGCTGCTTTCACATACCTACTTACTTATATCCACTGCTTTGATTTATCTACTTTCTTTTAAATCTTAGAGCTGCCATCCAATAACCAACATTTAAGTCAGTTAAGTGGTTTAGTTTGTAAAATTTTGGCATAAGTAGTATCTACCTTATTTTAGTAAATTACCTTAAATGTCTATCAATCTACAATTAAACTTAAAGACACCTAAAAACGTACCTTCTATAAAATGGCTTAAGGACTCCCCAAGCATCTCCCCCATAAACCTTGAATAAGTCGAACTTCTCAAATACTCCAGTCTGATAGTTTTCCTTCCGTCCAAAGCGAAAATCTTTATCCCTTCTTTATCAAGTAGTTCTGAAGATAGGGCCTGAACCATCTCTCCTTCCGAACTCTCTCCAAAGCCATGAATCAAAACTACAATTTCATCGTCATTGCCAACTAACTTCTTTAGTTTCCCGGCATCCATGAGAATATTCTTTTGTAAACCAGTTTTAGTGATGAGGTCAATAGTGATATCTTCTTGGTGAGTAGCATTTCTAGATTGCAGCTGATCGTAGGAAAGGCCAAATATTTTTTTGAAATATCCACCTGAAATCGCATCTGATATTTCAAATAGTATCATCACATAGTTATCCGTACATTTCGTTGAACCTTGAAAGATGATTAAAACCAAAGAACTTAACATGAATAAAATTTACTGTCCGAAATGCCGAAAAGTTAATTCATAACCGAAGGCTTTCCATACATCTAAAATAACATATTGGCAAAAAAAGGTTTCTAATAAAAAAAATTCTAAATCACATTTTTAATAAAACTCAATAAATTTAAACTCTTAAAAGCTTCAATACAAACTTTTTATACAATGGTAGTTTGTAACATAGGTACCCAACTTTAACAAATTTAATTATTTCGGTTCTCAAGATACAAACTTGCAAAATGTTTAGCCAGGGCTAATGAAAGTCTGAAAGTATTAATTCCCATATCTTTAACAACTTAGCCCAAAACTTGAAGTAATTGTTTGAGTCTCCTTTGAACCTAAAGACAAAAATGAGTTAAAATAACAACCTTTAATAACAATTCTCGTCTCTGGGTAACTTTGTAAAAGCAAATAATCTAAAATCAATCTAACTTTGAAGGATGGCTGTTATTTCAAAGTTGAATGGTCAATCTTCGAGTTATTTCTTATCTACTCATAATATAGTTTTGTGTGCCTTAGGAGTTCTGCTGTTTTTATTTTATTGAGCCACGAGTTTCTCTGTAGGGAAATCTCAAGACGGAAAAGTCGGTACACTTTTTTACATACAGTTCTAGTTTTTCATAACGGACTCTGCAATAATTGAGCGCAATTTGCCAGTGTCAAGTGAATTAATAAAATGGCTTTGTCATACAATTGTTAAAAATCTTGAGTTTGCGAAGAATGATTGCCAACATAACGCCCTGCCTCGAATCACCATAGGGTAAGGGGTTAGATAAATAAATAAATATTGCTGGACAATTCACACAGCAACATCTAGCCCCGTGATAAGCTTGAGTTACGGGTGCTAGATTTCTGATATACGAATTTGTGAATTGTACAGCCATATTTTATATATATATAATATATAAAACTAATCTTTACGGGGATATCCAAAATAAACAATATAAAACAATGCGTAAATTATTTATCGATACTTTTAATCAAATTGAAAGAAAAATTGCAGTACAATTCACTCAGAAACATCTCACCTACTTAGCTCGAGGCTTGTAATAAGATGTTTTTCCTCGATAAAAGATATTTCCAAACAGAAAACAGTATTCATTTACATTCATCTGCGAGGGAGCGTACAATATCAATGTCAGATTAAACAAACTTTCCTTTGTTAAGTTCTTGTTACAATGTGCAGAGTTCTGGTATATGATTACATTGTAAGAATCATGAAACGAGCAATAGTTTCACATTTAGCAATCTTTGCTAAACTTAAGAATCAAGATTTTCGTAGACGTGCCATAAAGTATTTAGTTTAAGATTTTGTTTGTTCAAACGCGAACATTATGTAGGTTTTTGTTACCGCGTGAGCAGTTTGGACTGGCTTAGCGTTTAATTTTTGTTTTTGACTTTTGTTTGACTTTCAAGTTATCTATTTTTGTGTTTTTATTTAGGTACTTAGGTAGTTTATGAAAGTTTTCGGTCTTCGTCTCAAAATAAAATTAAATAACTCAGGAATCACATAACCAGTCAGCTAGTTGTATATAAAACAATATTTTAGTTATCTATTTAATTTACGATTACTCCGAAATTACTGAAACGCTGAACATTGAAAGTTCAAGACTTAATCTAAAGTTTTATTTTGATGTCATGCACTCATTCATAAAACTTAACCTTTTATAATATTAGTAAGAATTTGCTTACATCCATTGGATCCGGCTGTGACTAAAGGCTGCACGGCCGGGAGGAACGAATCCCTGACAGACTTGAAGGTGAAGCTGGCCGGGTTCGATTCCCGAGAGCACCTGACTGCGCAAACGGCTAACGCGACCACGATACAGACACAATCGAAGATCTTGTGTTGTGCTGCAACAAGAAATTTGAGTAAAGTTTGACACGGTGTATATACTGGCCAAAACAAATACGGTTAGTAAAAATGTCCATTAAGAGTGCACTCCAGTAGCTAATTATCTACAAATAAGAGTTTCGTCTCAACTTCATTTCCGTCAAGTTTCGATAATACATCAAATACAATGACACCAATTTAGATTCCCACTGCTACGAACGAACTTAGGGATTTCAATCTTGACGAGAGAGATTAGGCCTTAATTCACCACGCTGGTCAAGTGCGGGTTAGTAAATGTCACATCTCCTTCAAAGTTCGCAGAAAATGCCTGTTTACAAAGTGCACATAGTTTAAAAAAAATCCAGAGGTGCGTGTCAGGGTTTGAACCCGACCTACAGCATAGTCTTAGTAAGTCTTATTTTTATGACAGCACCGAAAATTTGCATAGTAATCTCACCACACATAATTCTTCTGTATACAACACAGCCTCACATAATTTACTGTTTGATGGCAATGTTTCATCCATTAATGATACATTGATACACGGACTATCTGTCACAATCGTGTCCTGTACTCAAATACTGAACAATACAAAAAATGAGACCACTGTAACTCGGAACATGGTTCAATATTGGTTATAAATATTTCCCACAGAATCTTCATCTATCTATTCTCATATTATAAAGCTTAAGAGTTTGTTTGTTTGAACGCGCTAATCCCAGGCTGGTCTGATTTGAAAAATTATTTCAGTGTTGGAGTACATTTATATATTATATAAAGTAAATAAATGTGAATTAAGTCAATTAACGTGTCAGATTTTGTAATTTTATTTTAATTTTATGAAATGATTTAATTATCTCATTTTAATTCAAAGCGCTTCACGTCACATAAGTTGTTAGAGACAATTTTAAACTAATATTTTAAACATGTAAAATGTCCATTTAAAAATGCTTGAAACAGATTTGAAATTAAATATAAAAAGTCCAAACGAAAAAAGATTTAAAATTTAACTAATGTTTTATTATTGTGATTTTGTATAAGGTATACTTTACGTGCATCGAACTCTTAGTTTCAATAACCCCTGAGAACTCAATAAGCAGAGATAGTGCATTACACTAATGAATTAAGTATCAGTTATGGATTTGCAGTGAAAAATTACATTTTTCACTAATAAGTAGATAAGTTTAATTTTTTTTTGTAAACATTAGAAAAGACCCTCGTATATGTATCTATTCATCATCGATCCTTATCTGCCCGTGTACATGTTTTCGTTACGCCACAGTACTCGCGATAGTTACGACAATTTATTATTTTTCATGAAAGACCTTGTAACTATATCGACGGTGGAAAGCGGAAATGTCGTAACTTCATTTTGACCTTTTTGAATTTTGCCATTATCTGACGTAGAAAAAAAAGCCGCGTCGAATGGTCTATGTCACGTTTTCCTACGATGATTTTTCAATCAGATACGACCATAGATTTTTCCTTGTTTTGGTACAGATCGTAAGAAATATTGTCGTAACTTGAGCAAAATCGGCTGTTTTTTTAAATAAAACAGATACGCCCTCACGTCAAGAACACAAAATAGTTACTACTTTGTTTATGAATCACTAAAACTGCTTCGAATAAGATACGACATTTCTGCCGCTCAACAATTTGACGGTGACCGAGATACGACAATTCTGCCCCTACTAATGCAGACATATGAAACAGTTAACACATTTTAAACAATCAATATTATGTCAATATCATACTTATACACCAAAAAAATAGAGCTATGTTTTGTCTGAAGAGATAAGTAACGAGCCTTATACAACGTTTTGACCGCGATTCAGTACATGCGTGAGTGCGAATGTAAGAAAGCAAATTTGTCGCTGCTTGTGAAAAAGTTTTCAAATGCAAGAAAAAATATAAGAGGATAATTAATATATCTCCAAGAGTTCTGGTAAGTATTGGAATAATAAATTAAATTATTTTTTGCATGTTTCGAGTCAATATGATTTTATTATAAAATTGTCAGGACAGTAAGCCGTTGTTAGTTAGTTATTTGAATATTGTAGAAAAGTACCTTTTGTATGCGCTGTGGTTGGAAAATAGTAACATTTAAAAACGTTTAATTTAATAAAATTATTTGTTCAGGGAGATATTGGTAAACAAATAACACCTGCAAAACACAATTTGTTTGCCTCTTCGTGCGTAATCGCGCGGTTTTGTAACTTTTTTACTTAAAATGAACAATAAGAAGAATAAGATTGTAAAGATAGGTACTTACATTATTAACAAAAAGCTTACGATTGTCCTTTATAAGTTTTTAATAGGTAGTTTTTTTGTATAGTCAATTAAAAAGTACATATTGGTACTTCTTAGCTAGTTAGTAACATACTTTTAATTTTCAGGTGGTGTTAGGGAGCAGCCCCAGCATCTAGAAGACCATAAGCGAACGCTCCCAGAGCTAGACATCTAGCTTTGAACGGTGAGTACTTACCAACATCTAGGTTTATGTAAATCATACATAACGTAAGGTAAATACATAGGTTTATTAACCTCCTTGGTAGACAACGTTGCCATCGTGCTGATGGTCCCGGTTTCGATTCCCGGCTGGAGCCCATATTATAAGAATGATGAGTTAGGATTTTGTTTCGTCTGGATTTTGCATAAAGTAATTGTTGGTCTCTGGCACATTGTGTGGTGCCTGCCATCTTAATATAGTATCACCCCATCTCCTGCCATGGCCGTGGGTGTCGTAAAAGGTGCCTAAAGGAACATCAAAAGATGAGCAGCAGCGACCTTGTGGGAGAGAGTATGAGTAGGATATCATCACACTGCAGTCGCCTATATCGTGGTACACTTAGTGGAACTATTTTCATTCAATGAGTTATTTATTATTCAACGTTTCTTTACTGTATTTTGTTTTGTCTGCATATCGATTTTAATTCTAATATAAATACAACTTGAAATTTTACCAAGATATCTGTTCAGTAATAATAATTACGCTAGAAATCTTTTCAGTAATAATAATAACGTTAGTAACCTGTTCAGTAATAATAATAGCGCTAGTGTTGAGAATTTTGAACATCTACGCCACATTATCTACCAATAAGTTTTATTTTCTATTTTCGCTGTATTCGCTACTGAACAAATAATGTGGTCACACTTTACACCCACTTGTGTTGTAAAAGGCAACTAAAGGAAAGCCAGATTGATGGGCGGGGGCGTCCTTCTGTGTATATACCTAATTATCTGTACAAGTAGGTGTTGTAAATGTAAATACACCTAAATAACAGTTTGACACATATTGCTAATAGTTATGTATTTATTCACAAACTATAAATGGAGATCTGTTTTGTATTTAACCACTCGTGTTACTTGATTTCAGATGGCAAAACGTCAACTATGGAAGGAAGAGAACATTTGAAGACAACATTTTTTTAATTTTGCTGTCAAAACATTCTTTAAAACACAATAAATTTTTTAGATTCAACATAAAGCTTTTAATTTTGATACATTCATCGCCTTTTCATAAGTTAAAACAAAATATAGATATAGTTTAATATAATGAACAAAGATACAACAAATTTGACACTCAAGAATTTATGTAATTTTAGTTGGCCATACATTCATCTCAGAGATACGACATTTCTGCTGCCTTAAATTGAAACATCAATTGTCGTAACTTCATCAAAATCAATGTTGCACTAACTTTACGGTAATTTGAGCAAAACTATTAAGTAGCTTTTAAAAAAGTTTAGATACATTCCAAGTTTCACCTTTCTATCTCTTATAATATAAAAGTTATGAATTTTCAAAAAGGTTTTTTGGCTCTACTGAAAACCTGGGTTTATAAGATACGACATTTCCGCTTTCTACCGTCGATATGTACATGTTCTAGGTAAAAATCATTATATTATCATTGACATATTTAAGCGTGGTTCCAAGCGTAAGACGGTAGGTAGGTACATGAAGTATTTGTAACGACAGATAAATTTATATGAAACTAGTTACAAATATTTACAACAAGTATTTACATTAGGATAAAAAAAAATCTTAAAATTCTAATCCGTCACATGGTAAAGTGCCAAGAATGGCAATGCTAATTCGTTAGCCAAAATAGAACCCAGCTTTCTTATCACCTATTTGAAGTGAATAAATATTCATCTCTCTATCAGATTTAATATGCGTTTTCAAGCACCTCCCTGAAAATGGGATTGACATACATTAGACATACATTATGATATTAGTTTAAAAGTAGTAAAAGACTAGTACCTAATATATAATTAATTAAGTAATTTTTTTTCTGACATGTCCATGTAAATCGCAATGTTTCTATGGGAATAAAGTTCTTGACTCTTTTGAACAACTTCATGGCACGACATGTCCACAAGCTGAATTCATGGACCATTTGAATTTTTCAAAGTTTTCAGAACATGCTGGTTTCCTCACGACGATGTTAGCGTTCACCGTTAGACCCGTTTTTTTAAAGCGCACATAAATTTTTCAAAAATAAATTCAGAGGTGTGCGGCGGTGTTTGAACCTTCGAAATGAAAGTCAAGTGTCCACCCATTTAGCCTACACGACTCTGTTATAGGATCTGTTATTTAGATAATATAAAAGCAGGTGTAATTGCGTAAGTATTTTACCCCTTATCAGCTTATAAAACAAATTACGTCCAACACAGATGAGAATTATGTCTTGTTGAATGGTGCCCGCCATTACCAGACATGTAGGTACCTACCCTATAAATAACTTCATAATAGGTAGCTCATTAATTTCCCAACAATACAAAGTAATTTGCAATTTCATCTGCGTTATTACAGAGTCGTATTCCAAATCGCAATCTTAATTGCTAGGTATTTTATTTTTTCTTAAGATGTCTCCAGTTTATTTTAATAGATAACAACTTTTAAAATTACTATAAAGCCCTGTCTGAGCTCATGTTGGACTTAAAATTACTTTTATGAGCTTTTGCAACTTGTGAAAGCAATAAACTATGTATTTGATTTGATTTGACTTGTATTTATCCACTCTGATGGTTGCCAAGGTAACCGTCACTTAAATTAACTTTACCCTCTAGACTTGCAGTGTGACGAACTCTCAGAAGTCATAACGAAAAATAACAATAAATACATACTTGTTCTTTCAAGTAATATCATTTAAAATAAACAAACATTGCTGGTCATTTTTCATAACTATTATTTTATTATTCATTTCAAAATGATTTTCAGACTACAGTTTAATTAAACCTTCTCTACCAAAGCGGGTGAAGTGGTGAAATAGCTACTTAGAAATAAAAAAAAATTTTTTGATTTAGTGTAAGTAGCGTAAAATAAAAACCCTGAGTACATGCCTGACCTCTAGGCCGGATATTATTCCACTTTGTCAAATACACACCTTTTTGTTGCTGACAATCGCCAAATCAGCCTGCTACCTCTCTATTCATTACTGTATCAAAAAGGGCTTCATTATGTCGCTATTAATAATAGAGCTTTATTAGGAGCAGGTTGGCAATCAGGCAACCGTTTGGTAGCGCCACCATGATGCTGTTTTAGTAGTTTTATGATAATTTTAAGCTATAACTTAGTCATCACAATTTAGTGAATAATACCTAACCTAACCTACCTAATTTCAAATAATATTTCAACTTAGACAAAACACAGGAACATTAATATTTAGGTTCAGCCGTCTTAAATATCTTATCTAAATCTATAGGTATTGTTATTATAAAACCGATAAATACAAATAAATTGTGACATAAATCTCACTGGATATGGATTTTAATTAAGGCGGGTAAGGTTCCGGGTGCGAACCCACCGCATTGTTGTCACTGGCATATAATTATATAGTTCTGTATTTAAGGATTCGGTTAGTGGCGATAGTGTACCCTACATACCACTTTAATAACTGACAAAATCACTATGCAGTGATCACATAAACGGTTGTCGAGTAATTGTCAACAATTTGCGGAACATGCTAATAGTCTATGATTACAATTTCGACAATTGATAAAGTTTTAAGTATCCACCACTACCGTATGAGATACCGTACATTTAACTTATAACAAATATTTTAATCGAAAATATACGATCCAGAATAAGTACGAAAGAATCATTTAGAGAGAGATTTTCAGATTATAAACAATATAAAAACAAAAATTATAATTCTGAGGCACAAAATTAACACAATTGTAAACTAGTTCTTTAGACTACTAGCATGGTAATCCGTGGTTAATTCGTTAAGGAAAAAATATAGATATGTAATACTTTCTTTATAAGTAATATATCAGTACAACATAATGTATTTAATGCAAAAATAAATTAAAAACTGAAACCTCGGCATATATTATATTAACGAGTACTTTTACAAGTTTACACAACAATGTCATTGCTTTATCAACGACTTGCTAATTACAGTCATGGGACATCGAAGGTTTTGTGTTTAAAGCGCCATTTATTTATAAATAACAAGTTATTATAAAAAGATGAACGTAGCTTGGAAATTAAGTTATTTACGTATCTGCAATGACATCTAAATATTGGGTTGCAGATTTGCGTGTCTTCTACAGCCTTACATGATGTCATCATCAACATCATAATATCATCCATTATTAACAACATTCTATGAAATTATTACACTACTACTGGGCATTCAATCTGTTTAATCCCATTAAGTAAAGGTGTTGGTGGTATGAAACCGGGTTGGCTAAGCACAATCTACTTTAATTCCGAAGATTGTGCGGGATCAAAACCCAGGTGCATTTTTCTTCCTGAAAAATATAGGTGCGCTTTATTTTTTTTTGGTTTCTCATTGTACATTACTTTTTGTATACGTTTAGCAAGTAATGAACAGACTACGGTATGTAAAGACATAAAGGACAATTTTCCATTCAAACAATAAGAGATTACTGATGATTATGGTTGCATGTGAGATGCTATCAAATAAATGTTCTCAATTTTTATGAAAGATAACCTCTAAATGTCATCAAAGGCACCACTTATTTTCATGTATATCTTAGTCTTCATCGTCGAAGTATGCTGTGAAATACGCTTATAAGTTTTACTACTATCACAAATAATAGATGTAAGTACATACGTTTCGACGACGTCAAGCGCTGTCTTCATCGTGAGTAGTATTGCGTAGTGCTTAATCTCATAACTGTATGCGCGTACGGACCTCACGGATCTTTTTAAAATTATCTCATTGTCTGCAGAAATAAATATTAAATCAGATTTTATCAACAGAATATTTTACGCAAGCAGTATAAGGGCGCGTTTCCACCATATACAAAATACGCAGAACGACGCTGCTGCCGTGTCGTTAAATGAACTAAATTATAATAGAAGACTATAAAAAAGATGGGTTGGTAGGACCTATTCTTATCTATCTATCTATCTATTTATCTATCTATCTTAAGCCACTACACGGCGATATTTTCTTACATCGCTGGTGGAAAAGCAACTTATGCTGGCCTATAAAAAGAAAGACATCACTGCTGGTAAAGCAGCCTAAGCTGGTCTATAAAAAGAAGAAGGAATTGGTATCTAATAGACGGTATGAAAAACGCGGCTATAATGTCCGGGATGTTTCCGCATTCTTATTTCAAACCCCAAAGGATCGATAGACTGGACGATACGACGCCCACAGAATACAAAATTGTTAGTACGAAGGTAATTTTTATTTATCGGACTATATCTAGTAAATGCCTTAAAATTCATCACCATCTAAAGAATTTTTTTGTGATAGTAAAAATATGTATGACACATGACACCGACATGAAATGAACAACATTATTGTACGAGTCATTAGTTGGTTGATAGTTACAATTATCATACATTTCGTATGAATAGGGTTGATCTATTCATCAATAGCGTTTTCTTGATAGAGCAGATAAAACTCGATAAAATAAGCCTCAAATTACGCTTTGGTTACATAAAAGTTGGCAAAACAGCTGTTACCCTGTAACAAACGCGCGTGATCACAGCGTACCTTGCATAAATCTCTCTCCCCAGCTTAACAACCATAATGCAAAGTTATAAAATATAATAAAGGCAACTCAGAAACAATTTTAGTTAAGCAGATTGTTATTCAAGTCATTTGTTTTATCGCTTCTCGGGACGCTAGCGCGATTGCTGCGTCAACTACAAAAAGTCACCAAGTAATAATGACTCGCCGACATAAGGTGATAAAATGTTTACCCTAATATAAATTAATGACAAATGCATGCACCTCTTGTTACTTTCCAACGGCTGGGACACAGGGACTTCTCTATTGATGAGAGAGATAAGACCTTAATTCTCCATGCTGGCCAGGTGCGGGTTGGTGTATGCCACTTTTAGATTCTTCAAATTTCTCAGAAATTCCCGTTTTACACACGATGTTTGCCTTCACCGTTAAAAAAAAACGTGTATAAAGTGCACGTTATTTTCAATTAAAAAAAAAGTCGGTGCGCGGTGAGTTGATCCTACAAACTTCAGATTGGAAGTCGAGTGTGCTTCCAGCCTTTTTGACAACACAGATTTAACAAGACAATATTTATTTATAAACAACAGCCAAATACAGCTCTAGTTATAAGTAAAATAGTAATAATATAGGTGTATTTAACTACCGTAGCCACCTTTTTTCGTGAGTTATAGCAGTTTAGCAGCTCACAAAAAGAAAATGAGGGATATTAGTTACCTATTTCTTTATTCGTTCTCACGGAAGAAACCGACTTTAATGTTCCTCGTAAACCCTCTGTCTGTTAAGTAAATATTTACTTCAAAAAGCAATCTAATAAAAATCTGTATTTCAAAAGTTATTACGTGAAATTACATTTAAGAAATGTTGTATGAAAGTTTTACACATAGATAGTAATCTCGTATGATTTTTTTTACGTATATTATTAATTGATTTCAGGCATGATAATAATTAGAAATATGTAGTTATATTTTAAAACTGCGGTGTGCTTTAGATACTGTCGTGGTTTCAATACTTCACTTCAGTACCTTTTATGATGTAACATAGAATATTCACAACAATTTTGTTAATAATAAATACACAGGAATGTAAGAAAAACACAAATTAAGGTGAAATCACTTGTTAAATCAGTTTGGTATGCGTTGACCTTTATGGACAGTATAGTGATGGATTACACAAGGGAACTTTGATTTTTATTATGTTGTTAGTCTTTCTTTAGTACGATTTCAATCATGAAAGTGTAAAGTTGTGCCCAATAGAATAATAACGAAAAAAAGGTAAGTTTTTTTATTATTTAACTTTTATTTTTATACGTATGTAATAGTTTTATGTAATGTATGTATGTAACTGTGTTTGTACTTTTGCGTGTGATGTCAAAATAAACGTTTTTATTATTATTATTATTTAGGGTTATATCATTTATTCTCAAAAATACATTGTGTCACTTACTACTTTACAGCATGTCGTTCACACAGTCACACTTTAGTATTACACTTTCTTAATATCCGTTACACTTTTTTTTCTAATCTGGTATTTGTCAATAACACATTTACAGAGTTTATGTTTATATGTGTTGAATACATTTACACTTTTAATAGCCGAGGGTAGTTTGTTGATGGGTAGGTTAGTAAAATATATTTATTATCTAACAACTACTATTTTGAGTACTTATTTTAAGTGTATACCTAATTGATTATATTTTGTTACAGGATAAAATAGAAAATGTCTAAAATATTTTTTTCGATCAATGGAAAAGGATATCAAGGTATGGTATATTGGAGTAATTCTAGTTTTAGTTCGTTGCATTTAATATTATTCCCTATTTTTGAGGTGCATGAGTAGGATATAAAAGTGATAACTGCAGCAGATAAGGCTAAATTTGACATGACGATGGGTGTTTTTTTCTGTAAATCTTAATTGAGATAGGTGAAGGAATGGAGAGTGTCACACCGCGGGAAAAATACATATTTCTGTAGGATAATCTTATATAACCTGGGTGATGCTGTGAGGCGGAAAGCTAGTAAGATTTTAAATCCTGCTAGCTTTCCGCCCCGTTTTATCCTAGCTTGGCTAAGCAAAGGCGCGAAGTGAAAACTATTGTAACACTTATTAGAAAATGGTATGGGCATATTACAAGATCACCACGTAACCTTGGTCCTCGTGTGGGAGTGGGAGTCTAACCCACGCCACCCAGTTTAGCCCTGGTTGCGCTGAGAGTAATACTTTCCAGAAGATATTGTAATAGGTACTCGAATTGGGCGAAGGTCCGCCTGCGACGCAAGATGTTGCGTGTTCGATTCCCGCCTCGGGATAACTATTTGTATGACCTGCAAATATTTGTTCCAAGTGTCTGGGTGTTATTTAATGTATAGGTAATAAAATCTATCTATAAATATGTATATTCTATTAAGTATATCAGAAATCTAGCACCCGTATCACAAGCTTAGAGCTTTCCACGGGCCTAGAAGTTGCTCTGTGAATTGTCCAGCAATATTTATTTTATTTATTTATACTTTCTAGTGGATGGTCGCTTCGGTCCCGAGGTGTCTCTGAACGACTTCATCCGGACGGAGGCAGACCTGCGCGGTACCAAGGCCATGTGTCACGAGGGGGGCTGCGGCGCCTGCGTCGTGGCCGTCAGGGCAGCCCTACCGCCCGTGAACAGCATGAAGACATTCGCTGTTAACTCGGTAAACTTACTTAACCACTCTTACCAGAAAGGATTTTGATCACAGAAAGCAAGTAATACACACAACAACGCTTTTACGCATTTTCTGGGTTACAGGGACTTCTCTCTTGAAAGTTATATCAAGACCCCATCACTTACAACTACTTCATTGTTGGTGTTTAAAATGGGAATAGAATTGGTCCTCAAATTTTGGTGCAATTAAAATCGGTGCGCAAAATGGGAATACTTCGAGATAGGCCTTAATTCACCAAGCGTGGGTTGGTGAATGACATGTTCTTAAAACTTTTTCAAAGGCCTTAGAAATGCTGGTTTCATACGATGTTTGCCTCCACCGTGGGAGCACGTGGTTTTAAAGCGCATAATATTGTTTCTAACATAAAAATCCAGTGTGCGGCTGGGTTTGAACCCACGACCTTCAGACTGAGACGAGTATTCTACCACTTAGCCAACATGGCACGTAATTATGTTTTTCAAAAACTAAATTATCGACGTTAGTTCATAAGTAAGTATTCTCGTTTCTTGAACTTTATTCACATTGAACAAAGTAAATTAGATAAGTCCTTCACTTCATTAAAATTCTCTTACTCTTAACAAGCACGAGTAACTTCTTTTGTCTTGAGGTAATTGTTCACACAAATCATTGGAAGAAAGAGAATTCCGGCTTTGTAAGAAAGATAACTAGAACAAAGAAAGTTTACGAAAGTTTGTGTACAAAAATACGTGTCCTATAACTTTGATCAAACTGACAAGTCAATACATTTAATTAAAGATTTATAAGATAAGATAAGATAATTCTTTATTACACACACCAATAAAAATATTTACTTAAATATTACAAGATCACAACGTAACCTTGGTTCTCCAGTGGGAGTTGAACCCACGCCACCAAGTTTAGCCCTGATGGCGCTGAGAGTAATACTTTCCAGTTTATTTGTAAGTAAAAACTTTATTATTTACCAATATAGTGTCTTAGTAGCGTTCTATGTTAATAATTTCGTCAAGGGGTACGGTAGACTCGATCGAAATCGAAACCTTCTAGAAATAACAAAAGATAAAAAATATTGATTTTGAGTCGACAACATACATATATCTTTGGTGTGAAGCACGTTTCGTTTCATAACTCATCGTCAATTGTTGACGTCACGCGAAAATATTGTTTTTATTATGAATCAAATCTCAACTGAGCGAAGCCGGGTTTTCATCTAGTTATCTAATATTTTAGTGCCTGGTGTCAGTTCTGTCTTGTCACGGATGGGAGGTGACCACGGTGGAAGGACTCGGCAGCAGGAACAAAGGCTACCACGACATACAGCATCGGCTGGCCAGCTTCAATGGGACGCAGTGCGGGTTCTGTACCCCGGGCTGGGTCATGAGTATGTACAGGTATGGATAACTCTTACTACTTAACTTCACTCAAAATGTAAATGCGTTTTGAGTGTTAATGAGCTGTTTTGGCTAAGTTGGAGCACACTCGAATTTCATTGCGAAGGTCTTAGGTTCAAACCCCGTCGCGCACCTCTGATTTTTCTTCTTGAAAAATTATATGTGCTTTATAACACGTGTTCTAACGGTGAAGGCAAACATCGTGAGGAAACCAGCTTGTTCTAAGAACTTGTAAAGTTTGAAGGACATTGTGGCATTCACCCACCCCTACTTGGCCAGCGTGGTGAGTCAAGGCCTAATCTCACTTATGTTTTGAGGATGTTAGATGTTAGGTAGGCGTCAAGCTCATTCCATCGCACCCTGGGCCTTCCATGTCACCTCGCCGCGTTGGGTGGCTCCACTCTGGTCTGGTGGCTCTGCCCATAAGTTAAGACATGCAGCTGACGTGTCCAACCCATTTCCATTCAAGGAAATTTTGTCACTGTAATATTAACTTTAGGTAAATAGTAATTAGCCAGTTAAAACACTAACAAGCACTTTGAAACTTTATCAAAGAAAGGAACCACTTAAAGCTGATTAAGTTTGCGAACCTCACTTAAAACTTTATAAAGTTTTACTAACTTTTAATTCAAATTTATGTTTTGTTGATGTTTTTCACTCTAATCGGATTTTAGTTGCTCCTAATTAAATTAGTACCTTCTTAGATTTTTGTTGTATAAATGTGATAGTACATAATAATGTCTGTCTATCTATTACCAAAGTCGATTTAGATAACAGATGAATTGAATATGGAAATTATTGAAGTACCTGAAACAAAAACTACTTATCACCGAGGGAAATATTCTCTTTCCACGGTTATATTCACTGAAAGGTGGAAAAACCTTAAAAATTTCTGTGGCTAAAATTGCATAGCTTTCTCCTCGAAACCACTGCAACAAAGTAGCTACTAGTATTACTTAGCTAGACAACTGATATGTTTTAGAAACTTAAAAAAAATCACTTCTTTTCAGTCTCTGCGAATCAAAGAATATGAAACTAACATCAGAAGAGATAGAAAACTCCTTCGCAGCGAACATATGTCGATGCACAGGCTACCGGCCAATTGCTGATGCCTTCAAATCCTTCGCCACAGACGCCGATCAGTACCTTCTAGACAAACTCACAGATCTAGAGGACCTTGGCCATTTCAAGCAATGCGGGTATACATGTGGCGACAAATGCGCCCACAAATGTAATAAGAAATCTGATACCAATGATTTTGTATTCGCAAATGACAATAAGATGTTGAAAGTAGAAGGATTACAGCGCACGTGGTATAGAGCGTATTCCTTGAATGATGTTTTCAATGCTATGGCGAAGGGAGATTACAAGTTGATTGCAGGGAATACTGGCCAAGGTATTTGAAAACAAAACATACTATAGATTATGTCTAATAATTACAAAAAAAACTTGTAAATAGGCTATAGCCTTAACTTCTGCCTGGAAAATAAGACCTTATTATTATCTCAGTCATATAATGTATTATACAAAAATATCTATAGATGTACATTTAATTAGATATATCAGAAATCTAGCACCCATAACACAAGCTTTGACTATATCACGGGTCTTATGTTTCTGTATATATTGCCCAGCAATATTTATTTGTTAAAATAAAATTTACCGTGAGAACGTGTTCATAATTAAATTAGTATGTATATTTATTGTAATATGGATCATGAGTCTGCAATAAAGATTTGTTATTATATTATTATTTTCAGGAGTATACCACATAACGGATTACCCCACCAATGTAATTGACATCTTCAATGTCTCCGAGCTAAAGGAACATACCATGGACGTGAACCTAGAACTTGGAGCAGGGATGTCGTTATCAGAAGTGATGCAAGTCTTCCAACAACTCTCACAGGATAAGGAAGAGTTCCGATATCTCAAAGAGTTCTATGATCATTTAGATCTGGTCGCACATATACCTGTTCGGAATGTAAGTTCACTCATTTGTTCAATGTTTAAATAAGCAAGCGATAAGGTATGAGTTTGATTTACATAAATTGAAGACGTTGAGAGATTTTTAATAAATAGAAATAGGTACTACACTTGATTTTGTTACACACCAAGCTGCATCTCATACAATTTCATATGTACGTGGATGAATTGCTTAATTCATTCATTCAAAATCCCATTTAAAAATATTCGTTCAAAATTAGTAGGCATTTCATGACAAACGACATAATTAGGGCTCAGTTGCGGAATCTATTGCTTATAAAGGTTCACGTTTTGCGTAGCCAAGTAGCCAAAACAAGACATTATTTTCTTTCACGAAACTTGAGCGTTCATTCGATAAATAAAGCGAAATTACGAAACTACATAAAGGTTTTTTCCACTACAACAAATATTCATTTGAGCATCACTTATTTTCGATTACGCCTTTTCATCCCTTTTGGTTTCAAATAATAAAGGGCCCGAATATGAGAATTGAGTTTCACATTATCTACTTTTGTGAATGAAAACTACAGATAACAGGACACGTGCCAAATTGGTTATAATATACTCGTATAATAACTGAAACAGTTTTTATTGCCAAAATCAATGGTATTTAATTGTTCAACAAAGCTTTAGGTACTTTAATTTAATTTCTTTAATTCATAATTCATTCATTATTCCTATTACCTAGATTCCCACTGCTGGGACACACACGGGGACTTCTCTCATGACGAGGATGATTAGGCCTTTTATTTAAAAAGAATTGCTGAGTGTTGTGTAACGAAAAGATATTCAACAACATGATGATATGAGTTTGGCTTTTTTAAGATATGATATGATTTTTTAAGTAATTATACATTCGTTAAATACTTGTTCTTACATAACGTATATTTTAATGAAAACTTATGGTATATTATGTCGGAGAAATTAAACAAAAATGTACGAATGGTTATCCTAGGCCTCCCGGCCTTGTCGATTACACTCAAAGCCCGGCTTTAGGAATTAATTAACACCATTTGCAGCGTAACCTTGCCCTTTTTAATATGCCAGGCTCCCAATAAACCCTCTTAAGACTTTATTTATTTTATGTTTTTTGTATATTTCAGATTGGGACGATTGGGGGTAACCTTTACCTTAAATATTTGAACAATGACTTCCAATCTGATTTATTTGTTCTCTTTGAAACCGTCGGTGGAATGGTGTCAATAGGTAAGGAGATACTGATGAATGCTTATTTAATTTCGTCTCGTAACTTCCTGTTCGAATTCAAAGGGTGAACCTGAACATTGAACAAACTGAGTACATATTCGCGAACATAGCAATATCATTTTAACGCTCTGTATTGTACCTACAATAATGTTCTTACCTGTTGACGATCTTACACGTGCTTTTCTGTGAAAAACTTACTTTACGACATTATGAACAACAACTCTGTTTAATCTGTGTTTAACGATTGATTAAATAAAATAAATAAATTTATAATTATATAATGTTGTATCACTTGTATGTCATGATAAAACATATAATTAATAATTATCAATTTTCAGCCGACAGCATTACAAATACAAAAAGAGTGTCTCTGCCGGAGTTTTTGAAAATGGACATGAATGGGAAAATTATTATGAGCATTTTGCTGCCGCCGTTGTCAAAGTGTTGTTCAGTTAAAACTTACAAAGTAAGTTTTTTTTACTCCTTACAGATTATTTATTTTTAGATTGCGTTTATGTTAGTTCCATTTTAAGATTCTTTGTATAGAGAGTTTAGTATTAAAACAAAATTTTTCTTCTATCTTACTCAAAAATATTGCGTTGTGCAAGAAAAATGATACAAATTTATATTTAACTTCTCAGATAATGCCAAGAGCCCAAAACGCCCACGCAGTAGTCAATGCCGGATTCCTCTTCAAATTCAAGCAGAACTCTAACCTATTGGAAAAAGTCTCAATTGTCTATGGGAGTATTTCGCCCTCTTTTATACACGCGAGTAAGACTGAACAAGTTTTAATTGGACGAGACCCGTACACTAATGAAAGTCTGCAACTGGCTCTTAAAACATTATCTGAGGAATTATCTCCTGAAGAAAGTCCTCAAGAACCTTCAGCCAAGTATAGGAAAATGCTTGCAATTACTTTATATTACAAGGTGAGAGCAATTTTGTAATCTAACTTGTGGCTAAAGGTAAGAAGCGTTTGAAGTAACAGGCAACACATGGGAAACAAAGTGTACCGTACTTAATTACTTCGTGTTTTAATTGCTGTTTATCATTTTGCGAAGTCTTACACCCACTGTTATAATCACATTGATTCACAAGATTGTAACGTTATCGAACTTAATAAGATTACACATAAAAAGGCTGACCAGTTTTCTGATAAATATAAATTACTTAGACAGTTTGACACTACATAAATCTATACATATGGATGAGAAGAGACGCTGGGGTACTATTCTTAGGCCGTACCATACCTCAGAGCATATTGAAGAAATCTTAAACTGTAAAAAAAATATTTCAAATTTCAGGCTATACTGAGTCTTAGTCCAGAAGACAGAGTGGATCCTAGATTCAAGTCAGGCGCTCAAGCAATAAAGAGACACACTTCCAAAGGTTTACAAGTCTTTGATACTGACAAATCTGTGTGGCCATTGAATCAACCTGTGCCAAAAATAGAAGCTTTAGTTCAGTGCAGTGGTGAAGCAATTTTTGCCAACGATCTTCGGAAGCAAGTGGATGAAGTGTTTGCTGCTTTTGTTACTGCTGATACTACTCCTGGAAGTGTTATCAGCGGCTTCGATGCATCCGAAGCCTTGGTAAGATAATCATAACCTAAATATAATTTCTACAATATATAAAATCGTAGTAAAAACTTGATTGCAATAATAACTTTACTATGTCAACAAAGCAAATTAATATAATATAAACATGATTTTTTGTTTTAGAAATTGCCTGGAGTTACAGCGTTTTACACGTCAAAAGATATACCAGGAGATAATGTATTCACGCCTACAGGTATTCCATTTATAACTGATCAAGAGGAAATACTATGTGCGAAGGAAGTAAAATTTTTTGGACAACCAGTAGGTATAATCGTTGCAGATAAAGAGAAGACTGCAAATAAAGCTGCTAAGTTAGTAAAAGTTGAATACAGTTCAGTAAGCAAAACAAAACCACTTTTAACTGTTAAAAACGTTTTAGCATCACCTTCCAAAAGTGATCGTATTCAAAAGGTAGCTACACAAAACCCTACAGATAAAGGCAACGATGTGGCACATTTATTAACTGGAGAAGTAGATGTTGGTTTACAGTATCATTATTATATGGAGCCTCAAACCAGCGTATCTAGACCCACAGAAGATGGTATGGAAATATTCGTTTCTACGCAATGGTTGGACTTAAATAATATAGCAATTTCCAAAATGCTAAATGTACCAGTAAACAGGTAAATTATTTGTACATTTCTAAATAAGGATATTATTTTATTTATTATTATTTATTTTATTTTATTTGGAGAACAAACAGTTATAAAATCTTATAAACTAATCTACTTAAAAAACTATTAACCAATTAAATGCTCTCACATATTGCAACTAATTAACACACGAATATTAGACAAAAATAATTAAGAGTTTATACTAATAGACCAGTGCAGTTAGCTTAAAAAATGGTCAAATAAGGAAAAAAATAGTAGTAGAATGAAACCCATTAGAAAAGGAGGGGAATATGATAAAAATGAAAGGAAAAATAAATTACGGTCGATCTGAGTTCGGGAAGTGGGAGGGGGTGGGCTTTTAAGGGGAGAAAATGGTTTATCTCGATTTGCGGTGAAACTACAAGTCCTATGAAAAAAAGTTATATGGCAAAGTTGTAGGTAATATAAAGATCTACAACTTTTAATTCACAAGTTTTTTACATAACCTCAAAACTTATGTGAAAAATTCAAATAACCAAGTTTTTGGTTTTTTGTATTTATCTTTTTCAAAAATTGTTATTTTTCTACGAAATTTGGTGAAATCTTACTTATTTATGTCCCAAATACACTGTGATTTATTTGATTGAAAATATTATTGTTTTCACCTTATTTTGACTTAATTTTCAAAAATATAGACTAATTTTCAATCGAAAATTCACGTGTCAAAATATTAGCTTTTTTATAAAAATCGGTGTGCTTTATGTTCATTGAAATCTCTATTTTCTGATAAGTAAAAAAAATATATACATTACGATAGTTAATATTCTTAGAAAATGCACAAAACCGAAACAAAAATTTGTATCATTAGGTACAATTGCATCATAAAAATATGATTTTGTCTTTTCAGACTATATAATAATAATTATTATATAATAATCTGTTTGTATAATGTGCAATAAGTCGGATTATAAGCAATTATATGAAATAAAAATTGCAAAAATCACATTTTTATGATGCAATTGTACATAATGATACAAATTTTGTTTCGGTGTTTTGCATTTTCTGAGATAATTTACTATAGTAATGTATATTTTTTTCTTAACTATCAGAAAATAGAGATTTCAATGAACAAACAGCATACCGATTTTTATAAAAAAGCTAATATTTTGACACGTGAATTTTCGATTGAAAATTGGTCTATTTTTTTAGTAATTAAGTCAAAATAAGGTGAAAAAATCAATATTTTTAATCAAATAAATTATAGTGGATTTGGGACATAAATAGGTAAGTTTTCACCAAATTTTGTAGAAAATAAAAAGTTTTTGAAAAAGATAGAAATAAAAAACCAAAAACTTAGTTATTTGAATTTTTCACATACATTTTGACGTTATGTAAAAAAGTTATGAATTAAAAGTTGTAGATCTTTATATTACCTACAACTTTGCCATATAACTTTTTTTCATAGGACTTGTAGTTTCACCGCAAATCGAGATAAACCATTTTCTCCCCTTAAAAGCCCACCCCCTCCCACTTCCCGAACTCAGATCGACCGTAATTTATTTTTCCTTTCATTTTTATCATATTCCCCTCCTTTTCTAATGGGTTTCATTCTACTACTATTTTTTTCCTTGTAAAATATTAAAAACCCTGGTCTATAAATTGACACCAGATATATAAGTAACTTCAAAGATATAATAATAATACAAGGTTACGTTTTGATCTTATAATTTTTCCTATACCATTTTCTAATAATTAATAATGTACTTTAAGATTATATTATGTTATTTCAGCATAAACGTCATTGTGCAGCGAGTAGGTGGCTCATACGGTGGAAAGATCTCCCGATCGACTCAAATAGCCTGTTCGTGTGCTCTAGTGACACACTTGCTAGGAAAGACTTGCAGGTTCATAACGCCACTGATGACCGCTATGAAAGTGGTTGGGAAAAGGATCCCGGCACATTCCAATTATGAGGTTTGTATATTTTTTCGCTTTTTTCTGTGTTTACATTTACTCAAAATGATAAAATTACCAAAAAATGCTGAAAACTACCAAAATGTTCAAAACGTAAATTTTCATAAAAATTTTTCGTAACTACAGTAATACAGAATGATAATGTAACACTTACTTGTCCTTATTTTATACAGCTCGGTGTAAACAAAGAAGGTATTATTCAACACTTGAAAACCAACATTTATCAAAATTCTGGATGTTCTAATAATGAAATTTTCTCTGGTCTTTTAATCACACCATTTAAAAATTGCTACGACTCTAAGCGATGGGGTATTGAAACTTATACGGTACTTACCGATACTCCGTCAAACACCTGGTGCAGAGCTCCTTGTAAGTTTTTTATTATTATAAAATGATAGTGGTAAAAATATAAAAATATTGGTGTACTGTAGGTACAGTATCAACTTAGTGCGATCACCAACCCGCGTGGTAATTTATCTTAATTCCCCCAGATTTTTAATAGTTTGTTTTGTTGTTGCCTGTACCTAGTTAATGGGACGTAACGTTACTATGCCTGTCATGATAGTGATGATTGGTATAAAAAAAATTATATTAATAAGAAATATCAACCATATTTTTAATTGCAGTCACAACAGAAGCTGTTGCTATGATAGAATTAATAATGGAAAAAATAGCATTTTATACAAAACAAGATCTAATGGACGTGAGACTTAAAAATATGGCCTCAGAAATACAGGAAGAAAAAAATCCAATTCCCGATATGATTTACCAATTAAAAAAAGACGCCGAATATGAGACAAGAAAGAAGGAGGTTGATAACTTTAATTCTAAAAACCGTTGGCGCAAAAGGTCCATTCAAATTATGCCATTAGCAATTGATGTTTTTTATGTAGGTAACTTAAATTCTATTGTTAACGTTTATCACGGCGATGGATCTGTAGCCATATTACATGGTGGTATTGAAATGGGACAAGGGCTCAATACGAAGGTTGCCCAAGTTTGCGCCTACATTCTAGGTATACCATTAGACAAAGTGAGTGTGAAAGCCAGCAATAGCTTCACTTCTCCCAACTCTTCAGTGACAGGAGGTAGCGTCGGTAGTGAATGTGTTGCATACGCGACAATGAAAGCTTGTGAAATTTTAAACGACAGACTTAAACCGATCAAAGAGAAATCCGAAAGTGCTAAATGGGAAGACATTATTGCTGAAGCATTCACAGCAGGCATCAATTTGCAAGCTACGTATATGTATTCACCGGTTAGAGATGACATACAAACTTATTATGTCTATGCAGTTGGTATTATGGAAGTCGAAATTGACATTCTCACTGGAAACCATGATGTCATACGATTTGATATTTTACAAGATACTGGAAGAAGTTTAAGTCCTGAGATAGATGTGGCTCAAGTAAGAGACAAAAAATAAGTAGTTAATCAAGTATTAATGGTATAATTTTAACAAATAATCAAACATTTCAGATAGAGGGTGCTTTTATAATGGGTCTAGGCTACTGGACTTCTGAGAAAGTAGTATATGATGAGACGAGTGGAAGAATTCTAACTGATAGAACGTGGACCTACAAACCACCAGGCATTAAAGATATACCAGGGGACTTTAGAGTATACTTCAAGAAGAATTCTAGGAACAAATTTGGTGTTTTGCAGTCTAAGCGTGCGTACTTATACATATATAAAGACTTTACTCTCGCATAAAAGAATACGTAAGGGATGTTAATGATGAGTGATCCAATAAATTACTAATAAAATTAAACTCAAAAGTCTAACGAGCCTGGGCAATAGTCGTTTACAAAGATAATGAAATAAGTTTGTTCTAATCATGATACAAAGTTAGTGTAACTTTATCAATTTCACATTCAAAATATTCGTGAGATACAATATTAATTTTATTACAACTTGAATTACTCACATATTTATTTTATTGTTGATAAACTCGGCGCAGTGCTCGGGACTCACAATGAAAACGTATCTTGAACTTATATTTGCAATTATTAAATAAATCTTGAAAATTTTCAAAACTAACAATTTTAACACAAAGATAAAGATAAATAAATAATACACACAGCAGCATCTAGCCCCGTAGTAATCTCGAAACTTGTGTTACGGGTACTAGATTTTAAAAAGATATTTTATATAATACATAATTATATAACACCCAGACAGACACTCGGAACAAATATTTGCAGATCCTACAAATTTTTGTCTCGAGGCTGGAATCAAACCCGCAACCTCTTGCGTCGCTGGTGGTCCTTCACCATCGCGACACAAAAGGTTTTCGTCAGAGTAGTAATAAAATAAAGTTAATCTATTTTATATTTGGGTGTCTGGGTGTTATATATGTATAATAAAAAATATCTATCTATGTATGTATATTATATTAAGTATATCAGAAATCTAGCACCTGTAACACAAGCTACGAGCTTACCACGGGGCTAGAGTTTGCTGTGTGAATTGTCCGGATATATTTATATTTATTTATTTATTTTATTTTATTTCAGCTACCGGTGAGCCTTCCTTGAATCTGGCATCTATTTTCGTGCTGGCGGCGCTTGAAGCCATCCGAGCTGCTAGACTTGAAGCTGGATATCCAAACGAATGGGTGGACATAGGTAAACTAGAACTTATCTTTATGGTTAGTATCAATCATAACAGCTATTAACGGATCCAATACGGATGACTCCCCAGGGAAACAATAGATCATCGTAGAACAGAAACAGATAATAACCCTTTTCAATACGCTAATAAATTCTAATAACGCCAAAGGGTTTTCATTTCAATTGCGACCAGAAAATGTTCTTTCTATACAAAAGAAATTGTAACAATTACCCTTTTACAAAACACTAATTGATGACCTTAATTAAGAAAATACGGAACAAAATTTATATTGTAAAAAAATTACCTCTTTCAGAGTTCCCTTGTACCGTGGAAAACATTTTTACGGCCGCAGGACACCAATTGGAACATTTTGTGTTAAAATAACAGTTCAAGGAAATATTTTTAAGCCAACATTATAAAGTAATAAAGTTCTTTTTCAAAGTAATTTCATTTAATTATAGGAACAAGTTCATTAATTTGCCGTCTTTATTCAATAGAAACTGAAAATGTTAGGCTGGCCCACGCACGGGGCAATTATAAAAAATGGTTACACGTAATTATGGCATACGTCTAATAATTATTTGATAGTCTCATAGTACGTTTTTTTATTTACTCGATTGATAAAAAAATTAACGACAGCGGGGATTTTTCTTTAAACGACTGTACTTTTAATTATTTTTTTACCTATTTTCAAAACTCCCGGAAAACTTTCCAGGTAACTATTTTTTCGACCAAATGACTGTATTTGATAATTCTCACATTACAGTTGGGGTTTACAATGTAAAAATGTTCAAATAATTGTTTTATTTAGTATATGTATAAAATCACTGTTTAGGTAATTGAAACGAAAACCAAATTACAATTTATATAAAATGAAAAACAATTTGAATTATATGGTTACTAATAGAGATATCAATTCAATAGAGCACTTTTTCTTCGATAAATATCCGACACAGGTCAACCGAAGTCTATAATTCAAACACCCTCAACCCCTTATTTGAAACTTATTATTAACAAGGGTTCCATTTGTTTTTCCAACAAAGTTTTGTACTATGTAATTTATTCCACTTTATTTCGTTTACCTTTAAATCACATTTCAGGTTCATATCAATAAATGTTTGATAGCTCATAATTTTCTATATTCTTTACAATAATTTTGTGTAGATATTACATTTTAACTTGTCATCTTTGTTCATCTTGATTTCATATAATATATTGTATTATACCGTGTATTGTTAGTGATTGTAAAATAATTTATATTTTAGTAGTTGAATGTATGTATGTATGAATATATGTATGTATTAATGAATAAGCAAAAATACTAGGTTAAAAACAGTCTCAAATCAGTGTAATAATTTATTAAAAATATGAAACAGCCAGTCCTGTCATTTTGCTGATGATACCTAATAATTTATTTCATTTGCGTACTAGAAAGCAAAAAAGTACTTATTCATAGAAGGTTGGAAGGCGGTTCTGGTACAGTTACCGACAAAAGCACTGTAAACGATTAAATTAAGTTGCTTGTTAACATAACATGTGGGATTTCTCACCTCAAGCCCCTATTCTCATTTCTATTTCATTTTGACAGGGTAATTCGGAAAATTGCTTTACCAATTTCTCCTTCACTTCAATCGTGTGAACATACAGACAACGTTCAAAGACGCTTTCGTAGAGAAAATAACTTTTAGTATCTTTTTTTTTAAATAAACCAATTAATCACTGCAACTTGAATATCAGGTTTAGTAAAAATAACAAGAAAGCATTTTGAGACTTCGGATCTACAAGATGGGTTTTTCTTTGGGATTTTTCTCTGTAATAGGCTTATACCGGATATCGGCTCTGTAGCTCTCATCTCAGCTGTTGAAGCGTAAAGAGGTAAAAGGCGGGACGGAGTTAGGTACTTATGCATTATTTATTTTATTTTGTACAGCCTGATACAATAATCAAAGTTTTCAGCAAGGCCCCCAAATTAAAAAGTTGTAGATCAACACGCGTCAAGCCTAGTTATCCTAGTATTTTTTACCTTTAATAATACGAGTACATGTTACGTCAACAGCTGTTAACCCATGCATAACAATATATTGTCCCTAAAACATATCAATGCTGAGCATATCGATCAATGCTGAGCAATATTATTTTGAGTGAGAACCGCGCGCGCGAGCAGAGCACGAAGCACGGCGGGACGCTCAATCCTCCTGAAAAAGACTGCTCCTGTTGTGGTCGAAACGTCGAGAGTGTTTTAAGTCCTTTGTAAATACGTGAGTAATTCCCGTTATTATAAAATGAATAGTGTAACTCACGATTTTGAGAGAAAATACAATTACCACTAGGTTAGGAATTTTCTTAAAAATCGCTTAGAGTTTTGTGTCCGCCTGTACAGCGAAGCTTTTCCCCGCCCAGCTGTTCAACTTACTGCAGCCATACAAGTCTATTACCGCCTGCCACCGAAAGCACACCATTGAAATATAACGTATGTATTCCTTTACAATAAAAACCAATCAAATAAAATATTATGTAGTAAGGAGGAATATGATTAAAAATAAATTATTGAATTGGGTTTTGGATTTTCTAGGAAATAATATCTGAAACGTCAATAATAAAATATTAAAATAAAAAAGGTATTTATTCACTAAATTGCTTACAAAGGTACAATTTAGCGTGGATGTAGGTACGGAATATAATTAAACCTTGCCATAAAAATATTTGGATAACGACAAAAGTTTCTATGGATTTAGGGAATTCTTGCTTGTTATTTTATTATTTGCTGGGTATTAAACGATTTTTCTTTTAGTATAATGAATAATCCGATTAATACGCGTGTCACAAAATGGTGGTAATGGTTCTTCAGTAAATGGATATTTGAGATGAAAAGGCGTTCTCTGAATTCCCTTTACATAATAAATACCTCTAGCCCATCTGTCTTCCTTGCCGTGACAAGGACTTTCCTAGAGTATTTTGTCTGTGGACATTACAGTACATTTGTCTAGATTCTTATCAATGAGTGATACTCTTAAAATGACTGGCAATTCTGATGGCATCTTTGATGTGTGTTATACAAGACATCGTCGTGATTTATAGTGTCTGCTTTATTAAAATAACGGCATTTTACTACAATATCAGAGAATATAACATTAAACTAATTTTCCTCGTATTCTGACGTATTTTACATAGCTATTTTCATCTCTCGTCATGGTGTAAACCACGGAGCAAATGTAAACCTCCTTATGGCGTTTGAGAAATAGGAGATCATGGTTACTCAACTTAACTAGAACTATAAATGTAGAAGGCATTTCTCTTTCATTTACCCGGACCGGATGCCTGAGGCTCTTTTTACCTTTTCATTGAAAAATGCGGATAGGATCAAGGACTAATAAGTTAATAAAAACGCAAAACGTGATAGCATTCTGATCTTAAGAATATTAAATTGAATATTCATTACTTGAGAGCTAGAAAACGAAGAATGGGTCGAGGCAAATTAAAAATCATCACTATCATAAAAATAATATAGCTGAGCATATAGATCTTATCATACATTCAAATCAAAAGTTCTGCTTATTTCCATATAACTTAAAATTATTATTCATCATAAATGATGATTTACGACTTGTAAATAGCAAAACTTTGCAAGTACTAAATTTATGGCTTCCTGTGTCGGTTTTCGCTATGTAAGAACAATAAAATATCTGAAAAAAGTTTTAACAGTTTTTAGCAATAAATTTATCCTTAGTCAGAATTTTTTTGCTACAAAAATGCCTGAAAGCGGAACCTAAATCAACTGTCGTTGAAACTAGAGCTAGGGTGGAACTTTTTTAAGACAAATTGTGTACTGTGTAAAATAATGTACCTTAACTAAAAGTTTAAAAGGCACTTGCATGTTGACGCCTGAAATCTTATGATTTCTACCAGCACCGTTTTTCGTCCAACTTAAAACTAACTAAAAACATGTCATAGTCACGACAACACGTACCTTAAGCTGTGACGACACACACAAAATGATTAATCAGATAATTCATAAACTTTGGGATGATATTTAATAGACTTTCCTGCGTTAAAATGACCCCTAGGTTCATTTTTAAAAAGCCTTTAAAATGTTTAGAACTAATAGGACCATAGAGAGTGGTACAAATAATGGATGTCTGCCTGTAATACACAGCGGTGGATGAAATGATGATAATGATAAAACTTCGGAATAAGGAGCAGAGAGAATTGTTACACCTAAGTCTATCCTTCTTGATTTATGACTTGGGTCGGCTACTTTTTAAGTCCGGTACTTATTTATTCTGGTACAAATAACAATACGAGGTTATTAGCTTATCTTTAACGTTTTTAAATATTTATTTGACAAATTAAAAACTGTTTTTTTAACAAATTAGGAATTTTGATTATAACATATATTTAGTAGAACGTTGCTGTAAATTTTACATTTTTAACTATTGTATAATTATGTAGTTGTTAAAAATGTTGCTCATTTTGGTTAGTTACTAGCTGCGGTCCGCGGGTTTGTCCGCGTTCATATTAATTTTTTCACGGTGAAAAGGAGTAAGTATCATATTATTTTCCGGCACTCTAAAACTATCTCCAACAATCTATAATACTCCAAATCGGAGTATTATAGATCATGAAAGAGAAACAGACATAATTCCTTTTGCCTGTATAATACTACTAGCGACCCTCCCTAGCTTCGCCTCAAACGGTACCAAATTATTCATAGTTAATAAACTTTTCTCTAGAATCACTCCATTATATACATTCCATTCCACATCAAAATCCGTTGCTTGGTAGTCAAAACCAAGTCTACTTTGTTCTATTGATAGTATAGTATATATATATATATATAATTCATAAATTTTCATAAATTTTATTCAATAACAATGTACATCGTATCTGAATATTATACATACACATCACACACAAAAGAAGTATAAATACAATGAAATAATTAGAATGATTATACAAAAATAATATAAAAAAAAAATATGTTTAATTAGTATTGAGATAATTAATGAGAACAATAATTCACAATGTCAAGAAGTTCACTTATTTCATTGAAATGTCATCACTAAGGAAGTCTTCAACTGAATAGTAGCACCCCTTCAACAGAATTTCTTTCAATTTATTTTTGAATAAGTTAAGGTTTTTAGTATTTTTCAATTCAGCGGGTAATGCATTGAACAATACTACAGCCTGGTACCTACAGGAATGTTTTGCAATGTTAAGTGTTGGTTGGTAGGGGAAGTGCAAATCTTTACGTCGAGTAGCAATACGTTGCTGCTTGTGTTCTACGGTCTCAAATCTGTGTGGGTGCTTCATAACATCTACTAATGTAATTAATATGTATAGACTAGGTACTGTCAAAATATTTAGAGACTTAAAGAAAGCTCTACAGGATTCCCACTGTGGAATTCTTACTATAGTACGTATTGCTCGCTTTTGAATACAAAACGCCCTGTTTATATTATATTTGTAACTACCACCCCAGAATTTTATACTGTATCTAAGCTTAGACTCTACCAATGCAAAAAAAACCATTCTGATTTGATCAATAGTCAAAACGTCTCTAAGGCTTCTTATAGCGTAACAAGCTGAGCTAACGGAATTCGTTATGGACTCTAATTCATCCTTCCAATTAAGGAGTTCATCAATTTGTACCCCTAAAAATTTTACACACTTTGATAATTCCACTTTTTCCTCCTTGAATTGAATATCAAGTGTATCTGATTGACGTGAGGTGGTTTTGAAAAGTAAAGCATTCGTCTTACTAACGTTTACCTTAAGTTTGTTAGCTTGAAACCAGTCATTAAAAACAGCTATAGTCCTATTTACACTAGTGCTAAGGTCCTGCAAGTTGTCAGCTGGGATAATGGCATTAGTGTCATCAGCATATATAACTAGTCCAACATCAGGTATCATCTCGGTTAAGTAATTAGTTATGTCATTGAGAAAGATCACAAAGAATACAGGACCCAGAATCGAGCCCTGTGGTACACCTCGTCTAATGGTAACCGCTCTAGATTTAGTAACGATCTCTTTTTTGTTTATCACATTTCTAATCTCAACGATCTGTTTTCGATTTCTAAGGTACGATCTAATAAGGGATAAAGTGGCACCCCTAATACCATAGTGTTCCATCTTAATTAGAAGTAAGTCATGATCTATCATGTCAAAAGCAGACGATAGATCCAGGAACAATCCAGCAACCTTCCTCTTTCCATTAAGATTAACTATAGCATCGTTCAAAAGTGTCTCAATAGCATCAACAGTTCCAACGTTTACTTGATACCCAAACTGTCGACCACTGAGAATTCTATGTACGTTCAGGTGGCGTACTATCCTATCCCTGATCAATTTTTCAAAAATGTTTGATAAGGTAGGCAGAAGAGAGATTGGTCTATAATTCTTGGGATCAGTCTTTTTCCCCTTTTTATAGATAGGGATAATGCGAGCTATTTTCATTTGATCAGGAAAAAGGTTAAGAGCTAGGCAATTGTTAAAGAAAGTGGAAAGCGGTTCCGCAAGTAAGTCAATATTATTTTTAAATATGTTAATAGGGATTTCATCATGTCCAAAAGATTGCTTGTTCTTTATTTGTCTAACAATTATCTTCATTTCATTACTATTTGTCAAGTTAAATTCTATGTCATTACTTATCCTACTATATTAGTATACATTGTAAGTTTTTGGTCTAAACGCCTCAACCACTTGGGATGGTCTACTAACGAAATAATGTCTCTGTGGTATTATTATTAACATAATTTCCACTTAACCATAGATATCGATAACCACTTACGAAGTTGAGGGTCGCAGCTTGCAATTGGCTCAGTTCATGAGAAACCAAGCCTGGTTGTTATTGATTACGCAATTATTTATAATCATTCTTTCATTTGCTAAAATTATATCAAGTTTTGCAGGGTTATCCTTGAAATAGAATGACTCTATGTCACCTATTTTTGTAGTAGAGTAAAGATTTTCCATTTTTCTCCGGATTTTCTGATGGAGAATTTAGGAAGAAACCACTTTGCTTGCCAAAGTTAGATCCTAGGTTCTAAAAACGTTGAATTTTAATTATTGTCAAAAGCTCTCCTAGTGGTTAAAAGTGTGACTGTGCATTTATACTTACATTTTGTATCTTCCGTTTTACAGTTTGCTTAACGTAGGTTACAGAATATCGTAGCCCTCTGTAAGTTATATCTACCTTATTAACTTATTCGGCTTTATCCGGAGGCAATTGATCTAGCGAATTTTTAAAACCATACATTTGTAAACATTTTACAGATACGTAACGATAATTAAGGATGGCGATGCAAAAGTCGCTAAAATACGCCTCCATTAGTGGTGGGGTGGCGCTGTTCGGAATTATATTCGGGTGGGTGTTGTTCCCCGTCATCCTGAAGAGCCAACTTAAAAAGGTAATAACAATGTGGTAAATGTAATGGAAAATACTCAAGTCATTGTAGTTGTTCAACGTTTCGACTTCACAAGAGAAGCCTTCATCGGGAGGAGTGAGTGTTCCACCGAGCTCCGTCTCCTTGCAGTGATAATGAAATGTTTATTTGAATTATAATGTAACGATTTAAAACATTAAAACGTTAGATTAAAATAACGAATTACTCATGTAACTTTCATAACAAAGAAAGAATATTACCAACCCATTTCATTTGTACTGGGATTATCTAGCATAAATTAGATTATTTTTTTTTACCAAGTTTCAGTTCCATTCTATTTTTTTAATGGCTATTCAAGTACCTCTTATTATTTTTATACAATCCAAAGTTTGTATTGATTTTCTTACAAAGAACTACCTATACTCCTTTGGTCCTTTTTCGCCCATTCGGAGGACAAAGGAATTTCTAAACTTTATGTGACAGTACCATTTATTGACCCCTTTCAACTATCCAAATACATCACACATTTTGGGAAACGTGTGTATGTTTTCATAACATTGTTTAACATTATCGTTTAATTACTTAGCAAATATCGAATACTCGAAGTGAAGTAAGAATTCAAATTATTTCAATTAAATAAATATAAAAAAAATTGCCGGAACATAATTATATGTATTTTATTTTATTTAATGTTAAGTTTGAATAATGAATTGTATTTATTGACTTGTCCAAGTGATCTTTAGGATTTTATGGAAATAAATGACATAAATCTTTAAATCTTTAAAATCTTTGTAGTAAGTAACTGTCAGCACCTACAGTCATTATCATCTTAAGAGGCCTATTACGTGAAATCGCGAAATTGTTCGGTTTTCTCGTCCTAATTCTATGGTTTGCGTTAGTTGTTTGATATTACAATTACATCTTTATAATAGTTCGTTTTCTCCTCTACAAAAGTAGTAAGAAACATTTTAGATAACTTGTTTATATATTGAGTAATAATCATTCTCCGGATACATGTTTCGTAAAAAACGCTCGAAGACCTGTTTTCTTAGCTCTAATTTGTAGATTCTAACGAATATGGGCGATCAAACTAATTTTTATTATGTTACGTATATCCTATTCTTCATTTAGAGTAGAGTACATTTTCGTTAAATGCTTTTATTCTAAAGATATACCGAATTTAATATCGACCGAAAATGCTTCGAAACAAACCTCAATAACTCCGAAGTTCTAAATCAATGAGACGTCATATTTATATCAAAATATTTATCAACATTTGCTTAAACTATGATATTAATTTTAATTTGTAGAACGGTTTTGGTAATTTTTTATGAATAAAATAAAACTACCATAATTTAGTAGTTTTTTCATTCAGCCGGCTTTTTCCATTTAGTACCGCGCGAGCGCTTGTCGAGGTCGGACCTATGTCGGTTGTTCTTGAATAAAATATAGAAATATTTCGTAAAATGTCAGTGTGTGGGACTGTCAATTGCTGTAAAAACGCTGTTAGTGTGCGTGTATGTGTTATTGCGATACTACGACCGACATAAGTTGATCCGTTGATAACGATCAATTGTTATTTTTATTGATAACGGTCAATTATTGTTGTTGCTGGCCTAAGAATTGTACCAAATGTTGCTGGCCTAAGAATTGTACCACATCATTGTCATCTTGTTTTACCTTATTTATTTGGAGGTTATGCTGTAGGATGTGGATTGCATATCTAAAGTTATCTATCCTAATTAAAAAACAACAAGGCAACTTTTTTTGGTGAAACCGTCCAACGACTAAATGTAATTATGCCTATGATTTTTTTAGATTATGACTAACTTGCCGACCCGCCGACAGCTGCGCTTGCGTTTTTACGTTATTTACTAGTTTATGTTTTATAGCCTTTTTCGATCATTTTACTATCCAATACTGAAATCATATTTTAAATCGGACCCGCGGTTCCTGAGTAGCACGTTCAAACAAATAAACAAGCAATCTCCTCAGCTTGATAATTGTAGTATAGATTTCCATAATATTTATTACAAAGAAAATATTCCGTAATTTTTTGTTCTTATTTTTACCGAGTATCCAATATGTAAACAATAAATAATGTACCTTTCTAATAAATATATTATTTATTGTAAACATTAAATAATTGTACCTTTCTAATAAATACAGGGCGTCCCAAAGTTATGGGCCATGGAGGGGAAGTACCTTAAATATCGTAGATAGTGAATTTTGCTCAAAGAAGACTTCATTTTATTTTTAAAAGTTAGTAATTCTGGATTCATAGATTTTCTAAAAATTACTTGCTTTGTCTGGGAATCGAACCGACTTACATGTAGAAAAAAAAACTCTATTTTTATGATACCAATCGAAAGAATAGCTAAAAAATAATAACTCTGCTTAAGTAACATAGTATTTTAAAAGAAAGGAACAACGTGAAATTAATTATTTTAATCAAATAAAAAACATGAAACATTTTTTTTGTAAATTAATTAATTAAATTACTTACTTTTTAAAATAAAATGAAGTCTTCTTTGAGCAAAATTCACTATCAACGATATATATGGTACTTCCCCTTCATGGCCCATAATTTTGGAACGCCCTGTATATAAAATAACACCCCTATTCACGTTCGCACTGCTGGGATAGGGACTTCTCTCTTGACGAGATAGATTAGGCCTTAATTCACCACGCTGGCCAAGTGCGGGTTGGTTTTTTTTAATATAAAAATTAAATATTTTAAATAAGTTCGTAATAAAATAAAAATAAATAGTTTATCAAAATAAAAATATAATGGGAATTATTCAAGATGACATATGTAGATAAATGGATATTCTACATCTGTGTATGACATATGTAGATAAATGGATACCAATAAATATAAAAATAAATATAAAGTTCGAAACTACAAAAATAATACCTAAACATAATTAAAACCTTCATTAACGAAACTTTTATTTATTCAAACACAAATATACCATCTAACAAAACAAGCAACTTAAATATAGGTAATATAATTTATTTGTTTTGTTATAATTAGAATTTGTATTTAGTACGTTCAATTTAGACTTTCGAACTTACATAAAGTCCCAACATTCGACAAAAAAAAAACATTTAATTACAAACCTACACACCAAATTTCAGAAGAATCGGTTTAAAAATGAGCCCATAAGATGAGATGAATGAGGACATTTAACTTCAATAAGACTATTTTCAGTTTTATTCTTATATATATAATTATTAATCATGAATGTTTTAATTTAAAATTATGTACCTACTTAATTGATTTCAAATAATCAATCAGATTTAAAATAAATATTGATATTATTAAGATAAAACATAATTGATTCAAATATTGAAATAAAAATATCCACCATTTTGAATTTAGGAAAATATATTAAACACCTATCAATTAAATAAAAACATTAATATAATAATTATTTCGGAATGAAACTGAAAAAAAATCCACTCAATAAAATGGAATTTATTCGATGCCATTTTCTACAGATCTAAAATAATTATTAGTATATTTGTATGTTTTAGATCGACGAAGTATCAAGATCATTTAGTATTTTTCATAGAATTCGCGTGACGCGCCGGTCACGTGGTGCATAAAATATCCAATTTCGCAAAACTTCGTAAAGTCACAAGGCTCTTAACAACACTTATACAATACATAATACTTAAGACATTGGGCAAGTGTCTCCCAAATATTATAACCCATTATATACCTACAGATAAATACTAATTAAGTATTATCTACTATAAACCTCTATTACGTCATACCACTATATAAAAGTCACCCCTCCAAACATTAATAATCTTTGTCACTCCTAAAAAAGTACGTATTTAACACTCTTTTCAAAAATCCGAATTATTCTTTACCTTGCTGGTAAATTTTATGCGAACGCGCGCGAATTCATATAGTTGATAGCTAGTTTTTTAATTAATATACACATTTGAATATAGTGGAAAACTAAATTAATAATGTCGTTTAAAACAGAACTTTACATAGACTAAATAGTAATAGAGCCTAAAAGTTTATAATATACAGCAATTTTGGGAGAGTTCAATAGGTTTCATTTCAGCACGAAAGTACCTACTGAAATATATAAACTTTCAATATTAAGGGTCAAAGATGAAATTTATAGATCAGATCACAAGAACATTAACTATTATTCATTTTGATCATTATTGTTCAAAGGTGTGATATTACAACTAGTTTTTAACAGTTCCTATGATTTTTTAGTGGTGTGATGAAGTCGCACACCTAGTCTAGGACTATATTTGCATTATTAGATTATTTTATTACTTTATTTATTATTATTTATCATTTGCTTATTACTTTTAGTAATTTTGTTGACAGGATGGGCGGCTAATATGTCGTTTTACTATAAAGACATTTCTCACAGGATATTCTGCATGTGGCTTAGTTGAGTTGAGAGGATGTACCCTTGAACCCTTGGTTTAATATTTCATCTCCAGATCATATCTTGTAGGCGGTAACCTAACACACACTGAATGTATTTGTTTGCCTTAGGAAATGGCCCTCTCAAAGAAGACGGACGTACGCAAGATGTGGGAAGTCATACCCTTCGCCTTGGACTTCAAAGTTTATTTGTTCAACTACACAAATGTTGAGGAAATTCAAAAGGGGGCCCTCCCTATCGTTAAGGAAATCGGACCGTATTATTTCGAGTGAGTAATTTAAATTGAAATTATTTTCTCAATCGTCTCTTTATTTTCGTTTAGATGTCTCGTGAAAATGTCTCTATGTCTATGTATGTTGATGTCTCTCTCGTCTTTATCGTTTTTCATTTAGATATTTAATTAACATCATGCCATCAGCTCATTATAGTACCTACCTACTGAGTACGGTTCTCTTCTGAACCCCAGAACCTTATTTCTTGGGGAATTTGGTTTGGATTATAATACCTAATATTTTTTCTTGTATCAAACAAATAATTTAAATCAAACCAATAATTCTTGAGATAAATGTTTAAATAAACTCTTTAACATTAAAATCTATAGGTAAGATTAAGATCTTAGATTAAGCTCAGCCTAAGTAGGATATAAACCTTTCTCACCCTCTTTTTCAAACACTAAAGCCTCAATCGTACTAACCCTTTTAAATATTCAGTAGATAATACCAAAGTCTTTGAATTTAAAATGCGAGTGAAAAAGTAAAATACTTATTTCTGTGATTTACCATGTCAAAGAAATAAAAAGGCTTTTAAAATTATAGCTTAGTGTAAAAACGTGCCACGCATATACCTACATCTCATAATTATTTTATGGAAATGTTTGATATAAACGAAACAGTTTGTTTTTCATCAATACGTTTCGTTTATTCTTATTCACCGCAATATACCTTCTCAAAAAATTGTTATGCTACGTTAGTCTTCTACGATCAGCCGCCTGGTAAACTTGGAGATTATATTATATCCCCGAAGACAATCGAATGACTTAATGGGGAGCCGTGCTCAATGGGACTTGTTATGTTGAGTTTTTACTTGAAAAATCATTAAAACGCAAACGTCCTGAAGAAGACCATCAGGTTTATTGTATAGCCTAATTGAAGCTAAACTTACTTTTGTATGGAAATTTGCGACAACATCATTAAATATAATCTGTAACCAAAACAAAACATATTTCACTTTCAAAATTTTCGTGAGTTATACTATTCATTTTATAACAACGGGAATTATTCACGTATTTACACAGAAGTTAAACAACTCTCGACGTTTCGACCACAACAAGAGCAGTCTTTATCAGGAGGAGTGAGCGTCCCGCCGTGTCCTCTCAGGTCACGCGCGCGGTTCTCACTGAACGCGCGGAGACAGGGCACGGCGGGACGCTCACTCCTCCTGATAAAGACTGCTCTTGTTGTGGTCGAGACGTCGAGAGTTGTTTAACTCCTGTGTAAATACGTGACCAAAACAAAATGTTTATTTAATAGCTATCCTGTTTACAGAGAGTGGAAAGAGAAGGTGGAAATCGAAGACCACGAGGAGGATGATACGATAACTTACAAGAAACGAGACACGTTCCTCTTCAGACAAGATCTCTCAGGGCCGGGCCTAACCGGGGAAGAAGTAGTCATCATGCCTCATATGTTTATGCTGGTATCTGTAACATATCATCATAAAAACCCATGCGATCAACTACACCGCATTGGTCTCCCTAATAAATATAATACTAACTAGCTTTCCGCTCTACGGCTTCGCCCGCGTTTTACACTTTCCCGCAACTACTTTCCAGAAGGAAAACCCGACTTATTTTTATATAGTAAATAATATAATTGTTGATAATTCACACAGCAACACCTGACCCCGTGAAAAGGTCAAAGCTTGAGTTACTGGTTCTAGGTTGCTGATATACTTAATTATATAATTTACGTAAATAGATATTTTATAACACATATAAAACACCCAGAACGCAGACAAAAATTGCAGATAGTACAAATTTTTGTTCCGAGACGGGAATCGAACCCGCAACCACTTGCGTCGCACTTCCTGCAGCGGACCTTCGCTCACTGCGTCAGAGAGGTCGTCGATAATGGAAGCCTATCTATGCCTATGGAAATGAATATCATTTTTAAAAAGTACGTGTATACTCGCTGAGTATAACACCGCAAGATTGCCTGGTATTCCCTACTTTTACAACGTAGCTTTCCTTACGTTGATTGGGCTTTATAATGCGGCTTTTTACAGGGAACAATAATCACCATAAATCGCGAGAAGCCAGCAATGTTGAACATGGTATACAAAGCTTTATCAGGCATATTCGACAATCCTACGGACATCTTTCTGCGGACGAAAGTCATGGATATCCTGTTCAGAGGCATCATTATAAACTGCGCACGGACAGAGTTCGCGCCAAAAGCTGCGTGTACTCAGATCAAGAAGGAAGGGTTGCCTGGATTGGTGATTGAACCGAACAATCAATTTCGATTTTCGTTGTTTGGAACCGTAAGTTTTGTACCAGGTTTTTAACTCTTAATTTCATTACCCTCGTTTCGTTTTAGCGCAAAACCAGTAGGACCCATTTTTTGCGGTTAATCGCAGACACACTGATTTTGCACATACAATAACATTTTTAAGTGTTCTAATATATGTGGCACCATTATAAAGGTGATAGTTAAACTAGATGAGATATAAATCATTTAGCACCAATCATACAAGCTCTAGTTACTAATGGGCTAGGTGAAGCTAATACGTATTATTTTATATTATATTGCATTTTATATGTGACCGTATATAAAAGGCTCGTGCATTTAGGTACTGTTTATTTAAATATGAACTGATGTGAATTGTCCAGAAAATTTCTTTACTCAATATCAAATATATGTTATAGAGAAACGCCACAATAGACCCTCACGTGGTGACCGTGAAGCGTGGCATCAAGAACGTAATGGAAGTGGGTCGCGTGATAGCGGTGGACGGCGCGCCGCAGATGGACAAGTGGACTGACCACTGCAACGCGTACGATGGCACCGACGGCACCGTGTTCCCGCCTTTCCTCACTATGAACGATCGACTTGAGTCTTACTCCAGTGATTTGTGCAGGTTTGTTAAGTTTGAGTAAGAACCGCGCGCGCGACCTGAGAGGAGACGGAGCACGGCGGTACGCTCACTCCTCCTGATGAAGACTGCTCTTGTTGTGGTCGAAACGTTGAGAGTTGTTTAACTCCTGTGTTAATACGTGAGTAATTCCCGTTTTATAAAATGAATAGTATAACTCACGAAAATTTTGAAAGTGAAATAGGTTTGTTAAAGATTGAAACAAGGTTTCATAGAATAGTAAATTTTACCTTAGACTAATTAATTAGATGGACAAGTGGACCGACCACTGCAACGCGTACGATGGCACCGACGGCACCGTATTCCCGCCTTTCCTCACCATGAACGATCGACTTGAGTCTTACTCCAGTGATTTGTGCAGGTTTGTTCAAGATTGAACCAAAGTGTCATAAAAAAGTAAATATTACCATAAACTAATTAATTAGATGGACAAGTGGACCGACCACTGCAACGCGTACGATGGCACCGACGGCACCGTATTCCCGCCTTTCCTCACCATGAACGATCGACTTGAGTCTTACTCCAGTGATTTGTGCAGGTTTGTTCAAGATTGAACCAAAGTGTCATAAAAAAGTAAATATTACCATAAACTAATTAATTAGATGGACAAGTGGACCGACCACTGCAACGCGTACGATGGCACCGACGGCACCGTATTCCCGCCTTTCCTCACCATGAACGATCGACTTGAGTCTTACTCCAGTGATTTGTGCAGGTTTGTTCAAGATTGAACCAAAGTGTCATAAAAAAGTAAATATTACCATAAACTAATTAATTAGATGGACAAGTGGACCGACCACTGCAACGCGTACGATGGCACCGACGGCACCGTATTCCCGCCTTTCCTCACCATGAACGATCGACTTGAGTCTTACTCCAGTGATTTGTGCAGGTTTGTTCAAGATAAAACCAAAGTTTCATAAAGATGAACTGTCAGAGATGGAAGAAATTACATTCACTTGAGTATAGTTCAAAAAGTAAATATTACCATGGACCAAATTTAATTATTTGATATTACTTTATAATTGGACGTCCATTTTACTTGTTTCTTTAGCTGTATTTTGTGACTTTATGTTTATTTTGGTGTACAATAAGATGTTTTTGTATATGTATTACTTACTGAACAATTCACACAGCAACATCCAGCCCCGTGAAAAGCTCGAAGCTTGTAAATACTTAGTAGAAAAGAGTATATACCCGAAATTAATATCTGCAGATCGTACAAATTTTTATCCCAAGGCAGCAATCGAACCCGCAACGACCCGACTCATGAATTGACTGACCAGCTTCGAAATATAAAAATTATCCGATGAGATTTCTGAGAATCTGTTTAACGACTAAGTTCCGGGATGTTGTTCCATAGAGCTGCCATTGTCTATGAGTCTTTTAAAATTAATAACTTAATACAAAGGGTAAGAAGTTATAAGACGTCTCGATTCAATTATGTTCTTTGAAAATTTATTAAACAATATTTCATAATTATTATTAAAATTTCAATAAATATATTATTGAAATGTCATAACCGTTTCTGCGTGAATATCATCATCATAATAACAAGCCATGTTACTTCCCTCTTATATATCTTATTGGATTTTATACAATCATCACGTAAATTTTCAACCCTATTAATCCTATATAGGTACCTATATATATAATATATACATTAAACATATTCTTACCCCTAAAGGTCTTTCAAACCCTGGTACCAAAAGCGGACATTCTACAGCGGCATCAAAACCCACCGCTATGTAGCGAACATCGGGGACTTTGCCAATGACCCAGAGCTTCAGTGCTTCTGCAACCCGCCCGGCCAATGCCCTCCTAAAGGCCTCATGGACCTGGGCTCCTGTCTGAAGGCTCCGATGTACGCTTCACTACCACATTTCCTGGATTGTGACCCGGAACTGGCCAAGAATATAAAGGGACTGAATCCAGATGTCAATGAACATGAGATACAGATTGATTTTGAGCCAGTGAGTATACAGATATTCCTATTGTACGACTAGCGATGCCCGCGATTACTTACGTTTGTATGGGGGCCACGTCTTATTAAGAATTTAAATATCCTGTCCTGTGTTCCAGACTTCTTAATGTATATCTACCAAATTTCGATACACATGATTTTGGGCACATGTGAAACAGACGCTCACTACAGAAATGTAAAAACAGTGTACTTATCTAAATCACGAGGATTCCATTTACACGTAAACCACGCAATCGTTTCTCTTAGAATTCGCTCGCAGATCGCTATTATCATTTGTCTATTTCATAAATGGCTGAACAAAGGTAGCCGTTACAATTTTAGTCCCTAATTTAGATATCTGAAGCAGAATTATCAACATTTTCCTGGTGAATAATTCTCAATTCTGAAGTCTGAATGTTTGGAACAGCCGTGCCGTAACTTCAACCAGCTTGTAATGTTTGTCAATTACTGCAAGGGCATGATTCCGTCTGTTTTACTCATTATGAAAGGTGAAATAACCTTTGAATATATTTGTTTCTGAATTTATCAACTCAACCCATTTACGTATTTTAGCGTGCTTATTTGTTTTTTACTTCACTTTTTGGGTTTTTAGTTCAAGTTTGTTTTATCTTCATGTTAATCATTATTAGTCCTATCTACTACTTGACACTTGTCTTCCAAACTCATTAAAGAATTCTACTTAATCACGACGCTGATCGGACGGGTCTTTGCAGTTAGTTGGTACAGTATACAGAATGATACTGCTGCTAGCCTTCCGTCTTCAAGAAAATAAAGTAGAGATGATCCAGTCTAAAAATGAACTCCCCTCCACAAAACCGTGATAATTTCAACGTGTGAGAGGAAATACGTATTGCATCACTATACTTGTGTGCGTGCTACAACTTTACTGTAACATTGGCTCATCTGTCTGTCAAAGTGATACCGTTTGCTTATACGTTAAGAGGCCTATTACGTGAAATCGCGAAATTGTTCGGTTTTCTCGTCCTAATTCTATGGTTTGCGTTAGTTGTTTGATATTACAATTACATCTTTATAATAGTTCGTTTTCTCCTCTACAAAAGTAGTAAGAAACATTTTAGATAACTTGTTTATATATTGAGTAATAATCATTCTCCGGATACATGTTTCGTAAAAAACGCTCGCAGACCTGTTTTCTCAGCTCTAATTTGTAGATTCTAATGAATATGGGCGATCAAACTATTTTTTATTATGTTACGTATATCCTATTCTTCATTTAGAGTAGAGTACATTTTCGTTAAATGCTTTTATTCTAAAGATATACCGAATTTAATATCGACCGAAAATGCTTCGAAACAAACCTCAATAACTCCGAAGTTCTAAATCAATGGGACGTCATATTTATATCAAAATATTTATCAACATTTGCTTAAACTATGATATTAATTTTAATTTGTAGAACGGTTTTGGTAATTTTTTATGAATAAAATAAAACTACCATAATTTAGTAGTTTTTTCATTCAGCCGGCTTTTTCCATTTAGTACCGCGCGAGCGCTTGTCGAGGTCGGACCTATGTCGGTTGTTCTTGAATAAAATATAGAAATATTTCGTAAAATGTCAGTGTGTGGGACTGTCAATTGCTGTAAAAACGCTGTTAGTGTGCGTGTATGTGTTATTGCGATACTACGACCGACATAAGTTGATCCGTTGATAACGATCAATTGTTATTTTTATTGATAACGGTCAATTGTTGTTGTTGCTGGCCTAAGAATTGTACCAAATGTTGCTGGCCTAAGAATTGTACCACATCATTGTCATCTTGTTTTACCTTATTTATTTGGAGGTTATGCTGTAGGATGTGGATTGCATATCTAAAGTTATCTATCCTAATTAAAAAACAACAAGGCAACTTTTTTTGGTGAAACCGTCCAACGACTAAATGTAATTATGCCTATGATTTTTTTAGATTATGACTAACTTGCCGACCCGCCGACAGCTGCGCTTGCGTTTTTACGTTATTTACTAGTTTATGTTTTATAGCCTTTTTCGATCATTTTACTATCCAATACTGAAATCATATTTTAAATCGGACCCGCGGTTCCTGAGTAGCACGTTCAAACAAATAAACAAGCAATCTCCTCAGCTTGATAATTGTAGTATAGATTTCCATAATATTTATTACAAAGAAAATATTCCGTAATTTTTTGTTCTTATTTTTACCGAGTATCCAATATGTAAACAATAAATAATGTACCTTTCTAATAAATATATTATTTATTGTAAACATTAAATAATTGTACCTTTCTAATAAATACAGGGCGTCCCAAAGTTATGGGCCATGGAGGGGAAGTACCTTAAATATCGTAGATAGTGAATTTTGCTCAAAGAAGACTTCATTTTATTTTTAAAAGTTAGTAATTCTGGATTCATAGATTTTCTAAAAATTACTTGCTTTGTCTGGGAATCGAACCGACTTACATGTAGAAAAAAAAACTCTATTTTTATGATACCAATCGAAAGAATAGCTAAAAAATAATAACTCTGCTTAAGTAACATAGTATTTTAAAAGAAAGGAACAACGTGAAATTAATTATTTTAATCAAATAAAAAACATGAAACATTTTTTTTGTAAATTAATTAATTAAATTACTTACTTTTTTTTAAATAAAATGAAGTCTTCTTTGAGCAAAATTCACTATCAACGATATATATGGTACTTCCCCTTCATGGCCCATAATTTTGGAACGCCCTGTATATAAAATAACACCCCTATTCACGTTCCCACTGCTGGGATAGGGACTTCTCTCTTGACGAGATAGATTAGGCCTTAATTCACCACGCTGGCCAAGTGCGGGTTGGTTTTTTTTTTAATATATAAATGAAATATTTTCAAATAAGTTCGTAATAAAATAAAAATAAATAGTTTATCAAAATAAAAATATAATGGGAATTATTCAAGATGACATATGTAGATAAATGGATATTCTACATCTGTGTATGACATATGTAGATAAATGGATACCAATAAATATAAAAATAAATATAAAGTTCGAAACTACAAAAATAATACCTAAACATAATTAAAACCTTCATTAACGAAACTTTTATTTATTCAAACACAAATATACCATCTAACAAAACAAGCAACTTAAATATAGGTAATATAATTTATTTGTTTTGTTATAATTAGAATTTGTATTTAGTCCGTTCAATTTAGACTTTCGAACTTACATAAAGTCCCAACATTCGACAAAAAAAAACATTTAATTACAAACCTACACACCAAATTTCAGAAGAATCGGTTTAAAAATGAGCCCATAAGATGAGATGAATGAGGACATTTAACTTCAATAAGACTATTTTCAGTTTTATTCTTATATATATAATTATTAATCATGAATGTTTTAATTTAAAATTATGTACCTACTTACCATAACACCCCTATTCACGTTCCCACTGCTGGGACACAGGGACTTCTCTCTTGGCGAGAGAGATTAGGCCTTAATTCACCACGCTGGCCAAGTGCGGGTTGGTGAATGACACATGTTCTTCAAACTTTGATAAGTTCTCAGAACATGCCGGTTTCCTCACGATGTTTGCCTTCACCGTTAGAGCACGTGTTTTTATAGCACACATAATTTTCCAAGAAGAAAAATCAGAGGTGCGCGGCGGGGTTTGAACCCACGACCTTCGGAATGAAAGTCGGGTGTGCTCCCACTTAGCCAACACGGCTCTTACCTACTTAATTGATTTCAAATAATCAATCAGATTTAAAATAAATATTGATATTATTAAGATAAAACATAATTGATTCAAATATTGAAATAAAAATATCCACCATTTTGAATTTAGGAAAATATATAAACTCCTATCAATTAAATAAAAACATTAATATAATAATTATTTCGGAATGAAACTGAAAAAAAATCCACTCAATAAAATGGAATTTATTCGATGCCATTTTCTACAGATCTAAAATAATTATTAGTATATTTGTATGTTTTAGATCGACGAAGTATCAAGATCATTTAGTATTTTTCATAGAATTCGCGTGACGCGCCGGTCACGTGGTGCATAAAATATCCAATTTCGCAAAACTTCGTAACGTCACAAGGCTCTTAATGAACATCCAATGACAAAGATCAATTTATGTGTGTTGTATCTATACACCTTTTTGCAAGTACGTGTAACCGCGGTGGAGGGGCGTTCATTTTAGAAATGGTTCATCTCTACATATAATAGCGAATATCGTTTGTAGCATATAGATTTAATTTCAACTTGAAAACTTCAGAATGCATAGAGCATTCTAAAGACAAAGAGAATGGCGGCGGTTCAGACAAAGTTATTGAGAGTTTCAGACTTTCAGAGCTCAATTTACGTCGATATTTTTGGTACACTTATGTATTAAGTTTTAAGTAATACAATTATCTTGCAGATAACGGGTACACCAATGTCAGCAAAGCAGAGAGTCCAGTTCAGCATTGAGCTTCTAAAAACAGACAAGATAGAGTGGTGTAAGGAACTGCCTGGAGTCATCGCACCTCTGTTTTGGATTGAAGAGGTTAGTGCAAATGTACAATGACGCCAATACAATGGCACTGTGGCTCTTGCGTAAATACGTTGCTCATAGTTTAATATTAATAAAATAAATATTGCCGGACAATTTACAATTTATAAGCTTGTGTTACGGGTGCTAGATTTCTGGGCGAGGTATCAATTGTACCATGATATATTATACAAAAATAGATATATATTTAACATCCAGACAACAAGTTTCTGTAACGCGGACATCAGTATAACTACATTTAATTCAAATACATAATTACATAGAGTATGATAGAGTATGTAGGTACTATGGATTTTTTAAAGTAATTAACTAACTCTAAAGTACATAGAAATTAGGTACCAACATTAGATTAGACAATACAAACTCTAAGTGTGACGAACGTTACTTAGAATTTATTTTCCGTGTAACAAATTGTCCCATATCAGCTGAAGCATGGGTAATTTAGAATAGGGTATGGGGTACCCGCTCTACCCTATTTGTTTGAATTTCAATTGAGCTTCAGTTAACTGTAAATACCTCGATCAATCTTGAGATGAATTGGTAGTAATCGAGATTCTGTGTAGTTACTACTATAGAATAGGTTTAAAACATGCATTAATAACACTCTGACACTCAGAACAAATAGTTGCATATCGTAAAAATGTTTGTCCCGAGGCTAGAATCGACCCCCAACCTCTTTCGTCTCAGTCGGACCTTCGCCCGCTACGCCACAGAGGTCGTTAAACAACAAACAGAACATTACTAAAACACATTATTTCAGAGGTATTTTCAATTACTTAGTAGGTTAAGATTTGTCCGAGGGTATGTTTTACCCAAGGGACCTTAATTAATTATGCACTACCCAATTTCGTTTGAATCGAATATGTCTAGTAGTAATAGGCCTTATTGGTCTAAATTATCGTCTACCAAAAGCTTACTTATTGTAGCGGGCACGGGCGGGGAAAAATTAAAGAATCTGAATTTCAGTTGAATTCATGCTTGATACCTAATTACCTAAAGTACTTAATACATTATTAATTGGTTTATAATGGTATGTAATATGTTAGTTACCTAAGCTCTTCCGCCAGATTTGAATAGTGGCAGAATATCAACTCTAGAAAATGAATTCAAAATGACACCCTACTTTATGTTGAAAAACGATTTTCTGTTAATGTTCCTAAATAAGTATTTTTTGCAGGCCATAGCCTTGAATAAAACGTTTGTGAAAATGCTGAAGAATCAACTGTTCATCCCGAAGAGAATAGTCGGTGTGGTTCGCTGGTGGCTCGTGGCGTTCGGATCACTCGGCTGCCTCATCAGCATATTGCACTTCTTCAAAGGTACATAGCATATACTGTTATCATCAATAGGTAACTCGTCAATATGATACTCAGTACTATTTGATGTATTTTCTTTATAACTTCTTAAACTATCATGGTTTTTAACTATATTTGAACATTAAACGGGTAACATACCATGATTTAAATGTTTTTGAGTTTTCCGATATTTCGACACTGTTGCAAGCGCCTTGTTCACGGACAAACAAACAAAAAAAAACAAATATCGGAAAACTCAAAAACATTTAAATCATGGTATGTTACCCGTTTCATGTTCAAATATATTTTCTTTATGTTATTTATTTATTCTTCACCGTAAATTTGCACGTTATTAACAGTGATAAGAAATCTAGATTATAACAAACTTTAATGTGCGTTACCGAATTATACAATTTAAACAACATTCTTTGTTACACTCTACGAGTAGGTACAAACATAAATTAATTCCGCAGTTAATTTCATTTCGAAACTAAATAAAAAGTAATAACTGTAGTTTACTTCATTTCAGTCATACAATATCAATATCTCATGAATGTTAGGTATACAAAATATATCCAAAGAATTATTTTAAATTGGACTGAGCCCTTTTATTTGACCTTGGTCACGTTTTATCCGAGAAAATAGGTTTTATAGACGATATCAATATAACCATTTAAAGAACTTACCAAATAACAAGCTACTAGTACTAATAAAACATTATAAAACAATAATACATATTTAGACCTAAATATTCTCCTCGAGTTGTCGTAAGTTTTTAATAAATGTTACTTATAGGCACAAGCATAAACATTTTATTCCTCAAATTGTCTGCAAAAACAACTTTTAACGGAAAACATAATTTTTCCCCTTGGCATATCGGGTAACACAGCTAGAAATAAACTTTTATGGGGACTCTGAAAATGTCCGTGGAATTTCCACTAGTTAGAATACCAAGGTATCTAAAAAGTTTAAATGAAAATTCTGCGAACGACAGACAGAAAGCATTTGGGGGCTTTTGAGGCTGAATGTCCTCATCATTTAGTTGGTAAAACCTTTTTAGGTTGATGTTTAGTACTTTTAAGTAGAACAAAAGTCAGTTAGCTCGTAGCGGAGAGTAAGATCTCCGCTTTCTCATGTAACTCTAACCCAGAATCTCCTACTGCGGCCTAAATGTTTCCGAATAGATAATGTTCCCTTCAATTCAACCACCAACAAAATGCACACCTTAATCTGGGCATCATCATCATCGGCCCATATTGTCCACTGCTAGACATAGGCCTTTCCTAGTGAGCGCCAAAGCACCCTATTTTTTGTTTAATCTGGTAAAACAAGTATTTTGTCCAGCAGTATACAACCAACTACTATAAATATGATAATTAAAAATAATATGATATTTCGCTTGCTGAAATTATTAAACAAATACAATATATTGTGTTCGTGTTTGCAGATGACATCATGCGTATTGCTACTTCGGGCGACACCAACAAAGTTAGCAGCAACGTCAACAATAATGATGACGATCAGAAGGTAGGTAGTAAGAATATAGTCATCACATTTGTCTAGTCTAGTACTTATACCCACCCGTATCACAGACTTACGGAGATGGCTTGCTACGCTACGGCGCGCGACTAGATCGACCTAATTATCACCAAAAGTCTAATGATTTTCTTAAAAAGTAAAGATTTGTATTTTATTTGGGAATATACTATCTACGTTAATTTAGTATTCTGATACTTTACAAAATTCTTTAAAATACCAGATTATTTGTAATTTTTTCTAAGAGCATTAAAGTGTGACCTTTAAATCTGAGACCAGGACTAATTGTTTTTTCATGATATTGGGGTAACCCTCCATAGACTAGTCTAAGCCTCAGCCTAAACTTTGCCTAACTTTTAAATTGGAATTTTAAATTACTTTGATGTAATCATAAACCACGGAGTACAAAATAGTCTAAACCTCAATTCTCCGAGGACTACCGTAAACCATTTCTAGCAACTATTTCTATTATATCTATATCGATTGCCTGTGGTTAATTAGGGATTGCTTCCAATAGATATTGAATATAGTTAGTAGTTAGACGATCTTTGTTAAGCCACTTAAATAGGTCTCGTCTGGATTTGTGGGACTCGTGCCTTATTAATTGTAAGTTGGTAATAAATTATCGTATTAAACGTATTTACAGAAACTAGTCACATTAAATTTATAAAAATCTTATAATTCTAATCGGCAGGTGGTAAAGTGTCAAGAATACTGGAGGTTTAAAATGTTTTGAATATGTAGGTAATTGTCATGTAACGTTAAATGGCAATTACCTACATATTCAAAACATTTTAAACCATCATGGTTTTTTAACAATATTCGAACATGAAACGGATAACATAACATGATTTAAATGTTATTAAATTTCGCGGCATTTCAACACTGCTCTAAGCGCCATCTACACGGAGACACCTTATTATTTATGATTTATGTAACAATGTTAATTTCCCAGGACATCAGCGTGATCGGCCAATCCCCGGAGCCAGCTAAAGTGACCATGTAATGCACAGCCCGACGACTCTTGCGCATCTTCTACGGGTGGAGTCGTCACAGAATCCTGTACACGATTTTCAGGCACGCCTTTAGGTTTATTAGGCGGCGAGTTAGATCATAAAGATACTATTCACTATCACGAATGACTAAAAAAAATTAAACAACACCTACACATTTTACGTAACGTACGCCCACAAACGTATAAATAAAGTGTTATCAGTATCCACTCATAATAGGTAATAGGTACGTATCAATGCAATAATCAAATTGCAATGTCCAACCACGGTAAGGGCTGGAAGTGTTTTATAACTATGCACCTTAGTTTAGTTAAGCTAAAGCCGATCCCATTATAAGAATAATCACTTCATTATAAGTTATTTGCTTTTCAAACTTGTATGCTAACGACTATGTTAAAATAGATACCTACAATACAAAATATTTTAATAAAGATGTCAGTATCACATTCTTGTTCGCGTATTACTATTTTCTACCTTAATTTTAACCGACTTTTATTAGTAATTTTATTAAGTAGTTTTATAAGCAGGTCAGCCTTTCCAGAGACAAGTACCTGGGTGTTATTATATTATAATAAAACTATCTATGTTTGAACCATGCAAGGCATGTTTATAGATTGAAAGCTCTATCTCTACCTCGGCGACTTACGAGGACGTCAAAATTGTTCCATGTAATGGGTACGGCTTGTTACAATAGAATCCCTAGAAATATTGTTGAGTCTTCTTCCACGCAATCCGTTAAACATAAATTAAAGAAGTTGTTAGTATTGCAATCAATAAATAACGTTATTTTTTTGTTATCAAAAAGTATATAAGTACTAATAAGTGTATTAAATCATCTACTACTTACCATGAACTAGAATCTAGATATGCTGTGTGAATGGTCCTTTAATTATTGTTACCGCAACACCGGAGCGAATACCGCGATACTTACCATGAGCTTACCAAGGATTGATATTGTTGTGTGAATGGTCCAGCAATATATATTTATTTTTACCGCAACACTGAACCCAGTAATAAATACCACGATTCGCAAATAAAACTCGTATAGCTACATTACGTAATTCCCGAGGGATCTAACTGAGTGCTCGATGGTATTGACAAGGCAGAATGTAGAACGCTTATGATTTTATTATGCGCTGCTTCCACCGAGAATAACTTTAGAAAACTAGCACAGCGCAAATGTGAGTGTTAATAATTTATTTCAAGTGTGGATATATCGTTGGTTGTGAGTTTATTTATAGCATGAAAGTCGAAGTTTGAATTAATGAATAAAAAAATCATTATTTGGAAATTACAAAGGTATCTTACGCAACGAAGAACAACGATAATATACGCATTTAGTTATTAAAACTTTAGTACCTACCTTGTCTGTTGTTTTCTGCTGATATTGAACATGAATTATGGAACGTACGCAATCAATGTAAAGCCTTGCTACACGGGTTACTGTATCTTTATCATCAATTTCATTATCAAAGTGCAAAAGAAATTATTCAAATAAAACATTAGGTACCTACAGTTCTTACAACCAATGCGTTCTATGCCATTAGTACCTACCTAATATATATAAAAAAATTAATTTTAATACAAAATTTATTTATTTTGGAACCAAAACATAATAATGATATCTAAATTTAAAATCTATTTATCTAAAGGGAGCTGGATTGTTCGCAATAACTAAAACAATGCAACCCATATGTAGGTACCACTGGGCCTTTGTCCCTTGGGAGTTTCTGTTGAAATTCCTCTAAAGATTGGTGGATTGGACTTCAGTCGAGCTAAATTGTATAATTATAGAAATTCATCCAAACCCTTTTCCCAAAGTTCATCTGTCAGCCTCAGTTAATTAAGAGTTAAGTGAAACCTTTTTTGTCGCGTCTATATTAAATAATTGCCTGTGCCCGCGACTCCGTCCGCGTTAAATTATGTCTATGGCCACGTCATATTTTACTGAATGAAGAATTTTATTAGCCAATCCTGTGTCTCAGACGTCTAAATGTATATACAGGGTGGCCCATTCAAATCGGTCAGTATGGGAAAGTCTGAAACTATAAGACATACGAAGATTTGTTCTTAGGAACCATGTCACCGATTTTGATAAAAAGAAAAACTGCATTCATACAATTAAAAAAAAAGTGTACCCAACTGGGGAATCGAACCCGGTTGTTTTGAAAAAATAAACTTACACTATTTCTATTCAGATATCGTTTGTGTAGGTCTTAAGCAGTAAATATCTCTAAGAAACATAATGTCTAAAATGAATAAAATGCATTTTTTTCACATACTTTAATTTATCATAGTAGGTGTTCAAAGTGACCACCGTCTTTTTCAATACAATATTCAACACGTCTAGGTAACGATCTTACTATTGCATTTTGTATCTTCATGTGGTGAATCTGCGTTAAAGTTGACTCTATGGCTACTTTTAGTTCTTCAACGGTGTTATAGCTATTTTATCTTTAATGTAACCCAATGCCAATGCCACATGATACATAACACGGTGTATGTAACAAGTAGAGAGGTACAAACAACCATAGAGACAATTTTACATGCCTGAACTTGCTGAATATTGTAACGGTGGTCACTTTGAACACCTACTGATTTAGGGACTGGGCCGTCAACATGTTAAATTGTTCAAAGGCTAGAATGTGCAAGTGTCAAAATGTACATACAAACATGGTCACAATGTCTAAGTGACAAAATGTACACATCTCAAATTATACACATCTCAAAATGTAAGTACAACAAAATGTCTAAATGCCAAAATGGTCAATTGATATAACGTGCAAAAGTATAATAGTATTAATGGGATGTTAAACTAAGAAACTAAGTCTAAGTCTAAGTCTTAGGCCTAATTTCACTACTCTCTCTGTGACAAAAAGTTAAATGTTCTCGTGTATGTGGTATATTGGATATTACTAGATGAAAACCCAGCTTCGCCCGGGTGAAATGTGATTCATAATATCCACAGATCTATGAACAGAGCGTAGGTTGGTATATTTTTCTAGCTTTAGTAGATTCTTTATAGCTAAGAAACTTTGTAAAAGTTTTTGGAGTTTAATCGAATTGAGTTTTATAGATCATGTGTGTCGAAAACTAAAACGTAATCTTAACCAAAAGTACCTAGGTAGGTAGATACTAAGGATATTTAACATATTGTACCTAGTAGTGACGACCTCTGTGAGTTTTGTACGTTTTTACATTTAAAAGCCTGTGCACATTGGCATCTGTACCATTTGACACTTGTACGATTTAACCATAACACGTTTCAACTCCCTGTCCTTTTAAACCATGTACATTTTGACGTTCATACTTTTTGGCAAATAGACTGGCGGTCCATATGTACATTTTGACCCTTGAACATTCTAGCCTTTGAACAATTTGTCATGTTGACGGCCCAGTCCCTAAATCCACCTACTATGATAAATTAAAGTATGTGAAAAAAATGCATTTTATTCATTTTAGACATTATGTTTCTTAGAGATATTTACTGCTTAAGACCTACACAAACGATATCTGAATAGAAATAGTGTAAGTTTATTTTTTCAAAACAACCGGGTTCGATTCCCCAGTTGGGTACACTTTTTTTTTAATTGTATGAATGCAGTTTTTCTTTTTATCAAAATCGGTGACATGGTTCCTAAGAACAAATCTTCGTATGTCTTACAGTTTCAGACTTTCCCATACTGACCGATTTGAATGGGCCACCCTGTATACCAAATTTCATCAAATTCGGATCATTGGTTTAAGAGTTATGGAGAACCAACAAAAAAACATTCTAAATATCGTCATATTAGTTTTAGTATTATATAATTGAGCCTATAAACACAATATATCTGGAAACAAAATAACTTACTCCATGGCCGACCCTTACAGATTTATTATTAGTAAAGATAAAAAAGGGAAGTTTGTCCTGCGGGTAATTATTGTAAATCAATGTAATTGCTCCTTTTCCGGGAAGTTTTGTGTTCTAATGCCTGTTTATGCAAATTCCTAATAATCTTCTGTCTATGTTGTCTCGAATACAACTTACAGTAAAATAAGCCTCTTACAGGGCTTTGGATTGCTTTTGAGTATGTAAATTATCATCCAATGTGTTTAATGAGGAGAATTAAAAATTGTTTCAATAAGTTCAATGCTTTAAACACGTCTTCAAGGAAACGATAAATCAACGACGGTCGCTTTCATATTAGAGAAGTCCCTGTGTCCCAGCAGTGGGAACAAAGCCCTATTTACGTTCCCATAGCTGCTTATTTTTTTCAATCCCGATAAAATCGAAATTACTACTAATTACCTAAAGAATATTCGGTCCTATAATCCTTTTTGGGTTTGATTTTTAAACCCAGTTAAAGGACCGAATCTAATTATAATAAACAACAAAGTAAAAAGTGTTAGTAAATTATGAACGGATTACCAACCAATTCGATACATGTTCTCGCTCTAATTTAATGTGTGCCGTTAAATGATACGACGCTCGTAAGTAACACAAGTTCTACCGAAATGGTAAGGTCTTCCGGGAAATGGTTAACGGTTCCTTTTGAGCTGATAAATTCTCAAACTTCAGATAAATGGTAGTGTTCTTACTCTTTGATGTGATTGGATGTTTAAACCAAAGTGAAACAACGATGATATTGATTGGTAATAGGTAAATTAATTTGGTATTTTTTAAATTACAATTTAATTTAGACTACAGTTACATAGTAAAATATACTAACCCTTAATTTACAATCGATGAAATGATTTAAAGACCTCTGTTGTGCAAAATCCAGGCAAAGTTAAAAGTGTAGGATAAAACTGCTTACCTAACCAATCGTTTCTACGCATTACTGGGTTACAGTGAATTCCGTAACTTATTCCAAAGCTGTTTCAAAGTGTTACAAACTTCGTCTGGCCAGCAGCGTTCAAAGATTCATCACGGCTCCGAACGGATCACGTTTAGGATACGAATTGAATTTAATATAAGCTGAGCCTTCAAATTGTTATCGAAGTCTGGACCCTTGTTTTATTTATGACCAATTTTTATTGTTGATTGTGATACCATTTTGTAGATAACCCACGGTTTTTGCAATGATTTTCACGTCGTGAAATAATGTGGATATAAAGGTACGTGGGTCGTATCTTATCTATTTCTTTAAAAAAGAGATCGGAGGCATATGAAATGAGATGTTAGATATTAAATTACCAAATAATTATAAGTACTTAACATTTAATTTTAATGTAGGTATTGCTATACAAAATCTAATCTAAACATTTGCTGAAAGTTACATTTGTAGGATAACGATAACATAGTATACATCTCTACCGGCACGCAGCGGTCGTGTTGGCTAAGGGAGCACACACCGCTTTTAATCCGAAGGTCGATGGTTCAAACCCCGTCGCACACCTCTGGATTTTTCTTGAAAAAATATAAATCTAAGAACTTTAATGAGTCTATACTAACACTATGAGCGCCCATACTGAAAACTTTCCTTATTTGTGAGGATGGCACTAAAGACCAATCATTTATTATTATACGGTAAAACTCAATTTAAAATATTCATCTTATTTACACAAATTCTTGCACTGAAGCATATATGAGAGAAGTCCCTATGTCCCAGCAGTTGGAACTTATAAGGGTACCTTAGGTTTAAAGAAGGTGCACGAATAATGTGGTGTTTCTGTAGAAACAATAAGATACTTGTGACTGAGAAGATTAGGTACGTATGAAGTAAACGAAAAATTTCATTTCAATCATTTATTTAAATAGGTCTATAAGTAATTATTATAATATACTTAAGCATATGGAACAAAACAATAAACATTTACAAAAACGACAAACTCTTAGATACGTCAGAAATAAAATATAAAAATCATTAAGTGTCACGGTAACAAATTTTGGCGGGAACTAAACTAATATTTACATTTAAATAATTGAAAATAATTTAGGTGTTTATAAAATGTATATTTATCCAAAATTTCTACTCATGCAATAATCATGATTATTACAAAAATCCAAAACTCCATCAATTCCTAATAAATAGGTATATCGTCAGTTTACATTTGCGTGTTTGGGGTCAATTCCCATTAAGTAAATCAAGGAAGCTTTTCCGGTAGTAATTTGTCTAAAAGGTACAAAGATATGTTATCAAAATTATGCGCGTTCCCACAAATCCCAAGTCACTTATAAATTGTCTTTATCTGGAAAGCATTAGGTAAATCAGTCCATATTTAGTATAATCTGATATAATAAAGATTCTAAAATGCCGGAGGAATGATCGTCGCGTCTCATACGAGATAAATTTATCGTAAATCTTTCATGGATATACTTATTGCAAACGGAACATCAAATATGTATAAAAACTTAGTTTCACAATCTATGTTAGTCTTAAATCTTCTCTTTTCCCGTAAATCTTCTATCATTCAGTTGCTACTTAAAAATCTGAACCTCTGTTATAATTAAGCTTATTATTCAAATAAGTTTAAAATAACACTTATTTCTGAACCAAGCAAATTCCTCACAAAATCTATTTGGGTATGATTGAGCACCTGTGTATTATTCTTAGTAATAATATGTCCATTGTTCACTGCCCTTACAATTCTATAATCGTTAAAAATCAGTGTAAAAAGTAAAAAATTAGGCACCAAAAGTCAAAAGCACTTTACAAATATCAATAAAAATGGCCGTAAACCGTATTCGTTGTAATCTAAAGGAAAACTGTACGAATAGCGATAGAATTTTGAGCGATATTTGGCTAGTCATTTAATTCCGTAATTTGTCTACTTGTTTCTTATCAATTCTCATTTATCACGTCTCCATAATAATACCCATATCACGTTAATACTACGTCTACACACATCAATTGATGTTATCAAGAAATTGCGAGTGGGTAAAGTACATACAACTATTCTGGGATAAAAAAGTAAAATCTTAGAGTATAATACAATATTACATGATTATTATGGCATTTCATTGCCATTTGTATCTGTTGTAGGCTTACCAGTATTATAGTTCCATATAAAACAACATTTTTTAAGGCTTTAAAAAACATAAGTCCTGTTTACGTGTTAAAGATACAGCTTATATGGTGTTCTCATGTCGTTATAATGTTATTTGATCTCAACCCATTCGCATTCTCACCAACTTAGCTGACTACACAATAATTTCCTAGAAATCGCACTATCAGATTATTGTTGTATATACGCAGACTTCACCAACATTAATACTAAAACATATAGCACATAGAACATTGAGTTTCTCCGTATATTATAGTATATAAGTTTAACAAAAAATCTACGATTGGTTGTAAACCTCGAATAATTCCGTCGAGTGGTACATTTCGTTCAGTTCTTCTGTCGTTCTCTGGAGTTTTCTCTGCAGACGCCTCGTGGAGGGGAGTCCCGGCCTTTAAGGCTCACTTTGGAGGTTTTTCTTGATCTGTGACATAAATATAATACCAAATTAATAGTTGATAGAGGTTACATAAGAAATTAGTTAAAGGCAAATAGCATTATCTGTAAAGGCTGCACGACTTTTGTATCAAAGAGGCAATAAGGGAAATTTTATTTGTCAATTAATAAAAAAATAATTTAAGGGAAATGAAAACCAAATCCCGTAAGACTATATTGGGCTCTTATGTAGACTTGTAGTGAGAGGTAATAAGGCATATTTTTTTATAAGTGTTGTAATGAACTTATGACAATTATATTACGATTTACGATGTACACAATGGCAAACATGCCAAAATGCATAAAATAAAAAAAATGTCTAAGTAGTGCCAATTACCTTTTAAATTTAGCGACATCATCCCCAAAAACATCGCCGGTTCTCAGCGCAGAGATGAGGTCATCGAACTCTCCCTTCTGTCCGTTGGTTAAGGTGCCGTCCCGTGAACTGTCCGAGTTACAATCCGACCCGTTGGACTTGCCGAGTGACTTGCCCACGGAGCTAAGGAGACTGGACTGCTTACGCTCCATCGTGCGGCGTTTTAACTGTAAAGAAACATTCGTTATGTTTTTCACCGTCTTATTTAAATATCATCTCTCTTTTCTCGTTCAAGTTTGCCTGGAAGAGATCGCTCTTTAGCGATAAGGCCGCCCATTGTACGTGTCTCTTTTTGTGTTTTATTTATGTGTTTTGTTGTTGGTGTACAATAAAGTATTTTTGTATTATATTGTTTTTATAATTGAATAGCATTCTCAAACCGTGTTTTTGTTATAATTGAATAGCATTCAAACCGCCATTCGATACTCCCTACGTAGGTATATTCGTGTAGCCAGATACACACTTATACGTTTGATGCATTTTTGGCATCTACAGTACATATGCCAGTCTATCATTATAACTTACAAAAGAACTCGATGTTTTTCTTGGTCGTAAAACTGTCCCATCAAAAGATCGTACTGTAGTTTTAGTTTAATGTTAATTTACTTTTTGGTGTTCAATAAAGTGTTTTGGATTAAAAATAAAATATTTATTTATTTTCTCTCACAATACCAGTACACAGTACAGTTGTTTGTAGTAAATTATCTTAATAGTAGGGGAGCCGAAGAGGGGATTTCGGGATTTACTCGAGCGCGTCAGATTAAGATACTGGAGATAGCTAGTACCCAGACAAGTACCTCCACCAAATATAAAAAATCTATCTATGTTCGAACGTGAATTATAAAGGAACAAAATTTACTTTTGTCAGATTAGGCGAATCACTTTAGATAATCGTCAGATTAAGATATGGTAGAATCAGAACATAAAGATGAACCATATACATCTAAATCTGACGCTCTAACACCTTTGGAAATGCCGATTTTTTTGTTCATATTTTTGAAAATGAGTCAAAAAAAATGAGTCGCGATTTTTATTTTTTTAACGTTTACGTACACTCACCCCAATCGTGTAAACAATCAGATTTACAAACGTATATTATCAATCATATTTCCTAAATTATTTTTAAGTATGTAAGTATGTTAAGCTGATTTTCAATTTATTGAATCTGATTTATAGAATCTATCACTAACTGACGCGCTTAAGTACGTCCATACAACAGTATTTTTTTAAATAAGTTTTTAATTATCTATGGTCGCTTCCCCCACTGATGAAACACATCGGTCTCATACAATTTTTTTCTTCTTATCATCTACCAAATGCAACCCAATAGGTCTCTTTGACGCTCGAGTAAATCCCCATTTAGCATCGTCGCCTCCCGTACTATAATGTATAGATATAATTTTAATACATTAGTACTGAGTCGTTGTGAGAGACTGGTGCCTGATGTAGATTCTAAAAGAACCTGAATTACAGGTCACCAGGTCGCCCCACTCTGTCACTACAGTAAGTAAACATATTTAAAAATATCCTAGGATCTATTTATATAGTTATATTATAATTACAAAGAATTGCGTCAGTTTATATTTCATAACTTTACTTTGAGTGTGAAAATGTATAACGTAACGAGTTTGAAAAAAAAACGTATAACATAGTATGAAAATGAGTGTGATAGAGTATAACGTAGTGTGTGTGATTGATTGATTGATCAATCTCTTTCTATAAGAGAGATGTGTTAGTGTTACCTCCTGGTCGTGCCTGGTCCTGCGTTCCTCCTCGTCGCGGCGGCGTCGTATCGCGTCGCACTCCGCGCGCGCCTCCGACAGCTGCGTCAGGAACGAGTCCATGGCACCGAATAGCAGTTCTGGTGAAGTGCTAGGTTCTTCGCCGAACGTGTGCGCGCAGGATTCTAGGCGGGATTTCATGTCCTGGGGAAGATACAAGTTTATAGAGACCGACATTGCATTATAAGAAACAAGAAAACCTTAAAAAAACAAGACAAGAATACAGAAAATGGCAACGAGCTGAACGCTAAAAAAACAGAAAAAGAAAAAAGACCGACACATCAAATTAGAAGCTCTAAGATGGAACCTTCATTCCAGGTTTAAATGCCAGATACGTAGTACACAACCTATTTAGGAACTTCTCGAAGGCTCTTAGAGCTCTTCCCCACTAGGACCCATGGTGACGTAGCCAGGCTACGCCTCCAGCAGTTCATATTGAAATTTATGTTACCTCTCACTTGGCGACGGTGTGGCAACGTCGCCAAGTCGCCAAATTCAATATTAATTGCTTGGAGACGTAGCCGGCAACGTCGCCATGGCGTCCCGGTAAGGCAGAGCTCTAACTAACTTTGGAAGCGTAGCCACAAGCGACAGCTCCCTAGGTGGCCACTCTGGCGGTCTTGCAAGTTGCCACTATAATGTTCGGCGTAGTGTCGATTGTACCATTGATTAGTACCATCAATGGTACAAATGACACTACTTTGTGTCATTTGTACCATCAATGGTACTACCGACACTAGTACGTGTCGCTAGTACCATTGCATCGATTAATTGAATATATACATAGAAATATATAATAGGGTGTTTAGTTGTAATAAATAATTCCAACAATTCATTGAGGAACAAAACCTTCTTGGATGTTTCTGCTTATAATATCTTGGCCACTTTGAAAATTTTCTTGAAAATGATCAATGCTGGTTCACGGTGGACGCAGGCTGCATCCGACCGTAATACCTGGAGGTCGTTAAGGGAAGGGAGGCCTATGTTCAGCAGTTGACGTCCAACGGCTGACATGATGATGACGAAGTATGTATTTTGTCCTAAGGTATTAAATGATTATCCTTGAAACAGTTTAACTTATAAACTGATAGGTGTCTAGATGACATTTGTCAAAATGACAGCTGTCAAACTTTAAACTGCCACAACTCTGAAACGGCTGGACCTAGAGATGCCGTACTATTTCAACATTTACGTTGACAGCTGTGAAACTTTGAACTGCCATAACTCTGAAACGGCTGGACCTAGAGATACCTTACTAAGCTCAATCGACAGGTGTTAGAGAGAGCAACATTTTCGATGACAGCTGTCAAACTTTAAACTGCCATAACTCTGAAACGGCTTGGCCTAGAGATCCCGTACAAAGTTCAATCGACAGGTGTTAGAGAGAGCAACATTTTCGATGACAGCTGTCAAACTTTAAACTGCCATAACTCTGAAACGGCTTGGCCTAGAGATACCTTACTAAGCTCAATCGACAGGTGTTAGAGAGAGCAAAATTTTCGATGACAGCTGTCAAACTTTAAACTGCCATAACTCTGAAACGGCTTGGCCTAGAGATCCCGTACAAAGTTCAATCGACAGGTGTTAGAGAGAGCAACATTTTCGATGACAGCTGTCAAACTTAAATATCATAATATTCATATAATATTAATAATAATAATATAATATATTTTTGTTATTTTTCAGGAATAGTTTTCAGCTGTTATTATAGCTGTTATTATTGTAACACTTTTATAAAGTTGTTATGTTGACATGTTTGTATAAAATCTAGATCGTAAGAATTAATTGAGTTACTCAAGTTGTAAGTAATTTTATTCTGTTTTGTGAACTAATAAATAAATATAATAAAATAAGATTGAGACGAAATTATTACTTTTAATTTGTTTTTTTTTTCACGAGTAAATACACGGTATAAACTTGTATGTTTTTCAATGGTACAAATGACTCAAAGTAGTGTCATTTGTACCATTGATGGTACTAATCAATGGTACAATCGACACTACGCCTAATGTTCACGTATTAATTGCACCTCCCTCACTCAGCTGCCAGTCAGTCGCCATTTGGTACGCTCTCTCAAATAGTTATTTGTATTTTATGCGAAAAAATGACTGTCAAGATGCCATGTCCACTCGACACAGAAGTAGCCAGACTTGCGACGCCGGCGACGTCACTATGGCGTCCTAGTGAGGCAGAGCCCTTAGACAGTAATACTTACTTGAAACAAATCTTCTAGTTGCGTGAATGTGCAGACCGCATGCGCATGGAACTCTCGCATGACGGGGAGGAAGGCGTCATGCGTGGAGGGGGTGGGGAGGGCGGAATGATATTCCAGCTCTTTGGAAACTTCTCGAAGGCCGTTGCGAAGTGCGGTGACATCCTTCTCTAGTTGTTCGACGCAGACTTTAGCCGCTGATCGCACGTGTGGTAAGTCTTCTTCTAGTAGGAGCACGTCTTTGAACTGTGGTAGAGAACATTTTAGCTGACTTTTGTCTGTCACATTATTTGTTCCACATGAATTGAATATAGATAAGGTTGATGGATGAGTACGGTGTCGATGAATCTACAAGTTGTATGAAGGTTTTGAAGCAACGAATGATTTATATTGATAGGTATGAATATGTTTTTCTATTATTGATTCAAAATGTATTTTGAGAATAAATAAAATAAAAAAATAAATAATGCCGGACAAGTAAGAATGAGTCATAACATCCAACAAGATTTCATCCGTCTAAGTTAAATATAAATGGCTGAGATGTTTGCTGTTTATCTGAAAATTTCTAGAGGAAGACTATGTTTAATTTTTAAATAAGTAACTATTTTGATGCTCTATCTAACTCTACTGAAATGTGATATGAAATGATGGCTCGCTAGGTGGGTTGATCGCGGTTTGAGTTTTCACTTACTGTTGGTAAAGCCTGGTTGAGAACAAATGCATGTAATAAATATTTTATTTATTATATTTTTTTATTAAAATGTTATCTTCTACAACATAACAGCTTTAATAAATACAGATCGAAAATAAATTCTATTTTTGATAAAAAGTATTTTTCCTTCTAAAGAAAGTCAAGTGTGCTCCCACTTAGCCAACATGACACAAAGAATTAATCGGATTTTTTTTATTTCACTAGCTGTAAGTTTCCCTAAAATTAAAAAAAAAATGTAATAAACTTAGGTTATTAATTAATCTTACCTGAGTCTCGAGCATTTCCACCAGATAGTGCAGTAGAGTGGTGTTCCGCGCGACGCTGGACTTGGTGTCCGCCAGCTTGTTCAGCGACGACAGACGGAACCCGGACGCGTTGCCGCGAGCGCCTCTGTGCAAACAAGAGATAGGCTTTATTATAAACGCTGCTCAACATATTACGTTAAATAGAGTTGATATAAGTATCTTATTTAATTTAAATAAAAATAACCCTTAGAAGATGGAGCCTCTCGATGTGGGTTCGGCAGAGGCTTCTCCAAACATTATATGTGTTCTCACCCGTTCATATAGTGTACTTACCCGTTCATATATTGTCCTTACCCTTTAATATAGTGTTCTTACCCGTTTATATAGTGTCCTTCCTTACCCTTTAATATAGACTCCCGTTCATATAGTGTCCTTACCCGTTCTTATGGTGTCTTTAAACTTTAATATAGTGCTCTTACCCGCTCATATAGTGTCTTTACCCGTTCAAATAGTATCCTTACCTATTCATATAGTGTCCTTACCCGTTCATATAGTGTCCTTACCCGTTCATATAGTATCCCTACCCGTTCATATAGTGCCCTTACCTGTTCATATAATTTCCGAGCGCTAGCACGATCTCCAGCAAGGTCCTGAGTCGCCGCGAGCGAGTCATGTCGCGCGCCGCCCTCAGCACGACGGACGCGCGCGATGTGGCTTCGGCGGAGGCCGCTGCGAACTTCTTCTTGAACAGTAGCGTTCGGACACGTTGGTGGTAGTGAGGGATTCTGTAGATAAAAAATATATAAAAAACTAGCTTTCCGCCCGCGGCTTCGCCCGCATTATGTTAGATTTTCCCGCGGTAAAAAGTACCCTATGTCCTTCTCCCGGTTCTAAGCTACATCTCCACCAATTTTCAGCGCAATCGATTCGGCCGTTCTCGAGTTATAAGTGAAGTAACTAACACGACTTTCTTTTATATATAAAGAAGATATATAAAGGATAAAAGTCTCGTGTTCAAATGATCCGAAATGACACATATTCAGGGCTTTTTATTTTCGCAATTGCTACTTCCGACTTATTGTATTTGGAAACATAGAGTACCTATCCGTTTAAAACTCTTATGATATGTGGTAATGGGCAGAACATATAACGCGGTAACTAGTCGATTGAGCTAGAAAGTTCTCAAATGGACACCACCAATCGCTCAAAGAGCTAGATGATCTGATGAAAGCTTGTTTACGATGATAACTGTAAGTAAATTTGCAAATATACACCACACCACCAATCGCTCAAAGAGCTACATAGCTAGATGATCCGAGAGCTGGTTTACAGGGACAGCTGTAAATATTTTAGTTGTGATGTTGTCTTACTTGGATATCTCGTAGAGGAAGCGGTCGGCGCGCGCCATGCTGTCCAGCTCGTCCTGGTGCTCCTCGAGCAGCGCGGCCTCCTCCGCGCTCGGCGTGAACTTCAGCAGCTGCTCCACCATGTCTATGGGCAGCTGCTCGCCGCTGTCCATCCGGAGTATGGCACTGGAACGACACAACATAGTTATCAATCCTCGGTGATAATATGAACGGGTAAAGACACTATATGAAAGGTAAAGGAACTATTAAAGGGTAAGGACACTATATTAAAGGGTAATCAACATAGTTATCAATCCTCAGACATAATATGAACGGGTAAAGACACTATATGAAAGGTAAGGGAACTATAAAAGGGCAAGGACACTATATTAAAAGGTAATGACACAATATCAAAAGGTAATTACACTATATGAAAGAGTAAGAACACTTACCCTTTCACATATTTATTATAAGAAATGGTATGGGATAAAATTACAAGATCAGAACGTGCTGAAAGCACGTGCGTCAAGAAGTCCCTGTTTCCCAGCATTGGGAACGTAAAAAAGGGTTATTACGATTTAAAAAAATATTGCTAGACAATTCACACAGTAATATCTAGAGCCCCGTGGTAAGCTCATAGCTTGTGTAACGGGTGCTAGATAATATGATATATATATTTTTTTACATATACTATAGCACCCTGAATTATAGTTAAAAATAGTGTACGTACCGGCAGATCTCTTCATCAGACATCTTCAGCTTGGAGAGCAGGATGGTGCAGTTCTGCGCGCGCCGCCCGTCGATCACGGACAGGATCTTGGTGCGCGGCTTCGAACCCAACTGACGCAGGTCTTCTACTGAACCTTCGTTCTGGAAATACCAATATATATGTTGAATTTTTTGATATGGTTTAGTTATAGGAAAAGACTAGAACGGTATATTCTACGATTATTCAATAATATTTAAAAAAGTTTTAGAAAAACCGTTCTTATCACTTATTGCGTAACAATGAAATTTTCTGAGAAGTTAAGTAAGTACCTAAATGTGAAAGTTAGGTACATGACTCGAAAAAAAAATCCATCTGAAATTTGTCACTTAATTCTTGATAGTGATTGTCTTTTAGAAATAGTGTGAATCGCAAAAAAAAACAGATAAACAAACTCTACGCAAACGTTACTCCACAAAATAATAGTGCACCGTTAACAAGAAATAACACATTATGATAGTGAACATAAATATACCTGTACTCCATTCTTCTGATACGCGCAAAACATCTTATCAATAGAGTGCAGATCGATCGCATTATACAACTTAGTATCATCCAACTCTTGCCAGATAGTTCCATGTAATTTTGCGTCGGGCAGTTTGCTCCAATTGAAGCTTTTCAACGGATTTCCTGGAGTCGGGACGTTCTTCTTTGTCTTTGGTGCTGAGGGGGCGGGAGGGGGGTTCAAGCCGAGGGGGGCGGGTGGTGGAGGGGGGAGAGGGGCGAGAGGAGGGGGTATTGGGCACAGGGGCGGTGGGGGCGGAGGGACACTGCAGGTTTCGATCACGGCGCTCTTTAGGTTGCTGACCTGAAATTAGAGTAGTTGAAACTAGAAATCTTAAACAAATGTTCGTATTAAGAAAAGGTATTACAATTATTCTTCTTAGGGAGGTATATACATTCTGAAATGTTTAGAATTGAACTAAACGGAAACGTGATATAAATATGCTCAAAATGTCAGAATCCGTAACTAAAGTTCAAAATATGCATAAGACCAATTACAACACATACAAGTTACGCGGCATCTCGAATTCATATTAATATATAAGTACCAGCTATACAATTATTATGTGCCGAGTTTCTAACAAATCTTTTGTGAGGTATAATCATTAACATTCTAAAATGTATGTAAATGCACTTGTTTTTATTACCTTAGCGTCATCTGGTATGCTTCCTTCACTGACTAGTTTTTCAAACCTGGCCCTTTCCACTCTCTCTTGATTTAGCTGAGAATACAAAAAAAGTAAATATTTTTTTCTTATAAACTATATTGGTAGGAATTTTGACACACATTTATTTGTTTAGTTTAAAAATTACTTAAACGTTATTTAGATAAAGATAATTTATAAAATAACGATGATGATGATGATTATACCCAAACCAGGCCGATAAAGGCTGATATATTATGACTTTAAAATGATTAAAAATAAATATCATACAACCACCGTGTGTGTTTGCCCCATAAAATAACCCCATAGCTTAGTACGCATTTTCATATACCTGATATTTGTCCTACAATGTTCGTTTAAATTATTGATTATACGTTAAATTTCAAAGATATCTGTAAATTTATCCGTAGACATCTGGCAACATTAGGTATTGAAAAGATGAACCCCGTTCTTTTCCCTCAGAGAGTAACCCCCTATATAGTACCGCATTTCCAATGTGTTGTCCCCTTTTCCCCAGAAAGTAATCCTATACGTTAGTAACGCATTACCATATAACTAATGGTGTTGTCCGCTTTTCCCCAGAAAGTAATCCTATACGTTAGTAACGCATTACCATATACCTAATGTAATGTCCCCTTTTCCCCAGAAAGTAATCCTAGACGTTAGTAACGCATTACCATATACCTAATGGTGCTGTCCGCTTTTCCCCAGAAAGTAATCCTATACGTTAGTAACGCATTACCATATACCTTATGGTGTTTTCCCCTTTTCCCCAGAAAGTAATCCTATACTTTAGTAACGCATTACCATATACCTAATGGTGTTGTCCGCTTTCCCCAGAAAGTAATCCTACACGTTAGTAACGCATTACCATATACCTAATGTGTTGTCCGCTTTTCCCCAGAAAGTAATCCTATACGTTAGTAACGCATTACCATATACCTAATGTAATGTCCCCTTTTCCCCAGAAAGTAATCCTATACGTTAGTAACGTATTACCATATACCTAATGGTGCTGTCCGCTTTTCCCCAGAAAGTAATCCTACACGTTAGTAACGCATTACCTGATGCTCAAGCTGCGTAGCTCTATGCGCGGCGGCTCTGAACCGTTCTGTGGACTCCATATGAGCGGCGGTCTCTTTTTCCAGGCGGTCCTTCATCCTGCCCACGACATTCTCTAATTCTTCCTTCTCTTGACTCTGCTGGTCCACTTGCTTCTCCTGTTATTGTTAGTGCATGCTTGTTATTATCTAAGCTTTGAGTAAAGCTTGAAATGGGTTTGGTTTGTAACACCTGTTTGTCGATGTGTTTTCTCAGAAATAGTTAAATGTATGACTTAATTCATTTTGTACAACGGGAATTACTCACGTATTTACAAAAAAAAATGTATGTAAATACGTGAGTAATTCCCGTTGTACAAAATGAATAGTATAACTCACGAAAATTTTGAAAGTATGTATGACTTAAGTTTGAAAATCAATACATACATAGCTTTCGTTTTGAAATGGTTTGTCATTCGGTATATATTTCGTGATGAATTTAATAAAATTTATGAATTTTATTCATCATCATCAACATAACAACCCATATAACGTTAACGTCATTTTAGTTATAATTTCGAAAAATAAAAGACAAAAAGGTTTGTCTTGTGGTCATCACAGATAATCACACATTGAAGCGCATATTTAATGTTTGTGCAAATGGGCGTGTAAAATCAAATCACAATTACTAAGTTTAAATTGCATTAGCTTTTTACTATTTAATAGACATAGATATCGCCAATAACTATTTCATATCAGTTTGATTACCTATCACAGGTGTTACAAACCCAATGTTGTAAATGATAACATTTGAACCTTAACCTATGTTGCAATTAAACCTGTAAACAAGGCTTTGTACCTTTTACCTCAACTGAGTCGAGTTAAAATAGGAATTACATGAAAAGCTGGTAAATCATGATCTCCGACAAATAACCAAATGTGAAAGCAGATGATTTAATAACGATGTATGTTTAAATATTCCAGAACTTTATATTAAGTAATTCATTCGGTGATTCCAAAACCGTTTAGATTGTGCGCCTAACCAATATAACATAATATAAAATATATGTACTTAAATGTATTATTGTTTATTTAATGAGGGTAGTTGTGGGTTTTTACATACCTTTTTGGCCAATTCAGTGGCGAGATCACAGTTTTCTCTTTCAAGACTCTCTGCTTTAGTTCTTGCCGCGACTAATTCTTCTTCTTTCGCTAAAAGATGGACTATCTCGCCTACGTTTATCTCCAAAGGCGCAACATCGGGGTCGTATATCTGTAGAAGATAACAATATATTAAAACTTACATAGAGATATAAAAATTGATGAAAATATGAAATAAATAAAAAGGTATAAATTATTCTAAAGTCTTATACTCAGTGTCTCGAGTACACAAGGACTTCTCTCTTGACGAAGTTTGCCGGTTTCCTCACGATGTTAGCTTTCACCCTTAGAGCACGTGTTTCTTAACCACACATCAGTTTATCAAGAAGGAAAATCCAGAGGCGGCGTTTGAACCCAAGGCCTTCGGAATGAAAGTCGACTGTGCTCCCAATTAGCCAACAATGGCATTTATTAATATGGCATAAGTTGATTGGTTTCTTGTCTCAATTTCGATACATGGTCAATATTCTAAAACTGAGTTCAACGGACTGATGACCAAATAATCAAACAACTATAAAGCTAGAGAACGGGTGCTATATTTTCGAGTATGAAATTTAATTTAAATATTTCACCAACTTACATAATACTTGTTATAATTAACGACAGGCCACCACCGTAATTTTCTAGTCATATTTAATTTATTTAGGCACACATCCGCACAAATGAAACCTTTGAAATAAATGTTTAAACCTAAACCGGCTATCATGTTTACGTCTTAAGATTTATCCTCAAGCGCTAATTTATTATACTACCTATAAATAAATTAGGAAGCTATTTGCTACACGTGCAAATGTTTTGCTAATATTTATATTTGCTGCATATCTAAATACCTACATAATTATTTCCAGACATTAAACTTAATATAATTAATAATAGTACATAACATTGACTCAACTTCAAAATTAACTGAACTTCCAAGAATAGTATCTCTAATATGTCTGTAAGGAAGGTTACTTTAACTATTGCGGAGTTTCAAAAGAAAGAGGCATAAATAAAGAAATTTTATTATAGTATAGTATAAACCTGACACCGATATCATTTTTAATTATTTCAAAAAAGTTTTAAGAATCACGATCAGTGACTAAACTCTACATACGTTAGCGTAGTTAAAAAAGTCACTAAGTATATATGTCTGCCCGTCCCTATCCATGCTTCTAGCTTCTTATGGACTACGTAAAGGATTTAGATGCGATTTTTTGAAAAGGTAGAGTGAGTAAGATGAAACTTTACAATAAGAAAAAGGTACCCGAATTACACCGGCTCGCTAGTCTATAATGATAAATGTTGGTAGTTTCCTTTCCCATTCGAGACCAAAGTTTGGTTAGTATCTTGTATTTATTGTTTACAATTAAATATAAATATTGCTGGAAAATTCACAGAGCGATGATGTCGCTCTGTGAATTGTCCACCTAGCACCTAGCTTGTCCTAGCCCCGTGATAAACTCGAAGCTTGTGTACATACATAGATATAATATTTTTTGAAAAATCAATCTCACCTTAGTAGTGTCGCTGGTGGATCCTTGTTCGCTGCCCTGCTCGCTGTTGGCGCGGCTGCCCGCGGCGGGCTGCTGCAGCACCACTTGTTGCACGACGCGGTCCAGCAACAACCAGTGTTGCGACTGCGGGTTGTACTCCACTGAAAGATTACAACATCATATTACACTCTTATCCTGATCAGTAGTATATTTTCTTCATCCCTTCGCAAATAGCGAATAGAAATCTTTTAACAAGACACAAGCAAATTACTTAGTTTGGGGCTCATTGTAATTGTTAAATTATAAAATGAAAAACTACACTGTCATCTTCATCTCGCTAGGGCCGAATGCGGACAACAATTCGGGACGAACGGGGATTTTTTTATGCGGGCAGATTATCACGGGACGAATGTGGCCTAAATCAAATATCTTCTTAATATCCACATAAGAGACTCAGAGATTATGCAGATTGTGTAAATACATATAAGTCCCGAGACAGGAATTGAACCTGCAACCACATTTGTCGCATGTGGACTTAGTAAATACATATTTGTCTTTAGGCAGGAGTTGAACCTGCAACCTCCTTTTTCGCAGGTGGACTTCCCCGCCCCTTCATAGATCATCACAAAATTATAAAAATTAAAAGTAAAAGTAATGGTAATGCACTTACAAGGTAATAGAAGCAGATGTTCCAACAACGACATCAAATGCGGGTAGGCCGCGGTGTGACTGAGCTTCCGTCTCAGCAGCTCAAACATGGACGCGGCACTTTTCGTATCAACGTGTTCCTTGTCGAATCTTCGCGCTAGTTCCCTCTCGTCCTCCAATCGAACCATCTCGAAGAATTCAATATGGCGGTCGAGCGTTTCGTTCTCGTATTTTCGGAGTTTTTCGATCACTGAAAATTAATGTTAGTTAGTTAACAACGGGAATTAAGAACGTATCTACAAGGAGTTAAAACACTCGATGTTGCGACCAGAGCAAGTTTGTGGTCGACACGTCGAGTTCTAGATACAATGTTGTAGTTTGTTTTAAATAGAGCATTTTGTCCTTGTAATTCAATAAAAATGTTCTTCAGGTTACGAGCGGGCTAGGCAGTTCGTCTAGATTCTAGATCTATTAGCTCAGTTTCTCGGAAATTACTTTTTTTTGTTAACATTTTAAATTATCCCTTTTGCAAAGAGCTGTAAGTATAATAAATTAATGTAGATAAATTATGTAGAAGATCATAATAAACACGATATTTTAATACCTATACATAATATATAACTTTTTAAACTATCATGGTTTTTAACTATATTTGAACAAGAAACGGGTAACATACCATGATTTAATTGTTTTTGAGTTTTCCGATATTTCGACACTGTTGCAAGCGCCATGTTCACGGACAAACTGATGACACCGGCGGGGCGGCGGGTAGGCAGACCGTTATTGACAAACGAAACGATCTACCCTCTTCCTGAGTCTTTTATTGCGAGTTTGATTGTCACTGTCACTACCACCTGTTTCATTCACGAATGCAAGTCGATCGCGACATACTACACTCACCGTGTCTGGCCGGACGGCCGGCAATACACTTTTATGATTTTTGCATAACTCCACCACAGGTTTCCACGTTCCAGACAACTGGAAGCCATCTTCTCGATTAAAGTTTCTGTGTTTGGTAATCTCAATGGCCTCCTGAACCAATCTTGGTATATAGAATCTCTCCGTTGAGATTACTTGGGGGTTATGCAATTCGATCCAGTGATTTGAGCCAGACTCTAATAGGTGTTGAGCGATAGCTGACTTGTTGACATCTGCGTTTTTTACCGCTCTTATATGTTCCCCTATCCGACACGCAATAGTTCGTTTTGTTTGACCTATATAAGAACTTCCACAACTGCAGTCAACTTTATATACACCCGGTTTATCCAGTGGGAATCTATCTTTAGGTGTTCGCAGGAGATTCGATATCTTTTTCAGTGGTGTGAAAACTGTCTTTACGGACGATTTCTGCAAAATATTTGCTATTCTGTCCGTCACACCTTTGATATATGGTAGAAAGGCTGGTCTACGTTCCACCATACACCTGCGCACTCCGGGGGATGACCGTGGAGGTAGTGTACGTCGCTTGTAGCCATTTCGTTCAAGGACCTCTTTAATGTGAGCCAGTTCATCGGCTAAATACCCACTGTCACATAAGTCGTACGCTCGGTTTGTTAGCGACGTCACCACAGAGTTCAGATGTCTCGGATGGTGGTGTGAAGTTGCATGGAGGTACTTGTCTGTATGTGTCGGTTTTCTATAGACACTGTGACCCAAACTTCCGTCCCCACGTACACTCACCATGACATCCAAGAAAGGTAAACATCTATTGCTCTCTAACTCATATGTAAACCGGATCTTGCTGTGAATGTTATTTAGATGTTCTAACAAAATTTCCGTTTCCGAACTATTTCCTCCCAAAACACAGAAAACGTCATCCACATATCTCTTCCACAACTTGACTTGGACAGGGCTTGACATAATGGCAATGTTTTCAAAATACTCCATCCAAATGTTAGCCAAAACCGGGGCAATTGGACTTCCCATGGCTACTCCATCAATTTGGAGGTAGTATTGGCCTCTGTATATAAAGTAATTAGTGGAGATAATATGACGCACCAGCTCCACGTATTCCTTGGGGATATCCTTACTATTCACAATAGCCTCCACAACACTTATACACTCTGCGACAGGAACATTAGTGAAGAGGGATTCTACGTCAAAACTGACCATCACCTCATTCTCTTCCACCTGTGTCTGCTCCAGTATTTCAACGAAATGTCGCGAGTCCTTAACAAAGGAAGATGTATGTCCTACGGTCGCCTGTAACACAGATGCTACGTGTTTTGCTAGCTCATAAGTAGGTGAGTTAATTTGACTCACGATTGGCCTTAGCGGAGCACTCTGCTTGTGTACCTTCGGAAGGCCATACAACTTAGGAGGATCAACGTTCCTGGGTCGCAATAGGTACTTGGTGACCTCATCCCCGATGGCGTGTTCACATTGTTTTATTAAGCTCCGAGTACTACGCTGTGTACGTGCAGTGGGGTTGTAAGAAACCGGTTTGTATGTGCTAGTGTCGTTCAATAAGCCTTGAATTTTGTTATTGTAGTCGGTGACGTCCATAACTACTGTGGCATTCCCTTTGTCAGCCTTTAAAACCAGAAGTTCATCGTCGTTACGAAGATCCCTTAACGCATTAAGCTCTTCCCGGGTAATATTAGGCTTAGGCGGTTTAGCCCTCCTGAGCACTCCCGACACATCCTGTCTAAGGCACTCTGCGTTATTTGAGGGTATTTTATTGGCTCGAATAACTTCCTCGATGTTTCCGATAATGCTCTCATATGGAATGCGTACTGTAGTAGGGGCGAAATTCAAACCTTTCTCTAACGCTATGGCGGCTGATTCACTTAAAACCTTTGTAGATAAATTTATAACCGTTCTCGTTTCTTTTGGGTTATCGATAAGACTAGGTACAACCCTACCTTGTTTATAACATAAGGTTTCAAACTTACGACACAGTTTCGCCTCATTAAGTTCTCCTGAGCGTTGGGCCTGAAGATAGGTTATTCTGTCACACAAATCAAAATCCGTAACTGTTAATGACTCACTGCATGATAGGTGAACACTATAAATGTCACTTTGCATTGAATGAAACAGGCTCGAATCTCCTGCGAACACCTAAAGATAGATTCCCACTGGATAAACCGGGTGTATATAAAGTTGACTGCAGTTGTGGAAGTTCTTATATAGGTCAAACAAAACGAACTATTGCGTGTCGGATAGGGGAACATATAAGAGCGGTAAAAAACGCAGATGTCAACAAGTCAGCTATCGCTCAACACCTATTAGAGTCTGGCTCAAATCACTGGATCGAATTGCATAACCCCCAAGTAATCTCAACGGAGAGATTCTATATACCAAGATTGGTTCAGGAGGCCATTGAGATTACCAAACACAGAAACTTTAATCGAGAAGATGGCTTCCAGTTGTCTGGAACGTGGAAACCTGTGGTGGAGTTATGCAAAAATCATAAAAGTGTATTGCCGGCCGTCCGGCCAGACACGGTGAGTGTAGTATGTCGCGATCGACTTGCATTCGTGAATGAAACAGGTGGTAGTGACAGTGACAATCAAACTCGCAATAAAAGACTCAGGAAGAGGGTAGATCGTTTCGTTTGTCAATAACGGTCTGCCTACCCGCCGCCCCGCCGGTGTCATCAGTTTGTCCGTGAACATGGCGCTTGCAACAGTGTCGAAATATCGGAAAACTCAAAAACAATTAAATCATGGTATGTTACCCGTTTCTTGTTCAAATATACATAATATAGTTGGTACAAAAATTATTGTTTTTAATGTAAAAAAAAAAAATATTCAAGTATTATTTCGAAAATCATAAATTCATTTTAATAAGCCAAACATAAAATTAAAATAAAATACATAAGAGGAAAACCGCAGCAAGGTTGTCTCAAACTATAAATTACCTATACAATAAATTGCAATATTTTGAATTTCCGGGCATGAGTACTCATACATAAACATTGTCGTTTTTACAATTTAATTAGCTATATATTCTTTAATGGTGATTCAACATGAGAAATAGTTACTTGCATCATAATAATACTCTTGTCTTTGCCTTAGCTTAAGACTTATTTATTATTGCAGTTTGCTATTGCATTTCGAATAGGCAACAATTATTAAATCAAAATATAAAAAAATACATTTCCAGTTATTATAAGGCATTTAAATAATAACATTACAACTACAAACGAAACAAACAAAGATAATATTTTTTCTTTTAATTTATAAAGGCATTCTTAGCCTTGTTGTACGGAAAACTTATCTTAAATCATAAAATCATAAATACTTTATTGTACACAAAACAGACATTACAAACATTTGACAAATAAAATAACATTCACAATGGGTGTGCTTAACCCTTAAGAGTTTTCTAACAGCAAACCTAATATAGTAATAACATTAACATAGAGGGGAGATTGGCTTACCTGGTTGTATGCCCATCATAAGGAGCTCGTATCTCAGATGTAGCCTGAACTCCAGGCTATCCTCGCCAGGACCATAGTTAAGTACAGCATTGACGAAGGACATAATGGCTGTCTTGAGACCTAGGTCATCGCGGTAAGCCCCGGTACTTCGGTCTAGTTCATTCACCACGCCTTGGAAGCGAGCACGTTCACCCGCGTATTTTTGGTAGTGGAGCATTGCTTCTAACACCTTTAATTTACATTTGATTAACAAAACATAATAATTTATAATAATAATAGATTTGAGAAAGATTGTTACTTAAAGTGAAATCAAGTCCATTATCCAATAAAAAAATCCCATGATTTTATTATAAACTAAAGCATACTGTGTATCACACTAAATAATCACTAAATACTATGTGCTCAGTATAGAATGAATCCTCGAAAACCATTCTTCGTTTAAACTTAGCATAAGTATGAATCCCAGAAAACCATTTTTTCAATAAAACAATCTACGTTAAACCATTTTTCAATAAACTTCAAATTACGAACTTTAGCGAAAATATCTAAAAGCAGTGCATTATCTAATATACAATCTACCTTCTTGTGACCTCCTGGTACAAGACAGACCGCCCCCAAGATCTCCAAAGCGGCTACTTTAGTCTTCACGTTCTCAGTATCAAGCGACTGTGCGATTAGATCGATGCTGGTCGGGTGTGCTAGCACGTGCGCGCGACCAGTCTGCAATTGATAGGGAAATATTACATCAGTAGTTTCTATACCGGAGACATTAGTATCAATATTTCGCTACAAGAGATTCAACAGTATCTATTATCTATTAACTATAAAAACTATCGCGGTTAGATACATTTGGGAACGGGATAACAAACCTTTTTTACATTGGAAACTGTTGACCAAATCCAACGTGAAAAAGGTTTGTGGATTTCCCGTTTATCCTAATATGAATCTATTAACGTTTAGGAAGATATTTTACCAACTGTTCCGCTAACCATCACCAGATCTACATACTTTTTCTTGGCCTTTTTTCTAGTCTCCTTGTATTGGGAACTTATACATGTAGTATATTTATCGTGTACATCCTTGATTCTAGAGTATTTTATGATATTCACCAGACCGAAATGCCAACTCTGTTCGTTCATATCTTGTCATTAGTAGCTAAATATGTCTAAACGCGTTTGTTCCATTAAAAAAAAAGAATAAACATCTAGTCATAGGAACAACCTATTCCAGTAGAATATATCATTCAGCTTGTACCTAAGGAAATTTACTGTAACTTACAGAGTTGTTCATCAGCGCTTTGATCCCCGCAATGAGGTTATGTCTCGTGACGGCATCATCCCTGGGCGCTCGCTGCAAGGCGTCCAACAAAGCGCCGAGGCCTCCTTGCTTGATGAAGCGGATCACGAAGCTGTGCGCTCGCGTGCGAAGCGCAGTCTTCAGACCGTCGACTAGAGCGCAAGCTTCGGCGGGCGCCACCCCTTCGGAGGAGGCAAAGGCCTAGAATACATAGATATTATATTAGGTGTCAGTGTTCAGATGGCAGATGACAGGGAAAATTGAAGTAGAAAATAAAGAATTAAGAATTTCAGACACAGAATCAGGTTCACTTGGCTTTAACTTGGCGTTCGTTCGTTGTACATGCCAATCAGACAGCAGTTATTGTGCTACTTGCTACTCGTTATCTTTCTAAAACTATAATTTCCACTATAATCCTCCACCTTCATTATTCGCACTGCTAAAGTTTGGAAGCGTTTCCTGTTGCTGTTTTTCCTAAAACTTATAAGCTGGGTCTCTCCTATAGAGTGAATAGGTAGAGAAGGAAGATCGCAAGGGCCTAACTCTAGAATAATTCTAGATCCTTGCGATCCATCTTCGGCCACATCGACACTTTCCATCAGGTGAGATTTGGGTCAATACATAGATGTAAATAATTAGATTCGCCCCTACACCAAAAACTGTGTCATTGTGTTTGACATAACATACACAACCAAGCCTGTGAAAATAGTTTCATATCTTTTTCTACCACGATATTTGCAGAAACTACTTTCTTTTTCGTTTGATTCCAACTGCGCAAACTAGCTCACCTAAACTTGGCAACAAAAGGGGCGCGGACTCACTATGGAAAGGGTCTATCTAACTATTTACATCTATGGGTCAATATAAATAAGGAATATCTTACATCAGCAATCTCATTGAGCGCCTTGATATAGTCCTCGACCTGCGGCGCGGTCGCCAGCGGCATCACCTGCCCCGGCGGCGGCCGGCGGCTGCAGTAGATCTGCCACTTCTTCGCCGCCGGCAGCGCCATCATGGCGGCCTTGTTCACTGCTGTCAGATCTAGTTCCTCCTGTGGACAATAGAAACTAATGTCAAGAACAGTATCACTTTAATTCACCACTTCTTGTTTGTTAGTTTGAGATCCCGTTAATTTAATCACTGTCAATTTACGTATATTTATGGACTGTTAATTGCTTAATGGGATGTTAAACTAACAAACAGAGATTGGTGAAATTAGGTCTAAACCAGCATAATAACAATTAAAATAATCAGATGTGTTTGGTAGTAAATAAATGTTTATTTACTATCAAACACACATTAAGGAAAAATACATAATACACTACTATACAAATACGAAACAAAACATGTAGAAATAAATTAAAATAATATAAGGGAGAATGTGTGCTACAGCAGTAAATAGGTTACGCTACGGCTCAGCATTGTCATCACATCACTAGGTTACCAGTGAACGCAGATATTCTGCCGCGTCCTCATAGTCAAAAGATTTTATGAGACACATAAGTAATAATCTTCTAAATTATAATAACATTTCTGTAATTATGGATATAATATCACTGGACAATAGCAACATCTAACTGTTGTTACGGGAACTAAATATAATAACTAACAGGGTAAACATTAAAAGTAAAGAAACTAGTTAATTCCTTAACGGCAAGGCAATCAAGATTGGAAGCATTCTAAGAACGGAAATACGGATGTAGGCACGTTCCGGACAAGTTTCCATTTTAATGCATTTAAAACAAATTAAAGCGCACTGTTCCTTATAAGGGTCGGGTATTTAGGACATCTGGAACTAGATGGCAAGATAAAAATCTTGTTTTAACTGTGTCAAATAACACTGCCTAAAATAGAGCCGAAAGATGTTAGTTACGAGTAGTTTACCAATGCAGCAATGGTGTCAAATTCTTTATTTCGCAATCGTATCTCTTAAATACTTAGTGTTAGTATCGGAATTTCAATGTTTATAAACAATATTGTTATTTTAAATCTGACCTCTCTAGTTGATACTGTGAAGATAATTAACAATCATTGTTAATGATATCTAGTAAACAATACTCTTTAATTAGTATAGTACCCTTTTCTAAATACCACACAAAAATCTACCAATCATTAAAAAAGAATTACTGTTAATAGCTTTGAACAAAATATCTTTGCCTTAAAAATATCACTACAAAAACATATACATATGTATTTTGAGAATAAGATCACAGAAAACTTAACTAACGTGTAGATAATAAAGATTTTTTATATCAGAAGCTATTAGGTGTGGATTCTACACCACACCTAACTTTATACATATAATCCAGATTGAAAGTTAATTGAAAAGGGCGGTTAAGCATCAGAGATCGTTACTCGTTAGATAGCAGTGATGGCTGTCAGAGAATAGGGTGTTCTAGATTTCAAGGCAGAAAGAAACACCGTCGTCTACGGCACGATAGATTTATGAACATGATGTCTAACAAGAAAAGCCAATGTCTGCTTTAACGAAGCTGTTTTTGTGGAAGTAAACAAGTCGCAAGTAATATTAGAAATCTGCTAAATGTTCTAACTAAACTATAAAGCCCAGATCATACAAAATAAAATAATAATTTAGCCGATGAACTGGCTCACATTAAAGAGGTCCTTGAACGAAATGGCTACAAGCGACGTGCACTACCTCCACGGTCATCCTCCGGAGTGCGCAGGTGTATGGTAGAACGTAGACCAGCCTTTCTACCATATATCAAAGGTGTGACGGACAGAATAGCAAATATTTTGCAGAAGTCGTCCGTAAAGACAGTTTTCACACCACTGAAAAAGATATCAAATTTCCTGCGAACACCTAAAGATAGATTCCCACTGGATAAACCGGGTGTATATAAAGTTGACTGCAGTTGTGGAAGTTCGTATATAGGTCAAACAAAACGAACTATTGCCTGTCGGATAGGGGAACATATAAGAGCGGTAAAAAACGCAGACGTCCACAAGTCAGCTATCGCTCAACACCTATTAGAGTCGGGCTCAAATCACTGGATCGAATTGCATAACCCCCAAGTAATCTCAACAGAGAGATTCTATATACCAAGATTGGTTCAGGAGGCCATTGAGATTACCAAACACAGGAATTTTAATCGAGAAGATGGCTTCCAGTTGTCTGGGACGTGGAAACCTGTGGTGGAGTTATGCAAAAATCATAAAAGTGTATTGCCGGCCGCCCGGCCAGATACGGTGAGTGTAGTATGTCGCGATCGACTTGCATTCGTGAATGAAACAGGTGATAACAGTGACAGTGACATTCAAACTCGCAATAAAAGACTCAGGAAGAGGGTAGATCGTTTCGTTTGTCAATAACGGTCTGCCTACCCGCCGCCGCCGGTGTCATCAGTTTGTCCGTGAACATGGCGCTTGCAACAGTGTCGAAATATCGGAAAACTCAAAAACAATTAAATCATGGTATGTTACCCGTTTCATATTCAAATATAGTTAAAAACCATGATAGTTTAAAAAGTTATAAAATAAAATAAATTGTATCTATTCATCATAAGTTATTATAACGCTAAAATAATAAATATAACAAAATGAAAATTTGCTGGATTATGCGATAAATTTTAAGCAGCTTCTCAGAGTAGACCTTATAGAGATTCTGAGATCGTTGATTCGTCTTAATTCAACGATAACCGCAAAAGAAGCACAAAGTCAACCAAACAGAAGTGATCAACAATCAAACCTAACCGCATAATTAAAGCATGATTTAGCACATTCATTAATCATAATTCACATGCCAGCAGCACCAGACGCAACAGTATACATAACAGGTAGAACAAAAGCTAATCTTTCTAGCACTTTCATTCAGGCGTGATTTCGCAAGAAGTAACGAGTAGGTGATATAATTGTTAGACTGCCCTCCGGTGTAATTATAGAGAATCGTCTTTGTGTTCAAGCTTGTTTGATTACGTCCGTTGTTATAGTAGGAATGTAGCTTAGAAAATTTAGAGAAAATAGAATGCAAGATCGCTTCAAACTTGCGATGCTTCGTTTTGAGTACTGAAGTGGTATATAATGTTATCTCTATATATAATGTTATAAGCTATTATCTTTTTTATCAAGCTAGCTTGATTATCCCAATCGGAATTTAACACTATCTGTACCCATGACATACGTTCGTACCTACGGCGCAATGTGGCGGTGCAATGCGGGGTTTGAACCAACGAGCTTCGGAAAAAACATAAACTCCCTAAAACTGAGCCAATGAGCATTAAATAAGCATGTTTCTAAACAAACATAGAAACCTAAAAAATGCCACAAACAACTCAAACAAGAAACCATAACAGTACAAACAAACAGTGAAGCTAAACGCATCTCAGTGAAGAAAGCAAAGAATAATGTTAAGAATAGTGAGGGACTGATGACCGTGACAGAAAGACAAACAGATCCACGATGGTGATTAATGCTTAGTTGACTTAGGACAGCCGAGGGCTTTGTCCGTTTGTAGCCACATGTAAACAACTTTCTAACTTACGTGGAATACGCGATAACGTGTGAGGATTCATTTTGAATATGCCAAAGAACATTTTAAGGGTGACTTTTTATCTTTTCTGACCTGAAGTTTTACCAATTAAATAAAGGATACTAAACATCGTTACCTAGATTCACAAATGTTTAAAATCCAGTCCCTTTGACTCTCACGCACTCATTAAGAAATATTTAAAATTTTAGGCCAGCCGTTTCTATAAAGTATTTTTCTTGCAACCTAGCTCCGGGCATGTAAGTGCAGTGTTTAAGTAAATTGCCTTAATTAGAGATACAATTATGTGAGGTTGTTGACCTTTTTCGTTCAGGTGACAATATTATGCGATGAGATATTCATTTGCCTTAATTAGAGATACAATTATGTGAGGTTATTGACCTTTTTCGTTCAGGTAACAATTATGCGATGAGATATTCATAACGGACAGATAAAGGCAACTTTCAGTTCATTTTCACAGTAAACTGGGTGATATTACTCTTTTACTTAGCTCGTATTTTCCCAATTTTGGGCAAAGGCCTACTCTATCTCTGTCCAGCAATCTCTATCTAGAGCAGTTTGCAAATGCTTTTGTAGCCGACCTATTCTTTGACTTCTTGTCGGGCTCTAGGCTGTACCTTTCAGTTACCCGATTACTTATTTTGCGATGCGCTATCCATTAACACATCCATAATAATAAGGCTGATAGCAAGTTATACGTCTCCCTAATTCTCATTATAACAACAGGCAAGGCGCCACCTGCTAAATATTAAAACAATAGCCAGACAGACTCACGAACGATAAACATACATTATTGTCTAGACGAGTTGCTGAGATAACAACCGTGAGACAGACCGCTAAAGATGCCATTAGTAAGTTCACTAGATAGGTAAACCTTTTAACTGCTCCCTGTGTATTTTATAAATATTGAAGAACATATTGATATCCAACTTTATACTTTATTACTTTTTGAAGTCTTAATTTATAACCACAAAAACATCAATAGTTTCTAAGAACAGTAATTGACATTAATTTAATACTAGAAATACGGATAAACTAGCTTTACAAATTACTGAAGTATGTAGCTTACATAAGGTTAATATATATTTTAAATATCTGGCAGATAAGTTACGGATAGGCTATATCTGTAACTGGAGAAACTGGCCCTAAATATTTTAATTGAAAACAAATCAAGTAAACTAATTATAAGCTCAACGCATGTCTCCAATTTCCTTCGAATTAAAACGCCGTTGACAGTTTAATTACTGCCATAAAGATAACCATAATATTCATTCCAGTGCCACGTTATTCATAAAATAAATACATTTATACCAAGAGTCATGTTAATCAGAGTTTTATACATCAGTTAGCGTAAATCTAGTTCATAACAGGTAAATTGGATCCCTACAAATTAGAAGGGTATATTTTTTATTATTATTTTCTTTTTGAGAATACTAAATAAGAAAAGGCTTTACAAAATTGACTAATTACATAAATGCTCATTAAAATACTCTCATGCTCAAACAGTATAAGGAATGTTCCACTTGCCATACCTTCTATAAGAATGCAGGAACTGATTATTGAATAAAAACAAACAAAGAAACTAAGCAAGGACCATTCTAAAAGAATTAGCATCAAATAGTCTATGACATAAACAAGGCAGTGCCGTGAAAACCTGGTGACCTTTGCATGTAAGCAGTCGGTAGCATATTCTGAGGTGTTGATAGAAGGTACACTTCGCATATCATAATTACATAATTTAACATACGATCATATTATATGGTTAAAAAAGCATTTATAAAGCGGGCAAAGCCGCGGGCGTATAGCTAGTTTATTATAAAACCACAATTCCTAGTACCGTGTAGTTTTGACAGAACTTCCGTCTATAGAAACCGCCTCCAACACTAATAAGGCTAAGTTTAGACTACCCCATTCCAGTATCCTGTCTATCAACGTTAGATATTTCAATCCCGTCGGACATAGACAGTGAGATGGAAAGCGTGAAGCTATCGTATTCCGATACATACAAATGCGTCTGTAAGACTTGCCCGTGTTAAGCTAAGAGCCCTATCATACTAGTTACTAGCGAGCGTGGGTTAAGCAAAGTTGACGCTCAGCGTCGTCGCGTGACCGCTGCGATTTCGGGGCCAAAGTGTGATAATGATATATTTGTAAACTCTGTCAACGGAGTACGTCCTTGTGGCACGCTCGCGACGATCACAGAAACGCCGCGATCAGGCTCGCCTATCTATACCCACGCTCTCAAATCTAAGGGCCCCCGCACACGAGCCACCGGCCACAACCACAAAACGCCGCCACTGGCATATTTCCTGTAATTTTCATACATTTTATATGGACTCGCCGCACACGGTTGGCGCCGGTGGCGGCCACACGCTTCACGCTTCTAGCTTCTCGTGGCGGTGTTTGTGGCTGTGGCGAGTGGCTCGTGTGCGGCGACGGTAAATTGTGAGAAGGCTGTAGGCCGCTTGTAGACGTCCGTTTTTTTCACCGGATAACGGACCGTCAATAAACGGCTATCCTTGTATATGTACATATTTTTTTACCGGATGGATGGACTGCCGTCTATTTGCGTTAGATTTGAACTGGTAGTCAGAGATTCCACACGTGTGAAATGTCGAATAATAAGAAAAAAAAACTCGTATTGGCCTACTATTTGTACAAGAAGAAACAAAAACAAATAGAAAAACGTAAAAGGTCATCGTGGGTTCATCCTATATTATTGGAAAGGGAAAAATATATAAAGTACAGGCCTATTATCAACCAAACTTATTAACAATTCCATGTCAATATCACCCATTTTTAAAAGAACGCAGGGTAGACGGCACTCAATCAATAGAAAACGGCAATACGTCCGGCAGCGTCAACACGCACCAATACACTGGCGTGGATGACCGCTCTTTCTTACACCGGGCCGGTGTCCGTCGCGCCGAGGGCGAGCGGTGATGCATCCGGCGTAAATTGTTCGCCGGACCGATGTCCGGTGCATGTACACACATTCATTATAATTCATACACCACCGCGAATCCGGCAAAAAACACGGTCCGTTATCCGGTGAAAAAAACGGACGTCTACAAGCGGCCTAAGGGTGCGCCTGGAGAGAGCGGATAACCTCTGATTACTTGGTTAGCTGGTTTTGAATAGGAATGAGATAAAATTATAAGAAACCTTATCAATGCTGACTGTACTTCGTAAGTGATTTGAGTTGATAAGTGGTTGAATACTAAATTCACTTTCTAAAACGAAGTCTAATAAATTAGCTCATGTGTTGCCAGGAAATGCGTCCGTTGATTAACGATGACATGCAAACGTCAAGCCGGTACGTATAACAAAGTTAACGAATTAAAAGATCATTAACACGAGAATCAAACAACGCAACATTACTTCGGTTGGATTAATTTAATAGACAAAGGAATACAAATGGTAACAAGCTGAAAAAAAAATAGTAGTTCTTGGTCTTGACTTTAAACAAAATCGTGCACTGATTAAAATATCAATAACAATTGCTCACCCAACCAAAATAATGAACTTGATACTTTTGAACTGAGCTACATTCCTACATTCTAAGGATTAAGAAGTATTACAGCTCATGACAAAAGAATAGACTACTCTCGTGACTGGACGAAGGCTGCTCAGAAATTAATTCACGATAACCATTGAATAACTTAGAAGACAATTTATTTCTAGAACACACAGATTAATTAAGTGGATGACCTTTGCATAGCTGATGAAACAAAAACAAAAAGTAAAGTTCAGACACAATGAACGTAGAATATCATCTCCAATTTAACTTTACTTGAGCAGTAGGTATAGCTTTAGGCGTGGAAAACTGAATTATGATTGATGATTAAGTGAAAACGCCAAACACAATTTTGAGAAATCATTAACTCATTGGCAAGTGTGTATGTTTGTGGTGATGCCAATCATGTTGATCTCACTAGAGGTCGGGTGAAAGTCATTTTCGTTTTTGTGCAGTCACTTATGTTGATATGCCTAGATGCATAAAATCATTTTTTTTTAAACCTAAAAATAATTAATAAACTTGTCCAATAGTATCTTTATTTCCGTGAATACTATTTGATACGCCAAAAGCCTTAGTTCATCGATAAAACCACTACAAAGAAAACATAGGTAGTTTTTTATGTGTTTATCAAATATTCCAAGAATGTGTTACTAACGGGTGTCCCAAAAAGAACGCAAGATTTCAATTTGCCGCCATTTTTGTATTTTAGTGCTGGCAACCCTAAAAAATAAACTAATTGACGGCTGAATGATTAGGGTTTGTAAAAATGGCGGGTTATACGAAAGATCGACGCGATTTAATTATTGAACAATATTTTAAAAGTAATGAAAGTTTGGCGGGTACAAATCGGAGCTCGATATCGCGACATGATAACAAAGTTTTTTCTAGCCGAATTAGAGGATATTGATGTGGAAGCAATGTGGTTTCAACAAAACGGGGCCACTTGCCACACAGACAGAGAAACGATGCAATTACTGCATGAAACATTTCCTAGTCGTGTGATCTCTCGATTTGGTGATCAGAATTGGCCCCCTAATTCTTGCGATTTAACGCCTTTAGACTTCTTCTTATGGGGTTATTTGAAGGTCTAAGGTATATGCCAATAAGCCCACAACCACTCATGCTTTAAAAGAGGAAATTCGACGCTGCATTTAAAAAATTCAGCCGCATCTATGCAAAATGGTCATAGAAAATTTTAACAAAAGAGTGTGTATGTGCCAGCAAAGTCTAGAAGGATATTTGCCTGACGTGTTATTCCACAAATAACCCTATTTTATGTATTTTAAGATTTTATGTACAAATATATTGTAACGAAAAAAAAAATGTGTTTTTCATCAATTTCAAATCTTGCGTCCTTTTTGGGACACCCTTTATAAAACAATAAGTAGGTACTTCAGAATCGTAATCTTGCAACAGTAAAGAAAACCAAACATATTCACGTAAAACATAATACTAACACAAACCTAGTAACAGGCAATACAACCTCCATTTGAAAATTATGTATTCAGTCTAGCTAGATACTTGTAATTGTAATGTAAAACACAGTAAAATGACAGTTTAACAATGCCAGAAACGTGGTAGTTTAGCAGACAGTAAACAAGATACACAGTGCACCGTCTAAACTGGTCTAGATTATATCTAGACTGACACAGTAATGACCACCATCCGGCGAGCGGCCATTGAGACGGAGTCTTCAATCGTAACATATCTGTCATCGACACTCGAAGGAAAGGCATTGCATAACACGGGATAAAATTACAGTTCAACTTTACGCAATCGTAAATTAAATAACAAATTGCCCATAAGGCAAGTGCGCGACTGCAGTTATGAGTAACCGACCTACAATTAATTTTTGGAACTTAATGTGCTCTTTTAAATTTAAAACTGGTTGACATCAATTGTCAACACAACACTTTTACTTCCGTTTCAAACTGAAATTAAAACTACAAATACTCGTAACCGCATTCACATAATTACTATCTTAAAAAGCATTAATATGGAAACAAGTCTAATAATAATGATCTTACATAGCTATTCCTATCTAGAAATCTAGCACCCGTAACAAAAGCTTCGAGCTTACCACGGGGCTAGATGTCCCTGTGTAAATTGTCCAGTAATATTTATTTATTTATTGCTGCAAGTTTATTCGCTAATTCTTCTATTTATTTTCATTCGTATTATTTGATCGTTTAGTGAGTTTCATGTCTCAGTTATGTTTATTGAGTAATAAAATGAAGAATTAAATAACTGCCATTTTCATGTGGTATTTTAATAACTTAATTAAATTTTACTGATCGGATTAAGTGGTGAGCATGTAAAACCCCAGGGCGTTAGTGCTATTACATACATACATGAATAAGAAATGTATTTGACGACAAGCATGAATAATTTAAAATAATCACGTTCTGGTCTAATGCGTAGTAAGAAAGATCTTTAGGAACAGATTTATCAGCTTCTTAGTTATACAAATGGAGCTAAGCGTAAGCTGTCAGAACTGGAACACCAAAGCGATATCAATGAAACAATAATTACACACCTCTAGTGAATGAAATAAATTAGTTGTTAAATTACAATAAATCCTCATTTTCCATATATCCAACACAACTTTTCAAATAGATCGAACACTTTGATCTAACGGCTTCTCACTATCACACAACAAGGAAGCGATACAAAGCCTAATCGATAACGATCAATAAAGATTCATATAACAGTTCGATGCCTCCAGCCGCCCGCGCCGCTATAAACACCCACCGGCAACCGCTAACCCAGCAACGGTAACCCAGCCCTATAACCATTATAGTAGAGGAGCTTGAGATAATTTCGAATTTACTCAAGTGCGTGAGATGATGGAATATTAATTTAGATCGAGTTATAAATGGTTTAGGCCTAATTTCACCACTCTCTGTTTGTTAGTTTAACATCCCATAAGTAATTAACAGTCCATAAGTAATTAACAGGGATGTTAAACTAACAAACAGAGAGTGGTGAAATTAGGTCTTAAGGTAATAAAGTTCGTCCATGTAATGGTAAATGATCAGCGGAATAATGTTTTGAATATAATATGATATAAACTTTTAGGAACGCAGGCCTAGAAAATTTACTAATAAGCATTTTTGGTGATAACATCATATTTGAAAAACAAAGTGTCAATAAAAATCTATTTAATATTATATATGAATAAAGATTTATTTATTTTTTTATAAAACGTATAAAAAATAATTAGAGTCTATTATTTATTTCACCCGTATTTCAAATTTTTGGTTCGACGAACTCGAGTAATTTATTTCCAGTTAAGTCAGCTCCCAAACTATAGCCCAGTGAAAGTGCCCGCCAGGTGGCTGCAAGCGTACTCATCTGTCCCAACAACACCTACTGGCCCTGATTTATTGCCCATTCCCAACTTGGCTATTACTGAATGACTATAATCAACGCTGCGATCGATTTGATAAGAATTATCATGTCACGGGGCGTATTTGTTAGATTAATCAATTGGTTAGCTAATTTTTATTAGGATCCCGTTTTATGTTTAAGATTAATATCCATGCTGTGCCGTTCGGTGCCGGCCTAAGAGTAGGACAACTTACTGCGATAATATAGCCCCATAATATAGAATTAGCGTAACCGTTTGGGGTAGTTAGGCCATATTTGTGACTAAAAAATAATTAAATTGCCCTTGCGTCCTATTACTTCATCTTATTTGATTTTATGCGCGTCAGCAGCGCGTAAAACACTTGGTGCGCAGTGGCCTTAAACGATTTATAAGTAATGTCTACGTTGCAAACAATTTCATTTTAAAAGGTGAAGACAGTTTTATGGCTTTCGCAATAAATAGCTTAGATAGACTCACTTCCCTGGGAAATATTGTGACAGAAGCTAGGACAGTAATGATGATAGATGCACGGAATTATGAAACTTATTTATGTTGTTTTGGAATCGTATTGCCGCTATGGAAAACGTTACTACATATAGTAGCTCTGTTGAATCTGAAATAATGCCTAAATTTGAGATAAGTTGATATGAGAACAGCAACTATTTATTTTGCGAATGTTTGTAGGACGTGGGTGAAATATTATTATTTTGACTAAGTCAAAGTTTTTCCAACTTTGTTCTTAACCAGACCAAAACTTGATGAAACCACATAACCGAAAAAAACTTCTTCAAAATACACTTTTCAGTTCGATCAAACAAACTGTTGCTAATTTAGTTAATGCCTATATTTTGTGTAATCGTAGAGTTATTGTTCTGGATTGCATAAGATCTAGCCTAGACAATAAAAGAATAATACAAAATGGTGAGAAAAGTCCCATCACGGATGAACCATAGTACGTTTATTATGACAACCTTTCTTTAATATTATGAGAGGTCTATTATAAAATTTGAACACTTTGAATCTAAAGCAATTGACACCGGCTGAGACAATGTACGGAAATCGCACGAGAAATCATAGCATCCGGAATCCGGTTACGAAGGAGTTTAATTAATAAAGAGTATCTCTAGATGAACAAAATATGCGTTCCGAAAACATCCATCACTCATTACATCATACTTTGTAATTGTCAGTTTGTTTAAATTTTAAAATGCAAATACAATTTCAGTTATGATTCAACATTGTTTTATAAACTTTCCGGCTCAGTACAAATAGGATGACTGCAGGTAGGATTGTATCAACATTAATAACTCTAAAATCATTTCAACTTCAACTGATCCATGAAGTGTAACGGTAAGTTCACACGGAGACAAGATTTCCCGAATCTTATTTTCATCGGATCTGGAAAAAACCGAATGTTGTTCTCATGTGCGGTACGTTCACACGGAGACACGATTTTCTCTACCGAATCGGTTTTTTGCAGGATTCGGTTTAGTGGCCTATGTATTTCAATGAAGGAGTTCACACGAGCATTCGGTTTCAATATACGACAAAAAACCGAATCCTGCTGAAGTTGACATCCGATTGTGCGACTACAAACCGATCCGGTTTTCAATTCTTTTTCCACCTTTTTCAAAAGATTATCAAATGTAGGTATAGGAATTAAAAGTATTAAATTATCATTCAAGGAAGTAGTTAAAAAAAATTTGTGTATCATTCCTTAACTGCTGCATTAGAGTTGTAAAGGCACCAACTGTTGATCTTCTTTGTACTATTGGGTTTAACCACAATCTTTTTCTACGACGCTGACGGCGATAATACCAGTATAGTATAGCAACACTGTTCACGTCCATCGCTTCCAAATCAACGTGTGAGCGCGCTCTTGCGAATACAACATTCGGTTTTTCCAGATCCGATGAAAATAAGATTCGGGAAATCGTGTCTCCGTGTGAACGTACCTACCGTTCGGTTTCAAGATCCGACAAAAAACCGAATCTTCCCCTCGTGTGAACGCATGTATTGAATGCCCTATACCACTGCATCGGATCTGGATTTTGCAGTATCAGTATATACAAACCGGATCGGTTTGTAGTCGCAAAATCGTATGTCAACTTCAGCAGGATTCGGTTTTTTGTCGTATCTTGAAACCGAATGCTCGTGTGAACTCCTTCATTGAAATACATAGGCCACTAAACCGAATCCTGCAAAAAACCGATTCGGTAGAGAAAATCGTGTCTCCGTGTGAACGTACCGTAACAAGGTATTAAGTTACGATGGATGATGGGTTTTCGGAAGTTACTTACGACATTAAAGCGTGAAAACCATTCCATTTATATGGATTTCAACACCAAAAAAAACACCATCTTTAATTACTGAATTCTTCAATATTACCAATACCTACGTTAAAAACCGTCCCAATTGTCGCCAAAAAAATAATAAAAATTGAAAGTGACAATAATGTCACAACTTGGCCGAATAAACTGTTCGAATTGTCGGCGAGCCTGTATAATCCGTATATAACGCTGGCTATAGTGAAGTGTCTGATGAGTAGTGAGATGTACTTACCACTAGTTCAGCAAACTTGGCGTCGAGCTCGTCTTCCGGCGGCATGGGGTGAGTCGGGGTGACCGCCTGCAGCGCCAGCCCCCCCTCGCCCCCCACCACGCAGTATGTGATCTCGGGAGGCTCGTCATTCTGAAAAAAAAAAACAATAATAAGTAAACTATTCCAGTATAGGTTTCCCTGTAATTCGGTGCAAAAGATTTAAGTTAGAAAAGACGCAAAATCTTATTAACAGTTTGTTTATTAGGCACAAAAAATAAATTTTGCATTTAATAATCTATGCCAATATCTCCTATTAAATTGAAGATGAGAAGGATCATAATGGCTAAACTCATCAGAAAATATATATTATGAGCATATAACAGGCTAATGATGGTGTTAACAAATTGGAAAAAAAAACCAAATAAACTGCATAATACTTAACCTACTTAACTAGATTATAAGGAGAAAAGATGAAGACAATTGTTAAGTAGTCTCGAAAACCTCGTTGAAACTTAGTGGTTTCATGGGATGATTGATCAAGTACCGAGAAAGAAATAATAAACGAACAGTAATGCAGCTTCTCAAGCAGGCGAGCCAAGCACCCTCGTATGTTTTACACAAGATATCTGTCAACAACTCATCCCATGTCATCATCAAAAGATTCACTTCAACTTTCACAGAACCATTCTTTACCAACACAATAACGGGCAGACACCAAAATATTGACAATTGAAATTCATACACAACGGAACAATATAATTTAAATTGCAATTACATTAAACTGTCAGAGGTTTTCATTTCATCGCGAATAAATCATCAAGAGAATATAATCTGTTCGCGTAATACTCTCAGAACCAACGCAAAAAAGCAATGATTTAAATTGCTAAGTTGAAAGGAGGAATACAAACTTCCTGCCATAAAAGGTAAAGCAAAATGTGGTCAGTGAGGAAACGGATCTACAGAAAAAACACAACCAACAACACTCACTAGGTGAAGTAAAGTCACTATAATTGAATGTAATGCGTGATTCGTAATTACGCTAACGTCGGCATTTAGAGACATTTCCGATTACTCTCATTACTGCAGTTAAGTGTATAAAGTATGTGTATAAAGATTAACTCATTACAGTGTACCTATATATTTTTAGAAATTGGAACAATCTATACTAACTCTTTGAAAGTTGTTCGATGTTTATTTTCAATGATGTTCGTACTTCGAACGCTTTTATCATATATATAAAAGTCACGATTCTTTGTGATTTTATAACTCAAGAAAGGCTGAGATTTAGTTGGTCATGAAGTTTCGACTACAGCAAGATCAGTCTTTCTCAGCGTTCCGCTTCGAGCACGTCGATTGTTTTAAGTCCTTTGTAAGTACGTAAGTAATTCCCGCCCCTTGTACGTTTAATTTAGTATTAAGTTTTCATGAAACTCTGTTTTTATTTTAATTAAGAAGGTACAATAAAGTGTTAATCTATCTATCTATCTATCTATCCCGTTGTTATAAAATACTCGTAGTGTAACTCGCGAAAACTTTGAAAGTGAAATCACTTTAGCGTTTAATTTATTAGTTGGGTTCAGTTTAGCGAATGAGTGTATCAATCTTTCGGCGCCGTTGAACATTCTGAGGTCATGTCATGGCGTCAATATTGTCATTGTCGTCTCGCGAATCCATTGAGAACCAGGGTTGCTATTGCTAAGTATTATAAACAGGTTTTTTAATGCTGACTAGTTGGATAATTCCTACTTGCCTAATCGCCGGTGAGTTGGGCGGACATCCGAGTTTTCTCCTTTTTATAAGTTTACGGATGGTGTATTTTACCGAAGCATTTAAATTACGTTATCGGTCATGTAATTGGCTTAACTTGTAGAAATCCAATAACTTGGTCTATAAAGTTATTGGATGCAAAGCTCTTCGAAGTGGAACTTCAAGAAGAAATTCAATGAGGTAAGATAAGAAGGAATGTACATTATACTACATTATCAAAATGGTATTTAGATTTTATAACTGGAATTACTTACGTATTAACACAGGAGTTAAACAACTCTCGACGTTTCGACCTAATTAATTAATTCGAAATGAATAGTATAAGTCACGAATAAAAGTGAAATGGTATTTAAATGTTTGATGCTCTTTGAATGCAAAACAAACAAACGAGTTTGGATGAAATGTCGTATGGAGATTACTGGAATAGGCAGTCTTTTAGGAGATGATCAATGGAATACTACTTAAGTCATTAAAATGAAGACAAAGACGCGGGATTCAGCTAGTTTATATTAAAAAGTCAAGTTTACCCAATGCCAACGCAAAACAAATGAGCTCTTATCAGTTAATGCCAGAGAACACAGTATAACCTGCGCACATATAGAAGCGAATTATAAATGGCGTCCGCTCGCATGCGTTCTCGCTCACTCTCTATCGCTGTCTATACTCACACAGTGAAGTACGCGCTACAAAAAAATAGTCAGTCAGGCCTAATTCGCACGAGAGCTTTTTTAACGTCCGTTAAAAAAGCGTTCAAATAGAACATAATAATTATGTTCTATTTGAACGTTTTAGGCATACCCAAGTACGTGTTCACACGTCGGCGATTTTAGAACGCGACGCTTTTTTATCGAGCAGTGTAGCATTTTCAACGAAAAGTGCTGGTAATAGGCCGTATGAAACTTTTTATTATTATTCACACTATTAAAAAAACGCCGGCGCTGCGATTAGTACGATGAGTATTAGTAGAAATATTCCAATAATTCGTCAAATCTTGTATACTTGTCGAATCTTCGTACAGTGTCACAAACTGTTATTTTAAGTATCTCTGTTCATTCAGAGGATGTACCCAGAATGTCCTTTTTTCTTTCTTCTTCTAGCAACACAAATCGCTATAGCTAGTTATTTAGCAAAAAAAAATTCCCACGGCTTTCTAAAGCGAGGGACGAGACGAAAGTGATTTAAAAGCGTTCGTATGAATGATCACTTTGAGGACCTTTATAAAAGCGCCGGGTTTATAACGCAAAGTTGTTTAAACTCTTTACTTTACTTTACTAAAAAAATAATTTAATTTAAAATAAGTATTTTGTAAAAAAAACTCTGTAGGGACCTAGATAAAAATACTATTTAGATAATAATAATACAATAATACCGTGGAAATATGCTCGAATTACAAATAATTTTGGTATTATGTTTGTATGGGAAATTCGTCGTGACGCCGGCCTGTTTGAGAAATTGTTTTGCCAACCGTACCATACCTACCCGCCGCCATTTACAGAATTCACTTTTAATTGCGCAGGTTATACAAGCGGGTCATGAGCAGTGCAACAAATATTTACAAAGAACAATGGAATTTAAGTGCTCATGAACATTACATATAATTGTGACGATAATCAAACTATTAAGGCAATAGTCTAGTTAAAATTAACTAGTCTAATTTTAATGTAGAAACGCAAATGTGAAATGAAAGCTCATGCTAGGTCAGTGTGGCGTTTATTGACCATCTCATTAACATTGATGAGATGAAATCTTACTTCAATGATAGTGACGATAAAATCGCCCTCATTAAGACTGTATATGCAAAAAATATTGAATATAACTTATCTTGTCTTCTCAGTATTAGGTGAGATCGTGATCAATGTTTGATTGCAAGTTTATAAAAGGCTAACAAGTTTGGGCGTTAATTAAATTATATCCTCAATTCAAGATTGGTAATATAAAAGTCACAAAAAATAAGAAAAACCTTTACGAATATGATATTCTAAGAACATATGTACAGTTTAATTTTGAAATGTAGTCATACTCATAACAGTGTAGCTGACGTAAACTCCCGTCCAATTTTTGGAATTTTTCGGGGTAGTTACATAAAATACTTAACACATATTTTTGACTATAATGTAAGATTGAAGAAATAAGTCTAATAATAAGCAATAATAATATTTATTAATTGTCTCCACTAAGGTTGCCTGGAAGAGATCGCTTTCAGCGACACTTTGTACACCTTGTACGTTTAATTTAGTATTAAGTTTTCTTGAAACTCTGTTTTTATTTTAATTAAGAAGGTACAATAAAGTGTTATTCTATTCTATTCTATTCTAATATACTGTTTTTTTAACTATTAGTAAAATAAAGTTTTCTTTCCAACGCTAAAAACTCTCGACAGTTGCAAATTTCATAAAGCTATACGAAGCCTGAACGTGTACACAATGAACCAAGTTATTTTAGCAACAGCATCTCATAAAGCGTTAGATTTACGATATTTCGTGCGACAGCCCTAGAGTCCTGCGAGTGAGTGTATTCTCGTCGATGACTTCACCGTACCAGGTCGTTTCGGCAAGGACCATCGACCTAATAACCAATCCAGAACAACATGAAGGAACAATGACTTGATGCGAAGCCTTCCCGAGAGGTTGTTAGATTAAATAAATATAGCTCGTCAATTCACACAGCAACATCTAGCACCGTGGTAGATTGTGTTACGAGTGCTAGATTTCTGATATACTTAATATAATATACATATTATGTATATTGCCAGATATTTTTAATTATACTCGAAAAATTTTTTTTTGTAAATTTTACAATTTTTGTTTCGAGACGAAAATTGAACGCGCAACCTCCTGCGGCGCAGGCTGACTTTCGCCCGCTGCGCCACAGAGGTCTGATTCAAACAATGCTAAATTTGAAATTTATATTGGCATGTGAATAGTTTTTCAATTTCATGAAAGCTTAAAAGTGCTCAGTGACACATCCAATACTATCTACAGTAGGTACTCGATCAATATTTGTGATAAGTTGGCATATCTAGATATTCCCTGTAGAGATATCCTGTGTAAAATACAGTAACAAAGTTGTTTAAGCATGCTTCAGATAGAAATACTGACAAAAATAAAAAAAAACCTATAAAAAATTACTTACCATAAGACTCAATCTTATTTCTGATTCGTGACATTTATAATATTACTACTATTACTAGACCACAATTTAATACTATGCATAATAAGATTACCTACCTTAGTCTTGGCAGACTTCTTTTTGCGTTTATATTTCACCATTATATCGATATTACCACGAACTAAAACAACGGCTACTTATCACTGCTATTTATAAATCATGAGGAAAGCGAAGTATTAAACTACCGAACCGTGTACATGTTCCCAAAGCGTCATTTATTCCTGACGGCAGGAATATTACTAAAGTTAACAAGGAATCGATTCTTGACTCTGACTCCTTATCGCTTGTTTAAGTAATTAAAGGACGGAACATAAGACGAAAGGTCTGAGACACGATATGTGGCTGATCAATGGTCTAAGGTCAAAGGCATCAAGGAAGCTAATAGGGTTAGAACTTGTAACCGATAAAGAAAAACATATAATACCCAGGATTTTATCAAATATTTGTTAGGTTAGACTAGTAAAATGATAACAAGAAATAACACAGTTTATAACACCTTTCTGACGAAAAGAACAACATAAAATCAGATAGAACAACACAGAATTCTGCTCCAAGAAGTGTTAGACGCACAAAATTTAATAATTCATTTGAATGACAGAGCAATTAAACAATAACAATTGATAAATCCTCATTAATAACATACAGCACACAGCACAACGCACGAACAATAAGTCTCAATCAAATAAAGACGTTTGAAACACGACAAATACGACGACTCGTTTCCTGCCGTTATCTGGCTATTGTTTTGCTCTAATTACATTCATTCCGTATTAATTACTTTTAGTATTGATCGTAAAAAATATTATCTATTAAATTGGCCTTGAATATTACAGAGTTATTTACATCATTAATACTATCAACAGATCTAAAGGGGGCAATAGCATTATTTCAACACCTACACTTGATAATATTATAGAGCTGAAAAGTTTTTTTTATATGTTTGTTTAAACGCGCTAATCTCAAAAAGTTAAAGTATTTATTAATATTATAATTTATTCATATTTTAAATTATTTCGTTCTGCTTTTAAATTCCACAGATCTTTGCACACTTAATAGTGTATTCATTGCGCAAACCATTATAGTTCTGATTCATATTAGGTTCATTGTAAATTTGACGTTTCCATCTCATCTGATTCATTGATCTTTACGTTTGATTCAATTGAATGTTGACCCAACATTTGAACTTGGCCTGAATCATCGTGTCAATAGATGTGATTGTTCGGTTTATCTACGTTAGATTGTGTTTTACTATCTTCGGCAATATGCTGTCAGATTCGTTTGTAATCTAATTCAGCTCATTAGCCCATTGTTACATATTGTTTATGTTTGTAATTTATTTTGTAAGTTTTGAAATTATTTACAAGAAATAGTATTGAAGTTATATTTATCTTTTTTATTTATCTTAAAGTATATCTTTATAGATCTCGTATTAACAGCACGATAAACTCACTTCGTACATAGCCCTGCTGTTCACCGTTGGACATAAAAAGTCCTTTCCTTCAAACTTCGCAGGCCTTCATAGATTGTAAATATCAGTTTTTATTAATATAACACAAATAAAAGCTATACCTACATTACATTACAATATTACCACAATTTTAAATACCTATAAGGAATATTTCAAGTATAATTTAAATTATCTTACAGAACTTGAAGTGATTAGATATCTCAGCACAATTCTAAATCGTTTTAATTGATACATTTGTTGATATGCATCTTAAAATTTCCGAAATCGGCAAGGTCGAACTATGGATTGAGCAAAATTGATGACACCTGTGTATTTCGTATTCCGTATGATTTTCGTAAAGTCAACAAAAAGTTTCACTGATTCCATTAACCCCTGAACTTGGTGCATACTCGTAAAAACGTCCTCATACATTATTAATTGCTAATTTACGTAAATTATGGTAAATAATGCACGTAACTGATGTCACACAACTCATTTCACTTTTGTAACGTCATTTGTAATTGGTCAGCGTGACATGTGGTGTAGGTCAGAGGGAGATTACTTTGGTATTATGAATGAAGACATCATACGATTACCCAAGATATTTAAATTAAGAACAGAACCCAAGAATTTTAAATTGTCTGTGCTTACAATCTTGAGCGGAAAAAGAAGCATTTGCTGTTAGTCTCTATCAGGAAGTCTAGATTTCTTCTTTGATTTACTTAAGTGTTATGTTTTGTTGTGCGTGCACGCACTAATGAAGATAGTTACTAAAATTGCATCCTCGTTGTATAACGAAAGGGTACTGAAGTTCCGATTTTGTTTTTCGACTCATCCAAAAACGTGTAACTAAAAAGTTTGATTACAACAGAAAAACATAACAATTATTAAGAAGGGCTATAATGATACGCTTTACAAGCGCGAAAACGCATGAATTATTCATTAATATAATATTAGTGTCATGTAGGAGCGAAACGACATATTAGTATTATGCATAACACTTCGCAGCTAGTCTTATTTGGCATTCATGAATATAAATAATATATGTTCACATAGACTAACAGTATTAAACTAATAAAATCGACTAAATAAATAAAAAATATTGCTGGACAATTCACACAGCGACATCTAGCCCCGCGATAAGCTCTAAACTTGTGTTACGGGTGCTAGATTTCTGATATACTTAATAGAATATACATACCTACATAGATAGATATTTTTTATTATACATATCTACAGGGCCGGATCTACCTATGGGCTGATTGGGCTGCAGCCCAGGGCCCCGGGGTTACAATGGGCCCCCAGATCCCGCTAAAAAGTAGGCCATAATTTGAAGATAAAAAATAGTTGTCTGTAAAGTCGGTTTACGGAGGATATTTTTACGTGACAACGTCATAAGAAAATATTGATTAAAAATTGCATACAAATATACGTTTTCTTTTCTGCTTCGACCCATAGGTGGGAACTGTTGAATTGTGAAATAAAATTAAAATGCACCTTAAAAAGTTTAAGCCAGACCAGATGGTCTTGCCACTATGATGCTGCCAAAGCGTTAAATAATAGTTATGATAATATCATGAAATTTTCAAAAAGTTTCAGTGAAAGTGAGGTGGAGAAAGTTGATTTTCGGAAAAAGGCACGAAATTTATACATGAAAATGGCGAAACTCGAGACAAAAAATTAGATAAATTTATAAAAAAAATTATATTTTTATAAAAAACACCCTGCGGCTTCGCCTGCGTTTTACACCTTCCCGCAATTTTCTTTGCTATAAACCTCACGGAGCCCGAGAGCTTTCCAACGAATGCAAAACCGTCGAAATCGGTTCGTGCGTTCTGGAGTTATAGCGTCAGGAAGGAAACCCGATTTATTTGTATATGCGTATATTTTTTTAAACTCAAATTGAGTATAGTAAAACCATTTCTGAAATGAACGCCCCTCCACCGAATTCTGTATTTTTTTATTCTGTGTATTCTGTGTATTCTGTTTTTCTGTATTTCCTCTCACACGTTGAAATCATCACGGTTTTCTGGAGGGGAGTTCATTTTTAGAATGGTTTTACTATACTAAAATATGACCCCCCCCCCCCCCTAGTTTCAGCCCAGGGCCCCACAAATTCATGATCCGGCCCTGCATATCTATATATAACACCCGGGTAAAATACGGGTGATTATAAAATAAATAGTAAAATATGAGCACATAGAAACAGTATAAATGACTTAACTTAATCAATATCTCTCGATCAAATATTCTACCGGTAAATTTCGCAATATCTGCCCTAATGGCCAACAATCCACCTGACACAAAGTAGGCCAATTAAATCGAGCACCGTATCCTTGATAATTTAACAGAACGGTGAAAGTATTATGAATGATCTCAGTAACCGATAACAGCTTGGATGGAATGAACGAAACCGTATTATCGCCCACTGCATGTCTACTTCGTAAATTTGCACACGACTCTTTTGCTAACTTTTGGCTTGGGTTGGGATCCAATTTCAAAGCCAAAACTTTTTTCCATAGAAACATAAACATTTACATGGACACGTCGGAAAAAAATTTATAACTAAACAAATCATTTATAACTCGTCTATTGACTACACATATATAATTTTAAAATTCATTAAAAAAGTCTTACATTTAAATATTAACATGGAAAAAATTAAGAATTTACGGTTCGCTTCACTGTTTAGCTGCTGATATTAAGAAGCGACTAGAACAACATAGCTTTTATCTCTAAAGGTTTACTTTAGTAATTCCAGCTCCCTCTGTGGTAATATAGCACCCGGTTTCTTCATAAATCATTCCATTCTCGACTTGACTGAGCCTATATTGTATCGGGTTTCTCGAGTTCTAGCGTTCAGCGTTCCGGAACAATTCGCCATGGTTATAAATCTAGCCTTATTTAGTTCATTTGCATTAACATGCCAGAGCTCTTAGCGTTTTCCGTGTTATGTAGGGCCTTTCGCTAGGTTATTTCTACTTTGTCGGGAGTTGATTAATGATCTACGTTCTAATCTCCGTCAAATTCTACAGCAGCTAATTTAGAATTATTAACGTGCAAGAGAGCACAACCTGCACAACATAGCGATAATAGTATTGCTTATCGCGGCATCGTTTAATCTCTTATTTATGGCTACACTACCGGACTTATATGTATACGCAGAATTGGCGTACTTATCAATACATATTTTCTTGTGAAAGCCTAAAATAATATAAAATCTCTTAACCATTTCAGAAGGATTTGGCGATAGCAGTCGTTTTAACAATCAAAGCACTTTCAAGCGATTACTATCGTATCGTTTCAATGATTATTTCATCTTTACTCAGAGTACGTTAGTGTGATTTGTTCTGATTTTACACAGCAACATCTAGCCCCGTGGTAAGCTCGAAGCAGGCCCAGCGGACGAGCCGCGCGCGCGCCGCCTCCGCCGCCTCCACGCCGTGCGACCACGACGGGACGTATGTTACCTGAAGACAAGGGCACAGCGGCCACCGGCGTCGCAGCGCGTGCGGCATCTTCTTCCTGGGAGGGTCGGGCGCGGGCGGGGGCTCGCCGCAGGCCCAGCGGACGAGCCGCGCGCGCGCCGCCTCCGCCGCCTCCACGCCGCGCGACCACGACGGGACGTATGTTACCTGAAGACAAGGGCACAGCGGCCACCGGCGTCGCAGCGCGTGCGGCATCTTCTTCCTGGGAGGGTCGGGCGCGGGCGGGGGCTCGCCGCAGGCCCAGCGGACGAGCCGCGCGCGCGCCGCCTCCGCCGCCTCCACGCAGCGCGACCACGACGGGACGTATGTTACCTGAAGACAAGGGCACAGCGGCCACCGGCGTCGCAGCGCGTGCGGCATCTTCTTCCTGGGAGGGTCGGGCGCGGGCGGGGGCTCGCCGCAGGCCCAGCGGACGAGCCGCGCGCGCGCCGCCTCCGCCGCCTCCACGCCGCGCGACCACGACGGGACGTATGTTACCTGAAGACAAGGGCACAGCGGCCACCGGCGTCGCAGCGCGTGCGGCATCTTCTTCCTGGGAGGGTCGGGCGCGGGCGGGGGCTCGCCGCAGGCCCAGCGGACGAGCCGCGCGCGCGCCGCCTCCGCCGCCTCCACGCCACGCGACCACGACGGGACGCTCTGGAACAATACAACAAACATATTAATAAATAAATAATAATTAATAAATATATCATTTTTTATTTCTTTGTTCACGGACAGACGGTTGTTAATAACGGTCTGCCTACCCGCCGCGCCGGTGTCATCAGTCTGTCCGTGAACATGGTGCTTGCAACAGTGTCGAAATATCAGAAAACTCAAAAACAATCATGTTACCCGATTCAGTTTCAAATATAGAAGAGATGTATTCACCGACTGAAATAACCTTGTATTTCATCTGCGTGAGGATCGTACGATATCCTTGGACTTTATTAATTAGCGATATTGGCTTTTAGAGCGATCCTTGACCGGATCACGTAAAATCTAGTCTTAGTAAGGAGATAGAATATAGCAAGTATTTTCTAAGAAATGTTAAACATTTGTACTGAGGAACATCTCGCTCGCCCCATGGTAAGCACAGGGCAAATTTAATATGATACCTACAGCATTGTAGTTTTAGAAAACACCCAGACATTGAGCAAATGTAATAAAAAATACAAAAGTAATCGACACGCTCGACTTACTTCTGAAGCATTGCTTTAGAAAAACTGATGTTTACTTAGTTAATGTGTTTAAGATCACTCGACGCTATAACAGAAAAGTTGGTAGCGCAACATCTTCCATACGTTTACATTACATGCATCGCAGCAATAAACTTCGCTTGACCCAGAAAATATAATTAACAATTAAAAAAACAAATTAAGGCATCATAGCAGCTTAAAAGAAGTCTAATTATAATTTGAGAATTCTTGAATAGTTTAGATAACTGTGTGGCAAAAATTATAATTCTGCCAAATTTCCCTCAAAAAGTGTGTCCATATTTGCAACAAGCGTGGCGGTAAGAACTTTGCAACCGCAATAGTATCTCAGTCAAGGACACTGACATCGTTACAATGCGCCGGCGCACGCGAGCAGTACACTCACACTCACGTAATGTAACGGAAACTGAAGTTGTACTTTAATAGTAAAAGTGAAATATCAATTGTTGTTAGGAATCCGGATGTGTATTATTTAGCTGGAAGAATCTGCCATTATTTTTTTTATTTTTGTCTTTCCACATTTGGGATATTTGTGACCAAAAACCTAATACAAGAAGAGCTGGCAAAATAATTATAAATTATTTTTGGCTGGAAAACAAGTCAGCAATCAAAAATGATAAGGTATTTTAAAAGAAAGACACGCATATCTTACATAAAATAAGATAAGTAATAATATGATAATGTACATTATATACGCACAGTTCGGAAAGCGAAAACATTACACTTTCTTCCGGCACACTGGAATGACGCAACACTTCGGAATAGGAAATGTAACTCAAGATGGGATCTATTGTAAAAACTAATACGAATTGTATAAATATTGCAGCGTGATTGCGCACGCTACTGTGTTTTTTTTTATGTATGATGAATGATTGATCTTGGTAAGGTGATATTATTTTTTTGTTACAAATATTTTAAAATTTTAGTCTACTACGACACCCATTAGGTAATCTCTTGGATTTGTTAATATAATTTTAATGTGACCGACCATTAACCCTAAAACAAAAACAATTAAAGACCATTTTTTTTATTAAATATTAATAGGCAGCAGTGATCACAAAAGTTCAAAATTATAAAACACACAAACAAGTTAAAGAAGACAAATAAGTTCGTAATACCCAAGTCAGAAACAAATAAAAAAGAAGCAAAAGAAATCATGATCGATGGTGCAAAGACAGTTTTTTCTAGTCCGTTAATTGGTTGAAATAAACTTCTACAGAGATGATGAAAAACACTGCCATGGAATCACGGTCAAATCGTGAAGTTGATCATGATCACTTAGCTTGCTCAACTGGTAATCCATTAACACATTAACCTGTTGGCTTTACATGACAAATACAACAAGTAAATTAGCCAACATAATTATCTCATCCACTCATAATCACAACATAATTAGACATAACTGCTCAAACAAATTAAAAAACTAATCGAATGGAATAAACATTAGAGGACAAAATAAATTGTGGAAGCATTTTATAATAATAGCGAAAAGAAAGGTCAGGGTCAAGATTCATATTTTTATAGCCAGTCTGCATTTATAGACATTTAAATAGATAAGTTTTTTTTTATATTTATGACTTAACGCAATTAAATTGAGGAAAGATCGTAATAGTAAAACTCTAAGTAAGAACAAAGTTTTACATAAATAAGAATAATAGAATAATAAAGAACCTACATGTAATAAAATCTTGAAATACATTCGAATTGGGGGCGTTCACACGAATTCCTTTGAGAAATAGAATAATAACAGTGCAGTTCCATTTATGTTAATACATTCAATAATTCAATCATACATAATGCATGTAATAACAATGAAGGCAACAGACAGACACAATTGCTACAGCTACGAACTGAACCATTATCTGTCAAAGCTTTTATGTAAAGGTATGCGATTACATTACATCCAATTGGTGTATTACATATTGCTTAAAAATAAAAAAAAAACATAATGAACCCTATTTCTGAAATGACTACTGATTGTATTAATCTATGTATTACTGCGATTGTTACGTGTCGGCTGACTGGTGAGCCAAATTATAAGAACGGATTCCCACAAGACCAATAATAGGTTATTTTGGGGAGAGATCTCACTCACGAGAGTTTCCTCACCATGTTTACCTTCACCGTTAGAGCACGTGTTTTTAAAACTCATCGATATATTTGCGATAAAAAAGAAATGCTATAAATAATGACAGTTCATTTTCTGTCTTCAAAATCACTTAGTCGTGTCCCATCATGATAAGTCAGCATAATTTCAACAACTGTGATTTGCTCTCCCTCACCTCTCACTCAGCTTTCATGAAATTACCAAACGAGATGTTCATCAAAACAACGGTCAAGTCACGTCTTGTTCTAATAACATTGCGCAACGTAGGTCACAATCACAACACTAGTTAGTTTAGTGATGTAACATATTGTATCGATGTATCCGGCTTCCGACTTTGCCCTGATAGTTCCAGGCGAGTTTGTCTATGGGCTGACAGAACGATTTATTATCTAAGAGGTGTTGCGTACCGTTACCATCATCACGACGTATAATTGTTTTAGTAACAGAAACAGGTTTAGTTTGAGTGCGTGTCTAACTCTGATTTGAAATTTGCGAACGAAAGTAGTACACAAATCAATTAACTGTTGTTTCTAACGTAGCTTAAAGATAAAATCTTCTTAAAACTTTATGAACTACTATATAATATTAGAATAAGTGTTATTAGATTTCACACAAATCCATATCTGTATATATAAAAAAGTCGTGTTAGTTACACTTTTCATAACTCAAGAACGGGTTAATTGATTTGGCTGAATATTGGTGGACACAGGTATTTTTTTTAAATTTTGAATTAAGTATATGACGGAGAAGGACCCTCCGTACGCTTTTCAAAAAGGGTGACGTCAGCAGCCTCGCCTTGGTGGTCACTCATAAGTTAAACACGAAGTTTATTGTAGCACTTTTATTTTATTCCGGAGCAGAGGTGTTTTCCGTCCGACGGCTCGAACAAGAATGAATTTCTAGCTCGGCCTACGGCCGTATTTATAGCAAAGCTTAGCCTCGCGTCGGTTGTTCCGAACGCGAGCGTGAAATCGCCGCCGCGAAGCTAAGTCTCGACTTTGTACAATGTTGCCTTAACTTATTTTCGTGGTTATTTTTAGTAGTTCAACAATCAAATTAATCAACATAATTAGAAGCAACGTCTTTGCGCCGACACGGCCAGTCTGACAGGCGGTGCGCGCTCTGCACCTGCCTGGTCTGGAACTATCTGTAATAAAGAGAGTTGATGTGAGTTTGGTATCTGTTTACAACTCCATCGAGTTGCAACAAAGTTTTAACGAAGAATATTTAAGGTCTCGGAGGGTAAGGGTTATTTATTTATTTAGTTTAGTTCTCGGAGGTTCTCGAAGGTTCTCGTAGATAAAGTATATGGGAGTTTTGGTGTGGTTCTCGGAGGTTCTCGAAGGTTATCGTAGATAAAGTTTATGGGAGTTTTGGTGTTTGTATGTTTAAACTGAGTGAGATGATCAACTTTACCTTGTTTTAGTCGGAGTCATGCTCAGGCAGTCCAGCATGAGAGGTGGATGGCACGGGCTCGCTTGCAGTAGTGTTTGGTGGATCGTCTTCTTCCGCCGACACGATTTGTTGGTCGCCTGGTTGAGGGGCGCGACGGAGCTGGTCATGGGCAACCTTCCGCGGTCGTCCTCTTCCAATGACTCGCTTGACCAGATAGCGATCGTTTTCTAGGATTCTGAATATTTCAAAAGGTTCACTAAATTTAAGATCCAAAGAGGTTTGATTACGAGGATTATTTTTGATAAGCACGTAGTCTCCTCTTTGAAAGTGGTGGACTTTTGCTTTACGTTGGTTAAAGCGTTGTCTGTCTTGTTCTGCTGATTGTGTCATTTTTTGTTCTACATGTCGAGTAAGAGCTTCTATGTCAACAGTTTGTTCATCGATATTGACGATGTTCAGGAGTTCAGGTGGCACGCATTGTCTTCTTTGTGTTATTAGTGTGAGCGGAGCTACGCCTGTAACTCTATGGGCAGTGCAGTTCATGGCCAGCTGAAGTTCTTCAAGGGTAGAATGCCAAGATTCAGTCTCGTAGTTTTTAATCGCTACCAATGCATTTTTAAGCGTAGCCATGACTCGTTCTACTTGTCCATTTGCTCGGCTGACTCCTGGTGCAATGATATGAATATTTATGCCATAACGTTCGCAAAAGTTTTTAAACTCTCCCAGAAATTCTCTCCCTCCATCAACAATTATTTGAACAGGTGTGCCAAATAAATGAACGGCCTTCTTTAAAGCCGCAAGTGTGCTGAGTTGGTCTTTGTTGGTAGCATGGTAAAACAACACGTACTTTGTGAATGCATCGATGGTAACAACCACGTATTGTTGATCATTTGAAGTTCCCAACTTCCCTGTAATATCCATGTGCAATACTTGAAAGGCAGCTGTCGGTTTTTGTATTGGGTGTAGTTCTGCTTGTATGGCACCCGATGTTCCTTTAGATGTTCTGCATATAATGCAGTTATCCACAAACTTGCGAACCGTTGTACTCATTTTCTCAAACCAATAGGTCTTTCTCAAACCAAAAAGTGCTTCATCCCTTCGCTGTTCAACTTTTAACCAGTCTAGATCTCTTGTTATCATGTTCACAGCCAGTTCCCTTGGGTTTCTACTGAAATAGTCCGCATGCTGGAGACGTTCACCTTTGCGGTATTCTACCTCAAACTCGTAGTTTTGTAAGAACGCCCACCAACGATGGATCCTTGGCAAGAGGTCCTTTTTGTGTTTCGACGCCTTCAACGCGTTGCAGTCCGTAATGACTGTAAACTTCCGCCCATATAGGTATTGCCGAAAATGTTTGATAGCACGTACCACCGCCAACGTCTCCAGCTCATACGAGTGGTAACGGCTCTCAGCATCGGTAGTTCTCATGCTCATGAAGGCGACCGCACGTTGTCTTCCATCTATGATCTGGACCAGTACTGCACCAAAGCCGATACTACTTGCGTCAGTGTAAAGTTGTATGGGTGCTTCTTCTTGGAAAAGGGTGAGTACTGGAGCCGATGATAAGCATTGAGTAACCTGCGATCGTGCTATTTCATGACGTTCGTTCCATTCCCATTTAGCTCCTTGCTTTGTCAACTCATACAGCGGCACCATGATACGTGAGAAGTTAGAAATATATTTTCGGAAGTATCCCGCTAGTCCATTGAATTGTCTTACCTGCTTGGCGGTTTTTGGTACAGGTGCTTTCACCAGTGCTTCAACTTTCTTGGGGCTTGGTTGAACCTCTCCGTTGGAAACGACATTACCCAGGTATTCGATTGTTCGTTTGAAGAAACTGCATTTATCAGCGTTTATTGAAAATCCAGCATCCTGCAGGGCCACAAGAATACGCTCCAAACTTGAAAGTCCCTCAGAAAATTCAGCGCATTTACTCAAGACATCATCAACATACACTTGTGCTATAGAACCCAAAAGCGTTACTAACGCTCTGTTGATGCACCGCTGATAGACTGAGACGGCATTGCATAATCCGAATGGGACAGTAATCCATTCATAAAGGCCATCAGGGGTCACAAAAGCTGTCTTCTCAATCGAACTTTCAGCAATAGGGATTTGATGGAATCCTGCCGCCATATCCAAACTAGTAAAATATTTACCGTTGGCCAGTTGATCTATCTGATCTGAGATCAACGGAAGTGGATAGTGATCCCGTAAAGTGTTGGCATTAAGCTCTCTGTAGTCTACACAGAGTCGATCATCCCCGTTCTTCTTTTTGACCAGAATTACTGGGCTGGAATACGGAGACTTACTCTCGCGAATTATGTTGTGTTCTAGTAATTCCGTGATTATTGCACGTACTTTCTCTCGCTCCACTGGGCTGAGGCGATATGGTCTTCGTTCTACATATTTATCAGGGTTCTTCAATCGTATCTCCAACTCTCCAGTATTGACTCGGGTTTGCGGGTAGCCGCGGATAAACAAATGCTCATATTTGTTCAGCAGTCTTCGCAGTTGCTCTAATTCGTGATCGTCTGTAATGTCACAGTCCAGCGACTCGAAAATTGGGTTGTTTGTACTCACATGGTTTATAGAATACTGATGAATCAGCTTTGTTCCCTTCGGAGTGATTACCATACTGAGGTTAGTGTTATGTATCAGGTTCATACCCACCAAAATATTGTTTGACATTTCATTGTCTGGTAATATGAAAAACTGCAGCTCAACACTAACTGCATCAATAACGCAGATAGTTGTCAGTTTCAATAATGAAAACACAGGAAACCTTCCAATACCTCGTAAACAATTAACTGTTTCAGACCTTTTCCCAGGTAATGATGCAGCGACCGATTCCCGCATGATTGAGCACTCTGCGCCGCTATCGAACACCGCTTCCATAGTTTTGTTACCGATTTCCATCGTGATCGGTGCCAACTTCGTTCCTGCTATGTAATTCACATTTGATGTTAGTTGTCGTTGCCTTTTGAAACAAGTCTCGTATGTATGACCCGGTATTTTGCAGTACGAGCAGGATGTAGCACTACTGGCGGTTGCGCTGGAGGTAGGTGGCTTAGGATCCTTACTACTTTGCTCTCGCTTGACATCCGGTGGTTTGAATCTGCATTGTTCGGTCTTATGGTTCGTCATTTTGCAGATGCGACAGCTGGTCGGATGTTGTCCGTTGTCCGTGTAGCGTGAACGTTTGTTTGGTATAGTAGATGTGGAGTCTGATCGCGAACTCCGTTTTCGAATCGTTGACGCGATGGAGATAAGTTCAGGAACTGTTGTCGCTCTTGCATTTAGTAACTCGATTCTCAATCTTTCATCATTTACGCAACCTATTACTGCTTCCACAGCATTATCACCACCGAGTTTATCTTTAGTGACTCTTTTCCATAAAACCCAAGCACGTGATAGAAACTCGGCGATATCCTTAGAGGAATCGTAGATGTGCTCTCTGAACCGGGTGATGTCGCGAGAATACCGGTTTTCGGGCTCAAACGTAGTGATAAGATTATTGCGGAGTTCTTCCCATGAGGATGTGGTAATCATCCAATCATCAACCCACATTCTAGCCCGTCCTTTCATCAGACTACCAACCTTCATGTGCACATCGAAATCGTTCAGTTTGTAAGTTTTAATCGCTTTATCAATATGCTTGCACCATTCCCTTATCCCTACATTGGCATCTGGATCGAATGAAGGAAGATAGATATCTTTGATGCGCACTTTAGTATCTGATGGTGAACTACCGAAACGCTCTGACATTTGCTGCATCATTTCCATCATTTTCATGATGAGTTGTGGAGGTGTACCACCTGCCATGGAAAGGCTAGGTGTGTCTGTGGTTAATACATCTTGTTGCGGTGATTCCACTGGAAATTGCGCGGCGGCTCGAGGTACGTGGTCTGGATCAGGAGTGCTGGCAGGTTCGGATCCCACTTCTGATGACGGAGAAGGACCCTCCGTACGCTTTTCAAAAAGGGTGACGTCAGCAGCGCTGACGTCACCATCCTCGCCTTGGTGGTCACTCATAAGTTAAACACGAAGTTTATTGTAGCACTTTTATTTTATTCCGGAGCAGAGGTGTTTTCGTCCGACGGCTCGAACAAGAATGAATTTCTAGCCATCCATCCTTGTCTTCTGTCCCCCTGTGGGGGGCGCAGGGTGAGGCCTCGAAGATAACTTCTTTGCCCCGGCTTCAGCTCCGGGGGCTCCAACCCCCGGGTCTTGCGATGGTGCGGGCGTTGCCGCTGGTATGGTAGTTTTTTTTTTTTTTCTTTTTTTTTTATTAGATATAGGTGTAGGAATGTGATTTTTTTTTTTTTTTTTTCTTTTCTTTTCCTTTCTTTTTCTTTTTTTTTTAAATGATAAATTACAATTTAAAAGGGGGAGAGGAGAGAAGAAGAAGAAGAGAATACATATTTGTTAGTGGGATACAGGTGGGGTGGGAATAGGAGTAGTGGAAAGAGGGGTGAGGGAGGGCTATAATAAAAGAGGGGAGGAAGAGTAAAAGAAAAATAGGAAGAAAGAAGGGTAGTGGGGAAGAGGGAATTTCTAGCTCGGCCGACGGCCGTATTTATAGCAAAGCTTAGCCTCGCGTCGGTTGTTCCGAACGCGAGCGTGAAATCGCCGCCGCGAAGCTAAGTCTCGACTTTGTACAATGTTGCCTTAACTTATTTTCGTGGTTATTTTTAGTAGTTCAACAATCAAATTAATCAACATAATTAGAAGCAACGTCTTTGCGCCGACATATACATAAACATCGTTAGAAATTGCAACAATTTGTGTATTTGACAGCTTAATTACACGTACCTATTACAAAATTTCCTCCTACAATATAAGACCCATACAGATAAGATCTAGTTTAAAGAAAGATTGTAAAGGTTTCATACGAAACAAAAGTTCAAGGTTTACTATTGTGAACTTTAATACGCTCTAAATTTTTAACATTATTCAGAGATCGAGAGGTATTGCAAAGTAATAGGTACTTATTGTAGTAATGTATGAAATATTATTTCCTCCACTTGGCAGATACACCTGATTATGGTGTGTATGGTGTGTAGTGTAAGCATATAAAGCTACATAGGTACACAAAGCTAATACATACGGAGCACTAGGTATAGACGTTACCATTTAAAAAAATCCCCTTTAGGTTTCGCTACTATAATTATATTAAATGTGGACTATGGACATAATGAAATATCGAAAATATTTATATAAATTGACATACTTTTAAATACTGAAATTAACACAATAATATTTTATTAAATAATAATTTTTATTTATGCGCCGTATATCTGTCAAAAATTTCAAACGTTTGGTGTTGACGATGATGTAACAACCAATAAATTAAATGTTCAAAACGTTACCGCCGAAGACATACCTAATCAATAATATGCAAAAACTCGACATCAATAATAATAAAAATAAATAAATCTTTGCGTTGTAACGAAATCTGATGTAATGATTAAGCTACAAATATTTTGTACAAGTTAAATTTGGTAGTCAAATAGATATCTTATTACATTAAGGCAAGAATTACTACATAATCATTATTATTTATTTGATAGCACATTTTGTACAACAAGAAAACAGAGGATTACCTGACCTGTAAAATATATTCGTTATGTCCTAAGATGCAAAAAAATGCAAAATCTTTGTACAATCTCAGAAACTATTAACGAACGATGGCATAAAACTCCCAAGTTCTTAAAATACCACGAAATAATATTGCGTTCTAAAACGAATTAAATTATAGATTGTTTTATACATTATTAGTTTAATTACGATTTAATGTTTTTATAAATAAAATTTAAATATTCCAAAAATGGTTTAACGAACGCATTGCTGTAGGTTCTTAGTGCATCATAAAGTCTATAAGTACCAATTTGACCTACACTAGAAATAATTTGACTAGCAGCCAATTTAGTTATGATGGGCACTAAATCGACGTCATTAATGATGAATGCAGTAAAACACTGATTAAAGTTATTGATGACTTGGGTTTTGTGACTTTCAGCAACCAAGGTTCATACGTCAAGGATGCCGTCTAGAAATATGTTTACATTGCGTTTCATTGTTTTTAATCGTTTAATTGCAGTGACAAAACTATTTCCAATGTCTTCATGACACGCGATCGGACTAATGTTTCGATCATGTAACAACAAATAGTGGCACAAATAAAAAATGTAGGTGAGTTTTGTCGAGGAACAATCGTTGGGAAATATTTATACGGCAGAAATAGTGAAATAATTATTATAGACCAGCTTTTCGCGCGTCTTACTTGCGTTTAAAATAGATTTACCGAGGCAAAGGAGGCCTATAAGTTCTTGAGAATTAGCTACAATACCTTCTGTAAAAGTTGATTAGATCCATTTAGTACTTTTTGTTTGAAAGAGTAACAAAATCTTTAAATTCATCCACACTTAAATCTAGTGCATTTATAATATTGGTAACGATTACCAAAAATCAAAGTCAAATTCAAACAACACTAAAGTAAAGAATACGCTGATGATAAGATAAAATATTGTTGTCATGTTGCAAACTAAACCAGACGAATTAGATATAAACAACAAAGTACAGTTTGACCTACTGTCCAAAACAACAAGTGCAACAACTGGAGCTGTTCCGGTATAACTGCACCTCACGTCACGTAGGTGAACCCTGAAACGCTCCGTCACTTTCACCTGCACATCCTCTAACCATCGTTATAGATCTGATTCTAGTTCTGCGACCAACGACAACCAAAGAGTGAATCCATACACATCTAGAAGATCCCCCTAAATACCTTGTATCTGACTTTTTTACAACGTGTTTCGCATGGTTGATTCTTTTTGCTTTAGTAGTAGGTAAGTGAAAATAGTCAAAACAGATTTATGTCGCGCAAAACTCTTATTTTGAGACTCAAATTATACTGTCCGAAAATGCTAGTTAGGTCGCTACAACAGGTCGCTGATAACAAACCTCACCTTTCGGCTCTTACCTACGTGCTCATCCTGACAATGGCGGCCCCCTAACACACATCAACATTCACGGCCACTCGAAAGTCGACGGTACCCAATAGCCATTGTCCATACGATTTTATGCCCATCGTAGCAAACCTTAAGACAATCTGATGAACATTTTAGAACATTATTTTAGGTACCATTCAGTAAGGCTGTTGTTAGCTTAAGTGCCTGGTGTAAATCGTATCTGACTAGTATTACATGGAGTAATGTGTTGTTTTACATGCTCACAATAAATCCACACGTTTATTGACATCTTATCAGAACCAGCATCAGCTGCAACAGTTCAGTAAATGTCGAATGTAAAGTTCATGCGAACAATAGTGTTGAAACAGCCAGGTTAATCATTCGTTCTGCATAAATTGAATAGTTCTGCAGATAAGGGTTTAAATCTATTTAGAAATATAATGTATTGTTGCTCGCAGGCAAATGTTACTTATTCGTATATCAAGTCGTGCACTACGTTATCAGTATCGCGGTTTCGAGAAACATTACCGTTTCAAAGAAATCGAAGTTTCTCGAAAGCAGAAATGAAAATCTGAAACGTATCTTCAAGTCAGGTAAAGACACTTGACCGATTTACCCACTGCGAGTCAAGTTCACGGCGAAACGCGTTTCATGCAGCGAAAGCTGAACGGATTAGTCACCATTTTGGAAACAATAGTATTCTAAACACAGTTGGATGACAGAGGAATACTAAATCCGCATAAGTAAAAGTGTTTCGGGAATCGATAGTGAAATCAGATATGATCTAACATTTCACAGAACTGTAGTAAAATTTTCTAATTTCAATGAGGCTAACGAAATAGATGCAAAGTCATGAATACTAGAAGGTTTTAGGGTTGCAAGTGCATGTTTAGTTTATGCCGAGCTTTGCACAGGCGTGGAAAATATTCATTCCCTATATGTCGAGTCCCGGTATGTCGAGCCGAACACTCCAGTGTTTTTTTTTAAATTTTACGTATAAAGGTTTACGCTTGCAAATCAAAGAGGTAACGAGAATCTCCTAAAAGTTGATGACCAAAGCAACAATACAAATAAATAAAAATACAATACGTCTAACAATCAATTACAGCCCGAGTAAAATTGTATAGAACACGTAACCTTTATCCCTTACCTTCTTCGGACACACTTGACCTTACTGTTTTCCTTACATCAACACCATTGTGTTCACCGATAATTGGGCAAACAAGATGTACGTCACGCCCGGGCTTTGTATTGTAAGACGGAATCAGCGAAACATTGTCCTTCGATGATTATTGATGTGAATTAAAAATCATTTGAATGTACAAACCTTCACTACTTTAGCTTTCATCAAGCGGGTGCGCCCGCGTATTGTTCTCCAGTAATAAAAATAACACTTTTATAGCTGATTATTAAATAATGATAATGTACGTTTGTCATTTTAATGCGAAACAGCTTTCTAGAAATTACGATCTCATTACGAGGGATAGAAAGATAGAAGTTCATAGCGAAATATAAGGGATATATATGGCTTGTACGAGTAAGACCCGTGTAAAAAGCCGTGCTTAAATCACGAGAGTTAAAAATTCCTAGAGTTAGCAGATTATGTTTGTCAGACAATGTTTGCTAGCCAAATGGATGGCAAACTGTAATGTCGAAGGCCAATCAAAATTAAATTGAATTTGCTTTACGTTGGAAAATGCCGGAATCAAAGTGTTTGTCTAACGGGGTAAAGTCCATTAATCCTTTAAAATTTCAAACTCACAGTGAAATCTGGAGTAGTACAGTAGAAATTTTAAGTTATAGGATTGCCAAGTACTCACTGAATACAAATGCTGGTTATAAAAATGCAGATGGAAGTTCGCCAAACATTCCTAGCAAAGCATGAGATTTATGTATCATTGTAAACATAAGCCAGATTTGAATTGTATGACTTAAAATCACCATAACAATACATTTCTTTGAAGCCAAAGCGGACCCTTCGTACAATACTCGTAATCTTTTAAATCATCACCATTCATGACTATTATAAATTAAATGATCTATCAAACTAGTTATTTTGTAGCTCAACAACTTACAACACATTATAATTTTACATATTGGTCAATTAAACAAAGTAGAGGCATCTAAAATATTCTGAAAATGGAATAACCATAAATTTATTTGACCTCATAAAGAAATAAATATTTTCATTATCGTGTCAATTGTATCGACTGTAGCGAATGAAAAATCAAATTAGTAACAGCACTAAGAGTAATTTGTTTGTTTCAGTTGGAAACTTGCGTTTCGCTTTATTGCTATTGATCAATTGTTCCAAATCAATATATATAGCAATAACTGACAAAGATAGAAAGCGAATATGGACACTTAAAGATCAAGATTAAAGTGAAAATAGTCTGGTAAATTTTTATTAGATATGAGATAATAAACTACAATTTAAAGTCTATTTATTACACAAATTCCTTCTATAGAATAAAATAAAGAGTCTGCGAGTATTCAACCACTGGTTCCGTCAAGCCTTATCATGGTTATGTATAATGGTAATGAAATATTAAATATTTCACCGTATTCTAACCGCAGGAACACTGAAACGCAAAATTGAGCCGATTGCTGCACAAGTCACAATGCAATCCGTTTTGAAACAAGCAACAAGTTAATAATAGTGCAAGCGATATTAATTAGTGTTACATTGCGTAGTTTCAATTTACGACTGAATATTGAATGGTAATATAGATCGGGAACAATGGAATAGTTAGCTAGTTAACAACAAACAACATGACGACAAGGCACAATAACGACAGAAGTGTTGCATTGATAATATAAAATTTAAAAATAATAACCTTTATATGCATAATAAGATAGATAACAATTTACTGTTGGGGCTGATAACAACTAAACTAAAACTATTGTAGGTAATTAAATATTATCTCAATTTGTTAGCCTTAGTTGATATTGGTTTTAAAATGTTCTACAACTACAAATATTTTAAGGGAATTTTCTAGGAAAGGTTCACAAGATGTAAATATTGAAAAATGAAATAGGACGCACCCGCGGGCGTGTCGGCCAAAATAAAAAACTTATTATAGCTATTACGTAAAACTTAATCGTGAGGAGAAATAGACCACTAAATGTATAGTAGAAATATAGACACGTACATTAATCAGTTATTTGAGTGCAACACTATAAAACTAGGAGTTAACTTTACGTTTAAGACATCAATCAAACTAGAAACCTTGTAGACTACTTATCCAAGAAAGAATTGTACGAAAACTACTCAAAGGTTACATTAACAGTGGGTTAACCGGAGCGTAATCGATCCATCGATCAGAACTGACCATTCGTGAAGTTGGTTAAGCACTTCAATGTCGACGGAAGCTTGTACAAAAAGTGTGTTAGGCTTCGTTTAGTGTATGCTTGAAACTGTAGTTTTTTTTATTATTCTAATCAAATCAATGAATTATTTAAAAAAAAATATTGATCACACTTCTAACCCCATGGTTAAATTTGGTAGAATCTTTATTCACTCGTTTGTCTTTTATAAATAAAGCATAATTAGATATCTAGTATTTTATCTATGTTCTTTAAGCTAATCTGGTTGCTGTGAATGATCTCCTCTAAAATTCTATTTAAAGCTGCATTTTAATTTAGCATTTCAAGTTTTAAATGTCGCATCTTCGACATTTTATTCTAATAACCAGTAGTGCACTATTTCATAATATTAAATGTAATTTTTATGCAGATTTACGCAAACAGGTTTATACAAATAAAATCTTCCGTCGATTTCGAGATCGTATTTTTCACAAGGGAAGGCCTCTTTTATCCTTATCTATTATGTAAAACGCGCAAGTTTGTACGTATGGATGGATGGTTTTTAAATATCTACTATTTAAAGCAAAATTACTGAATTTGTTTTTTAAACAACACCGAATCTATTTCATAACACGGACAAAAGAGGATTAGGTTATCGCAAACTAAATTAAATCTTAGTGGACCAAAAATAAAAAAAAATGTAATAATTTCAAATTTGGTAAACAGAATGTGAACAACACAAGTTTACATGACTCAGACAAATAGCAAGGTGCATACACATAATATCCCGTTACCGATATGTCACTATCTACAAATCTACAATATTGTCAACTTTCTAATTAAAAACACCATGGTCGTGATGAAATTTCTAACATATTATCTATACATCATCTATTCTGATGTCAACAGCTGTCGATTCAATGGCCAATTATTATCGTGTTCTTTCATCAAGTGCCTGTCGTGTTGGAGTTATTAATCATTTGGTGCATTGTCTTCTTACTTAGCTGGTTAATGTTAAGGCTAATTATACTATCTGATTAGATAATATTATGCATTCAGTCAAGGCTTGCATTTATTATTTAGCAGGTAATAAGGTTATTTTGGCATGTTTTGCTGCAGTTTCCGCTGCAAAGGCATGTTCAAGTATAGTATAATACATACTTTAGTCTATTTTTATATCGTGTAAGTCCTAGGATGCCTTAAGTTTTAAGTGACTTGCATATTCGTTGCTATAGCAAAATTCTTGACGGCAACATGGGTTTGGTCATTATGACTTATTTCTAAAACTATATTCTACTGTGAGCGTTCCGAGTGACCAGAAGCGCGTTTGCATATTGGAATAAATAAAACGTATTTTCAATCATACAACAACAAACAACAAAGACATTTAACTAAGAAGGAAGCATATAAACAAACAGTCAAAAGGAAACAAAACAACGTATGGAAGTATCGGAAGCTCAGACTCAATTGGATATGGGTATTATTACCACGGAATGTGACACTCAAACGTCAAACATACAACAAAAATATTCATACTATAAGAAGCACGCATACAACAAAGTAAAAAGGAAACAAAACAATGTACGGAATCATTCATTAATTACTTTCATATACCATAAATACTTCATTGTGTACACAAATTTTAACAAAAACATTTAAAACATTTAACAAATAAAATAATATTAACGATGGGTGTGTTTAAAGATTTAAAAAAAAAATTCTAACATCATATTTAATTATCCCTTAAAGATTTTTCTAACATCAAACCTGGACAAAAAGAAAAACATTTACAAAGTGGCGAGATTGTGTACAAGAAAACGAAATACAGAAAGATAAATTATCCCATTTTGCGCACCAATTTTTTGAGCACCAAAATTTGCGCACCAATTCTATTCCCATTTTGCGCACCATAAATGTAGTAGTTGCTAGTGATGGGGTATTGATATACAGAGTGTTTATTTTTGAAGAATATGCTTTATATATATAATACATTCGTATCGGAAGCTCGTCGGTTCGATCGGGGTACTATTACGCCGGAATGCGACTCTCGCACGACATCGCTGCGCACGAGTGCATGCGGTTATAAGCGGGTGCAACCTTTTTTATTGGTTTTGACACATTTTTCACTAAGTTTTGATCAGTTTATTATATTGGGACGATAGTGAGATGTAAAATAAACTTTCACTTATGTTTTATTATATTTCTTACATGTAATTTGTTGATAATATTGACAGTGTAGAACGGTTGAGATATTTTCCACGCGTTTTCACCGCCGCTATTACTATACTCAGCCGAACGAATTTCGATCGAGATTTGGACATTACTTACTATACGAGAAATAACTCTACAACTCTACAAAATACCGACGGTCGAAAGCCGTTACTCGCTTTGGCAATAATTATGAGTAGGTACATTATCGATTTATAGTGTTTAAAAAAATCTGTTTTATCGTTTACTAAGCAAGTATTCTGAACTGATAAATATTTCGTTATTGATGTCTTTATAAGCGAGATGTGGTAAAAGAGCCAGATGTATTGTCCAGTAAAACCAATTAATATATTGACACATTGAAAAAGTGCGCATTCTAAATATAATTTAGCCACAGATAGCGTATATTTCTACAATGGCAACGTTTATTACCCTAGTGACCGCAGAATGTCGACCGCAAAGGTCGTGATAGTGTAGGTACGGTGACAGCCGAGCATCAATCATCGGTGACACCTACGTAGGACTTCGTAGGCGATGGGCATGTGCCCTTATTGTCCTGTTATGGGATTGTTTACCTTCTACAAAAGGTTCATAAAATGAGTAAGTAAATAGCGTGGCCTTCAACGTTCTATAATATAAATCTGGTAACCATACTGTATCACATTTTCGGGTGTCAAAATAACGTTTGGTACTCAAAAGCATTATAATACTTATAACTTTGCTACGCATTTCTAGTTCTAATACTCGTATAATTAAAAAAATGTAGAATTAAATAATTGAGGCTACAAACGATCACCTAAATTATGATATTACTTATTCCAACATTTCATAACTCGTTTTCCAAGAATGACTTATAAACAACGAACTGCTGAATATAGATCTCTTATCTCCACTATCAAAGTTACAAAATCTCAATGCCAATAACAAACATTATTATGATTAACGGCCTCATATTCTCTTGTACCGTTGTACTCGATTTTATCACAATAAAATTTCAATCTACATAAATATTGTCGCCTTTGGCTATAATAAACCACACACATTTTCAATAACTATTTTCGTGCTGTTACTTATAACTCAATTAATATCTAAGACAAGGTTATTTTTGCATCTATTTGTATCGTTTGTAATCCTAGACACGTTCAGAAATAATGCATTTTGAATCAATGCAATCAAGAAATGACTTTAATATGCTGCTTTGATTTTTAATTCAATATCTAATCTACGTTTAAATATTTATTCGACTAACTTACTTTATAAATACATTCAAATAACATTTTCCCTTAAAGATGTCTAGTAATATCCAGTTTAGAATTTACTTACACTCTTAATAGGTACCTAACACATTATTGACTTGGTCAATCTAAATATACATATAAATAAACATTATTTAAATAGACGGAATCATTAATATTAATTTCTCATCTCACTTTTAAAAGATGTAAATAACTAAGCCGTGACCTTCAAACTTATCAAGATCTAGAAACACAATGCAGGCTAGAAATTATGAAAATAAATATCGAACTTACTTGTTATCATAATCATTATCATATTCGGCTGAAATAATTGTATTTTCTTTCTATGAAAACTGTTTATAAACTGTATGACGTATGGTGCTGGCCTAAGAATAGATCACCGGGTGTCGTCAAAGTGAAAACGGTATTTATTACCAGAAGACGGGCATCAGTCTCATTCTGTAAACACCACTAAGCCGTATGGTAAGTAACGGTAATTACAAACCCCTAACATAATGAGCCCATAATCTATTGGGGATACCTGTGTATCCCTAACAACGACCCATTACTGGAATGGGACGTGGCTAGACGAAATGAAAATATATTAACACTCTCAGTGCCCGTAATGTAACCTATGTAGCGCCATGTAGCAGAGCAGTGAACAGGTTAACACCAGGGATAAAAAATGTGTGTGATCGCCTGATAGTCACAGTCGACGTGTTAGAAATATTAAAATATACAGCGGAGGTCAAAACTTTCCGATTCCTTTAACAGCTGTAACGGTGAAGTAAAAGTTAATTGTTTTACAGCAAAACAATAACGTCTTCAATAAATCTTGGCTTAGCCTTGATAGCAATAGCAACCGAAGAAATCTTCGAGAGGAAAATTTGTGTTCAACGTTCAAAATCAAATTTATTTTTATCAAACTTTAGGAACACTAAGTACACTTAGTTTCGTCAAGTACTTATATACCTATGTAACGATTGAATTATATGCAAAAACCAAAAGCATCCCAAATCTCAATCTTCTTCTCTTTCCGTATTAAGTACTCTCTTGGGTTATAAAGTACTTATCTTAGCATATAAAAACAACAAACTGACTAACTGACTGATATTGCTGAACTGATGCTAATTATCTTGAAAACAATCCATCATGTTACGCTAAACTATTGTTTGCAGCAAAATTACATTAACTAATTAGTGCGAGCAGTTAATTCTAGTAAGTGTAGCAATATACATGGTATAACAATGGTCATCTATGCTAAGTACATCTAAGAGTTCGAATAAGAAAATGATCTATTAGATGGAAAAATAAAGAACGAAGGTTTAAGATAATGACATTGATTCGAAAGAAAGCATTTAAAGAAGGACTATAATTATCTTGCTGTCTCGCTCAGATATTTGATTCACCATAGATTCAGGTGAGAACTTTAGAAAATATTATCGATTTTTCAAAGAATCAGGCGGTTTTATTATTCAATTCTACTCGTATATTCAATGAGGCACATTAAACTGTCATTCAAAACGCAATTTAAATACATACATATATATATATAATACATATACCATTTTAGCGGTATATCTATTTTATTCTGATAGAGAAATCGATTTTGATCTATGACAATTAATATAATAAGGTTGTCTGGAGGAAATTGCTCTATGAAATATCATCGCCCATCACATACACTTACTTACATTTTATGGTAAACATTTTAATTATAGGCGTGTGTAATAAAGAATAATACAGAGATAGACTCTGGTGTGGACACAATTAAGATAAATAACCAAGGTAACAACAACAAGTTTAAAATACAGGTAGTATGAGAAAACAGAATAAATGACAATAAAATGCAAAACTTAACATTTCGGCGGAAATTAATTTGAACCTTCAAAATATTTTCAAAACTTGTTTTCTTCACGTGCAGGCGCGGGCGCAAGTTTGCAGATAAATATAAATGTCAAACGAACATTTCTTGTATATTAGATGGATTTGAAGTCCAAGGCCAAACCCATCCTCATAGGATGGATGGATTTTCCCTCAAATGTATCGTTTTCCTCGATTAAAATTATACCTACTTCGTGGTACATGGTAGTCACGGTTCGGTCGGAGTAACATACATTTATCGTTTTTGTTTTGTTACGCGAAGCATAAGAATTAATTACTAATTAATAATGCTATATCGTACGCGGTACCCCTCAACTTTCTGAGATAAGTTATACGTATGAAAATGTGTTACATATTTTAAAGATTTAATTGGCCAATTTTTGATACTTTCATCAAAGCCCGTCCACCTTTACATAATATACAATACTTTATGTTTTAAAAATAAACTTACCACATTGATCTTGCTCAGGATATGATCGATTTGATCCTTGCTGCACATTTTGCTTGCTTGATTACGACCGGTCTTGATACTTTTCACATTTTACGAGTCACAGATTTTATTTATATCTAGAAAATTGTGAAATGTGTTCCTTTAATCCATGTAGATATTTAATAGATAGGTTAGAATGTATTTCTTATGAATAAAGGATCATTTAGACTAAAATTATTTTGATTTGCTCACCTAGTTGATGTGCAATGGTTTAACAACGCAATATTTTATTGACTTAAAATCATTATAGCTTCAGTTACGTACCTCAACAGAAAGTTGATAACAATCAAATAAGTTAACCGATATCATTCAAAAATAATTAACTATTGCCAGATGTTGCTACACTTGCAAGTTTCTCATATATTGTTGATTGATATCATTAAATTAGATCGATTTGTATCATATCCTATGTATCATACCTATATTATTTACTGACATTAAATGTTTAACTCATCAACCTAAATAAATACTATGGTTAGAAAATTATTCGGTAGGTAAGGGTCTACATCCAACAACCAAACAACATATAGTTAGGCATAAGTAATTGTATTCATGATCCGAGGATAGTGTCCTTTATGACCTTACATACAATAAATACGTATTTAAAATTATTTAAACTAACTCGCGAAAAGAACCGAGTCAAGATAAACTTGCAAGCACGTTGTGAGATTCTCCAAAAATCAGTGAAATCGTCATTTAGTAAATAGTTTCACCGAATTCTTGCATACGTTAAAGTTCACAATAAAGTAGACGCACGTTGCTTGAATATTAATATTTTAACGCGTGCTCTAAAGAAAAGTTTTTGTTGTTTTTTACATAATTTAACATGTAGTCCAAATGAGCCCTTAACTTTCATCTTGCTATCTTAATAAACAGATTTACATAATGAGTTTATCATCATTAATTTCACATTAATTTTGGTAGGAACTTCCGGGGGTTTTGTACTAGTGCGTTGACCTTTACCTCAGTAACTAATATGAGTAATTTATGCAGAAAGCAAGTCTTAATCAGATTCCATTAAATTTGCTTAAAAAATTATTTGAATTTCATAAATATGTGAATTGTAACTAAAACGATTGGGGCAACATTTGGTAACATGCAAAATAGCTATTAGAGTGCAACATTTTTTTCGCAAAATACCAGAAGTCAACTAAATAACGTAAATTAAGCAGTACATAATGCGCTTGCACAATTCAATATTAAAATTCTCATTTCTTTGCTAAGATGTTATGCTTTAACCGGTTGAATGCCGGCTTTACTTTTTGTTATAACATTCCAAAGAAAACGAGAGTGAGGCATTCAGATATTTTATACGAGCAGTACAATTTCATGCCTTTTGCCAGTAATTTTCGCGAAATTAATACTATTTTTTGTAAACTTTCACTAACGGAAAGATTAATTGTGTTCAGTGATGCATTCATCTTTTATTGATTTCCTAAATTCTATCGGGTTTAGAAATTATGCAATTAGGCAACAAGCATTTATATCATAGTAATTCCTGTTGATCATAACATCGCAAGACAAGAAACATTTTTTATCGATAATATTTTTTTTTCATTTTGAGTATGATAAAATAACACAGAAAGCGGTCAAACCGGCTTTATGGAACCTTATCGAAAGTAAAAGTTATTTTTACAAGATCAAATATTTCTACCAACTCATATAGACCAGGGGCCCAATTCCGCTATTTTACAAACAACTAAATTGAATCGGAATTCAATGTAGGTATTTTAATAATTAAGGTATTTTATATTAAATTCAATATAGTATTCAGGTTTATCTATGAGTAACACATAAATAAAGAGGGTTTTAAATTAGTATAGTTTAAATTACTTAATACTTTTGATTTATGGGCTTTTGACGTGGTCGAATCTTTGTTTATTTTAATCGAATTTTCGAATATTTTTAGTTTGCTTACAATTATATATTATAGCAGTAGAAAAATATCAAGGCCCTTTCACAGTTGTTTACAATAGAGCTGCACGAAGCTGCGGTGTGACGAAAACATACCGCTGCTCTGCTGGTATGTCAAGATTACTCCAGCTCAATTTTCTTCGTTTCAAGTTTCAACATTGTTATTGTCTTGGAAAGCAATAAGGCATTTACACCCGTTTCCTTTTGGAAGTTTTCACTTGTTTTTATTTAAATATGGAATTGTTTTATACTAGCGACCCGCCCTCGCTCCGCTGCGGGTACCACTTTGTTATTATACTTATAAACCTTTTTCTTATAATCCTCTACCTATCTAAAAAAGCCTCATCAAAATCCGTTAAATAGTTTTCTAGATTGAAGCATCATAGAGGACAGACAGCTACAGTGATGATTTATACTATGTAGAGATGTTTTGGTAAACCAAATTAACGATAATTATCGATACTTAATTTAATATTTACGACAAACTTATGGCATAATTCTAGCACAGTTTTAAATTAGGAACTTGATAAAATGCTTTTGCTTTTTGTTAACTTAATATTTACGACAAACTTATGGCATAATTCTAGCACAGTTTTAAATTAGGAACTTGATAAATGCGTTTGCTTTTTGTTAACAAGGTGAAAAACTCTTTTTCAAGTAAATGCTCTCTTCATGGGTCACTAGGCCACAACCTTGAGCGTTCAACTACAACATGTTTAGAAAAGTATACTAAAGTGCAAAGCAATGTACTAAGGGTCACCGTAAATGTACAACGTTAGAATGAATGTGGGAGCGGTCGGCCAAGTCAAACTCTATTAGTGTTTTTACTAGATATCATTGCAAAAGTAACAGCAAAGTTATATCAAGACCCCATCACTAGTAACTACTCCATTGTTGGTGCGCAAAATGGGAATAGAATTGGTGCTCAAATTTTTTTTCAATCGTTTTTACGATTCGCGATTCAATACTGATCAAGCAACGGTGTAGAATTGCTTAGGTTAGCCAACAGTTTGTCAGAGTCAAACGTTAAGCGAACAATCGTGTAAATGTAAAATTGCCCACAAACCGTGCATCATCGCACTGCCGATGTAGCAACCGTGTGCTTTTGCCGAAAGGTTAGACATCTTCACACAGGAACTTACAAGGAAAAGTTCAAAGCACAACAATTATAATTTATTGTGGTACCCTGATCTGCACTAGTCCATGTAAATCTTTGTGTATTTATGGAAATAATGTTTTTGACTTTGACTTTTACGAAATAATCATGTGATCCTGTGGTTAATACGACTTTTGTAGAATTTCTACATAACACTAGGATGGCACAGGTCGCCTACAAAACTGATGTGGCGAACTGACATTTGGGAGTTTGTGACAACGATTAAATTTTATGACATCCAGTTTTTTAGACTAAATGCATTCAATTTGCCTGCAAAAATAGAGACATCGTAAATTTATCTAGACTAGACACATTAACATAACAAGTCGTCAAGTAAATTAAGCGGTCGCGATTTTGTAAATTTAAATTAAAAATTACGTAAGTACCTACAACCTGTTGAGTCCTTTTCTGAATCTTGGCGGATCTGTTACAATCAGATTTTTTTTCTATTTCTTAATATATTAGTCATTTATTTAGAAGCTAGTAACGGACTCACGTCAACAAAATTCTGGAGACAAGACACGCGCATTTTGAACACACTTGAAGCAAAAACCAGTGACATTCACACTGAAACACGGCAAATGATACGGTTAATGTAAATCCACTTTGTTATCAAAGTCGATGAGGGCATTCACAGTTAGCACTTCATTTTACGTACAAACGAAGTTTACGTTTTTTTTTATTCCTCCTTTGTATACACTCGTGGTTAAAGCAACTTTAAGAACACGGGCAGTAACGTAACGCCGCCGGTCTGTGTATAGTGACAAATTGCTATGATCAGATTATAATTAACTACTAGTCGACCCACCAACCGCATTTTTTGCGTTTTATTTAACTTATATAATAAAGTCTTCCTCTATATACTATTATATTCAACACTGAAATAAGTAAGCTGAATAATTATAAACCGAATGTATGAAAAACGGGTTACGAAAGTAATTCGACTTATAACGGCTTTTAATGTGTAGATAACAAATAAATTGGTTACCACTATCATAAAATTGCAAACGGGTCGTATAAACAAGCTGGTTTTACTATTATTACTTAATTTATTCACACTTCAGTGAAAGTGATATAATACAAAACGCGCGGACGGACATACAGACAGACAACTCGAATCTATAAGGGTTCCGTTTTTGCCATTTAGCGACGAAACCTTAACAAGAAAAATAATATTTCGATAAAATAAACGCTTCACTAGTATAAAAACAAAGTCGCTGTCGCTGTTAGTTCGTCCTTAAGTATGCTTCAATCTTAAAAATACGCAACGGATTTTGATGCGTTTTTTTATATGTAGGTCAATTCAAAGGAAAATTTATAAGAATAGTTAGGTACCGGAGGCCAAGCGAAGGAGGGTTGCTGGTATTTTTAATGCATACTTTCATACATATATTAGTTATTAAGCTACGAGATAAGTAATAAGTAGCGATGTATAATATCTAAATTAAACTTTGTGACACTATAATAAGTTTGATGATATAATTATTTTTTATTTAAATAGTATACCGTTTCTGATGAATAAATGGTACAATCGACACTACGCCGAATTTATTAACATAAAGATTTTCAGTTTTTCAGACCTGTTCATTTTTTTAACAAAATATTTTTTTTTTTTGCATCTAGTAAGTACTTATAGTAAATTATGATTTGCAAGTGCATAATTTTAGTCACATAATTTGTTTAAAAATAAGAGATTAGTTAAGTAGGTAGTGTATTTTTTATTTCCATTTTCAAAAGTGTATTTTAATGGACCAAAATATTAAATATTTACGATACCAGATAAAAAAGCATCCCATTTATTAAACCGGCATCAAAGGAACACACAATTCACAAAAATAACACACGAAATAAAGAAAATCGAATTGAATTTACAATCGAACATACATAGACGAAGGTTCGAATATTTAAATTGTTCGAATATCGAACGCGGATGTTGTGAGAAATCGCGCGCTTTTTAAAAAGCGATCGCACGTGTTGCAGTGAAGGTAGGCTGCAGGTGACTGGCGAATCGACCGGCTACGCGCCGCAACACGCAGAATCGTCTCAACTGCACTGGCGATAGCGAGACGGTGCGCTTATCGAACCGATGCCGATGTCGCATGTCTGGTAACTAGCTACTAGAAAAGGATTTGGGATGTTGGTGCTTACGGAAGACGTTTTTTTTTTCATGAACATTGACGGTCATTGAACTATGATGTAACATGCAAAAATTATAAAGGAATACGAATGTAACCAAAATCTTATCTTGGTCGTTTGGTTTTAGGTCTAAAACGATCTCGTTTTAGAAACAACTTGGTCCTAGCTGGGAACTTTTTCAGGGCAACGTTTCAAAAAAATAAAAATTGATAGAAATAAAATATACGAATTGTTAGTTTGTTGACTACGCAGAAATGTAAAATAATAATACTTTAAAATAAACTTAATGTGGAAGTAGAATATCAAGTAAAAAAAATCCAGTAGGTAAGTATAAGGAAAACAGAAAATAACGTTTGCCAGTTCCTATTTTTTCATTTTAATCTAAATACTTAAGAACAATAAAATAGGGAAAAAAAAGAATTTGTAGTTGTTATACAAATGTGCGTGAATTGTGTTAGTTTCGCCGTAAAGACGCAAACATCCAACTCGACCTAAACAAATCGAAGGGTGGGCTCTAATCTAATGTGTGACAGCAGACACTTATTACCAACATAATAAATATATTACAACCAGCTGTAGGTACTTACGTACTGCTGACTTGTAAATAGGGATTGCAATCCGGAAAACCGGATCCGGTAATCCGGCGGATCCGGCATCATTTCATGGTTACCGGATCCGGTACCAATATACCGGATCCGGAGACCGGATCCGGTGCTAGCAGTTTGTGGGAAAATGTGATAATTTTTGCCATTCATTTGTTCGACAGATTCATCAAATCATGTTGGTATCTGTCATTATTATAATAACCAATAAGTCTTGTTTGTTAGCATTCTCAAATACTTTATTTAATGATTTTGATCTCATTTCAGTTAATTACGTAAGAATATTTCACTTTAAAAATGTTCGTGAGTTATACTACAAAAAAAAAGATTCAAAAGATTCGTTTATTTGGCCCTATTTATAACAGAGGTTGTTATACTGGGCAAGTCTTTATCATACAATTTAAACATATCCATACATTATTAAGATTTTAATATAATAGTGAGTATGAGTACTAATCATTAACTATTCATTTTATAAAACGGGAATTACTCACGTATTTACACAGGAGTTAAACAACTCTCGACGTAAGGTACGTATGGTTAATTGTATCTAATTATTAGATATTATTTATAGTTACTTACTTGATAATTGATATTTTTCTTATCAATTGAACTATCTGTGAAAGTGAAATCTATAAAGAGCTGTCTTTAAATCTATCTGAGCTACTAACGAGTAACGACGTAACGACGTCGTAAAATTATTATCTACACTACACTACTAAATTTTTATTGTTGATTTTGTCTTAACATTGGTTAGGAAATAAAGTCGATTTTATATATTTGCGATTTATTTTGTATAAACTACCTACATATAGTGCAGTGACACTTGATTAACTCACTTATTGTGTACTAAAAATCGAAAATCATCTTGATTTAATCAATCCGTCAATCCGGTCGGATCCGGTCGGATCCGGCCGGATTCATGGGAATCCGGTAAAATCCGGCCGGATTGAAAATGACGCCGGATTGCAATCCCTACTTGTAAAGGTCCGAAGTAGGCTTCGATGTCACGGCACAATAGAGAAAATCGTAGAAAACGAGCCGCGATCACTTACCGTTCCTTACTTCGACAATTTATTTTTATTTGCGCACGCGCCGTGAATGCTGATGGCTCTTGCTCACCTGGAACAAAGAATGATAGTCATCGGTCACATGTGAAATTGTAGCAATATAACAGGATGCGTGCTATGGTCTGGTCGCCATGGTCGTAGACTTAATGGCACCCCGTTGCTGGATTGGACATCATAAATACGTGTTGAATACAAACAATAACAGGAAAGCTTTGTCATTTTCTTAAAAGACACTTTCTTTTTCTTTAGTATGTAGAACTAGGAAGAGTATCCAAATTTATTTCAATTATTTATTTATTAATTCTCTTCTGTCATTTAGTCTTCACATTTCATCAGGTCACAATAGTTATTCAACCCTGTATTATTCCTTCTACAATTTAGTACAAATTAAGCCATGTTGTTTTGTTATACCTCGTACCTTATTTTTAAAGGTCATCGTTGAAGTATAAGGTCGGTAGCAGCTAACTCAGGAGAGTACCACTTGACATGTATTTAGGGAAGACCTTCCTCAGGAGTTAAACAATAACGGTAAAATAAAGTTATTATTGAAGTTGAAAACCAGAAATACTCTTTCCCGACAGTCATAAAACTATGTTAAGTTTAAAATAGTCAAATCAAGATGCGGGCGGTAGTAAATAAAACGAATATGTATCAAACCTTGATTATGAGGGAAGTCTAGTTTATTATTACTATGTATAAAGATAATTATTAAGCAAGGTCTAGTCTAAATTGTAGGATAATCCGACAAATTTTAACGACTTACAACTGTAGCTCTAATGAAAATCCTAAGCGGAATATATCTATGAGGAAGAAGAAACATTTAGTTTACAGTAGTTTCGTTTCGGAACAAAATAAATTTATTCAGCGAGAATGCCAAAGAGCCAGCTGCTATCATATCAAACATTTAATAAACAGAAGATAAGCAAGGAAGAGAGACTTTCAATCAAGATATGGCGATAACAATGTATTCTCACGACATGACGTTAGATTATAGGCGAAGATTCATGGTCACGGATTTTACATGTACCTTTTTACTTTCATCATTTAGGGCAGAATTTTGGTGTTCATCCCCGAGAGAAAGGCTGATTTACACAGCAACATCTAGTATATTTAGAACTTTCGCGTAAGACCACAAAATATGATATCTCAAAATTACCATCACGGCTTTCAATCAAATCTATTACTTACCGATTACAAGAATCAGTTATTATCTGGTCATTATGACGGTGAAACTTCCGACACGGCATTACAATAAACGACTACCATTACTCCAAAGACTAAATTACAAGTTAGAAGTCAATTATTTATTTCTGGAATTAAAAAAATAGTTTAGATTAGCGGATATGCGCTGTCGGTAGCTGTGATTGATTAGATTGGATGGAATACTGACGGGCTGTATTATCACTATCGCTATTAGATTTGTATCCTTGAGTGTAGTTTGTATCTGTATCAATCAAATGTATGCTGTGTTAATACGATAGCGATGGGGTAGTTTAAGTTAACCATTCAATAATGCCAGAATAGCCTGCGTTTAGGCATTGGGCCACTCTATCCACATCCACGACTGTTTTTGACAAAACTACAACTCATTGTTTGTACTCGTTACGAAGATCTTTACGCTTGTTGATTACGATGACATAGAATTTTATTATATGTTAAATTATTTTGTGATCAATGAATGGTACTTTACTTAATTAATAGGATGAATATCATGACGAGATTATTTGGTAAAAATCTAATCGGGTTTCCGCAAAATTCTCCAAGACGTTTATTTTTGACGATTTTATAGTACACTACACTGATTGATCGAATTTTTATTTATTTATTAAATAATTCCTCACAAAAATCTTAATCGATTAAAAGTCTACTCGACATGAATTCTGAGGATAATGGTTAATCATGTCTAAATAAGATGGTAAGAAACGTAGCGATCATTGTGCACTTCACAACATAATAATATGATACGTCGATAAACGCCCTTGGTGCCAGCGAAACATTGTTTGTGAAACAGATTCACTTGGCTAAACGAAAACAATAGTGCATTTCAAAACAGATGTTTGAAGTAAAATGTTGAGAGGCATTTGAAAGCTCACGGTTTGTTACAGTTTTGTAACATTTATGATTGTTTAGCTAGTCGCAGATAGATGTGTTATGGAAACAAAGTACTTATTGTACCTCTGCTAGATAGGATCTAATATGTTTTTAATTCATAAATAAATTGTTAACAATTCAGAATCGTCTTCATATTACGTGCTACTTCTACTGAATATGGATGGATAAGATCAGCACAAATCGATAAAATTGGAAAGAGATGGATATCCAGTAAAAAATATTACATTCTTTAGGGAATAAATGCTATTTTTTATTTATTTATTTATTTTTACTACTTGCAGACAAATTATGTACAACCTAATCTCTAAATATTCCAAATCCTATTAAGTCATGTAGGAATGAGGGAAATTTTTAGGAATGCAGTATCGTTTCCAGTAAAACGCATGCACATAAACATTCTGGAAACTTCTACTCTACCGTTATGGAAAATAAGCAGATACATATCATATCTATGTCCATGGCTTAGTTTTCTCGGCTCATGTGTCAATTGCTTGAGCATAACGGAACGCATCGTGAACCTCCTCTTCTTGCATCCTACACGAAGACATCTATCGATTACTTTCTCTATCCCGTTATCAATATCGATATCAAAATGAATGATCGGATCATGTCTCTGATAAGTAGGAGAGCGCGTCATTGTGATCAATTGAAAATAAATATCTATTAGCTGATAGAAAAAAATGTACCTACTTCCATTTTTTCTAAAATATGAAAGGAGGTTAGAATATCAGCTTGTCATTTCAGCTAACCACTAATTAGGAAAATATATTTATTATTTTACACACAAATGTGTTCAAAATTTGGTGGATTTACTTTTAGTGAATATTAAAACAGTTATTAAATGACATTTCAAAGGATTAATCAAAATAAATAGCTGGATCACTGAAAATATCTCATTAATCGGTTGCCCGAATACCACAAATGGACTTCAAAGTATTTCTTCCTCGTTCTATTTTAATCGGTCTGAAATACTGCGCTCTGAATATGAAGACAGCTGGCTTTTAAAACAAAACAAGGGCTAGAAAGAATGGTAGGGTTGTCACACAGACTACAAAAACTTACCGAGTGTTATTTAAAATCTTAAAAGATAAATTTCCAAAATATTAAACTATTGCGACCGAAAATTAAAAAAATGTTTAATTAATATTATTACGACCGCAAAATAACTAACATCAGCATGTGCTGTCTGTGTTTATAATTAATATATCAATATGTACAAAAGCTTCGAGCTTAGTCTACTCTAGATGATGCTGTATGAATTGTCCAGCAGTATTATTTATTAACCTAAGTTCAAGACTAAAGTTATACCTATATTCAGTACCGTACTCTACAAACCGGTGAGTGCGATTTCGCTTTACGTATTTCATGGCTAAATCTCATTATAGCGGACTATGCTGTAACTTCATACGGAACCCCCATACTGTCGTCACGAAGGAATTTCATAATGACCGTGACGAAAGACAAGGAACAAACGACGTGATTGATTCAACAGAGGCCATAAAACTAGAGCGCTGGGAAGAGACAAATGGGAGCCGCTATTTGGGGAAATTCTTCAAAGTTATACCTACTAGTGGGCGATCGTGTGAAACCTAAGAATATTATAGCCTCATATCTCATAGGGTAGATATCCCAAATGCAAGAGGCATTGGTGTTTATAATGCGTCATTCTGTGTACTAAAGTTATAAAGGTTCCTGTGTCCGGTAGTGGGACTTAACATGAATTGATCTAAAGATATTGAATATGTACTAACAGAACAGCTTATGGGTTCAAAGAACGAGCCGAATTCAAACAAGACCAAATGGAAATCCAAAATGCAAAGTTCAGCAGGGTCAAATCTGCGATGAACTTTCACTACAAAATCAACAAAGAGCCTTCCATAAGAAAGCCAACAAAAGGCTTCTTGATCGATAAAATCAAAATAATACTTTCAAATTATATTATAGATATCTGCTTATCACGTCGAGGTGTGTTCCATACAAGTCACACCTAATGTTGCAATAGTTGAATCATCGCGGGTATTTTCCCCATCAAACTAAAAGCTTATTACGAAATTACCTATATAAGGTCCTAAAGAGATAAATAAATAAATATTGCTGGACAATTTACACAACGACATCTAGCCCCGTGGTAAGCTCGAAGCTTGTGTTACGGAAGCTAGATTTCTGATATACTTAATATAATATACATACATAGATAGATATTTTTTATTATACATATACACCGTGACCGCTAATAACCCGAAAGATTTAAGCTAACGGTACTAGAGCCTAATTAGAGTATATAAAGTTATGTAACATATAGTCCAAAAACTCATAATTAAGGAGATATTAATTATTTACAACAAATCAAAAGTTAAAAAATCTCCAGTCTAACACACCCTAAGGGCGTGAGCATGTCGTAGCCACTTACTTCTTTTACACGTAGACTACTAACTGCATGGTTGTTAGCCAGTTTCATAAAGAAGTTTGGTATCTACATATCTACAAAAAGTTTTTACTATAAATAAAAATAATTTCAATACAAACATCGTGCTAGACATAACTTGACACTTCTTGTTCGTCGTGTGATTTCGGAGCGATTCGTGAAGTGTCATGCTCGCTCTCTGTTTATTTATTTATTTTAAGGACTCCCAACAAAAGATACATTGATTTATATTCTAAACATTATTCACAAGGTCTTCGAAACTTCTGTTCTTCAACTTGAGTTTCTTACCTAACGGCTTGTTCACAAAGAAGCGGGAAATCAATAAGATTAAATTTGTACCGAAATTGTAATTTAATTAAGACACATATTAGACCCATGTTGATATAACATTATTTACTCGTAATGTCGTCAAAAATACGTGGTTTAAATCTTTCGGGTTATTAGCGGGCACGGTGTATAACACCGGTTATATATGTAAAGTGAGCCAACCGGTGCGGTTGGCTCACGGTGGATGCTGGCTGCGTTCGATCGTAATAACTGGAAATAATGTAGGGAGGCCTATGTCCAGCAGTGGACGTCCAACGGCTGAAAATATGATGATGATCATTGCAATAAAATCGTCAAAATTATATACTTGAGTTAATAAACTATTTAGAAACTTAATTAGCGGCCTTGATGAGTAGTCAAACGAAATCTGCTTGCAAGCTTGCATGAAATTTAAAAATGTGTTAACTAAGCTCGAACCGAAATGTATCTTTAGTTAAATACTAATAAGTATGCACCTCAGTAAACTTAATAACTGATCGGCAAGCGCAGCGTCAGACGTCCACCAACAAGTTGGACAGATGATCTGGTGAAGGCGGTTGGCTCGCGGTGGATGCTGCGTTCGACCGTAATAACTGGAAATAATGTAGGGAGGCCTATGTCAAGCAGTGGACGTCCAACGGCTGAAAAGATGATAGTTCCACACATGAAGAAAAGGGCTTAAGCTTCCAAATTTATTGTAACTTTTTAGTGATTTTATTAGCATTGTTATTTTAAGGTGTTTCGTTTGTGTAATAACTATGTATATGGCTTTCTTACTGGCTGAAATAAATAATTTTTTTTAAGGCCGCTAAGACGGTAATTGTAACATTGTAGGTAAAACCTGGTGTCAGTATACAAGGCTTTCACTTAAACAAGCATACAATTGCTCCGTGGAAAGTTTAGCTTACTAGTCAATTAATAGTTAAAGCTGGCAACAGCTGACTAGATAAACAGCTTTCCTTGAAGATGACTTTTAGATTATACTAGCTTTTGACGGCGGTTTCGCTTGCCTTAGAAAGAGACGAAAAGTAGCCTAACTCACTCTCATATTGAGATAAACGGGCAATACACGAACCTAATTAACGTAGACTATTGATCAACCGAATCTCAATATGAATTTATCAAACCACGACAGTTTTTATAGTAAAATAACTCACTCTCCATCGCTATAGACATCTTCACTTCAAAAAAAATATCAAATAATATCTAATATTATAAGTATGGATTAAAATTTAATAAATATAAGAACCTTACAGGAGTAAACCTTTAGAAGACGATGTTTAATTGTTCTGTACAAAAATGATACGAACATGTAAGAGTAGATTACCGCCTTAGCAGATGAGTGCTAAGGGTTTATTGGAATTTTGAAGTATCAACTAGATGTCAATAAAATTACTTACGCTCAGTCATTTCAAAATCTAATAGGTGAACACATGTCACATGTCGAGTAGACTAATTATTACCAGATTGCATTAAGTACCGGTACAGGGGAGAGCAAAAGGATTCTTACTTTGGTTTTTAGAGTTTAATAGACTGTTGTGACTTGTGACAGGTGTCTAATAACAAAGTTCTGGATATGTGTGTAAACTTTTAGGGAAAACAGTCGGCTTTCCTTAATTGTACTTACTTATTATTTAGTGAAATTATCTCTAAATAAAAGTTAATTGTAGAAAAATATTAATAAGTCTTACTACAGTATATAAATTGAATTTACAATCGATAAATTAAAATAACAAAATAAACTGCAAAAACATTTCAAATTGTATTTCAAAAGAATGTTATATTATATCACTTTTCTGTTTGACAGTACCTAGTTGTTTGAAATTCAAGTGATTTACGAGACGCGGCCTTGTTTAGTTTATTTGATAATTGGCTTTAATTTAATCCTCAATATCCATTATATTGCAGCTATTTATTGTAGAATGTCAGTTTGTTAATAAGCTTTTGTGATTGACATACCGAGAATAAGTTAATTAAATATGTGATTGGGTGTTTATTTGGTAGAATAGGTTTGAAGTCGACGTTTTCAAAATAAATACGAATGAAGTGTTATAAGGAGTTTTAGAATGTATTTTTTTACGTTCGCCTCTATATTTTGCCGTTCAAATCTTATTATACCTCACCAGGATGATGCCACTCGTTTTATGCAAAAATTATACGTGGTTTGTAATTAATATAATAATAATAAGTCATTGATACTACATACTTACGCTCTTCTATGATTTACTTAATTCTTATACAAGATAGTTGGACAATAACTTATAATCCAATCACCGATAACCACACTAGTCTAGCTCAAACATTTCCTACTAGGTGACAACTCGGTAATGACGTCATCAATATAATGATAGCCATCCGATAAGCGATGTAATCTAGGAAATAAGAGCAAATTGCACCACGTAATCGCATTACTAGATTAGATTAATGCAAATTCTATCAAGAGAACATAGATTATAAAACGGCGATTATAGACGATCTGTGGTGCAGCGGGCGAAGGTTCGCCTGCGACGGTTGCGAGACGTTGCGAGGTTGCGGGTTCGATTCCCGCCTCGGGACGAAAAAAATGATAGAAAAATATGATATAAATTACCCAGCGAGTGTCTCCGTTCATGGTAAATTTTCGTTCTTATGCCTGGCTATTTGTCAGTTTTGATCTGATACATTCTCAAGTTAATCAAGTAACTAAAGTATTTAAAATAATTGAGAATTAGCCTAAATACTGGCTACATAATTTTAAGCATTCGTCATTATGTTAGGTAAGCAACATTTCGGTCCAAACCCATCTACGTCACTTTGAGGAAACTAAATCGGTTACACCGTTGACCAATTACTAAATATGGTAGCAAAGTAGCATAATTCTGTTGAAAAACCACCATGAGCTTAGTCTTGTTATTTATTTTTTTGTAATTTTATTCTATGTCATATATAAGTACCTACAATAAAGAGTCCATTCATTCATGCTTGTAGAATATACATACATGCAAAATGTTTAATTTGTCATAGCATCTTTAAAAATGTAACCGGGTAAAGGTGTTGGGGATATCAGTTTTAAATATGTCTATTCTAATCCTTGCTAAGTCCCGTTTCTATACAAGTAATCAGCCAACTCAAAACAAGCAGATTACAACGACTTACCAGAATCTCGTGTGACTAGATCAAGCTTCTAAATTAAGCAGAAGCGAGACTTACTTTCATTATCGCGAATAAATTGCTATTATTTAATCCGCACGACATATGTTCGAGAAAGGACGAATTATCGTTACGCAAATCGGTTTTTTTTTACTTAAAACAAGAACGTAATTGGAACTATTTTATATATGTTACATAGAATGAGAAGCAAGGTAGTAAAATTACTTAACCAGTCTCATTTATGTAGATACTTTTATTGGCAATTGCATTACTTTCTAAACTGTCCAATGTTAAAGAATAAGTGATAGACACCTTTATTATGTTGCTAGGAAATGGTAAATAAATAACAATTTGAAGAATCTGCCGTTTTGTCTGTTAGACACAACAGGATATTACTCTCGTAGCCTATTCGTGTACTACAAACTACACCCAAACTTGTCAAACTATAAAAACTAGACTAGAAATTAACAATGGACAGTAATGATTTATGTTAAAGTCTGACAACTAGGTAACCCTTATGCCGGTTGCAGACCGAAAACTAAGCTATTCCAAAGCTAAGCTAGGGAAGCTAGGCTAAGCCAAACTAAGCTAAGATAGAAATAAATGGCGTGCACACAAAGAGCTAAGTAGCTAAGCCAAAGCTCAGTTAGTGTTGCGGAGTTCAATTAGACGGACGTCAGGCGATTGCTATGAATATAATCGATGAAGAAAGTTCCGATGATGAATACGTTACACATAGAAAAAGAAGATTAATACTGACTTATTATTATTTAAGAAAACGACATTCTAGACCTTGGATATGTCAACACATTGAATCTCGGCACGCAAGTGGAGAGTTTACGACCGTGCGTCCGACAAAGGACACTGGACAGCACTGGCGAAGGATGTGCGAAGGGCGTGCGGGGAAGGCGGGAGGGAGATAGCTTAGCTCGCGTAGCTGCGCATCGGCATACACAACTATATGTAACTAATAATAACACCCGATTAAGATTGTTAACCAAAAAAAATATGTAAACAAAATAAGAGCTTACTGCTCCTTATTGACGTAACAATGAAACCGATCTAATTTTATCCCACGCAATAACCATAAACGTATTTATAAATTCAAAAATATTATGAAACAAGTTCATCGCCCTATCAAAACATCGGAAACCAATTATCATAAAACCATCGAAAATACCGAAATAAAAATTACTGTCATTATTTAAAGCTTATTAATTATGTAAGAAGCTTAAACGTTGCGTGCGATGCCGGTGAAACTTTCGCAGAAGGGCAAGGCTTCTGTAATGAGGTGATTATTTGAATAATTCCCTTCCGATTAATGACTTCTTATTGTATCTTGGAAAACTCAATGAGAGATCATTAACCTAGACAACTAAAAAAATTAAGTAGGCATTCAATAAGTCAAATACCTCTGAAAATAATAGGAAAGTACTAGAAGCTTTACACACCAGACATAAAAGAAAACTTTGAGTGAAGCTATGTCCAGAACCCAAATCGAATCTTAACGTGTTAGTAAATAAATAAAGTTAGTAGCAAATTGTCGTAATTTGCATTTGACTGGAATGCAGATCAGAATTATTGCAAAATTGCACGTTAAAGTAAAATATGGACGATAAAGGGCACGATAACCACTAACAAATTGGCTACTTTTGAAAATTTCAATGTTTTATTGCACACTAGCAGCCCCCGCGAACTTCGTCTCGCCATATACTTTTATTTGCAACTATATCCATACTAAATTTCATCCAAATCGAATTATCCTGCATAAGCATATATTTTCCCGCGGAAGCATTTAATTTTTACGCGGTAAAAAGTTCTCTCGCCATATACTTTTATTTGCAACTATCTACATACTAAATTTCATCGAAATCGAATTTTTCCACGTAAGCATATATTTTCCCGTGGAAGCATGTATTTTCCGCGGTGAAAAGTCTCTCGCTATATACTTTTATTTGCAACTATCTTCTGCATACTAAATTTTATCTAAATCGATTTTTTCCGCGTATGCATATATTTTTCCGCCGAAGTATGTATTTTTCCGCGGTAAAAAGAAAAGTAGCCTATGTTAGGATTAGAATATTACATATTATATTACACTACCCCAGTGACGCTTACATGGAGCATAGATCGCATGCTGGCTAGCTGAGCGCGGTGAGCGACAACCTCGCGACTTTTTTCTAATACTTGCATTTTTAAACTCGTGATATCTTCCGAATGAAATGTCCGAATTGAATAATTCAAAAAGTTATAAAAAGGTATTAAAGCCGTCTTGAATATAAAGTAATTTATTTTGATAAGGATTAATACCAAGGTACAAATGAAGACCCTTTCAAGAGGCGGCATATATAAATTAATATTTTAGAATAAAAAACTGCTAACAGTGACATAACTATAATATTTAGACATATGCTGTCGCGACATTTTTTGTAGATAATGATGAGTTCTGCAAAGTCGTAGTACATGATTTTGTTCTATCATCAATAGTTTTCGCAGCGCACGCGACGTAAGGAATTTTTCAGGTCATTTTTTTACACCTTATGTTACATTATTGGAGTTTTAGTAAGGATCCCTATTTTTTTTTTAAATATAATATAGCCTATGTTACTCGGGGATAATGTAGCTTTCCAAAGGTGAAAGAATTTTTGAAATCGGTCCAGTAGTTTCGGAGCCTATTCGTTACAAACAAACAAACAAACAAACAAACAAATCTTTCCTCTTTATAATATTAGTATAGATAATTGTCATTTGAGACGTTGGGCATAAATTTGGAAATTACAGGTCAAGCCGAGCCTATCTTGTAGAGCCTTGTGTAGAGATCTAGAATGAATACAAAACCAAATGCAACGCAAAATACATGACATAACTCTTTTAATGCATATTCTTCATAAATATTGGGCACGACTAAGTGGGTGTGATATCAGGATTCCTTTCAAGTGATAGGAAGGTACAGACAGACAAACAAGACCACAGCACAAGGTGATCAAGGTACAATACAATTCTAGTAAAAAACTTACCATATGTCGCTTAGTATCTTGAAATCAATCTATGTATGTCATTTCAGTTTCCACATGACTTGTTTTAATATTTGAAATTCTAAAACATGTTTTGGATTTGTTCGTTAACAAGGAAGCGTTAAGCGAAAAGGCAGTAATTAACATCACACTGAAGACCGCTTGCAATCAGATATTTAATATACAGATATTATATGTATAACTAGCTTTCCGCCCGCGGCTTCGCCCGCATTATGTTGGATTTTCCCGCGGTAAAAAGTACCCTATGTCCTTCTCCCGGTTCTAAGCTGCCTCCCCATCAAGTTTCAGTCAAATCCGTTCAGCCGTTCTCGAGTTATAAGTGAAGGCACTAACACTACTTTCTTTTATATATATAGATATAGATAGAAGATATAAACCAGACAACAATAAAGACATTTTTTTTGTATTTTTTAACAAAGCTTCAGACGGAAATCTAGTTAAACAAGACAGTCCTAGTACCTTTATATTTATGAATTCGCCCATAGAAGCCCACAGTCGGCTTCAATAATTCATGATATGATGAATATGCAAGGTACAAATTATCGACATCCTATGAGACATGTTGCGCAAATGTTATCTATTATCTATAAACATCGTTTCAAATAGATCGACCCCAATGTTTTAGACAAGACATGAGCACCGACCAAATACATTATTTAACATGATTAAAATATAATCCCACGTTCTGGGACGAAACAGTCGAACAATCCAACGTTAAAAAGGTTCGTGGATTTCCCGTTTATTCCAACAGGTAATAAGAAGTACCTATAAAGTGTTCATACATCAGTTCAGTTTTATTACCCGACTTTCTAAAGTTAAACATTAATTCAACGATATTAAAATCATAGAAACTGGGACAATAAATTTGATGAATTATGATTAATCTGAAATAGAAAATTAAATTTCAAATGATGATTTGACTTACACAAGTTAAGTAACTACGATATTTAATAAAAAGTTAAAATATAATTCTCTGGTTTTTATTATCCAAGAGGTTTATTTCTATACCCATATAATTGCATTATTTGGAGTATAATTGCATACATAGAATTGAGTACTTACCAATAAACTTAGATATATACATACATATCGAGTAACCTAGTCACAGTAAGCACAGTGACTAGGTTAGTCGTGAAGAGATTGAATTAAAATGGACAAAACTAGAAGCTTTGGAGGTTTTGCGGTTTTAGTAAGCGTGGAGACAAGGTAGAGAAAAGCTTTCTGCTGACCCAAAACTTAGCAAATGAAGATTTCGAACGGCATGGCTTGGAACATTGGCAAATAAATAGGTACTTTATAGAGTTAAATAGAAAGTTTATATTTATGTACTCCTTGGTATAAACATCATAGTTAAAAACTTATATTACGTCCCACTATTGGGCACGGGCATCCTCAATACCCATTATAGCTCTTGGGGCCTCTGGTATAAACTTTTACTTATTGGTATACAATATTCAAAGTAAAATACTTAAAAACTACAAAAATGTGTTACCGCTTAGCGTAAAATGTAAGGTTAGTAACAGAATAGGTAACTGAATATTCTAACCAAAGACGGTCAATCGCAACGAATCTTCAAACTTTAATGTCCCGAGTGTGAATATTTTTATAATTTAATTATATGACTGAAAAATATTTATAAGCAGATAATGGTATGGATAAATATGTCTAGTATTCTAAACTTTTAATAAAAATAAACTATTCGGCAGACACTTAATCACGACCTTGCAGAACACCTATTCTCAAGTTTCTCAAATACTTTCTTTGGCTAAATGCAAAGAATGTCAGATTAAGTATGATAATGTTGAATAACAGTCGCGAAATGCACAGGACATTAAGCGGAAGAACATGAAAAAGATCATCGGCAAGCCGTGTCACGATATCAGATGGTCAAGTAAGAAAGTGATGGGAGATTATTAAACCAGTTCCTTTGAGTTTAATCTTACACAATTACTGCGATACTCGTAGTCATAAATCACATTTAAATCTGAACAGGTGACGATTTTAAGACGTTTTTTTTTACTTAAACAGTAAAAGTGTTTTTTTTTTACAAAATATACAAGGTTATAAATGAAAACATAGGTAAATATAAATATGTATAATAATTTTCAATATTTATTTGAGGTAAATGATAAACGATTTAAAACTTTACCTACCTATACAAAAACAGGAAAACGGTAATAATTGAAACTAGGTAAAATTATACCAAAGAATTTAAAGCTACTGTTTGAAACGTGAATTGTTGCTACAAGAACCCTTAAAAGTTCCCTATCCCTAATACGAAGGTGAAAGGGGCAAGGCAGGTATTTCAAGCAGGGGAAAGTTTTCCAGACAGTCATTAATCTGAAAAGTGTCTCCCTCGTCTACAGAATATATAGTAGTTCACCTTACTCGCGTTTGGTTTCCCTATGCCCTTAAAAAGTAACATCGAAATGTTAGTTATACTCGTATTTTGTAAGTAGGTAACACATAATATTATCTACATTGACGATGTGACGCTGCGGTAGAGCATGCAACGCAAGAGGTTGTGGATTCAATTTCCGCCTCGAGACAAATGTTTTATTAATAAAAAAAAAATTACAATACATAACCGCGCTGATTTTCATGACCATTGAAAACACTGATCCATGCGATGACAATTAAAATTTTCCTAAAATCTGATATCTTATATCTAAATCCCTATTAATTTTCAAACTAATCGATATGACACTGAATTGTAGATTTCACCAACTTTCCGACGTCAAACCGGAAAGCGAGCATAAAACTTCTAGCCAGAGTAAAGATTACCATTAGAATAACTAAACAAGTTATTGAAAGCTGCACTGTGAACGGTACCTATTGGTTTGAAGGTAGGTTACATGTTGGAAGTTTCACACCTGACAGCCTGAATGGGAGGAGGTTCTGATCGAGAAATTGTATGAAATGAAGACATGGGCATGAGTTTAAGATACAAGCTGATGAAGCTGAAATTACTCAGATCAGGACTAATTGGTTAAATATCTTGCAAACACTGTTCAAAACAAGATTGACAGATGATTTTCTGCATCCGACCGATATCTTGAAAATTTAATATTTTCAATTGGAGATCATTGATACCAGCAGTGGACTACCAATGACTGAAACGAACCTTGACGAATCCCATGCAGTCACCGCCTTAGTATATAGCTATAAAAAACTTGCCTGACACTACGAAACTATTCCTGTAATGTCGGTGAAGACAGAGGCTATTTCAAGCCTCTGACATTTTATTTAATTATTTTATTATATTATATACACTTTACTTTTTTGACAATGCTATTGCAGCTACAGTTTATAATCTATATTATTATTTTCTATCAATATACCTACCTAAAATTGTTTGACATTATATAAGTATCTACTTGACGAAACTAAGTCTACTCAGTGTTCCTAAAGTTTAAATAAATTTGAATTTGAATTTGAAAAAGCCGCTGTTTTCACCTCACGTCTAGATTCAACATTCATTGTAGTGTTTGCCTCACCCTTCCCCTAACTTTTAAATCACTTCACTGAACTGCGAAAACCCTAACTCCCTTTTGCGCCATGAGTGATTTGGGCATACGGGTGGTAACTGGTAAGTACCCAACATTATATTTATCCATACCATTTTCGTAGGCGATATTAGGTAGGACCTATGTACCTCCTTTTGCTGTGTTCAATATATCGCTATAAGTCAACTTTTTGAGTCGCCAAAACAAAAAGTGTCAGATGTCATAATAACCTTGAATAGTTTTGCATATGCTAAACTTCCATCACAATTGTCTTCGATCACCTGCATTGTTTGAAACATAAACATCAAGCAAACAATATATGTACTGCGTGATTATAAATACATCGACACCATCCGATAAAAATATTATTTTAACCATATTCGTCATAGATGGTTTTTTATTGCCTAATAAAATTTTGTACCACATCTCTTATGACGAATAATTGTTAACGTGATCTCTTATGAGGTAATTCAGGTAATGTATAAAATAAAAAATAAAAAAATTTCAACCACACTTAAACTAGGGAATCTTCTGTCGCCCAGACTCTCTAGAGACTGGTGTCTTTAGAAGATTATAAACATTTTGTTTAAATTTATACTATATTTATAAAAACTCTATACATACACATATAAAAAAATATCGTTATAAATTTTAATGTTGCTTGTTTGTCCCTAATTACTACCTACAAGCATAACTACACACTCAAACTTACACTCACAAACACACACAATCACTCTATCACACACAATCACTCACACACATTCATTCATTCTCATAACACAACTTGGATTTTTTAAATAATTATTTCTCAATGCATTTATGTGAAATACATAAATGCATTGAGAAATAATAATAAGTGTTTGTGTTATGTTGTGTTGTGTTACAAAATTATGTACTCGAACCATTATACTAAGAGCCTGTGATGGCCAGACCTTCCTTTAATTCACAAGCGTGAAAATTCTTTCATGTGTATGTCTAACATAGGTAAGAATAACCCCCAAACATGAAACCTGGATCGCGGTTCCTTTGGGAGATAACAACCTTTTACCTGTTATCTCCCAAAGGAACCACGATCCAGGTTTCATGTTTGGGGGTTATTCTTACCTATGTTAGACATACACATGAAAGAATTTTCACGCTTGTGAATTAAAGGAAGGTCTGGCCATCACGGGCTCTTAGTCTACATTGTTTTATGTTCCCAATAAATTTTTTTGAATTTTTTTGAATGTTAACGTGATAAACAGCATTTTCAATTAATTTAAAAGGAAAATTGCTCATTGCTTCCTGCACCCGTTACGTGAAGTTAAACGAAGGCAAGTGCTTTCTAATATTTCATCGGCTTCCTCGCCTAGGGCGGTCACGTTTTTAATAATTTCAATGTTCTGTCGGATTTCACTTAACTCAACTAAACATGGGTTAACTGAGGTATTTATATCTATTGTTTCCACAATCATCATCTCCGCTGATATTCATTCATTATATGAATAAAGTATAATAATAACCATATTATAAATAGCACTTTTATCTACACTGCTAAAAGCATGTAGCATTGAATTTAAACATTATTTTTGTATTGAGGCTTTCTCCAAATTTTCTTCGAAACAATCGAATCTTCTGAGTTTAGAGAAAGGAGACCACTAAATGCGCCCATAGAATAACAATTATTTTATATCCTCGTACGATAGGCCGATAAAAGCAAACAATAACGAGTGATGCTCAGGTGTCGATAACTACAAGTTAATAATTATATTAAATGTCGGTAACAAAGCGTATAACTATAAGTACCTAAATACTATACTAATAAATGTGTATTTGTGTATGTAAACAGTTTTACACTATTTTAGAGCCTCAACACGTCGCGCCGGTAGTCTTCGAAAATATTTAATACTGGACTGGATTCCTACTGGACTCACAGATTTGGAACTTACCTAAGCCCGACTGTCTTCGTGTCACAAAGATTTGAATTGATTACAGAACAAAAATAGTTCATCATCATCATCACCAAATAAGTAGTTTATCAAATAAGTACTTTTTTATCGATATCGATGATTAAATTTCCCCTCACTGTCATCGATGTCCGCGCGTCGCCTGCATGCTCAATAACGCATAGAGGAAGGTCGTACGCGCGTGCTCGTTGAATAGGGGTCACGTTTGAAGACGCGGATGCGCCACGGCGTCTGACGTAGTATTCATTATCATCATCATTCATCACCTCTATGTACGTTATCACTGTTGGGACAGGCAGTTCTCTCTTGTCGAGAACGATTAGGCTTTAATTCAACACGCTGCCCAAGTGCGCGTTGAATGGCACATGCCCTTCAAACTTTTCAAAGTTCTAAGAATATGCGGGTTTCCTCACGATCTTTGCCTTCACCGTTAGAGCACGAGTTTTCATATGCACGAAATTTTAAGAAAAAAAATCCAAAGGGAGTTTGATCCCGACTAATTAGGCGGATGTCCCGTGTATGTTTAATGTGATTAGATACTACTAGCCAGATGGTCATGGCAGTGTCCAGTCGAAAAAAATTGGATGATACTCTGAAAGACTCTAATAAAGCAGGGAGAGAATCCATTAACAACCCATACTCGTATATCTGTCTGGTTTAAGAGCTTAATAGTACCAGTATCAGCTTTGTCACAAACACAATCGTTGGCCAGATGGAAAGTGCACAACAATAGATGGTAACGAACAACGTCTTGTCATGTCATAATTAATAGATCAGTGTAATTAAGTGCAGTTGTATTTTTGTATCTAACGGTTGCGCAATGGTGACGCAAGATATTACCGATGTACGAGTATATCCTGTTGCGTACCTTTTCTTTAATCTTTGAATGTAAATTGAAATTTGAATGAAAATAATGAATTCACTTCTGAGATTCATTTCATTTTAAAACAACGGGTTACCAAGAAGGTTTATTGACTCGGCTATAAAAACTGAACATATAGAGAGTGAGAGAAAGAACAGGTGACTATTGGGGCTCAAAAGTACTCAAAAATGATATCCTAGTTTGGAAAGCTTACGATGTCTAAATTCTCCACCAATTATTCAGAGTAAGATGATTGTTCATAAATAAACAATAAAAGCGCCTTAAATTTTGATAATGACAAGACAGTAAAATTAATAAGGTTCAGATCAGAGTAAGCGAAATAAGGCGTTAAATAGAAAGGAAACGATGCCAATTGCCATACCCATCAATATAATCAAAGCAAGGGGTTTAAGGTCACCAATAATCATACCTTTACCTAACCTTTGCCGTTCACCGGTGATCTAATGAAATGAAAGCAGATACTAACCAGTCGAGACACCAGACTGTAGAAAGCAATCATAGGACTAGACAAGTAGTCTTATTAAAATCTTGTATTTGACAAACCTTGGTTACACGGATTAATTTAGGTACTTAATAAGTCACATTTATTAATTTATTGGTCAATAAAGGGCTTATCTGTTAGGTTTGATAATACGGCGACTTAATAACTTATGGACAACGAGAAGCTCATTTGGGAAAGGTCTTTCAATTCTGCAGGGAAATATATTGCTACAAAAGAAGTCTCTATCTATATCAATGAAGTTTAGGTAAACGTGCCTATATTTTTATGTGCTTGGATCAAAAGATGACGCATATTGAAAAAATCTGCCACAAACCAACAAACCACTTATTCTTATTCAATTAAAACGCATACTCAAATAGATTTCTTCTAATTCCCAGTAGTTGAAACAAATTATTTAAACGGACATATTTGAATCTGGTAACAAAGAGGCATCATACATTATTGACATAGATCACGCGATCGCGGCTCGACGGGCTCTCTAACAAGTCAAGCATCATCATTATATTTGGTATAATCACCAAGATTACCAGGCGATTTGGTAATCGCAGCTAGTTCAGATTGTACAAGTAAACAGAACTCAGTACGCAGAACGACGCTGCTGCCCGTCTACTGTGGTTTGACGACACCCGCAGTTTATTCTTAGGCCTAAATGGAGGTCAACCATAGCCCCATAAACACCGTAAGTACCGTAACGTAGACAAAATAAAGTATATAAATTTAAAGTTGTAATTCTGGATCCCAAAGAGGGCTTACGATTACGCTGCGAGTAATTTACTTACGTCTGAGATTTACTTTTTCTCGGACGTCCGATTAGCTCGAGCTTCCTCGCAGCACAAAAACAACTGGCGAACCGGTGCGTGACTCATGCGCAAGAGCATCGGTCCTATTGTGAAAATGATAATTCTGAACGAAAATTAACTCACAATTTAATAGTTATTTGATTGATTCAGATTTTGTCCGTAAAATCACAAAGATTAACTTGGACATGTCATCACTATCAATCACCCCCCCCCCCTTTTTTTTTTTTTTTTTATAGTATAGTTAATATATTTATAGTATAGTTAATTAATCGGTACAACATGTCCGTAGCTCAATTCAAGATATGAATGTTATGTAATTTATTTTCATAAAATACTAAAGATTACTTGGACTGGATTTAAATCAGAGAGTTCCGTTTCAGATTCGTTTATTTTTAACTGGCTTCAAAAAAGGTTCCTAAACGGATGTATTGTATGTCTAACCTACCTAAACTAAACTCACAACTATTGGGAGAAACTATTTTGATGATTCTTTTGTAATTGAAAAGCTGGTGCTCCACATGTTGTCTTATTTTTATTCGGCTCAATTCTGAAATACATCATCATGAAAACCATCTTTCAGATTATTTATATTAAACTAGCTTTCCGCCCTGCGGCTTTGCCCGCGTTTGACACTTTCCCGCAATTTTCTTTGCTATAATAATAATAAATAATAAATATTACTGGACAATTAGCCACGTGGTAAGCTCGAAGCTTGTGTTACGGGTGCTAGATTTCTGATATACTTAATATAATATACATACATAGATAGATATTTTTATTATACATATATAACACCTATAAACCTCACGCAGCCCGAGACCTTTCCAACGAATGCAAAAATGTAGAAATCGGTTCGTGCGTTCTGGAGTTATTTAGTTCGACTTTTTTTATATAGTAGATAAGTTTATTCGGGAATAATTGTCGTATGTAATAATTAATTAATTAATTACATAAAAAGTTATCATTTAAAACTTTAGATAAATTGGTTACCGCACTGTAATCAATCCTGATCAAACGTATACAAAATTATAACATTTATTCATTAGTTACCGCGATGTAAATGAATCCTCATCCAATCTTAACGATACATCTGCTTCAACAGTTTCACAGTAGCCCCAATGGCGCTAACCAACCCACGCTACAACGACGTATCTCCAAGCGTGAAAAGACCATCTCTGTCTCATCGACATAAAGTCTACTTTCGCACGATATAAACAATCCCATTAATGAATCATTTCACTGAATCTAGCTATTACCGTAAAAGGGATAAGGTCGATTATCGTGTTTAAAGCACGTGCTGTTGCTTCCTGCAATTGCTTTCAGATATAGCACGTACGGCCGTAGGCTAAACAATGGTAGAGCCGCCTGCTCGAATGTCTCACAATACGAACGACAAGATTTTAATACATTTCAAATGAGTTGTGGGGCTCGTTGTTGGAGCGGAATAAAGAAGTTATTGCGGGGATTTTATAAATGCAAGAACTAAAACCGGGTACTAAGTTTCACAAGATTATTTAGCCTTTCATTGGTGCGCTTAATAAATCTGGAAAAACATACGTTTTGTAACAAAATTAGACGTCTTGTATTAGGACTATGCACGAAACTTAAGTACCGATATAATATCAATAAAAAACCCATTATCAAATACGTAGGGGATAATGACTTGAATATTGGATTTTAGAATAGCCTTCATTTACATTTCCTAGAATACTAATAGGTTGGTCTATCTAGACTCTAGACATACAAATGCTAAGCGAAGGATTATAGAAACAGTTCTTATTCTGTGGCCATGTGAAATCATCGTTGCGTATTTAGAATAACGACCGGGAGTGTTAAGGATAAGATTAAAACAACTTAGCAAGTACACGGAGAGTTAGTCATTCGTGATGATTAGTTTAGAATCTGTTCGTTTTATCTAAAGAGTAGACAACTAAACTTGGGGTTAGTATTTCGTTTTGTAAATAATGTCAGTGGGTATATCCAATGTCCATTTTGTATATGCTTGTAAAAGGTTTCTTATATTTTTAGGAATTGAAAGTACCCACATTCCTGCAAATAAATGACAATAATTGATTGTGAAGTGCTTCTGTTGTAGCTCCTTGAAATGTTATATGTCGCATATAGCAGTAAATAGAGGTCATTGGTCTTACCCAGCACGTTTAAGAAACGCAAAGCGTATATGATACCTAAATAATAATATAACGTCTCCAATTTATTCAACTCCAAAAATGTAATCACATACTCCAAACACGCACAGCGTTCTTAAAACAAGAAGATGAATACAATGTAATGTATCAATGTTTTTAAAACAACAGTATTGTCGCATAACATGGCCTAGTTAATCATAGACTAGCGTGCAAGCCTATCGATCGACAACAGCTGCAGTCAGGAACAATAGACATTGCTAGATTGCTACACATAGCAAGTGTAGCAAGCATGTAGAATGCCTTTATGGAAAGCACAATACTGAGGTAGGTATATCCTTATCAGTACACGTATTACTTTAAACAGCCAGAAGAAAATGGCCAAGAACTCGAAATGCTTTATGTAGAGTTAGGTCACATCCAAAAATACCGATTGCTATTACCATAACAAATCTAAATAGTCAGAGCAGCGGATGTTAAGTCCCGAGCATTGAATCCGTGATTGAATTTACAAATAAGGATGATGAATGATAGGAGACTTTCTGACAATGCTTGATAGCAAATTATGTATCCAATATACAAATGCAAGTAATACTAAACGTACATACGGGTACATAACAAGCCGATAGACACCGCGTAAGGTAAGTTGTATGAAACCAGTAAAATGATATGAGACTTGTGTTGAAACGAGACACCCATGATTTTGCCACCATCAGTGGAAAATAATACGCTAACGCAGGCCAGTTTCCAGTAAGGTTTCTTAAATATTAATATGACCTATGGTTTCTTTAATACTAATAATTACGAATATTTTACAAGAATAGAATTTTCGTACAGGAAATCCAATAAAATTAAATGATTAATTGATGATGGTCTATCTTTTCCTAAAAGTAGCATCACGAGTGTCAAGCAATGTTTTAAAACTATCCAATCTTTATCTCCGTTTCGGTTAGGTAAATTTATCTGCTCTCCGCTGAGAGTCTGCCGCTGAGAGTCTTGAAGGTTTCGTAAACTGGTTTTGACCCATAATTATAGAAAGATATCCATGGCATCTCACAGGCATCCTAAAGCACGCAACTATTCCCATACACTGCCAGTCTGCCACAGAAAACAAAACATGCATCTACAAAAACTAGAGTTTCAGAGCAAGTTTCTGACTGCTCAGTCGGTAGAAGCAATACAACGCAGAATTTATCACCATTCCCTTTATAGTAAGTGGTTTACAATTTATACCTACGCTTAAGATTATACAATTTATTTTTTATGCTTTGCTATGTTCATGTCCTTGTCTTATTCATATTAATCTTTACAGTGCGTAGTATTCTATTAACATAGTTGAGTTGCCAAATTAAATTGTCTGTTCTAGTAAATGAGTTCTATAAATTACCCATAGTACCATGAACAATAATCCTAGTTAAGCCGCACGCGCCATCCTGCGACCAAATGTGCAGTTCTAATTATAGCTCGGTCTGAGGGGAATTTCGGAGGTGAAAGACCTCGCGAACCGGCCACAGTATCCAGTAAAGTGTAGGAATATTGCCCGAAGTTCATGGGCGTCATCGATTGAAGGCAAACATACGGATTAGAAAGGGAAAGATCACCCCCCGCTGCTTCTGCCCACGCCAAATATTTATTGTAGCTGAACAAGAGCATAAAAACAATAATAGATCAATAAAACCGTGATTTAATTTTAAGGAGAACAAAAGTACGCCTTCCATTTTAACTTGTGAGCAAATAGCGCAGCTTTATTGCTAATAAGAACCAGTAAGGCAATCTCCGAGCGATGTGATTATATTTTGAAAGCCGCTGTTTTAGCAAGAAGTTATATTTCTCAAATCTTAGAATTTTACATGAATGGATAAGATGGAATGTGTAATTCGCGTAAAATTTACAACTCGGTTATCAACGGATATGATTCAACATTCGTTTGCTAAAGAAAAACCATCAAGATTCTAATTTAGTCATCGGCATCTGATTCACGCAGGCTGGATGTTTTGTTCCATTTTTATTTGGATATAATCCCGAAAACCTAATTATTAACGGGAAAGCTTGATTTCCATCAGGTGGGCTCACATGCTTGTCTGCCAACCCAACATGGTAGTATAAAAATCTTGAAAGACTTAAGACACAGGTTAGAGATAAATGTAATCTAAAATACGTATATCATGCACCTTAACTGATCCTTGGGAATTGGAGAGAAGCCAGACCTATAAATGTCCTTTGAAAAGGAAAAGCCGCATTAACACTAGATTACGTAACCAAATTAACTTTAACGAATTAATATTTATCTGATAAAAATACTTGATAGTGATAGCTAATAATTAATTTATATTAATTTATATGGCGTAGGTATCTAATAATGAATATTAAGTACTTAAGTGATATATACCTACTTAAATGTATTTAAAACCGCAATTTACTTTGTGGCGTGTAAAACATTGGGCCACATGCATTAAAACATTTAAGATGCAAAGTAAAATACATTTTCTTACAATTCCATTGAATACCTAATGAGATGAGAGGCACGACTAGTCAGAAGTCAATTAGATACGTCGTAGTAATATGCAGATCATAAGGTTCATTGTCAACAATTAGACGAATTAAAATCGGCACTCACCTACTTGCTTCAACGAACTAGGATGTTGGTACATACCTGTGGAAACAAAAAAGATAATAAGTACATTTTCTATAAGTCCTTCACATATAAGTTAACGGATTTTAACAAAAAACAACGAATTACATTTGATGTGATTTGTGAAAATGTCACCCACCCCTTTTAAAATATGTTTCTTATTTCAAAACAAGGAAACAAGTACCTCTACTTAACAACTTAAGTGTCAAATATGATAAACACCACTTTAAAAGGTAATTTATACGGGTGCTTGCTTACCCGTTCGACCCACGATTTTTCTACCCAATATTATTTTTACCCGTTCAACCCAAAACATATGCCCCGTTCTACCCAAAGCAAAAATCTGAGTCACAGTGTATTTTAAACTAGCAGCCCCCGCGAACTTCGTCTCGCCATATACTTTTATTTGCAACTATCTACATACTAAATTTCATCGAAATCGAATTTTCCCACGTAAGCATATATTTTCCCGTGGAAGCATGTATTTTCCGCGGTGAAAAGTCTCTCGCCATATACTTTTATTTGCAACTATCTTCTGCATACTAAATTTTATCTAAATCGATTTTTTCCGCGTAAGCATATATTTTTCCGCCGAAGTATGTATTTTTCCGCAGTAAAAAGTAGCCTATGTTAGGATTAGGATATTACATATTATATTACATTACATTGACCCCCCCGTACCCCAGTGACGCTTACATGGAGTCTACATCGCATGCTGGCTAGCTGAGCGCGGTGAGCGACAACCCCTAGACTTTTTTCTAATACTTGCATTTTTAAACTCGTGATATCTTCCGAATGAAATGTCCGAATTGAATAATTCAAAAAGTTATAAAAAGGTGTTAAAGCCGTCTTGAATATAAAGTAATTTATTTTGATAAGGATTAATACCAAGGTACAAATGAAGACCCTTTCAAGAAGCGGCATATATAAATTAATATTTTAGAATAAAAAACTGCTTACTGTGACATAACTATAATATTTAGACATATGCTGTCGCGACATTTTTTGTAGATAATGATGAGTTCTGCAAAGTCGTAGTACATGATTTTGTTCTATCATCAATAGTTTTCGCAGCGCACGCGTCGTAAGGAATTTTTCAGGTCATTTTTTTACACCTTATGTTACATTATTGGAGTTTTAGTAAGGATCCCTAATTTTTTTTAAAATATAATATAGCCTATGTTACTCGGGGATAATGTAGCTTTCCAAAGGTGAAAGAATTTTTGAAATCGGTCCAGTAGTTTCGGAGCCTATTCGTTACAAACAAACAAACAAACATACAAACAAATCTTTCCTCTTTATAATATTAGTATAGATAGTACAGACACCGTAATATTGATAAAAAATCGAACTTGACGATATTATTACTCACCGTAACTTCAAATTTTGTAACTACAATAGGAGGTATTTGTATTTGTATTTGTATTTATTTTATTTATTCTTTAAAGTAGGTACATTTCTTAATTAATTTTCTGCCAAACTGCGCAGCAGTTTGTCGGCAGCCGTTCTCGCGGACATTTACTCGTTTTTGCACCTTTCTTATTATTATCTTATCTTAGTCTATCTTGGTACTTAACTTTAAAATAGTTATATATATAGGTAAAAATAGTTTATGATCTCTTCAAATGAGTGCACGTGCAATTCCTAGATAAATTTAAGAAGGAGAACTTATTTTATGTACAATAGATAATCCAATTAACAACGGCAAGGATTACCATTGTTTTTCTTATTATACTATTATCTGAACAAGACTGATTTTAATAATAAAAATATTTTTATAGTTAATTTCTGCATTTTTTGTCTAATGACCCTGCTTTTTTAGTGTTTCACTATGTCATTTATTTGAATTCAAACAATAGAAATTAGGAATAAGTAGGTGTGGGTAGAACGGGTAACTTGAATCTAATGTTTTGGTATGAACGGAGCAAAATACCTATTGGGTAGAAAAATCTTGGGTCGAACGGGTAAGCACTCATTTATACCCTACGTTTTATGACCTCACAACCATTTTACTGCAAATTCCACACGCGATCCGCATATTGAAAGATGGTAAATGAAGTTACAGACAAACCCATAACTTTGCTCAAATTATTTCCACCGATTCCCAACACGTTTATTTCAAGTCTTTCAAAGAAGCTCTCAAAATTTATCTTTCCCCGTCTTCAAAAAACCGTTGCGTGGGTAAACAAATTCCTAACTAATCAAATATTTCGACAACCAGTCAAAATATTAATTAGCAGTTTACAATAACACTTACTTACGGGACAATGGCGTGAAAACCACACAGGTGAGTAACGTTTTTATAACAGGTAACAGGGCCTACCGATACCGACAGAACATTACATTTACCTACTATTACTATACAATGTATGAATTATGATGTTGTGAAGCGTTAAAAACGCGTGTTTATGATTGGTAGCAAATGTAGGTATATGAAATATTCTCGATAGCGCTAGTTGTACGATTGGAAAGGAACGAGGAAAACGATGTTTGCACGCACGAACGTTTACGTAAAATTATTTTTTTTACTTCAAGGAGGGAAATATTGTCCACAAAATTGACGCGACGCAGATTTTGGCGGTGAAAAGGTACGGAGCTTAACCTTCAGGTCAAGATGACTTCATTCTTGGACCTCGCAGTCATTTATTTGCAAACCTTGAAAGGTTTTGGGAATGTCTTGTTGTTTTATTTGAGACACAATAAGAAATATACAAAATATACACAAAAACATTGTGCATTTTAACCATTACTTCTCTTTAAATATTTCGCCTTTTGACAAACATAATAACGATTAGATCAAATATAAGATAAGTATAACACATACATAATAGAATACTTGAGAATTGCAAACTAGGTGTCAAAGCGAATAAAACTAACTGAAGCTATTATTACAGCGACTGTATCACGACTGCATTCATCCTAGAATACTAAGTGCTGTTTAGAATTCTCTCGTTTAGATAGTCTGAAAGGATCTGGGACCTAATTCTATACTGCTAACTAGTCGCCACGCTCAAAAATAATTTATATTTAAGTAGTAATTTACATAGACGAGTTATAAAATATTTATTTAGTTTTTTGTGACGTGTAAATCCCTTTGTTTCTATGGAAAAAAGTTTTCGACTTCGACTTCTATGGCAATAGTATCGCATTAGAATCTCGTATACTTAATAATATAAATATAATTCACAAATATAATGCGAATGGACCTATTATATACCATCAAGCGAGACACGCTTTGTAAAAAATAAGCTTAATAGAATCCTACTAATATTAGGTATAAGCACGAAAGTTTTTGCGCGCAAAAAAACTTATAATAATGACGCCCCAGCAGGGGCAGCTGAGCTGTGTTACCAGAATAAGGCCCCTGGTAGTCGGTAGTTCGGTACCCTGGGCGATCGTGCCAGAGATTGATCGTGTAGACATAACGTGGGAGAACATTCGGGCCAGTACAATGTGAAATAAAATAAATAAAATATTTTTTTATGTATTCCTCATACAATGCCGATCATCATGTTTAACCTTAATAATCATGATCTTTATTAGGTACATTAAGCTATTAGGTACTCATACATGACATACAGTCTACATTGTTTACGCACTAAATTTCTACATACCTAGTTATGACCAATTTCAATGGAACTATATTTTATAATAGGTTTAGGTTAAACTTTGGTAAAACCTAGATTAGTTTGGTACGCACTGTACAGACAGATAAGTACCTTCAAGGTACAGTATACGTATATGCTAGTAGGAAAGTTATTATTCAATTGTGACGCAAGATAATTTAATTTATTAATTTATTAGCAGGAAGATGGTTGTTGCAATTATGCATAATTCAATGAGGCGTTTGTAATGTTTATGTTTACAACTTTGTCTAGCTTAGTCTGCTAAGAGCACAGCTATCCACGGGATAATTAGGTTCCTTCCTTCTAGAGTAAATATTCAGCTAGAAATTAAAATAGATACGTAGATATGACGGCCTCAACGGACGAAGTTCCGCTAGTACTAGGTTTAGGTTGCAAGTTTGATTCCCGCTTAAAATTGACGAAGTTTGTATAGAGATTATTCTACCTACATATCTGCATGGCACAGATGTGCCTTAGCTGCTTTTAGTACATAGATAAACTTACAATTCCAAAAAGAAATATAGGTGGGTAGGGTATCAATCAATCAACAAAAAACCTATGTTAGAATAAAATAGGGTAGGTCATGAACTTCTTTAGCGATTCACGAAACATACACTGGTCGAACTAGAAAATATTTAGTTACAACTTTACTAAGAAAATAGATATTGTCCAGTATTACTGGAAATCTAACACTAATACTATCATAGTGTTAGATTTTTTTTTGTAATCTTCGGTAATACTGAATAATATCTATTTTCTTAGTAAAGTTGTAACAAAACATGCAGGGGTATGGGTAGTTTCTGCGATCCCGATCCCTATGCTTTCAAACTTAAATGCACAACAGCCTGTAAATAGCTGCAACATAAATTTTGTGCATACAACACACCCAAACTAAACTAAAGCGCCTCAACACCCCCGTCCAAACACAGAGGAAGCTTATTGATATTACTTACGAACCTATAGAAACCTTAATTCTTACCTTGCTATAACAAACGCGATCACCAGGGAATAGCGCAGATTTCCTCTCACTGCACTTTATTCACTAAATCACAGAACGCACTAGCACACGCAAATTTTGGTTGTTTTTGACAGATGTGTTCCGGGGTTGATTGTTATCGTCCTTGGGGGACGTTCGTCCAGCCTGTTTGACGGGCGCGTGGCAACTGCGCGCGCCGGCTGCTTTACCGCCCTGATACGGCGCGCGCATGCGTCACCCCATCCCGAACTAATTTCAAATCTGGGGAATAATGCATAGAAACGGTATTCGATTTTATATTTTACTAGATGAAAACCCGGCTTCGCTCGGGTGAAATTTGACGAAATTCTCACTATCTAATCCGAATTTTGCTGATTATAATGATGTCTCATAACAATATTAATTAATTAATTAATATTATTTATGTTTTGTTATTCATTTAAGGGTTCGATCGAGTACCCCTTGACGAAATTGTTAATATGGATAAGTATATTTTTGTGGTCCGGAAAGGAAAACGATAGCGAATTTAGAGACAGTGGTTATAAAGGATTTAGTGTAATCACAGCGCCTATACCTACTTACACTATCGGTGCCCATGATCCACGTCCGCACGTGCCGCGGACCGCGCCGGCCGGCTTACCTCTAAAGTTAAAACTTACCTAGTACATCGAATGATGCTGCTGCCCGTCGTCTGGTTTGGTTTATGAAAATATGACCTATTTGGCTTGCTTGACGATCTATAGGTATTATTCATAAATTTGTAGGGACCGAACTCAATGACCGAACACACCACATGTTCGGTCATGGAGTAAGATAGTTTGTTTTCAGAGATATTGTGTTCTTGGCTCATTAAATGATACTAATTTGACGATTTCTAGAATTAGGTATCTATATAAAAATTTGTTCCTCCATAATGCTTATACTAATGATCCGAATTTGATGAAATTTGGTAGATAAACATTTAGAAGTCTATGAAACAGGATAGGACTATTTAAATTCTTGATCCAGTTATGTTAAGAAGTGGCCCTCATACAAAAATAATTTTACGCGGACAGAGTCGCGGGCAGAGCTAGTAATGAATTAACTTAAAACATAAAATAGGAGAAAGTTCACCGATTTCGATAAATATAACAAAAGTATAATTATTCAGATGTTAGTGTCAAAACTTCAAGATGACAGTGACAGTTGAATTACAGCAGCTAAATTTGATGTGGAATTTGTTTTGATTGTGTGCTGTGCTGTGTTGTTACCGTTGTCTCGTAATTATTAAAATAAAATGCCTGAGGATTCTAAAAAAGGGTATGTTATATTTAAATCATTGCGTTAAAAACAGTTTTCCTCTTTTATTCCCATTCTGATATATTTTCAGTGATAAAAAGAAACATGAGCCAAAAGAACAGAGGAAACCACGCCAGTCACGGCACCAGGCAGCAAAATCTGAAAGAAAACCAGAAAAGAATGATGAAACTAATGTTTCTAAAGGTAGGAGAGACTTATAAAAGAATCAAATATCCTAAGATACTCTAGTCAAATACTCTAGTCAAATAGCTACCTAATACTGAATATTTTGAAAATTGTATTTTACTCTCTCACCGATGTGAATTTAGATTAATTTTTGTTATGAATAACCCATAATTTATTATTTTATTTTTCCAGTTCCTCAACAACCAATGTTTGAAGAACCAAGTCTAGAGTTTTATAAAAACCTTAAACGAGAAACTGATGAGATAGTTAAAATAACTGAAGCAGAAAATGCTAGGTATAGGAAGAAAGAAATCCAAAGTAATTGGGCTAAGTATGAGATGCCCCTAGAAAACTATGAAGATTTGGATGAACAAGATGTTGGTGCTGACTATGAGGTAAATAAGTTATATCACGTTATGTGGTTGTATAATATATTGGAAAGAAAATATAAATTAGTTTAAGTATGAAGCAAGAAACTAGTCATCTTAGGAGTAATTATTTCTCATTTCAGAAACTCATACAAGTTCCATTATCTGCTGGTGGACACTTTCAATTCAAGCATGAAAAAACCTGGGACACATCAACAGCCCCTTCATTATACAACAAATACTTTGATTTTAACATGGATAGTCTGTCTACAGCTATTTCAACTATTCCATTCTATGAAAGGAATGATATTAACCTATCAGAATTTAGTGATGTAGACATACTAAGTATGACTACCAGGGCTTCTAAATACAAATCAAAATATTACAATAACACATCTCTCTCACTAGAAATGACTGCCCAAGACAAAATCCTAAAAAGTTTTAAAGAAAATAATGATGCTGATAACATTGAAATAAGTAGTACTAAAGAGAATGAACAGTCATTTGAAGCATTAAATGATGAAGATAGATCTGACATATATCAGGTTAATTTAGATTTTAATGTACCAAAAGCTAGTAGCTATAGCTCAATGCCAAATGAAATAGTAAAGCAAGATGCTAAAACTATTTCTCAAAACAGTGCCTCAGAATTAGATAAAAGTATTTTAAAAAATGTACCTGATGGCCGAATTCCTAAAGATGATGTAGCTATAGTAGAAAAGAATATAGATGTGCCTAAAAATATTTCAGCTTCTAAGTCTGAATTATCTGAAGAAAGTGTTGTACACAGAGATGCTGTATCTAAAGGTCAGAAAAATATAATCTACCTAGGTACTAAGTACATTCCTTATTAAAAAAACACGTAAATAAAAAATAATAATTTATTTCATTGTTTCAGAGATCCCGGTGGATTCAAAAGCAAATCCCGTGATTCAATCACCTGAAGAACTTGAAAAGTGGTTAGATGACTTTTTGGACAGTTAAAACTAACAGACCAACACATATCTATTAAATTGTTGCATGTATAAATTTTTAATATTTACACTTTTTGATATGGTTGATTGCAGTTGGATTTGCAATTTATTCACTATTACCTATGTTACATAAATTACAATTATAGTACAATGTAATTAAATATTTTAGACATGATATGATTTATTATACAATCATAATTATTATTTGGTTAAATCATTATTATACCAGAATTAATGTCACACTCGTCAATGGGTATTCAATATTTATTCACACGCACACAAACATTTACCTTAATAAAAACTTAAAATCACCACCACTACATAATAATGCACTTTGTTTAGAAGGTATAATGGCAATATTTAAAATTATAAACTTAAATATATTACCTACATACTTAAGTATTTATGCACCTTGTTATCAAATGTGGTATATGGTAAATTCTTAACATAGTCATCTATCTAAGATAGGTAATAAGCTACTTCACATTTGCAGTTTACCTGATGTAATAGGTAGTAAAATATTATAAAGGCAATAATATTTCACAACTAATGTAACTTAAGCCTATTACATAATTATATCGTAGGTATGTAACTATAAATTAATTTAAAATTAATGATTACTCAGTTGACATCAAAATATAGGTAGTTGATTCTTATGTATTATTTTCTATAATATACATAGTTATGAACCTGTCTAGGATAGGTACAAAAAATACCTTTACATTGTATTCCTACTTAATTTAACATCCTTGAGCTATTTGATCAGGAACCTGTAGAGATAATGAAGCTTACTCGAAGTATTGATTAGTAGATGTTTATTTATCTAACCAATAGTATGTAATACAATAAAAAATATTAACTAAAGAAACGAAATAAAACAAATAAAATTACCTGGTTGCTTTATTAGTCTGAAAATACATAATATGCACATGTTGTGACCATGCCTTAGATATACATTAACACATTAATACCTATAGTTACCGTAGTTTTGATATTGTTGGTTTTGGCCGCCCCTATTGTCATAATCATAGTTATAGTCGTTACGCCGACTGTACTGGTTATTTGAAGCCGCTTCGGGATTCTTCAGAGTCTTGGCACGAGCCGCCAACTGCGAGACCAGCTGCGCCGGAGTCAGGTGCGCAATAGACATGGAGGGACCTTCTCCAACACTGCCGCTAGGATTGAAGATCGCCTTAGAACTGACCAGATCTTGCTCCACGACTTGAGTGTGTACTGTAGAGTTGAGGTATTCCCGATCGATAGAAGTTCCAACTTCACTGGTCGTTGTCGAGTCTCGGATTTCACAAATATCACAGAATGGTTTTGTAGTTTGGCATGCTGCGTCCTTGGTGTCCTTTTGCGTTTTTTTCTTGGGGCGAGTGACCACTTTGTCCAAGCCTAGGACGGCGATGATTCCGTCAATTAGTACCTTGTTTTGATATGAGCTGGAGGGACCGTTTTTGCTTGTGTACTGGAACTCAATAGGAGGTTGTCTCTTGAGAGGTGAGCAAAACTTTGGCGCGAGGTATTTCGGTTCCGCTTCTATGTTCATCCCATGGTTGAAAAGAAGAAAATTGGGCAGGTCCAGTGATTTCAGTTTTTGTAGAGCTGAACTGCATCGGTTCAGTACTGAAAAACACAGTTACATTTATCATAATACAATTGGTTCTTTTACACTTTTAAGTTCCTGTTAAAAAATTGTGTAAATTTTAATTTATAAACTTAAGTACCCACCCATAATTCTATTCTTGTCATTTGCAGGAGTACTGTTTGCGCCTGCAATCATATGTTAAAGTTAAAAAATTTAAAATGGAAGAAATTAATAAGAAAAATAGTATAGAAAATCTCAATTCATTAGTACCTTTACTCGGAGCCAGCTTCAAGTAATCCTCCTTTGATATCTTCCCTTCAGCAACTAACTGAAACATGTTACATTTCTTGTAAATAAATTTAACACTATAAATAAAACAATTTATAAAATTATTAATTCAGAGGTTCATAAGAATAATAATTACTTTTGCTAAAGCATCATATGGTGTCCCAGAATCTGCCAATTGGACAGAACCTGCTGGTATTGGTGCTGGTACCATTGATGGGACATGGCCTGTGGGAGCTGTAATGGGATTAGGTACAGGTAAAGGAGCAGGTACTGGAGCTGGAGTGGGATTCAATAATGCAGGAGCGGGGCCTCTATAATCATAAGGAGCATTGTATCCGCCATAGGCAGGAGCATATGAAGGGTAACCTGCAGGACCAACTGGATAGTCAGGAGGACCAAAGCGTGTCGGCATTGGATAAGGGGCATTTGGGGGATAACTATTTGGAGATATTTCTTGTTCTGGATATAGGAAGTTGTCTCTGCCTGGAGATCTTGATCTGTGTCCTCTGAATGGTGATCTTGAGCGGGACTGACGAGAGCGGCGCGGGCTTCTGTGGGGACTGTGGCGTGGGCTCCTGTGGTGACTTCGTTGAGGGCTCCGACGTGGGCTACGCCTTGGACTACGGTGTGGACTTCGGCGGGGACTACGGCGGGGGCTGCGGCGCGGACTGCGACGCGGGCTTCGTCGGAAGTTGTGGTAAGGACCCGAGTTGTGGCCCCGGAAAGGACTTGTAAAAAATCGTCGATTATGTGGAGGACTGAAACGTTTAAAACGATTAAAACCAAATTGTTTATGTGGACTGTTAGGACGCCAATTGGGGCGAATACCAGCGTTATGTTTAGGGCTGCGGCTAAATCTTCGGCGTATTGGGCTCCATTTAGGGTTGCGCTGTGGAAACTTCTTTGGTGACTCCCTGTCGTGTTCTCGCGACCGAGAATGGTCCTCCTCCAAGTGTCTATCAGGGGCTTCTAATGGTACTTGCGATTTTTTTTCTGCTTTACTTCCTTCAAAGTAGTCATCTAACTCCGTTCCTGGTGGACGAAGATCATCTGTGGACTCTAGTGATTTTGCAAGAAATTCTTTTACTTTTTCTTCTTTATCCTTTTTGATGGCTTTATTTGTCTTGTTTGGGTCGCGGCGGCTGCCTGGTTTGATGAACTCATCAAGTCGGTTGATGCTAGAAGACCTTCGTTTGTAGCGTAAATCATCTTGCGAAGCATCTCGTGAATGGCGATTCCTTTTCCGCTGGTCATCGTCTGGAAAGCTGTCTTCTTGAGATTTATCACCCGACATTATCTCGGTCTTGCTATAAGCTCCATGTCCATGGTCTGGGCGCTCCATGTTGGAATACCGTTCTTTATCTCTATCATCCCAACTATCAATAACACTTAGTCCCTCTATAAAATCATCTTTAGTAAAATCGTCAAAAAAATCGCTAGGAATATCCTCAGCCTCGGCACCGTCGCCGCCGGCTTCGGGATTCCTTCGAGGCGTGTTCTCCATGCGAAACCTACAAACCTACCTATACTCTAAATTATAATCGAGGAGAAATTTTGTAAACAAATGTGTTACCATATCAAAAAAATAGTTTCGAAATGTAAGTTTATAAAGATTTACATCATATTTATAAATACTTATGGTAGGGTTTATTTTCTAATCAATATCCATAGAATAGAAAATTGATATGGTTTTGCACTATTTATAATATTTTATTTTATTTTGAGAACAAAGTTATAAATTGATGAAGAAATAGTAGCAGAAAATATTTTACGACACTGGTAACATCGTTGTAAATAATCGTAAATCACAGGAGTTCGGAACCATTACCATTTCATGCATTTTGATAGACAATATGGTGCATTGTATGGTAGTTTCGTGTTTTTCATTCGTCTGTTGTCCCTCGAAGTCGAATGTCTAATATGTAATTTAAATATATTGTTTTATTTGTATTTCCTAATGAATACAGGGAAACAAAGTCCCGACGATGCCACATCCACGCTAGATCTTTTAGCTCATAGCTAGATCATCATATAAGAAACCTACTTTTCAGTGTTCTGAAGTAAGTAGTAGGTATGTTAGTTAGGAATATTTAGGATTGCACAAGCAAAACCGCGCGCCATTGTTACTGATAATGATCCATGGAAAAAAGGTGGTGTCCACCCCTGACTTGTCATTATGACAGTGACATCTCATGACATTTATTTGTTTACAAAATTTCTCCTCAATTCTAATTTTCACTATAGTCAAACTGTTCTAATCTAAGAATATTCTTATTGAACCAAACTATATACCACCAAATATACCTATTGTTCGCATTCACAGAAAATGGAAGCTAGAGGTGTAAGTTCACAAATATTTGTTCATTTTCACAGCCAAAAGCTGCTTCGCTTCGCTAGAGTTTTGTCAACTTTTAACTTTTGTCATGTCTTCTTCTTCTTTTAGAAACGAACGTGACAGGTGACAGGCTATTGGAAGTGTTACCGATTTTTAAAATTTGTAAAGCTAAAGAAAACTATAATGTAAAATTGTGTTACATTCAGGTGGTAATGGAGAATGTTATATGACTCAACAAACTCAGGAATTAACTATGATACTTATACCTATAGGTAGTCTACTTAAATCATCATCATCATCACCAGTCCATGTTTTAGTTAGGTATTTTTTTTTCATACGCTAAGATTATTGACTAAATAATTTAGGTAGGTAGTAAGTACATACATAAGAATTATTTTATTACTATGTATGTATAGTAAAACCATTCTAAAAATGAACTCCCCTCCACAAAACCGTGATGATTTCAACGTGTGAGAGGAAATACAGAAAAACAGAATACACAGAAAAAAAAATACAGAATTCGGTGGAGGGGCGTTCATTTTAGAAATGGTTTTACTATACATACCTACGTACTTATTTCGGAGTTGCATTTAACCTCTGTAGTAGGTACTAAGTAGGTATAGGTACATCCCCTAGTTATCGAGAAAGGTTAATATGTATAGGTATGTAGTACAACTACATACTTAGGTACGTCTATACTATTAATAAATCTGTAATGGGCGGTCATGGAGTAATTTGTAAACTGAAACTAATTTGACGTTCTGTATGTATCTATCTACCACAACAACTACTGATGTGAATTTGATGAAATTTGGTAGATTTAGACGTCTGGGACACAGGATAGGCTATTTAATTATTTAAAAAGTAATGTTATGTTATGACATGGCTCAGAAATACTATACATTATACCTAATCGCGAAACTAATCTTTGCTAGTGATAACCAATCATTTGACGTGAACACACGCAATATGTGACCAACGAATTTGTTTGTTTACATTTCTATTCTAGTCAGTAAATTTTAGATATTTGATGGTGGAAGAAAAATATGGGAGTGCCTATCGTGAAAAATTGTTGTTTCTCTGCAAGTTTGCATACTGGGACCTTGATTATTGGTTATATTTATACGGTAGGTGAAGTTTTATTTACGGAGGACGCGAGTGTATTTGTCCTATCGGTAGCTAAGTAATAATAATGACGACCTTCGTGTTCATGATAACGTCACAAAACCAACAAAACGTATATCTTGTTGCAAAACGGTTTGCAGGCAAAAGGTAACACGATTAGGAATTCTTTCAGATTTTTCATTTATGTACTTACTAGGTAGTAAGTACTTTTGCCTACCTACCTAGGTAGGCACTTACTTAGTACTTATTTTACTTTTCTCGACCAACATAAATTTAACTAATGTCTCAGCTAAATCGCTAGTTTTTAGTAGAGCGATCAATAGGTCAGGAAGATCTGGGACTAATGTACCTAGGCTATACACGCTACGGTCTACCTGCAAAGGTAGACCTCTCCGGTAGACCGTAGTGTGTATGGCCGGCATAAGGAACTGGTCAACCTCCAGTTTCCTCAAGATATTTTCCCTTCATTATAAAGCACTTTTCAAACAAATCTCAAATCACTTATAATATTATGGTTTATAATAATATTTGAACATGGAACGGGTTACGATATTTCGACAGTTTCACAAACAGATCAGACAAGGTCTCTCCGTAAGATGTGTTACCTACCTGTTTTATGTTCCAAAATTATAAAAAATATCATTATTAATGACACGAATAATTAATTCTTCTCAGATTTGGGCTCTTCTCGAGTTAACAGGGTACAGTCTCCTGGTGACGTTAGTTCCTTTGGGCAAGGATGGTAAAATCTCCACCCACAGATATGTGCTGTACATCACCGCAGCGGTAGTAAGCGGCGTACATCTTCTCAGCTCTATGCTTTTGGTATTGGCGGCTTATAAGGTTTGTGATTTTAATAACTCGGTCAAGCAAGACCTTGTACGAGTGTAATAGTTCTTTGCGAAAATAGCACCATCTATTTGTGTTCTATTAAATATCTAGGTAGGTACTTATTATATTTTATTCGCCATCTATTAAATACGTTAGTTAAACGATGCATTAATTTTACTGAAAAGTTCTAAACTTTATATGTAAAACATAGGTACATATATTATAGGTTACCTACCTTGAAAATCATGGTTTCAACATTCTAACAATGAACTTTTTGAGATGTTTTCCGTTTACGGTTAAAGTAACGACCCTCCCTCACCTAAAAATATCTAAAAGTACCATTTTTCTCCCATGCCATTCCATTAAATATGTATTTACACTTCCAGAAACTAGCATCCTTAACCCTTCCATGGACAATAGTGACGGGGATACTGACAGCTGTGTTCTTTCTCATGAGTTTGACTGGCATGAGTCTGGTGCTGCAAGACACGGGAGAGATCCTACAGTTGGAATCTATCTTTATCTGCGTTCATCTTGTTCGAGCCTGTAAGTTCATTCATACGTTCTTCTTCTTTGTTGCCTTTTGTCTTGAGTTTACAATTTCTTGTAATAAACAGTTTGTTTTTTAATATTTTATTGGAATTTGCCATAAAATTGAATTTAGAATACAGTTTAAATATTACTCTGTCACAATTTAAAGTTTAACGGTTAAACTGTCATAGGTGCGGGGCGCGGGGCGCGGATAAACTTATTAGAAAATGGCGCGTGTAGCGTGTACTTATTTATCGTACGATTTAAATGTTTCCACAAACGTATTTTTTAGCTCTCATTCTCATAAGAATATTTATTGTAATAGCTTTCGTATAATAATTTAATTTGTTTTTAGGTATCTCTGTTTACTGCATAGTGGTGGTTCATAGTCGACACAAGCAGATTATGTATGAAGAAGACGAAGCGATGTTTCAGAATTCGGCTAGGCTCTATCAGGCAGTTAAATCGAGTGACCAAGCGGTTTAGTATGTTTCATATTATTAATAAATAATAAGAAAAGTAATTCGAAAGAAATAAAAATATTTTAATAAATATTATCGTTATCGTTAATATTCATTACATAATAAATTGAAAAAATAATAATATTTCTATGAGTAATAAAACTGTGTAAACTTTTATTTAATACTTTCATTTTTAATAGGCTCATTATAAATTGTAAAATCTATTTCTTATATAAATATTAGGTAAGGTCAACCAGTCTAAATGCGTCTATGGGGTAAATGCGTTTTTTTGAATTTATTCGAGAACTATTCAACATACGTTGACTTCTGTCATCTAGTTGCATTTGTTTGAACTAAATACAGAACATGCAGTTCGTGCGGATGGCGTGGCAGTTCTCATATTCGAGTAATTGGCCATTTTGAAAATTGCACGTTTCTCAACAAATTTTGACTGCGTGAGGCGACTTACTAAATCCATGTTAGTCATTAGTTTTCTTCAATTAACTGATTTTATTCAATAATCATTGTAAGGAATAAACTATGGGCTACCAACCCAGACAGTTATTTTTAGTGAAATAGCTTTATTTAAGGAAATAATAATGTTTCCATTTATAAGGTCAGGGTTAATTTCTTGGGGTAAATGCGTCTGGTGTTATGGGGCAATTGCGACTGTGGGACGCATTTACCCCCAAAACACATATCGTCAACCTTTTTATGTCGGCAAATTTTAATATGAAAATTAAATGCAAAAAAAATCTTGTCTCATGGAGGTTTTTATATCGTTTTTGTCAAATTATTATTTGAAAATATACAAAAGTCGGAATATACTTAACTTTTATTTAAAAAATGCGGTGTAGCCTTCAAATTTGTGTTTTATTATAATCTGTATTGTTCTACGGTTCTATCAAAATCTCACGCGTAGAAATTTGTCTACTATCGTCCCATCGTATTACTTACATTTGTTATTTTTAGACTTTTGTTGAGTTTTGATAGTTTGTCCGTACCCAAATAAAATGTTGACAGCCTCTGGATTTGACAAGGGGCTAATGCGTCTATCAAAATATAGACGCATTTCCCCAATTTTTACTAAATTGTCTCTAAATGCGTCAATTATTATTTTTGACTAGTTTAACTATCATACTATTGCAAAGAAATTTGAACCAAAAAGTTATATCTAGTTATTATCACGAAAAGCTTACCAATAAAGTTTTTATTCAATAAAGACGCATTTTCCCAAAGCGGGGCAAATGCATCTAAAATTCCAATTTAAAATAAATAGCCAATTTGAAACATCTGTAAAGCTCCAGGGAAGATATCGCTGATTGAACTTTGTGCAGAAATAGCCATAATATTGGGCTACAGTTTCAAAAAGTGGATAATGCCGTACATTTGATCACAATGAGGCTCTAACTTGAAGTGATCGAGAAATACCACGCATTTGCCCCGGTTGACCTTAAGTACCTACGTAGGTACATATATCTGTTTCATTAAACAAGTGCGTCGAAACTAGTTTAATCAAATTGGAATTTAGTTCCCATTAACTTTGCACTGGGTGTAGGGCAGCCGGTCAACTCGACTCCCTTGTCCTTCATATCGGAGTATTTCAGTTCAGCTAAAACCTGGTAGCCACATTTGGCCGCGAGGACCTGTGAGGTGGTTGCTGTGAAAACAGTGGCTGTGGCTGGAATACCCAGGGCCTTGCATAGCGGCTTCCTGAAAAAAGAAACCATTTTTGAATTCAACTGTAAACATTAACCTGATTTAGAATCCTAAATTTTATAATTTATATATAAACAATTTATAATATTTTATTTAGTAGTAATTTAATTTAATTAATAAAGTAAATTATTATGCAGGTAGTTTGTAAAGATCAACGAGCGTGGTCAATTCTATATTGACATCCTAGTTCTATAATATTCTAAAAGCTAGCCTTCTTCGTGTATGATTCATAATTTTAGTTTTAAAATAAAATGTACAAAAGTCGACGACACTACAGATCCGATCTAAATAATATGTTGATGTCGTTGCAATAAATAAATGCTAAAAACTTTATATTGTAGGTAATAAGTGCACCAAATTAAATAAATAGATAAATATTGCTGTGTGAATTGTCCAGCAATATTTATTTATTTAATTTAGCTATAGGACACCAACCTAGCTTCAAACAGTCGAGCGCCGATGTTCTGGCCTCTGTGCGTAGGTAGGACAGTCAGACCACTGGACGTCAGGTATCTATCGACTCCGAATTTACTGAACACGTCCACAAGACTCTCCGCTGTCACCAGAGTAAGGAGCAGTTTCTTCCAAGATTCGCCGACTACCTGGAAATAATAGAATATTGGTAAAACATGACCAAGGTTTTCCATCGATCAATGATTAACCGAGATAATACTGTAAATATTATTATATGAACAGCCGGTACCTACGTACTGTTATTCAGTACGTAGGTACCGGCTGGTCTAATTATTCAGATTCAATAAACAATTTAATGTTGCTGATTTTTCAAGTCTTGTGTGTAGGTAGTACCTACGATATTTCATCGAACAATTATCTGCATGATAATCTTAGTGAGTAGATAAACAACATCCTTCTTAATCGATAAGTAAAGTTAAAAACTACATTTTTCAAATTCAATATTCGTTGCACATAAGTAGGTATGGGGTATATTTGTCTATGGTATTAGCCATCCATAGCCAATATAGCCATCCATAGATCATCAGCCAATATTGTCCATTGCTGGAAATAGACCTTCCTTGCACCTTATTTTCCGTTTGACGCATCCAGCATCTGCCAGCAGTCTTGCGCAAGTCGTCATCACACCTAGTTGCAGGGCGTCCTACACTACGCTTACCAGAGATCCATAGACTAAATTTTATGATGTACTGTACTGTACCTGTTCAATATCTTCCTCCTCGTCATCCAGGCTCTTGACCAATATGATGTTGAAGCCAACTAGTTCATGAGGTTGTCCGTCGATCTCCGTGAAGCACGCCAAGCTGACTCTTTGGGACACATACTCTTCCCAGTTTGCTACAATTGTCGCTATCGACTCTTTGTCTTTCGGTATATCTGGTGGCAAATTTATGCGTTACAAGGTTATAAATTCAAAATCATCTTGCATACTTATAGTTGACAAGATTTTAAATTTGGAAGACAAATTTGAAAATCCTGAAAACGGTCAATTAAATTGTAAAAATATCCGCGATAAATAACCTCATTATTTAATTTGGTCTAGTTTCTTACTTCAGAATTAATGTGAAAATCATAATGTTTAGGGACAATTTCAAGGCTGTTTTTCCCGTAAAAACATCATTATTATTTGGTTATAAGTTGGAAACTCTGTTTTTATAAACGATGAGTATCAACGTCAACTTCCGGTTAAAGCCGTAAGTTCCTAATGAAAAGAACTAAAATCAATAAGTAATTATTAAAGGAAAAAATAAATAAGGACCTATAAAGTAACTATGAAAATATAAGTTCGTGAACGAACGTTACAAACTACTAACTGCATACCTAGAATATCGCATAGTGGTTCATCTCTCAGAAAAGTTTCTTCCATAAGTTCTAGGCATTTTTGTTTGTATTTATCTTCCATGTCTCTGATTTGGTACCTGTACACAAAGTAGAGCGTTTTAAATCGAGAAAGTAGCTAAATCGATGAATAACGATACCTAAATGTTATTAAGAAAATCGAAATACATCAAATTAATCTGAAGGTAAAAGGTGTAAGTACTTACCTACATTGTTTAAGGGGGTACCTAACATAGGAAAATAAAAAAACCTATGTAGGTTATCAACAGAAATTAAGGTTTAAAGCTATAGGAGTAAAGCTTACATTTTTGCTGGTTGTCCATTTATTTCCCTCCCTTGAAATCTGCTCCAAACTTGACCGATTGGAACTGCAGAAGGTCTTTGCCAAGGCATGATTTACACTTAAAAGTATTTTTGAAGGACTTAAGAAAATCCAAGAGTAAGTTACTAGTCGAAAACAGTCTCAAAATGTAAATTATCGAGTTTGTAGAATATATATCAATTATTCGACTTTGTTTTAGTTTTTTAAGTCATTATTATTCACATTTTTTAAATAAGGATAACTTTAACAAATGGACACGACCGCACAATGACGCGAAACTATCCGACTCGAAGTAAATAACATAGTAGGTGAGTACCTACCTACCTATACAAGATACCTACGTGTCATACATAGTATCGCCATTCAATATCCTGTTTTATTACTTAAGAAATAAGGTTTAGATAGTACAATAAATAATGGATAGTAGTCTGCGGTGTGATTTGTTGAGATTGTAAATATATCGATTTTGTATGTGTGAGTGATAACGATTAGATTGTTTTGATTGTTACGTAACAAACAAGTGGGTACGAACGTACGAACTAAGAAGTAGCAGTTACAGAATACAGACACTATTTATTGAAATGAAAACTGTTTTACAATAAAATAATTATAACAAATAGCATTCTTCTTCTTCTTATTCGGTGTCACTCTTGGCAGAGTGGTCGTGGTCATCATAAAGTTGTGTTTTGGTGGCAAGCTTCACAACACGCCGCCACTCCTCTCTGATGGCTGCCTTTCTCGTGCAATCGTGTAGTGATGATGAGTCATTTATTGCCGCTTTTACTTGATCTGACCATCTCATAGGCGATCTTCCACGTGGCCTGGTACCCTCAACCTTTCCCTGGACCACAAGTCGCTCAATAGCCACCTCCCCTCGGCGGCATACGTGACCAAAAAAGCACAAATAGCATTACCTATCTCAAATTAAGCTGAAGTGGGTACCTACTTATGTAGAGGGTATTTGAAAATAAGTAGGTAGGTAAGCATTTAAGCAATGCTGAGTAGATAATAATAAAATAACAAAATTAAGTCTTTATTATTATGTACTATTTTGTACCACTCTACACCTACACTACAATACAGCTAGAAACATACGCCAAGGTCGCCAAGACAATCATAGACATCCATCTGTTAACCCTTAAACAAATGCGGCGCTGTATAAGAGTTACCAAAGATGTTTTAACGGATTCACCCTATGTTTAGGTGTATGTTTAATGTATGTTTATTCAAATTTAAAAAAAACACAGGTATATAGGTTTTTTTTTGGTGGGAATATATTTCTCTATATTTATATAGGTTTTGTTTTCTTTCAATGGTGGGAAATTATATCCCTATATCCTATCCTGCAAAACTGGCATAACTAGTTGTTGCCCCCGACTTTGCTTAGATTTAGTCATTTAAATGAATTTTTTTTGTTTCCGACACATGGATTGCCACCTTCCTTTTTCTTTTTGACGACATCTTGTTCGTTTCTAAAAATATAAATGAGATTTTTAATACGTGGTTTTGATTTTGAATAAAACAACTGACAGACAGAATGATTTTTTTATATATATAGATAAAATAATGGGCGCAAAAGGACATAGGGAATTAGTTTCCCACTGAGGAGTTACCGCAATGGATATAGAGAAGAGTTTTCCCACCTACTTTAGTCCTGCAAAACTATCACAAATCATTCGTTTCGTACAATGTTTACACTGTTATTCTATCAGAAATATAGTCAACTTATAAATAAAAGCTCAATTATCTACTTACAAGAATTTTTCTGCTGCTCAGACGAAAAACACTTCACAACAACTCAAAAATGGCGCAATTTTTGTGAAAAATACCTGTCCTTCAAGTTTAAACTGACTTTGACATTTCATAATGTGTCGTATCAGAAGACAGTGTTGCCTAAGATAAAAAATGGTGTTTTTTCTTTAATGTGTAGTACTAATCGAATGAAAAATCGAGTAACTTGTATATTTAAAATACCAAAATGTATACCCTAGTCGGGTGGGAAATAATCCCCCTATATTTGAATAAGGGTTAAAATTTAATTCCCGCTCAAAAAATAATTCGTTCTTTCTTTTGTGAGCCACAGATACAATAAACAAGATAAACAGGAAACATGGTAGAGTTCGACCAAGTTGGTGTGTGACCGAAGATCGAACGATGATAATGATAACGACGGATCAGATTAATCAGTGTTTTGCTGTGCATTGCAAAGTGTGCAAACGCATTACTACAGCGCCATCTATTGAAAAAATACATACCTAATAATGAGTACAAAACAAAATGAATGAATGGTCACAGAAACTGGAAATAAAGTTCTTGACTATGATAAATTAATTTATTAATTGCAGTTATAACATTTGTCAAAAAACATTTTTCTGTAGTTTTCAGAAATTACAATTTAGACTAAATAACTTCTACAAGACTAGGCGCCCTCTATCAGCTAAACAAATCGACATAATATAATAATATGCTAAAACTATTGACGATATTTATTATGGAATCTGGAACAAACCACGGCCGTTGCACTGGCTTCGTTCATTTTGATTGTTGCATTTTTTTTATTCTTTCAACGTTCAACTGTCAAGTTTTGTGCGCCAATTTTGGTCCACTTTATTTTTATGAATTTGTGGAGAGTTTGAGTGTTTTTTTGTGTTATTTTGCGTCCAATTTGATAAATATAAGTGCTCGTGTATTACTAAATCCGGTAAGTGCATACATACACTAAAAAAGTTTTATCAAAAGGGAATTTTTGTTTTGTAATAATCGAGTATTCGTCATTAATTAATGATAATTACACCATAATAAATGTACTTATTTCTGCTATTCACTATATCCTTATTTATCCAGACCTTACAATTATCTATTCAGACCCAATTGCTGTTATTAATCGACCATAGTTACTCACGAAAAATAACACGTTCATCCATGCATTTTCAACTTATCAAACTGAAATGGGCATAATGCCTGAATGTTTCCAGCGGTTATGGAGGGCGCGGTAACCCCGGAGGGCGGGCGGAGGACCCGTGCCGCCCTGGCCGAGATCCCCGCCCGCCTAGATCGTCTCCGAGTCACTCCGCTGCAAACCCTCACCAACACCAGAGAACTGTCGCCTGCCCTCCCGTCTGGGTACCTCAGCCCTGCGCCGTCGCCGGATGAGATGCTGATACAACAAAGAGGTATCCTAAACATTTTCAAATATGCATGATCAGCACCAAACATTCTTCAGTACATTGACAAAAGTTGGGCTGGTTTGGGCTAAATTAGTTTCTTTTTTAGTTAGGTTAACAAACAGTTACACTATTTCATGCTTTATGTTTTCTATTGCATTTTGGATTAAAACTAAATGCACAACCAATTATAGGTTAACATAACATGCATCAAACATTAACAGTGGATGATGACAGAATGGTAATCTAGATAATGCACAATTGACTCCAGAACAAAATGTAAATAGTCCCACATTAGAGAAGTAGGTGTTGAATTTCCCAAACCAAAATTTGGACACATGATTCTCAAGAGTTTTTATTTGGTTGAATGTGATCACTTGCTCTAATTTAATTATAAAATTTTATGTTAAAACTTATTTCAAGAATATAGGTTATAGAATCATGGTTGTAGAATGAAATATTTTTCTGTAACACAATAATATTTCTTTCTATTTCATGCTAGGAGATCCCACTCTTGCTTACTTTAATTTTGGCTAGGTTTATCAGGATCAGCTAGTACACAATAAAAATATGTAAGAAATTAATCTTTTGTATTCCAGGTCGCAAGCGCTTACCCGTGATATGGTCGCCAGATATAGAACTGAAGCGAAACTCACCTTTCCACTCAACAGTTCGCACACCACCCAAAGATATACCCAGCCGTCTCTCACCCTATAATGTCACCCTACGTTCTACCCCTAGAAAACGCCTCTTACTAGGAGAAGAGAGAATACCACTCACACCTGAGAAGATTGACTTCAGCGATATCAGTACACCGCAAAAATTCAAGCTCACTAGCCCAATCAAATCCACACCACCTATTAAAAGATGCAGAATGGATAGAACCTTCGATTCAGAGTATAAAGGCCCAATAGACTCGGCTCTGAAAGGCCTCAGCCCCACACAATTGATTCACATGATCAAAAACATCACATATCAGCACCCTGAAGTGGAGCATGAGATAAGACAGAACATGCCGATGCCTGACATGGGACCTCTTGAGGAGAAACTATGTTACTTGAAATCAAACATCTTCAAGAGTCTGCCCACTTCAAGGTTGACATCTAAAACTGATTCGCCGGCTTATTCTCGAGTGTCCACCCACTTAACCGCATTTAAAAAGGCAGTCGTTGATCAGGGTAAAGTTTTGGTGGAGTCCCAACATTGGGAATCGGTGATACAGTATGTTTTTATGGCATGGGGCTATGTTAAAGCAACTCCTGTTTGGGATAACCAGCCCCATAATGCTCAAAGAAAACAGTGTTTTAAGGCTTTGACTACATTTTGCCTGTCAGCTTTAAAGAAGGGCTCCTTGGCTAAAGATTTGATAGCAGATGTAGAAGATAAACTACAGAGTATGTTGGCAGATCATGAAGAGATACAGTCCTGTATCAAGTTTGTTCAAGGGAAACTACAAAATGATCTGTAGCCAGAAATATTAGCTCATAACCTCATCATTTGAGTAATGTTCCTATCATCATCTCCTTGGTATTTTCCCACACTATGTGGGGTCGGGACAACATGTCCTGTCACTTTCCTATGTCAACTGTCATCTCTACACAATGCTTTTCTAGACAGTTGATCCATTTTTATTTGGCCTACCTCCTCTTAAATAATGCATTTAATCGTAATTCATGTATTTTAATCTCATACATGTTTTATAGTTAAAGTTGTATCCTTACTGGGTAAAGGAAATGTTTAATAATATCTAAAATGCATTGGAAACCATGTTCATATTTGTTGTTCTTGTTTTACCCATGATATACCAGTGAAAAATGAATTATCATGAAATCATCTATCATTACATCTACATTATCTTTCATAATATTCTATGAAATTTCATTAACTGTAAACAAGATGCCAAAATCTTAGGTTACTTTAACTATAAGTTTAACATAACAAATGTTTGAATAGGTTTTGTATAGTCTTAAATAACTTTACTTGTAATACCTAAAAGCATTTATTCAAAGTTAATGTCAACTGAATCTGTTGAAAGCATAATTTTGGTGGGAGCAATGATTCATTTAGATTTTGAAAAATCCCTTGTCTATCTGAGGATAAATGCTATAAGAGTTCAAAAAAGTTAAATCTGGACTTAGCTTTTTCTAAGGACTGAACACCTATAGCAAGTATTTAGTCACTAAGGCATTACAAATAAGTTAGTTTATAACTTTTAGGTAAATTTTACTCACAGTTAATTTTTGTATGTACTTTAGTTGTTTTTTTTCTGTTAATTGATGTTCTTCATCAAAATGCATTTTCGTTTTGTTCAGAAATTTAATTGAAGACATGTGTTATTCAAAAATATTTCTTGTGACTTTACCTGTGAGTAGGAAAATATTGTTTTTATTTAATTGATAATAAATAAGTTAAATATTGCTAAATAAAGGGACTTATTTATCATTATTTTACTAAAAACTACATTTTTAGATCAAGTTTGTAAGAAAAAAAAGTATGTGCCTTACCTCAGTCTTTATACGTTTATATGTAGTTAAGGATTAAGATAGTTAATAAAAACTATCAATGACAAGATATCATTGATATTGTTTTGTAAGCATGATCAATCTTTATAATAAATCGTATTTTTTCTTAATTGTTTAATTTTTGTTCATCCTTGCTATATAATTATTTATTAAATTAAATTAAGAACGCAGAGATTGAACTTATAAAAAACTGAATCATACAACTGTCCCTTATTAAAAATAAAACATTCTATTTTTGAAACTAAGTACCAACTAAAGAAAATTTTTGTCTGCAAACGTTTTGGTGTAGGTATTTCATTACATTCGGAAAATCAAAATTCCTAATTAAACCCGTTTTTGATAAGTGTTGTTCTTTTCTAGAAATAAATACTACGGTAAGTTTTTTATTCAGACGTTTGATTGGAATTTCTAGCTATAAATTAGCCATAAATTCTAGTCAAAGGCAAGAAGACAAGAAATCTAACTTTACTAGACAGCCTTTAGGCATGTAATTACTTATAAATGATAGTGATCCTGGTCACAAAATGCTACTAATAGCCAATGAAAAAATTTTGAAAAAGGTTACTTTTTTGCAGTTCACGGAGACAACCAAATTTTGGAGATAATGGTTGCGTCACCTAAATTTCAGAAGCCAACACATTTCCCGCCAAAACAGAATCGAGCAAAGCAAAATCAGGAATCCATTAAAATATGTCCTACGCCGTTGTTCATGAAAATAAAAGGTGTGGATTTTCCTAGGAAGCGACGAATTGATTTCGATGCTCCTGAAGATTTTTCTGGAACGATAAAAGAAGAGAAAGGAGATGTTACGAATTAGAATTATTATGTACCTACCTTACATATTTAGAGTGGTTTCAAGTTCAGAAATGATTACAAAGTTGTATAATTTTTAGTAAGTTTTTTATTGGTGTTTACTACCAATTGACCTAGATGCAGTAGGAAAAGGTTATTAGGTAGGTACCCTACTTATTTTATGAAGGTTAGGTACTTACCTACTGTTAATGATTTACAAGTTATTTACCCTTCAGCATTAGTAGATAGGGGTTATTTATAAATCAAGTTCAGTTGATTGGAAAACCATGATTATTGAATTTCTATAAAAGAGCAGCTCGCTATTCTCTATCTTATAGAAATTCAATAACTTAGATACATAGAGTACCTACCTAGAGTATTCGAAGTACATTTTACTCAGGAAATTAATATTTAAATAAATTTTAGTTCAAATTCATATTTCCAGAAACATTTTTCTTCACATTTTTATCTATAAATGAATAAACAAAAATTAGGTAGATACTTATCACAACAGTTATTAGTTAGGTAACTAGCTACTATCCTAAGTAGGTAACATACTCGTTATAAATAAAATTCTACGATTTCACTTAATTCCCCGTAAAGCTGTATCCAACGAATAAAGCTACCCTAGCATTAAAACACAAGTTATTCATATGAAAATGAGGCAACAGTTACCCAGACTCAACCTTAACAATTAGGAAGGAATTAAATCATTGCAAACCCACAATTTCCTCCGTTTAACTCTACACAACTCAGACTTAACAACTAAAACTTTTAACGACATACAATTTATAAGAGACAGTTCTGGAAAATCTCTTTCAGTTCAAGCAGAATTTAAATCTAAACATCATGGGGCCTACATTTTTAGTTTTATTTCTGAGTGTTGGCATCTCTGCTTCATGTGATTTGAGCTATGATACAAAAATGATAGTAGATGTAGTTGACTATTATCTACAGCCTACATCTGTTTTGGCTAAAGTTTGCTGGAATTTTCGTAAGTACTTACCTATTTTTTAGTAAGTAGGTAGCTAACCTAGTGAGAAAAAAATACTTACGAAAATTCCAAAAAAAAACTTTTATTATTGTGTTTGTAAAAAATATATTATTTCAGCTCATAAATTGAGTTTAACGACGCAATTAAGATCGAAGAAAGCTACAATGATCCAGTTCATAACGGACCCAGAAGAAATAAACAAATTCGAAGCTTTTACAACGCTTGTTATTGTCGACTGGACTTGTCCTGATAGTGAGAAGTTTTTAGAACAAGTAAGATTATTATAAAATATCATACACAGATTACCTACTGGACCAAGAGCCCGTGATGGCCAGACCTTCCTTTAATTCACAAGCGTGAAAATTCTTTCATGTATATGTCTAACATAGGTAAGAATAACCCCCAAACATGAAACCTGGATCGCGGTTCCTTTGGGAGATAACAACCTTTTACCTGTTATCTCCCAAAGGAACCACGATCCAGGTTTCATGTTTGGGGGTTATTCTTACCTATGTTAGACATACACATGAAAGAATTTTCACGCATCAGAATTAAAGGAAGGTCTGGCCATCACAGGCTATTAGTCTATACTAAGAGCCCTGTCTGGCTAGACCTTCCTTTAATTCACAAGCGTGAAAATTATTTCATGTGTATGTCTAACATAGGTAAGAATAACCCCCAAACATGAAACCTGGATCGCGGTTCCTTTGGGAGATAACAGGTAAAAGGTTGTTATCTCCCAAAGGAACCGCGATCCAGGTTTCATGTTTGGGGGTTATTCTTACCTATGTTAGACATACACATGAAAGAATTTTCACGCTTGTGAATTAAAGGAAGGTCTGGCCATCACGGGCTCTTAGGTTATACCTCCATAGCTATATTTGACAATGCCGTTATTTTCTTTAATTTACTTAGACCTAATTTCACCACTCTCTGTTTGTTAGTTTAACATCCTGTTATGTTTAATCACTGTCAGATTACGTATATTAATGGGATGTTAAACTAACAAACAAAGAGTGGTGAAATTAGGTCTTAACCTACCATACCTTAGCTTAATGATTTCCATTTAATGATCATGTTTTATTGTACAGGCTGACAGACAAGATGTTTTTAGAAAACCGTACAGGTTTCTTATCATTGCAAATATCAATGAGTTCATCGAAACCGCCGAACAAGGGCACTTGAAAATTTTGGTTAATTCCGAAGTCGCAATTGCTGAAAAGTCTCAAAATGATACGTTCCATTTAAAATTAGGTAATGTATCTACCTATCCATGAAGTTTTGGTAAATCGTGTTTTTTGCATCAAAAATTTTCAGTTCAATAATCTAATCTAATTTATTAGCTAGGTACCTACCTAATAAAGTTTTTTTATATGTAAGTATATAGATTACTTGTAAGTAAAACTTACTAGGTACCTATTTGATTTTTTTATATTTTAGTACATCGCATAGACATGACGACTAAACTTATAACCGAAGAATTTGGTGTTTGGTCAGCTTCTAAAGGGTTTGTAGTATCAGACGCTGTTACCAAAACCTCCAAGCTAATGAGACGAAAGGATCTAAATGGAAAGGAAGTCTCAGCTTCTTACGTCATCGTTAATAATAAAACTAGAACACAATTACACTTATTGGATAGGTAAGTCTAAATATTAGGTATGATTATCATACCATGATAGCACCCACTGCGGGACATAATATTTAACAATAGTTACCCACAATAGTTCTTGTGGAATGCCTATAATTAGGGTAGGTATCATACCTAGACAGGTAGGTGATTGCAAGTTGGCACAAAACACAGAACGACTCTGTCCCTCTTCTGTTATGCCTTGGTCATCCCTTAATTGCCTGCAAGAGATCTACGGAAAGAAATGGGGTTACTATAGACCTACTGAAAGAAATAGGGTACTTTTCTTAGCCCATCACCACCGGGCCATGACAAGTCTAACATGAATAGACGTAACTTTCATTATGAACAAGAGGTGAACCTCCAAGAACGTAATTTATCCTTTGTTATTAAGACAATATACATGATTAGGTTCCAAATATACGAGTCTTTTAACAACCTTTCGGTAACTATAGATCTTGAATTCGCAGAGATTTGAAGATCGACCATGTCACTAAGACCACATATAACATTATTGAACCGTTGTATTATTTTATGAATGCGACAAAAGCGCTGGTTTTCACTAATATATGGGGCTATGCAGTGAACAACACTTGGAATGGGATGGTGGGTGATATAGATAGCGGAAGAGCGGAAATTTGTGGTAAATATTAATAATTATATACATAATTAGGATCACTTCAGGAAATCACACTCATATTATTAAAATTCCTTATTATTTAATTGTAACGTATAATTTCAGGTGCCTTATCTTTCATTAGTGTAAGTCGAATTGGGATCCTGGATTACATATCACAGCCTGTGCCTATTCTTCCCAAATTCTTATTCCGAGACCCTCCATTGTCTTTCCAAAACAACCTATTCATACTGCCCTTCAGAGGAGCCGTGTGGTCTTGTATTGGAGGATTGGTTCTGTTTTTGGTTTTGGTTATTTATGTGAATGCTAAGTGGGAGAAAACTAAAGATGAGGAAGTGGTAAGTTAAATAGTTATTGGTATTAAGTTAGTATACCTACTAGAAATCATCAATATCACCGTGAAACACTCCAACATTGCCACCGAGGGTAATTTTGCCCGAAGACCAATTTGTAAGCAAAACTTTGAATAGCAAAAATATCTGAATACTATGGTAACATTTATTGACTTTGGTAGAAAATAGGTTATGTGTTTAGCACCACTGTCTATTGGATGTAACGCTACAGTCACTCAGTAACTTGTTGGAACTCGTCAAAGACAGAGTGTATTTTTGCGGGCAAATTTTGGTGAAAATTCGAAAGTGGATTGTGCGTAATGGAGAAAACACAGATGCGTTTAATTTATATTATGTTGTACAAAAAACTTAAGATATTATTATAACGTTATTGTCATTAATGCAGCTCTTGTATAACTAAAGTTATAATGGTGGACAAAGTTATCTAGTATTTTTGCGATCTACTATTGACAACATTGCCCGCAGTCAAAATAAGCTTAGGGTTGACACATCCGAGTTTTTTTTTTTGCTAATTATTATTATTTTGATTATTTAGATAATTTATTTTTATTATTTCTGAAAAGTAAGAACAAATCTCGAATTCGTCAAAGAAAGTCAAGACGAAAGATTGGAACCAGAATGTATTAAAAATAACACGGAATAAATGTTAATACTTGCATGTGAATCTGTTGAATCAAACATGTTACTCGAAAGTTTTTTAAATAATTCAATAGAAGATAATCTTGTTTTTTTATTAACATAAAAAGAAATAAAAAAGTCAAGTACAGTTTACTGAGATGTACCAACCCTATCACTTTACTAAAGGCGAAAAGCGAATTGTATGGAAAATACTAACAAGTTCAGGGTAATTTTGCCCAAATAGCCTAACATGGATTTTGGTAGGAAACCTGTCATGGATTCGATTTAGTTTTAAAGTAAAGGCCAGTTTTGGCCAGAATTCTTGTACAGGTTTTGCTGTCAGCTGACTAGAGGCCGGAGAGGAGATATTTACGTCAAAAATCAACGTGGGCAATGTTGGCAAGAAGTCGAGATAACATTGCCCGCCTTTAAAAATAATAAAATACTTGATTTAATATTGACGAATAACAAAATCTAATAAAATAATACATGCAAAATATCCTATTGCATATTGTTGCAGATGCTAATAGAAAATACTTGTGTCCCCATACAAAAAAATAACAAAAATTGTAATTATTCGAAAAATGTGGGCAATGTTGGAGTGTTTCACGGCACATAAAGAGATAAAGATAAATAATTATTTATTGTAAAACTGTGTAGGTACAAAGTAGGTCTTAAATTTAGGTCTAGTATTAACAGTTTGCCCACTTGGCGTATTGTCCATTTGAAATTTTTGGATCCTGTACCTAAGGGTTTTGTATTATCTATACCTAAGCAATAGGGTAATAAATGTTTAGGTTCCCTGATATATCTACCTATAATTAATTACAGGTTATGAATGATGCCACGATACTTAAGCCAGACGTGAGTGACGTTGGGATGCTGGTAATCAGTGCTATAACACAGCAGGGAAACACCAACTTTGAGTTGAAAGGTAAAGAAAAACAAACATCAACGCTGCTATGTTTATTTTTTATTTTGTCACTTAACGTCGATAAACAACCACTTTAATTAGATACTAAACATACCACGGGGCTAGTTGCTGTGCGAATTGTCCAGCAATATTATTGGACGTTACACTGTTTATCGCTAAAAGTTAAGGTCATGGACTGATTTTGTATATTTATCAATTTCGAATTATCTAGGTACCTACTCTATAAAACGAATTCCTAGTGGGATAAGCCGAAATTTTTTTTCAACCCTATGCGAACTCAGTTATCTTCTTATATACCTATAAGCAATATTAGTTGCTTATATTATAAAGTCATTGATTATGATTATGGTATAATCAGGCTCTCTCGGACGCCTGGTGACGTTCATAATGTTCCTGATATTCCTATTCCTGTACACGTCATACGCGGCGAACATCGTGGCTCTGCTGCAGTCGAACTCGCATCAGATCAGGACTCTAACGGATCTGCTCAACTCCCGGCTGGAGCTGGGCGTCGAGAACGAAACGTATAACCGGTATTATTTTCCGGTAAGTCGAAGGAATTCGAATAATAATCCCGGTTTGTTGAAAGAAGAAAGAAAGTAAAGAAAGAAAATAGATTTATTTTGAACACACATAAATATACAGATTAACAGACACATACACAAACATAGCTACGAACATAAAAAAAGAGGAAGAAATACCTACAATAAAATAAATAAGCAAAGCTAGTGATGGTACCTACTCGTAAGTGTGCCTACTGCCGGTCTAAGTAATAAGTTATACCACTTGATAAATCTTTCCGTGAGGATCGTTAAACGTAGATATTTAAGTACGTACAACTTTTACAAGCAGCGTCATTCTGTGTGCTGTAATTGTAACTGTAACCAGCCTAGTTGTGATTAAACCTTATCCCCAGACCTATATAATATTATATCTATTGAAGTTACTTGGGTAACTTCAATAGATGAATTTTTGTTTAAATAATGTCCGAAATGAAGCCCGTTTCTTTTTCTTAAATTGTTGAGTCATCAATTGGTTCACCTTGCAGATAGCTACTGATCCAGTGCGTAAGGCGATTTATGAAAACAAGGTGTTGAAGACCGGTTATAAACCGAATTTTATGAGTCTTGAAGAAGGTGTGAAGAGAATACAAAACGTAAGAATACATATTCAACTAGGTACATAGTCCATCCATGGATTCCATGGACATAAGTAGACCTTCCAAAGGTGCAACCATGCATAACCAAGAGGTGATCTAATTTGAAACCTAATTTTAAAAATAACGACGACGACGCTCTGCACTTTTTATCCTTGTCTTTTTCGATCGATTGTAACTTCAATATATATAGACCAATTAGCCTGTTAGCCAGTATTATATACTATTTTCATCGAAATTTCCAATGACATTGATTATCAACAACCAATGGAACAAGCTGGATTTAGAACAAATTGTAGAAAAATACAAAGAATACAATAGGCCTCTAATTGTGGCATTCATTGATTACGGCAAAGCTTAGTAAGTACTTATTGTTTTATGAATTTTAATTATTTATTCATTATATTTATCATCATAATTCATCATTTGACTTAGGTTGTCATATTGAATAAGACGTATTATAATAGGTATATGGAATTAGAAGAAATAAAAAAATCAAATCAAAGCTCTAATGAAAAAAATCATACCAATAATACAAGCAAAGTGAAATTAGAAACAAGAGGAGACGAAATAAATATAGAACAGGGAGTCCGACAAGGAGACCTCCTATCTCCGAAGCTAAGCTGAACTTAAAAGCATTTTATTTTCTAAGCTACAACTTACTAGCAAAAAATAAATGTAAGTATGATATGGAATAAATAGTTAATTTATTTAAGGATTTCAATAATGAGTAATAAAATGTCCAATAAACATGAACCTAAAACACCTGAAGGAAAAGCAAAGAATTTGGGTCAGGACTATCGATTGGATTATACTAATGAGTAACACAATAACGATTTTAATAATGAGTAATAAAATGTCCTACAAACAAAAATCTAAAACACCTGAAGGAAAAGCAAAAAATTTGGATGAGCACTATCGCCTGAATTTACTGAGGATAATGGATTTGTCGATGGTCCATTGAGAAAATCTATGTCAATGAGCGATATAAATGATTTGCAAAATAACTATGTAAGTACACGAAAGCTTCGATGATAATATGATATTAATAAATATTTCATGGGCACAGTACAGTAGTCCGACGGATTCAACGCAGCAGATGTCCAAAGTCCGTTTCTACAGCCGGGTCCATCAACCATTACCAGAGGGACTCCAGGGGGCAGTTTCACACAAATCGTCTTCAATATAACGGATTTAAAGGCGCCTCAGGATGCCAGGCAAGTGGGTTGCCTGGCTAGAACACAATCGACGCGGTTAAATGGCGCGTACGCAAACCCACCATATTATTTCACACAGAAGAAAGAACTATTGGAATTAGAAGAAATGAAAAAATCAAAATCAAAGCTCTCTCTCTCACAAAATATATTGTAAAAGGGCAAATAAATCTGCCTGCAGTAAAAAAAAATACCAGAACCGATACAAAAACCGAAAGGCACCTCAGAACCCACTTGCCTGGCTAGAACACTATCGATGCGTACAAAGGCGCGTACGCGAACCCACCATATTATTTCACACACGGGAAATAACTTATGGAATTAGAAGAAATGAAAAATTCAAAATAAAATCTCTCTCTCTAACAAAATACATTGTAAAAGGGCAAATAAATCTGCCTGCAGTAAAAAAAAAATACCAGAAGAACCGATACAAAAACCGAAAGGCGCCTCAGGACTCACTTGCCTGGCTAGAACACTATCGATGCGTACAAAGGCGCGTACGCGAACCCACCATATTATTTCACACACGGGAAATAACTTATGGAATTAGAAGAAATGAAAAATTCAAAATAAAATCTCTCTCTCTAACAAAATACATTGTAAAAGGGCAAATAAATCTGCCTGCAGTAAAAAAAAAATACCAGAAGAACCGATACAAAAACCGAAAGGCGCCTCAGGACTCACTTGCCTGGCTAGAACACTATCGATGCGTGCGTACAAAGGCGCGTACGCGAACCCACCATATTATTTCACACACGGGAAATAACTTATGGAATTAGAAGAAATGAAAAATTCAAAATAAAATCTCTCTCTCTAACAAAATACATTGTAAAAGGGCAAACAAATCTGCCTGCAGTAAAAAAAAATACCAGAAGAACCGATACAAAAACCGAAAGGCGCCTCAGGACTCACTTGCCTGGCTAGAACACTATCGATGCGTACAGAGGCGCGTACGCGAACCCACCATATTATTTCACACACGGGAAATAACTTATGGAATTAGAAGAAATTAAAGAAATAAATTATGTTTTTAGTTTTTCTTTAGTAGCTAAGTACCTTACCTATATATTATTGTACCTATATATTATAATTATATAATTTTTTTCTAATAATATTGAATATACAAATTTGTTTACTTTTAATGTTGGATAACGCCAATGCTCTTACTTGTGCAATATTCTCTTTCCATCCCAAGGTTGCCTGGAAGAGATTGCTGTTAGTGATAAGGCCGCCCATTGTGTCACTGTTATGTATCTGTTTTTCCTATGTATTGTTCTGTATATTGTTGGTGTTACAATAAAGTTATTTGTATTTGTATTTGTAAATGAAAAATTCAAAATAAAATCTCTCTCTCTAACAAAATACATTGTAAAAGGGCAAATAAATCTGCCTGCAGTAAAAAAAAAATACCAGAAGAACCGATACAAAAACCGAAAGGCGCCTCAGGACTCACTTGCCTGGCTAGAACACTATCGATGCGTACAAAGGCGCGTACGCGAACCCACCATATTATTTCACACAGGAGAAAGAACTAATGGAATTAGAAGAAATGAAAAATTCAAAATCAAAGCTCTCTCTCTAACAAAATACATTGTAAAAGGGCCAATAAATCTGCCTGCAGTAAAGAAAAAATACCTAACTGTATCAGACCAGAACCGATACAAAAACCTCATAAAAAATCTGCATAAGTTCAAGACGAATTCAGATAACCACAGCTAAAGCACATGTGGTGCCCACAAGTTGACTGTGGTTTTACACGGTCTTGCCAATTCGGTCGGACCGCTTCCCACATGTAATGGGCCCCGCGATCTACAATAACCTGCCTGAGCACATCCTGGATGCCGCTTTTTTTTCATTTAAGCGTAATGGCTGGTGGAAAAGGCTTTCTACAGTGCTGGTGCTGACGAATATGTGCCTAAGATCGTGTAATATATTTTGTTTCTTGTGATTTTATTTTTATTGAATACTATTATTGTAAATATTTATTGAATTCTGTAAATATTATTATTGTTGTGGACTATTTTATAAATATTATTAATTTCAAAAAAAATCTTTATTTGAACCATTTTGTAATACAAGAAACTTGGTTGAAAAACGATGGTGACTGCATTAGTTATAATAATTAACTGTGTCGCAGACACCAAATAGCAAATATTATTAATGCAATTGTTTTGTTAGGTATATCAATTTTCATTATTATGATGTACGTCCGGCCTAAGTGTCCGGATATCTCATTCTCATTCAAAGCGCATCTCCTGCGAGACCTTTTTTCAAACCAAATGATGCCGAAAATCAGTCTGAAACAAGTTAACAAGCCGCAGAGACGAGGACCTGCCATTCTCATTTAAACAGGCTGATGCAGAAAGAAACGCTAAGAGGAACAAATTAGGCTTCATATTGAAAAGGAGAAAATGTTAGCATCCACTTTCAAGGTTAATCCACTACCATATGACCATATCGGAAACGCGCAGTGCAAATAATATAGCATGGCTTTCAAATGCCTCCATTGAAAATAAAGAGTACCATTTCAGATTTGCAGCTCAGCCCCAAGTTGCTTTGTCAAAGGAACCATTCATAGTGCCATGCCAGGCCAGCTATTAAAATCTCAGCCATTTGATAAACAATAAATAGAAAAAGCAATAAGAAACGTATTTTCGTAAGGCATTTGACAATATCGATAATGAAATTATAAATTAAGTCCATTTTTAGTCGGTTTATGTCCAGTTTTCCTCCGGCTCATTGCTGATTACCTTCGTAGCCGCTAGCAATTTGTTAAACTAGGTATATATGAGTCTGACTTATGCCACTCACGCTCTGGGGTTGGGCAGGGCTCCATACTAGGACAATACAAGGCTAACGTTTACCATGATCCTTGAAGGTAAGGATCACGGTAAAACTATTTTAAAAAAGATATAAGATTTATTTCATTTAATTCCATAAAATCCTTCAACAAAATCACTTGAACAAGTGGGTACAATGCTACCAAATACTCTAATATACGTTTTCACAGAAAGATGCTCCTTTCGCTTTCCACATGAACCTCGGCGTGGGGTACAAGGTGGTCGAGGAGCAGTTCTACGAGCACGAGAAGTGTGACCTGCGCGAGATCAGCTACTACCCCAACGCCTTGCCGTGGACCTGCGCACGGAAAGCCTCGCCTTTCAGAGAGATCTATAAGATTGGGTGAGGCTTTTGAGGGATTAAGTTATCTGAAATAGACCGATTTTATTTATTTTATTTTCGTTCTGCACGTCAGAGGTACCTAGTTAAGTGAAATTATAGCAGAAATGATGTGTAATTTTTTTATGTTTAAAATCAGCCCTGGTAAGACTAATTGTGAAACTTCTTCTTTAGCTTCGTTAACCTTTCCTTTCGGTTTGTTCCTATGTTCGTTAACCTTTTTACCACTAAAGCAAATGGCGAAATGCTTCATACAGTTAAAGCACTTCCTATTTGCCAATCATTCTTCTTAATTAAAAAAAGGGCTTTTTCATTTTATTTTTCCTTCCTAGGCTAAATCGTATCCAAGAGCACGGTCTAAACGACCGCGTTTACCGAATCTTTTACGTGCGGAAACCGGTTTGCAACATGCGAGGGGGTAACTTCGCCTCAGTCAACATGGTGGACTTTCATCCAGTGCTGCTGTGGATGTTGTATGGAATGAGTCTGTCTGTGTGTCTGTTGATGGTTGAGATATTGTTGCATAAGTGGCAAGTGCGGTCGGAATTACGGGGTAAAGAGTAGCTTTCGAACTTCGAACGCTGATTTGGGTGCCGCGATGGGTCAGCCGAAAACGCTTACGCTAAAGATCTTTCCCTGCTTCTTTAGGATTAGGACCTTCATATTTAGGTCATGAATATGATATTTTAATTAGTTATAGCATTTATGATGAACCCTCAATTGAGCGTAATTAAATTAAAAAAAATTAAATTGAAATGTTGTTAATTCCTCTTCACATTATTTTTTTGTAACTACCCTAATAATTTTTCATCAACAAGTCTGTATTTTACTTTGACTAGCAAAGAATTTTATAACTACCCTAAGGAATAACTATTTTGTATATATAAGACTTTATTGATTTTATGAATAGTATGTATGTAGTTTATCTTTAAGTTATGTCAAATGGAAGAGCGAAATCTTTTAACACAAGTATACTACTCGTATTATGTATTTACTTTAAAAAGATTTCGGCCACTTAATATACCTAGGTACGTGTAAAAATTCCGTTAATGAATAAACTTTTTGTATTGTATTGTATTGTGTGATGGCATTTTGGCAAGCCTTACGATTTTTTTCGATCTTTTAACTCAGACCATTGGTCTTTTGCACAGAGAAATAGACTTTTTGCACATAATTTTCGATAGATTCGTAATAGTTATAGTATTTTATTAGGTGTAGTATTTTATACAGGAGCCCTAAGTTCGGCGCGGCAAACTGCACAACATAAATAACATTTTGGAATAGGTAATTAAATACATTTTGCTGGATAAATAAATTACATCATAGAAAAAAATCTATTATAAGCTTATTTAAGATACTTAAGTACATAAGATTTATGTTCACCACTTTTTACAAAGAATAAATGGTTTCAATGGTAAAAATGGTGATTTAATATAACATTTATTTTCCTTTAAAATCATTACATTGATTACATTCATCGTTAATATTCCGAACCTAACGGAGTTTATATAATATTTAATTGCTTTTGATGAATTAACGATCTACCTGCATTTCGTTTGGCACGGTTGGAGCGCAATTTAGAGGGTACTTCAAGATATTGTTTATTATTTTTGAATGATGGCACCTCAGCTTTTTTACGGTGTTTCGACACGTAAACTAAACGTGATTAAAGGTCAGTCAAATTCAAAGATAATATTTGTTTGAAATTTTGTATTTATGAAACTTTGATATAATTGAAGTTAGAATAGGTAGATGAAACTAAATATTAAAATTTTCTATGTTATGCAAAATTCTTCAATCCTCACTTGCAACGCTTTCAATATGGACTCCGTATCATAAGGAATATCTGAAAGAAAATATACATAAGGGTTGGAACTTAATTAACGTTTCTATTTATTTTTATAGTGATTGAATCACTTAGTTATTGACTGAAATATAAGCAAGTATATGTGGAATAAACGAGCTTATAGCGTTACTCCTCGGTAGCGTAGTTGACAAACTAAGGAATTAAAAACACAGAACATGGTAATAATATTTTCACCTATGTTTATCCATTTAGTGATGTCATATCCAGATTCTTTCCTCGACTCGAGTATACACTGCCGCAGCGCGTGCGTGACGCCATGGGCTGTGCAAATACCCATTTCTCCGCATGCTGTGGACAAATATAACAATTAACCTGACTGTAGTGATATTTATTTATTTAACAAAATGCACAACCCTTATAAATATATAACACTTTTCTTATACCTGAGCTAACGGCCAAAATACTTTTAATTAAATAAAATTCAAACTGTTAATGGAGTCTTTCTTAGATCGTTATAGTATAGTTAGATAAAAATGTTTTTAGCAAACTTCTGGTTCTGTGCTGGACTCACGGAATTTAAAAATGTACAGTCAGCAAGAAAAAGAAAAAACACACAAATAATACACAAAACTATTTTGATGCCAATCGTTCCTTTTTATTAAGATGACGAATATAACCCATTTTAAGGATGAAAAGTCACTACTGGACCGAGGCAAGTTTAAGTACCAGTTAGGTATGTGTTCAGATTAATATTGTTCTATCTGTATAGCATTTTTGTCACTACACGCCGTTTTATATAATTTTATATAACGATATTCAAATTAAAAACAATCTAGAATAAAATAAACTTACATTTAGACCCTAACACGCCTTTGATATTCTTAGAGTTGTATCGAAGATGCACGTTGAACTGAACGGGTATGTCCTGTGCCAACGGGACGTGATACGTCAGGGAGCGGTTGGTGAGGAGTTTGCCCGACGTAGTGTCATATACCAGCTTCTCACACGTGAAGTACCCTATGCCTTGTATGTAGGCTCCTTCTACCTGAAATAATTCATATTATTATATAAAAGAAAGTCGTGTTACACCATTTATAACTCAAAAACGGTTGCACTGATTTGACTGAACATTGGTGGGGAAGTAGCTTATATCCAGGAAAATGTCATCTGATCCACTTTTCCAACGGGAAAATATTATAACGCCGGCGAAGACGCGATGCGGAATGCTAGTAATACTATATAAAAGAAAGTCGTGTTTGTTATACTATACATATATAACTCAAGAACGGCTCATTCGATTTAGCTGAAAAATATAAATAATTTCGCTTAACAACGGGCTATTCCACGGGTAAAAGAATTATAACGCGGGCGAAGCCGTGGGTCGAAATCTAGTACTTTACGTACCTATGTAATGTAGTATTTCTAGTTTCAGTAATATTGAACTACGTACCTGACCAACATCGATATTAGGGTTGGCGCTCAAGCCCACGTCCTCTAAAACATCCGCCCTCTCTATCTGGAAGCGGCCGGTCAACACATCTAACAACACTTCAATTATAACGACCGCGAAGGCGCTGTATGAGCTTATGTCTTCCTCTTTGTCTGTCATCATGTAGATAGCTGATAAATCCACCTGATTAAAATAATGAACAACATTATAAGAAAAAGGGACACCTCACCTGCCAATAATGCCTGTTATTAAAGAAGGTCACAAAGACAGCACTTGATAAAAATGGGAAATGAGATGAAAAGTGATCTAAAAGTCTAGGAACCCTCTCACTCTGTACTTAGGAGACGGTTAGCAGCGTCGTTCTATAAAGCAACCGTTTCTATTTCTAACCAGTTCTATTTGCCAACGTGGACAGGTTAAGGGTCTTAGCGTGGTTATTACACCAAATCTTGAAGAACTAAAGGTTCTGTTGATGAAACCCGTCCTATTATTGGTAAGCAATATGTGTGTGTTGTTATGATGACAATTTTTATCGTACGCACCAATTCATCTCCTGCCGCTTTGATAATTTCCTTCCAACTCGCATCCGACATTTTCGCCTTAATCGGCGCCAACCTTTCCTTCAACATCGCACAAGCCTTAATAATCGAGTAACAAACACTCTCGCTAGTGATACTTGATCCAGAGAACACATTATTCGCTGCCGTAAACGAATAATGCGGTATAACCGTGATATAATCTAAAGGAATGCCTAATTCATAAGCGCAAACTTGCGCTGCTTTCGTATTCAAACCCTGTCCCATCTCGATTCCTCCAACAGTAATAGTAACCGTGCCATCGCCTCGATAGATAGATACCAGTGCTGAATAATTCCCATAGAATTCCACCGGGAAGCTCATTACACTAATCACTATAGCTTTCTTCTTCCATCTATTGTTCTGGTTGAATTGCTTGATGTCTTGGCTCCGTTCGTTGTAGTTAGTTTTGGATTTAAGTGTTTCTATGAGGGATGGGAGATCGTTGTCTGTGGTTCGCATGTTGTTCAGTCGAACGGTTGTTGGATCTTTCTTTACGGCAAAAGCGATGTGTTCCATTATATGTTCGATTGAGGAAATGCCTTCGGCTGTTCCTAAAACACAAATACTTACAGAGTTCATAGGTACCACAATTTTTTGGTTATCAATATGCGTGTTCTTTTTTGTGTATTCTTACCAGGTGCTCTAGCAAAAGTGTTAGAAGGTAGATCTGTGAGAACCACCCCAGTTTTGACGCTGTAATATTCAGTGTTATAGCAGTTCGGGAATCCGCCTACAACGTACGACAGAATGTTCTCATTGTTCGAGCATCCGACGTCCTGCACTATACTGGCGTCCAGGTATTGGATTTTACCATTAATGTCTACTCCAACCTGAAATAATGAATGAATTAAACCTATAGGCATCATCATCGGTAGCACGTTAACTGTTAAACTAAGATTTTTTTGCAAAGTGATACAAAAGATTTGTTTATGGTTGCAGGTTATCGGTGGATGGATGCTGTTACCGACCGTAACAATTAGAAGTCTTTAAGTGAGGCATTGTCTTGTAGTGGAAGTCCAACGGATGCAATGATGACTAAAGATATATTTGGACAGACAGCCTATATGAGGAAAAAAATCAGACTGTATAAAGCCGTAGAAACAGAAACTACTGCTGAATAATTTTTAAACACGACACAACTTGAATTATTTAATTAGTTTGGGGACTTTTTCCACAATTAGACTCAAAGTTGGTCCTTTATGCGTGACTTTTGTTGAATTAGTAAGGGATCTCTAACCTCGTAAGTGCACTGCGTAGGTAACCGTCTTCCAGCGATGGTAAGGTTGGTCTGAATGGGCAGAATGAACCGACAGGTCTTGTTCAGCTTGCTGGCTACGATCGCAGCGGCGGTGGACACCTGCGCGTTCCTGGATATCTTGCCGCCGAAGCCTCCGCCTACTCGACGCACTATTACTGTTACACTACATAACAATACAATGTTAACGGTTTAGTTTATACTCGTAAGTTAGAGAAGGCACATTGATGGATAACTCTGCCAAAACTCACACAGCAGTTTGCGTTTGGGAAACATCTTTGGTAATTTTATAGATTATTAATTTTGTAACAATTTAACAAGATATTGTTGAGTCCTGCACTAGGAGAATATTTTACCAATTGCGGTAATCGTTACACTAACTTGTAACCAAAAAGATAATCCCCGACTTGATTGGAAACGGGTATTACAGAACCAAAACATTAAAAATATTTTGATGACCAAATCCTTCTAAATTTCTGGCTAAAACCATGAACTATATTTATACGTAACTCCTCGATAGCTTTGTGGTTAGCGCAACCAGGGCTTAACTGGATGGGGTGGGTTCGACTCCAAAGGACCAAGGTTTCGTGGTGATGGTGATCTTGTAATTTTTCTATGCCATTTTCCAATAATTTAAAACCACTTTCAAAATTTTCGTGATTTATACTATTCATTTTATAAAACGAGAATTACTCACATATTTACACAGGAGTTAAACAACTCTCGACTCTCGACATTTCACAGACGTCAAGAGTGTCGACAGTGAGAACCGCGCGCACGACCTGAGAGGAGACGGGGCACGGCGGGACGCTCACTCCTGATAAAGACTGCTCTTGTTGTGGTCAAAACGTCGAGAGTTTTTTAACTCCTACAATACATGAGTAATTCCCGTTTAATAAAATTAATTTTAAACCATCCAGCGGTATGTAAACGACTAGTGACTAGACTTACTCGCTCTCCTTGATGTTCAAGCACTGTGCCACGGCGATCTGCGTGAGGTCCATCCACTGCGTCGCGTCATACACCTCGTACCGTCCGTCCACGGGCACGGCCACGCACGTGATCGGCTCCAGGTAGTAGTGGTATTGGGCCTCTATCTCGTATACTCCTTGGAAGTTATAGTAAAATGTTTGAAGAAAAAAGTAAGGTTGATATTGAAAGTAAGCGTGTAACGTAAAGAAAGAGTGGCGTGGGAGGTATATACACACTCGACTTTCCGAAGGTCATGGGTTCAAACCTCGCCGCACTCCTCTAGCTTCTTGCCTATGACGCATGAGGTTGCAGTTTTGATTCCTAAACAGTGACAATTGTACGATCTGCAATTTTAATTCATCTGGTGTTTCTATTGTATAGTATATCAATGTAGTGCATTTTAATAAGTATATGAGCTATTAAGAAACCCGAAAACTCGAAGCCCAAAACTGTGTTACGGGTAACGCAGTTTCCTGGCTTAACCACGGGGCTATATGTTGCTGTGTGAATTGTCGAGCAATATTTATGTTATGTATTACCTTTAATAACCATGTGAACATCAGTTCCTCTGCCAGTCGGCTCGATCTTATCATCGCCAGCGACATATCTGCTACTGTCCTTCTTACCGCCGTCAATCGTTAGCACGGGGGCCGAGGTTGATACGTTTTTATATTTCACCTATAACATTGTTTTTATATTTTTATAGTGCATAACTCACGAATTCTAAATTTAGAAAATAGTTTGGAATAAATCAAAGATCTAGGCACCACATCCATACATACTAATACTTATTCTATAAATGAGAATGTGTGTCTGTGTGTCTATTTGTCTGTCATTTTTTAAGTGGAGATAGGTAGTTGAAGATATACAGAGTGACATAGGTTTCTTAAGATTTTTTAAGGTCCTATCCTAACATAATTATACCTTAAGACGTTGATTCACATAATAATTATCTTTAAAATCATTATCATATTAACTATCCTAACAAACAACAATGCCCGGATATAATGTAAACCTACCCAAGGTCACCGTTATCAAAATTGATAAACTTTTGACCGACGTATCTCCGACTAAATAATACAAATTTAGCATTACAAAATACTTGACACTAACTTCAAAATAGCAACAGTAAAGATACACTATTTCTTTTTTCTGCTAAATCCTCTAAACCTGGATTATAATGTAGATTAAGAGCCCTCGCTAACTACAGACTTTCTATCGGCCGATAGTTTGGTCGGGCTTATAATCAGTATGAAGATGTATGCAAGTCCGCATACTACAACGATTTGGTATCGGCCGATAAATAAGTTTGATAGGCTAATCAACTGCGTTCAAACTGAACGATGATCAAACTATCGGCCGACTGCTATATTAGTATGGAGCTCCTTGCAAGCGCGCACACTGACCGATTGTTTAGTCGGCCGATGGTTCACTTCGCTCCGAGTTTTGGAGCCGGAAGGTCGTGCATTCATTCATTTTGTCCAATTCTACTCAATCGCTGGTTGTAGAAACGTAATCTAATTTTAATTTTCCATTTAATAATCTAGTACTGTAGATGGGATGCACCCAATACTCTCGGACTCTCTTCTTGATTTTTCTCCTCCGTTGTATGAGAGCAATTATAATATTTCTGGACAATATTTTACTACGAGAAACTTCCATTATGCGACAGCTCTCTTCAACGGTAGCTTAAAAACTGAATATCGTCGGCCGACTGTTGCCTAGTTTGCGCACTCACCACCAACCCAACTGTTAAGTTGGCGTAGTGTGCGCGCTAACAGCCCAACCCGACCAAAATATCGGCCGATAGAAAGTCTGTAGTTAGCTGGGGGTCTAAAAAGTAACAGTTCTTACGCCAAAGACACAGTTATTTATTTATCCTACCTTCACTTGTTTAGCCACACTTGAAGCCAAATCTTCAGTCACAGCGACTAAAATGGCGATCGGTTGTCCGTAGAATTTTATCTTGGTGGCCAGAATTTCTTCATCTTCCGACTGAAGCTGGATTCCAGGAAGTATGAAGGAGTTTCGTCCAGGGATGTCGGCAGCTGTGTACAGTGCTATAACACCCTCTATTGCCTAGATAAAGTAAATTAATATATTTAATATAATAGGTATATTAATTTTATGAACACACAATATATTTAAATGATCACTAACACATTGACACGCATATAAATAATAACATATCATTGGATACTCAGTTGTTATAGAATAGACCTATAACCTAAGAGCCCGTGATGGCCAGACCTTCCTTTAATTCACAAGCGTGAAAATTCTTTCATGTGTATGTCTAACATAGGTAAGAATAACCCCCAAACATGAAACCTGGATCGCGGTTCCTTTGGGAGAAAACAACCTTTTACCTGTTATCTCCCAAAGGAACCACGATCCAGGTTTCATGTTTGGGGGTTATTCTTACCTGTGTTAGACATACACATGAAAGAATTTTCACGCTTGTGAATTAAAGGAAGGTCTGGCCATCACAGGCTCTTGGTCTACTAGAGACGATCTTCAGATTTCTAAATCACCCACATATTATCACATGAAAAAACATAGTTACTGAATAAATGCATTTTAAATGTGTATGGTACTGAATTGTAGGGTTTCAAGCTAGTTTCTATTAGTATGGATTGGGTGAAATCTAGTGAATCTATCTAGATGAGCAAGCTGAATTCGTGAAAGTTGTAATTTAATTTTGAAACTTGATATTTTAAAGGTACTAACGTACAATTAAGATACTTTTTACTAACCACAATATGGATCATCATCAACAAACATTTTAATTTTTTAACTTACGAGACATTCTTCGTCATAAATGCAGTCGACTTCTCCGCTGCTCACGGTGGAAAGCACGAAGGCTCCAAACACATCGTTCTTGGTTGGCGGCAGGTCGTTCGCATACCTATAACAATAAATTTATTATGTAAGTAGTAGGTATTTGGGCCGACATAGCCCAACGGATTAGCTCTTTGAAGTGGCAATGGACAGGCCATATAGCGAGAGGAACATATGGCCGATGGGGCCGACAAATTCTCGAGTGGAGACCAGGGATCGGAAAACGCAGCGTTGGACGTCCACCAACAAGGTGGACAGATGACTTGGTGAAGGCGGTTGGCTCGCGGTGAATGCAGGCCGCGAGCGACGTTATGATTGGAAGTCATTTAGGGAGGTCTATGTCCAGCAGTGGACGTCCAATGGCTGAGATGATGATGATGATTTGGGCTGTGGATTTTGTTTAATAAATAAATAAATACCTCGCCTCGCCCGCGCTCTGGATCTTAGCTTCTAGCTTCTGCACCGGCTCGTTTAGAGGGAATAGAGACGGGTCTGTTTGGAAATCCTGAAAACATAAGGCTTATGAGACCTCTGTGGCGCAGCGGGCGAAGGTATGCATGCAGGAGATAACAGGTTCCGTTCACGCCTCTTAAAAAAAATTGTGCTATCTGGAGATATTTGTTCCGGGTGTCTGTGTGTTCTATATGTATAATAAAATAAGTGCATATGTATTTATATTCTAATAAGTGTATAAGATTATCTAGTAGGTACCCATAACACAAACTTCGTAAGTTTAATGCATGCAAAATAAAATTACAATACTTGCCTGCTTTCCATCGGAGAGTGGACGGTCTATATCCGAATCTCCAGATTTAAATATATCACGAACATATCCTTTAGGAGCTGTATTTAGGACGAACTGCAAAAACAATCGAGATTAATTTATCAAAACTTATGTATAGTAAAACCATTTCTAAAATGAACGCCCCTCCACCGAATTCTGTATTTTTTTTTCTGTGTATTCTGTTTTTCTGTATTTCCTCTCACACGTTGAAATCATCACGGTTTTGTGGAGGGGAGTTCATTTTTAGAATGGTTTTACTATACCTATAACCACCCAATAAAAGTATTTACATTAAAAAGAATTTCGAATCACGCAAAATTAAGCAAAAACTGACTATCCTGTTGATATTAATGAGTAATATTTTTTGTATATTTTTTGATTATGATATAAGTAAGGCATAGACAATTTGGTAGACTTTTTACCCTGTAAAAAAGTCCAATAGCAATCTTCTTTCTGCATTCGGGAGAGGGTTCGGGCGGGCGTGAAACAGGCACAATTTCCTCGCACAGAATCTGTACTGCTGTTTTTAACACCACATTATTATATAAATTCTTTCCTTTCAAATATTCCTCAGTTCTTCTCGCGTGATTGAATTTAGCTGATATGTTCCCGTATACAATGCGAGCTTCTTGCACGATAGAGTTAGTTATTTTGATGTTAAATGCTGCGTTGACTATGGCTAGTGCGTTTTGGTTTCTGGGCATTACCTGAAAAAAAATACAAAATACATGTACTCTTTTAATATGTAAAAGAAAAAAAAAACCTAAATGTTATATTAATAGTTCCGTTTACTGTGTAAGTGAGTGATCATTTACAATGCATTCTAAAACTCTTGGTAACTTAAAACAATTTTAACTTTGATCTACTCGTAATTATAATAATTGGTCTTACTTTATAACTCCTGAATACACTCTGTTTGCCCATTGGAGGTATAGAAATAGAAACAATCAATCTCTCTTTCATATCATATTTCAGGAAGTCCAGTAACGTCATCGTATTTGTTTCACCGCAAGGTTTTTCTAAAAAAATAGTAATCAAAAAATAAAACTACGCTACTTAGAGGAGAGATACAAATAATGACATGTCTTAGCCTGGGTTATTCGTCATCTCGCGGAAAAACAAAAGACTTAGCCTAATTTAAGATTTGTATGTCTTTATGTCTCTTTCTCAAGGAGCGGCGTAGCAAATTATCTACGACGATGAAAATTAATAAATGGCTACCTGAGCTATTATAATTTTAATTTAATTGACTTACTTATAGTAATGAATGCCCCCACACATTCGAAAAGAAGAAAAACATCAGATTGATACGCCGGATTATTGCGCTTCAGCATCAGATTGCCTGCCAATGAACCGATCTGCAGATAATTATTGTTATCTCAATTACGTGGAACTTAGGAACAAACCACTTATGTAATTATAAAGGATACATTAGAGCAGAAAACAAGTTTTTATTTATTTAATAGATGATAATATTATTATTATATGGAATGTGTTCTTTGGAATTAATAAAATTACAGGGGAGATTGGCACTAGCAGAGATCAAAACCATTAACAAATATGAGTTAGAATAATAAGAAAAAAATATATAACACCGCTTTTCTTACCGGTTTTGTCTGGTTTTTCCGCAGTAAAAAGTCACCTTGCTAATATTTTGATAAAATACGCTTTATAGGAAGATGGAAACAAAGTATTACCTTTCTCACAGGAATGTGAGCAATCTTCTCAAAATGCTTAACAAACTCCGCTAAATACTTAAAGTCAGAGTTCCTGTTTGATATATCTTTGAAGATATTTTTGCAGTCTTCCAGAGAGAGATTGGACCCAAGTATTATGTTTTGATCTTCTTTAAAGGTTTTTAGAGATTGTACTTCGCTGATGTCTATCAAAAGGCGTGGGTAGATATATGTTTCGTAGACACCTGAAAAATATTTCGTGTAGTAGTATTTAATTCTTTTACTTGATCGAGTAAACAAGATTTAAGAATTTAATGGAAATAAATGTCATTGTTAAAATTGATATCCATACAAGCCGAATCGTGACATAAACCACACTTTAACTATGGTCAGGCCGGCAAATTAATATATAGGTACCTTTTCCAGTATTTCCATCCACAAGCATGTAAGAATCACTACCGTGTTTTTTCCATATATCAAAAATATCAGTCTCCTCATACACCTTGAAGAATTTATTCTTGCCAAAGTCGATATCAATCGTGCTTTCTATTTTCACGAAGTCTATATCAAAATCATCGACGTTTGAATCTAGACCATCGTTCATATCTGTACATGGGATTATGGACTTTTCTTTACAATTTTTGTTGCATGGTTCTTTGCAACTTTTGTTACATGTTAGGTCCTCGATGTCTTTAACCTGTTGTTTGAGTTGAGGAGGAGCGTCTGAGGCAAAACTCTTCATGGTGTGAAGGATGGGCCTGAAGCCGGTGCATCTACAGGTGTTCGAGCCAAAGGACTTCTCCAGCTCTGCCATTGTGAGATGCTTGTCTTTAAGACTAAAAGTAAACGTTTCAGATATTATATTTGACACATACTCTGCCTGAACTTGGGCTCTACATGGGAACTAAAGCTGCCCTCCAGCGACCACCTGTGGCTTAGCGATGTTTTAGCTATCATCATTCGTTTACAGAAAGTGTTAATGCTTTACGACTTTCAAAATCATTGTGACTGTGAGTAAGGCACGTCCGTTTTGTGTACGATTTCTAAGTTTTAATTTAGACAGAGTCGTGTTACTAAATTAACCCATAATATGTAGAAAACAAAGACTGTTATGAATTATGTAAGATATACTGTGGTACTTTCTGTGAGAAGCTCAAACAAATAAGCATACCTGTTCATCTGCATGACCCAGCCCGGAGTGCAGTACCCGCACTGCGTCGCGTTGAAGGCCGCCATCCGTTTCTGTACATCATCATAGCCCTTCAGTCTGTTCCCGACGCCTTCGATCGTGGTGATCTCCCACTCATTGCACGAAAACACCAGAACTAGACACTGTGTAAAAACATAGTGTTACTAGAGACCGGTTTTACCAGACTCCATATTAACTGACACTAAATTTTATGTAAATAAATCGTGAAAAAAAGGAAGGATTTTCGAAAGTTTTTAATTCTTCTTAAAAGAGGGTTTTGACTCTTGGTAAATGTACAATAAATAACGTTTCGAGGGTTCCGCTGGGGCCTATCTTCACGATGCAGGCCCCACAGTCGTCCTCGCACAGCCTTGGTCACCTTGGTGCTGCGTGGAGATATAGCGATGATGGAGTATCCACTCACAGAGTTGACAGAGAAGGTCTCGAGCGCTCCGCTGGGGTACCTCCTGGCGCGCACCATCACGATGCAGGCCCCGCAGCCGCCCTCGCGACACATAGCCTTGGTCCCGGGCAGCGCGAGGTGGTAACGCAGGTACACATTAAGGCTTGTGTTACGGGGGATGCGCTCGTCAACTGCATATAATTAATATCTAATAAATAATATATAATTTTTTTGACTGCGTTATCGGCAGTAATATATATTTATTTTATATTTTCCAATCAAAGACATTTTAACCAATACCAATCCGCCGACAGTTATGTTGTTTTGTTGATACCAACAGGGAAAAGATGTATGAAAAATTGATAATATTCTGAGGCCAGCTCTCCGGTAGGAGTATTAAGTGGGCCAGCTCCACACAATTTTGGCACTTTGTGATTTACAGTTGATGCTAATGGTGATATAGAAACATAGCCTTGAAGAGTCTGTGCCACAGTTTAGCAAAGACCTTGTACCATAAGAAGGCCAACTGGACAAATTACAGCAATCATTTTACAATGAACCAAGTATACGTAGGTACATAGCTACCTTATTATTCGTATGACGTAATAATGAATTTTAACATAACAAATTTTGCCCAAAATTTTATGTTAGCTCAGCTGTATAATTAAAATAATATTTACCTAATACTATTATATCAGCAATCGTAACAAATAGGTAGGTACTAAGTGATATGAAATTGTAAAAAAACAGGAACTAAATGGCGATTTAAAAACTAATAGGTTCCTTTTATATTTCCAGGGCTTGTTTCAGAATAGCCATTTCTCGTAAGTTGTTAAATATGGTTGTACTTAGTAAAGCAATATTGCTCCAGGGATCCAAAACTATTTGTTAACACAAAACTTTTTGGCTTTGCATCTAGATTCTAGTCTAGAGCATTATTTATAAACTTTTTTTTTTTTACTTAACTGCGTTGTTCAAAGCCATTTATATTTATTTATAGAGAACCATTGATTGGCCCTATGTAACTAGTTAATATTTTATTTATGTATACCTACTTCAGCCGTACTTCAGCACCAGAGCAATTAAACATAAATAATAATAATAATAAAAGTGGCAAAGTGCGTATCGGTCAACAGGAAGTACCTACAGGATTCCGTTGTCATCTCATAAAAGTAAAATAATAAATTGTTAGTAAACAAAAAATTAAAATAGTGTGTAAGTACAAGATTTTTTAAAAGAGTGCACAATTTTTTAGGAACATTACATCGTTTTTCAAAACGAACTAAAATCGATTACGCATAAAATATAATATGAAGAGTTAATTTTATGATGTGTGTCATAATCGTAAACAATAAATAAATTGTTAAGTAACTTATTATTTTTTATAACGGCTACGAATTTATTAGGTGCTCAAATTAATAACAAACATCTTCCCAAGTCTACGTTATATTAAATTTTTAAATACTATGTACCTATCTACAATAGAGAGATAAAACGTTTGTTTACTTTTTATTAGATAGCTCATTTGCTTAGAAATATGTAAGCCATTTACCGTAAGTAAAATAGCTATAGGTTTTCTAAGAACCCAGACTAGACTCGTAATTAATAAAGTAAATACAAATACCATACCAATTAAATTCTTTCCATTCACTTTAAACTTAATTTTAGACATGTTTGAAATATTTTAGCATTAGCTAAACGCACAGTAATCGTTACTATTGCGTAAGCGACAATACTCTTAGTTGTAGATAATAGAACTGACTGATATAGCAAAACATGACTTCTTTTTATATTTCATGGTGTACAAAGTTTACTCTGCGACTTCGTTCGCGAACTCGCGATAGAAACTAGCAGTTGTACAATAGCCTCACGCACGACGTACCTACATCGCCCGCTCATTAAATATAAATATTGCCGGACAATTCACACAGCAATATCTAGCCCCGTGGTAAGCTCGAGGGTTGTGTTACGGGTGCTAGATTTCTAATATATTTAATATAATAAACATACAAACATAGATAGATATTTTTATTAGGTATACAGTGGGTATACAAGTATACATAATAGGTACCTATATAACACCCAAATATTGAGACATCATCATGTTAATCCCTTAAATATTTAACCTATCGAACCCATCTAGAGGTCTCTTTTCTGTGCAAAGTTGGTTTCATAGTGATGTACAACGTAAGACTAAGGTATACCCTGTGTACCTACTAAGATTTGACATTTATTTCCCTAAAAATCACTTGAACAAGTCGTTAATGGTTCTTGCATGTCAAAGACGACCATTGAAACTCGATAAAACTTTATAATTATAAACATTTCGGTTTAGGCGATCTCAATGTTAGCTTTTTTATTCGTTCGTAAATACTGGTTCGCTCTTTAGCGATAAGGCCGCCCATTGTACGTGTCTCTTTTTATGTTTTGTTTTTGGTGTATAATAAAGTGTTTTTGTATTGTATTGTACTGGAGGTGTTTAAACAAAAAAACATTGGTAATTTTACTTAAATTTATTATCACTGGAATGTATTGTTCCGTCACTAAGTACCTATGCATTTTATATTCAGGATAATTTTCCTCCCTACATAACTGAAGTGCATAAAATAATTATTTTGCACCTATTACTAACATTGATATTTTAACACAATAAGAAAATTTCCAATTTCGTAACCAATATAGATAGGTTTTATCAACTCAATTTTCATTTGTTTCAGAGGAATCTTCAGGTGTATCAAAGTCGATTCGTCGCTTCTTGGGAATGTCCACACCTCTTATTTTCTTGAACAAAGGCGTGGAGCGAATTGGTATAATATCCTCATTTGGCTTTGCTTGCTTCTGTTTTGACGGGAAAGGTGTTTGCTTGCGAACTACAGGTGACAAAAACATACTTTCTGGAGTCCAAAATGTATCTTCGTGAACTGAAAAACAATAAACCTCGTTAGGTAATCTAAATACTGGCTGCAAAAATTCTTATGGTACGAATCAATGTTTACATGGTACAATTAATAATATACAAAACATATTTGCATTGTAGGCTCTACCTATTAATTCCAATCACTCTCTCTCATCTATTAATTAAAAGTAATGAGTCACAAACTACAATCTATTAATTAAAAGTAATGAGTTATGTAGATACATAACACATAAGCCAAAACAACATTTCAATAGGTAGGTATAGGTACCTAAGTAAACTAAGTCTTGTTTTTCTGTAAAAACAAGCTCTTATCTTATGTAGGTTACATTTAAGCGCTCCTTGTTTAATTTAACAAAGGTAGTAAAATTCGTTCAAAACATCATTTGAATATCTATGGTAATGGTGTTTTTAGCTTTTTAATTTAATACACCTATATCAATTTAAAGTTCAATGTGTTTAGTTTTAAAACAAATAATGTTTTATCTTTAATGAGCGTAAATATTCTAATTTACGAGTAAAAATTACATTACACGCGCGGCCTTACATAAACAATATGAATTAATAAACGTTTAATAAATAAATATTCCTGGACAATTAACAATTATTATTAAGTGGTAAACACGGGTGCTAGATTCTGATATACTTAATTATATTAAACATAAATAAATATTTTTTTTATTTATTACATACAATATTTGCAGATCAAAAATGTATGTTCCTAGGCGGGTATCGAACCCGCATCATAGAACAGTCGTCGAATATTGAAAAATGTAACCCTGTACTCATTTAAATAATAACTTTTATAAATTACTTACCAACAAAACTGTCATTACTCATAGGTTTCATTTGGTTTGATGAAATAACGAGATAACTAGTACGGCTCTCCATTTTCCAAGGTGTTACACTAACGATTGTCACTTTATTTCTGATTTAGATTCTCTCCGTTGTCGTTTTATATTAAAATAATATTTAATTAGTTAAATAAACGCTCATTAGGTTAATGTGTCATTTCATAATTACAAAAGATGAACCAATTAGTAACCTATATTTTAAATTAGGTAAGGCAATTAACTAATTTGTTTACTATCAATTAACGACCCAAAAAGACATTCCCGAACACCTTACCTGCTTAAAATTAATAATTATCAATAGACAAGAATGTTGATTTTAGAAATTATTTTGCTGGCTAACACAAAATTTATGGTAGGAATTGAAAGACGGGAATCGAAGCAACGGCAATGCGTTGTAGGCCCATAGATGAACCCCACTGTGGCTGCGCCACAGAGGTCGTCAAACATTAAGTGATAAAGATAACTTTATTTGCATAAACATGTGTTAAAAAACAGTGATCTTCTATATGGAATTGAAATACATATTAAGTAGGGCTCATCATTAACCCCCCACTAAAGGGATTGGAGATTCGTGCCCGGTAGATAGATTTACATTACATAAAAGGGGAATCAGAAATCAAAATACCTTTTCAATAATACATGTTTATTATCGCTTCGTCAAACAGAAAATTTAAATTTTTTAGGCTCACGAGTAATCATTTAGGCCCATATTAGTGTCTAATCAATCGAAAAACTTATTATAAATTAATAAATTAATGATAAATTACAACTTAATTATTATGAAATAAAAATGAATCATTATTAATTAGTTAAAAATACCATAATCTATACACAATTATATCAACAGTTTATGTGTTATGCAAAAAGTGCAATTTTACTTCTAGTTTAGTACTAATAGTAGACTTTGGGGTCTCCTTCACTTAACGACATTAAGGGCCTGTTTCACCGGTTATAGAAAAGCCTATCCGTAACTTATCTGCCAGATAAACTACAAATTTTGGTACAAATATCTGTAAGATAACTATCTGAAGTTTTATCTGTAACTGGTGAAACTGGCCCAAAGTATTAATTTATGTTCTGTCGTATAGAGCGACAGTCGTCGTTATGTTTTGTCGTTTGTGAAAATGGCCCTAGAAATTAAATAAAGGATTGCAACTTCGTTTATTGTGCTTTAGAAATATTTGAAACCGGAGTCGAATCGAATTTGATATTAATAGTCGTAATGGCATTGAAGCGATTGGTCGAACAACGATTAGTAAGCCTGTCTAATCTTTTCACTAGTTTACAAATCTACCTCTCTAGATAATTTTGTAGCTCTTCATATTTAGCCCGAAAGTACCCACGTACAATGCAATAGGAACATTTGTTAATGTTAGTTCGTTTTCGAAATAACAATAGTTTTAGTTCCTATAACATTTACGGAAAGATTATAAGTGTACAAAGCTGGTAACAAAAATTAGTTATAAAATATCTACAGGTAAAATTTACCCAAAAAGCCTGTGTTGTATAAAATTATATTTTTCGGCCTAGGGTTCCACGCTACTATTGTTAAAAACTGCATCAAAAACGATGCTAGCAAATGTACTAGTGAAGCTATCGACCAACTATTTGTCGAAGAACCCTTTAAAATAATTAAGGCAAAAATATACAAAATATTTCCTATGTACATTTCAGTGCAGTATTACCGCAAACCAACTACAATATACAATAATATATACTTGAATACTCAATTATAATTGAATGATTAATTTGAAACCAGTAAATTGTGAGGTTATCTATTAGTCTAATTAATTTTTACATAATTTATTTTGGAACACATTCAAATAAATTGAATATTTTATTAAATCCCACCTCGAAACCATGTTGACATATAAACATAAACTGCATTTCGAAAATTATACAATAATAGATTTGTGATTATTACCTTTAAGTATAACTTACTTAATATTAAATGAGCATGGGAACTAGTATAAATAAATAAAAATACTTACAATAAAATTTAGAACTTTCAGAGATTCGTTTCAGATTTATAAGTTAAAAATCAGTTCTTTTAGGCACCCGCCGATTTAGAGTCTACGACGATGATACGGAATTGATTTGACAATATACGGTTTATCTCAAATTATATTATAACTATATATTTTTTTATAGCAACCGAGCAAAGCGAGTTACAATGGTCCTAAATTATAAATAAATAAATAAATATTGGTGGACAATTCACACAGTAACATCTAGCTCCGTGATAAGCTCTAAGCTTGTGTTACGGGGTTATTATATTGAAAGAATGTCATTATTTTATTTTTCTGTTTTTATTGCGTCTAAGATGGACCGTATATTACCATAACCAGAATAATTATATAAATTATAAGATTTCGTAATAGACAATGTACTATAACAGATAAAGAGATGCATATTTAATGACATTAAATAATTTCAAGATTTTAAAATTGTTAATTGTGATGTAATTGGACACGAGATTCGTATAAAATATACTAATTTTCGCACAAACATATTCATAATTATTTACTCGTTGCTAAGAACACATAAAATGTTCTACCATAAAAAAATTAAATTGTATAAAATATTGACCACCATCAAGTATATTAAAATCGCACAGAAATCATGAAAATAGCAATCATTTCTTTTAGCTAAATTTTTGAACTCATTATAACAAAGATTGATTATTTAGGCCATTATTAACGGAACACAAGAAAGCAAAATTTGTAAAATCATGAAAATAACAATCAAATTACATAAAATCACATTAGGTCACGACATTTACTACATTTTCTGTAAACAAATTGGCGTCTGCCATAACAACAACAATTGGAATTCGTATAGTCATAATAAAATTAATCTCGTTATAATGTGTCCAAAAACACTGAAATCACTAAATAATCTACTAAAACTCAAGGCTATAAAGGCAAAAATCTCCTTTGCTACAAAATATGAGGTATATCATAGAATTAGTTTCGCTCATTCGCCTTATTTTTGGTGGAATGCTGTATCAAGTCTTTCTGTCATCTTTACTTCATCCAAGTGATGTACACGACTGCACAATCAATATAATTTTCACTTGAAATTAAGAATAAGAAGTCTTTAAAAGATCCCATACAAAACGTACAACAAAGTTTTATAGTAAAAATCAACTATTCACATTAAATTCTACGAGTATGTTCAAGAGATCTAATTAAATCAAAACCCTGCTACATCTTGGTCTAAAAATCAGTAAACCAACTCAAAAAATCTACTCAAACACGAATTCAACCGTAGAATTCTACCGGAATCTATCACGGTATAAATCTACCGAATCATATACAGTCGAGCCATCACTAAACTAACTTAAACCTAACCGATCTTATATCACGCGACGCTGTCCTGCTGTCGTTTCTTATCTCTGTGATGGTCGGGGGTCGATTTCAGTATATCCGGTTGTCCGTGCGAGATGACACGGTCGAATGTGGACGTGTGTGAGGATAGGGTTAAGGTCGCATTGCGGTCTGAGTTGAGTGTCATTGTGGTGGTGTGAGAGTTGAGTGTGTTGTGTCCCGTGTGGTGGGCGTGGTGGGGGTGGGAGTGGTGCGTGTGGGGGAGGGTGGAGGGGGTGGAGTGGGGGGGTACCTTGCGGAGGGAGCGGTGCGAGTTGTTGCGTGTGAGGGAGTTCATCTGGGGGGTGGAGGGCGCGTTGGGACGGAGCGCGTTCTTGTAGTCCGCTATTAGGTGGGTTAGCTCTGCCATCTGGAAAGAGATTTGTTAATTTAATTTATTTATCATGCTTTGCTCTGTAGGTACATATTTTCACTGAAATAGATATATTGTTTCTTACCTTAGGCTTATTGAGGCTAATTAACATCTTATGGACGGGACTGCCCGCGTCCTCCGCGTCTATGAGCATCATGAGGTCATCCTAAAAATCAATAAAACATGGTCAATAAAAGTAAATATAATCACAAAATATAAATATAAAATCACCCTATAAAGACCCGATTAAAACTTCTTAATAATTATTAGAAAATGGAATAGGAAAAATTACAAGATCACAACGTAACCTTGGTCCTCGAGTTGGAGTCGAACCCAAGTTTAGCCCTGGTAGCGCGCAACTTCGACGACAAAGATTACGTCGTGATCTTGTAATTTTTCCTATACGTACCATTTTCTGATTATTTAGAAAACTTAAGGAAAAGTCAATCACTATAAAATAAATATAAGTTCTTAATAATGTTTAACAAGTTCTATTAGAATAGTACCTGTAATCCTCCAAACAGGCCGATAGAGTTGAGTGCGTAGCGCCCCACCACGGCCATGGACGCCAGCTCCATCACCGTGACGCCCTCCTCCGACACCGCCAGCCAGACCATAGACAAGTCCGGTTGTTTTATCTGGAAGTATTAAAAATAACAATAAATAAATATAGTTGGATATTATTGTAATTCATCACCACTTTTAACGTTCCCACTGCTAGGACACAGGGATTTCTCTCTTGATGAGAGATAAGGCCTTTATTCACCACGCTAGTGAATGGCATGTCCTTCAAATTACGCACATATTTTTAAGGAGAAATATCCAGAGGTGCGCCAACTGGTGGTGGTCTGGGTTTGAACCAACGACCACAGAGTAAAAGTCGAGTTTGATTTTACTTAGCCAACACGTAATAATTTCGTAAAATACTTACTCTAGCTTGAAACAAAGTAGCTCCGAAGAAAGGCCATTTCCTCGTACAATTCAGGTATATCCGAACACAATCGCCCGAACTTCGACCTTTTAGCGCCATCCATTTCGATCGAAGCTTTTCTTCGAGGTCCCTGTAAATATAATATTAGAAATAAAATATAGTAAGGATATACACAGTCGATCGTCATGCTTCGTTTGCATTACAAGGAGTGAGGAGGAGTAAGAGAATAGAGTATTTGTGTGTAATAGAGAAACGTAGGTTATGATATGTACTTTCGACCAAATTTTCTATCAAGAACAATTTCTCATTCAAACTCAAACAAGAATTTGATTTTCATCCTTGGTAAAATTGCTAGAAAAGCCAGAAAGAAAGAGACCAATATATAAGAAAGAGAAAACTAAATGCAGAGGAATTCCCCGGCTGGAAATTACCCGGACCAGATATATATCGATGGTTTTCTTATAGTAGTAGTGTACCCGGACCAGATATACAGGGTTTCCCAGAAATGGTGGATAATCCTGCACGTGCGTGTGCGGGGGAGGGGGTGGGGCCCCACACCCCAAAAAAAAAAAAATCTTTTCCCAACGGTCCGCGGTCTACGACATTTTTTGAAAAATTTTGAAATATCCCGGTTTTCTTCACATTTGTGGCCATCACGTCCGGTATATGAGGCCTAGTCCGGATTTTTTTCTTTTAACGTGTTCCCTAAATGTTGGTATTCCTAAATTACCTTTAAAAAACTCAACTACTTAGGGTAGTAATTAACTAGTAGTCCCTAAACATAAATTTTATTTCTGAAATTTATTTTACTGCTAAGTTTGAGCACCTGTGGTGTAAAAAAAATGTATTGGAGTTTTTCACTTTCAAAATTTTCGTGAGTTATACTATTCATTATGTACAACGGGAATTACTCACGTATTTACATAGGAGTTAAACAACTCTCGACGTTTCGACCACATCAAGCCATGTGTAACAGTAGGCGTTTCATTACAAAATTGCAAAAGAAAAAAATAAAACAAATAATGATCAAAAAAGGATTTATTATAAAAATAATCATAATAAATGTTCGAATTGGGCTCCTCTTGCTCTTATGCAAGCTCTACACCTTTTTATAAAAGATCTTTGTAATGTGTAATTATAATTTTTTGAAGATATAATTCTAGCTGCTTCGGCGACGCGAAGTCGAAGTTCTTCTAACGAGTTTATGGGTTTCTTGTAAACCTGCTCTTTCAAACAGCCCCAATAAAAAAAATCCAGAGGATTTAGGTCTGGAGACCGTGGTGGCCACAATATCGGCCCCAATCGGCCGATCCATCTGTTCGGATAGGCATCGTTTAGGTAATTCCTTACTTGCACGGCGTAATGTGCCGGACAACCGTCGTTCTGGAGCCACATTCTTTACAAGAAACCCATAAACTCGTTAGAAGAACTTCGACTTCGCGTCGCCGAAGCAGCTAGAATTATATCTTCAAAAAATTATAATTACACATTACAAAGATCTTTTATAAAAAGGTGTAGAGCTTGCATAAGAGCAAGAGGAGCCCAATTCGAACATTTATTATGATTATTTTTATAATAAATCCTTTTTTGATCATTATTTGTTTTATTTTTTTCTTTTGCAATTTTGTAATGAAACGCCTACTGTTACACATTAGAAGCTATAGCTCAGTAATTTTACTATTAAAGTAGATAGTATGCTACTGTTTTGGAATCCTTATGATGTAGGCAATTTTTTTATGTGGTTGGCTAAACAACTCCAATACATTTTTTTTACACCACAGGTGCTCAAACTTAGCAGTAAAATAAATTTCAGAAATAAAATTTATGTTTAGGGACTACTAGTTAATTACTACCCTAAGTAGTTGAGTTTTTTAAAGGTAATTTAGGAATACCAACATTTAGGGAACACGTTAAAAGAAAAAAATCCGGACTAGGCCTCATATACCGGACGTGATGGCCACAAATGTGAAGAAAACCGGGATATTTCAAAATTTTTCAAAAAATGTTGTAGACCGCGGACCGTTGGGAAAAGATATTTTTTTTTTGGGTGTGGGGCCCCACCCCCTCCCCCGCACACGCACGTGCAGGATTATCCACCATTTCTGGGAAACCCTGTATATAGATGGTTTTCTTATAGAAAGAAAGAAAGAAAGAAAAAACATTTATTTAGACATACACGGCAAAAAATTAGGTGAGACTTATATATATCACTGTTCTTAAACTAAAATTAACATAATTATATAAAGCTTATGGGTTAGGTGCCGCGTTGCCTAAAAGGGATTATATGCTCAGCATGTGTTGTGACACGGAGCCACAACGCTGGTTTTCAGCACATACCCAGGTAGAGTGACGAGTAAATGATAGGTAAACTAGACAAATTACAATTACAGGTAAATTAGACAACAAAACGAAATTATAGAATAGAAATTACTCTTGTAAACTACTTAAATTATGTGTGTGCAGTGTGATAAATGATAATAAATAATATTTTACATACACAATTGCTATACAAGTACATAAATACAGACATATAATAACTATAATACCACTATGTGTTATTAATACAATAAATACCTAAGTTAAAATTATATTATAGAAAATAAAACTTTGTGAAGCTTTAAGCTACACTTCTAAACGAACTCTAAAACTTGGTAGGCTTAAGAGAGTGAGAGACTTGATCTACAGTATACATTCTGAATCAACAGAATGTATTCTGCAGATCAAGCAGACTATTCCTAAACCTAACTTTAAAACTATGTAACCCTCTGATATCACGCATTGGTGGAGGCAATGAATTCCAACACTTAGTGGCATTAAAACAAAAACTACCACGAAATGCTGCTGTCCTATGTCGAGGTGTTTTCAGTACAAAAGAACATTTCCTGGGTGGATATTTATTAGTGTTCTTGGCCCATTTAAATTTTGAAAATAGATACTCAGGCTTATGTGAGTTGACGACCCCAAACATAAGTGTTGCAATGTGCATATCTCTTCTATGTTTCATGTTCAAAATACGGTGCTGGTTCAAATACGGCGTAACATGACTGCGAGGAGGGATATTATAACAAAAACGAGCACAGGCATTTTGAACACGTTGAATAAGAGATGATGTCTTCGCAAGCAGGCGTGGACCATAAACACAATCAACATAATTAAATCTTGACAGCACTAGGGAATCTACCAACATAACTCTGATCTCAGGGGATAGGTATTTTCTGATTTTGTATAATACTTTTAGTCTGTAAAAACAATTTCTTACAATTTCTGCAATATGACTTTCAAATCTCAAATGTTCATCGAATATTAGTCCTAAATTTTTAGTGGATGCTACATTCTGTATTGTCTCATTATTTACTACAATTAATGGATTTGCTTCCTTGATTTTAGTAACTTGCGCTTTAGTTCCTAAAACCATATACTTGGTTTTTTTAGCGTTAAGTAACAGAGAATTAGAGATTGCCCAATCATGTATTCTATTTAGGTCTTCATTTAGCTGACTTTCAGCCAAACGGATATCTTCTGGTCTGAAATGCAAATAAATTTGTATATCATCAGCATAAATATGAAATTTACTGTGATGAATACAGTTGATGACATCTGATGAGTACAAAATGAAAAGCAAAGGGCCCAAAATGGAACCCTGAGGGACACCTCTTCTTATTACTTGTTCATCTGAAATTAAACCAGTTCCGTCGTCCTTATTGACCTCTACCATCTGTGTCCGGTTTGTCAGATAAGATTCAAACCACAAAATAGCTTTATGATCAAACCCGTAATAATGTAGTTTCGCTAAAAGTAGAGAAGTATTAATGCAGTCAAATGCGCGTGAAAAATCTAATAAAACTAGCACTGTCCCCATTCCTTCATCTTGAGCTCGTAAAATATTGTCAGTGACGTCTAACAATGCAGTGTTAGTGCTCCTACCCTTGCGAAACCCAGACTGCAAATCTGGTAAGATATTATTTTTTTCAAGGTATTCCGAAACTTGACTATAGACAACTTTTTCCAAGACTTTAGATAGACATGGTAGTATACTAATGGGTCTAAGATCACTAAATTCTTGTGGGTGTGGTATTTTAGGAATAGGTTTAACTTTTGCAACTTTCCAAGCAGAGGGAAACACTGACGTCGATATAGACCTATTTACAATGCTAGTGATACAATCCAAACTTTGTGGAAGTGTAAGTTTAATCATTTGCATTGACAGGTTGTCAATGCAAATGATTAAACTTACACTTCCACAAAGTTTGGATTGTATCACTAGCATTGTAAATAGGTCTATATCGACGTCAGTGTTTCCCTCTGCTTGGAAAGTTGCAAAAGTTAAACCTATTCCTAAAATACCACACCCACAAGAATTTAGTGATCTTAGACCCATTAGTATACTACCATGTCTATCTAAAGTCAATACCTAAAGCATTCGTTTTTATCTGAAGTATAATTTTAGATACAACTAATGAATCAATAGTCTGCAGATAAAAATGTTTATCATTAAAAAAGTTCTGTTTAAAAAAGGATAATGTCAAAATATCTACCATTGGATTACCGGGAGCTCTAAGAAAAAAATCATTAATATCATTGGGTTTGTCAAAATGTACTGGCAATTCAGAAGATTTAGGCGGTAACACATTCTTTTTTAAATTTTTCCACAAAAGTTTAGAATTATTACGATAACAGTTAATATTTTCTGAAAAGAACGCTTGCTTTTCATTGTGCAATAATAAAATGGATTGCTGTTTTAGTTGTAAATAATATGCTTTATGGCTATCCTGTTCACTTGCTCGAAATCTAGCACGAGCCGCATCTCGAAGTTGCATTACCAATTTAACATTATCTGTGATCCATGGGCTAGGCAAGTCTTTGACGACAATACTTTTTAGCGGCGCATGTAAATCAAAAAGCAATGTAAGTGTTGTACTAAATTTTTCAACCATAGAGTCTACATCATTAGACGAACGAATGATATCCCATCTGATAGACTCTAGATCCCCGTTGAATAAATCTAGTACTATATCACGGAGTGGTCTAAAGATAATTCTCTTGGGAACGATTTTCGGCTTTTTGAAAAAGAGTTCACAAGATACAAAAGCATGACCATGACCAGTAGTATAGTAGTAGTGTACCCGGACCAGATATATATCGATGGTTTTCTTATAGTAGTAGTGTACCCGGACTAGATATCTATTGATAGTTTTCTTATAGTAGCAGTGTACCCGGACCAGATATATATTGATGGTTTTCTTATAGTAGCAGTGAACCCGGACCAGATATATATATCGATGGTATTCTTATAGTAGCAGTGTAACCGGAGCAGATATATATCGATGGTTTTCTCATAGTAGTAGTGTACCCGGACCAGATAATATTGATGGTTTTCTTATAGTAGTAGTGTACCCGGACCAGATATATACAGATGGTTTTCTCATAGTAGTAGTGTACCCAGACCAGATATATATCAATGGTTTTCCTTTAGTTGCAGTTGTACCTGGACCAGATATATATCTATGGTTTTCTTATAGTAGTTGTATACCCAGACCAGATAACATATATTGATGGTTTTCTAAAACTATATCTTGTTGACAACTATAGACCTTCCTCTATAATACAGATGTTCTCACCTCAGTTCCAGGTTGGAGAGCGGCGCCCTGTATCTGTAGGGGTAGAAGCGGCGCGCCAGAGGCTGGTTGTGCTGCGAGTTGGCGGGGCAGTAGTCGCCCATGTCCAGCTGCGCCATCAAGGCACCTAGCTCGGCGGACAACTATAGACCTTCCTCTATAATACAGATGTTCTCACCTCAGTTCCAAGTTGGAGAGCGGCGCCCTGTATCTGTAGGGGTAGAAGCGGCGCGCCAGAGGCTGGTTGTGCTGCGAGTTGGCGGGGCAGTAGTCGCCCATGTCCAGCTGCGCCATCAAGGCACCTAGCTCGGCGGACAACTATAGACCTTCCTCTATAATACAGATGTTCTCACCTCAGTTCCAAGTTGGAGAGCGGCGCCCTGTATCTGTAGGGGTAGAAGCGGCGCGCCAGAGGCTGGTTGTGCTGCGAGTTGGCGGGGCAGTAGTCGCCCATGTCCAGCTGCGCCATCAAGGCACCTAGCTCGGCGGACAATTCTCGCGTCACCGGGAACCGTCCGGCTACCACTGAAATAACAAACAAATATAGAAATAAATAACAAAATATGTCATCAAATAAAAATCAAATCAAAACTTCAAATAAAAAAGTTAAGATAAAAGTAAGATATAAGACAATCATGCTATAATAAAGAACTTATTGAGATACATTAAACAATTTATTGACTTGTTCAAGTGATCTTCAGGATTAGGAAATAAATGACATAAATCTCAATCTTAAATCTTAATTGGGACAAGTTGCAAGTATCAGAGTTTTTTATATCTAAAAATATTTTTATATTTTTTTAGCATAAAGATCAATCCTACCTTGTTGATTAACCTGGTAGCACAGCAGCAACTTCTCCTTGTCAGTCTCCGTCCGGACGGAGTTCTTGAAGTACATCCGGTTCCGGTACGTAAGCCGGATCACTCGCGAGTTCTCGAACTTTCCGGATCCCTTCTCTCTGAGCGCAGTCTCCCATTTTGATATGACGTCACAAAGCTGGAAACATTGATATGTTGTTGAGAAAGCTGACTAAATCTTTGAAATTATGGGAAAGTGTCTGTGTTTATTTGTCAGTCTTTCAAACTAATTTACTAGAGGGAAAAATAATGAGAGGAATCCTTAATTTTTTTATCCAGTTAAAATACTAAATATAAAATAAGGTAATCATCAGATCACTTCGCATGCTGATCAAATTCATTCTATCTAGGTTAATTTATGGATTGGATTGATTAAGTGATCAAACTGGCTAGATTTATCATTTTGTATATACTATACCTTTTTATCAGGTTTGATATGGTGTTCCAAGTCCTTCTCGATAGGGTCATCGCTGAACAAGGCAAAGCCGCTCGCCGCAGACTCTCTACAGCCAAGTTCTGTGCTGAGCGTCGATAGGAACTCTTCTACTGTCGTTGAACCGTCAAAACTTATTACCTGGTGAAGAAGATTTATATTCATTTTATATCATTTCCACTGCAGGACATAGGCATCCCCTAATGATTTCCAAGCATAACAGTTGAATGCAGCTTGCATCCACCGTGAACTTGCAGTTTTAAGCCTCGAGCAGACCGGATGCGTATACGTACACGTAAGCGTAGACGTGCACGTACAATTGAGTTTTAATGTATGAGAATGTATGAGGCAGGACACATTGCTTGCGTAACGTGACGTGCGCTTAACCAAATCGTCCATCTTGTTGGCTGACGTCCGACTCTGCGTTTGCCAATCCGCGGTTTCCACTCGATAACTTTTCGGCTCTTTTTGTTGCTCCTTGCTATATGGTCAGCCCATTGTAATTTCAAATCTAATCCGCATTTAAAAGCTACTGGCTTAAAGGTATTGTTGATAAGCACCGGTATGGCGTGCGGTAGACAGTGGTGGTACAGATTCTTGAGCAGTATAGACAGGACTTTAATTACCCTATACAAACATCGAGGACACTCAGTGAAGCCTGCGATGACCCCGGGATAATTCGAGGTTATAGTCAGAGATAGGTCTACCGGAAACCAACCACGGACAATAGACTGACTTTGATCCCAATTGCAGAAAATGGAGTAGTTAATACCCTCTAAAACTTACTTGATAGGTATTGTTGAGCATATGCACCGGTATGGCGTGCGGCAGACAGTGGTGGTACGGGTTCTTCAGCAGTATAGACAACACTTCCATTCGGGACGGCTTGTCTTCCCGACCACCGTTACGTATGGTCCGTTCTAATGCTCTAGCGCAGTACGCTGCGTATTTACCGCATTCCGTTCTGGAAATACATTGAGTTGTTATATTGAGAGGTATTTTATAGTGCAGAATTAATCTCAATTAATAATTAATAACGATCACTTTTAAACTCTAGATATCTTACAACGAATAGCCATTGTTATACCACTCCTGGTTTTTTTTAAATGTATCATCATCACCCCTATTTACGTTTCCACTGCTGGGACACACGGAAGGCCTTAATTTAACAGTTTAACACGCTAGCCAAGTGCGGGTTGCTGAATAACCATCAAATTCTTCAAAGTTCTCAGAACGAGCTGGTTTTCTCACGATTTTTGCCTTCACCGTTAGAGCACGTTTTTCTTAAGAAGATTCTTAAGTTTTGCGTGTACTAGTTAATTTCAAAATAGAATGATCTGCTTTGTTGCGTTTGTAAGACTTTGCAACATTTACACTAAACTCCTATTTTATTATCAAACAATATTTAAAACATAGAACATAAAGAAACTTACTTGGAATCCGCATGCCTGCTCAAATGTAGTTTCAAGTACCACAGTAGCCTGTTATTCCTAGGTACAAATAAACTGACGGCTAACGCTAGAAGTTGCCATCCTTGCACGAAGCTGTATGTTGGAGGATTGCTTTTGCAGTCCACAGATAATAGAGGGGCCTGAAAGCATTACTTGAGGTGATTTCATATATTATTTAAATTTGGATTTAGAATACATGTTTTGAGATTCAGATTACATATTTAAATTTGGAGAAATATAATTGATATTCGACAATCAAGACTGATTGGGGGAACGTTTTGATGTTTAAATTAGTACAAAGAACAGTAGTTTTGTTCTCTGCTTGATCTATTAAATGTGAACTCTCCATATAACACGATTGAACAAGGGTTTAGTCCATAAATTTTTTGTTATCTTTTCTCATACATTTAAACAAGGAACATTTTGTTAAACTCTAATTGGCTTCAGAGAAAATAAACATATTATTATCGTAATAATTACAGAACATACTCCTCTGATCTTACCAATCAGAACCTATAGTAAATCATAACACACATATGTATGTGTGTCAACCATGTGGTTGAATTGTAGGTACAATTACCACTGCATCCTACATTTAATTTCACTTTCGAGTTCATTTAATTGTTGTTTAAACAAACCCAGAAAAATACAATCCATGGATCATTTAGTTTCATTTACTTCATGAGGACATACGTATACCGCATACATATATCTCTAGAAGTTTCGGCCAGCCAATTCGTGTGTAAATGGCCGTAAGAGATGATGGCGAAACGATGTTTGAATCAGAAACTCTACTTTCTATGCCCGCTCGAATTTAATTAACACTTGGCTGATAAGTTGCTGATGCATAAACATATCGTATTATGCATAAATCGTATATCAAAAAGCTCCGAGTCAGATGTCAAGTTAATTCGAACGCCAATTGTCTTTTTCTGATTGGCTTCAAGAAGTCTCATCCAAAAAGATGTACAGAGCTCTCGGTCGCTCTATTAGCTCCCCATAGATAAAGCGACCCAGGTCTCTTGACACAATGCAATATTATCCTCCTTTCAATAATAAATAATAATAATAATTAATATAGCTAGACCATTTACACAGCAACATCTAGCCCCGTGATAAGCTCTAAGCTTGTGTTACGGGTGCTAGATTTCAATCGAATATAACTCCTAATATTCCTCCTACCAATTACCTGTATCGAGCTAGGCGATCCAGCCGAGTTCGGTTGCACATCGCCGCTCTTGTTATCGCCCACGGACGAGGCGCCAGTGTCGCACGTAAACAGGGACTGTGTCGCGCACAGTAGCAGTTGCTGTACAAATGAAATGTTGGTGTTGCCATACTGCCGGGGTTACCCTATACTATGTCTTGTGTAATTGGACCTTTTCTTTGTATTTAGATTTAACTATAACGAAAGGGAATATGCTTTTTGGTGTAATTGTGACATGGACCTTTGCATTTGGATTTAACTGTTACCGAAAGGGAATAAGGAGTGTTTTTGGTGTAATTGTGACAATAGATCAGATCAAGGTCAGTACGTGAAGGTATCTATGTAAATCTTCTTCTGTGTTGGATCTAAAATTGAACTGTTACAAGAGTGATACAAAGGATACGTCATTTATAAAGTTTGATAGGGGTCGAAGAAGAGTTTATTCAAAGGAATAAATAAAGTTTTCCTAACTACTATTAACTAAGTTTCTTAATTTAGAAAGTGTTCAGTGTCAAACATTCATGTGCGTCAAACACAACGTGAACTGCAAATAGAATGAAAATAAGGGCAATATGACAATCAATTACATATTGCAATGAAACACATTTGTAGAGTGAATGTCGGTTGAAGCGTTTCATATCCCAAATCTCAAGTCATCGGATATTTGTGACAAATATATTTATATAAAAAAATTCTTTTTTCCAGAACATAACTTCAACCTTAGGGACATTCTAGTATACCTGAAATTCTAGTATAACTGAAATTCCTTACAGTAGGAAGGCATTTATAAATTATGTTTAGATAAAAATATATCTTATTTTATCTTTAAATGTGAGTTTATTGATAATGTTAGTGCAAGTGAGCTTTGATCTGAATCTATGTGCCGTTAAACGAAAACCCATGTTTACACCAATGCCAGTTTTCTATACCATACCAAAATCAAGAGTCTATATAATTAACTGAACTTATAAACCAGGTTTTTACAGTAATGTGAACAGTGTGAACTGTATACGAAGTTGTGATTTGTACAGTGTCATTTATTTTAATGTACGTAAGATGCCTTTAAATGTTTCAGATTTTATAGAAATTTATTTTACAGGGTTATAAAATTCTGCACTACTTGGAAAGTGCAGAAGCTTAAGACCTTTATAAAAATAATTTTATTCACTAACCATATAGTTATAGTAAAGCAGGCATATCACGGATTTTTATATTTACTTACCAAATATTTATAAACTATGATTATGAATATGATTAAACACTGTTTTCTAAACTTGCAACATCAACCTTTCATAACAAAGTATTTGATAGTGCATGGAAAATAGCTATGAGAGTATGAACGATAGAAGACATTCCCTAGTTCTAAGGGGTGGGGGTAAAAACATTCTCAAAAAATATATAAATGTATGAACAAAATCGGGGAAAATTTACACCAACATTCCATTTGAGTATATTGCAATGCTAATCAGCGTAGGTTTTGGCAACATTTTCTTACAACTTCTAAGTATCACTTAGAAATAGAAACGTGAATGCTTTACCATCACCAATGTTGCCAGAACTCTAAGATCAAATTGGAATATATTTCCAATTCCAAATTTTATTTGGTTTTTACACAATTTTCAATGAAGCCAATAATGTTTCCACAGTAATTCCAAATTGATCAACCACAATACTAGAAGCTTTATTGTTTACGGCAACACTCAAAGCTTACACAATTAACAAAATGGTTTGTTAGTGTAGTTCGTTTCGCAAATAAATGTTAGAGAAGCGACGTGGTACTGTGCTCTTTGTTTTCAAGATCCAATTATTGTTTTATTTTGTAAATTAATAATATTTTTTTATAAATATTAGGGAATCTGTTTTAACGGGATGGGATAGGACGGTACTAAATTAATGTTGTTATGAAATGATTGAGACTTAATACAAAAGAAAACTGAAGAAACTTATTACTTGAAAGGAGAAAGAGATTAATGAGAAAGAGAGAGAAAGATATAGAGAGAAGAAGAGGTTTATAGCTTGACATAGTAATAGCTAGAAGATTACTCTAATTATATAAATAATTTACAACAGAGCACAGTATTTCAATCTCTAAACAAGAACTAAGAGTGCTAAGCAATACTTACACCAAGTGTTATATTATTTTATATGGAAACGAATAAATGTATGAGAAAAGCACAGAAGCGTCCGCTTTAAGCTAAGCGAATTTATTTTAATTTATATATTGTGAGCTTATATTCAAAGCGTGTTTTTTTATTTATTTTTGTCTTGTGTGACTGTAACGTATTTAAATTTTGAGCAAATGCTCCGAGTTAGTTAAAACCCAGAGACAGTTGCTTTTCATTAACTTGTGTGTGTTGATAGCTGCTATTAATTGTAGTTATCAAATTTTTTAGAAGTAGATAACAAATTCTAATCAAAAAGTTATTATGAAGAACACAAGTTAATGTTTAAAGACTGTAAAAAAAAGCAATTGCACAAACACAAGTAGATACACAATTTACTTAATTTTTTTTTATATTTGTGTTTATGCAAATATGTGGATATAATATTATAGCTAATTAATTGTACAATAGAAGAAAAATAAAAATTGTAAATTTTTTGGAAAAAAAATACATGTCGTTAAAGCAATATTTTTATTTAATTTCTTCGATTGTACATTTGAACGTCACAAACCCACACGTATTATATGTATTTGTTCGGGTTGGGCGTAGGGTTTACTTGAAAGTAGAAATATATAAAAACACAAAACTAAGAAAATCAACAGAAAAATAAAAAAAAATATGTTTTTTTTGGCAATTATTTTTTTTATTCGTCATTCATGCGTCTCTTGAATTCACGTAAAATATTAGCACATTAATAAAATAAATAAATAAATATTACTGGACAATTTTTACACAGCGACATCTAGCCCCGTGGTAAGCTCGAAGCTTGTGTCAATAGACTAATCCGTAAAAATACTGCCGTCTGCATATTCGATAAATAGATATTATAATTTTATTTTTGTCATATCGTTTTCTAAAATTAGGTAAACTAAATAAAACTGTTAAATCGAGATATAACTCGATATAACTCAAAAACCCATAAAAACAGACAAGCAAATGTCCAGAAAACCAATTTTTCATTTCCATACATAAACAATACCACCATTAAAATCAAGTCTGAAAGAAGTTTTCAATCTAAATAAAAAAATTAAAAAAAAACTGAAAGAAACAAGAACACTACCATACAAAAAAACTTTCAAATAAACCCCGTCCACGTCTAAAAAAAAAAAAGCTACACTTACATTCTTAAGCTTAGCCGCTTTAAGCCTATGGCGCGTTGGGGGCGTGGTTACCTGCACGCCGTGCTTGGAGTGTGTGACGGGCGCCGTCTGACGGGCGAGTGCCGCGCCTAGCTCGTCTTGTAGCTCGGCCACCTCCAGGCACTGTTGTAGCGCGTTCTGTGCTAGCACCACGTGGTAGTCGATGCCGGCTTGCTCTACGCACACCGACATGAACAGCTGCACGCACTGTAACACATTTTTTTTATTTATCGTACTTAAATAACATTTAAAAAAGATTAGGGTTTAAGAATAGCACAAAGAAAACCCCTAATTTTTTTTTTATTGAAGATAGACCCTTGCTTGACCACAATGTCACCTGATGGAAAGTGTCGATGTGGCCGAAGATGGATCGCAAGGGTCTAGAAGGTACCTATTTACTCGTGTCTTGAAGAGACCCAGATTATAAATTTGAGGGAAAACAGCAGCAGGCAACGCATTCCATACTTTAGCAGAGATAAAAGAGTCTTAGTACGTAAGTGCTAAATTATAACAGGTAGGGCACTACTTAAAAAAATAAGATTACACAATCATATCTAACTTATACTATTAAATTTTTCTAAGTTATCCATAAAATATTTTTTGAATTTGAATTTGATGTTTTTCGGGGTTAAATTATTTACAAGTTTACATGGCAGTTGGTTTATCATACTCTGCACTAGGTACCTGGCTATTCGCTCGCCGTAAGCATTATGAGCGCGCGACATACAACGCCAAGTCACTCAGACATTTCTGATTGATTGATTCAAATTTTGTCCGTAAAATCACAAAGATGGATCTTGAAAATGTCATCACTATCAATCACCTCCCCCCATTCCCCCATTTTTTTCTGTTCCCCTGAATTTAACAATGAAAGTTCCCATGCATTATTATCATTTATATAATCTAAAAATTCATGTAGGTAAGTTCTGTAGGTATTCATTATAACGTAGAAATACAGAATGAAAATACAGAGTAGAAATACAAACCTTGAAAAGTTTTAACGCTTCAGCTTGCAAGGCCTCTGAATTCAATGACGTGAGCGGTGATGTGATGTTTTCTTTTGAGTACAGTAAAGATGGATGCCTCCATAAAACACAATCTGAAAATAAAACGATATTTGATTATCATACTGAACGCTAAAAATTACAACAAAGGTCAATTTGGTGACTTGACTATTCCTTATTATTCTACTAAAGTTAAAATAAAGAAATTAAGGGATACTTACACCCTTTATTTCTTTGTAAGGTTTATTGAACTATGTCTGACGATAAAAATAATAAAATCCATGAGATAAAGTTGAAGAAAAAAAAACTGAAAAAATTGCGAGTTTCCGTCCCCACCCTTTTTCGCAACAAGCCCTCTCAATTTGAACTTGTAGTTAGATATTTTTTAGTTGATTTAATCTATGAGATAAGATACCCACTACCCACCCGCATATTTTTTACGTGCGTAAATTTATTTAATCACATTATAATTAATTTATTTCTGAACTTACTAGGGTCTCCGTCAGTTTCCATGAGCTTCTGTATGAGTTGTTCGAAGTGCGTGCCCTGGCTGAGTCCGCCGCCGCTCACCACGGTCAGGTGGTACAGCCACGAGTCCTTGTCCGCTTTGCACTCGAACAGGAGGTATGTGGGACCCTGGAATTACAGAAATTGAATGAATTAAAGAAATAAATCTAAGCATTTCTAAGTTCAAGTGTATAGGAAATTTTGAGATTTTGTTGATTGTATAATATCAGATATCTAGTCGTAACAAGATTCAGACTAGGACAGCAACATTGGTTGCTGTGTAAATTGCAATTCGAGCAATATTTATTTATCTATTAACTAGCCAACCCGCCGGCTTGTTAACCGAATTTTTTTCCCGTAGTTTCTAGTTTATATAATACAATCTATAACCTAAGCCTTCCTAGATACTATTCAACACTGAAAGAATTTTTCAAATTAGACCAGATTACCTCTTTCAAACAAACAAACTCTTCAGCTTTATAATATTAAAGTACAGATATAGATACAAATCTGTTACATAATAAATAGGAAATTACCTGAATGAATTTTTATTGTTACTATTTATATACGTTTGTATACTTAATGGAACATTCAACTGGAAATAAACGTCAAGACACATGTATTCCAAACATATATTTGTAAACGACTTTAATAAACTGAGAACATAGTTTACCTGATGTTGCGGATAGATGGCGACAGTGAGATGGTTTCTGGCGTCATCGTTCTTTTCTTCAGAGTCGGAGTCCGACACGTGCTCTACATCTTCCACTCTCGCATCGCGCATGTTTATTTGGCCGGTAGGATTCTGGAACACCAATTTACAACGGTTACCAAGATATATAAGTACACCAATTATAACATTATAACATAATTAAAGGTCCCAAATTGTTTAGAGTAATATATAAATTCTGTATATTTACCAATTATAACGGATACCAAGTATCGGATAAAGTGAACGTTCTGATATAAGATTGCATTTTAGAAACGTGCGAATCGAATCTATTTGAAGATTAAAAACTTGACAAACTTTTTAAGTTGCACTACTACATAATTAAACAGAACATCGTTAAAGAGACTAGAAGGGAAATATCACTTGTGGGAATTTCTATATTCGGATTTTGTAAACTTCATTATAAAACTACAAAGTGAACTTAGAATTTGTATTTTATATACAAATTCTATAATATCTATTAAATACGAGCTTATCGTTACAAAAAATATAGTTACCAGGAAATAACTTAACCAAATTATACCCACAAAACAACTAGCAAAAAAACTGTACACCAACGTTCTATTAGCAACAGTCCCTTATATGTATATAGGCATTTACTGTAGTATATATTAGGCAAGCCATGAATACATTATATTATGAGTTAAATGCGTATTAATACCTCGTTATGGTCCCATCGTTCGGAATCAGGCCTCTTCTTAGACAGCGAATCCAGCAAGCGAGCCTAGTATGGATTTAATTCAACTTTAGTCTTTTCGTAGTCTGAAAATACCAACTTACATAATCGGGCGTTCATTTCAAAGCTCATTACAATTCTACTATCTATGAATTTAAATAAATAAAGGCGAAATTTAAAAAAAGAACTGGAGGGGTTGATATGAGTTCTCCTTCTATTATTATGTTGGTACGAACGATCTGTCGTAGTCCATTTCTTATCAATGTTTGCTTGCAGTTTCGCCAGTAATGCCATTTTCAACCAATAACGGACGGCCCAAAATTTACGTTTTTAGCGATTGGGAGCACAGAGCATTAGAATATTGTCGATGTAATACTACAGTCCTTAGATTATACACCAATAGATATGTTTCAAAATTGTCTATGGAATTAGTTTATAAGATGACTAAAATAAAAATGATGACATCTCTGTCTAATGTATGCAATTAAAAGGAGCCTAACTATATACACCACAGTTTCGCTTGGTTGCCAATATTTATCGTGACGTCATGCACGTGCCTTTCTTCGATATCATTACTGTCACTTTGGATAGTTTGGATATCATTACTGTCACTTTTTGGTTTTGTTTACATCGATAGTGGTGTTCTTGTATATTGCACGAGTTATCGATATTTTGATTTTAGACTTAGGTAAAAAATTATAGACCATGTTAATTTGAATAAATGTTGATAATATATTGTGTTTTTGCAGAATAGCATGAATCGTAGAATGAAATGACGGATTAGATTTTAGGTTTTTTATACAATATTATATTATTTTGAAATATAAATTATTTTGATATATAATAATACACTAAATATAAGTAAGTATATTGTATTAAGTAAATTGTGTTTTATAATTATCTAAAACATTTGGCTTATTCAGGTCTTTCATTCGTTTAGTTATATTCTGTGGGTAGGTATATTAATTTAGTTAAAATGAACTTTAAACATTAAGTAGAACTCAAACTAGTTAAAATAAGGTTAAAAGTTCATTTTCACTAAATTAATATGCCCACAGAATATAACTAAACGAATGTTTGAGTTTGAGTTCTACTTAAGTATTTTTTTTTGTTCTAGTTAAAATGTTTTTTGTTTTGCTTGGTTTTATAACTGTATTAATTCTATAATTATATAATTTAATATTTACGGACTTCAATTTATAATAAATACATTATCATAAAAAAAAGTTCAGTTGAAAACAAACTCTATCGATAAATTATTACAATACTAGATGAAAACCCGGCTACGCTCGGGTGAAATTTGACGAAATTCTCCATAATCCGAATTTTGCAGATATGACATGATATTTTGACGTTAATTCCTGCCGGAATCTACAATCCTTACGGAATAAACGCCAGTGGATACATATGCAAGAGCGAGAAAGAATGACGGTATTAAAACCTCGCGTCGCGATCCCTTCCCGTCGTGTTTTATTTTATCCCGTCGCTTTTCTATTCAGTTTGCACGACGGGGTAAGTCGGAAGGAATGAACGTTAGTGGATGAGCCGCTAATTAGTAGGTACTAACTCAAACTGGTACTATTAGTTTCCACAGCTGGGACACAGGGACTTCTCCAAGGACAAAAGAATTAAGCTATGTTTATTTTAACATAAATCAATATGGAATTCAATGATTATCAATAATAGTGTAGCTGTACTGTACAATAATAAATAGGTTTATTGATAAGAAAAACTGAAGAACCGTGTTTTAATTATGATGTTGCTCTCTCTAACACCTGTCGATTGAGCTCTGTACGGCATCTCTAGGCCAAGCCGTTTCAGAGTTATGGCAGTTTAAAGTTTGACAGCTGTCATCGAAAATGTTGCTCTCTCTAACACCTGTCGATTGAGCTTAGTAGGGTATCTCTAGGCCAAGCCGTTTCAGAGTTATGGCAGTTTAAAGTTTGACAGCTGTCATTGAAAACGTTGCTCCTTCTAACACCTGTCGATTGAGCTTTGTACGGCATCTCTAGGCCAAGCCGTTTCAGAGTTATGGCAGTTTAAAATTTGACAGCTGTCATTGAAAACGTTGCTCCCTCTAACACCTGTCGATTGAGCTTTGTACGGGATCTCTAGGCCAAGCCGTTTCAGAGTTATGGCAGTTTAAAGTTTGAGAGCTGTCATTGAAAATGTTGCTCTCTCTAACACCTGTCGATTGAGCTCTGTACGGCATCTCTAGGCCAAGCCGTTTCAGAGTTATGGCAGTTTAAAGTTTGACAGCTGTCATCGAAAATGTTGCTCTCTCTAACACCTGTCGATTGAGCTTAGTGGGGTATCTCTAGGCCAAGCCGTTTCAGAGTTATGGCAGTTAAAGTTTGACAGCTGTCATTGAAAACGTTGCTCTCTCTAACACCTGTCGATTGAGCTTTGTACGGCATCTCTAGGCCAAGCCGTTTCAGAGTTATGGCCTTTTTAAAGTTTGACAGCTGTCATTGAAAACGTTGCTCTCTCTAACACCTGTCGAATGAGCTTTGTACGGGATCGCTAGGCCAAGCCGTTTCAGAGTTATGGCAGTTTAAAGTTTGACAGCTGTCATCGAAAATGTTGCTCTCTCTAACACCTGTCGATTGAGCTTTGTACGGCATCTCTAGGCCAAGCCGTTTCAGAGTTATGGCATTTTAAAGTTTGACAGCTGTCATCAGAAATGTTGCCCTCTCTAACACCGGTCGATTGAGTTTAGTGGGGCATCTCTAGGTCTAGCCGTTTCAGAGTTATGGCAGTTTAAAGTTTGACAGCTGTCATTTTGACAAATGTCATCTAGACACCTATCAGTAATTTATAAGTTAAACTGTTTCAAGGATAACCATTTAATACCTTATGTTGACTATGAGAACAAAATACATACTTCGTCATCATCATGTCAGCCGTTGGACGTCCACTGCTGGACATAGGCCTCCCTTTCCTTAACGACCTCCAGGTATTATGGTCGGATGCAGCCTGCATCCACCGTGAACCAGCAGCCTTAACAATATCATCGAGCCATAAAAAGGAAACTAATATTATTTTTCTGTGGTTGAATCGGCCAATATCAGGTTAAAGATTAAACACATTTCCGTTTCGTTTTACATATTCTCAGTTCTTTGTGATGGATTCATTTTGGGGCGACGAACGCAAGGTGTTGATTGGCGAGGCGTATCCAAGGAAACGGAACGTGCTTGTTTACACCAAAAATGGCGACAGCGCTTTGTTTATCATTTGATTTTTTACAGTCGGAATTTAACGAAATTCTCCATAATACGAATTTTCCGGACATATGTTGTCGACTCAGAATCAATATTTTTTAATGTTTCGTTATTTAAATAAGGTTTCGATCGAGTCTACCGTACCCCTGCACGAAATTATTAATATAGATACCTACCTCGTACAACACTAATTTATGATATCGTAGGTATACACGATGTTTTCGTGGTTAGGGCCATTCCATTATATTCGTTCTTCTGAGCTACAGTCAAATAGATGTTATGCATATTCATAGACAAATTAAAAACAAGTCTGATTGTCTATTTATTTCACAGCGTTATAATAACCTTGCCTAGAAGTGGGACCTCATAGTGGTTTGTATGTCGATGATGATAATTATGATGTCGATAATTTCGTAATTGAGCTTTGAAGTAACGCACGTATTAATAGTAAGGTGGTATATCCTGAGACGAATTTTGAACACAGTAAATAGGTAACAAGTAAATCCAATAATCCAATATTTCAACCAGATTGGAAATAAATCCATACGTATTAGATTAGAGCTCATTGCAAAATAATCTTTGCGTTAAGCGATGTAATGAAGAGTAGTACCTAAAATAGCTGTATTAGGGGCCGTCCATTAATCACGTGAGGTCGTTTTTCACATTTTTTGACCCCTCCCTCCCCCCTGGTGATATTTGGTGAGGTTTGGGATAACCCCCCCCTCCCCCCCCCTGGATCACGTGTATTTTTACGAAGTCTATGTAAAGGCTATTTTTGACTGGAAAAAAATATTTAAAAATGGCGTTTTGATTCGAAAAATTGTATTTGCAATCAAATTAATGAATAATGAATTAATGTTGTCTTCGTCCCACGGAGTTGCAAGACTTTAATTTAAGGTTACAACTGGTAAAGCTTCTTCTTCACTGGCAGTTGTTAATGGCAAAGAGGTTTGTGACATATTAACTTCGGTTTCGTCAAGCCACTCGGCACCATCATCCTCGCGCACTACACAGAGAACCTCTCTCCCACGTCACGTGACCGAACAGTTTCAGTTTCGTGGGCAGTATGTTGCCCATGGCACTCATTTGCTCATTTTTTAGTGCAGAAGTACTGCCCACACTGCTGACATACATATTTTTTCCATAAGAAGCTTACGATTCTTCTGCAGGCTAGGGCAATACAGGTCTAAGGTATTCTCAAAAACAGGTAGCGCTTTTTAAAAAAAAAAAAATTTTTACACGTGATGTCTAACGAGACCCCCCCTCCCCCCTCGTGATGTTTCGTGATGTTTTTCGTACCCCCTCCCCCCCTTTTTGAGCCTCACGTGATTAATGGACGGCCCCTTAGTTACAAAAAACAATTATTAATACCATGCACAAAATCTTGTTACAAATGCGTAATACAATAAAATACGTACAATTTCAATTCCAAACCTTAGTTATTAGGATTTAGGTTGTTTTTAGGTTGACTTACCTGGTCGCCAGGCGATTTGAAGTATAGGAACATCTTTCCGATGAGGACACACCAACTTTTCTTTGCATGACCATTTTTTACTTTCGTAAGCCATCCTTGGATGGTAGGCTTGTTGTCTTCTTTGCTTAGGAGTAGTTTTGTTGCATTTCTTCTTTGGACATTCTAGATGAATTTAAATTTGGTTAGAGATAGTTAAACATAATATCTAAGATCTATTTTTTTTATTAAACTCAGTACTCAATATCAATGTTTTGGCAATGATACTTGCGTTAAAATGAATGGAATAGATTAGACATAGCATCTGCTATGAACAAGACCGTAGACATACTTTACTGCCCATAGTCCATTCATATTATTATCCAATTACAATGACCACTATATTTAGGACTGCGAAATAGGTATCATTGTATCCTCCTGCATAGACAATCACAATAACCTCTATCTGATTGGTAACAGATACGATAAAATGTGTATGTGACGAACTTGTTTTAAGTTCTATTGGTGAGACCCGTGCCCATTAGTAGGACGGGTTTAAATTCTGCAGAACTCTTTACAAAAACAAAATGTATACAAGTTCAGTATTCCGTTATTTTTGTAATATAAATATATTTAGTTAAAATTTTTAATATCAACCAAGAGCTTTTACAAATCTTTTCTCAACTCACCTGTAAAACCCTAATCCAATCTTCCATAGTAGCGTTACTATCAGCGGTGAGGTAGTAGGTGCGACTGCCGGTGAATATCTCGAAGGTGGCAGCACCGTCGTTGCGGGATATCTTGCAGGCCTCGCCCAATCCGATTTGACCTTGAGGCTTCCTGCTCATCTCTGATTGGCTCTTCCAGTATGACAGCGTGCCGTTCTTGAGGACGAACCTGGGAAAGGAAATGTTTTTAATAATCCTGGACGATTTCGAAAATACATGTTTTTATAGAAGTTCCAAGTATATGAATTTATGAAAGAGTCAGTTGACTTGCTGATAGTAAATTATGTGTTAAATATATGGAATTAGAAGTTCATAAGAAAGAAATTCTGATTTTTGACCTGAAAATTAGACGTTTCGGAAAGTCGGTGACTAATCAATATAGGTAGGTACCGCCTTTACAACTATCCAAGTGATATTAAGGGTTTAATGGTAATTTTTTTATTACTTTGCTCTCTTTCCATTCAAAGGTTGCCTGGAAGAGATCGCTCATTAGCGAAAATGCCGCCTATTGTACTTATTTCTTTTGTTGTATTTGTTATTTTTATTTGTTTGTTTTAGTGTACAATAAAGTGTTTTTGTAATGTATTGGAAATGACATAATCTACAAATCATTCTATTAAACTTACTATCTCTTCCTCCAAGTCTTCAGCTTGCCCCCCAGTTTGGCAAGATGTCCGCTCTTCTCCAGCGCGTCGTGTCGTCTCGGAGAGTCAGTGACTAATCGCTATACTTCTTATACACGCTATACGCTTGTCTTTACTACTAGCGATTAAGGATTTTATGTACATAAATGATAAATTTCTTGAATATTTATTTTAAACTTACCATCTCTTCCTCCAAGTCTTCAGCTTGCCTCCCAACTTAGCAAGATGTCCGCTCTTCTCCAGCGCGTCGTGTCGTCTCGGCGAGTCAGTGGCGGGCGGCGCGCGGCACAGCGAGCCGAGGGACGGCGACGCGGTACTGTCGCACGACACCGCGTCCGGCGGGATCGCGTAGTCGTCCGACATACCGGACTCGAAGGACGTGTCTGTTGGTATAAATACAACTTATATTATAAAATGATTTGGGTACGGAGGAAAGGGTGCACATGATTTAGAATTAGATAGTTGGCGTGATAAAAAAGGACGCCTTTACCCACGTTTATATATGGGTACTTTTACGCAAAAACGACGAAACGGCTTTTGATAAAACCGTACAATAAAATAGCTTACATACATATTAGAATAACAGCAAAGCCGCAGGTGGAAATAAATATTATAGCTAGTAATAAATATTGATGAAGAACTCCAACAGTAATCTATATAGCCTCGTGGTATCAGGCTTGTGTTATGGGTACTAGATGTATTGCTAGCATATAATTTGTCATTGCATATAGTCAGGGATCCGTAGTACATTGAAATCAAGTGATTACTAACAAGCTAATTTTTGGTGAGTAGCTTCGTTTCGATGAGACGTCCAAAGATATCCTATACCCAAATCTCGATTGTGGTAGCTAACAGAGATATCAAGGATTAAAAAATTCAAGGATGTAAAACCGGGATAACGGACCACGAAATTTGTAGGACAATATGTTATATCTCAAGATAATTATCTAAATTATATAAAAACATGTTTGTCCTACAAAACCTATGGTTTGATCAAAGAGTCCGCCATTTCGAAAATGTATCGAAAACGAAGTCAATTTAAATGATTACTATGATTACTAACCAGCTGATTTTTTGTTGTATACTTAATTAATATATATAAAATCTAACGGACATATTGTCCGACAAATTTAGTGGTCCGTTATCCCGGTTTTACATCCTTGATTTTTTTAATCCTTGATATCTCTGTTAGCTACCACAATCGAGAGTTGGGTATAGGATATTTTTAGTCGTCTCATCGAAACGAAGCTACTCACCAAAAATTAGCTTGTTAGTAATCACTTGATTTCAATGTACTACGGATCCCGGCCTAATAGATCAGCGGACGAAAATAATTAAATGGTACAAGTATCATAATCATACGTTTATATATTATTTAGTTAAAGAATATAAATTAACGAGGTTTCCATAAAAACTTTGGTTATTGATTGACATCTGTATAATTTAAACTGCCAATGATGTTTAGAGGTGATAGACACTCAGTCATTCAAATTCATCATAAATATTATTTCTAAATGAATATTAATAACTTTCAAGGAGTTTTAGAGGTAATTTTAACCTTCATTAATAAATAAAAATAGCTTCAATTTATGAACTAGAAACCTTACCCGTCACCATAATGTTAGGTTTCATACTTTCAGCTTTGAAACATTTTTATTTCTAACGAAGGTAAAATATAGACTTTTGTAGGTATAAATTTAAAACACTAGCTCAGTTAGTGTCTATCATTAAATAATTGAATATTCATAACATAGAATACATTAAATGGCTAACAAACAGGTGTGCATGTGGCCGGGTCAAGTATAAATACGAACACATTTCGGTTTAAAAATCATTAGTATTGACCACGTCGACTTTGCATCAGCTACATAATGAGTTTCTCAAAAAAAGTGGTTCTTATCACAGGGGGAAGTTCAGGAATTGGCGCTGCTACAGCCATCCTTTTCTCTCAACAAGGAGCTTACGTCGTAATTGTTGGCCGAAACGAGACAAAACTACAAAAAGTACTAAAGCAATGTCCGAATAAAACCATTGCTATTGCAGCCGATGTCACTAAAGAAGATGATGTGAACAGAGTTATTGAAGATACAGTTCAAACATTTGGCAGGATTGACGTATTGGTAAATAATGCTGGGATTGTAAGAACAAAGTCAATTAGCGATGACAATTTTCTAGAAACATACGACGAAATAATGGTTATCAACACTCGAGCAGTGGTTAACGTAACTAACAAAGCCGCGCCTCATCTGATAGAATCTAAAGGTAACATCGTGAACATCAGTAGCATCGCTGGAGAGGCGTTACTTGCTTCGAATTTGCTTGCATATGGCATGTCTAAAGCTGCTGTGAACTACTTCACAAGAAGCTTAGCTTTGGAATTGGCTGGAAAGGGAGTAAGAGTGAATGCTATAAGCCCTGGTCCTGTGAGAACTAATGTTTGGGAAGCAGCTAATGAACCTGTAGATTGGGCAGTTTGGGAGAGCTTGACGCCTTTAGGAAGGATTTGCGAGCCTAATGAAATAGCGGGTTTGATACTTTTTCTAGCTGGTGATAGGGCTAAAGGTATCACAGGCGTCAATTATGCTGTTGATAACGGAGTGATGATTAAACAGTAGTTTCTTCACGTAAACACAGTATTCGTTGCACCAATAGTTCACATGATTAATTATGACTTATGAATTGCAATAAATTTATCTGTACTTCAAAATGTTTTTTAATCTTAACCTTATTTATCATTGTCTATACTAATATTATAAAGAGGAAAGATTTGTTTGTATGTTTGTTTGTAACGAATAGGCTCCGAAACTACTGGACCGATTTCAAAAATTCTTTCACCTTTGGAAAGCTACATTATCCCCGAGTAACATAGGCTATATTATATTTAAAAAAAAGTAGGGATCCTTACTAAAACTCCAATAATGTAACATAAGGTGTAAAAAATGACCTGAAAAATTCCTTACGTCGCGTGCGCTGCGAAAACTATTGATGATAGAACAAAATCATGTACTACAACTTTGCAGAACTCATCATTATCTACAAAAAATGTCGCGACAGCATATGTCTAAATATTATAGTTATGTCACAGTAATCAGTTTTTTATTCTAAAATATTAATTTATACACTGGTGGTCACATAATTAAGAACGCTGATATTTGGGGAAGATTTTTTCAAACTAAGACTCAAAACTATTTGCATGTAATTTATTTTATTTATCTCGGTATTGTACGCTTCTATAATATCACTGTGCTTATTGGTATACAATGATTAGCTAAAAATAAATTGTCAATTTTTTTTACACTACTTCAAAACATAGTATTCCTATTTACTGGTTGGTCATATAATTAAGAACGCTTAATCGTTAATTCCTTTTTTATAATTTAAACAAAAAACACTGTTGAAATTTTTAACTGTTTGTAAAATATTGGCAACATATATAGTGCTGTAAAAGATTAAAATTCATTGCTTCGTTAAAAATAAATAATGTTTTTGATCTATCAACAATGGTAGAACACCGGTACAAAAGTAAAACTTAGCCTGAAGAATTGGTATTATAAAAAGATAGACAACAATCTGTAATGTTAAAAAACTATGGTTTTCGACGCCTTCGAGCATTTTTCTTCGTATCATATACCACTACAAGTATTCCCCATGTATCTAAACAGAGAAAAACAACTTCTCGAGATGACCAAAACATCATTCGGTTGGGCTACAGAACTCTTTAATGGGTCCAATGTGCTGAGACAAGAATATTTTGGTGAAAACTAGCCTTCAGCTATCTCAGAACGCACTATTTGAAGACGTATGGTAGAAGAAAAATCGCAGGGAAGGATATCAAGGAAGGTACTCATGTTGAATCTTTGTACCATAGTCAAAATCAGCTTGCACTTGAGAAAGTATGAAAACTGGACTTTACGACAGTGAAATTTTTTCTTATTTTTGTGACGAGACAAAAATAACTAGAGTGTGTTCTGATGGAAAACGATATGTTCTACGTCTTCTGAGTATAGCATTCAACCCTAAGTACCTACTCGAAAGTTACATTAAAACACGGTGGTAGAAATACGAAAATTTGGGGATGCTTTTGTGGTTATCTATCTTAGACTGACAAGCAAACAACTAAAATCTAGAGCCAATGGAGAATTTGTAATTTAAAATAAAGAAAAAGAATCCAAATACTGAGTGTGGGAACACATGAGAGCTGTACAACGCTTTTTTAAATAATAGAACTGTATTTTTCTTGCGAAATATCAAAAACTAATAGGTTATGCCTCGCAGGTGTAAAGCAGCAGCGGCAAAGGCCGTGGATATGCTGTAAACTCTTAATTTAGTTAAAAATGTATTAAATTACTTTGAAAAGATTCTGCACTGCATATTATTGTGATTTAGATTAAATGTATTGCCATATAAAACAACTTCCCAGCAGTTAAATACATCGTTCTTAATTATATGTCCAGCTTCATTACTACTAGATAGTGTCACACTTTGTTAAAATAAAAATTTGAGAAATATATAGTTAATGATTTTATTGTTTATTCTATAAGACACTCTGCTCCATTAATGTGGCTATTTTGTAGCATAATAAGTTGTTCTCAGAAGGTATAAATCTCGGTGTAGAAGATGATTAAAATATAAATGTTCTATAAATTCAAATCGTTCTTAATTATATGACCACAAGTGTATATGCCGCCTCTTGAAAGGGTCTTCATTTGTACCTTGGTATTAATCCTTATCAAAATAAATTACTTTATATTCAAGACGGCTTTAATACCTTTTTATAACTTTTTGAATTATTCAATTCGGACATTTAATTCGGAAGATATCATGAGTTTAAAAATGCAAGTATTAGAAAAAAGTCTAGAGGTTGTCGCTCACCGCGCTCAGCTAGCCAGCATGCGATGTAGACTACCATGTAAGCGTCACTGGGGTGCGGGGGGGGGGGGGGGCGGGGGGGAGTCAATGTAATGTAATATCCTAATCCTAACATGGGCTAATTTTTACCGCGGGAAATATATAGAATAACTTCCACGGGAAAATATATGCCTACGTGGGAAAATTCGATTTCGATGAAATTTAGTATGTAGATAGTTGCAAATAAAAGTATATGGCGAGACGAAGTTCGCGGGGGCTGCTAGTATTTAATAATTTAGTGATACCCTAGAAGAGTTCAAAATCACCACACGGATCTCTACAACATGCCGACAAAGAGCTATTAGCTTCTTCGGACACATTATGCGGTCTTCTAGGCATTGTCTGGAGAAGCGGATCATCATGGGAAAGATGGAAGGAAAACGTGCACAGGGCAGGGCTCCTACGAGATGGTCCGACACCATCAAACAGGCCGGTGAAGGCAGCTTGCACCGCGCTACACTCTGCATATGACCGTACACAGTGGGGGCTGATTGTACGTGGTCGCGATCCTCGGCAGTGAGGGACCGAGGAAAAAGAAGAAGTGATATCATGTCTGGTGAGAGCGGTTGGCTCGCGGTATATGCAAGCTGCATCGCGGTATATGTAATACCTGGAAATCATAAATGCCTATATCTAATAGTGGATGTCCGATGGCTGAAATAATGGTGACGAAACTCACCTCTAGTCTTGCTCTGTTTGCTAGGTGAGCCACTACTGGAGCGCTTGGCCGGACTGAGACTGGAGCTGGTCTTGACACTCTTGGAGGGACTGCTGGCACTGAGGCTGGTGTCGGAGGAGCTGCACTGTCCGTTGTAACAACTCTAACTCACCTCTAGTCTTGCTCTGTTTGCTAGGCGAGCCACTACTGGAGCGCTTGGCCGGACTGAGACTGGAGCTGGTCTTGACACTCTTGGAGGGGCTGCTGGCACTGAGGCTGGTGTCGGAGGAGCTGCACTGTCCGTTGTAACAACTCTAACTCACCTCTAGTCTTGCTCTGTTTGCTAGGCGAGCCACTACTGGAGCGCTTGGCCGGACTGAGACTGGAGCTGGTCTTGACACTCTTGGAGGGGCTGCTGGCACTGAGGCTGGTGTCGGAGGAGCTGCACTGTCCGTTGTAACAACTCTAACTCACCTCTAGTCTTGCTCTGTTTGCTAGGCGAGCCACTACTGGAGCGCTTGGCCGGACTGAGACTGGAGCTGGTCTTGACACTCTTGGAGGGGCTGCTGGCACTGAGGCTGGTGTCGGAGGAGCTGCACTGTCCGTTGTAACAACTCTAACTCACCTCTAGTCTTGCTCTGTTTGCTAGGCGAGCCACTACTGGAGCGCTTGGCCGGACTGAGACTGGAGCTGGTCTTGACACTCTTGGAGGGGCTGCTGGCACTGAGGCTGGTGTCGGAGGAGCTGCACTGTCCGTTGTAACAACTCTAACTCACCTCTAGTCTTGCTCTGTTTGCTAGGCGAGCCACTACTGGAGCGCTTGGCCGGACTGAGACTGGAGCTGGTCTTGACACTCTTGGAGGGGCTGCTGGCACTGAGGCTGGTGTCGGAGGAGCTGCACTGTCCGTTGTAACAACTCTAACTCACCTCTAGTCTTGCTCTGTTTGCTAGGCGAGCCACTACTGGAGCGCTTGGCCGGACTGAGACTGGAGCTGGTCTTGACACTCTTGGAGGGGCTGCTGGCACTGAGGCTGGTGTCGGAGGAGCTGCACTGTCCGTTGTAACAACTCTAACTCACCTCTAGTCTTGCTCTGTTTGCTAGGCGAGCCACTACTGGAGCGCTTGGCCGGACTGAGACTGGAGCTGGTCTTGACACTCTTGGAGGGGCTGCTGGCACTGAGGCTGGTGTCGGAGGAGCTGCACTGTCCGTTGTAACAACTCTAACTCACCTCTAGTCTTGCTCTGTTTGCTAGGCGAGCCACTACTGGAGCGCTTGGCCGGACTGAGACTGGAGCTGGTCTTGACACTCTTGGAGGGGCTGCTGGCACTGAGGCTGGTGTCGGAGGAGCTGCACTGTCCGTTGTAACAACTCTAACTCACCTCTAGTCTTGCTCTGTTTGCTAGGCGAGCCACTACTGGAGCGCTTGGCCGGACTGAGACTGGAGCTGGTCTTGACACTCTTGGAGGGGCTGCTGGCACTGAGGCTGGTGTCGGAGGAGCTGCACTGTCCGTTGTAACAACTCTAACTCACCTCTAGTCTTGCTCTGTTTGCTAGGCGAGCCACTACTGGAGCGCTTGGCCGGACTGAGACTGGAGCTGGTCTTGACACTCTTGGAGGGGCTGCTGGCACTGAGGCTGGTGTCGGAGGAGCTGCACTGTCCGTTGTAACAACTCTAACTCACCTCTAGTCTTGCTCTGTTTGCTAGGCGAGCCACTACTGGAGCGCTTGGCCGGACTGAGACTGGAGCTGGTCTTGACACTCTTGGAGGGGCTGCTGGCACTGAGGCTGGTGTCGGAGGAGCTGCACTGTCCGTTGTAACAACTCTAACTCACCTCTAGTCTTGCTCTGTTTGCTAGGCGAGCCACTACTGGAGCGCTTGGCCGGACTGAGACTGGAGCTGGTCTTGACACTCTTGGAGGGGCTGCTGGCACTGAGGCTGGTGTCGGAGGAGCTGCACTGTCCGTTGTAACAACTCTAACTCACCTCTAGTCTTGCTCTGTTTGCTAGGCGAGCCACTACTGGAGCGCTTGGCCGGACTGAGACTGGAGCTGGTCTTGACACTCTTGGAGGGGCTGCTGGCACTGAGGCTGGTGTCGGAGGAGCTGCACTGTCCGTTGGCGCTGCTGGTGAGGACGAGGGCGTGCACGTTCTGTGTGATGGAGGCGGGCAGCATGCTGGTCAGGTTTATGTTGTTGATTGGGGGTGCTGATGATTGGCCTGGAATACAAATGGGATATTTAGGTACTTTAAATATAGCATGATAGACATACTTGGTATTTAGATGATCAAAATTTTAACATCTATGGTAATCTCTAAGTTACTGAAATCTAAAGCAAGTTATAATTATAGAATTGCCTAAGCGGTCATGAGAATTTGGAAATTTTAAGAATGTATTGCCACATTAAATGTGATGTTATTAAGAGAGTTTAAAACATGAATGAAATATACAATAAGACCAATTATACAATATTTCATGTGTGTCTCTAAGTGTAGTTATTCCTATAGGCTGACACAACTGAAAATATTGGCTCATAATTTAAATTCACATGAAAAAAATATATTTTACAAAGTAAGCTCTCATTGAATAATAACTTACCATAAATATGATTGTTGACAAGTTGGTGATGCGGCGTGTTGTGCACAGTCACCCCCATCGAGTCCTCGCCGTCGGACGAGTCATCCGAAGAATCGCCCGTAAACGGCATCGAACGGATTTGACTTGCACGCTGAAATACACACAGACAATGATCAATATTAATATAATTTTTGTTACAGGAGTATAGAATAGTTATTTGTTTATACACTGTCGGTGGCTAAAAATTCAAAACGTAAAAAAAACATAGTTCTCGTACTCCTAAATTGCTTAAAAAGCCTACAATCGTTCTCAATTATGTAAAAGTCATGTGCATTAAGTGTCACTAGATTTTGAGGTAGGGTAAATATAGCCAATTGCACGGTCTATGTGTACAATAAAAATACATTTAAATAATTGAAAGCATTACCTTCTATATTATGTGATTATGACAAAAACTAGTATAAAATACTGACCCCTTTCACAGTGGCATATACAGGCACGGATATATCCTGGTAGCTGGTAGACTCGGGCACGGGGCGCGCGCTGGGCGCGGGCGGACTCAGCTCTTCTTCTACGGATTGTTGTAAGCCATCGTCCGCTACCTGGATAACAAATATTATTTATTATTAGTAGATATATTTACTATTTATGAAAGGTAAATTTAATTGGTGACATAAAACGTGCATATTTTTTTATAAGCCACTTTCCCTTTGAAGGGCAAATACTTACATTTGTCACGGGCATTTGCGGTATAATATGCCCAATTAGAAATAAATAAAATAAACTTGATATATCTTAGTCATCGCGAAGTTACTATTTTATAATAATGCTTTAATAAATTATATCTGCAACAAATTAATTCTTAACACTTAATTACATAAATAAGAAAGGTGGGCTAAATGCCAAGCCTGTGTAGCGGTGGAGTTAGTCGCCTTACCGGCCTCTGAAGTTACCAAATCACGAGTAGCTCTTCACAAATACAATCACATTGGTTCTTCATGCTGAAATACAGAGTGAATTTCAGTATAACAATGACAGTAAGGTCTAACCTGGTAGATCTTAGCCTCCCAGCTAGGAAACCTGTGCAGCGGAGGTGTAGGTGGTCGCGGCTGCGCCTCTGACGTGGACGAGTCTCCCGTAGAGGAGCCTCCCCGACTGCCTCCTTGAACTATGACATTGGTCCTTCTTGCTGTAATACACTGTAACAATGACAGTAAGGTCTTACCTGGTATATCTTAGTCTCCCAGCTAGGAAACCTGTGCAGCGGAGGGGTAGGTGGTCGCGGCTGTGCCTCTGACGTGGACGAGTCTCCCGTAGAGGAGCCTCCTCGACTGCCTCCTTGAACTATGACATTGGTCCTTCATGATGTAATACACTATAACAATGACAGTATGGTCTAACCTGATATATCTTAGCCTCCCAGCTAGGAAACCTGTGCAGCGGAGGGGTAGGTGGTCGCGGCTGTGCCTCTGACGTGGACGAGTCTCCCGTAGAGGAGCCTCCTCGACTGCCTCCTTGAACTATGACATTGGTCCTTCATGATGTAATACACTATAACAATGACAGTAAGGTCTAACCTGATATATCTTAGCCTCCCAGCTAGGAAACCTGTGCAGTCGCGGTGTAGGTGGTCGCGGCTGTGCCTCTGACGTGGACGAGTCTCCCGTAGAGGAGCCTCCTCGACTGCCTCCTTGAACTATGACATTGGTCCTTCATGATGTAATACACTATAACAATGACAGTAAGGTCTAACCTGATATATCTTAGCCTCCCAGCTAGGAAACCTGTGCAGCGGAGGGGTAGGTGGTCGCGGCTGTGCCTCTGACGTGGACGAGTCTCCCGTAGAGGAGCCTCCTCGACTGCCTCCTTGAACTATGACATTGGTCCTTCATGATGTAATACACTATAACAATGACAGTAAGGTCTAACCTGATATATCTTAGCCTCCCAGCTAGGAAACCTGTGCAGTCGCGGTGTAGGTGGTCGCGGCTGTGCCTCTGACGTGGACGAGTCTCCCGTAGAGGAGCCTCCTCGACTGCCTCCTTGAACTATGACATTGGTCCTTCATGATGTAATACACTATAACAATGACAGTAAGGTCTAACCTGATATATCTTAGCCTCCCAGCTAGGAAACCTGTGCAGTCGCGGTGTAGGTGGTCGCGGCTGTGCCTCTGACGTGGACGAGTCTCCCGTAGAGGAGCCTCCTCGACTGCCTCCTTGAACTATGACATTGGTCCTTCATGATGTAATACACTATAACAATGACAGTAAGGTCTAACCTGATATATCTTAGCCTCCCAGCTAGGAAACCTGTGCAGCGGAGGGGTAGGTGGTCGCGGCTGTGCCTCTGACGTGGACGAGTCTCCCGTAGAGGAGCCTCCTCGACTGCCTCCTTGAACTATGACATTGGTCCTTCATGATGTAATACACTATAACAATGACAGTAAGGTCTAACCTGATATATCTTAGCCTCCCAGCTAGGAAACCTGTGCAGTCGCGGTGTAGGTGGTCGCGGCTGTGCCTCTGACGTGGACGAGTCTCCCGTAGAGGAGCCTCCTCGACTGCCTCCTTGAACTATGACATTGGTCCTTCATGATGTAATACACTATAACAATGACAGTAAGGTCTAACCTGATATATCTTAGCCTCCCAGCTAGGAAACCTGTGCAGTCGCGGTGTAGGTGGTCGCGGCTGTGCCTCTGACGTGGACGAGTCTCCCGTAGAGGAGCCTCCTCGACTGCCTCCTTGAACTATGACATTGGTCCTTCATGATGTAATACACTATAACAATGACAGTAAGGTCTAACCTGATATATCTTAGCCTCCCAGCTAGGAAACCTGTGCAGTGGCGGTGTAGGTGGTCGCGGCTGTGCCTCTGACGTGGACGAGTCTCCCGTAGAGGAGCCTCCCCGACTGCCTCCTTGAACTATGACATTGACAGGTCCTTGCCACGCCGGTGTGCGCTCTGTATAAATAAAAGAATAAATTTAATTTATTTCAGATAGCATCAGAATTAAACATAAAAACAATTAAATTTCGATCTATATCGGGTTAGTGTAATTTAATGTGGAAGAAATATTTTTATTGTATTTAGTATATAGCTTCTGTTTAATAAATTTAAAACACTACAGATATAATCCAATACAATACTTATTTGCTTATAAATAATTAATTAAGTCATGACAATGTGATGGTGAATAACATAATATCCTTCAAACTTGTCAAAGTTCTCGGAGCATGCCGGTTTCCCAACGTTTGTCTTCACCATTAGAGCAATGTTTTCAATTATTTATGAATGGTCTTTTATTTATTATTCAATGTGACTTTTATACGAAAAAAACATACCTCTACTTGGAGTATAAATCTCTGCGTAATCATGAGTGGTGTCGCCATCTGTAGATGTGTTTGGAGTTGTTGGTACCACCACTAAATTTTCTACTGCAGTCTGTAAAGTAACGTTAATATAGTTTATTAGTCTATTCTAATGTGGTTAGTTAGAAATTGCTTAAAGGTCTAGTCTCGCAATTGGTTTGAATTAGGAATATTTATATTACTTTACATGAACTTGGTTAGTACTACATGCGAAGCTGTCGGCGGTACGACTAGTGTTCAATAAACATATGGGATTGATAATAAACATGGCCTAATCAAAAATTACTGTAATTCTAAAGGACACAAAAGCACTTACTGCCAAATCATCAGCCAACAAACTAGCAGCAGTCCGTTCATCCATTGTCCTGTTCATTGTGGTGGCAGTACTGGGAATGGTCACGTTGTTGGCCAGGCTGGTAGTACCGATGGACAGGTTCCTTCTGTGTCTCACTGGAGTACTGTAGTGAGGCTCTGATGACACTATTGGTAGCTGGAAAAATCCATATTAAGTAGGGGATAAGTCCTTAAACAAAAAAAAAGATAGAGGTGTGTGGGATCTTTATGTTAATTAAGTATTTAATTGTAAGTGAATTACACATAAGAGGTTGTCTTGGGTATGGCAACATGCTTGTTTATGGCATAACAATATATGATTTAGGTCCAAGACATTTTCAAAATTTACAATTTGGGGCTTTATACTTTTTAATGAATTGAAAAGGTTGCATAAGCAGTAGTAGTTTAATTTTAGAAACAGATTGGCTAATAATAGCTCAATTAATGCATATTTGCACTTTTCTTTGAAGTATTGTTTCAATAAAATATCATGCTATGGGTACACTTAACCAAAAAAATAAGTACACAATTTGGCAGTGGCACAGTAATAAACATATAAGTAAGGTTTGTACTTTTGAAACAAAAACCAATATTTTAGCTGACACAGGCAGGAATATAGTGCAGTAAAAGTGAGGCAGCCCTAACGGCTTTTATCTGCTAGAGATTTCCATAGTAATATGACATACATTCTTATTCAACAATCAAAAAAATATTGACACCAATTATGACATTTTGATTTTATGATCAGCTTTAATAAGTAATTCAATCAATCAATAATTTATTAATTTATTTACCTATATCTTTTATCTAATCATATAAAAAAAAATTATTGCTTTATCAGACAATTAGATTACACCAACTGATACACTCTCGCATATTAATTGAGCGATGGTTGTTTAAAAAGGATGTATATCATAGTACCATAATCATCTCTACCTGGGGCCCCTCTAGGCTTTCTGATCGACGCCTATGTGCAGCCAAGAAGCTGGACGTGGCTCGTTGGGGGCTGTCACTGTTCACTTCAAGGGATAGACTTGCTCGGGTGGGTAGAAACTGCATACAATAAATATATATATCAAATGCATCTGTATATATCCTTAAAATGTAATATATATTATATATTAATAAATCTGTGTTAAACCTCAAGCACCCCTTATTATCCCCCCTCGTACAATTTAGGAACTTATTTCTATTTCTTTAGTTTATGGGATGTTTTTACATTTAGAACCTTACTTTAGTTTTGGGTGGACCTACAGAAAAAATATCTATTATTACCACATTATTGAGTTCAGGGCTTATCTTTATTATGACTCGGAAATGTTTTTCTTCAGAAGTACTGATAGATAACTTTTCATAATATTATATTCTATCTATTATCTAGTACCCGTAACACAAGCTTAGAGCTTACGATGAGCTATATATTGCTGATTAAATTGTCCAGCAATATATCTAGCATAAATATAAGTTAGTGAAATTCTTAGCAGGTAATTCTAAATCAGTAAATAGAAATACATACAGTGGAATTCCTGGTCCCCTGTGCTGCTATATGGTTCCGGAGTAGTTCTAACTGCTGATTGCAGCGGTCATTCTGTTCTCGCAACAACTGATTCTGCTGTTCAAGCTCTTTCAGCTTGTTTGTCACCCACTCTTTGATGCGGGCCGCCTTTGCCTCTACTTGCTTCGCGTCCTGGAGTCTTAGTTGTTTCTGGAACAGAAAACATCAGGGTTTAGTTTAAGAAAATACTTGCTACAAACTGTGCTTTGTACCTACCAAAAATATTGTATAAAAAAATATTTGTTGCGTATTTATCGATATAGTAAAGAAAGTAATTTAGCACTAAGTTTCTTAATTCATATTTTAACAATATTTTTAGTCCCAGTTACGTTTTAATACATTTTACAAGATTTGTACCTGCATTTTCAGTTTTAATAAGTTGTAAGTAGAATATTATTTAAATGACCAATTTCCCATTGGTTAAGTCACGAATGCAACATTAAACTTTCTATTTAAATTGTGTAGAGAATAAGAAAACATTTCCATTAAAAACTTGTTATTTTTCAAAGCACCCATTCGATTAAAAATTGATTGAGTGTCCACGCTCCAATAACACAAAACACCACAACAAACAAACAAAAACAAACAAAACTTTTCACAGAACGAACGAAACGATCGGATGTGACGTAAACAGACGTCACTTTGACATAACGTTCACCATAATGCATTTTCCAATCAACCAATCAACGAGTTGCGTTTAGGAAAAAAAAAACATTCAAATATTAGTTAAATTAGGGTATATTTCAAACTGATTGTTGCAGATGCGGAAATAATTATTTTCTAATAAAGCATGATTGTTTATTACTTTTATTGTTTATTGCTTTTTAGTTCGTTTAGGGCTCATAATATGAGTTGTATTTACTTAAAATGGATATTTACGTATTAGGTAGGTAGGCACCACTATGATTTCCAGATGTCAAATAAGTGCAAAAAAATACAGACCTGTTCTTCAATTTGGCCTTCTAGTCGAGTGATGGCTCGGGGTGCACCGTCCGTGCCCGCTGGCCACTCGCATAGCCGTTGCTCCATGGCGCGGACCTAGAACAAAACAAAATAAATTAATACTTTACAAAATACTGACAATTTTAAAAGACGCCAATAAATATATATACTCGTATTATACCCATGACGTACCTATTACATATTATGGTTGAGTTACAGAGGTGGAGTACCTACCTACCTAAAGTTAATTTTGATATTTTTTAAAAAGATATCTACAAACTAAACTGAATCTAAAAATACTTATTTTATTAATGAAATAGGTTTTAAAAATTATTTCACCTGCAAAACCTTCGTGAGTGACACTAGGTATTCATTTTATAACAACGGCAATTACCTACTCACGTACTTATTTACAAATAGGTTCTATGAAATCTACATTGATCTTTAAAACCTTTTGTATTCTTACAATACTAGATGTAGGCACACTACCTACTACCTACGCATTAGTTTCACCCAGTTTCACCCTAAATAATGAAGCAAACCGACTAGAAACTTGACTAATTTACACAACCAGCACAATCAAACCGCAAACTCTAGCACGGTAGGTCAACACGACAACAATATCGAGGATTAGTGACAGCTTCTGTGCCTCGGTTAACCGCAACCGCAACGAATCTATGCTTGCTAGGTGTGAGGCAACTTGGCTGCCCAATTACATCCTGCATATTAGACAAGCAATGACCAGCCAAGCTAAATGTATGTACTTACTGGCCACCACACCACCACAGTACAAAGTACCTAACTAGTCATCCAAAAAATGAAGAAAGGAAATATAATCTGTTATAGACTAGCGACCCGCCCACGCTTCGTAGTAGTAATAGCAGTTATAATCAGAGTGTATACTTGAAAAGGTTTCATTGTTTCGTAACAAATGGTTTAATCCTTCTTCATACGATAAGGAATTACTAAAGCAATACATTTAATTTGTTACGCTCGTAATCCGGTCCAGAGAGGATTATCGTCTCGTGTGTTGATTGATCACACATTCGCAGTGCTTGTTCAGCTAGAACAAACGCGACAAAATATACCCGGAACTTTACGAACTTTTCTGGATACAACAAAAGCTTAACATGAAAATGAAGAAATATTTACTGTACCTACGTCTTATTATATTGTGAATCTATTTATTTTAATTAACGTTCGAATATTTATTCTGATAAATAAATAAATAGCTTCTTAAATATTTTGGAATATTGTCCAGCAATATTCCAGTCCAGCATCCTGATCCTTCCATTTAAATATACCTGGGTCGAGTTCAAGTTACGAGTTGCCCTTGCGACAGTTGTAGCACGAAATAATGACCCGGATTTATAAAACTGTAGCTTCATTTAATTTAAATGTAAATACCCTAGGTCCCTAAACTAATAGCTTTTAACATTCTTCCACTAATGCTTAGTTTCATTTGGCATAACAAGGCGCGAACAATTATGCAAAGCACACAACAGCACTTCAACGGTTTCACTTAGAAAGGTAGTAATTTATTTTCCTTGGTACTCTCCGCTTCTATCAACGCCGCTTCTAAACCAGACCTTTTTATTCTAATTTAGTAGGTATCATAAACTTGGTTATAAAATAATAACGCCATCCACAACTTCCGTTATAAACTCGCAATAGATTCAACAGACGAAGCATCTCGAAATTAGGTCGTTCACCTTTACCTATTACTGAAGAAATTTACTTCAAGTAGGTAGTTTTCCCTTATCAGTGAAGCCATAATGCAAAAATCGACAAATAAAATTAGTTTCAGTACCTACTTATCATAAATTAAGCCTCTAAACACAATATATCTGAAAACAAACTAACTAACTCCATTACCGACACTTTCAGATACATAAGTACATACCTACCTAATAGATGATTTTACTACATTCAAGAACAAAGAACTTAGGGAAAGTTACTATTCCTAAAACCAGGAATAGCTCGCATTAATCACAAACACCGTAATTTGCCTGACTCACGCCACGAGGGGACGCAGAGCACCAATATCGGGAACTTTCTAAATCCAGCACACTCAGACAGCGTGAAGGAAAAACAAACAGAATTATTCAAGGGGATAAGCGCAAAGTGTATCAAACAATGTCATTTCTTAGTACAACAGATGTGCTAGTAATAAACCCAAATAAAACAACATGTGCAAAATTCTGGCGTAAGATGTGAAACGCAATTTAAAAAACGTTTTTAACGTAACCTTATTCAAATTATAGAAAGAAAAGATAAAAGGTCGATAATGTTAATCCCAACTCTAGACATTATTACACAGATATCTAGAAAACATGTAAAAGGAAATTTTAGTTTTTTATTTAACACCTTTCTACGTTTTCTACGTGGATAATTTAGAAACTTAAGGTTTTATTTTGTTAGTTATCTCCAACGAAATGCAACTAATCCGATCATTTACAGCTCCTCAACATGTAATTAACTAAGACAGCGATGAATTGTCCAGCTAACAAGCTTCCTTGTTGATTTAACTAAACTGCAGTTAGCGTTGTAATGAGTGTAAGCTTGAGAATAGGTAGGCGAACCTGTCATATAAATTACTTTAACATTGGTTGTTTTGATAGTGGATATTATCAAAAGATAACTATAGCATTTATAGAAACAAAAAAAGATTATTATTATATTTAAGATCTTCTAAATCAATATTATATTCGTATTTAGAGAGCGGCATTATCAAACGGAAGTAATTCATCAAACCGTGCGTGTAAACAATTTTAATAAATAATTCAAAGTTCTTAAACTATAAAATAGATAAATTAAGAACAAAAAATTGGTTTTAAATTAAGAAGTAGGTATCTAATATGGTAAAGATATTAGAGTCAAATACCAAGAAGGCCGGATGTCTCCCATCCAACACTTCCAATTGCGATTCGACAAATGAACGACTTTGATCTATTTTTGGCGGCAAATGGAGCATGTCGCTTGTTTTCGAATTGATGGAGCATCATTCAAGTAGATTTGACTCTGAGGTTACAAAACGATTGATGTCGAACAATCTGCTTAAGTATAGGTACTGTGGGTACTTTGGAGAAAAGATGGCTAAGAAAATACAGTTTTGGAAGAAAAGGTACCTTCCTATGTAGATATGTATGTAAATTATGACTAACATAAAACGGATGATAAAAGATGATCAGTTTGTCTCAGGGAACATAAAACTGTATTTAACTCAAAAAATAGTAAGTACCTAATCAAATATTTTCGAGAATTCGAGATTGTTCACGCGTACCAAACGAATGCATTCTGAACCGTGATTCTGACAAACGAACACGCTTCGATGTTTTAGCGAGCGAAAACCAGTGTAGCGTATCGAACATGGAGGTATTATTAGGTATTGAACCATCAACACAAACGAGTGGGTTGGCCAGTGTTGGTACTTACAAAGGAGTATTGGGCCCCACTGTAGGTAGGTATAGACATAGACTATAGATATAGACTATAGACGTATGTGGTACCATAAGCTAGCTCCGTAACCTTATAAAGTTTGTCTCTATTCAAAACTTTGAGTTTAGAATCTACTGGCGATGTTTTTAATGCCGTAATTAATAATAATAATAAATAAATAATACTGGACAATTTTACACAGCGACATCTAGCCCCGTGGTAAGCTCGATAATATAATAATAATTACAACATAAATGAATGCACGATGCATTTTTCCAAAATGGGTTGTTGTCAAAAGACTTAAAAATGTGTAAGAGATTAAGTATATTTTAATGTAGGTATAGAATTGTAATGGAAATTGAACGTTATTTATGCGTAAAAATCAATAATTTAATAAGAATTTTTTTTCGACGAATCATTCCTCGTGACTATAAAGTAATACATCATCATACAATAAATAATAATTATTATCTTTTACAGGAATCTTTACTTAGTAAAACAGCTATATTTTATTATAGTGTTGGTAACTTCCTTTTCCTTCTTGAAACGTAGGTATCCCCAAAATCTAGATATTTTAGACTCTAGTCTAAGTTCAAAGTTCCGCCAGTATAACTAGCACTAATTAAAGCGAAGTAGAGACCTAGGAGCCTGGGGACTTATGGGTAATAACGAGTGAAACTAGCTAGCGGGTTCGAGTCCGTGACGGGCATTGCGCATTAGCCAACTGCACCTGAATTAGTTAAGTATACTCGTTTGGAAAACTCGAAGTTTTAGAGGAAAATTTAGTAGAAGTTCAAAATTTGTAGTAGGTAAGTCGTTTAGTTTTGGTATGAGTATAGATACCTACTTACTTCATTTAGTCATTCTTTTAGTCATTCATTATTTCTGAAACATTCTGCAAAAAAATGTGTTCTTACATAATCTTAGAAAAACGCATCGGAAATTTTCGGTTTGGGTGAAAGATCCAAACCAAAATCGCGAGTTCGAGTCTCGCACGAATAAAGAATTTGAATTACTAAGACAATCAATATTAGTAAAACAGTACCATACCCACCGTATTCAGGCACAAATGACCATCCCTATAATCGCCCCCCAACATTTTTGATGAAAAGAAAATATAAGTACCTAATTTATTTGTACATAATGCTCGAAGACAAACAGCTGAAAAAAAATAACCATATTAATGAAAATATATTTGAAATTTACTAACATTTTGACAGTTTATTCAGCAGCAACCACTATTAATCCAATAAAAAAATCTCTTCAGTCGGGAAAGTACAATCTATCCAAAAAAGTCCAAAAATCCAGTATTTCCAATCAAATTTATAAATATTTAACGCAAGCACTCAACTCCGGAAAATCACAAATGAACTGTGAAAAACTAAAATAAATGTCCATCCACACTATAGAGTTCGTTCAAATCGAATTGCCAATGGAATGCCCATTCACCGATATTATTTTATAATTGGAAGGCAGCGTGCACACTCGCTGCGGCGCGGAAGCGAACTACCGAGCAGCCGAGGATATCCTACAGGACGTGGCCGTTTTACATTATGAGGATCGATATTTACATAGAGCTTTTAATATGCAACTGCTCAGTACAGTTGTTAACAGCATAATTAATTTGAATAGACACCGATGAATGGTAAATAGAGATGCGTGTCAGTCACACCCGGTTTATTGTTCGTCAGTTCTTAATTACATTCTACGAATATCTTCAGAGAGCTGAAGAAATTATGAGGTAGATTCTTGCTAGGAGGTAGAGCTGTTTTAAAATACAAGTTAAAATTTATTAATAGGTACCTATGTTATCACGTTATCAGATGACGAAAAAAGCTCTAGCAAATAGACTTGACTTTTTATAACCCGTAATTTTAAGTTATGGAATTATTGTTTATTAAATAAAATATATATTTTATAAAAGTTATATGTGCAGTATAATAGCAAAAGTTGCCGTGTCTAAAACGTGTAAAAGCAAACGCTGAAAATAACGCACCCACTCATTCATCTATGTGTCACACTGTCAAGCTTTATTCGCCTATTTTTAGCGTTTATAAATACCATTGACTGATTCAAGCTCAAAGCCGTTCAGCATTGAGCGAGCTCTCCACACGAATACCAATATCGCACTCTAAGCCGGTTGAATTCTAATTTCAAATAATTGCTGTTTGCTGCATTTCTAGAGTTTTATTGTGAGACTGGGAACTTTAATATTGTGATTTTTTACTACGACAATTTATGCGTTATTAACTTTCTACATTGAGTTTTGTCAAATTTGACCAGTTTTGTAATGAAAAGAGTATTCATTTTTTAAATACTTATAAACATTTGTAAGCATTTACGAGTAAAATGCAGTTAACTAATACTTTTGCAAAATTGGAACGCGGTATCTAAATAAGGTTCTTTGCTCTGCATTGCACTCATTTTCTATTCAGGTCGGATCGCATGAATTAAATAAAAAAAAAATTTGTAATCCAGGAATAGGGCTAGATCAATTCTTGGGATATAATTACAGGTTTTAATAATAATCAGTAACTAGTTAAAATAAACACGTTGACAGGAAATATGCAGACATAAATCGAAAAACCAAAGTTTTTATAGCACAAAGTCGCGACTAAAACCTATTTTATTAAGCCTGAGTTTGGATAATAATCTTTATCCCTAAGATATAAGGTTTATGTGACTGTAGCGCTTATTGGATCATGTCCAGAGATAGAGGCTTTGCCTTGAAAACAAAACTGCAGAGGAAAAGCTAGCCAACATGGAAAATGAAAGGCTTGATCTATGAGACTCTCAGCGAAATGAAAGAGCTAGGTTTTGGCACACTGCTGCTTTTATCTTGGCTTGTCTGCATCCTACGGTTTCATACTAAGCTACTGATATTGATAACGTCAAGTTTTCTTCAGAAGCTTTATGTAGAAAACTTTTATAACAATAATAATATCTTTATTCAAAAATAAACAGTAAGTTTTATATTATATTCAGCTTGTAAACCGAACATAGTAATAAAGACACTGACTCAGCATTGAGTTGGTTACCAGTAAACTAGCAACCAACGCTGATCTTCCGCCAGTACCATTTTCTTTGACGTTACGGACATCTTGAACATAAAACCTACTAGAAATTTTCATCCACAAGGTCAAGATTACAAACAAAATTTAATAACTTTCTCGAATATGAATCAAACTTGGCATTATTACCCCGACCCACTTCTACCAAAAAATAGTTTAAGGGCAGTAATATCGACCGAGCCAAAGTCAACCCTAAATAGGGTAACCTAAGCACCCCTATTTTGCTTCGCTGACTCATACATCAAAGGGAAACACACTGTTACACAGCTGAAGAAAATATTAGGTTTGTCATTAGATTTTGATTTCTAATGCGTTGGCATAGAATTCTCAAGCGATATTCGAGCGAATATCCTACATATTGCACTTGTTTACGATCCCATGATGGTCAAATATTTGCCCATTACCGTGATTAAGCGAGCAATTCTATGAAGGTTTTATTAGAAACATTTTATGGCAAACCTTTAAAAAAAAGATTGCTGGATAATTCACTCAGCAACATCTAGCCCCGCGGTAAGCTATAAGCATGTGTAAGGGTTCGTACACATAGAACATCCGTTTTACAGGTCCGTTTAAACGTATATGTTATTAGCGTATGTAGTTGTATGAGCGAGTTCATACAGAATACAGTATTCCGGATCCAGTAAAAATACCGATCCGACAAAATAAGCAGCAATCCGTTTTACAGGTCCGTTTAAACGTATATGTTATTAGCGTATGTAGTTGTATGAGCCAGTTCACACAGTATTCCGGATCCAGTAATACTATACTAATCCGATTTATCGGATTGAAACCGCACGAGGCTTTGCACGGGGGTGCGCGGGGTGCGATGTGCTACACACAGCCGCCATTCTAACAAATAACACAACAACAATTAACACGACAACGTCCATTCTCGTAGAAAGTAGGCGATACACTGAAGAACGAAAGTCCAGTAGCGTCGGATCTGTTAAAATCGGTCCTGTAAATGCTGTGTGAATATTACCTCCAGTAGCGTCGGATCTGTTAAAATCGGTCCTGTAAATGCTGTGTGAATATTACCTCCAGTAGCGACGGATCAGTTAAAAAGGATCCTGTAAAACGGATGTTCTATGTGTACGCGCCCTTACGGATGCTAGATTTCTGATTATATTTTGATGTAGTGTATTCGCAAACATTTAGCAATTACCTCCGTGGTAATTGCACTCGTAACACAAGCTTCCAGCTTACCACGGGGCTAGATGTTGCTGTGTGAATTGTCCAGCAATATATCCATTTTATATGTTAAATTTTATATCACAAGGAATTTTACTCAAAGCAATATTTTAAGTTATGAATTCCAGGCACAGCTACCGGTCTCTACGGCTAGGGTATGAACGTGCACGATTTAATCTAGGCTAATCAACGCTAGACGGCTTTTGATACGCCGCAAATTTAGGTCCCACGTGAATATTAAATTCTGTATGCATAATGAAGCTAAGTGAATCGCTGTTTATTTATTGCCGTGAATATTATTTGGCCTAATATTAAAATGTCCTGAGGTTATCGGATAAAGTTTTAACCTAGAGGAATTTTTTGCGAGTATTTAGGCGATGAGCTTTTTTGTTAATTTGTTTGTTTTACAATTTGTAGGTACATAATTTTTATCGTATAAATTTAGGAAACTATATTATATTAGATTTATTACAAGTATAGATTACAAGTTATCAATTGAATTCAAATGAAGGAGTAAATACATGAAACTGAAATAAATGATTAAATACTGATAAAGGCGAAAGTATTATGTAGATGGATATTTGTTGGTTCATATGTCCAGCCTTCCTATGTCCAAAATTAAAAATCTATAACTAACACCGATTATAACGAGTATTTCATGAGTTCTCGAATGACGTCCATCAACAAGACAATCAAATTAATCAAAATTACCAAAATTCTTTAAAGCACCATATACAAGATGCACAGCTTTTGAATTACAACTACGTTTTAACAATAATTCGATAAAGATGGCCATCAATGATTCGACACCGAATTTTTGGCATAAGTAGAGTTCTGTGCATCTTTGAGCTGAACACCGGGGTATGACAAGAATGACTTAGCTGTTATGGAAAGAATCTAAATTATTTCAGAATTCGAGAAGCGTTTAATGTTGAAATTACTAATTCATTTACTTACTCGTATTATTAAGCATGTCTGTGATTATAATGATACTGTATTAAGAATGAGATATGAACACATAAAAATACATATGTTCCTTTATCTTAACAGGTATTTTATTTATATCACTAGGAACGTTTTCTCGTATGCTGTTATCTCAAATTTTTTAAGTACCTAATTAGAATGAGACAACATGAGATTGTCTACTATTTAGTAAGTTTTTTACATATCCAGGTTACAATTTTTATGATAAAATGATGATTACAGTATGAAAGTTCAAAAACTCATATAGGTATTTTATTGCCGGAAATATGTTTCAATAAACTATTTCATTCTTTAGTGCTATTTTTGCCAAGTACGAAAGACAAGCTATGTATACATATACTTAATGTATTCAGTGTGTTGTTCAGTTCAAATCAGAAACTATTCTAGATAAAGCGTTCCAAAGTTATCTATAGTATTACGTAGGTATGAACTTTCATGAAATCACTATATTCAGGGCTGCGACAAGAAACTAATCTCAAAACACCTTAGAAATCAATTATCCTTCCACAAGTTAAACTATTTCAGGAAAGCTTAGGTGGGGTTGATTTTCTTATAATTGGTTAGTTATGGTCAAGTCACATAAAACTCAAAATGGGTACCTAAATATATTATTAACTACATTATATGGGACACAATCTTTAATTTTGACCCGATAAATTAGGCGAACACAATTAACGTTAGTCGCATTCGAACAGGCGTTTGCACTACACGTCACGTGAAATTGACTATAGCAATTTCACATAAAACTTGGTTGTGTGTTTTTGCATGAAGTTATTTCTAGTCTAATTATATTCACGCTACGCTTGAGTGTGTCGCATCTCCTTTAGGGTTCCATAATTTAATTACATCAATGAGTAAACCTTATTTATTTTTGATTGTAGGTTTCCACAGCGTGGCAACCCTGACTAGAACATAAAGCGAACCTTCACCCTGAAGATGACGACGTGGCGCCGACTCGGCGACTGCTTATATCAACTGCCGTATACTAAAGCCTTAATGCCTATCTATTGGATACAACAATCTAAAATCAAATATTTTTGTTCAATTAAGAGAAATGTCAAATATAACAATATTATCTATGATTTTCCCGTAGATAAGAGGACATTTTACTAGGCGAGGCTTTAAAAAGAAGAAAACAAAATTATTATGACCAGCGCAATACAAATTCACTATTGCGCTGTTATTTTGACTACGCTTTGCTTACTAGATAAACTTAGCAAATTAACCTCTCAGATGTTTTGAGCAATGTGAAACGAAACGCTATCAAACAGCGTCTTAATGAAGAACACCCGTGAAACTTCTAATTCGGTACCACTCACTAAAACCACAAACGTGGAATGCTACCCATCCACTCGTCATATGATAGCATTAAACATTTTACAACCACCACTCAGCTATGTTAGATTTAACACATAGCCTGTAGTATTTGTTGAAAGCTTAGCCATAAAAGCTCTCGCTCATTTCTACTAGAACAAAGCCTTTTTTAACTTATTCCGTATAACCTAGAAGAGACTAGATACCTAAACCTCGTTTGTAATAGAACTTTAATATGACCATGATATCTAAGCCACAGTTTGAACTACCTACTCCGAATACATAGCACATTAATTTAGAACTAATATTGTTAAATTTACAGTCCAATTTACGATAACTACGTAATACGAATCTAGTGCGTTAGGTATTGGAATACACATACAATTAATATCAGAACTAACAAAATACCAACCAAAATTCAGTCAGATAAATACGGAGGTAATTAAATTTCCTAAATAAACTCACGGAAGAACTAGTGGAATCATAGACAATAAAACTGCTTTATGTTTTATGTCAAACAAACTAAAAATGTAGCACGTTCTATACAAAAAATGACCACAAAAGAGGCAATAAAACGTAATATTATCAGAAGCGTCTTTAAAGTGGTTTCTTTATCGATGATCACACGAAAATAAAATTAATTAATAAGATCATGTTTTTAGGAGCAAACCAAGATTTGTGCAGTCGATCGTTGAAACCAACATAAGCATCCTGAGATATACACGAGGATTAAGGATTAAGTAGTTTCTTATGCAATATCCCTTACAATCATTTTATCGGATTGTTTGCACTTCAACCACGATTATTGGAAGACCGCCAGATAACCTGCGGTAAAACAGCGGTAAAAGCAAGCTGTGTAACACGTCTGTGTTCGTTAGTGAGAATTTAAGATAGTTACTAGCTACTTTTGTTGATCATAATCATTGTGCTACAAGTACACTGAAGAAAGCTATGTTTTCAAATAGTTATAAACTAAAAAAAAATAGTTTATAACTATTCACACAGGAGCACACAATCTCAATGCGTAATCTAAGACGACCTCTGCGGCGCAGCGGGCGAAGGTCCGCCTGCGACGCAAGGGGTTGCGGGTTCGATTCCCGCCTCGGAACAACAATTTGTATGATCTGCAAATATTTGTTCCGGGTGTCTGGGTGTTACATGTGTTGTATGTATAATAATAAAATATCTATCTATGTATGTATATTATTAAGTTTATCAGATATCTAGCACCCGTAACACAAGCTTCGAGCTTACCACGGGGCTAGATGTCGCTGTGTAAAAATTGTCCAGTAATATATATACATATATATATATATTTATCTCTTGAGAGGTCTCATGAGATCTATTTAAAGTTTCCATTCTGCAAAATTGCATCGAATAACATATCCAGTGTAGAAGACATTAGGACAATCTACATTTGATCGAAGTAATCTCTACTCACCTGCACCAAGAATATTCTGGCATAGGTTTATCAACCTACGCTTATCGTTATTTTATAGTGATTGACTCTCACTCAAGTTTTCTAAATTATTAGAAAATGGTATGAGAAAAATTACAAGATCACAACGTAACCTTGGCCCTCGAGTGGGAGTTTTTTTATAGGTTCTAAGTACTCGACGTAACTAAGTGTATCTAGTGTTCCTAAAGTTTGAATAAATAAATTGAATTGTAAAGGTTGTTGAAAACATTTTTGACAGTACATCTTGGGGGGGCCACTTACAGTAAATACACGCATAAAGTTACGCACTGTCATGACATAAAACACGTAATATGTCACTGCGCCGTGTTTGGAGCGCAGCCAGACCGTGGCTCCGGCGCTTGCGATCTCCTGTTGCCTCTTTTGTGCATAGGATGGCTTCACAATACACATTCGCGAGGATATCACGTAAATAATTTGTTAGAACTCGTGTGAGTCATGAATTAACCCTCCAAAAGCTCGCATACTTTACTTTTTACGTTTTTTAATATGAAAGCTATCTAAGATTAACTCATTCTCACTTTTGTTTAGATTCAGTGATACCAAACATCACCTTTGAGTTTATTGATCGTTTGTAGAGACGCTGTTTCAGTCAAGAGTTAATATAAACTATAGATAACGTAAAAAACTCAAGCGAAGCTGTCGGCGGTTGGCTAGTTGTAAATAATATGAAACGTCGTAGTGAAATAATATGATCCGTGTCCTTGCAGTGTCCTTGATCCTGAAGAGGTCCCACGTTCTGGGACGAAATCGGTTGATCAATAGTCTACGTAAATAAGGTTCGTGTATTGCCCGTTTATCTCAATATGAATATGAAACGTGTTAACATGATTTAAATGTCTTCGAGTTTCCCGTTAATTCGGCACTGTTAAAATATTGTACAAACATAGATAAGTTTGATTGAGTATATAGTCAAACAAAGCTATCGAAGAGTTTAATTTAATTCAAGGAATCGCAGTTCCTATGAACATAGCGCTATTACCGGCATGTGTCATGTTATTCAGCCGACGCCAGCACTCTACGGTTGTCTTATTGTCTATGGCTGCTGAGTGCTGACTGCGATGTGGCTTAACAAGCAGTGTAGATATTGCTTTATTTCTATTGTGAATCAGTGGTGGTCGCGTTTTGGTGACTAATGGTTAGATTTGTTAGCTGTTATGAGTTGTTTGAAAACAATTTGTTTGTTTGAGTCCATTTTAAAAACAGAACTAATTAATTTAAATCAATGACGTTATTAATTGGCATATGAGATATCACGTACCTACAGATTCCGGTGTTACTTCAACTACATAATTAACTAGAAAAGATTTGCCGTTTAGAAATACAACCTATATGCATAGGTTTTATTTTACAAGTTATTGTGTTTGCAGAGATTTTAAACATTCATTTCTAATTAAGGGCTAGCACTACCTATGCAAGCTTCCATGTTCCTATTTGTTCCACGTCATTATTAGTCGACAAGTCGACACGCTGTTGAAAATCTACTGGTGACTTCAGGCCTGCATAAACTCATCATAGTATGAAGGCATAAAAGGCATATTTATTGCCTTCCTTGCTCAAAGCTCTCTGGGAATAGGGTTGTCACGTAAATTGGTGTTACACAAACACGACACAAACACAAGAGTCACTTTGTAAGCGCCTTAGGCAATATGGTACGCTCGTTTGGGGACTGTTTCTGAACTGGCTGATGTATGGACAATTTTGTATACAATGTTAGTGTTCGTATAATTTTGTCATTCTAAGTTTGTTTAATCTTGTTGGTAGTTTTTGCTGTAAGTCTGGAAATATCATATTGCTATAAAAATAATGTATTTTTATGCCTTTCGTATCTACCCAATTAATTAGAAAAATTAATAAGCAACATTGTTCAATTTCTCAAATGTGAGCTATTTTGGAAAAAAAGTTTAGTCCTACAATGAAAAAACAAAACACCAATAATTCATCGGACGGAAACATTGAAATAATGGACAAGAGGTTAATATTTTATAGGCAGACCTATAAATACTATCCATAATTCACGAGTTTGCGCTTGTATAACGCATTGCGCATTTACATAGATTCTGAAAGACCCGACTTTGGACACATCTGTGTTGAATTTAAGTTTGCATATTTTTATTTTAAATGTCAGCTATCAATATTTCTAGCTTATGCTTAGCCATCAAACTTATAATCAAATGAAAGGAAAAAGAAAAGAAATGATGTCCGTATAATTGGAGATAAAGAATGTGAAACTCAACAGGAAAATTGTTTTTTTAATTGGTCTTCAAGTCCTATTAGATAGGTACTAAGTACCAAGACGAATGAGCCTTATTTACAACAGTTTATAATTTTTATTCAAGAATACATTTTTCTCTTCGTATTTTTTTCTAATTATAAACACGAAAGTGAGTAAGTATGTGTGGATAGGTGGATGTTTATTACTCATTCACGCAAAAACGAATTTAAACTTTACATGAATACTTTACTGATATGTATCAGAATAACAATCAGGCTCCTTATATCGCGGCACAATCATTATAACCCGGACAATGCAGAGGACGCACAGCTAGTCTTACATAATAACAAATCTGCTGAATGTTGCAACAAGCTTCACGCTCCATAAAACATAGCCAAGGAAGTCACGTACGGAAATATCACAGGAAACGCCCGCGTCACGTTTATTCAACTATAGCTTAACCTACTTAATATTCAACAATCGTTGTCCATCTGTCATAAACACTACCAAACTCCGGCTTAATATCGACCGTGAAGACCGTGACAGATCTCTCAAATTCAAAGTCACCCAAAACTTATCTCCTACGACGCAATTCTTGACCAGTATACATCCAAGTATAAGTAGGTATACAGTATAAGTCCATATAGGTACTGTAAGAAAGTATAGATTTATATAATATATTCATGGTTATTATAAAGGACCTTTATTATCGCTCGTATCGTATCCTAGAAGAGCAAATAAAAAGATCCCACGTCTTTCCAATATTTCATTGATTAAACTAAACCCAATCTGGAATCTTTAGTTTCGGATAGAAAATCGGAATTCTATCGGAACATTTTCTATCAGATTGAAACTGACAACTAAAATCTAGCGTGCGCAAACTTTATCCTTACCGTCTCTAGAGTAATCTCGAACAAGTAGAGTAACAAAGTTGGGTAACTACTGCCTGCACGATTTCAGAGGCACTGATTTCAGAGTAGTTCACAGTTGAGAACGACTTAATCCAAACCGATAGCCCAACTAATCCACCGACTGATCCATAACGATCCGTCTAGCCCGGGTTATGGCTCTATGAGTCATCATGTACATTGAAATCTTGTAGAAAACCTGCTACTTATTTATTTCCTTGTTACAACATTTTGGTTGCTTATAAGATTATAAGTTTGGCACAGTTCAGTTTACAAGCTTTCGAAGAATATGATGTAAGGAGATTGATAGCTCTAATGCCTTCGCAAAAGTTTTAAGATTTTATACACATTGCGGTGTAACCTAAAAGTTTCGGGAAAATTTCATCCTCGAAGCTTCCAAACTTAGTAAGGTCTTATGATTTTAGAAACTTTAAGTTTTGGCGTTTCTTTCAGGGAAAGATTTCTGAGGAAAAAATGATTTTGGTTCAGATAGATATAAAGATAGATAAAAGATTAAGTATATGATAGTTATTTTTAACTAATATGGCTAACTTAACTAAGAAGTAACTTGTTATTGTACAAAGTCTTATCATAAATACTTAATTAGTTAAGAAGTTATTAATCTCGGCAAATGCTTCTTAACACAATCTGTGCACATGGAACACGCTCGTATCTACGGCACGTGGGCTGTGGCACCGAGCTTGGGCATTGAATGTGTTAAGTGTTAATATTCATAAAACACATCAATACATGCACATTTCCTCTACGTAAGTAAATTATGTTTTCAAAGAAAATTCCAAAGATGGCGGGAAACAAAGCACGCATGCGCACAAAACAGCTGAGTGACAGCGGCGGCCATGTTGAAATAGTAGACGTATCCTCATGACATGTGCTTCGTCGTTTGTACAACCACAATAATTCCATTAATGAAAGCATGACCCCTTGATGACCCCAATTGCAACTAACAGTATTTTACCAACCTATTATATAGGCTAACAAGCGTTTTAAAGAATAAATTGTAATGTATCACGATCAACTGTTTTGTAACTCGTAACTAAGACGGTGAATTAAACACTGGCGAGTAGGTAATCTTTATTCTCTTAATAGTCAGATTGATATGTAGTTAAATAGTTGCTGAAATATTTCAGTTTCAGCCCTATAAGATAACTTTAATAGAATTTATACTTACTCGATGTTTGAATGTTTTATTTAAATTGCTCTGAAGAAGTGTTTATGAATTTTTTTTCTAGAATATAATTTACATCGAATATAATTAAAATAATTTGCCTACACTCTATGGCATTGTAAACTATGTTAACTTTAACCACGCTTTTGATTATTTAACTAGGTAGGTACTGAGCAAGCATTCAATTATTATGGGATACTCACGGCTGGTTGCTATGAATTACTCGGATCATTTTTCTTCATTGATGCTCGTTTCTCGGCGAATTCAGCGCTCAGTCTGTGAGCCTTCAGGGTATTGGGCTTCGACATTATCTCTATCGGGGAGCGATCACACGATTCTCACCACAAATTGACAAATCAATCCCATACAAACAGTTCCTTACTTCCTAAACACTTAAAGCGATTTCGTTGTAGCACTAATATTACTATCACAATAGGAATAGAACACTTTTTAGAATAACAGCGTCAAGCGATGCCTTCTTATCTAGAACACAAATAAATTAATAAAGAGGTTCTATTGATCAAAAATATCCCGACGCGTGTAGGAACCAATCTCACAGTTCTGTGCAGCTTTCTCGTCGCGTGGCTTGTACGGCGTTTTATAGACGGATTTAATTCACGATTTAGTATATTTTTACATTTAAATAAAAGAGAAATAAAATTATATACATATAAAGTTTAGGGACGAAGTTGTAGATTATGGTGGCTTGGTTTTTAGGCGTGAAGTTAGATGCGTTTTGTACGCATGCGCAGAACACATCTAACTTCATAGCATAAGGGGCAAGGCTTTGGGTGTATTGTTGCCAGAGTCAGACTTTTGATAGCGGAGGAAAAAAATGCAATTGATCGGCTTTGGGATTGTTGAACTCAGTTTTATTCGGAGCTAGGTAACGTTTAGTTTTGATTGGGTGCATTTGAAGAGCGAACAAGGGGTGGCGAGCGACCGTTGAAGAGGGGTTCTAATCTAATGTCATCGTTCATGTTTGTACAATGCGTATGTTCAAATTCTATAGGTTTTTTATCAATTTGTACCGTGAGAGAAGCTTAATAAAAGCAAAATCCACATTTTGTTATATAACGGCCTAATTTGAATTTAGTTCTACCTACTTGATTTTTACATTTATCAGACTCATATTATACGAGTACAATATCAGAGAGTTGAAACATAAAAAATATCTAGTCCAACCATTTAGAAGAAATACATATTTTAAAATAGAGTAGGTAAGTACCTGCCGTTAATCTATCTCAACAGAAACTAATCCAAGACTCAAAAGCTGTCTCTCAAATCTCTTGGGATCATAAAAAAGTGTAACTCATAAAAGAAGCCTTAAGAAAATGATGAAAAGCAATGAAAAGTATCGTACCAACTTGCGAGAAAACGACATTTGGACGTGCATGTTTGAATTGCCAGTGATCAATTTGGATTACTTTAGGTGTCTGATATAGAAAGAATCAGATAAATGTTTAATATTGAGAATCTGTTAAAACAGTTAAAACAAAAATTCCTTGAACTTTTAAAGCAGTATGAATATTAAAAACGGAATTTATGATGAGCTTAAAAGTTAAGTTCTGTAGTCAATTATTCAATCCACCATTTGTTTATTTAATATCACACTAAAAGTTTTCTGTCTATATCGTGTGCATAAAAAATATGTTTAACGTAAAAGAATCTATTTCCTTCTTTTACATAAAACTTCAGCTACAAATAGCATGAGTCATAAGCGTTGAAAAATCAATATAGAACATCCCCTGCACTTGTGTTGCTCTCATATCCTTGTACTGACGGCAAAACAAACTGTCGGGCTGCAAATCATCCTTTTGTGGTGTTTACTACGGTCCCTATTGTGTGTTTTTGTTTATTTTTTAGACAACGTTGTTCAATATTGCGGCTTTTTGGACACAATGGGAACGGCTGCGTCGCGAATAGGTAACATTGATTATGAAATTCCGTGTTTAATCGCTAATGGTTTTTGTATCGTGTATATAACTTTTTTAATCTGATTTTTTATCACCATTTTTTGAGGGAGTAGAAACGTTTATTGTCTCATAGAACTTGGTCTTGGCTAACGTAGTAATTATAATGTTCTGTGCCCAGCCCTACCTGTGCATTTACGTCGATTACTCACGTATACTTTAACGATAATAAGTGTATTTTGTAGAAACAGAAACGGATATTCATAATATCGTTATAGTTAACGTGAGTAATTTCAGAATTTTTCAAAATTACTCTGCATAATCATTTAATATCAAATATAATGAAAGCATAGGTAAATTTAAAACATAAAAGTTAAAACATTACATAAAAGCATAAAAGTTAAACCCATATCTTATTGATACTATTTTAATCTCAAATCATACAAACATCGTCAGCAGATTTCGTAGCCATAAAACAAAGGAGTAATAAATAGACTGTCCATAACATTTTACTATCGCTACGTGTTAAATTCACCCCACGAATCCCGTAGGACCCTTCGTTGTTTTCAGGGTTGTTTATGACGTGTCCACTTACCAAAAACGACACCTTAGTTTAGTTGGAAGTATTTTAGACAAATTAATTAATTTACAATTAACTAGCACGACGCCATACACGACACGCCACGATCACACCATTGTCACAAGGTTTTGCCTTATAACTTAAAAATAATAGTTTATTTGGATTATAGTTTGCCAAGAATTTCTATTTTAAAATTTTAATTTGCTGAAAGTTTACACATTAATTATGTATAATATTGCAACAAATTAAATTTTGTTCTGCGTGCTGTAAAAATGAAGCGTTTATACCGAATCTCCCAAGATCTATATTCGGTTCTTAGTTCCGTACCCTGTAGGCAATATGGGTTGGTATTTGGTATGGTGATCGTACTTAACTCATAAATTATACCTACCCATAATTTTATCCTACACAGTTCCAAATTCACGCTCTAGTTAAGCGACACAATGTTTTGCCACTATAAATATTTACGCAGCACCTAATCTTTAAGAGCTCTGACGAAGGTCCTGTCAAACGAGACGACGATAAATGAACTTTTCTGCTAACCCTTCCTGACTTGCAACAATATATAAGCTAAAGAGAAAAAGCTTTTTATGCCAACGGTACAGCTTTTAATTAAAGTTTGACATTATGTTCGTTGTTTGATGAGTTTTTTATGGGGAAAATTGAATACTCTGCTTTGAAAAGAACTTGATCTAAAACTTTTTTTATCTGGAAAACTCGTCTGAATTAACATTTTAGTGTTAGTAGATTTTTTGTAGTATTAGGACCTATCTATATAATTAATATAAATAATACAGCAGTGAACGTCAGGCTCAATGGGCTTAATACTCCAATAGCATAAAAAAATGTATTGCAAAAATGATACTTACGTGAAACTTGATAATCCAAGTAATGTTTCTCGAATAAGGTTACAATTCATAATAGGTAAGGTACTATTTTTTTTTAAATCTTTCTAAGGTTTAGTGACGTAAATGCCTCCTTACCTTGTCTTCCGCTTCCTCGGCTCTGCCTTCCGCCTCCAGAACTCGCTGTTCGAGTTCCGAAAGCTGAAACAAAAAGAAACGCTCGTGTTAAAGATAGAACATCTACCAAAGCTTTTATCGCTTAAAAGTACTACTGACGCCATCTATACCAAATCTGAAGCAAACGCCTTCTCCAAATACACTGTAGGGGTTCACGGTGCAAGCTTTCCCGAAAGCTTTTCTTAAAAGCTTGCCACTTTATAACATAGTTCCACAACCACCCACTAGATGGCGCTGGCTGAGCAAAGTTTATTGAACCACGTGCTCGGTACACGCGTATCATGTAGAATAGGTATTATTGTTATGTAAGAGAGTATTCGTGTGGTTTCTAAGGCGCGCAGGGGGTATAGCTTCTTGAAAGGGTGTATGGCATGTAAGCAGTGATATGTATGTGGCAGGGAGCATGCTTGAAAGGTTTATTTCAGTGTTGAAGGGAATATTCGTACTGCGGTATCGGATGATAAATTATACGCTGCAGAAAGTGTTACATGAAATTTTGTAGGCAATATTTCATATGTTTCAGAAGTTTGAGTTGTTTGAGGATGGAAATAGATATAGATTATGCTATGGAATAATAAATTATCACGTTTTACCACTATGTGGGTGTACCTACCCATGGATTTAACTACGGACAGATTAAATTATAATTCATGAACACTCTTTCTTGAAACATCCACATAAGTGTAGGTACGTATAGAATGCATTCGAAGTTCAAACTTCAAAGGAATCCGTTCGAGATGCAATGAATCAAATTCAAAGGTTTTCGAACGTACACTTTTGTTTCCTTTTCATGTTTTAAATTTTCATAAATGGAATAAAATGTTGTTCCGATTTGAAAATCTTCTGGCACTGAAAATATTATAAAACTTTAGAACATAAAGTTAAACGATTTCAAGATTTTGAATAATGTATTAATTTGAAGCGAGCGGCACAAATTATTTAAGCATAGTAATCTCAGTGTGGTTGGTAAGTAAGGTTCTAAGTCAAAAAACAATTATATGGCCAAGTACATACTTAAATAAATTACTATCAATTTGGGCCAAAAAGCATATAGGGTACCTAGTACAATTAAAAAGATCCTTGGCAACTTTATAATACACTAATGAAAAGGATTTTACTAGGTCAGTGAGGTTCTAAATCCAAATTAAGACACCAATAAAATCCAACCAATCATAAACCTTCTCACCTTTTACACGGTCACATATCATATTAAATAGACATAATAGGCCACCGCGCCTATTACGACCACTTAACAAGACCCCCACATTTCACTCATGATAAAGCTTGTAGTTAGAAAGTAAAGGCCAGGTTATGATGGACGATGTATTTATAGCTCAATAATATGACATTTGGGTCAGGAAGTAGGTAATATAGATGGCAGTTAAAACATTTTGATAAAGGGTTGCACTGCATTTAGTCTGAGTTTAAGCCTAGGAGAGAAAATTAAAGAGCAACCTTTCTGTTAATTGAATCGCATCTCAACTATTTGGTCTGATTAGTAACTTAACGTTAGTTTATTTTCAAATATATTGTGTTTATGCTCTATATATTTATGATTCCTACTGAAACTATGTTGACGATATTTAAATTTTTGTTGTTTTCGGTAAGTATGTGTGCATATTTGAATGTGCCGCCATATCTCTCAATCCAATGATCTGATTTTTATGAAATTCGGTAGATATACATTTAGAGGTCTGGGTCACAGGATAGGCTTTAAATTCTTGCTCCAGTTATGATAAGACATGGCCTCCATACAAACGCGGACGGAGTCGCGGGCACCGCTAGTGATTGATACGGATGGTAAAGTAACCTAGCTATCCCAGTGAGCTGTGGCAGCAAACTCTTGAAGAGTAATGCGAGTTGTATTGCCGAGATGGGCCTACGTCGGCAGTTTTGGATTGTCGAATGTTTTATTACGTATAACGTATCTTGGGTATTCTGTGTATGAGTGGCATTTATTATTTGCGAAACGGGAAACATGTCGCGAAAATAAATACCAGAAAAATGTTGGATGAACGCTGTTGTTGACTAATGTGTAACATCGGTAGCTCGTGGATTATGTTCGTTATATGGAATCTATTGATGCTGGTATTATATTACAGCCTTTTTGTTAATTTATGTTGTCATTGAGAATGGTAAATGTAGGTTATGTTCTTTAACATACATTAATATGCCTAAATGGTTCACCGCAACATCAAGTCCCGTGGTAAGCTCGGTGTTTGTATTACGAAAACTATAGTTATCTAATATATGTATAGGTAATTAAAAAATCTTATTTTTATTTCATAGATACTTAATAGAGATACACAATTTTGTTTTTTATAAATAAAGGCTGGCATCAGGAACAGGAGCTTGCAAAACAAGTTGAACTTATAATGATATAGATATACGTTTAGTCGAATCGTAAGCTTATCATTCAAGACTATTTAATAAAATAATCCTATTTCGTAGAACGTATATACAGATATATACGTACTAATAATAAATATCTCATAAAATAGTGAAATCCCTTAATCTTTCCGTAGCAATTCCTCTTTGATATCAAACATATACCGTAATAACTTTGGCATGAATAGTCAAAGCCTCAAAGGCTATAAAGTAGGTAATTTCTGTCACACGTTATACCAATTTCTTGGTCGAGAGAGTCCAAAAGCGTTCTCTTGGAGTCACCGTGTGTTCAGTGATGCATCAAATGAAACTACGAATATTGAGAATTTGAGAGCAAATATTGTGTCAAAACTTGGAATGTGTATTGAGGAAATTGCCGGGTAAATACAGTCGGAAGATGCAGACGCGCTTCAAGTATGTCTCAGTGCATTAAAATTTGTGAAGTGTGAACTAGGATTTAGGTGCTGGGGACAGAATTTAGACTATGTTAACGTGGAAGGTGTTTTGTATGTTCGGCGCTAAGTAGGTACACAGGAACGGCGACGATACGGTGTAGGTAAGATGCAATTTACGCAATTTAATGTACGATTAAATAATGTATGATTAAATAATTTGTTCCGTGTATGGCCGATTTTACAAATAAGCCAAACCAAACCGTGACGTCATGTTCCATGGAACAAATGGGACCTACTCCAAAAAATAAACACATGTGCACAAAATATTAAATAGTTAAAATGGTCTACAACAAAAAAAGGCAAATTAAAGATCGCATTTTCCCCATTACAACGAACTTTACACTCATAATATCAGAACCATATCACCTCCATTAGGGAGTAAGTACATCACGCACTGCCTGAGGCATTTGTATCTGTGACGAGCTCTTTGGTACAACCGACCCGGCCAGGAACGCGTTACTTCCGTCTCTAGACTCCTCAAACAGACGCAGTCGGTGGAAACTCCACAGTTCTTCCGAATGTTTCCGAGTGGAAAATTGAAATGGATTTATACTTTGTGGTTTCGGAGATTGACGGAGCTTACTGCTACTGAGTTTATTTGAAGTTTGTTATTGATGCTGTAAGTAAGAAGCTTTATTATTAGGTTGCCGACCTTTTTCAATGCACACATAAATAAAGTTTAGATTTTGATGTACTTCACCGATTGTGTAACATTACAATGGTTTCAACATCAACTTGGCTTTTCTTGCTTCTAGCTCTTCTAATAGTACCTACCCGTTATAGAGTCGTAAAAGTATATAAAAGTACTTTCACGTAATTTTATTTCACAACTGTAACCCTACTCCTTTTATTGCAGAATAATCCTCACCTTTTTGATTCGGTGAATAAACAATAACCTTTCGACCGATTTTGCTGAAGATGGACAATAAATAAGGATGCAAATGGCCATACGCCTTAATATGACGTTTTATAACATCTCTTCCTCTCTTATCTTCTAACACATGCAGAAGTGTAAAACAGCTAAAATCATTTTATGCGAGTTATATCTCAATTACATTAAAACACCTGCAATTCCCTAATCCTCTTAAACAATAACAGTAGTTCACGTCGTTATGTAAAATTAATTAGCCGAAACAGCGGCGTATTCGTGTATAATCCCAGGATGGGCCAGACAGTGATAAAGTGATTATCGCCTACCTCAAATGTAATTATCCTGTCCTGTGACGGACGTTGCTTCATCATATACATAACATACAGTTACATGATCATTATATATTATGTAAACGTACAAACAAGACTGTCAAAGTCATTAATTACTAGGATAACTCCCAGACTATTTGTGGATAGCAGATTGCCAAAATAGCGATCACACAGATAACAACTTTATAATTTTGTAAATTGATAACTCTTTATCATGACATGACGAAAATATTGTAAAGGTTACCGTGGTTGTGCCCAAAAAAGATAACAAAATTATTTGTAACTAAGCTCTATAGTAAAAATCACACTATTAGCACTAATTGTACAAGCTATGATTAGTTAGGGAATCAATACTTAAGAAGAATAGTCTAGTTTTATTTAATCTAAAAAAAAAGACCGCGTTAATAATTTCAGTTTGTTTCCTTACAAGAACAACACTTACAAGCTTCTCAAATAAAATTGCAATTACCTTCCGCCAGCTGAAACGTTAGCCTTATTTCACGCCAATAAACGTTTACAACAACAGGCAGGAGACGTCCACTCCGCGCGGTGTCCGGACGATAAATGACCCCAGCGGAGCAAGACGACGGTCGCGCTCAAATATTAACAAACTACCCGCAGTAATGGCGATTCAAATGCAGCGGTTTATGGCTACCCGCCTTTTGAGATTTAGCGTTTATGGTTCCTTGGGCTGATTGTAAGTAAAATGCTGTTGAGCACGCGCGCAATCAAATATTTATCTACTACGGGAGAGTCGTGTCTTTTACTTCTTTATCAAAATTTAAGATTTACATTTTGAGTAGTAAATTGGCAGTTACCTATTAAGGTATACTTTTAATAACTAACAATAAATATATTAATTGATATTCCTTGTTTGTAGAAACTTTTTTGCGATTTTTTTCGTTGAATTGCATTTGTTTTTCTTGTACATAGTAAAAACACAACGATCAAAGGGAATTTAGTGGAAAGGGGGAAAACTACTGTTTCAAATTCCTTCTAGACCGCCTAGATTGCTTTTTGGTTACAAAAGGGACCTAACTTTGCGAAATCTCTGAAAACGTTTTGAAAACTTTTATTTTTATTTTACGAGTCTTCCACAAGTAAGTTTTACCAGCATTTAAAGTTAGGTAACTTCTTTGTGATTAAGTTACTGAAAGAAATGGATCTATTTACGAAATTCGCTGTGCAAGTTGTCACAATTTCTTTTGAGAATTGTAAGTTGGAACTTGAAGGTCTTCTTTAAAAATAATTACTGCTATACTTAGCAGTAATCGTTTTTATGTAGACACGTAAACGATTGGAGGGTTTTGAGATTGTCATTTCTTCTTTAAAAAGAATTACTGCTAGACTTAGCAGTAATCGTTTTTATGTAGTCACATAAACGATTGGAGGGTTTTGATCGTCATTTCAAAGTGTCTGAAATAAGCAATAACAATAATAGCCATAGCTTTATTTCTACCCTGTAATGCTAAAACAAGGTCAATTGGGTAAGCAGCCCTTGCTAGTTGCTTGCTAACCTAAAAATACCGTGGGAAAACGTGGTTATATATATAAAGTTTATAAAAAAATAGTTTTCTACTATAGGGCATATAGATTAAATTGGGTATTGAACGCGTATTTGTTACGCCTTTACAAAATCGCATAAGAAACGGATTCAAAATCAAGTTTTGACTGTCTATGAACAAAGTTCGTAATAATTTTCATACGCAAAACCCTTCAAAAGCTGTACTCTCATTCTTCAAACCAGGATTAATCACAGATTCTCTAGTCTTAATCTCCTGAGCTACTTTCAAACTACAGTCATTACAACTTTGCTCAGCGTTAGAAATACACGTCTCCACACCTTTTGTCTATGTTACATTTTATATCCTGCGATATCGTAGACGTAGAATGCGGTAAGTGTATACAGGGTTATTGAAAAAACACTAACAACCAACAAGATTTTTTTCGTATTGAAAATACGAAAACGGATTTAGTAGGTATGGTAAGTATATGTTTTATAAGTTAATTTCATTAACTTCCCAACATTATGACGTCTATATAAGCAATTGACATGTAAAGTGGTTTTATGTATAAAAATGTATTTCTGTATATTCAGACTAATAAAAATATGTATCTATCATAAATTATTCGTGTTAATAGATCATCCATCGAGGACGGATGTTTGATCTGTTCACGACAAAAATGTACAAACCGGATTTTAAAGAAACTTTACAAATTAAGGTTAAAAAATCAAAATTATTATTTTCTAAGGGAAAATATATTGTAACGCGGGAAACACGTCATAGTTTTAAAATAAGTTACGTCAACTCTTGCTCTCAGACTATAACTGTAAAACCTAGTACAAGAGTTAGGTAGCTATGTGAAACTAAAGGGATTTCGCAAAGTTAGAATGTGCGATCCAGGTTATGACAGGCAATGTCGCGTTAACCTGCTACAGGGGTGTATTCAGGAATAAAAGTAAATAGCCGACTCTAGGTAGGTACTTCGAATTCTTAGAGCTGTAAACGCGTTGACATTGTTTGACTTTAAAATTGAAGAAATAAATAAAATGCGACAGAGTATTATTATGAACAAAAGAGTTCTAATTATGATTATATTTAATACTATTATTAAAAAAACTATGACTTTAGGTACCACAGACACAATAAGACTCAGTTCATGTCAAAATATTTCTAATCTGCTATATAAAAATAAGTCGGGTTTTACTTCCTGACGCTATAACTCCAGAACGCACGAACCGATTTCCACAATTTTGCAATCGTTGGAAAGGTCTCGAGCTGTGTGAGGTTTATAGCAAATAAAATATTGCGGGAAATTGTAATACGCGGGCGAAGCCGCAGGGCGGAAAGCTAGTCAGTTATACAGTCTAATACGATCAGTTAACATGAACACTGCCCCACAGAACATATAATTACTCCTATGACCGCCCTCTTTTCAGCAATAACGAAATGTTACGTTACCTAACCCCTTTTAGTAACTAAATCCAGCCCTGTCACAGTACTTTAAAATAATACTAGCACAGCTTTAAGCCTTAACATCAGCAGCTTTAACAAAGTTTCCAAATTGTTTTGTTACTTTAGAAGCTCTGACCACGAAAGAGGAAGCTTTCGCGACATTTCTTGTGTTTGCCGAGCTATAAGATGGTTTGGAAATTTACATTAAGTAATAAATAAATATATCTGGACAATTCACACAGCACTATTGGTTGCTGTGTGAATTGTCCAGCTATGTATATTTATTGTTCCGTTGTAAGATCGAAGTCATCGAAGATTGTGTTACGGGTGAAATAAGATTCCTTCATAGAATATACATACATAATGACTTACATATAATGATAAAAAAATGAGAACCTCCTCTTTTTTGAGGTCGGTTAAAAACTAAAACGTCTAGACTTCATGTCACGTAATTACGAGTAGGACACGACACGCCTGCCTCATTTCCCACGTGATACGGCGAAATATGAAATTGTTTACCTTCGCACTACACACCTATTTGAGAAGGAACGTGAAGAGTTTTGGAAAAGGGTGAAATAGTTGTCTATTTTTCCAAATATTTTTAAAAAATTATAAGTATTGTGAACTGAATTAATTGAAGAGAGTAAAAGTAAAAGCACGCAATTTTGAATCCTTAATTTTTAATACTATCCATATTGTTTATAAATAATAATAACTGATATAAAAAAATAATAGCTTAGAATTTCTATTTACGTTCCCACTGCTGGGCCACAGAGACATTATGTTTCTCTAGACGAGAGAGATTAGGCCTAATTCATCATTCTGGCCAAGTCCGAGTTCCTAATAATAAATTGATTAGTACAGAACGGATGTATTCGATTCATGCTAATGTACCAATAGTTTACGCTCGTATTTTGAAATCATCTGACCAAATACTAACACACTATCTAATAAATAAACCAACCTCGTACTTCACACAGGTTTACTTCCAAATATTATTTTGAATTTAGAATTTCCGCAATTGCAATCCATAAAACTTGTTGATGGCAAGTGAACCGAAGAGTTTGGTAGCTCGCTATATTTATGAGGTTTCCATACTCCATATTTAAAAGTTAAATCTGATTTTGTTTTCAGAAACGGTAGGAAGAGCGAATAATATTTTTGCTTGCGAGAAAACTTGATTTAAAACTCGACGAGCGAGATTTATTTGTTCAGGTGATATACTCGTACAACATAAAATCAAGCTCCAGAGTCAAATAATATAACCTACAAGATTTGTTATGTCTGAGTGTCTGTTTGTTTGTTTTTGTGTGATTTTACGTAGAGACTATAAGTTTCCGGTAATTTAGCTGTTTTTCTGGAGATTTAGAAAATAACATTTATATTGATAACGGTATAAAAATGTATTTAATGATGGTATAGCATTATTCAATACCTAATTAAACAAAAACTCTTTAAAAATTATATTTAAAATGAAAACTTTTGGTAAATATTACTTCGTCCTAGAAGTTACGAGACATTTCGTTAATTTATCTGACTAATCATGTTAGTAACTTTTGTTGAGCTGTTTTTATCAGATGATCCTGAAATTATCGCGATCAATCATGAGTGACAGCAGCTATGATGAATGAACCAGCGTGACTGTACCAAATAGGTACAGTCGACTTGAAACATTGCTGAATTCTACCAAATATTTTTATAGTAAAGCTTTGAACATTTAGCATGTGCTTTGTTTTTGTTATTTTAAAAGTACATTCTCAAATTTTATAGATTCATAACGAATAGTATATTAATAATTAATAGATTTACTAAACCGTATCAAAATAGATTCATTCATTACTGAGAATTGACGTACATATTGCCACAACAGGGTTTAAATAAAATACTTATGGAAGCAATCAAAACTAAATAATAAAACAAAGCACTTTTATTACTTTTCCACGTTGATTGTACTCAAAACTAACTCGTTTTAATTGCTTTATCCCACGTTGAAAGTTTGCATGAAAATAGGAGTTTGTATAGGAACCGTTGACATTTTGATGGATTGCCTATCTTACTGATTGGCGGTCCAAATTCCATTTGTCCAAAACACACAGGAAATAGATTTTTCATATGTCGACGTTTCGAAATGGGTTAGAATTGCGAATGAATTATTTTTTAGGTTTTATTTAAAGCAACTGGAACTTTTTGCGTTGAAAATCTTGTTTCAAAAAACAAATTTTTATCTAACGATTTTTTTTGTAGAATTTTTGGAAACAAAATATTTAAACCAGCTTTTAAAAATCCGTTTTGAAATCGGATTAAAGATAGATTTATCACAGCTGAAACCTTCATCATGATTAATCTTACTTTTAAACCCGGTTAAATGACAGTTTCCCACCATTCTCACCCTGTCTGTTCAAGAGCCATTGAACTTTTGGAAGGGATGAGCGCAAATCCATTTATAATCCCTAGCATTCAGCCATTTCGCCGATCAAAATTGCGAAAACTCTCGAATATTCGTCAAAAATCAGCTTAGCGCGTGAAAGAAAAATTACGCTGGGCGCTTAATCTATACTAAAGCTCCCGGCAAAGCTTATTAGGTACTCGTAGAATAATCATATACAAACGTTTTATCTTTGAGCTCTGTCTAGAGATATATAATTATTTTTAACCCTACTCAATTGTGCTATAAACTCATAAAAGTAACCACTAAAAGCGAATAGCTTTTATGTTTTACCATCATCGATTACAAGTTCATCTTACAAGGTGAGATAAAAAACGATGTCTCGTATTGGTAAAAGAAAAAAAACTTTAAATCAAGTTGCCTGTAGTTTCCTAGAACTACGTCTTTCATAAACTTTAATAAACAAGTTCTTTCATGCTCTTGAGACTTAATATAAAGTTTAGAACGTCAAGACCGAACAATACACTATATTTTGTGTCGCTATATCATGTGAAACTTTACAATTGTTTGTTAGTTTGTTTGTTAATCTGTCTATAATACGCGAAGCTTTACAGCTTAGTAACATTTCCGTAGCCAGCGGGCCAATGAAAGCTGAAACAGGGTTCCGTAGAATAATTTATTAAAAGCTTTTGAACACCGCAGGGTTGCTAAGTTCAACCGCGGAATTCCAACTGAACATTTCAGTTGAATTGTTTTCGAATGGGTTTACGTTGGGTAGGTACCTACCTACTTGTATTTATGACTTCTAAATTATTTGGGCGTATGCAGATTTTATATACAGATGCGGTTTAAAACGTTAAAATATCATCATCATTTCAGACTTTTTACAGCCATCATATGAGCCTCCTCTTTTAAAACATAAGTGATTATGTAACTATATAAAGGATTTTATACATATGAGGATATGCGGAATATTTATTATCTTAAGTCATTTATATCTATCTGGATAAATTAATTTCCTCGCGATGCACTTACGCTGTTTATCTTATGAAGGGCAGTATTCAATTTTGCATCCATTATTGAATGGATTATTCCATCAAAAAATATTTTATAATATGCTTATTATACTAAATATGCTGTTTTAATAATTGCTTTGTAACGTTACTCTGTGGCATAGCGCCAACCCGGCCTCGGGAGGGACCATCAATCATGCAAAGATGGTGCACTGTTGTGGTTCCCTACACATACATACACAATGTATATGTGTAGGGAACCATACATTACAAATTATACAATGTATATGCATAATCCTACTAAAATTATAGAAAGTTTGTAAGAATGTATGGATGGATTTTGATGAAACAATCACAATAATATAGCTTATTATCAGATTCTCATATAGGCTACTTTTTACCGCGGAAAATCCATGATAACGCGAATTTATAGATAACGTAAAAACGCAAGCGAAGCTGTCGGCGGATCGTCTAGTTTTTTTTATAAATGCTCGTATTTTAAATAATAATCTATTCAATAATGAGTCCAAAAACATTTGCGCATTACGGAAACACAAACTTTCACACTTTACATTTATTACTCACGAAACTGGAGTTTTGGGTAATTATAAAATTTAATATCGCTTTATATTAAATTTCATAATGTGCTCAGTTTACGAGGTGATGTATTGTTATGCTGACAAGTCGGGAGTCAGCCGTGTTATATTGAACGGTGATGTGTTATTCACCTCACTGAAGTATTTCAAACGTAAAATTTTGCCAAAACAGTCATCATCATCATCACCCCTATTAACGTTCCCACTGCTGGTACATAGGTACTTCTCTCTTGATAATAGAGATTAGGCCTTAATTCACCACGCTGGCCAAGTGCGGGTTGGTGAATGACACAGCATGTCCTTCAAACTTTTCAAAGTTCTCAGTTCATGCCGGTTACCTCTCGATGTTTGCCAACACGGCTTTTAATAACTATGTAGTACCTAGAGTAATTGCCCTCATACATTATTTCACAATTGGTTGGTTTAAAATAACTGAGTTTTCGACAATGTTAACGAGGGCAGCTGTCCCAAGAAAATAGTTCCTTTACCGTTTAATTTCTTAAGTTGGACACTTTAATCGCAAATAGAAGGGCTCATTCAGAAGATATATTCGCGAGTAATGGCCCTTGAAGTTGATTGCAGTTCCTTAGAACCGTCATACTACAGCAGAGAGGATATATTAATTAATGTACTAGTAAGTATCTGTACTAGACTATACTAATACTATAAAGCTGAAGAGTTGGTTTAATAACAGGAACTGCTGGTACAATTTGAAATATTATTTCCGTGTTGCATTGTACATTTATGGAGGAAGGCTAATAATTGAGGTGTGTGTGATAATAATTGAGTATAAATAGCCGCCTTCAATAAATCATAAGTTATCTCATTTAACATGATGTTATTCAAAATACAAAAAACTTATTACAGAAAACATCTGGTAAAATTTTAAAAAACTTTCAGCTCTTGATAAGATGTAAAAAGAATATTTTCTAGAACATTATTTTTCTTGTCTTTGAGACCTTATCAAGATTCTTATGAGAAAAAATATGGATTCTATAAGACAATGGAGCTTCTGCAAGTTCCAGTAAAAGTAAATTAGCTCTCAGCTGAGCGGAGATTCAAGATTAGCCGAACTGAGACCTCGGATGATTTTCTTATAGATATTCGATTTCTGGCTTCAGACTGCGAAGTTTTAGATAAAATATAATCATAATAACATAAGTAGCCCCGCTCCAGTTACAAAATTTAGATAATTTCTCCAAACACGTTTCTTAATTATCCTAAAATATTTATAGGCTAGACTTTTAATCATATCCTTTTAATGTTAAATAATTTAGACTGGTGCGCAAGTTTACATTTCTAAAAATATAATTTGGGCTGTATTTTAACTCCATATGCTAAACAACAGCTGTGTGCAATCTACACAATGCATACTAATGCACAATTTAGCCAAAAGGCCCATTTCGGGCGCACATTCAAGTAAAGACGAAATTTACTTTTTAAACTAATTTTACTTACAAAGCTCTCTTAGCTCTCATACCACTCTTGATGCATTAGACTTTGAGCATAATTGCTGTCTGTTCAAAAGCCGTTCATAATAGGTAGTAAGTAATACCTATAGTATCGCTTAGAGTCATACTAGCTCGGGTACCTTATTAAAAAAACATTTCTGTTAAATCACTCTGCATATTAAAAAAAACCTCATCTTAATCTATTACGTACTTTTAATGGTGACATAAGGACGGACAGACAGTGTTTCCCGATAATGCGATTTGGCGCTTAACGACAAAGGTTTGTTTTTGGTGTTATAAAAACATACATCGATTAAATAACTGAGTTTTCGATACAATTACACGAGTAACTTTCTGCATCAAACTTTTAAATCAATGGAAAGTTTGCTCGTTTTTTGCATCCGTTTGTTCGCAATGAACGTGATTATTCAACCTCTGTGGCGCAACTTATCTCCTGGCCGGAAGCCGGGTTAAATCCTGCACGATGCTGATTTGTAGGTGTGGTCCGGTGGTAGGGCCTTCTTTGTCCATTCCTAGTCTATTTTCATAAGGTTTTTATTTATTACGTTGGTGGAACGTACGTTTTTACTGTGTTCTTGTTTTGAATTGCGTTTAGAGTTATGTTGATAATGTGTTTGGAATTGTAAATTACGAGTACTGTATACTGTTGGGAGTAAATTTTAAGTTTAGTAAAGTAAACTTTCGATTCACTAACCCTTAAACAAGTAGATTAATTTGCCGAAAGTATTTTAGATATTTATTTTAGACAGGTTTTTTTAAACATTCTTATGCAAAAAAATGGTGTGCCAACATTAACTTAAACGAAGTCGAATGGATAGAAGTTATACTATTAATAAAACATGCAGCTATGACTTGCGATTTATCTAACGAACCTTAAAACTTAGCATAACGGGTAAAGTATTACCATTTGGGCAATCCAAAAACAGCTTTTTCCCATTACCCGGCCTTCCACATCAAGAGGTCAGCGCATTTTTCTCTCAAATATTCGTTTTGGGGTATTACTCAAAAAAAATCCGGCAAGGGCTGGTATAATCCAGTATTTTCCGGAAAAGTGCGGACACGGGGTGGGCGGGGCATCGCAGTGACAAATGGTCAGTCGGGATGATGCCATTGACAGTAATGGGGTTGCTGCTATGGGGTGCTTAATAAAACCTCCCGGGTGTAGTTAGGTACGAGCTTGTTGGGAACTTTACTTGAAATTCCGTTGTACTGAAACTGAAATGACGGTTGTAAGCATCAGCTGTTGTGCAATAGTTTTTGCAAAGCGCCGTGGAAAATGTTAATTAGTAAAATTACTAATTAATTAATTACTTTTTGTTAATGTATTAACTTAATTTGTCAATAATTTGAGTTAAACTTAACTTCAAACCGTGTTCAAATTTTTTTTCTGTTTTAGGAGGAGAACTCATTTAGTGAAGTTTCATGTCTTCTGAGGATAAAATATTGTTTTGTAACAAAACCGTATAGAACAGACTAGCAACGTGAAAGTTTCATTTTAGCGCAGGCCGCAATCTGAAAAACTCCCAACTTTAAAGTCACATTACAAAAACACAGATTAGGCAATAGTTACCAAGCCTCCGAGCGTTGTCCTACTTTTTAACTAATTCGTTTCTGGGGCGTGTTTTGTAAAAAGTGTACTTTGCGACACATGGGTTATCTTGTAAATGGTGGGGTAAAAGCCTCAGGTAAATTACTTCGCGACCCTTATTTGAAGGTTCATCTTTGGCATAATAAATTAGTTCGTCATAGTACCTTTGCTTATATTTATTTATCCACTACCTTACCTTTTGGGAGGGTAAAGTGTAAGGGAACAAACACATACTTTTCGAGGAGATTAATTAGAGTATTTTGTATGAACATTAATGTCTAAAAAAAATTGTGAGGAAAATCGTGAATTGGTTACAGACGTACTAACGAGTTATTCGAAAAAGACATTAAGCTGAGAAAAGGAATCTAGTTTTTATCTATCCAATTATAGCCAAGGCAGTTAAGCGTCCTGCATAGTATGGCTTTAAAGTTGATGACGTTATATGACAGTACGGTAAGATGGATTTTGTGGTTTTACTTTGGGGCTACGGGAAATTAGCAACTATACCACAAAAACAATGTTTTTATCGTTCTCCACAGAATCAATAAATGAAACAAACAAACAAACCGGAACCGGAACAGTATGGCGGATATGCAAATGGCGTCCGGAAACATAATCTCCAATTAATATCCCAACGAATCTCTCGTTTTCCGTTTGAAGCATTCATTATTTTATGCAGCTAGAACACATAAAATGAAAATGTTTTTAAAATTTTAACCATGATTTTTTTTCTCTATTACAGATCACAGATCTGTGTTCTGCAGTATGTACTTGACTGAGTGTTTTAAATGCATATAATATGTTTGCGGCTTTGACTGCGTTATAATGAATTTTTCTACGGTGAAAAGTAAAGAAAACAATAAATAGGGTTACTATACATACTATATTGTTTCCTTTCAAACATTCCATATCAGCTAACGCGCTTTATATACTTACTGATTTATAACGGTTTGTTCATGTTATATTTAAAATTTGTTTATTAATTATTTTATAAGTAATGTTGTAATTTCAAACATATTTTGTTCCATTTTATATAGTGACTGTCATTATTTGTTATAACCATAAATAAAATCCGTCATTGGTTTATTTTATTATTTGTTTGTTGTTATCTTATTTGTAAAATATTTATATCTGTGCACAATAAAGTATTTTTGATTTTGATTTGATGTTTAAGAGCTGTGGATTTTATGACAAGATTAAAATTCATTTTGCCGCAGAAGTTGTTATGGCTCACGTTCGCCGTATAAATCCACACGTTCTAATTCTTCGTAACCGTACGTTGTTCTACGCTTACGGAATAAGTAAGGACGTTTAGTTTTTTACGACTGTAATGAAATAAAGCATAAATTAATAAGCATTCATTTCAAGACAATTTATTCAAACCCGCGCTGGTGGTGAATTAACGCTTTGTCGGTAGAGCCGTCAAGAGAGATGTCTCTCTGTCCCAGCAGTGGGACAAGTGGGGAAAGTATGCACTATTTAGAAAAAAAGATGTCTTGAGCCAATAGTCACACTTAGCGTTCTTCGATCGCCATTTTGATAACTTTTGACCCAACGTCTTATTTCGTCCATTTAGTTACAACAGTATTTAGACATCACGTAAATATTTGTCAAGGGATTCACAATATTTATCCCCACGCATGCATATGTACGAGTGACATACATAATACATACAAAATAAATTATGAATTCTGTCATAACATACCGAATTGAACCGTCAGATAAATCCGATGAATATTTCATAGAGGCTGGTATGGGACGTAAATATCCCATACATCCCTTTCAAGATACAAATATGGGGTCAGATCAGATCTTTTACAACTACTATTTCATATAAAACTGTCTCTTTTAACGCTTATTTTTATGGTAAAACAAATTGTTTTAAATTACAGAACTGTTTCCTAAAAAAAAAGAAAAATTTGGTACCTTTAATACTTTTTAGTTGTATTTATTGAAGTATTTTTTTATTGCCAAGCACTAAGCCACGTTTCTCATGTACCTACTAATACTTTGCCAGTTATAATAATATTAGTGGAGATGAGATACATTAAATAATTACAAAACATCATTATAATAACATCATATTTACATCAATTTTCCTTGAAATTTTTATTTCAATTCTCAAATGTTGCAGAAAATGATTTCCATAGCAACCTTTCGAAGCCTTCGGTGTTTTACAACTCCCGTTTAGTGGTCAAGAATCTCTAAAATCGCCCGTAAAAATCTATACTTTACCGGATAGCACGCAATTTAGAATTTTACTACGCTTTTTACTGGCACTCGTTTATTATAAACTTTATGGTGGCATAAAGCGTAAAATAATGTCGCAGGTTCCATCTGAACAGCTGGTTTACATAACTGTGAAAAATGCAACTATTAACTCGACAGTAAGAAGACAAAATTTCACAAATAGCAATAGTATTATTTATGGTGTCAAATTAAATAATATAAATATAAATTGAACCCGTAAGTGGGACAACTACATATGTCCTACACCTTACTTTTTAATATAAAACGAGTTTTCGTTAAATTTATCTAGATATTCGTTTAAAATTATACTTATTTAGTAGGTATTTATTTATAAATTTGCGAGAAACGTTGCAGCGTGTTTTACAAGACTGTATTATATACATCAATGAACCAGCTGACTTTATGCAGCTGTATAAATATCGTATTTATATTCCCAGTTGCAGTAAAAACGCTTTCAGGCGGTCTAACAGCGTTATAACTGGAATATTGCATTAGCGTACCGCCGTCTTACAATATTTATCATCTCATTATATACTTACTACTAATTATAAACCTGATAATGGTATTGCGTTGATGTTAAGTTTAGGGCCCTGTTAGGTGAAATTATTAATAAAATGTGGGAGATTTAAATGTAAATTTTATAATAAACTGCAATATCTTGTTTTGTACCTTTACTTCTTATCCTTATTATAGTGACCTGGCTTAACTTAATGGTAACCTGGGTAAACAGGTTAAAAATGTTATACTCATTTAATTTTTTGTGACTGATTTCAGACTAATGTTCATACATATCCCTATCATGTAATACATACATGGAGCTTACCACGGGGCTAGATGTTGTTGTGTGAATTGTCCAGCAATATTAATTTATGTTAAACTGGCAAAATAAAATAATTTGATTCACGAATTGAAACAAAGAAATTTGTTTACGGGATAATCTGTTATTTCAATACGGCATACTAATTTAACAAAATTTAACAATACGTCCAACATCCGGTAATATTTTTCAAACGAACAAAACATTTTCCTAATAAAAGATGAGTCCTTTGTTTTGAATGTGCAATACGAAAGTATTCACGAGTGTATCCGCTGTCTGCTCGGTTCATTAGTTCTTGAGACAGAAGAGGGAACTCAAAGTAAAATGAAAGGGATAAAGTCTTATATTTCATGAATTACGGAAGTGTTTCAGAGTTATCATTGTTAAAATATTTATGGACGATTATTGTTTGATATTATCTTAGTTTTTCCTAAGTATAAACTAATATATCTAATAATTGAATAATGTGCTTAATAAAATCTCTGGCCACGTGCGGGTTGGTGAATGACACAATGTCCTTCCAATTTATCAAAGTTCTCAGAACATGCGGTTACCTCACGATGTTTGCCTTCATCGTAAGATCACGTGTTATCAGAGAGCACATCAATATTTCTATAAAAATAATCCAGTGGTGCGTGGCGGGGTTTGAACACTTTGAACCCACGACTTTTGGAATGAAAGTCAAATGTGCTCCCACTTAGCCAATGCGGCACGGTGATAGAATTATTGGAGGAGTGTTGGAGTCTACGTCGACGCGAGCAGATTACAGCTTAATGTTATTAAAGTCTAGGCTTTCGATGTCTGCTGTACAATATTAGACAACGACTTTCACTCTCGGGACTTGCAGCTATTGATCAGACTTTATGGCTATCAGTTGAGTCACATCACATCATTTCAAAAACCGATATTACATCGCAATACTGGATACAGGTATCCCCAATATAAACCAATAAATGACTTTTTAATAATCGCCATGTTTACCTGGCTGGCTGCTTATTTAGATACTAGATTTAATACAAAAAATGTATTAAATCTAGTTATGATTTATCACGGTGTAAATGAGTATGGAACCTTTACATCAGTTTTGTCTGTGTGCATTTCTGCGTTTCGTTTGAACCCCTTTAGTTGCGGTGAAAAAGATATAGTTTTTTTTGTCATTCCGAGCAGTACTACTGGGCAGTAGGACAGCATGATATGAGCTTTTATAATGGTAAAGTTAATCATACTCGTTGGTTTAAATAGCAGTGATAGATACTATAAACTTCAAGGCATAATAGGCATCCTACAAAGAGTAAGTTACTCCCAAACTGAAACTCAACTTTAAAGACTCAAACTCGTCTAATAAACCGTTTTAAAATTCCAGTCACCGGCGCAGAGCTTGAAAATTTTCACCCATTTCCCAAGAATAGATTTCTTTTCGTAGACAAATACGAGCTACTGTGCATCCGTGTGTTCTCAAACTAGAGAAAAGCAGATTTTGTCTTTCATACATAGTTCAGGTAAATAAAATCTTTGAATTAATTACCGCTGGATTATTATTTATTGTTAAGCCATGTTAAATTTTATAAGCTTACTAACAGAGAATGTAACTATAAAATCGGTCCAGCCGTTATAGAGATGAGCGCTAACAAACGTGTCAGTGTTTATACTAAGGAATATGACCTTTATACACCTTTTTAGGGTTCCGTAGCCGAATGGCAAAAACGGAACCCTTATAGATTCGTCATGTCCGTCCGTCCGTCCGTCCGTCCGTCCGTCCGTCCGTATGTCACAGCCGTTTTTCTCCGAAACTATAAGAGCTATAAAGCTAAAATAAATTGGTAAATAGATGTATTCCGTGAACGTGACGTGAGACTCTTCCAAAGTGGAATACAGAGTGTCCCCCCCCCTCTAATTTCTAAAATAAGAGGATGATAAATCTAGAAAAAATATATATTGTACATAACCATAAAAACTAACAACGAAAATTGGTTTGAACGAAATCTATCAAGTAGTTTTTTTATAATACGTCATAAACTATTTCATGAAGCCTACATGGGCGAGTCCGACTCGCACTTGGCCACTTTTTAATTACTTTTATTAATAACAAAACTAAATGTTTAACGAGATTAATTTATTTACACACCAATAAAGTGAAAACCATTTACACGAGTTACCCAATTGAATTTGCGGAACCACTACCGAAACACGTTTATTTAATTTGACACGACACTGAGTGCTTTCACGATCATTCATTCACAGCGTCAGTCATCCACGTGACCACTCATACAAGTCCAAAGTGGTCCTCAGGTGAATAAAACCGAGGTCTCTAAGCCTTTGTTGGCAAATGCACTTTTGGGGTTTTCAAGGCTCTCGCCGATAATCCTTGTGGAAAGCTTTTCGTCTGAATGTGAGCAGAATTTTAGAAGGATAGGTTTTTGTGGTAAGTAATGTGCTCTCTGAATACAAAGAATAACTTCAGTAATGGTTAATAAACTAATGTTTCAGTTTGAAAGGTCGAAAACTTAGTTCTTGGTAAGGTTTAGAAGCTTTTATATTTATATAGTATTTATATATGTATTTGTGTAGAGTGTGCCCTTTGGAATAATTTAATGAAAAAGAGTTATAAAATAATAAATTACGAATAATTAAATAAAGAGTATGTATGCGTTTTTTTTCTAAAATATCTTACCCTGCGGTACGCCAGTTTGATATCCATCTTAGTCCATACCTGTAACAAATAATTTAAGATAAGTTGGTTAATTTAACACTGGATTAAACCTATAACGCCTTCTTTTAAAGTAATCCATGCAAAATCTGAGATCTAATTAAACAAATAATACTTTAAATGTAAATATAGATTGTAAAAGAGAAAATAAAGTCTTTTAGTTCAATTATTTTCTTGACAAATTATGAAACTTTTAAACAGCATCTCAGTTACTCTAAATACAATTCAACGCGTGAAGCAACACACAGGAGAAATCAAAATAACGTGCAAGTCAATAATTGAATGCTCTCTGATTGGCTAGTTCATATCACGTTCGATAATGTCATGTCCGGTCGTGTCACGTGGTCAATTTCCGCGCCAATTTCCTATGCAGTCGCCCGTCATTCTAGATGGGGGTTTTGGGGAAGACGTTTTCTTGGAGAGGAAGTTGGGATAAAATACAACGTTTATATATGAATAAGGCATATTTCTTTATAACCTCATGTTAATAAGTTTTTTATAATTCATTTATGTTTTTTTTTGAGGCGTACTTAGCTGAAGTATAATTAAAGACTATTAAATAGTAGCAAGATCGATTTCATAAAAAATCTTAACCAACAACAACAACCAACAACTCAGGTAAATATAAAAATACACAAAAATAATAAATTGACTTGAAAACTTATTCATCCGCGACACAAGATGGCTGCCATTAAAACTTCTTTTATGCGCCATTATTCGCCTTCGATAAATTAATTGAATTTTCAACTTCACGATCTTGGGGCTATTCATAATTCTCATAACTTTGCTTCAAACATCGTAAATTATGCGTGATTGACTTTTTTGTACTAAAAGCTTCCATAAATATTGTGATAACAAAATCATACAAATATAAAAATATTACTTATACCAAAAAATTATGTAATAATGGATAAAATAAACGCAAACAAAGTCGCCAGTAATTGTTATATCGAATAAAGCCATGAACAGCTAGTTCTTATAAAACACCATTTCCTACATTAAAAACTGAGACACGCAATATGGTAGTTAATTAACCCTGTCGGAGCGGCGCCCGCAGTGCAATATCCGGACGTCTCTTCGATAACTCGTGCAAGCCGGATAATAGCACACCCGGGTAAGACGCATCGTTTCTCCAGCATATGGTGCGGTACTGGATAATAACCGATACTTTTATTAAACCGGTAAAATTATAAAATATCTCTCGCCAAACGTTAACAACCAAGCGATAACTTAACCTTTCAGAACTTCGCAAACTCGTCCCCAAAACACCAAGTTTTTGTTTATAATATTTTCCTCAATAACGCAAAATGCTTTAACTTTTACCGTTTCTAGAATCAGGGGTATCAATTGCATGATCAAAGAATTCACAAGGGGCGTTGAAATTGAGTCGTGTATTCAAGGAAACTTTTATCTTTACTTCATTATATTTTATTCCATTCGCGAAACTTCAAAGGTTCCTCTAGAAAATGTATTTTTAACTCGGAAATTGTATATTTACCGCGAGATTGGCGCTATACCACTTACAACTTGAATCCAGTTTGTGAGATGAAAGAATTTAACGTAATTTTGTTAGCTTGTGCTAAAATATTCAGTTTAAATCTTCTTTCCATTTAGCTTTACTCTTTGTGGATTAAAAGGAGAGTTTATGTGTTGATTTTTAAAAGTAAAATAATTGTTTAGAATTAAAATGTTTCAATAGGAATAAAGATTTTCGTTTGGATGTGCATAATTATGTTTTTTGCAAAGAACACCTAGAACAGGCCATATAAAAAGAAAGAAAGAAGAAATTTAAATAATCAAAATAAATCATAATACACAATAAAGGCTAAAAATATTTGTGCCTGTACAAATCTTACATTATATAGTATCGTATTTTCCTTTATCTCGTAGGTAATGAGATTATTTCTGAATCAAAGAAAAACCCGTAGATTAAAGGCGATCGAATTACGTGTAACCAGGAAATGCAGATAATCACGTGCTCGAATAACCGGATAAACTGGTGGAATCTGCTAATGTATTCACTTCACGCTCAACGACAACCGGTAAAATCCGTGAAAGTTGAAGATATGCCCCGGTTAATCTTACCGGCCTTTGATTTATGACCAGTATTTTTTGTCCGAATGCTAATTTTTAACACAAACAGACTAGCGGTTTGTTAGGATTAATTATTGTATCCGGAATCTTTTTATATCTTTTGGTTTTAAATACTAAGGGTAGTTTTATTTTAATTTGTCGTGGGTTGGCGTGTCTTGATTACCTTGCAGCCTTTTTCGAGATGTCCTTGTCAAGATTTAATTATCTTGACAAGGACATCTCGAAAAAGGCTACTTAGATGACCTGTAGCCTTCTTTTCTCCCTCAAATATTTATGAACATAAAGCATAGACAATATCCAAAAACGTAATGAATAAAATCCACATATTTGACCTGGTCAGTGACATTGTGTTTTTGACCGAGAGGGAGCGAAATGTCTTTGTTTCAAGATTTTATTAAAAAATGGGACAACAATTGATTGAAGTCGAAGTATTTAACGTTTATTAGTAACTATTGTAGTATTGTTATTTATACAAGTGAAGATTTAACGAATGATAGACTCTACGCAGTAATATGCCGAAGGTGCCTAAGATATTGAACATCAAATAGAGATGTATTTTGAAGTTTGGCATAAGATCCGGCTTGTAAAGACGGCTCAATTTGCCAGAATATCAGGTAACCCTGCTTAATTGAAACCTTACGCCAAAGTTCATCCATTGTTTCATGGTTTATTACTTGGCTGTTTAATTGGTTTACCCAAAATGTTCCTTTGTATTAGAATATGGCATTTAATTGTGTTATTATTATACTAATGCGTATTTCTAGATTTGATACGGAATTGACTTATGTATGTAGGTACCTATATCACAGCATTTTCTAGTAATTTTTGACAAATAGTCAAATTTGGGAAATTTAGCCTTCAGTGCACGCTTATTGCAAAGGCGATCGAGTAATACAGATATTTGTTTAATATTTGTATTGTAAAACCTATGAATCCACTCATTTCGCATTATGGCGAGCGTTGTGCTGACTAAACCAAGATAAATGCTACCGCTGCTAATAGGAGCTAAAGGGTCATAAATCAATAAGAGGAAATGGTTACATGGGTTTTGATCCCGAAAGTATTTTGGAAAACCGAATAGGAATGTTTGCCAAATTTTAGTAACGAGCATTAGTTAATAATTGCCTACGTTTACAAAACAAATCTAGTAAAAAGTTAAAAACAAACTACTTCGAACATGATAATATTTGATTAAAGTATTGGACATCTGTATTAATTTATAGCAATAATAGGGTTTATCCAGATAGGTAATATTTTATATCCATGATGCGTCATGATTAATCGATTTTCAGGTACACATACATACCTATAAGTCAACTAACAAGCTTGCATATTCATGAGAGCAATAATACGTTATAAACAGAGCTCCGGCTTTCGCTAAGGCTTTAATCCGTATATCCGGGTACTAATAATATGCGCGGCACGGCAGCGCTGGGTGAGGTAGCGCTATAACCCGGTTAAGCTTTACGTTTGATACTTCGATTTAAGCTTTAGTTATTGGATATCGTTGCTCTGTTGAAAACCGCGAAAAAATAATTAAACCGGAACAAAATAACCGGATAAAAATATATTATCAATCATGGCCGAAACGTTATATAAATGATAACAACACTAAACAAGCAAGGTAAAATTCGGTTTACTAACATGAAACGAAACACCCGGATATAAAAACCCGGATGAAAGCACCGTAGTGTTAATTGAGATGTCGGGCTGTTAGTCAAGTTGGAGCAAGCGACAAGCATTCCGTTTGATTCGGACACGACCACAGCGACTGTCATTTGCACTGATGACCGCCAGAGGGACGAACGGTTGAAAGCTTTGGTAAATAGTGGGACTTTACTGGGAATTTAGCTTCGTGACTTGCCAATAGCGAATAGGATTAATGGAAATTGTATGAGAAAAAACATTAAGCTGTTGTGTGAACTGTCCAGCAATATTTATTTATTAAGGTCATTAACTGAATAGACATAAACTAGACTGTAAAAATATATTGTGGATACGTACACGTCTAAAATGATGATGATGGCGGTAAGAAATATTTTCCATTACACATAAAATCAACAAATTAGGTACTATCGAGAAAATATATTTACTTTTAAAATAGTCATGCATATACCACAATGCTACAAGTTCTTTGATTTCAGTTTTCAATATTATATTGACTTGTAATTAAATTTTTATGAATTTTGTAACTTTAAATAATAAAACTTGCAAGTTACCTTAAGTTATCAATTTAAAAGAACATATTAATTCATTTATTTTTTAAAACAACATTGATTGTTTCGTATAATTAAATTTTCTAGAGATTTTTTATAGAGAAAATGACATCCGTTCATTGTTTTAGGGTTAGCAAAGAAAATACGTTGGCTGGTTTCAAATTGAAAGCGCTGTCACTTACACTACCGGCTGGAATGAAGCATGGCTGATTGCTCCTTCCATTCATTGTTTATGAATCTAGTAAAAATTAAGGAGTATTCTCTATGCGTAGTGAATTTAGTGATATCGTCTGCTCATCGAATTTAATTTAATTCAAGGGCTTCTAATGACAGTTCCTTAGCCTTCGTACTATAGAAAGCCGAAGTGAAACTTGTATAACTACGTGACTCGGTCTTGTCTGATTCCGCAAGGGACACAGATATGAATGTGTTGAATAAAACTTCGCTGAGGCCCGTGATTGTGATAAAGGGACGGATAGAGGCCGGTCCGGTTGGGTATCATTGTTGAGGTTTTTAGACAGACAAAATACCTAAGATTTGTTTGATATATTTTTAGGACTGATGCCTAGCTGTTTGCGGGAGTTGAATAGTAAAGTAAATCTAGAATATACCTAATACCTACATAGTTGAAGTCCGGATAGATACTACCAATGCATGTATCAATCAATTTAGTGACTCAGTGGCTTAGTGGTGGTGCGCTCGCTAGATAACCCTCCCGGGTTAGAGGTTGATTTCCATCTGGGTTGTCATTTTTATTGCTAATTTTCTTATTATGTTTACATTGATATTGTTGATTAGTAGTTATTATAACAAATCAAGGCTGCGGATTCTGATGATTATTTGTCCTTCAAACTTTTAAAAGTTCTCAGAACATGTCGGTTTCCTCACGATGTTTGCAACACCGTTAGAGCACGTGTTTTTAAAGCACATAAATTTTACTACAAGATAAATCCGAATTAAAGCTTATACGGCTCCAATAAGTAGGTTACGCAGAAACTATGATACAGTTTCTGCGCTATTGGAATACCCATCTCCCTTAACCAACTGAACTTTATAAAACTAACAGCCTGCAATAAAAAACAAAAGCAATATCCCTGCAAAAATCACTCCGAACTAACTATAAACGGCTCTCTTCACTTCGGAGTAGCAATCTCAGTTGGCAACTCCCCGTTCTGTTTACCATACGAAACTATTTATCTAGTTCCAATGGGGCACTAAAATGTTCCAAGTTAAATTTTACACTTGTTGAGAACACAAATAAATCGGACGATTTAGACGCTGTACTTGTGGAGAAGGACCTTTAGTGCTAAGCTTAAGGCTGGTAAATAAAAATAGGGTTGGCTGAGCTAAATGTTTTTAAACTGTTTCCCTTTCAAAATTTTCGTGAGTTACACTATTCATTTTATAACAATGGGTTTTAACTGTGTTTGCTTTTGCTAATTGTACTAAAACATTACACTTGGCCTGTGTTTAATGTACAGAATATTCCTTATTGTACGGGATATTCCTATACAACACGCGGCATGTCCACAGATCGACTAACGAAGGGTCGGACGTCCACCAACAAGATGGACATGGACAGATGATCTTGATCTAGATGCTGGTTCACTTTTTAATGAAATGTCCAAATGTCCGATGCACGATGGCTGAAATGACGATGATGATTTTATACACTACTTATTGAGAAAAAACAATACCTAGCGTCATGGCCGCTACTAAACTAGTTTTCCTTAGACTCCCGTGAGGCAAGGTATGAACTAGCTCAATATTTCAACAGCAAAGGACGGCGGACGACAAGCTCCCGTCCTGATTGCAGGCTTTAGACGATAATTTAGATCGAACAAATGCTGGATTAAGATTTTCAGTGCCTTAGTAAAGGTGGAAATACTTTTACGGGAAATAAAATACGAGTATTTGTGTAGCTGAGTTGGCTTTCAGAGTTTAATGGCAATCGGGAATATAAAGAATGAATCAATATTGGATGAGCTTTTACAATATTCGACTTTTACTCCAAAGGTCTTAGATTCAAATCTTGTAGCGTACATTAGTTTTAACTTTAGCCTTTAACAAAAATAATTAATTAGAAAACCTTAACATTAATTATTTTATGTTTAAAGCAGATTTTTGTTTTATTTGCTATTGCGTATACTCATGCCTAAGTGTGATATGATTTAGGGTGATATAATTATATGCTACAATGCCATATATAGACACACATAGCGTATACAACGCACCTTGTTTACTACGCTACAAGATGAATACAGCGGGAGCCATAAAACATTGCAGTGCTTTAAAAAAGGTGAAGACTTAAAATACATTTTTTCAAAGATCACAAAACTATTGTCCTAACAACAATACTGTCTGCAAATGGCTGCAAAGCTAGAACAGCTCTGGCCCGCGGCAAGGCTTTTATGAAGCGAATGCGATGGAAACCTATCACAAAATAATACTAGAAAATACCGGTTAGTTCACTACCCTCTAAAAAGCCTAGTTCGGACTAGACGAGTATTTTGGTCGAGTACCGAGTAATTTAGTAGCTAAATGTGTCTGAATACCAAAAAATTTGTCGAGTAGGTTAGAAAATTATTAAGTGGCACATAAATATTTTCTAACTACTCGACACATACGTGGTAATTGGTAATTTTGCACTTATGCGTATTTACAGTCTCCTACTCTTAAAAAAAATAACATTGCGATTTCTAAATTCTGCCAAATAAGCTCGAAGGTTTAGCTAATTTTGTTGCCAGATTCATAAAACTCACTTAAAGTAAAATTGTTTGTTTCCGCAACATTTAAACTAAGTACAGAACCCATTTACATGAAGATGCAAAGTCAGTTAAAAAGAGATTCTCAAAATAAACGAAGCAATCACTATGGTCATTCGCAATCCACACTTTCGAACATTACTAAAAGCGCTTACGTATTTACGAGAGAAACGTCCCATTTTACGGTACCCTAAAAAAGCCATATTACTTAGAAGATAGAGTTGAGGCGGAAGGACGGAAAACGAGTGGTCAATTTTAATGAAATTAGAAATTTATTATTAGCATAATTTAGCAAATTCATCATCATAATTTATTATAGGATTTTCATTTTTTATGAGGATGCATTCACAGGTTAAGCATTGTGTAGACCTTAATAACTACTTATAACTAGACTTAATATAGATAAATGCTCACCTAATTTAGGTGATGTGGTGTGGTAAAGGTGGCTATTCTTAGGCCACTACGGCTGGCCTCAAAGATTACCAGCTATTTCATATAAGAACACTTAATAATACAATAATGGTTTTGTTTTTGCCATTTGCCCACGGAACCCTAAAAATGAGGTCGGATATATTTTTGATCTATCCGTCTATCTCTCTCATCCCTACTACCCCAGTCACGCCTTTTCGAAATTACAAAATGCGTTTTGTAACGTTACCAACGTTACCGTAACGTTAAAGTCACATAAATTGGAACGTCTATTAACTTTTTACGATTGTGAGATATCTGTAAGGGATCGCAATATTGGAGGCCAATGATTTGACGGGTAATAGTCGGGTGATAAAATGTTATTGGGAATGGCTGTGCGATTGGAACTGTACCATTCCTGCGGAGTACTTACATCTACATTACATACACATCATTGGCAATGTGGTTAAGGCATAGAGATAGTAACATGCCATCGACAAACTCTGTGGCGCAGCGGGCGAAGGGCCGCCTGCGACGCAAGAGGTTAGATTCCCGCCTTGAGATAAAAACCTTATAGCAAAATTTTCTAGTACTAGAATTTATTTCAAATCTCAGTCATAGTCACCACAATATGACTCTTTAGAGACTAAAAAGTAATCTTCCATTCCAATTTGGAACGAACGAAATATTAAAGGATTGAAATCTACAAATAATTTTGAGAGGAACGATTAGAAGGATCATTTAAAACTCATATTAAATTGGCACTAAGCACGCTATCAAGTCCAGCTTCATAATAGTCCTATCAACCAGCAAATACGTAGTACCGTACTAACACGTATATCTACAAGCGGCAGATGACTGCGGACCGTGATCAGTAACACAAGCTGCTTTTAAATAAAGCATTATCCAAATCGGTTCAGCCAATAGCAAGTTTAAGGTAAGAAACATTATTTATTTATTTATTACATTTGGAAAGCCATCAGCTACAGGTGTTATCTTAAAAATCTATAATAGTAACAGTAAGCTAATAACAGGCCTTCACTTATATATTCACCTATATTATATATATTTATTATAATAAAATAATTGATTAAAATTTTAGAAGCAACATCAAAGGTTTATTTACATAAACTATTGAATATTTTTTATATTTATAGAAATTATTATGCAGTTGACCAAGTGATCATTCGAGGATAGTAACACTTAAAACACTATGCGAGTCAATATAAGACTAACATTAGAAAACTATAACTAAACTGAAGCCAGAAACTAGGATGTAAGATTATTATATAGCTAAGAAGCGTAGGTAATATGATAGGGTTTATCTAATTTATCCCAAGATAAGTAAATAAGGTGAGTTGAGGACCACAGTTCTATGCCATCTATCTAACCAGTAGGTACGTCATTACAGACACTTGGAGTGCGTCCAGAACACGCTGTGCCATCAAATTGTGTCGATAAGGGACTTCGAATGCACGATATTATAAACTTTATGTTTACAACCTCTTTGAGGTTTCTTTATTAGGTTTTAAGTACCTTCTTTTCATATTTCGTACGGTTAAGGGTGTGTATGTGTGTGTGTGTGTGTGGTTTTAAAATACGTCATTCGCTGTCAGATTGGTTTTTATTTAGATGAATATTCTGTATCAAATGATTTTAGGTATAAAAAAACTTGGTATTATTTATTTGTATGTTAAGTTAACATAGAGACATATTATTTAAATAACCAAAATTTTTAAATTAAGTTAACATAGAAACATAATTATTTAAATACCAACATTTTTAAATGTGAAAAGATAATGGGGTCACAAAACTACGATATTTTAGTAACGTTATTAATACACTTTACACATACTTAGGTAGTCTACCATAGAAAAGAGGCCACATGCATAAGCAAGGGATAAAAAGCTCATTCGAAAAAAACAACTAGAATTCAATCAAGTGAAATTTTACTCATGAATGATCAAACTTATTAGAAGACCTGCAGTTTGCAGATACACACTTACAATGTACACTTGTAATGTATATGTTGAATTACAAATGGCCACCGCAGGATGCTTAAAAAGGCAACTAACATAGGTATTTTAATTTTAATGATATAATTCTAAATGACTTGTAGTACCAACCTATCTCTTACGCTTACAGCATTATGACGTGAAACCAACAAAAGGGATTTAGATCACGCGGCCAAGAAAAACCACCTAAGGATACAATTTATTTGAAAAGCTCAGTTTTCACTCAAATATTATATATTTTCCAATGCATTACATTGTCTCTTTGACAAATATGAGCTTAGAAAATAAACGGCTCGTGCAAAGGATTCAGCAGATAAAGATCCACAGCCCTACTTCAAAACAATTACTTAAAAGTACCACTTACGTTTAATGTTACCTAACTGAAACTCGTAAAATACTGTGTTTTAATTGTTTAATACTCTGTCGCGAGCGTTAATACAAAGTTGCTACTTTTAGGGTTACTCACTTCATTTGCTAAACGGTCGATGTCTTTAAAGAGAATGTTGCGAGTAAAATTCAATTATTTTCGGGTTTCGACTTCAGTGGCATTATCATTTGCCGAGAGCGGGACCGTCATAAAGCTAAGTAACTATTGTAGCGGTGCCCTAATGTACTCTTTGCACATGTTTACGGTTTTTTTTTATCTAGATTGGCTCAGCTTAACTTCGCATTTTCTACTAACAAAGCCTTCAGTTGTTGACAAATAATGTTCAGACATTATAAATCTTTTTTTCGTATACTCTTATCGTGCTCTTAACCGTACCTATACGTAATGATGAAATACACCGAGAGTAGTTCATCATAATCATTTTAGGCTTCAGATCCAATTTAAACAATTTCTTATTTAAATTTAATTCAATACCTACCCTCTGTATAAATTCATATAAAGTATCTACTCTTTCTTAGCCAGTTTTTAAGGATTCTCGGCTAAGCAGTAAAAAGTTAAAGTGTCTTAGCTACTTAAGAATTTTAAGTTAAGCTCTGGGCCTAAGATATCCGACATCAGCATTAATTTTATTCATAACTACGCGAGGATACCATGGATTTTATTCTATCGCTCTTTCTACTTAGCCGCTTTGAAATTTAAGGAGGTAAATGGTAATTTTTAAAACTGTTTCTGTTTTCTGAGGCTTAATTTAAGTCTTCTACAGGCAGTTACAAAGTCATATTTTCAGAAACTATGTTTTATCAGTCAAATTCATTGTAAGTCTACGAAATATATTTAGTCTATGTAAAACCATAACGAGTTTCATTATGGACCAAGAGCCTGTGATGGCCAGACCTTCCTTTAATTCACAAGCGTGAAAATTCTTTCATGTGTATGTCTAACATAGGTAAGAATAACCCCCAAACATGAAACCTGGATCGCGGTTACTTTGGGAGATACCAACCTTTTACCTGTTATCTCCCAAAGGAACCACGATCCAGGTTTCATGTTTGGGGGTTATTCTTACCTATGTTAGACATACACATAAAATAATTTTCACGCTTGTGAATTAAAGGAAGGTCTGGCCATCACGGGCTCTTAGGTTATTATTGTTTATCCCAGCACGCTTACACTGCACCAACATAACAAAAAAACAAGAAGCCAATAATAATGCACATCTTTACTACTTATATTTAATTTAAAAAAATACACTTAAGATTTCTAAATTATTAAAAAATGGTACATAATAGGAAAAATTACGTAGTGATCTTGTAATTTTTATATACCATTTTCTTATAATCATATCTTTGGTGTTGTTGACGTTGTATATCGTCTTATTTAGATTTTGGACTATAGTATTCTGTAACATATTGCACCGCAATGCAGTTTAGAACCCACTCGGAGACCGTAAGTCGTAGAACGCGCACTTTGCGTCGAAACCGATTAATGTTTTTTTGCCACGCAATCTTACCATAAAGGAAGGCGGCGGCAGGTTGTGTACAGTATTTGCGGTATGGGTTCCGTATCCATTATATTATAAATGGGAAAGTGTATGTGTGTCTGTCATTTACGGCAAAACATTATATATATTTATAAAGTAGTTAGATAAAACTAGGAGTAACTTATTTGTGGATGGTCTGAATTGGAATTACTAAAATTTGATGCACTTATTCTAGTGAGTCTTATACGCTTTATGAACAGGTTATATAAATATATTGTAATTAAATGTTGCTATGCGGATTGTCCATTGCATTCACTTTACTTTGTTAATAATCTTGCAGTTAGACCTCTTCTATACATCCTAGATTGAATCACGTAAGCTGAATCTTCCAAAACTTCCAGATAAGGTATTCAGCGGAAAACTTACCAAATACGGAACCCTAGAAAGTTCACCCCTCTAGAGTTTATAGTTATTAGCTCGGGTTATTATTAAATAGTTAGTGCGGTGGAAGTTTCTAGGACTTTTTCCAAATGGAGCGAGTTGGAAGTTTGTTTGTAGATCAGCTTGATACCTGAGGTAGGGTGCATTAACTAGTTGGACCTTGTTTGACTAGGGCTAGCAAACAATTAAACCTTAATCACTTTACCAGCACTTAGGTTCTTAGTTCTAGCGGTTGGTTGGTGTATGTTATCATCATCATAATAGCAAACTAATCAAATTCCACAAATGAGCACGAGTCACCCAATACCAATTATTGGTGTTGCGGGATTTGGTATAATCACCACGCTTACAAAGCTAGTTGGTGATCGCAAGTTGGTATAGTACAGATAACAACGCTGATGTCCATTTTCTGGTAGGTATATAAATCCCTTGTTCGGTTAGCGGTACTATTCTAAGGCAGGCACCACACGCCATGGTTATTCATGTCTTTGTCAATTCCACGAGCTAATCCTATGCTAGTGTATTCGCATTTCAAAATATCCTCTTTGAGACCCAAACCATTATTCCTTTCCCAAGTATGTGAAGTACAAAAGCACACAAAGCAACGTGAAATGAACACTCAAAAGCCCATTAAATATTCAATAGGAAACCTTAAAACATCATAACGCCTAACAGCTAACCGACAGAACGAACGTTTTTGCATGAATAAGTAATCAACTTTTAGAATTTGGACCAAATCTTTCGCGTAACGAGTTGCCAGAACAAATAAAGGCAGGAGTTGGATGGTTCTTATTATACTGGCCGGTGGACGGACTAAGGTATGTACAAAGGTCAAAGGGCACCTACTTTTGAACTTTGATCTTAATTATCGACATTCAGATTATAAGCCTTCTATAAAGATCTACAGTTGAGATCTTGTCTTTTTAAGTGTGCTGATGGTTTATGATGCATTACCACTATAATAAGTTTGGTATCAGATATTAATAGATGTAACAAATCGTTTTTCAAATGGCAATTCAACTTAAATTTATTATCTTTCCGGCTTCTGTGTTGTCAGACAGGAGGAAAGGTAAAATATATTTTTTTAATTTAGTGCCAATGAATGTTATAAATAAAAAATATTCAAAAACTTGTAACTTATGCACACTAGACTAGTTTCTAAATTACCAACGTTTACATAATTAAATAAATATTGCTGGACAATTTAGACAGCGACATCTTATTATTATGATATATGACACTATGATTATGATCTATTATTGTAGAATTGACCCCTAATTGAAGTCCTTAATCCGTATCTGTGACCGGTAATAAATAATAAAGCGCTCTGAAGCCCCTCTACTCGAGTATTCAGTAACTTTTAATACAAACGTTGTATGGCGGTGACAGGCGTCCGTTCTATGAATTACATGTGAATTGTGTAGAGGAACCCAAGTCTCTTTTCGATGGCTTTCGTCCGCCATAGAAAGTTTGGAAGGTTATGTAAGTTTAGTAATTGTTTAGCCCATGAAAATACAATGCATAGCGAAAATTTAAATTTGGTGTTTTTGGATTGAGATGATATTTATTAAGTACAAATGTTGTGGGGTTGTTCATATTGCATATTTGGTTAACTTCAACTCAACAGACCAAGTAAGAGTATCCTTTTTTGTATTTTTTTAATTATTAGCCACACAGAACACATCACAACGCACATGAAACAAAAAGTAAAATATCTGTATGTGTAGGGAGATCAAAGGAAAATAGTTTAAAAGTAAACAATGAAATTACTTAAACTTAATTTTAATTAAGAAAAGTTTAATTATAAAAAAACTTAATCACCTAACTGTAATATACTTTCCAGTTAAACATAACTTCATCCATGTTTCATAAGTGATGGATTATGATAGATCTCACAGAACAAACTTCAGAAGGAAGCATGAACAGAAAAGCGGATATAACTTTTAATTAGTACATTTTTTCTACTTAATAATGGAGGAAGCTTTTAGCAGCTGAGCTTGTAGTTGCTAAACCATCTGCAAACACAGTCGCATCAAAGAATGTGGGGGTAAATAAATAAATAAAATCAACATAGTAACATTTAGATCCGTTGTATAAAAATCAATGCCACTCTTCGTTGTAATTTTATAGCTCAAGAACAGCTGGGCCGATAAAGCTGCTTTTGGTATAGAAATGTAGCCTTATGCAACGCAACTATTTCTTAGTTGAATCATATAGCAAATAATAATAATATGCTTCATATCAAACTCAAAGTTCAGCACATTTCTCCTTTGAGCATGTTCTCATATGAAGCAACTCATATGCTAAACTCAAAGTATGTGTCTAGTTCTGTACCTAAAACTGACTGATTGTATAGAGTATATAGAGTAGATATACCTTATACATTCTTAATTTATATACCACTCACTACTCAAAATAAATCGTAGACTTTTTAGGCCTACCTAGAAGGTATTGTGTAGCCTAATCAAAATAAATTTCAATGTTAATGCCCATTTACAATTGATATTTACGTATCAATTTATGTAATATTAAATTAATAAATAAAATAAAGAAGGTGATAAACATATTATCAAAGCAAAACTGGGACAAAATTTAAAACGATCTAGCAGTTATTTTAAACATAATATCGTAATAAACCAATATACTTTATTGATTTATTTAAAAGGTTGAAATGCCTATAAAACATTATGCAAATTCAGCCGATGACAGGATCACGGGAAGTATCGGAATGAGCCATTTTGCGGTCAAATGAGCGCCTGATCCGGCGTTCGATTAAAATATTCAATTCAATTTTAAAGGGTTTCCATCCGATCACTTATTTTTGACACTTTAGTCAGGACATTAGCCACGTTAATTACTTTTTATAAAACGTTGATGTAATTACCTATTGCTTAATGAGGGCGATTTTGTAATCCGTTGTTATCGTTCTGATTCGGGGAAAAGTGGATGTCGCCCTCTCTTCCCGTGAAAGGTACTGGTCTTAGGCCATCGCCACATGATAACAAAAAGACCAGCAGTGAACTTATTAGTATATAGTTACACATTGTGAAGTCTGTTTGAACATTAAATGCACCGAAACCATCAATATAATTATTATACTGTCTGTTATAGCTCATTAAAGCTTGTAATTAATTTGGTGCCTTCAATATAGTTAAATGAATAGCCAGCTCATCATTTATCGAATTCGCTTTGTGTTGTAATTGAATGGGTTTGATGAATTTAATGTGTGTTCCATTGTCTATAAAATATGAAATTTTAATTATGTTTGTGGTAATGGGGATTTAAGCATAGTCATTGACTGAATTTGCCGATAAAAAGTATTGAACTATTAAAATAAAGAGACATGAGTCACAAAAGAAAGAGATCGAAACATATTATACTATTACTAGAACCGTATGTGTATGTGAGTGACAAAAAATGCCGACAGACTTTCAAATACGACTTTTCCGATAGACTGCTGGATGTTACAAAAAATAAAAAATACTCACGCCCGAAGCAAATATCGTCACTATTTTTTGATCGTTCGTGGAGCATATTTCATTTTAACAGGAGATCGACATTACTCTGGGCCATTTCCTTGTATTGGGTTGTATTGGGGAGACAGGATTAACAAAAATTAATTTGTGCCGTGTGGGCTAAGTGGTAGCACACTCTACTTTAATTCTGGAGATCGTAGGTTCAACCCCGCTGTGCACCTCTGGACATGGACTTTGAAAAGTGTCATTCACCAACCCGCACTTGGCCAGCACGGTGTATTAAGGCCTAATCTCACTTATCAAAAGAAAACTCCCTGAATCCCAGCAGTGGGAACGTAAATAGGGGTGATGATGAATTTGTAGCTGGTCTCAATACTTTTGGTTTTAACCAAATCAACAAGGTTGGTCGGTATCCCCATCTACTCGATATTGCGTTAGTTCTAGACTTGTATTTACGCAGTAAAATGTTGTTTTAACAGTAGTTAGCAACCACAAGTAACTAAACAAGCAAACTCGCTGATTTGTGGGAAGTCTAGTTAGTTTCAACTTACGCAAGAAACGAGATATCAACTTAATCAGCTCAGCCAAAATTGTGTACTTTACTATCAAGTTTTCCTATGAATAGGGATGTAGGTATGTTGATGTTATCTAGTATTTAAGTCAAATATAGCAATCAACTTCTGTATCAAATGTAATTTATTATTTTCTATGGATCAAATTGTGTATGACATAAATGATTGAATCTTGAGGGGTTTTTATTATAAATTATTCATATATGGGTTGTTATTATTACCTTTCAGACTTTCCGCTGCGATAAATGAGTGTGATACTTAAACCCAGCCTAGTCACTTCGTTTTGGGCGTATATAAAAATAGACTTTTCTATATTTTTATATGATTTTACTTGTATGAGAAATAAATAAAAGATCGTGAAAAATCTAGGCGATAGTACTTTCTAACTATAAGTGCATCAAACACCTTTCAAGTTGAAAACTTGCAACTAAGTGTTCTTACTCAAACAAGGGAACTAGTCTTTAGTTTAGTCCACCAAAGTTTTAACACCTTGAAGTAAATCTTGAGTTTCAGCTTTCCAAATGCTTCATGTAATATTAAACTGTAGATAAACTTTTGAAATAATGGAGCATGGCTTTTTGAGAGATTATTGGCGTCTCGCTTGCGTCGGTTTCTATTGTCTATCAGTTATATTTCCAAACCTTAGGTTACAAACTTTTGTCGTTTACTACACTTTGCAACCGAAAAGAAGATTGATATAAGATCGTTACTCAATAGGTAAATTTGTCATTGCGCAAAAAATCTAGGCTTCATGGCTCGATGATACAAAATGAACCGCTAAAAGAAAATTGCTAATATGATATTACAGACACCTGTTCTTATTCCTAACATTTCAATGATTATAGAATCTTTAAGAAATCTCTAGGCGACGATGATTTAACGACCACGGAAAACGCAGCGTCGGACGTTCACCAAGAAGATGGACAGATGATCTTGTCAAAGCGGTCAGTTCATGGTAGATGCATTCGACTGGAGTGGACGTCCGATGGGTGAAATAATGATCTATATAAATAAAAATGAATCGCCGTTCGTTAGTCTGGCTAAAACTCGAGAACGGCTGGGCCGATTGAGCTGGTTTGAAATGTTCGTAGTAGTCCAGAAAAGGTTTAAAAGGTGAAAAAAAAACGGGCGAAGCCGAGCGGGGTCAACTAGTTTGACATATAAATTTGTATGTTTACCTTTCTAAGCATCTCCTCTAAAGACTCCATGTCTAGGTCAGCTGAAGCAGGCTCGCCGCCCGCGCCGCCGTTCACACCGTTGTTGTTGTTCGTCATACCACCGCGCGACACATGGGAATCGAACCACCACTTGTCACTACACTAACACTTCACTTTTTAAACGACTTTTTCATTCACTTAAATAGAAGATAATTTTGATATTCATGCGCTTTTGGTTTTTTCACTTACAAGTCACATTTGAACTTTTGGTATGATTATGACTAAATTGACTAGAATTGTCGAGGAAGACTTAAAATCACTGTAAAGATATTTTGTATATTAAGAAAACATAATAGAAAAATATACCACACTCACAGTCCTTACTTAATAAAGTCTGTCCCTTAATAACAAATGTAGGTAAGCTAAATACATATGTAAGAAAGGAACAGGAAGCCTGAAGCTCGCCAAACGCTAAGTTATAAAACCGCACCGTAATCTACGAGTATTGTAGACAGAACTCTGTGATACAAACACGACCTACGCCATATCATGGAGACGTGAATAAAAGCTAAATTATGTTAAATACAAAACGCTTCCAACTCTCCCGTATAAGATAAAAAGGCCAATTTTCATTTGAATAGTCCTCGAAAACAAGGCCTGGAGTAAATTTATGCGCGGTCACACACTGCCAACTCGCCACAGACTAAATAGCAGTTATTATAAACACTATCTCTGCTTATACAGGCAGGTCTTGGAAATGTTTCGCATTATTTTAATTTAGGATGGGTTTGTACGCTTGAGTAGGTAACGGGTTTTACTAGTTATGGCAACGGTTTATAGGAATCTTTAAGTAATGACCTAATTAATAATTTTCGAAGATAGTTTTAAATAAATAATAAGAATACCGAATGTTTTTATTTGATCGACTTTGTCTTGTAGCACAGAATTCCAAAAAAAACGTTATTTTGACTCAGCAAAGGCGATTAAAGGTACGCATCTGTAGGTAAAAGTTGTCATAATGTGTTAAACAACATGTAACACAAGCTACGGCGAATCAATCATCACAATTCAATGAAACACCTGCGAGCCCCAAGCCCAAGGCAAATTGATTAGCAAGCTCTTTATTTGAATGAATGGTCCTTCGTCAACAGTCACCCTGTCAACGGAATCGACTTGCCCATCCATTACTTAAAATGTTTGCTTTTGAGCCTTGAAGACTTCCCGGATTCTTATTGTTGCCGATAGAAGAAATATCGAAAGTGTGAAAAGAAGCTAAATACAGCTAAACTAATACGAATAAGCGAATAAACCTACATCAATAGTTATAGTAAGAAAGAACTTGGTTCTCTAATCACATTTTAAGACACCATGATTCTATTGTATTATTCTATAATCATGGCGTCTATATGATGCCAAGGTTTAATACATGTCGATTATGGAGAATTTCTGTGATTACTATGAAATGAAAGTTGCCTTGAAATGTTAAACTCAGATTGAATTCAACAATTCAAGGGTTGATAGAAGGGTCAATTATGTTTACCTACAATTATCAAATTTTAGTCCTAGCGCTCACAACAATATTTTAATATGTTCTTCGCCCTTCTTAATAAGAGACTTGTTAACTTTACAAACAAGCAATAATTAATATTTTATATAAACACATTTTAGACTCAAGTGCTCTTAATAAGTTACTACTGCTAGTACTGCTTTTGTATTTAATAAGAGTACAAAAGCAGTACGTAACAGATCGTATGAAACACAAGTTACTAGGACACCATAACTCTAAGGCATAATCTAATCTCAGCTGCCGTCTGAATAGGCTTTCCATCCCTTATCGTACATCACCCAAACGAGAGTATATAGCACAAAAGGTACAATGCCCTGGAAGTACATTGTGCTATACGGGGTCAATAACACTTGGCAGATGACAATGTACTGGACGCCAGACCAAGGCTAGATTGTAAGCGTGTTCTATCTATAGGCATATCTCACAGAATAAGCCCGTTAAGTGTGATATGAGATTCTTTTGCAACTATTTTTATAACAGGAAAGTGTACAACGGTTTCATTGCAAAACGTAAAATGTATTTAACATGATTACAATTGCATTGTTATTTCGTGAGAATAAAGTAAAACAGGTTTTGAATAATGTTTTTTAAGACTATACGATTTGGTCTACAGATGTATGGTTTAAAACCCTATTGAAAGAAATATGTCAAGAAAAAAACATTGCACTGACGATTTATGATTGACTGATTCAGATTTTGTCTGTAAACATGAAAAATTTGTTCTCACCTTTACCCGAATTATAAAAAAAGCCTTTTTGAGCCGCACTAAGCAGTGTCAAAAACAGATCTAAACACATAAAAAGATACTGACAAACAAGCAACTCCCCTTTAACATTAAAAAACACAAAACAAATATTCAAAACCACCAATTTTCAATAAATCTCATCGTACTCGTTTATTACAGTTCATTTCAGTCCCTTGGAGCGGGGCTGTAGGTACCTACGCTCGGTTGGTAGGCAAACACAATTATCCTATGCACACATCTTCAAAGTACCTATCTGAACACAGGGCTCAATACGTCAGAGATTTCTACGCAGCCCTTCATATTCTAAAGTGACAATATTTGATTGTGAAAATGCTGGAATGTTTGATACGGTTGCGTTGTATTGGTTGGGCGACAAAATAGGCTTTCTATTGGTGGTACTTTTTATTTAGGTTTACTAAAACAACAACACAAATGGTTGACATGAGTACAGAAATTAATTATTTTGAAAATAATTTTGGAGAAAATGAAATTATTTTGTTTTGGATCTACCTATAATATTATATTGACTATCCTCAATAAACTAAACTTTTACACTTCTCCGATACACTTACAATAAGTACAACAAAAGGTGAGGATTTTTGCAATTTCCTACACACTGCTATCAGTATTTCTCAAGAAACTAGGCATACGTGATATGACATAAGTGAATAGAAGCATCATAAATCTGCAGTGCAAACGCACCAATTGTGTTCAGCGTACTGATCACTTCAATTACACGTTACAGGTGTTTAGTAGTCCGCGGCACGGGTATCTGTTACATCCGCCGAAGGACCTGCATTATTCATCAGCCTGAGAAGCCAAGGATCTAAGGCCTGAGCTAGTTTTAGCGGGAATGGGTTGCAAATATGCAAAGATGCTTGACAACTCATTAACTCGGGATATTGTAAAGACACATTGTGACGCAGGCTCTGTATTTACCTATAATGTAATGCATATATTTTTAAGGTACCTATATAATATATATTTATAGATTCCAGATAAAAAAATCGCAAATAAAAGTTACTGCCTACTTTGTGTCATAATTGAGCCAGTCCTCAAAACATTTTAAAATTATTTGACGAATAAAGAATGAAAGACTACTTATGACTATTTTACTTTAAAAAATTTACACTATTCACGTAACACTCTTTTGTAAATACGTGAGTAATTCTCGTTGTTATGAAATGAAAAGATAAACTATTCGTAAAATAGTTTTAGTTACAAAATAATTTTTATGTTGCTTTGAAAAAAACATGAACAACAATTTAATTGCCCTTTAGTATGAACCATAATTAAAAAGAAAAAAGTTTATAATTGAAAGCTCTGTCAGAAGTTTCAGGTGCAGGTAAAGTTCCAGGCAATTAATGTAAGCAAGGAACTTGCAAGAGTTCGTTTAAAACTTGCAAAAACTAAATAATGCATCTTGTTTTATGCTTGTAAGTTGTTTGTTTGCTAAATGTTATTTGTTAAGTTTAAACACATTGACGTGTGTATTTGATTATAAAGTGATTATAAAAAACTGCGTGTCAAAATAAGTTAAGTAATTTTTTTTCTACTTGTTAAGTTTTAAACGCGATTTTAAAGTGTTTATTAAATCTTAAATCGTCCAAATAAAGTCCCAAGTTTCTCTTTACTTTGTTATTATTTCAAAGTTTATAACAACGACTCATTCATAAAAACAGACTCGACAAAATACATTTTCTTCAACAAACTTTTAGTTCGGTTCCATAGCTCAGAACTAAGTACTTTTCAACAGATTATTTCCAGTCTAGCAAGTTTTATGCAAGTGATGGAAAAATAAATTAATTACGTTTCATCTTTGAACTTAAAAATATCTCTAAACATCGTGAATGAAAATTCACTTTAGGTTTAGCCTGTCGTATCATATCATTTCAGAATGTCAAATACCTACGTATCATCAGAAAGAGTCGTGTACTAAGTTCATACTGTTAATATTATTGGAAAAAGTAAGTACAAGAACTTATAATCTGTCCAATGAACAGAAATTTCAATAACGATACACATTAACTAAATAATGACAATGATTCTGTACAAAACTGCTTGTATAATCAATTTCCCGTAATGAACGACGTTGTTTTATTTCAGAGACAGATAATTAAACCGAAACTACTCTGATTAAATCGAAAACCAATTGAATGTTAATAATATGTGTAGTTTTTCAATTCAATGACAATGTAACGGGTTTCGCTTAATTGTTGTGAGTGGATTTTGTTTATCATTACATATCATTATCATAAAAGCCATTTAGTGGCTCCCTAGAACGGCCATGGATCTCTCAAATATAACACATTCATCATCATCGTTTCCGCCATCGGAAGTCCACTGCTGGATATTGGCCTCTCGTGAGGGAGGGAAATCAGGAGGTTATTAATGGTCTAATGAGGTAAAAGCGCAAACAAAACAAATCAAAAACACCCAAATCATTAAGTAAAAAAATCAAGTCAAAATTAGGTTCAAAGATAAACGAAACTTCTTTTGTTCCAATAATCCAAAGAGGTTCTAAGAATTCAGCAGAATATATCACATTCCTTTCAAGATTACATTAAAAATTCCAGCGCAAAATGCTATGATCCGAAACGTTCCGTTCCCTAAACTGAAAATGTCAAGGCTCGAGACGCCATGTCTCGTTTTGAGTTGGAAACAGCCCTAGACATCACAAAGGCCCTGTCGAAAAGTCGTATTTAGCGAAGAAGACAAGCTATTTGGGACTCCGCGTCTTTACTTGAAACAAATGGAATCGACACTAAAAAGGTGCAATAGTACAAAATGAGATAAATTTAGAACAGTTTCCTTGTTTGATGTTCTACATAATACACAAATTATAAATATAGATTATTTAAAATGCAAGTCATAAGCGATTCATATACAAGAAACGGGGATTTTTTTATAATATATTTTTAATGATATAAATTTTTGGGCTTTTTGGGCTCGTAAACTAAATAAAGGTTTAGTTAAGTTTCCTTTTTCTAGTTTAATCAATTAATGTTTTCATTAGAACCTGTTAGCTGCAAACTTTAACGCTGTTATAATTCAGTGAGGAATTCGAATTTCAAGTGATTTTTTCAGAATTTTCAGCGCGGAGTTCATCCTCTGTTACCAAGGCAAGAATTGAATAAATGGCGTCGGACGAACGAATAATTAAATGAAACATCCCATTGTTATCGTTCTTTTAAATTTAAATCGAGAGACAGGAAAGCGTTGTTTCGCAAAAAAACACAGATCAAACGAAGTTTCATTAAAATGACGAAACGTTTTGGAATAATAGGGTTGCGAAATGAATGTTTTGTTTTCTATTTTGTTTGCGAGAGTTATGACCACTTGGGGTGTCCATTTTGCCTCTCGTTTTTGTGTGGTATATTTGAGCCTCTGCGTTTTGTATACCATCAATATTCATAGGTTGTTTACGAATAACGAGTTTTTAAAGAGTACTAAAGTTCAAACGTATTGTTATATACATAAACTGTACTAGTATTTTTTCATAGGTTATAAACGTATATAAATAATCCATTCAGAAGGTACCTACTCTATCTCTATATTCTCCTTCTGGAAAAAAAATGTTCATGGCAAAAAATATAGGTAGTTGATGGTGATTCGCTTTGTTACAAACATCTAGAACAATACTGAATTACTTAAGAACAAATATGATTTATTCTCACCTTCGTTGCCTTGTTTTGGTGTTACGACTATTGATAACAGGCTTTTATTCATAACATAGTACAGGACCGTAAGACAAAGCCAATTTGACTTTGTATAAATCGACGCCTACTACTTCCCTTGACCTGATATCCTACGCTACACCATACATACTAACAGGCTGTATTGTATCTATGTGAGAATATACACACACGAAATAAACAATACGAAACAGTATTTTAAAGTCACAAATAGGAAAAATAATTAATTTTTATAAGTAAACATAATGAGCATTTATATCTTGAATTTATTTCTTTTTAATTAAATTGACAATGCCATTTCAATATTGTATACTCATTTATCATTGCACGTGTATTACGTAGGAAATCATAGATAAAGGATTTTCTGACGTAAGAAACAGTTTCGCAAACTATTTGCGATTAAATTTTAAAAATTCCGGTACTTACTTCGATATCACTTTTCACTTGTTCTATGAATTCCTAAATCAATGAATTATAATACTAATAAATCTAAGAATCTCTAGTTCAATGACTTTGAATAAACTATAAAATACGAATCAATATTGAGATCTACCCAAACAAGCTTATCTCAATTTAATAAATTCGTAATCATGAAGAATCACTGCTTGTGACGTTAACTGTCACTTTTACGATACTATCAAAATCGTTTTCTAGGAAAGACCCCTGTGTCTTTGTTCTCAAGAGCACCCTAATGTTATTAAATTGAATATTGTTATAAAATCAATCATTTTACGAGTTAAAGTGTAATAAACCTTTGTTTACATTGATTTTTGAAAGTGAGTTAAGTTTCATGATTTAATTTAAAACCATATTATCATCTCATATTATGTCATTCCTAAACAAAGTTGGGTTCTTGGTTATACATTTTTATTACAATTTACTATGTTAATTAAACACTATACTTTAAAATTCCATTACAATAAGTCAAATATTTGTGGAATCCAAAACAGCGTTGAAGGTTATTAAGTAATTAAACCATACCAGGAAAAGGCAATATTATTTTTAAATAACTTTTTGTTTAATATAATATGTTTAACCAGGAAAAGGCAAATTACATTCCATAATAGGTAGTCGAGTTCAACACGAAATACAACTATAGAATATCAAATGAAAATAAGTATTGAATTTATTTATTAAAGCTATCAAATAAAAGTTACTTTTAATTAATTGTCTAGGAACCAAAATGTATCTCTGATAAAGGCTTTACTCTTTAACTAGCTCACTGGCTAGTAATCAAAATATATCTACGAGTGATTATTAGCTTATTCGAGCGAGATCAATATAATTCATGAATCCTCCATAACAAGGCGAAATATTCACGTATTCACAAAACAAACAACGCCCTGCAAATCAAGCGATTACTATGTTAACGACGTATCACAGGCTTCTCTCACCAAAATAGAAAACTAAGCTGACCTATATCATTCCAAGCGAAAATAATTCCACAAAAATAAACCCCAAAAACTAAAATGCACCATCCAATTCCACAACGCACGAACCTCACCAAAAACACGTCACAAGATTTCAGAGCACAAAACATGCACCGTTAATTAAAAAAATCCTTTCAGAACGTATTTGCGAATTTGGCGGAGTGTCGCGGGCGGCGTAGACACGACTACGCGGGTCTGAGCGCCGGTGGTAACTGCTCCCGTTTCTATAGCAGCCGGCTACGGCGCTACGGCGTAGCTACGTACGAAACGTAGCGAAAATGACGCGGTGGAAATGTTTTGATTCATTATACTCGACTTTTTACCAATGCCGTAATTGGGGTGATCCTAAACATCGCACAGCTACCAAAGGCCAAGCTTTGAAATCATGGGTGAAATTCAATAGTAAAATACTTATTTTGATTAAAGCTGAATGCATACAAGGTACAGTTATTATTGCCAAACAGTTAGACACAAGAGGTTTTTTAGCATATAAATAAATATTTTATCGGTAAAAACTCACTATCGTCAACCACAAGACACGAGTTTTAAAATATAAAGCAGAAAGTCAAAACTTTTGTTTGCAACATTCAAGCTTCAGGAGAAGTTGACACATTTTTCAGCGGTACAAGCATATTATACTTGTGGTGGGATAATAAACTGTTGTTGAGAGTTTTACAGGACCTGAGTATTTGTACCGCAACATTTCTGCAACTATAAAGCTATATTTATATATTCCAAATTAGCAACTGGTATCTTTATAAATCGATAGATGTATGCCACAAAAACGACGGAATATTCAAGAACTTAAATGCGCTAATCAGAGTTTATTTTAAAAATTAGTTTGTACACAATAAAAAGATAGATAATTCTAAAATATAGATTTTTTTTAAGAAATCTTATACATTTTTGTTTAAGAATAGCATAGAAGCTTATGTATTGAAGGTCAATAAACAATATTTTATTTAATTAATTAATTCTACAACTATCACTGACCGAAAAACAAGGTTCGAACTCCTTGTGAATGGGTAATGTAACTATAGCATTTACTCAAGGTCTTATCAAACCGGCTCGTATGCGTAGGCGCATAACTCCATTCATTCACTAACACGTCTAGCTATCCATCAAAGAAAATTGATCCTTATCAACTGCACGTTAAAGTCGAGATTAGAGTGCTTTTGTAATGGCGCCATAGATTGGTTAATAGATTGTAGGTGGATTACCAAAATGAGTCAGACTGCTATTAGAGTTTTGTAATATGGATGTGATAAAGGGTCATTATAAAATTAGATAACAAAGCGTATTTGAAAATAAGGATATTCGCATACATACTATCGACCCGCCGACACCCACCGCTTATTACAACACTGCAATATTTTTTCGAATCAGACTAGCAGTTCCTGAGATTAGCGCGTTCAAACAAACAAACAACCAATCAAACCAATAATATTAAGAATAGCTATTAAACTAACCCAACGAATACTTACTTCATTTTATCTAAATAAATAAAATAAACCTATTATTTGACTTATGCTAAATGATAGAGTTTCTCTCTTATTTTGAGTTTGATTCATGGCCAAGAATAAATACAAGTTGGCAAAACGTGAGTTATTTCCTTTCCTAGCCAATATACCCTTCGCAGTAAGCCTAGCATTTTAATAATAACTCCGGTACACAGAAAAATAATTTTTCCTCCGCTTTCATCCGGCTTATGACCGACCTGATAAAAAATAATGAATTACCCGGTCCAGCCACAGAATACTGCGAAGGTGGTATAGAAAAACATCCCCAATTTGTTACACTCAATTTATCGATGAATGATAAAACACCGCGCAATTTTTGAAATACCTTTGGATGGACGATAAATTTATACATGGTTGGAACTTTTTTCTCAAACTTTTAAACATTCCGTAGGCTACTACGACCAACCAAAAGAACCTTAATCGGCCCAGCCGTTCTTGAATAATAAAACTACAACGAAAAGTGGAATTTATTTTCCATTTACATTCTATCTTTTTTATAAACTCTTATATTCCAAAATTTAATCCACAAATTGAAAGTTCTTCTGTTATTACAACATGGACAGGTTCTTATTAACCTGTTTCTCGCAATAACCAATTTATACCGTGTATCCTCTGTGTAGCCGTTGCTAGGCAACCGCACGTAAACTCTTCTTATTTTACCCTTTACCGACACCCCTAGAGTAAACAATTTTAATAGAATTTGTAATCGATTACACTTTGGAAATTTATTCAAAACACCAGGAGAAAAATCAACGATGTTTTGACCGATACATATTTTTCCACGAGTTTTTTAGTCGTAATTTTCCTTCATAATTTCCCTGTGCCTGGGTTTTTTATGTTATAAAATGTGCTTATTATTATTTTAGATATTAGGTATGGGATTTAACCTTAGATTAATTATTGTCAATTTATCTAAGGCTTTAACATTGAATGCTCTCGTATTATTCCATCAAAAAATTTAACAAATTACCCATAACTATAAAAATATTAAAATAGGTTTTTATGTAAGAATCACGGGACTTCCCAAGCTAAACTACATATCGTATTATGTCTACTATTATAATAAGCATTTGGGATAATCAACACATTTTAATAAACAAATAAATACAGTGAGTTATTGATAAACGTGTTGATAAGATAAGTAATCGCTTTATACTTACCGTTGGCAGTAAATTTAGGAAATCGCTATTGGTTATCTTATCTATCCAATCGGTGGTTCCGCCAACCGTTGGCCATTTCAAACTCAAAGCAGAATCAGATGGTCGGAAGTAGGGGAGGTAGGGGAGGGATGGGCACTTTTTCACTATTTATTGCATAAAAAATCAGATTTTATAGATAATCAACTTTTATTGCCAATTCTTATTGCACCACACATTTGGCTAGATATAATTAGAGTGCTTTCTTAAAAATTACTATCAGTTTCAACATTACGAGATATTTTATACACTAAGTCAAAAGTGCCCAATGCTCCCAATGGTAGGGAGGCTTGGACATACCCTGTGGGAGGCTTGGGCACGGTCTATAAATCACTTTATATCCATAATGGAATTCAAAAATTAGTTAACAAATAAACAGATTTTTAAACTTTATCAATAATAGAAACCAAAAATAAAAGTTAACGAATAAACAACACTTAAACAGTATCTTAACTTATCTGAGATTGGGTATAACCCATAAAGGACTATCAAACGTGTACTTACGTGTACTGCGTTTGGTTTGATTACATGTCTTTGGTACTGGCAATTTAGTTTTAATGTCGTCTAAAAGGAAAATAGCTATGTCAACTGGTTGAAAAAAAAAATTAAAATCCTCTTATACATAATAGGGCATTGGGCATGCCCAAACCTCCCGCGCCCCAAATGCCCATTACTCCCCCTGTATTCATTTTCGACATAAGTTACCGGTATTTTTTTGAATCTACGTATTTAGGCTTGAATTTCAGTTTAATTTATAGATTAGTAAATATACAATAGATAAATAATAGAAAATACAAATACCTTTCATTAGTTTTCTCTTTATTACGATCCGAAACCGCAACAAAATACTGAATTTACGACTGCATAATCTTCAAACGTGTTTGTGTTTGACAACTCGCAGAAATTATAGATACTCTATGGATGAACAGTAGTGCCAGTCGGTAAAGTAAACTACCAAATCAAGAAAAAAATGAAATCTACGATCAAATCAGAATAAAAGGGGGGTGCCAATGTCTCCCAACTGCCCATCCCTCCCCTACCTCCCCTAATCACAGGCTATAAAATAAATCAGCTAGCTCAGAGCTAGAGACGATTCAGTATGTAATATATGACTAGTGCTAAAGGATTAACTTTTTATCAACTGTGTAAAGGTTATAAAAAAGGTCACCAAAATATTTTTTTAGAATTTGCTTGAACCTATTAATATCTGTATTTAATTAGATAAAGATTAAAATATGTTTTCCATATCAATCAGTTCGTCAAACAAATAACGTACAAAATAATAACGAAAAAAACTGCAAAAAGAATTCTAGCAGAGCGTGGTTTCGATCCACGGACCTCTGGGTTATGGGCCCAGCACGCTTCCACTGCGCCACTCTGCTCTGTGGTACAAGCCGCGAAATTATCTATGTAGTACGGAGTAGTGTGACGTTACTGAACGTGACGATAGTATAGCCACTATTGCGTAATCATCGTGGTAATGAACTTGTGCTATTTTTAAACCATAGATAGTAGATTGTTAGTATTAGAATTAGTCATAGATCACGCACGTTTCTAATTATTAGTTTCGTTTGTAAGCAGTTGAGTAGTGGAATGAGCATTTAAAACGTTAGTTCTTGATTATTTTTGTGACACATTAATTAATGTTTATAAGTAGGTACTACTTAGGAACACGATTTAATTATCCTCATTATTATTTCGGTACGACTTCATAAAATGTATAAACGACGTTTCTAACTTCATATACGCATTTAAATATTTACGAACTAGAGGACTACTATTAACTATTACACAAATTATATAAATGAAATACTATTACCCCTAATATAAATGTTTCGCGAACATAGTACATAATTTTAGTGGTCACTTCGTTGATAGTATCAAACTTATTTAAATTATTAGGTATATTATAATTTTTAGTAACTTAAGTAGTTTAAATATTGATTAAAGCAATGCATTTCTTTTTTTAATGACAAACATGAAAATGGGAACGAATATGAAAATATCGTTATATGCAAAAGGAAGGGGTTAAAAGAGCATGACATGTCGTTTTATTACAAAACTGGACCGTAACACGTCATTTTGACCTCTTTTTATAGAGTGGATGGCTTTATGCATAAGACGGTGTTTGATTAGCTTAGGAACTCATTTTATCTTATACTGGATATTTAATAAAATGACTAGTCGTACTAAAATAACGATTTGATAACAAAAACAGTACCTACCTTTAAGAGACAAAAAATAAAAATAAATGTAGATAAATAAATTTCGTAGCATTTGCAATCTGTTACCAAAGTTGTTATCCGAAACGAAATAGGTACATAAATAAAAATAAATATTGAAAGCTCAAAGGTTGTGTTACTTGGGTTATGAATTTATATCAACGATATTATGACCTATGTTATTATTGGAACACAATTACTTGCTGACGATTGCATAACCCCATCCATGTATCAAGGTAATGTGTACGAAATTAAAAAGACCGCCCAATTTTCCGCAAGTTCACCTGCCCTCTTCTCCCACTTAAGGGGGAAGGTAGGTAATGGCGTGAAGATTTATCTCCTGTTACATGGAATTTTAATGTAACCATCTAAAAAAGTGAACTGCTTGTCTGCTGAAGTTTTTACGATCTAATGGCACTTTTTGGTCACAAAATGGTTTAACTGGGGAGCGTTAAAGTGAATGTTTGAGAATGTTCTAGCCGTTAAACTCTGTGATAAGGAAAAATAATTTAAGGCGAAAATTTTATTCTGAAACGCAAACCAAAAGTGACGCATTTGGACACTTTTGCTTTGCGTTATATCCATGTCGGACAATTAACAATTCAAAAACACAAATCCATAAACTAATACTATAGTTGTAGATTTCAATTCAAATATGGAACTAGGCAGTAAACCGCGACGTGTCCACCGCAACTGGTACTCGATAGTATCGATATCGTTTGTTAGAGTAGAACTCCGATACATGTGGACCATAAAGTTAATATTTTACACAAGGAGATCTAGTGAAAACCTAGATAGGAAACTAATTTTAATTTCCTAAGGTGTTCAAATATTGTAAAGTTGATCGAGATTATTATTTAGTCATTAAGTATAGGTACGAATCAAAATAGACGTAGCCGACCATATTTGATCGAGATTGTATTTACTGGTCACTAAGTATAGGTACAAATCATAATAGACGTAGCCGACCGTATTTGATTGTTTAATATTGGATGTACAATATTTTATGAAAAAAATCAAGAATTTTAACCGGAAACAATAAACGATTTAAATGTATCCTTTTTTATCTCGCTTAATTTCTCTATGTTTTATCCTTCTCCCGTAAACATTACCTCTCTATTTAAACTACAAAAATATAAACTGGATGTATTGGACAGAACAGACACATAAATGAGCATGCAAGGGACCACGTGACATCGCTCGGTTCATTTCTCACGTCAGTGGCAGCCGGATCGAACCAGTTTAATATGAGCCATGGAAATATTCCAATAGCCGCTGTGGATGGAACTGATGAACGGTTTTGACGTAAAAAGAGTATCTGGATTTTAGAATGTTATTGTAGAATTTGAATACGTAATAAGAACAATTCTGTTTGATTTTGCCACGCAGATAGTCAGATAGTTTCACACTTGTTAATAACTAGTAAGTTATAATTTCTATATTATCCTGAAGGATTTACACACGCACAATATTTCGGTTTATGGAAAGCAGTTAAAACTTTTAGGTTTTTAAAAATTAAATCAATTGATATGTCGATGTACTCGTATTAACAAGGCGTTTTATGTTTATTCACGTTAAGGATGGGGCATGGAATGCATAGAAAAGTATCTTATTAGAATATTGTCAAGTAATAAAATTCACATGAAGATAACCAACATATTTAGAAGCCATAAAATTATCGCGTTACCAAATTTACAACATATTCTTCAAAAATAGTAAAAGCATGTTAGAGACAACTGTTAAATTACACAGATTTCATAAAGCAGCATGAAATCGTTTTTCGAAATAAAAGTTGTTTCAAATCTTACCTCTCCTACCTGAAACTTCGAATCAGTTATTGCACTGAAATAAACTCTTATTCGCACACAACGACAGTTTATTTACACTCGCAAATACCTAACTCAACATCGATAGACTCGAGTCACCCTTCGCCATTTCGTTGACACAAAGCAAAGTCGCACGCGTTAGGGAGGTCTTCATAAATTGAACGACAATGGAGTAAACCAGCCAACCTAGAACTCTCAGTTACACAACTTTCTTTGAGCTCTCAGTCGAACGAAGCTTTCGAAGGGTCTTTCCCATTGGTCGCAGTGACCAGTGGTTCGGAAACTCGCGATAATGTAGTTGAATTATGGATTTCAGATGCCTGTTCTTGAAATTAATTTATGTTTGTTCGCTTTAGTTTTATGAAGAGGAAATTCCGGTAGATTTCTGTGGTTATGTAGGTTATGAACAAGGATTTTACGAGACTTTTGTTCAGCAGAGTAGGACAGTATGCTTTAGTGTTTATCTTTATATGTGTGTCCCAGTTTTTAGTTATAGTAAGACCGATGAAATATATGAACTGTTTATGTAGTTTTATTTCAATTTATTAAATGAACAATCCATAGAAATAATAATAAAATGAGCATGCTTTGTTAATGATTTTGGTCACCAACATTTTCCGAAAACTTTAGGTACTTATTATATTAAGCACAACAATTAATGTAATTAACATGTAATGAATCCACGTTGCTCGCTAATATTGTAGCTTTCTATTGCTGATGATTTTTTAAATCGATCTAACCCAGACAAAGCCGGCCAACAGCTTAGCTATAATATCGATGGACTCAACATAGACTAGACTATTTTCAAAGCTTCGAGAATATTCCAACTGACATTACAACAGCTTTCCAGACAAATGGCAACAGCTAAAACGTCTAACTGCCGCTATATCCAAACACACTGCTAGTGCCTGAAAAAAATATGAATCCAATTCATTTCACTCAACGTTTTCACGTCTCACCCTCATATCCGTACAAATGGCACTGTTTGCAGACTATTTTATACAGTTACACCAGATTTAGCTTTGTTATAATTTCTTATAATCAAACGTGTCAAATGGATCATACGTTCACAAATACTATTATTTTTTATTTCGTTTGACGTACAACTGTTATTTCTAAGTTAATAAGTTTTAGGAGTAAATAAAACACGAGTACATTCTGATTACATTATGTCGTTAAGATGTTAAGATACAGCAACATCTGCGATCGTTGGATAGCGACTCAATTTTGCCCATTTATCTCATTTGGGAATAAAAATATAACAATTAAAAAAAATAGATATTGTAAATCATATAATAATATCATTTTATCTTAGTTATTATAAAGAACAAAGATATTCGATTATGATAAATAAAGTCGATGTGAATCAAAATTCTCTTATAATTAAAGATCTAGCTTTTCTCATAGCATCTGTGGCAACGCTGACCGAGAGAAAGCCTACATTTACATAACTCTCAATTACATTTGGATTTAAAATGGCTGCCACGTGCATGAAATAGATATAAAAACGTATATTGGCGTGGTGCGTGCGCGGAACGACGCTGTGGTGGCTTTTATGATTTTTGTGCATCGGGTTAAAACCGTTAACTGACGCGTAACTGGTTTACGCATTTATGTAAATTGCAAGTGCTGCAGCGGTTTACATATTACCTGGAATGCTTCATTTGTATGGATGAATTATTCCGTAAAACAGTAAGTACACTTGCGTTTATTTACTTACGAACCGTGTTTTGTTTCCACCACATTGTGGTTTGGAATAATTTTCGTGGATACCAGCTGCAATGTTATTTTTATAATTCAATATTTTAAATGTGCACTATTTGAATCTCCTTTGTGAAACATATATACCAATATGGAGAACTAAAAAATAAATTAGCTAAACTGAACATGAATAGAATCTAAATTTAACCATAAAGTGCATCAGAACAGTATCACTAGTTTCACGTATATGGACCTTCGCAAGAAGTAGGTAAAATGTCCACTTACACGCTCCATAGAACATGTATATACGTATACTTGCACAGCCCCAAGAGTCGTACACGGCTGTAAACAATCAATATGCAAATGCCGCCCCAGGTGGCTGGGCACTGCCCATTCTGACCAACGTATCGGTGGCACGTAATGACGCGGATTTGGCACGAGCCTACAATCAGTATTGGTTAGAATTAACGATAGGTTTCGATAAACCAACAGGCACCACGACGCTTAGTTGTATGGTGATTTAGAGGTGGAAGAAACTACTTTTTGGAAAAGCCAAAGCTAAAACAACAAGCTCTTTGCGTAGCTGACGTAGAAACCTTCGATAAAAGCTTGTTGTGGAATATGTTTCACAACATTTTTCTACAATAGGACGCTCCCAACAGGACATTTATAAACGTATACTCTGGGTTTTTACGCATTTTTGTGCTTAATGTGTAACTTTAGTGTGTGTGTGTGCTTTAAGGAAATAACTTTAGTTGATTTCACTCGTCACATAAACGCGAAAATTTGTATGGATTTATAAGATGTCGGTTACAATAATATAGCTGTCATAAAAATATACCGTATACAAGTAAATCAAAACAGCAAGGAATATTTAATCTAATCCATAACCAATGAATTAACCATAAGAAGTGAGACAATATGAACAGGCACAGCTAGCGGCAAACAAAGCAGAGCGTCAGTCGAAGCGCTAAATGCGGTATTGTACACAGCGTCCCGAGGTATACACCTGGGGGTATAATGCGAAATACTGGACGGAAACCATTAAGGTATATTAGGTTTTCCCTATTATCCATAACGTCTTTTAATTTCAGATCACTATCGTATCGAGATCTACAAAGTTCTGAAAGTTTCTACTAGGAAGTGGAATTGCCACTGACATACAGTGAGGATAAAAGCTAATATAACGAGTAGTTTAAAAAATTGCAATTTAGTTTCATTGTCGAAAGATATGAGACCGAAAGATATGAGACTGTCAACTTTCTGAAGATATTGTCCTCAGAGAGATAAGTGTCAGTCAATATAACGACCCGCTACTGGGCTATGGGCTAAGGTCTTCCTAATTCCCCTGTTTAGGTTACTTGGTTACCAGGCGAGATCAGTTGGAGATCACAGTAAGTTAGTACAAGGTACAAAGCATTGGCTAAAATATTGTTCAGAGTTTTCGTAGTAGGACTCTCATAATATTGCAGTTTACCGTTAGCCATTGTGCTGTGGCTGCATTCATGTTTATGTTAATAACAGCTGCCATTGTTGCCGGCTTAGTTTGAACGTTCAATACTAGAATCTGTTGAGGTGTGCTTTTGAATAATTCGGTGCTCTCATTCAATCTTTAGAACGAGGAAACTAGCTGTTACCTGTATACTTCTGAAGAGAAATATTCTGAAATGTTGTCTATGAATCAAACTGGAAATTGGCAATGCTTTGAATTCTTAAATAAATACAAATGCCTTATAAATATAAAATATTCGCCTATCAAATCAGCGAACAATCAAAAACCAGTGTGTCATCACATCATTCTAGTATGCGTATTATTATGGACGTCGAATTTGTCAAAGAACAAATACTGCCTCTAAAATACTTTTGTTGTAGGCACAAAATGATACAAAAATAAGTACACATAATATAAAACCAACTCCAAAAGCTTTGTGAAAGCACTAATACTGTGCTCCGAGAAATGCAAGCCAACACAAGAAATACAACATCAAGTATTTTTACAAACGCGCCAACAAACTGTTCACAATAAAATTGGGCTCTCTACAATTAATACCTAAGAGAAACGCACTAACGAAGCAGACAATATTGCTCTTCCAACTCCACATAAAAAGGCTTAACTTCTCCATCCGTCCGTATAACAAACGACCTAATCCTCTTAAATTTAAGGGTTAGTTTCACTTAGCTCAACAGGTGATTATGCTGAAATAAGGGGGTACTGAGGATAGGAATCACGGTATGCTTTCAATTGATAGTACAGTTTGCGGTTTGACGTATCAGGTTGTACAAATGAGGGCTTTAGTGATTTGAGGGCCAGTTAATTTTGAACTTTATGCGAGTTTTACTGGGTTGAAATTGGATCGTGTGAATAGTTTTCAACTTTATCGGATAGGTTTTGGTTTCCAAACATTAACTATTTACCCAGGGTTACATTTAATATACAATGATTAGTGTGGTTGCTTTGTATATTGTTTTAAAATGATTCTTATGTGCCTTTATTTCGTAACGTAGACTTTTTGTAGATTTATTCGAAACAAGTTTATTTTACGTAATTTTTTTTAGTTTGTTAGTTTGGATATCAATAATGTGTTAGTTACACAAGTTTCAAGCTTACCACGGGGCCAGATAATACTATGTGAATTGTCTAGCACAAAAAAAAATTGTTTTGCGAATTATTAACCCAACAAAATATCATTACGGTGATCAATCAGCCCCAAATCCTTGTAAATCCTAAACTGACACAACTCGGAAATTTGGTATTAAAAACTCATTTACCCCCTTTCTGTGTATGTCCGTTTTATAATATTGTATCTACCTACCTGCTTGTTTTGATACCCATTAGGACTTTGATAAACCTAATTAAATATATTTTTATGTTATTAATACAAATATCTCTCAAATATACATTCCCAATTTTCCCAATCCGCCTATTTTAAAATAATACAGAAAAATAAATCTAAATACACAGTATATCTATTCCTCTTTTGTAGTATATTAAAGATAAACTCTGAACAAAACTAACGGTCCGCTTAAGGTGTGAAAATTTATCCTAAGCACGCGGGGTACATGGTTATTTTATGGCATTTACGCACCACCGTAAGATGAGCTTTAGATCTTGTGTACATTTATGGAACTTTAGTTTATAGAGGGCTTTCTATAAAGTGGTGTTCGGAGTGGCTCTAATAAATGTATACGAATAAAGGGAATTGAAGTGTTTGTTTTAAGTTTTTTTACTGAGTAATATTACTCTAAGGCAAACTAAGGCAAATTTCTTAGCGACTAGACCACCGACCGACCGCTTTGAAGCATAAAAACCTGCGGCGTTGCCCGATTTCTCATTTTATTGTCTTTTTTCTCGGGTTAAAAGATGCCTGTGTGTTATTTGATGTATGATTTATATTGTTAAGTTTCATAAAATCCGTATTTGAGTAACATTGAGCTAAAAAAAAATTAAAAAGAAAGAAGACATTCCATAGACAATGCACAAAAGGAATACCTATTTTCTTAACTTAGGTATATATAGATGGTCACAAATAGCTGTTATTTATGATGAAAGAAAGAAAGAAAGAAAAAATATTTATTTTTAGTTACAATCTAACTTAAATGTAAACAAACTTAAAATAACTTAAAAATAACACCATTAGAATAGATTGAAACTAAAATAATGATGATAATATGTGGAGTGTATAAGGTACTATTTCATTTCATTATTTAACTTATTATTGTCAAAGATTTGTGTTCGCACTTTGTTGTTGTTTAAAATAAATTTATTTATACAAGAGGTAAAATTCGCTGTTTCGCTTTTCAAAAGTTACAAGTCATAACTGCAGGTAAGATCGCGGGATTCAGCTAGTGTTATCTAAAACTCGGTAGCTAGTATAGTTGCGGTTTTTTGAAGTGTAAACGAGTGTTTATGTAGCAGCGTTAACGTGATATGTAGTTAGTATGTGAGCGAGGCACGGATGGGGTGACTAGAGAAATTTACGTTTCGGATGCGAATTTATTTAAAAGTCCTTTTTTATTTGTTTTTCATTCAAAGTTGCTGTTTCGAGTTGTACTGAAACACAAATGGCATCAACATGTGGTATTCATGTCAAAATTACCAACACAACACAAATTGTTTCATATGAATAAGTTATTATGGTTTTTTAATGGAAAACATAAAAGAAACGCATAAACAAAAAGAAACATAAAGAATACCCCGCCGCGCACCTCTGATTTTTCTTCTTGGAAAATTATGTGTGCTTTATAAACACGTGCTCTAACGGTGAAGGCAAACATCGTGAGGAAACCAGCATGTTCTGAGAACTTTGAAAAAAGTTTAAAGGACATGTGTCATTCACCAACCCGCACTTGGCCAGCGTGGTGAATTAAGGCCTAATCTCTCTCGTTAAGAGAGAAGTCCCTGTGTCCCAGCAGTGGGAACGTGAATAGGGGTGTTATGATAAAAGAAACCGCAATAAGTATTATTTACATTCATTTGATTTTATCGAACTCTTAATTTTTTGCAGTAAATCCAAATTTTCATAGTCCAATGAAATGAAATTGAAAATTCCAAAATCAAAGAATTTGACACATTTCGAAAATTCTTGAAACTTGACCCAAATCACTTGTCAACGGAACGATATTAGAAAACTTGATAGACCAAGAGCCTGTGATGGCCAGACCTTCCTTTAATTCACAAGCGTGAAAATTCTTTCATGTGTATGTCTAACATAGGTAAGAATAACCCCCAAACATGAAACCTGGATCGCGGTTCCTTTGGGAGATAACAACCTTTTACCTGTTATCTCCCAAAGGAACCACGATCCAGGTTTCATGTTTGGGTGTTATTCTTACCTGTGTTAGACATACACATGAAAGAATTTTCACACTTCAGAATTAAAGGAAGGTCTGGCCAGACCGGGCTCTTAGTATAGACTAATAGCCTGTGATGGCCAGACCTTCCTTTAATTCTGAAGCGTGAAAATTATTTTATGTGTATGTCTAACATAGGTAAGAATAACCCCCAAACATGAAACCTGGATCGCGGTTCCTTTGGGAGATAACAGGTAAAAGGTTGTTATCTCCCAAAGGAACCGCGATCCAGGTTTCATGTTTGGGGGTTATTCTTACCTATGTTAGACTTACAAATGAAATAATTTTCACGCTTGTGAATTAAAGGAAGGTCTGGCCATCACGGGCTCTTAGGTTATGAGCCCGCATTATAAAAATAATCAGCATCGAAAGAACTTGGAACTACAATGGTATCTCATATTCATTATGTCATGACTGAAAATTATTTCACTTCAAAATTAATTGTAATACTAATAACAATGACTCAATTAATTAATAAAACGGGCGTTATTTACTGTTGTCCATATTATGGAAACTCTTGTTTAACAAATAGAAGTTGTGTGAACAAACCACAGGGTAAATAAAAGTTGCTTTGCAAAACTAACAACAATGGCGATGCCCAATGGCAGCATTTGTTTTGTTATTCCGTGACATTTCCAACATGGCTACGTGTGAACCGCCGGCAAATATACTCAGTAGAAGTGTTTTAGAAAGTTTCTATGATACCTAGCAGTGGTGAGTACAGTACAGCTCTATTCTTATCAGAATTGTGTTGAAACATTTTTATTCTCGTAAGAACAAGTTCACTATGGGAATATATAAATTTCTGACCGATCTAAAGACTTGACATTTCAATACATATGACAAACCGTATTCGTAAAAAGACTCGCAAAAATTACGAAAAGCTTGTCAAGAATTTCGAATCCATTGTGTTTTCAATTTCAACAATTTTGAATTCTTCAAAAGTTTAATATAAATTCAGTTCAAAAAAAAAGTTAAGGTGACTCGACATTTGAATTTCAAAATCAATTAGTTTTCCTTGCGATCTCTGATTCCCATCACTTATCATTGTCGCTCGATAGAAGCGCGGTCTTGTTCTGACACGCGCAAAGATGAAAGTGCGAGTGATTTATCGACGTGTTTCCTTACAAGTTCAGGGATTATCTAAAGTTCGCCTTTAGGTACGTAACTTGGAGTTTTCATTTTAATTCGGCCTATGTTTCATTACACTTGTGGGAAATTGTGCGAAATGGATACGTTTCAGGAAACTTCGTAGTCTGCCCTCGTTCTGATTATAAAGTTTACATGTTCTGGGGATTTAAAGTTGTTTTAAGATTGTGTTTTCATATAAATTCAGAGGAAATACCTACACCTTCTTTTGAACAAGGTTATTTATTTATGACCTGGGGATTAATTTAATCAAGGTAGGTTGATACGTTCTATGCTATCTTAGTACCTAACTGAGCTTTATCATCTTAAAAGGTATTGTATTGTTTTAGTGAATTTGTGCTCATAGTTTAGAGGTGAGATTATTATATATTATTATTATTTATTATTATCACGGGGCTAGATGTCGCTGTGTAAAAATTGTCCAGTATATTTATTTATTTATTTTATTTATATCATACTTAATAACGCAGCGCGATTTAGAGGTCTATTCATTTTAATTTCAGTCGTTGTATTACTACTTTTTACGGGTGTTTTGATTAGAAAATAGGAATACTTCGGTCTTCCAACATTAACCTAGTTCCTACATATCTATTTACAACAGATGAACTGAGGAAAAAATAAGGTGCCTTTGGTTTGGTCTAATGCGCTCATAATTAGTAATTACTAAACAGACTCAAAAAGTACTTTCTGTGTTGGGTAACCCATTATTAAGATAAACAAAGCATACGCTATTGTTATGTAGTCTAGTCAAAAATAAAGATAAAAGGCTTTGCAACTGAATAATGAGCATCTGCCACAAGCAATTCAATCAATACTAAGCACTTTTCAATCCTCCGGATTCCGAGGTCGTTAGCTCCCCTCATACATTTCAAGGAATCAAGCAGCGTCTACTTAATCAACACAGAGATTTACCGCAGAGGGGTGAAGGGGGATTTGTTTCCCAAATATCGGGGAATTCGGAAATCGCTAGAAACTCACGGTATTTATTTTTTGTGTATTGAGACATATGTTATTTTAATTATAAATGATTTTTATGGGGCAGTGAGTATCAGCTGAGATAATGGATTAGCTTTGTCACCTAAACTGAGAAAAAATAAGTTGTAAAAACAAATCAGATTTCGCTATCCTCATCTCGCCACTTTTTAAAGACAACGTTTAATTTCAATTTATTTATTTACCATAACGTTGCATTACTAAACTCTGTATATCATAAACCTACACTAGTTTCAAAAAACATACCCAAAAACAAAGGTAGGCACTACAACAATGTTTTGTCGTCAAACACCCTGTAGCAAACAATAAACGCATTCAAAGAGTTATACTCACAAACATCTGCAAGGCAGCTTAGGGTTACCTTATTAGTAAGTTTGTGGCTTTCTTTCCTCGACTGTTATAAGTTTGGATATACTTCTCTGCTACGATTACTTAACGCATGTAGCATATGGGTACATGCAAGTATAACAAATACCTAAAGCAAATCTGCAAATATAAAAAGAGGCCAAGTGTGAGTCCGACTTATCCATGGAGTCTTCTGCAGCAAATTTCATTTTCAGATTTCACTGAAATGAAAACGTTTGTGGGTGTTCGTTTGCATCGTCATTATGTTTGTTGTATTTATTTAACAAGAATTTTGTTTAATATGTGTTTTCTAACAGTGTTTGTACAGCCTGTATCTACGGTTCTAGTAATTTTCATCTTAACATATAAACCGTCAAAGAAAATTTCCAATATTTTTGCGTCTTTTTGACCCTGAAGGAGAAACGTATTGTATCCTTTATTGGTCTTGGCACAAGAAGAATGGAGAAAGCCGTCGGGCCAGACAATCAATTAAGCTTCACGCTCAACATTTATTTTTTCTCAATGTTTCTAAGTTATTTTTATGTTGGGTCAAGGTCAAATCATGTAATTTTTACGAGTATTTTACAAATATTATTTCGTATTTTGCAGTTTTTAGCACTGGTAAATGCAAAACTATATTTTTAGTTATTTCCGAACAAAAGTTCAAAAGATAACAACACATTAATGTAGGTAGGTAAGTTGTCGCTTAATATCTCGACCCATTATAACAAAAATCTTTCTTCGGTCGTCGAGCAAAAGGTCTCTTGGTATTTGTATTTAATATCAGCGACGATATTTTGTCAAACTCAGTCACGACATTTGTCATTGTAACCTACCACTACACTTGCGAAAATTACGATAAAATATAGGTTTTTGTACCATCAATGAAAGGGACTTTTATTTATGCGTTATGTCGTTTCTCAGATACTTACGTAAGTTTTATTTCCAAGTTAGTGTACAATATGTACCTGTATATTACTTTTACTTTTTAGTTCAAGAAGTAATGTGTAGGTACCTACAATAAGTCTTATATTTTTAGTACCTAAGTAAGTAAAGGTCACCTTCATTGTATTGCATTCCTTGTTGCAGTTGTTGGACATAGTTTTGTGTATTGGTATTAGGTTATAATTAGATCATCGGAAATATTGTTAATTTGTGTTAAGGACGAATGTGAGTATCTGGACAAACCTTTATAGGTTTTTAGATGCAATATTTAATTGTAACTGTATTAAAATTGTAATAATAAATAAATAAAAAAAAAAAAATATGAAATCTATATGAAACAAGATCCAGCCTTTTGTTATGGACTGATCGTCAATGACAAAATGTGTTTAGTGTTCTATAAGTACTATAAGTAATCAGTATCTTTCTAGGCACTACAAGCTATTGAAATATTTAAATACAGTGCGCCTGGCATTCACGCTAAATGTCCAGACATTGTCAAAGCTTCATGCACTATAATTGTTATTTTAACCCTTATTAACACAGCAATTTGTGCATTTTAAGCCTTAATCCTCGACAAGATTGTCTCTTTTGCTGAACACGGTAAAGTGGCACTTACCACTTTGTAATTGGATATGCCTGACAGGTTGGCGTCTATTACAGGCCGCTTTGTGTAATGGATGTCACTTGCCTCTTGAGAGGCGGTTAAAGGTTAAATGAACGTAGTTATGCTCAGAATTATGAATAGCTGAATTATCTTAGTATTAATGTTCCTTTATGTTAATAATTAGATCTTGATCATAGGGCGTCCTTATGTAATCTTAATTGAACGGCGTTGTCGTACCTTCAGCAACTCGTATGTTGTTAAGGAGGATGAGATGTTTTTACCAAATACATCACAAAACATTTATCTTTGCAGATATTGAGTCAATGTTAGTAGTCAATATTATTGACACAGTCAACAAAATCGCTGAGACCATTCTCAAACTGTCCTGCATTCCGCTGCATCTTGAGTGGATACATGCAAGTATCTTCGTTTGTATAGAAAAAGAAGGCACAGTACAACACACTGAAAATTCATACACGCGTGTGTGAAATTGTAAGAGAAGTAGGTACGTAAGAGCCAGTGTGGGAATGGCCTATACCTGGCTAACAAGTACGAATCTCCCGCAAACCGACACTCTTTACTGACACCATAATAAACCAAACTAAAGTTCACATTTCATAGTTACAATTTGAATTCTTACCAGTAAGCAGAAAAATGCCGGTTTCCTGGCAACAAATATGAATGCAAGGTACCATTCCACTCGCATAAGTCTGTACGTGCAATTTATGAATTCCCATAATTCTGACGATATTTCCTTGGCTTTTCAACGGCGACGTCTGTATAAATCGTCTATGGTTTAGGACTTACGAGTTCAGGAGTTGATGTATTATTGCGGTAGTAATCTTGTCAATGGGCAAGATTAAGTACCTTCACGGTTGAAGTTAAAAGTTTCGAGGCTATGTATTCTTTTTAGAAAAATATGATAATTATCGAAATTACACCCCATCCAGAAAATAATAACGCCAGAGTCGAAATTTATAATACATAGGAAACACGAAAGTGCAAAATCTGACGTCAACCAACATTATGAATTGAAGATAGGTATTCCCAGCACTGGGACATGTACACTTGATTCACGATTGATGCGAGCTGTTTCTGACCCATAATGGAAATATTTAAGAAAGGCTACATCCAGTAGTAGAAATAAAATTAATCCTTTCTGTTTTTTCGTAGTTTTTATTTTACTACAAATCTTTTTTATCTAACTTAAGATTAACAGATAATTTTACACTGTAAAGATAAACCTAGGAACATCAACGAAAAGTAAGAGAACAACAATCGACCTCCCAAGCAGTATTTTCTTTTTCGCGAGAAATTTCATTGTTCAAATTGCATGTCTCACGCCATTGCAGGACGTTTACAAGTTACCTGTGTGTTTACTTTTATAATTTCTTCATTTTACGATCGCAGACTGCCATCAAAGACTGTGTTGACAGTTTTACAGTAATGTTACAGACATTCAACTTGTGGGTAATTCTTGGTGCATTGTTTTGAGAGCTTCTTTGTTTTTATTGTGCAAGTGGTCTTTCTTTGTGTTTTGTATTTTTAAATCATCTGTAGAGGCTACTTCCTTATCATTATGTTATTTTCTTAAAACCCTTGTTTTATATAGTTCTATGCAATGATTTGGTAATAGAAAATTGAACAAAAACCTTTTCCAATATTCATAATTGACATTCGACGGTTTAATTCGGTTATTTCGAAAATTGTATAAAACAAAAGCGCAAAACCACCTGCCTCAATAAACGAAAACAGCTCTCAAACATTTACCGAATCGATAATTGGAGTATTTCAAAACTCCCAACAAAGGAAATCGTCGAAAAATCCTTAACGGGGAAACTTTGTGTAGCTTTAGCATGAATAATATTTTGATAGCAAACATTAATATCTGCAATCGACATAAGATCATCCTTTTTAGTGCATTGCACACAATGCTATTTAATGCCATGTTGAAGATAATAAAATACTTTGGAATTTCATGTTTAAACAAGGGTTTTGAACCATACATATTTTGCTAACTTGATTTTTATTTGTACAAAATAAGCTCTATAACTTGTATGTAGAAGAAAGAAAATAAGGGGACTTTTCCACAAGAGCTATACTACTTTTCCGCTTTTCATATCCTCCAATCAGGGCGTTTAATACAAACACTTCATGAGCTTATTGTTGATTGATTTCATATTGAAAATAACTATACAGACTTGGTGGGAAAGAGTAAAAGAGATAGAAACTCCAAGACTTCATGGACAACAGACGTGACGCGATCTAACACAATACATGTCAGAAGCGATAACGTCAAATAGCAACAATTCGTGATAGCATCCCAAACGTTTTCTATTCTTGTGCGACGGTAATAATTGGAGCATGATGTATAACCAGTATAACAGCGAGGGAAGGCATTGTGGAGCTAAATTAAAGCCTGTTTCTATGGAGACCGAGACTGTAGGCTGGGGGGTGACGTGACACTCAGATTTCATGAATTCCAGCATATTTTTGTTGGGATTTGCGAGACAAGTCCTAGAATGGTATGAATTCCAGAGTTGTATTCAGTTTTTCGTTCGGTTTTATATTTTGTTGCCTATGGAATGAAGAATAAGAAGGTTTTAAAATATTTTTGTTTTAAAAAGAAAAATGTTTACTAGTGATTTAAGTAATTGTTTTAATAAAAACAACTGAAACGCAACTTCTACTTTACCGACTAAGTGCAATAGTTGAAGATACATTTATTGCAATAATTTTATTAAGTAAATTTATTTTTTGAAAAAATTTAACGACACAAACAAACAGCAAACGGTTAATTACGCGATTTCCAAAATCAAAATCAATTCTCATGTAAGTAATAATAGTGATTAAGTCCAAAGCATACCTCATTTTTATGACGGTCATTTATCCACTTGCAAACAGCAAAACTTTCAAACACGTACCTGGAACAGAGAAAAATTATTAGAGAGGGAACTCGGACCCCAAAATCCGTAAATAAAAAAACAAATAACGAAACACAAAAGCCTACGTCATCGAAACGGCAGAACTTTCCCCAAGCCTACCCCCAATGATTCTTAATTAAAGCTACTATTGTTGCACCTTGCAAACGATTCATAACAAGTGTCAGCCGTTTGGGCGTTGGCACACGACTATGGTATGCAGGTAAACCACGAGAAGATGAATATTATTCTCATACAATAAGCCTTGTAGATTAAAACACATAATTTTTTTTTATATCAATGGAAACTACCACCAAGCCAAATGATTTGATAGTTTCCAAGGGTTTTAAGCAAGCTAGTCAAATTCGCAAAAAAAGTAATTCTTATGAGAAATAAATGTTCTTTAACCTCAATTACTAGCTACGCTGTAAATACAGCCTCCGTCCACGGCTTTGCCCGCGTTTTAATTTTGTATGGTTAAAAGAGGCTAACTTGTCATTGTAATACATGAGCTTATTGTAAGGTTAAATACCCGTGCAGTAGTTTTCGCTTAAAAGAGTAACATTATGTATATCCATTAATTCTTGCACACATCCTTACAAACTTTCGCGTTTATAATATTAATAGGAATATTTGTAACGTCCTCGTGTGCATATTCCTAATAGCTCAAGTTGAGGAAAGTAGCCGCGGTTCAGGTCGCTGTAATTGGTTCCTCCCCTCGCAATAATTGAATGAGTTCCTATCATCGATTGCTTAGTTTTCAACCTTTCTTATTCTCAACTTGGTTTTGGCATGAGAAAAACACATTTATATAAAATTGGGGACTATTTTACCACAGGTATTATGTAGTTTACCGTGCTAAGACTAAATTATTCCGCATTTTTACAAGTCCTTTCTAAGAGCTGATTCAATTTTCGAACCTCTTAAGTTTCTAGCTTATACGGTTTTGGGTTGTCTGTTGTTTAAACATCAAAAGAAGATTTATAATCGTGTATAAAATAAACATAGCTGGACTTTTCTCACAGCAATATTTCAGCGTGGTATCGGCTAAGCTTGTGGTACGTATAAATATATATAAAACTAGAAGATAGATCACGAATCACAGTATTTGCGTAAACTAGATTACCATTCAGGAATTGATTACTGCGGCCCGCTCTAATCCACTCCGGCTTTTATTCACCACTCCCGTTATTTTTCACATGAACACCTCTGCGATTTGTTAACAGAGAGGAATATGTTTGTATCACGCAAACATTTGTTCAAATAAATGTATATACTCGTAGTTTGCAACGCTGTTTTTTCACAACACATTCATTTTAACTTACGTTTTCGCTTGCAGTAGATAATCAAAGGTTGATAATGCTTTACTACATTTTCGTATTCATCGATTGTAAATAAAGTTAAATTTGACAATGAGTCACAAAAAAGGATAAACGAGTTTACCGATATACCAATACAGATGGTCATTTGGGTCTGAATTTCTAGAACAAGTGCATCGATCGACAAACGCTATTTCGACACAAATAAACTTATAAAAACGGCGATAAATTTTAACCGATAACATTATTTAAAAAGCAAATCAACATAGGTTTTATTCTCCTGGTTCAAGCAGAAACATATGCAAATAGCAACACTGACCAGCAAAAGTTAAATTAACATGACACCTGTGTTTGAATTGATTGATTGATTGATTCAGATTTTGTCCGTAAAATCACAAAGATTAACTTGGACATGTCATCACTATCAATCACCCCCCCCTTTTTTTTTTTCTTCCCCTGAATTTAATAATGAAAGTTCCCATGCATTATTATCATTTAAATAATCTGAAATTTTATAATAACCCTTCTTACAAAGATTACCCTTTACAATTTTCTTGAATTTATTCATTGACAGTTGGTGAAATTCTTTGGGCACTTTATTATAAAAGCGAACACAACATCCCTTAAAAGAAACTTTAACTTTACGTAGTCGAATACGGGGCAATGCAAGTTTATCTTTATTTCTAGTATTTACATTGTGATAATCACTTTTCTTAGGAAAGTTACTTAAATTCTTGTGAATGTAAACTAAGCATTCGAAAATGTACTGGGAAGCTACTGTCATTATATTTATTTCTTTAAATTTTTCTCGCAAAGATTCCCTTGGACCCATATTATACATAGCACGTACAGCCCTTTTTTGCAAGACAAATATACTATTGATAAGCGCGTCAGCAGCACATCCCCACAGCAGTATACCGTAAGACATTATACTGTGAAAATAGCTGAAATACACCAATCTAGATGTTTCGTGATTAGTCAAAAAACGAATTTTTTTGACAGCATATGCCGCAGAGCTTAGTCTTTTAGATAATGCGTCTATGTGTGGACCCCATTGAAGCTTGCTGTCTAAGGTTAGGCCCAAAAATACTGTACTTTCAATAGGCTTCAATGACTCTCCCTTGATATTAACATTTACTGGTACCCCGTTCTTTACATTAGGTAAGGTAAATCTAATGCATTTTGTTTTCTTTTCGTTCAGCAATAGGTTGTTTGCGCTGAACCAATCCACGACTTTATTTATAGCATTATTTACATTGTCAAAATCATTATTACGTCTATTTAACTTAAACACTAAAGAAGTATCGTCAGCAAATAATACTATGTCGTGATTTTTCTTAACCAGATGGGGCAAATCGTTAATGTAGATCAAGAATAGAAAAGGACCAAGTATGGATCCCTGCGGTACACCCATTGTTATCAAAGACCCCTGAGACCTTTTACCATTTACCTCAACTCTCTGAATTCTGTTACTTAAGTATGAGGTGATAAGGTCCAAAGATACACCTCTTATCCCATAATGACATAATTTGCTTACTAATGTTCCGTGATGTACGCAGTCAAATGCCTTGGACAAATCACAGAAAATTCCAAGAGCATCCTGCGAATCTTCCCATGCATCGTAAATATGCGTAAGTAATTCGATGCCAGCGTCGGTAGTAGATTTGCCTCTAGTGAAACCAAATTGTTTATCGTGTAAAAGCTTATTATTGTTGAAATGTTGCAGTAATTGAATTAAAATAAGCTTTTCATAAATTTTGCTGAAAGTAGGCAATATTGATATTGGTCTAAAGTTTGTCGGATCTAAAGTAGAACCAGTTTTGAATAATGGTATTACTTTACTATGCTTCATCAAATCTGGAAACATACCACAATCAATGCAGTTGTTAAAAATCAAAGCTAAATCTGATGCTAATGTATCTATAAGTGACTTGAGAATGTTTACTGATACACCCCATAAGTCCTTTGTTTTTTTTACATTAATTAATTTAAAAGCTTTTTTGATGTCTGAGGCATCTACATATCGAAATTTAAATTCTTTTTCACATATTGGTACGCATTCTTTAAGTAATGATTCGGCGTATAACTGGGACGAATTTAAAGCTTTTGTTGTAGTAGTTGGAATATCAGTAAAGAAGGCATTAAAAGCCTCCGCTACGTCAACATCTTCCTTTACTATATTATTATTTATATTTAATTTAAATGAACTACAATGATTATCTGTGGCTTTTCCCGTCTCGTTGTTGATTATTTTCCAGGTTGTTTTTATTTTATTCTCACTATTTATTATTTTATCACTAATATAATTTGATTTTGCAATACAACAAACTTTTCTGAACAGTTTAGAATAATTTTTCAATTTTTCTTTGAATATATCACTAAAATTGTACTGTTTTTCACTATATAACTCGTATAACTGTTGCCTACTTTTGTGTATACCAACTGTTGCCCAATCACTGAACGCACACTTGTTTGAGACCATCTTTGACTTCGTAGTGAATATTGAGTTAAACAAGTTATTAAAAGAATTAAAGAATTGGCAATATGAATCATTTGGGTTTACACATGAGAGTGAGTATGAAGAATCTGTTACCCAATTAAACTTAAATTTTTCTATTCTATTGATGGTTACAGGTACATAATTTATTTTTCTCATAACATTCAGCTTCTTTATTTCTATTTTTATATTAATTTGTTGACCCAGATGATCTGATGGTATATTACTAATAATACTTCTGTGTATAATCTGTATTTTAGGATCTATAAATATATTATCAAGACATGTTGAAGATGTTTCTGTTATTCTGGTAGGTTCATTAAACAATGGTTTTAAATTATATGAATTAAATAAGGTTAATAAACCTGTACTTCTTGAATTAACTTCTAATAAGTCTATATTAAAGTCACCACAGACAATGACTTTCTTTTTATTATTAATAGTTTTATTTAAAATTTGTTCTACTACTTTTTCAAATATATCAAAAGATGCAGAAGGCGGACTGTAAATACAGATTAGAATACATTGCTCAACCTCAATACAAGCCAATTCAATATTACATTCAACAGACAAACTAGTGATGTCTTTACGTTCTTTGAACTTAAGATTATTTCTCATCAATATTAATGAACCACCTCGGATGGCCTTAGACCTGCAATAGGCACTACAAATCCGGTGGTTGCTGATATTTAACATGTTCAGTTCATGGGTTCTAAGCCAATGCTCTGTAAGGCAATGAATGGCACAGTAAGTTGAACTTCCATACAGTTTTAATGGAATCCACGATTTGGTTTAGGTTAGTTATAGGATTAGTTCTCTTGAGAATAATATTACGCAACAAGATAACTGCATATTATGCAAAAAGATTGGCGTGTCAGTAAAGTGACTATAAAAAGTGAAAATGTTTAAAGCTACATACATGTACATGATTCTGTTTATAGTTGTGTTGGATAGATAAATACAACAAATAAAGTGTGTGTCGAGCGCAGTTTAGTCTGCAGTAGTAATGTGAGAAAGGCATTTACATAAAACAATGCGATTTGAAATTGATACACAAGTTCATAGCATATTGTGGAATTGAGGGTATAGTGCAAATTCATATTGAGATAAACGGGCAATCCACAAACCTTTTTAACGTAGTGCGAACTGAAAATGGACAGAATATTGCCTGTCTAAGATAAATACTATACTTAACTAAAAGCTTTTCGCTAAATTGCGTTCTTTGAAAGCGAGATAATCTAAAAACGAAGGCTCAAATCGAAAACTAGGTGCCCGGGAAACAAACTGTAGCGACTGAAGCTTTTCAATCGTCATGACCAGTTGAAAGCCTCTTGGAAACCGAACTGTAAGTGTGCCAACTTTTGTTCCACCTGCCTTGTCTCACTGTTCGTGGTAAGTAGGGCGGTCTAGTTTTTAAGACGGCGTAATGGAGATGGGTTGCTTGAGATAGGACGGAGGTAATATGAAAACTTCTGTGAAATTGGTTATGTAGTAGGTACTTCTTAGTGGTAATTGGTTATTTTTGAACACTTTAAACTGCTTTGAATATACAAGAGATGTCTTTTTCTGTGCAAACCCTAGAATCTATATATCATGATTTTAGTCATTTCTAACTGTAAATATATATGATACTAGCTTTCCGCCCGCGGCTTCGCCCGCATTATATTAGAGTAAAAAGTACCCTATGTCCTTCTCCTGGCTCTAAACTACCCCCCTGCCAACTTTCAGGCAAATCCGTTCAGCCGTTCTCGAGTTATAAGTGAAGGCACTAACACGACTTTCTTTTATATATATAGATATATAGGTACTACAAATCAATATTAAGTTGAGTTAATTTTTTGAATGGGAGTATTTTAGGTAATATCTAAAATAACGAAATCATAAAAACTAGGTTTAAATAGTAAATATAGTTTAAGTATATCAGTTTTGGATTTTTTAGTAAAGCGTACTAAAAAAAATTAAAAGTGTTTTTTCCTTCTCTTCATCTTCCATCCCTTTTCTGACGAGCTCTGGTGGCGCAGCTAACAAGTTTTCACATCCTAAAGACACTTTCCATAAATTAGTAAAGCTTTCAATAAAACATCAGGCAGTGCACAGAGCAAATAACACGTCATGCGTACCAACCTAACAGAAACGCATTAATGAGTGCGCGGCGCTGGCAACATTTACATATGAAACGTGACGCGCCGCGCCGACGAGATAAACGTTATTTCCATTTTCAAATACAAAGCTTCATAATACGAGTAGACAGATTTGGTGGTAGTAACGGGTAGAACCTATGTATCTACATTTGCTGTTTAGTTAATAAACTTAAATTAAAAGGATTAGTTAAGGAAAACATTTGACTTTGACTTGATTGGTCGAGAATACTGGACCTATAGAAAAAAATAAAATAAAACCCGTTCAAAAGTAAAAATAGTGAATCAACGAAAACAGTTATGCACGAAATGTTAAAAAAGTCATACATATTCAATGTATGACAGTTAAACATGTTAGCAAATTATATGAAAAACTTTCATACCGTCGAAGGATGGTTCCAGTCTGAATAAACAAGTTAACGTCGCAATTCAGTTACAGTGCTTAACCAGGCGGACGGCGCGAAACGGAATTAACTGACGAATGGATGTATACTGTTGTCCAGCAGTTGTTGCGATTTGAGCTTTAAATAATCGCTCCGAACCTTGTATTGAAATTAAATCAAGTTATTTTATAGTGATTGACCCTCACTTAAGTTTTCTAAACAAGGCCAGGTTACGTTGTGATCTCGTAGTTTTTCTCATACCATTTTCTGATAATCAGTACTTATGTTTTCTAATGTATTTTTTTGTGTGTTTAAAGACGCAGACAGGCGGAACAAATATCTGCAAATCGTACAAATTTTGTTTATAAGCGGCAATCGAACCCGCAATCTCGCAAGTCTACATTTATTTGATTTTTTTTTAACTTTCGGGTTCTGTTAATTTTTAATACTTAAAAAATAGTAACTAGGTAAACTGATTTTGAAACAAGCCACCAGCATACGAAAGTCTAAGCTTTAAGCCGCAGTGTTAGTCTTCAAAAGTAGTCTTCAAAAGTTTCATATTACTGAAAGTTCGATTCGCCGTAACCCAGATTTCACTACAGGCTCGCATGCCAAGTAATCCATGCTGGAAATACTTATTCCCATTCGCCTTTGGATTTAAACTTTTGCTAAAAGATTTGATGGATGTTTTGACCGATTCAAGTTGAGAAACTTATATATCCAATATTTGCTGTAAAAACGTATTATTTTTTAGGATTAATTTGATGATATAGCGTATCTTTCATAAACTACGGCTTTTTCATTATTCACTTTTAGTATACCTACATAAACTTATACGTATAATATAGTAACATATTTATATTTAAATATAACGCTTTCATTTTCAAAACCAACATTTTACTCTTATTACTTATAGTGAAGCAAAGGTAACTCAAAATAAAGAGAATATATTTAATAATTATTTAAAGGGCAATAATCTCCATAAATAGAGATTATTAGAAAGATTTAATAAATTTGATCTGCCTAAATCAGGGTCGCCAACCGCACGCTAAATGACTCCAGTGGTTATCGCCCCGCAGGGTTAAGGACCTTATTTTACCGAAACTATAACAGGATTGGTATTAATTGAGTAAAACGATAGGCTCCCAAGGTTATTATAGATTACCGAATTCATTCGTAAATACCAAGCGCTTGCCCAGTTAGTAGATGGGGTAGCAATATATATTTTTTGTGATTTTTCTTGATTCGAATTTGATGAAATTTGGTATTTTAAACATTTAGACGTCAGGGACACAGGACAATCTATTTAAATTCTTGCTTCAGTTATGATAAGACGTGGCACCCATAAAAACATAATTGAATGCAGACGAAGTCGCGGGCACAACATGTCTAAAAATAAATCAAGGATGAACATAAATCTAGAATATAAATTGTGAAGACTCTCAATAAAGATCTACTATAAGTTCTCGTAGACAAAGCTAATCTGTGAGGGGCAATCTCAACTACCCAGGGCGTAATAGTCCCGACGATGGCTCCTTACTTCATGAAAATGTATCAGAAAAATCAAGTAACCGCCTTCACGTAAGTTGGTTGGTGCAAGAGCTGAGCGCAGGAGAATACATACTCAATAAGCCGTTGTAGACGATGTAAATGTAGAATGTTACCTAGTTTACATGTAAGTTACATGTTACATTTGAAATCAATAAATAAGCTAACTTAATCAATAGAGTAATTCAAAACATTTGAATAACAAAAACTAAGTTGGAAACCAGATAATTGAGCCATATCTTTTAAAGTCTGTATCGCATCGGAGGGCAGCGTGATGTCTAGAAATTTAATAAACTTTATAGTTATTTCACAGTATCCAATACTAATTTGCTCTTTTGCTTAGTTTAAGAAGGATTCCGATATATTCTTGTACCACACCCCACCTGCATAAATATTCAGTGTGGGGTGGAGATCTCTTATTAATGAAAAAGGGTCACAAGGTATTTTAATTCAACTACGTGTTAAGGATTTCGTTGGGCTTCGGGTCGGGTATTTTCTAGCCTAATAAAGGCTCCAGCTAAATGTTTCTAATAGAGCGAACCTGTAAAGCACCACTTGAAGGGATTTTGTTTCTTATTCCTTTGTTTATTCAAGTTAATGCAAAAGGATTTATATTTTCTTTTATGAAAGCTGCGGTTAAAACATGTCTGTATCTAAGTTAATTTAAAACTGATTTTAAAATCAACCGTTTCAGCATAAAATACATGAACTATCTATTATTTCTAGCTAGTTTCTACAATATTAATTTTCTCGTAACAAGCTCCACAATTCCCCGAGCACTTTATTATACAGATCCTCTTATGATGTTCTTTTGAATAGCTGAGAATTTCATATATTGTTCACAATAATTCTGCTGCGGATGGGTAAATGGGTTCATTATGTTGTTTTGTTGGGAAGATAAGATAGATTTAGACGACTTACATAGGGGAATTTGTGTTAGCTGTTCTAAGCCATTTATTTATTTCTACAAATGTTGTTGTTTTCGTAAATAGTGGTTCTATTATGGTGTAAGATTTTAACATCTGAGATATAGTATAACTAAATGTTGTATGTTCAGATGTACTTGGCGTTGTTAACAAATTACTTTAGAAGATTAGAGGTAAAATTTTGATTGCGAATTTAATTACTAGATTTTCGCTCGCGTGAGAGGTATAAGTAGATATAGGTACCAATTATTGTAAAGAATTATTAAAACACGTTCAGTGTTTTCGCTTAAAAAGTAATAAACACAGAAAGCACAAATTTTCATGATTTAATATGAAAAGTTGATAAGAAAGGACCAAAACAATCAGAAATTCGTAAAGGAACCCTTACAAGCATTAAGAACGTCAAAATTCGGAACAAATCTTCCTCAATAGCCCACAACAATAAACAAATGATTCACCGCCTTAAGCCAAGGTTTATTCTTGAGGACACAGCCTCAGTAATTACTGGGGTTAAGAGGCCAAGCCCGTAGTCCTTGCAAAAGGCCTCTAGGGGCCGTTATCACCTATTTATCTCGGGCCCGCTATCAAAATATAGAGACTATAGTTGTTGTGACCCTTCGGAGACTAGTTGATCACTGAACCTGTTTCTTACAAGACGATATTACTCCTACATGTTAGTTATTTATTATAATATTAGGAATTATTTGAGTTGCCTAACTAAAGTTCCATTGGAATTGTTTGCCATAGATAACATTATTATAGGAAGTGCCAGAGTGATGAATTAAAGTCTAATCTTTCTTGTCAAGAGAAGTCCTTATGTCCAGCAGTGGGAAAATATATAAAGGTGATTATGAATAATATGGTGTGTTATATTTGTTACTCAACCTATGTATTATGAACCTTTTTTGACACGCATTCACAAATTCTAAAAATAAACCTAAACAAAATTGCTCAACTCTTGCAGAGAAATAAACCCAAAAACAAACAGTTCCACAAAACAAAACAAACACTTTACTCATTCCACTTCACTCCTAAACCGATTGCGAGCTTTGCTGAAAGCCTATTGTTACCGCAACTGAAGATTACCTTCCACTAATACCTCAGTTTAGCGAAGAAAGATTACTTGGGAAAGCGACTGGTACCTATTATATCAAGCTTGGTCTAAATCTAATCTCCGTTTACGCTGCGGTTTGCCCAGACCTCTAAAGGGTTAAATAATTTACAAGGCTGGCCAGTTTAACTGAGAAACTACGAAACAATCTGTGCTGTATGTATCTAAACTTTATGTTTAATGTTTTTTTAAACAGCGTAAAACTAACCAACTACGCCGTTAAGTCTATCAATTATGTGTAATTATTTAGTTTATTTAGATCAAATCTTATCTATCTATTAAATCTTCTAATAATATAAATAATATTCGTATTAGTTTTGCTACTTAATACTCGAAAGCGGATGAATCGATTTGTCTGAAAACTTATTAAACAGGAAAATATTATAGCACGGGCGAATTCGTGGTGCAGAATGCCAGTAAGTCATAAATTACTGGGTATACAAACAATGAAATATTGAATATGTTTTTATTTTAAAACAAGCATGAAAGGAATTTTAAATGACTTAAAAATAACCTTTGAAAACAAACGTTCCTTTTTAAATAGCCCAATACAAAAACAGCCATTACATTCAAGCACTTATGAAAACTGCCTTTGATGCTATTCTCAAAAGCTTTTTATAAGAAGACAAGGCAGTCGATATTGGAAAATATTTGCCCTAAACTTTATTAACCAATAATTCCAAGCATCCCTGTCCGAAATTAACCTCTCCGAGAGAATTTCCGCGATATTTCGACCGGTATAATAATCTAACAGATGCAACTCAGCAATATCAAAGTCCAGTTTAAGCTGACCCGTACTCCAGATTTAAACTCACTTTAATAACTCGAGTTTCGGGATACGATGGAGTTTCAGTTACAGTGGACGGTAGAGATTTCGGAATGACTATTAGTATAGATTTCCGATGGCCCTGTCAATATATTAAATGAGCCTATTTTGATAATATTTATTATGAGGAGACTGTGAAATCTAGCACGTTAATTGAAGGAGATAAGATAATTCTTTATTACCCACACCAATAATCAATTTATTAAATATTCTGTAGTCTTTACTAAGTTAACCGACAAACATTTAATCCTTTAAACTTGAAGTAGCTGTGGTTCATTTAGGTGGTAGATCTGAAAGTGTATCGTAATCGACTGAATGAGTCGGTTCAATTAAATAGAATCGGAGTGAATCTGAAGGTTCGCGTGTGAACCTCTGACCGTATATTTAAGCTGCGTTGAGGGGCAATAATAGTAAAGTGTCTTGAGGGAACTCTCAAACGGGACGGACTTAGGTTTCGAAGTTTATTCATTGCTTGTTCCTACTGATATTAAATGGTTGTCGTATTGTTAAAACAAAGATTAAACGTGGTTAAACATTCATCCTTTTGGTTATTATTATCTGAGATATTCATGGAAAAAACCTAATCATCAATACACTCAATTATTTTATATAAGTTTATAACATGCATAAAAATATTAAATTTCGGTTGGCAATAAAAAATGCCGTGCTCATAAAGCAACTTTCTACTAAGTTTCCTACTTTTCATAGCTCACCTAAAACAAGCAGAATTGTATATTCAAAGCATTCATTGAAAACTAAATACTTTCATTGTACAGTGTTACAGCATACGTGTTATTGGTCTTTTGTTTCGGCTACGAGTCGTAGCACTGCTACGAAGCAGCTACGCCGCCTAAGCCCGCCCCTGTAGGCGCTACGGACGAGATTTAAGAAGATAGGCAATGCCTGTGCTTCTCTTTACGGCCGCTTTAATGTAGTGACGAGTGCGCTATGTTAATGAAAACTTTTAGAGGGGTGCGATTCTACTTTATATGATGTTTTTGTTACTTGCACTTTGCTGAAGTGGGTGTTATCGCTCTAGAATTTATAGTTAACTTTTCATTACTTGAAACTGGGTTAAAAATAATCGGGCAACAAGGAAGGTTGCTTGCTGCTGTGTTATAAGTTTTTTTAAGTTTTTTATATTTTAGGCCTTTGCCCTATAATGGGACACTATAGGCTAACAAAAAAAAATTATATAACGTAGTCTACATGTATTTATTTTTAATAATTTATTAGAACAACTCCTCAGTTTTATTTTCGGATTTTTATGGCATACCGTACCAACAATTCGAGAATTCCCTGAATTTGCTGCAGTCCATAAAAACCCGCTTCTAAGCACTTCCACAATGAAATTCCTCGCTTGACCGATTTCCCGGTTCATTGTCCGCCTCCCCTAAACCTGAAGTAAATAACATAACACTGACACAATCAGATAAGTAAGGCTTTACTCCTTGAAACGTGAGTAGCCACTTGCCTCATTTACTAACCACTGGAATGTAGAACTAGCTAGACTATAAAAACTTTAGTTCTGACCTAAATGATAATATTTTACTAATCTAACCTTATCAGTATATAAGATTTAATGATAAGGTATGAAAACTACGAACATCATATTAATATTTTAAAATACCCTAATTTAGGTTTATGGGGTTAGTTAGGGATACAGATTACTCAAGACCAGATAATTATTTCCATCATTTCAAATAAATGACCTTTTCATAATCGAGCGCGAGAGATTTATCTTTCTATAATAATAATAAAAAATAATACCGGTAAATAAGACCTAAATAATAATTAACCATATCCAGAAAACTAAGATATTCGTCTGCAGGTCAGTTAACTTGAACGAAGCAGCAGACACTCGGAAAACCTTATAAATAGAGTGAGATGGATTTGGAAGACGGTGATGAATGTACGGATATTTTAATCCGTTTTTACAATAAATACGGATAAGGGCGAGGTGTCAACTATAATCCGATGATTCTCTTTGGATTACGTTGGACCAGAGTTAAAGTAAGTAGGTACGTTTTTTTTTAATGTATGAGCCAATTGTGTTCCGCGTCTGGGCAAAGGCCAATTTTCTCCAATTATCTTAATTTTAAAGCAGTTTTTATGTCATTTATGATAAATTAAATCAAATAAATCTGGTAATTTTAAAAACACACTCCAATAAAACATAGATGGTTCAGACATTCACATTCTATGTGGCAAGAGTAAAACCTGTCTGAAAGAGCATTGTGAGATAAAATCTTATTCCAACTGGCGTTCCTTTATGTGTTTAGATCAAAACATGCCGTTGTATGAATAAGAAAGTGTTCGCAAAAATATCTTCGAGGCCAGACATCTTTAATACTTTTTCAAGGTTTTTCCATCTTTGATTTGATACACGAAGGGCGTTGAATTAATTACTATTTGTCACTGGAGGTTTAGACCAAGTAATTATTATTTATACACTTAAAAGTATAACGATGCGTTAATTTAGTTGTAAAGTTTAATTTAAGTCTGTCAATAAATTTTTGCGTGAAACAGTAATTTTTTAAACTTTCGCCTCTAAGAAGGCTACAAAGAAACTTTTATTTTTCTTCTCTTTCCAATATAATATATAGCTATTAATTATAATGGCTTCCAATGATTATATCAGTTGAAATTTGTATTGCCTTGACTTATAATTAACAGTGAATTTTATTAGATAATCATTTATTATGTACTCAAAAATTCTATAATTGAGCACGAAATAACATATCATGGACAAAACAGTAAAGATGATAATAATACGTCATATGGTTTTCGATAATAATGATACGCTTTTCGAAAAAAATAACGTTTTGGTTGTGGAAATTTCCAAAATAAGATTTTAATTAACTCGAAAATAGCCCAGTCAGGTTAGGCACATAACAATTTCATCGAAGTTGTACGAGTACTTTTACTTATGGGCATAACGCAGGCCACAAATGACAAACAGGTCTAAGGCACACTTCTGCGTGTTTCTCAACTATAAATAAAAAAAATGTCCGCAGATAGCGTTTTCGTGCTAGCCGGTCAAGTGAGACATGCTGTTTAGATGTTTTTTTATATAAGTATTATAATTATTTTAGCAATCTAAGTGCGCGTAAGTTCAAGAATATGTATTGGATTAATTTTATCGTATTTTGCTACTAAAGGTTGTGGCAAACCAAATCCGTTGACTGGTTTCCCAACCCACAATTATGATTAATAAGATATTTATTTTCATATTCATATTATTATTGGCACACATGAAACACATATAAAATGTAAATATAAATTACTTAATATTGTGCACTAGGTAGACTCGATGGTATGGTAGTGCTATTCATTTGCCATCAACACACGGTACGTCGAGTGTGACGATAGTATATATTTCCATCTGCGTAGAATCTGGCCAGTTAAAATATACATAAAGTGTTTCGTCGAAGGTTTTACATTTACAAAACATATGACCCTATGCGCACGAAACAACCATAAAATAACGCATGAACTCAGACGCATATATTATGGAGTCTAGACGCAAAGTAATATAAGTCTTAAATTAAACAAGATTAAATGGAATTCGGACATCGCGAGAACATTAAAACCCATAAAAGCATATTCAATGTTTTTTTATGGAAATTCTGTTGAATTATGGTATGAGCTTAGAAATTAAAAGCAAGAACGTAAAGCAAGTTAGTTTAAAAGGGATTATTCGTTTATACTTATAATGAATTCCCAATAGTAATTTGACAATGAATGATTATTACCAATAGATACTATTATGACTATTATTATTATTAGTATTAAATTAATAATATGTATACTGTAAAAAGCCTTACAAAATACCAGACACATGAGACCAGTCATAACAGCAAATAAGCAATATCTTTACTTGTCAGATGCAACGCAAGCTAAGACGGAAATATCACTTTAGCAAGCTTGGCCCGGGAATACATACATATCATGTAAGTGATTACCTGGAATAAAGAATAATTTTGTTAATATACATTATTACACAATATTAAATGCCACATAACCTTAAAACTTTCAAAGTTCTCAAAACATGCCGGTTTCCTCACGATGTAAGCCTCACTGTCAGAGTATGTTTGTGTTTTAATGCACCCATAAATTATTCTTCTTGATCTTTATTCTAACTAAAATCTAAATCAGATTTTTTCAGCGCAAGTCACAAGAATGTTGCTTTAATCTAAATATTCATATAATCACAATAAAAATAATGAAATAACTGAATAATAGTGCATGTAAAGCGTCACTCCGCCCGCCCCATAAACTAGATTAAATTTAAATTGACAATTCGGTTTTACGAGCTCAGGGCGGTTTCGGCTTTGGCATTCCACATGTGAGATTTAGTTTTCCTGTCTCTATGTCCAGGGAATAAGGTTCAAATTTAAAATTACTTTCTCGTTATACATAACGTGATAAAATGTGAAATTTTGGGAATTTATCGTGCCCTAGTCGCATTTGTGCATGGGCCTTTACTTTACTCAAAATGTTTGATTACGTAAATATTAGAATTGTGAAAAATCTGAAAAAACTTTAAAAAATCTGCTTTTGAAAATCCATTATAATGCAAATACCAAAACTATTCATCCCTGACCACAACTAACTAATAGGATAATATTTAAACAATTACTATATAAATAATTCAAATTATTCCGCCATATTTTCATATGCGTAACTTCAATATAGGGTGTCACAGAAATGGTGGATAGGCTCGGTTTACTCATTGAAGGTAATAATTCTCACTGAGTAGAATGTATCGCAGTGCTATATTAGCATAATAACTCAACACAAATGAGGGGGGTGCCATTGATATCGCTAAATGCATTATGAGTTTCAGTTCTACGTAGGTTTTATTACCTGTGTAAATAATATGCATATTACGTTTGCCTGCAAATGTCCGCAATTGTTGACCGATTTGTTGTTGAAGAGAATTTGAATTAACTGATTAAATTTTGCAATGCACATTTGAATAGTTGATTAAAAGTTTAATTTTCACTCATACAAATGGAACGCGATGCGCAGTATATCATACAATGTTGCATAACACGTTATTGGAATAAAAAATAACTTATAGAAATATCTGATTGGTAATTGAATGGCAATGGGCTAGTTTCTTTAAATATGTTAAAAAGCAAAGACACAAAATGTATTTTTTATACTCAAACTTAATATAAAAGTTTATAATCAAAGTCAAATGTATTATTTGCATAATCCTTTTTATATTTCGCCATGTTTGGCATGACGGATTGCCTTAGGTTTAGGAAACATTATAAAGAAACTAATATAATCCGCGGTTGTCTGACAAAATTTACTTTCAATTGTTTCAGAACAGCATTATTTTAAATTCAAGTTGCGTACACCCCGTTTCACGTCAATGAAGAAATTTATACAGATATTGTTAGCTTGATCTCGAAGGACCTAGAATATTCTATACAGCAATACGCGAAATGTGAGCGGATACATTAACTCCAGCCTTTTGGGAAACGGATATATCCAAAAGTCTGTCAATTTTAGTACAATTAATAATGACCTGCAAATGCGTCTGTTCCATGTGTTTTATAGCTTGCCCATTGGTCATTCCACGAAATATGAAGTTCATTAGGTTAAAATGAAACTAAAAAAGTGACAAGTTTAACAAACAAGTCTCAAGGGCCACGGATGTCAGTACTGGTGTGTGACATGTTTGTGTTAGTGTTTGTGTCTAGGGATGAATAGGCCAGTGTAAAGGCTTTTACAGCTTATAAAGAACTCTAATTAAATTCTAATTAAAAAAAAATCAGCAGTGTATTCGGGCAGATACCTACTGTAAAATAAGAAAAAGAAATTGGTATTTAATAAATGGGATATGCCGTTTCAGATTCGATAACAAACACCGTGACAGGAACATTTCATACTAGACATTTCCTAGCATAGAATCCTATGAAAAATATCTTCACAAAGCTTCTCGCACATTCCTGATCTTTAGAAACGCTGAAAGAATAACGCTAGAGGCCGCGGGCTAATGGTGTTTGCTTTCAATAAGGCCCCTGTTTGCAACGGGATCTCAGTCACAGTTACATGGGAAACCGGTTACAATAGAAATAAGATTAATGAGAGAACGTAAAAAGGTAAACTTCACGATTTGTTATCACAATTAAGGAGATAAATAAATTCATAACGGGTCTTTATCGCATATTAAAGAAAATTGTACTGCCTCAGATTTTATTTTGACACTACTAGTAGTGCCAAGCGGTAGTGCCAAGGAAATAAACGATTTTATTCTATTACGGGTTACTATAATTCGTTTCTGTTTCCATCTTATGGTCGTATACTCTCACGTCGCACTACTTTGATCTGTTATTGGTAACATCTCAGTCATAATAACAAATGGTTTAAACTCTGGTTTCATTGCAAATGTGTCCAAGTGTTTGCAACGTGGGAACCAGCAGCGGTTATTTTCAGATATTTTGCCTTGTTTTTGTAGGATCAGGAAAATATGTAGAAGGCAGATTGTAACTTGTAACTGCCTTTTGCGTTCTAAGGAATCCATTTTATTTGGAGGTTATAGAAATAGGATCTCATTAAGATACTTATAACTTAGTTTTTGTAATGCAAGCCACATAATATGCATTTGACTCACGTTCGTTAAGTTAGCCCAAAGTTTTAAATGTAAATTAACAGAAGCTATGCAATCAGTAGCTTTAATATCAGTTATGCAATTCCACTAAGCAAAAGTATACAGCTGAAGTCTATCAAAAGATTTCCGATAAAATTCAAAGTCATTCTTGGGTCCGTCTATATTCTTTAATTAATTCATAATGAAAACAGCTTAATTGCAGCGGATTCAAATTCCCGCCATTTGTTCGTTTCCCCTTCCGACAATCGTCTCATCAACGACGCGACATATTGCAAACTCGTGAGTTATTGGCTGTTGAGCTTAATTTGTCCACAGCTGGTGCAGAATAGCTGAAACATTATAGGAGCTTTCTTACACAGCACTAGAGACGTCATGTTAAGTTAGAAACGACAAGCCTAGACTTTATCACAGATTAGTCAAGATACTAAGATAAAGACAAATAAGACACGAAATAAATTGATAAGGACCTATCTCTCTGTCTTTCACCGAGTAAAATCCAACGTATAAAAGGTGCAAACCATTTATTTCGTCTCAGAACGTGGGACATCTTCAGGACCAACACTGATCACGACCGCTCTGCAATGCACTGTTTGCACGGTTCGTGGATTTCCCGTTTATTCCAATATTCATTTATCAAGCACGATTGTATTTATAGGAATCTATGTATTCAGATTCATTAGTTAAGTGGACCAGCTATCCTTCCTCAGCCATGTCTCGGACTTGCTGAAGGGACGACTTATAGGACTCCGGGGCATTGGAAATTTGTAGGCTGAGGGTAGGTGCGCTTATTTATACGGTATTAGTTGCGACTTACAAACTTATTAACTTAAATGGGTTACTTCCAGATTGGGGAGTTAAATTTACATCGCTGCCGAATGAATTATAGTTTAAGAAAACTTTTATATTTTATTGGTCTACTAGAACAAGTTTCTCAAAGCTTTTGGGACTGTTATTATCAAACTAACTTAACTAAATGCGATATAAAATTCTGTCAAGCCACATGTCGGTAGTTCGATTCTCATTTAAATAGCGCGATGTGTTTTTCAAGGAATTGCTTTTGTAAATAGTAAATACCACAATCATATTTTTTGGTGTTTTATGAAGACCCAAATAAATAAATACAATTAAAGGAAGAAACGTATTCAAAGAAAGTGTACAAATCAACGAAACGTACAATATTCATTCAAGACATTGCATTATTATTACATTATTCAATGCACCGTAAGACTTTCTTGCATAAAATACTGCTATTTCAAAGCATAAAATACTAAAGAGCAAGCTTACAAAGTTCCCCTACGTAATTCCGCTCAAAATATTCAATTAGAACCTACAAAGTTGACGTCGACGACAAAGGATCACTAGAATCAAAATTTTACGTCCTGTGCCTTTACTTCCTGCATTTACATCGCAAACGCTGAGACGAGTGAGTATGTCACAGGAAAAGCAGTGGATATGGTATGAGAAACTAGGAATGATGGGCCTTTTAAATTTGCAAATTTTAAATAATTTAGCACGGTGGTCTTATGATAGGTCTACTAATATGGATAATGCAGAGATATCGGTGGGAATACATAAACTTCGGAATAAAATTTTCTTACAAGTTTTCGTTAAAATAGCCCACACAGCTAAAGACTTAAGACATCATAGAAGTGGTTATAAGTTAAATGGGGCGACTGACAGTTAATCTAAAAGTAAAAAGCCGCATCCGTATTCCAACAATTTAAAATCTTGCATGTCCGTCTACACTCCGTTATAAAAAGACACTTTGAAGGTTCTTTGAAGCTTTGAAGCAGGTGTGATTGAAGCCTTATTGCAAGCCCAAAGCATGCCTTAGAAGCTTGCAGATAAACCATTTCGAAAGGTTGCACTAAATTGAGTTTTCTTCGCCCGAAGGTAACTGAATAGAGACGTAATTTTATTCCGGTGTGGCGCTTTATTTCATTTTATTATTTGTGAAACTCGCTTCATAAAATGTATGTCCTTTTTGTTTGATGAGCGTTTGAATGTTTGAAAAAGTTGAGGCATGAATGAGCGTCAGTGAGTTATTGAATTTGGTGAACGTAATGCATATTTTCAACACGTTTCTTAGAAAAATTAGAATACTTAATGTTTTCGTGTTTAGAAGTACCAACATTTATTTTACACAATTAAAAATAAACTTGTGAATCAAATTAGCCTTTTATTTATATCCATGAACCATTGTCTTAAATGGGCCTTTATTAATATTTAATAATTTAAAGAGCAGTTTCCAACAAACTTTGATAATAATCAGTATTAACTTTTAAAAAAATATATATACACAGTAAGAAAAAGAAACCATACATAACTCCACCTTAAATATTCTCTCAGCAACACAGAGTTTCCCGGGATTTCCTAATGTTTTTCCGCGCCAGAGAAATCAGCGCCATCGCAAGTGACGGGAATGCAATTTGTCGAGATTCGAATCGTGAGAGTGGCGCTCCAAGCCTAGAAAACACCCTCACCTAATTTCATTTAAGGTAAACTGATATTTACAAAAGCTTTATCCGAATAAAATAGAATTTGTACGAGGGTTCGCCTAATCTGTGCCTTTACTATGAGGTTTGGAGTTTTATCTAGTAAGGAGTTTTTGATTTCTGGTGCAGTCAATTTTGTAAATAAAGTTTAGATTTACGAGCATATTTTAATTTTAAGTGTTCTCCAAAATGTCTGTTAAGTAACAGACAACAGTAAAAGTAGTGGTTTTCTCAGTTCAAAAAACCTGTGATCACTTAGTAATATATATTTTTTTCTAAGCCAAATCTCCAAATGGAAACATACTCAAGGTTTTAATCTATAGATTTCAAAAATATCCTGCAAATGGCGGGGTCACGGTATTTAAGGCCATTACGACGGGATAAATGGAGGGAAACGTTAAAAAAAAGAAACCTAATGGCGTCTGGTTTGACAATAGCGAAGTGGTTGAAAGATGTAGATGTATATCCCAGCCAGACTACGAACTTAGAACCGTATCGCCTTAAAGTTTTCTTGTTCGCGGTCGCGTTGTGTCTCGAAATAAGCGTTCTCTAGCTGCGACAAGGTACTATACTGGCATCTTATTACAGGGAATGTTCTTATATTTTTGTACATGAAATATAATAGCGCAAAGATATTATATTAGCAGTGGGTGTTGACATTTTACGTACCTACGCACAAGATTTAGCTATAAGCATAAATAGGCTAAGAAAACACAAAGGATTCAAGACATAATAATGTAAATCTTGCCATTTTAATGTAACATAGGATTCTGAATGATAACTAAAAAATACTGATGTGATTTCATGAGGTTATATTGAGGAGCCGTGTTTGCTGAAGGTGAACACGCTCGACTTTAATTCCGACGGTCGTGGGTTCAAACCCCGCCGAGCACCACTAGATTTTTGTAATTCACTAACCCGCACTCAAATCAAAGCCTAATCTCTCCCGTCAAGAATGTCGCAGCAGTGGGGACATAAAAGGGGTGATGATGATGATATTGAGTCCATCCGTTGTCGCGTGATATAAATTCATATTATACAACGAGAAATATGCAAACGAGTCTTATTTCGTGTTGAAGGCTTTTCTGATATTGAATTTTTACGTATCCTTTCTTGGTGCTATCATAAAAGCGTGTCTTATCTTCAAACACCAGACCGCCTTCAGTGTCGAAGACAACAGAAACTCAGTATTCTTTTAAATCTAAATTGAACAACCTGAGGCATATCCGACAGATCTCAATAACGTCACGTTCGACATCATTGTCGTATAGAATAGGGGATATGTAGAATAAGGACCCGCTTCGTCTGCCATTGCAAATATCGCAGTCGATATGTCACAGCGTATCGTAAATCTTAGTTTGGAGAGCAATCGCTTTGGTATTGACTATCAGGGCATATTTACCAACAAATCCTAGATGAATAATATTTCGCTCCAAAGATATTAAATTTAAACTTTATACGAAGCCAAAATTTGATTGTGAATAAAGGACTATGATTTTTATAGATAAGAAATATAAGAGAGGTCATAAAAATATCATAAAGAAGTCGATATAATCATCTAGTAGCATCATATATGTCTGAAACGTAATTGCCTTTACATCCCAATACTCAGCTTTTTGAGAATGAATGCACCAAATCAACCATAATATAGACAATATATCCACCCTAGCATTCTCAATCTTAAATGAAACAAATCGGTAAACAAACATCATTTAACAATCGCTCTATCAGTGCCCTCCCCTTCCCTTCACAAGTAAAAACGTCCACAAACGCATTACTTTATTAGGTGTGGCAGCATCTATACTCTATGGGGTACATCAGTCAAAGTCTGTGCACCCGGGGCTACGAGCCATTTTACCGCAATTTGCAGTTGTCCCCAAGAGTGTGGCTAAGGTATAGGATGTAGCAGAAAAATTAAATTGACCATACCACTGTCTTAACAATCGCTTTAAAAGTGAGTTAATTTACCCCTTAAAACAAGTACCTAAGTCTTGGTATTTATTGATTTAACAAAATCCACAGCCCTTATAAATATAAGTAATAACAGTAATGGCTACGTACAAAAAAAATGAAATAAACTATTTGGCATAAATACGAGTATAGGCTACGTAATGAATCAAGCATCAATTACTGGGTATTGTACAATATCCAATTAGTACATTTATTTAAATATTCTGAATGCTTTAGCTATAAAATATGAAGAAGACCTCAACAAGTTATGTTTGATCAAGAAAATATTTATTTTTATAGAACCCTTCTATGGAGTAACATACTCCAAACATATATCTCACTTAGCCTCTGGTAATCAACATTTTCAGGGTTAAAGTTTTATCCGCTTCTGTCTGTAAAATAACACACATAACTAAAAGATCCCCTGAGATTCACGGTGCAACTGCAGTGGTGATTTGTTTCCCCTCTCGCGATTAAGAAATTGTCTTGCGGTTTTAGGTACGTGCGACAAGGAGGTCTCAGGGCCCTGCTTTCTTCTATAATGAGACATCGGGCATAGCTATTAGCTTTGACATGTGGGGTTGGTGTTTATTCTAGATCTGTTTTACTTGGTTGGAGGTAATTGAAATAGTAGTCATGGTCCAATATTAATTAATCCAATAGTAATTAAATATGGAGTACGGATGATGACTACGAACGCACTACCTCTTAAATAGTATCAAATGTTCTTTACAACTTTAAAAATATGCACGTAACGATATGTGATAACTTTATGATCACAGAAATTTTAAAATTATCTTATACTTATACATAAAAATATACCCTTAAACATGCAACAGATAACTTTACTATAACAACCAGCAAAAAAGACAAAACCAACACCCCACTCAAAAACAAATACAAGCAACATTTCCATGTCTAACTCTTATCAGAACACTCATAATTCTCTGCCATTTAACCACACCTGAGTCCGGTTCATTTATAAGGGGATATCAAACAGTGACTGTTCTGTATCAGTCGATAAATCCAAGTCGCAAATTGCATCAGTCATCAATCTAAACGGTGTTACGAGTTGCGTAGTTACGCGCCCTACTGCGGGCGGGAAGACGGTCACGGTTGGGGCGGAGTGAGAGCGGGGAATTAATAGAGACAAATAAGTTCAATTTATGAGACTGACCTATGAGGCTGCTTATTCAAATCTGGTTTTTACTAAACCATGTCTTATGTCATGTCATGGTAAGTAAGACATAAAAATAAGAATTATGATATTATTACGACAAAATATTTAGATAACTTTTGTTAGTGCCATTTCCTAAACAATCGATAGTACGAGTAGTTTAGATTACGATACGTGTCTATTAGATTATTACTAATTATAAAGGTATAGAAAGGATTTTAAAGATTACGAACATATTTTATATCTTAAAAAAGTGGCCAAGTGCGAGTCGGACTCGCCCATGTAGGCTTCCGCAGCAATTGTTTATACGAAATAGTTTATGACGTATAATAAAAAAACTACTTGATAGATTTCGTTCAAACCAATTTTCGTTGTTAGTTTTTATGGTAATGTACAATATATATTTTTTCTAGATTTATCATCCTCTTAGTTTAGAAATTACAGGGGGGGGGACACTCTGTTTTCCACTTTGGAAGAGTCTCACGTCCAAACTATTAAGTTTAGAATTAAATGGTGTTAGAAACATTGTTATGATTTTTGAAGACCTATTCATAGATACCCCACACGTATGGGTTTGATTAAAAAAAAGTTTTTAAGTTTCAGTCCTATGTATGGGGACCCCCAAATGTAATTTATTTTTTTTCAATTTTTTTATGAAATCTTAGTGCGGTTCACGGAATACATCTACTGACTAAATTTCAGCTTTATAGCTCTTATAGTTTCGGAGAAAAACGGCTGTGACATACGGACGGACAGACGGACGGACGGACGGACGGACGGACGGACGGACGGACGGACGGACATGACGAATCTATAAGGGTTCCGTTTTTGCCATTTGGCTACGGAACCCTAAAAATCACCGACGGATGGTGATTTTTGTAATAGGAACACTAGCGTTTCTCTCCATTCACACGCTGCCACTCCGACCACCCCACTGGTCCCCCAGCTAAAGACACGCAACGTTTACGCAGTTATTTCTCTTCGTTAGAGGCGATTTGTCATGAATACTTTAGCGATATTGTTTTTAGATTGAGTGCAGGGGCTGCGGTTGCAAATTACTCTCAACTGATGGGGCTCATCAATCTCCTAAGGTAGGTTTGGATTCTGATGGGAAGAAACACATGTTGGGGAAACGTGATTCTAAAAAATGTTTAGAATTACAATAAATTCTGGTAGAACAATCATTATTTTATTCAGAATTAAGTTGAGCATTTAAGCGCTCTACACACCGCCCGCCGGCACAGCCCGGCGGCCCAACCCGCCGGCCTTATTTTGTAGGCCGCCGGCTTTATTTAGTACAAAATAAGGCCGGCGGGTTAGGCCGCCGGGCTGTGCCGGCGGGCCGCCGGCTTTGGTGTGTAGAGCGCATTAAGTTGGTCGGAATATAACTTAAGGTGGTAACTAAAGGAGAAGTTAAATTAAGTCCTAATTTTAATTGTTTGGGTCTTTACTACGCAAAAACTGTCAAATGAAATTCGTTGAAACAGTCAGTAAAATGAATACTATTTTGATTGAAACGGTACTTTTGTAATTGAGAGACTAGTTATGCATACCAGCTACCGTTAGCTAGTCTTCTCAAAAAAAAAATCACAAGTCAATCTTTACATAAGTGGAAGTCCTAATACCATACAAAACCTTTTCTGACTTTCAATAGAAACCAATTATTCAGACAATACCTTAAAACGAAGGAAGCGAATAAAGCGTATAAGGGGATGGCTAAGAACGCACCGATTCTAATGCACTCCACTTTTATAGCCTGTTGTGGGGCGGGTAATAGCGAGAGAATAAAAATGATTTACTTCGGGTTTCCGAGAATTTATTTGTAGAGGGAATGGTCAGTAAGAGGTCTTGTCTGTTTATGAATTCGTGCTGACCATGGATAAGACAAAATAAAACAATAACATTGTGTAATCTACGGAAGTACATGTGTCAAACTTTCCCATTTTATTTATTTTATTGTTACTTGAATTATTAATCTATGTATTTAAAGGATCAAGGAAGGATGCAAAGGATTTCCAAATATACATCTGAGAGATTTACTTACTAACAACCATAAATATTATAAGATAATTTATTTAATTACTATCTAATGCTATGGATATTATCATCATCATAATCAAAGCGGTTATATTTTGCAATGGGCTTCTGGCACTTTACCTAATAATTTTACCACAAAATATTTAATTTGAATAACTTATTTCAAAGAAGGATTGAAACTTTAGTGCTTAACTTATTTCCATAAGTAGATGATACTACAGCTTCGAGAAAAACAGCTCATCAATATTTGGTGCACTTAGGTGCATCTATTTATAAATAATTCAGGGTCGGAAGACAGATAGCTGTAATAGGCGCATCAGTCACGCGGCGCCAGGGACGTAAATCGTCTGGGACTTTGGAAAGGTTTAACATGGGGATCAGCAGAAATGGGAAAACAGAAGAAAAAAACACCATGACTGCAGTTGTAAATCTAGTGGTGATAATAAATTTCGGGTTGTGTTTAATGGGGACAATATAGGTGACTTGTTGTTGGTTTAAGCCTCCAGCACACCGGATGCGTATACGTACACGTAAGCGTAGACGTGCACGTACCACTGAGTTGTAATGTATGGGAATGTATGAGACAGGACACACTGCTTGCGTAACGTGACGTGCGCGTGCAGTGTGTCCTGTCTAATACATTCCCATACATTACAACTCAGTGGTACGTGCACGTCTACGCTTACGTGTACGTATACGCATCCGGTGTGCTGGAGGCTTTAGTAGGTACGTTGGAAAAAGCAAAAAAGACGATCGAGCAAAGTAGACAATCGGAGAATTCGATAACAAATTCAATAACATCGAATAAAGAATAATAAGCAAACTAGTAGAAAATAACAGTAAAAATATATGTAATCACAGTATGAATAAAAATAACGAAAAAATTAAAACTCATTAACACAAAACTAGATGTCATCTTAATTCGAATTCATAGTTTAGTAAGTATTATTCCTACTTTATTTACAAGAACCTCAAAATAAGTTACCATAGAATCTATCCTAGAAAACGAATACTGAATCGTTGATATTGACTTTTACATAATATTTTCCGTATTAGCGGTTCCCATAATCCTTTCTTTATTGAATTTTCTTGTCTAGTCTACTGTTAAGGGGTCCATTTTTACAATCCCTCCCCTTGGAAAGGAGTAGAAAAGGGGGTTCTAGAGGTGGTTAGGTTATTGTGCGTTTGTGCATACCAGGCAAAGTTTATGGGGGTATTAAATAGGGGATGTATTCTCCTTGGTAAATATTGATATGTTGATGGGTTTCGCATGATATGGTAAGGTATGGTTATACGAAAGATAAGTTATGTATACTCGGTTATTATAGCCTTTGGAAAGCTAAAGAAGTAATGACTAGTTCCGAAAACAAACCAGTCGGCATTGCTTTTCATAACTCGAGTGTAGACGAGGTTACTATCATTACCAATAGTCATAAATTATAATATTTTAAATGTATGAGCAATGTTATATTAACACCGAATATTTAATCAAAATCCGTTTAAATCAGTCGCGCAAGGTATTAATCCAATAAAACTAAAAGCCTATTGACTAATAGTATTGATATACCCCAAACCGTTAAACAACAAATCCGATAAATCAGTTGATTCACAAACCCACAGATTGATGCGGAACTATTAACAAAATGTCGCCTCGTGTGGGTCGGGACATCAGAAGGATTTCTTTCCCTAATTGACATGACAGAAACAGAGATTAGGCACCCAACCCAATATCCTCTGTAATTGGAATTATCGGGTTCGTCAATATTTGAAAGGTTTTTGCAAAGAAATCATTGTTTTGGCTAAGGAAATTCGAAGGTTTGTTCTGTGGTTTTTCAGTGTTTATTTAAGGGCATGAAAAGAACATTGGTGCATGTGTTACAAAGAAATTACATATTACTATAAGTTCTCCAAAAATTTAAACACTTTTTCCATCAAGAAAAGTATGCCTCTAAGCAATTATATATTTAATCCAGTATAAGCAATGTCTAATAAAAATTAGGGATCTTGAGCAAAATTAATTAATCAAAAGCTATATATCATTATCACATACCAACAGAAGCCCAATACTGACGTCCATTCATCAAAAGCCCATACAAACATTTATAATCCGATATAAAGGGTCCCACACACGTATAACATCCTAAAAGTGATTATGCGTGCACACAACCGAACAGGGAAAAGCGTGAAGGCATCCATGATATTTCAAATTTGGAACGAACTGTGTTTTATAGTCCATTAATTTAAACAGCTCGCAATGAGGTGAATATAAATGAGTATCTAATCAAGTTGAAAGAAGCAAATTAGTTCTGATGAGTTGCTGGTTATTAATTCATAGTCCTGAATTAATTAGAGCCTTTAAGAATAAGTCATGAGCTGGTTTGCTGATAGTAAGTAGCAAAATGGAAGAGGCGTTGTAACATGGGTTAGTATAAGAATATATGACTGGTTTGCCAGAAACATTTTTGCTTTTTTGGAATTGGAATTTTATGTTATAACAGAACACGTGCACGAAATACAGAATTTATCCATAATCACAATTTTACACATAACGATGTTTGTGTGTGATGGATGTATAGTGGCAAATGGGATTTATTTTCCAAAAAGGGACGTTATGTGTCTAAGGTACCTACAATAATTAAACTTATCGTCAAAAATAAATCAACAGTGAACTTTCTTCATACATAAAACTATATTGCCTAGGAAATAAAACAGCTCCCAAGACAAACACTAAAGAGTATAGACTATAGACCACCTAAACGCAATAAACGATAAAACTTTCATCGAATACATTCGCACGGCACAACGGTTCGTTTGTATTGTATTAATATTCCGATATTGGTATACAATAACAATAGACGGTGCTTAGACCCAGATGGTTAGGACATGCTAATGGCTGTCTCTAGACCACGATCTCTTAGTAGTGTGGAAGCTAAGAGCGTTTTTATTATTATATTATTATATTATTATTATATTTATATTATATAAAGCTAAATTACCACTCACTGACTCACTCACTCATTGACATAATTGTTCTCCCTGTTGGTGGATGGGAAGGTATATTTTTTTTTGCAGAATCGTATACAGGGGGTCCGGGTGAGTGGGGGAAAATTCCGACTTTTTCAAATTTCCCCCTCCCCCTCCCCCTCCCCTATGGTATCTTCCAAACGGTAGCACCTTGACTGAAATTTTTTTCGGGGTCGTGTAGAGGAGGATAGATAGTTTTGAATCGCAAAAAAAGTTTGTCCCCCTCGCCCCCCTAGACCCCCTTTTTAATGAAAAAACTGATTTTTTTATCGGGTGGAGCATTGCGGCGAGCGAAGCGAGCCGCGATGCGACCACGGGGAACAGCTCGGCGAGCGAAGCGAGCCGTGCTGTGACCCCCGGAATGTCCCCCTTGTCCCCCCTCCCCCAAAAATTCGACATGGGTGTCGTTTCCGACTAATATGGGGGTGAGGATTATGAATTTGATGACGGCGGGCGTGGGTCGGATTGCGGTGAGCGAAGCGAACCGCAATACGACACACGCCACGCAGCAAGGCGAGCGAAGCGAGCCTTTGCTGCGTGTGCGTGTACGGCAGCACGACCGGGGTCGTATTGCGGTGAGCGAAGCGAACCGCAATGCGACCACGGGCATCAGCTCGGCGAGCGAAGCGAGCCGTGCTGATGCCCGTGGTGTACTGATATGGGTATCGTTTCCGACTAATATGGGGGTGAGGATTACGAATTTGATGACGGCGCGCGTGGGTCGGATACGACACACGCCACGCAGCAAGGCGAGCGAAGCGAGCCTTGCTGCGTGTGTGGCACCACGACCACGGGGAACAGCACGGCGAGCGAAGCGAGCCGTGCTGTGACCCCACGCCCCCAGGCCCCCTGAATACCCTTCCCATCAAAAATTTGACTTGAATGTCGATTCCAATCGCAATAATTTCTTTCTTGATTATCGATTTCCACCAAAAAAAACTTGTAGGTACCAAAACCCCCCCCCAATTTTAGAATACATGCGAGCTGCTTGCAGCTCGCACACTCACGACCCACTAGTTATATTATATAAAGCTAAATTACCACTCACTCACTGACTGACATAATTGTTCTCCCTGTTGGTGGATGGGAAGGTATATTTTTTTTTGCGGAAACGTGTAGGGGGGGTCGGGGTGAGTTGGGGAAAATTCCGACTTTTTCAAATTTCCCCCTCCCCCTCCCCCTCCCCTATGGTATCTTCCAAACGGTAGCACATTGACTAAAATTTTTTTCGGGGTCGTATAGAGGGGGGCAAACGATTGCGAAAAAAAAAATTCATCCCCCCCTCCCCCCAAAAAAACTCCCCCTCTCGAGTGTGCTTCCAGAAATCGTCCTTTTATAGGTTTTTCGCAAGCGGGGTCGTATAGAGGGTTCCTTCTCGAGTTGGAAGAAAAAAAAATTACCCCCCCTTTTCCCCCAAATTTCACCCCCCCCTTTTGGTATCTCCCAAACGGTGAGACTTGGATGAATTTTTTTTTCACAGTCATGTAGAGGAGGATAGATAGTTTTTAATGGCAAAAAAAAATTGACCCCCCCGCCCCCCTAGACCCCCTTTTTTATGAAAAAACCAAAAATTGGCCTATTTTTGACGAATATTTTAAGGGCGGAGCATTGCGGCGAGCGAAGCGAGCCGCGATGCGACCACGGGGAAGAGCGCGGCGAGCGAAGCGAGCCGTGCTGTGTACCCCGGAATGTCCCCCCTGTCCCCCTTTCCCCAAAAAATTCGACATGGGTATCGTTTCCGACTAATATGGGGGTGAGGATTACGAATTTGATGATGGCGCGCGTGGGTCGGATTGCGGTGAGCGAAGCGAACCGCAATGCGACACACGCCACGCAGCAAGGCGAGCGAAGCGAGCCTTGCTGTGTGTGCGTGTATGGCAGCCCGACCGGGGTCGTATTGCGGTGAGCGAAGCGAACCGCAATGCGACCACGGGCATCAGCTCGGCGAGCGAAGCGAGCCGTGCTGATGCCCGTGGTGTACTGATATGGGTATCGTTTCCGACTAATATGGGGTGAGGATTACGAATTTGATGACGGCGAGCGTGGGTCGGATTGCGGTGAGCGAAGCGAACCGCAATACGACACACGCCACGCAGCAAGGCGAGCGAAGCGAGCCTTGCTGCGTGTGTGGCACCACGACCACGGGGAACAGCACGGCGAGCGAAGCGAGCCGTGCTGTGACCCCACGCCCCCAGGCCCTCCTGAATACCCTCTTCTTATCTTAATTTCGTCTTGATTATCGATTTCCACCAAAAAAAACTTGTAGGTACCAAAACCCCCCCTACTTGGGACAACATGCGAGCTGCTTGCAGCTCGCACACTCACGACCCACTAGTTATATTATATAAAGCTAAATTACCACTCAGTCACTCACTCACTCATTGACATAATTGTTCTCCCTGTTGGTGGATGGGAAGGTATATTTTTTTTTGCAGAATCGTATAGAGGGGGTCCGGGTGAGTGGGGGAAAATTCCGACTTTTTCAAATTTCCCCCTCCCCTCCCCCTCCCCTATGGTATCTTCGCAACGGTAAGGTATTGAGTAAAAAATTTTTGGGGGTCGTATAGAGGGGGGCAAACGATTGCGAAAAAATTTTTTTTCACCCCCCCTTTCCCCCAAAAAAACTCCCCCTTTCAAATGTGCTTCCAGAAATCGTCTTTTTATAGGGTTTTCGATGGCGGGGTCGTATAGAGGGATCCTTCTCGAGTTGGAAGAAAAAAAAATTTACCCCCCTTTTCCCCCCAAATATCACCCCCCCTTTTGGTATCTCCCAAACGGTGAGACTTGTAGGGAATTTTTTTTCACAGTCATGTGGAGGAAGGTAGATGGTTTTGAATGGCAAAAAAAAATTTACCCCCTCGCCCCCCTAGACCCCCTTTTTTATGAAAAAACCGAAAATTGGCCTATTTTTGACGAATATTTTAAGGGTGGAGCATTGCGGCGAGCGAAGCGAGCCGCGATGCGACCGCGGGGAACAGCGCGGCGAGCGAAGCGAGCCGTGCTGTGACCCCCGGAATGCCCCCTTGGCCCCCTTGGCCCCCCTCAAAAAATTTGACATGGGTATCGTTTCCGACTAATATGGGGGTGAGGATTACGAATTTGATGACGGCGGGCGTGGGTCGGATTGTGGCGAGCGAAGCGAGCCTTGCTGCGTGTGTGACACCACGACCACGGGGAACAGCACGGCGAGCGAAGCGAGCCGTGCTGTGACCCCCCGCCCCCAGACCCCCCTGAATACCCTCCCCCATCACAAATTGACATGAATGTCGATTTCCATCGCAGTTATCTATTACTCTTGATTATCGATTTCCACCAAAAAAAACTTGTAGGTACCAAAACCCCCCCTACTTGGGACAACATGCGAGCTGCTTGCAGCTCGCACACTCACGACCCACTAGTTATATTATATAAAGCTGGATTACCACTGACTCATTGACATAATTGTTCTCCCTGTTGGTGGATGGGAAGGTATATTTTTTTTTGCAGAATCGTATACAGGGGGTCGGGGTGAGTTGGGGAAAATTCCGACTTTTTCAAATTTCCCCCTCCCCCTCCCCCTCCCCTATGGTATCTTCTAAACGGTAAGACCTAGAAGAAAAATTTTTTCACAGTCGTGTAGTGGAGGATAGATAGTTTTGAAAAGCAAAAAAAGTTTGTCCCCCTCGCCCCCCTAGACCCCCTTTTTAATGAATAAACTGAAATGTTTACCGTGTGGAGCATTGCGGCGAGCGAAGCGAGCCGCGATGCGACTACGGGAAACAGCGCGGCGAGCGAAGCGAGCCGTGCTGTGACCCCCGGAATGTCCCCCTTGTCCCCCCTCCCCCAAAAAATCGACATGGGTGTCGTTTCCGACTAATATGGGGGTGAGGATCACGAATTTGATGATGGCGCGTGGGTCGGATTGCGGTGAGCGAAGCGAACCGCAATGCGACACACGCCACGCAGCAAGGCGAGCGAAGCGAGCCTTGCTGTGTGTGCGTGTATGGCACCACGACCGGGATCAGCTCGGCGAGCGAAGCGAGCCGTGCTGATGCCCGTGGTGTACTGATATGGGTATCGTTTCCGACTAATATGGGGGTGAGGATCACGAATTTGATGACGGCGAGCGTGGGTCGGATTGCGGTGAGCGAAGCGAACCGCAATACGACTCACGCCACGCAGCAAGGCGAGCGAAGCGAGCCTTGCTGCGTGTGTTGACCACGACCACGGGGAACAGCACGGCGAGCGAAGCGAGCCGTGCTGTGACCCCCAGACCCCCCTGAATACCCTCCCCAATCACAAATTGACATGAATGTCGATTTCCATCGCAGTTATCTATTACTCTTAATTATCGATTTCCACCAAAAAAAACTTGTAGGTACCAAAACCCCCCCCAATTTTAGAATACATGCGAGCTGCTTGCAGCTCGCACACTCACGACCCACTAGTTATAATATATAAAGCTAAATTACCACTGACTCACTCATTGACATAATTGTTCTCCCTGTTGGTGGATGGGAAGGTATGTTTTTTTTTGCAGAATCGTTGAGGGGAACACTGGGTGAGTTGGGGAAAATTCCGACTTTTTCAAATTTCCCCCTCCCCCTCCCCCTCCCCTATGGTATCTTCTAAACGGTAAGACCTAGAGGAAAAATTTTTTGGGGGTCGTATAGAGGGGGGTAAACGATTGCGAAAAAAAAATTTTCATCCTCCCCTCCCCCCAAAAAAACTCCCCCTCTTGAGTGTGCTTCCAGAAATCGTCCTTTTATAGGGTTTTCGATGTCGGGGTCGTATAGAGGGTTCCTTCTCGAGTTGGAAGAAAAAAAAGTTTACCCCCCCTTTTACCCAAAATTTCACCCCCCCTTTTGGTATCTCCCAAACGGTGAGACTTGGAGGAAAAATTTTTTCACAGTCGTGTAGAGGAATGGAGATAGTTTTGAATGGCAAAAAAAGTTTGACCCCTTCGCCCCCCTAGACCCCCTTTTTTATGAAAAAACCGAAAATTGGCCTATTTTTGACGAATATTTTAAGGGTGGAGCATTGCGGCGAGCGAAGCGAGCCGCGATGCGACTACGGGGAACAGCCCGGCGAGCGAAGCGAGCCGTGCTGTGACCCCCGGAATGTCCCCCTGTCCCCCTTCCCCCAAAAAAATCGACATGGGTATCGTTTCCGACTAAAATGGGGGTGAGGATTACGAATTTGATGACGGCGGGCGTGGGTCGGATTACGGTGAGCGAAGCGAACCGCAATACGACACACGCCACGCAGCAAGGCGAGCGAAGCGAGCCTTGCTGCGTGTGTGGCACCACGACCACGGGGAACAGCACGGTGAGCGAAGCGAGCCGTGCTGTGACCCCCCGCCCCCAAACCCCCCTGAATACCCTACCCCATAACAAAATTTGATAAAATGTCGATTTCCATCGCAGTTATCTATTACTCTTGATTATCGATTTCCACCAAAAAAAACTTGTAGGTACCAAAACCCCCCCTACTTGGGACAACATGCGAGCTGCTTGCAGCTCGCACACTCACGACCCACTAGTTATATTATATAAAGCTAAATTACCACTGACTCATTGACATAATTGTTCTCCCTGTTGGTGGATGGGAAGGTATATTTTTTTTTGCAGAATCGTGTAGGGGGGGTCCGGGTGAGTGGGGGAAAATTCCGACTTTTTCAAATTTCCCCCTCCCCCTCCCCCTCCCCTATGGTATCTTCTCAACGGTAAGGTATTGAGTAAAAATTTTTTGGGGGTCGTATACAGGGGGGTAAACGATTGCGAAAAACAAATTTTCATCCCCCCCTCCCCCCCAAAAAAACTCCCCCTCTCGAGTGTGCTTCCAGAAATCGTCCTTTAATAGGATTTTCGATGGCGGGGTCGTATAGAGGGTTCCTTCTCGAGTTGGAAGAAAAAAAAATTACCCCCCCTTTTCCCCCAAATTTCACCCCCCCTTTTTGTATCTCACAAACGGTGAGACTTGGATGAATTTTTTTTTCACAGTCATGTAGAAGAGGATAGATAGTTTTAATTGGCAAAAAAAAATTGACCCCCCCGCCCCCCTAGACCCCCTTTTTTATGAAAAAACAGAAAATTGGCCTATTTTTGACGAATATTTTAAGGGTGGAGCACCACGGGGAACAGCGCGGCGAGCGAAGCGAGCCGTGCTGTGACCCCCGGAATGTCCCCCCTGTCCCCCTTTCCCCAAAAAATTCGACATGGGTATCGTTTCCGACTAATATGGGGGTGAGGATTACGAATTTGATGATGGCCCGCGTGGGTCGGATTGCGGTGAGCGAAGCGAACCGCAATACGACACACGCCACGCAGCAAGGCGAGCGAAGCGAGCCTTACTGCGTGTGCTTGTACGGCAGCACGACCGGGGTCGTATTGCGGTGAGCGAAGCGAAACGCAATGCGACCACGGGCATCAGCTCGGCGAGCGAAGCGAGCCGTGCTGATGCCCGTGGTATACTGATATGGGTATCGTTTCCGACTAATATGGGGGTGAGGATTACGAATTTGATGACGGCGCGCGTGGGTCGGATTGCGTCGAATTGTCGGATTGCGGTTCGCTTCGCTCACCGCAATCCGACACACGCCACGCAGCAAGGCGAGCGAAGCGAGCCTTGCTGCGTGTGTGGCACCACGACCACGGGGAGCCTTGCTGCGTGTGTGATACTGATATGGGTATCGTTTCCGACTAATATGGGGGTGAGGATTACGAATTTGATGACGGCGCGCGTGGGTCGGATTGCGGTGAGCGAAGCGAACCGCAATACGACACACGCCACGCAGCAAGGCGAGCGAAGCGAGCCTTGCTGCGTGTGTGGCACCACGACCACGGGGAATAGCACGGCGAGCGAAGCGAGCGAAGCGTGCTGTGACCTCCAGACCCCCAGGCCCTCCTGAATACCCTCTTCTTATCTTAATTTCGTCTTGATTATCGATTTCCACCAAAAAAAACTTGTAGGTACCAAAACCCCCCCCAATTTTAGAATACATGCGAGCTGCTTGCAGCTCGCACACTCACGACCCACTAGTTATTATATTATATAAAGCTAAATTACCACTCACTGACTGACTCACTGACTGACATAATTGTTCTCCCTGTTGGTGGATGGGAAGGTATGTTTTTTTTTGCAGAATCGTGTAGAGGGGGTCCGGGTGAGTGGGGGAAAATTCCGACTTTTTCAAATTTCCCCCTCCCCCTCCCCCTCCCCTATGGTATCTTCCAAACGGTAGCACCTTGACTAAAAATTTTTTCTTGGTCATATAGAGGGGGGTAAACGATTGCGAAAAAAAATTTTTCATCCCCCCCTCCCCCCCAAAAAAACTCCCCCTCTCGAGTGTGTTTCCAGAAATCGTCCTTTTATAGGATTTTCGATGGCGGGGTCGTATAGAGGGTTCCTTCTCGAGTTGGAAGAAAAAATAATTACCCCCCCCTTTTCCCCCAAATTTCACCCCCCCCCTTTTGGTATCTCTTAAACGGTGAGACTTGGATAATTTTTTTTTTCACAGTCATGTAGAGAAAGATAGATAGTTTTGAATAGCAAAAAAAGTTTGACCCCCTCGCCCCCCTAGACCCCCTTTTTTATGAAAAAACCGAAAATTGGCCTTTTTTTGACGAATATTTTAAGGGTGGAGCATTGCGGCGAGCGAAGCGAGCCGCGATGCGACCACGGGGAACAGCGCGGCGAGCGAAGCGAGCCGTGCTGTGACCCCCGGAATGCCCCCCCTGGCCCCCCTTCCCCAAAAAATCGACATGGGTATCGTTTCCGACTAATATGGGGGTGAGGATTACGAATTTGATGACGGCGCGCGTGGGTCGGATTGCGGTGAGCGAAGCGAACCGCAATACGACACACGCCACGCAGCAAGGCGAGCGAAGCGAGCCTTGCTGCGTGTGTGGCACCACGACCACGGGGAACAGCATGGCGAGCGAAGCGAGCCGTGCTGTGACCCCCCGTCCCCAGACCCCCCTGAATACCCTCCCCCATAAAAAAATCTACATGAATGTCGATTTCCATCGCAGTTATCTATTACTCTTGATTATCGATTTCCACCAAAAAAAACTTGTAGGTACCAAAACCCCCCCCAATTTTAGAATACATGCGAGCTGCTTGCAGCTCGCACACTCACGACCCACTAGTTTTATATATACATCCATAGCCTTAGGAAGCGCTCGGTCGAGGCAGTGGGATAGTACTAATAAATAGTAATAATATGGATACTAGCTTGCCGCGCCTTTTCTCAGGTTATAGCAAATTTTCCCGCGTTAAAAGTACCGTATGCGTTATCCTGATGAATATTATTATAGTTAATCTCATTAACCAAGGTTCCTAAAAAAATAAGTGTTATGATGACCGAACTCTTGAAGGACAGATTAGTTTATAGTTTGCCACAAGTAAAAAACTTAACCAATAAAATAAAAGTGTTAAAACTTGTTAGCATACAAAACATTCAACCTAAACTTAGTTCCAAAGTTAACAAGGACTATATCTAACCGTTGGTTATAAAGTAATAAGAGAGAAGTCAGGAGCGAGGCTGCTAACGTAAATCCAGCTCAGAATCAAATAAAGCCTACAGCACGTTAATCCAAACGTGACGCGGTGCGACACAGGATATTTAGGAACGCTTGTATACATGTAAGGACATAAGGGACTATATTTAGCTTAGTAGGTACGTTTTCACTTTACAAAGAATTCATAAAGTTATGGTTTCTGTACAGACATGCAGATTACAATTTGTAACCTTTTGCTGCGAACGAATTATCTCATTCATCTCGTATGTATCAGTTCGATGTTATTCGTACTAAAGGTTGATATACTTTCAAAATCTGTAACGATAATTATAGAAATAAAAAAAAAACAGTTGCAAAAAGGTCATATTTAACCAATAACTAGACTCTCTGACAGGTTTTTAACCATTATATTATCTACATTATGTTAGTTTTTATTTATAGCCTTAGAAGAAGTCTAAAATATTTTTTCCAATCAAACCAGCGATTTTCCATATTAGTACTTACAATCAAAGAAACTCTTCAGCTTTACATAAGTAATATAGATAAGTGACTTCATAAGTGTGATAAGGCATAAAATACACCCAGAGATATCTTTACCACAAGTAAAAAAGGTGTTTAAACAGAGCTACAGCAAGTTGAGCTTCATGGCTAAGAGCTCAGACTCAACAAAGGCCTGCGCCAACTGGCAACTCCTTTGATTCAATATCGTAAATTAAGATCGTACGCAAACATTTCCTCTCAAAATTTCACTTGTATTTGTTTATGATAACAAATCTAATTCGCTTGAAATTCACCATCTTATTTAGTTAGGGGATAACTTTGCGCTTTTGTCGATAACTTTAGGCGTTTAGTTTTAATGGTTTTAGCTTTGGCTTTCAGTATGGTATTGTGATAATTGTAGCTTTAGTAGTAAATTTACAATGCAATATTATAAATATAATATTGAAGCCGTCACCACAAGCTTTGTTCTCCCCCATGTTGAAATTGCTGTAATTTTAGTTCAGAGTAAAACTAAATTGAAATGTTGTTTTACGTAATAGAGCTAAGCTTCAAAGTCCGCAACTCAATTCAATTATACTTGGAAACTATTACGAAACTTTCTGAGGTAAAAATAAGCCTTTAACTAAAGCTAAATGAGCTATCTGGAGCAAAAATAAGTTATACAAAGCAAGAAGCTTTATAATATTTGTATGGGCTTCTATATTCAATTCAGTAATCAGAAAAAAAATTGTGTATGGAAATGAAATTCAACTTCAATTTTTGTTAAAGGTAGAGCCAAACGTAGAACCGGAACATTTCCTTTAATTGGAGCCATGATATCACCTGTCGGATTTTCCTAATTTGCTGAATGTATGGGCGCTTTCTGACATAAGAAGAGGATGAGACTTTTATATGACAGCGAAGTCATTTAGGCATGGATTTGAAAATGCGGGTTGTTCTTGACTACAAAAATAGTCCTTTCCATATTTTTTCCTTGTATGGAAAAATGGCATTTTACACCACTGTCTATATATGTATAATAACTGTCCAGTCCATACATAGGTTGCCTGGAAGAAATCTCTAACAGCGATACCACACATTGTACTCCAAATGTTTTAGTCTTAAGTTTGTATTGTATGTATCTGTTTCTGTGGTATAAATTATATTCTATTATATTCTAAATATTTTAATCTTGCGAACTGACAAGCGGTTGTGATACGGATCACAAACTTCAGTTGTATTGCAAAACCAAACAAATTATTTCTTTTATCGAAGGTGATGTTCAAACTCAATATCAACGTCAAGTAAAAAAACGTATGTTCAGCAAAAAGAGTTCATTTCCTGTAATGTCTAAACAACTAAACAGATATTGGAGCGAAAGTGTCCAATTTCAGCATCCGAGGACACAACGCCGCATTACAGTCAGCGGGCGACAAATGAAACGGGTCTAAACCTAGTATCTAACTGTACAGCTTTAGAAACTGCAAGGGAATTTTGTTCTCTTTATTGAAGATACGTTTTATCTACTCGTTTTAGTTATTATCCTGACGTCATGAAATATATTAATAAGTCCCAAAATATTATGGCTATTATTCATTTTTTTTTTAAATCTTATTGCGGTTCTATAAGTGTTCCGTTTTGCCACGGTACCCTGAAAACACTCTCAGAGCAAGGATCGAACTCACCACCTTTTGCGCCACAAGCAGATCTTCGCGCGCTATGTCACGGTAAGTCAAATAAGCACCAAAATATCTCACTGTCTCGGCTCACAGTTCCCCAACTTACACGTAAGTTTCTTATCTAGAAGCCAGCGGCAACGTCGCCGTTCCGACAGGTTATACCTCAAACTATTGTATTCTGTTTGAATACGCTGGAATCTAGATGTCTTGACTGCTGTTTCTTGCTTATTCAATAGTAGCTTCTTATTCTTGAACTCTAATAAAATTTTATTAATAAGTTGTTTTGCCTGCGTTCTTAAGATTTTCTCGTGGGAAAATAGTATTATCCCGGTTTTCCAAATTTCGTTTCTAAGTGTGGACTTTAGTACTAAGTACCTGAAAGTTTGAACTCAGTTCAACCATTAGTAGGTAGGTATAGGATATGCTACTTAAAGTTATGGCATTAGATTCTTATTGTTTGTCAAAGTATAATTAAAATATAACAGGCACTTTTGCGCCCCCAAAAGTATACGGGAGCATGGGTTGGCTAATAGCTATTGATTGACCCTATAAACATCTAACACACATATTTCTCTACATATTCATTAAACACGTAGAATTTATAGCCACACAGATATAATATATATTAGTTCCTGTCCAATATCATAAAGTCCTGTAACACTAACCCTTTTATGGAGACAAAAAACAGTCATGCCTGAACCAGCCGTTAGCACGTCTTGTGTTCCAGAGTTCAACAGCTAAGAAAGAACAGCTGTGTTATTTGTGTCTTTGTTGATTTAATGTTATGTTATTATATGTATATCAATGCCACTTGTCGTTGTTATTTTATAACTGAAGAGCGACTGGGCTGATTAACGAGCTTTTGTAAAAATAGTCGTAGTAGCCCAGGTTTAAACGGTGAAAACACATGGAAGTAACGTGTTTGTTGTGTTTTTAGAAGCAATTTTTGAATTCTTGAAAATTAAATCCCTCATGGCTGTAATAAGATAATCAGGTATAATGACTTAATTCATTTAAAATGATTATATTTCCATAATTATTTCCTTTTTATTTCCATAAAATCTATAGATAACTTGGCCAATGTAAAAAACATTTTATCACATTATTTTACAACAACGTGATTATGAGAGTAAAGTGACCTTGCTTGAGGTTAAATTAGGCTGTGTCTAAGATCTGTAGCGCCCCTACTTTTAGGGTCGCCGTGTTGGAATTTTTAATTCAATTATGATAGCGATCTTGTTTAATGACCCTCTTTTTACAGCAGAGATGGCGTTTTTTAATGCCCCACCCGCCATTCGAAGATTTCATTCTGAGAAATGAAAAAAATATTGTCCTGTTCACTGTTCTTAATGTCTTGGAAAGATTGATAAGCCTGCGTAATTGTGTGTACGAAAATGGGACGAGAAAATACGAATTAGACTTTGTAAGCTAAAGAAAACGGAAACTTAGTTTTGTTCGTGGAATTAAGGTTGTTTTCTGTTTTGTGAGGACAAAATGATTCCTCAATTATGTATTAGATTATTCTAGATCTAACAGAGGCAAAAAATATAAAGCTATATTTATGTAAATGCTTTATTAGTTTGTAGTAAAGTTTCAACTATTATTTAAAAAAAAATTATAACTCTTTTAAGTAACTTCGTGCTGAAACTTGAGGTTTAGCTGGATTTAGACGTATTGACTATTATTCTGATCTGGAAGCAGCCAACTAAGCTAAGATGGTCCATTGGTCTTGCACAACTCTCATTTATCTAAAAGTGTCTCAGGCTCTCTGACAAATAGTTTAACTAGATTTTTTGTAGTTAATTTATAAACTATCTAACTAGTCCGATGTTTAAGCATTTACAATTCTACTTTAATAACTGTCGTGGCAAACGTCATTACAATATCGTCCGATAAGTAAATCGGTTGTCGGGAAACCGCCTAAATAAGATCAATTAAGAAGGTAAAATCCTATTTAAATAACAAAAGAAAACAAAATCAACCAGTCAAAATCTAATTCGTAAATCAAACATAATTTCTAAGAGGTAAAGCAAAAATCCTACGGCAATAAATTTATCAGGAAGGCCGAAAAGTTTCATGTTAATTCAATCAAACGCCTTTGCGAGGCTTAAGTTTGATGAAGGGAGACCTTAATGCCATGTTTTTTTTTTATTTTTAGACCCGTGTTTACTTTGGAAAGAGTCACAATTTTTTAAGTCAAAGTGAAGAAAAGGTGGCAAAATACTCAGAGAATTTGCGATTTTAATTTGCGCGTAATATAAATTAAGGTATGACACAGAAATGAAATTAAGGTATTTTCTTTAAAAATAAAGCTTGGATAATTAATTTTATTAATAAACAACCTTACAATGATATGATTTATACAATTATGATCCGATTTGCAAAATGGGGAGCCGCGATTAGATATTGAGAAATAGAATGAGTTTATTTTTCTGTGTAAGATGTGCATCACAATGTGGGTAATAATAATAATATAAGAAAACAAACAAGACAACCATGCTTGAGGTATTTATACAATATTGCTTTCTATATAATATCTCCAACAGGATCATCAAAGGTGAGGTGATCTCAATCAATAAAATTATTCCAAATATTTAACTAAGAAGAAAATGTTGAATTTATCCATACTTTCCTCATTTTCAAGGGAATAAAGGTTTAACTTTAAAGCATCATTTGACTTTTAAATAGAGATTCAGGGGTATTATTTTCTTGAATTAAGACTGGAAATTTTTGGGAGGAATCTTAGGAACAGAGAAATTGAGATTGCGTTAATAAAATCGTTTTAGAAACTTTTATTCATAAATTATTAAAAATTAACAAAAACAAGTTGCAAAAAATGTCTATCAACTTCAAATCATTTTTTACCACGACCAAAATCTTTCGATCACTCAAATAAGTCGTCTTACCGGCTTCGTTTCCGTATATAAATAGAAAGCATTGCGTACTTTACCCTTAAAAAGGGTAATTTTTCAGGGACCCAATAGGGTTCCTTGAGTCGGGTTCACAGCTTGCACAGAAAATCGCTACAAATCCCATCTCGTCGGCGATTTATAATAGTGCAAAATATACTTTCCGTATAGGTACAGGATAGATGTAGCTCATACAAGTAGGCTAGTGATTTTCATATTTTAGCTAGATAATGATATCGGTTAGAGATCTAGAATTCTAGAACTAACAAAGAATATTATTGAATAAGCAAAGAATTCATGTTTAAAAGCATCAAAGATTCTGTTAAGATTAAACTCGCCAAACACGCATTCGAAAGTCCTGGTTGTCAAGCACCCTAAGACGAAAGGAAAAGACGGTTCAGAAATATAATAAGACCTGTTCAGTTTTGCCCAATAGAGTACTGAATTTTGAACCAGCTTTAGTAATTTCACTGTGCCCACAAGCAATTCCCGCTGCATTAGGGTGGACGACCACTGACGGTTGACTAATACCTCGCATTAGCTCTATGCATTGCCTTTACACAGGTGAAGGAATTCTAACTGAGAGAAGCTTAGAGAATCTAGTTTTCCAACAACAATTTATCACGGCTCAAAGTTTAAGTAAGGAAGTAAATCGGTCAGCGTAGATGCAAGCCGCGTCTGACCAAAATAGCTGGAAATCTAATAGGGAGGAAATTTTAAGACAATATTGCTGAATACATACAATCACCTTCTTGAATCATGTAGGTATGGTAGGTACCTCTGTAAAAATAAGTGGCTTTTCTTAGAACACCACTTTGTATTTAAGTTTTTGAGTTTTGTGTGTTCTATAGGTACAAGTGTATTTTACGTATTTACATAGGACAATGGGTAGGCACTATTTACAGTACCCGAATGTTTTATTCAACAATAAATACAACACACGGAAAATTCGTCACTAAAATGTACAAAACATTTCGACGGAAACTAACCAGCAAAGAACGATAAATTAAAGCAAGCAAAACTTGTAAGTCACGTCACAGTTGATTTATAAACAGTGGTAAGGTATAAAACTCATACTATAATTAGTATTCAAAGGAAGTCACTGGGGAGTATTAAACATGCCATGCTAGAATTCGTGAACCACCCGAGGCACACCGAGGTAAATTCAAATAGTCAATTACCAAAAGAATAGTCTTTTAAATAGTATCTATATGCCAAAATTTTGCAAAATTGCTTCCAGGTCAGCGTAACCCACATTATTGAAAATAACTGAAATCCTTAACGAGACAACTTGGAAAGCTTTCACATAAAGAGTCTTATTTTTAGGAAATATTGATTTAACTTAAATGTACGTTAGAAGAGAAAAGAGAGAAATTACGAATGTTTTTAGTTCCTGATAGGTACTAGACCAAGAGCCTGTGATGGCCAGACCTTCCTTTAATTCACAAGCGTGAAAATTCTTTCATGTGTATGTCTAACATAGGTAAGAATAACCCCCAAACATGAAACCTGGATCGCGGTTCCTTTGGGAGATAACAACCTTTTACCTGTTATCTCCCAAAGGAACCGCGATCCAGGTTTCATGTTTGGGGGTTATTCTTACCTATGTTAGACATACACATGAAAGAATTTTCACGCTTGTGAATTAAAGGAAGGTCTGGCCATCACGGGCTCTTAGGTTATACGATCAAAGTCAGTTATAAATCGATCACTCGAATGAACTCGATCTAATTCGCGTTCATTCGAGCTATGAATCGAATGTTACGAAAACGATATTAAATAATAACAAACATAATAACATTTTGTATTAAATAATAACAACAAACAAGAACTTCTAAAACCAAATGTGTGGTCACGTTACCCGGTTCCGATGGACTAGGTATATTATGTTTTTCAATAGACATAAAGAGTTCCCGTAAGCTTTCTAATATTTTTAAATTGTAAGAGAGTAAAATATAAATATCTACTAATAAAACGAAACAACATAAATAAGCCATTTGTCCAAAAAGCACGCCATATGAAAAACCGGCAAAGTTTACCGATAAAGCTCATTTACATCCAAGTGGTATTTCTGTAATTAATGTATTCTGTCCGGACCCGTTACGTTTTTATTACGGCCGCGATTAGATTTGACCAACTTTTGTACACATTTTTTAGGGTTCCGTTTCTAAATTGTTCCAAAAAATAGTAGTTCTTAGTAAAATTTAAATTAATTATTTTCTTTTTAAATACCAATCTACTACAATCCATATAAATAAAGCATAACCTTGACAAAATATTAGGTAATATATTATATTTATTAGAAAAAAATTAGAAATCCGTGTTTTCCAATCTTTAGCGAAAAAACTACTGAACGGATTTAATGAAACTTTACAATATTATAGTTAATGCAAAATACCACATAGGGTAACTAAAAGGTTCTTATTGTCCATTAAACACTGATAAATCTCGGGCGGAAAGCTAGTGGTACAAAGCCTAATGAAATCAAATGTAAATCAGAGTCTAATTTCCCTATTGATCAAATAGTTTTTCCCGTTTACTCACGCCTTGGATTAAGTTTGTGAAATTAGTTCAAACGAAACCGTATTCGTTCGTTTTAGTTAGAAACTTCCCCGTGTTACTTGTACTTGTTTATTGAGGCTTGTTTCTTTCTTTGTTACCAAAACAATCTTGCGGGTTACTGGTTCCAACTACAATAAAGTTTCTAATGTGTTTATTTTGTTTGAAGACTGTATCATCATCATCATCACCCCTATTTACGCTTCCACTGCTGGGACACAGGGACTTATTTCTTGATGAGAGAGGTTAAGCCTTAATCCACCACTCAAGCCAAGTCCGCGTTAGTGAATGGCGTATGTTCTTCAATGTTTTTAAAGTTCTTAGAACATGCCGGTTTCCTCACGATGTTTGCATTTACCGTTAGATCATGTTTTTTTAAAGCACACATACATTTTTCAAGAAGAGAAATCCGGAGGTGCCTGCGTGGTTTGAACCCAAGACCTTTAGAATGAAAGTCGAGTGTGCTACCACTTAGCCAATACGACACTGTATTGAAACGTCTTATGCCAACATTGTATTTTCAGTCATTTTAAACATTTTGTTGGTTGTAAAACAGAAGTTTATATTGTGTTAGACGTAAAATATATAGCTTGGTTTAGTGCAGATTCGAAACTCCAATCTTTCTATACCGAATCATCTAACATTGTTGACATCAGCAGATTTTTAAAACGAAGGGATATTCGAAACCGAAACAAGTCAAAAATAATTATAAAATTATTTTAAACCTTTGAAAAGTTTATATTTATTAAATAAAGTATCTTAGATAAACATGAAAAGATATCATGATCCTTCGAATAACTTTTCAAGTTCTGCACACTTTCCAGGTTAATAGCCAGCAGGAAAGTGGTTTGAACTACACAAGCACCCTTTGTCTTGTCACCAAGCTATCAGCATAGGAATGCCCTAATCAATAGTATCACACGTTACCTCTCCGCACACCCTTCACTAATTAAGGCGAAACGGCCATCGAAAAAGCATTAGCAGCACTGTAATTAAGAGCATGCTCCGTGCGCCGCAAGAGAATAAATTTGCGTGCACTACACATGGCACTATTACCTCATCTGTGGCTGCGGCCAGTAAGCGCACGGTGGTAAATGGTATGCGGTATGAAAGATGGTGAGCGATGTTTTAGATTATATTTTGAAGCACATTTTCCAGAGAATGTGTATTTTGCGAGATTTATGATAGGAGCAATTTATCGTAGCACCGTGTTGGGCGCCAATTACGAAAGTAACAAAATAACGTATTGTATGGCGTCAACATATTGAACATAAATATTTGAAATATACTATCATAAATACTTAATATTTACAAGCAAATGCACTATGAACATTTAACTAAACAAATAAAATGGCTTTATGACAGAACGGGACAAAGTAATATGCAATTTTAGAAGCCAATAAAAAGGCAAACCAATGCGATACGTAATAGTCGCAGTAAAATGGAAGTATTCCAGTTATTGTAACAGTAATACACTGTTAAACGACCATGGTCGGTCTGCGTCCGAGCTGCAATCGTTTACAGAGAGCATTGGGCTTTTATTTCATTTACCATTCTACTTTAGGATTTTTGAATTTAACCAATAAAAGTGGGAATAAAAAATATTTTTAGGTAGATTTACACGGCAGCTATAAGATTAATTGAAAGTATTTATTATATAATTAACTGTAAAAACTTTCATGGTTAAACGAATTTATTTTCGTATTAACGGGTAACCCAGAAAATTATGTAAGATAAGTCCAACAGCTAGGGACATCATCAGGGATGCAAAAAGGACACGAATTCCGACCGTTTGTTTATCCAATTATATCTTACAATACCTCAAAACCGATCCATCAAATTTTAATTCAAAATAATCACAAAAACTTCGTACATTCGCGTTATTCTCATAACAACAAGGTAAAGATTATGCAATGTTGGAAAATCGCCGGGCCGGATGCGATATACAGTCGCAGTTGCTATGGTTACGTGCAGAGATTGCCGCCATCTCTTTTCCATTGCGAGTGCCAGTTCTATTGGCTGCTCTGTGATTTTAGCTTTCAAATCCTTTGCATAATTTTGGGATGATTTTCCGGCTTGTGTAATATTGGATGGAGTAAAGCGGAGAATCTCATAGACTCATACGAAACGTTACATTTAGTTAAGAGTATATAACTAGATTTCGCTAGATCGCCAAGCTTAGATTGCGCTGCAGTGGCGAAACTCACTAACGACTATCAATTATTATCTATCAGTGCTCAAATCTATTATCTCTTTGAGGTGAATAGTCCCTGGAACACTGTGACTTTGATAAATATAATTATTACTTCATAAACAATTATTTTATTACTTCTTATTCAAATTGCTGTATAATAAATCTAAAAACCCCTTAAATATTACCATTGCACATGAAAATCAGGTTACTACCTAAATATATCATGGTATTATAAATTACCCCATAGTTACATAAGCCAGAAAGCTCCTGCATTACATCAGCAATTCATGTCATATCGCATAAAAGTGCGTGAAATATTAATATAAAGTCGTAGATCAAATCATCTAGTATCGGTCATCTTCCCTTAGGTGAAATATCTGTTATAGTCGGCAGCAGTTTGGGAGCGATTGATTTATTCAGCCGGTAGCCGCTGATGTACGACTCTGCTGAGAATTATGAGGGTAGTGCAGAATCAGAGACTTTTATGTTCTACGGTGATCGAACAAAGTATTTGGAAACAGAGAATGTCATAAAACTAAACAACCTGAGTTTTCACACTCATGTGCGGTAAATATACCTTAGATAAGCACTAAAATGTGACTAAATCTTACAAACAACTGAGCAAGGAATACATAAACCTTAGAATTATTTAGAAGAATATTCTCAACAATGACATTCTCTATTGACAATGACGTGAACGTTTCATATTGCAAAACAATACAAATATTAACTATGACATCACACTGACAATGACGTAAACGTTTCATAATGCATAGAGATTCAAATATTAAAGATCTATGACATAATGTGTAAGTAAACCCATTATCATTAAATACCGCAGCGATATATCACCACACGGCGGCAATCGGAACAATAGGTAGAAACGGCCATATTAAATTCTCTGAAACCCATTACTCTGCAGCGTGCATACGTGCATCCGCGATTTGTAAAGCTTGTGAACTGAAGTGCCGAGGGAGCCATCTGACGATCTGATACAATCCTACGAAATCTTAGTAATTTTTCTGGATTTCGGCGCTTGCAATTTTGTATACGTCTGTTTTTAAAACAGGAAATGAAAAAGTAAGGTATTCCCAGTTAGAGCACTGGTTTTTATAGTACAACGTTTAGGGCTGTAGTTATTCCCAGGAAAGAAGTCACTATTATTGGTTTATTTTTGGTATTATATTTTGTATTACATCTAGTGCATAACAAAGTATTGTAAATTAGTGAAAATGTTGTCAAGAAAACTAAAATTCACACTGTAACCTTAGATTTAAATCACGTCGATTATACACGCTTATACAGGGTGTTCCGTGCCGTAATCTCGAAACCTAGCGATATCCATACATTATCCGCTGCATACTTCACCCACTCACGGCAAAGAACGTTGTTTCATCTAGGGACGTGCAAACTGTTAGTTTTAACCGGATAACCGGATAAACATCGGATAAAAGGCTTAGTATGGTTATTAAGTGTAGCCTGACACTGAGAAAAGCGTGCCCCCTTCTATAGTATTTATTCATCATGATATAAAAATAACGTCTCTAAGTGATATGCTTCATTATGTCATTTATTTTAATACAATCCTAAAGATCACATGGGCAAGTCAATAAATACAATATACATTATTAAAATCATTAACCTCACCCTATATAGTATGTAGGCCCAAACATGAAGGTATACTTTAGTTCGTTTCACCGCAGCAGTAAGTCCGGCTAATTCCGGCTAATTCCGGCTACAGACATCCCTATTGCAAGTAAAGCACGAAAATCTCAGCACACAACGTGTTACCGGATTGTTTCATACTGAAAGGTATTCTGTTATTACATTTTATGCTCACGGGATATGTGCAAACGTTTGTGCTGAACCTTGTTTACTGTTTGACTAAAGTTAGAAAATTCTAGTAATATAATTAACGCGAAATTTTGTGAATATATTTGTTGGTATTTCATGCGAAAATTAACTAAAAGTTAACAATTATATGTCTAATAATACCTTTGTGTACGATTTTATTTTATAATCTGATAATACATAAACCAAGGAAACTCTACGACTACGATCACAATTTAACGTGGATTTTGCAGCAAGTACCCGGTTTTATGTTGTAAGATAGTATTTTATAACATGTGCCTAAAGTATTGTTTTCAAATTGTAAATGGTACAGTTTGAACTCTGTGAAACGAGTTTAGAATATTATGGGTCTAAACCAAAAATATTGAAAACCGGGACTCAAACAAAAAAAACCCTCCATTAAAGTAGTTTCGCTTGAACATGGTGGTTCGAATTCTAAAATAAGTTCAGCGATAATTGAACGATTTATCATTAAAACATCATAGATCGTAGATGTAAGAATATAAACTTAAAATAATTAAGAATAAAATCATAAACAAACATATTCAATAATATTAGTTTATTACCAAGGAAACTCTACGACTACGATCACAATTAAACGTGGATTTTGCAGCATATCCAAAATAACAAGCGTTTTAAAAATCATTTTGTCACCAAGTACCCGGTTTTATGTTGTAAGATAGTATTTTATAACATGTGCCTAAAGTATTGTTTTCAAATTGGCAAGTATAAAGTTTGTATTATTTATTAATATTAGGTCCTTAAAAACTACAAAGATTGATTCAATCCAAGGTTGTCTTAATAAAAATAACTCCGTAACTATTTATTTTATTATTGGAGAAGTTAGTGAACCTTCTATAATCTTACTCGGTTTTATCTTAACTTAGTAGACAACTTCGAGAAAATACTATCTAGTTATCTACTGACAGGCATATGAAACTCTGTCACTCCAAAGCACACAAAGACCACTCGCCCGGAACACCGATACGATAACCCGAAACAAAAAGGAATCCCAAAAAGATGGATTTCTTTAAGCTAGGATCAAACTTAATAAGCCGCGGATAAAAAGATCGTACCATATTTTTCGGACGGTCGAATCTTCAGAAATTATACAGTGAGCTTGCAAAATCCTTATTTTAGCAGAATTACTTTTTTGTTATGTCTGCGAGGTATTATTTTTTGATAATTCCACCTATACTATTACACAATATAAAAATGTGTAGTTTAATTCGCCGCTCATCAACAACATTTAAACTACGGCTTCAAGTTCAATCATTAAATTGTATTTAATTTAACACCGAAAGCTTTACCTACAGGTTTCAAAAGATGTACCTATTAAATATATCCATGACACTGACACGAAGTACAAAGCATCCAATTAATGCAATTACGACCAAATTGCCTCAAAAATTATTCGAAACTTTCAGAGTAATTGGGAATTTTCTCATTTGTTTTAATCTTCAATTAACGTTTCTTAATCACTCAGAGTAAACAGATGGAAATGTCAAACCTGCAAACTTTTAATTAGATGAAAAGGCAAATTCAGCAAATGTCGTTAGGGCAATTCTGGAAGTTCTAACAACGGTTACGTCAACATGGCTAGCTATTGAGACGAGACTGAGGTACAATTTAGTTTTACTCCGATGCTGTGAGCAAACAACATCTAGGTCCAGTTTGAACTCTGTGAAATGAGTTTAGAATATGATGGGTCTAAACCGAAAATATTGAAAGCAGGGACTCAAATAAAAATAAACCATTACACTATTACAAGATCAGCGATAATTTTACTATCTATTATTAAAACATCTAAAACAAACATATTCAATAATATTAGTTTCTACCTACTACGCCTTTAAAAAAAGCTTCAACCTACAGAATAAAATAAAATCGTATTTGTATGCAGTGAACTGGTCCGTATATCATCAGAATCACCAAGAACGTTCAGTTTCACTGCAAAACCAAAAGTTAACCGCTTCAGTATTACGTCATCTGTTCTTTATAGCCTTTATAACCGTTATAGCTCACGGATTTAATTTCACAGGACATTATTCAAGAACTCCGTAAGTTTTTGCTTCTTCAGAACATTGCGGAAAGAGTTTGTGATAGATGGTTGATCCATTTTTCATTGCCGCGCGGTCTGCCATTCGGATTTCGGAATTCGAATGTGTTTGTTATTGGCCAATCAAAAGTTTGGTAACGGAACGTTATTTTCATTCTTTTTCGTGTTGGAAAGTTTTTGCACTCGTTCGACTTTTAAATGTTTTTGAATTGGAGATTCTATTTTGTTCTGAAACAAAATTGCGAGTGGAGATAAAAGCGTATTGTCTCATAGTGACCAAAATGACCTTTATATTTGAATTTAAGCCAGCGAAGTGAAATAAGTGCCAGGTTTTAAAGAAATTCTTAGTTTCTCAGGTATCCTCTTGGGGAGGCTGCGACAATCTAGCGTTCTAAGCAGGTCCATGTTGATGCAATGCGTTTACAACCCTGTCTTTAGGAACATACAGTCCACAATGGCAGAGCAGAATACAATTTTCAAACATAAACCATTTTGACATTTGTGGTCTTCCCACTCCCGTTGAACGAATACAAACGCCAAAGTTGTTTTATTGTTGTAAACTTACAGAAAGTTCTGGAACAGATATGGTGAAAAACATAATGGTCATTTTATAAGTAATTCCGTGCTCAGAAAGGAGGTATAATAATTATACAGTTAATATTTTTTGACAATTAAGCAGTCTAATTTTATATTTTTTAAGTTTATGCTGTATGTTCTTATTTAGAATCACTTACTCATTCACCTAATGATTGCCAATAGATTATCTATGTTTAGTTGGTGGTGTGATCCGGCGCTTAATCAAGTCTAATCAGTCGACTAAGTGCCGTATCGACTATCACAAGTTATCACTTGTCGGGTGTGACATCGTGCTCGTAGCTTGTAACATGAGCACATATTAATTAAAATTTATTGGCAAAACCGTAACGTTAATTATATTATATTAAGTAATTTTTTATTGACACGTTTTAATACACAAATATCGCGGTATAACTATATGGTGCGATGCGACCCTATAAATAGTGAAACCGCTCAAAATTTTATTAAAATACAAACTTAACCAGTTTTAATAAGTTGTTTTAGGTAGGTACAGAAAGTTGTGTATCTATTAATATTTTTAATTAATGCATCTCATTGAAAGTAAACTATATTCGTATGAGAAATAAGTTCTTTAAACCTATATAAGGTTTCACTGGCATTAACCTTTGGTCAGTAAAGTAAATGATATATCCCGTCCCTATGAACCTCAATAATGCTTTTTCCACTAGCACTTAGTCATTGGCAGGCATTAAATCATAATTACTGGTACATAGGTCTGATTGTAATTGATAGTGAGTTTAACCATCTATCACCTAGGTATATCTAGTTTCTGCCTATAATAGAGAGCTGTGCCCGCGAGTCTGAAAGAACAGCATTATCTCCTTATAATAATATAAAGATAAACTTGCTTTGCCCAATATTTGACTACATAAGGCTAAGGTTTCTCATAATGAGTGTTGTTTACGTTTATATAATAACCAATACCCGTCGTGAACTATAATAACCGTCGTGGAGGCACCCGATTCCATTTCAGAACGATAAAAAGTATTCGTTAAATATTTTTAACCAAAGTACAGTCAGATAGCAAAGTGCAACAAAATATGTTACAATGAATGTTTGGTACCTTATCTCGCAGCATGTCGCGCACCCTGGTGGCCTGGCTCCTGCTGCGGTGGAGCTCCAGCTGCAGCTCCAGACAGCGCTCCTGCCAGTTCACCGCACCCAGCTCCGCCGCCAGCTCCAACTCCAGCGGGTCCAGCCGCGAGCTGTGACCGCCCGGTCTGAACAACAAAAAAAACAAAATGAATGAATGGATGATTGAATGAATGAATGATTGAATGAATGATTGAATAAATTATTGAATGAATGATTGAATGAATGACTGAATGAATGATTGAATGAATGATTGAATGAATGATTGAATGAATGATTGAATGAATGATTGAATGAATGATTGAATGAATGATTGAATGAGTGATTGAATGAATGATTGAATGATTGAATGAATGATTGAATGAATGAATGCTTGAATGAATGATGGAATGAATGAACGATTGAATGAACGATTGAATGAATGATTAAATGAGTGATTGAATGAATGATTTATTAGACATTTATACTTATAACACTCGGAACAAATATCTGCAGATTGTTCAACTTTTTGTTCCGATGCGGAGATCGAACCCGCAACCTCCTATGTCGCAGCCGACAGCTGCGCTACAGAGGTCGTCAATGTTTAATTAATATCAGCCAGCAATATCCACAAAACGTTGAACGAGTGCAGTGCATATAGACTTTTACAACAATAGGGGCAACCCATTTCAATCTAGATTTCCATGTCTATTGTATCAGAATCTGCTGTCCGCTGCATCTGGCACGAAGTGACATACAATAAAACACATCAAAGAATTCGTTGATATATCATACTCGCAGAAGTTTTTACTTAAGTTTTATTAGTATTTTATTTATCTTTAGTTCTAAGACATGTATTGTACTCACTTTAATGGATTTGAGAGATTGCAATAAAATCTTAGGTAGTGGGTACATCGACATTTTTAGGTAATGTATTCATTCATGTACCAATATTAAGCAATTAATTATGATTATTTCGCTTGTCCTTAACATGGTAAGGTCAATCATACCTGTATCCAAAATGTGCCAAAATCATTTCCGATTTACAGATAGAGTGTATTTATTAATGCAGACCAATACTAACATCGATTCAGTCTGAATCCATAAATAAATAAAAGATAAATCAACATCTGATAGACACGCGAGTAATCCTTTTAAAAATGCATTTGCTGAACCGCAGTGTGCGCGAACGTAAATATTCCAGAAGCTCATTAATTTAAATGCTCGTTTCCCATCGCTTATATTGAGAGATTTTATACCGAGTTCACATAATATGAAATGTGGTTAAAACTGAAAGGCGTAAATAGGATTTTAAAACAATGAGTGAATTGGAATAAATAATTAGTATTATAAATAGTTTCAAATCCTTTCATTTCATAATTTTTATATTAAATAGTTATTAACTACATTAGAACACATTCTTGCAAATGCCAGATATAAAGAGCTTGCAATAAATTAGAAATACTAGTTAATTAATTTTGTGGCAACACCGTAAAGCACTTATCTAGTAAATCATTAGCAAAGAGCTCATAAATATGAGATTCTAAAATAATCCCAAACCTAAGATGATGTGCAAATTACTCAAAGATTTCAAATGATGAATTGCTATTTGAAAGCCGTTTTATTGGCAGTGATTGAGGTATCTTATTTTAATAGCCAGCACTTGTAAGTAATCTTGAGAAATGAGCGTAGGCTAGACGGGTCAATCGATGTCTGAAGGACCTCTCGAAGGTTTTATAGCGAAAAGCCGATTTAAATGTGGTTTGATGAAAGTCTCAAGAAGGCTTAATGTCAACAGAATACAAATGGAATATTGAGAAATTTGAATAAATTTTTTAATTGCGAAATGATTAAAAACTATTTAGACGTTACTAGAATTATTTCCTTTATCTATTAATATTTAATCTATTATTATTTAAAAAAAAAAAGGGGGGTGATTGATAGTGATGACATGTCCAAGTTAATCTTTGTGATTTTACGGACAAAATCTGAATCAATCAATCAATATTGATTCGGTAAATCTATATATATAAAAGAAAGTCGTGTTAGTGACTGAACTTATAACTCGAGAACGGCTGAACGGATTTGCCTGAAAGTTGGCAGGGGGGTAGTTTAGAGCCAGGAGAAGGACATAGGATACTTTTTACTCTAATATAATGCGGGCGAAGCCGCGGGCGGAAAGCTAGTTATTTCTAAAACTCCTTAAACTTACTCAACATTTGCATGAAAATTTAATGCCCTTTAACTGTTTTTAAGATTTTGAATCTGTTTTTCAAGTAATTTGGTTATAAGTAGTTACCTCGGTGGCGGCGGCGGCGGATCCCGCGAGCGGCGCGGCAGCAGCCGGGGGCTGCTGGGCGTGCTGGCCGAGTGGCCCGCGCCGCTGTGGTCCGTGAACCGCGCCAGCGGATCGAAGATCTGAGACAACCGCCGCGCCCGCTCCTCCCCAGACATATTCATAACACAAACACAACAACAATATCACATCACGGCCCCACACTAACACAGTAAATTCACTAATGACTATTTCGAACGGTCAGAATGATTCAAAGCGCGGAAGTTATCGCCCACCACTGACAGATGGCGCTCGCAACGCGCGATTTGGCGCGCAAACACGGCCGCCATCTTGCTTCGTCTGATGTTTTTCACAGTATAATGCGGGTTTGCGCGGACGAAGCTGGATTTAGAACTCTGAAAAAGAAATAAGATGCGTTAGTTGACGTGATGACGACGTTTGAAAGGTGAGAGATTAGGCAAGGTGCGGTAATTAGCCGTTGGGCGCGGAAGCCATTTTGTGTGGCGTCAGATAAAACGTCAACGTCAATGTTGACGGTTTTCTTGGATGATTTATCAGATATGAAAGTTATTTTTCAGTCCCTCAACGCTTTGACAAATGGTTTTTTTTTCTAACTAAACTAGTCAAATTTGATAATTAATAAGAACAAGAGAGTCACATAAGTCCCAAAGAAGTTTCCTAATATAAGTGTAAATTCCAATCACGTTTCTCACACAAAGTGAAGATAAAACAAACAATGGATTGACATCAGCTAGACATTACTCAGAATCTGAAGTAGCTAAACAGTAGTTTTAATTGTTACTAAAATACACTTTCACTTTCGGAAGCTTTTATTTTAAGCTTAAAAATCATTTAGCGGTCTAACAGATTACAATTCCATTATAACTAAAAGGTTGCGACTCTTACGAATTATGAACAATAACGAAACTTAGGTACCATTTATGAAAACAATTAAATTTCTTATATAAAGCAAAGTCTAGCCTAAATCTTAAGTTTTTTTAATGGATGCTGTAATCGTGTTCTAGTTTCGTTTCTTACTTTTAATTACCTATTAACTATTCGGGAAGTATAGTTTTTAGAGGCAGTAATAGTAGTCCGTGATATATTGTTAATGGCAAATTAGCCGAGTTTTTACGTTTCCAGTTTCCGGATGCGTCATAAAACTTTAACAGCAGTTAGTTCTAAATTAGTAAAGATAATTGAGCGCTGGCCAATTTAGTTGGGAAACAATAAATTACAGTTAGATGCGCTTTAAAAAGGGTTAAGTATAATTTTTCTATTTATATTTTGTACTGCTCAAATTATCAAATCAAATCAAAGTGCATTCTCCGTTTACTATGGCTGTTTCTTATTGAATTGTCCGGCAATATTATTATTATAAATATTATTAGCTGTGTGAATAGTTAGTGTGCTCATATAAGTGCTCGTGCGAAAATTTCTTAAAGAAAATTGGCTTCACAATTCACAAACCACGTGATCGTCCATCATAAACAATTCTACATAACAGAATACGGTTGAACAAGACGGTCGTCAATTTGTCAATCTCAAAACATCTAAATAAATTTCGTGGACGGCAGATCGGCATCCCATGGTTCGTTATGATGAGTTAACGTCAAACTGGACCACTTCCATAACTCACTATTTCAATATTCTTTGATAGAGTTCTTACCCACCGTTCACCTCCCTAAGACCACCTGGGTGAACCGTGGAAAGTTTTTTTTCCAACGGCTCACCTTTGTTCACCTGGGTGATCCTTGGGAAATATTTAGTTTCCACCGTCCACCTTGTTATCAAAACTCTTCAGATTTGAAGTGTATAGAGATTATGATTATTAATGGCCTTTTTTAAATGTTTTGTTGACACGTTTCAACATTGACAGTTTATAGAAGTATACCGATTTATATTATATTGATACATAGGTATATTGATCGCTTTTGGATGACAAAAAAATTTAAGGAAATTTTGAGCGTTTTCGGTGAGCGTTATAGAACAAATAATATAGCAGAGACATTTCATTCAAAATTGCAAAGAGATATTAATAAAAGAAATACGTCGATATTGAGACTATTAGTAAAATTGAAGGAAATAGAGTCCAAAGTAAAATTTCAAACAAAGAAGAGAAGGAAAATGTATATTGAAAATGATGATGCTATAATGTACTATCTACTACAACTTCTAAATAATGAAATAACGGTGGGATACACTTTAGAAAAATTGCGTTAAATAAGTTTTTTTTTTTCAAATTTATGTTACCGAAATAAGTTTTTTAGGTTATTGTTGTATTTTGTTGCGGATAATGAGTTTGTATCCCAAGCTAGCAAAGGATTGTAACTACTATGATATTTTATTAATAAATAAATTAATAACATCTAAAATCTATGATTAATAATAAGAAAGGTGAAATGAATGGCTAGCTACACAAAGTAGGTTCAGGAACGTCGATTTTCTGCTTAACCGTACAATAGGTCAGATGGTATACTGTCAATTTGCTGACGCAAATACACCATAGATATTATAACGGCCAGTACCCAATTTCTGAGGTGTACCGTCACCAATATAAAATTAGGCGCGTTCAAGTTTATTCTGTGAGGTGAGCCGTTGAAAAAAAAACTTTCCACGGTTCACCCAGGTGGTCTCAGGGAGGTGGACGGTGGGTAAGAACTGCTTTGATACACGTGATGTATTGCTGGCGACTAACTGTCCGCGAAGTGTGGCAGGAAGGGACGGTCGCCAATAACTGAGGGCCGTTGAAATCTGTCCCTTTGATATTCAGAATTAGTTCACCTTTCGGGCCAGCGGCTTCCAAACTTCGCTGACCTCAAGGTTTGTTTAATTAGGAACGGTTGGTACATGTTTGAATTAAGATCGATACAGTCTACAACCATGTTATGCTTATATTTTATTGCGATACAAGAATGACACCGTCATAGTCCGTAATACTATGGAATTGCTGTAACGATAATATTATTGTTTATTATGTTTAGACTGTATAAATAAATGCGTCAGATTTCATTATCAAGATCAGTCCAATTTTTAAATTAGGTTTATGTATTATTTAAATTTGGTTTAACAAACAGAAAAAAATTAACTTAATTACGTACCATAAAAAATACTAAAAAAACTTCACTCTTCGAAGTTTTGATTGAGAAACTTCCAAGACCTAACCGTTCGCAAATGGTATGTTATAAAAAGAAATGACGTCATTTACGTCGAAAGTATTGGAAAACTATTTTAAAAATATAGCAAATAAAGTTCGCAATCAGTGTTAAAGCTTTGAGAAACGGAGTCACACGAAACCGGTAGTTACTTTTAAACGGCAGAATATTTAAATTGAAAGGGGTGCTTCGTTTTATACTGTTTTTATTGAATGTATGAATGAGCCAAGCAGATGTCTGCATTCACCAGCCATTCGTATTTCAATCAGGTCCACCTTTTTATTATTTTTTATTAGCTAAATTAACTTTTTGTTATTTTAACCACAAGTAATTTAAAAAGAACTCCAAATACTTTTGCAAAATCCCTTATAATAATATAAATGGGTAACAATTGACCCATTTATATTCTCAATAGACTGAATCGAATATTGTTTAACAAATAAGCAGTTTAAAGTCTTCAACATAATCGTCTCACTACCAATAAAGTTAATAGGAATCAGTTGAACTGAAAAATTGGGTCCCAAACCAAAATTACAAGGGTCCGGCCAGAAAATTTACCAACCCTTGAGTTATGCCCTCTGATTAAGGTTATCAGCCCTCATCTGTTATCAACTCTTATCAGTTTATGGCCCTTGTTTAATGGGGTCAACCCTTTGTAGGATTATTTTTAGGAACGGTATTTTTACCTGTCCCATTATACCGATATCAGATGGTATTTTTTAATCATAGGAAATTGGCAGAGTTTATAAACCATTTGTACCATCGTATTTTGTAGGGAAAATATGTCTGCTTGTATTAACTGACTCAGGTGTTAAGATGTTAGTAGTAAGCGGAGGAGCCGGTTCGAGCACTTGAGCCAAGAGTGAGTAACAGAAATCGAATTTAAAAAGTTTAGTTAAGCTCTCACAGGTTTATAATTTTATATTGATACCTAAATATAATGTTGCATATATTTTGCCACCAATATTTTTTGAATAAAATAAAGAACACGCTAAGAATATATTACTCCCACTATGTCTGTTTATCAGATTTAAGTTTATATGGATCGTGATCTGAAATAAATAAATTATATTTTATTTAAACATTGATATGTGGTGTAGTCAAAGTGGACACTTTATTCTAGGTTTATTATTTTGTAATAATCTGGAAACTAATGTAACATCGAACTTTGAACATTGAACATTTAAAAGTTTATAATGAGCTAAAACCGTATAAGATCGGATTGCAATCACTAATAAGTACACATTCATATTTAAGCTAGAGTTCTAGAGGATTGAACCTGAACCCCAGAGCTTAGTGTCACCATAGAGAGTGAGGTATTATTACAGTCAGTCAACTTGCTCAATGCCAGTAAAGACTTAGTGGATTAAAACGTATACGATGTTAAGCCTTCAACCCATTGCTGCATACGAGCAAAATGTATTCATAACATTATTTATTGATACAAATCATGTGCAGAGCGATTCGGGACAAAAAGCTAACCTTTGTCATGGTCAGATTTACATGCTATATTATAATATAACTGTGTTAGTCCGCAAATAATACAGTGTTAAATTAGAAATGTAGTAAATTATAGTAAGTGTTTTTCATAAGCTCCTTAATGGATGCTGGCTTTAACAAAGGTATTATAATGGATGAAGCTCTACACAGTAGTATGTGCCTCTAGCCGTTTATTATGAAGCGAGTGTGTAGATATAATCCAGTGTTCAGTACATAATCCTCCTGCATTTGCGAATTCTCCATTTCAACACTGGTGTCTGTTTTCTTAGACAAAACATTAAATGAATTTACTACTAGATTTTCAGGTAAAACACGCTTTACGATGTGAATAAAAGATAATATGTAGAAGCAGGTACATACAATAATTTAATTAAGTATAGAAATATGTAACTAACCAAGTAAAATTAGCAAAAATATTTTGCTTTATAGACGATAGATCATGATCCTTGTTTTATTTTAATATCATCGCTCATTTCCATTTAATCTGGAAGCTATTGAACTGTGAGTTACACTGTTCACAGTTAGCGCCAATATCGTTTCCACATTGTGAGCAAAAAATCTGGAAAATTCTGGAATATTCCAGAACGATGCGGCCTTAATTACGTCATTACTCTTTTCCCTCCAATATCAAAGTTATAAAGCCTTGATACAACGTTGTGACAGAAATGGCGCTAATGAGACCTTCGCCCCTTTGCCTCTCATGGACCATAGACGATACTGTATAATAGAGTAATGGAATTAAACAAATCCAATATATGTGAAGGCAAACATCGTGAGGTAACCGGCATGATCTGAGAATTTTAAAATAAAAGTTTGAAATATATTTGTCATTCACCATCCCGCACTTGGCCAGCAAGGTGTATTAAGGCCTGATCTCTCTTGCCAAGAGAGAAGTCCCTGTGTCACAGCAGTGGGAACGTAAATAGGTTTATGATGGTGCAATTATACCGCAGAGCATTACCTAATGATGCAAATGTTTTGATATTGGCAATAAGCGAAATGGAGGTCATTTGGCGCTGCAATATTCCTGTTAGTTAGAACGCAAACGTGTCATATATTATATCAGAAATTTATTGAATAAACCTATACATTTTACAAATATATGTAGGTAGGTAATGTAAAAAACGACCTCTGTGGCGCAGCGGGCGAAGGTCCGCCTGCGACGCAAGAGGTTGCGGGTTCGATTCCCGCCTCGGAACAACAATTTGTATGATCTGCAAATATTTGTTCCGGGTGTCTGGGTGTTATATATGTATAATAAAAAAAAATATCTATCTATGTATGTATAATATATTAAGTATATCAGAAGTCTAGCACCCATAACACAAGCTTCGAGCTTACCACGGGGCTAGATGTCGCTGTGTAAAATTGTCCAGTAATATTTATTTATTTATTTAAAAAACGCAAGCGAAACTGACGGCGGATCAGCTAGTTTTTTTTTCATATTTTTTTCTATCCTGTTCATAATATAACACTTACCTACATATTATTCTAGTTCATACTACACAGAATGACAATAGGTATATGTATAAAACTACAAAACTAAGCTGAGAGATTAACAAAGAAAGGTTAATCTTCACTAAACACAAACCGCGCATAAACTCCAACAAGTCGTCAGACAATATCAAGTAATCTAGTAAGCAGACCTCATAAATGTAACATTGTAGACGTTGTAGAGACCCAACAAATCCGCCATCACGACTCCTCGACTACAAGATAAGTACAGCACATTAGCACTAACTCCAGCTCTAAGTTAAGGACATCACTACTGAACTCCTTAAACACAGCAGTTAAGCCTTGTGTTCCATTGAAGGTTTACATTGTTTCAAGACTTTTTGTAGTTACTTCAACTTCTTTGTTTTAAAGTAGGTTGTTAGATGTTGCGAATACATTCCTTCGTTCTAAAATAGTGAAATTTATATGAATTGGAAATTGTTACGTTCTTGAATTAACAATTGAGACTTCCGTGAATTATAAATGCAATATTTTTTCATTTTGCTGCATGGATTGTATCGAAGTTGATTTATTTATGTTCCAAGGTGAATGTATATTGTATGTATGGTTCAACTTATCTGAACAAATTTTCAATAATATTCCGTTCAGATAAAACATAATTAGATTTGCGTGAATGAAAGAGAGAAACTAGCTAGTTACTAGCTTTCGCGTTTACAAAACTCATAGGATTGTTCATCAATGTTGCAGAGATTAGTTCATAAAATCTCTGCAAATGATATCCTCGCTTCCCCTGCAGCCAGCCATTAATTGTTCAGTAGATATGTCATTTGTGACGCGCTTGAAGGGAGTTTTTGTCGCGCACTCATTAGCGTCAGCCTTTGAGGACGAGCAATGGTGGCTTTTGCAAGAAAAAGCGAAAAGATTATTCTTGACTTCTGTAACGCTAATATTTGTATAACAGTGTCATAATATTATGTTATGGGGCTTAAAGAACCGAAGGTATCCTGAAATGTTCTATATATTTAGTACGATGATGATGTTGATTGCAGCCATGGAAACTGCGTTATTGAATTGTCACGTTTAGACATTCAGACTTTATTGTCAAGTAGGGTGAATGTTTCTACCCTCTCGGAGGTAAGTTTAGTTTAATAGTGTGTAAGTAATTTAGCACCCATAGTACACTACGAGTATAAGTTAAGTTTGAGGTTGCATGATGTGTTTTGTTGAAAACTCGCGTAATATTGACTCTTTATTAGCATTGCCTAAGATTTTGAGTAAATTATAAGGATAAGGAAAAGTTGCTTATGCGTAACTATGAACGCCCTTTTTACAAACAACAAAACACAAGGGAATTGCATGTAATTTTTGTGTGTTAACAAATACTTGTAGACGCTTTTTAACACTCCTCAAGGGATAACTAAGTCTCTTGTCATGTATAATCACAGGTGAACGACACCGTTTTATTTTACCCGAAGGTCCCTAATCTTTCCCACAGTGCCGATAAAATTCAAACGATCTTCTTCTAATCCATTCCGTAATAGCACAGCAATATCGTAGACCATTTATTTATAAGGTCAATCACGTTATCGTCAAAACACAGGAAGGTAACGGGCCCCGAGGCGCGGAGATACGAAGCGCCTCTGATACAGACCGTCTGAGAGGCGACAGGTAAACAGTTCAAATTTACTCCGAACATTATTCGGAGATCCTCATTTTAGGGAATTATGGGTGAAAAGAGTTTTTTGCCTTTTACATAGGAATAACAATTGAAAATATAGAGACCTCAGTACTTTGTTACGTAGGTATAGTAAAACCATTTCTAAAATGAACGCCCCTCCACCGAATTCTGATTTTTTTTTTCTGTGTATTCTGTTTTTCTGTATTTCCTCTCACACGTTGAAATGATCACGGTTTTGTGGAGGGGAGTTCATTTTTAGAATGGTTTTACTATACCTACTTATATAATACAGTAGGCAAATAAGTATAATAATGTCACTTTTATAATCAAAATTACATTATTTACCTTATTACGTCTGACTACGCTCAGGCTTGCCTGTTGCCAGTTGCCATCGTATTGTACCTATACCTAAATATTTATTATATTGGTCCAGAAAACCATTAATAGCTTTGGGCTAACAATGTTTGACAGCAACAAAGCCAGTCACCCTTCATCTCAACAAAAACCCTGCGGAAAAATCGGAGTCCGAAAATCCTTTTCGGATTGAAGTGACGTCACTTACCCAAGCCGTATCGCAGGTTATTTAGCCACCCCTAAAATTAGGGTAATCGATCCTTGGCGAGGAAAGTAAATGAGCTACATTTTTAGGATCTTCTAGGGGCTCAGTGATAGCTTTATAGAGCATTTTTTAAGCTTAATGAACTTCAGGATAAGATTATGAAGCAGAGCATATTTCATCATCATCATCATCACTCTCATTCACTTTCCCATAGCTGGGACGCATCGACATCTCTCTTGAGATTAGGCCTTATTTAACAATGATTGGGCCGGGGCGGGAATAGAACCCGCAACCAGCGTCTGAGGCGCACCTTCGCTCGCTGCGCCAAAGAGATCGTTGAACCTGTTTGAAAACCAAAAGGGGTATGGCATAGCTATCTCAATAAAATAGGTACAAGTTTCAATACAGGTGTGAAACAACAAACAATTTACTTAGTTTGTGATCAATAATACTGACTTGACTGAATTTGACCTGCAGGAGATGGGTTGATACTAATTTAAGTCGGCATATAGCACATAGAACAGATGGCCGATGGGCCGAAAAGTTCTGGGAAGGAGACCACGGATTGGAAAACGCAGCGTCGAACGTCTACCAACACGAAAGACGGACGAAAGCTGTTGGTTCGCGGTGAATGCAAGCCTTGAACGCTATAACTGAAAGTCATTAAGGGAGGCCTACAGCAGTGGACTTACGACAGCTGAAATGATGATGAAACGGTACAATAAAAACAAAATATTTTAATATGTTACCGCAGTAAAGTAACAAAAAAATCAAAAAGTTAAAACCAAACAAATCTAATTCCAGAATTCCATGAATCTTCGGGTTGGAGGTTGCCCGCTGCCAAGGTGGCCAATGGTTGGCCCGTAATTAAATAATTCAAAGGGATAGAATGTCGGATGAATTAAACATAGGTGGTTGTTTCGGGTGACCGCGCGGGGACGCTGTCTTCGGTTGAAACGTGTGTTTATGATTTCGTTGGGGTTAGTGATGGGACATTTACATTTTGTTTACACCATCTGCGCGTTGTTATAAATCGTCTGGGGGCTTACCGCGAAATAGCTATCGATATTCTGTTACTGTGGTTACGATTTATATTGGCTAACGTTGCTAGTTGAAGTCTACAGATTGCAGATAAAATGTTATTAAAATTAAATTCATTCATATTTTTATCTTTGAGTAGGTACAATATAAATAATGCCAGACGAATATTAAACAAATTTTTTAGTACTAAAATGCTTTATTTACTAAATTACTAAAAACCAGGACACTAAATACTACACTACTACTGTATCAAGCTTAAATCGACGTCTTGTGCTTTAATCTAGACATCTGTAAGCGACACTAGACTTAGAGGGTAAGTACGTAGATCGATTTGGCATACTGCCCAGTGCCCTAGACTCAGATCAGACGATATCAAGTTACGGCCCGCATTTCTACAGTTTTTACTTGATATTCAAATGCACATTATGACATTTATGACATTGTATTAATTTCATCAATAATTCATTAGCGTTTTCAAAAAAATTAGATAGCATAAGTTACAATAAATTTCATAAGTTACGTTAAAATAAAAGTAATTGATATCCCTGTAAAGTAACTTGAATGTAATTATGATTTTTGCAAAATGTAGTTCAACGAATTTGTCTAGACAAGCAATAAAAAAATCGTAGGTATAGTTCTGCGATGTTTACTGCGACTCCTTAAGAACAGGGTTGACGACCACTGTTCCAGGCTTACCTAGTTTCAGATGGTATCCATTTTAGGGAAGAAGTGTCTCGAATATTACATGAAGACGCTTAGCTACATAATTCAACAAGTAATTTCACAGAATAGCCAGCACACGGCTAATTTTCTTCATTTATTACGGGTTGTTAGAAACTTACTGTTGCACGGATTAAATAATACTACACGGTACACTTAGTAAAGATTCTAAGTTGGTAAAAATCTATTATATATATTTAAAAAAGTCGTGTTAGTTACACTCTTTATAACTCAAGAACGGCTGAATGTTGGTGGAACCTCTCCACTAATATAACTGAGAACCATTAGAAGGACATAGGATTATTACCGGAAAAAGCAGTAATAAAAACGCAAGAAAATTAGATTTTCCAGCGGAAAGCTGGTAATATTTTATAAATGTACTAAACAGCAAATGTTGACGAGAAAGACAATAAGTAAGTTTCTAATTGCTTTTCATTGTACGATCAGGATAATAGCTTTCAATCACTCTTTATTGAACTACATTATAGAAAAATTGTATTGATATTAACTAAGGGCACAATATTGGAGCTTCCAGTATCCATCCAGAGATTTCAATTATTTTAAAAGAAATCAAACGTCAAAAATGTAGGAACTGTTAGTTACACAAACTAACAATACTTTTGTCATACTACTCATTTTAAGCTTTATTTAATCCTCGACATATCCCATCACTAAGAACACAGTTCAAAGGCAGATTTTAATTACGCAAATACCCCGAAGGCTATATTGTGTTTCCCAAGCATCCCTCTGTTTCTACCAAAACGTTAATACGGTAATGTAGATATGGCTATCTTTTGTATTTTTTCCTTGTTTCTTTTCACGTATTTGCCCTTATTACACTCATAATAGACGGTGGATGTGTAAAAAACTCTTATTAAGTAGAAAATAATGATTAATTCTTGAGGCAGCCTGCTTTCCACAAGGACAACATAATATTCTCTCACTATGCTTTTTTAAATTGAGTTTTGAGATCCATATAATAAAATATATTGCACACTCTTTGATAATTGAGACTCTAGAATGGTAAATTATTGAAACTGTTTGGTATTTCTCATGTTTTCTTGTGACGTATCGATAAATATGAGATTGATGATGAAAAGGACACGAGAATGACAATAAAATATTGAACAAATGGGTAACTAATCACACTTTTCAATGTTGTCAACTTTAAGTTAATAAGTAAAACAATAACCATGCATATTTTTGGTTGCTGCTAATAATTCAGAACGTCGACAATTGTTATTTAAAGTTTTAATTTCGTAAATAGAAACGAAACTCCGGAACAGGAAACAGATTCAGGTTACGAGGACATTTGGTGCTGAATGTGTCGAGATGAGAGAACCGTATTTAAGATTTGGGCGGAAATACCCATCTATAAAGACTGAACTTATTTTTGGATTTTAAAAACTTGCACTTAAATTACTAGGCCGGGATCCGTAGTACATGGAAATCAAGTGATTACTAACAAGCTAATTTTTGGTGAGTCTGAGTAGCTTCGTTTCGATGAGACGACTAAAAATATCCTATACCCAAATCTCGATTGTGGTAGCTAACAGAGATATCAAGGATTAAAAAAATCAAGGATGTAAAACCGGGATAACGGACCACGAAATTTGTCGGACAATATGTCCGTTAGATTTTATATATATTAATTAAGTATACAACAAAAAATCAGCTGGTTAGTAATCATAGTAATCATTTAAATTGACCTCGTTTTCGATACATTTTCGAAATGGCGGACTCTTTGATCAAACCATAGGTTTTGTAGGACAAACATGTTTTTATATAATTTAGATAATTATCTTGAGATATAACATATTGTCCTACAAATTTCGAGGTCCGTTATCCCAGATTTACATCCTTGATTTTTTTAATCCTTGATATCTCTGTTAGCTACCACAATCGAGAGTTGGGTATAGGATATCTTTGGACGTCTCATCGAAACGAAGCTACTCACCAAAAATTAGCTTGTAAGTAATCACTTGATTTCCATGTACTACGGATCCCTGGCTATACATAATGCATTCAGTAAAAGAACGAAAGAAATTATGATCTCTGTACCGTAATAACTTACTCTGATCACGGACACTGTCTGTTAGCGTATACCAAATTCCCCAAAACCTAAGAACAAAACATAAGTACTTATCTGTATTATGTATTATCGCTAAGTCTATATTCGTTACTCCAACAGTGTAAGCAATAGTTTCGCACATGAAGCGCTTTAGAGTCGAAACGCGAGTTAAACTAACAATCACAGTTTGCAGTTCAAATAGACTGCCTCGCTCTGAATCAAATGAAAGTTAAATATAATTGTTATTTCCCTTGGGCGTAAACTAGGGCGTAGTAAGGCTTCAGTTACGTAGATGTGGTAAAATAGAAAATAATAAAAAAAATCTACGCGACTAGATACTTTATTTTTATGTAGGTAAATATCAACTTCAGCGAATATTCTAAAAATATTTTTACTACTCAATATTTACATACAAATAAAACACCATAACAAGTTCAGGTGTAGTGCCACACATACAGTACATCCAATGAATTTAGTAGTAAATTTATGTATGTAGAATTAAAAGCTATTTAACTACGTAAAAGAAACAATAAGTTGATGTTACAAATTAATAATTTTCAATTTAATTACTATCAATATTAATGGCCCATTCACACGGAGCAAGTAGCTCGCGCAAGTGGCGAAGTTGCAACACGCTGGCTGAGTAATTGCTGGACTACTAAGCTCCACTCAGACTGGATTAGTGCTCGTCCGCCGTTTAAACAGCGCCTTATTGTGTTAGTACTCCTTTATTTGCTTTTAGTTACAAATTGAAAGGTATTTAGTAGATTTTCGTTCGGCGCTAGTTCAAATTTATTTAGAGAATGGACGCTTGCGAGATTTTCTTTCTTTGTTTTGCTTTGCGAAATGTTTTAGCTGTTTTTCTAATTAGAGCATGTTAATAAAATAATGCCAAAAAATATTTTACAAAATAAGGTAGGTAACTATAAATATAATCAAAACTTATCGGACAGATGCAAGACAAAATATGTAGTAACTTAGCAAACGATCACAAACATGACTTTATTTACCGTTGAAAAGGCGCGATTTGGCGTATCGGTTACAGAGAATCGAAAAAAGATATACCTCACCAGAACACTAATTCCATATGCTACAACTTAATTTCAAAATTTTCGTGAGTTATACTATTCATTTTAAAAACGGGAATTACTCACGTATTTACATAGGAGTTAAACAACTCTCGACGTTTCGACCACAACAAGAGCAGTCTTTATCAGGAGGAGTGAGCGTCCCGCCGTGCCCCGTCTCCTCTCAGGTCGCGCGCGCGGTTCTCACTGCGGGCGAGGTACCGCAGCGCGCGGCTGCTCAGGGGCGGTGGTGGGGGTAAAGGCGGTGCGTTTTGGTGCGCGGTACCAACAGATGTAGTTGCTGGTACTGAATTAATGTTCGCCTCCTCGTCACAACTGTCATCTTCTCCACCTTGTGTAGCGTAACATACTGCACTGATAGTGTCACCAGACGAAGGCAACGGCCCTTTGTTAAGGCAGGTGGTACAGCCCAGCCCTTGTCCCTATTAAAATTCCGAGTCCGGTTGATTTCAATAGCTTCGCGGATTTTTCGGGGCACGAAGAACCTTTCCCTGGCCAACACACAAACACAAAAGTTGTTTAACTCCTATGTAAATACGTGAGTAATTCCCGTTTTTAAAATGAATACAACTTAATTGTCTAGACTAGAACATAATTACATAGGTACAGTAAAAATCTTTTAATTAATTTTAGAATTCCTACCTATCCTATCTCTATCCAATTAGTGGGACACAGCAGAAGCTATTCATCAAAAATTTATCAGGAAATCTTGTTTCGTATTTTAATTTAGTTCCTGGTGATGTCTTAATCCGAAATTCACGTAACATCAAAAGGAACATTTCAATTAAGTAAATTACGTTGTCAAATTAATTTCCTCGAAGGCTGTCTCCATTCAGTTCGTTTACCTGGGGGCGTGCTCCTTTACGTTTGATCCAGTCGGATAAAGGAGCTTCGATTTGAAGGAAACCACACGTTTTGGGGCTCAACTATAAGAAAGTAATTTAGAGTTGTGCGTCGCGTAAATGTGTCCTTTTTTACTGCAATGTTTTTGTTTTTAATTATTTCTTTAATAAATTTATAATTACAAGGATAATGACTTCGGATTCTTTTAGCAAATGTTTTTAGGAATATTTATACGAAGGTTTAGTTACGGAAAAGCAGCCCATACTATTAGCTTTGTACAGGCCGGAGACGGGCGACGCGTAGGTAGTGAGTGCCTATTGAATCACAGAAATAGCTCTGGGAGTACAAAACGGTGACAGGGTCTATAAAATGTCAACTAGCTTGAGCAGCGGCGTAGAAAGTCAGCTAGCCAAATTGTTACCCTCTAGATACCTAAACTATAGGTAAACCTAAAAGGGTGTCCCACGATCCATCGACCATCGGCATCCTATTGGCGTGAAAATGCGGATTTTGTCGGCCATCGCACAAACCTGCGACACGGAATCAATATTGTTACCCGCCGGAGGCAAAACGTGCTAGTTGATTTTTTATTGGTGCCGGCTTTGAATTTTGACGAAAATATTTGAACGTTTTGGAAATCCAAGGACAAGGGCAAAGCGATTTTTGCATATTTTTTTGTATATGCCAGTATGTTTTTTTTTTTTTTTTTTTTTCCTTATATAAAAATGTAGGTAGTCAATAACATAAGGCCCCATAAAATGTTCTAAAAAGCTAAGAACATGGTACAATACTGGAATGGATATAAAATACAACATCGTAAGAAGTAGACGTTTTTATTTTGACTCATTTCTAAAGTAAATAACAATCTGATACATAGTTAGGAGACATAAATCCCTTTCACGGGCCACTTAACGAATGAACTGAAAAACTTATCTAAGTATAGGCCGAGGGCTGAGTACAGTTGCGCACGAAATGCTTAAAGTTCTCAGTAACGGCAATTTGTAAGGCAATAAACTTGGATTATTAATTGTTGTTCAAGCATTTACCGCAGTTTTTAAGGTTTAACCGAGCCACATTTATCCGAAAATCTAATATTGCCGGGCGCAAGAAAACATGGAGAAAATATTTGGAGTTCTAGAATGCTTGAGCACGCTGCCTATATTAGGCAAGCCGTAACTGAATCATTTGGTAAATTGAACAGTAAATTGGAAAATTCTTTCAAAGATTATATTCAAAAATAAATTTAAAAATGTTATTTTCATCAAACCGAGCATACGATACCTTGATTGAAATTTTTGTATTAAAGAAGGTTTTTTTATTATACAATTTTAATTTAAGTTAATGTGAAGATAAAAATATTAAAAACATTTAAACATTTATTAAAGTTGATATGAAAAATTATAGCATAATCTGATTTAGCAGTAATCAATAATAAAATATCAATAGGATCTAGTTTTATGGCGAACTTTTTTTGAAGCCAGCGGATTATGAAATGCCTACAGTACTTCAGTGGAGACAAAGTTTGAGACTTTTCTATTGAAGTATACCACGACCGCATATAAAGAGCCATCGATCGGGTTATTTCCCCTACACGACATAAATAATCTTGTCTAGATCTTATCCCCTGAAAATACGACGCCCTGAAAATAGTTTTCCCTCCCCTTAACCCGTGGGGAATATTAATTAGATTTTATAGAAAAATGAATAAACTGATGAGAGAGTTAATTGGAAAACGAAGCGATACTAGATCGAAAGTGATTTCAATAAAAATTGAATTGAATTTATTACTTGGTCGCATGATTGAAACGGTTTTAAATTAATTTCAGATAGGCATTCGATTATGAGATCCTTTTGTCTACGCGTTTCTGCGATTCTTAATTCGATAGTATTTTGATTTTTTAGTTGTTAAATCACAGTGTTCTTATGGATACACAGATAATTCTTCTTATCAGAAGAAGGCGACGAATGATAAGCTGAGCTTTCAATCCGTCACCTTAAATATTATTGGGTGTGCTTATCGTTGTCCAAATCGTACAATATAGAAACCAGCATTCCTAATTTAAATATTATCATTTATAAACAAGAAAGAAAAATACGTTATAAATGAAAATATGCACTAAAATATTGTGCAATTTCAAATAACAAACTTTAACCCTAGCAAGTAATAATATTTTAAATGCGATTTCATTTATAATTTAACAGCTTAATCAAGTCAAAAGCTCTAGTAACGTAACTTTTTTGCTGGAATTATTTATGAAACTGAGTGCGAGCATATTTCATCAAAATAAACTGAAATGTAATACACGTCTGACATTCAAGGGCCAATGTAACCTTCCTACGTTGAAACAACTAACTCAACGGTCAAAAACTAAACTTTATTTTTTTTGTTTTATCAAATTATTTTACAGATTAGAATTAGTCCAAATAAGTAGCAATTACCAAAGTTCTATTACAAGCAAACAAACTTACTTTAATATTATATGGATCAATAAGGTCTCAGCATAATGTTGATGGTAAAAAAAAAGTTTAATTTTTAAATTGAATTAGTAAAACAAAGGAATTCTAAACATGATCCATAAAGAAAATCCAATAAATCCTTTAACCTGCAGAAAAACGAGTTATGAGCATGAATGCAGGTAGCAGATGCGGTGCGATATTGCAGGCTATTTCTAACGTTACCCGCCAGTAATGGCTATTATGTACTGAAATATGGCAATCGTGTGACGGGAGCTTAACCAGTAAACATGGTGAATGCATTGTGCTAAGCTTGATTTTTCTAAGATTTAATATTGTTTAAACCACACAATAATATCAAAAAAACTTTGGAAATTATTAAATGACAGTAAAATCGTGAAGTGTTTGCAGACTCGTAAATTAGACTCTTTCATGATGTGGAATTACAACACGAATGTTTTATTCAATCCATTTACAGAACGTATAAATTAATTTTGCGAGTAATCTCAAATTAGATCGCATGGAAAAACAAAGATAAGCTGGTGAAATCCATTAATCTCTTGTGGCAACCCTATCAGGTCCAAGGAAAGCGAAAATCGAGGCACTTTCAATTTAGACGATCGAATGAACAAGACAGATGGATGCCTCAGACAATGAGCTTGTATTTAAATGCAATAATAGAACTGGGAGCAGCATAAAAGCCTGCTGGATCCCACTGCTGGAAAAAGGCGTTCCTTCCCACTTTCCATTGAACTTTCTACAGAACAATAGTTGGCCAGTCTGTGGAATAGACGTCAGTTTAAACCAACCTACCTATAAGAGGCCACTATTTAGATTAATAAAAGTATTCCTGTATCTATCAAGGTTCGAAAACTGAGCAATTGATATTGAAATAGTCTCTATTCTATTAAACCTAATTATTGCACAAAGGTGTCAATTTTAATCGCCTGGGGAGTGGTTTTAGTAATAACTGCCAGTACCAATGTCAGTCGCTAATATGGAATATTGCAGCTACAATTGACATCCACCAATCCGCTCGATCGCATCGCATTGCGTCATTCCTGTTGAATGTTATTTCCATTGCCAAAATGGCGATTTTCTTCTTAGTTTATGTTTTTGGTAATATGGCATCAGCTGAATCAGTATTCAGTTTTAAACAGACTCAGTTATAGCTGTAAAACTTATCTGGATAAAAGACAAAGAACCCACTAAAATGTCTTAATTGTTATCGTCCTATATCCCACGATCTAGCATTCAAGGAGAAAATCCCGTTTTAATATCCCTTTGTTTTCCTCCGCAATAATGATTACAGTAACCCATAATGTCTTCATTTTATTTGAAGCAACATAGAATTAGTCCATTCCTATACACTCGAAGCAATAAAATGTGGAATTTTAGTGATACCCTATCCCCTATCTAAACCGGAACACAATAATAAGTAATGGTGCCCATAAAACTTTATTTGTTGATAAATATCGGGTAAATAAATGGTATTTTGATAGAAACTGCCATGAAATATTTTGTTTCATTTGTTGTTGGTCCTTTTCGGTGGACAAAGGTAAAAAATGATTGAGTTCCGCCAATCGACCGACTCAATTCGTCCACGAAAGAAAATATTGTGTTTCGCAACATAATAATATTTTAGTGCTATTTTAAGAACACGATTTCCAAAATTTTCATTTACTATACCGTCTTATTATATAAAATCTATACCTTTTCTTGCCTCGGAATAAGTATCTTTTCAGTTTAAATTAAACCACAACGTGAAATAGATAAAAAAACAATAAAATCTCCTTGAATTTAAACACCGCAAAAAACTTTTATTCAACAGGAGCACAGAAATTTAATTATTTATTTTTACATAGCTAACATATTTTCATAGTAAAATTGATACAAATATTAAAGAAAATATCATTTTCCAGGTTAATATAATGACTTCCTTTTAATAAATCCATTACGTTGAAAGTTACCACACGCCGTGAAAATAAATAAGCGTTGCGTTTAAAAAGTAACCCTATTCGACAAAGCCGATGGCATGACGGCATGACATAAAGTTATTAACACAAAACAATTATCGTAATTCGTGACGATATCTAGATATGGGGCATGTTTTATTGGTTATTCCTGTCCCTGCTGTGCCCTGTGAAACGATGTAGCTGAAGGAAAATAGCTAGTTCCCTCTTATATTTAAGGACCAAAGCTAACTAAACGTGGGAATAGTGAATAGAAATAGCTTAGTGCGTTCGCGCCTTTTCCCCCGTAAAGTAGCTATAATGTTATTCTGATGTGTGGGCGGTAGAGATATAAATGTATAAATTACAATACATTTACAATTCTATTTACAAGTACAACGACGTCAGAGGCGCAGCGGGTGAAGGTCTGCCTGGGACGGAAGAGGTTGCGGACTAGTTTCCGCTTCAAGCTTACCACGGGGCTAATGTTGCTGTGTGAATTGTCCTTCAATATTTATTTATTTATGGAAGTGCCATAAGTTACCCAGCTGAGTTGCCAGACTACGCCTATCGCATAATTAAACAATTCTTTGCCGGTGGCGTGGATCTAATTGGGCATAAAGGCCCACTCAAATTGATTGAGCTACATTTCGCCCTTTGTACGCAGCTTTTGACGTTCACAAGACATTAGATCCGTAAATGAAAGGTTATGATTTGTCGTATACAATTTTTGGAGCAAAAAACGATGAAAAGGCTTTGTTTTGATATTTAGGCTAATACATTACGATGTTTTGACGTTATCACGACGTCACATTATCGTTTTCGGATTTATTTTATTCGATTTTTTTTCAGCATCGTTGAATAGGTTGATTTTAATAATATTTTTTCTATTTTGTGAACTCCGGTTGCGACACATCAAAACGAGCTCTTAAATATATTTGCATTCTGACGACCTAGAAAAATGCTATGAAGCAAGTCATAAACGTAAAATTTATCAGTAAATAAAAAGCATCCGAGTTTCGGTACTGGTTCGTTGAGCACCGAAACTCCGACGCTAGTAATGACAGCCGAAGCGGTAGACAGGCATCACAGTCTAACTGGAGTTAAGCTTAAAACCCGGTGTGCCTGATCATTTTAATCATCAACCATATTTACGGTCCCACTGCTAGGACACAGAGACTAAGAGACAAAGAGACATATGTCTCTTAGTCTCTGTGTCCTTCTTCACCACGCTGGCCAAGTGCGGGTAAATTACACAAGTTTTTTCAACTTTTCAAAGATATCTGAAAATTTCTGTTTCCAAACGGAGTTTGTCTTCACTGTTAGAAAACGTGTTTTTAAAGCGCACATATTTTTTTATGTGCGGCGGAAACCATTTTGAATTTGAACCCACGACCTTCAGAATAAAAATCGAATGGGCTACACATTATGGCACGACTCACGGGTGTGCCTGTCATGTCACGGTAATTCCCGTTACAATAGGAGTATTATCGGACTTGTATCTACATAGCTACGCTCGGATTAGCCAACTGTAATAAGCGCTGATCTTGTGTTCATACATGATAGTGCAGGGATGTAACTAGGACTTTCAGTCACATTTGTTATTGTAACTAGTGGTTCTGAAACGTCTCGGAAATCCTTACCAAAAACCAACACAATCATATAAATAAACCCACAGTAAACTTACTTCCTTTAAAAACAGCTCTCAATAAATGTTGCTTGAAAGAATAAGGAAATTTGGACCAAGTTTGATAAAAACCAGGTGAAAAATAAAGCGGAATCGGCCACGCTTGAATCTGAGAGAGTTATACATAGTTATCTCACTCGCACATGAAGATGTTTCATCACGTAGGTTTTTTCTGATTTAGCTTTAACGGTAAAGGCATAGTAAAGGCAAGACGTCGTCCAAAATAATCTAGCTTAATTCGGTCCTGTATACTACGCTACTGCGCTACTGTTATGAACTGTATGCTGAATTTGTGAATTTGCCGGTAGAATAACAATGAGTATGCTAATTCGGCATTTTGCTACTAATTCGAGGCTGATTTACTAGAACAAATGAATTTGCATCCGTTAGTTACTAACACGCTATCATCCTTTCCTATGAAACATCATGTAGGTAAGTTATTATTATTCTCAGCTGTCCTGAAGTCGATCTTTCTCGATAAATTATTATAGTGATTAAATTTGGAAAATATATATGTAAAAGTAATTAATGTAATCATTCGATGGTTATTTTTTTGATATTATAACATACGACAGGAATGTTTTTATTATGGTGTGTTTGGCTAAAAGCACCCAAACATATTGACGACTCTTATTATGGCCAACTAAGATCTGAATAACTTTATTGATCGTCACCTTTTTTCAACTAATATCTACTCGGTACTAAAGTCTTCCGTATAACATTGGGTGGCACATAGAATTGAACCAACTTAAATTAACATTTCAAGATAACGAATGTATCGAGTATTTACAATTTAACTTAAATGCTTTCAAGTGAGCCAACTTAAATAGTTCTTCAGTTCAAGCCGAGTGCATAAATCAGTAAGTCGGAGTGAAGTTGGAATGGACTTCGCAACAAGACTAGGCTTTAAAATCAAATAGCCTAGACTATTTCCACCAATAAACTATTTTACGTCATACTATTAGGCACTAGTCTCCTCAAAAGAACCTACTTATACCACAACTACGAGTATCTTCATTTAAATGACGTAAATTCGTCGCTCCGTTTTGCTGTGAAAGACGGACAAACAGGCACACTTTCCCAGTACAGATACTATGAATTCATCCATAAATGTCATGCCACGTAATACCAAACCTTACAATTTAACCAGACCATACAGACAAATTACAATTTTAACTTCTTTGCGTCACAACTCAACTAGGTCAGGACTTAACGAAAACCTCTGCTTAAAGGTGTCTCATATGCTTGCCTAGCGCAGCCCTAAAATGAGTTATTGGTTGCCAAAGTAAGGGTATAGTCGACTTCGGCGGGGCTTCGTGTCATGTCATCATTATAATGTGCATGGCATCGAGTTAGTGATTTTTTTAAATTCAATGATTACGAAGTTTATTCCATATAAAATGTACGTAATATTGTTTATTTACATCAATGAAGGCTACGTAACGTTTTATGCTTCCTTAAAATCCTTCTATTCAGTATCCCGTTTTAAATAAAGTTTTTTGGTTATTTTACATTTCAATTGTAAATTTATGATTAAATATAAATATTACTGGACAATTTTACACGGCGACATCTAGCCCCGTGGTAAGCTAACACAATTAACTGATTAACACAATGAAGTCAATAAAATCTAGAAAACATAAAATAGGTGGCACTAGTTTTACATAGTGTAGTCTCAAGTTCTACCCTGAGGCAAACGAGTTTCTTTAATAATCTTTTATTAGCATTTGACAAAGAAACCTTAGAAAGGATCGCTAAACTTAGACAAAAGAATTAAAAGGGTTTTGTTTAAACTTTAATTAGGTTGCGAAAGTTTTTGTTTATCCTATTAATTCTAGGGACGTTTGTTTAAATATACAAAGATCAAGAGGCAAAATTATGCCCCGTTCAGAATAAGAAAGGGACCAGAAAAACTTTGAAATGGTTATGTAAAAGCTACATCACTCAAGTCTTGTTGAATAAGCGGTAACTATTAAACTAGCAATATTTATTTCTACGAAACCAGTGTCGCGTCTACGGACTTTAGTGTTGGTACAGAGCTTAACCGTAACTTTTAAGTTCACTTTACAGGTATAAATTACAAGACTAGACTTTGTTCCTACTGGAAGAACAGCTTAACTGATGTATTTCAAACTTATGCTTACGCATGCAATATTTACATAACATGGTTGAGACCCGTGTATTGTAAACTTTCTCAAATATGTTAAGGAGATGTAATATTGCCTGCGTTAATGAATATTACATTTTCATTTTAAATGAGAGGTTTCTAAAATAGATCGTGAGTACCTTAATTTTGACTAAAAACAAAGATAGACAACACTAAGATTTATTTGAGCGTTGATATTTAATCACATTTTGTGCAAGAATTCAAAAAAGTTTCGGCAAGAAAGAATCTGTCGACAAAAAGGTCTAAGTTTTATCTATCCTTTAGATAAGGAGATGGACAGAATGACTGATGCTACCAGCCTCCGAGCCGACGGGCTATCTCAGGCTACATTAGGATTACAGTTAATGAGATTATGGACTATAATCCTTTAACTTGAATTACTTTACTGTAGAACTTGAATTTCAAGTTTTTCTGTAACGAGTTTTAAAATAGTTCTTATCCAAATCACTATAATATACTACGTATAGTATTTTCAATTTAGGCAAAGAATCTATATTGTATCTATGTGTTTTGAGACTAATCTTCAGCCATTTGAAGGGACCTAAGAAATTTACAAACATACAAAACACGCGCGAAACACATAACCCTTCTTGCAGTCGGGTAATATAAGAACATTGTTATTTAAATAAACATTCTCACCTGTTTTAGAAGGAAATAAAAGGAGCTTTTTAAAAGAATCTCAGACTTTCACAAATGAAAATACTCTGTATTCAGTCACTATATTCAAATTAAAAATTGTTTCACAAACAAGAACGGATGAAATATGAAAAAGAATAAAAAACCTCGAAGTTCTTGCAGAAACTTTCACAACAGGATGGAATGATAAATACTTGAAGGAGTCTGCCTCAGTATCGTTTTATATATGTAGTTCAATAATAAGTAATTTGCAGAAGTGTGAACTGATAAAATCTGTTAATATTGAATCTATTATTAAATAGAGATAACCTACGTGCATATGTATATCAAAGATATATAATGTCTATAAATTTTACTGAGGTTTTTATAAAAGCTTTATACAAGTTAAACTATATGCAAGGCATGATGCTGTATTTTCAGACCTAAAATGTTTCTGTCTGTGTTTTGGAACCTATTCATTAGTGTTAGCATAATGAACTAGCCAAGGTGCATGCCGTTTTATTTCACGGGGCATTAATTAGTACAAATATTCTAGCCGTACAAAGGCAGACAATAGACCCAACGATGTAAACACAAAAATTACGTTCACAACGTAAATCGGACGGACTCAATTACGGGAGCCAACATTAATTCCGAGGTCTTCAAATTTTACAACCGCCCTCAGTAATTTCGCTTTATTAAAATGCGCTACATTACACCCAAGTCCGAATAATATTGTACAAATAAAATGCCTTACACACAAATCTCCGGTTACAGAGTTTTTATGTCTTTCATTTAAAACTAGAGCTTTCCGCCTTCAAATATTCCAATAGCTAATATACGACAACAAAAACAACGAATTTTTTTACGGCTCTCGTATTTCTAAAACCATCTGACAGTAAAAATTTAATTAAAATCTCTAGATAAAAGTAAAAAATAACGGTTAGGCTGTAAACATTCGGATTTTAAACGTTATCTAATTCCCTTATCTGTTTGTTGTTGAATTTACTTACGTTTCCACAAATGTTTCGCTTAAAGCAGTTTTAATTTGGGATCGCTTAGAATTTAGGGAAAATGCAAATGGAGTTTTGTATAAAAAGATAACTGTTGTAGAAGAGACAGTAAAAGGGGCCTGAATTCTGCTCAGCGGGCCCGAACAGATAATTCAACAGTAATTGTGTTAGTGAGTTATGTTTGACGCCTTGCTGCAGACAGCCTCAGAAACAGCACGATGTCTCGTACACAATCTTAGACATAGACTATTTCAATTATCAAAATTAACTGAAAACAGACGAAATAATAATGAGAGATTAATTAGTGTCTGCTGGAGCTAAATACATTTCAGTAATAACTCATTTCAAAGGTGAGCGTAGAGATATTCAAGAGGTAATCGTTGAAATATTAAGTATGAATGGCGAAGTTATTAGTTTATACTTGTAGATGAATTCTAATTTAAATTACAATTTGTGGAGTCCGAGACTTTTAAAGAAGAAACCATTTAAAACAACATTAGATTTACATGGAATATAATTTTAGCTAACACATGTTTCTCTATGACTTATATTTATATCTGAATTATGTCTAGACAAGTCAATTGGATATTCAAAACAAACAAGCCACAATTAGAACAGAACGTCTCCTAAATTGTTTACCGGCGAAATACTTCATCTAATGAAAAATGTTCGCAGTCTTTGTCCCTGTGTTTTATGGCGCAAGTTCCCAAGTTTGTGGCGACTTGAATAATTTCAAGTGCGACCATTCTGTGCAGAATAGAACCGACTGATTAATGCGAGGTGCTGGTAAGATGAAGACTGCGTTTTGTCATTTTGCTAAGTGTTCAAAATTCATCATCATCATCATTAGAGAGGGATAAATGGAAGACGTTCGTTGTCATTCGGCTTAATTTTTTTATTAGAGCGGGGTGTATGTTAGCTTGCTTTTTCCCTACAGCAAGATTTTATTGGCTATATAGGATCATTATTCGTTATATTTATTTATTAGCTTGAACTAGCAATTAAACTTTTTGGACAGGGTTTATTGAAAATTATCATATACACGCTGAAAACTAATAAAATCCTAGTAATTATTATCGCGAAAGTACCCAGATTGCTAATAACAACTCTATACATTATAAAAAAATATTAAAACAACAACTCTGTCTGCCATTGGCACAATGTGAGTCTACAGTTAAATTGAATAATAAGGCGCCTATAATTCTACAGTTTTGTTTTATTATCAAAATTATTTTATATTAATTACGGTAACTTAGGAGTTTAAATAGCAGATAGTTTAACTATTTGATAAAATATTATTACTTTTAAAATGGAAATATTTCACTTACATAATAGATAAAAGTACAGTCAGCACCAATTGTAATCTGAAACAAAAAGCAAATGAGTTTTTAAAGCGATTTAGCATAACAATTGTAACAGAATCAACGGGCGACAGACAGAATTAATACAAATGAATACAATTTGTGGCTTTCAAACGGTTTCTCGTGGCACAGCTTGTTTAAACAGCTGGCACAACAGTCTAAACGGCCATCTCCACCCAATTTTAATAACGATCTATAAATAATAGATACCTAGTTGACTTATAGAAGGTTAATAGTATTATGGTATTTATTATAGAATAGAATAAAACGTTTGAAGAAAATATAAAAAACATTAAATACAGTAAAACATATTTCTTGCGTATATATAATGTATAGTTTAGCTGTAACTAAGGTTTTACTTATGTACTTCGCAAGCCGTTTTAATGCCACTGTGTAGCTCTCAATCTGTTACAATTATTTGCATGTAAATTAAAGGACTTTCGTCTCACAATGAAATAACGAGACCTCTTGTCAAACAGACATAACATAACAAGATTGTGGATGTACATATATAGACATAGAATAAAATATAATTTAATAAGATACACAAACATTGTTCTCACCTTTTGTAAATGATTAATTGATAGATAGATAATTAAGGTTTATTAAAGGTACAAACGTGAAGTATTTAAAACATAAATGTTCACTTCAGAGATGACGAGACAATATGTAAAGGTCTTACAAAACCTTTGAAATAAAATACAAGAAAACTCTCAACCAAGTTTGTCATTACGGGGATTTTTATTCGTATCTGTGCAACCCATCTTCCAAACCGATTTCCGATATAAACTCAGTGGCACATTTAAACAAAAATATTGATCATTAGATGTTTCCACCCTCGAAGGGAACCCTGAAGGGTCAAACTCCCAACTCCGCACCACATTGTGGCAAAATATTGCAAATTTCCCGAATATTTACCCGATTTTCACGCAATTCCATACAAAGCGATCATATAAGTTTTTATTTTGCGTATTCCCTACGTGAACTTTTTATATGGCGAAGTATCTAATTTGCAATTTAAATTGAAGCTGAAAAGCATTTTCGATTTTCGTGGTCCTGGATATACAGATTTGTATTGTCGAAAATTCATTTTGAGATAAGGAGTCACCTATACCTTGGTCAGCGTGGAGAATTGAAGCCTAATCTCTCATCAAGAGAGAAGTTATTGTGTCTCAGCAGTGGTAATGATGATGATTCGATATTTTGCAGTAATAGATTATAATGGCAAAATTATTATTATTAAGTTCCCTTGTACACAGACAGCGGCTTACAACGCCTCTTGGTTCAAAATTTCAGGACGTAACTTGGTGAAACTGCACACAAGAGAGTTGAATACACAAGTCTCCTAAAACCCGCGGTTTTGCTCGCTCGATACATTAATTAAAATATATACAATGCGCTACGGTATTTCAAAACAGCAAATACTAATTATATGTGGGTTGGAAACATGAAAAATTTTTAATAGTTAAGTATACTACAAAAAAATGTCTCTTGTTGTTGTATTTTATAACTTAAATAAAGCCCTATATGTACTCAAAACCCTTTTTTAGGGTAGTTAAAATGAACGTTATCAACAAATCATAGATATATTATTTACATCAGTATTTGTGTTATTTGAAACATCAAGAAGGCGTGTAAGGTTTTGTGAGTCCAGACAGTAACGGAGATATATGATAGTTCTCATTTGTATTCCATAGGCCTTATGCCTGCGTTTGACCGATTTGAGTAATGCCGCTCAAGACCTAGGCATGACCTAGAACTTTTCAGACACGTCTAGTCCTTGGGGTGGATTGCTAGGGTTTAGAATAACTTAATCCATTACGCCATTTGAGCCGTGTTGGCTAAATGGTAGCACACCCGACTTTCATTCCGAAGGTCGTGGGTTCAAACCCCGCCGCGCACCTCTGATTTTTCTTCTTGAAAAATTATGTGTGCTTTAAAAACACGTGCTCTAACGGTGAAGGCAAACATCGTGAGGAAACCGGCATGTTCTGAGAACTTTTCAAAGTTTGAAGAACATGTGTCATTCACCAACCCGCACTTGGCCAGCGTGGTGAATTAAGGCCTAATCTCTCTCGCCAAGAGAGAAGTCCCTGTGTCCCAGCAGTGGGAACGTGAATAGGGGTGTTATGGTAATCCATTACGCAGACAGAATGTATTCAGATATTTCGTTGGTTTTTGTCGGTTGCTACAAGAGAGGGACTTGAGATATTCGAGTGGCAATTTGTATCGAAACTGTTTTACTTGATACGAGAATGGAGTATTCATATGTACAATGTGACATAATATTATTTATTTTGTGTCTAAAATCTTTATCCTTTTTATTATACCTTAATATACCTTAACTAGCTTTCCGCCCGCGACTGTTCCCGGTTTAAAACGTAACCAATGTGTTATATTTTTTAATGAACTATGTAATTAAAAAGTATAATTAAAATCGGTTACTTAAAAAGTTTTTGCCATCCACAGTCTTTTGCGTTTATAATTAGTAAGGATTATTTAAACACTAAATTTTCTTTACCCATACTAATATTATACCGCTGGTTCGATCTGAAAAATTTTAGAGTTTCAGAATCGTGGTCGCGTTAGTGTCGTTTATTAGGCAACGACACTACTGGTAGTGCGGCTGATAGAGTCGTTGCCAGTAAATCGTAATTTCAAAGTACTATAAATTAATATTTGTATACTTATAGGGTTATAGAATGATTCTACACACTAACCTACAATAGTGTATTCATGCATGACCCGTAGTCACAAAGAGCACACAACCCACACAAGTGGAGTTTGCAAGTCCCGAGCATCCTTCAACCAACAAGTACATCTACAAAGAGTCATTAGTTAAAATTACGGAGCGTCTTATTGCTCCCCGGGCCGCAGTTGACAAACTTTCAGGAGGGTCCGGCGATGCGCGTTATGTAGCTAGAACATATATATCTACATATAATATAAACATGCTTATCCAAGCAAATGATTATCAGTATCTACTGATTTGACTTGAAATATAAACACGCATTACTTCGTAACTATACAATCCATTTTACAATACGATCACAATATAAATAATTCAAAATAACAAACAAAATAAAATACTCAGAGTATAGTTACGAAATTTTGCTTATTTATTTTGCTGGCAAGGCAATTCCTTATATGCGTCATCCATAATTTATTTAATTTTATAATTTTTAAAGTTTAATGTGTTTTTAGGGTTCCGTAGCCAAATGGCAAAAACGGAACCCTTATAGATTCGTCATGTCCGTCCGTCTGTCCGTCCGTCCGTCCGTCCATCCGTATGTCACAGCCGTTTTTCTCCGAAACTATAAGAGCTATAAAGCTAAAATTTGGTAAGTAGGTGTATTCCGTGAACTGCAAGATTTCATAAAAAAATGAAAAAAAATAAATTACATTTGGGGGTTCCCCATACGTAGGACTGAAACTTAAAAACTTTTTTTTAATCGAACCCTTACGTGTGGGGTATTTATTAATAGGTCTTCAAAAATCATATCAATGTTTCTAAGACCATTTAATTCTAAACTTAATAGTTTGGACGTGAGACTCTTCCAAAGTGGAAAACAGAGTGTCCCCCCCCCCTCTAATTTCTAAAATAAGAAGATGATAAATCTAGAAAAAATATATATTGTACAAAACCATAAAAACTAACAACGAAAATTGGTTGGAGCGAAATTTATCAAGTAGTTTTTTTATAATACGTCATAAAATATTTCATATAAACAATTGCTGCGGAAGCCTACATGGGCGAGTCCGACTCGCACTTGGCCACTTTTTTACGACTATCAGAGTAATCAAAATTCGTAATTGTATTTCTTTAGATATACTTATTACAAATCTAGTTTTGTTTTGTTTAACATAGCGGTATGCGCTACGTTAGTATTAACTGTCCAAAAATAAAATTACTTATATACCTATTCCCTATTTCCCAACACAGTTTTATGCAACACGTTACACAGCGGTAAAGACTTATTCCACTCAGCAACATAGCTCATATATCTTTATTTTCAGGAATCAATCAAACCGTTTAATACAGGGTGTTCCAGAACTGTGGGGGTCCGTCCTGGGGTCACTAATGCCCTTCGAGAACATTAAGAAACCTTTGCGGGGTTAATAGAGTTCGGAGTAAATGTGTCTTTGGTACTGAAATGACATGAACAGTTTGGTAACTTTACGTATTGTTATATAAAAAAGTGTTTTATTACCTAGTTGACTTCAAAGAATTGAAAGCCGTCGATTTTAAAAACTTAAAAGTTGTTTTGTGAAATATGTACAAGTGAAATAGAACGTACTTATACCAAAGGATTATTTATTATACATAATTTATAGCGAAAAAAATATGATTCAAAGATATATCAACAACGCATGTCACACATAAATATGAAACGAGGAGATACAAAGTAATCAAGAAAAACACAAAATTATACAGTAAGACAATTTGGCAGACGAATAAACGCCCTGATGAAAGCTATTCATAGCATGAGTGACATTTTCTAAATGGAAGCCAGCATTCTCAAGGGCAGAAAATGAAATTGCTACAAACGACTGTAATAATTAGAAAGGACCTTGCGAGAACTGAGGGTCGAGGCTTCTTGTAAAATTGAATTTACGATTTGAGACAGGAGGGAGATTTTCTTTTCTACTTCGATTAATTTTTATCATTAGGCAAAAGATTATTTTCTGTTGCTTGCTGGACACGTTGTATTTCAACTTGCTAAAATAAACCGTAATAAGGAAGTCTGATGGCTGTAATGATGATGAACTAAAACTCTATTTATATGTTACTAGCTTCCGCCCGCGGCTTCGCCCGCGTGGAAATAAAAAGTAGCCTATGTTCTGTCTCAGGGTCTAAAAATTATCTGTACCAAATTTCATCAAAATCGGTTGAGAGGTTTAGGCGGGAAAGCGTAACAGACAGACAGACAGACAGAGTTACTTTCGCATTTATAATATTAGTTAGGATATATGTCTTGAGTAATTCGGTTAGGATCTTTTAATATTTTACTCGTTCTAGGCACACACTCTAATTAACACTGTTAACTGCTGTGAAACAATTTATACTCACTAATCCCGCTCCATGTAAACGTATATTCGTCCACACAATACTGATAAAACTACTTTAAGTTCAATCTATTCTTCTTTTTACGATCCTTACAGTTATCTTCGTTTCGTACAGAAAGCTGTAACATTGTGTTTGGTGTACAAAGGGTTATCGCGGGCTGAATGGTTGGGAGTTTATCTAATGCACTCGGTAATTTATTTTTAAAAGCACTATCGCTGTAATGTATTTTTTGTGTAAGTTTGAGATTTAAAAGTGCCTGTTAGAAGATTAAATTGTTAAATTGGGTGGTTTTATTAGTTGTTTTAAACCAATTAGTAATTCGTATTTTTTGAGGTAGGTACATACTTAATAGTTCTTGCCAATTAGTAATTCGTATTTTTTGAGGTAGGTACATACTTAGTGCATTAAGTTAAATTAAATATTAAATAGTTAAAGCTGATTATTAGAAAATAAAATGTTTAAAATTTAGGCTTAATAAGAACCCCGAGATTAAGTTGCATATTCGCGTAAAAAGATTTTTTAATTAAAATCTACGGATACCTTGAATGTTTTTTGAAGCTGATCGTATCCGCCAAATCTTAGTTACTTTGTTAATTTTATTATTCACTAGCTGACCCGCCCGCGACTCCGACCGCGTAAATTATGTTTGTATGGGTCACGCCTTATCACTAATGGAGCAATAATTTAAATAGCCTATCCTGTGTCCCAGACGTTCAAATGTCAATTCGGATCATTGGTTTAAGAGATAAGGGGGAACATATATATACACATACATACAGGAAAAAATCGTCAAATTAGTTTTTATATAATTTATTGAGCCTTTAAACACAATTTATCCAAAAAAAAACTAACCTACCATGAACGACCCTAACAAATTTATTATAAGTGTAGATACGGAGGAGACGGAGTCGCGGGCACTAGATGCTTATAAAAGCTGAAAATTGAATTAACAGCAATATATTTTTAAAGCCATTTCTCACAAGATCTAAGCTCTTTGTATTTACTTAATTTTTCCCGGCTGCCTTCCTCGCAACAATATATTAAGTGGGACCTTTTTCGTAAATCCGTTCAAATTACTTGGAGGCCGTGCGCCTTCCTGAAATTAGAAAGAGCTTTTAATTATGTTCACTGTGGATTTGGTAAACAAGCTTTTGAAATGTGGGATTCTGGTGTGAAGTTATTTCATTTTACATTTTAATTGGGAAACACCCTTTATGCAGAGTGCCAAAGTTAGTGTGATTATGATATATTTCGGCATCTCATTAGTATTCAATGGATACAGAATCCTGTATTCAGACGATACTTACTAGAGTAAGTATGGTATCTATTTATTTATTTGATGAAAACCTAGGTATTAGTCTTCCGAGTGAGTCAACAGTGAAATTGCACAAAATTCGTTTGTTAAATTCGAAATATGTTCAAAAATAAAAGGTAAATAACACTTAAGAAAGTAAGAAATTCTTTAAAAAATATGATCCCTCAATGGCTCAAGATATTTTTGTAAGATTTAATCATCATCATGAATCACAAAGCTTAGTCCAGTGAACAAGATCGCCAGTGCCTTGATAAAGGGTTATAGCTGAAGAGGCAATGACGCCTTATCATCGAGAGGCCAAACTGCCGAACTAACGCTCGTAAAGACGCTCCACGGAAATGCAGCGGGGAGACCAGAGACAATCTAGAGCCGTGCAGACGAGCGATGTCTTATCTCTGTACATTTCCTGCTTGCTAATGAACTAAGCATTTTAAAGGCTAGGTTGATGATCTTTTAGTAAATTCTTTTTATTGGTTTTATTTGGTCAATATTAATGAAATATTGCAACGCAGTAGGTACCTACTGTATACATAAAAAAAAATTTTAGCAGTCTGAAAATACGCAAAACTGTGAAAAAGTTATGTTTAGATATAAAATACACCACCAAAAGTCCAACACAATAAATTACCTGAAAATTGTTGTAACAGTAGTTTTTCACCATCACGACTTGTCTCCGGTCCAAGCAACTTTTTACAACCTTTATCACTCTTTACAACATTCCGACAGCCACCCATCAAACCGTAGGGACCTCTATAAATAAGCTGCAGAACCCAGATTGCCGTTATAAATGAAAGGGTGCAGGAAATTAGGGTTTTTTACAACGGAACCCTAACTCGCGCTGTAGCTATCGCCGTAAACAATTTTTCAAAACGCGTGTAGCTGGTTCATTCCTTATAGAAATGAAACCCGCAGTATTTTACGCAGTTTAATTAAATTAGGAACATTACTGAATTTAGTTAATATGTAACTTTGTAAGGGAGATAACCATTGTCACATTAAAATACTTCCTAACGGTCAAGCATAACTTCTTCATAGAAGTTACGCACTTCTCATTAGATGAATGATTATCATTTAGATGGTGGCACTCCTGGTGCATTCGTGTTGGCTTTAACTTGATAGGATAATATGAAAAGCAGCAAACGTACCAATACCTGGTGGAAAAGTACCATTTCCTCTTAGCTATTGAATGGTTTTTAAATATTCATTGCACCGTTGCACGTAATTCATGTGTATTCTCATTCTAAAAATACATAGTACATAAAATGTCCATATATTTTAAAGAAAAAGTACCGAAAAGCGTGACGTTTGGTACCCTCTACACGAGTGTACAGGATTTATGGGTCGGGTCGGGAACAAGCCCGCGTCCGCACCGTCTGAGTAAATAGGGCTTTATTTGGGATGATGGAATATTTTACGGGCACCATAATAACTGATTGCGTAGTTGACGCGGTTGCCGGCTTGTCGTTTAGAAGGTTTTTTAGGTTATACGGACTTGTCCTATTCGTATGCAGATAGATGTTACGGTATTGTTGTCAAAAACCCGCTCGTAAAGGCTGGTAAGTTTCATCTGTGTATAATTTACAGGGGGACGTGTGTACTGAAATGTTGTAATATTGGTCATGGTAAACAATTTGGATTAACATCAACTATCGACAAAAATAAGTGTATTATGATTTACCTTATGAAATTACACGGTTATTACGTATATATTAGAAAAAGTTCGAGAAACTGAGGTTGCTTAAAATCACTGCGATATACCATTCCCATAAATTTCTAAATTGAATCAAACACCTAGTTCAACAATTTCGAATACTAATAAAATCTCTCTCAGCCCGCCATAAAGATTATTAGGTGCTAAAAACCAAAGCATCGGTTCATTAACACCAAGTTCTATAATATCTTCACATCAAGGGAGTGCTCAAGTTGCATCGATGCATTAATTAATTCATTATTAACGTACCACGCTCCCTCTGTCCACAGCTCTGGTGATGCAGCTGAGTCATTTAAATAAGGGCTTTTTGCATGCAGTATTGAGATTTTGCCAAAACGCTGTAGGCGATTTTCAAATAAAAAATCTAAGGAAATATTAAGTTCTTAAATAAATAATTATTATTTTTAAGGAAATTAGTTTATTATGTTTTGATAACAAGACAAAAGTTTATGAAAATTCTATTTTCGGTATTTGAAACAGTAGGTATGTAACTCCATAATATGGATATGTAAAAAAAATAACATAAAAATAAACATTATTAAATTAACAAATATTCAATTTAGTTGATACTTTTGCTAAGAGTAAATACACTTGGTACAGACAAACATTTTTTATTCGTCATTTCAGGCCTCTCAAAGATTTCTAATTGTATTTCGATAGTTTAAATGCAATTAATTGTATTTTTTATAAAATTTAATAATTATACAATATTTTCCTATAATGAGTTAGCTATCAGCTATATCAGCTGCTGAAGAAGTTCCATAGTAGGAAGGTAAATACCAAGAGCACAGAAGCGACGTTCATCGGTATTCCGTACTATTCGGTACTAGACGGTCGGAGGGCGGACTAACTTTGTCGCTAGTTCTGATATTTGATCTTTGACCATTCCCTCAATATAGCTTAGATATCACTTTATTCAGTATTAAAACATGATTTGTAGATTTAAATATATTAAAGATTTATGTAAACAACATTTTTATCTGTAAACTAATGTTAAATCTTTAACTTGTCTGTAATTTATTATCTTACAGAAGGTACAAGGCTGGAATGATGATGATGAAATGAATGTAGCCTCTAACATTAACCTGTTCATACTTTTTCTTCTTCATCTATTCTCTAGTTTCTTTTATAGGTATCAAACTGTCAAAATCTGTTTTGTTTTTCCAAAAATATGACAACACAAATGAAGTTGTAAATTTTGCTATCATTTTATTTATTTCGTACTTAATTGATAATTTCAGGTTTTTAAATGGAGAAAAAAATAGATTTTAACCCATGTTTATATCCAAAATCTTCTATTGATACAATTGTTCTTGGCGACAATAAAGAAGCTATGGATCCTGATTCCTGTGGTCTGATCCAAACTGCTGGAGGCGCTGGGCAAATGAACATCATAGATCTCCATTCGAAGGTCATAGAAATCAATTCGGCCGATGAAGTTAGGTATATTGTACACTTTATATTATTATTTAAAGTACATAAAAATACTTTGTATATATTTTTATAGTAAACTACGACCGCATAGATAGACATAGACATACATTTATTTGCTACTCACACACAACACAATACAAAATAGCTCAGATCAGATGGAACCTACACGCCTCAATTTAGTCCCAGGATAGTGAGACAAGATCAGTTTGACACCCAATCACGTTATTAGACAGTGACATCATTGTATTTCCATTGAGAAGTGGATTAAACACTGGTTTCCTATCTACAGAGTAATAGTAGTATAACAACTGTCATAGCATCCTCCTAGGGATGTAATTTGTAACCTATGTGTGGCTGTTATCCCACCTTAACTAACATCGGAAAAATTTCATACTATGATTCCTTTCTGATCAGATCATACCCTAGAATCCTTAACCTAGAATTTATTTTACTTCATATACTCTCATTAAATTAAATAGAAAAAAATATGATACTCATTTAAATGACTAACTTAATACTAACCATTTTTGTTACAGACAAGCCATAAAAGCAGCATTCAAAACAAGAACGACCCAACATGTGGCAATCGACAATATGTCCGCAGATTTACATTTCATGCAAGCGAAAGAGGTACAGGTCAGCGGTAACCAGGAAAATATACCAGGGACGGGTTTCCTGGTAAAGAAACCAATAAAGGTCACATTAGACCAGGAGCCAGCGAGAGGGAGACAGGAAGGGCTGCGAGAAAGGAAAAGACGAGGTAGGTCCCCGAAAGCTGGACCCTCTAAGCGAAAGAAGAGGACCCGAAATGATCCCATGGATGAATTTTACACTGGAAAACTATCCAACGTCGTCAAATTATCTGCCAATTACAATCGCGATATAAAATGTAAAGATCTATTCCCCAAATCAAACTTTGCTTGTACGTGCAGAAAGTTGCGATTGAAATAAAAAAAGCAACTTTACTGTTTGTTTACACCGTTGGGTAAATTATTTCGTGAACAATTGTTAACTTAAAGATTTATTTCGTCAAGATGCCGCCTATCTACTAAATTTAATTGACTAATGATGTTAGGCTTAATTGAGCTGTTTTTATATTTTTTTGTTTTTTTTTTTCAAAATAAATATACAATGTATTCTTTTTAATTATGATTTTTAGTTCAATTCCATGAATAGGGATAATAAAATTGGGGCAATCCCTAATTTATTTCTCCAAAAACTCTATTGTCCGGGTATTTCGCTAGTTTAAAATATGCAACTTGCTGTATCTCAACACATTATTATGGATATATGGAACTGTGCTGGTATTGGAGAAAGTATTCGTCCTTACGGGAGAACAAACAGAACTCGCCTTATTTGATGCGAATTTCAAAATTATCAGTTAGAAACTTCTGAAACAATGATGATATTCAGTACAAAAAGCTGTGTGTGTAACAGTTTTCTAATCTGGAAGTCCCATATAGAGTGGTTGGATTTAAGGAAGCATGGATACAGATACAGCACTATTTCTGTTCTAAAATGAACCAGTAGGTCTTATCGACCAGCACTCACCTTCATAATGAAATCCCGGCGGTCCAATGTTTTCTAATAATGAACTACCCAAGACCGCATCGAGCTTCCAAGTTTAAATTGCATGGCGTAATTTGAGCACCTCTGTGAAATGGACAACGCATGTTAATCGCCTGCTTAATGGTAGCCTTGAGGCGTGGTCTTACCATCGGATGTCGGGAATGTGATTTACTTGCCCCGCAACGGCAGGTAGGCCGGCCTTAACCCATGACCCCATGTAGGGGTCTATAATCTCAATGATTAAAGATACCCTTTTCTGATTGATGAATTTAGAATATTGGCAATCCTTTTGGCAGAGGGTTACGGACGTTTATTTTTAGGTTGTATTAAAGTTATAAGTACTATTTTTTAATAAGTGTAAACATTTCAGACATAATTACTTGATAAATAAGAACGACTTCACAAGACAAAATACATAATATTATTACATAATGCTATGAGAGCAAAATATGTACCTAGTTCATTATCTTTGCTTATTTAGATATTCCACAATAGATGGCTTTATGGATTCTACTAGTCCTTATGTTTCTTAGAAATATTTAAAATCTAATAATGAGACTGTAAGTAATGAACTCCAACTAATCTGTTAATTAATTTAAGTAGTGGCAGCACTTTCGCAGCTTTTAACCAACACGCTTAAATTATAAAGCTTATAAAACATTGTTCCCTTGCGTATCATAACCCTTCTCAGAGTGTTCTGGGCTAGAGCCCCTAGCACGACTTACTATAGCCGTATGCTTATGAAACGAGAGTTTAAGGAATACAAAAGTATTTCGTCATACATCTTTATCAAACATCAAATAGGGTTTTAGGCAACATGACCAATTAACGCGTTTGACAACTTGAATGTGGTTTCTAGTTAGGATTAATTAATGATTTATGAAAACCTCGCCTCGTGATCATGTAGGTAGTTGTAGGACATGCGTTCGTTATAAGTAATTACTTTAGTTTGTATTAAGATAAAATAAAAATAGGGAATATTGGCGTCAAAAATTGTGTTTTTAGTCTAATACAAGGGTTTCAATTCAATAGTAGAAAGACAACATCACCTATCTTTTCACAATACAAGTAGGTTAAAACTTGGAAGGGCAAGGGGGAGCTTTTACTATACAATGCATAGATTTAAATAAAAACAGACTATTTAATAAAAATTTAAAAATATCTATAGCTTCTTCTCAAATTATAGAATACTATGTTAACCGCACAGCAAAGAGCGTTACGCCAAGTTACGTCAAGACTTCATTTGTTATGTATTCTACTTAGCTTGTAGTGGTAGCACTGAAGCACCCTCCTGGAGGGTTTAATTAATTAATTTTACAAGGTTTTTTCTTAATTTTCTTGCTCTAGAATACGATTTGAATTTTGATTGATGAAAAAATCTTTACTCGCTCCTAAGACTTTGTAATCAGTGCTAAAATATCGTAATGATGGGACCTTAAAAAATTTTTATAACTTTTTTAAAAGCGCAATGAAATAACGAACATAGCCACTTCATTTTCTATTCGGATTCAAATTATAGATTTTAAAAACCCACAGATAGTTAGAAAATGGTTTAATATTACTACGGACGGTCATAAGAAAATTGCTAATACTGCTAACTGTCGTTTTTGAAATAATCTACATCATTTACTTGTTACATCTGGTTTCGAACTAGACTTCGACACGTGTAATACTCATTCCTAAGGTGTACTAAATGTGAAAATTCCTTGAATAGAGCAGTAACTTGAGGGACAATGATACTCCTAAGAAGTTTATAGGGCTATCTTGATGATGGAGACATTTTATGATGATGAAGCCTTTGTATCTAGTCTGGATATTTGAAGTTATGGTTATAGGCCTTTACTTGATTACAGGCATGTTTAATTTGGGGCATCGGTATTAATATCAGTCCTTGATTGGAATTAGACCCCTGCATATAAGGCAACTAAACTTATGAATAAAAAATATTATTTCAGCTAGAATTAGTTTGTTTTTATTTCTTCTTTCGAATTGTCTTTTGTGTTGGTTAGAAAGTGAAAACAATATTTTAAGTAGCACTTGCAATTTGTACATGTTATTTTATTTTAATGGATTTTCCGCGGAAAAGTTCAAAGCGTGTTTCGTGTTGTTACTATGAAGACAGAGATGAAACCAAAACATTTAAAAATCTTAAACGAACCTAACAAATACCACACTGAGGTTGGTAATAAGTCGATATCTGTGAACAAAGCTCAGAGATAAGAGATAGTATTAGGTAGAAAAGTTTCCAAAGAACTACATTTGCTTAGGAGATAGCAGATGAAAGCATAAGACCAAGTAACTTGAGAGTTGAAAGACTGTTCTTACGATGCTCATAAAAAAATATTCACCCACGATATCTAGAAATTTAGTGAGTTATTGTAGTCCTACCGTATGGTGTTATGGTGTCGGCCTAAGATTAGTACCACCCTATTCCCGCAATTGTCATAAAACCGACTTATACCGATATTGAAAAGTTTCATATAAACAGTTCATTATTTTCGCGTGAAAAACATACTCACTCACTAACCCTCTCATTCTTGGTTGTTTTGGAACTTCATATCTATCTTATGCCACGATCAGACGGTAAATTATTAAAAGACTTTAAAAACAATTCCGTAAGATAATCCGGCTCCTGTTCCTAGACTACAAATTTAAACAAAGGCTAAGCGTCTGCAAAAGCACAGATTTTATTGAAATTCCGTAGAACTCTCCAACATTTGAAAAAGCATTCTGAAGTCGGGGCGATAACAGATTATTTGCGTCATAAAACACATTAGTTCAACAGTTCTAGATAAAAGAATATTATGTGATAGACTTTTACCCACACCAGTTCAGTTATTTTATAATGGACATTAAAGTTCACCAGTGTAAAGTGTAATAAAATAAAGTTAAAAAGATTTCACGTCTTATAATATAGGTAATCTTAATAATATGTATAATAGGACGACGTAGGAACTATTTTCTTGAAGTTAACTTCCTACAATATTTAATCTTCAGGAGATTTATCTGCTCTATTCAATCTTTTCACGCAGTAAAGCACTTATAGAGTTATCAAAGCGATTTTCTATTGAAATATTCACCCCAAATTACCCTAGCAGACGTTCAATTGGCTTGGTCGAGGCTTAAATCATATCCAGCTAACGCCAGAACAGAACCACATCCACTCGGAGCCACAATGCGGAGGTTGAATGGCTCTGATTTCACACGGCGATTCAGCAATTTATTGAAACTACCTGCCTGTGTGACTTAGTGCTGGTAGTTTTAGAACTTTTATGTTTGAACTAAATTTTATACAGGTACTCAATTTTACGCTAAATCTGTTTAGATTTAGGAGCTGTGACTGTGACCGCTTCGCACAAGTGAACAAGAAAACCACACTAAACGAAACATGTTAACAATATAACAATGTAAGGTAATGACCCTCCGAGTAATAAACGTAGGTATAAAAGAATCTTTGAGCTAGAAATCTTATCTAAGTATTGAGATTCGATGTTCGGAATAAGACCCTTCAAGACCCCATTCTAAAACAGAACTGCAAAACACTGAAAATAAAAGACAATTCATGATTTCCATGGACAGAAAAAACGAAACATCACAGCACAGTAAATACGTCCTATCTACAAAACAACAGGGGTTTGCAAAAACTGATGTACGGCACATTTGTTCTGAAGTGTAAGGGGTCCCATACAACAAATTTGTTTCAGTTTAGTAAGATAAACGAGCGCTTTCGCCCGTTACAGGAGTCTCAATTCTTACGGACAGCCTGACTATAGTTTTATACGAGTACTTAGTACCCTGAAAAATATACGACGCTCGTATTTTTATAGCTTAGTGATCTAGGGACAGTGTGTATGGAGTATATGATACATGAACTTTAATTTTGTTATTGTGGACCACGTCAAGATTGGTATTAGAAGTCTATTAGCTTTCCGCCCGGAGAAAAGTTTTCCCGTGATAAAAAGTAACAAAGTAACCTATGTGTAGGTAATTCTGATGTATAATCGTGAATACATATCGCATTTTCATAAATAAGTGGACTGTCAAAGTGAATCTTAAAATAACAAAATTATTTCATTCTAATACACCCAAGACACAATTAACTCATATCTACGTAACTTCCTCGACTTTTTTAGATTAGCCAGAAAAAATACAGTTATTCCATAACATTGCATAGAGTTGAAAGTCTCAACGATTATAGCAATTGTCTGGGCGACACTCGTAATTCGATTATCTTCTATCCCCTGAGAGGTCCCAGGTGGCTCAGCAATTGCCTCCGTAGCCATTTAGTCTCAAACAGTCACTCTGTTAGTTCCATATTGTTTTTATTTCGCTTTGGGACTGGGCCAATGGTTTATTGATAAAGTGGACCTGAAGCAACTTGCACGGGCAATAAGTATTTACTTCTTCTGTTTATGGTGGTTTCTGTTGACGGTACATTCGGCTTATAGCAGAATTTCGTCAGATTGTACAACTAATATTTTATACGATAACAATTTTGAGTAGGAATGTTTGATGCTCTTTCATGTCAAAACTACTAGCAAAATACAATACAATACAAAATATTAATATAGAATGGTAGAAGTGTGCAATGTGCAAAAAGCAAAAAAGTTAAAGCAACGCAAGATATACCTAAATTTAGTAAATAAAAAATGAAATAAAATATTCAGTAGGTACTTGAGAGAGAAACAAAGTTTTTATTTCACTGCAGGTATGCAGCAACACTATTTTCACCGGCACTAACTCAAAATTAAAAGCAAAAAAGTTATGTCAGCTAGAACATAACTCAGAATAAAAGGACATCAAACGTAACGCCGAAACATGATACCACATTCATGAAACTCGTAAAACGTAATTAACGGGCAACAAGGTGCCCCAGAATACATATCTATCTATCTTACAAAGTTACTTATATAATTCAGCAACAAAATGAGCTCTATAACAGTACACAAATTGTCTATGGTAAATTTTCAATGTAGGTTTTGAGTAATATACATACATCATTATGTTTTTTTTTTGTTATTTCCGTAACTTAAATACTTATTTTTTTAAATCTTACACGATGTATTAATAAAAAATTCTTATTTTTATTTCTAAGAAGTTGATGATTTTTCTGAATTGTTTGAATATTGTTGTTTCCGAGATGAGTTTATACCCGTGGTTTTATACCGCATATATATATTTTTTTATCGCTTAAATAAAACCTCACAGTTGGTAAAGAAAGTGCTGGAACATTTGAAAGGGCTGCGGTATAAATTATGCCCTTCCCCAATGCAACTGAGGTCGAATTGAGAAAGATATAATGCCGGAACTTCACCCCACTAAGCATGACAATTTTATAAGGAAACTTGCAATTTTGAATTTCAGGAACCAAGGAACCAACTTAAGCTACTCAACAACAGATATTTTTATAGCAGAGCCACAAGTCTTCTCTAGATGTTAAAACAAAATCACTACGTAGCAGACGAGACGACGGAATCCCAAGAGCTCCGTTTAATTAAATAAAGGCTAGCATTGAAACCTTTCTGCGAGGTCACCTTATTCTTGTTTGCTTTATAATGTGTGGGGAATTGATCAGATTTGAAGAGTTTTATGGAAGTAATGATGAAGGAAATTTAAAGCACGGGGAGAAATATAAGTGTATCTACTATGAAGTAACTAAACTATAAGAAGTAAATAATTGTCTAACTTCTTGTCTAACAAAATAATTGTCTAACTTGTCGAGCGCGAACTCTTCAGTGCTTTGAACAATAAATTCAGAAATATGTAATCAAAAAGCTCCTCAACTCCAGATATATTTATCGTTTGCCTAATTAGCCATTAGAAGTCCCTTTTTTCCTGAGAACGCAATTAATTTACAATTACCGACAAATGGCTACAGCGTCTTATTAAATAAAATGTTGCGAAGACCACCTCCGCCCATTAATTTGGGCTTATTTCTTTTCAGAATTATTGCGGGGATTTATTTAAATGTAAGTTAAAAATAGCTTTCTACTTATTTTGGGAATGTTCAATATTTAGATTTTTGGTATAAAAAGACGCTACAATGCTTCTCAAACTCTGCAGACTAGAATAATTGGTCCCTCTAAAGAAAAATCTCCCAGGTTTCTTTTATAACTTCAAGTGCGTGATCTTTTCTATGAAGGCTAGGTTACGTTACGTTATCGTCCCTGAACATTCAGACTCACGGAATAGCCAATTTCAAAGGTCAAGTAGTCTCATTGTGCCTATAAGGTACTATGTATCACGAGTGAATGTGGACATTTTCTTTAAATGTTTAGGGAAATCCGTACTTATAAGAGATGCTTAAAATATGCTATTAGTGTTAGTGAACTGTATAAAAATTATAACAACTAAGTATTTTCAATATGAATCGTTATATATCTGAAACGATTACTAAGTGTTGAATAAGTATGAAAATACTGTTAAAAATAAACTTATTTGTACCTGAATACCACATAATGAAGTAAATAGCGAATCCTAATTGACTTCAAATTTTTTAGTGTAATGATTCCCCTAATTCATAACGAATCCATTAAATATTTCGTAACTACCTATCTAGACCACAAGATTGTTTCATAAAATATCAGCAACACATTTTAATCCTGTAAAACAAAACGCGTCAACAGGAGCTCCCAAAAGCCCGTTCTTGATGAAATGTTAAGCAGTTGTTCATAATTCAAGTAGCCGAGAGTGCGGCGCCGATGCGGCTGAATATAAAATGTTCAATCATGATCTCAAACACCACTTTCTACCCTCATTTCTCACTCAGTATAACACACTCATCTTTAAAGCGAGGTGGAGTTTCGTTTCCTGTGTTTGCTGCGTTATTTAAAAATTGTTTTTTAATTACGAGTAGGTACTTAAAGCGACGAACTGGATGCATTCGAAAAGACGTGGGTCCAACTGGCACAGGAGAGGGAGTCGTGGAGGGATCTGGGGGAGGCCTTTGTCCAGCAGTGGGACACTACGAGCTAATCGTTATCTTATTTACTTAACAAAGATATTCGACATAAATTACTTTTCAACTATGGTTAGATGTTTTTAGTAACAGGACGTAGTGCTTGAAACATTATTGACACCAATTGCGCGTTTTGTTGAAGCGCATATAAACATGAATTACGATTGAGTCGATTTAAAAAATATGCTGGTTAGCACAACAGTCTTGAAAACTAAAGAGTGTGAAACAAAATAAACAAAAACAATTAACGAAAGCACCACGCTGGGCGCCAAGATAGTCCACAAGATACGGGATTCCTGGTCCGGCAGAACTTTAATCACCGCTTAATTAAACTCGGTTGCTAGTGTTGCTAGTGTTCTACGTGACCGCCTCGGTCGTTCCCTTCATGTCTTTGATGAAAGAAACACCACAATATTAAGAAGATAAATTACATTTAATAATAAAAGTAACTTATTTTTAGAAGTTACTTTGTTTTTCTAAAAAATATATACATTTTTTTTTAATAATGGCTTTTATAGAAAAGTCACGGGAACAGCTAGTTATTTATAAATCTCTTAATTAACTCTTAAATGCGAAAAACATGGGTATTGGCTAAACTTAAGTTAGATGTCTTTAGTTCGATGTACCTCGTGGATAAATAGGTTGTGTAGGAAACACTGAAACGTTAAGCACCTCAACGTGATGAAACACGAACGTAAGAAAGTAATGAAAATGGCATAACAATGTTAAATGAGAGAAATAAGCGTTGGGGAAATAATAGTCCATAAATGTCTCTATTGCCTGACCTTTAACCTTCTCTCGTTCAAGGTAAACCGTTTAAGGTCGCGGTAAGGTCACAGCAAGCTATTTAAAATATAAACCTGTTTTACAAATCTCTATCTTTACAACGAAAATAGAATTAAATCTATTACATAAATTGTCACCATAAGTTTGTAAGTCACTTTTATCTAAAGCCCTACAAAATAAAACCAGAATTGAGTCACTTAAATAATACGTGTTTTTGTGACACGAAACGTATGAAGATAGTTGAGGGCAGTAATTTTACGCATTACATAACCCGTCCCGCAGTAAAAATGTGGGCATTCGTCATCCGACTTCCTGGAGCAATGGACTCTCCAGTCTCTTATTTTGAAAGGAGGAGTAACTTGTATCCGCTTACAGATTTATTTTCCCCGCAAAAATTAAACACGTTAAATTGAATTCCTCTACTTGCAGAAATAAGTTCAGAGCAATTACATTTTTAAACCCACTTTCAACCAATTAGCCACACGTTGGGCGCCAATTGAATGTAAAATGTAATAAAGTTTCAGTTAACTCACATGTGGAAATGTGACGCGAGTTTCTCTGGCTACCTAATAAACTTGCTTTAATTAAAAACGTGACTTTAGAACAGCTACATGGAAAATACTTATATCAAATTCTGCAAGCGATGCAGTAAGCTCTGCGCAGACTTAATGGGTTGTAAGTTTACTTGTATTACAGAGATATCACGAAAAATACAACCTTACACACTACTTTAATGCGCTTAAATAAAATGATTTTTATTTGTTCGTGTATCTTATAAATCCTGAAAAGTGTAACCTCGTGAAAATATCTAGCCAATTTTGACAATTGTGTATCGATAGACATTTTGCAATATCAAATAAAAACCTTATAAAATAACAAAAAGGCAAAAACATCAAGTTAAGAAATGGGATTTGCGTCCCGCTGTGAAAAACATCTCGTTATGACTGTATCAGATCGACACGTGACATAAAACTGAACGTTTACACAAAGCGGGGTCTTGCGCGACTATTCCCTGAAACTATTTGAATTCCTACCCTAAAAATGAAAGTATCATAACAAACTCCAAAGCCAAGATTGTGACTTGTGACAGAGGAAAATGATACATTTATCTAACAAAATTTATAGCATTGACAAAACACGATATCCTATTCATATTTAAAGTTTTCTGAGGGAGCGGTGCTGAGAATCGATAATAACTTTATTATTCATGAATAAAAAATAAAACTGAAACTTTAAAGAACTTGATGGGGTGCATAAAAAGCTGCTTTCATGTTGTTGTGAATAGATGGGGATAAGGAGAATAATAAAGTGATTTAAATTAAAATCCTGTGCTGACATAAAAACGTTTCTGTTAATCAAAGAGACTCTGATACTTAAATTAAACACGATTATAGTGAGGGAAATTAAAAATTTATTCAGATAAAATGGGTGGGATCAATGCAATTTTCTCAAATAGGCAAATCATATCCCGTATGACGGTAACACTCTTGTTTCCCATCCTAATACCAGCTAATACCACCTTCCCGACAAGGGTTTATCGCAAGGGTTGCGCGGCCCTACATCACACACAAATTTGTCCACTGACGAGATATTATCAAAAAAATAGAACCCTCTTGGACAGCGGTCCGATCAAGTGGCTCGTTTATCAAAAATAGGAAAGGTAGGGAGAAATCGGCAGACCCTTAAGCGGCCCTTTCGATGAATTTATTATAATGTGGAAGTGACACCAACCGGAAACAAATTCAGCAGGAAAAGGGCTACGTTTTTAGACAAATAAATAAAGAGCACTGCTGAGTCCGTTGATTTTTGTAACTTGATTTTTTTCTAGAACCTTATCCTGTCCTTTTTACGGACCACTGAACATGACCCAAAATTAATTAAATCATCAAATACAATTTGTGGTTTAACGTATTCGTTAAAAAATATAGGACATCTTTACAAACGTAATCGAGCTCATACTAATAACACAACGTTATACAAAACCGGTCTTAACTTCTTTGTTAAAATATAAGTAAACGCAGATAAAAGAAACGAGAAAGAACAGAGAATGTAGCGACTGTCGCCCAAAATAACAATAACAAGTCATCTACAACTACTTACTGGCGCAAGGTGGCCGACGGGAAGCAGGTGAGAGGTAAGAGGGTCGATGTATTACCAGAACAGATGGGATGTCTCTACGTGCCTTTTAATGGAGCGTAAGCTACAAGTGCTTTCTTGAGATATTGGCAGTGTACAATGTGTGTGAAAAACATAAGATAAAGTACGAATTTCTCCTTTTAAATTAATGTTCATTCAGATTAACTTTACTAACAGTTATTTAAGAGCAAAAGTGTATTTACATCGATGTTTATCTTAATCAGGTGCATCGCCGATGTTTCATTGTCTGTGACACCTCTTAAATTGGATATTCGTCTGGAATTATGTCTGCCGACATTCCATCGTAAAATGCAAAGCCACAAAACCTGTATTGAGGGCCGTCTTTATGGATCCATCTCCCTCCGTTTTACCTCAAATCGCACATAACAATTTCACAAAATGGCCGCAGTAATTCATCTGCATGTAAGTTACAGCCAAGTCGTCCTCACAGCCCATTCTGCTCGTCAAGTTACTGCTCAAGCACTAAATCTAAAGATAATGTGCACATACGACGTGTGAGGGCCATCAGAATCCCTTTCTATGTTTAAAATAAAAATTTAACCTTAAAAGCAGTTCCGTTTTATGATACTTTATTTATGGCGCGAAACTGCGGATGCATTCATTTTATTTATACTTTAAAACTCCAGTTTACACTTCAACGACAAAGTAGATTAAGTTTGAGGGTTCGGTATTAAAACTTGGCTGTTTCCATTTATTACGAGCGAGGATTTGTAAGATTCATCGAGCGCTATCTTTTCAATTCTCTCAAATATTTTCGAACATTGCGCGAACAGAAAACGTAGGGAATCCAGTAAAACACTGGCAATGTAGTGGATTCTTTCGATGTGAATTAAATCACTGTTGCAGAAACCTAGCATATGCGGTCTTCGAAATTCCAGTAAGTATTTTTTGCTGTAACTTTAACAGCGCTGGAGGGACCGCGATAAAATTCCAATTTAGGACAGAATATCCTCCTAACAACATTTTGAGCCGCTATCGCAACTTAGTTTTAGAACTGGAGCCGAACCTACGTTTCGAGAAGAAAGTTCTTTATAAAACCTGCGTAACTGGAAAATAATTTTGCCGTTTTTGTGGTTAACGCTCTATTATCTGTAATGAAAGAACGATAATTGTCCAAGCATACATTCAATTTGTAAATAAAATTACGAACCCAAATAATAATTAGTGCATTGCAAAATAAACTCATACAGAACTTCATGCTTGCAAAATGTAAAGGACTTTGCAAACTGAACTAAAAACTCACTGATTCTTAGGAGCATTATTTACGTTAACACTAGATTAAGCTAACCCTACGTATTTTATATAGGTTTTTAAAATTTTTACTCTATCTTCCAAACCAAACATAACTTTAAACATGTAAAATTTTGTTTATTTTATTGCACCATATTTCTAAACTTAACAATGCAGCTAGGAGCAAAGGATCATATTTCAGAACAAACTAGTAACAAGAAAACATTTGCAAGTTCTAGCGACATCGGTGCCGAGAGACAATGCTTCGTGAGTTATGCTACAGATCCCGCAAGGATCTGGACGATACATTCATGTCTTATCGAAGTCAGCTATCTTACATGATTGTAGCCAAGATAATAATACAGAAGAAATGCTGAAATAATTGTCAATTATCATCAATACTAATGAAAAATCTGTAAGGGTCGGAAATAGAGAAAGCATCTCCGAATTTGATGAAATTTGGTTGGAAATATTTAGACGTCTGGGACACAGGATAGGCTTATATTTAACTTAATCCATCGTTAAAAAGTAACACTCAAAGGTAGAGACATCAGCGTATTGTCACATCATTGAAAACTACTTAATAATACATCTAAAATGATTTTTCTCAATCCGACACTCGCAACGAAGTAAAGCACACAAAATATATGAGATTTTCATCTTTTGACGGTTTAAATAACCGCATGGATTCCATTACCCCGGCTTCCTCTGTTCCGTTCAGACGACAGTCGCATTACCGATATGTCTGCTCTTCCGAATCTAAACTAGATAGGCGATATACCAATCGTGTTAGCGGTATATCTGTCAGCAATGTTTTACAACGGAATGAAGTGGTAAATCGGAATGGTTTAGCGTACATAACGATGAATATTCATAGATGAGGCTCCATACACACCAGTGGAGGATTGTTAACCTTATGTATACGTTCGTACAATACAGCATAGACAAACGGGGCATAATCATAGTAAATCATACAATAGGTACGCCAATTACCAACAGAATTCCTTTAATCCGTATGCTGCGTCCCAGCCGTTAGAAAAAGGGGCTGAAACGACCCAACTTATACTCGGCCATGCCTCAAATTGATTTATGCCCAGCGATAAGCAGATCCAAACTTTTCCACAAAAACTACGCAACCATTTTCAAGAGGAACTATTGTTTCACTCTTCAGTTACGTAAGTTATTGTAATAAGTTATGGACGGATTTGTGGGCGTAAGTTGGATCGCGCACGATGGCCTGATTTCACAGATATTGATCTTTGAAACTCGGCCGCCGGGAATCGCAAAAAACGGAAACGAGAAACTGCACCGAGATAATCAACGTGTTTGAGGCCGACCCCTAATTGAACACGCGATTACATCTAGCCTAATGACTTCTAGAACATATTGTTTGTCCGAAGAATGCTCCTTCCTGTTCCTGAAATAAACTCAATCTTACCATAACCTATTTTAAAAGCGTTTCGCTGAAAGTGAATACATTAAGAATGAAAAGGCTGTCTTAAAACACCATCTTACATTTTATTAGGCTAACTGCAATAAGCAAATACCTAGTAAGAAAGATTTCACTCATAATAATCTATTTCATTCTAAAATACTTAATAGAAATTCTTATAGATAAGTTAATCAGAATTTATTTGCCACGTGAAACAAAAAACAGGGGGAACATAGTTCAGAAAGGTACCTACTCTTACTTGATGACAACAGGAAAACATGAAAATTTTGAGAGCCATCATAGTCATTTCACGTAAATGTGCCCCTTTCCATCATAGGTAATCGGAAGCGATCATTGCAAAAATGAGTATAATTTAGTGAGTTTCGCATTTTACAGTGGACCCAAATTGCTGTCATTACATGCTGCATGACACGGTGGCGAACCATAACGACTGTCCCGTTTCGAACTGTATTTCGTGTTCAATGTTAATGTTTTTATGTTTAAGAGACTCTTCTGGTTTTTTTTAATGGTGGTGAGTAAATCATTCTATCTTGGTGACGTCGTTTATGAACAGGTGCAGAGTTTTTCGTGGGTCCAATGACGATTCTCTCCATAACGCGATACTGCTTTTCGGATAATGGACTGAGCATTGCGAAGGTGACTCCCAATGCCTTCCCTTTCTGCAGATCTTCTCTTAACAAAGGGTTATCAACCATGCGTGTTTTGATATACTTCAAAAGCAGGTCGATTTCACAGTTGCTTAGTTTCAGTAGAGCAGCGATTGCTATTTTGTCATGATCCTCGGATTCTTTCATCTCCACTTCTAGCTTGATGTCATCGTCATTTGAAGGGTAGATTATTTCTTGGAGTTGAAATCTATTAGGACCTGATCCGACCATCAAAGCACATCTAAAGTTGTTCTGTCTATCTACCACATTATTCAGCCAGTTGGAATTGCGTTCTAGTGCATCGAGCATGAAGTTGATGAAGTCTGAGACTTCTTTTTGTTTCTTATATGATACAACAGCAGCCAGAGCGACCTCCGGCAGATCTATCACCTTCTCGGGAGTGTCTTTGCTCTTTCGCAAAGCCAATTGAGGTAGCCGCTTTCCGGACGACGCATTTGATAATCTCTTCATTTTAAAACAATTGATTGAACCTAGTTAGGTACTTACTTACGTAAAACTATTTACAGAAGTTAGTAATAAACACAAAAAATTTAGCTTTTTTCCAAATGCGTTTTCGATATTTTCAGCTTTTTCAAAGAGTGGGTGACATGTGATTATATTCTCTTTGGGTGACATGAGCATGACATGAATTTTCACGACATTATAAATATGTTATATTCTACAGACCAAGCACAGACAATATATTGACCGAATTTAAAACCTCTTTAGAGTAATTCATGAGTAGGTAACTAAGGTTTATAAGTTATAAGTAAAATACCTCATTTGATTAGGTTGGTACCCTAGGCGAAGCAAGGACGGATCACTAGTTAATATCATAAATCACCTACCGTAGGACCTTTATAATATTCTAAGTTGTTACAGCATAATAAAACAAGATCACAAATCACTGGAGAATGTTTCGATTGTCCGCCGCTAGTGGAATGTTGCCAGAATTCTAGATCTCAGATAGTTTATCTCTTGTTTCGTTAAATTTATTGTTGCAGTAAAAACGAATTTGCGACAATACCAAAAATGTGTTTAATTAACTCTACCTATACAAGCTTGATCCATAATAACGATTTACTAATTAGAATAGGTAATTCCCAGTTTGTTATTTATAATGTACCTTTTAATTCCTAAATGTTATGACTGTATACGAAATACATCTTATTAGGTATAGGTAAGTAAAGAAGGCTTTACGTTTTTAGTTGAAATTATATTTGTACTTTGAAATCAATTTATTTATTTATAAGTAGGTACCTTACCTAAGTACCAAGGTATCTACTTCATAAAATTCAAGAAAATTCTACTGTAGGTTCTAATTTTACGTAATAATTTAGGTACCTATTTAAAAATAATTCTAAACCATGCAATTTGGTAGGTAGGTACCTACCTAGGTCAGAAACTTTTTAGTAGAATTATTAGTAGATCTCTGAACTACGGTACCTACTTAAGGTTAAGTAAACCTACCTTTTACCTACATTAATAGTTGTTGTATATAAGTGCCTAGCAATTTTTTGATTTCATCATTTCTACAAAGAATACCTAGGTACTGAGCCTAGGCTAACATTACTAACATTAAACACAGAGAAATTTGCTTTCAATTTAGTCTACTGACTGACGGAGTGTTCAAGTCAAGATTGGTCGGTATCTATAATATCAACGAACGAGGTCAAAGCACTATAGCTAGTAGGTACCTACTGAGATAGCGTCAAGCGTGGGTCAGCTAGGTTAGGTTTATCTCGCATCAAAACAACCTGGATAACTCACCGAAAACACCATTCACATCCACCAAGTAGCAGTCCGTACCGTTAAGATTCGCTCCAACGGTTGTCGGCAATGCTGTACTCACGCACACATTCACAATACACCGTAGTAAACGTCATAACCAACGTTTACATCGCTAATTACACTAGTTATCGACTGTTTTGAGCACTGATAACGATATATCACTTGGAGAACACTATTATCTATCACATATAACGGCTGCAAGTCACAAAACGACCCCGAACCATATAAAAAACATTATTTTTTGGCAAAGACAGGCCTAATCACCACTCCTTTTCTCTCACGGATTTCTGTGATAGCGAACAGCTGCGGTGCGTGTTTTGTATCAAAACAAAGCTCGTAACGCCATCTGTTGGCATTTAGACTCGTTTGGTTGCAAAGCGGCGACATGTTGCGGTTGATATTGGTACTACATTTTTGTTTATACATTCCTATATAGATGGCAGTATTCAAAATTAAAAAAACATTAAACTCAATACCTAACAACCTAGATCGTGTTAACTGTATCCTTTAGAAAGAACAAAAAAGCTAGATAAACTAATCAGAAACAAAAAAACTCCGCCGTATCAGTGTTAAACACTGCCGTGACCAGGATTCGAACCTGGGTTACTACGGCCACAACGTAGGGTCCTAACCACTAGACGATCACGGCTATCGGAGCGATGGGCATGAAAACAAAATTACCTACCAGATTCCTAACAAGATTTTATTTTCGCGAATTTAACCTGATTGATGATGCTAAATTTATATATCTGAAGAAATACATTTTCATAGTCCATTGAAGAATTTTACACTTGAAAGACCGATTATTTCATTTTTGAGGACGCGATTTTATTTTTGGGACATGTAGGGCATATAGAAACTTAAAACCTCAAGTTTGTCTCAAGGGGTCGCCCGCCAGCCTTGTCCCCCGATCGCCAAAATTTTATTTTAATTAATGAAAATTTTAAATATCAACATAGTGCAAATAAGTAGGTATCATGTAAAGAATCATTATATTCTAAGGAATATAGTCCAGCAATATTTATTTCTTTATTTATTAGAATGTGTGCTACTTGCTTACGATTAACACATACTTAGTAAATTACTAGCGGGAAAATTACATGCAAACAAAAGTTGAAAATGATGACTTTAGAAAAATAGATTTGTACAAGATAATAATACAGTTACCTAATCATATAAATAAGGTATATCGAATCTTCAGTTGGGGTCTTGTATGTAGGGACGCCCTCTATAAATGGGAAAGGAGAATGAAACCAAGAATCATTGCTATCGTTTATTGATTTAAAATACAAAACTTAGTGACATAAAGCTCTATCCTTTTATTGTTACAGTGCCTGCGAACTGACAACTCGATAGGAAATAAACATTAGCTTCGCACCATTACAACACACAATTCATACCGTAAACAAATACCTTCTTCAGGTATTTTCTACGTACATTACATCTAGGGCCATTCTTGAGTAATGTAATTTTTGGTAATTAGTGTTATTCACACGCAGTTTGACAGCGAATTAAATTCATCCAGGTTCAAAATGTTGAATTCCTAAAATGTTGGAATCCCGAAATGTTGACTTTCCCAAAATGTTGGATATATTTAGTTTCGCAAAATGTTGGATTCTTATAATGTTGGATTCCTAAAAAGTTGGATTCTCAAAATGTAGAATTTCAAAATACTGGAAAAGTATACATTTCGGGATGCAAATGCAACTATCTCCATACTACATGACATAAAGAATCTTTGGGTTCCGTGTTTGCCATTTGGCTACGGAACCATAGTAAAAAGTGGCCAAGTGCGAGTCGGACTCGCCCATGTAGGCTTCAGCAGCAATTGTTTATATGAAATAGTTTATGACGTATTATAAAAGTACTACTTGATAGATTTCGTTCAAACCAATTTTCGTTGGTAGTCTTTGTGCTAATGTACATTATATATTTTTATTAGCCTTATCATCCTCTTATTTTAGAAATTAGAGGGGGGGGGGAACACTCTGTTTTTCACTTTGGAAGAGTCTCACGTTCAAACTATTAAGTTTAGAATTAAATGTTTTTAGAAACCTTAATATGATTTTTGAAGACCTATTCATAGATACCCCACATGTATGAATGGTTATGATGAAATTTTATTTTTAAATTTTCGGTTCTAAGTATGGGGACCCCCAAATTAATTTTTTTTTTAATTTTTTTTATGAAATCTTAGTGCGGTTAACGGAATACATCTACTGAATTTCAGCGTTATAGCTCTTATAGTTTCAGAGAAAAACTGATGTGACATACGGACGGACGGACGGACGGACGAACATGACGAATCTATAAGGGTTCCGTTTTTGCCATTTGGCTACGGAACCCTAAAAAGTCGCGAGGTTGTCGCTCACCGCGCTCAGCTAGCCAGCATGCGATCTATGCTTCATGTAAGGGTCACTGGAGTACGGGGGCGGGGGAGTCAATATAATGTAATAATCCTAACTAATATTATAAATGCGAAAGTAACTCTGTCTGTCTGTCTGTTACGCTTTCCCGCTTAAACCTCTCAACCGATTTTGATGAGATTTGGCACATATCTACAATCTTTAGTCCCTGAGACAGAACATAGGCTACTTTTTACCGCGGAAAACTACATGCTTCCGCGGAAAAATATATGCATACGCGGGAAAAATCGATTTGGATAAAATTTAGTATGGAAATAGTTGCAAATAAAAGTATATGGCGAGACCAAGTTCGTGGGGGCAGCTAGTCTACTATATAAAAATAAGTCTGGTTTCCCTTCCTGACGCTATAACTCCAGAACGCACGAACCGATTTCCACGATTCCCACAATTTTGCATTTGTTGGAAAGGTCTCGGGCTAGGTGAGGTTTATAGCAAAGAAAATTGCGGAAAAGTGTTAAACGCGGGCAAAGCGGCGGAAAGCTAGTTAGACATAAATAACTCAACATTATGCAAATTCAACATTTTGCAAATTCAACTTTATGCGAATTGGACATAAAAAGAACTCAACATTATGCAAATCCAACATTTTAGGATTCAACATATCGCAAAACCAACTTACTGCAAATTCAACATTTTAGGAACTCAACCTAATGGCACTGGAGGATTAAATTGATGTTTATAATCAGAATTATATAGCAAATTAGTTGCCAGAACATTTCATTTACCGTAATTAAAATAGCCAATATTTTTTTCTTATTGACTGAATCGACAAGCACAACATTTATGGATTGATTGTTACAACAAAGGTCAAAAAGTTCACAGGTCTTTATTTTGCTAATTTTATTAAAATTACATATTGTAATGAACCAGTTTTTTGTACAGTTTTTTGTTGTCTTTGCAAATAAATATATTGATAATAATAATGATTATACCTAGATTATTGAATGCATACGTAGTTATAAAAATATTTGCTCCGTAAGACTATTGGTGTAACTCTTATTATGTATTAACTCTTTACACACTAAAAAGTGGTTAACAGAAATTGATTTACAAACATCAAACCTGGGACATAAGCATATGAGCGGTCCCGTTAAACAATATTAGAACTCAAAATGACACAAAAACGGCCTTAGTTACAATTTCAGTTGTCGAATGTTTTTTTTATAAACATAAAATACAAATTCGCGGCACATACATACTTTAAATAAAAAGGAACTAAAATATTATACTAGAGTGAAGTATAAATCTACTACGATAAGGTACATAATTTGAACACAATTCAATAATCATTTGCATAAAGAAGAGAAACCTGCCAGTTTAAAAGTTATTGCTCTAATCTTTACAAAATTAAACAAGTTCTCGTACTACCCCTTACAATGTTCTAACAATCCTTTACCTCATGAAGCAGAAAAGTATTACAGTAAGTATAATACAGATATTTAGAAAATTTACAGTACAGAACAGCAAGATTAGAAATACATCTTACATACAATGAAATAAAGTGATAGCGCGCATATATAGATGAACGTAAAATAGTGAGAGAATACTTTAATGCTTCATGTACAACGGCTGTACTATAACATTTGCTTTAAAAATAAATTCATTCGATTATTTGTTTATAAAAAATCACAATAACACATCGCGTTATGAAACAATCAGCTATCGTTTGCGTATTATCGCAGCAACTTTATTCTGTTCACCGCAACACTTCAGTCGTTTCATTAACTAAAATATTTCCAAATAAATTTAGCTAAATATCGCTTGGACAGAATAAAGTGGCTAGTTGGTAGGCCTACCACTAACTCGACTGTAGGCAATGGACTTCTCCTTAGTGTTATGGTCAGTAATCATATCACATTAAGCTTACCTATTTACAATTTTTTTACATTTGTGTAAATGTCATCTTGAATATCAAGATAGTCACTAAAGTTGAAGTAACTAACATTATTGTTACTCTAATGTTAACTGACCATAACTTACAGAAGCATTCACAAAATGTCTTATTAGTAAAGGGGGTACCCACAGTTTTAGGTCTGTGAAGGTCGGACAAATAGTTAAAGGACTTTATTTCTTAGATTGCCATAGCGGTGTTGCCAGTGGCACCAACATAACTGTCTCATTTAGATATTGGTTAATTAACCATTTAATGTTGGATACTGGTAACACTGCTGTGGAGTCTGGTGAAACCCAGTCTCAATATTAGTCTCCGTCAGAGTTCTATAATGTATCGATAGGAACAAATCACCAACAGCTAGTTGGATCATCACATTACTCTTCGTTTGACCACTAACGAGAGCTGACAATCAATTCAATCACAACCACTCAACGCTAAGATATCAGCGGCAAAAGTAATGGCTCCTCCCAAGAAAACATATGTAATAAATAAATAAAATTAACTTGAGATGCAATCAATGTTACTATTCGAGTAACGAATTAATCCTAATGATTTAGATTACACCACAATAAATGAATTACGAAGCCATCCATAATGGATAAGACATAGAACAAACATCGGAACGAACCATTACTTTCTGAACCACATTTATACAAGTTAAAAATTATAATCATGACAACATGTTAGTCATCAAACATCATTTCTCCAGTGGCCAAGTAGTCAAGAAGTTAATAAAGTTCCACCAAATAGTAATATCAACAGTTGAAAACGCAACATGCATAAACAAGTCAATTTTCTTCATACAAAAAATATCTTTGTAGTATATTTCTCCTCATAAATCTTCATCATGGGATCATTTTGATACCTGCGTAACATTTATATTCAAATACTCATAGTATTATTGATGCTGGTTATTATTTGGTGGAGTGTTTAGAAACTTTGATCCAGTACAAAACATGGTTTATGAAACAGACAGTCCTTAAAAAAACATTAACTTCGATTCCATAGCAAGTCGAAATTAGTTGCAGGCCCCTTTTGTATAAAGATCCGGCACAATAAGGCAGTGATTCAGTGTACCTATGCTATACAAAATATCTCCATTACAAAGTTTCAACCAGTCTGTTGCAATGAGGTTATTCTATTGTAGATTCAAATCCAAAACGGTTGAATAAGTCAGTAATCCCATTTTTATTTAAACTCTTATCGGTATTACCCAATGTTATATATAATTCAACGTCCTCGTAACCTACAAGTACATTGAGATTTAGAATTATACTAGAACTATTATCTGCTTTACACATTGTCCGAATATTTAATGGGTCAAATATAAATAAATTTTATGACGCAAAATTTGAGACTCAAAATCAAATAACCAGGATTCAGAACTGAACGTAAATGATTACAAGAGATATTCCAGGCTTCGTGTCATTACATGTGTTCTTATAAAATATTTTCCTAAATGCCTGAAATATACATACAAATCCAATTTGTGGGCATAGTAATGAAACTGAAAATTGAAGTCAAGAGTGAGATGAATCAATTTGAGCACGAAAAAATAATACTTAGCTATCTATTTCTTTGTTCGTGTATAAACAAATTCTCATTGGCCCTTTGTATTTCAGTCATCAGTTTGCCGACACTTTAAAATTATTTAGCTCGCTTTAATAACAGAAGGAAGCTTAACTAGCATAGATCGTAACTAAACTATAGTTGACCAGTTATGTTGCAGTCTGTATCCATTAGTCGGTTCCCTAACATTATTTACAATATTTATTTTCTACCATATTGCGTCCTTGATATGCATTGCGTAACAATAAAAAAACTTAGCTTTCATGCCCTCCGGATTCGGTGTGATACCTGCGTTCATCGGTACATTCCGTAAGTACTGTTCGAGTGAAGCAATTAGAACAAATAATACAAATACGTACGACGTAACGGATAAACCATATTTTACAGTCAGACTTGTCGCATTAAATAAAATAGAATATAAATATTGGATTCGGTCCTTGAGTCCGTTGGACAACGCACACGCACACGCGACCGTTACGCACACGGCTTCACTGCACAGGTTAGATCACTTTCACTGTTCGATCACTGTTCGCTCGCTCGCTCGCTGGCTGTGTGTGGGTGGTGTCGTGGTACAATCTCGGCTCGGGTCTGTGTGGTGCTAGTGTATGGCGACGGGGCTGTGCTGCAGCTGGCAGACCGTCTGCAGCATGTCGTCGGGCGCGCGCACGCCCTCCACCTCCATGCGCTCGGCGCCCCACAGCCGCGCGCTACCCGCTCCTACAACAACAATACATTATACCGAAAACTATAGTGGTTTGATACATTCATATTGAGATAAACGGACGATACACTGCGCTGCGGACCGGCGCCGGCGAGCGGTCGTGTTCCGTGTCCTTGAACCTGAAGAAGTCCCACGTTCTGGGACGAAGCGGTTGATCAAAGGCAATGTTTGGTGTATTGCCCGTTTATCTCAATATGAAACATTATACCGACTTTATTATAGCAGAATCCTGACCAAATACCTAAACATACTAAATATTATGGTTATTAGTATTTCGTAAGTGAATGCGATGTGATGCGTCAGGGAAAGAAGGACTAAAAAGAGTTTGAGTTTGAAGCGCGTAACTGTGATCACTGAATGTACGCTCAAATAAGTTTATTAAATCTATCGTCGTCGTATGTCTTTGTGTAACTCGCTATGCAATGACTTTTAATTTAAAATTAAACGAAATCACGCAGCAAAACAGCTCAAAACTTTTTAAGAGTTTTAAGTACTAACTCTGTAAAATTTTATAAAGTGCAATAACGCATAGGGTCGCAATATTCACTTATGAAAAACAATGTCATAAACCTGGCATCTAGTGATGCGTATCTAGTATTAAAGCATTAGGACAAAGCTAGATTGGAATCGCACGAACAACGAACCAGCTAACTTTCACATGCATCTGCTTATTTGTAGTTTAATTATGTTTTTGTACCTATTTAAAGTGCTATACGGGATATAATATGTTTATGTATACGGAGAAAAGTAAAACATTTAAACTGTCTGCAGAATGGAATCATAAATTGAGATTCTAATTATAAGGCAATTTATATTTTCAATAACGTAAGAAATGTATAAAAGATAAAATAAAAGCGTGATATAACGAAAGCTGCTTGCGAATTGTTTTCGTAAACTAGTCGAGTACCAAATTTATAAACTGGCAGTATGTATACGTCATCGACCCCAGAAAGGAATGCAATAGCTACTGATGAATTGAAACTAAGCAGAGTATGAATGACGTGACAATACTGCAAGTGGTAGTACAAAAGCCATGCATCAACGACATAACCATGCTTCGGATAGTGTTAGGAGTCCTAATCCGTAGATCGTAGAGAATTACGAAGCGTTTGATCTACCGTGCTTAGCGCAATGGTAAAAACTTTGTAATTCTTGGGTAGGTGATCATATCTACGGGGGTTAAACATTCCATTGGTTTAGTGCAGACCTGATGGTAAGTTAGGCACAATGTTGGTCGGCGTTAGTGTCGCGGGCAGGGAGCGCCCGACCGCTCTAGTCATCGCGGTTCCGACGGGCCATCTGACACGGGAATATCGACACAATAAACATACAACGTTGACAATCATAAAGCAGCGTGTGCTCTGGGATAACTTACACCATATACCATATAAGGCATTTTAATTTCAATTTAGGGGAACATTAAAGACTTTTAACATTAAAGGGGAAGACTGTAGATATGTTAGATTTTTGTCATGAAGCTAAATTTAAGGCTTGAAATGAATGACAGATGTTTAATCTACAAAATGTTAATATGAGTTATTTGAAATTTACTACGGAAATTATTTTTAATGTACGGAAATAAGAATGTTGATACTATTGAGTTAATCATGTGAGGTCATTTCTTTTCCCAGTTTTATTTTATAGCACAAAAGCTCAAGCTGAACACCAAAAACATGTTATAGTCAGTAAATAGGTAATTTGTGGCAAGTTTTCAATAATTCAATGGTTTTGATAAACTATAAATTAAGAAAAAATCCTACCTATTGAAGTAGTGAAAACTTTTAGCTTTGCAGGGTCGTATTGATACAACACCCCCAAATAGTTTTTCTGGGTATAGGGATAGGAAAAGGTGGAGGTATAGGAAGGATATAAACAGCTAGTTTACTTTATGACTGGGTATAGGAAAAGGTGGAGTTATAGGAAGGATATAAACAGCTGGTCCACTACAATTCCTCACCGTGCTGATGATGTGACTGCGCTTGCTGCGTGTTGGTGGATTCGTCCGCTGTCCGCTTGAAGAAATTGTGCTGCAGCGCGTAGTAAGGCGTCACGCGCTGCTTCGGATCGTATTCGAGCATGCGGTGTATAAGATCCTGAAATTTTATTATTTTAATGTTAAATAAGTTTAATCTGTGTCAATATAAGAAGCTGATTTAAGAGTTGGATACAGAGACACAAACTGCTAATGAAATGTTACGTCTATATTTCTAAGTTTTGAAGAAAAATCGTAGAGTATAACCGTATAAGTGCGGTGCAGCTATAATGACTTCCAAGAATTACTATTATTAGGTGAACTTAGTTAACATTTCTGTCGGTTTGGCAACACCCACGACGAGCGACGAGCGAGGAAAGTGAGGTATTATTTTCTGGTCGGCACCACAGAGCCTTCATGCGTGAGTTACTAGAGATTTTGGGCAAATTGAATACATTAATAGCATTTTATGCATTATAGATTTCGGCCATCGTTATAAGTTGATGAAAACCTGGGCTCTGGCCGTCTATTATAATAGCCGTATACTGATTGATCGAGCAGCTTTGAGACAAAAGCACGCGCAGCCTCGTCCTTGTTCGCGCGTGTTTAGAGCTACGTCGGTTTTTTAAAGCGAGGGCCCGTTAGTGGCGCTTTGTGTAGATAGGTATGTTTTGTCTCACTTTTTCTTAAGCAAATCTGTCTCAGCCTCACTTGGCGCGGCTTCCTCGAATCCAAATATATACAAATATATAATACTCATCGAGATCTCGTGAAGCAACCCACAGCAAACGTCTAAGGATGCCTCAGGGTACTAGGTGTGACCAAGTACCCTGGTCAGTGGTGTATGTGTCATTACCTTGAACTTGAGATAGTCTGGTACGGAGTGCCCGGGCTCGCCGCGGCGCCGCGCCGCCGGCCCGCCGCCCTCCACGCCGAGGATGTCGTGCAGCCGCCGCGTGCCCGGCGCGCGGTACTTTCTGTAACCGCTGAAATAACACACACATAGTCAAACATCTATATTAATAATTTCGTCAAAGGGTACGGTAGAATCGATCGAAACCTTATATGAATAACTAGCTTTCCGCCCTGCGGCTTCGCCCGCGTTTTACACTTTCCCGCAATTTTCTTTGCTATATTATAGCCTATGTTACTCGGGGATAATGCAGCTTTCCAAAGGTGAAAGAATTTTTGAAATCGGTCTAGTAGTTTCGGAGCCTATTCATTACTATTTTATTTTTATTTTATTATTTTAGGAAAACTTACAGCTATGCTTCTATATAATTAAATTCAGATTAATATAACATGTCTAGGAACATATTATGATACTTAAGGCTAATTAAAAGTTTCCACTTATAGGTAGGTATACAAAATATTAATTAAAAAGGATAAACTAAATAATAACTTTTCATTTTGTACAACGGGAATTACTCACGTATTTACATAGGAGTTAAACAACTCTCGTCGGGTGACACGATCAGTGCAGTGTGTTACGCTACACAAGATGTAGAAGATGACAGTAGTGACAATGAGGCGAACGTTCATTCAGTGCCAGCAACTACATCTGTTGGTACCGGGCACCAACACGTACCGCCTTTACCCCCACCACCGCCGCTGAGCAGCCGCGCGCTCCGGTACATCGCCCGCAGTGAGAACCGCGCGCGCGACCTGAGAGGAGACGGAGCACGGCGGGACGCTCACTCCTCCTGATAAAGACTACTCTTGATGTGGTCGAAACGTCGAGAGTTGTTTAACTCCTATGTAAATACGTGAGTAATTCCCGTTGTACAAAATGAATAGTATAACTCACGAAAATTTTGAAAGTAAATAATAACTTTACAAACGCTTACTGTATTCAACATAAAAAAAAATATATAATTTGTAATTTGAAGTAAATCACTTTATACTTAATCATTTTTAAATGTAAAAAATGTGTTGGTTAAATTCCTCTTAAGTTTAGCAACTGACATATCAAAGATATCAATGTCATCATTTGTCTTTATAACTTTGTTATAAGAATTACATGCTCTAATGATAAATGCATTTTGTCGATAGTTTGTAGAAACGCGCGGTACGTGTAATGCAGTAGGATTCCTTAATGCCAAACAAACAAACAAATCTTTCCTCTTTATAATATTAGTATAGATTTCGTCTAGATAGTATAGATTTCGTCAAGGGGTACGGTGGAATCGATCGAAACCTTATATGAATAACAAAACATAAAAAAATATTGATTTTGAGTCGACAACATTATATCTGCAAAATTCGGATAACGGAGAATTTCGTTGAATTGTGTATAGACGGGTGAGTCTTGAGCCGGCGTACTGATGGTACGTTTTACACGCTTATGGAGTCTAGACAAGCTTCAAGCCTCAACGTAAATGCGTCTCACCAAATCTCATATAATAAGCATAATATTTCTAATGTTAATATGAAGCATAATATATCATTATTGTGGTCGAAACGTCGAGAGTTGTTTAACTCCTGTGGAAATACGCGAGTGATTCCCGTAGTTATAAAATGAATAGTATACCTCACGAAAATTTTGAAAGTGAAATAGCATAATATTATGTCTCAAATTATGTAAATATGTTGAATTAATTTAAATGTTTCATACCTGCCATCTTTACCGTTGACTTTCTTTAGGACGTAGCCACCACCTTCAGAAGCCGGTAGCTTGTCGAAAAACTTCCTAGTTTTATGAGCCTGAAATATCATTAAAATTATTATTTATTGTAATCGCAACAGTACCTAATCATTTTGATTTGCTTGATCAAAGTCGTGTGCCTACTGCAAACTCATGTCGGGTAACTTAACAAATAACTTGATGCTGCTGGCTGTATCATACATAAAAGATTTGATTCAATAGAACATATACTTCCATACTATAAAAACTAACATTGCTCGACGTATAATACCCGTTTTCACCAGAATGTGCAAGGATGCATAGCGAGAGATGTGTTTTTGCAACTAATCGAATCATTTTGCTATAATAAGACAATTAAGTTATAAATAAAATGAGTAGGTTCTTAGAACACATTCCCCGCTTCGCACCTCTGGCGAAAAAAACATCATCGCAAGACCCATTTTACGTCCTTCTACTTGGCATGGGGCTCCTATTTATATTGAATCTTATTTGGTGTAATCACCATGCTTACCAAGCAGGATTTTGATCGCAGTAAGTAGTTGATACATTATACAAAATACGCGAGCGTGCCGCGGCAAGGGTCACCGAAGCGTCAGAAATTCTTAATACAGCGACCAAGATCAGACTTTCATGGTCTCTGGCGCTTTGGCACGAAGAACTTATCTATGACGACCTCTGTGGCGCAGCGGGCGAAGGTCCGCCTGCGACGCAAGAGGTTGCATGTTCGATTCCCACCTCGGAACAACAATTTGTATGATCTGCAAATATTTAATCCGAGTGTCTGGGTGTTATATATGTATAATAAAAAATATCTATCTATGTATATTCTATTAAGTATATCAGAAATCTAGCACCCGTAACACAAGCATAGAGCTTATCACGGGGCCAGATGTTACTGTGTGAATTGTCCGGAAATATTTATTTATTATTATTTATTTATTTATCTGTCCACCTTGTTGGTGGACGTCCACTTATCATCTATACACATATAAAGTCGCTCAAACAAAATGCTGGGACTAACCTCAAAATTAAAATTGATTTATTCAAACTTTAGGAACACTAGGTACACTTAGTTTCCTCAAGTACTTAGTTAGATAGATACTTACTTGATCTAGTATATGATCGGAGGGCATGCCGAGTACCTCTACGATCTTGTTCATCTGGTCCACCTCGTTGGCGCCGCTGAACAAGGGCTCGCCCGTGTGCATCTCCACCAGTATGCAGCCGAGCGACCACATGTCTATCGCGAGGTCGTACGGCACACCCAGAAGGACCTCCGGTGATCGGTAGAACCGCGATTGAATGTATTGGTATATCTGGAATGGCATGCGAAACTATTATTTTTGTAACTAGAACGCATAGGATAAGATATATAATTTGTCAGGTTTTATTAAAATACGCCAAAACGCGCTTAGTGTTAAAACAAGTCAAATTTTAATATAGTTTCACGAACGGAGTGAATTAAAACTATACTAAATAGATTTTCATCATTTTGGCCCACTATTCCCTTCAAACACTTTCTTATTCTATTTCTATATGCACCTTCTTTTGAGCAAAAGTCTATTTTTTTCACAAATCAATGCATAAATCAATATGATTATACGATCATCAAAAACTAGATAATTATAATTACGTCAATATAAATCTAAAGTAATTGAGCGCAATTGAATATTAACCTTGTTTAAACCAGAATTCTGATAAGCAACATTGAAAGTTTATCTGCACAAGTGTTAGGTATAGCAGTTTAATTATCGCCCGTGCATTTGAAGCGCATTTGAAGATAACCTCATGACTTCGAACTGAATAGCTCTGAGATTTATCTGCTCAATTAGTGAACACTAGTAGCCTATAAATCGACTAGAACTCCCACAAAGCCCCGCTATTGAAAGATTTCTTACGTAGAAATAACCAGTCAGAAAGTTAGATATTTGTTCCGGGTGTCTGGGTGTTATATATGTATAATAAAAAAATATCTATCTATGTATGTATATTATATTAAGTATATCAGAAATCTAGCACCCGTAACACAAGCTTCGAGCTTAGCACGGGGCTAGATGTCGCTGTGTAAAAATTGTCCAGTAATATTTATTTATTTATTTATTTATTTTAATATTCTGAGGCAAAAGCTGATCCAGTATTTAAGCTTTTTAACCTTAGAAAGAATTAATCTTTAGGAAATAATTATAGGAATTAATATTTTCTTGTAGAAACAGAAATAGGTACACATTTCACATTTCACACAAACCTTTATTTGATAAAGCAAGAGTTTCATTCATCCTAGTAAGTGGGACATAATTAATTTTGGTAGATTTACGTACGAGTAGCTATTTAACTTATAAAGGATATTATTATCTATCGGCCGGTTTATATTTTATACCTTATTATATATAAAAACTATTCAAAGGGTTCTATATTGGCATAACCATCACTTCTATCAACTTATGACGACAATAACTGGAGTTTTGTAATACGGTAAAAGCGAACCTGAGACTTACCCTTTGACCTAGTTGACACGAACTGCCGAAGTCCACGATTTTAATGGCAGACCTCTTTGGGTTGCATAGTAAAATATTCTCGGGTTTAAGATCACAGTGAATTATATTTAGTTCTGAAACAGATGAGAAAATTTATTAAAGCACAGAGAAATAAAATGTATATTTTTGATTAAATATAAGGCTAGTGTTGAAAATGAAAATGAAAAGTTTATTTCAGTAACTTAATATCTACTTTGTCTACATAACATAGTCAGGGATCCGTAGTACATGGAAATCAAGTGATTACTAACAAGCTAATTTTTGGTGAGTAGCTTCGTTTCGAAGAGACGTCCAAAGATATCCTATACCCAACTCTCGATTGTGGTAGCTAACAGAGATATCAAGGATTAAAAAAATCAAGGATGTAAAACTGGGATAACGGACCACGAAATTTGTAGGACAATATGTTATATCTCAAGATAATCATCTAAATTATATAAAAACATGTTTGTCCTACAAAACCTATGGTTTGATCAAAGAGTCCGCCATTTCGAAAATGTATCGAAAACGAGGTCAATTTAAATGATTACTATGATTACTAACCAGCTGATTTTTTGTTGTATACTTAATTAATATATATAAAATCTAACGGACATATTGTCCGACAAATTTCGTGGTCCGTTATCCCAGTTTTACATCCTTGATTTTTTTAATCCTTGATATCTCTGTTAGCTACCACAATCGAGAGTTGGGTATAGGATATTTTTAGTCGTCTCATCGAAACGAAGCTACTCACCAAAAATTAGCTTGTTAGTAATCACTTGATTTCCATGTACTACGGATCCCGGCCTAACATTAAGACCCCCTTTTAAGTAATAATAATACTTGTGTTATTGGAGAAATCTGTACTAGTTTTCAATAAATAAATAAATAAACAGTTATTGAATTACGATAATGATTAGAGATAAATGTAGGGACTTATTACGCTACATGTATACTATGATTTCAGGCTTTCCCTTAGAAGTTTACACAAGGTACATTACAGACAGATCGTATACAAATACAAGGAAAGATAAACAGTGCAAATAAAACCGAGCAGAATGAGCCACACGTATTATCAGATCAATTGTTGGCCATTTATTTTCGTTATAGTAATCGAAAACGGACCTCTCCCAAGCACTACACCCACGTCCTGCGCTCAGGGGAGAATGAATCACGCTGGTGGAAATGAAGAGATGGAAACGTCTTTGTGTTATTTACATAACAGTGAATAATATAATAATATCTGTTAAACCTTTTCTTTCTTTATAAACCATTTTAAATTTGTAAGTAGCGCAATCTAACACTACTAACGCCCCGCTTCCCAGCCGTGGACCGGTTTATATTACAATTGGAAACTTATCTTTTTGTTTAATTATTTTAAATACAATAGGGCCATCATTGTAATCTTATAGAAGTCCTTAAAATAAATCAGAGAAACTTCTTTGTAAATGACTTACCAGGTTGACTTAGGAACAGTAGCGCCGTGCATAGTTGCTGCGCAAACTTCCGCGTTAGATTCAGCGAAACACCTCTAAAGTTTGTATTGCGTAGCAGATCATACAGATTGTATGAGAGCAGTTCAAACACTAGGCACAGGTGATTCCGCCACATGAAATGGCGTTTCAATTTCACTGTGAAAACAAAAGATTAAATTATGCAATGTGCTAGTTCTTGGAAAAATATATTTTATGCAGTAGTCTAGACAGGACACATTTGTGTAAGTCATCGAAAGTCAAGGCTCAGGGAAAACGCTGATAAATAAATATTAAGTTGCACAGTGACCTGAAACGGGTACGCAGTAGTATCGAGAATTCCAAGAATTAAGTAGTACGGGTAGACTAACGTCGAGGTTCATGGTCCGAAACCCAAACAACGCTGGAATTCAAGTCTGTGCATTCTGGATAAACCACTTCCGTTCAATACGATAACAGTTGTTACGTGTATTTTTTCACTACAATTGTCAGACAGTATAATCATTTTGATAACTTAATATGAATGAAACAGAATTAATATGAATCCCTTACCTATATAATACTTATTTTCTGCGTCCGCTTTGTTCATCATTTCTAGTAACTTGACTTCTATTTGTGCCTGGTTTAGGAAGGGTTTCTTATTCTTAATTATTTTAATGGCTACTTGACACTGTTCCTCGTGGTCATATGCTTTGACAACCTGTAATAAAAACAGTGACTTAGTTAATGGCTCAGCACTCTTTGGAGGCGGGTTGATGATCGAAGTAAGCTAGGTACAGTAATCAGGTCGGCTCTGTGGGCCTATGTTTTGGTGTTTAAAGCCAATAGCCGGTTTGACGAAATCCGCGGGAATATATCATATATAGAATGATATTATTCTAAGGCCGGCATCACACAGCAAGCCCTACAATAGTATATACGATAGACAAGAGGTAGAGGTTATTACCTGTCCAAACGAGCCTTTTCCAATCGGTGATGAGATCTCGTACCGGTCGAGAAACTTCTCTCCCTGCTTGATGATGTAGTCGTGGTTGTCGTCGTCATATCCGTCGTTGTAAAGCTTTCTTTCCTTTTTGTGTGAACCGTCCTCGCCGAGGTATGCTTGCGCTCTCCGTTTTTTCTTTGCATAGTATACCTGAAAAAAAAAGAAATAAGGTAAGTAAATAATTTTCTGCACAGTTTAGTTCACTGAGATTAACGTAGACACTAAGGTATTTGTTAACCTTCGTGTCTTGCGTATTGTTTGGTCAGGTCTAAGACTTCTCTCGCTATTAGATCTGTTTTGAACTGGTTCAATCTAAAATTGATGCCTGTTTACGTATTTTGATTTGGAACAAAATTTCCCCAGTTTATATTTAACTACTGGTAACCATTTATGTAAGGACAACTTACAGAAATATGCTTGGAAGTCATTCTGATGCACTGAGACCAGTCTAAAATTGTTAATTTCCACGTAAACATTCAATGCTGCTTTCAGAGACAAAAGATAGAGAACATCGAATCTACACATATCCTGAGATCTAAGATCACTATGATTACTTAGTAAAAGTCGGTTAAGGAAAACATACAAAATAAACATTGATTGAAATTGCATTATTTATTCACTAACGATTGATTTACGCGAAGTGACAGCGTCAATAAAATTTACCGATAGACTAAATGTTCTATCAGTTTGTCTTTACATACATATTGCCTTATTCTACATATTGCCCTGCCCAAAAACGCTATTATCAATTTTATAGTCTATCAAATAATAACTTAATATAATGTCTATACACAGGAAAATCCTAAAACATAATAACGAATTTCTATTAATATGGGAGTCCAATGCAAAGAAAACTACTTATACTTATACTGTTTTCTTAATTCGTTTGTTATAAGTTTTATGACATGCACTAAATGCGAACTTTCATAGATTCCTTGTGGTGAAATATTAGATATACGGTACACGTTATAGGAAATGGAGAGTAGACCGAAAGGCGGGAATTCAGTTGACGGCCGCTGACCCAAATAAAGCGGTTGACATTGATCGACCACAGTCCGCGATATGCTTATATGTATTATGAATTATACGATTCGCTTGAGCCTTGTGGGTTCACTTCATTGGAGAACAGGAAGTTCATTGCTACTGTGTTTTACTTGTTCTAATAAATTGGGCCGACCATAGATTATTTTTCTATAACATTATGGAAAATACACATAATTATTGAAATTGTCTATCATGTTGTTTTATCATGTTGAGTGCATACAACACAATGACAATACATCTTACGTAACTACTTGATTAAAAGGTGGTTCTAATAATAAAATTTTGACACGCTTGTGCAACATTATGCAATCAATGTAGGAGAGCAATATTATTGGCGTGGCAACTGCATGGCATTCCCATAGCGGCGGGCGGTGCGGAAGTGTCCCGAATCGACGCGACCGAAGTATAACCCCAATTCTGACAGCGACCTACATATTACCTACAGCGTTTTACAGTTGAACGGGCGCACCGCGCCGAGGCTTCGGTCGGCCACCTATCTTATTTGGATATGTTTGTTTGATCTATAAGCCGATGGATTGGGCACTTGGGCGGTTTCTTTCGGGGTGTTGGTTAATTCCGGAGAATTAGACAGAAGCCTAAGACGGGGCGATGGTGTGGTATGGTATATGGTAGTTCAGTGACCGCGGCACGTGGTCGCGAGATGAGCGCAGGGGAGAGACGGCGCGCGGTGGCTGTCATTGATTTTCCCCGTTTCCCCCAACCCCGAGGCTGAGTCCCGCCCCACCGCGTCTCACCCACTTCCAGCGCCCGATAACGAGGTTAACGGGCGACGTGAGAGTCTCCTAAACTTTAATTATACCCGTACACCCGTCGTGCATGTTTAACCCGGCCTCTATTCAACGTTTTCAGTACGGCGCACCTGATGGCGAGGCGTGATCCACTATTCGCCCGGCAACAATCCACTGAGACCGGAGATGGCAAACCAAAGAGCACATTAGCTCACACCGAGCTAGGTTGGATAACATTCTTAATTTAACTAAAGCTCCAACGACACTAACTTCGGAGATTAATTGAACACAATACGGTTAGTTATTGTATCCAACCTAGTCAAATGGAATCGCATATAATTAAATTAATTAGTGCACAACAGAAAATTAGTAAATGGTGCTGAAGTTTATTACTTCGTTTAGTTAGCATATAAAGGTTTACTAGTAAGTAATTGACATGGTAGTTCGTTAGAGAATTATCGTGCGTCGTAGCATCGTAGATTCGTAGCGCTTGCTACGAAACATATTTTGTAGATGAGAGTTGTACAGTATAGATTTTTTTCCTTTACTGTTGTACAGTAAAGATTTTTTTTCATTCTAGATCACAGATTGCCATGGGCATAGATTGATTTAGCTATGTGTATTATTCAGTAATCTTTTATTTACATATTTATTTTTTAAATAAATAGTGCTCAAAATAATATCTGGACTAGTTTTACATTGACAGAGATTATTCAACTAATAGATAAGAGTAGAATCTTTAGCTTACAGAGCTTTTAAAAACTTGAATCACATACACTAATATCAAGAACAGTAGGTAAATAATTTTGTGAAGGCAGGTTCAATGAATCCAAACAATTAAGTAAGATACTAACCAAAGCGATAATAAACTCAATACCTTGTAGAAGGCGGCTTGCAATATTACAATGCAATTGTTTACTAAGATAATTTTCTTCCAACTTTATGAAGCTGATTTTAAATAATACTACCTAGTGACTAGGAATCCGGTTACGTTATGTAACAAGTTTCTATAATGTATGTGAACTTTAAATTGTGAACATGACGATAATTGGACAGGGCAATCATGCCAAAAATGCACTCGGCTTATGGCACTTCACGGAGGCACTTTTATGTGATTTTTATTGCTTTTATTGTCGAGTTTATGGGGATTTGTTGGCATGGATTTGAACGTCATTTTTTTATGAGTTCGCATTGCGTCGTGACGTCATTATGCATGATATCACCAGTGTGCAAATAATATGATGTAATTCCAACATTCGATCATCAGTTTAGTAACATTCAGTGATTGATTGATTATGCACCACTGTTGACTACGGCGTCATTTGTCCAGTATGACAAATACATTGGAAAAATTGGCTCGATTCATAGTGATGTAACAATTGATTAGGTATGCTAACTTTTATGTACGCACGTACAATATGGAGTTCAATTATACTATAACTATATGTATGCAATAAAAGCTTATTGGCTAGGGCTAAATGTTTTCTTGTTAACATAAGAAGCTTAAACAAAACCGTAAAAAATAGTTATCCTGGGACTAACGACGCTTTTGGACAGAACTAATTAATATTTGATAATGCCGGCGTCGACACCGAGGTGATATGCAAATGAGCGTCGTCGCTTTAGTCAGACACTGCTTTACAACTTATTAACTCGTCGAGTATCAATTGAAGCGACGAAACTGCGCAAGTTTACATCATTAAGACTATAAAAAGACAGTTATTACGAGAAAATTTGTGCAATCAATTAGGAGTTTTAAGAGGGGTCCGGGGTGTATGCGTGCAGATTGCAGCGACGACGTGGGGGGGTGGGGGCGCAGCGCGCGCATCTGTGTGCATTCGGCATATTTACCCCGATAGTGGGCGGGCGGGTTCACTGACCCGACCCAATGCAAGGTCTGCGTACGTAGGCCGCGCCGTCGACGCACGCCGCACCAGAGCCCGTTTCATTAGTGCCATACCGCACGCTAAATGCTAACACTAGCTACCGTTGCGTCAAGTGGCAACCACGCTTTTTTAATCATCATCAGTCAGAATCCGCTGGGCGGAAATTCCGATGCGGTTTCGTCTCGCATTACGCGGATTCCTGGTAATTTCTCTGAGTTACGAGCCAGATCAGTGACTGGGCTAAGTTTCGGCCGGATGCACTGTATCGATCTGGTGTTTATTTTGGACTTGATGTCGGTATAGGTATCTTATTTACAATTTATAATAGAATTAAGCGCTTGTGTTAGGTGGAACAAATTTTGGTTGTGCAATATTTTTACAAGCTGCCAAGTAAGATTTAATCTCAAGTGGAGACCTTTCCTGTGGTGTTCAAGTCAGCTATCTAACTCTTAATCTTCAAATTCCAAGAAACTCTAAATTGATAGGTCATAACTTAGTAGTTACGGAGAAAAAGTTGGACAGTGTGAAAGACGCTACAAGAACATGGACTGTTTCCAATAAGATAATATTGACGATGTTAATTACTAACGTTTACATGGTAGCTGTTTTAATTAACAACATTGTTAAGCTTCTATTCAGCACCAAAGATAAAATTTTGCTGTAAAATATACAAAGATAAGAATAAAACACGAACCGTTTATACAGATATCGGATCCACAAAAACAATAAACGTCATAATTACACCGTTGCATTCATAAATGTACGGGTGTCGGGGTGGTGTACTAAGTAAACATAGGTAAAGTATATGTTCTACCTCCCTTGCATTTAGCGGGGATCGCCGAATGCAATGCCATAACCTGCCTCAAGCTTTCCCCTCGTTGTGCTAGGTTGGTGCAGCCTTTGACGGGGCATTTCCACAATACTGCGAACGCTTAGGTACTAACTATTCATTAATACAGTACCATATTGTACTGAGCTTAAGCGCTTCCGATAAACAGAGTTAATGAATATTGAGATAGACAATAACATTGGATTTCGTACAGATGCTTTTAAAGTTTGTGTGATGGATGTGATATTCGAAGCGGAAGTCTTAGACTTATTGTTCTTCTCTGAAGAAAATAGCACTAATGCAACTAATGCATAAATAAATTTAAAAAAACACATTCAGTCCCCAAGCTACACCGTGCTGTAGATACGAGCGTGTATCGTGTCATGGGCGCTCAATGTGATAAACAAAACAAGCATTTAAAAACATTAAATTAACTATAAACATTCAATGATATGATTCAGAATTTACTGAATTATATCACTTAAAAAGTGTTTTGGTGATTAAATAAATACAGATTGGCAGAGTAAAATAGTAAGGTAACAAAGCGTTACGGATAATAGGTACCTACTAGATATTTGACATACATAATCCGTACATTTATTATAAATAGTAAACAATCAGACCAGGAACAATTGCATTTTGTAGTTATTCTGTTAGAATATCTGCTATCATCTATGAAGATGAAGTAAACAAACAAGCAATTAATAATCAGACAAGATACAAGTATCCAAAATCTAGGTTATTTAGACCGTCTGGACATAATAAACGGGACCTAGACGATGCTATTTCATGAATGAAATATGAATTCGAATACCTACACATAAATAAAAAAAAGTAGATTAATCTACACACGTAGATTCAATAGAAAATATTGAGTTCGGTCATGTATCTATTGAAAGGTGAGGGTATAAAAGGCTACCGTGGTCTTCACGCCACCACTCCAAAGTTTGACCTCGCAATTACTAAAATTGGTTTGATTTACCATTTTAATTGTAACAAAAAGCTTATTTTTCCCAACATGGGCAACCTGTGTGTCACTGTAAACTCGACCGAGTGACTTTCGGCCGCAGGGTCTATTAGGGATCGTCGGGATCGCGGCGCTGGCGGATCGTGGATCGGAATTTGAGCTGTGGCGTGGTGTCGTTAAAGCGTAGTTTCTGTCGGAGGCGTTCGGTAGGCGCGAGAGGAGAGCACTCGAGGTCGGATGCTGAGAGCGGGGTGTGGGAGGGCCGCGCGGGAGGCAAGTGGGACAAAATCGATATCGTCGGGCGGCGCGCGACGTCTTGCGCCCCGGCCCGCGCGCCCCTCTAATGAATGGTAGCGGCCTGAGCACAGTCATCACTGCGGATGGCATGCCGCGGTACCAGCCTGCCAGCCAGCGACCTGTCACACCAAGCTTCCACACTACCTCGATCAACTCCGGAAATATAAAAGAAATCCATATGTTCCGGAATATCCACAACATTGATAACCCTTCAAATCCGCCTAGATATTTTTATACGAACCTTTCCGCCTGAAAGAGAAAATTAGATTTTTCAGATACAGCTTGCGGAAGAATGTGTTTTCCCACACGCAAAATTGATCCAGTAATGCGGATTGTAACATGGATAACATTTTTAATAAGATCCTTTCTCCTATTTGGACTTATAGTAAAGGAAACTTGCGAAATAATAAAAATAAGTCAGAAACCCAAAGCCGACAACATTCCTAATCCCCATCGGTAGAATGACATAAAATTCCTCGTTACCAGATAATAAACCGTTAAGAAATCAAAGAACTGGAGATTTACAGAATATTGGCTAATGTTGCCACCCACGGTGATGAACTTGCCTTACTAGGGTACTTAGTAGGTGGAGAACCAAGAGCATAATTTTTGTTTAATTTGCATTTGATTGCGCTCGCTGATTAATTTTCGTTAGCTTTTTTCTCGTTTATTATTTGGTTGCAGATAGAGCTGAAACAGATTTATTAATAAAACTAAAATAAGGCTTGATATATTTTAGTATCGATTGAATTATATTGGAAAAAAATAATTAAGATGAACTCATCACGTCCAGAAAAGACGGCGTGACACACGTGTCAAAAGACAAATCTACACGGGAACTAGATTGGATGACAACACAAGGAGCCTGAGATAAAACCCTTCAGTCTATCACAGCAACTATGAGTACGCGAGATTCTTGTCTAAAGTGAGCAACAAACATTTGCAAAGGTATGGAGGCAAAGTGGAGAAGTTTCAAGTGCTGCCCACTTTGCTCCATTTGATGAGCATCGCAATAACACCGTTTCCTCAAATTTGGTACACCTTTGAAACGATTGCGTCTTTAACAGATTTTCAAAAATAACTCATTCAAGTTTATTTTAGTAATCCTATTTTATTGTGTTCATAGTGAAAACTAATAATAACTATAATAACGCGTGTAAAACTATAATAACGCGTGTAAAATAGGCGTTAAACATAAAAAATAAAACTTTTTTAAATGTATTAATTTACAGTCAATTTACATTGTTTCAATATAATGTGTTTTGGGGAATATATAATTCATTTTAAATTAAATGTGGAAATAAGTTCTGTCATAAAAATCAATTAAACACTGATTTGAAAATTTCACCCTCAAAAAATCTAACAGTTTTTTGTTTCCTTCCCTGTAAGTTTGTTTTGCTTTTATTGATATTTATGAAACATACTTGAATTGTCTCAGGCATCAGATCGATGGTACATGTGATAAATTTGTATTACATCTAACAGTAAAATTTAATTACAGAAGACTGATTTCAACCAACATGTGTAAATCACAATGGAAGATCACTGCAGTTAGATAAAAACAAAATGAATGATTCAATGGCACATGTCATACCACCCCAACTAAGCACGTACGTCAATCAAAACAATATCTCACTATCGCACAATGATTTATCATTATCAATTAAACGTACACACTAGAAGTGTTTGGAAAACGTAAATTGCTTTCTACGTTATAATAAAGGCCGAGGCAGTTATGCGCATTATTTGGCACAAAGAGATCTTAAGTACATTATTATGCATACAGATTTCAACAATTGATTTCTAATTATAAAACTTGAAACTTGGGAGATTGATTCACGACTAGTGAGTACCAATTACCTTCCAACGAGTCTAGAAATTCACCTTTAGGGATTTTTAATACATTTCTCGCGGTAAATTTTGTCTTACGACCAACGTAACTTAATTTTAATATACTTTTTATATGCACACATTGAAACGAATGTTTTAAAAAATTCAATAAATGGTTGGTAGGTATGCAATACACATTACACAACAAACTGTTTATGAACAAAAGTCTTAGACAAAGAAATCTACTACAATAACGGGGATATTTCAAGCAAAACGTGTATATAATGTCACCATAGGCTTGATATTACCAAGGAGGAGTTTCGCAGAGATTTCCAACGGAGCGTGTCGGCCAGCGTCCTGAGGAGGGATCGAGTGGACCCGTCTGTGGATCGCACCATCGTCCCGGCGTTATGCACGGTTGATGGGTCACTGCACCGAGCTCACACGAAGAATGCACCAGGAATGGCTCTGTTTTCACAATGCACTACTACACTGGTCAAGAGCTAAGCACGCATGTGAAGAAATACATTTATGTAGCAACCGTAATAATCGGCAGCGAGGACGCGACTGAGTCGTTATCGCTAACTCAACGACCTACCTACATGTATATTCCAGCGGACCATCCATTCCGTATAATTGCTGAATTAAGATCAGCCTAGATGTTTTAGTCAGTTGACGCGCGCTCTAAATAAATAAAGAGCGCGAACATATCTCACATCAAACCACTACACTTTAATGGGACAGTATGTCAGGATGTTTTCAATGATTGTCACAAGGAGTCATTTTACATTTATGACGCAAATAAGTAATCAAAAGAAACAGTTGTGGGTTTCTTAGATAAGAATACTATAATGTTATTCACCCCTTTACGATGGCTATAGAAGTCATCGAATTGGAACAATTAGCGCGTCGTTTGCGATGATAAACTAGTTCGTAGTTCCGGAGAGCTTTGTTATCGGTATCATGTGGACTATGTAGAGTTGGCGATTAAGCCACTATATTCCTTAGCGCGCTTGGCATGGGACTGTTGCATGTGAGTGATATAATTAGTCTGGCGCCCCGATCATAGCAGGACTCCAGGTCGATCACACGGGTATAACGGATCCACCACTTTATCTGTTGGTCGTTGACAGAAGTATTCTTGTGGACTTTGCTAAACAATGCCAATGTGGGCGGTATGACCACACAGAGAAAGTTTGCCACTATATTTAACGGCTTAGTTACAATTGAATTGGAACAGTTAATTTAAAATATCAACCTACATGTGAATATTGAGTAAATGTTACAATAGACTTTGTGCACTATTAATGTAGACTGCATTAATTTGATTAAAACAACTCATAATTTGTAGAGATACTACTCGTATAAGTACTACTCGTACTACATGCATGACAATTTTGAAGATGGAAATACAATTATCTTAAATTGTAGGACTGATGGTTCATATGTTGTTTGTTTCTTTAAAATATTTAGCTAGGATATTTAAATAAAAAATATTTCGGAGAAAACAAATAATGTTATGCATAAGTATATAAACGATTTAAAGGTGGTAAGGGTAAGTAACTTGTTATCAGCTATTCCGAGCAATTTTATGTATCAACCGTCTTACGATAATAATAATTTAAGATATATTTTTCGTATTGTTTTTGTAAATGTCGTCGCACGTCGTATTTCAAGATTACAAACTCCAATAATCGTTATTCAAGAAGTACCATCAAAGACTTTGGCATAATCCTTGCAACTCTTTGGAGTTTTAAATGCAACACTATTTTAAGAAGAGTGACATAATTTATCTTGGGTTTACATAAACACGTTTTCGGCCACACAATAAATAACTTCGTGGTAAATTATTGTGCGTGCACAATTTAGTTTTATATTTGTGTTAAGCTCGTAATTATTTCTTATGTCTTTAGCACTATTTTGAAGTTGAAGAAGTATTTTGAAGTAGGTAAAGTTGTTATACACTCTATTGTACTAATATGATCACTATTTGTTAGTTTCGTTCTTAAATTATAAAAAGTAACAGTAAAGAAGTCATTCAGTATCATTCAGTTCTTGCCACCACTTTCTGTCAAGACAATGGCCGGACTGCCTAGTGTCGCAACTAGAATATCTAATTCCTAGATAAAGCACGCACTTTGTAGAATTTCATTTCATCCGCTTCAGATTAAATGGAATTCAATTTTCACTCGTACCGATTATGTATTGCGAGTATGGCTTTGAAATAATTCAACTGGACTGTTTTGTGGTCGTGGCACGTATGGATATTATTTATTCTGAATTAATTTTAATATAATCAGAGCATTATTAACGCTAGGTTTATTTTGTTTTAATTATAATTAAATAGAATATTAATAATTACAAAATTCCAATAACTATGCAATTGACAAGATATTTTCATTGAGTATAAAATATAATATATTATAAAATAAAATATATTATTGACCGCGGCTTGCAGTGTCATATAAAGGCAAGAGAGTTTCATAACGTTTATGTATATTTCATTAGTCAAAAACCAGGACTTTAAACTACCCACCATTTAACTAAATGCTTAGCTTAACAAGCGTCATACAGTGATTATGCGTGTTTAAGTATAAATAGGTATAACGTGCGCAATTGAAAATGAATTCTGTAAATGGCGGCGGGTAGGTAAAAAACAAGGATAAAAGTATAGACAGCGATAGAGAGTGAGCGAGAACGCATGCGAGCGGACGCCATTTACAGAACTCATTTCTAATTGCGGGGGTTATAATGCATATAGCGAAAACAATTCATGCAAAAAAGATCTGAATAACGTACAAAACTACGTATATAAATTCCGTACAATGACTATTGTTATTTCATACTGCTACGGTTATCATGACGTATGGACTTACGCACATGATAAGAATCTAGATCTCCTGACGAACGCATTATGCAAAATCTTGCAGAATGTTTTATTATTTTACTTACATCGAATCAAAATGCCTGGTTTGTTCCATGTAAGGTCACGTTACTTATATGAATTAACGTAATTACTTATTAGTTGCGTAGATGTAAACGTTAAAACGCGAGCCGACGACGGTAGCGTGCTGCGTAATTTGGCGTACATAATTACAAGTCAAAATATTAGGGGTTAGATAGCATCGCTTGACACCGAACAATGCACAGATTGTATGGTAGTTTTACAATACAACGTCCACGCCTATTCGTGTAAGTATATTTATAATAGTGAATAAATATTCGTGATCATAAACGCGCGTCACAGTCGTGACGCTGACGTGCGGACATATTACATAAATTTTACACATATTAACATAAGTACCTACTTAGTCCACTATAAAATAAACTATTATTTTTTAAACTTTCTTTTAAATTCTTTATTGCATTTGAATATAAGACACATTTAAAGCAAAAGGGTAAGTAATGTGGATGATTACCTCATGAGAAATCTAAGTAAACATATGTACGCACTAAGAGCAAGAATAGGTGCGCGCAAATTTTGGTGCTCAAAAAATTGGTACTTACGCAAAATGGGAATACTCCATTTAAACGACTCGTTTTAATTAAAGAAGATCTAAGTACTCGTAGTTCAAAGACATCGAAATAATATAAAATAATATCTAATATTTACGGAAATAAAAAAAAGTATTCTTTTTGAAATTTAGAGGTACCTACTTAAGTAGATCGGAGGCTTCGGAGTAATACCTATACTTAGCAAACATAATATCCAGTTGAACCATCTAGGTACGCTACTAAACTCTTGCTCCCATTCCTTGTTAATAAGTAATGTTACTAGGTATGCCAAATCGCTTGAAATGTTGTATCAGTAAAGCCTGCGTGTATACAAATACACTAGTTTTTGTTTAGTTAAAAAGTACCTAGTAGTTTTGATTTTATAGGCATTCAAAGTTTCGAAAAATATCGAGTCGCGCTAACAGTCACATGAGCGCTTGTGACGTCATAGTGCAGCACGATCAGTCTGTTTCACTCAGTCCGCTTGCATTCGCTTGTTATTGTGACGTAACTATAATAGTTAGAAATATGCTGTCGCGACATTTTTTGTAGATATTAATGTGTTCTACAAAATTGTAGTACATTGTATATTTCTAAAATGAATACTTTTCGCAGCGCATGCGATATAAGATTTTTTTTTTACATCTTGGGTGACATATTTGGGTTTTCCGTGCGGATCCCTACTTTTTTTGAAAATATAATATAGCTTATAACCTTCCTCGATAAATGGACTATCCAACACTGAAAGAATTTTTGAAATCGGACCAGCGGTTTCTGAGATTAGCGCGTTCAAACAAAAAAAGAAACTCGTCAGCTTTATAATATTAGTATAGATAGTATAGATAGGTATAAGTATAGAAGCGCATAAACAAGTTTTAAATCAAAATAAACGGCCTCACGCATATTGTAAGTAAAATAAATACAAATAAAAGTGGCCAAAAATTGAAAAAAAAATTACATTTGGGGGTCCCCATAGGTACATAGGACTGAAACTTAAAAACTTTTTTTTAATCGGACCCATACGACGGGTTATCTATGAATAGGTCTTTAAAAATCATAACAATATTTCTAAAACCATTTAATTTTAAACTCAATAGTTTACACGTAAGACTCTTCCAAAGTGCAAAACAGAGTGTCCCCCCCCCCTCTAGTTTCTAAAATAAGAAGATGATAAATCTAGAAAAATATATATTGTACATAACCATAAAAACTAACAACGAAAATTGGTTTGAACGAAATCTATGAAGTAGTTTTTTTATAGTACGTCATAAACTATTTCATATAAACAATTGCTGCGGAAGCCTGCATGGGTGAGTCCGACTCGCACTTGGCCACTTTTATTTGTATTTATTTTACTTACAATATGCGTGAGGCCGTTTATTTTGATTTAAAACTTGTTTATGCGCTTCTATACTTATACCTATCTATACTATCTATACTATACTAATATTATAAAGCTGACGAGTTTCTTTTTTTGTTTGAACGCGCTAATCTCAGAAACCGCTGGTCCGATTTCAAAAATTCTTTCAGTGTTGGATAGTCCATTTATCGAGAAAGGTTATAAGCTATATTATATTTTCAAAAAAAATAGGGATCCGCACGGAAAACCCAAATATGTCACCCAAGATGTAAAAAAAAAAACTTATATCGCATGCGCTGCGAAAAGTATTCATTTTAGAAATATACAATGTACTACAATTTTGTAGAACACATTAATATCTACAAAAAATGTCGCGACAGCATATTTCTAACTATTATAGTTACGTCACAATAACAAGCAAATGCAAGCGGACTGAGTAAAACAGACTGATCGTGCTGCACTATGACGTCACACCGTAACCGGCGGCTCGCGTCGTACGGTTACATTTTGTTTTACTTCTAAATCGGAAACTAATTGATGTATCGAAGTAATTCTTTCACTAGTATTTTTTATATTTGACATAGAATATGGAGTGCTATTCATCAAAATTAGGTAACATTATCAATTATTTCTATGTACAAAACCGAATTTGCGCAGAAGATGAAGACAGGTTCCGAAATGGTGGTGGATAACCCGCCGCGAACAGGATAGGCCGATAACGTCACGCGACAGAGCAGAGATACCATCTCAGCTTTAATAGAGTTCTTCGCTGCACCCAATCATTGCCCCTGTTAGTTTCCAATCAGACTGCCAACGATAGCACTGCCAGACTGAAATTGATCCTGATCTGGTATAAAAATAAAAGCAAAACAACTAAGAATATTCTCCGTAAACTACTTGTTTAAAGTTGAAGGCAGATGAATAAAAGTAGTTTGTTTGGTTATTTTGTTACGTATATCCAGAAGATTTGAAGTAGTATTATCGATGTAGAATATTATTCTGTGTTTCTTAACAAACCCACGTGTTTTTAAATCTATAGGTACTAATATTATTATAAAGCTGAAGAGTTTGTTTAATTGGTTGTTTGTTTGAACGCACTTATCTCAGGAACCGCTAGTCCGATTTGAAGAAATATTTCAGTGGATAGTACATTTACCGAGGAAGGCATTACGTTACCTAACATTATAGTTTATATATATGTCGGGGCAGGCAAGAACATCGGTTGAAATATGACTCAGAACCGGTTTGTGCCGGCCGCATCGCGCTACGGGTTGAGGCGCTTCGCCGCGCTTGAAAACTGCTATTAGTTGAAAAACTGGTTCGGTCGACAGGCTGCTTTGTGCTTCGTATAAATACGACCGTCGTCCGAGCTAAAATTACATTCTTGTTTGAGCCGTTGGACGGAACAGTGCTTTATTGATTCGCTGGACCGAAACATTGTAAAATGGAATAAATAATGGACGTTTCTTCGTGGTTTTATTATCAACATAAAGACGACTGTGACGTTAGACCTGGTGACGTCATAACCAAATAGAAGCCCTCCTGATAAACACACACTCCTCGACATCCTACACATCTCTCTCTTCGACATCAGAAGTGGGATAACAAACCTGAACAAGTGGGATAACAGACCTGAACAAGTGGGATAACAGACCTGAACAAGTGAGATCCGAACTTCGATAGATCTGAACCTCGATAGCCTTGAGACTGTACGCTGCCACAAGACCAAGACAAAGAAGAAGGCAAACCATACTGACGTCAAATTTTGGAACTACCTGCACCTTTATAAAATGATGCAAAAACTGACCCAAGAACAAGAAGTAGACTTAGTTAAACCATACTAACGTCAGAGTTTTGGAACTACCTGCACCTTTATAAAATGATGCAAAAACTGACCAAGAAGATGGCTTAGTTAAACCATACTGACGACATATTTTTGGAACTACTTGCATCTTTATAAAATGATGCAAAAACTGACCTAAGACCAAGAAGATGGCTTAGTTAAACCATACTGACGACATATTTTTGGAACTACCTGCGTCTTTATAAAATGATGCAAAAACTGACCCAAGACCAAGAAGATGGCTTAGTTAAACTATACTGACGACATATTTTTGGAACTACCTGCGTCTTTATAAAATGATGCAAAAACTGACCCAAGACCAAGATGCCGAGCAAACAAACAATTGAGGATCATACTGACGTCAGAGTTTTGAAACTACCTGCATCTTTAAAAAGTGATGAAAACAAAATTGATGAAACGCAAATCGGTCAGGCCTTAGCCGAGCAAATAAACAATAGACGATCATAGTTTTGAAACTACCTGCATCTTTATAAAAGGATCAAATAAATGATGGAACGTAAATTGATCAGGAAAAAGCCGAGCAAATCAATAATTGGATCAAAATTCCAATGAGAATTCCTACGAACCCCTTCTATGAAATATTCTTCAAGAACTAATTAAGTTTCTTTTACAGATTCACTTCCGCACTACGAGTACTTGATGATATACTCCGAGAGGCAGATGCATAGCACGCACTGCCTGTCAGTAGGGCTGTGTCGGTGGAAGAAGACGATGCACTAGGCCCTCAAAACACTACTGCAAGCGAGCCCGTGCCATCCACCTCCCATGCTAGACTGCCTGAGCAAGACTCCGACTGAAACAAAAGTTAAGTTGATCATCTTTATAAATTTTCCCCAGAACTCTTACCCTCCGAGAACCCTTACCCTCCGTGACCTTACCTATTCTTCATTAAAACTTTGTTGCAACTCGATGGAGTTGTAAACAGATACCAAACTCAAAAGCAAATCTCTTTGTTTCAGACAGCTGCAGACTAGGCAGGTGCAGAGCGTGCACCGCCTGTCAGTTATTTCCGCACTAAGAGGACCTCTTTGAGAGGCAGATGCAGAGCGCGCACTGCCTGTCAGTATGGCCGAGTAGGCGGATGATTACGATCCTGTAATTCTACCATGCAGCACTTCTACTAAGCAAGTAACGTAAACTTTAAGCAATGTGCAACCAAAACAAACAAAAGAAAGAAAAGAAAAGAAAAGAAAAAGAAAGAAAAGAAAAAGAAAGAAAAGAAAAAAAAAAAATTTTGGCGAACTGTAGATTTTAAACAGACAGTCCACTCTGTAGAGGATGTCTTAGCGAAAAAGAATCAGCTGCCCACGTAGTCCTGGAATGCGAGGGAGTAACAGTGCAATGAATTCAAATTCTCTAATTGCGGAGGTCATTTCTTGAAGCCTGCGATGACCCCAGGACGATCTTAAGCTTCACGTCAGATGGAATCATAAAATTAAAGGTCAGCCTCTTCGTTTACTATAAATAAACTAATGAAACAAGGTTAACCCATATAAATTTAAAGACAACGGTTAATTGCCAAATTTAATGTAACAGTCAATAGCCATAATAATAATAGTCATGTAATACATGTCAAACATTTTTAAGTACAATGACTAACAAACTAAACTTAATAAAATTAAAATACGGATTATGATCTTAAACATCAAATAAGAAATCAGTTTGTGTAACTGAGTCAAAAACAATTTAAATAACTGTATGTCCTAGTATAACATTTTCAGTGCCTCTGGGGACCCCAGCATCGACCTTTCAAATTATCCTTTTTCCCCTGTGGACCACGGTGTAGTATAGCCGCCCAGACCACAGCATCGACCTGCCCGTGAGACTTATTTTAAAAATTAAAAATTAAAAAACAATGTAAGTGCGTGGAGCATAAACATTGATAAAAATAATAACATAACTCGCTCACTGTCCGCTTTCGTTATCCACTATCCTAATAAACATTTTAACTATCATGTTTTAAATTATCGCTGATAATTTGGTGTTTGAGATCAACTTAACAGAACATTAAAAATTATTCCAAAAGAAAATGTAACTTACAACTACCTTCTACTAACCTCTACGAAAAATTCCACAAGTACCACGAGAATTTCCGCGAGTTATTTTATGAGAAATTCCAAGAGTACCTTAATAACCATGCAAGTACGTGGAGTGGCAAGCATTGGCCATAAAATTATAAAACAATGTAAATACGTGGAGCATAAACATTGATAACAATAATAATAATTCACTCACTGTCAGCTTTCCTTATTCATTTTCTAATAAACATTCTAAGTACCATGTTTTAAACTTTCGCTGATAATTTGGTGGTTGAGATCCAATTATCAGAACAAATAACCTTGCACCAAATTATCAGCTAGTGTACCTTTGAATGGATACCTAGCTCAGAGAAACTTTTTCATCTTTTCCAGAAAAACGACTGGTGCAGAGCGCGCACCATCTATCAGCATGGCCGTGTCGGGGCAGGCAAGAACATCGGTTGAAATATGACTCAGAACCGGTTTGTGCCGGCCGCATCGCGCTACGGGTTGAGGCGCTTCGCCGCGCTTGAAAACTGCTATTAGTTGAAAAACTGGTTCGGTCGACAGGCTGCTTTGTGCTTCGTATAAATACGACCGTCGTCCGAGCTAAAATTACATTCTTGTTTGAGCCGTTGGACGGAACAGTGCTTTATTGATTCGCTGGACCGAAACATTGTAAAATGGAATAAATAATGGACGTTTCTTCGTGGTTTTATTATCAACATAAAGACGACTGTGACGTTAGACCTGGTGACGTCATAACCAAATAGAAGCCCTCCTGATAAACACACACTCCTCGACATCCTACACATCTCTCTCTTCGACATATATAATGATATATATAAACTATAATGTTAGGTAACGTAAAAAAACGCAAGCGAAGCTGTCGGCAGGTTGGCTAGTCGAAAGATATAACTTGTCACCTATCAATTCACGTCTATATTTCAGTGAGTAAATACACTGAACAAATGTAAACATCTATTCCACCGTTGTGGGAATCGAAAGTCACTCTACTGTCTACAATATGAATCGCTCGATATGAATTCAGCTGAAGAATAAAGCCCAGACAGACAGGACCTATATCTATTTACTTAGTAACCCACACAATCCAATTTAGTCTATGATCGAACTAAACGATTTTTCCGAGAATCTAGCTTAACCATTTAGCCTATAGAAGTGGACCTAAATAAATTCAACTTTGACCTAAGACAACAGAAATCAGAATTATATTCCTCTCTCTACCATCTGAACATTTTTAGAAGAGTGTTTTAGTGTTACGTAATCTAAATTTGTGGTAGAATTTCGAATCAGGGAATTGAGACATACAGTAGGTAGTAGAAATAGATGTTCTAATACGATAAACATTTAATGAATTGTAAATACTCTGGTGATTACATTAATTTAACCTAAATATAATAAATTTATTAATGTCGATATCACGCCACAAAATGTCAAGAAAACTGACGTGGGTCTAATAGCAATTATAAGGTTTACTTAACTTAGTTTTAGTTCCATAATTAAAACAGTCTAGTCCGACGTAACTCTGTAAATGTCTGGACCACTGCATGTTAAGCAAGGGGCCAGCGAGTAAGAAAAATAAAAAGGTAGCATGGTAACTGTTGTGTATCTATGCGAATTTGTGTGAAACCCAAGCACTTAGCGGATTGTGCTAGCCGTCCTATTAAGCAGGCTGTGACGTAGCGAGCCCGCGCCAAGCTCTGATAAAAGACGTCTGAATGTCAACGCACCCGGCTCGGTCACCTTGAGCCGGCGAGCCACTCAACTGTGTTGCTAGAGAATTTTGGCCAATGTCATACTATCTTATCGTACACATAATTTATCCGTGACGAGGTCAAGCGGCGAATCCGCCGGGAGACGAGTGACTGGGCAAGCCGTTCGATAGCTTATGGAAACACTCGTAGCAATACAGGAAGAGGGACGGTAACACGGTTATACATCGTGCCTCAACCAGTTTCACATAGAAATCACCTCATTTTAGGGCAATTATGAAGCCGTATTTAGTATGCGATTAACGATTGTGTCATGCGCATAATTTACTCTTTGTTATAGTGGTTGCTTGTAGGATTTGTCGGTTTTATAAGAAGATATTGATAACAATACAAAAATATAAGCTCAGCTTAATTAGTGAATAAAAATTAGATTTCCACATAGAGTGCTATGAAGTACCTCCGTATTGAAATCAAACAGTATACGTGTATTTGCATTAAAATAAGCATCAACATAAAAAATATTATAAAACAGAATTCTACTTGCTAAATATATTTTCAAAAGACAAAAGGTAACTCGATCAGTGCAGCAATTGTGCAGTTCACGTGGCTTCGACATCGATCTTGCAATCATTGGCTGTACCGTGACTTGGATACACAGCAGGTGCCAATGAGGCTGCTCCAGTTTTCTCACATTGGGATCGATGTCGAAGCGTCGAAATAGAACTGCCATCCGCTCGGAATATGCCCCGCAAGGTCGGTAGACGACCTATGCCCTTTTGCTGACCCGCGCCGTCCGTCTCGCACATTCTCCTCTCCGAAACGTATCTGAACCTTTGTCTAGTTTATTTGAAGTGTATTAAACAGAGTCAAAACCAGACCATGCTTTTAATAGAGCGCACGCGTTCCATACTAATCACATGATCGTAAAGAAACGGTTCTAACACAACCAAGTAAATGTTCAGAAGAAATTTGAATGCATTCTGTGTTAAACGATTGCAGTATAATTGTTATGGTATGTGAAAGTTTCCGTTGATGACATTCAAGTATAGCAGCGCATACGAGGGGCCGGAAACTTCAAGCGAATCATGTCAACTGTTTGCAAACTCTACTAACAAATAACGATTCTTGAACTAGCGCTAAGAGTTTCTTTAATTGAGCGACGTTGTCTTCTGAAGTGAGGTCAGCGGCTCTGGTCTATTTGTCATGGATTTATGTGCAATCGTGAAAAGAAAGATGAAGTAGCGCACGCAATAATGTATTAATAAATTAAATTGGCAAGCGAAGTTTTTGATTCTTAGATTTGCGGATGTATTTGTATGAGCGAAACCTATATTTCCAGCTTTCAATCTTCGGAACGCGGTCAGAGAACAAAAATAATATTGTCAGAAATATACGTTATGATGTGACTTTTACAAGGATTCGGTGAATCTTAGTTGTATGTAATAATGTTTAATTACTCGCCTAAGATTAGTAAAAACCGCTACGAAGTTTAACCATGAAATTTACTGTTCCAGTGAAAGCGTATGGTCAAAGATCGCGCGGGGGCAAGTTTTTGGGATGCTCTATGATACTCGTTAATCGATATACGTAGATATTAATAGCATATTACGTTCGTCTATGTCAATGCTCGCTTTGTGTCAATTTTTGTGATGTAAATGTTATATTATATTATATTTACCTTACATTTTTAAGGAAGGTCAGCATGGTTTCTTCAATAAATATGTTTTGGACACGAGTAGAGTAGGAGAACAAATATTAATACTGACTTTCATTTATATTTGAGAGAAGTGGACGCCATGCGCCAGATGGGTTATTTGAAACTAATAATACTTTGTTTTACATTAAAATTAGATTGATGAATCATGTTACTGTTTTGTTGCGGTTGCTAATGTTAATTTATTTGTTTTTTCTTGTACACCAGCAATAACAATGTAGATTCATAATATATTACTGTGGTGTGGTCTGTAAGGAAACGACACATTAATACGACGTAATCCGATCGAATAGAATGAATACAAGGGTATTGCGGTTAGAAAAAGGTGGTATCATCTCGTTATGATGTCCGATGTACATATTAATTATATTATAACGCACAACATGTCAGACCATGTTTTACAAAGCTGGCTAAATGGTATTACTATTTTCAATAATTTAATTAAATATAGAAAAGGGAACGAAACGGCGAACAAAAAACTGCGCTTGTGATTCGTCATCTGCCTTCTTCTGTTTCATAGCAAAATGAAGGCGCTTACCTTTTTAATACACCGGTCATTCATCGCTTTAATTGAAATGTTTTGACTAACTATTAAACTCACGAATATCCTCAGAAAATATAAGTTATGTTTTCTTCTCATCTTATATATAAAAGAAAGTCGTGTTAGTTACTTCACTTATAACTCGAGAACGGCGGAATAGATTTGGCTGAAAATTGGTGGAGAGGTAGCTTAGAGCCAGGGGAAGGACATACGATACCTACTTTTTACTGCTTTTTTTTAAATCTAATATAATGCGGGCGAAGCCGCGGGCGGAAAGCTTGTTGTATATAATATAATTAATATATAAATTTCCCATCCTCGAAAAACCAAATCTTCAGCCATTATATTCATTGGTTACTACGACCCATGTTCTGTAGTACTTTTCAAGTTCCAGGTTGTGCATAGACGCAGTTAGCCGTCGGGCAGACAGATAACTGGAGCGTTTCGGCGCCTCAATGGCCGATGCCGGGCGGCGCGACGCAAGCGCAGTTTTATTGTTCACCGCTACGATGCCTACTTTGAAATTCAAACAGCTAATATAATTGCAAATAAACGTAATGCACTACGTCCACTGAAAGTAATTCATGGGCGTTAGGGAGCGTGACGCATATTGCTGAAGAAATCATGTTAAATGCTGGGGAACAGTATAATGGTTTAAAATACAATAGGTTATTTACGGTCTATATTACAAAAATAGTTATCATATCGTTAAACTAAGTAAGTAGACTAAGTAAGCTATATATTAACTTTATTTTTTTCTCTTATACGTACGGTGATTTTGATCTAAAGCATTAAACTGTTCACTGTGCAATAAAGTTTTATTTATTGCAAAAAGTATAACAACTTATAATTATAGGTAGGTATAAATTAATTTTACAAAACAATGATGTCTGGCGCCTGTTAGGTCTAGGCTAGTTATTATGTACGATCTAATAGTGTGTTGCATAATACCTAGTCTGTTCTATGGAAATAATTTAGCAGGAAATAGTACATGGTTATAACAGTATATCTCTTCAAAGAACTACAGTCTAGTCAAACACGAATACCCGGTAATTGCAATCAGATATCTAGGAATGATATCAATTCCAAATAACGCCGGCGAACCACAATAAAACTTTGGGAAATTCCCAATTACTCAAAACACCTAACGATACCATAATCTGATTAGCTTGGCGTCCGATGCATGAGGTGATCTGAACTAGGGATGACAAGAAAAAAAACAGATGGACGAAGAAATATGCAAAATAATTAAAAGTATTTTACTTAAATTATTAGGTTTTTTCCTTCTATAAGTATTTTATTCTGAAAAGTATTACGTAGTAGTTAGTGTATGAAAATCATTAATTTTTCAAGTCGCGGGCTCTATCTACAACGACATGGAAAGAACTTTCTTACAATAATGCTATTGGGGCTTTCAGGTAAATCAGCCTGAACGCCTGGTCATCCTGGTGAGAAGTACAGGTACAAAGTACAACCCTATGGTAAGCCAGTGGGGTGCCAAGCAACGCCAGTTAGCCCCGACAGCGAGTCCATCAAATAGATCGGCCTCAGCGATACCGTATCAAAATACTCGTTCGCTCGCCCCGTTCGCGTTTTGCATTACGATATTGGCCTCCACATAAATTTTATTCGAGCGGGAAAAACGAATTTGTCGCTTGCACAGATAGGTGGACTAACTTTTTTACTTTTCCTTTACTTTGATATCTTAATTCGTCTCTGAGTCATTTTATCGCATTACGAAATAGAAGCAAAACTTTGAGCTTAAATTATTCCACTAAAATATTGACATTTACTTAGGTAAGAACTTTCATAAAATGTGATTTAAGCATAATATTGACAAAGGAATAATTGTAATGTAATTGTAAATTATTATATTGATTATGAGTGTAAATGTACTGAAACTAAAACCTAGGGTACCGAAACAAATAAATATAAATTAAACCATTTTATGACTGAGATTACAAAACGTATCTTTACAATAAAATAATCTAAGCCAGACGAAAAGAGTTTTGCTAATAGGTCTAAATCTGTGCCGATAACTCAACTTATAATGGTTAGCCGCATTTGTGTAGGGGCGGGTGTATCGCAATATTGGGCAATCAATCTCCGGCCAAGATAATGGTGGCACGGCCGCTGACGATGCTCCTTGACCGCCTGATTGAAATATCTACAGCAGTTGGCTTAGGGTGGACTTCATTTTTACGACAAGCTATTCTGCTTCCAATAACCAATTAAGTAGATTTGTCACACGTGAATTGTATTGTTTATGTTTGAATTATTCTTATCTTCTAATAAACAAGAATCAAAGCCACTTTTCGTTGTAATTTTATAACTCAAGAACTGCAGAGCTGATTTAAGTGCTTTTGTTTTAATATAGTCATAGTAGCCCAGGGAAGGTTTTTTAAAATGTTAAATTTATATTAAGTATGTTTCTATTTCCGTAACTAACGTGAGTTTCACTATTCATGATAAAATCGGAAATTAATAGTACGTAAACTTTAGTTAAGTCTAAGGTAAAGTCCGCTGTTTTGCAGATGCTAGCGCGCTTTTCTAATGACGGTTTCTCATAATGAAACAGATAAACTTATTATAGTCTATCTTAGTTGACGTAATTCCGTTTTAAAAGTAAATTAAGTTTGTATTTCATTCACGCCAATTTATTAGCGGCGGGAATCGGAACATCGGGCCAGCCACGAGTCGGAAATAATCTTAAACGACGAAGGGTATTGATGCACGCTTTTAGAATAAAGGCCGGATTTTAAATGGAGCTTTCAGGGATGCGTACAAGCCTATTTATTCGGGTAGCTTACGTTGAAGAGGACTGAATGCTACGAGAGAGACGCCTAAACGTCAAAATTGGTCCCCATTCAGCATAATGATTTGATCGATTTTCATATTCAAAAAGTTTCAATTATATTCAGTAATAAATAAGTCTATTTTTGCTGTTGTTAAAAATAGAACATTTTATAATTAAGGAACTACAACGTATACTATTAGACGATCTCTGTGGCGCAGTGGGCGAATATCTGCTTGCGACGCAGGAGGTTGCGGCTTCGATTCCCGCACTCGGAACCAAATTCTAGTACCCATAACACAAGCTTAGAGCTTACCTAGGGGCTAGATATTGCTGTTTAAATTGTTCAGAAATATTTCTCCCGGTCGCAACAATAAACATAATTACGTGTGTCCTAAATAATAAGAGAGAACCAAAATAGTTGTCTTTGCAGGCAACGAATAATCGTCGTACGCAGAGAATCGATAGCAGACGGATGACGTAGTCGTCAACTTGATTAGAGATTTATGATAATTGGCCACAATAAAATCGAGTGGCTCCAAGTGGTGCCCGGCTGCTCCGGAAATTCTTAGCGTTCAAGTTTTTATTGATACGACATTATGCAAGCTGAATAGCAGTAAATGATTTCCAGGCAAGTATTTGGGCTTGGCAACATCCTAAATTCTAGAAAATACACAACATACCAGGCCTCTTCGGTCTCTGTCCTTTCAACTGCTAACTTACCTGTAACAAAACATTGAAATTAGAAAATGTTGTCATATTGGTAATTGGAGCCCCGAGGGTAATTAGGCAAAGCAAAGGGTATAGGGGTTTTAATTGTAATCCCCCAGCCCCATGATATTGATAATCAATTGGAGGATCGCTATTCGTAATTTCGATTACTTATCGAAAATCGCTAGTCATCTGGGTTTAAAACAGTGATGTTTTGTTCATAGATCCCGTGCTTGCTCTGATAATAAGATTATACAATAATAAATATTAAAGTAAATTACTTTAAATGTATTTGTACGGTAAATATTTTGAATAAGAGACTAGGTGTACATATACCTACTAGTTCCTCTTCGTTTAATGATTTATCGTGCAGCTTTAAAATAGTACTTAATCTTTTTACATTGTAACCAACATTACATCACTTTAATGACCGTTATAAATCGCAAAAGAAAACAGCTGCTTTACACTTCAGAAGAATCTAAAAAAACGTCTAAATGTGTTCCTACACGTAATCAGACTAATATTGTTACAAGATGCTTGCTATCACCGAGTAGACAGACTAAATTACCACTCCGAGAAATTACCAAGGCATATGTAAAAAACTAAATGCATGATTTTCCGAAACTACAGCTCAGTGCGCGATGGTATGGTGGCACCCTATGTTATGAATTGTCTAATTTATCAGCGGAGATTTATGTAGGCAATGACGCGCCCGCATCCATGGTGTATTGTGTACACTGGTTTATAATGGGATTAGGCGATATTTCCAACAGGGGTGCAGAGCTTTGTCGCGAGTAAATACAAATAATTCGATATGGTATTTTACACAACTCCACACATTATGTCTTTCAGCTTTTTATCTCTATGAGACAATACGAAACGGAGGAACAATAAATATAGTAAAATCTTGTCTTGTTCCGGTTTGAATGCATTAATTTATACCGGGCCGAGTTTCTATTAGGTATATTGTTTTAAAATGCTATTAAGCATGAATTAGCACGAACAAAAGCGGGCGCATTGCACGCGGGGGGGATATGAAGTCTGACAATGAGAAAGTTATTATTAGAGTTGTCGTGTAGAATCGTGGACATGCTTTGTTGGTCTCACTTTATCAGCTAGTTAATTATGCTAATGTATTAATAGAAGCGCGATAAGGCTTTGGCTACATTGTTTTAAGTAGCCGCTTTATTAAACCTCAGGTTGAAGAGACACTTCCTTTAACAGTTCAACGAGTTCAGCTAGAGAGCATTCTTGAAAATGTATAGGTTCGATTAGTTTGCGGTCGTTTTGTATAGGTGTATCTGGTTTAGGCTCATCAGGCTAAAATGAGTGGATGTCCCCTTTGAGCCGAGTAACGGCTGGTCAGCACGCATCCTAGCAACCGATCAACTCGATATCTGGCCCAATTAGTTAGCAACCAACATAATGGCAGTCACTATGACACGGGCAGATAGGAATGCTATAGAGCTCAGGCTTAATTTGTAGACTAGTGATTCGTACAGAGCCGGTATAAATATTTAACGGAACTACGTAAGGAAGTCAAGGGAGTTTTAGCCATATTGAAGTTTCATTTATTTTAGTAACTATTCAATATGATGCCGTTGGCTTAGTTAGACGAGGGCTCGGCTTTGATTATAAAAAATATAAATTCAATATATATAAGTAGTACATAAAATTGAGTACAAATAACAAACATGCATTTATAAGAAAAAAATATATTTAGTATAAAATATAAGTCAGTAAAATAGAACAACGTGCATAAATCTCGAATACTTTTCCAACGTTCAAAGTGCCTGCAAATTTTGGCGCATTACCACTCCTAAAGTAAACAAATTGCAGAAAAGAAAACGCAATTGGTGAAGAATCGCCGCGAGCGATACGAACTTCGTCTCAACTACGGAAACTGTGATACGAAACAATCGCTAACTGGGGAAACTTGCGAACAACTACTAAATATCCGCGTTTTATGACAAGTGCTCAGTGCCCGGGGCTAGCGAATATAGATTCAGCAAATCTTTTATTCTATTAACTGTACAACTGAATCATATGCCATCCAACATTATTTAAAATGTTACTTACATGTTATTCTATCAAATTCTACACGACCTCTGTGGCGCAGCGGGCGAAGGTCCGCCTGCGCCGCATGTGGTTGCGGGGCAAAAATTTGTAAAATATTTTTAATATATATTAAATATTTGGAAACAAATATTTGTTACTATTAAATTCTAACCTCACGAGGAGCGTATGAGCCAAAGCCACGCTCATTTCATGTTGTTATGTATCTTCTAATTATCATACAGGAACCGATTATCATATTCACAGATGAAATATTACACAGGATTATGTTAAGCTAGCGATGTTATAAATGGAAATGAGCTGGTGTGCTTAATGATACGAAAAGGCTAAGGTTTTTTCGACTGAGGTTCTGCAGAGAACATTACGCTCTATAGAAGATATTTATTAATAGAGTAACGAACAGCTTGTTTTATAACTGGCATTGGTGTGCAGCTGCCCACGCGACAGAGACAGACGACACCGCCACTGCATTCTGGGCCGATTGGGCAATGGCTGGCGAATTGCTTCTAGTGATCGAAGTTTCATGTCTTACAGTTAAAAGTAATTTCTATTATAAAATAAACTATGCCTTTACCTAAATATTATGAATGAATGAAATAAATGTAGAAATTATGTATGAAAAGCATGGTTCAATAAGTTTTGCGCATATCTGGCAAAGAAAGTTTTATATCTATGGAGGAATAAGGAAAAGTACCTAATACCAGAAATGACGGTAGACAACGGTTCGTTAGAACCAGATCGTGCCTAGAGCGAAAGTTGCACAGCCTCAAATCAGATGCAGACAAGAGAAATCCAAAGTATACTCGATCGAAGGCAAGACAACCGAGACAATTAGCAATGCACGTAAATGTCACGCAGGCGCTTCCCAGATCCTTCCCAGCAGTTCAGGTACGTGAACAGATGTGCATTACTTTTCTACAATAAACGTTGAATAAAAAGGATTATTTGATACAAATGGGTAATTGGAAGCAGATTAATTATTTATTTTCATTTTAAAATCAAACACCTTTACAATAAACTATAACAGTATTTAGTTATTATGGTTTAATTGCAGGTGCTAATTATAGTATAGATATGAAATCCGATAAAACGTTGCAATACATTTTCCGAAAACAAGTTTCTAGATACCTATATAAACTACATCCCATTTTTACTAGCGATTCGAAGAGCACCTGTTGGTTAATTTATTAAATATCGTAGGTTCAAAAAGTACTTATCGCCAACACAGGATGCCATTATTGAAGTCAGGGCTTGTTTAAATTGTATTTGGACAATATTAGGCTGAATGACAAGTTATATTCAAAATGTGTTTTTTCTTTATTAAGCTGTTAACTAATGCTATTTTTACGTTCTTTATAAACTAATACAGAATATTATGTATTAAAATTTTGGTAACGTTATTGTGTTTTCAATTTATAATAAAACGTGTTGTATGCGAAATGACTTACTTCAAACTTCACAGACACATAAGTAGCAGATTGCGGCTCCACTAAGTTTCCCTTTCAACAACAAAGAGCAATATCTCAAATATTTGAAATTTTACAGCGACTAAGCTTTAAAGTTTATGAATCAATTACAGCATGTTTAACGTGAGGACAATTTGACCCTTTATGTGTATTGAAACCATATTGTTAAATTGCTGCGGAACATTGTTTATTTGTTTGGTTATATTTATTCACGTTTTCAAAGAGCAATACGAATTTATGGTGTCAAGCGGGTAAGCACTGGTATGTGGGTTAGGTAGATACATGTGCGATGGCCACGGGGGCGTTTACTGCTCGCTTTATTGGAAAACGCGCTTCCGCGTTCCTTGGTGTACCGTTACGCTTTTGTATGGTATATGTATTATCCTACGGAGAAGTTTTTGAGATCAATCTGTGTCATTGCCATTACAAGTGAGATTATGTTTGATTACCGAGGTGTTAAGGCTAGCTTCCGTGTTAGCGATCTGAGAATAAGGCCGGTGGAGGTTAAGCTAGCGGTCAGAACACACGCCAAGCATGCGGCATGATGCATTCTATTGGAGAAGATTCCGTTGTTTTCAATTCAATAGGCTTTAACCAGTCATATTCATCATGTACCAAAGTGTAAAAGTAAATATCGGTCGGTCTTTAAGTACAAGAGTCCCATGAATAAATGAATAATGGCGGTTGAACGGATAGTGCTCTCGGCATACAAATTCGTCCCTGAGATGGTAATAACGCGACTCGAATTTTTCACCATCTTCAGCCACCTGACAGCGGAGCTTTCCTTGTTTAATTCTCTATACTAGCGTTAAATGTTCAAACGTGTCAGAAGAGTTGGCGTGTATTATTGTTGAATCAAACTGAGTCAATTGAAATAGTCGTACCTATTCCATGTCTTTGAGCTGGCATAGCAACAGATTCGTTGTTTACCAACACATGCTAACATCCGCGACATCAAATAGAACGCTCGAGGGCAGCCCGTAATGAGCTGCTGAGGAAAGCTAGCCATTATTGAGTTCACGCTTCGTGAACAAAACTTACTAAACATGTCCCCGGCATATTTACTCACCTTTGTAGTTCCGTATGTTTCTAGTTGGCTGTGGTTGTTATTCAATCACCAGTATCGTCTCTGCAACCTCATGCATGACATTGATATTTTCATGTCATTTATTTCCATAAAGACCTGAATGTCATGCACGATTTACAAAGATGTCATGATAATATTGGTGAACATAATGACTTACTTAAATATGATTCGAGTGTAAATTTTGAGTTTTATCAGTTAGATTGATCGGAAAAAAAAATTATCTTTACCGGCCATCTATTAATTTACTTGTCAATTATTTTATATCCATAAGTACACAAACAAGAGAATTTAGTATTATCCATTCACTTGTGTGCTGAGTAGAGATAGTTGGTAGGTACAGAAGGAAGCAGCCTAGGCACGCAGCACCCCAGATTCCTATTCCATTAGGTGTCTGTGCGGCGCGCAATTTGCAAATGAAAACAACTTATTGAAATTCTTTCTCGGGTCCGCGTCGAGAGCGCACAGCTAGGAACATCTACTATATTCAAGATGGCATCGGGGCGACACGGAAATTTCCTACCTCTGACGTCTGTAGTGGAAAATCCACTGCTTTCATAAATGTTCATTTACCATCCATAAAACGTCTTAGGTGTTTTTTTTTTGTATAAGCTTAGCTAAGAAATAAGGAATCAATCCTTCTAGCCGGGTCGAAGAAAGCGTTGTAACGTTTTGGCGAATTAAAAATACTGTTACAATTCTGCGGGCCAATCATGTGCGGCATTTTACATAAATTACAGACGCAGAAGCGAGTTGGATTTTTAAAATAAACGGACTGAAATAAGGCCCGGTCGGTCGGTCGAATGCAAATAACACCATTATATGCTAATGCGATGTGCGTAATCCCTACCGTTTGTTTCATGCTTGTAACAGGGCTTTCCGAATACGCATTCCAGAAATAGAAACACCGCTTCCTAAACCTTTCCGGTTACATATCGTTTGGTAAAATTGTTCGTACTATTTCATTGTAAAGGGCGATTAAGGTAGATAAATTACATTTGGAGGTGGTTATCGAAGTCAAAGTTATTAGTGAGTCTAGACGGCGCGCGGTGGTAAATAGTCATGACCGCGGCTCGTCGCTACGAGAAATACTTTTGTCTGAAGTTCATATCTAAGGCTAATCAAATCTAATTAAGTATTTCTACTTTATACCTATCACTCGATTTATTTTGACATCATTATCCGTCCGCAGAACGACACTGATGCCCGTTTTCTGGTATTTCTGGGGTAGTACCAGACCAGCTTAAGCCGGCACCACATGGCTATTAAGTGAAACTTATCTTTTGTTATTATTTAGCTAACAACGTCAAAATAATAAACACTGTCTTTGACGATATGTGAGGAATTTCATAAATGCTTCGGAATTTGTGTATGATATTAATAAGGGTTCTAAATTTAAACAAGGTAAGTAATGACATGCTTTTGAATATATTGAGATTAAGTAAATACTGCATATAAACCAAACTTGATAATCAAAATAGACGGATACGCCTGGCGAAGAGAAGGTAAAGGAGTTGATTATAACTGTGAAACGTAAGATCAGTAGGTAGGTACTTATGACAAGGTTCATTTAATTTATTTGGACTTGTGAAACATGCGCATTGAATAGATTATCGTGCCTTATTACGGTTTTTGAAATGGGTCACGGAACAAAAAAAAACTATTTTATGGATCGTAAAACTCCGTACACACCGACCAACATTGATCAAATATTTCACCTTCAGTACGTTGCGCAACGGAAAACAATCGAAATATTTATATAGTGCTTACTACAAACATACATACAATAAAAGAAACTTGTAACCGAAATAAATTTGCTCAGTTATTGTCAAGGAAAGTTTTGAATAAGACGAAGTTTTCGAGACAGTCTATAACCGTTGTTATCTTTAATTGTTCCAAGTTTTTCCCGGAAGTTTGGGAGACTCCATAATAAAAGTTGTTTGCACTCATCGAACTTTAAAAAACTCCAGATTTTTAACGTTTAACGATAGCAATTATAGAAAACTTATTTTGATAAACTATGAATGAAGTAACAGACTCTATAATGTGTAGTTAGTTTTAGAAATATGTGATAGGATATACATCTATACTTAATATTATAAAGTTGAGGAGTTAGTTTATTTGTTTGAATTTCGATCCGACTGGAAAAATATTTCAGTGTTGGATAGTATATTTATCGAGGAAGACTCATGAGTTATAACATAGCAATGATAAGTGGTATTGATTTTTAAACATATAAATGGTACTTAGATAACATAAAATACGTAAGCGAAATTACGGTGGGTCGGCTAGTTATGATATAAGGTAGTAAGTTAGGTTACGTTAATATATCAGCTTGCGTTGAGAAGATTCAATTGTTCGCTTGCGGCAACGGCAGTGGCTGGCGCAGTGAAGATGCGTGAAACATAAGAAGCTAATTTCCTCTGGGATGAGTTTCGCCTCGGGAAATCCCCATCAATGGAAGTCAATACTGACAAGTTTATGTTTATTTTAAAATGTAAGGGTTATTTATTTGTTCACACAAGTTTCGAATAAATCAACCGAAGTTGAAGTAAATTAAGTAGATACATTTTTAAACTCTCAAATTCCATGCTGTTTAAATTTATTATAGCAAATGTACACTAAGCAAACATGTACGAAATCAAGTTTTACGTAATACTTGTCAAATACGAGCCGTGAATGTGTGAGCCGAGAGTGAACGGACTTATCACGATACAAAAGCTATGCTAAATAAATGATGTGCGGCAAGTGAAGTAAGAGATGCGTGCGATAGAGTGCGTCTCGGATACGCGTGTCCGCGGGCGCAAGCCTTGTCTCGGGCTCCCTTCGCGGAGGCAGTGGCGTGTGCATAATGTAGGGCCGAGCGCCTCCCCACGGGCGCCGGCGTCAACGACCCGAGGGAGTCAAGGACGCCGCGCGCCCAGCGACAAAGGCGACGCGAGACGCGGCCGAAACGCGATAAAACCGCACCCGCGTGCTTTCAGTGCTAGCGCCCTCGCAATGCCCACTATAGGTGCACACTTATGTATGTTTAGCTGTATCGCTAGCCGGTATGATACCTACGTCATTTTGTTGACAATTGTGATTAGAAGTTTATTTACTAATTTTTTTGTGTGTGTAATAAAGGAAAGACCTAAAGATATATGCTCTAGCTTTATTTCATTATAACTAAAGAAAATTATCAAAAACCTTTTGGTGGCGATTTGAAGAGAATTGGCGGCGGCATTGCCTACACTTCATCAGGATTATCGTCAAGTCGAAAATTGAAGGAAATACATTATTTTATATTTTGAGACACTATCCAAAACACACTCACCCCTTGATAAACCAATTTTTTTTAAATTTAAACTAGCCACACATAGAAGAAAAAATTTTGAAAATACCTACGCTTTCAGCACTATTTTTTGGCATACAATAACAAAACAATAAATCCACTGACATTTGAAAATTAACAGTGACACTGACCATATCCATGCTGTGCTTAAAACCGAAGTAGGTATCAGATAAATAAATTCCAAGCTTCATAACATAATGTCTCGAACGCGTATATTGGAGGAAGTGGGTTCGACTCCGAGGGCTAAAGAAAGAGTGACGTTGGATACTTGATTTTCTATAAGTACAATTTTCCAAGAAATAATTTTTCAGTTAATATTTTCTTGTTATAATAATTAAAATAAAATATACATACATTTATAACAATATACATTTATAAAATCAAACAATATTTTAAGATACTGATAATAATGTCAATCACTGGCCCATTCGATATAATGTATTTGGAAAACATTAGGTTAGGTAGATGGTGATTTTGTGTTCAAAAAATAACCGTTACAACAATAGTTCCAAATGTTTTTTTTAATAAAAATATTAATACCTTTAGATAACCTAGACAACAAAAGTTCTTTGACTCGACAAGATGCCGTCAAACTGGTTATGTATTTGCGCAAATTAAAACGAGAATACTTTATCAACGGCGTCGTTTCTTAGACTAAATTAATAAATGGTGTATTGTGGTTAGTGACATTTTGAGTACATTTTTAATAAGACGGCAGGAATATTTACTTATTTTAAAAAAAGGTCTTAATATGAAAATAGGAACTAGTGTCTCATACACAGAATAGAGACAGAGATATACAAATACATTTTATAAAAGGATTGGCATCAAGTTTTTGGAAAAATAAATTCCTAAATCAAATGAAAATACAAATAGGATACTTTTAACGACGGGAAAATCCATTCGTTACGCCGGCAAAACTGCAGGCGGATAGTTAGTTACAATACAAACTTAGATAAAGTCGAATATGAGAATTCAGGGCATAATTTTGCAAGTCACACGAAAAGCGCGGTCATCTACCTAGTTACTGGTGACAAATGATAGCGATCTAGGTCGGCCGAGCATGTTTACCCAGACGGTGTTTAGTAAGCTGAGATAGCTACATTAGTTGGTTCACAAACGGAAATTATGATGCGATGGGATTGAACGAAGTAGGCGATGAATCTTAGTCTTAATTTCACACTTTCTTCTGGATGTGAGGCGATGAATCTAAGTCTTAATTTCACCCTTTCTTCTGGATGTGAAACTGCTTATACGCTTACTTTACTTATTTTTAGGTACATATAATTTTTTTATTGTTTATTAATTATTTATTTATTTTTGTAAGATAACATGTTTGTGCTGCCATCTATGTTGTTTTTATGTACCAATTCGTATTCTGTATTAAGTCTATAATTTACTTAATAATTATAACTAGTTCTCATTAAGATGAGAAGAGGTAACTTATTCTCGCAATTTTATATCCAGCTTTTTATACCAGAGTTACCCGTAAAAGATGAACTGTACACTAAAATGGACCTTATCTTCTCGTCGCCTTATCGTAACTTTAGAACAAGTTTTATGTTTTGAACAACACAAAAGAACTCTCTGAGTGAGAACTATTAAGCGGTCTTCATTCAGTATTAGTTGCTAGTTTCAGGTTAATTTAATGTTCGTTGAAGTTCGCTGAAAGAGAAGCTCGATATAAAACGGTAACGGTTGCCTTAACTCGAACAAAGACTGGGGGAAGCCCCGTTGATGTTTTACATGTAACGTGAGAGCAATTGACGAAAAATATCGATGACAATATTGCGTGACGTCCGAATCTTGTCTATGTGCAGAATTACCATTAAAATAATTGTAAGTATTTGCTATAATAATTCGAGAGATCGAGATCAATAACCGTCCTTGATATGAAATGTATTTTTTTTTTTCATGTGGATGGAGTTAAGGTTAACCAAGTACCTAATTCGGGGTGATGCAACCACTTGCTTATATTGTATCACTGATTAAAATTCAAAGTGATCATTATTGTACAAGTTTACATCAGATTTAATAATTAACATAGATAAAAATCAATGACAATATTTTATTAATTCAATTATAATAAAATAAATACGGAGCGTGAAAAAAGTAATTCGGTTTGTTCCTTCCAATTAAGAGGGTTTAGCATCTTCATGTGATTTCATTAAACAGGACAGAGCGTGAGAATCGAGAGAACAATAATCAACTGCAGCTTGAACTAGGAAAGTGGCAGAAAGTCAATTTGCTGCCGTAACATTAATAAAATACGTCGCAAGTCGCGACAGTACGGCCGGAGCATTTGTCCAGATTGTCCTGCCACGATCGTTTTCCCATAGTAAATAATTGTTACTACGTGCATTTGTCCGCATCTGAGTTCTGATTAAATTATTGCTTCTATATTGCCAAACCACACTGAGCAGTTTATTCCAAACTTAACGGTTAAGACGCAATAGTAAAATCATTAAGAATACACAATAAAATGGAGGAACAATAAAAATCTATAATATATCATCAATATGTTTTGTTACACTTACCACTAATACCATATTTTTATTTACCTATAAAAGCTTTTGTATAAAAATACTGCAAAATTTAAACAAAAAATTTCTTGTCCGTTTTCCTGTCCGCGCCAGGTAATTACAGTCCTAAACAATATTTCTCCGAAACTTGAAAAAAAACAAGGAATTGAAACACATTGTTGTGTTTGAAAACATGTGGTGATTGGAGCAATTACAAATAAAGCCGCATTCTCTCATATCGGACCCCAAGCTTTTGCAATTAGGCGTAATAGGACAAAGTGGTTTAATATTTATTTAAATTTTACAGGCGAAACCGTAACGTTTCGTGTATGGAAACATAAAGCGGTCACGCCAACCCCGGCGCCGCGGGTTATTCCAATAGGTATTCGGTTTGTGCACGTGTTTTCTGCACTTCATTAAATGTGTTTATTTATGTACAATACAAGAGAATAATTAACAAAGTCGTTATTTACAGTGCAGTTAGAACGGTACTGAACATGACAGAGGGAAAACATTTAGCACTTAGATTATTAAAGTAGGTAGGATTGCCTCTCTCTTAGTTACACCATTTAATACAATTCATGATAAACTTAGTTAAGAGGAAAATCATTATCGCCTTGGCGTAATTTTTCGTCTTTGCTTGCTATAGTTACCTAAAACTAAATGTTACGACTATCGGTATAACAGTGAACTCAATGATTTACATTTTTCTTGTGAATTCCTTTTCACATTACCCATAAGCATACACCAATAATTACATGAGTAGGTACCTACAAAAATATCTTAAAGTAAGCCGTTTTTAAAACTGAGTTTCTAAAATCTTCCGCTAACTGTTTGCAGTACAAACAAGCGTCTTGCAAAAATCTAGATAAAATCGACATAACATGAGCAGAGTCCTATTGCGGTCGCCGTCTTATCAAGTAAACAAACGCTTGCGCCATAGTATTGTGCAATAAATTTTATTTTATCAATGAACACATATGCGTTATCAGTGAACCTGTTACCTGGTAACGTTCACGTCGCGTCCGCGGCATTATGAAACAGTTTCCATGGATGATAAGATTAGTTTTGGCGCCGAGTTGTATATTAGGCTGAGTCATTGTGTGTGCATGTGATGGCTGCACGGAGGCTCTAGTTAACTGGGTCAGCCGTCACCTGTTTGTTACCTACCTTATCGTAATCTGTTTGTTTTTCACAAAAAACAATACTGTACCTACGATCATAAAAAAAATACGATACTCAAGGATTTTCATGTATATTAAGTAACTATCTTCTAAATTACAGTATGGCAATAATCCCCTATTTTTTAATAAGATGAAAGAATAACTGCATTCCATCAATTAAACTATTTAGGTGCCTTGTGTATGTATCCAGGAGTAAGAAATGAATTAGTATGGTTGGGTTTAGCACAACCACAATGTTTAATTGATGCATTACTCATGAAATATAGAAGGAATAGAATTTCTGTTAGTTCACTCAGTAAAAATAGTGTCGGGTCGGTATGTAAGGGGCATTGAATAAAAGAAGAAAGGGACATCAATAGCCCCATTCATCGGAACGATGATTAACCCTCAAAGTCCGCAAGGTGCGGCGCCGACGCGCGACGATAGCTAATTCCGGTAAATCTGATTCATTGTAGGTGTTATTGTGAAATGATGACTGTTAACTTTTATATTTTATATTCTTTTTAAAGTGGTAATATTGTTAAATATATTATTGATAAAATGATTAAATAATTGCCACATCAAAATAATTAGTTGAGTTATTAGCATATTTTTTCATCGGTTTATTTGCTTTAAATTGTGTAAAACATCTGGAGCATAGAAAAATCAACCAACTAAAAGATACAACTTATAAAATTAACTAAACGGTTTGTTATGCTAGACACACGAGTTCACGAATTAAGCTAATAAAAACATAGCTCATGCAAATAAACAAACAGTAATCTATAAAACTAGTTATTTCAAGGATTAATGATAAATTATCAAAGATCCTCAAAGGAATGCGCGATACCAAGTGATACGATAAACCGCTAGCAACAAGTGTGTCGCCTATCTCTACTCGATTAACAATATCGTCATATATGTTGTTATTGGTCTAAAATAAAACGATACTAACAAGGGAGCAAAGATCATAATATAATTAGGCACGCACGTACAACAACAGGGTCCACGTAACGCAAGCAGTGGTATAATACTGGACCATTAATAATGTATAGTTTGAGGCAAACCATCTAAAGGTCAAATCTCCATTAGAAGGCACTGGGGAAAGGCCACGCTTTTGGCTTTCATCACACATAATTAAGTTTATAAATATCCCAGAGGGTACAGTAAATCTGGGATCTTGTTTCAGCGAAAAGGTAAACGTCCATTTCCATTCAATTTAAGCCCAAGGCTTGTAAGGAAACAACAAATTATATTTGTTTTTTGGATACCAAATTAATTAAACTTAACTTGCATTCAACTTAACCAGCAACAAAATCGTTGAGTGCGAAATTTATTCTAATACCTTTCTTGACCTATGCGGTTCGGCATTAACTAGGCAAACAGTTAGGAGATTTCGCTCACACTGTATTTGCATTTCTCGGCTATTGACTTGTCTAGACATTGTTAGAATTAGTGTTCAACGAACTAAGGCATTTCTCATGTTCTAAATAGCTCTACTATCGGTGAGATGATCTATTGACAAAAAACTAAATGATACAACTTCTTTATTACCTTTTGCGGTTTTAAATGTGCGGTATATTAAATGTACAGTTTATGGCTTTCTTGACAAACCCCTATATAATTTAAGTTAGGCTAAACATCCTAAAATATAGAATAAAACCAGCCTACTACACCACCCCCGATTTGTAGCGACGCCCCTCGGAGATAAGTTAATGAGTAATATTTTTTTTGGAATTTACGTATTATGTTTGATTCTGAGATCTACTCATCTCTATCGATGAATAAGGCTGTGGGGATTCCACAGAGATAATATTAAATGAATCATACACAGCTCACAATATCGCAGTTTATGGTTGTTTTCCACCAGAGATTCTACGCTCCTATACGTTTAACAAATAGTTGTATGAGTCATGTGTAGGAGAGCGCCCTTGAGAGATTAGAGAGTATAAGACACAGCAACGAAAAAAGCTTCGGTAGAAAAGATGGCACAGCAAACAAATTATTCATTATTAATACGCATTGGCAACTTAGCAGAATAATATTATTTAATGTAAATAATATTTACATGACCTAATAAGTTTTCACGATTTGTTTTGGGGCATTGGTAATGTATGTGAACGTGATGTTAGCTGTTTGTATGCAGCTGGCCCTAGTGCTGTAAATAAATAAGGTAAATGTTGAAAGGGTTCAAAATCACTTTTATAGTGAAACACGGCTTATGTCAACATTAATCGGAACTGATAAGTTATTGTCGGCGGCGGCGTCTACTTTATTAATAAAGTGGTCAAGCGCCGGTTGATAAGGGAGAAAGAGTTCCTTTCCAATTTCAAATATTTGAATAAGCCTTATAGAATAAGCCAGTGAAAATTTAACTTTAAGGATTACAAGGATTAAAGTAGCTATCAGAACACAACATAACCGGTCCGTCTATCAAACTAATTTTCTATGAGGTCTTATGTAAAACGTGTGCTTTTCTCCCTGCTGTAAAATTGATACGTAAATCGATGATTTAGACCATTCCCTCCACATTTTACTCTAATCTCCGAAAGTACTGCGACAAAAATAACATATAACAAGCTAAAATTTACATTTAGATTAAAGTTAGAACTTTAAAACAATTGGAAAATAGAACAGATATATACAAGTACGGAACACTATCCACACGAGCTTAACCTAAAATTACAGTTTTTTACATACAATTAGGCTACTCAGAAACGGGTACAGCGGGGGCGACTTAAACAATAGAAAGTGTAATTCCTCGTTACTACCGAACCCTAATAAGCCGCCCACTCCCCTCTACTTCTCGGTAATCAAACCGCAACATTATCAACGGCAGTTGGATTTTTCTAACCAATTCCCGGAAGCTATTACCGTAGTAGGCGTCACATTACAAAATGTAAAAAAAGGAAAGCTATTTTTGTGAAATTATAATTTATGAAATGAAATTTAGAATGTTGTTTGCGAAAAATGTTGCTTTGGGTAGAGAGAGATAACACAAAATGTTAAAGGAATAAAATTCGTTATTGGATTTTAATTAAGTATCCAATAGAAAGTCTAACACAATGAACTCAAAACTCATAAATTAAGGTTCTTAAAACATTTGCGCGATCATAGCTTTCTCTATAGATCCACAATTCAATTTCCATCCATAAAACATTACCTAGGTAATTTACCAGACAAGCCCATAAGTAAAGCAACAAGAGCTGGGCTACGCTACGTCACAGCTGTCAAGTGACGCACACGGCCCACGCAGGACACTACGCGGTATTCTACGATGGATATGGATATAGCCTTAATTTTAGAACAGCCCACGGGCCTTTCCCACCCCAGTGAGCGCGAAAACACGTGATCTTGGACGGATTAGGAAGCGGAAAGACGAAAACTGATTGACAGATTCTGACAGATTCTTGAATAAGGACGCTTCACTACCTACGAGGGCAAGTATACATATTTTGGACATTCAAAAACTTTTTGGATAGGAAGTCTACGTGAATGTACCAATCGTAGCATACACTAGTTCAGGTGGAAAAGCAATGAAAAAAGTTCAGATTATTTCAAATCATAGATATTTATAGCAACTCGCTAAATGTATCGCTAAAAGTTTCACCCTTATCTAAGTATTCCAAGCATCCATTCATGTTTTAAAAATGGAATCTCATTTAAAGGCTGTTTACTCTTCGAACACCCACGGATTTATCTCGTCTCGTTTCTAATACTGGTCGCGTATTTTTATAACAGGATTCCAACTACAGCAAAAATTGAATGGAATGAAAATAAAATAGGTGACTAAGGCCATGTATTTTTAATAGTATATTTCCAAGAGTGTTATCATTACAAATGTTTCTTAGTTTCTTATTAAATAATTATTAATAACAGAGTATAAGATAATGAGAAAAATAGCGCCGTTTAAATGAAGATTTACTAGTTTAAGAACCATTACAGTATAAATTACCCGGCGGCAAGTTGTTACATTTTAATAGCAAAATAAGTGTTATTGACAGAACGCTAACCGCCAATTTACGTCCCAGACAAGTAAAAGGTTGCGAGCATTTTCAATCTGACAACTTTTTTTAAGGTTCATAAGTTTTCAAGAAATAAATCAAAGGTAATAATAATATTAGAAAGATGACATAGCCAGAGACTACAAAAAAAAAATTTTTGATATACTTAATCACGTAGATTTTATGTTAAATAAAGGTAAAAAAAATAAAAAGTATAATTAAAAAATCATGTAATCTTTATCTAGAATAATTTTATAATTATAAAATATTTTTTTATATTCACTTGGCACTTGGGTAATAAAACGCACAGCCCATTATTAAAAACACTTAACTGAGTATTAACACCTCTATCTTATATTTCATAAAGCGTAAATAAAATAAGAGAAACAAAAATTAAACGAGCAAGCCCATAAAAGCGAAATTATTTTACGTACCCAGTAGTTTTTCAGTGAGCTAACTGTTTTGCTGTGCACTGATTAAGCCCCATAATGAAGTTCGCTGGCAATGCCGTTGTAATTACAAAGACGGTAAGAATATAGCCCCTTCAATTTCAAAGAGAACAAAATAATTCGGCTCAACGAAACGAGTTTTGCAAAAAAATATCTTGTCTGTAAAACTTAAAGAATTATAACGATAAACCGCGAAGGGTGGCTTTATGAGTTGATACCTCAAGGGTTCCGTACGTATCATTGTTTATTAAAAACTATTATAATTCGCCAAAAAAAGAATAGCTCAAAGAAAGCCCATTTAACTCTGCTGGGCGAAGAATTCTATGGATCACGTCTCTCTATAAATTCCTTAGTCTAATCTAACAGATTATGTTAAAAGCATGCTATTGTAAATACAGAGATTTTAAAATCACCTAGTTTTCCATTAATACTTTTAGGCAGCTTCAACTCAATGTCAGGCAATGGCCTTCTTTGGTATTTAATTTAATACCCAATTAAGTATTTCTTTTTATGATATAATAACGAGGGTTGTCTATCGTGGGTGTTATTTTGAACGTGTTCTGAGAAAAAGGCGTCATAGTTATTAAAAGGCAAAAATACTTATTTCAATAATTTCTCATTTTTAGATATAAGAAATGGTAGGTGTAAGTTCTGTCGTGTTAAATTCAACGAAGCATGAAACTCGTGACGAAACGCCACACAATATTTTAACTTTCACTGCTTTAAACGTATGACAGAACCAAACTTATTTTACTTAGCGTTTGCAACTTAGCACTTAAAAGTTAATTTATAAAACGGAACATTTCAACAATAAGGCTTTTTGATGTGTCAACGTGAGCACCTTTCAATCAACAGTTTGACAAGAGGACATAAGTAGCTATGTAGGTGCTAACATTTACTATCTGCGGTATCTGTTCCGACTTTATGATCTAAAACTTTAAAATATTATCTGAGCAGCATGTCTGTTGCTCTGAAATAAAATAGCATCCAATTAAAACAGGCATTAAATATTTAAATTCCACGAATGTAAAGAATCTCTTACAGTTCCAAATGGACCCTACGCAGTAAAAGCGCAATAAAGCAACATTAATAGACACCTGCCGTGTGTGGTTGGCGGCTGTTTGAACTGCATAGCAACAATTGGCCACGGGCCACTGAGTAACTCGACTTGCTTTCATCATCAAAGACCGAGCGATGAAGGGCCAAAAGTGGGTACGCAGACTGCGTCGCATAAAGTGGTGCCAAGTGGCGAGGGATTACATAAAAAAACTGACTAAACAAATAATTAAAAGACCTTAAACACTTGACGGTGCAATTAAACTTTGATCGTTTATTATTTTGCCAGTAAAACCAGTAAAACCGAATAATTCCTCTAGGATTTATAACAAGAAATTCGACATATTTTTACCGCAAACGAAAAACAAATAGGTGAGAGATAAAACTGCCGAAAAATTGCAAAACCAACAAAGGTGGAAAACGCAGTATTCATAAAAAGCAGCCATTGTCGGAAGTGTCTGAATTCCACAACCAGACAGCGTAGCACCGAACCGAAGCCAGGCTGTTCACCTAAAGGTTAATTAAAAATAAGAGAAAATAGAGAGTGCGGGGATTTGAATTTTCACACGAATACTTTATCTGTATTGAATAATAATAAATATTAAAATATTTATCTGTATTGAAAAATAATAAATATGAAAAATAACACAGAGAGAGTCTAGATCTTCGGCATATGACGACACTAGTCATAAGCAGCGTCGACTAATGAGCAAAGTTCGGGAACCGCTTGGCGTCCATTGAGGCGGTGGAATAACTGGGAGCTGTTTTCAAAACAATGTTATATTTGAGTAACTTGTTTGCTTCGGTTATCATAATACGATTTAATTTTACCTATTAATTAGCAACTTATATTTGGATCATATAAAGTATGTGAGCAACATCTGATTTTGTTGGACTTCTAAAAATACCCATAAGGTTACTTATTAAAAACACCTACGCAGCCTAATACACAGAGTAAATTAACTTAATTGGTAATGTATTAGAATTAGAACGGCATTTAAATATAACTAAGTCATTCTTCCACCTTCAAATCCAAATTGAGTGTTCCAGTCCAAAACCATATTCAAATAGAATTCACCGATATTATGTAACCGTGTCTCCGTTTCAGTTTGTGAAATGAGGAAGTCGAGCTGAAACCGGCGCGCACGCATTTATGGAACTAAAGAAGCGCATGCCGCGACGCGACGCCGGACGGCCAGCCGACACAGATATTTCGCTTATTTCGCATACTAACAAGCAACACAGATGACATCATAATACCGCGCCGATGTTTCACTGTACGAAACAATGCACCAAGTTCGAAAATAGATCATGAATTTGTTAAATAAAACTCAATCAAAATTAAATCAAAGCAAAAATATTGGGTATCGTTTAGTTCGGGTAAAATAATGAAAGATCGCATTATAGTCAGTTGAAGGCGGTTTCGATGTGAAACTTGCATCTGGCCTGGCAACGGTTCCTTGCAAGCGCGACGCGACGGGGTTACGTCACCGGGAGCCCGACCGACCGAAGCGTTGCGCAATCACCTCTCGCGCATGATACTGCCATTCATCCGACGCGCGCTTGGCAACATATAACAAATGTACCCATTAATCTCCATGCAATTTATTATTGGCAGACTTTGAAAAGTGCCTTGGTAACAAGGGGATCGCGTCAACGTAGATGGGCCGGTGGCATTGGCCGACTGGCGTCACCTGCGCTACAGGAAAATAACAGAAGCATGCCGTATGAATTACAAATAAGCGGAAACAGAATCAAGACGCTCTGTTATTCGCTTCTTATTTGTATGCGTCTCAAGATTTAAAGTCTACAATCAAAGTCTAAAATTACTGTAAAACCAATAAACTAGGTAGTCTAGGTATATTGCCGATCAAAACGTTTCATGCGAAAGCGAAGTTTGAACAAAACAATCAAAATTCGACAGGAAATGCATTGTCATTACAAAGCAATAAAAGTAACGATAAACATTCACATAAGATTAGCCATTGCTGTTTCTATGAAAGTTGGTGCGATAACCGACCGGATGTTTGACTGTGTGTGGCATTGTTCGCACTAGCCCATTGACTGCACTGGGTTAATAAGAAGAATTCGAGGCTTTTCCTTCAACTATGACATGTAGGCAGACAAAAATATACAGATTGGGCATCGACTCAGCATAAAAAATGTATATCTATTTTAAGACTTACCTACAAACTGTCCGGAAAAATCCACTTAAGGTATTTGCAATAGAAGTCTGTTATCGGTCATTCCCGTGACCGCTGCTCGAAGGTGCCTTAGCAAAGAATGATGTCATTGTGGTATTTTTCAATTTTTCACTTTGATTTTGTGTTTTCGAACTTATTTCCTTGGTCAAAGTGTTCAATTAGTGGTCCTAACATCAGCATCACACGCAATTATCATGTTTTACGTCATAGAGAAAACGAGAGTAGGTGGTTATCGTCGCCTGACGTCACGATTCCGAACGTCAAACCTACGTTGAATTATAACAAGAGTTTTTCGAAATTTGATAGTGGCGCAGTAGGAGTAAATGCAGGAATTAAATGCAGTTATATTTACTGCAACGGAAATGTTTGATATTTTGAATTTTATGTTCCGTGGAATCAAAAATCTTCTCACATCTTAGTTATACCTACCTACTACGGGCGCAGATTTTTAGGACTCTACGGATATTGCTACAATCACAAGAGCCATTCGAATTCTTAGAAGTGCAAAGGTAGTTTAAGTTAAAGGTCAACACGAATAAAAAACATAAAAACTCAATAATAACCTTAGTTACAGTAATTTGGTTTCTGTTAAAGAAATGTCTTCAGAACGTTGATTTATTCCTAAAGGCAAATAGTTATTTGGATACCGCAACAGATAAAGCGAGTTTACAATATTGATAAACTCATTCATGATTCCAAGAATATAATAATGTAACTGAAGTAAACTTAATTGAGTAAATACGCTAGTGTTGATAAACAGTTATAAGTAATTGAGGTATTGATAAACATGAACTATTTAATGATATAAAACCGAATGGTAGAGAAGAACTTTCGATAGTAAATTACTAACAATGAGTTAACGGATAAGAGACATGAGCTGACTCATTCCCCGACGCCGCGACGGCGGATGAGAACGAGAAATCTATTGTTTCGTATGTCCTTAAGAAGGATTAAGTATAGGTCACGAACGAGAAGATAATTGCTATTTATTTATAGTTAGTTGAGTCTAGGTATTAAATGTTCAGAATGGCGATTTCACGTTAGCCGTGATGAAAAGAGGTCAATGTCGTACTTGGCATAAAGGCTTAAAAAATTATATCAGATAAATAGTTTTTATCTAAAGGTCAAATATGTAAATATTTTTTTTAGTTCCCAATATACATCAATTCATCATCAAAAACTATATATTAATGGAGACAAGTTATAAAATGACGAAAAGCGTTTGAATGTATCTTTTTCCGGTTGGGTAAACCCTTGTGGCACATCCGTAATCCCACGCGATTACAGTAGCTAGGTCAAACCTATTTTCGTATTTAACACTGGACATGGAACCGTGTGAGTGGCGTTCACAATAGCATTTATTTCTGTTCGGTCTAACTTGTTTTGACGCATTTGTAGGTAGGTACCTACTATTGTGTAAATTTTAAATTTAACAGGAAAAGGGGGTTTTCCTATAGGATTTGTGTGCTCGTTTGGCTCATCCGTTTTGAGAAGCATTAAACTCGAGACGCTGTGGAGGTGAATCAGCTGGGCCCAGCTGATTCATCCGAGCGGCCTTGCTTGCGCCAACCGGCGGCGCCGTGAGAACGACACAAGAAACGCTAATCACCGGCTTGTCTGGTTAATTTGACTCTTAGTAAAGTAGTCAACGGTAAGTAATGATGGTTTACAAATAACCAACTTTGGAGTTATTGTTAAAAGTTTCCAAGGGTCTTCCGCCAACCACAATTATGTTTTTTGGTCTCATGTAAATATTTAACAAATTTATCAAAAATTATATTCTAATAAATCTCAAGCTAGACGAGCTTGAGATTTATTGAAATCACCTAAGTTTCCAGAAGAATTGAAACGCAAAAGAAACAATGATGAATGAAAGTCACTAAGTACCTACCTAACAGACGATAACTGTCGCCGATCAAGTTTCGGAAACAAGGTGACATCGATGACCCCAAGGTGACAGACACCTCGCGTTTACACTAGTTCGACGAACTCGTTTTATTTAGTTCCACATGAGTTATGCTAGGTTAGTCGTACTAGATTATTCATTCAAATGATTCTGTAATAATTACGTTACGCTTCTTACCTCCCAAGAAAATTTTAGGAAAACATTTGAAATACAAATTTGACCGTCAAACACAGTCACACACATTGAGTTCTCATGAAGTGAATGCACAAAAAGCAGTTTTATGCACCCCCGTGAGTAAAAACCGCGTTGAATGAAATATCCCACGATGCTTGTTGCTCAATGACATTGGAGTTGAAAAACACAATCACAGAGCAGAAGACTGATTGCGTTGGAGACGAAAATGCAGTAGCAGAAATAAAGATACATTAAATAAATTAAAAAATGTTCTGTGTGGTGTAACCAGCGAGGGTGGGCAATAGACGCAGACGCCGACTAATTGCGAAAAACGAGATTAACGTTCACTGTAGAGGCACTTAACAAGGATAGCTCTGTTTACCACCCCGGCTTCATTCCGTTCACAATGTCTCTAATAGACTTATTTTGTTAGAGAAACTCTGAGATAACCATTTATAGCTCTGAGATATTAGCAACTAAGCAATCATCATAAAAACAACACTATAAAAACTCTGCTCTTAGTGGTTAGATACTCGTAACATGGTATCGTAAACTGTTATCATAATGATTGCTAAGTTTGCTATTGATTTACAGTTCTGTAAACGAAAAAAATTACTAGAATGTCCGTTAACGGAACGATTAAGAGCTACAATAAATGATCAAATCTGAATTTGCTTATCTGTTGCTTAAAATTTATATTAAATAACAATAGCAGTGCTTTAAACGACTACAACGATTTAAAACGAAGTTTAAATCTTTCTATCATAAATAAATCTTTAATATTGAAAGCTAAGCCGCTTAAATAAAGTACAATAAGGACAGTGATAAAAGCACAAACGGTTACCGGTGGCTAATTACTGGTAAGCGTCCGTGCAAACGGGATTACACGACCCAACCGAACCCAACACCGGCCGTTTCATGGATCTATTCAATAGTTGCTGCTACATTTAAAAATAATGCACAATGCGCTCACATTGAATAAATTAAATTTAATTAATGACATTTGTCTAGTTTTATGGGTAAATTGAAAACGAAATCAAAATACATTAAGAACTCTTCTAAAAGATGATGTCCAACAGTTTCCGCTTTCTAGTCAAATTCTAATTCAATAATTAACTAAAACGGCACCGACCATTCTAAACAACTTAAAAATTAATTATGGCACGACAAATTATATTCCACCCAAATTGAATCAAGATATTATTTCAGGGGCGAAATAAAAGCAGCGGGGTTGTTTTGTGATGTTAATTTTGGGAAATGAAACGGTCATAATTCGCTACTACTGTGGGGGTGGGTTGGGCTTTTTATGTGGATCACGGCCTTTCTGTGCTGAAAGGTTGCGCTACTGGATACAAAGTAAAATGAGAGAGGAGACTCGGTTAAATAGGAAGGATATTACTCACAGTTCTATTTCAATTTGTATCTGAGCGTAGCAAAGAAACAGTGACAAGGCATAAGAAGCTATAACAATGAAATGTAGGTTAAGGACGTACTGTCTTAAACAGAACCTTTCCAAGGAAAATGTTACATTATAGGAATGTAATCGATTGATGTGTTTGTAAACCACGTGGAATGAGGCCGGCCGACAAAGGTGCATTTTGCCTTAATAATAGATATGGTTCATGTGTTTCATTTGTAATACGAACCAACAATTATTTTAAATTGGCAAAGCACGGTAAATTAAACACCTCAGTGTGCTTCTTTAATCACCCATTGAACTATCTTAACGATTTATCTTTATCGTGGCTATTTTTATACACTAAAATAGTGAGTTAAAAGCGGAGCGTAATAGGAAGCTATTATGGCAGGCGTAAAGCATAAAAATGTTGGGTCAGTAAAATAATGCAGCAATAAATCGGTCATCACTTCGTGTATGTTTATTAAACGATACCAGACTGAGGTCTACCCTATTTGAGTGAATGAGGTAGACTGCAAGTGATTTATCTAACTTAATATGTTGCATAATCGTCTCCTTGAAACAGTTTGTTATCAACCAGGTTACGGGCGTGACATACATTTTACGTGCAAACGACGCAGTTTAAGAGCCTTGTTTAAAGATTCATACGTATCTGTCACTGCAGAAGAACTACTTGCTATTAATAAATATTGATAAGTTAGTAGATGGACAGTTTATGGACAATGGCGTAAACTGGCTTCGCATTAATTATACAGAAATGGTACGTCCTGTCCTCGTTCCTGTCAAAGTTTCAATGCTTCACTCAGTATTGGGGCTATCTGTGACAAGGTTGAACGGTGGACCACCTGAGAAACGATTCCAGTGTACCTCGATGACCAGTGAAGCGAGAGCTGTGCCGGCGTATTGTTCAGCTTACAGGCACGCTCTTGCGACAACTCTTACTGAAATGATGTCAACGAATGTTGCCTTCAAGTAAATTTTAGCACGCAATTAATATTGGTGAACCTGGTTGAATATCTGTTAATATGAAATGCTGTGTTTGTCCACTTGATTCTTTGTTAGTCTTGTTTAAGGAAATGATAGGTAAAGCACTCAATTAATGCATTTGCATAGCGTCATAACTAGTTTTCCTGCATATTCTACATTCCACGTAGCGGAAACAATTATAATTTAAGCATTGATTCGACGGACGCAGATCAGAACCTTAAACTGGGCTTTGTCTTTGTGGTTTTTTAGGGTTCCGTAGCCAAATGGCAAAAACGGAACCCTTATAGATTCGTCATGTCCGTCCGTCCGTCCGTCCGTCCGTCCGTCCGTCCGTCCGTATGTCACAGCCGTTTTTCTCCGAAACTATAAGAGCTATCAAGCTAAACTTTGGTAAGTAGATGTATTCCGTGAACCGCACTAAGATTTCATAAAAAAATTGAAAAAAAATAAATTACATTTGGGGGTCCCCATACATAGGACTGAAACTTAAAAACTTTTTTTTACTCAAACCCATACGTGTGGGGTATCTATGAATAGGTCTTTAAAAATCATAATAATGTTTCTAACACTATTTAATTCTAAACTTAATAGTTTGGACGTGAGACTCTTCCAAAGTGGAAAACAGAGTGTCCCCCCCCCTCTAATTTCTAAAATAAGAGGATGAGAAATCTAGAAAAAATATATTATGTACATAACCATAAAAACTAACAACGAAAATTGGTTTGAACGAAATCTATCAAGTAGTTTTTTTATAATACGTCATAAACTATTTCATACAAACTATTGCTGCGGAAGCCTACATGGGCGAGTCCGACTCGCACTTGGCCACTTTTTAATGTTTTATATATTTTATTGTTTTATAGATTGCATTTAAAAGAGAGCAGGAATAAGATTTAACACAACTGATTGCAGACTTATTGTTGACAGTCTTATAAATAGTTTGATAAACATTGGCAACAATGGGGAGAAAGGCCTGAACTGTATCCAAGCTATCCGAGATGGAACTGCTTCGTTTCCAAGAGTGGGTAGACCGCACCCGCCGTGTTGGCGCCGCCGTCTGCGATAATCCGGGTGGCAACAGGGCAACAGCAAGCATGACGTCGCACACTCACCTTGACTCACTTTAGTTGGCCCGTTTGTATTACACTGTTTGCTAGCTCAGTACAAGTGATTACTCATTGTAGCTAGAGAAAATATGCGCTGACTTTCCCGTGATTGGTTGGTTGCAGCTCTAACAAAAGATTTTAATGCTAAGCGACGCGATGGCTCAACATGAAATGCAACAAACAAGAAATTCTACGTTTTCCATACGTGTAGTTTGAAATGAGAACATATTAGTAGCACCTACTAATATGTTCTCTCTCGCGCGTGTTGCTATGCATGCTTCCTAAAGACACTGAGCCAAATGATGATTGATGATGAAACAAAAAACCTACGTAACTTTATTAGGTCACTAAACATACCAAAGCAATATACAGCAATTCACTAGCGCTGAACGCAAACAAAAACAATGCAAACAGAATATTCTTGTGAAACCACGGTGCTGTTTACAATAACCGATTTAATGTCATAAACCTAAATTGGTAAACTTAAATTAAAACCGAAATAATTTTTAATGGTACACTGTTTCTAATACCATTAAGTAATTAATTGTATTTCAGATAACAATAAAATTAAATGTGTAAAATAGTCGTTATAAGAGAGAGCTTCACGCAGTTCGCATGGTGTAAATAAGATTCTAGTCTTCAGTGAATGGGTGATATTAATTGCGAGCAGATAATTCGAACAGCTGATGCTCCGTCATTCGTGTCGTATCATCACGATAATATTCATAGAGTGAAATCGATGAGGCGTTAAAGGCGGACTCTTCTATTTTCGTTAACTTGATTATAACTTAACTACTAAAAAGCGTCGTAAAAAATTTTTTTGTAGGTATTGATGAACGAACGAAAGTAAAAAGATCAATAATTCCCAAATAACTAATTGCTTACGTTAGTTATACACAGTAGTGCATTTAACATAAGAAAGGTTGTAAAGGAACTACCAATAAGTACTACATAAAATGTATAATAAAAATACGAAAGTATTTCATTTTACAAATACAAAATAGACATACAGAGTCAGCCAATCGAACAGTCTAGACTAGACAACAGTAAGGGATGAAAAGAGGGCAACCGCCCGTTAACCGTAGAGTATATCACAGTAGCTCGTACCTGTATCTCCTTGACTCAAATCCTATTGGCATCGATATTTCTGTTGTGAAACTGGTCCAACCAAAAGCGAGCCAGGCGTAACTCATTGTCGCCTATGCGGTTCTCTTTAGTTACTTCAATTAACACTGCGTTCATTGCTCTACCCTGCAGATATTAGGCCGGTGTAACAAAGCAACACAGTGCGGCAAACGAGCAAAGCTTTGAGTCATCGTGAACGGTGTCTGGTTTGTTTTGAAATACTCTACCAACATCTAACTTATTGTGATGAGGGCAATACTGTGCTTGCACAACAAAAACGTGTGTGAGTTACACGCCATCAGACAATAAATTACATTTAGGTAACAATTAGTTAATCGGTACAGTTTTATTGGCGTTTCACTCGCAAATGTACTTATTGTCTGTCAGCGGAATGCAAAAAATATGACGCAATTGGGTCATTTGAAACCAATGACTTTGGTCAGCGAAACCGCGTTGTGTTTTTAATAGAGAACTGGCGGCAACCGTTATACAATCAATGCATTACAAAAATAAATTAAAAAAAATAGTATTTCATTAAGAAAGTATTTGTTTAATATACAGAACACAAGATACGACCGAGTTGACGTGAATTTAAATTTAACAGTTTAATTTGGAAATATCTGATTGCATCTTAGATAAATTCAAAATGTATCAACATTCGAAAACGTTTCTTCACAAATAAAATACAACAAATCCATTCGGCATATGATAGGATTTCCGTAGCTGTTGATCTTCCTAATGCGTCACAGACGAGAACTGGCGAAGCGCCATGTAAACACACCACCAAATAGGGCAACGACCACCGTCCGAACGCAAATAGAACTATCTATTTATAATCCGTTCAAAAATAAACTGACAAGGGGAGTTCCACGTGTCCCGGACAAAGAGATTAATTGCCCCAACTGAGCACACGCTTTAATGTTTTGAACCAAAATATGAGTTTATTACTCTCGTTTCAATAAACTCAAAACAAGAATCTCTTCAGTTGTGTTTACAAACAACTCCGAGATTCGAAAGCAAGATGAAAGAGATATTACGTTATAAATAGACACAACAACAAGAAAACTTGATAATAATTTAAATAAACAAAAGATAGTGATTCCAAAGATAGATTTAAGTAGAGTATAGGTAAACTTTCCACGTTCCTTGCGTTGCGGCGACATTAGGTCCGAGTACACAAGGAAAACTGTGACATTTTATTACTGGAATCAACGGCGCAGTGAAAACTTACACGTCCACGTGACTCTTTTAAAGGTCATGCTAGGTTTCCAAGCCTTAGAACACATTGATGGCTAAGAAATCAATTACGTAAAGGGAAAACGATTTCTTAGAATTTAATTTCTTGTTCGCCTTAGGTTTGCACTTTTATTGGTGTTGTTGATTATAATTATGCTAAGAGATTGAATTATGTAGAGGCGAAAATCAATTATGGGTAAAGGTTAGGTTTAAACAAAGGAACATTACTTAGATCAGCTAAGTTGGCAATTAGGCTTTATTTAAAGGCCGAGTATTTGTCGGGTATTTTATGTTAAGGCAGACTTTTTAGGTAACGAACCAATGTCATTCGCATAAACAGACAGTGCATAGTAAACAGTGAGGTTGCAATGAAATTGAAACCGAGATGCACACAGCTGCTTTCACTGAATAGAGCGATATCAGTAGGTCATTGTATCATTCGTACATTTTCTCATTGATGCAACACAGCGCACCTACGCAAACGCCTCCGACCACCCACCATGTATTGAAAGGTTGCGGACTGACAGTCAAGACTCGTTTGGCTTTTCCTACGGCCTTGTGTGGGAGGAAGGCAAAACCACGCCAACGTGAAATTATGATATCATAAAATCCTTTAGCACCTTATTAGTAAAAATTGATCAATGATCTACCTATTTTGTGCTATTATTACGAAATTACTTTAGGCAATTCAAGTGTAATATGTTATAATGCAACTTACCTCGTTTATAAGTTTGTAGGTCTTGATTAGGTCCACGCTGAGTTTTCTTAGAGGGGCAGCAGATGAATCCCGAAAGTGCTGTGGTATTCGGGCCTGCATTGCCTAGGCAAGGAAATACATATCAGTTCAACGTTTAACGGGTATTTAAAGCAAATAAACAAATACAGAACACAAAGTTTAGAAACAAATAATAGCAAGCATAAACAAACAAATTGCTGAACCTGAATAAACCATCAAACAAGCACAGGTATTAAATGAATACACGAGGCCGTTTCGAAAATGGATGTAGTTTTTATTTGAATATAGCGTTAATTATATACAATGGCGCAATAAACCCACCCTGATTCCAGCTGTGGGTTCAAACTGTTTGATTATAATAATCCAATATCTATCTTATTGTAAAGTTATCAGCCAAAGAACACCCGCGAATAACATTGGAAAGTATATTAATTAACCTAGTCTAGACGAAGGGCATAATCGCGTATCGCAGTGAAATAGAACTTGAATTGTACAACTTGTACAAGGTAATTAGCAGAAGTTTATTAGTTAATTTATTTACTTGCGCGTTATGTCTAGACGGGTGAAGGTCCTTTCAAAGGTTACAACAAATTTTAACAGAGATATCCAAGTTAACTGCAATACAAATATTTCGTATAATTACGTATGAATTGAAGCCCGGTAGGTAATGAATTGTTCCGCACTAAAACGGAAACATTAAATGTATAAATGAACCAGTAAATGCCGTTAGTAGTAATTGCGCCATACCACGGGATGTTAAACTGGCTCGTGCATCATTTACCTGTTGGGGGGTGCGGAAGCAGGCGGTAGGGCGAGGGTCGCGCGCGGCGGCGCTCACCTGAATGTCCGAGGGCGCTGCCATGGCCGCGAGCTGCTCCTCGGCCACCAGCCGCCCGTACAGGGGCACATGCCGCCGGTCGCCCGCGGCCGACTCAGGAATACCACCACCAACTGCTCCCACTGGAACAATACAATACAATAGAAAATACTTTATTGCACACCACAAAAACACACAATACACACTTAAAACTAATACATTTGGAGTACAATGGGCGGCCTTATCGCTGTTAGCGATTTCTTCCAGACAACATATGTATGGACTGGACAGTTATAAATATATAGACAGTGATGTAAAATAATGAATTACAATACAGTATGAAACAAATGTCAACATTAACTATCATTGAATTTGACTTAACTCGAATCAAGTAATTAAAACCTAATACATAAGGTTGAGTATGAATAGTCACCGTTTCGTCTACCTGTCATTGATTTTTGATTCGACCTACTAACCGACTTACAGACCCAGGCTATTTGTTATCAAATTACACTTTGCTACAATCCACACAGTGCAGAAAGTTTTACTCATTAGGAATTGCTTTGAATGTTCTAGTGCCAACACTACAACAACTTGCACTAATGTTTTCATAAAATAAAATGGACAATTCATTCAATAAGGAATTAAATTCATAGAAAAAAATACGTTTAGCTTAAAGTCGAGTTACTTCACAGAACATTGGCAACTAGACATCTAATCAGTAATGCACATCTGAGTGTTATCTTCAAAGACCGTTGATTGATTGATTAGCTTACAATTTATGATTTCGCGCTAAAGTGCTAAATCACAATTCTATAAATATGAGTCACCAAACGTGAGAAATCAATTTAAATCAGCTTCTTTTATGTTGCTAGACTGACTCATTTATCCATGGGTCAAACAGACCAATTAATAATAATGACATCATATTATAAAGATTGTCACTCGGGACAATTTTAATTCTCCTCCGTGTATAATTTTAATTTAGTTTACCGGACACTGTTTTCATTTGCGGAGAAAGTTACAATGAGTAATTCGGTCACAGCAGAGAAAAGAAATGCGTAGGTATTTGCATTGTCTTCGCGTGCGATGCGCATTGCATTACGTTCCTTTGCATCATCTTTACAATGTCAACACATATCGACTCGAATTCAAAGCGATACACAAATAAATAAATTGTATCTGGGATGTTACGTAACCTAAATACTGATGTTAAGAGATGACAGTGCGGTGAGTAAATTAAAATGGCAGTACTTTTCGCAGAATTTTGTGTAAATTTTCCTCAATAACGGTACAAATTCACGGTTGGAGAAAGTGGTAGTTGTGGATGGTTACTAAGTATACTCCCAGCGCACAGATGAGTCATTTCACCCATTGTGTGTTATATTCTAGGTGTGAATGTGAACTTTATCGTGTTCAATCCAGAGGTCGCAGACGAGTTAATTCAGTCGTATTTATGTACCGTCTGGCACGAAGTGACATTTCATAATAAAACACCGACGTTCGGCAAAAGCTACTTTTGCTTAGCGCGAAAGTTTGTTGAACGTCTCGAGACTTTATTTATTAACATTTTCAAGGTAAATCCGAATTAGGTTAATATTTGGGGGCATTGTTAAGATTTGCTGATTCATTAAAGGTTTGATAGTGAATAGGAAGCGGCTGAAATTATTTGGACCACTAGAAGTCAATGTTACCAACATGCCACTACACGAAAATTTAGACAATATGACGGACGGACAGACAATCGAGAAAAATCTTTTGAATAGCCCTTCTGAAGGGCGGAAAATCGTAATAGACCATAGTAAGCAATTATGTACGTATAATGTGAAAAAATAGCGTTCATAATTAATGTAAGTGATAAAAGTACCTACTACCTACTAGTTTTCTGTTAGGTTTGTCGCAAACATTACCACGTAATAAATGTTAATAAATGTTAGGAGACGGCATTCGCAGCGCATGGCAACAGTAAACTACCTAGCTAGTCTCAATACTAATCGATTTTTAACTGCACCAAGCAACAATAAATAGTTACCATGCAGCGATTCCAAAGTGCTAACCAAGTTGACCACGACAATTTACCTTGAAAAAATGTATGCCTGCAGTTATCACAAGTATTAACTACAGGTGAAATCACGTGACCAAGTACTAAGTACCAAACCGTCAATATCGAGGCCTATTATCAGTACACGACGCACACAGACGCACCTGTGTGTGCACATGTGCGGTTAGCATGCATGCTCACACACGCTCACATCATGCAACTGCGTAGTTTATCGTACAGTGCCAGTGTGCGAATCCAGCGTGTAAACTTATCTTGGTTGAGTTGAATGTAAACAAGCTTATATTACTTGCAAAAATTTGGTTATACTGTAACGATTGCCTACTGTAAGCTCCATTTGCATTTGTAAACTACTTTCATAGTACACAAACAGGTCACTGGGTTTGTGTGATAATAAACTTCGGTTCAAATAGAGAACTAGGTCTAGGTGTCGATAAATTAAATCTTAGCAATAGATTGTATATAACTAGCTGTATAACTGTAATCGGTTATCTTTATTATGAAACAAACTTGAGTTCAAGTATTATTCGCTAAGCATCGATAATAAATGTAACATGTAAGCTGTTATCTTATCAGTGCGGAACCGGGTTTCTTGAGGACCTTTGCACCTCCCAGCCCACTAAAGGTCAAAGGCCTTCCTTCTCATTCGTGACACACATGTGCTAAAATGACGAGCATCCGGATGGCTCCGGACACTGCGGACGATTGGTACACGGCACAAGATGCCGCCGCCGCCCGCTCGCAACGATTCTAAATCAGGTCGCATCCGCCAATTATGATTGTAGTTGTTCAAAGATATCAAATTAGACAATTTTCTTAATATCGTATTACACATTCCGGAGGGGATATTGAACAGCGCGGTAAAAAGATAGTAAGCAATATTTTTTTAGAGTTTTAAATTCATTGTAGAGTCCTGAGTAGTCGCGCCGTGTATTAAAAGTACTAAGTAACTCGGTCAACAATAATGTCCGCATTACGGGGCGGGCGGAAATCCCCGGAATTCACTGGCACATGAGCCTTACACAATACGCCATAGGATAACAGACGCCATGCAATGCTGCGCAAACCATAACACTGCTGCGGGTATTCGTGTTGCATTATCTATTCTTGGAGATAATTTGTGGTGAGTGGGAGTTTATTAACAATATAAGATCCATAAGGTAACAAATTTTCATGCTAAGACATAGTTTTTTTAACAATAGATTTCATAACAAACAATAAAATGGTTATGTGAAATAACAAAGAGTTGAGTAAGATTTTATTAATCCCGGAAATAATTCAACTCCTCGCGGCAAACAATGACACAGGCCAAATCACGTGGCATGATCGTATCAAGTTTTGTCGACAAAATTGGATTTATTTCTTTTGAGCACAATAAATGGCGTCATGCACCAAAAGACCAAACGGCGTAGAAGAGACACGGGGAGATAGCACGCGATCACTCGTGTTTCTACTATACAATAATACAGTGCTGTGACGATACATGAATGATGAGTTGATGATACAATAACAAAGGAGCATAAAGCGATGCGCAGTAGGTTCATGATAGACGGACCTCTCAGAGAATTGAACAGGATTAGCAAATCATATTATTCAAAACCGGCTTCTTTAGTAACCCGTCGCTGTTGATATTTTAAAGGTTTCTTTTTTGTACCAATTTAGCGGCACGTTCCAGGATAAAGCTATGTTGTTTGTTTAGCGGACAGTGAACTTTACACATGTAGGTATTAAGTTTATTAAGTAATGAAATATGTTTTTCAAAACATTATAATAGAGTAATATTAATTTGAAATAAGTAAAGTAGTAAGTAAATGAATAAAGGCATAATTTAATACGTTATAAACAATAAGTTACTTAAGTACTCGGTTGGTAAACGAGAATATCAATACCTGTTGCTACTGAAAATACTAAGTGTTTTTTTCATTTGATATAATATGTAGGTAAGTACTGCGAAGTAGTAAAGGTAGTAGGGACCTGGCAATCGCCAGGTCACAGTTTCTACTAAAACAGTCGCCTTTACAACTCATACGATCTCATAAGATTATAATAGTGATTTACTCTAGTATTTTTCTGTTTTCTCATAATTAAAGTTTTTATAATATTTAAACGATTACTTTTAATTTTTACATTCAATTAAGCAAAATCAAACAAGTCTGACTTATGTATTTCATCGTACTAAATACAAACGAAATCAATGTCTCAAAAAATGTTTAGATACAACAAACGCCTGCAATAATATGGTATTTCACACCCTAAAGTAGTGATGTGAAGGTACCTACTGCGCCGAGGCCGATGTACTCATCACTACGTCACGGCAGAGTCATTCGGAACCGGCCAGCGCCGCCCGACAACCTGCGGTAGGTATGCGAGGAATGCGACTAGGCCGGCAGATTGGCGTGGGAGGTGCAAGCTATCGGCGGCGGACGTTTGCTTTTCCTGCACGCAGTTTCCACCATTCATTCGACAACTTTTTAAATTGAAATTCCATTGATTCGAAATATAAATTATTCTTATTCTATTTTAAAACGTAAAAACAGTCATGGTATAGTGAAATGTAAACATTAGACGATGATGCTTGCATATATTATGTATCATTAATTATCACGCTCTTTGTTGTGGATTTCGTGGGAAGGGGACTTTTTGAATATTGAAAGCTATCAGATGGACGCTAGCGAGTATGAAGATGAAGGCGCCTTATGAAACTGCGCAGTTCTAGATTCCAAGAATCTATTGACGTTCTCCTTGGCGCTTTATTGTGCGAATAGCAACACGTTGCGATCCGGTTACTCACCGACATAGGTTTCGTCTTCTGTACCACCCATTTCTATATAATACACTGAATCCGAATAATCATCGAACTAAAGACACATTATCATGATCCACACATCACTTTGTCACTGGAAATTTGTTTTCTCACATATTTAATTGACAAAACTGGGTCCATTTTTTTACAAAGTCTAGACAATGTAGAGAGCTATAGAGGGTATCGGGCGTCCGATGCGCAGTAGAGTGGTTGTTAAACAATCAATCTGCCTCGACCAGGGCGCATTAGGGCAGCGTCGCCGATGTCGCGTCCTTGCCCGCGTCACCCACTTGTTATTGTTGTGAAACAATGTTTATACACGTGGCGCTGTTGATGCGTACTTCAAGTCACTCGATAAGGACGCTATGCCGGCGCGGCCTACTCGAAGCAACTAACGCGCGAAACCAACCTTTGCAAGCAATAACCGAATAGGACACCACGTGACACAAGTAGATGACAAACGCGTCGGTAAACTTTACGTTGACCGATCGACGCGTTATCGCCGGTGAACGATCCAAGGTTAACTACCTACGACGCTTATCATTTACTCTACACGTACTATGATAGATCAGAGCTGAATGTGATAGTGAGATAGCGACACTTTATTTACAAATCATCTCAGCGGGAGAAAGCGTAGGACATGCATAAACTGTAATATGGATAAAAAATCTACACGAATTCCTTTTCTAGGTAACTGCAAGCCACGCAATTTCGCCGATTGTATGCAAATCCTCAAAGAGAAAGAATGAAAAAGCATCGTCACAGACGTTCGTTCCATCACACCTGTGCATCAGCCCCATTCTAAGCTGCATGCCCAGTGGCCACTCGGTAAACATAGACCATTATTCTTGAATAGATCACATTTCATTACTTATTGACTACGGTCTTCTCGGCGCGCTAAAATATATTAGCCAGCCTAGGGTTAGTGAATTATTCAGTGTTTATTCTATTTAAGCATTCTGATTAAAGAATCATGCCTAGATAGCTAGGTATATTATGACCTTAAATGAATAAAAATAATAGTTTGGACCCATAAATGAAAATAACTTATTGCAACAATGTAAAGCAAGATTTGTTATCTTTATTGGGTTGTTACGAAGCGTAATTATTTATGATAATGCTCATACAGTCTCGTCGCTAGGCGAGTAATCTACAAGGTAAAACACGAATAGTCATCGACTCTGTGATAATTGCCAGGTAACTATTAAAGACCTTGCGATTATTTTTATTTATATCGTAGAATAGGTACGGTAACAACTAAGTCTTACGAAATTTAACTAAGAATAATTTAACAAAATAACGATAAAAGTGTAATATTTTGTACCTACTTTGTAAGCCGTTTCTGTCAATAAATGTTTTTCTTTCATAACATTTTTAAACGCGGTTATTACGTTTGGTAAATCTACAAGTTAATTTACGGCAACATTCAATAACATTCTGAGTAGGTTTTACTCGATGACGCCTTTTTCTAAACGAAATAATCGCAAGCTCTTTGAAGTCCGGAACCGGCAGTTAGAGTACACGTTAGTTGGTAAGACTAAGGTGTCGGCGTGACGTGTTAGGTATCGTGGTTGGAGGCCAGCGCGGGTCCGAGCCGCGAGCCTCAGGTTTAACGGCCGGCCGCCCGCCTGTCTGGGCGTTCACCCGGGGCCCGGCGCGGGGGCGAAACGTGCGCGAAAACCGCGCGCGCGCCGTTATCACAACGATACTAACACTAACACCGCGCCTAAACGCTTACATCTCTTTCTATGCGTACGCCGCTGTGAGGGATAGAATACTGATTGCTATCTATCGGCTTTGTTTATGCTTTTCAGACGTCATCCGCGTGAATCCCACGCGAGATAACAGACAAGCTTTCTTCATGTGTTGACGTGCCTTATGATGTTATTTTATAGAAATATTTGAAATATGTTACAATGTTTTTATTAGTTTACGACGTGAAAACCCGTGAAAAAAAACCGGGTGAAATTTGATTCATAATAAAAACAATAGTTTTGCGAAACGTCAACGACGGACGATGAAACGGAACGGAATTTTATTTTGTGGTAATTTTAATTAAATAATAGGAAAAATTATACCCAGATTTTTTGTCATAGTAAATAAATTACTAAAACTCGCAATGTCATGTTTCTTTAATAATTAACCTACGTGCATGATTATAAGAAAAATAGTTTTTATTGAAAAAAAAACAATTTATTACGGTTTAGTACCTATGTAGCTACCATAGAATCACTTTTTATTATTGAATCATCTGGTATTCAAATAAAACATTTCAATTACAAATCACAAAAAAAATGCCAGTTAATGAGCAAATGTTTTATTCATTAGTTCCAAGTTATTATTGTTATGTTCGATTAATTCCTAGTAACTGTCAGTAATTCATCAAATAAATCACAACAAACGATAATACTGACATTATTTGCACAATATCACCCGTGACCAGTTCAATGTTCAAAGCAGCGTTAATCAAAGAAAGAAGGCCATTTCGAAAGTTCAGTTTTTGAGGAAAATTAAATTACAAATCTGTAAAAATAACCCGTAAAAATAAGTAATTATATATTCAAGAAGGTTAAAATAATTTAAGAGTTCTTTATAATAAATAATATACATTTTACTAGTAAACTATGGACCTACCCAGTTAAGTCGAACTTTGCTATAATTTTCGCGTTAGTTAAGTATGCTAATGACGTGAATGTTGAGTTGGTTACGCTTTCGCGCCTTACTACTTAACGTTATCAGGACACTGTTTCAAGATAAATCTTCAGTTCAGAAACCAAAACATTTATATAAGGAAATTACTTAGGTGTAAGATTATACCATATTACAAACGGAAGCGCGATCCCTGGCTAGTTTAGCGCGCAAGCTAAACTAGCCAGGGATCGCGTAAATCTTTATAAACTCTAAAGATAAACCTTGAAGTAAAATAGGTACCTATGTAACTATACCTTCGCCGTCGAGACTTTGCGTTCCTGACACATCGCGATTGAACTGACAACGTAACTTTGTAATGGCGTTGCAGTTACGATAAAAATATTTTTGCTGTTTGTTTACCGTTTTAACAATTGATGAGCATTAAATCTACATTATTATATCAATAATCAATGAATCTAATAATTTTGTGCCAAACTGAGTGTAAAATAACTTGGTAAACAATATTTTTCTAAATCTGCGTAATAATATTGCCATAATATTGCGCTATTACAAGGTTATGTCAGTGCTTTATATTTGTAGGTAGTGCTGTGCTAAAAATATCAGGCAACAACAGTATCGTTATCTGTTACAGTTATATTTAAAAAAGAATACGTTTAAGAATTGGAAAATAATGGACTATAAGATTTTATTAAATATAAGAATAAAACTACGACCAAACCGAACGCGCGAAAGAAAGTGGCATTTTTATATTTGTGTTTAAAATAATAACCCCAAATGGCGTTATGGGCCGCCATTTTGTGACGCTAAAACAGTCGGTTTCCACTTAAATTACTAAAATATAAATATTAAATGATTCCGCCAATTTAAAACGAAAATAATCTTAAAAATAACGCGGCGGTTCATTTTGGAGGAACGGTTACGAACTCATTATGTTGTGCCCATCACTAACGTGTCAAACTGACATGTGTCCTAAACGTATTCTTATCGCGTTCAAACTATAACCTACAGACAGACCCCTCAACGCCCTATAACCGGTGAGCTGTGAAGCGCTGGCTTAGAAGTGAATTTCCGAGTTCATAAAGATTTGCGCGATCTCTACTACTTACCGAATTTTAGTGTGTCTGTGTGGGTCTAGATTAGTGCAAATGGTGCAAGTGGCCGTGGAAGGTCCACGTGCAAACGCCCGGTCAATGACGCTGAGGCCCGATGGGGTTGAGCACCACCAACAGACCAACCCAAATTGAGCTTTGTATTAGTCATACATAATAATAGATTGCAAAGCTACCAGCTTAAGATACTGAGGCCAGATTGTTTTCGTCAAGGAACCAGTTTCAGGCAATATATTCCAACGACACGAAGATCCGACAGCACTCGATCAAGAGGCTAAACTTATTCGGCGGTATCGTGTCTGTGAGTGAAACAATAAATCAATGTTTCTTAAAGAAACCGCAATATCTCGCAAGATATTGCAAAATTATTAAAACTTGTAACACAATATAGACCAGGGTTTTTAATTTTTTACAAGGAAAAAAATAGTAGTAGAATGAAACCCATTAGAAAAGGAGGGGAATATGGTAAAAATGAAAGGAAAAATAAATTACGGTCGATCTGAGTTCGGGAAGTGGGAGGGGGTGGGCTTTTAAGGGGAGAAAATGGTTTATCTCGATTTGCGGTGAAACTACAAGTCCTATGAAAAAAAGTTATATGGCAAAGTTGTAGGTAATAAAACGATTAACAACTTTTAATTCACAACTTTTATACATAGCCTCAAAACTTATGTGAAAAATTCAAATAACCAAGTTTTTTGTTTTTTTAATTTATCTTTTTCAAAAATTGTTATTTTTCTACGAAATTTGGTGAAAACTTGCCTATTTATGTCCCAAATACACTGTGATTTATTTGATTGAAAATATTATTGTTTTCACCTTATTTTGACTTAATTTTCAAAAATATAGACTAATTTTCAATCGAAAATTCACGTGTCAAAATATTAGCTTTTTTATAAAAATCGGTGTGCTTTATGTTCATTGAAATCTCTATTTTCTGATAGTTAAAAAAAATATATACATTACCATAGTAAATATTCTCAGAAAATGCACAAAACCGAAACAAAAATTTGTATCATTAGGTACAATTGCATCATAAAAATGTGATTTTGTCTTTTCAGACTATATTATAATAATAATAATATAATAATCTGTTTGTATAATGTGCAATAAGTCGGATTATAAGCAATTATATGAAATAAAAATTGCAAGAATCACATTTTTATGATGCAATTGTACATAATGATACAAATTTTGTTTCGGTGTTTTGCATTTTCTGAGAAAATTTACTATGGTAATGTATATATTTTTCTTAACCATCAAAAAATAGAGATTTCAATGAACAAACAACATACCGATTTTTATAAAAAAGCTAATATTTTGACACGTGAATTTTCGATTGAAAATTGGTCTTTTTTTTTAGTAATTAAGTCAAAATAAGGTGAAAAAATTAATATTTTTAATCAAATAAATTATAGTGTGTTTGGAGCATAAATAGGTAAGTTTTCACCAAATTTCGTAGAAAATAAAATGTTTTTGAAAAAGATAGAAATAAAAAACCAAAAACTTAGTTATTTGAATTTTTCACATACATTTTGACGTTATGTATAAAAGTTATCAATTAAAAGTTGTAGATCGTTTTATTACCTACAACTTTGCCATATAACTTTTTTTCATAGAACTAGTAGTTTCACCGCAAATCGAGATAAACCATTTTCTCCCCTTAAAAGCCCACCCCCTCCCACTTCCCGAACTCAGATCGACCGTAATTTATTTTTCCTTCCATTTTTATCATATTCCCCTCCTTTTCTAATGGGTTTCATTCTACTACTATTTTTTTCCTTATTTGACCATTTTTGAAGCTAACTGCACTGGTCTAATAATGAACCACGTCATTATGATTCCGGGCCGAGGCTAAAGTTTGCGACCACTCGTCGCTTTAGGTTATCCATTAAACGTCAACTTAGTTTGGTCTCGAACGAAAAGTCTTGAACAGGAAGTCAGCTAAGGGCAATGAACACCGGTAGTGTGAAGGTCGAAAAATAAATGAGCGTATATAGCTATGCCTACATGAATAAAATATATTGCGAATGGATATGTTACTAAGGAAAAATATCAGGATAATACCGCCACATTAAAGAGTCGTAGAATCCGACAAGTAAAGAAGTTCTTAATAAAAAAACGCTTCAACTTTCACAACATAAGTAGCTACCTAGAAAATCAATAAGGTCATCAAACTGAGATGACTAGACAAGCTTACAATTTCATTGGGAACGTCATACGTATGATTCGTATGGTAACCGTTAAGCCTTGCTTTCCATAGTCATTCAATTATTAAAATAACAGCACCGTTGGCTCGCGCAAAAACCTTACCGGTCGGTCGATGACACTGTGAGGCATTTTAGGGCTGGCTCATTGGAAATTTTTGGTAGGTAGATTATACTTTTGGAATAAAACAAATTGTGAGATGCTTAATCTAGTCATTACTTATTTACTTATAAATTCCTTTAACAATTTAGTTATAAAAAAATTGGCAAGTACTGTAAGTGCTTAATATTTTTATCAACACCCAGATTCTGCGACAGTAATTTCCTTCGAAGACAGTCTACTTTTAGTCGATCTAGCTAGTAGATCGACGATTTTGCGACTGCAACGCGATATCGCGATTAGTACAGAGCCGGTATCTGGATCGCGAGTTCTCGCACCTTCTACGCTGGATTTCGTTGGTTGTAGAACTTTTAGTGTAGCTGATCAATTGATAATTGACAATTATTAGCTTTTAACTACACAGCTAACTTGCCGATATAAAAAAGCTAGTCTTCTATACTGTGACCCTAAAATATAAATTTTCCAAAAGCCTTAGTCAGAGCGTCGACCTCTTTCGCGTTGCTTGCTGATTTCATTAATTAGTTCAGACAAGCATGTACAGCGGAGGTGTTTTGAAGTGGGGCGACATGAATAGCGGTTCGGAACTTTTCATTAATTAAAATGCTAATTTTCAGGCTCAATAAAGTTATTTACTAAATACTCGACTCAACTCTTTGAACGAAGATTTAAGGGTACATACAGCAACTAAATACGATAGTTTTCTAGAAGTAAGTGACAGCCTTTTTGGACAACGATTGATAATTTTATTTGGAAGAAATCCATGCCGTGTTCATTAAGAAATAAGTCATTTGAATGCAACTTGCCCTAGTGCGATCAGGCCGCTAGTTAATTAAATTTACATAGGGCAACAGATACATAAATAAATAATTGGAAATGGACACGCATCGTACCCGTGTTGGCATGGCAAACAAGTGCTTTGTACTTCGATTCCTTAATGCACTTTGCCACCAGCGTTTCTGTGGCTGATTGATAGACAAGTAACTAACTTTAATTGAGTCTAACATAAAGAATTTAGTGAATTTAAAAAGACAAACCCGTTAATTTTAAAAAATTATTTTTTCCTTTGTCTATTTTGTACCAATCAACTTAAAGAAAATTTTGTTAAGAGTTATACTTGAATACATTATTACTTGATAAGTTTGTCAAGCAACTGTATACTGGAACAGTAACGTTACACTAGACTAAATCATATTTATTCTACACTGGCACTCTTTCGCCTGTAAATGACGACAACAGTTTATGGTAACTGCACCTTCAATTTACGATATCTTCAAGTTTGAATCACCTGAGAACCAATTAATAACAACGCATTTTCACCTTGCAGAATGCGTCCAGAAATTTCGGCGGTGGCCGCATAAATCGGTGTTCCGCATTCCAATGTGAAATTCATTCACGACTGGTAAAGTTGTCTAGACTGTGTGTCGGTGAAAGGTGACCATTCACCGGCCGGCGGCTGTCTTATGGGCTTCAAAGATTCCACACAGCTGGTCTGAGAAATACTTTGGCTTACTTACGAGCAGGGCCATTATATTATTTTTTAAACAAAGACTATTACTCAATAACGTAAACAAGAAAATTTAGCGATATACCCATCGCTAAATTGAATGGAAATTCAGGTTAGGGATAAACCCAATAAAAAATATATATTTGGTCATTACTCTGTAGCAACATATAGTTTTGCTAGCAAATAATGTATTAAGCTAGGGTGGGTTTTAATGTTTGAATTTATTATTTTCCAATCGCGATATAATCAACGTGAGTACGTTATACAAAATGTACCCAATAAACTTTTAATGACAGTGCATCGCGGTACCGTGTGGCCGGTTTACGCATAGCAACTATATTCAGAAAATGAATGAAAGTTGATATCGCCGGCCGCCGGATAAAATAAGCGATTGTTCCGGTACTAACGAGCGCCCACAAATATTTGGGTCTCGCCGCGTGAAATTCGCTGCGAGTTGTTGCTTTTGCAGTCTTAAATATCTTCTCACTTTCTGAAAACGAAGGGCAGCTTCTCCATTTCAAGCAAATTTTAATTTTTAAAGTGAATTCCTTTAACAGAAATTCACCCTCAATTAATTCAGCTAAAATTTTGTTTAATCGGCCATCCTTAGATGAATTAGCATGTTTTATTTAGAATTCATGAACTCCAAGGAAGTTGTTACGGATTTGTCAGATATCTTCTCCTGTTATCCTTATATGCATGTTATATTCTCGTTATCAATCTGGTTGCGGGGAAAACCTTAATGATTATATAAGGAAAGAGTTGTAGCATAACAACAGACTTCTAAAAACACGAACCAATTCATACAAAAGTCCAGATTATAACGAATTGATTTAATGTTTATCGAATTCAAAAAGGTGCGAACTTTATCCTTGTATAGGCTACAGACCACCCGAAAAATGATTTTGATTGTTGCTACGGATCGAAAACCGGTCATGCCCCGGATTTCTGAGAAACTAGGTATTAAGAGCAGGTACCTTGTTTTATTTTATTTTAGAACCGGGCGATGCACCGAACTCAATCGGAGTGCCAACAGCCAAGAGCGTGGGAGCTAAAAGCATTGAGGCCAAAAACTTCTGCAGTACTGGTTGATTCACATAAATGTGTTTTATAGGGTCAGATTCCAATATTGAATATTGGCATATGCCAAGAAGGCCATAAATGTAAAGCAATTTAATTGTTATCCTATTCTTAAGGCTTGAAACGAAACACCCTTTTACGTAGTTACCATTAAGCAGTTGCCGAATTTCAGTTATTCAACAAAATTTTCCTTGCTTTGTTCATTAAATAATAAAAGCTGAGCAAGATCCTTTATCCTTGATTATCTAATAAAAGCATCAATGCAAGCAACCATCCGTAAGGGCTGTCATAGAATTAGGTTAAAGGTTGGGGAGGTCACCGGCAGTGTTTGAGGTCGCGGCTTTATGGACCGATCATAATTTGCCAAAAATAAAACCCTAAATGTTCAAAAGTTTTTTTTTAAGTTATACGATGAATAACCTCTACACTTGATAACAACTTTCTTTGTAAATCAATAAAACACCTCTCTTCACACGAAACTAGTAAAATACAGACTGTATCTTTGGTATCTACTTTTGCAAAGTGAAAAAAATTGAATTGTTTATTAATAAAAATAGGAGATATCTACTGTGTGATGATTGTCAGCAAAAGTATGGGGTTTTATATTTCACAATATTGTGACATAAGTACTCAGAAATGATGAATCATGAAGGTAGAGCAAGCAGGATGCAATACTGACTGTGCATTTTTATTGAGATTTTTTTTAATGTAAGGGTTTGATATTGAATTGTGTATTTTTTAATCAAGATAGAGCATTTCAGGCTTGATAGGATATTTGTAGTCATTCCATGCAGGGAACATTTTAGATGAGCCCTATCAGGATAAAAAATAATATGTTTACTTACACAAGAACATAAAGTTTAATGCTGTTTTGTTATTATTAATTCTAACTTTCAACGATGATTTTCTTTCTTTCTTTAAATAAATATTTAATAAAAAATAGACTATTTAAAGGTGACAGGCAAAACAGGTCAAACAGAATTATGGTTATGAAGCAAAAATACTTTATCAACAGCTACTCTTTAGGTTGAACCAACGGAGGGCTGTGTGCACTGAATGTTACAACCCTTTGGATCTACTGTAAGAGGTGATGAATTGGAAAATTACATTGTGACCCAAAGACCCATGCACTGTTGATGTCTTTGATGAATGTATGGTACATTGGAGATGTAACATACTTTATTGGCATATAGTTCAGCCTATTTAGGTATATTTTTACATGACTTGGAATAAAATATATATAACTAAAGTATTTGGCAACTTGTAAATCTTATTGCAATAAGTACTTGTATGTTCTTTACTTATCATACTTGTTAATTTTGTAATTTAAAATTACTTTTGAGTATTTGAGTCTTTTGTTTTGTTATTTTATGAATCGGATTGTCCAAATATATGAAGGTAAGTAAATATTTTTTACAAAACTGAAAAAGGTATCGGCATAAGTTTTAAAATTAGGTGACCTTGATAACTTGTGATATTTTGTGACAGTATTTTAAGTTAATATTACAAATTATACTTACATTTGTTTTTAGCGTTTTCATCCATAAGCATGTTGAAGTGGTGGTGCCTATTCCACGCAGCCATTTTGCCTTCGCTCGGAGCCCCAAGAAGCACTAGGGCCGCCCCCGCGGGCCCAACCCCGTGTAGGGGCTCCAGTGTCCTCAGTGCACTATACTTTGTTAAACACTCATAGCCCAGCACAATATTATGGTATCACACACTCAAACGAAGCTATGCCTCCGGCGGCGGTGTCATCGGCGGTCGGGCGCGCACATGCCTTGCACTTCCGCCGTCACTGTCCACGCACTTCTGCACACGCAGGTAAACAAGCCAACGGCACCCGCGGTGATTCACCCCGCTCTGCACTCGACCTGTGTCGCCCGAATAAACCCAAACACGACACGCGTAAGCTATATGCACCGCACGCACTTATCCCGGACGAATATTATTTATAAACACAAAAAGAAAAGCTTATTCACTGATCGAAATAATTCACACGACACGAGCGAGCGAGACGCGCGGCGCGGTCGTCCTGCCTCGATCCAATCCACCTCTTCGAATCGAATTCGCGAACAAAATAATAACAAATGTGCATGAGATACTTGCTATATCATGTGCACGTGGGTTGCGTCATTGATTATAAGTATGAAATGTTGAGTAATCTATTATTTGACGAGTAAGATACAAAAACTGCGGCGGAAAATCTTGGAATACACTGTCGTGAGGCAGGAGCAAATATAAAATCCAATGAAATGCGAACTACACCTTAGAACACACCAGTATCAAAAGTGATCGACAATAAATGTCTCAAGATTATTATTCACTGATCCACATCTAAATGCACTATATGTAAACAAAACACGGCCCGTAATGCATTCATGTAGCAACAATTCGGAGCAATAATCCCAAACGCGTCGATCAAGCGCGACAAATAGGACAAAACATGGCAGACAAACGAAAAGCACACGAAGTTTGTCTATGGTCTTTAAAATTTTTTTAGGCACGCACGTCCATTTTTGAGACGTTCCATTACTGTAAATGATTGTGAGAAATACTGTTAAATTAATAAGTTTTTCTGCATACAATCACTTATAAACACTGGAAACATAACATTTTCAAATTAAATAAACTGCATTATACTGACTATTTATATAATTTCAACAATAAATTGCAATTCCGAGAGGGAGAAATTACAAATCCAAGAATAAGTAGATTGTTTAGATTCATACATGCGTAGAATGAGACGTATTAAAGCGTGGGACCATAGACAAATATAGTTGGTATTGCCACCAGCCATCAACGGTACCGAGTATGTGGAATAAGTAAAGTAAGTAAATCTTTATGAAAGGATATTTAGTATAGAATATAATAATAGGTATTTCAATTTTTAATGGGTCATTCATATTGAGATAAACGGGCAATACACGAACCTTATTTACGGAGACTTTTGATCAACCGTTTCGTCCCAGAACGAGGGACTTCATCAGGATCAAGGACACTGCAAGGACGCGGATCACGACCGCTCGCCGGTCCGACGTCTGTCAGTTCTCTAGATCAGAAATTGTTTATTATGTTATATCGGTCTACTAATGAATGCAAATTGAAAAAATATTCGAATCAGTCATTATTACATTAAATAGAAAACAACATTGAAAAAAATTATAATGTTGTTCAACGATGTTGTTTTTTTTTTATCTTCAAATGTTACCAAATATATGGCCTGATTTAAGGATCTTAGGGACTGATACACTCGCTAAACTGATACAGTTTGGTAATGAATTAAAATTATACACAGTTGTTACATTTGATTTATTTGCAAACACAAAAACATTTACATTTTAAATTTTAAAAACATTGCACCTTCGTAACCAAGTTAAAATAAGAAGACAAATATTTTGAAAGAAAAACTTTAAACAGGTTAGGTACATACTTCAATATTCAAATTAAAATTTTGTAATCTAGTAAGTATTCAAACCTAACTATTTACTAGGTAGGTACAATGAGATCTTACCTTTATGATATACCTCTGTATAGTTATAGTAATTCCTAAAGTGATCATTTATTTAAAAATATGAAAAAAATGCGAAATAGTTCAACAAAAAACAAAATTTAATAATTAACATAATGTCTATACAAAACAGATTTTGTAACAAGGTAATTTAAAAGTTATTTTAAAATCTAGTTACCGAAAAACGTTTGAGGCATCTTAAACCTGTCATCAAAAAATCTGATAAAAACTAGGTAATATACTATTCCCTAAATTTGCTTTTTGAGAAAGCAACAAAAAATCACAGAGGTAAATTTGTGCTCTGCAGCGGCAGCACTTTTACCGATTGTAAGATTTTCTTTCTCTTTCTCTCTAGGGATGTGCACTCGGCTGTTTAATTTGTAATCGGAAACTTATATAATTATTACGGCAGCATGAGTAAAACATTTTTAATTGAAAAAATATGCAAAATTATGAATAAAAAAGCGATACTTTATATCTTTGATGCAAAACTGAATACCATAATTTTAAAGTTAAAAAAATTCAAAGTTCAAAAGTTTTTATTGACATAAACATTACAGCTATTCATGTACAACCAATGCGTCTTATGCTAAATAATAATATCATAAAAAAGTGGCCAAGTGCGTGTCGGACTGGCCCTAGGCTTCCGCAGCAACTATTTATATGAAATAGTTTATGACGTATTATAAAAAAACTACTTGATAGATTTCTTTCAAACCAATTTACGTTGGTAGTTTTTGTGGTAATGCACAATTTTTTTTTTAGAATTATCATCTTCTTATTTTAGAAGTTAGTAGGGGGGGGGGGATACTTTGTTTTCGACTTTGGAAGAGTCTCTCGTGCAAACTATTTAGTTTAGATATAAATGATGTTAGAAACCATAAGATGATTTTTAAAGACCTATTCACAGATATCCCACACGTATTGGTTCGATGAAATTTTATTTTTAAAGTTTTGGTTCTAAGTATGGGGACCCCCAAATGTAATTAATTTTTTTTAAATTTTCTAATGAAATCTTAGTGCGGTTTAAGGAATACATCTAACCTACCAAATTTCAGCTTTATAGCTCTTATGGAACGGACGGACATGACGAATCTATACGGGTTCCGTTTTTGCCATTTGGCTACGGAACCCTAAAAAGAAAATTACAGTTATAAAAATTATGGTAACACTTAAAGTTTAATATTGCTTAGATCATACAATTACTTAGTAGACGTAACATATTTCTTAATGTTTAATTACTATCTTATATTAATAGGAACTATAAAAAGTATACAAAGTATTAAGATTAACCATAAACATCAAACGGTTGTTAAAATAGCAGATTCATTAATTATTTGTTTAGGATTAAGAATACTGTCAAAACTGAACTAAGTGAATCCATCACAAAAACCTGGCTATGTACGTTTATTTATTTTAGGACTGGAGGAAAAACATGAACTAAGTGAATCCATCACAAAAACCTGGCTATGTACGTTTATTTTGGGACTGGAGGAAAAAATAGCATACACAGATGTAGAAAATCATTAAAAATATTGCACATCCGCTCAGCACTGTCACATCACTATTCGTCAGCGTGAATTTAGAAGGGAAAAATACGTGAACGTGTTGAAACTTGAAGAAACTAACAAACAAAATATATTTTAATTTTTTGCATTGCTAGGCATAAATAGTAACGTAGAACTTATGTAATTTCATATATAAGAGAGATAAAAAGGATTGGTTTGTTGTGCTGTGTTGTCCCTGCTTCTCCTTGTGCAGAACAGCAAGATTTGTCATCTGCGTCATTCATTATAACCTCATACAAAGGAATAAGAATTTTTACGTAAAGTATATAATTAATTTATCAAAGTGGCATTCTCAAGAGGAGGGCCAAACAGGATGCCCAAGCGTGGCGGTCGTCCTAAAAATTGGAAAGCTGAAGGGGATCATTTTGGTGAGTTTTCAATTCTCAGTAATGTAGAATATTTATTGGGTAATATTTTCCTAACCAATTTCGTAATCATTTCAACAGAACATGATGATAGAGCATTCAACTCCACACGTCGCCGTGTTAGTTTCAAACCTGGGACAAACAAAGGAAAGAATAAGTTCAACAAAGCTTGGAGTGATCCAAAACTGCTTCTTGATGATGATATTGACATGGGAGCTCAAGGTGGCCAAGGCCAAGGGGGAGGCAATCGCAGAGGTGCTTTCAGAGGCCGAGGAGGCCGCCTCATCTCACAAGCTCCAAGAAATAATGCACCGAGAAAGAAATTTACTGTCGGCATGCTGCCATGGTATCAAGTGATTGTGCCTTACGGAGCTAAACATGAGAAGGATGTCATACTGAAAACACTGCTCAGTGTTGTGACCCCTGATATTTTCATACCACACTACTACAGAGTTAATGGCAATGCAGCCATATTTTATGTTGATGATGCAAAGATGGCCGAAAAATTGTTCAATGCAGACAGGAAAATTACCATGTCCGATGGCTTCAAACTTGTGGTGATTGTTAGAAATGCTGTTCCAAATGTAGTTGTTGATGAAGATATGAAAGAAAAAATGAAATTGACTATGGCCAAGAGATATAATGCCACAACTAAAGCTTTGGACTTGACTAAATTCCATGCTGATCCAGGTAAAATACCATATTTACTTTACATTACATTCCTTAAATACTTAATTTATAACTCTTCATACTAACTTGTGTTTGGATGACATTGCTATTACCTTAATTATTTTCAAGCAAATAATGGTATGGATTTATGTTTGTACCAACAGAAAATATAAAATTTTCTCAAAAAACTTCTCAACAAATAAGTTAATAAACAGGTTTTTATCTGTGCAAGGCCATAATGGGCTAGGGATTGCATTTCCAATTAATATTTCAAACCAAACATTTCCAGATCTAGTGGACTTATTCTGTGCCTTATTCAGGCCTGCAATAATGTTGGAGGCTATCTCCATAATATCACAGAACATTCCGGACATTGAAGCTCTAAACCTCAATGACAACAAACTCCACGGAATAGAGCATTTGAAGGCGCTGGCAACAAGCTTCAAAAATTTGAAAATTCTGTACATGGGCGATAATAGGGTAAGCATCCATATCAGTCTGTAAGCACTGGTGAATACCCAAACACCATTATCTTATCATTATTTTGATATAGTGTGATTTGTGTCTGCAGTCTGCCTAACTAGTTAAGAGGTTTACATAAAGAAATCTCAGATGAATGGGTAACCTAACTAAGGTACAGACAATTTATCATTATTATGATGATGAATGTGCTTTTTTTACAGATTCCATTCCTTGGTTCTCTGGACCCCCTGAAGCAACTCCCTCTAGTGGAACTGTACCTGAACGGAAACCCATGCGTGAAAAGGTTTAGTGATCACGAAATCTATGTCAGGTAATGTTCTTGTGAAAAATGGTTGGACACCAATGTGAAACTTACCTACTGAATAAGTACTGTTTGTTTGAATGTAGATTCATCTTCAAACTTGATTTAAAGAAACAAACTGAAAACTGAAGAAATCAATCTTACTCGTCAAATAACTTCCTGGTTCTGAAGACAATCTATATTCAGTAATAGCCAAGTTTATTATTATTTGAACAAAATAGAGAATTGTATATTGATTATGATATTACCTAGAAATATCAATACTATGTGGCTAATTATATATCAATGATTTATCTAAAGTACTTGTGTATATATCTTAGCTGTTAGAACAAAAATTGTATTTATGATATTACTAAAGATTTGTAATTTCATTGATATGCCATGTCTATTTAATTAGGTTCTTCTTGATTTCATCCAAGTCAAAATTGTTAAAAAGCTTAAACATGTTCGAAATGGCTTGCTGAATTTAATTACTCCATTAGTTGTATCTTGGACTTAAACACTTGATGTATCAGTCACTTAGATAAGGAGTTTGCCAATGCTAAATCTAAACTATCTCATCTTGAATGTTAAACAAGGGCCTGTTTCAGGTTATAGATAAAACTTATATACTATATATATAAACTTATACGATAGTTATCTGATAGATATCACAACCAAAATTTGTAGTTTATTGGGCACTTGATTGGCTATCTGGAACTTAGTTTATCATAACAGATAGCCAATCTGGCACTTTATCTGTAACTACAGGCCCTAAAACTTGCATTAACTACAATATAACCACTTTATCTGGGAAATATATTTTTAAATTTTAGATTTGGAATTGGCATGTGTGGTGTAATTCAAGAAAAAAATATTAAGCTTTTATTCCGAGAATTATGTATGTATGAAACATAATGCTTTACTTTGAATTAAAAATGAAAATGTTTTATTTTTGATTCAGGGTCTTTAGCAAGATCTATTCAAAGCATGCCAAAAACATGGATTAAGTTTTGATATTAAAGTCGGAAGTTGAGCTAAAATATTACAATTTTCAAATATTATTCAATTATAAGTTAGTGATGCCATAAACAATAGAACTACCACTATTTTTACCTTGTTTTTTTGTAAGAGATACCACAAATTACCTGTTTATGTGTATCAAGTTTGTGCTAAACAGATGGTTTGGTGGCAGTTTATGGCGTCACAAGAAGCGACATCTAGTTTCAACTGTGGAACTAGATATCCTGAAGCTAACATCCCTTTGTGAGTTTTTCAGAGGGTCTTGACATCTGTTGCTATGTTATTTCTTTCTCCAGCGAGGTCCGGAAGAAGTTTCCTAAACTGGTGAAATTGGTGAGTCTTACATAATCACCCCTATTATTGCTGGGACACAGAGACTTCTCTCTATTGAGAGAGATTAGGCCTTCACCACGCTGACCAAGTGCGGGTTGGTGAATGACACAACATGTCCTTCAATATTTTCAAAGTTCTTAAATCATGGCGATTTCCTTACGATGTTTGCCTTCACCGTTAGAGCACGTGTTTTGAAAGCACACATAATTTTTCAAGAAAATCAGGGGTGCGCGGCGGAGTGAACCGACGCGCTTCGGAATGAGAGAGGAGTGTGCTCCCACTCTTACCACTTAGCCAGTTTGGTGATTTAAAATGAAAAAGAAATACTATGCATATTTTTCTGTATTATAATTTATTCTGCATTGCACAGATTCTTCAGCTTCATACGCACACATGGCTTGTGAGATGTTTGTTTATGGTGACGATACTATTAATCGACTTATTATGTTTTTACATATTGTATGAAAAAATAAAACTACAAATTTTGGTACAAATATCTGTCAGATAACTATCTGAAGCTTTAGGCTGCGGCCAAACCTGCGCGACCAAAGCGACTGCGAAGCGGGAGCGTCTACCGCGCGACGGACGCTACCATATACATCTATGGCGCTTTGCACACCTACGCGACCGCATCGCGGGACGGCCGTGTCAAACTGACATGTGTCCTAAACGCATTGTCACAGCGGCGGAAATATAGTTTCGCTTTGCAGACGCTCCCGCATCGCGTCCCGCGTCCCGCTTTACTGACGCGCAGGTTTGGCCTCAGCTTTATCTGTAACCGGTGTAAGTGGCCTATAATGTTATCTCAATTAATGTTATCTCCTAATAATATAGGACGGCGTGGAGCTCCCACCAGCGATCGGTTTCGACGTGTCAGAGGACGTGGCGCTTCCGCCGCGACAACAGTCCTTCCTCGTCGACGCCGCTGGACAAACCCTCGTGAGGTAAGAAGGATAGATAGAGATGATAGAATATGCTTTGTTGTACACCACAAAAACAGAAACACACAATACAAACTTAAGACTAAAACATTTGGAGTACAGTGGGCGGTCTTATCGCTGTGAGCGATTTCTTCCAGGCAACCTATAAAAGAAGAAGGAGGAAAGTAAATAGGGAAAATTTGAGAACCCGCAGGTAAAAATGAGTTGGTACAATTTTAAGGCTGGCACTAAGCGGCTAAAGGAGAAAGTGGCCTAACCACTATAATAGATTTCGTAGAAGAAATATAGGTAAAAATTGTAAACAAATGCTTGAAATACTATCTTTCCACAAGTAATCTGCACTGATGATGAACTGACCCACTCGCTTTATTCCCATATTTTTCACCTTTTAAATTAAACCTTCAATGGGCTAGAATGACTGCTGTAAAATCAAATCGGCCAAACCGTTATAAAATTACAACGAAATGTGTCATTGATTTTTATACATATTGTTGTAATGAACTTACTAAATACTATTTGTTTTCAGGGATTTCCTCACGCAATACTTCGCGATCTACGATTCTGAATCGCGACAGGCGTTGCTCGAGGCGTACCACGAACACGCTTCGCTCTCGATGGCGGCCACCTACCTGACCGCGGAACGCGATATGAGGAACAATAGCCTGGCTAAGTAAGTTATTTTTAGAAAACAAGTGGTTTCCACGCGGCTTCGCTCGCTTTCTATACTCACCTTATAACCTTCCCTGGACTACTGCGAACATTTCAAGATGAATTTAAGCAAAATCCCGAGATTTAGTGAGACTAACGATCAGCAATTGCTTTATATAAAAAATGGTATGGGAATAATTACAAGATCACAACGCAACTTTGGACCTCGAGAGGGAGTCGAACACACGCCACCAGTTTAGCCCTGGTTTGCGCTAACCACATCGCTATCGAGGAGTTACGTAATTTTTCCATACCATTTTCTAATGATTTAGAAAAACTTAAGTGTCACACCGTGTCGTAGATACGAGTATACTCTATGTAGGTAACAAATTATTATTATAACTGGATAAACTGGGTCTAAATAAGAATAAGAATTTGATTTAAACTTTTTAAGTAACATGAAAATCGGACCTATTTATATTAAACTAGGTATAAACTTATACTAAACTAACTTATTTCTATGTTGTATAAATATAAAAAAAGTGTAAAATAATCATAATGTTGTCAGGTTAAACAGCTACATCTCCCAGAGCCGCAACCTGCTGCGTATAACGGAGCGCGAGTCGCGGCGCCGCTACCTGCGCGCCGGCCGCCTGCAGGTCGTCTCCTTCCTCTCCGACCTGCCCAAGACCACGCACGACCTCATGGGCTTCGCGGTGGATCTGCTCGTCTTCACTGTAAGCGTCATCATTACAACCATATATCATACAAACCTTACATTGCACAGCCACTGAAGAGGCTTGGCAAAAGAGACAGGGCTGACAGGGCTAAGGCACCATATTGATGCGGTAGCACGGTCTTCATCCTCAGATATGCTGAAACAAATCTGTAAGAAACCAAAGGTCTTACTCCGCTACATCAAGGAGTTAGGCTGCTTAGGGCCGACTTAGGCAAGACACACAACCACTGAAGAGGCTAGAAAAGAGACAGGGCTAAGGCACCGGTCCTACATCCTTGATGTATTTAATCCTTGATATCACTGTTAGCTCCCACAATCGAGAGTTGGGTATAGGATATTTTTGGGCGTCTCATCGAAACGAAGCTACTCACGTAAAATTTGCTTGATAGTCATCAAGTGCTAACCATGGTCCATGGATCCTGGACTACAATGTGATAATTTTTAAACTGTATTTTTTTTTATTTCTGACAAATAAAACCTTGCTTTCTTCACGGTGCCACTGAAAACCAGCGCTGTGACAATATAATATTGCCACAGCTTTGAAGCTGAGCTGGCAACCGATTTGTGTCCCTTACGTTACGTTCAACGCCTAATGTTATTTTTTTTATGAGCCTAATGTCTAGCGGCTAGACATTAGGCTCATAAAAGCTAGAGCTAGGACATTTCCTCCAAAAATTAGGACATTAGGCTAGAGTCTAGCTAGACTCTAGCTAGACCTATTGTCCTAATTTTTGGAAGAAATTGGGGGAGGCCTTTGCCCAGCAGTGGGACACATTAGGCTCATAAAAAAAATGTTATTTATACACAAATAATATTTTTCTTTCTTTCTTTATATCATATTGATTCAACGTTTTTCTCTTCCAGCCATCAATGTTTTTTGTACACAAATAATATTTTTCTTTCTTTTTTCTTTATATCATATTAATTCAACGTTTTCCTCTTCCAGCCATCAATGATAGTCCTGACGATGAACGGCGTGTTCAAGGAGACGTCTGTGCCGGGCTCGCCCACGCGCTCGTTCCACCGCACCTTCGTGATCGTGCCCAACGCGACCGGCGGCTTCTCCGTCATGAACGATATGCTGTTTATAACCAACACCACCAAAGACCAGGTCAGTGCTATGCAATGTTCCTCTCAGAAGGGATAGAGTTTACTAACCTAACCTGACCCATACTCATTACTAGGCATGGGTTCCTATAATAGAACCGATAAAGCTCTTGAGAAACTGCAAGTGGCGCTGTAGTTAGTTTACCTGCTTGTTTTGCGGGCGAAGGTCCGCCTGCGACGCAAGAGGTTGTGGGTTCGATGCCCAAAATAGTGTATGTATATACAAAATAGCGTAATGCACAGGTTAATCGGAATCTTATAAAATAATATTTAAACTAATTTGCAAAAACAACTATAGTCACATTCAGGAATGAAGACATTTTTTGTAAACAAATAAATGTCATGAGATGTCACTGTCATAATGACAAGTCAGGGGTGGACACCACCTTTTTTCCATGGATCATTATAAGTAGTAATGGCGCGCGGTTTTGGTTGTGCGTTCGATACTTAGGTTACCTAAATATTTCCGAACAAACTTACTACTTACTGCAGAACAGTGGAAAATAGGTTCATTCTAAGATGATTTAGCTACGAGATATAAGATCTACCGTGGATGTGGCATCGTCGGGACCTTGTTTCCCTGTTTCCATAAGGAAAACAACGTACAATTGCACGAGTAGCGAAAAAGTAACACATTTGACTTCGACTTATGAGAGATAAATGAAAAACACGAAATAAAATAGCGTAATGTTAAAATGTATAAACTGTTTCCATCTCCTGTGATTTATGGCAAGTCTACTACGATGATACCAGTGTCGTAAAATATTTTCTGCTACTATTTCTTCATCAATTTATAACTTTGTTCACAAAATTAAATTAAATATTATAAATAGTGCAAAACCATAGCAATTTTCTATTCTATGGATATTGATTAGAAAATAAACCCTACCATAAGTATTTATAGATATGATGTAACCTTTTATAAACTTACATATCGAAACTGTTTTTTTGATATGGTAACACCTTTGTTTACATAAAATGTCTAGATTATTGAATTCGAGTATAGCCTATGGAATAACTCCATAGGCTTGGAGCCTAGGAACTAGTAAAATCTGTACTTCAGGAGCCAGTGTGGCTTCTCCAACTTCACACTAGGTGTAATTGTGTTATTTATACAATACAATACATTACTCTTTATTGTACACAAAAACAAAAAAACACAACAAAAAATAAAGGTACATAAAAAAGTGCAACAATGGGCGGCCTTATCACTTAGAGCGATCTCTTCCAGGCAACCTTTGGATGGACACGAAATACAAGTACTAAAAGACGGAGGAGCATAAAATAATGATAAATTACATTAAAATTACTTATTATACATAACATACATAATTATATAATAATAAATACTCGATAATAAAATAAATACACATACTCATATCATACATATAAAATACATAAATATATTAAAAGAATAAAATAAATACATAACAGTTTATGATAGGAAATAGTTAAAAACAAGTTTATTAAATATAGGAAGAGATTTTGCTTTAATGATGTCTAATGGGAGACAATTCCATAATTTTGTGGCACATAGGGTATACGAAGAGTTGAAGGAATTGAAGGAGTGTTTGGGGATTTTAAGGCGCAGAGTGTCGGCTGAGCGTAAGGATCTGGAATGGGATTGGTGAAGGTACTGAAAGCGAACTTTAAGGTAATCTGGTGAAGTGGGAAGGAGAAGAATTTTGTAAAGGAGGGATAAGAAGTGCGCATCTCGGCGACGACGGATAGACAGCCACTTTAGCTTGGTGCGGAACTCCGTGACGTGATCGAATTTGCGCAACCCGAAAATGAAGCGTATGCAAAGATTTTGAAGATTTTTATCTACGAGTAACTGTATGAAATAAATGTATGTCCTATGTCTAGTATAGTAAATATGTTATCTAACATTTAAAATCTACAACCTTACTAAGAATTAGTTACCAGTAACGTATCGCTAATGATGACATATTTCCTCAGGAGGATAAGGCGTTCGCGTCCGGAGCTATCCCGGAGCCGTCCCCCGCCGCCCCCGCAGCCCCCGCCCCCGCGTCCAGCGACGACGAGGCCAAGAAGATGATGCTGGTGATGCTCGCGCAGCAGACCGGCATGAACGAACACTGGAGCATCAAGTGAGTATTTGTATATATTAACTTTGGCCCATTTGGGGTTTTATCTGAAAACCAGCATTGCCCTGTACCCTGTGCAGGGCAACACCAAGCCGAGAAAACCCGTAAAAAAAATTACTATATTATTTTAAACTAAAACGGGCAACATCGTCGTCATTATATCAGACGTCGGACATCCACTGCTGGACATAGGCCTCCCTATTATGACTTCCAGTCAATACGGTCGCTCGCGGCCTACATCCACCGAGAGCCAACCGCCTTCACCAAATCATCTGTCCAACTTGTTGGTTCACGTCCACCGCTGTATATATAAATATATAGATATTTTTTATTATACATTTAGAAAACCCAGACTTATTGCTTATATTGTTACAGTTGCTTGCAAGAAACGGGCTGGGACCTCCAACGAGCACTGTTCATCTTCAGCCAACTCCAGTCTGAAGGGAAAATACCACCCGAGGCGTTTGTGAAGTGAAACATGTTCCTGAGAGGCTGTGCCTGTACATATTAGAGAAACAAATACATTACAGTGCGTGTGTGAATGAGACATAATATAGGTGAATGTTTGAAAATATGTTTGCAAGTACGAAGACAAGAATCAAAGTGATTACTGAAAATGTTTGGAGTATTAATTGAAGATTGAAGCTGAAATAATTTAACTGCCAAAAAAATGCATTTGAACATAAAGGCATGACAGTAACTGAAAAATAATGTTGATTTGAAAGGGAAATACAAGATACTGAAGAAAAAATTAACTGCAATTTTGAACATACAAGGAGTATGAGGATTTTTATTCTATGGAATAAGAGAAGCCAGAAGACATAAGAAACCGCAGCAATTTAATATAAAAATGAAAAAAAAAATGAAATGAATAGTTCTGTTATTAATAATTTGCTCTCTTACAATATTATTTGTTAAAATAATACAAACAATATTTAAGAATTGTATAATCCTACTCTGATTTGTGAAACATTTTTATAATCAACAAAGTTTCAAGAGATTTATTGTTATTTTGTTGATTATAATTTGTAACTTGAATAGAATTTGAATTACGTACTATCATAAAAGTTGTGAGAAAAGAAAGGATAAATATCCTTTCTTTTTAGTTAAGTTTAATAAATAGTTTAGTTTAATATGTTTGTCATCAAAATTTCAGTTGTATATCCTTTTCCGTAGAAAAATGTTGTCACTTATAATATATTTTATATAGATATCCATAAAATGCTAAAACTTCATCAAAGTACACACACTCTGTTTGGAATTTGTAATAGTGTAATTGTGTTTCGTGTTTACTTACGTGAGTACTTACATGTGTTTACTTACACTGAAACAAAAAATATACAACAACATGAACACTAGTTAAAAAAAACATATTCCTCATGTTTCTCTATAATCAGTAATAACTTAAAAATCAGGCATTTTTTAGTTATTACTATTTATGTTATGTCCTATTTTGTCCTATTTCATTTATTGTCCTATGTTGCTTCAAATAAGTTTTTTGATTTACTTTTATTACATAGTTAATTACCATGAAAAAAATAAACAAGAACTAAAAAAAAATACAATTAAAAAAAACATGTAAATATTAAAATAATTGTTAATTTTTGTCGCTCAGGGTTTGGCTCACCACAGCAGAATGGATGGCAATCGTTTTGTATGTAGCAAAGACACTACAAAGGCGTTTTTTATATGGATTTTATAACCAACATGGTTGAATGCCATGGCCTACGGGCTTGAATGCGACGGAACCCTCTCAGTGACCTGTTATGGGCTAGTTGCTTATTTGGTTTGTGGAACCCTAATTGCGCCTGTTTTATTTGAACGAAGTGCTGCTTGGCTGTGGTGGTCGGGAGGGGCTTAGGAATTACATTCTGTATGCTACAATATAAGAAATAAATATTTTTTAAATAACATCCTATCTATTATTTAAAACTACCCTCTTAAACGGTTTATTAGGTTAGGTTTTCATAATATCTGTTAAGTATTTCTGATTATACAATACATACATAAAATATATTATGTGGTTATCCGTTCACGTGATAATATTATATTATTCTATTTACCTACCTACGCGATGTAGCTAATTGTAATAAGTCCTAACAGAATAATAATGTTACCGCTAAATAGTTGCATTGCACTTGCAGAAGGGCAGAAGAGTGTTTGTCTACTCTTCAAAGATCTGACCGATACAGGGTGCAATGCAATGAAATAAAATGCATTTAGGTATTGTAAAAATGTTAACTCATTTAACTCATCATCATCATCGCTTTTAAATGGAGATAAATTTCGTTGAGCCGTCGGGCGTCCACTATTGGACACACGAGTTCCGGCTAAGTTAAGGTTCCAATTGCGGTCGAACGCTGCATGCATCCGCCGCGAACCATCAGCCTTCACGATCGTCCGTTGTTTGTTGACGCTGCGTTTCCCGATCCATGGTCTTCATTCCAGAACTTTTCGGTCCCATCGGCCATCTGTTCTACGTGCTATAAGGCCTGCCCAGTGCCCAATACCACTTCAAAGAGGGAATCCGCTAGGCTAAGTCGGTGACTAAGTAACTAAAATATTATAATAATTCTGAATCTGATTTTATAATGATGATTAATTACCTATATTCACACGATGCAGTAAACGTGTGCTGAAATTATTTTATCATTCAGCTTGCGTCAAGAGTTTGCTTGCTTTGTCAATCCTGTTGAAAATTATATTTGAACAGTGATAGGCCTGTGATGGGATTTTGTTTGATAGCTGTTATCTTGTACGCTGGCGTGTAAACAAACCACTGAACCACGGTTGATTGTAACAGATTTTGTTTTTTGGCTTATTACCGCTTTGTTATAAAACGGTCAAGGATATCATCATATCACGAAGGATACATTTGAGTTGATTTAAGCTGACAGTTTTAGTATGGTTGAATAGCAAATTTAGTATCTATCAGGAATGAACTGTGCGCTTATGAAATCACAATTTGCATGTTATGGGCTTCTGGTAGGTTATTATCTACCTAGTTATTACTTTTCATACTACAAAATCAGGTTATTAACCTCTCAGAGATGCGACAAAAAAGTAGTTTTTAGCCCTCAAGGATGTCGGGTGGTGGCGCGTCGTGCGTTTTTCCCGATTTATGCACTAAAATGCTTGTATCTCATAAAATACTAGGAATTTATTTATTCTGTAAGAAGATATAGAATCTTGAATAATTACTCTTCAGTCTATTTATTATTTGTAGTTACATGCATTTTGTATTCAACTACTATTTCTTGGTTGAAAATAATGTAAACAATGGATGTAGACGCCTCAGTTTTATTTAGTTTTTTCTCTAATTCCATGGATTGTACACATGTTCTTATTGCATAAATGTTGAGAAAACACATAAAACAAAAACAAAGTAATAAAAGCACCATTTACCGGTGAAAAAAACACCTTTTCACCACTTCAAAAAAACTTCACTTACTTACTGTTGAAAGAAAGATGACCCAACAACTAGATTTCTCGGAACGATTCAAATTTCAAGCCGTCGATTCCATAGACAAACTTTAGTAAAGTGTGTTTGTTCATTCAGAATCGAATGAGACATAGATTTCAAGCCATAGTGACCCATAATGTTCAGAAATAAGGTTTAAATTGGCCTGAGGCGTCTGCCCCGCAGCGGGGCATAAGATCCCTGACGGTATAAAAATGTTACTGCCCCACCGCGGGGCAGAATATCCCTGACTGGTTAAATTTCCTTATAAATGTAACATGACATTATTACAGACACACGAAAGTTAGCACTGTAGATAGCACACGAAGACAATAACATATCGTCACAACGTTAACTAACAGCGACTTTTTCTTGGAATAAATATGAAAACAATGGAATAATTTTGAAGGAACTGATGAGAGTTTGATGGGTAATCGAATGGGTGGTCGAATATTTAGTTTCGTGTTAAGTAGGTAGGTATCATAAACAAAAGCACATCATTCTCTAACAATCGTTTTTAACGACCTTTCACTTGCTTTCATTAATATTTATGTCTATAGCAATTTTGCTACCGGGCAAAATGGGAGAATATTGTCTATAGCTCGAATAACCAGTAGATAAATAGACCTATCAAAGTTTATCTTTAACCATAAAACAATTTCCTGAGCATCATCTCGAGACCAATCGGTTAAGTTTCAATCGAGAAATGTCACATCACAATCCTATCTATACGGAAAATCTGTAACCCAGAAATTAAAGGAAATTTTTATCCCCGAGAAGCGTTCCATCAAAGTCTACCTACCTTACTTTTACCATTATCGCAGTTATCTGCCGCGAATGTGTTGTGACTTGGGACTTGAAGCCAAACATCGCTAGTCAGTGAGCGGTGTGCGGCCGAGTCAGTCGATCTGAGAGTAGTAACTGTGAGAGTGAGTGTTGTCTTCCATTGTTTTGGCAGGCAGTGGACCGAAATTGAGGTGAGAAATTTTTAAGCTAAGGGCCGTTTGTTTTATTTAAAGTTTAACCTTGAAAGAATTGTTTCATGTGATATGTTCATCGTTGCGTTTTCAAGAGCTAAGACTTTGTTAATATTTGTGACACCCCTTTAAGTTCATAAGCTAATTTTTATTCAAGGTTCGTAATAATTCAGTTTTGGCGGTGTGTGATTGGTGTGTGATTCTTAAAAATAACTAGCTTGGATCAAATAAACCTAATAACCCATCCCATAGCCACCCAAAAATCTTTGTTGTCTTCATTTAAAAGAAAGTTTTTACTAAGTAGGTACCTATGGTAAGTACCTACAATAATTTCATCAGATGATTACCTACCTATTTGCTTCTCCTTATTAATTATGAATGTATGAAAATTATATAGGTACTTACATTCAAACACGTTATTTAAGTTACCTACTGATTAAGTATCTACCTAGTTAATAGCTTCCGATGAACTTAGGCTAGCTACCTACAAGTTTTCCTTGACAAACGCAATTTGTCTACGCTTACAGATTGGGTACGTTAGTAAATTTCTACCATAACATCATTCCTATACTATCATAACTCATTATTTCTAGTAAAAGCTTAACTGCATCTGGTAAGTGGCAATTCGCATCTACAAGCTACAAATAGACTATTGTTCCGTGAGATATGCCGCGGTCACGGTTAACGCTTTTCTCTTTTCCACACCCTTATTCTCAGAGCCATAGAGTTCAGATTCGGGAGTTTTCCAAGTTCCGTTTACCGGAGTTTATTTACCCGTGGTTGAACTGGATTTAGTTAACAAACACGCGGCTTAGTGCAAACCTGTAAATGGAAGGTTTTTAATTGTTTACGGTTTAAATTCTTAGGAAAACTCCTAATCATTAGTAAGTGGATACCTAGTTACTGTTAGATCATTTCCTAAATAATCGTCTTGTGGAGATTGAGATGATTTTTGTGTTAGGAAACTTAGAAAAATACGAACTCTTGGGCTTTAGTGTATCTACAATGGTAAGCAAAGGTAGGCAATGTATGTGCCTAATGGCAATGAATATTCAATTAGATTAGATACCGTAAAACACTCCAACATTGCCACCGAGGGTAATTTTGCCCGAAGACCAATTTTTAAGCAAAACTTTTAATAGCAAAAATATCTGAATACTATGGTAACATTTATTGACTTTGGTAGAAAATAGGTTTTGTGTTTAGCACCACTGTCTATTGGATGTAACGCTAACGTCACTCAGTAACTTGTTGGAACTCGTCAAAGACAGAGTGTATTTTTGCGGGCAAATTTTGGTGAAAATTCAAAAGTGGATTGTGCGTGATGAAGAAAACACAGATGAGTTTAATTTATATTATGTTGTACAAAAAACTTAAGGTATTATTATACCGTTATTGTCACTGATGCAGCTCTTGTATAACTAAAGTTATAAAGGTGGGCAAAGTTATCTAGTATTTTTGCGATCTACTATTGACAACATTGCCCGCAGTCAAAATAAGCTTAGGGTTGACACATCCGAGTTTTTTTTTTTTTGCTAATTATTATTATCTTGATTATTTAGATAATTTATTTTTATTATTTCTTAAAAGCAAGAACAAATCTCGAATTCGTCAAAGAAAGTCAAGACGAAAGATTGGAACCAGAATGTATTAAAAATAACACGGAATAAATGTTAATACTTGCATGTGAATGTGTTGAATCAAACATGTTACTTGAAAGTTTTTTAAATAATTCAATAGAAGATAATCTTGTTTTTTTATTAACATAAAAAGAAATAAAAATTCAAGAACAGTTTACTGAGATGTACCAACCCTATCACTTTACTAAAGGCGAAAAGCGAATTGTATGGAAAATGCTAACAAGGTCAGGGTAATTTTGCCCAACTAGCCTAACATGGATTTTGGTAGGAAACCTGTCATGGATTCGCTTTAGTTTTAAAGTAATGGCCAGTTTTGGTCATAATTCTTCTACAGGTTTTGCTGTCAGCTGATTAGAGGCCGGAGAGGAGATATTTGCGTCAAAAATCAACGTGGGCAATGTTGGCAATAAGTCGAGATAACATTGCCCGCCTTTAAAAATAATAAAATACTTGATTTAATATTGACGAATAACAAAATCTAATAAAATAATACATGCAAAATATCCTATAGTTGCAGATGCGAATAGAAAATACTTGTGTCCCCATACAAAAAAATAACAAAAATTGTAATTATTCGAAAAATGTGGGCAATGTTGGAGTGTTTTACGGTAATTTTACAGATGAACATTAGAACGTGACAGAATCTGATCCTATTTCTTTCTAAAACATTCTTCAAATTAAAGCAAAAGTAATGTGCATTTCGTGACCTCATGCGATTGCAGGCAATCAAAACTTTCATTGCTCACCGACCATTGCGGGTCAAGAGCCCCTCCCATACATTGTACGTACACCATAAGCCTCGTTTCTGAACAAACAAATCCATACGCCCATCTACTTTAACCTGCTCAATATCCACAAAATGTTTTTAGATAAATAAAAGTGGGACACAATCAAATGTTTGCTGCAGGCTCCCAAAAACATTCTTGTTTATAAAAATCTATAAAACAAAAGCAGTTCTTAAATTATTTATTTTAATTGTGCTTCGATCGCTTCGATGTTTATAAATGGGAAAACCCATAGAAATGGTATATTTAAATACAAAATGTACCTAAGTAGGTATTACGTGAAAAATAACTTCTAACAACCTTTACCGTAATTAGCCGTAATTAGTGCAGCAGTGTTAGCGGTGAGATAAGAGAGTGAGAGTTAGGTACTATTAGTACCAATTTATCTTTAGTATTATGCATGATACTCATCCTGAAATCCTGTGATTTCAAGGATTATTTTAGTTATTGTTCGATACATTAATTTATACTTGGAACACTAAAAACTATCAGATAAAGTTGAGATAAAACTAACAAGCTTTTACATGAAACGTGCTATCCAGTTTGTAATCAATTACGGCCTTATCAAGTGATGGATTGTGGCGATAAATGGTCCTTCCAACAATTTAGGACAGCGTGCTTTTAGCAATTCAGACCTTTCGTAATTTACGCAAGAATGTGCTTTACGAGTTACTGTTAGATTTTACTAGCCAAAGTAATTTACTTGTTTTCTTATTAATGTGTATTTTTTCCCAAAAGAACAAAACATTTTTGAAAGAATTTAAAGGCTGTAAATATCTTTGCCATTTGCATAAAAAATCTTATATACCTACCTGCATGTGTTGCACGTAAAATAAAGATACATAATATTAACTGATTAGTAAAACAACAGGTAATTATGTCGCCAATCACTTGATGTTTGTTTATCATGGATCGGTAAATACAAACATTTGTATTGTTATGGTCGGGTTCCTTAACATTTTGTACACATAATTTTACTTTTTTTATTATTTATGTCTCTTTATTTTATTTTTTATTTCTCTTTTTTTCTCTTTTTCTCTCTTTTTTACAAGAGAGTAGTCCCTGTGTTAGTAGTGTGGGTAGCAGAGCACGTAGTTTATGCTTTTGATTTTATGAACCTAGTTTCAATCAAAGTAAATATGTAGTTTTTCAAACTTAGCTAGAAACATTCCCTAATAAAGGCGTAACATTAAGCACAAATGTTTTAAAAGGTTATCGTTTGAAAAAAACATTAACAACAGATCATTACATATCTACCAAAAATCATTTTTATGATAAGTTGTCCCAGCTTACCAACTTGATAACATTTTGCCAAACCTTTATGATTATCACAACTCTCATATTTTACCTTATCTAATTTAATTAAAGGAATGTTGTGATTACATAATTAAGATTAGACTTGTCAATTACCCGCCATAAATACAAGAGGGTTTACCACTATCTTTGTCATCTTAGGCATTGGATGTGTGTTAAATTAGACCGTCATATTCACGGAAGACTATATCGAAAAGTATAAGTGTATGTTTGCGTGTCCGTCCGCGGAAGTGGCGTCTAATGGCGAAACTGTGTAAGTTCCCAACTTCCGACTAAAATCAAATCAAAGTCGGATTTGATTGAGTTTAGCGGAATTGCGACTCGGAAATCAACTATTGAATGGTAATTGCACGCGATAGATGCAGAACTACAGATGCAATGATTCGCTGAATAGCTTCACGTCACTCTTTTCCCATAGTAATTCCAAATACGTGTTCGTGGAATTATAATACTTTTGATTTAAAACATTTAGATACTGCAGCATTTAGATGTCCAGAAATCTGTTTATTCTTTTCAAAATCCCAGAATCATTGAGTTAATTTAGGTTCATTCCCCCCGTTATCTTGGACAGTTAGTTCCCTTGCCTAATTGGACGGTTATTTTTTTTGCATTTTTCCCTAACCGGTATTCCTAGACTTCGTGGGATTTTTTTTACAAATCACTGGAAAACCCGTGGAAACTTTACTGCTGCCGCGTTGACAGACAATAAACGTTATCTCACTAGAACAACAGTTTCAAGGCAGGAAAGTATTCTAATTTTAAATATCTATGTAAACGTAATTGAGGTTAATACGAAATTGGTAAAATTTTCCATTAAGGAGAATGGGCATTCTGGGACCACCCTCCAATAGCAACATGATATATATCATTAGATAGGTCTTTTCATTTGGAACAACAATTGTTAAGACAACTTTGTTGTTACTGCTGTCCGTTTGGAGTTATTAAGCTTTTAAGTACCTGAGAAAAATATTAAACTACTAGTTGACCCCGCGCGGCTTGGCCCGTTTTTTACCTTTTAAACCTTCCCTGGACTGCTACGATCATTTCAAGACCAAAACCAGCGCAATCGGCCCAGCCGTTCGTGAGTTTTAGCCAGACTAAAGAACGGCGATTCATTTTTATTTATATATATATAAAATATAGAAGATAATAAAGAATAAAGATTATTAATATCCATATTCTATAAATCTATATTCTTTATTATCTTCTATATATATAAATAAAAATGAATCGCCGTTCTTTAGTCTGGCTAAAACTCACGAACGGCTGGGCCTATTGCGATGGTTTTGGTCTTGAAATGATCGTAGCAGTCCAGGGAAGGTTTAAAAGGTAAAAAACGGGCCAAGCCGCGCGGGGTCAACTAGTAGTTTAATATTTTTCTTAAGCGACAAAAGGCTTTGTAACTTCAAACGGACAGCAGTATCAACAAAACTGTCATAATAATTATTGTTCCTATTGAAAAGACCTATGCAACGACATATATCTTGTTGCTATTGGAGGGTGGTCCCAAGTTCCATACATTTTTGCCCATCATCCTTTTAGCTAAATGTCATTTTGTAGGTTTCTTGTAGAAAAATATAAAGGTATGTAGGTATGTATTTGTACTATTTGCATTTGTTAATTATGTTGAAGCACTCGACTTTCATTTTGAAGATCGTGGGTTCAAAACCCACGGCTCTTTTCTTCTTGAAAAAGTCACATGCGCTTTGAAAACACGTTCTCTAACGGTGAAGGCAACCTCGTGAGGAAACATAGTGGTCTAGCAGTTCAGTGCATTCAGGCGTACCTATACAGGTAGGCGTGGGTTTAATTCACATTCCCACTCGAGGACTAATTTGAGGATATTAAAATTTGCAAGGTTTTCTTTACCAATTTCTAATATTTATATAGGTACCCTTGAGTAAGCGAAACCGAAATACCCAAGTTATTGCACTTCCTTATATGCGCTGTAGTCCAAAAATATCAGTTAACATTAAAAACGAGTCAAGGAAAATGTTATTAATGGGGTTTCCCTTCGTTAGAATACCACAGAATGCCACACGCGTTGAGGAAAGGACGCGATGATGACTCGGTTATACAATGGCTACCTAAACAATAAGCAAAAACTAATGAACTGAGAACCTCCTATGACGCAGCGGGCGAAGGTCTGCCTGCGACGCAAAAGGTTAGGTTCGATTCCCGCCTCGGGGCGAAACGTACAATCAGCAAATATTTGTTTCGAGTGTCTTACCGTTACCCAAGAGGCGGGAATCAAACCCTAACCTTTTGGATCGCAGGCGTACCTTTGCCCGCTGCGCCACATGTACGCCTTACATAAATATTTAAATTATTTACTTAAAACGTAACGTTATCTTAATTAATTTAACTTTTACGCAAAATAGTCTCACGTTAAATTGACACGTCAAACCCAAACAAAGCAGAGATGAGAAAGTGAGATCTCATAAGGTTCCCATAATTTAGAGTTCCGTTATCCGTCGAAACTAGAAAACTATGTAACAGCCCCTTAGGTAATTTCTTTTAATGATTATGTCTAAGTAACAATGTTAGATTGTGGTTAGATCTTGATTACGGCGGTGCACGGCGGGACGCTCACTCCTACTCAATAAAATACTTTTTTGTTGTGGTCGAAACGTCGAGAGTCTTTTAACTCCTGTGTTAATACGTGAGTAATTCCCGTTGTTATAAAATGAATAGAATAACTCACAAAAATTTTGAAAGTGAAATAGAACTTGATAAGGCTTTGTCTCAGAACATGCTGGATTCCTCACGTTGTTTGCCTTTTCCGATAAATCTCGTGATTTTTTCAAGAAGAAAAATCCTGAGGTGCCTGGTTGGATTTGAACTCACAACCTTCTAAATTAAATTCGGGTTTGCCAACACAGCTGTATAATGTATGTATGATAGATAGCATTTTGATGGATAACTTTCTGATCGACATTAGCATGACCAAATGTTACAGCATATTCGTGATCAATTCTATTGGGCCAAGTAAAACTCACTATTTCATTATAGTAACTACTAGCAGTTAGCATGACATGTTATTCTGTACAAGCTGTGCCCGCGACTATGGGGGCCACGTCTTATCATAACTGGAGCAAGAACTTTATTAGCCTATCCTGTGTCCCAGGTGTGTGTCTAAAAACTTTACCTACTAGATATCCTCTTTTTATCTTACTCTCCCACAGTAAAATTAACGCGACGAAAAATTGCACGATTTCTTATATAATTGTTTAAACTATTTGAAACTATAAGTTTAGTAATAAGTTTTACCCTTAAGTTTAGTTATAAGTACACTAATTTGCACATTTTAGTGTATAATTCAATGTAGGTATCATTTATTGGGAGTTCGTAAATCTATATATATATAAAAGAAAGTCGTGTTAGTGCCTTCACTTATAACTCGAGAACGGCTGAACAGATTTGCCTGAAAGTTGAAAGTTTAGAGCCAGGAGAAGGACATAGGATACTTTTTACTCTAATATAATGCGGGCGAAGCCGCGGGCGGAAAGCTAGTAAATAAATAAATGTAAACTTAAGTAGCCTAACGAAGATCTTCACCCTAACAATTTAATACAGAATTCGAATTTAAATTAAACCATCTCTATTTACATAAATAAAAAAAGTTAAAGGTTACTAACCAAAGAGGTTAAAGAAGAAAGCTAGAGATCCATAGACTACTGGTATTCGACTAACAAGTCTGTACAGTAGGCACTAATTGATATCAACATTATCAAACAAGTAGGCGGTAGGCGTAACAAGCATTTTTGTTTATTCCATGGCTCGTGACGTCAATGCTGATAAAGAACCAGCCTTCGGAATGTAACAGGGAAATAAATCATGGATGTAGTTCAGGTCCTTATCAATAACATCGTCCTTTTAACCGACGAAAAACAAGGTTAGGTGGTCCACAATTTAAATATATTTGATATAGATTTTTTTTCTTTATGTCCTGGTTTGCGGGTTAGTTAAGCACACCCATTGTTAATGAAATATTTGATTTGTGTAATGTTTCGAATGTCTGTATTTGTTTAAACTTTCAATAAAGAGTTTATGATTATGATAAATTTGTCTATGGTATTGGGTATTAAAATGGCAGTTCATAAGATTCTACTGGACATAATGTCTCGCCAATAGCACCGTGACCTAGGTGGGGAACATTAATTACTAAAATAATCAATATTTTTAAATTATGCTAAGCTAAAAAATGTTTAATAAATAAAATATAAGTTTTAACATTGTCTTAAAGTTGAACAGGCAGTTTCACAGGAAAATGACATCCCTAATTAATTAGGTTAACAATGGTATAATTAGGTTTGCGTCAATAAACCAGATATAACCACAATACTATTATGCTAGCAAATAGGTATAGCAAACTTTTTCGTTTTTAAATTATACTACTAAAATTATGCCGAGCTGCGTTCAACAAATGATTATAATTATGAATATCTTAAACTTACAGGTAAACTAAGGTGTGAAAATAGTATTGAATTTGAATATTCATTTATGAAGCTTATTAAATAACATTTGCTACAATTTACAATCACTATCTATACTGCAAAATAACATTAAACAGAAATGTGTGATTTTGTTTAATTTGTTTAATTATTTTATTTTATCTATGGTTTAGTAGCTGTTGACGTCAGTTTAATTAAAATTTTACTAGGGAGTTGTTGATAAGAATTATCAAATCCTTTTTGCCAATTAGTTAATTAATGAAATACTTACCTAACAAGATAAAATTCAATGTTATTTTTTTACATTATGGTTATAATAACTAACTAGTAACAGTTGGAAGGTAAATAAGGGATGATGATTATGATGATGAATAATCATTCACAGTAATATGTATATCATAAAACTTTACTATGTCGTTGGTTTACTTAAAATTATAATTTTTAAACCGTGAAGGCAATTGAAAGTATTTCCTCTAGCCTTCAAATAGATCACCGTTTAATTAAACTACCAAAATAAATCGTAATGTTACGTAGTTAAATTAACTGGTTAAACTGCCTTAAAGGCCTATAAAATTCTCTTTATAACAATTTGCAGTAACTGATATCAAAAGAAAAAAGTGTATATTAAACTAGCTTACTGCTCCGCGACTTCGCCCTCGGTTAAATATTTTCCCGGCGTAAAAAGAAAAGTACCCTATTCCTGGTTGTACGCTATCTCTCAACCAATTTTCACCCATATCGGTTCAGCCGTACTTGAGTTTTAAATAGTGTAACTTACATGACTTTCATTAACATATACTTAGATTGATATCTATAAATATATCTCTGAAAACAAACTGACCTACTGCATGAGCGATCCTTACAGATTTCTTATTAGTATAGGTAATTTATTTTAGATTTTGTTTATTTTTATTTGAATTATCATCATCGGAAGACCTCATCCGCCACACAGGCCTTGGTATATAGGCTGGCAGTCACGAGAGGTGTAGGTAGTCGGATTAATATGCACACTACTGCACTCGTCACGGTTTCTACACGGCATAATACTCGCATTAACATACGTAATCCGCTAAATATCAATTTCACTCATCTTATTGTGTCGAAATAATCGAAAGAGTGAAAAATACATCGTTTTAGAGTTCTGTTGGGTTTATGAAAGGAGATAGGGTCATTGTGTCGAAAGACGCAACGTCATTGTCTAGATTTTTTTTTAATATTTGATAGTAAAATCACCGTTATTTACGTCCCCACTGCTGGGACACAGAAATACCAAAAGATCATTCAAAACCACTTTATATTACTCCACATTTTCAAATAAGACAGACAATGAAACAAATCAACCCGCAGTCTCTTGCGTCGCAGCCATCGCCCGCTGCGCCACAGAGGTCGTCGTTGTACATCATACACTGCCGCAAGGTGCGCAAAGTACTCTATTTAACAAAACGTACATTCGATCGCTTTATCTAAAGCGATCTAAGATTTTGCAGGCCCCTGTTGCATTCTGCACTTCAAGCTCGGCTGCTCTTGCGCACCTATCTGAGATCTTCCTTTTCACAATTTAATTGTGCTATCTACACGTTTCGAAAGCTTAGCATTGGGCAATTATAATTTCAGCGGGTTGATTGAGCTATACAAGGTTTGTTAGCATAGTTCAGTCATCATCATTTCAGCCATCGGACGTCATAGGTCGACATAGGTCTCCTTTAATGATTTCCACGTTACACGGTTTGAGCAGTTCAGCTTTGACCAAATCATTTATCCATTTTGTTAGTGGACGCCCGACGTTGCTTTTGCCGATCCATGGTCGAGTACTTTTTGGCTCCATTATAACGAGAACTAGTGTATATTACTAGAATGGGAAATAGTTTCAGGTATAGTTTAAAAAACCGTAGGTACCTCACACGCGCCATACGTAAGTTGAGATACGTAAGGTATGGTAAGGTGTCTTCCGCCTACAAAACGCGGTAATCGTTTCCTATGTAAAACAAAACACGCATGCTCCTCTATCATGTAATTGATGGGAACTAAATGAAAATGACAGCTATTAACGAATAGTTAAAGGCGTTTTTTGTGTGATCGTGTTAACGACAATGTAGTTTGCATGTAATTGTTATCGGCATGCTTCGAATTGCGTTATATAATGATTGTTGTAGGTATACTATATTTGAACCACATTATTAAAAAAATACTGAAATTTAAATATTGTTTGAACACGAAAACTTAAAAAAAATGACACGTTTTAATATTTCAAAATATATCAATCTTTTGAGTGTTTTACTATAAAAACTGTCATGGTTTGATAAATTAATATTTGAGGTGTTTTGTGCATAAATCTCAAATTAGGGGCTATAGAAAAGTCTTTAAATATTATTATTATTTACGTCAGTTATATTATGTTCGAAATGAATTTCTCATTATTTCTCACATTTTCAATATTGTTGCTAAATATTTCAATTTATTTATTCCTGATAATCCTGACAGATTTACAGCAGAGTCAAACAGACTAAATACAATGTAACTACTTGAAATCTAAAAATATTATATTAAACACCGAATATGTAAATAACGTCTGTATCTATAGTTCTGCATTCTGCTACGTAACTATAATTTGCAAGTCTCTGGAACAAACTGCGCAATAAAATCGAGCGTAACATTCTAAGAATGCTCGCCACCGCATTTGCAAAAGGAATTTATCCTGTTAGGTTCTGTTCTGACGTTTGAAGTTTGAAGTGAGTCACCTAACTACCACCCCTAAGACGTCAATCCGCAGACGCAGCTTTTTGGTCTATTTACTTTCTGTTCTCTTACGTCTGTGAACAATAGTGTTGTACGCAGGTTAGGAACAATACTTCAGACTTGTGACTTGTTTGACGCATGTGGACACAAGTGGTGGAAAATGGAAATTCCGAAGTGTTGATGGTTTTTGCTGTTTTTTATTAAGAATTTGTATGGTGGTCCTTTTGCACGTGGTTTTGCTCAGCAGATATGATCTCAGGTCATTTCAAAGTTACCTCTTTACTTTCTTCTGATAATGGGCTGGATGTCAGCAATATTTGTTAATCTATTGATGCAAAACAAACTAGGTCATCTATAAGTTATAACCATGATTTAAAATTCAAAAAGAATTACCATTTTTGATTTTTTTATCACAATACCTAGCTTCCGACTGCAGCTTAGCTCGTATTATAATAAGTGTTCTGTGGATTTTAGTCAATTTAAGTATAAAGTTTTTTTAAATTTCAAAACAATTCCCCCAAAATACCTATCTAACCCAAAATAAATAGTCAAGTTATATATTTTTATTTACCAGATGCCGTCATACAATGAACACACCCTAAGTATTAGATCTCAAACTGATTTTCGAGCTGTGCGTTCACATTCACACAATATATTTACAATATAATATTATAATAAGACGGAAGCTGTTCGGTACAACGACACCCGCGACAGGAATTGTGTTGGATCTATTACCTGTATAAGTACTACATATATAAGTACTTGGGCGGGCTCGACACGGCAATGAAAATGACTTCATCAATTTGTCTTCAGCATAAACAAATATTATTATCGATAAGGGCAAAGGAGCGCATTCAAGGCCTGCGACATACCAACAGAAAGCGTCTTACGGCCGGTTCCCCCAGTTTCAAAACTTGTGTAATTTGTATATAATATGTTACAGGCAATCTGTATAATCCGGTATTCTGTATAGTGCCTAAACTCTACACTACAATAAACACAAAAAACTAAAAATATCTGAAGTATTAAATACGTTTTCTAGGTCTACTATAATTTCTATATACATGTACCTATATATATCGAATGCACAGCCGGTGATGTATCTTTTTCCCTAGCATGATTTTCACGTTACACTTTAGTAACAATTATGTTGTGTTCCTGTTGTATTCCACACCTGGGCAAGCGCCTCCCCTTGATCCATATATTATCTTATTTCATACATTGCCTGGACGCCCAGGTATTCTGTATAGTGGCTAGGTATTGTTTCGTAACACAACTTTACGCACCGAATTAACATCAGTTCATCACAACTGCAGTGCTGTTTGCGCGCATTTTATATTTAATACGTAAATTTTGTGATTTTGTGTAGTGAGGAACCGCTGTGGCTGGTAGAAATGGGGAAAGAGCTTGTTCCAATTATGAAAAGGTAGATAATGCCTTGGCATTAAGCCTACATGTGGTATAGCAATTTTGTTTTGTGCAGTAAAGAGTTAAAAAGTACCTAAGTACACACTTTTAGGTACCAACAGATTTTGTATAATTGTTCGGGTTTTCTCATGAGCATGTAGTTCCGTCATTAGGTATATTTATACCACCCTTTTGTCTATGAGTGTCGTCAAAGCCACCTAGGGATTTAGGCATATACCAGAAGACGGACATCAGTGTCGTTCTGTGTACAGTGTGTGGTGAGTGAAGGAGTCATTTGCGCGCGGTAACACCCGTTCTGGGAATAAAAAGTTCCACTCAATACAATATGAAATAATATAATTGGTAGCCATAGCCGTATCTAGCCCCGTGGTAAGCTCGAAGCTTGTGTTACGGGCTCTGACAAATATCTGCAGATCCTAAAATTTTTTGTTCCTTCTGCGTTGTAGACAGACCTTCGCCCGCTGCGCCACACTGTTGTGTGGTGTGATTTTTTAATTATTTATGAAAATCGTCCGAATGTGAACTAAAACGTTATTAAGATGATGACGGAAAATTCTTTTTTTTTTTTTTTTATATAGATGATAGACCCTTGCTTGACCACAATCTCACCTGATGGAATGTGTCGATGTGGCCGAAGATATTTCCGGAATATTTCCTTTTGCTTATTCAGAGAAAACCGTTTTATGAAAGTAAAGGAAGGATACATGTAAATATATAATAATGATGTCATGTACCTATCGGTAATTAATATTTTCCTTTTTAGGTACCTACCTAAATATGTAGCATTTTCTTGGTGTCTTGAAAGTTAAAATGTAATTTCTTTTTCTTTCAGCAAAACTGCTATGCAAAGGTGGTAAATAGTTTCCAGTGAAGAAGAATTATAACTAAAGCAAGTAAGTCTACGACCTTTTCATAAATATCTTATAGAAATAAGACCAGCAGCAAGAGCTTGCAAAGTCGTCAACGGTCATATGGCCATGAAAACACAAACTTCAGTACTCAGTGTATAAGTTTGTGACTCCTTGATTCTTTATTCTGAGCTCCTTGACGTTTAATCAAAAAGCTGAACAGATTTGCATAAAAAATTGAACATATATAGCAAATAAACCTGGAAGGAACATGCCTATTTTAATAATTTGAATTATTTACCGATAGGAAAACAATTTATTTTAAAATAATGTACCTACATCTTATTGTGAATGTTATTTTATTTGTCAAATGTTTAAAATGTCGCAATATCTGTGTTACAATAAAGTATTTTTGATTTGATTTGATTAATTCTTTTTTTATCATTTTAAATATTTTTTTTTTCATTAATTTCAGCAAAAATGCCGCGTTTAGAACAATCAACCCCTGAAGACTTCCGGCGCGTGCTCCGCGAGAAGGCGCTCTCTCACAGCCTGTTCTACCTGAAGCTAGGCGCGGGCGCGGGGGCGGGAGCGGGCGCGCTGGGCCCGGCGCACGCGCAGCCCCGCCGCGGCGCCGGCAGTGCGACCGCGCGCGCGCCGCACACCGGCCGCGCCGCCCGCCACACGCAGCCGCGCGTCTCAGAACTCCTGCGCCGCTTCGAACACTCCCCAATGCAGTATCTCCGCCCTCCCCGCGCCTCTTCCCCCTGCGAAGATATCTCCTCATCAGACGATGACGATCGCGCCGCTGTCAGACGCCGCAGCCGCGATCTATCAGACGATTCTGCGGTGGAAGTCGATACTAGACGCAGACATTCGCACCCTAGAGATACTGTAACTCCATCACCCGATGTGATGTCGCCGAGACGAGAACGAACCCTGATAGAGGCGAATGTGGTTGAATTGGGCAGGAGAGGAAGCGAGGGGTGCGAGATCAGGGGCCGCACGGTGAGGACTCCGAGCGTGGTGGTCAGTGACTACTCCGACGGTATCGCGGTGGGAGCCACGGAGGAGGAGGTGAACTGGCTCCGCTCCCGCTCCTTGTCCGCTGACTCCGCGTGCTCCTCCTGCTCGACGCTGTCCAGCCGAGACGAAGAGGAGTACGAATCTCCAGCACTGCCAAAAAAGGTTAGTCTTTAATTTATCTTTCTTTCATGCTGACAAAAGATTATATGCTGCCTACCTATGGCTCCCTGTCTTAAATAAATCATAATAACATATTTATTCCCGAGAAAACCAATTTTTCTAATGTTATTAATTAATTTAAATATGATATTTTTTTCCTATTACAAGGTATTTCTCGAAAGGATAGAGGAAACGTTGAATATATTTAAACCAACAATAACTTATTTCTGGAACTAAAAACGGTATTTCAATAATTTGTTGTTTTAATTGTAAGGGTTCTAAAATGTACATAATGTTAGATTTATACTTTTACTCTATAAATTTACTATAAAATAATTATGTATTTTTCTAAAAAGATGGATTTAGATTGAAATTTCAGTTTAAGTTTAAGTAATTGATATTACACGTGGTTGAGTTTCGGCGTGAGATTCAATTCGAAACATAAATACAAATCATCAACTCCAAACAATGATCACGGATCAAAACAATCTCAAACCTATTGTTATTGATTTATCGATCTAACGATACATTAATCATCCAATTGTTTAGAGTATTTCTTATGTTTGTTTACATTTTTTGTCCATTCGTATCCTCAACAGCATAATTTGCCAATTATTTATTACTAGCAGCCCCCGCGAACTTCGTCTCGCCATATACTTTTATTTGCAACTATATCCATACTAAATTTCATCCAAATCGAATTATCCTGCGTAAGCATATATTTTCCAGCGGAAACATTTAATTTTTACGCGGTAAAAAGTCTCTCGCCATATACATTTATTTGCAACTATCTACATACTAAATTTCATCGAAATCGAATTTTCCCACGTAAGCATATATTTTCCCGTAGAAGCATGTATTTTCCGCGGTGAAAAGTCTCTCGCCATATACTTTTATTTGCAACTATCTTCTGCATACTAAATTTTATCTAAATCGATTTTTTCCGCGTAAGCATATATTTTTCCGCCGAAGTATGTATTTTTCCGCGGTAAAAAGTAGCGTATGTTAGGATTAGGATATTACATATTATATTACCCGTACCCCAGTGACGCTTACATAGAGTCTACATCGCATGCTGGCTAGCTGAGCGCGGTGAGCGACAACCTCTAGACTTTTTTCTATTACTTGCATTTTTAAACTCGTGATATCTTCCGAATGAAATGTCCGAATTGAATAATTCAAAAAGTTATAAAAAGGTATTAAAGCTGTCTTGAATATAAAGTAATTTATTTTGATAAGGATTAATACAAGGTACAAATAAAGACCCTTTCAAGAGGCGGCATGTATAAATTAATATTTTAGAATAAAAAACTGCTTACTGTGACATAACTATAATATTTAGACATATGCTGTCGCGACATTTTTTGTAGATAATGATGAGTTCTGCAAAGTCGTAGTACATGATTTTGTTCTATCATCAATAGTTTTCGCAGCGCACGCGACGTAAGGAATTTTTCAGGTCATTTTTTTACACCTTATGTTACATTATTGGAGTTTTAGTAAGGATCCCTAATTTTTTTTAAAATAAAATATAGCCTATGTTACTCGGGGATAATGTAGCTTTACAAAGGTGAAAGAATTTTTGAAATCGGTCCAGTAGTTTCGGAGCCTATTCGTTACAAACAAACAAACAAACATACAAACAAATCTTTCCTCTTTATAATATTAGTATAGATGAGTGGTAATCATGAAGCTTTGAGTGGTAAAATAATGGCGAATAATAAATATTATATACACCCTTTGTTCATTTTTGGTACCACAAGTTTATGGTAATAATTCAGTTTGAAGGTTCTGACGTCAATTTTGGCCCAGAAAGAAACCGGTTGCAATCTGTCCTCTTGATAAAATAATATTGATTTCTCGATCGAGTATTAATTTTCAATGGAAATCAATATGCAGACATTTTCCATTCTTTATTCAAAATATTTTATGACGCTATCTAATAACGCTAGTTTTTTTTCTAATTAATACGTGATGGTGATTTATTTATTAACTTTTCCAAATAAAAGAAAATTGTGTAAAGTTTTATATTATCGCATCGCATCATACTTAATCCAGATTCATCTTGGCTAGCCCATTATAATTTTAATACTTACTTATCCATTTTTAGGGTTCCGTAGCCAAATGGCAAAAACGGAACCCTTATAGATTCGTCATGTCCGTCCGTCCGTCCGTCCGTCCGTATGTCACAGCCGTTTTTCTCCGAAACTATAAGCTGAAATTTAGTAGGTTGATGTATTCCGTTAACCGCACTAAGATTTCATAAAAAAATTAAAAAAAGTTAATTAAATTTGGGGGTCCCCCATACTTAGAACCGAAAATTTAAAAATAAAAGTTCATTTAACCCAAACGTGTGAGGAATCTATAAATAGGTCTTCTAAAATCATATAAAGGTTTCTAACATCATTTATTTCTAAACTAAATAGTTTGCACGACAGACTCTTCCAAAGTGGAAAACAGAGTGTCCCCCCCCCTCTAACTTCTAAAATAAGAGAATGATAAATCTAGAAAAAATAATATAATGTACATTAACACAAAAACTACCAACGAAAATTGGTCTGAACGAAATCTATCAAGTAGTTTTTTTATAATAAGTCATAAACTATTTCATATAAACAAGTGCTGCGGAAGCCTGCATGGGCGAGTCCGACTCGCTCTTGGCCACTTTTTTATTTACGAAAAAAGGATTAAAAAAACATTTTTTAAATCTTAAAATTCTAATCCTTCACCATATAGTTAAGTGCCAAGAATGCTGGCGGCATTGTCACATTCAATGGCAATGCTAATTCGTTGGTCAAAATAGAAGCCAGCATTCTTATCACCTGTGAACTCAATTAGACGTTTACGATTAATAAGGCATGGTTACATTGCATTCAGTGGGAACATGCTTAGTCTAGTCTAGGAATTATTTTTAATAGCTCCATTTTTACGATTTCGCATTATAAAAATCCTTATCCATTAATGTCGGATGTCTATTAAATTTCATGAGAGTAAATTATCTTTTTATTTTATTAATTATCTTTTATTGACGTCCATTCTTCCGGAGTTACTAGGTAGCATCTTATATTCCTATTTATATTTTATGAATGTGTCAAATATATTATGAAATGAATATTAAAATTGCAATACTTTGATCTGACTCCTTAATTTATGAAGTAGTTTATAAACAATTATTAATTACGTTACTCTTCAAATTATTTATTAGTTCTTGGATTCCTGTGTATCACAATACCATACCTAATGTACTTTGTTTAGTAAATAACATAAGAATTAGAACTTAGGGCGAGGCCAAACTAACTATTTTCCTTGAGCCTATGACGTGGAATCGTGTACATGTAGTATATTGACGTTGGTCTGCGTATATTTATTTATTTTAAACATAAATGGGTTATAAAAAAGCCAGTCATACCGATCCTAGAATAACTAAACTTTCCTTTAAACACAATGCCACAAGAACGGCTGGGCCGATTTAGGTGCTCTTAAATATTTTTGTGGTATTTCTACGCCCTACATAATATATAACGAGTAATATAACTTCACGCATTGCAAGCATTGAACAGAGCCGCGGAGCGCGCTAGTTTGCACTTAAAAATGCATATATGTCAGTACAGTACGTGCTCTTGCATATATCAGTATTATCAATTCACCAAGAGGAATATTTTATGGAGAACATCCTGGAGTAGATAAGTGACTGAATCTTGTGGGGGCATTGCACACGACTGTTGCATAACAGTTTGTTTCAACATTCTGTTCTGTTTCATGAATTAATGTTATCCTTTATCTCCTTTGAGTGGCTTATAGGTCATCACTCGACACTCTTATTTACACTGCAAACTATAGCACGTCACGTGTTGATATAATTATATGGGATGTTGGTCTGATCGAGTTGGTTTGAGCTGAGCATTATTAGTCATTATCATATTAGACCTAAACATCCCTAATAAAACTTAATAATAGTTGTTCAAATTAAAATGTATAAAGCCTGCTTCGGAAGAAATGTAATATGCAAATATTTATTTCGGGTAGATACTCTGGGTGTTTTTTATTAATCAAATTGTATGTATAATCTTTAAGGTATATCAAACCTACAATTATCTAGATCCCAAAACACATGAGCTTTCATTGAGTCGGCCTTATTTAATTAATAGTAGGTATCAATCATCCCATCTTTTTCCACGAAGGTCTTAAAAGCGACTGAGGCATTTATATAGAACATGGGAAGCAGCGTCGTTCTGTGTACTAAGGCACCGCTAATACAAATAAAAAAATTATAACTAAACGCATGCCAAAGACTGTCGGGTGACTAAAGCTTATACTCGTAAAGCCCATCCTTCTGTGTGTCTGTCCAATTGCAATCATACAATTGTCGTCAGCCATCACTGTAACTAATCTGGACACGCTCCAGTTACCATGGACAATGACATAGAGTTTATGACGGATGCTAACATCCGTCTGTAGAAAATACCTAAACTCCGCATTGTATGGAGTCATAAAGGTTGCTTTAGTTTGCGCTCATGAGTAATTATTCATAATAATATTCATTATCACCATTATAACCCATATTACGTCCTACTAGGCCTACAATAATTCGCCCTAATATAACTTTTATAATGGGCTTAACCTTCACGGTGCGTAGATGCAAGCCGCATACGAACCAAATAAGTCGATTTTGTACGGTAGGCATATTATGTCCGACGCTGTAAAGACGATAATAATACATTATTAATCATACATTTATTTTGTATAAACGTAGTAGACGTTTGAAAATGCTCTGATAAGTCTTTAACGTGAACTAGCTCAAGATAAAGCGCGTGTCAAAAGTTTTTGAAGGACATCCAGGGTCAAAATTAAGACGAACTAACTGAGCACTCTCTTTTCAAATAAACGGAGCTGAAATCAGTATTTCAATAACAATGCACCCGATCCCAGCATTGTCAGTATTGTAAACGCCAGAAAGAGGACAATAAATGTCCGTTCACACGGTAGACATGGCTCAAATAACATGACCTGAGCATTATAATGAATGAAAAAATTGAATGTACTTCCAATATACAGGCGATTTATAGGGGCTGTAGAGAAAGTTTTTCTATTTTGTCAAATAAGTTTGGACTTAAAAAATATTAGCAGAATGTGAACAGTGTAAGTAATATTGGTATGCAGAAAAAGTTTCTGCAAAGCAAAATCTGACTTACTGTAACCTAATTATACGCTTCTTAAATACATAAAATGTTTCTAAAATTATTTTGAAAAATCAATATGTACGTTGTTTATGAACATTGTCGATAGGTGTTCCTCAAGGTTACATTCTCGGACCATTGTTTTTTAATGCCAACTGAAATTGATGCCTTCGCGCACGTCACAGCCTCTCGTTGAACTTTAAGATAATAATATGCTGATTTATTGCTTGTTACTCACAATGGAGATGTCTGATTTATCTTAATAGTTAAATCATATTTAACCTTAGTTTTCAGATTTTTAATAAGTATTTACACAATAATATTTAAAATTACGACATAATTATCTATCATTATAAAGTATCTACGTATGTTTGATTTCTGCATAAATTAATTTATTTTCTTAAATACCCACAGGTCATTAACATAGCTAAAAATTTGCATATGATTTTATATCAGTCTATTTTAAGTGTTAAGACGAATTCTATTGAATATTGAATTAGTTTTTACTGAAGTGATCGCCGTAGAAAATACAAAGAGAGAACTCAGAATTCAGTCATAATGTGAATGAGCCATTGACGTGGTCATTTCATTGAGAAAGCAAAATCCATTATTTATTGATGCAAGTCTTCTGTCGAGAATATAAACCACTCACATTGTCAATGAATGATAAATTTAGACTGACACTAAAGTTGCATTATAACTTTATGAGTTCTTAATGTTACCTGTTTTAAGAATTATAATTGAAATATTTGTAAAAAGTTCCAAACTGTTTTACTCTAGACTTTACATTTACACAGTCAAATTACGCTAAAATACAATAAATAAATATAGAAATAAAATATAAATATTGCTGGACAATTCACATAGCAACATCTAGACCCGTAGTAAATAGCAGATTAAATAGTTGTAATACTAGAAAACCCAGATCAGTACAACACATCTATCTATCTTTATATATAAAAGAAAGTCGTTTTAGTTACTTCACTTATAACTCAAGAACGGCTGAACCGATTTGGCTGAAACTTGGCAGGGAGGTAGTTTAGAGCCGGGAGAAGGACATAGGACACACTTTTTACTTTAATATAAACGAACGAGCGGGCGAAGCCGCGGGCGGAAAGCTTGTTTGATATAAATATAAAATATTTACAGTTAACTGCATGTTACTGGCAGTTTAAAGTTTCAATTTCATGGACGCTAGTGACGTCAAGCCTCGCCTCGCGGCGGTTCAAATATTTGAACTGAATAGCCTTTGCCAGCTAAGATGCTTCTTGTTATGTCTTATAGGACACACACATATCGTAAAATAACTAAAAACATACAGCGTTAAATATAAAAATTGAAATGAATCAATCGGATTTGAATAAATCGAGTTCCTTATTGATTGGTACCCTCTGTTTAACTTTCAATTGGTTCTCTTTTGTTAATAACTTAGGGGAAATGGGACATTTAGAACCTACAATTTGTTAAAGATGTAGAATATTTAAGAATTTTATAAATGGTTATTTTCACAAATTGAGTCTCGGAAGTTATCTGATAGATTATTTATTTCTTCTTGTCATAATTATCCCATTTTATAGAAGTTCTTAAATTCCTATTTCTATTCTATTGAGAAATCTCTACCAACATTTTCATAGTTAGCATTATTTTCTATGCAAGCAAGTGAAAATGACTGCTAATAAATCTAAATTAGTTTTACGTATGTAAATGATGTGAATGAATTCATATCATTATGTGAATTAGCTCACTTAAGTGTTATCAGTTATCACCAACTTGATCTCTTTTATCTAGTGAACTAGTTGTCCCGACGACAGCTTCGCTTGCGTTTTTTTACACACTAGTAACTAATAACCTAAGAGCCTGTGATGGCCAGACCTTCCTTTAATTCGCAAGCGTGAAAATTCTTTCATGTGTATGTCTAACATAGGTAAGAATAACCCCCAAACATGAAACCTGGATCGCGGTTCCTTTGGGAGATAACAACCTTTTACCTGTTATCTCCCAAAGGAACCACGATCCAGGTTTCATGTTTGGGGGTTATTCTTACCTGTGTTAGACATACACATGAAAGAATTTTCACGCTTCAGAATTAAAGGAAGGTCTGGCCATCACAGGCTCTTAGTCTATAATGTTAGTAACTAAATTACCTATGATATTTCTATTTTAGTAATATTTGCAATTTTTATGGATATGGCCGTTATAAATTACTATTTATGACGTAGGAGTGTGGCGTCCGGTGCGGTTATTGCGGTTAATAATAATACTTTATGATGACATTTATTTAATTTATTTTATTATTTTTGGTAGCACATTATCTAATTTAAACTAGCTTTTTTGTGTGGTTCTATTTTCACATAGTTTCGAACTAATAATTAATAAGACTTTGCTTGACAAACTGCCGTGGTTTGATAAATTATAATTTCCGGTTTATTCCAATATTAATTAAGTTTTTATTTTATTCTATTTTCTAATTTTATTTATTTTTAAGATTTTATGCCAATATCTTAATTTTGAAGCCCAATATAATTATCTTTACAAAAACAACAGTTCATATTTTTTCTGTACAATAATCCTACTAATATTATAACTGGAAGTATTTTAATGTTTTATTCTGCATGTTTGTGGGTCTTTCACATAAAAACGCTTGACCCGATTTGGTAGAAATTTAGTAAAGTTACTTCTATCGTGTAATAATTTTCTTTCCACGGGAAAATCTATAAAAAGCACGGAACGCCACTTACCTATTAGTATTATTGTACGAACAACAACTTTTGTATTTGTAAATTAATACATAGTCACTAAATTCATTTTATATTAATTTTATACTCTCGCTTAAGTTTTCTAAATTATTAGAAAATGGTATGGAAAAATTAAAGATCACTACGTAACCTTGGAACCTCCCACTCGAGGACCAACGTAGTGATATTTAATTTTCTAATAATTTATAGATATAGTCCACATTCGTCCGAGAAATTTTTCATCAATACCTAATTAAAAAGTTCATTTTCGTCCCGGATTCCGATAATTGGTGGTAACCCTACTAGCGCGCAATAAATTGGACAGATAAGTTGTTGGCACTGCGCGGCATTGGGGCTCCCGCTAAAGTGGGACAATTAAACTATTAGCCGAGTGCTTATCCTGTGACATTCACACCATGATTGGTTCAACTCACCACTACTCACTCACGTGTTAAGTGTCTTTTAATAGAAAGATTGTAATTTATACGAGCAACTGCAAATGCATCTGCATTTCATCCAATTTCGAGGTTCTCAGTTCGACTGTATTTTTTACGTACCTAATAACGAACGGTTGATCCGATGTAGATGATTATTTTTGTTCATAAGGTTTTCCTATATTAATCAAAATAGGTACTTATAATTTATAAAGCATTAATTTGAAACGAGCCGATATTTTAGATTAGGTATAAATGATTTGGTACAGCTTATTTCTTAATTCTTACATGACAAAAAAATAAAATAAAGCACTAGAAAAGTTCTGAATCTACATTAATACAAAAAAGCTGCATCACATACAGGTAAAAAATCCATGTTATTTTCCAGACAAACTGATAACGTCATTCGATCATAGAACGTCAAGAAATCGGTTAACACGTTCCCGTCAAAAAGTTTACATGATCGATTGGGATACCCCATTTAGAATACGTCTCTTCGTAGGTTTTATTTAACAATGCGTAATAATCTGTGGCAAAACAATGGCTTGTTATGGTTGTATCGTTTTCCGTAGTAAGCTGATAGTTTTTTTTTATAACTTGTACCCACCCATTGACGTCAATCGACCGGTTGTGCGACAGATGCTTGTGTGCGTTGCCGCTAGGGTTGACGCGTGTCATATAAATTAGCAAGCTAATTGGTATGACTTTTTATGTAGCGAAAGGCGAAGGTTGATTTTATACATTCTTTTTTGTTATTTTATGTTTTATCGACTGGTTTCGACGTTATTTTACGTTTTGTCTATCTTGAATCGACTTGTCTGTTAAAATTTAGGATGCTGAATGAAAAATTGTGCACATAGCATACGTAATACAGGATTTTTCATAAGGGAATGTAAGTTTGATCAGTGCATTTTAAAGCGGTTATATTGACTTGAAAAGTTTTACTAAACAACCAATTCATCTATTCTACCTGCCTATAGAACGAGTAAATTTTTTGTAAAATATCAAAGTACTTAGAGATATAAAAAATATGAAGTCACTGGACATCATATTTTGTTCTCAACTTTCCACATTATTAGGGAAAATTATTTATAGGAAATAATCCTCATTCGACAGCCCTACTATTATTGAGCAAGTGTCAAATCGCTTACCCGTGTTACTGTATGTAGGTACAGTATTATATAGTACGTATTACGTATACCTATAATGTATGTATACAGTAGGTAGTGTGAGTGGGTGTGTTGCCATACATCTCTTATTTTATTACCGTACAAGTAGCCCCTGTGGGTTTGCACATTCGCTTATATTTCATTGCAAATTTGGTGCTAGATGACGGTTCTAGAACCTACCAGGTTATCTACTTTATAGACGAAATCACAAAATTTACATTCTATCCGTCGAACACAATACAAAGCTTTGATTTAACATGGTAACTTGATAAAATCCAAATTGGTTCCTCAAAGAACAACTTTTATTTAACTGTTTATAAAACTTTAAAATCGTTGCTTGATATTAATAAAAAATAGCGTGGGGTTACCTATCTACTCATATAGCTATTAAAGTTTTTTTTCAACAGGAACACTAGGAATAACTTAGTACGCAGAAGAAATACTTTGAAGATGAATCATATTTATGTTCCTGTCTTATATAAACTGTGAACTGACTGATTAGTTGAACAAAGAACATCTGTTTCAATGGTGACACGATTTATCTAAAAAAGGGCATCGGGATTGAAAATTATGTTTAACATACTTATATGTATGTAAATAGTGCTGATTGATTTTTCGTTGTTTTGTCGCTATTTCCATTTAAAAATCAAATATAATTTTTTAAGTGGATTTTTATACACGCAGTCTTATTTTTATTTTGTATTCTTTCTATTAAGCCCAGGTCGCTCAGCTCCACCCGATAGAACACCTTAATATTGTGAAATTAAAAAGTAAAATTGCTTGTTCCAGATGATAAATGCTGATTGAGGGTGCGGATGCCTGAGCGACCTGCGGCGGTGCGGCTTCACGTTGCGTCTCTGCCAACTTTAGTATAATTTCCCAATTTTTCTTTCCGCAACTCGAGAGGAAACATCCACTAAATAAAATTTCATATCCACTAAGTCCGCGATCACTTTGGATTATATTCCTTACGAAAGTCATTCAAAAGCATTTGTAAGAATGTCAAATTGACATGAAGTTCGTATAAATAATACGTGTACAAAGTGAACGCTACCTTAGTATAAATGTAAGACTTGAAAATTAGGGCAGCTAAGATCCGCGGCTAACCGTGTGGTACTTTTGGCGACGGCTAGCTAAATACAGCAACTAAATATTTCACACTGCATTCTTGATAACGTCAAACGCTTAAGGCGCTTTTAGAATCTCTATAAAGTCGAAAATACATCCACAAATCCATTTTGGTAATGATACTAAAACGTAGCTGTCGTGCGTTATTATGTAAATAATGATAGCATTATGAAGTTTTGATAATTGTTACAAAATGCAAAAAATAAAATAACAAACTTGTAGACCTTTATGAGTAAACGTTTTTGTACCAAACTCCAATGAATTCTTAGTATATATTTATTATTTATATAAAAATCCTATGAAACTTGTGATACATTATTTCATCAATTGTTATTGTCTGCTCGAACAAAATGTTTAAATGATAATAGTTTTATGAACGTTATATTAATACGAAATCGAATAAGGTTAGTGATTTAAAATCATTATTTATGATAATTTATATTTTTTATGTTTACCTTAAAAGTATTACATTTTAGAGTAGAGAATCTTATGAGTACATTCCATTCTTTGAAAATTCTTGTTTTAATATTTAGTTATTATGTACATATTCTTATTATAACTGTGTAAACTTTGATATTTACTATGTCCACTATAACAACCAAGAATAACAAAGAATATAACATATCATTTTTTAGATTTAAGTTGACTTTAAGTATCTGCTAGCCTACTTTGTATATTTTGTTATATTGTAAAAATACCTAAAATATCACTAAGTAGGTATTTGCTATACTATAAATATAATAAACTTTTTAGTAAGTATAAATACTCATACATTCCTAACGTACTCAAATCATATTCTCAAACAGTTAAAATATTATTATTACTTAAAAATTAAAAATATTAGTCTTCGAGAAAGTAATTCGCTTGTCAAACTAAATGTTAAATTAAAAAAATAAAGATTAATGATCCAGAATTACATTTTAACTATTTATTATTCCATTAAGTTTATTTATTATGTTAATTTGTATCAATTAATAAATGAGTTATGGCTCTTAATTAATGTAAGTTTGTGGCACAATTTTAAATAGGCTTGGTTGTGTTGATTTTTAAAATAATTTTAAATAAAATATGATTTTATCTGTTATTGTTGAGTATTATTTATTATCGTTACATTTATGGCTTATTTGTTCTGAAATATTTTAATTTTATTACAGTCAATACTAAACGATTGTTATGCAATTACAATAATTGGAATTGGTTAGGGAGTAAAAATTTGTTAAGTATTATATCTTTGGACGCCCGCCTTCATCAAATTCGACAATGATAATGGGGTGCATTTTGGACGAAACCGACACCCATGTATTTTTTTTGAATAATACAATATTACTGTTTATATTCCTAGTGGGTAAAAAGTTTAGTTTTGTGTTGAAGGAAAAATAGGTAATTTTAACTATTTATAATGAACAATAGATAATATAGGGTGTCGATAACTTAAAAGAAATGCAATTTGAAAATCAAACGCAACTATGATCAAACTATACTCACGAGTTTGTAGCAGATCATAAAAATGTCAGATGACCAAAAAAGAGCAAGCAAGTATTGATAATTTTGTCTATTACTTTTCGATGATTTTTATTCCTCGCGAGGTCTACAGCTCACAGAGCCACTAGTATTATTGATGTTTAATAATCGCCTGGTATAACATGTTTAGCAATCCCCTGTGGTTGCTAAATTTTTAAGTGCAGGAGAAGCAAAATATTGTCTTTTGTTTTATGTAGATATCGATACCAACTTAAATAACACATCATCATCATAATTTCAGACGTCGGGCGTCTACGGCTGGACATACACATAATATATCCAGTTATTACATCCACTAAATACCAGCAGCTTTCACTAAATCTCTCCAGCTTTTTGTTGAACGTATACCGATCCGCAACCTCTATCCAATCACATGGGTGTTCCAAGATAACAAACATAACAAAAACAACGAATAGAGGTTTTTTTGAGCCACTAGCAATAAAAGCTACTTCAGCCGAATAAAAACAAGTAAATTTACGAAACCTAACGTTGTAGGAAAGTACATAAGTATGTACCTACACAGGTTATGGTATGATGTAGTACGTGTTTCTTAGAAAAATCTCGAGTCTTTATTTTACAAATTAAAGGTAGCTTTGGTATTTAAGTGAATTCCTAACATAGCTCATATTATTAAAACCTAAGCTAAGGACATGTTGACGTTAAATACTTAGGTGTAAAATATAAGGGACATTATTTTCTTAAATCATATATATATACTTACTTATATATATATATATATATTTATAAAAATATATAAGTATATAAGTATTAATTTTATAGTATGAATAAATATATATTTATAAGTGATATTCGACTTGTATTGGTTTATTGTTATATACTTTATGTAATTAAAATTGTTTATATAATTTATGTACCTACACTACCTTTTTAAATATTTTGTACTATTTTTTTATTCATTATCTCCACTAAGGTTGCCTGGAAGAGATCGCTTTCAGCGATAAGGCCGCCCCTTGTACGTTTAATTTAGTATTAAGTTTTCTTGAAACTCTGTTTTTATTTTAATTAAGAAGGTACAATAAAGTGTTAATCTATCTATCTATCTATCTTTTCTAGAGTTAATGCTTCGCAAGCTAAAATATGGCATAAATTAAAATTTATGAAGCATAAGTTACTCTCTATAAGTTTAAATCAAACACCATCATAGTTAATATTTTTTCTCGACAAAATGTTTTTAATAGTAATTATTTATGTGTTAATATATTTAACTATATTATCATATATACCTATTTATTTAACTTTATATTCTTATTACATTTTCACTATTACATTTCAAGTAATCTTGAGATCTTGAGGAATGAAATGACGTATTTTTAAATAATTTATTAAGGTAATTGAACTAGATCAATTCGCAAATAGAATGCAAATCTTCAAACACCAAATTCAAATATAAGTCTGTTTTATTTAATTAATTTACAGTTTAATTTTGAATTTCGATTGAATTTATAGCGGTTTGTTGGTGTGTGTGTACGAAGCCTTACGCTCTAGAGATTGACTTCCAAATCTGCCAATGATCGATATCTAAAGTATCGATAGAATTTGTCGATAAACCGCGTCAGTAAACAATATTCGCTTTGAGATATATGAGGTGTCAGCGCGTGATTTATTTACGTAATTCTTGACACGCTAAAAAGAGATTATACAGGTTGGTTGGCGCATTATGTAAACAAAATCGCAGTCTGCAAAAAGTATCTATGATTTTCAAAAACACACAGGCTTGACTAAATTAAGGCTTTACCTAGCTAGATTCTAATTCAAGTTCCTATAGGACATTTAGGAAATCAAAATGGAAAACGTACTATACCTACTGCTTTCAAGCTTTCAAAAAGTTCTTCCTACTGATTTTTTTAAAACATTACCTATACCTAAATCAATTTATCCTGTCGCTACTTCTGCGACCAACTTATAAATATTATAGGTACTGTATTGTTAGTATAAAGTATTCAACTTCGTTTTCATTTGTGGTTTGTAACACCCTTTATACTGTTTTTTAATGTGATGTTGCCACTTGTTTAGTGTAAAAGTAAGGAGATGGAATTTATTGCGGTGAAGCTACGTGTTAAAAATGTGCATTAAATTAAATATTTAGTGGAAGGCATTTTAAGTTATTCAATGTACTTCCTCCGAACATTAAGTTAAATTTATAAACACAAGAGGAAGAACTAAGGAACAGGAAAATATTGCATTTGTTACCGTAGTACCAACCGATATAAAATATGATGTTTAATATTGTTTTATCTAATAAAATTGTCTTAACTCGCTATTGATCATATTAATTATATTTAATGACTAGTATGAAAATTTAAATGTAGTTTTACTCATAGGTTTAAAAACAAACATTAAAATAATATGTAATTAAATCATCAAACAAGACCTCACTTTATTAAACGTCAGTTCTTAGTGAGCTATCATTTAATCGCACCCATTGTTTCAATCATCTAATTTGTTCATTTAAGGTTTTGTTTACTTCACATCTGTGTCTAATCCCTTGTGTGTATTACCGGTAAGACCTGTAAATCTGCAAAATCTTTAATCCCTGCATCGAAGTCATTTTAGTACAGCTACCGAGCGAGTCACAGCACTGGCTGGCAATGCCGCGTAATACTCAGTAGTTGAAGGCAGCGTGCGCCGCCGTTTACACGTTCGATAATCGAACACGTTTAAATTTTATCAATCATTCAAAAATGGAATCGGTAGTGACGTGAATTCCACGATTTGATTTATCGATGTTATTTGTTAATGTGTATAGTATAGCGGATAGTGACTCCAGTACTCAGTGATAGTGGTGATAGTGCAAAAACGGTGCTGGTATTTTGTGTTGGTGCTTTTTATATTGAATAGATAAATGTTAAACATAAGGTACCTAATCGAAGGTTCTAGTAATTTTATAATAAATTTCTAGGTACCAATTCTTACTCTAGCTAGAAGAAAGTAAATATTGACTACTAGGTTAGTAATTTTTATCTTTTGTCTCTCAGTAGAAGACCCCATACAATAGTTATTAATAAAATGACTATCTAAACTTTCAACATATCTTCAACTGATGAAATGACTGGCTGTGTAAAAACAAGAATTAAATAAATTGACAAATTATAAGGTAAACTATTGTTATAACAACACATTAGCAATATTCAGTATATTGCTAATGAGTTATTATTTCCTTAAAACTGTTTTTTTCTTCAAATAATTCATTTGTTATTAAATTAATAAGTAAACGTTTATTTTGCGTCAACAATAATCGGGCGCACTAGGTGTCAAATCTGAAATATGATCTGGATTGATTGAAATAATCTATGATCTTCACGCTGTCCGTGACGCTAATTGCCACACTGCCTATCGACATCGATTGAATGCTCTATCGATGTTGTTTTTCAAATCTCAAATCTCTATTTTGAATTCGAATTTTGAAAGTTTATGTTTGTTTAAAGCTCCAAATAATATGTTTAGTCGTATTATAAATTATTATTTACATTCAAAAATTGTAATGTAACATCATACTAACGGAAAGAAAATTATGTTTGTTTGGGTAGGTACTTAAACATAATGACTTTAATCTTTCCCATAAAAAATGATGGTAGGTAGGATATCTGTAATACAAGTGATCAATAAAAAATCTTGACACATACTCGTAAGTAAAACAAAAAAGTGTTCTAATTAGGTACCTGCCAAGAAAGTTGTTAATACACCTCGTGTCATTAACGGTTTTACAGATTAGTAAGTAACTTATAAAAATGCTAATTTCGTTAGTGTAAAGCCTTAACTGGTTATAAAAGTTTGTAATTAGGTACTGCGGGTTTATTTGTAAAGCTAGCTTAGAAAGTTGGTCTAGAAAATACTAAAGGACTTAAGTCTTAACTCTTTTACAGAATCTTACCGTTTGTTATTGATCTTTCCATTAGTAAGCCCATTAAAACAGGTAGTTTTGAAATAAAATAAGCCTTAGGTACTTCAAAGCTGCTTTTAAAGTCTTACCTTAAAATGCAACCAATTTACTAACTGCTTGCAATTTGTATGGCAGTTTGTTTCATTCTTCGCAAACAGATAAACTTGCTAAATTTGCATTTTTAAGCATTTTTGAGTGACATCAAAACCCCAGTTTACGTAAAACATTAATTTATAAATAAATCCTTAAAACATAAAATAATTATTAGACATGACTATGATTGAATATGATTATCAAATATTGACAGAATAAATGCTACTTACACCATAATATTATGTAATTATGCACCTACATCATTAATCTGTAGGTACTCGCTCATATTATAAAGCTGAAGAGTTTGTTTGAATGCGCTAATCTCAGTAACCACTGGTCCGATTCTCCGAATTCTTTCAATGTTGGATAGTAAATTTATCGAGGAAGGTTATAGGATATATTTAGTACCTATCTATTGAAAAGAAATTTTGAAATGATTTTTTTATTTATTTTCGCTCACAATGCAGATTCTTATGTTTAGCTTATCTAATAACTATATGTAGATAAGGTAAAAAACGCGAGCGAAGCTGAGGGCGGGTCGGCTAGTTCATTATGAATTTCAAAGACTTACTACGCCGTAACCAAACATACAAAGGCACCCATTGTTTACGAAATGAATGGTAACATGGTCAGCAGATGTAGACTTTGACTGTTCAAAGTGTTCAAAGGCGCTTGTGATGTTTAGGAGTCATCAAGCACCTAGGAATAAAATACTTGTGATCTTAGGCTATTTTTGAAGTTCAAACAAAATATATACCTAAGTCACCTGAGAGGTGAAAGAGTTTTTCACTTGCCCAGGAGCGGCTTTGCGTCAAGCATTCTTAAGTCTCGCTGGATAAAAGTAGAGATGGGGTGGTAGGTACTATTTCTACGCAAGCAAAAATTTGAATTAAAATCATAATGTGATACAAGAATAACGCTAACATGGGTTACATAGAAACAACAAAAAACTCTTCCAAATGTTTTGTCTAGTTATGTCTTTTTAAACAGTCACCTTACTTTCAAACAAAAATATTTTTAATGCTGATAAATCCCATTTGTAAACAAAAACCAAAAACATTGAACTAAATAATGAACCAAATAAATGAACTAAATAAATGAACCTACATGCATAGTATATTAGCTGAATGCTAAAAAACTATTTGTGCCTCGATCTTACAAAAGCTCAATCCGCAGCTGGCATCAATCTAGAACATTATTAATACTAGTGCATGTTATCATGCACTAACGCTAGACTAGATAAATCATATGCAGAATTAATGGCTCCCAACTGACCTAGGCTATCGAAGACTGAATAATGTCTGCCCGAGAGCGTCTAATGAATAATCAAGGCTATTCCATACCGTAAGGTGTCGGCCTAAGAGTAGGTACCACTCTTCCTACGCACTGAGCAATGTGACACGATGTAATGCTCGCATTTATAAAAAATAAATATAAATATTATAAATAAATATTATAAATATTACTAGACAATTTTACACAGCGACATCTAGCCCCGTGGTAAGCTCGAAGCTTGTGTTACGGGTGCTAGACTTTTGATATACTTAATATAATATACATACATAGATAGATATTTTTTATTATACATATATTGTATGTATGTATTTCCTTTTATTAGGTATTTTATTGGTATGTATATCAGAAATCTAGCACCCGTAACACAAGCTTCGACCTTACCACGCACGGGGTTAGAAGTTGATATGTGAATTGACAATATTTATTTATTGGTCGCGACTTCCCTCGCGTTTAATTGTAGCCTAAGTATCTCCTCATCTTCAATTAAAAATCACGTCAATTCGTCTCCCCTTTTTGCCGTGAAAGACGGACAAACGGACATATTACAGTGTGCGTACACTTATATATTTATAATGTTACTATGGATCTAACTTCACGCATCAATAGTTCCGAATTAAAAGCGAAACGAGTACATTCTCAACTAACACCTTTCAACATGTCAAGTGCACACAGTCTGTTCTGTCTGTCTTTGTTTCACGGAACAATGCTTTAAGCTTTAAGACCGTTACTATAAACATTTTATAAAAAAAAATGTATATAAACTATTTAGAATTTCATATTTCGATAAATGTAAATAATTTCTGTAATTACTTGTAATTTTATGAATAAAACTACCAGAAACAAAAAATATTTTAAGTATCAAAAAATTTTAGTAGAACTTAACGCTTTTTGATGGAGAAACTTTAGGGACTATTATATTATGGGGTATTTAATCATCGATAATTTATATGAATCTAAAATAACACTATGAAGATCTATCTCATTTATACATTAAACATATTATGGAGCTAATACCATGCTATGCTATGTAACATGCTGTGTAGGTACTACCTAATCATATTATTATAATATGACCATCAAAGTATTATGTAGAATTAATTAACAGGTAAATATTGATATTTCCTGTTTACGTTAATCCTATTACAAAACCATAAATTGAATTCCATTACGTAAAGTTATTTAAAAGTTCAATATGTATATAAAATAAAGATAAACCTATCTTACCGGCCAAGTCCTTCACAAAGACATAAGACATTCATAAAGACTTCACGATGTGGGTGTGAAATTTCACTCCAATAAAATGAAATGGTAGTAATTTTACCAAAATAAGGCTTTATTGCCTATTGTGACATCTGTTACGAACAAAACATGATAATTTTATATAAATGTCCGAGATCTGGGTAATTAACTTATATTGGGGTCAAGAGTGCGTTCATCTTAACCAATGGAGCTGAAAAGTCCTCGAGTGGAGACCACGGATCGGCAAACGCAGCGTCGGACGTCCACCAACAAGATGGATCCTGTCAAAGCTGCTAATTAAAGTTCACGGTGGATGCAAGCTGCATCCGACCGTAATACCTGGAAATATTTAAGGGAGGCCTATGTCCAGCAGGGGACGTCAGATGATGATGATGATGAGAACCACTAAAGCAGTGTTTACATCTTACATCTTATTTTGTCTTTGTGTGTGGGTACATCTTTATTTCTTCAAGAAATCTGGCGGTACTTCTTTTGATACCGCACTCGGTCAATATCACCAAGAAATTCACATTTTGACTTTTTTCAAGAATTACGAGCAATAATACCTTGTTTGTGGAAATATTAAGACGTAAATATGGAATAACCACTTTTATTTCGCTAATAAAATGTTCCTACGCTCGTTTACAGATGCTATCTATAAAGCGTCGGTAGGGCCAAACTTTATCGATCGACATAATTAATAAATAATAACAACAATATAATTTAAACACGTCGCACAAAAAATAAACTAAGTAACCTACTTTTACCAAAGATTTTAAACCAAGAGGAAGGTGCCTTTTTATTTTATTTAAACCAGATCGAATGTTTTCAAGCTTGTTAAAATTCTTCCAGAGAATCGTGTCGTATCGTGTATGTAAATCATGAAAGTTCACTGTTTTCTCGTGAGTTGTAAACATTTCGACATTCGACACCTAAATGCCAAACATTCCAATATTGGCATTTCCTCAGAGTTACACAATAACAAGAATATCTGAAAAATATCTTCATAAATATCTTTACATGGCGCTATTCTGAGAAAAAAAGTTAAGTTTAGTTCAGTCGGTTGCATCGTTTTATAATTTAATCAGAATTCATACTTGCTGTTAATTTTTATTGCAAACGAAAATTTTATTTCAATAGACTGCCGTGTATTAATTATTAAAAAAATAAATCTCACGTACTGGATATTACCTACACTATCACTTTCACATTATTAACAAATTCGTTTTTTAGAGGAGACATCCTGTACCTATTAAAGAATACTCGAATCGGCCCTTGCATATTTTATAAATGCAGACATAATCTATGGTGCCGATTTAAAGCTAGCACATTACATTCAACTATAAAATTTCGCAGGTAATTTAAACTTGCGTTGGTTTTAAAATTGTTGCATACCTACACCAGATAGTATCTAAGTTTGAAATATTTATTGATTATATACGCTTTACGGTTTTAGAAGTTTATTTCTCAAAGAATACAATTCACTTATAAGAGAAATATAAATAGCACAACAATAATAAATCTGATAAACAAAGTTCTTCTTCTTCTTTTTCTTGGTGACAATTTGGTATGGTAAATAAGTGCAAACGTCAGAAGTGGTGAGTTTTTTTTTGTATGATTACTGCGTCAGTGATACCAGCTAGTTCCAGTATAAACTACCTTTTTTTATTATATAATTATTTTTTAAATTCAGATAAGTCTTGTGAAAAATGTGATTTTAGTTTATGTTTGAACGAAATAAATGATTTTGTATCTTTAATGTCCCTTGGTAGCTTGTTAAAAATCTGTGCCCCTTCGTATAATATGTTTTTTTTCCCATAATTTGTTCGTGGTGTGCGTAATACTAAATCATTTGCTCGTCTTAATGAACGTTTGCTTAGTTGTGATTTTTTTGTAAATGTTATCTGTGTATGAACTTTATGGTTCATTATTTTGCGTATAAAAATACACGTGTTGAACTTATACAATTGAGACAGTGTCATAATATTCGTTTCTTTATATATTTTTGAAGTTGAAGTTAAGTAGTCATAGTGAAATAGCATTTTGATCAATTTATTCTGCGTAGTTTGCAATATTTGTAGATTAGTTTTAGCGGCGCAACCCCATACTTCAATTAGATAGTTTAAGTGCGATTTGACTAAGGAGTTATATATTGTGTACCGAACTGATTTAGGAAAATTGCGTACTTTGCCTCGCAGTGCGCCCATAAGAGATGATATTTTAGACGTTATTTTATCTATATGTGGCTTCCACGTAAGGCGACTGTCAAGTGTTAAACCCAAATATTTTTCGGTCTTTACTCTATTTAGCGGTATGTTATTAATAACAGGTGGTTGATGATCTGCTATTACTTTATTTTTAGCGCTAAATATCATATAATTAGTTTTAGCTACGTTGATAGTCAATAAATTATCTTGAAACCATAAATTCAGAGTGTCAAGGTCATCTTGAGCATCACTTATAATTGATTTCATTTCAGTTCCATAGTAAAATAAACACGTATCATCAGCATATAGTGATATCTCGCCTTTAAGTCCAAGTTTGCAAATATTGTTTATGTATATCAGGAAGAGCAGGGGTCCTAAAATTGAACCCTGTGGTACGCCATACGTTATTGTTTTTGAACTGCTCTCATAATTGCCAATTTTGACCACTTGATGTCTATTTTGCAGGTAAGATTCAATTAGTTTTAGCGCGTTACCTTGAACTCCAATGGAATACATCTTGTCTAGTAATATTTTGTGACTTATAGTATCAAAAGCTTTTTTTAAATCAATAAAGATACCTACTGCTATTTGTTTTTGGTCTATTTTATTTTTAATATTAGTAATAAGATCTATGCATGCTGAAAGAGTGTTTGATAAGGGACGAAACCCATATTGCTTGTTAGAGATAATGTTATTAGATTTTAAGTAGTTTTCTAGTCGATTATGGATTAGTTTTTCGAAGATTTTTGACATAACAGGAAGGACGGAGATAGGACGATAATTATTGGATCTGTTTTGTTACCATTTTTGAATATAGGACTGACCTTAGCTATTTTCAATTGATCTGGAAACTCACCACTTTTGATGCATGCATTGAAACAATTCGTTATTGGAGTTATTAAAAGATCTTTTACACACTTAACTTGCTTTGAACTTATGCCGTCTAGTCCAGTGCTTGTATTTTGGTTTAGTTTATTTATTATCTTGTCAATTTCATCAGCTGTAGTTGGAATCAGCTCTTCCAGTTTATCTGTGTTACTATCATTTAAGACCTGTGAGTGCGCTGAAGTTCCAAATGTCCTTTGGGGATATTTTAGAATTATCTCATTAGCCAAGTTTTCTCCGATACTTGAAAAAAATGTGTTAAACTGTTCACAGATTTCCGGCGCACTTGTAGTATGACCTATATCTGTATTGAGCCGCGATGGAACAGTAGTACATTTTTTCCTGTTGCTACTTAGGTCGTTAATCACTGTCCACATTTTTTACACACACGCTTTAGGAAAATTAATCACATAAAACATTTTAATTTTAAAAAAGCTTGGCTTTATTATGAATCGGATACTTTGAGAGCACGGTCTTACGCAATTAAATAAATATTTAATTATATAAAAGATATAATTATTGCATCTCAATACTTTGTATCTATAACTACAAGGTTAATTAATACTCGAATCATAAAAAAACATAATTGAAGATTGCTGTCAAGTACAATTAATTCTGAACTATTTGCGACGAATGGCGGTGTGTGGGCCAAGGATCGCAAGAGTGAATGCTGGCGGGTTCCGCAAAGAAATAATAATCTAAAATAAAAATACCACCCACGCACAAAACAATATCAAAATGGTTTATAAATGTCTCATTAACCGGATTATTTTGTACCAAACGGATTTCTAATTCCTTCCTAAATAAGCATGACAGACCAAATAATATGGGTGCAAACCTTTGATTGAAACACAGATAACACCCCTTATCTGTGGATTGAAATAATCGCAATAGGATCATTGTTTGCGAAAAGGCTTAATTTTGAATATTAAATGACAATCAATTATTATGGGTTGTCAAGATCATGGCGTGTTCTATAGAAGGCTAACCTTTGTGTACAAGTGTCAAAATATTTTTTATGCATAAATTTAATCAATGTATGATAACAATACCATAGGTGCTCACTAGGGTCACATAATGTTTTTTTGATGTACGTAACCTACGGTCGAAGTCTTACACAAAACAAAAAACAGTTTTTTAACTAAATTTTGATGTGGTGCCAGCTTAAGAATATTACCACCCTTCACTTCTCATTCATTGACAGCAGTGTCGTTCGGTTCCAACTTAAATAACTAACCCACATGGAAAACTTGGAAGTGATTATATCTTTTCACCCAAGACCTACAATGGGTTTTTTTGGGGAAACCATGCCCATATTGAAACTATTACTTCAACTCTTTACATTTAACAGGACATCTCAACAACGTACAAAAAAATGCGGGCCTTAGCTATTGTACCACAGTATCGTTTCATTTTCAAACTGCAGAACTCTAAAACCATGGACAATACTCAGAAGAATCAGTAATCAATTTACGAGGCATGCGTGGAATTACCGCGAACTCATAAATACTGGCATAAGCCGACCGCCAGAACGACAAAGTTTTTATGTAGTGAAAGCTTGTCAATTAGCTTATTGAAATCAACTTGTTTACGGTGCCAAATATTTTGTACGATCAGCTTTATGGCATGGTATTTAATTTCGAGTGTTCGTGCCGAAGCAAAAGGATCACTGGAAGGTGTTTTTCTAATAATTACATCTTCTGAGGTTGTGTGTTTGTGACATTGTAGAGGTAGTTAGTATCTGGAGTAAGGAAAAGATATGAAAATAATATTATGACTCGGAAAGAGGTATTTTCACAAATTAGATCCGAGTGAATAACGCGTAAAGTGAAATATCATCAAATTAAATAACTTATTCATGTTTTCTTAAAGACCAAGAAATATCTTGAAATAGTTATTTATTTTAACATCAATGTAATTTAGTAAAATAATGGTTATATTAAACAAACTAGTTGACCCGCCCGCGGCTTCGCCCGCTTTCTATAGTTTTCTCACCCTTTAAACCTTCCGTGGGCTACTAAGAACATTTCAAGACCAAAACCAACTAAATCGGCCCGGCCGTTCCCGAGATTTAGCGAGACTAACGAACAGCAATTGATTTTTATATAAAAGATATGGCTGTTCTTAATTTGAAATATGTAGTTATTTATTTTAACATCAATGTATTTTAGTAAAATACTAATAGTTATTTATGTTATTTATGTGTTAGTTATTTATTGTTATTTATTTTTTAACATGGCTGTTCGTAATCTAGATTGCTAAATGCAATCTAGATGCAGTAAATAATTTAAACTATTTTATAAAAATATGTTATCTTATCAATCGATCATTGATCGACCGTAATCGGTCAAACGTCAAATAAAGATATCAAAGAACAAGTTTACTGGGTATCAAATGTAAAATTAACCTTATATAGGGTGTACCATAAATACTACCATGCCACGACAAATCGATAGAATGTGTTTGCATAAATGGGTAAGCGAGGTTTTGTCCTCATTTTACTAAAATTGCAAAAAATAAACACAAAAATCTATTTAAATAACTTTTGCGCAAGCAAAGTTGTTTAATAAAATAAATGGAAGAAAAATATAACCATTTAATTTTATGCTTTATTAATGATCAATGTTTTCTGATATACCTAGTTCTACATTTATTTAATAGTATAATTCATATAAAAAGTCAAAGTTTGTATGTGAATAAGCTTTATCGTAAATTGTAACCCAAAAACGGAACATGAAATGAAGCAATAACTATAAAAATTAAAAGTGCGAGAGTTGTGATACAATATTTATTATTTAACTGTTAATTACTTGAGTTCTTATGCAAATGAATTGGTTTTAATTATCCAACCAGTATGCGTAATTTTAAGGGCGCAAGACAATAATCTCGAAATGTCTTGGAAATGTAAATATAAATAAATGTAAATGTCCGTAAATGCAACTTTCTTAAACAATTTTAAATCATCTATAAGAGAGTTACTGTTACAATTAATATAGGTTTATATAATGTATTATTTGGCTTTGTATGGCTTTATATAAATACAATGCTTACAAAATCAAATAATACATTCTATAATGTAATATAGATAAATAAAATGAAACATATTTTGACATTCTCAATACGTTGCAAATTTAAAGAATTACTGAAAAAAATCAAGCAAAAAATTATATCCTCATCAACATACTATTCAAAACTTTTTCTATATTATTCAAAAGTAGCATTCCGCCCCGCGGCTACGCCCCTGTTATAATATTTTTCCGTTATAAAGATATCCTATGTCCTTTTCCTGGTTCTAAGCTCTCCACCAAATTACAGCCAAGTCGGTTCAGCCGTTCTTGAGTTGTAAATAGTGTAACGAAAGCGACTTTCTTTTGTATATAGATACTATGTTACAGCTATAGTTACATATCTCAAAATTGTATTTCGTACGTTTTCTTAGATTGAATTGTATTGCAAATTAAACGTTATACCGCAATGTAGTATTTGTAGGTGCAGAATGAACACAGGGTCAGATACATTTGTTAAGATTATCTAAATAGTTTAAATCTGCATATCTAAAGCTACCAACAGTAAGAACGAACATGCACGATTATGTTGTACGCAGAATAAATAATAGTAATATAAGGTAAAAACTTTATCATGTTCTACTAAAATTCTAACATGGGGTAAAAGTTTGTAAACAATAAAATACCTATAGGTTATGGAAAATATGAAAATACATGTCAAAATTAGTGTTGTTTAATAAAAATATATTTATGGAAATTATTATTATTGACATGTCCAAATTTGTGTTTTAAATAATAATTGAATTACATCATAAATATTCTTCTCTTCTGACCGTACTTCTAGACCGCTCGCTCTCTTTAATAGTAGTTTTACTCCAAGAAGTTTCTTATATTAAACCACAACTATGTGCACTAGAACGATTAGTTAAGTCGAGTTATTGTCCAGCAACGCATTAGCACAGTTTATTGCCGTTGCAATTACAAACCAAACATGGACAAACCACTAGTGCGATTTAAATATAATACAAGTTTTACACTAAACTCTCAGCTATTACCTAACGCGCAAGAATATCTAAAATCGCAAGTATGTATTAGTAAAGTCGTTTGTTTGTCGGAATAATAATAATAAGCGTTTTCGGAGTTTTTCAGTGGAAATACGTTTATAACATTTAATATAAGGGTAATATAAGGGTATAAGTAACATTGTTCTTACTAAAATATAGGCTATTCTAGTAAACCCGCTAGATTAGATTTATCTCGCTAAAAATTTAGCTTCGAAATTTAATTATGAAATGTATTAAAATAAACAAAATTATTATAATATATCAAAAAAATTAAAAAGCGTTAAAATATTGAATTCAAAATACTTGTCGGAATTGCTTACTCATAAAAAACGCGTTAACCAATGATTGTTATTACGTTTTAAAAGAGCTTAAACAACTTTAACATTATTTTAAGCGCTTTATTTTACGACATACAATATTTTATGCAATATTGTATGTACATAAATCCGCAACCATTCGGTTAATTTGGAGCATTAAAACATAGCATTAATCACGAATCCTAATATGGATTCTCAATTAAAATCAATATCAAGGATTGTTTGCAAAATGTGAAAGGGAGGAATCAAGGGCTGTCCCTTCGGTCCATTAATTAATACTTTAATTGGAAAATTACCGAGGTAATTTACAAATACATAGGTAATGGAAGGTTCGACTGTCAGTTTCAAATTAAGGCCTGTCAGTCTGTACATCGGTGATTTATCTCTTGTAGGTTCCTTCTGGGTCGAGGACTTGAGGTTTTCGAGTATAAGTGGTGAAGGATTACGTATTCAATTTTGTGAAAAAGTATGTAATGGAATAATGAGAGAATAATTGTAAAACAGTTAGTTATTTTCTACAAGATGACTCCCTCCCTCCCGTTTCCGCCGCTATAATTTATCGTATTTTTTATTATTTTTAAACTTTAAATATTTCCTAGATCAAATCTATGTAGGTATTGGGCCATTCTAAAATTATTATTATAAATGATTTTTATAAAATAAAGATAACTTACAACCTTCCTCGTTAAATGAACTATCCGACACGGAAATATTTTTTCAAAACGAACCAGCGATTCCTGAGATTAGCGCGTTCAAACAAACAAACAAACAAACAAACAAACTTTTCAGCTTTATGATATTAGTATTTATTTCTTATATTTTATTTATAAAACAAACAGTTATAATGACTTAAAAACGAATATACTTCAAAAAACTTTGAACTAATTAAATGTGTTTACTTGTTTTCTGTATAGAACTATTATATAGATAAGTTAACTATTAATGGAAATATTTTATTCAACATTTATAAGCAACTGTGTTCTATGATTCTCTTAAGACTTATATGGAAGTAGATATCTTAGATGCTTGAGATAAAGACGTTCAATTAAAGTTATCAGAAGAAAAAGATACCATTTCCTAGCTTGCCTAATCGTAGTAAAAAACAACGCGTTAGTTATGGTGCGTCCACTAACTGGTCTCCTAAAAGTAAAAAAATAAACATGGTAAGTTAGAGTCACAAATTTCTAAGAGGGTTCAATATTTAATATCAACCCAAAATACACACTATCTTTTACATCTTTTATCTTTCTATTTAATCCTACTTTGGCTTTATCCTTCACGGCTAATGTCTAAATATGATGATATTTTATCTTCGTTTGAATCTTTTGAGAGCCGTGTTGGCTATGTGGGAGCACACTCGACTTTCATTCCGAAGATCGTGGGTTCTAACCCCACCAAGCACCTCTTAATTTTTCTCTTGCCAAACGTATGTTTGTGCGCTTTGAAACACGTTTGTTAATCACTTTGGAACATTAGCATGTTCCAACATTATGAGAACCGACTGTGAAATGCTTTAGATGAGAACATTGCTAAGCTTTTTCTTTGGAGATTGCGGTACCCTAACTGTGACGGGATGTGAGAAAATGTCAGTAGGTACTAAAATGGGAGAAATACATATTTTAATGAAAATGAGCCTCGTAAATATTCGCATACTGATAGAATTATATTGTAGCATTCACGCGTAAAGTCACAATTTAATTTAGTAACCTAAGTCTAATTAAAGTATTTTTAAATGCTAAATCTTCGTTGTAAAGAGGAAATCAAATATAGTTTCAACAAGACAGAGTAATTAAAAAAATAGAATAAAAAAAATACCACTTCCCCTGGCACGAAGAATTTGTAGTCAGTGGAAACACGCACTAAAACAATAATTCATAGAGATGAATCAATACAGATAAGCTCACCTGTGCTTATTGTCTTGTCAAACACCAATGAATCATTAGAAAATAGCGAGTGCCAGGTTATCTGGCATCAGTGGCAATCAAATAAATTGACAATTTGCCTTTGCTACTCAATTTAGCCGTCGCTTTAGGTGTCCGGATAAAAAGCGTAGGAGTGTCAAATTTCATTCTACCTTATGCCTGTTAGTCTAAAGGTGTGGCCAAACGCGCTTTATTTTTGTTCCTAAATTGCTAGCTTAGAGATTGCTCTACCGCTAAACTAAATAAATCAATTTCGTGTTATGTAAAGTCATTCAATTTTACGCCATTTATAAGAAATGGCATGTGCTAATTTGATTTTACGATTGTGTGAACTTTAAAGTGTTTCACTTTCGAAAAAACTCATAAAACCGTTTTAAGACTTTAGTGTATGTTTATTGAGTGCTTTTTGTAATGGTCGTAAATTAAGGCTCTGAATCCAATTATCATAATTTGACGTTTTTAATGTCAAAATTGACACCTGCATCAATTATGTCAATTTTCGAGAAAATTATAGCTGTTGCGTGAAAAATTTGTATCACGGTGTTTAATTATAAATGCTGGTCGAGAATGTTAAATAACGATAAGAATACAAGTAAGAGTTTTTATTGAATAAATGAAACATAATTTAAAAACAATATTCGATTTAAAGGCGAGATAATACTTTATTATAGAGATACTTAATAAGTACGTTTGTATTGAGTGAGGTTCATCTGTCCGGTTCTAAAATGAAAAACATCAAGCGAAGTTAAATTACTTTCCATAAAATAACCAAAAACTTTACAACATTATTAAGTTTCTCTCTGTTATATCGTCGCCGTCACCGCCATATCGAAATAATTAAGTGGTACCAATTTAATAAGATCTGTTTAAAATTTCGTTTTAAATACTCACGTACAAAAACCTATCAAAAAGCAGTTAAAACTAAATGTTCCGGTGGCAGAAATTGACACGGGCTGTTATTAAATAATTATAAAATAATAATGTTAATGGTTACTAAATTACATCTTATAAAACGCAAGTGCGTCCGCCCATTATAACATTTATAAGCCTTGTTTACAATGATGCTATTGATTGATGTAATAAATGATTTACTATTCGAGTATCTTGTAGTCAATTATTGTTTTTTGTTGTTGTTTGGATGTTGTAATTTTTGTTTTGTAATGTTTCTGTTAGAATTTGATAATAAACCTATTATTATGTCGGTATCAATGGATGATCCATTTCAATTTTTTTGTTTATGTTTATATTTAACGTTATTTATAACGTTTAAAGGTTTGCCTTTATTTCAAAATATAGGCTATAGGAGAACTTAAGTCATTATTTAATGGAAACACTCTTTTTTTTTTATTTAATATCAACGCCAAATAATTTTCAGTCGCTGTAAGTATGTATGTTTAATTAAATTAGTACTAATGAAGCAAAATCTAATAGAAGTGTTGTTTTTGCAAAGTACTTGTAAAACTTACTTAGAACTTAACATGTGGATGGATCTTTATAAAACATGTTTAAATCGTGCTTTAATGCGTAATTTAAAAGTGATTGTGCAAAATTTGCACCTTCGTATTTTGATTAAGTATTCACGCCTGTGAACGTTGCTTTACTTTCCCCAAATTTCATAATTAAGCAATTTTTTCGATGAGGAAAACACCCTGTACCTTACAGTTATGCATATTTAATGATACTATATTATTAGTATTATTTATAGTAAATAAAAATATAATATTTTACTATTGGTTAAATATTATTTCGTCAAAAATAAGGTAAAGTAGGAATGCATCTACTTGTAGAGGCACTAATGTTTTCTGTAAGTATCTTTACCATTTGAGGGTCGGATTCGTCAAATTAAAAAGATTTTATTTTATTTACGAGTACGTTAAAAAAATACATGATCAATTAACATTTATTATTAAAACTTCGTTCTCATAAATATCGACGCCTTGTATTGTACTGAAAGGTTTTTACCCAAGAGTAATTTGAACATTTTATTTACCAACATCAAACAAAAAGTATTTCTGATATTTTAACGGTATGTTTGTCCTGATGTCTGTTGTACCTAATTGGAACTGAACTGCGTAGGTGGTCTGTCGGGATTCCGCACTGTGCCATAAACGTGATGAAAATAACAATATAATGAATGAAGGAATGTTATGTATAAATATTCTGTAGGAATAGATATGTTATCAATTAAAAATATTGAAATTTAAAATATTTATTGAATTTTGTTGGGAGTGAACTTAAATCTGTAAGAACCAATACTAACTTTAACATACAATGTGTATTGGAGTTGCCTTTTCAACTTACAAGTTTTCAACAAGTCACTAACTAAACATAAAAAGCTTACCTAAACGACCTATACTTTTCGAATGACCTAACCGCCATCAAATAGAGCCTACATAACCGTTAAAGTTCGTAAATATATTAAATATTTGTTAGAAATTTGTCATACCATCTACAGAAATGAAACACAGAATCAAAATACATTATTAAAATGCCTGTACCGTGTACAATGCGAATGTGTACATTCATTCGTTACTGTCAACTGGACACTACACAGTGCTTTGATTGCACAGTAGAGAAACGATAGATTTATAAACATACAAGCTTTCCATCCGCGGCTTTGCCCGTATTTTAACGGTCTGCCGGCGTTAAAGTGTTTTTTTTTAAAAGCTACCTATGTGTATATTCTGATATGTTAGATTCACCAAATTCTGAAAGTGTAACAAACTTCCATCAATTATACAAAACTTTTTGAAAAACTTATTATCCTCACTATGTTAGATTTTTTTCTGTGTATAAATATTTAACTCTATTCGAAACTGCTTCAATACATTATTATTATATATTGTTTTATATTATATATGTAAGTATGACTTCAAATAACTTTTCTTACTGTAAAAATTTACTGAGGCTTATTTTTTTAACAAAATATGGCGAATATGTCGTTTAGGTGAGATTGTATCTGTATATGGCTTGAGTATAAAATACTTTAGAGTGGTTAAGCTACTGGGCTTTAGTTTCCAAATGCAGTACTGCTTTTAACGCCTAAATATTAGAACTAGACAGCGAAGTCTAAGCAGCGGGCAAAGGTCTGCAATTATAAGGTTTTAGATTATAATTATAAGGATGTACGCTTTTCAAACAGAATATTAAACAGTGAAGGCAAAAGCTAAGAACTTACAAGATTTTGAAGGACATGTGGCATTCATCGACCCCCTTAGCCAGAGCGTGGTGAATTAAGGCCTCATTACATTTAGCGAAAAAATCACCGTGTAACATCAGTAGGAACGTAATATGGGTGATAGTAAAAAATCAACTCTTACAAGTTACAAATAAAAAAAGATTTAAAAAGTCAATATAAAGGGCATTCCACAAGCGTTCAATTTAGTGATAAATACAAACTTCCATACTATGTTACTATATAAACACCGTCGTAGTTTGATTCATTCATATTGAGATAAACGGGAAATCCACGAACCTTTCTTAACCTTTCGTTTAATTTGATCAACAGTTTAATCTCTATACTAATGTATCATTTCTCACCCGCTTTCAAAAGCTCGCATCAATCTCATTAGCAAAACACCAAACCGTGAGAAATGCCACTGTCTGGCATTTTGCCAACGTTATGGCAGATTTGAGGGGTATTGGCAACCGTGGCTGCCGTACAAGGCGGACCACCCGCGGGCGAGCTTGTCCCGTCGCCATATCTACTGATTTATCGTACTTGTAGTTATTGACAACTGGATAATAAGTTCATCTGGCTCGCCGACATTTCAGACGATTTTTTCGGCCGGTTATCGTCCGATTTGTCACATCTACACCTACTGCATAACCTGACTGAATAATTTTGACTTCTCCCATTCCAATTAAGGCATTGAATGATTTAAAGATTTAAAGATTTATGTCATTTATTTCCATAAAATCCTAAAGATCACTTGGACAAGTCAATAAATACGTTACATAATATATGTTAAAATGTGTTAATAAAATGTTAAAAAATTACACAGATGAAGGTTTTTCGATGTTTTCATGTCCAAATTAATCTAAATATAGTATTAGTAATCGCTATGACTGATGGTCCTACCAAACAGTGGGACCACGAGCCCATTAAATCGACACAATGACCCACTCGTGGTGGGTCAAATTAGTGGGACCACGAGTCACGACCCATCGTTACTTGTAAATTGTTGTTTCTATATAAATTTTGACTTTAAAACACACTGTACTAACAGTTTTACTCAGGTTCAATACCACTAATCTTAGGTTTTGAATAAACCAGTCTACTCGAATAAAATGATCAATAGAAAAGATTTCAACGCGTTTTCTATTAATAGCAAAGTTATGATAATTATTTATTAAGCAAATTTTCTCTTACCTTACTAGTTTCTTTATCCAAGAATTATTGTGTAACAATACTATTTGTTTTTGATTTTTATTTTATTATTTATTTTAATTTAAGTAATTGTCATTTAATTATGAACTCAAATATGTTTTATAAATCTTTATTTTTTCTAAATTGTAATTTTTGTGTTGTCTGAAATAAAAATATTTTTGTAGTTAAATAATATTCAAATTTATATGAATACTTAAATATATATGAAAACATTCTTTGTTGGCAACAAGATAAAAAAAACATGTTATTGTCTATCAACTTCTCAATTTGCATACACGCAACACTAATCTTAGAAGACATTAGTACTAACTAGTCTTATCTAAGTACTAATTACACAGTTCATTCTAGCTCTATAGTTACGTTATCTCCCTAACAGGTGGCCAATGAAGGCTGCAAAACCTTTTGATAAACAAACGTCATAGTTACCTAAAGTTTATTAAACTGCACCGTGAAGTATTCGATTGGTACTTTACAACCCATTCAAGTCAATGCTTTGCTACGCGATATTATTTATAAAAGTAGGTGTAATATGGTCTGTGTTAATCGAAAGCGAATCCACTGTAACCTCGCAACACAGGCTCTATTGAGACCTAGTGCAAGGGACAGAGCTCGGCTTCGATACCATTACTAAATAACTTATAATTTATAATCTAAATCTAACAAATTAGCTATGTAGGTATCGAATGTATTTGTGTAAACTTAAAAGTGAAAATAAATTCTTTTTTATTTAAAAAAAAAAAAAAATATGGGGTTGGGTTAATTCTTATATCAATGCGTAGTATACGTTGGTATAAACATTCAAACTATATATATTATTTATATTTATTCTTCAGTTTTCGTCGTTATATTCAATATGAAATTGCGCTTAATTAGAGCAGGGTTATTATAAATACTAAGCAAGTACTATATTATGTTTGCACCACACTGAAATATTGCGATCCATTGTGACCTAATGTTTACATTTTACAGCACCAACACAAAATCATAAAGTACCTACAACCATGCTATAGTGATTATTGAATGAGTTGAACGTATGCGGGCAGTGTCACCATTTCTAAGCACTGAACAATGCTACCAAATTACGTCATACAAATATAAATAGGACAAATTGTGCGAAAATTGGATAACTGCGTTCATCCTCCTGGTTGAATTCTAAATATGGTGTAAATAATACGTAGTACGTATAGTGAAAATAACAATTGTCAGTGTAGGTACATACAGTGATAATAAAACATAACAAGAATAAAAATGGAATAACTACGATAATCCTAAGCAATGATGTAGGTAACAAGTAACCAATTATTATATCCATGGTGATAAACTACGTCGAAACATAGAAAAGGACAATAGTCAATCTATCGGCAAATACCAAATTCTGCAGTCACCAGAAAATATAAGCCGCCCAAATGCGTGCTACAAAAATGACGTCATCCCATTGTCGAAGTGTCACTCCACCACTCTCCAGGGCATCATCCAGTGACCCTCTTCCCTTCAGCATGTCCCCAGATATGGCTCGAAGAACCCTTTCCCCGGACATCGTGAATTTTAACCGACGTGCAATATCACCGAGTTTAGAACCATATCGACCGCTCTCACCAGACTTCGCAAGACGCTCGAGATCGCCCGCTAAACCACGATCACTGATGGAATCTTTGTTGGTCGCGAAGATGGAGGCGTTGTCTACGGGTAGACTGGTCAGAACTGATTCTATGGATAGCTGCAGCAGCTTTGGTTCAATGTCTTCGCTGCCGAGTGATGTGTGCAGGTGTGATGATTGTTTGCTGGGGATTGTAGACTTCTACATGCCGGGACCTGATGCAAGGACCTTCAAAAAGGTATGTTTTTGTAATTTCTTTAAATATGCTAAGCCGTTATTGATAGAGATACACACTGCTCCAATTGTTTCTGATTTCTTGTATTCATTGTTGTTATTATTGGTGGACATCCAACAATAGTTATCTACGCTTGCCAAACTGTTGAATAAAACCGAGAACTTTTGATTTAAACGAATCGGCTACTATGGGCTGGCCATACATTATCGAGACGATCTTGAATATTTCCAACCAATCTTAAAACTTAATACAATATTTATTTGAATATAATTAAGTTGTTCTGTGATAAAGAACGAATGCAAAGCGCATACATTGTAACGTTGGAATAGCAAATAAATATAAGTTAAATAAATAACTTGATAATTAATTTAACAACTAACGTAAGCTTTACTACATAGTTCTGTTTATTTGAATACTTGAAATGTAATACAAGATTTTTTTGAAATATTATAAACATTCGTAAATTATTCTACGTATTTTCTTCCTCAACTAGCAACAGCCAGTTCTAAGATCAAAGTCTCAGAAACGACTGACAAAGTACCTACCTATCTAATCTTTATGTAAAATCACTATAATATGGGAGGAAAAAAGAACAATAGGAAAATTGTTTTCTTGTTTCATCATTATCTTGACATCATACTTTAATTGTTATAACATAACTTATTACACGAGAGGAGAACGTCAGGTTTTCAATACTTACATCAAGAGATTTTAACATTATCGTTCCACATCAGGTTTATTAGTTCATGCAAATAGTTACTACCTGCGTTAATAAGGAAACCCTAGAAATGCTTTAGAAAGTTTTTTCTAATGTACCGAACTTGTCTGAGCTTTTCCGGAACGCATTAACTGACAGGACACGTAGCGCCATCTCTGTGTACATTCCCTTACTTCATTGATTCTGAGTTCGATTCTAAGAAGTTGTGCTGTTGGTTGATTTTTCGACGACTGCTGTTTAGTTAAAAATAATTATAAAAGATGGCGTTACTCTTCTCAATATTATCCTAGCGAAGTTTTCCTTTGGACAGCAGCGTCGTTCTGTGTAGTGTACCAACTTACTGCGATCACCAACCCGTCTGGTACCCGTGGAGAATATAGTACATTTTTCTAGACTTTAAATGAATAAAGGCTGTATCGAGTAGTCTGTCTGTCTGTCGCATGAGCTTTCTGTTCACTTTTTTACCCGAATTATCTAATGGTTTGTAGACGTAGGTACCTAACATAAGTTGATAAGATGATGATACTTAAATTTTATTGTGATCTATAATTTACTATAGATTTTCATTCTTAACTATCTTCTTTATCAGATAACTTAATTAGTAGCATACTTATATGCTATTAGGTAGGTACCTAAATACACTTTCTTATTAACAAATTAAAAAACAATAACTAAAGTCAAGGTGAAAGATAAGGGCAAAAGAATGCTAACTGCGTGGTTACTAAAATGGGCACAGTTTTCTTTTATGCATAAAATTGTATATATGACTTGAGCTTACTTCGTTATATTTGGTCCAAGGTAAGACAACAAAGTAAGACCAATGGACTATATCTTTGGATGATATCATGTAATTGTTTGACCAATTTAGTCCGAACTAATAAAGATAAGTGATAAGTGATAACCCGTGGACTAATTAACTGGCGCTTCGGTAATTGATTCATTAGGAGTTATGGTTATTGCTCTGTCTGGCGTTTATGATCTTCCAAACTCTGTTTCATTGTTCATATGCCATATAACTCTATTTTCATAGTCCTTATAGCCGACAACTGTCAAGTCTTTAGTGGAGTTTATGCGACTAATACTCACTCTTGACATTTGAATTTGAATATAAATTCAATTAATTCATTTATTGCACCAGAAAGTTACACAATAGCATTGGCATGTCATGTAAGTTATCTAAATAATATAATCTATGTCTGGGACTTTTAATGCTATATAGATGGATATGCTAGTCTTGTAATACTTGTGGACAGAATATAACTTTTTTACATAATTGGTTTAACTACACTTACATGAGGAAACCGTATGGCACTGTTCTTAGGTTTGCATCACACGTCATGTTTCATGAATATTCTGATGACAATAACAAAGACACATTTTCATGTAATTTAAATTTTAACCAACCCAAAAATATCATTGTCTCGTTAATATATTTATAGAATTCGAAGCAATTTTCAAGTCCAAAAACCTCATTTGCCTAAAACGTATGACTATGACTAACGGTACGTTCACACGGAGGCACGATTTCCCGAATCTTATTTTAATCGGATCTGGAAAAAACCTAATGTTGTATTCATGTGCGGTACGTTCACACGGAGACACGATTTTCTCTACCGAATCGGTTTTTTGCAGGATACGGTTTAGTGGCCTATGTATTTCAATGAAGGAGTTCACACGAGCATTCGGTTTCAAGTCACGACAAAAAACCTAATCTTGCTGAAGTTTACATCCGATTGTGCGACTACAAACCGATCCGGTTTTCAATTCTTTTTCCACCTTTTTCAAAAGATTATCAAATGTAGGTATAGTCATTCAAGGAAGTAGTTAAAAAAAATTTGTGGATCATTCCTTAACTGCTGCATTAGAGTTGTAAAGGCACCAACTGTTGATCTTCTTTGTACTATTTTAACCACAATCTTTTTCTACGACGCTGACGGCGATAATACCAGTATAGTATAGCAAAACTGTTCACGTCCATCGGTTCCAAATCAACGTGTGAGCGCGCTCTTGCGAATACAACATTAGGTTTTTTCCAGATCCGATGAAAATAAGATTCGGGAAATTGTGTCTCCGTGTGAACGTACCGTTCGGTTTCAAGATCCGACAAAAAACCGAATCTTCCCCTCGTGTGAACGCATGTATTGAATGCCCTATACCACTGCATCGGATCTGGATTTTGCAGTATCAGTATATACAAACCGGATCGGTTTGTAGTCGCAAAATCGTATGTCAACTTCAGCAAGATTAGGTTTTTTGTCGTGACTTGAAACCGAATGCTCGTGTGAACTCCTTCATTGAAATACATAGGCCACTAAACCGTATCCTGCAAAAAACCGATTCGGTAGAGAAAATCGTATCTCCGTGTGAACGTACCGTAATTCTGATTCGGTCCGATACTTTTAATGACACGAGTCTTCTAGGGTAACAATTACAAAGTTTAATTTAAACTCTATATCGTTGGTATAAAACTGAAAATGATATTTCAGGACTGAATTTAACAATGTTGCAATGTCCAGTGACGTATTAGGATCGTTTTGAATTAAGCTGGTTATGTGCGTCACTATGACGTCATAGCAAAATTTGAAGGCTTTCTTCATTCTACGGATGCCATTTTGGAATCCATTAAATGTTCATTCCACATTCAAATGAATGGAATTTGAATGGGTTATATGTTTCAGTTAGAATACAATTGTACAGCGACGTGCTCAATGGTTAAACTACATTATAGAGCTCTTTTATAAGTTGGAGCCTTTAGTAAATATTTTTTTGTTACATAATATAACATATTATACGTATTTTGGACAAGCGGGATATTCATTGAAGATCTTACAATTTTTTGTCCCGAGGCGGGAATAGAACCTGCAACCTCTTGCTCAACTACTTTGAATCCGGAAAATTATTTCATTATTATTTTTAATTATTTATTAATTATTATTTATTTAATTATTATCTACCTCAAAAAAATCTAAACGCCTGCAAACCAATATAATTTCCTCTAGAACATCATAATACAAGAGCTTACTTGCATGTCTATAGAATTAATTGTGGAGTATGTTATACTTGGTTTATAGCTGAAGAGGATAATCATAGCTGACGTCACTGTAATGTTGTAAACCAACATTACTGACGGCATAGCTGATACTATTATCCTTAAACACAGTAATTTTCCATTTATTTCGAAATTATCGCAAAATGGCACATTTAATTCTTCTGTAATTGAAATTAATAATTGTCCGAGGATTCACTGTTTTGTAGAATTGCAGATGATGATGACGATTTGTAGAATTGCAGATGACTGAGTTACAGCATTCGAGTTTTATCATCAAACGCAAATTAGATCCCACGACAACAACTGGGCAAGAGTCTACCTAGTCTAACTAGTCTACCAAAATAATAACCAATGACGTTCGGTAAAACTGGTACTAAATCACCATGGTAATAATCACCATCTTGCTGGGGTTGGTACAACCCTGGCTAAACTGGTAACTGGCTAACTGGCATATTTTATTTATTTATTACTAGACAAACAGTATTAGAGATTTATTTTGATTCCTCGTACGAATTAATTAAAATAATTAGTATCTATTAACCGTTCACGTTAATTAGTCACCGTTCGCGGGTTGAGAAGGAGTGATCATATTCTTAACTATTATATTTAAATAAATATCATGAGTATATAGTATATACCTACAAGTATTTAACTAGGTAACTAGTTCAAGCCCAGGAATACACCAACAACCATTCGTTTTCAGAAGCACCTATACAATGACTTTACAAGTCCAATGAATACTTAATTCTGTATCTTTATTTCACCATAATTTCACTAAAAGACCGTAATTAATTAAACTTAAATCCGTAAATCACCGGAAATCATAAAGGTTACGATAATCAGTGAAATTAACCATTATTGAATATTTGGTGATAAAACTCCAATCACAAGGAATCCCATTACAGATATTAAATGCTACTTAAATGTCGTTCTTAATAACTGACTGGTACTCTTATTAATCAGTTGTGAATTTGATACTCAACAAAATACAATTGGCAATTTCTTATAAAATCATGATATGAAATAAATTTATCTGAACATATCATTACAATCGCAGAACTGAAGGTGAATAAAACATAAAAGAATATAAACATTCACAATTCATAAGATAGCGAGTTATAATGTGATTCTCATGAGATCATTGAACCAACATTTTTTTTATTTATTTGAATAAAAGAATGAATTGTACGATTATGTGATAATTTGCAACCGAACTTATATTTTTGAGTCAGTTTAAAAGGTTAAGTTATCTCATAAAGATATTTCAAAAAGACTTTATAATATCCAATGCACATTCCGCAATGAGTAAACATGATTTCATGAGAATTAACCATAAGTATAGAGAATTGACGGATGATGTGAGAAAATTAAAATTAAATACTCCGTGGAACTACCCACCATATAATTTACTGTAAAATATGGTGGTCGATAATTATCGACGTATGTCTATAGTACATACCTACAACTGTCGTTGCACAATAACTGAACTAATATTATATTTATTACGTTCTATATTTCGTTGATAGGTATAATATGGCTTTATTATTATATTTCGTAGATGCTTATGGCAATAGGGTTTTAGAAATAATATAAACTTGTTAGATTACTTTGTTATTATACCAACGTAAACATTACGGCGGTTGATATAATAACGATAATACTAGTACCTATGTAAATTTTCCTTATAGGCTCAACAGATAATTTTACACTGTTGTTGAGTGTTAAAAACGAATAAATCACATACTTGCATAGTAGTTATAGTTCTTTGTATATACTTAAGTTCTCAAGTGGAAACGCAGCGTCGGACGTCCACCAACAAGATGGACAGATGATCTTTAGTTCACGGTAAATGCTTGCTTCTTCTGCTCGTAATACCTGGAATGTTTTAAAGAAGATGCCAAATTATTTTTCAATGTTAAGGTCAAGATCAAGGTTTTTATGTGCTGTTATAATTTATTTAATTAAATCTAATTAAAAATTCAAAAGGTAACCTTAAAGATAGCTTTTAGCTACATATTATGTTTCTTGTATCAACATAAATTTGTATAATTTTCATATCACGTTTTTATAATGCCATTGAATTAACACATTAATTTTCATCTGATATTATGATTTATGATAAAATCTAAATGAAGAATAGAAACAAGATTTTTTCGTTCTAAAATTAAATAAAATCAAGAAAAATTCCGTTAATTGTATGTTTACGTCACGTGGAAAAATTTAATTGCACAGGCACAGGACTCTACCGACTGACGAATAATTGTTTTTAATAAATAATTACCTAAAGCAAGTTGCGGTTTACAATAGATATTTAAACAACATTGCTTACCGTCTTTTTCACACTTTTTATATAAAATTTGAATTAATGATCTATTGTCACAGCATTTAACATTCCACAAATAATGACACGATGATTTTTCTTACCTTCGAAATACCTTGAGGTCTGCATCACCTTGGGAGGTCGAGTCTCGCATGGAATTCAAAATAACACATTCGCATTGTTTCGTAGGTCATCGTTAAACTTTCAAATGTAGTAGGTATATCATAGATGTTATTCATAATTAATTAATTATTGCCAAAATAGTTATAATTTCTTACTAATAAAATAAGCGCATATACAATAAACTGGAATGTGTTAAAGAGGGATAATGTTCAAAGAATTGCAAGAACTATTATATTTATGTAATGTAATTGTAACTTGTGTAGACTCATAAATAACTTTCCTTCTAGTTTATCCAATGTGCATTGTACAGTAATATTAATTTATTTCTTTCTTTTCTTTCATATTGTTGCTAAGATCTACTAAAATAAACAACACGTAGGACCTAATTTCATTTCCACACTTACAAAGTTACAACCAAGAGATGCTTCATATTTGTTAAATTATAGGTATGTAAATGTTCACGCGATTTGTGAGTGATCTTATAACGTCACGCAAATTGTCTAGATTAAAAGTAATTGTCTTATTAAGAGAAATATCGAAAAACTTCTGTGAGATCATAGACAAAAACAAACTAACACAGCAAACTGAGTACACGATTTGTCTAGCCATCTCTTGGTTAGCGTTCAATAATAGTTTAAAACATTATTTGATTGTTCTTATATTTTACAATTTTTATAAGTATTCATTTTAACAATCATCTTATTATAACATTTTTAAAATCATCTGACATAATACTATGCTAAGTTTACTTAACACCGTATTAAATCAGACTTCATAAGAAGTGGCCATTTTTTCCCATGAAAGTACAATAACTAAGTTACCAACTATTATTTCATTAACTCACAATTACAGCCTTTTCAACTTTTCCCTTTGACGTCAGTAAAATACTTAACTTAACTTTTTAAAGTCACGTACCGTTGGTTCTTCAATAGCGTGGTAGTTACAAATTACAAGATACATTATGCTTGAGTTCATTTCGAAGCAAAAAGCAAACAGTGCGGCCCCAGTTGACTGCGGTACCTCCACAGTCAGTAGCGATTTTGCGCGCGTCGAACCAACACGTGTTAATCATTTCGTTTCAACCCGCGTGAAACAGTTCTTTACAATGTCGTTACTCTGTGGATTTGGATACTCCGAGTGATCATGCCAGAGTGGACAGAATTCACCATCCCCATAATAAGTTACACTATGGATCCAGAAGACAGGGCCGAGGAGCGACAGACTTTAACAAAAAAGATGTCTTTAGTGACTACAGTGAAAATTGAGACTCCCGATAACGGGCGGAGGCTCTCAGAGCCGACGAGGTACTACATACCCCCGCAGTGTAACAATAGACTTTCTCCGCGGAGTGCTAGGAAGCGTGATGCGAGGAGGAACTCGAAGTGTACGGAGGAGAGTCCTCCTCGGGAATCTTTGGGTCCGAAGCCTTGTAACTGCGAGGAATGCCGTGCCTCGAGTCCTTTGCCGCCGGGTTACGGGCCTCAGACGCTGTCTCCCGGTTACGACCAGATGAAGATGTCTCTCCTGGACGTGGCGTGGAGCGAGGACTACACAGAGGCCTCCAGCGATGACCTCAGCTCTGAATGGGACTCCGATGTGCCAGAGCCACCGCCACCGCAAAAGGTATAAATACAGGATGTCTATTTACCGGCGTGGAGTACGTAATGTGATCGCTCTGTCTGTTCGCGTGTGACTGTGTATCATGTTGCTGCTGATTATTTATTTAGATACATAACTACTTCTATCTGTTTATTTTAAACACCTTGTGGACTATACCTACCTGGAATCAAATATTAGTTTGAAAGGAAATAATTTTATTTTGAATGGAAAAAAACAAAATGAAACGATTAAGGTAGCTTTTACCCGCTATAAGATAGAATTTAATTCCACACAGATGCGGTTTTCATTTTAACTTGATCACAAAACCTATCATACTCAATACTATAATTAATTCTAGAGTATAAAGCTAGTTGAACACAGTATTACGAACAAGAAGAGTCGAAAGTGGTAAAGTAGAGCAAAAAATACCTACTTGTTGGTTTTGAAGCGATGTCTTAGGTCAGAGAAACTTAAAACTTATTAATATGAAGAGAAAGTTCAATTTCTCATGGGTCAAAGTCAGGAGCGCGGTTCGACTTGACTAGACAGTAAACATGAACAAGCGTACAATGTTTACAAAATCAGTTGCGAAACCCTACTGTCACTTATGGGACATAAACATCTATTGCAAACCGTTCAAATGTCAACAAACTAAAGTATGGGCGGCGATAAATTATCTTTAAAGTGAACACCGTTTGATTTTATTGACTCAGGTATAGAAATCAGGTTAAGTTAGGTCGGTGATTGAGTGTGTACAATCTTGCAAAGTATAGGAAGACAATGACCGAGTATAGGTATTTCAGTAAAATATAAAAAATATATTTAAAGTTTATTATCATCGTTATCACCCATACTACGCCCCACTACTGGGAATATTGGTCTCTACAATAAAAACACCAAATTACTTTAAAGTAATTGGTATTATATCCTCGCTTAGCAAACGATTAGATGTTGAAGATCGCAGTAGAGTAAAGATAACGAAACTGATGTCTGTAACTTAAATTGCATCAAGAGACACTTGAACAAGATTTAAATCTTAGTATCTAGATAGATTATTTTTCTCATAAATTGTTCGATAACTTTGTAGTTAGAACTCATTCAAGAAAATTGTTAACAATTCGCAACAAATTAACGTAATTAAGATGTTAATAAGGCATTTAGAATAATTAAAAATATCGATATCCTTGACATATCGATAAAATTTTATAATTTTGCTGGTTATAAGCATTTGCCAAGATCTTTGACATTTAAGAATATGTTTACTTATGAACCTACATTTTCCATTTTATATTTAATACAGTGCACATGTTGCGCCCGCGTCCAAAAACATGATTAAACATTTGTATAGAAGTACTAAATGAGATCACATCTTAACGACTAAAATAGGTACAAAAAGTAACCAACACATATTGTAAAAAAATGTGTAGGTAGTTTGATCATTAATATAATAATATAAATTGAAATTTTAGTATTTTTGCTCTACATTTTCAAACTTTTTTTAAATATAATAGTTTTGAGTTGTCAAACCTATTGAAAATGTTGTTACGCAATTTTAATTCATTTCGTTCTAATAAAAGATGAAGGTCGTACAAGTAATAAATATAAATTTTATCCAGACATCATCTACAGCCGTGGACGTTACACATTCTAATTTGACATTAATAGTGAGGATTTTGATATAAATAAACCCATTTAAATACCTATTGAATAAACATTGGTGTGTGCTTAATAAGTTTGCCATGATGTAGCGTTTTTGTTATTAGCGTAATAATACCATTAAAGATGAAACGTTGACTTAATAATGGTACCTTAAATTGCACGACGGTAGATATTTTGTTATTTACTAGCTTTTCGCCCCCGTTTTATTAAGTAGCTCATGCATGTGTTATTCTAACATACTCTAATGTACCTTACTGTAACAAACACTTAAGCACCCCTATTTACGTTACCACTTTTGGGGCACAGAGACTTCTCAGAGAGTTATTACTCGATATAAGAATGGGCCGAGGCCGTTTTAATAAGGGTAACTAACTCTATATGATTGTAAACTCTATTGTTTTACAATTTGTTTATGTAAAACATTTAAATGTATCATAAAATATTAGGTTCTATGTTCAAGACTCTTATATCATTAAAACTGTAGCTCTATTTTCACGATCGCCAAAGCGACTGTCGACGATCAACCGCCGTGATTTTGAGCTGGTTCGTAATTCATATGGAAATGTCAATTCTCTAAAAGAAAACTTAGACAAAACTAAGATGGAATTATGATTGGAATGAGGCAAAAAATCGTTAGGCGATTCATTTCAAAATGCGTCATTCCAATAATGGCATTTTAAACAACTATTTTTATAATTCGCCTGTGGATTTTGTTATAATCCTTATTGTTTTTTCAATAATTATCGTGGCTGTAATTTATTCTGAAATAAACTACAGACACAATAATGATAAAATAACTTGTTGTAGATTCGGTATTTATAAGTGTTTGTAGGATTACGTTATTTGCTCGCGGTATAAATTACATATCTTTTCTTAAGTACCTTTTCACGTTTCAACTATGGAATAAATGCTAGTTTGTATACAATAAAAGATTTAGTATCCAATTCGGAAACTTACATCACGTATGATAGCAAGTACAACCCGTTTCATCCACCTACGAAGAATAAATTCTCGAGAACAGTATATTTACGATATTGCCTGACAAGAATTATGTCTTTATATCGAGTATATCCTTTTTTATTTAAGTTTATTCTTGCTATCGAATGAATGACGAACACAAACAATCCCCATAAAATAAAGATTTACTTTTATGTCACCAATAGATTTATTAATTATTATTATATCTATTTTTCATATAATCGTGTTTGTTCCAAAAAGTTTCATTTTTCCGTAACCACAAAGCTTTAGAACATTGAATGAGGTTTGTATATACTCCACATTGATAAAATGATCAATCATCGCTTTCACCGTAGCAACTGTAACATATTCTCTGCGTTCACCGTTATTACTGACAAGTACGAAACCTGAACGAACTCTTTATTTATGCAAAGATTGTATGGTAAATGTTTTTGTTAAGTTTTTTTAAGAAGCAGGCGTTGGACTTTGTCTCACAATTCATGCCGTCAACGTATGACTTTGTATAACAAATTTGAATACTAGGCTAAGTCAGACATAAATATAATTAAATAAAACCTTTCCTACTTGGTATGTAATGTTATGTTGTCTTACATTTACATATGTACACACTTACATATTAAGTTCTAAACATCTAACTAAACAGCTAGGTCTGAAAATCAGCGTTGTTGTCTCTGCTTATAGGTAGAGCTGCGATTAGGTATGTCTGCTAAAAGGAGTTTTTGGTGCACAATAAATAAATTAATATTGCTGGACAATTCACACAGCAACTTCTAGCCTCGTGCTAAGCTCGAAGCTTAATAATATATACTTAATAATATATACATCCATGTATTGATTTTTTTATTTATACTTATTATAACACTTTATCTTTTAAACCTTCCCTTGACTACTACGAACATTTTAGACAAATACCAGGTAAACCGGCCCGGCCGTTCCCGAGTTTTAGCTAGACTAACGAACAGCAATTGATTTTCATTTATAAGAAGATTTAGACTGAATTTTATACCGAGCCAAGTTTTGTCATTACACAAACAGTTTTTAAAGAAAACTTGTAATTCTTCCTCCTCTAGTAGTAAAATAGTTATTAATAACTATATTAATCTGTAGCTTACGCTCTTACCAATAAATACTATCTATCTATCTATCTATCTCGTTCCAGGACGTGCATATTCATATTACAGTTATTAATTACAGTTATTCCAATTGTATGTATATCCTTAACATGAGTCCCGTTTTGTCTTTGATATTATATAAGTACTTAAAATTATCTATGTATTTCAACGTAGTCTCACTATTCCCAATGTATCAGCGATTACTGTCCGAATAGCACCTAAGCATGAAACGCAGACAAAAAGAAGCGTGCACTGCGAAATTAACATTGAATGTCATTGATCTCACAGAGACAATGACATGGAATGGCAATTAATATTAAACGGGCCCATAACGCGGCTTTTTCCTTATTTTATATTAGCGAACCGCCCTCGCTTCGCTTCGTTATTGCGGTTTTTATAGGTATAGTGATTCAAAGGAACGGTTTACAAGTATAGAGTTATGGAGGAATACAGTAAAATAATCTAAAAATAGTTTTAGTATCATATATTGAGCCTATAAACACAATACCTATCTCTGAAAACAAACTAACTTACTCCATGCCCGAAACCTACAGATTTCCTATTAGTATACCTTAGGTACTCTTCTTCGGCTACCTTCTCTCTCTCTCTCTCTCTAGCTCGTTGAGCGACTCTGACTCTATATTCAAACTCTTTAATATAATGTATGTATAGATATAGGTACAATGTTTGTTATTGTCTGTTGATGGAGCTACTTGCACAGGGACTCATCTCGCCATACTACCAGCATGCTTGCGGCTTTGACCCATTTCCGCACGTGTTTCGAATAGCTATGAACACGTGTTTTCTGTAAGCGAAATCTTTGTATAGAAAAAAGTAATGATTTTTTTCATACTGTCCTTCATTTAATGTTCCTTTTAAAAAAATACTATAATATTTATTTAATTACTAAAACACGTAACCGCCATTAATGAATAGCATTCTTAGTTACTTTTATCATTTCATTAAAAACATAATTTCAAAAGCTATTATCACTAAATGGTTTCCAATGACGTCAAAGAACAATATTATCATTAACGTTTTTAGATAAGTTATTGATTTGAATAATGAAGATTGCTCATTTTACATTTTCTCTAAGATATTTCTAGGTCAAGTTATACCAATCAAAAACATATTAGTACTTTTTTAAAGTTTTTAATGAAGCTTTTATAAATTTATGTCTTATTTGTAAAAATATTCAACCCTTTTACTAATTTGAAAAACGAATTCTGTGTACCTATTCATAGCATTTCAACTGGAAACGATAATTATAGAAAATGCACTGTCATACGAATTACTAAACTACCTACAAATTAACATTTCCTGTAAAAACGGTTGCCTGTTGTTACTACGTATTAAAATATTTAAACTAAAAAAGACCAAAGTCCACAATTATGCAATAAAATGTATGTTCTGCATTGATAACCCTTTCGCCTTGTCATCTTATCAAGTCCGGCTACGAGAAACGACGCACGCGCAGCTAAATGAACCCTGTATACTCAAGTAGGTACAATGATTATTAAATAGGCCTTTTGATAAAATAAGGAAATTTACCAGACAGTTAATTGGGAGCAGACTGTCGGCTGCACTTGGCCTTTTTGCCCGACTTTGATAACAGTTCTACGAGTATATTAAACATTGATGTAATATTTGTTTGCCTAATGTTTTAGAAAAAGGCATTGAATATACCCATATTCAATGCCTTTTTCTAAAACATTAGGCAACCCCATAACGTTACAGTATTCATTCAGGCTGTAATGGTAATGCTACAAATAATAATAAAAAAATATGGACCTACAAAAATGTCATCACATCACACACATCACGCTAGGACGTTATAGGACACGATTTAACAGTCCAATCATTCGTTATTTCAAAATTTTGCAATAAATTGTAATGAACGGGCTCAAGTGTTAGTGCCACGAAACTTTTTGTTTTCGTATGTTAAAGAGTCTATTTTCTAACACTGAAAAATAGAAAACAGAATGACAAACGATTCTATCAAAAACCATTTGTTCATATTTTTGCACGATAACGTAAAAACTGCTAACTGAACTAACTGTGTTTGAGAACTGATTCTGAAATTCACAAGAGAATGCTAAAAACTTTGTTTTTAAGTCGAATAAAATGTCGGATATGATTCATTCGGAATGTCGAGGGAGGAAATGGGATGACGTCAGAGGAACAGTTTTTGTACGTATTTGGATATTAATGGGCATTGACCCTTATTAAGGTGTGGTCATTACATGATTTGCATCAGGCAATGAGATTGCGTGTTTTCGGGTTAAATAAAACATATCTAAATGCCTTTCAAAAATAGCCTCTGTTTCAAGTTAGTTAAAGATGTACTTAATCGATACTAATACGAAAAACAGCTTATTTCAAACGAATTAGTAAAATTAACATTTTGGTTTGCCAAAAACTAATTCTGAATTATAAATAGCTCATTCAAGTATGCAATGTTGTTGAAGTTAAGTTCTATTGTTATATTTTTAAACTAAAAGTTTCTCATAATATTCTTGCTTTATATTAACAGATATAATATAAACCTTATAGTTATTTATAACGTTGTTATTTCATAATGACTTTAACTTATAATTTTCTCTACGACCGTCACGCGTCACCTAAAAACCATATTGATTAGTTTTACAATGTATAATAATGATTTAGTTTATTGTATGTAGTTCTAGAAGCTTGTACAAATATTGCTAGTTTGTGTACGTTTGTTTTTCCAAAAGTGTGCGTAGCAAGCTTCTAATTATGGCTGTATTAAACGATATCTGAACCTAATTATTGAGGCCTTACTAGGAGCCAGATCTTGTCGTGAATAATTATAACACCTGTTATCTAGATAATTGGCTTATTAGACAACACCGTTCATAGTTTCTACATGAAGCCAACATTTGAAATGATGTAAATTGGCTTGCAAGTTAGCAATGAAGGTTCTTTCACTATTATATTAAAATATAATAATGTACGGATTTATGTTGAAATGATAATGATTGTATGATATTATATGACTTGCCCAGTATAGCAACCTTTGTTATAATAACAATAAGCATAATTACAAAAACCATTGTTTGGAGAAGCCCAGGTTCCTGTAATACAGCTTCTGCTAGTCAGGAACCCATGGATTGAATTAAACTGTATATTGTATTGTATTATGTTAATAAATGATTGATTGATTGATTGATTGAATAAGGCCAAATAAATGAATCTTTGAATCTTTTTTCTTTGAATCTTTTTTACTCAATATTTTGTAATAGACAATGTTTTTTTATAGCTGAAATTATGTAAGTTTTTTCTATTAGGTATTATTTTATTTGAATTTATGTTCACAAATGAGTCTCAGCCACAAACTTTGTCTGACTATAACACCCACCTATGCTGTCTAGACTGTTACCTTTTCTAAAAACATTTAACTCCTACTCGTCTTCAAATCTTCTATCTAGATTTACAAATAAAATACACAGATATTATGATAAAAAGATACATGCTGTGTGGGAAGAGGTAAAAAAGATGGATTGTTTGAAAGATGACTATCAATATAATTTATTAGACAGATAAATGATATCAGAGGTTCCAAAAACAAGCCAAAAAATTAAATAAAAAAAACTTAAGTATACAACACATCTTAATCTTTGTTTTATTTATTAAACCAATTTTAAATCGGAAATGAATTATAAGGTATTTCTGGAATATTAAGAACAATTTTTTTAAATCGTAAAATATAAGTAATATTGCTTCAAAAGATCATGTCAAGGTGTTGTAAACTCATAAATAAATTAAACCAAACATGCAATATCCGATTCAAAAGTTTACTTAAACATTCTCGTTAAAATTTATGTTTATGTTTCACAATTAAGGAGATCGTAAGATTAAATCCATATTTCAATAAGGTACTTTTGGTATGCTTTTATTACACAACGATGTTTGAACGCAGAACAGCATGTTGATGTTGATACATTCATTTTGATATCATCTTATATCATAGACAACATGATTATTATTTTGTTTGCTCTCCGTGAACTTTCGTTTAATTGTTCTAGTTTATATTTATAACGTAGAGAATAAATAACATTAATCATAATTCAAAATCTAAATCTAGATGACATTTATATTATGTAGATGATCTGTGCAAGTTCGAAAGCTATATTTTAGGTTCAGGAAAACCCTTCAGGCCCGGAATGTTGAATTTGGCAAAATGTTGTATTCTTATAATGTTGAATATACCAAAACGTTGAGTCCTAAAATGTTGACATGGCAAAAAAGTTGAGTCCCAAAACGTTGAATTCTCATAATGTTGCAGTTACAATTCCTTTAATGTTGAATTTCCAAAATGTTGAATTTTCATAATGTTTAGCTCAGTGAGACGATATTTATTAATGAAGCAGAAAGCTCTCATAACGTTAAATATAACCAAACGTTGAATCCTAAAATGTTGACATGGCAAAATCTTTCAATATGTTTCTTCTATTTTCTTTTTTCCCTTTTAAAAAAAAACGAAGAGCACAGTATACTCTTTTCGATATAAAATATAAAACTCTTTTGAATCGTCTGAATAAACAGAAAATCACTCCACTGAAATTCTTAAAAAAGATAGTGTACATAAGACTTAAGTTAGGCTTTTAAGATAATTTAACGATAGTTAGATAATTTTTAAGAAGTTGAATAAAAATTTAAGTTGGGTTTAGTATTATTTTGTTTTCACTTATGTAATGCGATGATAGGTAGCTCATTGGTGTGACAGTGAAGTCGACTTCCGATCCGTGAGTCCTGGACCATGCATACAGACATACTGTGGTTGGTAGGCTGTTTTCTACAGACATGATGATGGTAGCTTTCTGCTTCATTAATAAATATCGTCTCACTGAGCTCAACTTTACAACATTATGAAAATTCAACATTTTGGAAATTCAACATTAAAGGAATTGTAACTGCAACATTATGAGAATTCAACGTTTTGGGACTCAACATTTTTGCCATGTCAACATTTTAGGACTCAACGTTTTGGTATATTCAACATTATAAGAATACAACATTTTGCCAAATTCAACATTCCGGGCCTGAAGGAGGAAAACATCGTAAGAAAACCTGCGGCTGCATCAGCTCCAAACGTATTGACTAGTGCTCTACTCCGAATATGGATGGCCGATCTCGCTGAGTTTTGTAGTGGTACCTAGACAGTAAAAAGGATAATATATGACTATACCCACATAAAATAAATTATTTTTAACATTTCGTTACCAATAAACAAGTTCGTAAAGTAAATGTCAAAACAATGAAATTGTGTTTATGGGTGAAATAAATGTCAGCCTAATAAATACTGCTTTTAATGTCGAGTCTTTGAATACACCTTCATTTTATTGAAATAAAGTTTGATATTTTTGTGAATTAGTTTACAGCACATATTACGGGCTATATCTGCATAAAAGAGCAATTTTAGGATTAATCTATTGATTGAAAAGAATTCGTAAATTCAAACAAAGTTTTAATCGTGTGAAGTTTAAGTCGGGACGTGGGCCAAAACTGTGTGGAAAACACATCCAACAATAGCCTGGACATTAAACTAAGTGCCCTTTGAAACAGACAGACAAATCAGGAGGTCACGTAATAGCATTAGCACCTACACGGTGGTCCGATATCCATGTCAGAAGTGTATACATATTGTCATAACTCGTTTCGGAGCACATGTTATATCTTTGAATCAACGAACTTTCATTGTAATTATTACAATCTGTCTTCATCATCATCACCCCTTTTTATGTTACCGCTGCTGGGACACAGGGATTTCTCTCATGACGAGAGAGATTGGGCCGTAATTCACGACGCTGGTCAAATGCGGGTTGGTGAATGACACATGCCCTTTAAACTTGAAACTTCTCAGAACAACCGATTTCCTCACGATGTTCCTCACCATTTAGAAACGTGTAGGTATTAAAGCACACATATTTAACGAAGAAAAATGGATTGATTCGACTCAATTATTTCTAACCTCGACTAAATTTGTAACAAAATTGGATTTTTTAATTAATGGAGTATGTAATATAAATAGGTAAATGAATATCCTTTTCAAACCACAAATGCTCTTTAAAAAATTCTTGACTCGACTCGCCGTGGAAAGTCCATGTTCAGTGGACGTGATTATTTTTGCAATGCATTCGCATATTTAAAACCACAAATGACGACTACTGACAAGATAACGTCATTGGCCCGATTATGTGCAGACTAGCATCGAAATGGAAAGTAGAAATTGGCCCCCGCGTATCACATACCAGACTATTGACGTCACGATGAAACAATTAGACACCAATTACGGATGACTAATGACAATTGACGATCAGTGTGATCTCCATGCTTGGTTGGTTGTCCTTCTAGCTGAATTCAAAACAATTAATTGGCCTTAGTGCCTTTTGCTTGCGGCCTAAGAAGTACTAATAAGGGATATTGGTACGGGTATCGTCAGAAGATAGGAGCAGTGTCGTTATGTGTAACTGTTAACTGAACCATCTTGCTTCGATCTCCAACCTGAAATTACAATCCCAGCATATTTACTTACATGTCGTTGTGTAGGTAATTTGTCTAGCAATATTTATTGCAAGTATCTTAGGCGTATCCAGCTACTTTGACGATATCGTCGACCCACCGCGCCAATGAACTAACTAAACGAATCTACTAAAGTACTAACTAACAGAGTACTGACTCAACAAAATAGACCTTCTTCTTGAATCACTATTAAAACAAACGCATAAAAATATGTTGCATAGTTTTAATGATTTAAGGACAGAAAGACAGCGGGAGAATTGAGAAACTTTCTTTTAAAACTTTCGGAAGGCTAAGTAGGAATAGAATAGGATTGTTTAGCATAGCTGAGTAAAACTGATACGTGAGGTTCTACAGCTCGCAGAACGAGTTAATAATACCCTATTATAATAATCGTTATAGTGTATACTTATGCATTAATTTTATAGTCTTACTGTAGATAAGAATCTATTTCGTTACCTATTCTTGGCCAGCGCGAGCGGTTTGAATACAAATTGATAACATTTTGCAGTACCTTCTAGACTCTAGAAGTCTAGACGGTAGGTATGTAAACATAACCATACCACACCATACTATGAGATAATTTGCAATGCCGACTTTTTTATTTTGCGATTATTGCGATATATGAAAATTACTATTGTAACAAATAATATTTTCTCGATCTCTTATCTTATGCTTTTCAATATTAGAATAAAACAAAAACTAAAATTTAGTTTGATATTTATTTATTTTAGTTTTATTTTATTATTATTTAAGTACGTACATTGTTTACTTCAAAATTACTTGTCTAAGTGAAAAAATAGAATAATAGTAATAATTCTTCACTTTTGAGTAAGATTTTCACTTGGGTGTGTGTCTAAATAAAATGTCTTGAATTAAATAATTTATCACCACTATCTTTAATCAAATTAACATTACAAATCACATTCACATTAACATCAAAACATGATTTACATATATATCTGCACAAATAGCTTATATAAGTTTAAAAGGCGTAGAATAGTGGTAGAGTATTATTGGCCAAAGATATATCAACATGTTTTTGCAATATACAGGTGCTATAATGGCACACAAGAATGCGTTGATAGCATAGATATTATCTCAAAGAGTAGGTCATATTTGTAGTGTGCAAGACGGTGCCATCAAATAGAAATAAGTACCAATTAAAATTTAAAGTGTAATATTCTTTGCACACGAAACGCAATAACAAAGGATGCCGCCGCAGTTCAATAACAATAGACCGTTCTTAGAAGGGCCGTCTAATTTGCATAACTAACGTAAACAAACTTTGATTTCGCCGCACCCCTTGGTCAGTTGTTGCGCAAAAGGCAATTAGCTACTTTATTTTTTGAAATGTTTATGGCTCTCTCAGTTTAGAAGTATATTTTTCTTTGTTAAAATCATAACATCATAAATCTGAATAGTTTCAACATGTCATAATTAGATTTCTATTGTAGTTTGAGCGAGCTTGTTTTTGTAATGGTTTTCGATATAAAAGCTACCGCTCTTTCGGTAAGCAGTCAGTTGTTTGGTAGCATTCGCGCGCGCATCACAGTATCAGTGATCTGTAAAGTACTCTCGATGTTAGTGACTCAGTCAGTGTTTGTAATAAAGTACCTAGTTTCTTTGTGACTCAGTGATTAAACTCTAGATAGTACTCTCTTTGTAACTTTGAGACTGAAGTAGTTTAAGTACTCTTGTAAATAGTGATTGTGATTAGACATTGGTTCAATAATATTTATAGTGTAATTCTTTCAATAAACGTGTGAACTATAAAAACCTCTATCACTCTACCGAAGCCATTTTCTCCACCAGCAAAGAGCGAGGCAAGGGTCAGACAGACCCCCAACTCGTTCATTGGTCATTCGAGCCGGATGAAGATTTGGTAAGCGATAGAATATAATTATTGAAGATAAACTGAAAGAGTGCCATCATGCCTGTGACACGCTCCACCGGGAAAAGACTTGTCGTATCGTCGCCCGTCAACCCTTCTGCGGACAGGTTGGAGTATACGCCCGCACCTGTAGCTATGGCGGTAACTCCTACGACATCGACGGCAGGAACGTCAACAGGAACAGAGCGTTCTTCTGATACCAACAGGACATTGATAAGATGCGCTCAGAGCGAAAATAATATTGTTGAACCACCCACAGCCACTCTCCTTGAACTTACTTCAGAAATTCCAATTAGAAATAAATCTTTAAAAGTAGCATCTATAGCGTCACACAAATCACGTGCTTGTTCCACGCGCTCTAGGATGAAGGCAAAACGGATTGCAGAAGCGGAGGAGGAACTAGTACGCCTTCAAGTGCAACACGCAATGACAAGATTAGCTAGATTAAAAGCAGAGGACAGTGATAATGATGATGATGATTACGATTGCTCTACTGAATACTGTGATGTTCAAGAGAGTAAGCGAGTAGATACTTGGTTAGATAAGCAATCAACGATGTTACCGAACACTCAAAAATCGCATCATATCCTACCCACGCCAGCGCTGGGTTTTGGACAGTTGAAAAATGAAGAAAATGATGTGAAAATAGACGCCGGAAAGGAAAGTGGTTTGATACCAAGTACACCGGCGGGAGCTCCGCCTCAGTCAGATATAAACCAATTAGCTCAAGCGATAACGCGTGCTATTGGATCAGGACAGCGACCGAGGTTTGTTGAATTACCCATTTTCAATGGTAATCATCGCGATTGGCTGCAGTTTCAAGCAGCTTATAACGAATCTGAAGCTATGTACTCGACTACTGAGAATATAAATAGATTTAGAAGAAATCTCAAGGGGCGGGCAAAAGAAGCAGTTGAAAGTCTACTCATCACCAACACTCATCCTTCCGAAGTAATGAAAACTTTAGCTATGAGATTTGGAAGGCCAGAGTCGATCGCTATGACAGAAATAGAAACGCTTCGTTCATTGCCGCGTCTCAGCGAGTCACCGAGAGATATCTGCGTGTTTTCTACTAAAGTGACCAATGCCGTGTCCACGCTGAAATCTCTTAACTGTATACACTATCTCTATAACCCAGAAGTCTCAAAAGCTATAGTAGAGAAACTGCCTACAACACTACGATACAGATACTACGAATTTTCTGCATCACAGCCAAAGGAGCAACCAGATTTGATAAAGTTTGAAAGTTTTATAACAAGAGAAGCGGAATTATGTAGCCCTTATGCTTTACCTGAATATATAGCACCACAAACATTCCAAACTTCTCAACAGAAGCGCATACAGATGATAAATACAAGTACTGAGAAACAATCAAATGATACTCGTACCTCTAGTTATTCGAAATGTCCTGTATGCGACGAAACTGGTCACTTATCAGAATCTTGTAAGAAATTTAAGGAAGCGGATTCTAATGAGAAATGGGAAATAGCGAAAGATCGACGCCTGTGCTTTCGGTGCCTACGATACCGAACGCGAACTCACACTTGTAGATCAAAACCGTGTGGTATAAATAAATGTAAATACTTTCACCATTCAATGCTACATAGCAACAAAAAAGAGAAAGCTGCAGCGGAAAATGAAGTGGAAAAAGGAACAGGTGAATCGATCAATTCCACTTGGACTATGAGCAAGCAGTCTTATTTGAAAATTATTCCAATACAAGCAACGGGACCAAAAGGTACTATAGACACCTTTGCTTTGCTCGACGACGGATCCACTGTTACGCTTATTGACGAAGATATCGCCAATTTTATTGGAGCCAAAGGGCCTATTAACCCGTTAAGAATAGAGGCGATCAACAAAATAAAATCTGAAGAATCAACGTCAAGAAGAATCAACTTTATTATCAAAGGAGCTAATAATATTGATCGACGAATCCAAGCCAGGACGGTGAAGAATCTACAGATGTCGTCGCAAGAAGTTTCAAAACAGAAAATGGAAGGATGCAGACATCTCCAGGACATCATTAATGAAATTAGCTACACAAGTGCGCAACCCAGAATTCTTATTGGACAAGACAACTGGCATTTACTTTTGTCTACGAAAGTGCGAAAGGGAAACGCAAACCAACCAGTGGCATCTCTCACGCCTTTAGGTTGGGTTTTGCATGGAAGTCAAAGCCGAACTCTAGGTCGACACATACATTTCGTGTCACACATGATTGAAGCGCAAGCTAATGATGAAAACCTGCATGAAATGATGAAAGAATACTTTGCTATGGACGCACTCTGCATCAAGCCGAAACAGCCGAAGACAGACCCAGAAGAGCAAGCCCTAGAAATCTTGAAATGTAATACAGTCCACACAGAAGAAGGGCGATATGAAACAGCTCTATTATGGAAAAATAAAGAAACTTGTCTTCCTGATAACTATGAAAACTCATTAAAGCGACTCTTTAGCATTGAAAAGAAGTTGGATGGCAATAGTGAATTAAAAAAGAAGTATACAGAGCAGATGGACGCACTAATCACCAAAGGTTACGCTGAATTAGCACCAAGTCAGAAGACGGTCAACAGAACATGGTACCTACCTCACTTTGCTGTTATAAATCCCATGAAACCAGACAAACTACGAGTGGTACACGACGCAGCAGCCAAAACAAAAGGAATCGCTCTAAACGATCTACTTCTTAAGGGACCAGACCTTCTTCAATCTCTGCCCGGAGTAATTATGAGATTCAGACAACACATGGTGGCAGTTACAGCAGACATCAAAGAAATGTTTATGCAAGTGAAAATTAGGCAAGAAGATAGAGACGCGCTTAGGTATCTATGGCGCAAGGATCGACGCGACGACAAACCGCCTGAAGAATACAGAATGACGTCTCTTATCTTCGGAGCATCGAGTTCGCCATCAACTGCAATCTACGTCAAGAACCTCAACGCTAAGAAGCATCAAGAATCTCAACCAGAAGCTGCAACAGCTATAATAGAAAAACATTACGTTGATGATTATTTGGACAGTTTTCGTACAATCGAAGACGCAGTACGCATAGCAACTGGAGTACGAGATATTCACCTGAAAGCCTCTTTTGAATTAAGACAATGGACGTCAAACTCACCAGAACTATTGTCAGAACTCAACGCAGAAAATGTTCCAGAACAAAATACAGAATTATATGGATCAGAAGAAAAATCCGAAAGAGTTCTCGGCCTTATCTGGAAACCACGAACCGATAAGCTTACTTTCAACTTGAATCTCGCTCGCATCCCACCCAGTCTTATCGAAGGAAAAACGCCTACAAAAAGAGAAGCACTGAGAATAGTTATGTCACTCTTCGATCCTCTTGGCTTCGCATCTCCGGTAACTATTCGAGCAAAGCAAATTCTACAAGATGTATGGCGTAGAGGAACATCATGGGATGAAGAAATAAGCAAAGATCTCGCTGAACAATGGAAAAGCTGGATGCAGCATCTTATGAGCCTCAGCAACGTCACAATCCCGAGGCAATACTTAAGCTACAGCAACACAACGGTACTAGACCTACATGTGTTTACAGATGCCAGCGAGTCCTCTTATGCTACAGTCCTCTTTTGGAGAGCAACAGCACCCAATGGAGATGTCAATGTCTCACTCATCTTGGCAAAAGCAAAGGTAGCACCACTTAAGCTCACATCTATACCAAGATTAGAATTACAAGCGGCCGCTATGGGAGCCCGCTTAGCCGAAGCTGTTATAGAAGAGCACGAACAGAAGCCAGACTCGAAGACGTTCTGGACAGATAGCAAGACTGTTTTATCATGGATCAAGACAGGATCACGGTCATACAAACCATACGTGGCTCATCGACTAGCAGCTATAGAAGAAAGTACCACAGCCAATGAATGGAGATGGGTACCGACGAAGCACAACGTGGCAGACGACGCTACAAGAGACGTCCCAACAGGATTTAACAAACAACATCGTTGGTTCAGAGGTCCGGAATTCCTATACGAAGATAAACTCTTATGGCCGAAGGAAAAAGAAACGTCAACTTCAACGGAAACAACCGGAGAAGAAAAAGTTCACCTATTGAACACCAACGAAGAACACAAACTTTCTGAAGGTCTGCCTGATGTCTCTAGATTTTCAAACTGGGATAGACTTCGATACACCACAGCAAGAGTGCTTCAATTTATAGAACTATGTAGAAAAAACAGAAGCAACGAGCAAGTGAATTTTCGCAAAACTAAAGCAAACCAGATGAAAGACCTGAACTGGAGGAAAACGCCAAAGAAAACTCCACATGTAAAAGCGGTATCAAAACAAAACGTAGAACCTAGTAATATACTTCCTGTAACTGCAGAACTATTAAGAAAAGCAGAAAACCTTCTTATGAGATCTTCACAACAAGGTTCCTTTGAAGATGACATCAAAGCATTGAAAAACGAAAAACCGATCGACAAGGACAGCCGCCTCTACCAATTAAGTGTTGAATACAAGGATCAAGTTATAGTATTGCGAAGTAGAATCGAAGCTGCAGAGCACTTGTCAGATGTCATCAAACGTCCAATGGTGTTGGATGGAAATAGCCCTACGGTGAAGTTATGGATATCAGCAATACATCGACAGAGACATCATGCTGGAGTAGAAGCGACAGTGAATGAATGCAGACAGTACTATTGGGTATTACGCTTACGCCCGATAGTCCGTACTATTATAAGACAGTGTCTATACTGCAGAATGAAGACTGCAGCACCGCCGCACCCAAGAACAGGAGACCTGCCCTTATGTCGCTTAGCTCATCATCAGCGACCATTTTCCTACACAGGAGTCGATTATTTTGGGCCATTAACTATAACAGTTGGACGAACGAGTCAAAAGAGATATGTTGCTATATTTACATGCTTAACAACACGAGCAATACACTTAGAGATAGCAGCAACACTCAGTACCGATTCTGCAATAATGGCGCTTAGGAGGATGATATCACGTCGTGGTTGTCCTAAGGAAATATGGTCTGACAATGGAACCAACCTGAGAGGCGCAGACAAAGAACTAAGACAAGCTATCGATAAAGTAGTCTCCGAAGAAGCTGCAAAGAAGGTGATCTCGTGGCGATTCATCCCACCAGGAGCACCATTCATGGGAGGTGCATGGGAGAGAATGGTTCGATCGGTGAAGACAGCCCTAGACGCGACCTTACACGAAAGAAGACCAACAGAAGAGGTCCTCACGACATTACTGGTAGAAGTAGAGTATACAGTAAATAGCAGACCGTTAACACACGTTTCTGTTAGTGAAGAGGACCCCGAAGCTCTTACACCTAACCACTTCCTACTTGGAGGTCCAGGACATGTGCAGACTCCAGGATCATTTGAGGACAAGGACATGATATCTAAAAGTAGCTGGCGCTGCGCTCAAAGGCTAGCCGATATCTTTTGGACCAGATGGTTAAGAGAATATTTACCGGAACTCCAAAAACGACGACAACCACATGCAAAGGGACCCGATGTAAATAACGGCGACCTAGTCCAGTTGGTTGACACCAATGCACCGAGAAACGTGTGGGTACGAGGGAAGATCGTCGCTACGTATCCAGGACCAGACGGAGCAGTACGAGCAGTCGACGTTTTAACAAAAGGAGGAGTTTTACGGCGACCTGTCAAGAAGATGGTGATCTTGCCAGTGGAGAATACCGTCTTACAACACCAAGATGGTACAACACGGTTGTACGGCGGGAGAGATGTGCAAGACGGTGCCATCAAATAGAAATAAGTACCAATTAAAATTTAAAGTGTAATATTCTTTGCACACGAAACGCAATAACAAAGGATGCCGCCGCAGTTCAATAACAATAGACCGTTCTTAGAAGGGCCGTCTAATTTGCATAACTAACGTAAACAAACTTTGATTTCGCCGCACCCCTTGGTCAGTTGTTGCGCAAAAGGCAATTAGCTACTTTATTTTTTGAAATGTTTATGGCTCTCTCAGTTTAGAAGTATATTTTTCTTTGTTAAAATCATAACATCATAAATCTGAATAGTTTCAACATGTCATAATTAGATTTCTATTGTAGTTTGAGCGAGCTTGTTTTTGTAATGGTTTTCGATATAAAAGCTACCGCTCTTTCGGTAAGCAGTCAGTTGTTTGGTAGCATTCGCGCGCGCATCACAGTATCAGTGATCTGTAAAGTACTCTCGATGTTAGTGACTCAGTCAGTGTTTGTAATAAAGTACCTAGTTTCTTTGTGACTCAGTGATTAAACTCTAGATAGTACTCTCTTTGTAACTTTGAGACTGAAGTAGTTTAAGTACTCTTGTAAATAGTGATTGTGATTAGACATTGGTTCAATAATATTTATAGTGTAATTCTTTCAATAAACGTGTGAACTATAAAAACCTCTATCACTCTACCGAAGCCATTTTCTCCACCAGCAAAGAGCGAGGCAAGGGTCAGACAGACCCCCAACTCGTTCATGTAGAATGAAGTTTTGGCCTAGGTAAGAAAATTTTAAAAGACATTTTAAAGAAATACTGCAACTAAATCTGTCGTATTACTGAAGAAAAGATGGATAGATAATTTGACGACATAATGTGTTTTAAGCATAAGAGGAACGTATTCTATTTGTAACCTGTGACCATAGAAATAGATGAGATGAATATTAAAAATATACTCACCATAATGTATATTTACTTTGTGACTAACATACAACAACAATATACCTATTTACATAAATAATACTGGATTAATCATAAATCAAATTAAAAAGTAATCGTTTTATCATCACCACAACAAAACCAAGTTCTTAAAATAAATTTAGAGGATAATGAATTTTAAATCCGTATAAGTTCAGTGGCCTTCCTGTTTGTTACTTTGTTGTTACATTAATCATAACTTATTTAGGTATAACCATAATCAAATCTTACTAGCCGACCCGCCGAGCTTCGCTTGCGTTATTTACGTTATCTTCATACATATTCGTTTATATTATATATTATATAGCCTATATCCTACCTCGTTAAATACTGAAATATTTATTTCAGACCAGCGTGCAGCACTGCAGAGGTTTCTAAGATTATCGCGTTCAAACAACTGATTCGACTTACGAAATAATTAATGCATTAAGCAAGCAAGATGATAGGCTACTTCCCCTGAAAAAGATATATTCCCTCGAAATACACAACCTGTAATGTAGTATAAATCACATTACAGGTTGTGTCTTGTTAGGCAGAATAGAGAGTAGAATATAATAATTATATATCTCTATGGTCACACTTGTTTATACATAGTACGAGTGCTATCATAACTGATTACGACCTACGTAAACATATCTTAAAAACAGCAAAAAGTTAAGATGTTGTTATTAAATCGTGACTTCTCCCACGCAAGTTTTTATCAATTATGCAAATCCACAATGGATGGTTGGAAGACGTTGGGATTGGGAGTTTAGGTTACATTAAATTATTACATTCAGACTAGATGCAAATTATAAATCATTATTTATGTTTTATAAATATTTTCGAAACACGACGCGACGTTCGGAATGAAAGTCGAGTGTGCCATGTTTCTTATATAATGTACTTAATAATATATCAATTCAAAGATGTATATTTTATTACTGAAATAAACTTTACATTTAATTTTCACAATAAAGTTATTTATTATCTATCTATAACACCCAGATACTCGAAACAAACATTTACAATCGTATTTTTTTTTATCCCAAGGCGGGAATCGTACCAGCAACCTCTTGCGTCGTAGGCCATAGAGGTATAGTAAAACCATTCTAAAAATGAACTTCCCTCCACAAGACCGTGATGATTTCAACGTGTGAGAGGAAATACAGAAAAACAGAAAACACAGAAAAAAAAATTTCACAATTTGGTAGAGGGGCGTTCATTTTAGAAATGGTTTTACTATACATAGGTATTGAAATGTATTGTTCTGCATTGACAATCCCTTTCCATTTTACGTCATGTGCATGTTTTTTGAGTCCAGCAGGAACATCAAGTTGTAAATGCTGACCTACAAGTAGAAAATTTATTTCTCTGCGTCAAGCCAGACGTCAGAGCTCTATTTCCATTATTTCCTCGCGAACGTCCATTGTTGCAGTACAATTGTATGACGTACATGAGTCAGGGGCGTGAAATGTGTTAATTACTATTTTGGTAGCATCTAGGATAATTGCTTCGCATTGTTTTAAGAACAATTACATTTTATCGACATTATTAATCCGCATGACATTTAACTACGGAGCACCGCGACGTTCTCCCTAATAATACCCATTTTAATGGAGGCTTTATCTTGGGGAAATTGGTATAATCTCAGGGGGTTTGGTCATTGGTCAGTCGTCACCACCAAACCGCCTGGTAAGCTGGTGATTATACCAATCCCCAAGACCATTAGGTTGATTATTTTAATAGTGTAGGTACCTTGCTCCTAAAACATTACACTAAGGCGGACTTTAGGTTTTTTTCTGAGCTATAAGTAGGTAAATTTCATTTAAAAGGCATCACTAAGTTTTTCAAAGAGCCAAGTAGATATTATGCTTGCAGTTAGTAATAGATCGATGCTGAGAACCCGTTTGGTACCCATTAAGCTCATGCCATGCGCTAATATAGAAGCGAATTTGCAAATTGACTCGTTTCGAACTCAGGACGATATCAAGCTAGAATTGCAGATTAATCAGGTTCTGTTTACATAGCTTTAAAGTTGCAAATACAGTGGGGTTTCTTGGCGATGATTAGCAGTTTAGACATAATATGGCGAATAAATCTTTTTAAGTACTGATAGACATCTTAGGAATTTAACGAAGTAGCGTCATACCACCATTACTCTGGGGACCTATAACTTTTTTGTGTTTTGTTTGTTCTACATTCGATCGTTAAAATAAAATAATTATTTAATTTCACGATTGAATGTTACTTTTGTATTATTTACTTTTGTAATTTTCGTATTTATGGAAATTAACAATATATGAAATGAATGAAGTACGGTAACTGAAATTATAATTTAGCAAATTCATTTTCATATTTTAAACGCATAACGCAACACGAATTTTACATTATGCCTAACATATATTATGCCCAGGTATTAATAAAATGTAGAGAATTTATTTTCAGTTTTAACAAAAAAGCTGAACTACTTTCAAAGATAGTATAAAAGAAAAATTCTCATATTCCAGTTTCAAATTAGAATCTAAAACCTAAATAACTAATGTATTCAAGAGGTTTACCTTGGCACGCGTGTTGAACAAGTAGGATTCAAATTATATCTATATATTAGCATGATTATAATACATTAGAATTTAACCTCAAAACTTGGTTTAAACAAATATTTTTCACTTTACAGGTAATCTTCAAGTAACAGTTCGTGATCTTTGGTTCATGTAAGTGACGTCAATGACTGTGCAAATAAGTATTTATGTAGGTAAAGAACAGTAGGGCGAACTTCATGTTAAATAAATGGTTAGGGATCAAATAACAGACGTATCTATGTGTAAATTAATGATCTGTGGTTAGCATAATGTTAATTATGTATGTACCTACATAAATTTACAGTATATAGACAAATATACCATACATAATTTTCTAAAAATGTTGGCATAAACTTCAATAGTTTAGAATTATCTAACCTATACGCCCCCCGCTCAGTCATTAAGGCAGATCTGAAATCTAAAAGAGGGCATTTGAGAACTCAATATCTGGAACAAGTATATACATAATCTAAAAATGCATGAGCGAAGCTTTACGAGCTGAAGCGAGTATCGAGAAAAATCGTGTCACTGTCGTGTCTTGTCTTGTAATAAGGTTCGCCTCACGTCAGGATGCGGTGACATCCGATCGCATTCAGAAGGAAGTCCAAATCAAATGAAGTTGGTTTATTTTTACTATAGGTTAGGTATGAATACAATTAATACTTGAAACAAAAAGGGTTAAAAACTTCATTTGAACTGTTGCTCATGCATTTGAATGAATACCTTTTAATTAATCAATCAGTGACCTTTCATTTATGAGGGATATTCAAGTTATCAATGTCTGTGTACATTTTTATTGAATAACAACATTATAGCCCAGTCGTAACAAAAAGGTATAATATAAATTAATCAATTTAGAAAACTGTGAATTTCTGGTAAGACTGTGACTGCCTGTTCGAGTTCCAATTATGTTTTATTTTTCTTGTTAAAACATAATACTATCAGGTCAAATAAATAGTACTAAACAAAACAAATACATGCAAACTTCACATGTAAAGAATCGGATCTTGTAAAAAAGTATTAACTCAAAACTATCAACAATATTTAATGCGATCAAAAGGTCATCATACGCTGCATTCGTGATACGGTAACGGTTTAAAATATACAATGACCTTGTGCATGATCGCGTAACGACATTGTAGTCTTTAGCTTCTCTATGACATACGACACGACACGACCGATCAAATGATACGCTCAAACGTCGTGAGTTCAAAAGAGATCCCAAGTTGATTACAGCTGAACATATTTCAAAGAGAGTTTTTAACATTAAATTGTATAGTATAAATCCTTTTTACCTTGCTACCCCTAAGCCTGGCTTTTAGTTTATTTATTTATTTAAAAAAATCCACAGCCCTTATAAATATATAACATTTTACACCTGAGCTTACGGAAAAATAATTTAATAATTTAAATCGCGCAAGTAAAATTGTCAAAATGTAAAAAGATAATACCATCATAAATCAGACGAAATAGGTCTACCCGTTAAGAAGATCTCCTTCTTGATCGGAAATCGTTGGTAAGGACCAAGCGTAGGATTGTTTTCATCCTAATTATGGATCATATTTTTATATGATAAATACTTACCAGGATTTAGAGCAAATAAGCAAGCATAATGCGTCAAAGACGATTGAAAAGAAATGTAGCAGACTCTAAAACTGTTTGCGGTTGTCACCTGTGTAAAAAATATAGAGCTGCATTGACGTCAGTTCTTCATGCCTATAAATTGAAGGTTATAAAAATTCAGGTGACATTGGCATTCAAGAACGTTAACTTATAATAAATCTTATTTCAATAATATACTTATCACCTTTTTTATAACAAAGAATGCACATTTGGCTTTTAATTAAAAGCTTTAGGCCTCTAAATTACAAAATACGAGTACTGAAGGGTAATTTGAGTACCCAAGGACTGGAATCACTGACAATTTGTTAAATTTTATTCGCAGATGAATTATAATAGCGTATCTTTAGGAATAAATATTGGATTTTGTTAGGATTAGCATAATATTTTACGTTTAATTTTTTTTCAAGATGTGCCATAATACAACGACTAAGCTATAGCGCGGAACGAATACCTATTGTGTGCACAAAGTATTCTTTTTTTGTGTCATTTGCGTCATAGCTTGCAAGGCTATATACTGGTAGGTATATACTAGGTATTATATATGAAGGGTGTGTGATATTGCGTAATAAACGACCTAACCTCCAGTTTGCAAAAAATGTGTCATAATTTATCAATTTGAATTACGATTTTACAAGTTTTTATGTATTATGAAGTTATTGTTCAACTTGTTGTTTCTTGAACCTGGGTGTAAATGAACTCAACAATGAGTTCTAATTGATTTTGTCATTATAATTTTCAAATCAAAGTGTTTGTATGTTTAATAAGCAGTTGTTTGTGGAAAGTAGGAGTCGGTATAATTGAAAATATTTTTAACTTAAATTTTTTAACTTAATAAAGTCCCTATGTCGCAGCCAGCAGTGGGAACGTAAATAGGGTTGATGACGCTGATCTAAACCATGGAATAACTCCAACCATTTATCATCTAAACGTTCTATAGGTACTGGTTAATTTATATTTAGTTAATCTTACCTACGTTCTAGCAAAAAGTGGTCAGAAAAACTATGATCATCTAGACTTCAAGCTTTAGAACCATCTAAGGCACCGGCTATGTATTAATAAAGATAAGCTGTTTACAAATGTTAATCTCATTGCTTCACTTAGGTTCCTATGGGCTTAGACGTTGTAAAATCTACTTGATAAAATCTACACAGACGTTTTCCCGACAGAGTTTTACTCATAACCAAATTGACTATTTATTCACTTGCGTGGCCCTAACTTGAAATTTAAATTTGCAATGCATTTAATTTCTTTAAAAACATCAATATTGGTAGAATCACTTTCAATAAATTTTTGGTTTGTGTCTGAAAATTATAAATTAGTTGTTTCTATAAAAAGCTCAAAATCTGTAAAGTTTCATAAGTAAATAAATTGCTTAACTGCAAACATTCCGCAGGAAAATGCCTAATGACACCGACAAATATTAATTACCATATTGTTTTTGTCAGTCGCTGGTTTAACTTATAATGTTATTAGTTTATTATCATAAATTTAAATACCTATATAAATTAACTAAACGTCGTTTATATTTGACGCAAATAGTAATTTATCGCTTATCTTTAATATAATTAACTGACATCTAAGAAAAACTGAATTCATCAAAAAACTTAAAAATAAATCATTCAATGACGAAATTTATTGGATGTTTTGCAATAATTGATCGGTTCATCTTTTATTTCTACGTCTGCTGCATACGGAACAAGTATATACCTTATTAAATTAACTGAAGAATCTAATTATGGATAGCTATACACGTGTCATAGTAAACTTCAGTAGTTAAAATTAAACGTTAATCAGTTTAATTTTAACTACTCAATTTAACAATGATATTACTTACGTACGTCGGTATTACTTACGTACGTAGGTTCATTGTCTGGTATTCTACATAATAAAGAATAAAATGTAAGAATCGTGTAAATTTAAATCGATGATTCATATGACTTTAGCAACTTTGAATATTTTAAGGGTTCCTTTAAATTGCAAAATAGCTGACACTCACTTGGGCTATTGAGGAGATCTATAATAGCAAAGATTGAGAATTAATATGGAATTTTAATGATAATTATGATGAAACCTTTAGACGTATTGAAATATAATATATAAATGCTCCATACTGTTCACTTTGTATTAAAATCCGTAAGTTCATTGACTCTAAAAGCTACTTTAAAAACGAGTGAAAAACAATGAAAAATGTCTGCTATTTTAAATGCATGGCGTAATACGGGCATTTAAATTTAAAATGTTTCAGTTCAGCGCCGTGTTTAAGTCACGTGACGTCAGCTTACTATTATTTATTCTTTATCAATGGTTTTTTTTAAAAAGATACAATTTTTCTTTCAGAAAGATGGTAAATTTTATGTTATTTTGCTTTGTTGGATATGTATATAATAAATGTATATACAGCTGAATGCTGAAGAATTCTCACAGCAACATCTAGCTTTAGCACAGTTAACACTGCACACGGACTCTGAAAGTATTGAGTCTCTACGAAGGTTTTGACATTCCGTTGTCAGAACGAATACTTTTAGAATACATAAGTATAGTAAAATCATTTCTAAAATGAACGCCCCTCCACCGAATTCTGTTTTTTTTTTTCTGTGTATTCTGTTTTTCTGTATTTCCTCTCACACGTTGAAATCATCACGGTTTTGTGGAGGGGAGTTCATTTTTAGAATGGTTTTACTATACATATTTTAAACACAAACTAATTTATCAAAAATTAATTATGATGTAGATATGTTTGTCGCTGCAAAACGATTCTTACTTAGCATTAGGTAAGCTTACGCTGGTCTTACGTAAGTATATATTTGATGATGGTATGATTTCCTACCTTTGATCATGCTTGAACATAAATGAAATGTTGATTGAACATGTTCTCTACTGTGATAGATACTGTGACCCGAATCTCGTTGCTCGATTTGTAGTAAATATTTGAATACTGCCTAATAAGTCGACCACATAACATGTTTTGAACTAGCTGTATTGCCATACTGTGATAAATGTTTCCCACTGCTGAAGATCAGTTTTTTGGACTCATTTAGCTTAGAGCATCCTATATGAGTGACTAGAAAACTAGAAACTGATTTAGGTATTGCAGGACACTTGTCCCCATCCAACACATGTTAATTGTTAATTTGTTTGTATTAAAAGATGATGTATGTTTCTGTTGAAAATAAATTAATTGTTATGTTAATTGTTAGCATTTATAGTTATGTTTGCCTGTTTCAATAATTATCAATTATTTACTAGGAGGAAAAGTCTCATAGATATTAATTAATTTAACACTAGCATTTGATGTCCCTGACGTATTTATAATATATATTTCAATTTCTTGCATTGATCGCGTCATGGTATTCCCTAGTTACTAAACCCCACTTATTTCAAAGAACATTGATTTCAAGTAAAACACACATGTCATGTCAGTATTCCCCTATGAAGTGACGTATCGTATAATAATGTGTAAAGTCCATACGAGCTCACTGTGTAAACAGTTTTTTAGTTTACATTATTGTTACGTTTTTGGGTTAACATTTTTGGTGTTATGATGTCACGGGTAATCAAAATTTGAGTATAGATTGTACGTTGTTTTTTAAAACAATATTATTTGGTTTGGAGACTTGTTATTTAGTTCGATAATTAAACATAATCTGAGCTATTGTAAATTTACTCTACTTAAACTAGGGCAGCATTTGGAACTGCGATTAATTTTAATTCGTCAAAGTTAAAAACTTAAGATGCTGAGGGTTAAAAACAAGTTCTCATTATAATATAACCCAGGCCAAAAGTGTCAAGGAAAATGTCGTATAAGATTTAGCAGGTAAATAATACTTGCGCCATCGGAAGGCATCATTTAGCGGCCCCTTGGATTCAAAGCCACCGCGTACGTCAAGAATGTTCTTGAGACGTTCAACTGGATACAGTCTAGAGCGCGTGATATAAAATACCTTACCGCACTAGTGAAAACTTTCATATATTCGTCTTACTCTTACTATCTAACTGATTATATTTTTTAAAGAAAAGAATAGGAAAGACTAAAATACTTAGTTTACTTATTAACGTTTTGTGTGTGGTCACTAACAAAAAGGTCTATTGTTTCTGTTACATTTATTTATTTGCACGCATTTGGCCCGATTTAACAAAATTATCCACGAGTATAAGGTATTTTACAACATACAAAACTTAATTTTCCTCTACTAATTTTTGAACTAAGTGGCAAATTATTTAAGAGAAATTTACATAATGCAAAAGTGGGTGAAGACAAGCAATATTTCCGTGTAATTTCCCAATGACGAAACCGTAGGAAGGTAAAGATATATATTTGGATACAACCACAAAACCGCATGAAAGCTTATGAATATTTTGACGTGTCTACTGACCTTTGTATAAGAATATAGCTTGGCGAATTGACGATATTTTTGACCTCATAAAGAGCGTGAGTTCTTTTTAAGAGCCCTATAACTTTAAATCCTTATTAAAGTAATAATTCGAGTACGAGCCTGTGTCAATATAAAATAGCCGCAATATAGCTGACTGTATCACTGGCATAGCGAACGAAGGTTTGAGTTGGGTAGGAGGTTCGATTCGTGCTAAGAGACCAGTCTTTGTATTTTGAACTTGTTCCCGATCAAGGTATTCGAATAGTATTTATTACAAGTAAGTATTTACATAGCAGAAGAGTTTGCTTGTTTTATTGAACGTGCTAAACTCCACTTCAATATTAATTTATTATAAAATAACCAAACACCATTATAATACTGACAATAACTTTGTAGTAATTTTTATGTGTCCTTTGTTTATTTTATGAGTCAAAAATTCAAAATTTGGTGTACGTTGACCAAGTTAGTTCGACGAAATCATGATGATATTCGTGAAATATGAAATGATTCATTGAGAGACTATACGTGGTTCATTTTGATCATTACAATCCTAATGACTATTAACCGCAAATCTCACAGAATAAATATTTCCATCAAAGTATCCTAGGTATAATTTTTTTTGCAAGTGTTATAATTGTCTATTATATATTTTATCGGAGGGTTATCCTTGCGTAATTTAAGGTGGAAGTGTTTTAATTTGTTTTCGTTGTTCGCTAAATTCAAGGAGAACAATAAATATGTATATTCCAAGATCTGGAAACATAGGGTTTGGAAAACAGCATTATTTTCTCTTAACTAGATTTCCACTCTATTATCTATGACATCAATATCTATCTTAATAGCCAGTAAGCAATGCCTTCTTAAAGACACATGTCATATTGTATGATTTATAAAAAAATATACGTTAGTAATATCAGTAATCTAAACCCATGATATAGAGGATGCTCATCCTTTAATATCCGTAAAAATAAGCTCCATTAAAATAACATTTGAAATTCCATTCGTGTGAACCAGTTTTAATGTCTTTGACTTTGTAAAAACTTAAGGTGATCGGTCAAAACCCAAGGCCAAACGTGCATCACCGCATAACCCGACATTTGGCTCATTAGAGCGAAGGCAGACACAGATTTTTTTAAATTTGCAAGCATGGATTTACAAACGGATTCTTATGTCAACCCACGCAGCATTAGAAAGGCTCAAACTTAAATTTGACTAACCCAAATTTCAAAAATCACTTCTGTGTAGCCATAACCCAATATAACTAAATTTCGCCCAGACTCTTAAGAGACTGGTGTCTTATGGTAACGGTAATTACGTGCTACGTATATGCACGTTGTGGCGCCACTTCGCGCTCTGTTTCACGGCACCACAGAATACCAGCGCTGTAGTTGCTCAGAAGCATTATGCTGAGTGGTGACCGATTTGTGTCAATTGGTTTTATTCTTTTAGTTTTTAAGCTCAATGTTTGTAAATTAATTAAGATACAAATAAAATATTTTATTCTTATTCTTATTATTCTTTATAAATTAAAATCATTAAATCTAATCGTTACCTAATTAAAAGAAATAAATAACAGTCTCAAAACAAGTAAATTAATGGGCCAAAGACTTTTGGATTGTAGCACAGTGTTTTTGTAACTCGATATTAAAAGCCTTATGTCGTAAATTCTCCGCCAAATTATATTTTCCTCGACATTTTCGAAATAAAATAAAAATAAAATTATTACTTTTCATCCTTTTACGTTTTTGACAATTATCTGTAAAGTTTAAAAAATCCACGTGTAAGTAATTATTGTTAAGGAGGTTATGAACTCACAATGTACTGTTTTCAAAAGTAATCATTCAATTATTACAAACTGTTTGAGACAAAAAACGACACGTGTAAGTTATGGTCAATTCAATAAAGTAAAAGGTTTGCCCATCCATTCATAAATTCATTTAATAAGATAATTGTTATAATAAGCCATCGATCATTAAAATTTAATAACACTAAGCCTAGTAATAAAATAATTCCTTTCTACTATAAAATATTTAATAAATCATAACTACATACCGCAAATTTTGGTTGCGGAATTTAAGGAAATGTTAGTAATATTGATTTGATGAAAAACATAGAGCAATGTCCAAAGACTTTTTTCCAACAAAAAACGTAGCGTTAAGGTTCTTTATAACACGTCTATTTTTAATTAATAAATATAAACGAATTGTCCACTGTACACGAAATTCTTCGTACCTATTTAGTAAATTCCTAGTTTTTTCTAGCTTTTTCCCCATTCGAAGGATCTAGCTGTTGGGTTTAGAGATAAGTCCTAGAAGGAAACAGGTGGTTGGGTTTTAGCCGGTTGGAATCCAACATCACCCCTTGTTAGATATGGTATCAAAATTAAACTAAGTAGAATATTCCACACGGTATGGCAACACCGTTGTTAAATAATATCAAGCTGTTGTTTGGAATTTATCATCAACAACCCATCACCCCTGTTGCCCCCTGCACATACATAATATGACTTACATTTGAATAAAGTGTACTGGAGGTTGACTGACACACGCGGTTGGATTTTTCTCCGTCCCACATCATCCCAGTTGCCCTCTGCGCATATTTATTATGAATAAAAATATAACCTTTAGCATCATAGGTCAAAAGTGTCGGGAATGATCTAATAATCGGGAAATATAAAATACGTCGTCGTCGATCTTATAAAATGTAAGTTTATTCGCGATTCATTCTACTCGTATTTAAGGGAACGCTTGCACGCTTTTTGCTCCATAAGAGATTCCGAGCTCTGCAGTTTAAGATAATCGCCTCTCATAAATAACAAAATACCACGCTGTTTAGTTTTTCTATGCATAGTTTCTTAACAGTAGTTGGATTGATGTTTTCATCAAAAACATTTTCAAAATTGTAAAAAATTTTGGTGTAACAATACAACACAAAAACATTATTAAATACTGTTTTTATTATATTATCTATTAGTAAAAAGCAAAGAGCTCTAAAAGTGTGTTGTTCTATTTTTTCTAATTATGGGAAGTGATAAATTTAATTTTCGAACGGTAGTTTTATTAGGTTTATCCTTTATCGTTGGATACATTCTAATAATAATGGTAAGACAAATATCGTTCAGTTCTAAGAAAAAAGGCGATTTTTAACGAAATTAGCTAAAAATGATATTTCCTCTGATCTTGAAAGCATACTTTAAAAAATGTACCTATAAACGGAAAAGTATAATAAATTTATTAAAACCGTGTGTGCATCGTTGTTACATTTTCCTGATAATATGCTAATTATATAATACTAGCGACCCATTCTCGCTCCTTAATAATCGCTAATTATACTTATAAAGAAATTACAACCAGCATCAAAATCCGATGTGAATTATTGAAGCATAATATGTATAGTAAGACCATTCTAAAAATGAACTTCCCTCCACAAAACCGTGATGATATCAACGTGTGAGAGGAAATACAGAAAAACAGAAAACTCAGAAAAAAAAATTTCACAATTTGGTAGAGGGGTGTTCATTTTAGAAATGGTTTTACTATACCTAGTGTGAATCAAAACACTTTATTGTACACTACATATAAATTCGAAGTACAAAAAATAAACAATGGGCGGCCTTATCGCTGAAGAGCGAACTCTTCAAGGCAACCTAAATAATATATGTATAAAAATATATGTATTTTAATAATATAATATTATATATTTTTATTCCAATGCAAATCTTTATGCATTATCTTATTCATTATAAACATAAAAGTTTGAGAGGGTGATTTTTTTAACGCCGAACTTCACGGGACGAATGTAGAATAAATTGAATACACGCGTTATTAAAAACTACTGAACATGTTTTAATAGCCCATTCAATTAAATTATTACCGCGGGAAAATATTTTATGACATAGCTAGATTTACCATAATAAATTAAATAAGATATATCCGATCCATATATGGTAAATATGACTCATAGTATGTAGGTAATATTAATTACGTATTATACCTTGTTCACTAAGTTGCGTATATGCAATTATTGTTTAAAATAACGGTCTGCGTCAAGCTATAGCTTTCAAAATGACGTAGCATTGCCTTATACGCCCTCTGTGTGACTTTTGGACCAATCGTATCACTTCATTTCCTGACGTAACATTGACGTCACAGTGCTTTACTCAGTAGAACCTGACTCAGAAAATATTATATTATTATGGCAACATATTCTCGTATTCCAGTGTGTTCAATACATTGAATGGGTTAACACTTGTTATAAGCTATTTGAAGTTTGGTTATATTTTGATATAACAACTAGTGTTGTGAATTGTCGAATTTGTGAATAGTAGTGATGTATTCTATGAGTCTTGTGCAAAGTGCGGCTACATTCAAAATTGAAAATTTTATGGATGTCGTCTTTTACGCTTACGTAGCCAACACTAATAAGGTTAGTTAGTAGTGTTGTAACACTGTTATTTTTATAAATTAATATGTTTAATTTAAATTGATAATTTTTATTTAAATTATGAGACTGGAAAATGTATTTATTCTCGCTCTAACTTTATTTAAAAACAGTATAATGTTCTCGTTCTAACTTTATGTAAAACCTAAGTAAAAATTATATTTTTCGAGTTATTTTATTCAGATTTTAGGTAAAACCACAATTAGTCCAGTCAATTTAGACATTCTAAGTTACAGAAAGTCCCAACAAGCTGAATTTCTGTGAAATTGTTCAAAACATAATTATAAACAATGTTTAGAAGTTCCCCATCATTCCCCAAGGAAAAAAAGTTATTCAAGGTCAAAGGTAAAAAAAATAAGATTTTCGCGTTTTTTCAGCAAAACGGTAAGTTTTATCATAAAAGTACCTGAGAACTAATTGTAGATCATAAAATTATCTATAAAAATGTATCAATACTTTTTTCTTACAAGCCACCGTTTCTGAGATATAACGGTTCAAAAAGTTATAAAAATTGTTTTCAAAATGAAATGAAATGTTCGAAAAGTTATTAAATTGCGTCAATAGCGATGTATCGCATGATACTTTGTCGGAACGAAACGAATCCTCCATTGTTTGTGATTCAATATTAGAGCACGACCGGCCTTGACAATTTGTGCATGCCAACTTTTATAACTTTTTGAATCGTTATATCTCAGAAACGGTGGCTTGTAAGAAAAAAGTATTGATACATTTTTATAGATAATTTTATGATCTACAATTAGTTCTCAGGTACTTTTATGATAAAACTTACCGTTTTGCTGAAAATCGCCAAAATCTTAGTTTTTTTACCTTTGACCTTGAATAACTTTTTTTCCTTAATTGGGAATGTTGGGGAACTTCTAGACATTGTTTATAATTATGTTTTGAACAATTTCACAGAAATTCAGCTTGTTGGGACTTTCTGTAACTTCACCCTCATTTTTCTGTCTAAATTTACTGGGCTAAATATAAATCATAATTTTGCTATTTTTCAAAATTTATAATTTACAAATAAACACGGCACGGCACTTACATTCAGCTGACCTATTTTTGATAAGGTTGCACTAATTAAACTAAACTGCGGTGTAATGGAACACTTGTTTACCAGTTGAACGCCTATCGTGTGGTGTACGTCACACACTCAGTACCTACGCTTACTTTGCGGTTTTGTAGGAAGTGCGAACCGTCTCGATAACTTAGAACATTATCTACTCACTCATGTCATGTACTTTGATATGTAAACGATATTATTTTATAAATAATTAGTTGACCCGCCCGCGACTTCGCCTGCTTTATTCCCTTGTCTCACTTTTAAACCTGCACCAACCATACGACTATTAAAACCAAAAGCTCCTAAATCGGCCCAGCCTCTCTTGAGTTATAAAATTACAACGATTAAGTAGTTTAAGAATTGATTTATATACCTTTATTATAAAATTACTTTTACCCGCACCAGATTTTTTATTTTACTTATGTAACAGGCCCTCAAAACAAATACTGGCAAATCGTATACAAACTTTTGTCCCGAGGCGGGAATCGAACCTATTCAATAATGGTTTATGATGATGATAAACATTTTCACGTGTGTTTAATGAGCACAATGCGTGACTACTCTAATCTTAGACGCAATAAAAGAGATTTCCTTCGTTAGATCTTGTGTGTGGGAAAATCTAATAATACATACAAAGATATATCAAAACAATAAGCCGTTCAGTTTGTTCTGCCAGTGATAATAAGGTTTAAATGGTCCATAATGTGAGAAATCACGCTATGAGAATGTTGAGGATATTATGTTGGTAGGTACTAGTGCAACTATGTTTGTAACTAGTTATAATGTTACTAAGTGTATCTTCTAAATTTATATTATCGGCGTTTACATTTGTATTAATAATATAAATTTTAAAGATACCTTTTTTCTATACTTATCTATATTTATAAAAAAAGTCGTAGTTACACCAAAAACGGCTGAATAGATTTGTCTGAAACTTGGTGGGGAGGTAGCTTAGAACCAAGAGAAGGACTTATAATACTTTTTACAACGGGAAAATTATAACGCGGGCGAAGCCGCGGTGCGGAAAGCTAGTATAAGATATATCACATCCAAAGAATATGCTACATACAAGAATATTTTACCACAATGTAGGTAACCTATTTTTATCTCCTTTTCCAGCAATCGGAAAGATGGAGAAAGCTGCGCAACATAGTGCAATGGACGCCATTCTTCCAAACGTACAAAAAGCAGCGGTACCCGTGGATCCAGCTAGCTGGACATCAGGGCAACTTCAAGGCTGGGCCTGATCAGGGCACGATACTGAAGAAACTCTGCCCACAGGAGGAGAAATGTTTTCAGGTAAATAAAGAAAGATACATTCATTGCAGACGCAAGATTTTGTTGTCTTGAATGTATAAAACCTGTTACGCACAGATACCAGCAATTTAAACATCCGAAACTTTTTCTGAACATGAATGAGTTATGTTAAAATACTGAGAATTTCTCACGGCATGTATCATCAAAAATGTCTTCATTATGTCATTATGAATGACCAAAATGACTAAGTCTTTCAAATACGAATAAATTCTAAGAAGATGATTTGATGGGAATTATATTAAAAAAAAAAATTGTCTAATTCACGAAAAGTTATGTGCCGTGTCTAAGGCCTAATTTCTCATCAAAAGAAAAGTCCCTGTGTCCCAGCAGTGGAAAGGTAAATAGGGGTAGTGATGATGATGAAGGAAAATAAAATGTAAAATCCAAGTTGGAAATAACAGTATCTACAAGTTTTTACCATAATGATAAAGTTTGTGGAAATACCAACTCAAAGTGCGTTCACTACCGTTTATTTAATAGTTGAAAGTACCTAATATTACTACTCGTACTTCTCGACAATAGGTTTTTCCACGTGGCCTAAGAATAGTGCCATCTCAAAAAAGGCCCTTAAAAGGTTTATTACAAGCAGAATAAGGACAACTAAGTCGTTCCGTGTACCAACCTATTACGATTTTAACTCGCCTGGTTAGGGTGGAAATGAAATCAAATTTTCAAAAAAGATCTTTTAAATCAGAATCAGAATATTGAAGAAATATGAGATCGCAAAAACTTGCACTTCCATTTAAATTATTAGTAGGTCGATGTTTCACGTAAAGCATTCGTGGTTTTTACAAACGAATTAATAATATAGGTGTTTTTCCTTTTATAATTATCCGTTTTTATTATAACTTAGGAAAATGAGTATGGGGGCTTGTTGATGAGTTAGGTATTTATTACTTATCGCTTGGTTACTTTCAGCTACCTAAAGCGTTGTTATGACGTCAATTACAATTCTAGGGTCAACGTTCGATAAATTGTGTAATATAAATTGATTGCATCCTTGTAATATAGAATCGAATACATTGTAGAGATTATAATATTTGTTTCTGTTCTGTAAATATTAAAGAATATGAATCTATCAATAAAAATAATGTAGTAAATAACATAAATCATTTTTTCAATGAGAAAAAGAACTCTAATAGTTCTCATGGTTAAACGGGTAAAGTTCAACAACTAGTAAGCAAACTAAATAAAGTTGTTTAGTCTGCAGTACGAGTGAAGTATATATTTCCGCGATTATTTTATAAACAACGGTCAGTGTCGCGTGGTAGTTACTAATTATAAGATTATGATCTACGATGATACAAATTGATAAATATGTTTTTTACAGATTCTGATGAAAGACATCCTGCGACCGTTCGTTCCTGAGTACAAAAGTCAAGTTACTTGTGATGATGGAGAATGTATCCTTTTACATAAAATCTTTGTTACATAAACAAGAAACAATATCGAATTTTAAATAAATAGGAAATTATACTAAACTAAATAATATATAATCAAATAAAATTATGTAACCGGCGGGGAAACAACCATTGCATTTGAAACTGTGGATATCAACAGCTCAGTTTTCTTTGGTTCTTAATTTTTTTCCGTTAATTTATAAAGACACAGTATTTGTTTCATCTATTTATTCTCTTCATACAAAGACAAATAAAATGGGTTATCACTGCAACAATTAGGTCTATGGTGATCTCGAAGCTAGTGTTCCGGTATTAGATGTTTCTATTAAATTGGGAAGACACCTATAACGTTTAAACTTTAATTTTATTCTTGTTTGACACTGAGGCAAATACCCATTCCCGGAGAGTAAGTTTCTTTGAACCCATTTTGAATGAGCTTATAGATATTTAAACATATTTTCTAAATACATTTTACATATAATTTGTCCTCTAAATTCTCGCAACTATTTTCTTGACCAATCATTTCAACAGTATACTTACAACTGCAAGATCTGCTGAGTGATTTCGACAGTCCGTGCGTCATGGATTGCAAAATCGGAGTCAGAACGTATTTAGAAGAGGAACTAGCCAAAGCAAAAGAGAAGACTAAGCTACGAAAAGTAAGTAAAAAACTCAATTTACATAAAAAAATCAATTATCACACCTTGTAGTACAGATTTTAAATAAATCTAAAAAAAGGTCACTACAATTTATCACTCATGTAAAATCACCAATTTACAAAATAAATGCATATTTTATTTATTGAACACTATTATCATAGTTCATAAGATTTCTAGATCTCTTTTATTTTGATCGGAAACAGGTTACAAATTTTTAGACTAATTAGTGCTATGCAAATTTCTATAATTAATAATACACTAGATATTTTTTATCAATGTGCTCTTTAAATGTAAACATATGTGTGGTGTCACGTTTTTGCTCTCATGACCAGTGTCACGTGTTTTAAAAAATATAGGTGTAATAATATATGCATAATGAGCTAAAACTTTTTATCTCAATTCAAAATTGTTAATGGTAATTTGATAACTTAAACTGTTAAACTTAATAAGGCACTTATAAGCGTCGTTATAAGTATCCAAACACTTTATAAAAACATGATGATATTAAACTGACAGCTCAAGATTTACAGCTCTAAAAATAAATCGTATTTTTCTCTCATAATAACCTAACTATAATCGCTGAGTTCAACAAAGTCAGAGAATGTGTAGATATTTATAGATAAACTGGTTTAAATGAGCTCTTATTACGTCAAAGGTTTAATCTTAAACATTAAAGATACCTACATAGCTAAATCAAGTTCAACCGTTCTATTTTTGTCTATAAATATCATTATGATGCAAAATAGCAAAATATTATCTTCGACTGGTCCTAGATTATTATGGTGTAAAAAACACTTATTTATAACTGATGTTGGAAGTGCTTATAATTAAACAATAACAAAAAATCACAATGATGACGATTCATATGAAATTCAGATATTAAACTCTTATTTTTGAAGAGGTCATTTTTGGTACAAAGTAAAATGTTAAAGAAAACTGTTCATGTTGTTAATTTAAAATTATCTAACCATATAACTAAAAATCCTATTTCTTATTTCCAGGACATGTATGAGAAGATGATTCAAATAGACCCTAAAGCGCCAACGGAAGAAGAGCACAGAAGTAAAGGCGTCACCAAACCCCGCTACATGATCTGGAGAGAAACGATCAGTTCCACATCAACCCTGGGCTTCAGAATAGATGGAGTTAAAAAAGCTGATGGTACCAGCTCGAAAGACTTCAAGACTACGAAGACTAAAGAGCAAATTGTGGATGCTTTTAAGGATTTCACTATCAACTGTTCGAATAGTGCTGTAAGTATTTCTTCATAATACTTGTAAGAAGTTAATAACTTTGAAAAAAATTGCATAGCTATACCTATACCTTTACTGCACTTAATTATTTTAGTATCTCTAAAATTCAACTATTTGGATAGATAAGTCTACAACATAGATAACATAATATTGTTTTCCACAAGCATTTTTAATAATCTGGAACACTTTCAGAAAAAAAACTAGCTTCCCACCAGGGTCTGTTTCCGCGTCATAAAACTGTACTTTTATGATAAAATAGTAACAGGCATTGATACCCATAAACTTTCAATTGTATAGTATTCGGAATAATGTCAATTCTAAAAAACCAGATTAATAAAATGTATTTCTTTTTTCAGGTAAGATACCTAGAGCGCCTAAAATGCATAAGAGCAACCCTGCAGGAGTCCCACTTCTTTAGAACACACGAGTTGATCGGCAGTTCACTACTCTTCGTCCACGACAAAAGAAAAGCTTCAGTCTGGATGATAGACTTCGCAAAGACAGTCCCAGTTCCAGATAACGTCAATATCGACCATAGCTCAACTTGGAAAGTTGGTAATCATGAAGACGGCTACTTGATCGGGATTGATAACATTATATCAATCTTCGAGTCCTTGGTCAACAACGATAATGGGAATATAAAAGACAGTATAGATAGGCAGGATAGCTTAGATACTTGATTTTGACTCAAGTGCTTTTGGTGATCAAATGTCGCTTTCTCGTGCCGGGCTCCGCTCTGCACGGACGCTATGACGATGTACTTTGTACTTGTAAATTGATGTAAATAGTATTACTAAGTTTTGAATACTCATAGGTTATTATGATGATCGTGGAGTCTACCTTTGTGGCTTAATTAAACAAAGTTCATTTAGAACAATTACCCTTTGCAGATTTACTATTGAACATTTTTATAGCTACTCTAAGTAGCTTTTGACTAATACGTATGTATTGAACATTTAATTTATTATTGGATTTAAATATACTGATTTTATATATTTAATAGAAATCCAGTCTAGTATCTACTTTTAGACTGACTTTTTAGTGTATAATAAATTTCCATCAATAATTACCTACACTATATTAGTGTAATGACTAGACACCCTAGGGTATTTTGAGTGCAAAATAATGTAATTGGAGGTACTGAATAAAAGATAACAAGTAAATTATTTCGTTTTCTTTGAACTATACTAAGATAGTTTTAATAGGAGGTGGCTTTGTCGAATAAGCTGATTTTAATACCCGAATTCCAAATCTACAAGTTTCAACAGTAAAGTAGGATCATACATAATAAAGAACTCCAGTTGCTTTTGGACGGATATTTATTAAAACTAAATTGACATCTAAATAAATTAACAATTATTATAAATACCTACTTCATCTAAATTCACTAAAGGCACTTACGTTTTGTCTTTCATACTATCTATCACAACATCTGTCAGACTATTTCGTCTCGAGCCTCCTTCATCTGTGTTCCCACTATCTCGTCTTATTTTAGAGAAGTAACGGGGCACAGGTGCAGTGCTAGGCTTGTTATCGCTGGGTGCCGGAGAGTACCTCCTTTGTCTTGGTTTTGAAACTTCTTCGTTCTCAGTTTCCGTGTATGGGGGAGGAGCTTGAGTCAACATCGACATCCGGTTTTCTCTCGACGCAGTAGCAGTTATCTGTAACTCTGCGCCTGCCATCACAGTATCCAGAGTTGGTTTAAATTGTGCAGCTGCAGCTCTTGCTGATACTCTTCTTCGTCTGGGACCCGGAATATCCTCTTCAACTACAGGAGGAGGCACTATAACTGGCAAGTCAGGCCTGATAGAGCCACGTCTTATAGCTGGACGCGATATCAGGTCCATCAAACCAGGAGGGTCGCTCGTATCGTGCGGCCCTCCAGTAGCCGTTTCTAGAACTGCTAAAGCTCTAAGAAGATCAGCTACACTTGTGTGTTCTAGAACCTCAACTTGCTCTGCTTCTGGTAAAGTAGAAATATTGAGGTCAGGATCAAATAGGCTAGGTCGACCTTGGCGGGTCCTGTTCCTATAGTTTTCAAGTTCACTTGAGAAACTACCTCTACCCTTTTCTGTAGCTTTTTTGTAATCATCGACATCCCCACCACTACTCCGTCCTTGGTGCTTTTGGTTAAATTGTCTAATACTAGCTTCTAGATCTCCAACGGTACTATTAGAAGGCGAGCTGTTTTTTCTTTCTTTTCCAAAGGAAGGAAACAGACTACCGCGACGTTTTGTTTTACTTTTGTTTTCTACTAGTTCATCTGAGCTCTCTGGTAAAATTTCATCTTCTTTTCTCTTTGATTTACCAAACGTGGGGAATAAACTCAAACGGCCTTTCTTAGTTCTATTTTGGTATTTGTTCACTTCGTCTTCGTCAATAGTGTCATCGTCTTCTTGTTGACCACCAAAATTAAATGTAGGGAAGATGCTACGCCTTCCTTGTTTAGTACTTTGCTTATATGATTCTCCTTCGTCTTCAAGATCACTAAAATCAAATGTGGGGAATATACTTTTTCGTCCTGATCTAGTTTTTTCTCTATAGGCCTTCGCCTGGTCTTCTTCTTCGTCTTCAGAAAAGTCGAAGGTAGGGAAAATACTGTGGCGTTTAGTTTTTCGCTGATATGCTTTAATTGCGGATGCATCTTCATCTTCAGAGAAGTCGAAAGTGGGGAAAATACTGCGCCGTCCTTTCTTAGTAGTATCCATATAAGCTCTAGCCATTGCTTCATCCTCTTCCTCGTCATTGAAATCGAACGTTGGAAATATGCTATGTCTACCACGTTTTGTCTTCTCTCTATAAGCATCTGCGTCGTTTTTATCATCCGAACCGAAGCCAAGACTAGCGAAAATACTACCACGTCTACTAGGTTTCGTCTCTGAAACATTATCATTAGCTGTTTGACTTACTCGACCTTTCGTCGTATTTTTCAGATACTCAGAAGGATTTTCACTTGTACTCGGTTTTCTAAAGAAAAGTTTTGACAAAATATTTGATTGCGGAGGATGAGAAATGTCATCTATTTTGGAAGGGAGAGATATTTTACCGCTTCTCAAATTAGCTTCTTTTATGTATTTGTCTGCTGATTCTCCATTTGTCCAAGTATGCTCATGATCATTTTTGAGTTCCGTTTCAATGGTATAATTTGGGACAGCAACGCTCATGGCACGGTTACGTTTTGGTGTTCCAGGTATTATTTCCTGACCTATGCTGAATATTGGGGGTTTCTCATTGGCTAAAATGTGTTCATCATTAAAGAGATGGACCCCTTGTGGTTTTTGAGGAGGCTGATCGAGACCTCCTAACACATTGACGACTCTTGCCAGTAGCTCTGCCGGTTTAACAATAGCTGAAGCAGTGAAGGTCTTTTCTTTATCAATGCCTAAGAGATCTGTATCGGACTGAATCCTCAGCATATCTTTAGCGCTTAATTGAATGTTTTCAGAGTTGGCGCGCTTGCGTTTGTAAATAGGCCCTCGTGGCTCGACGTCGTAAGTGAAAATTGGACAGCTTTTACTGCGTATAAGGTTTGGAGGGTTTTCCGCATAGATTGGCTGAAAAGAAAAAAAAACTTATATAAGTAATACAAAAAAAAATCTTTTTATAGAATTTATATTGTTGAATTATAAGGTTTTTTTTAGATATGTTGATGTAGTTGGCTGGCTTACCTTAATTTTAAGAATATTTGCTTCATTGATAATCTTTCTGATAGTAGATAAATCTTTCGTGAATCCTTGGAGTATTCGATTCTGTGTGTTTTTGAACTGACTTGCGAACTTTTGCTCTAATCTGTGTATACTTGTAGATCTCATACCCGTTGTTATAAAACCTAGAAAAGAAAGAAAGCAAATTTATTAAAAAAATCACAGGACTAATGTACCTATTACAATTTTGTTGGAGCACCTATTACCAATAACTCGTAGAAGGTGACATAATTATTATTGCTGTTTTATTAGGTAATAACGTGTGGTTCAAATGAGTAATAAAATACAATGGTAAGTAATAAATTGAATTCATAGACACGGTTCTGCATACCTAAGAGCATAACGATGTATCCAAGTCCAAACGTGATCCACACTATGAGGAATATCTGGTAGGTGAAGAAAAACCCTGGTGCAAACCCATTGTTCACTGTGCCTAGAAATAAAACGGATAATGTTACACATACGTAATTATTCTGAATGTATAATGTCTAAGTAATAAAATGACTGATAAGATATAACACATGGATTCAGACGTGGTGCTTAACTTAAGCCTTAAGTTTCACAGATTCGCTAGAAGGGCCAACGGAGAGTGCTATGGTCAGATTATCTATACGGGATTGAATCCGATAATAAGGATTGATGATTGAGAGAGATGTATATTTGGAGTTGGATACCTACTGATTTGTATTAGTTCACCCGTATACGTGATAAATATTAAGTAGACATAAGAATTTTCATAATCATCTAGGTCATTGCTTTTGGCTCAGTAGGTAACCAGTAGTACCTAATAGACCAAGATCATTATAATAATTATTACTTCATATTCTAGCCCGATTTTTATGTCGTCTCGAGACTGTATGGTACCAATCCTAGGCAGCACCATACCCACCACTATGGCCACTATAGCATTATGACGGCCACTAGACCAATTTACGTTCCCACTACTGGGACACAGGGATTTTTCTCTTGACGAAATATATTAGGCCATAACTCACCACGCTTGCCAAGTGCGGGTTGGTGAATGACACACATGTCCCTCAAAAATTTTCAATAGGTATTATCAGAATATGTCGATTTCCTCTCGATGTTTGCCTTTACCGATAGACCACGTGTTTACAAAGTGCACATTCATTTTCAAGACGAAAAATCCAGCGGGCTTGAACCCCCGATCTTCAGCATGAAGAAATCGAGCGTGCTAATTAGCCATTATACGACGTTTACCTGCAACCAAATCCCCGAAGCCGATAGTAGTCAAGGTAACAAACGCGTAGTAGACCGACGCGACGTAGTCCCACTGCTCGAACAGCACGAAGAGGCAGGAGGGCAGGAATATGAAGAGGAAGAACCCTGGCACCAGGTACAGGAAGATCTGCCCCAGCATGCCGAGGTTGTTGAATATGTAGTTCACTTTGTTGGCTTGTTTCTTGTTGCGACGCTTATATTTCCTGTACACCGATATAAGCTGGAAAGAGATAAATGTAATGTTGTGAGTTCGTGTTTCAGTTGATCCAGTATTTTATTTTTAAAAAGTAAAAAGTAAAAAAAAAAACAAATTATCCTAAATTTTTATAACCACATTTTTAATGAGCTAGAATAAACAGTTTATCAGGAGGCAGAGAAAGTATTTTATAAGTACAGTACCTAGTTATATTGGTTTTTTTATTAGTTAATACTTTGTATTGATTGATACCGTTAAAAAAGCCTTTTATTTATTAGAAAGGTACTTTTAAATAAAGTTTTGTTCTTACCTTTATCCCAAAGTATTCACCCAGGTTTGCGAGCAAGATACCATTGATAGGGATGCCGAAGAGAGCGTAGAATATCATGAGGATCCGTGACAGATGCGTGGTCGGGGCCAAGTTGCCATAACCTGAAAACGAGAGAAATTATATTATTCTTATAAAACACAAATTATATTTATTTAGAAACGTACAAAACTATCCAATGACGTAACAATATTCACAAACTACAATTTAATGTCTATCTATGACACGTCCGTCTCGCACAAAAGCCACGCTCCGAATGCCCCGCCGACTCGGCGCTGCGCTGCCATCTATGCAGTTGCTTTGTTTTGCAAATATCTTCTAAGACGGCCGTTCCTGACAAGTGTGTTGGCCTCAACCACTTCCTCGTTTCGCCTAGCAGCATCGCCCTGAACCACCTCCTAGATGGCATCTATAGCATCGCACTCGTTAGCATCATCATCATCTGAAAATAAGCACTTTTGAAATGTTTGTCACAAGATCTTCATACTAAATGGTGACGCAGACAAAGTTGTTCACAAAGGTGACACAGATGATGCTGTTCACAGAGGTGACACAGCCGAAGCCGTTCACAAAGGTGACACAGATGAAGCTGTTCACAAAGGTGCACAGATGAAGCTGTTCACAAAGGTGACACAGATGAAGCTGTTCACAGAGGTGACACAGATGAAGCTGTTCACAAAGTTGACACAGTTGAAACTATTCACAAAGGTGACACAGACAAAACTGTTCACAGAGGTGACACAGACAAAACTGTACACAGACGTGACACAGACAAAACTGTTCACAGATGTGACACAGATAAAACTGTTCACAAAGTTGACACAGACAAAACTGTTCACAAAGGTGACACAGACAAAACTGTTCACAGAGGTGACACAGACAAAACTGTTCACAGAGGTGACACAGACAAAACTGTTCACAGAGGTAACACAGACAAAACTGTTCACAGAGGTGACACAGACAAAACTGTTCACAAAGGTGACACAGACAAAACTGTTCACAGAGGTAACACAGCCGAAGCCGTTTACAAAGGTAACACAGCCTAAGCCGTTTACAAGTGACACAGCCGAAGCCATTCACAGAGGTAACACAGCCGAAGCCGTTTACAGAAGTGACACAGCCGAAGCCATTCACAGAGGTAACACAGCCGAAGCCGTTTACAGAAGTGACACAGCCGAAGCCATTCACAGAGGTAACACAGCCAAAGCCGTTTACAAAGGTAACACAGCAGAAGCCGTTTACAAAGGTAACACAGCCGAAGCCGTTTACAAAGGTAACACAGCAGAAGCCGTTTACAAAGGTAACACAGCCGAAGCCGTTTACAAAGGTAACACAGCCGTAGCCGTTTACAGAAGTAACACAGCCGAAGCCGTTTACAAAGGTGACATAGCATTTAGGCCATTCACAAAGGTGACATAGCGGTTAGGCCATTCACAAAGGTGACATAGCACTTAGGCCATTCACAGAGGTGACATAGCGTTTAGCCATTCACAAAGGTGACATAGCACTTAGGCCATTCACAGAGGTGACATAGCGTTTAAGCCATTCACAAAGGTGACATAGCACTTAGGCCATTCACAGAGGTGACATAGCGTTTAAGCCATTCACAAAGGTGACATAGCACTTAGGCCATTCACAGAGGTGACATAGCGTTTAAGCCATTCACAAAGGTGACATAGCACTTAGGCCATTCACAGAGGTGACATAGCGGTTAGGCCATTCACAAAGGTGACATAGCACTTAGGCCATTCACAAAGCACCTTTCAAAAAGGTTCTGCAAGTCTCAGCCGTCCATTCTCTGCGCCATAGTAGCAGCATAAGTTCAGCAGCTGCCTCGTGGCTATCCTTTTTGATACAGTCCAGCTGGCGTTGTTGATTCGCATTCAGCAGATCAGTCACTCGTTGCAATCCAAATGTTAATAAGCTCTGTTGGGGCTTGTACTTTTCCAGTGCTACATCGCGCGCGAACTATCTTATACCAAGGATTGTAGCATCACACTTCCTTTTTGGAATGCTCCTGTAGTCACAAGGCATCCAACCACTGGCACTGGCATCCATATGAAGTTCAGTCGACAACGATATGGCTAAAATTTACAAATCTTGATTAGAGCTTCAAATAAAAGTTCACATTTTCTTAACAATTTGGCTATAGAAGATGTATTTCGGAATATAACGTCCAACGTATCCTGCTAAGTCAACAAACAACCGAACAAGTGGGTTTTGGTAAATTAAGTAAAACACTTTACATGAGCTCGGCCGTACCTGACCTTATCCAATAATACCGCGTCTCTTAAAACTTTAAGTACCTTCAACGTGTTTAACCCTTCCTTTACTGTATTAGTCATAGAACATCAGAATTAGTGAGATTATGTATGGCGTAGACAGCTAAAAACTCGACCAAGTTCTTAGATATAAAATTTACATTTGTGGCTGCTGCAGACCCGCCTGACTGACATGACTTACCTTAACCATCCAATGAAGATGTTAAGGCCAATGTGAATAAATAATCTTTGCGCTGACGTTCTTTCAAACAAATCTGGAGAACGCTTATCTTCAATAAATATGTGATAGGTACATACCAATACCTATTTCTTATAAATAACCAAGAACGAAATATGTATGTAGGACTTGATCAGGCCCCCGAGCACTGTCAACACTTAAAGAGCGACAGATTCGTGCCCAGTAGTGGGACTTACCATTGGTTGTTATGATGATGAGAGTTCTCAACTACTTACTCAACCCAGACACTGCGTGAAGACAACATGCATCCTGCTTATTCCAGGAACGTTGAGTATTCTCAGATCTAGATTTTACTCAAGTAATGTGTTCGTGAATCTAGAAATGACACAACAAATGAACAGATACGACAAAGGTCGAGTAGGCAGGCTCTGTCGTGGTTGCTGACAGCCTGTACCATGGCTGCTTTAAAGCACAGCAACAGAAGAGACCAGAAAAGAGAGACTGTCTCTTTTTACCTTATTGATGTTTGTATTGATGCAGTTGTACGGTCCACATCCTCACATATGCAGATCTATAAAATAACACTCAAGGTCCTTCTCCGCTCTGCGCTCCTATCTCCAATACTCACAGCGAGTCGTTGGTGTAGATCGTGGTTCCCACGCTAAATATAATTACTCATAGTAGGGGTGGTTAGTTAAGAACCTAAAAAATCTTTAACCGTTTCGCTGTCATTCTCACAGCTGCATACATGGATAAAAACCGTATAAATGATCTACATAATGAACGCAGAGATCTATTTGCGTTATGTAAAAATACTTTTGCTTGGAATCAATAAATTTTTCAAGTAAATAAACAAAGGGCGACAATAATATTCACTCCTTTCGCATTATCCCAGCTAACTGGAGCTGTTGAAGGTTCTGTAAGGGTTTAAGGTTTGTTCGCAAATCGGTAAAAATTCTACCGGCAAGCGATGAGACGAAGCGTGGCAATTGGCTTTGGACTGTAATGTCTCTAATTCGATCTAAGGTATTGTTCTGCGAGCTAAATTAACGTACAGGTGATGTATGACCTACTTCCAAAACATACGGGGACTACCGTCCGGTATGCGGGTAGAAATATAATTTCTTGTTTGTTCTGCTTATAAATGATTTCGATCGTTATTCGAAAGATGTACATTACTACAAATATTCGAACTATCAAGTCGGTGTTCATGTGACTTTATTCGACTCGACCTACTACTAGTAGGTACACAAGATCGTGATTTAAATGAATAATCTCGAATGTAAGATTGAAAAGTTTGTCTTAACATTGTAATTAACTTAGCACTTACCCAAAGAAATCACACAAACCAAACAAACGAAATAAATACCTCAAATTACTTAGAAAAAGTGTCAGGAATATAATTTTAGACAAAGCGGTCGTAGCAACGTTTGCACAGATCCAACTTCTGATCTTATAAAACACAAATTATATTTATTTAGAAACGTACAAAACTATCCAATGACGTAACAATATTCACAAACTACAATTTAATGTCTATCTATGACACGTCCGTCTCGCACAAAAGCCACGCTCCGAATGCCCCGCCGACTCGGCGCTGCGCTGCCATCTATGCAGTTGCTTTGTTTTGCAAATATCTTCTAAGATTATATTATTTATTTTTATAGTTTCAAAAGAAGACTTCTCTTTTTAGGGTTCCGTAGCCAAACGGCAAAAACGGAACCCTTATAGATTCGTCATGTCCGTCCGTCCGTCCGTCCGTCCGTCCGTCCGTATGTCACAGCCGTTTTTCTCCGAAACTATAAGAGTTACAAAGCTGAAATTTAGTAGGTAGATGTATTCTGTTAACCGCACAAAGATTTCATAAAAAAATTTAGAAAAAATAAATTACATTTGGGAGTCCCCATACATAGGACTGAACTTAAAAACTTTTTTTTAATCGAACCAATACGTGTGGGGTATCTATGAATAGGTCTTCAAAAATCATAACAATGTTTCTAACACCATTTATTTCTAAACTTAATAGTTTGGACGTGAGACTCTTCACAAAATAAGTTCGATGAACAAACATTCTTTTTGTAAGTGATCTTAGTGTAGAAGTCATATTAGAAAAGGCTTTGCCATGCTTGGTAAGACTCTACAATGTCAGCATTAATGATTTCTAGCTCATTGAATTGGTAGGTTTGGGTTGGTTTAACCAATTGGTTAACAATTGGTTTGAAAATCAATCAACCTCTAGATTCGGGGAAAAACTACAAATGAAAAAGTGGAAAAAATAATATTCTTACCGATAGTACTAACGACAGTGTAAGAGAAGAAGAAAGAATGATAGAAGTCCCATTTAAAAGGAGTCTCTGCATCCTCTGTGGTGTAGTTGAACACGGACTTGCCGCAGTAGGTCGACAACTTCTTCAGGAAGATGTCCTGCTTTTCAGCGTCGTCGGGAAGGTAGTTCTCGTACAGGAGATCTGAAATAAAGAAGAAGATTTATCATCAGAAAAGGCGAATCTTTTTGATGAGAATGATTTGTAAAATCGAGTGTCACTGACTCTTAAGTAGTGATGAGAAAGACCCGTACGTAAATTAATAAATATTACAGGACAATTCACAGCAACATCTTAAATATATTTAAATATAGGATAGGTAAATCAGGCCATAATAACAAATATTATGGTCCTATTCACTTTATGGCATACCTATGCCTTCATCCTTTCATTTTGATTATCAAAATGAATTTTTAAAGTTATTCCGTGTAATAACTACTAAGTAAAGTTATCTAATATATTATATGGTTTAATTTAATATATTGAATAGGCAAATAGGTACCTACAGCATACATCATTAAACTCATTTAGTTTCACTTAACATTTCAAATACTCGTACTAAGATAATTTACTTACCTACAAAGATTTATCGTGACCAACGCGTTAAAAGTCAATACAAAGAAACAATGCTAGAAATTAGTAGTTTAAAGAACTACTGTTTCCTTATTTACAAATAAAAAATAATAAAGTAATATTGCTGGACAATTATTTATTCTTAACACAAACAGCAACATCTTGTCTCTTGGTAAGCTCGAAGCTTGCCTTAGAAGGCAGAACAAGGGCTAAAATGCACATACTCAAGTTAAAAAATATATTACTATATAATTAACAAAAATAATATCCATTCATAAAAAGCTATTTGCCTTCAATGAACTCGCTTCTGACCCACGAACATACAAAAACTAAACAAAAACTTTTTACAATCGTAATCTGAGACAATACAAAACATTACAGCGAGTTCAAACAACCAGAGAATTCTTATTCGCGTAAATGCGATGTTCCAGTTTTTCATTGCACTGTAAAAAGCAAAACAGTTGTAGACTTAATTGTGTTGATTCGTGCATAAAATTGTATCGTAAAAAGTTCTTTCTAATTAGTAGCCTATATTTTTTGTGTTAACTGGAGCAGAGTTTGGTAAAGCTGGCATTACGGATATAAACTTAACTTCCGCATAAGTCAAAAATATCCAGGAAACAATCAAAAGCTTTGCGAGGAAATAAATGAGATTATTTAACACACTATGAATAAAATCTAACTATTTATGATATAACACCCCTATTTTTTAAGTAGGTACCTATGTTTGTTCTACCGGTTAAAAAACAACGTAATCACATAAAAAAAACGTTATGTGACATTTATTTAACATAAAAATTAAAGCTGCAATAACAAATCAAATATTTTTCTTCTAAGCTAACAAAATATATTACAGAAGTCTCAAACGCGTATAATATCACAATCGTGCTTTTATTATCATTGAACAAAATTTTTGATAAGTAGCTTCATTGCAATACATAAAATGCGGTTACGGAAGCGGTTAGTGGCTTCAACCTGATCAATGGTCGAATGGAAGGTGCGGCGCATTGTGAATCCATCAAAGACTCGTAAATTGATGGGAGATTAATTGAATCGTCGAAGGCCGGGCCACTGTCAAGAGCAAACGATAACCTAGTCAAGGTTACGACTAGTTGAAAATCAACTAAACTGAAGAAAATGCTGCTATAAAAGTATATTCAGTTCATCATACCATATTACGGCCTATGCGTCAATGGGTCTTCGAAATACTTCACTTCGCGCCCCGTTTCACGGCATACAACGTTAATAACTATAAGACTCTATTATTCCTGACGCTAACCTAGGAGATTATTAGATGCCATAAGAATTTCCCCAGACCAGATTTATTCTAATAGCATTATTGAACGAAATAATACTATCTTTAAGCTAGAAGTATGTACAAGGGGTGGTCTTATCGCTGAGACCGATATCCAGAAGAAAAACCTCGGTCATTATAAGACCTTGGTAATTGGTATCCATTCATAGATTATTCAAGTCCATGATCTACATGTACCTATTAGGCATGTGTGTATGTATGAACACGTACACAAATGTATTTACATAGCGAGAATTTGTCGCCTGAGTCTGAAGGCGACGACATTCCTAATTAAATTCTAATTTTCAGATCACGAAGCTCATGTTATTATTATTTGCACAAATGTGTCGCACGAATGCGCCGGAGTCTAAGTGATTTTCCTCGATGGTTTCCGCGGGTTTGGTGAAGGTCTTTCGTAAAGTTTGGTGCGAATTGCCTATTTATTTAGCGTTAAGGAATTTGGAGACACGAGTTGCAAGCAGTTTCTAATTAGTAGAAGTTGGAAGATGGACTGCAGCTGCAACTCTATTTATGTGGCGATCAATCGGCTACCAATTGACAGTTATTAAAAATAAGAGTATTTTGTGGATTCGATGTTGTAAAAAAGCCCAAGTACATTTACTTTCTTTTATCGAGATATCATCACGCCTATTTACGTTTCCACTGCTGGGAAACAGGGATTTCTCTCTTGACGATAGAGATTAGGCCTTAATTCATAACGTGCGGGTTGGTGAGTAACACAATGTCCTTTAACATTTGAAAGTTCTCAGAACATGCCGGTTTTCTCACGATGTTTGCCTTCACCGTTAGAGCACGTGTTTTCAAAGCCCACATACAAATCCAGAAGTGTTTGAAACGCTGCGGTGTTTGAAACCCCTTTGGAATTAACGTGGAGTGTACTAAGCCAACACGGCTTTAAACATAAAATTTCATTGAAAATTAGTAGGTACTTAAATACTTGAAGTGACTTAACACTTACACAAATCTAAATAAATCAAGCAGAGCATGCGTAATTGGGAAGTTCAAATGTTGCAAGTGTTGCCACGCACTCTGCCTATTCCAAAAACGTGACACCTGACTAAATCGCCTTAGTATCGCATACATCCATATATCAAAATAGTACGTGTTTTGCGTGTCTTGACGCACAGGAAAAGTCCCATACAGTGAATTAACCTGGCGGGGTCTCGGGGACGTTTGTCCGTTTGTCACTTCGCCAGTATTTTCCTTATGCCTTCCTCGCAACAGCAGACGAATGCTAATATGTAGAATGTTCTCAATCTTATTATTATCAGAAGTAGTATCATAAACGCAAAGTTATGTATGGATGGGTGTTTGTAGCGCTATTAGTGAAAAACTACTTACCTATTGAAAATATCAAAATAACACATGCCTACGTTTTATTATATCACGGGAAAATCCGTTATATCTGGGCCCATGACACACGCTTGTAACTACGGCCCTTGTATGGTATATTCATGGTTATTGAATGTACTTTATTGATAATCCGCAAAAGTAAAGTTAGATTATTTTTTATAGTAATAGACGTTCTTGAATTTTAATTGCATATTTTCAACAATCATTCCTACGAATGCTATGAAGTTTGAATCTATAGTTTACGTAGATTAAGTTATTTTTACCTACAATATCTACTCAGTATTGTTTACTATTACGTACTTCAAACGGGACTATCTATATCTACATAAAGCAAAATTGTTAGACTATATATTTGCTCACATTATTCAAGAAGTTTAGGTTAGGTCTGTGCACTGCGGACCGGCGAGCGGTCGTGATCCGTGTCCTTGCAGTGATCCTGAATATGTCCCACGTTCTGGGAAGAAACTGTTGAACAAATCTAAAGTAAAAAGTTTCGTGGATTTCCCGTTTAGGGCAAGTTAGGTACTTTTAATTTGCTATAAAATTTCACAATTTATCAGCGATACAATAGTTAGAATAGAGACAAAAGAATGTATTTGGTTTTTCAGGCGTCCTCGAAACTCTTAGATTTTAAGAGCTATTGTTATAAAAGTAGTATCTCAAGAGTTGTGTGATAGTAGTTGTCAATATGAATCAATTGGTTTACGTTGGCGCTTCTCGGATTCCTACAAGTGCTTTTTATCTTATAGAACCTTGAATATAGGTAAACATTACCAACAATAAATCCTTACTTACATTAAATAAAATAAACAAAATACTTCAATAAGAAATTATTGAAATTAAGACCTTGATTTATTTATTTCTTATTTAAGAACGTATGTATTTGTGATAAAATTACTGAAACACCAGATGATACTTGGCTTAAAAATTATGTTATTTATTATGTGGTTGTGTGTAATAAAAGTAAGTACCTAAATGTAACACCTCTTAACGCGTCTTAAACATTTACAGCCAATTTGGCTTTCTATTAAAGAAAAAAATTTCATAATCATTTAAAAAGATTAAAGAAAGACCTACCTGTAGATGAATATGAATATATACATATATCTATTGCAAAAGGTATTGATATGAAAAGGACTATTAGTACAAATATGAAACTTAATGACTGTATAGTAACTTTAATTGATCTTCCATTGTTTGTTACCTTTCAGTAGAATTTCCCCTGCACTATTAACTAACAAAGATGAATAATTGCAAGTTCATGAGACATGACTTAGCTGTAGAAGAGTTATTTTAAAATATATGTACAATTTCTATTCTTTAATGTGATTTTCTAATGAATTCGGTTTATGAATTGTCATTTTTCATTGAAAATTTAGAATTTGAAGCACCTATTCACGTTCCCACTGCTGGGACACAAGGTCTTTTCTTACGACAAGAGTGAGAGAATAGGCCTAGGGTTATTATGTCTTTCAATTCAAACTCTTCTTGAACTTCAAAAAACCGATTTCACGATGTGTTTTTAAAGCGGACGTAAATGTTTTAAGATGAAAAATCTAGAGATTTGCTGTGAGATTTGAACCTTCAGATTGAAAGTGGAGTCTTTGTATTCTTATGATTCTTTCTTTACGAAAAAAATAATTCAATTTTGAAATACATTTGATATTATTACTTAGTTAGATAATCGTTAGACTAGATAGTATAACATAATAATATTCGTATATCTTCTTTTAAACTATTTTATATTAATCACCGTTCGGACTTCCTGACCTTAGGTAAGATTCTTCCGACCGTGTTGTAAGGACAACATGAAGATGTTGGCCAATGTGTAGATGCAAAACAATGAGGTAAACGGTGTTGATAACGAGGTCATCCTCATTTTTATGGGAATAAATTGTTAATTATTGACATTAATGAGAAAATTGTCATTATAATGCGTTTCTAATTGAGCTTTTGTCGCCTTTCTCGGGATTTTCCTACTATCGATGAAATTAATTGTCAATTTAAGGAGATACTTTTACTGACTATAACCATTGGAAAATCGTTCAATTATTCATAAAAATTATTTATTATAGAGTCAGAAACAATACGAATAATTTATTATATTGTTAAGACTTCCCGTGCTGGGAAACAAGGATGAATTAATGCATTAATTCAATATGCTGGCCAAACGCAGGTTATGTCACTTGTTCTTTAAACTTTTCAAAGTTTTCAGAACATACCTATTTCCTCGAGAGGTTGGCCGTTGCCATTGAAGCACTTGTAAGTCTTAACATTTAGGCACGATGGCTATACATTGATTGAATTAATTTATTTATTTTATGAAATTTTATTCCCATAGGCTGTTGTTATTTGAATGTGCAATGAGATAAATCGTTCAGAAACTCTACACGACTTTCTGAACGAATTATCTTTGGGATGGTTAGCTGTTAATTTGTATGAAGAGTTACGGCCTCTAGGTAGATTTTCCGACATTTAAAAATAATACTACAATGTCGGATTCTGAATATTTGGTAGGCAATTAAACATTTACAACTGTAGCTGGTGCGTTTAGTTTACTGTTCTTTAAATAGGTACATATTTCGTACTTTTATCATTAATTTCTTGTGTTTTTAAATGAATATTAAAATACTCATTTCGATCTCTGGTAGCTAACAATAGGTACAATGCGAATGCCCTAGTTCCTAGTGCTCTAACGGTGAAGGCAAACATCGTGAGGAAACCGGCATGTTCTGAGAACTTTGAAATAAGTTTAAAGGACATGTGTCATTCACCAACCCGCACTTGGCCAGCGTGGTGAATTAAGGCCTTATCTCTCTCGTCAAAGAGAAAAGTCCCTGGTGTCCCAGCAGTGGGAACGTGAATAGGGGTGTTATGATGATGATGAATGCTATAGGAAAATCTATCGTAGTCATTTGTAATCATCAAATACCCAAAATAAACAAGTACAATTATAAATAAATACCTATTAAGAGCGAGTATGCAGTGAAAATCGCGGCAGAAACGACTACGAGAGTTGACAACAGCGACCGCGTGCCCCGCGTGGCGCTGGCGTATCGAAAATATTACGCCCAGCGCTAACCAGAATTAGTTGTGTAGCCTACAATCATAGATAAACCCCACTAGATACCGCATGACAAGCGACGACCGCGCGCCAAACATATGGTTAAATCAACCATTATGAAAAGCCCCGCCTCGAAACACGGCTTTAGTTGCGACCAAGTGTCAGACCCGTGAACTTCATATACGTTTCTATAGTCTAACGCAAGTGAAGAGGTCAGCATATAATGGCTACTCGTACAAAGGATGTTCACTTGTCTCTTTTCCGCATTGCGCTTATTGCACTCGTTGTCCTTCTCGGCGAAAGCTCGTGTAACGTTAGTGATGTAAATTCTAATCGATATCGTTAAAAATGATAGACGACGTATATAAGCGGGTCTCTCGGTATTATTGTATGTAAAAATAAATAAGTTATCCATAAACCGTTTAAATATGTTTATTACTTACTCACTCAGTCAAATGAATCTACCTAATATGTATTTATTTTAGGTATACACAAAACCTGTAGAACTTAAAAATTTAAAAATAATATTAGAAAAATTTATCACAAATAATTCATTTGACTGAGTGAGTAAGTAATAAACATATTTAAACGGTGCTATTTGCTACAACGCCTTTGTTCCAGTCCCCGCAATCCGCATCTTCCTCCAATTTAGGTACGTTTGAATCGGAACAAAAGTATTCTGTTTTTTAATGTAATCTAGTTTGGGTGATCTGTGCATACAATAGACACTATTATTGTAATCTGAAGCAATGCGTCAAATTTTTACACGTCAAATAATATATACAAAATTGAAATGCGAAAGTAACTCGGTCTGTCTGTCTGTTACGCTTTCCCGCACCGATTTTGATGAAATTTTGCACATACAATCTTTAGACCCTGAGAAAGAACAGACTTTTTACCGCTGAAAAATACATGTTTCCGCGGGAAAATATATGCTTACGCGGGAAAATTCGATTTGGATGAAATTTAGTATTGAGATACATAGTTGCAAATAAAAGTATATGGCGAGAGACTTTCTACCGCGGAAAAATACATGCTTCCGCGGGAAAAGATAATAATACTTACGCGGGAAAATTCGATTTGGATGAAATTTAGTATTGAGATAGTTGCAAATAAAAGTATATGGCGAGAGACTTTCTACCGCGGAAAAATACATGCTTCCTCAGGAAAAGATAATAATGCTTACGCGGGAAAATTTGATTTTGATGAAATTTAGTATGGAGATACATAGTTGCAAATAAAAGTATACGGCGAGCAGAAGTCGCGCGGGGGCAGCTAGTTATAAATGACAAACGATAATAAAATTGTTTCCGTCACAGAATATTATTAGTTAGTACGGCGCACGGAGAAAATTGTCATAGGTCCGTTCAGCACAACGTCTCGCCCCGCACTGAATTGAAGGGCCCGCGAAGGGGATGATCGCGCATTGCGTGTGTCGTTTTACGTAAAAAATTCGTTAAAAATCGCTGGGATTTTTTTTCGAAAAAGTAAGCTCAGGAGATGATTGGTATTCTTTTATTCTATATGGTGATGAAAATTAAAAAATCTTATGATTAATAGATTAGGATTAAAACGGTTCTTCCTGAAAAAGTAGACGGTATTTTACACTATTATTTCAGGTACTTAAAATAAAAAAAATGAAATTTCGGCCTCAGGAGATAATGCCTTATATGGCATAGATTATTGTGTAATTTTTTCAAAGCAATTCCGTTAAAGAACAAGGAAATAAATGGTTTCTGCTGAACCCAAATTTACCAAATTCACATATATCTACACCTTAACAGGTACTTCCCTAATAATATTTTTTTCATCATGCTTAAAGAAATATGTACTCTAGGTAATAAAGAAATGTATTCCGTCGCTGGTATTTAAACATATCAGATCTAGAGAATTATGAGACAATCGAAAAAGACTCGACAGTTGATATAAAATTGTGCCTTTGGAGTAACGATAATAAAATTCCTACTAGACCCGGCTATTTCCGGTTTACTACCACAGATCAAAGTCGATTGTGAAATATCAGACAGATATTATTATGTGTCGCGTAAAATAGTTCCCACAGCATTCAATCGAAGGCCTCAGTAAGATGCATTGAAACTCCCGTTTTTATAGAGTATAGGTAAACAATAGAATGACACACAACAGTAATTGGCCGGCGTCATGAACTGTCTCAGTTTGTCTTTAAACGCGCTATCAATAAACTATTGAATGGAATGAACACACTATTTAAAATACTTGTCAGTAAAGTTATTGTCTTAAAACAATATATCGATAGTAGAAGTAAAAAGATAAATGTAACAACGTATAGTAATTTCCCGCAAATAACTTATTTACTGGTAAGTACTGCTGTAAATTTGTGAAACAATTTTTCAGCAGTAAGTTCGCAATTAATTAAATTATAAGTTCAATAGCATTATGGTATATGCCTACATCATCACACAAATTAACCAATATGTGATAAATGTATCAATAGCATCTAAGAGTCATGTTAAATTCAACAAAGGACGCATTTTACACGACAGCGAAATCGTCACCAATTCAAAATCGTTTAACACTTAACAAACCTTGGGTTTTGTCACATTTCTCGTGAGATATCAATTATGACAGCAATTAGGGTTGACAAAAGAATGTCCTGTAAAAAGCTGAGAGTTATAAAAGCTTATATTCAAGGTCCTGAAATATGGAGATTTCGAAGTATTATAATGTTGCAAAGGCGCATCTTATCGACGCCGAAACACAAATTGTATTATGAGTTCACTCTCAACTCTATAGTTGAAATAAAGAGAATTTTAAGTACCTATATTAGGCCCACCATTTGATGTAATATAGATTGCTTTAGAAATTAGAATATCTTCAAAATTGTGTAGGTATCACAATACAATGACGATCTTCAATTTAGTCCTGTGTATCAACAATTTTATCCATGATGGACATACAATAATATAAAGAAGTTACATACATACAACCTTTTGTAAATATGTAACATGTTGGCTCGCAAGACTTGTAGAAAACCGTTGAAATATTGAATAAATACACACACTTTCAACTCTTTCAAAAAATAACTTCATTAATTATTAGAGTAGGTAGGTACCTTATGTACTCATTCTATTAAATACTTACTACAACACAAAACGGACACATGTTTACTTTTGCAAGTGGGTCGATAGCAAAATGAAGTGCACAGTGGTATCTCCATTGAAAAATGTATTTTATACACTTATCGATGATAGGCTTCCATTACACGGCCGTATAATGACTATTGACTACTAGATACCTACTTACCTGCCTACCTACTGCATATATTTATTATTAGAATCAATCATTTATTAATAACCGATTATACGAGTAGGTACGAACTTAATTGTAAAAAATAGTTGAATAATAGGCGCTGAAAATTTTAGGTTTTTAAAGATGGCAGGATTGTTATGTTGTTTGCTACCGTTATAAATTTATTTTCTAGGTAATTGGGGTGTAATCATTAATTATGTTCTATGGATTATGCAGAAATTCATGAATCAATTATTTTTTCCAGGAAAGTACCTTTCATATTTTGTAAATACTTACCAACTTTTTTGTTTCGAAAAATTTCAAGATTTTTAATAAAAAAAAAATAACACAACGCAAAGCATAGACAATTAATAATGTTATTATCTAGTATAAAATACAACAATATTTCGAAATATAACTGAACACAATTCAAAAAACAAACACTGAAGATCTAATTTTAATAGATAAAATAGTCAGTTATTCTAACGCACATGTAGAATTCTAAGCAGGATTACACTAAGGTCAGTTGCAGTTTATAAACATTACTTACTTTGGATTTCAAGTCTTTCGAGTTTAGTTTCCGCTCTTTCCTTTACTTCCAAAGGACTCTCTATATGGTAAAATATGCTCGCACCAACAAGCAGATACATTATATGCAACGCCAGCATACACGCGAGCTGCTTTTTGGACATCATCTTGAGAGCGTCTATACACGATCACTTCACAAAAAAAATCCTTTTAGCCATAGCCCCTGCGGCTATCGGTGGGTGTACTAAACTGAACTGGTGACAAAATGTGTTGTTATTTTTGTACCACATGATATCCTTTGCATTGAGGATGACGCTAAGCGGTCGGTTCTATGAGACGACACCGTGAAGTGACGACGGCCGCGGGCGGCGCGCGCGCTCGCCTTCTAGTCCTTTTTTATCCGCGAATGACGATCCACTCGTAAGGATAAGGTGTACAACGTGTATGTACAACTGACGCAGTCTGGTTAAGATTTTACGAGGGGGATTAACGTGGATTTTGCGTGTGATAATGAAGATAGCGTTACATCATTTTTCTTCTGATAGTAAGTTTACAGACTCTGTTTGGCGAGATGTTTTGTAGCTATCTGTACCAGTACCATGTATACACATTATATACTCGTATGTAATTTTTGATAATTCAATCAGTAAAATTTTAATTCTCACTAGCCCTGCCGTGTGATGCTTAAGAATAGTACCACGAATCTATTCACGTGGGTTAAGCTACCTCCGAAACCCCCAAGAGCTATAATGAGTTCTATTGAGGAGATCCATGACCAACTAGTCATGGGTCTATCGGTCATGGGTATAGGTCATCATACAGTTGTAGGAAGTAATATTGGTTGTAATGATGACTTATACTTGCGAGCTATAACGTAGCTTTGATTGCGTTTTACGTCCGATGACTATTTTATACAAAAATATATAATAAACCCTGTTTGTTCTTGAGCCTTAAACCATAGAATGCTTTATATTATTTGTTATATTTTATAAAAATATATGAACATTCTCTACATGTGCTCTAGCTACAATAGGTACATTCCATAAATAGCTTTTGATGTATAAACTGTTGAAGTTAAGCTGTTTATGACACAAGACAACCTGGAGGTATGCAATAGTGAGGGTAATTAGAAGAAACGTTTACGAGTAGGATTTATACTATTCATAACATGATTAAGATATTTTGCTGCTTTTATTTTCAGTTTTTTAGCTGTTCACAACATTCCCGATGAGTTTCAAGATGTCAAAATATTGAAGACTATTTCGTTACAATTTCTATTATCACCAACAATATTTCTTCTAAAGCTTCTTAAGTTCTACAGAAAAACCTGCCTATAAGAAACCCGTATAGGTATATTCCTCAAGTCAACCATATCACAACCATATCAGCTATTCCAAGAAAATTTTATAATAAAATTTGTACAACGTTCGAGTAACTTTGCTTGAGTTTTTTTAGCATCATCATTATGTAAGTATATCATCGTTTCGTTTCGCCGTGGAACGTCTACGCTGGACATAGGCCTCCCATGATGACTTCCAGTTTTCGTTCGGATGCAGATTGCATCCACCACGAACCAATCTTCCGTCCATCTTGTTAGTGGACGCCCGACGCTACGTTTTTCAGATAAAAACATGGTTTTTCCACTTGGCAATATAAAGTTATTTATAAACAAAGTATCTAATATAAGCTTTTACGCAACTAATTATTACTTATAGGTCTCTTGCGTAATAAAAAAACGTTTATATTATGTTCACTGTTGTAGGTATTTTAATGAAAATGTATTCATTGGAATTTGTTCTGATCTGAACCTAGGTTAAGAGTAAAATGTAATGTGTGTGTAAAATTCAAAAACCAGAAAAATAAACGAAAACTTTCAATATTTTCCGTAAGTTAATTTCATTTGCAACATCATTACTTGATAAGATATTATGCGACAAATGTACTACAACATCTGCCATAAGTTAACAACGAAATAGACCTATATACATAGACATTACCTTACCTAGGTAGTTGTACCTATATATTTGAAATATGTGAGAACGTCTTGCACATGTAAAATGCGGTTTAATAACTATGCATTAGATACCTAACTAATAACTGACTGGGTTTAACCTTTACTAAACAATGTTAACGTTAAATGTTCATAAGTCAAATGCGTTCTAATGAATCGTGATTTCAGCGCGTCCCAAAATAAAACAGGTAAAGGGAAATCCAATTAATATGATAAATAGCAATTCAATTCAATAAACTTGAAGTTGTACCAACCTCTGGTTTACCAGGTTTCTAAGGGATAAATATAAAATATAAATATTGCTGGACAATTCACACAGCGACATCAAGTCTCGTGATAAGCTCTAAGCTTGTGTTACGTAAATTTCTGATATATACTTAATATAATAATAAAAGTACATAAGTAGATAATATTTTTTATTAAACATTTATAACACCCGGAACAAATATCAGGGGAGTAGCTGCCATGGCAGCTACCCTGGGAAAATGGCATAAATGTTTAATCTTGCACTAATCACTTCATCATTAAGTCCAGCGTCGGACGTCCACTGCTGGACATAGGCCAACCTACATGATTTCTAGTTACTAAGGTCGGACGCGGCCAGCATCCACTGCGAGCCAATAGCTTTAATCAGATCATCTGTCCATCTTGTTGGTGGACGTGCGACGCTGCGCTTGCTGATCCGTGGTCTCCTCTCTCGAGAACTTTTCGGCCCCATCGGACATCTGTTCTCCGCGCTTTATAGGCCTTTAAGCGCATTGCGCTTTCAAAGATAAGTTTTGGATTTAATTATAATAACCGAAGATAAGAGCGATAACATAGTTTTTTTTAAACTAGCAATAATAAAAATTAGGTTTTTTTTCTAGTGTGTGAAAACAGCATCTTTTTTTAATTCATTTATAAAGGTAAGCAGTACAGAAAATACCTTGGTATGATTATTAATTTTATATGAAAGGAAAACCAACAACTTTCCTTATCAAAGTGGTTAAAAAATATTAATTACAGATATTAAATTAAATACCTACTAAGCTAGACTTTAATATCAATTGAAGGTCCCCATGGTTATATTGGTATTCTAGTAAACTGCATCGGGTTTTGACCTTGAAAAAATTTTGCATGTCATATTTTTGTTCAGGATCAGTGCTTTTGGCTAAAAATTAAATTTCTCCGTCAATAATTTATAAATCTGAGAATATATTTAATAAGTGAAAACTGTGAACTAATTGCCTAGTAGACTAATATACGTAGGTATATTAGTCTATGCTAGTAGGTACATGCATGTTCACTAGGTTTAGACATAGGTACTTATATTTTTCAGCTCTGTAATCTCTTCTAGATATTTCCTACCTACTTCGGCTCATCTCATAATCTTTATAGCATTACATTATCTAAATTTAAATTACTGCTTACATTATCTATTTGTAGGTATAATTATTGACGTGTTTGAGAAAACGTGGAGAAAACCAGGATACCTACCAAATACCCAGCAAATAACTCCGACATCAGACTCTTTAGAGAAGAAACCTATAAAAAACTTAAAAGCTTTTAAACTTTAAATTTTCTTTAAAACTTATTTACGAATCACATTTTATTTTGGTTGAGGTAAAATGTTTTGATTATCATAAACATATTAAAGTAATGTAAAGTCATTTTCCAAAGTATTTAACTTCCTTAATCTATCCTTTTCTTAAATACCTACCTAACTTCAAAGTTAGTTGCGACCATGCTTTTCTGGAAACAAAAGCTCATAATGTATACTCACTAATATTATAAAGCTGAAGAGTTTGTCTGTTTGAACGTGCTTATCATAGGAATCGCTGGACAATAAGGTACCTACTTATATATTAATATAAAGTCTAGCTAGTTATGGTAGGGTAGGTAGGTAACGAAAAAAACGCAAACAATGCTGTCGGCGGTTTGGCTAGTGTATTTAGAAGAAGTAAATTAAATACTTAGGTTAGGTATATGAGGACTTGTATAATTAATAATACTCAATAAGTACATTTATCGTTACAGAATCCCATAGGGAGTAACATGTGGCGAATTATCATAATTCAAAATGACATGTGAATAACAATTATTAAGGACTTAAATCTAGTTTTCTCACGCTCACGTTTCATAAAAAAACATGGTGGTTATTCAAATACGGCCTTCGTATTGAAGGTCCAGTGTTCCTATAAGCTGAACGGCTTACCGCTTGTCGGTGAATCACATGACATTGCAGTCCTGTCCATTATTAACAAACATATACCAGATACCAAAAGCTAATCCATACCACAGACTTTCTAATGATGCTAGATACTGACGCGATGATCCACTTCCTCGTGTTAATCTCCTAAAGACAATTGCATCCAATAAACCTTAGGTATACATACATCAACCCTCCAGTCGCTAAGAGAGACGCAATTACACCGTAAGCGGTATTACGACGCTTTTTACAAGAATACAAAAGTAGAACAGTGAAAGAGAAATTAAAATCACTAATTGAAGAAAACTGTATAAAATCAATATTAGAAGTAATTCTAAAAATAGATAAATGACGCGGGCAATATACGTTTATAACACATTTAAATAAGTAAGTACATTTATATTTTGTTTTTAGGGAGGTACCATAGAAGCAGAGAAAAATGCTATTGATTCACAAAACCGTGACTTAGGTACCAGTTGCAAATTTGCAATGTAATAAAAATAGCGCGACACTAACGCGGCGGTTATCCCGCCAACGCTGACTGTGTACCTCTCGTACCATTGGGTTTAGTGACGTGCTTTCACAATATCTCGTAAGCCGGGAATTACTCGGATTAGCCGTGTTTGCGACGTGACAGTGACGACGTTTGACCGGCTTGCGGCATTTCAAGGTGATTGACTCGGGGAATTATGGGTTTAGTGCCTGGTGGTCATCTAGAGGAAACTACCTAGGTACCTACTTACTTAAATCATAAAAGACATCATTAGGTTAATACTAATGCGATTAACAACTAGGTAGGTACATACCTATGTAATAAGAAGCGTTAACATCTATGTGCCCAAGATGCAGATGTGCTCGTAGGTCGAAATATTTATTTATTTATTCGCCACACAGAATGCATACCGTACCAAACAAAAATTACGAAACAACAATTAATCTTGAGCAATAAATGCATTTATTTAGCAAATTAGTAAGTTTCTTAGCCTTTGGGTAGGCTTTATTAGTAGGTATGTTAGATGCAAATTTAGTAAGGGGATGTTTTGTTTGAATCAGTTTCTTTAACATCTTTCTAAATCGAATATGATAATTTAGAGATGCGGTATTTAACAATAATTCGAAAACGAGTCCTCTTCTTATTTAATTATTGTGAATTTGACATTTGTTTAAAATGCGCTGTAATTTGTTTGACATTACTGAACAAATCGACTGTCCCTAAGTACAGTATCGAATCTGAAAATGGCTACTTTTCAGGACGGCCATTTGAAGTTGGAATTGGTTGCTTTTTGGAATATCTTTTTATTTGAAAGAGGCAGATCGACAATTTTTTCAGGATAGCGGCTTCAATTTATACTTAAACTTTGGATATTAACGGTAATAAGAAATTCTCAACAGATTCTAGGATTTTTCAGTTTCAATAGCTTACATCGTACAAACTAGCCCTTAAAACATCGAAACTACCCAATTCGACAGTATACTTAGAAATTTTACCCTATATTTTTATCGAATGTGGTAATTTCATTAGTTTACGTGGTAGAAATCTGTATATTCGATTGTACTCCTATCATTTTGGTCAAAGATAATATTCTAGAAAGTTAATAAAAGTTCATTATTTTCATATGTAATATGTAGTACAAAGACAGGAATGACTAAATAATAGATTATAAGGTCTGATTATTACTAAAATCGACAAACAATCAAAATAAAATAATATATTTTAACAAAAGTACACTTCTAATCAATATAAGCAAAATTAGAACGAATTCAGATTTTAGTTTGAGTCATCATATTTATCGGGTAAATTTTCTTCATGCTTAGGGTTCTATGATAATTGGTGATGTTTTTTGAATCACCCAAAATTACACATAGACATCAGGTGCTTGTATTTAGCTTCGGGCAAAGGTACATACATCTCTGTACAAATTATTTATTTTAATACATCTTGCTCCTCTCTGACCCTTTTTGTATCTTGTAACGTATTTAACAAGTGACTGTAATTATTAAAATTATATTTTATATACAAACAGTTTGGGTCTTCTTTTCTTAACCTTAAATATCGCCTTGTGTTATTTCAATAACGTTGTAGGACTTACCCTCAATTTTGGCCTACCTGACCAATGCATACCACAGATCCAGGGTGTAAATGAGGATTCCTTTAGCCTTTATTATTATTTTTTTCTCGTTCAATACGGGCGAACCGTATCACCTTCATTTTGGGCATGGCCTTGTTCAAGAAATCTGTGAGTAATGTCCATCCATAACTTCCACAATTGTTGCACCCTAACACGGTACATGTACTAACATAAAGCAATCTACCACTTAAGCTTAACATTGTAGAATGTTTATGTATGCAATAAATAAATAAACTCTGTATATGTTATAGCCTAAGCAGTTATCTAAGCAACATCAACATTTCTTACCACCCTTTTTGACTATACATTTTATAAAGTGCATCAGGCAGCTTGACTCTTTATTGCCTCTATTTTAGCCGTGCATTTTGTCCTCAAAACAAAATGCCTCTTTTGTGCCAAAAAATAAAATAAAGAATTAACTTTCTCTTGTAGTAAAATAAACCTATAACTCCATGAGGAGAATTAAGGATTATCCAAATATCAAATGTTGAGCAAACCACTTCCGGGTACTTTTATTGAGCCAGCTGCTTATAAATCTCCTAAGATTGGCTTAGATTCTCTAGGTAAAGATTGATCTTCGTTTTACTGTCACTGTTTTGACTTTTGTTTGGTTTAGACACAATAATGCTTGGCGAGACTGTCGTATTTCGTGATGGGTTATCGTCGATCATTCTTTCCAATAAAGTGAAATCATCTAAAGCATCTCTAAAGTTACAGTTTAGTGGTAGGAAATGAAGATTCAAATAAAATAAGTCGTAAGTAGTCCTAAGTAAAATTGGTAACGTGTATACGTTCCTATTAATCACTAGCCACACTGATAAACGCAACAGGTAATGTCACTAAATATTTTAACGTTGATATTGTCTTGAATTTAGCTATCAAAAGTAGATGAAATTAAATAAATAATGTTGTAAAAACCACATAGCATCATCTAACCCAATGTAAACAGAGTTTGTGTTATGATGACTTATTTACTTTATTATATTTATAGATTTTCTTTTAAAGGAAGGTACATAGATTATAATCTATAGATCGTATAAACATTTGTCCTAAAGGCGGGAATTTTACCCGCAATTTTCGCCAGCCGAACTAGATCACTCGCCTTTAAATTATTTATCTTTTAGGTAGTACTTTCGGTTGTATTTGAATTTATATAAGATAATTAAATTGACATTCGATAGCATTTATTTTATGTTAATACGTGGTATACTATTGAATGTGGCAATTTCGATAAGAAAACATTTTGAAATTGCAACGTAAACTGATGAAACTGCTACATTCGATGCAAAAGTCTCTTACTGTTTCGACGTAAAATATTGAAACGGTCACTATCAATACTTTACGCAGACATCACACAGTAGGTTTTTATGAATCTTATAAAAAATATTGTTAAACTAGGATTATAATTACTAATAATTACCGTTAATTATTTCAGTAATATATTTTTATAGCGAGTGACGCCACGTATACTCGCGAAAGCGGTAGTTTCGTCTAGTTCGCATAGTGATCAGCACAGCGTATACGCTCGAAACTTAATTTTCGATATCCTACGTCTGAACAAAATGTTACATTCGATTGTATACGTTTAGCTAGAGGAGAAACTAATGAAAAATATTAATTTTTCTTTTTATCCAATTAAAGAACACATAAAAATAAGTCATTTAAGCAAATAAAAAAAATTTGCCAATTTTCATTTTCGATACTGTACTTAGGGACAGTCGAAATTATGTAAGCGCAAAGCCATTAACCAAGAAGAAGAAGTAAAAAAATGACATTGACATTGCCTCAACCTTGACATTCAATGTTAGTAGGATTTCTGTGATACCAACATACGATTTAGCTGTTTAATCCAACTGCTAGTAACTTAGAAAATGGTAGCTAACTATGGTAAACAAAATGAAAATTGCACCTTTTAATTAACCATTGACGCCTTATAGTTTGCTTATGTTTTGTAGTATTTTAAGCCCTTTCCAGTTCCTTACACAATTCAATAAGTTTATTAGAATTGATTGCTCTTCTTAGATTTTAACTATCAGTAGGAACTTGTAATTTCATTATAGAGGTAACGTGTGTTATTTATAATGATGATGATGATGGTTAAAAATAACATTGTTTAATAATAATCAGCGTTGTACAACGTTTTCTAGTTGGTAACATTAGTCTGCGTTTACAGACAGCACGATCTCCACACGAATTCAGTCAAATTTTCTCTACGAAATCTTATTTAGTTCGAAATTACAAATATGGATCACGACAGCAGACAAATGGCTGAAGACTTCTTTCTTAGGGAACCCGTTGACGCTCGGATTAGGTATACAGTCTCGGTTAATATCACCTGACGTTAACCAAACCATCCATCAATGTTTTGCTGTAGCTGTAGGTAAAATGTTAAATAAAATTTACTGAATATTTTTTTAGGAAACAGAAAGAAGAACCTCAAGAAGATGAACATCCAACGCTACGAGTGGAGTTGCAGACTGTCCGATTAAATTCTGACTCACAGAAGCTTGTATTAGAAACTCTGAGATTTATACATGGCCCTGATTTTAAACTTGGAAGCGCAAGTGGCTATAAGGTAAACGTCTTAAGGTGTTCAAATAAAATATTAATTTTATTTTTCTAAAACTACATTAAATTTATTCATGGATGCTTCAATTAAAATATTATTAGGCATTACACAACAGTGTACAATAACATGTTTCTAATGCAAGGCTAGTAGTTAAAAGTGATCTTTATTTAAATGTATTATTAACAAATGGGACCAACAACCTTTTTGAAATTCTTAATTGAAGCATGAGCTTATAGTGTTACTATTAAAGACTTTTTAGTCTTCAAGATCTGTAGTTTAAATAACCGTATCATGAGTTTGTAAGGTCCAATCCATTGAAAATGCTTGAAAATGTATCAAGTCTAGAATGAGGCATCTATAGTCCCTAAGTTGACTAAAATATCATATTAAATTATATTACAGGACAAGGGCTCTAAACTTCATAATAAGTACTGGTTGGAAAGAGGCAATTTAGTTGTCCAAGGAGGTTGCGATTACTCAATTTTAGCAAAACCTGAAATCCAGACATCAGAAGCAAGGCTCCGGGCATTTGCACTTGCTAAATTAGAAAAGTAAGTTTATTTTTATTATATTTACTAATAAACAGTTTCTATATTAAGTTTTTATCATGTTATTTTATCTATTTAAGTACTGGGTTCTTCCTCGAGCAACTAAAGCTGGAAATGTTAGAATTATAAATAGATAAAACCATGATGAAGTCTTGTTATTAATCAGTATCACATTATATTACAAAGTATTCATTTATCTGTGTGGGCTTGTTACCCCTTTATACTGAAATAGGTGAATATAATTTTATGATATTTAATAGATAAAAGGTGACTTACTATTTTATTAACCTTTTTAGGTATAACTTTCACAAAGTCCATTGTGCAGAAGCATTAGATGTCGCTGCGGAAAGTGTTGAAAAAGCACTAGAAATATTATTCTACAAATATCACCAATTTGATGCAGAAGAAAAACCTAGTGAAGTTCCTACTTTACCTGAATTACAAGAAATGAGGACAGACGAGATTGCAGTTCTGGAATCAATTTACGAAAACAGCTTCCAAGTTAAAGAAAATAATGTATGGAATGTGAAAATCAAACTTGACTATTTGATTAAAATGTATGAAAATAAGGAAGAGGTGAAGCGAAAAGATAACATTAATTACAACCAGAGAAATCAGCGCACTAAACCTAAGGAAATCTGCAAGTTGTTTCTAAAGGGCCCCTGTAGATTTGGTGCTAAGTGTAAATTTCTACATGAGGTTCAAGAGCAAAAGCAGTCGAATGATACAGATGGATCTGAAAAAGAGAGTACTTCATTTGAGCTTGAAATAAGGTTCCCTGAAGATAGTATTTATCCATATCAACCACCTCTGATTTTCCTTAAAGTTGATCGTAAGAATGTTATACCTGAGTTGACTTGTCTGAAAGTAGCTACTAGACTACTTGATGAAGCAAAAGCTTTAGCACAGGATGGAATACCTAGTATGTATTCTCTTGTAGAGCTTTTGAACAATGAAGATGATATAGTCAATTTTATACAATTTGATACTAGAACTTTTGTTGAACCGTCAGAGCCATTGTTCCCGCAATTGATAGAAGGAACAACTAAAAAAGATAAACCATCTCATTATAAAAAAGGTGCTGCCCAAGATAAGAGATTGAATGTAAACTTTGATGAGATTTTGAGAGAAAATAAAGAGATAGCTAAGAGGTATCTGGAGAAACCGGAAAATAGTAGGTATACTAAAATGATGTCTAGTAGAAAGAAATTGCCGGCATGGCAAAAGAAAAACGATATTTTGAATGCTTTACGGAAATCACAGGTACTTATTACTTAATTTTAGTAATACTTAATATTAAGTGTTGGTAAAGGACAGATCTATACATTTTACCAAAGACCTTTTATAATGTGATGCGGGGCTAAAGTTACTTTTAAATTAGGATAACGTAAACATTTGTTTATTTAATATATCAATAGAATATATTTATTAATGTACTAGTTTCCACCCTCGCGGCTTTGTCTGCCTTTAAACTAACATTCCGGCGCTTTAGTGGATTTTACCGTGGTACATAGAAGCCTATTTGTTATTCTGATATACAAGCTAAATTATTGTAAAGTTTCATCGAAATTCAGTAGTTTTACCATGGAAGAGTTACAAACACACATTCATATATTCTTTTTGTATTCATAATATTAGTAGGGGAAATAATATATATAATTTTTTTGTAGGTAGTAGTTATAAGCGGTGAAACAGGTTGCGGGAAAAGTACGCAAGTTCCTCAGTTCATACTGGACCAGTGGTTAGAGAATTTGGCTAAAGATGGCGCTGACCACGCCGAGATAGTTTGTACGCAGCCGCGAAGGATATCGGCCATTGGCGTGGCTGACAGAGTGGCCGATGAGAGAGTCGAGAAAACTGGACAAGTTGTTGGCTATCAGGTGAGTCATACACATCTTATATCGATGATGAACGAAGTAACAATATCTCTCCTATCTCAATTTTATCGATTAAGTATTTTTTATTTCACCAATTCTCATTCTCTCCTGATAAACACACGAATTTCGACATAAAACACAACTTTTACTATAGATATATAAAATACTATACTTACTTCTATCTTCATCGTCGATATATAAAAATCAATTGCTGTTTGTTAGTCTTGCTAAAACTCTGGAACGGCTGGACCAATTTAGCTAATTTTGGTCTTTAAAAGTTCATAGCATTTCAGGTAAGGTTTAAGAACTAGTTATTAATAATTTTACGCGACATTTCGCTTAGAAATATCAAGCCTAGGTACATCCCAGCTATGGTTAGCTATAGGCTTGTGTTACGGGTAACTAGATCTATACTATAAATAAATATTGCTGGACAATTCACACATCTTTTTTTACCGGAACAAATATGTATCTGCAAAAGAAAGAAAGAATTATTTATTGTAAAAAAAAAAAATTAAAAGTATTCCTTCAATTATTAAATAATGCCGCTCCTTATACTTTTTTTATATGTTTTATTATTGTATTTCGATTCTTATTTTTAATACTTAAATATAGTGATCATAGCAATAGTGATCATTTATTATATTTTTCAGATTCGTCTAGAAAGTAAAGTATCATCAAAAACCCGACTGACGTTTTGTACAACCGGTATTTTACTGCGAAGGCTCGAATACGATCCTCAGTTGAAGTCCGTCACTCACGTCATAGTGGATGAAGTGCATGAAAGATCTGAAGAAAGTGACTTTCTACTGCTAATCCTCAGGGACCTTATCAAAGTTAGGAAGGATTTGAGGATAATACTCATGAGTGCGACGCTTAACGCTGATTTGTTCTCGGATTACTTTGAAAAGGTTCCAGTTTTGGAGATACCGGGTATGTTTTTATTTAGTTTTTAAACTAAGTCAGTTTAATAATTGTTTTTTTTTTCAATTCTCTTATTCATTTATTTAATAATCAATGCCACTTTTCCTTGTAATTAAATAATTTAGAATCCCTTTTATGTTTCATTGAAATCAGTTTATTTGTTAAATTTTTCTGTTGATACAAAATATGAAAAAAGAATATGTAATGTATGTAATGCTAATTATTAAAAATATTTCAGGTCGAACGTTCCCCGTAGAACAAATTTTCTTAGAAGAAATTATGGAAAAAACCAATTATGTGCTTGAAGAGAATGGTCCTTTCGCTAGAAAAGTCAAAAAAGGTACGTGCTTAATACGTTATTATATCGTCGAATATTACGTTAGAATACTGGGTTCCGGAATAAATATAATATCAATAAAATAAATATTGCCGGACAATTCACACAGCAACATCTAGCCCTGTGGTAAGCTCGAAGCATTTGTTAAGGATGCTAGATTTCTGATATACTTAATATAATAATATTACATACATAATACATAGATAGAATTTTTTCTATTATACACATCGATATATAACACCCATATACTTATTAAGTTTAATGTAGGTAATAAAAAATATTTCTTATTCCACAGGTGACAAGAAACAAGATCTAGAGTTAGAATTGGAAACGTGCGACGTGAGATCAGAATCGCAAGAACCGCCCAAAGAGTCGATACGGGACGAAAACCTCACAATTAGTCAGATTCTCGCGCGGTACCCGAAATGCAGCAAAATGACTTGTAAGAATATGTATCTTATGGATACTGAAAAGGTCAGTACTTTTATAATTAACCTAATCTACTAATAAGAGTACTTTGTATATATTTATTAGCCGACCTGCTAACAGATTCGATTGTGTTTTTTTACGTTATCTACATAATATATAGTTTATATTATACATAATTATAGCCTATAGTATACTATAGTGATATATTGAAAGCTCACGTTCTCGGTGGAAACAAGCCAATAACGTCCAAATGAATTGGTTGGCCTTTATTAATCAGTGTGCTATTCACTATTATAATGATATACAATTACAAATCTTTCTTTGTTTGCAGATAAACTTCGACCTAATAGAACATGTGTTGAATTTTGTGGTAAATGGTAACCACAAATGGCCAAGAGAGGGCGCTATACTTATATTCCTGCCGGGGATTGCAGAAATTATGGGGTTGCACGACCAGCTGGCTGAAAGTCATACGTTTAGTCCAAAGTAAGTTTTAAGCCTCGAGCAGACCGGATGCGTACGATACTGCACGCGCACGTCACGTTACGCAAGCGGTGTGTCCTGTCTCATACATTCCCATACATTACAACTCAGTGGTACGTGCACGTCTACGCTTACGTGTACGTATACGCATCCGGTCTGCTCGAGGCTGAAATATAAAGCTTATTATATAAAAGTTGGATCATTAATTTCTAGAAAACTTTCTTGGAGATTCTGTTAAAGCTTTGGCTATACATATAAGTGATTGTTATTTTTAACCAACCAAAATGTCATACTAATCTATGTATATCTTGTATCATTGTGATTTTAAAATGTAGAAAATGAAACACTTTTACATTTCCAATAGGTAAAACTTTTTTAATAAGTATTTGTATACTTTATTGTATACGAATTAACTTACTCCATGACCGATCCACACAGTTTCTTTTTTAATTATTGCTGTACAATTTACACATCAATTTATTATTAATATAGATTAACAATGTGAGATATCTTCCAGAACAGGAAAATACGTTCTGGTACCTCTCCACTCCACTCTCTCTAGCGAGGAACAGGCGCTGGTGTTCAAGAAGCCGCAGCCGGGCGCCAGGAAGATTGTCCTCTCCACCAACATCGCGGAGACATCCGTCACTATTGACGACTGTGTCTTTGTCATAGACGCCGGGAGGATGAAGGAGAAGAGGTCAGTATCTCACACAGGTTAACTACTACAAATGAAATTCATAATTCGAATGTCTGCGTTCATAGTTTGAATGTTCGCTGCGAATGTCCGCATTCATAATTTGAATGTTGGCTACGAATGTCCGTATTCATAATCACCCCATTTATGTATGGGTACATGCTGGGACACAGAGACTTCTTTCTTGACGAAAGAGATTTTAAGCCTAAATTCTCCACGCTGGCCAATTGCGGTTTGGTGAATCACACATGTACTTGAAAATTTTTCAAAGTACTCAGAATATAATATATTTATCGGTGTAATTATTATTATCCCATTTGGTCAATCTCCACAAAATATATTTTCGAAATGGTTTATTTCATTCGTCATATTTCAACTAACATTTGGCGTTTGTCTTTACTTATAGTTATCAGACAGATACACAAACGAATGAAATATATTACATTTAATCTTCTACTTCCAGATTCGACTCAAACCGCAACATGGAATCCCTAGACCTAGTATGGGTGTCGCGGGCCAACGCCAAACAGCGCAAGGGTCGGGCAGGTCGCGTAATGCCCGGCGTCTGCATACACCTGTACACGTCGCACCGCCACCACGCGCACTTCTCGGAGCAGCCCGTGCCGGAGATACACCGGGTGCCGCTGGAACAGCTGCTGCTGAAGCTGAAGATACTGCCGCTGTTCCAGCATATGAGCGTGCATGAGGTGTTAGGTAGGATAAACACTCCTCTTATTTTTCTATATAAAAATATATAATTTTTTGGAATCCTAACGGAGAAGAAAAGGAAAGACTCAACACGGAAAACAGAAGGATAATTATGACTCACCTGTCATAAGCTCTTTAATTTGTATATTACGTGCGCAATTAGAAATGAGTTCTGTAAATGGCGTCCGCTCGCATGCGTTCTCGCTCACTCTCTATCGCTGTCTATACTTTTATCCTTGTTTTGCCAATCGTACCCATACATACCGCCGCCATTTACAGAATTCATTTTCAATTGCGGGGGTTATATCAATATGTAGACAATTAGCGCGAATTTCAGTAATGTCTAAATTTGTATTTGTATGTAATCTCATGTATCTCATGTATTTGTATGTAATCTGAGTTGTAATGTATGGGAATGTATGAGACAGGACAAACCGCTTGTAACGTGACGTGCGCGTGCAGTGTATCCTGTCTCATATATTCCCATACATTACAACTAAGTGGTACGTGCACGTCTACGCTTACGTGTACGTATACGACGGTCTGCTCGAGGCTATTTATCGATTATTCCAGGTAAAACGATAGAACCGCCGCTAAAATCCAACATAGATGGCGCTCTAACCCGTCTCCAAGACGTAGGTGCCCTCGACAAGCGTCTGTCGCTGACGGCTCTGGGGCGCCACCTGGCGGCGCTGCCGGTGGACGTGCGCATCGGCAAGCTGCTGCTGTTCGGCGCCATCTTCTGCTGCGTCGACTCCGCGCTCACTGTAGCTGCGTGCTTGAGCCATAAGAGTCCTTTTGTCGCGCCTTTTGGGAAGAAGGTAAGTCTTACACCCATATTCTTAGTCGTTTCCTCATTACATTCCTCCACTCAAAAAGAAACAAGCGTTGATCGTCGTGGTCTTGTAGGAGTTTCAAGGTTGGTTATGAGGTACCTTACGTTTGACAGTTCCCACCTTATCACGAACTTGAGGTGAGCTGAAAAAAAAAGTGAATTTTTTTTTGTAAGACGTATATTTTCCAAGTTATAGCGACAATAGTGTTTTTCAAGATGGCGGCCGGGGGCAAGGGTGGCGACCCCACATACAGATTTTGGCCGTTACATATCTGCCGCAGACAGAATATTCTATTAATCTATGGTTATAAAACTGCCATAATGGTTTTAGGAAAAGGAATTTGTGAGTAATAATATCATTTTCTTTACAGTCAGAAGCAGACGCGAAGAGAAGAGAATTCTCATGTTCGAACAGCGATCAGCTGACTACATTGAGGGCGTATAGAGTAAGTGTCTATCACATTGGAACGATAAGTGTATTCATTAATGTAGAATAATTCAATCAAGATCACTAAAATTTGATTTCAAAATATTTTCTATGACAGCCAACTCTCTATTGACTTCTATGGCGCAGCGGGCAATGGTCCATTACGCATACGTTTTTGTAGTTTTTAAGTTCTTATGTAAATATTGATTATTGGTGTGTGTAATAAAGAATTATCTTATCTTATTGTTTTAGAAATGGCAGCAAGCAATGTCTCGAAGCACCCACGCGGCTCTCGCCTTTGCGAGTGAGAACTTTCTCTCTCACAAGACCCTGCTGATGTTGGCGGACATCAAACACCAACTGCTGGGATTGTTGGCGTCTATAGGGTTCGTGCCCGACATGCCGGCATTGAGGAGGAAGATGAGGAAGGATTCTGTGCTCAGTTTAACGGGAGAAGAAGTGAGTAGAACATTGTTTAGAAAAATATAAGATTACCTAATCTTAGTCCTCGAGTGGGAGTCGAACGCACGCCTTTTAGTTTAGCCCTGGCTGCGCTAGACTACTACGCTATCGTGGATTACGTTAAGAGTTCGAATTTATATTATATCTGATATGTCAGCTAAGCACTGATTGCGCCATCTATCAGTTTTACATATAACGCTTAAAATATTATGTTTTCTACACAATTTTCTTCTTTAGAAGAATCTTTAGCTTAAATAAGACAATCCCGTTGGTATAAAATGAATAGTGTAACTCACAAAAATTTTGAAAGTGTATTATTTTAAACCTAATCTTTTTATTTCCATAACTTTATTCGTAAATGAACTTTTTTATTTCGCCTCGCTTATGTACAATTATTATTTTCAGCTCAATGTAAATGGGAATAACGATCGACTATTGGCAGCCATATTGTGTGCCGCGCTGTATCCAAACGTAGTCAAGGTAATTTTGAAAATCCAATAAGTGTTTTTTCTTTAATATAAATTCATTATTCATAGCAGCCTCACAAAACTAAACTTCACAGATAAATGATTTTTATCGACTCAGTCTGTACACATTCTCCCCACCCCCTTTTTTTATTCCCCTGAATTTAACAATGATTCTCATTCTCATGCATTAGTATCATTAAAATAATCTGAAGTTATAAAATAACCCTTCTTACAAAGATTTACTATTATATATTCTATTAAGGATGCACCCCCCATCAGCGCAAACTCGACGATCGGCTAAGTTCGGCTAAATAAGTAGGAGAGGCGCGTGAGCCCGAGCTGAGTATGTATTTCGCGCAAAAATCTGACACATCAAATTACTTCTATAATTTGAAATTCATTTTGTAGACCCTACGATATACAAGGTAATACTAGCGTTCCGCCCCGCGGCTTCGCCTGCGCTAAAATATATCTTTAAGCGGATATGTGTATTTTTAAAGTTTAAAGTATAAATTCCACACACGGCTTTTCCCGTGTTTTAAATAACTTTCATAAATGTGTATGTATATTATATTAAGTATATATATCAGAAATCTAGCACCCGTAACACAAGATTCTAGCTTACCACGGGGCTAGATGTTGCTTTGTGAATTGTCTAGGAACTAGCAATATTTATTGGTTCAATTTTATTTATTAGGTTTTTTGGTCGTAAGCTCAGTTATTAAGAAAAATGAAAGGGCTGGGGATTTTATTAATAAATAAATAAAGTTTTCTGAACTAAATTTGACATGAAATGTTAAAATTCATAGTCTGCCTTTTATTTCTGATTAATTTTATAAACGAAAAGTCAAACCGTATGATATACTTCAATATTAGATAAAAGTGAATTTATAAAAGAATAAGTTCCTAAACCTTAACCCTTAACTGCATGATTATTTTTCTTAAAATTTGTGATGGTCATATTATATGTCTTTTAGATAAATAAAGTAAAGTAAGTTATAAATATTTAAAATTGATTTAAAAATTTCATATGAATTGAGTTTAAGGGAAAAACTGTTTTATATTTAGTTCCATATAATATATGGCAAAACATGCAGTCACCTACCTATATTTTAAAATATCATTCGCAGGGCATGCGGAAAGTGGTCAATTTTTTTTTTTAGTAATAAAAGACTTTATAAGATAGGTATAACCCGCGCAATAAAAAATGATATTTGACCATGGCGGCGGGTACGTATGGTACGGTTGGCAAAACAATTTCTCAAACAGGCGTCACGACGAATTTCCCATATAAACGTAATACCAAAATTATTTTTAATTCGAGCATATTTCCATGGTATTATTGTAGTATTATTATTATTTAAATAGTATTTTTATCTCGGTCCCTACAGAGTATTTTTTACAAAATACTTATTTTAAATAAAAAGTAAAGTACCTAAAGAGTTTAAACAGCTTTGCGTTATAAACCCGGCGTCGGCGCTTTTATAACGTCTTCAATGTGATAATTCATACGAACGCTTTTAAATCAAAAAATAATTTTAATTTAATTTTTAAAGTTTCGGTTCTATGTATGGGGACCCCCAAATGCAAATGATTTTTTTAAAACTTTTTATGAAATCCTAGTGCGGTTCACGGAATACATCTACTTACAAAATTTCAGCTTTATAGCTATTATAGTTTCGGAGTAAAACGGCTGTGACATACGGACGGACGGACGGACGGACGGTTTAGTTTGGGGACTCCTTTTTCCGCAATTGGACTCAAATTTGGTCCTTTGTGCGTGGTTAGACGGACGGACGGACGGACATGACGAATCTATAAGGGTTCCGTTTTTTCCATTTGACTACGGAACCCTAAAAAGCGTCACGTTCTAAAAGCGCCAAAGTGTGAACACGTACTTGGGTATGCAAATGTTCTATTTGAACGCTTTTTTAACGGACGTTAAAAAAGCTTTTTGTAGCGCGTACTTCACTGTGTGAGTATAGATAGCGATAGAGAGTGAGCGAGAACGCATGCGAGCGGACGCCATTTATAGATAAATTCTTTATACGCGCAGGTTATATTAAAAAAATCATAGTTATATTGGTTGTGTGTGATATAGCAACGTAGGGTTAAGAAGCACAAAAACGTAGTGATTTGTTTGTTCTATGAAATATCTTAAATTTACTTTTCATGAATTGACATGACATAATTTATGACAGTTATCATAAATAAATCAAAACTCTTTGAGATCTCAAAACTATAAATAAGTTTTATTAAGTCATAATCCATGTATTACTTATGAATTTATTGTTTGAAGTCTCCTCCTGTATTTTATTATAATATATAAGTACCTACCTACACTTTATTATTATATGTATACTAGCTGCCCCCGCGAACTTCGTCTCGCCATATACTTTATAAGCTCTGTTATGATGCTGTGTGGATTGTCCAATAAGCCACAGACAAAACAGAAATTTGAAATCCAAAGGGCGAAAAATGCTTTGGTGTCAAAAATGTCATGAAAGCTTTACTGTCTATACGTTTTGTTTACGTTTGTAACGAATGTAGGTTACTTTATCTTTTTACGATTCCGTCGCTTCTTGCACTTATTATACAGATTTCGCATATTTGAAATAAAAACCAAACAAGTACAATAATTTTTCAATTCATTTTTTACGTAATTAGTGCGTTATATAGCGATCTGAATGCAAGAAGCGACGCGATACATGTTACCAGTTTCAAAGCCGCGGCTAGACTGAATTTGAGGCACGAAGATGCCCGAATGGTCAGTTTTCGCGTGAATTTTTCCGCAAGTTTAGTTATTCTTATTTTACGGTTAAAATAATAAAAATTTTAACAATCTAACACGCTCTACCCCTGCTCTATAACCTGTTTGTTTACTGTACAAAGTATCAAGGCTTATTTTAAAGTATTTATTAAATAGCGACGATTTATTGTAAAATTTAGAGCGAACTTTGGATTATTTTTCTATCGAGAAAATTTTATGTAATCGTGTTTTTGTAACTGTAATCCCCTAGCATATATCCTGAACTATAACATATATTAATCTCAAAGTAAATGCTTTATTATTGTGGAAGATATGTTTGTTAACAAAAAGCAATTTCAAGCGATTTGACGTAATATGGCCCCTTAAGTATATCAGAAATCCGTAACACAAGCTTCGAGCTTACCACGGGGCTAGATGTCGCTGTGTAAATTGTCCAGTAATATTTATTTATTTATTACCATCAGGTTCTAACCCCGGAGAAATCGTTCCACATGCAAGCGGGCGGCGCCGTGCCGCGCCAGCCGACGCCGGACGAACTGCGGTTCAAGACGCGCGCGGACGGCTGCGTGGCGCTGCACCCCTCCTCCGTCAACGCGCACGTGGGCTACTACCCCAGCCCCTACCTCGTGTACCAGGAGAAGGTGAAGACGTCCCGGGTCTTCATCAGGGAGTGCTCTATGGTGCCTCAGCTGCCGCTGGTGCTGTTTTCTGGTAAGTTTTACATTACAATAATTATTTTATTTGCACTCCACCCCTCCTCCGTCAACGCGCACGTGGGATACTACCCCAGCCCCTACCTCGTGTACCAGGAGAAGGTGAAGACGTCCCGGGTCTTCATCAGGGAGTGCTCTATGGTGCCTCAGCTGCCGCTGGTGCTGTTTTCTGGTAAGATTTTCATTACAATAATCATTTTATTTGCTCTCCACCCCTCCTCCGTCAACGCACACGTGGGATACTACCCCAGCCCCTACCTCGTGTACCAGGAGAAGGTGAAGACGTCCCGGGTCTTCATCAGGGAGTGCTCTATGGTGCCTCAGCTGCCGCTGGTGCTGTTTTCTGGTAAGATTTTCATTACAATAATCATTTTATTTGCTCTCCACCCCTCCTCCGTCAACGCACACGTGGGATACTACCCCAGCCCCTACCTCGTGTACCAGGAGAAGGTGAAGACGTCCCGGGTCTTCATCAGGGAGTGCTCTATGGTGCCTCAGCTGCCGCTGGTGCTGTTTTCTGGTGAGTTTTACATTACAATCATTATTTTATTTGCACTCCACCCCTCCTCCGTCAACGCACACGTGGGATACTACCCCAGCCCCTACCTCGTGTACCAGGAGAAGGTGAAGACGTCCCGGGTCTTCATCAGGGAGTGCTCTATGGTGCCTCAGCTGCCGCTGGTGCTGTTTTCTGGTGAGTTTTACATTACAATAATTATTTTATTTGCACTCCACCCCTCCTCCGTCAACGCGCACGTGGGATACTACCCCAGCCCCTACCTCGTGTACCAGGAGAAGGTGAAGACGTCCCGGGTCTTCATCAGGGAGTGCTCTATGGTGCCTCAGCTGCCGCTGGTGCTGTTTTCTGGTGAGTTTGTTATTACAATAATTATTTTATTTGCACTCCACCCCTCCTCCGTCAACGCACACGTGGGGTACTACCCCAGCCCCTACCTCGTGTACCAGGAGAAGGTGAAGACGTCCAGAGTCTTCATCAGGGAGTGCTCTATGGTGCCTCAGCTGCCGCTCGTGTTGTTTTCTGGTGAGTTTTTAAATATTTTTTTGTATACAATACAATAATACAATTTTTATTGAAAGCTTTCGTGTGACATCGCAAGAACAGCAAATCTGGTAAATAATTAAACAACATAAATTTTCGCGTAAGTTGTGTTTATCTTTTCATACTATTATTCTTCATACTATTTGTTATTTTATAGTGGTTGACTCTCACTTAAATTTAATGGTATGGGATAAATTCAAGCTCTTACGCAATCCCTCGATAGCGTAGTGGTTAGCGCAACCAGGGCTAAACCATTTTCTAATAATTATTCTTCATTATTATTATTTATCCATGATGCAGATGAATTAATATAATTCAACAATGTAATCATCATCAGCCCATAACAATAAGTTGCATCCGACCGCAATAACTGAAAGTCACATAGGGAAGGCTACTATGTCCATCAGTGGACGTCCGATGGCTGAAATGATGATGATGAATCTAAAGCTATATTTATAGCTATATTTTTTATTTATTTTATAGCTATATTTGTTTGTTTAGGTTGCAGTTTGTCAGTGGAGCTGCACAACGGAACGTTTATTGTGTCGCTGGAAGATGGCTGGATCATGTTCCAAGTGGAAAAACATGAAGTAAGTTAACATTATTTCCATCTTGTTCGTTAAAAACTGACACTTTACACACAGGACATTATTAGTTCTGCTTTTTATTGCCAGGATTGCTTTTAAGCCTTTTGTTATTCATTTTGTTTTAGTTCGTGAAACAAACTTATTAGTTATGAATCCTTGACCCATATTAAATATAAATTAATGCTGGACTGCTGGAAAATTTACCCCTTGGTAACCTCGAAGCTTGTGTTACGGGTACTAGATAATCTAATACATACCTACATACATAGATTGATATTTTTTATTATACATTTAGAACACTCAGGCTGTAACAAATATTTGCAGACAGTATAAATTGTCGTCCCCGCCTCGGGAATCGAACCCGCAACCTCCTGCGTCGCAGGCAGACCCTCCTGAGCACGTTAAAAACATCTCTTATATCTCATATATCTAAATATTTTTTTTAATGTTTATTTACAGGTAGCAGAAATGCTGAAGACAATACGAGTGGAACTCATCAACTTGCTGGAAGAGAAAATCAACGATCCCAGTCTGAACCTGCTTCACCACGACAAGGGAAACAAGATTATTAACACTATCGTCCAAATTATCACTAAAGATTGAAAAACAACTCTTTTCTTGAGCACAAAGTGTAATTTTATACTATCAGCCACACTCAAATCTTACAAATTAGCTTCTGTTTTCATAGACAAAATGTATAGTAGTGGTTTTGTCTATAGTTTCATGATTTTTTCGCAAGGAAACGAAAATAATAGCGTAAAATAAAGGGGGCATATAACCAACACTGGGTGCAAAAGGGCTGAAATGATGATGATGATTTATTCGTCAAAAGTAGTCAAAATAAATCATGAATGTTGGGTTTTTAGTGTTAGATACACAGCACAATATTGTGTTTTGTTTATTAACATAGAGTGCTAGGGAAATTATGTTATACCTAATCAATCGAGACACGGGCCATACGTATGTCTGTATGTCTTTGATTCTGTATAACTTTGTTTTTTTTTCAAGTCGCGAAAAGAATTATTACAATGACAATTACTTTATTCAAGCTTTAACTAAAGTAGGTAGTTAATTGTGTTTAAAAGTATCAAATGTATTATGTTATTAATTTTATTTGTTCTACAACAAATATTGATAATTTTTCAGCTTGACGGCCCGACTATAATAAAAGCGTTAGGTACCTAATTTTTAACCAAATTATCTACAGATACATGCTTTAAAAATAAGTGTGTAAAGTGCCTAGATATTATTAAATTTTAGGTTGGCTTAAAATAATAGGCACTGTAAAATAAGAATTATTTAAACTAAAATATTTATTTATTAATCTATATTTTGTGATTCTGCTTTATGTCTATGGTTTAACCAGTATTTGTAAACTATCATAAAACTATGTGATTTTGTACTATAAGTAGTTACCTAGTTTTTGTACAAATTTATTAAAATTATTAAGTACTTTCATTAAAATTATTGACATGCATATTTTGCTTTATTCCATAAAATACATCCCATATTATAAAATCACCATAATATTATAAAACCGTTATTTTTACATAAAAACTATAAGAGTTACATTTTAGATAATTTTATTAGTAACAATTTTTATAATGACCTTATTGATCTCGGAGCAATATAGGTTGCGAAATATTAGCAAAAAACTGATTTTCGTAACCTTTTGACCTTTGTAACTTTTTTAGCCGGCACGATATCAATGTCGATTTTTCACATCTTCATAATATCACTGAAATAAAGGTGTATACATAAATTCAGTCCACTAGGAATTTTTCTACAGATGAAACCAAAAATGACTGGACTATCAATGGACCTAACTCAAAAAGTCTATCGTAATTTACAACAACAGAAAAACAAACTGTCTTTGCCAGTTCGAATCAAACCTACGCACCACGAAATCGTCAAGTTATACAATTTAACGTTATTCATAAATCATACCTGCGATCCACCTCGGGCCTAGACGGTGAAATATGGACGCATCAATCACGGCAATGGACAGCGTTGCTGTGGACGTAACGACCACCGCTGATGTATTGCAGAAGGATTTGTTTTAATCATTTTGAGGATGAATTACGGTTCAGATTGTAGGTACGTTTGATGTAGGTAGGTATGTAGCTTTTACTACCTATGTTTAAAAAAACCTAAATAAAAAATAGGCGTAGTTATTAATTTCTTCAAAATTAGGCTAGTAGCTACCGAAAATCTTGTGAAATCTAGCGGTTAAAAATAATAACTCTTATCCTAAAAAAGACAGACAGCATCAGGAGATAGCTAAACAGCAAGTTTTTGGGTACGGGACTTAGATTCTGCTATCGAAAAGCAAAGTTTATCACTAATTCATTGTTCCCTTTACATTATTACAAGAAAACCTAACTTATCGACCCCACAACAAACTTGAAATAACCAATCCAGACCCCTTCAAAACTTTCGGCGACAGAAAACATTGAAAACAGTCGCATTAAATCACCATATTGCCGTTATTGGCAATACCGGACCGAGGGTTGAAAGGGCAGTAGCAACTACTGCGTATACTGTCGGCAGCAGAATACGTGGTAGTGTAGCCAATAGTGCGGACCCTTGCTCGTAAAACGCACGTGTTTTGGTCTTGCTACATGTGTACTTTAAAGGAGAACTTTTGGGTTAGGACCGTCCGAGCTGTTTGGAAGATAGAAAAGTGAGGATAAGATTTGGTTTACACATTTTTTCGTGTACCTTACCTAGGTTTTCTATATTTCGGAGAAAGTTTTGGACATTCTTTGGGGAGGTTTAACTGGTGTTATAGATTTTTGTAACCAAATTCGGTTTATATTTTTACTAAAGAATAAATAATAAATAAGGTTGTACAGAAAAACCTTTCATTCCATTAAAGTTTTTTTAAATGATAGTTCTAAAAAGCGCCATCTATGGCCGAGTAGCGTAAACATATTCTTACAGAAACTAAATTTTCAGTCTAACAGATGGCGCTGCATGTAATCTTATTGGAAATCGATTCTAATACGTTTTTATTTTTCTGACTAGATTTTAGTGTTATTATAACATTATGCATTGTATTCCAAATTATCTGCATACGCTTCACTTATTATGAAGTTTTTTGAAGGTTTCAAACTTTTCAATAGCAACAAATTAGAATGGGAGTTTGAGATTACCTAATCATAAATTATGGTAAAATCTAGTTAGAATAAACTATAAACTAATATTAAATTATCTCACAAGACAATACCGACCCTTAGCACCATGGCTTATCCACGTTAACCTTTCGAACACCAATGTGGTCCATTTGGACCCGCAGCACGTACGGGCCAGGCGTAATTGGTCCCATTTACCGTCCAGAAACGACTCGTTACTTTGCAATATGTGACGCCAGCGCACTGTAGAAAAACTATTGGATTTTCCAAACGTTTTTGCACACTGGAAATTGCTGTTTTAGTAGATACTTTTAAATTGAATGGATTTTCACTGTGCACAACATGGTTACTTTTTTGAGTGTTCCAGTTATGGTATTCTTAGTACCTACCTATTTTTTGTTTATGTCTTTTATTAGTTACCTACCTGACAAAATAAGAGTGTGATAAGTTTGATCGCCGTGAGCCGTGTTAGCTAAGTGGTAGTACACTCGACGTTCATCACCAAAGTACGTGGGTTCAAACCCCACCGCGCATCTTTCGAGTACCTACTAACGGTGTTCAACTTTGAAAAGTTTGACATTCACCAACCAGCGTGGTGAATTAAGGCTTAATCTTTTTCGTCAAGAGAGAAGTCCCTGTATCCCAACAGTGGGAACATAAATAATTGAAAAATGGAGTTATAAAGAAAACAATTGCATTCCCAATCTACAAACTTACAATAATCTACGAATTCAGTTTTACAAACAACCGGAAGGCAAAATGACCCAGTTTCCAAGTAAATGTATTAACATCTATAATTATATAGATAGGTAGGTAGGTATAGTAGAAACCTTCCCGAACCCACCCCAGATCCCTAACGAAACACAATCCCTGCAAAATACCTATCATCTAGCAACATTATCAACGTTCTGTTGGTCCCTCTGAATAAATCAAGGAGAAAGGCGAAATCCCGCGATAAATCGTCCCAATCCTGGTCATCTCGACCCAAGGCGTGTCGGCGTTAACCCGGTGGACCTTTCCGCTAAATAAATCCCTTATCTGCATACGGCAACCTTGCTAGGGTCCAGCTTAATAAATTCAGGTTGGGTTTTGCCAAGTTTGGCAGCTGGAGTTTATAGAGATGATTATAATATTTTTGTAGGTATCATCATTTCAGCCACTTTGGGGCCTTGTAGGGTCTCTTCCAAAATACGACAATCTTTTAGATCTCTTGCGATTATTGACCAATTTATTCATATACCTTGGTACTTACTTTTAATATCACTTTCTTTATCGTTTTTGTCGGCGTCCTTCTTGATACTGGTCTCTTGATCTTTATTGTTGTTATTAGGAAGTTACAAATTCAAGATTTTATGGAAATATGCCTCATACTTTAATGTTTTCAAATATTAATTATTGTATTAGGTTCTAAACGCAGCATTGTTAGAGAAGTGATATCAAAAATGATCCCACTGAGTTGTATCATCTCTATCCATATAAGAAGGGTCTGCTCATTTGAAAGGCGGTCGAGCGGTTGAGCTCCAAATCAATAGTAATTCCTTTAGAAATACTACAGTTCAGTTGCTGAAAAACTTCCTTTACATGATTTCAGTGTTTATTATAATTAAAAACACATTCAAGAAGATTTTGAACAATAAAGTCAGGTTACTTTTACTGTGCTAAGTAACTAAATTGTTGTTGTAAGTTGTTACTATATAGGTAGAGATGAACCATTTTTAAAACACAAGTATAGTGATGCAATAAGTATTTCCTCTCACAGGTTGAAATTATCACGGTTTTGTGGAGGGGAGTTCATTTTTAGAATGGATTATCTCTACCTAATTTTAAACAACTCTACATTTATTTTTAATACGAATTCTACACTAGGTTAGTTAAATTCCATGGTAGGTATCTACAATGCAAGCAAAACTATGCTCCAAATAACACTTTTTCTCGAAAAGCCACCCTATACTATTGCGAAAGGGTTTGCCATTGCCACCCTCTTTTTGCGTCTTACTCTAACATTACTTTAATTGTATTTTGATCTCTTTCTACCCCTGACCGCTTGACCATTGGGTAACAAAAGATTCGCACATATTATTGGTTTGCAAGGACTTGAGTGTGTGTATTGTGTTTATTGGTGTGTGTATGAGGACGGGGTACCTACTATATTTATTCGCCATGTTTTTTTGCCATTTCTTTGAATAACTGGTGTAGTAAAGTTTTACCGACGTAAATTACCAAAAATGTGGCCTCACTCAAAAATTTTAGTAGGTAAGTATTTTTTAAAATAAAAAGGCTATTTAATTATGCTCTTTTTTATTTCACTAAAAAAGGGCTTTATCCCTTAGCGACCACATCGCCGCCATATACAAATCATGAACTTAGAATTCACATTAACAGATGCCTAAGTAGACGTATCTTATTCTGACTTCATCAGATTTTAGGTCTATTATTAGCAAAGCTAAGTACAAATCACTACCCACGACCCAACCATGCAACATTTGAGTTATAAACCAAGCACACGTGACAGCTAGCCTTAACCACGATAAGCAAGTATTACATAATGTTTTCATTGTTATCAGATAAGTATGGAGGATAGATAGGTCGACCCGAGTGCCCATGGTCGTCCCAAAACTTTTGGGTAAGGGATGGATGTATAAAGTGATATAACAGATTTTGTCCCAAGACTAAGTTTACTGTTATGTGATTTTAATGTTATATGTTGGACCTAAGTGTAGGCATTCGTGTGAAGGGAAAATTGTATGTGTTGAATATAGAAATCTGTAGCAGTGAATTCCTAAAGTAGGTAATTTGAGAGAGTTGATTATTTGTTCATACTGTTAAAGTTACTATACTGTTTAGGTTTAGGTCATTTGTGTTGGGAGGTGTGTAAAAATATTCATCATTTCAAATATTATTGGTAACAGAAAACCTTGCTTAACTTAATTCCAACACCATTTACAACACCAGTCAGTTATTATTAACCGTTGAGTTACATTCTGCAGTTTTTCTTCCAACCCTCAGGTTGTCTAGTAAAAATTGCTATATAATAAGACCGTCCATTACGCTAACGTTTTAGTAATTTTAAGTGCATTTGTAAAATGTTGATTATTGTAGTACCTACCCATAATAAAGAATTATCTTATTTTAAACAACCAAAATAAGAACACAACCAACCACTACCTTCCTGATAATGATAGTAGTATACGTCCATAGATACAGGTCTATGGACATATGGTACTCCTATATACATGCAAACTGCCTGACAAACCTGCTTCCCCCACTCGCATGGCCAAAAACCCAAACTTATTTTTTATTTATCCGGAAACTGACAGTGCCAATAAATTGGGATCCACATGCCGATATCTCAAGATCATGAATCTTATACTAGGGCGAGGCAAATAAAAAGTGTATCGTGTCCCCTCGCTGAATTATGAAAACATCGATAAATATACAAGACCTTTCGTGGGTTTGAGGGATACAACTAAAATGACTTTAGTCTATGAACAAGAGAATATCGTTCGTTAACGAAACCAAATCCTCAGATACTATTTTTTGAGCTTCTCTGACAAATTTTACTTGACGTTAAATCTACATCATTTACCTCTACATCTACCTACTAAATCAGTATCAGAGGTTTTTTAAAGTTAAATGTAGGGCCTAACTACCGAAGATTGTTATAACTTATGAAATAACGTAAAATTGAAACTAATTTGTTCTACCAGTGTACCGATTTTCATAGATTAACTATACAGTAACTATACAGTCGGAGTAATGGACAACATTTAGTCCAATAAACAGTACACAGCTACACAAAGCACCAAACGCAGACATTTTATAGGGTATGTAAACGATAGCCTCCGAAGGTTGGGGTTAGTGAGGGCTGAAATATCGCCCGGTCGGCTTACGGCGATTTACCCATTAATTTGAAAACCCGGATCGCTTCCACGCTTCTATTTATAACTAGGAACTGTCTACAACTTCGCTTGTTTGATTTATTACGATAATTCATAATCTGGGTTTTCGTTGTTTTATGTAAGTAGGTATCTATCAAGGTTAGGTAAAGGTCCCAACCTACAGAATCTTTGTTCTACCATCGCATTAACATCCTCCAAGGATTTATTTCAAGAAAAAGTGAGTACCTATTTGCTTACAGTTACCTAGTTACCTACAATACATAATTCGTTTCAAAACAGCACAGTTACCTGTTGTAAAATGCCCAAAAGTTACACGATGGGGGCTATAGCACTCAAAACGATCTCTTCCAGCCAATCTTACGATGGATCAGAATTAATAAATAATATTACATTGGATTTTATAAATTAGAAAGTTCCTAATTTATTTTATTTAACCCTTTTATGTGTACATTCCCAGTAGGAGTCCATCACCTTCCTGCAGTGCCAAATTACGTCACAGTATGAGATTGGATTGAGATTATTTTTAATTTAATAAAATATTGCGGATAGTCCGGTCAATTAAGACCAAAAAATGAGAGTGAAATTACATAAAAAAAATATACAAGCGTAATTTCGGTGAAATTGTTCAAAACATAATTATAAACAAACGGCGTCACGTACCTACTCACCTATATATTTTTGATGCCATATTTTTTAAATAAAAAATTCATTAATATGATACACATGGTTTACATAGTATCATCATTACCAATTTACATTAAAAAGTCTAACACGCAAGCTGTCGTATCTAAAATCAATGGATTTTATTATTAATGGTTAACCCTTTTGTTCGTTACGGACCCAATCGATTTCCGATCCCTGGAGCTCAATACAATGCGCTTTAAAATTTAAAATCCGATATCTGTATAGGGTTTTTTTATGCAACTACGATGCATTTTTAACCCTTCACCGTATGTCTGTTGCAGCGATGCTCAAACTGCAAGTGGGTCATCTTCAAATGTTTTATTGAATTCGTTATATTTAATTAATAAATTAGCAAAAACGAATTCAAAATAAGTAGTAGGTATGTTTGTCGATAAAGATTTGATATTAAAAACTAATAGACTATTCATTAAAGGTGTGACACGTGTGTTTGATTATAAATATGAAGTTTGTGCGTATTTATCGTAATAATTATTTAGGTACCTACCTATCTACATGACATCGTTTTATATAATTTATTTTTATGACATAACTAAATGTTCTATAATAATTTAGTACAGAATAATTTATTGAACAACAATTCTGACAACTTATAAAACGAACAAAACTTTTTACATACGCATAGAAAACTTTGACAGCCGCCGCAACAGGATTGTGTAACGCGGTGCCTGTACGTGACAATTTAAACAAATTCTGGGCCATTTGGCTTCTGGGGTGGCTCGGTTTTTAAGGACTTATTTTGAATAAAAAAATGTGCCATTGATGGTCGATGCGGGACGAGTGTGTACCATGAGACGTTAAAGGTGCATGGATTGTCAATAACAGAACATTTGCTGATCCACATGTGTCTGTAATGTACAGAGAACGGTACAAGGGTTAAAGTATCATTATTTTCTTTTAAGATTTCGATATTTTCAATGCAACTTATTTATAAACTCGAAGGCAAAATTTGGTGAAAGAAATCTCTAACCTCTCTCGTGAACAGAGAGGTCTATGTGTCCTAGCAGTGGAATCGTAAATGCTTATGCTTACTAGGCATAGGTAGATCAAATTAAAATAGTTACGAAACGCTAGTTATCTTTTATGAATATTTTAATTTTATAATCATGTTTTCAGTTCGCTCTAACAAGCGAAATAGTTTCTGAACAAAATAGTAGGTCTGAAAATTTAAATAATTAAACATAAGAAATATTTATTGAAAAATGTTGCTTTCAATTCCATTTAGGTAAACTCTTCAAAGCCCGGATAGCCCATCAGCCCATGAATATTTAATAAGACCAGTAACACTGTTTTCGCCATATGGGATTGACAATGGCGAGTGAATCCCATCCAGCAAAGCTCTTTCTTCCTATAATCCACCTCTGCAGGAGATCGGGAACTTTCCACACGGAAAGTGGCGTCAGTAACAAGCCATATGAAATGTTCTCGAAATCTTTTTAATTAGGATCAATATCAGTCCTACTCTAACTATGCGATGAGCTGGCTTTTTGACGTAAGTGACTTTTTGAAGTGAGTGTAAAGCATGACATGAATTAGAAATTTAAAATTAATATAAGAAAAATTAATAAAAATGTTTTTTTCTTTGATGTTATGTAAATGTGATAGAGATTATTTCTAGTAGTTTTAAAAAAGCTTTTCTTATAAATTATTATTTACTTTGTCGCTCCATTTTTACCTACATTTTATTACGATAGGTACATTATGTCAGATTCTCTTTGAAATCATTGAAGAATACTTTCGAGATAATAACCGTATGGAAGCTCCTAACCCGAGCCCTCTGGGAGGATTTAGAAAGTCATATTTGACAAAGACCCCGATTTTGTGGCGTTGAAAGAAATTTTAGCGAGCAGGTGAATTTCATACCCAATGCAACAGTAAATGTGATAAACCATATAATTCTGTAAAAACCCATGAGACACCGAAACCGAGGCCACGGAATAATTCGGTGATCTGTTATTTTTTTCGATCAACACTGCCGTGATTTCCAAAATGGCAGGGGGGTCAAGCTTGATTCGCCAATGGCAACTATCCATCACGATCCACCCACACCGTGTTACCCAGATACCATTTATTAGGGGGATGCACACCAATTTATAAGGAGGGTCACTTATAATTGAATGTAAAAAATAGTCCTTTTGGCGCCAAACGTGGGGCACAAATATCGACGACGTGGGCACAGTTGGGGTGCGATGGTCATATAATTTTAATATTAAATGTGCAGCATACGGTTGGTTCTAATGTCGCCATTCGTTACGTCTCCTTAGGCTTGCATTATTGATGGAGTTATTGTACAGAATAGCGTTAGCTATGCTATTGTGACAACGTAAAAACAATGTTAACTTAGAACGTGGTATTGATGTGTTGGTAGTCATCATAAGCCATAAGATCCTCGAATAATAATTTAAATAACGTTCATTATTTATACATTATCGCTATCGATAGGTGAGAGCGCGCGGCTACTGCCTGAGCCGATGGTTACGGGTAGCCGGTCTAACTACCCGTCTGATAATGAAGCAGATACAATGATAAAATAGGTGGTTTGGAAGCCCTACGCGAGATCTGAAAAAGAACATGAACAATAAAATTATAAGTACTCAATAGTATGGATTCAATACAAATCCATCACAGATAACCCCCACCCATACTATCCCCAAATAATTATCTCGTCTCGAAAATCTCCAAATATGTATCTAATAACGTTTCCATCACTTACCTTCACGTTATGCACGCTCGGAGAGGTTTGTTGAATGCGTCCCGCTCCGTCCAGTCTAGGCGACGTATCTCGCTGAATCCCGTATCTCCCTACAAGAATCACACGGGCGCCCGCACACGCCTACATACGCTCACTGTAGTTGTACGAATTACTGGAACAGACAGAATATTACTGGAAAATACATTTTTAAACGTGGTAGGTATTCTTCTTTATGGACTTCTTTACCTATAAAATTACAAATGCTGTTCGTTAGTCTCTCCCTAAATTAGCTGGGCCTGGATCTTGAAATTATTGTAGTAGTCTATGAAGGTTGAAAAAGTGAGAAAACTAAAGAAAGCAGGCGAAGTCGTAAGTTGGCGTGTACACGTTTGTTCTCAAATATTGTCTTTTCCTTAGTTTACATGCTAGGAATCGTATTAACTAACTTTAAAACAAAGCAAATTATTCTTAAATATGTTATTGATGGGAAAATTTAATATCTATTAGATAATATTAACTATTAACAATTTTCATAAATAAAATTCTCTACCTAGATAAAAATTAGACACAAGTTCTTCTAGAAACTATTTATCTGTGGCGTAGGAACGTCCACATTGCTGCTTTTTATACATTTTCTGATACATTTCTTTGCCAATGCATCTTCGGGGGTGATATTATTTGTGATAGTGCCACTGACGCGTTATGAATATAGAGGGTGTTTTAATAAAGTAGTTCCTTCTGTTTATGTTTTTGTTCTTTGATTTTGGATGCATTTTGAGTGGTTAATTTTCGCCCCTCTCTTTGTGTTTTAGATACTTTTGAGATCGAGCACATTTATATTGTTTGATACGAATCTTTCGGTAGATACTTTTAGCATTCCATTTGGTGCTCGTGTCACGTACAACTGATACACCTAAAAGCTTATATTCTTTACGATCAAATCGGCTATCATTGTTGAACGCCATTGGAATGTTACGTGACCTAGCATTGATATTGTGCTAAACTTCAATACCTACCCGTATTGTGCAAGTTGGATTGAGAAAATACTTTTTATGGTTATTGGTATGAGAGCATACATCTTACATCATATGGTATGTACATACTTAAAATGCATGAAGTATGCCTCCCTAATTAACTAAGTACCTACTAGGTTTGATCTTACAGTTCTCTCTACAGTTCGTCATGATCTTTTGATCTTCCGACACCGCCTTGGTTACCTGTTAGTCGCCCTCTCAGTAAAATAATTCGAATAATTTTTATTCAAACCAAAGTGCAACCTGCGCAAATTTCTAGGGTATCTCAACAATCTCGTTTTAAGCCATAACAAACGTGACACCAAAGAACAAAATTAAAGTTTTATTCTAAACAGTTGGTAATAATTTAGTATTTCTGCAAACCCTGGAGAAGAGAAACGCCGATATCATCAAACCCCAGGCGAGGCTACGCGATGCTCAATTCATAAAACACAGGTCACCGAAGCCCAAACCGAGGTACCTACCGTAAAAAGAGGTATATTATTTTATTATCAGAAGCCAGCCAGAGACGGTAATAGCACCGTATATAGATTCGATTTTCTACGTGAATTCGTTTGACGGCCTTCATAATGCTACATATAAAACTGGGGACTTACGGACCCCGAAACCAATTTCGGGTTATGACCCGACGACTCTGTGATAATATTCTCGGGTTATTAGGTAGGATAGGAGTTTTTACTATGGCTATTTTTTCCGCTGACGGCGGATTATTGGGAACCAGTTTACGAGACTCTTCGGGTGGCTTACGTTTGTTTATGACGTCATCGGCTGAGGTGATCTGATTCCTGGGTCATTGGATTTGCGGGCTTAGGGAACTCTTCTGGGAGTATCTTAGCGTGGTTTCGGTGGCCCGGAAGTCAAGAAACTGGACCTTAGGATTAATAAATGCTTCTTGATTGCAATTCTTCTCAAAAATTACGCCAGGCATGTTTGTAATTCGTGTTTCTATTAAATAACTACCTACAAAAGTGTGTTTTATCTTTAAGTTTGTACATTTAGTTACTGTATTAAGTTATTATGTTTTAAGCTACACATAAGTTAACACTCAACAAGTTACCAATACGGTAATGTTGGTTTTTATTAAACCACATCACATTTTTTAAGCGAAATAAAAACCTGTATTTAAATTTTGCTGAATAAAAATGGTGGGTACCTACTTCAATAAAACCTTTTCATAAAGAGCATGTTGTTCTGAGAACCCACTAACAATGAACGTGTTTTAATGTGAATACAATATTATATTGGAATCATTTCTGTCTGAGTCCACAACTTATAAGTCCCAGTAAAAGGGGTTCCGAATCAAGAAATATCATAATAGGGCGCAGAGAGGATTTGCTCGAGTTTCGCTTCTATTTTTATTTTCAAGGAGCCTGAAGGTAGACTGGCTGGCGATGGCAAAGTGCGGTAAGTCAGAGTATCCAAATTGCTAGTTTAACATAAGTAGTGCTTATATATCTTAAACTAATAAATCTAATATCTTATCTTATCTTATATCAGAAGTAAAACGCAAAACTCTTAAAAATACATTATTCATTATTTAATACCAAAACTTAATTTGTTACAAGCAAACAATTCAACAAATTCACATGGCCTGCATACAATCAATCAATTATCTTTATAGTATATACAGTAAACTCATGAAACATTACTCAGTTTACTGCAGTTAAAAAGTATGCAATTTTACCATGCTTGTATTTTCGTTTGAATAATGTTAAATACTACACTACTAGGTTCACTATTCTCTTTAATCCAAAAAAGTATTTTCTAGAGCATTATTTTCATAAACGAAAGTTTCTGGGTTACCCACTTTATAGCCACAGGATTGGAAAGAGGACATTATTACCGATAAGTATACGGGACGGAGCACGGTGAGACCGTGTGTGGATTTTGAATAATATATTATTTTCTTATGTAAAATACCTGATTACTCCATCTTGGTTATTCTTACGGCATATAAAAGCTCCTTTATGGTACTTTATATGTTTTTGTTCTAAGTTTTTCTGAGGCGGCCATATTAAAAAAGTTGCTTGGAGTTGAGACGTAACCAACATTATTAGATTTAGGGTGTGATAGTAGTGGTTTTTTTTTGTGATTGGTACTTACTATCACTTAGGTTCATACATAAAAATTGTATTTTAATAAAGTAAATTAATAAAGCTTCTTTGCAGACTAACATGAATTACCCATTATACAAGCCGCTTAATATAATAAGGCTTACTCTGTAGGTAAGTACGAGTTTTTTATGAATTGTTAATCTGTTCATCACTAATGATTTCTTATTCACTAGTGAAAATAAACATGCTTGCCAAAAAGTAATCAAATAGAGACACGGTTTGGGAATCGCAGCTTCGGACGTCTACTAACTAGATGGAATGGAATAAATGGATTATATTGTCTAATCTAATCGTAGTTCACGGTTGATTCAAGCTTCCGAACGTAATAACAGGAAATCATTAAGGGAGGCCTGTGTCACTGTACGTCCGACGGCTGATATGATTATGATCTTTAATAATATCGACATATAAACCCATAAACAACAAATACTAATATTATTACCTTGAAACCAAGGAGAATTCATCATAAGTCCTTAAACAAAGGTACTTCCCTACGCCATCAGGTGAAAATATCGCATCAATTTGCGATGCGTTGGGTTGAGGAGATTGCTAGCCGGTGGCACTCTGTTACGTCAATGTGTTTACATCGACGTTACAAATGTGTTACGTCAGAATGTTAAGGTAACTTGGCGCAGGGTTGTCAGAGTGTTGACAAAACTGGGCTACTTCTAGGTCCGTTTTCAGTTGACCACGGATGTCAAACGTAACATTTTTTTACGATACAATTAGTTGAACGGCCGCGACGCTTTAGTTTTTCATATTAATCACCTTTTAAGCCTTTCCTAGATTTATTTCCTTTTCTTTTAGAACGCGGGTAAATCTGCGTGCTAAAAGTTGGTCTTTAGGTACATTGGTTAAATACCTCCGTAGGTTCAGCATACACGTGGGTTGGAATTTGAATATTCAAATCACTTGACCCCTGACCTTTATGATGATTACATGATTACAATTCACCGAACGTTGCTTCAACCTTTATATTCACAGCATCCCTAATAATATCAAATAAAACATGTTAACGTGTTTATTTGTCTCCCTTGATACAGTTTTGATCTTGACAAAGCCGATTGACCTGTGAACTAGCTTGAACCGGTTTTATCTGGTTTCACAAAAACATGATACAGCTCTCTTCTTAACATTCGACCCAGCCAATTATCTGTCCCTTACTCTGTTCAAACAAGTTGAATATAATTATAATGACAGAGATACAATGCTTAGTCCAGTTTCGATCTTTTGTGGCCAGCTTCCAGATCAGGTGTGCTTTTGTTGGTTCATGAGGGTCGGACCTTTGATCCAGATTTGATCTTTTTTTCTGACCCCAGCATCCCTACGATGAGTAGGTTTTTGTATGAAAACAGTTTTGTTCAGAGCCGGATAGTTCTTAGCCTTATTAGTAACTTATCTAGGCAGTACTAGGTAGTAACTTATGACTTCCTATCTTTCTTCGTTAAGGGTTGTTACTTGTTTAGTGTAATTGTTGATTTATTTATTCATGTAATAACTAGTACGGTTAACTTATTAGTAGTTAACTTAAATATGACGTTGGAAAGCCGACCTTATGAGTTCATTATTTTATATATTTCTATAAAATTTCCATTATTTGAAATCTGACAACCCTCAGATTTAGTGTAAACTTGCAATATGTATATTTCAGGCAGTGACCAAACAGTCACCGCGGCGTCCGGGCCCGTGAAATGGAAAGCACAGAGCATTCTATGGAGTCGTGTTAGCTCTATATACTTATTTATTTTGACTTCACAAGTGAGTACCTCCAACCTCAGGGCCAATTCTGCTATTATAGTCTATGTAAACCTAAGTTAATAAAAAAATAAAATAAGTTTATATCCTGTAATACTAACAGCAGCGTTCTTTTAGGTAAGTACCTAAATGAACTTACTGCATTCGCCAAGTGGTCTGGTGTGATTATACCGATTCACTTAAGAAATATTGTTAAGTATATTAACCTTGACTGAAACGTCATAAGGGTTAATATTATAATGATAAGACCCTACAATAAATTAAATACTACTCCACACCACTAGCTGTCCATAGACAATGTCCTCTACATTCGCTACAAATCCCGAGCACGTGGGATCATGGCGTCCCGTCAAGGCAAATGGCCACACAAACATACTCTCTTGGCAGTAAATTAGACATTAAATAAAGTGCCTAGATTACCTTAAGCTTCATCGTTATCATCATCCGCAGGATGAAATCACCAATTTAGGCTGGAAATAGGCAAAAGAAGGAAAACACCATTGTTGTGTGTAACTATACTAACATAATGCTATTGAAAAGACACTTGTAAAGCGTGATGAATCCAATTCCCCCAAAATCTATAATAAGTCAAATAGGAGAGATGCGGGTAGTAGGCTTGGTTGTGAAATAGTTCCTCATAGTAAATAATATTCATGTATCTATAGTTTCATTCTATAAGAAACTACAACATACCTAGCAGCCTAAGAATTTAAGATAGTAGCAAGATCGTTAACAAAATGACAGAAGCATTTTACTATGATGAACTATCTCCTATAATACGCCTAATCGAATCATCGATCCATAATCAATACAGACTATAGAATCGAATATTCGGATCGCTGTAATGTTATATTGATGGCACTGGCACAGACTGATTAATGGCTTGTCGATTCTGGATACAAAGAATACCCATGGCCCTGAATTTTTAGGGTATAATATTCCCTGGTATATAGAAACGCGTATCAATCATTGCTGAGTCAGTTTAAGATAGAATATGAAGCGCGGAATAAAATCATCGATGGATAGCGAGCCAGTGCAATATTTTTGTTGATTATGGGGTTTGAGTACAAAGGTGGAATGTAGGGTTGTCGCCAGAACGGTGACTTGTAATTCTGCGTTTATTATGGTGTAGCAAAAATGTATGGGAGTTACTTGGCAAGGATAATTTTCAACATAAACTAATCTTTATATTTTGTCCAATAACATTTACCTCTTTCTCAGCTCACAACTATAAAGGAGGCCATATTAAAGTAAAAAAGGCTTTGAACAAGGTACAAAGTACCTAACGTATTTTCATTTTTCTCATCATGCAAATTTATGACGAAAATGCCTTTCATGAAACAGCTGAACTGATATTAGATTTTCTATAAATTTTTGCACGCAGTAATGTTTTATTTATCGTGCTTTCAAAGTTGTTTCAGATATTCTACAGTATATTAAATTTGTTAAAAAATCTAAATTTAGTTAAACAGAAACATTACAAAACTAGCTCACAGTTTCGCCCGCAAACCAAACAAGATGAAGCAACAGAAAATTCTGAGCAACATTTACACCGAAAGCTGGTAAGTATACCTAGCTGTTAAGGACTTTACTTTAGACTTTTATTTATTAATTCGCCATAAAAAAACACATAAAAATTACTATCTAACATTATATACTCGAACTACATTGAAACATAAAACTTATAATATGTCTTGAAAGAATTGGTTAAATTACCACGCTTACCAACCGGCTTAGTACACAAAACAAACGTCTAGTATGGTTCTTTATCTATAAGATATCGTTTATTTCAAGCCTGGATTGTGTGTGATCTTCTGGCAAAGCAGCGGTCGCAAATGCTGTAATTTCCCCCAGGATGCCTCTCAACAAGGATGACTGATGTCCGCTTGCTCGTGTGTTTGTTTTTATAAAATGAAACGGTTTTCAGGCTGCGGATTGAAGATTATTCTGCCACTTTGTTAGGAGCTTTAATGATAGAAGAGCATTGCTGTTTTGGGGGTTCATTCACTAGCGTGGACGTAAAACCGAAATAAACACAACAGCACGGAGACGGTATGATATGATTTACCTGCATAACATTTTTTTTTATAATAACTATTTATGCGTCTTTGGGAATCTATGAATCTTATGGTATGAGATGAGGGTTTTGTTAAAACAGCAAGCTTACTAATCTCCTATTTCGCGCATGCAACAACTAAATAATATATTATACCTACCTATATAAAATTGACCTACTTTTTGTTGAACGTGAGTGACTTTGAATAACAAGATTCAACGTTCTATTTCTAATAGGGCATAGCTTAAATTTTTGAATTAGGAAGCCTAACAGTAAACTCGTAGAGAAACAAATAAAGGTGTAACCATATTTACAACTATCTTCACCTTATTCCCACACATCTAAAGGGTTAAAAGACCGCTATTGTAAGAGGATATCTAATTTCCTTGAAAGCAAAATTGGCGTAACATTGCCAAGGCATTTTTTACTAACCCTTTTACCGATGCTTTTGTATTTTTTTTTATTTTTTAAGAGCGTAAAGAAAAGGCGGTAAGTTTATATCCGGCCTCTTTGACATTTGGAGGGTTAACGGATGGGTCTCAATGTGTATTAATTATTTGAAGGGCTCTTGTACTGATTGACGTCATTGTGGGTGGTTTTTACCTATTTTTTTGGAATTGAATTACCTTCGTACAATAAGCTAATAGGTATTTGATTTTCATTACTAATTACAATGTTTTTGAAATTTTATAAAAATATAATTTTGTACTTTGAAGAACATCAATTTAAGTTCATTAGGTATTTTTCTTTTATCTAAAACTATGACCTTATAATTTAGGTTAGTAATAATTACTATTTTACATGTCATTCACCATTTTATAACAAACTGCATTAGTGAAATTACAAATTATTAAAAAATGTAAAGACAACTTATTACGGTTCCCAATCACGTAAGTTATAAACTATTGTAAGATATCATAGCAAAAAGAGAAGCAGCGTAATAAATTAAAAGCCTAATCCCCAACAAAATTGAAAAGACACCATTAATTTTTACACCTCACCAGGCAACGTGGGATCACAAATATGGCAGCTATTAAAGAAAGATAATTTCACGCGAATCAGGAAGCATCTGCCGACACCTGCTTTTAACCCTTAAAAAATTGGGTCTCTTCGACCCAGCATCAAAGGGTTTGCGCAAGACCCGCTATGTTACGGTTTATCACCAGCTGTTGGGGTTAAGTCTTCCGAGTTCTCACGGACTTTGCAGTTTCTGGAGGGTTTGCAACTGTTTGTTTTGTGCGGAGACTTTGAAGGGTTAATAGGGTCCTTGCCGAAGAAAGTAAGATGTGCCTTTGTCTGATAACATGATCTATGGCTTAGTATTTATTAGTTTATTAGAAACTACATATTTCAATAGTTCGTACTTTTTGCAATATTGGGCAATGCCTACTCTTAATTATACAAAATTAGAATTCATATTTACTAACATTTGGACAAGAACTCTGTTTTACACAAAATTACTGAGCTAATTTTCATAAATTTACGATCTTAAAGGTAATTTCAAATAGCATTTCATTATGTACATATTGTACTTATATCAGATATCAAGTACCTTCCCGTAAGAAGTTAGTTTAGTTTTCAACAGGGATGCTGTGTTTTGTCTTATATACATATTTATTTCGTCGGTAAACACTTAATTCCAAAAGCAATCGCATTGATACCCGCAGGTAAAACCTGGGCCAATAAGTTATTATTATACAAATCTCAATATACAAAGTCATCCATAGAGCTAGAGTTAAGTAATGCGATAGCCTCCGCTAGATGTTTGCAGCACAAATGTTATTTGCGTTGCCGAATCCGTGGACCACTGGCGGTGTCACGTTGCTTGCCCAAATAAACTAGAGTTGCCTATGTACGAATTTACCTTCTTTTGGCCGAATTTATTTCGGCCTTTAGGCAATTCTATTTCCATCAAACGTTCTTGGTGTTTCTTAGTAACTGTGCTAGTTATTGATGTAGTTGGGCGGATGATACTGTTAATTAACCTAATTTTTAATTACTAGAGAAATCATTGAATTTGCTCATTTCTCGCAAGTGAAAAATCTCGTGAGTTGTCATTATTTTAATAGAACAAATTTATTTACATTACCTATGTAAAGTTTTTCAAAATTACTCTCTGAAATAGAAATGAGAATAATAAGTGCACAAATTGTGCAATAATTGGGTAATTGCTATTTTATAATATTAGGCATAATAATTTTGTTATGCCTATCACCCTTCTATGGTAGATATAACGTAGATATTATTAAAATTCGGTCCGCATAATAAAAGCCGAATATTCATTGACAACTCTAATAAACTTAATGTTTGTTTGTATAAAGCCACTGGCGACGACATTCTATTGGAGAATAAGTACTTTTAGTATGGAAAATAGATGAGGCTACGAGACTCGGTTGCGTAACTTTCTTACATATCTTGTAAAATATTTAGGACAGATTATCATCATTTTGTATCAGCCATACGTTTTATGATGAAACATACACATGAGGTATTTCCATTTGGATCGGAGACTCTTGAGAAAGTTCTTAAACTATTCCGCCCCTATTAATGTAAACATTATTTCTACATAGACTTATGTAAACATTTTCTTATGCGATATTCATAATATTGTTTAGTTATGCAGTGGACTTTTTTTTCATTTTGCCACTTATGCTCTTTAATGCAATAGATAGGCCGAACGAATGTTTATCTTGTATATATTTTCGGACGTGTAAATAATTAAAAATATATCAAATTTCTGAAAATATGAATAGTTTTATCCACGTCCCGTTTAAATACCTAAAACAAATCCAATATCCCAAAACCCATTCGAAATACGAATAGGAAGCCATATTTTCCGATACCCACCCCGGTAGCCATGCGTCCGAAAAATAGAAGATAATCTAACTTTTTACTCCCTTACTTCCCAGCCAAAATATCTTGATCTCACCTTTTCTTTACATGTTTGATATAGTTAGTTCAATGTATGCTGGTGGTTGGTTGTGGGCGTAGATAGGGAAAAGCAGCAAATCATTACTGACAGTTGACCAGAGGGTCGCGCCCCTAGAATATGTATGAGGACCTCTGGATATGCGACTGTTATGGTGTCCGAATGTTGATAAGCCGAGAGGGCAAGGGGCCCTATGATTAGAATGGTCGGATTCAACTTGGGATTGCTTTGAATTTTTTATGGTGGATGTATTTTTGTTCGATGCCTTTTTGATGTTTTTTTTTTCAAATGGAAAAATTGTATATAAATTATTCAATACTAGGATTTCTAAAGGTGAGCTCATTTTGTTTGTGTAGCTTTCAACTGGTTTTAGATAGGTATCAGGTAATCATCATCATCATCATCATCATATCAGCCGTCGGACGTCCACTGCTGGACATAGGCCTCCCTTAATGAATTCCAGTCGTTTCGGTCGGATGCGACTTGCATCCACCGTGAACCAGCTAACTTCACCAACTCATCCGTCCACCTGGTAGGTGGGCGTCCGACGCTGCGTTTTCCGATCCGTGGTCTCCACTCGAGAACTTTTCGGCCCCATCGGCCATCCGTTCTCCGAGCTATATGGCCTGCCCATTGCCACTTCAAAGAGCTAATCCGCTGGGCTATGTCGGTGACCCGCGTTCTTCTACGTATCTCCTCATTTCTGATTCGATCCCGTAGAGAAACCCCGAGCATAGCCCTTTCCATAGCTCTTTGAGCGACTCTGAGCCTGTTCATGAGGCCGATGGTGAAGCACCACGTTTCGGATCCATATGTCATCACTGGCAACACACATTGGTTGAAGACTTTCGTCTTGAGGCACTGAGGTATTTTTGACGAAAAGACGTTGCGTAGCTTCCCGAACGCTGCCCATCCGAGTTGGATTCGGCGAGTGACCTCCTTCTCAAAGTTGGACCTACCTAATTGGACTGTCTGTCCAAGGTATACATACGCGTCAACAACTTCGAGAGCCGAGTTCTCAACCATAACAGGGGAAGGCTCTACATGACCATTGGACATGACTTTCGTCTTGTCCATGTTCATTTTGAGACCAACCCGTTGGGAGACTCGATTGAGGCCTTCGAGCATTGTGCCGAGTTCATCCATCGAGTTTGCCATGACTACGATATCGTCAGCGAATCGAAGGTGAGTGATGTATTCGCCGTTGATATTGATGCCCAATCCTTTCCAATCCAGAAGTTTAAAGGCGTCTTCCAAAGAGGCAGTAAACAGTTTCGGAGACAAAACGTCTCCCTGTCTTACGCCCCTTTTTAAAGGAATAGCCTCCGAACTCTGTTCTCAGGTAATATATGAGGGAAATCTTTATTATAGAAACAGTCTTCCAATTCCTACATTGATGATGATACAAGTGTCGTAAGATATACTTACATTTTTATTATTTCAACTTAAATTAATTAAATTAGTACCTAAGCATTTCAATTCAAAGTATAGTTGTGAGAAATAATTCATACCATAGTGCTCTTGTTGATGCGTTTTAATATAATTTACCATTTTAATATTAAAAACAAATAAGGCAAAATTTATCTGATTCCAATACTTTACCTACTAGCAGAACTAGATAAATAATAAGTATAAAACCGTGAGAACTACAAAACAGCTCTCTAAATCAAAACAAATATCTATCTCCACAAACGTCATTGTTGCCACAACAAAGTGTCTAAATCCCTTTAAATCCGAAAAATAGGATTTCAAAAATAGTAGGTACAAAAAGTGCTCGTTGACTTTACTAAAGGATACAATGGTTCGGGTGCGGTGCAAAAAATGTTACTGAATCATAAACGTGCAATTGCGAATAGTCTGTGGAAGTGATTGGGGTATGAACCGTAAGCAATTCAATACAATACAGTAACTATTGAATTGCTGTTATAGATTGTCTAGCAATATTCATACTTTCGAAATTTGAAGCGTCATATAAGTACCTAATATTTAAACATGTTGTATTTAAACTGGTTGGTTACTATCATTAAAAATCACGGAATTGAAGAAGAAATCTAATTTTATTTGGTACCTAATAGGTAAGCAAGGTTCTATATACTGTAGGTAAAGCGGTGAATTCCTTAAAAATATGTTTGTTATTTATAAAACATATTATAGAAATATAAATCTTGCTTGACTTCAATGAGTAGAAAAATTTAACATAATCCTTCATTAGCAATCACTTTTTTTTTACTCTATCTCGAATTATTTAATTTAATTTCTATAATCTATATCCGGTAAATAATGACTCTTATTAATAGCACGGTGGTACATATATTGTAACTTTTTTTCTCGTGTCAAAGGGTTAAAGTGTATTAGGATAAAAGTTCATATTGTTTATCTGTACAAATTTCTCATAGTAATTTCAATTACCTACTTTCCTAAAATCGTGATAGGTAAGGGGTACAATTTCATAATGCTCTGTTAAAATGAACTTTCGTATTGCATATACACCATTATGCAATACGAAAGTTCATTTTTTATATTTATCATGTACAAAAACAAAACTGTCTCAGTCATATAGGAACAAAATTGGTTTTAATTTTTGTTAGATTGAATATTCAAAATATCACAATTTATTGATGTTTCCTTTATTTTTTTCTAACCTTCTTACTATATTCACAATTTCAAATTGTTTTAAGAGATAAAAGTCAGTTACAGTTCCCACAGGACACGACAATAAATAAACGTCATTAGCAGTGTCAATAAACATTCCAAATAAGAACACCCTGTCACTAAACGAAAAAAGCACTCCACCCATAAAAAAGCACAATCCATACAAATATAATTAGTTTTGTATACAATAATATATCACTCGATTTTACCCCAAAACACGTCGATTTAACCCCGTTTCCCTGATTGGGGTATTTTTTGCCCAATCGACTATAATACAATGTTGATGGTGTCAAGAGTCGAGTTGTGTGAAATTTCTCGTAATGATTATTATGACCCAAATGTATTTATATATACTTAGTTATCCTATAATATGTTATTAATTAATTATGTAAGAATACAAATACTGAATTTCAATGTAGACATAACTTAAATTTGACAATAAAATAGATAAAAGTTATAATGAACTATGACTTCATGAAGGTTATGATTATGTAGAAAAAAATGCTATAACATAACCCAGTCATATTATTTGTAGAACAAATTTAAATTAAGAAGACCGTTAGGAAAACCCTATTCCATAACAACAATGGCCGACTTAACCCTTGCATAGATCAGACGAGTTTTAATTTGAATGTTGCAATTTTGCGTATACCTGATATACAATAGACAGATCCGCTATTCAATTTTTGCATAAGGGGCGCATAATACTTAACTGCATCGCATTGGAATGAATGTGGTGAGCAGATGCTCCTGATAGTTAGAATTATTATACACAACTCAAAGTTCGATCTCTGCTAAATTCATTGACGTGCTTGAACCGAAATTAAAAAAAAAACAATCATTGAAAACCAGAATTTTATATAATTTGAAATTTTGTTTTGGCTCTGTGTCAGCAAACTATTTATCAAATAAAATATTTTGTAACAATTTGGCGCTGGTATTGAGCATTAGTTACCTTACGATTTCGTTGCCAAACAACATTATGAATAGGTACATTTAATATAAGTTTTGTTTTAAACAATTTGTCACCACAAAATTATCTTTATTAGTATCTTATTAGGGGACCATACAATGAGTTTATAAAACTTTATTCTAATAAAAGCACTTCAAGCACCTCTTTCCTTATCTACATATCAACAATCTGCATAATAAGAGTAAATTGAGCGAATAACTTGCCCTTACAAATAGCGGCACATGTCAAGTACAAAATTAGCTTCAATACAATCTTAGATCTTGTGAAGAGCTCTTGACGCTTTATATTACTGTATAAATAAAATAAACAAAATAAACGGGCTTCTAAACTATTATTTTACTTAATAAATGCGGCACATTTATAGTCGTTATTTTTATTGAAATACTGTTTTTGTCATTTTTGAACCAGGAAATTTGCTACCGCGAGAGGGCATTTTTCCAATGAACCTATCGTTTACGCTTCATTTCAAATATCGAACGTATAACTGCAACGTTTTGTAATTGAACTGATTTATGGCCAGAGACAAAGTTTAAAAATCGAATGCAGTTTTTTTAATATTTGTTTGGAACGGGTGTTTTATTTGTGTCAAAAATTCGCAAGGGTCGCACAGACAACGGGACTCGAAAGGGTTATTACTATTACTAAAATGTAGTAACTTTTTGGTATTGTTTGGTAATGAATTATTGGGTCGGAAGTTTCAGGTACATTTTGCAATGTGAAGGGTTGGTTTTGATAGTAAAAGATGACAGTACAAAAGTTCACACGTGAAAGTGCAGTCAGGTATTGCAAATTTTGCTCTGGTTACTCTATGGTTGAGAATAAACTTAAGAATTTTTAGAAAGTGCAAGTTAATTTTTTTGTGTTTAATTGTTACCGTGACAAAAAGTGAGATATAAGTTTCAGTTTTTTATTGTTCAAAATGTAAATGGGTAAGTATTATCTTATTATTTTTTAATTAATTTACTTTAATATAATTATTTCCGATCCTATATCTTTTCCGTTTTTTTTTTCAATGAAATAATTATGTATATGTATATTTGTACCGATATTATTATCTTCCCACAAAGCGGATCCGAAGTAGGAAACACCTTCACCTAAACGTTTTCTACCAGAATGTCCGAGGATTGAAGACGAAGTTGAAGACCTGGCGGGAAGGACTTATGATGCTCGACTATAATCTAGTAGCTGCAACGGAAAGTTTCTTGGACGGCTCAGTAACGGATTCTGAAGTAACTACTAACGATTGGAATGTTGTTCGACGTGATAGGAATACCCCATGCGGAGGAGTATTGCTGGCAGCGCGGTCACCTATCACTCTAGATCGTCTGACTGATTTAGAAACAGAGTCCGGTGAAGATCTATGGTGTAATTTCGAGTGGAATGGTAGAAAATTTTATGTTTGTGTTGTCTACATTAAGCCTAGTGCCAAAGACTCTGAGTATATGCAATTATTTGCCAAAATTGAAAGTTTTATTAACGACATTAAGGGAATTTTTATTGTGTTAGGTGACATTAACATGAATAGTGCCTCGATAAATATAAAGAATTACTATTGCTATTTTTTGACATTTTGTAACTTAATTGACATGAATTGTGTTCAGAACGATCATGGTGGAATGCTAGATGTTGTACTGATCCGGGAAGACATTGACGTGTATGAGACGCGTGTTCAATCTACTGACGGCATAGTGAAGATTGATGCATATCACCCTCCCCTTGACATTGTAATTATGGTAGTCCCAGGTAGTCAACAGGCGCGTATGGAGCCAGGTAATATATGTTCTCGTAAGGACTGGAATTTTAATAAAGCTGATCATGTTCTACTTTATGACTCTCTTAGTAAAGTTTCATGGCATGAAGTGCTTGAAGCTAATGACGTATTTACTTGTACTGCTCTATTTCTTGAAAAGATTTATGACATTTTTGACAAAGGTATACCTAAGAAGCGCCGTACAGAAGGTTCTGGCAGTAGACGATATCCCGTGTGGTTCACTAAGGATATAATTGCGGACTTAAAAGTAAAATCCAGAATGCATGCCAAATGGAAACGGGAAAACTGTGAGGACTCACATAAAACTTTTTCCGAGTTAAGAGCATCATTAAAGTGCCGAGTGTCTATTGCGCATGATGCTTACCTTGAGGACATAGAGCGAAACATTGTTAAAAACCCTCGTGGTTTTTGGCAACATGTGTCCAGCCTTCGGTCCAAGGGGGGTTTCGAGCCATCAGTCACATATGAAGGAGAGACTGTCAGTGGCGTGAATGCAGCCGAAGCCTTTGCAAAATTTTTTGTTTCTGTGTACCATCCCGAAGTTCCTAAGTTAGATGTTGAAGACATAAGTAGCTGTGGTTCAGATAGAACTAGCAGCCTGGTTAATATATCTGAGGTTACCATGAAGGATGTAGCAATTGGTATTAAAAGTCTTAAGGCCACTGGCTCAGCTGGGCCAGATAATATTCCAGCTTGGTTCTTGAAGATGGGTGAAAAGTTCTTAGCTCAACCACTTTGTCACATTCTTAACCGTGCTTTAATGACTGGGGTTTATCCGCCGCAATGGAAGATAACAAGAGTCACGCCTATTCCTAAAACCAGTAAAAAGAATCTTGTGGAGGAGTATAGGCCCATTGCAATACTTTCTTGTCCAGCTAAGGTTTTTGAGCGTGTTCTGCACAGAGAGATTTATAGGCAAGTGGACCAATTGCTTTGTAATGAGCAGCATGGTTTCAGGAAAAAGAGGTCAGTCAATACAAACTTGTTGACAGCTGTTGACTATATATCTTCTAGGCTGGATCGCAGAATACAGGTGGACGTCATGTACTTTGATTTCCGTAAGGCATTTGACAGAGTCAACAATGACGTTCTTCTCTCAAAGTTAGATGCTATAGGTTTTAGTCCAGCTCTTCTCCGGCTCATTGCAGATTACCTTCGTAACCGGCAGCAATTTGTTAAGTTAGGTATTTATGAGTCTGACGTATACCACACACGTTCCGGGGTTGGGCAGGGCTCTATATTAGGACCACTACTTTTTATTTTGATGATTAATGACATTCCATCTGTTCTGCGGCATGCAAAATGTTTGCTTTATGCTGATGATCTGAAGTTGATCTCAGAGATAAAGTCTGCTGAAGATTGTTTCAGGCTACAGCTAGATGTGGACGCTGTTTACGACTGGAGTGTAGCGAATAAAATGGAATTTAATCCATCAAAATGCTACACAATGTCTTTCACTCGTAATCAGCATCCAATCAGTTTTCTTTACACACTGGGTTCTGACATCATTAGCAGATGTACATCGGTCAGGGATCTAGGTATAACTTTTGATCCGAAGCTAACTTTTAATGACCATATCACTTGTTTGGCAAAAGAAACTTTTCAGCGATTAGGATTCGTACTTCGTAACTGTCGAGACTTCAAAAGGGATAGCGTCATAAAGCTAATTTATAGCGCCTTAGTTAGAAGTAAGATCGAGTCTAGCTCATGCGTGTGGCATCCGCATGAAAGTTCATACACTCTCCTTTTAGAAAAGGTGCAGAAGGCTTTCCTGCGATTTTTGTATAAACGGCTTTTTGGCTATTATCCATTTCTCTACCCGACAAAGTTCCTCTTAGGCTGCCTTGGTTACAACAGTTTGGAAGTGAGAAGAAGTAATGACCAAATTTTAATTATGCTGAAGGCTCTGCGTGGAAATATCGATGCACCAGATCTCGTCAATTGCATTCTTCGGCTCAGTGTCCCTGAGAATTATCTACGTGGTAGGAAGCATAGGCTATTTGCAGTCCCGTTCGCACGAACCGCTGCTCATGCGCAATCTCCCATTCCTCGAACCCTCGCATCGCTCAATGCCTTCCTGGACAGTAACCCTACAAGTGATGTCTTTGCTGATACATTGATGGGTTTAACGACGAGTTGTTTGAGGTTTTGTGAACATAACACCTAATCGATTTTTTATTTTATTTTATTTTATAATATTTTATTACTAAAGATTGATTTTATTTAATGAAGTGTATTTTGAACTGACATTTAATAATTATTATAGCTATTAATATGTATTGACAACTGTTATCTTAGATTATGTTAAATTATTATTATTGACTATGAACATGTGACCTTGTATGTATTGACTATGTGACCTTTTGAAATGTATATTTTTGATTAAACATAAGGCTAGTGTAATTGGAGAAATCTGTACTAGTTTTCAATAAATAAATAAATAAATAAATAAATAAATTATAAATACTTACATTATATACGGTGATTATTATTTTTTAATTTAACGTTTTCTTTGATAAATGAATAATTAAAGAATTCACGTATCATTTCAACACACCAGAACAACGCGCGTTCAACCTCAAAGTAACCCAAAACCCGTCTCAGAATCGTCTTTTGTTCGCTCCTTAACCCTGTAATAATAATTACACCTTTTGTACGTTAACCCTTTAACGCGCCGGTAATTCTTAAGCTTGCTACCTGACCCCACCGCTACCTTACTTCCTGATCCATTCCTTTTTTGAACTTTATCTGGAGTGCGTGTGCGCAAGTTGCGTAACGTAAATTGTGAAATCGAAGTGGATTTAAGAAGTGTTTTAGTTTTGTGATATAATATGTTATCAACGTAAGTGATCAGATTTTTTACTGCTTTATCCGAGTCAACGTTTTTACGCTATAGGACGTTTACTTTTAGTGATGATCGCAAAAACCTACAATTTTCCTTATGACTCCCCGTCGTAATAAAGCCGTAACATAATTTTATTCATGTGAGACGAAATAACAAACATGAAATCGTTACGTCAGCAGTTTCCTCGAGACAATAAAACGGCCGGACTCGTCAGTGGAACGTCCTCGTACGGTATCCATGGAGAAGATGATACGCTGTTATTTCCAACATATTCCAATATATTATTTTTTATTGCCTCCTTGGTGGGAGGAGGTAGGCGTCGCGTCATGCGTGATATTTGGTATAAAGTCGGAACTCAACTTCGTTATGCGATATTCTTTTTTCAAAGGACAATGGTTCGACGGAGACGTAACATATTTTTGAGGAGATTATGCGCTATTTTTTCTCGGAGCTCGCTGGTCGGATAGGTCCAATTATTCTCGACATGGGAATGTTTACGAAGTTAGTTTGTTAGAAGTTGCTTGGAGATGGTCTTTTTGAAATAAATTACCTTGTTAGGGTGAGAGGACATACATTATTTTATTTTACTTTTCCTTCACGGTTTAATGTTGAAACGACTTGGAATAGACATGTAGGTATAATGTTTACCTACATAGATAGATACCATTAAATTCGGTAACTTATTCTGTATTTCGATACATAATACCTACTGTAAAAACTGGAATAATTAATAAGAAATCGTAAATAATTTTGTTAAACACCCAATGCTTGATTAACTGTACGAGGAAATAAATCTTTATCGCCTAACAAAATAATATGGAATTATATCCAAATAAAATAAATCTTACAAGCCAGTAAAGTCCAAACATGCAATAAAATAAACGGATCGCAGGCGGCCATGTGCAAATAACCCGCAGTAAATAGGGGTAAATGGGGGTGGGGTGGGGGGGCGGTCAGTCCCCGCCCGCTCGCCCCTCGGACGCGGTGGGGGTCACTTGGACTGACGCGTTTGCAAATTATCTGGAGCGTGGTTTGGCTTGGGTTCAATTAAGAGCGTTTCGTATTTTTTGCAGATGGCTTTGTTTGAGCAGTAACTAACAAATATTATGTTCATTATGATATTTTTCCCTTAGGACTAATAAATGGAAATAAGTAAAACGTATATTCAATTTACTGGTAGATTGTAGAAACATACCAATCCTTAGAATACTTGGATTTATTTAACCTAGACTTGCCTTGTTATTTCTGTAAATATTTTTTAGATACCTATAAAGTTTATCATTTTTAACCTTCCTTTCTAAAACGGTTAAAAAAAGTTTAACTTGTTTGGTATTAAGTACTTACTCAATAATTTAAATAATTAAATGACCTGCACAAACGCACAACAAAGCATCTTTGAAAATGACTTGCAGTTTTGTGTTAACTTTTACACAAAACAATTACGCTGATCCCACCTTTAATAGCGGGCTGAATTAAGCACGCACACATATTCAGTCACATTAAATCGCCGAGACAGCGTGCGACGGCTACAAATGTCGCGGTCAGTGCCCCCCCCACCCCTTCTCCCCACGTCACAGATTAGAACGTAGTTGTATAGTGGCTTGGTCACGAATCTGGGAACTCTGTTCAAAGTTTTAAAATAGGAATATGAAATTCGATATTGAAATTTGTATCAGTTTTCTTGTGGTTAGAGAACTTTTAACACATAAACTTGCTTTAGAATAAAGTAATGTTTAGTTCAAGCACTAACCATTCAAGAATTAAGAAGAACGCTCCAAAGCGAGTTAACTACACAACATGAAATTCGAAATAGGAATACATTTTCGTTTTGACGTATTTAGCGTTTTTGTTTTCGTTACATTTTCTTTGACTTTGTATTCGTCATACATAGACTAAAAATAAAAATTAAGCGTTATTCTAGTTTTGTGATGGTATTATAAAATATCTTAATGGTATTTAAAAAGTTCTAGCTTATACATCATTCATAACATGCTTATGATATCACAAAACATTAAGTTTCAAAGCTATAAATACTCTAAACTTTCTGGGAAATATTTCATAAGAATAAAGATTGTAAAATACAAAGTGATACAAGCCATCTTCGTAGACGCTCTACGGCGTAGTATGGAGGCTACGGCGTAGCACGGCCACAAAGCTACGGATAAGAAATTATTATCATCTTGGATTACATTCTATCTGATATTTCACAACGAATATTCACAATTTCACACAGATAGATAGAAATAACTTACTTTGAACAAAAGCGTATGTACCTATCTAATAAAATTTGCACAATAAACATTACATCAAAAGTAACACAACACAGCGTCCTAATCGCAATATATTAAATGTTCAGCAATAATTGACAAGCCTTTTAGGAGATGGAATAAAGCAATTTATTAAGAAAGAGGGTGGAATCAATTAGGGAGAACAGATTTGAGACGGCAGTAACTGGCCAAATAGCCGATAAAGGGAAATGGTCCGAGCTTACATTTGGACGTGTCCAGATTATCTTGAGCCCTAGAAAGTAGAAACATTGGGGTCAGTTCGCAAATTACACGCTAGGTTTCAATTTAGGATGCGAAGTTAATAAAAAGTCTTTTATTTAGTGCTTACAGAATTTACATCGATTTTATAATTTAATCAAATCCTTACTTATAAATAATAATGTAATATGTTTTTAATAATAAAAACTCAACAAATAACAAACGCAATAAGAGCATCACTGTACAATAAATACTCAAATATTCAAACAGGTAAAGAGATCGCCTTGGATAAAATTATAAATCTAATTTCAGTATATTTTGAACTCTATGTACCAAGTTATAAGATGCAATTTGTAGTTCTTAGGACGTTGATCGGTCACCATCGTTACCATAGCTTAGCAACGCCGTATTAGCCTTATAGCTATGTCCATAGAGTTTGATTTCCCCTGACAAAAGAGCCGTTATAAATAGCCAGACATTTTACTCAGATATAGCGGAAACTAGAAGAGACGAGTTCTGAAGACAGCTTATCTATAGAATATAATATTACATAATATTGTTCTTTGAAATAAATTGTTAAATTTACTCTTTGTCCTAGATGTTTTATAATTCCTTACTTTCAACATCAGTTACTTAACAGAAACCCAATAAAATAACTCCATACAGACGTGGCTTGAACTCGCAAGAGAGTTTAAACCACGAGTGAACAAGTACATAAATGTGTGTAACGTATGTTCATTTTTCATTATAATAAATTTTGATATAACCGATTAATATTTAAGCAGAACTATTTTCTGATATAACGGATACGGTTTTAATGTCTGATGGTGTTAAATAGATTTCAATAATTAAAAAATAAAGTAAATTAGATAATAGCTGATCTTTCGTGTTCTCAAGTTTCACTTCAAATTGTCGCATCTAGTATCTGTAGCCCCACGGAAAGGTAGCGGGACAGTTAATATATTTGAAGTAAGGTAGAAAAAGGGTTTCAGTAGTACCTTTGTGTGGGGCTGCCCTTTAGTGGGATCTAATAAAACCTTGTTACAGGCAAAAGGATACCATCCCAATATTGAATGTGTTCTTTTACATGATACGGAGTTTAGGAACTTGTGTTATATTAAATCGGGGATCTTTTTAGTAATATTTTCTGATGTAATATGGTTTATTGTTGTTTTTTCGATGTGTGGGTTCTATTGGATTTCTTTCGGAAAATTTCTGTTTTTTTATTATTGATAACGAGGTTATTGAGACTATATACATTAAGTATAAAATTGTATTAATTAAACTTTTTTTAACCGTTGCATAATAATTTGCTGGTGTAAAACAAATTTAATCAATGCTTCAATTTATTTATCGAGTTTATTTCTTTGTACTCATCGTTTCTCAATGTTATTTTGATGACCAATTACCTTAGAACGTAGGTACATAAACCATATAACCTCCTTCTCTCGATATCGTGTTTTTTTGCTTTTGATCTGACCCATATCCTGAAATTTATTTAGAAAAGAATATCAGTCCATTGTATAGATATATAAGTATTCAGTATATACAATAAGTAGGTATTAAAATACTTAATCATTTTATTATTTTTCCACTTTGTTACCAAACTAGCAAATTGAACTGAGACTCAACCAGCTAAGTCACCATCTAGTTAAACATTACGACAAAAATTTAATAACTTTCATTACAATTTGAGTTAGTTGTGACAGCTAGCTCTACAAACTGCTTTAAAAACAGACTCGACCACTGGTTACGCACAAATAAACTACAGATGACAAGAAATAAACAATGACTGTACCTTCCAACACTGTGACATAGACACATCAGCATCTAAGCTGCTCGTCTATAATAAAATAATAATAATAATAAACTCGCCAGTATACAGTTACAATTTGTTTGAGCCGCCATATGTTTACAGTTACAATATTGTACGCATGCGCAAATGGCCAAGACTACCTGACCGCGGCTGGACACTGATCAATATTAAAGTCCGAGGGAGGACGCTGGGATGTCTGTTTGTCTGTTGTAATTGTATAGAGCTGATACAATATCTTGAAAATGTCTTGATCGTATATATTGCAAGGTACTCACGATTCCACAAGATAATAAGATGGGCAGGTATCAACAAGTAAAAGAAGTTGAGTATCTCTCTGACGAATAAAATAATGATAAAACTTATGTTATGACAACTTATGTTATGTGAAGACAAATTTTAACAGCAGTAAAAAATATATATGAGCACGCTGTGTTTTTGTAAAAGTCTGGTTAGAGTGATCTCACTGTAAACCACACGCTATTCAATTATTTGATTGGAAGGAAACAATTTATTTATTTAGTTACAATACTCTCAAATTACGCAAACAACATGCAATTTTGTTCGAACGGAACGATTTTGAAACCAAAATCTTTTTGGTTTTTTGATTTTGAGCGATTTTAAAGAAAAAGTTTTAGGTGGTATCAACAGCTCTTTGCAGTTCTATCTTAACTCACCTTTCTGCGGACAGTACGGGGGAGGGTCCAAGAGAAATGACGACCCTTAACTAAAACACACACATACACACGCACGGCCATTCCACCCACACACACCCACTTTCCTTTCACGCCACACAGCTCATCTATGTGCGAGTGTGTCTGTGAACAACCGAGGGGTTTTTAACCCTGTGTGCGTGTCCAGTTTCCGGGCTCCTGGGTTTTGTTAATTTAATTAGAGGTACAAAAAGATTAAGGCTTTCGAGGACGCAGGCATTAGGGTACTGCTTTTGTTGAGGTTACTCTTTGGAAACTTTGTTATGTGTAGTTATGGAGTTGTAAATACCGTTTTGCTGAAATGCAAAGGACTGGAAAAAGTTTATGAAACTTCTTGTGAGTTACTACTGTTTTCACTGATTATTGTATTAATGTCGCAAAATGGTTAAAATACGGTTTTCAGTTCCCTCTATTACCTACTCGTAGAAGAGTTTTGAAGTTTCTTTAAAACTTATTCCTAGGTTGGTTGTTCTTTGTAAATGTTATAATGAAACGATAAACTGATCTAACGACATGATACAAGCCTTTAGTGATTTTTCGCACAAACTTCTCGCTTGAGCACTAAACATAATCTATCTTCTATCTACCCACATTTTCGTAACAGGCTGATATTTTATTCGAATAAGATTAGGCTCACACGTACCAGAGATTTCCCGAAAGCCCGCTGTTTTCAACACGCCATAACCAATGTTTGTCTTCAAAACAGTGGGCTATTCCATATCACGATTCCTTTCGAATATAAAAAGTAAGTCGATAGCTTACCGGCGAAATTTATACTTTTAGATATTCGAAATATGTTCTTACCGCCACTGTAACTTGACACGCCTGAGTATTCCTTCAGTTTGCTGATCAAGTGGAGTTGGAATTTTAGTATAGCGTATGAGGGACCTTTGTATGATGGTTGACTGAATGTAGAGTATATCGTATAAATTCAGCCCACGGGTGAATATAACCGTAGTAGTATCTGGGTTGTTTTCACATAATAGAGCCATTTTCTTTTGTTTTTGTTACGTTGCCTCGCGTCTCTCGTTATAGGTACGCAGACAATGAAAACAAAAGGCGGTTTCTTATTTCTGGCTTTACTTTCGCTTTTTATAGTGTATTTTATGATACTGTGAGGTTTTAGGTACGTTCTTTTGAAATATTTTAGAACCTAGGGCTTGCTATGGAGTACCTACCTATCAAGTAAATATAATTATGTATATCTAATATAGAACAATAAATTGCTCATCGTTTGGTTTTATTATAATAATTTTAGTTACTTCAGGACGGCCTCGCATATTTTTCTTAAAATATAATAACATGGTAAATATTATGTTCTTTACTAGAAAATAATACATACTATATCCTTAACTAAAGGTCTGTTCTGAATGTATGATGTATTAGAAATTGATCTAAAGCTCTTAGTCCAAGTAAAGTACAAACAGAATTGCTGCTGGTCCGGCGAATAGTAGCAGTCATTGGAAACGTCTGGAATTTAGTTCCATTCAGTACCGCTTCCTCTAGCCTTTGGCAGCTGGTTTCGCACTGTGTCCATGGGCTCAAGATTTAGATGGACAATCGCCAAAAAGGCATGAGATCCAGTGTCGGTTTGACTAAATGTGTACCTATACCTACAAGTTATTATTATACATACGCTAGATGAGAGTTGATAAAATGTCTTATATAAACATTCTGTATTTTAGAAAAATATAACAATATTCCGACCGCTATCACTAGTAGATTTGAATCTTTTTGTATTTTAGAATTTGGTAACCATGCGCGATTTGTTCACTATGAGAAGTTTAATACGGGTCTTTATTACGTGTTTGTATTAGGTACCATTCCGACGTTTCAGTTTTTTCCGCGAGTAATAATTTGTTCTAGAATTGTCTGCAGCCTGGTCACACTAGCGATTGGAAACTTGCTAAAATACGGCGCAACTCGTTACCGGTCGGTTTCAGTACAAATTCGTACACCTGCTTCAGTAATTGGTGGATAGTGTGTTTCTTTTCGAAATAATGTATTTATTTCGTAGACATTTTTTACAATAAAAGAAATACTTTTATTATCAGTTTATTTTCTACTTCCTAATATCATATCAGTAGATACTTACTCGATTTCAAAAATATCGTCTCCATATCGTAGAACTTTATTTCAAAATAGATAAATTGTTGGTTTTCATAAATAATTTGAAAATATAAATAGAAAATTATATCAAGTAGATCAGTAAATACAGTTTATTATGTAAAAAAAAAATTACTTAATCTTTATGGTAGGGCGATATACCTTCTTTCAAAGGTTTATCATGCCCAACCTTCAAATCTTTCAGAAGTAACCAACAAAAAGGTTGTCAGATAAGCGAAAATAGCGAAGTACCAACCTCCTTGGTCAGACCGCTGTCATCCTCTATGTGCCCAATGATAGCACTGAAGAGGGTCACAGAAAGAAACTTATTATTTTGCTTTTAAATGTTTGTATTTGAAGACGGTCTTACCTAAATCAAGTAGACAGATTTGGGTTGCGATGATTGTGGCGCAAAACTTTGACATTAGCAACCTGAAATTTCTCTAATATTCTCAATTTTACAAATTTATTTAATTTCACAGAAAATTGGGATTCATTTGAGTGGCTATGGAAAAATACTCATTAAATTTCTTAAATTATATTTTCAAATACCAAAAGCGTAAAAGTAAAGAACAACATGCTAGAAAAATAAATTCTTTATTCAAACAAAATTTTCTACCCTTGCATTCGGACTTCGCACGGGCATACGCAAAAAAATGCAACAAAATATAACAAAAAGGGGTGTTGGGTGGACCGCGCCACCCACCTCCCCATATCTGTGCACTCACCAACGCTAATCTCCCAACCTAACAAACGTAATTTGTAACACGGCAACCCCAACGCAAACTCCACTCAAAGCTGAAGCAATAAGACATAGTTTTGAATTTAACCTTCCCGGATTTGTCCATACAGGACGACCAAAACAGACAAGGGGAGTGAGTTCCACCTAAAAATGTGGAAACACTGATGAATGTTCCCCATTAGATGTTATTTATTCGACTGCGGCTAAAAGGGCCCAGTTTAAGTTCAGCTAAAGTTTATTTAGGACGCAGTGTATTAGGTTAACTGAAGACATTTTCAGCGCAGGATATATTACAGTCAGTTATAGGGGTCCAGTTTTTTGGTTTTCGACTTATGATGGTATTTGTCACTTGGAGTTGGGTTTGCTTTACTTTAAGAAAGATAAATTGAGGCTGTTTTCATAAATATGTTGGGGAAATTTTTGGTACCTTCCACCAATGAAGCATCGGGAGGTCTCCACTTTAAACTTAATAAAATATTTATATTTACGATGTTATGAACATGAACGCAACTTTTTTATAATCAGACTTAATTATGGCTTCAACCGGCTATATACGAGTATGATCTACCTATTACACACAGTCATATTTTCCATGAAATCTGTGATATATAAAAATATATTCAGTAGGTACTTTTTGAGTTTAAAACAGAAATAATTTTATACATGGGTAGAAACTTTGTTTTTATTATAGTCGATTTTTTATTGGCAAAAAGAGTTAAAGTATGTTAAAATAAAATGTCCCGGCTATCTGTTAGTTCCACTGAAACTCTAAACCGCATTTATCTTATCGACTGTTCGAGTTAGGCTCCTACTGTTTGTTATCGATGACAAAACTGAAGAAGTAAACGATATTTTGTAGGAGTGAGAAGTGAATTTTCTTTCCACTGCATTTATCTTGTCAGATTATTTAGATAAAATATTGATATTGGCGATTGTGGACGATTTTTTTGTCTAAAACAGTCCTAAATCAAGCTTTTTATAATAGCAGAGACTCTCATTTCAGCTTATAAAAATGTTGTATCCAATAAGTTTGTTTAGAATTATAACAAAATTAGTGAATGAAACTCCGAAAACTTGAAATTGAAATTTTCCATAAAGAAAGACGCTTAGTAGAGTCTACAGGGCAAGCGGCACGTACCGATCTGTCTGTCGGTATGTCAATAGGTGACTAATGGATGCCCGCGACTGATGGTCTTGCCTGACGGATACTCCTATAAAATTCTTTACCTTTTGTGAAGGTATTGTACCAGTCCTGCAATTTATTCTATGGTATTGATTTGGGGTATAGTCTTTTTAGTTTAATAATTGTTATTAATTAATTATCCTGTTAGTCAGGGATCCGTAGTACATGGAAATCAAGTGATTACTAACAAGCTAATTTTTGGTGAGTATCTTCGTTTCGATGAGACGTCCAAAGATATCCTATACCCAACTCTCGATTGTGGTAGCTAACAGAGATATCAAGGATTAAAAAATTCAAGGATGTAAAAACGGGATAACAGACCACGAAATTTGTAGGACAATATGTTATATCTCAAGATAATTATCTAAATTATATTAAAACATGTTTGTCCTACAAAACCTATGGTTTGATCAAAGAGTCCGCCATTTCCAAAATGTGTCGAAAACGAGGTCAATTTAAATGATTACTATGATTACTAACCAGCTGATTTTTTGTTGTATACTTAATTAATATTTATAAAATCTAACGGACATATTGTCCGACAAATTTTGTGGTCCGTTATCCCGGTTTTACATCCTTGAATTTTTTAATCCTTGATATCTCTGTTAGCTACCACAATCGAGAGTTGGGTATAGGATATCTTTGGACGTCTCATCGAAACGAAGCTACTCACCAAAAATTAGCTTGTTAGTAATCACTTGATTTCCATGTACTACGGATCCCGGCCTATGTGTATTGTATGTTGAAAAATAACATAGCAAGTAAAAATAATATGTTACCTAATAATAAGAGGTTGTCGTGTTGTTATTATTTGTATGATAATGTAAAAGTTCTACGCATTCTTTAGGCCGAGTTTCTACCGAGGCAACGTATGAATGGGCAATTTTTAAAAGATTGCCTCATTGATGCAGGTAATCTCTCACTTAGTTCTATAATAAAATAAAATAGAGCTTATTCGCGATATCATGTCGTATTTCAGTCTAATGTATACTATTTTTTAATACATCTACCTATCAACTCGCATTATGGACGAGTGAACAGGTACGGATGGCAGAAAAATATTGTTTTTTATATAATGCCTTTGTTCCAAATAATTTGTGTAGGTTAATATTTTCAGACAATGGGCAAGTGGCATTATTTTTTAAAACCCGCAGCCAGTAAATAGCTATTGCCATTAGTTATTATAAATCTATTATAATACTCTCAAAAACTAGCATATACCAAATGCCCTTTGTGTTTTTAATTCACTGTTAAATAAATTTTGGCTTAGTGCCTATATGTTATTATAAACTTTACACTTTACTTTAAATTTATAAACTAAAAAAACGTGCAAAACAAAACCATTTGTAACTCTTTATTTTTTACATACGACACAAGCTACGAAGTTTGTTCCTTCTAATTAAGGGTAAATTTTTATTTAGTAGAACGAAAGCATGAAAAATAGCATCAGCCTGTTTTGCGATCAGTACCAGACTTACGCGTCCCCAGCAAATGTTGTGGTGAATTTCATATTTTTGTAAGTATCTACTTCGGCTGTTTATTCTACATGTGTTTCGGTTCACATGAAAATTTTCTTGATTTTTTACGCTTTCGTAGGCTTTATGTGCGCTGTCGAGAGCTCTTTGCGTTACGAATATCATATATTATGCCACTTTGAGCTGAATCATTTAGTTCTTATTTTATTAGCTCTGTTTTTTTACCTTCATTTTCAAAGGATCGAATTTATTTACCAACCTTAGAAAGGCTATGGTTATTTACCTTAATTAATTCTATTGTTTTTTTTATTATCTTTAAATAGTTATCTTATGCTTATTTTCTACCATTTTGGTACCTATTTGTGCAAAACTATGTCCAGCTGTGGACGTCCGACAATTAAACCATTTTTGAAGTTAATTTGATCAGACGTAGGTATTACGACTTATCCCGTTTGAAAGTGATGCTTAAGTTGAAAAATGACATTTCCAATCCAGATCCCCCGGATTTGCAATAATCCTAAATGTCATTTCACCCCTTCATAACAGAACCTGGCTCTGAAACGTACGGATTGCCACGCACATTGTCTAAGCGAAATCTTAAGTGATCACTCAATTCTAAACAACACGCCATAAATATTCCAACTTACTTTATATTCTAAACCCTTTGAAATAAAAGTAAAATTTGCAAAAGTTCCGATTTAAAATTTCGCATCGTTGCTCCAAAGACATTCATAACACTCTTCGATAAATGAATTTGTGTACATTCAGAGAGAGTTCAAAATAGTCTGCGGATTCCTATTTCAACATGTCCAGAGAAGCAATATTTCACTTCTTTTTTTAAATGAACAATTCACCAAATGTTCTCTTATCGAATTTGAATCGTATTCCAAAGAGCAACGATTTGAATTTCAGGAAACTTATTTTGGCGGATGTGACGTTTCAGTTGAGGGTAAAAGTGCTAGTAGTCGGTCCATAACAAAACACATAAATTAAGTGCTCAATAATAAATGGAAATGTCCCTTGCAGAGAACAGGGCATTAGGGCGGGATTATGAGGAATGTGGCCCTCGCACTTCTGCTTCGACCCAACTTTATATTCGGAAATGATTGTTTTCAATGTATTGTCTTACAGGGTAATAGGAAACAATAACATTGTTTTCTCTATCAGAGATCTATCAGAGAGTTTTGTAAGGAATAAAAAATATTTAACGTTTTTTAAATGAAGATACCTAAAGTAAACAATTATTTTGTATTAATAAAAAATACTCAATTCATACAATTAATTTTACTTGTTAAAATAAATATCATAAAATAATTCTTAACTCGTTTCAACTCTTATCAATTGACGTAGAAAAATAGACATAAAAACAGTCAATAAATCTCTCACAATCCCATTCATCCCATTATTTACAAACCGCTATCATCCTAAAACAGGTCCGCACGCTTCATATCTACAAAAAACAAACGTGTTTAGGGAGAGAAATCTGTTAAACCCCCTGTCAACTTCTGGCCACTAAGTGGCCGATATATAGCCCGTGTCAAACTTCTTTTGTCACACGAGTACCTGTTTCGAATGGACAAAAGGCAAATGTTTACCTGATCCTTTGAAAGTCATACCAACATCCGAGGTCCATCGTCAATTTATACGCTATGAAAATGTTACAAAGTTGCGTTTATCGACCGATGTCACGCGTGTCGGAGTAGGGTGGCAACCCTACTGGACAAACTGGACAGGGCACGCGTCTGTAACCGGTCGGCCATTGGTCAGTTGGGGGATTTGAATTAGGAATTATTTGCGGGGCCGGCATTGGCTGGTTTACCAGGTGCAAATAACCGTTCGAATTGTGATTTGAAAAGTTACTATGAACAGAATTGGTTTTGAATAATTTTTGCTAGCGCTGATTTAGATTTTTATTTTAAAACCAATAATAATGCATTACTATTAAAGCAAAAGATACAATCTAACTGTATCGAATTAGGATATCAAAGCCATAAAACTTAAAAATCGATAGGTTCAAATTGCCAGGGGTGCATCGGGCTAACGCCACACGCAAATCCATTTGAAATTCAATACGGCTTGAAAATAATGCAATCTGTTGCAAAAGCAAGTGGGTTCAAACCCCGCCGCGCACCTCTGATTTTTCTTCTTAAAAATTATGTGTGCTTTAAAAACACGTGCTCTAACGGTGAAGGCAAACATCGTGAGGAAACCGGCATGTTCTGAGAACTTTTCAAAGTTTGAAGAACATGTGTCATTCACCAACCCGCACTTGGCCAGCGTGGTGAATTAAGGCCTAATCTCTCTCGCCAAGAGAGAAAGTCCCTGTGTCCCAGCAGTGGGAACGTGAATAGGGGTGTTATGGTTGCAAAAGCATTATACGCATATTTATAATTTAGATTGATAACTGAAGTTAAAGTTGCAATTTATGAAAATAGTTTAAATTACTCTGTCATTTTTTCAATCACCTACCAAAATACCGAAGTCTACTATATAAAACTAAAAAATGTCTAAGTTTCAAATAACACAAACAACATAATAGTATGTCCTTACTAGAAGAACAAAAGGGTAAAACTACACCCTCTCAAGCCAAACAACCCATTATGAAGGTGTAAAATATACACTTACATCTAACCAATACCACTCGGAACCATCTCATTTGGCCACAACACTAAATTACAATACGGGGTGTATTGGGAAAACAAAAAACATTTATATCAATGGCGTCGGTTCTAAATTTTACTAGTCATTGACAGGCCGTACCGAGGCTAGGCCCATGAGACTCGTTTGAAGAAGCAAGTAGATAAGAAAACTGGTGCCACTGTCCCTAGTAAGGGTATGACCAAGTTATATCACTAGAGCTGGTCTTTGTTCTCAGATTTTCAAATTTCGAATTGAGTGATTGTATTTTTTCATACGACAATAATTTTAAATATACATAGATTGCTCGAAATAAACGCCAATATATCTTTGATAAGTATCTTTGTATTTTTTCTAATGTTCTAAGTTTTGTTATAACCAATCAAAACGTAAATAATAGAATATCCTGAATATCTCACTGTAGAAGATTGTATTATTGGTTAGTTTATAAAAGTATTATTAAGGTACTTAATAAAAGTTGATATTTTTAATTTTCGAAGAACATGAGAAAAATTTATAAAAAAACATCTTCCTTTCGAGGATATTAGATAACTCAACGTAGGTAATTCACCACTCACATCTTCATTCAGATGATGTCTCCGCATGATTCAAGATTTTTATAAAAGATCGGTTTTACCATCTCTATACCCTGTTCCTACAGGGTCAGAGGTAAAGTTTTCGGACGGTGGTTACCCAGGGGAACAGCCGGGTTCGAGCCCGGATAAAACTCCGGGTAATTCTCACGTAGTACCCAGCATTTCTCAGTTGAACCCCTCACTATTTATTCAAAGATATTATTTGTTTTTGCTGTTTTAAAGTGTCTTTACGACTTCGATGCGTTAGTTTGCCAAGTTTTGGGGTGATGATTATAAACTGTATTATTTTTATACTGTTAGTTTTTATACGATAGGTAGATGTGCATTATTGTGCGTTGTTGTCCAGTAGGTAATTTGGTAATAACAAGTTTAGTGGTGCTTGGTTGGTTTAATAACACAACAAGCAAATGGGAATCAGTTTTACAGGCAATAAAAATAATATTGTAAGTAAATGCCCACAGCATATACTTGTACTTAACTAATTCACTAGGCATGTAAAAAACATTAATAAAGTATCTCATCATATCGTGTGTCAGACATCCATTGCTGGACATAGGCCTCCCTTAAAGATATCCAGTTGTTTGATAAAGTAAATAAGTTGATACCTATACATACCTAATTATATTTAATGTGGCCTTTTCCACCTTTTATATTGCTATTTGGATCATAACACGCAATGAAATAAAATATCACAAAAGTAATTACTTCACCATAAAAACCCATAAAATGTCCCATACTGGGCACAGACACCAGTAAAACCTATTATAGATATTGGATTGGTAATCACCACGCTTCTAGCCATCTAAGTGATTGCAGTAAGTAGGTACACTAAAATAACTTTTATTTAACCACCGACCCACCAGTAAAGAAGCACATTACCCATTCAAAAAGCACTAAAACATAATGTTATTTAAAACTACAGGTACAGTCGTGAGGTAAAGTTGGAGCTGTTCAAATATTTATATTGACTTAGGTTAACCCTTGCTGGAGTCCGTCCATCAGACCCGGAAGCCTCGCGGGACCAGCGGGTCAGGTACCAATAGGGCTAACAATCAATAGAACTGGGAAAATGAAAATATTTCTAGTTTTTACGCTTTCAACTTGAATTTTTTTTTCGCGACTGCAACGTACGGTTATAAACTTTTCAAACTTTTTTTGTCATCCAGAAAGCTGTTTCCCAGCAATTCCCAGAAGTCATGAAAACGTTTATTGGTGTCAGTAAAAGCAATGCTTATAATTTTTCTGACTTATCGAAATATGAGAGAATAGTTAAGGTTTATTTATTTAATTTTATTTCTATTTGTTTCAGACAAAACGAGTAGGTCCCATTTGTTCCATGGAACATGACGTCACGGAACAATTTGAAACGTCACGGCATTCAAGAAGACAACAAAAATTGTACTGCATTCATCGATTGCCAGAAAAGACTCTACAAAAAGACATTACTAAGGCGAAAGTTCTTTGACCAGACCTGAAGAGATGAAAAACAGATTGGTATTTTTTTTTAATCATGACATGTACCTATATTTTTGTGTTAAAGAAGCATTTATAGAATCAATAATTTATATACATAAGCTTTTATTTATAACTTCTCTACGTATTTCTAACTCTACCACGGTCCAAGGGTCATTCGTACAGTCAGCAATAAAATATGCGCGCGGACGGCGGGACGTAAAAATGTTGTTTTTAGAACCCTCAATAATGTATGTCGAAGTAATGTTAAGTGCTCTTTAAGTATACGTAATTTTTATTGTAAAACATGCATGAAGATGATGTGATCACTTCTTGTTTTTGGTTATTATAAATATTTAAAATTAATTAAAAATAAATGTTCTTATGCTGTCGAGAGGTTTACAAATAATCAGAAGTTTACGAATTAATACGTAAGGAAATAAAATAAATAAATGGCTTAAATTATTTACGAATAACAAGAAAACAAAATCCCTTTCATTCTATTGCGTGAACTTTACAAAAGGATTGGCAAAAAAGATGGATTTCGTTTGGTTTGATAAGGTGTTATATTCTACAGTAGGTAAGAAAATTCTTTTATTAAGAATTTTCAATATCTTCTTCAAAATTCATTACAATTGCGATTCCACCAACACTTAAGTTATTCTCCATCAACTTCCAAATCCTCAAAGGCAATTTGAGATACTAAAATCTATGCCACAATATACACGTCACTTTCCATCAAAGTAACAGACCAACATAGTTTGTAGATAAGCAATTAATACTTCCTTAATCCATAGCGAAGGCCCGTGGGATGACCCTTGCTTAACCAACTGTTAACTTATACGTTAATGGATATCTTTATAGCCTTCCACTTGTCTTAGACGCACTGTGAAGATGAGTGTCAGAATGTAGGTTTTCTATTGAACTGTACTACATAGTTTTATATTGAGATAAACGAGCAATCCACGAACCTTTTTACGTTGAAATTTTGGCCAACAGTTTCGTCCCTAAATGGTGGGACTTCTTCATCACTACATAGTATAAAACAAACTACTACGACTATTTAAAACCACCAATACTTAAGTCGGCCCAGTTGTTCTTGAGTTATAAAATTACAACAAAAAGGAGCATTGATTTTTTATCAACATAATATATAGATTTCTTACTTTTGTTAAGCCTCTAAAATCTCTAAATACTCATCCGTCACCATAGATTATTCATATGGGGTATAAGTTAGTATAAACGCGGTTTAAAGGATTACGAAGTAAAGCAGGAAATTAACTTCATCTATAAACGTTAAGAGATTTTCATATCATACAACATTACAATTATGACGATAGGTAGGTATTTAGTCTGAGAAAAACCTTGCAAATAAATTTTAGTACAAAAATAAGTAAATTATTCTAAAAAGTTAACTTATACAATAAAGAGCGTGGTTGTTAAAGTATAAGTAGGTACCAGTTAATTATCAAAAAAAAAAAGAATAGGACATTACAATAAGTGCTAATATTGTAAACATACACCAGATATTTACTTTGCAGCACTACTGCTATTTTTACCATAAAATTAAACTAGCAATAGATTTATCAATTCCCACGCATTAAATATTAGCCCACATTTTCCCTGGAGACATGAAATTTAGTAAAAAGTTCCCGAAGTTTGTAACCGATCCGACCTCAGGGCTTTGAGTATGAATTAGAAGTACCATCCATCACTGCGCCCTGTGCCCATCTAGTTTATAGTTTATTGATTGTGTTCTGTTCGCAATACCTCACTGGGTGTTACACTTTTGCATCTTATAATTTTTTGCGGCTGTTTTTTAAGTTAATAATTATAGCGAAAACTATAAGCCTTTACAAGGATACAAGTTCAATATGAGTTTTAACGAGTTATTTTTATTAGTCTTATGTTTCAGTTATATGTACCAGTTATCGTTAACTGTCTTCTGTGATCGCGAGGAAAAAATGCTATGAATACATATCATATTGTCGTGTTTTGTATTAAGTAGGTAATTATATCAGATACTAGCTTTCCGCCCCGCGGCTACGTCCGTGTTATAATATTCATTGAGGAAAAATTATAGCTCGTCTCACTACAGGCTTTATAGGCCGGCACCACACGGCAGGCGATCACAAGATTAGCTTTATATTTTTAAATATTTTTTGCTTTTCTATATTGTAACATATTTACACAAGTTTAGCTTTATCAAATCTCCATGGTACAGTCATTGACAAACTGCCATCAACTTTGATCCGTCAGTTAAAGTAAACAGAGTTTAGATAAACGAGTTAAGGCGAGGTCATCCCGGAGCAAAACTCTAGAGGTTCCGGGCGATACAGGATTAATTAGAGATGGGGGTGGTCGGTGCTGCTGTGTACAGGCGTTTGCACAAGTGCTAGAACTTAGACCGGCTAAAAAAGTAGTTACAGATTTTCTTTGAAAATAAAATAAAATGTACGGATCGTTTTGGTTCTGGTGTGTGTGTACATTATGGCTAAATTTATATAGTAAATACTGTTACAAACAAAAAACAAAATCATAAAATAATTTGTATAAAAAGCAAGTTAATAAACTAGAGACGTAACTCACTCCGCTCGAAAATAGTGTTTGTGTTATTTTTCTCATTAGGTACCTATTGGAAATTACGTAGAATATTATGTAACTATTTAAAAAAATATATCAGATCTTACTCGGCCACGCAAGAACGTGTTGTAGGAAAATAATTGCATTTTTACTTCAGATTTTATACCTTGACATTCAAATATGAATCAAATATGGAATTTCCTAGGAATCACTTCTGTTCACCACAGTGCCAGACAGGAGGGAGTCCAGTGGTTGCGTAACTGAATTACCTATCATTTTGATTGAACGTTTGAGAGCCTCTGGAGGCAGTACGAACCACTATTTACCTGCCAGGTTAGGGCGCTTAAACTTCTGATGGCTATGTGATGCTAAGTTTTGTATATTTATGCGGTAATAAGATATAGTTTGATTCCCGTCTCAAGAATACATTCTTTACAATGCATATTGACATAAGGTTGCGTGGCGTTCAATAATACGGACAGTTATTATTGTGTAAGTCGAAAAGTTGAGTGTTATCAACATTTAGAGCCCCCGCAAACTACAGACTTTCTATCGGCCGATAGTTTGGTCGGGCTTATAATCAGTATGAAGATGTATGCAAGTCCGCATACTACAACGATTTGGTATTAGTACAATTTGTGTTTGGACCAAACTATCGGCCGATATAAAGTCTGTAGTTTGCGGGGGCTCTTAATGAAACAATTGGAGAAAAGTTTAGCTATATATAATGTCTATGGGGTACTGCGCAAGCCAGAGTCGGATTTTTTCAAAACGGACATTCTTAAGAAACTTGTCTTATTTTTTCTTATTTTGTTTTGATAACAAAATTTACCTCTCCTGTATTAGAAACAATATGTCTTTTTCACCTTAAACCCTTACAAAACAAAGCGATACCTCTAGTCCCTGGCCCCTGTTATCCAATATCCAAATGTGCAGTAAAATAAGGGTATTCGGGTACAATACACGTCTTAAACAAATATAAGAAGGCTGTGGCCGGTGACCTTTGTCCCTTTGCGTCTGTGTGGGTAAGGGACAGCTGTACCTACGCACTAACACTTCCAACACGGTGTATTTGCAAATGTTCCGTGTAGGGTTAGGAATGGAGAGAAAGTGGCAGAAAAGTATTTAAAAATGAAAATTATGAAATAAAAATATTTCATCTTCAACAATAATTGTCATCAAAATAATTCATAATTCATGCAGCTGCCCATCTTCTGGTATCTTCTGTTAAAAATCTCTTAGTCGGTTTGTGGACTTATTGTGGTTATAAAGATGGACTTATGGTGGTTTATTGTAAGCCAAATTATTTTATTACATTATACAATACTTTTCCCAGAACTCCACGGGAACAAAACGGGATTACAGGATTGATTGTAACCATCATTGGAAATATCTATAGCATGAAGCTTTAAGGCATATAAAAAATTCGGTCAAACAGTAATAATTTTCGGTTAATGTGCTTAATATATTTATTTATACTTTGGAACCGTAACCCTAAAACTCTAGAACTAGAATAAACTCTTGTTTTTATTCTTACCAATATTTTCTGCCGTGTCTACCGATTTAAAGGTCGCCCTAGAGTCCACCCGCTAAGCCCGGCACCTTCCGATACAATAACAGAACCTACGAACCCTTTCTTCTACCCGGCCCGCTTATAAATTGCGGTGTCCAACGCCAAAAGTGTATTTGTACAACTGGATATTGTTATTTGCTTAAATAAGCTAGTTTCAAGATGGCTACTCTGCGCGTTATCCATATTTAAATATGGAATGGGTGGAATATTTTTAGAGTTATATTTCGTATCATTTTAAATTTGAATTCGGAATACTTACCTATCAAAAATAATGTAGAATTATATTGTATTTTTTGAAGAATTCTTTATGTCATGTAACTTACCTACTCATGTTTTTAAATTTGTAATTTAACTTTGATTTAATGGTCCTTTTCAATATCTAATTATCTAACGGTACGGTAATTTGTTCTCTTCAAGATTATGGTTCTTTGTTCTCTTTTTAAACTATAATTCTTATCGCCGTGCCTTTTTATTTATTCGAGTAAAATATTTAAATATGTTTAGGTATGTGTATTTCAGGAAAATATTCATATCAGCATATTTCCTCCAGACGGCAAGCAATGCGCGGAATTTTCATATAAACGTCGATATTACCTGCATTGTTTGTATGTAAAATGACCTTTAATGTAAAACTTTTCTTTAGATAGATAGATAGATGATAGCTTTATTGCACACACTTAAATAACAAAACAATATACAGGATAAAAAACTTAACTTATTGCACAATTGGCGGCCTTATCGCTAAAAGCCATCTCTTCCAGGCAACCTTTGGATGTGACCTTTCTTTATGTGTAAGTATAAATCCGTTACAAATACGTAGAAATAAATTATTTGTGAAGATAAGTGGACCATTAAAATATTCTGCTTCTTTACTTTGGACTCGTTAAAATATATACCTATACATTATATAGAATATAAATCGGCAATAATGACCATTAAGTACCAACTTATCTCATATATATTAGAATTATTTTCTTACAAAACCAGTACCTATAATAAAGCAAAACAAGGAAGCCATAAGAATATCCAGTTCAAGCGATGTCCATTTCCCGTTCAATCCAGAACACAATATTGGTACATCACTCCTCCATATGCAATAAAAAGGCACCGCTGTATCCAATACAGTCGGAACTACGGAATAATATTACATTGTATTATATTTGGACACCATTTAGATTATATACTAAAGTTACTCGTAGAATGAGAGCAGACGGTCGCGCGTCAAAAATCAAATACAAATTCGGTAAATAAAGTAAACTACTCGTAAATCGCCTAGTGCCTGCTTAGATCTAGGTATACTTGTACATAAGTACTCGTATAATAAAGCTCAATAATTTGTTTGATTGGTTCGCGCTGGTCCGATTTGAAAAATTCTTTCAGTGTTGGATAGTACATTTATTGAGGAAGGCTATAGATAGACCATCTACCATCCTATATATTACATAACCTAGATATAATGTAGAAAACGTAAAAAAACGCAACCGGTTAAAGGTGAGAAAACATGGGAATAAATTGGGCGAATATTATCTAATAAAATGTTTAATGAAAACTTACCTAACTGATTCATTAAAACAAAATAAATGCTAATACAGTTTGATCTGGGCTAACAGTTGGTCCACAGTTTGGGCCAGGGCGAACCAACTTAACTAATTTAATCCTACCGAAAAGCTTAACGATATCTGGGCCTAATGTATGCACACCGGATGTACCCTTCGTGCTTCGTTTACATTGTTACTTGCCAATAATTCTAATAACTTGCCATTAAAAAATCAACGTTTTCGGTGGCAAAACACTAGAAACTTATGAGCCAAGACTTTTTAGCTACTACACCTTATAACATAGGAAGATTTTGTCTGAAACAAGTTAGCAAGTTGTATTACAAGTTAACAACCTGAATTAAAAACTTAAATGAATATTAAGGGACATTTTGTATTCTTGTTTCCATCTAAGTTTATCAAACAGCAAAGCAAGATTTGACCATTCAGCCACCAATCGAGTTTTCTTACTGTAAGTTTAGGCTATTTTGTGTATAAATAAATTGTTTGTAATATTTTCGCAAACTAAACTAACTAAAAGAGATACCTACCTACATACTTATCATTTTTGACGATAGCATAATACTTTTAAATTTTTTTAATCATCAATTATCATCAAATTTTAATGCAAAAAAACTTAAATAAAACCGGCAAATACTAAACTTACGCACTTACCAGTCAACTAAACCCACGCACTTACCCGTCGACTAAACTCGTCTGAACGCGCCTCGAAGACCCTTTGCGGGCAGTTCTCCCCACCGACCACTACCCTCCCTACCCTTCCCAACAAAAAACAATACAACAGCCAACACACCACGCACCAAACATAACTTTACAGCCCAGCAATAAAGCTTTAAATCCCAAATCATGATCACTGTGGGCAGTAAGGGGGGATCGGCCAAGATCGACCCATGGCTAGTCTCATGTAGTTTTGATTTCTGTATTGGCTCAGTTATGATAAAATATCTTTGCAATTCAGTGGGTTTTGCGATACGGATTGGAATGACTTTCGGCTTTATACGGGTTATTTGATCCCGGCTATTTTGATGGGATTTCATAAATGGGCTTTAGAGATTTACATGAGGATTTTTAGATATGAAATACAGAGAAGGTTAATGCAGATAGTTCTTTAAATCTAAGTAGTAATGTTTGATTAGGTGTACCTATGAGATTCCATAGCACATGTTTGTTAAAACGTTTCTAGTCATTGCTTTATCCAGCGTAATTTCAATTAATGAAATTTCATTACCTAATTTTTGAACTGTATGATCATACTAGAGCTGTAGGTACGTATTTTATTTATTCAACTTTCAACAGTACGTATGTTAAAAACATTGTAGAATTCCGATTTATACTCAGTGAAAAAAACAAATCAACTGTAATGTACAAATACCAAAAGTTGGTTAGTTGGAAATAATCATGAACTTGTTAGTCCTTTTAAGTTTACGGGCAAGCTCAGCCAAGAAACAAGCTTTTTTCTATTTTGAAAATAATTAAAAACTTCAATAGATACTTGAAAAGATAAGAATTGAAAATATAATATTAATTGCATCAAAGATATCCCATTCGGCAACGTAATAAACGTTATAAATATCGTTAGTAATTAATGATTATGAACAGTTTTCGAAATCCTCACTAACTTTGCATAATGTTTAATACTCATTAATTTAAAGACTTTTTTGTTTTAAAGATAAACACAGTTAAGAAATATGTCATGCTAAGACTATGTAAGTGACAAATTGTACAATAATATTAGCTAAAACATTTTTTACCTTCGCGAAATTAAAGCGGGCATAGTTGTTACAAAAAGTTAGTTTACAACATACCTACATACGTTTCAATTCGAACCCAAACGTAACATCCTCAGACAATGTAAAACAAAACGAATTAAGTAAAAGAAAGTTGGAATTGCTCGGCCTTTCTTTACGTGACATTGACAGTGTTTACGTTACCCGTCCTACGGTACAAGTACGTCCACGACGTGAAGAAATACCGCATGTGGAGACGTTAACTTTGGCTACATTTTCATGTATGGTACAAGGTTATTACGTAAAGCGTTTAAATAATATGCTAACTTGCATTTTAAAACTCTATGTCGTGGTAAGTTGTTGATCCGCTACGTCGATAACTACCTATAACATAAATTGTATTGGACTAGCAACCAATATTTAACTGAGTTGTGTTCATCTTTTCGCTTATATCCATAATTCAATTTCCAAGTAGGAAACATAATGAATTTTTCTTTGACGCCTAGTGGGAATCGAAGCGCCTTTCAAATAATTAGAAAGCCTTTATGAGTGATTTACTTTGAAAATATTTTAGAGCTTAGTTAAATTACTTAGTTTCACCACGCGGCTTGCTGTTGCTGTGTGGATTGTCCTACAATTTTAGGTTTTTATATTATTATATCAAATCGCTATATCCTATGACTTATTGCCCCGTTTGGGCCGTGACAAGCTGACGCGGGTCCGGCGGCGGTCCGAACACATCGCACCCGCCGAGTGTCGTCTCGAGACATTTGCAAACTAATTTACTAACATGACGTGCCCGTTTTCGTTGCCAATATTATCTTTTTGTTTCTTTTTTGTTTGACATTTCTCGGTTATTCTTTAGGTCTCAGAATTTACTGACGGACTGATTGTAGTAGGTATATGACTGTAAAATACATGGAATAAAGGAACTTAAATAATAAATTAAACCTAAACTATAAGAAAAAAAAAGCTTAAATATCATATAACTTTTCATCACTGCCAATAAGATTTTAATAGAAGAACCGTTTCCAACAGGTACTTTAAAATTCTAGTTGAATTTTCTTTCCAATAAGAATGTTGGTTTAGATCAAGCGCCATCTATCGTTGAGTAGCTTATACTAATGTACGAAAAACTTTGTTGCACATTTCCACCGCGGTTGGCGCTAGCGTATATGAGTAATTATTGTGAAAAAGAGTTGGTTATTTTCGGCTTGCATTTTTAACTGTTTTATTGTCTAACGATTTCTTTTAACGGCTTAGCTATTTATGTAATGTCTATGTCTATAATAAAGATCATAATACAGTATTAGGTACTCTACAGTATTAGGTACCTACTTTAGGCAACTTGTTTAGAACAATAGATATTTTGTATTTGTAAACATTTTCCAGTAACATATATTTTAATTGAAAAAGTGACGAAGACTTCTGAATGAACTGCATCTCAACTTGATAAAACTTCTCGGTGCAGTGAAAGTGACAAGCGAGTGGAAAAATGGAAACTTCTTGCAAAGAGTGAAAGCAGAACTGGGTGCACTTTTAAAACACTTCGAAGTTAATGAGGTTTAAGTTAGCAAGTTAGCCGATAATATTTTTAAATGAGGTTAATGTTAAGGAGTAGGTGTTAACCTACATTTTCATAGTCTTTAAGGTTATCTAGGTACTTAAGACTATGAAAATTAAAAAAGTTAGTTCATTCATAGATTTAATTATATTGCATTTTGGACGACCTCTGTGGCGCAGCGGGAAAACGTCTGCCTGCGACACAGTAGCGGATACGATTTCCGCCTTGGAATAAAATTTTTTACGATTCACAAATATTTTTTTCCGATGGGTAATCTATTATGTATAATTTCGTCATATTCATTGCAATCCTAGTCGATGTATGGCACCAAACAACCATAGATACCTATACAAAACCAAAAAGTTTTAAACCTAACAATTTTAATAAATCATAGCCCCATAACAAAGGAAATCTCAATTCCTTCAATAGACCTCCAACGTCCATTTCCTCTAAAATCCGATTATCCGCCAGTTAAAGTGGGCGTCTGCGGCGCGGCCATATCCGCGATTGATTATTGATTGATTGATCAATCAAGGGGGGTAGATCACTGATTGAATGCGTGGCTGTTAGCTCCCGGAACTTAGTTTGGTCGGCATCTGTAGGAGTTATTGCTATAAATTGACAACTCGGATTGATGTGACCTATGTACCTATAGGTAGGTACTTAGATTGCAATAAAAAGGATTGGCTGATTTGACTAATTCAGCTAACAATGCAAAGAAGAAAATAGATCCGTTATAATAAATTTTCCTATTAGATTCTTGTAAGATTCTAATAGTGACTAACAGGATTATCCAGCTGTAATGCAGAATCTGTCAGTTTCTTAGAAAATATAAATATAAGTAATGCTAGATAAATAGAACACAGACCCGTTGGTAAGCTCGAATTAATTAATTTAAAGATGATCAAATTCTATGTGATATCTATTCGTAATATCCAGCTCATAGATGTTATGAATAAAAGCATCAAATAAACGAAGCACTTAAATTGAATAATATAAAAAACTTAGATAATAATATATTTTTATACCTAACACTAACTAATGCATTCGATCGATAATATTAGATGGAATAATAATTAAAATGTAGGCACCGCCTCCACACATTTCATCTGAAGCGAACAGGGAGGCTGAACTTTCTAAATACCCTTTCACACCCTCCGGAATGACTTTAGATGTTAATCTATTTTAACAAACAGGAAATTAATGTATAAATGAATTGAACATTGTTCATCATCTTATATATTGTGCCCAGCTGATAGCTGCTATTATACTAGTAAGCTATAGTTAATCTTTACATAATTTGTGTAGGTTATTTATATTTATATTTTTTTAAATATGCGTTTACAATTAATTCACGATTTCCTAGATAAACAGTTTTTGGGAGTATTTTGTAGTTTTAAATGACACAATATAAAGAGTCACAACATATTCGGAATTTCCTATTTTAATGTTCTTATTTTAATATTTCATACTCTTAGTTTTTTTTTAAATTAGAATAACGCATTGAAATTAGATATTTTGCTCCTAACAATGTAATAAAATGTCAAAACTATTCACGATTTACGTTTCGAACTAAACCTTTTCCAGCGCAACCTACAAATTGCCAACTACATAAAGGTCCTAGCAAAGTTTCCAGAATTTTCTCAACGAACAGATAACTTGGAAGTTGGATTCTTACACGCGAGGGCACAGGAATAATGAGCAAACTACTTTCAAAGGACCTCCTTGGACATAGTCCCTGAATTTTAACTTGTTTTGTTGTCACACCTTGTAGTTTTGCACAAACGACATTTTATAAAGATGTACCTACGGAGCTTTCCTTTAATTTTAGTTTGTTGAAAATAGCGAGGAGTGTTAATATTTTCGGAGATAAGGAAAAGAAAAACTATATAATGTAGATAAGTTTTGTGTGAAATAAATAAATAAAAATAAAATAAAAAATAATTAATTTTTCTTCCATATCGTTGGACATTTGAATTTATTTAAAACAATTATAATGTATTTTTATTACCTACCTTAAAATTGTGAAACAATGAGTTTTGGAACGCATTAAGATTTAACCTTATTAAATCTTCGTTTGAAATAAATAAAAAGAATTCTTATTTTTCTTACAATTTCTTTAGAACGTTCAAATAAGTAACATAAAATTTCATACGAATCCTTATCTCCTTATCAATAGGAGTACCTACATACCTCACTCGGCATTAAACAAGAAATCTCACTTGCTAAATCACACCCGCAATAATAAGAGGGTCTAAAATTCATACCGTAGACACCTAATGCAAATAATAATAGCCCTTTTTCGACCCCCATCGCTGGGAGTGGGTGGAGTGAGCGAGAGGTGAGAATGTGAAAGAGATGCAAGATACTAATGGATGGACACCTTGGACGAGACAAATGGCGTCATTCTGTACTTAAAACTATAAGATACGACGACTGTTCTGATATCTAGCGTAGATTAGTTACCTTAGGAATTAATAATTTTTTTCGTTGAAGTTTGCGAAAAAATTCATTAAGTATAAATAGATTGTAGTAGGTAGGTAGGTACCTACTTAGGTATTGATTTCCATGAACATGATAAAGAATTCCATTTATTTCTATTTTCGCTTATTATTATGATTATGACAAATTTTTCTGTCTTTTTAAACTTTGTCGATTATTTATCAAAATCAATGCCAATTATCGTTGTAATTTTATAACTCAAGAACGGCTGGCCCAGGGAAAGTTTAAAAGGAACGAAAGCATCTGAATTAAACGGGAAAAGCCGCGAGCACTTCATATAATTATAAAGAATTCTCACTGGTTCGCTGAAAAGTTATTTCAAAATCTTGTATTTTTTTCCTACTACTTACCTACCTACATAAGAATAACATAACAATATACAATTTTTGTAGGAATCTGCCAATAAAGGCGCGTCTACGGACGTGGTACAAATAGCGGCCATGATTAATGTGGCCTACATGATGGAGGTGTTGAGTCTACATGATTTTATTTCCGTTACAAAACTTGACTGATGGACCTTCGCTCGGCACATGAAAATAATAGTAGTGAATTTGTTACTTATGCAAATAATAGTTGATTTTTTAATTTTTACGAGTATAGAATGAACACCGAACAAAGAAGCACATAAGATATAATATTAATAAGAGGGGTTTTGAAATTTTTGGCAAATACTCGTAAATATTTTCATTTCATTTCATTTGTTTGTATTATAGGAATATCCAGCATGTTGATTGTTTTCATAGCCGTTTAATTCTGAATATTTATATTGCATACGGTTAAGTTACGTGTGAATAATAATTTATTGAAAAACGACGGAACGAAGAATGGGTTTCAAACGTTCGACTAAAAACTATACCTGCTTAATAAAACGTCCCTTGATATTTAATATAACTAAAACCATTACAGAAAATCTACGAGTAAAACCAGGCGTTAATATATCTGTATATCATACCCTGAATAAAACATAGTATAGCTACAAGCAGTAACGCACAATGCCACGTATTAATCATGCGATACAGGAACGGTCGCTCGTTAATCATTGGCGGTCCGCCCGCCCGCAATCTGAACGCAGCGTGTGTACCAGCCCTTTTTGTTAATTAATCTGCTTGTGTTTATGTGTTTGTTATGTACCGTTTAGTTTGTACTATGTGTTGAAATGTTTTTTAAAGCTATAGATGTACAGTCAAGGTAATAAATGGTACGAGTACCTACGCCACATATTTACAAAATGTTTTCAGGGCCCTGTTATAAATATCCCGTTAAAGTATTAACCAATTTCAATCTTTGAGCTCTGCGGCGCAACGGACGAAGGGTTAAAAAATTGTTGGAATTGAAAATATTTGTATTATGTACCTATATAAGTAAATAAATTTAGAACACCCAAGAGAAGCTTCGAGCTTACCACGGACCTAGATTCCTGCTGTGTAAATTGTCCAGCGATATTTATATATTTGTTATTAATTATACCTAATGCTTCTGCCTATTAATTACAAGCCAAACGTTTTGTCAATTAACACCTCAAACAGTTCATATTATAATTCGAACAAGAATCAGTTAAACATTTGGTACTTTTCATGTATCTTTTCTTTACTTTAATTCATTAAAAACAAAACCTTCCCGTTTTAAACCTCTCAAGAACAGCACTACGATTGCATTCCTAATTCGTACATACCTACCTCCGGGTGTGGGGTGGAGGAGTCCCCCTGGAGAATTTGGTTGACATTCCGCCTGGTCATTCCCGCTCATAATTTCTGGTACATGTATGTGGAAATGTTTTTAGAGTTTTCGTAATAGCGTTAATGGAGGAAAGAGTTGTGTTCGTGTATGTACTTGCTTGTAATTATTCGTTTTAGAGCAGCTAAATTGGGAAGAATATAGTAGTGGGACGTTATAAAGTCATGATGATGTTGTACCTATAAGTGATCAATAAATAATTGTGTAGAGTATTTATCTTATTACTATGTATTTTATTTTATAATATGAACTTATTAAGTGTTTGCTATGAATGATAATTTTATTTTTGTGCTTTGTAATTATAATTTATGATGTTACTTAATTATATCCTAGCTCCACATGACTATAATTTATCTAGGTATACCTATATCTTTTAATTTAAACTTTAAATAACATAAAATGCAGACGGAACGAACAGTTCATTAGATATAATGATTCTATTTTCAAATTAATTTCTTACTTTTAAAAACAGAAGCAGATATTCTAGAACTCCAATAAGAAAATTAAATACTCTCTCTAGAAACAAAGGCATTCCCACGTAAAAACATTGACCAATAAGAATCCTCCATGAGTTAGCTAAATGTAGCGAGCCACCTTCTAATGGCACAATTCTCTTGGAATTTTGATGTGCACTATTCCGCATGGTCATTGCCCGTTTTCACAATTTCGCTTGTACAGGCAAAAGGCAGGTTTCCTAACATGGAGAAGGACTTTTAACAAAATATTTTTTCTTGAGATTTATTGTAATAATTCCGAGTGGTTCTGGCTGACCTAAGAATACATAATAGTCGATAGTTATTTATTGTTATTATTTGTTATGTAATTATACATTAGGTATATTAAAAAATATATAAAATCTAGATGGTAAAGTGACCAGAATGACATGATGACACAGCATTGACACGTAGAATGACAATGCTAATTAATAAATAAATAACGCCCCGTGTAGCCCCGTGGAAAGCTCAAAATTTATAAATTGGTTGACGGAAATAGAAGCCAGCACTTTTATTACCTACCTATGGACGTGAGGATTTTACCTACATTAATTTTATTCTTATTGGCCCACGCAAAAGCCGTGTGGTAGTAAGTTCCATAAGTTTGCAGGACATGTTTCTTCACGGTGTTTCCCTTCACAGTTAAACACTTGTTTAAAAGGGCACATAAATTGTTTTCAAGACGTAGAGGTTCGCGGCGGGGTTTGATCCCACGACCTTTGGAATGCAAGTAAAGTGCCAAAGAAAGCCAAAACGGCTTTTGTTGTGGACCCGTATTCTTGATGAAAACGCCGTCTCCACACTCCCAAATGAAGATATTTGCAGAATGTGGGTGTTCACTTGATATTTTACGCGACTCGTTTTAATAGGCACTAACACTAAAATGAATAATTAAACAATGTTATTCCGTAAGTTTGCATACGAGGGAATTACATTTTAATGTGCTGAGTACACAATGTGATAACGCGAATGTACCAAAGACTCTATATAGAGGTTTTAGTTTTTATTACCGCAATTAAACAATAATATTTATTCCTTACAGTGTGGCGCAAGTCTACGAATAGTACATCTCTTACCACGGGTTTCACCCAAATGATATAAGTTCTGTATACGTTATTTACCATATTAGTGCGATCACCAACCCCGCTGGTAAACTTTTGTGAAGATACTAATATCCCAGCTGAACAGATAGTACATAGGAAATTTTTAATTTGATCGATAAAAGTAATTTTAATTATATAGTTTATGTTGTTCTTTAGGCACATGATATTTCATGCAAATTTCATAAAGAAATATTTGTACCAGAACGTTTCCAAAATGAACACGTACTTTAAATTCTCTTCAATACCAAATCCCCCCAACAAATCCCCTCTCCAATTCACTGCGTTTCCCAAATTAGTGCGAACGGAACATTCGTCCAGACTAATTACATTAAAATCACCGACACTCGCACTAAATCACAGTACCTATTACCTCAGCCTCATCCTCACCTACAAATGTATAAATATTCTAAATATACAGAAATTTCCACGCAAATTCGAATCAGCAACCGCCAGGGGAATTTACGGAAAATTTCACCGAATTTCGTCAATTTCGTTGTTGGTAGGGGTCGTTTTGGCGTGGTCGCGTTTTGTTATAGGATGTTTTGGTGTGGGGTGGGTGCTCACAATCCTTTCTGTTAAACTATTCTCTTTGAATAATTGCTGCATGCTCCTGAAGGGTTGGGTAGGTATTCATGGTGCCGCGTGGTCGGGCTCGCTACATGGCGGTCAATGTGCATTTTGAGCCTTGTTGTTGAAAATAATTGTATATCTAAAAATTTCTGCCGCTAACCATACCTAATAGCAGCTAGGTTGTATTTCTGTAAGTTTGTTAGTATTATTTTCGCTTAGACTGAAACAAATAGGACAAATTTTAAATAATGTATTTTAGTTAAATCTTTTATTATCACTTCGTAGATGGTAACTACTCATGATTTAAACATTTTCAGTCTCTACACAAATTGGGGGTTATTTTTTTTATTTATGAGTATGAAATGTAGATCATTCTAATATATAAATAATATAAAACCATAAAACATAACTTAAATAAAATATTATTTTCAATTCATCAAAAACGTACTACAATAGTCCGAAGCATGAATTTGCCATTCGTAAGACTAGAAGCTAGAGCTAGACAGAACTTCTAAGCCTGAGGGGATACATACGACCGTATGCTCAACAATAAATTTAACGGATGTCCGTTGCATTATTGCTTCAAATTTCGAACAAAGATTTCTTGTTCTTTTTTGAAAACAATTGTTAAAAAATATTCTTATTTATTTAACTTACCTATTGTTAAAAAAATATTTTAACACATTCTTTTTTCATATTAGAATAAATCTAAATAAATATTTTATGATTGAACACAATCCACAGCCCATATAAAATTATAAATTATTCTAATGACTTATTATAATATACATATAATTATTATTACAAACTTAATACTCGAAATAATACTGTCGTAGTAGGTATTGTTGTTACCTACCTTAATTGTTTATGATAAAAGTTCATTTATCATCACAAACATGCCTTAAGAAAAATGTGGAAAAAAAAATTACAACCCTTCATCATTAGTATGTACCCCAGTGGTAATACATGAGGTCATGACATCTCACTGAGATGATCTCAAAACATGTCGGGTCCGGTCACTACGGTCAGGTGGTGAAAGGTCAGATTAGGGATGCTGTAAAGCGAGAGATAAAGGCTAATATGCCGGTCAAAGTGATTATAGTTTATGGGTTATGAAAAAAGGGTTAAAATAGGGTAACTCCAAAAATTATATTTAGCACCCTTATGCGACGTTAATTTATTTTTTTATATATTAATATCTATTTTCTTTATTTACAGAGCGAGATAGTTTGGGGTGAAATCAAATGCAGAATACGGTTCGGCACGTCGACGTCAAACATGGTTGGATGACTTGGTCAAAGTCATAATATCCTCGTCAGAAGCGGCGTTTTAAATAAAGACCAAAATTAATTGTAAGTGAAGGAATTATAAATAATATAAAATTTATGGGTTAAACTGATACACCACATTGTTCATAAGATTTATAAGAGAAGTCTACTTGTCTATGACTGTTTAACCAAGTAGGTATGGCTGAAATTACGTCGATGATAAAAGGCAAAGGTATAAATTGAACACAGGTATTTAAAATTAATATAATACTAACTAGTTCAGAGAATTTATCTTAAAGTTGTAGGAAAGATTAAAAATGTCTGACCATTTTTCATGACGCAAAATCCAGTCTGGCAATGCAGAGTCGAATTTGAAACATTATAAAGTAGGTTAATAAATAATAATAGGTTGATTAATTTCAACAACATTTTATTTTACCGATTTACTGCAATAGTAACTTCGCTATATTCTTATAAAAAACTAAAACTAGACATATTACCAGTAGTGTCGGAATCAAATTTATGATAATTTTTTCAAAGCGGTTTCCGCCCTAAGTTTAAAAAAAATATTTTTTTTGTTGTTATATATATAAATATTAAATAAATAATAGATACCTTCTGCTGAATCCATACTATATAATTCCTATTTGATAAGATTTCAATCACAATAAAAAGTGCATAGAAAAAAGAAAAAAATGTACCAGAACAAAAAAACTTCAAAACAAGTTCAATCACATCATCTTTCCTTTGTCTAAACTATCTCCAGAATCGGAACAAAGTTTCAAAACACTAACGACCGCCAAACCAAAGTTGGAAACTAAATTCGTCCCTGCGCGTTGGTCGAAGCACCACCCCCCTACGAATTAATTGCAATCAAAAGGAAGGACACGACAGTAGTGTGTCCACCCCTTAAGTTCGCGAGCCATGTTGAAAATTTGCCCGAATGCGTTGGTGTGAGTGAGTGTACGCAATGGCTTTTGCGTTTTGTGTCTGTGTGCGTTTGTAGTGATACCTATTTGGTTAGATAGTTCGGCTACGCAGTTAGTGTCTACTTGCTCTGGAAACGGAACTAATAGGGATATGAATGCAAATTGAGATCTTTTGTTCCAAATATGAATTATTATTGTGATTTTACAAATCATTCCTAAAGATACGCATGGAGGTTTCATAGACACATGTCGGTACTTCGAGATGAATACTATTTTGTTACAAAATCTTTTGTAGCTTAATAACGTCTAATTTGTTTTTTTTTTTTTTTTTGCTTTACGTTAGGTTTTTATTTTCAGTGTAGCGTCCTACAAAAAAACAAACTATCATAAAAAATTGCTTTAACGGGGAAGGCAAACATCGCGAGGAAACAGGCATGTTCTCAGAACTTTGAAGATTTTATGTGGACGTGAGGTTTTATCAAGAATTAGGTCTTATCAAGAGAGATGTCCCTGTGTCCAATGACAACGTAAATAGAGATGGTTATTATAGCGTCTTACAAATAGTGACCGGTTTTTATGAAGGTAACCGATTCCCGCGTATCTTGGTCAAAACTAAACCTTCTTTGTTTAAAAACTCGTACTTCTGCGTGCAACCTAAAGAAAATATTTCTTACCTTTGAGCAGGATCGTTGGAAAAATCAATGGCTTATATTTGAGTTCGAATAGAAGTTGCCGATCGCAAGCCAGTCGGACCCATTAGCAAATATCTAGAAAGCACACCTCTCATACACAATTCTACGAAACTAAATTAATATTTCAGAGTTGGGTGAAACTTGGGGTCCTTTCTAAACAGCCCTTGGTCTTCTAAAGTTATTCCAACTTGAACCCAAGTTCCTTGCTCAGGGAACAGAGTAAAGATTACTTTGTAAGGATGGGGCGGGCCTTATCTTAAGTTTGTTAGTTTATACTTTTTGATAATAAATGGTGTTTGTGTTGTCCAAATCTGTACGGTTCATTTGGTTTCATGGCACGCTTGGGGCTCCCAACTTTTTGGTTTTGCAATTGTTGTCGGCTGTTGAAGAAGTTTTATGCATTTTATGTCGGTTTTATTGCTGGGCAGAGAAGGACGTTGTTTGCCGTTGTTGAGGTTCTTAAGTAATTTTAAAGAGTTTCATAAAAAAAAAACTTTACATAACTACATTAAAAAATATTATTGTAAAGAATTTAGAAAAACTTTGTAGCCACATAACTTTCATAGGCAGGGATCCGTAGTACATGAAAATCAAGTGATTACTAACAAGCTAATTTTTGGTGAGTAGCTTCGTTTCGATGAGACGTCCAAAGATATCCTATACCCAACTCTCGATTGTGGTAGCTAACAGAGATATCAAGGATTAAAAAAATCAAGGATGTAAAACCGGGATAACGGACCACGAAATTTGTAGGACAATATGTTATATCTCAAGATAATTATCTAAATTATATAAAAACATGTTTGTCCTACAAAACCTATGGTTTGATCAATAAGAGTCCGCCATTTCGAAAATGTATCGAAAACGAGGTCAATTTAAACGATTACTATGATTACTAACCAGCTGATTTTTTGTTGTATACTTAATTAATATATATAAAATCTAACGGACATATTGTCCGACAAATTTCGTGGTCCGTTATCCCGGTTTTACATCCTTGATTTTTTTAATCCTTGATATCTCTGTTAGCTACCACAATCGAGAGTTGGGTATAGGATATCTTTGGACGTCTCATCGAAACGAAGCTACTCACCAAAAATTAGCTTGTTAGTAATCAATTTATTTTCATGTACTACGGATCCCGGACTATCAATATTTCTTTGACTAAACGCGAATTTACTTAGGTAAGTAACTAATCTTATACGACTAAAATAGGCTTTTAAATAACAGAAAAAGTAACAAAAAAATTGAGCCTTTCATTATTCCGAATAATCTGCGAAAGGTTATACCTACCTACTAGAAACCAATAATACTATGATAGGTATTCTATTCCATAATGCAATCATAATATTAGCAATTAAACTTTCCGTTTACCAAAGCACTCAATCAAATCAAACTACTCAAGATAAATATTTCAATAGTTATCTAACAACAATAACTAAATGAAGTACACTCGATGTCAAAAGTGATAAATCAGTACAGTCACGTACATAAACAAATAGGTGTAATCTGGTTCGGCATATTGTTAGTTACGATATTATCTTTCTGCCCGCTTAACATGAACTGATGCGGTTCTATTTAATAGTAGGGTGACATAAAATTAGTGAACCCGACGACATAAAATGAATCCATTTTCCTATTCATAATTTAAATGTATTATTCCTAATAATGATACCTACGTTGTGTTTTAACATGATGACAAAAACCATTGAACAAAATTATGGTACCACTATGTTGTAAAATTTTTTGGTTCTTATTTCAACAAGATGAATGAGTTCATTACCGTTTAATTTCTCAGCTGTTAGCAGTGTTGAAAACAACAAGATCGGAAGACACACGAAATATTAAACATTTTCAATGTAATTTAAGTAGGTATTCGTATAATATTTGAGAAGAAATTTAGTTTAAATAAGTTCTTGGGGGGACCACGAGTCTCTCGTGAAATTTATTATTTCCAAATTATTTTGCCAATATCCTTACTAATGCGTGTAAGCAGTCACCCTTTTCCGTATACGAGGCAAAGTCGAGCAACCAACGAGATTTTGACCAATTTATAGCGTGCCAAGTGGAAAGATAAGATAATACGGCTTAGGCAGGGGTTTGTATTGGCGAACTAATTTTGCATACTGAAGTACACACTAGTCCTTATTCGAGTGCACTTGACTGTACGTTAATTCCGGTAGATGTCTCGTTTTCATCGCATTTACATTACGAGGGGATGACTATGAATAATATAGGTATAGGTACTTACCTACCTGCTTCGGCCCTTATAACTTTAGTTTATGCTTGTGACTGTACCTACCTACAGAAAATTTCAATAAAAACAATTTTAAAACTCATGTTGTTTCTGATAAACTTATATTTCACTTTAATTTATATTTCACTTAAGTACATTTTAGTAGTCGTGGACTAATATAAATTTACATACCTATTATTTGTAAAAATGCAGATAGCAAAAACTAAAAACTGTATTCCGTAATCACTCACAAGTAATCATACTTTTCGGGATTGATTAAGAAATCAATTTTATTTTAATTTGCACTAACCAATCAAGTATTTCAGACTCGCCATTATTAAAATAATAATAATCTTCATCATTATTATAGGTAGCCCCACTTTTGACAGAGGATGCCTATGTCCTCAGAGCTACTTCTGTTTGAGATAGAATACACCCATTCAGCAGTCACTCAGGCAATCCCCTGTCCATTTCGTTCTTGGACTACACTGCACTACCCACTGGACCATTTCCGTAATTTAAATACTCAAACGTAAATAAAGCTATAAAAGCTGCAATATAAAAGGCGATTAGCATACAAACATCCAGCGTAATTAAAGCGAACCTTTCAACATACCTGTTTATATAGCGCCCTAATGACTACGGCTCGGCCAAAGGGTGTCCGGCATAGGACGAAAATTTCCTAAAGGGTTTACCCCAAAACGGGGCTGAGGCGATAATTAATGTCTTAAAACGACTGTACTTTCACCGCACCGCACATCGGAATTTAGACTCAAAACGGTCGGATTAAGACTGAAATTAAAGTGCGTTTTACAGTCACGTTTGGTCCAATTTTATAGTCTGGGGTGGGAAATAATAAGAGGACCGAACATACAAAGTTGGCTGATGAATGACACTCAGAGGGCCCATTGCCCTTCGGAGGTTTTAAGTGGGTTGGGATAAGAAATGTCGGATATCCAGTGAAATATTTCGCGTTAGTTTGTTTGTTTATGGTGATTATGTGAGTAATTAAAGTTTGTATGGGCGGTTTGAGAGCTGTTGGATTAGTGATTATGAATTACTGTTTAGGTTTATCTGGTACATATGGATTTCTATGGCGCCCTTGTGAATAATTTCGTACACAGCTTAAGAAAACTTATGCCTATAAAATATCATGATAGCATCCTTCCTCGTCATATAAAATTATCAATTAATATTTTTTTAACTTTCTTTTTCATAAGAACTAAGATCATGGATAAATAATAAGGTTTTTTATTGATTAGAGACAAATTTCCTTCTTAGTATTCTCGCACAAATTAAATACTAAATTGTGCCTTCATCGTGTTAACATAATTATTTGGTAAAACGTAGAGGCAAACGTACGCATACACGCACATACACTTCACGTACCTACACGCACGTATAGTAAAACCTACCTACGTACCGTTACGTCAGAGTTTCGTCACTCGACACATCAGCCTGAAGAATAAATGATTCATCTCACCCCCATCAGCGGGATGACTTGCAGTATCACGCCATGTGCTAAGGGTGCGGATTAGAGACGCTAATTATCTCTTAGGGAGGGGTTCGGACAGACGAAAATTGTGACGATGGAATGGATCTGTAAAAATTCTATGGCTTCAAGTACCACAGGAATATCCTACATTCAAATTGTTACTTTGTTAGGAAAAAATGGTAGTCTTTGCCCAACAGTTGTACAGTAGGTACGGCTAATAATACCTAATAAATTATTAACTCGTAGAAATTATTATTATAGTTCTTGTATGTGAATATCTAGGTGACAATATAAATAAGGTATATAAATAAAACTAGCTGACCCGCCGAAAGCTTGGCTTTTAAGTTATCCAAACCATAAAGCTACCTAATGAGTATAATAACGATTTTTTTTCTAAATAGCTACCTACTTTGTGTACTTCAATACAATAACAACATTACTGTTATAAGCGCCTACGTTTTCTCAATTAAAATTTTGTAGTCAAAAATATTCTTAATTTTTTGATAATTTATTTTACGACGACCTCTGTGGCGCAGCGGGCGAAGGTCCGCCTGCGACGCAAGAGGTTGCGGGTTCGATTCCCGCCTCGGAACAACAATTTGTATGATCTGCAAACATTTGTTCCGGGTGTCTGGGTGTTATATATGTATAATAAAAAATATTTATCTATGTATGTATATTATATTAAGTATATCAGAAATCTAGCACCCGTAACACAAGCTTCGAGCTTACCACGGGGCTAGATGTCGCTGTGTAAAATTGTCCAGTAATATTTATTTATTTATATCAATATTTATAGTTAGTTAATTTTCGCTCCTCCCCGAATCCTTCGAATCACAGAATGTAGTCCCATCCCTATTCTATCAGCCCTTTGATTATGATGTAAGTTTTACTAATGGCTTGTTACTGCCTTAATATGAAACATGACACCAAAAGGGACTACTTTTACGACGTCTCCTGTTAAAGTTTGCTGTACTTCACAAAACAGTATTTTTTCGATACAATGAAAATATAATAAATTTATCATTACCTAATCAATAATATAACTTTTCTAAACAGTTGTTATAATCGAAAAAATACAAATACACATTTATAATTAAAATTCATGTTATTTTGTACCACAAATGAATTCATGTTGTAGCAAATTTATCAATACCTTATTGGACATTTTAAATTCTCATATACCTACTCGTACGAGTATATTGCTCTACATTCACTAATTTACTCTCCTCTTTGAAACGGATAGTCTTGAAACTCAGTTTCGGTGAAAATTTATTAGTGATAATATTATTATGTAGTGCTAGTTCCCGAAAATTAACATAAAATAAATAAATAAACTATCAAATAAATGAATAAAAATATATAAAAACAATGACTACATAAAAAAAATGTGTCACTTTCTTTTACCTTATCGTTATTAATATTTTTACTAATATTTATTTTATCATTAACCAATTTTTTTATTTTTTTTTATTTTTAGTGTTAGCTGTAACAATTCTTATCAAATTCTTAATATGGTAATATTTATGCTTTACATAAGCGTTTGTAAAATGGATGTATAGATGTGTAAAAATACTAAACCATAAACCCAAATAACCACATTACAATTTAACTGCTCTCCAGCATTGCGGGTAGATTAACAAATCCCAATCACGGGAGATTCGCACATTCATACCAAAGTTTTCCACCCTGAAGCGAGACAAAACATACAATGTTTTAGCGCGAGTGAGGAGGATGGTTAGTTATAAGTGGGGGTAGCCTACATGGGTCTGACATAATGATATATTAATTTCTGTCGCGGGCTCCTATTGTTTTGTTAGGTATTTACGTGACGTATGGTCATTACGTTTTCATAGTTTCATAAAGATGTATGGAGCTTTGTGCGTTTAATGTTCGAAATAATGGCTGGGAGATAATTTACGTTGTTTATTGGCGGCATTGTTGAGTCGTCTTTTTTGGACATTATCTTGGTGATAAAGATTTATTCAAAAATACAATCCATCTTATAATTTTGACACATAGTAATTTTTTTTACTGTCACAATAATTTTATAAGTAATCTTATATATAAAAGAAAGTCGTATAAGTTACTTCACTTATAACTAAAGAACGGCTGAACCGATTTAGCTGAAAATTGGCAGGGAGGTAGTTTAGAGCCAGGAGAAGGACATAGGATAGTTTTTTACCGCATATAACGCAGGCGAAGCCGCGGGCGGAAAGCTAGTATTTTATAAAATCTTTGGAACAAATTTTTTTTAGGAAAAAGACACTTACGTAATCAACTAAATAAGATTAATTTTAAATGAATTATTAGAATTATTCAAAAGAGCACAATATGTCGTAAGTATGTACATGTACAACCTAAGTACCTACCTACAGCCAGCATAAAAAGTTACCTGTACGATACATGAAAAATGTTTAATCATTGCGACGCACGCTGTATCTACACCAGTTTCACCTACTAAACCAGTCACAGAACCGTCGTCAAAGGCCATCCGAGATTGGCCACACAACTATTGTTCAACGCAGACGTGCACTTCACATCTGAGGCTAATTTCCGCGGCTCCGTCAGTGCAAAGAAAAATACCCTTATGCTGACGGTACAAAGAAAAATACGCTAATTAAAAAGTGACTCGTCACAAAGTGTTGAGCGGCGCTTTGTGCTTTTCGTTTGGGTTAGAGATGCGATGACGTTTTGGTATAACGCATGGAAGTTAGGATTTAGCGTTCTTTTAGTATGTTTTTTGGTGCCGTAAAAGGTATTGGGTAGGTATTTTGCTCTTTCGATTTATATAAAAAAATCTTAATATTTAAATTTACATTTAGATAAGGCGGAACTAGAGCATTCAAAAGAACGTACACCAACGTACAGCGTGTATTAAAAATATAAATTATCCCTAAAAAAAAATCTTAAGTTTATATTAAAAAGGTAGGTAGGTACCTAAATATCGTCGAGGCTCAAAATGTTTACCCCTAACATATAAATGTCATTACAACTAAACTTTTCTCTAAAGAAAAATACATTCCAAGAAAGAAACATCATAATTCACTTTTCCATACATTCTTCTAACATAATACATTGACGTAAACAGCTACAATAAAATAGACTTGATAAAACACCGAGTCTGAAGGAAATGATGCAAGAAGACTTAATGAGCTGATTCGAGTGCATTGAAAGGCTCATAGTGCGGGATCCCGTGGGCAGAATACTCAATAAATTGGTCTTACTCTGTGTACCACAAGATTTAGTAATTAATAAATAAATAAAGTAAATAATTTGAGTAGATAATTCTTAATTTAAAACGCTACACGCGTTGGCCAAGTTCCTACGGGTTGATTAATGTTACATGTTCTTCAAACATGCCGGTTTCATTATAATTTTTATGGTTTAAAGCGCGTAGGTACCTTTTCAATAAGAAAAATTAAGTAATATTAAACAGGCCCACGACACATCCGACCCAAATCGAATGTGCACCCACTTAGCCAATTTCTACGCCTTTTTATTAAATAATTTATATAAAATAAATACAACATATTACTCATGTATGGTTATCAATATCAAAACTAAAATATCTCTAGATACTAAATATCTATAGATCTATGTAAAACCCAAAATGTATGAATAAATGAATTATGTTAAAACAACAAAAACAAAAGTTAACTCTCTCCGCAAGTCAACCTCTGGATTCCATACTATCATGTCAATGCGAGCAGCAACAAAGGCCTTTACATTATGGTTTTTCAAAGGAAAAAATGGAACGTAGTTGCCTTTTTGCTTATAAAGTTGTGAGGCGTTCTAATTTTAAATAGTTATCATTTTAAAATGCTGGCTGGAAATTTTTTGTTGTTGTTATTTTTAATGTGGGCTGGTTTTTAGAGCTCAGATTGAATTATTCTTATTCATACAATAACTGTTATTCTGTTGTGATACTATTTACATATCGTCATTATTGTCCAATAGAAAGTTTCATTTGATCAACGCGGACCAACGAATTTATTTAAATCATGAGATTTTTTTATAAGTAGGTATTTGTCTCAATCGCCATGTCATAATAAATAAGGCCGTAATTTTTTTTAATATAAATTCTAGGGTCCGCTTTACTTAATTGATGTACCTATATAATATTATTTTATATCTCCTTGATTTCTGTATTCGAAAACAAGTGGTGCGTGTTGTAACAAAATATGGAAAAGTTACTGCTACCATTAATAAAAAATGCCATTAGGTATTAATGAATGGTAGAAAAGTATTAAAATACGTCTTTACGATTGTTTCAGGTTCTTAATGCTGTGGATGTGAACTGTATCAAGAATTAAAAGCCTTTTAATGACGGCGAGCGACCTGAGCCTTCGACTTTGGATGCGGTCATGCAACATAGAAGCATGAAAATTCCCTGCGAATAATAATGTCAACTTTTTGTCACGTTTGGACATTTTGAAAATAGATAAAATTAAAATGATTTGATTTTTATTAAAATCTATTAAGTATTTAAATAATAAATCATGTTAAAAATTATATAATAAGATGCATGTTGGTCATACCAGTAAAATTTAAACCCTAATATCTATTAATAAAAAAGTTTGGTTCATTATTGCATAACATCGTCCCCTATAAGTGCTGTTCTTAAAACCATACGTGGTTTTATCGACGACGAGCGCTCAACCGAACAGAATGGAACACTTTCCGATGACTGTTTTAAATATTCAAACGTGGAACGTGTATGGAATTACAGTTTTTATGTATTGTTTCTGTCTCAAACAATATAAAAGCTATAGATTCTAAGCCGTGCCGTTTGTCGTGTGCGTTTGTCTTAGAAAAAGAAAATCATCACCTCTACATACACGCAAAACTTTATGTATTAATCCACTAGAAAGTACTTAGACACCCAATTATTCCAACATGTCCTTTTATTATCCTAACAAACATGAATGGTACCTAATTAGTTCCTCTTTAAACCGTCAAAGGCTGTTGAACAATGCGACACTAGCGCACCTAGCGGCAGAGATTGGTTGATAGTTTACGTCGCAAATTATCACTTAAACATAGTCATTTTTTTTCTTGTGTTCTATAATGTAATTTAAAATAATAAGTACTTGTACAATTTAGGAACTGTATCTAACTTTAAGCAAACTAATCAATTATCAAGTTCTTTAAATTTGCAACATTATATAACTTTGATATACCTACCTACATTGTATATTTTTGAGAGATCTTTAATTGTATTATTGAAACTATTATATAGCTTTGGAATATATAATAATATGTACTGGTGATCACAGCCCGTTGTAAGCCAGAAACGCGTGTTACAGACTAATAGGTTACTTTAAAATACTACTAAAATAAAGCTTATTTTTCCATCCTAAGTGACAGAACATTCTTTAATTGGCGTTGGTGTGATCCCACAATTGAGGGGAACGCGATAAAAACGTACAATCAATCAAAAGTGGCAACCAGTACCCACTTGGTGTTGCCAGCTCTAATTAAGGCTTTGCGATGCCAATTATCTGTTTAGCGTTTCTCTGTTTAGCGTTTGTGGACTACGAGAAAGCCTTTGATTCGATCGAAACATGGGCAGTGCTTGAGTCACTCCAGCGGGGCCGTATTGACTATCGGTATATCGAAGTGTTGAAGTGTTTGTATAGAAACGCCACCATGTCCGTCCGAGTACAAGAACAGAGTTCGGAGGCTATTCCCTTAAAAAGGGGCGTAAGACAGGGAGACGTTTTGTCTCCGAAACTGTTTACTGCCTCTTTGGAAGACGCCTTCAAACTTCTGGATTGGAAAGGATTGGGCATCAATATCAACGGCGAATACATCACTCACCTTCGATTCGCAGACGATATCGTAGTCATGGCAAACTCGATGGAAGAACTCGGCACAATGCTCGAAGGCCTCAATCGAGTCTCCCAACGGGTTGGTCTCAAAATGAACATGGATAAGACGAAAGTCATGTCCAATGTTCATGTAGAGCCTTCCCCTGTTATGGTTGAGAACTCGGCTCTTGAAGTTGTTGACGCGTATGTATACCTAGGACAGACAATCCAATTAGGTAGGTCCAACTTTGAGAAGGAGGTCACTCGTCGAATCCAGCTCGGATGGGCAGCGTTCGGGAAACTTCGCAGCGTCTTTTCGTCCAAAATACCTCAGTGCCTCAAGACAAAAGTCTTCAATCAGTGTGTGTTGCCAGTGATGACATACGGATCCGAAACGTGGTGCTTCACTATCGGCCTCATCAACAGACTCAGAGTCGCTCAAAGGGCTATGGAGAGGGCTATGCTCGGGGTTTCCCTACGGGATCGAATCAGAAACGAGGAGATCCGTAGGAGAACGCGGGTCACCGACATAGCCCAACGGATTAGCTCTTTGAAGTGGCAATGGGCAGGCCATATAGCGAGGAGAACAGATGGCCGATGGGGCCGAAAAGTCCTCGAGTGGAGACCACGGATCGGGAAACGCAGCGTTGGGCGTCCACCGACAAGGTGGACTGATGACTTGGTGAAGACGGTCGGCTCGCGGTGGATGCAGGCTGCGAGCGACCGTAATGACTGGAAGTCATATAGGGAGGCCTATGTCCAGCAGTGGACGTCCAATGGCTGATGATGATGATGCCAATTATAGTTTTGTTACAATTTGATAGGTATTAATTTTCATACAAGTTGTCAGAAATATTTATTTACGTTAAGAAAATTCTAGCATTCAAAAAAAATGGAGAGGCATTCTAGTCATCTAGTTGTTGGTAACTTGGTCGCATATTAACTATCAACTTCTCAATCTTTACTCGTGAACTTGCTGGCAAATTACTTTTTACATTATTATTACAAAACCAACTTTTCGCAGTTCCATTACTGAAAATACTTTTACTTTAATATACATTTGTAAGTTTTTGGTAAGATCGTTTGAGTTAATGCAATTCTCTCGTTAATCTGCATAAATTAAAACACTATCTAGAATCAGGCTGTTGTGCACATTAAGTACAAATTTAGATTACAGAGTCTACGTCTCTGCCAAATGTTTTAACTCAAATCCTACGGCATAGACCGAGAGATGATGGTGAATTTAACTTGGTAGTTATAACTTTTAATAATAATCCGTACTATAATATTATAAATGCGAAAGTAACTCTGTCTGTCTGTCTGTCTGTTACGCTTTCCCGCCTAAACCTCTCAACCGATTTTGGTGAAATTTGGTACAGACAATCTTTAGACCCTGAGACAGAACATAGGCTACTTTATATTTCCACGCGGGCGAAGCCGCGGGCGGAAGCTAGTATGGGTAATAAAATACCTATCACTTATCTTTGAAAGTCAACATTCTCATATTGATTGTTGCGGCACTGCGTAGGTACAACTTGAATGAAATATTAAAACATTTCAAATTTTTTTTTTATATTTCCATAAAATCTTAAAGATACAGGAAAATCAACAATATAGAAATGACTGAAAAAAGAATACGAATGATTCTGCTAAGCCTAGAAATTGAACTTTTTGACTGTAATAATGAGATATAAAACAGAGAGTTAACTCTTAAACCCGCGAATGGTAAGCTAAGCTCGTATCTAAGTAACAGCTCAGACCGCGTCCGTTGGCCAATAGCGCCGCGAACGGTCGTTTGTATGGTAATACTGATTCCTGGTATATTCCGGAATAATTGTCGGTAAATAATGAGGAATTACGACTACTGGTAAATGATGATAACATGTACCTACAATATTCAGAACGGGATTAGGGATTTTATTTACTACTAGCTTTCCGCCCTGCGGCTTCGCCCGCGTTTTACACTTTCCCGCAATTTTCCTTGCTATATTATAGCCTATGTTACTCGGGGATAATGTAGCTTTCCAAAGGTAAAAGAATTTTTTTAATCGGTCCAGTAGTTTCGGAGCCTATTCATTACAAACAAACAAACAAACAAACAAATCTTTACTCTTTATAATAATTATATTAGTATAGACATGCAAAATGTAATTGATCACATTTGATAGCAACAAACATAATTCTAATAGGTATATAATAATGTGATATTTTGTTGTAATTTATAATTCAATAACGACGCAGCCGATTTAGGTGCTTTGGTTTTGAAATAGTCGTAGTGGCAGGAGAGGCTTACAAAGATGAGAAAAATAAGCTTTTCGCCTGCAACTTATTTCGGAAATAAGTTAATTTATTTTTCCGTCGTTAAAAAGTCTATCTATTATAAGGAAAATAATAATTGTAGGGTTTCATAAAAATCTATTCCTTAATTTCATAAAGAGTCACTAGACACACCTATTTAATAAATTAAAATTACTCAAATTTGACACATTAATAGATATAAGTAGGTAAAGAAACAAAGATGTTAATAGGTAGGTACCTACTTTAAATTATAAGCCACTTCCGTTATAAACCCTTTAAATGTATTCGGTAAGTCGTAGAAGAAAGGATTTCTAAGGATTAAGCATCAGCTGAGACTATCTGCGATCCTCAAATGGACAAAGACCGACCAAATCAGATAAATTACTTTGCAAATTTAGTTAATGGTAGTTCTGAGATTGAACACTTTGCTGTTCTGCTGAGCGGAAAGCTTCGGGAGCTTTGAATAATAAAAGTACCTATCTACCTACGTATGAAGTAATAAAATAATGCGTTTGGTTGATAATAAGTTTGTAATAAAGTAATGCGGTTCCTTACCTATGTAACTTATTTTAAACGCACATAATTAATAAAAAAGAAAAATTTAAGTTGCGCGGCGGGTTGAAGAACTCACGACCTTTAGAATAATTTTTACTATATTATGTTTATAAGTACCTATTTTATTTTAACCATATTATGTAGTAACTTCGCACATGGCAGAGAATTTTAAATAAATGTATTTTAATTATAGTATTGTGGTTTATAAATCTTTGAGCCAACACGACCTTCCAACTGCTGCTGTACAATAAACCGTCAACATCAATAAATTACGATTTCCCTAAAAAACAACCATCAAAAACTCAACACAATTTGTCAACACATCAATGATAATTTGTCAATATTAACCCTCATAACCCATCAGGCTATCGCGCCTACTGTTGACAAAACTTTATTACCGAATGGACAATATTACCCCAAAACGGGCAATACGTTTTTATGTACCCCACCGCGCAGTTGGTCGAATCATTCAAAAGACTGATCTAGTTCTGTGACCCCAAAATACAGCTTAAAAAGCTGACAATGGAACTTGATATACAGGTTTTTGGATTTACATCGACATAGTATTATATTCATTTTTGTTCATATTATTTTAATGGTATTTGGCATGTGCGGTGCATGATACACATTTTAAATATCCTTAGAATATTAATTATGACCCGTTAGTATTAAAATAGCATAGGTATTTCTAATGCAAAAAAATCAAAAATAAATAAATATAAGTTATTTCTTGATAACTGCTGACCAGGCATGGTGAGAGTACTCGTAGAGACAGCAAGTGGAGTTGGTAACTAAATCTGACAGCCATATAATCTGGTTAATTGGGACGAATTAATGTTTACTATTCAAAAACCCGACTTTAATTGAATAATTTTAATTATATGTTTCTAAAAATATGTTTAAAAAATGAATTTTATAATCCATAAAAAACAACTACACGATGTATGTTTCTCATCACTCACAAGCATCCTTAAACACACCTGAAACAAAAAAAATTGATCTCCGAAACAAAAGCGAGCTTTCGTTTTGCAGCGCTCGAGTCCGTCTAGCTCGAACAATAGGTCACCATTGTTACCACCGTCCATTTTAAATGAACAAAATGGCGGCCCGTTCCGAATTCAAACAGAAACTCTGCGATTTGAAACAATGCTCTCTAATCCAGAGAAGGGTTAAATGCATGCTATTGGTCAACTCTACCCCACCGAACAAGTTTGGTGTGGGTTGAAAGTTTTCGCATTAATGCCTTATTTGCATGACTGAACCAAGTTGTGTGAGATTTTTAGTGTATTTTATATTTATAACATTTCGCCTTTTATCTAGCTTGAGTATTTATTCGTAGACTTTAAAGAAGATGTGTTTGTTAACAATCAATCGCTTTGCATATCTCAATAATACTTCAGTCTTGAATTTTGATTATGTGAACTAGGCTTCAGTTAGCAATGCCCTACGTAATCAACTGTTACTTTAACAACAACAGCAAAACTTGTCAGTTATTCCGACCAATCATCACAGAACAATATTCAAACCGAAACTTCCATCCAAATCAGAGCAACTAGTCCAAACTAGAAACTACTATCATAAAAACAAACAGTCCAAAACTCGAAGACAATTCATCGAAGCCGTCAACCGCGACACGGGAGTCGCAATCAAAACTTCCCTCCGCGGGTACAATGTACCCCACGGCCCACTTTTCTCCCAAAGACCATTATTTGAATGTCTTTCAACCCGTGAGAAGGGTCTAAAGCACCCGACGCGTGTGCGACTCTGATAATGTAATTAAAACAACACCTTTATTCTCGGTACGCAGTTTTAGTTCAGTGAATCGTGTTCGGCTAATTTGAATTTTACCTACCAGAAACGGATTAGGTAGTTGGAGTAAATAGGACCTAATACGAATTACATTACTGATTCAGAATTTTATATAGGTACCTATGTAATATCACTGTCCGAAATACATATTTGATATTGTAGAAAGAATATGTTCTTTTTCTGTAAGTGATTTTCAATTTCAAAATATTAAGAATATTTAATGGACATCTAATTTTCCATTTTTTTTTTGTAATACGGTACTAAATTATAAGAACAGAAAAAATATTTTTAAAAGTAATGATGTGTGGCATAGTAATTTAAACTCTATTCCAACTTAACAATAGCTCATTTTACACAAAAACACATAAGAAAAACGTTCACCTTCCACAAAGAATAATTTAAACACTCGAAACAAAACCGCGCGTTAACCCCAGACAAAATATAATCCTTAAACAAAAGACTCTTTCGCATTAACCCGAGAGATTTTGAAACTGAGTTTTCGCAAAATTCGGGGCATTTCGGGTAACATTATACCCGTACATTAGGGCTAAGTGATACCGTCACATTTGTTGGATTAATTCATCATCTGAATTGCTGTGGCCAGACTGATGGCCCGGAACGCCCCCAGTCAGAGGGAGAGGGGGGGGGGGATAACTTTCCCGACCGTTACGTATACGGTTTTAATTATGCCATGTTTTTGCGACTTTGAAAGAGGTGATGGCTGAACGTGTGGGTTATTCAAAAATCGATATTGGTTCGATTTGTTTTCTACTTTCAAATGCGGCTTAATTTACTAATGTTACAGTTATTGTGATTCAGACATTAATAATATGGCTACAAATGTATACCTACCTACATCGTTCTGATAACTTGCGTTAGTAGGTAAATATTTCTGGACAACTCACTAAGAACATCTGGTTTACTGTAACTTTTTAACCCCTTACATATTCCTAGATAAATGTTTTTAATCAACATAATAATTGTATCTCTTGTATTGTTAAAATATATAATTAGTTAGGTAAATACACCTCGTAAAAATAAACATAAATGTCGGACTTTTATATTGAAAATAACAATAAATTTACCAACCGCAGCATTTTCAACATAGGCAAATTCAATTAAATAAATATAAATGAAAAATATATTTGATACCTCAACGCGTCTATTCCTAAAAAGCGTCAGTAACCGCCATTGCCCTATGTCCCCGAATTAGCGCCCCCCAGCCCCCACAGGACAGCGAGTGTAAGGATAAATGGGAGGGCTGGCTCTTCTGGTTAAGTGTAGATTTTCCGAATGCGGTGTTGATGACGGCTCGTAGGGATTCCAAGTGGTTGAGTGTTTGTTTTATCGATGTTTGTCTGTTAGATAAAAAATGGTTATATTTTACTTGGTTATAAGAAAAAAGAAAACAGCTTTTCAATATAAACTGTTAATGAATATTTTAAATTAATAATTAAATATTGCTGGACTCACATCTCATAAATATATTGCTGAGCAACATCAAGCCCCGTGGTAAGCTAGAAACTAACGTTACGGTTGCTGGAATAAGTATTAAATATTGATTACAATAATGCTTTATAAGAAAAAGTTTCATCATTTCAGCCGCCGAACGTCCACTGGAAGCTGGACTTCCAATTATCACGATCGGAGGCAAATAAGAGTATTTCTTAAACTCTTTCTTTACTAGCATTTTCTCAGAAAAATGACATGGTTTATTACATTTTGTTGTGCTTAAAACTACCAACAAAATAAAAATAAAAATGTATTTTTGTATGAAAATTCTTTTTTATCCTTAAACTTACCTCAAACTAAAACAAGGCGCACCGTACCGGGGACGATGGCACTTAATTTGTGTCATCTGGCCCGGTGAACACATCACCGGGCCCGATGCAACTTTTTCTTCTCATCTGCCCCGGTACCGGGCCAGGTCACCGGGGCAGATGGGAGTCACTCAAAATAAATAGTGTTGTTACTTTATGAGTGGAAAATGAATTGGAAACTTTATCGATATCGATAACACGATCACAGCACATCACTAATGGCGGCAATTTCCCTAGACCGTTGGACAGCGAGGTTGTAAATACTCGTGTAAAATTGTCCACATTCCCCCCCGCTTTTGTGTTATATATTTCTTTGTTGTTTACCCCGGGCGTTGTGGCGTAGGTTACCTACCTGGCTTTTATGTGTTTTTCTCTTGCTAATGGATGTTCGAGGATGTCCTTTGTTTTTCTGAGGCATTGAGAGAGTGCAGTGTTACTTATCTAAATAATGCGTACCTATGTTTTGAAGAGCTTCTTTTAATATGTGAGACTTTTGCCTGGCTTATCCTCTAGTCATTGGATTGCTTTCTTGTGCTGAGTATAACAGTTTGTAGGAAAATTGCTACAGAGGTAAGGGGTTCCAATTATAGAACGGATCTTTCTTATAAAATAAATAAATTAATTAATAATTTGTAATATTTATGTGAATGTTTATAAATATTATGTGTACGCATCCTACAGAGGTGAGAAGGTTCCTGTTATAGAACGGATATTTCTAAGGCTCTGAAATCACACCAATTATTACGCACTGACTAACAAATTAAGAAAAATCCATAGACTAAACCAGAACATTTAGTAGTAAAATAGCCCCAGTGGAATCGCAATAAAGCCGATACCTTGGCGAGGCAGCTCACGGATTCCGCTGGTTAATTGCTAAGCACAAATGAGCGAGTTACCCTGGTTATTGCCGGCCGACCGACACCTCAGGTAAAGGTCTTCGCACAGCTAAACATGATCATCATCACTTCAGCCATCGGACGTCCACGGCTGGACATATGCTTTCCTATAGGTAATTATGACTTCTAGATATTACGGTCGGGTGCAGCTTGCATCCATCGTGAACCGGCAGCTTTTACAAGAGCACAGCGTTATATATGTATATGTGTTCTGTCTGTGGCACAGTTAAATAAATAAATATTACTGGACAATTTTACACAACGACATCTAGCCCCGTGGTAAGCTCGAAGCTTGTGTTACGGGTGCTAGACTTCTGATATACTTAATATAATATACATACATAGATATATATTTTTTATTATACAATAACACCCAGACACCCACTAGTTATATCACCAGACACCAGTTATACGTTTCGGTAAAATTCGATTAAAGGCAGAAACACATTATTAACACCCGACGCCACCCGATGGAACGTGATGCGTGTTGAGTCGAATCAAATGTATGGTTTTCTATAGACCAGAAACACACTTTGAACACGCGACCCGAAGCCACGCGCGCACACGCCACCTGATCCAGACGTGCCAGATCTGCGTGTTGCCCATGGTGGGGGTAAACACGCCATCCGACGTGGGCGCGCAGTATGTTTCTAGACAACACTCGACGCCACGCGTCATTCGCTCGAGAAACTGTCACTTTATGCCAATTTCATATCAAATTTTTGCATTTATTTAGCGAAATGATGATGAAATGCTAGTATGTCGTGGCGTCGCGTGTTGGTAATATGCACGGTGCACGTCGGATGTCGACACGTGGCGTCGCGTCGGGTGTTACTAATGTGTTCCCTGCTTTATTCGCCGTACTCTCGTGCCGCAAAAAAAATCTGCATTCATCCCAAATTGTATGCTACATATGGCCCTAATTATTTATTTTAAAAATCTAAAATACAAATAATACACAATTTTAGCAAAGCTACACGTTTTACTGTAGGTTCTCTATAATATGCAATATGCATTATGCAATTATACCTTTTCTTTAGTGGTGTTTTATTAGTAAAAAATCATTAGTGGTAGAGAAATACCTAAGAAGGTATGTAGGTATATTATTATTTTTCTTTGCTTAAAATGTTATTTTTATTTACAAAAGTAATAAAATAAATTGTATTGTACGTAAATATGAAACGCCAAAACCGAAACCTTACCTTGTCAGGTGAACTTCTAATGTACCTACGTCGCATCTTATAACAGAATGTCTCCCTTTCACCTTCTACTTTCGCTTGGATAATCTTATTTTTGCCCCCGCCAAGGTGTTTTAATACATTCCACCTCCAAATAAGGTTTAAAATTGCTTAGCTGCTGTGCAAGAGTTAAAATGTATTACCTTTTATTGTGATCCTCAACACGGATTAAGAGAGAGCGCGGTTTTGAATTTTGATTCGGATTGTAGCCCTCAACTTGGCCGTTTAAATTAGACCTCTCGCGGATTATGTGTTCTCCTCACTTTAGTTCCAATTGTTGTCCGATTGAGGGGGTGGGGAGGTCGCGGTAGACTGGTCTTTTGTAACTATGCACACCTATTTTGCCTATTGCTTTGATTACATTCTACAGAATGGTCTTTAATGAAGATTTTGAACGTTGGAGGCTTGGATGTTTGGGGACTTAAGCGGGTATTGTTATTTTCAAAGTTTCTTCAAGTTGGTGACTTTTATAACCCTAATTATTGGAGCAATAAAAAACCCGCGAATCTTGCAAATTAATCGATTAAAAAACAATTGCACAATTGAATTTAAAACATTTCATAACCGTATTGTGGCAGTTCAAAGTTGATGTGCTAAAAATATTATTATGACACAAGTAGATAATTCTGACCACTTTTTACATTTTCTCAACAACTAGATTTTTTTGGTTTAATAAACCTAGCATGCTTAGTCTCAAAGGATACCTACCTATTGAAAAACAGCACCGCGTGTCTTTAATTTAAATAATTGAATAAAACCAGTTTAACGTATAAAACGAGTATAATATTCGTTCCTTCATGTGGCCAGTTCTTTGGGCGTTTTAACCCTTCCAGCAAGTGACCTCTCGACCCATTTCCCCGTTTTTGTCAAAAATAACCCTACGCGTGCTTATTGTGGGGTAAAAATGTAATTTCTGATAATATTCGTTGTATTATTTATTTTGGAACACATGTCCTCGACCATTATTGGATGTGTTGACGGATTATAATTTATGAGTTTTAATTTTTAAATGACAAATGGGTTGGTTTTTATATGTTAGATTGGTACCGTTAATTAAAACTGTGGTTTTAAAGTGATAGGTTATACCTACCAATTTATTTCCTTTCTAACTGAGATTATTACCTATATAAATTTGTGTGCATATTATTATGGGACAATTCAATGCTTTAATTTATTACTGTAGATGGGCTATTTACTAGTGCTATTCGGTTAACTAACTATACATAAAAACCTTAATCTTGAATCACTCACCTTTTAAAAAAACCGTATCAAAATCCGTTGCGTAGTTTTATAAATTGAAGCATACAGACAGCGATAGTGACTTTGCTTTATACTACGTATCTAGTACCTACAAGAAAGAGTAAACATTCAGAACACCCGAAACAAATATTTGCAGATTGTACCTACGTAAATTATTGTCGCGTTTGGAATCGAACCCGCAACATCTACGTTATACGAGCTACGCTCGCTGCGCTACAGCGTTCGTTACAACTTTAATAAGCTTGCAAAAATATTATTCTAACCGATAGGTATGTGTAATGTAATATAAAATTCACGTTTGTTCCAGCTAGGTAACTTTCATCTAGTTGTTTTGAATGCAAAATTAGAACCTGTTTTTCCTGTATAACCCTTTTGCAAAATGCAACTGGCAAAAAATTTGCATTGTCCGTGATAAAATCAATAGACAATGTAGAGGGGACTGTCTCTGCCCACTTCATTTTTCTTGCCACCCTGTATGGTTATCGCGATTCATAGTAACTATGAGTTTTAATTTTAAAATTCAACACAAAATTATTATTAGGTATTTTATTATTTGTAACACCCAGACATCCGAAACAAAATTAAATATTTCCAGATTTTTGTCCCGAGACGGGAATCAAACCGGCAACCTCTTGCGTCACAGGCGGAATTTCGCCCGCTGCGTCACAGTCGTCGTCTATAGGTACCTATAAGACATTATAATTATTATAAACATATAAAAATACTAAGTGTATTTTCTTACCATAAACTTGTCCATGGTAAATCGCCAACTATATGCGTGTGGATAATCAATATCCCATACACCCTTGTCTGCCCCACATGACCACTGTCCACCCGTGGGCGTGGCCTAAATGACCAAACTGCCCATTGGTCACATAAAAATTACCGTTTCTGCTTATTGGTCAAATAAAAATGGTCGGACTCTTATTCCAATTAGAAGGGGCCGAATATGTGAAGGGAAAAAGGCTTTGTCATTCTAGTTGGACAATAAATCGAAACAGAAAATTTGAATCTTGTTCGAGATTTTTTTTCTGGTAGGTAATAATCGTATGAGATTATTCTAGAAAGGTTTGACTTTGGAAAGACTTTGTTTCAGAAAAATTAAAATAAATTGAGTAATACCTTTATTTATTTAAAAAGTTGGTAACATATTTTTTTATCCATGCAAAACATAATGAGGGCTACATAATTAGGCAATTATTATATCTATTAATTATTGTTTATCAATATCAACAAATAAATAATGAATAAAAACGTGTTATTTTAAATAGTAGCTGTATTAAGAATTAACGAATTTAAACTATTTAAGTTAAAACTATTTGAAGTTTAGCGATAACAGTGCCACCTTGTGACATTTATCAAATCATCGATATTTTATCGATCGTTGTGCCATCTGTTTAACAGCTTGAGAACTTTTTTATATGTAAGGTTTTTGTAACTAATTACTAGTTTTATTCTTATTGGTTTGATTTACGGCAAGTTAAATAATTCTGTTATCTAACTGGAATTTAATCATGTTGGAATGTAGTACAGTCAGCCAACAAAGTTTCTTTACCTACATAATAATTCTTAAATTTATAAGTATTGTATAATCATGCAAAATCAAAAAACAAATCGTAAAAATATTGGAGTAAGAGAACAAAGCCACAATGGAAACCATTTTTGACATTTACTTAGATAAGTAATTAATTATACGTACACCTACATATCTAAGTAATAGGTATTTAATTAATTTAATTTCATACATTATGCTGCTTTTACTATCATAAAAAAGATAAATATTAACTTAACACAATTAAAATTAGTTGCGCATATAAGTTCAAGAAAACAGAAGTCGAAAAATAAAAGCTTAAAGCTATTCTTTAGTTCTGCTACTCGCTACTAGATGGCGCTGCACGTTACTTGTCGCGTGTTCGTTCGTAGCACGTTTGAGTAGAAAAGGAGAGCATAATTTTGTGTGAACTTTTATATCTAATAAAATTTTATAAGATTATGATGGGCATCGTAATGTTATTGTAGTAGTTTTGATCTTGTATAACTAATGAAGTACTTAGGCTTTAATAGTTAGATACCTTTAATATAGTATAAGTAGAGTAGGTACCTACATACTTGTGATGGTTTTATTACCTTGAAAAGTATGTTTGATAATAAATTTATATCGTGCTAACCTATTTTGTACCTTCTAGGATAGTAAGTAGGTACAAGTATTATTAATATTCTTTTAATAAATGGTAATTATGATTGTGTGAATATTTTAATTTCGTATAAACCTATAATAGTAGTACCTACTTGTACCTACCAAGGTACTAGGCCTATGGAATCTAAGAGGAGTCATCTAATTACATTGTCATTAACTCATTATAGATATTTTATTATTATAACAATTTATAAAATAACAAATTATCTTTAATGTGTTTTATTGTAATGTTTGTTCATTGTGGTGTCGGCTAAAGAAAGGTGCTATCGTATTTCTTTCCGTTGGTGTTGTTAAGCCGAGGATGGTGATTTTTATACCATAAGATTGACAGCAGCGTCATTTTATGTAAATGGCCTCAAAGAATAACGAGAACTAGCTAATACCTACCCCAATTTTCGTTTCCACTGCTGGGACACTGGGACTTTTTTCTCTTTAAGAGAGAGATTAGACCTTAATTAAAGCTTAAATCTACTACGGGGCTAGATGTTGCTGTAATATTTGTTTATTTATTTATTTATTTTATTCAACACGCTGGCCGTTGGCCAAGCGGGGTAAGTGAATGACACAATCATGTCTTACAAACTTTTCAAAGTTCTCAGAACATGCTGGTTTCCTGACGATGTTCGCCTTCACCGTTAAAAAACGGCTTATTTAAGGTATAAATATATAACTTATAAAAGTTGAAATAAATTTGGTTAGGAACAACTCTGTGTTACGGAAACTTGTTCTCCATTTATCAACATGCTCCGAAAATATTAATAGACAAGTAACCAACATTATGAATTCAACGTCAGAAACAGGGGCAATAAATTAAACATCTTTTTGATTAACAAATCATGGATATTTATTGAAATAAAAATAATAAAAATGAAAAATAATAAAAACAGTTCATCTTTCACATATTTACTTACATACACGATAAAATTTGTCTTAGTTTTTTATTAATTTTGTGTCTTTTCATCATATCCTTACCTCTGTTTATTTAATTTATGTTGTTTATAATTTCTATCGAAATATTTAAAAATTAACTAATTTTTATATTGAAAAATATTTTGATAAAAATTAAGAATTTGCAAACATAGGTCGCGTCTAAGTAAAATTAAATCTGAGATCAAAATAACTCACAAAATTTTTCTTAGAGAGGACCTAAGTTTTGTACAGATAAGACTTTGGGACGACAAAATATATCTATAATTTACTTAAATTATCTAATATAAATTCTATTTAAATTTAAGTACGTATACTGAAAGATTTTGCTTGGACTAAATTTAGGTACGAGAATTCCAAAACAGGATCAAAACACGGATCACATAATTGATAAGAATTAAAGAAATAAAAGTGGAAAAGTGGGTCAGTCTTAAGAAACAATAACTAGCTTTTTATAACAATATCGAATTTAAAATTAGAGATCTTTTTCTACTAAAAGTTATTCAAAAACGTAACTAATTAGAAAGAAAACGAGATGTGGTAGTTCTACACACTAGTTAAACATACATACCGCATAAGAGTAACATCTACACTTAAATCGATTCCAATTTCCCTTTCTACAATTCTTAAATAACTTTATTGATTACAGGAATCTGACCGTTTTCTCCGAACATTGGTTATAACTCGTTATAACTTTCAAAACGCATTTATAAATATGAACATCAATAGGTACTCGATTTACACAATACACTTAACCGACTACATAAATATTTACATTTTTCTATGATAGGAAACATTTTACTTATTGTACAAGATACACGACGATAAATCCGTGATACTATCTAAAATTATGAAAATCCTAAGAAATACTGGAAATATCTATTATAATTGACACTGTACAGCTTACTAAATCATAGGTAAAAATCAACAAAGCTAACTTTGGCATTGGTTTTCACATTTTTTTTTCATAAATAAAAATATGACGAAACAATCGAATAGCACAAAATAAAGGCGACAGTATCAAAACAAAACCGTAGCAACAACGATAAACAAAAGACTACTCGTAATTCACTGAGATATGTCACTTACAAGTTAGCTACCTAGTAATGCCCGTGCTTCCACAACTTTGGGCGGTACCTCGTCTAATTCAATTCTTAAGACTAGAGATTGAAAAGAGTCCAAATATATACAAGTACGCGATGGCGTTTTATCTAAAACTAGGCATAAAGCCTTAGAAGATCTGGCTGAGGGGCGCAGGTGGTGGCAGTCTTAGGCCACCCCACGGGTAGAGTCACGAGGCCTCGTCTCGACACGCGTTGGAGTCGTCGGAGAGGGCCAAGGGAGCGCCACCGTTACTTTGATTCACAACACATTTGCGCATATGTTTCTCGAGGGTAGACGGAACCGAGAATGGCATCTCGCAAAACCTACAGCGGTACACATCTTTCCCCAGCCGACCGTGCGTCTTCATGTGCCGCGTCAGCTTCGAACTCTGAGCACAAGCGTATGAGCACAGTTCACATTTATACGGTTTCTCTCCGGTGTGCGATCGTCGGTGCACGGTTAGATTGGAGCAGTTTTTAAACACTTTGCCACAGTACTCGCAAGTATCGTTCCGCCTCGATTCCTTGGATTTCAAAAGAGGATTTTGTAGTAAACCGTTTGTGCTGTTTTTGAGGCCGTCAAATATATTTTCAGGAGGCCTTTGTGGGTGCAATGTGGGTAGCCACCATCCTTCTCCTCGTTCCATGTCGAGCTTCATACGCTTGGATGCTTCAAAAGGGTTCTCAAAAGGGTTGAAAAGAGGGTGAGGTTGAGGTGGCATTTTTGCAAATTCCTCTTTCAGCCGTAAAGCAGCAGGTGGCATGCCGTTCGGCTTCTCACCGGGAAGACTATTGTTGTTGTCGCGATCTTTGGCTAGCTGCCAGTTCATGTTTTTGCCTGATTCTTGAAGGGCTTGTTTGAAAGCTTCGCTGTATTGAGCAATGTTTGAGAGGCCGAATTTATCCATGAGCTCTCCGACTACTGACGCAGAGGGTGGATGAGCGGGCATGATAGGAGCTTGTTTCCTAGTTGGGGCTGAAGGAGCACTACTGTTTGAAACTGTCAAGTCCTCAGCTTCCTCGACATCCTCACCGTCTTCATTCTCTTCTTCCTCCTCGCCATCCAACTCTTCATCTTCCAGCTCATCGTCAGTATCATCATCTGCTGTGTCATTACCAGATTCTCCGTCATCATTATTGACAGACCGATGAACTTTCATGTGTTTTTTAAGTTTGGATGCTTTCTCAAAAGATTCATCACATTCAGAGCATTTGAAAGGTTTTTCGCCAGTGTGAGAGCGGCGATGGACGATCAAATTGCTTTCTAATCGGAACTTTTTACCACAAAACTCGCAGGAATGGATAGCGTCATCAGTGTTGCGCTTCACGGGAGGAGTGCAAGAGGACCTCTCCGGAGGCGGCGCGTCGGCCGCCCGCGGCTCGATGCGGCGCTCCGGCGACGTGGAGCTGTGCGGCCGCGACTCGCGCGGCGCGTCCACCGTCCCGGGTCCAGCGCCCACCGGGGGAGTCAGGCCGACTCGGGAGGGCGACGGGGAAGCGAACGGAGGAGAATGCTTCCTGGGGCTAGGAGAGCTGGAATTGCCTGTGGCCGCCCCTGGACTGGTCGTACCGGCCAGTTGCCGCAAGCGCTGCGAGTAAAAATCCAGCTGGGGTTCAAGTGAGAGTGGTTGAGATACTGGTGGGGGCCTATCGCGGCCCGACATGGAAGTGGGGATGACCGGAGGACGGTCGGCTGGAGACGGGAATGCTTGGTGAGGTGGTAAAGAATTCGCCGCTACAGCCGCCGCTGCCGCTGCCAGGTTCAGACCGTGATGGCGGAACTGCTCGGAAACGAGCTGTTCCATCCTAAAACGGTGGTCGTGGTGATTTGGTCGCGCGAACAGGGGCGCGGGAGGAACCGACGGATGAGCGAGTGGTGGCAAGCTGCCAGGCAGCGGCATTCTGAGCAAGCCACCAACCCCAAAAGGGGAGTGCATATCCGGCGGGGGGAGGAGGGGGTGGTGCCGCAGCGAGGGCGGCGGCAGCGGCGCGCCGGTCGACGAGCATCCCGAGCTGGACGACGACGAGCTAGAAGACGAATGGTTCTGCTTCGGGTGGTTCTGCGGCAACGTCTCTTGATAGATCTTGACGCCGTGGACGTGTTGAACGTGCTGCAACAGGCGCCACGCCGAGTGCACGCGCGCCTTGCAAGTCGAACACACGTAGTTGCTCGGTTCTGCGGACAAAGAAACGATGCGTCAGTTCAATCGCTTTCAAAAGCAATATTAACAGGAGCAAAGTGTCTAGTAATAGCTCTCACATATCGTAGGGTCTAGGGTGTGCGCGCGGGGCGCATGCTAAGCAGAAGGTCCGAGGGTCGGGCGGTGAGTGATCGCCGCTTCGTGTTCCGCGTGATTCATGTACCTCGGAAATCTTATGAAATATACGCGGGCCCGGATCACGTACGCACGCGCGGGTTAAGACTGTTGATATTGAAATCTATAGGTAACGTTACACCGGTAAGAGAAAAATTATAGCGGTTAAAAAGATGTCGGTTTCGTTTACTTGGCGGGCACGATTTTACGTAAACACGTAAGTGTAGTGAAATGCCAACACCCATCTCTTGTTCCATATACAGAATATTGAAACATTTTGAAATTAGAACGCATTAACTGAGCTACATGTCTCTGTTGTGAAGTGTTCTAAAATGAAACGGTATCTACTAAGCAAATCATTTAAAAATCGAATATAATTCGAATCAATTTGTATACATGATGATTCAAGATAAGGTCACGTGGTCAAGGCGCAGCCGCCAGATTTGACAGTAATTTGATTGCTCATTGTGAACTCGAGACACATTTTATTGAAGCAATCGCTACTCAGATCTTGTAGAGATGCGATACGGCTCCATCGATAAATTTACATTATATCGACAGTAAAAACTTGTAGTAGGTAGGATTCATATTACTTAATATAGATATAAACGGGTAATATCAAATTGTATTTTTTTGTGTTATAAAAAAGTATTAACATTAGTAAATACGGAAACGGGTTGCTTTCAAGTAAGATTACTAGAACTTAGAAATTGTAGATAATAATATTTTTTAAAGCTAATTAAATAACAACAACACCAAAATTTTAGATTCGGCCATGTCAATATAATATGGGTAGGTATCGATAAAATCGAGTGACATCACTAGCAAGGCGCGGCTCGATAAACATCTCGACTGTTAAGATGATTATTGAATTGTAACGGTCAGATTGTGACCGACCGGAAAGAAGTTGCTTACAGGGTGCCCCTCTATTAATTTCAGTTAATATTGTTGATATACGTACAATAAAAAATCCAGCCTTTGACTAACAGTTACATCGTGATTTGAGTGTAATATTAAAGTTGTATAACATACCTAATTGAAATAAAATAATCGAAATTCTTCTGGTAAATATTTGTTGAGAAAACATAGGTTTAATTTAACGTTTTGTCATTTCAAAGTAGGTAAGAAATTCAGAACGCATAATACACATACAAACTGATAGAAAAAAATATTTTGGTATCTTATTAGTATTTAGAGGTTTTACATTCGGAAATTATTAAATGATTTGTAGTTATGAAACACCCTGTATTATGGTGTATCGTCATATCAATATTGTGACCTTTTTGTCCACGCCATTGTTCATTGTGTTGCGTTTTGGTCATCATGTTGTACTGAACGTAGAAAAACATTATTTCTAAGGAAAACTATTTTAAATAATCTAATAAAACCATTATATTATTTATCGATATTGTATATTCTATAAAAACATAATTTGATAAAATATAGAATACCTATTATATAATCATTTAGTTAGGTACTATAAGTTTGAGTGTTAGTTAAAAATAGGCTTTTTTTGTATTTATCTCGTTATTTCATAGGTATATGATTATCAAATAATGTTTATTAAAATTTGAGGAAGTAGGTTATATGAATCTACAAGGCAATGTGCAAAAACAAATTGTTTTTCTAACCGTACAAGTCACCTGAATACCGTCAACAAAAAACGCTGAATCAAACAGCTTACGGATTTAGTTGGTAGCTCCGATAGCATCTGGTCAATCGGATTGTAAGTATTGGTGTTAATTAAATAATGGGACCCAAAGGATTACCTTGGGTGGTCTTATTGCCAATCGGAAAGAATAGTATTATATTTAAATATAGCTCTTTTATAATTAATGCCTTAATTTATTTGAAAAGTTATTTGAACCTACTAGATATAATCTTATACCTTTCATCAAATTATTCCTAGAATATTCTAAATATACCAAACTTAGGTACTACAAACGTTTGCATTATAATACAATCTTTTCAATTTCACAATTTGCTTAGATTCTTCAAAAAATTTTAAATCGAGGTCGTCTTGATTTTACTTTTTTTTTTGAGAAACAAGTAGGTACACATTTTCATTCCCTTTCATATACCAAGTTAAATGAATGCAATAGTTTCACAAAATGTCCACACGAGTCCTGAAAATTCAACCGTAAAAATATGCTTAATAACCGTTTCGATTTCAAAAGGCAATCGGTGATTACGTCTATTGTGACTCAGTGGGGGTGAAATTTTTAAACGGGGGGTAGGAGAGGTCCAGACACCCCCTTCTACCCCTAAGGGGGCGCTTAGAGCGGGCATTCTGAGCGTATCCGGTTGTATTTGCTTAGACTTGTGCAGTACTTACTCTTCTATAGTCTGACTATGTGGTCTAGGTTGTGAGGTTGAGTTTCTGTTCTATGAAATGTGTTGTTTATATATGAATGTTTTTAGATTTAGATTTAACAAGGGTCTTTTAATTGTTTTCATCGCACTTTTTTCATCGCAATTACACTGACTCTTTCTACAATAAGTTTCCAATTTGTTATGTGCAAATACTACAAGACAAGTTATTTTTAAGATATCATTATGATTTCAGCCATCGGACGTCCACTGCTGGGCATATGCCGCCCTCAACGAAATGAATATGAAATGAGAACGAACCTCTTATCCCCATCGACCAACTGTTCTCTCGTTCATAGGCCATTAGGCCATAGCCTAACCATTTCAACTTCAAAGAACAAATCCACTTTTAGATATTATTTATCTTTAACTTTATTGTTAGCTGTTAGTTGGTAAGTAAGTTATTAGCTTAATCTGAACGCATACTAAAGAAACCATAAATATTCGCAATTAATACGCATTTATCGCATCAAAACATGACCGTTCTAAGGCAAGCCCGAGCCTCAATAAAATTCAAACTAAGAACTGAAACGCCACGGCTCATATAGAGCGCCCGTGGACCGGAAGCCGACGCCGCTGCTTCCGGCGACGACAACAGTTGTTCGCACCCCAGCGCCTCTCGCGGTGTAAGTGTTTTGCATGGAATGCATATTTTATACAATTTCACAAAAATGTCTTTTAAATAGTTACGGCAAAAATGTCAATACAGATAAATTTAAAAATAATCTAATATTAATTATTTATTTATATCTACTAAAGCTTTTTATATATTTTTAACTTTTATACTCGGCTTATTTAACAGAAATTTGCCGCAGTAAATAAGCTCAATAGTAAACTTAATTTAAATCGGTCCTGTAGTTTCAAAGCATTATAAAATGGTAAACTTTCGAGAGATTTTTAGCTCTAAAAATCAATGCAAATTAGATTTTTAAACTTGATTAAAACAATTTTACCAATGCGCAAAAGTATTTTTCTAAATTCACAAACAAATCAATTATTAAAATAGTAATAATATTCTGTTTTCGAAATGCAGAATTTGAAAATTCATAATAAGAAAGAGACTCGCCATCGACTTGTTATGCGGCGGATGTCCGTCGCGCCGCTGCGCTGAATGACCGCCTTCCCCTTCCGCCCGCGCCCCCCTTTAGCCTATGTTTACAGTTACAGCCACTAGCGGAGAAATAGAACCTTGAAATTTTGATATCAAAAATATTCAGTAGGCAGATTATTTCATTCCATGATTGTGATCTTTTTATTTTCAACCACTCAGTACCTACTAACCATTTTATCTTACACATAAGGTTTATTGAATTAATATTTTGGTTTCTTTATTACTCGTATATAATTAAGGTAATAAAATACCATGTATTTCTATTATTAAAGTAGAAGTAAAGCAAAGTAAAGTTAATTGATTTTAATTAAAAAGTAATTTAAGTAGGTATGTTTAAAAAAACTAGTGGCTAGTAATGATATACAATCGCTACAGTTTATGACTTAAAATAGCCCGTTTATAGTGGTGCGAAGTTATAACCCGAATGGTGCAAATTGTGACCCATAACTGCGAGACATGTTGCTGGCTGGAGAGAAAAATAAAATTTGAAAATAGAACGCCATTCGAGCTGGCCGGTAACGTGATATTGGAATTGAACCAAAAGGAGAACTGAAAACAATGGCGGCTATTTTTCACGAAGTCCTTTCATTTTATTTGCGTTTATTTTTCGTTGGACATTAATAGATATTTACTTTTAGTTGGTTTCATAAATAAATAGTCTGCTATTTAATCTTTTTCTAATGATCCACCAGAATCATTATTTAAAAGTTGCAAATAAAACATAAGTATATTTCTCATTACTTTTGTTGTAATAGGTGTTCATGTGACCCGTTTGCAATGTCAAAGCCAATATTAATATTATTAAACAAAGACGCAACTGAAAAAATAATTTCAATATTATTTCTCATTGTTATGCTATAAGACTTGTCCGATTCGACCGTTTTACACATGTGTTACAACAAAAGGAATACATGCGATAGGAGACACATTTTGTGTGACAAAAAGTGACCCCGGCTCATAAGTCATATTAAGTACTTTTATTTTGTATTTAATGTGTACATTTATAGTGGATACTTTGTTGTTTTCTTGGCACGTTATTGTTACTGAAAAAATAATGTTATGTATGACTTTGTATTATCACTACTTTGACGTGTAGGTATCAATAGGGACTACATACAAATTGAAGTGGCTGAAAGATAGGTAATATGAATTTTAGAATTGAAAATAGAGTAAAGCATATCAACATAATACTTTACCAACAATTATTCAGTTCAATTTATATCTCCACAAAACGACACGAAACGACCTGTAGAAAATTCAAGTCACAAAACAAAAGTTTGGTAAAAGCCATTGCTTGCAAACCTCGAATGAATTTATGTTATAAAATGCTCCGCTCAAGTTGGGGTATTACGCGTCCCAAACAAGACACCAAAGTGATGTTCAAAATTGGTCCACAAGATGTGTGGGGGCTATTTTAAACTCATAACCCAGCGACACATGTGTCGACCATTATCACATATTACAAAAAATGTAGGAAAAACAATAAAACGCCTGGGGTGGACGGTTTTAAAATTGATTTTGCCGTCCGATGCTTTCAAGTGTCTTGTTTTGATGCTGTTTGAATGTTGGGGTGTTTTATTTGTTTCTGTTACTGTTTTACTGTCCGATGTACAAATGTACCAAACATCCACATATGGAAGGCAAAAACTCTTTGTCATTATTATTTATTTGATCAGAATAAAATTAAAATAGGAGTAAGTTATGCCTAGTAAAACAATTTGGTATGTACCAATTACTGTTCATTAACAATCAGTCAATAAACTTCGTCACATTTTATTTGAATTAAACAATAAAGTAAGTATATTAGTTTACATGCAAAATAAGGAATGCAGTTACCCTTGTACAGTACAAGCCAAGATCAATCAAAACATTTTAATCAACAAATTCCCGGATCGGTCAACCAACCCCTTGTTACCCCACAAAGCAACCATGACAGCTATTCAATACAACCGGTCACGTATGAACATTCCTGACCTACACGCAGAATCAATAAATTCACCACATTGTCCAAAAGTCCGAGCTTCTCAAGCAATACATCAAAATAAGCCCATGATGTATTTACACTGCACGCTTTATCACGCTTCCTAAATCAACTATCAACTCTTTTCTCTAAAAGGGTGAGGTCTATAGAAAAGGTTGACCCCTCATAAAGACTTATCACCTCATATACAAAATAAGGCTCTTCTAATCCTGAAAAACGCAACTTATAGTAGAGTTTAAGACCGACGGGGTAAGGGCGAAGATCGCGTGTGCCCGGCCGTGCAGATGGGATGTCAAAGTTAGCGTAGTTTTTTCACAACAATCTCCTCTCGGACTTAACTTACGTTATCTCCTCACAAGGAATAGAAACCCGCACGTACATAATAAGGACGATATTTCTAAAGAAATTTAAATTTGCCCGCAAAGGTCCCGAGATAGGATTAAAGATTGGGCGCGGAGATGGCCCTTTTGTGGCCGACCCTTAAGAAAACATGTCTTGATATGGAAATATCTCGGCCCTAATCGAGGAATCATTCGCGGGGGCGATCATTTATCAAGAAAACGGTCTGTGAATGCATAATTAGCTTGTAAATAGAAAAGATTTCTTCAGGTTGCCGTTTATCTTCCATGACTGGAGACGAAAATGTCCTGTGCTTAGACCATCTGACCAAACTTTTTGAAGATAAGTCGACCGTGTGGATTTTTAAATGCCTTTGGGGAGTTTATTGCTAGCTTGAATTTTATTTTTATGTAGATAATTTTGAACAGACTAAAGATATATGATGACCCGGAATTTATCCACGTCATACGACAATCCTTCATTAAATCGTAAGACTAACAAAGCCGACCAAATGGACCCGACACACACTTGTACCAATATTAGTTTTTACACATATGACGACCATTGGTTCACAATCTTTTTGTGATGGTAATGTACTTTGTGGACTTTACATGTCAGCGATATAAATAGAAAATTCCAGCAATAACATAACATACAATGCTTTGAAAGTATCTCGTCTATAAATATTCAGGGGACATCATGGGCACGGGACAATCTCCCTCAGCCCCTCACCTTTGGCGTCACAGCTAAAATTAAATCCCACTTAAACGAACCCGCTACTTAGCCATTCCTTACAAAAACTAAAAATACCATTGTGTGACAAAGAAGTTTCATAGGTCACGATGCAAGCGTTCCACGTGTCAGGAACACGCTAAACATTTTTTATCTTTAAAATTTATAAAAGACTCTGTACAATGGGGCATCGGTAGCATCTTTGACAATTATAATATCATCTCCCAGAAGCAAAAGGTGATACGTCGGAATTTTATTTTAAATAAGCTGTAAAGAGACGGGTGAAGGTTGAAAGTTGTATGATTTGAAGCAGCCATGGCCGTTTCAATGAGTAGTACGTCGGTTAGCATAAGGGTCATCACAAAAGCAGATGATAACAATACGCACACGTCAATCGCGAGCTCATGCAAATACTTTTTTTCCAAAACATCCCCTTTATCTATCTAAAAAGGATGGTGTTAATTATGACGTTCGGAATACAATTAAATCCAGCTTTTTTTTAGTTTTAGGCACGAGGTCACGACTTGATGTCACCATTTAGAGTTATTAATCCTGTTTTGACGCGCAAAAAATGCGGTTGCATCAATAGATTTATGGATAAGCATCTTTTGTTTATAAAATATCAATTTATGAGATATTTTATTGCATCAGGGTGGTATTGAATTGGTTTGACAGGTCGAAGGGGTTAATATTAACGTTTAGGATAACTCAATAAGCAGAAACAACTGTGTTGGCAAAACCTGCTATTGACGGGGTATATTGCGCAATCGGGTGACGGCTATGAAACTATTATTAGCTACTTATTTTTTTTAGATTTACCTGACTGATGAATTTACTTTGTACATTAGCAATTCAACCCATATTATGGCTAAAGTTTATTAGGTATCTTGTTCAGGATTTGATTATGATCAATTTCAGTGATGAATTATGAACTTATCTCCTCGATAACCTTTTAAGTTTTCTTCGAATTTGTTATTTATATTGGAATAGAGTTTATAACGTTGCTAAATAAAAGTTGTCCAGCATTTTGGAAATCGTTTTGAGAACAAAGCAATGCGGGTCCAAAGCTCAGCATTTCGGTAAGCGCTATTGTGCAAGCTTAATACAAAAGTGTCGAATGACAGCGCATCTGTTCAAAGGGTTGCAATAGATTATTTCTACGGGGGTGGTTGAAGATTGTCAGACACTCGCTATACAGACATTTGAGATTTTGTGACGTTCTACTAAATTTTATTCATGAAAACTTTAGGTACTAAATTAAATTACTTTACTGTCTTAATTAGGGGTGTTACTCTTTCACAATATTTAAAGTAGAAAAATCACATAGGAGTATTTCGTATCGTAGACAGTATTCAACTATGTAGGTATGTATGTAACAACTAACAATTAATTTACTTGATGTTTTTGTGTGAATTGTAGCAATATTTATAAATAATTATATTTTCGGCCAAACTTAATTATGCTTACAGAAAGATAATTTATTAAATATTGTATACTTTTATTTGAATGACAACCATGAAATAGGCTCAAAAAGACAAAACTAACCGCGTCAAATCGAGCACGAAAGCGCACCCTGTACTGTCAAATTGTCAGGATTAGGTCCAAATCTGAAATGTATAGAAGCGCCCTGACGAAGCACATTCGGTCATTGTTGCACAACATCTTGCAACAACACAAAAGCAAGGGAAAGATAAAAACGTCTTGTAATCTGTACAATCATTAATTATAGATTAATATTGGCATATCACTGAACCCATTGTCGCGCAAGTTGACCGGAGTTATCGTTAAATGGTCACGAAAACTTACTAACGCAATATTCTAGGATACTTATATCGTAAATTCAGTTTTTTTTAATAAATTGAAATCGTCTTTTATGTTTTTTGAGCTATAGCTAAGTAGGTAGATTCATTATTTAGTGATAAGGCTGACATAGTGTTAGTGGACATGACGTAGTTTAGGGAAACATGTCGCGAATATTATGACCGATTAAAACTTTTCCAAGAATATTTGAATCACAAGAACTACGTAAATGCTAAGATAAAATTAAAATATAATTTGGATTTTCGATAAAAACCTTAGTGAATCAATAAAAATTTGAGTATGTAATATACTATTGAAATGTGCTTTTAAATCTGGTCCTCTGCGATATTGTTTTACTCGGTTATCTCTTTTGTCTTGGTCTTTCGAGGCTAATTAATCATGCTATATCTTGAGGAAACTGTCTATGCCTCATGTGAATCACAAAACGATCAAACACTCGACCGTTTACCTAGGGCATGATTTTAACCACATTTTATAGAACAACACGTTACAAATTTTTGGACAAAACATTCAAAATGAGTCTACTTGAATGAACTATAATAATGACTTACCGCTGTGCATCGTATTTGATTCAGCATCTGCACAAGTTCTCTTCTTGACATCATCAGGCGAGCTTGACGTATCCATGTGTTCTTGCTTGATCTTCGGCTTGATGTCTTCGTCAGGCGAGCTTGACATCGGGGAGTTTGATGCTCTTCGCTTTGGAGTGATGGTTTCTCTTTCTGCTTCTGTTAAGGCAAAAGGATTACTTGAGTATTTTTTATATGTTAATTACGTATGATTCGGGCAATATTGATGTATTATTGAAAGTAATAGCTCAGCTGAAATCATAATATACGCTTGTATTATTGTTATCATAATGTAACGTGGATGTTAGGCCAATCTGAATGTTGGTATCAATTATAGTCAGCTCTGTTATTTTACTGTAAACTAAAATTTCAATACATATAAATAATGGAGAAAAATCACTCGCTTTGAAGTTCTTAAAAATATTACGTATACTTACCATCCAAAAGCCTCTTGGGTGTACTAGAAGCACCTCCATCCTCCAAGAGATCGGGATGTGCTATTGATGGACTAGCGAGTGGTGGGGTGTGTATTCTACTGCTGGGAGGTCTTCTGGCGGTCAGCAAGGAAGGTCTCCGAGCGTTGCCGGTGGAAACCTGACCAGGCCGGGAACCATCCTCAGGGTCAGAGTTTGGACCTAGAAGAAATCGGTCTTTTAATAAAGGTGAAACTTCGACAACTAAAATCTTGGAGATATGGCATAGTTTTTACACAATGTATTGAAACATTTTATTTAGTTTGGTCATTTTTATCGGTTTTCTGCTATAGGTATATAGCACCAATTTTTAACTATTACCATTAGAATCAAATTATCAAGAGCATGCAGTATCACTTTAGTACATAAGTGTGCCTGGCCACTAATTTATTACACAAATCTAATCTATTTGACTGCCATTGCCATTATATTAGACTATTCTAAATTCTCAGATCTCTCACAACCGCGCTGCATTTCATACTCACATAGATGTATGTTTAGTTAAAGTATGACAGCGTAAAAATGCCCCTTATTTATCTACTCACCAGTACTATAGCAGTGTCTGAAAATGATCCTTATACTGGTATTTATCTACTCACCAGTACTATAGCAGTGGTAAGACGTGAGGTCCTTATCGCAGCTGGAGACTTTATGCTGTATGAACCGCACGATGTCCGCCAGTGCGAAGGCTCGCCTGCAAGCCCCGCAGGTCAAGGTGTCTGCTGGGACCCCAGGCGTGGGGGACCCGCCACCTTCTGCCGCGCTGTCCGCATCCGCTGGAGGGAAATAAATAATAAATAAATAAAACATTTCGTCTTGGCCGTGTGATGGTAGCCTAAGTAGGTGTCATCATCACAATCTCAGCTATTTGACGTCCGCTGCTGGACATAGGCCTCCCTATATGACTTCCAGTCATTACGGCCTGCATCCACCGCGAGCCAACCGCCTTTACCAATTATTAGTCAGAATTTTTTTATAAACAAAATCGAAATAAATTGTAACAAATTATACGGTGCAAGGAAATATTTTGTTCTTTTGTCACGAATCGCCTTCAGACTATTTATGCAAGAAGACATTTTTTGATCTCTTTTCATCTACAGTCCTTGTATAACAGGTGTAAGATCACAACATTTGGACACCGTACAATAATGACATTCAACCCTTAAGTGTTAAATTGCACTTAATTATATGATGTATAGTTGTATAGTCACGGTTTGAAGTGTCAGATGCTGGATTGTCCACTTAAGGGTATAATTGGCCGCCTTGTTGCGGTCTTGCATTGAAAGGGTTATCTTTTGAACACAAGAAAGTTAATTGGGCTTTTTGCCAGTAACAGATGGGTTAATACTTTGTATGTTTAAATGGAAGTTATTGAAATTTTGAGAATCTTTTGACAATTTGCTGTAGTTATTTCTTTCATTTCCAGACCCAAAGGCTGTTTTGCTTATTTATAAAGGGGATTTCGCAGATTATTCCAAAAAGATATCTTAAAATAGCTAATGGGATGAAACAAACAAATAAAAAGAATATGGTTTTATTAATAGTTAGGCACAATAATTTCGATAAAGCATTATATGATTTTTCTCGCGAGAGTTAATCGTTTGTTTGCTAAAGTTAAAATGTAGGAGTAGCGTAATAACGGGGCCTCGTCGCCTTCGAATTACAGCCGTGTTCACATTGAAATCTGCACAATTGCCTGAGCACATCAAAGAGGTTCGCGAGCTAATTTCACATAAGTAGTGTGCAGACGCCCTTACAGCTTGCTATTATTATTTTTCCTTCAATTTCTTTGTAAAGAAAGTAGGCCGTACTTCTACAATGTACACAGGGGTTCGGTGAAACCGGAGTACTAAATTAATATAGCAAAAAACTACGCGATTCGGTCGTTTTGTTTACAAAGCCGTACCTAGTTTGCGTTAGGGTATATTATGTAAATGTTGTAGACATTTTTTACAGATTTGTTCAGTCAACTATGATGGCTCGTGGCAAATGGATTTGTTTTTTGTCGAGGGAGCGTTTGTTGCTTCATTGGCTTCCTTTTATTTTAATTGAAACATTACTGTGAATTTGTTATTAGTATAACAAACATTTCCATTACAAAACTTTGTTACTCAAACAAAACAAATTTCACATGCTCACAAACATATTTCTTTACTTAAAGTTACCAAAAGAAACGTTAAAGTCCCAATTCCCATTTCACATTCTGTAACCCATTTCCGGTCACTACTGAAATAAATCTCAGCCTTCATGTACCTTTAACCCGCCCGTCACGGCCAATCGTTCACGTTTACCTAAACACAAATCGAACCAATCTATTTACGTGGGTCATTTCGGCCACACCCTCGCATTTAACTGGACATGCCGGACATCGGTCGAGACATGCGCAACATTTACACCCACTTTCCACAATTGTGTAAAGTCGACAAAGGGATGATTGTAGGTGCGATTTAGGGACGTTTGTATCCCGTACAGGGTTTGATTTATTTGCCGCATAGTGCTTGATTTATTTGCCTGATACGAAATGAATGTTTTATTGAATATTTCAAGAATTAGCTATCGTAATGTGTGATACATCGTAACTGATACAATATTTATCAAATGTCCAGTACAAGGATGATGAAGACAAAGTGAGTAATGTCGAAAAAAACGAATAGGTAACTAACTAAAATTCTTTGTCGCATTTGCAAAACGAGAACCTCAGTGCACAACAATTCTTTTTCTGCGTGTTTAGAGCAAATGTTAATCTTTGAGATTCTAGATTTATTTATCGATTTAGCGGGTTCAGATATGAGTCAGCTGACACGTGTAACAAATCAATGCTCACACGTGTGATTTAGAGCCGTTGAAAGCGTGGCCACAAAGATTCCTCGCCTCAGGTAAGGGGTGCCACCCTCAAAAGGACAGAGGACCGAAAAGTTTAAATTAGCTCGTTACACACGGTAACGTGTCAGAGTTTTGTGTCAGTTCTGACTTTTTTTCAATGAAAGGTCGCGCTAGAACTAACAAACAACTTCTGTGTTAGCTAACTCCCAACTTGGCCGTTGCATAAATTTATAATTACAATTCGTACAAGCGTTAATTTGCTTAGCATTGTTAGAGTTTTATGTATTTTTCCAATTTTAAGATTGATAACCGACATCAATATTCCGATTTGTGGCAAAAAATATGTCTGTCTGACACGATTTTGACCACCGTATCCAATATTAATTGGCAGGGGATCGCAGTCACCCTAAATGTGGTTATAGAAATCAAACGTTTTCTAGTACAATGCTTTGGGAGTAAAAATAATAAGAATTGCCAATGAATGCGCGGGGGTGTATTGTATTGTGAACGAATTTATTGTAATTTTCTATTTGATGGGAGGTTCGGATTCTACACTAATTTTGACGCAAAACGTTTTATTATATTGCAGTTTCCGTTAAACACAACTAAACAACTTCATTTTTACTAATCCTATATCAATGTCATCATGCTTATCGATAGTATGTAGTTGATTGATTTGAACGATTATTAAATCTGTTAAGTTAAATTTTATACCAAGCTTAAATTAAATTTATAATTTAGATTAAGTTCTACTCTTTTTGTCATGCTTTGTTTGACTCACCGTGATAAGTATAAGAGAGAAAAACAGTATAATATAAAAACTATCTATTTATTTTTCTATAGTCCCAAAGGATTAAAATGACCAAGCACGAGTTTTGGCAGCGGCGTCTTTGACAGGTTATAAAAGACTTCGGAAACGGACTTTGGCACAAAAGCCTTTGAATAGCCTGTGTCGGCAAATTGCGATTTGGCTCCATTATGAATTCGTATAATAAAGTTCAATAAAAGATGGTTTTGCACAATATCGTGGCCTTCGCGCTTTCCATGCAAGAAAAAATATATTATTATGTATTGGCAGCACTTTAGAATAATACTGGATGAAAATATTAGTTTAAACACGTATTGTTAGACATAACAAAGTTTTATACTCACCAGCAAAATATTACTTTAATTTCCACAGTATTTTAGTAATTAGCACTGGTACCTAACTAATTAACGTATTATTTTAAAAAATACCTCGTATTAAGTTTCAGATATCTACTCGTTGTACCTACCCGTAACATAAACTTCGGGCTTACCACGGGATGTCGTAATTAGATGTTGGTTAATTGTCAACAATCTTTCAACTATATTTTTTTAGTCAGAGGCTAAAAAGCCAACTAACCTTTTTGCTACAATTCACTCGCACCAAAAAGTATTTACGTCCACGTCCCCGGTCAAAGCACACCACGCCCTGCATTCAGGTCGAAGGCGGTCTGCAAACACGGTGCTAATGACGTCATACTTCTCGACTTGGCCACTCTACGCTTCCACCCTTTTGCACATGTAATTACTTTCAAAGGTATGTATGGAAGTGGGCTATGTTAACACATAATGACTATTTACTGGTATGTGGCGAATTTGGCAAAAGTAATTCGATTTATAAAATGCTGAAATGTTGTTTGATAAACACACTAGAGTCTATTTTTGTCGGTGGTTTTTGTGACGATTTTGAAAAAAATCATTAGATGGATAATGAAAAAAAATGTTAAATTTACACAATGCTATAAAATATAAATAATAGAAAATATATAAAATTATTTCATTTATTAAAATTTAGAATAGCACTCATAACTTATAAATCGTTTTAAATTTTTATTGAGATGAGAACTAATGTATTGAGAAATATAACGCGCTACATAGCCTTTCCCAAGATAACACATATTGAGACTTTTGTAATAATTTACATATTTATGATTCAATTCGTTATAACCGTCAACTAAGCAGTTGTTTCTACGAGGTTTACAATTACTTAGTCCAATCAATAAGTTTACGCATAACACCATCCCTCAGATTAAGGGGCATACCTATAAAACAGGATTACCTCTTAAGGGGACGTTTTCGCCCACCGATAGCTAATCAAATTATCCAGAGTAATTCCTTGCGACAAAAAGGCTGATTATCTTCTTGTTTTTTTTTGTCTGCCAGCAGAAGGGTCTAAAGGCTGAGGCTTAAATGTGTTTGTTTTTAGTTTTATTTGATTCTTTTTGGTATTTTTTTTTCCTTTTTCATACATCTGTTTAAACTGTTATAATTTATGGTATGCATATAATTAGTTAAATAGGTAATTAATTAACGAAAGTAATATTAAATAACATAATTTGGAAAAACATAAGTAAAGTACCTAAGTAAGTGGAGGTCTTTTATTCTGTTATGCATCATATCAGAAAAAAATATAATAAAGACGTCTAGTAGTTGCAAGAAAATAAATATTCAGGTTAATTTTGTATATTTACTTTCATTTGCGCCTCATTAATACAACGATAAGCCAACTTTACAAATTCACGTTGCAAGCAAAAATCGCATCACTCCGAATCTACAAAACCAGGTAAACATAATTTCCCTCGAGAAAACAAAAAACATGGACCACGGCGCGACCGACTGATCAAATTAAGGCTAGGTCAGTAATCATGTTACCGATACCCAACACGATATTCGCAATAAGCGAACAAAAACAAACCTCTTGTGTATAGAAAAACCTTCGTTAGGGAGATTCGACTTTTTTCCTTAGGTAACTCGATATCTATCTGGGGAAATGGACAGCCCTAATAGAAAAAACTGGTTATAAAAATTGAGAATGAAAATTTATATTGTCAATTTTTGGGCGGTGTCAATATCGCTTAGGCATTGGATTATCATTTTCCGGTAAAGTAGCCCTAGTTACGGAGGGATTAAGTTGATTTTTCTCCGCTGTTGTTCTACTGAGAGAAATTGAAAACTTGTGTCAACGAATACCTAAGAATTTCTTTGAATAAGTTATTAGTTTAATTTTGAAGGAAATATTCACGAAATAATATATTATGTAGTACTTATATCATATAAATTTTAAAAACATCTCAACAGTATGGAGACATTTTCCTAATTTAAATACTTTTCTAAAAGGTGTTTAAAACACAAGTTATACTATCAGTTATTAAAATATTATTCGCATACCTAATTGATCCTCCAATTTTCACTTAAATGATCGTGAACATAGAAAATACCCAAGGTCCAACCTTACCTTCAATAATATACCTTCTACAATTTTCTGGACCAAAAATATGTCGAGTTCTTTGTCGAAAGCCAAACACTTGAATGATACATAATTAGATTTATACAGCCGGTTCCCTCATATAATAGTGACGTTTCCTTAAGATATTTGTCACGGTACAAGTGTCAATAAAAATGCCACACCGGACTGCCAGCCACTACACTACAGAGCCTAGTGATGGGACATTTATAAATCGGTAATTTAGTATCGATAAAAACCATAATAAAAAAATATTGCTGGACAATACACATAGCAACATTTAGCCCCGTGGTAAGCTCGAAGCTTGTGAAATAGAACAACATAATGTATTATTTCATCATCATCATAATGGTAATTTCCAAATTTAAACATGAATGCAGCTTTCTAGTTAGATAGGGATTCGTAAACGATTCTATTAATAAACGTCAATTATACTATTATTATTGATTACTTTGTGACATGCTAGTTTTTTTATAACCCCAACTTTTCGTTGCGATGTTCGATATCGATGATAATATTTCATCGATACGTGCACATCACTAGAGCACCCGTTAAAGCGGACACTTAACCCCTAATCCTGCCGGCAGTTTCGTCTCGTGCCAGCATTTATGGCAAAAATCTTAATTCCTACGCTGTCGTTAACTGCCCGCCTGTAATTATCTCCAGCAGTTGTATTTATTACCGGCAGTGCCTTTTATTTATCATTAACACCTAAAGACTCTATAGGCCTACTTCTGTAAACATAAGTAACAAGAAATGTATAGTGGATGACACCTTTAGATTTTTTTTGTGGTTAACTTTATTAATAAAAGTACTCGTACTTATATCTATCGCGCAGGACTGTCAGATATTTTACGTCAGCTAAAATAGAGTTTAAAGTCACAGGTATAAAATTTTAAAAAACGCTGCGAAAACAAAAATAAAACTGTTTCTTTTCTAAGTTCTAACAATAGTGTTCTAAAATTCCATACAAGTTTAAAACACTGCATTGTTTTCCACAGGACACGAAAATGGAAGATATGGTTTTTCCCGAAGCAATAAAAGTGAGGTCATAAACCTACGCCCGGCGTGGATAGATGCCAGCTACAGAAATCCTGCATTTGTTATATAAAACTATTCTGAGTGGAGGAAAATAAAATCAGTTTTTTTAAAATAAACTAATATGATAAAATTATTCAAACCAACACAGTTTTATTAACATGTTTAACATTTTAAAATTTACCATCTCAAATTCTAATTTTAATTTTTTAATACACATATTTAGAATAGGTTCTTTATTCAAATACGTAAAATAATAATTTTCAAAGAAACACAACAATTCCAATAAGATTCTAATTTTAAACAGCTCCGAATTTTATTTTTCAGTCAGAAAGGCAAATGCCCTGAGTCATACAGCCACAAATTCTAGAGCTCCGCTACGCGGGTCATTATTTTGACAAACAACCTCTGTGGTGAGAAATTTGCGGTCAATGCAGCTATGCCGACTAGATTTATTAGAAAAATAATTTAAAATTTTGTATTATACCTGAGATAAACTTACGCGAGTAAGTAATTGTTTCAATTAACATTAACTTTTATAATAGAATCATACAAATCTTAAGATCTTTTAAGGAAAATACTTTCTTAAATATGAAATTATATCTCTTAGAATGAAACAAAGATAACGTTGATAATTAGATCGTGCTTAATGCCCTTTATATTATGTATCAATCAAACATCTTACGTAACATAAATTTATGACATACAATACAGTCCAATCTATAGAAAAGCATAAATAAACTATAACGTTCCGTCCACTTACTCACTCATTTATATGTTAATGTAAACGGCAAATATACCCTCAGATTCATATATAGATATCTGCGGGGCCAGATATCATTTTCACTGCCTTATTACTTTCCAATTTGTCTACAATATTGGTTATAGCCTCGTTTATGACTTGGCCGACCCATTACCACAAAATATAGCAAGAAAATCTACAGATATTATATAAAGTGAAGTTTCCTATAGAAATACCTTTACGTCGCAAGAAGATGCCGGAGTCAAAAAATCTTGACTTACTCCGCGATGATAGATCCATTGCACTAAACTAAAAGTTCACGATAGTTTATTCCTAGTTATGCACTTTTTATGAAAGAAGCTTTTAAAGTCCCAAACAACACACACTGAAATTTTATAAGTCCAATAGTTTTGTCTTTTTTTGAAACCAATCAAAGCCCTAGATCAACGTCCAGAGCTCTTGAAATGTTCAAAGTCCAAAAGACCATTGGCTAGTTTGCAAGTAGGCAAAGCATGTGATCATCTTCGCAGATGAACACAGACTGACTGGCTACCTTGATAAAATTCGGGACCGAATTAAAAAAGGGACCCCCACAAGACTCAGGTAAAAAAATCCCGTATGAAAACCGCCGTTTCCTAGTGACCCCGATCGCTCTTCCATCCCTTTGTTGAGATCCTTTTATTTATAATAGTATATTTTTTTCTCACACGGCACCCCTAATAATGTGTGAGCGAAAATATGCGTAATAGTCTACGATCTAAAGTATGGGTGCGACAGACCAAAAGTCTCTATAGAAAAAATGCGACTGTCCCCTATTTGAATGGCAAAAAGTGCATGTCACTGCGAAAATGGTATTAGTGGATGAATATGATTCTGCATAGATCTCAATGGATGACTTATAATTGTACCGCGTTATATTTAGCATGAATTATTGGTTTGACGTGGTTTTTGTGCTTTGTCCCTCGTAAATTCGTGACGGGATCGGACCATGACACTAAAGTACTCTACAAATATCACAACGTATCCCGATTGTTAAAGAGATTAATATTCACGAAATCAATGATTATTTTATAGCATAGCCCTAGATAAAACGGTCTGACTATAGAAGAGTATGTACCATTATGATTAAGTTACGAAATTGCCTCCGAGATTTGCCGGGAAACAGCTCATAATAAAATTATGACAATCAAATTTGACGACCAAAATATAAGCGTAGTGACCCCTGGAAGCAAAATGTTTGCTATTTCTGCGTAAACAAACAGAAAGATTGACATTGAGTGTACATCTGGGCTGACGCAAATAATCGCGGGTAAACACTATAATTCGATTTTTAGTCACAACCGCCGACAAATTGCGTGACGCTTGGACAAAAATGTTTTATTTGCCTCAATTTCCTATTATTACAATATCCTGTGGGATATAAATAATAGTTTGTAGTATTGATAGGAAATTCTAAATAATCATTATAATTAGTATTGTCACAGTACATTTATGCAGATACTTTTTTATGTACCTACATTATGTATTTTACTTAATAAAGTCCTTGAACAGACAGCTTCAATATTGTTAACTAGGTGGTGATTATAAACTACAAAGATTTAAAGCATGTTTCAAAAATTTCCATAAATTATAAAAAAATACTTGGACAATTCAATTAATACCTTTAAAGTTGCCGAAGTTGCAGAAGGGGGATTAAAATTAAGAAAATTAGAAATAGCTTGTATTCCATCAAAATCACGATATCGTGACCCAGGAACAAAAAGGATCCCGTTGTCCAGATCCGTTTTACCTACCTGCGGCGGAGCGTGTGAAAATGAAACAGGTGTGGTGTATTCCGTAATTATAGATGGACAATACATGCGTGATGCGCGGGAGTTGGCCCGCAGAATGGTTTGTGAACCGCGATCTTGTTTCACGTTTTGAGGAAAGGAATACGAGATTTTGATGGTGTTTTTATGACGATTATTTTTATATTTTAAAGTAAAAAACATAAAATCCGTCATAGCTATATCATTATCATAGCTACTGTTTAGTAGGTATCGCATTATTTTTTAAAGAAGGAATGTTGAAAACCTTGTTTTAAAGAGTACCGTTTGGTTTGTTGTTATTTTTAAAGAATTTATTTTATATTTGTTAAAAAAATATCAGAAATTTATAATAAAATACTCAATTTTAAAAAGATTTATGAATATGAGTTTAACCTATATTGAAATATTAATGCATAAAACTATAGAGAACTACCATTTTTTTTGTTAAATATAATCTATAACATCCGTGTAAACCAATAACCCGGCCCGGAAGTCCCAAGTTATGATTTGGTAGCGGCATGACCGATTTAATTTCTCAAAGTCTCGAGCAATCGCATGTGTGCAGTGATTCTGGTCAAGACACCTATTGTGCGTGCTTTTGTGCATTGAATTTGTGACCAAAGGGTTTGAATGGCACCTTTCGCGAAAAAACACATGACAGAGCGTGGGAGAGAAATGGAAATATGAGATTGTATAGATCGCAGATCGGACTTTTGTCAGTAGAGCAATGTTATGTAGAGCAAAGAACGATAGAATAGAAAAAATATTTACGAAATATTTAAAAACTAGCAAATTGATGATTAATTATTTTACAGTTTTAAATATATTTTCTAAATCTAACCTAAATTAAAAATTAGTGCCTACTACTTCAGCGCTTATTCCCATAACTATACTCTAACCAATTTATCTCGATCTCTGTCTTCTTAGGAACATCAATTCTCAGTCACTCTTTAGTAGAGTTATAAGAGGTCAAGCTATGATGGTCGCTGTGCTACGTTGATGAAACCAATTATCTGCGGCGTGAATTAAGTCGCACAGTTTAATGGTTTATGCCTCTCTTACCACGACGTAAAATTAACAGAGGCGGCACTTTCCAATATATCTTTTTATGAATATATATTTGCTAAAAACTATAATAGTATATCAGGCTAGTAGACGATTAATTGAGAAAGTATCTCACGAAATCGCTGTTTTGTCAGAAAAAAATATTTAAAGGATATTTTTGATTCCAAATTTTATTACAAAACTATGAGTGATATTTTTTTTACCGTTTAACGATTATAATAAATTGTTAAAAAAGAAAATTACTAAAATTAATTATTTTTTCAAATAATTTTTAAGATCTTGAATTAATATTCATAAGATCAAATTGGAAATACTTATCGATTATTACTTACTAAGCTTGATGTTATTAAAACTAAAACCATCATCCAATAAACCACTACAATACAAAGTATCAAACAAACCTAATTCTAATACTAATAAAGCTCTATAATATAACCTTTAGGATGAACGTTTGAACCGTCTCTTGCGCAGACAATGGCTCGCACGCGGGTCACTCCGCGGTTATCTCGCCATCGGAAAGACGATCTGTGGCCGCGTTCGAATTTATCGCCCGCTCTACGTTTACAGTTATTCGTATGTCTATGGGAAGGTTTTGCGTGCACGCATTAAGTTTATGTTTTTGATTTAGTGTTGTGTGCCGGTTTACAGTGTGCCTGAAGATTATTTTGTATTTATTTTAATTCCAATAATTTAATTGAAACCATAATAGTGATATAGTATGTAATCCTACTTTGTTTTGATAAAAAAAAAAAAAAATTTGATTAAATTAAAAACAATTGATCGTTGGTAAACAAGAAAATATTTCTGAGGGCCTTTTTCCAGTCAACAAGTGACACAGGCCTAACTAGATGCACTAACAGCCGTTCGAAAGATGACTGCTTAATTGAGGTTATGTGAAGTTGTAAACAAAGCTCGCTTTTTTCGCGTGAACCGTTTCTTTGCAAAAATGCCTGCGTCGCGTGATGCTTATTTGCTGGATATGGGTTAATTAATGGTTCACTGACTTCCGTGTGGTGATGGTTTTATGGCAATCAACTGTCACATAAAACATGAGCTGCGAATAATAGGGTGGTTGAAATATGCACTAAAAGAACGTTATTGAAACTACTAAATAAATAATTAATAATCCTAGTTTAAACTGCAACTTCTAGCCCTAAGTGAACTCTAAGCTTGTTTTACAAGATATCTTCTATAATTAATATTGATATTATGCCAGTATTTTAATTATGTGAAAATATAGGCACTTATATTTTTATGTTACCTGTATGAATGTAGGTCTCAATTATTAAAAAAAGAGATATCGGTTTTGTCTTTTCTACCATAAGATAAATAATTAAAAAAAATTATACAAACTATACGTTAAAGAATAGGTGAAAATTAAGTAGGTAGTTAAAAAGAGTAATAAAAAGTGGCCAAGTGCGAGTCGGACTCGCCCATGTAGGCTTCCGCAGCAATTGTTGATATGAAATAGTTTATGACGTATTATAAAAAAACTACTGGATAGATTTCGTTCAAACCAATTTTCGTTGTTAGTTTTTATGGTTATGTACAATATATATTTTTTCTAGATTTATCATCCTCTTAGTTTAGAAATTAGAGGGGGGGGGGACACTCTGTTTTCCACTTTGGAAGAGTCTCACGTCCAAACTATTAAGTTTAGAATTAAATGGTGTTAGAAACATTGTTATGATTTTTAAAGACCTATTCATAGATACCCCACACGTATGGGTTCGATTAAAAAAAAGTTTTTAAGTTTCAGTCCTATGTATGGGGATCCCCAAATGTAATTTATTTTTTTTCAATTTTTTTATGAAATCTTAGTGCGGTTTACGAAATACATCTACTTACCAAATTTTAGCTTGATAGCTCTTATAGTTTCGGAGAAAAACGGCTGTGACATACGGACGGACGGACGGACGGACGGACGGACGGACGGACGGACATGACGAATCTATAAGGGTTCCGTTTTTGCCATTTGGCTACGGAACCCTAAAAACGATGAAATCATGACAAATTGTTAAACAGTGATAATGCTTTCTCTAATAAGTTAAATAATAAATCATTTCTATTCATATCATGAAAAAACAAAGACCGTTTAGTCATAGAGTATCTATAATAAATCTATGGGAACGCCCACATCGAATGAGATCGGACAATACTTGACGTATTCAACACACTGTAAATCACAAATATAACTGTCTTTTTTGATGTCTTGTCATGGAAGAACATGTTCTGGATCATAATTTATCGATTTATGGTGGAAGATCGTCTTATCTTATGGTATGGATAACACTGTGTGATATTTTTCATTGTTTAGTGAAATGTTATCATCTATCATAATTTCACTAGTCATTAATTCATTTTAACTAATAAAAAAAATATTTTGTTTAACTTTTAATAGCCTACATTATTTATTTAATAGCGACGTTGATACATGTTAGGGGCCGTCCATTAATCACGTGAGGTCGTTTTTCTCATTTTTTGAACCCCCCCTCCGCCCTGGTGATATTTGGTGAGGTTTGGGACCAACCCCCCCTCCCCCCCCCCTGGATCACGTGTATTTTTTGGAAGTCTATGTAAAGGCAATTTTTGACTGGAAAAAAAGATTTAAAAAATGGCGTTTTGTGTATTTGCAATAAGTCGAGCGGGCGAGTCAATCGCGCCAATTTTCGCGCCGTTCAAAATTTCGATTCTGTAATAGCGCTTTTTGACAAAAAATAAATAAAATTAATACACGTGATGTCTAACGAGACCCCCCCTCCCCCCTCGTGATGTTTCGTGATGTTTTCCGTAGCCCCTCCCCCCCCTTTTGAGCCTCACGTGATTAATGGACGGCCCCTTAAATTAGATAATTAAGTCATAAGTCACTTTATTTTATTTATTAAAAATAATTACGCTTATGAGGCGAGTTAGTGATCGAAGTGCCAGTACCTGAGTCGTTCGTCAACTCGCTCCAAAAATTTTGTCCCAACTGGTGCGAGTTGATGAATCGTAAAGGTAGTTGGTAGTACTCAGAACAATTCTGTTGCCTATCTACTGGTTTAGTTTAACGAAACCCACGGTAAAAGACATAGTAGTTACCTACTATTCTCAGGCCAGCACCACATATCAAATCAACATAATCTGTTTTTATTTACCCATCAATCAATATAATGAAAAACCCGAATAATCCCCGTCAAACATTCCAACCACTCTACTATAACTAGAAAAAATGATTATAATACTGGGGGTCCATCAAAGAACTTGACATGTATGGCTTATGGCGACCGCTAAAAAAAAGAATTAAATGCGGAATTCAAACGCGAATCAAAAGAGGTTGGACAATGGTCATGAGATCTCCGACAGATGAAATGCGTAATGGTCCATTTTAAGATCAGGTAGATTTGACACGTTGCAATCATCTCTTCAACTTCAAATCACTCAAATTTTTGCTAACTTTTAAGATGGTTTGCCTATTTTGTCCACCGATTATGAATTAAAATATTTAAATTATTTTAAGATCTTGAAATGAAAAATATTAAAAAATAAAAATGTATAAATAAGTTACTCAATTGCAAACAATACCCAAAGATTTAAATTCAATATTAAAAATAACAATAATAATTGTTTAATTACCTAACAATGATAATTGACTTTTTATGCAATCCTCTACATTAATCTTGTTAAAAAAATTATAGTTGATGAAACTTTTAAATTTCTTATAATAGGTACCATAATGGATAAAAATATAGGTTTTGAAATCGAATCCGTAAGCCTTCGCATGCAATAAAAGGTGAAGAAAGCATTCAATAGAGCTAAAGGATAGTGACACTCCTAAGCCCTTTTCTACTAAAATTGATGAAAGGGTGTCTGATAATGACGCTCAATACATTATTTTCGGTAACCAACCCTATGCCGCATTGTTAAAATATTATAGATTCTTCTCATATGGGTGCGGATTTCTGAGCCTGTTTTGCCCAAAAAAATCTTTTGACCAACTGTTTGTCAAAGGAGGCTGCATTATTTTTTGTCAGGTGTTTATCGAAGTTTGACCATGGGAAAATATTGGAGATTCAGGTGCCTATTGTCAACCTGTTGTTTTGTATATTGATATTTGATAAAATCTCGGTAGTATTTGTGTTTTTAGAATTAAACTTTTTGTGAGTAATGAGTAGGTTTACTTCCATCGATTTCCTAAGTATTTATCCTTTAATCCAAAGTAGGGCAACACCTACCAAACTTTAAATCGTCTACGTTGAAAGGCCGACAATAACAAATTGGTATCAAAGCCTGACAAAGATGGACTCTTGAGAAACTGTCCACCCACCTCCTTTCTATTGATCGCGGCTGCTCAGTGCTCACAATAAATTAATTCCTGTTATGAGCATTTTTTATCCCATTGTATTTTACTCCTATTTATTTAACCCGTTAATAGACGTTAATGGGCGGTCATTGGTCAAAGAGTCTTAGGATCAAAGATTTGAATAACCTGAATAGGCTCTTTGTGAGGCTTGTCAGTAAGATCTCGTTAATTTATTGAGAATAGTATCTAACCTCAATTTATTCTCTTTACTAACAGCTGTTATTTTAGACTGTTTGCTGATTTCTATAGATTTTGGATGTTTATCATTAACGTGAATTTAATGACACAATAGAGATTATCGGTTTTCAATAAAACAGATCTAATCTCATAGTTTTATCTCAAGCCTTTACAAAAAGTACTTGGCTACTGATTTTGTGGTAACACGATTTGCTTTGTTGTTGAGCTAATCCTTTTCTTAGAGAATTGATTGTTTAATGTAAACAAGTTGTTCAAAGGACTGTACTCAAGGCCCAAGTGTTTTTTTAGCTTTCTCCAAGTTTTATTGTTCGATTTGAACTCTTTAAGTATCATTTTAATAATGCCTCCAACGTTGACGCAGCCGGACTAATAAATCCAATTTAAATGTTACCCGGACCTCCTTGACATAACATATGTTAATCCATACGTCTTTATCTTCGGAATCACAAATGCCGATGCGATCTAAAAAAAGTCTCCAGTCCAGTCGGCGACGGTGGCCGGTCTGCTCTCATTATTCTAAATAAGCGAAATTAACTTTATTCCCATAATTTGAATAATCCTGAGCTGTGTTCGGAACTGCTTTGCGTCCATTCTTTGGTAATGGGACATTGAATGACGATTAGTATATTTATTTGTTCTCTATTGACGAATTCAATTTATTACATCTTCGGTTAGTGAGGATAGGTACCTTCGATTTGCTCTCAAGGCCTGTGTGTATCTTTTTATTTTATTATTTGTTACTTGTATAATAACACACAACAAATACAGTTATTAAGAATTCCATTTTTAAAGTGTGTTAATAAGTTCAATTGTATTATTTTTATTTTTTCATAAATAAAAAAATGGATTTTTTTGTTTCAAATGCTTATGCATAGTTATGATTTACAAATGCTGTATTAGCATTTATTAGATCCAAAGATGCTATAGCAACAGTCCCGTTAAATTTATTACCAAGCCGTATGCAAGTTCCAATAACTCTTGACCAAAGAGCGAGATTGAAGGCTCCCGAGCGATGCTTCGTTCACTAATGAAGACATATTGAATCGCAAAGCGGCGAAGGACAAGATATAGGCAATGGTTAAATTGACATGCTGTGCTATACAACATCCGCTGTGACGAAGAAAATGAACCATTCTGATAACAGCTAATTTGAATAACGGGTTATAAGGTGATAATTATAAAAAAAGGTGAATTGCGATTGAATTAAAAGCTGTCAGGGCTTGAAACCCATATCAATTAGTGACAAACATGACAAAGTCGGGGCGGCGCGGCGACGGCTGCTAATGTTTTATTTAGCGGAGTGCGGCACGAAGCAAAAGTTAACTTGGATTTTTAAAAGTTTGGCCGAAAGTTACGTCTGCGGTGTCCCGTCCGTCTGCCCTCGCACCTGATAAAGTAATTCCACAATCCCCTAATTCACACTTTTGTACAGTTTTAAAAAGCCAGAAGGTTTTCTGTCCTTACTCGTAATTGGGTTCGCGGTAAGCTTCACGACCTTTTTAATGTTTAATGCCCACTCCAACGTTGTTGCAAAAGTTGCAACTTTTGTTTTGACTGACGCATATATTTTCTGATTGTATACTAGTAATTACGCTGAGCCTGTAATTATGGGCCCCGTAACTACGCATATGGTGCCGACCACATACAGGCGTCGAGTTTCATGTACGTCAGTAGCATGGGGGTTCCTTTGTTTGCGACAACAAAAACCGGGTACCTCGGACTTCTTGAGTACAAAATAAGAACAAACGTGTCATCGATGAAATGACGCGTGTCGACCAATCAGGCGCGACGGCCGCAGACGACGGTGACGTCACCAAACCGGCGGCCAATGGGATCGACCCGTCGCCTCCGGTCACTTTGGACTAATTGCCCATGTGTGCTGTAACGCTAGTTTTGAGAGGAATTCATGCGCGTGAGTTGTCGAACAGCACACATACAATCAAAGCCTGTAAACGATTCATATGGATCAGGAAAAAATGGCAAAGTTGATAGCAGTAAAACGTTGTGAGAATTAAAATATATCTTGATTATATCAACATTTATGAAGATTTAAACTTTCATCTCAATTATTTGGCCCAGGCTTAACAGTTCTGACCATTGCATTGTTCTTAAGTGAAGCTTGAGAAAAATTTAACTTACACTTTTGCTTATAATTAATTTTATACTTTACTGCGGACAATGGGAAGTGAACTTAGGCAAACAATAGAGAAGGTTTTCATAAAATAGTTTCTAAAGTTGGTAGTTAACATTAATGGCATTGCAGTCATACAGATCTAATTATAGAGGGGTCAATCTGAGATTAAAATTATGACAATTATCATGGGTCATTGTGATAATAACTGCCAATTTTTTACTTTGTATGTAGATGGATAGTTATTGCGTAGATTTCCTTGTATTTTATACAATGTATGCCCGTTATTGACTTATGGTCTTATGGTCTAGTCTTGGTTATTAATTAAAGTAATTAATGGTACTAACATAAGACCTATAAATTATAATTAATTTCATAGTTAGGTATATAATGTTTCCTTAAACTTTTCCACTAAATAAGATTTATAAAAATAGTGGAATACATTTATTTTGTATTTTTTCAAAATTATGATGCTTGTCTTTTTGTCTCAAATGGGAAACAACATTTAGGGCTTTTTATGACGATGAATAAAACTCTAGAATTAATATAAAAAGTATAAATAAATGTAATGTATAAAATATGGCTTATATAATTACTAGCTATATTTTATTATGATTCTTATATAATATTATTATTTTTATATTATTTAATATCTTCTTCACGATTCTAATAAAATTTCTAAATGGCCATAATTATTATGGGTGACCGTTAGAATTTTTTTTATAAAATTACAAAAACGTGAGTAACGAGCTGCTTATCTTTCTTTTGCTTTTACAGTTAGTATATTTAGGTATTTATTTTATTTCACAAAATTTAGCAAACCGTACCTACCTATTTATTTAATGTAACACGTTTATATATTTAGGCTATAATATTGAATATTTAATAATAAAAAGTTCCCCTCGATTTAAATAGTTTTTTCTACGGCTACAACAAATACAGTGTAATCTATCGAAGGTATTTTAGATTTTGAACATATTTTTGATAAATCTACGTAGATCAATTAAGCCATTTTTATTTAAATTTTGTTTTACTGAATATAATTTTATGTTAATATTCAAGTAATTATAGTAAAAAACTACCAATATTCAAATTATTAACCAATATTCAAAATAAAAATCAGTTTTTAAATTAAGTTCTACTGAAGAGTAATTTTCAGTTGTCCAATAAAAAGCAACTGTCTTAAAACTAAGATTAAAATTATCCAAACTGACCCCCAGACAATAATTCCGCAGTTTCACTCGTTATTCTCAAACTTTTCACATCAAGGCGAACCTTTTTGAATATTTTAGGCGAGTAGTCTCTTTTCATCTGCCCTCGGACAAGATGACCAGCGGTCGTCAATATTTGCTCAGCATTAAGTAGCTCGTTGTCGTTGAATAGACTGGCTTAGACGGGCTTGTTTGTTTATGTCATGTTTTGTTGAGACTGACGTGACGGGACACAAATTGCGAAAATATTTTTTTATATTTCTGCATGATACTACGTGTAATAGTCTTGGTAAGCTTAAAAAGTATTTTAATGAATGAATTTAATTGAACTAAATAAATTATAAAATATTTTTTCAAAAATAAAAAAAAATATTTTATTATGTTTTAGTTAAATTAAGTATCTATGTATTTGTCAAAGGAAACTTACCTTGCGCGATGCGTACAGCTGGCATTTTGATTCTCATCTTGGTTAGGTCACCTATTTTTGGATCTTCAACAACGTCTTTATCGATGGAAAAATGTTTATCTTGATAACTCTATCAATGACAGTCAGTTAGTTTGGTTCACTCGCGCCGTCGGCGGTGCAGCCACTTATCTCCTCACTCCTAAACCTACGATAACAATTTATCTGCTAAAAACCATTCAGCATCCGACGGCAAAAGTCCAGTCATCTTCTAAATTTCCTCATCTTGGACTTTGAGTTACCTCAGTGTTTTACTTTTTCCTTTTCATGTTGGGCTGATTCAGAAGACACATCACCAGAATTTATTCGCCAAAATCACCTTATCAGTACTTGAATGAACGTCTTAGTGCTTTATCTAATCTGTCCGCACCTAGTGGCTATCCTGCGATTTGGCGATAAAGTTCGGTCACACTTAATATCAGCATCTGCCGTTATCTTTCACTTTTCAAATCGCGAAAATGTCCACAAAACAAACTGGAGGAAAGTCCTAATAAGAAAGAAAATTCGGTGGAGTTGAGGAGAAAATTTCGCGAAATAATTTTGGAGTTGGGAATTTTTATCGTGTTTACTATGTTTCGTTAGCGTCTCGCGTTTGTCGCGTGGAGCGGTAAGCAGGTGCGCGGCCGGCCGCCCGCTCTCGCCCGATGTCCGAGAGCGTCTGTCCTGTGTCCCTTCGCGCGAGGGCTCCGGGCGCGCGAGTGTCCGCGACTCGCGCCGTCTCGCTCCGCCGGCCGACGACGGCGCGTGCGAGTCCACACGAAGTGGCCAGGGGTTACTCGCGGTCGCCACTGCCTCGGCAGCGCGACTGAGACCGCACGCCCGCCCCGCGTGCCGCCCTCGCATGCGCAACCGAGACGGCTATACGTCGAAAGTGCCGTGCGTCGGTGTGCGTGTGCGGGTGGGGCGAAGATGCAGCGTATACAAAAGAAAAGGGATAATATTTGCTTGCATATTTTATGACTCGATTATGAGATGGAATTTTTAATTGTTTGACAGAAGTATGGTCAGCTTCTGACAAAAAATTCTAATTTTTATAGTCAGAAACTCTGAATAACCAAAAATCAAAGCACAAATAATAATTAAATATTATGATTAAATTTAAAATTAAACAAAATTAAATGTCATCCCTTTCTTTATCAATGTTATTGATTACTCTATTTTTATAGAGCTAAAAAATCTAGGCGTCATCGCGTAGCAGCGAGCTACGTATGCTACGAAGCTCGTAGCACTTAACTTTTCTTTTTATTTTTTACGTAGGCGTGGCTTTTAAATGAGCAACTTTTTTTCGAAACGTTTTCACTCTTTTATTTTCTCTGCGACTCTAATATTATTTTTTCTTGAAGAAAAACTATTTTTATTAAAACGGTTTCAATATTAGTTTGAGTTATTTCCTTGTTTACACCATTACGCGAAAGAACGGAAAAGTACGCAGATAAACAAAAAGGCAAGAGCGCAACACGTTGACGGCAAGATCTTCACTCTCACTACGAACTTTTCCTCGCTTTTTTCCCGACGTTATTTTACTTAAGACGAGGAACTTATCTCGGTCGGTCCTTGACTTTAATAAGTTTTATGAGTGTCAGTTGAGACTTGAGACTTAACTGGTGCGCGAACTGGCGAAAAACGAACTTTTTCATAATTGTTTCCAAACTGCTGGCAACTTCAGAGTCGTTCGGTTATTGAAATTTCAAATTTATTTCATTTGATTGATTGTTTATTGATTTTGTTTTGTTGTTTTTGATAACTTTTGATGACATGATGATTTTATGACGTGTTTGAATAAAGGGACATTTTTAACAGCGACAAAAAGTATTTAGATTGCGTTAATTTAACTACCTTATTTAATTTATTTAGAAGTAAATAAATCCTTTTTTTAAGATAATGCCCATATAAAATAAAACCTCCCTACAACCAAGTATAAATCAAATATGCCCGGATAGGTCGTTAAAATTTTCACAACTGTACGGTGGTCATCTTGTGTCCAGTGAAATGAAAACCCCACATTTATCCATCCCTCTCGCATTATCACATGTGAGTAGTGAAAACAGAGACAGCTAAAAGGTTGTCCGTTTTCACGAGTGGAAATCACGGGATAGTGTCCGATAGTCTGCTATCTCCCTCATGTGTAGGGGTGCGTGGGTGTGTGGAAAGGGATGGTGTAGGCTGAGATGTGAGTTTCCACGACGCTACTCGCCGCTAGACGGCGTTGGAAAATAGGATAGGTTCAAAGGTTCTGATTTTGGGGAACCATATTTGTGAAGGTTATTTATAAAATGTCCTACATCGCGTGTAATGGATGGTAAAATATATGTTGAAACTAAATGTTTAAATTATGGTATTAAAATAACTCATTAATGATTTTCCACACATTAGACGGTTTAGCTTCTATTTTAAAATTATTTCTGTCGAACATATAATGAAAATTAGGTTCAATAAAATACTATCATAAAAATATAGGTACCCATCTTCATTTAAAATTTCCTCCATTATCTTTATTAAGCTTTATGTAGGTAATAAATATTACTGGACAATCCACACAGCAACATCAATCTCCGAGCTAGTTTTCCACTTTATGATATACATTGTATACAATTACAAAAATAGATAGGTAATTTTTTATTATACCTACAACACCCAAACAATGGGAACAATTATCATTGTTCCGTTATTATGTAGAATAATTCAAATGTTTTACTAGACTCAAAGGAGTTTAATGCATCGCCGCAATTTCATACACAAACGTTATTTGTGATTGATACATTTCGTAACTTCTTAGGAATATTTTAGTTAACTTTTAAAGAAAGTGGTACACCTGTGTAACGGGCAGTTTTTTCTAGTTTCCTGCGGGACAGATGTGGCACAGGATACAGAAAATTGCTCAATTTGACACGAAATGCTACATTTGAGAACGTATCGAGTTCGTGTTGACGTGACGTTACGCTAAAAGGTTATTATTTATTATTGTTGACTATAATTGTTTTCTTTTCTGTTATTTTGTTAATTTTACCGGCCATGTTTTACCGGGCAAATAAGAGCACCATCACGTTGTTTTACCATATGAGAATTGTTGTTCTGAGTAGGCTGGTACTGTACCAACTTAATTCGATTAAAAGAAACCAGATAAAAATACTATACTGGCTACGTGATGATATAAGAGCATATCAATCGTGCCTAAATAGTTAGATAAATTATCATTTAAACCAAACTAGGGTAATTTTAGAAAGCAAAGTTGCCTATTGCCTATCCAACTAATTCCAAAGTGTCCATTAAGTGATTTTTGGCTTCAGTCCGCGACAGAAATAGTTTTGTTGGGGTGGGTCGCCGTTTATATTTAAAGTCACGACCGCCGCTTCTTGCAGCGGTGTTAATTGGGCTGAGGATAGTTTGAGACACAAAGATACTATTTGAAATGAAAGATACAATTTAAAGGAACAATCTATAGTTTTTGGTAATTCTCCCTGTTTTTTTTAACTACGACAGTTTAGTTTAACAGGATAGTTTGAGACACAAAGATATAAAGGTACTATTTGAAATGAAAGATACAATTGAAAGGAACAATCTATAATTTTTTGTGAATAATTTTTTTCTTTTTTAACTACGACAGTTTAGTTTAACAAGAAACCTGTATTAACTTGTTCGTCTAGACAACGCAGATAAAAACGCAAAGCGGTTCTAAGTAGGTCTTGAGATCTAATATAAGACATATAAACTACTTGAGAGAAAGAGAGTCGTGTTGGCTATGCACACTCGTCTTTCATTCTAAAATCATCGTGTTCATCGTTCATCGTGGTTTCCAGCTCACTTCTGAATATTTCTTGAAAAACATGTTGTCATTTAACAACCCGCACTTGGCCAGCGTAGAAAACTAATTAAGTAATCTTACTTTCAAAACTACTTAATAACATAATAAAGTAGGTCATGAGAAGTTCCCAGTTTTAAAAATGAGTTGGTACATACTAAAAATAGGTATCTTTTTCGAAAGTACTATCTATCGATAAATAAGTGCATTATTCTCACCGTGCACGAAATCCCAGCACTAATTAGGATGGATGTAGGATCCGCCGGTGATTCAGAGCAGCGCCTACTCTCGCGCTAATCATGCCGAGCCAAATAGGTCTACGGATTTGCATAGTGATGTGCTGTGGATGTTGAAAGTTTTCGATGATATTTTATTAACTATCTATTATATAAATTTATATAAAAATCAATGCCACTTTTCGTTGTAATTTTAAAAGTTAAGTTCGTTTGTTTCTGACTTTACCCGCGGCTTTGCCCGCTTTATTCCCATGTTTTCGTGACTACGGCTATTTTAAATCCACTATTTTAAATCAGCCCAGTCGTTCTTTAGGTTTAATATTACAACGAATAGCAGTATTGATTTTTGGTTTGAAGGTTTTATTTATCTGAAGATGGCGCTTAATTTAGTGCCTTAATATCCGGAACCTCAAAAATTATTAAATCATGGATGTAAATGTGATTAATTCTAATAGACATTTTAATATTATATAGGTTTAGATATGTTTATCCAACGATTCTATTTTCCATCAAATGGGAAGCTATAAAGCCTCTCCTAATAGGCATTGTTGAAAACCAAAAGTATATCGATGTAATATTTCAGGTTTCAACAGCACTAGTGACAAATCCTAGGCTAATAGCTCGGTGGCTAAGCGCTAAACGCAGTCCCGCCAACGTAAACAATAAATTGTGAGGAGGTTGCATAAATTCAGGAGCCTTGTTAGTGACCTGATGGGATATAATTAATTTAATATTAAGCTTTTAACAAGGGGTTAGTACTATAGTTATTGATTTTGTGCTTATGACCAGTTTGTTCAGTTCCAGTTTTATCAGCAATCACGTTCAGGATGCTTTGTTACATTCTAAATAAAAAAAGAAAATTCAGGCTTAATTAACCTAGCCTTATGATGAGTGAAACACCATAGGGACAATGTTTAAGTTATAATACACTAATAATACAGTCCCTACTAATTTGTTTTATATTTTATATTAGATCAATTATTATTGTACTGTAAGCCTGAAGCAAGATGATTCTCAACATCATTTTTATACCATAAGCTCCCTCAGTCATAACAATATAAATTTCCATAATAAACAATAATATCATAACAATTATAAATTATTCGATGGAAGGTAAGCATTATAAATTTATTACGCGCTTGCGTAATCCACAGTCTATTTTACCTGTTAGCATGTTATCGAATTATTGATCAAATGTCAGACGTGTCCCAGAGATCGATAGTCAACTTCAATAATATGTCAGTGTGGAGTAAACTGAATAGGTTGAGGTTCTTGGGTTTGGTTTTCCTTAAGAACTTAGTAAGCTTCATTAAATTCTTAAAAGGCGTGTGAGCTAAGTGGGACCACACTAGACTTTCATTCCAAAGGTACTCGGTTCAAACACCAGTACACCTCTGGACTTTTCTTGTAAAATTTATATTTATAAGTGCGTTTTAAATATGTGCTTTAACGGTGAAGGCAAACATAGTGAGGAATCGATTACCTATTTGAGAAATTTATGAGTTTTAAGGATATGTGACATATTATAACCCGCAATTGGCCAGTGTGGTGAATGAAGGCCTTATAGAGAGAGAAGACTCAAGAGAGAAGTCCATTTGTTCAGCACTGGGAAAAAACAGGGGTGCTTATGCAAAGTCACCTACTTTAAATATTTTTGATTATACCTACACATGTTATTTAGATGAGCAAAGCTACCATTACAACCATAGGTTCAATCGTATATAGTTTAAATAACGCAAACGATTGTTCCATCCAAGGATGCTCACTAATTAATAACATTGTGCAAGGCCCGGGGCGAAGCTCTCGGGCTTCGAAACGGCGCCCACGCGTGTTCTCACAGCGTTACTCATCAATTGCAAAACTATTACCTTCATAAACAATGAATTTGTCTATGTCTGTTTGTGTGAATATTGTGACGTCATTAATACCAGAAGGTATTTAAAATATCAAGTAAAAAAATTTAAAGCATAAAACAGAAAGCAGCATCGTTCTATGTGCATTATTATGTATTACTAGGTCGATAGTTCACTAGCCGCAGAGTAGGTAACCACTTGATACAATATACGTATCTATAAGCATTGCATCTGGTTTTCAACTTAGGTATATCAGATTATTAAAGCCCTAACATAATATAAAGCTTATTGCTAAGCTTTTTTTTAATTGAATTAGAGCCTCTCGTATTTATCATTATTGTCTTTTACTTCTCCGTACATAAATCAAATCTCGGTCGGTTTCAGATGTTAAAGTGTCAAGATGAAAACTTAAAGACTGCAAAAAAACAAAGGTAATAAACAAACACAACAGGCGTGGCCAAATAATTGCATGTAGTTAACACAATATTCCCTAAGCATAACTAAGAATGAATAATGTGGTAACAAAACGTCTACAATTCTATATCTATGCATGAATAAAGAGGAATTCGCTATTCAAATAGTTGAACTTTGATTTAACTAGTTAAATTTGAAATGGCTTGCAATATGTTAGACAGAAAGGCCACGGGTTACCTTAAAAGATGATGGCTTTATTTGTACTTGCTAATAGCTTGTTGGCAATCAGCTGTTATGAATCGACTCGTTTGCATCTGGTAGGTATTTTATGATCATGCTTTCGGAATTGATGATTTAGGAATCTCGGACTTGGAGTCTATTACTACCACGGTTTAGTTATGGTTTTTATCATTTGTATACAAATAACAAGTCACTCAACCATGAGTTATTGATATTTCTAGCAAATGATTAAGCTTCACTAATACTAAACTGTGATTTTTATTAATATGATTATTTTAATAAAATTATAAATAAAATAAAGCCCTTAATAAAAGTGTCCTTAATTTATATAAATTTATAATTATTTATATAAATTATAGAAAGAAACGAAATAAAAATTTACGTTAAATTAGTTGCTAATCTGATTTAATTAAGTTTAAAATGATTACCTACCCAAATTATTTAAAAGTAATATAAAAAAACTTTAACTGCCGCGAAATCCAAACGTTTTTACATACGCAATACTCAAAAATCTTTAGAAGCAGGTACTTTTTTTTCCTTATCAGCAGTACTTGTAAAACAATGCAAATTTGACAATAGAAGGGTCCGATTTTACAGGAGGTGGGCGCGTGCCGCGATACGCCATGCACGATAACATCAGTTGGTGGTACCCTTTACTTTGAATTATAAAATTAAATGTGGGGTTTATTGTGGTTTGTGGTCATTCAATGTTGAAGCATATTGAAGAGGCAGGATTTTTTTGATTCGAATTTTTTGTTTAAAGATTTGCTTAAAGTTAAAAACTTGACCAATTGTATTACGTATTGAATAAATACCTACCTAATGTCTTATTATCGTAAGTAAGGACGAAAATCAAACAATAACAAACCCAAAATAATATAAAATATGTTGAAGCAAACTCCTTAATACAAAGTAAACAGAGTTTCAGAATAATTTTCAAAACTTAACTACAAATCAATTCATACATAAAAATATTTTAAAAGAACAAGAAATTGTTATTCTATTGCATTTAAATATATTGTTATTATCTGTATATCGTTTGCATTATAACTCCACCCATAAAAATACAAAGCGACAACCCCAAGAAAAATATCTCACAATTTTCCCGATACAATAAAACCCACAAGACAATATCAAACGTAGAAATAAAAACCGAACATTACACCAATTATAAAACTCTTTATTTAATCGAGGTTGGTATATTATTTAGAAATATTTTTTAATCTAATCACGAAATCAGCGGTGGCCTCAATGCGGGGCGGCGGCGGCTGGTACCAGTTATTGACCGACGGCCGAAGCCACAATAGCGCACATTAGTGTTGCTACTGATTCGGTTTATCGATAGATTTTCGATTATTCGTTCACTGGTTAAATTGTGCAGAATTGGTTGCTGAATCTCTAATAATAATATTAATAATACTAGGGATAAAAAAAATTAATAGTATAACTCACGAAAATTTTGAAAGTGAAATAATACTAGCGATGTCTCTGGTTCAGTTGCGATACTACATTATCGATAAATGATTCGATAGATAAATCAGTAGGTATTGTCGTTAAATTTATAACGTCACACATTGCATTAAAGATTATATAAAATAATAGTAGCCCCGTGATAAGCTCGAAGCTTTTGTTACGGGAGCTAGATTTCTGATAAACATACAAAAAAAAATTATTTTGTATACCACGGAGCAGAGGTATACATAACATTATACTTACCTGGACACTCGGAAAAAATATTTGAAATTCGATTTTTTTGTTCCTTTTCTTACATAATTTATTATATTCATTAAATTAAAATGTTAACAGATATAAATTCGCATAATGTTAGATTTTTTGCAGATTTATCGATATTTTCGCAAGTCCTATGAGTCACGGGTCAGCCAGCTCAGGTGGCACGTTTTGTGAATAACCAACAAAAACCTTTCAATTCCAATAATGGCATTTTTGTTTTGTCAGGTGAATAGGTTTAATGATGGAATAGCCCGAGATTCGATAAAATTATATTTATACCTATTTAAAATTTTATAATACATTTAATTTAAATAAAAATATTACCTAAATTAACCCTTAAACATAAATACATGGTTACCTTATTAATTATTCGCTATGGCTTAGCATGACAAAGCACTGATCTTAGTAGATTTATTTTTATTTATTTGGGGAACAAATAGTCCGTAGTAATGAAGATTCATCAGATGATATATTACAACATGCTTACATTATTAAGTGTCTCAATTTCTTTCTATCACTTCCAAATTCTTACTTCTAAAGCAAAATTTTGTATGAATTAAAAATGGGTCCAAACAAAATCCATAAACAAAACAGAAACAATAATGACGTGATAGCTAGTGATCCATGAAATTAGGGCTAAGGGTGGCCATCGCAACCCCAAAAAACCGGGTGTAAGGCACAAACAGGCACCATGTATTGACCGCCTAAATACAGAACTGGCGACTAGAATTCTTATGTTTGTGTTACGGGTTCCAGATAATCTGATATACTTTATAACATAAACAAACATAGGAAGACATTTTTACTATAGACATAGAACACCCAGACACCCAGAGCAAAAGTATTTGCAGATTTTACAAACCTCATGCGTTGGAGGTGGACCTTCGCCCGTTGCACCACAGAGGCCATTAAATAGATCACGTAGTCGGTTTAACTATATTTACTACATTATAATGTGGTGGTACTATTAGGCATAGAAGTCGTTTAGGTACGTTTGAGTATTCATTTATAATTCTAAAACTTCTCTATACATATCGCATCGCATTTTAGGTAGTTTTTAACAATGTCGACTAAGATACAATCGGTTTGTCATGAGGTAATGATATTTACGGAAACAAAAACCCTCGTTAGCGTCACCAGACTGTCAATCACACGTCACCTTTAAACCCAACCCGTGGTCAAGTTCGAGTCTAATTCATTCCTGATGGCTCCAGAGTCAAGGTCAACGAATATGCTAAGAATTTACATACAAACACATAGCTTGAATAATGACCATTTTCGTAGCGAGGGTCACTTTTTGTCTTCATCTTATTAAATCAGCGTTCAGTTGTTGAAATGTATTGTGGACTCTATGATTTCAAAAATAAAGCTTCATATCGTTTAAGCATCGGTAATTTTAAAGTTTTAAAGTTTAGTTTGACGGAAATTAAGATTGAAGTCTATTCAATAGGCGAATTCTTACGCTCACATTTGCAAAGAATACTGAGTGTCAAATTAAAGGAATTCTCTCGCAATATGATCTACCGTGTTATCTTAAGATCTATCGACTATTCGATCGACAATCGATACCTCCATTATCATTCGAAATAAGGCTTTTAAAGTAAGAAATTAAAATAACAATTACATGTCTTCACAAATTTGAATGGGACAAATGGCATTATTAGCGTTAAGGAGCCTATTGTCAAGAACGCCGGGTAGAGTAAATATTTTGACAAAAGTCCGTTGCGCTATATTGAGTTGCTTAAAGGACAATAGTAGCAACAAGACGAGCCACTGAAAAAACAACAAAAAAAACTGTCATTGGAAGTGACATCGAAAGTAATTTCCAAACTGACACATTTGGCAATGAAACGAAACTTCTGATCAAGTGCCAAAAAGCAAAACAATGCGTAGAGAGCACACACTGACCACAATATAATCAGCTTATATAGTAAGAGCTGATTATTGTCTGAATTGGAAAGAGTTGAGGGGTCTTGTGAATTTGGCGATTGCATCTGACAGGCCTTCAAAATGTCGAAACGGGGTTTGGGAGTTTAAAAGTAAAACAATAGGTACGCGGCCCGAATCGCAAATCGGCTGTAGGCAGGCATGTGGGCCGGAGGTCAGAGGTGCATTTGAAATGTTATTGCGTCAGTTATCTCATCAGTGATGTGATCAAGGATTGATGATGCTAGTTAACTGTTTTGTGCTGTCGATTTGTTTACGGACAATGTACTTATGAGCTCGAATGCTGGTGAATTGGGAATTTAATAGAATGATTTCGATGGGTTGGTTCTATGCTGTTTTATTATGGTTTTAGTGTTATAATTGTGATTGATGCTCTACTTACCACGGGGCTAGATGTTGCTGTGTGAATTGTCCAGAAATATAATATTATTATTTTCTTTGTACATTATTTTAGTTTTTTACTTCTGGAATATTTATAATATAATTTTATAATTCAAAGTTTATTAGTAAACATTGAATTAGACGAAACTTATCTTCAAATAATTTGATGTTCAACTAATTGAAAAATGAAACAGAAAAGAATTGAGACGAGAATTGCTTATCTGAAAAACTATTAGAAACTAGTAATTGTAGAGGAAGAATGCAATCAAAAACAAAACATTTTTCGTAATCATTTTAATTGAGTCATTACACTGTGTAAAATATAAAAGCAAAGATAAATTCATAACATATGGCGCCTTTAGAAAAACTTGAAGGAAATGTTGACCAGCAATAATTACGGCAATGCAACCGGATTTAATGACTCCATACCAGTACAATAAAGTTATTACAAAACGACTCTTTGCACTGAATTTTTATATAACAAAAGCTATACAATGCGCTTAATAACGCTTTTATGTTTTTTCTTTAGTAACATGTCTGTGGCTCAATTACATGCAGTGTCACTTTCGCGTCTTGCCAAATGTTACTTCAACCTGTGGTCAGGGAATATTGAATTTTAAACATAAATATTTGCATGTCTGTTTTGGACAGTACCAAGAATTTGTACGACACCTGTCACTGTTGTCTGAGGAATCTTTTATTAATTTTTATATATTTTATAAGTCATACAAACCACATTACAACGTACATCGTATACTTATCTGTAACAAACATACAAAAAAAAGTATTTTTGTATGTTTGATAGATAATAATTTTTCATCATTATTACTATTTCGTGTAGCGAGTCCATCTTGAAAGTAAAGTTCTCACCCACTTACGCGATAAGCCATATGGATTACGGGGCTGCGGTCGATAATTCTAATAATTTTCCGATGTTGCGGTCATGCATGTCGATTGAGTATTTAGGTGGTCAAGCTTTCACCTGCCGTGTTTTCACAGTGACAGATGGAGGTAAATAACTGATTTTGAGTTTGTTTTGTCCGCTGTGACTAACGACGCAAACCAAATAATAACAGAGTAAGAGCTGACATCAATTTTTTGAGGGTTTCTGAGGTAAGCTGAAAACGTGTCCCGCCTTTTCTTTTTTGTAAAAAAAATATTGCAGTATTTTCAAATTGATTCGAAAATTAAACCCGCGTGATTATGTCAGCTCGGTTCGATAATTAAACCCACGTGATCTTAGTAAGTAGTTACATCTAAATAATTTATAAAACCATTTGATAACATCTTCCATGATGAAGATGAACAAAACTTTCCACATTTCATGTCAAAGTAGATCCCAAAAACAAAAGACACTTTCAATTATGATACATTTGTTACGCAAAGCTTACTTCAACTACAGACGCGTACAAAAAAGGTGAATTAATCATCGGAATATGTTTGACTGGGTTGTGAAAGATTATAATTGGTTTTGTCTACTTAAAAGCGGTAAGTAGCGTTTAATTAATGACAGCGCGTTGTTAAGGCCCACAGGTTAAAATCAAAATGCGGCTGGGTTACATTTCCAGGTTTATAATACTTTTTATGATACTATCCGACCATCTTCGCTTAGATACACATTGAAATTTTGTATTGTATAGATTATAGCCCTCATAAAACGTACTATCCAATACTGAAATAATTAGTCAAATAGCAGCCATGTCAAAACTAAAAAAGCAAATGAGTAAATAAGTAATAATTAGTTTATGGCATTTCAGCAAGATAACAAAATATAAATAAAATCCTACGTATAAAGTTATATTTTATTTAAATAAATTTCATTGATATTTTACGCTGGAGGTTCTCTTGCGGCAAAGTAGTTTTAAGTAACTTAGCCATTTAGTCAGGCTGTATATGAAGAGATAAAGCAAAAATACGATTATGAGCTTTGTTGAGTGTTCGCCTACCCACTGCGTAGGTGAGCTATATTGTAGCAGTATCGAATTTAAAATTATAGCTCTAAAATACAACTATTTGATGCTATTATATTATAAGAAAGCTCGCTCGATGGACTTACAGAAATTTAAATTTTACTTCACATTTAGATTTTTTATTAATTTTATATTAAATAAAAAATACAAAATATGTTATACATTATGTAGATATGACAGTAATCTGTCATAAGGGAAGTGACAAAACAAAAACGAAAGTAAGATTTACAAATTAAAAGTCCCGCTTAAGTCATGAATGAAAAAGTCTATGAATGATGAGCCATTCAAAGCATTTATAAATGGGAGTGTCCACGAAAATGTACAATCATCAACACAACGGGTTGAAGAGTTTTGACATTTCGTTTTATGCTTATTAGCATACTGGCCAGTGACTCGTGACTCGCCTCTGGTTAGTCCCAATATTTACACATGTCCTTTTAGTGGTAACTTAAACAGTTCCTTGAGTGACTAATATTTGTTTGTGATAATAGCTGTGTTATTTTTAATATTCAACTTGTTAAGGACCTGCGAAACTGTGTTATTTGAAGTAAAAATCCACCTGTTTCAGAGCAAATATTTCATATTCTTCAAACAAAGGTGCAAATACATCGGCCATGTTTACCGACTAGTTCTTATGTTTTATAATTTGATGCTGATTGCTATAATTAATTCAAATATAGAAAAAAATAGAAGTGAAGAATGTTCGGACAACAAAACATCAGCCCACTCGTAGCCATTGAGAAAAAAATGGTTTCGTAGAGTCATAGAGTGTCTGCATATGAATAAAAGTCATACGTAAAGATTAGAGATGTCTGTGCTCCGTCTTTATTTAAAATAAATCCGGAAAAGGTAGGTACCTAAACTATACCTCAAACAATACTTATGTATAAACAAACTTCTACAATACACGTAATTAATTTACAAAATTAAGTCAATTAAGTATTAGATAACCAACAAATAAAAACAACCACGGCTCCAGCAACCGCTATTACAATACATAATGCAAACATACGCAACGCACTCAAAACTGGCAGAATTTAGAGGATTAGACATAACATTAACGTATACCTATAGGTAGTGATGTATTGTAAGACATCCGTACCTATAGGTATACGTTATGTTTCAACGCCAAGTTTGTCCGGCCATTCAGTTTTTTCCTGTTGACCCGCCAGAGATCGAGATAGGAGTGATTAGAGCGCGCGTGGGCAGGCCTGTCGTCGCGGGTCATTGTAGCGGGTCACAGACTGCAGTGTTTATAGAGCAGTCGTGCGTTTTGATGGGAAGATTCTAATCCACCAGCACTCAATCTGATCCAGGAGTGAGATTGTCATGTGGACCGACCGTTTTATCCTTGTAATGTGTTTTATGAATGAATGAAAAAATAGTAAGTACAGCAAAATGGTCGGACAACAAAAAAGTTTACATATTTTTGTACTTAAATTATATTTGAATATGCTAATTTTAAGTTGTTGCAAAGTTGATAATTGCAACTAAACCTCCAACGGAACATACATATATTAAAAAATTAAGGCTTTAAGTCATGCAAAGAAATGACAATTAAAAAAACCGTTCTAGATAAATTATTGAACATCTCATATTCTACAAACGTTGCGTCAGCTAAGTTATAATTATTTCATTGCACAATGAAAACAACATTGATCTTTCAATATGCCATGTCTAACAATTCATAAGCACGGTTTAATTTGCATTGAATGAGCGGGCTGGACACACGAGCATCGCGGCCTGTCATTACCGGACGCGCAATACTCCACCCTGTTCGAAATTCAAATTATTGTGTTTGGTTCGCTCTCGCTTGATTGTGACACGCGCGGCGCGTCGCATAAAATAGGTGTCAATTGTGTGCCCGTCTGTACTCTTTGCATGTAAAAGCTCGACTTATGCTATAGACTAAGAGCCTGTGATGGCCAGACCTTCCTTTAATTCACAAGCGTGAAAATTCTTTCATGTGTATGTCTAACATAGGTAAGAATAACCCCCAAACATGAAACCTGGATCGCGGTTCCTTTGGGAGATAACAACCTTTTACCTGTTATCTCCCAAAGGAACCACGATCCAGGTTTCATGTTTGGGGGTTATTCTTACCTGTGTTAGACATACACATGAAATAATTTTCACGCTTCAGAATTAAAGGAAGGTCTGGCCATCACGGGCTCTTAGTATACTAGTAATATGACTTCTTATTGCAAAGATAAATAATGCGGCAATATACAATACGTTGTCTACAACGCACAGCGCATGTCACTTTACTGGTAAAATAAACTTGAACCTTTCAGTTTTTTTTCAATTTATTAGTAGACACATTTATTTAAAATGGAGTTAATAAACTATCTACGTTTCTACTACATAATAATTCAGGTTGTTTGTAAAATAATTAACGTAACTTTTGAGAGACAGCTAAGTCATTTTAAATCCTTCACAAATACAACCGTTCCTTTTTATTTACAGGTAGTATAACTAGGTATAAATCTAACATCTATCAAAAACGACGCAAGGAGGCTTCCTTGCACATTGGCCTTTGTCCATTTTTTACTACCCCTATGAACTTTTTTCGCTTAGAAAAAATGGTTTTATGAAATCTCAAAGGAAACGATGCGAATAATTCCTCGTTTCACGTTTCTTAGTTTTTTATCGTGTATTCTAAACTCCCACAGCCATTGTGGGGCGAGATCTAATCTCTTTTTGATAGACTCAGCCTTCTGGACCGGGCCTTATTGTCCGGTGATAAGAATAGGTTTTTTTAGCAATTGAAAGGATTTGATTGATAGAAGTTGAACCGTAAGGGCTTGATTAAATACTTATCTGATCATTGTCCTATTCGTTCTTTGAATAGGTAGGTAGTTAATAAATATCTATTGGTAGTAAACATGCAATTTATAATTCGCATTTTAGGGCGCGTACCTATTTGGTTTTTATGTTCAATTTCTTCTCTCTTGGTCTTTTTGGTCCGAAAACATTAATGAAATATCGTTTTCAATTACCATAACTCACCAGACAGGTAGCATCGTGGTCACCTTATTTTTTCATAAACTAGCGCCCTTCTATAAACAATGTTTTTAATCACTTTGTCGATGGTATCTCCTTGTCTCTGGTTCGCAACACATGTTCCGCAAACTAATGAGTTTGAGGACATCTCGTAAATGTTACTACCTCCTTTCTGCTGTAAAAAAATCGGAAAGCTTTGATGCTTGTTTATGTGTTTACGGTAATTTTACTTTTGTTTGTAATGACAACGGTTTTATGTTTGATGGCAATCGGTGACCAGCTAATCGGTTTTCATACAAAGATATGCAACTGTGTTGAAAATGCAAATTATTATTGTGCATTTATTTTCAATATAATTGTCAGCAATGTTCTTCATTATTTATGTTAATAAATTCGTACTGAACTTATGATATAGGTATTTTATGTGGTAGCTGGTAGGATAGTATCTATTAAATATCCAGTACCTAAGTATGTAGGATAACATAATCTCAGATATTCAATATTCAATTTATTTTATACTATTGAACCTTACGGGTCATTTATTAAAACTACTTTTAGGTTTTATAAAGATTATTAGGTTGTTAAAATCTCAAACTATTATGACGGTTTTACAATCCCATCTATCTTATAAATAATTGTCTTTCAAAGAAATCTCTAAGATTATGTTTACAAACGATTCGATACTCACACTCAACCCTAAAAAAAGTTTAAAAAAACAACCACTCGAGATGATTTATGCAAAACGTGTTGGTCTGTCGTAACGGGACATTTTTTTATAGTTCACAAGAAGTTGGGGCAAGAAAGTGAAGAAAAAGTGCGGGTTCATGTGGCACCGCGACCACGACAACCGTCAAGTGAATCCAGTAGGATTCCATTTACAAATTTTATGTTTCGAAATTCCAAACTCAACTTCCAGATGTCTAAATTGTATAACTTGATATTTAAAAAAAGAGAAGCTTGAGTTTTTATTGAAATAAAAAATAATGTGTCCAAATAAGTACAATTAATTTACGTTTAATATTTTTATTATAATTATTTATACTTATTGAGAATTGGTTTGGTCATCAGCACAAGGATGTACTATCCAACACATAATTTTTTTTTTAATTGCCAGCGGATCCTGGAAAAAACGCATTCAAACAAAGAAATAAATACACTCTTCAGCTTTAAAATATTAGTACAAATTATAAGGTAAGAATTTCAATCTTTGTCTAAACCAATGCTATTCTGGGAACTTATGTCATCGGTGTGTAGTTTATAGTTTCAAAGCCCATGACAGCATAAAGTATGAAGTGACCCATCTGGTCAGAGTACACATACCTACTTAGCTCTTAATCTCAGTACAGTCAACTACATTATTTAGAATCTTCAATAATAATTTAAGAACTATTTAATTTACATTAATTATGTTCAAAAATATGTTTAGTATTTACAGGGTAATGATTTCTGACATAAAAATAAACCGCAAGAAATTATAATTTAGTCATAAGGACAGTACAAGAGGGCTGTAAGTATCGAACTTTCCATCAGTAACAACATTTCTCGAAACCTGCACAATGGATGGGTAGGTTGAATTATATCTTTATATCGGAGTCTCAAAATGTGAGCTTTTCATAGATAACTGTATTCTGAACTTTCTTCCCAAGGCGAGTTCATACCAAAGTGGTGATCTTGTTTGTCATATTTGAACATGAAACGGGTAAATCATGGTATGATTTAAATGTTTTTGAGTTTTCCGATATTTCGACACTGTTGCAAGCGCCATGTTCACGGACAAAAACTCATGTTCATTATCTTGTTTGTCATGTTATACCATCGTAATTTTAGGACGCTATCATAGTAATTACTAGCCAGAAACGCTTATGTTAAGGCGTTGGGTTTGGTTAGACTCTTCTGCGTCCACGCGCTTATTTTCATGAGAATTTAAAAGAAAATTGTAGCTGTTTTTTTTGGGTCATGGACGTTGATAGTTAAGTATCGTGTATAAAAAACATGGTAGGTATTACGTTGGTATATTTAATGTATTGACTGTCCGATCTCACAGAAGTACATAAATTCTCATCGCTGGCCGTGACATACGGTGCCCAGCAGATGTGGACGTATGTGGCCCCGTGTGATTCTGATAAATGAGGTAAGGTCAGGATCTCACTGAGAAACGCTAAAATATTTAGGTTAGCCATATTGGTTATCAAAGACCAAAACGAAAACGTTGTGCTTCCGCTTAGCTCTTAGCTCTTTGAATTGCTGTTAAGAGAAAGAAAATAAATAACAATATCTTTATGTTGTTTAATAGCTTTCAGTACAATTTGCAGAGTTTACGGAAATATTAAATAACAAGTAAGTATTAGATTATATTCTACGAAAAGTTTTTTGACGCATATAATTAAAATTTGTATCCCAATAAAATTGAGCGCCTCAAAATCAGTCTTTATTGACGTTTCCCACCAAACCGCACTCCCTTGCGTGTGCGCCGTAGAAATAGAGCAAAAAATCACGGTGAAATACCGCTAGTCCACGCATCTGGAAACCATTTCTTTTAAGCAGAAACTATCACGATCATCTGTGTCATTACGAGCTCAGGATTGTTGGATTTTGCTTGGACGTAATTTAAATAAATTATGCTAATGGTAACTGGTACAACGGACGGAAAATAAACAATTAAAAAAATAATACATTACAAAATTAGTGCGACAATGTTTGACCTTATCTTGCTCTACAGTTTTGACCATCATCATTTCAACTATCAGACCATCAGCTTTCACTAGATCATCTGTACAGCTTGTTTGAAGACGTTCGATGCTGGTTTCGCTGATCTGCCGTCTCCATAGTTTTCCGGCGAGAACTTTATAGGCCCATCGGGTCGCAGCTTTCTGTTTTGTCATTTGGCCAAAAGTGTTAATATGTGTGTAGCATTATGCCTATTTGATTGATTTTTTTATGTTTTTACATTCGATGTAACGGATAAACAAGAGAAAGAGAAATAACACATTACAAACAACTAGAAAATGATCACATTGCCTCGTAATTATCGGAGCGGCATAGCATAGCATTAAAGTTAAAACAAACACCTAGACAATTGTATTGTAGTCCCATCTCACCGTTATCAATCTGACCCGGACGATGGCAAAAAACGTGTGTAGGTTCCAATAATGGAACCACTCATTACTGGTTATTATCTTTCTTTCTGTTGGGAGAAATGACACGGAACCACGGAACTATTGCAGCGCATAACCTTTTTTTTAAGCTCATTGTTTGAAGACTGTTCCGCATTGAAGCTGATTTACTGCTATGGTGGAGAGACCTGGGATTTTATAGCTCTTATTATACAATTTTAATGAAAGTTAAATAAAACTTTTTACAATTATTTTTTTTCTAAATAAATATTGTTGGACAATTCACACGGCAACATCTAGCCCCGTGGTAATTAATTCATCACTTAGTGTTTTTTTTATAGAAGAGCATTAAAATTTTCAAATTCTAAATACAAAATATTCTATGGAAGCTTTTGTTATGGAAAATTAACAAACAACGCTTGCGCCCGCTTATATTGTCAATAATCTCTGATTATAGAATATTTTAACCCTCTACCCATACTCATTATAATTAGAGAGACATCTGCAAGTTCCGTCAAAAGATTTTCAGAAATATCCCATAGGATACTCGTATGTCAGTAATAAAATAAATATCCGCCAGGTCTAGGTCAAAAACCATATTGCGTAGTTACCATATGAGCTCACGACATTTTTTGTTGGCCTCAGCCTATTTATAACCTCTGTAGTCTATGGCCCATGATGGGGCTATGCGAACCGTAACGCTTGGGATAATCTTTGTGGCTTAGTTTTGAGTCAGGTACATTGATATGAACTTTGATGAAATTTCTGTTATAGAGGAAAGGTTGTTTCTATAATTTCATAGATTACCTAAATATTTTTAATGAATAATGTTATTTTTATTTTTGTTTTGGCATGATTATGCCTCTTTAAGAAACTGTAGGTACTTTGTACAAGTCATCTTTTACTTTTATATATCACTTTTATACACAATAATACACATGGGGTAATTTTTTATTCGTTAACTAGTCTCAACTCTAACTCTAACGTTCTATCTGTCTCTGAATTGTATCGGTGTACCCTTTGATACTTATTTTGTATAATTAATGTTAATTTTCTACACAATCCTACTTCCTGACAAGTAAAACCTAACAAAACAAAATATCACAATGTTTACAGACATAACAGTCAACGCAATTTACAGTTTACCCACATCCTTGATCCACTTCCCACACCCCCATAGAACCGAACAAATACTAAACGCCACAAAAACAATAGCTTCCTATCTCTCTGCACTTTGACAAACGTTATTCGTTTATTTTGGCACCAAAGTTCCGTTACCAAATGCACCTTGAGGTAGTGTAACCTGCGACCTACATCCAAAAAACACCTAGACAAAAACCAAAAATGTTTACCACCCCTGGAAAAAAATGATACAAAACTTAACCTTATTTCTAACACTGTAAGAGTCACGGAAATGTTTCTATTGGTATAAATCATGGTTATTCTAACCACATGTGGGAAAGATTGGTGGTTTTTTGTGAGGTCCTAAGTTTGTCCCCAGCGGATGTTTGGTCCTCTAATAATTAAATTTTGCTTTCTTGTTAACATATTTAGTTTAAAAGTTAGCGTTCCCAATCACAACATTTGTTAACTTAAAAATTAGCTAAAGATGGCCACTAAACACCTTCTACACAGCTAAATTAAATTAAAAAATAACCATTATTCAAAAAAAACTTTCTCGTATTTTTGGCTGTTTAACCAAAAACGAATATTTAACTTAATAGTTTTAACTAATATTTCGTGGCATATTCCACGTTTACAATAAAATTAAAATAAACATCATTCCTAAAAACGTTTTTCAGCAACCAGTCAGGTGTCAACCACAAACTCACGTCGACTCGGTCACGTCGCTGGCCTCTCGTAAAGCAGGACCGATTTATTGCGACTGCCAGACGCCTCGAATTGTGCCGCACTGAATTATAGTGGAAAGTGGAGTTACGTGTGTTTTGGGAACGAGACTGTTATGATTTGTGAACTTACAAACGTTATATTTAATTGACTAAAGTACTCAAACGTTCAAATAAACATAGTTACAAGTAAATACAAATAGATACAAAATGTATTTATTTTGAAAAAAAGTTTTTACAAATTACTCAACTAACTTAATAACTGCCTTATTAGGTACAGGGTTTGGTGTGATATTTCCAGTAATTTAAATAAATAATTTATATTTATATTGACAAGACATATATTTTTCGTCGTGCTTTGATTTGAATACTGTAGGTATGTCTAGATAAATGTTTTTTCTTACTTTCTTTTTTTCTTTACTGCCTAGTCCGAAGCCACCAGGTACACCAAGTCCAGTGCATCCTGAAGGAAGGTGTGTTAGCACAGTCACGCCGATCAATCTCCATCAGTTAGCGGAGCACTATCAGTATCCGCCTTGATGCGGAAGCGTCTTTAGAAAATATAGAAGTGGCAAGAATGGAAAGGAAGCCATGGAAAAACTTTAGGAATAAATTAAAGACTTATAAACGAGTCTTCATCGCGATTTTTTTCTATAACTACGAGTATCTGTGTCCGCGACTCCGTCTACGCTAAATTTTATTTGAGGGGGTCACGTTTTATCTGGTGCAAGAATTTAAATACCCTTTTATGTGTCCCAGACGTCTCAATATTTACGTTACATACAGAAAAAAATCTAAAATTTGACAAATTATTCTTAGTATATTGAGCCTTTATACACAATACTGTGTAATCTCTGATACTCGACCCTTACCGAATTATTATTAGTATAGATGTACCATATACTCGTACCTAGATACTAATTTGACAATTCAACCAATTTGCAGTCGCTCGTGGTCATGAAAGAACAGAGGTTCCTACGTTATACTTACTCACTATACAAAATGTATTAGTAATGTCTATACCCTTTTCTAAAATGTACAATAAAAAAATAGATAGATACACAATTATTTTAGTTACAAAACGCATCACCTAGTAAGAACTGAGTGGCAGTACGAATAAAAATAATCTTAGAACTTGTTAAGAAGCTAAATAAGGAGTTTTAACGGGGTTTAAACACGCAATTTTATATATTTATCATTTCGACGTTTAAAACAATTTGCAGTCCCTCGTGGTCACGCAAAAATTTATGTTCTACCGTGATACCTTTACAATAATTAAATTTTAATTTGTCAATATCTTAGATTTGCTTTCGATAGTCAATTATATTTTTGCAGAAGGATTAATTCACATTATTATTGAACAACACACATTATTAAGTTAAATGTTTAAATCTTATTTGGATACATACTAGCAATTTTTAAATAGTTTATAATTATTGCCGGTTCTAAAATGAACAAACGCATCATGAGAACAGTTTGACATGATCGTCCATCAAGCGGTTATCAAGCATGCTGCTTATCTTCTGATGAAAGTGACGAAAACTACTGACTGGTCATATTGTTCTAAGTTTAAGGACAGTTATTGTTACGAAGAACTTTTTATTACCTCTTTGTAAAATAAAAAGAATGGTAAGGAAAACAAAAACATGTTTTACAAGCTTTACGTCACGTCTTTGCTTGATGGTGTTTGCTGGTTAAGTCCGGCCCTCCGAGATTAGCCTGTGTAATTAATAATATATGAATATTTAATTTTTAATTATGCACACGATTATTTTTAGCATCATACTCTATGAATTATATTATGTGATTAATGGTTTAAAATTTTGTAAGGCTCTAAATGGTACTTATATCATATATAACATGTTTTTGCTTATAACATATTAAAATAAATCGATTATCGTTGCACAAATAACACGCTCAGAAAATGTAGGCGCAGCCATATTACAAGTAAATTTTTCGCTGCACACTTTCAACACCAAATACCACGCCTGCCTTCAGTTTCACCACATTGACAAAAAAGCTCCCATATTAATCTCAAGATTTACTATTCATCGCCAGACAAGTACTTGTCACCATAATTCATCCTAATGTGTCATTTGATTAGAAACGTGTGCTTATAGCGACTGACAAAAGAGCTAACTGTACCTTGAAGGCTATTCTGCTATGATTTATTCGTGGTTTAATTCAAAATTCGTGGTAGTTCTTGGTTGCAAGGAGGTCATTTTTTGTTTTTTTTTACAGCAGAACAGCATTATCTTTGACAGCATTATAGAGGACGGTTTTAATATTTTTATTGTTTTAGCATATGTAATTATCCAGTATCATTTTTTTTTGGTTAAAAAATGTATTGGCCCATTTGATTGCAGCAATTAACAAATCTTGTTTTTAGTGTTGAATCGTGATTGTTGTAACGTATTTTGATTCTAACTTTTTAATATTCTATCGTTGTTACAACAGTAAATTCTCCGAATGACCGCAAAGATTTCACTGATAAAAAGGGACACGAAATTTTGCTATAACATGGCACCGTAATAAACTATACTAAGATATGGTCAGGGTTGAATTTTGACAAGGCTTTTTGACAGACGGCCGTGATGAGGCGAATTTTGAAAATGTTGACCACCTGTTATGATCCCTGTTAGATCAAAACACCGAGTTTATGGTTCATTAATTATAGAGAAATTTATATGTAGAGACAAATAGATACAAATATGTAGGGTTTGCATACTATAAGATACATAAAATTTCAATTAAAATATAATTTCAATCACATAAATGTTATAAAATTACCTAAATGTTTTTTAATATTATTATCTGGAAAGTAACAAATTAATTAGTTAAATTCATAATTTCATCTTAAAATCTTAAACAAGGAATTAAAAACTATACCTATTAAACAATAAGGATAATAAGGACAAGTCCAATAATTATGTCCAAAAGGTTATCACGTAACCTTCATCATAAGATTATAATGGTGAAGTCAATTAACTAGTCACGAGATATTTAATTCAATAAATAAGACTTTTACTTATTGCAAGAAATTGCATGATCCGGGTTTTTAATGAATATTAATTTTCTTCACCTTTTGTTTTTTGGCCTTTATCTCTAATTGACAAAATTATGTTTACTATGCTAATTATTAATTTTTTCCTGTCCATTTAAAGCAAAGCGAAAATTAAGTTCTATGATTTGTAAGTTCAATGTCTTTTGATTTTGCTGACGCTACTTGCGCAAACGCATATTTTTTGTCTCTAAACGCTGGGCCATCTGGCTACGATTTTTTAAACGAAAAAACAGTTGCCTGACCCTTTCTTACCTACAAAGCTGGCCCTCGTTTTTTTCTAAAGAAATAGACCCCTTACAATATGTTGAATTACCGTATTAGTGAATTTCTAAAGGCCCGATGAAAATTTTGATTGAACCAGCAAACGGATTGTCCTAACGGTCTATGTTTTGTTCGTGAGTTTTTATAAAATAATCATATTATATCCGTTAAAAAATATAATTAAATAACTTAGTCTGAACATTACAGTCTGTCTGTTGGTTGTTTATGATAGGAATTCCGTAATTAGTGATAATCATGTAAATAGTAGTATAGTGATTATAATTTATAACATGTTATTTGTTAAGCTGACATAGATTCGAAATTTCCACACATGACAAAAAGTTTTATCTTTGATCTTAAAAATCATTCCATCTGCATTCGATTTTCAAGTTCAAAGAATGCCGACTTTAGCCAATAAGTGCTTTAGAATGAGTGAATGAATGAAAGATAGCGGATCTTTATGTTTATCGTTCAAATTGCATTCACAATGCTTTCGGCGTGCGGGGGTTGGAATGCGTTTATGAATTTTGCGACGGAATCTGAAGGGCTTTTAGCATATATTTGGCTGGAAACTTGATTTTTAGTGGTACCTACGCTTGAACGACATCAATATCAACCTTAGTTAAATTAAGCATTATTATTACCTATCTCGCGTACGAGGTACTAACTAAACCAAGACAAAAGCATTTTCGACTAACCTTGTTTCTCATTCTCAGTCTGAATCTGCTTTGCTCGCTCGGTCAATTAACTGCTCATCTCAGAACTAAATATCCGATTTTTATAAGAATATTTATAATAATTGTTCTTGGTTTGCTACCATAAAAAGGCTTTAGTAATGAATCATTTATCTATAAGTAGGTAACAGTTCGGGCCAGTAAAGCCTTCGTGACTAAGTTGGTAGTTTACCATGAGACACGACGATACCCATCGCACGACTGACGTAGATGCGACAACTATTCTATAAAACCTTATAATATAAAATAGTATTTAATATTGCCTTTTGTGACCAAAAAGTTTCCTAACGAAGGTTGTCGATTGGTAAGCGCAGTGTCAGACGTCCACCAAAAAGTCAGATAAACGAGTCTCTGGTTCGCTCATAAAGCTGGAAATCATCAAGGAAGACTTATGTCCTGCCGTGATGGTCCGATCTAAGTTTGCAATAATCCATATTCACGGAAGGTGTATCAACAGGTAGCTAATGTATTAGTTAGTTTGATCATGAGTTTATGCAACGCTAAAGTTATATTGAATTAGTATACTATGTTGTGTACAAAAGCGTTCTGGGATTTTTCTTAAATATACTACCTACGCAAAACAAACCAAAAAGTGGTAAGCCATTCATACTTTACAGATTAAAAACGACAAAACCAACATATAGAACGTAACTATTCGATAAAGTCAACCACAATCATACTATCAAAAGAAGGGATTCGCGATATTTAAACAAGCAAACAAAAACGTAATTATATAATTATTACCTACTTCACGATTCTGATATCCAATGATAAACTTTAATTAGCATGAGCACGCGCCTGCATAAACCAATGGTGATGGTTCAAGATCACTACTATACTTTTTATAGTTTGAGGAATTATCGTACTTAGTTGAGCAATCATCATTAACGAAAAAAACACTGTGGAGTACGGGTCACCTTGATAGAAATCATTATTAATCTTGGGAGATTTTGTATTTTTACCACGCTTATCATTCAACTTGAAGTGATCGCAGTTAGCTGGTCAAGTAATAACGCTGATGTCCGTCTGCTAGTATATAAATAAATTAAAAAACAAAATGTTGATAGGCAATTCACACAGCAACATCCAGCAACGTGGTTCGAAGTTCGAAGGTTGTGTTACTGGTGCTAGACTTCTAATAGACTTGATGTTATAATGTTACAATATACATAAATACTATAAAAACTGTCGTGGTTTGATAAATTCATATTGAGATAAACGGGTAATACACGAACCTTATTTACGTAGACTATTGATCAACCGTTTCGTCCCAGAACGTGGGACTTCATCAGGATCAAGACACTGCAATGACACGGATCACGCCCGGCGACCGGCGAGCGGCGAGCTCGTGCCAAAATATGGACAATGGTGTAACTCAGAAGATGGATGCTTCTAGAATATTCTAGAATGTTGGAAGTATTGTCGTACCTGTACTAAGCGGTGCAGGTGGGCGATCAGAGGCCACAGGTCACACGTCATGGCACGGAGGTCGCCGCCCCACCCTCGGACCAAGACTCACCCTCGTGGCTCGTGATCGCCAGTTTGATCGATATTATATTGCGCTATGAATTCTTATATAAGTATTCATTAGTGTATTGTATTATTTGTATTCTATCTCACATTATGTATTATATTATATGTATTCGTACACCCGTAAATTTTTTATTACTTTGCTCTCTTTCCATCCAAAGGTTGCCTGGAAGAGATCGCTCTTTAGCGATAAGGCCGCCCATTGTACTTGTTTCTTTTGTTGTTTTTGTTATTTTTGTTTCTTTGTTTTGGTGTGCAATAAAGTGTTTTGTATTGTATTGTATTGAATTTTATTTGTATTGGACAAAATCTCGTCATATATTATTAGTAATTGTGTTGATGTATCATTATCAACCATCCCTAGTTCGGATGATATAACTTAAGTGAACATCGTTGAGAATCGTAACTATTTCTCTATCAATTCAACCTCATAAAAGAAACTTGAATATTTTTTTAAGTATGGAATTAACAAAAAAAATTGCTTCTTATACAATATTTTGATATTAAATTCTAGATTCACATTCATCACCATTTGCGGTTAAAAGGATTTTAACGCATGAATTGCATTAGGTCACAGATCTAATAGCCTATAATCTATTCAAATTCACTGCAGCTAGTTAAACATCTGTGTAATTTATCATGATTTATAAAAACTATGACATTAGCATATCCAAGCCGGTGCTAGTGGATAGAGACAACACGCGGAGGTCAGAGGTCACGCCAGGCACGGACAGCGCCGCCCCGATAGGACCTGGGAGGAATTCAACGATTCAAGGTTGCAATACTGGTCATAATCTGGCCAAAACTGAATTAACAGTACAGAAAAACATGAGCTCGATTGTTAAGGCTTCAAAATTGGTTTTTGTCATTTAAAATACAAAATGATTATGCTGTTTATCAAATGATGCCACATTGGTTTTCCAACTATCGTATCGTGCTATAGCGCTCAAACTCAAGCAGCAGTTGATCCCTGTACAATGTTGGTGGTGCAGATATTTTAGAATAGTAATTGAGAGAAATAAACATATAAAAATTTGAATTTGTATAGGCGTGATGAAAAGGTTTTTTAAATGAAGATGATTTTCACGATTAATGCCGCCATTAATGGTTACATACTGGTAATACACACAGCCAGTGATTTGTGACTGGCTGCGTGTATGGCTATCTATAATTCATAACCCATTCTCGTACACTCACTCAACCGGACTAACATATTCACCAGTTTCCACCCTTGTCCACATTCTCTGTTCAAATATTTTGTGAAGCCCAACTATCCCCCGTAGGGCGGGGCGGTGATGTCGCGAGTGAGCGTGACCTGTGGCTATTCCCGCCCAACCGCCCGCCCACGACTAAGAACCTTATGTTTCATAGACTGGCAACTTTAAGTTGCTCTATTATTTTAGTCTTTAATCATTGTGTTGCCTTACCAATGATAACAGGATCCTAAACGTGACGCTTCTATCTACAACGTAGAAAGCTCTTAAAGAAGTTACCATTGAACATAATCGTCATTGCTAATGTTACTCAATCCGAATTAGAAATTAGGAAACACGTAGAAGAGCAAGGTTTAGTGACATACGGATAAGTATGTGCCTGCTGGTTCACGGTGGATGCATGTGTTAGTAATAACCAAAAATCTTTAAAGACAAATAACTTATCAAACTCAAAGATTGTAACAGGTAAGTATACTAAGTATAATACACTAAAAACATAGATATTGTTTATATACATAAAAAATAGAATTTCCGTGTCATACAGAATCGCTCGTTTGCCGAGCCCATACCACCGGATATACTGACATTGTTCTAAGTTTAGAAGTTTTCGCGTGAGGCTAGTGGACTTGTTTTTCACTTTGCCAGAAACTCCCTACATAAAAAATATTCGATAAATTTATGAATGTCACGCTACCGTATTTAGTGATAATTTTAGTATCTATTCATGTTAAAGTCGTTTAAATGTTTTGTTTGTTGGGTAGAATGGGCTAATCACAGCTTTATTTTAAATATTCTATTTATCTATAGCTTTAGCACCTAATAAACCATAATTTACTTATATTGGCAAACTACAAGATTATCTGTTCTTTAGATTAAGGCGCCTCTTGTATTCTCAATTATCATAAAAAAAATGTTACGAATATGCAAATTTGTATTCTATAAAAACTGACCCAAACCCCTATAACCATGCTTGAGAAACCCGTACGGTAACTTTTTTCAACTACTAGTAAATTACACGGTAATGCAGAATAACAAAAGGATTAAATAAAAAAACAAAAAACTGCTTATGATGTGCAAATGAGCTGTTTTTCAATACTTTGATACCGCGATAAAAGGACTTGTTTTATGGTAATTTATAACTTTTTTTTAGTGCAAAAAAGGAGCGCAAATTTTTGAAACCGGTATAGCTGGACTTGAATTTTCTAACGGTCTTTTAAAAAGTAAAAACTATGTTATTTTTAGTTTTAGAATAGAATAGAATATACTTTATTGTACACCACATAAACATAAAAATACAATACAAACTTAAGACTAAAACATTTGGAGTACAATGGGCGGCCTTATCGCTGTAAGCGATTTCTTCCAGGCAACCTATGTATGGACTGGACAGTTATAAATATACAGACAGTGGTGTTAAATAATAGATTACATAATAGGTATAACATAGAAAGATGTATAAGAATACATAATTAAAAATACTAAATACATAAATTACGAAGAATACACTATGAATATATTATAATATACATATACTAAACACTAATAAGTTTATAATTGTAGTTAATATTTACTTACATAAAATATTTATAAAGATTTATAATAATTATTATAAAGTTTGTTTTTGAAAATAGGAAGAGTTTCAGCTAAGAGCTAAGAGTTTTAGTTTTCTTAAGTTATTAAATAACATCGGAAATTCGTAAGAAAAAGAAGAGTTGGAAAACATTGTCTATGTAAAATATGCTGATTCCGATTTTATTACCTACTCAATTTAATCGTATTTCGTATTCTACTATGGAAGAGGCATTATGTTTAATGAAACAGTAAATAAATGTTAACTTTAAGTTAAAGCAATGAAATAATCTAAGTTCATAAAAAACTTAAGACAAATTAAAAAGTAAAATATAACAATACACACTGCCTTACTTCACCTACAAGGCAGCCTTAAATTGACCAGCTGTTTTAGAATTAAAACACATCCTGTTATTTAACCCTTTATGGTAATAGAAGGAATAACCACGTGCCACCCACATTTTTTTTAACCCTACAACTGCCAACATAAAAAAGGATTGAAGGTTAAATAGTTGATACTACAATGTATTTAAAATAATTGAAGTATCCATCCGTAAAGCTTGAACTAGGCTGATAGGTGTCTTACAGAAACTCTTGGTAGCTTTTTAAATTGTAACTCCATATTTTTTTTAAACTCGGCCGTTTTTACTTTTTTTGTTATTTATCTCACAAAGTGTATCATACTAGGAGTATAAATTACAATACGAAAGTTACGTTACGAGATAAAAATGGAAAACCTGAACATAAACATTAACCTGAAAATTGAAATATACTTAACCTTTTTATTTATTAATAGGTAGCAGTTTTTTCACGGTAAAATCCATCCAAATACGGGTAAAGTGAGCTATAGCTATGAGATAATTAGCACCGATTCGGCACAGCCAGTGACCAAGACGACTTTTGTGCCGTCATGGTCGACGATTGGAGTCGCCGCAACGGTCATACTGTCATTGTTGTCTCATCTACGTTCTACCCATTATCTTATCACTCTACAACCCGTTGCATATGACAATAAGTAGGTTGCGTTTCTACGAATTGTTCTAGTTGTTTCTAAGGATGTATTGTGTCTCTTGCTTATCAGCCGCCTTGTAATATCAACGGCCTTGCTAAATTCTACGTAGATGCTACTTAGAACGATTTAAACCGGATCGGCAAGAGCTGTTGTAGTCTTTAGTACACGCCTTTTTGTAAGAAAGTTACTAATTAATACGAACTATTCATTTAAACATTTACCACCATCGATTCCATAATTCATTTTTTTAAACCTTGTGGTCAGATTTAAGGAATCCAAGTATCTTGAAGTCCAGTTATCCTCAACTCAGTCGCGCTTGGGCCCACATGTCCAAATGACGAGATCTAACGATCTGCACGCTTTGCTGCCCCTCAAATTATCCCGAGACCATTGCTCCGTGCTCCGCGACACATGACAGTTTACGGTGCTCTATGTCCGATTCTTCCGTGTTCATCATTATAGTAAAAGATGACTTGTTTGTTTATTTTATTTTTCTATGATATGATCTTAGACAAACTTTATGCATCAAATAAGGTCTTAGGTACAATAGCGTTGATAATTGCTGTCGTTGTAGTTACCACCGATCGATGAAAGTATCCATCCATCCATCCACTCATACAATATATTACGTTAATAATATTAATAAGAATGAGGATGTTTCATATCTTCCGTAGTCGCTAAAACTTAGTAGGGTTAATTACTTACTGATAAACTTTTATCGTTTTTGTATTTTATATCGTCACATGTATGGTATATGGATATTGCATATTTCACCTACAAGAAACAAAACAATGAAAGCCACCAGCATTCCCTAGTCGTATTTAAACATTTTTATGCCAAGATGCGGCCAGTAATTGAGATGGCTGTACCGTGGACAGTTATGAGAATAATGCCACTTCAGTTAGACCACAAGATAGCTGTCTGTGGTAGGGTATTTGTAATTAGAAAGACCCTGTACAATTCATGGTGAAATAATAGTCCATTATGAATTATTCATAGACCGCCAAGCACGAGTTGGTGGAATGAGTTTGAGGACTCTTCATGGCGTTCTGGTGGTTTATTGATTCTAAGGAACAAAGGGAATGGAATTATTTGAAAATATGTTTCATAAAGAATAATGGTTGAGGACTAAAAAGATACCTAGATTTTTTATCCAAACAAATCAATAGCTTGATTCTCCTTAAAGAAGTTGCCATATAAGCACTAATTATTTTACCCAGGAATAAAGTATTGAGTGGCTTTATATTCTTTTCAACATTCTGACAGAAATTGTAGCGTGACCAAGGCCACTGACCTTATAATAATCAGAAGCAATCTATCAAGTGTAGGTTTAATCAAAATTTAATGAGGGATGGTTTGCTAAGCCACCCAAACTTCCACATACAGGAAACAAGGACAAAACAAACAGCATAAAACCAACACCGGCGTCGCCTTTGACCACATTAATAGCTTATCAGGGAATCTTTGAACAAGACACGATTGTTCGTCACCTTATCACGGTAGGTACACATGTCTATTTACGAGAGAATTAGACGGGTCTTGCAGAATCGCGATAACAGGTGAAATGTTAATGATTGCTCAGGTTTCATCATTATTGATTTTTGATTCAATTTTACGGTACCGTTTAAAAAGCATCTGATTTTTTAGCGTTCATGTGTAAGTATATTATCTATAAGTACCATTATTGTTATATTTATTGTTGATGGCATGTGGTAAAGGCCTAAGAGTAGTCATAAATATATTAGTAGCGGATGCACCATTCTGTATCTGTGCTGCCTAAGCTACATAGCAAAACCCTAATAAGTTGCCTAAAATGCTAATCCACCTGGTAGGTAAGCGTGTGATTTACCCCAAATCTATAATTGGTTTGCTTGGAAAAACCCCCTTGTCAGTAACGGGTTCATATAATATGTATTTGTAAATCATCTCTCTTTTTCATCCAAAGGTTGCCTGGAAGAGATCGCTCTTTAGTGATAAGGCCGCCCATTGTACGTGTCTCTTTTTGTGTTTGTATTCATGTGTTTTGTGTACGATAAAGTGTTTTTGTATTGTATTGTATTTGGATTTTGCTTTAAATTTTTTCGTTGAGGTGATTACAAGGAAGTTAAAAGACAAGGAGGTATAATCCTATCAAAAGGAGACGGTAACAATTAACTTTGACCTGCCACGAAATAAAAAAGCGTTTTATCACACGGACCGTGTCCGTTCTGATTACGCCTTCTGAGATAACAGATTGTGGTATTTAATGTTCATTCTGTTGTTTGTCAGATAACGAGATAATTTATAGAGGACAGAAAAGGCTTTCATTTTACGATTATTTAGTTGTTGATTGTGGAGACGTGTGTTTTATTTGCACTGTCTTAGTGGTCACAGATTATGACACGGATTGAGTAGTTCAGTTTAACATCGTTTCACTGATCATTATCGTAATAACCCATCATAATAATATTCTTTGGATCGGCTCAGATCGCCCCAATATAACCCATTATATGCCTAGACTAGAGGTTTTTAAGAGAGAGGGCTGTATCAAGTTGGCATTATATTAAAATATAACAACATTGCTGGACAATTCACACAGAAATATATAGTCCAAACTTTTGAATATGGAACGAAAACAACGAAAAGACAACAAAAGCTTATCTAAAACCTCAGAGTGAAATAAGACTTAAAGCAATATAAAGTGTTGAGTCCATCTGATTGTGCAATGTTTGTTCGCAACCTCAAAGCGTCCTCGTGTACAATCCCTACAATAACACTGTGATATCCGCAAATAGACGGTATCTGAATTTAGCATGGACTTTCCTTGTCGGAAAAAGAGATGTTCTAATGGAAATAAACCTAGGACCTAGTTTTAAACCTACTCAATTTTTTACACATTTTCCATCTATTCCTAAAGATATATATAATACTATATATAAAGAGATAAGATTTGATTGTTTGTTCGTTTGTTGAGACAAATATGATCCTAAACATTAGTTTCAGGAACAAGACTTTCAGAAAACCACAGAAAATTTTAAATTCCTTTTTTTTCGTTGATGGTCATAGGCAAGTCAGAGTAGTATTCTAACTTAAAAAACGAAATGTCGGCCATTTGACATAACTGAACTAAACTTGTAATAAGAGATGGGAAAACAATCAATAATATCGATAGTATAAAAATGAGTATGCATATCTAACGCGGAAACATTGTATTAGTCCAATATAATTTATGTGGTCCATTGTCGTGCGGAAACTGTAGGCCAGATCCGTTAATCATCATGGAAAAAATGCTATAAATCCGACCCTAGTTAGTTATAACCACAAAAAGAAATCAGTTATAGGATGATCCTTAATTTGAGATCACAGAATAAAGACAGAAACTTTTTTATAAAAGTTTTATTATAATTTTGCTAACGGTATAAGTATGTAGAAAAGTTATTTATACCTTAGTATTTTATTTATTATGTATAAAAATTTATTAATGTTTAATTTTTTAGTACCTATATAAATTTTTTATATGTTGACATTATTATTTAGTAGTGTTGGCTAAGTGGGAGCACAGTCGTGAATTAAGGCCTAATCTCTCCCGACAAGAGTGAAATCCTGTGTCCCAGTAGTGGGAACGTAAGAAGGGGTCATGATGATGATGATATTATTTATATTCTAATATTTTTTAAATTATAAGTAATTTGTTTTGTCCAAAGTATTTTATACTAGCAATTTGAAGTAAGCTCACCATGTGTATATCAACTCAAATGGTCAGTTACTATTACGCAAAGAGAATTGCAATAAAACGTAATAGTATTATTCATATTATTTTTTTGCAGAGACCGACCGCTGTTTCATTTATCGATGTAATCTGTGATGCTTATTCATACTCGCCTCGATTTATCCGAACAAAAATTACTGAGAGTAGCTTTTTAATAAAATTGTTTTTGTGATAGAAGACTTAATATTTTCAAATGTATAAACCATCTTATGTGTTCCTATAAATCCTCTTTCATACAATTATGAAATAATTTTAGCAATTACAAAGACAAAGAAGAAATATACTATTATTAAGAGCACAAAACACAAGTTTTATATTCCCTTTCTAAAACTTTTACCCATTCAATACACAAGTATATTATTTTAATAATTTTTAAAAACCTAGTAAGCAGTACATTATAAAACTAGTGTCCAATTCGAAGACTGCTTAGAAAATTTCGTAAAAATCGACTCTATTCTTTTCTGCCTCGACCCTTAGGTGAAAGGTCACATACGGCACACGACGGTCAGCGGACAAAACGGCGAATGGTACCGACTGGTCCCGATTCTATTCCAATACAACACTACACCCTAATGTTTAATACATCGCTGGCTTTCAACCGTTGATACAATCAGCATACAATCAAAACCAGTAATAGGTAGAAATTTATAAGGATTGATTTTGTATTCCGAATTTGTGATTACGGTTGGGTTTCGTATTTTATCGATATCTCTATCAGACAGATGTCCAGATAATTTTAAATAGTAGGTTTAGCTTCGATGGGTTTTACCCCTTGTAAAGGGTAGTCATTGTAGTTCACATGCTTGGTTTGATTATAGCATTTAGTTTGGCAAATTACTGGACTTGAGGGCAGATAATACCTATTCATTGTGAGGAATACATCGGATTTTTTATACGTAAATTGATTATAATCAAAAGCTTTAGTATAGTGATAATGTCCAGCTGTATTTATTTTGTAAGTTAATATGAATTTGCTTTAAACTTTAATTGAAATGAAATTCAAATGCCCGCTGTTTATTTTTCATTTTATGTTTTCATCCATGATTTTATAAATCGTGTTAACGTTTCTTTTATATAGAATGCTGAATGAAATATTAAATATTTTTATTTGTGGTGCAGCGGGCGAAGGACAGAAATTTGCTACTGCGATCACCAACACACCTGCTAAGCGTGGTGACCAAGATATTAAGTGATACCCATAATGGGATCTATTGTGGAATTTTATGTGGACACAAGTCCCACCAATCGAATATGTTGTGGTGAACAACAACTGTTCATATAAATAAGCCTTGTATTATTCGTTGTGATCAGCAATTCATTCGTTTGCATACACTTTCCTTTCTGTTAATTTACAACCTTATCAGTAACCTCGAATAACCTTTTACAGTTAATTTTAAACTAGCTTATCTAACTGGTGTCCACTCATCCACACAATTTACATGCATATCGGAAACTAGTTGCCCATTGTCTCTAACCATAATACAGGAAAACACAAGCCTTATGATATACAAAAGAAGTCTTTGCAACATTAATCGTAAGGTCCTTTTTCGCTAGTTCATAGTGATGGGAAAAATTATGAAAAACATCGATAATACACGCACGACTTTAGAATGAAGTGTGCTGGTTTTAAGGTCCGTTTTTCTTTAATGATTCGAAAGATGGTATGGTACAATGGCAGCCTATATACCACCCGCACGTCCTCTTTAGATAAGATAAGGCTACCTGTAATAAACGACACCAATACACTAATGATACAGATACCGGTATTGGACCGGTATACAATTGGGCTGATAAAAACCGGTTGCTACGATAGCCGTACTGGTAATTTTGTGCCCGTTTTCTGAAACATAATTACATTATTTCAGCTTAGTTTTACATAAATAAAATAAAAATGCTTAAAATATTCTGCAGTAGGTTTTTTTTTCGGAAATGAATTAAAATGTTGAGCCCAATAGCTATAAAGGGCAAACCTCTTACCTTTGAATGTTGGGAAATGTGTAAGTAATAATAATTCTAGAAGTTTGAATTCACATCTTGTACACAAATAGTGTTATCGCTTTATAATATTTGCAGCTTTGTTTTACAGTCCTATTTTCTGACATTATGTCGTCAGTAGAATTTATGATTATTTAATCATATAAAGTTATAGTGGGGAAAACCACAGATTTTGTTGATATAACAGCGTTAGCCATGTAGTTGTTTTAAGAGATTCATTGAACTAATATAAAGCACTAGCTTTGTAATCTGCGATATCTGCCCTCGATAAAATGAATTTTCCCGGCAAGACAAGTGCTTTTTGCACACAGAAAAGCCTCAAATATACTCGTAATTGTAGTCTGATATCAATTGGACATTATTTATTTAAAACTATTTTACAAACTCACAAAAAGACAATCTCAGAAACATTTCCTGCATCTAAATGTGGTTTGATGATGATGAGATTATTTCGCGGATATAAATAAATAAATGTTTAAACAAATTTACTATGCCAGATTATCGAAATACTTAAATCCTAACACTATCTCTGACCATGTGACTATAATATTACCGTGGATAATTGTAAATTGCGGCTGTCAACGGCATAGAGCGTTAATGTGTCATAATATGACACGAGCGGCCATATTCACAGGCCGGGTTCCGTGAGGTTCCGTGTGATTACGGGGCCCGCTGACCCCTAATTCAACGGGTGCTGGGAGATGGGAAAATCTTATCCAACGGCTATTTTGAAGTTGTTATTGCGGATTTTCTATGGTAATCAAATAAGTGTAGAATGCATAAAAACATATTAAAGTCGGTACTTACCTACATTATTTTTACAAAATGGTTTCTTTTAATAGGTAGGTACGGATCAATCCAGTTATTTTCGAAATTATTGCAACTTCAATAACCGGTAGTCCCGGATTGTAAGTACCTACCGAGATGCAAGCCGTAAGCTGAATAGCTACTTGAAATAACCTCAAAAATATGATCAATCAAACTTCAAGGGATGCGTAATCATCTGAAGAATCTATAAGATGAGGTGCAAATAAAAAACAGCAAAGAACTTTGCCGACAGATTCATCATCCGAAAAATATCTACGAAATTTAACACTATTATGCCAAACCAGGGCGATCCGGCCAAGTTATGGTATTTTATGCTATTATCCTGGCATGTACATGAAATTCCATATTTTTGAGAGATGTCCGCTGGACAAATACTGGGCGGCGAAAACTTTGCGCTTCGTTTACCTTTTTCAATAGGACTTTGTTCAATTTACAATCTTACCTTACAACAACTCATGACGTAGCTACTCAGAATTCAACTTTAGTTCAATGGGATAAAGTTCTGCTTCTTTCTGTATAGTGCCAAGACTTTACGAGCTTCTCAAAAAATTATAATCATGTTATGGCTCTACGGTAGCTAAATCGTTTGTGGGTTCGCCTTAGAATTTATGATCTGAAGATACAATGAGTTTGGCTGACGGTGTTTGGTTAAAATTTGATAGAGTCCAGTGCACGTGATAGTGAGTTTTATCAGCTGAACCTACAAAGATATTTTTACAAAAAATACTTACACACATCAATCATTAAGAGATGATAATTGGTTTTATTATTAGTTCGTGGTAGCAGGACATTTGCCCGCTGCGCTACTAAGATCGCCAAAATTTATGTACGACATAAATCTAAAAATATGACTTACCATTATAATATAGTTCAAATAGAACAAAGTATTTAGTAATAAAGCAAAAACTCAAAGCTCATTTACTTGGCACTAAATATCGCTGCGCGGATATATCTACAATAATACAACACATCTAATACCAGCTTACTCAGCCAAGTTTTGCACATGGCATTAACAAAGTCATAGAACCAAGTACAGCTAAAAGGCACTTCAAGAACAGCACACGTGTCGATGCTATAATCCCGAGCTTTGCGTTATAATCCGACCACCCAGCGTCGCCATCCATTATACAACACTGCCCATACCCCCATTATTATAAAATAGACATAAGACCATAGGTGTCCTTATTATTTCACACTATAAAGCCAAGACCACCGAGGTGAAATCTCGCGAAATGCGAATGTAATGAGGCGTCCGTGATTTTTTGGAGGTTTGAGTGTATTTAGTTACAATGCTGTATTGTAATTGCGATGTTTCGGTTTTTTGTGTAAACGTAAATCTGGTGTGGGAGAACGTGCAAAATCTGTTTTATCAGCTTTGTTAAATATATTGCAAAATGATCAATGAAATTTAAAAAAAATTTGATTATTTATTATAATTTTTAGCCAAGTAAAATTAAATTTCCAGCAGAATTTATTGTTTAGCAGAATTTCGAGTCAGGACTCAGGTTAGAGTGCTGGTTTGAGTCTCGCTGGAGTCAATATTTTATTTTCTGGCGTAGAGTAGGTAGTAAAAACTTTATCAAGCTTATCCTAGGACTATAAGTTCTTACAAAGATAGTACTTTTTAAAAATAAAGTGTTTAATACCATAACTATAATGGCGATGGCTATTTTACAACTATAAAGACAAATTCAATAACAGCAAGTCAACAATGCACAGAAACAAATATTTCATAACACAATGAAAACTAATAACTGCTAGATAATTCGTAGGGAGTCGTTGCGTTACAGTCGATATATCAATCAGCTAATGATGGTCCGAACCAATGTCAACAATTATTGTAATGTTAGCATCAAAAGTGTTATAAATTAATTGTTTATTCGACTTCCAATATAATAATGAGTTTTTTAATGTTTTTTTATATAGGTAATAAGTAGATGAAAGTTTTTATATTTGTGGGTCTTTCACTGCTAGATATAGAGATATTAAGTAAAATAGGAAGGAAGGAAATTAATAAAATAGGAAGAAATAGGTAGGCTACTTTTTAAAGCAAATGCATTTTTATAACATGGTCAAACCTGCGAGCGCAGCTAGGTATGAACATTTATTGATAGTTATGATCCAAGTCTCAAATATTAGATTGTAACTAAAACTACTTTTGTTACGAACTGTACTTAATTATGGCTGCTCATTCGGACGTACAGCAATGCGTATTAATGATGTACGGACAGAGACGATTAGCGACCTTCTGCTGTACTGTCCCACTGGGTTGATCTTGATCGTTTACACTTCGAAATAATCAGTGATTAATATTTGATTTGCTTAGTTTTATCGTTTTAATAATATGATTATGATTATCAATAACATATTGATTGGTTATAATCATCATCATCATAAACACCCATATTTTATGTTCCCACTGCTGGAACACAGTGCTGGTTATTGAATGACACATATCCTTTTCAGTTCTCAGATCATGCCGGTTTCCTCACGATGTTTGCCTTCAGCGTTAGAGCAATCAGAGGAAGAAAATCAGAGGTGTGCGTCAGGGCTTGAATCCACGATTTTCGCAATGAAAGTAGAGTGTGCTACAACTAAGCCAACACGGCTTTTTTGTATGTGTTTTGGTTTTGTGTAAAAAGCCTTCCTTTAAGCTTATAGCTAACTGTAAACTGTTATAGTAAGTAGGTACCAACATTAGTGGCCGTCACTTCGTTATCTGTGTACCAAATCCATACATTATTCACAAAGACATAATTACATACCTCTTAGGATAAGTTCTTTACAATGTCTCAGTACCTATATATGCAAATATTTATAAAATAAATTATATGGTAAACTAGCTTTCTACTCCCGGCTTTGTTTGTTATTTAATGGTTTTTCCTGCGGTATAGAGTTGTCTAATAGAATGAATGATACATATTACAATAAAAAATATTTATTGCGCACCACAAATCATTCACAAATAATACAAACTTAAAACACAAACATTAGGAGTACAAACATACCAGACCCAGACGAAACCAAAGCAAGACAGTGATAGTAATACTAAGCCCTACTGCACGCCCGCTTGCAATATGACGTGCGCCTATTTTCTCGTCCTTTCTTTGTGATTTGCGGGAGTTTAGTAATTTCAGTTTAAATATGATGTAACGGTGAAGCATGGCACAACATAATTTAAGTGTTGTAAGCCACCGCAAGCTAATTGCGTCCATCCTATCTCCAGATATTGCAGTTAGAAGTATTACAGACTTGGCTTAAATTAAATTTTAAGAATTTGAATAAAAATAATTGATAAATAATTTGTCTGCTAGCGACAGGCTTTGGTCACGTTGAAATAAAATCTCCGTCAAAATTGGATAAGTCAGAAGTCACTGTATTATTGTAAGTAATAGGCGAATAAACTTTAACGCAAGCTTATCAAGCTAAAAAACCGTCAACGATTACCATGTTCTAAATTCTAAAGCATTAGTAAAATTAATTATGTATAAATAAAAAACCTTATACTAGGTATCTTTCTTTCTTATTACAAAATGTTGTTGTTTGATTGAAATATAAATAAATCCTATTTAATTATTTTTTTCTGATACAAAATTTGTTTAGTCTAAAGAGCCTTTAATACTGTCGTGTCTGGACACAGAGGTTAAATTAAAATAAAGTAAGAATAAAATACTTATCTTTTCAGACTATAAGTCATTTCATTGCCACATGATTTAGTCAAAACAGAATATTGCAAAACATTTATGTAGATGTACATCGCAGCACATAAGCTCCAGAGACAATACGGAAAATGACAGAACACAGGGATTATGTCATTGACGTTTCTTTGACTAACCGTACTGTAATAGTACGCGGCCATGAAATAATAATTCAAGAATAGAATGATGATGTGCAAAAAACCAACGATAAAAAATGCGAGTACAATTTGGTGGGTTCTGTATATATCACAATACTTGGAAAAAATTGAAATATCTTACTAATAAAAAAATATTCACGTTTGTTTATTTAAAGAGCCATAGTTTTAACCTTTAAATCACCATAATTTCAAAACCCACCCAACTGTAAGTTTTCTATCATTACTTATTATAAGACTAACTGTGCGCTGCCTTTCATGCTTGAATTATACTTTTTTTGGTTTTATATGAACCAAAGAAACATTCTAGTGTAAAGCAATAATTATTAGTCACATATAGACTGGTATATCACAGTAACTCGATTATAAAGGCAAAAGCCATGCGAAACAGCTAGTTTTATGGTAAGCATTAATAGTTTTTGTTGTGGAACCTTAAATATACCTACGTAACAGTTCCTCAAATACCCTTATCGCTGGACGAACGAGTATGTAATGTAGTCGTAATTATGAATGTTATTTACCTTAGGATTCGGTGACCGCCAAGTGTTGCCGTGATCAAAGCCTCCTTGTAAATTTGTCTGTGTCTGTGACAGTTTGGGTGATGTTTTATTCAGTAAAGGAGCTATTTTTATATTTTGGGTGGCATGCATATTGCTTCATATGATTTAACTGAAACTCCAGTTAGTTTCATTGCATGCTTAATCACACACCAAAACTCCACAAAGTGGCTCTAGCCACGTTGTAGAGTTTTGGTGTGATGTTTTACATCCAAATATTGTCTAAAGTGTGATTGCGTAGAATCCATGCTAAGATGTCCAAGAGTTTCTTCAATTTTTTTTTCTTCCTTTTTTGATCTGCAATCGGCAAATGTTCTATTTGAGAACACGATTTTTTTAATTATTTATATTTATTTAGAATACATTTTAAATTTATACTGCGCGTTTCCGCTCCGTTCATCACCATAGTATACACCTCCCGTGGTAGTTTCCATCTAATTATCTACGTAAGCAAATATTAGTCGACAGCATCACCCATCACCCTTGGACCACACACAACTGTCGTGAAGCATTACTAAACTATTTTGTATACTTTTCTTATTGTAATTGTTTGTACTGCAATTTTTGAGGATATTTTACCACTATCGGCATTCATTATTATAATATTTGGTATTTGCTTATCCCGTAATCGTTACCTTACAGTATAAGTGTCAGAACAGAAAAGAACCACAAACCAATAAGACGCTATAACGCATTGTATTATTATTACTTGTTTGTAAAGTGTTAGAAACTAACCGTTTTAGAATATTTTGTGGTCGGGATGAGAAAGCATGAAATTAGATGTATTCACGATATCAGTAGGGTATAGTGAGGCACCCAAGTAGACTTTATCACATTTTTTTGTGTTGTTTATGTCTGCTTGTGATTTAAATTTATTTATTACCTGACCTGTACTCGTACCTTATTGTACTGCTGTAAGCGTTTTGGTGATATTAGCGATAAAACAGAATTATTATGGAATAGTAACCGTATTTTTTGTCCTTTAAATAAAAATAAAATATTCTTCTAAATATAAAAAGTAACTTTTAAATAAAAATAAAATATTCTTCTAAATATGTCCGTAAACTATGTATAGAATGATTTCAAAACAAAACTGCAAAGCAATTCACAAGTTTACCCTTTGGTCAAATGTGAGACCGCGCCTTGTGGTCTGCCGCAAGACCAATCACGGGTCAAACTGTACGTGTTCCGAAATAGAAACCTGTGGTTGAATCATCCTTGCCCTATTCAGACATAATTAGGTGATTTACTTACTTCTTTCAGCCTCAACATTTAACAAAAAACGTAATCTTATTCTAACAAAATAAGTAGCATTAAACAGTTGAACAAAAATGTCGAGTTTTTTAAATGCTAAGTGACACAACTAAAAAAACTTTTACAAAGACACTAAAAAAAGGTATCGATTTCGATGTCCAAACAAATTGACAAATGCTGTGTTCTATTGTTCCATTTTCAAAACGTTTACAATGTAATGATCGAAACGGCCAACGCCTACAGCACTGCATTCTGCATTCAAATTCAAAGACATTTTTTTTTTAAATTGAGCAATTGCATTGGTAATAATGAAGTTGTAAAGAGTTTTGTACTTTGAGTAAATACTATTTTGTTGTTTTAGATGTATTTGTTTGAAGAACCAAGGAGGTTTTTAAGACGGCCGTGGTTGGACTTACACCTACATTGTCTATTATTCGTTTTTTTGGCCGCCTTTTACGACAACAGTAGTTGTACCGACCGCAAATTTGTCAGACCACCTTGCAGCTAAATGATATTTATGGCCTCAAAGCCAGGAAGACGGTAAGCCGTGCTGTTGCATAATCTTCGCAATTTATGACTGCTTTTTTGATATGCGGTTTTTATGTAAAGTGATTTAATTGTTGGTTTAGTGGTCAATTGGACGATAACTTTTATTAGATCCCATTACGAGGATTATATTCTTTAATAGGTACCTATTCAATTTACGTGGATCAATTTAAGAAATGATAATTTTTATTTTTATTACAATATTAGTGAAATGTATATGGGTTCTTATTTGTATTTAACTGTACATTTACAAAGATATAAAGAATAAATGAAATCATTGAACAAACGTTAATCGATAGCAGAAAGTTAGACATCCAATATTTTAATTTCATCTGTCGGAAACTGTTCCGCCCAAATCAATGATGGAATGAAGAATATCAAGATTATCTCAAAATCAATCACGCCCATGGAAAATCGGTGCTCTGAGATTCTGCACGTGAGGCAAAGGTCGGTGCTTGTATTAAAGAGAGGAAATCCGGCGGCCATTGTTGTATCCAACACTTATGCACTTTACCTGACCGGCGGATAAAAGAACTTGGAAGAATAGCCTCCCTTACCGTGCCGCTTTCTAAAAAAGTATGGCATAAAAAATAAATTTAAATATCGAACGCATAAAAAGTGAAGATGCAAATGATGCAACGGTCGCGATATTGTGCAGATCCAGTTTAAAAAAAGGTTTCTAATTTTCTCACGTTAGTGGCGGTTTTTTCTAGAAATTTCTAATGACGGTTTAATTTGAAGAACTCTTTGGGGTTTGATTTCGTGGGTTTTTATAGTTGTTTGCAAAAACAAAGTCTATAACACGCATGTCGCAAAAAGTAATTGTAAAGTGAATTATGCGTTTTCGGTTGCATAAATTTTGTGTGTAAAATGGGTTTGTCTATTAAAGATTTTTTATCAATCTTTTTTTAATGAATTAACGTCATTGAATATAAAGTTAGTTCATTCTATACGACACTACTGCTATTGTTTTTGTTTTATTTTTTAATAATGACCCAAAAATGTGTAATGGTTAGAACATTTTAAAGTATCGGATATATCTACTGATACCTACTACCTATTGATTTATGATTTATAAACCACATCAAGCTCAAAAGTAGGTAGGTACCTACTATCATTTAATTATCATTCTTGAATTGAACGGTAGTTTTTTCCCACGACAAAAAATAGATCAATCAATACCACACAGAAATCGCCAACATTTTTTACCTTTATACCGTGACATTACAAACAAAACGAAGACCATCCCTGTCCTGAATCTAAAGATATAAATTAAACTATCCTTAGGGGAGATTTTTACCGTTATCTGAACTATTAAAAAGGAGATAAAAAATTGTGGATGCGTGTGAGAATCTTAAAAAACTAAGGGCAGGAAGCTACGGTAAGTGTAAATATGAGTCTATGAGGTGACATAAAGAAAGTTGAACGGAAACTCATTTGAGAGATTTATGGCACATCTTGCGAGGTTTTTCAAGATTTTATACATAACATTTAAAAAAATGTAGTAATTCTTCTTATGGTCGGTAATATTAATTGAGTTAAATTGAGTAGATACTCAACTACACGGAAAATATGAAAAGATAAATGAGAAAACTATTTTATTATTCAATATTAAATAAAAAGGAACTATTTATATCTAACTAGGAGATTATGATAAATTAAAGACACACTATAATTTCTGAAGAACTATGGATTGATAGATATTTTTTCATAAAACCAGGAAACCCCAATCAGCCGTGGTTGGGTCAAAAAGATCTAATTTTACAACCGTTACGGCACAATAAAACACGAATTAAAAAATGTACCGGAAGCCGAACTGTTTACTTCCGCCTTAAGCCTGAATCTCACCGGAGGAGGCTCATCAAAAAGATTCGTTTCATTGGTACAGATATTATGAGGCAATGATTGTCAAACTTTTTGAATTATTTTTACAAATTTTATAGATTTTCCACCTTCAAAGCTAACGCAAGGTTTAGAATTATTTATATTAGAAAACAGGAATTACTTTCCTAAACAATGATATTACGTTCTTGTACCTATTCAATGATTATGTTCCAGAAAATAGAGAATAATGCGTAATATATATAATATATACCGAATTGATAAGTTATTATTTATTGTTCTAAGTAAACTTGATATTATTAAGTTATGGGCCTTCATAGCATTACTTTATCGTATCAAAAATCTATGTTACGTACAAAAAAAACGTGTCCCTAAAGATTGAAGACCGCTGTCCCTCGCGAGTCCTACCCAGACAACACACCCCATGTTTTATCACGAGATTGTATACAAAAACATATGCACATTTTTTAAGCGTATCTCAAATCAAGGTGCAAGCTTTGTGCAAGGGACATCTTCGAGAGTTTTAATAATTTTTGTAAGTGCGTTTTTTATGTGCGAGTGTGTTTTTTAAGTTTTCTCACGCAGAGATCTATTCAGGATCTGATCTGTGGGTAGATACATCCTGTATTGTTGAATCACGTTTGACTGTGTATTGATGATAATTTTATCTTCGATTCAATTGGATTTGATGGGACACCTTGTGAGATAGCATTAGAAATTTTGACCGGTTTTGATATTTCGTAGTGGTTTACGAGCTGAAAAAAAATACTTAAAAATTACATAAACAACAAAAAAACTAAAATATAATTACATTATTTTAAATGGTTATTATTTATTACAATTGCCTATTTCACAAAGTGTTTTAAAAAAAATTTCATACTATATTCGTACAATCCCACAAAAACAAGACCCGATAAAAAATCACAGCGATAATACTCTCCCATTTTCGTCACACACAAATAATTGCATATGCTAATGGCTCCCGCATATTCATTACCGACAAAAAACAGTAATTTAATATAAACTAGATGACAAAAATACAGCCAATGATATAAAAAAGGCCTGAAAAACACAGGGGGAGCTACCGAGTGAAAACGGTAAAAAATAAAGGGGTGTGTAAAACAAAGGATAAAAACTGTGACCCATTATCGTCAGCTAACTGGGCTTTGAGACAAGCGGTTAATTTTGTTTAAAGCTGATTTATGGCTTTTGTTATAAAACGGTGTTTTCAAGGTTGTGTTTTGATGAATTGGAAAACAAGAATCGGACTTTATACTACTACTGCCTCACACACGACTTTTGTTTCTTCTAAATAATATGTCTGAAGGAAACCACCTCTTTCCGTGAAATTATATGAAAAGATTATTGAATTCGAATTTTAATTAAGATATTATTTACCAATTAAATGCTACCTTACTATCAAGGCCGCAAACACCGATTGCCGATAGCCGGGGGCGGGCCTAAAAATGCTTCATTTCGACACCGCAAACTACAAATTTACTTAATCACATGGACAAAATTGGAACTACAATATCCACTATCTGTTTGTAGTATAATACAACACACTAGCGCCACCGCTAAGTGCCTACATAATTTGGCAGCTGTACTGAGAATGACACGATCTTTAGAGCAAAACGACAATCAACGAACAATAGAGTTCATCCCTTTCACTTTCGACGATCTATGTGTCAATTGAGATGTCTATTGTTTTATGCTAATTCGTTTTTGGCAATCAGTTCGAGATTTTTGAACGTCAAAATATTGGTAATAGAGTTTAAAATTTCTTTTGTTGTAAGTCTAGCAGTGATCGTCCTCGGATGATGATGATAATGACAGCAGACATTTTTTATTAAAAATATACAATACCCGATAGATTATTTTTCTAATGACCGACAAAACCGTTAGTTTTTTTTAATTCTCATGCCACAGATGCAAAATCACGGACCACTATAGAACATAAATTATTTAAATTTGACTAGTAATATTGTACGGGTGACACAGGATATGCATAAAGGGTTAAAAAAATCTCGGGGTAAGATTTTTTATGCGTCGTGAGGGGTCAAAGTTTGTGACTGTTTGGCCAGCGTTCGTTACGCTATTGACTAAATGAAGTATTGAATATTTAAATACCTTGAATAGTTTTCACACAGTGATTATGTATTTCACCGATTCGACAAACTCACAATGGGCGTTATAATACGTTTTTATATTATAACAGGAAAAGGATATTTTCTTCTTACAGGTATATCACAATTTGATTCTGAAATAATGAAAATACGTTTTGTTGTTTTTTTATAAAACACATCTTATTTTCCGATAATACGTCACAACCTACCTATGTGACTAAACAAAGCATTAAATAACTTTAAATTTTAAAAAGTGACAAAATTTTAGAACCGAGTCACAACAAAACTTTATCTCCAACTCCACAAATCAAAATTGGCGAACAGCCATTATCTCCTAAAATTCAATTCACTCTTTTCATAGTCCACCCTTTTTGGACCTGACTTTTTTATTATATCTGATGCAACTCTCATGACCACGCAAAAAAGACACCTGGTGATTTTTTTTATAAAAAAAATTGCGAGGATATAATCCTTTCTGGTGTCTTCAAAGACATGTGTAACGCATGGACTAGCCTATTGTCGGGATTGAAAGGATGTAAAAAGATGATGCCTTGGGATGGTTCGGGATTCACGTCGAATGTTTTTTTAAGTGGGTATCCGTCTTTAAAAGAAGAAATAGAATAATATAAACGAGAAACCTAGCAAAACAAGCGTAATTATTAAAAAAATATAAATCTTAAACTGTACATAATTCTTAAAATAAGTTTTTTTAGTTCAGTACTTATTATTTCTTGATGTATTTTGATAACATAATATAATATTTTATTGTTTCAAATTTTGACAATTTTTGTCAAAACAAAAACAAGTCTAGTGAATGCCTCAATATGACGAGCCGAGCGTTCTTAAAAAATACAGTCATATACAAATACTTGAAAAACATAGGTAAGTCTTCTAGCCCAGGTAGAGGTAGACATGACATAGCTTTTATATTTTAACGTTTTATATGAAAAGACAAATGATAACTTTTGAATAGCCTTTGAATCAGAAGCTAGATTCAACCCTTTCAACGTAAGCCAAGTTCAAAGATAAGGTTGTACAAAGTTTTGCCCGGTTGCCCGATAAAAACAAAAAACGCATCGTCGCATATGCGATAACTCATTACCCGCATACCGAAAGAGGACAATGCAATCGATAATGCTAAACGAACACGTGTGCTGGCCCTTTGTTTTACGTGGACGCCAGTTCAGTTTTATATTTAGAAGAGTGTATTGTCTATGTTGCCCGTATGTCCATAGACAACAACGATAAACTATAAAACACATCAAATAATGGGTTGGATAAAATAATGTTTTGTTATATCACGTATTTTTTAGACATATATGCGTTCAAATATAGTTAAAAACTATGATAGTTTAAAAAGTTATATGCGTACAATTATTGTTTTAAATATAGACAAAAAAGTATAAGTATGCTAAATATGCTTTTATTAGTTTAATGGAAAAGAAAAGCAATATTGTATGTAACCTATACAACCTTCATTCTCTTCTCAGTAGATTTTTCCATAAATTGTAAATCAGCCTTTGAATGGCAAGTTTTAATTTTTTTTGTGTTCTACTTCCCTTCACAAAAAAACAAAGAAGACGCTATCGACTTCTATTGTTAAAAAATACAACTACTATTTTAATTTCCAGAAGTTATAGTAATAGAACGATAGTGTACTCGTATTAGGTAATTGGATCTTATTCTACGTATAAGTTATTCTAAATATCTACAATTTTCAATGTCCGTTTTTTTAATAATTTTCTATCAAGTTATTCATAAAAAACGTATTGTACATTGAAGCTTATCACTATACATTGAAAATCCGTATCGCAGCTTTGTCCGTCTTAGTAAGATAAAAAACCATTCCCACGAAGACATCACAGCAGACACTGGCCAACAGATGCACAGATAAATAAAAAAACCTGAGAACTATCCCTAACCTCTGACCCCGGGCTATTCGCAAACTTGAGCCGTTAAAAAAGGAATTACAGTCGCGACCCAAAGAAAAGAAACTATTGTTTGTTAAAAAACTGTGGGGTACAATTTGAATAAGAAAAAACCGGAGGGTGAACACAAAAACGTCTGGGTGCTATTTTTTAAGGATATGCATAGTTATAGTTACTCTTGCAAATTGCTCTCGGTCAACATTCTCACGAGTATTTTAGGCCAATAAAGAAGCAGATGCAAATAGAATAATTGAACTTTGAATTAGATTTATCGTTTTAGTATTTTTCTGATTCAAAGAAACCTTAGGATATCGCAAATCTTTAAAGGCAACAGTTTTTGTTTACAATGATTTAACTATTAAAGCTTGGTATTTGAGTTAGATCATTAGAATAAGCCATTTAGGTTTTATTAATTGTAATTAGAATAACTCAAAATACGAAGATGGTTGTCCTCGGAGTTTTCAGATGGACTCTATATTACAAAGTGATCTGTCAAATATGATCTAATTACGAGATGGAATACGAATAATAGGCGTGGTATACGATTTTTCAACACGAATTATATATAATGGGTTTATTTGTAGAGACCCATCCTGTAATTATTAGTATTGAGATGCTGATTTGTTATTTTATAAATATACTAACACGTTGCGGAAGAAAAAGCATGCATAATCAGTATAATCAGCCTATCAACTCTTATCAGTGAACGTGTGACATGTTTAGAATCATGCGGGTTAATAATGCGTCTATATGCACGTCGCGTTTGGTCATACTTTTGTGGCCATCATTCCATTCTAAAATAAGAATTTACTCCAAAACAAGGACTGTGAATCAGAAATGATAAATAAAATTCCTGGTCAATTCACACAGCAATATTTAGCCCCGTGGTAGGTAATCGGAGTATGCAAAGGAAATAACAGATAATATTGTTGAAAAATTCAAATTATAAAATAAGAAAAAAAAAATATATATTTAAAATAGTAATAATATTATTTACATAATCGTCCCACGGCCGACGATTCAGCCTTAGAGCCGTAAATATTTGTACTTTTAGTTCCAATTATTCAAATAATTATTATAAACCTCATTATAGATCTTATATGTTAATTAAATAAACAATTTCTTACTTTCTTATTTTTAAATATACGTATTTGCGAAATATCCCAATTCATCTTATACTCTATTAGTTATTTGTTTTCAGTAGGTAAAATGTTTTTTACCACATTCCACCATAATGTATAGAGCATAAAAGAACGTCATTTGATCGCGTGGTGGTCATGTTACCATTATTGCTGTAAAAAATGTTTTTGAATATCGAACGGTGCATACGCAGATGTTTTGTCCTCTTTTTATGGACCTCATTGAAAATGATCGCGTTCCGTTAGGCCTTTGCTTTGATTTTGATAGATCAAGTTGTTGACAGCTGTACAATAATTTTGTAAGTTACATGATTTTTGATGTTTTTTACACTGGTGGAAAATTTTTAAATATTATTAGGTATAGGTAAGTACTCCTTTATTGTTCTACCAATGGACACAAAAAAAATCACAAAAAAATCGTGTGTGATGAGAATGTCTCTTAGATAAAAAAAACATTTTAAACGTTACTTTTACTTGCCTTAGATTTTTTATTTATTATTTCCTTATCATTAATTTTCGTACTGTATAAGGGTGGCAAGTGTCTTAAACTGCATTAAGTTAGAATGCAGTTTATAAGACATCTAAATAATACAGCAAAGTATTAGCACTCTTAAGGCACAACCTGGACCTTACACATTGTCTTCAATGTTGCGCGGGCGTCGCGCTCCTACGTTGAGATACAAAACTAGAAACTCCCAAATAAATAAATACTGGTGCACAAAATCAGCCCCGTGGTAAACTCGAAAATATTACGGGCATTAGATATTTTTCAATAATATTTTATTATTTTTTTATTACACTGAAAACACCCTGAATAACCGGAGTTAATATGTGCAGATCGTGCAGTCATTTATCTCAGGCTGGGAATCGAACCCGCAACCTCTTGGATTCCAGTCGTACCTTCGCCCTATTCGTCACATAGGTCTACTACCTTCTCCTATTTTCTATATCGGGAGACACATTAGCACTTTATTTATATTATAACATTTCTGTTAAAAAAATCATTCTCAGAAATAGTAGTCATTATGTAATGAAAAAGTCCCTTCCATTGGATGAACTTCATAATCTCTATGTCTGACTCACCCAAGATCTATCAAAGCTAATAGATGTTTCACAAGCCGTGGGCTGCATATTTATTTATAGTGGGACCAAAGCCTCTTCAATGATTCAATGAACTTCGAACACCTTTATTAGCGCTGTATTATTCAATAGTAATAGGCTAGATACCTAAATATATGCTAAGTACTATGTAGGTAGAGCTCCTCTGTAAATTAAGCTAACATTTAATTTCCTATAGACAGTAGTCACTATATAGGTACTTGGTGTAACTATATTATAGCTAGAGCGAAAACTTCATGTCTCTAAATTTTTCATATAACTTAGATTATAGTTTCATAAATATAATCTCATCAGCCAGCCCTTAAAAATATCCTTGAAACCTGTAAAATTTTAACCTATAAATAAAAATGATCGCCGTTCGTTAGTCTGGCTAAAACTCGAGAGCAGCTGTGCCGATTGAGTTGATTTTGGTTTTTAAATGTTTGTCGTAGTCCAGGGAAGGTTTAAAAGGTGAGAAAACTACAGAAAGCGGGCGAAGCCGAGCGGGGTCAACTAGTTAGTAATACAAATTCTAACTTTTTTTCAAGGCTTTATTGCTTCGCCAATAACTTTCCAAGTCGAGATTTCACCAAACGAATCAACACGATTTAAAAACCCATATCATAAATAAATCATCATCAGTCTATCGATCGCATCTACAACGCCTAAACTTTCATAACTCATGCAAATACGTTTGTCTCACAATGAACGCATTTGTACACTGCTGACCAAATTATTTGCCGCTCAATATCTCAATACAAACAATTTCAACTCTATTTTCAAGACCTCAAGGTGTAAACTGCTAGTAATTTTTTTCAGGCGTGGTAAAATAAATGGTAAGCAATATTCATATTAAAATATACGTTATTACAGACGGACGGACGGACATAGAACAATGCAGGGCGTGGGCAGGATTAACTCATTATGCCTGGACGCCTTGACCGATATCCATGCTGATTTGAACGAAGGTTGATGTATTAAATTGTAATTAAGGTTGCTTTTTGCGATATGTAATTAGGTATCGAAGTTTAGTGTTATGTAGGTGTCATTGTTTTTGTTGTGTCAAAATGATGGGCTACAAAATGTAGATTTTAACTGCGATACAAATGTATATGCAGTGGCTTTTGAGCGTACCGTAATTTTGGAAGTTTAAAATAAATTAATAACTATTCATACTGGACAATTCACACAGTAGTTTCGTAGTATTATACAAATATCTCGCAAATTGAACAAATATTGGTCTTTCTGCAGGAATCGAACCTTCTTGGTCACAATTGGACTTTGCCCACTATGTCACAGAGGTCGTCAAATTGAAATCAGTAACATGAGATGAGATGACAGTCCATTTGGTGTATGAATTATGATCGGTGACACGATTACAGGTTGTCGGTACACCCGATACGAGCCGGCCCCGACGGACATCCTGATAACTCGTGCCCACGTCCGCGGTACACTGCGGGACAAAATAAATTGATCATTTGTTTTTAAAATTAGAAAGATCTAGTTTCAATTTCCTCGTTGCTTCTCTTATTTATTCGTAGATAAGAGTGTGGCGTTAGATGAAAAGATCACGTTATTTTCAGTTAGCTTGTTAAGCTTTTTGATTGGTTACGGATGCTTGACATTATTCCAGAGGAAGACTGAAGTTAACTAATATACTTAGATTTTCTAATAGAGTTCTTGTAAGAAAATTGCATTGATAATTTATTCCTTAAAATGTATGTGTAATATTAAACTGTGTAAAAGGTTACCTATCTAAATCTATCTAAAGATAAAAAAAATATTACTAAGAAAGACAATTACATACAGCACTGTATACATATCCTACTTATTCTTACACTTTTTACTAGTTTTAAATAATGCTGTGACCCAAACTAAGCATAAAGATTGTGTATATAATTATAAACTATATAAAGGCTATACTATATCAACTGTTATGTCGTTTAGTTATCTTATAATGATGTGTAAAGCCTAAAGTTATACCTTACTTTTTTGTCCAGCAGTGTACGGGTATAATGGTGCGACCATTGGCGCGCGGACGGCCGCCAATTACCCTATTGTCGGCAATTGTTGTGCGACAGTCCCGTCTGTTTGTATCGCTATCTTGTTTACACGTGCCTTTTTGATAGCACAAGTTTTTCTCTTTTATTCAAGAATATTTCACTGGAATTCTGGCTGGAATTCGGTCGCAGACACACCATTTTCGATTAATGATGATAATGATTAGATATGAATATCGCTTTTAAATTAAATCCATCGATATCAGAGTTTATATATAACCAGAAAAATAATAAAAACGTCCCGGACGAATGTGGACTAAACCGTTTTAATTGACAATCACCGAATATTAAGTCCTACTAATATTATCATCATCTTAAAATAATCGCGACAGTTTTTTAGTTTGTTTTTGCTCTATCACGCAATTTTTAAACAAATTTTCTGTATGCTCTCGACTGTCGGCACGGACTATACCGAAAAATATCTTTCTCATTCAGCCTAAATAGAAATATTAGTCCTTAGCCAAACAAAGTAGCAAAAACAATCAAATTAACTGAACGTAAACGTGCATAAAGCAGCTCCACGTAGATTAGGCCCGGGGCATTTATATTGTTGCCCTTTTGCCCCTCAACAGGTCATTTGTCAAGGGGCATCGGTTGTAGCTGCTATTAGCTTTATTGGAAGCTAATTCTTATTCTTATAAGAGTATGATGGAATAAAACTACAAACGTTGTTCTTGTTAGAAGATACTCGGTATAATTAATATCTGAGTTGAGAATACATTTTTTTTATGATTATTGCGTCAATGTAGCCGACCCGCCCGCGGCTTCGCCCGCTTTAATTTCAAGATAAAATCGGCCGAATCGGCCTTGCCGTTTCCGAGTTTTAGCGATATTAAAGAAAAGCTTTGAGTAGTTTTTAATATTGAAGCATACAGACAGCAACAGCAACTTTTTATATGTATATGCAGTGAATAGTTGCATCATACGGTCAATAAAGAATATTCAATTTAAAATTGATGATGCGATTGCCCATTGATGCGAGAAGTCCTATAATCCACGTAATCGTGCTGTCCGGCCATCCATCACAATTAATCTCCAATTGCGTTATCCATTATTCATTCTAATCAGACAAATCTCACTGTCCATGGACTTTAGCGATTACTGTAAACTAAGGTTCACAGTAATCGCTAAGGTATATTCCACATAGGTACAGTGGTTTTATAATTTATAAGGTTGTGGATAATCACAATTAAACTCTCCATAGTGAAATAGTAAAGACTTATAGTCTACCAGGCGCCCATTATCCCCACGATGTTTTGCCTTTGATAAAGCACGTGTTTATAGCGCACATTATATAAAATGTTTTTTTTATAAGTATATTTTACAAGATGCTACGCTTTGGACTTTGAACCTTTGGAATAAACTTCCAGTAAGCTCCCATTTAGCCAACACGGCCTAAGACACATTATTCAAGACCATTTTAATCAAATTAGCTCAACAATCATAATATTCCAGACTAACACAAATGATAAACAAAACTCACATAAGCACTATTACAATTCAAGTGTAATCATAATTCTTACGCAAGCGCTGTAAGTCTGGGTAATGAAAACATACGACTCTTTGATAGCCCGTTTTGGTCATAGACCCTTAGTGCATCGGATTGGTAGCGAGCGCGAAATTACGCATTTAATAGGTATTCTAGTTTCTCAAAATAAATTTATATATTGTAATTGGGATTATTTTTTGTTTAACCCATTTCTCACGATTTTAGAGACGCATTTTTTTTTTAATTATTGCCAAACATTATAAATTAACAATAAAATGTCTATATAAATAAACTTAAAATATTTAAAAATAACTTAAAAAAAAATAAACTAATCCGCTGTAGGAAACAAATAAAGGCATTGGAAATAGTTTTTGCAATGTCCTTCAAGGACCTCTATATGTAGTTTGCAGTAACAAATTGTAAAGGCTCTACCAAATAATAAAACCTTAAAATCACATAATGTAATGAAAAAAAACCATGGAATCCCATGGGCAGTTTGTTGTGAATTCCAGCCAAAATTATTTAAAAAAAAACAGTTAAACAAAGGTCCTGCTGTAAGATACCTGTTGAATAGTGCGTATTGAGTGGAACTAGATTGAGACGTTCGCATGTGGGTTCGCATTGACAGTAAAATGGGAAATAGAAGTGTTCAAGAGGCGCCGGAGTGAAAATTGTCCCGTTATGGGATGCGCAGACGAGCATGGTCTCGTTCCAGAATAAAATTAAATGTCTTATTCGAAATTTATATAAAATTGGACACCTGTTAAGACCATTATCGCCTATGTATTTATCATTTGATTATTATTTATTTATTTGATTATTTAAGTAATATATATTATACGAGGGGGTGGCACAGAAGGAGACATCTTCATTACAATCCATATAACATGACCGGGTCTATAATACCAACAAAGTTCTTGATAGAAATTTATTTTGATAATAATATACCACAAAATTTAAGAAACTGGATTAAACGCGGACAAAACCGCCTACGAGAAGATGTTTTCAATGAAAAATGTTGTAAAAATAATTACCGTTGTCTATTATAGAGGAACTAACAGAAACAGTAGGCACATTCCCACTCGTGTACACCATCCCTGATCCGATGCGACACAGCGCCCACTGACGCCTGATTTATTGCAAATGGCGTGAAAGCGAAAACGCTCGTAAAACGCGCGTTTATGGCGCGTTGTTCGGCCGCGGTTAGAACTGCCCTGCGAATGATTGTATGGTGATTGGCTGCAAAGAAGATGATGAAGATGTGATCCACGCCGTTATGGTCTTGCATGTGGTTTTCCGGGAAATGTATGGTTCGGAGAAATGTATGATTTGTCGCACGTATTTTCAAACTAAAAAGATAACAAACTAACTAAGACAACCTAGACAAATTGTCGGTACTGTCTGAATATGAAACATTAAGAAAGAAAAGGTCAATGTATCTGCGTGAAGATGGCGCTTGCCATCTATAATTATACATCTTTAGTTGAATGCCTATGACTTCAAATAACAGTGCCGAAATATCGGGAAATGTGGACAAAATGTCTATTGTACCATTGATTTGTACCATCAATGATACAAATGACACTACTATGTGTCATTAGTACCATCAATGGCACTACCGTGTGTACTGTATTAGTCGCTGTTTCTCTGCAGGCGTTTCTGTCTTTCTTACCCACGCCCGGTCATGAGTAAGTCTTTGAGGTAGCTGAAGTAGATGTCAAGCTCATCTTCCGCACAGAATTTACAGACCAGTGTTGTCAAACAGTTGGTTGACAGGCTTGAATAAAACTTAATTAACGTAATTGTATTCATAACTGTAAAGCATCCATTAAACCAAGGTTACCATATTATCCAGCTCTATTGATTTTCCAACAGATTTACAGATTTTCCGACATAGATTGACTTTAGTGGAATGCCCATGATTTCAATTACACAGATTGTTTAAACACTTTATGTTCGTAGACATTTCAATTCGCATAGAAACGTTCACCTTTCGACACAAGGAACTTAACCTGGATTCTGGCTGTTCGAGAGATACTGACGTAACGTGGATCTTATAATGGTTTCTGGATTGATCCTACACCCATTGATCTCGCAATATGGCCATATGAGCATAGCCTCACATTATCGTGGTCAAACATTCACGCTAGGTTCCCACCACATGTAGGTTACACCATACAAACTATACCATCTTCTCTGGCTATTTCATAGTAAATGTTTGTGTATCTGTGGCTCAGTTCGGTCGTGAATTCGTGACGTCCGTCAGCTTGCAGTATTCTAATACTCTAATGATATTGATAATGTTATATCCTAGGTCTTATGTGTTCCCACAATGTAACTGGAATATGTCATTGTTATTAGAAAAGTGGGCTTTGCTGGTTGGGTTAGGTTATGGTTAAAATACATATACTTTTTTTAAATTAATACGCTTCTTCCAATTAAATTACATCTTTTTTTTTAAATCTGTCTGGAAATCTCATAATTATCATCATAAGTGAGAATGCAACTACTTTCTCGGTCTTAGGAGTTTCCGAATAATAAACAATTGGTACAGTTAACAATATGACGCTGATGCTCGTTTACTGGTATAAATAAATATTGCTGGAAAATTCACGCAGCATCATCTAGCCCTGTGGTAAGCTCGAAGCTTTTGTTACGGATACAAATCTATTATTATAGGTATAAAAATTTCTTGGCTGGCTTGATGGCACCCGCCGCTAGAGATGGGGTGAAACTATTCATTAACACAACCTCACACTTCTATCTAGTACTGTATTATTTATAACCTACTAGTTGACCCGCCCGCGGCTTCGCCCGCTTTCTATAGTTTTCTCTAAAACCTTCCCTGGACTACTACGAACATTTCAAGACCAAAACCAGCTCAATCGGCCCGGCCGTTCCCGAGTTTTAGCGAGACTAACGAACGGCGATTCATTTTTATTATATAGATAGAAAGGTACGGGTAGCCTAAAGGACATAATGCAATACTGAGTGAACTTACAACAGAGACCATCCCATAGATCACGTTTAGCATTAGCGCCAGCCCTCCCCGTGGTCCATTGACAAACACTTTTAGTCAAACGGCGTTATGCAATAATAACGAAACAAATTAAAAAAGTATGTATTTCAATTATAACTATTACCTAACTTTTTAGTTGTCAGAAAACAGCCTTCATTTATTCTGTATCAAATTTGATAGTATTCATTGTATAAAACGGGAATTACTCACGTATTTACACAGGAGTTAAACAATTTGAGCAATAGTTTTATGAAACGATGTTTAATTATTTTCCATTTTTGAGAGTCGGCGTGTTGCGAAGCTCACCACCAACAACTATGCCTATGAGATGACCACGACCACTCAGTCAAGAGTGATTCCGACGCAGAAGAGAATCATCAAAAAAAAACCTTGAATTAATCAGAAGAAAAGTCTTGTTAAAAAATTTGGTTCGTGGTTTATTCTTGCATAACGATCTAATTCGGACAATGTTGATCTGAATGTTTTACATAAATTGATTGACAGACAAGCCAAGTACAATAAACGGCGAACAAATTGTACTACTTAGATAATGTGGCTTTTCTTGGATTTATTACAAGGTAAGTGATAGTTCAACAAAAGAAAGCTGAATTATTTAATGCAATCAATCAATAAATCGAACACTTCTATCTACTACATAAAAGATAGAACGATCTGAATAAAGAAAATGTCTAATTTTACATGAAAAAAAGTTAAAGTTATTCTATTTACGTTTCTTACAATTATATAAGAAACGTAAATAGAATTGATGTCTAATAAGCTTGTTATACTACCGCATTAATATGCGGTAGTATAACAAGTTATCTTAATCAATTATTTGGGCTACTATTTTAGTCTCTAGTATTTTAGTAACCAGAAAATAGAATTCAAAAGATGGAAGTATTATTGCATTTTCCTACGGTTCAAAATGCGTATATAAAAAATAAAAATAAGTATTCCTACAAAAATTCAAACAGAACTCTGAGATCTAATTTGTATACGGATCTAAATATTTCCATATTCGCCACGGTCTCGCAATAAGGCACCAATGCAAAGGTCGCAAACTATGACATTGTTTTGATGCCATTGTTAGATAGAAGTGCGATCAGCGGCGCTTGCGCCATTCCGTTGATCTAAATAGTTAGGTACATTTATTGACGACCTCTGTGGCGCAGCAGGCGAAGATCCGCCGGCGACGCAAGAGGTTAGAAGTTCGATTCCCGCCTCGGAACAAGTGATTTCGCTTACTTTGTTCCACGAGTCCAGCCGTTCACGAGTTTTAGCGGGACTAACGAACATCAATTTAGTTTAATATTTATACAAAAAATCATATCAGAAAAATACATTGATCATCGCAATAAGACCGCCCATTACGCAAACGTTTTTGTAGTTTTTAAGTTCTTATATAAATTTTTATTATTGGTGTGTGTAATAAAGAATTATCTTATCTTATCTGATCAATTTATTATTAAAATTAATCTAAAATGCGCTTGTTCCTACAAAAATAAAGCAACTTATTAATTCTGAATCTGAAAACAATTTAGTACCAAGCAACTCAATAATCTAATGGTCATTTCACGTACATAGCTCATTGACTATGGACAGACATTTCTGAAGGCACTAACTAAGATTTATAGTCTGTCTAAACAACTACACTGGAATTTGAGCATCAACGGATTCCTGCATAAATCAATTCTGTACCTTTAACGCTTACACCAACAATTATTACCTCTGACCTTATTTTGGCATTTGATTGTGTCGCAAGACGCCGTGACTATGGATGCAGGATATCTTTTATGTACATCTCGGAAAAGGTTTGAAAAAACTGAAGCTTGTATTTTAACAAATCATTTTAAGTATGTCCATTTCTTTGTCATACTTCTCATTGGTCCTAACATTTATGTCATCATTACCAACCTATATTTCATCCCACCAATTAATTTCATTTATGTTGTTTTTGCGTAAAAGAGAAACATTAGAATTACTCAACAATTCTGCGAAATCTTTTACGTATATATCTATTATAAATTATTATTTCGTATTTTACTACTTGGATATTAACGAGACTTTAAAAATGTTTCATAATAACATTTTGAAAATAATAAACATTTCTACTGAACTATTTTGACGACCCTACCCTAATTAGGTTCCTTTTTGAAAATACAATATAACGCGGTTTGGCCTACCTGTAGAAAACTAGTATTTAGTATATTAAATTATTTCTTCAGGGCTATTATCACAGGTTAAACCCTATATCTCGAACTATCCCCTCAAACAATAATTTTATTTAAACATACTTACTTGTCAAAAACAGAGCTAATAACCTAACCATAACAGTAACTATAGTATAAAGAAGCAAATAAAGGTGGCAGAGGCAATGGGTCAGTGAGTCGTCCCGCTTCCTACGGGAAAGGGCAGGCGGCCACGTATCAACCTAGAGAGCCACCTAGAGCTGATAATACCACCGTTACTGCCAATAACCAACTTGTACGATTAGTACAATTTAAGGTTATCGGGAATACTACAAGGCGTTATCTTGGGGGCATGTTTCTTCCTTGTGCAATTTGAATGCAAATGAAAATAAGAAGTTTTATGATTTGATTTGATTGGTAGTATGGGACATTAGTATCAAATGGTCAATGATGAAAAAATAATCTAACGTTCAATAGTTTAATATAATTTGAGTAGGTATACAATTGAATGTCACCTCACTTGATCTTAAACATAGATAAGTTTGATCCTTGACATCTAAAATATGGTAAATAGAAACAAATTCATTACGCCCATCCCATCTTTGTGAGAATCAAACCATGTCTCACCAAACGCATATTATAAACAACTACTAATGATGCGCTACTGGAAATAACCTCAATTCAAGTAAAGCGATGACACTTAACAGATTTACACTTATTAAGACGGAAGACTGCGGCAAAACCTTCCTTTTATTTAAATATTCTATTGCTCTAAACCCTGTTTCGTTGACATAAAGACTGAATTCATTTAAATAACGCCTGGAATAAGTTAGCTAGCTCTCCGGTCGGCAGTCCACGCGCTGTCCGCACGTTCATTGAGCTCTTCCCATGACATTATCCACACAACTTATCTATTTAAGTCATAAGCGGTTTCTCTGCTCCTCGAAATGTTACTTTACGTCTTTAGACTGAAGATTTAATTCTGCTTAGCAATGTAATTGTGTTATGTCATATTGAATGTGTTGTTTAAATAGCGCATCTGAGGCACCGATGGCCCTAGAGATGGACCTCGCGTTTTATTTCCACCGAGGAAGACACGACTTAGTGCAATGCATGGGGAAAATATGGCCCCAAGTCCGTTCAACCGTATTTCACTCGGGTCGGCAGGTCGGAGGCGCGGACATTATTAAACTGTTACTCCTCCAGAATCGTGAGACGTGACTTATGCAGATGTTTAAGTAGTTTGACTGATAGTTTCACGTGCACAGTGGTCGTTTCTCATGTGAATCCTCGCGGCACGATTTGTTGAAAATTAGCTGGAAAGTTGCGACCTTATTTGGTGGCCAGTTGGTAATGGGTGCTTGGCAGTCTTATCAGCTTATTGTGTGGCATGAAGCAAATGAGAGATTTACGATCCGTTAAAGGTAGAACAAGTTCAAACAACATGAACCAATGTCAATGCTTACAATAGATGACCTAAACTCTAAAAAACTTCAAAGAATAAAATAACTTTAATTACTTTGTTATGAATTTTTCCGCCTAAGAACACGGTAATCATCTGTGTTATGAAGAATTTAATTTATGCGCTTTTTGCGCGCGAATCAGGAAGTTTGTAACAGTAAATGGCGAAATGTGGGAAAATTGGCGGGAACAAAAGAGAGATGCATTTTTTTCAGTTGGAAGAGCGCTCGTCGATTGCAATTAACCGCGACTCATAATGCCGAGGGCCAGTTCCACCGCGCAAACATTTTATTAACCTAGGTTAGTGATGTAGAAATTAATTGTTGATGAAAGCAAAATAAAATAACGAGTCACAATGAAAATGGGGGTTCAATAACATGTTATTTATTAGTAGGTTTATATACCTATTGAAATTAAATATAGTAGTTATGATTTTGAGTAGAGATAACTCTAATTATAATGCACGTCAAAATTATTTGCAGATCCAACTGGGTTGATATTTAATCAAATATAATAGGTATTATGTTACATTATACATATATAAAACCCAGATACCCCAAACAAATATTTGCACTTCGTAAAAATTTTTGTCCCGTGGGAGTAAATTGAACCCGCAACCTCTTGCGTCACAGGTGTTCCCTCCCGCTGCGCCACATACATAGGTCGTCAGAGATAACTAAACGGTTATACTAATTGTAATCAAACGATAACCTCTAATTACTTACAACGATAGACTCCGGCGTGTTTTCACGGGGAAAAGCACATACAATGGCCGGCAAGAAGCTGAGAAACTGGACAGTTATTGTTCACTGATCACACCATTATATGCTGTTCCTCATTCCTGCTTAATTGAGTTGTGCTACTTGTGACGGGACGCTTTGTTCTGTCCTTTCCTCTTCATAAATTCAAAAATATCTCTCACTCATTATTCAAAAACTAAATCCTTCTACTATTGCGACATTTCATCATTATATTTAACTACTTCTTTTATATTGGGGCCAACGTTTAAACTTAGTTTTCACTTTAATTTTTTTTGTGAGTTACACTATTCATTTTATAAAAACGGGAATTACTCATGTATTAACTAAGGAGTGTAAACACCCTCGACGTTTCGACCACGACACGAGGAGTTTTAGTCTTACTCGTTTACTCCTTAGTTATTACGTGAGTAATTCCCGTTTTTATAAAATGAAACTAAGTAAATTATTACAGTAGAATCAACGCAAAATGCCATAACGACATTGACACAGATGTAATTCAAGATGGATATCTTACAGTACAGAGTGGGCAAGTCTGACCTTTCATCTTCGAATCACATCGTGAAGCTGTCAAGGATTCTATGTTGTTGACGGATGTATTGGATTTATAGACGTATTGTTACCAAAGTATGTGATTAAGGCTTATTACTTTTTACATCCCAAAAACCCCTTATGTGAAAAAAATGGGATGAAATACAATTTCATAGAATCTTCAAGTTTTACGGTCAGTGAGAAATAAATATATAATAATAATAAATGTATAAGACGAAAAATTTACTATCCGAGGTTTAAAAACACTGATACTCGTTCTTTTCTTGTCCAAGTCATCCTTGGGATTTTATGGAGTCTTTTAAACAAGAGCTTTATTGCTTAAATAACGAAGAAAAACACCATAAAGAAATCTTGCTTAGTTAGCTAAGAAGACATCTACTGCAGCAACGATGCTGTATTAACATTCGTATGAGTTGAACAATATAATAAGATAAATAAGAAGGTAATAAGTAGGTAGTAGGCTAACCTACCTAGGTTTGGACTACGAGTATGTTATGAAATAAGAGAATATATCGCTGTAAGCCGTAAGACATGCCCGGTGAACGATGTCACGAATGTTAGGTGGAGTAACGGCTGGTTAATGATGAGAACGTTCAGCTGTCTAGAGAACCCAGTTTTGATTGTAACTAAATAAGTGCCAACGTTTTAGTAACTTAAGATTTCATAAACAATTATCACTGTGTAATAGAACTTTTCTAAAGATACAACTCTTACTTATTAGCCTCTTTGAGCACATTAGCCTGACATAGAGCTTTGCACACGTTTTAAGGATGTTAAGAGGCCTATTACGTGAAATCGCGAAATTGTTCGGTTTTCTCGTCCTAATTCTATGGTTTGCGTTAGTTGTTTGATATTACAATTACATCTTTATAATAGTTCGTTTTCTCCTCTACAAAAGTAGTAAGAAACATTTTAGATAACTTGTTTATATATTGAGTAATAATCATTCTCCGGATACATGTTTCGTAAAAAACGATCGAAGACCTGTTTTCTCAGCTCTAATTTGTAGATTCTAATGAATATGGGCGATAAAACTATTTTTTATTATGTTACGTATATCCTATTCTTCATTTAGAGTAGAGTACATTTTCGTTAAATGCTTTTATTCTAAAGATATACCGAATTTAATATCGACCGAAAATGCTTCGAAACAAACCTCAATAACTCCGAAGTTCTAAATCAATGGGACGTCATATTTATATCAAAATATTTATCAACATTTGCTTAAACTATGATATTAATTTTAATTTGTAGAACGGTTTTGGTAATTTTTTATGAATAAAATAAAACTACCATAATTTAGTAGTTTTTTCATTCAGCCGGCTTTTTCCATTTAGTACCGCGCGAGCGCTTGTCGAGGTCGGACCTATGTCGGTTGTTCTTGAATAAAATATAGAAATATTTCGTAAAATGTCAGTGTGTGGGACTGTCAATTGCTGTAAAAACGCTGTTAGTGTGCGTGTATGTGTTATTGCGATACTACGACCGACATAAGTTGATCCGTTGATAACGATCAATTGTTATTTTTATTGATAACGGTCAATTATTGTTGTTGCTGGCCTAAGAATTGTACCAAATGTTGCTGGCCTAAGAATTGTACCACATCATTGTCATCTTGTTTTACCTTATTTATTTGGAGGTTATGCTGTAGGATGTGGATTGCATATCTAAAGTTATCTATCCTAATTAAAAAACAACAAGGCAACTTTTTTTGGTGAAACCGTCCAACGACTAAATGTAATTATGCCTATGATTTTTTTAGATTATGACTAACTTGCCGACCCGCCGACAGCTGCGCTTGCGTTTTTACGTTATTTACTAGTTTATGTTTTATAGCCTTTTTCGATCATTTTACTATCCAATACTGAAATCATATTTTAAATCGGACCCGCGGTTCCTGAGTAGCACGTTCAAACAAATAAACAAGCAATCTCCTCAGCTTGATAATTGTAGTATAGATTTCCATAATATTTATTACAAAGAAAATATTCCGTAATTTTTTGTTCTTATTTTTACCGAGTATCCAATATGTAAACAATAAATAATGTACCTTTCTAATAAATATATTATTTATTGTAAACATTAAATAATTGTACCTTTCTAATAAATACAGGGCGTCCCAAAGTTATGGGCCATGGAGGAGAAGTACCTTAAATATCGTAGATAGTGAATTTTGCTCAAAGAAGACTTCATTTTATTTTTAAAAGTTAGTAATTCTGGATTCATAGATTTTCTAAAAATTACTTGCTTTGTCTGGGAATCGAACCGACTTACATGTAGAAAAAAAAACTCTATTTTTATGATACCAATCGAAAGAATAGCTAAAAAATAATAACTCTGCTTAAGTAACATAGTATTTTAAAAGAAAGGAACAACGTGAAATTAATTATTTTAATCAAATAAAAAACATGAAACATTTTTTTTGTAAATTAATTAATTAAATTACTTACTTTTTAAAATAAAATTAAGTCTTCTTTGAGCAAAATTCACTATCAACGATATAATATGGTACTTCCCCTTCATGGCCCATAATTTTGGAACGCCCTGTATATAAAATAACACCCCTATTCACGTTCGCACTGCTGGGATAGGGACTTCTCTCTTGACGAGATAGATTAGGCCTTAATTCACCACGCTGGCCAAGTGCGGGTTGGTTTTTTTTTAATATAAAAATTAAATATTTTAAATAAGTTCGTAATAAAATAAAAATAAATAGTTTATCAAAATAAAAATATAATGGGAATTATTCAAGATGACATATGTAGATAAATGGATATTCTACATCTGTGTATGACATATGTAGATAAATGGATACCAATAAATATAAAAATAAATATAAAGTTCGAAACTACAAAAATAATACCTAAACATAATTAAAACCTTCATTAACGAAACTTTTATTTATTCAAACACAAATATACCATCTAACAAAACAAGCAACTTAAATATAGGTAATATAATTTATTTGTTTTGTTATAATTAGAATTTGTATTTAGTACGTTCAATTTAGACTTTCGAACTTACATAAAGTCCCAACATTCGACAAAAAAAAAACATTTAATTACAAACCTACACACCAAATTTCAGAAGAATCGGTTTAAAAATGAGCCCATAAGATGAGATGAATGAGGACATTTAACTTCAATAAGACTATTTTCAGTTTTATTCTTATATATATAATTATTAATCATGAATGTTTTAATTTAAAATTATGTACCTACTTAATTGATTTCAAATAATCAATCAGATTTAAAATAAATATTGATATTATTAAGATAAAACATAATTGATTCAAATATTGAAATAAAAATATCCACCATTTTGAATTTAGGAAAATATATTAAACACCTATCAATGAAATAAAAACATTAATATAATAATTATTTCGGAATGAAACTGAAAAAAAATCCACTCAATAAAATGGAATTTATTCGATGCCATTTTCTACAGATCTAAAATAATTATTAGTATATTTGTATGTTTTACATCGACGAAGTATCAAGATCATTTAGTATTTTTCATAGAATTCGCGTGACGCGCCGGTCACGTGGTGCATAAAATATCCAATTTCGCAAAACTTCGTAAAGTCACAAGGCTCTTAACGATAATGTTCCCACATAAAAAAAAACATCTTTCCTATAATGTAAATATAAATCTATGTATCTTACGCAATAAAAAAAGGAACAAGAATTCAAAATACTCACTTATTATACACTGTTTTAGGAATTAAAACAATAAGCAATAAACATTAATTCATCATTTCTGAAAATCGATGATAAATCGACTTTCACACAAAACATTTCACTAAAGGATTTCAAAATGAGATTTAATTCAGTTAAAAAACGAATATTATATGAATACTAGGACAATACGAAACGCATATCCAAATGAATCGTGCAATGAAGACGCAATAGTCTATTTCAAATATTAATTCATTGCATTGGTCTACGGACAGCTTTAGGAACAGTTAAGCAAACCGATGCTGCTTCGATACCAGGTACCTACATTATACACGGGCGAAAACTTTCAGTTGACGAGCCAGCTTTGCGTGCTAATTTTGACAAGCCTAACTTAAAGTAAGTAAGTATCAATGGAATACCATAACATTTAAGGGATTTATGATTTCAAATATATATAGTCAATGAAATCTTTGTAAAAAGTATGGCTTCTTGCTTAGTGCAATAAAAAAGTCAAGTTTCTGTTTATTATTAAGTCAATTACACGTAAAACTCTCATTGTTCTAATATTGTTGTATTGTTGAGGTCTCTAAATAATATTTTATATAGTACTGGGCTGGAGAAACCAACCATGTATAAAAATCATTCAGCGGCTTCGAACACGGCCGTCGGTCATTATCAGTTCCTGCGTGTTCTGAATACTAGACACCCTGTATACGTTCGCACGGAATTCCAGACACCCTGTATAAGTTCGCACGGTTGTTGCTGCTTAATTAACTTCAGCGTTTGTTATAGGTGTGAAATTTCTTATGGCTTATCTATGTTTCCTTTTGTTTTTGGTCGAAGGTTAGTAAATTAATTATCCATACCACATAACTTACTTAGTATTAATTTTCGTCAAAGTTAAAGTTACAACTTGATTTGGTAACACTAATTGATAATCTAGCATTATCGAGTTTTATTCGTGCTTGTTTTAGAAATCTTCATTATTTGAAAATATTTTAATTGGTACCTAATTTATTCTTTGATGTAAATTTATTCATGGCAAGCAATATTCGCACTGCAAGCATAAATTAGATAAACTATCATCACTTTAAACAGAGTATTCCAGATTCAAACCACATAGATTATGGTCTTTAGGCCCATAGTAGATATTTCTTAAGCTACCAATCAATCAGATTACACGGACACTCGCACTTAGCCTTAGGTCCTTCTCTCACGACTCAAACATGACATGTAAACGCTTAGATTACGAACTTAATGCGAAATATTAATTCAGCGGTAGGGTTAAAGGATTTAAGAAATAGGATGAAGGTAGATACCTGATTGGTTTAAGGTACATAAGCATAGATAAGCCTTATTTACGTTCCCATTGCTGAGACATATTACTACTAAAATATAAATATATCGGTGAGCGAATTATAACTGACCCCCCTCCACCAAAATGATGAGTAATAAAATAAAATATACAAAAGAAATAGGAATCTTTCCATCAATTGAATATTTATTCACTCTGCCTGTGACGTAAATGTCTGAATCAATTTACCTAGAATTTCCTGTTTCACGTAGTCATTGAGTGATTTGTCACGTAGTTCATGAACCATAGGTCAGTTTATAACTAATAAATTATAAACATCACATGAGTAAAATCAATTTTGGGCATAGTCTACCTATTAATTTAATGGCAATTATTTTGTTTGTGTTGTGTTGGTCTAGGAATAGTACCGATTTATTTCATATGTGTGTCAAAGTCAAGAACTTTATTGCCATTGAAACACAACGATTTACATGAACCCGTCAGAAAAAAAACTAATAACTAAATAAATCATTAATAAAACGTAGACTTCAGTCACAGCCAGTTTGATGAAGAAATAAATAAAAGCCGATTGATTTATCCTCTCTGTGCGTGCGCACACACAATAATTTTCAATAAACACGCCTCCATTAAATTAATCATCTTCTCCAAGATTATCGGGGAATCGGCGCCGGGTGAAAGTCTTTGAAAATGTATGTTGTTTTAGCAAAGTACTTACTGTAATTTCTACTTCAGATACTAATTATGCTGAGAGTGTGTGTGCAATTTCTAAAAGTTTCACATGACTTATTTTATTGAAACATTTATAAGGTGATGACTTTATTGATTTTTTTTGCAGTGATTTTTATGAAATGCAAACAAATTGATAATGATATTTTTTTATAGTCAAAATAAAGAATAAGATGTGAATAATATCTACTTTTTCACCCTTTTACTTATAAAACAAGCTTTCCATCTCTCGGAATTGCCATTGTAGGTATATTTGAAAAACACTGTTCAAAAACTTTCATATTTACTTTAAAAGCCTGAGCGGATCTAGTCGAATGAACCTTATTTTATTAAACAAATACGTGTGTAAAATACAATTACGCAAATCCAAGCGATTGCCTTGCAATTTAGTAAGTAGCGTTAGCATGGCAGACGAATGTCCCAGCGTGCGAGCCCTCACGTGCAAGTGGCCACGACGCGCGCTGACAATTTGTAGACGAATTTACAGAAACTGGGTTGGGTAACTGGCTCTTTGTTCAAGGACCATTTGCACTCCATAATATTTAAAGTTAACACATTGAACAATGTATAAAATGTGAGAATTATGAATTGTAAATTTTTTCTTAAATTGTATGAGTTTTCGGGAATTGTAAACATTTAAAGAATATAGAGTTGGGTATGCGCACTTGGTTATGAATACAAAAATATATTTAACATTATAATGACTATGAGCTCTAATAATAGTTATTCCTTCTATGAAAGATTACCTCCCTTTTAGTAGAAATAACATGCAAATGCTAGTTAAAATATTGCTTTCACTTTCTGACTAACACAAATACTAAAAATAGATAAAGGTTTTCTATAAAGGTTTTAAACAAGAGGGGTTAAGTTTAGTGCTAAACGGTATAAATTCAGATAAACATAACAAGTTCATACAAAACACATTATAAAATTAATTAAGACATTTGCAAGTAAATATAATTTCGCAACCCACATCAACGCTTTGAACGGGGTCAAAGGCTAGAAAAAAAAACCTCTGAACCTATGATTCACTTCCGTTGGAAAAAGTACCTTTTAGCGCTCGAAACAAAGCCCATTGGACACCCACGCACGAGTAATCGCTAGTCAATGGAGGCGTGTGGGAGATGCGCGTGCCGACATGGGTTGTTACTTTTACATGCCCATTATAGGTTTGGAGTTCAATATTTTGAGTGATGATAATGAATTTTACTAATTCATACTTACTTAAACCTACATCGCGATGTATAGTTGTTTTGTCGGATGATGCAGGATCGCCAACATAGTGGTCTATTGTTGGTACAACACGTAGAACAGATGGCTGTTGGGGCAAACTCACTTCGAGCTTACAACGGGGCTAGATGTTGATGTCTGAATTGTCCAGCAATATTTATTTAAATGTTATTTCACAAAAAAAATCTTATTTCTGGACTTGCTACACAGATTATGACACCATTGCAAAATATTACGGCTCATCCGAAAGTTGCAAAACAATAAGAAATAACCGAATAATAACACCTCTCAAGGCAATAGATACAATAATTTCTTTAAAATTAAACAGAGTGCTGACATTTTTCTGTTCTTACAAAACGACTCCTACGCATTCATTGTTATCTAGCTTTGCTTCATTTCCATTTCAAATAAATTCAAGATAAATTGAACCTTAACGTAATTTAAATAAGGCATAGGTAGGTACTTATTAAAGTGATTACAGGTTTCTTCGCTAAACTATACCGAGTGATTTTGTGGATGAATGGTAATTTGTATGAGTCATGACCGTAGGTTGAGTTGTGATAGATGGAATCAATTAATTTATCACTTTGCAGTGTAATTATGCCACTAAATTTTGTAAGATGCATCTAAATATTGATGTTGGCCAATGGGTATTATTGAATGGTTTATGATTAAACCTTAGATAGTATAATATTTTAACTTAAATATACATTGATTTAAAATAAAATACCCTATGTAATAAATTGCGCTTATTCTATATAAAAAAAATGCTATTAATTTATTTAAAAAAAATCCACAGCCCATATACATAATATAAAATTGTTCTTATGATTACATAAATCTTGTTAATATCTATGATATTATGTTTTCATTAAGAAAAGCAAAAACTCGTCTTTAACAAAGTTATTTTAAGATATAAAATCCCTTAACCTAAGAGCCCGTGATGGCCAGACCTTCCTTTAATTCACAAGCGTGAAAATTATTTCATGTGTATGTCTAACATAGGTAAGAATAACCCCCAAACATGAAACCTGGGTCGCGGTTACTTTGGGAGATACCAACCTTTTACCTGTTATCTCCCAAAGGAACCACGATCCAGGTTTCATGTTTGGGGGTTATTCTTACCTATGTTAGACATACACATAAAATAATTTTCACGCTTGTGAATTAAAGGAAGGTCTAGCCAGACAGGGCTCTTAGTATAGACTAATAACCTGTGATGGCCAGACCTTCCTTTAATTCTGAAGCGTGAAAATTATTTTATGTGTATGTCTAACATAGGTAAGAATAACCCCCAAACATGAAACCTGGATCGTGGTTCCTTTGGGAGATAACAGGTAAAAGGTTGGTATCTCCCAAAGTAACCGCGATCCAGGTTTCATGTTTGGGGGTTATTCTTACCTATGTTAGACATACACATGAAATAATTTTCACGCTTGTGAATTAAAGGAAGGTCTGGCCATCACAGGCTCTTGGTCCACCTCGCCTCTTTGGGTTTACCGGTGTATTTCCCGGCTAATTGCGGTAAAGTGTTGGTGTCTGACCAACGCACCTCGCAGACCGGTGTTGCACGTCACAGCGATAACCTGTTCCAACGAAGTTTGACTGGACTTGTGCAGTAGATTTTTATAATATAATCGTGGTCAATATCTTTGGTTACAGCTTAGCATATTCTTAGCTAAGTATCAGATTTAAAAAGACTCTAAAAAGGGCTCTTTTTTATCAAGTCTTATTTCGATAGCATGTATGAAATTAAATAGGTACTAGGTATAATAATAATGAATAATATTAATAATTAAGAATAATAATAATTAAGAATTCACAAATCATAAATACCTATTTATTTGCATGAAACGTACTCGTAGGTTACATTAAGATCTTATAAAATAGTTTTGAACAGCCATTAATTATTATAATTCACAATTCACATTCCTAAAACTACAATATGCCGTACGCTTTAGTACCGCACATTGTAGTTTTCTGTCTCTACCCGACGCTTGGCCATTGAGGTACAGACGCTAGTAAAAAACGATGATAGTAATCAGTGTAGTCGAGGGCATCACGTCGGCCGATGACCATCAGGACCAGCGCGGTACCTCCTGGGAACTGTCTGATACAGCATCGCACGTACAACTCGCAATTACTTCGCCACCTTCCATTCTGTGCTTGGGGTTTTCATTACCTAATTTTAGGTGTACGTCGTGTATGTTAGCAGAGAGCAACTTATTACCAAGTATTTTCTTCTTAACAATCTGAGTTTTATAAACATTTTGTTTTAGGAAGACGGCAACCAGTTTCCAGTATACTGCATCATGTTACAGCAATGCCCGCCTGGGAAGCGTGGGTAATGTCTAACTGAGTCCACAGGCTGATATCAACTGCTTTTACTGGTGTGAAAACCAATGTTTGGATGGACGTTTGTTTATCCATCACGCACGACATAATTACCGATCAGTATTAACTGAACTTTACAGTAAAAATACTAATTCAACAACATATTATAGGCTACGACTACAACATAATAACGTATGCAAAATCATAGATAAAGCTCATCAATATTTTGGGTACCTACTTCTTTCATGAAGATCAGTGCGTAAATTCAGTAAACCTGTATGTCCTTAAACTATCACGGTTCTAAAGATACAAACACAGCTCTAAGTCTATAGGTACAGAAATACAGAACTACCATATTGAGACAAAAGTTCAGTAAATCCTGCATCAAGGAAGACCTGATTCGGAAGTACAGACCCTGGGAACTGATAGTATCGCCGTCCCTCTCGCACGTGAGATCTCTTCGATTAGATTGTCGAATCGTCCGCTTGTTGAGTTGTCAATCTGTTGTACCGCAGAATGGGGCACTAGATAAGGTGAGAATTATTTTGTTTATTTGAATATGTTAAAGATTTGTTCAGTACCATAAAATATATTTTAAAAAAAATTACATTCACAACATTGTGCTTTTTTGCTAACATTGTGCTGCGCTTAACACTCTCTAAAAGAACCCATCACAACCCGTTATCTGTACGGTATCGCAGTAAATTAATAACCGTAACACAAGCTTAGAGCTTATCACGGGGCTAGTTGTTGCTGTGTAAATTTTCCAGCAATATTTATTTATAAAAAAAAAAATTGGTACACTATCCATCTTGTCTTCTGGTAACTTTCTTTATATAATATGTATATAAATTCCAAGGGGACAGGAGACAGGGTGGTAATTTTAAGCCATATTCTTAGGCCAGCACTACGCGACAATACGTATATGTTTTTAACACGCTGCGCGCTGGTGTTTATACCTGTACACGATCTAACACGAAAATAATAGTGCAAATTGTGAACGAATCAGCATTTATAGCTCGTATACGGTAACCCGGGGACAAATCGTCGTAAAACGCAAATCTGCACTTTCCCTATTGGGTTTTATATCGCTGTTTATTTGTTGGTTTTCACAAGCACCTCACTTTCTTCGAGACTTCCGTGTGCTATTTTTATTGAGATTATCATTGTGAAGTATCTAATTTGGTGTTTGAAATTGGAGAAAACACTAAGTAAGTCTGTCTAAAGCTTGTGCTAAAAGTTAAAACTAAAAGATTTTGTTAATAATTAGCATGAAAATATATAAAAAAACTATTTAACACATACTTACCGACCAGTTCACAATAACTTACCTAAGCGTGACGCTGACGTGGCATTAACCTACTTATTTTTTAAAAAGAAACAATAAGAGACACCATTTTGCACAGGCGGTATAACACACATAATTAAGTGCACCAAATCACTATATAAAAAATAAATAAGTTAATAAAGACAGATAGTACCATAATGAACATGCAGAGCTAAGAACTCGGTGTAATTGCTGCACAGATTGACGCAAACCTGGGGGCGAAGGCCGAGGCACATCCATAACTCCCGAACAAGTCAAACAATATTACCATGCATAGAACAAGTCGTGCGCACTCATAGAACAGTAATTGAATGGAATGGATTCACTATTAAAAGCATGAGGATCTGTACAAAGCGAATTTATCATCATCATTTCAGCGCTCGGACGTCTACTGCTGGAGATAGGCCTACCTTAATGATTTCCAGGTACAATTTTACGGTCGGTTACAGCTTGCATCTAACGTGAACTGGCACCCTTGAAAAGATCATCTATTCGTCTTGTTGGTAGACGTCCGACGCTGCGTTTTCTAATCCGTGGTTTCTACTTCATCTTTGAACTTATCACGGGAGGTTAGATATTATGTCATCATCATAAGAAACTGTATAACGTTCTACCCACTACTGGGCACGGGTCTCCCCTATAAAATTGAATACTAAGCTGTCACCCGTCTTTTGGTATATAAAAACCTTAGTTAACTTGGGTTATTGCCAAAATCGACCCTAAAAATCCCCTTTGATTGTGGGGGATTGTCGCAATTTTTTTGTATTAAATTAAACAATATAATAGATAATTAAAAATTGTATGTACAGAAGAGAGGACCAATTATCGTTTTCCCACAACGTTCCTTTACCGTTACAGCACGTGTTTATAGCGAAAAGATAAGCCCCTGAGACAAAACGTCAAAAGCTCTGCTCTATGGCCGAGTTAGAATTTAAGGTCATACGCTAACACACGTCCCAGCGATTCGATAGGTCATCAGGGATTGAGGTCTGAGGTCAATGTTATTGTCGTGTTTACTATCTGTTTTTTGTCAATGAAGTCAGGCATAGTATGCTTTTTTTAAATAACACTCAATGTTCGCTCTTTATTGACTTAGGTACGTACTTTTTTCACACAATATCGTTTTTTCTGTTAATCTTTCTTCGTTAAGATCCTTTATGTTTTAACAACAGAAAAAAATATTTAAGCCATTATTAATACATTTATAACAGGATACTTAATTTATAATAAAAATATATAAATTAAACAGATCGTACTTCAAGACCTAGGACACAGATTTAAAGATGTTCTCATGCAATTTGTCACATTATACAATGAGTGGAACAATTTAAAGTATAACTTTTATACATTCTAAATTAGAAGCGAAAGCGGATAGTAAACATTTTTTTTTGCTAGACTTGGAGTTAAGCAAATAGCTATAGGTACCTTGATTACAGATGGATTCTTATCATAGTAATTTCTGATGATGGTCTTAGTTTCCTAATAGGATACGACGATAGTTTATTGCGTAAAGAAATGAACTGGGGTTTTCTACAGAATGGAAGTACAGTAAGTGTGTTAATGCAAAAAGTTTCTGATCTATTCAGCATTGAATATTCTTTTGAACTCACTGATTTAATGTTTTCTACTGAAACAATAATATTCTATTGAGATATTCTCATTTCTCATACTCTACTCGTACCACTTAATACGCCTACTGGCGAGTAAGATAATGAAAAGCTTTAATAGACATTCTCCTTAAATTCGGATTAGATATAAGTAATTCTGATTTATTTAAATTATGACATGCCATAATGAGTCTTTCTATGAAGTCTAGCAAGTTCTAATCGCTTCCGCTTATGAATCACGCCATAAGTGATAAGCCTGTCACGTTAAGTTGCTGACATCGTGAAAGTCGATTGTTTGTCTGTCAGACGTGGCAGCAACAAGTTAATGATATGAAACCTAAGAGCCCGTGATGGCCAGACCTTCCTTTAATTCACAATCGTGAAAATTATTTCATGTGTATGTCTAACATAGGTAAGAATAACCCCCAAACATGAAACCTGGATCGTGGTTCCTTTGGGAGATAACAGGTAAAAGGTTGTTATCTCCCAAAGCAACCGCGATCCAGGTTTCATGTTTGGGGGTTATTCTTACCTATGTTAGACATACACATGAAATAATTTTCACGCTTGTGAATTAAAGGAAGGTCTGGCCATCACAGGCTCTTGGTCCAATAGGAAGCTGAACTTTCCTAGTACTTCTAGTACTTCCGACTTATCTAGACATACATCTGAGATACTAAAATAAGACTAAGATGAGTCTAATTTACTTAAATGAACCAGAGTTGAATAATGATCTAGATGATTCAAAATGAAAGTTTGGATAAGGTTTTATCATCAGTATGAGAATATTTTACAACATGAAAAACTATTGGACGTTCACTTACAAGATATTTTCAGACTGTCATGATAATGTGTCCGCATTATCATGACAGTCTGAAAATATTTAACTATTATTGTTTAATCAATATAATTTATTCAATTTAGGTAAAATATTATAACAATTCAAATTGTTTATGTATGATGGTGTCAAAACACACGGCTATGCACAAATTGTCGACAGCCGACTAAGGGCATTCATTTAAATAGCATTTGGACCATTCATAAAGAGGGTTTTTCAATATTTTATTGGCCAGCAAAAACCAGGAAATAACTGCCATAACTTTTGCGCCAATTTGAAAGTTAGTCAATTTTATTCGTTCCATATCTTGTTTCGCTTATTAGTGTTTTGTTTGTGACCATTGAGAGTTGTTACGTCGTAGATATAGCGGCGACCGCTTTAATGACACCAGCATTTACCATTATGCTCATACAATGGCACAGGAACGGACCGTCCGCATCAGATAGTTCCTGCTCTGATAGCCTTCTATAAGGATTTATTGCAGGCCATATTCAATTTAAATATATCTATTGTCTCAATAACACAACTTGGGAACAGGCGTGCTATTTAATCTGTTCGAACTTATACATTCTCTGTGTATTTTGCAGAACTATGGCAGTAAATAAATTACTTTGATGTGAAGAATAGCCGCGTGGTGCCGACCTAGACACAGGACCACCCCATTTATTCTCGCGGGTGTCGACAAGCCGACTAAGGGTTTACATACCAAAAGTGGTAGGTTAAACTAAGCGTAAAATAATGTTAATTTCACTAAATATACTAATATTTCGTATACTTAATTTAATGTAGGTACATCTGGTAGTTTGGCTTCTGTTGTAAGTAATCTTACTCGTGCCTATGGCGTTCTAAAGTTTCCTACAACATTTTGAAGATGATAATTGTGAGAATATTCAAAGGTTATTCGTGATTCTACTTTTATTGAAACCGTTTTAGGATCATAATTTTAGCTATTAGCTTTTCTATTGTAAACCAACTGTTTTGCAAATGGCAGAGGGTAATACAATATTATAAATTAAGGTTCTTGGGTTACAAAACTTTAAGGTAGAATAGAATGTTTCTAATAATTTCATAATCATTATAGGCTACAAATCAACCCTTTTGTAATCATATTTCACTGATAATTCTTACGATTTTCTGATTTATGATGAAAAAAAAATGAACATTACGTCTTCTTCCCAGATTTCCAGTTATTTGCAGCATGCTGTGCACGTAATGTTTTAACCAAATTAGATGTCTGACTTCTTGGTGAACTCAATCAAGACAAGAAGCCTAATAACTTGAAACAGTTCTATGCTATTAGATTAGTAAGAATATGAATACAAATCGATAGCCTATGGAATAAATCGTCATTAGTCCCAAACATCCGGTGATGGTGCAATGGCCGCATTCGGAGTCGTTATCGGTCAGGCGCCGACCTTTGCGAAGATGAAACTGGGATGGGGTGCAACAACAGTGAACAATTGCAATATTCTTACGTCGACTCGATAAACCAAGAAAACAAGAAGCGTAAAAGGCTTTGAACAAAATATTTTATCATCATTTTACAAGACGGTAACAAAACCAATGATTTAAAAATATCTAAATATTTTTTATTGAATTTTAGAAATTCATAAAAAAGCTTTAAAATCTTGCCTTGTATTATAAGACGTAAGGAAATTGAATTATTCCTAATTATCAACTTCACTAATCAAAATTAATAATTAAAATAAATACTTAAATCAAAATTAATATTGCTGGACATTTCACAGCAACATGTAGCCCCGTGTAGTTATGTGTCAGAAGCACGGAGCAAATACACAGCTTCTCTATATCTGCTCTGTGGTCAGAAGTATAACTGATACATATTAATACAATGTATTACTGTCACATAGTGTACCTATGGAATATGTAAAATAATCAGATTATTGTTATCAATCAACAAACATAGGCCAAAGCTTTCAAAATCCCAGATAAACATTAATAAAGGTTGCATCTCGCATAATACCATCCCGAGCATGCAAAGGTTGTAGTGGTGACATTTTGCGATATAGCACTATAGGAGGCTAGTCCGCTTGACCTAACACCTATGTTTGACTAACCTAGATAGGGGAGAAAATTAATAAAGTGGACCTTATACTAGGATGTTTGGTGTAGTACTAGGATGGTTCCCAGGAATACATAAAATTCATTATTATTATTTAAGTATATTTAATTATCGTTTTATCGAAATCGTAATTATACAGAATCAATACTTACACATCTTTGTCATAAAGACTCACTGTTTCGATATATCGCATTTCTTTTCTAGAGTAGACCTGTGGATACACATTCGCGAACATTCTTGAATATTCATGAATGGGCACGAGCGTCCCACGTACAGGACAATTGGTGACGTGGGCGTCCCATATTATGGACGCCTTATGGAGATGAGAGAAAGGCGTTCGACAGAAATGCGACCATACTCGTTGACATTATGTCCGACGTCCATTCCTTTTTAACCGGCCTCAAAAAGGAGGAGGTTCTCAACTCATCCGAATCTTTTTTTTTTATAAAATAAATAATTAAATATTGCTGGACAATCCACACAGCAACGTCGTCCCTGTGGTAAGCTCGAGGCTTATGTTACGGGTGCTAGATTTCTAATATACTTAATACAATATACATAGGGTAGACCGGGGTCACTAGTAACACGGGGCAATAGTACCATTGGGAATATCTCAAATTCTAGGAGACCTATCTGTGTGTGGGTTAGCCGGGGTACGCGCCTTAAGTGTCCCGACTTGCTCACTAGTCGGCAGCGCGCTCGCTGCGAAACGGACGTCTGTAGGAGCATTTTTTTGTATTCAAGCACCCAAAGTAATTTTTTTTGCTATTTTGATTGCCCTGTCACTCAGTGGTTACTGTGTTTCATGTAATTATATATTAACCACGCGTTTACCTAGGTATCCTGTTCTAGAATTCCCAATATTGTGTGTCTAAAGCACAACAATGTTCCGAGATATTTAGTTATTTCTCCAAAATCGATACTTGGGGACAATTGTACCGTCTTCTCTGGGAGCAATTGTAACGTTACAATTAACCCCGTGGTACAAATGACCCCTGATATATTTACAAAAATGAGTACAAATTAGGTGAAATAGTAATTAAGAAATAGTTTCATACTGTTATTTTGAACACTCTGTCGTCTTAACAAATAATTTAGTGGATTTCGCCATCTTTGCATTCAATGTTACTGGATAGACAATGATTTTACTTAAAGTTAACTTAAAGTTTAACAGGGGCAATTGTACCAGGGTCAATTGTAACTCCATAGAAAATAATATCTGTCAATTATTTCCAACAATTTTAGATATATAAGCTATTTGTTAACACTCGATCAAAGCTTAGACCAAAGCGATTATGCCAAACTATAAGAATTTGAGTTATTTGTGTTTAAAGTGGAGAAAACTCAATTTAAATTTGTTTAGTTTTATCTTGTGAATTTTGTAGGACTGTTCCTGAAACCTACGTTCTTATTTATAGTGACTGATTAATAAATGCCAAAATAACAAATATACGATACTATAGTTATAATTCGATAATTTGTTTGTTTTTTATTTCCTTTTTAATTTTTGGTACAAGTGACCCTGGGAAGGGGTCAATTGTAGCACTCGCCCTGTCATCATTCTTACCTAATTTTCTCTATGTTCTGTAAGCCCTACGTAAAATTCAACAAAATGGTTTGTAGCTATTGAATTTAGGTTTCTAGAAACATAATCATTATAGTAAAATATCCATGTTTATATAGTACAATTGTCCGAAAACCAAAAAGTGTTACAATTGCTACGGGTCTACCCTATAATAGATACTCTTAGATAATTGAGCGTACATACATAGTCAACGATTACCTACTCAAAGAAGCCTGTACCGATTTGCATTTTTATTTTTTGGATGATAGAATATATTTCACTCGAGTCGAGTCGAGTCGAAACGTCGAGAGTTGTTTAACTCCTGTGTAAATACGTGAGGTAATTCCCATTTCATAAAATTGATAGATATACTTCGCAGGTTGTCTCAGAAGCTCTCTAAAGGAATATTTGCATAGAAAGTTGACACACCGTAGTTAGTAACCGAACGTGTTTTTCCTACTCTTATGAGCAGTTTATCAGTTTAAAATGAATCTGCTCTGTTAGTTACTCAGTTAGTAGGTATCAATAAACATTTGCATGATAAAACAAGTTTACAATTATTATTAGCAGAACATCAAAACAAGATCTGTTACTAATGCGATTTTGTACCTATCGATCGAATAGGAAAATCACATGTTGGGTTTTCCTCGACATAATGATTACATTAGTTGCAAAGATGCATTCTTGTATACATACGTATCCACACTTACACATAGGTTTATATTTTTATTATCTTTAACACGTTCAATGTAAAAATTGCATAAGCAACATGCCTAACATCCACAATATAACTTTGTGATTATTTTATTGCTTCGGTAAGAAACCTGTTCTTTTACTACCTCCAAATTAAATCATGTTTGTTTACATACATGAAATACAATGAATCATCATTTTATTTAAAAATCAATGCCACTTTTTTGTAATTTTATAACTCAAGAACGGCTGGGCCGATTAAGGTGTAAAACGAAAAAAAAATAAAGTCGTATTACCCCAGGAAAGTTTTTAAAGGGCGGGTCAGCTAGTATACGATATAAAAACTATATAACGGGAAAATCCTTAATTGAATACTTTACTATCTAAAACTAGACGAAATAATACAAGCCGATCCTAAGCCAATAGTGTCCCATAGTTGTATGATTTAGCACCGGCTAATACGCATTGTCGTACTTCATTTACATTTATTATGGTAATTCTGGAATAATGCTGAATGCACCGACGCATTGTGCGCTGGAATTTAATGCGTAAACAGCCTATTTGGAAATTAATAAATTGTACCAAACATTAGGGATTCTCTACGGGATCGAAATTTCTAATTAGAAATAAGGTGATACGTAGAAGAACACGGGTCACCAACTTAGCCAGATTAGCTCCGATTGGCTCCGAATTTTGCCGATGGGGCCGAAAACTTTGCGAGTGGTGACTGTAAAGGTAAACATCGTGAGGTATCTAATATCTGAAGGACATGGTAATATGCACCTACCTGTACTTAGCCAGAGCATGGTGAATTAAGATTCTCTTCATTTTGTACAACGGGAATTACTCACGTATTTACATAGGAGTTAAACAACTCTCGACGTTTCGACCACATCAAGAGTAGTCTTTATCAGGAGGAGTGAGCGTCCCGCCGTGCCCCGTCTCCTCTCAGGTCGCGCGCGCGGTTCTCACTCAAGATAAATAAGATTCTCTTGTCTGGAGATAAATCCCAGTGTCTCCACAGTGTTTGTCTGAAAGGTACCTTTATCAATTTTCTAGGTTGTTGACTAAATCCATAAGTTGTATTGTGATTGAGCTTGTTACAGCTACAAATGTCATAAAATCTATATTTGATTCATTGTTATTGAACAGGTTCGCAGTATGTGTTGGCTGGTCATTTAAATTGTCTATGATTTGTGTGTCTAGTTGGTGGTTATGGCGTTTCGACAAATTGAACGGATCGCAATATATCTCATTCCCGTGCTCGGAAATTACAGCTTTTTTTGTTTGATTCCCAGCAGTTAATTAAAAACTTTTCAAAGAAGTACAGAAAATCACAGGTGTAAAAATATAAAATATATAAAAATAAAATTTGGAAAAATGCTTTTATCATGTTAAAAACTTTCTTTTTCACTAAGTGCAGTTAAGTTTATAAATATGACAGCCTTATCACTGAAGATTACTTCCAGGTCACTAGGAGGAGGCTTGGGTTTTGTATTAACCTATTTTAATAATTCATTGATATCAGTATTTTTTTTTATATATTAACTCACTAGATCAAATAGGTTATTTATACCTAGAAAACTGTACGTCTTAACACATTACATTTCAATTTGCACTGGCAATATTAATGTAAATTCATTCATACATTGCCCTGTGTTTCACAAGCAACAATTAGTATGTCCTAAGACCTTGAATTATATTAAGTTTGATGTATAGCGTGTTTAGTGCTTTAAATAATTTAACATTGTTCAATAGCCTAGACTCTAGACCACCTGAACGTAGTCGTGGGCGACTGTTTGTCATAACATATAATTACAGACAAATCAACAATTTACGCCTTTTTTTCAATTAGGTACTTACTTTATTTAATTACTAAATAGTATCAAAAGTCGATGTTACTGTCTGTCTGTCCCTATGTAGGTATGCCACATAATAATACATCAAGTCTGGAAAACCCAATAGTTTAAAATTATTACCCCTTACTTTATTTAATTACTAAATAGTATCAAAAGTCGATGTTACTGTCTGTCTGTCCCTATGTAGGTATGCCACATAATAATACATCAAGTCTGGAAAACCCAATAGTTTAAAATTATTACCCTAGGTAATTAAGATAAAGTATAATTATGCCTACTATTGTAAGAGTACATTTTATATCGTGATTCTAAAAATAGCTGCATGGAGCAAAATACTCAAATAAGGAAAATAATTCCATATTAAATAATTATATAATGAAATATATCAATCAATACAGTAGCCAGAATATCATAAAATATTCTGTTTCAAAATTTTGAATGAAAATTATTAGCGTTGCAGCGCTGGCTAGAAGTATTTGGTACAAAATAATAAACAATCATGAGTAGATAAAAGCATAAACTGGTAATAAAAAATAAAAACTCGCAAGGACAGGTTAAGCCCCTGAACGCGGCTAATAATGTGGTCAAACAACACACAAGTTACTGGAAACCCGCCTAGTAAGTGTTTATATAATATTCTTTGAAGCTTCGTCATTGAGGAAAGAGAATCATTCGCGTATAGCCCGTTCAACAGACTAACGTGTTTCTAAAATCAATGCAGATTACTGTGGGGAAAATTAGATCATTGAACTCAGATTACAAAAGAACTGCATACGGGCCTCGTCACAATGGAGGTTCTACCTCTGGACATCACAAGCATAGTTTTATGGCTTGGAGGTATTTTTGCTTCAACACTCTGTCTCCTCTTCCAAATATTCCTCTTCATAGTACTACCTTCGAGCAGAAAGGTCGACCAGATGATCCTTACTCAGCTCACGATTGCAAGGATGGGGAAAGATATCGACAACTATGTGATGATGTATTTGCAGATTGATGATCTAATGGTTCTATGTGCACATGTAACGCTCGGGCTGAATCTCCTGACGGACGCAGCGATCACGTTCTGGATGTTCATCTTCACGAAGAATCTGTACGATAAAGTGATACAAGTGTTTACGATAAGAGACACTAACTTTGCTGTGGTGTGCGTGTGCGTTTGGCTGCTAACTGTACCTATCGGTGTTGTGTGCCCGGTGTTTCTAAGTGTAAATTACGCATATTGCAATTTGTTTTACTTATTCTTCGTCGTGATTAAATTTTCCATATTGGCGATAAACTTTGGACTTTTCTGCAGAATTTTCTGGGTTATCATGAATTTAAAGACTGATAGAGATTTGATGAGAATATTTAAGACTTGTGTTGTGGCCCTGATATTGTTGTCGATATCGAGTTTGCAAGCGATCGTTGAACTCATGTTCGTGGATGTAACCTCATACTTTCTTGTTTTGTTAAAGTATAAAGACTTAGGGCATACGTTTAAAATAATAGATTCTTATCAAGTGGTAGCTATAACGGCAATTTTTATTGTTTTATCGAGAGATCAGCAACACGACTCGGTTTGGAAGGCTTTGGTCTTTAAATTTAAGAAAATAATAAATGTGAATTCTGATTTACCAGTTTAAAGCTACTGACGTATGACTGCATAGACTGATGTGAAAAATAGAGGCAGCCCATTAATTAATTTTACTTAAATATTTTTAAGGAGTAACTTGTATTTAATTTATATTATTTTACATAAAGTTACAAGATTTTACATTTACTCTATATTTACTAGATAATGATAGGCATGATTGATAACCGTACGTTTTAATTTACTTAACCGTCTGTTTATTAATAAAGTAACAAATTGTAAAAGATTAAATGGTGAAATTATTTTTTGTTTTAAAATGATAAGTGTAGCTAAGTTTTGTATCTTGTTTAAACGACTTTTGGATTTTCCGCCTGCCAGACAATGAAATTATGACTCATGTGAATATTAAATATTTGAATACAAAGATATTATTTACTAAATATATATCACATTTTATGGTATTTTGAAAGACGCCTTTGTTGCGATATTTAATAAGGATTAAATTATGGATAAAATAAGATAGTTATTCTATCTGACAGGGTCAGCTAATTTACACCTAGCGAAGAAGCTAAGTTTTTTTTCCGAAGTATATGATTTGGAAGTTGTTTGTCCTTGAAAAAGTGAAAGTTAAATAAAAGGCAAAATGAGAGTTTGATCTGTTGACGTAGGCTGCATAATTTCCAAGCCTGTGTATATTATATCAACTTTGCTATTTATAAAAAAATGACTCATACTCGGTACCTGCACTTACAAGAATACACATTCTTCGCGTATTTATTTATTAATATTTTTTTAAATTACAGTACTTAGTAGGTTGTTGTTTCGGCGTGTAAACGTAACATACAACCACAGATACTTTTCAATTATTAATATTAGTACAGATAAGGAAAGTGGAGAGAGAGTATATTATGTTGTGCCAACCCCACATATAGTGGGACAAGGTCAAGAAAAAGAAGAAGAAGTACGAATAAGGATTAGCCTAACTTTTGGATACGGGCATACTTTACAGGTTTCAAGTTTTCTGTAGGACGCTAATGACAAGGAGTTATCTCACTGTCTCACAAGTTCAAGTTTTTGACTAGTTGTAGTTTGAACAAGGGCATTATGTCGTTATTGAATCTCCTTTATGATTTCAATTATCTACCTACTTTAAGAACATTTCCATCTGTAAATCATTCATAACATGAAATACATGTTATAAAAGTTTCTACGTATACGAACCTTATAACGGATTAGAGATATTAGGCCATTAGCAATGTCACATATTTATAAGTTGCATTCCTTTTCAAGTTCACAGAACATGTCGGTTTCCTCACGATGTTTGTCTTCACGGTTAAATTTCGTGTGTTCGCGTATACATTTTTCATGAGATCAAGTTAATCTCCGAAATTAAGTAAGTACTATAATAAAGTAAAGAAGTTCTTCTCTCACATTCAATTTATTTACAAAAGGTATACAATCTTTTCACAAAAAATATACAATAATAATATTACAAACTTAATATTATAGGCGTATGTACGTATAAGTAAATGAGTATTATTTTTTTATGTATTTACACAAATAAGCAAAATATAATCTAGTCCTGAAAACAAAACAACAATTACAATCAATAACCTTATTGATTGAAATAATTATTTAAAATTTTATTAGTGTGACTTATTAAATTAGGTGAAATATTTTTGCAATTTATGTACAATAATATAAACAAATTATAGTATAAAAAAATATAAAATAAGTCTTTAAGAAATTTTATACATGTCATAAATCATAATGCATAGCCTGTTGACACATCATAATTAATAAAGAATTGTCTGTTAAATATATTTTTTATCACCTATCAAGAACGCAGACTGGGAAGCCCATAAGACGTTTTAAAACAACACAAAAAAAAGGAAAGGTCACGGTCAAGCAATTTTTACCTATAAGAAGGTACCTACTTGGATTTATCGTTTAAAAGTGTAAAACCATTCATAAGGAACGGCAGCCAGTAGAAATATTATAAAAGAAATAACTATACTAATATTATTAAACTGAAGAGTTGTATGATTGTTTGTTTGTTTGAATCAGCTAATCTCGCAGGAAGCGCTGGCTCTGGTACAATTTGAAAAATTCTTTCAGTTTTGGATAGTACATTTAATTTTATGTGATATATAATTTTTAAATGATGATGATGATTAATGTTGTTACCATTTTATAACAACTAATTTTGACATTATTCCGTATCAAATATACATGGTTAAGCCCAAAAGATCAGTTTCTGAATAAGTTAATGATAAACCGCTTAGATAAAATTTACTTTCAATTCCAATTCAAGAGAAAGGTCTCATACGGGCTTGAAAAGTTTGGACTAAATCTAAAAGTTCCCGACCCATCCATAGTTTTGCAAAGTCCGATGGTATTGAATTTTAAGTTTGTTTGAAGAACCGGTTAAGTTGGTATATCTTCAATACGAGTGATTCTACCTTTCTAAGAACTTTATAATATTTCTTATTATAATACATTTTAAATCAATCATCAATAAAATTATCAGGCCAGTATATTAAAAAAGATACATAATCCCAATTCCAAATTCATTACTCGTTATAGTTTTCTCTTACCTTTTTCTACTTTAGGTTATATAATATTTCTAGTTATACATTAATAATTTTTAATTTGGAAAGTATCAGTTTCTTCATAGGTTTAGTATCATCCCTTGACAAAATAATAAATATAGCGGTCATAGCTAATACTTGGTACGAGTTTATAATATTAAATATATGCCCGTAGTCTTTATATTTTAACCAAAGTAAAAAGTAAGTGCTTAAATCTACAAATATAACCGCTAATATAGCTTGCAAACTTGTTAATAACAACAATATTAGAGATATTACACAAGTCTTAAACAATCTCATCAAATCTCTATCTTTCTTCAAGTTTATTATCACCCAAAAAATGCGACAGAAAAGCATTAAATTCACAAAAAGGATCAAAAGTTTTATTATAACAAATGATAAGTAGAATGCATTGCAGTATTTAAAGTCAAAGCTCAAAAACACGGGACACACAACACCGATAGGTACCGTTAGCAGCCAAACGCACACAGACAGCACAGTAAAGTTAATTTCTTTTAACTTAAACACTTGTATCACTTTATCGTAAAGATTCTTCGTGAAAATAAACATCCAAAACGTGATCGCTGCGTCCGTAAGAAGATTCACCCCGAGCGTTACATGTGCACATAGGACTTTCAAGTCAGTGATTTCTAATATAATCATGAAGTAATTGTCCAATTCTTTTCCAATTCTTGCTATCGCCAGCTGAGTCAAGATCATCTGGTCTGCTTTCCTGGTGGAAGGTAGAACGATGTAGAACAATATTTGTATGATAACGCATAGCGTAGAGGTGATAATACCGCCAAGCCATAACACTCTGCTGGGTACATCTAGCAATACTATATCCACGTCCATTCTGTACGCACTTCCTAGTGTATCAGCTCGGCATCAATCGAATTATTAAATTCATTTTCCTCGTCCACACAAACACTGTATTTTAGCCACACAAGAATACGGTCAACGATCTTTTTACGAATGAAGTTTTCCCCTCGATGACGCAGGTTTTATAGATTTATTTATGCTAAAAAGTACCGGACCGGTATCATCAACTATGAGTGTTTATACAACAACATTTGCTCAGGTTTAACTGTAACATAATACAATGTAATCGGGGCTTCTTTACGAGATTGACTCAGAAATGGGGATTGTAGAAGAACGATAATAACAGATAATAGTAAAGCGGATAAGCTTGTTGAAATAGCAATTTGCTAACTAGACTATAAAGCGCTGACTATAAATTTGGCCGTTAAGCACACTGTCAATCATCCACAGGACATATCAGACAGAGAGTAGAAAAATAAATTAAAATAATAAATATTGCTGGTCTATTCACGCATTCACACGGAAACAAATAGCCCCGTGATAAGCTCTAAGAGAAGAGAGAAGTTAACGCTTCTGTAATATACTCTTCTTCATTTTACTCATATTTATAATACTAAATTCATAAAGAACTTAAATTATATTAGTTATCTTATGTCCCAATTTTAGGTTTGGTAGGGTAAATATTGCTAAAAAAACTGGTAACAAAAATTTCAGACTCGTTCTTTGAATCGGACTGTCACGTGACCTATAAATTAACGGCGGCTGGCGATGTCTAAATTTATTTATTACCGGTTTAAAAATACCATTTTCAAACGAGTAAATGCACTTTGCAGACCAATGCACTGATGTACAGCTTGTTTGCAAATGACATTCGCACATCATCATCATCAGCTATATAAGGTGCTGATACTGAGATCGCGGGTCACGACATAGCCCAGCAGATTAGTTCTTTGAAAACTTTAAGGGCAAGCCATTTACGCGGAGTAACAGATGGCCGATGGGATTGAAAAGTTCTCGAGTGGAGACCACAGATCGGCAAGCGCAGCGTCGGACGTCTACCAACAAGGTGCATAGAAAATCTCGAGAAAGCGGTTGGCTCGTGGTGGATGCAGGCCGCATCCGACTGAAATAACTGGAAATCATGTAGGGAGGCCTATGGCCAGCAGTGGACGTTCAACGGCTGAAATGATGATGATTGTGAGACACGCTCCTGGCAAGTTAGTGATCCCTAAGTAAGTTTGACGACATAGAGAGGTGGGGTGATACTATTTGTAAGTTTAATTAAATAATATATTTAAGATTTGGAAACTCCCTGTAACCGTGCCCAGACTTAACACCGCTATCCGCGGTCATTTGGCGACGTTCCAACAAAAAAACGTACGCAAATACCGTCGGTTTGTCCACTGCACATGCATTTTGAACAAAAGAATGTGAAAATTACAATTCAGCTGTAACGAATTCATAGTTTCGAAGTATTTTTCTTCCGAGAGTTAAGTAAACATGTTGAGGATTGAACAATATAACAAAAATATTAATATAAAAGATTTGAATGATTATTTTTTCAAAGCTGTTGCTTCTAGTGTTGTCCCATTTTCCTGTTCTGACAATCCATAATTTGAAAACGATATAAAGCTTAAATTTAAAAAAAGTTTAATGTCTAAACCTACAAGAAAGTTACATATGATAGGTTAGGTTAAAGATATAAAAGTTTTTTTAACATTCATTGTGCCAGATATTCATGGTCCTGCTACGACGTGACGTGTGTAACTCAGGAGTCCACTACGTGAAGATTTTAAGAAAAATAGTAATAAAAACTCCATTTGTTTGTAAAACATGTTTATCTATTTATAAGAAAAACACACAATAATAAATAATATAAAGACTTAGCTAACCTAGTTGCTAACAGAAATCAGTCACCAGCAAAAAGCTACTACTATACAGTGCAGCGCGTATATTATTTTCCCTCAAACAGTTATTAAATTGTGAATAATTAATAATCTTTGAACTCTAGAAACAATTGATTTCCATAAAGTCTCATCACCGCAAGATGATTTAGTTAAAACTACAAAAATCCCTGTTATACCAACAATATGGTATGTATTTATTATACAAAAAAGAGCATCAACATTTTTATCGCTCAAATGAAAATATGAATTTACATCTGTTAGTAACATTTGCAGGCTTGTCACCATGAGTAAAAAAAATGCTACAGCACAAATTTTTAGTGCCCCCTTCACACAATCAATACGGTTTTTCTTTCTAAATGCAACCGAAACTATAAGCAAAATTAAAACCACGTTAGTACCTAAAACTATAAATTTCAGTATACCGTATATAAAGTAATATGTTTTGAAATAGTCTGATATTATACCTTCGTGCTCATTTATATCATCTACATATAACAATAGTGGTGCGAGATATCCGAAAACAGTCACTGCCACCCAGACAAATACAGACACTATTAAAAAACAATCTTGCTTCATACCAAACACATCTTGTATCACTTTGTCGTAAATATTCTTCGTGAAGATAAACATCCAGATAAGGATTGCCCAGTCCGTTGTGAAATATAGACCGTAGATTGCATTGTTCATCCCTGGCGAATGTTGATGGTTGTCAAATAAAACCACATATTCCGTGATTGAATAGACAAACCTAGCCATAGAGAGTTGTATTAGAATTTTCTGCTGTTTTTTCCTGCTCATAGGCAGCAAGGCGAGCAAAAACACTTGTGATAGGAGACACATAGAAGACAACGTTGTCCCTAACCACCAAAATATTAATTGTAATGTATTTAAACCCTCCATAACGAACTTACTAGTAGTAGTACGGGCTAAGAACTAATTGAAACAATTGTTAATTTTCCTCGTATTTAGTTAGGTTGAATGGTTACAGTGGCGGATTCAGGATGAAGATTCGTGGCCGGTTTGAACCTACGACTAACTGAACGACGATGGTCTGTTAAAAGAACTTGATCGTTTAACAGACTAGGTACTGTTATTCAAGAGAGTCTTAGGCACATCAAACTTTACCTAATTAGTCCAACAGCCTGAAGACCTGTTTGGTTAGAACCGAAGTCAGCCGCTTGTTTTAATTAACATGTGGGAAATTTAACTTTTTAAGTTTTCGCAGTAGATCGTTTAAGGATTTTAATCAATAACCTTTTTTAATAGAACTGAATTTGACTCAGGACTCTGGACTGTAGTTATGGTGATAAGGAAACCACGATGATTTAACGATGTTTTTAGCATTATTCATAAATATTATGACAGAATGATCTTGATTTAATTTATTATACACAAACGACCCGCCCTTGTTTTGCATTTAGAGGCGTAGTTTACCTAATTATTAATTATACCTATAAACCTATCACTTTAATCACTCTACCTATTTAAAAACCTAATCAAAGCCCGTCGCGTATTTTAAAGATTGAAGCATACACAATGACGGACAGACAGTGAAATCAACTTTGTTTTATACTATGTTGATAGTGATAAAGCATCAGAAATAAACAGATTATACCCTGAACAGTGCAGTGATCCCGCCGCGGTCATCTGGACTGATGCCAACCATTCCACAAACATTCCAACTGTCCGGTCATACGCACGAAGACATCATCATAACAACTCATATTATTATCTAGTAACGGATCTCCTCAATATAATCACAAAAAAACATTGTATAATTAGGTGTATTGTGAAGCATTAAAAGGGTTCGGCAGCACGCAGGTAACATCTCTGATGCTACAGGCGTCCATAGGCTGCGGTAACCGCTCTCCACCATGTGGGCCGCATGATTGTCTGCCAACTTGGTAGTAATAAATAATAGAAATAATAAACTTATCAAATACTTTTATCAGATCTTATCGTTTAGGGCATGATAAAGCAAATCAAATTTATAATAATAATCAAACAAACGCATTTTTATTATGATTCGCATAAAGCTACGGTCAATGCGGATAGTGACAATAAGAAGATGAGTTTGCATAATATTATTGATCTAAATATCCGTAGATCATTGATCATTTATCGAATAATAAGCATTAAACATGTCAGGATCGAATAGTGATGTGAAAATAACACATCGACATCAATAACTTCAATTTAAAAATGATTATCATAATCAATCGTTTTTTTAACACTAGACGATAATGTATGTTATTTATTTCAATTACTTTTAATATATCATAAATATTATGTTCAGTTTAGTTCTGTAGATACTGAATTCATTTTTATTAAATAAAGTAACTATGGCTAGATGTTACTGTGTGATTTGTCCAGCAATATTTATTATTATTTATTATTTAATTCTTACATTTACCTACTGATAAAATGCTACCTACCTACTTAATAAATAAAATTATATATTATCCTGTTATCATCATGTGAGCTAACTTTATAACTATTAGATATTATTTTACTTCACCAACAAAATAATAGTTTCTGAATCTATGTCAGTTCATAGACACTAAATAGCACTTGGCCAGCATGTTGAATTAAAGCCTAACCATCTTCTCTCTCTCTCGTCAAGAGAGAAGTCCCTGTGTTCCGGCAGTGGGAACGTAAATGTGCCATAAACGTAAAAGTGCGCGGCGGGGTTTGAACACTCACCATTGGGAATGAAAGACGAGTGTGCTCTTAGCACGACGCAGACTTATAATTAGCTGATGATGTTGATGGATTATCGATGTCTATAAATTATTAAGTTATCGATACTCCTTATCCCCTCACTAACGATATTTTGCAAACCGATGTTGACCGATGGACCGTGGCAAATGATACATACCATCGATCATTGCGTATGCGCATTGTACATCACCAGGTGTGGACCGCGCTTAGTATCGATACACTGGGTTTAGGTTCCACGTATGCAATTTTATGCCTGTTTATGTTTGAATGGTAAAAAATGTATGCAGTGAATAAGCCGTTATGTATCACTACGCATTAGAAAAAAACCTTCTTTTTTATAATAAATCTTTTTGTACAATAAATATAGTTATACCTTGTAGGGATTTCTTAAAAAAAACGCACCGCATCGAGTCGCGTCTTGGTTTGAACCGACCATAAGCAATAGACATCTTTAGCTTTCGCTCGGTCATAATATTTTTATTTCCAACAGAACTTTTATCGATAAAAAAGACATCAAAATCATAAAAAAAATGGTAAATCAAAACATGCTCCTCAAACATTTCACCCTAATATTGTTGACCGATCCCAAATCTCGGTAACACCGGAACCCTTGTTACACCAATAAAACCTCAAAAGTCCGGTGAGGAAATCGGAAATTTTCCCATCCACAAAAATTCCAGTAAACCAACCCATAAACAAACTTGCCACGCAAAGACTACTGCTATTGTGACGTAATAAAGCTTACAGCTTGTGAATAGAGCGTGGTAAGGGTCCCCTTATTGGTTCCATATGTTGTTGGCTAGTGGACTGACTTACTAAAGCACTGGACACCCGTTGGGTTTCGAGGGTGTTAAACGAGTAAATTCTTGATCGGAATTTCCCGGAGTTGATTTTCACACATCAAAGAATGTGGGGATCGTTTACTCGATATAATTTACTACATAACTGTGAATTTGTCTTACCAGTACAGTAAATCTTTACTAATATTATAAAGCTGGCTGTTTTTTTAATTGATTGATTGTTTTTTTTTGTTTGAACGCGCTATTCTCGAGAACCACTGGTCCATTTTTTTCAGTTTTGAATAGCAATATACATTTATATAATAACGGCTATATTATATCAACTTTGAAGATAACGTAAAAAAATTGCAAGAGAAACTGCCATCGGGTCGGCTAGAAATATTTAATTTGTTCAGAATTGCTTTATTAAGCAGTTTATATTAGAACCCTTTTTGGCATATTAATGATCTTAGTAAAGACTATCGTTTTATGTATTAATAATTTCTAATGCGCTACATGCTCGTGGGAAAATATAACAATGATTAGTTCAGATAACTATATTTGTATCAGTAGCAAAAATCGTAAGGCATTATAAGGCCAATAAAATGTTTCCCTCATAATATTTCGTGAATAATACATTCAATCCACACATCCGCCCGCCCTAGCCAATTGGGCGGAAGGTGACCTGACCTCACTTAAATCAAGTGACCCTTCCCTTTTCATCATAAAGGTTCGAGGGTACCAAGAACTCCCTTTGATTTCCTCTGTGAGTTTAGGACAAAGACTGGTATTAGCTAATTTAATAAAAACAAGTTTCAAAATGCAACCGCATTTATTAAAACTTTGAACAGCACTGAAACTCACAATTTAATTTTGACTAGCACTTAATTTACACCTAATTTAATCAGACATTATTTTGTTTATGTTGAGGTGTTTGGATTGTTTAATATTTAAACAGCTACCTTGACTACGGTTTGTAGAACTAAGAGAACTGTCACGAAGAAGAGGATGGTAGGTGGTAGACCCTTCGTGGCCTTACTGGCTGAATCTGCATCCATTGCTTTTCCACCGCCCACTAAAGTTTGCCTCTGTATTGGTGCCGGAAGAATGTAAGATTGACTGTTGCAGCGATTGAGCTGAGGAATAATAACAATATTAAATATTGCTGGACAATTCACACAGCATCATCTAGCCCCGTGGTAAACTCGACGCTGAGTTACGGGTGCTAGATTTTTGATATAGTTAATGTAGTATATACATAGATAAATTTTATTATACGTGGGAGCACACTCGACTTCAAACCCTGCCGCACACTTCGGATTTTTCTTCAAAAGTTTATGTGCGCTTTGAAAGCTCTAGCGGTGAAAGCAAACATCATGAGGAAACAGGCATGTTTTGAAGGACATGTGTGTGTGACGCAGTATAACGACGCAGCGTGGTGAATTAAGGCCTAATCCCTCTCGTCAAGAGAGAAGTCCCTGTGTCCCAGCAGTAGGAATATAATGGGTGATGATGATGATATTTACTTCGCAGCAGGTAACTTCTGGAGAGCTGGTGCACGAAGACCTGCAGCCGCGCATCACCGTCTCGTAGTTGTCGCTGCCTTTCGGGGTCACAGACGTGAAGCACTTCTCGTCCACGTTGTGGCACGTCATAGTGTGCACTCTGGAACAAAATATATAGCAGTTTCCAAAAAACTAAGGGCCGAAGATGTGATAAGCCGTGTGTTGCGTCATCATTTTGGTTATGGTAATAAACTGATGAGATCTTATGAGATAAATTCTAGCATTTGTTTGAGTGTATTAATATTATCACATGAATTGTAACACATGCTCAGACCCTGTCATGGGGCCTGCCTGCCAGGATTAGTAACAATTTTCCCTCAGCACAGAAAACAAAATTTTAAATTTATTACCATTAAAATATTTTATGGGCTATCATATCATACTTGTGTAAGATATCAATTTCCAATATTTATCTGTAGATTTAACTGTAAGAGAAACTCGTGTCCAGAATAATAATTCTATAAGAGCAGCCCAGTATTGGGACGTACTGAGTTCTTTTTTTAGTTTTGGTAAATAACGGTCTTATAGAAAGAGGACGGCAGAGTTGTAAAATATTTGTTTACCTATGCTTCATAGGTTCCAGGCAGGATTTGAACAGCGTATCAGCTTTGTAAGCGCACACGTAGCACTCGAGTGGTCGCCGCGGCACGCTCTTAGTAGACGCGGTCGGCGCGACAGAGATGGCGCCCACTGGAGATCTTCTGCCGATGATCACAGGCTCTTTCGTCCTCTCCGGCTTAATCCCTTCCTCTGGCTCGTCGTCGCCGTCGTCGTTGTCTTCACTGTCATCGTCGTTACTGTTAGAATTCGGATGAACAAGTAATGATGATCATACGGTGGGTGCATAATCGGGTGTGAACGGACCGGGGCTGTACGGGACTGGGGGTGAACGAAACTAACACCATAATACGGTCCATAGCGAGACGTCAGTGCAGATCCCACAACATACGGTAATCTTTTATCAGATCTTACTTACAATAAACTTATTTTTTAATTGTTTCTCTTAAAATGTTTCTCTTACAAAGTAGTAGTACATTTTGAGAGAGAAAATAAAGATGTTTTGTGTAGGATGTTGGATTGGTCTGGGCCACGTTATTACAGGAAGATGATTTGTAGAAAATAATACACAGAAAAGTGTGATTGATAGGTAACTGTGGTTGAATTATCAACAAGGTAGATTATATTAGATTATTATTTTATATGATTATCATGAATACGGCTAGAACAGAACAGTAGGTTTATTAGATTGAGATTCAGTACGTAAAGTAAATCACAATTTGAAGTTCTCTATGATGTATAAAGAGGTGAAGTTACCTAGTCCTTTCGTTAAATTAAAAAGTCGCAAAACCACAACAAAAGTGTACAGTTCGCAACATCGAATGCTTTAAAGAAACTAAACTTGAGTCTATTTTATATGTATCATTGTATGCATATTGTATGTTCATTAGACTCACTCATTATCATCATCCTCTTCTGTCGCTGTGAGAGGGAATAGTAGCAACATCGCCAGAACCAAGCAAAGTCTCCATCGGACCATTGTAGCACTAATGTACCACCCCTAAATTAAACGTTACTAGCGATTTCTCATTTTATTTCCAAAAATATTTATTTCTTGTGCATTTAAAGTTTTTTGCACTTGACAACAGATCTATCAACTTTCAGTATTTGAATTTATTCTTTGTTTTATTGTATCATAGACGATGTTGGTATAAACTATTTTGCGTAAAAGAAGATTTGCCTATCTTCTTTAGCTCTATGACACGAATTTATTATTTTGTATAGGCTCAGAGAAATCAGTTCTGATTTCTTTGAGTGTATAGATCCGGTAATAAAAAACTGTCCAGAGTTCAAAATGTGCATTTTGCCTATTTTTTTCTACATTCCAATTTGGTACGTTTATATTAAAATAAAATGTTATTTTATAACGTTTCACTGGATGAATAGAAAGAGATATAAAATCAACTGACGCAAATGTTTTTCGTTATTACTTGAAATACTAAATCCTCTACTCTTTCATGAATCTTGATTATATAAAATAATTATTTTCATTTTATATTAAGTTATTTTTAAGTTTTTATCTAGTTAGTTTTTTTTTTAACCATAAGTTTAGTTATAAGTCTCAGCCATAAAATTGTCTAACAATAATGTGCACGCTGTGGCCCCCTGTAATTGAAAGAACATAAGTTTCGAAGACCTTGTGAATAATGTTTAGAATATAAATCAATGTATCTTTTGTTGGGAGTCCTTAAAATAAATAAATAAATAAATTTTACATAAAAAAATAGAGTAAGTAATTTAGCCGCTTAACAATAAAATATTATCTATAAAAATGTTTTTTTTTGATATTTTTAGATTTTTATGTTTTCTGATGAGAACTATCTAATAAGAAATGAAACGCTGCAGCTAGAGACATCTTGTGACATTAATCAAAACAGGCCACTCGCCAATAGGTGGCGCTGTTCAGAAAGCTTTCAACAAACAGTATTAAGGTGCCGATTTTTTTTTATTTTTTAATTATTGGCAACTTAAATAAAAGCTTAGTTTATACATCGTTTATTTTTCAAATATATAATAAGTAGGATTTATTTATATTGTTAGTTTCTTTCTATATCCTTTGAGAGGTATTCAGTTTTTATCTTATTGGACTTTTTACCAACGTCTAAATGCTATTTTACATTACCTAATTTACTCATATATGCAGATATTTTAATAATACTATTTGTTTTTTTTATTAATTCATACGTTTTTTATTCATTCATTCATTCATACTATGAAAGAATGAATGAATAAAAATTGATTCATTCATACTATGAAATCGGCTTTGCGAGTAGGTACCTACAGTTTACACAGACGGTTAATTAGGTTGTGCTTAGAAATACCCCGTCTGCCTAGCCAGTAAACTAGTATGAATAGATTAGTTTACTTACTGGATAAATTAGACACAAAGCACTTTATTTCTATTAAAATAACCATTCACCTACATGGACAAGTCATAAAAAAATATTAATTTTATTTAATGTTATGAAATTCTACTGTATCCCTTTCTTGACTGACTGACTCTTCAGTCACTTGCTATTCCTTTCTGGCTATATATTAATTGTCATTTTAGGACCTATATTTTGACAAGAAATACACATCATTTTTTGCGAGTGTTTGTACTTTGTATCCACATAAGTATAGGTATAGATATTTTCTTTTGGCGATACGGCGCTTCAATAGTCCTTCTATTGTACATGTTTTTCGTAAATACATACTAAGCTTAACCAACACTATAGATAGTACAAATTGCTTTCGTTATTAGCTCTTTGAAACGCAATGAATAAATGAACAGCAAACGTAACTCTTTCAGAGCCCACCAGAATGGGGTCTTTTGCGTGCCATACGCTTAACCAGGCCGGCGCTTATCGCCGCACAAAGCAAGCGGACGCAATACCGCTCAAACTCGAATACACGACCTCATTAAAAAATGAAACACGTCATAAGCTCACAAAAAACCTCACAGTCAAAGCGAACACCGCCTCCTAGCGGAGAGTAGCGGAACTACGCCACTCGCGAAACCAACCTCTGTACTTTTTTAATTAGCCTCATACACAGATTGAATGCGTGGAATACGTACGTTAGATTTTTTACGTACCTACGCGGTTAGTTTGGTAGCTTTGAGTAAAGTATGTTAATTCGTAAGTAGCCGCGCACTTGTGTGCTTTCAACTGTTTATAAAAGGGGCGTTTTTCGTTTTGATATTGCGGAGGTAGGAATAGGTGGTAATTAGGTACCAAATTGTAGTGTAATGCGGAGCGAAGCGCCGATCGAGCGGGATGAATGAAGGCGTAGTTTCCTTGAAGTCTCGAAAGTTCTTTTCTTCCGGCTAGGTTGTCTCAAAAAGTGCAAACTCTGTACAAAGTTCACTTTCGCCTTGTGAACTAATTTTTCGCTCGGTGTCAAGTTCATGGCTGGCGCGGGGGAGCGCTATGATAAAATAAAATATTCATTATGATTGCTCGAAGCGGTAAAAGCGCGAAAGCGAGATTGTTTGATTCTCGAGTATTGGCGGAGTTAAAGACGAGAGCTGACGCAGAAGCTATTTTGTAACATAAATATGAAATTTGACCATCAGCTTCAGATAATGTTTATCTAGAAGAATCAAAATTTTTTTAGTAAGTATTTAATTAATAATGTGATTACTTAGGTGAAGTATTCACAGTAGGTACGTAAGTCTAGCACAAATAAAAGTCCTTGCGTTGTTAATGCATTCTTATAAGAAAATATAATTGCTAATAGGTATTCTTTAGTTGTAGTACCTACCAATATAATAACCTTAAATTAGAATTTGTTTATGACGATCTAGGCAATTTTAGAGCATGCTTGTCGTACAAATTATATCAACTTAGATATTCCTGATATAATGTAAAGATAATGCATGACAAAAAACAGACCTTAGAATATTATTTTATTCCAGTACCTATGTTTATTGCTGTACAAGACAGTGTGGCCTGCCATTCAAAAATAATATTAATAATAAATTTTAAAGATAAGAACATCTAAGATAGGTATTTTACTTTAGTAAACTACCACTAAGATAAGTTGGTTAAGACTAAGACACAAAACAAAAATACACAAATTAGACGTAAAACTAAGCAAACGCCAATTCTCTCCGCCGCGACAATTCGAAGACGGCTGAAAACTGACGTAAAAATCGTCCCCGACCTACCGCAAGTTGCCGGTTCTTTTGGCGGCAGTAATTAGTGAGTTTACTCGAGATCCAGGGAATTTACGACTCGAGTTTACCTTCTCGGGACTCCGATAAGTTTCATCGAATCTGTGACCGCAATTACACATTCGTTTCCGCTTTAAACCTCGATACTCGATGAAAGTCATGTTGGCTAAGTGGGTGCACATTCAACTCTCATTCCAAATGTCGTGGGTTCAACCCGCCGCGCACCTTTTTTACTTGGAAAATTTATGTGCGCTCTTAACACTTGCTTTAAGCGTGAAAGCAAACATAGTGAAGAAGGCGAAATTATCTGAGAACTTAAATGAATTTAAAAAGACATGTGTGAATTTACCAACACGCCGAATTTAGCTGAAACTCGAGATTGAGTGCTGGTAGGTATTATCCGCGATAATATAAATCCGCGATAATATTACCTATTGTAGAATATTTATCATGGTTTACATAACAATCTTTTAAATGTATTATGATGATTGTGTTGCAAAGTTATGAACCCTCTCCCATCTCTACCAACCGCGTCGCTAGCAAGGCAAAACCGAATTTCCGAAACATCTAATAAGTTGGATGTTAAGCTGACAGCATGTAGCGACTATGTACAGACAATGTACCATCACCATCCTGATAAGACCTCTCTCATGCCATACCCTTACCGTTTTAGTAGGTCGATGAGATGTTGCGGTGGCAAGCGATGGATCTTCATAAACTGGACGGTTGTCTCATTTGCCTGTGCTAGTTACGTGGGGGTAGAATTAGGGATGTTTAGTTTGATGTGGAGTTTGCAGAGAATCAGATACTTGATGTGGCTAAGTTAAGAAAATGTTGTTTGCTACAATATACAACAAATAGGTATTATATTCGTTAATAAAGTCCGCTTCCTATCGTTTTTTACAAATCGACATTTCACGTGATTTTTTGAATGGGATTACGAAGCTTACAAACGCGCGGTGTCAAAAATATCTATGTATTCTATTAAATATCAGAAATCTAGCACCCGTAATACAAGCTTCGAGCTTACTACGGGGCTAGATACCTATTGCTGTGTGAATTGTCCAACTATACCGTGTTTTTAATTTTGTAAATCGATTTAAAATCGAGGTTCGAGCAAAATCGCAAGGTAGAAAGGTAGTTATTATATTACCTTTAATAAAGCTACATAAGGTACACTCACAATAAGCTCGAGATCAGAGGCAGCGCCGTCACGCGCGGCATCTAGCGGACGGAATGCGAAACTCCGTTTGTTTGCGGGATGGCAATGCCGAAATTCCTCCTTTGTTACTTACCCGCCTGTCGGGTGGTATATGGCATAAGCGTATACAGTAAGTATAAAAAGCGACAGTTATTTTCAATAATTAACGTAGAAGATTTGTGAGAACCGCGCGCACTCCTGAGAAAGACTGCTCTTGGTGTGGTCGAAACGAAAAGTCGAGTGTTTAATTTTTTTTGTACCTAATTTGATTAATTCCAGTTGTTATAAAATGAATAGAATAAATTATTCTATTTGCGTTTAAACTAGAACATTAGCAACTCATCTATATTGCAACACTATCATGACGCACGTATGTAACTACAGCTCGGTATAACGACGGCACTGCCCGCCGAGCTTGGACATTGAATGCGTTTTGTATTAATTGTGTGAAAAATATACCTTTACGAGGAAAAATGTAACATTTCATGACTTGGACCAAAGAAAACGTTAGAATTCGGTGGGCAATAGTAACGAACGGCAGCTTTACATTATGTGTTCCGTACATTCCCTACTATGTTCCTGCTTTATACGAGCTGCTGAAGGGTTCTCTTAGACTTATATACCTGAGCCTTCAGTTTACATTAGTTTGCTATTCGATAAGCAACAATATAACTCGACGACAATTCGGACTGTTTATTCAGCCAAGTTGTGGTCGAATTGTCACTTTCAATTTTTATTATTTTGATTCTACGTAAAGTCAAGTATATAATCTAATATAATGGCTTGGTTTATACGAAAATGAAATAGTATTTTACACCATGATTTAACTTTTTTGAGTTTCCCGTTTCAGAAAGAGATTTGTAGTAGGTAGATGTGAATAGCTACTACTTGGTTAAGATAAACAGACCTAGGCGTTATTAACCCATCATTATTTCTTTAAAATAACAGTATTTTGAGCTTTTCCATATTTTTTTAGAATACATAATTGTATTGTACATAGCCTACAAACACTGAATATTTCAATTACTATGTAGAGGTGGGCATAGACATTGCTTATCCACTTGAGTGCGTTTCTAGAGTAGAATATCATAAATAATATTAACTCCTGATTTAATGTCTAAAATGTTAATGTGATTAAAATATATTTAAAATAAATAAATAAATAAAATGCATTTGTGACAATGATTTCCTGGTGTATAAATAGGCCCTGTACGTTTGCTGTCAACCTGGTGATATTGGAGACAGTACCTTGACAGGATTTCGCTGGATTAATTAAATTCCGTCATAGCAAATGCCCAATCTCCCCATAATTACAACTTGACGTAGTGCTGCCAGTATAGCTGGGACAATCCTGGACAAAAATACCTACAAGGTTGCTTTTGTCAACGTATGATTTCCCTCTGTTCAGCCATCTTTTTTCACGTGAAAGGACTTAAATTAGACTTAAAATATTTTAATAACATTTTGTGGAATTTGCAAAATATAAATATTATTTTATTCAAATTTAAGATTGTTAAGGTTTTTTTTCATTATTTTCATTATTTGCTTTTCTTGTTAGAATTTATTAATTGAAAGCAAAAGCATTATATTAGAAGTATATTAAATTAAACGTGATAGTTGGTGAGGATAGACGGATGGCTGGATGTTTGTTACTCTTTCACCCCAAAACTACAAAACAGATTAAATAAAACTAAATTATAAATATTTATATGAGTAAAAACTACATCATACATAGTGCAGTTATATGCTATAAAGGTTAAATTCATTAATAACCTAGCTCTTTAGCAAATAGCTATCCTGAAGGCGGGTTCCGAAGTTCTCTCATCAAGACACGCCTGCGTTAGTTTGGTCTTAGTTTAATGTATGCACATTATCTAAGCAAGTTCTACCCTCCCTATCTCCTACCCCCATCTCCCTTCGTTACGTGTTCAATTTAGTTGCTTCTATATACAGAACATGTGCTTAGGTCGATTTAAATTAGCTAGCTATATGGTTTCGACAGATTGGCTTTTGGCTTTCAATCAATCTAATATATCATTGAGAACACTAAGGACAAACAAACATACAAAATAAATATAGCTGAAAAGCTGAGTTTGAAGAGATGAGATGGTACTATTCTTAGCCCGGCACTATACGGCACATCTAATTAGGTAGGTAATATAGTTTCAAAACAATTTCTTCGACCAAATTAAATCCGAGATCTCAGAAGTTTTGTCTTTAAGAGCCTTGTGACTTTACGAAGTTTTGCGAAATTGGATATTTTATGCACCACGTGACCGGCGCGTCACGCGAATTCTATGAAAAATACTAAATGATCTTGATACTTCGTCGATCTAAAACATACAAATATACTAATAATTATTTTAGATCTGTAGAAAATGGCATCGAATAAATTCCATTTTATTGAGTGGATTTTTTTTCAGTTTCATTCCGAAATAATTATTATTTTAATGTTTTTATTTAATTGATAGGTGTTTAATATATTTTCCTAAATTCAAAATGGTGGATATTTTTATTTCAATATTTGAATCAATTATGTTTTATCTTAATAATATCAATATTTATTTTAAATCTGATTGATTATTTGAAATCAATTAAGTAGGTACATAATTTTAAATTAAAACATTCATGATTAATAATTATATATATAAGAATAAAACTGAAAATAGTCTTATTGAAGTTAAATGTCCTCATTCATCTCATCTTATGGGCTCATTTTTAAACCGATTCTTCTGAAATTTGGTGTGTAGGTTTGTAATTAAATGTTTTTTTTTTGTCGAATGTTGGGACTTTATGTAAGTTCGAAAGTCTAAATTGAACGTACTAAATACAAATTCTAATTATAACAAAACAAATAAATTATATTACCTATATTTAAGTTGCTTGTTTTGTTAGATGGTATATTTGTGTTTGAATAAATAAAAGTTTCGTTAATGAAGGTTTTAATTATGTTTAGGTATTATTTTTGTAGTTTCGAACTTTATATTTATTTTTATATTTATTGGTATCCATTTATCTACATATGTCATACACAGATGTAGAATATCCATTTATCTACATATGTCATCTTGAATAATTCCCATTATATTTTTATTTTGATAAACTATTTATTTTTATTTTATTACGAACTTATTTAAAATATTTAATTTTTATATTAAAAAAAACCAACCCGCACTTGGCCAGCGTGGTGAATTAAGGCCTAATCTATCTCGTCAAGAGAGAAGTCCCTATCCCAGCAGTGCGAACGTGAATAGGGGTGTTATTTTATATACAGGGCGTTCCAAAATTATGGGCCATGAAGGGGAAGTACCATATATATCGTTGATAGTGAATTTTGCTCAAAGAAGACTTCATTTTATTTTAAAAAGTAAGTAATTTAATTAATTAATTTACAAAAAAAATGTTTCATGTTTTTTATTTGATTAAAATAATTAATTTCACGTTGTTCCTTTCTTTTAAAATACTATGTTACTTAAGCAGAGTTATTATTTTTTAGCTATTCTTTCGATTGGTATCATAAAAATAGAGTTTTTTTTTCTACATGTAAGTCGGTTCGATTCCCAGACAAAGCAAGTAATTTTTAGAAAATCTATGAATCCAGAATTACTTACTTTTAAAAATAAAATGAAGTCTTCTTTGAGCAAAATTCACTATCTACGATATTTAAGGTACTTCCCCTCCATGGCCCATAACTTTGGGACGCCCTGTATTTATTAGAAAGGTACAATTATTTAATGTTTACAATAAATAATATATTTATTAGAAAGGTACATTATTTATTGTTTACATATTGGATACTCGGTAAAAATAAGAACAAAAAATTACGGAATATTTTCTTTGTAATAAATATTATGGAAATCTATACTACAATTATCAAGCTGAGGAGATTGCTTGTTTATTTGTTTGAACGTGCTACTCAGGAACCGCGGGTCCGATTTAAAATATGATTTCAGTATTGGATAGTAAAATGATCGAAAAAGGCTATAAAACATAAACTAGTAAATAACGTAAAAACGCAAGCGCAGCTGTCGGCGGGTCGGCAAGTTAGTCATAATCTAAAAAAATCATAGGCATAATTACATTTAGTCGTTGGACGGTTTCACCAAAAAAAGTTGCCTTGTTGTTTTTTAATTAGGATAGATAACTTTAGATATGCAATCCACATCCTACAGCATAACCTCCAAATAAATAAGGTAAAACAAGATGACAATGATGTGGTACAATTCTTAGGCCAGCAACATTTGGTACAATTCTTAGGCCAGCAACAACAATAATTGACCGTTATCAATAAAAATAACAATTGATCGTTATCAACGGATCAACTTATGTCGGTCGTAGTATCGCAATAACACATACACGCACACTAACAGCGTTTTTACAGCAATTGACAGTCCCACACACTGACATTTTACGAAATATTTCTATATTTTATTCAAGAACAACCGACATAGGTCCGACCTCGACAAGCGCTCGCGCGGTACTAAATGGAAAAAGCCGGCTGAATGAAAAAACTACTAAATTATGGTAGTTTTATTTTATTCATAAAAAATTACCAAAACCGTTCTACAAATTAAAATTAATATCATAGTTTAAGCAAATGTTGATAAATATTTTGATATAAATATGACGTCCCATTGATTTAGAACTTCGGAGTTATTGAGGTTTGTTTCGAAGCATTTTCGGTCGATATTAAATTCGGTATATCTTTAGAATAAAAGCATTTAACGAAAATGTACTCTACTCTAAATGAAGAATAGGATATACGTAACATAATAAAAAATAGTTTTATCGCCCATATTCATTAGAATCTACAAATTAGAGCTGAGAAAACAGGTCTTCGATCGTTTTTTACGAAACATGTATCCGGAGAATGATTATTACTCAATATATAAACAAGTTATCTAAAATGTTTCTTACTACTTTTGTAGAGGAGAAAACGAACTATTATAAAGATGTAATTGTAATATCAAACAACTAACGCAAACCATAGAATTAGGACGAGAAAACCGAACAATTTCGCGATTTCACGTAATAGGCCTCTTAATCCGTTTCTATTCAGCAGTTTGCAACATGTGCTATTCAATTGCAACGTAATACACTTGCGTGCAAATTAAATGATTCAACTCAACTACATACCTATTCACTATTTTAAGGTAACGGCTAATGTAACACTTTAACAAAGCAATTCGTTTACGTTTCTTTAGAGATACCATGATTGAGAACCTGCTTGAATTAAAGGTTTACCTAACTAGGAGTACTCATCTGGCATACAATAAATACCTTAATTATTAAAATGAAAAAAGGCATAAGCTGCTTTTTTATGGAACATATAATATAAGAAGTCAAAGGCTATGTTTGGAATAAAACAGAAATATAACATTAACACATCATCGTCATCGTTATTGCGATAATAGCTCTTTAAAGTTTAGTGCAAGTGCAATGTTTCATGTCCGTAAGTGTATACAATGCTGCTGCCAAAGATCCATTGAAATTCAATTACGATTCGGTAGAAATTACAAAGGCTTCGCTTTGTAATGTGAGTTTAGAGATCGAACCTAATGAGAATTGGATTGATTCTCTTGATTTAGGTATCAGTTAACATATATGCTTCTATTTCAGCATGACTTTAATTATACTACACAAAACAAATAACCTATTTAATATCCCACGGACCAACTTTGAGTCTAATTGCGGAAAAAGGAGTCCCTAAACTAAACTAAACCAAAACGAAACTTTGCTCCTCGAAACTAAAGCACAGACGAAAGTCTTTTAAAGAAAGTGTTGCCAGTAAATAAATAATTATATAATTGTAAAATATCTCGACAGTTCAAAATAAATTTTAATAAAAGAAGTATTAAACATTTTTCGCATATTTCTCGAGTTAACCAATACGTCTGTAGAGTCCAAAATCCAATCAGTTTCAAGCAGATATCAGGCTCCGTACACAAGAACGCTTACAGAATTTACCGAGGGGCCAGATTACCTAAGGTTATGTTTACAATGTAAACATGTAGATATTGTTTTACAGGTACCTACAGTAAACATAGGTAAGTACTTTACTTATTTAACTTTAAAAATTGTCGTGATTAGATGAATTTATCTATACTAATATTATAAAGAGGAAAGATTTGTTTGTTTGTTTGTACGAATAGGCTCCGAAACTACTGGACCGATTTCAAAAATTCTTTCACCTTTGGAAAGCTACATTATCCTCGAGTAACATAGGCTATAATATAGCAAAGAAAATTGCGGGCGAAGCCGCAGGGTGGAAAGTTAGTATTAGAATAAACTGGAAATAAACGAAATCTCATTACATATAATTAAATCTACAAACTCAACGTACTTTACATAAAATATAATTAAATCTACGATATTACCATACTTACATTTGGCAAACAATATAGGTATATAATAATAGAATCAGACAGACGTAAAAAATTAAAAGCATGATCTACGATAGTAGGTACGGTTTTACCTTATCGAAACAAAAGAATAAAATAAAACATCACCCTAATCATGCTTAAATGACGTAGGCTGCCTTGATTCAGTGCAAATGCGTCCTGTTTTCTCGGGCGCCGTCGGTTCGTACCAGGTGAACTGTCAACCAGGGGAGGGGCTCTATTTGTCTTGCCAGGGACATGCATCGCTGCTGTTTGTTTGAAATTGGAATATTCAACTTAGATTGAATAACGATCGGGTAAGATTTACGTTTTTGAAAATGGAATGTTTTGACCAACTAGAATCTTATTGGATTGTATAGTAACCTTTTTAGGCGCGTTCATTCATTCATTCATGATTTGCACCGTACTTGTCTATTTTTTTAGATATGTCTAATTTTTTGACAAGGCCTAAGAATAGACGACCTCTGTGGCGCAACGGGTGAAGGCAACGCAGGAGGTTGCGGGTTCAATTCCCGCCTCGGATCAAAAATTTGTACGATCTGCAGATATTTGTTCCGGTGTCTGGGTGAATGTAATATATGTATAATTAAAAATTAACTACATATCTAAATTAATATAATATTTTCAGGTTTGAGCGTAGTTAGCTTTTTGCACTCTGTTATCTGATTTCTAATAATATTCCTAATCCCTAAGGCCTAGTAAATGTTCTCTGATAATTCTACATGAAACATAATTATCTACTTATTAACTTAAACGATATACGGAAAGTGCCGAAGTTACGTAGGTACAGTCACCAGCATTAATATCTGACACTGAACAGCGCCGCAAAAATATGTGACACAGATTGCCAGCAAAAACATGTGATAAGGTAACGTGCATAATAATCTGATGCTTTCGCGGCGGTAAAAATATATGACATAGTCAACAGCATTAACATCTGACAACAGATGAGCGCGTAATTATCTGACATGCCCCGACAGCGAAATTATGTGACGATACATTGTCATCAGATCGTCATTTGATCAGTCTCTTAATTTCACACACTTTGTCAGTTACCTCGTGGTTTAATGGCTATAGTAGGCGCTTCGTAATCCGAAGTTCGCGAGTTCGAGTTGCACCGGGTGCCTTCTTTTTTTTTAAGTTTTATTTAAAATGATTTAATGTTAGAGTATATACTTCTCAGGCAGGTATTATATTATAGATAAAACATTCCTAAAATTTTATTAAGATTCCTTGAGGAATTGGTGGAATTCATATTCAGATTCTTTTTGTAAAAAGATTCTTAACATTACGATATTGAATCTATGAGCGACACAGATCGGAGGGCAGTAGTCAAAGTTAAAGTGTATTTAAAACTTTTTCATGGTTTTGAGATCTTAAAGAGTTTTGATTTATTTATGAAAACTGTCATAAATTATGTCATGTCAATTCATGAAAAGTAAATTAAAGATATTTCATAGAACAAACGAATCACTACACTTTTATGCTTCTTAACCCTACGTTGCTCTCAGTGCTATATCACAACCAATATATATTTTTTTTAATATCTTTTCAGTCTTCTTATTATTGAAAAAAAATCGACCATATTCCGAATGATATTTTAAAATATAGGTAGTTCATTGCATGTTTTGCCATACCTACATATATGGAACTAAATATAAAAGCAGTTTTTCCCTAAACTTAATTTATATGAAATTTTTGAATCAATTTTAAATATTTCTTCTATATTTTACTTTATTTATCTAGGACACAAATATGACCATCACAAATATTTTTTAAGAAAAATAATCATGCAGTTTAGGGTTAAGGCTTAGGAACTTATTCTTTCATAAATTCACTATTATCTAATATTAAAGTATATGATACGGTTTGACTTTTAATTTATAAAATCAATCAGAAATAAAAGGCAGACTATGAATTTTAACATTTCATGTGAAATTTAGTTCAGAAAACTTGGCATTTATTTATTTATCATAAAATCCCCAGCCCTTTCATTTTTCTTATACCTGAGCTTACGGCCAAAAAACATAATAAATAAAATAAAATCAATAAATACCTATTGCTAATTGCTAAACAATTCACAAAGCAACATCTAGCCTCGTGGTAAGCTAGAATCTTGTGTTACGGGTGCTAGATTTCTAATAATACCTAATAATATACATACACATTTAAGAAAGTTACTTAAAACACAGGAAAAGCCGTGTTTGGAACTTTTAATATCAAAATAACACTGAGGCTACTCTTTGCCGCAGAAAAATACAAAAATCCGCATTAAGATATATTTTAGCGCAGGCAAAGCCGCGGGGCGGAACGCTAGTATTACTTATATCTTAGGGTCTACAAAATGAATTTCAATTTATAGAAGTAATTTGATGTGTCAGATGTTTATGCGTTCATTCTATTGTCAAATCATTTTGCAGTAACAGTGTCACATAATTTTGCTTTCGGGGCATGTCAGATGTTAATGCTGTTGACTATGTCATATATTTATACCGCCGCGACAGCATCAGATTATTATGCACGTTACCTTATCACATGTTTTTGCTGGCAATCTGTGTCACATATTTTTGCGGCGCTGTTCAGTGTCAGATATTAATGCTGGTGACTGTACCCTTTAATTGGACTGTTCATTCCAGTGATTTCGATTAGGTCGGTTAATTTTGCTTTACAATGGAGATGTAAGGCTTTGCTTATTTTAGATAAGTAGAACCTTGATTATGTAATCAATATTGTAGGTTCCTAATAGATGTATTAAGATATGTACGAAGTATAAGACGGCTTGGTTGACGATAAGAATAATACAATAGTATTTTCATATAAGTCAGACCTAACAAAATTATACCTAGGTACTAAACTGAAAAAAAAAATTCATATACAAAAAAAAATACATCAGACGATTTTTAAAGTTTTTCTGTTTTAAATTCTATTTAATCTGTGCTATGAGATATTGTAAGATTTTCTAACAAGATTGGTTTATATTTCATCACCTATATTGTGTATACAGCTTTACTTTATATTCCAATAAGACATAATTTACTGACATCTAGCGGTGAATAGCAAATATAGGATCCAGATCGAACATCTTTAGTTGGCGAAAACACAGATGGCAGCAGCTACGTATTTAAGTCACACATTCTCATATATATACAAAGTGCACAATGACTTGACAATGAGGTTTTAAGATCCAACTTAGCACATTTTTAATCTTATCAAAGGTCAAAGATCGAGGAGTCCTTGTCTACACAGTGAGTTGGTTTGCTGAAGTGAGTTAGTCAAATTCAATTTCATCAATTGGTACCTACATATTTCGCAATACTCTTTACGGAGATTTACGTAGGTATTATATAAAAAATTTGGGCCGAATGCAGAGATAACAAGTGGGACGGAAGCTTTTTTTTTATTTAGATTAATATAAATAATAGACAACAATTAGGGACGAATTCAATTTTTTTTTGCGGGCCGATAATCACAGGACGAATGTGGACTAAATAGATAAAACTCACGCAACCAGCGATGAAGTGATGTACCAACACAATTGGTCGTACAATCATCAATACTAAACCATAACCAGCTAGAGTGATGAACTATGGCACAGGTTCGTTAGCCATCAAAGAATAAAGAAAAAGATTTCAACGCAATCTTCTGAAGAGCGTCTTAATTTAAGACCTAGATTTTAGAACTCACAATGAAATAAACTGGGGAGTTATGTACCTAAGTGTAGAAACATTAGCAACAAACATAGGTACAGTTAATAAATCCAGTTGACTTCCACTAAAGCTTACCTCCTAACATTATTGATGACTAAACCTCCCTTACGGACCCGAAATACGAGTGGGGTCAAATGCTAACGTTTACCTACGACTTTAACAGCCGGCACTTGATCCTACAAAACCACACTCTATTCCTTAGCTGTAGAATCGTAAATACCGTGCAGGTTGTTATCAGGAGAGGGTGTAAGTGGGTTACCCCCAGGTGGTCGGCAATTTCACCATGTTAGGCTTGACGGTCGTCAGTAATTCTGGGGCCTAATGCGACTATTCCTATTTCAACCCTCGGCTTTAAGTATGGCCTGACGCGAGAGATAAGAGGGGTGGTAAGGGCTGCGAGATAGTATGTAGATGTGTGGAGTAGTGATTTGGGATGAAGTTTGGATTCCTTTGAGGAAAGCGAAGGTTGCTGCGTGGATAGGTATAGTTAAACGTTACACTAGTTAAGCGTATAATCTGGTTAACTAATAGGTACCTACATTAAATTCTCGTTGAAATAACTTTTAATGCATTATTATTATTAAATTACACCTAGACAAGATCCAAAACATCACAAAAGGCAGGAGTAGAGAGGCACGATTGACAGTTTTGAAATAAAAAACTGAATCCAATCGAATGGTCCGATAAATATAGCGCTGTTTTAGATAACTTTACTTATAATATTAGTTTCTACTTATCTCGTAAAGTAGCGGTACCTATGAGATAAGTGAATCTTTTACATAAACGGGAACCTACTATAGGAAGTAGATACTTCAAAGGGTTTCTTTATAAATCATATTTTTTCTATGAGAGCCATGACATAAGTGAAACCATTTTATATAAATAGGCACTATAGGTACTTCTAGTCTGTGTCGCCTTATCCCCTACGAGGGGTCGGAGGGGGGAGGGTCCTTATCAATCAGTACGGGGATACGAGGGTGCAGCCAGTACGGTACAAACGACAATCGGCTGTTGTTTTCTCAATCTTATTATATCACAAACTAGCTTTCCGCCCCGCGACTTCGCCTGCGCTACAATATTTTTTTCAGAGGTAAAGTATTACTTACCTCGAAAAAAAATATGACTTCCATTCTTCACCAATTTTTCAGCCAAATCGATTCAGCCCTTCTTGCTTTTTAAATAGTGTAACTAATAAAACTTTCTATTGTGTAATGTAGGTATAGGTAGCATAATCAGAATCTTAACTGTGCTTTGTTAGGCGAATCTTAAATTTGTTCCTTTTTTAACCGACTTAAAAAGAAGGAGCTACTGAAGTCACCTCAACTCACTAAGTCACGTTTGTTACCTCAGACCTTTCTGATTGGGTCAACCAATTTGGATGAAATTTGGTCCAGTTATGACAATTATCTTTGTGAAAACCATCATCAAATTGAAGTTATTTGTCTTACTAAACACAGGCCATTTTAAATCCTACGCAACGTCAAATAATATGAATTTGGTACAAACACCTAGGCATCAATATCAAATGACATTACACATACAAAAACGTATAGAAAGTCAGTGAGGCTTAAGCGCTCTACACACCAAAGCCGGCGGCCCGCCGGCACAGCCCGGCGGCCCAACCCGCCGGCCTTATTTTGTACAATCATGGTACAAAATAAGGCCGGCGGGTTGGGCCGCCGGGCTGTGCCGGCGGGCCGCCGGCTTTGGTGTGTAGACGCCATTACGTTTCTTCCGTAATTCCCAACAGAGCGTCTACAGCTACACTATACAAGCTAAAGCCACAAGCCCACAGCCACACTGAGCGAGATAAAGGTCTCGCCACACCTGCACACGGCACGAATATAAATCGTAGCTGTAAGTTTATTAATAAGTAATGTTACTAGGTATGCCAAATCGCTTGAAATTTTGTATCAGTAAAGCCTGCGTGTATACAAATAAACTAGTTTTTGTTTAGTTAAAAAGTACCTAGTAGTTTTGATTTTATAGGCATTCAAAGTTTCGAAAAATATCGAGTCTCGCTAACAGTCACATGAGCGCTTGTGACGTCATAGAACAACGTCGCGCGGGCCACGGCCCGCTTAGTATCAAGTCACCAGCAGATTATAGTAGTAGTGCAATAGCTAGCGCAGTATTTTGTTGTGTTTTCGTCCGTGTATTAAGTTAATAGTTTAATAGTAGTACTTAAATATTATTCGATTTATAAAATGGATGAAGATAACTCAAATAGTAGAAGTACCTACCTACCATTAAACTTTGACGTTAAAGACAATATTACCTATATGTATTAAAGTTTTGTTGCTATTGGTATTTATCTATATACTATAGGTAGGTACCGCTGTTCTTAGTAAATTTAAATAAATAATACATTGATTTATTGCAAACTAGCTTCTTAGTAAATTTAAATGAACAATACATTGATTTATTGCAAACGAGTACACTTCTTATCAATCAACATCTAGAACTATACATTTCTTAGGATTAAAAGTAGCCTATGTGTTATTCTAGACTTTGTCCAGATCCGTTCAGTAGTTTTTTCGTGAAAGATATCAAACACACCCACTCACTTTCGCATTTATACTATTCGTAGGAAGTAGGATAGATACATAGGATGTAAATGTAGTAGCTTGAACGTTACAGATGTACAAAACCTATTTTTTTAGGGTTCCGTAGCCAAATGGCAAAAACGGAACCCTTATAGATTTGTTATGTCCGTCCGTCCGCCCGTCCATCCGTCCGTCCGTCCGTCCGTATGTCACAGCCGTTTTTCTCCGAAACTATAAGAGCTATAGAGCTGAAATTTGGTAAGTAGATGTATTCCGTGAACCGTACTAAGATTTCATAAAAAAATTGAAAAAAAATAAATTACATTTGGGGGTCCCCATACATAGGACTGAAACTTAAAAACGTTTTTTTAATCGGACCCATACGTGTGGGTTATCGATGAATAGGTCTTTAAAAATCATAACAATATTTTTAAAACCATTTAATTTTAAACTCAATAGTTTGGACGTGAGACTCTTCCAAAGTGCAAAACAGAGTGTCCCCCCCCCTCTAGTTTCTTAAATAAGAAGATGATAAATCTAGAAAAAATATATATTGTACATAACCATAAAAACTAACAACGAAAATTGGTTTGAACGAAATCTATGCAGTAGTTTTTTATAGTACGTCATAAACTATTTCATATAAACAATTACTGCGGAAGCCTACATGGGCGAGTCCGACTCGCACTTGGCCACTTTTATTTGTATTTATTTTACTTACAATATGCGTGAGGCCGTTTATTTTGATTTAAAACTTGTTTATGCGCTTCTATACTTATACTTATCTATACTAATAATATTATAAAGCTGACGAGTTTCATTGTTTGTTTGAACGCGCTAATCTCAGAAACCGCTGGTCCGATTTCAAAAATTCTTTCAGTGTTGGATAGTCCATTTATTGAGGAAGGTTATTAGCTATATTACATTTTCAAAAAAGTAGGGATCCGCACGGAAAACCCAAATATGTCACCCAAGATGTAAAAAAAAAATCTTATATCGCATGCGCTGCGAAAAGTATTCATTTTAGAAATATACAATGTACTACAATTTTGTAGAACACATTAATATCTACAAAAAATGTCGCGACAGCATATTTCTAACTATTATAGTTACGTCACAATAACAAGCGAATGCAAGCGGACTGAGTGAACCAGACTGATCGTGCTGCACTATGACGTCACACCGTAACCGGCGGCTCGCGTCGTACGGTTACAACTTGTTTTACTTCTAAATCGGAAACTAATTGATGTATCGAAGTAATTCTTTCACTAGTATTTTTTATATTTGACATAGAATATGGAGTGCTATTCATCAAAATTAGGTAACATTATCAATTGCGTTAGGATTGCGAGTTGTTTTAGAGCTGTGAGCTCTAACTCTTTGTTATATCGTCCGATAGAATCGTGATTGTGAAACTCGTATTAGCACAAAATGCTTCACTACTGTACTATACTGTACGGAAATGTATTAAACGAATTTAGCATATCTATGGCTACGATGATATGATATGACGATAAGGCTGCCATTTGTATGTTCTTATGTTTTTTTTTGTTTAAAATAATACTGTAGGCTAAAAGTAATTCAGGGAGTTTCAAAGGACCTATGTAGGTACCTAGCTAATCATTTACAAAGATAGGTTATTTTTTACCGTTTTCCAAAAATATCGTTCTATCATCTCAGCTTCAAGATAGGGCTTTGTGCAAATTATCCTTAATTTTCGTCGAATTCAAGAGTAAGCCCCAAGAGTTGTTTTCTGTGGTGTTCTAATAGTACCTTAATGATTTATTGTCAACAATCTATCCTTGTACCAGAACAATAGTACCTAAGGGTATTGGAAATACCATTATTATTGTCCAAAACGATTTACTTAGCTTGATCATCTGAATTAAGCAAAGACATTTGTATAATATCTACGTGGGACTAGTTAGGTACTTGTAATAGTTAGGTATAGTAAAACCATTCTAAAAATGAACTCCCCTCCACAAAACCGTGATGATTTCAACATGTGAGAGGAAATAGGTAGGTACAGAAAAACAGAATACACAGAAAAAAAAATTCAGAATTCGGTGGAGGGGCGTTCATTTTAGAAATGGTTTTACTATACCTATATATTTTTTTCATGGTAACTAAATTGAAAAATTACCTTATAAATAAATATACACTAAACTTAAATTTTACTCTATAGTTATTATTATTATTCAATATTTTTTATCTTTAGGTGTTTTAGGAGTATATTAAACTTTATTTAGATTATTTGTTTTTCGAATAAACAATTTTTTACTATAGATTTACTAAATTTCAGCAACAAAAAACGTATTTAATATGGCACGCTACACCAAGTTACTGTATTTATTGTCCCAAATCCATAGCTATAACCGATTGATCAATGTCCACCCAACGGTTAACCGAAACCCAAAAATTAAACAAGACTCCTTTGTTAGGCGAAAACGCTAAATTGAGGAAATTTCCATCTATTCTCCAGCCAGGCGTCATCCGCCTAAACCCCGCTTCAATTCAATACTCCCTACACACTCCCTACACCCTTTAGGACGCCACCCACAGCTCTCTCCCTCACTCCTCAACTAATCGCAGGGTCCAGAGCGAGAGGGCTGCATAGGGCCGGTCCGAAACTTAGACATATATTATTGTATTATACGGCCGTAGGTGGCGGGGGTGAGCGATGGGGGGTAGTTTCAACCCTATGGCAACGTAACGAAATTTGCGTCACGCATAAGTGAGAGTACTAACGTAGCCTCATATTTCGTGAGGCGGATTAATTTTCAAGTTTGAATATGGAATTGGTTTTTTGGCTTCAGAAAATTAAAGGTTTCGGTTATCGTGATCGATGATTGGTTGGATTCTCTAGATAAAATTACGAAATTTCAGAAACAAAAATTACAGTTATTAATTTAGATGTTTTTATTTAAATATAGTCCTAGGACAAATCATATTAAGTATAATTAAGGAATCTGAAGCGCTATTGCGATTTTTTTATTTGTACGAAATTACTTCACAGTGGATGTATACATGACCTTCCCGTAACACACGTTTGCATGGACCCATGATATAACCAAGTGTTCTATGAAAAGTTCAAGATTCAGTTATTTAATTAGGTACATGTTATCGTTCCATTGCTTTTAGGCTCATAAAGACTTAAGTCAACCAAGCATTTTTCACGAAAATACCATCAAACCTTACGCTTCACAAAACAGAATTTACTAAAATGTACCCTAAAGTTTTATCGCAGTACCTTACGCCGCTCTAGGGGTTCATAAACGCTGTGGAGCGATATTCCAATATGACGATACACGAAATTCGAGCGACTTGCGCGATTATGTTCGAGATATGCGCCAACGATCAAGACTAGATGATTTCATTACGATACCTAGCTATTACCGCGGTGCTTAGGTTTTTGTAAGCGATATCTTGTACCCATCTTGTATCTAACCTTGAACTGTCGTTTGTGGTCACTGTTTTTACTACCTATTTAAATATATTATTTATTTTTTTGTGAATATTTATGTTGGTGCTTAAAATAAGCGTATATCAAGCAGATGTGACGCCAAACTTACCTACTAAAATATAGTTTACAAAACTAAACAAGATCCTTTTTTTACTCGCATTTTTAACAACAAATATATTTATCATTCTTTATTTACGTACCCATTGCTGGGACAAAGGGACTTTTATGTTAAAGAGAAAGATTAGGCGAATGACACATGTACCTATCTACCTTTTTCAAACATGGGGTTTGAATACTATAATCTTCGAATGAAAGTCGAGTGTGCTTCCACTTAGTCGAATCTATTACATTAATTGATAATTGAAATACAACAAACCCTCTCATCAAATCTAAAGAAGTTAAACTCGTCACTCAAAGCAAGAAAATCCTTAATTTCCTGGTTAATTTTTCTTGGATGAACAGAACGATTGAAAAGTTCAAAGTCAGGAAACACCATTGTGCTAATTACGCGGCAGACGCTAGACGGCGCGCTTTCGCTTTCGCTTTCCTGTTGGCGGTCGTTTTAATTATTTTTTGCGAAGCGTCTCGCCGTCTGCGGGAGGGAAAAATACTCCGCGGCTTAGGGTGGATACGATGTCAACTTTTATAAACTTTTATACAACAAGAATTTTTAACTCATGCAGGAACCGTCGCCGTGTTTTCTACTATGATTTTTAAGAACAAAATTAGTACATATTACATATATAAATAATATACCTAGATCAATCTCTATAATAATAAAAATGTGTTTTTGTATTGAACTATTCTTAGGCCGGCACCATACTGAAAAATAGGAATAGAATATGTTTTTATTGGTAAGTAATTAAATGTATGCCTACAAAAAATATATAAAAACAAATGGTGAGCAACTAAAAACGTTATTTTTTATGGTGCAATTAATTAATACTATTTTGGTCGACTTAACAATGAATTTGTCAAGAGTCAAGTTGTTTTATTTATAATGCATAGATAAACGCCTCCTAGTAAATGCTTGATAGAAAGAGATGTAAAATAATTAAATGAATTAGTTAAGATAACGGTGAAATTCATTCTTAACAAATAAATCTTAATTAAACATGGCATATCCTCAAGATCCTTTCGCCAGCTGTTCGCGAAGTTCGCGCTCGCTCAATCTTTGATACTTTCTTCGTGCATTTTTTTAGCTCGCCTTATTAATGAAAAGTAGGTTACTAACTTGGTACGTTTTAAGAATGAAAGTTACGCCACGTTGGCGTAGGTCGATGAACTTTATCAGCTGTCTTTTGTTTTTGTCTGCTTATCAATTGGAGACTTTTGTTTTTTTTTCTTTTGTTCTGCGTCACTGCATGCGGTAAATTAATTGGGATGTTGGTAGAGCCGTTTTAGTATTGAATCTCAAGTTTTGAATTTAAATTGATGATTTTATTTTTGATTGGGAATGTTGTTAGGTTTAATAATTTATTGCGTAATTAGTACATTCTTATTAATTTGCTTTTTTTTTAAACCATATTTTGATGAAAAAACCTAGAATAGGTTATCAAATTACGCTTTATCACATTGACAATACGTGAAAAATCAACATAAACAGAATAACCAAACCATGACAGCGGCAACATCATTAATTATCTATTAAAAAATAATCCTTTTATACGTCAAAACCCATTCAAATAGTGAGAGGACACGGGATTACCTGGACTTAACCCTATAAAGGGTTATAAAAAACTATACAAACAACCACAGTTACCCCACGGGTGGCAAAAAAACTTTTGAGGCCCTGTCCTTTGAGTTTGATGATTCTGTTTTGAATACGCGAATCTGACAGTTTTTTATCTATGTAAATTTGGAGAGAAGGTTTTTTTTAACAGATACCTACATTTAGTTTAACTAACTTTTGACTTAGATATGAATGATGATTGCGTACAATATTAATAATATGTAGGTATAGCTGCGCCTCGTGCGTGGCTATGTCCGCAATATCTTAGCGAAATATAATTTTTATAGGTAGGTACAATATTGCAAATGTTTTTTTGCGCATTCGTTCTAAGCAAAGAACTTACAAACTCCAACCATAAAAATATTATAAAATTTGATAAATTTTAATATAATGGCGGTTACAAATTAAATAAAATTCTAATACAGGGATCATTAAAAAAATATAAATGAATTCAAGTCCACTTGATAGGTAATATTTCGCTAACCGTCACTTCAAATCCAAATACCAATAATTTTAACCCTAAATATCGTTTTGCCCGAGGCGTTCTGTCCAATCCTCCTGAGAACCGTGCATAATAAACATCTTAAAAATTCTAATATAATCATCTCGTGTTACCCTTATCAAAAAAAACCTTGGGGGACCCTTTTCTACCTGAGGGTGACATTTTTTATTCACACTTCCGTAAAACGCATATGCAAAAAGGATTGTTATTTTCTTTGATAGAGTATCGGAAATAATAATTATATGCATTATAGACCGGATTAGGGTATTCTGGGTGACGTTTTCAACCCTGTCACCTTTCGTGCTCAGATGTTTTAGCTTTTTTACCGGCCTATTGAATTTTTTAATAATATGCAACTGATGCAAGCTGTAACTTTCCAATACTAATTGATAATCTCGGTTCGATTCATTGTATGTTTGGCAGGATTTATTGAAAAAGTCTATTGTTACGCTAAAATTATGCAAAGCTTGGGTATTTTATACACTCATTTAAATATCGCAAATTATTACTATTGCCTACGTTTAATATAAAATAATATCAATCATAATAAAAGATCTAAATTGGCATGAAAAACTATGAATGATTTTGTTTGATTTATTTATTAACCCTAGAACGCCGAAGGTGCGAATACGGCATACCCTGTTCTTATAAAACACTCGAAGCCCGCACTTGAAGTCTGCAGCGTGAACAATGAATCCCGGTCGGTATCTCGGCATGCAACCTCTTGACTCCAATCAAATAATTACTGCCCCACGGTCGAATACACCCTCGGTTCTCGAGATATTCAAAATGGCGGACTTGCGTCCCGCTTAATTTATGCACAAGATAAGATCTGCACACGGTGAATGTAAATGGGCGTACGTAAGTGATGACACACGGTTACCCTGAAATCGTTATCGTTCACCGTGGAAAATGTCTCGTGTTTTACCTATAGAGAAGACTGTATTGATTTTTTTGATGAATTTGAGCTGTACTAAAATCGAACATTGGCATAAAACATTACACCCTTGACACACCGCACATCCCGAATAACAATAGGATGCAGATTCAGATTGTCTAAAGATAAATAATACATTTTGATTTATAATAGAAGTAAAAAAATACTCTTCATTTATTGAGAATGCATAAATAGACCCTATTATTCGATATCGGAAGTGCAAAATATGGGTGTAACTTTTTTATGTCCACTGAATACGTGTCAGTGAACGGGTTGACTTACGAGGGATACTTTTTTATGGCACAGCGCATTCAAAATAGTTCAAAAATATTTTACGGATGCATTCAAAAGTGATTTGATTTATTCCAATGACATGCAGATGTGAAAGCTCGTTAGATTTATTTGACTGCTGTTTTCCCATTGATTTGTGTTACGCATGATTGGTCATGTCGATTGCTAGTTAGTGTCTATTATTCAATGTATGTCGTTGTAAGGGTGATTCCATATTCTATGGCACCCGCATCAAACACTAAATTTTAATATTTTAGAATTTAAAATAGGCACTATCTTCATTTTTTATTCCGATTTAAGGCTTAGAAAAATTTTAATGTGTAGTTCTTTATTATAATTTTAGGTAATTTACATAACAAAAAGAAGACCCGGAAACACAAAAGTAACGCGGTTGCTGTCGTAGAGAGCATCATGAAGGGTTAACTATTGTCTGTGAGACTCCAAATTAATGAGCGGATGCAAAAAATGTTGCACAATCGCGTCATTCGATCTCATACATTGGTTCCCAAACTTTTCTAATAAATCTTATAAAATGTCGTTCTTAATTAATTATTTATATTCTTTAAAAAATATTAACATGAAATAATATTGATAAGTATTTATTTTATTCACATTTGGAAACTTAATCAGACATTCAGCCTTTTAATTGTAATTATTTTGAAGTCAGTGATGACTATATTTTTATTACATTATATGATTTTAAATCTTATGTCAAGTTTCTAACAGTTTACAATAAATATCCTACAAATTGTCTTACAAATAAATACTAGTAGGTATAAACATATCATCAACAAATAAATGATTGTAATAAACATAAATATTTGAAGCAAAAGTTTGGCAATCACAGCCCCTGCTACCTACTGATCTAATTTCCATGCGCAAACGCATAAAGGTATCAAAGGGTTATTTTATCAATGGGTTTGCATTTATTAACTTTGAGACTCGAACAAAGATTAGTGTGTAACTGATTTTTGAGTTGAAAGGTTGTGGTGGTGTGATTAGTGTTAGAAACAGAAAAACAGAAGAAAAAATGGATTTAGAAAATCTGGAATTCAGGGAAATGGTAAACGTTTCATTGAGAAAATATTTCTTGAAATTGAAAAAAAACCAAAATCAATTTGACAATAAAATGTACCTACTTAATTTCTACTTAGATTAAAAAAAACATCGATCTGCAAGATCTAAATTCTAACTTGTTTCCACATTGCGCATGCATTTCGTAAAGATAGGTACTTACGTGTTGCGTGAAGAGTAGGTACCATCAGAGTAGTGTCATCTCACTCTCACCCGATTTTCAAATCGAAAATATGACAAACAGTTTTATCCAATCTCACAATAAAAAATATATTATAATTCCAATTTCAATAAGATGTCGTAAAGTTATACCTAACTTAGTTACCTATTAGCGTACGTAGTCAATATTTTATAATTTGGACTTGACTATTACGGCAGAATATAAAATATTATTATCTTATGGTAGGTACATACATATTTTTATAATATGTAATTTGATTTTATCAGGAATGATTTATAAAACTTTTTAAAATGTTTGTAATTTATGCGCATTTCCCACTCTATGATAAACTTATACTTTTTTTTCCGATATTTCAGTAACTTAGTCTTAATCGTAAAGCTAGCTTTTATATTTATGACATATAAGTTTTATGAGGCATAGGCGAGTTAGCTGTAGGCAGTTTGGGGAAAAGGCTTTAAAAACTGACGCCTAAGGCGGCGAAGGTTAAGTCTTCCGGAGATAGAGTGTTAAGTTTACTGGATTTTATTGAAGATAAAAATGGCTTTTATATTTTTTGGGGAAAAACTTTAGATAGGTATTGAAAGTTCTAGGTATACCTAGTTATAAAATGTAATAAAGTCGTACTGACTATAATTTAACTCCCTGAAGTTTATTCCCCAGTAATTTTACTATTTAGTTAAGAACTACAATTCTCATCCAATAAAATACGCCAGCAGCCAGAGTATCCCAATTTCTTATTCATATCATAACGAAGCAAAACACCTCATGTTTTTCAGTTGAACGTACAAAGTCATCATACAACAGCAAATTCTGCCGCAAATTAATATTCGATCAAGGCATAATATGTGCCACATACACATGTATATGAACGAAGTACAGTCACCGACAAAAACTCTCTTCACTATTACCCGTTGATCAACTGAAAAGAGTTGATAAAAAATTTGTTAAGTATATTAAAGTGATCCACACGACATAAAGTGTTACTTGACTCTGTTACCATAGTTAGGTAATTAATTTAACTATCAATTAATAAAGGACATTAAATGAGTCTGAATTAGAGGACCTGCTGATAATTAAAAATAATTTTGATTCATCTTAAATGTATTTATATATTATAATGTTAAACCTATGTTTTCTTAAATATATTGGCAAGCATTTAAATCTAGTTTTTTAACCATAATATTGTTCTAATATTGTTCAAAACCATGATAGTTTAAAAAGTTCTGTCGTCGACTGTACATACACGTATAACGTATACGTGGTACATAAGCCGTATCAGGCTTAGAATGCTATTTCGCGGGGCACTTCCTGTTAACATAAATCCACCCCATTTAGGGTGAGCGGCAAACTGAAAGTTGTGAAGATGATTTTTCAATTTTTCTTTGGGTTATTGTTTGGTTTTTGTGTAAAGGAGTTGGGTTTTAGAAGAACGAGTTTTTAAGTTGAATGTTACACTGAAATAGAATTGCAGTGTGGCTTTATAAGGTACAGTGATTGATGTGTTTTAAATACGATCTCACTAGTACTTACAACAAAAAAATTACCCTTCATCAATTTTGTTTAAGGCTACGAGTATAAGTACCTATAGTAATAGCTAAGATCGTATGCTAGGTAGGTCGTAGGTATCTATAAAGTATTTTCATGTGAGCATAATGAACGACTCATAAATTTAGTTTAATATACCTAGTTAACTTTCTTCACCATCTGCAATCTGATCAAACAAAAAAGGAAACATTTTCCAGAAATTATTCCTTCAGCAATATTAAATTCCACCCTTGTCCCGAATCTTGCGACCCTTATGGATGGCGTTATGTCCAAAATAACCAATAACCATAGTTTCAGAGGGGACCTGTATGGAAAATCGATTGCCACCCGCTCTGATGGATTACCCCCCCCCCCCCCCCCCCCTTGATGGAATAAAAAGAAAACATCAACCACCGAACTGCGCTCTCAAGGGAAGGCCTTAAGATATTTTTCGTGGGGCGCGTCAAGACTGATTTTTGTTTAGACGTTAATCTTTAATATGTTGTGTGAAATTCACGGAGCTTTTTTATGGTCTGATACAAAAATTTACAAATAATAGCATATTAGGTTCTCCAATCCATTTCATTTAAAAATATTCTATAATTTTTATCTGATTTTAATTATTGCATCTACAGATATAATATAAAAAATAGCTAATAACGAAAATACGCCTAGTACGAATTTACACACTGCGTTTTCTATAGTGGCTTTTGATTTCATACCTATTACCTACTTACTACAAACTATTCGAATCTCAAACAATCCAATAATATTTGAAATAGCAAAATCCGAACCAACGGTTACATCGATTGCCTAAATTCATTCCATTTTCAAAACAACCCTCTTTGTCTATAGCTGTACCCTCTTACTGTCATCTATTAAGAAAGTCCATTGAAACTCTTTGGACATAGAATAGGACTGTCTATGTCCAAGAGGGATACATAGCGGTTATATACCGACACCCTACCGGTCGTCAAGGGCCCTGTAGATACAGGGTGATTTAGTGAGGGTCTTTGAGACCCTTATCTGGCGTCGTTATGACCATGTGAGGGTGGAGCGGGGGTGTAATGGAGGCTCTCTCCGGGCGTAATATGTTATTTTAAGATGTTTGCTTTCGATTTTCTTTGTTTTAGAAAGAGGTTTGGAGTGGGTCTTTGGATAAGTGTTGGAACAAGTACCTATATGAATAAAGTTTTTATTCGGATACTAGAGAACGCAATTTTTAATATACCTACTATACCTACCTAATTTAACAGCTTTTCGACTCGCCCGTTTTATTCTTTGCAATTTTTTTCGGAAATAAGTTATTCTCGGCGGTTAAAAGTAGCCTTGTTATTTTGCGGTTCTCGAATTATCTTCTTACCAAATTTAGCCAAATAGCTATAGGTACCTAGGTGTTGTGCCGTGAAAGAACAACAAACATCTTTTAACACAAAACTAACAAATTTTAAGCGACTTGAAGACATACATAAATCAATCTGATTATATTTACATACTTAATACAAAACAAGAAAAAAACAGTATTATTTTTATTTAAAAAATAGAACAGATGCAATAGACAAGCAAAAATATTAAAATGAAAACAAAAACAATTGTCTATGCAAACCATTGGTCCCGTCATAAAATTATATACGCCTACCGAATAAAACGACCCTTGCGACATTCTGCATGCGAAATTAAATTTAGAATCGGTCCCGCTTCAATATAGGTAATATTAGAAATTTATGTTCCGTGAATGCGGATGTCCCTTCTATTTTAGGTAGTATTTTAGAGATATAAATTTTACGACATGATGTTTCTTAGTATGTATTTGTGTATCTATACAATGTAGTGATGTTAATAAAATATTTCTTATGATTATATAAAATCATTGTTATGATTATACAATATTGAAGACCATTTAAACCTGCTTTGTACAAATCTTTAAAAGAAAAAAAAATTGGCCTCATTTGTTTTGTCATCATTATCAACTTCTTAAAGTCATAAAAACTTCATTTTATTAAAACAAAACACTTCGTTAAAACCCAAATTAACCTCAGTCAAATCCGCATGAAGATATCAACGTTCCCGCAATCGCAAAATCAAATTAAAAACGCATCAAATTCCTCAATTAATACCATTATGATTGTTGAGGAGGGAAAACACTGCGTTAAATTCCCGTTAAAAGGCAAAGTAACGCAATTTTCTCGCCTTTTTCTCCCCCGCCTAATTACAACTCATTCTATTAATAAAGAAGATCGTTAGAATTAGGGCGATACTGGCGAGACTGTACTGTAGAACAATTTACAACTCCGCAAAAATATCAGCATATAAATCAACAAATAAAATTAAACATTTTTCCTTCCAATTTACAAGTCATAAATAACGTCCGGCGGTCGGTGTTGCCCACTGAAAATATTTAACCAGCAAATGGTCGCGTGGGCTCACGGGTCATCCATTCACCAAAAAATATTTGAATAAGGAATGATGTACGGTTTGTTTATTGGCGGGCCTGTTCGTTCCTTTTTTGAATTCCATTATTTGGAGTTGACCGACGCGCGCTGGGGTCAGAGCTGGTCATTCAGAGGGGAACGATTGGTCGAGCTGACCTTTGTTAGTTACATAATGTACAATCTGTTTATAATATTTTCTCAGCTTGGGTTCAGACCGGTTTTGTAACTGGGGTTGAATTATTGGAAATTTTACGTTTAATTTGGGATTTTGTGGCGCGCGTGTGTTCTGTTAAAAGGTCACATTCAGGTCGCAGGTTCAAGATTCTTTGCTTAGCAATCAACAAATTAAATTCTTTTGAATCTGAAAATAACCCGTTTTTATTTGAGTTCACTGTCTTCGTGCTCGCATTTATGTTTTCCATATAAGTAGCACAATAGAGCAACAATCTGTAAAGTTTCTTTAAGAGATTACTTTGTTGAATTTTTGTTTCTTGCTAAATACCCAAAAGTGCCTTAAACTTGTAGATATTTAATTACATTTGTTCTATATTATAAACTAGCTATACGCCCCGCGGCTTCGCCCGCGTTGTAATATTTTCACGCTGTAAAATGTATCCTATCCTGTCCTTCTCCTGGTTCTAAGCTAACTCCACACCAATTTTCAGCCAAATCTATCCAGCCGTTCTCGAGTTATAAGTGTTGTAACAAACACGACTTTCTTTTATTTAATAGATTACCCACTAATTATAGTCCTTTTGTAAATATATTAAGTAGATACCTACATGTTTTCAACCTAGGTCCTGATAAAATGAATACCCCAAATTAATTTTTAATTTAATTAACAACGATAATTTAAAACCTAACGTTCCTACTTATCATTTACTTTTCCAAAATGGTCCCCTGCATATGCCAAGTCATTTTTCCCGATCCATAAGCGATATAGGATTAGAATTACATCTAAGGCCATTACACGTTGAAAAATTCGCCCCCCGTGGGGTCTCGGGGGATGAAAAACGAGAAAACTTTCCCTCTCGACATCACTTTGTTTACTTTTGCACTATTTATGTTAAAATGTTGGGGCTCGAAACAATTTCTTAGGCGTGACGTGGAAAGAACTTTAATGCGGGGTTTATTTTTGTATTTTTCGCGTGCGCTCGCGGTTTTGTGGAATCCCCGAGGTGTTAGGTATGTTATTTTGTAAAAAGAATATGCGTATTTTGTGTTTGATGATTTTTCTTGGAGAGAATTGGCTGGGTAACATTTTTTGGGGAACATTAAATATACCTACTGGACATACCTACTGACAATCCGACATTAAAATACAAAATGTGTGAATTGTTCAGCTAAATAAGCTAGCTGCGCTGTCAATATCTATATTCCTAGATCCGAAACAATAAGACAATTGGATCTAATAGGTTAACTCCATAATATTATAATAAATATAAGTAAGTATCTAATGTTCTTGAGATTTTCCTACTTACAAATCGTAGACTAAAATTAAAGTTATAAGTATTAAACATAATTTTTTCGATATTTTCACATTACTTCCGAAAATTTTCAAGCGCCGTCGGAGAAACTGGCTTCAGTCTTTAGTATAGATAGACTCTGTGTATCATAGGTACATTAAAAACCCGTTTTATTAGATAGAAGCTTTCCACCCCGCAGCGTCGCCTGCGTTTTAATTTTCTAGTTTTAAAAACCTATCTCTCCACTCGAGTTATAAATAGTGTAACTAACAAGACTTTCCTTTATTATTATACTATTATATTATTCTTAAAATTTCATATGTATTTAATATATATCTGTGTTATATTAACAAGGCGAATTCCAAATTCAAATAGTGCGGTTCCAGTCTAAGAGTAGCACCATCCCCTATCTTCACACACGTATTTAGAACACATGGGACTTTGAATAACAAATTGAATTCCGTTCAAATCCCTGGCGCTAATTGGCATAGCGCTACATTAGTATTCCATCCTTGGAATCCACGTCATTTAGTATGCCGCTACACTAAGGGCTATTTTAATTAGCATTACCAGCTTAAGGTGGTACCAGCTTAAGCATAATTTTTACAATTAGGTAGGTACTTACATACTTGGACGTCTTGTGCCGACCTATGAATAAGGTTAGACATTAAGTCTAAGCATATTCATAGGTCGGCATCATACAACCCCATCTTTTTGGCGTGTTCTTGGTGTTTATACTAAATCGTTCAGGCCTTATATCTAATATATTCTTATGTCTAATAATATTCTTAATTTGTTTAAGTTTAAACATTATAAGGTAGGTATAGTACTAGGTACCTACTTAGTAATTCTGGCGCTTATTTTCTCTAAACATTCAAAGTTTTAGCGCGAAATGGAGGCCGTAAAATCCTGCTATCAAAGTATCCACTCACAACATAGAAGGAAAACCAGTGCCGAAACTCCGTACATAATTCGGACCCCCACCCACACAAACAAAAGCACATAGTAATCCACGCACACTCGCATACTCACATACGGCGTATATGCCCACGTGAGAGGGAAGAAAAACGAGATGGAAGATAGTGGGTATTCTGCGTGGGAGGGAGAGGGTGACTGCAGGACGAACGATACAACAAATCAATACGAGCGGTGGTGACCGGTAGCCTGTGTCACCCCCTTCCCCCCTCAGACCGCACGCCCCCCTGTCAACCGCCACAGAGTTGTTAGAACTCCCGAAATTGCTTTAATGCAGATGTATATTGTTGCTAAGGCTTCGTATTGTTCGAAGTTCGGTCATATTGGTTTACTTGGGATCAGTTTAGTTTTAGTAGGGATTCAAAATGAAGTACCTATTTTAATTAACTAAGTACCTAACTAAATGTTAATTTAGATTTTGATAGGCATAAAAATCTTAAGTCTGAACAAATATTAGAAATTAAACAAAATAATATTTCTAGACAATTCACATCGCAATATATCTACTCCATAGAAAGTTCAAAGCTCTGGTATCTACCTACTAGGTAATCTAATAAATCGCGATTGGCAATACTCACAGATACTTCTGGATGGCTTATGTAAAAATAAGTCATTGTAAAGATATGGTGGCCAGCCTTACCTTAATATTCACGTGAAATATTATTAAATAAAATAAAAATTAAATAAAATTGGTTTATTTCGGACAACTTAATCCATTATGTTGTCATTATTTTTTATTGGTGTGTGTAATAAAGAATTATCTTATCTTATCTTATTATTAATCAACTTTAAAAAATAATAGCAACTTCATTGCAGATAAATAATTTTTTGCTATATCGATTTTTCTTGCCAGTTCTTGTCGTTTCGTAGCTCTATGATACAAAATCCGCTTGACCGCGTATGGAAAGAAGCAACCGCGACCGAGAACACTTGATACTTTGTGCACTTTTCTTTAGGGAATTTGACACTTTAGGTATAGTGTTTTCCACGTTTCTTCCAACTTAAATACCTATTACTTCGTATAGATGGTATACTAAATTGTATCTCTGTGTATAGCAACTAAATATTTTTATTGAAATTTACTTTTTAATATTGTGTTAAAAAAACTAGATTCAGTATGACATGATTTTCCACCATAAAACAATATCTGATTGAATTGAGCCATCCTACAACCTAATTACAATAGAATAATAGGTATAATAACTCGCTCTATACCTATATTAACGTTATCAAAGAGAAAATTATCTAAATAGAGATCTAAATATTCACTCTTAAATATAGTTCTTATACAGATAATAGTCCCACTAATGGATCTGTTAGGTAAGATTATCTTCTTTCCTGAAATCAAAACTATTATTCAGTCCTCTCGCAATTTCCAAAATCGATTTCCAAAACGAGTTACCATAGGCCTCGCCAAGGGTACATTCTGCTGAGTAACGGCCCAGTAATTCAGTAGGCCCTCCGAAGGGCTCATACGGAGGGACGATAAACTGCAAAACCACGGGAGGGGGAACCCCGATAAACAGAGCGGTAATTTATGGCCCCACCGAACCCTTTTCGGACGATCCGCTTGTTTATAAGGAATTTATACTCAAGCTGGCAACCCAGTTTTGGAGTGGACGTTTCGTAATCAGAAAGCTCTTGATTGTATATTTACGAATTGCGAAACAACATAGATACATTAATTAAATCTTATCATTTAAAATCAAAAAGTCGTAAATAAATTTAAATATATTAATATTTGTTATCATTCCACGAGTATTGAACATCTACACAAATATAGATCAAACGAATTAATTTGAAAAATCTTTTTACAGATTATCCAGATATAAAACGTGTCAACTCTACTAACTCTTAGTATTTGTGTTTTCATTCTTTTACTCGTATTCATCAAAGTTAGACTATTACTAACGACTGCATTACCACTCAAACATATCGTAACAAGAAACAATTCAATACCAAACTAGAAACACTCCCACTACCTACTCCACAGATCAATAGAGCCTGACCGATACAAACATATAAATATAATCTCCTATTTTACCCTTATGGCCGGTACCGTCCGCAGCCATCTTGGATCCCCCCCTGCCACCCCCGCTCAATCTTACCCCAAACGTGCCCCCCGATCTAAGGGGCTTTCAAAGGCCGAAACCCGCTAATACTAATGTCCTCGTATGTATGTGTGTGTTACACGGGTAACCGTTCGACTTTCATTTGTTTTTGGAAGTTTAACATCGTTACTGAAATGAGATGTTGTTAGAGCAGAATATTACCCTACTTTTAGGGTAAATCACTTATTAGTTTAGGTTAACTATGTTAAGCAATACAAATAAATCTATTAACTTTGTTATTGGATTTATCTAGGAAATTTTAGGTATTTTTTTTAATTTTATAGCATGTGCCTAACTGTTATGTGTGTTCCTATGTTAATAATAATTATAATATAATAAGATGTAGATAAGTATTTAAAATTAGCTTATTAATATGGAAATTAATGTTCTTATTGCCTACACACATTATGCTTAAACTCCAATCCACCAATCCAATCTTAATCTTAGTATGTAACCTATTAATAATATTGTCTAAGACTAATGTATCAGTTTTTTAGATCAATTTATTTAACTCTATTTCGATAAGTCTCTTAGAAAATAGGTAAGTATATCAATTGATTAAAACTTTTAACTTAGGAAAAGAAAACTCTTTATTTTCACATATTAAAATTGATAAGTTAGAATTGTGCACAGATACCTAACATAACATTTTCTATATCAACGCAACGCATGTTTGTATATTTATAATTTGGCGTGAGCATATTTTACGACGAAAGTTTATGACCAAGCTTTATGACATGTTACGAACATAAAAGTCGAGATTTCCTCTTAAAAGCTACAGTTTTGAATAATTTGAGACTTTCTCCAAGTTTCTTTTAAAAAATACTAAAATCTACTTAAAGTCTTATCTGAAAACCCCGTTTATTTTACTTTTGTTTAGAGATTTCTTCAGCTTCATTTTCGGTCAAAGTTTTCAGTAAAATGCAGAAATATCTAAGCCAATAATGTTTCTAAACCTTAGGAAACATGATTTTTTTACAGAAGCTTAACGCTTAACGCTATGGCGAAAGATTAAAGCGCAAAATAACGCCAAACCGCTAAAAGCAATCCACCTGATCCAATCAGCTTCAAAGCATCTCAATAATTGGCGTCCCCATACACCGCAATGCATTACCGAAAAAAAAATCACGTCAATTTCCGAGAGAGATTTCCATCAAGCCCGATACGGTGGCTCAACACAATCTCACACACACATGCACACATGAAATATTCAGTCGCCACTCCGATACATCATTCATTCGTCCGCAGAGAACGGTTCGACACCAATCTTCCATTTGGCAAGAAAATCGATACACGTCGTGGCCATATAAGCATTCCGGGGGAGGTAGACGGGTGTCTTAAGGGGGAGTTAAGGTTTAGTCCCGAATATTGAATTTCCCTTGGGACAAACCCGTTTCGCTTTGTCCCTTGGCCGGGGTCGTGTGGGCCTCGTTGCCCGGGACGTAGACCCACACAGACGCACCCAGTGCGTAAGTGTGTAATAACATTGTGAGGCCAGGCATACGTGACTTTGGAGCCGTTTGACGGGCCCCGAGGCTATATTCTCATCTCACTTGTATGTGTGGAGTGGGCGTTCTGCCCTATATGTTATACAGAGACCTCCCTAGCTTCAAAGCCTTCAAATTGGGTCTCTTTAAATAAAATGAACGCATGAGTTTGTTCAAGAATTTTAACTCTATTTTAATTTTAGCTCTTTTGCCCTCGAGAAGCGAATACAATGCTACTTTTGTTACAAATGTTACATCTTTCACGCAATTCATATTTTTGTCCCTCAACAGACTACGCAAGTTAAAAAGACAAAATAAATCACAAACAAGATCAGAAGATTCTTAAAAGTTAATTCTCGTCTATAGGTATATCCCACCCGAATTTTGTAATTTTATATAACCTTCTCAATCTAAAATTTTATACAAACCATGTTGCAAGCTCTGAGCAAAAATAAGTCAAACTAAACAGGTAACACGAATAACAAAATATTTAAAACTAAATAAAACAATTAGTGGAGTGATGCATGGTATTGTACCCTCCAGGGGAGAAGGGGGAAGGCGGCAGCGGCCACTATAAATCTCTGTCACAAAGAGAAAGAGACAAATACCTTGGCGTACTTTCGCTCAAATAAAAATAAGATATTTCGTTGGAATTTAGGTTCTTATATAATTAAACAATAAAAGTATGAAAAATACCTAGTAAGCGTGGTATATACCTACATTTTTTTTTATTACTTGATTTTTTTTAATGAGTGAGAACCGCGCGCTCGAGCAGAGAGGAGACAATTAAACCTCCTGAAAAAAAATCGCTCTTGTTGTGGTCGAAACGTTTAGTGTGTTTAAACTCCTTTGTTAATACGTGAGTAATTCCCGTTGTTATAAAATACATTCATCTAGTACATAAATCCATTTCTATTGACTAGCATTACTGACTAATGTCAATGCTCAACCCGCAAACTTCTTGAATATTACTAGCTGCAAAATTTTACCATCAAAACGCCTAAGATAACTGCTCTATAAGTACCTCTAGAATCGTTCTAGCTTGGTGAAATCGAATGCACAATAGGTACATCGGAAATTCACGAGCACACAGCATCTACATCACCCATTGATACAAAGTAATTTCTCAAGTCTGTACTACGTGCACCGGGTTCCAATCAGCCCCTTTGTAGGGTATCGACAGACATATGGCCTATGCATCCAGGTAGCTTTAATCTTTGTGAGCTATTGTCGAGATTGGTGGAACTTGGAGGGAATAGTTCGCGTAACAGTATTTTATTGTTAAGCATCACGTTTGATTATGATTATTAAAATAAAATTAAGATGACTAAATAGAGAGAGGATTTATTTTTCAAATTATATTATTAGCTCTATACACTATATTATAAAGCAAATACTTTTTTATATAAAAATATTTACCTACGCTAATTTATTGAAACATGTTCCCCTGTTTTGTCAATTTAACATTAGTTTCACAATAAAACAAAATAGCACCGTCACAGCAAATTTAAAGTCAGAAGTGAAAACTCCATAATAATCATGAGTTACGTTGCTACCCACCCTTTTGATTCGGAATATGAAATATAATGTCAAATTTCCCCGATGTACCCCGAGGCGACTTGTTAGGGCATCATCGGTCGAGATCACGTTCGTTGGAACACGTCCTTTGATGCGCAGTCGTTGTTCCCAGTGTAGCCAACTCAAGTAAACTTTGCCAAATTCGACCAATTTTATCTAATAAGCTGCAGCTAAATGTTTTTGCAGTAAATTAAAGTAAAAAAGGCTTTGCCTAGTCCAGATTCAACATAGACTAAATAAAAAAACGTTTGAAGCCAAATTGCATATGTGATATTCTGATCGATGAGCTACCATAATTGCAAAGTTTCACAACATTTAATTACCATTGCAACCAATTTTGTGGCCTATGTTCTTATGCAGGCTCTAGACTACCTGAGTCACAAATTTAATGTATCTAGTATCTAACTAGTCGTGGATCTAACGATAGATAGACAGACAGAGTTGCTTTTACATTTTAAAAAAATAATAAAAAATCACGTAACAGAATATAATTCAGGCAACACTGCTTGTTACCATCGTTACAACTACCTATCACGTGTATCAAACCTTTAACTGTAACATGCGTCAAGCGTTTTTGAAGCTTATTCACTTGTGATAAGAAGTCCAAAGCCTTAGTCGTAAATAAAATAATTTTGAGTGGAACTACGTGCTTGGAACGCAGGTTATAGAATTGTCTGAGCTGTACGTTGGTGGCTTTGTCATCAGATTCTGGAATCTACTTCAATATTTCTGTTAGATCACAAACTTGAAATACACTCGAGAGCAATGAATCCGGGTCACTCAAAGAATCCAAAAAATCTCGGAAAGTAAGAATGCTAGGTTAATGCAATAAATTGTATTTAATAGACAATTTAATACTCCTTAAATGAAAGTTAAAAAAATATGAGTCACCATACATTTTATTTACACAAAATTACATAAAGAAAAAAAACTGCTGATCTCTCCTTAAAACAAAAATAGGAAACATGAAATTTTTGAACTTTGTGACGATTTTCTTGAATTTCAATACTTCGTATTACCTCCTCGTGCTTCCATTACTGCGTTTACGCGGTTTGGCATGCTGTACACCAAGTTCCTTATACGATTTTGGGGAATATTCTCCCATTCCTCTGTGAGAGCAATTTTGAGCTCAGGAAGCGTGATTGGGGGAGGGTTTCGTTGTTTTACGCATCTCCCTAGCTCGTCCCAAGCATGCTCGATCGGGTTGATATCCGGGCTGCGCGCTGGCCACTCCATACAAGTAATGTTCATCTCTTGAAGGTAGTCATTCACAATCCTACCTGTATGAGGTCGGGCATTGTCATGCATAAATATAGCATCCTCACCCAAATTGACCATAAATGGACCAACGTGTTCGTTGAGGATTTCTTCCACATATCTTACGCTAGTTAAAGAGCCGTTTTCTATGATCACCAGCTCTGTGCGACTTTCAGAGGAAATTCCGGCCCACACAAGTACAGACCCACCACCGTAGGCTACTTTTTCTTCGATGCATGCTTGCTTGAATCTTTCCCCTGGTCTTCTATACACTCTGTGTCTTCCATCGTGCTTGTAGAGCATAAATTTTGATTCGTCGGAGAACATAACTTTCGACCAATCTTCAATACTCCAATTTACGTGGTTCTGGGCATATCTTAGTCTTGAAATACGATGGCCACGCTCCAGTTTACGGCCGTTTGCAGGTCTAAGGGGTTTTAAGTTAGATTCAGCAAGCCGACGTCTTACTGTCCATGCACTTGGGTTACTTCCTCCGAGGCGTCGAAACTGATTTGTGAGTTCAGTTCCTGTGAGAAAGCGATTTCGAAGCATGGTGTTCACCAAGTATCGGTCTTCTCGTGCTGTGGTACACCTAGTTCTGCCCGTTCCTGGTCTGGCGAGCTAGGGAGATGCGTAAAACAACGAAACCCTCCCCCAATCACGCTTCCTGAGCTCAAAATTGCTCTCACAGAGGAATGGGAGAATATTCCCCAAAATCGTATAAGGAACTTGGTGTACAGCATGCCAAACCGCGTAAACGCAGTAATGGAAGCACGAGGAGGTAATACGAAGTATTGAAATTCAAGAAAATCGTCATAAAGTTCAAAAATTTCATGTTTCCTATTTTTGTTTTAAGGAGAGATCAGCAGTTTTTTTTCTTTATGTAATTTTGTGTAAATAAAATGTATGGTGACTCATATTTTTTTAACTTTCATTTAAGGAGTATTAAATTGTCTATTAAATACAATTTATTGCATTAACCTAGCATTCTTACTTTCCGAGATTTTTTGGATTCTTTGAGTGACCCGGATTCATTGCTCTCGAGTGTATTATAGGTACCTACAGTATTTTCATATTATTATGATGAACCATTATAAATGATCATAATTTAATGTTATTGTAACTTTTTTAAATAAATCTTATAATCAACTAGAGATTTTGGAATTAATTTAAACAGTCGGAGTGAGTCACATTGAATAAATAACACTTAATAATATTTATAAATATAATTATCGGTAAACTAACTAATTGTATTTGTAAATAATTTTAACTAAAAATTTTAAAGTTAAGGTACTTCTGAAACATTCCCAGATTTTTTTTGGGTCTGATGTTATTTACTTTCCTATACACCACACTTATAAACATTAGAAGACTAAGCAATTGTGATAATAATTAATTTTTCATTTACTTTGTATCGCCCTTTCTTATTTTCCATGAAAACATTCATCTAGGTACAAACATTTTCAATCAACCTCACTCGTTCTTACGCACGCCGTTTCACATAAAGCGAGTAGGAGTCTATACCAAGAGCCCTGTGATTTTTGAACCATGACGTATAATACCTCCCTTCTGATTACCATTTGACGAACTGAGTATTACGCTCCGATGGACGTTTTGAAGGCAGTCTGTCTGCAATTCTGCCACAGAAAAAAAGATTGCCAGTTTATATCTAGCTTTATTTCTCGCTCTGTTTACCGGCCCTGATTGATCTGATACGAAACAGATATTTTGTTTACTTTTTGGTAGACGTTAAATAAAATCCGTAGGTATCCTCAGATCGCTACAAACATCGGCTGGTTATGTCCCAGTCCTTGCTGTCGTTAACACTTTTAACCGGCGAACAATTTTGGTTACTAATTGCCGGATTAATTGAATTCAAAGCAAATGTCACAGGAATTCTCTAAAACAACAGATCAAACAAATTCCACACACAGAATTAATTTATGCCATTGTCCTTTACAATCGTGAACAATAAGTTTCAGTCACATGCAGAGTAAGACAAAACTCTGTCGCCCTTTGTAATAAACCCTTATTTAACCCTTCCATTGTTTTAGGGGGGCTAAATTAATCTCAGTATATTTCTTTGATCGTCACTCGCAGGATAATGGGAGTCAACTGACAGGTCAAATTTGACATGTAAATGCGTGACAGTATTGTTTTGACCGTTGAACTTTTGTGGGAAAACAAAAACTTTATTTAACCATAAAACAAAACTCTTTGACTAAATCACATTTATTCTCATAGATACCCAATGATTTTTTTAGATACCTAAATAATATTTTCCAAAGCTAAAATATTCATGATTGTTTAAAGTAAAATAACATTACGTAGATTAGTATTGTATGATATACCCAATTTCTTTCTGAAAAGAACTACTGTTTTTTAGGTTGAAATCGAGAGACGAAACCCTTTTAGTTCCAAGAGTAAGTATATTACTTTATGTGACTCCACCCAGTCAAAGAATGCGGACAAGTCAGTATTTCACGCCTCGTTGCGTATATTCAGTGTATTCCTTTGTCCTCCAAACTTCCATTCCCGTTTCCACAGTGAATAAATTACGGCCTAGGCCGAGGCAATACTGTATCTCTGTGTCATGTCACTTTGTATGAACATGAGAGATTTGGGGGGCGAAATGAAATGAGGTTGGGCGATTGGCTTATCCAGGTCAAAATATTCTAACATTGAAACTTATCTTATATGAGAATATTCTCTTAGAATTTAGAAAGTTTCGTAGCAGCTTTAGTTTCATTTCAGCTCAGAGAGCTCGGAGGTAACCTATTCCACAATATTGAGTTTCCCATCACATAACCAACAAACATCCTCCTCTAATTTATACCTTCTAATTCAAACCTTAACAAGATCCTATCCGTAAACTTATGTAGGTACAGTCAACACCCACACAAGCTCTCGTATATATCAGTTAAGCCTTTTCGAAGTAGCTTCGTATTCCTCGCACACATCGAAAGCAAAGCCGCAAGGCACGTAACATAAGGAGCTTTGAAATTAATTTAGCTCGGAACTAGCTGGCAAATGGATAGACGTGTGAGCCGAGTGGGGGGTTCCCCCTGGACCCCGAGTGGAGGGGGTGGCCATATGTCGGCGAAATTCGGCGTTTAGAACCTTTGTGGCGAGACCGGTTGCGCTTAGCAGTAATTGTATACCGTCTACCACTCTCATTTCGTAGGCGTTTGTAATTAATGTTTGTTTTACAAATTAATGTGAATAGGTCTAATTTGTCTATAGTTTTAGAAGATGGAATTAAAGTTCTTGATTACCTAGTTCAGTTGTGTTGATTATCTATTCATTCGGGTTCCATTAGGGCTGAGATATCAGACAGTCACAGGTAGGGGTCTTAATAAGGTTAGAGAGGCAATGTCATGCTTGGGGCGTTAAATTAGATTATATTTGAGAATAATATAAAAAACTTTCTTGTCTTTTTGTACCTATGAGACATAATTTAAATACAATATTATTATTATTTTATAGACGAGCAGCTTGGATGCTGATGTGTCTATGTCACAGTGTTGGAAGGTACAGTCATTGCTTATTTCTTGTCATCTGTAGTTTATTTGTGCGTAACCAGTGGTCGAGTCTGTTTTTAAAGCAGTTTGTAGAGCTAGCTGTCACAACTTATTCAGGTAGTCCGTTCCAATTCTGAACAACTCTGTTGGAAAGGAAATGATGTGCAGAGAGAGTGTTCGTATTCGCCCGGATTATTCTGAGACTGTATCCACGGGCCGATTTTATTGGGTGATGCAGAACGAATAGGTATGTCTTTAATGTTCAAATGTTTTGGTTCAAATGCGTAACACAAAAAGTATAAGGGAATATTCAGCAGACTTCCAGGGCTGTCCCCCAGCGAGTAAATTAAAATACTTACAACCCTACTCTCATACTCTACGTACATGTAATATCCTCAGAGAACGCCAAAGGCCTTACAATATCCGTCCCGTCCCTTTATACGAAAGCCTATATGACGTGACATAGTAGATTATATATCCTCGGGCGATTACCGGATAACTGTGTTACTAATATCCGGGAAAATGCTTTGATTCGTCGACGCACGATATTTTCTTGAGGATATTGAAGACTCTTCTGTTAGAGACATTTGCATTTACGGGTATCTTGGAATATGTTTCAGTCTAAACTAAGCTTCATTTCAACAATCATGAAGGTTTCTTACAAAGATCATGACAGACACTGATTTGCTAAAAAGTATCGGTCGGCGTTATATTTTGTTAATCCATTTGGTGTTTCCAAAACGAAAGGTTCATCAAAATTGGTTAATTCATTGCAAATTTCTGAGGAAACTGAATTCGGTTACACACTTTAGGAATTATACTTAGTATGATGAGACCTACTCGTTATATACCTAAATGTTTTAAAAATAATTTGTATTCCTCATCTATGGGTATTTTACAACTCAAAACGTGTGCTATCATTTCTAGCTCTGAAAACCCCAATAAACTTTAGTTCAATAAGTACATTTAACACGTGCGCTTGGAGTATGTCGAGTTATAGCCAGCTATAACTTCTAACCTTAGCTTTAGCCCTCACGTCATTTAGGCACCCCACAATGTAATATTTTATGTCCACATAAACTTTATATCTTAATTTAATGGCAAGCTATTTGGATTTGCGTCTTTATTAGATCTCTTTTTGACCTATATTATGGAATCTACTTATTAAGAAGTCCTTTTTATGACCTGTTTAAAATAAAAATGGGCTTGAGCATGCTTATCCACTTTTGACTACAGTGGTCTCTGTTATAGAAATTTGCTGAATTTATTTTCCTACTTTCCTACTCCAAATTTCGAAAAAAGGATTTATCCAAAAGTGCCCCATGGCTGACAACGAGTACCTACCTAATAAAATTATCATTGCATTTGTTGTCAAATATGAACCACTGTATCAAATAACTATAAATTATTATTTTTTTCTTAGAAAAAATTAGAAGCCACAACTGTGTGCCTGGGTTACTTTACATTAAATTACAAATAGTCATCCGCATGATTTAGGTATATACTTAATTCATAAAAAGCTGTTGTTTATTTATCTTAAGCTAGATTAAATAGTTGCTTAATTATTATCAGTCACATGAGACCAAGCAAGGTGCTCTGACGAGTATTAGATAGAAGCGTTCGCAACACTTATCTAAGGAGCTCTTATTAAATCCTCCTTAACTAATCCTTCAGCGCTCTGATACCGATAGCAAATAAATTACAACTAAAAATAACTAATTTACTATCAATCAAAATATTTTTATTTAAATATTATAGATCTTTTAATATTATTATTTTATTAATTTAAATAAAATATATTTTATATTTGTTTCAGTTTCAGGACCAAATGGACACTGGATGAAGATTCTATTAGCAATGAAGAAAAATTAGACATTTTATTAGGAGCACAAAATACGAGATAAGAACTGTAACTATGAGCAAGGATATGAATATCCAGTTAGCTACTTACTAAAGGCTGAAAAGGTTATAAATGCTTTAGTTCAAGAAGACGGATATATTGCTAGCTGTACTGTGTGCAAGCAAGCATGACAAACTGCACCGTCTAGAACAGAATCAGCTGTGGCCACCGTCACACTTGTACAGTTGGATGAGCAACATCCAAACAGAACACAACGTCAAGACAATTCTAACGAATTCTCCCAAATTACAAATTAAGCATGTGAATAAGGATCTTCATACATAAACGTGTTAGATTTATCTTTGTTCTGTAATTTCCTATTTTCGCTCATGTTTTATAAACTTTATTAAGTACCTAATTTTATGATATCTAACCTACCTCTTCGCACTGGGCTTCCATATGTTATATTTAAAATCAGTGCCATTTTTCGTTTTAGTTTTATAACTAAAGAATGGGTCAATTCAAGTGCTTTTTGGTTTTAAAATAGTTGTATTAGTCGGGAAGGTTCAAAAGGTGAGAAAATATGGGAATAAAGCGGACGAAGCTGCAGAAGAGTCAGCTAGCATGTTATAAATCTTAGGGAATATTTGTCACTAAAAGCGTCACAATTAATTCATAACTAAGCGACCATGTTTTTCTGCTGTCGCTACCAGTAATTAGTAGGACGTACATAGCTAGCGTACATAATGTAATTATGCACATATACGAGCCCGGTCTAAAATACTCGGCGAACAATTTGGAACTAGAGCCGAAGTTGGAAACCACAGACGGGCGCCATCTTGCCGTTGCCATGGCAACTGCCGCGAATTGTCTGTTATACCTGCAGTGTAGGTAAATATCTTCGCAATGTTGTTTACCTACTGGGATAGTTTAGTTTGAGATTTTCGACATTTTATTTGAGGACTTGCGACTCGCTCATGTTTTCGTAAAGGTCGTAAATTATCTACAGAATCAGATCTATGCATAAATTATATTAAAATAATTACAAGGAAATAATATGATTATCACTTTGATTATAAAACATCATCATCCTACCAGAATTCTGTTTACTAATCCTTAAAGAAGAAGACGCTGTAATTTATCCATAGGTACATGGCAATTATTCTTTTAACTTTATACGCATTGTGTGCAAAACCTCAAACGATATCCATCCATCAGTGCATTCCTGTGTAATTGACCGACACCCACTTCGCAGTCTGCACCCGGATCACCCATATACAAAAACTGCATTATTAAATCATAAATATCGAGGGTTATTATAAATTCTGTTCTCCTACTACGAGTTTGCTCTACATTTGAAACAAGAATTCGAATCGTGTTTTTTTTAATGTTGTATTCGATAGAAAAGTTTATCAGAGTGTATTTTTATCATTTATCCATGACATCCAAGAAAAGTAATTTCTGCCCTAGACAAGCTTTTTAATTTACCTTCAGATTTTTTCAGGTCTCACCAACCATTATTTTGTCTAACATAAACCTATCCAAAAAGCCGAAATATTAACCTACCTGCTCGAATAATTATTTTGCACTGTAGTTTTTTACCATAAAAATAAATTGGTTATCTTTTAAAATAATCGGTATCGATATCATATAGATGGACCTTTAAAATTTTCATCCGGAACTCGATATACCATTCGTATCGAGTATAAATACCGGCGTAAAGGCAGTGCACCACAATTCCAAGGCAGGCATAGCTCCCACATCTGTGGATGGAGTATTTCAATAAAATGCTGGTCCGCCATTAGCGATGTGTTGCACTACCCTTACGGTGTGGGTGGGTTGGTGTGGAAGCTACTTGTGAAAAATAATATACATAATAAGTTCTAGAAAAAATATTAACAATATCTACACGCACGTTTACAAAATAATTATATCGCGCACGATTACTCACTTTGATGACACCCGCCAGAATACGTCGGATGGTACTTACAGTTAGGCCAGCAATACGTAAGTACAAGTTTTAGTACATTTATACTTTAACAAAATTTCAGCATGGCGGTACCGATAAGGGTTTAAAAGTCCGACTCCACAACTGTAGAACAGAGGGCAGACGTAGTTGTGAAGCACTCTTCATTTCGAATGCCTGTCCACGCGCCTCCCCTCGCCCCTCGATGGTACAGACTGAAGAAACGTGCGAGGAGGCAACTTACACATTAAAATTCGATTTTCAAAGATTTCGAAATTCAAAGTTGCTATGTATTGCTGGCACAAGAAAAGCCGCGTAGTCTCTTTTCGAAGGTGTCATGAATGCGACTATGGGATTTACCTTTACCTAAGCAGCGTCGATTTGTATAGCTATAGTAACCAGTTAATACAATCACTAAAGCTCCTGGTAAGCTGGTATACAAATTCATTTGGATTAATGTATACCTACGGAACAGCTCTACTGCTCACTTCTGGAATAGGTACTTATTTAATAATTTCTTTAATGGCTCTGACTCTGCAAGAGATTGGGTGATATATTTCATAGGCTGGCTCCAAACGACTATAGTGATGATAAAGTCAATGTCACATCCATTTGTGTAGAGACAGATCTTCCCTGCCCTTCGTTCACCAAGTGATGAAAGCACGTGTGGTGCGTACTAGTACCTACCATTGTGGCAGCCTCCCTGTCCGCCATTAGAGAATGTCACCTGCCGCGAAATGGAGCAGAAATACAAATACCAGGCTTCGAGCACTCTTCACGATAGTTTTCATGTTTTTATGGAAATAACTGAGAGATGCGGCCGTTTGATTAACTAGGTAAACTGATTTTTTTTGTTTGAGATATATTGAGTTCTATAGTAAAATTGGTAGTGCTGTACCTAATTGGAGGTGCCGATTTATCTTAAACTAAATAGTATTATGTACGGAAGTAGCCCAAAAATGGTAGGTACGAGTATTTAGACTTAGTTTTATTCCAAGAAAAAAGGCTTAGGTACCTAATCTTAAAAAATATAAAGCCACAGTGCGGAAACTTGTTAGAATCGACTATATGGATCATAATGTCAAAATGGCTATTAAATGTAGGATTCATTCTTGAAAGAAATACCTAGCACTATCACTTTCACATTTTGTATGTAGGTACCATGACTAAAGACAAATTATGTTTTTCATAAAGCTTAGGCGTCTACACTATCATTCTCCTCACGTTATTACTCAAAAAGCAATATTACTAGATCGACTATCCGAGATTGAATTACGTATCCACGTAATATATCAAAAGGTAATCCGTTTAAGTTTAAGGAGCACAGTATATCATGTGATGTACATAACCCCCCGGTTTGGTCGTCTAAGCAGGGTGGTGCGACGCATGTTTAGATTGTGGGCTCTGGGTAACAGGATGTAGCGTAATGATCATACCTAAACTATTTTATCCTTGCCTAAGATATATAGTATTCTAGGTGAAACTATCATGGTGATGAAATTGAAGAAAGATTGAACAGGAAGCAACTGTTAATGAACTGGCTGATTTTAGTTTGGCGGTGGTGCAATAAAGAATACCCAAATAAACCCAAAATTACAATATTGCTTAATGTTTATTTATAATCGCTAACAAAACAGACAATAAAATTAAATCATTGTACTTACAAAACATAATTAGTTTGAGTGCGAGAGTTTATTTTTCCCTAATTTGTACCTACGGATCAGCGTTATCTGATGTTCAAATAAATTGAGACTCGTGCAAATTATCCTGCATTTTTCTCATAAACTAAAGGTAGATTAAAACTATGTTTCTTTATCCGCCACTTTCTTACATTGTGTCCCAAATTCGCCTGTTCGTCAACTAAGCAGGGGTGGGTAGGGGTAACATTTTCCTGTTTGAAGGCTCACATCGTCGGAAACCCTGTACAGGACAGGCCTCTAAAATTGCCCGTTTGATAAGGATACGTGTGTAGGCATGTTAGATTAAATTAGTAGCCATGAGTTTCAAGCTTTAAGTCTATAAAGTTTAGTTAATTTCCATAAAGTCATCTGTAGGCTTTGTTTGCGTCACAGTAAAATGAAAGTGTTCTCTAGAGACAGAGAGAGTTACCTACTTTCGCATTTTTAATATTACTAGGTAGTGAAATAATTCAATTCAATTTAATTTTCTTTCGATTCTTAAACCCTAAAGTATATGTAACAATGTTATGATAAGTGGGTCCTTTGACTAATAACATGTTTACCTACTCAACTTATTTCTTGACTGCGTAAGCAAGAGATGTTTTGGCCAAAACTATCCTTCTTAATTTAATATAATGTGATGAACTTAACACATATATCCATTTACTTATACCTATTATATTTTTGTATTGTCGAAACTCTACAAAGTAATCGTCATATTTTCCTGCTCAAAATGCATTTAATTTATCAAAAAAATAAAGCCTCTTTAAAAAAACCTCCCCAAAAGTTAACGACATAGTATCGAAGTTAATTTATTATTACCTATTTTTAGTCGTAGTTACGTAAAGATATTTTTTATCTCAAACTATCCTACATACGCCTAAATCATGGGCACCCGTTAACCCGACTGATTGTAGAGGCATCGCAGAGCCCCTCCCGAGTTGGTATTTGTCTTTACTTAGCCGAGCTCCTTCTAATCTCGCAAGGCAAATAACTACACCCTGTTTGCCTCTGATGCTCGGATATGGGATGCAGATATCTAATTGCAATAATAATTATTCTGTCGATTAAGATGTCTTAATGGAAGCCTGAAGCGAGCGTTCATCATTATTCATCGTTCGTTTATTCAATAATTTTATAGACCGTAAATTATACTTAGGTAGGTACTGCTCAACCAAAACCTACCTTTACAGGTAAAAGCACGCAATTATAAAACAAATTGTGGTAATATAATATCTAAAAATAGTTATTATTATTAACTTTACTGATAAAATGGTTGAAGTAAAGCCGTTAAAATAAAGCTTTCAAACCCAAAAGTAATAAATAAAATGAAAACATGTTGAATTAAAAAAGTCATAATCATGGTATTGCAATAACGATGATAAGTTATAAATAGAATTATAAATGTAAAATAAATTACGTATTTGGTCATACATTGAAATAATTTATTCAAATTTTAAACTCCTTATCTAAACGTATCTATTTAAAAAAAATACCTTTAATTATAATACTCGTACCTACCTAATTGCTTAATATTAACATTTTCTCTATTAATTTATGCTACATTTGGATTGGTCTCCTCTAATCTCTTAATGGCGCCTTCAATAATTCAAAGCCTGTATAGCAAATAATCCATACACGTACTTAAGGGTCTAATTAATTATTTATGCAAGTACCAACCGTAATTCGCAAATGATTAATTGATATGGAGAACATACCACATATTCATGTCGCATTTATGGAACCTCATTTTGTTCTTGGGTGTAATTAAGGAACTCTACCTTTACCTACTTTCATGATTTTTTACAATAACCATGAGAATATAAAGTTTTATTCAAACTGGGATCTGGTAATACGATAGATTAATAATCTTAGGGTGGTGTTTAAGAAATAAATTTGAGAATCTAATTTTTTAATGCTACAGTGAAAGTAGTTAGACCGACACTAAAATGTTAACAAACTCGGAAGCATTACAAATCGATCACAAGAATCAAGCAGGTATCAACAAAGGTCAATATTATTAATACGATCGACACATCACCGTCAAACACTGTCATCCTTTCAAAGCATGGGAAAAAATAACGTGCGCAACCCTTTGACTTTTTATCTATAGAACTCATTTAAATCTCGAACGCATCATCCCCTATTTTGCGTATACACCTTGTTGCAAATTAAGGATTCAGTTATAAAAAACGGTAACCCCAGAGATCGTGGGTAAAAGTTTTTATCTTTTTTATTATGCTTTATTGAAATGAGACACCGGTGGTACATACAAAATTGGTCTTTTTGTGTGCAGAGAAAGGGTTACGCGTCGGGTATTCGTTTTTTATAGGGTCTTAACCCTGTGCTACTGTGGTTCGGATAGTTCGTTATTTTAGTGCTTAGAGGTGGATTTGCATTTGTGTTTTTGTGTGCAATTTTTTTTTATTCGTATTTTTCCAGTTTTAACTTTTTATACAAGCCGTGTATAATTTGAATTGGAATGGTTTTCATTTTCAGTATGAGACAAAAATTCAATAATTTTATAGCATTCATAACATACCTACTATATATTACCATAGTAGAAAAAAGGGAAAACGCGTATCTTAGATTATTTAATCTTACAATTATGGACAAAAGTAAATCTAAATTTCCAAAAAATCCTGTAATTATGGACAAAATTTCAAAATGAATAAATTCTCGCTTTCTAAACTACAATATGGTCTTGCATTGTCCACAGACAAAGGTACAGATAGGATCACCAATTTCACACTTGGCGCTTGTAGCTTTCAACCCAACAGGAGTGTTTTATTCCCAGATAAGCATCGCTGGATCCGATACCATTATGTTGAGAGCTCTCCAACTCGTTGACTTTGATGATTGATAATTATGTTGTCTGCGTTTCGTCATTAGAAATATCTACGTCAATGAAGTTACCTTCACATAGGGTGAGAGTATTTTTAGTCTATTCGAGCATTTATCGTTTTGCCTAGTTGATGTCTGGTGTCGATCGTGGTAGGTAAATTGATACACAGACGCATCTGCCTTAATTCTGCTATATTATGGTGCTAAGACAGTTTTACTTTAGAGACAGTTGGTCGATCATCATCAGAATCAGCCGTCGGACGTCCACTGCTGAACATAGGCCTCTCTTAATGATATACAGATGCACCAACTAAAAACTAATTTTACCAAACAAAAAGCAGTTTTTGGAGTCAATTGTAGTTTGAGTTCTGTACCATTGCTCAGTATACGGGTTGTTGTGATAGAGATGTTCTAGGTATTAGGTAAGCATAATGGCGAAATCGTAAGTTGAACAGCTTAACTCTAAAAAAATACGACATTCTTTAAGTCAATAAAAGGGTCCATGTTGTCTCCATGCAAGGAAAAAGTGACAGCTTGCCGGAAGGAAGAACGCTGACTATTTACTCGTAGATACATTACCTCAGGGCTGAGTAGGAGGGAGGAAAACTACCCCAAAAACACATAAATTCAAGCCAGCCCGTCACTTCCGACATGTTGCCCGACAGCCGACCACGTCACTCCCTCTCCTATTTACTGACCCTACCCTGACCCTTCACCCGTCTACCTAAATATGACCTCTTGGACTTGCCCATTCATTGTCCACATTAATCGGCTGGTCTTCTATTGTCCAGCTACGGCCGAAGTTATTGTGTTCGTATTAGAACTTTAAGTGTTGCTGTGGGGTCGGAACTGGTTTGCGAATTTTGGCAGCGGTCAAACTTGTTTTGCATTTTGCAGTTTCAGCTGTTGCTTGGTTTGCGTTTTTTGTTGCATAATACTAGAGACCAGTGCTTGATAACACGGTACCAAAAAGTTAGATTAAAATTAAAAAATAAAGGTTTTACCTCATAAACTTTTATGTTGATTAGGTAGGTAGGTACATATTACTTATAGTTTACATTTTATTCTACCTAAGTTAGTCTACTTAGCTAATGATGTAACTCCATAAACATAACTGCTAAAAATAGAGTGTTATTAATTAAAAAAAACTAATTTAACAGACATTAAAGATATATTTTCAAATAATTCACTTCATAAGAAACAAAACCTACACGGAACATAGTACCTATAATTATAACGCAAGCTATAAGTACCTACCTAAAAGTGTTTAATATTTTTAGATTAAGTACCTACAACTAGGTATACCTACCTTCATAAGATAAGGCATAAGGCTCTACAACTAATGGATTTTAATAAAATTTGATTATAAATGTTGCCCTACATGAATCAAAGATATTTAATTCGACTATTTTGCTGCTACATTGCATTTCTAAACTATTTTGCATATTGCACCCCTCTATCATTTAGCATTCTTTAGTTTGTTATTATTTATAGACCGGAAATAGCATCACCAGGCAGATGTACCTATTAAGATTAAAATAAAAAGAATTTAGTCATCGAACTGAATATATATGTTATATAAATATTATATTATATTAATTTTAGGTGTACCAAGTATTACATTTTAGGTAAATAAAAATTTGTGACTCGAGTAGGTAAACTTTTACGTTAGGAAGTAGTAGGTAAGTAAGTACCTACTATAAAAAAAAACCTAGTTTTATTTCTAGTTCTTATTTCGTAATATTTAGATACCTACTTTACTAAGGTGGGTCCTACCTTATTCATTTTCAATTGATTTTAAGTATTGTTAGTAGGCCTACCTACTAAAACATATAAAACATATGATTTATTTTATTACTTATAAATATATGGCCTACCTATTTGGTTCTGATTTCGAGCAGATGTTCTATATTCAAACTTACTAAAAAATCTTTTGTGGCCATTTTGAAAATAGAAGTCTTTGACAATGCACCATGCAAATTAGAAAGCAATGCAACGAGTAACGACATATAAACGTGGAATTCAATTTTAAACTTCAACTTTACCCCACACTGCAGAAAAGTTATTATGCAATGGCAACAATTTTGTATGCAAATATTATTTTTATTACAACGCCTCAGTAATAATATGCACCTTATTTGCAGCATTATAAGGTAGGAATTCGAGTGAAGTGGATTACATTGATTAGAAATAAAATTTGCATAAAGAGCACACCTTTCGCTTTGATCCGCTGAATGCGATTTTGACTGACAGCTCGTATTGAATAGGTTTTTTTGCAACGTACCAAAAAAGAACTACACATTTTCGTGATAAGTAAAGAAAATACCTACCTTTTACTGGTCTGTGCGTGTTGTAGGTATTTTTAGTTTTGTAGTAAATTTTGTTATTTTATACCAAATTCATCCTTTTGCTATCAGTAAAAGCTTCTAATTGACTTTCTTAACTAGAATGTATTCTTAACTAGAAACATTTTAAAAATCATCAATACCATTTTAAGTACCTAAGTATGTAAATCAAAATCTAAATTAATATCTATATAATGAAGAACGCGTGCGTATGCTTCAAAATTATAAATCTTTTTTATTTTCACGCAAACACGCGAAAACTAGTTCAAACAATACACCCTATTCAGAATCACCATGTTTGGCAAATCCACGCAAAAATCAAAACCGGATTTAACTGGAAATTCTGGTTGATTTACCGAAAACTGGTTCCACACGCGCCTCTTTATAATTTGCGATTTTTTTAATGAATGGGTAAAATTTTAGGGGTATGGCAACATCGTCCGGACTTTATTGTCCGGAATGACCTGCAATGTTAACGAATTATTGAATTAGCTAATAATTGTGCGTTTGTGAATTATTACTGTGGATGACCATTGATCAAATATTAATAACAGCAATAGTTTACTAAGCTTGGCACTTATTTCTTTAGGCAACTTTAGGTTAGGCAGGATATTCATAGACAAGCTTCTACGGGACAAGCTGCTACGTGTCTACGTAGCGTAGCATCTCGTATAAGCTTCGTAGAGCGGTCTACGACGTAGAGCCTACGTAATTCTAGCGTCATCGTATAGTATTTACGATCTTCTATGAACCATAGGTACCTACCTACCTACCTACCTAGGTACCTTAACATACCATACCTTTCCTAAATATTATTAAGATTTTGTCAACAATTTTCCTTCTAAACTATAACCTACGATTAGCGTGTTGATGCTGACGTAGGAACTAATTCACCTACAATTACTATCTACCGGTAAGCTAGGTAGGTACAATACTTCTTTATTCAGATTAATATTTTCTAGTGACACGACCTAAGACGCACTATAATGTTTAATTAAATTCCATTTAATTATTAATGATCTGTCATTAAATTACAAATTATGATTGTCCGTCTTTTATACCTACCCACTTATCATTTAAGTAGTTATGTTATTGAATAAGTTAATACCCTATTTATTTAATACTAGGTACTACTTAAGGTAGGTAGCTACCTACTTCATAAACAGAATGTGGCAGTTACTACCACAGTGTGAATTCTACTTTTTGAAATTGATCTTGAATTTGATCTACCGGTATTTCTATTTAAATTATTCATAAAGGTTATTATGTTATAATATAACATAATAACCTTTATGATTTCTCTTTGCAGAAAATTACTAGTTAGTGATATAATAATCAAAACAAATCAATAATCAAGCAAAGAGAAGATCCATTATCAGCAATGGTAGGTAGGTAGGTAGGTTATAAACAACCAAAATACAATGAAGGTAAAATAAAATACCTAGGTACCTAATATAGGTACTTAAAGTGCTTAAAAGTTCGTAGATAGGTAGGTATAGTAAAACCATTCTAAAAATGAACTCCCCTCCACAAAACCGTGATGATTTCAAAGTGTGAGAGGAAATACAGAAAAACAGAAAACATAGAAAAAAAAAAAAAGAATTCGGTGGAGGGGCGTTCATTTTAGAAATGGTTTTACTATACTAAGGTAAATTTACAGATAATTATGTAAATCGACAGTTAGTTCGACACACCAAAGACCTTCACAATGTCTTCAGTCCACTCAATTTGAATAGAGAACATTGCCTAATTTCGCGCCAAAAGGTGACGTGTGACGCGCCGCCTCACACACGCAGCCCCGCCTACCCACACGTCGGCCAATCAGAGCGCTTAAACGTGCAGCACGCATATTGATCTGCGGACAACGCCGAACCGTTTACATTTCGACATATCACATGCTAAACACCAACAAACAATAACATATGCCATTCCTACAAAGAAATATACACTCTAACGCATTAACTTAAGGTTCAAAACCGCTTGGCTAAATAACCGTCGTTTAAGTTAATACGAGGTTGGGTCTGGAATGTAATTTACAGTTTTTATAACAGCAAGGTAAAATGGACTTTCAACCAAGGTGGGAAAGTTCAATTTATGTTCGGGGACTTGCTGGTGAAGTGAAGTGACCTAAAGTTATTATGGTTATCTGAAGGTGACCAAAAGGTTTCATTTAAGATAGAGTGAGTAACCTAGGATCTGAATTTAAGCTCTCATAACTTTCGAATAAGCTAAATAGCTTTAAAAATTAATTAAGTATACTGTGAGGTTTTTATTTCACAGTTTTAGATTTTTTATAACAGAATGCTATACCTAATGTTACCAATAATTGTAAGTTAAGCAATAACATAATCATAATTTTTATTAGACTGAGTTGAAGTATCGACATCTGCATTATAAGTAATGAACTAATTTCAGAACAGTGTGCGCAAAATAGTTAAGCTACTCGTCAATAGATGGCGCTTTGAGTAAGTTGTAAGACGTTGTTATTTCCTTTCTTTATATCTTCATATTATAAGATTTCTTGTATTATAATAAAAAGACAAATATTGTAAAATACAAACTATATTGCACATAACCAATTAATATTTTAACGAATTGACAGTGCCTTGTTAAAATGAGTTTAAAGCTAAGTTACACAAATTAATACCATGTAAAGATATTCAACCATATTAATCAGAGAATTATTCACATACATTCAAATCCTAATAGCACCAACACTCATCCTTACATGCTAAAACATACATAGTAGATTCAGCTTTAACCTCTGATATGCCGGATCTGGGATATAATTGCACCCATCGTGTGCCGCAAGATGGCGGCGATCAGAGAGCGCACTAGACAGGGTTCGGAATTTATTGAATATTTTTAATAAACTGTTTGGTGGAAATGTAACTAACGATTGAATTAAAAAGTACGATAGTCAATGTACCTTATAATGTAATTTTTACTGCTAAAATATTATTATAATAACCCAATTTTTCGAAAAATAATCAAATCAGATACATGACTTGTCTAGGCAGTTTTGAAAAACAAATTTCAAGTTGTTCTAAATGTCAATGCTCTATGGAAATGAATGATAGATGTAGTAGACAAAATGAGCTTTTCATACATACTACACACTAATGGGGGTCCAATAAGAAATGATTTAGAAAAATGTGGTAACATGTGAGGCATAAATTTCGATCATCGTTCATTTCTTGTTTGCATGTGTGCGTGTACAGTGTAGGTGACAACTGCCGAAGCACTGATCAGCGCTCGTATAGCAATGCGTCAACGGCCTAAGCACTGATCAGGAAAACTATACAGGATGCTTATTTTGGAAACAGTGCATGAAAATAATATCGTATTTTACATAGATATGATATTTTGACTAGTTAAATAAACTTAATGTGAGCAGATAACCACTTTTATTACACACACATACAAACTATATAGAACATGGCATTCACAGATATAAACAATGTAAATAATCAAATTTTTTTTAAAGTAAAATCATATACACTCGACGAAACTATTGCTTCACTGTTATACCTACCTAATCTATGTATAAGTACACCCTTATGTAGGTACCAACTCTGCTTGTACCAATTTTATTTATGTTACAACACTACAATTACTTTTCCAAGTGTACCAATGATCTTTATGGAATAAATGAATACAATACAATACGACGTAAAAACACTGGTTTGATGTATGCCAATAAGCATAGATATATTGAACAGAGTAAAAAAACACGCTGTATATTGTTATTGGGGGCTTCGTATATGTACACATTACGACGCCATATTGCACTGTGTATGTGTGCGTGTGTATTTTTGTCAGTTGCATAATAAATAACGACTTTGTTGAATTGTTTCGCATTTCTGGCTAATTTTAGATGTAATTATATATTCTCAATGAAATTATTTATCGAATTATGTATCTATTTCAACAAAAACATTACGCGAAATGTATGAAATCACAAAGAAACAAGTTACGTTCAGCCGGTTCGGCAAGCTCAGTACATTTGGCGAAAGATATTTCAAAACTAGTTACATTTGATAACTATATTCATATAGATTATAGTTCTAAAATATGTAAAGAATAATAAAATATAGCCTTTATAACGTTTTTTCCACGTAAATATACAATTTTCGACGTACAAAGAACATCTACATTTGCCTGCGATCAACTGCCGATGGTCAAATTTGAATGGCTTGTAGAAGCGGTTCTATGAAGTTGACTCAATGAGTGAAAGTATTTTCGGTTCGTTCATTTCAGTGATGAGATGTAATAAAACAATTTAGACCGTATTTCGCTGTATTTAGATACCAAAAACGAACAAATTGTATGGCTGGTGCTAGAGCGCTGATCAGCGCTTAGGCAGACAAAGTTAGTGAGCGCTGATCAGCTCTTAGGCAAAGGAAAGGTTAATGTGCTTCAAAGTACAATGTTAACTTAAATACTTACCTCATTATTCAACTCATTACAACTTAAAAGAACACAAAAGACTAGTAATTAAAAAATAAATAAAAAGTAAATAAGATACAGAAGTACTGAGTTTGATAGTTTAAGGCATTTTCTGTTCATTACTGTGTTCCAAAGTAGTAATTGGCTCGTTTAAAACTAAAGGGATATCCCCTCCTGCATTCTTTGGCACCCAGCCCGCAGACTCCTCTTCCATTTGCCGTTTCTCCTCCTTGATTCGCTCATACTCGCTGATTTCCAGCTGATACTTTGGTGTGGTGATTCCCAAGAAACCAGCTAACGATTCTCCAGCATAGTCCACTGCATTGAGGACTTTGTTTCCAGATTTCCATGCATAGTGTGAAAACCAGGGTCCCCATGTCAGTGATTTCTGAAATATAGAAATATTGAATAAGGTTGAACTAATCAAATAATTTTTGTACCTAGCATTTACTTAAAATTCTAAATAAAATTCTTCCTAAAATTGGACGAAGTACCATAATAAATACAATAATGATATCATAGCATGACACACAAGTTTAGAATAGAAGCTACCTATGCATGACAATTAGGTACACATCTATGTAGAACTAAGCTTATAATAGGTGTAATAAATTGTGAATTGAATTGAAAATTACAGGTAACTTACAGGGTCAACTGTTTCAGAATTTTTAGAACTATCTGGAGCACTTTGTAGTTGTTCAAGGTTATTCTCTTCCATAACTTCTTCTACGCCGTCGCTAAAGTAGACCAATTTTATAGGTCTATTGATAGTCACATTTACTGACTCTTGGTTTTCCATTTCGGATGCTTAGCGAAACTAGAACAAAATAAAGTTTTTTAGAATGTAGAAAAAGTTTATAAACAACTCACAAAATCACACAACAAAAACAAAAACAATCTTTGACTTTACATAAAGTTTAGTTCCGATTCAAGCATAGCATTGGACAGCGGAATCATATTTAAAAATAAACGACTTTATGGAGGTTAATAGTACAACTGTGTAGGGATAGGGATAGGTATTCACATAATAATATAATCAATTTATCGATGTTATTCGATAAATCGGTTCAAGTAAATCTTTATTCTAGTAGTACAATTTTAACTAAAACTTATCTACTCTTATCTGTAGGTTGTACCACCGGTGCTTGTATTGGAACCAACATGCCATTCTGTCATTGCATTGCCTAACCTTTCAGCTGCAGCTGCATTTCTTTTCTACATTGATCACAGCCACATAACGTAGTGATTATTTCTCTTTGAGTGATTATATTCTCTTTGTTAGCCAAGCCACCCACAAAGAAGAAGAAGAATTAATGTTTAGATATCGGTGGCGGTGTTTTTTGTTTTATTTTTATAGTATAGACCTCTTACCGTACAAATATAATTCAGCTATCTGTGCATAGTTTTTGTCGAAACATAACTGAAATATGGTTAATATGAGCACTATTAGCTACTTAGAGAAATGAAAAAGTAATAAACAACATGGAAAGCTTCTGCAGAGGATGTTTAGTGCAGTGCAGTGATCCTGCTGATTTTTTGCAATACACTGAAAAAAACAGAAGACTTTTTATTTATTCCACGGGCCTACAGGTATTTATGAAATTATTTCTGAGTTTTTGCGGGGTCTTGCTAGTTTAGGTACAAGGTGAACAAATCGTCAAATCTCATGTACACCATGTCTGAGATTAGATGAAAGTAAATTTATTCTCATATTCGCTTTTAAGATTTATTTATTTATTTAACAAAATCCACAGCCCTTAAAAATATTATACAACATTGTTTCATATAACTGAGCTTACGGCCAAAAAATAAAGAAAATATTAATAAAGATAATACCAGAACTGGATGAGAAATGAAAAAAAGCAAGCCATTTATATCTAACTAGCTTTCCGCCCGCGGCTTCGCCCGCATTATATTAGATTTTAAAAAAGCAGTAAAAAGTATCCTATGTCCTTCCCCCGGTTCTAAGCTGCCTCCCTGCCAATTTTCAGCCAAATCTATTCAGCCGTTCTCGAGTTATAAGTTCAGGCACTAACACGACTTTCTTTTATATATACAGGGCGTCCCACGGCCATGCCACATGGAGGGAAAGTACCTTAAATATTGTAGATTGAACATTTTACTGAAAGAAGACATTATTTTAATTTAAAAAACAAATTAAACTGCATTCATAGATATTTAAATAATTACATGGTTGAACCGGGAATCGAACCCATTACACGAGAAAAATAATTATCCTGTGGCTTTATCATACCGATCGAAAGGCTTCAGCATAAGGAATATTTTTTTCTAAATAACATAGTGTCAAAAATAAAAGGAGTACCATGAATTTTAACATTTAATGTGAAATTTAGTTCAGGAAAGCTGGCATTGCCGTAAAACAAACAACTGGCATTCACCACTTGAGAACTAAATTTCACATTAAATGTTAAAATTAATGGTCTTCCTTTTATTTCTGACACTATGTTATTTAGCAATAAAAAATCCTTATGATGAAGCCTTTCGATCGGTATGATAAAGCTACAGGATAATTCTTTTTCGCGTGTAGCGGGTTCGATTCCCGGTTCAACCATGTAATTATTTAAATATCTATGAATGCAGTTTAATTTGTTTTTTAAATTAAAATAATGTCTTCTTTCAGTAAAATGTTCAATCTACAATATTTAAGGTACTTTTTTCCCTCCATGTGGCATGGCCGTGGGACGCCCTGTATAGATAGATAATACCAAAAGATTTTAATAACTAAGTCATCTTTTTTCAGGTGAAACGGAACGACACATTTACATTTCAACTTTGCAAGCAATGTTACTACTCTATGAAACAATCCTGCAGGTTCAAGAAAATATGTCGGGCTTCGGACATGAAATTCAGGAACTTTGTAATGCATGGGGAAGATGGAGTAGACTTTGGAAGTTTTATCAAAAATATGGAAGCACATTTATCTCTACGGTGAGATTTGAATTTATTCATAACTAGCTTTCCGCCCGCGGCTTCGCCCGCATTATATTAGATTTGAAAAAAAAAAAAAAAAAGTAAAAAGTACCCTATGTCCTTCTCCTGGCTCTAAACTACCCCCCTGCCAACTTTCAGGCAAATCCGTTCAGCCGTTCTCGAGTTATAAGTTCAGGCACTAACACGACTTTCTTTTATATATATAGATTTTGTTATGTGCCAACTTATCCCCAACAATTGAATATAATGCTTTGTGTGAACCTAATGTATTCATTTTATTTATAATCGTGTTGCAATAATTTTTTGTTTTAGGCTTCCTCTGACTTTAGGACACAGCACTCCATCACACAGAAAAGAAAAAGATGATGATAATGGTAGGTTTTGTGCATTTAGTTTAGACCAACATTATATATTTATAAGAGGTACTACAACAATAACACACTATACAGCAATATTTTTCCCTTTGGTAAGCTCGAAGCTTGTGTTACCGGCACTATATAATTTGATAATACTTAATGACTATACATACAATATATAGTTCTTTAAACCAGAACCATTGTTAATGACACATGCTCAAATATCTTAAAATCGTAAAAAATCTTGTTCTGAGGTGGGAATCGAACCGCAACCTTCTGCTTCGCAGGCAGATCTTCATCCGCTGCACAGAGGTCCTCAAAAAAAATTTTTTTTTATTCGCCGCACAAAACACATCAATGCACATTAAATAAAAATTACTAACTAACAATAGGAACTTCATTGAGAGTAGTAAGACAATTGAATTGAATGCTTTAATGACTGATTTCAGAATCAACATGCACCAGTATACGTAACTTCATGACGGAGATGCTGGAGGGAGAGGAGATGGCTCCGAGCGAGGCGCGGATCATCCGCGAGGTCATTGAAGAGGAGGCGGACGTATTGGACGACTCACTCGACTCACACTGGCTGGACGATGACCAGTCTGCGGGAAGTGATGTTGAGATGGATTTCGGGTGAACTAATTTATACTTTTATAATTTACTAGCTTTCCGCCCGCGGATTCGACCGCATTATTAGTATAAGATCCTATGTCCTTCTCCTGGCTCTAAAAAACCTCCCTGCCAATTTTCAGCTAAATCGGTTCAGCCGTTCTTGAGTTATAAGTGAAGTAACTAACACGACTTTCTTTTATATATAAACTAGCTTTCCGCCGCGGCTTCGCCCGCATTATATCCGAGTAAAAAGTATCCTATGTCCTTCTCCCGTCTCTAAACTACCTCTCTGCCAATTTTCAGCTAAATCGGTTCAGCCGTTCTTGAGTTATAAGTGAAGTAACTAACACGACTTTCTTTTATATATAAAGATTTTCTTTTTCATATCTTGCGATCAGTCGTTGAGACTTAAAGGGGAGTGATTTTGGCGTGTAAGGCTCTGTTCCTATTGAAGCAGACCTTTTCTTAATCGTGGTCTTAATATCCCGTCGCTTTTTGAGTCAGCGTATAGTTTCTGGGATGGTTAGTTGGCAGGCCAACTAGTTGGTTTGGGTGCTTTTCCAATCTTAGTTTATAATTATCTCTATATGTTACTCTTTTAAATTAAATTTCTTGGTCATAGTTGAAAATTATGTGTTTTGTCACGTGATCTAGGCAGTGAAGGCGTATTTTAAAGAAATTATGTTTTGTAATTTTTAGGAGTAGTCCTTTTGGTACACCTCGCTCAGAACACCACAATCACGGCTACATACTGAAAAAACCAGATGAACTCAAAGAGGATATAAAATTTACGTCGAAATTTATTGAAGAAATCGATAAACCAAGAATCCCTCAGAAATACGACATGCCTTTACTTGAAGACATGAACAGTAACATGGAATTTGATATTGGATCCATAAATCAAAATAAAGTAGACAATAATATTGATAAATCCCCCATTGAGTTTAATAATTCTATACCAAGTGAGGTAGCGGATATGGTAACAGAAAACAGTATATCAAGTATGCAATGTTTCAAAGCAGAACTTATAAGAAACTTGGCAGACAGCGAAGGAATTGAAATTTTAGACAATGATTCTAACTTGTTTGGCGATTTGACTAAAGATAGCAATATAAAACAAACTATTGCAAACGAAAGCGATGTTTGCATAGTTTTGAATCAGGGAGTTGCTGTGAAAAAGGAGCCTTCTAATGATATTGAATTTTATTTGAATAGAGCTGAACTGAAAAAGCAAATATTGTCGTCAAAAAATTTATCTAAAAAATATCACTGTACTATTGACCGGAATTTAGACGTTGCTTTAAAGAATGAGGACAGTATTCAGTTTTCTTTAGACCAGCTTATTACATCTCCTGCAGGTAATTATTAAAAAAATATATCTTCAAACCTATCTTAATGGAATGAAAATTATTATATTTTTTCATTTTCAGTTAGTTTACGTTCAGGACAATCGACACCAACGATTAATCATTTATTATTTGGAGAAAATACTAGTAAAGCCAATACATCAACGCCGATGATAGAAAATCTTCTCTTTGGAGATAAACTCGATTCAAAAACACCGCCTAGATATTTCCCGCAAGTGGGCCAGAATGTAGATGAAAACGATATCGGACAACGCGAAACACTAAAGAATGAAGATATGCAAAATAGTAAAAGTCAAACAGAGTTTAACGAAGTAGAGACGGTGCAAAACGATCACATGGATGTTTTAGTAGATTTTTTGCAAGGTTCTGCTGAAACTCCTATAGATTACGATATTGATCGCATTATCGATCCAGATGAAATCAAAGATCAAGATATCTTCAAACGGCCAATGACGCCCCCTCACGATAAATACGACCTCGAAAAATGTTTTTGCAAGATTTGTGATAAAACTTTTGGTAGTGTAAGAGCCATTAAAATTCACTTCGCTAAGATACACAAATACAAGTTTCCTAGTCGGGATCCTCATGGAAATAAACTTCAAAATAACAAATATTTTATTTGTGATTTTTGTGGTATAACTATCAAGGGTGGATCGCACTTTTCTAAGCATAAGAAGATACACGAAATAAAAGTGAGTATGTAAATGTATAACAATATTCTTATGCTTTTAAATTAAATTTATTATTATTATTAAAATACAGTTTTACCGCGGGAAAAATACACATTTCCGCGGAAAATATTACGTAAAATCAACATAGTCTCAATAATATTGGTTAGTATTCTAGTAGTAATAATGTATAATTTATCCGATTTCTATATTTGTTAAATTATTTTTGTATTCTGATTTCAGGGTTCAAGTACTCAGTGCCAGTGTAACTATTGCAAACAATATTTCAACAGTAAAATCGGAGTTCAAACTCACATAATCAAAATGCACTTAAACTTACCAATTAAAAAAAAGGTTAGTGTAAATTCGAGCTCATAACGTGATCCTGGATAGCGTAGTGGTCTAGCGCAGCCAGTGCTAAACTGGAAAGCGTGGGTTCGATTCTCACTCGAAGACCAAGGTTACGTGGAGATCTTGTAATTTTTTCAATGTTTTAGTTAAGTAGGTTTTTTTTTGCGACACGGAGTGCGTCGAAATGATCATTATTTTCTGTTCAACACTGTATTTTCTTTCAGAAATATCAATGCTCTTTCTGTGGTAAATTAAGCGGTAACAAATCACACTTCAACGTGCATCGAAGAAGACATCTAAAGCAATTTACAGTGTTTTGTACAGAATGTGACAAAGGATTTTATGACAACTTTGCATTGAAAAAACATATGCTGTAAGTACTCTTCGTTATTTTATACTTAAGTCAATGTATGTTTGGACCTTAATTTGCTAGTTTAGTGATTTAGTTGAGTTTATCAACGAAACCTAATTATTTAAAGGTGTGCGGATTTATGGTTACGCATTGAGTTTTATTTCAACCCATAAAACTAATATACTCGTAATAGAACAGTGTGTGAAGTTATTATTTCTTGAAATTCAAGTAAGGAGGACAAATTTAATAATCTTTGTTTTTTTTTAAGATCCCACACTGGAGAGTGTCCATTTGGCTGTAACTACTGTAAGGCGACCTTTAAATCAAGAGATTCGTTAAATATGCATATGAAACGTCACTTAGGTAATGTAATAACTTTTCTTGTTATTATAAATATATTTGTTGGGCTAATGTGGCAAAGAATAGTGAAAATGTAAATTATTTGCATGCGTTACATACATTCTATTTAGTTTAAATATTCTTAGTCAGACTATAAATGCAGTCACTTTGGTTTAAATAGGAAGCTAGAATATATAAAAGAGACTTGATAATTCGAATTGCACATAAAATTAACACTTTTATGATAAAATTAATGTAGGTAACCAACTTACTGCGATCACCTACTCGCCTTGTAAGCTGGGTGATTATACCAAATGACTGTGAATATAATGGGTTATATTGGGGAACACCCATGTCTAGTTGAGGAACATAGTAAATATAGTTTGTTTTTATGGTACCCAGTTGACTTGTTACTTTTTGTTGGATTTTTTGTTTGTTTTGGTACAATCAAGTGTTCTTGTATTGAATTGTATTGACGAGTTTAGAGTTGTATGTAGAATTGCAGATCGAATAAATAAAATATCTGTTTCCAGGTCAATACCATTACAAATGCAAGGCCTGTAATATGGAGTTCGTAGCAAAACATCATTTAGAAAGACACTACTCTTCATCAACATGTCTAGATAAAATAGTAAATTCTCCAAAACAGAAAACTAAAGAAGTTAAGGTAAGTTTTGGAAAAGGATCGATTGAGAAAATTAAGAAATTAATGAAGAGATCTGCATCGGATTTAGAATCGGAGAGCGAAGCTGAAAACGCGCCTATTGATGTAAATGCATCGACTGCCGTGAAGATAGATCCATGAATTGAAGAAAAAAGTGAATAAAACGTGATTTTTGCTGGAGGAAAATTAAAAAAGAGTTCTGAAAAAACTTATTAGCAGATATTTCGGGGAAGATAAAGCTGATAGGCAGTCTATTTCATATTGTATCTCGGAATAAGTGAGGATATTATGTTGTTCATCATGATTTTATATTACAAGCTGTAGTGTGAAAGGTTTATTTCGATGAAAACATAATTTTGTGATAAAATAATTAAAAGAAGTTTTATCAAATCACTGTTTATTATTTGGGTAGATTTAGTTGGACCATCAATATTAAATATACTTATATGTATATCTATAAATATAAAAGAGTCCTGTTAGTTACACCATTTATAACTCAAGAACGGCTAAATCGATTGCGCTAAAACTCGTTGGGGAAGTAGGTAGCTTAGAACCAGGAAATGGTTATAGGATAGGCAAATTATTGCAACATGTCGCAGGCGGATCTTCCTCCACCGCGCCACAGAGGTCGTCATATAATTCAACTTTTCACTTTTATGAACCGATCATGCACTCTATAGGTAGCGGTAGTGTTACGTCTGTTATGGGCACAAAAAAAACAATCTTTTAACAACACTGTTATATTGTAATTACAACAACTAATAAAAAAATACAAAATTATGATTCACAGAGATTAAATTAGGTGTCGACATGTGATTTTGACCACTTATGTTAGTATAGGTACTAGCCAAATGACCTGAGTAAAGTCTAAGGCTATCATGATACATAAGGGCAAGGCAATACCAAATACAACCTTGTATTACAAGATTGTAAAGGGAAATAGCTCCGACACGGCCGGATGCGTATAAACACACTGATCTTTCAGAAACATGTTGAGCCAAACAAGATGTGAATCTATTTGTAATGAATCATTTGAAATAGTTTAAATGCAGGCAAAAAGTCACTTTGAACTAATATAAAGATCACCCATTACAATAAAAACTTAAATATAGAGTTGTATTCAAACTAAACTAAATCATTCTAATTATACATAACCCGGGAAATGTAAATAGTCGCATTAGAATCCCATAATACTAAGTATTCAAAGACTTACCCTCTTATGCATAATAGTCAACTATTCTATTTTAGTTAAAATGCTGTTAGTATTTGTTTGTCCTTATTATGCATAAGATGATACGTTTGCTTTACTTTTACTTTTTACGAAGTTATGACAAATTTCTAACCCTGCAAAGCCAATTCTAGATCATAAACCCTCTAGTACCAGATTTACACATTCGTGCGAACGACGAGACAAATACACGTCTATAAGAGCGTTCTTTATTCGCCATGTTCGTGTGCGAATATTGAAATAATTCACTTCATGAATATGCGAACAGTTAGCGACGGCACTCGTAAACGAATGTCGAAGCGAATAGCGAAAACGAATATGTAAATGCGGTTTAAGATATCAATCCATTTTTTATTAATCTGTGTAGTATTATTAACATTATAATCACTCACTATGCATATGTATACGGACCTACATTATAATATAGGTTTGGACCCCATTTACACCTCAAATTATCTATAGTTGTTTGCTAACTAATAACTAGTAAAACCGTGCAAATGGGTGTCTGACAGTGATTTTTATAATTACCGGAGCGTATTGTTAACTAAACATTTGGTTTTTATGAAAACTAGAGGAAAGAAAGTAAATCTAAATTGACATAATATTAATCAATTATAGTAAAGAGCTATTATTTAATAGATTCTGTGAATTTGAAGCGACGGATAAGCAATGCAATTTTTATCGTTTTGCCTATTTTCAGTTCAAAAAGGGTACAATGAGTCCTCATAGATGCAACATAAAAATATTTAAAATGTGCTTAACACTAACAGTGCGTAAAGCCAATTGGGCACCAAACATTAAACAACAATAATTTTTAAATATCCGAACCAAAATACACCAATCAATAGAACGACAACAAATATGCAATTTTTGAAGAAAAAAAAATATTATACAAATATATCGCTTCATTTGTGGTTTAATTAAACCTTGGTTTCTGCAAGTTATTGTTTGTAATTAATTTATCCTATCCATAGTTCATTCATACTATCTAATCACCGAATATTCAACAAGCGCTTTGTTAAAAATGTCCTTATACCAACTGTAAAATGTATACAAAAATTTACCTTTGAATAACACAACAGAATATAACACAAGCCTTCCTCGCAGTAGCGTGTTTGGTCTCGTGTTAAGTGGTTTGTTATTTACCAACTGTAAAATGTATACAAAAATTTACCTTTGAATAACACAACAGAATATAACACAAGCCTTCCTCGCAGTAGCGTGTTTGGTCTCGTGTTAAGTGGTTTGTTATTTACATCTGTGTTGGCTTATTTGACAATATATTGCAAAGCGCATTAAAACAGCACCTTATCAGTTCTGTTTGGTTATAATCTACTGTACATTGCAATCAAAACTAAGATTTCTCGCCTTTATTTCTAGGGTATACTATACAGTTGTCGGCCATTTGGTTTCTCATTGAGGAGTTTTCTTTGCGCACTTCTGATAGTTCTTGGTTTAACCTCAGTACTTCTAATACCAGCTTCTCGTTTTCGACCTCCAGCTTTTCTAATCTGAAACACGAAAATTTTACGTCAATACATAGAATACTAGCTTTCCGCTCGCGGCTTTACTCGAGTTTTTTTCGTAGTTAAAAGTAGCCGAAGTATGTAAAATTGTAAAATGTTTAAGTTGTCTTCTGTATTCAATTTAAGTAAGTATGTAATGTTTTGAAAGATGACTGACTGATGATGAAATTGTATGCACACACCATATATTTCATCATCTTATCAATCCATTATAGCGTCCAACTACTGGACATGGGTCTCTTCAGAAGTTCTGTATTATGTATTCCTCCCTTGCTGGCCGATGCTAGTGCCAGTTTCATTACAACTATTGATGAAACTGGCAGCTATAATAAAGTCATAGAGATGAAACTGGCAGCTCTGTGACATAGACAATGTAATAATGACCTCTTTTGTTTGTCAGTGAGCTCAGTGATATGTATTACCCCCTTGCTGGCCGAGCCGGGCATGCCAGAGTTCGATACTAGCAACTCCAGTTTCATTACATCTGGCAGCTATAATGAAGTCATAGACAATGCAATAATGACCTCTTTTGTTTGTCAGTGAGTTCAGTGATGTGGTCGCAGGCCTTGGCCAGGATGCCGCCCTTGCTGGCCGAGTCGGGGCCGGAGTTGGGCACGAGCGCCGCCAGCTTCATTATCCAATTGTTGATCTTGTCTCTCCGCCGCCTTTCTACTTCGTTGTGTGTCGCTCGCCTTTTGTCATCACGCTGGAAAATTATAATGTTCTTTTACATTCTACAAAATAAATATATAGGCCAAAAACTCTTAAATCTTTAAATTAGTTTTAAAACAATGAATGAGTATTTAAACTAATTTTAAAGATACAGAAGCTACTATATACCATTTAATTTGGTCCATTATAACGCGGGAATAGGAGCGGGCGGTTAGAATGATTGGTCATAATCATAATCACATCATATATTGTGACCCATTTCCTTATGGACTATAAATGCGGGAGATGGGGTTGAAGTCTTCTTAGGAACATGGCAGTGCTCTTTAGACACATTAATAAATGTTTGTGATCATTTAGTATACGTTTGAGAAACAACTAGTGAATTTTCAAGGTGAAAAACAAATGTAAGTACCTTTTTAGCATTAATAACAGCTTTTACTTGAGCTGGTTCTCTCTTGTAGGGTTTCTTAGTCGTCGCAACAGCACTGTGTGTGCCAAATACTTCTGCGGGGTTACTGATCACATAGTATGTGGCATCTGAAATTTGCGAAAATTCACATTAATATAATACTAAAATTCAATGAAATAGAGACATTTTAATGTATACATTAATTTAAGTTAAATTCAACACACAGTGCACCATTTGTAGGACTGTTTGACTTCACATCTTTATCTTTACTAATATTATAAAGCTGAAGAGTTTGTTTGTTTGAACACTTTGAACACGCTCAAGAACCGCTGGTCCAATTTGATAATTTATTTCAGTGTTGGATAGTACATTTATCGAAGAAGGCTATTGGCAAGCAAAGCTGACAGGTCAGCTAGTCTAAGATGAAAACTGGTCAATCAACACTTTTAATCAACAAACTAACTGTCAGTGTAAACTAAGTTTTGTGCAACATTTATACTTAATCTCATAACATAAAGGATCAGTCAAAATGCTGCTTATACAATAATCAACCAAAGAGAAGAATTTTCTGCTTAGGTATACAGAGTATACACTATTATTTATTTATACCAACTTTCAAGACAACTCACCATGAACTGGTGAGTTTTGCATGTTGGTGCTACTCTGATCTCCTGCCACCGGTATCAATTTGTATGTCACTCCACTCGCTGAAAACAAAATAGTGATTATTAGTTCTGAACTGTACCATAGAGTGTATTACTATGTAAACAGGAAATCCATGAATTTAACCCACCTTTCACAATTACGTTGCCAATAGTTTCATCCCAGTATATGGGACTTCTTCAGAGCTGCTAGGATACAGCACCTGACCATTTGATTAAACAACTGCAAATGGAATTGGTTCATGGATTTTCCGTTTATACAATAATAAATTGTTTAAACCATTATAGTTTATACTGTTCTCAACAGGTAAGTAGTTTTAGTCATAAGATAAGTAGCAATCTTTAGTAACCAATTCGGATTAGGATTCTTATCTATTTCATATTATTGAAGGACTACAACATTCTAATTATCTTCTTGAAGTAGACTGCTTGACATGAGATAAGCTAAATGTTATTAATTTATTAAAGCTTAGGTATAAGTACATAAAATAATAATAATAAAAACCTATATCAATCAATTACTTAATTAGTAGCAGGTAGGGAAATAATTTAGAAGGTGTTTCCATAATTACAGTTGGACCCTAAAATTTATATGTACACTTATTACTTACTATTTTATTCGCTTATTATTTAATTGATTGGTCCCAGAAACATATCAATGATTATTACAAAATAATTGTAAGTTATTTCTTTATAACTCATAGTGTTGGGAGGATCAAAAGTTATATTTATTTAATTATGATTAATATGTATAAAAGTAGAGAACTTACGAATTTCTTTATAATTTTCCGAGTTCTCTAAGCCACGCCAATGTTGGGGAGACACAAGGAGTGACTTTTCATCAGCTGTAACATAATCTTAATTAAATTTACATAACTCTAATTGAATAACAAACACACCATTACAAATTTAATTGTGGGAGTATAGAGAATTGTATGTAACTGGGACGAATTAAATACGAGATTTAAGTTATTGATAATCAAACATTTTTATGTTATTATTTTTGTCGTTTGGAGGGAAAAACATCTAGAAGATGACTTACCAAAGCCTTCGTCTTTTATCAGATTCATGTATTCACCGTCAGCACTGTGAATAAATAAATTATTTGAAAAACAAACACACTACGACTGTTCGTTTCAAATACATCAAATTCTTTGCCAACTTGCACTGCGAAAATTAGGATGGCCATCGCAGGCACCGATCGCGTCGTTATGTAATGCAACTCGAGTAGATGATTATTTCTCTTCATTTACCTGTTATCAAGTGAAGTATCAAGAGGATCATCAATGTCCTCTTTTACTTTGGACATTGTGCGTAAATTATTTTTAAATTTTCACAATAATAATGATCACGGGGACAAATAAAGAGGTCATGTGACGAGACCATAGATATATGATAACAAAAAATGTCAACTATGTTAATGTCAACGTGACGTTTAGCGTTCGTCTAGGTAAGCTGGCATCTAGTAACTTGTCTATGGTTTTTCAGGAAAGCGTCATCTATTACACATTGAAGGAACTATTCGAAAGGGTTATTATAAATTGGTGCTAGATGGCGCTGCATAAAAAATTAGTGAAAATAAATTTTCGACGTGTAATAAATCGTGTAACAGTTCCTTCATAAAACCCAATATTAATTATATTCTATAATTGCTGTGTGTTCAGTATACCTTAAAACATGTACGTAAAATATCTGCTTATCATCATAACTAACATAAATGAGGAAAATATAATCTGAGGAAAATACTTAACAAGAAGTAAAGATTCTTGAAATGGTAAGGTGCTTGAGAAGTATTTTTACTTTCAAGCTAGCTACCTATACTTATTATTCTCTAGGGTCTAATTACTAAACAAGTGACTAAATAGAGCAATTCAGTGGCTTGGATTAATTCGATGAAGCTCCTCACTGGAGTTCATGCAACATTAAAGCATCTGATTCTGAACCCAAGGGCTGTGCATTATTCATGTCGGATGTTCCGGTACGATTGTTTTATGCGATCTTTTCTTTTCTTTCTCGATTGAACTTATTGCATGCTTTTTTCATTGTAGGTATTATTTTATTTTATGTACAAAGCAAACAGAAGTTGCCAGTTTAAGAACACCTATAAGGTACATAGTTTAAATTCCACTATGGTATCTACAATTAAAAAAAAACAAAAATATTGCTGGACATTCTACTTTTTTCAGAGTCCTAATAGGGATATTGTTGCTTATTAAATTATGGATTTATTAGATAGATTCCACAATAATACTATGTGATGTTTGTTGGTACCTTATACATTAAGGTACATTTAATCCGTGTCGCACCTTTCGTGATTGCCGATTGTTGAAGCCTACCTTGGACGAGTGTTATTTGCAGAACCTTATCTATCAGGGCATTTATAATAAACAATAATCTCTTAAAATATCTAGAAGTACCTAAGTACCAAGACACTGTATGTAACACTTGATTTCATCTACATAACTTAACTTCTAAAACTGTGATGTAGCATTCAAGTAAACTCAAATAATGCTTCAAAATATCCCATCCCATCCTTGCTCACATTCTATTCAATGTTAGCACATAGAAGGTAAAATATGTGAAGTAAAGCCATGTGTTGATGATTAATGATGTGGGTGATGTGTCAGTGACGCACTGCTACTGTTACACGGTTTTCTCGTAAATTTCTTAGCTATGATGAAATTGCACAAGTTATAATTGTGTGGTGCGAACGGTAACCTATACCTATCTAGATATTTTCGTAGAAATGCTACGTCTGAAATGGTATGATTGCCGTATCAAATCGTAGCACTTTCAGACTGCTACGAGTTATTTAGCTACGAATAAAGCGTTTTTTTGATGAAATCTATATATTTAAAAATCATACCACTTTTCGCTGAAATTTTATAACTGCTGGCTGAACGAACCGCAAAAGAAAATAAAGCATTTCAATCACATTTCTTTTTGTAAGAATTTAAGTCACATTCACTTCTTTCATAATATACCTCCTTGTTTAAGCGTTGTCTAGATTTGCAGCTACAGCATGGTTTAATTAGCAATGTAATTCGCCCTGACGCCGGTTTAATCATGCAAGCCTGCGGTCGGCTGCATAATGCCATGCTTTTGACATTCTCCTCTGGTGTTAGGCATGGTAATTAATTTTGGTGGCTTTGCCAAGCTGTATCATGACATACAGTCTATATTATGATGACAAGTAGGACTAAGTATAAGACTTGTTATAGTTACATCCTAAGTAGGTATAGGTACGTAGGATGTAACTTAGAGTCTCCTATACCTACCAGCAGCTGGATCTGCAAAGAATTTAGTGAGTAATTGTTACAGGTAGAAATGAACTAACAATTTATAATTGACTTATTTTAACTGTGACAAATATCTGTTTCTCATTATCATCCAAAAGTTGGTATTCAACTATACCCTTATAATATTCACTAGAAAATAAATAAGTAAATGAAAATAAACCGACATGTTTAAATTGAAACTTACCACTTAAATGTCTCAATGCTAGAAAACCTGGTTCACAGTGAAATTGAAGTGTAAGATGAAGGTCTCCTATCAATCGTAGAATGGAAACAAGTTGAACCCATTTACTCCGAGCTGTATTGCGTCTTAGAAATAAACCTTTTCACCAGACACTCACTAACTACTCACACTTAGAACTCGACAACCGTATTGTTGAATAAATCTTTATACCTACTTAGGTATATTCTCATGTTTATAGTTTATTAAGATAATTAAAATAATTCTACAAGAGTTTCAAAATGTATTATAACTTAGTTAATGCTTAGAGACTCCTGACCTGCTGTATTTTATTTTCTAGGTACATACATGCAAACCAACTGTCCGTTTTAAGGCCTTAAGCGGCCTGCGTTTAATTAGGGCACAATTACTGGAGCACCCTGACAATCGAAAATGCCACACTAAACTGAAAAGATGGGAAACAAATAGAGAGAAAGAGTGACTCTCTTTGTTTCAAGCGCCATTTTCTTAGACAAATTTCGGAAAAAATTTAGTAATGTAGTCATCTTCGGTTTTTCTAGTCATCTTCACAGCGCTCGACTCTCATGGACCCGCGCCCTAATGTTTCTTTGTTCACGAGATGACACAGGGCGACGCAGGTAGCTTCCACAAGATTTATGATGACACCAACGAAACTCCGGAAATAGAGAGAAATTCGCGTAAGTACCTACTGAAAATATTTTTAGTTACTTTATTCGGAAAAAAATATAAGTATGGTCTAGTTCTTCAAAAGCGATGAGAACACCGATACAAGGAGGATTATGAGGCAGTTTAATTTAAAATTTATAGGTACTTGATTCTTGTACGAAGGCCGTGTGGATAACAGAAAACGGGCAGTAGCGTTTTTCTGTGCTAACTTACTGCTGTCTTCAAGCTGCGAGGTAAGCTTGGTGACTATACCAATTATTTCAGTCTATAAGGCTTATATTATATAAGCTAGTCAGCTGGTCGGCTAGTTTATATACCTTGTGTCGCCATCACGAGATAGTCTATGTGACATAGACGGTACCTACATAAAATGTTGATAAAAAGTCGCCGAATTCAAACATTTTCCAGATACGATAAATAACGTATCGACAGCCTGTGAAATATACGCATGTTACGTTCTGTAAATGTCTTTACATTACAGCTGTGATATCTCCCCGCATTTCCAATTTCCACAATTTATGACGCGTTAAATTATATTCGAGGTTTCTTTATTAACTTATTATGTTTTATAGGTACCTATGACCTATAAATATCAAAGAATAAAGATAAAAAAACATGCTGCGTCTAAATGCGATTTATATTGATAGTTAAAATACCTATTTAATTTATCATTGTCTTATCTGTGCATGAACTGTTGAAAGTGTCCACCAAAACTATTTTAAAATAGTTTTGGAGCACGGAATCAAACAGCCTTCTAAATTGGAATCCATCACGTGGCAATCATAATTCAATATCTCTAATTTCACTCATATTGATTGGAAGGGCTACTGCGAGATAAAATTCATATTTATGGGAACCAAAACGCACATGTTATGAATAATAATCAGCTTAGACTGGGGTTCCATTTTACTAAAGTTTGGCGGATATTGAGTTTACGTGATGTTTCGTGTATCGATCGGTTTTGGGAGCGTCTAATATTTTTGGGGAGCAAAGTGACAAACAGTTCTTTTTTAAATTATTTATTTGAGAGTCTTAAAGTGCATTATGGAACCTTTATTCTTAAGCCCTTTGCCCTATCTGCTAGCTGTATTTTTAAAGGGTTTCTTAGTTTACGTAATACCTAGTTGAATGTTCTTGGGTGAAAAAGTGTATTTTCAGTTAGTAAAAGGCTTTACATGGCTCTATTTTGATAAAATTATTTACCCGAAAACCCCAGTCATATCATTGTTATTTTATTCTCAATGCCTTACACGTGTTTCCATTATTTTCAACAGATCTTTTTATATAGAGTATAGAAAAAGGTTCTAAGCAAGCTTATCTTGAACAACGTGTATAATTTGTGAGCGGTCTCTGTTTGCCTTATATTATTTTTACATTTGTAATATCTAAGATATGTGTATGGACGGTGTTGTTGTTCGTTACATGAAATAAATGATTTTTAATTATTTTATTTTTTATAAAGCACGCCCAACGTACGTGTCATTAGTTACGTCGTTTATTGCCATAAATACGTAACCACGTATTTATGGATTAAAACTATGTGCATGTAAGCTCGCGAGTTTTAATATCATCACGCAGGGTTGGGTTGTAGTTAACAGCTTGATTCAGCATAATGACGATTATCTGTTACTGTTATCAGTATTAATTATCCTTTCAGTTATCGACATGCTTCTGGCTATGGAACATCAACTGTCACCAGATCATCTGTCGAGCTCGTTGTTAGACGTCTGCTGCATTTGCTGATCTACGATCTCCATTCAAGTAAGTACATTTTATGTCATACTAGCTGACCCGTCTGCATTATTCCCATGTTTTTTTTTACCTTTCAGGCCTTCCCTGGGCTGCTAAAGCTACTAACTATGAAACTAAAAGCACCTTAATAACACTATTAAAGTGATTAAGATGCTTTTGGCTGACTATAATATTAATAAGACTATTATACAGATTCCTACAGCAAGCTATGCTAGGTAGAGTTCGACCAAAACCAACCACTGCATTTCGTATGCTGCGTATGTAAATCCGTACGTGACCCGCTCTCTCGCGCCTCCGGTAACCTTTTTATCACGTTCTACCCACATCGGCTTGGGATAAATTAATGTTGTTTATTTTTTATTTTTCACAATTTTTTTATTAAATCTTTTGCACCGTTTTGTTTGCGAACGCAATTTTGTGATAAACTAATCAAGGTGCTAGTAACTTTGATATGGTTATGTAGTATAATTTGCTTAACATACATAAGTCCTTTAGGGCTATTATATGTAGCTATATAGTCGACTGCTTGCCACGTTTTTTTTGGCATTAGAGTTCTAATTTAAAAGTTCCCTTCATTTAACCTTATTTGCGTGAAAAATAACTATAGGTACCGTTTGTTTTAGTGTTTGAAATATGGTATTTTGTTTTCTAAAAAATAAAATACATTATTTCGATGCGAATTTTATATAATAATTAAATTTTTCAATATCTTTCTAATTACAATTTCTCTAGTTTTATTTCTAACATTATATCTGTAAAATTACAATGTTGTCATAAAACTTTTACAATGTTAAAATTCCATTGTATTTCATAAATTGAAAGGCCTAGAATTTGTCGTAAAAGCACTAAAGCGCGTACACCCTTCCCCGTTATTCAGGCTTGTTTACACAATGTAATTTCCCTTGATGGTTGAGCCCTTAAATTGGCCTTTGTACTACCGCCGCCGATTGAAAGGTTAAAACATTTCGATTCCAGGTAGGGTTATTTATTGCGCAATTTGATACAAAAAGCTATACTTCAGGATGATAATTGATTGGGATCACGGTCTTTAAAGAGATTGTTTGCTGTCGATTTGGTTTTTTATATCAATATCTAAGCAAAAACGTGTGGAAGTTTTTTAGATTAAGACTGTGGATTTTTGAGTCTAAAAAGAACCTATGATTGTTTACTTTTTGGAATAAACTTCTGGAACTTCTTAAATTATATTATTTAAAAAACTGTAGAAGCGGAAATGCCGTTTACAGATACTGATGAAAATATAGTGTAGAAAAAGTATATTGAATAGACAATTTTCTTGCCAAATGGACAATTCCATCAATATTATTGCTATCGTTATAATCCTCTACGAGCTTGCTATTGCTAGGCTGCTACGAATTGCTACGCCGTAACACTTTTTAGTTCTAATAATATTCTGCAAACTTTTGAGTTTCTTTAGTTGCTGTTTTCTCTGTGATATAATATGAACAAACTTATATTTATTTAATTACTTAACTTAGATTAACAAATTGACTAAATTTTACATAATTCTGTTAATTATAACCCGCCCACGGTAATAATTTAGCGATGCCGTAGTAGTACAAACATACGATTTAGTCGCGTCAAAACGGATTTCAATTACGGGATAAAAATACCTGCACTGTTACACTGATGATTGTCTATATACTGCGACACCTATCTTCTCTGTCCAACGAAGTGTAGCACGTTTGCATCTACAGTCACGATACTGCCGCGCGTTTAAAACGCGTAATTGCTGTGGATAAAGGCTCTACCTAAATCATTATTATTGACTATACGACTATGACGACGATAATTTTGTCGCAAAGAATTATTCTTACCGAATTCTAACCTCCAAATGACTTTATTTGTCGAAACATAACCTTGTGCCTATGCCCTCCATTTTCTCAATAAACGGTATAATATAAAACTACTTTATAAGATACCTGATATTCCGTATATTCTTTCGTATCGGAGCTCAAATTGTATTGGTGAGATAGCGTAGGATGTTGGCAAGATGCGAAGTGACGTAATCATAGTACCATGACTGGTGCCAATGCCTTTTATGTATGGGATATTGTGTCTTCTGTGTTTGAGATAAGGGTGGTGTTGGCTTAGAGGTAAGTTGGTGGTCTGTTTGTAGACACTGAGACGCCGAGGCGCCGGTCTGGCGGTACAAGATGAAGTCATTTGCGATGTGCTTAATCGATATTGAGATTTGTGCTTTAAGATTTTAATAGATGGTTTTAGTTAAGGTTAGCTAGTAACTACATAGATATATACTTAAACTCTCAGTAGCCTTGTTTAAAAGCACATAAAAATCAGACTTATGAAATTCTGACCAAACCTTTGAAGGAAAGTGATATACATGATAGCATTCGGTACGTGTACTCTTTAAAGGTTTAGTCACCATTGTGACCTCAAGATGGATTCTTATCATCGCTTTTTTTCTAAATTTCTTTTTACAATTGAATACTCTTCATGAAGATAAATATATAATCATAAACCTTCTCTTCCAAAGGTTAAATAAAAAACAACTCTTTCTTTATAAAAAATAAACTTCAAAGTGACTAAGCACTGAAGTATCAAATGCCCGATATTGTTTGCTTGGATTAATTCTTTTCATTCTAATAATCACGGAAATAACTTTGTGAAAGGAATGATTATGGGTTCAATCTGATTTTTTCTAAATGAGAAAAGTTCTTTTAAACAAATAACTACACCAAAAAAGACATAATGATGGTCTCTGCTTATGATCACTATGATTTTTTTTATTTTTTATTGCCCGATCATTTTTACCCGTTCCATGTTCCAATGTTGTTATAAAACCACGATCATATAATACAATTGCTGTTCATTAGATTCTCGGAAATGGATTTCACTGATTTTGGTCTTGAAATGTTCGCAGTATAGGTACTGCGAACATTTCAAGACCAGTCCTAGTCCTAGCCCTAGTCCTAGTCCAGGAAAGATTTAAAAGGTGAAAGCGAGTGAAACTGATCGGAGATCTAACTAAAAATTTCATCCTTTGAAGTCAGCTATAAATCCAATATACCGAAATTACCATCCAACAACAAACACATAAAAAGCGAGCAGGACATAACAAACTGTAGTTAAACTCTGATATTCCGAAGCTCCATAAAAACTCGGCACACACCGCTCGATGTAATATTCATAAACGCGACACCCGGCCTCCTTTGAAGCCGTAATCTCAACTAACTATATGAATTAAACATCCCGGGACAAACCACGAACAATCAGGTGGGAGGCTTAGGAAAGAGGCAAATCTCCGCAAATTAAAGGTAAACTTATTGTGTATGTAATCTTGCTGCCTGTCTGCGATGACGCCGCAGGTTCGATTCCCGCCTCGGAACAATCTGCAGATATTTGTTTCGCTTGTCTAAGTGTTCTTAAAATATATATTGAGTATAACATTTATCTAGTATTCGTAACACAAGTTTCGAGCTTACCAAGTAGTTGCTGTGTAAATTGTCCAGCAATGTGTGGTGCTAGTCTAAGACTAGTAAGTACCAGCTTATTTTAACCGCGGGTGTCGTTAAAGCGATTATGAGATTTATGAGATATAACAAAAGACCTGTAATGGGTTCTCCTACGGACATTTACCAACCCGTAATTAGCGTGGTGAATTAAGTTCTAATCTCTCTCGTCAAGAAAGAAGTTCCTGTGTCTTGCAGTGTCACGAATATAGTTGAACCTCGTTAGAACAAATAAAACCCTACATACGTACTAAAATGAGTATACCCCTGTACAAATACCTCCATGTAATTTTATCGCAAGATTAAACCCCAAGATTATACAGAACACACATTACATAGCCGACCTCGAACGACGTAATTAGGATATGACCTCGCCACCGAAATACTTTTCAAACTCACGAGTTCTGTTATGAATCTTACATGACGTTATAGAAATTATGTGTTTTAAAGCGACTACTCTTGTGTAATTTTAGGAAACATGAGAGACGTTTTGTAACACTTTAGAAGTTTGGGTGTAGATGGTAAACTACATGGTCATAAGTATGGTACGAACAATGAGGCAAAGTTTCAGATCCCAAATCAGTTTTTTTGTATCTGAAATCCGAAATAGTGTTATGAAATAAGACTATTTACATCTAATATATAAAAATGAATGCCACATTTTGTTGTTATTTTCTCATGAACTTTTCAAAAGATTTAGCTTTTTTTTGATTATAAAGTACTTTTAGGCCCAGGGAAGGTTAAAGGGTGAGAAAACATGTAATAAAACGGGCGAAGTAGCGGGCTGGTCAGCAAGTAACTTATATGTCGGGGCAGACAAGAATATCGGTTGGAATATTACTCAGAACCGGTTTGTACCGGCCGCATCGCACTACGGGTTGAAGCGCTTCGCTGCGCCTGTTACTTGTAAAACTGGTTCAGACCGCTTTCGTTCGTATAAATACGACCGTCGGCCGAGCTAGCATATCATTCTTGTTTGAGCCGTTGGACGGAACAGTGCTTTGTTAGTAATTAATGTATTCTTGTTTGAGTAGTCGGTTGGAACGGTCCTCTGTTTGCAGTAAATTCATTTGTTGTTTGAAGTGTCGGTTGGAACAGCCCTCTGTTCGTAATAAATTAATAATAATAATCAGTTTATAATAATTCAGTGATAAATTTAGAGTAGATGGACCGAAACATTGTAAATTGGAATAAATAATGGACGTTTCGTTGTGGTTTTATTATCAACATGAAGACGACTGTGACGTTAGACCTGGTGACGTCATAAGTAACCAGATGCCCTCCTGATAAACACACACTCTTCGACATCCTACGCATCTCTCTCCACGACATCAGAAGTGGGATAAGAGACCTGAACAAGTGGGATAACAGACCTGAACAAGTGAGATCCGAACTTCGATAGATCTGAACCTCGATAGCCTTGAGACTGTACGCTGCCACAAGACCAAGACAAAGAAGAAGGCAAACCATACTGACGTCAAATTTTGGAACTACCTGCATCTTTATAAAATGATGCAAAAACTGACCCAAGAACAAGAAGAAGACTTAGTTAAACCATACTAACGTCAGAGTTTTGGAACTACCTGCACCTTTATAAAATGATGCAAAAACTGACCAAGAAGATGGCTTAGTTAAACCATACTGACGACATATTTTTGGAACTACCTGCATCTTTATAAAATGATGCAAAAACTGACCTAAGACCAAGAAGATGGCTTAGTTAAACCATACTGACGACATATTTTTGGAACTACCTGCGTCTTTATAAAATGATGCAAAAACTGACCCAAGACCAAGAAGATGTCTTAGTTAAACTATACTGACGACATATTTTTGGAACTACCTGCGTCTTTATAAAATGATGCAAAAACTGACCCAAGACCAAGATGCCGAGCAAACAAACAATTGACGATCATACTGGCGTCAGAGTTTTGAAACTACCTGCATCTTTAAAAAGTGATGAAAACAAAATTGATGAAACGCAAATCGGTCAGAACTTAGCCGAGCAAATAAACAATAGACGATCATAGTTTTGAAACTACCTGCATCTTTATAAAGTGATCAAATAAATGATGGAACGCAAATTGATCAGGAAAAAGCCGAGCAAATAAATAATTGGATCAAAATTCCAATGAGAATTCCTACGAACCCCTTCTATGAAATATTCTTCAAGAACTAATTAAGTTTCTTTTACAGATTCACTTCCGCACTACGAGTACTTGATGATATACTCCGAGAGGCAGATGCATAGCACGCACTGCCTGTCAGTAGGGCTGTATTGGTGGAAGAAGACGATGCACTAGGCCCTCAAAACACTACTGCAAGCGAGCCCGTGCCATCCACCTCCCATGCTAGACTGCCTGAGCAAGACTCCGACTGAAACAAAGTTAAGTTGATCATTTTTATAAATTTTCCTCAGAACTCTTACATTCCGAGACCTTACCTATTCTTCATTAAAACTTTGTTCAACTCGATGGAGTTGTAAACAGATACCAAACTCAAAAGCAAATCTCTTTGTTACAGACAGTTGCAGACCAGGCAGGTGCAGAGCGCCCACCGCCTGTCAGTCATTTCCGCACTACGATGACCTCTTCAAGGCAGATGCAGAGCGCGCACTGCCTGTCAGTATGGCCGAGTAGGCGGATGAATACGATCCTGTAGTTCTACCATGCAACACTTCTACCTAGGCAAGTACCGTAAACTTTAAGCAATATGCAACCAAAACAAACAAACAAAAGAAAGAAAAAGAAAGAAAAGAAAAAAAAAAAAAAATTTTTGGCGAACTGTAGATTTTACACAAACACACAAACAACTACCTTTTACTAACCTCTACGAAAATTTCCACAAATATCACGATGAGAAAATCCACGAGTATCTCGTTGAGAGGATCCCTTAGTATATCGTTGAAGATCCCCCGAGTATTACGATGAAAAAAATTCACGAGTACTGAGTGGTAAGAAATTCCGCGAGTGTATCGTTAGGAAGATCCCCCGAGTATAACGTTGAAAAAAATTCACGAGTACTGAGTGGTAAGAAATTCCGCGAGTACTAAGGCGAGACTTTCCACGAGGTACTTTATGAGAAATTCCTAGAGTACCTTAATAACCATGCAAGTACGTGGAGTGCAAGCATTGGCCATAAAATTATAAAACAATGTAAATACGTGGAGCATAAACATTGATAACAATAATAATAATTCACCCACTGTCAGCTTTCCTTATTCATTTTCTAATAAACATTCTAAGTACCATGTTTTAAACTTTCGCTGATAATTTGGTGGTTGAGATCCAATTATCAGAACAAATAACCTTGCACCAAATTATCAGCTAGTGTACCTTTGAATGGATACCTAGCTCAGAGAAACTTTTTCATCTTTTCCAGAAAAACGACTGGTGCAGAGCGCGCACCATCTATCAGCATGGCCGTGTCGGGGCAGACAAGAATATCGGTTGGAATATTACTCAGAACCGGTTTGTACCGGCCGCATCGCACTACGGGTTGAAGCGCTTCGCTGCGCCTGTTACTTGTAAAACTGGTTCAGACCGCTTTCGTTCGTATAAAAACGACCGTCGGCCGAGCTAGCATATCATTCTTGTTTGAGCCGTTGGACGGAACAGTGCTTTGTTAGTAATTAATGTATTCTTGTTTGAGTAGTCGGTTGGAACGGTCCTCTGTTTGCAGTAAATTCATTTGTTGTTTGAAGTGTCGGTTGGAACAGCCCTCTGTTCGTAATAAATTAATTATAATAATTCAGTGATAAATTTAGAGTAGATGGACCGAAACATTGTAAATTGGAATAAATAATGGACGTTTCGTTGTGGTTTTATTATCAACATGAAGACGACTGTGACGTTAGACCTGGTGACGTCATAAGTAACCAGATGCCCTCCTGATAAACACACACTCTTCGACATCCTACATACATCTCTCCACGACATATATAATAATATAAATATAGATCTAAAAAGAATTATAATAATACTTTTTAAAAAATCGTTCACTTTTTACTATAGTATTCTTAAGCTTCCACAGATTAAAAAACTTGTAGCTTCCGTAGCAATCGTGAACTGAAGCCACTAATTTAATTTTGCCCGGAAAATTGAGAGAAAAGTTTAAATTGTTTCATCAAAGTTATTTTTCAAAATATCCTGTTTCAATCGGGAGGAACAAAATTTTTATCATTATCTATACAAACAATTTTATTCCGTAGATAATTTAGTTTAATATAATTATGTATGTATATTTCTTTATAATATAAACTACCTTATTAAAATATATTAGGTATGTTAAGAGCAGTTCATTACATCACAATTTTTCTGAAATCTAATAAAAATTATGACTAAATTTAAAATGGAAATAAATCTGTTATCTAAAAATGACAAAAAATATTTTGTTGTTTTATCAGCTTTTTTACATTCGAGTGGCTTGGAGTTGGACAGCTTTATTATTTTAGGGCATCATAATAATGTTTTATTCAAAAATGTTATATTTGTTGAAAATAACAAAAGCAGTAACAACAAAGGTTTTCAGAAAATATAATTGGATTACAAACATGAGCCAAACAAGTTATTTCTTCATCTTATAATTGGAACCTTAGAAAACCAACAAAATGGACGTTTTGATGAAAACCATCAACAACAACAACCGCAAGGATCAAAGGGGAGGCTTCTACCGTTTCTTAGAAACATTATGAGAAAGGTCTCACTTCGAAAAGGTTCTACTTAAATGATATCACGGAGAGGGACACCTTTCTTATCGTGTTCATAAAAACGAATTGAAAAACTCATTATTTCTCAACAGACCATATTCCCACTATGTCGTTACCGAAACCAGGCCGTGCACCTTTTTCTGCTTGAAAAATTATAATTGCTTTAAACACGTGCTAACAGTAAAGGCAAACATCGTGAGGAAACCGGTTATGAGACCTTAAAAATGTTCGGAGGACATGTGTCATTCAAACAACCGCGTTCAAACATTCGCACTTGGCCAGCGTGGTGTAATATGGCCTAATCTCTCTCGCTAAGAAAGAAGACCCTGTCGCAGCAGTGGGAACGTAAATAGGGGTGATAATGATATTGGGGACACCCTATGAACAAAAGATGAGTAGAATAGGTGTTATAATTTTTTTGATTAATTTCTATAAAAGGTAAGGTGTAAATATTTCTTTTGTAGAGTTATTTTAATAGCCAAGTATAGTAAAACCATTCTAAAAATGAACTCCCCTCCACAAAACCGTGATGATTTCAACGTGTGAGAGGAAATACAGAAAAACAGAATACACAGAAAAAAAAATACAGAATTCGGTGGAGGGGCGTTCATTTTAGAAATGGTTTTACTATACCTACTTGAACACAAATCTCTACACCGCCTAATGTTCTTACGCTTTGCTGGCAAGACAGGCGTTGTACATTGAGAAACATACGAGTACATAAATACGAATAGATATATATTCAAATATGAAATTGTATTCACTGTAACTGAAATAAACATTAGGGTTAAGATGTAAATCATCTCCCGCCGTTCAAAGGGCGGTTATTTAGGGCGCTGAATTAAATTCCACTTCCAAATTGTTTTAATCTGGTTTGTGATAATTTTGCCTTTTGCTTTGAGCGGATGGGGTAACGGGAAAATGGTCTATTCAGGACTCTTGGGAGAGTTATTAAGTTATCTTACTAAGGAGATATGAATAATATTTGTATGGTACATGAGATAAGGATTTAATTTATAATTTCCGTAACTGTTGCTTGTTATTTTAAGCTGATTTGCATATTTAAAAAAGGTACTTAAAAATGGCTTTGTGTAAAGAAAATATTTAAACACTCGACGCAAAAATGTAAGGTGTATAAGTTTGACGTGTATGTGTGTCTGATCTAGGTTTATGTCTTCATATCTCGCGAACGTGTAAACCGTTATTGATTTTGTTTTTTTTTTCTATTTGAAAAGTGTATTTATTAGCAAAGTTTATTGAAAATTAGTTCATTCGTTTACAGCATAAATGCGTAAAAAAAATAAAAAAATGTTTTAAAATGTATCTACTGTATCTACTTAAAGGAGTATCAAATAAAGGTATTTTCTATATGATTAACCGTTTAAAAACCATCCATAAAGTTGAAGGGAAGTTAGTTCCTCAGTTGATTATAACTTCGCTAGTTGGGACAACGATCGCAATTAAAGGCAAACATGTGCAGAGTGAAACATAGTTGGGTTAATAGTTTAGATGGTTGATTTGTCAACTTTACGAATCGCTAAGTGGTTTTAGTTACAATCTTAATTTCGGGCATTATTGTAGACACCTTTTAATCAGAGTTTGTACAATGCAAACTATAGAAATAAATATTTATGTTTATGACTATGACTAGTCGTCGTGTCTAAGTAAAATGTATTAATGAAGTTTTTCAGATAAAAAAATTGTCTTCGCCAGTATAGTTTTGTTTTGTTCGTCTATATATACTACTGATATAAAGTTGAAGAGTTTGTTTAACTGATTGTTTTATTAAACGCGATAATCTCAGGAACCCCTTTGGTCTGATTTAAAAAATTATTACAGTGTTGAATAGTAAATACAATTAAAGTTCTGTAACAGAATCATGAATAATATAAATGGTCTTCGTTCACACAAAAATGTCGTTATCTTACAAAACACTTTTAAATTAAATTCATTTGGGAGACATTTGAGCAAGTTAATATTAAACGCAGCTAAATCATTAACTCGGGAATCCGCCTTTTTAACAAGAGACTTTACGGCTTCCAATTAAAGTCGAGTTCATGAAATTTAAACTGAAGTCCGTTCTGTTCCAACTTTAATAAAGGCATGTACCGACTGATAGACTTTTGCAAGTTAATTTTACAAGATTTGTTTAAGTTCTATTGACTTAAAAAGGTTATACCGAATTAAGTTGATAAAATCAGAGTCATATTTATATCATTTAAGAATCCATGTCGCTTCAAGTTGTATTCATTCCGGGCAAGAAAAGCTAGTGCACTCTAGCTGGTAAATTCCGTGTTACTACCATAATTACCAAGTATTTTTATAACAGAACTCCGCAGAGCCCTTCAAAGGGCATCTTTGCTGGAAAAATGATGTTCATTTGCGAATGTTGTTAAGCGGTTATTCGCATTTCTTGAATGCCGTAGGACGAGCCTCTCGACATTGTATAAAAGCACAAATTGCCTGAGGGCTCACTTTGTGACGAGAGCTTTTACAGAATTTCGGTCAATATAATACGTTTCTAGTATTTTCAAAACCGAAGACGAGTTTTTACAACTCTCAGATCAATAAACGGAATAATTACGAATGTTTTACAATTTTGAATTGAAGTTGTTATCCGGTGGTTGCTAGAGAGTGACCAAGGTCCGCTTCAGGCAGCGCCTGTTAGAGTGAATATCGCTGACTTGCCTAAATGCACATTAACTTTGTTAAATACCTAAAGATTAGATGACGGTTTTATTACTTCGTACTCTGAATAATATTCTTAGTTTATTTAGTTACACACTAGAAGCTTTGGATTTTCCACATTTAGTTCAGTTTGTAGTATAACATATTTTTTTACTATGAGTAGTTACTTGGTTCTAAGTTTCTAGCTAGACTATACCTATCAATAGTGAAAGATATTTTATTACTTTACTTTTTGCTTAACATACAAATACAATACAATTTCTACTAGCTTTCGTGTTTGTGATCAGTGAATACCCCTTCTATCTAACACTTAGCTAAGTACTAACTAACAGTAGGTACCTTTTGTGTTCAACCGAAGTCCATAATCCATTGCTCTATCTCAACATTACCCTATTCGAGTTCAGTGGTCCTTCACACGACCACTATTGAGATATTAATAATGAGATAACGGATAGAGTCGCCCACACATACGGTGTCAATACAAACTGCTACAATACGAGTAGTTTAGAGAACTGAAACTCTGCCTTGACTTGATTCTATACATATTTTTAAAGCTGTATTTTTTTAGATCAAGTAAGAAAAATCTGAATTAAAATGCATGCAGCAAAATCATTTCGGCATCATACAAAAACTCAATTTGAGTTTTAGGTCCGGTTTTAGGGGGGATAAATGTTAATATATACTTACCTACATATGCTGGATAATTTACACAGCACTAACTTTGAAGAGTTCAATACTTACCAAGCATATGGCTAGATGTTGCTGTGTGAATTGTCCAGCAATATTTATTATATATTGTTATTTAACTATTCACTTCTATGAGCATTCCCTCATGGTGTTGGAGCCACAAAGACGCGACCCTAAGACGCCAGCCATACTTGTTATCCTTTATGATGTCTCCGCGAAATTGTATGGGGTCTTTATTACAAGCCTTTACAATATTATACCACTGATGGCTCTAACAAGCTCCTGTTTGCAAATTTTCAATGAAAACTTTCATCTTATTACATTACTATAACCCGCCCGTGACTTCGCACTCTTTCTATTACCCTTACTTAGGGTTATGAAAATAGATAGTAGCCGATTCTCAGACCTACTGAATACGCATATAAAATTTGCTAAAAATCGGTAAGGCCGTTTCGGAGAAGTACGGCAACTAACATTGTAATTTTATATTACTTTCAGGTTGTAAATCGTACTATATACATATTTCATCAAAATCGGTGTTTATCGCTGAATATTTTTCGTAATTTTGTACGGCCATTTGAAAGGCAGAGTTTGGTGTATATTTTTGAGTTATTTTTCGGTGTCTCAAGGTCATTCTTTGTGATAAAATGCGTACTTACCTAAATTAAAGTACATGTGGTTCTATTGATTCACATGTTCCCCCCCCCCCCCCTCTCCGTGCATGTTTACGCAGACATGACTATAAAGTAGGTAGTATGATGATGATCTTCGCAACTCTGCACTTCCGTACAGAACAGTCACCGTCTCTCTTGTAAGTAGTCTTACTTTATCTTAACTAATATTATTAAGCTCGTTTGTTCCGTCTTTATTTATATACTAGTTTCCACTTTGCCCGTATTTTCATAAACTTACCTACCTGTGTTATATTAAATTTTAAAAAGTAGCCTATTTATTATTCTGTGCACCCAACATAAATTAAATAAGCTACATTATTCAGAAGTTAAATCAAAATATATTCAGTATCTAGGTTTTGCGTCAAGGAGAAGGTAACAAACATCCATTATATTCTTACAAAATTACGCATAATTAGATTTATTTATCTGGTAATCAAACAACGGTAGGTAGGTTCAGTTTTATTATTATTTTGCCAACTACCCGACCCGCCAACAGCTACGCTTGCATTTTAATGTTATCCACATAATCTATACCTGGCAGAATCGATTTGGCTGAAAATTGCTGGAGAGGTAGCCTAAAATCAGGAGAAGGACATAGGCGTTTTACTAGCTACGGGAAAATTTATTATACATAACGCGGGTGAGGTCGCGGGCGGAATGCTAGTAGGTAGTCAAGTTATTAAAAAATAATAATAATAATAAATCATCATCATCTCAGCCATTGGACGTCCACTGCTGGACATAGGCCTCCCTATTTGACTTCCAGTCATTACGGTCGGTCGCAGCCTGCATCCACCGCGAGCCGACCGCCTTTACCAAATCATCAGTCCACCTTGTTGGTGGAACTCTTCAGATTTATAATATTAGTATGTAAAGATTTAAAAGAAATTAATGTAAGAGACATGGGCTAGCAATTTTAATTATTAAATATTTTACTCCCAACAAACAACACAAAAGATTAAATTTTAAGTGCAATATTAAACTATCACGTATGTATACTGACATATTAGAATTTTAAGGTAGAAATAAGGAAAGGAAATATAATACAATATATAACAATGTATAATATATAAGATTAATTAAAATAAATAATTAATCAATAGTTATTCATAATACGATACTAAAATTATTATTTTTATTCCTAAGAAATTTGCGAAAAATAGGGAAAAGGAAAGAGTGTTACATTAGTGATGTTATCAATGTTCAGTTATGAAATAATTTTCGAACAGGTTTTGAACGAGTAAGTTCGTGCAGTATGCTGGGGTCCCGTGTCGTGCTGCTGGTCGCGCTCGTGCTGCTGTCCGTGGGGTACTCCGTGCAAGAAACGTACATCGGCGGATGCTATGTGCTTAGCCGTAACGCTCATAAAATATGTGTTCAAGAATGTAACGACCTAGGCTACTCGCAAGGACTATGTAGGTACTTTTCTTGTTATTGTGTCGGAATTCCAGGGCCCACAAATTAAAATCTTCAATTAATTTTCATTGAAAAAATGTGTTTTTTTTTATAAACAAGAAGCTTTCCGCCCGCGGCTTCGCCCGCGTTATATTAGGATTCCCGCGGTAAAATGTATCCTATGTCCTTCTCCTGGCTCTAAACTACCTCCCTGCCAATTTTCAGCTAAATCGGTTCAGCCGTTCTTGAGTTATAAGTGGAGTAACTAACACGACTTTCTTTTATATATATAGATGCTTAGCTACTCCTCTTATATTCGTATTAACAATCGTATGGTGAACGCCGAGCCTCGCGCTACAGTAATCAGTGTTCATTGGGACCTGCGCCTTCTTTGGCGAGGGCGTGACAACGACGAGTCTTCTTTCAGGCACCTTGTGAGGGTACCGAAAGAGGTATCGAGGCTAGACCTCTTTGCTTCTTGGCTTCAACACTAGGGGCCAAGACTTCTAGGTCATGTGCGTGAGCCCGTGGATTAGACATCCATGGGTTACGTCACCTACATTAGGTATAAGTAGGTAATTGCACTTGTATTCAGTAAGTAGGTACCAAGTTACCTAATTAAGTAAGCTTATTTATCTTTCTTTATTATTAATGAGTCTTAAAGTTTTTTTGTCTTTTCTGCAAAATATTTATTTGAATTAGTATAGACATATTTTATTCTGAGCATTTAGGAAATTAGACTTGATTATCAGAATGTTTGTCCCCGAAAAATCGAATGAAGGCCATCTATGCATCAGAGTCATAACGGCATCTACTTTGACCACAAATTGATATCTTTAAAGTAGGTATGTAGAATTACCAACCAGATTGTAAAAAAAGTTGTATTATGATCACCAATAATAACCTAAAATATTCACTAAAACTAATTATTAAATTATCACGTAACATCTTTTGTAAAAGACAACGGTTCGTTTATTTTTACTGTCTAAGTACATATCTATATTAATAACTTCGTCAAGGCGTACTCAGGTACTTTTATGATAAAACTTACCGTTTTGCTGAAAATCGCGAAAATCTCATATTTTTTACCTTTGACCTTGAATAACTTTTTTTCCTTAGTGGGGAATGATGGGGAACTTCCATGCATTGTTTATAATTCTGTTTTGAACAATTTCACAGAAATTCAGCTTGTTGGGACTTTATGTAACTTCACCCTCATTTTTGTGTTTAAATTGACTGGGCTCAACAGCTCTTTAACATTCGAGTGGCTTGGACAGCTTTATTATTTTAGGCCATCATAATAATGTTTTATTCAAAAATGTTATATTTGTTGAAGAAAATAACAAAAGCAGTATCAACAAAGGTTTTCAGAAAATATAATTGGTTTACAAACATGAGCCAAACAAGTTATTTCTTCATCTTATAATTGGAACCTTACAAAACCAACAAAATGGACGTTTTGATGAAAACCATCAACAACAACAACCGCAAGGATCAAAGGGGAGGCTTCTACCGTTTCTTAGAAACATTATGGGAAAGGTCTCACTTCGAAAAGGTTCTACTTAAATGATATCACGGAGAGGGTAACACCTTTCTTATCGTGTTCATAAAAACGAATTTAAAAACTCATTAGCAACAACAAACCATATTCCCACTATTAGTCACGGGTGTCTCCAAAATTCAAAGATCAATTTCTATAACAGGTAAAGTGTAAATATTTCGTTTGTAGAGTTATTATAGCCAAGTACCAACTTGAACACAAATCTCTACACCGACTAAAATTCTTACGACTTGCTGCCGAGACAGGCGTTGTACAGTAACCAACATAAATACGAATAGGTATGTATTGAATATGAAATTGTATTCACTGTAACTGAAATAAACATTAGGGTTAAGATGTAAATCATCTCCCGCCGTTCAAAGGGCGGTTATTTAGGGCGCTGAATTAAATTCCACTTCCAAATTGTTTTAATCTGGTTTGTGATAATTTTGCCTTTTGCTTTGAGCGGATGGGGTAACGGGAAAATGGTATATTCAGGACTCTTGGGAGAGTTATTAAGTTATCTTACTAAGGAGATATGAATAGGAATAATATTGGTATGGTATACGAGATAAGGATTTAATTTATAATTTCAGTTACTGTTGCTTGTTATTTTAAGCTGATTTGCATATTTCAAAAAGGTACTTAAAAATGGCTTTGTGTACAGAAAATATTTAAACACTCGACGCAAAAATAAGTTGGTGTATAAGTTTGACGTGTATGTGTGTCTGAATCTATATACAGGGTGTCCCAAAGTTATGGGCCATGGAGGGGAAGTACCTTAAATATCGTAGATAGTGAATTTTGCTCAAAGAAGACTTCATTTTATTTTTAAAAGTAAGTATTTCTGCATTCATAGATTTTCTAAAAAATTACTTGCTTTGTCTGGGAATCGAACCGACTCACATGTGGAAAAAAAAATACTCTACTTTTATGATACCAATCGAAAGAATAACTAAAAAATAATAACTCTGCTTAAGTAACATAGTATTTTAAAAGAAAGGAACAACGTGAAATAAATTATTTTAATCAAATAAAAAACATGAAATATTTTTTTTTGGAAATTAATTAATTAAATGCTCAAAATGTGATCCCTCTTGTCTTAAGCATCTTCGCCAATCTTCTTGTGACCCGACTGCCTGTTGATTTTCTTATCATTTTATGGTGAACACTCAATGTGATATGGCACAATTCTGTTTGCAACTCGATCATTTGACCTTGACTCAATTATTTTATGTTGTTCCTTTCTTTTAAAATACTATGTTACTTAAGCAAAGTTATTATTTTTTAGCTATTCTTTCGATTGGTATCATAAAAGTAGAGTAATTTTTTTTCCACATGTAAGTCGGTTCGATTCCCAGACAAAGCAAGTAATTTTTAGAAAGTCTATGAATGCAGAATTACTTACTTTTAAAAATAAAATGAAGTCTTCTTTGAGCAAAATTCACTATCTACGATATTTAAGGTACTTCCCCTCCATGGCCCATAACTTTGGGACACCCTGTATACTAGGTTTATGTCTTCATATCTCGCGAACGTGTAAACCGTTATTGATTTTGTTTTTTTTTTCTATTTGAAAAGTGTAGGTATTTATTAGCAAAGTTTAATGAAAATTAGTTCATTCGTTTACAGCATAAATGCGTAAAAAATAATAAAAAAATGTTTTAAAATGTATCTACTGTATCTACTTAAAGGTATTTTCTATATGATTAACCGTTTAAAAACCATCCATAAAGTTGAAGGGAAGTTAGTTCCTCAGTTGATTATAACTTCGCTAGTTGGGACAACGATCGCAATTAAAGGCAAACATGTGCAGAGTGAAACATAGTTGGGTTAATAGTTTAGATGGTTGATTTGTCAACTTTACGAATCGCTAAGTGGTTTTAGTTACAATCTTAATTTCGGGCATTATTGTAGACACCTTTTAATCAGAGTTTGTACAATGCAAACTATAGAAATAAATATTTATGTTTATGACTATGACTAGTCGTCGTGTCTAAGTAAAATGTATTAATGAAGTTTTACAGATAAAAAAATTGTCTTCGCCAGTATAGTTTTGTTTTGTTCGTCTATATATACTACTGATATAAAGATGAAGAGTTTGTTTAACTGATTGTTTTATTAAACGCGATAATCTCAGGAACCCCTTTGGTCTGATTTGAAAAATTATTACAGTTTTGAATAGTAAATACTATTAAAGTTCTGTAACAGAATCATGAATACTATAAATGGTCTTCGTTCACACAAAAATGTCGTTATCTTACAAAACACTTTTAAATTAAATTCATTTGGGAGACATTTGAGCAAGTTAATATTAAACGCAGCTAAATCATTAACTCGGGAATCCGCCTTTTTAACAAGAGACTTTACGGCTTTCAATTAAAGTCGAGTTCATGAAATTTAAACTGAAGTCCGTTCTGTTCCAACTTTAATAAAGGCATGTACCGACTGATAGACTTTTGCAAGTTAATTTTACAAGATTTGTAAGTTCTATTGACTTAAAAAGGTTATACCCAATTAAGTTGATAAAATCAGAGTCATATTTATATCATTTAAGAATCCATGTCGCTTCAAGTTGTATTCATTCCGGGCAAGAAAAGCTAGTGCACTCTAGCTGGTAAATTCCGTGTTACTACCATAATTACCAAGTATTTTATAACAGAACTCCGCAGAGCCCTTCAAAGGGCATCTTTGCTGGAAAAATGATGTTCATTTGCGAATGTTGTTAAGCGGTTATTCGCATTTCGTGAATGCCGTAGGACGAGCCTCTCGACATTGTATAAAAGCACAAATTGCCTGAGGGCTCACTTTGTGGCGAGAGCTTTTACAGAATTTCGGTCAGTATAATACGTTTCTAGTATTTTCAAAACCGAAGACGAGTTTTTACAACTCTCAGATCAATAAACGGAATAATTACGAATGATTTACAATTTTGAATTGAACTTGTTATCCGGTGGTTGCTAGAGAGTGACCAAGGTCCGCTTCAGGCAGCGCCTGTTAGAGTGAATATCGCTGACTTGCCTAAATGCACATTAACTTTGTTAAATACCTAAAGATTAGATGACGGTTTTATTACTTCGTACTCTGAATAATATTCTTAGTTTATTTAGTTACACACTAGAAGCTTTGGATTTTCCACATTTAGTTCAGTTTGTAGTATAACATATTTTTTTACTATGAGAAGTTACTTGGTTCTAAGTTTCTAGCTAGACTATACCTATCAATAGTGAAAGATATTTTATTACTTTACTTTTTGCTTAACATACCAATACAATACACAATTGACGTACAAAAATATAACTCTTACGATACACTTCAAGATATAATTACAAAGTAGGTATATAGATTTGTATTAAACTTTCGTAACGTGTAATCGGTTGTCAATTTCTACTAGCTTTCGTGTTTGGGTTCAGTGAATACCCCTTCTATCTAACCTAACACTTAGCTAAGTACTAACTAACAGTACCTTTTGTGTTCAACCGAAGTCCATAATCCATTGCTCTATCTCAACATTACCCTATTCGAGTTCAGTGGTCCTTCACACGACCACTATTGAGATATTAATAATGAGATAACGGATAGAGTCGCCCACACATACGGTGTCAATACAAACTGCTACAATACGAGTAGTTTAGAGAACTGAAACTCTGCCTTGACTTGATTCTATACATATTTTTACAGATTTTTTTAAAGCTGTGTTTTTTGAGATCAAGTAAGAAAAAATCTGAATAAAAATGATTCATTCATCATACAAAAACTAAATTTGAGTTTTAGGTCCGGTTTTAGGGGGGATACATGTTAATATATAAATATGCTGGATAATTTACACAGCACTAACTTTGAAGAGTTCAATACTTACCAAGCATATGGCTAGATGTTGCTGTGTAAATTGTCCAGCAATGTTTATTATATATTGTTATTTAACTATTCACTTCTATGAGCATTCTCTCATGGTGTTGGAGCCACAAAGACGCGACCCTAATGGCGTCTACACACCAAAGCCGGCGGCCCGCCGGCACAGCCCGGCGGCCCAACCCGCCGGCCTTATTTTGTACCATGATTGTACAAAATAAGGCCGGCGGGTTGGGCCGCCGGGCTGTGCTGGCGGGCCGCCGGCTTTGGTGTGTAGAGCGCTTAAGACGCCAGCCATACTTGTTATCCTTTATGATGTCTCCGCAAAATTATATGGGGTCTTTATTACAAGCCTTTACAATATTATACCACTGATGGCTCTAACAAGCTCCTGTTTGCAAACTTTCAATGGAAACTTTTCATCTTATTACATGACTATAACCCGCCCGCGACTTCGCACGCATATAAAATTTGCTAAAAATCGGTAAGGCCGTTTCGGAGAAGTATGGTAACTAACATTGTAATTTTATATTACTTTCAGGTTGTTACTGCCAATTACTGGCAGAGTTTGGTGTATATTTTTGAGTTGTTTTTCGACGGGTGTCTCAAGGTCATTCTTTGTGATAAAATTCGTACTTACCTAATTTAAAGTACAATGTGGTTCTATTGATTCACATGTTCCCCCTCCCCCCCTCTCCGTGCATGTTTACGCAGACATGACTATAAAGTAGGTAGTATGATGATGATCTTCGCAACTCTGCACTTCCGTACAGAACAGTCACCGTCTCTCTTGTAAGTAGTCTTACTTTATCTTAACTAATATTATTAAGCTCGTTTGTTCCGTCTTTATTTATATACTAGTTTCCACTTTGCCCGTATTTTCATAAACTTACCTACCTGTGTTATATTAAATTTTAAAAAGTAGCCTATTTATTATTCTGTGCACCCAACATAAATTAAATAAGCTACATTATTCAGAAGTTAAATCAAAATATATTCAGTATCTAGGTTTTGCGTCAAGGAGAAGGTAACAAACATCCATTATATTCTTACAAAATTACGCATAATTAGATTTATTTATCTGGTAATCAAACAACGGTAGGTAGGTTCAGTTTTATTATTATTTTGCCAACTACCCGACCCGCCAACAGCTACGCTTGCATTTTAATGTTATCCACATAATCTATACCTGGCAGAATCGATTTGGCTGAAAATTGCTGGAGAGGTAGCCTAAAATCAGGAGAAGGACATAGGCGTTTTACTAGCTACGGGAAAATTTATTATACATAACGCGGGTGAGGTCGGGGGCGGAATGCTAGTAGGTAGTCAAGTTATTAAAAAAAATTAAAAAAAATAATAATAATAAATCATCATCATCTCAGCCATTGGACGTCCACTGCTGGACATAGGCCTCCCTATTTGACTTCCAGTCATTACGGTCGGTCGCAGCCTGCATCCACCGCGAGCCGACCGCCTTTACCAAATCATCAGTCCACCTTGTTGGTGGAACTCTTCAGATTTATAATATTAGTATGTAAAGATTTAAAAGAAATTAATGTAAGAGACATGGGCTAGCAATTTTAATTATTAAATATTTTACTCCCAACAAACAACACAAAAGATTAAATTTTAAGTGCAATATTAAACTATCACGTATGTATACTGACATATTAGAATTTTAAGGTAGAAATAAGGAAAGGAAATATAATACAATATATAACAATGTATAATATATAAGATTAATTAAAATAAATAATTAATCAATAGTTATTCATAATACGATACTAAAATTATTATTTTTATTCCTAAGAAATTTGCGAAAAATAGGGAAAAGGAAAGAGTGTTACATTAGTGATGTTATCAATGTTCAGTTATGAAATAATTTTCGAACAGGTTTTGAACGAGTAAGTTCGTGCAGTATGCTGGGGTCCCGTGTCGTGCTGCTGGTCGCGCTCGTGCTGCTGTCCGTGGGGTACTCCGTGCAAGAAACGTACATCGGCGGATGCTATGTGCTTAGCCGTAACGCTCATAAAATATGTGTTCAAGAATGTAACGACCTAGGCTACTCGCAAGGACTATGTAGGTACTTTTCTTGTTATTGTGTCGGAATTCCAGGGCCCACAAATTAAAATCTTCAATTAATTTTCATTGAAAAAATGTGTTTTTTTTTATAAACAAGAAGCTTTCCGCCCGCGGCTTCGCCCGCGTTATATTAGGATTCCCGCGGTAAAATGTATCCTATGTCCTTCTCCTGGCTCTAAACTACCTCCCTGCCAATTTTCAGCTAAATCGGTTCAGCCGTTCTTGAGTTATAAGTGGAGTAACTAACACGACTTTCTTTTATATATATAGATGCTTAGCTACTCCTCTTATATTCGTATTAACAATCGTATGGTGAACGCCGAGCCTCGCGCTACAGTAATCAGTGTTCATTGGGACCTGCGCCTTCTTTGGCGAGGGCGTGACAACGACGAGTCTTCTTTCAGGCACCTTGTGAGGGTACCGAAAGAGGTATCGAGGCTAGACCTCTTTGCTTCTTGGCTTCAACACTAGGGGCCAAGACTTCTAGGTCATGTGCGTGAGCCCGTGGATTAGACATTCATGGGTTACGTCACCTACATTAGGTATAGTAGGTAATTGCACTTGTATTCAGTAAGTAGGTACCAAGTTACCTAATTAAGTAAGCTTATTTATCTTTCTTTATTATTAATGAGTCTTAAAGTTTTTTTTTCTTTTCTGCAAAATATTTATTTGAATTAGTATAGACATATTTTATTCTGAGCATTTAGGAAATTAGACTTGATTATCAGAATGTTTGTCCCCGAAAAATCGAATGAAGGCCATCTATGCATCAGAGTCATAACGGCATCTACTTTGACCACAAATTGATATCTTTAAAGTAGGTATGTAGAATTACCAACCAGATTGTAAAAAAAGTTGTATTATGATCACCAATAATAACCTAAAATATTCACTAAAACTAATTATTAAATTATCACGTAACATCTTTTGTAAAAGACAACGGTTCGTTTATTTTTACTGTCTAAGTACATATCTATATTAATAACTTCGTCAAGGCGTACTCAGGTATAGTAAAACCATTTCTAAAATGAACGCCCCTCTACCGAATTCTGAATTTTTTTTTTCTGTGTATTCTGTTTTTCTGTATTTCCTCTCACACGTTGAAATCATCACGGTTTTGTGGAGGGGAGTTCATTTTTAGAATGGTTTTACTATACTTTTATGATAAAACTTACCGTTTTGCTGAAAATCGCGAAAATCTCATATTTTTTACCTTTGACCTTGAATAACTTTTTTTCCTTAGTGGGGAATGATGGGGAACTTCCATGCATTGTTTATAATTCTGTTTTGAACAATTTCACAGAAATTCAGCTTGTTGGGACTTTATGTAACTTCACCCTCATTTTTGTGTTTAAATTGACTGGGCTATTATCTGTTATCTAAAAATGACAAAAAATATTTTGTTGTTTTAACAGCTCTTTAACATTCGAGTGGCTTGGACAGCTTTATTATTTTAGGCCATCATAATAATGTTTTATTCAAAAATGTTATATTTGTTGAAGAAAATAACAAAAGCAGTATCAACAAAGGTTTTCAGAAAATATAATTGGTTTACAAACATGAGCCAAACAAGTTATTTCTTCATCTTATAATTGGAACCTTACAAAACCAACAAAATGGACGTTTTGATGAAAACCATCAACAACAACAACCGCAAGGATCAAAGGGGAGGCTTCTACCGTTTCTTAGAAACATTATGGGAAAGGTCTCACTTCGAAAAGGTTCTACTTAAATGATATCACGGAGAGGGTAACACCTTTCTTATCGTGTTCATAAAAACGAATTTAAAAACTCATTAGCAACAACAAACCATATTCCCACTATTAGTCACGGGTGTCTCCAAAATTCAAAGATCAATTTCTATAACAGGTAAAGTGTAAATATTTCGTTTGTAGAGTTATTATAGCCAAGTACCAACTTGAACACAAATCTCTACACCGACTAAAATTCTTACGACTTGCTGCCGAGACAGGCGTTGTACAGTAACCAACATAAATACGAATAGGTATGTATTGAATATGAAATTGTATTCACTGTAACTGAAATAAACATTAGGGTTAAGATGTAAATCATCTCCCGCCGTTCAAAGGGCGGTTATTTAGGGCGCTGAATTAAATTCCACTTCCAAATTGTTTTAATCTGGTTTGTGATAATTTTGCCTTTTGCTTTGAGCGGATGGGGTAACGGGAAAATGGTCTATTCAGGACTCTTGGGAGAGTTATTAAGTTATCTTACTAAGGAGATATGAATAGGAATAATATTGGTATGGTATACGAGATAAGGATTTAATTTATAATTTCAGTTACTGTTGCTTGTTATTTTAAGCTGATTTGCATATTTCAAAAAGGTACTTAAAAATGGCTTTGTGTACAGAAAATATTTAAACACTCGACGCAAAAATAAGTTGGTGTATAAGTTTGACGTGTATGTGTGTCTGAATCTATATACAGGGTGTCCCAAAGTTATGGGCCATGGAGGGGAAGTACCTTAAATATCGTAGATAGTGAATTTTGCTCAAAGAAGACTTCATTTTATTTTTAAAAGTAAGTATTTCTGCATTCATAGATTTTCTAAAAAATTACTTGCTTTGTCTGGGAATCGAACCGACTCACATGTGGAAAAAAAAATACTCTACTTTTATGATACCAATCGAAAGAATAACTAAAAAATAATAACTCTGCTTAAGTAACATAATATTTTAAAAGAAAGGAACAACGTGAAATAAATTATTTTAATCAAATAAAAAACATGAAATATTTTTTTTTGTAAATTAATTAATTAAATGCTCAAAATGTGATCCCTCTTGTCTTAAGCATCTTCGCCAATCTTCTTGTGACCCGACTGCCTGTTGATTTTCTTATCATTTTATGGTGAACACTCAATGTGATATGGCACAATTCTGTTTGCAACTCGATCATTTGACCTTGACTCAATTATTTTATGTTGTTCCTTTCTTTTAAAATACTATGTTACTTAAGCAAAGTTATTATTTTTTAGCTATTCTTTCGATTGGTATCATAAAAGTAGAGTAATTTTTTTTCCACATGTAAGTCGGTTCGATTCCCAGACAAAGCAAGTAATTTTTAGAAAGTCTATGAATGCAGAATTACTTACTTTTAAAAATAAAATGAAGTCTTCTTTGAGCAAAATTCACTATCTACGATATTTAAGGTACTTCCCCTCCATGGCCCATAACTTTGGGACACCCTGTATACTAGGTTTATGTCTTCATATCTCGCGAACGTGTAAACCGTTATTGATTTTGTTTTTTTTTTCTATTTGAAAAGTGTAGGTATTTATTAGCAAAGTTTAATGAAAATTAGTTCATTCGTTTACAGCATAAATGCGTAAAAAATAATAAAAAAATGTTTTAAAATGTATCTACTGTATCTACTTAAAGGTATTTTCTATATGATTAACCGTTTAAAAACCATCCATAAAGTTGAAGGGAAGTTAGTTCCTCAGTTGATTATAACTTCGCTAGTTGGGACAACGATCGCAATTAAAGGCAAACATGTGCAGAGTGAAACATAGTTGGGTTAATAGTTTAGATGGTTGATTTGTCAACTTTACGAATCGCTAAGTGGTTTTAGTTACAATCTTAATTTCGGGCATTATTGTAGACACCTTTTAATCAGAGTTTGTACAATGCAAACTATAGAAATAAATATTTATGTTTATGACTATGACTAGTCGTCGTGTCTAAGTAAAATGTATTAATGAAGTTTTACAGATAAAAAAATTGTCTTCGCCAGTATAGTTTTGTTTTGTTCGTCTATATATACTACTGATATAAAGATGAAGAGTTTGTTTAACTGATTGTTTTATTAAACGCGATAATCTCAGGAACCCCTTTGGTCTGATTTGAAAAATTATTACAGTTTTGAATAGTAAATACTATTAAAGTTCTGTAACAGAATCATGAATACTATAAATGGTCTTCGTTCACACAAAAATGTCGTTATCTTACAAAACACTTTTAAATTAAATTCATTTGGGAGACATTTGAGCAAGTTAATATTAAACGCAGCTAAATCATTAACTCGGGAATCCGCCTTTTTAACAAGAGACTTTACGGCTTTCAATTAAAGTCGAGTTCATGAAATTTAAACTGAAGTCCGTTCTGTTCCAACTTTAATAAAGGCATGTACCGACTGATAGACTTTTGCAAGTTAATTTTACAAGATTTGTAAGTTCTATTGACTTAAAAAGGTTATACCCAATTAAGTTGATAAAATCAGAGTCATATTTATATCATTTAAGAATCCATGTCGCTTCAAGTTGTATTCATTCCGGGCAAGAAAAGCTAGTGCACTCTAGCTGGTAAATTCCGTGTTACTACCATAATTACCAAGTATTTTATAACAGAACTCCGCAGAGCCCTTCAAAGGGCATCTTTGCTGGAAAAATGATGTTCATTTGCGAATGTTGTTAAGCGGTTATTCGCATTTCGTGAATGCCGTAGGACGAGCCTCTCGACATTGTATAAAAGCACAAATTGCCTGAGGGCTCACTTTGTGGCGAGAGCTTTTACAGAATTTCGGTCAGTATAATACGTTTCTAGTATTTTCAAAACCGAAGACGAGTTTTTACAACTCTCAGATCAATAAACGGAATAATTACGAATGTTTTACAATTTTGAATTGAAGTTGTTATCCGGTGGTTGCTAGAGAGTGACCAAGGTCCGCTTCAGGCAGCGCCTGTTAGAGTGAATATCGCTGACTTGCCTAAATGCACATTAACTTTGTTAAATACCTAAAGATTAGATGACGGTTTTATTACTTCGTACTCTGAATAATATTCTTAGTTTATTTAGTTACACACTAGAAGCTTTGGATTTTCCACATTTAGTTCAGTTTGTAGTATAACATATTTTTTTACTATGAGAAGTTACTTGGTTCTAAGTTTCTAGCTAGACTATACCTATCAATAGTGAAAGATATTTTATTACTTTACTTTTTGCTTAACATACCAATACAATACACAATTGACGTACAAAAATATAACTCTTACGATACACTTCAAGATATAATTACAAAGTAGGTATATAGATTTGTATTAAACTTTCGTAACGTGTAATCGGTTGTCAATTTCTACTAGCTTTCGTGTTTGGGTTCAGTGAATACCCCTTCTATCTAACCTAACACTTAGCTAAGTACTAACTAACAGTACCTTTTGTGTTCAACCGAAGTCCATAATCCATTGCTCTATCTCAACATTACCCTATTCGAGTTCAGTGGTCCTTCACACGACCACTATTGAGATATTAATAATGAGATAACGGATAGAGTCGCCCACACATACGGTGTCAATACAAACTGCTACAATACGAGTAGTTTAGAGAACTGAAACTCTGCCTTGACTTGATTCTATACATATTTTTACAGATTTTTTTAAAGCTGTGTTTTTTGAGATCAAGTAAGAAAAAATCTGAATAAAAATGATTCATTCATCATACAAAAACTAAATTTGAGTTTTAGGTCCGGTTTTAGGGGGGATACATGTTAATATATAAATATGCTGGATAATTTACACAGCACTAACTTTGAAGAGTTCAATACTTACCAAGCATATGGCTAGATGTTGCTGTGTAAATTGTCCAGCAATGTTTATTATATATTGTTATTTAACTATTCACTTCTATGAGCATTCTCTCATGGTGTTGGAGCCACAAAGACGCGACCCTAATGGCGTCTACACACCAAAGCCGGCGGCCCGCCGGCACAGCCCGGCGGCCCAACCCGCCGGCCTTATTTTGTACCATGATTGTACAAAATAAGGCCGGCGGGTTGGGCCGCCGGGCTGTGCTGGCGGGCCGCCGGCTTTGGTGTGTAGAGCGCTTAAGACGCCAGCCATACTTGTTATCCTTTATGATGTCTCCGCAAAATTATATGGGGTCTTTATTACAAGCCTTTACAATATTATACCACTGATGGCTCTAACAAGCTCCTGTTTGCAAACTTTCAATGGAAACTTTTCATCTTATTACATGACTATAACCCGCCCGCGACTTCGCACGCATATAAAATTTGCTAAAAATCGGTAAGGCCGTTTCGGAGAAGTATGGTAACTAACATTGTAATTTTATATTACTTTCAGGTTGTTACTGCCAATTACTGGCAGAGTTTGGTGTATATTTTTGAGTTGTTTTTCGACGGGTGTCTCAAGGTCATTCTTTGTGATAAAATTCGTACTTACCTAATTTAAAGTACAATGTGGTTCTATTGATTCACATGTTCCCCCTCCCCCCCTCTCCGTGCATGTTTACGCAGACATGACTATAAAGTAGGTAGTATGATGATGATCTTTGCAACTCTGCACTTCCGTGCAGAACAGTCACCGTCTCTCTTGTAAGTAGTCTTACTTTATCTTAACTAATATTATAAGCTCGTTTGTTCCGTCTTTATTTATATACTAGTTTCCACTTTGCCCGTATTTTCATTAACTTACCTACCTGTGTTATAGTAAATTTTAAGAAGTAGCCTATTTATTATTCTGTGTACCTAACATAAATAAAAAAAACTACATTATTCTGAAGTTAAATCAAAATATATTGAGTATCTAGTTTTTGCGTCAAGGAGGAAGGTAACAAACATCCTCCATATATCTTACAAAATTACGCATAATTAGATTTATTTATCTGGTAATCGAACAACGGTACGTAGACGTAGGTTCAGTTTTATTATTATTTTGCCAACTACCCGACCCGCCAACAGTTACGCTTGCATTTTAATGTTATCCACATAATCTATACCTGGCAGAATCGATTTGGCTGAAAATTGCTGGAGAAGTAGCCTAAAACCAGGAGAAGGACATAGGCGTTTTACTAGCTACGGGAAAATTTATTATAAGTACATAACGCGGGTGAGGTCGCGGGCGGAATGCTAGTAGGTAGTTAAGTTAATAGCCTTCCTCGATAAATTTACTATCCAACACTTGAGATTAGCGCGGTCAAACAAACGAACTCTTCAGATTTATAATATTAGTATGACATTGTAAAGATTTAAAAGAAATTAATGTAAGATAAATATTTTACTCCCAACAAACAACACACAAGATTAAATTTTAAGTGCAATATTAAACTATCATTAGTCTTCGGGAACGACGGGGAGCCTATGACGGATAGTGTCAGTTCGGTGTGTTTACATGTTTCTGAAGTAACAGAGGAAGAGATATCGCAAGCTACCACTACCCAACGCGCTGTATCACCCCCTCCCGCTCACCCCCCGCCCCGCCAGGAGCTGTCAGCGCGCGCGCAACGCGCCGCGCGCCGCAGTGCATTGCGGACCGGAGATCGGGCGTGATCCGTGTCCTTGCAGTGTCCTTGATCCTGAAGATGTCCCACGTTATGGGATGAAATCGGTTGATCAATAGTCTACGTAAATAAGGTTCGTGTATTGCCCGTTTATTTCAATATGAAATTAAACTATCACTTACTAACACATTAGAATTTTAAGGTAGAAATAAGGAAAGGAAATATAATACAATATATAACAATGTATAATATATAAGATTAATTAAAATAAATAATTAATCAATAGTTATTCATAATACGATACTAAAATTATTATTTTTATTCCTAAGAAATTTGCGAAAAATAGGGAAAAGGAAAGAGTGTTACATTAGTGATGTTATCAATGTTCAGTTATGAAATAATTTTCGAACAGGTTTTGAACGAGTAAGTTCGTGCAGTATGCTGGGGTCCCGTGTCGTGCTGCTGGTCGCGCTCGTGCTGCTGTCCGTGGGGTACTCCGTGCAAGAAACGTACATCGGCGGATGCTATGTGTTAAGCTTTGAAGCTCATGATCTTTGTAATCAAGACTGTAACGACGAAGGCTACACGCATGGACTATGTAGATACTTTTCTTGTTATTGTCTCGGAATTAAACGATCCAAAAAACTCATCAATTAATTTTCATTTCAATTTTCATTGAAAAAAACTATATTAAACAATGCTTAGCTACTCCTCTTATACTCGTATTAACAATCATATGGTGAACGCCGAGCCTCGCGCTACAGTAATCAGTGTTCATTGGGACCTGCGCCTTCTTTGGCGAGGGCGTGACAACGACGAGTCTTCTTTCAGGCACCTTGTGAGGGTACCGAAAGAGGTATCGAGGCTAGACCTCTTTGCTTCTTGGCTTCAACACTAGGGTCCAAGACTCCTAGGTCATGTGCATGAGCCCATGGATTAGACATCCATGGGTAACGTCACCTACATTAGGTATAAGTATGTAATTGCACTTGTATTCAGTAATTAGGTACCAAGTTACCTAATTAAGTAAGCTTATTTATCTTTCTTTATTATTAATGCGTCTTACAGAAATGCATCTTAAAGTTTTTTTTCTTTTCTGCAAAATATTTATTTGAATTAGTATAGACATATTTTATTCTGAGCATTTAGGAAATTAGACTTGATTATCAGAATGTTTGTCCCCGAAAAATCGAATGAAGGCCATCTATGCATCAGAGCCTGAAGTAAATAATAACCTAAAATATTCACTAAAACTAATTATTAAATTATCACGTAACATCTTTATGTAAAAGACAACGGTTCGTTTATTTTTACTGTATAAGTACATATCTATGTTAATAACTTCGTCAAGGCGTACGGTAGGTAGACTCGATCGAAACCTTATATGAATAACAACAGATAATTTTTTTTTATTTTGAGTCGACAACATACATATATCCGCAAAATTCGGATTATGGAGAATTTCGTCAAATTTTAACCGAGCGAAGCCGGGTTTTTATCTAATTTAATCATATTTAAATGATAATAGAAACACAATTGGGAATTTTGTTACCTACTTGATATGTCAAATAAGATAGTAAAACAATTAGCGTGCACTGCACGAGGTTTTTATTTATTTATCCTTTTCCGGACAACAAATGATTAGAAGGAATCAGAAATGCCTTACGGCGTTACGTATTACATTCTTACTCCAAATAAAAGGAATTTGCCTCATTATCTTTGATTCAATTTCGCGGATTTCCCTTCATAATGAGATTTTATAGCATTCCCTGTGTTTAATTAAAGGCCAATCTTTTGATCGATATTCAGTAATCGCTGTTTATTCAGTTGTTCCAGGTTCTTTATGGTGCCGGCCTAAAAACAGTACTACTTACCCCATCTTTAATAGGCTCTATTCTTAGGGCACTTTTTTTAACGTTCTCAGAATATATCGGTTTTTAAAACGCACATTAAAATTTTAAGAAGAAAAAACAAAAGGACCGTGCTGCTTTGAGCTCATTCGGAATAAAGTCGAATGTGCTCCCACTTAGCCAACAAGGCTTCTTTAACTAGCTAACCATAAGTGAATATAAGGGGCAGAACTCTCCTATTGCTCTTCTATTTCTCTGCTTGTAATATGGAGGAAACGTTTATTTTTCCGTGGTTTACCTTTGAATCGCAATAGCTCTAACGGGCGGGACATTAAACGCTCGGTATCCTTTGATCTTAGCGCGGCTCGGCACCACCGACCTGCTATTGATCCGCAATGCTAACGTTGTTTGAGGCTAACGTGATTATACGCGTCGTTTAGTTTTGGTTAGAATAAAAAATTCTCGATATTTTAAAAATAAACAAATAATTTTTAGCTAATTGAGTACTTAATAAAGTGTAATTATTACGACTTTCTTTTATATATTACGATGAGCAGTTTATCTTGGATTAGTGTTTTGTCTTTTACGGAAGGTTATAAATAAATATTGCCGGACAGTAATAAAATAAATGAGTCAACCGATATTTTAAGGAATCATCTCTTAGCATTATGAATTAGCAAAAAGCACGGTTACACCCAAAGCCCTATGAGTTAGACATATAATCAATACTTACTAAAAGTCATATGATATTTTATTCAGATTTATATATTATAAAAGTACCTACATAACTAGGTAGTGATGTGAATATCAAACTAGAATGAAAATTCTCTCTCTCTCGAAAAGTCTCATTAACCGTTAGAACTTTCTAAAACTGCTTGTTTAACTTCAAAAGTTTACTTCATAAACGTGGTTTGCTTGCGCGCAGGGGTGAATAATAACTACTAAGTTCTAATTTAAATTTTAAATTTAATGAATCTAAATTATTTTAAATTAAGCATTAACTTTTTTTAACTTATACAATTTATAACTGCGAAAATGTTTAACAGTGTAATACATTTTATTTTGTTTTATGACGACCTCTGTGGCTTAGCGGGCGATGGTCCACATGTGACGCAAGAGGTTGCGGGTTCGATTCCCGCTTGGGGACAAAAAAAATTGTGTGATCAGCAATTATTTGTTCCGAATGTCTGGGTGCTATCTACGAGTATGTATAATAAAAAAATCTATCTATGTATTATGTATGTATTTTACACAAGCTTCGAGTTTACCACGGGGTAAATGTTGCTGTCTGAATAAGTCTTGCGATATCTATACTAATATTATAAAGAGGAAAGATTTGTTTGTTTGTTATGAATAGGCTCCGAAACTACTGGCCCGATTTCAAAAATTCTTTCACCTTTGGAAAGCTACATTATCCCCGAGTAACATACGCTATAATATAGCAAAGAAAATTGCGGGAAAGTGTAAAACGCGGGCGAAGCCGCAGGGCGGAAAGCTAGTTTAGTTATATAATTATTTAATCAAAAGGAACAACATAGAACTAAAACTGGGCGAACCGACCGAAGGAAAGTTATCCAATTCGCACAACAGGTATCCAGTTACATGTTGGAGTTAATTACTTTTCTCTCCCGAGAACTAGAATAGTTCTGGATGACTTTACGTGTTAAGAATCAAATTAAAATGGTGCAATTTCAACTTAAAATAGATCATCACAAATACAATTTTAGATCATGGTTAATTTAATTATTGCGTAAAATATGTATACTTAATCACTCACTTCAAATGGTAAGTAGGTAGCTACTTAATTATATCCTGTAATATATCTTCTAGGAATAAGTCTCATATAGTGTTGGTACAGCGTGGAGGATTAAATATTCATTCTTCAAGCTGTAATAGCTATTCTTTGAAAAAGTTTCATTTTACTTGTAATCTGAAATAATGATTAGTAGTCTTCTAAGTGCCATTAAGGGGTAACAGTTTATAGGGTAAGTTTATTATAATCTTTATTTAATAAGCAATAGAGATGAATGTAACGGGTTTCCTAGAGTAATTACCGTTTACGTCATCTCATCCATATTGCCCTGAAGGAATAAATTACGAAACGTGACTGTGTACATATTTATCAACACAAACGGGCGTGTGTAATAAACTTGGCGCTACTCGGAACGAATTTTCAAAGTAAACGAAGAAAATTAGTTTAATTGCTTATTCTCTCCCGGAATTTCTGATTACGTAGGTACCTTATTAAAATTTTTCCTGGAATTTCCGACGCTGGTTGTACATCATGAGAACTGTTGGCAATTTGTCCTATTTATGAGTTACTTACATCAGATTGAACTGAATTTATTTAATATTATGGTTTTAATAATTGTTTTGTAACGGTAGGTACCCTTATAATTTTCTATCCTGGTTTTACAGAGCACTTTTATGCCACGTAGTTATTTGAGTATTCATTTGCGTGATTTGATTATCCAATTGAAAGCCACGGATGCTCAGAAACATGGGCACACTTTCACATTTATAAAATGACGTAGGTCTTCTCAATTCAATTCTTGCTCTATTTCAAGTTTTATTACAAGATAGGAAGCACAAATTCGAGAGATAATGATTAATTTTTTTGGCATATGTAATGAGTTTAATTGTATAAAAGTAATTATTGAAAATATATGTCTATACTATAATATATATATATAGAATAATATATATAGAAGAAGGTATAGAATTGTTTATTGTTAAGATATGTTTGAGTGGTAATGCAGTCATTAGTCTATTCTATACTAATATTATAAAGAGGAAAGATTTGTTTGTTTGTAATGAATAGGCTCCGAAACTACTGGACCGATTTCAAAAATTCTTTCACCTTTGGAAAGCTACATTATCCCCGAGTAACATAGGCTATAATATAGCAAAGAAAATTGCGGGAAAGTGTAAAACGCGGGCGAAGCCGCAGGGCGGAAAGCTAGTATAAAATAAAGTTGTAAAAATGTTAAAAACTCCCGAAGCTTAGAGATCGAAATACTAATAAGTCTAAAAAATAATAAAGTTTATTTGCGTAGTTGTGAAATCAAGAATTTCCTTTCTCAAACAAATCTCGGATATCACAATTGCCACCGCCCTATTATTGATGTCCTTATAGGCCCCAAAATGCCATTCCGAATACCGTGTTTTTGATTTCAACTAAAGACGAGCCAACCGTGAAATCAGGACAAAGGATAGGCAACTACTTGGATTGTAGATGACAAGCAAATAAAATATAAGTTGAATAAGAGGGTTGGGTATGGATATCTTATCTAGAGATAATTGTCATTTCAATCTCTCATAGGCTGAGCCAAGTTAAAATGTACATATGATATTAAGGGCGTACGGAAATGTTGTACGACATTTAAAAATGTAAGTGAACTTCAAAGAAGCTTTTGTTCGTTTGAAAAGTTTTCAGGCGATTAATCTTTACTTTGTATCATCTATAATAACTTAGACGTTGCAATGAATTAAATGAATGTCTTCATTAATAACATACGTAGTTAAATATCCACGCATTAATTTTTGTATTTGTATACTTTTACCAACAAAAATGAGTTAGTTTTGCCTTATATTAACTATAACATTATTATCATACAGCTGTTTAATATAAGAACACGGCCATGTTACTAAAATCAATTTAAAACTATTTCATAAAAAAACTTTGTATGTATGTAGGCCTAATAGCGCTCCGGTTACAGAAACTACCCGCGAGTAACAGAGCCTTTCTATCAATCAATTTGGTATTCCATTTTGCGGTCCACAGGGCTCGATTTCTGTAATAAATCATACTTAACGCTTTTGCACCGAGTATTTTCAATTTAACCTTTTTCCAAATGCTTCTAAAACTTTTCATCAATTTGTTTTAACTTTTATATGCATACACAAAAACATTAAATGTTTCGGCCAATACTCTCTTTGTAAATAAACAGTGAATTCAAGAGTAAAAAATAAATCAAAAAGCAGAATTGCTCAATGGTGCAAAACGGCCTTCCGAGAAAATAAACTAGTAAATTATTCACACTGCTCATCCTCCCATGAAAATTAAATGAAATATACACGAATGGAATCTGTTAGACCAAACAGTGGATAAACAAATAGGTACATTTTGCTCTAAGAGGTTTTTTTGCGAAGTGTATTTTCAGTAAAATATCAACTGAGACGGTCGACGACCTCTGTGGCGCAGCGGGCGAAGGTCCGACTGCGATACAAATGGAGGCGGGTTCGAGACAAAAAAAATTACTATAACCAATATGTATATTTGTATATATATTAAATTATAATATCAGAAACAGCAACCGTAACACAAGCTTCGAGCTTACCACGGGGCTAGATGTTGCTGTGTGAGTTGTCCAGGAATATAATTAACAATATAATTTTGTGAAAGTATTTAAGACAATCTGAAAACTTGCTACTCACCACCCAGGTCAGTTTAGTGTTGGGGTTCATGAGAGATGCGGGAGAAGTATTCAACTTGCCTCAAATACTTACCCAAATTGGTGCCAGCTCTTGTATTAGTATTACACCAGTTCAAATAACCTTCATAAACCACCCTAACCTCAAAGTGTTTGTTGTAACAACTGCGGTCATACTATATTGCTTAGCAATTATTATCTAGTGTTAACATTATGAATTGCATTATGGTGTAAAATATATATAGGAGAAAGTCGTGTTGGTTAAACTATTTAACTCAAGAAAAGCTGAATAGTTTTGGCTGAAAATTGGTGATGAGGTAGCTTTGAACCAGGAGTAGGTTTATACATATTATAACGTGGACGAAGCCGTGGGAATGAAAGTCGGGTGTAGGTACTCCTACTTAGCACACACGGCTCAATAGGCTTATGTAAAGTTACCTAAATTATTATTAACTTCAGCTACAAAACTGTTTTTATTGGCTTTCAGGCCTAATACTAACAGTTGTCCCAACGACGACCTGATTCAAGCCATTATATACCTCAAAACTAACACTCAGCTGATGTGAAAACCTTATTGGTTGTACGTAGGTACTGATCAAACAGCGTTGGAACTCTTTGATATTGGAGAGTGCGTTAAACGAGTTTCGCACAATTGTACCAGCACCCCTAGTAGGTTTTATTTTCCGCAACTTATCAAGGTTATTATTACGATTCCACACTGGAGCGTAGAAATCATTACGCAATTCTGACTTTGGATTCTTAAACGAAGGTTTAAATAAAATAAAGAGAAAACAGTATTTCATAAGTAACACAATTTAATTAAATAAAAATCTCAAATTTGCATTTTTTATAATTTACATATAATATTTTTACAATAACTTATTATACATATTTTTACAAACATCAAAAGCTTATTATGGTTATTAGTTATTATCTACATCGCGTAGGTATAAGTTTTTGATGTTAAAGAAGCAACTTATTTCTTACTAAATACTGTTAAGTAAGAACAACGAAGACAAAAATTAAGTACTTATTTATATTAAAAACATATTTACAACCAAATTCTCTTTATCAATTATTATTTGAAACATCCAAGCATTTATTATGTTTAATGCGTAAAATACGAGTAGTGCGGTAGATACTTTTATTTTCTACATCTGTCTATTTCATACACTTCTTGGCACTTTATTTTTTAGTATATTTAATATCAGCAATTAAACTTATATACAAGCTTACATACATTAATATTATTTATTATTTACAATTAACAATGTTGGAATTTATAAGTTATTGAGGCACACGACAATGCTCTTAATATTACGAGTTACTTGGACGGGTTTAAATGTTTTAATGAAGCTGAAAGACAAGATTGAAGAAATAGCATTTTTTTTAAGTTTTGTAATTTAAGATTCCATTGCAAAAAAATATATATTTTACGGATATACGAAACGGTGAATTTGGGGTCTAACATTTTCTCATCGGATAATATGCGAATATTATTATACAATATAGTTTATCTGTACAAAATAAAATAATAAATTTAATTTTACTAAACCTAAAATGTATTCGGTATTAAACTTATATCGAATTTTATTTTGTAAAAAAATCAGATGGTATGTAATGTACTAGTTTTAAAGTTAAATGCATATATTACTCATAGTATATATTAATTGCGGTCATGGAATTTACTTGATACTCGTACTTTGCTTCAGATTTTTAGAAAAGCTCGTGAGTCAAATGTGTATATTATTTTGTACTATTGGCAAGAGGCCAAAAGGAAAATCGGACACAAAAGTAACACCAAATGTAATTAAAAGGGAAGATTAACAATGTTGAAGTATAATCGTTCAATTATCGATAAAAATAGCACTTTAATCGAATATCTTAATTGGTTCCTTTCAACAGCCATGTTAATTGAAACTTGCTTTATACTTACTTACAATAGTATCACTTTTTAGTGAAATCGATCCACTCTTATACGTAAATTTATAAAATTATACGAGTGTTCGTTTTAATGTAACCTCTATTTTTGTTGTTTTAAACTAAGCCGAAAATCAACATAATTTATTTATAAAATTTAGATTTCAATAAGCATTAAAACAATGTTTCAAAATTATAAAATATCAACCATAAGAAAGTAACAAAATAAATCTGTATTTGATAATTAAAAAAATATATTTACAATGAATCCTCCTCCTACAAATAATGTAATACTTTCATATAGGTACATACGATACATATTATTGATAATTTGGGACGTAATCAAAGTAAGATAAAATATAATTAATTGTGTAAAATATATATATCAATTGTTTTCCCTTTAACCTATATAAAATCAGGTTACAAGGCACAGCCTCTCACACCTACATCTAATTAGCATAGATTACACTTATAATTTATCTCTTATCACTACAATGTCTTTTACAACCAGTCTCAGCAGCGTAGAAATGGTTATTTGCCTAATTGTGCAACGCTTATCTAGAGGTAAAGTTTGTTGGAAATAATTAGTTATATCTTGCCAGGCTTTGTTGTTATTTTTAGTATGAGTATTTTTCTTATTCGAATCGAATGGCATAAAGAAACCATTTCTATTTCAAATCAATTGTTTTGTTATCAAGTAACATATATATAAACATAAGTATTTAAATTAAAAATCTCATAATTAAAAGATACTTTGTGACTTTCCGAACCAATTTATATAGATAAACAAAAACTGTTCATAAATATTCCAAGAAACCAAGATTAAACTCTCCACTTTTTTTCTAATAGTTCAATTTCGATCCAATTATAGCGCAAGCTCTATCAAAGGCAGTTTAAACACGTGTCCCAAACCGCCCTTTTCCAATTCCAAGCGTAAACACATTACATACGAGTAAGTATAAACGGTATCACTAACAGCTTTCAAACCTAGTTTATTGCACCATAGAGTCTATAATTAAACGAAGCGCTATAGAGGTGTTTCTTCACCAGATTGACTACGCGGTAATCTAACTACTTTCGCCTCTGACAAAACCCCTACTCCTTCGAGACAAGATCTTCTATTCGTGACGACATCCCTCAGGAAAGCGCGTCTAGGGTTGGCTAAATCCGTGCCGGTTATAGATCTAGTTAGTCTCCTTAATGCTGGGAGTTTTAAAGCCTCTTCGTACGAAGGTGGTTCGTCAGTCGGAGTGGTCACGTTTCTACCCTGGAACGGATCTCTTGAACACGTGGCTTCTAACTCTCTGGAATAGAACAGCGTGGTTTCGTTGCTTCTACTCGTTTGAGGTTCAGGGACCACTTCGTAGGAGTTGGTCGATCTGAAATCTTCTAAGATCTGTCGTGCGCCCCTTGTTGTTAGAACGCCGGTCCATGACCGCCGGTTCTGTTTAGCCTCTTCCCTCCTCTGATTGGCTCCGATGCTGTAGCTAGAATGCGTACTGGCTATGCTTACCTTGGGCCTTCTGGTTGGTTCGTCGAAAGACGCGGCTTTTATGGCTGATCTGGGTCGTTCTGGTTCTATTTGGATGACGTGTTCAGGTTCTGGTTCTGGTTGGCGTAGCGCTGCGTCGATGCGCATAGCTTCTGAGTAGGAGGGTACTAGGGCGCAGTTGCCCCTGATGGCTGCGAATAGTTCGAGGCTGTCTACGGTGGATGCGTGAGAGAGAGGGAGGGTGCGAGTGGGTCGGATGTTGGAGGTGGTGATCGCGGGGGCTTCCTCGGGGAGAGCCCAGGCGTAGTTGGTCGCGGTGACGGGAGGCAGCGTGTCTGAGAGGTGAGTATCGAGGTCCAGTTGACGACTGGGGTCGAGCTCGTAGTTTGTGCCGAAAATTTTTGTTATCTGAAACAAAAAAATGAAACATATTAATAGGGCACAAAATGATATGTCTTGATAGTTTTTAGTCATATAAACGCCCACACTTACAGTGTAATGAACATAAGCAGTGTTGCACTCAATGAGTATCCTAAGAGGCCACGAGAGCAGTAGGCAGGAAAGAGTCCAGAACAGGACTTGAGAAGAGTACCAGGGACATCGGTCTGCATCTCTGTGAAACAATAAGGTACCTATAAGTATGTATTTCTTTCATCTAAGTTACTTGCTCTAAGCCCAAGAGTTATAGATCTAAAATTATTTTTCAACCCTCCCGTTCAGACGTTTAAAAAGAGCAAGCAACTTTAAAAGACTAAACATTTAAAGATCTACGACTATACCTGATACAATTATACTTACCTATAAGCAACCATGTACTCCTTGAAGGAACTGACTCCTATGAGGTCTAGTCCTTCGCGCATTTCCATGAAGTCATCGAACCTCTCGTGCTCAGCAAAAAACCGGGATCTTTGGTCTTCAAATTCTAATTAATAAAATACCAAAAAATGTTTTTTAATAACATCGATATCGTGTTAAAGTAAACAACAGTACAGGAGAAAAATAATTCTTAAAGATTACCAATGTTATGAGTTACAAATACAATCAAAAGAAGGATAGAGTACCCAAATGCCACAGTTGCCGTAAACTTGCCCATTAATGAACGCTGTAGTTTTTTAATATAAATAAAAATATTGCTGGAAAATTCACACAGCAACATCGCCCATCTGTGCCCGTGGTAAGCTCGAAGCTTGTGTTACGGGTGCTAGATTACTAAACTAATATCATCATCACCCCTATTTAAGTTCCCACTGCTGGTTTCAGTCGACATTACAAATTACTTAATATATTATACTTACCACTTGCAGCTTCAATATTAGCGAAGGCAAAGCCCTTGCTGAAGCGGACCTTCGTGATGGGTGTCTTGGTGTCCAGCACCAGGTTTCTGGAAGCATCCCGCTGGCCGCAGCACGCGTGCGCGAACGACGTGCTGGCGCTGTGCGTGTTCACTCGCTCGTAGTACACCTGATGGGCCAGTGGATGTCGAAAGGTACAGATACAATCTAGTTTTGCTTAATTAACATACTATGGGTTACGAGTATCATCAACGGCGAATTAGAAATATAGAGTTAGTTTTAAAATTACGCACTCATTAGTTATATCTGACCCCATTAATAGGTATGACTTTTCCAATTTATTCCCATTTAGAACATCAGCAATTATCCAAATGGGAATAAATCGTTGCTCTTATGGTACCTATTTAATATTGGTCCTCTTAACGTAGTGGTCTTAAATTCAGTGCTGCAACTTGTAATATTGCGATAAAAAAGATTTGATTGGATAAATAAATAAATATTGCTGGACAATTCACAAAGCACCATCTAGCGTGGTAAGCCCGAAGCTTGTTTTTAATTGCACAGCATACACACGGAAAACACACACAGCTCATAGTTTTATCTCACACACCGTCAATATAGATCGAAGTAGTATTGGACTCAAATTCCAATCACGTAATGAAAACGTGCATCCACTCTAACCTCGGTGAAATTCCTGGAATGCATCCAATCACGAGCTACGAGTGTCGTGTGTGGAACTCTGCTTTAAAAGCAATGGCCCAGACTGAGTGCAACGATTTCAATCTATACCTCGCTGACAAAACCACAATTCTAGTATTATTGAGTTCTCTTTGGAAACTGTTACAATTTCGCTTTATCATGAAGTCCTTCCATAACTATGTGTTTGGTGTGTATAAACGCGCTAGCGTAATTTTTCACGAATATTGTATTTTCGAATAATACGGATATAAATATCCGGGTTTTGTTGTTTGTTGGTCAGTACTGATTTTAATAAATAATTGTCTAAGCTATTTTCAGCTATTTAAATCCAAATATGATGGATACCTACATTCCACAAGGAAGAAAATCTTTTTCCTTCTTCAGAAATCTAAGGAAAGCCCCTAAAAATAATATTCCCTCACATATTTTCCACGTAAAAGCTTCGGGAGAACCTAGTTATTGAATAAATAAAACCCCAAATTTGCGCGCACGGAACAAACTCTCAGCTCTATTCCCCGAAGTTGTATCTGAAGAATCCTTAAAAGCAGCTGCTGTAGGATAGCCTGTTCAATTCACGACAGTTGAAAAGAAATACAGAGTAAAACTAGGTATATGATACGAATAAACTTATGCCTTTGATTTTTTAAATAAATAATAATTTAGAGTACTTAATAGAGGAGTTACGAATAGAATGTTACTTGCGGCTAACCATTAAAAAGGCATTTCAAAAATGAGCTTGATTCTGCGACAATTTTTTTTTTCAATTGTTAAATAAGGAGATTTTTTCCAAGCAATTTATGTGAAGCATTCTAGCTTCCCACGCCAGATATTATATCTTTTATTATTGTATTTTATTGTGTTGATATATGTATAAATGAATGGAAATGGCGTGAAGTGTGAATCTTTCCTAAGAACGTTCAATCTAGCTTCAAGGAAACCTTTGCTGGGAACTTTTAACATCAATATGCATGCACCGGTCGATTCGCACTAAGGTCAGTGCCGCGCCCTGATGTAGACAAAGCAATTTGGTTTGCCAGCTTTTGTAACATGTTTTGTGAATGCTTTTGTTATACATAAGAAAACTAATATTTTTAGCGTTGACAGTTAAGGCGTAGATATGCGTGAATTTGGTAAATTTGGGTTCAGCAGAAACCATTTATTTCCTTGTTCTTTAACGGAATTGCTTTGAAAAAATTACACAATAATCTATGCCATATAAGGCATCATCTCTTGAGGCCGAAATTTTATTTTTTTTATTTTAAGTACCTGAAATAATAGTGTAAAATACCGTCTACTTTTTCAGCAAGAACCGTTTAAATCCTAATCTATTAATCATAAGATTTTTTAATTTTCATCACCATATAGAATAAAAGAATACCAATCATCTCCTGAGATTACTTTTTCGAAAAAAAATCCCAGCGATTTTTAACGAATTTTTTACGTAAAACGACACACGCAATGCGCGATCTTCCCCTTCGCGGGCCCTTCAATTCAGTGCGGGGCGAGACGTTGTGCTGGACGGACCTATGACAATTTTCTCCGTGCGCCGTACTAACTAATAATATTCTGTGCCGGAACCAATTTTATAAGTAGTTTGTCATTTATAACTAGCTGCCCCCGCGCGACTTCTGCTCGCCGTATACTTTTATTTGCAACTATGTATCTCCATACTAAATTTCATCCAAATCAAATTTTCTTGCGTAAGCATTATTATCTTTTCCTGCGGAAGCATGTATTTATCCGCGGAAGAAAGTCTATCGCCATATACTTTTATTTGCAACTATCTCAATACTAAATTTCATCTAAATCGAATTTTCCCGCGTAAGCATATATTTTCCCGCGGAAGCATGTATTTATCCGCGGTAAATAGTCTCTCGCCATATACTTTTATTTGCAACTATCTCCATACTAAATTTCATCTAAATCAAATTTTCCCGCGGAAACATGTATTTTTCCGCGGTAAAAAGTCTGTTCTTTCTCCCCTGAGAAAGATCTCTAAAGATTGTATGTGCCAAATTTCATCAAAATCGGTTGAGAGGTGCGGGAAAGCGTAACAGACAGACAGACAGAGTTACTTTCGCGTTTCAATTTTGTATATATTATTTGACGTGTAAAAATTTGACGCATTGCTTCAGATTACAATAATAGTGTCTATTGTATCACAGATCACCGAAACTAGATTACCGCATTAGAATACTTTTGTTCCGATTCAAACGCACCTAAATTGGAGGAAGATGCGGGTTGCAGGGACTGGAACAAAGGCGTTGTAGCAAATAGCATCATGTAGGTAGGTAGATATGTATTTATTTTTGGTATACACAAAACCTGTAGAACTTAAAAATTTAAAAATAATATTAGAAAAATTTATCACAAATAATTCATTTGACTGAGTGAGTAAGTAATAAACATATTATTTAAACGGTTTATGGATAACTTATTTATTTTTACATACAATAATACCGAGAGACCCGCTTATATACGTCGTCTATCATTTTTAACGATATCGATTAGAATTTACATCACTAACGTTACACGTGCTTTCGCCGAGAAGGACAACGAGTGCAATAAGCGCAATGCGGAAAAGAGACAAGTGAACATCCTTTGTACGAGTAGCCATTATTATGCTGACCTCTTCACTTGCGTTAGACTATAGAAACGTATATGAAGTTCACGGGTCTGACACTTGGTCGCAACTAAAGCCGTGTTTCGAGGCGGGGCTTTTCATAATGGTTGATTTAACCATATGTTTGGCGCGCGGTCGTCGCTTGTCATGCGGTATCTAGTGGGGTTTATCTATGATTGTAGGCTACACAACTAATTCTGGTTAGCGCTGCGCGTAATATTTTCGATATGCCAGCGCCACGCGGGGCACGCGGTCGCTGTTGTCAACACTCGTAGTCGTTTCTGCCGCGATTTTCACTGCATACTCGCTCTTAAGACGACCTTTGTATGTAAAACTCTACTAATAAATCTTATTAACCCAAATCAAAGTTAACATACCTCATAGAACATAAGTTTATTTGTTCTGTAATGATCGTGATAAAGTAAAACGATTATATTAAATATTTACCAAGAATCTTATTCTTCGAGGAGATTCATAAAAGACAGTCAACGCCGTATTGTGACAATATATTAGAAGTGGTTGGTCCACGACAGGTGAAGAATATAAGATTCACAGGTTGAGAGACTTTTTTGTAGTTACGAACAACGAAAAGGAGACGTGATTATTAAAGACAATTTTGTCAGACAGGTTTCTTTACTCTTTAGGGTTCCGTAATCAAACGAGGAACCTTTAAGTTTTAATTAGTTATTAATCTATCTGCGGTTTTGCGGAGAGGCTATTGAATCAAGGGGATGTAATTTTACTTGTGTATAACTACGCTGAGATAACTGAAATTTATTTACAAAACATTATTTTACTACATAGCTACATCTAATTAGCATATATTACATAGACAACACTCATAACGCCCGGATATCTGCAGATAGTAAATTAAACTATGTAGGTATAGTATATCGATTATAATTTATTCGATAACTTTATTAATAGCAATATAGTTAATTGAAATTACCTTATTAAATTGGTTAATAAATAAATATTGAGAATAGTAATGTAAGCTGTCACTAAGATTTCTGATCACATTATTGTGTCAAGATGCCAGTCATAATTTCGAGATATCCCTCCAATCTCTGAAAATAGCCGGCTATAAATATATATAACTTTTACAAGTTGTATTCAATCATCCGTGAAAGATCTTGTTAATTTGGGATTGTTCATCTGTTGTCGTCTTGGATTATTTCTGTTCTAGTAAACAAAATGATTGATTTTGTTGCTTTGAGTTATTTATAAACAAAGGAAATAATTAAATTCTTGGTGTTGTGGTTAAAGTTTGAAGTAATTACTCATTTAGGAAATACTTATCTAGCTTACTTACTAGATTACCTACCAATTTAAGAGTCCACATTGCGTAATGCTCCTTTATGGGACTCAAAAAGAGTCCGAAAATCATCCGAGTTTTACTTGAAATCAACCATTATTAGTTTAATTGTACTTGACCCTTAATGGGACGTGATATGTAGACTCAAAACAATTATCTCGAAGCGTTCCCTCACAAACAAGCTTAATCAATAGCAATCTATTTCACGTAGTAAATTGGTCGCAACTTGGCGGTTAGTTAAATATGGCGGTGGCTTTATCAATTTGATTATATTTAGCTGATTGCCACCGGTGTAATGTTGGATGGGCGTGGCAGAATGTCGAGTTGTTGTCATTAATCACCGGGAAAGTAGCAGATACTGTCTTAAACAAATACTGAGATTCTTGGCAAACAAAGTAGAGAATCATTTAGGCTTTCGTTACGGAAGTTGGGAACTTGATCGATTAACGATATAAAAATTGGGTGTTTTTGTTCAATGAATCAAGTTGACTGTGCGTCTGTTCAATATTTTCTAAGATTTCCAGTTTAATCCATAAAAATGAACTTTTTATGTATTTTTCTTTTATTTTGATGTTTACGCAGTAAATATTTGATTTACTGATTAGTGGTAAACATTGTGAATATTTTGATATTTTGTTACAGTTCTGCTATTTCTGAACTGTATAAAATAAATAAACCTTTATCTTGATGTTTATAGGCAACACGAACTTTAAGACCTATTACTTAGACTTCGACCAACTGTCTATAAACCTGGTATATATTGATCTATTTCAGTTCAGAGATAATGGAAGTAATAAAGGTTAAGTATGAACAAAGCCTTGTACAGATGCTTAGGCGGGCGGATTATGCGAAAAATATCTATTTTTTAACAGATTATTTTAGCCTTAATCTGATTCTAAGGGTAACTTTCGTAACTGTTATTTTAAAAAAATTGTATAATTACTGATAGAAATTTCATACTTATAGAACCATCACAGAATTTGCACAGCTCACGTAGTTCACTAAGTCCCAAACAAATGTTAGTTTTAGCGTATGATTTTGAAGTCAGCAGACTTGACTAATTGAAATGGATCAAATATACTCTAATTAATTATAATAGTTGGCATTGTTAGCGTTTTCAATATAAACAATATACTAAGACAAACCTTGATAGGTCTGTCAAAAATAATATATATAAATATTAACCATTGTCATTCTGTCAAAGCTACGGTCCACATGAAAGGCTTATTTTCGTGGGAAAATCCATAGTTATACGGGAAAAGATTCAGGGCGGTATAATGCTACATTATACTTTTACTAGTAAGACCTAATTTCACCACTCTCTGTTTGTTAGTTTAACATCCCATTAAGGAATTAACAGTCCATCAATATACGTAAACTGTCAGTCATTAAACATAACGGGATGTTAAACTAACAAACAGAGAGTGGTAAAATTAGGTCTAAAGGTATCTGGTTTATAATATAAATGCGATGTGATCTCGAGGCTGGTAGTTACCTGTGTGGTGGTGTAAGCGTCTCCGTTCCGGTATCGCGTGACCTGCCGCTTGCGCCGCACGTAATGGTAGCATATCGCCTTCCACCTGAAATAATCACACTTTACTATGGGAAATTACGCCGTGCCCTATTACAACGTGAATGAGTTAGAATATAAATTATTTTATGAATTGTTCATTATTTTTCTTATCAATTGATAGTTAAATTGTGAGATTCCTCCCAGTCAAATGTGTTTTATACATATTGCTTGAAGGTGATGTTAATGTAATAAGCATAACCTTTATTTGTGTTTCCACTGCTGGGACTCAGAAAATTGAAATTAAGCCCTCATTCAAGTTGGCTAAGTACGGGTTGGTGAATGTGACAAATCCTTCAAACTCTTCAAAGTTTTCAGAACATGCAGTTGCCTCACGATGTTTGCCTTTGTCGTTGAAGCGCATAAATTTTTCAACCTTTCGACCTTCAGAATGAAAGGCACTTTCTTCTAAAATAGTAAAAAAAAAGTTAAGTTTCTTCTTAAGGCGTAGATATATGTGAATTTGGTAAATTTGGGTTCAGCAGAAACCATTTATTTCCTTGTTCTTTAACGGAATTGCTTTGAAAAAATTACACAATAATCTATGCCATATAAGGCATTATCTCCTGAGGCCGAAATTTCATTTTTTTTATTTTAAGTACCTGAAATAATAGTGTAAAATACCGTCTAATTTTTCAGCAAGAACCGTTTAAATCCTAATCTATTAATCATAAGATTTTTTAATTTTCATCACCATATAGAATAAAAGAATACCAATCATTTCCTGAGCTTACTTTTTCGAAAAAAAATCCCAGCGATTTTTAACGAATTTTTTACGTAAAACGACACACGCAATGCGCGATCTTCCCCTTCGCGGGCCCTTCAATTCAGTGCGGGGCGAGACGTTGTGCTGAACGGACCTATGACAATTTTCTCCGTGCGCCGTACTAACTAATAATATTCTGTGGCGGAACCAATTTTATTATAGTTTGTCATTTAAAACTAGCTGCCCCCGCGCGACTTCTGCTCGCCGTATACTTTTATTTGCAACTATGTATCTCCATACTAAATTTCATCAAAATCAAATTTTCCCGCGTAAGCATTATTATCTTTTCCTGAGGAAGCATGTATTTTTCCGCGGTAGAAAGTCTCTCGCCATATACTTTTATTTGCAACTATCTCAATACTAAATTACATCCAAATCGAATTTTCCCGCGTAAGTATTATTATCTTTTCCCGCGGAAGCATGTATTTTTCCGCGGTAGAAAGTCTCTCGCCATATACTTTTATTTGCAACTATCTCAATACTAAATTTCATCCAAATCGAATTTTCCCGCGTAAGCATATATTTTCCCGCGGAAACATGTATTTTTCAGCGGTAAAAAGTCTGTTCTTTCTCAGGGTCTAAAGATTGTATGTGCAAAATTTCATCAAAATCGGTTAAGAGGTGCGGGAAAGCGTAACAGACAGACAGACAGAGTTACTATCGCATTTCAATTTTGTATATATTATTTGACGTGTAAAAATTTGACGCATTGCTTCAGATTACAATAATAGTGTCTATTGTATGCACAGATCTCCCAAACTAGATTACATTAAAAAACAGAATACTTTTGTTCCGATTCAAACGTACCTAAATTGGAGGAAGATGCGGATTGCGGGGACTGGAACAAAGGCGTTGTAGCAAATAGCATCATGTAGGTAGGTAGATATGTATTTATTTTTGGTATACACAAAACCTGTAGAACTTAAAAATTTAAAAATAATATTAGAAAAATTTATCACAAATAATTCATTTGACTGAGTGAGTAAGTAATAAACATATTTAAACGGTTTATGGATAACTTATTTATTTTTACATACAATAATACCGAGAGACCCGCTTATATACGTCGTCTATCATTTTTAACGATATCGATTAGAATTTACATCACTAACGTTACACGTGCTTTCGCCGAGAAGGACAACGAGTGCAATAAGCGCAATGCGGAAAAGAGACAAGTGAACATCAATAGCCATTATATGCTGACCTCTTCACTTGCGTAAGACTATAGAAACGTATATGAAGTTCACGGGTCTGACACTTGGTCGCAACTAAAGCCGTGTTTAGAGGCGGGGCTTTTCATAATGGTTGATTTAACCATATGTTTGGCGCGCGGTCGTCGCTTGTCATGCGGTATCTAGTGGGGTTTATCTATGATTGTAGGCTACACAACTAATTCTGGTTAGCGCTGCGCGTAATATTTTCGATACGCCAGCGCCACGCGGGGCACGCGGTCGCTGTTGTCAACTCTCGTAGTCGTTTCTGCCGCGATTTTCACTGCCTACTCGCTCTTAAGTGTCATCTACATGCTAACGACTTTGTAGGGTATAAAGAAACATCTATTGTTTGTATAACGTTGTTTACCGTAGCCTTGTATAAAATGTTTATATTTTCTCATATTTGGTTAGGTTGAAATAGATGAGCTGGTATTGAATTTTAAATAAGATTTACTTAACCCTTTCAAACATTAAGGTTTCATGAAAAATACACATGACCTTTTTATTAACATAAAATTGTTCACATAACTATTAACAATTAGAACAGTTCGAAAATAAATCAGATTTGTAATTTAATAAAAACAATCTTCCCTTATTAACATTTTAAATTTACTAGCTATTAAAATTTCATGCTTAAAAACATAAGGCAGAAGCAATGCGTTCTAATGTCCAAAAACATCCCTTGCAAGTTGAAAGAAATTATCCCTTAATACCTTATTCAAAGGAAAAAAAATAAGTTGGTCAAGCCGAATGACCCGCGCCACAGAAATAGCCATCATAAAGATTAACGACGTGATTTTATAACGCGGGTCAGCGGCCGGGCCCGTGTAACGAACTGAAACTTGCTTTCACCACTCGTAAACTTTTATGAAACATCCTAATGTCTGCGTAAGAAAACATTTTTTTTCCATCAACTGTTTTTTGGGCAGTTATTGACACGTTGGATTTGATTTGTATCAACATTTTCATTGTTATTAGAGTTAAATATTTGTGGTCTGTAGATATTATAAGAATGGAAAAATAATTTAATTCTAAATTATTAATAAATTTAAAGTTACAATAAGATCGAGAATTAAGAAACATATAAAGAAAAAATACGACACCGGCGTTACTCGAAGCGGCGTTATTACAAAACGCATCGTTGCGAATATTGCTAAATACAGTGCAAATCAACAATTTCAACAGTTGGTTCACATCTTGTAGTTACAAATTACTAACATTCAAACTATGAAGATAACATTAAAATTAACATTAATTACCAAGCCCAATTATTAAGTTCCTCTGAAACGAATCTTCCTAAAAGCTTCCTTAAGTTTAGCGCCAAATTTCGCAAAACGTTTGGCAGTTAACATCTACGGCGTAGCTCCTTTGCTACTTTAGCCGTAGCAGGTCTACGGCGTAGACATTACAAACTAGTGCTACAGTGCCACTATTCTCTAGTTAAGGCTAGTTAATGAGAATTTGATGCTCACTTGGCAGATAAAAGGTTCTTTCTACTCGCAGGTATTCCACGAATTTCTCACAAAGAGAAAGATATAATTTGTTCACGAGCGTTCACTTTCAAGTTTATAAGTCTCAAAGGACGTATTTTTAGTTAGAACTTTCTTCGTTTCTTCAAAGTGGATTGTTATTTTTTAATTTGGCAATATAATTCTACACGTTAAGGTTAATGACCTTAGTTTTTCCAAAATTATTTTTTAGGTATTAGGGTTCTTACCACACACGAGGCTCCGCGGTCCTCATAGCATTGACCCTGGCGCTGACAGCGGCGACATCTGCGCGCCGTGCCAGCTGTATCCGCGCGGTGCTGTGGTAGCACTCCACTAAATACACGAGGTACAGCAGCAGCACGAACGCGATAGGTATGTACGCATAACCAACGTCGCACGGGGACTCGCGGACTGTCCGCTTGATGGGGTGCCTGAGGGAGTAGAAACTGATTTATTTGTTAGCAGTTTTATTACAAATATTACCCGTTTAAATATTGCTGTGAATAATCGATTCATAACCATGTTTTGCCTTATAATAGTACCATCTCTTTTCACAAGTATTGTGAAACCGATTAGGGATTTGAATACCAAAGACGGCGGCAGCGACGATCTGTACAATTAACAAACTTACTATGACCACCAATACATATAATGAGCTCTCCTTATAAGACTTTTTCCTAGTTCATTATCATCATCAAATTGTAAATTTATCGCCTTTCATTTGTAAAGCTTTTTATTGTATATAAAGTTTTTGTAAAAAGTATCGTTAGGAAACTACCGCAAGAAATGCGACCAAGAGCAAGGGTTCTTTGACCGACCAAGACCCTTATTTCAGCAATTTTAAATAAAAGTGGCCAAGTGCGAGTCGGACTCGCCCATGTAGGCTTCCGTAGCAATTATTATATGAAATAGTTTATGACGTATTATAAAAAAACTATTTGATAGATTTCGTTCAAACCAATTTTCGTTGTTAGTTTTTATGGTTATGTACAACATATATTTTTTCTAGATTTATCATCCTCTTATTTTAGAAATTGGAGGGGGGGGGGGGGGGACACTCTGTTTTCTACTTTGGAAGAGTCTCACGTCCAAACTATTAAGTTTAGAATTAAATGGTGTTAGAAACCTTTAGATGATTTTTGAAGACCTATTCATAGATACCCCACACGTATGGGTTTGATTAAAAAAAAGTTTTTAAGTTTCAGTCCTATGTATGGGGACCCCCAAATTTAATTAAGTTTTTTTAATTTTTTTTATGAAATCTTAGTGCGGTTCACGGAATACATATACTTATCAAGTTTTAGCTTTATAGCTCTTATAGTTTCGGAGAAAAACGGCTGTGACATACGGACGGACGGACGGACGGACGGACGGACGGACGGACGGACGGACGGACATGACGAATCTATAAGGGTTCCGTTTTTGCCATTTGGCTACGGAACCCTAAAAAGATGAATTGTGAACTAGTATTGTGAAATCTTTAATCAAGTAAAGCGGGCGCCATGTTTCTATCCTTGAGTTGAAACATACGGATTGCATTTGAATATGTTTGCATATGCATTGTTATTCATATGCAGTTGGTAGTCCATATTCAGTGCTCAATCTAAACTATATAAACACAACGTAATGACATGGAAAAACACAAATAAACGTAAGCGACTAACTAAATGGTATCACGGTGATCTTTATAAACTCTGATATTATCTTATGACGATTCAAGATTTTTACTATTACCTTGAAAACATCGTTATAGATTAATCAAACAATTAACTATTGATCGTTCGTATCAATGTGACCTGAATTTGACCATCAACTATAAATACAAAGGTTTAATTAATTTCAGTGCTTTTCTGTTGGAAATAAAATGTTTATTGTACAAAGCAATAATGGCGCGCCCTACATTTTGGCGACATGAACTTTATTTGATTACATTTGCTTTTAATTTATGCTTTGGACAGTTTTCTACTTTTTAAATATTGTACGAGTAGGTACATAATTCTTATTAAATATTGTACGAGGAGTAGTATCGCTTAGATTATATTTGTTACTGAGCAAGTATTTCCTCGCGTTATACGTGTTCTCCCGCGGGAAAAGGATATCCATCCGCGATAAAATTAAGCCTTTATTGCTTGCTGGTGTTGTAGGCGCTTGAAATAACTTATTATTAGTTTCAGCTTCAGAGATTTTCCCGCGAGTAAAGTGTATTTTCTGCCATAAAATAGGTGATTTCTGTAATATTTAACAACCACTTCGATTTATCATTTTAACCCGAGCGTATAAGAAATTTCTATTAAGAAATTAATGAACTTTTGTATGACTTTCAAATACTGAAACTAGTTTGGAGGTTAACTTTTTATTTGAATTTTATAGTGATTAACTGACTTATACTTTCTTAATACTAGAAAATGATATAGGAAAATTTACAAAATCACTCCCACTCAAGGAAAACCAAGGTTACATTGTGATCTTGTATTTATTGTACATAATTTTCTAATAGATATTGTTTACAACCAGCGAGGACGTAAACTCTTACAAACACGGGGTCGTGATCCGTGTACTTGCAGTGTTTGATCCTGAAGAAGTCCCACGTTTTAGAACGAAACTGTTGACCAAAAATTCAACGAAGAAGGTTCGTGGATTGCCCATTTATCTCAATATGAATAATAAACAGTTAAATAATCGTACAGAGTTTTGAAACGTGTTAAAAAACTCACTTGCTGAAGTCGATTAGGTCCCTATCAATCTCCGCGGTGTTGCACCACACCACGGAGCCGAGGCAGCCCGTGATCATCAGCGTCAGGGTGAAGCACTTCCAGTTCCCCTCCCTCCTTAGCACACCTCCCAAACTCTGCTGGCGAGGGTGCTGTAACAATTACATTATTTATTAGCAATTATTACAATACAATACAAAACACTTTATTGCACACCAAAAAAAACAAACAAACAAAAATAACAATTACAACAAAAGAAACAAGTACAATGGGCGGCCTTATCGCTAAAGAGCGATCTCTTCCAGGCAACGTTTGGATGGAAAGACAGTAAAGAAATAAAAATAATTACGGGTGTACGAATACATAGAAAAAATATAATATAATACATAATATGAGAAAGAATACAAATAATACAATACACTAATGAAATTATTATTATTAGCCTGCACTGTCCCACTGCAGTGCAAAGGCCTCCCTTCCCTCCGCTGCGACAGGCCATGATATTATATCATTAGCAATATTAATTTGAATTAAAACTAGCGTGGAATGTTTGTCTCAAGCCCCATAGGTACAGTCGGCCAAGAAAGTGGTCTACCAGTTTTGACAAAAAATTCTGTGCGATGTAATATGATCGATATGGTTGACTTTTCTAACATAATTTAACGTACAAACGAATCTCAACCTTGGGTGACCACATTTTTTGCTGACTGTACATTATGGGGCTTGAGACATAATAGTATTACCTATTTACTTCACAATATGTCTGTATAATATTTATCTGTTTTAACCTGTTCTTTAATTTTATTGATGTCATGGAAATATCGTTTTCTTACAAAATATACCTAGTCTTTTCACGTTATCTTTTAATCCGTTTGAGTTTTGGTATATCTCCATGAAGAAACATCCCCATCGTATTTTTGTGGCATCACAAGGTGTGGATAAAACCATTGGAAGTCTTGTCGAATTTCCCTAAGTCTACCTACCTCTTTTACCTAATTCTGATATAATCCGTTCAGAGGAGGCTTTTAAGGTAATAGCATTTAAGTCAACTAACCTTTGATGTTTTTTTATAAAAAGATTAGCTTTCCGCCCGCGGTTTCGCCCGCATTATGTTAGATTTTCCCGGTAAAAAGTACCCTATGTCCTTCTCCCGGTTCTAAGCTGCCTCCCCACCAAGTTTCAGCCAAATCGGTTGGGCCGTGCTCGAGGTATAAGTGAAGTAACTAACACGACTTTCTTTTATATTGTATAGATAATTATAAGTCTATGGGTACCATATTATTTCAAACTTAAGTATGCTAAGTCTAGCCCAATTTTTGAAAGATGCTATTAGTAATGACCACCTCATTACTAATTGTAAATTAATTCTTATTCAGTTGATATTTTTCCTTATTTAAAATCTGGCATAAACATATTAGTAATATATTTTATCAATAGTTTTTAAAGTTTTCGTTGTCTGACTTCTCGAGGAACTTATAAACTATGCTTACAGGTCAAGGCATATTGTTTCATATACTTTTCTAGAACATTCCGTCCAATCCATTTGAAACGTAGGATGCATTCAGACTAATGTAGAATTGATGGCATCATGGAACAATGGGTATTTGTCGGCGCTCGCATTGTGCAGCACCGCACTCGCTTTGTTGTCCGGATCACGGGAAATACGGAGTTCCAGACCTTTCTGCCAAAACGTATGTGTACTGTAACTATTTATATGGAAATTGGGGCTTATGCAAAATAGTATTTTATGCAATGTAGCACTCTATTTTACATTTCTAAGAGTAGGTATTTATTCAAAATGAAAGAGGTATTTTTGATTTTAATTAAAAGTAGCTTTCTATAAAATACTAGTTGACCCGCCCGCGGCTTCGCCCGCTTTATTTATATGTTGTGTAAAGAATATTTATCTTTCAATACAAACAAAGTAAAATTGTAAAATCTTGTTAAAAACCTAAAACGCAATTATAACGTTTTTCGGTCATAACTCAGTGACAGAAAAAATGATTCAAACTTCTATCAGGTTAAGTAAACTGTATGTACCTACCTAAATGCTAATATTCCCGAAAATAAATTATCAATAGATCTCTTGGCGCATTAAATCAAAGATCCAGGTGCCCACTCATATTTCATGAATGTGTCGGAATATACAGCGAACCCAACCCAAGTATCCACCCTCTCTATTTACATTGACCTAATAACTTTACCCAGGAAACCCTTTGAGGTTCGATCAAATATTTTTTCGACCGAATGAAAGGTTTTGTCGAAAAAAAAAACGTTATATTTCTTTGTTGACGCCGTAAGGTACGCACGGAAACAGTTATGAAACTTTTAATGGAAAATGTTGAACATACAATCTATTATCATATCATCCATGAAGATTATAACTTTCGGAGACCAATATTTCAGCTTATATTACACAACATTCAACTCAAAGCTCAAAGGAATATTTTCAAGAAGATATGAAAAAGAACTGGATTTAATATAACTGATATTTGAGATTAAATATTTATAATATGGATCCAATAATCTCGGAGTAGAAAAAAATATATTAGTTCTATGCTATACGTTCATATTGGTTGGTACTTTGGCAAATCTTTCAAGAAATTCTGATTATTGTTTGAGTTCTTTTGAGGACACCAACCAAGAGGGTTATTGTCTCTCTGTTTGAAATTTGTTCAAATGAAAAATGTGTTCTTAATTTAAACCCTTTGTTAGTTTAAAATCAGAATCAAAATCAGGATGTATAAACTATTTAAAGGCAAATGTGTGTCCCAGCTGGTATCAAAGGTCGGATTAGTCGACGTCAATCAAATTAGCTGTCTGATTGTTTGGGAACACTGGCCTGTATGCAGATTGCGTTGATTGTGTTACCAAAGGCTTTCTGTACAAAGAGTATTTAGTCAACTTTGTAATTACTCGTAATATTGTAACTAGCAGGTTTGATACTAACAAGTTTTCCCCTTTTATGTATAATTATAAGAAACTACCTGCATATTATTAGCTTACCACGGGTCTAGATGTTGCTGTGAGAATTGACCAACAATATTTATTTATTTACTACTTAACAATATTTTTGTTTTCTATTTATGTTCAAGCTTGTTTTTCAGGTTTCAATCGAATGAAACCGATCGACAAAGCATTTGGATCTCGTTTATTTTAGAACGGTTTTTAATTGGAGTGCGGCAGTACAGTATTGTAGAACATCGAAATTGTATAACCGCTAGCATAACTCGATAAAAAGAATAGAAACATGGAATAAACGAAGCAAGGATGCATTAATCAAGGGGTTAAAATTATAACTAATGCAGTATTATAAGCGCCAAGGTATGTAAGAATGGATTCTTAATAACTTTCATCCTAGGAAGTTGGCAGACGTGGTAGAAGCATACAACATACTTGATGAAGAGCTGTTACCGCAGCCTGTGGCCTGTAGCATCAAATATATTACCTGCGTGCTGTCGAACCTATAAGATGCATCACGTAACCTTTTTGAATAAAACTCTATAGTCCTTTGGAAAGACCTCTGAAGGAAGATCCTGCCAACCTGAGTGTTCGTAGTAGGATTCTGTGCACCTAAGGGGCCGTCCATTAATCACGTGAGGCTCAAAAGGGGGGGTAGGGGGTACGGAAAACATCACGAAACATCACGAGGGGGGAGGGGGGGTCTCGTTAGACATCACGTGTATTAATTTTATTTATTTTTTGCCAAAAAGCGCTATTTCTGCTGAGAATGCCTTATGACCTGTATTGCCCTAGCCTGCAGAAGGATCGTAAGTTTCTTATGGAAAGAATATGTCAGCAGTGTGGGCAGTACTTCTGCACTAAAAAAAAGAGCAAAAGAGTGCCATGGGCACCATACTGCCCACGAAACTGAAACTGTTCGACCCACGCGTATCCTCACGCTACGAGGGAGGTTCTCTGCGTAGTGCGCGAGGATGATGGTAACGAGTGGCTTGACGAAACCGAAGTTAATATGTCACAAACCTCTTTGCCAATAACAACTGCTAGTGAAGAAGAAGCTTTACCAGTTGTAACCTTAAATGAAAGTCTTGCAAACTCCGTGGGACGAAGACAACATTAATTAATTAATCATTAATTTTATTGCAAATACATTATTTAAAAAATGTTTTATGTTAAATGTTTTTCGAATCAAAACTCAATTTTTTAAATATTTTTTTCCAGTCAAAAATAGCCTTTATTTAGACTTCCAAAAAAATACACGTGATCCAGGGGGGGAGGGGGGGTGTTGGTCCCAAACCTCACCAAACATCACCATGGGGGAGGGGGGGGTCAAAAAATGAGAAAAACGACCTCACGTGATTAATGGACGGCCCCTAACTATCCTCGAAATATTTCCCAAAAATCTTTTGTTTTTACTCTTTGTCAAGAAAATAGACCTCCAGCAAACATCTGCAAACTGGAGATCTCAGTTGTATAACAACAGTCAACTATGCAAAGTTGAAATCTAATTCACTTCCATCATGGGCTCTCACTCAAATTGATGGAATTCCCGGCCCAATAATGCTGCTAGAGTATGACAAACTCCTTGCTATTTAAATAATATAAAATATTTCATTTCACTTGATCTGAATGATTTGCTTAGGTACAGTCAATATGTTAATTAAATGTGTTTATGACATAGTTGTTTGACTTTAAATTAAATTATTGATTTCACTTATTTTATAAGTTACAGTATACAGTAGACAGAGATTTCTACAATAAAACCCTTTGAGTTTTTTAGATTATAACCTTAGAGCTATATTTGACAGTATGCTATACGTAGAAAAAAGTAGATATAACAATTAAAGATTTACAGAAAAACTGTTTTAATAAATTATGAACGTCAAAACTCATCCTGCAAACTATCGAGATCTTGTATAAAAGCAGCTGGTAGCCAACTATGCAACGTTGAAATTCAATTCACTTCAGTTCAGCCTCTGACGGAGCGAAGTTAAGCTAGAATTGATGGAATCCATCTCGATAATGCAGCTATAGGATCAGCAAATTGATAAGAATCGCGGGCGCGGTATTATTATGTTTACGAAGTGGTTTAATCTTCAATCAGACAAATGGTACTTAGCTGACCAATTTTATAGGAGTTTTATCGTGTCTTGTATATCTCTTAGTCATGTTTAATCCAGAAAGTGAACTAATAAATAAATACATAATAAACTTTTATAAATCAATTCTTTAAGTGCGCGGCTTACGAGTATAAAGATAAATTTTAATACTCTGCTATTAATAAGTATTTCAACCTTATTAACGAAAACTCATGTTAATAAACCACAAAAAAAACTTCGTTGACCAAAAAGTATAAAAATGCCCCAGATAAAATGTCCTAACAAAACCCGAGAAGTTTTCAATTTACGTCTCAGTTTTCGTAAAAGTCCGAATCATAACGATCCTAAAAACTTTCCCTTTTGTTCCCCTGTCAAGAGAAATAAGACTTTCGTGTTAGCAAATAAGGTTACGGATTAGATTCCCCAAGCGCGTAGGATAAATAATTTCGTTCGGTATTCACGTAGGATCACATAACAAATAAAATCCTTCTCTCAGAATACTCATTCCATTATTTTTTACTGCAGCTTGAGTGCCTACAAATTATTAAGAACTTTTAGGAATTCTTCAATTTATTCCATGTTGAGATAATATGATTTGGAAAATTCGGTGATAATGTTTTATGGCATAAATCTTTTAAGAGAACCTAAACATAGTTTTTTCAATCACATTATGTTTTGCAGTGCATTTTAACTTTGTGTGCAAGGTGCTAGCGATTTAGTATATTATATGAAAATTTATGACCTACATAATATGATTCCTTATTGTTAGGATTTTCATGAAGTGCTAAAATAATGAACTGAAGAGCTTAAATAAAGCAGCTTTTAAGCTTCATTGTTTCTTAAATTGGCGAGACAATAAAATGGGTTGGATTCGTGTTGGATCGAACAATGGAACAATAGCGGACTAAACAATATCTTTCATAAACCAACAGTAACTCATTGTTTTAAGGTCATGAAATTTCTTTTTAAGTATAAGGACTCACGTTTGAAGAAATCGGAGGGGTGTAAGAAGATCAATAGGTCAATGATCTCAAGAGCTTTTTTTCTGGTAACAAATTTACATATAGAACAAAAATAATTAGGTACTTAAAAGGTATTAAAACCGAGAATCAAACCATTTTGATTTTCTGCTCAACTTTTAGCGGAAGTGGAATTTTCCCAAAATAAGGGGTCTCACTTCAGAGATCTCACTTTACCGGATGGACATATTTGGTCCCGGTTATTCGGCGGTCTTCGACCGACCTTTGTTGTCGTAGTTGCGTGCGGGTTTTCACCAGTGCAAAATGTTTCAGAATAGTCTTGACTTTGCGGTCTACTTTTAAGTCTTCTGAAATATTTTTACCTTCACTGACCATGGAGTTTGCAACAAACTCATTTTCATATCTCCCACCACTAATGTAGTTAAGCACGTGGTGGTACAAACTTTTAAATATAAATCAGTCTAATTAAACATAACTCCCATAAGTAAAGTTGAACGTCACATCACGAAACGTAAACCCAATTATAAATTCAATTCCAGATCGGTCGGAACAGAAGTTCATACTTTCAAAGACACGAGCACTCAGAAAAAGTTTGCAGATCCTCAACTCATCGGATTATGAGGCAATCTGGGGCGGCTTGTCACAAACTTTAATTAGCCCCGCCATCTGCCACCAGCTTACAGATGACATACGGCTCTCTGTAAACTACAATACAGCCTATTTTACAATGGTTTACATATCAATACGGCTGGCTTACTGAACCTATTACTATTTGATTTATAAGTCACAAAGCTAACGTTTATACAAAGGCTGTGTGTGTTCTGGAGATAGCCTTTATGAAAGTAAGTCCACAATTTTTCAACAACGTTTTCAAGATATTTCCGTTTCAATCCTGCCATATCTCAACTACGATTTACATTTGTAGCTCGAAAAGTTTAAGAATATGGCTGTGATTATATTAAGGTCACCCTCATCCTTATCATTTAATACAGAGCTTGACTAAAATAGCAAGTAAAATTAGGCCTCACTAATATTTCAAGTAGAATCTAAATTTGGTATGATCAATTCAGCATACCAAATTCTAACATTACCTTTCGTTGAAAATAAATATTCATAAACAAGTATAAGTACATAAAAAGTAAAGTTACGTTGTAGGACCCAAAGGTTGCAAGAACGCAGGGCCGTCAGAATGACTCATAAACATTTCATGGAAAATGCGAATCACAATCACCCCATCTGGCATTTTCCTTATTTTTCTGCGCATTATGCTGGAATCACCCTTTACAACCCATCGTACTATAAAGTACCCAAATAACAGATCATAAAGGTGAATTTACTGAGCAAACCTGAGTTGCCAGACGACCAATAGCTTAGGCATAAGCCCTCCAGAAGGGTTGCTTCAAACATTTTCCCACAGATTGCGACCAAAAATACACTATTGAGGACTGTAAAGTAATAGGATTTGAAGCAAGGGTCTTGTACTTAGTACAACTGTACTTGTGGAAGTACATATAGTAGCATTTAAACATGGAATACATGTAGGTTGTAGAGTTTCGGGTTGCACCCAGCCTGACACGGAGAAAACATAGACTAGAGTTACAGCTTCGGTCCAGAATAGCAATCGTAGTTTAGCAACTTGTGGTGTTCTCAGTGATTACAAATAGATCCGAAACGTGGTGCTTCATAATACACCTCTTTAATAGGTTCAGAATATTGTTTTTTTTTTAAGTAAACGTACAGAAAGCATACTGTAAAGATACTGTTAGTTTATAGTACAGTTAAAAAAGTGGTTTTTCAGAAACGTTAATACCATCTTAAATCAACTAGCACGGTATATTGTGCTTCCCAGCTATTTTAATGAAGTTTTGTAATGTCATCTCAACAAAATTTACATAAGCATTTGTGGAGCGATCCCAAGTTTACCTACTGATTACACTGCGTCATTCCGTGTGGCTAATGCCGCTTAAATGGCAGGGGTCTGAAGCTCGTAGACCCCCGAATAGATGAATAAGTCCGGCTGGGTTAATGTGGGGACTAATTTTCATTGTTATTTTATTGCCTTTACTTCGCTAGTTTGGGGAAGGACTGCAAACAACAAGCCTCAATGACGTAAAACTCCTTTAAGTTTGTGTGCTGTGTAAGGAAAACATTATGTTTGCCCCGCGAAAAATGACGGGGTGTTTTATAAGATGGAAGTATCTGTGCGTGTGTCTGTCTGTATAAGGCAATGGTGTATTAATTATCTGCATGTTTAATAAAAATCGATTAAGCCGTTGCTGGTAAAAGTTGTGATTTATTTTTTCAGTTATTAACTATGTAATTCATCGAACAATATTAAACTAAACTTTTGGATTATTAGGTATAGCTAATATTAGTGTGATATTTCATTATTTATGTACCTAACTAGTTTAAGGGTAGAGTACCACCATCCATCGCTTGAATATTTAAATAATTTTAATTGATTGTAAAATATGTGTTTTGTTCATTTTCCTACAGAGTATTAAGAAAATTACCAGTTATTAAATCATTTTCTTTCTTCGTCTAATATCCCTTGGGTCTTTTGGAATTTTCAGAAGCTCAATTCTTAAAGTTAAGTTCGTGATAAGTTATTCAAACAAGGCCCTCAGGAAAGATAAATAGTGCTTCCACTGAAGGCAAATAATTGCCCGTTATAAATGAGTTTTGCTAGGCTCAGTTGTATATTTACGTCACGTCTTCGGAAGTGAGATCGATTTTTGGGAACCTTGTAGGTGGTAGATTTTTTGAAAATGATATGTCGTTTGCAAACTCTTCGATTCTATTATTCAAAACAATATGCTCAAAATTATACTACATTTATCTTGCAAGAGCACAAAGTCAAAATCGTTAAAGTGTTAAAGATGTTACTACGACGATGAATACTACGACTACTCGTATATAAAAACCAAAAGCACCTCGGCCCAGCCGTTCTTGAGTTATAAAATAACAACGAAAAGTGTTTTTGATTTTTATATATCAGGTATATAAGTAAATTAATAAAAAAAACAAAGGTTTATAACCATTACTATTATTTAATTAAAAGATTTTTTCGTGTGAATTGTCCAGTAATAAAACAGTATTTGTTATTATGGACCTATTAAAAATGCTGAACTATTTATGTTATATTTCTGTGTCAAATCAATTGAGAAGATATTTCAATCGGTACAGATGGTAATTAGTGTGTTTCCTGTATACAAAGCCGACATGAAAAAAGCTTATCCTATGAAAGCTTTCCCCAGAATTACTTTATCCGACATAATTGCAAAGGATTTTCCGCAAGGTGACTTTGTTTATGGCTAGAGGCGAAAGTTTTCATGCTCTATTGGTCTTTTCTTTATGGATCAATAACCGTTGAATAATATAAGTAAGCAGTAAAAGAGTTTTATTGCCGAATGAGTTTTTATGGATTCTTTATATTGGGTACTTATCTGAACAGTTAAGATTTTTTTGTAAATCTGTATTTAGTTAACTAGAGGTACCTATATTCAAACTTTCTACTTATTTTCGTAATAGTATACAGTAACTCTTATTAAATGTCTTTTTTGTTAGTCTTGCAATACAGTTTTGTAATGGGTACTATTATATATGTATAATTTGGATTTTCACAACACCTTCGCCGTAAGACTCCAACTCACATTTATCGAATACCTTTATATTTATATTTCCATTAATAATCCTTTCGGTGTTTGACATACGAGTCTTTGTATCACCTACACTTTACGACAGAATACCTTTTCCAATTTCATGGATATTAATCGTTAAGAATGTCGTGAACTGGGGTCAAATCGAGACAAAATGCTAAGTGTGCTTTCCTGAAGCTGTCTGTTCTTCAAATTGTGTTACGAAAATAGCTTTATGTAAACGTGTTTTATCTTTCATCCTTGAAGGTTTGAAAAATGCTTCCGTCTTGAGCCAGGCTTGCGTAGCTTCCGTTCTGTCGTAAATTTGGGAAATTTTGTCATTTTACGTATAGTAATTTTTAAGTATAATAATGTCCGTTAATATGATAATAAATCGAATGATAGTAAGAATATTCTGAAATATACGTACGTAATATTTATAAATTAAAATTTGTAAATATAAAGATCTATCACTGTGACCAGGGTGGAGGAGTGTATAATTATAATTAATAACACTAGCGCAAATAGCACAAAATTCAAAGATTATGCCGTAATTACTTGCTAAAATTAAAATAAACACAGTAGAATACCCAAACTGAAAGAGCAAGACCGCCCCGACACATTAACCCTATACAAAACATAACGTTCTTGCATACACAAAAGAATTAGCCCAGAATCAAAGGACTGAATTCCTTTGTACGTTAATGTAGGTTCCTTTTATCGTGTTCGCTAGTTCGCCCCCCGACATTATCTGTATGAATATTTTACTGACAAAGGCAGCTAGATAATCAAAAGTTAATTTTATTGTTAAAGCAAAGATTAACAAAGTTTGGGATTTAATATTATTTACTACGACTACGATAAAGTTTGATACTTTATTGATAAATATAGTTATAGATTCAACATTGAAATGAATTAAACGTCTGACTTAACCCCTTATTCGAAGTGAAAGCAATTTAGATAAGTAACCAACTAACAGACTATCTTTGCGTTCAAACAGACAGACAGTGCGATCATTATAACTACAGAGCCAGCAGAAAATCTAATTCCACGTCTCGTCGTGGCATTAATAGAGTTACTGGATTGGAATAAACATCACTTCGAGTCGAGAGAAGTTTTACCTTTGAACGTCTGTGGTAAGTCTTTCACCGCCCGAGTCCATTGTGTCTGTAGTTTCGATACAACTACTGAAGCATTGGATTCAATACAGACAGATAAGTATTAGTAATATAACTGTAGAATAGGAGTAGGTTTATATTTGTGGCATTTTGCCGTGGAATTACTTAAGTTTAGGTTTTGATCTTATTACTAAGCTAGGTCGAGAGCTGAAGAAGTTTTGAAAAGCTTTAATGTATGAGCACGTTTAGTACCTAATTTGTGATTAAAATTTATTATTTAAATGCATTCCATCTCAATAATTTAATAATGTTGTTCATTAAAAACTAAAAATAACATTGAATATTTTGTATATTCAGGAACGTAGCTATCGTATTACAAATTGAAATTATAATATAATTTAAATTTGTCGAGTTACTATAAAGTAAATAAATGAATCATTGAATCTTTGGTCAGTAGATACAGAGATACAGTGGTAAAAGATTGTTCGTATGAAAAGCCTGGCAGAAAACAGCTGCCCTGTTTATTTGCACATATATTTATAATACAAGGCTTTACTCCAATCTTGACCTTGTGTACTGACGCAGCAATGGAGGCATTTCTATTTTCAGTACGAATGCATACGTTTTATGTAGGATTGGGGAAATGTTTTAACATTGTTGCGGGTCTGAATATATATTGTTAATAATACAATTATTATTATTAAAATGTTAGAAATTGAGTGGTATATTTTTTCTTTGCAAAATGTTAAGTAGAATTTCAAAAGAAAATTATCTTAACCCAAGTGTATCCGAAGATTGATTTAATTTTTTATATCACAGATGTACCTACTATTTAGTATTTGATTTGCAATAAACCCCTACTAACAACTATACATCAAAAGCGCTACCGTAACAACTATTTAGTAATTTTTCTTTTAGTTAACAATATAAAGTGATGTGACAAGTTTCAAACCTAGAACTTCGGTTAGCGTGACCCAAAATAGTTGGAAACACGTAGTTAGGAAGGTTTTGAATAAGAGCGGTCGGTCCAACTTAGATGGTCGCTTAGTTTCCTCTTTCAAATCCGCATTAAGGTCATTTCTGCTCTTCTCTTTCCTTCAATTGAATCATCAGAAAAATAGAACAAGATTTGTTTATTTGAGAAATATATGATTTTACTCAAATTTTGTCTATTTATAAACGGAATATGCACAGGTTACCTACAAGTCAAGTTATTCTCCGGTATTTGGAGACTAATAACAGCGATAGCGGAAAAACATGTTTCGCTTTCAAGGAACAATTATTTCGGAACAACGTAAACAGGAAAGCTATGTAGGTTCTTTACCGACATTATATAATACAGCAAAGTGTGTACAAACTAAAGGCCTTCGCCTTAAAAAGCTGTCATGGGGGTAAATAGTCCTATCTAAAAATAATTCACACATTCTATTTGAAATGGTCTTTATATGAAAAAATTAAATCTCACATGAATTGCTTTCTTACGCATAAATATCTACCTACTTTAGAATTTCAGTTGTTGTTAATATTAACTTCAAGCAATGAAAAGTTAATTTCTTTGACTTTTCATTTTTATAGCGTATTTTTTTATCCGAATCAATCGATGGTGGAATAGGTATTCTACACATTTATGTTTAGAATATATTTTACACATCTATCATCAGATGTCAGTTTTACATTATAGTAAGACAAATTTTCTAAATTATTATAATATAAGCTATCTAAATAGGTTTGATTTACAGCTAGAGGTAGTAAAATATTGTGATTTTTTCAACAATTGCTCGTAGCGATATAATGAAGCAATGATATTATTCATTCAACGGAAATAAAACAACTTTCGACAATTTAAATAAAGAGTACAAAGTTATTAAATTGAAAAACTAATATTTTACAAGCTACATGGCATCGTTCTGCCTTTAGCCATATGTACGTGGCAGAAAGCTCGGCGCAGGTAATCCTTGGCTGGCAAGGGGCGAACAATGCAGCCACGAGGGCTCGTCATTGTACCGTTTCGTTTATGCTGACGTCATGTTCAAGACGGTGAACTTTGAAATAGGAACGTGCTGAAAAGCATGAAGGTTGAAATGAAAAAAAGTACCTATTGAATGTTTTAAAAGATATTGTTTGTTAACTGTCAATTTTTTGTTTTCGATTGTTTACTAATTTTCTACTTCGTTTTGTGTGGACAGTTTTGTATTAAATAAATTTTGGTTTAAAATTTTCATATCTATTTTGAATCACGAATCGTATTCAAATCCAATTTCAAATAAATTGCCTGCAGCCACAAAGCCATCACATAAATTGTAGCGTGGTATTGCATTGTCGAATCGTATTACTAACTATGGTATGTTAGTTCTATCGACAGAGATAGAAAACACTATGTTATGTTGCTTAGGTACTTCTTTCCTTCTTGGTCAGAAAAAATATTAACTTTGAGATATTTGTCACCACAAGAATATATTCATACAATTATTTTCTCGATAGTAGTATGTTGAGTTCGACAAAGCTTTTTATTTTTTAAGCTTCTTACCGACAAACTTGTTTGGAATTTGTAATGAATGTGTTTTTTGAATTTCATTCATGCAACCTATTTGGGTTGCATAAATTGTTTTACCACAAAGCATTTAGGGCTCGAGCCATGTGCGAAATTCGTTCACATGGTAATCCATTTTCAAACTTTGAATGAGTTCGGTCGATTCGTATCGTTTGAAATATTTTTAATAATTCTTGGTCCGCTTTATTCCCATGTTTTCTCACCTTTTAAACCTAGCTTGGGCTACTAAAATTATTTTAAAATTAAAAACCTAAATCGTAATTGGCAATGCCGTTGAGTTATAAAATTGGCATTGAATTTTTATATATTAGATGTAGACCAGAGATTCGTGTTGGCTAAGTGGGAGCATACTCGACTTTCATTCCGTAGGTCGTAGGTTCAAACGCCGTGCAATGTGCGCTTTGAGAATATTCTAACGGTGTAGGCAAACATCGTTAGGAAACCGGCAGTTTCTGACGACTTTGAAAAGTTTGCCATTTATCAACACTTGCCAGCGAGGGCCTCTATCGTAGATCTCTATCGTCAAGACAGAAGTCCTTGTGTCACAGCAGTGGGACACAGGGACCTAAATAGGGCTGATGATTATGAGACCATGCCCAGCAGTGGGACAGTATGGCTAATCTATATATATAAAAGAAAGTCGTGTTAGTGCCTGAACTTATAACTCGAGAACGGCTGAACGGATTTGCCTGAAAGTTGGCAGGGGGGTAGTTTAGAGCCAGGAGAAGGACATAGGGTACTTTTTTTTTTTTTTTTTCAAATATAATATAATGCGGGCGAAGCCGCGGGCGGAAAGCTAGTTAATAATAAAAATGTAGACAATTAGCATTAATATTTTACTTACCTCCTTATCTATACCTAGTAGATAAGAGACTAAACTTAGGTTAGTCACAACTTATCCTAATATTGTTATCACTGGTGTTTTTTAGTTTTTAATAGGATTATAAAGTAAAATTAACTAGATATTCCTTTACAATTTCGGACCTGCAGGATAAACTTTATATAACATCCCAACTTATTTCTGGCAACGGGCCAAGCTACTCTAAACGTCTTATTACATAACCTTACCAGGTCCTCGTCATCATCAGTTAGGATATCAGCAGCTCGCTCTTGCGATGCCATTTCACTATAATTATCCAATCATGTAAACATTTATCCATGGCTCACAAACACATCACACTAAGCACTGTTATCACCAACTGCATCCAATTTCGTCTATGACATAGACATCCAATAATCATTTTAAACCACTGATTAAAAATAAAATTGTCGATGTTATTTCATAAATCGTATTCGAAAAACAAATCGCGAGTTTGAATTAGGAATGTCCGCGCGTGACGAGGTTCATTCGCTCACTGCGGTGGGGCGCGGGAATACTGCTGCGTCTCGTAGCCATGGCAACGCGTGGCTTTTCGCGTCACTTGCTGCGGGTTGGGCTGCATTTTCTCCCACAGACGCTTGAAAGCTGCGAAAAGGTAACCCTTCAAAGCACTACTTATATTTTACGAGTGTGCACAGTGATATTTTTTATTACGTTTATACTGATCTAACTACACGTTTTACGAAGAAAAATCAAATATGTAGGTATAGTAAAACCATTTCTAAAATGAACGCCCCTCCACCGAATTCTGTACTTTTTTTTTTTTCTGTGTATTCTGTTTTTCTGTATTTCCTCTCACACGTTGAAATCATCACGGTTTTGTGGAGGGGAGTTTATTTTTAGAATGGTTTTACTATACTTATGTGTTTATTTAATAGAGCCACCATAGAGATTATGAGATAAAATAAAGATTTTTGTTTTGTAAAAATTGTGTTTGGTATGTAGGTTACCTACATTATTTTCATGATACCCAAAAGAGCGAGCGCTGAATATTCGTGCGTTACTAACATAATTTACATTTAATACACCGCGCCCATAATTATAATTAAATGTTACTGTTTGTTATGTTTCCGCAAGTAAATTGTTTTTGATTAGATTAAATTTAATTTTAATGCTATGATTACCTTTAATTAATAATGTTGTGTTTGTACGGCACCTTTTAATCGGACAGCGAAGCAGTAAGTAGTTAGGTACAAAATTAGATGTAGTTATGCAAACTAGACGGAGTAGATGATGAGAGAAATGAGTTAAATTAGCTGGTTCAAAGTGGATACAATTTGCGTCTGACCGAAACAACAGTTCTACGGCTGATCTGTTGATGATGATGAAGCAAACAAGAAAAAATATCCATTGATCAACCGAAACAATATAATGAATAGATTTGAAAGATAAATTCGCTAAGCAAACCTTAATTCATTTCTTTTTCTTTCTTTTTCTTTTACACAGAAATTAGAAACCTTTCAGTGACTAAACGGAATCCATTAATTTAAAGACTCAATGGATCGTAATGGGCGACAAATAAGCTGGAATCGGCTTAGTGCTAATGGATCTTAAGCACCTTAGCTTTTTACGACGGAGCGAAGTAAAAATATGTTTATTTTCACTTGTTTCTATCATCGTAATACTATACTATAATATCTTTATAGTGCATAAGACTAGACTCGTCTCTACGCGAGGTCAAACTTAGGTAGGTACCCAGGAATTTTTGTCCATCAGCGTTTTTCTGTGTACCTACTGTTCCTACCACCATTGGTCGATGATTTCAGATTCAATTTCTGGCGCAAGCTTCCCGGCGGGGCGGCGGGGCGCGGTGGGGCGGCAGGGCGATGGGGCGCGGTGGGGCGGCCGGCGCGGACATCGGCGCACGCGCTCAAGTACTGCCTTCTCTTCTACGGCGGGTATAAAGAAGGGCTTCAATTAGCTCTGGGTTTTCATTCATCACCAACCCACCTGGTAAGTGTGTTTATTTATTTATTCTACTACATACTTGAGAGTTCAGTGCCCAGTAGTGTGACTTATTATTGGTTGTTATGATTGAACATCATCCAAAGTCGTTTGTTCACTGTTGAAAATAGAACTCCTGCCTTATAATTTGAAGTAAGACTAAAATAATAAGTCCATTAGCTACAGTCACAATTTTTATAGGAAACATTAGGTATAATGTTTCCTTCTTATATGTACCTCTGGGAATAAGGCTAATTATTCAAGATAAAACGAATTTAATAAAAACAATAAGTTTATTACTTTCATATCTTTCAATCTCTTTTCTTATTTCCGACAAAGAAAAAAATAAGTTCTAAATATATCCTTGTTTCAATAAAAGAAACCATTAAACATCCTCTCCATTCGAAGGTAAAATAATACGGTTAAAATGTATTTTCGGAATAAGGGTAAAACAAAATCAAGGCTACGGAACTCATTTTCTCACTCCAAATTGTGCTGACACGACCAGCCTCGTTTTATTTGGAACCACGTGACCTTTACTAGTCACGGGTTGTTCTATGGAATGGGAAACAATGTTCTCTTGTTTCTAATCGAATTGAAAGTGTTTCTTTGCGTTTTATCAAAAGTGCTTATTGAGTTTGATATCCAGCTAAGCGCTTTCCATAAGGTAGTTTTGTGATGCAATGATTTGGTTGTTGGTCTAACTAACACATAGAGTGATTCAATTAAATAAAATGAATGATTGTTGTGACTTTTGAGAGAAACATTACCTATCCAAATAAAAAATTGTCATTTTTGTATTTGTCACAAGTTCAAATAAAAAAATTGTCATTTTTGTATTTGTATTTTTGTATTTGTCACAAGTTCAAATAAAAAATTGTCATTTTTGTATTTGTCACAAGTTCTTACAGCGATACGCTGTACATATTTGATAATGAATTAGGATAAGAAAATTTGACTAAGTTAATCATGTTATTAAATCCTCTTAACTATTAATGTGACCCAAGAATGACATGATATATTCGGGCTTAGACTATGCCTAGTAGGCCAAAAGCTGAAAGATCTAGAATGATCCTACAAGTATAACCAGCAAAGATAGAACGTTTATTACATAATTTTCCCCAAAAATGTGCTTTGTTACCAAACAGAGTCGATCGTTGGCTGAATCGGGATGAGGAGGAAGGGGCGCCGTTTCGTCGCGCCAGCCTGGCGTCGGTCGCCTGAACTGTGCTAAGACTAGCCAATACCTATTGGTGACTCACTGCAGATATTCCTTTGTTTATGACAAATGCGAAAAAATATGCTTTCATCCGTTAAAAATATATGGAAATATAATGGAAAATATATTAAGAAAATGGAAAATCCCCGTGAAAATAAAGAAAAAATACTTACCATATAGATTTGTTTAGGGGAGCGTTCAAGTATTACGTAACGCAATTTGGGGGGGCGGGGGTGTCTCGTAAAACGTTACGATGCGTTACAGGGGCGGGTGGGGGTCTTTCTTACAACACGTTACGTAACATTATTTCTTTTTTTATAAAAAAAAATTAGGGAATTAAAACTCCCAAACTGGCAACTCCTTTCGTTACGTAAAAAAATATATATTTATAAATTTATAAAAAATAAACAATATACGCAGGTGTTGCGAATTAAAACTCTATAATTTTATTATAAGGCAATTAAAGCTATACCAACAATAAAAACTATAACAACTTTTTGCGACCAGGGTAAAAATTATTACTTGAGTGATACCAACAATAAAAACTATAACAACTTTTTGCGACCAGGGTAAAAATGATTACTTGAGTGTTACGTAACAATTAGAGGAGGGGGGGGGGAGGGCTACAGAAAAACGTTACGGAGCGTTACAGTGGGGGGAGGAGGGGTCAAAAATCTTCAAAAATTGCGTTACGTAATACTTGAACGCTCCCTAGTCTACTATTTAGGTAAATGCAAACGTATGATTTTAAGATTTAAGATCTTGTAATATTCATTATTTTTATTCATGGCATGGTTTCTTTTTCATTATAACCGGTGGGTTATTAAGTATAATACAGTGTCCTTTAGTACGTCATTTAAAAAGAAGCAAGTTACAAACGTAGGGCAATTTAGGGGTTGGGTCTGCCAAACGGCGAAGCCAAGGTCAAACCATGCTATGCAGCATTTCAAACATTTCTCCAATCTTGGCGCAATATCAATTTAATCTACATATTTTGTAAAGCCTTGAACTAGTTTTGTTTTTCATGTTATTCACTAATTTAGACCGCATAAAGCATCGAAGCTTAAAAAGTACATAATATGATTATTTGTGTAAATATATTAATTAATTTAATTAACATGTCTAACGTAATTTTTAATACAAAGTTACGTTATCGCTCACTGTCGCTTTCTTTGATACTTTACCAGATACCATGATAATCATACAAGTGGGGCCACGAATTATTTCGCAGTTTATGAATATTCTTGAAACAAATAAAACAAAGTAATATAAAACCGTTCCAGTAATTTCTAATACTTTATAGCCTTATAATAATAATATTACTATAAGGCCAATCCAACAAATAAAATAGTTTTTCGGAAGCCCTAACCGCTACAAAATGTCATTACTCGTAATAGCGATCATAATATCTCGATCAGTGGAATCCAGGTAATACGTAGGGGTGCGATCAATCCACATCACCCTCGAATCGATTACCGCTGTCGGGGCTCGATCGACTCAATCGATTCAATAGTGCGTCGGGATATTGCAGATGAGTATCATCAATCTAACGTGCACTTCCGAGCGCGAGTAGTTAGAGACTGATGTCGGAGTTAAATGTCAGTTTATGCTTATAAATTGTGATGTAGCTTTATTACCAAGAGATTTCTTTTAGATTCGGCCACTTTTATGTAAGTTTTCTAGGACTGAAATATTTAGTTCCTAGTTTTACGTTTCAGCGTAAATGAGTAAGAAACATAAGAAAATTACGCTAGAATTTATAATACATATTGATATGATGTGTTATGGGTATAAGACGAAAAACACTACAAGATTGTTTTAATTATATTTTTCGGTATTGCTCGGAAGTTTATCCTAACCCAACACGTGTTTGGCAAAGGAGTTTACTGTATGTATCGTATACTCAAAGTTAACGAAAGCTGACCTACTTCCATGCCATTAAGTATTTTGGTTATAAGAGTTGACGGAAAGTTAGTCTCTGTCATACCCACTTTGCTACATATTCACTCAGTTGAGCTCATTCAAACTTTGCAAGAGGCTTTCTCTAGTAAGTTTGATGTTACAACTCTCCCAGGTTGCGTTTGCGTCAAATGAAAATACTTTCGAGGGGTAACTCATAAAGGGATACTTATTGTATATAATTATTGCTGTATATTATAATTGTATTTACGTTGCAATCAAGTTTATATCTAACACTAATTTGAAAAAGCATATTTTAATGTGGTTATCGTGTGTTTTGTACGTTAAATAAATAAATTGAAATTACAAAGATTCGTTTTTCTGGAAATAACATGGCATTCAAGATATTAATAATTCCTTTCCAGTTATACGTGTCCTTTGACGGATGGCTTCACTTGCCCCAAGACAAATTAGCCGGAAAGATAAAGGATTCCCAACGCCAAAATCCAAAGACGTGCCAAGCGAACGAACGCTTTGCCTAATCAAGCGAAAAATAAAACCGCTACGTAGATTTGTCTACGCTTTGAAGTTTATCGCTGAACTGGATATTATGACATGACGGTTAATGAGATGGAAGAGGGACTGATGGGTATCTGAACTGCGGAAGAAAGACGTGTGGCAAATGGTCGGTCGGGACCTATAGGCGCGCCGCTGACTCTAAAACCCGAAGCGGTGAACAACATTTTTGGAATACAAAAAAATAGGAGGATGTATAGGTAAATAAATATGAAACTAGCTGACCCGCCCGCGGCTTCGCTGGTTTATCCTATTTTTTCGCTATTATTTCTCACATTTAAATCTTCCCTGGGCTACTACGACTATTTTAAAAAGTACCTAGCTAAATCGTCGGCTGGGCTGACTTTGGTACTTCCTTAGTTACAAAATTACAACAAAAAGTGGCATTGATTTTTATTAATTAGGTAAGTTAAGAGAGAAGAGAGAAAACAGTTAAGTCTGTTTTCTTTCACGATTGGGATTACCAGAAGTCAATTCCGTAGTAAATAAAAATACTTTTTAGATTCGTAATCAACACACAAACATAGATGTGCTATCAAATAAGATACATTGTTTGTGTGTTGATATTCGCGTGTGCTCTATATTTTGTTAAAATATTTATTGCGCAATTGAGTTTCAACCTTACAATCTCATTTCTATATTTAGACCTTAGTAGGTCAGTTCCGATATTCCAATCAACATTGCAAACAGAACTCAAATTAATAATTTTCCTCTCGCTGTATTCGTCCCTTACAAAATGGACTCCGCAAACATCCACAAGTCTTGCCTCGCAATTCTGAGCAAAACGGTCGTGGCTCGTGGCAGAGTAATGTAAAAGTGAATCAGGAAAAATGGCTGAAATAATAGGAAATCAATACCTCGTCACGGCTAAAAAGGAAAGTATTCCGTTTCAGTACCAAATGATGATTTTTTTTTCATAGTAGCGTTCGCAAACAAAATAGATAATCATACAAAAACCAAATTTTTTTTCAGTTACTATCTTTTACGATACCGGCCTTGAAATAATAACAACCTTACTTACCTTACCTTGTACTTTCACCTTACTCATATAATGTTTCTCTATCTGCATGTTTGTCTGCCTTCTCATTATGTCTATAATATTTTTTTAGATTCTTACAAAAACTATTACATTTTAGATTGCTAGATATATAATATAGCGCCTAAACAAGTTATTCATCAATAATACCTATATTAGGCAGTTTGAAGGTATACTGTCGGTACTTTTTCCCATTTCATCACAATTGTTGCCTAATTTCACTTGCCACGGTGAAAGTCTGTCTGTGGGTTAAATATAATTAAATACAAAAACATTTTATTGTACAACAAAAACAAAACACTTGATTACAAACACAAAAAGAGCTAAAGCACGATCTCTTCCAGGCAACCTTTGTATGGAAAAGAGAGATGATCCTAAAATAAGACCGGAAGTAATTATAAGTTCTATGCCGGAATGTAATACAAAACAATAAGATAAGATAAGATAAGATAAGATAACTCTTTATTACACACCACTTAAAAAATATTTACATAAAAAACTTAAAACTACAAAAACATATGTGTAATGGGCGGTCTTATTGCTTAAAGCAATTTCTTCCAGACAACCTAGGATCGAAAGAAAAACTGCAGAATATAACTGGACGGTGGTGTTAGAATTAGAATTAATATATAAAATAACATTGTATTAGTTGTATCAACCTACAACTAATACAAAATAGAATAAAATAAAGAAACTTAAACACGCTAAATATATACTACAAAATATTAATTAAAAATAATAACAAACTATACATGTATAACAATTGTGTATAATATAATAGGAGGTAAATAAAGTTATACATAAATAAAATAAACAAATAATTATTATCATAAACAAATTAAGCTATCGAATTTAGAAAGAAAGTTCTCACCTGACTTTTGAAAGTGTTAAGCGAAGGAGCACGTCTAATTTCGGCTGGCAATTGGTTCCATAACCTAATTGCCTGCACTGTGAACGATTTCGTATAGAACGTTGAACTGTGTACAGGGACGTCGAGTGCGAGATTTTCCGATAACAGCAATAACAGCAACAGATAATGAACCTACTATGTAAAGTTATTTTTGTTGTTGGTTAAGTGTACATAATAATATCTTATGTTATTGGTAAATTACATTATTATCTGTTGACAGTCAAAGGTTACGCAACCACGGATACTTTGTACACTGCCACTTTTCGTTGTATATTTTATAACTCAACAACGGCTGGGCCGATTTTAGATGCTTTTGGTTTTAAAATTGTAAAAAGGGAAGGTTTAAAATGTGAGAAAACAAAGGAATAAACTGGTAAAGACGCGGACGGGTCAGCTAGTGTAAAATGTATACGAATATTTTTTTTTTATAAGTACTATATAAAATTTCGAAGTGATCTTGAGATTTTAATCTATAGATCTATTTGGAAAGCAAAAACTAGAAACAAAGTGACTCTTCTAAGTGTAGAGTTCTCGAGGCAGACATAAGGGCTTGTGAAGAGCTGAACGATGCTCAACAGTTGCGATAAGAGGTCTCTTATTTATGCTGTATAATACTTGCAGAACGGTTTATAAATTATGTACTTACCTTCTATTTCACACTTTAGGATTCCTAACCAAAACATACATTCTGTCCCCAAAACATGCATTGACCAACCTGATCTTGGCTATTAAACTAAGTCAATCTGTTTATTAATATTATAAGGTTCGTATAATTTTAGTACCTACCTAACATAACCAGGTTAGGTAGGTACTTATATTTGAAAAGTGACTCATCAAACAAATAATGTGGAAATGTAATTTTCAGTCTCTTTATAGTGCCATAATGTCGGCACGGTAATATGAGTTTTATGATGATATTATCATCTTTATGAGGCTTTTGCGAAAATAGAGATTCAGATAATTTCGTGACATCTGAACATTTCAAAGGTCTCAAAAAACCAATAAAATGTTTATACCACATCATACCTACACAAAATGCTTATTGGGAAACTTATAGAGAAATTCTAAAATACTTTGCCGTATTGGTTAATAAATCTATGTTATGATTGAGTGGGTGTAGCGTGTAGGCATGGCTTAGAAAGGCATTTTGTGAAATCCAACTTTTATGAAATACTTAGCCCTATAATAAATATGAACTATTAAAAACCAAAATTATTTTAGATCGTTTTACTTTTGTGCTTTTCTAACAGAAGCTTTACATTCATCGAAATACAACCGACGAAATATGAGATTTTTGAGTTTATTTATTATCGCTGCACCATTGTAACAGAATGTAAAGAGCAAACAAACTGTCATACCATTTTCATTGACCTTGAGATTAATCCCGAAGTCAACTGGTAAGGTTGCCACGGCCAAGCCGGCCTTGTTATGACGTAACAAGTTGACGAGGTTCGCGCCGAACGCCTGAGACACCGAACGTGTGCCCGCGCATTCTTATTTCAAATTTAAAATCTTCCTTGTTCCGTTCTTTAAAAATAGTTCTTTAATTTGAATTCAAGGAGGTTGAATATTAAAATTGAATGATAAAAAAGTTCGATACGGTTGGTGGAATGGAAGCATAGTGATTAGTGCAACGGTAAACAAGTCTTGTATGGGATAACATTGACACCGGATCTACGGGAAATTGTTATGAGAACGATTTAACTGGGTGCTTGTGATAGGTAAGTGAATCAAAGTGATTCATGAACTATAAATTTGTGTACTAAGTATAATTTAAGGCTAAATGCCATGCTAGCAAAAAGTTTACTCAATTAGATCGTAGAGATTTTTCTTATAAAACATGACATGGCCCAATTGCCTATCGCATTTTCCTTTGAGTTAAAAATTTAAGATGCATACCTACTTACCATTTTATCTAGTATTGAACAACTATTAAAACTACTTGTGTTTTGCTGTTATTATGTATTGGTGCGAAGTGATTTCAATCCTACCAAAGGACCTGTCATGTTAAGTTACTAACGTAAACATCTCAAGCGAATTTATTTTATTCTAGAAAACTATTTTTGCTGCAGTTGATTCAACATCCATAAACTTACTTCGTACCTACTTAATACAAAATCTCAAGCATCGCCTCATCTTAACCAAAATAGAACGGAGCATGAACTAACAGGTTTTATGAAGATGCTCTTGAATTAACAAATTATAGTAATATTTAGATCCTGTTCGAGGTGTCGGCCGTTGACCCCTAGATTTAACAATTTACCGGAGCATGCATCTTTTGTGTTGCATCGTGAGATCACAATACATTCAATGCGTTTGCGTAGGTACTCGCACAGGGTGATTCACGAGTTTGTTGATACAAACAAGTAGGTATCAAACCTATTTGGAGCTAAATGAAATATGTGCCTAGTATTAAATTTGAAAAGTAACTCGTATTTCCGTTAAGTTTTTATTTTGTTCTTTAAAATGTTTACAAGTTTGTTAGCAAATATATGAAAAAAGCTTTTCTCATACAAAAGCGTTTTTCGTTTTCGCTCATACAATAGGTATCAATAAGTATTTCTTGTAATTGTTTTATGACATATCTACCTTATTATAATTTCAATTAATTTATTTACCATACGTTAAAAAACTCGTATTAAAAATATAAGTATCTAAATGTCAGAATAAAACTTTTGAAAATTCCTACATCATTCCACGATACATTTAATCAAGATCATAAAAAAATACATTGACAAAAAATCGCCTTCCAATTCCAAAAAGTTCACGGCTGGTTTACTGCAGTCACGGTTGTAAAGCGCATCACCAACCAGCGCACTGCAAGTTCGCTCGGCCATTGTCTAACGGAACTATGTCCTTGGCCCGTTCATTCACAGCCCTCTCCCTACTTTAACCTTTACAGCTGCTCGCCGAACCAAGACGAGACGCTTCACCTAAACCACCTTAAACAGATCCTTGTCAATTTCACTCAACCCTGTCCATCAAGGCCTGATTAAATTGGACGTTCCCATGCCAATTACCTATCTATAGTATGGTAAGGTAATGAAGGTAGATAACCGAAAATAGCAGACAGTGTTTTGAACGCGCCCGTAACGGCTGTGCTAAGTGAATCTGGGATACTCTAACAACAACATTGGCAAGGATTTTGTGGGAATGCTTATGCGTGTTTTGAACTTACGTTATTATTATTGTGAATATAATTTTAAAACGTTTTTATTTTCTTCTACTTTATTTGAGGTTGGTATGACAAGACAAAAATATTATTTATCCTACAATAAGTTTCACGGTCCTTTTAAAGGTAAGATTATTTAAAAGCTCTTGTTTGTTACAGATATACAGATGATATCAAGATGCAGAGAAAATTCCTGTGTTGCTTCCCCTTGAGGATAGGAAATGTTATATTCGGATACACTGTTATTGTAAGTAGACTTGTTTATTATAAATTTTAGTACTTAATTGTGATAAATAGGTATAATTATGTAACGACAACAATAGCAGGAATGTATTATGCATTTTATGCATAGTTGCTTTTAGTCATAGTCTTATATTTCCTATCTTATACACAGTTTGCCAACTATTTAAGAGTTAAAAAACAACCCCTCATTTACATCCAGTCATAGGTAGGTATGCATTCTGAAAAAGATTTACAAGCAACAGGTCTTGAAATGTGTCGCGAATGTTGGCAGGCGGATGGATGAGCTTTCTGGATTTACTAAGCGCCTGAGAAAACATTTACTTGATCGTAAAAGCGCGCTGTGACGATTTGCTCAGGCGCTTACTTCGCTTACGTCTGTAGGTACTTAATCCGGTTACTTATACTCTTTCAAACACAGGACTGATAAATAGTTATCATTGGATACAATATTTCATTTTGTGTTTTATATAATTTAAACTAGCCTTTCTTAACTGGATTTTCCCGCAGTAAAAAATATGTGCTAGGTATTCTGATTTATAATTCATATTATTGTAATATATCATTGAAATTCAGTAATGTTTGTATGAAGAAGTATCTCTCATCCATTCTGCCATGGATACAAACCTTCGCATTCATCAGATATAATTAAAAAGATACCTAATTAAGGATTCTTTGTCTGTTTTGTTTCAGTTAATATCCATAGCAGTAGTTGCATACCACTTATTGGAGCTCGGTCTATCCCTGGTGTCGAGCCGAGACGAAGACTTCAAAAACCACGAAAGGTTCAAAAACTTCAACAAACTCGAAGATATCTTCGGAAAGAATATTTCTTTGCAGGGACAAGATGACTTCCACCTCGTGGATCTGGTCATATTCACGTATTACCTGAGTTATGTCATCATTGGTATACTTTTTCTTCTGTTTGGAATCTTATTGACTTGCGGAGCGCATAAGGTAAGAAATCGATAGATTTATGGTCATTATCTCAAGAGAAAAAGTTAACTCAATTACGTCTTGAGCTAAGCGTCTTAATTTAGCTCTGAATCCACTTTACATGATGTCACTACCAAATTAATTCAGAAATTCTCACATACCACCATACCTCACGTAAGTGATACCGTGCGCCGCGTCAATAAACGTCAGTTTGACAGCTGAGTGCACATCTAACACTCGATGACGTTGCGTCACGAGAACGGTGCTAATTGTCGATCGAACAGAAGGTTACATTTTGTGTTTTATTTCCTTCGTAATTACAGTTATATAAGTCTATTAGATTGTTATATGGTGCTTCACCTACTTTCTTTCCGTAATTTTCTCAGCCGCTAAATGTTTCGGTTTGCTAATAGATGTAGGTAATTACCAACCGTTATCGGCAAATCGAACAAAAGACTGAAACTTTTAGAAGGTATATGTATTTTTTCATGTGTCTTATAAATGGTCAAAATTACAAGATATGTTAGTACTTGAGTGGAAATCGAACTGACTCTATTTAGTATCCAGTAGGTTATGCGTGTACCGCATTATGAACACGATTTTTCTCCTAATATTAAGAACGTTTAAGTAAGTCAATGACTATAAAAAAAAACTAAAGTTAATTAATAAATTGCATTGGGGTTGTTAAGTTTTTATTTAATTAAGGTAGAGTTCTGTCATGTAATAATGTGGAAAATTAAAATAAAATAAAAAATGAATAAATTTAAAAAAAAACATTGTTAAAAGAAAATTACCTCCAGCAATAAACTAAAATACTTATCAAGCATTTGAAGACAACATTTGAACAATTTATTAATGAAGCAGTTCCATAACTGTCGATGTCATTGTTCTCAGGCAAACCACTGTCTCGTGACTTCGTTCTTCGTGTACAGTTTCATCCACCTGTTCTTCACGCTGGAGCTGATCATCTTCGAGGCTCTCTCGGCCGGCTGGATCCAACTGGGCTTAATACTACTAGCCGATGGTAAAGCCTTTGTTTATTTATAGTAAATACTGTCTGGTCTGGTGACAATTGATAGCTACATATATTATATCATATGTCTTTAGTTTTAAACAGCGCAATCTACACTAAATAAAACTTTGGTTATCTCATCATCATATCACCCTTTATTAATAGGCACAGAAATCCCTAAATCTACACTAAGGTTCATGACTTGATTGGTCTTGGTCTTCTTATTATAACAAATAAAGGTCTTGAGGGAAGTAGTATAACCACCACTTTTACCAGGCAACTAGGTATTCGCAGAAAGTTGGTATAGTATACAGATCGACGCTGCTACCCTTCTTACTGAACCTTTAGAGTGGTACTGTTCTAAGGCCGCCACCACAAGTCCCATCTATAATATTGTATGTTTAATGTATTCTAATAAGTACCTACCTATGCCCAAAACAACACAAAACGACATTGTTTAACTGTCTTTGTCTTTGGTGTAAGATTTCAATTAATATTACGTTATTATACCCTGCCTACATTTAAATGTGGTTAAAGTAATTTCTTATGTTGTAAGCCGAGAAAGGGAGTGTGAGAATTTCTCAAAGTTGTTGTGGTTCGCTTTCATTTTCTTAATTGCATGCATAATAGTCAGTTCAACGACACAGGCTCCGCAATTAAGTTGAAGGATATTTTAATCTAATCTTGTAGAGTGAAATTAAAATGATTTACAATCGTCATAAATGTAGGATGAATGACATCATTGATTTTTTTTATGAAACTAATTTCCACAATAGAACCGCAATTGGTTTGACCAATCATCGAGAAACATATAAACACAACAAGCGATGGAGTGGACTACAGCTACGTGGCTACAGCCTTACCCGCCTAAATTGAAATCCATGTCCAGTGAGATTTATGTGAATTTATTCGTTACATAAATATCAAAATAGACAGTGTTTGATAGCTGCCAAACACTGTTTTAAAATGACAGTTGAAGTCCCAGCAAGGATTAAAAGAAAACCGATGTATATAAATTACCAGTTTGCTTATAGGCCGGGATCCGTAGTACATGGAAATCAAGTGATTACTAACAAGCTAATTTTTGGTGAGTAGCTTCGTTTCGATGAGACGACTAAAAATATCCTATACCCAAATCTCGATTGTGGTAGCTAACAGAGATATCACGGATTAAAAAAATCAAGGATGTAAAACCGGGATAACGGACCACGAAATTTGTCGGACAATATGTCCGTTAGATTTTATATATATTAATTAAGTATACAACAAAAAATCAGCTGGTTAGTAATCATAGTAATCATTTAAATTGACCTCGTTTTCGATACATTTTCGAAATGGCGGACTCTTTGATCTAACCATAGGTTTTGTAGGACAAACATGTTTTTATATAATTTAGATAATTATCTTGAGATATAACATAATGTCCTACAAATTTCGTGGTCCGTTATCCCAGTTTTACATCCTTGATTTTTTAAATCCTTGATATCTCTGTTAGCTACCACAATCGAGAGTTGGGTATAGGATATCTTTGGACGTCTCATCGAAACGAAGCTACTCACCAAAAATTAGCTTGTTAGTAATCACTTGATTTCCATGTACTACGGATCCCTGACTATTAGGTATATAAGGCTGCAGTTCGAAAATCAATTGAATCAAATTTTTCTTTTTTGAGCTAATACTAGTCAGGGATCCGTAGTACATGGAAATCAAGTGATTACTAACAAGCTAATTTTTGGTGAGTAGCTTCGTTTCGATGAGACGTCCAAAGATATCCTATACCCAACTCTCGATTGTGGTAGCTAACAGAGATATCAAGGATTAAAAAATTCAAGGATGTAAAACCGGGATAACGGACCACGAAATTTGTAGGACAATATGTTATATCTCAAGATAATTATCTAAATTATATAAAAACATGTTTGTCCTACAAAACCTATGGTTTGATCAAAGAGTCCGCCATTTCCAAAATGTGTCGAAAACGAGGTCAATTTAAATGATTACTATGATTACTAACCAGCTGATTTTTTGTTGTATACTTAGTTAATATTTATAAAATCTAACGGACATATTGTCCGACAAATTTCGTGGTCCGTTATCCCGGTTTTACATCCTTGAATTTTTTAATCCTTGATATCTCTGTTAGCTACCACAATCGAGAGTTGGGTATAGGATATCTTTGGACGTCTCATCGAAACGAAGCTACTCACCAAAAATTAGCTTGTTAGTAATCACTTGATTTCCATGTACTACGGATCCCGGCCTATACATTTTTCAAACTGAGTTCGACAATCATCGAAGTATAATGAATAAATTGAATCTTTACGATATAATAAAATTAAGGCTAGAACGCCTTTGAAGGAATCGAGTTAATTTATTAAACCTTCCCTGGTCTCCTTTCTGGAAAGATAGATAGATATACTTTTGTTATGAATTACTCAAAATATTTTATATTTTAATATAGTTATATATTTTAATATATTTTAATATAGTAGTCAGATCCCCGAAATTTTGCTTGATGTAATTAAAGTTATTGTGTTAAAAGTTTAATATATGGTTATTTTGTTTCAGTGCTCCTGATAATTTGCTTGTTCAGCGTCAAATATCTAATGGAGGCGATTCGAACCGGGAACATGTATACTAGACCTGGACATATCTACAAAAAATACTGATTCAACAAATCAATCAGTATGTTTTACAAAGACTCGTATAGCAAGAATGATTTTGATATCGTGTAAATATTTTTGTACTTGTTCATGACAAAAATGAACGTAATGTAAGGACATTGGTATAATTATTTTATCAAACTATTATGTTTAACATGAAACAATACCTGAAAATGGGATCATTAAGATGATTAAAATTATGAATGTTAATAAGCGCAATGCGCACAAAAAGCTCACATGGTTGTTAAAATTAATGTAAGGTATCACAACAACTAAATGTCGTTATTGTTTCATTTTATGTTAAGAGACTAAACATTAGAAAAAAAAAACATTTATTTAATAAAAAAAAGATTCATTTATTAAAAAAAATCTGTATGTGTTTTCAGTCGGACAAGCCCATAGCTTTATTAAATCTTAAATCTAAAAAATCTACAAGAAAGATAATAAATAAATTAAATAACGATGTTTTGCTCCTTAGATACCAAAATCTTAGATCAAATTAAGTTAACAATCACAGCTACACAAACATTCAAAGCACTGAATTAATAACGATAAATATTCTCTAAATTGAACTCTTCTTGAGTATCCCGCCTTCGTCTCCTGCCCAGCATCATGGGCACCACCATGGCCATAGTGGCGGGCACCATCCCCGCGCCCACCGCCGTCAGCAGCGTGGAGCTGTCCGGAGTCACGTTCGACACAAACTTACGTCTCACCCTGTTCATAACCGGCCTATTCACAGACCCAGATACACTCAAGTCATGCCTTTTATCCATATCACGCTTTGACTCCTCGACCGTTTGAAAACTCTTCTCAACTTCCAACATACCCCCGTGCGATGTCGTCATGTTCTTGCGTGTAGTATCTGCTGGTAACACAGTCAAGGCAACCGCTTGGTGAGATGTCACCGTGGAGACGTCCGTGCGGTCGTCCGGTGGAGGGTTCAACGACCTCTGGCGTTTCTTGTTCCTGTATCCTTTGGTGGTTGAAAGCAATACCCATTGACCGTCGCCGTATGGTGGTCTGGATGGCTTGTCTTCTTCATATTCACTGCCAGCGTATACAACTTGAGTGGGACGTCTGATAGGTCGTTTCGATGATGATGCTTGGTGTAGAGCCTCGTATTCATAGGGGAAATTTGATGGGCGATTATCAGTTACGACTGAGTCTGAGATCCCGTAGTAAACAGCTTCGTCATTAGAATTGGGGTAGTTATGGTGATCCTCGTGGTCGCAGTTCGGTTTGTGCGGTCGTCGTCCTTCGTCTGGAGACCAGGGTAGGGGGTTCGCTTGCTGTGGTTTCGTCCAGGAAGGTCGAGACGGAAGCTCGCTTTCATAGTCCTGAGGCAAATGCAGCTTGTTATTTATAAAAGTTGGACGGGTCACGACGGGTTTTTTCTGAGTATAACTGAACCTGTTCCCTTGATTGGAGTTAAAACTATCATTATCGTCATTAGGGAACCTGTCTTCATCATCGTGCCAGTGGTTAGGCTTCTGTTTTTTTACATTTGGTTTCCATTTCGAGATTTTACTTGTAGACCACGCAACTGGCTCTAACGATACCCACCCATCTTTGTCATCGAAAGGGTGTTTGTGTTGTTTTACTTTAAGTCTGTTCCATGAAGTCATTACTTTATCACTATTATCATCATCTTCATCATTTTGTATTTGGATTGGAGGATAACGATTTTTTAACTTATCCTTCTTCAACTTGGCTGCTAAAGCAGTTATAGCCTGTAAGCGATCTTTGGGAAATTCGTTGTAGTCCTTTAACTTTTCTGCCGCAAGCATATAGTCCTCAAAATCTTCAATTCCTTCGTCACTTTCTCTGAACCCTTCATCAAGATACCCTTGCTGGCAAGAGGGTCCATAACATCTGGGCTTGTTTCCATCCAAATCGTGAATGATATGTGTCATGAGGTTCTTTATTTCCAACGGCTTATCTTTCGGATCGATCGAGATATCTTTCCATCTATCATCTTGCGTTTCTATGATTGTGATAGGATCTTTTCCAGGGACATCCAATTTATAGGTTTTGATTTTGTCTTCATATTTCTCTAGCTGCGTAGGGTCGTTCGCACCGGTTAGTGCCAGAGTAAGCACGAAAACTAAAAGGAGCACTGTCATTTTCTTGCGGATCATTTCACTTTCGTCGGTCGCGTGTGAAGCGCGCGGGCGGGCGCGCGGACTGGCGCCGGCGGCTGCAGCCGCTCGCTGATATACTTGTGAATAGTGGATGCACAAGAACCCCCCTGTGCTCTAATGCAATGGTAATTCTCTGTTCGGTCACGACGAATGAGCGAGATAATTACGTGGCGATTGTCGTTTACCGGGGAGTATCTTAATTCGCCATCGCGGCTCTCACAGGGCCGTGACCCGCACTCGGGTGAAACTGTTTTTCATTTTATGGGATGTTTTCTCCGTAGATAATGGTAAGAAAGTTTCACAGGCATTCTAATAAAATAGATATTCATAGATCAAGTATGCATTCAAATCGCATTCACTGAGAGATATCATTATTGTTCGTTCGTTGTAAATTATAGTTGAAATATCTCAATCATTTACGACAAGCGATAATTCAAAGCAATAATTTGTTTAATTTATTGATTCTTCGGTAAAATTTATCCTATTTACTATTTATTTATAAAATTAGCCACATAATGAAACATATTTTGGTGCTTATGTATGTCAATTGGATTCAATTATTCTATAATGATAGAGTCGCGATAAGTTGTTAAATTTTATTAATTAAAAGTACCTAATCCTGGGAATTGGTCTACCACAAACCTGATAAAATTAATTATAAAACATGATTGCTTGCACTGTTACATAACAAACCGATTAAGATTTGTTACTTCGTAGAACTCTTAATCAATCAATAATATAAATCAATCACAAGAAATATAGATATACCTATCTTAGCAGTCTTATATCTTACCTATACGTAATCAGTAATTTGGAACTGAGACATCCTACCTGAGTAAGTATAAATGTATAGTTTAAGTTTATTCTTATACATCGATCTTATTAAAAATGCTAAGATTTAGCTGCAATTTAAATTTATTAGAGAACTTCGCACCCCGTGAAAATTCATTTACCTATATGTGAGAAAAGCGAGCGGAGGCTAGTTAAAGTTTATCCAATTTTAACTAAATTTAAAACATTTATCAGAGAACAAACGCGACCAAATAAAAGACGCGCATAGATCTCTCCATAATAGCGCACACATTCCCATTCCGTCTATCAGTGAATCAACCCGCTCTGATACCTACTTGGTGCACTCTTTCCATCTTGGAACACACACATAAAAATACATAACAATTATCTACATTAGATACATGATATTTAGGTCCCTGACAAGAGAAATACGTTCATTAATAACAATCAACTACTTATTCTAACAAAATTTGTCAAATTCTGATATCATAGATCTTAGGTACATTTTTAATGTAAGTATGTAAATAGTTCCTCAAAATAGCTCAGTATTGAGAAGCGTTGAGAACAATATAGATTACTAGCGGCCCGCCCCGGCTCCGCACGGGTACATACACAGACACATACACCCTTTTTTTTTGCATCGGGTTTAAAAAAAAAAGTAAAATTATAAAGGAAGTTTGAATTTTTTTTATTTACACTTTATTTTATTACATTGACTCCCCCCCATACCTCAGTGACGCTTACATGGAGCCTACATCGCATGCTGGCTAGCTGAGCGCGGTGAGCGACAACCTCGCGACTTTTTTCTAATACTTGCATTTTTAAACTCGTGATATCTTCCGAATGAAATGTCTTAATTGAATAATTCAAAAAGGTATTAAAGCCGTCTTGAATATAAAGTAATTTATTTTGATAAGGATTAATACCAAGTTACAAATGAAGACCCTTTCAAGAGGCGGCATATATAAATTAATATTTTAGAATAAAAAACTGCTTACTGTGACATAACTATAATATTTAGACATATGCTGTCGCGACATTTTTTGTAGATAATGATGAGTTCTGCAAAGTCGTAGTACATAATTTTGTTCTATCATCAATAGTTTTCGCAGCGCACGCGACGTAAGGAATTTTTCAGGTCATTTTTTTACACCTTATGTTACATTATTGGAGTTTTAGTAAGGATCCCTAATTTTTTTTTAAATATAATATAGCCTATGTTACTCAGGGATAATGTAGCTTACCAAAGGTGAAAGAATTTTTGAAATCGGTCCAGTAGTTTCGGAGCCTATTCGTTACAAACAAACAAACAAATAAATCTTTCCTCTTTATAATATTAGTATAGATAATGATGAGGACGTATTGTTATCATTATAATTATTATGAATGTTTTTTACATCATATACATCGTCGTAGCATAGGTACCTACAATCGTCGTATGTAATAATCAAATGTTATCTCTCCGCGTGTATCGTATGTTTATTGTGTGTTTTGTTTAGGTACAAATAAGCTCCTCTTGAAAGTTTCGCGTGAAATTCGCACAACACAATTTGGTATATTATATAATACCGTTTTTGTTGTGTTGTATAACATCCGAATGTTTTGGACAGTTTTGTTCATTTTGGATGGAGAGTATCAAAGTTAGGTAAGTACCTATCTAGGAAAATAAATAATTCTGGTTTTACGATAATGTGCGTTAGATTATCAATACGTTATAAATTAATGTTTTTCGTAACACATGTCATTATAATGTAATATTTACCTACCGTATACAATTACCTACGTAGAAGATTAGATTAGATTCTGAGTGAATTTCGAAACTGGGAAAATTAATGATATTGTTGTTAACAAAACCTCTATAATACCACGAATTAATAATCTCCATACACCTTTATACCATTTACTGCGTGCCTGATATCTCATATGAAAATGTTTTATATACAATGTTTGTTTCTCCTAGAACAAACGTTTGCCTTAAATTGTGTACCTATTAGGAATAATTAGAGAATTCTAGTAGGTAAATCAACTTTGAGAATAATACAGTAGATATAATTGTCAAAGATGCCCTTGCACTATGGTAAGTTTTTGGCGTGTAGTGTCCGCCTAAGAATGGTACCACCCCATTTCTTCCCGAGGGTAGGTATCGTTACAGTGACTAAGATATTCCTCACAAAAATCTAAATCTAAAATAGAAGCTTTCTCGCGGTTAAATAACTCTATCCCGAGTAGAAGTGTTCATGATGTTCTTATAAACCAATAAACACAAGACAACTCATCTGGCATCAGAAACAATCATTGCACAACAATCGTGCACTATGACGGAGGAAAGTGCAAAACGATTTATTTAGAAACTGTCAACAGATTTGTTAGTTAGAAAGCATTGCGGAGCAGTGGGCGTTAAATGAGGAACGAGCGTGACGATTGCTCCTGGTTCTTCAAATCAAATTCAAAATGGCACAGAATCTTTTAAAGAAAATAAATTAATAAAATAAATTTTAACCTTTCCTTTTAAATAACTTGAGCTTTCTGACCGCAACTTTGCCCGCATAATTATTTCGGAAATCGCTCCTTAAAATAGTGGGAATTAGAGAAAAATTAATTGTAATTTTTATTATGTGAATCACAAAAGTCTATTCAATAGGGATTTAGGAATTGTTAAAATTCCTTAATCCCTGATTATTCCCTGATATTTAATGGATTTTTGCGTATTTTAATTTATTACCATTTCAAAGTTTTGAAGCTTTGCAATCGTTCGTTTTCACGGAAAAGCTCATGTCGGAATACGAAATTCTGTATATGTATGAAAAGTTTTTTGTATAAACGTTTATTAGGATTTATACTTGAACATAGCCTAATTGATATAATGGGGAAATAAATATTTTGTGTCTAGGTTTGTTACGACTTATACGTTTAAAATTGAACCAGAAATGCATACGGCAACCGGGTATTGTTCACCAGTACAGGCCACAATGCACAATACCATAATCATCTTGTTACAAGATAATATCGAATACTGTCCACAATATACCTCGCTATAATGGTACTTTTAATAAACTTGCACTTATTATTTTAATTCATTGCTGTAACCTACATACTTGTTTCGAAGTAAAAAATCATTTTTCATTTTCATTTCATAGTTAAGTATATACCTAATAAAATTATTTTACAAGTTAAGAAACAGATTCATCCTTAGTGACGCAAACATATTTCGCAGCCCTTATTGGAGCTAAAGAGTAAAGTTTTTCATACATAGATTAGTTCTCTTTTTATTTTACTCTATCTAGAAAAGTTGATATGCACCATGTCAGTAAAATTAAGTCAATGTGCTCTTCTGAACGAGACATCAATGAATGTTAGATGCTCTTGACCTTTATCATCAGGTGTTTTTACTCCTCATGGTTTCAAGCTGAATTTTGTTTATAAGATATGGTAATACAATTGGTTCTAAATACTTTAGTTCATAATTGTTTATAGTTGCCTTATTATACGTCCATGCTTTACGGGCCCTTGTTGTAGGTAGGTACCTGGGACTTGATTGTATAAATAGATAAGGGTTTGCGACGACTCATCCGTCATTCATTCATTCTTCGGGATAAACAGTATCTAAACACCCATATTAGTACAAATAATATTTGGGATAAGCAACTTAATTTCAAGTCTATCACGGAACAGATCCGGGAGATGGACCATATAGTGATTGCTATGTGCGGTGACGTCAGCACGCCTAGCTTTAGACTGCCTGGTAAGTTCTGTCATTGTTCTTAATTTTAGACCTATGAGTTCTACCTCACAAAAACACACCAAAGAAACTTGAAAAGGAATTCTCAAAACAGTAAGTAGCATATTTCACTTTCAAAATTTTTTGAATGAACAGTAAGTAGCAATCCAATCCTCCCGGTGATAGCAATTTGTTACGATAAAAATCCATAGGATCGTAACAGTCGTAAAGGCCATAAAACAGGCTTAATACGCAACGGAAAAGGTAGCTTTATATCCAGTTATAAGCCTTCATCGAGCATTCCACCTTACGTCAATTTGTCGACCCAAGAACCATGCCTATTCCATTAAGTAAGCACGTCCAAAACAACACCAAAGAAACCGCACGTTTTGTTTTATAACCCAACATAACATTACCGAAACCATTCTCTTAGAATTGCGTAAGTATTTTCTCCGTCACGATTACCCTGCAACAATCACGAGAGAAAGTGGAGGGTTAGGCACCACGATAACTTGTGAACTTACTGTTTCACGGTCAGTGCAGCTGTCATGCGCTGTGCTGACGAAATTGGATTTACTCGAGACGAATCTGTATAAAGTAAACAAACTTTCATCATGTGATGGCACAACTTTTAATTGACTGCTCGGATTTTCAAATATTAAGTTATAATTTTATAGGTAATTACAATTTATAAATACAAAGATCTACTAAAACAAAGATAGAATACAAAGATCTACTAAAACAAACAACATCTCTTTCATGATTAAGAATAACAAAGCATGAGTTCATAGTTCACATACTCGGGCATCACAAAGCGAGAGTTTTCGTGGAGAGAAAATGATCCGTATCTTGTATAGGAAAGTGAAATGCAGCCTTGAACTCAGATAAAATTAACTTTATAATAATTGAGGAAGGTTGCTCCATGAAAATTATAATATTAAAACTTTTCACGGGCCCAACTTTAACAAAATTTGAAACAGTAATTTTAAACTTTGTTTAAAAGTTGGGTCTCTGTACCTAATTTTTGGTAATTTTAAACAACGGTTAAATATACAGACATGATGTCTATAGGTAGGTACTCAAGTGACTATAATTATGTATAAGTGACTTTTCACTTAATTAGGAACTATTATATAAGTTAGTATGTTTTGTGTTTTAATGAGTTGAGTTATTAGGTAAGTAATAAAAGCTCTGAGTTTTGCCAGCACTTTAAAACGACTGACAGGAGAAATATAAAGTTCATTTATCATACACAGTTATAAAAAAAACTAACTAGCTGCCAAAACAATTCGTGATAAAAAAAGGCCAACTCTCGTTACAAAAAATTCAATAATACTAATTTTGAATCAAGTATTTGATCATCGCGAAAGTTTATTCCAAAGCATTGATGTAGTCATAACATTTTATGGCACCAATTACCTACCTGCCCAATTTTCAAATGACGCAATATTTAATAATGATTTGATAGTGCTATATTTTATTTAAGACGTACAGTAAAGAGACTGTGGTTAATCTTGGAAGCAGTTACTACGAGTATAAACTCATGTTGCTTTTAAGCATCTTCAAGAAAATCAAGTCTATATATAGACTATATTTTTTCATGTTTCTTGCTCTCCCTTGATGATATGTTATAGAAAGCTGTTTCGGTTCAGTTCTGAAAATAAGATTAATCTGAAAACCACATAGGTAAAGATTTAACAAAACATAATTTTTAACATACTTAGGCGCCATCTACACACAGTTTATCAATAATCACTTGCAAGAAAAGAGCTGTTGCTATATTGGTAAAGTCTGCTTTAACTATCTTAGAAAGGGTTGCAGGACAAGCACAAACACCAGGCAGAAACCAAATCAACGCCATCTATCATTTCATAGAGTAAAATAGAAAGGGACTAAGAAAGCAAGAAGCCCAGACTGTACGTGAAATGCTACCATTCATGGCGAAGCTCGTACAATAGAAAGGGGCTGTGTAAACAATTCTCTCGTTGCGTCATAGATGTCTCTGCAAGAGACATTACGACTTTTAAAATTTATTTTTATTTAACAATTTAACAAAATTAGCCATATATCCATATCCACACTTTCGGTGACATTATTAACTGTTTTGAATTTAAATAGTACCTACCTACAAAGTTTTAATTCCGTTTACTGCAATTTTCAGCCAAATCTATTCAGCCGTTCTCGAGTTATAAATAGTGTAACTAACAATAGGTACTTTCTTTTATATAAAGAAATTCTAACGTTACTGTTATGTCTAAGCTTACAAGTAATACCATTTCTATCTCCATTTGTAAGAGAAATCTGATCACGTTAAATCACTTGAATAGTCCATTGAATTGTTGTTTATTGAATAAGAAAAAAGTGAACATTTCATTCAATAGAACAATAAAAATGCATAATTTCCATCAGCAATTTAACTTGTTAACATAGGAAACCTCATAGTCGTGGGGCTGGAAAATGGCTTATCGATGTAAGTAACAAATATTAAGTAAGTAATAATACTTATGTAGGTAATTGCTAATATGTATTTGTGAGGATAGATCATAAATGGATGTTTGTTACTCTTTTACGCTAAAAACATCACAATAATTTTACTGAAACTTTACAATAATAGGTATACACAATAGAATTACACATAGACTACTTTTTACCAATGATCCATTACCAGAAACTCGAACTAATTTTTAGTAATTCACAAAAATTTAAATCAAAATAAAATACCTAATCGAATTAGCTCAAAATATAACAAAAACATTTGTGTGGGAGAAAATCCATTTGCCATATTGTTTATCTGCAATATCATTGAGTCTGCAATGCTTATGACTTGATGACACACATGACTGTAGTAAGTAGAGCTGCAAAACAGTGTCAATAGTACCGGCATCATCATTATTATTATTACATCACACACGAAAAGTGTCACAGTGGAACATAAGAGTTACGCGTGCTCGTCACAACTCTGAGGTAAGCATTGTTCCGGAGTGTGGGCTTGATACTTATAGGAAATGAGTTTGTTGCATAAAGATTATGATTTTCTGCTATTAGTTTCATTTTATGGTAAATATCGATAAAATTAAAAATTATAAACAATTAGGGAGATGACTATAAGAGTGTATGATGAATGAATAGGTACTAGTTATTTATCAAACACTCATAAAGTTCTTTATAGATGGCCTAAGGTGCATTTTTGAAACTTTACCTAGACTTAAGAAAATTTGTTTGTGACCATGTTGGACATCGAGTTTTTATAATATACTAAAAAGTTCATTTCATTAAAATTAGTTTAGTTTAATAAACAGACACTTTCCCCAAACACTAACTTTCCCGTTTATAGTTTTAAGTAGTATTCATAGTTATGCTTTCAAAACATGGATCGTGTAGGACACTAACATTCTCTGTATAAAAAAAACTACTTATTGTAATGTATATTGTAGGTAGTTGCAATAATGTGTTTGCATAACTACCTGCGGTTCCAATAAATGACAGTCCCGTTTGAATGGCGTTTCATTGTGCTATCCATATTCCACATTGGCGACGATTTTGGTTTTAAATAATGCCCTACGGTAAATTACCTGAGTTTGACCTCGCGGAGGGCAAGAACTGGACTTCTTACGTTCGATTAGTGAAACAGTTCATCCTATTAAACGACATAAAGGATAAACTTCATGTGGCTACGTTGGTGACGCATGTGGGCGCGCGTTCTTATCAATTAATGTGCGACCTGTGCTCACCGCAACACCCAGAAGACAAGACCTTCGATGAACTCGTCACTCTCGTAAGCGGCCACTTGGAACCCAGGAGATCTGAGATAGCGGAAAGACATACTTTTCGTCAGCGACGTCAAGCAGATGACGAATCGATAACGAGTTTTCTTCAAAACCTCAAACATCTCGCTACCCATTGCAACTTTGAATCTCAATTGGAAGTAAATCTACGAGATCAGTTTGTATCGGGGTTACGTAACGAAGATATGCGTTCGCGTCTGTTTGCTGAATCATCGCTAGACTACAAGAGAGCTGTGGAGCTGGCGCTCGCGCTGGAGGCGGCGGAGCGGCACGCGGCGGAGGCCGCGGCCGGCAGCGCCGCGCTGTGGGCGACCGCCGGCGCAGCGGGACTCGGGCAGGGCGCTGCCGTGGACGCGGCCGAGCTGCATCGGGTGGCGCAGGGGGCTGCCCCAGCGCCGCAGCGCGCGGGCTGAGGAGCGCTTGCTGGCGTTGTGGAAAAAGTGATCACGCGCCAAATAAGTGTAGATATAAGTCTTATGTTTGTGATAAGTGTAGTGTCAAAGGTCATCTAGCTTTTGTTTGCAAGAAAACGAATAAAGATTCCCGGGAGCCAAGGTACCAGAACTATATGAACTCAAGCTCAGATTCGGAGGACAGTGATGGATTGTTTCAAATGGTTACTGTGAAGAGTGACTTGAGTGATGGATCATATAGTTTTAAGTTGTTAGTGGAAGGCGTAGATGTTTCGTTCGAGTTAGATACGGGCAGCAGGATATCGGCGGTCAGTAAATCTTTTTATGATATATTTTTGTCTCATTTAGCAATAACTAAAGATAGTCATAGATTTCATTCGTACACGGGTGAAGCTATAGTTCCGCTTGGTCAAGTCATGGTTAACGTCCAGTGTGGGAGGGATAATCTGTCGTTGCCGCTGTTTGTAATAAACAATGGTGGCCCACCACTACTGGGACAACGGTGGTTGCGTAAACTTAACTTAAGTTCTATAACTTTTCATAATCTGTCAGGCGGAAACGAGACAAAAATTGAGAAACCAAAAAGTGAATTTCCAGATGTTTTCAAATCAGGCCTTGGTTGTTGTAGGACAAACATTAAATTATATTTAAAAGATGACACGCCCAATTTCTGTAAAGCCCTAGGTTTACGTTACATTGTAGAAAAAGAACTAGAACGTTTGCAGAGTGAAGAGGTGATTTTTGGAATACATAGAAGTGTTTATGGCACTTTTATTGTCCTTGTTATCAAGCGCGACTTGTCAATAAGGATGTGCTATTATAAAATCATTTCAAACAAAGTTCTTAAAGATTTATACTATGTGTTACCTAGAATAGAACAACTATTCGCCGCCTTAAACTGTTATATACATCACAGTAAAATTGATTTGAAACATACGTACTTGCAGGGCATTCTAGATCTTCATTCACTACCTAAAAAGGGAACCAGGTGGCAATGGACACAGGAGTGCAATGCGGCTTTTCAGTTTGACAAAGAGGTGCTGTCGCAGAGGCCGTTACTGGTGCGCATCGATCCGTCGCTGCCGCTAGTGCTGGCCGTGGACAGCAGCGCGCACAGAGTCGGCGCCAGCGCAGTGCCGCTCGCCTGCCCGGACGGCGGCGAGCGCGGCGTGTGCTGCGCGAGCCGCACGCTGTCCGACACCGAGCGCAGGTACAGTCAGATGGACAAGGAGGTGCTGGCGATCGTGTATGTCTTGAGCTGCTTTCACCAGTACATATACGACCAGCGTTTGACTTCGAAGACCGGTGATATGAGCCTCAGCTATATTTTTGCACCACAGACTGCAGCCAGCAAGCTACAAAGGTATATGGTAAGGTTCAATATTATAATATATGAACAGGATGACGCTGTATTACACTTAGTGGAAGAAAACTTCCTAATTAGACACAAAAAGGTGTCTAAACAAACTAAGATAGACTTAGTTATACGTAGTAGTTACGGCTACGTCATGAGTGGATGGCAATTCAACATAGAAATTGAAAATGAAAAACCGTACTTTCACAGAACATATGATTTTCATATTGACCAGGGTTATTTAGTAGATATGGGGCTACAGGGTCGGTGGTACCAGGCGGCCGCCTGCGCCGCCGCGCGCGCCGCGCCGCGCGCCGCCTCGGACGCCGCCCGTGTCTTCGGCGGCGGATCACGTGGCCAGAGCACAGCGATCCCAGGTCAGTAATGCTGATGGAGCATGTCGTGAGGTACGGGAAAGTGAGGACGTTCTAGTTAGAGGAATACGTCCGTCAACTACGTCACTAAGTGGAAGCCAGGCGTTGTGATGGAACGCACCGGCGCAGCAACTTACAAGGTAAGTTCTAACGATGTAATTAAAATGATATATCGTGGACGGCGGCGATGCCGCGCCAGCCAACGGACAGACCGCGGACCAGTTTAAGAAGTTCCCCTTTGTCACCTGGTTCGCTCGATACTCAAGTAAAAGAAACTGGCGCCGGCGCAGCTCGTTTTTAAAAAAAAAACCATAAGGTTTTGAATAATTACAAATTACTCAATTAATTGTAATTAGTAAGTTATATTTATTTTTTCCTATACATCTGAATTATTAACTAGTTAAGATGTCCTTTCTTATTATTTTTTTTAAGTTTTGTTGGTGGGGGAGGAAAGGACTAGAATATTAGATTCATATTTACCTACCTAAATTTAGGAACAAATAGCAAAACAATTTTGGATGTTTATTTTACTAGTATTTAATCTAACAGATGAACTTTAGTAACTAAAATATAGCCTTTAATTACCATCTTTAAATAGATTTATTCACATTAAATAAGACAAGATGATGAGCAATAAAAATACGTATTTAGTATCTTGTGTATTATTGTAATGTAAACTTGTTGGCCTTATCTATATCTATTATAGTTATATGTATGTAGTTTATAAGAAATGTAATAGGCTGTCATTGTTGCTTCATCAAAGCTTACCTTTTCATAATTATTAATGTTGATGTGTTCTACCTACCTTTGGGTTATTATGTAACTAAACCTAGTTCAAGAATAAGTAGGTAAGACTATTATCTAAGAGGGGAAAATTGTAATGTATATTGTAGGTAGTTGCAATAATGTGTTTGCATAACTACCTGCGGTTCCAATAAATGACAGTCCCGTTTGAATGGCGTTTCATTGTGCTATCCATATTCCACACTTATATCTAATGGTAATAAATGCAGTTCTAGTATAAGTGTATTTGTGTGTGTATGTGGCGTCAGGACAACGTAAAATCCAAAATTCCCGAAATTTAACCTTTTTGTTATCTAAACCGGTACATTCTGGAATAATTTGTTTTACACAAAAAACCACCTTACGACACCGTACTATAACGTAGCAGATTACAAAAACAAATACCTGCACAACAATAGTGCCATTAGGAGACGTCATCGTGCGTGCAACAAACAAAAGCAAAGGAAGAGATAAAACCACTGCAATGTCTTCAACAGCCTCAAACGCTATCTGTTCCCATTGTGGGCTACCTGCAGAGCACCCTCAGTTGTGTCTCAAAACTCAAGCAAAATGGTTGTCATACTCGTCCTCCTATCTTGTGTTTTAATCACCACCGCGGAGAATCATGCCGGGGCGTATTCCTCTCCGCAATACGCCAAGAAAATGCACCCAACATATAACATGGATTACGCCAACGATGTTCTGCTACCGAGAGAAAAGCCTCCTCATTTTAATGAAGAGGAATCCGCAAGATACAATAATGGATATGGATACAATGATACAGAGCAGTATGGGAGGTCTTCGTTCCTGGAAGCTGCAGGGAGTTTCATGAGTGGAACGGGAGGTCAGGTCGTGACGAGCTTGGCCAAAGACTTCCTCGCCAGGTCTTCAGGCACCAGCCAGGTTGGTTTTGACTGCGTCGCGCAGGTTCGTATCGCACCTTAATTCATTTTGCACGCTTGCATGAGTAATGCCCAGGAATTTACAAAACCTTATCTATGACTCACCAACTATGCCTATCTATGACTGTTGTTTGGGGGTTGAACTGACGTAATTCCAAGAAGGTTGGTTGATAATTAGCCGGTCCTATGTTCTCAGAAAATGAACGTTATTTTGTTTTTGCAGGTATTGAGCCTGAACTTAACAAATCTAGTGATCTTGATAGTTCTAAAGGCATTGATTCTGGCGGCTGGCTTTTTCGGAGCTGGAGCGTGGAAAGGCGGCCACCAGTATGGAAGAAGTTTTGAAGGTCAGTTTCTCAATTTTCTTTGTTATGTTAAGGTTTATTAACTTCATTACTATTACGTATCCAATAAGTTTGCAAAATTTGTATCTACTCTAACAAATAGAAAGCTAGCATTACCCGTTCGGCCGTTCGTGAAAACCCTTATTATTATTATACAAAATATTTTAAATGTGTAATCAACGGACTGGACACAGCAAACAACAATGATTACACCCAACGAGCTAATAATGGCACATAATCTCAACCTTTCAACCACAACTAATCCCGTTACTTACAAACCAGGAAGTGCCACGCCATCTGCCTTTTAGTATCCTTTCGGCACGTGGACGCTGGTCATCTAATCCAATAGTGCGGATGCGTTTGTCGTGTCCGAACGTAATCCTGTCAGGAAAGGATTATCTGCCACCGGTGCCCGAGCCTAATGGACCTATGGAATTGGCTTTGTAGGTAATATCTCGGTATTCTACCAAGTCGTCCCAATATTAACAACCGTAACGGTATTTGTGTGTAAAGTTAAACTGACTATAAAAACAGTTATTTAGAGTTGTAAGAAAATGTATACCTAGTTGTCTTTTCGTTTTGTTTACCTACTAATTTTAAAGACAAACATTAATTCAATAATTACGGGCTGTAAATTAGTCGTCGGGAACCTCATTTATTTTCCAAGTGGCTATCAATATATGAAACATAATATGGTTTGGTTGCCCTTAATAGAACAATGGAATAGGAAAAGGAAGCACTACATTTAAAGACACACATTTATGACGATGATTATCGCTTTGAGGAAATATATTTTTCCGCATCTAAAACGTTATATCTAATGACTTTCCATGACTTTCTTTCTGGCACATCGTTATAAGTTGCGTTTAAACAAATTGCAAATATTACATGTGAAATCCAAGAAATGAGATCTTATAATTCACATGGATAAATTGCCTAGGACTCTACTCAATTCATTGTTAAATAAAAATATTTAAAAAAAAAACACCTATAAAGGAAAGTTTTATGATTTTCTGAAACTAACTGGCTCCCTAGATCTCTTGAATGAATATAGCTTTTATCTTCTTTTTGATGAAAGAATAGAGTACCTACCTACAATTTAAATTTATCTTCATCGGGAAAATATCTTTTAAAATGGTATCTTACTCCTCCATCACACATCCACAAAATAACTATCCATGGTTAAGAATAGTTATTTTGTTCATCTAGATAACATCAATGCGTCTTACATCACTGAAGACGAGATCATGATGTACCTGAGCTACTTGTCCGGCCAGCAAACGCAGAACTTCAATTGCCTTTACCTGCTTTCCTGCAAGAGGCCTCAGCAGTCTGGTCTTTACGCCTCGGGAGCGGACTTACTGCTTCAAGGAGCTAAGCTGATGCAAGGGTTAGTTTAACTGGAAACTATAATAGTGTTATATTACCGTCCCACGGCTTCGCCCGCGTTATGTTATATTTTCCGTTGTAAATAAATAGCTATTATCTTTCTTTTGGTTCTAAGCTTCCAATTTTCAGCAAAATTGTTTCAGCCGCCCTTGAGTTATAAATAGTGTAAATAACACGACTTACTTTTATATAGATATATAGATTTCTCTTTAATAAAGACAATCAGATATTTTCTGAGTTTGAACTGTATTTTAAGAATTTAATCTTAATTTTCGAATAAATTTTGAATAAAGAAGATCTATTCGCCTTGCCTTAAAATACCTAACAAAATAAAAATAAATAATGATTTTCTTTTCAGTAACAACAACGAGCTTGGTGCATACGAAGACATAGCCGACGGTTTAAAACAATCTTCAGAATGGGGCGAGAAGGGAATGAACTGCGAAACACGGTACAAATGCGGAGAATAAACAAACGACATCATTCTATACATCTTATATTAACAATATTGAGCAGTTGAGTGGATTATATTCTCTAATTTTCTTATGGACACGTAATTTAGTCAATATCATGTGTAAATACAGTCAGAAAATTTGTGCTCTAGATATTATAACTACTTTAATCGTTGATTTGTTTTATTTAACTAATAAATTTCACTACCTAATTATTGTTTTATAGAGTCAGTTTGCTGTTAGCCACTTCATTTTGTTTTACAACTTTTACAATTGTCAATACCAGATAACCGAACAAATTGAAAATTCTTTTTGATTTGATGATAAAACGCAACTTCTGAAAATTAATACCCATTACTTCTGTCACGTTATCACAACAGTAGTATCAAAAAGATTTGCCGATAGGCCGTCTTTGTGTTGATAGATTTATCATTTTATTAATAGGCATCGTAGCATCATTAAAATCAAGAACAGTCTCCTCTATTTATTCCGACCTCACAGTACTAGGCGTAGTGGGAGTTGTAGAACTGTTTAAGTTTCTCACTCTCGTCTTTTCCAACTGCGCTACCATGTTCATGCAGTTTAGGCCGATTTCTTTGAAGTCCGTCTTGGAGTTGATGGGATTATCAGTTAATAGGCATTATAATCATCATTAAAATCGAGAACAGTCTCTATCAATTCCGGTTTCACAGTAGTAGTCGTTGTTGTAGTGTTCAATGTAACGTTTCTCGCTCTCGCCTTTTCCAACGCTTCCATATTCATGTAGCTGAGTCCGATTTCTGCTAAGTAGTTGTCCATTTTGTGGTAGTCCCTGGAGTAGGGCGCGTTGGTCTTGGTGCTGAAGAGGCTGACTACGAACTGCATTCTCGTGTACTATGGGTGCGTGGAGACGACGCGCGGCGAGCGCTCGGCCGGCTGCTTGTCGCGCGCCGCGCGGTACTCCGCGTACGACACGAAACCGTCGCCGTCTGAGTCGTCGGTCTCGAGGGTTTTGTCTACTAAGGCTGGAAGTTTATACACAAGTTTAAAAAGCTTACTTACATAATATTTATTGACTTGTCCAAGTGTGATCTTTAGGATTTTATGGAAATAAATCTTTGAAATCTCTAAAGCAGATCTGTAAAAAAACTAAAGTCTACTCCGGTAGGTACCTACATCAAAGATTTTGGCTGGTTAGGGCCGAGTAAGAGGGATAATGCACAATTACGCTCCACAGCAAGTCGTCAGTGCAGATCGTAGTTCCCCCACAGTAAAGAATCAGTACCTAGGTAAAGAGTTCCATTTTTCTACGATTTCGAACTTTGGAGGTAGTTTCTTCGAAGTGTAAAAAATCGTTTGGTTTCCAGAATGGGCACTGCTTAGATTAGTAGACTCGAAACTATTTATGATTTATTATTTTCAAAAGAACCAACTACAGTTTAAGTTAATGTGTGAGTTGCTCAGAAAAATAACTAGGTACTTTGTTCATTTCTTACCAACGTATCCTTCAAACTCATCAGGCTCTGGTTCAATTTCAGACTTATCAACGGTATCGTCAGTTTCATGTTCCATTGTATGATATATTGCCTGGAAATAAAACATTACTATATTTTTAGTTTCTTATAGTTATATGTACCTATGTTGATTGTACCAGATCTCTGAAACCTATAATGGATTATACATCTGAGGAGACCTGAAGTAGGCGGGTGGGACGTTATTATAAGTTACGCTTTAAAATACTTTCATTAAATAAATACGTTTTAGAAAACAAAATAGGTTCGGATACTTTCAAGCTTGCAAGATAATAATAGGCCCTTTGGTTAGCTCATCCCGCTAAAACTCATCCCGCGGGATGGGTTGACCTAATGAATAAATTTTATTAATTTTCATTGGTCAACTCATCCCGCATTTAAAATAGATAAAAAGTTATGTAATATTTGACATGTAATGTACACACGTGGACAACATTTTTCGGGGAAAAAATTAAACACCATTGTTTCGTTATACTGATAATTATAAAGTCAAATTCAATTTACCTTCAATAATTCTAAGCCATCTAATTTGGAGTTCCTATCGAAATCGTGTGCGGAGAAGTAATGGAACTCCAACTCTTCGGGAGAGAGTTTGGAAATATCTTCTGGTGATAAAATTTTAGTGTCTTCTTCAATGTGTCTGAAACAAGGGATTATTTCTTCATAAAACATAATATACAATGTAGAATAATCCAACCACATATGTACTTATTCATCATATTACGTCCTTTTATATGTTTCTTCAAAATATCGTGGTTTCATAAGGGTCGATATTGTATCCTATGTTGAGTGTATTTGGGCTGCATTTAGAGTGTCAGTTTTATTCGAATTCGAATATGTATGGTAAAGGACAAAATTTTCCAGTACAAATTGACGTTAACTTTCTCACGATCGAAAAAAAGGAATTTTGAAATAAATATTTAGGTAGATATATAATATCTACTATTAAATATTAGCTTGGTCCTGATGTAAACTCACTTGACATCATGTAACAGCTGGTTGTCTTCCATCATAGACCCTTCGGCCGTCGGCTTGTAATGATGATGATGCTGGTCTACGGGGCTCTGGCCCGAGGGGTGGTGCGGTCCGCGCCTCAGCCCTTGAGCCATCGCGTTTATTACTAGCACTAGGAATGCTGGAACACACAAACATTCTAATGTTAATAATAATAATGTGACAGTTCATGGCTGGCCTGAGTGTCAAGTGACGCTGGACAGTTCCAGCGATATTTATTTAATCCTTTGAACATTAGATGTGTTAAAGAGTAGGTGTATAATACATTATGAAGAAAATAATCTGATATTCTAGATATTTATTATACCGCCCAGCCAGCAAGGTGTGTTACCTACTCTATATTTATTCAGGGTGTTTTCGTGAAGAGGTGACAAGGCGATCTTTAACGGATATCACAAGAAAAGTCTCAGTGAATAGTAGCACTTCTAACAAAATCTGATCAACAAACCATGCAACAATTCGTACAATAAAATGTTCAATCTCTTCAAAATAGTCGACAAATAACAAAACAATACAAAACTAACATTTTAATACCTGCAACTCGAGTATTGAAAGAGTTGGCAGCTGTGGCGCTCCGGGGCGCAGCCCTAGTCGGCGCAGCGCCCCGCAGAGACAATATTCACACCTCATTTCACAAGGCCTGCCCATTACATTTGTCAATCGGTAAAAAGCATGCCAAATTAAAGGTTTGCACAAAATTGGCTAGATTTGTATTATGTTTTGAATAATGTTTTAATTTGAGATTGCAATTGGCTTGATTATGATTTTAACAAATTATATTTAATAGGTTTTTGTAGGTTTTACTTCATATAATCATTATTTAGGTATCATGATCACGAATGATAATCGTATTTTTTTGCCATTTGAACCTTGGTCAAATTTTTCACATGGCAGGCTAGTAGATAAACGTATTTCAACCAAATGATTATTACAATGACCCTGACCAGCATTCATGAAATAATGGATGAAAATGGTATAAAATATCGTGAATACAAGTACCTACTTATTTTATCGCAAATTTTAAAATCTCATTAAAAAACAAATGACAGTAACTTGATAGCCCAAACTACAAAGGATTTGCAACATCAAAACAAAGGAATCAGGTGGCCAAACCACCCCTTACAAAAAAACTATTACAAAGAACTTTCAATAGATCGAATGCATAATTTATTTTCGTCCCCTATTTGGAACATTTGGTCGGACGGAAAGACGAGACCGGTCTTTAATCGGACCCCACTTTATTACAGAGTGTATGAAGTAATGGAGGACAAATTATGCGCTCATATTGTACCTACTCTGTGACAAGTGCGTCGTGCATATGTCGAAGTGTCCGTAGAAAGCGGTATTTTATGCGCGCGGGACACACGGACCGAAAGTTTATGGAGCAGCACATTCATGATTGAAAGTGAAAATATCATTATGATCGACTGCCTTCTCTAATATCTAAGGAAGCTTCTACTTAATCGGTACTTGTTGCAATGATTTAAAACAAGCTCGGTACTTAACCTTTTACTTTCTCGTTTATAATTCTCTTATTCATTCTGTCAAGCTGAAATCATATTTTTTTATTAGTCTTATGATTTTAATTTAATTGATATTTCATATTTATTAGGTAAAGGTATATCAAGTCCTCGAACACCAAATTTGGGTTGTTATTATGATGACATGTTTTTATCTTAATTTTAGTTTTACGTAACTTCTCATTGAATTTGTCATAAACTTATGGTAGTCATTTCGCTTAACGTGCTTCAGTTAACAGCAAGATTGTACCTGCCTACTTCTGGCAATTCCATCCCACCAAAGATTAAACAATGCCTATTAGGTTCGGCAGCTGCGAGCTTGCAAACATTTATGCCGTGTGTCTTCTTGCACCAGAGAACAAGCCCCCACGCACTGGCCACTGTATCAGCCGATAACACCCTAATCCCATGCGATTACAATGAGATGAATAGACGCCTCGCGAGTCCTTTTGTATAAGTCTTGGTTACATTTTGGTTTTACAGTAATTTTATTTAAAAGATCAATAGATATTAATGAAGCTAACTGTAAGAGCTGTCGTAGAGCACGGTTACTTCTATTTGTAGTGGTTAATGCAAATACCGGGTTAAACTTATATTATTTAAATATTTTTTTAATGGTTTATTTATAAATAAATACGAAGACTATTTTAAACTCAATTCATTAATAGGTTTAGGAGTAACCTTGTGCTCTACCATAATCTTGGCAATGTCTTTACGACAGATGTAAAAATAAAAAGCTAACCTACTAACCACTACTCTAACCTATTCATGCATAATTCTGTACAAAGATCTAAAAATAATTCTACAGACGATCAAGCTGAAGGGCAATAATTTCAGTGATAATAAGATAACTTACCCTCTAAACGCATATTTAGTTTTCCGTCAATTTTCATTTGTTTTGTTTACAAAATTTTACTACAAGGTACGCGTTGACGTTTGTATCGTTATGAAATGTCAGAGCAAAATCGATTGCTTCGCGCAGGCGCGTAGAACATATTTATATGAACCTTATTTTCAAAGCAGTAAGATCTTTTATTTTCTTAGCATTTATATGTTTTGCGCAAGGCATTTGAAGAGTTCTTAATATAAATCTCTGGAGTTTTCATGACGAAGTGAGAGATGTCGCCAGCTGTAGAAATGGAAAGCAAGAGCTTTTACATGCGCTATCCATAACTGCTCGGACCATACTAGGTAAGGTAGATACTGATAAAATTAAAAAATGATTTTTCTTAATAGCTGATTAAGGACTTTCATCAAAATCCTCAGTATCGGATTTTGATCTTATTAATTGTCGATTTGGATATTTGTATGATAAGCAAAACAAGTAAACCTAAATGAAATGAAATTGAAATTATTGTTGATAAGAGCTGCTTGCACTTTACGTTTCTCAACACAATGCTTAAACTGACACGTAGTTTTATGTCAACCTTGTTTTCATTGAATATTTTAATTTAATTATATCTACCTACATATTTATTGATTGCCCAAGTGATCTTTCGGATGCTATGGGAATAAATGACATACCTACCTCGATAGCACCTATTCTAAAATATTCCAGATAAGGCTACGGTAAAAAGCATCAAAATTTTCTGTAACTTCTCAGTTTACTTAAATCAGAAGCGAAGCTAAGGTTCCAATATACCGAACCATTATAAAAAGCCAAACTCATCACGATGTTTACAACCCTCTATCTTAGCTCCAACATAGCTACACCAACCCGTCAACAACTGAAGCTAATCCTTCAATAATAGTCTCTCGACTATCTAAATAGAATTCATTTTCTCTCAGCTCGACATTGAAATAGATCTTTATTCCTTTAAACGTAGGTACAGAATTTGCTAGCACAACAAGGACCCCGCTCTAGATCGGAAGGCTTTAATGTTATCTGAAACGATTTGCTGAAATTGGAACTGTAAAGCAATGGAGTAGAGATGAGTTTGGTTTGTGAAAATTGGCAGGAAAGGCTTTTTGGTGCGAAAATGTTTATGTTTATAGTGATCTGTTGTGGGGAAGTTAAAAAGAGATGGGTGTATGTAAGTGTGTGAGGGATGTATGATCAATACGTGGCGCGCTCCAAGGCAGCTCTAATGGTCGTTTTCTTACATTTGCATTCTAATTGACTTCACTCGATGCCTTCCTTTTGTGTCGTGTGTGACGCAAATTGAAAGGCATTACTGTCTTGTGGGGGCAAGTTTGCAAAATTTGCATTTTCTCGGTACAGAGATAAGGAATCAACTTTATTTTGCAATACTTTCCGATTGAATGTTGCTTACTAGTACTAGCTGAACAAAGGATTTCGTTTTCACAGTTTACTGTTTCAATTTGCAAATTTCAAACGACCTTAACATAGAACACCAATAAAAAGACATCGTCTAAATTATTGTATATTCACAATAAGAACCTAAGCCCACAAATATTCTGTACTTATAGTTATCAATGTTTTAATTTACAGTTAAACAATAGCCTGAAAACCCGAAACTACTGTTCTATCTTTACATAAATGAAACACAAATCCGTACGTTACGAACAATAAATTTTCGGTTTTCTGTTTCAAACGGAGATTTGGGTGCAGGGCGGGCGGGTGGTTGCCTAGCAACCTGCGCCCGCCCGCCTCTCGCCGGGGGCGGCCCTCCGGATCACTTTTAAACTTTCATGTCGGAAAGTTTTTAAGGTTTGCTTGTGGCTCTCAGATTCGCCATCTTTTTGTTTTAAGCCGCTTTACGAGGAAACCGGTATGGTGAGTTGGACACTCTTTCAACTTTTTATTATACTAACGTACCTGCGAGCGTTGATATTTATACGAGCCGTGTATTCTATATTCAAATTAAAGTAGGTAATGTTTTAAAAATAAATTTGAACTGAAATCTTATATACCTATCTTATATTTATTTTTATTCATTTTCTTTTCTTTTATTGTTTTTTATTTAAAGGTGTAACTAGAGTTTAACGAAGATAAGTAAACTTATTTATTTATTATTATTTCAGCCAAAAACACGTACCTAGGTCAGCGTTTAAAATTATTCCACCTGCTGTCTTTAAACACTGATCTGATTTTAATGCTGCGTTCAAATCATTTGTGTAGGATAAGGCACGAAAGAAGCCGCGGATTGCAATTTGACTTACTTTTATAAAACAAAGTTCACTATCATAAGTTACAACGCTTAAAACTTACTGCAACGACTGCACCAATTTAGATGATTGCCTCTTGTTGAATTCGTCGTTGCCCTGAAAAAGTTACAAGCAATTGAACTTTCAAAATTGAATCAACATATTTTTGAACAGTTCACTTTCAATTTAAGTTTTAACAAAAAAATACTGTTGGGATATAATTACAAAAGTACCTAATTATTATCGTAGGTATAGATGATCCATTCTAAAAATGAACTCCCCTCCACAAAACCGTGATGATTTCAACGTGTGAGAGGAAATACAGAAAAACAGAATACACAGAAAAAAAAATACAGAATTCGGTAGAGGGGCGTTCATTTTAGAAATGGTTTTACTATACCTATATTGTCGCGAAAATATTTTTTTTTTTTGTTTGACCCTTATGAATTATACAACGTCAACGACTACTGAAGACGCCTTAGATCCTGGGCCTAGATTATTAGATGGATAAAATGACCAAATACCGAATTCCATCCTCTCAGCATAATTTACCCTAAGAGGACAGAACTCGTCAATACATCTGGACCCAACTAGCCATGTGGTTTCCTCACTATGTTTTCGCTTAACGTCCAACTCACCACATATATTACCTATATCGATGTTGGTAAGTATGTTAACCTTAAGTAGGTCCAACTAATCTACAATGTGACTCATCAAGTAACTCTGAAAAAATCAAAGCGAAACCTACCAACAGAATAAAATATTCAAAATACATCAAAAGCTCATTCCGATGCTTTAAAACTCAGAGTATCACGATACCTCATTCCACTTGAATTAGTAACCTCGAGCTTTCAGAAAGTTGTTTATTTTTTATACAGGGCAAAGTTTCCCTGAGAGCGCGTACAACATTGATGAGCCGACTCCGCCGAGCCAAGCGAGCCCGAAGGTGCTTTTAGTACCTAATTGGTGAGCTTTTAAGACCTCGCTCTTATCTCGACTTCACCACGATACCGGGGAACAGAAAAGGAACGCTTTACCACCGCAGAATTATTTACAAAAGAACAAAGTAACATGCGAAAAGTTTTGTAACTTTCACTAGGTACTGCGAAATCTGTGTATTTCGTAGATTTTTATGAGTAATCATGGCTAGCTTTTACGGTGAAGGCACGCATTAAGGAAACCGGCGTGTTCTGAAAACTTTATTTTACTTTTATTTTATCTACCTCTAGTACCGCTTACACAAGATTAAGAAAATAAGTATCTCGCAGAAAGGTCTAGAACCCTTATATCTTGGAAAGGCTTCTATACGTAGGCAGGTAATGTAGTAATGTAATTTAAAAATGTTTATCATTACAAATGGGTAAATATAAAACACAGGGCTGATCTTTCCGTTATCTATTAGGTATGGATATTTTGCTTACTTATTTTTTCAAAAAACTTTTTTCTGATAAACAAAATAAATACCTAAATTCGCTACCCAATTCCAATCTTTCATAGAAGTATTTAGTTATTAGCACGTAGGTACTACATAAGCAGAAGTGAAACAAATCCTTACATTTACAACGTGCTATGAATACAGATCAAAATCTAATTCATGTATTCAACTGTATATCCTAAAGAACCTATTTTATATTTCTAGACAAGTGTATGGTAAAAACAACACAATTCAATTCATTATTGCCAACCCTTGCCACGTGCCAACAATAAAATATAAGAGCTATAATTTCAAAATACGATGGGCGTACACAGCGCGCGCTCTCGATTAGGCTACAATTCAACAACGGACAATATAGAATTTTCCTGTCAAAATATTTTTACAAACAATTAACGTGCACAATCCTGCGCACGTTTTAGCACCCGTATTAGAAATGTAACAAAACAAAACCACAATTAGCATAATAGTTACTTGCGAACTCCATTGTATTTGTTCTATAACTTTTTTACCGGGGGCGACGCCTTTCTATGATTAATTTTTGCTGAAATATAACGTTCTAAATGTTCTAATTAAAGTAATTATTTCAATTGAGCCACTCAAATCCAGAGCGGTATATAAATATTTGATCAAGGAAAATGGTTCAAAAAGGTCTCAAACCTCTCAAACGGTTTCGCGGCGGCTGGAAAGGGTGAGCTTTTTAAGGGCCATGCACACGCGGGCTTCATATCCATAAATGTAAGGCGCCAGTTTCAAGGGTTGGTGACATTCGGACCTTAGATCGGCTTCTCGTACGCATTACCATTCCTATAAATAAAATAAAATAAATAAATAAATAATGCTGGACAATTTTCGCGACATCTAGCCCCGTGATAAGCTCGAAGCTTGTGTTACGGGTGCTAGATAAAAAAAATTTATAAAATTGTTATATTATCGACATGTATGTTGCTAACAATAATAACACAACTCAATATAGCAGTTCGTATATAAACATTACGATTCAGTATGTCAGTCTCAGCATAAAAGGTCAGTGCAATAAAATAATAATCCCTTTAAAAAACCATTTTATTTGAAAAGAGAAAAATCCGATGCGTAGTTTTTAAGATTGAAGCACACAAACAACGACTTTGTTTTATTTAATGAATATTATATTAGTAAAGAATAGATTTGTAGGTATATATGAGGATATATCCTGGGCATCAGATGACACCATTATTGAGAGGGGTGAAGGGGGTTGGGGTAAAGGGGGAAGGGAGGTAATTGCTCGAGATGATGTTTAATAAGTTTTTAATGGCCACAACGGCCCCGTCGTTTAGGCGTGCCTAAGTGTAAATATAAATCATTCCCTTTTGATTTCAGACCGTGTTTATTAAGTTGTTAAAAAAATATTAGATACTTACCCTTAAATCTTTACCTTTAATTTTTTTTATTACATGCGTAATAGAAGACATAAATACTGGTAAGAAATGTCGAAATGTCGAATGATTGATAAGGTGAATTTAAATAAAAAAAACAGACGAAGCTTTTTTTAATATTACAAGCTTTCCACCCCGCGGCTTCGCCCGTGGTATACTAGATGTTCTCTGTGAAAGACCGACAGACAACGATACACACACATACAATGTCCTATTTAAATTATTAGTAAACATTATTAATTAGTATGGTTAAATCAGTGTAGTGAGTTCAGCAGTATACCTATGTCATAAGGCCGATTTCACAATGTACCTACTTGTATGAATGTTTTAAACTTGGTACACTAGAGCGGTTAGACCGCAATCTATTTTATCTCTGATCCAGAGAAGTAAACCTTGCGTATTTTACTTGTACAATATGATCCTCTTACTGGTTTATCGATAAAACAAAAACACAGATTCCAAATTCAATTTACCGGCTTCTTGCTTTTTTATCTGTAACAATTTTCCGCCAATAAGATGGAAGGAGTATAGAATGCGGATAGTGAGCGGCGACGCAGACGCGGCTGTTTCCTGCGGGCACCGCATCCGGTTCCGGTCGCCTCGGACGAGATGGCTGTTGGTGTTTTGGTATATATTTCTGCAAATTTCTAAAAAAATATTGGTTAGTTCATATGTATTCTGTGACCGATATTTTTTCAACACATACTCCACCAAGAGATTATCAATTACCTAAAACTGTGAAACTTACTTGATGGTTGGGATTCAAACCATCAAGTAAGTTTCACAGTTGGACTTATCTTGTATAGCCTGTAGATATTTTTTCCGTGTATTTTTTTATTTTACCTATCAAGTTTATAGGAAACCTAGTAGGGACCGTAACACAAGTTTACCATACAGCTAAACGTTAATGTTTTAGTCTTAAGTTTGTATTATATGTATCTATTTATGTGGTGTGCAATAAAGTATATTCTATTATATTATATTCTAAACCTATCGGTAGGTATATTTTATATTTATTTATTTGTAACATTCATAAACACTGACACGTGTCTACAATCAAAGTATGAAAAGCTGATAATTCCACGGCATATTGCTCAATACTCTCTCTCGATGTGTTATTAGTTCGTTACAAACGCCCTTCCTTGGAATTACATCGAGAACGGGGCGGGCGCACACATGCCCAAAACAAATGTCAATAAATTACAAAATATTGTATAAAAGAAACCCCTTTATTGTGTTTATAAACCTTGCAAATATTATTTTCTTTAGAAAAAAAAATGTCAAAGACGCTTTTTGCAATCAACACCCTTTCAGACAAATCCTAGTCACTAGCCAAACAATTTTTAAACCCGGACATAAAGAAAAAACATTTACCTAAATAGTGGGGAAATTGTGTAGGTTCCTATCCTACATAACTACATTAGAAAGATAAATTACTTAATCTAAATAAATACTACTACATATATAATAATTCTTAAAGTTATCAGTAGTGCTTTACAAGATGAATTAAGCAAGTCCTGTCTTCTCACATATAACGCTCGCACGCTAGTCTTCGCTGTGTAACTTTTCCACATTGAAAGTTCCGCTCGCAGGTAAATCTTGAAAGTTTCAGCATCAAGTATAATTTAACGTCTCTACTGACAAGGAGACTCATTTGAGTAAATATAAACTTTATGTTATAACGGAAGGAAAGTACTATGTACAATTTAATTACCTATGTTTGATTGAAGATGATTTTTTTGTAAAAATTAAACACAAAATTAAATTAGCAATAAAAAAACCATATATAAATAATGAACACGTATAACAGAAAGTCGCGTTAGTTACACTATTTTTAACTCAAGAACGGCTGAATCGATTTGGCTGATGATTGCTGAAGAGATAGCCAGGAAAAAATATTATAACGCGGGCGAAGCCGCGGGGCGGTTAGGCTAGTAATTATAGCTAGTAACAAACTAATATGAATCTCTTAGTTAATTAGTTATCATGAAATTTAGTGATAGGTATAAGAGACATTATTAGGTTATCATTATCACAATATTTATCCAAAATATTTATTAAGTTATGGTGATATCTTTTATTCTCTGTCTTCTATATATGTTCCTATATTCTATTCTAAGTGCAGAATATATATGTTTCATTTATTGTAAACGGTACAGCCAAGTTTCAAGAACTTAGCTGAAGCCTGTTATTTCTGGAGAGCGGGGAATCAATTAAAACTACTAATAAAGTTCTGCGCTTGGAATAAGAATATAGAACTTCGCTAAATGTGTGGTCTGTTTTTTGGTAAGTATATAAATTATGGTGAATTTCATTACGCTAACCTCAACGCTAAATCAAACAAATATCTACACTCGCTTTTAAATTTTATTAAAAGAGGATGTATTTTAAGCTAAGATTAGAGATAAAAGTAACACTGAACAAATGTAAAAAATTTTTTATAATTATTTAGTAGGCTCTATCTTTATTGTTCGTACTGTAATGTTCTATAGTTTCCTCTTATTACTTTAAAGTTCTAAGACATTTCACTTCTCCCTCTTCACTTACACACCCGAAACTTTGCTTTAGTTTATTTTAGACGGATTCTATTTTCCTTTGCCTTCCGCTAAATTAGTTGAGAAAGTTTTAAGAGGCTAATTAAAATTTTATAGGTACAAAAAGGTTTTCTGCTGAGGATTTCTATATTAGCTTACATAAGCATGTAAAGGGAATAAAATACTAGACCTAGTAGATTTTATATAAAAGATACCAACGTCTTCTTGAGTAGGTAGATAAATAAATATTACTGGACAATTTTTACACAGCGACATCTAGCCCCGTGGTAAGCTCGAAGCTTGTGTTACGGGTGCTAGATTTCTGATATACTTAATATAATATACATACTTAATGTGATACCTAATGTGTTTAAAACAAATTTTAACTGAATAAGTACTCTAGTAGGTATCTACGGTTGTCTGTAACTTCCTACACACATTATACGCAAACATTCCTGTTAAACATATTTTAAATAATTATCACCAATGATAGGATTATTCATGAGGACGGCCTATGTGTACCTACCTAATCATGTAACAGACAGATACTTGCAAAACCAGGTATAGTATGGCCGCTTTATGAATGCGTTTAGGACACATGTCAGTTTGACACGTTAGTGATGGGCACAACATAATGAGTTCGTAACCGTTCCTCCAAAATAAACCGCCGCGTTATTTTTAAGATTATTTTCGTTTTAAATTGGCGGAATCATTTAATATTTATATTTTAGTAATTTAAGTGGAAACCGACTGTTTTAGCGTCACAAAATGACGTCCCATAACGCCATTTGGGTTTATTATTTTAAACCTAAATATAAAAATGCTACTTTCTTTCGCGCGTTCGGTTTGATCGTAGTTTTATTTTTATATTCAATAAAATTTTATAGTCCATTATTTTCAAATTCTTAAACGTATTATTTTTTAAATATAACTGTAACAGATAACGATACTGTTGTTTCCTGATAATTGTCGCATCACTACCTACCACTATAAACCACTGACATAACCTTGTAATAGCGCAATATAGATTTAGAAAAATATTGTTTACCAAGTTATTTTACACTCAGTTTGCCACAAAATTATTAGATTCATTGATTATTGATATAATAATGTAGATTTAATGCTCATCAATTTTTAAAACGGTAAACAAACAGCAAAAATATTTTTATTGTAACTGCAACGCCATTACAAAGTTACGTTGTCAGTTCAATCGCAATGTGTCTGGAACGCAAAGTCTCGACGGCCATGGTATAAGATCGTTGACCGACGTAAATACCAACGTGACATAAATGCCACTTCACTAAATATAAGTCTCCAATGAATTGACAAAATAATTAATTATTCTGTCAAAAAAATAAATTATATTCAAATGATGAACGCAAAACTTATGAGGATCGATGGGTAGGTTATCTACCAAATTTTTTTCACTAATTAAGCTCAGGATACAGATATCAAACGAATGAGGTTCTTGCATTATCTAATTTGGCCTCATTATTTAACCCAATAGTTTAGTGAGTTTAGTTTTTGCTCAGATCCCATCTCTTCATAACACATTCATACAACATGGCTCGAACTCGATACGTCTAATGATATTCATAACCATTGATGGGGTGGTGAGATTCCGCCGCTATGTGCCGCTGACAGCTAAAGGGTTCGGTGATCTTATCTTGTGGCAATTGTCAGTGTATCAGATTACATACTAATGTTCTCGATATCATAAAACAAAACAAGCATTTGTTTGTTACGGTTACTAGAAAACAGTGAAGTAAGAAACAAGTACATTTCTCACTATTCTTTCAAATGAGGTTTTGGAAACTAAACGTTATAAGGTATAAATCAACCCACGTTTAAACATGAATGAGGACACAGGATAAACACTGACACTGCCACAACACATCTTATCATATATCAAATCAAATGTTGAAATCAATGTCGCGTTTCCTGAACAATTCCATACATGATTTTACGTTTTGTGAAACAAAATATGGTGCAATGCATAAACTTTAAACGCAAGATCGACGAGGAGCCATGGGGACAATAAAACAAAGAAAACCGTATCTCGCCCGGAGCGGTGTCGCGGGGTAGCGGCGGCGGCGGCCAATGGGCGCGCTCCGGCCGCCCACGGCCCGCCCCCGCCGGCGCCGCATCGATCAGGGGCGCGGGCGGTGGGCGGCGACGCGCGCCCATCCCGCGCAGTCGCGAACAATTAGCGCGCGGGGCGGCATGGTCGGTGGATCGCGACGCGCGACGTCACTATAATGTGGTTAGTCAGTGAGCGTCGGGGCCGAGCCGACGGCGACGGCGACGCCGGCACGGATCACGATCTGCGGAGCGCGGGAGAGCGCTGGGCGCTGAGCCAGCGCGCCGCGCACGGCACGGTGGACTTCAAGAGCGCGTGCGGCGGGGCCGCGGACCCCGGCCCGCTGCCGGCGCTGCCGGACCCGCAACAGTTCAACATCTTCCCGGCCTTCTTCAGCCGCCAGCTCAACTTCACGGGCGGCGGGACGTGCGCGCAAGGCTCCAAGATCATGGAGGAGCTGCGGCCGAACCTCGTGGGGGGCCTGCTGGGGGTGGGGGGGCTGCTGGACGAGCACCAGGGCGACGCCAAGTTCCTGCCGAGCGCGGGCGAGACCAAGTACACGCCGGACAAGGGCCGAAAGTGCAGCAACGCGTCCTCCTCCTCGGCGGAGGAGTTCGGCGGGCTGTACGGTGCGGAGCACGCCGCCACGCCGCCCGCGCCGCTCAGCCGCTCCTTACAGGACCATTCGGGTAAGCCACTCCTCTATCATTACCTTCATAGCTAGGAGTGGGTTATGTTAAAGAAAACTAGTTAGGTACTAGACCCCTGGGAAATTTATACCACAACAAAAAAGTGGCCAAGTGCGAGTCGAACTCGCCCATGTAGGCTTCCGCAGCAATTGTTTATAATAATAGTTTATGACGTATTATAAAAAAACTACTTGATAGATTTCGTTCAAACCAATTTTCGTTGTTATTTTTTATGGTTATGTACAATATATATTTTTTATCTAGATTTATCATCCTCTTAGTTTAGAAATTAGAGGGGGGGGACACTCTGTTTTCCACTTTGGAAGAGTCTCACGTCCAAACTATTAAGTTTAGAATTAAATGGTATTAGAAACATTGTTATGATTTTGGAAGACCTATTCATAGATACCCCACACGTATGGGTTGGATTTTAAAAAAAAGTTTTTAAATTTCAGTCCTATGTATGGGGACCCCCAAATTTTATGATTTTTTTTTCAATTTTTTTCTGAAATCTTAGTGCGGTTCACGGAATACATCTACTCACCAAATTTCAACGTTATAGCTCTTATAGTTTCCGAGAAAAACGGCTGTGACATACGGACGGACGGACGGACGGACATGACGAATCTATAAGGGTTCCGTTTTCGCCATTTGGCTACGGAACCCTAAAAAGCCTAGAAGACAATGCTTAACATTCATCTCCAAACATTATTTTATGAAGTACTTAGTATTTTACTGCAATGGCATGATACTTAATAACCCTGTAAATTCTATTTTTAAATTCTCTAAATGAAGGCACTATTCTTAGACCGACACCATACGGTATAGATCGGTATGCTGAATTTTAGAGTCGGGTTATTGGATGTCCACAGCTGGACATCTGGTCTCTCTAAAAGATTTCCACGGTCAGAAGCCCTAAATAAGCTTAATTAATGAACTAATTACCCTTCCTACTTTTTAATAATCAAAGTTATTGTTTTGACAATTATTATTGTGGTAATGTTTGAATATTGGTTTATTCTATTAATTTTTTTTAATGTTTCTTGCCAGAAATTCAGTGCCCCGACGGAAATGTATTTTTAACAAATAAGTGAAAACTGGACCTTTTTATGGTAAACTACATTTAAAGTGCCTATAAATAGAACATCCTAAATTACACCTTTTGAGTTACTGTAGGTAAAAATTGATTAGAAAATATAGATACGGAATAAAAACTGCATTATAATTTTATCAGACGTTTTATACAATTATAATACAGTTTTGGCAATTAAAAAGAAAAGTTTAAATATATATAGGTATGTATATTTGATAGTCACAGCCACAGTATACCACAGGTGTTTAAATTTTAAAATATTAATACAATAAAAATAACTCGATAGAGATAGAATTTTATTTTTCATAATTCCGATCCAGTCCTTTGTTTACGCTTCCGCACCGTTTCCTGATTGCCGTTGAGTTTTTGGGGAACTCGGAATGTATACCTACCTATCATACCTGATGAGAGCCATCATCATCATTATCAACCTGTACAATACCCGGTCTATGACATCTTCCAATTTACAGTGTGTATTGTTCAGTAATATTGTTATAGGTACTACTTTGGCTTTGACTTCACTTTTATGCTAACACAAAATACACACCAGCGGATAATATCTAGAGATTCTAGAGTACCTACTAGGTATTGCCATGTTGTTTTGTTTTTTTAATTAAATAATAAAAAATCAGCCAAGTGCGAGTCGGACTCGCCAAAGACATGACGAATCTATAAAGGTTCCTTTTTTCCCGGCTATGGAATCCTAAAAATTATAATAAAACTACTGAATACGTAAAACCATATTAATCGACTGCAAGCTTGCATACTCGCAATACAGAATAGCCAATTCCAGTCTGATTATTATACTCGGATTTCGTTAGCTTTATTCCGATCACAACTCGCCGAATTACTGTTAATTGATCAACAAAAGACGGAACTATGCACTACAATCACGTTCAGGTAGCGGACGCGGTATGTGCGTATAATTACAATTCCAATTAGAGTAATATTGCAAACAATCGGGGCGCCGGTGACGTCATGAATACGAAATGTCACTAACGACCCCCCCCTCCCCCCTCTCACACCACCACCGAAGCGAAGCCTGAATTTTCAATGCTATGAACTGGAGTTGGGTCGGTACGTGTTATACCTAGGTAATCGCACAATGAAAGACGCTTTTCGTTGATGCCAAATTGTGGGATACGTTTATTTTCGAATTTTTTATGTCGGTCTTGCTTTATTTTGCCCTGTGGTCGTGTATACCTACTGTATTCGCAGCCATTGTATATGCATATAATATAAATAATGGATAATACTAATTTGGCACTATTAAGAGTTATTTGCATATATTATAAGTATTCTTTTAATAATAATATTTTTATAATGTTAGGCCGAAGCAACAAGACAACTATACCTAGGTATAAAAATACTAACATCTAGAAAATCAAAACCGCAACCCCATACGTCGCAGGCGGATTTTCTTAACTTGTAGGAAGTTAAAATAATTCAAGAATATAATATTTAGATTATGCATTAACAGTAGAAAAACAAGACTTACGATTAGTCAAATAACTCATATACAAGATAATTACATATAACATTACATTATAATTAAAAACCTCGACCTATAAAACCTCTGCGGCGCAGCGGGATGATATTTAAAGAAGTCCACAAATACAGGCTATTCGTCATCATAATACACAATGTCATCAAAATCTTGCCTCTCATTATCGGGAACCACTGGCCGTACTTGTTGGTAGAACATTTTATTTTTTTGAGGCTTCAAAACACTTTCTTTATCCTCCCTTGCTTTTAAAGTAGTGTTTTCGCTTAAGTTATCTTTCCCCGGTTTACTTGTAGATGTTTTTGGCATACTTCCTGATAGTTTTCCTTCTTCTTTTAATTGGTTCAGCTCTTGCAGTTTATGAAGAACATCTACAACTTGCGGGAATAATTCTGCCACCTTCTCATTAACTGGCGTTGTTGTTTGTATCTTAGTGTTACCAAATAGTTGTTTAGATATTGGATTTCCCAATAGACTTCGATTCTTGTCATTGTTTTGAGTATTGTCGGGTTTTTTGTCAACGATTTTAGCAAGTTTGTTAATCTGGTATAGAGGGTTCAATTCTTTTAGAGGACTTATCGATTTTACAAGAGTATCCAATAATCCCGCATGTTTTAGCGTAATGCAATCTGAAAATGTAACGTTGTTCCCAAAATTAATAAGTAACAATCTTAACTTTTACTACGTTATTTATAAATGAAGTATAAAATCACTTACCAAATATAACTATTATCAATAATAAAGTGCATTTATTCATTTTACACATCAATAGGGTCCCTCAAAATCAAACTAACTAATGTCTATATTCTAACCTGATGCGGACTTTACTAAAGCAATTAAGCAGCTATCATGTGGTCAAACAAACGGTTAAATTAATATTCTGACGACTTTGTCTATTATGTTATTATAGTATAGATCATATTAGTATAGATCATATTATCAGCCATGGTTTTAACCATGGAAAGTGAGCTGACATAATAATGAAATAAACAAAACCCCAAAAAATATTTGTATAAACATGGAGAGATGCAAGACAAAATACCTCAAGTCCTATTATAGAATATCGTGGGATCCACGCCTAGAAGTTGTGCGTAATTATTAAGGGTTGTCAAAAAAAAATTATTACCTATGCAAGAATAACTGATTAAAACTTCGACTTTAATGACGGTATATTGCCAGAGCAAAATGCTTCACTTTTATCGAGTCAGACGATAAAGTTTCCAAGTGTACCTAAATGTATATTTTTGGAATAAATAAATAACATACATAACATACAGACATACCTACTCCGAATCAATAATATTATCAGGGCGTAAGAGTTGTGCCTATAGAAAGGCACTACAGCTGCCAAAGTAACTGTGATTTCAAAGCAGATGATCTCAATTTGTCAACAATTTAACGTTAACAACATACTCGTACCAAGCAAAGCGTGCCCATATGATATAAAGTTCAATTTGAATCGTTTATCTAGCTAGACCATAGTAATTCGAGTCGCGTGGCCGGCGCGTGCACAGCACACCTGTCTGCAGGAGTATGAACCCTTTACCTATGTGGATTTAATCTCTGAATGGAAACAGGAAGTGGTCAATCCTCAATGAATACGTGAATTTAGTATGCGATTTTGTATATTGTTTAGGAGAATTAATATACTCATGAAATACTCTACAAATAGCCAAATTTTACAATTATATGTAAGTAAAGATACTTAAACCACTTAGCAAAATAATGAATTAAATATCTTTCAATTGTTACTTTTATGATAAGATTTAACTAACACTTCAAAAACGTTATCGCTTTTAGGCGTCATCTACTCGTATATCTAGCTTAGTCGGTATGCGGTAGGTATAGTAGGTACTCGTTCTTTTGTTTTAATTTAAATTGTGTCAAGACGGCCACAGAATTACGAGTATAATCTCCAAATGATGATGATAATTTCAGTCACGACACACTTTTACATTTAGTTTGCCAAATACTTTTTATAGGCGATATTGTCTTTTCCTTCTTGAAAATCTGTCTAACATTTATTAGAAAACAATTAATTTTGCACCTTGTCACAAAATGTTAAAACGTAACTAAAACATTCCCCCAAAGCTAACTAATGCGCATAACAAATCCATGGAGAGTACTCGACATAATGGAGTGGGCATTGTGCGCGCGCGTCGCAAATCCGCTAAACCTATTGTAATTACCGCGCCCTCGCGCGATCAGCTGTCACTTCAAAATGTAAAAAGTACTGACTTATTACTGGGTATAGTATATTTTTAAATGGCGTTGAGGTGCTCAATAATTTGTTTAAATTATTACAAAATTTATACCTATCAATCTCCTAACCATAGGTAGGTGTAAGTACATGTATTGAGTAATTCACTATAAAATTATTTTTCAAAGTTTATACACCTTATTTAGACTTATATGTATTTAAAACAGTTCGTTTTAAATCAAGATTTACCTGTTCATTACAGATTTAAATTTTTGAGGCGATTACTCTATTATGTTTACATTTTTTAGTCTCTACCGTACGTAAAAATCTAATGATGTTATTCCACTACAAAGCTCCACAATCAAAGATCCCAATCTGTCAGCTTTGCGGCATTTGCGCCGATTACAAATGTATTAGCGGAGAGCATATGGACGCGGCTGAGGGCGAGCGCCCCGGCCCGCGACGGAGGTGGTCCGACCTATTCAGATTGAGAGCTTTGCGATTTTGCGATGGCTATTTGTTAGTTTTTCTGTTATGATGTCGATTTCGATATTAATTATCATACATTTAGTAAGTACTTACCTAATAATAAAACTGAAACTATTTCGTAAATATTAACCTTCGATAGACATGTAGGTAGGTACTTTGTGAAAATGGTTTGATGTTTGAGTTTTATTTCTGATAAAAAAAGTCTTAGAATTTTCTCATTTTAACCAATTTAAGTTTAAAATTATAATACTAGGTTATTTCATGCAGTCCACCACGATCCCCTAGCCTGATCCCCCCGCCCGATCCCCCAGGAAACAGAGTTCACCATGATCCCCTGATGGTAAATGTATCTAAAGTTGGTTATACACTACAGCAGTTTTTTTATTATATTTTAATCAATGATTTTTCATAGTATAAATAAATATTAATAAAATATTACTGGACATTGCTGGTTATTGTGTCCTTGCTAAAACAAATTAAAAATGCCATCGTGTGTGTTTCGGAAGTGTACCAATTACGACGCTTAAATAAACAAAACACAAGGAATCTCGTATCACATGTGAGTATGCAAAGATACTTAGATTATTTATTTTTCCAAATAATATAATCATTGAGGCAAGGACGCCATACTCTGATAGAGAGAGAAAGAGATATTAAGATTTGACTGTTGGACAGTTTTTAGACATTATTAGATACTTAAGTATATTAACTTTATATTTTTTTTATAAAATAAAATAAAATATTTTTTTTAAAACTTCATGTTGCAAATGTAACGAAATTATTGTTTTTGGCTGAAATTTTTGGCTGAAAAGTGGTGATTTTGTAAGGTCATGGTGTATTTTCGGAGAAAGACACCCCACAAACAATAACGTGGAGGGTTGGCACCTAAAATTAAATAACGCTAACGAAAGCGAGTAATTACTGAAAGTACTACATGATGACGCGAAATTTACAGTATTTAAAGAGGAAAAATTGAAAGACAAAAGACCTTGAAAAAACGTAAGAGAGAATATGTTATAAATGACAATATTTTATTGGATATGCAAATGCAGTTAGTAAATGGTGAATTGTCGGTAACCCTGTTTTTGAAATGTTTACGATCTTAAACTGTAATTGAAAATTAAATATAAACTAAGCTATAATATAAACTGTGTTGTAATTGAAAATTAAATATAAAGTTGAACTAATAGGAGCAATGTTGTCCAGAAAGTTCAATTTTAACAAAAGAATATCATAGTTGAAATAACTGGAATTATTTAGTGCAATTAGTTCAAATCTGTACTAGTTTTCAATAAATAAAATAAAATAAACTGGTTGAACTTAAAGTTGAACTTAATAGAACAGGTGAAAATAAACAGTACTTTAATAATAAAACCTATTGTGTACCGATACAAGCTTTTTTACTTATTTTAATCTTAAGATGAGTCTCTAAAAAATACAATTCTAACTACTTTAATGTAAACGAGGAATATTTTTAATATGAATCTGACATTTGGGGATTGTAATGAACTTTGAAGTTCATCAGAATCCCCTGGGGGATTAGGATTGGGGTTTCTGGCGGACTGCATGGGTTATTTATAGAAAATCTATTTCAATCCTGGAAATGTTACTTTTAACTCACAAAGAATATTTTCCTTTTAAAAACAAAACCTACCTATGACTCTACATTCACGAAAAAGATATGAATTAAATTTTTTATGTCATAATCATTTATGTTTATAAAATTCCAATCATGGCGTGTTGCCGCTATACCAACACATCACAACTGAAGGCTCACTAAAATTCCACTATACCTAATTTTTTTTTTGGTGTCCTTGTCAATTTGTACAGGGGTAGATCAACTGTAGCATTTGTAGCGCTTGAAGTCGTCGCCACCCGACACCTCCCGACCGCCACAGATGGTGCTTTTATGTCAATTGTCATAATTAGGGGATTAGGGACCCGTAATGACATGTTACATTGAATCTCAGTTACGCCCCCGAACAAATGTTACAAGAGTAAATACTCAGTGACTTATAGCTTTCAATGCGATTTTGGGGTAGATATTGACCTATTTGAAATGGTTTTTTAAAAGATAATTATTTTGATAAATAAATGTAGAGGATCTATTAATTGTAGGAATTATTAGTTGGAATATTTAGTTGGTTTCCTTTGTGGGAAAGTGTAGTCTGAGAAAATAAATGTTATTTAATCTACACAGATTTTCTTGTATTTAACCAAATAATATTTAAACGACAATAACATTACCTACATTATAATTATCTATATAGTAATTCAAATTAATTGATCCTATGCAAATTTATATATGAGACAAGATCTCCATCTGGCTTTAGCTCTATAAATTACCAACAAACACTTTTATAAAACAAACGCTGAGCAAAAACCGTTTGAAAGCTTCCATCTAATGGAGTAGGTAATCGCATCTCGGAAAATGTCAGGTAAAAAGCGAAACCAATATATTCGCCATCAAAGCCCCAAAAACATAGAACCGAGCAAAAAAAATACAACCTTTTAAACGTTAAAAGGCTCCGTTTACCGCGGACGCAAACACTTAGCTCCATGTTAATTAGTAAGTAGCTGGCGACATCGTCAAAGGGAATGCATGAATACTTACCAAACCGACCTCTGACGCCGCTTTTAAAATCTCCCCTTAATTTGAGCTCAGAGAAACCGAAGGTAAACTGATTATGTCGCCAATATGAGAATTTTTCAGGAAACTTCATTACGTTTGAACATTTGTGAGAAGATGCCTGTTACGTTATCCGTCGTGGTTGGTTGTAACAGAAGTGAAAGAAAAATTATGAGATATATTCTAGCTCTGGCGATACAAAATATATTATAGGTTACATATTGAGAATTTTTAGAACAAGTGTTCGTGTTTATGTTTGCTTTATTTCACACAATAAAACAGCACTGTTTGTATCCAAGATTTAAATGTAATAGATAGAATTGTTTGGTACCAATACCAATTATTTTTATCTATTTCATCCTGATCTGCCTATTTAATACTACAAAATACCTTTTAAAAATGACACGCTCCGCTCGCTGTAAATATAATGTTTATAGGCACCTATTTCTTTCAATGTGCTTATACTGACACCACCATCAGTAAAAATAATTATACCACAGAATTTTATGGGAGATAATAATATATAGAACGTCCGATTATATTAACTTGAAACCTAAATAAAAGTCAGTCAATTTGTCAGTACTTACTTAATATAGTATGTTTCTTTTATATAGAATCGTATTCTATCATGGCCACAGTAAAACCACGTGACGTAAACAAACTTCTACGGAACAGCTCGCTCCCAAGCGGTGTTCTAGAAACGGCGGTCTGAGGACGGGAATCATTACTTAACAGCGTTAGTTAAAACGTAATTACAATTACTGCGAACTTGACCTACGGCAAGGGTCGATGCGCTACACCCACTATGCAAATAAGAAGGCTTCTTTGGTCGACCTGACAACCTGGTTTGAAGGATGTTTTGGTGGGTTAGTTTATTGCTTTTAAGTCTATTTATAGTATCTATTGAGACTTAATATATTTGGAAAAAACTTTGTGTTTCAGTTCTAAGTATGAACGTAAAAAAAATTTTGCGTGTGAAAGTTCTTGGGGTTCCCATGAGATGTCTCCTTACCAAGTTTCACCAGTATAGCTTTTATAGTATTGGATAAAAGTAGCACATACGAACGGACAGACATACCTACATCACGAAACTATGAGGGTTCTGTTTTTTGTCAATTGGCTACGGAACCCTACAAATCATACGCCAGTTGATTTAATTATCTCTATTAGGATACAGATATCGATGTAACTATTTTTATACCACAGAAGTGGCTGACAAGCATGCGGCCCACCTGATGGAAAGCGGCTACAGCAGCCTATGGACGCCTGTAGCATCAGAGAAGCTACCTGCGCGCTGCCGACCCCGTAAATGCTTTAGAATACCGTTTTTTTAAATAAACCCTTGCTAGTCTTATAGTCTTTGGGAAAACGTCAACGTTTTACCTAATTTGAAAACGTAAAATAATTAAATTATAATAGAGAGGTACGTGCGTATCGGGTAAAGCGCAGATAAAGTTTACGTAGTTATACCATGAAGAAAATAAAATAGGACAAATAACAACGATCTCTCGGAAATTGTTTAAGCTATCTTAACGGCTAGTTTTCATTCAAAATTAACCTTGTGATATTTTCAAAACATGAAAGCTCACGAAGCATATTTTAGGAAATTTCTTTACCCATAAAACGATTCCCAATATTTTATAGTATCGTTCTCGGTGTTATAAATTTTTATAGTTATGGCAAATGCGGCACCATAAGGATTCCTTGTTGTATAATGAAACTAAAAATGGTATAAAACTCGAATGACTACTGGCACACCATGTGTAAACTTTGCAAATTTTCTTTGTTCGTTTTAAGAATCAGATTTGCTTCATTCTGGTCAATATTGGGGAGCTCTACTGCAAGGCACGGATGTCCCTAATTAATATCTGAAATGGAAACTTCACGCGTTTTCAACATAGGAACCTACGAACTCTGTCCGTCCGTGTTATAGTGAATCTATAAGTTTAAGATAATTCTCCTTTTCTGCTCTTCTTGCCCTTAATCTCTGTCTAGTTGTGACTTTCATTTTGTTTTGTATAAAGTAGTCAATAATCTGTTCTCCGCATCTCTAATAACTTGAACTACTTTACTCCAAACAGCAGAGGGCGCGTTTAAGAAATTAAAACCAGAGCCCGGCGGGACGAGTAGCGCGACCAGTGGTAGTTCCGCGCTCTCGCCAGCACTGGGCCCGCAGCACGCCGGCCACACGCCCACCACCGCCTCCTGCCCCACTCCTGCACGGCGGAGGCATAGAACCACCTTCACGCAGGTAACTAGCACCATCTCTAACTGACGAGCATTGCAGCTCCGCGCTCTCGCCAGCACTGGGACCGCAGCACGCCGGCCACACGCCCACCACCGCCTCCTGCCCCACTCCTGCACGGCGGAGGCATAGAACCACCTTCACGCAGGTAACTAGCACCATCTCTAACTGACGAGCATTGCAGCTCCGCGCTCTCGCCAGCACTGGGACCGCAGCACGCCGGCCACACGCCCACCACCGCCTCCTGCCCCACTCCTGCACGGCGGAGGCATAGAACCACCTTCACGCAGGTAACTAGCACCATCTCTAACTGACGAGCATTGCAGCTCCGCGCTCTCGCCAGCACTGGGACCGCAGCACGCCGGCCACACGCCCACCACCGCCTCCTGCCCCACTCCTGCACGGCGGAGGCATAGAACCACCTTCACGCAGGTAACTAGCACCATCTCTAACTGACGAGCATTGCAGCTCCGCGCTCTCGCCAGCACTGGGACCGCAGCACGCCGGCCACACGCCCACCACCGCCTCCTGCCCCACTCCTGCACGGCGGAGGCATAGAACCACCTTCACGCAGGTAACTAGCACCATCTCTAACTGACGAGCATTGCAGCTCCGCGCTCTCGCCAGCACTGGGCCCGCAGCACGCCGGCCACACGCCCACCACCGCCTCCTGCCCCACTCCTGCACGGCGGAGGCATAGAACCACCTTCACGCAGGTAACTAGCACCATCTCTAACTGACGAGCATTGCAGCTCCGCGCTCTCGCCAGCACTGGGCCCGCAGCACGCCGGCCACACGCCCACCACCGCCTCCTGCCCCACTCCTGCACGGCGGAGGCATAGAACCACCTTCACGCAGGTAACTAGCACCATCTCTAACTGACGAGCATTGCAGCTCCGCGCTCTCGCCAGCACTGGGCCCGCAGCACGCCGGCCACACGCCCACCACCGCCTCCTGCCCCACTCCTGCACGGCGGAGGCATAGAACCACCTTCACGCAGGTAACTAGCACCATCTCTAACTGACGAGCATTGCAGCTCCGCGCTCTCGCCAGCACTGGGCCCGCAGCACGCCGGCCACACGCCCACCACCGCCTCCTGCCCCACTCCTGCACGGCGGAGGCATAGAACCACCTTCACGCAGGTAACTAGCACCATCTCTAACTGACGAGCATTGCAGCTCCGCGCTCTCGCCAGCACTGGGACCGCAGCACGCCGGCCACACGCCCACCACCGCCTCCTGCCCCACTCCTGCACGGCGGAGGCAAAGAACCACCTTCACGCAGGTAACTAGCACCATCTCTAACTGACGAGCATTGCAGCTCCGCGCTCTCGCCAGCACTGGGACCGCAGCACGCCGGCCACACGCCCACCACCGCCTCCTGCCCCACTCCTGCATGGCGGAGGCATAGAACCACCTTCACGCAGGTAACTAGCACCATCTCTAACTGACGAGCATTGCAGCTCCGCGCTCTCGCCAGCACTGGGCCCGCAGCACGCCGGCCACACGCCCACCACCGCCTCCTGCCCCACTCCTGCACGGCGGAGGCATAGAACCACCTTCACGCAGGTAACTAGCACCATCTCTAACTGACGAGCATTGCAGCTCCGCGCTCTCGCCAGCACTGGGCCCGCAGCACGCCGGCCACACGCCCACCACCGCCTCCTGCCCCACTCCTGCACGGCGGAGGCATAGAACCACCTTCACGCAGGTAACTAGCACCATCTCTAACTGACGAGCATTGCAGCTCCGCGCTCTCGCCAGCACTGGGACCGCAGCACGCCGGCCACACGCCCACCACCGCCTCCTGCCCCACTCCTGCACGGCGGAGGCATAGAACCACCTTCACGCAGGTAACTAGCACCATCTCTAACTGACGAGCATTGCAGCTCCGCGCTCTCGCCAGCACTGGGCCCGCAGCACGCCGGCCACACGCCCACCACCGCCTCCTGCCCCACTCCTGCACGGCGGAGGCATAGAACCACCTTCACGCAGGTAACTAGCACCATCTCTAACTGACGAGCATTGCAGCTCCGCGCTCTCGCCAGCACTGGGCGGGCAACATGCCAGCCACACGCTTCAAAGAGCTAAGTAGTAGTAAGTAGTAAATAGTAAGTGTGTAAGTTCCGCAGACTCATCAGAACTACCTTGTAGGTCATCAGGCATCACTATCTGCTCTTCGCAAAAGTGAGACCCCGAAATGCTGATCTTAGTTCCTAAGGCTATTGTCAATATGTTAGTCTTGTGACTAAATTTGACAATAATCCAAAAAATATTATCTACGTACCTATAGGGATATTGTCAGGCTCAACTCACATCTTGACGACAAAACATTTTTTATGAATTCTGTCTTATCCTTCAGATGTTATATACTTATTAATATTTTTCTGTGACAGGAACAATTAGCAGAATTAGAAGCGGCATTCGCAAAATCACATTATCCAGATATCTACTGTAGAGAAGAGCTGGCGAGAACGACGAAACTCAACGAAGCTAGGATACAGGTCAGTCTTATTTAACATGCTAATTTATCTCTGAACTCTGAACTTATTCCACTATATTATATATGTAAATTCTAGACAACGAGACTGATAAACAATAAAATTTTTACACCTATCATCACCATCACTATTAATTTTACTATCAACATCGATTTTCTCAACTCCTAAACATGAAACATACGTAAGTAAGTAATTTTGGTTTTAGTAAAATTGTCTTACAAATAATAGAATCATATCTGATATGCAAACTTCACGCTTTTTCAACATGCCAACTAACTCTGTCGGTCCTTGTTATGGTGAATCTATAAGTTTAAGATAGTTATATTTTCTTATTAAGTTATTTATTAAGTAGATATATTATTCGTGATGTATGTAGGTAAGTCAAATCTTACGGAACAAAAATTCGACCTAAAATAGCAGCCCTTAAACGTAGTTGCGATAAAAATATAATATGTGTAGAGAGTATAAAAATAGAGCAGTAGGTAGTTTGATGCTGGCAGGCATTCGTCTCCACTGGAATTGTCGAAATATCAATGATGCGCGAATACTGGATAATGCAATTTGGAGCGTAGGCCCGAGGCGGATTGAATTAAAGCGCCATCTGTCGTCGGTCGTATGAATACGAAATGCTTACAGTTACTCGCGATCTTTATCTCAGTTTTAAAATGCTCAACCCTCGGGACCCTCGATATTGATTTGTCCCCGAAGCACCTAATTTGTTGCTTCAGATATTTTATTCACGACGTGACTTTTACCATCCTTTAATTCGGTCCTTTTGCGTAGGTAGCTTTCAGGTCGCACATTCATTAGCTCCGTGCGAGCTCTTAAGAAATATTTTATTCATTGTCACATCAAGATAAGCATCAATTTACTTACCCAGTCTTTTTCGCGCGTATGATGTCGCTTTAGAAAATGAAAGGTTCTTTCAAACGTTATTACATACATCGAAGGTGGCTCGCTAAAAGCACGTGAAAGACGCGTAGGTGAGTGTGCAGTAGGCACATAGCTACAGCGAGTGTATAAACGTCGATACGTCAGATGTGTGGAGTGGAGTGGTATCTGCTCGCGCGCCGTAGGAGGCTATTAGCGTTTAGGCGACGCTACATAAGAATGTAAACGTTAAAGACGACAGCAACGTCGCTTCCCTCCCTCTAGAGAAAATTTCGATATAAAAATACAGCGTTGTCGGGTGGGCGGCGGGCGCGGCCCCCGAGGCATTGCAATCCCATCAAATGGATCCGTAACGAAGTTAGCCGCTCATCCTCCCCGCGCGCCCCGACATTGTCTCTGCCCTCAAATGAATTCTACAATTGGAAATAAGAAAATGTTTTGTTGGATCCCGTGCTTTTTCAGTTTAAACGCGACCGTTTTCTTCAGATAACTCGCTCTACAAAATGTATCTATAGATGAGATAAAATGTTTTAAGAGGGTGAATTACGCTTTTCTTGTGAAAGTAAATCTGCTCATAGATTATTAACGACTTTCTAAATACGAATCCAACATTTATTTGCATTTCTGAAATCGTCAGGGAATAACCTTTTAAATTCTGGTTTTGAATTTCTGTTTCTCAAATAATTTTGTTTCCAGAAATGTTTTTGCGCAGAAACTCTTATTAGTGACAAAGACGGTGCCTAAAAAAGTTGTTATCCCACATATTCCATTAAAGTTTCCTCCCTCCGTCTATGCAGTGGCTATAGCTATAGTGGTAGTATATCTACCGGAGGATATTGGATGTGGTTCTCAAACTTTGTTTCAATGGCATTTGAAAATCGATTGTTCTCCGAAATTGCCCGAGAACTACCTTTGTACTTGTAGGTACGTCATAATGTAATTACCTCAAGAATTTGACATTTGAACTGTAAACTCTGAAGTTATAAACCTGGAAAAATATTCTTAGCATGTTTATGTTTAGGCTTTTCAACTGAAGCTTGAAAACATTATCTCGTAATGATTAATTAAATTAGTGGTTACGAACTTTATGTTTAGTTTTCGCCAACTAAAACAAAACAAACAAAAATGCCTTTGAAAAGTTTCGTAAGCGCTCGCAAAAATCCAGCGCTTTCCACGTCTCTTGTGCTCGTACGTTACACACGTCTGTGCTTGCATTGTACGTGCTTCAATATTGTTTTATTTTTATTCTGCGCCGTGCTTAGGAGCAAATAAGGTTGGGAAACGTTGGAAATACTAAATAGTACCCACATGTATTTTGGATAGGGTGAGCTAACGGTTAGGTAGAGCTATATATCGGTTTATTTATATGGAGAGTGCGTGCGAGGGTGAGCCCCGCCCCTGCCCGAGGGGGGAGGGGGGAGGCGGCCCTCTAATCAGCTCTAATCACCATATCAAACGACGCACGCTCTCATTCCCGTTGACAACACACAGATTAAGGCCTCGCTTGTTTTTAAACTTATTTTTATTTACTGATATTTCTTATCACAAAGTTGAGTCACTTGACTTTTAACTTAATTATTTCAGTTTTTTTTTATATTTGGCATTTTCCTACGCAGCCTAAATGGGAAGTTTTAACTTATTTAATTCTGTAAATTATAAGAGTAAATATCCAAAATCCGAGATGCGAGGATTGATGACGCATTATAAACTAAATATATGGTAAGGAAAGACGTAATTATATGGTAACCCGGAGTCAAATCAAATCAAAGTTGCGATATAATTACTTACTAAATATCATTAACATAATTTTACTGACATTGTCTTTATACACTTGGTTGCCTCAGGTCTGGTTTCAAAATCGCCGAGCCAAATACCGAAAGCAAGAGAAGCAGCTGCAGAAAGCGTTGGCCCCGGCAGTGTTGCCAGGCTGCAACGGCATGATGAGGAACATCCAGGGCTACCGGGGCTACCAGCCCTATCCACACCCCAACACGATCAACCGGTATCCACAGGTAACATTTCAATCAATCAATCATTTATTTTGACATAAAGTAGTGTAGAATATAATCGGATGGGCTCCTCACTATCTTAGTCAGGAGCCCATTTATAATATACAAATCAATATGAACTGTTCGTGCAATGGGTTTCGAACCGTCGGATTAATAATCTAAGAAAACATTTAGTTATAAATTCAAGTCATCATAATTTTCACATCATTCGTTTACAATTAATATAACGTACAAAGAGAAAAGTGTATCTATTTATATTACAACGAAATTCAATCTTACAAATTATTCAGATAGATAGATATACATATGTAGGTATACACTAGTATAAACTTAGTGAGGAAACTGACATGACAGGAAACTGACTCTTCATGAACCTTAAGCTTATGAAGAGTTTGAGGTACATGTGACATTCACCAACCCACACTTGCCTGGCCAATTTGATATGGCGTGATGAATTTAGGCATTATCTCTCTCGTTACAAGAGAACTCCCTGTGTCACTGCAGTGGAAACGTAAATGGCTTGTTAGTAGGCTTATGCTATGCTGTCAACGATGAATAACACCATTCCAGTTTTCATTCGATAAACTTGAACCACTGCATCACTAAAGAAAATAACTTTATTAAATGAGTTCCAAACGATATTAAAGTTGAGCGATCGAGTGGCGGTGGGATCGGCGCGTTCTGGTGATTTTTCAGCGATCCTGTGGCTGCGGCTTTATGCTCATTAACACCTCGGTTAAGCTATGGTTGAGCTTGCGTCATAATTACACGTGGAATTATGAGGTTTTCCTACTTAAAATCTGATTCAACTGGAACTTTTGATTGTAGATTCAAACGTTAATGTTTTCATTGAATATTTTTGTTGTGAGGAATATGTAATCTTCGCGTCGAATAAATGAAAGGAGAGCTTTTTACTTCATTTAGTTATAATATTTATTTAAAGATTTATATTAGAACAATAATTTATTTAACCATAATACAAAAAACCATTCATAACTTAAAAACATACGCGAAAATATACAATTCGGTCCATTTCGTTTTATTACCATTACGTCACAGAATTGCAGAGCTATGTGGATTTTCTTAAATTCGCGGTTAATGTAATATTCATTTAATGCCTAAATAAATAAAACCATCACAAGCGCCGTTAGTAGTTCTAAAGTTTAAGCTCAAACAAATGTCCACCTATCTCTTTATAATATAGCAGTAAAGCACACTGTTTTATTTTTTGGTTCGAAAAATTAGCACACAAGGCATTCCTGCATTGCCTTGGGATTAAAGAACTTCAGGACGAATTAACTGTGAAATGCTACGCCGTAGAGAGTGCTACGCCGTAGAAAGTGCTACGCCGTAGAAAGTGCTACGAGAGTTTCAAAGCTGCTATAGCTATAGTATAGTTTCATTTACATTGTAAACTAGATAGTACCTGCTCATCATCTTTCCATTGGTTAACTATGACCTAATTCAACATTAATTTTATAATGGCGGTTAATTTGTAGGAGCTTATGTGCTTTTATTGTATTTTATTTACATAGCAGGGCATACTCCTCCGTTTTTTTCGCAATTTTTCGATTGTCCAATCCCATTTCAATTTCATAACAACTATACGAAATCCCACAATAATTATAAATTGCTCTTCTCCTGTGCAGCATCACGGCAGCTACGAGGAGCTGCAGAAGGACATATTCTCGCTGTCGCAGATGGGCGGCGGCTCGTACCCCATGCCGCAGGGCTTCTCCATGGGCCACGGCGCCAACATGAGCGCGGTGGGCATGCGGCAAGATACTATGGGTAAGTACTTCTACTGTTTCATCGTTCCTAGCTAACCGTAGCTGATCGCTAGCGGCTACGCCCGCTGTATTCCCATGTTTTCTCAACTTTCAAACCTTCCCTGGGCTGTTTTAAACCAAAAAGCACATAAATCGGCCCAGCCCTTTGAGTTATAAAATACAATTTAATTACAATTTTAAGTTTATATAATAACGTGACATTTGTGTTCACCTGTTATTATTATTGGTTTATAGTTTGTAGCTTAAATTTTAATCTTTTAGTTATCTGCGAGAAACTTGTAATTGGCCTTTAGTATTTATTCATAATATTATTTATTTGTTTGTGTTAGCTGTAAGTTTTTCCTAAAATATTTAAAATAAAAAATAAAATAATTATATGTAAGAACGAGCCCTGTAAAATGTCCATTGTAAATATTGACCTATAAACTGTTGGTGTTCCTATTAATAAATAAATACAACGAAAAGTGGCATTGATTTTTATATATTAGATTTGATATCAGTCTTATAGACGTAATGTATCATTGAAACCATCTTGTAGCTTAAAAGCATTTCCTAAAATTTTACACAACATCAAACATCAAAGTTAATCCAGTTATTAGTTCAACGAACAGTCTATGTTTCCGTAGAAATCTCCCGTAACCAATCTAACTTTAACCGCCGCAAACAAATTATTCATCGTAATACCAGTAAGAACTAAAATGTAAGTTTGTACCGTGAAACAAAAAGCGGTAGAGTGCGCGGAGGCAGCTTTCATCAAGTTTCTATTAGAGCCGTCAAGGCAATTATAAAGTTGGAGCGTCGCCCGTCGCCCGGCTATCGAGGCCTTTCGTTTTTATACAAATATCCTTCGTGATAATGGGAAAACTTCCCGCCAGCGCTGCGGCTAAGTTCCAACAGATGATCTTGAAAACGAGAAAAACTTGATTACAATTTATTAATATTGCCGGCAGTCCTTTCTTTTCAAAGCTTTTTAGCAATTAACGATCTGCTCGCGTTCTTGAGAACTTTTATGATGGTTTATGAGACTGTTGGGGAATATCTATATTTAATATAGGTACTGCGCGTTCAACTTGAGATGGATCAGTAAACATGAGTTATACTTAGTTATACTCGACGAGTATTACTCGTATATTGCCGGATATTATTAATTTGTATCACCTCTTCAAGATGAACGCCAAGATTTCTAAGAAGCTTTCGCTTAAATCAATACATTCGTAGGATCATAAAATCTCATATTGAATTCAGTAATTCAAAACATTTAAATGCGAACACAGAAAGCATAACACAGTTTCTTTGACACAAAACAAAAATTCTGTAAAAATGACATCGCATCCAAGACACATAAAAGGAAAAAACATAATCTAATTTTGATAATACTGAGACGATACGACGACGCTCGGAAATAGATTTCTTCGCCTATCCGCAATTTCTCACCATACATCTGTGATCTAGTTGGCGAAAAAACAGAAACTACAAAAATACGAAGGCGGCAAACCATGAAACGCAATGCCGCTGGCGAGATTCCTGCGTAACAAAAAACGAGCGAGTAATCGCGGCGAGGCATCGTACCGTAGATATTCTAATAAGAAAATTTCCACTACATTTACTTTGGCGGGCGTCCTCGCGGCGTCTTGGCAAATATCTTATTTCCTGCGGCGAGATTGCATCTTGAGAAAACGCGAGGGTAGATCTACTTCACTATTCGCTACCCTACCCTCGGTACCTACGGGTATATACCTCCATATCTATGTGACTTCGTAGCTCGTAGAGGGATGTCGTAACGCTCTGTGGAGACGCTACGAGTTTCGTGGAGCTTTCATATCGCAATTATTTTGGGGAGACGATGTGATGGTTTGTTACGTTTTGATTTTAGTGGTGTTTCTGAAATTGCTGCGTATTCCTTGAGAGCAAAGATAATAAGTAGACGTTTGGATTTAAGAGGAATGACATATAACTCCTAGGAAATAAATGTTTTATCTGATAGAGAAGACATAACCTTTTTAGGTACTTAAATTATTATTTACCACAAAATTTTACCCATTTTAGCGCACCAAGTTTTACCCACTAAACTACATTAAATACATTATAGCTTAATTATAAAAGATTACTATGGTATTAATTTTCATTTATTAAACATTTAATAGACGAATGTTGTTACGACTAGTTAATCCGAAAATTACCTACCTAACTATGTTCAGATATATAAAAATCTTAAATAATGGCAAAATTTATTACAATTAAGAAATGCCTCCTTATTTCAATCGTCACTAAATCAAGAAGTAAAGCGCAGAGAATAATCCTAGATTGGAATAATTGAAACTACATTTGCCCTCAGGTATGACAGCAGAAGACGAATGGTACAACAAGTCCCTCTCCGCTCTCCGCATGAACAGCGGCCACCACGCCAACCTCGCCGCCACGCCGATGCTTCAGTACCAGACCTAATCGCTACTGCACGGCGCCGACTGGTCCCCGGCGCCGGCGCCGCCGCATGACTACGCCCCGCCGTAGCGCGCAAGACCCTACCACTGCGGTAAAATTATATACAAATACGCTAAGTTTACACGTGTCTTTTGTGATTCAATCGTATCGGTTTCAAAAGTTACACTCGTGTTCATTAACCCTACCTACATCCTCTGAACTCAGTCGGATGCCTTGTATTCAAATCAAATCAGAAACATACAGATGCCCCATCGGATTTACTTGGTAAAGTTAAGGATCTGGCAGGTTATAATTTGTAAAACACTGACATAGCTTTAGTTAATCGAAATCAAAATACAAAAACGATAAGTGTCTGAGTTCAATTCAGACAAACATAATCTTCTGTGTTTATTTTCAATTTCGTAAACAATCCGCATCACAGTAAATTTACAATTATACACGTTTAATGTGGCTAGGTATATTTGGTTTTTGTGTTCGATTATTATAATCAAGACAAAGGTGTAAGTTTTATATTGTTTTAATTTATTTAGTTATTATGTTTTACAACCTTGTGCAATTTCGTTTTTCGTCATATTTCTCAACCAAGAAATATCACATAAAAATCTTCTTCTTTTACTAAATGTGTGTTAATAGCTGTTACTTATAAGTTAACTTATTATCCATATAAGTTCAGTTCAGTTATATCTATCACATATTTTGTATTATTACTTCAGTTATTGTGAATTTATTATGTTAAAACGTCATTATTAGTATCTATTTATTATTTACAAAAGCAAAGAACGCCTATATAAATATCTGTTTTGAGGTGTCAATTCAGGGATAGCTCATTTTAAGAATATATTGATAAAGAAATAATACTGTGTGATGCGATGACCAAATTATAATGGAAAATATTTCGTCAAAAATCAGCATAACTTGCCGACGGCAAAAGTTTCGCTATGGGGGCGAGAATCGATTTTGCATGAATTATTGTAACTCGTTGCATTCGCAAAATATAAAATGTAACACAGAGTAACAAATGGAATCATATTATGTTGAAATATATTATTTTACTATGAGTTTCACTTTAATGCAAAGTATTTCAAAAACAAATTGAGTTAAATAATGGTGTTTATATTCGTACATAGATAGATTATAGTTTAAATGTAAGGGTCGTTTTCACGATTACGTAAAGTGTATGCTAGTCATAATGTTGTACAGATTTTAAATAAACTAGTTAAGTTCTTTCTTGTTTGTTGTATCGATATGTGGTTCAGTGTTTTTTTATTAGGCCCTGGATATTAAAATGTGTTTTAAAATTTAAATGTGAGGAATTTATCGCAATATTTTATCGGCCGTCGCTCGAATAACGCGGCGGCGGCGGCGGCCTTTGAATCATCTCGGCGTTTTTACCGACGGATATTAAGCTGGTGTCCTGTATCAAATATTTTTACAAAGTTTAGACGTGTTTGATGAAAATGTGTGTTCAATTATCACATTAAACTTTGCAATATGATAGCTCTATCACGTGTTTTATAATATTATAAGAATTTATAAAACAATTAGGTACCTACATCATTGTTCTAATCAGCAATTTTATTTTAAAGGTCCTGGATATAGTTGTTCAAACATGAGAGATGAGATCTATCTTAAAATGCCGCTGTGGGTAACCTCTGTAAATAGATTATTGGTTTTTGCATGATAACAGTAAGCTATTAACAGCTCAACGATAAATGTATGTTAACTATTAATATTAGTCCATTTAAAATAAGCCATGGTTCATATCAAATACTTACTTAATTCAATGGTTACTAGTCATTCCAGTTAATAAATAATTAATTTCAATATTTGATCTCATAGTTTAAGTAATTCCTGAGAAATTATTTGGCTTTACAAAATGAAAATACTTTAAAGACTGTCCGAATACATAATTGTTTTCAAATCACAGTCATAAGTTTTTGAACATTTCATGTAAATATAGTTTAAGAGAATTCGTCTTGATAAACATGTGTAAAACGAAATAAATTGTCTAAAATGTAAAACGTATTTTTTATTGAAATAAAATAAAGCCGAGAACACCAAAATACAATTCATCCCAAACAGACAAGTTCAAGAAAGAAGAAACATTGAGCAATTAAAAACGATAATAGTAACATGGTAAAAAACATATAACGGATCTTGTCTAAAATTAGTAATCGGTATTGAAGCACATGTTAAAATAGAATAATCTTACTTTATATGAAATCGACGTTGGGCGAAGCATAGTGCGGGTTGATAACACCATTCCTGCTGAGATATTTGGCCAGGTGAGATATGACTATGCGCTCGCCGGCAATTTTCTGCCAAAACTGCATTGCTTCGTTGCGAATCTCCTTGCTTTGGCCGCATTCCTAAACGATCAATTAGCGTATGAGTGCGTTTTAAAGTGCTTTACAAAATGAAGAGGAAAATTCAATCCAAAATTGTTTCTTTGGCGAGACTCGAATTCGCGTCTCTGGCATGCCGGCCTCTCTAACCACTAATCGTAGCCTAACCATCCAAGTTGAAATTCTATTATTTATGGTATTTTCATTTTTACTTTTCTGTTCGAATTCTATGCTACGTTGCAAACAACGCGTTAACAAATCTTGAGATAGTAACTACTGTGAAAGTCTTGGAGAAATTCGCTTTGACTTTGAAGGTAATATAATTATATTTTATTTAATAATTAGTTAATTTTCTATTTTAAGGAATAAGAAATAATTTATTATACTCACCGATGGAATATCAACTTTGCTGTATACTTTCGCCTGAAACAATATAATTCTATTTTACACAAACTAAAAAGGTTACGAAATAGAAAATACAAATGTTTGATCATTATTTAATTGGATTTCAACGAAAACACACTTTCTTTAGGGTATCAATGGATTTATTAATCACAACTTATTGCTTATGTTGTGTTCAGTTCCTACTTTGTGATGGCAGCATAGAATCGTTATTACCTTCTCCCAAGACATTAATTGGGTTCAATCGGGAGAACCGTTGCCACAGAGGCGGTTATATGGGTTGATATGTCGATGATAATTAACACTTAGAAAAAGCCGTGTTGGGTAAGTGGGAGCACAATCGACTTCAATGCTAAGGTCGTGGGTTCAAACCCCGTCGCGTACCATTTGATTTTATTCTTTAAAGATTTATCTGCGCTTTAAACTCATGTTAAAACGGTGAATATAAGAATGATAAAAGCGACATGTTCTGGGAACATTAAAGAGTTATCAGTTATAATCTCTCTCGTCAAGAGATTATTCCCAGTGTTCCATCAGAGGGAACGTAAATAGGGATACTTATATTCATACACAAGGAAAACTTTTAAAAAAAGAATGCCTACGCTACTTACCATTTTAACGACACTGTTCCTTTTCCCATACGACACAAAACGGTCAATTCCCGTGTGCGATTCGAATACTTCCTGAAATATTATTTAAAATTACGTCAGTTAAATATGAATAATTAATGTTTATTTTAACGATTTATGTTTTCGGCTTCGCCCGCTTTCTACAGTTTTTTCACCTTGCACACCTTCCCTGGACTACTACGAATAATTTCGAGAACAAAACCAGCTTAATCGGCCCGGTGGTTCCCGAGTTTTAGCGAGACTAACGACCAGCAGATTTGGATATGTATATAGATAGTTCAAAGTGGTTGATGAAAAAAACCTTGTCTACTTCGTCTTTGGATGAGGCTTTTTGTCTGCACTTCATCTCTCCTTCTGGGAACCTGGATAATTTAATCATCTCGTAAATCTGAAATAACATAGATAAATTAATTATTTTACATGCAATATGCAGATTAATTTTGCTATTTCAAACCCGATTAAGATAATAGTTATACAAGGTACATCTATTGTATTATAAATATATTTATATCTTTGAAGGAAAATTAGATATTATCTAATACCTACCCGTAACACTCGCTTTGAGCTTACCACGGGACTACGTGTTGTGTGAAAATTGACCTATCTTTCATTGATTGATTTCTTGCGATTATATATCGCTTCAATAACAAGAACACACTTTGTAGAATAATGTCAAAGCTCTTTACAGTAAATAGAAAAAAAAACAGTTATATTCTATAAAATACATAGTACCTAATTATGCCATAGATAGGTGACCTGTAATTCGGATTCTTTTAGAACCTACATCAAGGACCAGTCTCACAATGATCCAGTACATAAAAAATCAAACATACTTGTTTGATATCATCCTCGTTGACAGCTCTCAACAGCTCATCGAACGGTTCTTGGTAGACGGCCGACATCCACGGTTGTATGAAGAAATCGTACAGATCGTCCACTTGTTTGAACTGGAAAAGTTGACATAGTTATATCAGCAAGATTCGGTTTTTTGTCGTGTCTTGAAACCGAATGCTCGTGTGAACTCCTTCATTGAAATACATAGGCCACTAAACCGAATCCTGCAAAAAACCGATTCGGTAGAGAAAATCGTGTCTCCGTGTGAACGTACTGTAAAGCGCTTACAAAAAGCCGTTTTATTTTAGGATATATTTGGTTTCTTTATTATAATTAAAATGTGTTTTCATTGGAAAATATAGCCATTCCAACACCCAAATATAACAAGTCGTGAAAATATAGCAAGACCCAACCCAAATAGGTCTCTTAAATGTTACCTTAAACCTAGTAAGCAGTTTATTGAAGAACGCCTCGTGTTTTCCATACAACTGTGTCATTATCTCCGACGAGAACGGTTTGTTGGAGAGACACGTGACAGTTGTGACGACATGCAGGTTGTTGAGTTGCAGACGAAAGTAGTTGCTGTTTTTATCGGTCAGAAGCGTGTGGCCCTGAAAACATCACATTATCTACAATTAATATTTAATATTATCTTACTTTGGTAATAAATCAAATAATTAATTAAAGACAAACAGCACCGTAATTTTTGGTACCTACTGTAGGTACAGAATTACTGCGAGCACTAACTCGTGTGATAGTGGTAACTGGTAATTAAACTGATTCCACCGAAATCTATGTTGGGTTCCTTTGTCCGTGTTAACCATGCTAAGAAGGTATTACGAAGTATGTGTTGGTCAAATGTTAATTATGACTCTATTTAGTGGTCATGTTCAAGTTCTACTGCATAACAAATAACTACGGTACGGGTATCTAAAGGTGTTATTATATCATTTTAGCGTAAAATCTGAATGAGACCAAAGTATGTTACCACCATAATTCAAAATAGCCATCAAGGTATGCAAAACAAACTAACTGTTCGCGTCATACAGTTGTGAACCGCCATAGGAGTCTCCCGGCCCGGCTTTCGTACTTTCAAATAGTACATCGGTCCGGGTAACGTGGCGCATTGCATTATTGGCGACTCAAACCTCATAACTGGTTGCCACCTTTAAAAAATATAACTTATATAATTTACTACATATAGACTAGTTATTCCATACTTTTCTTATTGTAGCTGTTCAAAAACCTACAAAACATCATCTTCTAGACCCCGTAGTCACCGTAGTGGGTCGAAGAACGTTAAAAATTTCATAAGATTTTACATCGCACTACACTAACCCATAAATATGGAATGAGAATAAACAAAGCTCATCTTATTGATTCTGTATGAATTGAACAGTAAATAAATATACGATCAAACAGAATACATTTGTATAAAGTTACATAAAAAATGATTTTTATTTTCAGATTATAACATTTTAATTATAAAATTAATTTAATACTTACTTGCTGTGTGTCGCACTCATAATACGTGAAGGTGTTACCATACCAAAAGTTGAGAGTGATAAGGAGCAGCTGAAAAAATGAAAATGATTATATTGTACCTACAGTTTGCCTGAAAACCATATATGTATAATCGCGTCAGTTTAAATGGAAGTTCAATAAAAAAAATACGTTTACCGAAACATTGACGAATCGCATGTGGGCAAGAGATCGTTCCCCTGTTCTGAACCCATCACAAATGGATCCAGTCTATTGAGGAACTGCTGTGCTAACTGGCAATGAATACAAAAAATAATATAGTTAGAAAAATAAAAAATAATTGTCGTAACAATAACAACAAAGAAAATCAAAATAATCATCTCCATTCATTCAATTCCGCCGTTTTTTGTTTCGGCGTAGGCGGATGATTAGAAGTCATCCGAAATCAGAAAAAGAGAAAGTCGGTCTTGAGTATAATCAATAAAACCATTTCTAAAATGAACGCCCCTCAACCGAATTCTGTATTTTTTTTTTGTGTATTCTGTTTTTCTGTATTTCCTCTCACACGTTGAAATTATCACGGTTTTGTGGAGGGGAGTTCATTTTTAGAATGGTTTTACTATACCTACTTATAAAAAACAAAAAGTAATAATCCTATAAACGGTAAAAGTAAGAACCTACCGCCTCTCCAACGTCCTCCGAGTTGTAATGGCGATGTGAGCGACAGTAATCAGCGTACAATTTGCGCGAGTATTTAACGCACGTCCCGGCGCCGTACACAAACGGATCATTGGTCTCAAAGGCTGGGTTCACAACCAACCCACCGTCGTAGACCAGACCGCAATCGTTGATAGCTGTGGATTATAATACACGAAATTATAAACTTTTATTTCTAAAATTGCAGTAGGTAGTCTTAATACTGGATTTGATAGTACCATGATAATATGGTGTGTCTATAGGTGTCTATAGGTACACCAGTACTTTTATAGTCTGAATTGTTATGCCTTTCTATAACAATAATATATGACATCTAACAAACCGGTATTATAAAGATTATAAAGAGAAAGCTTCGATGTTTTTTGCTTTTCACGGCAAACCAACTGAACCAATTTGATCGAAAAGTATAGAGCTGGTTTTCGCGGAAAAGTCTAATGACAAAACCACGGGTCGCATTTTTAACATAAGATAGAGTAGAGTAGTGATATTTCTCTGCCTGGATTTAGAATAATACTAAATATGAAACCTAACAATAACAAAACTTAACAACGTAAATTTATGTTACAATCGAACCTTTAAAAGCATGGAAGTCAATGGCCTTCAATCCATAGTAGAAGAGAGCAAAGCAGGGCTGGTCGATGACCTGCAGCTGCCGACACATCAGCTGCAAGGACTCCACGTGCATGCCCGTCTGCTCCCAGCTCATGAGGTACGTCTTACGCAGTATGCGGATACCCATCGCTTCTATCTTTTGTTGAACTCTTTCGTCGACCTATTGGTATATGAAATTCGATTTTCATTTTGCAGTCGAAACATAAAGTTAATACAATAGATTCACTTGAGGCAACGCAAACCACCGCGATATTGTAGACTCAATACTGTGTTTGGTTGTCGATAATAATAGGTACGATAAATTATTGGCATTCATGGCTGTTATTAATTGTATGTAATTTATCCTGTGGTATTAATGGCTGTTATTAATTGTAGGTATCCTGAACCTGTGATTACCAAAAAAAAACTCGACAAACAAAGCCAACTTTTAATCTTATTAGTCAATGGGAAATAAGTTACCAATCCAAGTTAACTTTTTTGGCCTCGAGTGGAAATCAAACCCACGTCATACATAAATACATATTGGCTTCCTGAATGCACTAACTCGATACGCCTATGATTTACTTACTATGTAGTCCATCACATTATATAAAGAGTAGATGAATATACCATTGTGTTATTGAAGCAATTGACGCGTAACTGCACAGGGTCCTCCGAGGGGAAGGGCTCCACGAAGACGATTTGTGTCGGAGATATCCCCAGCTCTAGCAGAGCCGCCATGCAGCTGTATACCTCGATGCAGCTACCGTACACTACTACGGGGTTTTCCTCGCTGAGGCAGATAGAGTGCTCTTCTGTAAAACAGGGAATCAGTAAAACAAAGACTCAGCTAAGTTATTGTCAATAAACACGCTAGCCATCGGCTTTTTGGTTTCACATTTATTTCATTTAATTTATTTAGTCAGTGGTATAATTAGATCTTGAAATTATTTGTTCTGGTCCTTACATGAGCTCCGTTACTGGCAACACAACATAATGCACTCAGAGACTTTGGTGTTATTTATATAATTAAAATTAAAATAAATAAAATGTATGAATGTGTGTAATTGGGGTAATTAATAAACGAATTATTTATTTTGTTTATTGTTCGAGAGCATAATTATATCTACGAGTATAACTTACTGTACTCAGTGACCATGACCATAATCTTCTTGAGGTAGCGGTTAGCTTCGTACAGGCTGTTGATGATCATGACATTGGACGGCGTGTCGGGCGGCAGGGCCACCTTGTCCGGCAGATAGTTGGGGGAGTCCATTAGTGTTCTGTCGCAGGGCTTGCCGCGGCTGAAGAAAAGGCTGTGTTATAAAGAGTGTGTGACCCACGGCACGACGGCAGTATGAAAGCAGAGTGTGCACCCACTTAGCTAACACGGATCGTCATCGTCGTATATAGGTTACATACATCATAATATGTATACTTACCTACTACCAATAAATCTGTAAGGGAAGGTCATGGAGCAAGTTAGTTTGTGTTCAGAGATATTGTGTTTATAGGCAATAAAAGATACTGAAACTAATTTGACGATTTTTAGTTTTTTTTCTGTACTCTTGTATTGTACCTATAATGTATTTTCCTCCATAACTCTGATCCGAATTTGATAGATTAACATTTAGACGTCTGGGACACAGGAAAGGCTATTTAAATTCTTGCTCCAGTTATGATAAGACGTTGTCCCCGGTCCCCATACAAACATAATTTAACGCGGTCGGAGTCGCGGGAACAGCTAGTAGTTTAGTTTCGTTTAGTAGTTTTAATTAGGTAGGTACCGTAAAACACTCCAACATTGCCACCGAGGGTAATTTTGCCCGAAGACCAATTTTTAAGCAAAACTCTGAATAGCAAAAATATCTGAATACTATGGTGACATTTATTGACTTTGGTAGAAAATAGGTTTTGTGTTTAGCACCACTGTCTATTGGATGTAACGCTAAAGTCACTCAGTAACTTGTTGGAACTCGTCAAAGACAGAGTGTATTTTTGCGGGCAAATTTTGGTGAAAATTCAAAAGTGGATTGTGCGTGATGGAGAAAACACAGATGAGTTTAATTTATATTATGTTGTACAAAAAACTTAAGGTATTATTATAACTTTATTGTCATTGATGCAGCTCTTGTATAACTAAAGTTATAATGGTGGGCAAAGTTATCTGGTATTTTTGCGATCTACTATTGACAACATTGCCCGCAGTCAAAATAAGCTTAGGGTTGACACATCCGAGTTTTTTTTTTTTTTTGCTAATTATTATTATCTTGATTATTTAGATAATTTATTTTTATTATTTCTTAAAAGCAAGAACAAAATCTCGAATTCGTCAAAGAAAGTCCAGACGAAAGATTGGAACCAGAATGTATTAAAAATAACACGGAATAAATGTTAATACTTGCATGTGAATCTGTTGAATCAAACATGTTACTCAAAAGTTTTTTAAATAATTCAATAGAAGATAATCTTGTTTTTTTATTAACATAAAAAGAAATAAAAAGTCAAGAACAGTTTACTGAGATGTACCAACCCTATCACTTTACTAAAGGCGAAAAGCGAATTGTATGGAAAATGCTAACAAGGTCAGGGTAATTTTGCCCAACTAGCCTAACATGGATTTTGGTAGGAAACCTGTCATGGATTCGCTTTAGTTTTAAAGTAAAGGCCAGTTTTGGTCAGAATTCTTGTACAGGTTTTGCTGTCAGCTGATTAGAGGCCGGAGAGGAGATATTTGCGTCAAAAATCAACGCGGGCAATGTTGGCAATAAGTCGAGATATCATTGCCCGCCTTTAAAAATAATAAAATACTTGATTTAATATTGACGAATAACAAAATCTTATAAAATAATACATGCAAAATATCCTATAGTTGCAGATGCTAATAGAAAATACTTGTGTCCCCATACAAAAAAATAACAAAAATTGTAATTATTCGAAAAATGTGGGCAATGTTGGAGTGTTTTACGGTATATGTTCTGTGGTTTTACTAACGCAACTTCCTTGACAATCGCCAGAGGTTCGCTCAAGTACTGGGGATGTTGGAACTGTTGGCCGCACGTGAGCACCAACTCGTCATAGTGCTTCTTACCACCGCTTTTCAGATGGATACATTTCTTTTTTCTGTAGGCATTTTATTAACATTAATTGTTATTTGTATAAATGTAAAACATGTAGTAGGTATACATGTGCGGGTTGGTGACCGTAGTAAGTTGGTACTTACAGTAGACAAAACTTTTTTAGTTTTCCTTAGTTGCTTTGATGAGACCCGTGAGAAGAGATAGGATGGTATTATTATGAGGCTAACCACAAGATTTTCTTATAAAACTTAAATGTAACTTACCTGTCAATGCCAACCATAGAAGTAGATATAACATCTAAATAAAAGTTGAACGGAACGCTTTTAAGATATCTATCGGTGTAGCGACCATCCCTTGGAACACAAGTATCCGCCGCTTTCAGGCATTCCACAACTGTGGGTATTCCGTGTTCTGACACCAAGGATACATTTGTGAAGGTTATGTATTGAGATGTTGGCCTGAAAAAGTAGGTATTGAAAAATAAGTGACAATAGTTTCAATCCTTTTACACTTTATCAGTAGGTACATAGGTACTCTATTACTCGTAGGTATAAACTCCGATATACAAGGACAGATCCCTGAAGTGAAGATACACTCAATACGTTGAATAACAAAAGCTCGTTAAAGAATTCTAACTTAGTGCACATGCATCGCCTCTACTAATATTACAAAGGCGAAGGTTTATAGGTATGGATGAATGTTTGTTACTCTTTCACATAAATCTACCTACCGAATGTATTTCGATGAAACTTTACAATGATATAACTTACTTGTACCTATAAATCAGAATAACATTATTATAATATTATACCGCAAAGGCGCGAGTGGAAATCTACTTAGTAAGATGTTATATTTGTACACAAATAAAATTTTTCTTTCTTTCTTTCTTTCTTTCTATATTTACACATTTTATACATAATATGTTATTGTCTCACCCAAGCAGTAAAGATTCAAGGAAGGCTAGGCCCGTGCAACTCGCCCCCACAACCACAATACCGGTGTTCACGTACACTTTAGGCATGCTCGTCAGTGGACGTTCTAGGATCCAAAGAGCGAACGGGGTTGTCCTAGGAAATAGACTTTCAAGTGACCACATGGATTGTTAAAGAGTTAGATCGCGAAGTGTGGTAGAAAAGAAGGAAGGCTTTACCCTGCAGTGAGACATCGGAAGTGGGATAATAAATCCTAAAAAAATAAGTCATAAAAATTAAATAAATAAAATTACATTTCCTTGTAAATTTTGTCGACATTTTTGTCCCCACTGATGTTAGGGACTGCGCGTCGCGGGTGTACGGGGGTCATGTGGCCCGCCAATGACATCAAGTTACGATTTGGACTCTACAAACATAATAAACAATAAATTAATATATTTTTAAGACTTCTCACAATCTTCATTAATTTTTGAACATAGGGTCAATTTTAATTCGGTTTGAAGCGACTAGATGCGATTTGTAAACCGGTCGCTTTCACCAGGCCTGTCCATTTTATAGGAGTGCCAACGTCCGACACAGCATAATAAATTCAAGAGTTTTTGGACCTACTAGTACTGCATAAATATGAATACAGCATCATCTAACAACAAACAGAGAATACACACCAAGTCTCCCTTAGAAAAAAGCTTGCACAGCCAAAACAGCGTCGAAAATTGTGACTGTCGGAGCACCTCCCTCATGAACCAGCGAAAGTGAGGCTCCATGGTCGGTGTCACCATGCTAGCGAGGATCTACGTTAAAGAACAACAAATATTTGTTATCTTCTAGTTTTGCATAACCAATTTTATCGATGAAGATTGGATACGAGATTTCAGTAGGTGTAGGTAAGTAGGTAGGTACCTTAGTCATGGTACTAAAACAAGTAGATATTAAAATATTTAGGCAATGAAGTGGAAAACTAACATGAAAAATCTGACAGGGCCGAAAACTAGTAGAAGAATGTTTAACAAAAAAATGCTTTTGAAGAGTAACACCCAATAATAGTTTGTGAGTTCTGGTATAGGCATAAGTAAGTATAGTAAAACCATTTTTAAACTGAACGCCCCTCCACCGCGGTTACACGTACATGCAAAAAGGTGTATTGATACAACACACATAAATTGATCTTTGTCATTGGATGTTCAATGACGTATAAACAAACGGGCCCCATAGACATGTGGCAATCGCTTAGACCATAATGATAATAGGTTTATGTCAAATCCATACATTTTGTACTTTTTTACTAACGATGTCGACGAACGCCAAATGTCTAGCCTTCACGGTGTCACTATGAGAGAAAGGCTGGATCTGTCGGCCAACTTCGGCATTAATGAGCCGAACGCGCGACTGAACGGACGTGTCACTCAAACAAAGAGCGCGCTCCCCGCCATACAAATGCCTACACGGGATTGGTCGCACAACTTATTGACAACGCAGTGCGCGGATGAGTCCATGTTTACAGTAAAGTTGTAGCACGCACACAAGTATACTGATGCAATACGTATTTCCTCTCACACGTTGAAATTATCACGGTTTTGTGGAGGGGAGTTCATTTTAAGATTAGATCATCTATACTTACAATGTTAATTAAAAAAAAAATTATATTTTATGTTTAATAAAAAATACCGACCGTTCCATCTGTCCCAGTTCGACGTGGCTCTGCTTCTAAATCAAACTGAGTTCTCAACGCCACACCATCTTCTAGTTGCCTAAAACATTTATTTACTCGAATAGACTCAAAAAACCGAACTTTGAAATAAATACAATAACAAGTAACCCACAAACTAATAAGAAAATGGCTATCTACCCTCCTTTAAGTTCAACCTCGCGGTGAAGGCAATCTTAGATCTAAATCGATTCGATTGAGAATTTTCAAAATCATCAACTATAGACCAACTATGTCATTATATCATAATTTAATATGATGAAAATAAATGAATAAAATAAGTTAATAATGTATATTACATTACCCAACCAAACACATTCCCATAGGTTGGTTCTCGCTTAGAAACACGTATCCTAGAATCCTCGAGGACGGCGACAAAGAGGTTATGAACAGTTCTGTCATGTGTTCAACGTGCGGAGCGTGCTCCACGATGTCGGAGAGAGTCCGCAAATCGTTTGCCTCCGCTGGTCGCACTTTTAAATCCCTAAACAAAACAACATATTAAGTTAACAAATGAGTAAAATAAGTCTAAATCTGTAAGCAACTTGCAAATTAGCCAAGTAATGCGACTTGATAATAATAACATGCTATGCTACGTTTTTATCGATGGGTAAGATTTTCATCTATCAGGGCATTTTTCCACTAGTCATTAGTGTTAATATTTAATAATTATTTCCTTATTTAACTCGTTGTTTATGATAACTCTCATTTTATTCTTCGTAAGTATCATCAGTTCTCATAAGCCTTAGATTAATGTAATACTGTTAAGGGATGAATTATATTAGACCGAGGCGGGGCCGGGCCGGGCCGTGACCGTGGCCCGACCGGGGCCCGGACGGGGCAAGTTACATACATTTTATATGAACCAGTTCATATTACACCGTGTATGATCCGTGTCCCGTCCGGGCCGGTGTAATAGAAACTGGCCACGGTCACGGCCCGGCCCGGCCCGGCCCCGCCCCGGTCTAATATAATTCATACCTAATACTCACCCCTTTACCGAATTCACGTGAGCAACATAGAGCGTATCTTTTTTGAACTTGCCTCTGGCCTTGGATGGGGTAACGAGCTATGGAAATAACAAGTTTCAGTACAGTTTAATAATAATATAATAAAATATTAATTTTATACTTTATCATCCCGATAAAATAACTTAGTTTTATGGTGGATGCACAGCCCTGTAATATTGAGATATCATACCGTAAAATGTTCTAACAGTGGAAATGGCGTTTGGTAGGACGGAACGCAGATGATACAATAATCTTTATCTGGAAACAATTCAAATGTTGCCTCCAGCATATCAAAGCCGTATCTAAAACAAAAAAATACATTAAGTTTATACTCGTACAATATTCACGGAGCGTCAATACAAAATAGCCCCTTATACTATCAATCTTAAATAGCTAGAAAACCCCAACGGCTGAGTTTGTTTGTTTGAACGCTCTAATCTCAGGAACCGCTAGTCCAATTTGAAAAAATATTTCAATATGGCTTAGAACATTTATCGAGAAAGGCTATGTTAAACCTCCTATACCAAACGTAGATAACGTAAAAAACACAAGCAAAGCCGTCGGTGGGTCGTCTACTAAAAAACAAATATCGATAAGTACCTCTCATCCTGATCTTGGTGCATTGCAAAAATTTCGATAAGAAAAGCGTTTGAGGTTCCGATATATCTCCTTGGTTCTGGCCACGGGGTATCGACTGCTAGACATTATAATATACGAATTAAATCTATATCTAGGTATTTAGAGTAATTTAGTTTGTTTTCAGAGACATTGTGTTAAGAGGCTCAAGATTATAATATACGAATTAAATCTATATCTAGGTATTTAGAGTAATTTAGTTTGTTTTCAGAGACATTGTGTTAAGAGGCTCAATGTGATAATAACTGGTTAACTAATTAGTTATGAATTTAGGTACCTACTTACTACATTTTGTCCTTCAAGAATTCATCTACAGAGTTAATTATATTATGATTATTCTGCGGGAAAATACGGATGATTACTACGTACATTTTGGAATTTGATCCCCCGTCTTTTTGTCATAAGAACTTGCCGGGATTTGCGAAGTATTGTTTAGTTTCTTGGGATATGTCCTACAAAACATAGGTACCAAATGTAACTACCATTTATTTACGTTAATTTCAAAAAAATCAACTAAGTGTTAAGTCAATTCCATAAGGTGCGTGGCGAACATTAAATAATACTAAAATCATTAAAAATTAAACCATATACTGAGAAATAGAGAAATATTATGGAATCTCAAATAATTTTGGTAAAACGTTATTTAAAAGTTCGATTTTAAAACAAAGCAAACATACCTTTTAGGTACCTACCTTACTTTACCTAATAAATTTATGAAACTTTAGATAAAATATTTACCTCTCTGCCGGTATAGTATCATAGGACAAGAATTTAGGCACTCGCAATAATTCCGTGTCGATATTAACGATGTCGAATTCTATTTCATCTTCGTCTTCCAACAGATCGATGACTTCTTGATAATTCGTCCTAATAAGATGGTACGGACTTTCTATCATAAAACTGTCGTCGTGCAAACCTTCCTTCATTTCATCCTAAAAACCATTGTGATCCTTATTATCATCATCATATCACAACACAAGCATAGGCACACCTATTTACGTTCCCACTGCTCAAACGTCCATCTTCTCTTTTGACGAGAGAGATTAGGCCTTAATTCATCACGCAGACAAAGTACGAGTTTTTACATTAAACGTTTTCAGAACATGCCAGTTTCCTCACGATGTTTGCCTTCATCGTTAAAGCGTACTTATAATGTCAAGATCAAGAAAAATCCACATTTTGAACCCACAACCTTCGAAATGAAAACCCCTTAATGACCCTCAGGGACTCACCGCACTTTTCCCTTTACCCCTTTCAGACAGCAACTGACGTAATGCATAGTCGTTGTATATCTGACTGCCTTTTGAACTAAAACAAACATTTATGAATTAACGTATTAAAACTAAATTTAATACCGCTTATTGTTAAGTATTTTAACATACTGTTCTTATGATTATATTTAATAATAATAAGAACGATAAGAAATAACAATAATATTCTTTCTTATTAATCCTATCTCTCTTGTTATCTATAGTTAATCATACGTTACTACTAATGTGCAAGTCTCTCCCAAGTCCTACTATACTTTTTCCTTAAAAATAATAGACATACATGTTACTTGGAACATCAGACAAGGAGTTAGTTTTGTTTTTATTTACAGGATGGGTCAACTTGCGCAGACCAGCGTAAGGGCCAAGCTCAAAGTCTTCTTCTAGTGCTTCGAAGTTTATTTGAGTGTTCAGGCACATTACACCCACTGCAACCTCCTTCCACTGAAATCAGTCACATTACATTAAAATACAATTAAACATTTTGTGTAAAAATTATAGGTAAAATGCAACCGCGCTGATAGCGCCATTTAATAGACCATTCTACAAAACTATTATCCCACTTTCAGTATTTTCGTGAAATAACTACACAGTTTCATTTTATAGCAGAAAATCCTGTGAGGAAAATCGGCACATAACTGCGTGGTTGGTTGGTTATAAAACTAAGGATTTAATATAATATCTCAGGTATATTCATTACATCAGCAATGTAAGTTCTAAGCCAAAAAATAGATGCTTATACAATATGAATTTTATCTCGGGTCAGCTGCTCCGCAATTTCATTTTTTTATTTTATTTTCATGTTGTATATCATCATCACAAACTCTTTACCTCACAAACCAGTAACACTCTCTCGGACTCCGGGTGCCGCGCTATGAGCTCGCTAATGTAAAATTCACCGTACATCTCCCGCAGTCTCTCGGAATGCCGGTCTAATATCGGAACTAGATCATCGTTGTCTTCTTCACTGGAATAAAGTATTAAATAGCAAAACTTTAAGCTTAAAAAATCAAAGGCAAAGGTGGTCTAAAGGCCTAAAGGTCTAAAGGCTCAAATATACCTACATAACATAGAATAGCTAGCTTTTTTCGGAGTTGATTTAAATTCAGCAAATGCGATTAGGGTGTATGTAGATAGTGCTTAAGAATAGTACACACCGTTCGTAACAGTTACATATGATGTTGTTTTTAAAATGAGATAAAGAACGTACACAGCTCTCCGAATTCTCAGTCTAGGGCTGACTTCGCTTCGGTCCGCTAAATAGAGCCCTGGCAGCAGTTCCGGTTGGACACCCTTCTCTATAGCCTGTATCCTTCTGAACGAGGCCTCTGTTCGCGACTGGCCTGGAACTAGCACTGAAATAAATTCAATTCCACCTGTTCGGTTCAGTAGTTCTGTCGGCAGAATGCTTGGGATTTTTAACCATTAGTTCGTTATTTTTAACCGTTAGTTTCGATTCAACCATTAGACACTTCAATCTCAAAGAACACCAGATATTATGGCATTATGGCGGAATTTCCCACGGCCTCACTATTATACTTACCAATGCATATTTTGTCCTACAAATTTTGTCTTTTTGTCAAACCAACATTAATATTAACATTATTTTACGATGTTTTAAAAAAAAATCATTTGTGATAAGTAAATATGTTGTTATATATTTCTTTCATTCTACTTTCTTTTTCTAATTGAAACGGGTCTCTTCAACTTCTTCAACAGTCTTAGGTGTTATCATGACTGGTGTTCGTGAAATAGTTACTAACATCAAACTAAAAGTAGAAACATTTGTATTTCTGGATGGGAGGATGATCCATAAATACGTAACTCCCCCCAATAATACGAGTATAATATTGATATGGATCTACTGTAAAATCTTACTACAGACTAAAACAAACAACTGTACATAGTTACATACATTGATGCTTGATAATGCACTTCACCATCCCTATGTGCATAACGTAAGGATCATGCATAAACACGGATTTCAGCATTGAATCAACCAATTCGCGAGCATATATCGGATTCCAGGCTAGCAGGTGCAGAAACAATGTATTCCGTGCATTTAGTTCTATTGTTCTGTAAATAACTTTTATAATTATATTTAGTGACCAGAGGTTGCCACCTTACCATGTATACACACCTACGTTTACTGAAAGACAGTCTAATAAAAAATATTAAAGTTAAACTTGTCTTCAGCTTTGTCCCTCTCTCAGGCCTATGGTAGATTTTAATCATCGCCCCTATTTACGTTCCTTCCTTTTCTTCTATACAGACGCTTCTCTCTTGACGAGAGATGGTAATATATGGTAACTTAATTTATCATAGACATAAATTTGTTTTAGAAAATTGCTTATTTTGTTGATTACAGTCCAGTTACAAGAAGCGGTTACTTACTTGTACTTAGTCCAGATATACTCTTCCCAAGCGTCAGGGTGCACGGACGGTATCTGTGGATAGTCTCTAGCTGATAAGAAACCAACTAAGTCTTCATTGATATCTAACGCGCAAATCGATAAAATTGCGTTTTCACTGAAACAATCACAATAGGTAAATGAACTGGACATGATCAAGCTTAATAAATCTCATAGCATAACTTGTCCTTTGTCTAGCTCTGAAGTTATTACTTACGAAATTCATATCGAAAAATAAACATAATAATATGTATATCTACAGAGAAAATATTTGCATCAAGGATAAAAAGAAATAGTTGATACTTACATTAGATAAGTAAGATCCTGCTCGTCATCGATGCGAAAGTTAAGTTTCATTGAGTGTGTTAGCAGTCCCATAATGCCAGGGACATCAGAAGTTGATGCTAAGCGCATTCGTCCAAGAGCAGGTGGTTTTGCTCGGGTAACCATATCTATGAGTTCTTCTGAATTTATTTAATGCTTCAGATATTACTTCAGAGTTCAACTTGACTTAAAAATAGCTTCAATATGTATTGTTTTTAATAATGAGTTGAGCATATATCACTTGAATTAAACTTCAAAAAAATGGAAGAGTTTGAAGTTTCGAAAGATTAGCGGCAATTGAAAGAAACCCTTCGTTCAAAGAAAAAATCGATGTGTCAACCATAGATTTATTTTGAATTTGCTGAAACACAGGAAATATATTTCAAAGCCACAGACAGACCTTTGTTTCTAAAAAAGTTTGGTAATCAATGATTTTATATAAATCATTGTTGGTAATGGTTTTAAGTTAATGGTGCATGACACAAATGTATAAAATAGCATATTTTGTGGAATAAATAAATAAAATAACTAATAATAATCATTTTATTGTAAAAATTAGGTTCGATTCAAATAAACTTGAAAGAAATTAAATGAATCATCAGTTTCGTTATAAATTATGGATTCGGACAATATAAATAAAAAAATGGTTCATACTTACGGTCATTTATTACTTAAAATCAAAGCTCCAAATATTCTAAGAATAGAAACCGTTTACAATATCTAAAAGTTGAGAAAAAAAAATAGTTTGAGCTTTCTTTTAGAATTGCAGAGTAGAAAATTGATAGGTATTAAATTATTCAGATTATAAATCTACTAGCTCTAATCAACATCGATATATAAGATGACTTAATTACGTGGGACGCCTTGAAGCTGTTTATAACGATAAGGTGCAGAACTTTTAATGTTACTGAAATAGTACTAGCAATAGGATGAAGAAACACCAACATTGAAAGAGATTCGAATTCTTTGTGTAATAAAGTTCGGCAAATCGAAAAAGATATTATGGCTCTCATACATTTTTTATTTATTATGGTGCTACAGAACGCGAATGTCAACGGTTGGTGTATTACCAAAACCTCTTTTATTATAATTTTTCTGATTGCTAGAATATTATAGGAAACCGAATTAATCTAAAGTTACTACATATACATATTTGTATTCTACATTATGTTCAAAATAAGTCAAATGACATTACGACGTTGATTCCGAATTTAATTTGGAACTATATTATTCATATTTTGTATTACATTTCGTTTCATAATTAAATTAAACCCATAACCCAAGTAAATTTAATTCATGATCACTATACAAATTGGTAAGTATTTAAATATTATGAAATAAAATAACTAATGAATTAAAATTAAGTATTGCTAACGAAAATGTCAGGCGGACGTTCCTAATTAATAATCCAAATAAAATAAATTGGTTTTAGTAAATATTGACTTTCTTTGATGAGTCTCGAGATGGTATCCGCGTTTGTTAAGACTTGAGGCATTAATTTGATAAGTTACTACTTTAAGATCTAGGAATTGATAATTTCAAACACTTGTATATACTAATTATATCTAACTCTAAAACATAATGAAGCTTAGTACAGTCACCGGCAACATTATCTTCGGTCCCTTACGTAAGTTATGATGAAAATATCTTATTAAGGGCCGATTTTTCAATCATCAGATAAAGGCTAACTGTTGAATAAATTTGACATTTTCCATACAATATGTCAAATTTATTCAACAGTTAGCATTTATCTGATGATTGAAAAATCAGCCCTTAGTGATGTAAAAGTACATTATTTAAAACTAGTAGATTATGCTACATTGACAATGTAAATAAATAAACCTTACTCTACGTAGAAATTATAGTCAGAAAAGCTATCCATAATTGATCTATTATTTTTAGATCAAAATATACAATTAAGCCTAAATATAAGATACAATTTTGTGATAAAGTGTAAACAAGACAAGATTTATAAGCAATTAAATATAACTTATATATTTAACTTACGCTATTTATCACTTATAAATACCGTATGGAATGGTATTTTACAATTGGTATAAAAATATCGTCAATGTTCTCTGTTTACTTAATCTGGTTATTTAATGGCGTTCTTTATGTTAATGCTATTAAATCACTTGTTTTAGGCAGCAAGAATTACATGGAAATAATTTATCAAATCACCTAGGTATAGCATTTAATTTTTGTGTATATTGTTAAATGGCAGATCGCACATCTATGTATGTATAGTAACCAATTTCTTCCGAATTTATTGCTGATTTGTGACTCTCAAAGGTTTTGGTTCTCTAAATATACTGATAATAAAGTTACTAAACATAATTTATAATTATTATAACTTATGTTCAGTAACAAAACTATTAACTTAACTATTTTCTGTCATCATAATCTACAAGAATGTCGACATTATTCGAAAGCTTTATATTTTATTATCTACTTAACTACTAATTATACAGTTCACTTAGTTGATATAAGAAATTAATTTGTTAATTTAACAAGGTATGTTTATCTTACCTAAATACCTAGTCTATGGTATGATATAGAAGCATGCGAGTATACGAGAGGAATAATTATTACTATTATTATAAGGCAAATAACATATTTCTTATGTTATATTAATTAACTATCACACAAACTACCGCGTAAACATATAAAACCGGATAAAGTCTTAATGTATAACGAGCACAGCTCATTGTCATTCTCGCTTTGAACTAAAAAAAAATATTTATGGACTCAAACTGTACATTATAAAGTATACCAAGAATCAACATATCTGTGTCGGGTCAAGGCGCGTTTTACTTAATACATGTAAATAAATGGTTTCATTATATTGCTACACTAGCTAATAATTTATTAGCGAAAGCTTTGACGTATACCAGTTCTTAGATATTAATTTAATTTACAACCATTCATCACACCATGACACTACTATGTTACTTTCATAAGAATATTCATTTATTCAATACATTTCATATCCTGTGATTTGTGAATAAATCAAAACCACTATTTCATAAAAAATGTCAAGTTACAAAATTTCTACCTAAAATTTCAGTAGTAATAAATAAGTTCATTGTGTGCAAGGTGCACGAAATTAACCGAAAACATCACATTTTTACACTCCTTCGTATCGTTACTGTCGTGAATATAAAATTGCCACAAAGAAATGCATAATTGCAATATCACAATGCGTTTCTAAATCATGACAAACGTGAGTTTGTTGATTTGGTATTTAATTTATAGTTTCGGGCAGTCATATATTGAAAAAATTTTGTTTCGGAGGGTAGTTTTAAAATAACATTAATATATGTCACGTTTGTGTTCACTTAGCTGCCAGCTTGTGCTTGGGCGGCGTGGTGGGCGGCCCGCCCTGCTCCGCCTGCGCGCCGATCGCTACTCCCTCACTATCTATTTCCATCTGCAACAAATAATACAAGCTTTTTACTAACAATAAAACCGACTTTAAAACTCCTTTTGATTTATATTATGGATAAAATTTAAATGAGCATTAAAATTAAGATGGGAAGCTTTCAAATAAAAATCATCAAAATCGTACATGCAATCCAAAGATATGAGGTATAAAACATTAAAAAAAACAGTTTGCTTGAGAACACACATAACACACAGTTTACTTTCTCCTTTTTTGAAGACCGTCATCATCTAGTTTCGAACCACTACGAGACGTATCACCTATTCAAAGTAAAACAAATGCTTTGATCGTAACCAGATCAAGCATTTGTTTTCTAAATAGCTGGATTCAGTGAATGGCTTTCATAAACTTGTATTGTACACTCAGTTTTTTTCTAAACTTGAAAATTATTGTTGCTTACCTTTTCATCTTTAGTAGTTGCCTGAGATGATCCAGTACCATTGTTAGGAGCTGCACTGTCAACTGCACTTTCACTCGTGTCTGCACTTGAAGCACCTGAAATTATAAACAGTAAAATTAATACTATTTTGACTTGTATCATATTAGTCGGCCAAGGTTATTTGAACAGTAACTATGTAATTAAATTAATAACTATGACCAATAAACGTGTTATATTATTACCACCCAATGATTCTGTGTACTTATATTATACTATTTTTAAGATGACTTTATAAGATTTCTAATATAAAGATTATAAAAAAATGCCTACTAATAGTGGTGATTATTCAAAATCTAGCATAACCTGTAGGTTTATATTCATGGACTCAACTCAATAGGGCAGACTGAGCCTAGTAATAGGACGTTTTATGGTTTCTTATGATCTATCATAATTATAGATTTTTTTTAACGTACCTGCTTGAATATGTGATTTCCCACTTTCAGCTTCATGTTCCCGAACAACCGCATCCAAATTGTACCGACGACGGTATGAGATGAAGAACGAACGAACATGTGCCTCAGTTTTCGTGCCAAGCGTTTCCGCGATAGCTTGGAAATTCCGCCCTGTAATAAAACCGTTTATAGCTTAGTACCATGTTAATTCACTGGTATATAGAATATTATGTATATTTTAATTTTAATTACCGTATTTCCTAACAGCAGTGACGGCCATAAGTAATTCGTCGTTAGTCCAACGCGAGTTGATTTTAGCCGTGGGTTCCCCGGGCCTCAATTCTTCGATTCCACTGTCTCCAACTTTCCGTTTCATCGCACTCAGCTGTTGTTTGTTTTGTTGTACCTAGTCAGTAAATAAATTGGAGTACATAATGTTCGAGTACTTATTAAATAACGTTACAGAAACTGTGCATTATCTGGATCATCCAACGCTACACAAATCCGCACAGCGCATAAAGCATGAATGAAGACAAGCAACAAAAAACTAAACGTGTGCAGAATACATTTTTCCGGTATTAAATAGTGGGTAATCAAGTCATCGCTCACTCACACTCGCAATCACGTAACAACGTAGCTAAGGATTCAACATAATGGGTTCAGTTAGGCACTACATAGCGTGATGTCGTGGGTCTTACTTGTCGTTTGAGCGATACGATCTCTCTGTCCATGGATTTGAGCATGACCTCGCCCTGATTGAGTTGTCGGGAGGGCGCGCCGCAGTCGGCGGGCTGCGGGCCGGTGGCGAGGGCCACGAGGTCGTCGTGGTTGATGTAAATGCCGCGCGGCAGACGGCGCTTGTAGCGCGGCAGCTTGCCGCCCGGCGCGCGCCGCCCCGCCGGCCCGCACAGCGGCCGCATCGCGCCCGTGCGTCTGCACACCACCGCCAACAACGGTCAAACCAACCAACCAACCAATCCTCTACTCCATCACGCTAACTCTATGCGGCCATGCATGTGTCTAACGGCGACGACCCCTAGACGATCGATTATATTAAAGATTGAAATTATAGAAAAAGTTAGAGCGATTTCATTGCATCAAGTACCTAGTGGTCTCTGTTTCAAAGGTGTAGCTGCATCTTGTTCGAACATGATGCTCCGACTGAACAGGAAACCATTCGGATTTTTGTGTATTATAATGTATGGATGCAAATCCTTCAATGTTATTGTACAATGTATTAGTATGTCTAGGGGCCGCCTAAGTATAAGGTGTGAATGGTTGGTTACCGACCTGGCGTGCACGAGGCATGCCTGACACAACTTGTGCGAGTTGTAGGGCGTGGTCTGGTTGCACAGAATGCCGCAAACTGTGCACGTCTTCCCCGCGTCGCCGCCGCCCTCGCCCTAAACCCCAATCAACACTTTACTATTCTGCCGTGAAGGCCATTGCAATTACAATAGTTGTATTAGGATGAACAGACACGAAAGTTATCTCTCTCACACACTTCTTTTAAAAACCCATTAAGTTTAATCAAATGATATTCTGCACACATTGATAGTTAATACACATCGGCATGGGGCTGTTAAAGGAAGCATGCGGGAACACTGTCAGGAGAGAGGAGTGGGAATGGAATGGATATGAGCAGTGCTGTTTTACCATCTACGAAAACACATTCGAGACGAGTAGGTAATGTTTTATAGATAATACAACATAGCAGAAAAGCCTAAAACATTTATAGGGTTAATTTGATCACAGGAATATAGAAAATCAAGCTATTACTTATCAAGCTATTTACTGAAACAGATGTTGATAGTAATTTCCTTATAAAGTTAGTAAAGGTTCTGTGGTTATATTAATTTTGAAAATGCAGAGTGGCTGAACTTTACAAATTTGTTGGCACAATAAATATAACACTGAATTAATGTTTCAAGTAGATAATATACAAGAATATTTAAAGCAGTAAAACCAATGACGCAAGTCCATGAAATTAACAACATAATGAAGGAAAAACTTTGATTGTGTTGGTATAATGCAATGCATGATCATGGTATATTATGTTATCATCACATTGAAATACAGCAAAAACAGTGAAAGGTGCTCTACCCAGAATTTTAATATGGGAAGCGTAGGTGGACACACACCTGCTCAGGACTGCCAGGACACAGTTGTTTCCTCCCTGCTGTTTTCTCTCCACGAACAATACCTCGGTGGAAAGTCCACTTCTGTCATTTAAATAGTCCAAAAATGAATTGATTCAGCATTAATACCAATATAAACAAAACTTGAAACATCTTGAGAAAGAAAAAATCAAATTATAGAGTAAAATGCGAAATTAATTCTCAATTAATAACCAAAGTCAAATCAGTTCACCACTCTGCATTATTAAATATCAACAGAGATTGACATTGGACAATCCAGATAAGTAACTTTTGGAGCTATGTTACATTAATGATAAATTATTAGCATGACAACAATCAAACATACCTTCTCATCATTATCAGATTGCTCTTTGTCAGAACCTCCAGGTTCCGAACCAGATTCTTTTTTCCCAGTTCCTGAGCCTGTAGCATTGCGATTTTCACTCACAACATCCATCAATGAAGCACGAGCTTTAGTTTTTTTCCATGAATAGTAATATTTCACCAGAGATGCTATTGATTTGTCAGGCAACTGCAGAAAACGAAATTTTATATAATGGGAAATTTTATATAATGGGTATTTTAATTTATTACTTTAAGATTATGTTCATCAAATCTATATTTAATAATAATAATAAATATTGCCAGACAATTAATTATTAATTAAGCTCATAAGAAATTTTGTTAGGATTTTGTTAAATAAATAAATTAGGACCTAAGAGTAAAACTCATATTAATGATTAATTGCAAGGTAGCATGAGTTGACTCAACATACCATTTGTCGTATTCTGTGAAAACTTTTCCCATGAAATTGGAATGCTTGTTCAAACAAAACCTTATCTTCAACTGTCCACTCATCAGGAAAAGGTGTAAAATTAGCAAGGTCCAGGGATGCTCTGCTCAAGTCATGTTTGTGCCAAAACAACATTCCAAGTGCCTGTTCTCCATTATATCCATATTTTTCTTTAGCTGTTGTAATATATTCATCCACTAAAATTTTACGAAAATTAATATAAAAATCAGTCATTTTTTTAATAATCCTAAGTCTGTAGTTAATACTTACATTTGATATCAGAAATATCAGCTGTAGGTGACCAAACCAACAGCGCTCTGTCATTGATAGTTTCTGGTTTCCGAGCTTCTACAGGCTCCAACTCAGGACAAATAGCTTGATAATCCCGGCCCACTCTTATTTTCTCAGCTGCAAATGGTACCACTGCTTGGTTTTGGTGTTACGTTTGATGATGAGATGACCAGCATGATGATGGTGTTAGAGCATAAAAATAAAGCATGAAATGATTAAGTTATATACAATTTTGACATAGGTTCATATAAACAACAATAATCAAAGAATGATGTGGATTCAAAGTTGACGCATGAAGTAGGTACACGACGTGTGTGCGAACTTCAACAATGAACAAAATTGGCCAAGCTGGTAGGCGAGTATGTACTTACGAAGTAAAGTCAGATTTAACGAAATAGGACGCAAGATCCATATTACTAGACATCTGTAGAGCTTACCGTTCTCGTCTTCGGAACTGGAGTCAGGACTTCCATGGCCATTGGGGCTTGGCCCCCTTGACCGCTTCCCGTTTCGAACATCACTATTTCTTTCGGCCAAAACCATAATTTTAGAGAAGTTGATATAATTTTATAATTTATTGTTTTTAATAATCACTTTTACTTAGTGTTAAAAGCTATTAGGGCAGCATTTAAAGGTTTAAAATTAATTTACGAAGATAGAACACACAAATTCAAACGTGATTCAAACCACCGCATCAATTATTTGACAGGCAGATATTTTGGTAACACCTCATTAGTAAAAGACTGTACTTGAGACACAGGATTTCTATTTCTTGGTATCAATTTCCAATATATTTTTTAATGCTATATTGATTTTATTAAGTCTTTCAAACAAATATTTTGGACAAATTAAAAAGTTTTCATAGATCTTTAGATATATTGTTTCATAATAAACTCCGCACGGATGTGGCAACTCTTAAAATACAGACGCTAAGAAAATAGTCATAACACTTAACTCTATAATTTAACTCGTCATTTTGAAAAAGTATTAACTAATAACTATTTATTATAACTGAAATCGTTTTTTTTTTGGTTTGTTACTAATATTTAGCGGAAAAATCATATTAGATAACTCTTCTATGTGTTTTTAATGAAATAGTGTCCCTTGATTTATTATATACCATTGATTTCAACTAGATGGCGCTATAAATGGCGATGGAAACCTTTATTTCCTCCAAACAATTATGTACGTAATATTATTCTAAATAAATTAAAAACCGTAGGTTAATGTGACTAAAACAAAATAAACTTTGTTTAATTAAATTTAGTTAGATGATAACATGCATGATACTAAGGTAACTTACTATTTTTATGAAATAAAAATTAAAAAATATGTATTTAGCATACTAAACAGTTCAATTGTGAAATAAAAATTATTTATATTTGAAACTGAAACGGCTTAATTACTTTTTAATAACATACACCTACATTATTAAATAAGATAATCTCAAGAGTTTTAGCTGTTGTACCTCCTTTATGGTAGGTAAGTACATATTTACCTACACCACTATACCTACAACCTTGTAAATTGTAAATGGTTTAACCAAAATTATAATTATCCAGTTGGACGGTGAAAGATCATCGTCTTGATGATAAACCAACCAATGACAAACACAGGTAAGTATACATAATTACACGACATCACGACATAATTAAAATGACGTGGTAGATAAGTTCTATTTTCGGCCAAAATTATTAACTTTTCTGTCAAATTATTAGTTTAAACAATAAATATCAATAACAGGTGCAGTATCAGGCAATTAAAGTTTTTTCATTAAGTTACCTAATTATTTTCTATAGTAATTTTGCCACAAATTTATCATTGTGATCATGTTGTCTAGTAACTATTACCTAATAATATTTTATTCATAAACTTTATAAAATTTCATAAACTTTACAATAACGTCTATTGTAAAATATAATGTAAATCTTGTAACAAGCAAGTAACAAGACACCACTTTTTAAAAGAAGAAGAAGATAAAATCTGTCATACATAACATAGAGAAGCGGTGCATCTTATATCGATATTTTCAAAAAAATCCTACATCTAAAAGAAGACGCGTCAATTGTACCTATTTGATACCTATACAGGGTGATTGGTAGGTGAGTGCAAAGCTGCTAGGGGGTGGTAGTGTGGACTATTTGGAACCATTTAAGCCATAGTTGTCTTAACCGAAGTCGGACTATTTTTTTTTTATGAATTTTTTACGGGATACAAGGAAAATACCCAAAATTTTACAGTTAGTTGCTAATAACTGCCAGTTTAAAAGGCCAGTTAATTATTTTTTGTTTAATTTAAGTTAAGCTATGTGTAAGCAATCTACCAAAACTTGTTTTTAGGTATCTGAGTCATTAGCCATTTTTTTACAGACATTTCAAACTTACGAAAATGTTCTGCGATTTACGAAAACCATTTTAGACGTTGTTTTAAAAAAAAAAACTAATGGTGCTATTTTTGTTCAAACCTTTTTAAAAACATGTGTGGTTATTACTCTTTCTTTTGAGGTATCAATTAAGCGAATATCTCAAAAAATATTGAAATTATGATCCAAAAACCAAATTGAGGGAGAAAATTCAAGACAACTTTAATGAAAAAATAGGCAGATTATCGAATTGCTGAAAGTGACATACACCACGTGGAATCTGGAGTCAACCCAGGCAGACACAATCCTAACGTCAGTTGGTCAGTTTTAAATATTAGGACACCTCTACGAGCATTGGAAGATCGTTTTGAAGAAATCCCAAATAATTATTACCATTTAAGGTATCTGGTAAGAAGTGGGGCCCAATCAAAGTTCTGCCAATTACTCCAGCCCACACACTGACAGAGAATTTCCTCTGTACTGACACCTACTTTTTCAAGTATGGATTTCTGCCCTTGTTGGCCTGTTGGTGAAGGTTGTAAAAGTTTGTTATGCCCTCTCTGAAAAATTTACTTTTATTTGTCCACAAGATTGATTTTAAGAATCACGCATTGAAGATGCGTTGATGTCTCTGTTGAGGAGAAAACGGCAGAATTGGATTATTTTCCCGGTATCTTGCTTGCTCTTCCAAACCTGGCAGACCCGGGCCATGGAATAATTACTTATCATTTTTGTGCATACTCCACATACACATCTTCTATTGTGAAATGTTAAGATTTTGAGCTACTACGCTAGTGATGGTAGTAGGATCCGCTTAGAATGCTGCCAAAATCTATTCCTCGACCTTAGAATTGTGTCTGCTTATCTTATTATCTCTGAATCTGGAGTCATACACGCATAAACCACTTATTTACGCCACTTTCAGCAATTCGGTAATTTGCTTTTTTTCATTAAAGTTGGCTTAAATTTTCTCCCTCAATTTGGTTTTTGTATCATAATTTCAAAATTTTTTGAGATATCCTCTTAATTAATACCCCAAAAGAAAGAGTAATAACCACACATGTTTTTAAAAAGGTTTGAACAAAAATAGCACCATTAGTTTTTTTTTTAAACAACGTCTAAAATGGTTTTCGTAAATCGCAGAACATTTTCGTAAGTTTGAAATGTCTGTAAAAAAATGGCTAATGACTCAGATACCTAAGAACAAGTTTTGGTAGATTGCTTACACATAGTTTAACTTAAATTAAACAAAAAATAATTAACTGGCCTTTTAAACTGGCAGTTATTAGCAACTAACTGTAAAATTTTGGGTATTTTCCTTGTATCCCGTAAAAAATTCATAAAAAAAAAATAGTCCGACTTCGGTTAAGACAACTATGGCTTAAATGGTTCCAAATAGTCCACACTACCATCCCCTAGAAGCTTTGCACCCATCTACCAATCACCCTGTATATTTGAAATTGGTGAAAAGTGGCAGCAGAAACCTTTGTAATTTTTATTTTAAGAATCTATTATTGCGCCCACAATCATTATTCGATTCAATTCACTTTATTAATATACATCGTAATATAACAGAGTACTCTATAGCGCTATTCACTTATCGTTTTTTTGTTTGAAAATACTCTCAGCCCGCATACAAAATATAATATTATTCTGGCGGGTATGTATTCTATTCTACCGAAATATTATAATTTATCGATAGTTCTTCGTTTTATTCTTCTCAGCCCTCCCTATCTCTATGTCAGCCCTATTGTTGAACGATCCCAAAAAAATTGTCGATTGCACAAAATAAAATTCTATCTGATTCACATTTTCTCAAGCAAGTTTTAATCACCGCGTTTCCTGAAGATATACAATAATATTTTTTTGTGAAACAAAATTAAGAATAAGATATTGAGCCTATTTCTAACTCCACACGTCGCATTCTAAGTGACCTTTTACATGCTGAGTTTTTATTTTTCATGTTTATTTTAAGCTCAATTTTGTAAATATTCATATACGATAATGATTTGCATCGTTTCTCCTTTCTCCGTTTATCACATATTAAAACGTGAGTAGGTGCGCCGCTCTATGATCGAAATTAGAAATGAGGAGAAATTTTGTAAACAAAGGTGTTACCATATCAAAAAAATAGTTTCGAAATGTAAGTTTATAAAAGGTTACATCATATCTATAAATACTTATGGTAGGGGTTATTTTCTAATCAATATCCATAGAATAGAAAATTGATATGGTTTTGCACTATTTATAATATTTAATTTAATTTTGTGAACAAAGTTATAAATTGGTGAAGAAATAGTAGCAGAAAATATTTTACGACACTGGTATCATCGTAGTAGAATTGCCATAAATCACAGGAGATGGAAACAGTTTATACATTTGAACATTACGCTATTTTATTTCGTGTTTTTCATTTATCTCTCATAAGTCGAAGTCAAATGTGTTACTTTTTCGCTACTCATGCAATTGTACGTTGTTTTCCTTAGGGAAACAGGGAAACAAGGTCCCGACGATGCCACATCCACGGTAGATCTTATATCTCATAGCTAAATCATCTTAGAATGAACCTATTTTCCACTGTTCTGCAGTAAGTAGTAAGTTTGTTCGGAAATATTTAGGTAACCTAAGTATCGAACGCACAAGCAAAACCGCGCGCCATTACTACTTATAATGATCCATGGAAAAAAGGTGGTGTCCACCCCTGACTTGTCATAATGACAGTGACATCTCATGACATTTATTTGTGTACAAAAAATGTCTTCATTCCTGAATGTGATCATAGTCGCTTATCATTGCCACACAAGTCGTCATACGGAATGGCTCTATCGTAGCAAAATCGTGGTAGATATTGTTTTGTTGAAAGTTCCTACAAATACTATGATTGTTATGTAACGGTTCGTGTTGAGTTCTAAGTGTGTTTTACTCGTGAAGATGAGGACGGTAGCGTTGATCAGTGGCGGCAAAGACAGCTGCTACAACATGTTGCAGTGCGTTGGCGCCGGGCACACGATTGTAGCGCTGGCCAACCTCCAACCGCTTCATAAAGGTATGTGTTGATAAGCAACCAATTTAGATATCCTAGTATAACACTGTTCCTATAGGAAATTCCTGTATTTTTTAATTTTAATGACTGTTCCATTGCTTTTCTCAGTCTTGCCTATACTTTTATTGGTTTCTAGGTTTTGTCAATTTTATTATAGTTATCCAAATGACAACTTTGGAAACTTAAGAAATTAAAGTGAATTATAGGACTCATGACTGTTAAAATATTTTTTTAAAGTCCTTATAAAAAATATTCTGTCTACATAACTGTTAAAACACTGAATAATTATCTTATTCATAAATAAATTGTCTTTGACAGATGAGTTAGATAGCTACATGTACCAAACAGTAGGACATCAAGGCATAGATCTCTATGCTGAGGCGATGGAACTGCCCCTATACAGAGAAGCCATCTCCGGCACAGCTGTGGATCAAGGGAGGAACTATAACCCAACAAATGATGATGAGGTTGAAGACTTGTATCGGCTATTGGCCCGAATTAAGGTCAGTGAGAAATGATTAATCTTTGACCTAGATTATATGCTGACCCAGTTTTCAAATGCTTAATAATGTTATTTGTTTTTTAATTCATTAGCATAATGCCTACGTTGTATCAATTTCTAAAGCGAAAATAAGAAACAATCAACATTATCAATCAAGTATTCAAAAACAATTTATTGTTCACATATGAAATTTGCCTACAACAAAACATTTCACTATGCATTTGATACAAGATGTTTGTACTACTGAGTAGGTCATATGCAGGTTATAAAATTAATGTGTACAATACACACATTCAAAGGTATTTAGTGCACTGACTGACTTAGTTAATAACTTGTAAACAATACATAAAGGAACTTTATTATGAACTTCTTTATGGGAAGGTGACATTGGATATAAAGATAAATATTGTCATTGGAACAAACAGGCTGTGAATGAGGAAATTATCTTAAAGTACAGTCAAATATGTGCCACTGATAAACTGTGTAAATAGTATTTTGTTTACATTGAAGTATTATTAAAAATTTGTTCTATTTTTATTTTTATAGTAATAAAAATAACCTTAATTTCTTTTATGCCTATATTTTGATACTTTAAATTTATATGTGATCATTAAAAATTTCTTCTGTAAGTAAAGACATTTTTGATTTATTACTTATTTGTAAAATATCAAGTACATAATTAATGTATATTTTTTTAGGCTGAAATGGATATTGAAGCTGTAGCAGTGGGTGCCATTTTATCAGATTACCAAAGAATAAGAGTTGAGAATGTGTAAGTAAAAAGTAAATTAATGTAGTTTATTATAACAGAATCACATCATTTTTTTATGGTGCCTGCTTGTGTGTACAATCCATATCAAAATTTGGTGTATACCAATCTTACTGGAGAGGTTTATGCCATTAGAAATCTACATTATTAACCCAGTTGCATCACTTATAGATATAAGTAAGATATGATATTTTATTTATTTATTATATTCAATGTTATTATAATACATTCATATATACATATCGAAATAAGTTCCCTTAAATACTATAATTAAGATTTAAGACTAAAGTTGTAAATCATTTATGTTTCAGGTGTCATCGTTTAGGTCTAGTTTCTCTTGCATATCTCTGGAGGCGCAATCAGAAAGAACTACTTAAAGAGATGATTGATAGTGGTATTGAAGCTATAATTATAAAGGTAAGTAATTATAAATTATTTTACTGCTAATTGCATTGTTGCATGGTATTGATTTCACACTTGCACAAATATTACAGACAGACATACAACATAATGCTCAATTAATCCTTTCAAGGTAACATTTCTGTTCAAAACTCTTGATCCCTTAAAATGTAGAAACTGCCATCGGCCCTGAATAGAAACTGATTACACAAAATGTAGTGCAATAGGTCTTGGTACTGATATGATAACATATCATTTTCATTTTTATAATCCTATACTTGCAGAATGAAATAAGCAATAGTAGACTTGTTATATCCGACTGTGGCTTATGGAATATAGATTTTGAAATATTTTTCTATACATAAGAAAACAAACATATCCAATATTTGCAGATCATAAAAAAAAAATCCGTTGTTTTCGTGCTATATTACTATCAGTGTCCAAGTCTTGGGCTCCAAGACGCACGCTCGTATCTACAATGCGGTGTTATATTAAAAAGTGTTTTTTTGTAGGTGGCAGCCCTAGGCCTCGACCCGCGGACACACCTCGGCATGGCCCTGGCAGATATCCAGCCGCACCTGCTCGTGATGAACGAGAAGTATGGACTGAACGTTTGCGGCGAGGGCGGCGAGTATGAAACCTTCACGTTGGATTGTCCACTCTTCAAAAAGAGACTAGTAATGTGAGTCTTTAGTCTATGTCTGTTTTCAGTTTCCAACTCTTAAGGTCACTAGCCGACGCGCCGACAATTTCGCTTATAAGTATAGGTAGAATATATATACACTATATATATATACTTATTATAATATAACTCAAATTACTAGCCGACCTGCTGACAATTTCGCGATTTTTTTTACGTTATCTACACTATACGTAGTTAATATAAAATAGCCTTCCTCGATAATTGTACTATCCAAGCTTGAAAGAATTTTTCAAATCGAACCAGAGCGGTTCTTGAGATTAGCGCGTTCAAACAAACAATCAAACAAACTCTTCAGCTTTATAATATTAGTTTTTTTTATTTTGAGTACTAATTATGTATTTATGCGATTTCTTGGTAATAATTAATAGAACAAAATAATATCTGTTATGAATTCGATTCGTCGTAACATTTTGCATCAAAACTACGTTTAATCTGTCGTGTTTTTATCATTAGTAAGGATTAACAAGATGCTGAGCAAAGAAACATTTATTTTGAGCTCACGTTTCCGTGCCTACGTAAGCACCTGGTAGCAATTATTTACAAAACAACACGATTATGATGACTTTGAATCCAATAAACACTGCTGCTTTGGGTAGAAGGTCAAATACATTTATTGAGCAATAATAACATTAGATAATGCTGCGACTGATTTAATAGGTTTGAAATGGTAATTTAATTTCTGCGCAACTTACTGTGAATATAATTAATTCTTATTTTAGTTTATTAAAGTCGTATTTTGATGAAATGTTTATTATAAAATAATTTACAATTATATATGAGAGTGAGTTCCAATAAAATATAATCAATATTAACAAGGCTAGAATGTAAATAAAAATCCAGCACAGTTTCATTCATTAATTTTAATTAATTTGTTCCAGAAATAACAAAGAACTGATAATGCACACAGACGACCCTGTAGCGCCAGTCGGCTACCTCAACCTACAATTACATTTAGAACCAAAAGACCTTGTCACACTACCTCCCGTTAAATCAGCCTTAGACTATATCAACGACCTCAGCGACCACGTGTTCAGCGATATCAGCGATATAGAACTCAGCGAAACCGAACTAGAATCCATCGAAAAGCTAGAAAAGGAAGAAAAGAAGAAACAAAAAGAACTTAACCCCTCACTCTCCTATCCTGGCGATAAAGCTGACAGTATCAACGATTTTGACAGTCAAAACGATAGTTTAGAAAGTATAGAGGAAGGCTTCACTTATGAGACTCACGACGAGAGTGAAAGGCAGCCGGTTTTGGACCACAGGTCTATATATGGGAACAAACAGGGATGGTATTTTATTGGAGGTATTGTGGGAGAGGGAACGGATACGAGGATAGCCACAGAAGACGCTATGAAGAAACTTATTAGTAGGTAAACTTGTTTGGGAGCTTTATTTATGTTAGTTTAGTTGCTTGCTTTTGGCCGCTTTTAAGAAAACACAAAACATAGTGCTCTTTATTGTAGTATTGTTCAACTGATTTAACACAATGGTGAATAAATTGGTAGGTACCTACTGTTAGAATGTTGACGTAAGTTTCATACAAATTATATGCATAGAATTAAAAATATATTTAATATTAATAACATTACAATCTACAACAAAAAAGATGGAGATGTTCAGTTGTTTACCGCTAAAATGGCTAATACGTATCACTTTTTATAATATTATTTTAAATTACTGAACAAGAAAACCATTTCAGATCTACTCGACTCGAAGAACCTACGACTGCCTGATGTATGCTCAGTAAACATTTACATGCGGGACATGAATGAATATGCTCAACTGAATGACGTGTATGTCAGTACGTTTAGTTTCCCCAACCCGCCGACGAGAGTGTGTGTGCAGTGCCCTCTGCCGGCTGAAGTTGGACTTATACTTGATGCTGTAAGTAACTATTAGCTTTTATTACATTTGAAGCTTAATTCAAAATGAAGTTAGTGGTTTAAGTTGCCAGTGCAAATGGTTAAAACAGTATATATTTTTTAACTTAATTACAAACGCATAGTCATTAAAAGAAAAAGGTATTACACGTTGGTATAGTACATTTCTCAATTTATTTGCAAAAAGTTGGAATAAATCAAGTAGAAACATATCTATATTTTCATTTTACAAAACATAATCCTAACGGCACTTACAAGTTTATGGTTCTTTCATACTTGGAAAAAAACAATGAATTTAATTTACGCAATGATCACTATGCAATTATTTGATATAAGTACTATCATATCTTATTTGTTCTAGATATAAATCATGTTTATTTGTTCAGGTTGCACACAAGCCGAATGCAAACACCGAGCCGGAGAGCAAAGAACGACTGACGATGCATGTGCAAGGGATATCGCACTGGGCGCCGGCGAATATTGGACCTTATAGTCAGGCGTTTAAGGTGGGTGTTCTAAGAGATTACCTTTTTTATTTACACCTGTAAAATATATGAGAGTTTTTCTAGGTTTTTAGTGTTATCATCATATTAAAAAGATATAAGTTTGTAATAAATTAACAGAGATCTGTTTTATGAGACCAGGTTCTTCAATTAAGCTTGCTATAAACGAAACTGTTTTATACTGATATCGTCTTGGGGGACAGGGGGGGGAGCTATGTATAGAGCGTTCCCTGCTAGCTCTTAGCTAATCTAACCCTACAGCCTAGCTCCTATTTTCCCCCACCTTGCACCGTCTCAAGGGGTTAATTTGGTTTTACCTAAGTCAGCGGGAAGCGGCGCTCTTGATTCGGGCATAGAAAGCGTACCCCTATAATAATTGGTTTGACTATAAAAACTGTCGTGGTTAGATAAATTCATATTGAGATAAACTGTGCACTGCGGACCGGCGAGCGGTCGTGATCCGCGTCCTTGCAGTGTCCTTGATCCTGATGAAGTCCCACGTTCTGCTGGGACGAAACGGTTGATCAATAGTCTACGTAAATAAGGTTCGTGTATTGCCCGTTTATCTCAATATGAATAATTGGTTTGATTTTATTTAGATGATAAAAGCAGACGTATTCAACAGGTAGGCGAGGTGATCGGCACGTGCGGACAGATCGCTCTCGTCCCCGGAAGCATGTCGCTCTTAGGCGCCGGCCCGCGGCGGCAGTGCGCGCTCGCCCTGCGCCACCTCACGCGCGTCATCCGCGCTGTCGAGCCGCGCGCGCACATACGCAGCGTGGTGCAGGTTACTACCATGCATCTAGTCCCCGGCAGCATGTCGCTATAAAGATTTTTTAGATTCCTTTATTTAAAACATCATTATATCTAAAAATAACATAAAATCTTATCATTTATAAAGTTCAAATATAACATTAAGCCTGAAAACTAGGATTGACCTGTGTCTCAGGTTACAAGCTTGTTTTAAAACTAGTCCTTCTAACTTCCATGAATATGAATGAATGTTAACTCCACACTAACTTTTCCAGAGTGTATGCTACGTGACGAACGGCAGCGCGGTGAACGAGGCGCGCAGACAGCTGGAGAGGCGGACGGCCGGCGCCATAGTGCAGTACGCGGTGGTGGCGGCGCTGCCTCGGCAGGCCGCCGTCGAGTGGCACGCCTGGGCGCATTCGCACAACACCAGGTTTGAATGTACGTCACTGTCACTCACGGCGAGCGGTGGACGAGGCGCGCAGACAGCTGGAGAGGCGGACGGCCGGCGCCATAGTGCAGTACGCGGTGGTGGCGGCGCTGCCTCGGCAGGCCGCCGTCGAGTGGCACGCCTGGGCGCATTCGCACAACACCAGGTTTGAATGTACGTCACTGTCACTCACGGCGAGCGGTGGACGAGGCGCGCAGACAGCTGGAGAGGCGGACGGCCGGCGCCATAGTGCAGTACGCGGTGGTGGCGGCGCTGCCTCGGCAGGCCGCCGTCGAGTGGCACGCCTGGGCGCATTCGCACAACACCAGGTTTGAATGTACGTCACTGTCACTCACGGCGAGCGGTGGACGAGGCGCGCAGACAGCTGGAGAGGCGGACGGCCGGCGCCATAGTGCAGTACGCGGTGGTGGCGGCGCTGCCTCGGCAGGCCGCCGTCGAGTGGCACGCCTGGGCGCATTCGCACAACACCAGGTTTGAATGTACGTCACTGTCACTCACGGCGAGCGGTGGACGAGGCGCGCAGACAGCTGGAGAGGCGGACGGCCGGCGCCATAGTGCAGTACGCGGTGGTGGCGGCGCTGCCTCGGCAGGCCGCCGTCGAGTGGCACGCCTGGGCGCATTCGCACAACACCAGGTTTGAATGTACGTCACTGTCACTCACGGCGAGCGGTGGACGAGGCGCGCAGACAGCTGGAGAGGCGGACGGCCGGCGCCATAGTGCAGTACGCGGTGGTGGCGGCGCTGCCTCGGCAGGCCGCCGTCGAGTGGCACGCCTGGGCGCATTCGCACAACACCAGGTTTGAATGTACGTCACTGTCACTCACGGCGAGCGGTGGACGAGGCGCGCAGACAGCTGGAGAGGCGGACGGCCGGCGCCATAGTGCAGTACGCGGTGGTGGCGGCGCTGCCTCGGCAGGCCGCCGTCGAGTGGCACGCCTGGGCGCATTCGCACAACACCAGGTTTGAATGTACGTCACTGTCACTCACGGCGAGCGGTGGACGAGGCGCGCAGACAGCTGGAGAGGCGGACGGCCGGCGCCATAGTGCAGTACGCGGTGGTGGCGGCGCTGCCTCGGCAGGCCGCCGTCGAGTGGCACGCCTGGGCGCATTCGCACAACACCAGGTTTGAATGTACGTCACTGTCACTCACGGCGAGCGGTGGACGAGGCGCGCAGACAGCTGGAGAGGCGGACGGCCGGCGCCATAGTGCAGTACGCGGTGGTGGCGGCGCTGCCTCGGCAGGCCGCCGTCGAGTGGCACGCCTGGGCGCATTCGCACAACACCAGGTTTGAATGTACGTCACTGTCACTCACGGCGAGCGGTGGACGAGGCGCGCAGACAGCTGGAGAGGCGGACGGCCGGCGCCATAGTGCAGTACGCGGTGGTGGCGGCGCTGCCTCGGCAGGCCGCCGTCGAGTGGCACGCCTGGGCGCATTCGCACAACACCAGGTTTGAATGTACGTCACTGTCACTCACGGCGAGCGGTGGACGAGGCGCGCAGACAGCTGGAGAGGCGGACGGCCGGCGCCATAGTGCAGTACGCGGTGGTGGCGGCGCTGCCTCGGCAGGCCGCCGTCGAGTGGCACGCCTGGGCGCATTCGCACAACACCAGGTTTGAATGTACGTCACTGTCACTCACGGCGAGCGGTGGACGAGGCGCGCAGACAGCTGGAGAGGCGGACGGCCGGCGCCATAGTGCAGTACGCGGTGGTGGCGGCGCTGCCTCGGCAGGCCGCCGTCGAGTGGCACGCCTGGGCGCATTCGCACAACACCAGGTTTGAATGTACGTCACTGTCACTCACGGCGAGCGGTGGACGAGGCGCGCAGACAGCTGGAGAGGCGGACGGCCGGCGCCATAGTGCAGTACGCGGTGGTGGCGGCGCTGCCTCGGCAGGCCGCCGTCGAGTGGCACGCCTGGGCGCATTCGCACAACACCAGGTTTGAATGTACGTCACTGTCACTCACGGCGAGCGGTGGACGAGGCGCGCAGACAGCTGGAGAGGCGGACGGCCGGCGCCATAGTGCAGTACGCGGTGGTGGCGGCGCTGCCTCGGCAGGCCGCCGTCGAGTGGCACGCCTGGGCGCATTCGCACAACACCAGGTTTGAATGTACGTCACTGTCACTCACGGCGAGCGGTGGACGAGGCGCGCAGACAGCTGGAGAGGCGGACGGCCGGCGCCATAGTGCAGTACGCGGTGGTGGCGGCGCTGCCTCGGCAGGCCGCCGTCGAGTGGCACGCCTGGGCGCATTCGCACAACACCAGGTTTGAATGTACGTCACTGTCACTCACGGCGAGCGGTGGACGAGGCGCGCAGACAGCTGGAGAGGCGGACGGCCGGCGCCATAGTGCAGTACGCGGTGGTGGCGGCGCTGCCTCGGCAGGCCGCCGTCGAGTGGCACGCCTGGGCGCATTCGCACAACACCAGGTTTGAATGTACGTCACTGTCACTCACGGCGAGCGGTGGACGAGGCGCGCAGACAGCTGGAGAGGCGGACGGCCGGCGCCATAGTGCAGTACGCGGTGGTGGCGGCGCTGCCTCGGCAGGCCGCCGTTGAGTGGCACGCCTGGGCGCATTCGCACAACACCAGGTTTGAATGTACGTCACTGTCACTCACGGCGAGCGGTGGACGAGGCGCGCAGACAGCTGGAGAGGCGGACGGCCGGCGCCATAGTGCAGTACGCGGTGGTGGCGGCGCTGCCTCGGCAGGCCGCCGTCGAGTGGCACGCCTGGGCGCATTCGCACAACACCAGGTTTGAATGTACGTCACTGTCACTCACGGCGAGCGGTGGACGAGGCGCGCAGACAGCTGGAGAGGCGGACGGCCGGCGCCATAGTGCAGTACGCGGTGGTGGCGGCGCTGCCTCGGCAGGCCGCCGTCGAGTGGCACGCCTGGGCGCATTCGCACAACACCAGGTTTGAATGTACGTCACTGTCACTCACGGCGAGCGGTGGACGAGGCGCGCAGACAGCTGGAGAGGCGGACGGCCGGCGCCATAGTGCAGTACGCGGTGGTGGCGGCGCTGCCTCGGCAGGCCGCCGTCGAGTGGCACGCCTGGGCGCATTCGCACAACACCAGGTTTGAATGTACGTCACTGTCACTCACGGCGAGCGGTGGACGAGGCGCGCAGACAGCTGGAGAGGCGGACGGCCGGCGCCATAGTGCAGTACGCGGTGGTGGCGGCGCTGCCTCGGCAGGCCGCCGTCGAGTGGCACGCCTGGGCGCATTCGCACAACACCAGGTTTGAATGTACGTCACTGTCACTCACGGCGAGCGGTGGACGAGGCGCGCAGACAGCTGGAGAGGCGGACGGCCGGCGCCATAGTGCAGTACGCGGTGGTGGCGGCGCTGCCTCGGCAGGCCGCCGTCGAGTGGCACGCCTGGGCGCATTCGCACAACACCAGGTTTGAATGTACGTCACTGTCACTCACGGCGAGCGGTGGACGAGGCGCGCAGACAGCTGGAGAGGCGGACGGCCGGCGCCATAGTGCAGTACGCGGTGGTGGCGGCGCTGCCTCGGCAGGCCGCCGTCGAGTGGCACGCCTGGGCGCATTCGCACAACACCAGGTTTGAATGTACGTCACTGTCACTCACGGCGAGCGGTGGACGAGGCGCGCAGACAGCTGGAGAGGCGGACGGCCGGCGCCATAGTGCAGTACGCGGTGGTGGCGGCGCTGCCTCGGCAGGCCGCCGTCGAGTGGCACGCCTGGGCGCATTCGCACAACACCAGGTTTGAATGTACGTCACTGTCACTCACGGCGAGCGGTGGACGAGGCGCGCAGACAGCTGGAGAGGCGGACGGCCGGCGCCATAGTGCAGTACGCGGTGGTGGCGGCGCTGCCTCGGCAGGCCGCCGTCGAGTGGCACGCCTGGGCGCATTCGCACAACACCAGGTTTGAATGTACGTCACTGTCACTCACGGCGAGCGGTGGACGAGGCGCGCAGACAGCTGGAGAGGCGGACGGCCGGCGCCATAGTGCAGTACGCGGTGGTGGCGGCGCTGCCTCGGCAGGCCGCCGTCGAGTGGCACGCCTGGGCGCATTCGCACAACACCAGGTTTGAATGTACGTCACTGTCACTCACGGCGAGCGGTGGACGAGGCGCGCAGACAGCTGGAGAGGCGGACGGCCGGCGCCATAGTGCAGTACGCGGTGGTGGCGGCGCTGCCTCGGCAGGCCGCCGTCGAGTGGCACGCCTGGGCGCATTCGCACAACACCAGGTTTGAATGTACGTCACTGTCACTCACGGCGAGCGGTGGACGAGGCGCGCAGACAGCTGGAGAGGCGGACGGCCGGCGCCATAGTGCAGTACGCGGTGGTGGCGGCGCTGCCTCGGCAGGCCGCCGTCGAGTGGCACGCCTGGGCGCATTCGCACAACACCAGGTTTGAATGTACGTCACTGTCACTCACGGCGAGCGGTGGACGAGGCGCGCAGACAGCTGGAGAGGCGGACGGCCGGCGCCATAGTGCAGTACGCGGTGGTGGCGGCGCTGCCTCGGCAGGCCGCCGTCGAGTGGCACGCCTGGGCGCATTCGCACAACACCAGGTTTGAATGTACGTCACTGTCACTCGCGGCGAGCAGTGGACGAGGCGCGCATACAGCTGGAGAGGCGGACAGCCATTACTATACCAGTGAACGAGGCGCGGAGACAAGAATGTAAGTAATTAATATGATCGAAAAATTCTTATTGGCTTTTCGTCTTTTCAGAATCTCAAATAGCTAGCCATAGGTACATGTCATGTTGCCATAGCCAGAGATGTTAAATCTATATTGGATGTCACACGATTTATTTTATTTAAAATATGAGACTAGCGTATTTTCATATTTAACATTACATAGACAACTGACTATGTTTCGTTTACAGATGAAGAGACTGGATGCAATGTCGGTGAATACAAGGTTGCGATCACCAGAAGATGGAATTATGAGAATTCTGTTGCTGCTTTTGTTTGTTATGTAGCCACAGGTAAGCATACTTAAAGTTTGTATATATCGTTGTTGATACACCTATATTAGATTAAGTTCATCAGAAATCTAGCAAAAGCAACTCAGGCTTTGACCACCACACACCACCAACCACAACCACAGGGCTAGATTGTCCATCAATATTAACCCTTCAGCTGCCAAGCAGCCCGCTATGGGTACAAAAGCTGGACTATGATTGCCACGCGCCCATATCGGGCAGAAATATGACACCGTTCATCGTCAATGTAAACAACGTTTATAATAAATTCATTGTTATTTCGATCTCTTTTCATCATTATACCATAAATGTATTAAAGTAGTATGTATCTTCGCAGGTTCGTCTCCGTCGACGTGCCAGCTGTCGTTCCCGAGCGCGGAGGCGTGCGCGTCGCACCGCGCGCGCGCCGCGCACATGGGCCGCCGCGACCTGGAGGACGTGCTGGAGTACGCCTTCGGGAAACTAGTCAACGGGAAGGAGCGCACACCTCACACGGCGGTCAAGTGCAGGATATTTTATCAGGTTTGTGACTATTTATCTACAGGGTTTAGACTCGCGACTTGCACGAGCGTTTTTTTAACGGACGTTAACACTATCTGTGTTGATGACACTCTTGTTATTTACCGCACGGTGCTGTGTGTCGGTCTGCAGCTTTCGCAGCAGAATTTGAAGTTTAAGGTTTCTTGTCGCTTGACTGTGGCTCGTGATTGGCGGAGCGCGCCTGTCAATTGCAACTGCATACCGCGCGTTCCGTTTCACGTAACTAAGCGGTGTTGAATTTTTTTCGCGCTTTGTCCTGGTGCGTTATTGTTTGTAGTTTTTTATATATAATTAAAATAAATTTATAAGAGAACTCGTAGTGTCTAGATAAACCTAACATAGGATTTAAGACGCCATGTAATGTACCAAATTTTCACCTATAAATGTTATAATATTACCAGATCGCGGTACGCGGCGTCGAGGTCGGCCACGAAAGCGTTGGCAAGACGACCTCGATGCGTATGATCAGGAATGGTGGGATGCCGCAGGGGATCGGGACGGTTGGAAGGACATGGGGAGGCCTTTGCCCTACAATGGAACACAATAGGCTCATAAAAAATTTTTTTATATATCTATCTAAGTATGTTTTAACACTGCTAACTAGAAATCTCTTGCTCCAGGTGTCAAGCGCACCGTCCGCGTCCACGATATCGTCGGCCGTGTCTGCGGCGGGCGCGCGGGCGGGCGTGCGCGCGGCCGCCACCGCCGTGCCCGTGCTGGCGCTGCACAACGCCTTCACCTTCCTCTCCATCAGCGGGCTAAGGCTCGACGAGTGACCGCGACTGCGCACGGTAACTAATACATACTCACTTCTTCCTCGGTCCCTCACTGCTGAGGATCGCGACCACGTACAATCAGCCCCCCCTGTGTACGGTCATATGCAGAGTGTAGAGCGCGGTGCAAGCTGCCTTCACCGGCCTGTTTGATGGTGTCGGAACATCTCGTAGGAGCCCTGCCCTGTGCACGTTTTCCTTCCACCTTTCCCATGATGATCTGCTTCTCCAGACAATGCCTAGAAGACCGCACAATGTGTCCGAAGAAGCTAAGAGCTCTTTGTCGGCATGTGTAGAGAGCCGTGTGGTGATTACATACTCACTAGTCGCCCCTATTCATCGTGGGCGAAGGTCTGCCCTAGACGCAGTAAGATGCTGGTTCGATTCCAGCTTTGGAAAAAAATACGATCTGCAAATATATGTTCCGAGTGTCTGGGTGTCACATATGCATAATATCTATGTATAATATAAAAATATGTTCTTCAAACTTTTCAAAGTTCTCAGAACATGCCGGTATCCCTACGATGTTTGCTTTCACCGTTCCTCGTCGGGAACCTCTAGATTTATCTTCTTGAAAAATTTATGTGCGCCTTAAAACACGGTAACGTCCAATATCCTCATGATTATGTTTGTATAGTATTTGGTTCATGGAACATCGTTCTGCATTAATCTAGAATTTGCTTTCAATCGTAGAACGCGGCGTTCTATGGTTGAATATGTTGTCCGAACATTAGGCATTATTGCTTTACAGGGACCTGTAAAGCTATAATAATTAATAGCATCTATCTCATTTACCAATCTGCAAAATACAAAGATAAACAGCATTTTCGTTTCTACTATGTATATTCTGTTTTAATCAAATACGCATAATGAATGATGGATGCAAGATAAAAAAACACTTTTTAATTACAATTTTTGTTTGTCCACAGATTTCCTCAGTACCTATGGATACAGATATTGCTTTATTGCCAGTTTATAAATTATATTTGCTGAATATTTTCAGTGTATAAAATTTTGTTAATTATGCTACCGAGTTTACCATACTATAAGTCAAATTATATACATTATTTTTTATTGCAATCTGTGTTTGAATCACCCACGTAAATCAAAAGAAAAACAAAAAGTGAAATTAAATTTATTTTATTTTTATACAAAATTGACCGAACAGTGCGAGATTTCTAGAACGTTTACACTTGCATTAAGTAGACATAAAGTTATAATAATTCTCTTACAATTAAGTCTTAATAATTCACCTGTGTCAGTAAAGCAATGTGAATAAAGAACAGTCAAGTCGGTTGTTTGTATAAAAATCATGATTTATGAAACTGATATATCTTTGAAAAAGTTGTTACTTCGTAAATGATAGCTTATTAAACTAATAATAAAGTAGGACATGATACATTCCATCAGTGTTCGATTCACTGATCATACTGCACTAACATAAGTCTAAATAATTTATAATACACAACACTATGGGGTCAATTGCACACAGCAGTGGTTAAAAGACAGCAGAGATTTAATATAAGTACAGCAAGCAATGCGCGCCACCTCACTTGTAATTACGTATACCGGCAACGAACTGCAACTGAAATACTCCTAACCAAGCCTTCAATACTATCAAATAATATATACTAAATATACCGAAATAAACATGTTTACATTCTTGAACAATTTGATCATTCATGTTAATTTTATCCTTTGGGAATAATTTTCAATTGAGAATATGTAAGCCTATGTGATTTGTACTTTGAAAATAAGTAAACAATTTATAATTTATTAGGGCAGAGCTGCTGAATTTTATTCGATAAAATAATCTACAAAAACGAAATATTTACTGAGAGATCCACATATCTAGGATACAACAGTAAAACAACATAATATGTATTTCACTGATCGGACAATAATTGACATTATCATTGAATCAGGTCTTCTATCGTTTTTTTCGGTGTGCCTCCAAGATACGTGAATCTGTCAGTTCGTGCTTATAATATAAACCTTAACATATTATATCAACAATATTAATAGTGCACATTAGGGGGAAACCATAACTCTAGTATTCATAAGTGGATTTGTTGTAAGTATAACGCTATGTTAATTTGTTGATTAGAAAGTGAGGGATATTTTGTATACAGTCGTATCCGTAATCAAGTACAACTAAAATAAATACCTTAGTATGCAAAATTAATGATAAACCTTAAATTATACTAAACGAAATAGAAAACAAAATGCGCACTGTTTCTTAATTGTTGTGCACTTTGTAAACAAAACAGTGACAACCGTAAATAAAACAGCCAAATGCATTAAAAAGGCATATTTATATCATATACGTTTATTATACTTTTGAAAGTATTCATAGAGACAATTAAAAAGACATTTTATATTCTTCTATTTTATAGATAGTAGTAGGTACATGATATTTTAACACACTCAAAAATTACCATACAGGGGAAAATATGAAATCTCTATATTCCATGACACTGTATCTACTCACATTCTGTTCCATACCTACGCTCCGTTCGTTATAAAACCATACAATCTGGACGAATACACAATACATGATTGTCTTGTAGGATACAATAAAAAAAACTCTACGAATATTAAAAATAGTATGATTGCCCAGCTACCCATATAGTGAAAGTTAGTAGGTACATAATATGTTACTGTACATTATAAATGTTAGTATCTTGCAATCTACAGCTATCAATCTAACCACTTCACGATGTCCTTCATCGAAAAAATCGATCACCCTCTAGCTAGGGATTAATTTACACAATACCGAATACACCGCCGCATCGAAGTTTCCAATGCATAGAAAATTAAAAATACGCAACGATAAACACAAGAGACATACATCTAGTATCTCCACTATCCGTTAACTTACACTACCAGTTATATTAATCAGATTTATGCAACAGTTTGCCTTACAACCGTATTACCGAAGCGAAAGTACACGTAACTAATAACAGCTATTATGATACATAGTTTGTTTTTACAAGGGGTCGGTCATTCGCTCATTCTGGTGTCGGTGCCGTCGAGCGGGTCGGTCTCCGGGTCGGAGGGCGCGTCGGGCGCGGGGTCGCAGGCGGCGCCGGCGTCCCTGGCGCGGCTCTGCATGTACTGGCGGTGCGCGTACTTGTTGAAGCGGCGCTTGGCCATGAACAGTGTGGCGATGGTGCGCGGCGCGGCGCGGACGGCGGCGGCGCGCGACGTGATGCCGCCGCGCCGGCACTCCGCGCACGTGTAGTCCAGCACGCTCAGCGCCGACACCGTCGCCCTAACGCATTCTGTCAAACGACAGACATCACATATGTACTATACTGCACTGACATTCACCTTACATAGCCCAAGTAAGTACACATTGGCGCCGAGGCCTGGCCGAGCACATTGGGGCGCTGGTTACATTGCTTCGGTTTAAAAAGCTCTATTCTTCTATGAAAAAAGGGTTCTATATAGCAAGAGATGGGACTTAAATCATCTTTAGAAAAAGATAGACACAACTGTGTGGGTGGAACTCTTACGTCTTTTAGTGTCCAAATGAAAACCTGTCAATTTTCACTTGGCATGACAATGATGCCGCCAACTCCCAACATAACTTCCAAGTAACCTACACACATGGCCAACTAACTAGCTGCGCCAAACCTAGGCTAGGCACCAATGTGTACAGCGACCATAACGATGGACGTAACCTGGCCGCCGCGCAGTCAACCAATCTCCGACCATTTTCCCACAAATTTATCTGTCCATGCAACTTTATGTTGCGACCAGGTTACGTAAATCGTCTAGTATATATTATGTTGGATAACTCACAACCAGACTGAGCATGTGGGCGGAGCAGCCTGGTGGATGTGAGTTTAACCGTTGTACCAATTTAATCACCAAGAAGATTTTGCTAGTGATGAAAGAGGTTGGTTTTATTAAAAATTATGCAGGAGCTTTGTGGCCAGTCTGCAATTTAAATTCATTAACTCAGCAATATTTTTTGATGTAAAAGAAATTAAGAACTGATGAATTTATTTTGCAGAAAGGCTATTGATAACTAGTTCTAGACTTAGTACCTAAGACACAACAATGCACACACAATTTCAATAATCGACGCCCGACCCTTTTCAATTTACGATCATCTCACTACCGTTAAAGCAAATCATTGTTTCTTGTGTATTGTATACACCATGCTTACCTACATTTCTATAAACACTTATCTATAATAAAAGCTTTCTAAAGATATCAATTTCACTTGTATCACCAAGTTCTTAATATTATTGCACCGTTTCTGGAGTGTCGAAGTGTCATTCCAATTTATGTAGTTGTGGAAAGTTGCATGCCATTCAATCATCTACTGAACAACTTATAATAAATGTATAGTATAAAAAAGCATAATGGTATCATCAACAAACGCCGCAGTATGAGACCAACATACTTGCAAAAATGCATTCTCACTATGGAATAATGTAAGCTAAATGCAAATACAGCCAAGCTTTGGTATAAACGTAGGTGTATGTCAAGACTATTTCATGCAATGTATGTAAGAGTAACATAGGTTATCAATTTGGACCTTTATGTGGATTGAACTAAGGTTTGAAATACACCTGGCGTTTTTCCAGTGTTGTGGGGGAGATAAGCTTTACGCTAGGCGTGCGTCCGTGTGCGATAGCGTACTGATAACAACGCTTATACAATCGACAATCACATAAATTAAGATAATGAGTCATTGAACTTTGAAAATTATCACTGGGTCGCACACGTTCATTATCAACTTGCATAGATATTATGTAACGACCGGCATTGAAGAAACATACAATGTAACAGATGATTGGTACGCAATAGTATGTATTAGTCTATTTGCAGATAAAAGCTATTATTAGCAGTTCGGTATTTGAGAAGCTGAGATTTCGTGAGGGATAGAGTACATTGACGGTTAGGATCTGCAATAGCCAACATTAATTAGATTTGGAGGGAGTACTCGTGATATTGTCGCTTGTATAGGCCCGTATCCAGCGCTCGGTATGACATACCTTGATGCAGTTGCCTATCGCAGAGCTTACAAATGACCAGCTGCATTGTCCCCTTGGGCCCGATGAAGGAGCGCTCGCATAGCGGGCAGTAGCGACCGATGCGATACGCCCTACGTACGCACACACACATACGCGCAACCACCGGAACAAAAACACGCAATTAGTACAACATCGAACACACGATGTACTCCAACGCTTTTGTTACTTATCTTCCGGGCTCTCGTATGTCTGTGTTTGTTATTGATATTGGAAGAACTTTGTTTGCTTGTAATATATATAAATCTCTTTCCGATATTTAAACTCGCATCAATGCTTGCTTTCGAGAAAATGTGTAAAATTATTCTTCGAATATGAATAATCAATGTGGTTTGTGCAAGTTTAACTGTTAAGTGCACTGGCAGTTATTTAGGTAATAATAAAAAGATGTATAAGTAAGAAGTAACTGAGAAATACAAATCCTTGGGAGTTTAGATGAATAATAAAATAAACATACAAGATATTTTAGTGTGTTTTTGTCAAGAGCCCGAAGAAAAGTAACATTTTGAGTCAAGTTAGTAATTGCATTGGGAAAACTGCGGTATGAAATGATAGCTTATCTGCCTTGTTAGTGATTACTGAAATACTGAATGAGAATATGAGTAAAACGAAATGAATGAAATGTCAACAAACTAATGTAAATAATGAATATTTATTGACACAATACCCAATTTATTAAATAAATCAAATTACATAAAATAAATCTATGGATAGAAAGAGTAGGTCTGAAAAGACAAGGTATTGCATCAATAATGTTTTAATGGTATGTAACTATGTTGTATGTAAAAAGAAAAATAAAGAACAGTAAAGTGAGATAAATAGTTTCGCCAATTCGTTTGATAACATTAGGTATACACCACAAATAATTTTGCCACGGTATTTAACCATGTAATTACTTTTCTGTTCATTTGCTTACTAAAAGAAGATATCTGCTAAATGTCATAGTGTAATTTAAGTAATAATGGTAAGAAAGCGAACAGGATTAATGGAGGTAAAGTTATGAAGGGCATGCAACTTATTGAATACAGAAAGTGCTCTGAGTTAATAACGCTGCGTTCAGGGGTAAGAGTTCATTCTGCGGGGACAAATGCTACGATATACCATAGACAAAGCGGATATCCACAGAGCAGATCTCCAGACGATACACAAAATGAACCAGCCTGTGTTAGTTCACATCAAACGCATGAAAATGACGTGAGAAACACATAACTACCAAGACCAGTTAACTTAAAAACAAATTACACATAATGTAAATGTTGTATGGAAAACTGTGTACTTTTCTGGATCCCGGATATAATATTCTTCTTCTACATGGTACGCTTTCACGTTTTGTAGTAGCCGCTCTTGGTTTTACTTGAAACACAACACGGAACTGTTTTAATGTTTCTGTAAATTCCGTTGTTATGGGCAGATCATTTAAAAGGCAAATAAGTATCAGAATTACATGAAACAATCGATTTTTCACAACACGCTATTATCGATTCATACGCGTGTTGAGAATGACTTTAATGGCTACCGGGTAAAATCGTAGAAAATGGTGTGAAAAATCGATTCAATCGATAGGAGTACATAATCTATAATAACAACAACATGATCACGACTTTTCAGAAAAGGTATAACTATATAGATATTTTCACATACAGGAATATACCTAGGAGGTAACTAATTATTCATCAGTTGTGTTAAAACAATTTTAGTTTGAGTATCATTGCAGTTTTAGCTGACCCAAAACCTGATCAGTAACAATTACAAATTAAACATTTAACAATTTACAACACAGTGGCAATAATCTAGAAATTATATGGACTATGAATAATCTAATTAATTAGATTAATCTAATTAATTAAGTTTACTGTTGGAACACAGTATTAACAGTTTAATAAATATTGTTAATTTATTTCAACAAAAATACAAGAAATCTCTCTTATAGATTTTTACAGATACATTTGTATTTGCAAGTACTATGTCTTTGTTTGTCCATGTGTTCGTGAACATTGTATCCTTGCAAGTCATGAATTATAAATTATTATTTAGATAAAGTCCTATTATGCTAGTTTGTTGCCACTGTTCTAACAATTAACGCAAGATTGATAAAGGACAGAATGTAGTATGGCAAATAATGTCAGAAAGAAAACCTTGCCATTTTTTACTTCAAAAAATTATGTCTAAATGTAACTTGTGTAGCTGAAAATAAATATTGTAATTGTAACGTAAACTACAAGAAGTTAACTCTGTCATTTATCAATAATATATCACTAAATCCTGTTTTAAACGTAATCGTGAGATTCATCAAGGATAATTTTGTAGTAGTGTTTTGTTTTCATTTGCAAATTATTATTTAGTTTCTATTTACTTATTTATGTCTTATAACGGTGCTCGTTTTAGTTAGTTTAATTTAGTTTTGTATAAAGGACTTAATTTTGCCTGTTATTTATGTCCTTCGCTTTCTGGTCGAGCTAGTCTCTGTTTTCAAAGTAAAACGCTTCTTTCAATATTATCCTCGATGACACACACAGTAGACACACATGGTCACGGCTCGTACCTGGCGCAGGGCGTGCAGAGCGAGTGGGAGTAGACCTTGTGTCCGCCGGGGCCGCGCTTGGTCTGGTGGTGCCACACGGGCTCCGCGCCCCCTCCCCCGGCCCCCGCCCCCGCCCCCGCCCCCGCGCCGCCCGGGGACCGCGCGCCGCACGACTTGCACACTGAGCATTCTACGCAGTGCCATCGACCTGCAATATTTTAATTTAACTACTTACTAGATCTCGTTCAAAACTTCTATATTCTTTACATAGCTAGGCAGAAACTACTGCTTGCTTCAAGCATTACTATCCATTCTCTCGACCTTTGTAGATTGTTTTATCTCGCTCTGTCTCTTACCTTGCGGCGGCTGTGTGAGCGAGACGCAGTGTAGATGATGAGCGCGGTCGCAGAGCTCGCAGAACAGTGCCTTGTCCTCTCCGACCGGCTTGAGGCAGCTACTGCATACTTTGCACTCGGAGCATTGCCACGGATACTCTCGGCATTTGCGAATCGTGTCCGTGCCTAGTTCCGAACAGCCGGGATGCACTGGAAAGGAATTATAAAGGTTTTAGGTTTCATAAAATGTCGATTAGTAACCGCAGGCCGAAAAATACTTCGTTGATATTGCTATTTCGGGACACTATCTTTATTGCACATTTCACAATTGATCCAATTTCGTTGAAGCTCATACTTATATTATTTTACATTATTAATTAAGTATATCTAATTTTTACACAGCGTGAAATGGATACAGGAATACATGTAAATATTGCTGAAACTATTCTAATACTGAGTGGAAAACTGGAATCAGCATGTAGATGTTAGTAATTTTAAGACGCAGTTGGTTTTTTTTAAATAAAAAAAAATCTTTCACAAGTGTAAGAAATAAAGACTTCCTACATTAGAAGAACTACAGTTGGAGTAACTCACACTTAGCATTGCAGTGTGCGCAGACGAGGAACCTCTCGTGCGTGTACTTCCTGTTGGCCTCGAGCCGCAGCTTGCACACGCGGCAGAGGTCGACGACCTCCTCCGCGCCGCGAGACTCCTCCTTCTCTTTGTTGTCTAGGTGGCTCGTTCGTTTCACTTTTGTTAGTTTTTTATGCTGTAATAGATATGCGTATTATTTAGTAAGTAGGCAAATTAAGTATTTAATGTATGTTAAGGTTAGGTTATGTATTGTGACAACTGAATATGATCACCAACCCGCCTGGTTACCCACCAGTTAGACCCATGACCAGACGTGGAAGTGACGTATTATAAGAGCTATCGTGAAGTACCTTGGCAGAATGGTGCGGGCCATGGGAATCATCGCTAGAGGATGAGGAATCGACCCACGATCCTTCTGACTCTGAGCTCGACTCGACCGGCGATGGCGGCGCGGGCGGCGCGCCTATCACCGTGTTTAGGGGGAAATACCTGAAAAACCACAGTAATTCAGTAATTAATATCATCATCACGTCATCATTTCAGCCATTGAACGTAAATATTTCTAGTTGTATCGGTCATATAGAAATTTACTTTTACTTTTCACCGTCGGTGGATGGTGTTGGACTGCCAGTATGTATCCTTACCGCAGCTGGTCCGGGGTATAGGTCCTGTAATGTCGCTGGAACTGTCCCGGCAGGAGGGCGTGCGGGTAGAACCCGGCCGGCGGGCGGCAGTGCAGCGGCGCGCTGGTGGGCGGCGCGCGCCGTCGGTGGATGGTGTTGGACTGCCAGTATGTATCCTTACCGCAGCTGGTCCGGGGTATAGGTCCTGTAATGTCGCTGGAACTGTCCCGGCAGGAGGGCGTGCGGGTAGAACCCGGCCGGCGGGCGGCAGTGCAGCGGCGCGCTGGTGGGCGGCGCGCGCCGTCGGTGGATGGTGTTGGACTGCCAGTATGTATCCTTACCGCAGCTGGTCCGGGGTATAGGTCCTGTAATGTCGCTGGAACTGTCCCGGCAGGAGGGCGTGCGGGTAGAACCCGGCCGGCGGGCGGCAGTGCAGCGGCGCGCTGGTGGGCGGCGCGCGCCGTCGGTGGATGGTGTTGGACTGCCAGTATGTATCCTTACCGCAGCTGGTCCGGGGTATAGGTCCTGTAATGTCGCTGGAACTGTCCCGGCAGGAGGGCGTGCGGGTAGAACCCGGCCGGCGGGCGGCAGTGCAGCGGCGCGCTGGTGGGCGGCGCGCGCCGTCGGTGGATGGTGTTGGACTGCCAGTATGTATCCTTACCGCAGCTGGTCCGGGGTATAGGTCCTGTAATGTCGCTGGAACTGTCCCGGCAGGAGGGCGTGCGGGTAGAACCCGGCCGGCGGGCGGCAGTGCAGCGGCGCGCTGGTGGGCGGCGCGCGCCGTCGGTGGATGGTGTTGGACTGCCAGTATGTATCCTTACCGCAGCTGGTCCGGGGTATAGGTCCTGTAATGTCGCTGGAACTGTCCCGGCAGGAGGGCGTGCGGGTAGAACCCGGCCGGCGGGCGGCAGTGCAGCGGCGCGCTGGTGGGCGGCGCGCGCCGTCGGTGGATGGTGTTGGACTGCCAGTATGTATCCTTACCGCAGCTGGTCCGGGGTATAGGTCCTGTAATGTCGCTGGAACTGTCCCGGCAGGAGGGCGTGCGGGTAGAACCCGGCCGGCGGGCGGCAGTGCAGCGGCGCGCTGGTGGGCGGCGCGCGCCGTCGGTGGATGGTGTTGGACTGCCAGTATGTATCCTTACCGCAGCTGGTCCGGGGTATAGGTCCTGTAATGTCGCTGGAACTGTCCCGGCAGGAGGGCGTGCGGGTAGAACCCGGCCGGCGGGCGGCAGTGCAGCGGCGCGCTGGTGGGCGGCGCGCGCCGTCGGTGGATGGTGTTGGACTGCCAGTATGTATCCTTACCGCAGCTGGTCCGGGGTATAGGTCCTGTAATGTCGCTGGAACTGTCCCGGCAGGAGGGCGTGCGGGTAGAACCCGGCCGGCGGGCGGCAGTGCAGCGGCGCGCTGGTGGGCGGCGCGCGCCGTCGGTGGATGGTGTTGGACTGCCAGTATGTATCCTTACCGCAGCTGGTCCGGGGTATAGGTCCTGTAATGTCGCTGGAACTGTCCCGGCAGGAGGGCGTGCGGGTAGAACCCGGCCGGCGGGCGGCAGTGCAGCGGCGCGCTGGTGGGCGGCGCGCGCCGTCGGTGGATGGTGTTGGACTGCCAGTATGTATCCTTACCGCAGCTGGTCCGGGGTATAGGTCCTGTAATGTCGCTGGAACTGTCCCGGCAGGAGGGCGTGCGGGTAGAACCCGGCCGGCGGGCGGCAGTGCAGCGGCGCGCTGGTGGGCGGCGCGCGCCGTCGGTGGATGGTGTTGGACTGCCAGTATGTATCCTTACCGCAGCTGGTCCGGGGTATAGGTCCTGTAATGTCGCTGGAACTGTCCCGGCAGGAGGGCGTGCGGGTAGAACCCGGCCGGCGGGCGGCAGTGCAGCGGCGCGCTGGTGGGCGGCGCGCGCCGTCGGTGGATGGTGTTGGACTGCCAGTATGTATCCTTACCGCAGCTGGTCCGGGGTATAGGTCCTGTAATGTCGCTGGAACTGTCCCGGCAGGAGGGCGTGCGGGTAGAACCCGGCCGGCGGGCGGCAGTGCAGCGGCGCGCTGGTGGGCGGCGCGCGCCGTCGGTGGATGGTGTTGGACTGCCAGTATGTATCCTTACCGCAGCTGGTCCGGGGTATAGGTCCTGTAATGTCGCTGGAACTGTCCCGGCAGGAGGGCGTGCGGGTAGAACCCGGCCGGCGGGCGGCAGTGCAGCGGCGCGCTGGTGGGCGGCGCGCGCCGTCGGTGGATGGTGTTGGACTGCCAGTATGTATCCTTACCGCAGCTGGTCCGGGGTATAGGTCCTGTAATGTCGCTGGAACTGTCCCGGCAGGAGGGCGTGCGGGTAGAACCCGGCCGGCGGGCGGCAGTGCAGCGGCGCGCTGGTGGGCGGCGCGCGCCGTCGGTGGATGGTGTTGGACTGCCAGTATGTATCCTTACCGCAGCTGGTCCGGGGTATAGGTCCTGTAATGTCGCTGGAACTGTCCCGGCAGGAGGGCGTGCGGGTAGAACCCGGCCGGCGGGCGGCAGTGCAGCGGCGCGCTGGTGGGCGGCGCGCGCCGTCGGTGGATGGTGTTGGACTGCCAGTATGTATCCTTACCGCAGCTGGTCCGGGGTATAGGTCCTGTAATGTCGCTGGAACTGTCCCGGCAGGAGGGCGTGCGGGTAGAACCCGGCCGGCGGGCGGCAGTGCAGCGGCGCGCTGGTGGGCGGCGCGCGCCGTCGGTGGATGGTGTTGGACTGCCAGTATGTATCCTTACCGCAGCTGGTCCGGGGTATAGGTCCTGTAATGTCGCTGGAACTGTCCCGGCAGGAGGGCGTGCGGGTAGAACCCGGCCGGCGGGCGGCAGTGCAGCGGCGCGCTGGTGGGCGGCGCGCGCCGTCGGTGGATGGTGTTGGACTGCCAGTATGTATCCTTACCGCAGCTGGTCCGGGGTATAGGTCCTGTAATGTCGCTGGAACTGTCCCGGCAGGAGGGCGTGCGGGTAGAACCCGGCCGGCGGGCGGCAGTGCAGCGGCGCGCTGGTGGGCGGCGCGCGCCGTCGGTGGATGGTGTTGGACTGCCAGTATGTATCCTTACCGCAGCTGGTCCGGGGTATAGGTCCTGTAATGTCGCTGGAACTGTCCCGGCAGGAGGGCGTGCGGGTAGAACCCGGCCGGCGGGCGGCAGTGCAGCGGCGCGCTGGTGGGCGGCGCGCGCCGTCGGTGGATGGTGTTGGACTGCCAGTATGTATCCTTACCGCAGCTGGTCCGGGGTATAGGTCCTGTAATGTCGCTGGAACTGTCCCGGCAGGAGGGCGTGCGGGTAGAACCCGGCCGGCGGGCGGCAGTGCAGCGGCGCGCTGGTGGGCGGCGCGCGCCGTCGGTGGATGGTGTTGGACTGCCAGTATGTATCCTTACCGCAGCTGGTCCGGGGTATAGGTCCTGTAATGTCGCTGGAACTGTCCCGGCAGGAGGGCGTGCGGGTAGAACCCGGCCGGCGGGCGGCAGTGCAGCGGCGCGCTGGTGGGCGGCGCGCGCCGTCGGTGGATGGTGTTGGACTGCAGGTCCACGCAGTGCGGCCGGCGCCATGCGTTAGCCATTGTGTTCCACTCCGCCGCTGACGCTATTGCGGCTGCGGCCAAGTCCTGGTGACACGTTCATGGAATTAATACACTAGGTTATGAGGCCGTACCTCTCATGCCAATAGAGAAGTTCCTAAGGCACAGCACCTAAATGGAGGTGCTTATAATCTAATGCGCAAATTGGTTGGTCCGTGATTCTAATTCTGTGTGGGGAAACTAGTCCATTGAAATGCAAAAAATTATGATCGTTATTTAAAAACACGGTAACTCGAAGTATATAGACAAAACAGTAACTAAAATTAATACCTGTCTCGTTTTCTCCGGATCAACTTTAGGCGGTTCAGGTTTGTCCGTCTTCTCTGCCTTCACTTCAATCTTGGTGGGTTTCTCTTCTAGTTTAGCTTGAGCCTCTTCCAAGGACTCAGTGAGCTGTTTTTCTCTCTGATACGATCTGTATTCTTCGTATTTATGAGGGTAGTCTGACAGCATGATGTCTAAAACATCGCTAGCGTCGACGGCGGTTGCACCTGGAAAAATTACACAATAATCATAATTTTTTAACTCATTTACACATTTGTTTGCTATCGCCTACACACTGACAAAAATTCGACCAGAGCCATCACAATAAAAATTATTTATGAAAGTCTTAACAATAGTCTGTTTAGACATTCATGGATACTACTTATATTTTGTCAGGCACTTTTCAATTTGTTCCAAAATCCAGAATGGAAATAAGCAACACAGTCATCACATAAAAAATAATTTCATTAGAATTATTGAAGCTACGCAGATTATGATGAACAATCAATAAATACAGATAGTAAGTAAATGTTACCCAAATCACACAGCGCCTCAGTGACAATGTCCTTCCTGAGACAGTAGTCCTTCTCGTCGCCGGCCACCGTGCGGCGCCGGATCTCGGGGTAGCGCCGCTTGAAGCCCTTCACGCCGAGGAACATAGCCACTTGCTCCTGGATCATCATCACCTAAACATTGCAATAAATACATTAATAAATAATTTTGTTGAGACGTTGAGAGTTGAGATGATATAAGGATTATATTACTGACCTGATGGTCTACATTTGGTACTTCCCGAGGAGGCCACATATACTCTTTCACGTCTGATGCGTGCCATACTTTATTGCTGTAAAATAAAACAACATTAGTTGATAATAAGGTGTCCTTAGTCATATTATAATTGCGAAAGTTCGTGAGGTTGATTATAATTGCCAATGTTTGATACTGTTTTACGCAAAAGTACTGACTGGATTTTAGAAAAACTTAACAATACAGATCATACATCAAATCATAGACAATTTTTTATGAAAATCAATATAACGCGGGCAAAAGTGAAAATATGGTAATAAAATATTTCTAAATCTTGGGTTGAAAAATGAAGTCATTACCTATCAAACAAATCAGCAAACTTCGATTTCTTCATCTTACTGCTGCTTTCGTTTGTCGAACTCTTTACAGAGCTTTGAGAGTCTTCGTCTAATAAATGTGATGGTCTGAAAGGAAAGAGTTTATTAAGAAAACGCCGACATGAGAACGTTTAACAATAATTCGATAAAATGCTACCATACTCACTTAGGAGTGGCATTGTCATCCATCATGCAGGTTTCTTCCTCGAATAGTTCTACTGTGGTGGTGGCTGGTCCACAGACACGGCCGTAGATACCCATAGTTTCCTGAAATTTACAATAAATTTTTAATTAGTTTTAGCTAGAAGAGTAATCATCAATCAAAACCACCTATATTACTTCAAATACAATGAGCTGATTAAGTTAGGGCTAGTTACCTTCATGTAAGTAGCACCTTTCCCCCCGCCTCGCCCCCGGCCCCTGCCCCGCGGCGTGCGTCCGCGCGGCGTCCCGCGCCCCCGCCCGCCCCTGCCCCTCACGCCCCGCACCTCCGGAGACTTCATGTAATCAGTCATGGGACTTTCTAGGCTCACGGAACTTTCACCGAAGAGTTTCATCTCCGTGGAACTCCGTCTTCGACTCGACAGCGGCGTAAGACACGCCGATGATTTATCGAGAGCTTCCGTCATGCGGGGAAGTTTTATTCGCGAGCTGGTCGGGTCTTCGGGGGAGGGCGGCCGCTGCGACGCGCTCGGCGGGCGCGGCTCCTCGTCCTCTATCGTCTCGATCACGATCATCGTCTCCGACGAGTCCTCGTCGCTGGCGGGGCGCGGCGGGGCGACCGAATTAGCGATCCGTCTCGCGCCTCGACCGCGGCCTCTTCCACGAGGTTTCGCTACTGTCGCTGGCTTTTCCCTGAAATAAAGTATGCAAATAATGTTTAATTTCATCAATATTAAATAGTAGTAACTGAAGGTACGTAAAATGAAAACTTACCGCGTTAATCTGAGCGATCGTTGAGGTCGTTCTTCTAGAGCGGTCGCGGGTAAAGCTGGTGGTGTAGGCGGTATGGCACCCTCGGGTAGCGGTATCTTCCGAGGACGACCTCGCTTCCTCGGGGTTGGCGTGACATCCACGGCTTTTATACTGGGCGGTTGGGGCACTTCTTCTACAGACTTTAATGCATCTACTTCCAAAGGATCCTGTGACATTTCGTCGTGCGTAGATACATCTCGAAAATCAGAGTTATCATTTATTATCATCTCTTGCACATCCATGTTGTGGCAGTTTTCTATCCTCGTAATCTCTACTATCACGTCAGAGCTACCGGTGGAAGTGTTCGATTCAGCATCTGGTAGTATTATTTCTTTCGTGATCGACGCTTCGCTTAACTGTAAAGTTTGCATTTGTTTTGCTTGAAGATTTGACAATATATTGTGTAACTTTGAATTTCCGTTCTTAGAATTATCATTATTTACAAGCGTATGATTTTTCTTTTCCGTCAGTTTATTTTCCGTCCTTGGTTTAGGAGGCGATGTCTGGGTACAGTTTGATGCAACAGGTGTTATCGTGAGACCTGTGTTTATAGACAGAAGCTGTTCTAATTTTAATCTTTTTGGATCAAGGGATAATTCACTTTCTTTGTTCAAGTTAGGGCTAGTTTCTGACACAGAATTTCTTTTCGCTCTTTTAACACCAACAGGAGTATTTTCTGGGGTTTCGACAACTCTTGAACTTCGCAATCTTTTACCTAAGGTGAGACTCTTTGCTTCTTCCGCGGCTAATAGTTTCCTAGCAGCAGTATTGTAATGTTTTTTTGGACTGGGTTTGTCTGATTCATGAGTATTATCAATGTGATTTTGTGGAGGTGAATCTACAGTTTTATGAACTTCTTCAGTTATAATTTTAGCTGAAGATCCATGATCAGTCTTATTAATTTTTAGAATAATTCGTGGCGAATCTTGTCCTGAACTTTGATTAGATACTTTGTCAGTAATAATTTCCAGAGGCTTAGTTACACTTTCATTCACTTCTTTTCGTAATTCCTGAATTGTCCGCGTCTTCGATTTTGATGAACTCTTTGAGTCATTTGTACCTTCTTGGATAGAATTTGCAATAAGCTCTATGGATAAATCAGAGTTATGAGCTTTGACCCCATCAAATAATCCCTTTAAATTTGTTGCACTATTGTAATTAAGAGACGTTTCATGTTTTTCGGAATGCGGTATGCAGTTACTTATGCTCATATCGCGACTTTTCTCTGCATCATCTTTAGTATTTGATAATAGCTGTTTCAACAATGTACAATTTTGAAGTGATTTCTTCTGCCTTGTTGTTCCTGGAGAAATTTGCGACGTATTTGTCTGTTGCTCCACTTTCCTTTCGTGTATTTCATTTAATAGTAAAGTATTTTTAAAGCTGGTATTTCTTTCAGATGAACATTGATTTTCTTTCAAAACTTCACTGCTTTCAGGCAGAAAGTTTGTAAACGACGTTAGTAAATTTGGACTATCTGGCCTTGAATCCAAGTTTCTGCGAGATTGGTCTCTGTCTGGCGTTAGATTAGCCTTCCTTATTTTAGGTGACATTGTTTGCCTTGGGGATTTAGTGCCATCAACATTGTTATTGTATTTTTGATCTAATACATTTTCAAACACATTTTTCATGTTTATTTTCATGACAAGAGGAGGGTTTCTGGTTTTATCACCGTCATCTTGAAGTCTGACGTCATTGCTAGTGCCTTCTGGTTTTAAAATGGGTTTGATATTCAGTTTTGTCACAGTTGGAATACTAGAACTCCCTGGACTTTTCAGAGACTCTTTTTTAGGTGATAGGGGCAAACTTAGCTCATCTGGCTTGATTATTGGTTTAATGTTTAGTTTAGTAATAACAGGAATAATCGGTTCACCAGAAATACCTTTCGCCGCTTCTTCTACATCACTTGGCTTCAAAATCGGTTTGATATTCAACTTTGTAACAATTGGTATGTGATCAGAATTCTCATCACTTGAAGTTCCAGTCTCTGATGATTGATTCTCAGAATCTTTCAATGTGTCATCTTCATCAGGCTTAACAATAGGCTTAATATTAATTTTCGTAACAACAGGTATACTTTTATCCTTGTCAACTACAATTTCATCACAGTCTTTTTCTTCTGAAGAATTTTCTTCAGGATTTTTAAGGGGTTTAATATTTAATTTTTTAATTTTAGGTACATTCTCTACACTAGAATCTACTTCGTTATTTATAGGCTTTACAATAGGTTTAATATTTAATTTTGATACAACAGGTACTGTGTCCTTTAAATCTTCAGAGGATTCTCCACATTCTAAGGGTTTTAAAACTGGTTTAATATTTAGTTTTGTAACTGTAGGAATGTGATCAGAGCTGTCACATATTAGTTGTGTCGATTTTTTAGGAGTCCTTGATAGAGCATCTGATTCTGAAACAGCCTTTATAGTGAGTTTAGGCACAAGCATATTTTCTTTTATTTCTGAACTAGTACCTAACATATCACTTGTTATTTTTAATTTAGGAATTTCATTTTCGTTTTCTATAGGTTTTGTTGGTTTGATAGTCAGCTTTGGACTCAGTGGCTGGTTATCTGCTTTCGTTTTTGTTTTTATTGTGAGCTTCGGTATCTTATCTGTTGTTAATTCCTCTGATTGAGATACAACTAAAGTTAGTTTAGAATCCTTATCATCATTTTCATTTTGCTGAATGCCTTTTATTGTAAGTTTTGGGATATTTTTCTCAGTATAAAATTTACCTTCACTTTCAGTACCTGGTCGGCCCAGTTTGATTGTTACTTTTGGCACAGTATCAGATGTCCCTTGTTCTGATGCAGAGGCTTGATCAGAAGTACTAGTTTCATCATTCTCTGAGTACTCTGATTCTGATATCTCACTACTGCTAGATTTTCTATGCATATCATGTACTCTTTCCGCAGGCTTTGGAATAGGTTTAATATTTAACTTAGTGATGCTAGGTGTTTGTCCTATTTTATTTATATTCAAGCCACTTTGGCTTTCATTTTCTGCTATTGGTTTGACAATGGGTTTAATATTCAACTTTGTAACATTCGGAATTTGCTGGTTATTGTCCTCTGTACACTGGTCAGATGGAGGTAGTATTGCTTTGATAGTAAGTTTAGGCACAGGAGATTTCATTTCATCAGAATGTTTATTTCCCAATTTAATAGTTAATTTGGGTACTTGCTTTGTTGAATCCAAATCTGCATCAATTGCATTGATCTTTTGTGGACTCAATAAGCAACTATTCTGGTCTGATGAGGACAGACTTAGTTTAATGGGTGGAACTTTCTTCTGGTCAGCATGTTTATCACTTACATCATTTTTTGTTGAACTGTCGCAAGCCATGTTTGTATCAACATATAAAGGAATTTCTGGTTTTGGTGATACTGAAGTGCTTAATACATCATCTTTTTTACTAATGCTTAAATCATTTGACTTCTTTTCCAACTTAGGTACCTTCATCAGGGTTAATTTAATAGGAGGTAGTTTTTTCTCAACTTCCAATGGTTCATCTTTAATTTGATCTATTTCTGGTTCATTCATACTGATTTCATGTTTAGCTAAAGAATCCACATCCATGGGTTGCACATGATGAGGTTTTGATTGGTTTACTATAATTGATGTTACATGATTAGCTATAGTAGAATGAGATTGTAAACTTGATTCACATTGTTTATCTTGTGTTTCTAGCAACTTTGGTGAGGATGCTGTGGTAACAATATTGATTGGTTTATTTTCTTCAATCTTAGTTTCCAGTTTTCTCGACTTCGTAACTTCAGATAGCACTTCAGATGTTTCTAATTGTTTCTCATTTGGGGTTTCCGGTTGAATTAGGCAGTTAGTTTTCTCATTTGCTGGTTTAATTTTTGATGAATGATCCATTTTTACTTGTTCCAAAACTTTTACTGTATCTCCTGAAGGTTTAACTTGAGGTGATGTATCAAATTGCTTTTCTGATAAAACCCCAACTGTACCTTCAGTTTTAGGTTTTGACACAGAAGATTCTGTTACTGTTTTACTAACAGAAATTTCATTATCATTTAATACTTTCTGTGATACAGCTATTTCGTGATGTGGTAGAGTTGGCTCTATAAAAACAACCTGTGCTAAATCTGATTCTACAGTTTTACTTTGTTTTAATGTATCATCTTCTAATTGGGATTCTATCTGATTTGTTTCCTTCTGGACATCTACTATTTTACTGTCTGATTTTATTAATTGCTTGTTTGATTCTTCATCATTAGAATGAATATCAAGTTGTCTACTTGACCCTTCTGATTGAGCAATGTCTAATTCAGATACTTTTGATTCAACACCAATTTCAGGTTCCTTTGGATTTACTTCACAAGTTGATCCCTCAGTAGTTGAACTTGATCCTTCAATCAATGTTTCTGATTGTTTGTTTATACTGCTTGGTGTATTGCTAGGAATACTATTTATCATAATGCTAGGCAGTTGAGACTCAGTATTTGGGTCTGGTGACTTTTTCTGCGCACCATCAATAGTGGCAGGTGTGTGTGCTACAGTCGCAACATGTTCATCAGATGATGTTGACTGACATTGTTCTTTTTCCGGAGTCACAACCTCGTTTGATTGTGAACTGATACTCAATGCTGGAGTTGCTTTAGATCTAATGAGTCTAATTTTTCTAGGAGCTGTTGAGGTTTCTGCTTTGCAGATACTAATTTCACTTACATTGCTAATCTCTTCAGGCTTATTACTATGTTGAAGGGTTACAGCATCAGAGGAGCTGGACACATCCTTTACAATCACATCACAACTTGTTGATGGAATTGGATGCAACACAGCATGAGCTTGAGAGTCCACTGTGGAAGATACTGTAGAATCAGGCCGCTTATCACCCAGCGCTGGCCTGACAAGCCGCCTTTTGAGTGGCAACTTACTTGATACTTCTACAGAAATGTCTTTACTTTCACTTACACTACACTCACTAGAAGTAGATTCTGCTCTTTCAACAGTCACACAGTCTCTATTATCACTGGATGTCACACACTTTAGTGTCCTATTTGATTGTTTTGATTCATCACACACATTAATGTTTGTTGTATTTTGCACACTTTGTATACTGCTGGAGGGAGAGTCGGACACAATGGGTGCAGATTGGGCTTGTGGTTCTGCATTTATCACTGCACAAATGTTTTCAGTCTCTTCTTCATTTGATGATTTTACTGTTATGTCAACATGAATTGGACTGTTCTGTGGTGATCTAATATTACTGCTTGTATTTACATTTATTGGATCGTTGGAGGGTGCAGACTCAGGGGACTTTATGGGGATGCATTCGTCAGGAATTTCAACTTTGTCATAAGAGGCGGGAGGTGGTGTTGGCGGCCGTTCTACGACGACGTCCGGTTGTTTTGTTTCAGAATCACTAGTGGAGTCAAATGCCTCCACCAACAACCGTTCCTTATCTACCGAGAACGGCAGACGCTTAGGAGCACCAGGGCCGTCGACGAATTCATCAATCATGTCGAGTATCGCTTCCGTGCTCGTGTTGACATCTTGCGCCGACGGCGACGGAACACTGTCGCCGTCGAAGTTGTCTTCCGACATCGTGGGGGTTCTGATCGACGCGCTGGCTTCTGGGGGCTCGAGCTGGCTATTGCAAGTCGGGTTGTCGTTCTCCACCAGTCCCACGTCTTTTTCCCGCGCCGATGCACGGCAGGACGCTCTCGTCGCGTTGCCCGCATCATCTTCCGAACTCTCCATTATCTACTGTTTTGCAACGCTGTCATATCTGAAAGATAAAACGCTCGCTGGGTGATATTTACGTTACGAATGGGTAACCTGACGACGTGCGAGATTGACAAGCCACAGGCACCATTCTAATTCACCATAACGCTACAGAATTTCTTTCACGGGGTCCATAGTGACGATTTATACCCACACATGTACTTTAGTTTCATATTCACGTCGTTTTCGTCTCGTAAGAGGACGCGCGAGGTCTTTGAAACTGTTCAACAGCGTAAACCGGCAAACAAAAAGCTTGTATACGCCATTTTTAAAACCAAAGACATGGCAGATTGGGATGTATGGGCCAATAAAAAATATTCATTCCTACAATTCGGCCATTGTCGTGTTGGTAAACTGCAAGAACATAGATCGCTTTCCTTGGGCTTGTAAAAGAGTGATAAATATACTTTGGACGTGTGATAGAGCGAGTCAGCTAATAAATCAGTTTGAATGGCTAGTTATTTTTTATATGGCAAGTTTTTGAACAACATGTTTTTCATCCTGTCAAGCTGGCTTGACAGTGTAGACGAACCTTAATATTAATTCAAGCGACACACAATACCTTTCAGTCTATCGTGCACTTAAATAACGTGCATGTCAATTTGTCAATCAATGTTTCATCAATGTCATTCATTTCATTTGTCATTTGGGACATTTGGCTATTTAATGCACGCCGGGTTCCACCAACTATTATAATATTATACCTATTTTCAGGACTCAATAAAATATATTCATCAAATATTTAAAAAAATATGACGACTATACGGCCTTTTACTTGTGAAGATATGCTAAAATTTAACAATGTGTAAGTAGGTAAACTTCGTTGTTGCTTCTGATAAAATAAGAATCTTGATTTTGAATCTCTACCATTATTCTAGGAATTTGGACCCATTGACGGAAACTTACGGTTTATCTTTTTACACTCAATACTTAGCACATTGGCCAGAATATTTTCAAGTATTAGAAGCACCTAATGGAGAAATTATGGGGTACAGTAAGTATATAAATCAATAATGAATAATACTATAAAAAGCAGTTTAGTTAGTCTGTACCTACTTTCGTGCATAATTTTAGTTATGGGAAAAGCAGAAGGACATGGTGAGACATGGCATGGTCATGTAACAGCACTGACAGTCAGCCCTGACTATCGAAGACTTGGATTAGCTGGAATTCTTATGAACATTTTGGAAGAAGTTTCTGAGAAGTGAGTTAAAATTTTTGCACATTAAATCAAAATAATAATGTATTTGATAATATAATATGTATGGAGTTAGGCTGGTTACACTAGCGGACCAACCACACACAAAGGACCAAATTTGAGTCCAATTGCGGAAAAAGGAGTCCCCAAACTAACTAACTAAAATGTACTTATATAATTTTTTTATTTTACAGAAAAAATGCATACTTTGTAGACCTATTTGTCCGAGTCAGCAACAAAGTTGCCATAAAAATGTACAAAAATTCTGGATATATTGTATACAGGACAGTTTTAGAATATTATTCAGGGGATCCAGATGAAGATGCCTATGGTAAGAAAGAAACTTGATTATGAATGAAGTATCTGCCTTTTATTCTCTATTAGGATAAAACATTTTGGTAATTTTCAGATATGAGAAAAGCATGTTCCAGAGATGTTCATAAGAAATCTGTGATTCCATTATCACACCCTGTTAGGCCTGAAGAAGTTGAATGAAAATACTATGCCTGTTTGGAATTACCATGGAAATTCTGCCAATAGGATTTTTCTAATAAAAATCTGCTAAATTCTAAATAAGAATTACTCCATAGTTTAATAAATAGGCTAAATAATTAAGAAATGTGTATTATATGAAAAAGATCAAATAAAATTTATAATGCAAGTCAAACTGCTGTTTATTTCTTATAAGATTATTTTCAGCTATCATTCTCGTCATTAGGTGGGGGTGGAGTGTGCCCTTCATCCTCTTCATCATTGCTCTGAGCTTCAGTATTGTCTGTTGCTTCAATAGTGTCAGTACCTTCCTTCTGGTTGCGCCAGTTCTTAGCGGCCGCAAGCAACTTCAAGTTAGGTCTGACCATCTCATCTTCAGGGAATATGTAATCAAATACTTCCTCCCAGCCCTCTTCAACACCAGATTCATTTATAATCTTCTGCCTCTTTTTAACCCTCCTAGGCATTTTAGCTAATACCTTTTCTAGTTTGATTTCTTCACCTATTTCAGTCTCAAAGTCTTTCCAAGCTTCAAGTAAAAGAACCCTAGATTCTTTCTCCCCTGCACTTCTCAGGTTGTCATTGGCTCTTTCATAAACACGTCGGGCCAGCTCTACATTGATATTGTCTACATTTTCTGCATTTAGTTCAAATTTAGCATAGGAAAGCCATACTTTCACATGAACTGTCCTTTCCAGTAGTCTTTCATAAAGCTGTCTAGCTTTTTCTGTTTCACCTTGAGATACCTCAAAATCAATGTAGCTCTTCCATAACAGTTCTGGCATGTCCAATCTACTTTGCCCTACAGCTATTTCATAAATAGCTCTTGCTCTATCTATGTCCCCTAACAGAGTTTCTAATTCACCAAATTTTATCCATGTTATGCAGTTTTCTGGGCCATATTCCAAGAACTTCTGGTACAGAATGCGACATCTGTCAAACTCTCTAAGTTGGATTTCTAGATCTATGTACCCCCTGTATATTTTATCTCTAGGACACATACCTAAAGCAAGTCCCAGTGTTTTTCTAGCTTGTTTCAAGTCCTTACATCTAACTTCAAACTGAGCATACATTAACCATATTTTTGAGAAGGTAAATATTTTATGAGGTATAAGTTCCAAGCATGTTCTGTAAACTTGCCTAGTTCTCTCAAGATCCTCAGCTTCAAGTTCCTCATAAAGAGCGTAATTTATCCACAGATAGATATAACGCCGCCAAAACTGTTTATCTTTGGAAGGTGGTACATTTGCTATAGCCCTTTCATAAGTGTCTCTTACATCATCAACATTGCCTTCATTTTCAACAAGTCTGATATAGTCAAACCAGGCATCATAATTAGTAGGATTCTCTATTACCTCTTGCTCATACATGTATTTTCTTTTGTTCACAATGACATCTTCAATACCAGACCTGTCTCCATATTTCTTTTCATGAATTGTGTAAGCTTTGTACAGTTCCTTGTTTCTATCTTTAGGAATATGATCTAGGGCATACTTATAAATGACTCTAGCTCTATCATGCTCTTTTTGATTTTCTTCAAACTTGGCAAATGCTATAAATAATCTCTCATCAAGATCTTCATCTCCAAAAAACTCTACTGCTCTTTCAAATACTTTTCTTGAACCATTGATAAATCCATGATTTTCCTCAAATTTGGCATATTTTATCCAGTTTTTCACATCAGGGTGTACCATAACAAATCTTTCATAGATCTGTCTGCCTCTGTCAAGCTCTTTATATCTTAGTTCAAAGTTGATGTATGTTTGCCAGGCTTGTTCATCTGGTTGCCATTCCATCCACCGCTCAAATACCTGAAAATTACAAAAGTTTTGAATGTAACGTTTTAAGTAAAGCACTACCAAAATATTTAGTGCTGAAGCGGAGTATTATGAAAACTAACTTGTCTAGCTCCAGCAACATGTTCCAACATTTCCTCCATGTAAGTGTACTTGTACCAGAACTGAGATACTCTTGGAAGAATTGTAACAGCTCTATCCCATAGGTTCCTTGCATGATTTACTTGTCTGTTGCGCATTTCCATCTCAGTGTACTTTAACCTGAAAAGTTGAAATAGAAAAATATATATTATACTGATTTAGCAGGGGGCTCTTATTAGATTCTGAAGTAATATTTAAATATTATTTACCATAGGGTAATGTTCCTGTGATCCACATCCAAAGCTCTTTCGTAAATAGAGCGCGCCCTTTGCACCTGCTTTTGTGATTCTTCCCATTGTGCATATTTAAGCCAGTTGCCAATGACCTGTAAGAGTTTGATACTATGTGTACAACCTGTTTAGGTTATGGCAAAAGAGCCAAACTTTTCATAAGAGTAGTATTTACCATACGATTTTTCCTGATGTTATCTTCAAATGCTTTCCTTTTACGGTGCTGGTATTCCCTCAATTCTTCGGGATCAGAGATTTTTTGCTTTGGTGGTGGAGGCAATATTTCCAAATCTCTTTCCTTAGCTTCTCTGAGCAGCTGTTCTGCTGTTATTTGTATTTCAGCTGGTGCTTTATTTTTTACCTAAAATAATTACTTTTATTAATAACAAGTTTGAGATTGATTTCCGAAACAAGGTAACAGTAAACAAGACACCTACCTTTGCCACTTTTGGCATTTTGGTCGGTTTTGCGTCCATTGCGAATAAATTAGACGAATATCTAAATTTCGTTACTGTTGTAAAGATAATATATGTAGGTACTGATAAAAATTAGACAAATTCACAAAAAGTCTATTTATTTATCAAACTGTAGGAAGAACACAGGCACAGGGCACACAGACACAGCAAAGCAAAAAAAACTTTGCCAAGCATTGAAAAAGGTCATAGACAATATATTTATAATATATTTCCACCTACCAACCTAACCTAACAAAAAAAGTTATTTCTACATTATCAAGCCAACCATCAGTACTACTCAGGTTTTCTCAAAACGTTATTTACTTCATTCATTCGATCACTTTAAAAAAAAAAAAATTGTGTTCATCTTCCCCGCGGGGCGAAAAAAAAAAACTAATTCGTAAACACTTAAATAACCTAAAAAGCAGACAAATCCATTATATTAATTTATAAATAATGTTTTTTGTTGATAGAACAATGCTTTCCATGTTAACGAAATCATTACCAAAGAAATTTCCACGTATGTAACCAGAATACAGAATATTTATTATAACCAGTTGTTTACTTATGTATGGATAGAATTTAAGTATCTATTTATGTTCCTAACAATTTAACTTATAATTTTTATTTGTTTTTAGTGGTAAGATATAGTTCTGGAGTTAACTACTTTGCTCCAACTTTCAGACATCGATCAGAAGAACAACTTTCTTATCTTGAATCTGTTATTAGTAGTCCTGATACAGACATGGATTGGCCATCCATAAAGTCCAATATTCTCTCTCAACAGGGCAGTATGAATCAAAAAAATTATGAAGGAGTTCTTCTAAAAGTGTTAGTAAATCGAGATAAATTAGATGCTGCCTTGTCATTTGTGAAACATCTAAGAAATAGTAGTGAGGAAATGACTTTGGGTTCCATAAATGGAATTTTATACTTGTATACTATTATTGGAGAATCGAGAAAATTATCTGATGAGGAGAAGGCTTTCATTATGGAGTCATATAAAAGCCTTTATGACAAGTATAAAGTTTTGGATTTCGCAACATGTGAAAGACTTGTACGAGCCCTCTGTGCTGTTGATGAATGGGAAAAAGCTCTTTGGGTATTAGAAGATATTCATCTCAGTAGTGTTCCATCTCATGCAGCTTTTAGCATCCTGATTGGAACACTGTTTAGGAACAACAAAAAGAAAAAGGCAATGGAATTCATCGATGAAAGTATAAAATATAAGAGACCATTGCAATATGAAGCATTTGATGAATGGATTAAGTTCATATTGAGAAAATACAAAGATAGAAAAACAATTTTAAAGCATTTAACTGAAATACACTTGCATATTTCTAAAAATTATGCTGTGATAGATGAAAATACTGCAAATAAATTAAAAGAAACTTATTGTAATCTGGGTTGGGATGCAGACTTTACTAAAATTCAAAAAATAAAGTAAGTTAAGTTATACTAAAGTTATTTAGGCCAATAATTTTGAGAACTTTCTCATTGGATCAATATACATTTTTTATGTTTCAGTGGCGAATGTAAAAGGTGTCAGGATAAATTAGAGAATCTACAGATTTCTGATGAAGACTTTGCACTTCTTCAAGAAAATGTTAAAAACAAACTAATTGTTGGTTCCGACTTATTCCTCAAATCATCACCACAAGAGTTAAACAGATTCACAAGCTTTCTGCATGAAACAACTCCTTATGATGTAGTACTAGATGCACTTAATGTTGCTTTTGCGCTAGGCAGAAGTTCAAAACATGAGAAAATTGAGTTCCTAATGAAAACTGTTAAATACTTTAAAGATAGAAAAAAACGGGTACTCATTATTGGGCGAAAGCATATGCTGAAATGGGACAGAGGAAGTATTGAGAGACTGAGTAAAAGTGCTAGTATTTTTTTTACTGATGACCTGTGAGTACCTTAGTTAACACTTACTGTTAAATTGGTTTTGGCCATTGTGTAGCGACATTGAAACCCAGAACTAAAAATCAATTACTTATAAGTATGTAATTGTAAAGTATGACATACATAATAGTAAATTATTATAATCAGTTTAGCTGGTGCCCTAAATCCTGATAACTGATATAGGTACCTACTCTCTAAACAATATTTACTAAATAGTTTTTAAATTTTTCATAGTAAACATCAAAACACAAAAAACAATATCTGGAGATAGTCCATACACTTACCGTGGCGTGGGGCGAGAATCAAACCTACAACCTTTGGAGACACATTCCTACTTTTGCCTGCCGCGCTATATAGGTTTTCAAATGCTTAGCTCACAAATCTCAAACTGAGCTCAGTTATTTATTAATATTCTATATCTATATCCATCTATATGTAAACACCTTGACCTAAATGGGGTGCTCATGTTTTAATATGTTTCCAATAACAATATTTATCTACAACTACAATATAATTGTATGCAGGATTTTACAGATCTCAAGATGACCCATATTTTATAACGGCAGCAATTTTGAGCGGTCCTAACACTGACATAGTGTCGAAGGATTTACTTCGAGGACACCAGTTTAACCTCCAAGATGATCATCTTAAATATGTCTTCAAAAAATGGCAATGGCAGCATCAATGGATGGTCTTTATTGGACCTAATAGGGGAGTTAAAATACAGGTAATATATTACTTTTTAATCATCATGGTTTTTAACAATTTTGAAACACGAAACGGGTAACATGATTCAAATGATTGAGTTTCCCGATATTTCGGCACTGTTACAAGCGCCATCTTGCGAGAGTTGGGAGTCATCAGTCTCTCCGTGAAGATGGCGCTTGTAACAGTGCCGAAATATCGGGAAACTCAAAAACATTTGAATCATGGTATTTTACCCGTTTCAAGTAATATAGCTTGTAAAAATCATACACAAGGCATCACAAATAAATGGTATATAATGGTGGCAATATAGGCTTTATATTGTACAATAAAAGTACGTTTCGAAAATAAATACCAATGTTTGAATTGTTTCTACGCATAAGGATAGACATAGTATGGATGTCTGGTCTGATACATTTCACTCTAAACGGGAAATCCACGAACCTATTTTATACGTTGCATTAGGGTTTATATATTGAATTTTAAATAATACCTTATGTTTTTTGTTACAGGCACCACTAAGTTTCACCCCGTGTGCTCAGAAGAGTGAAAACAGCGGCAGTTGGCATTTGCCGTTCGTTCGAGAAGACTCTAAGGTTTTGGGACAAGTTAATGATGGTACACCAGATCTGAACACGTGGCTCTGTATAAGGCGGAAAGAGAATAAATGATTTATATAGAAACATGTTTTATGATTTCATTTCATCTTTTTTAACTATGGAATGGTTAATGATATTAATAATATTGTATTGCTGGACAATTCACATAATAAAATCTAGCCCCGACCTAAGCTCGAAGCTTGTGTTACTAATATCTGATACACTACTGGGGATATCTTTTAATATAATAGAATAGAAACGTTTATTTCGCTTAGTAAATATTTACATGAATGGTATAAGTAGGTATATATAATAAGTAATTTCGAAAATGGTATAAACGTAGTGATAGATTTAGCAAGAGTAGCGAACTGCAATATTTTCATTTAGGTATACATAGATAATATATTTTTTCTTAATATTTTTATATATAACCTACTTACACTATTTATCTCAATTATTTTGATTCTATCTAGAACAGGAATACGTCAAACCCGTCATTTTACTAGAATCAATAACATTTTTTTATTTTATCAGTTAAAATTTTCAGTTTCAATATTTCTTCATTATGCCAAACGCGGGACAGAGTAATTCTATTATATCATCAAAAATGAACCTTTCCTCACAGTCAGACCAAAATGTTAAAGTAATAGATCCTGGTAAGTTTCTTTTAAAACACCATAAAACTTCAATAATTCTTTATCTTTATCTTTCCCACTATGGTCCCACTTCTGGTTACGGATATCTCCAATAGAGCCCATTATACCTACTTGGGTCTTAGGAGATCTATTCATTTTCTTTATAATTTAATTAGCCAACCGTAGTAAGATTAACTTGTCCAGCAATATTTATATTTAAGTACCTATTTTTAATACAACCTCTGCTAAAGTTAGTCAGGTTTAGGTAGGTGGTGTTGTGTGAAGTAGCTAAACTAAATTTCAGTCGACTCGGTTGGATGCAGTTTGCATAGATACATACAAACTCCTTGAACTTAAAACACCTTGCCTAAATAATTAGCTCAATGATGAAGTTGCTGTCAATATAAATCGGATTTAATTACTAAGAAAATATTCATTTGATATGACACAGAAACAAGCTGAGTAGTCAATTAAGCATTGTTAGTTACACCTAAGCAACTTGTACCAGGCAGCCTTGCTGGTAAACCTAGCCTTGCTCGCAATGTTTATTAGGTTCAACGTATAAATACCTAAGTTATGATAAATATGCACTGGGTATCTATGCGGCATCGATTCAAAAATGGGGAGTTAGTAAAACGAGGTTTACTGACATAGCTCAGCGGATTATAACTGATGGCCGATGGGACCGGAGGGCTATGTGCTGCAATGGTCGACTGACACCTGAAATGATGATGATTAATGACAAGGCTTTATGAAAATCAAAAGATTTATTGTAGGTTTCATGACTTACATAAGATCTTATTAGGTACCTACTAGTTTTAAGCATCCAGCATGAACCCAGCAGATGTTGAGAAGCGATAAGAACAAGTAGGTATGTACGTAGATGGGTAGGTAGGTACATTTAAGGAGATGTTTAGAAGCGATTAGAACAAGTAGTCTAGTTAGGTAAGTATAGTAAAACCATTCTAAAAATGAACTCCCCTCCACAAAACCGTGATGATTTCAACGTGTGAGAGGAAATACAGAAAAACAGAATACACAGAAAAAAAAATACAGAATTTGGTGGAGGGGCGTTCATTTTAGAAATGGTTTTACTATACCTAGGTGGGTATCTACTAACGTTTGTATAAATTATCATTATAACTGAACACGATGATTGACTTATTACTCTTATTAGATAATATACTTTGTCACTATGCTAGTATGTGGTGGTGATCGCAAACACCGTGTAAGCCCGCGCGTGCGCCGCAACATGGAGCGAGTGGAGATGCTGGCGCGTCCGACCGCGCGCCGCCTGCGCTCGCTGTGGGACGAGAAGTGCGCCATCCTGCCGCGGGACCGACGCGACAAGATCAAGAGTGCGCTGGAGGAGGATTACTTCTTGAGTCCTGAGTAAGGACTTTAGATGATTTCAAAGAGTTTTTACGCAGACCTTTCTGCGTAAAAACTCTGATGATTCTGTTTATGCCGTGGTCGTACCTAATGGAATCTTATTTCGTGGCTTATCATTGTAGCGTGTGTTCTTATTTGTGGCACAAAATAAGATTCTATTAGGTATGACCACATGAGTCATTTAAATTAAAAGAATATAGGTACTTAATAAAGGATATTAAAAGTAGAATATCCTTGCCATTTATTAGCATATCACGCATACTTGCCTCATGTCACGTGCATGTCTAAACACGAACGTTTGATGAATCCTTCCGCGTTTGAAGAAATTTCCTAGGAACTTCTTGAGCTCTTATAAAAAAAGTGTCATATGTTGGTTTGGTCCTATTTCCTCAGTTATTTCGGCATAAGGCATAAGATGTTAACAATTGTTGTGTCGTAGGCAAACTGAGCAGTACTTCCAAACGCTGTTCAACTCTCAGAAGCGCTGGTCGGGCCCGGGCGGGATGAGCGGCCGCAAGGAGCAACAGGACAGGACCAAGGAGCTGAAGCAACGACAAAAGTGGCTCGTCAACTTTAGTGCACAGGTAAACGATAATCCTGGATCATAACCATAACTCCTATTTAGGGTCCCACTGCCCTCAGACACTTCAGCAGCATTATTGAATAACATAGGTACGGTACCTACAATACAATTCTGGTTAAATTAAAATATGTGTCTTATTAAAATTATGTTTTCAGGTAGCTTATCGTCTCTGCGACTACATAGCTAAAGGAAATAAAGAGATGCTGATGTCGAACAGACTTCGCAGCATTGCTGATGTGGTTCTGGAGAGAGTTGCAGAAATATTGGGTTGGTATTGGAAAATTGATTTAACCCTTGAATTGGCAAGTTTTTTTTTTACTGAAATCTGATAACTTTTTATTTAATTCATGATCGATTGTGATCCTAGAACGCTAAACATTTACAAAAAAAAATCTATATATTACAGTTTTCGCGAAAATGAATGTACTCCACGAATGACCTTGCCAGTTACTCAAGAAACTACATCATTGTTTGTGTGTACTCCGTAGAGTACCCTGCCAAGTGTATAATAAAAGACATTTTACTAAAAACATTAATTTAGTATCGAAAACAAAGCGATGAAAATTACAATGAGCCGTTTTTATTTTGTGTGGAATTGAAGAAAGCAGTTCCGGTTATTATTTTGACCATCTACGACAAAACAAAGATGCATATTGCACTTGACGCAATAAACTTTCGTTCTGCCGTCTTTGCAGAACGTACAGCGTGATTGCTTGCCCGCAGTTTCAGGAAAGTGACCGACAGCATCATACCTGACACTGTCCACCGGCCTGACATCGGATGGTTTCAGGATTATTCTTTCATCCTTCAGTCTCTCCGTAGTTTTCATATTCGTAGGCATCTTTCCAGCTCGACAAAGTCCTTCATAAAGTTCAGTCCGGAATTCTTTGAGTGACATCTCAGGTCTTTTATCTCGCCGGTATAGAAGGCATCCGTTGTTGATGGACATATCCAAAAGCTGCGCAAATATGATCAAGTACCATCTTCTACTTTTGAAAGGTATCCTGTAGAGGGAAATGAGCATATCCGCCAAATCAACCCCTCCCATATGTTTATTATAGATAGGTGATCTTGATAATTATCAAGATCACTATTCAAGATATCAAGTCGTTGGTATGAGGAGTCCAAGGGTGGATCTGAGCTAGCAAATAAGGGTGATTCAGGGATTGTAACTGGCAAACGACGGCGTAAGGGTAAAGTATGTTCCGCATCAGTATCGGAACTTTCTTTGGAGCATGCATTTTCGTCAGGAACCAAAGCCAAAAAAGTTCTATGCGCTCTTGTTAGTTGCAAGCACTGCAGAAAAAGAAAAAAAATGCAATCCACACCCATAGCGATAAAATAATGTTATAAAAATGCAGATATTTATTTCGTTACCTAATTGGCAATGTACTCCGTGTATACCGTACCCTACTTCGAGTAGTTTACTAACCGATTGGCAACGGTATTCACGGAGTACACACAATACTTTCCGTGATTATGACGTGATCATGATATTCTGACACCAAATAACTATTGAATAGTAAAATTTACTATATTTATTTGTCATCAAATACTAATACCATGCCAAAAACCATCGAAATACCATGAAATTTTGCCAAAAAAAAATACCCGACGCACAGGAGCAGCCGGCCGTTTGAAAGTCATTTCGAAAATGACAGTTATTGTAAGTTTTGCCACCTAGAGTATTTTTTCTACCTTAGAAGACAATATTTATCACAAATTGACGTTACTAAATGGTAGAAAAACAAAATATTTACAAGCCTAGATTTTTCTAAAGTAAGTGTACTTCGTGAATACCATTACCAATTAAAGGGTTAACTTCCATAGAGAAACCGAATAGTAAGAGAAAAAACAAACTAAATGTTTCTTTCGAGAAGACATTGACTAGCCTGGATAACACTGAATGAGTGGATGGATATTATAGTCACGGGAAACTCTATCCACCCAATAATTACCCAGGCACTAACCCATCCTATGCCTTACTAAATGTTGAAAGGTTACATTATATTTATTTATCTGCTGTTTAAATATACTATTTCCCCTTTAGGAGAGCCGAAACCGTCTCGCACCCACCCCGGTCGCCTGCCCCGTTTCATGGTGGCCGTTTCCGACCGCATCGCCGTGTGGATAGAGAACGCCGTGTACCGCGCCGACGCCGTGGAGCCGACCGAGAGCTCCTCCCGACACATACACATGAGACTGGACCAGGAGAAACCGATCATTTGTCCTTAACTCGACCAGGTACAACCCATAGGTATTAGATGTTTCATGATTGATTCGATGGAGAAACGTTCATCTGTCCCTAACTTGACCAGGTACAGTCGACCAAGAAAGTGGTCTACCAGTTTTGACAAAAGTTTCTTTGCGATGATCGATACAATATGGTTGACTTTCAAACATAATTTAACTGACGTACCTACAAACGAATCAGAACCGTAGGGTGGTAGACCACATTTTTGGCTGAATGTACAAGGAAAATACATACCTGTACAAAGGTACACGTACTTACATAATGTAGTGACTGGTAGGTACTTTTCTGATGAAATTGGCAAAATAGGTTAGCTACAATATGACAGATAAATGTGAAGGTAAAATAGATCTTTATCTACATTGCTTCGAGTTATTTATGAGCTATGATTTAATAAACACTTAACAGATATAAATTCTGAATGACTAAATAATAAGAAACGCCTACATTTCCATCTCATCAGGGCTTAGTAACCGCAGGGTACCTACCTTAGGAGTGTTTAAGACCTTGTTTTATATTGGTAATATTTTTTTGTAATTTACTAGATTCCAAAGAGCAACCAAAGAGCCGCTCGATGCCTGCTTAGGGTGCTTTTGTTAATTTGTAACTTTCTGACCAAATTTACTTTATTTATTATTATGCGAACCTCTGTTCTATAATATTTGTATAATTTTAAAATAGACTCCGTTATTACTATGGTGAATGTGTGTGGTTAAAAAATGAGATTGCGGTCAGAAATGGATAATAGCGTTTTACCTCCGTAACAGGCTGAATTGACAAAGGCGTTTTAAACTTGACCAAGAAAGCGAATTGATTGCTCTATGTTTATTATGACTCATTCAGGTAAGCTATTCTATTAATAAGTACCTATGTTTTTATAGTTTAAAGTATTTTTTCACAAAAGAGGTAAAGTAACAAACAAGAGTAACAAAGTAAAGAGTAAAGAGCCTGGCATGGTCCTAATAGAAATAATTTACTTATAGTTACAGTTACAAGTCTAGTAATGTAAGCATGCTTCGAGCCTTTTTTATGGCGTGATAAGTAGATGTACAATGTAAAATATCAAAAAAATTAATAGGTAGGGGGAGGGGGGGCACATTGATTCACGGGGCACATTGGTACAGTATCTATATCGCAAAACCTATAAACTCTACAGAGTCCGGCACATCACTAGAATGCTCAATGACATTCACAAGAAATACAGTTGTGACACCACTCGCCGCCAGTTTGCCGTTGGGCTTCAACGGTCACTAATGTGTTAAAAGTGGCGTGCGCCGCTGCCTACAAAAAATATACGTGAAATGTAATTGTGTCTCATGAGGATACTCTTTGTTGTTTTTGTTATTATTTGTTACTATAGTTAAGGAAATATAGTTATTATTGTATTTTAAAATGTTTTAGAGTGCAAGATTATTATTATATTTGATAAAATTAATTGTTTGTGGAAAAAGTCCTTTGGGGCACATTGATACGGTAATGTGCGGGGTACATTGATACGTATAATAGGAGAGATAATATAATAGGAGGTTCCAATATTATATTTTTATTGACAATATTCAATGAATTGTGTCTGATTACTTAGTAAGTATTATAACTAATTATATAATTAAGAAAATAACAGAGAATTAGTCTTGTTCTATGATGATAATATTGTTTTTTGTGATTATATTCCTTAAGTAAGTTAAGAGATTGATTATGGCTAATGTGCACTCTTGATTAAAAGTATTTTGCGAACTCAATCAATAAAATTGTTTTGTTTCTTAATTTTAAGTAATAATTATAGTTTATATTGGGTTTTTAGTCACTTTAAATTTGCATTTCATATAGATTTAAAATACGTATCAAACTGCCCCACCCCATGTATCAAAGTGCCCCACTGGTGGGGCAGAATGATACAAAAATGGTTTTTTATAAAAATCAGTTTAGCTCTATACGTCGCCAGTTTTTGAGGTTTTTGCGTAGCCAAAGTATAAGCTAAAATATCAGCCAATGCACACATAAAAAAAAATTCAAATTTAATGCTTTATGGTCCTCAGAAAAGAGATTAAATTTTTGTGTATCAATGTGCCCCCCCTCCCCCTACCTATATATTTTTGTAACTATAATACTTATCTATTGCAGCGAGATCACGGAAACCACGCAATAACCACTATATCTTACAAAGCCCAGTTATCAATACAAACTTGACAATAATCTACACCTAGGCTTGCGACTCAGTCATAACATTATGCGCCGCCCATATCTGGAGCGCAAGCCACTTCTTTTTCCGAGACAGGTATTTTCATTAAATATTCAGATCTCTAGTGACCTTAGGAAGTTCTAAACTAGTTACTTTGTTTGATCTAGGCCCTTGATGGCCTTCCGCGGACCTATATATGCCGCAGGCTTCCTTAGGACGGCACAGTTTGCTTGAAGGCTTAACAGCAGTTCTTGTAATCATGAAATACACTGTGAGTATTTGTTGGTAAAAAGCGCAATGAAAGTTTGATGCTTTCTAGTTTAAATATGAATTTATTATACTCAGTGGACTGTCTTGTGAACATTTATTATACTAATGAGTGCATTGCATAAGCTGTCTTTCATAGCGAGAGAAATGGGAAAATTTATTTGGTGAATTTCTCGCTTGTTCACACTGTAGCACTAAATATGGATGCATATACAGTTTAACACATTTGAGTAAAAAAGTAGTCACTTTCTTTGACAGTACCAAACACTTAAAAAATTGCATATTAAAAAACTTCTTAGAAAATAATAACCAACTTTTTCTTACCGACTTTTATAGAATTACTTATTACTTACTTTATAATCTCTTAATCTACAAAACAAAACTGATAACCATTATATTAGAGCACTTAATATCATCATAATCATATCAACCCACTAAATCCACTAATAGGCACATGATTCCGGAATACCAACGATATTGTATCAACCACGACTAATAAATTAAGAAACGACGTTGGGATTAAACCATTGCCTTACCAAGCGTCTATATAAAAATCATAGAACGCCGACGACTCGCATAAAACTAAGTTCCATCAAAAGCTAAGCCAATCATCGCATATTCTTGTAGATGTTCTTCCTCTTGGCCGTGGTGGCGATGGCTGCTGCCGCCCCTCAAGTCGTAGTGCCCGGCTGCTACGGCGTCAACTGCCTCACTGGCCTCACGGGTTATCCTGGTATCACTGGCATCACTGGTATCACGGGTTATCCAGGCGTCACTGGCATCACGGGCGTCACTGGCATCAATGGATTGACTGGAATTACTGGACTCACCACTGCCGGGCTCGTTAACCCCTTGGGACCTAGGGTGAGTTTGTTTGATATTTATAATTACAGCGTTGGTTATATTGCAAAACCAGAAGGCAGTGTTCGAAATGATGGCGGCATTGCCACTTTAATAATTTATATAGATTTTTCAAAGCCGAAGTATTCCCATTAGCCACATAGTCTTGGAATAGAGACGTCATAACTATCAATCAGCCCCTTTATTTACATAAATGCAGATAAACATTGTTACCAAGCTCTCGGTAATATAATAAATAATAAGCTAAAGTAGTAATAAATAATATGTATTTCAAAATAAATAGCGAAGAGCAGCCAAGTGGACCACTTATGTTGTCAAATGTATCGTGGTATATAGTCGTATTTCAACAGAAAAACATTAAAAAACTACCTAAGTTTCAACTGACATGTTCAATGGAAATCTTTTATACTAACAAAATATTTAAACTGATACATAAAGTAACTCTTACTACGCTTGTTTTCCAGACCCTTGTTGCCGGTCCCACCGTGGTGAACACCCTGGGCGGTCGCCTCATCACCCCCGGCGTCGTCGGCCCCATATACTAGACCCCTCCCCCCCTGTAGCACTTCACCCCCCCATTGGTTCTGTACATAATCCGTCAATTAAAATATGCTTTGTCAGTACTTTGATTTTCATTAACCTTTCATAAGAGCTACCAGTATGTTAGGCGCAGAGTGACAAAACAAGACTGACGGTGAAATGCTAGCCGTATTGTCGCCTTTTCTGTGTATTAGCGCGCTATGTTGCCATGGATATGGATGTGTTCGACCAGTCAATAGCAAGCAATGAGTTGCATTGCATGTCACATTTATTGTTTGAACCCCTTTAATTATTAGTTTCAAACGTAGCAAGCATCCCTTCAGTTTCCATATTATTTTAGTACAAACGTATTTTTTTGTTTGAACGAGTTGGTAATCATTTTTACTTAGTCGTATAAAAGTAATGTTAAGTAAATTGGTTATTTAAGTTTTATAATGATAATCATTATTGAACTACCCATAATACATCCCATTGGACACATATCTCCCTAAGAGAACCTAAAGCTATATAATATATCTGGCGTTTTTCTAGCGAAAGGCAATTAATCACACAATACATTCTATAACGATACAAATAAAACTAATAATGTTACGTAACTGTAGCAGAAACTTATGAGAAAGTGATATTTTGTTAAAAATGTTGTTCTTACATAATGTAAGTCCAGACTTCGTATACCTACCTAATTGAATTACTAATAAGGTGAATATGAAGAGAAAATCTTTATGTTGGACTTAAAATATTTTAATTAGTAGATATATATTGTTTGAGCAAATTTAAAATAAGCCGGTATTTTGAAATCTTTACAAAAAGTCTACATAATTATCTATGTTATATTTTGTTAATCTCGCCTATTCAGTCTTTTGGACCAAGAGCCCGTGATGGCCAGACCTTCCTTTAATTCACAAGCGTGAAAATTATTTCATGTGTATGTCTAACAAAGGTAAGGATAACCCCCAAACATGAAACCTGGATCGCGGTTCCTTTGGGAGATAACAACCTTTTACCTGTTATCTCCCAAAGGAACCACGATCCAGGTTTCATGTTTGGGGGTTATTCTTACCTATGTTAGACATACACATGAAAGAATTTTCACGCTTGTGAATTAAAGGAAGGTCTGGCCAGACCGGGCTCTTAGTATAGACTAATAACCTGTGATGGCCAGACCTTCCTTTAATTCTGAAGCGTGAAAATTATTTTATGTGTATGTCTAACATAGGTAAGAATAACCCCCAAACATGAAACCTGGATCGTGGTTCCTTTGGGAGATAACAGGTAAAAGGTTGTTATCTCCCAAAGGAACCGCGATCCAGGTTTCATGTTTGGGGGTTATTCTTACCTATGTTAGACATACACATGAAAGATTTTTCACGCTTGTGAATTAAAGGAAGGTCTGGCCATCACGGGCTCTTAGGTTATTTATTTAATTTCTGATTAGTTTATTCTACAGTAAAATACTTGACTCTTTGACAGTTATGATGAAAACTAAACATTTAAATGCTAGACAATATCTTCTACTACAATTTTATAATGTGTGTGATTGTTCATTTTTGTAATGCATGTGTCAAAATAAAATAACACGCACAATGCCTAGCTAATTAAGAAAATAAAGTAAGTTTGCATTTAATTGACACGTATAAAACAAAGGGCTGGTTTCGAGATAAAGCATGTGAATGCAATAATATGTAATGCGGCTGTCTAACCAAGTCGAGACTTTCGACGTTACGTGCATAATGTGCGCATACGCAAGTGTTTAACCTTCAGGCCGTATTTGGTGCTCCCACCAATGGTATTACGACCAATGTAGATTAATTCTTAATGTGGTTTTCATCGTTTTATTGCTCTACATTCAACTCTACCTTTATGATAGTGAATGAGTATCAGTTTTAAAATAACAGAAGGTTGCGAAATAGTAATTTAATCCATGAATGCCTAGATAAAATTATTAGTGGATTTGATGTTATGAATAACGAAATCGATATGAAAGATGTTAATGTTAATAAACTTTTGTTCTTCGAAAACCAGTATCAAAATTTAGAAAGTGTTTTGAATGCTACCTACTCAAAACTATTAGTTATAGAATAACCTCTTTACCTGTACTTACTATAGACTTTATTAGACTCATAACAATTTACAAAATCGCCAAATGTATTCGCAATAAATCTAAACGCATTTCTAAATTAGTATTAATTCGTTTTCTGGAGCAGATAGGCGTTGGCCCGCATAAAAATGCAAGTCTGACATCATCTTTACATAACTTAACATAAACTAGACATTCTACAGCGACAGTAAAAGTGGTCAGTCTGGAAAAAAAATAACAAGTCCACGAGCATCGGCCAGTAACGGCCTTGTCTTGCAAACTCATCTGAGCCACTGTTAATAAAAAGCTCTTGTGATTTTCGTCTTTATGTCGATCTTCATAAGAACTTGCAACCGGCAATTGATGTAATAATATCTGCAATGGTTTTGTCGGAAATCCAGTTATATAATAATGATCGCAGAAGATTTGGGTCGGCCTACTTAGAAAGGTTTTGAAGGGAAGTAATAGGATTTATATAACGCTAGGCATTGATCATTTTGATAACTATAATTGTACCTACTTGCCAGTTACATATAAAATCTTCACTAAACTATTAAGCAAAAAAGTACCTTTTGCTCGATATCACTCGTTTGATCAAATTTTTTCGCGCATTAAAGAAACCTGTTAGATTAGATTTAATGTTTGTCTCGCAAGCGCCCTAAATGTCTGTTTTAAAGTAATTTTGTCCACATTCGTCCGGGACGTTTTTCATAGTCTACACTACAAGATAAACTCGATCCCAAATAAAAAAAAACCAGGTGTTTTTACAAAGACTTAATAAATCACAACGCTTCAGAAGTTTCAATAAGGCTTTGACCGATGATATGCCAATCAGTTAGTAAGGTCAAGGAGGTTAAACTATTAAACGTGTAGATAAATAGACAGGTACCTAACGATCTAACTGTATGAGTAGACCCTCTAGTCTAGCTAGTCTCTGGTTTCGGCCACTGAGTTGCTTGAGAAATGTATACCGGATCTTTGAATGAAATCGGTTTAAATGAACTAAATATTTGGCGATACGATCTGAGCGATATCCTTTTTAAATTAAAAGTTGTAAAGTTCCTCTGATTGTAATCAGCGTGGAAAATCCGGTAGTACCTTCGTACGATTACAAATTAAAACTTGTTTACATTTCAGCGTAAATCGAACAATCGAACATGTCCGTTGATTTAATTAAATGGCAGAATTATAACCGCTAAGTGTGTATTAAGAGGCCATTAGCAACAGATGAAAGATTTAAAAATATCTTGAATTCAATCCTTATTGAACTATCTTCAAATAAATATTAACGATATAACGAAAGTAATAATAAAACGAACAATCACCCTCCGGTATTTGTCAAGTTTGAGCGTATCAATTTATAACTCAAAATTTACTGATAATGAACCTGCAACTAGTGGTTAAAACGTGAATTGAAATTTATTACACAATATTATGTATATGTACACAATACAATGCTTACGATATTGTAAGCATTTATAACACGATTATTAAATTCTATTATTAAATAATCATCTGTAATCAAGGTAACTTATGTATAAAAAAATGGACGGTTCAACGTTAAAAAATCATATGTTATGCATTTCGTAATGTTTCGAATGTTATAATATGTATCATATTAAAATATCCATAACTTAAGGATCATAAACATAGCTTTTGCTAAAATAGAAAACTATTCTTAATGTTATGTAGCCCGTATATTTTGTTTACATAATCTGATACAATAAAATTAGACGAAATTGAGTGGATTTATTGGGCAGTCAGATGGAAAGTAGGTCGCGAATTCAATGAACTACCTACATTCACACCACCTCGTTAAAACACCATAACATAGATAGGTATAGTAAAACCATTTGTAAAATGAACGCCCCTCCACCGAATTCTGTATTTTTATTTTCTGTGTATTCTGTTTTTCTGTATTTCCTCTCACACGTTGAAATCATCACGGTTTTGTGGAGGGGAGTTCATTTTTAGAATGGTTTTACTATACTTGTCTACTTGATGCGACGAATCTTGTAACTGCGTCTTTTTTGTGTACAATGTGCCGTGTGGTGCTGGCCTAAAATAGTACCAACACTTCTCTACCCGCGTGTGTCCTCAAATCGACTAAGGAATTTATATACCAGATACTAGAACTCGTTCAGCATTCTGTGTACTTAACCAATTTATTGTGATTACCCGCCTGGTAAGTGCGGTGATAATACCAAATCACACAAGATTTTTTTGTACAGACCTGGAACCAACAAACAAACAAATTAGACATTACCTATAACTAGCTTGTATCTGAGGCTCCGTTTTGGAGAACAGTTCGTTCCCTTATGAAAACGAAGTGTATCAAGATATATTAATAAACTTTGAGAATTTTGTCTAAAAGTTATGTTGTCTTATATTTTGTGCATGTAAGACAATGCATTCTTATGTGCTATGCAAGGTAAGCATTTATCTATAGTAAGTTTAGCAATAAGTGATTATTAATCTGTTGATGCATCTCAATAAATAAATTAGGATAATAACAAAAATTAAGATTTGCATATCCGCTTGCGGGTTGAATACATTTAACAAGTATTTCATTAAGATCTTATTTACCAATATTTTATAATGTATTTTGCAAATAAATGATTTGATTTGAATAAATAAATTCTAACCACAAAAAGTTAGCAACCCAGCCTTACGATGACTAAGCTCTGGCATAACAGTATAAGAGTGAAAATGATCGCTAAAGTTTCCGTGAGAGTTACGCAACAGATCCAAAAAAACAGAAGGCATTCTAGGACGCTCTACTTTTAATGAATGGTGCTAAGAATTAGGAACAAAATAAATAAAAAGATACGGGGTGAACAATTACAGATCTTTCACGCTATAGGAGTTGAACTAACTAGATGAAGCCATGCTTAATTGATTTGAATGTTATGAAAATTTAACTTTATGCGTTATACGTAAGATATTTGTTAATAGCAGATTGCCTACTTTTAACGTAATAAAAAAAAGATATAGGTTAGCATAGCAGTGGTGGTAATTTTTACATTTTGAAATATCTAAAAATTCCAAAATATCGGAGATAATCAAAAAATGTTAACGGTTTTCATTTTTAATCTTGTGTAGGTATGTATGTATGCACATACGAACCTACAGTACCTATACCATACTATTTTATACCATTATTAATGGGATACGCTTTCACTCTCGGTATAAAATGAATCAATATTCAATATATTTAATAACGAAAATACCATTAAAAGGTACTGCGATAGGCAATTTAAGAATCATCTGCCGATCGAGGCGCTGTGAAAATATTCCGTTCAATACGTAACATCCTCAGTAACGTCACAAAAAATTAGAATTTCGTATTACTTTACAAGAGTCCGGAAATCCCACATATGGCCCTTAAATAGGTAGTAAGTATACAACGTCTGCAGAAGAGCGTTAATTAGGAGAGTAGTAGTATGAGAGGAGAGGTAGGCCAAGGAAAAGATTGATGGACAGTGTGGAGGATGACAAGTGAAAGAAAGGAAAGAAAGTAGATAAGATGGCTGGCAGAGGAAGGAAGGATTATGTTGTGCTGACCCCACATAATGTGGTAAAAAAGTACGAGGATAACTAGTCATAGCTATAAAAAACTCCGGGGGCTGTAAGACTCAGGGATACTATAACTACGACATTATTTTCATAATTAACTCTCATTGCTCAAGAACAAAAGATAAAAAAGATTTATTTGCTTTTGGTTTTAAAATAGTCATAACCCAGGGAGGTTTAAAATGTGAGAACATTTTCCATGCGTTAAAAATCATTACGATCCAAGCAAGTTCTGGCCTAAATCTCGTGTGAAAATAGATTTCTAGACAACGAAATAATGCTTTATATCCTATGCATCGTAAGTAGCTTTATTGCATGAAAGAAGATAAATTAAACAACGCACGTCTGATATAATTACATAAGTAGCCTGTTTACAGCTTATGTGTAGCTGTAATATAATAATGACTTGGATTTTTTATCGCTTCTGAAATATTATCATATTTTTGTCTTCTGTTAGATTTTAGAAAACTTATTACGAATGTACAATCTTGAACAAACGTAAAATAATGCAAACAATGCTATGGTTGGTCACATTGTCATCATCATTTCAGTCGTCGTATATCTACTACTGGACAAAAGCCACCCCTAAAGATTTCCAGTTATTTCTATCTGAAGCATCTTGTATCCTCCTCGAACCACTCTAAACTTTAGGATGGATGAGGAATTTTGTTAAGAAATAATCTACTTCTCTTTTAAACAAATATACCCACACTCTCAAAAACCCAGAAATGACGGTTCATTTAGCCAACAAGTGCTCTACTTTTTGCAGTTAATGATCGTTATAAATAAAAATCAATAACCTGCTAGGAGTCTACGAAATGATCGATATCAGATCAAAATACAATAGATTTATGTAAGAGAATGTAATTATTTCGAAAGACATCGCAAAACCGAAATGTAACAATGGTGCTATTACAGTTATTGTCAAAATTATACAACGTAATAATCAAAATGTTGATGTATGAAATGTGTTTTAGATGTACGTGTTGTAGGTATGTATTAAACTTATAACAATTTAGGCCAATATATGTTTAAGTGTCTGTGTTTACAGTGTGGTGTGTTATTATATCAGCATGAGCAAAATCATTAATTAGGTACTAGATTTATATTAAAACTTAACTTAAATGAACTGAATTAAATAACATACAATTTTTTGAAAAAATATTATCATTTGGTATTATTATTTTGATATACAAAAACACTTTATTGTACACCAAAAACAAAACACATGAATATAACACAAAAAGATACACGTAGGTACAATGGGGGCCTTATCGTTAAAGAGCGATCTCTTCCAGGAAACCTTTGGATGGAAAAGAGAGATGATATTTAAATAGACAGGGGTGTACTATTATCTTAAATACCCATATTGATGTACAATTTAGAGAGCGCATGACTGGTGAGTCATACCGCTATAACCTGCAGGATGCTGTTGGTGTAGGTGCTGCAACATTCTTATCTAATTTCGATTCCAATTTTCTCTGTGAATCCATTTAGGTATAGGTTTCGACTACATAACAGACCCCTGACTTGTAAATGTATGCGACTCTCGTCGCGTTTGTAAATAAAAGCAATGAAAGTGCTAGTGTTAAGGGATTCCACTCGCATTACGCGTTTATGTCTTGATTGTGGCGATTAGCCAGATAATACCTTATCGGAAATGACTGTAGGATACTTTGAACTTACCCGATGGGCGATGTTTCACTTTCTTAATAACTTATTTATCATGTAGGTATGCGTCACATAAAAATCAAAATCATTCTACCTACTTTAGGTGGAGAATTGCGTAAAAATACAGTCAAGTAGGTAATGTGATACACTAAAAACAATCTGTTTCCAACCAAGTTAAAAACTTTTTTAAAGTAATTTTTGTATTTTGTAGGTTTCAAGATTAAGAAAGTTCCTGAAATCATGAGCATGGAGCATACTTAATGAGATTAGTCTTGAAGTAGAAATTATACTGAGATATTTTCAGAGGTCAGAAAATAAAATAAATACAAATTATATACATATTTGCAGTGTTACGTAAATCATTATGTTATGTTATGCATTGTTTAGAGCTTACACGGCACTAGATGAAAAGCTCTGCTTTTACCTTATTCTTATCAAATCTCAACTCAATCATAAAGGAATAGAAGCTTTGCACTCCGGAAATCACTTAATTTTGGAAAAAATCCAGTGAAACGAATACGATATATTTAGTTACAATCTATGCGAAGTGAAAAAACAAATCTTAAATATAAAAAAAATTAGGTTAATTATTATTAAAAAATTAGGTTGATAAAACAAGCAGATTCCTTTCGGGGTTAAATATGGTCCAGATGGCACCTGCAACAAATGCATGAACCGTGATCGATCTGTGACGCAATGGTTCCGGCAGTATTGCCTCATTCGTTCGGAAGCCCGGTTCGCTCCCATTCTTTCAGCGAGTGAAAGGGTCCTCCGATACACTTTTACCCTTCCGAGCGCCTGCAATCTGCGCGGACGGCGCCTGATCCGCACCTCTCTTATAAAGTCGGTGAAAACTCTGCGACATCACATTACGAATTCGGCGGCTGTACAAGGCAGCCGACCGATCGCACATTTTAATACAAGTGTCTCTACACACGTCGTGAAGTGATTTAGTTTTACATCAGGACGAACTTAAAATAAACATCTCAAAATGAAATTCACGGTGAGTGGGTGTTTGTGATCATTGTTAACAAGTGCAGTGTTGTGATAAGCGTTTATTGGATTGTATCAGCGAAAATACCGTCGACGGCTTATGTGATGAAGCTAACGAGATTTACTAGAACCGTTTTTGCTCGCTTTCAATGACAATATAATTAAAGTTCAACAATGTAAACATGCATTATACATGCTCGTAGCTATTATTATTTAATTACTTGGACATAATACAAGCGATAAGAACTGGCTAATTACATACAAAGTAAAAGTGGAAAAAGTGAAACCAAATTAAATATATGAGGGCTTTAATCTTGATTGGAGCATGCGGGTCGGCATTAAACTTGGCACTCGCCACGCCAATACTTCCGTTTATAGGAACTGGTTTGAGATATCTGCCGTAACCATAACTAGAGTTTAGTAAAAACAGGAAATTAAACGTGTTTTTCTTTATTTCAGATTCTCTTAATTACTCTTTTGAGTATATCATCAGCGTTTACTAAAAAAGTTGACGAAGTAAAAGATAAAAGGGAAGCCAGCTATCCTTCAACTTCTGGTCACTATCCTTCGTCAGGGGCCTCATCACCTAGCTTCCATGCTCCGGCTTCATATCAACCGCAGCAGTCGATCAGTCACGGTGATGCTGCAAGCTCCATCAGCGTTGGTGCTGGATACAGCATCGGGGGAGCTCAACCAAGTTACAGTGCTGCGCAACCAAGTTACAGTTCTGCTCAACCAAGCTACAGTGCCGCTCAACCAAGTTACAGTGCTGCTCAATCAAGCTACAGTCCAGCTCAACCAAGCTACAGTGCAGCTCAACTAAGCTACAGTGGAGGCGCCCAGCCCAGCTACAGTGGAAGCGCTCAACCCAGCTACAGCGCTGTTGCACAACCAAGCTACAGTTTCCCTGGAGGCCTCGAAGGCCTGCAGTCAAGCGGCCAATCCATCAAACTTGCCCCTATTCAGCTGCAACCTAACCAGGGGATCGTTGGAACTGACCTCTCACAGATTATGAGCCAGCTAGAACAAAGTCTTAACTCAGGAGCACTCACTATCCAGCCATCAAACAGTGTTGCTGAATTGCATGTGGGACAAGGTCTTCAGGAATCTCACGGACAATTCAACTACGCTACTCCTAACCTCCAGCAATACGTTCTATCTAATCCCATTAAAAGTATTCCTTCGTACTCTGCTGGAACTAAAGGACTTAGTTCTTACGGTTCAACAGGTCCAGTTTTGTTTAACCCCTCCTCTGAAAGTCAAGGTAGTCCAGCTGATTTGTCGTTAGCAACTTACAGTACCGGCCAGTCCCAAAGTGAAGCTAGCTCTCACGGAGAAGCTGCTCTCGGTAGTAGGCCCTCGTTCCCTGGCTTTTCTTTAGGTGGTTCTTCTGAAGGACTTGCATACAGTGGTTCGCCCGGACTTTCTCTAGGACACTCTTACGGTGGGGCACCATCTCGTTTATCTGGTTTGTCTTTGGGCAGCGCTGGATCTTCCTTTGGTTCACTTTCTTTGGGTGGATCGGCGGGTCACTCTTTCGGTGGTCCTCTAAGCTCTGGATCGTCCCATGGAATAGGTCACCTAGGAAACTCTAAGGGTGCCATTTACAAGGTTTCAAGTGGAAAGTACGGACATGGCCCACACTTAAAAACTACTTTTAAGCCTTCTAGCTACCTTGGTTCAGTCTCGGGAGAACCTAGCCTTTCTGGACTTTCTCATAGCGCACCTTCTTTCTCACCAAGCTCTCTCAGTTCTCATTTTGGAGGATTTGGTTCCCTGAGTGGCCCGTCGAAAGCTATTTCTCCACTATTTACAAAATCTGAAGGTTCTCTAGATGCAAGTGCCGGAGCTAGCCACTATGCCTCTCCTCCTGCAACTAACTATGGCTTTCCCTCTGGCTCTTACCCAACAGGCCAGTCTACAGCTGCTTCTGGAACTCAATACTACTCTGCCAAATACCCTAGCTTCGGTAAAGGCAGCTTCGCCTACAAAGTTCCTGGTGGCGCATCTTTAAGTGCCCACTCTTCCATTCCCAAGTATAGTTTGGGTTCTCAGTCTCATGGCCCCAGCGGCCGTTACTCGACTCCCGAGGATGCCAGTGGTGCCTACAGCGAGGCCGTATACGACACCATCAAGTATAGCGAGGAACTCAAACCTCGACCTTAAGCACTAGAGAATTGATACAGTTTTGATGAGATTTTGTAAATAGTTAAATAGGTATGTTTGCTTGGGATGTTGATTGTCGGATAGTATTTGTCGCAGCGAAAGTGAATGTTATTTATTTGCATTTGTAACGATATGCAAGTGTGTGCTTCGATTCTTGTTGTTATTTCTTTCCGACACGTGCACCATTATGCAGCGCGTGGAAACAGGTTTTACCGAATTTAGTTACGAGACGTGAATTTCTGTAAATATTAAGTTAAAGGCTGCTTATTTATTACTTGTTACGTTACTTTTGAATATTTTTGTAATAAAAATATGACAAACTAAAAAGCTTTTATTTAATGTTTTCCTCCGACAAAAATATTAATGCCAACTCTAATAAGTGTATAGAAAGAAACTACAGACTATAATTTATTAGATGAGTCAGTTTCATAAATAAAGTTTCCTTTTCTCTGGCACAAACTTCTAGATGGTGTAGATAAAAATGTCGCCATTTCTTATATTTTGTATAATAAAGAATTTGTTTACAAATGTTTCACACGTTTTCAATGTTATAGAATATCCATTAAATTTTCTCTATTCATTAAGTAACCTACGGTGCTGACGATGTGGGCAGTTCAGTTACGCTCACTTCGGAAAGAAAAATAATACCTTGATTACATTACCTAGTGCTTGGATAATCGACGCCATGAGTACTTAGATAGCAAGTTTCACTAGTAAGAAAGTGTTTACCGAGGAAATTGCGGTATCCAACGTCTAACATAGCGATGGTCAAGTTCTACAATCCAACCTATAGTTTAGACATGAGTTGCACAACATAGATACAATACAAGTTACATACTATAAACAACTGTGCCGTGTAGAAGATAGCAGCTATAGAAGATAGCGGTGCAGTTCATTCCATGAACAAGTATAGTTTGGGAATTTTCATTCTATGAACTGCACCGGCTTACTTCGATTACCAAATCACCTGTTAAGCGTTATTAATGAATAAATATTGCTGGACAATTCTCACAGCAACATCTAGCCCCGTGGTAGGCTCGAAACTTGTGTTACGGGTGCTGGATTTCTGATATACTTGATGTAATCCATACACAGAAATATATATATCTGCAGATCGCATAACATTTGGCTCCGAGGCGGGAATCGAACCCGCAACCTCCTGCATCGCAGGCAGACCTTCGCACGCTGCGTCACAGAGGTCGTCATTCTACCACATCTTTTAAGACATCTTTTTCTACTGGGTAGACCTGCATCCAGTAGTGGATTTAATATTTAAGTTATTATTATGATGATAAATGGTAAAGAGAAATGTATTGGGAACTAGAGACAATATGTGTAATGAATGTCTTTTACTACTTAGAGCTGCTATGCATGTGTATTTCTTTAGAGACTATGGTAATGTTATTTTGTTTTGATTTTCTTATTAGATATAAAATTAGTGATTGTTACGCCAGAACCTAACTCCAAAACGGCTGTTCCAAATAAAATGTAATAAATAGAAATGATTTAAGAAAAAGCCATTAGTATTGAAACAATTATGTATCGCTAATAATATGTATAATTCACAGCATTTTATACCGTGCAAGCTTTATATTTAATAAGTACCCGTAACTTCAAGCTTACTACGGACCACGGATAGATGTTGCTGTGTGAATTTTCTAGGAACATTAATTTATTTTATTTGACTTTAATGAAACCAACCAACCGCATGCGTCGCTTTACTGTGACATTTACCCCTGAAGTCGTATACAGGTAATAGTCAGAAAAAGGTAAATAATAGAAGTCATCATTATATATAAAATTGTTTCATTTTGAAGATTCTTCATTGACATCCCATATTATAAGCCCTCTGATATTCAGTTATTACGGTTGAAAGCGGCTTGCATCGATGTAGATTATTAATTTAGTATATTATCGAACCAATTACGATAACTGCGCAATGATTTACGAACTTAGCGATGGATGATTGATTAATGGTAAGTGTCTTACATCTGCCAACTAATCATATTATAACACTTTTGTAAATGTACCTCGAATGCATAAGTGTAGTAGTCGCCGTAACTTTATTGTGTGTTTACACAATAACGTTACTTAATAACTTCATGGTCGTTGATTGTTTGTAGTGACTTCCGAAACTGAAGTTCGCGTTATGTAATTTTGTGAATCAAAGTGCATTGTTTAATATGTTGTTTGTTTGTGTTTTTGTTTTAACATATCTGGACTGGAATGTTCGATGTTATCTCACGGATACTCATGATTGTCCAATCAGTAATGACGATGGATTTTCAACACAACAAAATTAAACGAAATGATATTTTTTATAATTCTTGAACTACAAAAAATGTTTTATAATAATTTAATCTAGACACGCGGCAGCATGTCAAGATATTCTCAAAATCGCCAAAGCGACCCTCAATTATATGGTAGTGTTTATGTGAGTTTATGGTACTGATGTTTTATCAATAATGTCCCCAACGAATTAGATCTCTGTCATGTCTGTAATTTATTTATTTATGTCTGGTTATTATTGTTTATTTTAATCATTAGTTTTGTCTTTCTCAAACGACAAACGGATTAATAAAGACTCCATCTACCGAAACAGATTAAAACCAAATTGTAGTACAGAAACTAACACTGTCACATCACACCGACTTTCACATCAGGTTACTAAGTTTCCAATAAAGTTCGCTCAAGAGCTGTGATAGATGACGCTATTTATTATACTAGTTTATCATCATCATCATACTATATCATATACTTCCCACTAAAGGGCACGGGTTTCCCCATTACCAATTATAGATCTTGGGGATTTACGATTATTAAATTTATGCTTGATCTCAGATATGCTTAATATAATATACATACATAAATATATTTTTTTATTATACATATAATAACACCCAGACACTCGGAACGAATATTTGCAGATCGTACAATTATTTGTCTCGAGGCGGGAACCGAACCCGTATATTATCTATACTATATAATATTATAAAGAGGAAAGATTTGTTTGTTTGTAATGAATAGGCTCCGAAACTACTGGACCGATTTCAAAAATTCTTTCACCTTTGGAAAGCTACATTATCCCCGAGTAACATAGGCTATAACATAGCAAAGAAAATTGCGGGAAAGTGTAAAACGCGGGCGAAGCCGTAGGGCGGAAAGCTAGTATTAAATAAATCAGAAATCTACCACCCGTAAAACAAGCTTCGTGCTTACCAGGGTTAGATGTTGCTGTGTTAATTGTCCAGCAATATTTATTTATTATTTTTTCCAAGACAACTCCAAGATCATTTTGATTCTTTTAGTTCTATTGGGGAAAACTGTATCCATCAGACGATATATTACGTGAGTGGTCGAAACGTCGAGGGTGTTTACACTCCTTAGTTAATACGTGAGTAATTCCCGTTTTATAAAATGGATATATTATACGTTATATGTTGTTATGATGATGATGATTTTGATGATGATGACCAGGTTCTAATTCTTACGTTATACAATGATAGAAGATAACCACAGGCTCTGCTCTCAATGTTATGTTTACTGTTAAACGCCTTTATTATAGTCAATGGCTGCCTAACAGGCCTATAATTAAGCTACCAGCAAGACTCCGCTCAATAGAAAGCTTTAGATCAGCGATTGGGTAGAGCCCTTTCTCAAAATAAATGTAATCCGCATTGCTCGACTTTAAAGTTTGTGTTTTGCTTGTAAATGCTATTTCACAATATGACCACTTTTACGGTTACAGGAGAGATAATGATGATGGTTAAGTAACATTAATGAATAGATTTCCGGCTTTACTTTGCGAAAATCCATTATCAATATTTAAGAAATTTGCAATCACGAGTCGTTAATGTCTCCAGGAGGGTTTTTATGCTGAAACTATCCAGGGAGGTGTGTTTTAATGTGAAATTAGTATTAAATAATTGTGTTTTCTTAAATATTTTTAATGTAACGTTGTTTAATCTTTTGAACATTAACAACCCTGTTAATCTATGTGAGATAAGTAGATCCGGTTTAGAAAATAACGCCCAAGTTACTCTCAACTCACGCGGGTTCTGTATCGTATCGTTCTTTATAGCTTAGGTAAATGCTCTTATTTTAACTTTAAGTACTAATTAGCTAAATCAGTTTTAATGTGAACTACTTTTAATTAAAATGTTTAATTGTTGATATTCTTAGTTTCCAGGCAGATACAAATAGGTAAACAGTTAAGACAAGACATTGAATACATAGTCAATTTAGCAGCCACTCAACCATTCATTTATTTAGCAAATCGAATGGCACGTTAGTGGTGAGATTTGTTGAGTAGGAGATGATATAGTGTGTAATGTCTTCAAGTTTCCGTTTTAGATTTTGTGTTTGTAATCCTTAAAAGAAAAACAACAAAAAGATTCGTTGACAGGCATGTTGTCACTTCAAATTGCTTATGGATATTTTGGTTGTGGTAAAAACCAACTGCTTGTTACTATTAACAGTTACCACAGGCATGCTTGTGGTCACAAAACTTCTATCGCTAATGATAATGATAGTGACACGCACGTTACGTGCGTTCTTCCGGCTCAACCGGCCGTAGGAAGGCGGTAATCTCATGAACTGGATATGTTCCGATAAGGGACAAAGACCTATCGAGCGGTCATTCCCTCGCACGAGATCTGGAACCTAGCTAGATAGGAAAGTTGTCCACCGCCGCTCATATAAATACATGAACTTGATACCGTCTTACACTTTTCCGTGCGGTCCTGAGTGAGACACTTTTCCTTTCGCTTGTGAAAATAATGTGATTAGTATTTCGCATGCGAAACACAATGGCGAGAATAGAGCTTTTGGTAAGTTCCCTTCGCAATTCTGCCGTCCTATGTTTAAAAAACCGTAAAGTGACAAACCCAAATTGTTGGCTACGAGCAAAAACGTGAAAAATGTTTAATTCTAGACTTTGTGAAGACTTACAGTCTTCTTTCATATACCATTTTTTAAATAATTTCTGGGGCTTCTATTTGAGTATGAAACTGGAACATCAAATTAAACACATGAGTTTTTATTGACAAATTTGTGTTTTAGACAATGGTCATCTACTTCATAAAGTGGGGGTGTGCAACACTAAAAAGCAGTCAGCTGAAGCGTAGCGGCTTTTAAGTGTTGTATCTTAGTGAAACTGTATGATGATTTTATGCTCACATACAGTTTTTCCACAAATGCTTATCTAAAACACAGTTAAGTCACTTAGTCGTCTTTTTGCATTGTATTGTATGGAAAATTGGACCAGCTCTAATTCTTAAAACACCGTTAAAAACCTTTAACGGTTTATTTGTTGTTTTGTGGTATAAGTAAGAGATATAGATCTAGACTTAAACACAGTATTGGAAGAAACATTTTATCTAACTGTGTTTTAGCGTTGAAAAATGTACTTGTAGATTCATAACATAAATATAATTTTACGGCTAAGTCTATACTTCCTACATTTTATCACACCTCCAAAATGGTAAATCATGATTAAATTTAACGAGTATCTTTTGTTCAAAGCAATAAAAACAATATTGAATCATATTAATATTGTTTATAGTTATTGTATGTAACATAAAGTTGCAAATGCTTATATATAGGAACATTTTAAAACTTAGTTTGATAAAATCTCACTGTTAAACAAATGAACTGTGATCGCCTAGCGATTTACCATGCAAAATCAGTCTTGAAGTTGCGACGGTAAAATTATTCTCATACTTAATTACAGATTAGAATCAGTTTTAAAAAAATACTTTCGTCATATTTCCGCGTAATTTGATTCTGAGCGTTGCCCTGTTTGTTTATGATACAAACATTTAACGCTTAGACGTGTTGCGTGAATTGTAATTGTATTATTTGTGAGAGACTTCGGTTTTAACAGCTCAGATTAAAGATACAACTCATGTAAGTAGTATTTAAAAAGTTGACAGTCAATTTAATCTAGATCATTAATTAATACCCATTAATTTTGTTTATTACATTACAATGTCTCAAGTCAAAACTCGACAATCGACGTCCTGTCCCGTGTTTGGTTTGCCAGAGAAGTTACCAGTGTCCCAGTTGCCTACTTATAATGATGTTATGAATTATTATTATAATCATTAAATATCAATTAAAGACAGACAAAACAACAAAAGAGCCGACTGCCCATAACATATCCGAAATATTGGCTGAAGAAATATTAATTATATATGTAAGCCGTAGGAGAGTATTAAAGTTAATTCGCAGCTTTCATGATAAATAAAGAAGTTTAATAAAACCTTATTATGGTCGTCAAACCAACATAAACTTTCAACAGAACATTAATACATTTACAGCTGAGTCTCATAGATTATTTGATATTTGCAGTTGCTAATGAAAACTTATCTCAAACTCTCAACGTGTTTGAAAGACACTCGTGTTCCCAAAGAATTTCTTCTTTGGGAACTCTCTTTCTAGTCGATCAAAGAACAACAAGAGAGATGATGATAGTTGGTGTAGATCTAGCTGCAACTACAAAAAATAAGAAAAAACAAGTTTATTGCGTGATCGGAAATCGGGAACAGCACGGTTTTTCGGAAACCTAGCTGTTCCCGATTCTTAACAGATAATGTGAGATTAATTCTAGCAATAGCGAGGCATCTAGTCCAATAAAAAACCCCTTTGCCGCGTCATCAGCAAAAAAAAAGAGGTTAAGTTTACCATCGCTAGCTCTCGCGGAGTTTCTGACAGAGCCGCGGTTTTGATAGCTCCCTTGTTGAATGATGTGGAAATTGTTTCTTCAAACGATACCGGTAGCGTCATTGATCGATCCAAGTTCTGGAGAACTAAGACTGGATATCTAGTTCAGTCGACATCATGCTGAAACGAACCCTCTTCGCTGTGTCACGCAACACACACAGTTTATAGATTAAGTTTTTTGCAAGTTATTTTACATGGTTTAAAAATTGTGTTTCTCTTTCTATGTATGGTTGTGTTTTATTGTAATTTGTGTGCGTGATCCAGTGAATAAATGTTATATATCTCTATCTAGCTTGCGCCATGTGAGAACTACTGTACAGTCAGAACAGCTTTACAGAATGCAGATTGTGATGTATGTGGTATTTATTTTGATGGTAGAAAGAACAAAACTTTTGTTAGTATTCAAAAGGAAGAAATGTTACAGAAAAAGAGTTACAGAATCCCACTTAGTTATTTTATCGGAGCCAGGAAGTGAATACTTCGGACATATCACGTCATAAATTGTTCGAAATAAGTTACGGCTCTGTTAATTATCCTATTTCCAGGTATATACAAATATATTTATTAATTGATAGCAGAATAAAACAATAACTGAACAATTTGACAGCGTGATAACCAGAATGTAAAAAGTAGTTATATATTTCAACGGTTTTTCTAGATGCTCACATTCGTCCTTTACACAATTACCAATATTTCCGACGATCTAATTGTTAAGTACCTAAGATATTATACCTATTTTCAATCGAGCACCTCGAAATATTATAATAGATTAACGAGATTTCGTATGTTTGATTCTATCTTTCAAAGACTATTTTATATCGCTAGGCCGTTCAAAAATTCAGGAACCTACAACAAAACATGCGCCAAATATTTAATAAACTTGATATAAATCTATATTTAGTGCTTTTCTTTCTTCAGAAATCATTTTCGCTGATTTTTATCCTAACGTGCCGAACGTCAGACCTCCACAAGGTCCACGACACGACCGAGAAAGGGAGCGAAACGCATAAAAAGGTAGAGCAGGTAGACGTGTTTTAGTGTTGCATTGTCAGTTAACTGTTTTATTACGTTTTAATTACTTAGACAATAATGTCATATTTCATTTCTTAAAACCAGTGACGGTCTTTTAGGCTTGTAATTGTTTAAAATATATGTAAGTTTTCCTACGATTTTACATCTAAGGGCGTTTAGCGGCTCTTTAGTGTTGTACGAGTACAAAAACTGTGTTTTAGACATTGTAAGTCCTAATCATATCATGAGGGTGGAAATAGTTATAAAAAAGTTAAAGTCAGATAGCGGTCATTTAGTATTGTGTATGCATGTAACTGTTTTCTAAGTTTGTAGGACCAAGCGAATGAAAGCCTTAAATTCACTATTAGAGGCGTTTAGCGGTATTTTAGTATAGAAATGCTAGATAACCGTGTTTAAGAATTGAAAATGTCTCAAAATGATGTAGTTAACGGTATACGAGGGGTCCAGATCTCAGGCATTATAAACGATAGAGCCATGAGACCCAGACTAGAAGATAGATAAAAGTTTACGCTTTCGTGCTGTGTATAAAAGTCAATTTTGGCAAAATGTCACTTTACGGTTTTTTAGCAATATGACGGCAGAATTGCACTCATCAATTTCTTTTGAGCAATTTGCTTTATGCTATGTAAATATGCCGGACGCTGATAGATTGTTTACACGCCTTTTTGTGCCTATGATTGATTACCTCGTTACATCGGTTTCAGGTCATCATCGCTTTCGTGGCGCTTGTCTGTGGCAACGAAGTCGACGAGAATGAGCAGAAAAAGCGAGGCGCGGGCAAGACGAGCCTAAACACTATACCCACAGGCGGACAGAAAGACTACACTTACAGTATCTACTCGCAAAACCCCAACCCGCAGATCTCGAGTGCTGCTTCGTACCAGTCCCCAGTCTCTAACTCTTTCTATCCATCCCAGGCAAGCAGCCAGTACTACTCAGCATCAGTCCCACAAGAACAATCATATGCACAAGCTCCAATAAACGTACTTCAACCACAGTCTTCTAATCCATTCGTACCAATCAACTTCGTGCCAAACCCTGGCTACCAATCGAAGTATCAACTCGTGCCATCTAAACAGTCGGGAAACATTCAGCTAGCTTTGCTACAGCAGTCTCCAAATTATCCTAGTCAATCGCTGCTTCAGTACCCACAATCTTTGTTTGCGCCGCAAACTAGTCCGATTGGATCGCAACAGAATCTCTACAACCCAGTACCACACGGACAATACAATGTAGCTCCTAATCTACCTTTTCAGGTTGGAAACTCTTATTTAGGGCAGCCTTCAACAATGCTTCTGTTGGCTCAACCAAACCCTTCATTGTACAATAACGTTCTGTATCCTAATCAATATTCGAATCCTCTCCAGAGTCTGTACAACTATGTGCCCCAAAACTCACAGACGCGTTATGGTCAACAAGTGGCGTATTCTTCTCCACCTTCAACAGATATTAGCCAGGTGTCTTTGACGTCGAGTCTCCCGAAGGAAGACAACGATATAAGCACCCACTCTGGTGATTATACTTCAGCGCCCTCTGAGACAAGTGCTAGCTACAAAAACTACGCTACATCCAGATCCACATATCCAAAACTATGATAGTATCTCAGTTTACCAGATAAGATCGCTATTCCAAATAAAAAAATGAATGTGATTGTTATCCATATATTGTTTTGCTTATTATAATGCCATTATATTTATTTTCGGCCAAGCCACATTTTTTTCACTTGTTACTGTTGTTAAATAAATTGATGCTTGTTGTGTTGAAAAGCTTTTTATTGAATTGGAAAGGGAACAGCCACGCCTTCCATAATGGCTCGTTTATAAGCACCTTTATATCTTAATTGAAATCATTTCTAAAACCTCTCACTTTTGCCTATAATCCAGTGCTCATTAGCAAAAATAACATAAATAGAAGATAGGCACAATATCTGCGAAGCTTTTAAAAAAACTAGAATGCGTTGCTTCATAAGTTAAACGGATAACTTTTTTGATGGACGTGAGAATGGAAAATCGTGTAATATTAGATATTATTATGTAAGTGCAATAGATTTTACACATAGTTAACTAGTATAAGTACTAGGCGGGCCAGTGAAAGGAACACGTATTAATTGATGGGATTTGTATTTGTATCACTGCATACGCAATCATACGCACCTGCTACACAAATCTACATCAAATTAATGTGAAGGTGGGTAGGCTTTGTAGGTCATCACGGCAATTCTGAGCTAATTTTATAATAATTCCTTTACGATTTCGTTTCCTTGACTCTTGACTCTGATTGGCAGAAGTTTAATCCACTTAGATAAGAGTGTTTCGAAATGTAGATATCCTAAGCTGGAACCGAGTTAGGCCGATGAAAATAAATGTAATGTGCACTGCACGCAATATGTGAATTAACAGGCAGATGTTAGCAGTGATGACGAAAAAAAAAAGATTATGACAAAAGATTCCGAGGTTCTGTTGACCTGAACAAAAAGTGCATATGAATCTCCACTTGGCGTTATTCTTTATAAGTAGTTTAGTCGATAAGAGTAGAAAGTTAATAATTCCAGACGCCAAAGTGTCTATTGCGAAAAAAAATTGTAGCATAAATATATTATTTTGCTATAAGCATGTTTTAATAAGCTTTTATTAAAACAAAAATCTTCTATGTTCAAAACACTTCTCTTAGCTTCACATAATATCGGTCATCGTCCACTGCAGGACAAATATAAACCTTTAACTCACAGACCTTACCTTTAGTATAAAATCTAACCTTATTCCATAATGTACCTAATTACGATTCCTGTTTGAATTGTATTGTATGTTAATTCGAAATGCAATGATGATGGTATTTACATAACTGACCAGTGATGTGCCTTTAACTGTTATCAGACAAATCTGGCTGTCATACTGGATTGGATTGATAGTCTTCTGTAGGTCTATGATATTATCGAGAATATTTTTTTGAGTTGACATAAAAGTAATGATGATTCATATGAAAATAATGGTGTGGTTTAAAAATATTTGTTTATGTTAGTGATTAACAAATAGGGTGGTGATTTGCAAGAAGTGGGACTCCTGAAGGCCAGTTATAAAGTTCAAAAATTAGCAAATGATGAGTTGTATAAAATGCAGATCACCTTCACAATCGAATATGGACAGGAATTCGTCTGCAGAAATGTTAATTTCTTCATTTTAATGTCATTTTTAGCTCTACATTTCAAAATATTTATAATATTCTATCTTTGGTCGAGCTTATTGTTGTTGTCTATTGGTATGGATTGATTGTAAATTTGTCATTTGCACGATTTTGAAAGGCGTTTTGGATCAAGTGATTATATTCTCTTTGTTTTGGATATGATCGCCTATAACTCTTATTGGAATACTAATATTATAAAGAGTATAAGCATATCAATAATGTGGTATTGCACCCGGTTAACTCTGCATAAAGTTGAAATAAAGTTGAGCTTTTACAGAAAAATATAATAGGTCAATCAATCAAGTAAAAGTTTTATGTTCATACTTGTACATGCAATATTGAATATTATCTAAGTAGTACACTTGAAACAGTCAAAACCAGTTAGATTTATCCAACCGGTCGATCATCTTGATATTTATGAATGTTGAGGTACCACCTACTATGTAGTAACTATCCCGTTTATATAACCTCAAACCCTAATTGAAAGTGATATTATCAAAACCTGAAGATGGGTGGCGGAGAGATTTTACGATTTAATATTGTATTAAACCTGTGATTTATTCAATCGATGAAGTATTAATACATTATTTCCCTTCGTGTCCAATACAATAATGCATTCAGAATGTTGCTGGGGCTCCCGCGGTTCTGCAGCGCGTCCGGCATGTTTGCGGAGGCGCGCACGGACGGCTTCCATGCGTGCATCCGCAAAAAAGTCGCGTCGTTGCTGTGCAGGCTGCACGGGAGCACCAGCACCATTATGAGTGCACTCTCCAATAAGTGGGACTGTCCCTTCCTACAGCATTGCAATCGAATAATGATAAATTAAGTTTTTAACATTATTCGATTGCAATGTTAAATTTTTTGTGATTTAATTTTTGTGATTTACTTTTTAAGACTAACATAGGTTTAAGATACTGCTACTAACCCGATATGGACCGAAATTTAATTATCTCTATGTTAAATTCCTATGTTGTCCGAAATAAATGATTTTTTTTTTTTTTTTTTTTTATTATGTATAATCACACTCAAGGCAAAAAGCGCGTCAGGTCGCTAGTTAATAAAAAAATTATCTAAGTGCTTAAAATGTAGATAAATAAATTAATAATCTCGAAGCTTGTTTACATGTATTATAAATAATAATTATATAACACCCAGACACTTGAAACAAATATTTGCAGATCGTACTAATTTTTTGTCCCGAGGCGCGAATATTATATATTTTAATCGTTTTTATTTAAGCTTGAACTATCAAACCACTTTCTCATCACTAGATTTATTAGGCAGGTTTAGGCACTAAGTAATGGGAGGTCATATAATTATGTAATATCCATAAAATCTAGTATGTTGAGAAAGATGAGCTCGATTTGCCTGCAGCATGTAATATACATATACAGCGTGTTTTTTAAAATAATCGGCAATCATAACGGAGGGTCATTAATTATAAAGCCGTCATTAATTTTAGGTTTTAACTAGCATATTTTAACCATCAGGATTAGAATTTAAAGAGTTTCCAAATGTAACTTAAAACTAATAAAATAATTAGGGTACTTATACAGTTCCACAAGTATTTACGTAAATGTAGATATATCTTTTCTAGTATTATGGCATATAAGTCTTCGATTTTTTGATTTTTTAATAAAATAAATTTAATGAGTAAACTATGTCATTGATTCAGATTACTCAATTAATTGTTAAAATATAATTTTCAAATAAAATATCATAAAATCATTATAAACAACCTGTATATATAATTAGTTTCCTTATTGGTACCTATGTAGGTAGGTGGCTAGACTATAATATAATGTAGATATTACTCAAGACTACTAAATACTTTATGACTTTTATTTTCGCACGATCGACTATTAGACCAGTGCAGTTAGCTTCAAAAATGGTCAAAAAAGGAAAAAAATAGTAGTAGAATGAAACCCATTAGAAAAGGAGGGGAATATGATAAAAATGAAAGGAAAAATAAATTACGGTCGATCTGAGTTCGGGAAGTGGGAGGGGGTGGGCTTTTAAGGGGAGAAAATGGTTTATCTCGATTTGCGGTGAAACTACAAGTCCTATGAAAAAAAGTTATATGGCAAAGTTGTAGGTAATAAAAAGATCTACAACTTTTAATTCACAAGTTTTTACATAACCTCAAAACTTATGTGAAAAATTCAAATAACTAAGTTTTTGGTTTTTTTTATTTATCTTTTTCAAAAATAAATATTTTTCTACGAAATTTGGTGGAAACTTGCCTATTTATGTCCTTAATACACTGTGATTTACTTGATTGAAAATATTATTGTTTTCACCTTATTTTGACTTAATTACTAAAAAAATAGACTAATTTTCAATCGAAAATTCACGTGTGAAAATATTAGCTTTTTTATAAAAATCGGTGTGCCTTTTGTTCATTGAAATCTTTATTTTCTGATGGTTAAGAAAAATATATACATTACTATAGTAAATTTTCTGAGAAAATGCAAAACACCGAAACAAAATTTGTATCATTATGTACAATTGCATCATAAAAATGTGATTTTTGCAATTTTTATTTCATATAATTGCTTATAATCCGACTTATTGCACATTATACAAACAGATTATTATATTATTATTATTATTATATAGTCTAAAAAGACAAAATCACATTTTTATGATGCAGTTTGTACCTAATGATACAAATTTTTGTTTCGGTTTTGTACATTTTCTGAGAATATTTACTATCGTAATGTATATATTTTTTTAAACTATCAGAAAATAGAGATTTCGACGAACAAAAAGCACTCCGATTTTTATAAAAAAGCTAATATTTTGACACGTGAATTTTCGATTGAAAAATAGTCTATTTTTTATTAAATTAAGTCAAAATAAGGTGAAAACAATAATATTTTCAATCAAGTAAATCACAGTATATTAAGGACATAAATAGGCAAGTTTTCACTAAATTTCGTAGAAAAATAATTATTTTTGAAAAAGATAAATAAAAAAAACCAAAAACTTAGTTATTTAAATTTTTCACATAAGTTTTGAGGTTATGTAAAAACTTGTGAATTAAAAGTTGTAGATCTTTTTATTACCTACAACTTTGCCATATAACTTTTTTTCATAGGACTTGTAGTTTCACCGCAAATCGAGATAAACCATTTTCTCCCCTTAAAAGCCCACCCCCTCCCACTTCCCGAACTCAGATCGACCGTAATTTATTTTTCCTTTCATTTTTATCATATTCCCCTCATTTTCTAATGGGTTTCATTCTACTACTATTTTTTTCCTTGTAAAAAATTAAAAACCCTGGTCTATATGATATTATAGCATTTCTTTCAGTCCAAATGAGACCTGAAATATGTAGGTAATGATTTTCATAAATAGAAGTAAACATTTATAATCAGTATCAACTTTTATTCCAGTTATAAATAAAATTTAATACAACTTTTGTAATTAGTTTTGTTAGACAAAAGTTAATTTACTATTTTGGTACATAATCATAAAATAGCAGAAAAACTGTCCAAATGTTGGGAATGCATTGATATTGCATAAATTAGATTACAAATCAATTCAATATGAGATAAAATATTCATTTGATTTATTAATAAAATGAATATTAACTTCACGGCACAAATAAATTAGTCGGATGTTATAAACAAAATTTACTACGCGATTCTCAATTTTGACATTTAGCTACCGCTATAATCTGAGCTTTAAGTATAGATTTATTATTTTTGACCACAGAGAGCGAGTGGCTTGTTGTAACAGTTTTCATAAAAAACAAATTTGTATATCTTGAAATGTATTAAATTAATTAAATTGCTGCTAAATAAATATTTATGGATACTTATTAAATATATACTTCTTCCTCTACCAAATCAAGTTAAAATAATACCATTTATATTGGTATTTTTTTTTTTACAATTAATTATTTTCTAGAAGAAGTGCTGTGTTACAACTATACCCCGTGCTTAACCCTAGAGTAGGCGCGCTTTTGCGTGGAACGTCAGTGGGCGCGTGGGGAGCATTTTGCCGCCCTAGTTTAACTAACTATTTTCCGAATATGCAATTAAAAATATACATTTTTTTCTTTTAGGGTTTAAAATAAAACATTAGCTGTTAGAAAAATAAAGATTTATTTATTATAAATAAATAATTAAGAGGCACTTTGTATTTAAATCATCTTTGGAAGATAATCTTAGTTTTTAGGAACAAGTTTGTCTTTATCTAAATAAAATTAAAATTAAACATAAAATATAATTTAATTATGTGCCATGGTCTTTGCTAGGATATTTTTCATCAAATCAGACATGGCACAGGTTCACACAGTGGTTATTGCACAGCAACTCTTGGCATATATGACACCCTTTTTTGGTCCTCCTATTTTTCTTAGATGGACATAATAGCGCATATTCCATGCCTTTCTGAAGATGAGGGTTGGTCTTCTGGAGCTATTTAGTTCCTCAATGGTAAATTCAATGTATTGAGGCTAGATCTTCTGGTAAAATATTCATTTTTCATTTGGTCGAACACCATTAGTTGCATTGTAAAAAGGTATAATTTCGGGTTTCCCAGCGGCGCCAGTGGTTTCATCGGAACTAACATATGAAATTAGTATCAATATATGATTAGGAACAATGTGATTAGTAACAATATGAAAATAAAAACAAAATAATTTCTAGTTGTAGTAATATTTTTACTTACGCAAGTAGGCGCGCCGTGACAAATTTGCCGCCGCGCGATACCCGGTGGCAAGAATCCTCTCTTCCTGCGGCTGCCCGTGCACTGATTGAGTTCAAACTTACGACACATGTAGATGAATAGAAGAGGGGCAGCTACTAGACAGCTTGACCTTGACACGTAAATATTTGCAAAAATAATATCGTTTGTTCACCAAAGGCGGCAAAATTGACATAGCGCGCCCACTCTAGGGTTAAGGCAAGTAGTAACGACATTAAAATTTCAATATATGTTTAGAATTAAGATAAACGAAGGAGTAAATGATGCAACACGAATACTTCATTATGTGTTATTATGGCACGGAACAGGCCCTTTCCCTGTGAAAGTTAGTTGTTTTGAACCTGATTGACGTGTAAGACGTTAAAATTGGACTGATGTTTCTGCGGACGAAGGCAGGTTAGAGGAATTTAAATCTATTTGATAAGCATCAAACGGGCGTTTAACAATCAAACTATTTAAAAGACTTTTATCTAAACTTGACCAATTGATGGTATTTGAAAAAACTATGATACCTATGCTGTGAACAGCTTAGTTATTGGTATCATCTTATCTCTCTTGCTATATAAAATACTTTGCTCAATTTGGTAAAGCATCAATTGAAAGCAAAGCCGCGAAACAGAAGCTAGTATTTAATAGTAACACCAACTGAGCTATTTAAAGGGATACACTTATTGAAACGAATAACAAAGAAATATAATGTATATCTAATCAAATTAGTGTAGTGTTGCATTGAAGTTGATTTCTATAGATAAGAGGCTCCTTTGTCAATCTTAAGGAGGTTGTAGGTTTTCGAAGAGTATTGTGGATTCACTAACGAGCACTGTGGCAGAGCATGCTATTTCGAAATATCTTTATTATCCTTTGAATGAAGTTGTAGAAAAGCGGTCAAAACATCAATTCATCTTCGAATGATAGATGAATATACTCTTTTAACGGTGATGCAGTCAACGCAACTACATCAATGTCAATTAAAGCTAAGACTTTAAATCGATTTACTTAACTATTAATCCAAACACTATAACAGTTGTAATCTAAAGTTTTCTGTAGGTGTTAACAAACATTAGATATCTGACAGTAATTCGTTAAATCCATAGTGTTTTTTCACACCTACAGAATGAATCTTTGCATCACGCATCACCTGTCAGGAGTTACCCAAAACACGTGAACCGTGAAACAAGCTGTCAGGTGGAACAGCTAGTAACAATACGTGTTATATAATGTAGGTAGCTCAAATCTGACTACTCTCGTCTCGTCTTGCGTGTGGTTCATTAAATATTATAAAAAAGATAATACGAGTATATGATAATCTCGAAATGTTTTATTTCTCTCCCTCTTTCTTTGATCAAGAGATAATAATGTGTTATTGTAGTGGGAACGTGAATAGGGGTTGTCTGATTTATTATGAATTATAAATTGTAGCACGTATTATCATAGTAAAACGTTTTAAATAGGATATGAGCAGTTAAATGAAATAACATTTTGTTTATAACTTTTTAAATCTAATATTATTTAATTTATTTTCCTATATACCTAAAGAAGAGAACATTAAAGTTTGTTGTTCTATAATAACACATGCCAAATTTTTAATCAGAATAAGATGTTTTATGTTACACATACTCAATGACTAACGCCATAAGCATTCAAAAAATGCCAACTTACGAAGTAAGAAACTATTTTACTAGCTGTGTGGTGTTAATTTCGAAACTGTTCCATTTCTCAATGTTCCACTAATTTTGACATTGATATACTCATAGAACGCAGCGAATACAATGAAGAACTCAAAGTAATTAAAACGTTGCTTGGTACATAACATAAAGCATAGCATCAAAAGTTTCAGCTAAGAGTAACTGATTGACCAGATTTCATCTGGATCTAGGCTGCAGCTATTATTACTACTAAGAATTACACAACACGTAAGTAGGAATGTTAACTGTCAGAATTCTCACATGATTGAATTTAACATGCTTTAGATGGGTAACAAGTGTTTGTGTAACCGAATCATAACATTCATTATCAACCATTAAACGGATTTAGAAAAGCATGTGATCGTCTTTTCAGCCTTGTATTGGTTGTAGAACTTGTAATTCTACATCTCCATGGAAGACGCCCGTCGCCATCATTGAAAATGCTTAAACAAAACACTAAGGGCCTGTTTCACCGGTTACAGATGAAGTTCCAGATAGCCAATCCGTGACTTATCTGCCAGAAAAGCAACACATTTTGGTTGCGATATCTATCAGATACCTATCTGAAGCTTTATGAGTAAGTAACCAGTGAAACAGGCCCGCCCTAAAAGTCTTACTCCATTTCATCAAGGAATAGGAATGGTTAGGGCCGGGTGGGACAGAGGAATAATGCACAATTCCTATGCTTCATAAAAGTAAAAGTAAATTATATACTACTATAATAATATACTACTATTACAATTCCTCAACAAAGATGCAATACCACCGGTAACTATACACGTGTCATTTTTAATCCACCGATGATAAGTCAACAATATGAGCTGGCTACAATTTTGTAACGTGTTGAACTGAACTGTGCAATTATATCGAAAGCTTTGACCCTGTTGTTAAGTAAATATGATGGGATGGACTGATGCCAGATTTGTTAATTAATTTATAATTTATTGCGCTTCCGTTGCGCTCTGGGCCGAAATTATTTATTACATATTGATTTATAAAGGTTGTTGTATTTATTAACAAACAACCATTCCTGCGAAATAACATAATATAAATACAGTAAATATTGTACGGTTTATATACGCTTTCGATAATAGTTAAAAAACATGAACACCCTCTTTATTTCTACACTGTTACAATTTTATAAATTATACTTATTTAATTACACCAATGTTTTAGGAAACTAATGTTTCTTTTTTTCCAGACAATAAATAAGTTTATGACATTAAATAACAAGGAATAAGCATTACGATGTTTAATGAAGCTTACAACAATTTTAATTTCCTAAGAAAAAAACTCCTATAGGTAAGTGCATATTTTTCTCGCCCTAATTTTTGTAAAGTAGGCCAAACCTCTCACATGGGCAATTCTTATGTAATTAAGTAATATTAATCACCAGCAAAACTAAACGTAACAAGTGTAAAACATTTAAGTGTTACTAATGCTTTAATGTTTATTAGATACTTAGCGAGAAATGCAAGTGTGAGTTCTGACGGTAATAAAACGATGACTATAATTAGTGAATGGGAGTTGATTTTAAAATGATATAAGATGGAAAATGACCGTGCGGGCGAAGATCCACCTGCGATGCTGGATGTTGCGGGTTTGATTCCCACCTTATTACAAATGTTTGTAAGAACTGCTGTAGTAGAAACGTGTACCGGGCGGACAAGGCGTATTTTACATAACAATATATACCAACCTACAATATCTGTGTATTTATTGTTATTAAGTAGACATAATTATCAGGTATATCATACTAGAACATGTTACACTAAATAATTAAAAATAAAATTGATCTGTGACTGTGTCACTGCATTGAAAAATGCGTCACTGGGGTTGTTGAACATAAAGCAATAAAAAGTGAAAATTGGAAAGCAACGTATCAATTACAGTAGGGTCGGTGCATACGACAGGGTGCTTCACTCGCGTAGAAAGTCCAAGTGAAACTAATATAGCGAGGAGTTTTCCATTACACATTTTTCACGTTGAAATTTTTAACTGCGGGGAAATCGATTAGAGCCCGAGCAAAGCCACAGGGCGGACAGCTAGTTAATAAATATACGGAAGATTCATATCTTAAAGTAATGTTGGAATATAATATGTAAATTCAGTCGTAATAGGAAGTCTGGAAGTTATTCACATGAGTGAGAAGAAAGCTAAAATTAATTTAAATACACCAATTGTTTCATGTAAGCTGTAATTTGATAAATGTAATGTCGGAATAATAGGATCTAAAAATAAGAAAAGACTAGTAAATTTTTATTGGCATTGTATTCTTTATCAAGAAGAACATAAGGTTTGTAATTCTGTGCTGTGGATTGTGTTGTCTCTGTAAAAGGCAGTTTGGTGTCATAACAAAGATTACATGGTTCGACAACGGATGTTATATTAATTCCGTCACACCATCCATTATTATAATTTACAAAAGTGCGAATTTTATTTTTCAAATTGATTTTTGACTTGGATATGAAATCACAGCTTTCAATTCGATGAGATTTATATATAAACCATAAATCCGGTGGCAGCGTCGGTCTCTGTACCAACTTACGTGTTGAGTCTGTATTGGTCCTATAATGGGTTCTATTGGGAAGACCTGTATACCTGTGTAGTGGGTCGTAACGCATTATCGTTTGTTTTGACGAGGTAGACCAATTTGGATGTTAATTTATTTCCTTCAACAAGTTTTATTTCTAATCTAGGTCGTCTATCATAAAATTTGATAATAATTAAGTGAATTATTCAATACTTCAAGGTTATTTAAACTTCTTGAAATATATCGAGACAAAGGTAACTTCATTTCAAAGTTTGCAACATATGTATAAAAATAGAGTATGGATGGATAGCAAAATTCTAAAGCAATCATACTAATAACCTCGCCATTAAAAAGAAATCGATCGGTATAATTGCTAATTTCACAATAATTCATGTACTTAAGAGCTTTTATACAGATGATTTTATGAATGTTGTAAAGCAATAACGGTAGTAATACCTACTGCAAAATTACATTTTAGTTATAACTAAGCACTTGTGCAATTACATGGGAATGTAAAGATTCGATATAATTTTGTTTTGCACTAAAATCTAACGTTTAAATTCATAATTACAAGACACTATCATGTGTGTAAATGAAATAAGATGAAATGAAATTTTCATTTAACAAATCGCTATATCTGTTCCCTTGTAGCCTTGTACCATGTATGTACAGTTGGTTGTGTTGTTTTAATTTATAAAAAAAACTTTAATTATCTCTAATCCATATTTTAATTTTATAAGTACATTGTTTTATATGATTTATTTATAATGTAATGACGTGACTGTTCCTTAATGTATGTACCAAGAGGTGAAGTTAATGAATACTAAAAACACTGTTGTCTATATTTTAGAAAACCGTGTCTATTTAACATTTGAAATGTTATCTGGATTTTATAATATAATTATATCCTGAAACTTCGGGTTTGGGTTAGGTTAAGTTAGGTTAGGTTGTTATTCACAATATTTCCACGTATCTACGTAATAAATAATTAACGTATACTATCATAGTAAAACATGACTTACATTCTTACAAGCTTTTATACAAATAGTTTTATGGCTGTTGTAAAGCATTAATAGAAATACATTTTAGTAAGGCTTGCGTAATTGTTTGAAGACAGTCAGTAATCTAGACTTAAAATTTATAGTAAAGCGTTTCTCATATTACAAAATTATGACAGAATTGATTAATATTACTCGTATCATCATAGTTATCTATATTTAAGTATGTTCTTTCGAAATTTTTAAACTATTTTGAGATCCTTGAAATCATATTAATTTTATATTTATATGTCATTTTGTTTGAAAAACCAACCCAAGCAAAATATTGCATAATTTGATTTAAACTTGTAGAGTAACGATAAGGTTCCAGCTCATCCTATTTAGAAAAATAATTTGTTAGTTTTCATTTTTCCTATCGTATGTTGCAAGCAAATTTGTTTATAAAGAATATGAATATGATAAGTTGATAAGCAATAAATTAATTATATCATCTTGCGTTAAATAGTACGCTTATATTTGTAGTTTTGTATTTTTATTCTGAGCTTAATCCAGATCTCTGTTCTTTCTCACCTCAACACAATACCTTATTCAATATGTATGATATTAATACAATTTTATACTTATTATGACCTCTCCTGAATTATAGAAGAGCAAGCAAAGATGTGAGTCACACATTGCTTGTGATGCAATACTACGTAACATCTCTATTGTCTAAGGAACCATTCCAAAAATGTACTACGGAATGGAATGCGATTAAAAGATATCCAGTTACATAATGTGTTGATATGTTCATAACCCAAAAGTTTTAAATTACTGACCATCAAAATAAATTGTCTTAACACATTTTGATTTTTTTTGATAGGTACCTACCTATCCTCTGATGTGGTAGGTCCATCTGGAATCTTCAACCTTTTTATTTTTGCATATGGAATGCTGAAAGTTTATAAGCCATCAACACATAAATTCCATTTCAACCGCGTGTTTATAAACATTTAAAAACGTTTAGAAGAAATATAAAATAAAAACCCATTTTAAATGAAAACAATTGTTATACAATAAGTGTTTAGTCAGTGCCAAAACCTTTCTTGTATGAAATAACAAATAAAGAAACGGTTGGTACCTACACTAACCCAATCTTAACATATAACATAAAAAAAAATTAGACTTCAAATCAGTCAATTCCTATCTGCTGACTAGGTTCATTGAGCAAACCTCGGGCTTTCTGTAGCAACTCCAATATGTAGAGTAGTGCGGTATTTAACAACACAACGACCGATTCGCGCGACCACTTTCGTCTAGGCTGCCCGTCGAACGCATTCGTCCGGCCCATGCATTAAAAAGTTAGTAACCATAAATCTACAACCTCCTTGCTTCAATATAGACAATTTAAATAAAAAGTTAATTCGAAATTAGAATAATCCATAGTAACCTTCTTGTTTTAATAACATTCGAATTTCGAAGATTCCCGCGTATCATGATGACGTTAGATAAGCTGTATGGAAATTGTCGCGTTCAATTAGCTTGTGTAGTGAGTGGTGTAAGTTTCTTTTCAATGGATAATTTGTTTGAATTATAGGGTTTCCTTCTGCGGTCGCCTGGGCAGTGGATAACAGTGCAACACCGGATATGAGGACAGACCATTGGCGACAGCCGGAAAAGATGTGGTGACTCCTATGTCAAGTGGCTGTCAACAAGTGTGTTGTGATTTTCGGACATTGTGATTATAGAAAGATGGTTCTCTTGAAGGTAAACAAATAATTATGAGCTTTTTAAATGATAATTTTAGCTTATCAAATATTAAAACTTTTACAATCTAATAAACTTCATTTAATAAGCATCTTTGATTTCAAACTCAAAATAATTTACTTTAAATTAATACCTTGCATAGGTACCTACTTGTTTTAACTAACCAACATACTTTTTACTAATAGTAAATATGTATCTTCAGAAAATAATGATAACAGTTCCCGGAATATTTTAACCATTTAAGAGCCTTGTGACTTTACGAAGTTTTGCGAAATTGGATATTTTATGCACCACGTGACCGGCGCGTCACGCGAATTCTATGAAAAATACTAAATGATCTTGATACTTCGTCGATCTAAAACATACAAATATACTAATAATTATTTTAGATCTGTAGAAAATGGCATCGAATAAATTCCATTTTATTGAGTGGATTTTTTTTCAGTTTCATTCCGAAATAATTATTATATTAATGTTTTTATTTAATTGATAGGTGTTTAATATATTTTCCTAAATTCAAAATGGTGGATATTTTTATTTCAATATTTGAATCAATTATGTTTTATCTTAATAATATCAATATTTATTTTAAATCTGATTGATTATTTGAAATCAATTAAGTAGGTACATAATTTTAAATTAAAACATTCATGATTAATAATTATCTATATAAGAATAAAACTGAAAATAGTCTTATTGAAGTTAAATGTCCTCATTCATCTCATCTTATGGGCTCATTTTTAAACCGATTCTTCTGAAATTTGGTGTGTAGGTTTGTAATTAAATGTTTTTTTTTTGTCGAATGTTGGGACTTTATGTAAGTTCGAAAGTCTAAATTGAACGTACTAAATACAAATTCTAATTATAACAAAACAAATAAATTATATTACCTATATTTAAGTTGCTTGTTTTGTTAGATGGTATATTTGTGTTTGAATAAATAAAAGTTTCGTTAATGAAGGTTTTAATTATGTTTAGGTATTATTTTTGTAGTTTCGAACTTTATATTTATTGGTATCCATTTATCTACATATGTCATACACAGATGTAGAATATCCATTTATCTACATATGTCATCTTGAATAATTCCCATTATATTTTTATTTTGATAAACTATTTATTTTTATTTTATTACGAACTTATTTAAAATATTTAATTTTTATATTAAAAAAAACCAACCCGCACTTGGCCATCGTGGTGAATTAAGGCCTAATCTATCTCGTCAAGAGAGAAGTCCCTATCCCAGCAGTGCGAACGTGAATAGGGGTGTTATTTTATATACAGGGCGTTCCAAAATTATGGGCCATGAAGGGGAAGTACCATATATATCGTTGATAGTGAATTTTGCTCAAAGAAGACTTCATTTTATTTTAAAAAGTAATAATTTAATTAATTAATTTACAAAAAAAATGTTTCATGTTTTTTATTTGATTAAAATAATTAATTTCACGTTGTTCCTTTCTTTTAAAATACTATGTTACTTAAGCAGAGTTATTATTTTTTAGCTATTCTTTCGATTGGTATCATAAAAATAGAGTTTTTTTTTCTACATGTAAGTCGGTTCGATTCCCAGACAAAGCAAGTAATTTTTAGAAAATCTATGAATCCAGAATTACTAACTTTTAAAAATAAAATGAAGTCTTCTTTGAGCAAAATTCACTATCTACGATATTTAAGGTACTTCCCCTCCATGGCCCATAACTTTGGGACGCCCTGTATTTATTAGAAAGGTACAATTATTTAATGTTTACAATAAATAATATATTTATTAGAAAGGTACATTATTTATTGTTTACATATTGGATACTCGGTAAAAATAAGAACAAAAAATTACGGAATATTTTCTTTGTAATAAATATTATGGAAATCTATACTACAATTATCAAGCTGAGGAGATTGCTTGTTTATTTGTTTGAACGTGCTACTCAGGAACCGCGGGTCCGATTTAAAATATGATTTCAGTATTGGATAGTAAAATGATCGAAAAAGGCTATAAAACATAAACTAGTAAATAACGTAAAAACGCAAGCGCAGCTGTCGGCGGGTCGGCAAGTTAGTCATAATCTAAAAAAATCATAGGCATAATTACATTTAGTCGTTGGACGGTTTCACCAAAAAAAGTTGCCTTGTTGTTTTTTAATTAGGATAGATAACTTTAGATATGCAATCCACATCCTACAGCATAACCTCCAAATAAATAAGGTAAAACAAGATGACAATGATGTGGTACAATTCTTAGGCCAGCAACAACAATAATTGAGCGTTATCAATAAAAATAACAATTGATCGTTATCAACGGATCAACTTATGTCGGTCGTAGTATCGCAATAACACATACACGCACACTAACAGCGTTTTTACAGCAATTGACAGTCCCACACACTGACATTTTACGAAATATTTCTATATTTTATTCAAGAACAACCGACATAGGTCCGACCTCGACAAGCGCTCGCGCGGTACTAAATGGAAAAAGCCGGCTGAATGAAAAAACTACTAAATTATGGTAGTTTTATTTTATTCATAAAAAATTACCAAAACCGTTCTACAAATTAAAATTAATATCATAGTTTAAGCAAATGTTGATAAATATTTTGATATAAATATGACGTCCCATTGATTTAGAACTTCGGAGTTATTGAGGTTTGTTTCGAAGCATTTTCGGTCGATATTAAATTCGGTATATCTTTAGAATAAAAGCATTTAACGAAAATGTACTCTACTCTAAATGAAGAATAGGATATACGTAACATAATAAAAAATAGTTTTATCGCCCATATTCATTAGAATCTACAAATTAGAGCTGAGAAAACAGGTCTTCGATCGTTTTTTACGAAACATGTATCCGGAGAATGATTATTACTCAATATATAAACAAGTTATCTAAAATGTTTCTTACTACTTTTGTAGAGGAGAAAACGAACTATTATAAAGATGTAATTGTAATATCAAACAACTAACGCAAACCATAGAATTAGGACGAGAAAACCGAACAATTTCGCGATTTCACGTAATAGGCCTCTTAAATCCACATTCGTGGTAACGTTACCACGAATTAGGTACTTACCTAAGTTATGAAAAACAAATTATTGTCTCGGTGACTGTCAAAGCACAGAATTTTAAACGTTACGGCAAAATTTACTTTGAATAAGACTAGACAAAAAAATATATTATACCCATAAATAAAACTATCAACTTTGTTACAAATTTTAAGTGTATAAAAACAGATTTTTAAGTACGATTTGAAATCCGTTCAACCAATTTTATAATTTAGCAAGCCGGCACGATGTATAATAAAACTCAAATCCATAAATATTGATGACTATCCTTATATTCAATTCCGTGACTTCACCAAATTGAAATCAGCAGTTCTTGGGAAATAAAATACTATTTTAGCTAATAAAATTTGGTCTACTTTCGGAGTTCACAGTAGGTGTGGTTACTACAATGCTATTGTTGTAAACGTGACTAAAATTAACCGATGCCGATGACTCAAATGACTTAAAATAAAGAGCGATATAAATGGTACTAAACTATAAAAATTAAGTAACTTAAGATTTTCAAATAAATAAAGATTGGTGGACATTCAAATTTTCGAAGTTTGGTCAATACTAAAAATAGAGTAGTTAAATAAAAATAATTATTGTGAAAAATCGACATAAGTAGTTGCTTGGTACTGCAAATAGCCCAATAAATTATGCAATCGAATTCAATCCTCAAGTCGGCGATGCATATATCATCGAAATAGAATATAATAAACATTTATGTTGACACATTATATCTAAGTACCTACTCGTGTGCAAAGGGTATCACGATAATAGTCATACAATAAGGTAGGTAGTATTCTTTAGGCAGATTTTCACAGTTGATGCAACGCTCTTTTGGCAATAAAATAAACACATCACGAAGGATTGAGTCATGATATTCTTGGCTGTTACAGTTTGCACGCAATAGAAAAGTCACTGGACCTGTTGTGATATCTTTATACCTTTATTGTTTTGTAAGAGGTGATAAAGAATTTTACAACATTTTGTCTTAAAAGTGTCACATATGCGCTGCGTAATTTGATGTGTGTTAATTATTTAACCGTAAGAAAAACAGATCGAATTGCAGAACATAGGTTTTATGTCGACGACCAACCATATTTTAATTTGTTTCATGAAAAGATTTTATATATTGCTACCGACCTTACCTACCAACATATAATTTAAAGTTACGTGCATAAATATGCCAAACTTAATAAATGAAAGAAGTAATGTTCGCCCCTGAACTCATAAAATCATAAATTAGCTAACATACATAGGTATGCATTTAAATTTGAAATACATAATTATAATTTATTGATTTAACTATAAAGATGAGGCCATTTATCAATTAGTCTAATTTCGAAATCAAGACGATCATCAAGTAAGATTAAGCTTATGTCACTACATAAGTACTACTTGATGTTTAAATTTCTGTGTAAAATTTTACAAAACAAACAGAACAAAGAAGCATCTTACTTAACCGGTACTTAACAAACCAAATTAAAACAAAGATGTGTAATTAAATAGAGTAGCTTTCAACCAAAACAAAATACAACAAATAAAGAAGGTTGATTAGCTTACCTTTTTAAAAAAAAGTTTGGTTTGCTTGGCATTCATTTATGGTCTCAATGATTTCAATACTAACGGAAGCATACTACTATTCATTATAATGTAACTAATTTAATGGAACGGAACGGAATGGAATGAAAAATATGATGCGTATAATACATAGTTATATGCATAATTATTTATATTTTTGAATTTAAAAATAATTCATACCTTGAATCATGGTTGACAGCAAATATAAATTCTTTATGAAAGTTGGTTTAAACTAATCCAAATCCGAAATGAAAAACGAATTATTATCATATCAGTGTGCAGTAATTAAAGTGAAGCATATCATCCACACTTAATTAATTAGCTATTCATAATTATGCGTTCATTACTTATGATTTAATTTAACTCTTGATTGACAGCTTTACGCATGAATGTATAAGCCACGTGTCTAAATATAATGGCAAGAAAATTAGGTATACAATTATATCTTAGCTGGGTGTCTTATAAAAATAATCACAATATTATTTAATAATCCAGTTGAACATTGTTTTAAATACTTTCTAATTTACACAATCCTACTCGTAAAATGTTGCTAATTAATATGCAAAGATGAATGTACGAAACATAATAAGTCCCCAGACAGTGTTGCTCATTTTACATCAAAATCAAATTCATGTTGAAATTAAGCCTACGCAATCATTTTGCACACATAATTTATTGAAATGTATAGGAATCAAAATGATTTATTCCACAATTGCGATATGTAGAGCGATAAATCATAATCATATATTTTATATTATGTGACCGCATGCAACATCAACAGCTAATAAATGAAAGTGCTGGAATTCTTTAACCACATAAATTACCAAGTAAAAGCAAGCACTCCCGTTTCGGAGTACCTTCGTCATGAACCGGTTTCATAATAGGTTCTAGTCTATTTTTTGCCGTTCACCTGTTTGCCGTAATGCGAGCGTAGCGCCTGGTCCACCAACTGGCTAGTGCGTCCACCTCACATCTCACTTTTCCGCTTTTACTTTCAGGTCGCGCCCATTTTCCTCCTCGTTCTGGTCGTGAGAGCAGAAAAGAAAATAGAACTGCAAGACATAGAGGACGACAACCTCAAGAGCGAGAAAGATACCGAATACGAAAAGGACCAACAGTCTCAAATATCTAGCCCTGCTTCTGGGCCCGGGTTTTCATCCCTAGATTTCCTTAAGAATGGGTTCTTCCAATACTTTGATAATCAGGCTCAACCGCCTCAGCAGTCGCGGTACGTCCATCAGTATGCGGTGACGGAGCCACCAGAGCGCCCTCCCGCAGCTACGCCTAAATCAGCATACGGTCCGCCTTCTCATCCACAGTTACAAAACCAGCCTCAACAAGCTATGGTCGGTTACTTATCCAACGTGCCGATGCAAATTTATCTAGTCCCTCAGTATTATAACGAAGCAGAGCAAGGTGCTCAATCACAACAACCCACCCAATACGTGCCGTCCGGAAGCGGTCGCGTGCCCAGCTACCCGACTGCGCCCGAGGCTCTCCAAACGCAGAGCAATTATATCGAAGTTCCGACTTACGTAGCACCGACGCCGAAGACCTACATCCCACAGTACACTCAACCCGTCACTTACGTCAGCATCGCGGCGCCCACGGCCGCGCCGACCATCGCTCCTGTGCTAACTTACCAGTTACCTGTTGTACTCGCTCCTCAAAATATCCCTAAGAATTACTATCCTGCACAATATACTGAAAATAATAGCGTAGACGAAAGCTTCCATGACTCTAAGCAATATTCGCATACCGATGTTTCGTACACCAAATCTCCAGCCAACGATTTCCGTTACTACAGTAACAGACCTCCTTCCCGAGATGAATTGAGACATAGCCATATATCGGAACTACCGCACCCAAATTCACTTCTTCTTAAACCTTCTCCACCGCACTTATCCCATATACCCAAAGCTTTACCAATGCATAGGCCGTCAATTAAGCCGTATGGACCAGGCCCGGCTCATTCACCCTTCCCGAGACCAAGTGAGCCTTACGGACCTCCTTCTCCATACAAAAGACGACCAATCTCCTTGCTGGACTCATATGTACCTTCCAGCCTTCAAATAGAATATATGAAAAGAGGTTTTACTAACGATCCTCTTGTAGCCTATGAGGCTTTATCGACTGGCCGTCATTTTAGCCCACATCATGGCTCAGCTCCTAGAAACTACGAACGAGGCTTTTTACCAAATCAAATGTACCATACGGCCCACGGCGGAGTAACGTTCGGTCATTACAAAAGAACACCTAAAATTGATAAGGTTTCTCAATAATAGATCTTACCTAACAATTAAACTATTAATACTCAAAATACCTAAAAAGACTTTTCAAAATGATAAAACCTTTATGAGTTTGTGGAAGTCTTTTAGCTTTGTACCTTTTTTTAATTTTTAAGTTAATACAAAGAATGACTTGCCTACATTGTACCTTTTTGCCCTAGATCGTAGACTTTTATGGCGGAGTAACGTTCGGTCATTACAAAAGAACACCTAAAATTGATAAGGTTTCTCAATAATAGATCTTACCTAACAATTAAACTATTAATACTCAAAATACCTAAAAAGACTTTTCAAAATGATAAAACCTTTATGAGTCTATGGAAGTCTTTTAGCTTTGTACCTTTTTTTTAATTTTTAAGTTAATACAAAGAATGACTTGCCTACATTGTACCTTTTTGCCCTAGATCGTAGACTTTTATAAGGTCAGTACTATTGACATTATTATTTACTAATTAGTTGTAAGTAAATTATACATACTTTTAATACATAAATAAGTTTTGTTTTATTAACCCCAGAGGTAATATAAGATAAGTCAGATGCATCTCTAGCCATGTAGAAATGTTTTTAGATAAATTAGATTTACTCAGGACCACTATTGTCTAAGCTTAGGAGGCCTTATCTAGATAAAGAGAAAGTTCTTAAATTCGCAGTGTTTGGACGAGGGCACAGAACATATAATTGTACAACATAGAACATAGAGTTAAAAATATCTAGGACTTGAGCAGTTCTTAAAAAAAATATTTTCTGAGTAAAGAAATCACAAGTGGTTTAGTTAATTTTAAAACGATGGTCATACTTTTACTATAAAAATAATAAATCAATTTTTATTGTTGCCTTTGTTTTTTCAATGAGTTATTTTTTCATTAGAATATTATTATTCTAATTTAGGAGCATATTGTTTACTTTGATCACTTTAGGTCCCAGAATAGCTTATTAGCTCCCTAAGGTGCAAACTAGGAAATTTAAGCATTAAAATAGGATGCAGTCTTTTCGACACAAATGCCTATGGGATGTTTAGTTTTCTGTTATGTATAGGAATGTAGAAAAATGCTTCTTTAAAGCTTAATTTATGTCAAAGATTTAATAGGAACACAAGTCAATACTTTATAAGAAAAGTGACTGAAAACTAAAAGGTTTGTTCTTCCTCTTGAAGTAGGTATAGATCCTTAAAACACTGAATTATAACATTTAGTGTTTAAACAACCAGGAAAACAGAAAAAGCGAATATTTTTCAATACGACAATTCTTAGACTTGTGAACATAGTTTAACCAATTAAGATCTCTAGTATGCGGGCTAAACATATTTTTTAAGCGCTCTAAATAGAAAAGTTATTTAAGAACTTGACGACGGTCATTCCTTATGTGTACCTTATTTTTTTTCAATTAGCTATTAGTGTCCAACTCCTAGGCAAAGTTGTACAGGATAATTATGAATAAAAATATAGACATCAATATCGTTGTACAGAATTAGGCAACTTTATTCTCCAAAGAGGATGAGATGTCTGGTGCTCAGATCTTCCTCCACAGTTTGACCTCAATCCGTTGCATATTTTAGAAAAAGATAATTATAATAATAAGATAAATAATGAGTATGGCAGTAAGGTACCATCGTGCTACAAGGGTCACTTTTGTATAAAGTTGAATGAAATGAAATGGAGTTGAACAAATATTCTGAGAAAATGGTAAGAAGTAATGAAAGATCGATATTCAGGACTATGGTAAATCCTAAAGCTTCAAAAGTCAACGATGGCACGAGTCAACGAGGCACCTAATCATTTTTTAATAATTTTAAGAGCGAGCCAGCAGTGAAAATCTGCTGAACTCAAATTTACCAAATTCACTCATGGCTTCGCCTTAAAATGAAATCAATTGGCAAGAATCTGGCATTTCTGTTTTTATTATTAATATACTACGAGTAAGTAAACATAATATCATAAACAAAATACTATTTTACTTAAAGTATCTAGTTATATCCAAAAGTGGCGCCATCTGTATTGTTTGCGGAAAACTACTTGCAACTGTACCTAGCTACTAATAAACCACTACAACACTACTATATACAGTGAAAGGAGAAAGAAGTGTTTCTACGGATTTATCTATGCTTTCTAAGGTAGTAAGCTCATTGGTAGTCTACAAAGTACTTGCATGATAGACTAGATGGCAGCACTTAGGATAACGGATGAATGTTTTTGATTCAACCATTCACACTAAACATTTTTTTATATTGGTGATCTAAAGTACCATATAGTTCAAATAGAGGGCCTTACTTGTACAAGTTATGCTAGAAACTGGGACATATGCCTATTAGTGGCATTTTAGTGCACTAAATGAGCATGAAATCAAATCTACGTGAAATTTCAAGAGCGTTTCTTTCACGCATATGCAGACAAAAAATGACGTAACTGTGAATGTAGTGTGAAGAATTCATCTTTCGTGCGACAAAGAAAAGTGAAACTGGGTGGATAATAGAATTATTACTGCTGAATTAAGCATTGTTCAGTTTTACTGCTTATTTGCAGCGAGGTGTATCTTGAACTGTTTTAGCAATATCTAGTTTCTTCACTTTTGTTAATACATTTATGCATTGCAGAAGTATTTATAGTTGGATTTGCCCTATTGGCAAATTCAACACATTTCCATAACATTTTATAGAAATGTATTGTCATAAAGAACACTGTTATCTTGAAATATCATATTGGTCCTTATTAAAGTAAGTATGTGGTACATATTAAGCTAGCATATTATGATTCATAATAATAACGTAGTTAATTGAAAACAAAGTAACCTATTTTTTAAATAGTATTGGATCAGTACCAAACTTTACTTAATCACATCTTATTTAAAAATGGTAAGAAGTCAGTTACAATAATCTCTATTGTGAAAACTGGGCTCGCCAACAAAAGATTTCAACGCGCTCGCCCACCCAGCGTCATCCATCTAAAAACTATGTATGATGGATGAAATTAAATTATCTGGTATTTAAGTTTTAATTTATGTTCGTGAGAGAAAATAAATACATTTTTATTTAATTATTTAATTTTTTTAGTTAGGTATTAATGAACATACATCGTATGTACCTACATGAGAAATCTTTATCTTGGTCAAATGCTAGGACTGGGTTGATAATAGATATGTTTATGGCAAGCAACGAGTACTATTGGTATTATAGCAATTGCCTGTATAAATGTAGATAAGAAACTAATGAATGTTACACGTTGAAATGCATGCTTTGAACTTATCTGTATAAATTAACTTAACTTAACATTAATATGGAAAAATAAATTACGGTCGATCTGAGTTCGGGAAGTGGGAGGGGGTGGGCTTTTAAGGGGAGAAAATGGTTTATCTCGATTTGCGGTGAAACTACAAGTCCTATGAAAAAAAGTTATATGGCAAAGTTGTAGGTAATAAAACGATCTACAACTTTTAATTCACAACTTTTTTACATAACGTCAAATGTATGTGAAAAATTCAAATAACTAAGTTTTTGGTTTCTTCTTTTTTTCTTCTTTTTCTATCTTTTTCAAAAACATTTTATTTTCTACGAAATTTGGTGAAAACTTACCTATTTATGTCCCAAATCCACTATAATTTATTTGATTAAAAATATTAATTTTTTCACCTTATTTTGACTTAATTACTAAAAAAATAGACCAATTTTCAATCGAAAATTACACGTTGAAATGCATGCTTTGAACTTATCTGTATAAATTAACTTAACTTAACATTAATATGGTTTTAAACCATATCTTTCTTAAAGTTATTTAACTTTTCAATTAATATAGTAACAAGTAAGAGTCATGTTGGCTATGTAGGAGCACACTCGACTTTCATTCCGAAGGTAGGTTCAAAACGTGCATAGCACCTCTGGATTTTTCACCCTAAAAAAAACTATTTCCGCCTTAAAACACGTGATAAAATGGTGATAGCAAACATCGTAAAGAAACCGGCATGTTCTGAGAAATTTGAAAAGTTTGAAAGAAGTGGTGTCCTTCACCAACCCGCACTTGGCCGGCGTGGTGAATAAGGACAAATCTCTCTCGTCATGTAAGAAATCCCTGTGCCCCAGCAGTGGGAATGTTAATACGGGTAATGATGATTATAAATCACTAAAGAGTAGGCGCCACATGTTCAACCAGCATGTAATTATATATTATGCGTGTTGTTTACAATGTTAATAGTGTCTGATGTTGCTATCGTCCCGACGTATCATACATAATGCAAGATCAATGCAAGGTTCTTACACCGGCTTGTGAACGATATGAGACTTTTCATCCGCGAAAAGTGAAAACCTCTAGAAAAGGAGCTGTGTCGTGAAAATCCATAATATAGGTAACGTGTCTTAATTAGATTCTTGTAACTATATCATGGTTTGAGATTATTAAGGATGTGTGTAGTTGTACGACTCAGTGTGTGTCAGATCTGTGAAAACTATATTGATCAGTTGGATTTCTGAATTAAAAAACTGAATTACTTTCACCGACATTTTAAAAACTAAAATGTTGCTTGTACCTATATATAGCACCTCACTATTTTTTGAGAGAATATTAAGTACCTATAACTTTTTAAACTATCATGGTTTTAAACAATATAAGAACACGAAACGGGATTTTTAATTAAAAATATTTTATAATATCTCTACCAATTTTCAGCCAAATCGATTCAGCCGTTTTTGAGTTATAAATAGTGTTACTAACACGACTTTTAAATATATATATACATTTATTATTCAAGTATGTTCTAGAACGACTACGCACCTATTATATAAAATCACTAGCTGTCCCCGCGAACTTCGTCTCGCCATATACTTTTATTTGCAACTATTTCCATACTAAATTTTATCCAAATAGAATTTTCCCGCGTATGTATTTTTCCGCGGTAAAAAGTAGCCTATGTTCTGTCTCAGGGACTAAAGATGTGCCAAATTTCATCAAAATCGGTTGAGAGGTTTAAGCGGGAAAGCGTAACAGACAGACAGACGGACGGACAGACAGACAGACAGACAGACAGACAGAGTTACGCATTTATAATATTAGTTAGGATTATTACATAACATTGACTCCCCCCCCCCCCTCCCGTACCCCAGTGATGCTTACATGGAGCCTACATCGCATGCTGGCTAGCTGAGCGCGGTGAGCGACAACCTCGAGACTTTTTTCTAATACTTGCATTTTTAAACTCGTGATATCTTCCGAATGAAATGTCCGAATTGAATAATTTAAAAAGTTTTATAGAGATATTGAAATATTCGTAATTAACATGTAATTTATTTTGATAATGTTTTATTTGAAAATACAAATATAGAGCTTTTCCTAGCGGCGGCATTTCAATTAATTATATTGAAAATTAAAACACTTATTGTGACATAACTATAATAGTTAGATATATGCTGTCGCGACATTTTTTGTAGATATTAATGTGTTCTACAAAATTGTAGTACATTGTAAATTTCTAAAATAAATACTTTTCGCAGCGCATGCGATATAAGGATTTTTTTTTACATCTTGGGTTACATATTTGGGTTTTCCGTACGGATCCCTAATTTTTTGAAAATGTAATATAGCCTATAACCTTCCTCGATAAATGGACTATCCAACACTGAAAGAATTTTTTAAATCGGACCAGCGGTTCCTGAGATTAGCGCGTTCAAACAAACAAACAAACAAACAATCAAACTCTTCCGCTTTATAATATTAGTATAGATTACAAAATGGCGATCTTTAAACCCACATACAAGTATTACTGACAATAAGCAAGAAGTTTGACAAATTGTAAATAAAATGTAAATTACCTGTGAAATGGGCTCAAGAGGTCATAATATCTTGAAATGTGTAGGTGTGAAGTAAAATATATAGTACCTTCTGTAGTTCTTATATCATCAACTATTGATACGGTTAAATGCAAAGTCGTTTAACTTTAACACACTGGTTTACTTTACGTAAATAGTGAAGGGAGGAGTAAGGAAACGAACGTTTGGCATATATTGCTATTTTATCATTAGTGTGATAAATTAACAGAAGTGTGATACTTACTAATCTTTGTATACGTTGAGTCAACGTAATTAAAATAAATACGCTTATTTGCATATATTATTTTAATGTATGTTGTATTCATTGTATCAGTTATGTTACAAATAGTACAAATAGCTATGTTACAAATAGTATATAATTCAGGTAATTCAGGTAACAAATAGTATATAACTAATGGATTTTTACATTCTCTGAGAGAGATTAGGATTTAATTCACCACGCCGGCTAAATGCGGGTTGGTGAATGACACACGTCCTTCAAACTTTTAAGTACTTAGAACATTCCGATTTCCTCACGATGTTTGCCTTCACCGTTAGAGGACGTGTTAATAAAGCGCACGGCGGGTTTTGAACCTACCACCTTTGGAATAAAGGTTGAGTGTCATCCCACTTAGCCAACATGGCTCAGTAAATATGAAATGCGCTATGCATAATATGCATATAACTACAGTATTTACCTTTTTAAAATTAGCGTCTCACAATCATGTCTATTGAAAGTTTGAAACTCCATTGCCCGTAAAATAAGATGCAAGTTACAAATTCAGTGCTTTTCTGGGATATTGTAAAATATGCCCTCAATGTTTTGAAATTTCTCTTTTGGTGACCGCGCGTTCCCGTGCATATAGTTTCGCTACTTTAGTACCTCTTCTTACTACATTATGTATATTTGTTGTTTTGTTATGAAGATACATTCATGGCAATAGTCAGCATATATTAAGACGTATTTTTGACATCGTCACCAAAGCGTATAAGTAAAAATGCAATTAAAGCATTTAAATTTTAGTAAATATATATTTTTGTAGAAGTCATTTTCATCAGTAAAAAGTTGACAAACCATGTCAAGCGTTCAATAAGCTTTTAGTCTTACAAATAATGTTAATATACGCAAATAGGTGCTACTTAATATCTGTCAAGTCATGATATTGCTTAAGCTTAGACCCAAGTTCAAGATGCATAAAATAAATCTATACCTACATATTACTTTGTACGCCATATGAATATTGGCTCAGTTCATAATACTTTTGAGGAACTAAAAATACAACATCTTGTTATCAAATGATTTTATTCAATAAATAATAATTAATAATTAAGCATTAGAATAAGGCGAACCTGTGTTTCAATAATTTGCTTTAATGATTTGACACTGGATATTTTATTTTATGGAAATAGTCACTTAATGGTCTGCTCAATAAGTAAACGTAAATTACTATACAAATTCATATACGGGTTCATATACTGGGCACGTGTTTCATCAAGAAAACTCATTATAAGTTATGGGGAACTCAAATGTATAATTCGATCATCCAATTTTGTTTTAACTCAATCTTCCAATGCAATATTTATAGATATAAGACTACTCTAAATCCTCTTTTACATTGCATAAGTTCCTCTATTATTGCACCTGTGCCTATTGTTGGCATGCAAAAGGTATAATTACGACTTATTGGTTCATTTTGATAACATCTATTAAAGAATACGTCCATGGATCTATGTGTATTAGAGATGGGGCCAATCACAATGGGTACTAAAGACATTGCATTTTTTATCACGACACATAAATAGTATGTGTGGCATATTTCATAATCGTAACCAATATTAAGGATATTGGTTACGATTATGAAATATGCCACCTTATCTTGATGTTGAAAGATTTGGTATAAACCCACCATTTCGAGATGGGTTTATGTACGCAGTAAGTTACACTGAACGTATATTATATCAATTCCTAAACTGGTTTGACAACATCCGCAGGTAGAGCTGTAGTGGTACTATTTTTAGCCGGCACCATACGACACAACATTATAGTTTACTTATAAATAATAAACATGGTAATAAATAGGTAATACATAATCAGGTGATGCCAATAGGCCTATATACGTAACTTTAAATCGTCGGCCGTTAAAAGTGAATGATGTAAAAGCTATTGGAAAACTGATATGAAGGATATGTATAAAGCGTAAGCCATAAAATATTTCGCTTATATAACCGGTTAATAAATAAATAAATAATAAAAATAAATAAAATGTTTATTTAGTCATCTTACAAAACATAACATACTTAACTACGAGTACTTACTTACTAATCTCTCGTAGGTATACACTACCTACTTAAATTAAATACAGAAGATCATTTAGTAATTAATGTATTAAGTAAATGAACATATTAAATTATTCCAATTTTGAAGCAAAACACTAAATTAAACACAATTAATACTCCGTATTGATTCTACACAAAAAAAAAGAAAAATAATTGAGGTAGTTTAGTCAGTATGCAGTTTAAAAATTCATTATCACCCGTGCTAGTGTAACACTGTGTTACGGCGTGATACTGAGTTCTCGTCCCTTGCAATAAGACTTATTTTACAAGCTTAACTCAATGCTAAATCGTAATCGTAAACAAGTAGTAGTATAATGTATAAGCTGACGAAACAGACAAATTAGTATCAAGACTTATTTGCTATTTATTAACTAAACTTAAAATTAGTAAGTAACAATGTAATAATATTTTACTATATCTAAGTTAAGTCTAAGTGTTATATATATATATAGAATGTTATTTTACTATATAGCTTTACGCCCCGCGGCTTTTCCCGCGCTATATTAGTAGCTTGTCCTTCTCCTGCTTTGTTTGTCCATATCAGTTCAGCCTTTCTTAGTTATAAATAGAATAACTAACAAGACTATCTTTTATTTATCGATTTCTTCAAAAGTTCAAATTTATTGCGACCATATGTGGTAGTTACTTGCTAAATAGTTTCTCACATAGCTACAACTCTACTCACCATTGAATAGTTCATTAAAATTGCCTCATATTATCATTTGTCTTTGAAATAGATCAGTGGTGATGCAACGAAGAGTTAGGTGCTACTTCAATGTATTATGCAAAAGCTTAGGATGTAGATACAGATTAATGATTGGGATTTATGTAATTGTAGAGGAAGCTTTATCGTAAGCCTATCATTTCGAAGTGTTGATTTTTTTAAATGTTTATTACTGAAAGTAACTGTATATTAGTGTTTATAATATATTTAGTAGTTATGATAATATTTTCTATGCCTAACTTAAAAGTCGAGGTCCTCCTAATCTAGGGTTGACATAAAACTACAGTGTAATCTTTAAAACAGAGAAGAATATTGAATAAGCTTCTCAACATAAGCGCTTATCCTAAGGTTAATTTGATTTGAATTTTGGAACTTGTATTTTATTTGCTTTACCCTCTTTTTATAGGATATATGGACTTCCTCTGTGGCGCAGCATGCGAAGGCCCGTCTAGGACGCAAGAGGTTGCGTGTTTGATTTTCGCCCCAGGACCAAAATTTGTACGATCTGCAAATATTTGGTACAGGTTTTTTGGGTGTTAACAGAATATTCATCTATATACTTATATCAGTAATCTAGCACCCGTAACACAAACTTAGAGCCTTATTACTTTAGGGCTAGATATTTATGTTTATAAAATAAAATTGTGCGCTTCATCTGCCCTAGTTCTACTCATCATACTTATCTTGTTTTGTTTGTTTTCGATTACAAGAAACAAGATCATTCGATAATATTTCGATTCATTGATTCGATTCGCGTGAAGTGTGCCAATCTCATTACCAATTCATCATCTGTTACTTTAATTGAGTGTTTATGTTTTTTTGTTCTCATCAGTCTCGCAACAACCGTGACCTCAAACCGTTCATCATGCTGTTTTTTATTTCTATTATTTAGATAAATTTTGTAATTTGATACCTTATAATGTAAGTAGGTAGGTACCTTGTATATGCTTTCTAGTATTTAGACTATTATTAAAAAAAAAAACAATTACACAGATTCAGATTAGATGTTCATCTCTATATTTAGGTAACTATAAAAATCCATAACGATTAACGTCTATGTTTCCAGCCCGGGACAAAAATGTTTTTCTCTGAAAATTTTAAATCCGATTTTTTTCTGAGTTGTGTGTTTACAAAAATGATGCTATGTGAATTGTCCAGCAATATTTACATCACTAATATCCAAAAATCTTAATTCTTAAACTTTAACCTCTTTATTACAAGCTATGTTTCTCACCGAGTTCTTTATGTAGCAATTTCCTGTATTTACACGATAAACTCGTCAATTTAAAAGATAACTTAAACTTTATCTTTCAACGAAACAGCACAATCTTAAACAATTATTAAAGTAAAATGTTTTCTTGCAAATGAATTAATCTATCCGATTTACAAAAGCAATTAAAAACGTTTATGCAACTCATAATTAGCGGAAATAGCTGTCTCTTTTCGTTCGCGAACTATTTAAGATTATTTTACACTAGGGAGAAATTGATTACCTAGGAACATTAATTAAAATTTTTAATAACAAAATTATAATTAGTTGTTTTTCTTCAAGCTATCTTAGTGTTTATTATATTTTATTACCGAAAAATATTGTTTATTCATTACCTAATAACGAAATAGTACCTACTACAGCTAATTAGCAAATTTAACTTTTAAATATAAATTCGTGTAAACCTAAGCAATAACGTGAACGAATGAACGTCTGAACGAATTGGATACTTCATTCGTTCTTTCAACCTATGTGCAAGCACCGCTAGACAAGTTAAATGGCTGTTCCCGCAATTGTTTCCAAATTTACATTAGAGTGAGTATGTAACGGCGCGGTTACGTGACGAGATGGAAGATCATCTGCATCTCGGCGTCAGGTGGAGGAATTAGGGTCGCGCAAATTGAGCGGAAATTCCGCGTAGACAAATGTCTATGGCTTTCTGCTTGATAAAAACTATGTGCTAAATCTTTGATGTGTTTTATGCATGAAGTTTAAGTAATTAATTAGATAATTTAGTAAAAATATCTAAATTATTTTGTGCCGTGTTGGCTAAGTGGGAGCACACCCGACTTTCATTCCGAAGGTCGTGGGTTCAAACCCCGCCGCGCACCTCTGATTTTTCTTCTTGGAAAATTATGTGTGCTTTAAAAAACACGTGCTCTAACGGTGAAGGCAAACATCGTGAGGAAACCGGCATGTTCTGAGAACTTTTCAAAGTTTGAAGAACATGTGTCATTCACCAACCCGCACTTGGCCAGCGTGGTGAATTAAGGCCTAATCTCTCTCGCCAAGAGAGAAGTCCCTGTGTCCCAGCAGTGGGAACGTGAATAGGGGTGTTATGGATCTAAATTATTGGACGTTTGAAAATACTTGTACAGTGTAGATGTGGTGCGATTGTCTTTGTAAATAATTATTTGTACTCCTTTTTATCAATTTTTTTAAATACTTACCTATTTTCAACAGAATTACAGTCAAAATATCAAAAAAATTATAAAAACACAACGTAACTTTGGTCCTCGAGTGGGAGTCGAACCCACACCTTCCACTTTAGTCTTGACTGCGCTAGACCACCACGCTATCGAGGATTACGTTAAGGACTCGAATTAATTCTGTACGAGTGTGGCGTGTTATAAGTATAGCAATATCAATTCTATCTACTGAAACTTTGAATAAACTAATAGAAATATAGATACCTACAGGAAGGAAACGCGCAATTAAATATGTAATTCTGATCGCGCAATGTTCGTTGCGATTTATGAAGCTCAAGCGAAAGTTATTGGTTAATATAGGTTTATTTCTCCAACAGAATATATCCAATCCTATTTGTGTTTAGTTTCAGTTACTAAGGGTCACACGGTCACGGTTATAACATAATAGTTCTATTTCAAAGTAATTGTCTTCGTAACAATTTATTGATTTTTATCTTCAATGTATTTGACGGTTTTGTAATAAAATGTCTTCTAAAATTGCTTTTTATTTTGGTTGAGAATGGATATATACTTATAAACAAATGTTTTGTTTCAAGTGCTACTTAGAATCTAGGTTGCTCAATCTAGGCTCATAGATTTTAGACCTAGATGTATTAAGTAGATGTCGACTTTCCCAGTTTCTCTCTTTTAAACAAACGACGGGAGATTTATGGTTATATTATAACAATAACCATAGATATAGGTGTGTCTTTGTTAAATTTACAATCCTTCATTTTTGCTATAAATATCTACTTATAAGAAGTAAAAGTAAAGTAAAGTAAGTAATATTGAGTTCGATTATAATTGATATACGTAGGTAAAGCTTCCGAAGTTATACTTGCAGCTGTTTTCCGATTAATTCATGTTTTTTGAATTGTTATTTTACCATATTCAACTTTTTTGAACGGTCTATCCATACTAATTCCAAATATTATTGACATTTTATTTTCAGGGAATGTGAACACATCTCCGTTGGTCCACACTTGGTCACTGAATGCAGCAGTTGTGATATATTTCCTCAATTTATTCTCACTGACTTGTTAAATGATATGAAACTCTTTGCGTGGATTCGCGGAAACGCGATCATTTCAATGGCCGTAAGTCTCGCTCTAATACTATTTGAATATAACACCTCATTATTATTAAAAATACCTCATAAAAATTGTATCATGTATTTTGAAATAATGTTTCTATTTATATCGTTATACAGGATGATGTTCAATATAAGATTGCGTAGTTATCTACGCATCATCTTATTTGTTCATGTACATAGGTACTGCTTATTGGATTGTTTTTTTTTGTGGTAAGGTTGAATATTAAGAAAATATACTATAATAGTTTATTAAATATTGCTGGAAAATTCACATTGCAACATGTTGTTTTACAAGCACAAGATCATAAAAATATATTTTGTCGTACATAGAAAACACCCAAAATACGTTCAAATATTTGTCCCAAAACGGCAATCAAACCCGCAACCTCTAGCGCCGTAGGCCAACCTTTGCCCACTGCATAACAGAGGTCGTCAAAATAATGTATCCATGATACTATTATTTATAGTAAATATAATTCTTGGAAGTTTTAAGAATTTAAGTCTTGGAAGTGCTGTGTAGTTTTGTTAAATACTGTTGTTTTGAATTTAAAATATCGTCCTTTTATCGGCTTTTCTTATCCAATTTGAATCGTGATTTTTAAGTAGATAAAGATTAATTTCTATGCAAGTAGGTCAATTAGATTTAGTTTTATTTTACTTACCTATTTATTTTGTTTAAGTAATGATATTATGAAATAAAAGATTATACAGCCTTTAACGAGCAGCTTTCATTTGCATACATTATAATAATCAAAAATGAGAATGAGTAATAGTTTATTATAATAATTTTAATCCAACAATTAAAATATATATTTTTATTGCTGATCATGGAAAATATACTTTCCATCCTGTGAATGTTCGAAAGACAACTAACAGTTTATAACTTATTATGGTATCTTATTAATGGTGTACAATAAAGTAATTCTATCTTTTATATATCCATCCTCGAAAGTTTTGGAATACTAGATTAATATTGTACTTTTATACATCTATCCTTATCCTCACAAGTTTTTAAGGCACGTTTTTAATATTGTATAAACTTTATTATTGTAAAATATAATTCAATAGGTACTTTTTAAGGAGCAGGTTATAAAGACATCATGTCATGTCGTTCTAAATCAATGAATGAAGAAGAAAATAAATACATTGTTATAAAGCAAGCTTTGGATTTAATTACTTAAAATTTTTATCTATATTTAATAGTATATTATATCATAGGGATAATAAAACAAATGAGTAAATTAAAATTTATAAATTTAAATTATTATAAATAATATATGCCGCCAGCATTCTGGGCACTTTACCATTATAGTGTCGGATTAGAATTTTTTTACTTTCTGTAAATACCTTTATTGATTGTAATAAATAAACATTATTTATGTAAACTAATATTTTAACATCCTAGGTATCACCTAAATACATATATCAAAGAAATCTATTGTTGATGTTTGGCTATTTGCCAAGCTACTATATTAATAGTGTACGGAGATTTCGGCAAATGTTCTGCAATGTCTGAATGTAAATAAACAACGAAAGTGGCACCGACTCTGCGGTCCACACGCTTATTAACGCTACAGCAAATATATTGCATCAAATATGCGATATTCTCCGGGAATAAGTTTGTTTATATTGAGGGGAAATAATCTGTGATAGATATATTATTTAGATTATGATATCTTTATATTATTTAATACATAATTATGACGTTTAATTAAGACGTTTATTTCTCCGGATTTTTTTTATTAATGATTCTTCTGGCACTCCCGAGGCTACCAGCAGTTCAAACAAAAAAGCACCATTTCACGCTGCATTCTGCAAATAGCCGTGTGAAAGTAGCAAAAACCCAAAAACATATCGATCCAATCGATATACGGAGAGAAAGCTCTGTCTTTTTAACCGTGCGACACCAAGTCACCTCAGAGTCGAGTCGCGGGGCATTCGGTCAAGCGAAGAGCCCAGAGCATCTTGTGAGAACGTTTCCTTGGTATAAAAGAACGTAACAAAGTGCTTCACCGAACCATTGCTCTGCACATACCCGCTATAAGTACACCAAGGTACCTGCGTGTGTTTTATAAATAAATTATGCTTTAGTCACGTGGTATAAGTCATATTTCGTGCCGCGAACACGTGTGTGAAGTGTTGTGAGTGTAGTTTGATCGATTTGTTTTCTTTTGGCAGGAGGAGTTACGGGCTAAGATGCGGTTGTTTACTCTGGTAACTGTCCTATTTATAAGATACTTACCTTTCTTCTATAATTAGTCTATGCTTAATACTAAACTAGTTAAACGAGAAACGGCTTTCTAGTTGATTAAAGCGCAATTAAATAACTTCATATATAAATTAGAAAAAAAATTAGGCTACTGAAATATTTATTTTTACTAAGTACTAAAGAACTAATTAATTTGATGATGACATTGTTATATTAATTTTAAGTAATTGTGTTTAAATAGTTTAACAGTATCTACATTTGTCGTAAGTTAGTTTTTTTAATTTGTTTACCATTCAGTTTCATACAGAGTTTTATTAAAATCACACTCTTAGAATCTAATTATTAATTTAATCCAATAGTTAAATTAATAATTAGAGTTCTATAACAAGTTTATTATGTTTTAAGTAGGTAATAGCACTACCGATTGCTTATATAAATTGCGTTTTAACTCTCATTAATTATTGGTTTAATTATTTATTAGTATAAGCCTACATAATTTAAAAAAACAGATAATTTATTTTAAATTATTTGACACGGAATAAAATAATATATTAATGTTATCATCTTAAAATATACCCACACCTTAGAACGGGCATAATAATCATAATAAGAACCAAGTACATTTCTGTTGTAGATATTTCTCCATACATTCTTGCATAAATTAAGTTATGCAACACAATTTCTTTTGCATAATTCATGACATTTTCACGAAATTTCCAACACAACAGCAAATTAAAGAGTAGGACAGTGACCTTCGATTATGTAATATATATATATATATAAATAACTAGCTAAAACATTTCATTGAATATATTTTAATAGATTTGACTAATGATGCAGCCTAGTTAGTTAAATTATGGTAAAGTTACGATAACTGTGGTTTTATAGGATTTTAAACTGTAGGTAATGGAATTTCTTGCAGATAAACCTTTGATATATGGTCAAACTTTCTAGAAGATAAGGAACTTAGTTTTATGACTTATCTATAAAATGGTAATTTTGTTTCTGATTAGGTCAAATATTTAGTAACTGTGGCTTAATTGGGTTCATATTAAATTTAAACTTTTTACAATATTCCAATACTATCCTTGCAATTTATTTGTTTAACGTTTCTAATGGTGTATCATCATTTGTCATAAGTCATGTGGTACCTAGGTAGGCCTTAAAAATTACAGCAAGGCTTAATAATAAACCTAAAAAAAAAGTAAATGAAGTAGGTAAATTATATCCGGAACGGATTTCGAAAAAATTATACGCGATAAGACTTCTCTTTCTGCGTGTAATTTATTTATTCAAGAACAAAGTCGCTCATACCGACTTAGCCTCGCCCAGTCAAAAGTCTCAAACACAATCTAGGAAGTCAAAATTGTACTAACTTCTTTGTGAAATAATACAGACGTAACGTAAAGACGTGATTTTTCAAAATTTATTCTCTGAATGTATGAATACATTATGCAAATTACATGAATCTGTAAAAAAACTATGGACTGAACGTTAATGTGAACCACGTAAATGAAAATAAAAACTCATCATGAAAATAATAAAATGTAAATTTTTGTTTGTACATTGACATAGATTGCTATAGATTGACAATTATACAAAGATTCATAAATCAATAATATTGACAATTAGAATTTTTTTAATATTAAGAGATATTTGATAAAAACTTATTTACGCGGCAAATATTTTAAACACGGCCGAAAACTCATAATTGATTGATGGAAAGGATCTTTTTAAAATAACATGACCTTCAATAAAGATTTAAAAATAGAACTAAATAAAGCTAATTTCTAGAGCAAATTAGCGTACAATATTTAAACGCATTCGTCATAAAGGAAACAAGCCAACCGTATTAACCACGGAGGTTAATACCTCCATGGTATTAACCAGTACTTTCTATGTCATCGAATGACAGATGCCGTAATGCAGTAAGTAGCACAAGGTCACGGCTATTGAAGATTACTTTTCGTATTCGATTTCATCTTCCGTAGATCCAGAGATTAGCGCGTAAACAAACAAATATTTTTTTAGTTAAATATTACAACGTTATATTAATAATAAATCTGTTAGGGTCGGTCATGGAGTAAGTTAGTTTGTTTTCAGAGATATGATAAAAAATTTTTTTTTTAAATATGATACTGAAACTAGTTTGACGATTTTTAGATTTTTTCCGTATGTATGTTCTTCTATCTTAAAATATCCTTACTCTATACTAATATTTTCTGAGAGCTTGTTTGATTGAACGTGTTAGTTATGCACAATACAGTGTCATAATAATAATACTCTGGGTAACTCATTTATTAATAATAAAGGATATAAGCCACTTTAAAAAACTTTATAACACGAGCAAAGCCGCGTGACAGGTAATACCAACTCATCCTCTTAAAGTCAGTGAACAGAACATGTCAGCAGGTTTGATTTCAATCTACTTACAAAGTTTAGTAGAGCAATTTAGTTAAGTATCCGGTAGTGGATATTGCGGCCGGAATTAAGAGCACGAGTAAATTCGCAAGTAATTAGAATAAATTAGGCATAACTTATACAGTATGCTCTTACGTAATGTATCTAGTGAGATTACGTTGTGAAATGACATTATACGAGTAACCCAGTCATGGAAACACACGGTTAACAGTGATTATTCACACAACATTAATTTTTGAGCCGTGTTGGCTCAGTGGGACAGCACTGAAGGTTCACAACGTACCTCTGGATTTTTTGTTTGAAGGACATGATGTGCCGTTCACCTACCCGCACTTGGCCAGCGTGAATTAAGGCTTGATCTCTCTTGTTCATAGAGAAGTTTCTGTGTCCCAGCAGTGGGAACGTGAATAATTAAAAAAATGGTTATCATGGAAACGTCATATTTCTAGGCACAAGTCTTACCGATTATATAATGTGACTCTCCTTACCTACTTTCATCTTGCCAACCTTGTAATGATTCCTATTTCTAGATGCAAATGTTTCCTAGATGTTATCCATTATCTAGACAGCATCAACTTTGACCCCGCACAAGTCTTATTAAAATAATCGAGGATGAGTTAATCTATTACGAAATATATTATTGCGAATAAACTATTATTATTATCACGTAATTCCACGATAACTTATGGAATATTCATTGCCTTCCATTAGTTATTTGTATAAAACTGACAACCGGTTTGTCTTATTTTGAAGCCTATCATTAATTTCTATCTTTTTATTATAACTTAGGTAATACAATCTAGTATTGGAAAATAATTGATCATTACTAGATACTGTTGTATAAAATTAATTGGGCCAGTATTGTACAATTTCCAGGGTTGTAATATACAACGGAAGCTATAAATCAGAAACTCACATAATTTTATCGCGTGAAAATGTTTTATAACAAAAAAAATAATTAAAATCATTAATGATCATTTTCAGGGTTTGCCATTTTACAGTCTATACGTCATCGTAATATAGATTGCAAAAAAAGTAAAGTAGCATTCAAACCGAAAAGTAGTAAAACAAAGATCACTAGCGGAAAGGCTGGTATTTCGACCTCTTTCGCTTCATACCCATCTTTGGACACCTTATATATCACCAGGTGACCGACACATTTCATGACATTTATTGTGACCATCTGTCCAAAACCTTGAGCCTCAATTACCAAACATGTAACACGTAACGTCAATTTATTTTGGCATTATGTCAGTCGTTATCCGTATCATCACGTTAACGAGAGAAATCCGTAGCGAATAGCACATTCCGTTACGAAAGTGCAAATCAACTGCCATTTGGGACCAATTTAATGGTTTTTGTAGCAACACGTAATGATTAACTATGATAATAATTAACATTTTTGTTTATAGCTATTAGCAAGACTTGAAAATTGAAAAAGATCATTATGGAATAGTGGAGAACTTAGTATCCCTAAAATTTTAGAATTTACTGCACTTCAAGCTTTGACATAGGTAATGTAAATGATTGTAATTTTTCCGTTGAATGCCCACATCATAAAATAAAAAAGATCATTATGGAATAGTGGAGAACTTAGTATCCCTAAAATTTTAGAATTTACTGCACTTCAAGCTTTGACATAGGTAATGTAAATGATTGTAATTTTTCCGTTGAATGCCCACATCATAAAATAATAACTTAAACACTTAGTTCTTTGACTTAGTTACAACTTAATCGCAAGATTAATGCCATTCTAATTGTACACTCGGTGAAGCAATTTAGAATTGATTAAATGATCAATGATATAGATGGATGGTGTCAAATGATTCAGTCCATGTATCAGAATGATTGGCATGAGTGCCTTTAACGAGTATTCAGTAACTCGTAAAATAAATTTCTTTGATTGATGAGATTATTACGTCACTACTATATTACAGTTTAAATTATATCCACCATATTTGCGTTACCACTGCTGGATACAGGGACTTCTGGCCAAGTGTGGATTGGTGAATGACTGAAAGTTTCAAAAAACTATTAATAGGGCCTGTCTGATCTAGAAGAAATGTCTGTAAGAATAGGCTTCAAACGATATAATTAGTAGGTAAGTTGCCCACAATTACCGTTAGCTTTGGCAGGAGTTAATCGAGACCAGGAAACGTTTGGTATTCTGTTGCAATCCTTACTTGGCTCGACTTTCTCTTATTGGCAGATGGTACTCTACTGCGCTTTCATCTAAATGCATCGTCCAATCATTCTGTGTTTTATTTGTATCGCGTGATTTTCTAGTAATTTTATTACATCTTTTTTGTACGAGAAATATCTAACGTGGTTTTTTTATTATTTTCACTATTTTGAAAATAGTTTTGCGACTCTTTTCAGAATCTACTAAAGTTTTCCCCGGAATAATAAATATATCTGTTGGAAAATCTACGTGCGCAAAATAGTGGCTAATAATAGTTAAGCCATCTAAAACGACGTACCTACATACTTACGAAGTTACATGAACCTATAAGTTTCGTGCCAAGAAATGTATTAATTAAAGCTAGTTGCATCAAAATTATTTATCGGCATAAAGATTATAACTCAGGGTCGTGGAAAGCCGTAGGTCGGGAGTCACGAGAAAATGGTTACATAACCGGACATTAAGCCAACGTAACATGCGCGCAAGCTTACTGTAATCTTTCCTGTTTGTAAATGCTTGGGAAATGTATTAATTTTTTGATATAAAAATGAAATTTATTCCTTTATTCGTTATGTTGTTTAATACGTTTATGGTTTACGGTAAACTTACGATCAAACTATGGAAAAATGAGGAGGCCTGTGAACATTCGAATGAAATGTAAAAATTTATGGTGCTGTTGAGTATTAAGAGAATTCAGAGTGTTTTAGCTCATGATAATAAGCGCCGGGCGATAGTCGCCTGTGATTAATGAGATTGCGGTTCGATTCACCCCTCGAGATAATATTTGTACAATCTATTCTTTGATAAATAAATAATAGAATCTATTAATAACATACCAAGAAAATTTAATTAAATCTCTATTAACAAAAAATATAATCATCAATTAAATCATAATTAAATGTACTTGCATGCATAAAAAATGAAAGAGTAAATGAAAAGTTAAAAACAATTTTCTACAATTCTTAACAATAAAGATACTATAGTCACTAGCTAGCTACTTACTTACTACTAGCTTACTTCACAAATAGTCTTGCGCTAAGTAAATGTTGTGAAAACAGAACGATGTTTGTGTTACACTTTTCAAAAACAAATATTAATTCAATCATGTAGGTGGGATGTGATCAATCAGTCCCCATAGATATAATCAGTGGTGTGATAATATGTAGATTTACTAGCTGACCCGCCCGCGGCTTCGCCCGATTAATACCATGTTGTAATTTACCGCGAATGTCGTCGAACCGATTTAAGTGCAGATACTACTGGAGCAAAAGATAGTAGTAGCCTTATCTTAAATTTAAAAAAAAGTGTCCTAAACTCGAATAAATCTATATATATTAATTTTATCAGACCAGAATATCATGATACACGGTCATGTATACAACTGAAGAGTATACAACATGTCGCACCATTCGCATCATTCCGCAACATTAGGCTGTAGTTTCCCAACATTGAAGTGATGGAATACCGAGAAGTAGATAATGTTATGTTGCCTAATTGCAGGCCTCTGTGGAGAGTGTACAGATGCACGCAATGTCTTAATGAGATGGGTAGTTGCGATTGTTTTTGATATGCATACTCTTGATTTAGGTACTTAGTGCAATGTGTTCGTCGTCCTTGTTCTAATGCATTATATTTTACTACCAACAATCACTGTACCTATTGAAAGTAACCATTATAGTTTATCACTTTAAATTATCATAGAGTGAGAACAAAATACACAAATTAAAAAAAATATTTTTGTCTTTTTCAGGCGATATGTTGTGCAGTTCTCGTGACGTCGTTCGCGGATCCAGATCCAAAGAAATACAAGGCAAATGTGAAGAAAAATAAAACAAATAATACCTTAACAACAGAAGAAAGAGAATTCTTACGAGATGTTGAAGCAAAATTTGGTATCAAACCAGATGTTAAAGACAAAAAAGACGATACGGAATCTAAATCTGCAATATTGGCCTCAAAATCATCTTCTGAAGATATCAAGCTCCCATTTCCGGCTGTGATTGCCATCGAAATTGTGAACGATACTGATACTAAGAATCAAGGAAAAGGAAAGAGAACAATAGACGCTAATCTTGGGTATGGTTATAAAACTAATAATGGATACAGCTACTCATACTTTGGAAATCCCACAGAGAATAAAGGAAAGTTTATGATTTATCCATACTCACAGGAGGATATCCCAGCAAAAGGTCATACTCATATGACAGATGTTGAAATAACGCCATCCAAAGCTTTTGAATTGGTGCCTGAACAAAAAGAAGCTTACCATTACCCAAAACCTGCTACAGAGTTCAAAACGGAAGTATATTCTACTCCAACATACTCCAGTAACGGACACTCGCAGGCATCACAAAGTTATATCCCTTCAACTCTGTACACTACATACAACGGCCATGAACTATCAGGGCTTAGCGGACAGTTTCCAACAGTAATGCCAAACTATTTCGTAGAACCTACTCAACTGCTTAGAAACCCAGAATATCAAAACGTTGGCCTGACTGCGAACCACTTAAGGCCCCATGGATCAACGATTGCCGATCAAAGAGTTGTGCCAGTTCTAGTACTGAGAATACCAAGCTCATCTTTGAAGAACCCAACAGCAGAATTGTTTGCTAACTTACCATCAAACTACCCCCTCTCTAGATATTTAAATAATGTTAACTTGCAAGGCTTGGTGAACCAGTACTTCAAAAAACATGGTTATTCATTCGCTCCCCAAGTGACTCACTATCAAAGCCCTCTCCTAACATTAGATGAAGGTCACGCTGGAAATCATGCAGGAAATAATTACGCTACTCCTCAAGTACAACCATCATATACACAATCTCACAACTCAGGGGTGCAATATTCTGCGGTTCAGCCGGTTATGGCCAAATACCCTTCAAGCTATCCTCATCACCTTAACTTACCGCACGGTCATAAACTTTATCAACAGCCACAGCAACAGCAAAAGTACGAATACCACTACCAATATGTACCACAACAAGCCCACACAACTCACCAAGCCCCTCAGACTTACTATATACACCCACAGCAGCAACAACAGGTACAAGAAGTAGAAGCTGCTCCTGAAACCAACCAACAAATATCTTCTGCTGAAGTTACGTATGAGCAACAACCACATGCAGTTACACAGGAGCATTACGAGGTACCACAGGTTCCAGCACAACAGGTTCATGAAACTCAAGATGTAAATGCTGATGCTTATAACGCCAATGCACAGATTCAAAGCCAAGAAGCAGCATACGCTTACTTGCAGCAGCAGCAACAACAACAACAACAAATACAGTCTGTATCACCATCATACGAACATCTGAGGGGAGCTCAAGTTTCACAGCAATACTACACCCAAGAAGTTCCGCAAGAAAAAGAAACAAAAGTGATATACCAGTCTCAAGTTGATCAAGAGGCTCAGGCACCCAGCCATCCAGAGACAAGTTTACAATACCAGGCGCCCAGCCACGTTGAAGCAGGTGTACAATATCAATACCAGCAGCAAAGCGGTGATGATGCAAGCAGTCTGGTTCTGACCGAAAACTACCCGAGCAAAGACCACACTATTGCAACAGTGCTACCGGTCAGCTACACAGCAAAACAACCGAGCATTGGCGTACAGACAGTTAGCTATGTAACTCCAATGCCTTACTCATCAAAATACCAGTCTCCGTACAGGATCATGGTGCCGCAAACTTACCTCGGTAGTCCTTCCACAGAGAGAGTCACTTACGTAGATTCGCACTCGGTTTCTGCTTATGCGCACCCGAGTACACAACAAGAGCATAGCTCAGCAGAAGTGGAATACACTCTAGGACCACAACATGTTCCACCAATCGGCAAGCAGAAACCCCCATCTTACCCAAGAAACTACCATTCGCACCCGAAGCGAATGACCAAACCAGAAACTAAACATGGACACCCAATGCACTCCAGGAAACATGGTGACAGGAATGAAAAGAGGAAATCATAATTTATCAGTCATTTTTATCTAAAAATAAATTTGTAAATACTCGTATATACGGCGGTATCAACAGCCGAGTATAGGTCTCCATTAGTTTGTAAATATAAATATAGTTATGGAAATTAGGTTAGTATTTAAGTTGAGACGCTTATCTAAATTTCAAGCTAATTTTATCTTTCTTGTAATTCATCTGGATAATTTTTGTAAATAAGGTTTAGATGTAAAATTGTTATTTGATGGAAGCAAGAGCAAGCAAGTTAGTAAATAACTAGCTCCAGATTTACTATTACTGATGTTCTTGCTACGAATCAAAATATACAGTCGTTTTTGTTGACTAACTTATTTATTCTTATTTTCCTGAATTCCATGTGCAATACCTACGTTATAATCTTAATAAAAGTTTTATTAGCCTGTAAATAAACGTTTTAATTTTACCTTTTCTTAATATAATGTACATTCGATTTTACTTAATTTAAAATGTACCGAATGTTAAGTATTAGAGTTTGTTTAATAAGATAATGTTTAGATTATGACTTTTTCCGGTTATATATTTAATTATCTCCATTATAATATACGGATTCCCGACTGGGACAAAAATTGTATGGTCTGCAAATATTTCCGGTTCTTCGTGTAACACAGGAACAAGTTATATGTATATCAGAAATCTATGTAGTATTACCACGGCGCTAGATGGTGCTGTGTGAATTATTTTTAACAAAATATTGATACGCAATTTTCTGAAAACTTGTCAATTATAAAATAAGTCAAGTCAGCCAATATAGTGATCGCTGTCTATTATAAATTAAACATCAAACATGAATATAATGTTTCTTCTCTTTAACTACAAAACGGATAATCTTTATGTCTCACTATTCTGGTCACGAATCCTACAATACTTAATAATATGCTGTCAAAGTGGATAATTCATAAATACAATTTGATTGAACATCGGTATGTGTGAGTTATCATGCTACACATTAATGCTTACAAATCATTGAGTAATTGTTATCAGACACAGATCTTGGCTATCGAGATGTATTATGTGTTATGATTAATACACACATAAATCTCTATAGGAGCCGCTTTAGCTGCTGTAATTATTCGCTGTAAATCTGGATAACTAACAATAAATCCATAATTATTTAAATATCAACAGTTTGGCCAATAATGTGTTAATTTAACGCTGTAATGACTTATAAGTACCATATCAGGCATTCTGAATCACGCATTCTTTAAAGCAATCCATTTTCGGAATAAATTTGTTTATTAGACAAGTTCTTAATGTCTGAATGTAGAATATTCGAGTATCCTAATACAATCAGTTTGAAAATAGCAATAAATAATGTACAATTTGTACCTCGTCGGAATCTCACAAAAGCGACGCACCGTGCCCAGAGTCACAGCAAATGCATCGTAGTGTTTGCTACTACGTATTTTCACAAATGTATCGTAGAATTGATATTCAGACGTTTACTTAAGGCGTTGAATATTTATTTATATTTTAGTTTAGTTAAAACAAATAAATAATGCTGTAGTTTGCTGTTCCATGTTTATTTTTGTTATTAAGTTATTTAAGGACTATCTGCTCTACCAATAATACTAAAATAAAATAAAATTAAGATAAGCGGCTCTGTAGTAAAACAATAAAATAGTCCACCTAATACCACAGGAAAACAAATCCAAAACATACAGGTAGTATTACTATAAAACTTAAAAAAAAAGTTGTTTTAGCTTAATGACATGATGATTAGGCTGACAAACATTTCACACTCATTTAGCCTTTATTATCTCTTATTATATACCATCTCAAAGTTAAAATATTTTTATAGTTTAAAGCATATTCGTTTTATACGACCAATCAATATCCTAAGATAACGCATCACAGTATAATGTATTCTATGTATAATATCATATTCATGTATAAGACATTCTCAATGCACATATGAGTAGCTATGAATTTAAATAGCATAATCCGTAGAAGGATTTGCGAAGAGGTTGCTGTCAGGCAAGTCTTCCCGCTACAACTAAACATTGTTGACAAGCCATGTCTTAAATAACCCTTTCTATCTTCCACTTTCTCATGACACGACAACCAGTCATAATTACCTGTTTTCATACTTGATTATGTTTGTATCCTTAAAGACGAAAGCGTTACCTTAGACTTAGAGAGCCTATAATTAAGAACGCCTTCAGGCAGATGATCATAATAATCAGATATAGAAGAATTAAAAGTACCAGGAAAATTAACACTTGAATAAGAATAGTTTCGAGAAAATGTTTGAAATGCTGATGCATTTTGATATTAATTAACCTATACAAATAGCGCAAATAATAATTTTATGCAAACTAGTCTAGAATAATTAACGGCGGAGGGCCCAAAATGCACTACGACGATGATATCGTGCTACAAGGATGAGTGTATAATCTAGGGGAGGCCTTTACCCAGGAGTTTAAATAAATGCTTAATATAATTAAACAAGAAACGATTTATACCCTCATTAATCGTACAGCATTCTGACAAGGCAAAAGAAGCTCGATCAGGAAAATCCACTAATTGCCACCGGTCAACCAGGCAGTGGGCCTAGCCCAGCAAGTCTTTCACTCTCATTTCCCGAGTTTCCGCATTTTCCACCACTAGGTATGGCCATTAGACAGGTGGAAAATATATCGAGCTTGTATCGATGTCTTTGAATGATATCGATATTTTTTATCGATGTATTTTGAAAAAACAACATTCGTAAGAATAGTACCTACCGCCACATCTCTTCACGCGGATGTCACCAAAATAAAGAACTATAATAAGACAATGTTAGCAGAATCGTTCTGTGTACTGAACCTACCAACTTATAACTAGCACTGACCAGTTGGTCAGGTAGAATACAAACTCTAACCAAGTTTGGTTAGAGTTTTAATTCTACCAAATTACTTAATACCTATTAATAAGCTTAATTGAGAAACCCGTGCAGCATACGTGCATATTACTATGGACATGGGTTGTTAAGATCATATTAATTTAATACGAGTATTATTAGGTAAAATTAATTATTATTCTATCAATAATAAAAAATCGATATTATGTGACAATATATCGATATACTCGTATTTTGAAATCGAAATATTGATATTTATATATGTAGTTAGTTAATCCCAAGTCTACAGATTATGTGGAACCAGGAAGGACCTAGGTTACCTACTAGGTTCTGCTTACGACAGCTCATTAAACGTTACACTCATGGCTGCTAAGATTAATTTTATTGCTTGACTATCGTAAGTAACGTCCATCGTATAGAAGTTAAACTTAACCAGGCAAGAACTCAGAATAGGCTTTATATTTATAAGTTTAACGATAATTGAATTTATATGAAGCTAAGTAAATAAAACTTGCTTATATAACGATTCTGTGTAGGAGTGATTTCCGTCTATATTGTACCTCATATTTTAAACAGTTAAGAGAATGAAGGGTAAAGATGCTTTGCGTATACCAAAATCATGGGGAAAAAGGTCAGCATAAATTTTGGAAACAAAAATCATCAATTATTTTTCAATATTTTTAATTATTGATGCGACAAAAAACAGGCCAACCGTAGTTAAGTAAATTTCTATAATACATTTTAAATCTGTTTTCTATTATTTAATATTCTATTTTATAAAATATTAAATTCTTTAAACAAAGATATAATCATCAGGAAATAAATGCTGAACTTTACACTTTCCTTTGCCACTGCAAAATATCAGAGCAACTCAAAACTTTTGCAGTATTCAAATAACGAAATGGATCTTCGAGAAACTTTTAAAACCACAAAACTTGGACCTCCTGCTATGTTCGTTGTTCTAGGCGCGCGTGTGTCTCGGTCTAGTCTAGTTAGAGTAGGATCCCAACAGGAGTCGGCTTGGCTTGTTTTAAAATTGGCCGAATTTGTCTACGTATTGTTTGTGTAATATTATGATTTATTGATTGATTCTTATTATACGAACTCGACTTCAAACAGCATTATTATAAAAGTACCACAAGATTACAAATAAAAGACGTTTTACTCTTATATCAAATTTCTATACAAATGACACTAGTTTGACTTTTCAAACTAATGTCAGTTGATTTATAAACTGTTGGTAGACATGCGGACTCGTTTGAAACCAATAGTAAAATTAATAGTACCATGCTGGCTTGGCTTATTTTTTTAATATTTGTCTAATAGACAAATAAGTCAAGCCAGCATCGGGATCTCTGACTAAATCTAGTTACACGGGGAATCGGGAAAACTGTGTTGTGTAATCGATACAGGATGTGGAAAGATAGAGTGCATTAGATAATGGGTTAGTTGCCAATTACTTACAAACTGGATTGAAAAGGGGCACTTTTTGTGGTAGTTGTAGCGCGTTGATATCTTTTGTATTGGATTAAAGAAAATTTTTCTTCTGTAATACGTATAATAGACCAGGGTTTTTAATTTTTTACAAGGAAAAAAATAGTAGTAGAATGAAACCCATTAGAAAAGGAGGGGAATATGGTAAAAATGAAAGGAAAAATAAATTACGGTCGATCTGAGTTCGGGAAGTGGGAGGGGGTGGGCTTTTAAGGGGAGAAAATGGTTTATCTCGATTTGCAGTGAAACTACTAGTCCTATGAAAAAAAGTTATATGGCAAAGTTGTAGGTAATAAAACGATCTACAAATTTTAATTCATAACTTTTATACATAGCCTCAAAACTTATGTGAAAAATTCAAATAACCAAGTTTTTTGTTTTTTTTATTAATCTTTTTCAAAAATTGTTATTTTTCTACGAAATTTGGTAAAAACTTGCCTATTTATGTCCCAAATACACTGTGATTTATTTGATTGAAAATATTATTGTTTTCACCTTATTTTGACTTAATTTTCAAAAATATAGACTAATTTTCAATCGAAAATTCACGTGTCAAAATATTAGCTTTTTTATAAAAATCGGTGTGCTTTATGTTCATTGAAATCTTTATTTTCTGATAGTTAAAAAAAATATATACATTACCATAGTAAATATTCTCAGAAAATGCACAAAACCGAAACAAAAATTTGTATCATTAGGTACAATTGCATCATAAAAATGTGATTTTGTCTTTTCAGACTTTATAATAATAATAATAATATAATAATCTGTTTGTATAATGTGCAATAAGTCGGATTATAAGCAATTATATGAAATAAAAATTGCAAAAATCACATTTTTATGATGCAATTGTACATAATGATACAAATTTTGTTTCGGTGTTTTGCATTTTCTGAGAAAATTTACTATGGTAATGTATATATTTTTCTTAACCATCAAAAAATAGAGATTTCAATGAACAAACAACATACCGATTTTTATAAAAAAGCTAATATTTTGACACGTGAATTTTCGATTGAAAATTGGTCTATTTTTTTAGTAATTAAGTCAAAATAAGGTGAAAAAATTAATATTTTTAATCAAATAAATTATAGTGTGTTTGGAGCATAAATAGGTAAGTTTTCACCAAATTTCGTAGAAAATAAAATGTTTTTGAAAAAGATAGAAATAAAAAACCAAAAACTTAGTTATTTGAATTTTTCACATACATATGTTAACGTTATGTATAAAAGTTATGAATTAAAAGTTGTAGATCGTTTTATTACCTACAACTTTGCCATATAACTTTTTTTCATAGGACTAGTAGTTTCACCGCAAATCGAGATAAACCATTTTCTCCCCTTAAAAGCCCACCCCCTCCCACTTCCCGAACGCAGATCGACCGTAATTTATTTTTCCTTTCATTTTTATTATATTCCCCTCCTTTTCTAATGGGTTTCATTCTACTACTATTTTTTTCCTTATTTGACCATTTTTGAAGCTAACTGCACTGGTCTATAACAAAAACTTACACGAGCAAAATGTGATTGTGCCAATTTTCCAGAGATATTTTAGGATAGGATCAATAAAAAGGTAGGATTACGTGAAAAATCTCACTCTCTCATGGAGAAATATTTGTGTGAAATAAACACTACGTGTAGGAACGTAAACCGGGGTGCATATAATGCTTATTCTAGTATGCACCTAGCCAATACACGCTGTGCACCATGTTACATTACACTTCGTAACGTCTTCTATATACAGCTTTATACATTCCCAACTATTTAAACAAACATAATATGCTACGGTAACGGTACTAGTTAGATAAGCACACATCCTCATTGTCAACTTGATAATGTTAACCCTTCCTCGTTCGTTTCCCGTATTGTTGTGGCTAACAATGGGCAGAGATCATCACCCTAGAATTACAGCAATAAACAATGTTACGTAACTTCCGAGGTTCGCGGGCCGCGGGCGTGGAAATGCAAGTGATCTCTGGAACTTGCCTGCAAGAGGATCTCAATCTTTTTTTCAATTTCATAGTGAGAACAATTAAAAATTTGATTAGAAACGATTGAACTGGGTCTAGAAGAATAAAAAAAGAGTGGATAGAAGTAAATATTTATTTATTTACTTGTTTTTTTTTTATCGTAATAAGTTATTGATTAAGGTAGTAAAAAGAATACGAACTAAGGGCAGATCATATAAAAATACATGATAAAGAAAGTTTTCATATGGCATATTTATAATACATAAATAATTATACTCGTGATAATTGTGTGTTCCAACTGTACAGGAACGTATATAGAGGTGATGATGATGAAGCAACTGTAAACTCATGCTAGGGTTGCTCTGGTACACGTGGACATTTTTAGACAAATTTATTTTCCTAAGATCAATGAAATCCTTCAGTTGAACCGTATTATGCTTTATTTATTATTTAGATAACATTTTTATAAATATTTTCATCAACTTGATTTATTTCAATTTATCACAGCAAAAAATAAAATATCGGGTTTAAATCTTATCTACTTACATATTCTAGCGATAAACATGATCTTACATAAATGCAATAAAATCCCTAGTATTAGTACAACCCTGTCTTATTTAACCTTTTATTTTCCATCCAAAGGTTGTCTGGAAGAGATCGCACTTTAGCGATAAGGCCGCCCATTGAACGTGTCTCTTCGTCTCGTTTGTGTTTTAATCATGTTTTTTGTTTTTGGTGTACAATGAAGTGTTTTGTTTTGTATTGTATAAAATCCCTGATGCATATAAAGTTTGAGCACCGCAGTATGCTGTAGTGTGCACTACTGCACTGCACACATGCACAATTCAGCGCTCCACCACCCCCGTATATAAGCGTGTTGCAGTCTTACCTTGAACTTCACTTCGCCACGGCTGCTACCACTCGTGAACCTAAGGGATAGCGAATAAGGACATGTTGATTGTGATGTGTGTGTGATTGGTGAATTACAACAAATGTGAAAATGAATGCCGTACAGCAAACCGTAAGTTATTGGTTCTGAATAAACATAAAAAATAATAATTGTGTTTTAAATAAGAAGAAGGCTGTCAGAAATAATATACAAATTAGTCCTCTCTACTTACACAATCTATATAAAACATATTAAGTATTTCAATTATAGTTAGGTATATCGCAAATTAATATTTGTTAACCAAAAATAAAAAGTAACCAAAAGTAGTATTCAACCACATACTTTAACTATAACTGTATAAATTTACGGAACTTATAATAAAATATTATAATTTTCTCTTGTTTTGGAAAAGGAGACTCACGAACTATGTTTTCTAAAAACAGAACACGAACATGCCAATAACAAAATCTTTTATGAAATCTTTAATACGAATAAAATATGAACCATTTTATTGTTTGCAAGTTAATTCCTTTGAAAATATAAAGTAACACATTAATTTTGGAAACAAACATAATTTAATCTTTAAGGTTAATGAATTGATTTAGTTAGTTATTTAATATATTCTAAGCTTTATATCTTAGTAAATCGAATTTGGTCTAGAAAATATACAAATCTAAAATCAACTTTCACATCCTAATATTTTATCAAAATTGGATAATTAACATAATTAAATGCAATAAAAACGTAAAGTTTCATTGAGAATGCAAAATGATAATTATGTTATCTAACAGTTGAGATAACTATGCAATTTAAAAAGAAAAACATGATCATGCTTACTTGTCTCATTATAAATCAAATGAATTTTAATTATGTTGATTGTGAGTTAATTAGTCAGAATCGTGCATGCAATAACGCTGATCCTGTTGGCTACCATTCATAAAATAATGCAGTTTTCGCTAAATGTTTGGACATTATTGTCATAACAAAAGAGAATATAATCACTACGTTATAGTTATAACAACTCAAATTTGAAGACCTCTGTGGCGCAGCGGGAAAAGGTCAGCCTGTGACGCATTAGGTTGCACGTTCGATTCTCACCAGAGAAAAATATTTTACGATCTACTTATATTTGTTTCGAGTGTCTTGGTGTTATATGTATAATTAATTATAGTAAAAATTATCTAAACATATAGGTATGTATATTCTATTAAGAATATTAGAAAAATAGCACACAAGCATCGAGCTTACCACGGGGCTAGATGTTGCTGTGTGAATTGTCCAGCAATATTTATTCTTATTAAACATAAATACGTACCACGACACCTGAGAAATAGATAGGTTGGGACTATTCTTAGGCAGGTATCTAGTTTCACCAGCCGGTTAAATTGTGTTTAGTGTCCATAATTAAAGGTTTATTTTAATAACGCCCTACAATATGTGATCCAAACTCACATAGTCAAGAATATCGAAGTTTAAAAAAAGCATTTACGCTAAATGTTATATAATGGTTTAAGATATTTATTAATTAAAAGAATACACATTCACTTCATATATAAATAATAATATACTATAATGGATAATTTAGCGTAAATGTCATCTAGCAAATTCATTTCTACAGCACGTGCTCGGATCTCGTAAAGTTCAATGCACCCAGATCGCGATCACTAGCATCGATTGTATAAAAACTAAATAAACAGTAATCGATCCAATTGTATCCCGCAACATGTAATCTCGATGCATTGATCACTGGAATCTATATTCCGTGGCTGACATAAAACCGCAAGACCAGCTTTTTTACTCTGCATAAAACATTTTAAGTGGCATAATGTACACGCAGACTGTATCAAGTTGATCGCAAATTGCACGCGAAAAACGGTTATTTTATAAAGAGATTAATGGAGTGTTGAATGCTGCCTTGTATGCTTATGCCTTAAGGCGTAAGAAACTTAGCCTCTAGCAAAGCAAGCCTAGCATTTAGTGTCTACATAATAGCGTAACGATTGTAAATTACCTGAAGCTGCGTTAGATTGTTTGCTTTTGAATCAAACGCGCTATAAGTACTTATGTTATTTGTTTGTTAACTTTAATAGGAATATAAGTAGATTATATGGTAATACCTTGTATGAATAAATATTTCGACAAAATGTTATTACGTAGTCTCGTCGTAATTTCGAAGCTTGTGTTATTGTATTTAGATATTATCTGATATACTTAATTCAATACACTACAGTTTTGTTTTAACTTTGCATAGACGAACCCCGAACACTTGTTACAAATATCAGTATACAAACATTTATTCAGAGGGGGGAAACAAACAGTTTGCCAGCCGATATTCTTACACTAATTAAATTCAGAAAAAACCTAATTCTGATATTTCCAAAACATTTGATATCAACAACAAAATCCAAAATTTAATATTATTCGAAAGCTTCAGAAACCTTGTCAATGGGCTGCAAAATACCAAATACCACAAAAACAGTCTGCTCTTTTAATATAACTAAATTCCAAAACTGACCTTTCACCATCTTACGCAGCGTCCCCTTTAAGCATTAACAAATAGCGACCCACAAAAACGCCGTAAATCTTCCTAAATATGGTAGAAATTATGTAACCTCCGTTCTAGGCCAACGAATTTTTTATTGCACTATTAGCATAAACTAGTAAATCAGGTGGCAAGTTTTAAATATAACATCTGTTTTCTTCCTTTATGTTTCCGTTTCGATTTTGCAAGCGATGTTACAAGAAGACTGGTTAAGCAAAGGTATTTTCCGTGAAAAATAACAGTTAAGCAATATTTTAATATAATGAATTGGTATTTTAGTTGTACCAAAGGTTTGTGATAGAAATTACGCCATAGGTGATTTGACTGCATATTTATTATAGTTTGAACTCAAAGTTTTATAGTAAAAGCCGAAATACATTTAGCAAAAGATATTTTTATTTTATTTTTATTTATTTGGAAAAACCAACTTAAGCTTAAGTATACATTAAATATAATCTTAACTAGTTACATAGAGCCAATGAAAGGTTCTCTCGGGTTAATAATTCAATTATTAAATTTAAGTTCAAATTATGCGTTATTGACCAATTGGTGCTCTTTTATGATACCAAGAACTGAATTTACATAACGAAACACTGCTCTCAAACCAAGAAACGCCCATATATTAGACTGCTACTTAGCAGGTAATAGCAATGTTTACCTAAAGCCCATCATTTCCCACGGCGGAGGACCTGATCACGACTATACAGGTAGTCTATGATCAACGTTTACTTTCTCCAGAGAAAACGCCTCTAAAGGGCAGTGAAAGAGGATTTGTCGTCATGAACTTTGACATCGCTCCTAAGAACCTTGTGATTCCGGTCCAATAGTTAAACATTTACTATCGATAAAATCATATAAGGGTTTATCTTTGAGCATTTATGGGATCTGTAATAAACCAGAGGTTAATTTACTTTGTGAATTTATGCTTGAATAAGTATACCCTGTACCATATACAAAAGTAGATATGGATATCTGGTATCCAGTGTATATATTATGTAGTTACGAACTTACAACAGTCAAGTGTAAATTGTCCAACAATATTTATTATTATTAGGTCGTTTTATTCATCCTTTACACTAAATTAATACCTACCTATACTTATGTTTACTGAGATTTTTTAATTCATCTACGAGTATACATCAAAAAAATTTATGACCTGCTAATAAATCTTCATTAATGACTTTAGATCTAATATTATAATTTACCGTGTTAACGGTTGTGGTTTTAAATTTGCATATTTCAAAATGGGCTTGACGTAAAAAAATCTGTTTTGTTAGTATACTTGAGTTAAGATATGATGTGTAATTTTAGAACAACCTTAAAATTACCTTCTTATTTTATAAGTAACAAAGGTACAAAATTATATAAAAATATGGATTATCTTCATGTTCGTAGGCCAGCACCAAACGCCAATTAAAACTAAATCAATGTTTTAAGATAATTCAAGGTAATAACAGAGCAGTAAAAGTAAAGTTTTACATACCAAGTGACCGCTCGTAGGAGCGGTTATGTTGTATGTAATACGCAATATTATTGAAGTTCCTGTATAGTATTAAAATATCAGTTCGTTGCTATTAATAAACATACTTATAGAAAATGAAGATATGTACTGCATTCCTTTATATATAGCATTATAGTTGGTATAAGTGGAAACTAGCAATGAATTTAATCAGAAAAAGGCCACGTGTGATTTAAAATAATAACAACTGAGTTCTTAAACCGATCTTTGGTTTTAAGAGTTTTTGTCGGATACAAAATAGTAAGAACGAACCACAAAATATCTAATCGTGGTAAGGCTAACATGATGATATTGATGAATAAACTATATTAGTCCCCCATTCACTTGCGTAAGAGATATATTATGTTTTGATCGAGAGTAGGCGTAGAAAGATAAAATTGTTCGCAGTCAGACGATACTATCTTATAATTTTTTTAAATAATAAATGTGAAGAGCAGTAAATGTAACATTGATGAATTGTGCAAACACTTCCGAGATTTGACTGTGAAATCATTCAAAAGCTGTGAATGAGATTTCTGGCTCGGCCATTAATTCACTCTTATTCATTTTATTGGTATGTTAATTTGTAGGCTTTCGTTTCATAAACAGGATTTTAAGTTAAAAATACCAAAAAAGATCTATAAGAGCTATGTTCAACCTGAAAGTTACCGATTCCTGCAAACAATACTACGTTAAGCACAAAATTTTAACTGTCCCTTCGCTGTATATCTATGAAACAGTAATATTTGTAAAATGTAATCCAAACCTATTTCAGCGTCGTCCGGAAGATGGCCGGAGCCGACGTGATATACATAGAGTTCTAACAGTTAGTTCTAAAACTACAATGATGCGGAAAAGTATTTTTTCTAATGCGCCTTTTATATACAACAAACTACCTGCCACAATACGATCATTGAAACTTTCTCTTTTCAAGAACAGAATAAAAACACGGTTGGCTGAGAAATGTTACTACAGTTTAAAAGAATTTATGAATGATAAAGAATTTTAATGTAATAAATTTTGTAATTATGTATATTATGTATAAACTAAGCTTATGTTAGAATATTTTTAATAATTAACCTTAATGTACCTACCTACTACACTTTTATAAATAATTTAACATCTCTTTAATATTGTTAAACTGACATTGCACGCCTGATTGGCAGAATACATTGTTACTAATAATAATAATAACATAAGATCAACACAACATACATGTATTTATGCAATAAAGATACTTTTACTTTTACTTTTACTTTTATCGATTTCGCTTATCCTACTATATAACTTATGATCGATGTTTCCTCTCTCGGACATATACAAATTATTTTGTAAGTTAGCATTGATTTTTAAAATAGGGTATTTCTTACGTAAACTATGACGTTAGTACTATGTGCAAATAAAAACTGAATTGATGTTAAATTTTCAGTCCAGCTTATTGCGAGGTTGAATTAAAAATATATATTTTCACAAAGATGAAGTAGTAAAATACATAAAACATTACTAAAAATACTTCTTTACAAATATACCTATTCAGTAAATAGGTATTTTGGAAGTAATATTATGAATGCAGTAATATTTCATTCATGTTCCTGTCTACAACAATTTACGGTGTGATACAGTCATAACATTATTTCATCGCGGCAGCACGCTATAACCACCTTTATTTATTATCCCTTTAGTTATAAGATTACGTAGCTACCCATGCTTTGGCCTTTCGACCCAAGGATAGGATTCGCATAAATGCATAATGCTTCGATGAACGCTCATTTCACTTTCTATTGTGGATCTTTGCACGATTTTCCACTAACACAATACACATGGGCAACTATTTCCCAGGTCGTGACATCAACGACTAACGAAGTTCTGAATGCAATCCAATCATAAATATAAAAAGTTGTTAAAAGTTGACTCGATTGTCGGATTGTCGGAGTTTCAATCAAGATTAGGCATAATAATACCATTTAAAGTATATTTAACAACCACCTTATATCGCATTTATTTGTAAAAATTAGAAAATACTATATTATTTGTTAAAAGTGTTATAATATTGCATGCATTATTAAGTCGTTTGTTTGCCTAACCTGCCATATAAAAAAATAATAGTTACTAGTTTAATAAAAATTACTAAGAAAACGTTATCACACAAAAAGTGGTTTAATCTTCATAATATGAATGCTCCGTACTTAATTATGTCACTGTCAAAAAGAAAAAAAATGTCTGTGCTTCACACCAATAAATTAATTATAAACGTATAAAACACGCATTCACGGCTGGCGGTTTTGCACACCATCTGTGCTCAAGTGCAGTGCGTGAATTCCATACGGTCAGCGTACTGCCAACACAGCGTTGCATGTTTGTAATTAGAGGTAATGAACTTGAGAGTATTTGTCTGATATATGAAGAGTTATATCTCTAATAATCAGATATACTTAAATACTCGTAAAAAAAAATTGAATTGCTCTTCTTAGTCACGCCAAAATGCATCTCGGTTATTATAGTGTAGACTGTGGTAGGTGAAGATAAAGTTGAAAATAAATGTTATTGTTAAGACTATGTGCAAAATATCTTAATACTTACTAAAAGTTAGACACGACAGTTTTATGGACAAACCGTTTGGACAGTTTGTCCATAAAACTTCTAGGTCGTGGTTTAATGAATTCATGTAGGAATGAACTAAAAAATGGTTCGTGGATTTCCCGTTTATTCCAACATGAGTTTGTCAATAAATTACGGACGTACAATATTTATCTTAAAATTACTACTGAATCATCATTAATAGCCAGTACAACAAAATGTTAACGATCTCTGCCCTTCCAATTAATTAGTATGCACAATGCACACAACTATCCTCATAAATACCTGCATTCTGACTACTTAATTTCGTAATCTCTCACGTAAAAGTCACGTTAGCACTGTAGACATTGTGGCAGACATAATCTAGGCTTTAGCATAGATTTGACGTTTGCTTTCATATTATCATATGATACTAGTAGCCTTGATGCGTATCTGTTTGTTTATTGCTCTTTCATTCTCATTATAATTTTTCAAACATACTTTAACATTACTATTAGCATTTTGACGCTCGACGTTCGAGACTTTCAGATTAATAAGTCTAGAGAAATAAAAGCAAAATTGCATAGGTAATTAAGACCTAAGTAAAAACTTGTGTTTCGTTCAGAAGTATTGAGAATAAAACCTATGCATTCAATACCACGCAAAACAGCAATTTACACAAAAGGGTAATTTATGACTAAGTACTCGTATCTCGGGCTGCGTTCATATGCATTGAGAATAAACCCATGCATTCAATGCCGCGTAAAATAGCAAAAATAGTATCATACATTTTTATCTACAAATGGAAACCATTGTTTATGGAGAAATAGTGATCCAGGAATCGTTAGTCGTGCTCGCACTGCTCATTATAGCGAGAAAGCTAGAATTGTGAATTCTCACATCAAAATCACTGAGCAGCGGCCGCTAACAACCGTGGACGAATCTGGCTTCTAGGGAAACTTAATGAAAGGGAAAATGGTCGATGAATGCATTAGCTAAATGGTAAACTGGCAGGCTCGTAATAACTGATAATGTCTTGTTATATCAGGCCACACATACCTTTCAGTTTTATGGTCGACTTCCCTGAACGATAGCGAATTATTTCCGTTGCAGTTAATTGTGCTAATTATTTAAACTTAAAAATGATAATGTTTCATCTTTTCTTTTGAGCCTTACCTATATAAAGATTTATATAACTTTAAATAATTTAATTTTGCCATACATTATAACATAATTATACATAATTTTCGAATAATATAACTTGCAAATCAAAATAAGGAATTAAATAATAAAAAAATCTGAGATAGTCTGGTATATTTAACTTTTTATACAAATTTAAGAAAGTAAAAAAAAGTATCTCAAAAAAGCGACTGATCAAACCAATTAATAACGGATCTTTCAAATTTCTATTTCGAATACTAAAATGTAGTCCTTATTTGCATTACAGATACGGATACTAGTCGTAATACTACTAGTCGGACGCGTTTTCGCTCAGGATGGGTACAGTGAGCGCGATCTCCTGAGATTCCAGCAACTGGCCTCCGAGGGCCAACTCTTCAGCGCCAACATCCTACGAGACCCTGCTAGCCAGGCCAGCCCCGTCAACCTGTACCACGTTACAGAAGACACCAACAGCGATGACTACCACCGAGCTGACAGAACACGCATCCGGAAAGTCTACCACATCAAAAACCCTTTTCAAAACCAACTGGAAGACAATCAGCATGGTAACCTTGATCAGCGCGACAGTAGCACCGCAGCTAGTAACCAGTATGCGTCGATGCAGTACTCACTACCACCAGATGAATATCTACAGCAAATAAGAGCGGAGAATCAGTATTATCAGCAATCAACCCCTGCCCCTAATTTAGGATACACGGCGACACCACAACCGCAATATCAGTACTCTACCATATCTTCTGCAAACTACGATAGCGCCAGTCAAGCCAGTCAAGCCAGCCAAGTTCAGCAGTATGAGTCTAAGTCTCAGTCGCAGTACCTCACAAACGCCTATCAATTTAACCCACCAAACTCCTTTCCTTACGATAGTCAGAGCACTCCTTCTCCGGTTACCCAGTATATTTCTACAGCTCTTCCGAATAGTAATTTCGTTAGCACTCCGAGCAATCCGTACGTTTCTAGTTCTTCCTCAATTTTTCTATCAAGTCCGCCAAACTTGAACTACGCTTCATCGCCACTGTCACCTATTCAAACTGGTTCACCTGACTACGGTAACAATAGAGTAACAACAACTATAGTTAATAACGCACTCAGCTATGACAGCAACGATAACAAAAAGCTACAAATAGATCATTATGACAATGCAGCTAATGGAATAAGATATCCTTTTAATAATATACAAAGACAGTATCAGAATGATTACAGTTCCTCTACGGTGTCACCGGTACCTACTCCTGATCCTAGAACTCAATGGCAAAATAACATAAACTCAGTCACTGTCTCACCGAAATCTTTTCATGATGTCTCATACACACAATATCAGAGCGCTCCTTATAGTGAACCGGATACAAGAGCTAATAATAACGTAGAACACATTAATACTGAAACGCACAGGATGAGTAATCTGCAGGGTGGGAATAATATTTATATGAGCTACGTACAGCCCGAATACCAAAATCAGAATAACTTAAGAGCTAGAACCAGAGACTTGGAACAACAACTTAGTCAACCAGACTACTATATTAATGGTGAATATGGATGGAAGGCTGATAATAAAAAACAGCTCAACAATAATGATGCGTACTCCAATGGAGCGTACAGGTATCAGGCTAGTGGCCCTCAAACTGATAACAACGAAGCAGTCAGTCACATGACTTTTCACATGGATACAAATAAACAATATCCAAAGTATGACCAAACAGCCAAGTCTACTGCTGAAATCTACCATGCTCAAGAATTTGCTAAAGCAGCTGCTCGAGCACAGGAAAATATGAAACTACAACATTTATACGACACTGATTATGATAACAGTAACAACTATAACGTAAACAATTATAATCCGTATGTTTTACCACGTAATCAAATAAGCAATTATTATGAAAAACAAAAACATTCACTACAAAATGCATATTATAACTCACCACAAGATTTAATAACAGCTAACCCTTATTCATTTAACAGAGACAACAATATTGATAATAAACCAAAACCTTCGTTTGATCACGCAAAAGCTTTAAAAAATATCGTTCCGATAGATGTTTCAAATGTTGTACCTAGTTCTGAATCACAAAAAATAACCACAACTGACATAAATAGGTTAACTGTACCAAACTACGATAGAGAGTCACCGGAACGGCAGCAATACCGGCAGCTCTCAGACGCATACTTTAAAGACAAAAATGCTGCGTACGGTTTTAACATTAAAACAAAAACTGATGAGTACCAAGGTAATGAAAAATTTTATGATCCAAATCTTACTTATTATGGAAAACAACAACAAACACAAGAACAAAATTACAATCATGGCGTTTATTCTGGATCTCAACGTCTAAGCCATGGTCCGAACCAGTCCAATAACGTGCAAGATAGTCTGCAATCCCCTGCAAGTATACAACAGCAAGGGTTGCTGCACCCAACTCCAATAACAACAGATATTAACAGTATTTTGAAACTGAATGATTTGCCTTTCCACCTAACCCAAAACCTTTCCCCTGACTCTCTGAAATTTAACAACGTTAATTACGATCGTGGTATCATTCCATCACCATTGCCAATGAGACTGAATCAAGATATAGACACTCATAATTTAGATGTTGCGTCGCATCTTCTAAGCAAGCTTATGTCGAAACAACCTGACATTGCTATAAATAGGCCTGATTTAGAGACTCAACCAGGTAATCATGTATCAACTATTAATGGCTACAAAGTAGCGAACCCCTACAATGTCGATTTGAAACTTGTAGCTGATGTTTTGAAAGGAAAAAATCCCGTCGACGATCATTTTCACTTTAGAGACCAGTACAGTAAACCATCACCGTTGAAGCTAGACCTTGCACAACTCCAGCTTTTGTTGAAAGGCGAAAACATGGGGTTATCACCAGCGAGTGACCATATGAATATGCTTTCGGGTCCATTTTTAGAAATTTACAGCGGTGGCAGACCATATGCTTATCAAAAATATTCACGTAGTCAGGAGGAAGAGGAACCATTAGTACCAATCGCAGATGCATCTAGCAACCATCCGATCGGTGCGGTGATGGAGCCCGAAGAGCTAACTAGTGCTAGAGAAAGCAGCACAGGTCCTGAAGCTAATACAATCAGTGTAGAAAACGACCAACGCCACGTCGAAGATAGGCCTAAAAAACAATTTCATTCCCATAGATCAATTATAAATAAACAGAGGCATCCGAATGCTATATTAGCAAGTCGTTATCAAAGGAAATTTCCGAAATCTGACATTGATGAGCCGTTTCCACTGTTGAAGCCACCGCCTCGTTCTGGCAGAGGGCGGGGCAGCCTTATGAAGCACAATCGTAGAATACGGCTGAACAAGCATCCGAAAATACTTAAAGTATTTAAAACTGAACCACTTTTTGAAGCAGATAATGAGGATGTCAGTTTTGAAAACCCAGAACCAGTTCTTAGGCCTCCAGCACCTGTCATTGAATCCAGGTCTGATACAGATAAGAATGAAGAAATAACTTCCTAATTTATCTTAATTTTCGAACTTTAAGTTAGTTTTATAGAAATTGTTACTAAGTGTTTCCTCCATTTGAATCTTTGGCTTCTTGTACCTGATCGTTAATAATTACAAATTTTAAAATTTGGCATTTACTATAGTTATAATGTTTTAGTTAATTAATTAAAGTTTAACTTATTATTATGCCTAATACTTCAAGTATTATAATATAATTTAACTTTTTTAATTGTAGATATTGTAAATAATAAATTAAGTGGTCTGTCATAAAACCTATTTAACTTGCCTTTTACTAATTTTAATATTAGTACCTAATCGTTGTGATAAGTCATGTATTGTAATTACTGTCGAATGTTGATTTAATTCATACAAATTAAACAAATTTTAAATTTTTTGTTTTATTACAAAAAGTCCTGTAAGAAATATCTCTGAAATAAATAACAACAGGTTCAGTGTTCAGTTCAGTTCAATAAATTGATAAAACTTTGATTTGTTCATAAAAATTATTAATAAATAGCAGAAATTGCTGAAAATACATTATATAATAACAATAATATTAGGTATAGATACTGTCTCGTTTACTAGATATCTTGATAATTTAGTAATAATAAATTTATAGTCCACACTAATATTTCAAATACTCAATCGTATATTATTACTTCGATCTGGTTGGCATAAATCGCTAATCATACGAATGTTATGAATTCATGACATAACATCACGTAATAATGTAGAGAAAACGGATTTCTATTTATTAGTTTTAATTAAAATTCTACTAGCTTTTCGCATGCGGCTCCGCGATAGAATTTTTTTTCCGCTGTAAAAAGTATCCTTTGTCCTTCTTGGTTCTAATTTATATATCGGCACCAATTTTCAGTCCAACTTATTCAACCGTTCTTAAATGTTAAATAGTGTAACTAACACCAATTTCTTTTTAAATATAGATAAGTAAGAAGATTCGACAATGATGGTTAAACGTATTATAATTATATAAGTCTATAAAATATCAGTTAGCAGTTACTGTAAGAGAGGTTATAAAAAATCCCAGTAGATATATAATATCTAATGTTTCCGGTGTAAAAAGTACAATATGTTTCCGGTGAAAAAAGTAAACTATTCATTGCTGGAATAAATTTGATATGGTTTCATGCAATTGATAATTATACTTTTACTTTTATAACTTTACTTTTAACACCAGTCCAGTATTTTTTTCTCAAAAGGAGCAACAAATATCTAAGTATAGTAAAACCATTTTAAAATGAACGCCCCTCTACCGAATTCTGTATTTTTTTTCTGTGTATTCTGTTTTTCTGTATTTCCTCTCACACGTTGAAATCATCACGGTTTTGTGGAGGGGAGTTCATTTTTAGAATGGTTTTACTATACCTAAATTATTAAATTCTATATTTAATTCTGTCATGACGAGAGAGATTTGGCCTTTATTCACCACGCTGCTCTGGTCAAATGCGGGTTGGTGAATGTCACAATATGTTCTTCAAACATTTAAGGTTCTCATAAATTATTCACGATTAATAATCCTGAGGTTCGCAGCGAAGCTGAAACCTACCAGCTTTCGGAATGAAAGTTGAGTGTAAAATCTCATATTATAACGTTTTATACTATGTATTGATAATTCTATAAGAGCGCCCTGTCTCAATTCCAGGAGGAGATACCATTAAGCATTATCATTTAAATGGGAGATAAATAGTTTTCTTGTCAACGAAGTCAGTAAATCAAAACAATGAAAAACGTCAAAACTGAGAAGTATTTCACTTTCTAGAAATTATATGATAAGTTATTGCAATTGCTGGAAATTGTATTGAAAAAAATTGCTCTGAGATTTTTCCAATAAATTTACCAGCATATATTGAATTTTTAATGCAACAACATTATATGTATAATGTGTTTTAAAATAAATAAACATAATAAAATGTCAATTTATCTATATACTAATACTCGCTGAAATGTAAGAGGAATCTTTAGAAGAGGTCTATCTAGCAGTAGACGTGCGACGACCGAAGAAGATAATGTAATGACCGATGACCTGATTGGTGAGCAGGGAGACATGATTGATTCAGATTTTGTTCGTAAAATCAGAAAGATTAACTTAGACATGATTTTTTAAGATCAGTTTCGTAGGTATAATAAGAGCTGCAGAAAAAGTTTAATCTTCCCTGAAAAATCTACTCAAAATTGGTGCAAGCTCTCTTATAATATTATATAGACTCCTATAGGTAGAGATATAAATTAATAAATATTGCTCGAAGCTAGTGTCAACGGTGCTTGTTTTCTGTTATACATAGTATTAGCAGATCATATACTCTTTTGTCCCGAGGCGGAAAGCTACCTATTGTGTTGCAGGTATACCCTCGCCCTCTGCGCCACAGAAGTCGTCAAAAAAATGATAGGGTGGTACTTTTCATAGGTCGCACCACGGAATCAACAATGATGTATATAAACTATTGGAGCAGTTGTGATGAATCTAGCGCCATCAATCGTTGCGTGCGTCGCGCTTTCTACTCCCCAGGCCCCGCCGCGCCATCACCCACCACATTACTCTCCGAGACATTTGTTACAGGGATTTCATCTAATTGATATATTCGATTCATTTAATAGTAAATCTCAACGAATAGAAAACAGTTATTAATCTTATTTTTTAGTCGTAGATGACGCTGACGAGCGTATGTATGTAGGTACCTACACTGCATTTGCACGCGTTATAAGTAATAGATTTTCCCGGTTAACGTAACCTATGTGATGAAAAACAGTCGCAACTCCTTTACCCACATGAAAAAACAAGTATAAAACTTGTTTTAAGTTTCAAGGCAATATTTTAAGCATTCAATTATTGATTTTAATGAATTATAATTGATTTGTGACAATTCACACGGCAACATTAGCCCAGTGGTAAGCTCGAAGCTTGTGTTACGGGAGCTAGATTTCTGATATACCTAATATATTATTCATACATAGATATATATTTTTACTATACATATATATAACACCCAGGAAAACAAATATATCGCAAGCAGATCTAATGTAAACTTTATGGTGCAAATTTTCCATCAAGAAACTTTATGTACTGAATAAGATTTGGAAATCGCGAATAAATGATGCGCTCATATTGGCCAAAGCTTTATGCCTATTAAGTAACATAATTTATTCGTAGCATAGTTCCGATAGAAAAGGAGAGAGAATGTCAAAACCAGTATTTTGTTCTCGTTCTGCTTATCGCGACAGAGCCTAGCCCATTCAGAACCACATCAATATAAATATGGAAACATAGCTACCCAAATCATACAAGCGTCGGTATTTGAAGCAGATACTACTTCACCTGTGCAGCCAGCGATTAGCTAATCACAATGGCTGCTTTTGTAAGTATCTTTATGAGAATACCTTCAAATCAAGCAAAATAATAAAACTGCAAGGGTTTTTTTATATACCTGAGAATCTTAATACTTTCTAATACTGATTTCTGTAACAGATAAGTTTCATAAATCTTTAACAAGAAATGTATCTTTTCAGATGAAATTATCGGTCTTAGCCATCCTAGTGAGCAGCAGCTATGCAGGAATCCTCCACGGAGGCAGTCACGGTCACGCCGAGCTGCTCCACTCTCACGACGACCTCTCAGGACTCGCCGCCCCATCTCTGGCGCTGTCCGCTCCATCAGCCTACTCCAGCTTCTCACCAAGCAGCTTCCCTGCCGGATCTCTGCCCTCCGCGTCTTACTCCGGAGCTGGTCTGATCGAAGGCGCCGCTCTTTCCGCCGGTCCTCTGTCCGGACCCATCGGACCCATCGCCAACGCCGGCATCCCCGGCCCCAAGAGCCCCGTCATCGACGAGATCCACGGCCTCGCCAACAACCACGGCGCTCCCACCCAGTACCGCGTCCGCGATGAGCAATACGAGGTCCACCGTGAGGTCACCCACCAGGTTCCCCAGCCTTACCCCGTGCCCCAGCCCTACCCCGTCAAAGTGCCCGTCGCGCAGCCCTACCCTGTCCAAGTGCCCGTCATCAAGAAGGTCCCCGTACCCGTCGTTAAGATCCAGCACGTGAAGATCGACAAGCCCGTGCCATACCCCGTTGAGAAGATCATCCAGGTCCCGGTTGAGAAGATCGTGCAAGTGCCCGTCGACCACCCCGTGCCCGTGGAGCGCATCGTCGAGTACCCCGTGGAGCACATCGTGAAGGTGCCCGTGCACATCGTGAAGACCTACCCCGTGCCCGTAGTGAAGACCGTCCACCACAAAGCCATCCAGCACCACCACGGCTGGTCCCACGGACACGGACACGGCTCCCACGGCTGGTCCCAAGGCTGGTAATCCCTTACCTAGTCCGGTCTATTGTAAATATATTTCGTGACATAGCTCATCGAGGCTGCAATCTAGGGTGATAACTAAGTCATTAATTTAGGTGAATACACCTCTGGTGTACTTGTATGTCTTGTAAATAGTAATTAGAATTATTACAATAAAAAATTCCAAAGAACAACCTCTTTTAAACTTTATCCCTTTCAATCCATTTTATGAAATTAAGAGAACATTATATAGGAGATCTGTAAATTCAAATCTTAGTATGATAAATAGGCGAATGGATGAATTAATACGAGTAGAATGTATTATCTTTTGATGGTCAGTATCTGAGCACGGCCAAATGGAATATAGAAGCTTTAAGTTCATTCAATATGGACATAATTTAAGAAAATCTTAAGTAGAAAATTCCCATGTATTTTTAACAATGTGCTTAAAGTTTCCTCTCTTTTGTCACAATATCTATTGAGGGAATCATATAATTTTTGTAAAGATACAAGACTGTAAGACCAACTCTATGAAGTTAATGATCCGCGTTGAAAAATAAGTATATTTATAAAGTTATATCTAAGTCTCTTTTACTCGTATTACGTTACAATAATTAATTAGAATAATATCACGTCAAGCCTTATTTAAGACTAACAATGTAAGAAAACAGATTTAGTCGGGTTGTTAGTCATCTCGCGGGAAAAGAATGACAAGATTAAAGTTACTGTTCCGAAGCTTATAATTATCTAAATTAGAACGAAAATGGTAAATAAAAAAAAATCATTTATTTCAGACTATGATAGTCCATATACAAAATCTTGGACACGTTATATAGGTAAACAAAATAATGCAATTAACTAGGCACACTACATACTATACATATATAAAGCATACTTTAAATAAATTACAGAAAAGCTTTTAGATCTTAATACATTCTAAGGTCGTCGTTATTTATTTCCAGTAACTATCTACTTCTAAAAATACTTTTTTTACTAACTATCTACATAGAAGTATTTTTTTAACTCGGAAACAAGTATTAGTTATAAATAAATGTGCATATCACAATTATTACCTACGAAGGAAAAGTACCATCAAATGTTATTTTATGAACAGTGACAGCACAGTACAATTAAATGTGTTGTTCAAATTATTTTATAATTCAAATAAGTTTGTATCTTCTATTTCAATCAATTCCGGCTTTACTAATTTCGTTTGAAGAAAATTAAAGATAAATATCGAAGATATTATGCACGTAACTGGGCACAAAAGGCTGTTTTTCCCTAAAGCGTGTGTGACTATCCCTTCGTATATTTGTTTATCTGCCCAAGGCACGCTCGGAGAAATATCTGTTATTTTTTAATAATTTAAGCGTAAAAATGGTATGAAGTCTTGGGACTAGACTATACGGACAATTTTAAAGTTTTTTTTTACAAACGACGTAAAGCGTTATAAAAAGATATTCAATCATTGTAACGCTAACCTTATTGGAACTAGACGGGTTTTTTGAAATCCTTAATTTGATTATTCAAATGAAAGTGGGCAGCATAAGACACTCCTCTAAATAAAATAACAATAAAAAAGAATTATGATACAAAAATCTCTCTCTTTGGTAACGTTTTGTCAATAATGGTGCATTCCCCGATGAATCAAGGTGAACTAAGCTGTAAAATGCATTTTGAAACTTTCCTAATCAGGAAAGTTGATCTAAACCTTTGGAAAAATTCGGTGTCGAAAATTTTCGTGGTTAAGAAACGTTGGATCAAGTTCTATTTTGTTGTTGTTTGGAACGTTAATTATTGCCCTTTTTTAATAAGTTATTCAACATAAATTAATCCATTCTATATTTATATATATATATAATTAGCTAATATGTAGTCATCATCATCATAACAATCCATATGACGTCGTTACACATAATAAAGTTCCCAAATCTAAACCTTTGGAAAAATTCGGTGTCGAAAATTTTCGTGGTTAAGAAACGTTGGATCAAGTTCTATTTTGTTGTTGTTTGGAACGTTAATTATTGCCCTTTTTTAATAAGTTATTCAACATAAATTAATCCATTCTATATTTATATATATATATATAATTAGCTAATATGTAGTCATCATCATCATAACAATCCATATGACGTCGTTACACATAATAAAGTTCCCAAATCTGCAACTTCTATTATAAGGGACCGAAACTTCTCTCACTAGTCGTGAGAGTTGAGAAATCCCGGTCCCGTAGAAATTCTCAGAACACCGTTCCTAATGATATATTAAGTTAGCTACTTAGCATATAGGTACGGAAATAGTTTTGTGGTTGGTAAGATTTGGGTTTACCCAAAATGCTGGTCATCGAATAATTTTGTAATGCTAATTTCCCACGGATACGAAATTAAATGGAGAAACTTATTGCAAACCTATTATAATAACAAATTTATGTTGATCAATGTATTAAAGAATGTTCTATCGGAATTCACACAGAAAGCTGGTAGCAGTGAGCCGGCTTCAAGCTTTACCTAATTAAAAAAATTTGTCCATATTCTATTAAGTAAATGCAACAATTAAACTAATAAAAATGCAATAATTATATAGGTTTCTGGAAAACTCACAACATATCCCTCGCGGTAAACTTGATAATTAAGATAAGATAAGATAAGATAATTCTTTATTACACACACCATAAGAAATATTTACAAAAAAACTTAAAAACTACAAAAACGTATGCGTAATGGGCGGTCTTATTGCTTAAAGCAATTTCTTCCAGACATTAATACCTATGTATACAAATAAAAATTTATTGCTGTTCGTTAATCTCGATAAAGCTCATTAAACGGCTGAGCCGATGTACCTAGCTGATTTTGTCTTGAAGACTGTTTGTAGTAGTTCAAACAAAGAAATTTAGGTTTTCATTTTATAACAACGGGAATTACTTACGTACCAAAGGAGTAAAACCCTATAGTATATAAACTAGTGAAACTCACAAAAAAAAATAAAGTGACAAAATTAGATTTAAAATATAGAATAGTACTGCTAAATTAGATGAAAGATTAGAGCATTACAATAAATCCAAAATACGAACAAGTGCAAATTTGGAACTAATTATTTCATTTACACGCTGGTTGTCTACTTTCTATGTTAACATGTTTTTTATAGGGACGACTGTGTGACACCTTACGTAATGATTACCAATGATCATAAAGTTATAATTAATAGTTAAGAGATTAGGACAGTTGACTCTAATTCTACGGACCAGGAAGAACATGGAAAATTTTATTTTCATGAATTTTCAAATAGATATAATTTGAAATGACATACAACATATTTTAATGTTTGACACAGTCTTAATACTCGTATTAAGAATGTGTCAAACACTTAAATATTATTACACATGTACTACTTGTTTGTTCTTATCTTATCGCTGAGTTATAGACCCTATTGTCCCCAATCCGGGATTATGAAATACCTAGTTATTACAAGCTGTTACACTTGAATAGAAAGTATCAAAAGAAGAGATAATTTAGACAAGTTTTTATTACTTCAACTGGTTCTGAGATTAGGCTTGTTGTGGGTCAACGTCGCAAAAATGTGGATGTAATACTTTAGGCTTAGTAAGTTAGAAAACAAGACACGCCCCAATGTAAAATTACAGATTATTCATAGAAAATGGTGTTGTGCCTAAATGCCAAAGGAATGATCAAGACAATCGAGAGAGAAATGGGAAAGCAGAATTTAACTCTTTGCCCTTTACTAAAAGATAGGATAGAAGCTTGGTTAACAGAACAGTAGATTGTATAAAAGATAATCATAATTTACAAAATAATATTATACATAAAATAGTAAAATATTATTAATACTTAAATATTATTTTTATATACCTGATCAAAGTTTTTTAAATTTCATTTGATATGTGCCCTTAACGTAGGTAGGTGACGCCTTATGCCTTAATGATGCAAAAGGATGGTCACGACCCTCAGCACTGAGGCAAACAATGCAAGGAGGAGGAGGAATATAGGTTGAGTTGCCAACTCTTAGTAAGTAATGAAGAGTAATCTTAGAATACCTAGTATGACATTGAGGTGCTCAAGGTACTACTCAAATAATTAAATAACTCATAAAGTAATTAAAAATATTTGGTTTAGTAAATAAAAACTAATAGCCTTAAAAAAGTCTCTATCAGAAATGTTAAAATATTAAAAAAGTATATAGTTATTGGAAAAAAATTAATAAAGAGCTTGCTACAGTTTCACCAAAAAAATTCTGAACATTTCTACTTTTTGTATATCCACAAACTTTTCCACCGTAAAGTGACCTCATAAGATATGTCTTGCTAGAAGCAGCAATATTCCAGTGATCCATCATCTTGCATAACTACAGAAAACTGCACAAATGAAATAGATCCTCATTAGCATATTATAACGTTTTGGGCGTGACGTCACGAACGAACGATCGACTTTACGCATAATGTATTCATGGGTGTTGGTCGAATCAGCGACTTGTATAAATATCTGGTGTCGGACGGTTATCATATCACACAACAGCTACACTCGGAAGACACAACAACACTTTTCTTCGGCTGGCTCAAAGCGATTAGCTAACAGCCATGGCATTTGTTGTAAGTTCATGCAAAAGACACATGATTAATAACTTAATTTCATCCTTTTAGATTTTTACTTGGCATATAATAAAACTTTGTATCATTGTTACAGGTAAAAGTTGTGTTCTTATTTGGATTAGTGTACGGCTCCAATGCCGGAATTCTATCTGGTCAACATGGTGGCATCGACTCCATCCTGTCATCAGCGCTGCAGGCCTCCTCCGCCAACTTTGGAGCTCCCTCACAATCTTACGGACCACCTTCTCACACCATCGCTGAACTCGGCGGCCACGCTCAGGAGCAAATCATCGAAGACCACGGCAGCCACGGACATGCTTTCTTGAGCGGACCTTCTCACGCCGAAGGAGCTCTCCTCTCCGGACCCGGCCAGCTTGAACTCAGTGGACACGGCGATCTCGAAGGTGCGGCTTTGGCTGAAGGTTCCTACAGCAGCGGTCTCGAAGGTGCCGCTCTCGCCGGTCACGGTCTTGAAGCTGGTCTCTCTGGCGCTATCCTTGACACCGGTCTCGCTGGCCCCTCTGGTCTGGCTGGTCCCTCCGGTCTGGAAGCTGGTCTCGCCGGACCTGCCCCTCACGCCCCAGAAGGACCTAGAGTGATCGGCAGCCACGTGACCGTGAACCGCGGCCATGGAGCCTCCAGTTACGAGCTCGCGTCCGTCGTACAGAACGTCGTCCGCCGCATCCCTGTGGAGGTGACTCGCCACGTGAAGGTCGGCGTGCCTCAGGCCGTGCCCGTGCCCGTTCCTCAGGAGGTGAAGGTGCCCGTGCCGCAGCCCTACCCCGTGCACGTGGAGGTCATCAAGCACATCCCCTACCCCGTGTACAAGACCCAGCACGTTGAGGTCGAGAGGCCCGTTCCCGTCGAAGTCATCAAACACGTGCCCGTCGAAGTGATCAGGAAGGTCCACATCCCCGTCGAGAGGCCCTACGAAGTCATCAAGAAGGTCGCCGTGCCCGTAGAGAAGCACGTCGAGGTCCACGTGCCCGTCTGGAAGCCCGTCCCCCTCCACATCATCAAGCACGTCACCCACTACAAGAAGAAGAGCTTGTGGTAAAGGGTGAACCAAGCTATGTGCTAAGCTGAAAGCTACCGTGATTGTACCAAATAGTCAATAGAATTGTAAATAATAGTCATTAGATGTACTGTACATATAGAATAAAAAATTGTTGAAAAAATTATGTTTTCATTAATTCTTGTCTTTTTTACATTACCTATGTAACAATAGTCATCTTTCCGCTGTCGAACGTTGAACGTCCTTTTTTATATTCATAATAATTTCAAATAATATGGTATTAACCAGAAACTAGAGAGAAGTACCTACCTATGTCCCAGCAGTGAGAACCTAATAGAAGTGGTTATGTTCTCAAAAACTGGGTAAAATTAAGACCAACTTATCAAACTAATGCAAATATAAAATAAAGACTAACTTATCAAACTAAAAGTAAATGATAAAATCTTATACTCGTACTCAAACTAAAATGAACTACTTATCTACTTTTTATTCCCGCTTTGTTTCCGTTCTTGAGTTTTAGCGAGACTCACCAACAGTAATTAATTCTTATTTTTATTCATAGATTTTATCTACGGAGGGCCTCTCCTCACGTTGTACAAAACAACATGACAATAAAAAGTTCATTTTCAAGAAAATGTATTAGAAAAATAATTTCAATTTTAAATAGTACGAAATTAGCTTACATCATCAACAAAGCAATCCATATTTCGTCACTGCATGAATAGTTGAACTTTTAATAGAAGAAAAAAAGTATTTTATTGCAATAAGCCTTTATATAGTTTTAACACTTATAATAGTAATCTCTTAAATAAAATTTATACGCGACACAGTTTACCAACCCTAAATGCGTTGATTTTATTAAGAGCCTTTTCTGCGACAGGTGGTTTACTAATATAGTCAGGGATCCGTAGTACATGGAAATCAAGTGATTACTAACAAGCTAATTTTTGGTGAGTAGCTTCGTTTCGATGAGACGTCCAAAGATATCCTATACCCAACTCTCGATTGTGGTAGCTAACAGAGATATCAAGGATTAAAAAATTCAAGGATGTAAAACCGGGATAACGGACCACGAAATTTGTAGGACAATATGTTATATCTCAAGATAATTATCTAAATTATATAAAAACATGTTTGTCCTACAAAACCTATGGTTTGATCAAAGAGTCCGCCATTTCCAAAATGTGTCGAAAACGAGGTCAATTTAAATGATTACTATGATTACTAAGCAGCTGATTTTTTGTTGTATACTTAACCCCTCAATCCTTTTTGTTACCATATGGGCCATAAAAAATACTACCTTCAAGCAGCAGCGTTACCTTATGGGCCACGAAATACCTTTTTACAAAATACCTTTTTAAACCTTATTTTCTAAAGCGTAAGGTTTATTTTAATATTACATTAAATTCTACCTGAAATTTGAGTGAAAATAGACTTATCCTAGCATTTCTTGTCTATGGCCAAAAGAAGTTGAACGTAAACAAAGTTGTGAAGATTTTTCTTGTGAAGATTTGTCGTGTGTTTTTTGTGGTATTTTTATGTGTTTGGGGTGCAAAACATCTATGAAAGAGGCATTTTTTTGTTGAAAATAGTTTTTATAATATTCTTCTTAGTGGTCTTAGTGGGTACAACTAGTTTTTAGATAGTAATACGCCTCCAAATCTGCGGTACCTCGCTTTGAAGTTTTCGTTAAATTTCAACATCTTCATGCATATCATTATCAAATAAAACTAGATAATTACAAAGACTAGTTATTCTTAATTATAGAGCTTTTTACAGAATTCAAATTAATGCAGTAGTTTTAGAGATATCCTAATTTAAATACAAAAAACGGGAGCGCGGCGTTGCGCGCTAATACGTGAAAGGCTTGAGGGATAAGGAGACATATTTTTTAAAAGGATCAAGGGGTTAATTAATATTTATAAAATCTAACGGACATATTGTCCGACAAATTTCGTGGTCCGTTATCCCGGTTTTACATCCTTGAATTTTTTAATCCTTGATATCTCTGTTAGCTACCACAATTGAGAGTTGGGTATAGGATATCTTTGGACGTCTCATCGAAACGAAGCTACTCACCAAAAATTAGCTTGTTAGTAATCACTTGATTTTCATGTACTACGGATCCCGGCCTAATACCTATATGTATAAACATATTTGTCCGCATATATGTATTTCCGCATTATAATATATTTGTCCATGGAAAGCAGTAACTACCTTTCGGTTTGGCAGTTTTGCAGTGAAAGACGGACAAATAAACACAAACTTTATAAAATACTAGCATAAACGCCTGCAGCTAAACCCGCCTTATTCCCATATTTTCTTCTTTCCCTTCTACTACTCATGACTATTATATTCAATGGTATCTAATAAAATATATTTATGAGAATTTATTTGGAGCCTTACAACCAGGATCGTTTAATACCTAAATATTGATTTAGATATATATTTTGGTGCGAGTTAGTTAGCGATGGCCTAAGCCTAGAAGTGTCGCAGCAATTATTAACATTCATCCCAATTTAAAGGAGCAGTAGCAGTAGCCTCGTGGATTTTTATTAGAGGATTCCCTTATCATTCGCCTTTTTGGTAAGGATCCAAAGTTCAATAAACTACTATTTTTTATTTTATAGTGATTGACTCTCACTTAAGTTTTCTAAATTATTAGAAATTGGTATGGGAAAAATTACAAGATCACAACGTAACCTTGGCCCTCGAGTGGGAGGGCCAAGGTTACGTTGTTGTGATCTTGTAATTTTTCCCATACCAATTTCTAATAATTCAATAAACTAATCTTTATGTTCTTATATTTGAAGCAGACTAATATTATAAACAACTGCACTAAGTTGCCTTAAAAACTCACACAGCAAATCTTGGGTGTAAATTTTGGATAAGACTTCATAAAGAGTAAATAGAATAGCCAAATAAAGAAATAAAAAAGCCATGTTTCTTAAGAAAGTGCACTGTAACTCATTCATTCCGAAGGTCGCAGGTTTAGTAGTCTTTTAATAATGAGATATCAGTACTTTTGCATATTTACGCCTAAAAATAAAATGAAGCAAAGCTTAAACATAAATATAATACTCTAGAAGGGAATTTCCATTCGAAAATAAGGTTTAAGATACCAATGTATTTCTGTTGCCGCTATACAAGTAGGTACCTACTAAAAACGTTGTAGAAAAACTATTTAACAGCTTTCACATTTTTAAAGCTTTTTGGAAAAGTGAGTGGATATGAGTAGAGTACCTACCCGTAACCCAAGCTTCGAGCATATCACGGGTCTAGCAGTTGTTGCTGTGTCAATTCTCTAGCAATATTTATGTTTTATTATATATATATATATATACAGGGCGTCCCACGGCCATGCCACATGGAGGGAAAGTACCTTAAATATTGTAGATTGAACTTTTTACTGAAAGAAGACATTATTTTAATTTAAAAAACAAATTAAACTGCATTCATAGATATTTAAATAATTATATGGTTGAACCGGGAATCGAACCCGCTACACGCGAAAAATAATTATTCTGTAGCTTTATCATACCGATCGAAAGGCTTCATCATAAGGATTTTTTATTGCTAAATAACATAGTGTCAGAAATAAAAGGAAGACCATTAATTTTGTGAAATTTAGTTCTCAAGTGGTGAATGCCAGTTGTTTGTTTTACGGCAATGCCAGCTTTCCTGAACTAAATTTCACATTAAATGTTAAAATTCATGGTCCTCCTTTTATTTTTGACACTATGTTATTTAGAAAAAAATATTCCTTATGCTGAAGTCTTTCGATCGGTATCATAAAGCCACAGGATAAATATTTTTCTCGTGTAACGGGTTCGATTCCCGGTTCAACCATGTAATTATTTAAATATCTATGAATGCAGTTTAATTTGTTTTTTAAATTAAAATAATGTCTTCTTTCAGTAAAAAGTTCAATCTACAATATTTAAGGTACTTTCCCTCCATGTGGCATGGCCGTGGGACGCCCTGTATATATATATATAATATATCAAACAATATTTGAAAATGTTGGCAGATAAGTTGTCAACTTTTGTTAACTAATAATAACTTAGAAGTCATTTCATGTTCAAAATATAATATACTTACATAAAATGTTCTGAATTATACTTCCGAAGCACTTAATGCCGAGTAGAAATTCCGTTTAAACGGTAAAAGTTAAATGATTTAGCAAAATTGGATCAAAGTTTAGGCATTTATATTCATAATGAAATAAAATCTAATTAAGTCGGTGTTTTGTATAAATTGAAAATCAAAATTTTGTAAAATATTTCGAAAAATCATGGCGCAACGTTACGTTTTATGCAAAATTCGAAATCGAAATAGTGTTGGCAACAATTATCATCTTCACGATGATTCCACTATAGCGATGTTTTTGAGAATTTATCGATAACATTGCAACCACGGAGGTGATACTAAGTATATACTTAGTATCACCTCCGTGATTGCAACATAAGAGTTTCGTGCATAATAAAAGGTTCTACCTATAAGTATTTCGTTGAAATTCTAATAGCTTTAAGAAATAGATAAATATTTTACATAAATAATAGATGTTACCGTAGAACTACGAAAGTAGATTTTTATTTAGGGTAACATGGAGATAAAATAATTAAATTAATAGATATAACCACGAACGTATCGATTATTGTGATATAATTAAATTAAACGATTGTGAAACATACAATGAATATAGGCTTGATTGATTTATGTTTCATTTTACCTTTTGTCGATAAAACTTATTCGTAGCTTTTTTCTCATCACTAGTTTTATGGACTAGTTTCCACAGCGCTTAATATTTTGAATATCAAAACCAATATAAAATAGGTGCATTTTCTTGCATTGATACAGACGAACATCGCCGTTCCACCAGTCCACAGGCTGCACAGATCCTCAAGTTAGCAGCCATGGCATCAAACGTCAGTAACATCAAACAATTTTGGACTTATTATTTACTGGAAATTCTTCAAGTTTTTAATTCAAAATGTTTATTTCCAGATATGGTTTATCTTCGCGTCGATTCTTCTCGTCTCAGTAGGAGCAAGCCGTTTCGACCAGGGACCTCAACAATTCTACGATGTCTCATATGATTCTGAAACTGCCGCACAAAATGAGAACAAAGAAATCATCGTGTATCTGACACCTGAACAGGTCATGGCTTTGGAATCTGAAGGAGCTGTGGTTAAATCAGCTGATGAATCAAACGAAGACAAGGATGAAGTAGAGCCTGAAATTCCATTGGCACCAGTAACTGAGGAACAGGAAGAAGAGGAAGACAACACTAGTACCGAAGAAGATGACACTCAAGAAGTACAGCAAGAAGATACAGAAGCAACCTCAGAAGACCAAGGTGAAGGTGTTGACTTTGAAGCTATCTTAAGACTGCTTAATGAAGAACAAGCTGACGAGGAGGAAACTGAAGAAGAACCAGCTCCTATTGAACCAGTAAATGAGGAAGAAGTTACAGAAAAGCCAAGAAAGTTTTCGCCAAAAGTAACTCTGAAGCAACAGGAACAGCCTCAAAAGGAACAAACATCTACGGTATCTCCTAAAAGAGAACAGGTCCTTAAAACCTATTCATACATCCGTTACCAACCTAACGAGCAACCTCAAAGAATCAATATCCAACTGCTACAACAAGCAAGCGAACCCGAAACAACCCAGAAACCTGAGATCGAACAAGAAGCATCGTCCCCTGCTCCGGTCCAGGAAAAAAAGAAATACAAGCTTGTGCCCGTTGAGGTTGACGAAACTTCTGAAGAGCCTGCCCAAGAAGATAATGTCCAACTGCAGAACCTTGAACCGGAAGTTCCGGAAGTTCCAGTAGTTCCAATTGCCACAGACAACAAAGCCTTGAACGACGACCTTAAAAACATTCTTAGGGAACTCAAAGCCTCATCTAAATATAACAGCCAGAAATACGCTATTCAAGTTGAAAGGCTTAGAAACTTGGAAAAAGTAAGAGCTCTAGCAAAGGCTAACGATATTACCAAGACTGTTCCAACTCTCATTCAACAGCAGCTAAACAAGAAAATTCTGAATAAGAAGAAGCAAGGAAAGCTCCCTGCTGCTGATTCCAAGGAAACTAAGTCAAGCTTACAGAAAGTGTCTGCGGAAAATCAAAAAACTATTGCCATTCCTGTATTAGACTTGCCTCAGCCTGGCCCGAAGACAATTGCTGTCCCTGTTGAAATCCCTAAGGTTGTTAGTGTCAAAAACGTTTACGTTAAGACTAGAACTGAAAAACCCTACATCATTAGCCGAAGGATTCCTGAAAACAAGAAATTGAATTTAGATGAAGCTCAAAAAACGAAGCCTGAGAAGATAACCATCCTTAGACACATTTGGGAACAATAATAACCGTAATGTCTAACTAGTTTTTAGAAATTGTTGTTAAACTTGTTACCTAGTAATTGTTATTAGTTAACACTGAGCGTGTTACTTGTTGATTAATTGTAAATTGTTTTAAATACATATTTTTTTATTATTCTCTTGGTTTCCATTTTACGCCTACGCTAGGTTAATACCTTAGATTTTATTAAATCAATATATTTGTATTGCTTTAAGAACAGGTCAGGCGTTCTTTTATAGTTCTAAACAACAAACTGACTTTAACTGATGTTACTTAACTGAAAAGATTAATGATGATGCTTGTTCTGAGGTTCCTTCATCTAGAGAAAACAAATTTTACTTAGTTAAGACAAAGATAATTAAGACTTTGATGCTGCTTTTGTAGGCAAATTATTTAAGTATTAATTTAATTTAATCTTCATATTTTGAACTATCTAGACAAGTTTTGTTCAGCCCCTTAATTAGGGTACATAAACCAAAAATATTCAAATAAAAATGTAGCAATCAATCACGTTGAAATTCAAAACTCATTGAGAGGTTGTTAGTAGAAAGTCGCCAACTTGAACGAATACGAAATCATCTACAAGGAAGCAAAGATGTCGTTAAATTCACAAGATTCGTATTCGACGCTTGCGCAAACGCCGAGAGCGTTGTCCTACATCACGATGTGATTGGATCTGTAACACCCATGGCAATAGACAATAAACAAACGAAAACAAGCTTACTGCCTTTGTAGTAAAGTTTGTTACCACAGATTATTTAACTAAAGGCAGCTAAGTCAAATTACGCGAGTAAAATAAGCAAAATCGGTCTTAGGGATGAATTATATTATGGAGAGCGGTTTATGTTGTTAGTAGGAAGGCCACATAGAACGGCTGATGAGACCAAACAATTCTTGAAAAGAACGCGTATTGGCAAGAGCAGGACGTCCACTTACGAGATGGACTGGTGATTCATTAAATAAATGTCAGTTCACGGTCGAGGAAAAATGTCGCTTCTGAAATAAAATGAAATCTCTAGGACGTTAGACGCTTTGATTTCCATTGAGGTCGATTTTGCCTTTGTTCTACTTGCGTGTATGCGTACCTATGCTTCATCTGCATTTCGTTTTGTAATCTGATATTGACTCTATCTATACGTTATATTTATATATTAGGCACTTTGAATTAGATACGAGTGCCTACATGCAATGTGAATCACGATATTGCACGGTAGTTTGTAGAAAATAAATAGCCTAATAGCATTGTTGGCTAAGTGGGAGCACACTTGACTTTCATTCCAAAGGTTTTTGCGTTTATGTCCCGCTGCTCTCGGTTAAGGCAAACATCGTGAGGAAACAAGCATTTTCTGAGAACTTTGAAAGTTTGATGGACATTAAACAACATTAAACAACCCGCTCTTGACCAGCATGGTGAAAACCCGACAGTATTTTAAATATTTCGTGACTCGGTATCGCAATATGAAAGCGAAAGTTTATTGGAGACATTTTATGAAATCCGATAAAATAATGCATTTTGCAAAATTGCTTCTGTCTCAACTGAGCACTTAATGTACCGTTAGGTAATTATGCCCGTAAGCTAAATATTTCTGTATAAGTACCCTTGGCTTTAAAAACAATCGATTTTATTTATTGTTTTGATTTTTAAAGCCATTATAGTTATTCAGATAAATAGAATCGATTGTAATATTTAATGAGATCGATTATCTACATATAAAAGCCTTCCATTAATAAAAGTCCATATCTATCAATTAATTCAGATTAATGGTAATTATTTTAGCGTAACGTACTACCTACTTAGTAACATTAATGCAACGTTACGAAGATTACATTACAGAACCAAGAGTTAGTACATAATGAACCTGTCGCTATTACAACAATACATAATTGAAGAACATAGGGTGTTATGTGTTATCCAATGGGTCATTTACTCTGAACACCGGTTGATGAAATATTACATAACAAAGTTGGCCAATATTAGACCTATTCTATCCATAGGTACCTATTTCATTTGTAACTGTCGGTCAGTTTTTGGTATTGATTTAAATAAATGTTATTATTCTATTTACCTATATTATTTTTTTACACATGAAATGAAACAATAAGGTTTAATTTAGTAACAAACATTTAATATCACATTTTCACTGGGACTCCATCGCATCTTAACAGTACTTAACATAAAAAAAAGGATTTTTGTCACACAAACTTCAAAACATTCGCTTTCAAAATTTTCTACAACTACCAAACATTAGAAACTATGTTCTCGAATTTAAACTTCAAGGCTTTTCGAATTATACAACTAAATCAGGTACGTTGTGAGTCGTAATGCCAGTTTAAAGCTTAACTAAGAAGGCATCTAGTACCTAGGCTAGAAAACACCGCCCACTCCTAATGAGATTCTGTTAAAACTAATAGTAGCTTCCGTATTTGTAAGAGCCTTCTGCACCGTCGCCCTGGCCGTAGTATCCTTCAGGCTCAGCTTGAAGCTGGGCATATTCCTTCAGCCCTTCGCCTCCCTCGTAGCCTTCATAACCTCCCAGGTGTTCGAAGCCGCCTTGTTCCAAGCCCCCTTGTTCCAAGCCATGGCCTAAGCTAGCGAGGTATTGCTCGGTATCGTGCCTGTCGTCTTCAAGGACCAAGCCACCGCCGTGGCTGTGATGATGCTCAGGATGGATCAGCTTCAAGTTCTGCTCAGACTTACCCTTCTCCAATGGGTGGTGTAACAGATGACTGTGCTCTTTCTTCACGTAGACAGGTACAGGGTGGAAATGCTCAAACTTGATGGATTGATGCGACTTTGCATGCTCATGCTCAATGTGGTGTTGATGGCCGGTCTCACCAATAAAACTTGGGTGGTCGATCTTATCTTCTAGTTGGGGCGCATCGTCGTGGATGATGCCCGGGTAGGCGGTGACCACTGCCACAAATCCAAGGAAAATCTGTAAACAAAATCTGGGTTATCAAATCTTGGCTTTGAAAGGCTTTGAAACTCTGTAACCGTTTAATAAAAAACTGTAATAAATTATATTTTATATGAGATAAATTCTAAACAGATTACATAAAGGGATATTCAAATTGATTTTTGTATACAGTAAGCTCTTGTAAAACCAGTTTCGTATCAAGCTGTCTCCAGAGCGTTACGCAATACAACAGTCTTCCTATTCGTAACACTAATCTGTATGGCGGTAATTTGAACTTTAATGTGTGGTCATTAACGATTGTAACACAACACGATTTGACACAGTCACGAAGGTACACAAGTTACGCACATAATACTTCATTTCTGATGTTGGACTCCGTTCGTCTCGAGAGGGTGGTGGGTAATGGCTGCACTCGTAATTTGCATCGCTTTTATACTCGGTTTCACTTAAGCTGCAAGCTACTTTTGCAGTTACGTTTACTCCATTGTCAGTCTATCGGCGTCTCAATTAGAACAATAGATAGAAATTGTTTGTAAAAAGCGTTCGGTGAAAATGTTAACCATCAATAGCATGTAACGACTATAAAATCCGTGGCGATAGACTTATTAACATAATTAACCGTTTAACATGCATACATTTTGTTAAAAAAGCATAGGTATTTTTACGTGATATTCCATTTTCGCTTTAATAATTCCATGATTTGGTACCTACTACTTATAGATAGGTTAAGGTTAGGTTGAAGAAGAACAAAACTTTGCTCAATAAACTTTAGGGCTTAACCTTTATATGACTGCTCTACAATAACAATTATTGTACGAAATTATGTAAAGTAATGTCTTTCAAAGTTCTGACAATCATGATCTCGTGATGGTCCAATTCTTTCCGACCTTCTTATCTTCATTACGCTGTTAAACGGAGTTTAAGAGTGTAATTATGATCATTTACTTACACCAAATGCGTTACGCATCTAGAACAAGGACACATTTTGTAGAAGGGATTTTATTTGGTAATAATATATCTAACTTATTTGTACAAGAATACATTAGGTACTTTAGGTACTCAATTAATCTTCTATTGAATAATTTTGGGTCTGTTATACAAATCAAAGTTTGAAATACTCAAATAATGTTTTGTATAGGTTGTACTTGCCTTGGTGCTTGCCTAAGAATTGTCCCACACTCTCTCTTTTCGTGGGTGAGGAACTGAGGGATTGATATACCAGGGGACAGGCAGAAGCCTCTTTACAGTAGACTGAAACTGTACTAACTTACTGCGATCTCCAACACGCTTGGTAAGCGTGGTGGTTACACAAAATCTTCCAATACCTAATAAGTTCTATTAGTTAGAGAGACTGGTAATCCGTAGTTTCATGTAACTTACCTAAATATAAACAATTAAGCAACTTACATAGCTTATAGTTATATGTAATTACCTAACTTTTTTTTTCTTATTTTATTTAAACGTAAGCGTGTAAGTAATTTACTTTTCTTTTATGTTAAGGTTTAATTTTTTTTCTTTTATCTATCTAAAATTGACATCTTATTTTTTGTTACTTAGTTGTAATTTCCCACCAGTGGGCAAAGGCTTCTAACTCCGTCCAGTAGGGTAGACTGGGTACGTTTGAAACGGTGGACGGTTGAAACAAAGTGAATAACTTGTGAATAGTGCGTGATGAAGGGATGGGTACTAGGGGAGAACGAAGCGGGCGATAGGGCGAAACATGAATTTTAGTATTGCTTCACTCTTCGGGCGGTGTGCTTGTCTGTAGGAGGCCCCATTGTGTTTTTTAACGGCAAAGTAAGTATTTCGATGTCTACATTTTTGCAATTATTTAGATTTCATTTATAGTTAGAGTATTGATAGTTTTGTTACAGTTAAATTAAAGGTTGTCCAATATCGTAGTATGATTAGTTTTTATTAACATTTACTGACATTCTAACTATGAACCGTTTTATACAAAGATGGAGGGTGGGGACAGTTGAAACAATTTTTTTGGGTACGGTTGAAACAGTTTATTTATTAAACTTTCTTGTTTTTTAGATGCCGAGGGAAGACAAAAGGTATAAAAGGTCAAGCCGTCATATCAGCATACCAACGAGCCTATGAAGATGTAAAAGCGGGATCTTCGTTGAGAACAGCCGCAGAAAAAAATGGCAAAAAAAAATTAGTTCAAGTCATAGGGACTTAAACTAAATAATAATTAGATGATACTTAATATTAATCTGAAGGCTGATTAAAAGGAAAATTATAAGTATAGCCAAAGAATTGTCGCTACCAACATCTCATTATAATTTAGTTTAAGTTGTACTTAATATAAGGCTGATTAAAAACAATGTTCGATTATAAATATAGTCAAAGACTATTGTGATAGTCAACTGTGCCATTACCATTCGAAAGATGTTATTAGAAGATAATAATTGATTATATTTTGTATTATTTGTATGTGTTTCAATTGACCCCAGACACTGTTTCAACCGACCCTGACATGGGGACGGTTGAAACAAAAAACCGTTTTTTTTTAATTTGATTTTTCTCAGAAATGACTATACAGTGACCTTAAATAACATTGCCCTATTGTAGACAAATATAAGGTCTTTTATTTAGTATGTTTCCGATATCGCTCACATAACAAATCCCGATGCTATGCATGATAAATGCCAAAATGTTTCAACCCTAGTCTACCCTAGTCCTTGTCTGGAGCAGGTTTTTTCAGCAGCATCTAGTCATAATGTATAAGTTTATTTGTTAATTAGCCTTCAGCACACTAATCATGAATGCACAAAATATCTAGTTTGCTGTGTGAATTGTCCGGATATATTTATTTATCTAATTTTTAAGAGCTGTAAGTAAGTAATTACTAAAATAATTTTAAACAAATAGGCTAAACTAATATGCCCCAGGAAATGCGTAGGTAGATTGATTGACCAGAGTTGCATAAGTATTACAAGTTGAACAAACAATTTCAATGAATAAAATATGGATCAAGAACGAAAGGCGTCAATTTTCTACTGATTGGAAATGTCTAAGTGACGGAAAGCAAATTTTGCAGCAATTAAAATGTTGCTGTTGAAAGATTATTGCAGGTTGTGAACGCTCGGTAAATGTTTTCAAGACAAGGTTTATTTTCTGTGGAGCGAATAAAATTTCGTTTTGGTGGCAGGAACTTATACCTACTATCTATTTAAAAATACAAACAAATGAGGTTGAATAATTATTTACCATCATATAAACGAATGGCCGATGAAGCCGAGAAGTTCTCGAGTGGAGACCGCAGAACGACGAACGTAGCGCAGGACGCCCACCAACAATGGATGATCTTGTCGAAGCTGCCATTTCACGAAGAATGCTAGCTGCATCCGACTGCAGTGGACTTCCGAAGGCTGAAATTATGATGAGTATAAACCCATATTAAGTCATTAACTGCTCCTAGTAGGTATAGATTCTTACGACACGATTATAAAATGGGCACTTAACTAGACTATTAGCTTTCACTCAAAGAGCGAAATGTGATTTTCGCACAACTCTATCAATAACAGACTTAGCCCGCAGAATTCGAGTAGAATTCTGCGGGCGCGGTATATCGGTAGCAACGGTCCCCTGCAACAATCCCTCTCCTTTTAAACTGTGATAAGTAAGCCGATTTATTCCCAACGATCCCCGTGAAAGGGAACGTTGGGAATAATAGTGCCGCTTCCGCGTCTCTGCCCGCTGCCTGCAGAATTCAAGATACAAGCCTTAAAGTTACTGTACGAGTATCACAGCTACTTCAAGACGTAGCTAGGTATTTAAATGTCACCTGTCTTCGAACTCTTGAACTTAAGGTCGGTTCAGTACTTTCCCACGGTACCTAGTAGGTACCTACTTTAGTGGGCACTTTCGTTTATAATCTATTAGTCTACCGGGTGGGTAATGTAATGACTGATTTAAATTTCTTAATCATGCAGCAATTGATCCTACTATTTGTCTTGGTATTGTCACCAAGCTTATCTAATAGGCAAGGAAGTTAGATGGCATTATATTATTATTACCGTAGTATTTTTATATTTCACCTATTTTAAGTAGGTAAATAAAAAAATCCAAAGAATACTACTGCGCAAGCCAGCATTGATCACAGATTACGACAGTGTAAAGCGAAACTCTCACACTGTGGTGTGGTGTCGCAGATCATCAGATTAAGTTACAGCTTAGGTACTTACCTAGGTACCTACTCTGTTACGTTCCTACATTACCTACTATAGGTACTTACCTAATTAAAACATAATTTCAGTCTTCAGATGACAGACTTTTAACCGCACGAAATAAGTTCTTTCCGGGAAAATATCAATTATTATTGGTTCTATGTACTTACATATTTAATTATCAACGCCTATTATTGGTTTGTAAGAAGCTTTGTAAGTAGGTAAGTAGGTACCAAACGATATCTCTCTAATCAGTATTTCTTAATGCTTTATGAATGCATTTCCTGTGACAATGAGTTAACTAGTCCCTTCCTTTTGATATTGTCATCCAAGGAAGTTGCACTGCGGTATCCACACAGTTCTACCTAGGTATGTACCTACTAAAAATAATAATGTGAATACAATATAAATTATTATACCTAACATTACATAAGTATCCTAACTTATTAAACGAAATATGCATTGTATAAATTACTAATAGAAAAACTTTATTTGAAATATCACAGTAATCTTCAATATTAACTTTTCTAGTCAACTTGGTCCAGTGCTAGTTGGTGCTAGTGCTAGTGAAAATTAGACCGTGAGTGATAAGGTGGCTACAACGCCATCTCCTAAAATATTTTGGAAACCTGTTTTAGCATGACTCATCTATTTGCCAATAGAGGGCACTATACACGAATACAGTTAAACCATAGACAAACAACTTTTAAATCAGGTAGCTTAGTCTGTGGTGACAATTTTCTTGCGGTTTCTTAACGAAATAAATACTAGCCAATCGCGTGTTCGTGTTATTTTTTACAATTCGTAACGACTTCAATCAAATTTGAAAACAAACGTCCTTTCATCTTTACGTCACTCGTATTTGTTCGTTTCGCCATCGTACATAATTTTCAAAATACTGTGCGGTTTTTACTGTGTTTGTGGTAGTGATAAAATATTATTGGGATATATATAAGTAAATTTCCAAAATGATAACGCTAGCTGTAGAAGATGTTCACAGACTTTTGTAAGTTGACTTTTATTTTATTTCCATGATGCATTATTGTGCTTCAAAAAGTTTAGTTAATTTTGTGCACTAAATTATTCTATCCAATCAAATAAAAGAAAATCGTGTTAGTTACGCTATATAAAACTCAAGAACAGTCGAATCGATTTGGCTGAAAATTGTTACAGAGATAGACACAGACTACGAGAAGGACAGTGGGAAAATATTATAACGCGGGAGAAGCCGCGGGGTGGAAAGCTAGTATTATTTACATAAACCAAGATCTACAATCCTCGTAACCCATGCTGAAATTCAAATAAGTACATTTTAATTATTTACAGACAAACGTTACCCGAAGCTTGGGTTGTTCAGTCCCTTGGTGGTATTTCGTTTGTTGCTGGTGTTCAAAAAGACTAAAGTCTTGATCGTTTCATATTCTAATGTTTATATTATTGCCTAATAAACACTCATATCCTGCTGCAATTGTTTGTAAAACTTGAAGCTGTTGTGGTCTATCAACTCAAAATTGCCCTCAGTAATTTATTCTAAACCAAATATATAATAGCTCAAATTTCACCTGAATTATAAATGGGTTGGATATCTATCCAGCAATATTTATTTTATTCTCTGTATTTTAGTGATGAAGTGAACAGAGAAATCTCAGAAAATGCACGTAACTTGATGGAGGAGCTATGGCTCAATTGGTCTCATCTTGGAGTTGATGACAATACCAAGGTGTCACATATGCATAAACTAGTGCAAATAGAAAAGGAGCTCCACCGTGATGTCATTTCTGAGACACGACAGCAACTGAAGATAATGCAGGCACAGGTTGATAGTAAGTCATTTGTTTACTGAAAAAGCATAATAAAAATATTATAATTAAAGTTTACTATGGGTCTACATGTTCTAAACCCATTATGGTTCCATCCAAAAGAAATGGACTTAATTTATTTTAGACATTTTATGAGAAACTTTCAGCTAACATCACTCGTTTTTAAATACCAATTACTATAAATAATGCAGTTGTGATTCTTGATTTGTTGAAGCACCTGTTTTAAAATATTAGACTTTTGCTGATATTTAATGATATTAAAAATAACTTTTCAATAGTTTATAATTTGACTTATCAATGATTAGATACTGATACTCTCAGCATGTATGCTGAATTGAATTTCTGTATGTTCAAATTTTTATGTGGTAAATCTTCTGATATATTACAATATAATAGATTCACCTCTCTTTTGAAATTCACCAATGTTTTTGAATGTTTGAATACCTAACACATGTGTATGTAACATCTGTTTACAGAATTGAAAGAAGAAACGGAAGAACTTAGTAAATGTCTTTCAGTCGACATTACAATCCTTGAATTTAAAGATGAATTGATGCTGGCAGAGTACAAAAGAGATTTAGAAGAACAGATTGCTGGGTGAGTAGCTTACTAGAAAAAGTTAGTAGTAAAAGTAAATATGTTCCTATTTTAAAAGTAAAATTTGTTATGGATATTGTACATATCAGGTTTTTTATTGGCAAAATTGAATGTTTAAACATAAACTTGCAAAAATATCTGAGTACTCCATGAATCATAAATGTAATTTCATGAAACATAGCTTACATTAGGATCTTCTAAAATCATTTTGAACAGCCATAACACACCCAGAATGGAAATATTTGAATGTACTATATTAATATCAATACATAAGACCAATTCTTATTATTATCATATCTATTTTTGAATAATATCAATAATTTACACAATGTCAATTTATTGCCTACTATTTATAATAATACCATTCATACCTTATTATGAATGAATTTATAATTTAAGTATTCCAACACCTTATTTTACTTTGCAAAAAGGTTTTGTATCACACACATACTCAATGCATTAAGAATATCAGAAATCTAGCACCCGTAACAAGCTACAACAACAAGCTTTGAGCTTACTATGGGGCTAGATGTTGCTGTGTGAATTGTCCAGTAATATATATTTATTTATTTATTATTATACTTGCTCCAGGTACAGGGAACAAGTGGAACAGCGTCGTACTAAAATGGAACGGCTCCTCGAATGGCAGCGTGACCTTGCTGACAAGCTGGGCGTCACCCTCCAGGAGTTGCAGGAAGTGCCGCTGCCCTCCGAGGAGGAACTGGACCGGCTGAAGGACCATCTGGAGGTGATGCAGGCCGAGAGGGACAAGCGAGCGGAGATATTCCTCAATGTCCAAGTTGAGATCAAGGATATCATGGGTGAGTTACATTAAACATGTTTGATTTTCCTAGACATAAAATATTATCATCTGAAATTAAATCAGAATTATGAATTTCGGGTCCATATCCAAAGTTCAAAGATGTCTTCTCACCAGGTCAACTTGTTCAGTCCTTGTCCACATCTTTCTGTCTCTAGAGCGACAGTAGGCAGGTGTGAAGACAGTAGATTATGATAAGTGGTGTGCATGCTTTTGTGATTTAGAACTTTGTCAATTTTTGGACCCTCGACTTTTGCACCAAAATAGTTTTAATAAGTTTTGCTCTCACATATTAAAGTTCTTACTTAGACAATGAATCAGAAGATATCCTGTTAAAGTTGTAGCTTCTTTCTCTATACATAAATCTCTAGTATAATGTTTAATTTATTGGCGATTTTGATATTTTTGTATGATTTCAGAAAAGCTTCAGATCAAACCCCAGAACAAGTTTGAACATTTAGTGGTGACTAACTTGTCTGTGGATTTCAAAGTTACTGATCTCAACATGGACAGACTAGCGAAACTGCACCAAGAACTGCAGGAAAAATATGAACAAACTAATAACAGGGTCAGTATGATAACCAAATTCATTTCTTTTTATTATGGAGACTGATTATACAAGGAAAAAAACTACATATGAAACATACACAGTGAAATTTAGTCCACATTTTTATATGAAAAAAAAGTTCAATGAGAAATCAGTCAAGATTATATAACATTCTACAATACTGTAATAACTAATGCCGAGACAAGAACGTCACATCATCACATGCCCTTTAAATTATTTAAAGTTCCTAAATATGCCAGTTTTTTGTTTGTGTTTTTAAGAGCACATACAAACATGTTTCAAGAAGAAGGCAAGCGGGTCATTTGAAACTATGACCTTTGGAATGATATGCAGATAAATGTTTTGAATTTTGAATTCGATAGTGTCCCGTCTGCTCCCATCCAACAAGGCCTTATGAATTGCATATAATGTGAATGTGTTAAAAGTATCCTTAACCTTTCCTTTGCCTAAGAGCTGATCAGCGCTTACTAACTTTGTCTGCCTAAGCGCTGATCAGCGCTCTAGCACCAGCCATACAATTTGTTCGTTTTTGGTATCTAAATATAGTGAAATACGGTCTAAATTGTTTTATTACATCTCATCACTGAAATGAACGAACCGAAAATACTTTCACTCATTGAGTCAACTTCATAGAACCGCTTCTACAAGCAATTCAAATTTGACCATCGGCAGTTGATCGCAGGCAAGTGTAGATGTTCTTTGTACGTCGAAAATTGTATATTTACGTGGAAAAAACGTTATAAAGGCTATATTTTATTATTCTTTACATATTTTAGAACTATAATCTATATGAATATAGTTATCAAATGTAACTAGTTTTGAAATATCTTTCGCCAAATGTACTGAGCTTGCCGAACCGGCTGAACGTAACTTGTTTCTTTGTGATTTCATACATTTCGCGTAATGTTTTTGTTGAAATAGATACATAATTCAATAAATAATTTCATTGAGAATATATAATTACATCTAAAATTAGCCAGAAATGCGAAACAATTCAACAAAGTCGTTATTTATTATGCAACTGACAAAAATACACACACACACATACACAGTGCAATATGGCGTCGTAATGTGTACATATACGAAGCCCCCAATAACAATATACAGCGTGTTTTTTTACTCTGTTCAATATATCTATGCTTATTGGCATACATCAAACCAGTGTTTTTACGTCGTATTGTATTGTATTCATTTATTCCATAAAGATCATTGGTACACTTGGAAAGGTAATTGTAGTGTTGTAATTGTTGTAACATAAATAAAATTGGTACAAGCAGAGTAGGTACCTACATAAGGGTGTACTTATACATAGATTAGGTAGGTATAACAGTGAAGCAATAGTTTCGTCGAGTGTATATGATTTTACTTTAAAAAAAATTTGATTATTTACATTGTTTATATCTGTCAATGCCATGTTCTATATAGTTTGTATGTTTGTGTAATAAAAGTGGTTATCTGCTCACATTAAGTTTATTTAACTAGTCAAAATATCATATCTATGTAAAATACGATATTATTTTCATGCACTGTTTTCAAAATAAGCATCCTGTATAGTTTTCCTGATCAGTGCTTAGGCCGTTGACGCATTGCTATACGAGCGCTGATCAGTGCTTCGGCAGTTGTCACCTACACTGTACACGCACACATGCAAACAAGAAATGAACGATGATCGAAATTTATGCCTCACATGTTACCACATTTTTCTAAATCGTTTCTTATTGGACCCCCATTAGTGTGTAGTATGTATGAAAAGCTCATTTTGTCTACTACATCTATCATTCATTTCCATAGAGCATTGACATTTAGAACAACTTGAAATTTGTTTATGAAAACTGCCTAGACAAGTCATGTATCTGATTTGATTATTTTTCGAAAAATTGGGTTATTATAATAATATTCTAGCAGTAAAAATTACATTATAAGGTACATTGACTATCGTACTTTTTAATTCAATCGTTAGTTACATTTCCACCAAACAGTTTATTAAAAATATTCAATAAATTCCGAACCCTGTCTAGTGCGCTCTCTGATCGCCGCCATCTTGCGGCACACGATGGGTGCAATTATATCCCAGATCCGGCATATCAGAGGTTAATGATTGTATCCCAGGTGTTGGAGCTCCGCGAGCGGCTGGCCAAGCTGTGGGAGTGCCTGGACGAGGACGGCATCTACCGCGACAACTTCCTGCACGCGCACCCCGGCTGCCACCCGCAGGCTGAGGCGGCCATCAAGGAGGAGATCAGGCGCTGCGACCACATCAAACGTGACAAAATCGCTGTAAGTACCATTTTGTTAAATGTTTACTTGTAACGGTGGGATGTTCTGTTTTCTGGGTTCTATATCTATGGCATTGTCACGACCTCTATGGCGGTTTAGATTCCAGCGCGGTTTCCAAGATCTGCAGTTTTGACCGGGTGTTTCCTATTTATTTGACTAACTAGCCGTCTTATCTACAAATCTATCAAAAATCAAACAAAAACTTTACTAACTCTAGTTTGTTATATCATTAGATGTACATAATAATATTAAAAATTTGCCTTAATTATGCACATAATATACTTGTTCCATTGTAAGATAGGTATATACCAAATTTTTCTAGGGAACAGCATAATTTGCTACGATATCTCTTTATGCAAAGACAACCAGCTATAAGTAACACTGTAGGACATTTAATAACAATTTATTTATTTGCAGGTATTTGTGGCTAAAATCCGCACAAAAATCAAGCTAATGTGGGACAACATAATGTACTCAGAACGCGAGCGCGAAGAATTCTTACATTACTACCAGGATGTGTTTTCTGAAGATACCCTGGCATTGCACGAGATGTATTTGGAGAAGATCACTAAATACTACAATGAGCATAAGTAAGTCCATGAGATATTATATTATTTTTGTTTTTTAGTCTGTCCGTTGATGAAAATTAGATGATTTTATTTATGGCGTGCAGACAATAATATAGGTTGTAGCTCGTTTGCCGTGTGGTGCCCACCTTGAGATGAGATCGCTGCCATCTCATCTTTACCGGTGGAAGTCATCTAACCGACTAACTAAATAAATATTGCTGGATATTGACTAAAGGGCTTATTATCAAAATACATTGCTTTGCTACCCAACGCCTTACAGTGTGGTGATTATACCGAATCTCCTAAGACCTATTAATGGGTTCTATTTATAACCCCGTTTGCCCAGTATGTGTACATCCCACTATATGATGATAATTCTGTCACATAACAATAACGTACTGAAGATAATTTAACTTTGGTAATAGTTGGGTTATAGAATCATTTAACCTTATATTATATTGTATTGAATTTTATATGTTATCTTTTCAGGCATATTTTTGAGCTGTTCCAAAACCGCAAGAACCTGTGGTCTAAGATGACAGAGCTGGAGGCGCGCGCGTCGGACGCCGGCCGCTACCACAACCGCGGCGGACAGCTGCTCAAGGAGGAGAAGGAACGGAAGGCGATCGCTAGTAACGTGAGTAACAGAAACACCAATATTTACGTTCTACTGCTGGGATTCAGAATATCTCTCTTGACGAAAGAGATTAGGCCTTATTTTACTATAAAAACTGTCGAGGTTTGATAAATTCGTATTGGCGAGCGGTCGTGATCCGTTTCCTTGCAGTGTCCTTGATCCTGATAAAGTCCCACGTTCTGGGACGAAACGGTTGATCAATAGTCTACGTAGACAGAACAGTTGCTGATGATAACTCGGTAACTATTAATACTAATATCATCACAATTATCTATGATGATGATGATGAAGACAAACTAAGTACATTGTTTATGTAGTTTTATAAATGTTTTTTTCTAATTACCTTTATAATACTTAGTTTATTATAATTATAGAATAGTTTAGATTAGTTAATTATAGGAATAAAAGTAAAGCGTTATTACGCATATAGTTAAATATATATGTATAAATATAATATAAGGATAAACATTTTTTTCATCTATAAAAATAGTATTTAAGAACACAAACTTGTCTTCATAGTTCTAGTTTTTCTTTATTTTATAAATATTACTGTATATACAATAGAATACCTATCTCTGTAACAATAATTATAAGTTGATACGAAAGTCCACTCCAGTACTAATCTAGTACCAGAGGCATGAAGCAATACCTTGCCGTAACACAGTGCTACACTAAAACGGAAGGTATGAACAGCATGACCACAAGCCTTAAAAAACCTACTAATATTAACTAATTTAGTCAGTACCTACTTGTATTATTATATTGTTTTTTAGGTTAATATTATATCTATCCTAAGTCTAAGTAAATTAAGGCTAAGATTGTATCTATATTGGATAAATAAATTCTTTATCTTTATCTTTATCTTTATCTTTTACGTAAATAAGGTTCGTGTATTGCCCGTTTATCTCAATATGAGATTAGACCTTAGTTCAGCATGCTGGCCTGGTATGGGATCAATACCACAAAGAGTACTTAATAGTTAAATTCTTGTGAATGTCACATTTATTGGTGACATTCACAAGAATTTCACCAACTTTGAGAAGGAAAATGTAAAATCACGTGTTTTCAACGGACACACAATTAGAATCTTGGTGTGCGACAGGGTTTGAACCTACGACCTTCGGAATCAAAATCAAATATGCTCCCACCTAACCAACATGGCATCTGCGTTTACGTTGACAGAGAAATAAAACGATAAATAATCTCTAATAATATGTTTTACTTAAAGGTCTTAATACAATCTTATTTACTTACAGCTTCCGAAGATAGAAGCACAGATTCGCGAACATGTGAACGAGATCGAAGCTAGAACTGGACAAACTTTCATGGTTGATGGAAAACCGCTATTGTCGCTCATGGAAGATGACTGGGAAATCAGGAAGGCTGTATGTACTATAATGTTTACTTGTCTATCAGTTTAAGCACCCTTATTCTTATTACGTTTTCACTGTTGGAACACAGTAACTTGTCTCTTGACTCTCTCTCAAGAGAGATAAGGCCTTTAAAGGCATTTATTACCAGAAGACAACAGCGTCGTTCTCTATAATATACTAATTCTCTCTCTCTTTATTTACTTCAGGAGCATCATAACAAGCTGGCAGCTTGTATGACGATGATCCATAAATGGATACTCCCTACGTATCTTTTGTAACTGCCACATACACACTTAATATGTTTGATGTATTTTTGGCATCTACACATGTCAGTCTAATGATAGACTATAAATTTACATATGCTGATACAATTCACTTCTCTCTTGATGAGGGAAATTAGGCCTTATGTCCTACAGACGGCTCAGAACAAGCCAATGTTTGTGTTGACCGCTAGGGCACATGTTCTCGTGTTGATGATATCTTGTGTTTAGGAGCGGCACAACAAGCTGTCGGCGCGCAAGCAGGCGCAGACGCCGACGACGCCGCTGCTGCGCTCGCTGGCCACCTCGCCGCTCGGCAAGCGCAACCGCACCGCCGCGGGGCTCGCAAACACTGCGGAGAGGAGGTAACTTACACACATCCTTACTTATATTATAAATGCGAAAGTAACTCTGTCTGTTACGCTTTCCCGCTTAAACCTCTCAACCGATTTTGATGAAATTTGGCACATACAATCTTTAGTCCCTGAGAAAGAACATAGGCTACTTTTTATTTCCACGCGGGCGAAGCCTCTGGCGGAAGCTAGTATATAATAAAGATAACTTTATTGTCATAAACATGAGTAAAAAACATTTTTGTAAAGTCATATTACTCATAGGTAAGTATCAACATGTTTTACCGAGTTCGGTGTACAAATAGTAAGGAAGGCGACGATGCTAAATTGGGATTTATTCGAGCGTCAAAGATACCTATTTGGTTTGCATTTGGTAGATGAAATTGTATGAGACCGATGTGTTTCAGCAGTGGGAGAAGCGGCTATAGATAGATAGTTAAAAACTTATGTAAAAAAATACTTTCAATCATTGGTTTAAATTAACGGTGAAGGCAAACATCGCGATAAAATTTGCATCTTCTGAGAATTTTGTAAAAATATTTCAAGGGCAAGTTACATTCGCCAACTCGCACTTAAAAGTGGCAAAAAGCAGTGGGAACGTAAATGGGGTTATGATGGATCTCCCTACTTTCCTCTTAATATTTATAAGTATTCGAGATTGACATGAAACAGAATTTCTTTCTCGTAGACTGCCGCCGAAAAGACAACTCATCACCAACAGCGCTACAAGGGCGGTCACCACTTTCTCCAACAATCTGTCCGCGCTGAAGAGATCTGCTATATCTACTGTCAAGAGGTAACGATCATATTAAAAAATCTTTATTCAAATATGTTTGGTTTACAGTGAGTTTCATACAGAAAAATTGTATAGTTTATACAATCTCAGGAGCCATTGGATCTCAACATAATTACTTTTATGTCAATTAATATTTTTTGTAATCATAGTCAGCTTGTATACCGAACATCGTAAATAGGACAATGACTCAGCATTGAGTTCAACAAAATAGTAAGGTTTATTGTATCTTTTTAGCGCATCAACCTGCGAGTGTAACGAGTAATGTATCCTATGAAATGCTCTGATACTCTGGTTTGCCACGCGTTTCATTATTTTTATTTTTATTGCACTATTGGTAACAGCTAGTCGTAACAAAAACTCCTATAAATTCCTCATATAATATAATTCTTATATAATTCTTCGGTGAGTGAAAGTAATAATTATATAGAGATTGCGCAAATTTTTATGAACTATGAGTGAAGTGGTGTGTCTGTGTACGGTAATACCTGGAAATTATAAAGGGAGTCCTATGTCCAGCACTGGAAGACCAATGGCTAAAATGATGATGATGAGTGAAGTGGTATGTTTCCGTGTGGTACCGGCCTAAGTATAGTACAACCCCATTCCCGTGAGTTTTTTTAAATAATATAGAATATTTTATTCTTTTTGCTCCTGTGACATACTCTTTTGTTCACAGAGTTCACAATGATTTGCGCGATATTTATCTAGTTAATTGATATTTTTCATTCCTTTACAATTTCAGCGCTCGCTAACATAGTCGGCATTGCATCATGCTTGTAAGTCAATTTAATGAATCAAAGCACACATTATCATAAAGCAATTTAAAACTAATTTACATTATGTAAGTAGAAGGAATGAGAAATATCGCATTGGGAAGTAATTTCACTATTGTAGATGGCTAATCGTATGTGTAATGTAAATTGTTCGTAGGTTTTAATTGTTAAATTGCTTGTTATAAAATAATATTAGTGTAGTTTGTAGGATCTTTTGTTATGAAATATATATAAGTACATTTAAGTATAACAATTGTATAAAAGTTGTAAATATTGTTTTGTAGGATGTAAATCTTAGACTGAGATTGTACTGTAATTAAGTGAGTATGTGAGGGCGCAATATGTTTGGATTTCTAGCAAAAAGATTGCGTAGGTATACATTTCTGTAATTCCAAAAGAAAAGTACCTAAATGATGAGAGATCTAACGCGCTCACAGACTCAGACTCATACATTCTGTCTCCCTAATATTTTTGTATAAATAAAATATTGTCTGTCTCCAGGCGTATCAGCGGACGGTTGGTGGCGAGAGCAGTGGCCGAGTCGAAAGGCGACGTGAAGAGGAAGCTGGATTACGGAGCTGACGGTGGCAGTACCAAGAAGACTCCTAAAGCCAACGGCAGTATCTTGAAACATAAGCGTACCGTAAGAAATTTTATTTATCGTACTTAAATAACATTTAAAAAAGATTAGGGTTTAAGAATAGCACAAAGAAAACTAGGTTTGTGTATGAGCTAAGAGTCTTAGTACAGCCAGAGAAGAGTCTTACAGCGGGTAAATCCATAATAACGGGCAAAGCGGGTTTATTTGGCCAGTCTGTTATAAATACCACGGGCTGTACTAGATTGTTCCAGTGCTCAACCTTCCAATTCAATTTTATATAAGTATACAATTTCAAATTAAATGTTCTTATAGTAAATACGTTTGTTCCGCAGTCTCACGGCAAGCGCAAGAGCAACGGCCGCAAGTCCAACGCGACGCGCTCCTCCGCCTCCGCCTCCGCCTCGGAGCACAAGGACCCGCTCATGGAGACCACGCTGCTTACTACTTACACGGATTTCAAGGTAATATTAGTATAAAACTTAACTATGCGATAGAAATGATTCGTATCAGTTACGTTCGTAAATAAGTGTTAGGAATAGAATGCAGCACTAAGGACTTTGCAACAAAAGACTCAAACGAGTTACCATATTTGGTTAATCAATTATTATAATTGGGATTTTGTATAATCCTCACGTTTATCAGGCGGGTTGGTGATCGCAGTAAGTTGGTACAGTGCAGGGAACGATTCTGCTGCCCCGTCAATTTACGACACCGGCATATTCTTCAGCCACCTCACGGTATTAATAGAATTGTTTCATTCCAGGATCTCATCAAAGACAAGAATATCGGCCGCAGCTCTATGGCCGCCCCGCCCTTGGTCCCCGTGGTCGTCTGCGAGCGGTACATCTCCTCGCCAAAAAAAACTCCGCGGGTCAAAACGCCAATGACTCCGAAACGAGGCAAGGAGAACATCCAGCACCTTCACCTTCCGATGACCCCGAAGAGCAACCTCATGTACACTCCGACGCGCCTCACGCGGTCCGCGCTGAAGCTGAACCACGAAGGGTTCGCCACGCCGCGCGCGCCGCTCAGCGCCACTAAGACGAACCTACAGAGACATAACACGGAATCTCGGCTCACCGTCAAAACAACCCCGAATAATGTCCGCCGGTCCAACTCACACACACATTTAGCAAGAGTTAAAAACCTACCGCCGCTTATTTGAGTCCCTCTGTTCACGTTTGATGTTTTTTTTTTGCTTTGATTTAATAAGTCTGCACCGCCCTATGCAAAGAGATTTCTGTTTGATAAATCCGTTCTTAGTTAGTGAGTATTTTAATGACACTGTTATTTTTTAGATATATAATATTAATTTAATGATAGTATTTTAATTTTATCACATTTTAAGTTTTACACGGAGACGATTAAGTTGACATTTAGATATTTTCCTTTTAGATTAGATTTATTTTAATGATCACTAACATTCGTATCGTTCTATCAGCATTTAACGTTGATAGTATTATGCAGTGAAATGACGGAATGACACTCCTTTTTTACTCATATGGTAAATATTTGGCAGCTTAGGCAGTTGTCCCACCAACGGCGAGAAAACGACTAACTATCGGCTATTTTCTCGCTCAAGAAACATACAATAGATATACTTTCCGTGTGAAGAACAGAGACAAAAGAGTTATTATATATGAAAATATTGATCGCTAACTGATCACACTGCCGGCGAGCACTCGTTTCACTAGTTTGTCGCTGAGCGACAAGAGCTATGAAAGATAACACTTGCTCGGCGATACTCGCCAAGCGATTAGAACTCACGCCGCGAGAGTAACCAGTGGTAATTTCTCTTCAAGACTGACTGTACGCTTGACTGCCGCGAGCGAGTGATGCGAGTAATCGCCCGCCTCACTCGCACACTCGCTTATAGCCGAGCTACACAAATATCAGAACAACACACTCGCTCCTCGCTAACTAGTTTCTAGTTCTAGCTCTACTCGTTACTCGTTTCCGGTGGGACAAGTGCCTTATGTTGCTAGAATAGGCGCGTCTGTACTTAACAATATCAGTATTTTAATGTTATTCAGGCGCCTTTGAAATTTGTGCGCTCATTCTGTGTAATTTTAATTTTTTAATTGTAAATAAATTATGGTTGTAATATATTTGAACATCTAAAACATTGTTTTTCTCATGGCTTACTAGATTTTACGGTTACATCGAAGACTTATTAGGCATTGTGTAAAAATGTCGATATTTTTTGATTTTGATGTCGGACCTCCGGGTAGGAGGTTTAGAAGAGCAGTTTGTGATGATAAAGCTGATATTGAAGTATTTATTGATAGTGGTAGTGTAAAAATGTTCAAACCCGTTAATATTGGAAGTCTAATGTAAGACCCCATTTTCATATCAGTTCAATATAAATTGTAAAATACAACAAACTAGTACAACATCTGTAAGCTATGATGGGATATAGCTTTGTTTCCCTGTGCTAGAAATTCGATAAAAATATCTGTTTGTTTGGTATTTCAGTGAACTATCAGCATTGTCGATATGTATGATAAACGAGAAAAAAGAAATTATAGGTTTTATGGCTTTAAACGATTACCCCAGTGTAGACGGCGTCGATCCGGCCGATTGGGAACTTTGGATACGGAATATGTATCAGTTAGTATACAAGACACGTTCCTTCATCATGATCGTTAGTCGTGTGACAAAACTTAATAATTACAAGCGGTGCCCGCGACTGCGTCCGCGTTAAATTATGTTTGTATGGGGGCCACGTTTTATCATAACTTTAGGAAAAATTTAAATAGCCTATCTTGTGACCCATACCTTTATATCTTTATCTGCCTAATTTCAACAAATTCGGATTATTGGTTTAAGAGTTATGACGGAACATACATGGAGAAACCGACCCTTACAAATTTTATTATTAGTACTTATAGATAATGTGTTACGAGTAGGTACATTATATGAAATGAAAAAATGTAGGTTCTGAAAGCATCTGTTCAGATGATCAAGTTTCAGTGATCGGAAAAATATAATATGCTCTCAGTTTGATAGATTCTATTTTATGAAGGTAGTTGGGTTTATATTTTGATGTTATTTTCAGGCGATATTACCTATCACGTAACACGCTCTTTATACATTTCATGTGTTGTAAAAAATCCGTGATGCATTGTTTTTTCGAGGAAGCATTAGTGTCTGTATTTGAAAACGATGTTTATTTGATGCAAATAGTCCTATTTGTGTCTCCTGAGTGTACCCAAGGTAAGTAACCTATTCTATATTGTTCTATATATAATTAAATTGAATACGTTTCTAGCCTAAGATATAAATTACAATATGTTGATAGATATTTTTTGTTACCTATACCACAGAATGAATACCTATACATAACAGCCAGACACCCGGAACAAATAACTGCAGATCGTACAAATTTTGTTCCGAGGCGGGAATCGAACTCTCAACCTCCTGCGTCGCAAGCAGACCTTCGCCTCTGGGCCACAGAGGTGTCAAATAATTTTACAGGTAGATATTCTCAACACTGTAAGAGTACTTTTTACTATTAAATCTATGTTTCTTAATTTTCATAGAAAATCTTTCACGCTACAATAACTACAGAAAGCGTTATCTGAATCGATATCCGCCGAAAAGAGACGAAGACACAGAAAACAAGCAGTACCTCTATGCAGCGCTGCGCCAAGATTACTGCCCTAAACTGAAGATCCGGAGAGCAGTGTTAGTATTCTTATTCTTAAAAAATTTAGTGGTTCTGAATTTAACTGTATTTATTGAAAACTAGCTTACCGGTCCGCGGCTTCCCCCTCGTTATAAAATCTTACCCCTGTAAAAAGTCCTAGTTTCCTGGTTATCATAGAAATTCTACCTCCCATAAATTTAGAGCCCAATTAATTCAGAATAGTTAGTATAGCTGTTATTTGGTTTATTGTATTGCAGAGAAGAAGACAATGATGATATAGTCGAGATATTGGATAAAAAATCGCCTCGTTTCAAAGAATTATATGGCGAATATTATATCAGCGAAATATTAGCATACAATCCTGAGAGTAAAAGAAATATCATTGTAGCAGAGGTAAGTATAGTATAATACTGGATATGCAGGTAAATTTTGTAATTTTGTGTTTATCTTACGACGGTAGGTACCTAGCACTAGGGACCTAACTATGATCTTCGGAATGAAAGTCGAGTGTTCTCCAAAGTGTTAGCCAACAAGGCTCACTTTTATTTATGACATTGATTGACATACCCTTTAACGAAATTCCTTTCTAGCATCAAGATAAAGCAATTGGCGTGATGTGTCTAAGCTCTGTCATCAACTACAAGAAGCTGCACAGCACTTATGAAATGCGCCCGTATTTTGGCCTCAGAAAACCGACGCCTGTTGAAAAAGAGAGCCTGAAGCGGGATAACAAATTGCTCAGTACTTTTGGGTAGGCTGTATCACCACCCCACTTACGTTTCCACTGCTGGGACATAGAGATTTCTGTCTTGCCGAGATTATTAAATATTAGGCGATTATTTAATATTACTAACAAATGTCGTGGGTTTAAACGCGGACACGCATCTCTAAATTTTTTATTTTCTAAAATGTATGTAGGTACGTGTGCTCTATACACGAGCTTGAAGAAAATCATCGGTAGGAAGTCTGTAGGTAATTTCTGCGCAGCGAAACTTTAGACCTGTAATTTGACTTCAAGCTTTTACAAATAGGTACCTACCTACCTACATTATAATATTGTATTTGCCAAACCGCGGTCTCCATAAGACCCCAAAGAGTTAGGTAGTTATTCTAATAGTTGTATTGAGTAAGTTTCTATTATTTTCTGTTAGATATTTGATTATATTATGTATTTCTATTGCAGTGGTCCAATTATGTGCGGCCAAGTAAGTCCGTATAATAAACTACGTTATGGTCCCAGCGGCGACGAGGAGCCGAAACTGCTGAGTGATGTAAGTGCAATATTATCTACGTAACTACATTATCTATAAAGATATAATTTAGAATCAAGTAAACCTTCGACCTCGACTCATCTCATAGCAGGTATATGTAGTTGCATCGCTTCAAAAAGACACATTAGAGGAGATGATAAAATCAGCACATTATTACTACATCATAATAAATTCCAAATCACTGATTTCTTTGTATGAATTCCAGGTTTCAAAAGACAACATATCTCAAGACAATTTCTCAACCAAAACTATCACTGATGTGAATTTAAAACGCGTTGTGATAAAACCTGAAAGGCGTCATTCCAGCAACGGTCACTCATCGTACCGTTCATCAGAGGAATTTGTCGATTTGGTGATATGCCAAAGCTCTATGCTAAACGAAACCACACACATCTTGGATGATGATGACGATGACTGTGATTATGATATTGTTAACATTGATGTCCTCAGTGTAATGAATTTACTGCCTGTAGAAAGGTACCTTACTCATTTTAAAGTACATAATAATCAACATAATAATGCCTTATATGTTATTATGGGTTAATACCCATAAAACATATTAGACAATACCCATATAACATAATAAGCAATAGTTTTTAAATAAAGTCTAGGTCTGTTACGGCGATAAAGGCTTTGCCCTGTATTGGGACAGTGTAGGCTAATAATAATACACTTTTTCAGGTGCTCATACATCTCATATGATAATAAAGATTTAGGAACGAGTCGATCGATAGCGGCTTTCGGAAGAACAAGTAAGTTTATAAACTTGACAGAACAAGACTCTGTTACAGACACCATCGCCAACCATTCAAAGATGTACTTAGGTACATAGATGTAAATAGTTAACCTATTTGATTTAATAAATAGTATTGGTAGGTACCTAAGTTAACAAAATTGGACATAATTATGTGTGGCCTGATACACTATGATCTGGCCCAATACCAACTAACAAACAAAAAATGTTTAAGTAAGTACTTGTTTTTTCAGGAAGACGTTCATTCATTAAGTTTGATGCAGATGTATATGAATACGAAGGTGAACCCAACGCTTTTATGATCGAACTGTTTGGTCTGCATGAAAAAGTTCATGAGAGGTTAGTTATTCCCTGCTGTATTTTATTGGTAGGTAAGAGTAGATATAGCAGGATACCTAATCGTTAAAAAAATATTTGTTTTATTTTATTTGGGAATCAAACAGTTCGTAGACAATACAAAGTTTTCACTTTATAGAACAGATCAACACACATGTTATGGGAAAATAGTTGTAATTAATAAAGTGAAAAAAAGGGGTTAGTTTCGTTTTCACCCAGTCCCGTACACCCCCGGTCCGTTCTCACCCGATTACAATTAAGTTTATAGTAGGTACCTACTTTATCAATTAACACGACAGATAATTTATGTAGACAAGTAACTTGTAACATATTATTATGCATGTGAATTTGGTTAGGTTTGTGAATTTTCTGTCCAATCTAAATTAGAGTAGGTACCTAGGTACCTACTCTAATTTAGATCAGAATTTTCCGATGGAAACAAAATTCCGAATAGTAAGAACAACAATAAGTAAAAGAGGTAAAACTGTGTTATTATGAAAGTCTTTGTTAACTTATTAATTTAATTGTTTGTTTGTTTCAGGAGAGGTTTCGATTTGCTGGAGGTAGCATTTGAAATAATGAAGGATTTTGACTATTGTATCATTCGGGTTCCCACTGTAGACACGTCGTTCCCGTTACTACAACATTTTACCGTATGTACCAAATAATTCAGTTTTTAATTAAGGCCATTGCTTTAGGCCTTGTTATCGACCTCTACTCTACCCTATGTTGAACATAGATTGCGACAAAACTCCACACAAGTAATTAGATTTTTTTATTTTCAGCTGGTGCCAACGAAAGCAAGAATTTGTTGCGTTTATTCGCTTTATGTTGCACATAGATCTTCAGTTTTAGGGTGAGAAAAATAATATTAGTTAGACTATAAACCTTTCAATGACGTACCTCCTTGATAGTGGTCAGCCAAGCCAGTCGTTTGCTGGAAGGTGTGGGTTCGATTCCTAGTCAAGGACAAATTTTACGTTGTTATATCTTGAGCATTTTCTAGCACAAATATTGTTATAGGAAGATGCGTGTAAGACCAGCAGAGATCACAGACATACCGCTACTGACGCAGCTCTTCCAGAATCTGCAGAGCAAAGAAACCTTCAGGACGATCGAACACAGCATGTACGGCGTTGACAAGCTGGACCATCAAGCATTTGTCTTTATGAGTGGCCTGTCTTTAATCGGCTGTGCTGTTATTGAGTGAGTTAAAATTTATTATATTATTCAATACTATATATATTTAAAACCCTTGAAATAGAGATTACTCGAACGAGAACAAGGAAGTTAGTAGGTATATGTATATCCTACTCATAGGTCATATTCCATGGTCATATTATATGTAAGTGCAAAATATTGAGAGAAGGTATATTGAGCAATAATAGTATAAACGGGCAATACACGAACCTTATTATAAGAATAGGCTACTAATTACAGAATATTTTAGATCGCGGGAAAATCCATTATCGGCTCGTGTGATAAACGGTAAAAAATTTACAAAATGGACTGCATTATAAGATCAACTAATAATAAATGTGACTATTTTTGCCTTACTTGTTAAATTTATCTTTTTACTTCCAGGCCTCCAGAAAAACTAACATACCTACGAGCTAAATTCAACCTAGATCCGTATCATAATCACAAGTTCCACCACACCGGAGCCAGCGTCAAGGTCGGCTTCACCTCAGTCATGTGCTGCACGGTCAACCCAGTCTTTGAGACACATTTCAGATTCTTCGCTAGAGATATTATGAGGCTGTCTGGAAGCCATTGCCTTGTGTGGATGACAGCTTATAGAAACAGATGGGTGAGTTCGGAAAGCTTCGTGGGATATAACATTTACTAAGGTTTATTTTTTACTTAGGTATAATTTCCGAAACGTTTATAGGACAAAGTCTCTAGGTCTAGAATATTTGAAAATATGAAATCAGATGATCACTTAAATTAATCATATTTTGGTACCTATCGTATTTTTAAACTTTAATTTAAGCATGTTTATTTTGCTTCAGAATCGTACCACCCCATTCTTTCCACAGGTGTCATAAATCGACAAAAAGGTTTATGGTTTTTTTATCATAGGTGTGATATCACCAATATAAATATGAATACCTTCTGTGTACCAACTTACTGAGATCACCAACACGCCTAGTGTGTGGTCATTACACCAAGTCTCCCATGACCTAAAATATGTTTTTTCAGGTGGCTCATAAAGCAAACTGTTTAGTGGCATCCATGGTGCCTATGCTACCACGTAAAAGTAATTTCACTGATGACCCTGAATTGATGAAGCTAACGAAATTATCCAATAACATGTTAGTCTCTTGTTAATTTAAACAATGAGGTACTAAGGGCAGTCAAGTAGAACAACGATGTTGTGTTGTGAGGAATTGAACGCGCGAACGTAGAACCGTTCTCTGAATGATAGATCCCTAACACCTTACGCCCTCGCGCTACACTTTCCCGCGGAAATATTTTTTTTATCGTGGTAAAATAAAAAGTACCTAGCCTATGTCACTCTCCATCCCTTCAACTATATCCACTTAAAAAATTACGTCACTTCGTTGCCCCGTTTTGCCGTGAAAGGCGTACAAACAGACACATTTTCCCATTTATAATATTAGTTTATGGATATTGTTTCAGCTTGCCATTCTGCACATGGTTTCTAGACAAGAAACTCACTTCGGTTCCGATCGTGAATGTCGGCTGTAAAATAGTTATAATTGGCTCTTCTAGGACTGCTATGGCGTTTCTAAACACTCTGCTTTTTGGGTAAGGTGATGGTTATATACATATTCCATTTCGGATTTTATTAAATTAAAATATTGATTTTACTATGCACTAATTAAACTGTTATGATTAGTATTTAGTATTACATAATTTATTCCCAATTATAAAAAAGAGAGAAACGCACCAGCAATCATTTTAGTATATTCAAATGGATTTCAAACCGTCAAAATTTCTAGATAACACTTTCTTTCTAAATAACACTTTTTAAGCAAGTGTTATTTGGTTTTCTCATGGACGCCATTGTTAGAACAAGTCCAAATTGAAATGGGCCTATTGGAAAACCACCATCTAAGTGTGACAATCGACACAGTATATGTGTAGTTATTGTGATCACGCACGATACTCAGTAGGCACTATCAAATACGTTTTCATCTACAGAACATCGTGTACGTACCTAGCGTTTACGGACATAACTATAATATCTCCCACCGGCCTGCCCTTCAAGAGAACGTACAACAAAGCTGCCGAAATGATGTTCCCAATTTTCCATAACAATACGGATAATTATCTGAAGAGTGTGCCGTATTCCTACTACGTTAATGTCGTTCAGGGGACTATGATGGAAATTCACAAGTAAGTGGTACTTTTGAGGGTTCATGCATTGAGGGTCCATGCATTAATGGGTTCATTTTGAGGGTAAGTCTCTTAAGGCTAAAGGAAGAAATCAAATCACCATGGTTTAATTTTGCTACGTTTTACTGCGTGAAAATCCATCCAAAACGTGGGTGAAGCCGCAGTGCACAGCCGGACAGCTAGTAAATCAATAATTTTAATTTTTACGATCAACTAAGTCGTAATGCCTTTTAATTTTATACTTAAATTTATTTTATACTTAAAAACCTGTTTAGAAACGTTGTATTAATTTACAATCACTTCGTAGAGGGGTTAAGGGCTTTTCCAAGAGATTTCTAGTCTTACGAAACTAAGTGAAAGTATTTTGTATGTCCCTATAATTAATTTACTCAATGATTTCCTGATTACACTATGATTTTCAGAGCCGATAAGTATATAACTTTGACGACGGGTAGTCGATTTCAATACGACATGCTGTTTCTATTCGTCGGGAAACAATATCAGCATCCGAACTATCTAAAGGAACTTTATGAACAAGATTTGAAGTAAGTACCTACTGATCTTCTTACTCTGATGAACTAAAGCCTAGTTCGCCCTGGTCGAGTAGCGACTAAAATACTCAAATAATTATTGTAATTTATAATTGTCAAACTATTATTGTGAAACTTTTGTTTTTTATTCATCCAGAAATATTTATTTCAGGGAACAAACCTATTCTCGCCTAGACATCCCGCGAGCCAGCTTCGAGCCCGAAGTTCTGACTCACGATACCCCGGATAATGTGTTCATAATCAACAACATTGGCGAAGCAGATAAAGCACTGAAATACCTGACTAAATACCACAAAGAATTTGGTGATAGTAAGTTATATCCTGACCCCTGTGGCGCGGAGTGTAATCTCTGTTGCGGATTTGATTTCCACCTCAGAATCTAAAATTGCCGATATTTGTTCCGAAAACCTGGAAAAAATATCTATAGATCGTCGGTTTAATGTTTTTAGCTACAGTGATAATTACTTTTAGCTCAGATTATCGTGTACGGAGCTACAATTGACACATATTGCTGTATTGCTGCATTGCTTGAGAGTAATATTCCGGCAAGTCGGATAACGTTCGTTGAACCTTTCCCATCAGAGAACCCTAAAAAGATGAGGATATCGCCTTTCTATAATTCTTATGTAAGTCGATTATGTTGTTCGTTTTTGTTTATACAATACTAGCAGCCCCCGCGAACTTCGTCTCGCCATATACTTTTATTTGCAACTATATCCATACTAAATTTCATCCAAATCGAATTATCCTGCGTAAGCATATATTTTCCCGCGGAAGCATTTAATTTTTACGCGGTAAAAAGTCTCTCGCCATATACTTTTATTTGCAACTATCTACATACTAAATTTCATCGAAATCGAATTTTCCCACCTAAGCATATATTTTCACGTGGAAGCATGTATTTTCCGCGGTGAAAAGTCTCTCGCCATATACTTTTATTTGCAACTATCCCCCCGTACCCCAGTGGCGCTTACATGGAGTCTACATCGCATGCTGGCTAGCTGAGCGCGGTGAGCGACAACCTCGCGCGCGACTTTTTTCTAATACTTGCATTTTTAAACTCGTGATATCTTCCGAATGAAATGTCCGAATTGAATAATTCAAAAAGTTATAAAAAGGTATTAAAGCCGTCTTGAATATAAAGTAATTTATTTTGATTAATACCAAGGTACAAATGAAGACCCTTTCAAGAGGCGGCATATATAAATTAATATTTTAGAATAAAAAACAGCTTACTATGACATAACTATAATATTTAGACATATGCTGTCGCGACATTTTTTGTAGATAATGATGAGTTCTGCAAAGTCGTAGTACATGATTTTGTTCTATCATCAATAGTTTTCGCAGCGCACGCGACATAAGGATATTTTCAGGTCATTTTTTTACACCTTATGTTACATTATTGGAGTTTTAGTAAGGATCCCTAATTTTTTTTTAAATATAATATAGCCTATGTTACTCGGGGATAATGTAGCTTTCCAAAGGTGAAAGAATTTTTGAAATCGGTCCAGTAGTTTCGGAGCCTATTCGTTACAAACAAACAAACAAACAAACAAACAAACAAATCTTTCCTCTTTATAATATTAGTATAGATAGCCTACAGCCGTCCTAGATAAATGTTTCTATCCAAAACTGTAAGAATTATTCAAATCGGACTAGAGGTTATTGTAATTAGCGCATTCAAACAAACAAACTCTAAAGCTTTATTGCTATCATGACGTGTTACAATATGAATCGTTATGGCTTAGAAGTCATTTCATTTTGTTCGACCGCCACTCACTCATGATATTCCTTTTCGATAAATGTGCTCTCAAATTACTGTAGGTACCTACATATAAGTTGGTACCTTAAAGTTATATTTTGTTTTTAAGGTAGATGAAACTATAACTCATGTGCTGGAAAATCTAGGACTGAAAGTTTGCCGGAAACATTACTTCCAATCCTGGCAAATCAATGATAATTACGTAACGCATGTTAATTTCCTGACAGACTTTCAAATAGTAACGATGGAGTGTACTGCATTTTTCTATTTCGGCAGACGTGGGGTAAACGTTGAAGCGTTTTTTGGTAAGTTTCTTGTTACTCTATATAACATGATTTTGTCCACATTACATTACATTGGTCGCGAATCGTTAGCTAAATTCGGCCTTATTAAAAGATTGATATGCAATCTCAGAAATAACTGAATTATTTTAATACTTAATTGAATAAAAATTATACAGAATATCATAATATGATGTATTAAAACAGAACTGAAGTAGTTATTTCCATTGTAGCTGTTAACAAAGCCGGTATAGCGTATGACGCGGGCGTTCTGATCGACCACGAGTTCCGTACGAAAGACCCGCACATATACGCGGTTGGACCCGTAACCGCGTACTATAAGAAATACTACGCACCTGATATGAAACAGAAGTATTATGACTCGTATGATGTTGGTGAAAAAGTAAGTCTATACAAATATTTAAAAAAAATAGCTGTAGTTCCATAAATATTATGTTATTTAGAGCAAAAATGTTATGTAGGTAAATTGTATGTTTAAATCAATCTCATAAATTTTGGTTTATTTATATCTACTGTGCACTCTCAAATGCCCGTTTCTCATGTTATAGTTGGGAACACAGATAAAGAACATGCTAGACCCGCTCTTCGAAGCCAAGACAACGGCCAAGAGCTCTAAAACACAATCCAAGAACGCCTCTATATTTGATTCTTGGTCAAGTTCGTCCACATCCACAAATTCATCACAATCATCGTAAGTATTTGAAATGTATAGTGCAGGCATAAGAATAGCACCACTTTATCTCTATTCGCGAGTCGCGTAAAACTAAGGGGTTTTTATAACAGAAGACAGTTAGCGTTATATGCGTTACTATACCTACTAACTTACTGCGGTCACAAAAACTGAATAAATACGAATTATTTCACAGAATGGAATACGAATTCACAAGATCGAGGTTACCAAAGTTACAAAAGCCGAAAGTGATTTGCTGCAAACTGCCCGGCGGCTTGCAGTTCCTACAGGTGCGCTCGCCCGGCAAGAAGATACCGCACTATTACTTACAGACATTGCATTATAGTGTAAGTAATCATATTTATGCTAGCTCTTTGAAGTGGCAATGTGCGGGCATATAGCACGGAGAACAGATGACCGATGGGGCCGAAAGGTTCTCGAGTGGAGACCACGGATCGGCAAGCGCAGCGTCGGACGTCCACCAACAAGGTGGACAGATGATCTGGTGAAAGCGGTTGGCTCGCGGTGGATGCTGGTAGCGTCCGACCGCAATAAAAGGCCTAAGTATGTCCAGCAGTGGGCGTCCAACGGCTGACATGATGATGATGATGAATCATATTTATCAATAGGAATCTACTAATACGATAAACTTATAGGATGGAGCGCGGTGTATTGGGTTTTAAACGAATTGATCGACGTTAATAGGGGTGATGATGATGATGATATTAGGTATAGTAAATTATTTTCGTTTACACTGGTTAGGCACTTCTCTCTTGACGAGAGTCCTCCCCACGCTGGCCAATTAAATTACCTAATATATCCTAGAAATATATCCTCAGGGTTATGTAATGGAAACTTTTAAAAGCGGTTATTTCAAGATCCACATGAACAATGATCTGATAGTGGACGGCATCACCTGTCTCACTCCCGCTACGTTTACTGTTGAAAACTTCAAGAATTTGTACGGAAAGTCTTCTGTCTGCCTCAACAACGTGTGTTTGAGATACTCCGTTAGTAATTCCGATTATTTTACTAGTTTTATTAATACAACTTTATAAGATAAAAAATATAATAAAGTGTAAAATAAGCTGCATAAACGGTATGTCCAGCAGTAGACATCCGATGACTGATGATGATGATGAAACATTAAAAATGGAGACTATATTATGTAGCTGAATAAGGTTCAGTCTGAATAAAACCTCAATTGTGGATAAATAAATAGTGATGCCGACTAGATAGTAAATAGGCACCTACAATAAACTAGAAAATACGTGACATCTTCCATTTCACGATAGAATTCACACGTAGTCTCATAAAAAAATAGCACAGTCATTGTAGTAATAGACTTTTTCCTGCATACGTTAACACAGTTTTTTGTTCGCAGACAAAGAAGTTAGATAATTTCTACGAATTCTTCCGAGCGCCTTGGGCGATTTATTTGTACCATGATCAGGCTGATGAACTATTTGCTATGGTCAAGGAACTATTACCGAAGGTTAGATACTTGCAAATTTATTTCTAAAATGCTTCTTAATAAATCTTATCATTAAGAGGAAGAGCTTGTGAGATGATGTGTTTGTATGGGTTTAGGAGACGACGTATATATATTTTTTTATTTCTTTGCTCTCTTTTCATCCAAAGGTTGCCTGGAAGAGATCACTCTTTATCGATAAGGCCGCCCATTGTACTTGTTTCTTTTTGTTGTTTTTTTGTATTTTTTATTTATTTGGTGTAAAGAGTTTTTTTGTATTGTATAATTTGTACCGGTTGTATTGCAATGGCTATGTATGATAATTATTTACTACCTGTCAGTGCAACATTTTCAATTATCTTATAAATTTTATTTATTTATTAACTTTTAAATTTTATTTATTTACAGGGACAGAACAAAGGCGAGACTATAACTGAAGCAATGTTGAGCAATGTCACAGTCGCGGTAAGTTCGCGCTAATTTCTTATTATTTTTAAATATAATATGATCATAAAGGTGTATTCGATCTAACAATAATTCTAACCTCTCACCAGACCAACGAAACAGATATGAAGCTAGAATTACGCAAAAAGTGCGACGTTTCGCCATACTTGGACACAATCACCGACTACGTTATTGAGTGGATCTCTGAAAATGACATTGTTCTGCCGATGTACCTTCAGCCGGCTCTGAGCGCAGTTTATCGCCACGACAATGATAGGAACCCATGCTTTAAGAAGAAGAAGATAACGTTTAACAAGATTTTGTCTATTATTGTTAAAAACAAATAGTTTTATATGAGCTTGAAACGGGTAACATACCATGATTTACTTAAATATTTTTGAGTTTCCCGATATTATTAAACTGATTCAAGCGGAGAGACTTTAAAACTCAAAAGCTCGTATGTTACCCGTTCAAATAGTTTAAAAAGTTAAATCACAAATAATTAATAATAAACTGTTGCGCTTTTATTTTTGTGTATCATTTGTCGTCATACTTAGTTAGGGAATAGAACTGTAAGGTAGTTAGTTAAAAGTTAAAAGGGTTCCTCAAAGGATTAAAATAAGGTACGGAACGGAACCCTTCAAGTTAAAGTTTTCACATTAAACGTTTATTTTAAATGTTGCACGGGATGGTATCAAAGGCTCTTATTGTTATGTTTAGAAAAATGAAACTCTTTCCGATATTTTCATTTTCACTCAAAAATAAATTATTCTTAGATGTTAAAAAAGAATGGATAACAATCTTTATTCTACGGTCCATAGATTCGATAAACATCTATTTAATCTTTAGTTATTTTATTTATCTTTTGATCAACGTAGTGATTATCAAGATTATATTCTCTTTGTTTTGATCTGCCAATCGACAACGTTTGTACATTGTTTGTATTGTTATCAATTTACGAGTGTTTTTCTATTACCTATACAATTGCAACGTACAATTTCAAATCATGTCTGATTCTATTAAATCTAAGCCTTTGGTACTGAACGATTTGCTGGTTCAAAATGTGAATACTTGGGGCAACATACAATATAACTACCCGCTGCGACATTCAAACAATGAGACCCGAACTGGGACCAGCATTGGGCATCGGCACATTCCTCCCATACCTCATATATTGGATTGTGTAAGTTTGTAATTTATTTTAATTACTATATAGAAAACATATTTATTTCGACCCACAAAGTAACACAAGACAAACAATATTAACAAACAGGACAGAGGCTTCTCTTCCCTCCTTCCACTCTTCTTTCGATTTAACGCCGTGACAACCCATGTGCTCAGCTGAGAGTCCAGCTCGCCCCACCATCACCATCCCATGCTTAAATAAAAACTGTAGTGAGAGGCTATATATAAATCCCCAATATTAAATATAAACTTTAAAAAATTGAACGATCTTAACTTCGTGATACCTTTGTTTATACATATAGTTTCTGATTTTAATTATCGACGATACAATAAATTATGGTTAAAATTTGTGATTGGTTCTTATTGGTTAGCGTTAATCGCGATGGCCTTTGTCTAGGATACAACTGGCAGTATATTCATTTATGTAATTTTTTTATTTACATAGAAAATAGACGACCCTTTACCACCAAGAGTTTGCGGCAGAGACATGGTTGTACAGAAAGAGACATATAGGTAAGTAAATACACTTTCAAAATAACTAAATAGTTCTTCTAAATATGACTGAAACGCAAACTCGACAAAATTGTCGATATACCTTAAAAATATATATTTATATATAGTGGGCAGGTTGTTGATACTCTTTAGATATATATAATTTAAGACCTATTTTGTACACAGTTTCACAATAAATAATTCTTTATCTTTAATGAGTTTTTAAGGACGTGTTCTTGTTTTGCAGGACCACCACAGGGGAATATTGTGTGAAACCAAACCCAAATAAAGCTATGGAGCGGGCGGATTGCGCCATCAACTGCCGAAGAGTCATCTTTATGACGTCCGTCCAGAAAGACGTAAGAGATGAGAGAGATTAGGCCTTAATTCACCTCGCTGGCCAAGTGTTGAATGACACATTTCCTTCAAAACTGTTAGAAGTTCTCAAAACGGTTTCCTCACGATGTTTGCCTTCACCGTTAGATCACGTATGTACAAAGCCCACATAAAGTTTTGAAGGTGAAAAATCGAGAGTTGCGCGCGCGGCAGGATATAAACTGAATTAGCCGCGTACCCACCTAGCGCACAGGCTCGCGCGGCAGCCTCGCGAGTCAAACGCTCGGCTGGTGTGGACGTGCCTCGGCCTGCCTCGGGCGCGCGTTTGCTCGGCCGAGCACGGCTCGGCCCCGAGCCATGTGTTGTCGGTAAACTTGACGCGCTCAAAGGTGCCTCAGTGAGCGCTGTGCGTTAGGTGGGGACGGTTATGTTTTGGCTCGCGCGCGAAGTTACTACCAAGTTTCCATATTGGTGGCGATGCTCATAAATTTTTCTAATCCAGAAGCGTCTAGGTTTTTTCTTGAGACGTGACTGTTTTCGTTTCTTTAAACAATAAGCAGCTAGGAAAATAGCTGCAGCTGAAAATACACGACTGTCCATTACGAATACTCGTGGACTTATGATGGCTCAGCCTGCCTCGCGAGCCGGCCTCGTGTAAATTGAACAAAACTACTGAGGCTGCCGCGGGAGCCATCGCTCGCGATCCGGACACCGAGGCTGCCGCGCGAGCCTGTGCGCTAGGTGGGTACCCGGCTAAAGAACCCTACGAGCCAGAGCCTGGCTAAACGAAGGCTTTTTAAACATAACGTTTATTATGTTGTAGTTTAATTATATGGGTTGTTGCTATAAAGAGATTTTCTGCTTTCAGCTGCAAAGTAAGAAAATTATCCAACCAACGATACTTTCGGAGATGAAGGACAACTACCGCGGTCTTGCTCGGTCTCCGTACGTCCCTCCAGAGGTCACTGTCAAAGCGCCTGATCCTGAGTATATCTTTGATGTAAGTTTCATAGATTCTAAGTATTCATTTGATGTTTTATCGCAGTTTTATTATCATTAAGAGCTGCTTGATTGTTTTTGACTATTCGTTAAATATCTCCAGTTGTTTTAGTTTAAAAGTGGTGCCATTTTTACGTGATATGTAAGATACAATAAAATGCACACTAATTGAATATAGGTATGTACGTCAAACAAAATACGCAAACTGAAATATCTGCTATAGGTACTTGATACTGATACTACGAAGCATTACCAATAGCAACGCAATTTCGTTAAGAAAATTTATTACAGAATATCAAAGCTCTCACTTAGATGTTTTCCAGTCAGTAGCAGCTGGTAGAAACGAGGCGCCGTGCATCTCCGAAACAGCGGAAGGCGTCCAAAGACACCTAGACCCCTACGTGTCTACATACAGGACCTACCACAAACCGTTCACCGTTGATGACCAGTACGGCATTGGGGCCAAGGATCAGATCACTTATTACTCGGCGTCTAATGCTCCAAAGGTAGGAATTTAAATACCATATCAAAAATACATAATATATTATAGGTAGGCTTCCTATTGAATGTTAGGAAACGTTCAATTTGGTTTCATTATGACCCATGTGTTATTCTGGGCCAAAAACGCTCAATGTTAATTTTAAGAAAAAGTACTACATTGACAAACATTGGGGCATAATAATTCGTTCTTGTTTTTGTTAACACTTCCACTTATGTTTTGAAAATAGCAAAAGTGGCGGAAAATATTAACGACTATATTTTCTAGGTAAAAGGCCACGGGCCTCGTCACAAAGAACTATGGGAGCCGCTGATGGCCAAACCTTACAGAGGCGTCTATGACAGAATACACGTAAAGAAGGAATACAAAGAGGTGGCTGCTTGTCACAATCCGGTTAATAATCTCATAGGGTAAGTCAATCACAACTCTATCAAAACAATCAATCAAGTAAAACACTATTATCTATAACAGCGTGATGCTCTTTGAATACGGGCCACGTTTCAACAATGTCCCCCTTATAATAGATAGATTTAGCAGAGTCTAGTTATCACCCAATTCCAACTTTCTTACAGAGTATTCCAATCGGAAACACAACTGAAATACAAAACACCTTTCTGTTATTCCTCCTTGGCATCCTGGACTCACGGCGAGTCCTTTGACCTGGCACCATTCCCTCCCAACCCGTACCAGACCACCATAGCTCCCTTCATGTACTGTAGTGACTATTGTCACATAGCCCAGGGAACGCCTCCGTACATTGTGATAGATCAACTAGTGCATGAACTCCCAGTCCATAAGCGTTGCAAACAACGACATATTGTGTCCAGGGATTGAAGATTGAATAAAGAAGTTTGTTGTATTTTGTGTTTTAGTGTAGTAAGGGTATATGGCAATAAGCTGTAGCATTCAAGTAATTTAAAAATCGGTTAAAATATTTTGAATAGAGTGGAAAGAGTTCCAAACAAAATGGATTCGATATTAAATTCTATAATAATATTTACGACGGTGGCTTATTTTCTTACGCCGTAAGTCCCCTTTATTCCCATTATACCAGATTCCCAATATACCAGATTCCTATTAAACCAGATTCCTATTATACCAGATTCCCCTAATACCAGAAAATGTACTGTTATGATCATAAATAAATTCAAATTCAATCAATATCAACGAAATCAAATAGTGTTAACAAAGTCTACTATTGTACATACCTTAGTGCCAGCTTTTTCTTGGTGCCAGTGACTTTTGCGCACCTGTTTTAGAGCTCATCTTTTGTTCGGCAACTTTTTTCAGGCCGTAATTCAAAATTATAAATTCATGAATTTCACCTCAAAATACAATTTAATTTAGATTTCACTTCAATTCTGTGCTATCTGACAGTTGTTTAGACCTGACGCGTACAGAAAAAATATCAAAGACCCTCATTTATTACTATTAAATAATTATACACTGTATTTTTTGGTTTTGTTTATTACTGTACTTCTGGTATTAGGGGAATCTGGTATAATAGGAATCTGTTATAATAGGAATCTGGTATATTGGGAATCTGGTATAATGGGAATAAAGGGTAAGTCCTATCTAACTGAAATTTTCTGTTAATTCAACGAAATACTTTGAATCATAGGCAACAACTTGTAAAGCTTGAAGTATAAGTTCAAGTATACATAAGATTAGATAATGAAGTGCCTTAAAAACTTTTAAATACAAAATAATTACAGAAAATTTGATATTTAGATTTTATTCAGATGCTTATAAATCGTTTCGTCAGATGCATTTGCGCAGCTAGAGAAGTTCAGCGGCCATTAGCTGAAAATAAAAAGTGCCTTCCATTAAAAATACCTACCATAAAAAATGCAGAACTACCTTCGACAATAGACTTGAAATTCTTGTCAATCAAAAATGAAAATTTATCAAGAATACCTTTCCATGGTAGATTTATCAAGAATACCTTTCCATGGTAGATAAATCTTAGGACTTGATTTAGCTTCTGTAGGCTATTTTATTGAACCCAATTCAAGTGTTGTAATTACAGGTACTGTCTGAAGAGGGTTTCTGAAAATTTTAATTATTTGTATTAAGACAGTTAATGAAAAGTTTGACTGTATAGAAAGAACCTGTTTCCTATACTGTTATAGTCGAGGATTATCTTTCTATAGTTTTTAAGTTTCTCAAAGTTTTTTTTACTCGATACCTTTGGCCACTGCACGAAAGAGTTGGTACAGTTAGGACGAGATGATGAAGAGTGACATTCGCACTCAATCTTATTTTTCTGAAACAAAAACCACTAATAAAAATAAATGTTGGGCTGTATGGAGGACAAATAGCGAACAAAACGTACCTTCTTCCTATTGGTTTCCGGGAAAATGTCTGATTCGCATTCTTTCTAAAACGATAAAATATTTATTACTTTTATAATAAAGCTATATTTATTCGAAGTCCCGGTCAATTAAAATATGAAAATGTTGTTAATTTTAGATACAAAAAAACAGCGACGTTCTTCTAAGGTAGGTACTGTACCTTCCTTTCTGGTAGTATTATTATGTGTGTAATCAATGCTAATTATACCAAAACCCCAATACTAATTGGCTTCGATTGGAAAGACTCGTTATAGAACGTAATATGAGTTGTTATGATGATGACTTTCTACTGAGACAAAGGTGCTTACCAATTTGGTTGTTATTATACATGAACACGAGTCATGCACTCTGGTAATAATAAGACGTCCATTCATTTTTGTTTATTGTTATTTTTCTGTATTCTACTTAAATCTGGATTCTATAGCAGCTTTTATTTCAGGGATTTTCTGAAAAAGATAATGTTTTTTAATAAATTTAATAAATCTTTACAATGTTGCTGATTTGAAATGAGTAAGGTCTTGGGTACTTACGCCCGGACACGCATGATTTTTGCATGTTAGTTTTTCTTTGGAACTCTTAGCAGAACCCCTACCAACACCATACGATTCTTCGCATTTTCCGACCTGTTAAATATTATTTAAGCAAATATTACATAAGCAAATATTAAGTGAAGACATTTCTTGAGGATTTTACTACCATCACATAAAAATAACGTGTCCAACTAGATTTGCTTCATATTTTTTTCAATCAATGTGGTGGGGGGTTAAACCTGGTTTGTAGAAGCATCAAGTTGAATACCTACAACTAGATTAGGTTTTAATTTGGCAGTGATCTAAAGATAACCTAAAGATACATGTGATAGCTTATAAATCCGCCATTAAAAACGTTCTGGGTAAAGGAAAAATAGAGAAGCATTGAAAAATGTAATTCATGATAAATGCAGAGAAAAAGAAAAATCAGAGAAAAAGAAGCTATTCCGCTGAAACCTGTAGCTTATCTTAAAAATAAGTAGGTACCTATAGGAGAAAACAGAATTCAACTAACTCTTGGACAAGCGTCAACAGGCCGTTCTGACTTGGGCTTCCGCGGCGCTCTGCAAGGCGGGTTGTGGAAGCACCTAGCAGGATTGCTGCAAGGAGCGCCCGCGCGCGCCGGCCAGTAGCACGGCATCAGGTATGGGAAGCAGGAGGAAGGCGGTATACACCGCGGGGAATGGTGGCATATTCTTGCTGATGCAGGCTGAAATATAGGGAAAGTTGGGGTGACTTTTTGACACTCAATGCCGATGCCTTTACAATTAAGTAATTTAACTATCAAAGAAGTATTTCACATTTTTTTTATATTTACAATACCTTATTTCCCTGGGAAAAGTAAAAATAGTAGGTAAAAGTAACGAAACAAAATTTCTACTATTCACGGGTGTTTTTTAGTTGCAGGCTGTGTAAAGTCCCCAAAGGAACCTCTCAGTGTCCGTCATTATTAATATTTTTGTTCTGAATAACGCTGTTGAGAGGTTTATATAAGTATGAGCATCAACATCTCCTACAATAATAGGTATAAAATCAATTTATATTTATTTGTATTTTAATACCTTTTGAAGAACACTACTTGAGCGCGGAGTCAGCTCTGCTGGTTCTGGCTTGTAAATTGGTTTCTTGTGAACAGCTACCTGTAAATTATAAAAATACCACTATAGTCTATAACGAAACTTTTGGTTAGGAAAATAATGATGAATAAAAATATTTTTCAATCAAAACCGGACTTACTTTCATACAACATGGTTGGTATTCAACATAACATTTAGATGCTGAACACGTCTGAAACAATAATAGGAGAATTTTTTGTGGATCGAATATCAAATAAGTAAAGATGTTTGAGAACAACAAGAACTAACAAAGCAGTTTAAACTTTTGCACTGAATACAAAAAGCGATTGCACACGGATATGGTATGGTTAAAGTACTAACATTAGGTCGTTGATAGGAATTGCTGTAGATATAAATTATGTATCTAAATTATTTACTCACCGGAACATAGCAAGGATCCTCCTGAAAAAAAAAATCATATTAACTAAGTTTGAATAATTAGATGTTTAATTAATACCAAAAGGCGTTCTTTACATCATGATTGTTATCATTTGAAGTGTGGGACGTTTTTTGTACGTACGAGACGTAATTTTCGACGCTACATTATTATTGGAAGACCGATGCTAAGTTTGCATGCGGTTCTATAATTATTTTGTTCAATTTTTAATGACATGCTAGCGTAATCAATACCTCCATCTATTAATATCAATATCTTTTACGTGCACTACTATCAAAAAATTTCATTGCATGTGCAGATAGAGGAAATAGCGTCGCATGTTGGTCACTAGGTTATTGAGTAAAGATTGAAAAATAATAAGTAAGTATAGATAAAGAGAAAGACTTACGCAGCATGTTGTCATTGAACAGTATTGAATACACGCTGTGCAGCTTGTCCCACCACAACAGCTTTTACATCCTCCACACTACAATATAAGTACAAACCTCATGCATGGTTTTGATACATTTTCATAAAAACATACTTATGCACATGAAAACCTCTACGGTTTTTTTAATCTTAAGCAAAAAGAAGGACTGATGAGTACACATCTCCAAATTTTATTTAAAATTAACATTTTATTTGTACAAAGTTTAAAATGGTGGGTTAGAATGAATGCCTTACAAGTAAATATTATAAATACAACATACCGGGGTATTGCAGGCCTTCAAGGATTCTGGCAGGTCTGTGTTGCTCTGTAATATTTAAAAAAATATAATTAAAAATTATGTATGAAAATGTCTATGGAAAATCCGTCCGAATATTATGTTCTAATTCTAACCCTAGCAAATTATAGGTACGGGAAAGTAATGTTAAAAAATAATCATTTTGCACGTTTAGGTCTACTAGTGAGTTTAATGAACCTTATATGGATAAAATCTTTTTCAAAAAACTAGCTCAACCTTAGTTAGTAAATTAAGTTCTTACTCTATAGCAGCAACCGCCACAACCTCCTTTGCAGCATATTTGTACAATAGCAGTTTGTGGAAACGCCGGTTTCTCATCCTTGCGAGTTTTCTTCGACGTCCGAGATCCGACAATCGCTATGTTTGAAAGCCCAAATAAATTATGCTCCTTGTCAAGCCGTAGTATAGTTGTCAAATATCTGTCACTGAGGCAAGAGCGCTGATCTAGCAAGGTTTGCGAATCTTTGCTGATTGTGCTTGATGATGAGCTTGGGGAAATTGATGGTGTGCTAAAAGAAACAGTCACCTGAATTGTATAACCTATAATTCAATATGTTGTATATGTCATTAAATTGTTGAAACGTTATCTACCATTACCTATAATACCAACATTGATTAGGTTGACGTCCATTGATTGGTCCATTTGTCATTATACTAAGGTCTACTAGGACAATCAAAGCTAAACTTATATTATCGATCGATCACCTTTGTATAAATAAGCTTGACAATTACATATACTTACTAATTATTTAATTTAATTAACCTATTGCACCTACCTAAATAAAATAGTTATATTTACCTTCATGTTATCTTGACTTTCTAACTTTAGCACCTGTTAATGCGTTTACTTCTCTGGAATAATATGACTCTACTGTATTCATTGTTGCACACAGAATCTACTTGTAAAATGTATCGTCTTACCTAGAATCAGGCGCTTCTTCTTTGTCTTCGGTGAGCCATTTCATTTTTGTCAAGCTAACGATATTTGGGTTTCCGTCACAATCGGTCTCGTTTTGCACATCGCTGTCTTCGCCAGAGGACTGTTTTAACATTTTGAAAACGTCAACAAGTTTAGAACCAAATAGGTGATTACTTTTACATAAAAAACTTGTTAGGGACCTACAGTTTTTGACTTATAGTAGGTAGTTATTATACTTACTACTGGTATAAATATGCTAGCTCCGTAAGATCTATTCAAGCCCAAAACTTCTGGATTTTTATGAATTTTCAAAAGATCGTAACTTTTGTGTGAGTCGACGAGTTCGTGAAGAGCTTTAGTCCTTTCCACTTTAAATTGATCTTCGTCTTTCTCAAACTGAAATTAAAATTGAGAATTAGGTACTGACCGACTGCAGTATATCATTATGGGAGGCTTATGTCCAGTAGTGGATGTAATACTTTTCTAGAGCTAAAATTTTAATAATGACTAGCTTTCCACCCTGCGGCTTCGCCCGCGTTTTACACTTCCCGCAATTTTTTTGTGTTGTGTTAAAATTGTGGAAATCGGTTAGTGCGTTCTGGAGTTATAGCGTCAGGAAGGAAAAACCCGACATATTTTTATATAGATAACGTTGAAATATATTTCAATACCTCCTGGTCTGTATCTGGTCCAGTAGAGTAGTGGTTAGCTGCATGGCTACTAGGAGTGATGTCGTTGACAAGGCAAACGTAGGTCATGACCGTGTTCTGGTCCGACACGCTCCTCGCCAACTTCAGGGTCGCTTGCGGGTACATGATGTTTGCTACTGTTGTTTGATAGTTTGAAGTGGCATCTGGAGATAAATATTTCATAATCAAGGTGGCTAACCTAATTTTTAAGTTAGGTTAGTATTTACTTTTTATCCCTTACATGATTAATCAATTGTAAGTTATCATTATTGGTATTACTCATTATTGTTCTTTAGTGATACAGAACAGTGAGTGATATTCAATTGGTTGAGTGTAAAATTAATGTACGTCCTTACAAATCTAATAAATTACCTATGTACTTAAAAATATATCATTTTAATTCATACCTTTATCCATCAAGTACGATGTCTTGCACATCAAATATTCCTAGTGCGATAAGGAATTCAATTTTGGGCTTTGCATATAACTAGAAGTTCAAACTCTGGAATCGCCGTCATTGGAGTAAAATTTTTAGACTGTGTAGAGAACAGTTCACCTCGCTCCAAGAAGCGCATCATTGACGTTCGTCGCAAAGCTTTGGTAAATCAGCTATATATTTTTCTATGAAGGTACCTTTAGAGGAAAATATTTAAATTAAAACTTGATAAAATACTCAAAGACCCACTCACTCCAGATCTGTCTTACCTAATTTATCGGGTGAGGTTAAAGATTGTGTCCCATATATCCCGTTTTTAAATTACATCAATGGTTTGAGATAATTGTATAGGTAAGTACTTGAAAAAAAGAATAAAAAATTGTTAAAAGATAACTTACATTGAAGTTATGGGTGTTTATTTGTGTTCATGAATTGATGCCACAGGGATTCGGTAATTTAGGCGTGAAAGATTCCAAACTTATTATTTTGCCATTTCCGTGAAAATATTGTCAAATGTCAATATTTCAACTTTATTGTGACATGGTATTTTCTTTTTCATCTTCTTTCAAAAACAGGTTTTATTACAACCTCTTTAGTTTCCAACTCTTTAATTTATAATAATTAAACGCTGTCTTCTAATGAAGGTGCAGACACGGAGTACAACTGCTAAATTTTTATTAATTGCCTTACTTAGATTTTTTATTTGCTAACAGACGTTAGGTAAAGTAGCATTTAAGCAATTATCTCTGAAGCTTCCTATCATTCTCATCATCTAAGTTCAGCGTAGCGGTGATTCACACGAAACATCAGGTGTGCTCAACTTTTTGTAACAAAAATCAATAATACTAGTTATGGCTGGATTGCTAGTCTCCAATCAATGCAATACTACAAAATGGTGCAATATGACTGATAAACAACACAACTTTCTACAGACCCTTTTAAAACATAATCATAGATCATATTATGCAGAATAGGAATAGAGTCCATAACGACAATGAGGTGTTCATTTATTTAAAAAATACCTAAAATTATTGCTATTTTATTTGCAGAATCTCTGTAGCGATGACCATAATTTGTATAGAATTAAATTTGCCAATGGTTGCTAACCCCTGTACGGTTTGGTCGAATTGAACTCTTTGTACCGTAACATTTTTGTAGTGAATCCACTGACCGCCGGTCTCATTGTTATTTTCAAGTTAGGAATGTGTTGTGTTAATTTTTAGCAATTGTTTTTGTAAAAGTTTGGTACCAATTATGTTTAGAACAATGCGTACTGTGTGTCTGTTATTTGTGTTTGAGTGGACTGTAAATGGGCAATTCGGAAGTAAGTGTTCTAAAATATCTGGAGTCATCTTTACCTATTCCTTAAACTTGAAGTTTTATAGTATTTTATCTAACGATTATATCATATATTTATATTTTTTCTTGGATTAGCAACAGGATGTGGAAAATAATCAAAAATTTAATTTAATTATTTTAACTCTCGTTGAAAACTTTGTGATAATAATATAGAATATTGTTTTTAATATAAGAGGCAGTATTGCAACTCATGCAGGAAAAATATCATAAAAGGACCACAATGCCATTCAATAATTGCAGTGAAATGATGTACATTTTGCAACCTCGATTAGGACACGGAATCAGATAATGATACAATAATTGCAATGCAAAGGTCGTTCATGAAAACATGGATAGTTGCATGTACACTGAAAATAAAAGTGTTCCTTTGTTCTAGGTATAGGGTTAAGTGTAGGTCTGGGCGGGGTTGAAAGTGATGCCACAACAAGTTTTAGGGTAAGACATCTATTTTTCTTCAAATAACTATCTACATAACTATGTTGTTAACTTCGATGCTGTTTTTCTAAAAAATATTGCTAGTATTGTTCGCTATATTATAGCTGAAACGCAATAGTGAAACTGCTGAAACGCACTTTCTTATTTCTTTATATAAGGGCTCCTAACCTTCAAAATCTGTACTTTCCTAACTGAAATGGCGATCCTTAGAGCTTCCACCGAATATCAAATCATATTAATTTTTCAGGGTAACTGTGAACCAAATACAACTTGCGTACCAATAAGCTCATGTCCGATTTTGCAAGATCTTTTCGACTTCTCTTGCTTTTCATCTGACCGGTGAGTGTTAACTATGTATCTATCTTATAAAATAGATGTTTTGTAAAAATCTCTTTTCAGAAAATCTAATCTAAATGATTTTACGATAAAACATGTTTTTTCGTTTCAGCTACTTCCACCGTCTGAATCAACTGACATGTGGGAACGCAGATAATGAGGACTATGTGTGCTGTCCTTCTTGTGACTGCGGGAAGGTCTATCAGGATGGAACTAGCAGGTTAGACTGTATACCAATATTATATGAACGTGTATACTGTGTAATGAAGTTTGTCTTAATTCTAAAGTGATTTTGACTTTGGAATACACGTAGTTATTTAAGTCATTATTCTGTTTTAGATGTGGACAAAGTATGGTGCGTGGAGTTGACTACAATGGACTTGGAGCGCATCCGTGGGTAGCAAGGATCGGATTTGCACGTAAGCAATAATAAATACGAAATTTAAATAAATCTCACAAGAGATAGATTAATGCCTTTTATAAGTACCTACTTTTTCATCGCCATTTAATTTACCAGTAAACTTGGCATAGTAATTATAAGCTGAAACTTTTTATTTTTAATTTAGGTAATGTGATCTGTATGTTTCTTTATAATAATGTAGTAAAGTATATAAGTATATATAGTATCACAAGCTTCTAACTTACCACGGGCATAGATTTTGCTGTGTAAACTGTCTACCAATATTTTTTTTATTTTATAATTAAATGAAGTTACCAGCTTTAGTTTTCCATTTTTATTTATGACCAAGATACAAAGAGGTCAAAATAAGTCAAAGTTCTCTAACTAGCTAAGATTTTGAATATATTTTGCTTCAGAAAAAGAAAGCGGCAACGTAAGGTTTGCCTGCAGCGGCTCTGTTATCTCCAAACGGGTTGTTCTAACAGCCGCACACTGCGCTCTCGCCAAACCTGAGGGATATAAACTGTGAGTTCCTAATGTTTTATCATTTTAAATGTATCTATGTACCTACCATTCAAAAATCTAATTGAAAACTTCATGCGTAAAAATTTAACGTAAAAAAAGTTAAAAACATTAAAACTTGTCACACTGCTATATAAACCAAATGTTATCTTTAGGCAAAAGCAATTTTTTTTCAAACTTTCGAATTCTATTTTGAAATTATTATTTCGTTGACCAATCATTTAACATTACTCGTAGTAATTCAATATAAAAAAAGTCACACCTATAACTATCCGTGCCTATGCCGTGCTTAAGAATAGTATGTTTTATTAGGGAGACCAATCTTGTCCACATGTCCGTGACATTGGGTTGTTATGACGATGATGATGATTATACTGAAAAATTTTACAGTTCATCAGTGGTAGTCGGCGAATGGGACACAGGTCGAAGTCCCGACTGCAATGACTATTTCTGCGCGCCGCCGACGCAAGCAATAAAAGTCGACAATGTCATCGTACACCCTGGATACGAACAGAAGATCTTCAGACATGATATTGCGTTGATTGTACTAAAGGAGGATATTAAGTTTACTGGTGAGTACCAATTAGATAATATTAAATGGAGCTATAAAAGGTGGACAGATGATTTAATAAAATCGACAGATTTGCTGCTTCCAACGGAATTAATTGGAAAGTTGTGAGCGAAACCTATGTCTAGCTGTGGAAATCCTGATGGTTAAAATCACGAGAAGCCCTTTGTACGTTATTTTAATAAGTTAACTAGGTACCTGACAAATCTGTGACGTTAAAAAAACCAAAAAAAACGTTATGTAATTAAACATACATCGGTATCTCATTTGGAATTCGCAATTTTACCATCACTGTCGGACCATTCAATGTTTATGACTTCCTCTGTCCCTTCGCTAATCAGTGCACATGAATAAAGGTTGGCCTTGGCATTGTCCAGCAGGCAACTGACAGGACCTTTGTTCATGAGGCAGGTTCTGTTTAATTATTTCCTACTTTACATATCATGATGTCAGATGGGCTTTATTGGGTTCAGCAAACTCTCCTGATGATTGAACAACAAATAAATATTTTTTAACAGATCACAGCACTACCTTTAAAAAAAATTCTATATAATTAATTTACACAACTTTAATAATTACTAAAATTGTAACCGCGAGACTGTGGTGACAACAATTGTGATCTGCATCGCGAACTCATCTTTGAACTTAAAAATGAGCTTTTCAGAGTTGGCAGAGTAGGGTTTAATTCTATTTAGCAGCTAATGTGACTTGTGTCCTTGGCCATGTGAAGTATATATCCATTTTCGGTAAACACGACACATACCCTCGACAGGTGAGTGACAGGGCATGAACTGATGGGTATCCCTTTATTCTAGTGACAGCAGCGCCGATCTGCCTCAGCGATAAGCCGGAAATAGTCATAAACGAGCGCGCTTTGCTCGTCGGATGGGGGAAGCTATCAGGACAGAGCAATGCGGTATGTTTGTCATTATATTTGAATTCCTATTATTTAAAGTAGTTGAGTTGGAAGGATCGATCAGTCAACTGATGATGCCATTTCTGTGGAACTTCGGGTGGAAGAATGGTTTAATTATTGAATAAAAGAACAAAGCGCAGGCTTAAAACCGCAAAAATATCTAATATTATAATGATGCATTAAAGGTTTCCTGTTCTATCTGATTTTAACGGAAATGCTTCTATTTTTCCATGCATTTTGCGGATCAATGACCCTAGCGAAAACTGGTCCCTATTTCATTTATATTGGTATAATAAAAACATGAATTTAGCTTCTGCCTGTTTCATGGAAATTCGATTTGAATCAGGTAGTGCTTAATTATTTGACCTCGCCGTTATTCATACTGACTCAATTAGCATTATGTGTAACGTGTTCAATTTCAATGCCATTTCAGTGATTATTCCTTTGACAAAAGGTATAAGTACTGTATTAATATCACATTCAATGCAAATTTAATAAGTGAGTCAAGTAGCAATTGAATTCGCAAAAGACGCCAAAGTGAATAAGTTAAATATAGCGCAAAAATAAAAGTGGAAATATGTAGTTCAACATATAAAATGCAGGAAATATTTTTTTTTTATGCTATATGCATCAACAAAGACGTTTTTTTCTTCCGTGATTACCTATTATTAGTACTAACATTTATTAGGTACCTACTCAATAGATACAAAACATAATACCAACGTAGCATCATACCACGCTTTCTCGGGGTGCCGAAACTCTATCAAAGCGCTGTAGGTGGCAATAACGCAATTCTTTTGGTTGTTTGAAAACATTTCCTGTCTCGTCTCCACTTTGATAGTGGTGGGATGGGTAGTCCCGGCCAAAGACACACACATTTTTGTTTCACATACATTTTCCAAACAGATCAGCCGACAACAACAGTTAGAAGTGCCCCTAGTGCCGCTGGAAACGTGCGAGAAGGTGTTCGGGGAGTCGGTGCCGGTGCACGAGGGGCAGCTGTGCGCGGGAGGGGAGGCGGGGAGGGACGCCTGCTCCGGCTTCGGGGGGGCGCCGCTCTTGATGCACAAAGACGGACAGTATATGCAGGTAACTATCCATATAGATATATATGTGAGGTAACTTAGAAGTACCGCTGGAGACGTGCGAGAAGGTTTTCGGGGAGTCGGTGCCGGTGCACGAGGGGCAGCTGTGCGCGGGAGGGGAGGCGGGGAGGGACGCCTGCTCCGGCTTCGGGGGGGCGCCGCTCTTGATGCACAAAGACGGACAGTATATGCAGGTAACTATCCATATAGATATATATGTGAGGTAACTTAGAAGTACCGCTGGAGACGTGCGAGAAGGTGTTCGGGGAGTCGGTGCCGGTGCACGAGGGGCAGCTGTGCGCGGGAGGGGAGGCGGGGAGGGACGCCTGCTCCGGCTTCGGAGGGGCGCCGCTCTTGATGCACAAAGACGGACAGTATATGCAGGTAATGATCCATATAGATATCTAGTTGAGGTTACGTATTTAGAAGTGCCCCTAGTAATATTTCCTTAATTTTCTGATTTAACCCATTTTATTTTACCCTATACACCAGAAGGCCCACCAGATAGCAGTTAGTTGGCACTGAACACAGAACGATGCTGTAATCCTGGTATATGTAAATCCTTTAGTTCAAATGCCTTTCATTGTTTAATTAAACGTATCCCTTGTTCCAGCTCGGCATAGTCTCGTTCGGATCAGAGAACTGCGGCAGTGAAGGCGTGCCCAGCGTGTACACGAACGTGGCGCACTACCACCGCTGGATCACCGAGAACTCTCCCGAGTAATGCTTTATTCTAATAAACGATTGATGCAAACACTATTATTTCTTAAAATTGTATGCCATATTACTCCGCGTCTTCCCGTGGATATCGTTTGACAAAGAAAAATAACGACGCTACTGGCTGACCTCTGGTAATTTGGTTATTACAATCTAGTTATTAGTTTACATTATTTTCTGGTCAAAATTAAGCATTTTTAGAATAGAACCCTTACATCGGTAGTTAAGTTAGGCTGTGGCTTTAATCCTAATAATTAATGATAATTAATTGTTTTATCGGTAGAGCAGAGATTCAAAGTTAGGGTGACACAAACTTCATACTTGCTATGTTCTGGGCCTGAATTAACAACTAGCCCTGCTAACCTATTAGATATTAAATTAAAACACTGAATAAAATTAGAACATTTCCTCTTTTTAGGTTTTTAAACAAAACAATGCAGGCTTTACTTGTGCCTCTACTGATACAGTTTCTAAGTCACTCAGTACTCGTACATTTTACAGATATTAGTGGTAACGATGCGCGCGCGCACACGGTGTTGTGTGCGGCACGAAGTTGCAGAGGGTTCCGAAGAGATCTTTCTGGCTGTCATCTTGTATTTGCTGCACAAAACGCTGAAACGAAATGAATATACGTGAAAAGTGTGAAAACCTTTGATAAGGTCACTGCTATTGGCTTAATGTAGGTATATCATGACATTGTAAGTTTTTGGTTTTCAAATAGGTATATAAATTTAAAATATACTGCGTAAACCTAACTAAACTAAGTACCTACGTACGTACTTAGTTGTATTGAAGCTTGTAACGTGCTAGGCTCGAAATATTTTCTACCTTTGAACATGAAACGGGTAACATACCATGATTTAATCGTTTTTGAGTTTTCCGATATTTCGACACTGTTGCAAGCGCCATGATCACGGACAAACTGATGACACCGGCGGGGCGGCGGGTAGGCAGACCGTTATTATTGACAAACGAAACGATCTACCCTCTTCCTGAGTCTTTTATTGCGAGTTTGATTGTCACTGTCACTACCACCTGTTTCATTCACGAATGCAAGTCGATCGCGACATACTACACTCACCGTGTCTGGCCGGGCGGCCGGCAATACACTTTTATGATTTTTGCATAACTCCACCACAGGTTTCCACGTTCCAGACAACTGGAAGCCATCTTCTCGATTAAAATTTCTGTGTTTGGTAATCTCAATGGCCTCCTGAACCAATCTTGGTATATAGAATCTCTCCGTTGAGATTACTTGGGGGTTATGCAATTCGATCCAGTGATTTGAGCCAGACTCTAATAGGTGTTGAGCGATAGCTGACGATGCGTTTTTTACCGCTCTTATATGTTCCCCTATCCGACAGGCAATAGTTCGTTTTGTTTGACCTATATACGAACTTCCACAACTGCAGTCAACTTTATATACACCCGGTTTATCCAGTGGGAATCTATCTTTAGGTGTTCGCAGGAAATTTGATATCTTTTTCAGTGGTGTGAAAACTGTCTTTACGGACGAAACAAAACGAACTATTGCCTGTCGGATAGGGGAACATATTTGCCCCTGGATGGGATAATATCTCCACAACTTATCTAAAATCAGCGGGAAATGTGATTATTCCAATAATCACTCATTTGGCAAACACATGTTTCAGTAAGGGTATTTTTCCAGCGTCCTTAAAGCAGTCAGTTATAACTCCTGTTCACAAGGGAGGGGATAGAGATGATATCAATAATTATCGACCTATATCAATACTACCTGTAATTTCAAAAATTTTGGAAAAGTTAATAAATATTAGACTCTTAAACTATTTGGAAAAATTCAATTTACTTTCAAAATCTCAATTTGGCTTTAGAAAAGGAAAATCAACAGAAGATGCAATTCAAGCACTAAGTTCTAAGATTATTGAAAACCTAGATCAAGGTAAAAAATGTCTCTCTGTATTTATAGACCTAAAAAAAGCATTTGATACCGTCTCTGTCCCAACCCTTGTGAACAAACTTGAAAAATATGGCATAAGAGGTATACCTTTAGATCTTCTCAAAGACTACTTGTCGAATAGAAAACAGAGGGTCAAGATAGGAGAATATATGAGTAATGAAGAAGACATCGCATACGGAGTCCCTCAGGGCAGTGTACTAGGTCCTACGCTGTTCCTTATTTATATAAATGACCTTTGTAACATGCAACTCAACAATGCTCATATATTCTCCTATGCTGACGACACTGCTGTTGTTTTTGAGGGTTCTTCATGGGAGAATCTCCACATAGAAGCTGAGAATGGAATGCAAAAGATTGCTGTATGGCTTAATAATAATCTACTTACACTAAATACTTCCAAAACGAACTATATATGCTTTAGCTTGTACAACAATACTCAACCAAATAAAACTCTTAAAGTTAAAATACATATGTGCAACAATGTCAGTGAAGTATGCAGCTGTCCGTTAATAGATAAAGTTAGTCATATCAAATATCTTGGTGTAGTAGTCGACCAAAGGTTATCCTGGCATAATCAAATCGAAGCAATTTCTAATAGAGTCCGTAAACTAACATGGGTTTTCAAAAGCTTAAGACATATTGTTCCTATACCAATTAACTTACTTTCCACTAACAATAAAAAAAATAAAAAAAACTTACTAACAATTATATACCTAACATTAGTGCAATCAGTTATAAGTTACTGTATAACGATCTGGGGCGGGGGTAGTAAAACTAAATTTCTAGAACTAGAGAGATCACAACGATCACTGCTCAAAGTCTCGTATTTTAAAAAGAGACGATTTCCTACAACTGAACCGACCAAAGGTTATCCTGGCATAATCAAATCGAAGCAATTTCTAATAGAGTCCGTAAACTAACATGGGTTTTCAAAAGCTTAAGACATATTGTTCCTATACCAATTAACTTACCTTCCACTAACAATAAAAAAAATAAAAAAAACTTACTAACAATTATATACCTAACATTAGTGCAATCAGTTATAAGTTACTGTATAACGATCTGGGGCGGGGGTAGTAAAACTAAATTTCTAGAACTAGAGAGATCACAACGATCACTGCTCAAAGTCTCGTATTTTAAAAAGAGACGATTTCCTACAACTGAACTATATACTTTGAGTGATGTCTTAACTGTCAGAAAACTTTTCATTATGCATACTATCCTAAGAAAACACAAAACACTAAAATACGATCCCAACAAATTGAGTAAAAGAATTAAGTACAAAGTAGCAGAATGTAAGTCAACAAAGACCAGATTCGCAAGTCGTCAATATAATCAACTATCTTCTAAATTATATAATAAAGTTAATAAAATACTTGATATATACCCTAAAACGTCACATAACTGTAAAGAAACAATAATAAACTGGTTAAAAACATTAGATTATGATCAGACAGAAGATTTTATAAAATAAATTATGTTAATTACCATATAATTATATTTATATAAAGTAGGTATAGTATTCCTATAATTATGTTTTATATATATACACAAATATCTTTATATACAATATATATTATAAACTATAATATCATCCTCTAAAATATTTATTTATTTACTTTATTTATATCAATAACATTACACACACACACACACACACACACACTACACACACACCCACACAATTTCTATATAAATATTTGATTTTGCATTTACATAGTCAGGTCATTTCCTTATGTAAAAAACAAATTGTTATGCAAGAGCGGGATCTTCTAGCACAGATTTTTAAATAAATCTAAAAGAAGGTCTCTACAATTATCACCCATGTAACACTACTAAGTTACTGAATAAATGCATATTTTATTTTTATTTATTTATTTTATTTATAAGAGCGGTAAAAAACGCAGATGTCAACAAGTCAGCTATCGCTCAACACCTATTAGAGTCTGGCTCAAATCACTGGATCGAATTGCATAACCCCCAAGTAATCTCAACGGAGAGATTCTATATACCAAGATTGGTTCAGGAGGCCATTGAGATTACCAAACACAGAAATTTTAATCGAGAAGATGGCTTCCAGTTGTCTGGAACGTGGAAACCTGTGGTGGAGTTATGCAAAAATCATAAAAGTGTATTGCCGGCCGCCCGGCCAGACACGGTGAGTGTAGTATGTCGCGATCGACTTGCATTCGTGAATGAAACAGGTGGTAGTGACAGTGACAATCAAACTCGCAATAAAAGACTCAGGAAGAGGGTAGATCGTTTCGTTTGTCAATAATAACGGTCTGCCTACCCGCCGCCCCGCCGGTGTCATCAGTTTGTCCGTGATCATGGCGCTTGCAACAGTGTCGAAATATCGGAAAACTCAAAAACGATTAAATCATGGTTTGTTACCCGTTTCATGTTCAAATATAGTTAAAAACCATGATAGTTTAAAAAGTTATATATTTTCTACCTTTAGAAAATAGTTAAGTACTTTATCGCATAGCAAATTACTAAATTCTCTAAGTTCTCTAATATTTATTTATTTAATGAACACCCAAAAAACACGGAACAAATATTTGCAGATCGTACAAATTGTCCCAAGGCGGTAATCGAACCTGCAACATGCGTGGCAAGCGGACCTTCGCCCGCTGCGCCACAGAGGTATTCAAAAGTTAAAAAAGGTCATAAAGACTCTCCTCACCAAGATCGTTGTTTCAGAACATTTCAGAACTTACCCCATTAATTGTAACAGTTGGTACAAACGCAGGACTAACGTTTTCTGTGAGTCGCTCCGATTGCCGCTGGAGGTCCACTCCCAGCCTCGAATTCACGCAGTTCTGGACGCTTTGTACTGGCAAACCCGCTTTTCTTACACACTGGAATTAAATATATAAAATTATACGCCATTCAAGAGAGCTGTGATGGCTAAGTGGTACACTTGACTTTAATTTGGAACGTCGTGGGATCAAACCCAGTCATTTTATATTACCATGCTGGCCAAGTTGGCCAGCATAAAGCACATTTAAAAGTAGACCGTTATGTTAACAAAAGCAAAATTACTTACCTAGTAGGTATTTTGCAATGTTAGTCCTATTGATATTAGGTTACACAGTCATATTCTTGGATTTGTTGGTAATGTGTGTGTGTTAAAATAAATATTGCAAGCTAGTGTTATCTCTTTGTATTAAAAATTTACATCTAAAAATAGTTAGGTAACTAATAAAGCATTCCACGATTTTGAAGAGTATATTTGGAGGAAATATTTATCGTTCAAGTCGTTCGCAAAAAGTTACCCGATTAACAATACCAACATTTTCCAACCAACCCTTCTTCCCTATTTCCCTATTTGTGTAATATTGCCACAAAAATCATCTAAAGCCCTTAGACTGTCTGACGATAGATGCCCCTAGACTGTCTGAAGACAGATAGCTAATAGGATAAGTAATAGATGGTGTAGGGACTGTCTGTAACATACCTGGAGACCGCCCATAGTGCCGGCTAGCGTCTGCATCTCACACACAACGTATTTCAGAATGTCTGCGTCGGACCTTCCTTGCATGTAGTTGATGGCGCAATCTTGCATCATATTACCACGGCATTCGGAATCCCCGTGCTGGCAGTGAAATTTTCCGTTGATGTACTGAAAAATGTTTATATTTAATTAAGGGAATATTCATTACTTGATAAGATTTATTTGTGTAAGTACTATAACATAAAATTGATCTGATGTTAGTGGATAAAAAATTATAAGACCGTGATATTTGATAAGTACTATTGGTGGAATTGATATAATCATTTCGATTTAAATAAATCCCTGAGTGTGTAGTCGGTTTGACGACAACGAAAAGAGTTCGGGTGGTCTAATTTTCCTGGCACCTTTCTTATGTCTTTTTATCATTTAATGATATTTGTGTTAAATATGAATGTACTTACATGCGCTTTGCCGAATGGAATCAGATTCAAACTAATGTAGTCTCCCAACTGGTCAATTGTCGGCTCCAACTGCTCGGCTATAAACCTTCTGCTGTCTGGACATTTGCTCTCATAGTACACATCTAAACGTAGCTGGAATATTTAATTTGATTGATTAAGACCTATGAAACTACTAGTAGATATTTGTTGTGTTATATGTATAAGGATACCTACATTATAACTTAAATCTGAGAAATGGCGATACTTTTTAGTGAAATAGTTTAGTATGTTGCTTATCACATTAGCTGTGCGTCTTTTTTATCTACATTGTAAAATTACTTTAGCCGCACTACTGCACTAAATCGTCACAAAACAGCAATATTTCATTTGAACCCAATACAACATTATTGAGTGTTGTTATGATGTATTGTAGTCTACAACAAATAAAAGATGGGATGGCAGTTTGGCTGAGTAGATTTTTTTTAATATAGGTAGGTCGGCTACAGCCGAACATAAAGCGCTCTACACACCAAAGCCGGCGGCCCGCCGGCACAGCCCGGCGGCCTAACCCGCCGGCCTTATTTTGTACTAAATAAAGCCGGCGGCCTACAAAATAAGGCCGGCGGGTTGGGCCGCCGGGCTGTGCCGGCGGGCGGTGTGTAGAGCGCTTAAGGTATAAGCCTTATAAGCGTCTGTTTTGTTGAATAAATATTATTTAGTCTGTTGAAATGTTACGAAAAATGCGAAGCTCATCTTAAATTTAAATGGAATAATTGTAAAATTCTTAGTAAAATATTGGTATGACGTGATGTTATATTCGACAGTGCAATTTTCCAAATGAAAACGCAAAGTAATCTTCCAACTACGTTTACGTTGCAATTATGTTAAACAGTTTCTTATTTGAAGCGTTGTGAATTTGAAATTTTATGAAAATGTCTGAGCTCATCTAATTGAAAAATTTGCTCTCTATATTTTAGATACTTATATAATTTATTTATTTTATTACGAGACAAGTTATAATAATTGCCAAAATCTATGTAAACAAATAATTTGCCGTTAGCCGTTTGGTTCGTACCGGTCTTGCCAGTTAGAATAACTGGAATCACTCTAGAACTTTATTACTGCAAAGGACAACTTTCACTGGTCCAGTTTTGAACTTACCGGCCTCATAGCAAAGTTGATGGTAATGATAATGATAATGATGACAAGGTAAGTCGACTTTACTTCCAACATTCTAAGGACCTTCTCAAATTATCTGGGAGACCGAACTCTACTCGGTAGATAATAATGGTGTTTTTTTTTATAGAAAATACTGATAATATCTATCAACGTAGTTACTATACATTGCACTTTATTTTACCCCTTTAATAATGATGATTGATTATCATTAATAAAAATAAATAATAAGAGAGACTATATAACTATATGTTTTATTCAATATATTGATATAATAGGTACCTATGCAAAAATAAATTGCTTTTTATCGTATCCAAATTTATATATTTTATCCAAAGCGTTAGTTGTTCTTGATATAGCTGAATAGGTAGGTACATCGAACATTATTATTATGTTATTTATAAATGACAAGAGATATTAGCCGATAACTAAAATGACTATAGTAATACATAACTAAAGTAATTAATAAAATGCCCCAAATATTTAATGTCCTTTTAGTGCCGGTTGTGATTTTTTAAATTATTTGAATTGATGATATATTTTAATATTATTAAACTTTTTTCATTAAGATTTGCTAATTGCCATAATTATCTATCCAGGTTCTGTATTATATTTTATTTTAAGTAAATTGCAAATCAATATACTATTTGTATAAGTATTGTAACAACATTAGCAAGACTTACCTTATTCAGTTGGCTCTCAGTCTGAGAAGCGAAAATCAACATCACAAGTAAACCAAGAAATTTCATTTTCACCGCTTCAAAGCAAGGAGAAATAATGTGTCTTTCCAAGACGAGATATTTGGATCAACTGTACAAATTTTGTGATATGACCGACTAAGTCGCTGACATACTGGTTTTAACTTATCATAATGGCTGTACTTAGGCTTTGTACCTTACTTTCTTAGGTCATTCAAATAATTGACGACTGTGATAAGGTTTAGTCAAAATAAAATCTATTTCAATGTAAGTATAAGTTTCACACACTACCTATATAACTAATTACCAAATAACAAATCAGCCAGCCCATTCACGCCAGATCAACTAGGCATCTTAAATAATGTTGTATGCTTATTAGATATTTATTTATTTATTATAGGACAACCAACAGAAAATAAAACTTAACTTGAGTCATTAGCATACACATTTGTTATATGACAAGTGCTCTTCCATTTGGGTGCCGGAACGGGTAACCGTTCGACCCACGATTTTTCTACCCAATATTATTTTTATTTTCATAAACTGGTTCAAAATAAATAAAAATACATGTGCAGGAGAAAGATGTGTATAAGCTGTACGCATTAATAAAATAGTGAAAGTAAATAAGATATGGGACTAAGAATTGTGATTCAAAATTTAACACCTACTTGCTGGCCATCCTCAAAATATCATACACACCTTTGTGTATATTGAATAAACTATAAAAAGAGCTATTATCACGATCCAGTAAGGTTGAATTAAGTATAATGCATATAATATGACCATTAATAATATTAAAAAATAAACTATTTCCATGAAATTATGTGATCATTGTTATTTTTGTTTTTAGATTAGGTTGATTACTTAGATTTGACAATGGTGAAATGATTGATGTAGGACTTCAGTAAAAAAGTAACAGATAAGTCAAGTAATAAAAAAGTTTTAAACGATATTTTGTTACACTTATGAGGAGAGTGAACGTACAATATACTTAGGTAAATTAATCAAAAGACAATTAAAAAATCGACATTATAAACTTTATGCTAATGATTATTACCTACCTAAGATAAATAAATCCATAAATTATAATTCTTATAATACTTAATCCATTGTGTTAGCTTACTAAATCTTTATATTTAAGTACTTACTTACAAAATTTTATTAAAATCAGTCTAGCCGTATTTAGTCGTGAAGAAGTAATAATCACAGACATCACACACAGAAAGTTTGACCAAATAATAGTGTGATGATTACTTCTTAATCCTCATTATTTTTTCTGTCTAGCTTCTAATCGTCTATTCCTCTCCTTATAAGGATCGAACACAGCACATATGTTTTTCCTAGAGCCTATCTGAGTGCTCTCCGGTGTATATCTCCCCTTAACAGTGGAATGCTCCTCGTATCTGTTGGTCTGCAACTGTCCCGCGGCTCTTTGGTAGTCAGTGCGGACTTCCTCCTCAAAGTTGTGGATCTGAGATTGCGGGAATGAGGTTGGTTGGGCGTAGTTGTCGCGAATTTCTGTTCTGAACATCCTGCGATGAAAATTGGATTTGAATTTGAATTGAATCATTAAAATACAAACAGTGATTGTTTGAATTGAAGTTTAAAAAGGCTTAGGTACGTTTGTATGAACATTGTCATACCGTAGATACAAACCACTTACATTTTACATAATATGTGTGTTTAACGGTGAAAGATAACATCACGTGGACGTTATAAGACATCACGGCATGTTCAGTGGTCAGCGTGGGGAAATAAGGCCAAAACTCTCTCGTCAAGAGCAAAGTCTCTGTGTACACTTAGACTATAAAAACGTGGATTTCTTTGTGATACTGCTGCTGAATTTCAATAATATAACACAGACTAGCAATATTAGTGCTATTTTTTTGACTTACCCTGGAACACAGTTTAGTTTGTTATGCGTTTTGATTCTAGATTCCTTAAATTCACGATTGAATTTTTCACTATCGTACACTGTCTTGGGTCTGCTCAAAGGCAAACGCCATTCATTTTCACGTGGCTTAGGACCCCAAGCCTGTAAAGTAATAAGTAGGTACAGATGACCAACCGATATAGCGTTTGAACGTTAATATAATAAAAATATTGTGTTTAAAACACGTTGCGAAGAACCTTGGAAAAAAAAACATCAACTCCTTGTATATTCTTAAAAAATAATAATAAAAAAACATTTTTGTGTACACGTAATTACATTTCTTGTTAAATCAAAGGGAAAGTATCTACCTAGGTACTACTCATTACGTATGTTTCATTCAACTGATAAATGATAAGATACCTTTTGTGACTTTTATATTTATGAGCTAATTGTCTTTTCTTTTCCGCCACTTAATGGACGTCAATTAGGTAAACAACCGACATACGATATAGAAGTTGTGAAACCACAATAAACCTGTCACGACATATAACTCAACTGATAAATGATAAGATACCTTTTGTGACTTTTATATTTATGAGCTAATTGTCTTTTCTTTTCCGCCACTTAATGGACGTCAATTAGGTAAACAACCGACATACGATATAGAAGTTGTGAAACCACAATAAACCTGTCACGACATATAACAATTGTCATATTTTCTTATTTTTAGATTTATGTATTCATTCATTTTAGAAATGGTTTTACCATTTCTAAAATGAACGCCCCTCCACCGAATTCTGTATTTTTTTTTCTGTGTATTATGTTTTTCTGTATTTCCTCTCACACGTTGAAATCATCACGGTTTTGTGGAGGGAAGTTCATTTTTAGAATGGTTTTACTATACCTATTATGTAATTTATTTCAATATAAAACGTCCCGGACGAATGTGGATAAATAAAAATTGAATAAAGAGTTCTTGGACAAGATAGATACACGCGTCAGTGAAATAAGAATTAACATTACCCATGGGACATTAGCGAAGGTGTAATAAGTGACAACGTCCTTCGTATTAGATACTTTCTGGAGCTGTTCTGCCGTGAAGGGTCGGTGGTGGAGCCTGGAGGTGGTCAGGTATGGGTCCAGGTACTTCTCGAAACCATCGTGAGTCGTATCCAGGGGCTCTATATCCTTGTGCCAACTTGGTTTAGGGTCCTACAAAAATCATTTTGTATTTATAAAATCCATTATGTAATAATCATTGACCACCACTGTCGACCACTGTGGCGCAGCAGGCAAAGGTCTGCGACGTAAGAGGTTGCGGGTTCTATTCCCGCCTCGGAATAATAATTTGTACGTTCGGCAGATATTTTTTCCGGATGTCTGGGTGTTCTATACATTTACTAGGTAATTAAAAAAAATTACGTTTGTTGGCATTTTCGTATGGACAATTTACACAGCAAAAAATATTTAGACCCGTTAGTTAGCTAGAAACTTGTGTTACCGGGTACCTACTAGGTTAGTGTATAGATGATGGGTTAGTAGTGATAGTGAACCAGATATACAGTGATGATGATATTGAAATTTAAACTATACTGAAACAAAGTTCACGTCATCGAAACTTGCTAGAACCATTGACTTATTTGCTGATGTAGAAGATAATAACCGGGTTCAGGTAGAGACTGTGAGGATGTTTGAACTGGTCCTTGTCGGTGACCAGCCGCGGTGGAGTGGCAGGACCCTGGAACCTCTCCCTCATCTCCGTGGTGCCGTGCGCGTCGAGAGCTGGCACTCTGTCTGCTAGCTGAAAACCAATACCACAGCCAATACAATAAATAGGAAAGTATGAGAATTAATTTTTATAATGCACGTCGATCGTGGCTTTTTTGGATGTATGTTTTTTGTTTCATGCAAATACTTACCACATAAAATGGAATTTAGAATTTATTCCCATTTTGTGCCCCAATTTTTGAGCACCAAAATTTTCTCTATGAAACTTTACAATAATATTATCAGAAAAACACCCATGCCGCGGAAAAATAGACATTGTACGTTTTATCTTCTTTTTGTGTTTCATTATGTGGTTTGAAATAAACGTTGTTCTTTCTTTCTTTCTTTCTTGGTGACAGTCTACCCTGTAGTTACGGCAAAGTAATAGTTACCTAAATAAGGTTATCTAAGGAGGCCTAACAAGCTTACCCTTCTACCAGGATGACTGCAATACTTATTTTCAAGGCACGACGTATGCTTATTGTGCCTCTCTTTGTCCGGAAGTTTGAAAACATAGTCCTTGAATGTTTGTGACTTTGTCAACTCCTTAGTAACGTTGTAGTCGCGGTAATATTCCTTCAGTTCTTCTACTGGCTCTCTCTGAGGTTAAAAACAATCTCATCAAAACATGCTTAGTGAAATTAAAGCTAAGTTCAATATTATATTATAAAAATAGTTAATTATTAAGTATCCATTTGTCGTTATAGTGGCAGTAGAAATAAGCTTGAAATAAGTCATGAGCTACAATTACAACCCTCTGACAGACAGAAGAAAAACCATGCATGTTGTTGCTTGAATGTGGTCCAAAACTTTTATACTTACTTCAGCTTTCAGTTAGTGTTAGGTGTTGTAGGTACTTATATTAGCTATTGCCAGTAAGAGCCCAAGCAATGAAGAGGGTACCTACTCTTCTAACACAAGTCTTGTTACTTAAAAAAAGAGCTCCATTACCATGTAGGTAATTATAAGCCCTATATCATCATAGGCCTCCCTATATGACTTCTAGTGATTACGGTCGCGCCCTATATATTGTCAAAGATATACCTATATAATTGATGTGTTGTACACTTGACTTACCAAAGTTTTCAACACTTCTGGAGAATCTCGCCACCACCGGCCAATAGTCTCGCTCGATTCTCCAGTGGTGGGGTGTTTCCTCACCGGGTACCTACGTGATATGTACCGGGTCCCAGAAACGACGGTCTTGCTTCTTTGGATAGTTGGCTTGCATGATCAATTTTGTAGAGTAACTTGTATAACTTGGAAGTTAAGAAGCGATACTAAGGCGTGGTAATATGTTCTGTGCTAAAGGTAAGTTATGTGCAATGACAAAGAAAGGTTTATATATCTTTAAGCGCACTCAGATACAAAACTTTAAGGTCAAAACCACTAATTTTTATAGCTTAGAAGATATTTGGTAGATAAGTGTCGGAAACCGAATAATAAATTAAGTTCAAATAAAAAAAAATTACTGCATTTTAGTTGTTACTTCCATTATTATGGTTACTATAAAACATGTCTTTGATTTGCATAACTTGCGACTGTTTAATCAATAGGTAACCAAACCAACCATTGCAACAGGTGCCTATACTTGGTAAGTTGGTATAGTTGGTTTGGTTAATTCTTAAGTTTTCATATTTAATTTATTTTGTATTTGTGACCTGGTGCTAATTTATGGAAATGTATTATTTCAGAAAAACAACTTTTAGTTTGGTAAAAAATTCTTTAATCCTCACAAATGACTGAAAATGTTATAAAAACATAATACGCATACATAACTTATGTTAATAGGTACGATAATGCAATAAATTAATACAAAAGTGTCTACTTGTTCAGGTTCTTTCTTATACGTTAGGCCTGTTGCTATCAGTTCATTTAGTTGTAGCTGAAAATTGTGTTTTATAATAATGTGTTTATTTGTTAATAAGTTTATTTGAAACTATTGGGCAGTAAAATCCTTATAAAATTATACAATAATTATTTACGTAGGTAGGTATGCAAACATTAGTAAAACAATAAAATACTGTTAAATATTTAGGTAGCATTACATTCACACCTGATTTCACAATCCATTTTCTCCTGAATTTCCATTACTAATGAGTTTTCCTTAAATTACACATAAATAAATTATATTAAACGCATTCTACTAATATACAAAATGAATACAAACTTACAGTACCTACTAATACAAAATACATCACAGTTCATAAACAATTTATTAGGTAAGTTAAAAGTACCGATACTTCAAAAGTAATATAAAAATTTAGCACTAGAATAATAAACTTAAATAACTTATAATAAAAATTTGGTAAGTTTTATTATGTGTACGTTTTGAAATGTAGGAACTTATTAAAACGCACACAGAGAAAATGGCCACCTTTTAAAGGTGGAATTTATGATTTTAAATAAAAAATTAAAAAATAAAATAATAAGTTTGCCTTACATCACGATCCACACATATAAAACACGCGCCATACAAAATGTACAAAAGGGTATAAGAAAACCCGAAACTTTCAGTCAGGATACACTATAAAAGGTTACTAATGTCCAGGTACCAAAACACATCTTTATTTAAAATATATCAAAAACGAAAATGTTTTATTAACTGCACGTTAATAAAATGTTTTAAAACGTTTATAAACTTAATAAAATAGAAAATAAACATCTTAAATAGCTTCATACATTTTTTAGATGTCACTTCATTAAAGCCAGGTGTAAATTGACTACATTTTTTTCATTGAACATCGTAAAACGAATAAAACGAAAAATTTAAAATAATAAAATTTCGATTACTAGCTAACATCAGTTAGATAAAATAATTGATGTGTTGGCACCGAACAATGTATAAAAGCTACATTAAAAAGATATTATAAGTAATTGAATCAAAAGCACGGTAGTAATTAAAATACTGCTTAGTAATTAAAGATTGCTAATTAAATCGATAGCACTTAGATAAAGGTTAATGTTGTAGAAAATATCACTTTTATTTATGTGATAAAAATATATTTTACTTCCAAGATCAGTAATACCTTATTGATACTGAGCAGAGTACAACCTTATGGAGCTGTGTAGAGTAAGTATTCATAAAAAATATTTTGAAGATTAAATATATTTTATGAATTAAAGAGATTCCTTGAAGGGCTTGAGACTACGCTCAGGGGTACGATTGGAGGGCCTGTTGGGGCCACGCTATCTTCGCGTCTATTCTTCGGTACGCCAACGTGAAGTTTTGTCCACTTTTCTCCGACATCACTTCTTGAGGGCAATCGTTTTCGTTCAACATAGTTTCTGTAGGAAAAAGGAAAGATCGTTTTAGTTTTAATAGATATTCAGCAATTCTATAAATAAATTTAATAATTCTAATAGCAATGTAGTAAGAATCGCGCGCGCGATTCTGGGCACGGCGGGACGCTCACTCCTCCTGATAAAGACTGCTCTTGTTGTGGTCGAAACGTCGAGTTGTTTAACTCCTGTGTAAATACGTGAGTAATTTCCGAAAATGAATTCTTAATATTTATGAGAGCCGTATCTTTCAGATAACTCATTCTATACGAGCTCTATTCCTGGCCCATTCATTGGTTATAGCACTTAGATAAAGGTCATGATGGAGCTATGTACCTTGTCCGTCGTGCAGCGCGAACAGCGCGTAGTCCTGCGGGTTGGTGATGGCGGCGGCGTGCGCCAGCGCGCGGCAGAGGTCGCGGGCGCGCGCTCCGGGCCGGCACGGCACCGGCACGCGCCGGATGGAGCCGCGGCACTCGTCCGGCAGCACCACGCGGATCACGGCCACGGGGCATTGGGTGATGTTGTCTACGGAGCCGCGGCGCCATGTCTGGAAGGAGGGATTGTTAATACTAACTGATAAACTATGCCGCAATCTTTTATTATACACCAAAAATCACCTTTCTACGTCGATGCAGAAGGATTACTGTAACAACGTACAAAGGTATTTTTGACGTCTTTATCGCAAATTACCGTAATGCTGGATGAAAATTGAACAGACATTATTGTCCAGCAATAGGTAATGCGAGACGATCGCGTAGCGTCTTCGTTGCCGCGAGCTATGAGAGTCATGATAGGTTACTACTAAACAATATATGTAGGTATTTCGATATATAAACTGAAGACCACAATACAAACAATGATCTGCAAATATTTGTTCCGGGTGTCTGGGTGTTATATATGTATAATAAAAAAATATCTATCTATGTACGTATATTATATTAAGTATATCAGAAATCTAGCACCCGTAACACAAGCTTTGAGCTTACCACGGGGCTAGATGTCGTTGTGTAAAAATTGTCCAGAAATATTTATTTATTTATTTATTAATGAAATATATACATTAAACTCTAAAGATCAAGTAATTATGAGGTACTTACAGGAGACGAGCTATCCTGCTCGGGCTCCGGAGCCAGTCGCTTCAGCACCGCCACGGCAGAGAACAGCGCCGTCAGATAGTATCCTCCTTCGCCCGCGAGTAAAGCCGCGGGCAACAACCCTGCCATCAGCTCCGCTTCTAGTTCTCCGCAGACGAGACGACATCGCGCCACCGTCCATGCTAGTACTGGGAGCAAGTCGTCCGCTCCTAGACTACGTTCGCCTCGGATCTAGAAAAATATATTTATGATCAACTTAAGGGGCGGCCAGCAGCTAAAATCGCGGCAGAAACGACTACGAGATATACGTATCGGATATGGATATGGACGTATCCGTATCTAAATTATTTCGGAAACTTCTTTAAAAAAATCACTCTGATATAAATCTAGATCAACTTGTTACTTGTAGGTAGTTATCCAAATATTTACATTTACAATTTTTAAAAGTGTCATTTTCAATAAATATTTTTATCGAGAAAAGTTTCTACAATACTAAGATTTTAGTACCTACAAATTACGGGATAACTGTTTTATAAAGAACTATAGAATAAACTCGGTAACAAAATTACTCCAAAGTTTAGATGATTATGATGACTTACCGCATTGAACATAACAGAGATAGCCGCTAAAAGGTTTTCAAGTTTGTCGAGCGGGGAATCAGCTTCTTGCATCTTCAAAAAGTGTTTTGAGATCACTGCTAACACGGCAGCTGATGGGATTTTGGTTGACTCCTAGAAGATAACAACAAACAGTTAGTTACTAACCCTTATATTGAGCAAAAACATAGTGATCATTTTATGCGGGAAAAAGAACCTGAAGAATAATCATAATTTCAGTCGTTTAGGTACTTTGCTGTGGAACATAAGCTCCCGACTTTACAATAATTTTAGCGGTAACGTGGTAACGGTTTAGGTTCAAGAAACTTTTACCAGATTACCAGATTAAAATAATGTTCGACGTTTTCAAAATTTTCGTGAGTTATACTATTCATTTTAAAAACGGGAATTACTCACGTATTTACATAGGAGTTAAACAACTCTCGACGTTTCGACCACAACAAGAGCAGTCTTTATCAGGAGGAGTGAGCGTCCCGCCGTGCCCCGTCTCCTCTCAGGTCGCGCGCGCGGTTCTCACTGCGGGCGAGGTACCGCAACCGCGTTGTTTAACTCCTATGTAAATACGTGAGTAATTCCCGTTTTTAAAATGAATAATGTTCGACGTGTTGATAATTACATTTCCGACACAATCTTCAAACTTCCAAAGCTTTTCACTTCAATAAACTAGGTATTTGCCCTTCAAGTGATATAATCTTCCATATATTAAAAACGTACTTATCAGCATGCATGCTTATAGCTTCTTAGCATATACCTTAAATAAAAGTTAGACACCTACAACATTAGTATATACCTTGATCCCTAATTGCAAAGGGGTAGCATGATGAGCCTTCTCAATAGCCGCGTGGAGTCTCCTCACGTCAGCGGAGTGCCACGCCGCCAGCAGTGAGTAGAGTCGCGCGCGCAGAGGCCTTACTACTAGTCGGTGCATCACGCCTTCTAGAATCGCATCCAGATTCAGGAATTCCGTTGGCTTTAGCTGGAAGAAGACAAAGAGCAACTCAGAATTTATTTATAAAAGAATGAATAAAACTAAATATAAAAACGAAATAATTTTTTTAAATATTAGAAAATGGTATAGAGAATAACAGTGCTTAAGTGAGATATAGGTGTAGAATAAATTCTCGATAGCGTAGCGGTCTAGCGCAGCCAAGGCTATAATCTGTTAGGCGTGGGTTCGACTCCCAAACGAAGACAAAGGTTACTTTGTGTTCTTGTATTTTTTTCTATATTATGTATTTGAGTAGATATTAATCGTTGAACAAAATGCGGTGAAACAGTTAACCAACATATCTTTTTTAATTTAATAAGTTACCATAGTAACAACACCTAAAAAGGTGGATCACGTGCGGTACCTACCATATTTGATAAGATAACATTTTGAACTCTATAAAATAAGCAAACAAAACAAAGCCAAAAAGTCTTGTGTAACATTTGTAAAGATTAAATTGTAGAATTATGCAGATAAGATATAATTGTTGCAAATTTTTACATGTTGATAATTTTATACCTTCAGTCTCTCTTTTTCAACCTCTTTCTCAAATTCTCGCTCGCCATGTTTCACGAGGTAGTTTTTCATTCCGGACATGAATTGTCTAATGTTGCGCATCATCACCTGGAAAACAACAAAAAATAAATAAGCTAATGTTACAAACTTAATAGGAACTAAAAACAGAAATCTAAGCAGAGGCACAGTTTTGTTTTATACCATAAGCTTCGTATTTTTTTGTGGTATTCAGCAACACTCGAAAGCTATTTCAGTTTAGTCGCCTGTAAAATAATTTTGCTGTGTAAATTGTCCACCAATCTATACTAATAATTTCGTCAAGGGGTTCGGTAGATTCGATCGAAACCTTGTTATGAATAACAAAACATAAAATATATTGATTTTGAGTCGACAACATTTATCCGCAAAATTCGGATTATGGAGAATTTCGTCAAATTTCACCCAAGCGACGCCGGGTTTTCATCTAGTATATTTATTAGCCGTAAATAAATCCAAGCGATTACCTGGGGACAAGTCTCCTTCGAGTCAAGCGTACAAGCGATGAAGTTATCGATGTTTTGCGCAAAGGTGGTGCTCTTGTCCTGCGCGAGATGCAGGGCGTAGGCGCGTAGGGCTGCGCCCGTGCCGCGCGCCTGCTTGCCGCCGCGCAGAGCCCTCACTCTGCCCGCTGCTGCTGACAAAAGTTCCCGTTAGAATAGAATAGAAAATACTTTATTGCACACCACAAAAACAGAAACACACAATACACAATTAAAACTGAAACATTTGGAGTGATTCTATAAATAAACGAATTCCGTTACTATATTTATAGTCCACTCGATTATCATTGTTTTGATGTAAAATATCATTGTGCAAGCATTCACTTTGAACATAAACATCCGTGTAAACAAGGGTCTCTTACTAATTGTTTTGTAGTGCACGTGGGGCATGCTTAACACATGCATCGATGATATAATGACCTAGACTATCTTCTTTTATCGCTGAATGAGATGTCAGAAACAACTTAGAACCAGTTACTGGTCACGGGAAAGACCTTTGCCTTGCGTGTTTAAATACTTGCTTAAGATAATTATACGAGTAGATTGAACCAAGATTTTTTAACTAATTTTAAAGGTAGCAGGTAGAGTCTTTGATGGTTTTAATAATTTACAGAGACCACGTAGATAACCATTACCTACATAAATAACTATTCGTGAATGACTCATTAGGCTCTTCTGCAACTATCGGAGTAGGCTTCTTTTTGAAAAAGCATTGCTTAGTTTTTGTCCTCAATCGACGCCAAAATCTAGCAAACACGTCGAAAAACCTTCGAAGGCAACTTCTACGTGGCTTTTGGGTTTCTTCTGAGCATCTTTGTTGGCAATGACATGTAGGAGAACGAGCAATAACTTCAGCTCGCCGTATGTCAAGGCTTTTCTCAGAAAATGATTGACATAGCGAAGTCAGCGAGTCAGACTTCGCTATGTGTTGTTGAAATCTTGGTTCTTCAAACTGTTCTCGTGTAAGCAGTACCCAGCTACTCTCATGGGAGAAATCGTTTATAGAATCACCTCGGAAGTTTCTCGCTGTCGTCAACGCAAATATTTCACTTGGAACCCTCACTGTAACACTACTTCTAGGTGCATTCACAGGTTGTTTGGATCCATGTTCGGATTGGAACAAACTCGAATGGAACAACGTCTTAGACTCAGCCTTACAAAGGATCGGCTCAGATGGCTTCACGCACTTTCCTCGGAACAACTTTTTGAACCACTTCATGACTAATAACTCTGCGGTTTTTTCCCGCCTCTACGAAGGACTTGAAACCGGATTTTCTCATTCACACACAAAAATAGGACACTTATGTGCTTCCCCAACGAAAGCTGGAAAGCAACTGCCACAGAACATATAATTATGAAATAGTAACATGACTAAGAATTTGCGGCACGAGCAGACCTTTGATCCAAACAATAATTAATTACCAATATTTACAAAGCTAAATGTAGTAATAGATAAGGTTGTGCGTCGCGGACCAATTGTCTGTATGCTCCATTAAATTAATAACTAATGCGATAATAGCTCTAAGTGCCGATTACATGCCAATAAAATTTATTTTATGCAGACATATCTGGGATTCGCATTGTTCTGTATTTAGGTCGCTTATCAAAACAGCTCATGCATATTGAGTTTCAAATTTTAACGTTAGCATTGTTCAGTTTTTTGAGAGCCAATAATACACTTTGGAGAAACGATAACACTATACTAACTCTTGATTGTCTGTGGAAACTCCTCCACATCCGTGAAATTGATATAAACGTAAATAGAATAAACAAAACAAGGCAACAAAACAAAATAATGCGTTGTGATTGCGTCTGGAATCCCGTATCCAAACACACCTAATTTATAATATCTTTAGTGTTCTATTAATAAATTAGTCCTGATATATCATAATGGAAAGTTCTAAAGCATGTTACGTTTACCTAACGTAAAGTATTAAATATAAATTTATGGAACATAAAAAATGACCGTATTTTGTCGGTCTGAGAATAGTACCACCCTATCCCAACCCATTGCTGTCCTCAAACTATTGACTTGTCCAAGTGATCTTTAGGATTTTATGAAAATAAATGACATAAATCTAAAATCCAAAAATTCTAAACCAGCTTAGGGATTTATATCTACACCAGAACACGGCGGACAGATTTTGATGGTGAACATAAAAATATGTACTTACCCAGTAAAGGATCTAGTCGGTCTCGGAAACTCATGGCGCGAGTTGAGACCGTTCCATTGATGCGTCTAGCGACTGGAGATTCCCATTCTGAAGGCTCATCCTAAAATAAACCCAATAATCAAATAAGGTTTTTAGATTTATATAAGAAAGCGAAGTCAGTAATGTTTTAGATTGTACTAAGTATTCATATTATTAGCTTCGCCGGCTTTATTCCCATGTTTTATCACCCTTTTAAACCTTCCCTGAGCTGCTAAGACTATTTTAAAATCAAATTCACCAACAGCCGTTTTTGTACCGTTTTATAGGAACATAAAAACAGACGGTTATTACAGCGAAAAGTGGCATTAATTTTAAAGATCATATTTATATAGATTTAGGTAAACACTTACAGCATCGAAAGGCAAAGGTTCGGAAGGTGGTATCAGCCCGTCCCACTGCGAACTGTCCCAAGGCTCCGAGAAGACTGTTCCGTCATCACTTGCCTAGAAATAAATAATAATAAATATTGCTGGACAATTCATACAGCAACATCTAGACCCGTGATAAGCTCTAAGCTTGTATTACGGGTACTAGATTACTGATATACCTAATAGAAATAAAACGATAAGATACCCTTCATTATTAAGTTGTTCTTCAAATTACCAAATTAAGAGCATGTTTTGCCATAAAGATCGATACATTTTAATAGTTTGTTTACATTATTTTTAAAAAGGTTCTGTGATCTATTACGAGTAGATATCATTGGTATGATTTAGGTTAATTGTCATCTACAATGAATCCTTCGTTTTTTTAAATCTCATTAAGTAATTGCTTTTATGATTCTACCAAACAACATTTTTTATTCTAGAAGATAATAGGTATTAGTATGTTTTACCTGCTCTGACAAAGGCCGTAGGTCGTAAACATTGTCGTAACACGAAGCTCTCGGGGGAGAACGCACTTCCTCGGGCAACGCCACCGGCTCCAAGTTCAGTCTTAGGTCTGGGAATCTGTGGAAAAGCATAATTTATTAATGATTCTTGTCTGATATAAATATTGTCTTATAGAATGACTTTTTACTATAAATTCTAAGAAAATGTGGAATTGGGTCAACTATTGTTTCAAAGTAAGAGTTGATGCGGTTTTCCGTTGGGTTGAATTGGGTCTCATACCAGTGGAAAAGTTTACGTTATGAACGATGTTAGTCTAATATCCCAATACTAGCCGACTCGCTGACAACTTCGTTTGCGTTTTTTTACGTTATCTAGGTACCTAGATATAGTTTATATAATGTAGCCTTCCTCGATGTATGCTAAGTGTAGGTACTATTCAACTTGCAAATATTTTTTCAAATAGGGCCAGCGGTTCCTGAGACTAGCACGTTCAAAAAACTCTTCGTTTTAAGCTTCGTTCTAAGCTTTGTAATATTTGTATAGATAACTCAATATTAAGAAGATAAGTAGGTAGTTTACCTCTGTGCAACAATTTGATGGACCGTCAAGTTTTGATTTGCGTCATCAACTCCACTCAGTCGGCTCTCTTGTTCAACCAGCGAAGGGAAAGTTCCACTTTCGCTCATGTTTCCTTCGTCGTTTTTATCTGGAAATCACAACAATTATATACCAATGGCAATGATAGATAAAAACAATGATTTGTGTTAATGAGGTTTGTAACATTATAGTTAAAATGGAACCATTAAAAGCTATTTTCAAAGGTTAGTTATAAAAATCGTGCAATTTTTTAAATAAGATATTTAAGAAGCAATAAAGCATAGCGAGTCAGTGATGGTGAACAAAAAAATTAGTCAGGGAGTTTGAAAGTGCATCTACTACCGATGTTTTGCAACCAAGATCAAAAGCGCCCATTAAATTATACAATTAATATTGAAACAGTGCAATTTTCACTACTTTGTGAATGTATTTTATTAAATCAGAAACAGCCGCGATAGATTTTTCTTAAAATATTTGGATTATCGACCAAATCGATCATGATCGATAATCGCAGCTGTAATTGCTCTACTATATTTATACAAAAGTATATTGGTTGTAAGCGCTAGTTGAATCGTAGTAACACTGACTTATAAACTCCCAACTGGAATCAACAGTCCAAGGTTCATTCTTGCCTGTTGGTGGCTTGTTCACTCGTGGCGGCTGCACTGGCTTCATCTTAGGCTTGCTCCTAAGAGATACTAGGTTGTCCACTGAAGATGACGTGTTCGGAGATGATGCTGAAATTGCAGACATCAAAATTAAATCACAATGCATATTTAAATACTAAAATGTAATCAGAATTAAAGGACAATAAAAAAAAGATCTTACGAGATAATTCCTCTATACTGTTCATGTCTCGCAGAGGATAATAGGGGTGATTTTGAGGAGGTTCTGAGTATCGGTTTGATAGATTCACTCCAACTTTAATCTTTCTACGCTGCACTGGTATCAGAGCCGCCTGTAAATAAATAGTTATTCATCATTAGCTTAACATAATTACAAATATTATATTATTGTTGAATATAAGCAGCGAGTTTTTATTTCGGTGTTAACTCTACTTACTTCTTTTAAAGTATCAACTGGATCAGCGTAGAAAGGACTGCCAGCATTGTCATTTTCAGATCCAGTATTATCATTATTATCGTCGCAGTTATCTTCAAGTTTCACAGTTTCCATGCTTTCACATTTGAAAGTATCCCGGCTTCTGAATGACGCCTCAATCTCTTCTGTCAACTTTTTGTTCATATTCATTGCAATGTTAAGTTTGTCGGGTCTCTTTGGCACAACATTGCCTTTGCTGTTAGTAGTAGCAATGATCTCGTTGGAACCATTTAAACTCTTTTTCAGAGAACCGTCGGAAAAGTAAGTTTTCTTTTCGTCTAAACTCTCTGTTGAGTTAAGAATATGTATATTTTCCTTTTCTAAAATTGACTGAGTACTTTTAGCTGCATTGAGTTTGGCTGTAACATAAAAAAAAACTCCTTATTTTAAGAACATTCAAAAACTATTTTCTTTATGATCAAACGTACACGTGTACTTACGTAGAGTATCTGGTAATAGATCAGGTCTCTTACTCTTCATGATTCCGTTGTTTTCATTGCTACTTTCTTTTTTCAACGGTTTGAAAGTTGAACAAGTATTATTGCCCTCAGGCCCCCAAATATCTTCGTAGTCTGATACTTTATCCATAAGGGAGCTGCGATAAAAAACGCCTGGAGATTCTAAAATATCTGATTCCTGAAAATTATTTTAGTCATTAGAATATTTGATTTTTTTTTATAAATTTCTTTAATTAAAATTTATTTTATCTTTCCATTAACGTTACTTTGTAAAGTATAACCAATTATAGTTTCAAGACTCATGGTATCATTCAATCAAGTAGAGCCATGCTGTTAGATGATAGATGCAACACAAGCGGTAGTTTTTATGGAACCCTACCTGGTAGTGTCTGGACTCCTTTCGAAGGGAGTGCTTACTCCTCCGTGATCTACCAGATGGCGTCGTGCTCGCAGTGTTGGTGTTTGGCGACAACAATTTATCTCTATCTTTCCCCATCATTGGAGACATAATCGACTGATTAGACACTGGAGAAAACACATTTTTGTTCGACAATGGGGAGCTCCGAGATAACGGAGAGAATATTTCTTTATTCGTTTGACTTAGCGGCGAAAATACCCCGCTTTTTGATGAAATCGTATCATTAGATACAGGGGAGTTTATTTGACTTGTTGGTGAAAATATACCGCTAGTGACTGAGTTAGAGCCGTTAGGCGACACTAATTGATTTGCAGCATAACTGTTGCTTGACTTGGTTAAACTATTTACTAAGGGATCGTTTTCTGATGTGTTTGTTTGGGACTGTTGTTCTGATGGTGAACCCGGTTCGGTATTGTTTTGTTCTGTTTGTCTTATAAAGCTTCCATGTAAGCTCGAGTTGATGCTTTCTCCTTCAGGCGACATTCGGTGCATCATATTCTAAATGGGAATAATAATTTGGAATCAATTATCAATATTGTTATACATTAGAAATGTATGGGTTAGATACAAGACACAAACAATAGTCATGCAACCACAACATTCATTGTCATCATTCAATGCCATGCAAAATAACAATAAACTCACCTCTATATCCCCATTCAACTCAGCATTGTCTTTCTGATTTTCAACAATGTTGAACACAGTTTCAGCGCTATTATTATTATTTGCATTAGACGCAAGCGTTAGTTGCAGCCGTTCGTTTTGCAGTTTCTCATTGATTTGCTGGTTGTGAATTTGTGTGTTATTCACACAGAATGTAACTGTGGTAGTGACTGTGATGTTTCCATTCTGTGTGGGCTTGTTAATAGGGCTAAAAATTGCTGCCTCAGATGTAGGTGATGTTGATGGCTTAGACTGGGGAGGCTTAGCCCATCTGGGAGGCGGTGGGGGAGGTGTGGTTTTAAAACTATTCATTTGGGTGGGGGAGTGAGGAGTGTTCGTTGTCGGAAATGTGTGAGGTTGTGTTATATGCGCCTGAAAAATACGTGATGGAGATTAAAACAATAGATACAACACCGTGAAGCAAAACTTGCAAGAACACAAGGATACAAACAAACACTTACGGTACTCGACTTAAGGCTCAATGTGTTTGGTGGGGTAGGTCGTGGGGCTCTTATAAATGCGGCGGATGGTTTTGCCGGCGGTGATGGGGCAGTTTTCCCTTTGAAAGTGCTGAGGTTCAAGGCTTGTTTCGGTGGGGAACCTGACGTTTCAATGGGCGACATCTTTAAAACTACGTTCTGATCCTTATCGGGGCTAAGGATTTGTTCTCTAGAGTTTGTTCTATTACCTGAAAATATCAAAACAATTCAATCGTGAGTTACACTACTCATTTTATTAAAATGATTATGTATAACAACGGAATTATAACGTGAGTTAATAAATTCTCGACGGACATTTCGACTACAACAATGGAAATCGAGTGTCAGACCGTCTAGAGTTTTTAACTAAGTAATTCCCGTTATTATAAAACAATGGATTAACCGTGTTATTTCAAGTTCTATTCATAGATTTAAGAGTATGACTTACTGGTATTAAAACTGCTGAGACTTGATGCAGTGTCCGAAGGAGTCACTGCCATGGGAACAATTCCATTAACCCCATTATGATTGGGGTAGTTCTTAGGATTAGCCATCGGATACCCCCAGAACTCTTGCCCTAGCAAGGTGAGCGAACTAAGTTGATGTCGACTCTTTGCTTCACGTAGTGGTCTGGCCAATTGCAACTGTACTGGTAACTCATCGCTGAAAAAAGAAACCAAATAAACATTAAGTAATCGTGTTGGTATGTTACAAATAATATACAAAATGGTAAGTAAAACACAATCTTATAAAAAATAGACGCAAGAGGTTACATGTTCGATTCCCAGCTCGGGAGAATAATTTGTGCGATTTGCAAATATTTGTTCTGAGTGCCCAGACACTGTTAGCACCCGTATCACAAGCTTCGAGCTAACCAAGGGGCTAATGTGTCTAGCAATATTTATTATTTAATTAAAAGCACTTTTGCTACTAACCAGCATTGGGAATAGTGTGCAATCAGTTCAGGTATGTTGTCAAAGCGGTTGTGTGACGTCTCCAGCCCAATTCGCCCCGCAGAAGCCTGAATCAGGTAATGCTCGATGTAGGGCCCTTTATCAGCCGGGAGACGAACGCTGATCGCCATGGTATCTGGTTGACTGGACTGCCGAACCACAAAGTTCTGAAACGAAACGTCACACATTAAAACATCTATCATATTACTTACAACCACTTTTCAGTACCGCTGCTGAACACACACTGAATTCAAAGCATTGTTGATGTTAACTGTCTGTTATGCTGATATTTTGTTTTACGAGTTATGCAAGTTTACCAACATAAGAAAGATTATTATCGATTCTGTTTTTGTTGTTCACTACGTCAGTATTGAGTGGTTTATTAGATTATCTACTTAATTTAATCTGTAAGGGTCGGCCATGGAATACTCAGTTAGTTTGTTTTCAGATTTTATTTTAAATTTAAATAATATTCGCCATCCGCTATATTGATCCAACAATCCCATTTAGTTGCACTCACTCATTCACCAAAGTTCATCGTAAACATTTAGTTCAACCGGGATTATAGATGATCATTATCGCAGTGAAAGTCTAACCTCGTTTATTTAAGGACTTGGTTGGTTGTATTGTGCTACCCCCTGCCTAACTTGGTCCTAAGTAAGAGGGTTTATGCACAATATACTCAGCCAGACGTCAGTGAAGTTCGCAGTACACTTAGAATTATAATCCTATTATTTACGGTATTGGCTACAATAAGCTGATAACAAAAGCAACTTACTCCCTCTTCCTTTCCTTGCAATAGATGGAAAGCTCCCGCCCTCTGGATCCCAGGTAGGAACCACACAGGATGGGTTCTGATCAACCTCTCCAGCAGTCCTATGTCGCATGGTGGCTGTTCTTCAGAGCTTGAACCAGATGAACTGACAGACGAACAATCACCCCTTGCGCCATCTTCAGATGATAAACTCTCTCGACTCTGGAAAATACATTTGTTTATATTGACACTGATTTTCCACAACGTAAATACGAGTACACAGCATAAGCATTATTCAAGACTTTAAACCCTTCTGGACTCTCATAGCAATAATCCTAGACACTAATAATGTTGTGCTAATAGAAATGTAACAAACAAAAAGGGTAGACTACGGTAGCTTGTTAATTAATCCGCAACGAAACTAATGGTACCGTATTACAATAATATTCCTGTTTCCTATCGACCCTTGGATAACCTTTCATGTTTACCCTTTCGCAGTCAGGAGTAATGTTAATACCCCGAACATAAAATTAAGCTCCAAAGTGAAAATGTTTCGCTAATTGAGGTGGTCTCGTGTGGCTTGTGTCTGCAATAGCGTAGGTAAATATTAGTTACTAAGTCCCTTTATTATGATGTTTATGGACGTGCAACTAGGGGTATTTGCTGTTAAATAGACATTTTATAGGCAATGTTGGACATTTCTTTAAAAAAAACAATATTATGCTCAATATAACTAGATACTTAATAAATTAATATAGTAAAGAGACACCTAGTTTCAAATCTACACGCGTTAACATGGATAGCAGAGCACATCCACATTCCTAACTTGTTACTACGCTTTGATTTCCTACATTTAATTTGTTCAAATCGCTGTCGTGCGACAAATAAGGTAATTGTTTCTCGTTTGCGCTGCCCCAGTCAGAAACTCCCTTATAAGTGTGGGGAGGCTTATGAGCTCAGAGCGTCTGCGGCCAGGCTTTTACGGCATTATGTGAACCAAAATAATGCACAGACCATTACGATCAAAACTCACGGCAAATTTTATGATGATGGGCCGTGGAAGTGAATTAAGTGGTCGTTTCATTGTATTTACGACTAATTGTTACAGCGTTGATCAGTAAAAATCGTCAGTGAAATGCTTTGTTAAGTAAATAGATACAAATACAAGTAACAAACAAAATTAAGTAAATTGTTTTGCTTAAAATATAGGTATGCAGGTACCTAATATACATTTTATGATTCTACTAAATTCAAAGATAACGTTACCGGGCACGGTTCTTCTCAATATAACCCATTATAGATCGAACAGAGGTTTAGGATTCACATAGTTTCAAAATAATAACAACGTAAATATTATGTATAGCACGAAGTGGCATCACGTAAATTGGGAGTGTGTGATTTAAACAACCAAATAGGAGCAAATATCATAAACGGTAACAAAGCGACGTTCTTTGTTCACCAACTTGGAAATGTTATTACTTGATTTCCCGCAAGCCTCGACATTGCTTTCCACAAAAGATACAGAGGGTTGAACGCAATCTCATCCGCTACTGCGTTCGTACATTCTCATTTTAGTTTCGTTGTTTATGTAAAGTTGGGTCCTTTTGGTCACCGCCCCTTGGTAATACTCATACGATACCGAAATAAGTTATTCGGCTGAAATATGTTGCGGACAATTTTCCATTTTGGAATTTGAAATGATCCCTTTGATAACCATATTCTGCGAAGCCTTTTAAGTTTTAATAAATAAAACATATTGGATCGAAAAGGAATTTTATCTCAAGATTGTGATTTGAGTCTATTTTGGAATTGCATCTACAGATAAAATAGCAAAGAAAAGTTCTCATTACATTGAGTAATTGCGAGAAAGCAAAGCCGTAAGATTAGATTTCTCTTGCTAAGTTGCAGCTACCTAGCAGCCACTATACAATTTTCGATTTTCTTCTGCCGTACACATGTATTTATTTACATACCTACTTAGGATTTCCTTACTTAGGCTTTTCTTTTGGATAATAAGTGCGTTTAAATTAGCGTGTAGTGTTAGTGTAGAACCTTAGAATGCTTTAGATTTTGTTTCAGTATTAGATTAAAATTGTATAGTTGTATATAGTGTAAGTTTTTATAGCTGTTTTTTATGGTTTTCATAACAAACATTAAATTGAATAAATTTGAACAAAGAATAAGTTAGTATAAGATACTTTAATCTAGATAGAACATCTACTTTCCAGACATAATAAGACAAAGGCTTAGTTAAGTGCTTTCACAACAGCTAAGTTTTCCATCTATTAAGTTTGTTAAATATTCAATATTCCTACTATAAAGTCCGGGCTTTTAAAGTTAATACTTTATGTTAATCTGATAAGATCGTCGCTAAACGGATTACCTACAGCTTTCGCAAAGTTTCATCTTACAAAGCGAAGATGAGACGAAAAGGCAAAATCGTTACAGTATAATCTGAAATTAGAGATTTGTAATCACGTTCTAATTTTGGGGTGAGATCAGAAGCAAGAAACGTTTGATAAAATTTCATTTTAACTCAGAAAGTTTTGTAGGAACTAAAGTCCTTTTTTATTAGTCTATTATATTTTATAGTTTATTTTACTTATGTTATCATGCGAATAAAATAAACTTTGCAATTTTCTTTTCAGGAGTAAATTATAAATAATATCTACCTACATGGAAAACGACATTCACAAAATATTCTCTAAGTATGATTTATTCCGATTCCATGAATTTATGTAATTTTTCCTTTCAGAAGAATTTCTTTATAAGAGTAGCAAAATTAAAACTATTTATCCATTGACATGAATGAGTATTCATAATTGTCCTTCTGCATAGTTTTTGGGACAAAAGCCCGTAAAAACAATAATCGTTAGCGAATATCAGTAACCGCGCTCCCAACAACTAACAAAGCCAAAACACACTCCATAAATCCTACCATAATGGTGTAATTATAGCTTTTGTGTACAAGTATTTGAAGTCGGGCATTCCGCGACCACCGCTCACACCGAAGAAAACTAATTGCAATCCAACTTTCAGCATAAATCTCGCTACACGCATTCGAGGCAGTGTTCGGTGTGATATTCGGAAATGCTTGCGGTATTGTGAGGTAGAATTTAACACCTTAACCACCCGTGGCAGCGCCATTGTGCGCTATGATTCATAACTGTTATTATTGTATCCGATCGTCGAATTAATTTTCAGCGTAGATCGCGCTGTAACAGTCGCCTTTCCCGCAAATTACTGCGGAATTAATATCACGGTGTCATTTGTTTGCGGTGCGGATTAATGAAACCCATCGCGGGTTGCGTTTGTTGGATTTTAATTGTTATTCATTTCAGTGGTAATAAGATTTAGTTTGAAAAGGTTGGTACGTTTTACGTAAATAAATATATATTCCTGGACAATTCACAAATCAAAATCTAGCCTCGTAAATATACGTTGAAAGATTCCATATCTAAAAGTATCATAAACGATTTCATTTCAGCAACTTCAAACCAGCTGCGTCAGTTTTGTAGCCATGAAAATATACAGCACTCTACGTTCAGCGTCGCATAACACTTCACTTTTACTAGAGTTTCGAACTAAGTGCAAAGGGAGCACGTGCTCACTCGGTGCAAATGGAAGCGACGTTTTAGAGATGACTGCGGACCACCTGCGACCACGACTACGAGGGAAGTAATTAGGTAAAAGTTACCTCACTGGAGTGAACCTTTATTGACTCCACGCTCCCTGGAAATTCGTGCAAATTATGTTACGGACCGTCTCGCTGCGAAATAAGACCACGCTCTTTTTCGATCACGAAATAAAATACGAAGTGGTAAGAAAATAAAAACTGTCCTCTGAATCTCGTTAAAAACTTTTAACGAGCTCCAATCGAACGGACATTACAACAACATGTAGACGTCGAGTCTATCGATCGTAAATACAAAATAAAGTTGAGAAAATGTTTTGCTTACGGCCGACGGATTGCAGTGGAAACAATTGACTCAGCCTTCTGAGGGGTTACTGACAAACCTTGACTCAAAACATAAACGTATAAGTTTATGCTTAAAATAAGTTATAGGAATATTCTATTTTACATTTGGTATGTGATAATTCTCAATTAGTTTAACTACAAACAAAAATACCTACCTGGTTTGTGCAGCTATTTATGTCTATTAAAAAAGCCTCTGTAATATTTTTAAAAAAATGTGTCGGGTTGAAACGTATAGGTAGTCTTAAAGTTTCAATCAAAGAGGGCAAACAGTGCTTGCGGTCCACAAGGATGCTCGCGAAGGGTAGGAGGAAGATGACTCATAGAGGGGTTCAAATCAATAAAGCCGTAGACACGTGTTTTGAACGGGACTTTAGGGGATGCTGCTAATTAGTTGCTGACATTTGTCTACAGTGGCCGACAGGTTTGAAGGAACTGTATGCAATAAGATATATTGTAAAACATGAATGTACAATAAATTAAATAGGTGTTAAATTCATAAAATAAATGGTTATTATTTCTTTACGTTTAAGATAAACTTCATAAAATTTTTAAATATCATATAAAAGTTTTCATTCAATAACAATATTCGAATAAGTGACTAGCCCATTGATTCAGAGTATTATTTAATTTATTTAAAATTGAAATAGAAAATTTGTAACACGAGAAAAGTAAAACACAAAACTCTATAGAGAAACAAACGTCCTATAAGTCAGATGTCAAGTCAATACTCGATTGGACCCCCACCGCTGCGACCACCCTTTGGGAGGTCATGGATCGTTTGCAACAACAAAATTACACAAACTAGCTAAGTAAACGAAAATATTTTTTTTATACTGTACCTATAACTAAAGTTGATAGAGTTTAACCTCTACCTATGAATTATTTATACTTTAAAAAAGGAATTAAGAAAAAAAGAAGTAAAAAAATCAAGGACGAGCTCAACGTTGAATTCTGTAAAACCGTGTAGTAAATAAAAATATTTAGTTTCGCTTTTGAGCAATCCTACACCAGACTCAGATTAAATTCCAAAACATTTCGCAACAAAGCTGAGCGCGCAAAGCATTCCAGAACTGGAGAACTGTTAAATAAAACCAGTGGACGATCACCCTATTGTTGTACTAAATCGATGCCAGTGCATGCAAATTAAACTAGGGATGGATTTTTAATCTGTGCTCGATTAAAGCGCACCGAGACGAGAAGTGAGGGCGGCGGCTTCCGATAATCGCCCTGTGTTGACAATAGCCGTAATTATTGCGGATAAATGCTGACTTCCTACTTTTAAGTGCGGAACTGACTTGCTTTTAGCGCTATTATTTGGCTAGTACTCAGTTTTTAAAATTGCTTGATAATATTCTGATTTGTGAGAAAATAATTAATAACTGTGCTTTTTGTAGCTGGTTTACATAGTTTAGGTAGGTCACTTTATCTTCCCTATTAAACAAAATTACAATGATACATTGATAACAAAGAATACTATGTATTCTGCCATACAAATATATAAAGACGAGTGAAATTAATAGAAAACCGCAATAGTCTGACGTTAAAATTCCAAGTCGTCCCAAATATGTCATTTGCGCCCCACAAAAGGCAGTTAACTTTCGAGCTAAGCTCTAATTTGATGGTTAATAGGCACTCAGATGGACCAGTAAGCGTAGTGTAATGAATATTACACTCTAGGAACATCCCTTTACTTTAGATTCACGGTTGTGGTGTGCAAATTGTTGGACTGTACAAATTAGCACTGGGTCGCAATAATATATTAAAACTTCTCGTTCTGTAAACTGTACTTTAGCCAATTAAGAACAAGTAACTTTGGTTTCTTTAAACCTATTCCGATATCTCAGAGATTTTTTGCTACCAATAATTTATAAGGCTCCTCAGGCGGAACTTCTACGCTTCGGTGCGATTTTATTCACGCAACAAAGAAGCAATAAAAAAGAAGTAAAACTTAAAGTGTCGCTCCACAATGCCGCCATTTACATTTGCAGAGTTCAATGTACACGACAATGCACCGAAAGGCTCGACAATTGTCGGAAGGGTTCGGTAGGGCTTCAAGTATGCACAAAGCAACACCCGCAATTGACTCAGAGTTTTACACCTCTAGAGTGCTCGACTCGAGTGTCGGTGTCGGTGTCGTGTCGCGACAACACAAATATTGCGGAGATACTAGGAGAGCCTAACTGATACCGTAGGTAAAGTGAACTGACAAATATTTTGATGGCAGATTTCCTAGGTTTGCATGCCGAATTTTACGCAAAACATCTGCTGTTAAAAACCGAAGCTATGAACGCTTCATGTACAAAAATAACCGTTTACCTACAGTGTTTATTTTCTCGTATTCCGTTTACGATGAAAGCAAACACAACATCTAAAGTCACCGTTTCCCCACAAAACGCCTATCAACAAACCGCAAATTTAATTCCGCGACAGAATTGGAAAATATTGCTCCCATCCAACATCTCGTATTCAGATGTCTCGTATTCAGTAAAAATGGAAACTAAATAAAAATAAGTGATGCATAGTGAAAGGATACAGCAAATAAAAATTGCAAAACGTAGTTTGGCATCAACTACGTTGAGTTTTGCTGCAACGGAGAGACCCCTTTGGGTAATGCAATCCGGTATGCAAACTAGACTAGACTAAAACTAACGGTATGAGGATAAAGTTTAAATATAGACTGCGGAACTAAAAACTAAACAGAATGTAGAGAGGTTCATTAGGCTCACGTCTGTACTGGATTTCTGATTCAAAAGTTACAGATAGTTTAAAACTCCACTCGCTTTGAATAAGATTATCCTTACCTGACTACGACTGTCTCCGATACTTCCGTCTGCATCGATGTGGTGGAAAAGTTTTATGTCTCGAGGCTTGCTTTTCCTCTCCTGTGCTTCCTTCATGGCTTGGTTTTGCAGTCTTTCGAAGAACTCTCTCGGCTTTATTGGAGGTGGGTCGTCATCGGGTGGCGGTGGAGGGGGTGGGGGTAACCTGGTCCGCGGTGAGCTTCGGAGGAGTGACCTCTCGTCGTCTTCGGTAGAACGCTCATCGTGATCAGAGTCTGAACTTCTGCTGTCTTTTCTTCTCACCCCCTGAAGGTGCGGCTCGAGGAAAGTAGCATTTCTGTAACAAGAGAAAACTTAATGTACCTAATACATTTCACGAGTAATTAATCTATTGCAGGAGCTATAAACCCGTTATTTGCAATAGGCGCTCGCTTAAACACTTCATTAAAGGCCACTCTATCTGCGGTTACCGATACGTCATTGCCCATACGTAATCGATACTCTAAATGCAGTTTACGAACACATGGGATCTAGCTGACCAACAGCTCTAGATAATTGGCCGTCGTCGTTCTACCATACTTTAGCAACGAAGCGGCAGAGCGATGCAGAGATTCTACATCTATATAAAGTGTTTTGTCGTTTTGCAGAGCCACTTGTTTGATACTGGCCAGACTAGAGGGACATTAACTGAGATTTATTCTCGAGCAAGCCCGCCATGGGTATTAATTAAAAACCTCTAAACAACGCAACGAGTGCGATGGACGTTCTTGCCAATTACATTTCCCGTTAATATTTGATTGTGCATGCAACAAATTTACTGCACGACACGTTTTAGTAAAATAGTTTGATTGATCTATTAGGGTTTTGTTACACTTTTAACTTGACAAGGAGCTGTGAAACAAAACCTATTTCGTATGAACATTGAACATTCTGAACTACACTCTAAACTAAAGTGTAAGTACCTACTTTAGATTCATTACAAACTTGATATCCAAGCTTCAGGTTATCACTGTAACGGTACTAAATCTTAAATTGCATTTATGTCGCTCGAATTTCCTGTGTAAATTAATAGACACTTCCTTTTTAATGCAATTTAACCCGTCTGGACAGGTTGACGTTTAAAAATGCCGTAATAACATCGTGTCGCTCTCTCGGAGGTGACACTCAATTTGTCATCGACTGGCGACTGGGTTCTAAACGATGTTTGACTCGTACTTTTAATCTTTATAGTGCTCTTCTTTTAATCTTGCCACTAAAGAACCATGATTTATACCATATAAATAGTTATGGACCAAGAGCCTGTGATGGCCAGACCTTCCTTTAGTTCACAAGCGTGAAAATTCTTTCATGTGTATGTCTAACATAGGTAAGAATAACCCCCAAACATGAAACCTGGATCGCGGTTCCTTTGGGAGATAACAGGTAAAAGGTTGTTATCTCCCAAAGGAACCGCGATCCAGGTTTCATGTTTGGGGGTTATTCTTACCTATGTTAGACATACACATGAAAGAATTTTCACGCTTCAGAATTAAAGGAAGGTCTGGCCAGACCGGGCTCTTAGTATAGACTAATAGCCTGTGATGGCCAGACCTTCCTTTAATTCACAAGCGTGAAAATTATTTTATGTGTATGTCTAACATAGGTAAGAATAACCCCCAAACATGAAACCTGGATCGCGGTTCCTTTGGGAGATAACAGGTAAAAGGTTGTTATCTCCCAAAGGAACCACGATCCAGGTTTCATGTTTGGGGGTTATTCTTACCTATGTTAGACATACACATGAAAGAATTTTCACGCTTGTGAATTAAAGGAAGGTCTGGCCATCACGGGCTCTTAGGTTATTACAATACACATTGAATCAAATGGAGATTATTTGATGTGAAGGATATATGTACTTGAAACATATTATGATGTTTAAATTCGCTTGTCGACTCGGAATTATCTTTATGATGGTTATTATGAAAGCTATTGACTCCTCATTTAAGTTAAGAAAATGATTAAGTACGATTCGTTTGCTTAAGTAAAATATCGTATCGTAGGCCAACCATGAAGAATATTTTTGACAAATTATAAACATATTTATTTTTATATATATAAATAAAGTGAATAAAACAGCTGGTCGGCTTGCGAGTTATTTATATCTAGGTGATTCATATAAAATAGCCATTACGGCCGCCCAAAACAAGCAGACAGAGACTACAAATCAGTATCAGGTCTCAACACCCCTGCGGTCATTATGGGGATGACGGGTCTCGTAATTAATAACAAATCACGCAAGCGCGGCTGTGGACAGGGGCCTTACTGACGTTATTGTTATCCATCCATAAGATACGTCCAGTATCTTATTCTAAAAACTAATGTCCTAACAGATTATATGCAGGTGCGTCGTTAGTTGTGAGGATGCCATAATCCAATAGTGATTGATAAAAACCATGCGGGTTCAAACTGCAAGAAGTTGTCTGTACTGTCTGAAGTTGTGTATAAGTGTGTACTTTTTTGTCTACGATTTTTTACTGATTTATAATAAACGATATAATGATACGTTTATTGTAGCCTAGGAGCCTTATGATAATATAGATCTACACAGGAAGAAGAGATTTTTGTTTGAACGTTATATACTCATCTATTCAAATGATATGAGTACTATAAACGCTTTCTTTAGCTTCTACATATTAATATAGTTAAATTGACAACTATTTTACAACATGGGATACAAAATGGTAAGAGACCAACTAATCCCAAACTTTGTCCGAAGGTCAGTAATGTCAAAACGGCCACCTTACAAAGTGCGTAATTAATAAAAACATCATAATTGGTACTTGGTCACAGGTTGCACCGGGCAACCCTCATTATTAATTTTAATGCGGTACCGTGTTTGGTTTATGTCGGTAATTTATATGATGGTGTTGGCATCACCATTACCATCGCATTTGCGGTCGTTGTTGTTGTTTTACCTGAATAAGCGTATAAATGGAGGCTTTGTCTTGTCTGTTGTAAATCTGACAGCTGTAGTTTTGCTTCTGGATGAAGTGTAGATATGATTATCATAATCATTACAACGCATTTCGTCCTACTAATGGATCTTTCCAATATAACCTAAGAGCCCGTGATGGCCAGACCTTCCTTTAATTCACAAGCGTGAAAATTCTTTCATGTGTATGTCTAACACAGGTAAGAATAACCCCCAAACATGAAACCTGGATCGCGGTTCCTTTGGGAGATAACAACCTTTTACCTGTTATCTCCCAAAGGAACCGCGATCCAGGTTTCATGTTTGGGGGTTATTCTTACCTGTGTTAGACATACACATGAAAGAATTTTCACGCTTCAGAATTAAAGGAAGGTCTGGCCATCACGGGCTCTTAGAATAAACTAATAGCCTGTGATGGCCAGACCTTCCTTTAATTCTGAAGCGTGAAAATTATTTTATGTGTATGTCTAACCTAGGTAAGAATAACCCCCAAACATGGAACCTGGATCGCGGTTCCTTTGGGAGATAACAGGTAAAAGGTTGTTATCTCCCAAAGGAACCGCGATCCAGGTTTCATGTTTGGGGGTTATTCTTACCTATGTTAGACATACACATGAAAGAATTTTCACGCTTGTGAATTAAAGGAAGGTCTGGCCATCACAGGCTCTAGTCATGAGGATTGGTAATATCACCATGGTTACCAGGCAGGTTGATGATGATTTCAGTAGGTTGGAATAGTACATACAAATGTTAGCGACAAAGACTAAAATTGATTTGTTTATAAAAATGTGTTAAAATAAATAGTTATAATAATATTACTTAGTTACCAGTTGTACGCACAGTGCAACAGAATACATAATACATAATAGACTGTTATTTATTATTATTTAGTTTATTCTTCATTTAACCTTTTCGTGTATTTATTTCATAATTGGGGGAAAACATTTTTATAAACAATAGGTCTCATCGGCTTTGCTAGTTTGTCTCCCGGAAAGCAATAAACATTAATGGACGGGCTTTGTTTTTCTTCATTATTACTTGCCAGAGGCATTCTGAGATTTCCTTAGGGTTCCACTGTCTTTCCAACAATGCTTCTTTATTTTGAGCTATATTATTTACTAGCATTCCGCCTGTGTATATGCCGGTGTTATTGTTATAACACATTATTACGCATTGGTGTTAATATCTGTTGATTTTATCGGGGTAAAAGTAGGCTATGTTTATTTCTGATGTATAGAAATAACGAAAAACTTCGCGATTACAAAAGTAAGGATAAGTAAATTTTTGTAACGTTTTTATAGTTTTTAAGTTTTTATGTAAATATTTTTTTATTGGTGTGTGTAATAAAGAATTATCTTATCTTATCTTAAATCAATCACCCATTAACAAAATACTACGTTTTAAATTGATGCATAATTTTAACTGGATGGTTTCGAACTAAATATAAAACTATATAAGTTTAACATATAAAATTTAAATGTTGAAAATTTTGGCAGTCTTTTCAAAATTCCTATCTGGCTTAAAAATAACAACATAAACAATATTCCGTAGTTTAAAGTCCTATACTCCGAAGATGTTACAAGAAAGCTCAAAAGCTCTACGTTATTATTGTCGCACTTTTCTATTTTCGTGGAATAGAGCGTGAATGGAATAGCAACTGTCACAAAGGCCCCGCCAATTCTATGTAACTGTGAATGGGAGGATTTTGAGACTGACGTTGAGAATATGCAATGGAAAATATGTAAGCGTTTTCCATTGTCTGCCTTCTTAGTTCGTTGGTTCGCGAAAAGCGAGTTATTTTTGACGTTCTCATGTGTATTTATAGTCGAAAAGCTTTTGTAAGAATCGCTGGGTTTCTTATGTTTAAAGGTATGAAAACTTTAGCCGTGGGAAATGAGAAAAAGGTGAGGTTGGTTGATTGTTTTCCGTAGAACAATGGTCTTTAAACGTATCAACGTATCAGTCGGGTAAATAACAGCGAAAAGCACTCAGCAGTTCTTAAGGCGATCAGTAACACTTTACTTTCCCATGTCCAAGTGAAAAATCATTTTGTTATTAAATTATGCATTGCTTGGCAAACCGTTAATTCTTGGTAATTTCATATAATGGTAATGCATAACGAGAAGAAAATGTATTACCTTTGGGTTTGGGTGAGTCTCGCAGACTTTTTCCATAAGCTAAACAAACATTCTTAACAACTTGTAAATGAGCTACTTATTTTAATCATTATTATCATAAACAACCGATACAACCGTGACAAGCTATGTGTGTATGTAAAAATCCAGCTTGTTCCGCCATCTCATCCTAAATAAATAAATAATAATAAGAAATAAATAAATATTGCTGGACAACTCACACAGCAATATCTAGCTAGAATTATATTAATAATGTAAAATACGGTACGGTGACAGCAACTGTAAACTTCCCTTTATATAAACTGCAGAGCCTGGAGCGCGCTTGATAAAATCTAGAGATAGGCCGGTTATATCCTTTCATAACATCAAACGGTAAATGTTCTACAACCTCGGTTACTCAGTAAAACGTACACAGAGTCGGCGTGTAACTGAGTTATCTCTTCTCTCAGCTAAAAGCTAAAGTCATCAGCCTAAACGACCACGAAATATTTATAAATATATTTTAATTATTATTTATATGTTTTGACGATATGAAAATATAATGCTGCGAAGGTTCATCAGAATACTGTAGCGCGATGGTAACCCCGGCCCTTGGTATTATTTAAATCTGACGGTGTCATCCGCGAGTTGGTAACTCGCTTTCGTGGCGCCCTCACCGGCCGGCCGCCGAACGCCATGTACGGGGGGTAGCGGGAGGGGAAGTCAGTCCGCATCCCGACACGACACGCGTCGTGTGGGCTCCCTGTGTAAATAGTTTTATAACGTGTTTCCTTATCCTTTGTAACTTCCAATATTTTATTGTGATTTTGTATTATACTGTACGTGCATCGAATCCTTGTTTCAATAATAACCCCTGAGAACTCAAACGCAGAGATAGTGCATTCCATCTGGCACCCACGCCATTACATTTGACGCCCAACTAGCGGGCACGTGCAGTGAAAAACAACCTAACAAAGCGAAAAACACGGACCACAGATTCGGACAGATACGGGAGTGTGCGAGCGTGAATACATACACTGTGCTGCGACTATCGTTAACATCCAGTACCTACCACCTCCCAAGAAGAAAGCCAACAAGATCCAACGTGCGAAGTGCGAATAGGTACGGTACCGTACCTATCCACCGCCGTCGAACCACTCATAACCGGTTTCGTTCGGCGCGAACGGCGTAGAAGTCGTGTAAACATCCTATCTACTTGCTACCTGCCTTACTACCGCCATGCCGCCGCCAATCACTCGTGCTGCCGGCGCGGGAAAAAGGCATGGTTCCGGATCAGACTCCGATGAAGCAGATAACACCATAATACCTACGCCGGTTTCACCCACTATCGCCATGACGGAGGATATGCTGCAAAATCTTGTGTATAATATTACGCAAAGTCAAGCCGAAGCTAATAAGATTCTAATAGAAAGAATTCTAGAAAATGATAGAGCGAGAGAAAGAGACGCATATATCGCGACATCGCAACCAACACCGCCGTCGCCGTGTCCCATACAAATTCCTTCGGGGAATTTTTCGAGATGTTCATCGCGGTTCGACGGCGCTGCCAAGTGTTCGGAAGACGTGGAAGCCTTCATCGACGCTGTGGAGATCTACAGGGAGTGCACGAACGTCTCCGAGGAGCACGCGTTGCGGGGACTGCCCATGCTTTTGACCGGCCAGGCAGCCATCTGGTGGCTAGGGGTCAAAGCGTCGGTGCGGTCGTGGCCCGACGCGCTGCAGCGGCTCCGGGGGATGTACGGCGTCCAACGACCTGCGTACAAGGTGTTCCGCGAGATTTTCTCCAGTGAACAAGGAAGTGAACGTGCGGACGTTTTTATTTGTGAAGTGCGCGCTCTATTCAGTAAATTACCGTATGAGTTACCCGAAAGTGTTAAAGTAGATATGGTGTACGGTTTATTAGATGTAAGAATAAGAGAACGCGTGTGTCGTGACGTGGTGACGGATCTAGACGAAATGGTCACTAAGGTACGTTTGGCGGATGAATCCCTGGCTGAGGTGAGTACGCTTTATTCTAGCGTGAGTTCCACTAACCCGCGGACACCGTCAGATCGTAATATCATTCCGAGTGTACAAATTTCGGTTCAACCGTCGACCGACCCGCGTAGTTCCGACGCGAATCGTAACGGAAGCGAAGTAGGAAAGCGCGATCGTGTTCGACCGAGATGTGGTTATTGTAAAATGTTCGGGCATTCGACCGAAAATTGTCGTCGTGTAGATAAAAAGGACAAAATTGTAGATAATAATAGTAGTAGTGAGCCGAGTAACAGTAAACCGATAGCGTGTTACGTATGTGGCGCGCCGGGTGTTGTAATGTCTAAGTGCGAAAACTGTAGGTATAAGATGAACGATTCGAGACCTAGCGGCCCTAGTACGAGTAAGTTGGATTTTTGCACCGCGAACGTAGTTACTCACAACGATCCGCGACCTTTAGTGGAAATTGGGATAGTAGGCCGAAAAGGTGTAGCAGTATTGGATACAGGTGCGACACATTGCATCGCAGACCCTATGCTGTATAATATTCTTGTGAACGCAGGTGTAAAATTTAGGAATACGACTAAGACTATAAGGTTAGCTGACGGATCCGAACAAGTTTTTGCCGCGCTCGAGTGCGATACCTATGTCACTATATTAGGCCATGCTGTGCCTACGACATTTCTAGTATTACCTGGCGCGAACACACGCACATTGTTAGGTAGAGATTTTATTGTAAACGCGCGAATTATACTTGACTTACCGCGTAGCAGGTGGAAGTTCAGTGACAATTTTGAGGTATGGTATCAGTTTATTACCCATTTCGACTTACCTTCGACCAGCGAGACCGCGCTGATGAAAGTCGATACTGCGAACCTGATGCCAAGAGATAAAAAAGGAACCAATCTGACAGGAGAACAGCGATGCCAGCTGAATGGTTTGTTGGTGAGTAGAACCCATCTATTTCCTAAGAAAGATCCACCAACAGAGTACACCAGTCACCGTCTGAAGAAAGACGCGAATCAGAAACAAGGTAAGAAGGCGACCTTGGAACAGGAGATACAGGAGCTCCTGGTTGCTGATGTTATGGTGACGAAGAAGGACGGAGGTGCTTCTTTGGTGCAGGGGGAGGGCCCTGGTGAAAGACCGGTGGAATACGCTAGCCGAACGTTGACTGACGACCTCGAAGCAACCTACGATCCCTTTAGGGGGAGGGGTTGGGCCGACCGAGGGTTTGTGATCTCTGACAGCGTATTATATAGGCAAGGACATGTTAAAGATGACCTAGCGTTAGTAAAAACTCACCGCAGCAACAATACAATTTTCGGTCGAACGTCAAAGTTTCGACCGAACCGCATAAATGCAGTGATAAGTCCGACTACTGAAGGCCTGGAGAGCATTAGTAAGCGCGAAACTAGAGGTAGATACTACGTCTGTCAACCGACACCGTTAATAGGTAGGATCGAACCACCTGGTAACGAAAAACGTAAGCGGGGCAGACCGAAACGTTTCCTTGACTAGCTGACCAAGACGCGAGGGCGCTAGTCTAGTTCAGAGGGGGAGGATGTAGCGCGATGGTAACCCCGGCCCTTGGTATTATTTAAATCTGACGGTGTCATCCGCGAGTTGGTAACTCGCTTTCGTGGCGCCCTCACCGGCCGGCCGCCGAACGCCATGTACGGGGGGTAGCGGGAGGGGAAGTCAGTCCGCATCCCGACACGACACGCGTCGTGTGGGCTCCCTGTGTAAATAGTTTTATAACGTGTTTCCTTATCCTTTGTAACTTCCAATATTTTATTGTGATTTTGTATTATACTGTACGTGCATCGAATCCTTGTTTCAATAATAACCCCTGAGAACTCAAAAGCAGAGATAGTGCATTCCATCTGGCACCCACGCCATTACAATACTTTTTTATACCCAGAAAATTTCTTTATATCGCGGGCAAGCTGTGGGACGAAAAGCTATTAATATTATACTTTTAGAAAGTCATAAGAAAATAAATACCTTTGAATAGGTGATAAGCCTATTTTCAAGTACAAAACATCGAATAGTGCGAAAAGCAGTTCTATTCGTGCGGGATAATTACGTTCCCTTATAATGAATACGCTTACGTAATTCTATTCGTTGAATGGGTTATGTGAATTTCAACAGAAACCCGGCATTGCCGTGTAACGTAATTACAACTACGCGGGGCTAAAACCACAGTGTACATTTTGGTAATAGGATCTCGAGTGCTTTAGTCAATATGTCTCGTCACTGTAAACGAAATGTAAAGCTTAATTTTTTTTCACTTCAATGTTCTCGGTTATTATTTATCAAATCAACATTTATGTTTAGGCAATACACTTTTACATAATGAGACGTAAAGTGTGCTTTAATTGTTTGTTTAAGGTTTTCATAACCTAGGTAGATTAAGTAATGGGTATTGTATATGAATTTCGTGACCGAAAACGAGGGTGGAAAGCTAGTTTTAAATAATTAAAACATAAATTCTAAGACTTTTGCTTACTTTAAACTATGCACTGGCACCTTTTAGTCAGACAACCCCTCAGCCGAGTGAAATGTTAACTTTTAATAATTCTGTAGTCTTGTTCTCTTGCAAATGCTTTTAAGCAGAGATTTACAACGATGTTTAATGAATATTATAGCTACATCAGACTAACGTAATATTTTCAAAAGACGCTCGAATGCAATCTTGACTTAGTTTTAGTTTTGTATATATCTTTACAGTTAAATAAAATAAAATGGTGAGATAAATATTGCAAACTGATTTAGAGCGTCTATGAAGTAGCGTAGCGTTTTTATTCCACGAGTTTGGTAATAAAACTAAAGTTTTTTTTTTTAATTAGCTCTGATAGCTAATAATCAAATTATGTTAGCTTTAATGAGTTACCTACGAATAAACCACCACTTTAAAATAATCTAAAAATCGCTACGAAAAATGAGTGGACACATTCTCATAGAGGTTTCCTAGCACCACCAAAATTGTTATTGAAAATAATGAGTCGATCGATGAATTGATTGACTGTTCAAATTTAGGAACTTTATCACCGAGTTTACACTTGTCTGACCCAAAACAAAGGCAGCATGGGACCATAGAATTAATAGAGCCGCTCAATGGAACCGGTATTATGAAACTCACGTTCTGACATGGTGAAATTTCACATTAGTATTAATAATTATAATAAAAAAAGAATATTTTCAAATTTATATTCGTACATTATGCAGGCAAAGATAGCAGCTACGCCTTGTATATTCTCATATTATTTTCTAAACATTTTATTCGTTCAATATTTACAAAATTAAAGTGCAAAGAAGGCTGTTAATCAAAGAAACAAACACAACGAACTTTGCAAAGCCCAACAGGATTACAGTTGGAAAACATAAAACGTATTTATATTCTCTAAATTAATGTAAACACGGAGAATCAGCGGCTCTCATTACGTATTAACCAGAGGGATGTCTCCTTATTTCACCCTCTTCTAAATCCATAGATTAAGTGGCCCATGATGTCTCACTTCGCATAATTTTACGCTTTATCAGCAAGAAAAAATCAATTTGTGCGCACTAACGGGTCGTGTTATGCAAATCACGGTTTTATGACACTTGGCTCTATAAAATTAGTTGGGAGAGCTACCTCTACAGGATGCGAGAGCGAAAGCTTTAAACTACGATATTTATGTGTTATAAATGTTATAATGTAGGTATTTATCAGAACAAGACCATTTTGTAGATTTGTATTTAGAACGCGAAAGTTTGTACAAATTTAAGATGGGTGGATAACAATTTTCTTACTATTTGCAATAATGTTATTTTTAATTAAGGTGTGCAATATAGTAATTATTCTATTATATACTTACTATACCTTATTTTTCCTTGAGATGCCTTATTTTTCAACGAATAGTTATATTTTCCCGTAGTAAAAAGCAACCATGTTCTTTTCCGGCACTTAAACTATGTTCACACCAAAATTTTAACTAAATTGGTTCAGTCGTTTATACTTTAAACTATAAACATTAAACTTTTGCCGTATAATATTAATAAGATGGGAACAAATACGACACAACAGATTGTTATTAACTCAGATTGAAACTAAATTAATAACAAATATATGATTACTGTGGTATGTTAGAAATCTAACAACAATGATTGACAATAGAAGTTTATTATTGTTTTCAAACAATAAATAAGTCATAATATAAGTAGACAGACATTTATATTTTTTGAGGCTTTTATCGCCACAGGCGAACCCTACTCATATTCAGCTAAAAATTTAACATAAATATGTATTGTATATAGTTAGGAAATTTAGATTTAGTTTTAGTTAATGTGTTTTTGTAAACTTTTCAAAGAAGTAGTAGAAAATAAAAAGCTTTTTTTTATTATTATTATTTTTTAATATAAGTACACAGACATTTATATATAAAACTTATTATTTCTTCGCATAATTATTTCGGGATTATAAATAACTTACGTACTATCGTCAGAGTGACAATCGTAGATCTAAAGCGCGTTTAAATGCCACTTGGAGTATTAAGTAGACTTATAAAGCAACATTTAGATTGATCTAATCTAAACTGTTAATTTTAGTTTAAAATGAATATGAAACACGAGAAGAAATTAGGAGAACTACGAGTATACTTAACTTAGCCCGACAGCACACGGTTTTTATCGAGGTCTTGCCGTAATAGCCGCGTAATTTTTCACTTTACGTTTTAAACGATTTTACTGCGTTTGTTCTAGTTTTTTACTAACTGTCAATTGTCGTCCAGTTTCCTGTGAAAGTGGTCGTGTAATGACATGCAGAAACTGTAATCACCTCACACTGGTATTATACCGGATGACATATATACTGCGTTATTACCTCGCCAGCTGTTAAAAATCTCTGTTATTCAACGACTTTAAATAAAACTGCATTTTACTGCAATTGTATAATACACCCTAGTTATATCTTCCCTATAGCCTTTAAAAAATGTATTTTAAATCAGTGTTACTAATAGGATTAGACAAACCATATTAGATCTCATGTGTGTATACTAGTGTAAAGTGTGTAAGTAAGGGTCTCCTTATTGGGTATCCTAATGTAGATTTTGGGAAAATTGGTTATAATCACCATGAACAGTTTTGTTTGATAATACAAATAAAAACCTACCAGATTTTAGTTTTATTTCTAAATATACAGCTTTAATATCTGGTTTTAATTAGATAAATGCTTGTGCATCTCGTTTAAAGCAATATTAAGTTCATTAGCTTAAGCGAAACACTGATTTAAGTTCAAGGCCGAGACTAATTTGGCTACCAGGCGCACAGGCTTGCTTAATTTGCCGTGTTTCGCGTTTATTTCACTTTACAAGCCAAATGTCAATGCCGATGTTTCATAATTATTGCAAATTGAAAAACCGATATTCAGTTCTCTTCGTATCAAGTTTGTCCAATAGAATGACAATTAATATATATTTAATTGGTTTTATGCGTTTTGTTTAGGCTAGCACTGGGAAAATAGAAGGGAGCTACAAAAAGGAAAGAACCGGGCATCATGCACGATTCTATATCATGTAACGTTATATCATTCATACAAACTGCTACACAAAGATGATGACTACCCTCAGTGAAGATACCAAAGATATGGAAGAACTAAGAAAGAAGAAAGAAAGAAAATACATTTATTTTACACTCATAAGTTTTTTATTTTAATATTTCAAACGTTACCACATTTAATGCTCATAAAAATATTCATCTTGTCGCATAGCTTTCGAAAGCTCTAAATCGAATTGAAAATTACAACGAATTTTCCTATAGCTTTCTGTGCCTAGACCAATAGCTTTCCTAAACAATTTAACAATAATATACACTAAATGATTTTCAACCTTAAGATCGTCGGAATAAAGTTCTGTGAAATTGAATTTGAGTAAGCCAGAATCGTCTGGGATACGGTTGGAGTATTTCCGAAGAATTTTATCGATGCAATAAGCACTTGACGACGATTCTAACTTGGGCGTAGTCGATTCGTATTTTATTTGTGGATAAAATCGAATGAGACTATGATTTCAGTTTTATTTACTTAACATTTGAGGATTTTGATTGAATCATTATTTTTCTTAATACTTGTTGTTGCTAGGTATTAACGTGTATCGTAAGAGCTTATTTTCCTTGCTAGGACTATTGTACGAAACACCTCAATAAATTTTAATTTAACGTTAGAAGTAGGTTGAACGTAAAGAAGGTTTAAGACATGCAGGTCCCTAACTTGTCTATGCTCAGGAACACAACCCTAGAAACTGCTCATCTACATCATCTTTCCTAACAAAACAACTTATAAGTTAACAGTTTCTTCACAATGTTTCCTACGGCAGCCCTCAACGATGCACTAGTTTAAAGTAAAACTTAAACCCTTTTACCCCATACAGGCTGTGAAATATTAATCTCAAACGCGAAACCCCAAAGCACTCTTGCAGAGAATTTACCTTATTAAAATTTTCCTTTGTAAAACCACACGCTACAGCCGTTGAACGTTCTTTAAATAATACTCTGGATGCAGATGCGAAACTTTAGTCAAGAATTGTATCAATTCAACCACTGTTTTGGCGTGTTTTATAAATTTTCCAAGTTATCACCTAAATCTTTATTGTTTTCTATTGAAATGAAATTTGTGTATGGCAAATATTTAACACCTATTTTGGAGGTTTTATTATTTGTAATTGTAAATTCTTGATAGTCAATTATAGTCTTCGTAATAACTAGGACAGCTTCGTTTTACCTATATCCAGTCATGTCATAAGCCCCAGAATAAATAACAAAATGTTTGTTGTGATTTTAAAACATTCGCAGCATCTTGCAACCATTTTACATGAAAATATGGCGTTCAACATTATCTTTATTAAAAAGTAAGGAGATTTTTATTTTTATTTAAATTATAGCGCCATTGAGATTCTGTGCACAGTTTGTTTTATCGTCGTCGATTAGAACGCCAAGTGAATTAAAGAACGCTTAATTAAAGGCACGTGAAAAGAAATATCTTTTCAATTGCCTATATATTATAATTTTCTTTTAGTAGATACTTAGAAATGATTCTGTACTTACAGATAAAGTTTTAGTTAGTCAGAAACTATCTAAAGGTAACATTTCATTTCACTCAGAAAGCATCAGCCACACATGTTACCCAAATGAGATGGCGAAGTACTTAAGAATTCTTAACCACATCCAGGAAATGTCTAGGTCCTAGAGCCGTCATAAATCATCTTAATGAGGGAGACTGTTGGCAACGTTCAATATCGAATGAATGAATGAATGAACTCTTTATTGATGTAATCTCAAACGATACGATATACCAGCCACAAAATACACTGCAGTGCAGTTCAGTTTATTTTTTTCTTTATTGGGACATAAATTAGTGAAAACAATTTGAAATATACTGCAACAACTGGAACTGCAAGCTTGGAATACTTTGGAAAACAGCTGAAATATTAAATAAAATTAGATACCATACATCGTTTTAGAGAGAGTTAGAATTTTGGTTTTGAGACACCGATAAAATAGGTTCAAATATCCAACAGATGAAACAGAAAATAAATTAAATAAAAACTGAAACAGACACGGACCTGCGCCACTAATAAGATAAAGATAATATTTGACAGCAAACAAGGCGAGCGGACTATCTTCATTGTTCGAAGTAGGTCAGAGATAAGTTGGATTAGCCAATCTACTGATTAAACTATTGCAGGATATTTACCGTCACCCTCAGAAGTAGGTTCTAAATAGGAATAAAGAATAAACTTAGTCACAGAGATAACAAAATAATAATTTCAGCTCTTGCAGACTAGACATTAAAAGAAGAAATGCAAACATTCTTTACAGAACAAACATGCATGCGCGAGTAAAGCCGAAAAAGTACAAATTCTCAAATAAAAAATAAAACCGTCTGTTTTTAACCTGTATGCAGTTTGCTTCTCAATGATTCATCTACATTTATTTTTTTTTATTTGAGAGTTACCCTAGTCTACCTACGTACCTACTAATTTTCACTCTGGATACAACACTCACTGAGCTTTGATATAAAAATCTAAATATTTCGAATATTATATTGCCGAAAATTTATGTAAAACAATCTTTGAGATACAAACATAATACTCGTACTATTAAATTTTTGCTCAACTCTCAGCAGACTCCACCGGACCTTTTGCCTTCTTACAAGGATTAATTCATAGAAACCCGACAGATGTCTCAATAGAGCCTCGAAGGGGTGAGACCCCATCGTCAGCTTCACAGTACATAAAGCATCATGCGCCACTGCACTGATGTCTTCCTGCATCACCCTGAAGCTAAGGGTTGGATTTGAATCGTGTTGCGAATTCAAAACTGATTGAACACGGGGCAAATCTGTAAAGGATTTTTTAATACCCTGAGGCTGGTAAGGTTAAGCAAGTGGGGCTGTAGGTACCTACTCGTTTAAAATAATATTGATTTACTTTTCAGTTTCATATTCTGAAATATATAAAATGTAGTGACGAGCTCTGTTCATTTTAATTTTAACAAATAGAACTTAATGTAGGATGCTACATAACTATAGTAATGGAATGTCTGTTATAAAATACTTAGTTCCGTTAAGTTAATGAAGCACACAATCGAAAAATTACATTAAATTCAGACAACACAAATCCAAAATAATAAGGTACGTTTTTACTCAAATTAGTCTAATTTGGTTACAACAAAGGTACAAAAGATTCCCTAAAAAGTAAAAGAAAATTGGCTACTCAACCGTGTGAAAGAGAATAGAAAACACTTTGGTAGGTACCATTTCCTGTGGAAAATGTACTGTGAGAGGATTCATTATCTACCCTCGACAAATCCCTATTTTGTCGTGGAACCCCTCACGTGGAGTTAAAAGGCCGGCTTAGAATTCAACGTAAGTCGGTGAAAACTGCTTCTTTGCAGAATTTAATGAAATATATTTCATATGTAGTCTTGTGTGACTTGTGTCATGTGCCGAATTGTGCTGGCCTAGATATAAAAACCACGCCGCGTCCCATGTCGTGTGTATCGCCAAACGGAAGGGAACCAGAAGACGGGTAGCAGCGCCGTCCCGTGTACGCATATGCGTGGTAATTAGATAACTATTACCACGCATATGCGTACACGCAGTATTAGGTAGATAACTAAATTATTCACATATAGGTTTGAACTGAAACGTGTGTGATTAACCGAGGTATTTAAATATACATAGGTACGTGTCACCTATCTACTAAAAGTCTTTTGATTTCGATAAAATGCTTATAAAAGGAACGTTCTTTGTTTATTTTCTCCCATATAACCCTTTCACCAACAAAATAAACAGGCACTTTGAAACCCTACAATCATTAGGACGAGTATTTTCATTCCTAATAGAAGGATCTTTCGGAAGGGTGTTATTTTATAGCCAATAAGCATGTTTGGGGCAATTTTGTGCTTTGTTATTTGACGGACACATCGAATACGTGCGTAATAATAGTGCGATAACATTTCCCTATCATATTTGTTGATATCCTCGAAGACTTCGGTTTTAAAACGTATGTAAATGTAAACAATCTAAGTCTTGCCAAACATTTAAATACCATCTTAAAAATTCACAATTTATCAATTGTTAATCATAAATCCACAGAACAGATGGCTGATGGGTCCGAAAAGTGAAACCGGGAAACGTCGCTACGTTTCCCGGTTTCACTTTTCGGACGTCGATGGCCAACAAAAAGATGAAAAGTTTAGTAAAAGTAAGATTTAGTAAAAGTCGAACGAAATAACAAAAGTCTTTATAAGACCTGTGTCCACAGCTGGACCACCGCCTTCCTGCCCTCCCTGATCGATCATGATGAAGTGTATAATAAATAATAATTTTCTGTGTTATGTATTATTATGTTCTGTAATAATTATTAAGCTTACTGTCTTCCATGCTCTCTGTGTTTTTCTGTAAGAAGCTTAATAAATTAATTAATTACCTAGGTACTTATTGTTGCTATGAAAAAATATTAATTATGTTTTGTATTATTTACACTTCTGTCTTTAATGTGATTTTTGTAAGTAATTCCAAATACTAGATAGTAACGGTACTTTACCAAAGTATTTTCTCAAAGAGAAATCTGTAGATAAACCCTGAGCAAGTTCTTACCTACATTCCCCGTAAAACACCTAAGGATAAGATAATGACAAACTAATGGATATCTAATGCACTTAAGATAAACAGACTGATAAGTTTTATAGTTAGAAAATGAGGCTGTGAAAGACGATTGAATGTAAAATATTATAATACTCTAAAATAATAAATTTATAAATAATTATACAGGCTAGCATAAGCACTAATATTTTACGTTCCCACTGCTGGGACAGAGGTGCTAATTTGTTGGCCACAATAAGTTGAAGTGGATTTTAAAATATAAATTAAGTTTTAAATCATCACCATAATTCGTAAAATTAATAATTACGGCGTTCATTATCCGATTTATCTACAACTGCTATATCAACAACATTGTATAACGTAAACGAAGATAGACATAAAACCAATGAGCTAATCTAGTACGGATATTCTTAGATTTCTTCCTAGTACAAGAAAATGGCATAACCAACGAACATAGGTCAGGTGGAGTCAACGAACTCTGCATTGATGCGGGATTATGTAAGCTTGTTATCTTCGGACTTTGATGTGAATAAAGGGTAGGTTTAAGGATTCCACCTACTTATTAGACAAAAAAGTTTAATATATAGTTTTTTCTCTATTATGTAGGAGGATCTTGTGTGTATTTTCTTTCCCCTAAAGATTTAGGAAATCAAATCAGTGAGCTCATTTGATTAACAATCTTGCATAAAGCTATCGCACTGTTGTTTGTGCGTGTATTGTAAATTAAACAGAGCAGACCAGCTTAAAACAAAGCTAAAAGAGTACCTTCATTGCAAAGACAAAAACGCAAACTCCAGCAAAGCAAATAGCATTACATTTCATGTAGACTCCAGCCCAGCAGATAAGCAACACGCATTCCATGCCTCTATTTATTAAAGCCGACGTCATTTTCCATTCCGACGTTGCTTTAGTGCTGCTATTCTGTGTCGAGGCGCCTATTTTGCTATCAGCGTTTTAACACGACGTTTTAGTCGCTCATGTCGCACGTGACTTTAGCTACCTACCTGCATACGACTTGGCATCGTGAAATAAATAAACAGCTTGTACATCTGAGTATGTTACCGTAGGGAGGTAACAGTTCGCAGAACAACGCTGAAGTCATGTGATATTAAATTCCTATTCATAGGCTGGCACTACATGGATTTTCCAATTTTAATTTTTCGTTATTATAACACGATAAATTATGGGCGCTTTTCCACGATACATAATTATCATATATTGTATTAAGTAGGTACCTATATCAGAAATCTAGCCCTTGTAACACAAACTTAGAGCTTATCACAGGACTATAAAGCAAACATCAGAGTAATTAAAATGGTAATTGGCCCTCTTGTTAACCGTAAATAAATTATAACACTCGACACGAATACTGACATAAAAATGTATCTAGTTATATCATAGCAAGACAGTGCGAATGATAAAGCGGTTTCCCCAGAGCTATGGCGCAATGTTGCCAGTGACGCAGCAGAAACAAGGAGTGAAAAATGCATGTGTCTGTACATTACTCTTTCGCTGCCACATTTTTCTAAGGGACGTGTAGTATGTAGGTGAGTATTTTTACCAGAACAGAGTATTTTTACGCACGTGAATGTTAAAAGCAATCCTTTGCGATTGCGACATGGAAAAATGGGGACTGTTTGTTTTTGCCTCAGGCAGACGAAAATATTTAGGATTCTTGAAGCCTTTATATAAATTCTGCTAAAAATTATTTGTGAGCTTCTACAAAGACATAATTGAATTCTCTGGAAACAGTTTAAAAAACAAGTCAACATTTTAACATGATTTAAAATTATTTGCCTTTGGGTTTAAATTAAATTGTATCATTATCATCACCTTGGATCATTTCAGGGAGATTCGTGTTTTTAATAGAATTAATTTAAGATTTTATTATAACAGTATTTATCTTGTTGTATTGCGGCTAAATCATTTAACTATAATAATGAAGATATTGTAATCATAACGTAATACCTGGAAGTCAATGACTACGCTTACGGCCCGGGTAACAATTATTATAATGGTTGGTTTCGGCTACGATATTACCCAAATTGTCTATTTCCTGGAACACATGTGCCATTAGCTGTACCACAGTTACAGTTTATATTTGGTTCATTATAAATAGAGGTGGATTAAGCCGGTTTGGTAGCACAAGCTTTGACTGATTATGTACGGGAGAATAAAGTAAACACAGCCACAAAGATATGTTTCTTGGATTATAATAATTTATCAACATACTACATTATAATGTCTCCTAAATAAAGTTACCATTAAAAATTTTAACAATGGCGACCATTATTTACAATTATACAGTAACTACAATGTTAAATTGTTTAAATTATTAATCAAAGGAGTAAAAAGACATAAATAATACATATTTTATACTTCTATCTCGCCAACAGTAACTTACCGCGTCTTATCATTATTGAAAAAAATGTTATAGGTAGGCGTAATGTTTAATGTTCTTATATTACACATATCCAACACTTTATCACTTTTGTTAGTTTACTACTTTTGCTGGTTTACAACCACGATTGTAAAACAGCAAAAGCAATAAAACAGTAATGATCTAGTTGATAAAAAAGCGCTTCACCTAATATTTTACCTGTGACCAATTAAACGTTGCATTGTCAACTGAAACTGTCCTAGACAGCAAGCCTCCAATGAATTGGCTCCAAAATATTTGTCTGCTGTGATGTTGGCCAGAAGCCAATCGGATCACTTTCGGGAAACTAGATAGAGATAAAATTTAATGGCTGGTCTGGCAAAGTATGCTAGTGCTCGAGTCGTGACTCACTTAACAAGGTATATTATTAACATTGTTGTTATTAAGACAGAGCTTTACATTGTAAGGTAGTTACTCGTATGTCGAAATAATGCTATGATATATATAATGTATATTGACTAATCTACCAAAATATTGTTTGTAGTGCATAATTAAATATTTTGAAAAACCTTTGTAACATACAAATTTCTCTGAAATAATTAATTTGTATTATACAACCTACTATAAAAGCAAATTATAAAACATCAACACATAAGTAGATTCATACATATTCTTGCATACATACTTGTAACAGTGTTGAAATATCGAGAAACTCGAAAACATTTTTCAATATGGTTACCCGTTTTAAATATTAGATTAAAATTTGTTGAACAGGACGCACTGGTAGTGATAGTATCACTTAATTTAAAATAACAAGTATTCTCAACAGAATCAACAAAATTAATATCAGTCTAAAATTGTCTTCGGGTATCATAAATACAGATAAAATAATACGTAAAGGAATGGCTTAGCTCTGAATGCCGAGGTATGCAGTTACAGTAAGCCGATCGTGACTCACTACAGCGCTGGTATTTGGGAATGTTCATTTGGTAGATAGATAATCGACTAACTACCTTTTACTACGGTTGTAGAACTGCTGCCTGACATTTACACGTAACTGAGCTGGGATGATTCATAGTTAGCTTTTGAACTTTGAATTACGAGATAGCAAGTAGCTGTTTATTTCTTATTGATTGTTTTTTTGGGTGTCTTATTACTTGCATACCTACAACGTATTATATCACTTTATTGAACAACGTTTTTCTCAGATTTATTGATAGAAATAACAAGAAGGCATTTTCCTTTTCAATTCTTATCATTTTCAAATTAATATATTTCACTAATTTGATTAATTTTGATTTTTTAAGAGAAAATGTTAAAACCATTTTTGCTTAGGTGAGGCTTGATCCACAACCCCTCTCTTAGAAAACAAAGCTAAAAGACCAATATGTTTGACAAATTGATAAAATAATAATAACATGGTTCTAGTTTTCCCTTTGAAATGCGACTCATTTAATAAGATATTTATATTTCAAGAGTCAACAAAAGCTTATCCAAACATCTAATTAACTTCCTGGTCAAGTTATCTGAGTTCCGCTTTATCTTGAAATACAAAGATAAACAATTGTAATGTTGCAAGTTTATGAAAGACATTACACCAGATGGAGTAGGGCCGATGGAATTACGTGCTGTCTGAGCGTCACTAATATCTCCTAACGACCTTGTGAGGACGTCGGTTAGATTATTTTTAAAACATACACGACTACTTTGTTTCATTGAAACATCACACGAATCTGCTTTAGACAGTTCTTATAATATGAACAAAGTGTTTGAATAAGTTTATTTTAAGAAAATGACTAAATTATTATTTATTTGCCCTTATATCACGTGTTTTAAGGAGGAAATTGTGAGAAAACCAGCATCTTCTGAGAACTTTGAAGAGTTTGATGGATATGTGACATTCGACAACCCGTATTTGACCAGCCAGCGTTATGAATCTCGTCAAGACAGAAATCCCTGTGTCCCAACAGTGGGGGGTAATTAGGGGTGCTTATGGTACACTAATAAGATGATCTAGTCAAAGCTGCGAGTTCACGGTGGATGCAAGCTGTATCCGACCAAAACAACTGGTAATGAGAGGTCTATGTCTAGCAGTGGATGTCCGATGGCTGAAATGATGATGATGGTTACTTGAAACATATCTTACAGCCAACGTTAGAAATAAAGTGCCAAAACAAACACATTTACTTGCCTAATAATATCGTTTGTCAGTGTCGCAGCCTCAAAAGATAACAAAAACGTCGTCACAATAAAAGCAATTTGGTTAACTGTACTTACTCTCATATTCTTTGACAAAGTTCCCGACTGGAAATATAAGGCTTAATAAAACGTTCGCGGAAAGTTCTGATACAATTTTATTTGTCTTTGTATTTGTAATAGAATTATGTTGACTGCGGATGTGTAATGAACTGTCCTTAACGAGACCCCTGAATGAAAAATGTATTCGGAATATGTATCTTATTTATCTATGCAATTGTTATGAAAGTTGACTAGGTATGAGTTCAGATACGGTGGAATGTTCATTGTCTGCGATATCAATGAAATAGTTTCAGCAATTAATCAGTTAAGTCTTGTTTTAATATGTATACAGAAAGAACTCTACAAAACGACTTCTGTGTACAAACAATCACAATCCATAGATACTACCGTACCGTAACTCGTGAAGATAAAAGTGTTTCTGCTTCAGATAATGCACTACAAATAAATAATGGTTAGAAAATTGGATTGAAGCTAGGAGATTTCGCGAGCAGCGAAAATTGCTCGATGTAGTGAAAACGTAGTGCAATATATTTTGTCAAGAATTTCTATTGTGAAGGTTGATTTGTTATCTGCAGATCTTGGAAGGTTTGGGTGCCATTTCCCGGCAAACGGCTACAATAAAATTATCCAGGTATTGTGTGAAGAACGGGTAGATTCATAAAACTTTCATGTACTATCTTACATTTCATGATGCAGTAACTCACAAGGGAATTTTCTTTTGAGATTCAGTTATTTTGCACGAAGAATTGTAGCCCATATTTAAACATGACACCTTCTAGTACGGTTACTAAAAGTTACGCCATTCAGGAAATTACGACAATACTGCCGGAGACATTATCCCAATGAATATGCATCCCGGAAGGGTAGCAGGGTGTAATGTTAGCGTGAAAATATGACAAACCCTGTAAGGGTAGCTAAAAGCCACAGTCTTGATGACATGGGCAGGGCAGGGGCAGCTTCCCGAGATGATGACAGGGGCAAGTTAGCGAGTGTAAACTGTAATCGTCCTCAAGACTGCAATAAATAAGGATACAAGTTAAGGGGCTACCTCCATTGTTATTTCCTTAACGGGCCGTCTTATGGCCCTCTTAATTAATTTTAAACTTTCTGAGGTCTCCTGTGGCGTACAATTTGAATAATAGCCGGGATAGGGTGCTGAAGCTTAATTTTAATTGCAAATATTTATGTTAAACGAGGCTCCGGGCGTTTTGGATGCCGTCAGAATATTGCAAAGTATGATATATTGTTTTGAAAAGTCACGGAAATATCGTAATTTATTTTGTTTACAAATGAAATGGGACTATTGAGGTGCTGTTCCTTAAAGGGCGCAATTTAATTCTGTTGACGAAACTTTTCTGGTTTAATTATAACTTACTCGCTGAAGAGGTGCGCTGTTATAATGACTCAACCATTACCTGAAAAGAAAAGAAATGAGGTTACCATAAAGTTTCATTAAGATGGCAATCTTGCCCTTACTAATCTCTTTATTTTTATGACAGTTCATTATTTAGACACGGAGAGACAAGTTGAAATTGGGTAACTTGCGATAAGATTTTTCCTCACATTTGCTTTCATTTGAATAAAAATAGGAACCTTAGTTTAGGTCCATTATATTAACTAAATTAGGAAAATCAACTTGGTGACAGTTTGCCTATATTTGAGCACTCAAATAGCAAACATTTTTCGCCGTATCAATTTGGACCCACCCTCTACTACCGGCCAGCAGACAGTTCTGTCCCTTCCACGAGATTGACAGTGACATACACGTCACTATCCATATCCAGGCTTCATTTCGGGGTGGCGTTTGATATACGAACTTAAAAATTCACAAGTTTTGAGAGGACCCTATGCTTATTTCATATTCAAAGCAGAAATAGTTTTTTCTTCTGCATTACTTATATTACCTGAAACACCATCCATTTTGAAGATTACATATACAGAATAAGGGTGGCCTAAAACCAGTAGAAGGATCTAACAGGTTGTTCTATTAAATTATAGTCCAGCGTACGAATGTAGTTAGTACTTGGTTAACTAATGTATTATCATTAAGATCTAGCTATCTCCAACGGCAAGTGAAGCAACTAGTAATAATTTGCTAACATTTCTATCATACCTGCGAAGTTGTTCATCTCTATCCGTTTGAAAATAAGTTCCAATATCATGTGAACTCAATTCCTGACTGTCGATCCTCCTTGCTCCATGATAACAACCTTTACCAAAACACCACATAAAACACTACACCGATAGTTTCACTCACAAGCGTGTTATGACGCGAAAACGTTACACTGCACTGAAATTAACTGAACATTGAAGATTTCAAAGGAATTTCTAGCTGTACGCTCATTCGTCACTGCAACGTAATTACTCAAACGCGGCAACTTTATCTGAACGGAATAAGAGGTGTTTTACTAGTTAAACCACGCGTGTTCACTGTAAAGTCACTAATGATGTACTGAATGATCGAATTGTAACTACGAACGGCCTTAGAACCGGCGAGACAGCTACTGTCGCCAATACTTACGTTGAAACACATGTCTATAAAGTAGGTCAGTTATTTTCATGCTAATCAAACAAATACACAATGGCTGTATTTTAGCTGAGTTTGGGTATTTTTTTCTATTTGTGACTTGAGGGACATTTACGTCTATTGATACACATAAGTGTTATATTATGCATACGTCATAAATCTATACTATATACTGATATAATATAATAAAGCTGCAGAGTTTGTTTGTTAGAAGAACGCGCTATTCTCGGCTACCGCTGCTGGTCCATTACATTACTACGTCCATTACTGAATTACTGAATGTTATTTATCTAGCAACTTTTAGTTAACTGTGAACTATTAAATTATGTTATTTATTTATTATTACTATTTTCAATTTCAATTGTATAATTAAAACATATAATTATAATTATTTGACGTTTTAAAATATTTTACCAATAAATTGATTATTATTATTCGATTATCAATAACAGCCTTGTAATTTCAAACTGTCCTGCGGTAACGTCCATTCTATGTCCGGTGAGGCCAGGTGCTGCGGATATACTGCACTGCTGCTGTGGACTCACCCTACCGTGACGGCGCGGTATGGCTTTCGAATGGTATACAGGAAGTAACGCAACTGTCTGGAATCGATAGGTATGGAAATAATTGTAAGGACAGTTGACATTATGTGTAAGGCGAATGGCCACAGGTTCAATGAATAAAAATTAAATTCATGGAGTAACTGATCCATAAAAATGGTCACCACTAGTTTTAAATACATGAAAAGATAATTGTACGAAAGAAATACTATTATGGTCATCATTGATGCATCCATATTTTAAACTGCATGAAGCCTAAAAATAAAATATTATTCCTAAAAATAAAATTCTTATAATAGTACCAACTTTTAACAGTAGAAGTGTCTATGTAGATTTCTTTAGTTTGTTTTATTTTTAAACATTATTTCGTGGAGAGCCTTTCAATTAAAACTACGAGTATTTTAGTAAATAAAATATCTAAGATCATCTCAGCTTATTAAACTTTACAAAACCAAAGTCCACTTTCATTTAAACAACAATTTTCCGACCAGAAACATAGCTCCTGCAAAGTTCTTGATTTACTACAAAATACCCTGAGATAAATGCTTTAGTAGTTCGGTGGCTAAGCCACAGATAAATAATAGGAACTTAGCTAAGTATCTCTAATCCACAAGACTAGGTAGAGCTTAATCCATCAGGGCACGTAGTTCTTTCGCCCCATTCGTTTAGTAAAATGGAATTTACGAGAAGTTTTTGTAAGTAAATGTTTCTGTATGCTTTTATCTATTATTCTTGGAGTAGGTTGTATTATTCAACGATTATTCGACGAAAATGATATGAACTCAAGCGAGATATAGTTCCAACCGCATTCTATATTATTTAGCAGCAGCGAGGAAAGAGTGCATGGAACCCTTACTCCTCGTGAAGAAGACTGCTCCTGTTGTGGTCGAAACGTAAAATATTACAGTTATTATAAAATGAATAGTGTATCTCACGAAAATTTCGAAAGTGAAATAGAAGATAAACTGTCCATTCTCAATTAAAAGTAACAAAACATTAGGGTATAAAAAAGACTAATAAATTGCAGAATCCGTTTGTGACTCGCTTAAACCATAAAGTAATAAAGCTGTTTACTAAGACGGTCTGGTTTCTTCCCGTCTATCTCAAGTTGAATTGAGGACTTTATGCCCCTTGAAAGTAGAGACGTTTTGCACACTTTACAAAAGAATTGGTTTACGACTTGACAAAACACTTGCTGTTGCTGTTACTTTATAGGGTTATAAAATGCCACAAACTATTTGGACGAGTGAACTCATAAAATCTGGGGTTTGACGGACATAATACCAAGATTATCCTTAAGAAACAATGCCGTAGATATTTACCAGCAAAAGCCCATTTCTTCGCGTTAGTTGTAAAAAAAGTCACGCGCTTAGAAAACTATTGAGAACCGCAATGCGTACGACGCCCAACAAGATGAATTGATTAAAGACACAGATGATGAATCTTCCAATTAAAACAATTGAACATCGTTCTACAAGACAAGTGATCTCTTTAAATTCCAAACATTCCGTAAGCCACGTAAAAGTAGTAACCAATTAACACTAAACCGTAGCTTAACAAATCAGATAACTCAATTACAGAACTTCCTCAATTTAAACTGATATTTCAGTACTAACCGATACACCTGTTTCAATTGAGTTCGGTTATCGCACGCGCACCTTGACGATTAGTAGACCGATGCGAGTCAAATCTGCTTGGCAACCGTTTACAAGGACATTGAAAACTATTTATATATTTTAACTAGATGACCCGCCTGCGGCTTCGTTCGCTTTAAAGTTTCATATTTACTCAGCTTTTAAACCTTGCCTGGACTTCTACGTTTCAAGATCAAAATCAGCTCAATCAGCTCGACCGTTCTCGAATTTCAGCTAGACTAAAGAAGACCAATTCATATTTATTTATGTTATATATAGATTACAAACTTATAGAACATCAAATAGTATTGTGATTCAGAAGTAGCGTTAGTCAGTTAAAACAAAATTCTTCGTTTATAATATTTCAGGATAATAATACATACGACTTGTATTATATAATATATAAAGTGGCAAAACGGTAAAGTGGTACTTGCAAAAGCGCTGAGGAATCTCTATTAAGAAAACATTGTATTCTCTCTCACCATAATAATTATAACAACAAAGATTTCATGTTTTTTAATCCAAGATACACTTTAAAAGTTCTAATCCATCACGAACTCATTATAAAACTAAAACGTTTTCCTGGATTAGCGAAATAATAAACACATTTTTATAACGTAAACAAAATGTTACGTTATTGTACGTTATTCATTGGTATGATGCAATGGGTAATATAACCCAGTATTTCAAATCTATAATCAAAACAACGGAAGTATTAATACAGACGATTAGGCAAAAACTAACACTAATTTATACTCAAGAATGCAGAAGTGTAAATTTCGCAATAATGCTACGAGTATATACATTTTTGATAGTGTTGCTAGCGAATCGAAGAAATAAATTAAATGAAGTATAACATTATAATACTCGTATACCCTTTTAAAAAGTTTACAAATTTTGGCTATAATTGCAATGCAATGTTGAGTGCTTACCCGTTCGACACAAGATTTTTCTACCCAATAGGTATTTTGCTCCGTTCATCCCAAAACATTAGATTCAAGTTACCCGTTCTACCCACACCTAGTTATTTCTATTCTATTGTTTGAATTCAAATAAATGACACAGTGAAACACTAAAAAAGCAGGGTCATTAGACAAAAAATGCAGAAATTGTTTTATCTCGTAGTCTTGCCAAAAAGACACTATTTACAGATAGGTACAGCATTTACTTATATTGTACTAACTTTCTTTAGAATCATTTGCTGCTAGCATACGAGAATACTGGAACACATTTCGTTCTAGGCTAGCAGATCTCAATCCCATCAACAGTAGCAACGGTACATAATTTGCGCAATCGCACCAACGCCTAAACCACGCGACCCAGTAAGGCGTGCGCGGCCGCAGAACAATGGAGGTGGTGAATGACCGTGTGAGTAAACAATTCACTACCAGATGTGTAAGTTTTGCCGTAAATTAAATAAGTTTTTAAATTGCACACTAAATGCCCATTTTCTATTAGACGCCTGGCCGGCTGTCGGTTAATAGAAAGGATTTCATCAACCATATTATTAATTATCTAACATGATATGAATCAATAAAAAAAAGCCTCCAGTTCTAAACAAATGCAGATTTTGGTGAATACAAATGGCTTCTTCAATTTATTCAAAATACTGTATAAAATAATCTTAAGGAAGCCCTACTACGACGTTGAAAAATACCTCATGATTCAGGGGTGGAATTATATACTCATCTTCTTACAAATAGATCGTAAGGGTACGGAGTCTGTCAAATGGATACAGGGGCGCACAGGCCTGCGGCTATTGAAGGAGTAACAAAGAAAATCTGACACGCCCTTTCAACCGAAACTAATGTTTCATGGGTGTTGACAGCTTCTACGAAAATATTGCTATTTTCTAAAAGATTTTGACTTCATAAATATTGAACTATGGGGAATAAATAAGTACTAGTTTCTAACTCATAGTCGTATCCGTCGTTTTGAAGGGTTAAAAAACACATGAGATTAAAATCTCTTTGACTAGACCATTACATCAAATCAATGTATTTTACCTACGTACCACCAACTAGGTATGGGTTTCCTTACTAGAACTAATAATGGTCTTGCGGGAATTGGTATCATTACGAGTACTTACCACACTTACAAGTATGCGATGTGGTGTAAGTTGACACAAAAATATAATCTATAAGTTATCAAAAATGATACACTTTTGCATATCAAAAATGATACAAATTCGTCTCCCTACCCTGTACCTAAATAAGTAAATCTGGCAAAAATTACTACGAAAAAATACACAGTGAGAACTGCAGCAATATTTTAACGAAACAATTCAAACAAACCTTGTAAATATTGAATGAAGCCTCGAGTTCAGTTTATACCTCAATATGTTAGCTGTCCATCTGAAGGGCCGGAATTTCGACCAAATACGTTTTATAGTCCTTTTCAGACGGTGACTGATCCATGAGGATAAAAGACACAATAAGATTTAGCATAATAATGAAAAGATCCTTATTGACCCTTTTTATATTGAGTTTAGGCTTCCCGTTTACCTTTTATTATAAAAATATTTACGCTAGAAAAAGTTTTATTTGAAGGTGGAAGGATATAAAAAGAAATCTGAGATTGGCAGTGCCTTATGAAATGTCTTCTCAAGTGTAAAATGTAAGCTACATACTTTGAGTCTTCCCCAGAAGGTTATGTTTTCTTGACCCTTATTCAAAGGTCTGTTTTTTTATTAGATACGAAAAAAAATAGGGAGGCTTATAATTCTTTTTGTTTTTGTTTATAGACTACGGAAGTCCAATAACCTTGTCAGTAAACTTTATTATTGAACTGTGAAATGCTGTGTGAGTGCATTTCATAAGGTTTTAATAAATTAGTGTTTGTTAAAATAAACGCTTACACTAAACCTTTTCTGTAGTAGATTTCGGTTCTAGATAGAATCACTGGTGACAAGAAATTGAACTTTGTTAGTATAGTAACTTATTTATACTCTACACAATTATATCAGCCGACATTCTACTTTAATTAAACGTTCCAATACTATTTCCGTCATTTAAGAGTCGTAAGTTCTAATAAAATAGACCATAAACCCATACGGAGATGATCAAGTCTGTATGTTAATGTTACTGCTCTATAAAATAGATGCTTCCTAGTCAACATCACAGGACTTATTTTAGCCGCTTTACGTTAAAGCTGTCTATGATATTCGATAGGGCAAGTTGCAACACATTCGTGGACATGAGACCCGGTTTCTTAATTGCGTATTATGATTTCCGGTGTAGGCGAAAAAGTTTTTATTAGAGACTGAACAAGACAGTGTATATGTATAGCAACTATGAAGAAGCAAGAAAAGTAGGCACCTAATTTTAATTTTGTTTTAAAATACAATAAGCAATTACTCAGAAAGCTAAATGTTTTTGTCACAACTGTCTCCTTAAGTGGAAGGTTACCTAATAATTAAGTAACGTTAATTATATTTTACTGTTTGTTAATTACTTATTATTATTATCAAGTACCTGAAGAAATAAAGTCATCGAACCCAAGATATTCGTAATACAAAGTAGGTTTGTTATCACCAGCGTATATCAATGAAGTTTGGATCAACAACTCATTATCGTACGATAATAAACAAAACCGATAACGCTGGTTGTTATACGTTTATTTAACTACATTTTCTTGAAACTCACCTCGTCACCTCAGTTCAATTCTTCTAAGATTGGTTCAGTTAATAAATTGATGAATTACCTGAAAACAAAAAAATATAATAATGTTAATATTTTTATACTAACTTTCCAGCTTAAAAATAATCAACAATGAGCCCAAATAGACAAAGACCAGCCCAATTACAACATCCCAGTCCGAGATCAATAGCAAGCTACCGAACAGCGTAAACAAAGTCATGAACTTCAAACGTATACAGCGAATAACTTTGACGAAGCTACTTTTAGACAATTTAGCCGTCCTAGTTACTTGAAAAGGTCCCCCGAGCCAGACCCTCAACAGGTAACTTTATACAGCAAATTAATGCGGTCAAAGCAATTTTCTCTTCGCTGGCAGAATGGCTAGAAGTTATCGCGAGAGTACATAATCTAATTACGTTCCCAGTTTTGCATTTCGTCTGAGTCTTAGAGTGCTTTTTCACCAGATATGCTACTTTACTGTCATTCATGTCCTCTTATCAGGCACTTTCCTTAAATATATGAGTAATAGCTAAATGGTGATTGGTCAAATGCAAACATACCAAAGTAGTAATAGCTCTCATCATACTAAAAGTATTTTATATAAATGTATCTATAGTAGCTCAGTTATGCAAAGCTGTCTAGCTACTCTCAGCCCATTGTATTTGCATAGTAAATGTTAAGTAGGTGGAAGAATAGTCATGGTGCCTTGTTAACAATAGATTGGCCAATACTTTCTATAGAATGACGAAACGAAAACCAATCGGCCGAGTAGCGCTCATGCGTAAAATAACCGTATAGAAGATTTATTACAATTCGATTGTAATGTAGGGCGCCTAAACTGCAGTTCTTAAAAAGGTACCTTAATGAATGTTTGCGGTAAATAGCCCGTTTGCTAACGATGCGGTGACTACCAAACGGTGAGTGGGTTTACAGATTTGTTTCATTGAATATCTCCTACAGCGAATGTTTATGCTTATATACATACATATATGTATATCCTTGAACATATAAATAGTTAAGTTATCTTACTTAAAAATAAAATCGTGTTATTTGATGGGCTGTCCAATGAAAACTTGTCTTAATAACTTCAAAGAAAGCTGAAAAATGGTATCTACTTTTTGCCCACTAAGTTACCCAATCGAAGTGACTGCGACTAATGTCCGGATGGCATCCGAATTCAGAGACGAGAGGTCACTGCCCTTAAGGCGAGTGCACACTGACACACGATCTTTTATCGAAGGCAATGTGTCCTATTCGATACGGTCCGGAGAGCAGAGAATGCTACCGTTTTAAGACGCCTATTATTTAAGACGCTTCGTCATTTTGTACGGCTTTTACGATTGGATGGTACCTAATTGAATAGACGAAAGTTCATGTGTAGAATTTTTCTTCAATAACGGTTACTATCTTCGGATACGGCCGGCTTTTTTTAGAGTTTTGTGATAATAACAGCCCATAATACAAGTAATGTTCCCAGTTGTGCAAGATTCTAAAATTAATGGGAAAGTTTCAATATGATGGCGTTGAAGTAGCATCGATTCCAGTAATAGACCAAGCTTGAGTGTAAAATGGCACGATGTCGCAACACAATAGCGATGAGCGGCCGATAAACCCTTTATGCGTTTATAGTGGCCATTTACAGCTAGGGTTGCCAACACACACATCGAATAGGTATTTCAACAAAATATTTTTATGTGTAGCCCGTTTTAGCCCTAGATCATCATCTGAACGGTGTGTGCCTCTTTTGTTATTGTCAGTTACATCTGTAAGCGTAGCACTCAAATATCCTTGGCTCACGAGATACATATATATTAATATTAAGAGATTCTAGCTTCTAGTGTATTTTACCGTTATAACATCCATACTAAGGCAAGTGAAATGGGCTGCTGTTAGTCTATTAATATTCCATTTTACATAAAGATCGAAACAAAAATAATAATTAAGGTTGACACTATTTTCCATTTGTAGCCAGAAGAAAATAATTGTACGAAAACAAGGAGTATAACGATTACTTTTTTAACGATTACTATTTTCACACTTTTATATTATTGATAAAATATATATCTAATAAGTTATTACGGTACTTAAATTATTCTCCTTACCACCTCATGCTCTCATGAGGTGGTAAATAATTTAAGTACCCGACAAAATTATTGTGCCATCCCTATGAGGCGACCACGAAATACCGGTGACACTTTTACCGAGTGTTTATGAAGGTAATTGTATCTATTTATATTTAGAACTAGTTTTAAGAGGCCTATTACGTGAAATCGCGAAATTGTTCGGTTTTCTCGTCCTAATTCTATGGTTTGCGTTAGTTGTTTGATATTACAATTACATCTTTATAATAGTTCGTTTTCTCCTCTACAAAAGTAGTAAGAAACATTTTAGATAACTTGTTTATATATTGAGTAATAATCATTCTCCGGATACATGTTTCGTAAAAAACGCTCGAAGACCTGTTTTCTCAGCTCTAATTTGTAGATTCTAATGAATATGGGCGATCAAACTATTTTTTATTATGTTACGTATATCCTATTCTTCATTTAGAGTAGAGTACATTTTCGTTAAATGCTTTTATTCTAAAGATATACCGAATTTAATATCGACCGAAAATGCTTCGAAACAAACCTCAATAACTCCGAAGTTCTAAATCAATGGGACGTCATATTTATATCAAAATATTTATCAACATTTGCTTAAACTATGATATTAATTTTAATTTGTAGAACGGTTTTGGTAATTTTTTATGAATAAAATAAAACTACCATAATTTAGTAGTTTTTTCATTCAGCCGGCTTTTTCCATTTAGTACCGCGCGAGCGCTTGTCGAGGTCGGACCTATGTCGGTTGTTCTTGAATAAAATATAGAAATATTTCGTAAAATGTCAGTGTGTGGGACTGTCAATTGCTGTAAAAACGCTGTTAGTGTGCGTGTATGTGTTATTGCGATACTACGACCGACATAAGTTGATCCGTTGATAACGATCAATTGTTATTTTTATTGATAACGGTCAATTGTTGTTGTTGCTGGCCTAAAAATTGTACCAAATGTTGCTGGCCTAAGAATTGTACCACATCATTGTCATCTTGTTTTACCTTATTTATTTGGAGGTTATGCTGTAGGATGTGGGTTGCATATCTAAAGTTATCTATCCTAATTAAAAAACAACAAGGCAACTTTTTTTGGTGAAACCGTCCAACGACTAAATGTAATTATGCCTATGATTTTTTTAGATTATGACTAACTTGCCGACCCGCCGACAGCTGCGCTTGCGTTTTTACGTTATTTACTAGTTTATGTTTTATAGCCTTTTTCGATCATTTTACTATCCAATACTGAAATCATATTTTAAATCGGACCCGCGGTTCCTGAGTAGCACGTTCAAACAAATAAACAAGCAATCTCCTCAGCTTGATAATTGTAGTATAGATTTCCATAATATTTATTACAAAGAAAATATTCCGTAATTTTTTGTTCTTATTTTTACCGAGTATCCAATATGTAAACAATAAATAATGTACCTGTCTAATAAATATATTATTTATTGTAAACATTAAATAATTGTACCTTTCTAATAAATACAGGGCGTCCCAAAGTTATGGGCCATGGAGGGGAAGTACCTTAAATATCGTAGATAGTGAATTTTGCTCAAAGAAGACTTCATTTTATTTTTAAAAGTTAGTAATTCTGGATTCATAGATTTTCTAAAAATTACTTGCTTTGTCTGGGAATCGAACCGACCTACATGTAGAAAAAAAATACTCGATTTTTATGATACCAATCGAAAGAAAAGCTAAAAAATAATAACTCTGCTTAAGTAACATTGTATTTTAAAAGAAAGGAACAACGTGAAATTAATTATTTTAATCAAATAAAAAACATGAAACATTTTTTTTGTAAATTAATTAATTAAATTACTTACTTTTTAAAATAAAATGAAGTCTTCTTTGAGCAAAATTCACTATCAACGATATATATGGTACTTCCCCTTCATGGCCCATAATTTTGGAACGCCCTGTATATAAAATAACACCCCTATTCACGTTCCCACTGATGGGATAGGGACTTCTCTCTTGACGAGATAGATTAGGCCTTAATTCACCACGCTGGCCAAGTGCGGGTTGGTTTTTTTTAATATAAAAATGAAATATTTTAAATAAGTTCGTAATAAAATAAAAATAAATAGTTTATCAAAATAAAAATATAATGGGAATTATTCAAGATGACATATGTAGATAAATGGATATTCTACATCTGTGTATGACATATGTAGATAAATGGATACCAATAAATATAAAAATAAATATAAAGTTCGAAACTACAAAAATAATACCTAAACATAATTAAAACCTTCATTAACGAAACTTTTATTTATTCAAACACAAATATACCATCTAACAAAACAAGCAACTTAAATATAGGTAATATAATTTATTTGTTTTGTTATAATTAGAATTTGTATTTAGTCCGTTCAATTTAGACTTTACATAAAGTCCCAACATTCGACAAAAAAAAAAACATTTAATTACAAACCTACACACCAAATTTCAGAAGAATCGGTTTAAAAATGAGCCCATAAGATGAGATGAATGAGGACATTTAACTTCAATAAGACTATTTTCAGTTTTATTCTTATATATATAATTATTAATCATGAATGTTTTAATTTAAAATTATGTACCTACTTAATTGATTTCAAATAATCAATCAGATTTAAAATAAATATTGATATTATTAAGATAAAACATAATTGATTCAAATATTGAAATAAAAATATCCACCATTTTGAATTTAGGAAAATATATTAAACACCTATCAATTAAATAAAAACATTAATATAATAATTATTTCGGAATGAAACTGAAAAAAAATCCACTCAATAAAATGGAATTTATTCGATGCCATTTTCTACAGATCTAAAATAATTATTAGTATATTTGTATGTTTTAGATCGACGAAGTATCAAGATCATTTAGTATTTTTCATAGAATTCGCGTGACGCGCCGGTCACGTGGTGCATAAAATATCCAATTTCGCAAAACTTCGTAAAGTAGCAAGGCTCTTAAGACCGGTGATTATAGATTTTTATAGTCTCGGGGAGAGACTTATTAACGATCGAAGTTTATGAGCTTGAATTTAAGATGGTGAATCTGTCAATCTATACAAGTATCTAACTATCTTACTTATGTGATCTTGGTAACATATTAGAATCTACGTAAGCATATTTGTGAAATTATGTTTAATTAAAATATAAAAAAATCATATATTATAAGTATACATATTTAATAAACCTATTATAATTTTAAGCTTATTACAGTTGGTAGGTAGGTATACATAATACTTTAGTTCTTAAAGTATACAAGGTCTACACAAGGGGCAACCTATTTTATAGGCTTAAAAAATAATAATATTAGACTCTTAGATAAAATCATCAGTAAAAATTATAAAAGGTTAAACAATATTTTTTTAGAACTGAAAGATCTGCGAAATTGAATTAATATTCGTTAAATATTTACAGCGCAAAAAGATCTGCATATAAACGAGCGGAGCAAAAACGCTAAGCGCGAATTGAAATTCCCAAAACGTTTTGCGAGATTGAAGAGGCTTTTATGGAAATGGACTGAGCGTGCATAGCGATAGTGAGCTCGCACCCTAACGTGGGCCAGGTAGTGGGAGAACAGCTGGTGCACTCGGCAAACTATGAGACCTGAAAATTATAGGAACTGACAATGGTCTTAGATCTGTAGTGTACTAGTGTGTGTTTTATTTCGTAACTAGCTGTGCCCGCGACACCGTCTGCGTTAAATTATGTTTGTATGGAGCCACGTATTATCATAACTGAAGCAAGAGTTTATATAACCAATCCTGTCTCCCAGACGTCTAAATGTTTATCTACCAAATTTCATCAAATTCGGATCATGACCGACCCTTACAGATTTATTATTAGTATAGAATGACCTCTCAGATTGACTGAGCGTACCTATGTATATAATTATGCTGGTATAACTATAGGTCAATATGACATGTTCCTTAATCTAAATGAGAACAAAGAGGTAAATTAATTACGTAAATAGGTATCGCACTAATAATGAATATAACTACATAATGAATAACTACCTTTAATAGCTAATTTTGTTTTTGTTGGTGTTGGATTAATTCAGCCGTTTCAATAACCTATGTTAAATCACTTCCAATTTAAATATGTGTACTCACACATACATACAAGCAGTTTGTAGAAAAACTCGACCTAAGGATTTTTTACACAGATTTTAAATTACCTACATCGGCTACATCCCAGTGCAAAGCATTATAAAAAATATCACTTACCTACTAAAATAAAAAATTTATACGTCCATCTAATTTTTAAAGTCCATACAAATAAATAGTTTTAATTTTTGAAAATTATAATAACTTAATCATAATCTAAAATAGATTTTCCACAAACAAAATGACTGAAATAATTTCGATAATGTAATTTTGCAAAGACCATGAACCCTTGTATGTATCGTACTTTAGATGCCTACTCCATATACCTCCCAAAGCCAAAGGGATAAATCCATCAGATTTGAAATACCATTATGGATATTAAAATATGCGCTCCCTTCCCAAGTTTGATTTAGAATGGTGACTTCCGGTTGGAGAATTAAAGCTCATCTCATTGCCAGGCGGAATTTAATATCGATAAATAATATTAGTATCGGTAATTTCAATACCTTATAGATAAATTGAAGGAACTTCCCTGTGATTCAATAAGCAAAATAACGTAATCTTAACAAGCTATTTACTAAATTAGTGTTTCTTTTAGCTGTATGTGTTTGCTCTAACGGCTTGGTTAATACCAAGCTAATATATTTATGATCGTTCGTGATTGCTAGCAACTTGGTAAGTCAGAAGGATTGAGGTAGAAGACATTTATTTATTTTATTTATTTATTATTACATACAGAATATAACATTACAGTACAATACCAATGCGCTATATCCATAACAAACTATAAGTTTTCAAGAACTGATTGTGCTAAGTCCATGAATTTCGGCAAAGTGTGGTGGAATACATCTACCTCGTTCTCGGACAAAGTGTTACACATACTACTATCTACTGTAGATCTAATTATAGCGGTGTCCCGTTTCTGCAATGATGATGGTTAGTTGGAACTTTAAATAAAAATAGGCCTAGACATTTCACCGATTTGTTTAACTTTCTGAAACATTCGATTATTTCTTCAATTATTTTGTAGTAACATTATGCATTTTGTAACATTTTGTAGTAACATTCTCGTTACTAGATACATGATGCATAGATCTATTGCAGTTTATGTCTGCCATCATAACATTCAATCACGTAAATGTTCGTCGACATTGTATAGCTGACTAAATTTCAATTTAACCCCAAATGTTATGAAGCCGTAATGCTTAATTACTATGCAAACTGCGCCATAACGTCTTCTAAATGGGACCGATATATCAACAATAGGTAGAATGTAATAACACCTACGGATAGCTCTGTTGCATGTATTACTATAATTATAACGTTCTAATGGAAAGTTATAATAGGTATACTGTTTTGTTTGCAGACTGACTAAATGATATTTTCACTGAATCAAATAAACCGAATTATCCCATAAGTTTTCAATTATAATAAAAATTACAAAATTTGTCCCATTTAGTACATACTCTACTTTCATTAGGTCGTGGACAAAACAAGGTGCTATCCAAAAACCTCCAGCAAATTATTTCAAATCGAATCTCTATAATCTCGCTTCACCAATACATCATTGACCCCGGAACTGAACGAGTAATGCTGTGGGCGGATCCGTTCTTCAGAGGCCCTAATTAGAGACCATTCTCATTCAAAACGAGGTATGAACATGACCTTAAAAGTAACTGATATTTATTACTAGCGAACGTTGGATGTTTATACATTTGTTGACTTGAAAGCTTTGTATATCGACGACATGAGTTTGAGTATTAGCTATGCTAAAGATTAATAAATTAAGAATTTCTGTTCTAAAATTGTGGTTTCGAAAACATTGTGACTTACAAAACTACTTCGCTTGATCGTATCGATATTCCAGATTTTTTTAATAGATTATTAATTAGATTCGTATTGTTTGTATTTGTATTGTTTTAAGATGTTTTCGTAATAATCGAACAAATAAAGTAAATGTTAAGTAAAATTACTAATAAGTACTTCATATAATAAAAAAAATTAAGGTAGAAAACGCATACAACCTAGCCCGTAATTTCTGCCAAATAATTTCCATATCCCTTTAAGGCTTAACACACCATACATCCATCAGGCTAACGAACTGTAAACAATACATTACGTAAGTACAACTCAATAATGGAGAATCACCGCATCCATGCAATTTTATTATTGGGCTGAAATTCAATATTTGGAATTTCAAAACGTATTCCCGAACCCCAGGGATGATACGGTGAATCGAATCAACTTTGTGCTCGCCCATCGTGGATTGCTTTTGTTCCAATTTGGGGCTTTCTGTTTAATTATGAATATCCTACCTGTGTCTGTATACGATAGAATAGTATATTATTTCATATACGAGAATTCAATCACCAAAAGTTATAAATTTTGTTAAAGGTACAATAAATTGTATGATATTTTGAGTACGAGTGAAAGCTTCATGGTTCCGATTTAACGAAGTCCATTTAATTAGTTACCCAATTGCTGGTATTTTATTGATAATTCAGGATCATCAACACTTAAACATATTGCCATTTATTATTTAAAAAATGATCTGTTTCAGTTATATCTATATAACCTGCCTATTTCATTCACTGAATGTATACGTTTTATGCCACACCAAATCGGTTCAAAACCAAAGCTGGTACCGCCCGGCACACCTGCTTGGCACCTGCCCTGTTAATGCAAATTTCGGCAAACTTGTTTGTGTACTCATTATTTGTTCTTTGTTCGGCATCATGTACCTATGAATATTTTATGAGCTTTGTCGATTATTGTCCATTTTCGGTGTTCAAAAGCTTTTATGTTTTACGCTATTCAGCTTGTATATTTAGTTGAAAATAATGTTTGTATGATTATGAGGGCAGTAGATCGATAGTAATTTTGCTTTTTATAACCTATCAAACTCATTCATTTTGATTAAATTGTTAGGCTTAAATTTTATATATTAAATAAAAGGTAAAAAAGTAACAATAAATAAAGTCACTTCATAGTACTTATAACACCTAATAGGTACAATGGACAAAACACAAAAAATATTTTGTTTTATTATTATTAAAATACTTCATAAGTAAGTTACAATAACTGATAATAGAGAATATGAAGCCCCTGCATTGTGTATAATTAAATTCTGATTGAACCCTTAAACGCATATTATTAGTTCTCAAAGCTCAACTAATGTAGAAATTTCAATCAGTGCCGATCAATGTGCATAATCCAAACACCGCGTGTGGTGTGTTTATTAAATTCCACCGTTATGAGGGGCTTGTGTTGTGTCCAGGGAATACATACTGTCAATTAGACCAACGGCCTGGGGTTCAACATTACAAACCTACACTTGAACCTAGTAAAACTAAATTATTTATTATTTATGTTCAACATAACCCGGGAGAAATATAGTATGATTACACGGAAAATTCACAATAAGTGGCACTTGGTGGGTTATTTCTAAAAATAATAGCTATCTATAGATATCAATACATTACTTACAGAGTGCCAGAAATATTAGCAAGTAGATCAAAATGGTTTCTTCTGTATTTAATTAAAATCCACACAAAAAAGACAAAACAGTTAGAAATTCTTGCGGCTAATTATGTTTTGAAACGAATCAGGTCAACTGCTGTCGCTTCGAATTCCCGAATCTCATTTAAATTTAGAAAAGTTTATTTCCTCATGTTAAGAGCAGTCACGATCCTTGACGACTTCATTCTACTATTCCTACTTTAGATTATAATGATTTGGTAAATAATCATCATAATAATAAAGTACGTCCTACTAAATGGGCAGGGGTCTTTCCAAGATAACCCATTACAAGTCTTGTGAAATTTCGTATAATAAATATAAATTAGGTTTTAGTTTTTACAGGTTTAAGTTTTAATACATTTTAATAAACACCTAAGAAACATTGTAGTATGCAATTAATACGAGTTGATGATAGCCAAGATCAGGAATCAGAAAGGTCAGAGAAATTTATAATGTACCTAATAATTACCTATTAATTACATGTTACGAGTGACATGTACTTAGGTACTAGATTTCACTTATTCTGCAGCTGTACATATACTATACTAGCTGCTCACTACAGTTTTACCCACGATTTAATAATTTTTTTCAAGTAAATCATAAATTTTTCGGCGCGGTGAATTCTGTTTTTATGCTATTTTCTCGAGATTCAAACTATTTAAGTACATACAAAAAGAGCACCAAAAATCGAAACATAAAATATCACTAAACATTTTTTATACGAGTAGGTACATGTATAAAGAGCACACTTACTAAAAGTTGTTAAACTATATAAAGTAAATTAAGCTCTTAATTCCGAAAAGCAATGTTACATAAGCTTTCTATGTGCATACGCCTTGATATTGCAGTGCATTAAGCTACAACAAAGTCACTCCATTATCTATCACTGGCCAAAAGCAGTGGCGGCGACAGCTTTGCATATTACATCGAGCAGCACCAGAGAATTGGTTGCAATGCCCGAAATGTGTGCAAACCACGGAGAAACAAACATAAACTAACAGTGAAATTTTCCTCAATTCATATGTAAATTCATTTATCCGATCAGCATAAAATTTGTCAACTCCGCTATTAATCTTTTTCCAATACAGGTATAGGTAATAAAATGAAACCTTATTTTGTATTGGGATTAAATCCTTTTGATGCCTCCCTTCAATTAGATCCCTCAAAGGACACGCGAGTGGCAAAGCCCCCAGCGATCGGTAATACGTAACATCATTGAAATTGTACCTGGATCTAGAGCTTTGGACACAATGGAAAGGCTTTTTAAATTTTCAAGCTAACAATAAACTCTATTCTGATGGTGATACGGGAATCGCCTAGAGGCATGAAGTTAAGTGCAGTGGTTTTATTGGCAGTCTCGGTTGCAATCTGTTGTTGGGGTGTGGCGCAGTTTTGGTACTCGTTTTAGACCGGTCTTTGCCGAGGTGAAGTGTTCTGTATTCAAACACGTTTATTTTGAAGTTTTTTGATCACAACGGTTAAGAAAATGAAGAAAGCTAATTAACAATTGTCTTGTAAATAAATATAGTATGGCGTAAGGGTTAAGTCATAGGTAAACATTAAAGGCTTATTTTTTTCGATATCGTCTGACAGTTTAATAATTCAACTTATACAATATTACGTAGATCTGAAAATCAATAATTGAATAAGTAGAGTAAGAAAAATAATGGAAGACTAAAGAAAACAACAAATTCAAATTAATCGAGAAGCGTTCAGAAATATCAACAGAGATATCAAAGTCTCGGCAACCTAAATCCAATTTCCGCGAATAAAGAGACGCAATGATTTTGTTTCTTTTTAATGAATCCCTCTAGCTCCGACATGAAAGGCTGTAATTTGATCATTTCCAAAATTAATGTTACTACTGCCGCAGCACAAACCAAGGCTTTCCTGTGACTTATTGACATTTGGAGACTCATTTGCAAATCTAAAAAAGATTGGTTCAGTTTTTCGTTGATTAAAACTACTATAAGCTAGAACTATAAGCGTAAACTTTCCGAATGTTGTATTAAGTTGGCAAACTAAAATACATTCTTTTGTTCACATCCATTATAAGGAATTTTGCCTTTGTGAAGAAAACTAAATAAATTTATTATTATTATTATGCTAATTTTATTCGACAAATGTGTTTTTGAGTCCATAACTTAATATTTCTAGATCTTAAAAAAGCTTTCATAAAATGATTTCGATTTAAACGCAGGCGGCAACGATAATCAATTACCGAGTAACGAGAAGTTATGAAATTTTGAATGTTAATTTGGATATTAATTTATTGTGAACTTAAGCAAATGAGCTGATTATTAAAGGTCGGTAATGGGCCGGTGATTCAAGTTTTGGGTACTGTTGAAATTTTGTATTTGGCTCTAGATAATATTATTTTTCAACAACAATCTGCTGCTCTGAATTATTGATATGCAACTGTTGTTATTATGATTCTACCGCATTAAATTAACATAACCGTAATTCTGATTATATTTATTAATTGAGAAACACACCTATACCTTTTTTATACCTTAACTAAATGTTTTGTTTATTTAAGTGTAGAATAAAGATATTATCTAAAACTGAACCCCAATAAGTATTAATATCACCAGTTGGTATTATATAAGTTCTATTTCTTCGAGTTTATAGGAGAAAACACGTATCGACCTAGGCCAGATATGCTATTATAACGGGTATTCATATATCCTCCTATAATCTAGCGTCAAACCGCTCCGGGTTAATTAATGTGTCGGCTCACAGTGTTTATCTTTTGATTGAGCTGCTGTAGCGTGTGACGCGATCAGTAGAACGTGGGGATTGTCTATGTCTATTGCAAGATGGCCGACGGCATTGTTCCTAGTGTTATCAAGATATATTTTGATAAGAAATGGGTTACACTATGATCATCATAACAAACTATTTTACGTCCTATTTATTAGTGAACTCAGTTCTCACTTATAGGACCCTATTGACTTGTGTGGAAGCGTGGTTGGGTTAGGTTAGTTGTTAATCACTCTAGTGTTATAATGGGTTTTAGTGGAAGGGACCTGTGCCAATTAATGAGACATAAATACATAATCATGGTCTTAGCAGCCTTATGATAATGATGTGTTAATATCATAGTTTCAAATATCTCTAATACAAAGAAGCATTCATTGTCACTGCACACAAACGCAAGAGTATTGTGACTCAGAAAGGCATCGGGATTTCCACGCTTTCTAGACCTAATAAACTGACTGATGATGTGGGTGTTGGTATAACGTTTTATAAACAAAGAACAGTGTGACGCATATGAGAATGAAAACTTTTCAATCTTCATAATGATCATACTTATAGATATTGGTGATTTGGTATAATCACCACGCTCGCATCGATTTGGTATAATAGACGCCTTTGTGCTTGCATTAAGTTAGCCCTTTACACATAATAACGCCACCCAAGGCAAATATGTAGAGGTACTATTTTTAGAACGGAAAAAATATTTAATAGGTAATGAAATTGAATATCAAAATAATATTTAGGAATATTCGTTTTTAAATAATTACCACTTGGAAATCAAGGTTAGCCGTATTATGCTGGTACAAATTTGTTAAGTGGACCGTTCACACAAGCGTAGTTAATGCCACTTTGCACCAATTATAACGGCGCCAATCGCTAAACCAGTTGGAATGGAACGCATGACATGTGTGTCTCCTCTTTTTTGGTCAAGGCTAAGTTGTAAGATCATGCACGTGATGCTTCAGTAAACTACAGACTTGAATTAATGGCCGCTTAGTCTAAATTTCGATATTGCCAGCAGGCAAAAGTCCGCCTGCGACACAAGACGTTGCGGGTTCGATCACCGCCTCAGGACAAAAAAAAATACGATCTCTTCTTTTTCCTGAAATGATGGCTTTACAATGTTACCTCAGAATTTCTTAAGTTTTTAGAAACTCATTACAAATTAGCATTTGAATAGTAAAATCGATTAACACTCGTCTGCAGACAGCTCGTTAGGACGTACGAGTTGTTTTATTGTGCAAATCAGGAGCAATTAACATAACAAACAGAACGGTCAATTCGGGACAACAGTTTGTTGGGCGCAAGGTGGAAATGACAACAGTATTGTGTCGCTCCAGTATCTGTAGTCAACATTTAAAACTTATTTTCAATTTCATCATATTATTATTATAACAACCTTCAATACATCCCACTAATAGGCCCCGTGCCTATTAGTGGGATCTTCCCCATTACCAAATAGGTCTTGAGAAACTTGGTTTAAAAATACGGTTACTATATATTGTTATATATTGGTTGGTGAACGCAGTACAGTTTGGTACGGGTCAGATTCTACAAAAGATGCCTGCGTTCTGTAATGACCGTCTCCCTTAGTCCGTTTGACTATAGCCGCGGGTTGAGAAGGGATGGTACTATGCTTAGCCCAAGACCACACATAAAACATATTAAATTATCATAGACAAAAATGAGTCTCATAGAAATCTATCCCAACATAATGAGACGCTAGTTTTCACATCTCTTTTTAGCATCTTTATGATGTTAACATTGCAGTCTAGGATTTCTCGTAATTATCTTAACGAAGCAATACATTACATTCACCCTTTTATGAGCTAAAGCACTTTCGGTTTCCAGACTAGCTGATATTACAAAATCACTATTAAAAGGTAGCAAGAATCAATGCCAGTTTACTTACTGCATAATTCAGAACCCTACACTGTGCCCATAGACAGGAGTATGGAGTAACTTAGTAGCGTCCACACGTTCGAGCGGGACGCGGGTGTTCACTAGACCGTGCCTCTGCATCGACTTTCAAACGCACTCGAATGCTAAACCAATCCATGTGGGCAAGGAGTTTTCAATTGAATACTTGAATTTAAAGGCTATCATTAGAATATTTGTTTCTTTCATTCAACAAACAAAAGTTACAAATCAATGTATGTAGGTAATGTACAATGAATGAACTAAAAAACACTTTTCTTTACTTAAACTTTATTATGTAGGTTTATTTATGCATATTACGAGTAGGTACATAATATAATTGCATATACAGTTTATTAATATTTTTAGTTTCAAATTAAATCAAGGACATTATCAATACCTATTGGATTTGATTTTGAAAAAAATTATATTGTAGATAGCAAAAACCATCGTGATCTATTTCAAACTGAAACAAAAATTGGACTATTACCCAAACTATTTGTTGATGTAAATATCAACTTGTCACACCGAATAAAATTTCTAATTACTCACACACACAAAAATAGCTGTAACACTTGCCGAGAAAGTGTGGCTCGCACGTCTTGCAAGGAACAATAAAGTCCCCTTAACCGCATTAAATAATTACCAGGGAAATCGGTCTAGGATTCCATTACCCTGAGTGACGTCCCAAGAGAGGCGGCATCAGTGGGACGTCCAGCCCAGACCAAGTTATTGTAATGAGAGAGACGGATATTTATGCCTAGCCACGCTCCCCGCATAGCAATGAGACCGAATATTCAATAATGCTCGAAGATAATGTACAGGGAAAATCACGAATCTGTTTTCCCGTTCGCGATACGAATTTGGTGGTAACATTGTTGTCGAGAATGCTATATTAGTTATTCTTTTTCTTTTACTTTTGTTTATATTAATTTAAGAATACAACATCAGAATTATTATTCTACAGTCCATGTATTGTTTTACCGGTTCTACGATAGTTAACAGATTATTAACATGCGATACACAAGATTTATATCTAGATAGATACATAGATAATTAGAGAAGCAAATGACGGTAATTATAACCAAGTTGAATTTAAGTTACTCACGTGGGCAATTCTTTATAATTTGAAATACTCGTATCATAACAAGGCAAATGTTTCATCAAATTTTAAGTACTTTTAAATTTGCTTTCACACCTGTAAAATTAAAATGAATATATTATGTGTATCCAAATGTATCTGAAGCTTTGTGTTTTTGTTCGCAACATTATTTACTTTGAATACATTAGTGACAGGTGTTGATCTCGTATCCTTTTATTGGAAAGACCTATTCGTGTTTGTGAATACAAATCTTTCCGTAACGAAAAAGTATTTGTTCCGATCCCTAGTTTTATTCTTCTAACCTACAAATACCTTTATTTATTTGCACAACTGAGTTCTGCAAATAAATAAAGGTATGAATGGATTTTTTTGTGCTTTATATAAATTTTGTCATTACTTCAGATTTTGTCTTTCTGTATGGAATATAACAAATACTCCCGTTAATGACTCCTATCTAGCTAGTTTTAAGTAATTGTTCAAAACATTTGCCTGGTTACATTATTATACCAGTTATAATCTAATTAAAACTCTTCACAGCTTATCAGTAGTTTGTTTTCTCTTTTTAATTACTAGGAACTCAGAAGCAAAGGAGGCAAATCACCCTCTTAGACTCTTTGTAGAGCTTAATAACCTCTGAGTCTGCAAGGGGCTTTCAAACCCAATTGTTTGGTCTTGGAAGGAAAATTATTTTTCCTAGCAAGCCTTTGTTATAGTTTCTAAGTTGGAGAATTAAATACGAGCTGTTTATAAAACATAAAAATCAATTTATTCTTATTAAATTGGGAAGTAGGAGCTTAGTTAAGTAAAAGTATATTGAGTAAGCATAATTATGTTATTATAGTTATGGTGATAGATTGGCTTCATAATTCTTAAAGCTTATATACTAGATATCTGATAATGTAGGTACTTAATCCAACAAGAAGTACCCAGAACACGTGATATGAACACCAAGAATTACGAAATATTACGAGCTACTATAACTACTCGTTTCAATCTACCTTCAATTCATCGTTTGTTATCCTTGCTTATAGCATAGCTGAACTAGTTATATCCTTTGTCAAGCACACGTGTCGTACGAAAGCCTTTGAAATGTATCATCAGTCACTCGATGTGATTGTGTTTGACATATTTAACAGCACTAGGCTCAATCATCGGGTGTTACATTAAGTTTATAACATATAGCCATTCCCGATAAATATACTATTACTATCAAACACTGAGTGATATTTTCAAAACGGACCAGAGCGGTTCCTCAGATTAGCGCGTTCAAACAAACATATTCTTTAGCTTTTGTATTTTCACAATTCTAAATACAAAAACGTATTAAAATACCGTTGTTTCTTTCTCTTTGGTGATAGGTACGTACAATACTCAACTCACATACCATCATCGTTAAGTTTGATTGAAGATAATACAAAAACAGATCTACTTAAAGTAGAGCAACGTCATTTAGACAAACCAATCATTATAATGGCGCATGACTTCTATCATATAATAATATGTTCCAGTTGTTCACATTCTTGTACATTATCAATAAATTCTGAACAAATCCCGTTACTTAAATTACTGAGCAACCAACATAACAAAAGTACATGTAAGTGCAAGTACAGTTACTTATAGTTTACAAAAAGAGCCATCTCTTTTTTTTACATCAATTGTATTTCGTTACATATACAAACTATGAAATTCGACATTTATTTCGTTGATGTTAGAAAATTTAGTTTTTAGTTTTGAAATTAATAATCAAATATAACCAACATATCGTTAAAATAACAAAACCTAAGTTCTCTCTATCTCAAAACAAACACAAAGGTCGATCGAATGGAAGATAACTGTATTAAGCAAGCTGGAGATAATAGTCAGGTAATCAAGAGGAATCCATGTCTCTAGGGGCACTACTGGAGATAATGGACAGTATTGTGTAGCATCTCAAACGTTTCGCCTGTCTCAGTGCAGCTTCTGTTTCTGTTTCACTTTGATAAAATAAAAGTCTATATAACAAGAATAAAAAAATTCAATATCATATCAACCCATATTACCCAAAACTGGAATCGGATCTACTCGTACCAAAAAAACATTATAGGTCTTGAAATAAGTTGTGTCAACACTCTTAGGGATGAATTATATAAGACCGGGACGTGACCGTATATTACACCGTGTATGATCCGTGTCCCGTCCGGGCCGGTGTAATAGAAATTGGCCACGGTCACGGCACGCCCCGGACACGGCCCGGTCTAATATAATTCATCCCTAACCATGCGGTTTGATGATCGTAATAAGTGGAGACAGTACGCGCTTTCCTAGCTACACCACATTACAAATTCATCTGAAAAATAGTTGTGGTACATATATTATGTACATATATTGTATTTTTTTTTATTATTTTTGAATTTCCAGCGTTTATTCCTTAACTCCGCTATTTTAAAAATCAAACTGTTTATACTGGAAACAACATTTGTATTCCAACATTCCACATACCTTAGGTTTTAAATCTTAAAGCAAAGCCATGGAACGTTCACCGCATACATGAATTAAAACAATTATAACATCACAGATAAAACAAGACGATAATAAAAAGTTAAATGATTCCAAATAAAGAAACAATGCTTGCTTGTACTTCTCCGAAACACACAGCAAATAACAATGTTCACGCAAGAGCTGCATGCAAATTATATAACTGCAGTAATCGTTTACTGCGAACGTTACCATTATACAGTTTTAAACTATAAAAACTAGATAGGTTCACTCAACTCGAACAAACTAAGCATCGAATGGAATTTCCGATCGGTTTCTTCAAGGAAGTTTCATTAATTGGCATGGGGTTGGCAAACACTCAAAATAAATAGTGAGAGGGAGACTCGCTAAATATCTACACCGATAACATCTCGTTTAGTGACGGGGAATCATGGGGAGATAAACCAAGCCACTAATAAAAACCAAAAGTACTAGAGCCAGATTATTGGGAATCGTCTTATCGGCATCCTAGTCAGCCCCAAATTGAGTAAGCGAGAAATATGGGTGAACTTTCTTCCAAAGTATAAAAGATAATGAAGATTCCGATTAGATAAATGCGGTTAACCTTCGGATAACTTTTGGGCTAATGTTTATCGCCAATAACATTTAAGCTCCTTTCATAAAAGCTTATGGGCATGGTTTCAGTCAGATAGCCGGGGTCAATATTCCCATGATTTAACACATTATCGAGATCAAACGTTCCCTTTGCGAAATGCTTAACCGATCCCTTTGTTGAAACATAATCCAACTTTATTAGATTTTGAAACCAATGTTTGTTAAACGTTTTCAGCTAATAAAAGTAATATTAAGGGGCGAGACGCCGTCGAACGGGAGGAAATGAAAACGACGAGAGAATGAAATTGGAAAACTTGTTACAGAATTACTCCGAGATGAAAAAGAAAATAAATAAGGCTCAAGAAAGTTAGTGAGTGCTATGCATTTACCGAAGGGGTCGCCGAGAAAATGAAATACGGCCGAAGTTAATCAATTGCGAGATTAACGTTAGTCCGTTAATTGCTTCTTCCTTGATACAACAGTCGTAAAAAACAAATGAGTAAAGCAAACAACAGCGCCTGACTCACCTTTTACTCCAGTTTCCGATCTCAGCGTAGCGTCGGCCGTTAGTGCTTCCGCTCCTCCTCACTTCATTTCCTCTGGGCGTCTGCAGAGTGTTCCCGTTCGGTGTTAATATTCCGCTCGAGGCGGTGTTATTGTTGCGCTCCCGGTTTCTAGGGAAGGTCCCGGTCCCCGAGCGGAAGGTCGCCAGCTGAGGAGGCTCGCTTTCAGGCGCGAACTGTTGGAGTGGCAACGACACGTTTCCACTCCAACTCTTGCGATTCACCGCGAATGTTTTAAATGTCCCATTTGAAGGAGACACTCCGCAAAAACTGCTCCGATTGTGACTGTTCTTTATGAACGAGCCATTACTCAAAACTTGTGGCTTGATTGGCACCAAGGGAGATGCCTGATCAATGGACATCTTACTTCGATTGGTAACTTATCGATCTACCTACATTTTTTTCTGAAAAGGAGAAAAAGTCCTAGGTTAAGGAAGTGACGAAGGTCATCAATACAGTTGCTTTGACAATTATTTGGGACAACAATGTGAAAAGGCGATGAATGGCTTTTGTTAACAAAATCGTTGCAGTGTGGCATAGTATAATTGTATAAAGAGAAGGCCATCGCACAATGAACTTTAATTTAGGCTAATGGACTTACAAATTCCGCAGCATTAGAATCACCGAAACGTTTGAATTAAAACCAATTGACACATTTATACTCGCATCAATATTAACCTTGATAAAAATCAAACATACCTTAGATATTTTTATACATATTATCAATGAAGCAAAGGTAATATTAACTTTATATGTATATTGTTTAGGTTTATAAGCCCATATTACCTATATATCCTCGCAGTAACAAATACCTAATAGAAAAAAAAGTTTCTAAACTTGGGTAACCTTAGGTAATCATCTTGGAGCAACAAGCGCATCCTGCAGTAGGTACATATTAGACTTTTATAGAAGGTACTCTTAAAGGAAGCTCTTCATTAACAATTACCTTGACCTACTTGTATATAAAGGTAAAATTTGTTTACGTATAAAGTCGAAACCGCAATGATTCATATTTGGTTCCTTCAACGTGTTTCATTATCACTCGCTGAGTATTTCACAGTTTCGAAAGAATGCGTTAGCATGACCTCTTAAAATTGAACATGCTTATTCACAGGAAATTTTATACTTACTTAAAGTGTTCGCATCGTATTTTATTAGTTAAAACTTATATGGTAACGAGTAAAGAATAAAAGACAAACAAAGCTCAAATCAGATAATAGCTATCTACTCACAAAGGCAATAAATGGAGGTCTCAATTACAATATCAATTAAAAACGATAAAATAACAGGTAAACGATAACATCCAGGGATTTTAGTTGGATCATTTAAAATACAAAGTTAGGGGCATACATAATAATTGCCATTTTCGGCTACACTGGTAAACCGTGAATAATTGGCGCATAATTTAGTAGATGTTCGGTTATTTTTGTATCCTCAAGTGGTTTGTCAAATTGCCACAACCCATCTCTGACCTAATTGTCGCGGACATTGACGATTTGCAACTGCTTGCTGCTTGTTATATGTCCTTTGGTTATATAACTCTTTTGCAAGATGTTAATAATATATAGAAGATGAATTAACTCTGTTATGAATTAAATTGTTTTGTTTTAATTACGTATATAGGCAAGCAGCATTATTGTACGTGGCCACGCATTTATTTTAATAAGGTTAGCAAAGTAAGGCTTCCACCTTCAATGAAGCGTGCTAAAACCAGTGTTCAATTTAAGGAGGCTTGCCATTATTAGGCTTCTTATTTCGCATGATATTATAAAACACTGTTTTCATATACATAGAATATTATAATCTATAGTAAAATAATGCCTGTTACATTTTTTAATTATATTATTATACCTGTTATATTCAATCGATCCAAATTCAGACGAAAACTGGTCCACAAATTCAGGACGACGGACGACACAGTAATTATTGCAAGACAGGATGGTATGTACTTATGTTAAACTTTTTTATGGATTGTAGTGGTTTGAAATCATCTTTAATCACTATGACTACGTTGCAAAGAAATGGCCTCCTCAATCTTATGTGTTTAACGCATGTTTAATGTTACGTTAGACTATTACTTAGTTATGACGATCTTTCATATAAATGAATCTAGAATATTTAGACATCGTATTTGAGGTTTGCCGTGACGTTTTTGTTTATTTAGGTTACAAGAGAAGTAACATATCAGTAGGTAAGTAACTATACATTACAATTTGTATTCATTGTTATTCATTGCTTACTTAATTACAGACCGCCACATCTTGCTCAAATTACTTCTTGTAATATTTTATTTATATCCATATGATCCATTGAGTCGCATTTATTATTATCTAATTGATGTAAGTTGTTTATTTTTAATGCCTCGGTAATACTAATAGCTCTAATAGTTCCGAGCTGGATCAATAACTTTGCATTCGGTGGTAGTAAAAGCGTGAAATACAGCGGAAGAGATTATACAACGATCATTAGATATGGTCCATTCTGTATACCGCTGGTTAGTCACAACTGTTTTGCAACTGTCTGCGTTTGTTTACTTTGAGATAGCCGAGTGTATGATTCTAAAATATTACTTGAAGCGAAATTCCAAGAAGATACACGAAGTCGATGTATCAATCAATTTGTTTCTATTTTTGTTTTTTTTATAAACTGTAAAACATCAAGAGTTTCACATTTTTTACAGTTTAGATTTGAAATGTATTTAAAAAGCTTTAAATCCGCGGCTTTGTGTTTAATCTATGAAAAAAATTAAGTAATGTAATGTTAATTAAATTTAACAATGTTATGTCAAGTTATTTAGAATGGCCTTCTTATGATCTAAAATAAATGACTAATACGAGTAATAAGGTAAACATAGTTAAAAGCCCCAAAGTTTATGCATGAACGAATAATAAACATCATCATCACAAACTTTCGCGTTCATATTTTTGTAAGAATGATATCTAAATCTAACACAGAGAGTATTTATCTTTCGGACGTAGGTAAACGACCTACCGTAAAACACTCCAACATTGCCACCGAGGGTAATTTTGCCCGAAGACCAATTTTTAAGCAAAACTTTTAATAGCAAAAAATATCTGAATACTATGGTAACATTTACTGACTTTGGTAGAAAATAGGTTTTGTGTTTAGCACCACTGTCTATTGGATGTAACGCTAACGTCACTCAGTAACTTGTTGGAACTCGTCAAAGACAGAGTGTATTTTTGCGGGCAAATTTTGGTGAAAATTCAAAAGTGGATTGTGCGTGATGAAGAAAACACAGATGAGTTTAATTTATATTATGTTGTACAAAAAACTTAAGGTATTATTATACCGTTATTGTCACTGATGCAGCTCTTGTATAACTAAAGTTATAAAGGTGGGCAAAGTTATCTAGTATTTTTGCGATCTACTATTGACAACATTGCCCGCAGTCAAAATAAGCTTAGGGTTGACACATCCGAGTTTTTTTTTTTTTTGCTAATTATTATTATCTTGATTATTTAGATAATTTATTTTTATTATTTCTTAAAAGCAAGAACAAATCTCGAATTCGTCAAAGAAAGTCAAGACGAAAGATTGGAACCAGAATGTATTAAAAATAACACGGAATAAATGTTAATACTTGCATGTGAATCTGTTGAATCAAACATGTTACTTGAAAGTTTTTTAAATAATTCAATAGAAGATAATCTTGTTTTTTTATTAACATAAAAAGAAATAAAAAGTCAAGAACAGTTTACTGAGATGTACCAACCCTATCACTTTACTAAAGGCGAAAAGCGAATTGTATGGAAAATGCTAACAAGGTCAGGGTAATTTTGCCCAACTAGCCTAACATGGATTTTGGTAGGAAACCTGTCATGGATTCGCTTTAGTTTTAAAGTAATGGCCAGTTTTGGTCATAATTCTTCTACAGGTTTTGCTGTCAGCTGATTAGAGGCCGGAGAGGAGATATTTGCGTCAAAAATCAACGTGGGCAATGTTGGCAATAAGTCGAGATAACATTGCCCGCCTTTAAAAATAATAAAATACTTGATTTAATATTGACGAATAACAAAATCTAATAAAATAATACATGCAAAATATCCTATAGTTGCAGATGCGAATAGAAAATACTTGTGTCCCCATACAAAAAAATAACAAAAATTGTAATTATTCGAAAAATGTGGGCAATGTTGGAGTGTTTTACGGTACACTTACAGTTTATAAAGAACAAAATCTTTACATACCTAATACATATACAGTATGTATCGTACCTTTTATTTGAACAAGCAACAATGTACCTACCAAAAACAATAATGTACCAAAAATGTTGATGTTATTACAAATAAGTAATTATAACGGGTTTTGTGATGATAATGCTATCATCTGTCAGAAAGGTGTAAATGAGCAGGTGGACACTGACCGTTACAAGTTAATGTAGGTAAGGTGTTGTGCTACCAAGTTTTTTATGAAATTTTCGATAAAAAAACATCGACGCATAAGGATTTCTTAAAATTTTTCGACTTGCAGATCACATCATACACAGAAAAGGCATAAGGCCATCTTTACTAATTATAAAGCTGAAGAGTTTGGTTATTTGTAAGCGCAAATCTTTGGAACTCCTTTCTGTGTTGGATAGTACATTGGCTTTATGATGATGTTCATGAATGACGCTGGTATATATGTCTCTACATAGTAGGTATATACTCAACAAATTAGCTATAGAAAGAGATAGATCTGGTTATCTGGCATACCAACATATTGTTGAAATACCAGAGTTAACTGCAACATTCATGTCATGCCTTGAGAATGTCAATAGACAACTGAACCGTACGTAAATCGGAATGTTGAGTGATTAGCTATAGGCACTCTATTAAAAGTAACTCGTCTCTGCTATTACGTCTAAGTTCATAATCCTAGTGCCATGACTCTGGTCTTAACTTTACGTTGCATTTAATCAAAAAGCAGCTTTACCCCAAGTCGCTCACTTAAGGTATACTAAATATGTTCTCTTCCTGGTTCTAAGCTAACTCCCCACCAATTTTCAGCCAAATCGATTTAGCCATTCTTGTGTTATAAATAAAGATAACTACAAGTAAAAATATAGGTAAGTCGTTATCCGGCAATATTATGTAAAGGCCATGAACGATGCTGGTGTATTTAAAAACCGAATTAAACAAAGCATTACTTTAAGACTAGAATATTAATTTAAGCAGGCAAGAGCAGGTAGGTCCGTAATAAGGGGCCTTGACTGAGCTTGTGGGAGTTTTGAAAGGCAACGGCTTGCTCATGAGTCTAACAACCTGTGAAAACCAAACTAATATAGCTAGAGTAATGTTTGATACAGTTATGGTAGTGTGTTGCTGAACGTGTTATAAATATCTTCTATAGGGATAAGAGGCCGAGTTACTATGATAACAACATCATTATCGTCTTTTGTAGATTATTTTACACCTTAAATATAATAGCGGTAGCTAATTTTATAATTTTTTTAAAAGTTACTTACTAAACACAATGTAAACTTAGCTTGTTAAACTATTTATTTATAGCAAAATCCCACACAAACAAAAATATGAACCGGTTCGTATTATTCAAAAGATTTATTCTGCTTTGCAAACAGCAGTAGATAAATGCATATATTGCGAGACTGCAGTAGATGCCACCCATTTAAAATATTTATGATATAACATGCACTACTACGGCTCCAGAGAAACCTTTGAGAACGTGACAACTATTTCAAGAGGCGAACACAAAAACAGCACTTTATCTAAGTGAAGGGTATCAAACTATGGCGGGCGGTAGGCTCATAACCGGGGCGATATGTATTCTGCTCACGCCGGCCGCAGGAAGGCAAAAGCCGCAATGTGTCTTGGGACTTCCGACTTGTGTTCGATATTTCTATTATTGACACTTTCCAACCTAAACGTTGTATATTGGAAACCGGAGCTATTTAGGAAATTGGAGAAAATTTGCTTGCTTTATTTATTGGGGTTACCCAGTTTTCGTAAGCGCTTTCCTTGAAATCTGTTCACGTGTCTATAATAGTTTATTCGGAATGATACCCTTGATACTGAGCCTCCCGAAACGCACTGGTACAACGCGTCACGCATGCCGAAGATTAGCGCACAAAAAACTAGCGCAAAGGCAACTTCAAGGCCAAAGTAGGGTGTTTTTGCCTTATCGCTATCTACAAGTTTTTGCTCAGTTTGTTAAACAGAATAACAATTCCTTGTATTCTAGCTATGATAAATTCCTGCAAATGTTATCATGATGAATCAGACTCTAGACTGGTAGCGTTTAATATAGTAGAGGATTGGTTCAATATAGATTTGGATAAAGGTTGAATCTGATAAGAGGCAGGTAAATGAGTTGCTGATTGTGATGCACCTCAGGTTGAACAAACAGGACCGGAGTTGACACAGGCAAACGATGCGGGTTTGTCAGCTACCTTAACGATAGTGGGTTTGAATACTGATGGATTAAATCTTGTTACACATGTCGAATTTGCATAACGGAAGGCATTTATCAATTTGAAACATAGTTACGTCATTACATTTGACAAACTCGTCAACGGTAATAACGTACTACGGATGTAATTGTGGTAGAAATCATGTAATACTTAAATACGTAAAATTATTATAGAGTTATAAATATTTAGTCAAAGAGTCTCTTGCTGATATTCTTTGTGTAGGTACATGGTACTAAAATAAAAACTTTCGTTTCGTTACAGGCTGTGAAAAATCCTATTATAAATTCCTGTATAATTTCAATGAACATAATTTCTATCTCCTAAAGATTAAAAAAAATATCAAAGTAAATTTTGAAGAAACATTTTACCTGGCTATAAAGGTCTAATTGGAATCGACGTGTGTGGTCCACGTTTCTACCATCTATTTCATAACGGCCGTATTGAAAGGTGCAAATCAAGCCTTGTTGCTAAATTTCTATCGCATAATCTGTGTAACATACGCTAGCCAACACAATTTTGAAATGCCAAATATATTACATTGCACTTCCTGGAAAATTATTAACTTATCAAGTGCTAACAGATATTATACAGCTTAAATGGACGCTAAATGCTTTTAGAAGGCAGTTCAGAATCAATATTCGCGAAGAGGGTGATGAAAATTTAATCAATCAAGAACAAAGCATTTTTCGTTAAGGATAATTCGGAACATCTCGACTAAATGGAGCATCGTTAATCAATGTACAAAAAGTTGACGCGGAAGGAGTTTAAAGAATGAGAAAAAATCTTTTATCATCCATTTAAGGGACGAGAACACTCTATTCATGCCAATCTTTGTTATTTGAAGACTGTTTGATCACTTTGATCCGTAACGTAAACATTTTTTGTTGAAAATTGACACGACGGTTTAAAAACTTTGTCCAGAAATGAAACTATAAAATCCTACAACACCAGATAGATCAAGTAGGATAAAACAATAAAATGTATCTCTGCGTGAGACCGATTGATTCCTTCATAGGGGTCGACCGATCAACCCTCCAAGTACTTTGCAGACATTAAAGTAAAACGTACCCTCATACAAGTAGGTCACTAAGCAGGGAACATGACGAATCGCCTCCATCACTCTCGAAGAAGATAAGACTTTACAGCCACTCAGAATTTCGAGAATTTAAGAAACATTTTTTCCTGTAGGAGTATTACTTTGGTAGCATTTTGTCTGAAGTAGATAAAAAAACTTTTGAATGTAATACTAAGGTTCAATAAAGAGTTCCTTAGATGGCTAATTTTATTCAGGGTTCTAAGAATTTTCGGAGCATCGTCTGGCATCGTATATATGAAAAGAACCGCTACTTGCAATATAAGGAGGTTGGAACAATGGACCTTATGTTTTCCGGAGCAACCTTAACCGTAAACATTAGCAAATGTTGTGCCGTATACGAAGGTAATTAAAAAGCTATGAAGACGAGACTCGATTGTCGGCAAGAAACGTAATGAGAAGAGCTATTAACTAGTGAAGTTAGAGAATAGGTTGCATGAGTGTTTTTGTTAGATACTACTTAATCATTAGCGCTTCGCCAATTCACAAAAACACTTAACAAACATTTAATAATAATACAAGCTGTAAACAAATTCTATCAAATCAAACAAATACTTACACAAAATAAGATAAATTATTGGTTTATCAAGCCATTTCTTTACATTATAATACCTTTGCTGATTTCAGAATCGGCAAAGCACTATTAAGATTACGTACGTCTCTGGTTAGATCACACCGTTCACCTTCATTTACCACCTTCACCTGATTACCTATACCCACGATCAAGCCCACACGAGCCGCGAAACCTGTAGTTTTTGTCTAGTAGCCGGGAATCTTGGGCCATTGCACCGCCGCCGAGGAATGCGCTCGATAGTTACGAAATAGCGTGCCTCGCGACGCAATTACAATAATCATTAGATGGTAGTTTTTTTTCCTTAAGAAGTATTTATTTTGTTTACTTGACTGAAATAAGACTTAGGATGATAAGGTGTTGTAGAAATTAGCATATTCTTTAATCAGTATCTTATTTTATTGTTTTTGAAAATATTCACACAATTGGTCAACGAATTAGCCTTGTTGGCACTCGGAGTAGAAATTTATGATTTTTATTATGTAAATGACTTTATGTATTTATTTGTAACTTTATATTTATAAAATAATGACACTGTTAAAGCATACCAATGCCAACTAATAAATAAAAACGAATTGAGATTAAATTTAACATGTAAGTATAGAAAAAAATAAAGGGCTTTTTGTATCCTGTATTTAGATTGATATTTTTGTTGCTATTTCATAACAGTTATCTTTACCAAGTAGAAATTGTTATAGTCATACAAAACAACAAGCCGTTTCATAAACTGAAAGGCTCTTAACATTAACAGTCTCGTCTTGATATTTGCGGAGCAGTTGCAGACTAAAAGCTAGTCTTATGGATGTTGTAATAAATTGAGCGTAACTCTGTCCTCTTCCTGCATCGGAATTAACTGGTCATTTCAAAGCGTCTTGCGAAACTATCAGCACAAAATCTATAGAATAGCACAGCTTCACAACACGTGCGAAAAGGAGGCCAATTGCGTAATACCAGAGTTATCGCAGATTGTTGCCCTCAGTTATGGCGTTCACTTACAGCCAGTTTTGTCTGACCGGTAATACTTGTATCTGCTCAGTGGAAGTACAAATCAATATGGAGAAAGAAACCAGAAAGCATGTTAAACCGACGTCATGTTTCCCTTGACTAAAGCTAAGATCTCAATCCTGCTGAAGGGCAAACATTGCAAATATTTTTGATACAGAATAAAATATAACAAATAGAAGTGGTGTAAAATATAGCTATAACTAGTTTCTATATTTGACAGAATAACGTATTATACACTACGTTTCGACTACAAATCAAGATAAATCTTTATTTAGAGAAGTGACAGAGATCATTAACTCCGCTATACCTAAATGTTTGAGTAATTCCCGTTGAAATTAAATAAATAGTGTACCAAATCCACAATGTTTTAATGTAAAAGGAAATTAATTTATTAGTCTTTTCATTACAACTAATAGGACCTAATTAAATGTAAAGTTTCCGTGGATCAACTTCAACATTCTTCTGCGAATATCTATGCATGTTACAGTACAGTGCGAAAGAGGCCTGGTATTTTGATAGCATTGTTTCCACAGTTATCTGCTTGGAATTTACTTGATTTTAATACAAGTATTATAAGGATAACAGTTATAAATCATCGTATTGGAATTTGGAATGCTAATTTGTACCTACTGGCTTTTATTAATTACGTTTTCATTGAATCTTACATCATTCATTATATTATTATGTTTAATATTGTTAATAAGTTGCTAAATCTGTTGTTACTGAGCTCTTAATTCATAATAATCTAATTTCATCAACGTTTTACTTTATTTTCATTATCTTCTACAATTTGACGTTAGACACAAATCCATAATATGTTTTTCTTCATTGTAAATCATTATTACATCATATTCATGGTGCCTTGCTATAAATTTTGTTATTTCATTGGCCATTTGTAGCGAGTCGAATGCATTTGAAACGCACGGCCCGTCTGGTTTATCACTTGGTTGATTTGTGGGCCTAGCTGGTTACGAAATATTATCAGATAATATCGCAATTATCAGCTGGATAGAAATATGTCATTGAAATAATCCGTCGTTTTCTAAGATAGGTACTTAATGAAATGCCTAAATACTTCATACCTTGATGAAACTTAACACTTTTGATGTTATGTTGTGTTTTAAGATCTAAGACCGACGTTATTTCCTCTTATTTTATCGGAATATAAACTCAATGTTAACTGGGATGAAATGAGGTTAATAATAAAATATAATATGAACGTGTAAAGTCCTTAATTCGATAGATTAAAACATACCTACATTAAATAAATAATAGTTAACAGACGCGATTAGAAAACAAATAGCTTAATCTGACATTCGATGAAAAAATTGCAAATAATAAGAGGGAAGGCCAATGTCAACGACCGACACCCTAGAGGAGCAAGTCGGTTAACAATGGAACCCAAAAAAAGGGTCTTGCACCATTATGGGTCCAAATTACCGCTTCAATGGTCAACCGAATATTCTGTACCAAAAACGAATAGACATGGCACGCGCTGTTTTAACGATCATTCGAAAAAACTGGTTTACCGAATTTTACTGTCATGTCATAATCAGATCATTGATCCAGCCGTTTAATGCAAAAAATTGATTTACAAAATGAGACTGAAGCTAGGTACCGGTATTTTGAATTGACTTTTATTTGAACGACTTGGTGGCTTGATCTTGATTCTTGATAATGTTATGGTTATGGCTGAAATGAATGAATAATACAATAAAGGTACCTAAAATCAAATTTGTCCCATATTAAGCGCGCCTCCACACGAGGGTTTGGTTAACTAGAGGCTGGGGAGGAGCGATCAATTTCAAGGGCCCCTTCGTCTTATTCAAATCCCTTCTTTGTCTTTGCATTTCATACAGTCGGTGATTCACAAAAAAAGCTAAGCTTGTGGGGACTTGTTGCGATCGATTTATTCTTGTTTTTAAATAGAGAGCCGGTTGTTTGTATACAACTTGTTTAAATTGCAAGAATATAATATGTTTTGTAGCATATCTAGGTAGGTATGACTAGATTTATAAAATTAGATAGGTAAGTGCCTACATGTGTATATTCTTGTTGATACTTACATCAGTTTAAAATGATAGTATATTTCAAATTGTAACAAGAATCTAAGTAAGTATATAATAATCCAATAACTATATTATCTAAATACAGATCTGCTTAGGTTTTTATAACTATTTTATGAGTTAAAAGCCAAATGCAAGCTTAAAAATTTACAAATACACCAAATATTAAAGGAAAGTTCATTATGCGCTAGTAAATGCCTGATAAATTACACAATAAAGGTACTTTACTAAAAGTAAAACAATCTTTAGCACATATTACTTCTAAATATACGTAAGTTGTTGTCCCAAATAAGTATTATATAGGTAGTATTATGATTAATGCATACAATGTGTTATGAAGATAAGAGTTATCAGCTATCGATAAAGCAACTGTGTTGGTAATACACCAAACAATACTAAATACATACAAAAAACATAAATTAAAATAAATTAAACCCAAAAAAATACTTACACACTACACAAAACAAAACACAACTGCCACTTAACCAAAAACACTACAGCAAAACAAAATAGTAAGCACAAAACAAATTGCAAGGTAACATTTACCGAGCTCGCAATTTCGGAGGGCACTTCACAATAATTCGACCACGATATCAAATTTTCGCGTGAAATTTGATATGTGAACGAAACGAAACGGTGGAAACTGAGGAGCAACGCTCGCGTCGGCGACCGGCTAACAACTGACGTGACTCGTGAGCCGGCCTTCGCGCTCGCTGCAGTACGCATGCTCGATGCGGTCCCTTCATTTCCATACCACATTCATCCAGAAACCTTTGACTTCCTCAAAAAACTATAAAATATGTAATAAGTTCATAAGATATTTTTATCAGAAATCTAGCACAAGTAACACAAGCTTCGAGCTTATACACGGGGCTAGATGTTGCTGTGTGAATTGTTCAGAGATATTTATTTATTATATTTTATTTTGCATGTTATGCCACCCGCCTTTTTGTACTTGTATTTTGTGTTCCACCAAAGATTGCGTGTAAGAAATCGCTTTTAGTTTAAGACCGTCCACACTTTACTTTTTGAAATGTACTTTTTTTTTGTTTTTCTTGTGCGCAATAAAGTTTTTATATTGAATTGTATTGTAATACCTAAAATAGACTAAAATATGCAATAATATGGACTCGATATTACAAGCCGACATATTGTATCGTTTGTCTCCATTTCAAGCTGAATTTGATTTGCACCTGGCTGGCAATGATAAGAAGATTAGAGTCGCAGACGGGTCGTTATTATTATATTCACAACTCTTTTTTTTATGATTGTATTATGATTAATTTAACATTTATGTACTCACTAGATATATGAGAATAAGACGATTTGTTTTGTATGTCTAAATCAGGGTTGTTGCTGATGCAGGTTTTTGACACATCAGCGGATGCAGATGCTGATGCTGATTTTTGATCTTGACATCAGCGGATGCTGATGCTGATGCTGATTTTGGCCAAGTGCGTGTCTGATCAAGTTTTCCTCCATTCATCATCGAAACGGAGTCTTGATAAATTATGCCGTGTAGAGTTCCGTCCCCAAAGAGTGCCAACGGGGCCCTATTATTAAGCATCCGCTGTCTGTCTTTCTTTAGTTGATTGTAATTTTCTTTTTTAATTTAAAGTTTGTATTAAATTTAAAAAAAAGTGTCCAAGTGCGAGTCTGACTCGCCCATGTAGGCTTCCGCAGCAATTGTTTATATGAAGTATTTTATGAAGTTTTATAAAAAAAAATTCGACATTATTTTAGCTTAATCATCCTCTTATTTTAAAAGTTAGAGGGGGGAGGGACACTCATTCCACTTTGGAAGAGTCTCTCGGCCAAATTATTTAGTTTAGAAATAAATGCTGTTAGAAACCTTAATATTATTTTGTAAGACCTAGAAGATTCATAGATATCCCACACGTATGGGTTCGATGAAATTTTATTTTTAAAGTTTCGGTTCTAAGTATGGGGACCCCTGAATGTAATTATTTTTTATCTATTGTTTTATGAAATCTTAGCGCGGTTCACGGAATAGGTAACGTCTGGTTATTAAATTTCAGATTTATAGCTCTTATAGTTTCGGAGAAAATGGCTGTGACATATGGACGCACGGACGGACGGGTGGACGGACATGACGAATCTTTAATGTAGCCAAAATGGCAAAAACGGAACCCTAAAATGTTAATTAACATTGAATCAATCTAATCTATTGAACCTACATGAAAAATGTGGTTTCACTAGTGGGTTGGTATTTAATGAAATAAAACATTGTTTATAATATTGCACTACAACTGACGACTTATTTTAAATACACGGACGAGCACACAAACCTGTATTTTATCTCTACGCAATGTGTAGTGCAACGAATAAACAGGTTTGTGCTTGTTTACCTAATTTGTACAAAAATGCGCGTTAAGCCCGACCGTTTCGGACAAGTTGCGACTCGAACATCAGCATCGTAAATCAGCATCGATCGATGCGGATGCGGATGCTGATGCTGATGTCTAATTTAATGCTGATCATCAGCGGATGCTGATGCTGATGCTGATATCAGCAACAACCCTGGTCTAAATGTGTATTAGAAGTAAACCATATATTTTAATTATACTTTGTAACAATCTATGTATCTAATAGTATTCCTCTTTGTTTAGATGTTTGTTATTTTGATTCCTCTAATGTTTATTATTCGCACAATCAACCTTGCATGTATTGTTTTGATGTATGTATGAAGTTCCGCCTTACGAAATAAAATCGTGATATCCGCTATACTATTCCTTATTAATATTTCTTGAACACTTTCACTGCTGTGCTGTGACACATGTGGGCTGATATTATGAAAGCGAGTCTACAAAACAACACAATAGACTTCTGACCCCTAGGTTATTCATTGTTACTTCAAACGATTACAAAAATTCTACCTAAATAAATTTGTTCTCTTGTATGTTTTATTTTATTAATGATAATATTTTAATAGTGAAACTTATGTTTAAACATAAGTTCCTTTACAGCAGATATGAAAGTACATACCTACCTTCATATTTATAATTTATCTTTAGAAATCAAGTTGTGTGTTTTGTTAACTTTTGAAATCAAGAATCAACAATAAGATAAGTGTGTGAACTTAAAATTGAAAGCGTTGACATTGAACCACATTGTTAACTCTTACATTACATGGTCAATTCTATTTACAATTGTGTATACAATGTCTTTACTAAGATAATGTAAATAAAATTACTGGGTTTACGTGAGCTTCTTTGCATTTCTGTTCACGTGACGTCATAATTAATATTTTATACGTAAAATACGTAATCTACAAAAATCGCAAATCTGTCCAGGCGTCTTTAAGTAATCGGTGAACATCTGAACATAAAAGATTCCGAAAAATCAGAACCACTTCCTTTTTATAAGTAAGTTTAATATTATGAATAACCAAACATCAACCATATGTATGATTGAGGCCTATTCAAATACAAATATATTACTGTAAGTAGAATAGTCAAATAAAACTCCTAAACAGTCATGTAAATAAAAAACGCTATCATCGAGACACTGAGTATTTCAAAACAACGTTTGAGTTCAATATTTGTTTGCAAACAAGTTCATATACCTACATGAGTTTGTATAGACTCATAGTTGTATTGAACTGTAACATGAAACTTGTGATTGTGTTTGCTTCGATTGGTGGTTTTATCGATGTTGCTACTCGTACTACTGTCGTATCAAGTTACGTTGTCTGAAAGTAGTCTGCTATTTATTTAATGATTCTGACTTCTTTTCTTAATCCGAGACGTGGCAGACCAGACTAGGTCTTAAGTCTTAAGTTTCGTGTTGGAGTTTAAACAGGAGAAGTTTGGTGCAAATTTCCAGTTTGTCACAAATACCTTCCCAAAAATTTTAGCCAGCTCTAAGATTTTGATGTTATAAGTTATTTAGTACCTACATCATCTCTTACGTTTTGTAGTTGTTTCTAGATATATTTCTCTAGATATCCTTTTACAAAGATTCTGCTGACTTTAGAAACCTACAATTTTAAATTTGTATGTTCATTAATTTTCAAATTAATATCCTTCGAATCCTAATCGAATATCACACACGTTTTAATTTATTTTATTATAAAAAGAACAGACATCGTATCACAATTTAGGTTAATTGAACAAAAAAACATTAAGCTTACAATTAGTAAGTCTAGACCGGTTTTCGCGTGACATTTCATAGTCGGCCAAGCATGACAATGATAGTAGGTATAAGAGTTCGGTGTCTATTCTTTATAAAAACATGTGAACTGTAGATTGAAAAAATGTGCACAAACTATGTTAACTTTTTATTCCATAAAATGTTGAGGTATTCATATTTAGAGATCATAAGAAATCATTATTAAATGAATATTGAATTCCTTTTTTAATACATGAAGGGACTATTCGGGACACCAAATTTGATGGCACATAATTATTCAGCCGTCAGAATATTCATTCACTATAAAAAGATAACATATACCTACATCGTTTTGAAGAGAATACCTAATATTTCCTCCAAAATGTTTGGTTTTATCTCGACACGATAAAAATATAAAATAGTTTGAATAATTCTGCTTTGCTTAAAGGCTAACTGTATCTACAAGCAAGTGAAGATCAGTTAGAATGCAAGAAATATATCGTAATATTTGTTGAAGCATAAACATTTAATTGCTTGACTACTTACTTAACAACTCTTGATAATAATATTTCTCAATAATGAATAAAAAAACTATTAATTAGAATTACTGTAGCTAATTTATACAATTTAACTATACAGATACATTTTTTTTGTTTTTAATTATTTTATTTCCTCTTATCACAAACATTTTCTTACAAAAAAATAATAGTTAGCCTCGGCAATCTTAATGATCATAAATAACTTTATATTACGCCTTAGAAATATTGGTTTGTTTAAGAACACATATAAAATTCAATTTAATAAAAGAAACACCTCATTATGGTGTTATAGCAGCTTCTTAATCGACATACATTCTCACAGTATTATAATCTAAATCTATTGACATCTTTTAACAGTTTTATATATGTATTATGTTGTCGTCTTGTCTTGTCTACTTTCGACACCCGTTTGTCTCATTTAGATGCAGACGCTAATTTCCATAATGAGCGGATAGCTCTCATAATCACAATATACGCGGCAATAACCACAGCCTCAGTAATTAATTGTGACGTCATGGCTTATCTAATAACTGTCAGTAATTTGCTACTAACTCATTCATGAATCCTCGAGGTAGATCAATATTAATGCTGTTGCATAGTTAGAATAATGGTTCTTTAGAGATACAAGATTGCTAGTATATAAATAAATATGTTATATAATATTAACATTGGTCTAGCAATCTAGTACTATAATAATATGCAAGCAGCAAAGCAGACAATAGGTAATGTTCAGAATGACATATAACCTTAAATAAGAAAATACCTACAAGTCTACAAAATATGCATCAATTCATTGAATATCAAAGTAATGACAATAATGCCAAATCAAAACTTCAAGTTCTATATTTTACTAAGCTAATAAACTAAAAAAAGTAGAAATGTTATCTTTATATTACTTTATTCTATTTATAATAAAGTTTATTACTTGTTTATAAGTTTTATCTGAGTCTATATCATGCTTCTAAAATCCGACCCGATTTAGTGCTGTTTTTATATCTTCTACATTGCCAGCTACAAAAAAGTTTTCCTCTCAAAATGTTACTGGCAACTCTAGTTTGCGAAGTGGGCCAATTCAGCACGATTTATAGCATGGTCTGTCGCCTCCGTTTATGGTTTTACAACATATTTATGGTTTTATGACATAATGGTATGGTTATCATAATTCTCATGGGATAAATTGATGACACCATTCCCCTTTCGTCTATTAAAATTGTAATGTCGGGTCATTATGTCAAGGTTTTATGATCAAACGTAAATACAGTATTAGCATTGTAGTAAAAAAATATGTTTTGAAAGGGACATTTGTGTTAAAGTAAAATGTGCCAAAATGTCCACTATTGAAATTAACTTACGAAAATTTTTGAGAGTGAAATACATTCCTGAAGCCGAACATTGCCGTGCGGTGCTGATGTAAGAATAGTAAGTGCCATATGTCTCTGTGAGAGTCGATAATTTAGGCTGCTGCAGAAAACGGACAGCAGTGACCTTTTGTGTACTAATTGTGTTATTGGGACACGTGTAAAACAAAAACACGTCCCTAGTAGTGGGTTCTTATTTTATAAGATAATACATTTGCAATGTGCGATATTAGCTTAAATATTATTTCAAATTATATGACTCAATACCTATATAAAATCTACTTGAACAACCGATAACACACCTTATTTGAGATGAGAACATGATCTAGAAGCTCCGATATGAAACTTAAATTTACGCGTATGTCGCGAAACAGAACACTCCTGAAAGTTATTATGAGTTTCAATAACTTTACTTGTACATACAAGAGTTGAAACAGAGCAGGAAGTAAATTTCCAAAGTTGTGATAACATGAGTTGCGTTTCTTAAACTTTTGAACTGATAAATTCAACGAAAAATATTATTACCTACTGCTTCTGCTGTTTTGCCCAACAATGTACGATTAACCAATTTTACTAACCATGTACTAAGGCGATCCGTGAAAAACGTCATAATTACTAACTAATAAATCAAGTTTATCAATATAATCAAGTTGGTTTAAGCATTAGCATTCCTATTTACGTTCACGCTGCTGGGACAAAGGAACTTCTCTCTTGAAGAGAATTACCTAAATTTACCACGCTGCACACATGCATTCATGGTTTCCTTACGATGTTTGCCTTCCCCGTTATATCACTTGTTGTTAAATCTTGAGTTTTGACAACGTAGAAAAGGCAAATAATCAATTCGAAACCACTCAGTCTTAAACTAAATACCAGGAACAATTGGGGTGGTACCTACTTCCTGCAAATTAACGAGGGTAATGGGGGTGGAATTATTTTTAAGTGGCGAGTGCGACCCACCGCCGGTGATTTAAACCTGGGGTCCATATTGATTAAATGGGTCAGGGTAATTATTTTGCTCAACTTTTCAAGGAAGTCCTTCATTAAAATTCTCAGAAACAAAACGTCCAGAGGTCCATAAATTATTTAATAGAATATGTTTCCTAGATTTTATTTGCGTTGTACTTACGATAAAGTTGAATAGAATGATCTTAAAATAATAAGAGAAATAATTTATTAGATGAGTACTAATGCAAAAACATTTTTAATTAAAAACATAACAGTCGATACGATTAATGATGAAAGTAAACTGACAAAAATGCTGTCCTATTTGAATTAATTGGTATAACTAAAACAAAATATTTCTCCTAGACTTTCTTAAGAGCAATTTCTACAATTCTCTTTATAAGGTTATCTCCAAAAGTTTCGAAGAAGAAACCGACAATTAAGGAGGCGACGAGCTCGATTGTGCCAACTGCGAGTAGTTCAAATTATATTAACAACCAGACAATACTCTCACAGATAACAAGCTTCTACTAGATAGAACAAAATACCAACATATTTATGCAAATCCTTAATCACAGAAACAACACCCTGAAAACCCGGAAAAAAATCTCTAGATTGTTATCGTATCAAACTTTTGTCCAGGAACGGGAAACGAACCCGCAACCTCTCGCAACGGATTTTATTTACGAGCTACGCCTAAATAAAGATTGTCAAATATGCCACTTAATAACTTTATTTTTTGTTTTTATTACATTATCATACTATAAAATAAAGTCAGGTGAAGAAAATATAGTAAGAAATTAATTTATAGAGGTTGTATTGATCAGAGGCCATTCTATTTATTTTATTTAGGTGTTCCATACAACAGTAGCCCGTCTAGAATATTCACTTAGGCAATGGGAACTTTGCAACGGCTCTTTTGTACTCGAGAGTGATTTCATTAGCAAAGTAGGTCTGGTCCTACGAGTATATTGTTGATTAAGTACTGTATTTTTGTTATCTCATGTAAATTAAATTGAATTAAAATGAATTTCTGCATGAGAAATAAAAAAAATATTTTGGTAACAAGTTAGTTCGACGATACTTGCTGAATGACATACAAAATAACTCCAGTGTCAAACACTATAATTAATTAAAATTTCTACTAGAAACGTATAACTTTCTTAAATGTCTTAAATGTTGAATATTCAAAGATTTGCGTGTCTCTTCGTAAAAGTAATTAGTCATATTTCTGACAAATTGATACGTTTTATGCGTGTGTTATATATGCGTTCGTTAACAAATGAAATAATTTGCGAGCTCATTAGACACTTATCACAGTCATCACTTACCACAATAGTATTAAATGAACATTTTCTTCCCAAGAGTACAATTACCTGAAAACAAATACATATCATTATTAATTACATTATTATAAAAACACAAAACAATTATTCATAGCTAAACATAGCCAACTCATAAATAGACTGATACTGATATGATGAATGTTTGACTACAGAGCTCCATAAGTAAGTAGCAATTACTGCAAGGTAGGTAGTTATAAGAAATAATTAACATAGACTAGTAATATTGTAATAATAATTAATATAGAAGAAATGTAATGTAAATACCTTCCATAAATAGGTACTTGTAATTGATTTTTTATTTAATAGACGATTTATTTATGATTTATTTCGATCTAAGTTTGTTGACGTGTCCATAATTATGCCGTTTCTTTGTGGAAATTAAAGCCTTGACTCTCGATATACCCCATGGTTCTCAGCAACACTTCACCTTTCTTAATTTTCGACGCAAGCGCCTGGAGTTTTTCTAACCGCAAGCTATCAAACGCAGTCGTGGTTTTTCACAAGGAGTGCTGCGAAATAAGACTGCAGGCTAGTTGAAGTTAATTTATGCATTATTAATTGAGGAAAAAGAGCAGAAAAATGTTTTGTAAACTTAGTTGTATATTTTAAAAATAATAGTCACCTTTATCCATCAGTCAAAATAGTTACAGGTTAACAATTATGTCTTACAAAGATTTCGCAGATCTATTCAGATTGATTTATTTAACGTATGACCTATAAATTTTATGTATAAGAATGATAAATTAATTGAAATAAAAATAGAAGTTCAGCGTCCATACAAATATTATCATAATCTCAAAAGGCTACTAATCTCCCAAGACTTTGTTCAAGCGTTCAGTAGTCAAAAGATTTCTTCCATATCCAAACTTTCCAGACGGGATTGTTACTTCAGGTAAAACAAGCTTCTATAGGCTGAAGTTGAAAGTTGAAAAATTATTTCTTGAGTCATTAAAGTTTAAGTCGCGTTTAATTAACGCAAGGGGCGTGAGGGTGGTCTCCGACGACGAAAAAATTCAAAGAAATTGTCGACTGTTTCTTTCATTTCGCTATAAACTGATGAAGCGGAATGAAGAAATGTTTTAATTTGAAGTTTCTTGTTGAGTCAACAGTCTCAGAGCACTTAGTTAATGAGAACTATTCAAATGAAATAAAAGGATTTATGGAAAAATAATTTATATTGCAGAAGACAATAATTTTCAAATATCTTCTTAACCGTAATTTTAATTTACCTACTCATTTATTTTTGATTAAGGCGTAGTATCCCAGTGGATGCTTAAAAGGTGGTAAAACATGGGAATAAAACGGGCAAAGCCGCGAGCCAAAGGGCGAAGGCGGGTCAGCTAGTTTTTTTATACTAAGTAGGTAAACAATAATTTAATGATAATGACAAGCATTCCAAAGCGAGTCACTAATATCACCGTATCTGTCACCCTTGATCTAGCAAATGCCGAGCGATCATCATTTGTTTGACGGAGGGCAAGAGGGGAAGAGACACCTAATTGAAACAAATATTTGCTGAGAAATGTTTTAGTCAGGGATCCGTAGTACATGGAAATCAAGTGATTACTAACAAGCTAATTTTTGGTGAGTAGCTTCGTTTCGATGAGACGTCCAAAGATATCCTATACCCAACTCTCGATTGTGGTAGCTAACAGAGATATCAAGGATTAAAAAAATCAAGGATGTAAAACCGGGATAACGGACCACGAAATTTGTAGGACAATATGTTATATCTCAAGATAATTATCTAAATTATATAAAAACATGTTTGTCCTACAAAACCTATGGTTTGATCAAAGAGTCCGCCATTTCCAAAATGTGTCGAAAACGAGGTCAATTTAAATGATTACTATGATTACTAACCAGCTGATTTTTTGTTGTATACTTAATTCATATTTATACAATCTAAGGGACATTATTGTCCGACAAATTTCGTGGTCCGTTATCCCGGTTTTACATCCTTGAATTTTTTAATCCTTGATATCTCTGTTAGCTACCACAATCGAGAGTTGGGTATAGGATATCTTTGGACGTCTCATCGAAACGAAGCTACTCACCAAAAATTAGCTTGTTAGTAATCACTTGATTTTCATGTACTACGGATCCCGGCCTATTTGGGTGAGCGTAAGAGAGCTCTTGTGTTATTTCGCCGGGTATATCTGTATATGTATTTTGAGCATCGATCTCATTGATTCTTGCCTAAATACTTAAACAAATAGCAAGCCAAAAAGCCAGCGGTTTTTTCATTCTCACAATTAGGTCACATCCAAAGTACTTTGGATCAAGAGTCCCACCTTTGTTGACAGTTTTGGAAAGGACTGCAAATTGAAAGGACAAGCTTTTAGAAAATGCCATTATCTGTTAATGGCTCAAGATGACGTCATTTTCAATAAGGATCTATAAAATAAAGTAGGTAACTAAAAGTTATAGATAATTTTTCTGTAGGTAAGGTAACATTATTTATTGTATTCCAATACCAAATTAGTATATTATGTATGATGCATTCTCGTTTATACCGTAAATTTTAAATTTTTTAAGATTTCAAATTAAAATTTCAGTAGAATAAAAAAGTGGGAATGCAGTTCTCTTTAAGTAGCTTAGTGTCTTACTGTCCATATTTGTAGCATAAATACCTACCTAATATTTCGTAAATTTATGCTAAAAATCTGATTATAAAATTACGTGTACTTACATTAAATAAATATTGTTTAAACGAGCAGCGTTATTCTAATAAAGCAATACTTGGAAAGTCAAATGCCAATTTGCAAATTGCTAGTTTGCTTAGGAATGCCAGGTCAAGTTTTGAATAGGATCGTTGGCAGAACTGGCTACAGACATACAGAGGGTTTGGAGTTTACAATAATTTGCAAATCTAACTTCTAGATTCTTTGTAGAACTAAACATACTGATAAAGAATATGCAGCATTAAAAGATTTAAAGTTATTTAAATAAGAACCAATATACTATATACTACTACAATATACTACTGTAATTATTTTGGAAATTTAACTCATTTTTCCTCATAATCATCACAGAATGACGTCGCAAATTGAGAAAACATTACCGATTCATGAATTCCTCGGACATAAGTCTGACGGCCTCAATGTCACCAATACTAAAATAAAGCCAAATATGGAACATTGCCATTTTTTCCTCAGCCCTTAATAAAACGCGTCAATAGGTACCAAAATAAGCGGGCCATTTGTTAGAGTCGGCGATATTGCGGGCCATGACAAAACTGCTCCATCCATTAACCCGACTTTCGTATTTACGGCCAATATAGCTTCAATATTGTTTGCTCTGACGCAATCCATGGATGCTAAGATTCCTTATTGAATTATGCAAGCCGAGGCTGAAGTTGAACGCGAAAGTTGTGCCAAAGGAGATAACATTTTGGGCCAAGCCAAGTCATTTTGATATCATAAATTTGTAACATGTTTGTAAAAGTTTCGAATTACGTAGTCATTTTGGTTTAAAGAACTTTATTATCCCAAAATAATTACACTTGATGAGATATAATTATATAATATTAAAATGGGTTGTACGAAATGGCTCACTGCTTATTACCTGCGATTTTGCGGTCACTAGGTATCTCAACATCCTTAGCCAAAAATAATGGCAGATCAAACTAATTTGGATTGCGAGAAAAACTCTGTCTGTCTCAGGCTTTCACGCAAATAACTGATACGATTTAAATAAAATTTCGTAATGAGATAGATTGAATACTGGGAAAATACACGGTAGGTACATTTTACAAATAATTATTTTGTCGATGAAGAATCTATTGCAACACGAGCTGTCGGAAAACTTGTACTAAATAAAACATACGGAACGCAATTTGGAAAACAAGGTACACCCTTGTCCGGTCTGTGGCCTCAGGCGCACTCAGCGAACTGACAGATTAATACATAACTACCTGGATAATTATTATTTTGATTGAACATTGGTTTAAGAGCCTTGTGACGTTACGAAGTTTTGCGAAATTGGATATTTTATGCACCACGTGACCGGCGCGTCACGCGAATTCTATGAAAAATACTAAATGATCTTGATACTTCGTCGATCTAAAACATACAAATATACTAATAATTATTTTAGATCTGTAGAAAATGGCATCGAATAAATTCCATTTTATTGAGTGGATTTTTTTTCAGTTTCATTCCGAAATAATTATTATATTAATGTTTTTATTTAATTGATAGGAGTTTATATATTTTCCTAAATTCAAAATGGTGGATATTTTTATTTCAATATTTGAATCAATTATGTTTTATCTTAATAATATCAATATTTATTTTAAATCTGATTGATTATTTGAAATCAATTAAGTAGGTACATAATTTTAAATTAAAACATTCATGATTAATAATTATATATATAAGAATAAAACTGAAAATAGTCTTATTGAAGTTAAATGTCCTCATTCATCTCATCTTATGGGCTCATTTTTAAACCGATTCTTCTGAAATTTGGTGTGTAGGTTTGTAATTAAATGTTTTTTTTTTGTCGAATGTTGGGACTTTATGTAAGTTCGAAAGTCTAAATTGAACGGACTAAATACAAATTCTAATTATAACAAAACAAATAAATTATATTACCTATATTTAAGTTGCTTGTTTTGTTAGATGGTATATTTGTGTTTGAATAAATAAAAGTTTCGTTAATGAAGGTTTTAATTATGTTTAGGTATTATTTTTGTAGTTTCGAACTTTATATTTATTTTTATATTTATTGGTATCCATTTATCTACATATGTCATACACAGATGTAGAATATCCATTTATCTACATATGTCATCTTGAATAATTCCCATTATATTTTTATTTTGATAAACTATTTATTTTTATTTTATTACGAACTTATTTGAAAATATTTCATTTATATATTAAAAAAAAAAACCAACCCGCACTTGGCCAGCGTGGTGAATTAAGGCCTAATCTATCTCGTCAAGAGAGAAGTCCCTATCCCAGCAGTGGGAACGTGAATAGGGGTGTTATTTTATATACAGGGCGTTCCAAAATTATGGGCCATGAAGGGGAAGTACCATATATATCGTTGATAGTGAATTTTGCTCAAAGAAGACTTCATTTTATTAAAAAAAAAGTAAGTAATTTAATTAATTAATTTACAAAAAAAATGTTTCATGTTTTTTATTTGATTAAAATAATTAATTTCACGTTGTTCCTTTCTTTTAAAATACTATGTTACTTAAGCAGAGTTATTATTTTTTAGCTATTCTTTCGATTGGTATCATAAAAAAAGAGTTTTTTTTTCTACATGTAAGTCGGTTCGATTCCCAGACAAAGCAAGTAATTTTTAGAAAATCTATGAATCCAGAATTACTAACTTTTAAAAATAAAATGAAGTCTTCTTTGAGCAAAATTCACTATCTACGATATTTAAGGTACTTCCCCTCCATGGCCCATAACTTTGGGACGCCCTGTATTTATTAGAAAGGTACAATTATTTAATGTTTACAATAAATAATATATTTATTAGAAAGGTACATTATTTATTGTTTACATATTGGATACTCGGTAAAAATAAGAACAAAAAATTACGGAATATTTTCTTTGTAATAAATATTATGGAAATCTATACTACAATTATCAAGCTGAGGAGATTGCTTGTTTATTTGTTTGAACGTGCTACTCAGGAACCGCGGGTCCGATTTAAAATATGATTTCAGTATTGGATAGTAAAATGATCGAAAAAGGCTATAAAACATAAACTAGTAAATAACGTAAAAACGCAAGCGCAGCTGTCGGCGGGTCGGCAAGTTAGTCATAATCTAAAAAAATCATAGGCATAATTACATTTAGTCGTTGGACGGTTTCACCAAAAAAAGTTGCCTTGTTGTTTTTTAATTAGGATAGATAACTTTAGATATGCAACCCACATCCTACAGCATAACCTCCAAATAAATAAGGTAAAACAAGATGACAATGATGTGGTACAATTCTTAGGCCAGCAACATTTGGTACAATTCTTAGGCCAGCAACAACAACAATTGACCGTTATCAATAAAAATAACAATTGATCGTTATCAACGGATCAACTTATGTCGGTCGTAGTATCGCAATAACACATACACGCACACTAACAGCGTTTTTACAGCAATTGACAGTCCCACACACTGACATTTTACGAAATATTTCTATATTTTATTCAAGAACAACCGACATAGGTCCGACCTCGACAAGCGCTCGCGCGGTACTAAATGGAAAAAGCCGGCTGAATGAAAAAACTACTAAATTATGGTAGTTTTATTTTATTCATAAAAAATTACCAAAACCGTTCTACAAATTAAAATTAATATCATAGTTTAAGCAAATGTTGATAAATATTTTGATATAAATATGACGTCCCATTGATTTAGAACTTCGGAGTTATTGAGGTTTGTTTCGAAGCATTTTCGGTCGATATTAAATTCGGTATATCTTTAGAATAAAAGCATTTAACGAAAATGTACTCTACTCTAAATGAAGAATAGGATATACGTAACATAATAAAAAATAGTTTGATCGCCCATATTCATTAGAATCTACAAATTAGAGCTGAGAAAACAGGTCTTCGAGCGTTTTTTACGAAACATGTATCCGGAGAATGATTATTACTCAATATATAAACAAGTTATCTAAAATGTTTCTTACTACTTTTGTAGAGGAGAAAACGAACTATTATAAAGATGTAATTGTAATATCAAACAACTAACGCAAACCATAGAATTAGGACGAGAAAACCGAACAATTTCGCGATTTCACGTAATAGGCCTCTTAAAATGGACTCCCGAAACCACTTTAGTATTTAACTAGCAATAATAGGGGAAAAAATCCAGTTTAATAATGTTTTACAATAATTTTCTTACTTGATATTTACGATCCCACTACTACACATAGACTTCTTTCTTGATGATGAGAGAGATTATGACTATGCTGGCCAAGTGCGAGTTGGCAATGTCACATGTTATTTTCAAACCCGTCAGAGTTCTCAGATCATGCCCGCTTCCTCACGATGTTTTGCCTTCACCGATAAATCACGTATAAACAGTGAGTATTTTGGTATACATGTAAACCCTGAAAATCTAAAGTAACTTCATACTGCACTATTAAGCCGGCCCATTACGCCTGAGGCGTTAAATAATAATAAATAAATATTTTTTTTTGCGTTTATAACATTTCAACCCAATCGAAACTTCTGTTCTCATTAGATATTTGATCTGGAGCGACCTTCGTTCCATTCTGTTAAATTCAATCGATTTCAAGCGAACGTTGCAAATTACCTTTAGATATTACGTTTCAATGTGAACATTTGCGCATAGAATTAGAAGGGAACGGTTGTTTTCATCCGACATCATTATCATTATCGTAAAAATCTACCGGCACTTAATGATTATCGAAGGATACTTTACAGATTTTACAGCCTTATTTAGTTCATTTTGATTAAGACAAATAAAATGTCGAATTCACATCAATACTGCATAATATAGTTGTGTGCAACTATGCAACAATCCTAATGAATTTAATAATCGCTTTATTATAGGTATTTTTCGGCTTTTAAATCTTCCCTGGACTACTACAAATGTTTCAAAACAAAACCAGCTAAATCATTCAGGCTGTTCCTGAGTTTTAGCGAGACTAACGAACAGCAATTATTCTTGAAAATGGTATTTATCAAAAGAAAAAAAATTAAAAAATAGTTGTTCATATAAAAATAGCCTGTCTACATGCCTCAAAGCACTCCAGTTATGCAAAGGCCTTAAAATTATGACTGTAAACTTCCCAGGAAATATAAAGTATACATTTACTAACCATAAACTGACACACGCACAAACACCGCATCCATAGCACAAACTCGCTACACCTACACTAAACTTAATATTTACCTACCCAGTACTAAATAATGCAAGCAATTTAAGCACGAGGGATCATAATGAAGTCGCCGTCGAGAATTCCTCGACAGGAATAATGCGGTAATATGCATATTGCATTATGTGACGACTGTAAGGCTGGTTACTGACCGACGTTACGAAGTGTAATGTAACATGCTACACGACAAGCATGTAGTCAGCACATAACACGTGGAAACCATCGAGCAAATAAATAGACGGTCGATTACGCGCTCTACTAAACGGTAGTTTCAAACCCATATGTGTACCTAATGTAACTTCTGGATACTGTTACACATCTATTATTTTCGCTGAAATTTTAACAGTTCTTTATTTCATTTATCTAAATCATTAAATAGTTTAAATATAATAAAAAGTTATAATAAAAAATATCTATCTATGTATGTATATTATATTAAGTATATCAGAAATCTAGCACCCGTAACACAAGCTTCGAGCTTACCACGGGGCTAGATGTCGCTGTGTAAAATTGTCCAGTAATATTTATATTTATTTACTTATATTTATAGTTTAGACATCATTAACAGAAGCGTTGTTTAGAGATGCCTAGGTTCCTGTTATACAGGCTCGGCTAGTCAGGAACCCATTTATTGAATTTAACTGTATATTTTATTAATGTCAAATAAATAAATGATTTATTGATGAATAACGATAGTCAGCAGATAGGAACACAGCTTTCAGCAGCAGTTCAACGCAGAGTTCAATCGAGCTTGTTACACAAATTCTATAACTCGGTGTAACATGTTTGTTGCATTCATTAAACCCCGTAACTTTGGTCAGTACCTAGCTTTATAGCGGAATGCCTGGACAGAAATAGCGAGGATACCTACTAGCCGGTGACTGCCCAGTTCGTTTTAGAAACAAAACAAACAGATTAGGCCATATGCGGTTTCCTCGCGAATAAGCGGGTTCCTTGACGTAATAGCATTATTAGCTGCTTTAATACGAGTAGATCTAATTTTCTGCATGTTGTTGGTGAGTTTATGAAACTTCCTTTAGTGTATTTGAAGTTGTGTTCAGTTATTTTCCATTATTGTTAGGTCAGAATAATGCAAAATAAATCAAGTATCTATTATTTGTTATTCTTGGAGAACAAAAACAACTAACCTTACAAAAAATTGTTAAGAGAAAAGCTCGATTTCATACATAAAGCTGTTGAACATGTTTTATCTCAAAAGCGGAGAGAAAAAGATAACTCAAGGCACAAATCTAAAATACAGCAGCATGGGTGATTTTTATCAGCAAAAAGCTATATTATCTTGATGACACATTCATACTTCCAATACCTGGATATAAAGCATTGTGTTTATGCAAGTTATCTTATACCCACATGGTATGGCGGACGTGGCGAAACTTTACACCTACAAGCCACCGGAATGGTTTCGAAAGTTTAGGCACAGATCGAGCTACCTAGGCAGTCCTGTAGTTCTGTAAAGATCAATACTATTGAAGGCAAAACAACAGATACTTTTTTTTAATTTAATTAATGTAAGTACTAACACTGTATGTTAATATAGTAATAACATGGTTCTCATGTAAGCGAATACATGTATTCTTAATGAGAATAAATAAATTTAAACCGTATACTTATCGAATCATTTTGTATTTTGTAAATAAATTAAATGGTACCCATTCAATGTTATCACTTAAAAATTTATGTTTGTTACCCATTCACGTAAAACTACTTAATAGGGGCTGGTTAAACTTTATTTAATATTGAAATATAGGCTTTATAACTGTAAAATTTATGTTATTCTGAAGAATCTGCTGTAAATGTGCTGTATGGTTGATTGGTTGATGATGATTATTATTTTGGGACTGTACCTTCATCGTTTCCTATCTAAGACCGGAGACGTAGTTATTCACGTCCAGTAAATAAACTAACAAGGGGTTCAAGAGGTCGCTTAGTTAAGTCGAGGAGTAGTCTAGCACCTAACACCTGCTTCCTAGAGCGCGGTTAATTGTCTAAATAATTGCATTGTATGACAGGAGTTTACGAAGCTGGGACGGAACAGAGTAAGCTTGACGTTTGAATGTTTGCTCGCATAAGCGCTTCTAACTAATGCTTTTGTATAGAGTTGTTTCTAAAGCTAAATTTGCAGAAACTTCACTTTTTTCTTTTCAGCCTCACAAGGATTATACCGTAATAATGATAACAGTTATCAGCCAATCGTGACAGTTTTCTCTCATTTAATATTTTCTTATCCATTCTTCTTTATGATACATATGTTTATATAAATATTATTATATATAATTTACCATTTTAGATGTCTTTGATATTACAATTTATTTTAATGCAATTTCAATTAATGTAATTGGTTTTGAACTTTGTTAATTAAGTAAATATTAATACTTTTTGTATAATACGAGAGGATTTTTTCGGATCAGCTTCCCCTCTTTATAGACATAATTTCTTTGAAACTCTGAGAAGTCAGTAAATGCACTGTGAACTTCTTGCCTCCGAGAAACTTTTAATAGAGTGGTGGGTAATAACGTTCCGTTTATCGCCTGCAGACCTTATTATTTAATACGAAATCGTTTTATCCTAGTGAAGAGGCGTTTAATATTGAGCTCTAGACTCTTGCAGTTATACGTATGTAGCTGTTTGGAAAACTAGTTATTATGAATATTCGGTTTGGTTTTATTTATTTATTGAAAACAAGTACAAATTTATCCAATATTATGCGTGTTGGATTCTGACAACCCATAATCACTATTTTGATTTGGTTTATGTACAATAAAGTGTATTGGATATATTTCTACTTACTCTTTTACAATTTATTCATTAATCATAAATGATAAAGTTTTACGATGACCTGATAGTCAATGTAATAAGTTGTAGGTATTCCTCGTTAGGTTAGGTACATTAAAATTTCGAAAAAATACAGTTCATCAGTTTATTAAAAATAGTACAAATAAACTGTCTTTAAAAGACAGATTATTTACTTTGCAAGAACCAGATTAAAAAAACGTATCTCCAGGCGACGTATAATGCTACATAATTATTATGAAAGCCATGGCTTATTACGGAGCAAAGATGCACGCAGTGAATAATGACCGCGTCTTCTATTACACAGCATCGTTCCAGTTACACGTTCATAATAAATCAAGTTAAACTATGGTCGACTGTTCGTTATAAAATTTCATACATAGTTGTTAACATCAATGTTAATTTGACTAGAAGTAGATGGAATTGTTTGAGTCTTAGCATTTACTGTTATTTGACGTTTGATAGGCTAGTATATTATCAATCACGTTTTACGTTTTAAAAAGAGAGAAAAAGCATTTATTTCTGTTTTATTATACTCTTCACGCGTTATTTCAACAAAGCGAAAGTAAAAAATTGCTCAGAATTGCTTAAAACTTCGAAAAAAAGATGTTGTCTGAAGCTTTATCTGATAAATTGATAGTATAGCCATTTAAGTTAAAAACTCGAAGTCAGAACCAAGAGGAAATTATGTCAATTATTCTGCACTCAATCAACATGAATGATCTTATTATACGACGGTAAACAGCCATCCATATTTAAAACGGCACTGCCAGATCAGGCGTATCGAGAAACTGTCTTATTTGTAGCGACGCACGCAATATAATTCTATACATTATTGCATAAACAGAGTTCTGATTTCCTGCATATAATTCAAGAGCTGGCACCAATTTGAGTAGGTATTTGAAGCAAGCTAAAACTTGTCCTATATTAACACCAACGTGAAACTAAAAACTGAAATTCAACCACATTCTAGTAGAAAATGCAATATCTATCAATCAAGTGGATCATGAAAATAATTGTCCGTAATAGGAGCTGTCAAAGTAATTCAAAGTAGATTTAAACGAATGGCCTCAATAACGGATGCAGTCAATTTATCTTACAAGTGGTCCTTCTTTTCTCTCATATCAATTTCTTCATTAGCCGACTTGGCAGCTATATTATGTAGATACATACATGATTTTCTTGACCAAATCATTTGAAAGCTTATAATTTCTTATATTAATCTATTTGACTAGTTTTCTTTTCGGGTCGTCAACCTTACATATTATAAATTACATTTTCAAGAATATTCTTTTTTTTTCTATAACGTTCTAAGGGGCAAATTATGTAGGTACTTACATTTAAAAGATGTACCTACATCTTTAAAACATTGAATCTCCTTATCTACTTGTATTTTAGCGATTCCCCTTTTGCACTTTTACATAGTTTATAAAGATGCAGTTTTCGTGTAAAACCAACTCTGTATTTACTGCCTAATGTGCCTGCAGTGCACACTGTGAATACCTAATGTTCTTTGTGATTGCTTTTTGTACCGTTTTTGGTCTGTCTGCTATGCTAATAACTAGTTTTTGTACAACTTTCAAGATATTATAATTATTTTCAATTATAGTACAGATTACAGATATACGAGAAAAATAAAAGCTCGCCATTATGATGATTATTTTAGACCATTTAATGAATAAAAGCCCTGTGTTCGTATTAACCAGGTATTTGAAAGTTTAAGGACTTTTTATCTCTGCACGAAGAGCTATGAATAACTTCGCTGGGATTAAAACGCTGTTCTTACCTGTAAGCGAAATGCCGGCGACGAACCGGTCTTCGCCTGGGGCTGTCCAGAGAAGAAGACCATCCACTGGTCCTCGACTCACTGCTCCTGGCCTCCGACGATCGCGCACTCTCCATCAAAATCGACGTGTACTTTGTTATCAACATTTTCACTGTCAAATTACCACTTTCACTCTCCTCCTGGGTCATCAACTGTTTTTCTGTCATAAGGTTTGAAAACTTAGGTTCTAAACACACAACGGAGTTCTAACACATAACGGAGACGATAATAGTTAAGACAATTATTTGCTTCAAGTGTTTATTTTGGTACCGATAGATCACTACACGTATTCACCCATATAGGTAGGTACTTTCCAATCACTGTAACGAGATGCTTTGATAATCACTGTCGCTAGATATAATTATATCTTGCACACTTTGATAGCTTCAACCGCCGGAAACTATGTTAATGTAATTACCACGGAGTTAAAACTAAGGTAATTACCAACACAGGTATTAATTTATGAAAATCAATTACCCACAATTACTTAAAATTATGCACTTAGCTACTTCCAACAGTAAAGGTTTTATCAGATAATAGCAAACTACCTTTTCTTATCGTTTAGCGAAAATGAGGAACTAGGTTACTGTAAATTCGGTATAATTTGCTCTGATATCGGGATATCCGCGCAATTACTAAAAACGTTGCATTGTTGCAGAAGCAACGAGTTATACTGGAGTTGGAACCGACGACCGTCACGGCCTATGGTCACTGGTCACTGCATACCCACAGAATTTGCCCCTCATACAAACAACGGGAAATTGTGAATTATCCGTGACACCCACATGTAAAGTATTTTAAAGGAATCAGTTGTCTTTTAAAAAGCTCACCGACTGCCACACCCTAAGATGTCTCTCATGTATCTTTGATGAAATAGTTTGTCGAAAAATAAGTCAGTTTAAGTTTATTAATACTGCACGACAGAAAATATAACAGGGTATCTCATAAACCTCAAGGTTAACTTGAAATCACAGGTTTTAGAGTCAAAGGGCTTGTTTATTTAGACACTATTTAGACCTTGATAAAGTTACATTGCGTAAAAACAATGTATCATTTGCGTGTAAAATTATTCTCTTAAATGGAACAACGGTTCCCTAGATGTAATACTTAATCATTTTTAAATGAATGATCACTTCAATTTACTGGACAAAAAGTAAAAATCGTTCAATTAAGAGAACAAAGCAATTATTATTAATTGGACACTTTCATTAGTTCGTCTTGGCAAGTCTTATCAGTAGTGTAACCTCAGATCCAGAAGCAGGTTCTAAGAAAACTTCTGCATTTGTATAATTTGATGTCGGAGAATTTCAATATTATGTCTATAATGACTAATTTACAAATGATTTCACCGAATATTGAACATAGGTACTTGGATCAAAGCCAAGAACTGTGCCTAATTGAAAGGAATTGATTGAGAGCAGGTCGATTGATTCGAAGTTGATGAAGGGAATGGACTTTTGATAGGAGGAAATCAATATTTGGGTTAACGAGCTCATGTAAGAATTGGGTCAGAAAGTGAAGGGTTCTTCGGTTAGGTACAAGAAACATGTGGTACAAAATAGGAATATAGTAGTATAGTAAAGTTCTCTTATACAAAAACAACTTAACAAATATATACATAGTAACACCGAAATAGACCAGTAAATGCTTTCTTTATGATTTGCTTTGAAAGGTCCAACCGTTGTCTGTGGCTGAAATAAATAAACTGATAAGGATAATTAAATACATTTTAAAATTTCCAGTTTTGTTTTGTCCAGTTTGTAAAGTTATCGATGTAATTTACTCAGAATTATATTAAAACAGTAACGTGATAAGTAAGTGTGACTAACAATTATTAATTGTGATCCAACTAACAAATATGACAACGATAAGACAATGTATTTATGTTCTGATATAATGTAAAGAAACAAATGAACATCACAGATGTAATAAGCTAATTAAGGTAATTTTTCGGAAACATTAAAACATACTAGGTTATTAGATTTTCTCGGAAATATTCCCTCGCTTACTGGCATTCAAATATACAAACCAAATTATATTAAAATCGGTTTTGTAATTTAGGCGTGAAAACAGAACAGACAGATAGAGTTAATAATTATGAGAGAGGCTTTCGATGGGGTTTTTTTTTGTTTCAAAACCGTCGGATATTCAAAATATCGCCAAAGTTTATGTAAATAATTCTCGATTTTAAAAATGAAGAGGATTATAATATCGTTAAAGGTTAACCTTATCAGGTAACGATTTGTTTGGAAAGACCACAATAATGATGCGGGTGTTTGTATGATTCACTGTCTAGGTATTCCGTAACCCTTTCCGATACAAGAATGCGAAGGTTAGAGAAACGAGACGTACATGTACATAATTTATTCAATAGCTGCAAATGCATTGCAGTTTACATACTTTAGTGTTTAATTTAGAATAGATCCATTTCAAGTATCGAACTCTGAACCATTTTAGTCTACAGGATTCAAAGGCACAAGTGCACATTATTTATTATTCCAGTAGATACCTGTAATATTTATCTTACAGAGTTCAGAGAACTCTCTCTGATGTCTGATAAGCTTCTAAAGATAAAAGATAGTAGGTACATTAGGCATCATTTAAATGAGCAGTCTAGTTGTGGTGACATCATTGTACCTACCATGTAGTGACTACACTCCTAGTTTTGAGTAGGTTGATACTTAACCAGCCTAGAGGTAGAGCATTATTCAAGTATTTAGGTAGCAGCCAATAGCTTCTAAATGTCTATAAATTAGCAATTGGAACTAAGTGGGTGGGTATTAGATCATCAAATGTATTTTTTGGTTCCTTCTTAGGTACTATGATTCACTTTAAATAGATGGCAAATCAATGATTGCCTATTAACAATTTATCTAATAAGTTAATCATTATACTCGTAACATGCCAAATTACGTCACATTACCGGACACGTCTCTCCCTCACCAATATAACCCATTTTAGGTCAAGGAATGGTTTCCAAATAATAACAAGTAGACGAGCTCGTCTGGTATCACAATGATTGTTGCAGCTTGGTACAGAAATCCCAGTAATAAGGTAAACACGCAAATAAAAAGATTTCAACAAAGATTTATAAAAGGTCTTTCACAGCATAACATAAAGTTCGTCTCTCTGTTTATTATTCTTCACATAAACACAGTAAAACTACTTATTTACTTCTCGGTAGGTCATCAAACTGCTGAGTTCTATTGTGTACATTATCCACCAATTGAGTGAAATGGACCACTGAGTGTCACGTCTTGTTCATTGAACAGTTTCAACACATCCACTTTTAAAACTTTACAACACTCGCGAACCGTTAGATAATTATGTTTCTTTATTCATTCGGTAATTTACTGTGATTTTAGCGCACGCTATCGCGTCGGCCGATCGTCCGGCCTCAGACATCGTCGCACGCGCACTGCCTGACTCCAGGCTCGTGCACTCACTTGCAGGATTTAATTTGAACTTGGAACTCCAAGTACCTATACAGCTATACTGGATGCAATTTCGGACGTGTTTTTATTGCGCTTCGGTCAGCGATGCGACGCCATTAATTATTCCGAGGTGATTGAACTCAAACCAAAATATTTGCAGTGTACCTTTCTTTGATATTGATATTCTGATCTAACTTGTAAACAAGATGTATGCATTACCAGCGGCAATTCCTTTGATGCTGTAGTTATCCATTCGAATTTTGCAATAAAAAGCGCCCGCGGTCGCCTTAAAAGGGATGAGATCTCAAAAAATGTTATACAACTTTCCGTTTCAAAGGGATGGGGACATTATGTGGAATAAAGTTAGCTGGACATCCTTTTATGGCGCGATCGCGAGTTGGATAGCAAAAAGGTCAGTTTAAACGAGTTGCCTGTTACATAGAATGGTTCGCTAACATGAAAGTAAAATTTATTTACGACTGTCGTCGCTATTTGTTTTCATCTCCAAATTAAGGTATTGCTATAAATGGGGATTGATAGTGATCGGTATGGATGGCGTTCGTGTTTTTGCTTGTTTTTGTGGTAGAAAAGATCAACTTTCATTTAGTTTTACGTATTTCTGGATATTTTTAAAGCGTTTACGCTCCACAGAATAAGATATTGAGGAAACACGAATTCTTTTACATTATTTTGTTGCAGCCTAAGCGTTTTAAAGCGAATAACATTCAAGGAAAGTTTACGTTGTTTTTAATGAAATTATCTATTCTTTCACGGCTCCTTCGGGAGTATCTCTAATGAAGCCGCTATGAATACATATTGGCGCATTAGCCCTACTGTAAGGTTCTCTCATTTAATTACTCCCCAGGCAAATAATATCTTGAACTTATGAAATAAGATGAAAATGTTTTCCTGAAATACCACAGTATTTCGGGTATTCTGTGGCTTTTGTATATATTTCTTATAAACTTTACTGTGCTTCTATCCCTATCAATGTTTAGTTTTTATAGCTTATCAATTGTATAGAAATGACAATCGCTCTTGGTTGAGAGACGTGTTTATTGTAAATAAGTGATAAGCTTAACTTATGATAGAAATAGCTACATAGGTCTTTAACAACAACCAGACTGGCTCTACCAGTAAAAGTTATATAGAACTATAAATAATATAAGTACGTGGGCGCAAGGTACGGAGAACTGTTGTGCAATTAATGCAATTTAAATAAATCGTCAGCGAACATAACATAAACGGACTTGCAAGTTCCTGCTTGAAAAGATTTCGTAATTCATATAACTTTATCTCGTTTATATTTACTTCATCATGCATATCAATTTACTCTTTTAATGTATTATATACATGTATATATCATTAAAAATAAAAGTGGTTTTATCATAATATTAAAAAACTATGGAATAAATAAAATATTCATAAAGAACAGCTTCAACAAATTTAGGTTGCAAGTTCACGGAAACCAAAACATCTGATTAATAATTACTTGATTTTGACTTTGACTTTAATAAAGCTATTTACCTATACAATAACAGCCTTCCTATGAATGAAATAATGATGATGATAATAACTTTCTCGTTCACACTCATTGCGGTAAGCCCGACTTTTAACATTACCCAGTTTTGTGGGTTGCAAAATTGTTGTTTCGTTTGCTGATATCATAAAGCGTGTATTTGCATGCGTCTGTGATACGACTTAACCAATTTAACGATCTAACCACAAATACATTGCAACCAAATTTATCTTTAGCTTCGACCAGGGGCTGTAAAGGCCGTGCATGAATGACCTCAATAAATTAATATTTACATTGTACCCGCATTGTGGACGTAATCCCGGTATTGTGTTCCAAATGCTTTGTTTAATACTTCATGTGTTGTACATTCGTAAAATTTAATGTTAGTATTAGAAAATTGTGTTTGCACATTATTTAGGGCACTGGCATGTTCTGACAACTTTGAAAAGTTAGAAGTACGTGTGTGTACCAACCCGCACTTGGCCAGCGTGGTAAATAAAGGGCTAATCTCTCTTGACAAGAGAGAATCCCTGTGGCAGAAAATACTAACACTAAAAGGGGTGATAATGTTTGTTATGAAAATTTGAAACTTTCGAGGAAACGCTGTTTGTTTTCTAGGTAGAAAGTGATTACCTACTGTAAAAAAGAGATTAGGTAAAAAATAAGGGTATCTAAATATGTTATTACACAATACAGAGATTTTTTAATATAATATAACATACCTTATTCCAGAACTGAGAAGGTATTGCCCAACACTAAACTTGACTTCAGAACCCACGATGATATTAATCCCAAATCCTTCTATACACGTATGAATTAACCACTAACTTGGGCAATTTCATTACCATACATCTGAATAAATGAATCCTACACGTAGTAACTGTATGGAGTTTCGCCTCGAATATTTGCATAATTTCGGCTGATTATTCCGACATAATGTTGATTACACATTAACTGCTGTTCGTTTATCTTCTGTCAATTTTAGGGTGTGGAGTAAATAAATTACCTACTCGATTTGACTGTTTGATTTTCTATGAGGTTTCGGTCTTATTAATGATAAAACTCTTAAAGTTAGACTAGGTAAAATGTACTACTAAAATACCGTACTAGTACCTACTAGTCTTATCTTGTAAAGACTTTAATTTATATTATTGCGGTTTCTTTATGGAAGGTATAAACGCTTTAATTAATAACTATAGCGACCCGCTCTCGTTTCGCTACGGTCACCTATATTTGTTTTATAAAGCTTTGTATAAAATCACTAGCTAGGTATCTATTGAAAAAAAACCGCATCAAAATCCGTTGTGTAGTTTTAAAGATGAAGCATGCAGACAGCGACAGCAACTTGATTTTTTTTTAATGTGTTGATGACGTCCTATTTCTAGATTCAGGTGTTAATGCGAGATTTTGTTTCATAACATGATTCATATAATTTTTTTTGCTTCTATAGAAGAGGATAGAAAAAAACATGCCACGGGTTACTTTGCACGTAGTTTCTTGTTCCTCAAGATGAATAGAGTATCTAATAGTCACGTGTACAAGGAAAGGGAGGGATGTTACATTCTGTGACTCAGCTGAATGCGCTGAATATGGGAAGAGGTTGATTGGATTTGTTCGATTCTTACCGATGTTCCGAGAATCGATTGAAATTATAATGCCATAGAATTACGGGCTATAAATGTTCCGCGATTTTTTTTGTCTATTCCTGATGATACGTGGTTTGACTAGATACTGTAGGTATTAAGTTTCATAGTCGTTAAAACAATTGTGTTTTAGAGCTGTATTTTAAACAAGTGTTGCATTTAGGTTGCAACTCAGTTAGATAGATAGATAATAACTGTATTGCACACTTAAATATACAAAACAATATATAAGAAAACAAACTGAATTAATTGTAAAATTGTCGGCCTTATTGCTAACAGCGATCTCTTCCAGACAACCTTTGGATGGATAGGAACTATTGAATCATGGAGTGGCGGTGTACCAACAAAGTTACAGTTAGTGTTTAAATAAAATAACCAGATGAAGCAAGACAACTACGCAAGCTCATGTAATTAATATTAGCTCGCTCTGCCCCGCCCGCTCTGGTTTAGTAAACAATGCATTGTAACCTTACAGGCGTCCCAACTGACTTTATGTTTTATACATACTGGACTTAGCTTTAGGGAAGTTCCGATAAAGCTTTAAGGCTAATTTAAATGGCTTGATAAATCTGCGTTAGGCGAAGACTTTTGATGATGGATTTGTATCAATTAGATAATTATGATCCAGGTAAATTAAGGAACATGTATTGTTTTATTTAATTACGTCTTTTGTTGTTTTGAACTGATTTATCCTGAATAATATCAACTTCTATAAGTGTTTTATAGATGGCACGTTTGAATCCAACATTATAAGTGAAAAATTTGATTTCAAGAAAAACCTAACAATAATTAACAATTTGATCTTTATCACAAATTTACAAGGCCAGTCTACTGATTTTTTCCATTATTTATTGGTACAGTGGCCCAACAAACAACAATAATTTTCCGGCAAATTCTGCTTCGGAAATCAATGTGGACATTTGGCCATCCCTAGAGAACAGAGCAAAGCAAAACGTCAGTCAAGTGTCTACGTCGATTCCTAAGAAAATTAATCACTCCAGCTCTGAGGAGGTATTACGTTGCGATTCTGCACTATAACCTCTCTAGATCTATCATTAACAGTCGAGCTGAATGATACTCGTAAGCTATTGTAACTTGACCTATTGCATAACAACTATAGCGCGAAATGAAGGGCTTAGATTTTTATTTTTATATTAAGTTTTGGAACCTCCATAAATGCAATGGTGAGGCTCTATATGTTTCGGGTACCTAATATACCATAATAGCATTTAAATCATGATGTGTTGCGCTTTCAATATTCTTATGTTGTAAGGCAAGTTCAGTATTAAAATATAATTATAATGCTAGCGTAAATTATTATTATACCAGTTATATAAAAGCGTTATCTGCACAAACAGACATTGTCAAGAAAAGTTGCGTTATTTGTATCGATAACGTATAACGATATAAGTTACGGAACAAAGTAATAATTATTGCCCGAGTTGTTTATCTTTGTGGGGAAACCTTGGGAAATCGCTGCCTTATAATCTAAGTTTCCTAATTGTGGTTATTAGTCTGGGCTCACGAACTGACACATAATAATGTGCGAAACTTTGTTAATATACCTAATGTTAATAAGGGTTCATATTATATAATATCCATCGTGGAAGGAAATAAGAGGTAGGTAATTGCCAGCATGATAAGCAGGCAATGGGAATTTCGCTTTTGACTGTTTTTGCTTGGTGCCTTATTATAATTTTATTATTATTATTATGTATTTAGTATAAAATCCAGAACATAACATTACAGTTTAGTTTATCCAATTCGTTATGTCTAGTAGGTACTTAAGTCTAACTTATTTACTAATTATATACAAATTAGAAAGATTACATACTTTTTAGGTTATTGCACAGAAATTAATAAATAAAACAATTTTTAGATACTATAACAATGAAACAAGTATAGATAAAAAATATTATTTGTATTATTTGTATATTATAATTAAGCCAGTGTCCTTATTTCGTATAGTTAGTCTCAATCCATGGATACGGAGATTCGTTATCTATGCAGTAACAGAGTTAGTTCTGTTTTCGTATTGGAAAATACCGAAGATATATAAATATTTATTTATATATTTTTTTAATTATTATTTAATCGAACAAATCGGTCCAGTAACATGATTAATAAAGAAAACCCTTTTACAAAAACTGTAATTCAAAGTATTTAGAAACCCGTTTGCGGTAAAATAACAAATTAAGCTTTGCTTACACAGCTGCTTAGCTTTAAACTTGAAGAGTGGAGCGTAAACCGAAAAAGCTAAATAAAATACGAATCCTCCTGGGTAACATAAGCTTCCCATAAACTGTACTTTTGGCCTTTCGGCTATCGGCTCGCCACAGTCACGTAGCTTATAATACTAGCAGCTGGTGAACTTTTTGTGGTTCCTTGGATCAATTACTACACGAGACTATTACAATTGGGAACTTACCATAACACCCCTATTCACGTTCCCACTGCTGGGACACAGGGACTTCTCTCTTGGCGAGAGAGATTAGGCCTTAATTCACCACGCTGGCCAAGTGCGGGTTGGTGAATGACACATGTTCTTCAAACTTTGAAAAGTTCTCAGAACATGCCGGTTTCCTCACGATGTTTGCCTTCACCGTTAGAGCACGTGTTTTGAAGCACACATAATTTTCCAAGAAGAAAAATCAGAGGTGCGCGGCGGGGTTTGAACCCACGACCTTCGGAATGAAAGTCGGGTGTGCTCCCACTTAGCCAACACGGCTCCCGGCGCACGGCTATTGGGAACTTATTTATTTCAAAAAACACGGCGTGATACTGGCCTAAGAACCTTGTTTCTTCTCATGGTTATAGTCAAACCAAATAACCAAACCAACCAAAATTAATAAATAATATTATATAACTAACATAACTAACATATATTTACAAAGGAATTCCCAATATTATACAAAAATGACCAGAAAATTGTGTAGCTTCAAAGCCCAGAATAGGTTAGTTGAATATGACATGTTAATTTCATTTTATATAGGCATTTGTTAGATATATAAGTAACAATTGTAATGTCGCATAGGAACATTTACTAATAAGACACCACAAGACAAATCACCAGTGTCCCAGCCATCCTTTCTCAGTCTGCACCACCCACGATTTATCAGCGGACAGTGTCTGCTTCACGAGTCATTGCGCCGAACTTTCCACCGAAAGCGATTAAGATTTACAACAGCCCTGTCCCTAAATAACTTAAATAGTTGGTGCGGACGCCCGCATCACTGTCCGTGCGAAACTATGCGAAGTGTTTAGTTTTAAGACCCTTGCGTAAATGATGATTTATTGTGACAAGTGTACTAAAAGCTTGACCCTTTATCTATACCGCTCAAGGTTGTCGTATAGTTAGAATAAAGTTCCATCTTTACTATGGCGTTCTCTTTTTAAAATTAACCTTCGACATTTATCAAGAGAGAGAGAGAGATGTTGTGATATATGAATAAGGTTTTATTAATAATTGCTCACAAAACTTTGTCGTTGCTGGAAGTACTGGTGTAACAAAACGAATCAGTAAGCAGCGACCGCCTACTTTCTGGCGAACGTGCGGAATTACAATTAGTTTGTTAAAAGGTTCCGTTTATTTTTCTTTTAATAGAATGTATCGTTTATTTGCTAAGTCATTGTCCAGAGTCCAGACACTGCTTACCTTAATTAATGAATCTAATTTCGCATCCGCGCATTTTATTCGATGTAGAACATGAGCTTTAAATTAATATTCCGAATGACAAAAGTTGACTAATTACAATATTTTTAGTAAGTCTGTTTGATAACAAACAGATCTTAGATACTGAAATTATATTTAGTTCTATTTTACAAAAATTATTGGTTTAGTAGTACACAAAAACAATTAACCGCCACTGTGTCACTGATAAAATTTATATTCCAAACAACTATGAAGAAAAAATGTTATACATGAAATAAACACACATTTCGTCGTATTCAATTAATTAATAATCTTATAGCCAAAATCCAAAATGTAGACGAAAATATAAAAATTTGACATAACTACCGTCGCAGGTATTCGGAATATAGTGAAATCATAAAATACGGCATGTGGTTTATTTTACGAAAATGCTATTCGGTATTCCGCAAAATACTCTTGTAGCCTTTCCACCGTAAATATTAAATAACAGCTCAGCAAGTGGTTAGATTTATGTCTCAATAGTGACCCTTGCCACTTCCACCCGTTTGCCATACTTCTATCGTTCGATTACTTAATAGCAGCTGTGCACGCAAGAGTAATAATTTACCAAAACGGAGATGTTATTTTTCTTATAAATAAACAGGTCTATTGTTTTCTCAACAATTAATCCAATACAAAAAGTTTGAATCAATAGAATAAATAAAATCGAGTAGCAAGATGTAAGGACGCCAAAGTTTCAACAACTTGTAGGCCATCAATTGACATGTTTTCTTCTTTTTTTGCAAGAATTTTGAACAAATGAGATTTATATGTATTTAACACAAGCATAATCCTAGCAGTACTCCTAATACACTGCCTGATATTTTTTTCCTTTATAAACGTCAGAGTTATTTTGTGTGGTTTTCACTGCTAGACAAAGGCCTCCTCCAACTCTTTCCAGCAGTCTCTATCGAGTGCAGTTTTCTAAAAACTCAAACTAAAAAGCAAAACAAAAATTAAATACCATCAAGTGTAACAAGTTTGAATAATAAAACTATCGAACAGGCTGCACAGGACTAAAGTTGCTCAACTGCCATGGAACTAGTTTGCAAGACAGTGGAATACTAAAGCGTATTACTTGCTCCAGTATTCAATTCTACCGGGCACCACTTCGTTAAATATTTAAGCCAATATACTAGATACTTCTGTGCTCTTACTCGCTCTACAATGGATACTTGGGGTCGACGGCGGCCGGAAGGTGATATTTCGTGATAATAGCTATTATTCAGTCTGTGGTATAAGTATTTCTTTAGTCTAAAGTATACTATCGTTGCAAAATCAATGCCACTTTTCGTTGTAATTTTATAATATATAGGATGTAATTAGGTTAAGCCGATTACGCTGCTTTGGTTTCAGCTAAGTCGTAGTAGCTCAGGAAAATGTGAGAAAACATGGGAATAAAACGGGCGTAGCCGCGGGCGAGTCATATTTTATATTTTATTTGGTTACTTATACTATTTATATAGGTAAATTTCAAACACAAAAAACCTATAACCAGGTAATCACCAACCCTCACTTGACCAGCGTTATGAATAAGGGCTAATATATCTCATCAAGACAGACGCCCTTGTGTCCCAGCAGAGAGAATATAATATTATAATCTATACATAAATCTAACGACTATCTCAGCATTTTATAAGAAAAATCTGCTTCGAGAAATGAAAAGATCAGCCGTTTTCCGACACCAAGGTGGTAGGCGCGAAACGACGCAGCAGGGACTCAGTAATTGAGAACATAAATCAAACCGCCGTTGAAATAAGACGCTCCTTGACTTACGGACATCACTATCTAGATATTTGATATCTATGTGATAGATATCATAAGCATTTTGTTTCAACCAATTTGACACCAATGTTTGCCAAGAGCAATTACGTTTTGTAATTGAAATCTTAAACTCATAACTATCAAAGAAATACCACGACCTATCTAAAAGCTCGATAACTCAAACTATATAGGTACTGTTTAATGCCATAGAAAAGTGGTATTCAATTGTAAATTAAACAATACCCATGTAAAACCAAAATTCTATTTCTTTCAAAGATCAGATCCAGAATTCTGAGATTTACTATACTAAGATATTAGGATCAAAATTGTATATTTTTCTTCTCGTTCTTACAATATTTTAAAATTTCAGAGGTAAAACCACCTGAGCTTTTCATCCTGTCATCCATTTCACAATGCATAAAATTATTCCGCAGACTGCGTTCTAAAGTACTCTCACTACAGCTGACTATAAATCTGCTAGACCCAGCATTACTGTGCTACGCGGAGGTAAGCTAGGTAACACTGGATAACTTGCACCTGTAAATGTTTAAGACAGCTTTAAGGGATACAATTTCATTTGAAAACAAAGTACCGACCTATATCAAATTTATTAAAGCTTTAATCTGTAAAGTTCATGTATTTCTGACTCAAGAATAGTACTCGATCTTTTCCTATTAGTGACGTCAAACCAAAAGAAATGTAGTTATACATGCGTGTAGGCCGTAGTGAACAGAATTCACTGGGGCCAACACGGCTTCATATATGTACCCATTATGGGACACCTTGTAAAACTGAAGACGGGCTATGTTTTTCTCTGTACCTAACTATATCTACCTACTGTAATCACGAACCCGGCACCGGCATCAGTATATACTCGTATGAGTAAAAAGGTTTAATTGACATATAAATAAATACTACATTTAATTATAAGGAAAGATGTGAAACTTTTTCTGAAAAAGTTTCCCATCTAAAATATTATCAATAGAAATAAAAATAGTCGAATTTATTTTCCTATCCCCCCACATCGCTGATAAAAATATTGAAATTGACAATAAACCCGACCAAAACAAGCAAAATATGAATAAACAGAAAAAGTCTCTATTTTCGAGGGGGAAACACAGTGCGACAACTTTTTTAATCGTCTTGAAAATGAAAGGGCTCACCGCGGGGAGTCTCGTTTGGCGACAAAAATATTACTGAAGTTTTGAACGGTGTTCCCCTTATTTATAAAAGTGTTAAATCTGACGCTAAACATTCAAGTGTTGGTACTTACTTCATAATTAATTCAACTACAACTAGATGAAATAATTTGTGAGATAAAGAAAAGGTCTGAGATAGGGCCTTTTCCCAACAGTGGGAAAGTACAAGATAAGAAAAAAAAACTAAAGAAAATAGCAATACTAGACCTTAAATTATTCTTTGTTTGTTATTGTAGACATTCATCAATTTTGTTTATTTTCAACTTATATTTATTCTATTTGATTTGCCTTATTTTGTAATGTGCACTGTAGTACCTTAGTCCACATTAAATATTTTTATTCTTAAGCGCTCTACACACCGCCCGCCGGCACAGCCCGGCGGCCCAACCCGCCGGCCTTATTTTTTACAATCATGCCGGCGGGTTGGGCCGCCGGGCTGTACCGGCGGGTCAGGCCGCCGGGCTGTACCGGCGGGTCAGGCCGCCGGCATCCCTCTCCACTCACTCAGTCAGTTGCCCGCCGGCTTTCATAGAGTAGTGACGTATTTGGCAATAAAGAATGTTACCTAATTTTGATTATTAGCACTCCATATTCTATGTCTAATATAAAAAGTGGCCAAGTGCGAGTCGGACTCGCCCATGTAGGCTTCCGCAGCAATTGTTTATATGAAATAGTTTATGACGTATTATAAAAAAACTACTAGATAGATTTCGTTCAAACCAATTTTCGTTGTTAGTTTTTATGGTTATGTACAATATATATTTTTTCTAGATTAATCATCCTCTTATTTTAGAAATTAAAGGGGGGGGGACACTCTGTTTTCCACTTTGGAAGAGTCTCACGTCCAAACTATTAAGTTTAGAATTAAATAGTGTTAGAAACATTATTATGATTTTTGAAGACCTATTCATAGATATCCCACACGTATGAGTTTGATTAAAAAAAAGTTTTTAAGTTTCAGTCCTATGTATGGGGACCCCCAAATTTAATTAACTTTTTTTCAATTTTTTTATGAAATCTTTGTGCGGTTAACGGAATACATCTACCTACTAAATTTCAGCTTTATAGCTCTTATAGTTTCGGAGAAAAACGGCTGTGACATACGGACGGACGGACGGACGGACGGACGGACGGACGGACGGACGGACGGACGGACGGACGGACGGACGGACGGACATGACGAATCTATAAGGGTTCCGTTTTTGCCATTTGGCTACGGAACCCTAAAAATACGCGTGAAAGAATTACTTCGATACATCAATTAGTTTCCGATTTAGAAGTAAAACAAGTTGTAACCGTACGACGACGATAACACATAGGCTACTTTTAATCCTATGAAAATGTACAGTTCTTGAGGAAAACGGGGCCGAAGACTGGAGGAAGCTAGTTTGCAATAAATCAATATATTGTTCATTTAAATTTACTAAGAAGCTAGTTTGCCATAAATCAATGTATTGTTCATTTAAATTTACTAAGAAGAGCGGTACCTACCTATATATAAATAAATACTTACGTACCTACCAATAGCAACAAAACTTTAATACATATTTAATGTCTTTAACGTCAAAGTTTAATGGTAGGTACTTCTACTATTTGAGTTATCTTCATCCATTTTATCAATCGAATAATATTTAAGTACTACTATTAAACTATTAATTTAATACGCGGACGAAAACACATCAAAATACTGCGCAAGCTGTTGCACTACTACTATAATCTGCTGGCGATACTAAGCGGGCCGTAGGCCGCGCGAAGTTGTGGTATTACGTCACAAGCGCTCACGTGACTGTTAGCGAGACTCGATATTTTTCGAAACTTTGAATGCCTATAAAATCAAAACTACTAGGTACTTTTTAACTCAACAAAAACTAGTATATTTGTATACATACAGGCTTTACTGATACAACATTTCAAGCGATTTGGCATACCTAGTAACATTCTTCATTACTAGAACACCACATGCCGGGGCTGTCGTGCCGCCGGCATTGCCGCCGGCAAAGTCGTGCGGCTTGGACATTCTGAAGCCGGCGGGCTAACCCGCCGGCATTAAGCCGGCGGGCTGTGCCGGCGGGCCGCCGGCTTTGGTGTGTAGAGGCCATTACGTTAACGAAAGTTTACAATCCATCTCTCGAAGCAGCTGTCAAAAGGTGAGATGAAAACTTTTCATTGTAGGGTTTGTTACCCTTTAGTTCTTGAATTTACCGTAAATTATTTAAAAGGAACTAAAAGTTAAATAAAAGTTATAAAAAATAACATTTATATGTTTGGGTTTTATATCCATTATAATTATTTCTGGACTATAAATCTGATTAATATGATCCCACATTGTAATAGAATTGCGACAGTCATAGTCCCCTACCAAGCTACAAAAGTTGTCAAAGAACTGATACAATAAAACGAATTTTCCTGCAAATGAAAAAGTAAAGGGACCAATAAGTACCCTGATTAAATTGCATTATACCAGCGAGACCCGCCGGTGGCGGTGGGCAGAAGACGCAACCAATTGAATTACTGCCTAGCGCAACCTCTGCTGATCTTGACTACGTTGATAATGAAGCTATTTTCATACATCTTATGTTAGCGTAGAAGGCATTTATTCACATGCTTTAGTATGGTAATTTAAATGTCTGCGCGGTTGGCGGGACAAAACCTAACTATAAATTTGTAACACAGCTTCTTATTATCATGAAAGGTTTAGTCTTACATTTATGCTTTGTATTAAAGTATTGATATATTTTGAACCCTACACACTACCTAATACAAACATTTTAACCATCCATGATGATCACACGATTTTATTTAAATGTTTCTATATTTATTAAATAAAAACATTTTATTAAATTTGATTTAAATTAATTAGTAGGTGTAATACGCTTTTTTGTCACTATTTTATGATAGATTATTTATATTAACTAATCAAATTTAATATGTACATCGCCTGCGTTTGTATGAATGCAGCTTCGTACATTTAAGCCTTAAAGGTCTTGTCTTTGAGTCACTTGCTAGGGAGCATAGTCCAATCAAACTTCTTTCTTATGAGGGTAACATTTAATTTTGATTGGTAAAGCAGACTTTGCGCCACCGTTACTTGTTCTAGAAACACATTTAAGTTGGGACAATGTGGTTCGAAATAGCTCGCAAAATCAAGATTTTGAAAATAAATTGATTGTAGGAATCAAGAAAAAGTTTTAAAGTTCGAATTGCGTAATTTGTGTACAAAATAATAGCACTAAAGTCTAAAGTTATACCTTAATTACTTTTTTATAAATAATTTTTTAAACTATTAAGAAGATTTTGATTTAAGTTTCTCTAAATCTGATCTTACTTCAAAAATCACACATATCGTTGACTGAATAGGTTACCTATCTAACGCTGCTCTAAATGAATCTGTGCCCATCAATTTCCAAACTTCGCTCAGACTTTCTAATTAATACGAGACTAATCACGCATGCCGTATTAAATATTCGCGAGGGTAAATTCCAGTCTGTTGCGGGATATGTCTAATGCAGGGGGTGGTCGCACCGCCTACCCTATGTGGTTAGGCCCCAACCGCACCCAGTTCGTAATCAGTGTCTATTGTTGAGGAATGCTTAGATTTCTATAAGTATTAGTTTGAGCTATTTGTTTCTTTTACAATTAATAGGTAGCTCAATGGGGCCCAATTGTTTTCTTGGTCTGAGTACGGAGCAAGCTGCTTTTCTAGCTTAAAGCCAAAAAAAATATTTGACTCGGGTAAAGTAATTTTGTCTTAGGCTGACATTATGGATAGAATAGCACGTGTCAAACTTAAGGTGTATGGAGCATTCATTTAAAAATGCTATAAACCTAATATAACAAATATATAGCGAATTTTGACTAAAACAAAACCAACTATGAACGAAACGATGTGATAGAGATTTATTTACTTAGTTTTTTAATCTCAAATATAAGATGTCTCTTATGTTAGGTATTGGAAATAAAAATACAAATATTTGTCCAGTTTTCTGTAAAGCAACTAAAGCTAAAACCACTGACAAGATCGATTCTCGGAAACCAAAAAACCAATTTAGATGTTCAGAACTCCTGTTAAAGGTCTGACCACACTCGTTTGCAAACCGTTTCGTTAAAAGTGTCGTGCCACGTAACTGGACTTTCATGGGCCGACCACACAGAGGTATTCGTATTTTAAATTTATAGGCGATCTGGAGAATACGGTATTGATTATACGAAATTCATTTTCCGTTAACTTTGTAATGGTAAGTAACACTGTTATTTTGCCTTAATTTGTTAATTTGAATGTATTTATTGCGATCGATCTGGAATTGAAAGAAATTTTAATTTAGAAATACAGTGGTTTTGGGAAGGTGAATTAAGCTGAATATCATTACTTTTCAAGCTTATTGGTATTAAGTTACATGACCGTTTCGTGTTAATTTTATTATATTTATTGAAGCTTCTAGTTTTGTCATTACCTTACGTTTCATCCAAGGGTTTTAAGACCGTCTTTGAATAAGTAATATATTTCATAATTAATCTCAAAAAACCACGACATCTGCTAAATCTAAATGCAAATAAATGCATAAACGTGGAAGCGAACGCCCGAGCCTAGTAAATCTCGCAATGCATCATTACAAATCTCTCTTATATCTGTATGTTCCGCTACATTTAGTCGCGGTGGCGTCTAATTAAATCCAGGAGCGGCGAGGCGACCCACTATGGAGTTAAATGGAAATGTTGATTTTTAACCAACTGCCAAAAAAACAAACAACTTGTTACTATTCTTCTGCTAATTGAATTACACTTGAAAATAATATGGTTCTATATTAATGTGTACGTTGTTTGACACCTTTAGTAATAGGTACCAACACCCATGAAGGTTTTTTTTAATATCGAAAAGGCTAAGATTCTAGCCTTTGAACAATTTGTCAAGTTGACTGCCCAGTCCCTAAATCGAAAATATCTATGTATTAGAATTGAATTTTATCTGAAAAATCTACAGATCTACAAAAGTGGATTTTTTATTCTTCCATAAACTACTCTACCTATCATAACATCTGACTCAACTTTAAAAATTATGAACGCAAAACTTAGTACTTAGCATCAGCTTGTGTAAAAGGTAAATGTAAAATATTTTAAACAAAATAAAAGGAATGGTACGGGAGCTTGCAGATGTGCCTGAATGCCTTCTGAATAATTACGAGCCGCCGCGAGCGATGTCTCGAACTCGGTATCAGCCCTACGTCAAGATTTTTAATTTTATTATTTTTACTCACAACCAAACTCTTTAAGACTAGAGAGTCTTAGTAACATTTTTACTCTAGCTCTAGTTTTTATAATGGTCTATGCCCTTATATATAAGTTAAGCGTAAGTTCCGTGTGCCAAGAATTTAACAACATTACCTATAAAGATGTTACACATGTAGAAGTTATTTTGACCACAAGTCTGAGTTATGATCACTAAGGTACTCGTATAATGGATATTAATCTCTTTCTATTGACTATGAGTACAATAGATTCACTCATCATAAGAGGAGATAAATTTTCTTATCTGTGAGTTAATAGATATTCAATAAATATAATGTTAATATTTAAAATATTATGGACGCTAAAGTGACAAACATAAGCCTTTTTGATCTATGATGCGTTTGTAATTTTAAAAATAATAGGGGATATTATTATGAAATGACCTCATTGAACCTACTTTGACTGAAAATAATGTGAAACAACAAAAAAATATACAGGCTACTGTTTTGAACAAAGGAAACTTAAAACTGGTCTGGTACTAAAAATGCTAAAAGCTAGCATTCTTCTCCGACGAAACAAAGCATTTTAACTAGGACAGCATAAGGTGCTTTTGTTTTATATTTAAAGAATAGAGGTTTTATCCTAATAAGGCTGTTTTTCATCAAATAGAAAAATAAAAAGAAAAAACCAATCAATTAAATTTCATAAATTCCAAGTGTAGGTAAAAACGTAATTTGATTTTTAATAATTGCTTCTGATAGTAATTACTTATCCGTAAATAGATTTACCACCATTATATTTTAGGTGTTTAGATAAATTATAATTATACATATTATATTAATTATGCCTCATTAATTCTAACTTATTATAGTCTGGCTACGATAAGAATACGTTTAGGACACATGTCAGTTTGACACGTTAGTGATGGGCACAACATAATGAGTTCGTAACCGTTCCTCCAAAATGAACCGCCGCGTTATTTTTAAGATTATTTTCGTTTTAAATTGGCGGAATCATTTAATATTTATATTTTAGTAATTTAAGTGGAAACCGACTGTTTTAGCGTCACAAAATGGCGGCCCATAACGTCATTTGGGGTTATTATTTTAAACATAAATATAAAAATGCCACTTTCTTTCGCGCTTTCGGTTTGGTCGTAGTTTTATTCTTATATTTAATAAAATCTTATAGTCCATTATTTTCAAATTCTTAAACGTATTATTTTTTAAATATAACTGTAACAGATAACGATACTGTTGTTGCCTGTTATTTTTAGCACAGCACTACCTACAAATATAAAGCACTGACATAACCTTGTAATAGCGCAATATTATCGCAATATTATTACGCAGATTTAGAAAAATATTGTTTACCAAGTTATTTTACACTCAGTTTGGCACAAAATTATTAGATTCATTGATTATTGATATAATAATGTAGATTTAATGCTCATCAATTGTTAAAACGGTAAACAAACAGCAAAAATATTTTTATCGTAACTGCAACGCCATTACAAAGTTACGTTGTCAGTTCAATCGCGATGTGTCAGGAACGTAAACTTATCGCGGCGGAAGTATAATGAATATAATGAATAGGTTAGATAAATTATTAATGAATAAGTTAGAATTAACTAGGCATAAGGTAATAGATACCCACTGTAAATAAATAAACCCATTTTTAATTAAATATATATATTCAATACAAGTTTGTTAGTGTCTCGAAGGGTTGCCACTAAAAGTTTATGTCAAGTCGGAGCAACTTACCCGATCTCGTGTCAAACAAGGATATGCACTCTCAAGGGACTCCACTAATCTAATGTGAAACTTACGTAGAGGAATTAATACGGACTTTAGAACTGTTTACTATTAGCGTGTTATTTGATAAGTTTTTGTATTATTGAATCTGAGGATTTAAATAATAGCGAGGGTTTGAAGTGGAAGAAATGTGTTATTTTTAGACTTAAACCTAATTAGTAATTAATCGTATTTACACAGTTAAACTTCTAGCACAAGCTTCGAGCTTACCACGACAAGGAAGCGGGAATCGAACCCACAACCGACCTTCGCCCGCTTCGCCACAAAGGTCGTCAGTTAAAATAACTGAAAATTGATTAACCAATAAGACTTTTACATTAGTGTATCTTGTACCACCTAAATCGATTTACCAATAAGTTTTATTTATTTCTTGTATCACTTACAAAATATCGAAAGCCGCATCGTATCGTTATGTCAAAATGTTATAATATCCATTTGCAATGAAATTTATCAAGACAGGTGTAGGGAGCATCGTAGACTGTTACCCGATGCTCAAATAAATTCTGCTCTTCAATTTTAGAGTGCGGGAGCAGGTATGTATTAAATATAAATATCAAAAAAGAAATAATTCATTATTAAATGAGTCTTCCCAATAGTATGTAATATAATATGTTATTAATAAGCGTCAATTTTTATTGTTTTGCAAAACTGTAGGAACGAACTTTCGAACTACTCATAAGATAATAAATGATTAGCCATTGTATTTTTTATCAATAAGAAGCAAACATTACAAAAAAAAGTAAAATAAAAGGTAAAGTTTATGTTATAAAAAACAATAAGCTTACAAAATATTCTAACAGATCTTTCCTCCTGACTGCATCCCTGTAACTTCGAGTACTTATGGTAATGTCCGCCGAAGCGCTTCGGTATGAAATAATAATTTACCTGGCTTGTTCCTTTATGATCTTTGAAGGTATCTCACGGGGGTGGTATTACTACGAGTGGAAGACCATTAGATAGGCGCCTACGTTTCTTACTATTCTAGTAAAGAAGATCGAGTTTATTGTTTTGAAAAAAAAATTGCTGGAGTGTATACTCGTAAATACCTAATTAGGTCATTATCACTACTACAACAATTATATGAATTTTTATTCCTTCACTTCAATTAATATGGTTTTTCTAGATTTATCATCATCATAAAAACCCCAAAACACCCAAATTTTTGGGAGTCCTGTGGCTAATGGGTCTTAGCATATTTCCCCAAGACAACCCTTTGCAGAACTTAGGAAATTTGTATAATCACCACGCTTACTAATAAATGAATGAAGGATGGATAGATAAATATAATAATAGTAGTTATCTGTAGTACCTACCTATGTAATCTATTATGTTTAGGTAAATGTGAGAAGAATACACTAAAAATTAGTTAAAGCTAAAACAGCAAACTGCTTTCGATTAATCTAAATGAATCGGTGTTTAAAGAGCCCTGACTGCCCTTAGGCCACAGGGTTTTCGCATTAGTTGCCTCTTTACATTCAGGATTAACTAGGGTGACCAGAATTCATTCTCATTTCTAAAGTGATTAAGTTTTTATATAACAGTGTAATAACAAATATTAGTTATAACAGTAATCCCATATTTGAAGACAAGATTCCATAACAGTAAGAAAGTAAACCCGACCAGCATTTCCATATAATTTTGTTTTTTTGTTGTTTGTCTTTGTGGTTTATGGTGTCATTTTTCCGAGATTGCGGACCTCGATTTGTATTCACAGTTGACATCATAAGCAGACTGAAACCTTGCCAAGCCACGTGCCTAGTTCCATTCCGCAGATGGGACAAACTATGTGACCGCACACCAAGTGTTGTTTAGCTTTATTTGGCTAGCATTTGTTTTCGTCAAATATCTAGCTGTGTTACTTCAAAAGCTTATATATTTTATGTAACATTCTTCTCGGGAGATGTCTGTTTAATAAATAGTACGGTGTAGCAGTAGAATGAACTCGATATGGATATAGTTATCAATGAATTATTATTATCCGAATTTGTGACCAATACAATCTCCTTGTTACATTTCAAAAAACTAGGTATAAAATATTATTGTCTACATTTTCATAAACGCTTTCATTCTTAAACTCTCGGTTTTGTATAAAAGCGTACCTTACCGAACAATAAATCACATCATCACGTTTTCTTATTTTCCTCTGTTTTCCGAGGAGCAAGAAAAACAAACCAATGCAATTTCGCATAAAATCAGCATTTGGTGGCGTCATTGTCACCCCAGTAGAGTCGTTAATCGTGTTTAGGGCGTGATGCATGTGCCATGTTGCTGACCGCAGGCCCGAGGTGATGGAGAATCATATTATCACTTTCCATGGTCAAAGGAAAAGATAGAATCTCTGTGGTATGATTCGAACGTAAACTTATAGGTATCTCAGTTTATTATTTAGAACATTAACTAAGGACTTTGGTATCAAGCTGTCAATATATTTATTGGGCAACCAACACAAGATACATACATCTTAACTTAAGTAATTAGCATACACATTGTTTATATGGCAAGTGCTCTTCCAATTACAGGTGGCCACATATTACACAATGTAATTGGCTTAAAATGAGGCCGATATTTAAATCTTCTGATGTTGTATAATATTAATGTCATTAATGATTTATGATTATGATTAACTATAACTATGAAAATTGTTGGCCAAAATGTTAGCCATAAGAACTATAGCAGTCTTGAGTTTATTTTTTTTATTTTTTGTTCAAGCACCAGATGCTAGTATTCGTCTCAGGTAACGTAAAAACCAGTGTCATATTTTTATCGTTATACTTACTAGCAACGTTAATGCGAATGCGTTTGAAGTTAGCGCTCAAACAAGTTATAATTTTCCCAGTAACTCCCTCGAGTGAACAAATAAAAACATCGGAAATAAAACAGTTTTATATTAAATTGTCTAATTTGAATCGTCTGTTTTACTCAGAATAAAGATACTCGCATTTTTATGAGGTAAAAGCAAATCCCGTGTAATCCTCATCTCTGCGGGTTTTGAGGCGTAAGACAAAGAATATTCTCACTGTGAACCAACAGATGTACTTGAATAATTACTGCGAGGATTTCTGTGCGTGGAGATAATGTATCAAGAGGAAAGTACATAACTCTTACAACCATACTCGTGTTTTATTATAATATATAGCAGTGCGTACAATTGGCTAAATATAATATTAAAAATTAGAAACATTTACAACTGTGATATGAATAAATATAATAATAAGAAGCTGGATAAATCGTGTGCGATTTTGTATATTTTATAATATAGTATAATCTAATGCATTGACAAGGTCTGTGGTTGTGTACAAAAACTAAACAAAAAAATATTAGGTTAGATCAGATAATGCAGAAAAAAGCTTATAATTAAGTAAAATAACTTTCGTTTTATAACAACGGAAATTACTCACATTTCAAAACTTTGAAAACGCTTTGGACGTTTTCAACTCCTTTGTCAATACGTAATTCCCGTTGTTATAAAATGAATAGTGTAGTAACCTCTTATCTGCTCTGTGGTAGTAACTCACGAAAATTTAAAAAGTTTCATTTAGTTAATGCAGCTTATTTTATTCATTTAATATTATACAAGTACATTGTAAAAATAAAAGAATGTCGTAATTTCATCAGTTTTATCCGCCATAATAAAAGAAATTGGCGAATTGGCCAAGATATAAAGAAATTGGCGACAAACAAACCGTGACAAGCAAACGTTACGGTTATGATCATTGCGTTTGTGATTCCAGTTGTTTGCAACACTTTACTCTGATCAGAAGCTGAGAGAATATTACTATTTTATCTAGTTTATTTTTATGTAGAAAACAAAATTAAAGTACATGTTATATTATGTATTTTCCAAGATAATGTTCAAAAGATTGTGCGTAACAGATGGCGTAGATAATTTTGTTGAGTTCTTGTAATTTAATAATATTGAATCCTTATACAGGGTGTCCCAAAGTTATGGGCCATGGAGGGGAAGTACCTTAAATATCGTAGATAGTGAATTTTGCTCAAAGAAGACTTCATTTTATTTTTAAAAGTAAGTATTTCTGCATTCATAGATTTTCTAAAAATTACTTGCTTTGTCTGGGAATCGAACCGACTCACATGTGGAAAAAAAAAATTACTCTACTTTTATGATACCAATCGAAAGAATAACTAAAAAATAATAACTCTGCTTAAATAACATAGTATTTTAAAAGAAAGGAACAACGTGAAATAAATTATTTTAATCAAATAAAAAACATGAAATATTTTTTTTTTGTAAATTAATTAATTAAATGCTCAAAATGTGATCCCTCTTGTCTTAAGCATCTTCGCCAATCTTCTTGTGACCCGGCTGCCTGTTGATTTTCTAATCATTTTATGGTGAACACTCAATGTGATATGGCACAATTCTGTTTGCAACTCGATCATTTGACCTTGACTCAATTATTTTATGTTGTTCCTTTCTTTTAAAATACTATGTTACTTAAGCAAAGTTATTATTTTTTAGCTATTCTTTCGATTGGTATCATAAAAGTAGAGTAATTTTTTTTCTACATGTAAGTCGGTTCGAATCCCAGACAAAGCAAGTAATTTTTAGAAAATCTATGAATGCAGAATTACTTACTTTTAAAAATAAAATGAAGTCTTCTTTGAGCAAAATTCACTATCTACGATATTTAAGGTACTTCCCCTCCATGGCCCATAACTTTGGGACACCCTGTATATGTTGACTTGAGGGCAAAGTTGACGGAACACAAGCTTGAGAAAGCTTTGAGCAGGACGGACCAAGACAAAGCTACTATTGACAGCAAAGGGGCTGTATGAAGCCAAGGGGGTGTCATGAAGGCATGATACCTACCAGAAAATCAGATGTGAGCTGATGAGGAATGGCGCCGGATCGTGAAGCGTTCCACCACTACTCCTGATATGGCGACCACGACCACTCTGCCAAGAGTGTAACGACTAAGATCATATAGGTATCAATACTATCTCGACCCATCAGTCCTTAGGCAGTAAAGTTGACGTACCGTTCCCCTAGCACATAAACCACGCTCATTAGCTTTGGCATGGCGTTTGCAACACATTTTTGCCGTAGATTTTGATGGGGCCATTACGCAAACGATCGTCGGCCATCGGACGTTTTCGATTTAATTTGGCGCAGCCGGCGACCACCCTAGGTTAATTTGGAAATAATTATCGCACTCCCTCAGCAAAAAGATTGTTTGGATCTCGGTGGTGCATTTGCTAGTTTTTGGTTCGGGTTCATTAGGAGAAAACCATGTTTTTGTAAACTTGATACACAGTCACGCGTAAGTAAACATTACTTAGATAAATTTATAGTGAGATAAACGGGTAAACCACGAACCTTTTTACTTAGAATATCAGAATAGTTTCGTTCTAAAACGTGCGACTTCTTCAGGACCCTAACACAGAGTATTTGGTATTGTAAATTTGTGACGATGATTATATCTGTTTCTAAAGTCTTTCATAAACATTTTTTTTATAATAATATCAGTTTATTTACGGAATTCTGAACATACAATATAACTCCAAATGTTTACATTACACATCTACGCGTAATATAGAGGTATTGTGTACGGCGAGATTGACTCGGCAAGCATTGTTTGTAGTTCGCTCGCAATCACTCAAGGTATCTACAGCCGTTTTGGTTAGTGATGTAGACTTTAGTTATCGATATTACGTTTGACAGTAAGTATGCTGAGAGAAACGTGGCAAATAATCAGAGAACATCAGAATCTATTATTGGTAAAATTTTCATAAAATATCCTACAATTTCATAACATGTATACACATGTGTTTCGTTAGTATCCATGACCTTTTATACAATCCCAGATTACTTTCAGTTTTTTTTCTAGAAATACAATTATACAATACAATTATATTATTTGCGGAGACGCAAACAAGCCATGGTGTTTGCGGGCTCCGTGTTATTGACATATTCGTCCTTATGTTTTACTTAGTGCTGTATGTGAAAATATAAGAATAAGTGTATTATTAAAATTAACTTGAGTTTAGGACAACCCATTAAATTATTCCGTAATCTTTGTCTTAAAGAATATCGATATTTCTTCTTTTCACGACATCCCTATTTTTTCCAGCAATATGAAAGGGATACGCCGGATTGCCGGGGAGGCTACAAGAACTAAAAGCGCAGTAGTTCGGCACAAAACCACAAAAGGCCTCAGCACTGTTATTTGTTCTGTGGCCTCCGCAACAATGTCTAAACGCACAAAGGAATATGACGATTGTATTTTTCACAATAAACTAAGAAATTGCAGCCTTGTATTGTATGGGTGCAGTAAAGTAATCATTTGGAAGAAGTCATTGGAAAACCAGATGGCAGATTTTTGAGTCTTCATCTAGACGTAACATTTCTTCGAATTTCATATTAAAATAGGTAAAAACATCGTTAAAGTAAGAGCCAACATAAAATCTAAAATTGTACACCTACAGTTTTGGAAATTGCATAAGGTATTTTTATATCACAAAATTCATTTTATGACCTAGTCTTCAGTTACAATTCATAAACTATTTTTGTAAATTTTAATTAGTTATAAATTTACAGTTAATCAAAAATTAATGAATTTATTGTATATTTAACAGTAACAATATCTTCTAGTAACATACACATCATATTGTGTCGTCAAACTACAAGATATTCGAGTTTCCCTCGTACCTTGGTATTATATAGCTCAATATTACATACAAGGCAGAAGTTTCGTCTAGATCAACGCAACTGAATATTACAACTACATTTATAAGTATCGGTGTCAGCTGTCGAAAGCAGATTCTCCCCAGCCCTAAATCAGGGAAGGGAAATCAGACGCAAGCCTGAACCTAATAGTCCATTCGAACCCTAGACAATTCGTAGCCACCACCGTGCACCGATTCAATTTCATTGTTCCTCGGCGAGTATTTGGAAAAGTGATTTTCAATGAAGGTTATTTGAATTGAATGTTAGGGTGTGAAAATAGATACGTTTGATTTCATTTTAGCTTTAGATTATCAATAAAAACTGAATACTATTTTATTCATCACATCGCTAAGCACTTTGTTTAGCTGACAATGTTTTTCCGACACAAAAAAATATGTAAAAAAATGGCAGAGTGCTTAACTAAGATATCGAATATCGATATTACTGAGGTATATAATAATTTCAAGCCCATAACGTTATCGTCGATAGCGTAGTGGTATAACATAACCAGGGCTAAACTAGAAATCGTGGGTTTGACTCCCATTTGAAGACCAAGGTGACGTTTCGTTCTTGTAATTTTATCTATACCATTTTTTCTATATATTATTTTGTATTTCATAAATCACTATAAAATAAAATCAAAGATCTAAATTAGTAATGATCTGGCGCAATTCATCAAAAATCAGAAAATTTAATTTGAGTAACACGCGTCGAGTTTGTAGCGCTCGCTTTAATTCATCATCCCACTCACACCTAGCTCTTAGTTCGAGCGGGGGACTCTTTGAGATGTCTTTGGGGAAATCCAGGGAAAGTTACGCTTTAAATATTTTAATAAACTCGTATTAAAAGCCGTAAAAAACACTTTTCCCGCTCGTTCTTTTCCCAAGTTTCGTGGGGTGTCGCGTCGCCCACAAAACTGAAATTTTGTGGTTATACCCGTAGGTGTGAGAGTCGACTAGGGTGTTTCATTATTCATAAGTAATGCTTTGTTCGAAACTTCCAGCTTCTGTTCCAGGCATGTTTTGTTGTTTTTGACGTGTCTATTTTAGTGAGTGAGAATCAGGTTCATTGTAAAATTCATTAATTGAACCTCTCGAGTTTACTGGAGTAATGTACTCCGTCCTAAACAAACACTACCGTTACGGAACCTGAGTAAACGTGAAACGTTGAATCAACTGACCTTTATTTTAATTAGTTTACTTCATTTGCCCTACTTAAATAATTCATTGAAGTGGGGATAAAAGCAAATTATAGTACCTATGATTCAAGTTAAATCTTAACTTTCATCGAATAAGGACTAAAGATATATAAACAAAGGCGCAAAATTTAATATTTTTACTTGACTATCTCGAGGTCTTTTGACTGTTGCTCGTATAATTTAAAATCTTTTTTAAATGGGCCAAAACATCTACCTACCACATAACAAAGTGGTTTTATTCCTACCTTAGCTGACGAATAATATACTTTTATGATAATAACTCGCCGGTTGCATAATGTGATAGCGCACGAAACGACTTCAAGGGATTTTTGTATGGAAAAATCTGTGGATTTTGTCTTTATGTGAGATGCTATGATAAAACTACGTAGGTATACCTGAGCCATTCTTTATGTTATTATGTCTATCAACTAAAATAAAAAAATAAAAAAAATCAACAGTATTCAATTAAATAGTATTCAATTAGGTTGCGGGTTCGATTCCCGCCTCGGAACAACAATTTGTATGATCTGCAAATATTTGTTCCGGGTGTCTGGGTGTTTTATATGGATAATAAAAAATATCTATCTATGTATGTATATTATATTAAGTACCTAGGTATATCAGAAATCTAGCACCCGTAACACAAGCTTCGAGCTTACCACGGGGCTAGATGTCGCTGTGTAAATTGTCCAGTAATAAATATAATACTCTGTCAAAATTACGTTGGTATTACGATGTGTAATCTTGTAGATGGTTTTAAATAAATACATCCAACAAACCAATGTAAATGGCTAAGCTCAAATACAAGACTATTATCATTTCTAGTTTTAAGTTCTAATCAATGTCCAGAGTGCTTTCAGTAGCTATAATATTATTACACCCTGTTTGAGCTATCCATTGTTTTTGATGAAAGCCCAGGAAGGGAGGCGATGATTTGTGAGACTCGATAACAGACTCATCATTTTATAAATGATTTATTTCCGTGATATATGGACCAGCATTGTTTGGATTTTACAATTACTTTTAACTTCAGAAATATACATTTTTCGTTGTTACGATGAAGTTTTAAGAGCTTTCGGAGAGACCTAAATGGAATGTAAGTAAACTGCACTTCTAAAACAATGATTCATCTGTTTCTTCAGTAGAGTTGATATTATTTATGGGTGGTCGAGAAAGCTTTCTATAGTGTTGATAAATTTTAAATCACTTTACTGTGATTATTGTAGTTCTTGCACTCTTGTAACATTGTAGCGAAACTCGTATGTATGACTTTTTAAATTTTGACATGTAGTACCTAGGTACCTATTTAATTTGAATGATTTGATATACAAAATTGTGACGTGTAAATTAAATTAACAATAAATTGATTATTATTATTACATTTTGAGACAACATCAATAGAATATTATAGAGATAAGTAAAGGGACCGGACAATAAAGGCTCATAACATAATTGGATCTTACCAAACAAGAAAGTTATGAGACAGTCTCAACGGCGGAATACTCTATATTCACATAATCACAAACGGCTCAGTATCAAAGGAGTCGAGTTGAACCCAAGACCGCGTGTAATTGAGTTTACCTCGAAGCTACTGAGCTAATGCGATTTAGCCACGTCTCATCGCTCGCTTATTATAACATGAGATACCTACTAGCAATTATATGTCCTGTGGTACCAGTATTGCAACGTTTAGTGGCTGTGGAAGTTTAGTAAGCACTTTAGACTTTATTTTGTAGGGATATAAAGGGTATTGTTGATGTACAGTTCGCATCATAATTAAGTACATTATATAATATAAAATTACACAGGAGTATAATATAAATTACCTTATTAGAATCGCCATTCAACGTGGAAATTTCGAGCCTTGAGTTTCATTTTAATCTATACTAATATTATAACGCTTGTTCGTTTGTTTGTTTGAACGCGCTAATCTCAGGAACTGCTGGTCCGATTTAAAAAAATATTTCAGTGTTGGATAGCCCGTTTATCGAGGAAGGCTATATTTTATGAAAAAAAAGCAAGCGAAGCTGTTGGCGGTCGGCTAGTTGGTTATATTAATGTATTTGGATTATTTATAAAACTTCGTAATTGAGTTGTAACGAAATCTTTTTTGTACAAATAACTTTCATCAAAATGTCTGTTCTCATTTGTTATGGTTTTAAAAAGCGTTGTAAAATAACGTAAATGATATTCTCGCCTCATGCAAAAATAAAGCTCACCTGCGTGTTCTCTCCTCAAACAGTACCGTCAGCATGTCTTCTAAATCCGTAGATAAAGTGTTCAGCAACTGAAATAAATAAAGCAAGATTTAAAGCGTTCAACAAAAAGTAAAAAAGTACATTGAAATTAATGTTTTGTTACATATAATATAATATTACTATAATTTTCATGTTTCTCCTTCAAGAAAGTAGTAGGTATTATATTTTTTCATTGTAAAATTTGTCTAAAATTGTTGTAAGTAATTATTCGTTTCTGTGCAATATAAAAGTAAGGATTCATACTTTAATTTTGAATAAAGTAAGTAAATAAGTAAAGTTTTGGTTAAACTTGTAATGTTAAGTTCTGGATTCTATCAACAATAAATAAATAAAGATAAATAAATGAGAATGGAGCTACCGTTTCAACAACATTAGTTAGAAAACGACGGTTAAAAACCGCCTCACCAATAAACGATACGGAATGTTCTTTTGAACTCTACCTTTACAAAAACATTCCCTTCGAACCACGTAAAGGTTTTACAATAACAATTACATGGGGTGTTGGTACCAATCGACCTTCACTGGGCGAAATGTCGACTATACAGGGTGTTTGTGAAACGTTCAGAAGGCGTAGTCAGCGGAACACGTGGGGTGTTCCGCGTGGACGGGCAGAAGAGATTTTTATTTGCTAAACTTTTTTCAACGCCACCCTGTCTGCAAACTAAGCAAATACCTAGCAGTGTTGCGGTAGCTGGGTATTCCAGCGAGCAAATTCATTTAGGCCTGGTTAAGAAGTAACCGTGAGCTGAATTCATTGCCTTTGCATACAAAAAATAAATAAGGGAGCATTATTTGGTTATCTCACAAGCTACGTACAAATTAAAAGCTTTTATTTTATACATATTAAAGTACATACTACATTTAAATTACATAAAAAACTTTTCTCATCATCATAATTTCAGCCATTGGACGTATGGACGGCTACTGCTTAATTACCTATTTTAACATAACTACTAATACATACTAATACACTAGCCTTTATGAATCTTAAAACCTTTAATCTTAACACCTTACAATCAAGCTTAAAAAATTCATTGTCTATTCTTATAAATGTTGGATAACACCTAACAAAATATTGTCTAAAGGTTAAAGCCGTGTGTATCGTAATAAAGTAAATACCTAAACCTGAGGCTGCGGTGAACGAGGCTTTAGCTCATTTCCCGGACAACGTTTCCAATATGTGGGGGTGAATAGGAATCGAACAAATTGAACAAAACGAACAAGAGTGAATTGAATCACCCTGTACATGTGTTTAACATTTTTGATTAATTTTAAAATGTACTTATTGTTTCTTTTATTTTAAAAATTGCAAATTATCACGTTGAAATCTTTTTTATGACACCGTATAAGTAGTTATGAACTCTTGTTACTTAATAACTTCTTGTCCAGATTAAATTTAATATTATAAAATCTTGTTTCACTACAACTACAAGAGCCTTAGAAATCAGTATAGCAAACATGATTCAAATTGCGTTTAAAAAATCAAAGGTACAGTTTTATTCATTTCACTGCCACTTATTGACCGATTATACCAGATTTTCATACATTATTCCACCAATACGTAAGTAGCATTAAATTTCCGCGATGCGTATTCATTACCATACAAAATCCCGAATAATCCACCCATTGATTCATAAAAGAATATGAAAGGAAGTATTTTCCAATACATTCGCTCTGAATAGGGGTCGTGGACCTTTCCTTAACTACAACGGTTGCTAGGCAACGTGAATCAAACAATAATAAACTTCAGAAAAGGTTTTGGTATTTATTCTCAAGATTGTTAGGTTTAATTTTGAAAATCGAATAAACTTTTCCATAGTAAAACTAGGTCGAATTTACCTTAGTAGAGTTTTGTAGATTTATTTACGTAGTTAACCTAATTACTTAACTAATTTAGATTTTAATGCATACATTTAAACACTTTGGTTAATCCACAAGGATTTTGAAAGATGAAATAGTATTTTGTGTCGTTCAACATGGTGTCCTATGAAAAAAAATCTACGTCTCGAAAATTGACAAAAACATTAACGGCCATTTTTCTCCCTCTTTTTATGACTCAAGAATATTATGAAATATTCCTTAAACAATAAAATACAGTCAGTTGTAAAGTTAACGAGCTTCGTCTAATTGTTTGGAAGTTGTGTCTAGGGACTGATGACATTTACTGAGTTACACTTTTTTCTTGCCATTTAATATTATGGCGGAGTGAAATGCTAGGCTTTTGTTTTTCTCCCTGCCTTCATAACAAAGACTCTTTAAAATATTTTTTGTATTATTAAGGCGCACATAACTTTTGGAAACATAAGCATTGTTTGAACATTGGAAACCTTCTTAGTATTTATACTATATTTCCATCCGAGGATTTGTCTGCGTTTTATTGGACTTCCCCGCATTATAATGGATTTTTCAGCTAGGCTATGTGTAGTTCTAATATGCAAGCTAGAAGAAGTTATAGAAGTTTCATCAAAATCCAAGCTTTTTTGCATTCACAACAAATTCACAAGCTTTCGCCTTATAATAATGGGGTAATTATTTAGAATACATCGTATTACGAGGAGATAAACTTTTTGCAGTACGCAGTAGTAGTTTAGATTACTATGCTTTACAAATAAGTTACCCCTTCTGCATAACACAGCCGATGCAGCCACTTAACTTTTCCTGTACCTGGCTGGGCAGAACAAAGCCGGTCTATTTGCATTGTTTTCGAGCCGCGTAATGAAGAAAGTTGTGCATCGATGCCCCTGCGAGATTTTTAAACAAAACTTTATTTGAAACAGGAATGTTTATGGATGAGTATTGTGGAAGAGACGAATTGTATACAGGAAGCAAATTATTATTTTTGATAACAAAAAAGTTTGATACAACCCGCTTATAAGCGTGGAGTTTCCAAATAACCCAAGACCCGTGCCCCGTGACTGTAGTTTGTCGTAATATGCTATGTATTTATAATTATTAGATTACAATTAAACAAACACACCTAACATCCTTAAACGTATGTTAACCTCATATCGATGTATAAAACCTAACGGGATAAGGAAATGCAGGTGACATTTTTACGGCTAGCTCGGAAATGGAACCCCACATCGATAGGGTTGCTAATCCTTACAATGAGCGGGTTAACGAACTGAAACAATACACTCGAAAATCATCTACTAAGTATCGACTGAGTCACGATTATTTACCTTCTTTTTAGGAGCACCAATAAATTAGATCACCATCATTATTTTAGTCATAGGGCGTACACTGCTGGACTGTCGGACTGTTGGATACCCAGTTATTTTGATCGGAAATAATTTATATTCATCTTGAAACAACAATTTTCTTAAGATGTCTTTCGTTGTTAGTGGACTTCAAATTCTTTCTAATAATGGTAAAGTTAAATGTACTATCCATCACTGAAATATTTTACAAATCCGACCAGCGGTTCCTGAAATTAGCGCGCTCAAACAAACAAACTCTTCAGCTTTATAACATTAACTATAGATTGGAATTTGCGTGTGATTGTCTCCCAGACCATCACAGCTCGGATATGATCACGCGGCCACAATGACGGCTCCATTCGGCCTCAAAGGACGTCCAATGTCCATGCATGTGACATTTTCAATTTCCTACTTTGGTATCACGCTGACCGCAGCACAATGACCGTTTCAGAGAGATGGTTGAATTATTTTGCAGTAACTATGCATTTCTGATTTGCTTTGCATTGTATTTATTTTTCACCGTAGCTACACATGGTTACACTTGGTTGTGTCAAATAAATCTTATTATTAATATTATCATGTATAATTATATCTATGTTACTATATACTAAAATTTTGTATTATTTTCTCTTCAAGGCTTTTGTAACTCGGAAAGTTACCTACTTAATACGATGTAAAGAAAATTAATTAATTTCAGTTTTTTTTTACTATTTACTCTTTGCCTGTTGGTCAAATATTTATGTAGCTATCAGGTGATTAGTCAAAAGACCCACGGCAACGAACCTATCACTTAACTGGAAAAACACCTTAATCTAGAAGTTACGTACATACGTGCCTTACATTCAAAGACATGATGCTGATGCTCCGCAAATACCTATGAAATTAAATTCCTCTATATTACCTACCACGCTCTCAAATCTCTTATTCCAGTCCTCACGCGACCATAACGCTCATAAAGTATATCCTATCTCAAGTTCCAGCGATAAAAAAGATTGTTTCTGACTAACAGCACACTTAATCACTGCAAACTTGAGGAACAAATTATGGAAGACTGGCACGCGAGCCTGTCTATTTACTCTTTATAAGTTCTTTGAAACGCACGCTTGCTCCGATATTGTTTGAAATTCTACCAAATCTATTAATAACTAGCGGTGCCTTCGACTCTATCCGCTGTGAATTAATACTATAAAAGGTATTAAAATAGAAGGAGTTCCGTTATGTTTGTATGGGGGCCACGTAAATTGGAATCAAATGGAATGATTGAAAATAGTTTACATTTTTAGTTTATATTTTTTAGATGATTTTTGTCACTTTTATCATCATTTTATCTTTTTTTTAACGAATGAAGGAATAAATGCTCACCTTCATGTAAGATCCCCCATTCTTCTCATCACACCTTCGTCTGATGTACTGATTGCAGATATTCGACATCTCCCACTCTGAAAAACAAAGATAATAAATAAATATTCCTGGACAATTTACACAGCAACATCTAACCCCGTGGTAAGCTCGAAGCTTATGTTACGGGTGCTAGATTTCTGATATATTTTATGAAAAGATAATAGTTATTTATTTATTATTAATGTCGTCGTCAAGAGACCAGTACCTATGTGATCCAGCACTGGAAACATAAATAGGGTGATTGTGTTATTAATAGACATAATTGCAAAAATGTACTATCGAACAAATTATCTGAAAACTTGTAGGACTGTACGATCAAACACAGTAACTGTAGTCTTGTTATTTGTGCGGAATCTTCTCAGTGTCAATTGGGGTCCACTATCTTCAAAGTTTTGTGTTGACGTTCCTTTTTGTTAGCTGATTAGTTTTAGTTTTGTCAGAGATGCTAAAACAACTAATAACAAAGTGAAAGAAGATAAGTTCTGGACTAAAGCTTTATTATCGCACAGAGAGAAAACCTACAGCCTTGTTGCTTTCACCCGTAATGATAATGATATGGTGTCTCTACTTGATATTGACTAAACGGCTAAAACTTACATATTTATTTGATCTAAAGGACCTTAATCAACCAAATAGTGACGCAATTTTACAGAATTATATTCATTGTATAGAAATTCGTATTTTATCTATCAGTAAGTTAATCAGTAGGTAGGTTACTAATAAAAAAATCAGAAGAAATCAACCAAAATAATCTAATGTTCAAAAATATGAGTGACATACAGACAAATGGTGCCTTTTACGTATAAAGGTTAAACTAAGTAAACATGGGTCTAGGGTACCGTCATATATTATTAATGTTGTTTCTCACAGTTTAAATTTCATACAAGCGTTTAGGATTCTCCGGTTAGAAGTTATAGCAATTTCCCGTCAACCAAAAATGAGCACTATTTTGTGGATAGTCGTGATGAAAATTATATTCTCGTGTTACTTGTATATTTTATCTTTATTGAAGTTGTGTGAGATTTAATAAAACGGAAGATATTGAACACTAATTAGTATAATTATATTTATTTTTAAGAAAACTTTATTAGGATATCATGAACACAATTCGTTTAAGATTTAACTTTTAAACAATATTTTACTATCATAATTAGAATAGAAATAATTAGTTATGCATTAAATCAAAAACGTTTAACAACTAAATCAATTTCAATTAAAAAAATGTCTCTAAAATAATTCATCATAACTCCTTGCTTGTGTCGACAATATTACACATCTAAAGTTGGTCGTGCATTCACTAAAACGTAGCCAATTTACATGTGGGGCCGAAGCTTTCACGAGATGAGTGTTTATGATAGGTGTCCCCGCCCTAAATATTTATAGGACTTATATATCGGATGCAGCCGCTTTGGTGTTTACGCAAATTGCGGGTAGAAGCCATTTTGGTTGATAGAACGACTTTGGGAAACTTTTTGGTGAATTAGGGATGTGTGTGGATGAGTTATGTATGATTCTGTGGGATATAAAATGTTTTCAAGGCATTGCCTAACATATTAGGCATAAAATGTTCTCATCCCAGGCGTTTGAAATGTTCTTAAAGTAAGCTTAACAATTACTTGGCACTTCTAGGATGAAAAACTATACCCTTAATACTGTATAGTATTAATAATTAAAGGTTCCAAATATACACCAACAAAAAGGCAACGCGATGGCAAAAGCAAGACGCAGTTGACTAAGCGATTACCATTTGGCGCCTGCCTTATACTGTTTCATTTCATTGCGTCTAATATTGCAAGTATTATAATCTAACATAATGTTATGAACGTGCTGAATACGCGCACAAAGGACAGAACACGTTGATCCTCCGGATCTACAATTCAAACACCTGGGGCGATTAAACTTTGCATTCGGACTCGGTATTTCGATTTTGATAAATGGAGTCCTCTCTCCTAATAATGTTTAATCCGGGTGTGTCCTAATCCCTACATGACGTTTCATAACGTGGAGAGCGAAATAGATTAGATTTCGGAAGGCGATGGTGTAACTAGTTACAAAAACATCATCACTATTGGGCACAAGTCTTCCAAGTAGAACCCATGATAGATTTTTAGATTTTGTAGATTGGATTTGGTACTTCGTATAGTAAGTCGGGACGGGACAGATTACTGACAGCCAAACACACGTGACTTTGTTTATTATAATGAAGGCCGTAAAATTGAGTACAGAATAACCATTTTATTTACTAGATAGTGCTTTTACTGTGGGCTTTCAATCCATTAGTACGGGAGATTTTACTTATTAAATATTCAGTGGTATTATTTGTGTAAGGGGATTTAGCAAACAGCAAAACCCCCAATTTAAACCAAAACTGCTCGAATTATGTAGTAAAATATGTAGCAACAAATCCTCACAGGCTCGATGCAGGGATCATTGGATTATCCAGTTGTTATTTTGGATCACGGCTATTCGCCATCGCCTTGTTTGTTTTTGATTGCGTAAGTTATACGTGATATCATTGTGATCCATTAGGAAATTATTTAAAGCTATGATTGATAAATAATAAAGTAGGTATTGATACCCGTTCCATGCATGTTCTTATAATCAAATCCTATAACTTTATATATAAAAAATCAAGTTAGTTATACTATTTATAACTTAAGCACTGCTGAATCAATGATGGAAAGGTAGTTTAAAACCAGGAGAAGGACATAGGTTACTTTTTAAGTAACTTTGTCCGCGGGGCAAAAAGCTAGTTAAGAAAAGCCAAGTTCGTAACACCATTTCATTACCACACCTACGTCTGTAGCACTATTTTATTAATACTAATAATACGAGTACGTCACAGATAAAATAAAACCTTCGGTCTGTTACGACGTACAATATTCCCGACGACCTCAGTCTAGAATCATTTCTTCGGGATACTGCTCTTTTACGACACACTACAGTGAAATGTGTCACACTGTATCATAGTAATACAGGTGGAGGTCATAACATCAGCGAGGGAATTGAGACCAGTTGAAATAAAAAGTATTGTTTAAATTACTTGTGAAGTAAGAAAGGTTTTACTACTGAATTTTATCACTTGAGTAACGACAACCCTTGTCTTTGGTCTTCATTTAAAAATCGTCGTCTCAATTATTTGACCTGCAATCTATGAATCTACAATACCAATACCAATTTATCTACAGTAAAATTGTTCACCTTAGTCGCAAAATACATACATATTATGCGTATTATCAGAATGAGGTGGTGGGCAAAACTCCCGAAACAACTTTCAATACGAAGGCTTAGTTGACTTTAGACACCTGAAATGATGATGATGAAACCGCATTTGACGATCCAACTTCACTAGTTTCATCAGCCCTTCAGAAACTATTCGCCCTCGTAGCTTTTTAGCGAGAAATATCTTTGAAATGTCACCCTCTTCTATTTTAGAACGTGTTTCTCCCTCGCATATTCAAATCGTTTAATGTTCACGACTCGAGTGGTATTACCACATTTTTCATAACGTGTCAGTGCTGCGTCTCATTTGGAGATGTTTTAAGTTTGCTCGTAATGTCGAAGCATTTTAAATTTGAATATGGAATGATGTATGGTTACAAATATGGCTATAAATTTTGTTTTTGGATTTTGTGAGAATAAATTTCGTTGAAAATTATCTTTGAGATTCCTACGATAGATGGATAATTTTTTTTTCGTTATCGCAGCTGAAATGGATTCTATCACACATGGACTTGCATCATTACCCATGAGGAGGTTTACTCTTAAGCAAATAAAACCCATCTTAAAAAACTATAGGATCTTAACATTCAGAAAATATGGTCTGTTGTACAGCCCCAATTGTTCTAATATTTTTTTTTTTATAAAATGTACTTTGATTCTACCCTATAATCATAAAATTTATACAAATATTACATACTGGACAATTTTACACAGCGACATCTAGCCCCGTGGTAAGCTCGAAGCTTGTGTTACGGGTGCTAGATTTCTGATATACCTACTTAATATAATATACATACATAGATATATATTTTTTATTATACATATATAACACCGAGACACATATGTATACCTACCAATGAAATACATTAATCTTGTACCTTTAATACTAAACTAACAATAACAAATGGTAGCTAATCCAAGTACGTTCAAACTCACTATTGATAGAGCTACCATCCATTCGCTGAGACGTCTTTGTCACAGTTTAAATAGTGAGGAATGATGTAGAAATACAGTAAACGGATGTTACTGCGGCGTAAGCTTTAGTATTTATATACTTTAATATTTTTTATTTACATTTATGGAAACAATTCACAACAGAAACCTAAAATACTTACATGGACCTGTCAAAAATATACACTTAAATAAATTAACTTACACTTTAAATAAAATTATGTAAATTAATTACTTACTACATTATGCGTGTATTATCCCTTTGCAGTTTAGGATTATTGAAAAGGGAAAAGTCATTTTTTATCTATGTTACTTCAATAATAAAAATATATACATTTCATACGTACCTATGTAATATATTATCTGGATTTTAATTCATTTTAAAATTTATTGTTACTAGAACAACCAAGGGAATATCTTGTGCATTGTACTTTGTCGACGAAATATTTGCCGTTTCAAAGTCCACTTAGTGTAATGGCACCTCTGCTTTACCTCCTATAGCTCTTTGAGGAGAGACATTGATGGATGGCTCCTGATCTACGTCAGATATGAACGCGACTTAGCAATCAGCTTCTCTGAGATGCTGCTTTTAACTACATTATATTATTATGGAATGTTTACCGTATTCGAATGTCATACTAAAAGTAATTTTTAAACGATTACAAAAACTTAACCAAATTAATCCACACAATATAAAAGATAAAAAGAAACCGTTCATTATCATTTCAGCCGTCGGACGTCCACTGCTGGATTGCTAGGTATTAATTGTCGAAAACTCTTTTGTTTTCACAAAATCTTCTGCCTCTTGTCTGTAAGAACATTGTGTATGCTCATCACAAGCGTAATCTCGTGTAGCAATGAGTTCTTCCCAACATATTCACCTGCAGGGCTGTTTTATTAGTTTTAAATTATTTATTTCGCCGCAACAGATTTACGATTGGCACAGCGATGTATCAGACGCCCGCCAATAAAATTCTTGAATCGTAGATACATAATTATGTGGATACTAGAAGTGACTTTAGAGCCTACTTTTGTTTATTATAATTCTATGTGTTTTTAATTATTCTTATTTTATGTTGTAATCGTATATTTAGTTTTTAAAGTGTTTTCTTCAATAAATCTGTTTTCAATAAATGTGTGCTTTAAAATGAAATAACTAAAGGAACAATCGTCACATTGTCAGCGATCTACTATTTGTATATGAATCTGTTTTCTTCACACAGAAAGTATATCTATTGTACGTTTCTTGAGTGAGAAAATATCCGATAGTTAGTCGTTTTCTCGCCATTTGGTGGGACATCTGCCTTAGAGGGAACCGTTCTGTAGTTATTGTGTGAAAGAGAATCAATCATCCATCCAATAAAACTCTCGCACTTGCAATATTAATAAGGATAGATTATTTCGTAACTAAGCCTTTCTATAAAATCAAGTTCTGTGTTACCAGAAAGGTTTGCAGGCATCACCCCACGCTTCCCCTTTATTTTACGATCTTAAATTCTTCACGAGATCCATAGGTGGAAAAGTACCCAATGCTTTTTCAGCGGTTGCTCTGAAGTGTAACGTTAGGTGAAAAAGTGGATTTTGCAGGGGAGGAAATTGTTCAAGCACGATTAATGGGTCATTTAATTATTTTTAGTGCCGGGAGGGAAAAAAGATTATATTTTTTAAGCTACAAAGCTATCTTCAAATTGAAATAAGTACTCTTTGATGATCATAAGACGATGCATGAAACATTAAACACTTGTCTAAGTAAACTCACTAAATACGTAGTATACCGCATTGTCACGACACATGAAAGCAAATGCAGAATAATTTCGTACTATTTACATGCTTTAACAGACTGTAATCCGATGGCATAAAACTGTATGGCGTATATATAATATAAACACAGATGGCGCTGCTATCCTTGTTTACATCGACTCTCCACAATTTATTGTTTTAAAAATAGTAAAAGTGTAGTTTTTCTAAATACAAGTTTTTAAAATACGTAAAGTGTCTTATAACTCCTATCATATATTGTTTTCAAACAAATTGGTGCACAACTACTGCTATAAATTCAGTGAAAACGGAAGGAGTGATAATCTACACTATTTGGATACAATAAGGATAAAACCCTGTATAAAAACCAACAAATAACACAAAGCTGTACTACATTAACTATAATTACTACAGAAAAACAAGTATTGTAACTAAATGTGAGTACGATTTCAAATATTCACCTAAGTGCAACCGTTACAAATCACTAAGACAATTCCTTTGTCCTAACGCATCGAAAGTGGACTTTGGACTCAAGAGCACTTAGCCCGTCACTAGTTAATATCGTCCTGATTGGCTAATACATAGACACACATTACTGCCTGTGAACTGTTTGAAAATTTCGAAGGACATTTAACAGTTCAGCTGGCCGAGTGGCAAGGACATCCGACTGAAACTGCTAATAAGTCGGGTGTGGTGGGTTCGAACCCATATAACAGACCTGCTCTTTTTGCTTATGAACAATTAAATAGAACCTCATAGAGACGAAATAACACCGTTTCTCCACACCAGAGGGCGTCAAATAATAAAATATGGATCATCTACTAGAAAACGTCACCCTTAGACGTACCCGTACGCAATTAGACTTCGAAAATACTGCAAATGACTCGGATATGAGTATTGACGAAACGATAGGTGGCAGCACTGGTAGCTTACCAGACCTGTCCATCGATAAATGCAGCGATGAAGTACAGAAGCTTCTTAGTATAATTGAGCAGTTAAAAATCGATTTGAACAGTGCGCATACGGAAATCGAACAGCTATCGCTAGATAATAGAGAACTTAGAAAAAATAATCAAGACTTAGCTAAGAAAAATGTACTATATAGAAAAATTGGGAGTAGCCCAACCCATACAAAATCCCCAACAAATTCAAGCAGAAAAAGCATAGTATCACAACACAAATCTAAAATCAATTCTCATACACAAACTGACAACATGAGCCCCCAAAGTAGAACTTTAAAGAAAACTACAGTACACAAACAAATACAAACTGAAAATCTATCATATAGGACATTTGATCAACTAAATATAGGTACAGAACACAAACAAACTCAGACAAAAGCAAAAGTGCAAAATTCACAGACACAAACTAATATTTCAACAGAAAAGTTACAACCACAGAACGTACATCAAATACGAAACATGGCAAAGTCACAGAAAAAAGCTCAGGTGTGTTCTAGTTATAAATCAAAGATATGTATAATTAGTAATAATAAACATAATAATGTGTTATCCATCGCACAGGATTTCTTGAATAAAACCTCTACGGTATGCCACTATGTAACTCCGTCAGTATGCATTCAACGACTTTTACATGGGATTAATAAGAAATTGGAAGATTTCACAATGAAAGATTATTGCATTTTGCTACTTGGTGACGAAGACTTTGTACCAGAGAAGAACTTAATTAACTTGGTAGAGTATATTAGGGAAACCTTACAAAAGATAACGCATACAAATGTCATCATATGCGGACCAAATTATCAGTATGGATTTGGCAAAGAGAATATTAATAAATCAATTCATCAATTTAATAACCTACTTTATAACGACATAAAAATATGGAAATATGCTTACTTAATTGACACGAACAGACACTTAACTTATGACTACACAATGTTTCACAAGCCATCTGGAAAATTAAATAACGCTGGACTTCGGACAGTTTTCCAGCAACTGGCGTTAGCTATCGGCCTGATTAAAAATACGCAAATATTCAGGAACTCAACAATAAGAAGCATTGACTGTGTTAATGATGATTTTGAACTACGGAACCAGTTTTTTCTATAACAACCAACTACTTGTTCTTCATCAAAATATCGCAGGCTTACTTAACAAAAGTGACTTACTGACCGTATGCTTGGATGACCTGAAGGAACGTAAAAAAGAAAAAAGAATAGACGTCTTATGTATCACGGAGCATTTTATGATGGAAGGACAGGAAGAGTTTTTAGCAATACCTAACTATAGCATCGCAGCTTGTTTCAGCCGCAAGGAGAGCAAGAGAGGGGGTGCTTGCATTTTGGTTCACAATGAACATACTAAGTGGATAGAATTAAAACGGATTTCGGATTTTTCAATTATTGCCTTATTCGAATGTTGTGCTGTGGAATTAACTCAGTACAATATTGTTATTGTGTGTATGTATCGAGTACCAAAGTTTAATAACATTAATATTTTTATGGATTGTGTACATAAAGTTTTACTTGAATTAACAAAGAAACGATATGAAAATATATTAATAGCTGGAGATTTTAATATTGACATTATGAAAAGAAATAATATAACTCTTGACTTTGAATGTTTATTTCTCAATTTTAATTTGAAATTAGCTCTGAAACAACCGACAAGGTTAGCAAGTAAAACTTGTATAGATAACTTTGCTCATAGTTTTAAAAAAGGGTGCTCTGCCGAAGTGATAGAACTAGCTTTATCGGACCATACTGCACAAATAATCAAATGCCCGGTAAAACATCTGGATCTTCTAAAATATTGGCGCATTAAAAGACGTAACTATTCAGCAGAAAATATTAGAAAATTTATAAATGCAATAAAAAACATAACTTTTTCAGATGTATATAGCACGGATGACCCTAATACTGCCTACAAACTTTTTATTGACACTTTTAAAATGTTTTATGACCTATGTTTTCCTTATAAAATTATGACACAAAAAACAGTTAGAAATACTCGATGGATCTCACGTGGCATAAAACTGTGCTGTAAAAAGAAAAGAAATCTTTTATGGCAATTTCGTAAAACACCTTCGGAAACGAATAAACATAGTTATAAAAAATATTCTAGAATTCTTAAATCCATTATAAAACTTACACAAAAGTCACAAAATAACTATAAAATTAATACAGCTAAAAATAAGTCAAAAGCTACTTGGCAAATCATAAATAACACTAAAAGACATCTGCCTAAGAGTCAGATAATGAAATTGGACATAAATAATAAGACAATTACAAATCCTACTGATATAGCGAATTCCTTTAATGACTTTTTTATTGACAAAATTATACCTATTCAAAATGCAGGCATCAATATCACTTCACTTATTAATAGTCGAAGAGATTCTATGTTTCTAAAACCGTGCATACCCGATGACATTTATAGGATTATAGTTTCTTTAAATAATACAAATAGCGTTGGATATGATGAAATATCTACAAACATATTGAAAACGGCAGCTAAATTCATATCTGAACCAATATGTTACATAATGAACTTGTGTATTAGCGCTGGTAGATTTCCAGATGCACTAAAACTATCAATCATAAAACCTCTTTATAAAAAACAAAATAAGGAGAGTATGGAAAATTATCGGCCTATATCCCTTATACCCACCATCTCAAAAATACTTGAACGATACATATATATGGCATTACACATAACACAGGTTATAAACCTAGCTTGGGTACCTATGCTTTTCTAATGTTTAGAGTCATAGAAATTTATAAGTACTACTGTTTAAAAGTTATATGTAAACCATTTATAGTGAATAATAAACTTTATAACAAAAAAAAAAAAAAAAAAAAAAAAAAAAAAATTAATAACTATTTTGAAAGTAACAACATTTTTTGCAAAGAACAAAAGGGCTTTAGAAAAGATAAATCATTAAATATGGCACTATATGATTTTCTATATAGAGTTACATGCTGCGTTGATATAAGGCAACCAGTTTGCTCTATATTTTGTGATATGACACAAGCCTTCGATTATGTGCGTCATGACATACTTTTGAATAAACTAGAAGTATACGGAGTTAGAGGAAACGCCCTGGAACTTGTTAAATCTTACCTTAATGATAGAAAACAAATTACTGAAATAAGTAGGATAAATTTCAAAACCAAACATGAAGAAGTTCATAGGTCAAAAGAACGTACTGTAATGTATGGTGTACCACAAGGTAGTGTGCTAGGTCCACTACTCTTCTTGATATATATTAATGATCTGCCAAACTCAACAACCCAACCTATGTCTCTCTTGATGATGACAGTGCCGTAACTATTCGTTGTACTAATAAAATGACATATGAAAATGATATTAATTCTACTTTGACTTCAATAATTGCTTGGTTGGACAATAATAATTTAAAAATAAATCTATCTAAAACCAAAAGGATATGTTTTAGACAACGCGATACAGCTGCTCTACATTCACTTGACATTCAATATAACAATTATAATATTAATGAAGTTGACATGACCAAATTTTTAGGACTTACAATAGACAAAAAACTTAACTGGAAATCTCATTTGGAAAACTTATGCAAGAAAATTAATAGCTTAGTTTACGTCCTATTTAAAATATCCAAAATTGTAAATCTGAAAACTCTATTAACAGCATACCATGGATTAATAGCATCAAATATCCGATATGGTATCCTATTTTGGGGAAACTCTACTGATATAGATAAGATAATAAAATATCAAAAGCGATGTATAAGGGCCATGTTTGGATTGAAAGTAACAGATTCGTGCAAGCCGTACTTTACTCAACACCGTATATTGACGATTCCTGCGCTATATATATTTGAATCTGTTATGTTTGTAAAAAACAACCCAGATTTATTCAAACAGCTGTCCAGTACTGTGGTTCGCAATAGGCGTGACAAACATAGAGTTGTTACGCATAAATCTAAAACATCTTTAATGCATAAAAGTATATTCTGCTCAGCACCCTCAGTCTATAATAAATTACCAGAAACTATACGAGCATTACCTTGTCCGATGTTTCGGAAAAAAGTTCTAGAACTATTGACAAAGAAATGCTATTACTCCTTAAATGAATTTATGATTGACAAATTATTGTAAAAATTGACTTATATAATATATTTTTAATGTATTTTAAATTGACCTTATTTATTAATTATTATTTCACCTTCCGGACATCATAACATTATATTGACATTTAATTTATTTGATTTTAATACTTTGATTATTTAGATTAATTTGAAATGCATTAAATTATAATTATAATAAAATTATTGTAAAATTAAGACATTGCATGCCCAATAAGGCAGAATACATTGTGACAATACTATTGTATAAGAACTTTTTTAACATGTATTTGAGCAATAAATGTTTGATTGATTGATTGATTGATTGTATTTGCTATAGCATTATTAAGTGTTTGTTGATGCAGTAACGAATTGCTAAAACGTTTGTTGTCAACTCGATTCTATGCACGATTTTATGTTAAAGACTCATGATCTTTATGTTTTTATTAAAAGGCTTGTGTTTTCAATAGCCAAGTATGTATTTATAAAATATATTACTAGCGGACCCGCCAACAGCTTCGCTTGAGTTTTTTACGGCATCTATGTAGTTTTGTTAATTTAATGAATGGATTTCGTCCATAAAATGAAACCACTGAGATTAGCGCGTTCAAACAAACTCTTCAGTTTTATAGTACAGATAATTTATATATAATTTTATAGGAATATATCATAAACCCAAATTAATTTGCAACACAACAATGTTTTCTATGGATTGATTTATTTAGAAAATAAATAATTTGGGAATTATGTTGTCATAATCGTGTTAGTCAACAAGGGCCCTATGCATCAATACAATGGCCTCTGAAAAGCCCATTGCCCAGCAACCATGCAATTCAGACTATTATATTCATTACGAACAAAGCCAGTGAAACCAATCGCAAGATGAAGTAAACTGGTGAAAAGTCTACGCAACGAAGTCAACAAACTGTGACCACACTTGGACATCTATTGTTCCTCATATCAAATTGTCGACAACTAACCCCTCCTTTTGTAAGTGGGATCTATGGTTTTATATACTGTTCCACTCCATGATACTTCAATGCTTCTTGTGTATTTATCCTCAACTGACAGACTCTTAAATAACATCTAGGCAAGCGCCCCATCAGTGTTCTTTAAACCAACATTTTCAGTGTGTGTGTCAACATTTTTTGTGGAAGGATGTGGTTAAGAAAACTATTGTTGATTGTGATCTTAGTTTTGTGCGATTGTTGTGGTGCGTCTAACGCGAGCTTCAATGAGCAGATACGAGAATATTCTACAAATGATGTGAGTGTACCATATCTTCCCGTAGACGAATAAGAGATTTCAATACCAGAATACGGCCGCCGGTGGCACACCCTTGTTCGTAGTGGGACGTAAATTATTTTGTTAATGATCTGTGTTATGATTTTGTGTTGGATGAGATTTGACTCCTTTTTTTACTAAATTAGCAAGAGTAATCCTTGTATTATCGAGTAGGTAAGAAAATTAAAATCTCCTAGGACACAAAAGGAGTGATGTTTTAGTTAGATGATGTCGTTGTTTCAGAGTGTCGTAGAGGCACACACGCTCCAGAAAGAGGGGATTGGACTCGCACGCTATACGAGCGTTGCTCCGTTACAAAACCCGGTTAGACTCAAGGTAAGCTTAGCCTATTATATTAAGTTTTATTGAATTTTATTAGAGGCAGAGGACAAAGGAGTGTGAGGAGAGTGGAGCAAGATATAGCGGGTTTTAATGCCGCGGAGGGACCAACGTTTATAACAACAGTTTATAGTTTTGGAGTGTGTGTTTTTCTCAGTGTAATAACAAATATTAGGTCTGTATAACTTAAAAAAGTGTCCTATTTAAGGGAATAATAGTCGACCACTGATGAAAAATTGTCACCAATTAATCGTCAGAAAAATTCTATGTAGTCTAATGCATTTTTCTCAAAAAACCCATCATTAAGCAACCCAGTCAGCATACATCCGCCACGCTAAAATAAAACGAGACCTGAGGTTGCTTCCCAGAGATGTACATAATAGCTGTAAGATGAGCCAGGTCGGGTCACAGACATACCTCGGAGTCTTTCCCGTGACGGCCTCGATCGACCTCTACAGATTATTATCTAGAACAGTTTGTTTATTTTATGCGTATTAATTTATTAACCTAAAATATAACTTATATGTATAGGTATGCTTATGTTCTTTTTTTAAACATCGTAAGTTAACCGGCAAGATTTGAGACATTTGAAGACTTTGAAAGACATGTGACATTCACCAAACCGCAGAAATGTGTGTAGGTACTGTATGCAATTTATTTATATAATGAGGAGTTAATCAGATTTTTAGCAAAATGAAAATTAAAGTCAAGAATATTTTATTTTAAATTATCTTATACGTATTAAATACTTCTAAAAACAATAATTAAGTAATAATAAATAAAGAATGATGCTTTCCGGCTACGCACAAGCGATCGATGGTCGCTACCAATCCAGTAAAACTTGAGGAAAATCCTATCATTGGATTCTTCGAAATCTGGACCAATGAGATTACATTACCAGGAACAAACCTTTCATCTACTCTCTCAATAATCTGATGGTTTCCCGGTAAAAATGACTAACGTGTTTATAAAACGAGGAATTTATCAGTGCCTATGAGTCACTTTTCTACTGTTGATGTGTGTTTGTTATGAATGTATTGAATCGGGTAGTAGTAGCGGGAATTTAAAGAATTTGGTTTAGCGTAGGTACTCGTAGTAAACATTTTTTTTATATTTTAAACCTAATGTTGGTAAAAAATATCCGAACTTAGCAGTTTATTAAAATCAAAGAAAAGAAATAGGTACCTAACATGGAATAGGTAATTCTGGCAATAAAAATAGATCGCAAATATAACCTTGTGTAAGAACTCTGTATGAAAGCATGTCAGTATTGAATGAGACCTCACGCGTGGGAAAAGAGGGCTGGGACGATGGTATCTGGGTGGTGGTTAACAAACCGTGACCTGTGGAGAATGCCCTTATTACTTAGAATCGAAGCTTTTGCCGAGTTATAAAAAAATGTCTGATCGAAACTAATTGGTTCCATGAATGGTTAGTGCTAAAACCACAATAATGTATTGCTAGATAATTTACACGGCAACATCAAACCTAACCTCGAAGGTTGTGGAACGGTCACTATACATATAACACGTAACATAAGATATATTATAACATCCAAACATAACACCCGAGCATCATAGATATTGTAAATCGAAACCTCAACGACCTGGGTCGCGGCGGACCCCTGACCTTAACACATTCAGAGCCCAAGCCACCGTCCTGTTGACACGAGCGTGAGTCAAGAGAGCTCATAGTGTTAAAGTTCGGCGCTAACTTATAGGTAACACGAACAAAGTAGCAGGTTTATTTTTCGTCAGATTTAATTAATTCTTGTTACTCTGAACAAATACCACAACAATTCTATATTTGCTGAAGATCAGAATGAATATCTAGAATCGATTTTTCAGATCTAATTAAAATGACACAACCCATTTCGTAGAAATATGCAAATAAACAATATCCATTTATTGTCACAGGAAGTTCCCGATAACGCGCTATCTGCTTCAAGCCACGGCCGGGGCCTGCCGCGACACGATAACAATGGTAATGATGATGATGAGTCATCAATATACCTCCTTTCAGATGACTAACAAACCTTTAACAAATATAAACATTAAAATAAAATCGAGATGTAACTGAGAGAACAGCATAAGTTCATACTGTTTTGTCTACACAGTTTTTCACAAACATTATATTACGAGTAGGTACCTACATTGACGATTATGCATACAAATATTTTAACATATTTTCGCTTATCTAAAACTAATTATCTAATAATGTGATTTCTTTACCCGCTTCACTAGCCACTTGAATTAAGCTTCAGACATTTCTGGTGTTATCCTTTATTTCTCATAACAATTGGTACAAGAAGGTATTTAAATGTTTTAAAATGAACATGTCTCAATTGATTCTAAACAGGTTACGGCATTTACGAGTACGAAGAACCGCATTACGGGCATGGCTATGAATACGAACATCTGCCTCATCATGATTATCATCACGGGTACCACGACGACCACCATGTCGGTCACCATGGTTACGGACATCATCATAAACATTATGATCATCATGTAAGTTAAGTGGTTGACTGAAACATGTCCTACAAAAGTACAAACATTAATAAACAATTGTACCTAAATTCTATCGATACATAAGACGCTTCATGTGTTAAAATCTGTCTGAAATAAATTGATTGAATTGAATAAGGATTGAATAGGGATGTAAGTGCTTATCTTTGCGTTATTTGACGTACTAAGTAATTTCTGTGACATAGGAACAATTTAAAATCCTCCTTTTTAATTCGTCTACGCTCTAATAATATTTACGTATTTGTAAGTGAGAGTAATTTGTCGGTATTACGAAAAGCGTGCCCTAGTATTTCAGTCTTACTATGTTCCAAGACAATCCATTGTCATAAAAGTGTAATGTTAGTAATAATAACATAGAGTAGGTACTTTCCACGAATACGTACATAGTCGGTATTCTCAGATAGGTACTCTGAGACTTTGAAAGACAACGGTAATTTATGTTTTATAGGAGACTTTCTATAAGGATATGTATTTAAATTGAAATTAAAATTGTTTCTTGACAAGCAAGTTAAATAAATATTGGTGGACAATTCATACAGCAACATCTAGCCCCGTGGTAAGCTCAAAGCTTGTGTTACTGGCTAGGGAGGCCTAAGTCCAGCAGTCAACATCCGATATGATAATAATGAGGTTACTTTATATTTATTTTTCTATTTCAGGCTTTGGCAGCAAAAACGTTGCTATGGCCCATTGCTGGAATAGCATTATTAGGAGCCGCAGCAGCGTTCGTGACCAACCCTGTGCTTCTACAACTAGGCGTTGTCTCTGGGCGAAAGAAAAGACAAGCCGAAAACATAGACTTCGTTAAAGATTCCATAAACAAATGGACTCCTGAACTGCCAATTAAAATGAACCAAACGTTCTACAACATACCTGAATTTATGGTAAAAAGAAAAACTATAAGCAACAGTCAACTACGTCAGAAAGTTGAAGAAACTACAGAAAATGTTAAGGATAAGAAACCTAATACGAAAGTTGCAAAAGATAAACACAAAAGGGATTATAAAATCCTCAAGGTCCTGTCCAAAAGATATACTGATGATGATGAAGCCAATATGGTTCAAGTACCACTTGAGTATAAAGAACATCTCATTAATGCATTATGATTATAATGATTAAAAAGTTTAATAATCTTGGGTTTATAATTATTGTGTCTACAATTTTTATGATGGGACACAAGGTACCTATACAAAATTTGCTCTGCAATATAGAAGGCTGAAAATAAATAATCTGTATAAAAATGTATTAGCTGTCCGTTAGTCTTGCTAAAACTCGAGAACGACTGAGCAAATAAATAAATAGGTGGTAGGTACCTTACCTACTATTCTAAGGCCATCACACCACAGGGAAATATTTTATCATACTTAATATTTTTTTATTTGTGCTACCTCTGTATGTTTGTACTTGATTCATTATACATTATTTCAATAATAATACCCTATTTAGTTTAAATAAATACCTATAGGTATTAATTAGGCAAACTTACCAGTGTTGTAGTATCACAAAATACACACAGAACACACACACTTGTTTTATACTAATTTACACTGAGTTAAAAACACTGCACTAACACTTTATTAAAATCACAAACACAGAAAACCATAACACTTATTATCAAACAAAAAAATATCTAAAAGGACCATCCATGATCAAGAGTCGATCATACGGAGTTTAGCAAACAAGTGAAGTTAGAGAGAAAGACTTGAATGAAGTTTGTTGCAAGACGTCATAACAAACTATCTGACAGATTCTCGCAAGCAAATGTCAACCTTATTTAAAGACAACAAATTACTTTATTCAATGTTATAGTGGAGACAGATAGTGGAATGTCTAAGAGTGAGGCTTCGCGTGCGTTGCACCGCGTGTGCGCGGGCGCAGGGGTTTTAAAAACTCGCTTCTTTGCGTGTGTGCGTGTCATCAGGTGATGATGGATCAGGCGACAAAAGGAATAATATTTAGGTTATGTTTAAAGTATTGATCGCTTTCACAAAACGTTAAGTAGGTCGATATAAAGATTTCAGGAATCATTCATCATCATAGCAACCTATATTACCTACTTCTTATTAAACAAGATTATATTATTATACGAGTTTAAATAGTTGGCCGAATAAAACGTCCGAATTGTCGGCGACCGAACAGATAGATTTTGGGGATTTGCTATAACGTAGCCTACGTCTACCTTTACCTATCAATACCCTTGCCGGTTGGGTGATCTCCTTATGTTGGTACAGTAGGTTCAATAGATCGACGCTATTGCCCGTTTTCTGGTCTTTAAGCTCCTATATAATCCTAAGGACTATTTTTATAAAATTTAAATTAATTAAGTACATAATTATATTACTATGTAGGTTTGTCGCCCTACGGCCATACCACACGGCATGGTCATTATATTTATTAAAATAATAAAATTCAAAATATTATTTTTAATTCAATGATACTTTTATTCACGCAAGACAATGCCCAAGTTTTTTTCAATTTATCATGCATACATATTAGTCCCGCCATCTGTTGTTGCAGTATTAAACTAAACCTTAACTAACTTACTAAACCACAAAACACCGTACGTAACGTTTCGTGCGATAAAGTTCAGCTGAATGTGCATAGATGTCGTTGTTGTAAAGATATTGTTGAAATGTTATAAAAAACCCGGGCTGTTTTCTTCGATTATGTGCAGTTATCTTAAAGCTTGAACCCGAACTGTAAAAAAATAAAATTTATACAAAATGATATACACATTATAATTAAAAAAATTACAAATTCCTATAACCTAATGTGTAATGATGACGTTACGTTGATGATGTATGTACCTCACAGATATGGATGGATGTACCTACACAAATATATTAGTGAACTAACCTTAGGGGCATTCTCCACGGAGCACTTAAACATCAAAGCAGCTCGTTCGCAACCCTTTTCACCATCGCTTACTTTTTCGTCGTTTACTGAAATAAATAAAAACATTACGTATTATGAACCGCAGATAGTTATCATGAACATTGCTACCCATCAATGTTTTTCTGCTTTTTGATGTTCAATTTTGTTTAAATTGGATAGGCTTTCATCCACCGTGATTTGCAGTCGTAGCAAACCTTTCGTATTGGTGGGCGTTTTTTGTAATGGTTGTTGATCATCATTATGATTAAGATTTTAAAATTGTAGCTCCTGAGTGAAGGTATATACCTTTTACACATAGTTCGGCCATCTTTCTTCCGTTTTCCAATCGTTTCTCGTCTCCATTCTTAGTTTTTTCGGCAATCTCATATGCATGATCTATATTGTACATTCCTTTACTGTCCATCTGAAAACAAAACGATTACCTAAAAGAAGCTACAATCAAATTACGATTAAGTAATATAAATTTTATAAAATCAATCCATATATCTCGTAAACACTGACGCTTAAGATATTCTCAAGTTGGTACTATAGGAAACACTTGACTGGACATTCTGTAGTATTCATCTGAGTTGACTTACAATGCCATCTAGTTTGTAGGCGCAGGCGAGGAGGCACTTCACCTCCGGTTTCTTGGGCACCACGTACTTCTGCAGCTGCATCAGCTCGGCCATGTCCACCGGGTGGTCCTTCGTGCACTTCATCACGTACTTCGTCATTTGCGCTTTGATTTCTTCTTCTGTCAAAGCCTATGGGATATACGTCATAAAACAACATAAAATGAAATGAATTTACATACTTATTTATTTATTACTAGCTTTCCGCCCTGCGGCTTCGCCCGCGTTTTACACTTTCCCGCAATTTTCTTTGCTATATTATAGCCTATGTTACTCGGGGATAATGTAGCTTTCCAAAGGTGAAAGAATTTTTGAAATCGGTCCAGTAGTTTCGGAGCCTATTCATTACAAACAAACAAACAAATCTTTCCTCTTTATAATATTAGTACCTATAGATAACATTTTAGAGAAACTTACAGCTAATAAAAATTAAAATACACTGGAGTAGGAAAACAATTCGACGCAATCGAGCAGTTTCTCCTTTCCCAATAAGCCAAAAGCAAGTACCTACCTAGTACCATATATTTTCTCCGGTAAGAAGTAACTAATGCTATGAAATGAATTCTCCTCACGCTGAAAAACATTGCTTTTTACCTACTGTATATACAGGAGATAAACCTTACTAGGAAGGAACATACTTTCGCATAATATCAGTATAATGGTACTTACATTGACACAGGATTGGGCGCACATTGCCAGCAAAAACACGTAAATCCACATTTTAGAAATACTGAAGCCTTTACCTAACAATATACACTTGAACACAGTAATGCGAATAGACAACTAGACCAAATGCCATGGATTTAAATACGAATAGATAGACATGATAAATAAGATAAAATCTATTTCAGCTATCAACAAAAACATATTTTAATTTTCATCAAAATGCCTAATATTTTCAATAGTGAATTAATTTTGATATTACTTCCGGTACTATCAACTAAATGAAATATCGTTATTGAAACGAGTATGGAAATTAACTTTTAAAGTCTCTCATTATATGTACCTACATTAACTATCCATATCCAACTATAACTACATCAAGGCTTTAATTCGTCTATCTATATATTTTAATTATGAACACAACTTTATATTATAATTTTTTTATTAACATGACAAAAAAACGCTATAATTCAGATGTATGGTTGACTGATGATAATGTCCTTAATTTGTAGAGCTTAGCTTGTTAAAGTTGGTTGCTTCTTCATATGAAATCAAGCTGAAAACAAACACAATAATTATTTTTCTCATTTATTAATTGTTTAAAATAACATGTATCGAAAGTAGGGCTGAAACTAAAAATCAATTATTGGTTTTTCCGTTTAGCTTTGAAATAACGTTATTGAAAAGCATGGAAATTAATTCCCATTCAAGGACCAAAGTTACGTTGTGATCTTGTAATTTTTCCCATACCATTTCATTTTCTAATAATTTAGAAAACATAATTGAGAGTCAATTCTTGTCCAAGTGATCTTTAGGATTTTATGGAAATAAATGACATAAATCTTAAATTCACTATGAAATAAAAATATAAGTATGAAGAAGATTTATTTACTCACATCGGGAACGTTCTTAGCAGAGCATTTGAACAGCAAGCCAGCTCTATCACAGCCCCTGTTCCCGTCACTCACTGGTTCGTCGTTTACTAGAAAGACATTGAAAGCTTAATTAAAATAAACAAAAAAAAAATAGCATATACAAAAATAAAACAAATCCAATTTTAAATATTGTTCGGTATTCGGTATATAGCTTCTTTGTTATCCTGTAAGCCAATTATTCCTAATTACCTACTGCACAAAAAAGTTATTTTTAGCTAAGTTGACTGTAGAATTTAATAATCTGCCTGGGGTATTATTAGAAGATACGATTGACCAAGAGCAGATTTATCCTCTCAGTCTATCAGTAAAATCAGACGTATAATAATCTAGAAACAATTGTAACTTTACTTCAGGATGTGTAAGACTCGCAACAGGATGTTTGGATTAGACAGAACTCACCACTTTGACAGGCCTCAATGAACTTCTCACTCATCTTTATCTTCTCAGCGTCATTCGGGAAGTACTTCGACGTGAGATCCCGCAGACCATTCACGTTTAACCTTCCTTGGTCATCCATCTGAAATGAATATCATCATCTTCACGTGTTCGGGTCATCATCATCATCACCACCCTAATTTACCACCACTCTTTTTTACGTTCTCACTGCTAGGAAACAGGGACTTCTCTCTTGACGAGGGTTAATTCACCACGACACAATGTCCCTTAAACTTTTCATTTTCTCAGAACGAGTCGGTTTCCTCACGAATTGTATGAGATGATTTGTACGAGGTGCGCAGCGGGGTTTGAACCCAGGACTTAGCCAACACGTGAATACGTTTACGTTCGTAAACTTGCATATAAATATATTGATATAAAGTAGTATTTTTTATATTTAAAACAATGTTTTCTGATGCACCGTCGCAACGGTGCTTCAAACCTTGAAAATTAAAATTTGCTTAGCTGTTGCCAGCATTCTAAAGACGTGGGTTCGAGGCACCACTGCACATTTATTTCCTAATTTTCTGTCCATGTTTATCCACATGGCCACAATCATACATTTCTCCGTTGACGGTACATAGAACCTATGTTATTTTTACCAATCATACAAGAGTTAACGGCCCAAAGCCGAATAACCCAGCTTCCGGCGGTTAAAGAGCATTAGAGCAATCAGAACCCATGGCGGAACGAAGCGGACCTTGTAATAACAATGATCAGCGTGACCTTCAGCTTTGTGCGAGGAGTCATCATAATTACCGAATGCAGTTTACTTAAATGCGATGCTCAAATTTAGGGAATTAAATATATATTTTTATATAAATTAGCCTACGAGTCTGGTTTTAATTTCGCAAGATTAAAATGTATTTTACAAGTTTACAACAGAAACACAATTATGAAGGAACGGGAATCAAATAATGAGATTATCAACTTACACACAATCATTTCCTCAATAAATTCAATATCTCGCAACCTTCTGCGTTTTTATTATTAGCAGAAATAGACTTACATTCATATAAGGTGCAAATCTAGGTTCGATCTCACAATCACAACTTCTGAATAAAAGTCGAGCTTCAACTTTGTTTTATTATACTTATAAGAATATTAAAGCACTCAGCCAAGTTTATTTTAATCAAAGTGAAATTTAACTTTTCAGTTTTAAGATCTATTTAAAAGTGAGCACTAATGTAAACAATCGGGAAATGTTAGAAAACCGGATAAATCTAGTAATATACTATCATATTACCATACCGTTCCCAATTGCTTGTAAGCGCAAGCGAACAGACACTTAGGTCCGTCCCCATCTGGCATGGTCTTGTTCGCCAACAGCTCCAACTCGGCCACTCCCACGGGGTTCTGGCTGATGCACTGGACCAGAATGGCTGTGAAGTCCTGGGTTACTTGATCTGAGGGTTCTGTGGCCTGAAAAATTATATTTTATGTAATACTAGAGTTTGATCCACTTATGGCGTTATCCGCTTTTTATCAACTCAATGCTGAGTCAGTGTCCATTTCATGATGTTCGGTTTACAACTCATTGTGTCATTTTATTTTATTGAAATTGTAAGCCAAACATTTTTGAATAAATATATTTTCTTTCTTTCTTTTCTTTCTTCATCATTCATTCATTCATATTTTCTTTTAGAACCTTACTGGGATAAAAATACAGTGTCTTTAAAGAGCTTATTAGAAGATAAAATGCATTTACATTCTAGCTTTTAAATTAGCATTTTAACGACTAGTGGTTATTTTTAGTCAGCACGAACTGATTTATTAATTTTATTTAAAACATATTTAAAGATAACTAGCTTCCGGCCGCGGCTTCGCCTGCGTGGAAATAAAAAGTAGGCTATGTTCTGTCTCACCGTCTGTATTGTCAGGATTGTCTGTACCAAAGCGGGAAAGCGTAACAGACAGACAGACAGAGTTACTTTCGCACTAAAAATATTAGTTGGAATGTTAAACTTACCAAAACTGTGTTTGACATCACACTTATAATAAAAACGAGAATCATTATCAACTGCATTTTGATTTGACCAATTTGACAATAATTTCACGTAGCACTTGGCAAATTGGAACATCAAATGTGTGAAAAAACACCAACTAACCATTTTATAGCAAATATTTCAACAGAAAATTACATCCGCTGTAAACTTTCATTAGGCTTGGTGTAAATCGGTTCTAATTATTTATTTAAGTTTATTGTTATTTACCCTTGCCCTTGGTTGGTAAAATGGCTGTAATTTTACAGTGACTATTATAATTTGGGTACTTTTAAATAATCATCATATCAACCCTCCATTATTGCCATAAAATCCCACTGCTGGGCAGGGCTCACTCCAATAGAATCCTTTGTAGGGGGTCTCGGTATAATTTAATTAGCATGCTTGCCAGGCTTGGTCATTGCAAGAAGCCTAGGTGTCTAGGTACATACTTACTTGTATTACCTACTACTTACACATAACGCAAAGTAATGTCGTTTCTTCCTAGAAAACATAAAGTTTACATTTAATTTAAATGTTTGATGGGAGTTTTTTTTGTTATATGAAAACAGTTAATGTAGTGTAGAGTATAACCTATTTTTTGTTTAACAAAAACTTAGGTACATACCTATTATATAATTTTGTTGGATGCAATTCTGTATTAAAGAATATGAGGTAAAATAAAGAATCTGCAACGACAATCCTTGCATTGTTACTTATCTGATGTATGTGATCAGATATGATCCATCCAATTAACGTTTCATTAAAATTCCTTACCGATTATATAAATCCAATTGAAGCGTTTATTTTTGCAACACTGTAATTGTACGATTACGATTCTGAACATCTTAAAATGTGTCTATCAAAAGCTGTGTTTTGTTTCATCTTTGCAACTCTGTACCCCTTTCTATCCAATGTGAGTTACAAAATCTTAATCAAATATCATCAATAATTACTTGTTTTAGCAAATTATTTGTATTCCAAAAATTATATTTTGGTTCTAATTATCTAGTTTATTTTTTTGTGTATAATACCCTGTCATATTGCTAGATTCTTAGAACCAATCATAATGTCTCACTCAGGATTTTGTCCTACACTACCAGGCAAGTTGATGAACACAATCATTTGGAAGAGTTAATAGACCGACGCTACTGATTTCTGCTGTACCAAGTTAAATAAATCTGTAGTCGGTGTAACACCCACTGGGTGACTGGGTGGTATTCTAAAGCCACCAAGTGTGGTGTAAAGTACCAACGTTAAAATTAAGAAACCGCCTTATTTTTCCGTTTCAGGCAATAACTCCACGGCAAAATGAAATGCTGCACCAACAATTTGAGCGGCAAGAAGACTTATGCCTGGCTTCTAATATCTTAACTGAAGAAGAGGTGGCTGATATAAAGAATCTGCGTGTTCCAGCATCCGATTCCGTGTCTGCTTGCTATCTTGCTTGTATTTGGAAAAATGTCGGTCTTGTAAGTATATTTTTTAAAACATCATAGTTTCAAGACGGACGTCTGACTGACTTAGGTCTAATTACCTGGTACCTGGTGTTATTATATATTTACAGTTTTGTTAAGTACGGGTTACATAAATCAACCAGCACTAAACAAAAGTTTTTGGAGCAGCAGCATCCAAGTTAACAACCTCTAATCATTATATTAAATGATATATAATGTCGGTATTACCATGCTTTCCAGGCAGCTTAGTGATCGCAGTTTTTGGTAAGTATAATAAACAAAACGACAATCAGAATATAACGTAAAAGGCCACGACCCTCAGCACTGAAGAATACGACGCAAGGAGTAGAAAACAAAATGACGCTGTTAGTCGTGACTAATAATTCGTCTATGGTATGATGGTTTGACGACATCCACGGGAAAATAATCTTAGGGATGAATTATATTAGACCGGGGCGGGGCCGGGCCGGGGCGGGACCGTGGCCAGTTTCTATTACACCGGCCCGGACGGGACACGGATCATACACGGTGTAATATAAACTGCTTCATATATAATGTATGCTCTCAACTTTATGTACATACATAACCCCCCCCCCCCCCCCCGTCCCGGTCTAATATAATTCATCCCTTGGCCGCGGGCTCACGGCAATTAATTCTTACAGAACTTTTCTTTTCTTTTCAGATGAACAACTCCGGTGTTTTGGAACAGAACTTACCTCGATCTATAGAAGTTGTTATTTGTTACATGTTATTTATTTATCGGCTAGACATTTCTATGCGAATTGTGAATTATTTTCCTTGGAAAATGTCTCAAACAGATCAACTAACTAATACATTTATTTTTATTTTTAGTGAACTTAGAAGTAGTAAGTGATGGTGATAAAGGATGCGAAAGGGCTGTACTATCCTTTAAATGCTTAATAGAAAATGCTCCAAAGGTACCTATTTTAATTGAATTATAAATATTAAGATACTTAAACGCAAATTATATATTCTGTGCTTGTACTAACTAATGAACCTATATGTTTCACAAATAATATAGGTACTTATGTTCAGTTACTGATAATTAATACTTACGCAAACTTCAACATATCTCACCTTTTCAGGGGTGTTAATATTACTTGTCATCTATTTTTATATATAAAAAAGTTTTGAATTTGGAAAAAGATAGAGGATTCTTTTTACCGCGGCAAAATCAAATATAACGCAGGCGAAGCCGCGGGGCGGAAAGCTAGTGTCGCTGTGTGAATTGTCCAGCAATATATGTATATATATATATATTCTTTATTATTAATTATCAAACTAGAATTTTATTTATTTTTACAATAATATGTTTTCTTTTCAGTTTGCAATCAAATTATGAGAACATTACGCACTGCAATAATACAAAATCGGACAATTTATTATACTTTATCCTGGTAAGGAAGATAATACCTAAAATAAAATGATACTAGCACAATTTATTGAAAATAAATAATATGATGAATTATGCTTCCTGTTAAACTTATAATTATAACTATAGAAACTTGAATCAAATAATAAAGAATAAATATTGAAAAAGAAATTTTATTGAGATAAGGTAATAAGAAAATACACTATAAGGTACAGTTCAAAGACTTCGTGACAGTAACAACAACGGTCGTCGTAAATATTCGAATTAATATCACAGCTATGCGAGGATGTCCTTAGGCTTCTTACAAAATGATGGATTTCTGAAAAAAATATTCTTTGTCATCACAACTATAAATATTAAAAATTAATATTTTAAATTAAATTATCTAATACATCTAACAAATACATAAGAGAAAATACACACTGCTTAACACATTCACAGCCTGATTGCATCGCGGTGAGATACGCGCTTGCGTCACGGGCGCAGGGAACTTTAAATTTATTATTTTACTTACGTAGCCATTAAATCCCTTGACAACGCAGGCAGCGAGGAGCTTAGCCCTCTCGCATCCCTTGGCTCCGTCAGTTACCGACGCATCATTCACTGAAACAAAACAAAATGATCATCATCATCATAATAACCCATAATTAGGTCCTTACACACTATAATAATAATACTCTCGAAACTAACAGGAGTCACTATTTATGAAGATGGATACTCAAAGCCTCTCTTTCTTGCAAGACCTTTTTGTATATAATAAAAATATCTATATTAGTATATTCTATTATGTACTAGCTTACCCGCCCAAGGCTTCGCCCGCATTATTCCCATGGTTTTTCACTTTTTAAAACTTTTCTGAGCTACTATGACTATTTTAAATCCAAAAGCACCTAATTGACCCCGTTTATATATTTTTATATACATAATCAGTCATCTAGTACCCGTCTCCCAAGCTTCGAGCTTTGCGCAGCTAGATGTAACTGTAAAAATTGTCTTTGTCCAGCAGAACCTATTTTATATTACTTAGGTACAGCTAAGTAATATAAAATGAGAGCTTACCAGAAACACAGCTGTCAGCAACATCAGATCCCTTCTTGATATCCTCAGGGTCGCTCAGGAACTTGTCTCCCTTCTCCTTGGCCACGTTAGCGTCGAAAAGACCTTCAGCGTTCATCTGAAATTTAAATAAAGCGTTATTAACATCAACATTGTAACAACCTGTGCAACACCCCAAACCTAGCAAGTAGAAAGCTGATTCCGGTGATTATCAAAAGGCATTCTAACTTTCGTCAGCAATATTATACGCATTTTATTAGTAATCAGGCTTAGGTATTGCTTGTTAAACTCATTTTGAGGTATTTCTTTCAACGAATTTTTTTATTTCGCTCTACGTGCGTAATCTCATTCTTTCTCATATAAGTTCGTTACCGCCGTAGTCTTTTAAATTTAATTACTTTTTATCTTGTTATTATTAAACTTTTTCTAGATTTTATGTTATTTTATCCAACATTTGTTTAGAATTTATTTATTCACGTAATCTTATTCTTTGGTGGTTGATGTATTGTTTTATACAAACTAACTATAATACTGATATACTGCGGACTGAATAAAATAAATTAAAGTATAAAATGACGACTAAATATCTTGCTAAATCCAAAATAGATACTCACAAATCCAGTCTTCTTAAAGAAGCAGGCATAGTAGCAAGAGTCAATAGCGTCAATGTTCTTTGCTTCCTTGGCAGCAAGCAAGTCCTCTTTGGAAACTCCAAACTCCTTGCCACATTCTTGGACAATAGGAATTATGTGAGCCTTGATGTTATCCTTTTCTTCCTGAGAAGCTGCCTGAAAAGATCACAAATGAAATACATTTATAAAATAATTTTCAAAAAATTCTGTTTATTTTTTAGCGATCTTATCCTAGATTAAACTATGGAGTCATCAAATACAAATACTTTATCAACGCGAGTCGTTAGTGTCTCAAGTGATTAAAATCTACGCACTTAAGATTTGATTAATCTTGACCTAGGTACACGTAGGTACCTATTGTTTAATCAAAGCAAACATCTATTTTTATCCACTGTGTGAAATAAGTTGAGGGTTAGATTTAAAAATAGCTTATATTTTTTCGGCTATTTTTAGATTTAACCCTCAATTGTAACTGTGGTACTGATACAAAAGGATCTAAAATTTCTGCAAGTAAGATTTTATTGTAAGTCTTGTAACTCTTTCCAGTCACTTTCTTCACAAACATTTTCATATTAAAAACAGACTTTAATCAACCTATTTTTTAACCAAAATAAGCTATAGGCATAAAATTTTCTCTATAGAGGCAAAACTGTCTTTAAGATGAAAGAGCTTAATGAACAAATTAACTGAAATACAAAGTAGGTACTTACAGAAGTCAAAGCGATAGCCGCAGCCACGAAAGCCAAAACTACGATGTATCTTGCCATTTTTAAGTAAACAAATTTACTTCTTATTCTAACAGGTGTTTCTATTTCTGATCTCGGATCAGTTGTACCACCTCAGTTTCCTTGTGGCTATTTATATACAAACGTTGTGTGATTTGGTGGTAATAGTCACCTCATTGCAGGATTTTTTAGCAACGGTTACAAGGTTCAAGTTTGAATAAAAATTCTGTGATGATCATTAGCTTTGAGCCGTGACACATTAGTCGGTTTTGGTTAAGGAAATGAATAGTTCCCCTGAAATTTGTGAAAAAATTTGGTAAATACTTGTAAGTTCGGTAATGAGGCGATTTTACGGTAACAGAATTAAATAAGCAGGATAACCTTGGATAACCTAAACCCTTATTGACATTGTTTATAAGTACTTCGTAATCTTGACTTTCCTTCAGGATAACTGTCGATTGTAAAACTGTTGATGAAAAATAACAAACTAATAAACTAAGAACATTCGGATTATCGACTTGATGTGTCTTTTTCTTTTATTGATAGTTAAACTTGAGCAAACAAGAAAATATAAATAAATATAATAATATTTTGCGCCATAAAATAAGGAATTAAAAAACATAAACTTTCCATGATTAGTCTATTTTTAATAAATAATTTAAAATTTACATCTGACATTGCTTGTACACTTGTTGTACACTATCTGGGAATTCAACCTAATGGCACTGGAGGCTGGTAACATGTTATATAATTTGACAGAATTGCAAATAAAACTTTTTGACACCTTAGTCAGTCTAGTTTTAGGTAAACATCTTATTCTATATTGATGACGACAACTGAAAAAAATAATGATATTTGAACTGTAACTTAATGAGTACCTAATTATTATTTTTATTTATTTATATCTTATCGACTAAGGGTATATAATAGAAGACGGGTAGCGGTGTGGTCCTGTAGACTTTACCAATTCACTGCGATTACGGCACGGCGGCGGCACAAAGCCCCAAGAGCAAAAGTTGATTAAATCAAATCCCTAAGACCTATAATGGGTTCTATTAAGGAGTATTGTGCCCAGTAGTAGGCCAATATCTAGTTATTATAATTTGCTATAAATAGGAGATAGTAAATTTGCAAGCTCCAAAGGGGGAAAACCCGCGAGGCGTAGTACTAGTTTATAATAATAAGCATGACTCTACATTAATTGAGATTGCGGACTTCGCCTTGCGGTTTACCTATTGTACTTCCTCTCAGAAATTAAGATTCAATGGATTTATCTACCAAATAAAGATTGATAGATAAAGTTGTAAGTACCTACTTTACCAAACTTCTTCACCAACTACCGTCTCTTTAAATGGCAACTCACGGTACCTACATAATATATAAATAATATTAAATTAATTATTATAAACTATGAGAATTCTCTAATTTGTTATAAGAATGGTGAAGAAAAAAATCTAGCCTTGTGGTTAGCTCGAAGTTGTGTTAGGCACTCTTATTTACGTTCCCACAGCTGGGACACAAAGAGAGCTATCTTGACGCGAGCGATTAGGCCCGCCTTAGAAGTCCGCGTTGGTGAATGTCCTTACTATTTACCCTTAGCTAGTATATAGTCCTAGTTAGATATCTAATATGTATAATGTATATTAAAAAATGTCTATCCATGTATATTTTATATATTATATTAAGTATATCAGAAATCTAGCACCCTTAACATAAGCTACCAGCTTATCACGTGGCTAGTTGCTGTGTAAATTGTCCAGCAACATTTATTTATTTATTTTAATTTCAATAGAATGTTTTAAGTAAAAAAAATCGTAACTGGTCTAAAAATATTATTGATTATATTATATCTTAATTTATATACCGGAACACCATTAGTAATGTTGTTCTGTAAACTTTTTTTTATAATTAACTGCAATCGCCAACACGCCTGATAAGTGTAACCGTGGTGTATATACCAAATCTCCCAAGACCTAATACTGTCTGGGGGTTGTTATGATGATGATGTTTTAATTCATTTCATTATATTCGTGAATCTTTTCGGCCGGAGGTAAAAACAATTTGGACTTTGACCAGATTGTCGTTGACTGCATCGGTGTACAAAAACGTTTCTAGGTAAAGTCCAAATCTATTTACCCTTGGACTGAGTAATTATTCAAACGAATTTAACAAAGATAGGCCTCGGCCTTTGGCCTATCTTGGCTAGTTCAAAGTTATGATGTTTGCTACAGGTATAATTAATAGCTAAGCAAATCCAGACAGTAAGGATCAAAAACAAATATCGGCTCTAAATCGTTTAAATAAATAATAAATAAAATCATTTATTTACGAAGTAGGTATGTAATTATAAACTATTTTACATTAAAACTAAAGAGATTCTCATGTTGACGCTGAAGCCAACTTGGTACTTATTTAAATTTCCCCCTTTTCAGTGGGAACGTTAATTATTCCAGGTATTTCATTCAAAGCGAAATTCAAAACAAAATTATCTGTCAACCCGTTAGTGGACGTACGACGCTGCGTTTGTTGCGAGTCCCCAACAAATTCCGAAGTAAAAAATTCCTCATCATTACCTAAATCAATTAGGTACTTACCTACCTACTAAAATATAAACACTAGCTTTCACCTTTGGCTAAGCCCGCGGTGAAAAGTAGTTTTAAAGTAATGTAAGCTATTATTGGAATTTCATCTTAGTCCATTCAGTGGTCAGCAACAAACAAACATCCTTACATGCTTTCACGTTTAAAATATTCTAGGATAAGAATATAGCGATTCAGAAAGAGATTTATTTAAAGCTATGTCATCAATTAGGTACTGCTGATGGTATGTAGGCTAGACTTAAGATTAAAAGTTGAATGGAAAGAAATAAAACCTCGCATTTTCAAAAACGTATTATTAATAAAATAAAACCTTAGCCAATTTACATTAATAACAATTTATCCCACCATCAGTTAGTAGTAATACAAATACAAATACAAATACAAATAACTTTATTGTAACACCAACAATATACAGGACAATACATAAGAGAAACAGATACATAACAGTGACACAATGGGCGGCCTTATCACTAACAGCAATCTCTTCCAGGCAACCTTGGGATAGTAATTTATCCTATCCTGCCAAAACTCGTGTACTTCATAATTATATTTAACATAGATTAAGATTTTATTTTTATGCTTGTCGCAAACTATTTATTAAATCTAAGTATTAGTTAAATCAGCGTTATTATAACTCTCCGAAATTTCAAGCATTGGCGGCAATAAGGTTTCAGCATCTTATGGTTGGTATAAGTAAGGCGTGGTTCGTAGGTATTTAGAAATCCACATCAAGTCCCACCTGAAAAAATAAAAATTTATGGGAATCACAAAACTTCCAACAATCAAAAAAACACCGAAAAGGCGACCATACGGCGAAGGCAAGACACAATTGACTTTCGAAACAAACTTTCAAATTAAATTTTAAGCTTTAAAATCTTATTTCATTATATCTTATTTCATAATACATTATTTGTTATATACTCTTCAGTTGTTTTGGTTGAAAGCTAATTCTGATGTTCTATGCTCTATAGGTATATATCGTCAAAGAAATGTAGAACATAATGATTTTTATTAAATTTCAAAGCGCCCATTGCGGTGGAAAGCAATAACATAAAACTCCTGTTCCATGGAAGTTCCGTTAACTGGCTTGATAGAATGAAGGCTTTGCTTAAGTTGGACATATTAGGAAGTTTATAATTTACATTAAAATATTATACTTAGGTCAAAAGTAAATATGTTACATAAAGTAGGTATAATTCTACTGAGGTCAATATATGATTTTATGTGATTACAGAATCCAAGATTCAAAGCGATTTCCTTTAGAATTTCCTGCGTCTACCGACGTGATTTCATCTCGTATTATGTAGATCAGATGATAGATAAGTATTATTTGTGTAATTGTTACTTGTGTACCAGCGTCTAGCTGGTACACAAGTAACAATTACGTGAGGATAACTTGTGCATGGTTATTATCTATTTTCCTTGAATAAAGACTATATACCTAGATAACATAATGTATAAAAGTTTCCACAAACAGGCCGCTCTCTAATTGTTATGGATGGATCCGAAACGTGGTGCTTCACCATTAGCCTCATCAACAGGCTCAGAGTCGCTCAAACAGCTAAGGAGAGGGCTAATGCTCGGGGTTTATCTACGGGATCGAATCAGAAACGAGGAGATACGTAGAAGAACGCGGGTCATCGACATTGCCCAAAGAATTAGCTCTTCGAAGTGGCAATGGGCAGACCATACCCCGTCCCCACGTTCAAATGAAATGATGAATTGTAACATGTTATCTATTAAAATGGCCTGACTTTAGGCACAATAAGCAGCACTGTTTGTATAATTTAACTTACTTTAGTAGCCTGCTTGACAAAGCACTTGAAAGCCAGCTTAGCGCGATCGCAACCTTTCTCACCATCGCCGACTTCGTGATCATTTACTGAAATAAATAAATAGTTAAAAATTAATAAACCAGGATTCCGTATCAAAACGATATAGCTTTTATCTTTGTGTAGAAAAGAGACTTGGTATATGACATGTGTTGTGTTACGTACGCTATCAGGTAAAAAATCTCGATACTAACCTTTCATACACTTTTGTATAAGCTCATCTACTTTCGGTAGGTTTTCGTCGCCTTCTGCGAAAACTTTCCTTGCGTTTTCCTTTGCTATCTTTTCTGATATCATGCCTTTTTCATCCATCTTAAAAAATTATATAAAATCAGTACCTCTACATATTAAATCTACAGCCACTATATAAAAAGTATGAAATAGTAAGAATGGGTATGAAAGTGTACGTCGTATGTGTATGATGATGCTTGTTATTGTAAAAAGGAGCAAGTCATGCAGAGTCAGTAAATTTGCTCGACCCTGAGAACTTTTTATATGTAAGATCATTTAATAGTAAACAAATCACACATTCTTAACTTTTAGAGTTGTAAATTAGTAAAATTACCCTTAAACGCATTAGCATTATGCACTGTTGATTGCTCATAGAAAACTCTCGGTCGACAAATACTATTTTTTTTATGGTTTACTTAAATACAGATTTAACGCACTTACTTACTGTGATGGTAAAAGTGGTTGATGACTTGCAGATGATTTTCTTCATTAAGAAAGAATTCTTTAGGGTTTAAGGGATAAATAGATCTTTCCTATTGATTATATCAAGATGAGTCCTATTAAATGATATGATCTTACAAAGCTAAGGAAAAACTTACAACTCCCAGTTTCTTAAAGACGCAATTGACAAAGCACTTCGCATCTTCGTCTTCTGGTACCTTTCTTTCCCTAAAAGCTTTTAAATGCTCAAAATTCAGGTTATGGTCTTTCACACAATCCAAACCTATAGTCAGCATTTGTGTTTGTATTTGTGATCTCTGAGCATCTGTAAGGCCCTGAAATATTAAAACATTATTATAAAACTTATACATATATGTATGTAATTCAGTATAAACGACCCGCCCTAGCTTCGCCTCGGGTTCTTATAAAACTTGCTTTGAATCCTATTAAAAAACCGAAAATCCGTTTCATTGTTTTATAGATAGAAGCATAATATAGACAGCGACTTTGTTTTATACCATGTAAAGATGTCATAAATCGTTTGGCCTATAAAAATGATCTTTTATTGTTCAGATTCAAACTATTTAAAGATTTGTCAATTTAATAACTAAAATAATCTTACGTTAGCTATAAAAACATTGACATACTTACCGCATCAATTTTTATAAGACAAACAACCACCAACAGAAAACAGCTCAAAATAAACTTAGACATTTTGCCAAAAATGATACAATGAGATCTCTTCAGACTTCAAAACACCAGTACCTGTCAGTAGCTCTGCATAAACATTATATACCCAATTTATAACTACTAGAATAATAGAAGAATGGGTTTGTTTCATGCATTAAGGACAATTTGGGCAACCATGACCTTCGATTAAATACCGGAGGTGCGGCTTAAGGCATGACGTTTAGCCATCATTTAAGTTTTTCATGCCACGTGTTTTTTTTGGTCGTTAGAAGTTCTTATAGTGCTAGGAAAACTACGGGGTAATGATTGGACAAAATTATTTATTTGGAAAGCATACATTCTATCTCTACGTGATTATCAATAGATATACAATACTTGGATCAAATTATCTGATTTAGCATTTAAAAGTCTATTATGCCTGTCTTAATTAAGATTAATATAATTTTCTAGAAGACAAACTTGTGAAATATAAACTTTCAAGCTTGCATTATACATACAACACAGATTTATGCTAATTATATTTTAAGATTAATTTAATTTACGGTTTATTTGGTGTTTTCATAGTCCTTATAATGTTTTGGTTAGATTGGTTGGTTTATTGAAGATTTTATTTCAGGATTTCCATCTGAAACATAATTTTGTAGAATCAACATACATATTATGTAATCAATGTGTCACAATTATACACTTACAGCAGACCCGCCGTGAACTTCGTTTGCGTTTCATACCTAAAACGCAATGTAATTTTTGTTGTAATGTTATAACTCAAGAACGGCTGGCCGATTTAGGTGGTTTTGGTATTCAATTCACACAGTCGTAGTATCCCAGGGAAAGTTTAAGGAAAAATAAAAAAAAGGTATATGTAGGCCATAAATGTGACAGAGAAGCATGTAGCCCACCTGAATGAAAATGGCTACTGCGGCATATGGACGCCTGTAGCATCTAGACATCTAGACTATTGGGTCTGCCTGAAAACCAGGGAGCTCCAAATTTATGATATAAGTTTTTTTTAATTGTTACTTTTATCGTGTGTTGAATTATAAATTATTTCCTTTATTCTTTCTTCTAGATGCAGATTAAGGTTTAAGCACTTACTTCGTCCTTCTGTTCTTTGAAACAGTCCATCAGAAGTCTTGCCCTTTCGCATCCTTTTTCACCATCGCTCACTTTTTCGTCATTTACTGATAAAAAAATTAACATCATACAACAAAAATAAATATAAAAATCTTAAGAGATAATTTTGAATTGAATAGTAGTAGTGTAGTGGGGTAAATTTATGCTACTGTCTTATTTGGTATGTCGTATATAATATTATAGTTAATCATTGTAAATACCTACCATGAAAAGAAAAAAATACTTAAATCTCTTATAAAGAACATTTAGTTCTTTTACAAATAGAACCCATCCAAAAAAAACATTCAACATTATAACAAGAGCCGTGTTGGCTAAGTGGGAGCACTAAGTCGACTTTCATTCCGAAGATCGTAGGTTCAAAACCCGCCGCGCACCTCTGGATTTTTCTTCTAGAAAAAATATGTACGCTGTAAAAACACGTGCTCTATCGGTGAAGGCAAACATCGTAAGTTTGAAGGACATGTGAAATTCACCAACTCTCTCTCATCAAGAGATAAGTCCTTGTGTTCCAGCAGGGTGATGATGATTACAATTAACCTACCTTTCTTACAAATTTCTCCATTCTTAAGCATTTTCTCCCTAATTTCCTCACTCTTCATCATTGGTTTTGCCAAATCCATAGTACCCTCTTGGCTATACATTCCATCACCAGTCATCTGAAACATTAATTAATGTCGTTTTCCTTAATTTTATGTTGGTATGGTACACTAATACATATTAATAATATATACTAATATTATTAAGCTGAATAGTTTTTTTGTTTGACCACCTATGTGGCGCAGCGTGTGATGGTCCTCTAAACATCACAAGCTTACCACGGGACTAATAATTATTGCTGTGTGAATTGTCTAGTAATATTTATTATGAATTATGAAAAAATGGGTGAGATGGAACTATTCTTATAACTGCGCTAGATAATTTAACCTCATCATCATCAACATTCATCATTTCATCCATCTGACGTCCACAGCTGGACATAGTCCTCCCTTAAACATCTCCAGTTGTTTTTTTTTTATTTATTACATTTATTTTCATAAAATCCTTAAGATCACTTGGACAAGTCAATAAATACATGTTTCGGTGGGATGCAGCTTGCATCCACCATGAACTGGCAGATTTGACCAGATCATTTGTCCATCTTGTTAGTGGACGTCCGACGCTGAGTTTGCCGAGTCGTGGTTTCCACTCGATAAATTTTCGGTCCCATTCGGCTCGGTCGGAATATTTAACCTAACTGAAGGTAATAATAATGTCGTGCTTACAACTCCAGCACCCTTCATCATGCAGGCCATGAAACATGGATCAATGTCTTTCTTCTTCTTCATCTCTTCCAAGTCATCCCGCTCTATACCAAGTTCTTCCATACACTTGTTCGCTAAAGGCTCCATTAACTTGCGAAATTCTTCTTTTTCTTCTTTGGTTACTTCAGCCTGTTAAAAGGAAAAATCACAAGGTGCCCCAAATTTAGGGTATGAATCACCAGGACAAAACAATAGTATTAACTAATCTGTGGCAAGGGATTGGTTTTAGTAGGCAAAATATCTCGCAAGTTGTCGCTATATATTGCAAGTTTTAGTAACTTGTATAATAGGATCATGAGTGACGATTTACATAATTATAACAAGGATCGATGCACTAAGGAACTATGTTGTTTATAACGTCCATTCTATACTCAACAATATTTCCCTTAGAAACACAGTCTTTAATTTAAACGTAGTACTTACATAGGCGCTGGCAAAAACGCAGAAACTTAAAGCAAATATAAAAATAACACGAATCATTTTTAATAAATTATTATCTAAACTTTTTAAATATTTTAATATATTTTTTCTAGAGATATTCTACAGCAATTTCTGTTTTAAATATGTGTCGTGTTGTCCAGTTCCATGATTTTTTATAGCCTTCATGAACTATAATTTAGGTACTTACATTTTATAATAATTGTTAATGACAATGCACATGCATGTAGATAATAATAATAATTGTTCTCTAGGAAGTATAACACATTAAAATCGTACCTAGACTAAAAATCCCATGATTTTTTTTATTCAATAAAATCAACAAGGTTATGTACCTATCGTAAAAACGTAGCGTAGCGCCTTAGCGTATTCAGGAGCATGGGTTTGATTTCCACTCGAGAGATCTTGGATTTTTTTTAAATTTACAAAAGCCTCGGCGGCATTAACTACGAGGCATGACAAGTTTTTTGTTTCTATTATTTTTACACTTTTTAGATGCATTTATAATTTTAATGTACTTTTAAGTATTATTTTATTTACAATGATTGCTTATTGTCATAAATGCAAATATTGCGTACTAATATCAGTTAACTTTTTCCCTTTTCCATCCGAAGGTTGCTTGGAAGGTCTCTTGAGCGATAAAGCCGCTTATTGTACCTACTTTTTCCTCTTCGTGTTTTGTGAGTAATATCATCGTTTTATTTTGGTGTAAATACAATAAGGTGGTAATGTTATAAATATAAACTATGGATAAAACAGGCAATTTTGATTTTGTTTGCTAATTAAGTGAGTGCTTCAAAAACGTTTCGTTTTTTAATTAAAAAGATAGAGTTTACTGACCTATGTATTCATATTCTTGTTTTGGGGCACCTTTTACTTAAATAATTAGCCACTATTATTAATCTTCTTATTCTACGCATAATTCACATTTATTATTCCCTAGATAATATACGTAGCTAGATAATAACAGGCAAGGTAACAATTTTGCTTTGTAAGTCCCAATGATTCGCAGAATGTGAAAATGAACAGTTATTTATAATATTATAAAAATAATTACCAGCAATAAGGATTGAATGCGGGTTTTGATGAATGGCACATATCCTTTAAACTTTTTAAATTTTAAGAACATTCCGGTTCCCTCACGATGTTTCCGATCATACATTTTTTCAAGGAGAAATATCCAGAGATTCTCAGCGGAGTTTAAACCTTAGACCTTCGAAATGAAATTCGAGTGTGCTCCCACTTAGAATCGCGGCTGTTTGGGTACCTTTATTCTTTGAATTTATTATAAACGTTGTTTACATTGACGATGAACGGTGTCATATTTCTGCCCGCCATGGGCGCCTGGCAATCATACCATAGCTTTTGTACCCATAGCGGGCTGCTTGGCAACTGAAGGGATAATCAGTTTGATGAAACTTGCGGGTTAGAGTAATTTCGATAGCAATTAATTCTAGTCCCATACTTGTTATTGTTTCACTTCTTGCCTAATAAATCAAAAGCTAGAATAAGAAATAAAAGTCTCTTCACATCACCGTACTTCAAACATTTATTAAGCAAAAATAAAAGCTTGTGGGTTAGCTTCATACATACATTTTGCAGACCAATACGAAGCTTCGCATAGATCTTTGTATTTCTTTTCTGAAACAAAAATAAAACAATACAGAAACACTTTATTGTATACCAAAAACAAAACACATTGTCATGATTATAACACAAAAAGAGACACGTTCAGTGGGCGGCCTTATCGCTAAAGAGCGATCTCTTCCAGGCAACCTTTGGATGGAAAATAGAGATACGATACAAGAAAAAAGTTATGAATGAAAAATGGTTTTTTATTTCTCCTGTAAAATTTGGATTTTGATATTACCGGTTTATTCGCTGGGGGCGTCGAAATATAAAAGTTGTAAAGACCCCTTAAATATGTATATTTTTGAATTTCCGTTAAATCTTAGTAAGTTACATCTTAAAAATAGGGAATTAATTTTAATGATACTTACGAACATCTTTACATTTTTCGACAGTAACTTTTGCTGCCTCTTTCACATCAGCCGGGTACATCATGTCTACTTGCTTTAAAGATGCTTCGTAGTTTAGCTTGTTATTTTTCACCTGTAATGTTATTAATTGAAAGTTATTATCATATTTAATGCAATCAATAAGCGTAACGCACAGTTTTTTCCGCGTTATATAATGGATTTTCCCACGAAAACATTACCTGTCCTGTGAGATATTCTAAAGTTAAACGTCGCGATAAAAAATATACATAACAATAACACTGATAGAAATCTTTTCACTGAGGAGAAATCCATTACAGCGTGGGCAGAAAACCTTTTTTTTATAATATCGACTTACTATTTGCATCATTTGATATATACACGCGATGTAGCACATAACTTCTTTTTCTTCGATGAAAACGCCTTTTTCAATATCAGTTATTTTGTCTGAAAAGATTAAATATTACTCCAAACTTCAATCTTCATACTTATCTTGAATAATTTTTAAACATATTTTATTATATTATTTAATCTAATATAAACAGGTTACGTACCTTCTTCTACTCCAATTTTTCCAACACATTTATTTTTTAACATTTTCCCGGTGTTTTTCAGCTGCTGTCTTGTCATCTATAATACCAAAGACCATGAAAAATATAAATAACATTTTAACTAATAAAAACTTTTCAAAGGCAGATGAGATAAATCACATTATGTTATATGGATAATATTATCTACTAACCGCATCACAATCATTTAGAACAACAACCACCAAAAACAAACACCAACTCCTTCTATCCATTCCACAGACCAAGATAAACAAATCTAAAAGAGCCACCGCTCCTATATTCTTATTTATAGAAAACTAACAATCACTTAATCACACAACACAGAAATAAATACACAAATCAAATACACACACATCTTATTAATCAAATGACTTAATACATTAATGTAGTATTAGCTCAAAAAATCTATGTAATTTTCCTTTTTATGACATCTGATCTCTGTTTGATGGTAAAGACATATTTTTAACTTATTCAAGGTGAAATAACTGCAACTTTTTGGTGATTAACGTTTTATTAGGGGAATATAAAACCAGCTGGGTCGAATTCGTACAAGCATTTCGTTGCGTGGAATATTCCTTCACACATGTCGTTGTAGCCTTCCTCTGAAAAAAAATATATATTTGATTTATATATACTTAAAATATAGTTCTACGGTATGTGTGCTTCAGGACCAGAAGTCCTCCTAAATAGCTGGACCGATTTGTTTTTATTTTGTATTCCTCTGATTCACGCCTGGTATTGGATGGTTCAGACTCATAATCAGACTAGAAAATGGCACTGTAGTTCTCTGTTGGGGTCCTACAGTTAAATTTAAATGATGAATAATTAGTACAGTACCTACATCTAGTTGAGGATAAAATAAAGTAGTTCCCTCTGTCTGTTTGTCCTTATATGTATATCTACTTATAGTTAAATCATTTAAACTACCCAACGGATTTTGATGCGGTTTATAAAAAGGTATAGCTTCGAGCACTCCACGGGGCAGTGTTAGTCGTGTGGCAATTACTCACGGATAGGCATGCATTTAGCTACTCCTTTCTTAGTAGTTTCCTTCAATTCCTGGGGGTACAGTATATCTATTTGCTTGGAGATAAGAGCGCCATCCAGCCTGTTGTTCTTTACCTGATAATCAAAATGTAAAACTTGAAACATTTATTTAGTTTCTATCATGTTATTATTTTACTACAATTCGCAACGTAGAGTCGAACAGCGACCAACGAGCCGAGCGGATTACTTATTATAATTAACTTCAATTATAGTAAATAAAGAATGTACAACAGTGAGCTTGAAACTATACTAGTAGAATGTGTTTACTTACAACTTGTATGGTTTTGTAGATGCAAGCGATATAGCACATAACATCTCGTTCTTCTAGAAACACGCCCTGCTCTATCTTGCCCACTTGAGCTGAAACAAATAAACACATAATATGTACAGTAGCTTAAGTTTTTTTTATCAATATAAATTATATTGACAAAATTTACTCGTATGTGTTTGTTTACCAATGAAACTTGGAAAAGTACCAACTTGTTTTTGCGTGTAAACTAATCTATCTCAATTTCAGCCGTGGCTCTGGCTGCCTTATAATTAACTAATAAGTAATTTAAACGTGGTCGAAATGCTAGTACCTAGTTAGTAACTTTATAAGATCTTTACCTTCGGTTACTCCACTTTTGGGCATGCATTGATTCTTCATAATCGTCATAGTTTTTTTCAGTTGTGGTCTTGTCATCTGTAACACCACAAACACAAGCAAACAGTCAGGAAGGAAAATCATGGTCGTCTAAGAAATACTTTTTATCTTTGCGTTATTAGTAAAAAGGAAAAAGTAGGTAGAGATTTGAAAAGAGAAAACAATACATAGGTAATTAAAGAAAACCATATTATTATACTTCAATTTAATCGGGAAAAAAGATTCAGATTACAGATTCACATGCAGATAGCATGTACACGGCGAGTGAAACACGCTAAATATGCAAATTTAAATACTAATTTATATGTTGGTAGCATTTAAAAAGGGAAAAAATAAATTTATATTGTATTGTTTATTTACTTTTGCCTTTCTAAGTGTATGCGAATAATATGATTCCGTCTAATTTTTATCTGTGCTATGAAAAGTATGTTTGTATTTAAAAGTTAATAATGCCAAAACATGTAGGTAATCGTAGGAACTTACCCCTAAGGATAACACAATACAAGCAGCAAAAACTAAAAGCTTACATAAAACCATTTTTGATCCGTAACCGGGCTGACCAAAATGCAAAAATCGACTAAACAAACTTCATTAAAAATTGCCCATTTTAAATTTTCCCCTGAAAACACACCTTGAATTTTTGACATGCTCTATAATTTTTGATTGAATACATAATAAGCATGTACGGTAAACACAACTACCGTCGTTTAGCAATAATTAAGTAGTTTTGAAGACTCATTGGCTTTTTTAAAGGTTCTCACGGCTGTATTTATGAACAAACGTTTAGCAAATAGCGCTTATTATAAGGTTCAATAAAATTTACACATATAAAACATTCTAGCAAGGATAATACTAAGTAGGTAGACATTCCGTAACACAATTATTTAAAAATAAATAAAAGATACCTGCAAACTTATACATTTATTTAATAGGGCTTGAAAGATAAATATAAAAAGAAAAAATCAAATAAAATAGGTATGTAGTTTAGGTACTAATACATTAGTTTACTAATACTTTCTATTAAATTAATGAATTTTAAGGGAATACGAAATTGGGTGGATCAAATTCATACATGCATTTTGCTGTCCAGTAAGAAGCTTCGCAAATGTCTTTATATTTCTTGGCTGAAAAGAAAAAAGGATTTAATTTATTAAGTAAGTATAGGAAAATAGCAAAAGCAGGAAGTTCTCTCTTAACGAGAGAGATTAGGCCTTTATTCATCATACTGACCAAATGTTGAAAGCACATAGTCATAACACCCCTATTAGCGTTCCCACTGCTGGGACACAGGGACTTCTCTCATGACGAGAGAGATTAGGCCTTAATTCACCACGCTGGCCAAGTGCAGGTTGGTGAATGACACATGTCCTTCAAACTTTTTTTCAAAGTTCTCAGAACATGCCGGTTTCCTCACGATGTTTTGCCTTCACCGTTAGAGCACGTGTTTTTTAAAACACACATAATTTTCCAAGAAGAAAAATCAGAGGTGTGCGGCGGGGTTTGAACCCACGACCTTCGGAATGAAAGTCGTGTGTGCTCCCACTTAGCCAACACGGCTCCTAAAGCACATACTTCAATGCAAACCCTATAAATTTTTCAAAACATGCTGCGTATTTTGTCGCGATGTTTGCCCTTTACCGTTAAAGCAGTTGTTTTTACATTAAATACATTTTTCAAGAAAAAAATCCATATCTGCTTGGCTGGTTCAATCAACTACCTTTGGAATGCAAGTCGAGTTTGCTATTATCTAGCGAACACTGATCTTTAGTTTATTTATTTACCTGCATTACGAGACACAAGACTAGAGCAGACAAGAGAGAGAGGAGAACTCACCAACATCCTTGCAGTTCTCAGCAGCCGCTTTCACAGCCGTCCGCATCTCAGCTGGGAACATCATGTCCACTTGCTTCAGCACTGCTTCGTGGTTCAGCTTGTTGTTCTTCACCTGCATTTTGAATTATTAAAATACCAAAGAAAACAAATAAAGCTAATAAATATTTTGAAATAGAATCACGCGTATGTGCGTAGAGTGTCTTGATCACAGAGCAGTTACCTCCGTGGTCTTGATACAGACACATTTCTAAAAGGCTTTTATGCCAAAGAAGTCCACTTGCAGCGAATGAGGTTGAAAGCAAGCTCGATTCCCTTTGAAAAACTTGTCTTTTTAATCTTTGCAAGCTCTTTTTCCTGGTTTTATATTTACGTACAAAGAGTAACCTCGTTAATATGTTATTTCTTATATCTTTCATTACATTTTTAAAATGGAAATAAGATTAAAATGCAACTACTCACGACTTGAGTCATGGAGTAAACACAGGCAACATAGCACATCACTTTACGATCTTCTATGAACTTCCCTTGCTCTATCTCACCGATTTCCTCTGAAATCAAGTCAAGTTTCAAGTTTATTATTTACATTCATATAATGTTAACGAAACATGACAAAAATATATATTAGTTAGGTACCTACCTTCAGTAACATCATTCTTTGGCATACAGGATTTCTTCATCAGTTTTCCGGAGTTTTTAAGTTGCTGTCTTGACATCTATAAAAAATTAAACATTTATGTGAATTATTTTAATTTGTTAAAAAGGTTTTTAAAGCGATTAGAAAGCAACAGACACCAATTTCTTTTCTGTAATAAAAATATTTCTGATAAAACATCCCTTCATAAACTTAGTTAATAAATTCGATACATACTTATCGCAGATTTTTTTTAAATAAAATTTCATACTTACCGCATGGCAACAGCTTAATATCATAATGACCACAAACAATACGAAAACACAGATTCGATCCATTTTCAAATACAATATGAAAAAAATAAAAAAACCTAATAGTCAGGGATCCGTAGTACATTGGAATCAAGTGATTACTAACAAGCTAATTTTTCGTGAGTAGCTTAATTTTAATGAGACGCCCAAAAATATCCTATACTCAACTTTTGATTGTGGTAGCTAACAGAGATATCGAGGATTAAATATGTCGATTTGATGATCCAAAAAAATTGATTACTAACCGGTTGTTTTTTAGTTATATCGTAAGATAATGATCTAAATTATATGAAAAAATATTTGTCCTACAAAACCTATGGTTTGATCAAAGAGTCACCCATTTCCAAAATGTATCGAAAACGAGGTCAAAATAAATGATTACTAACCAGCTGATTTTTTGTTGTATACTTAATTAATATTTATAAAATCTAACTGACATATTGTCCTACAAATTTCGTGGTACATTATCCCGGTCCTACGGTCCAAAGTTGTAGTACACATCCTTGATGTAAAAATAATTACTATCAAGCTGAATTTTCGTGAATAGCTTGGTTTCGATGAGACGCCCAAAAATATCCTATACCCAACTCTCAATTGTGGTAGCTAACAGAGATATCAAGGATTAAATATGTCGATTTGATGATCCAAAAAAATTGATTACTAACCGGTTGTTTTTTGGTTTTATCGTAAGATAATGATCTAACTTATATGAAAAAATATTTGTCCTACAAAACCTATGGTTTGATCAAAGAGTCCTCCCTTTCCAAAATGTATCTAAAACAAGGTCACAATAGATTATTACCAACCAGTCATAATAACTTATTTTTAGGGTCCTATAGCCAAATGGCAAAAACGGAACCTTTATAGATTCGTCATGTCGTCCGTCCGTCCGTCCGTACCTTAGACCTTAGCGGTGCGAACTATAAAGGTGGATGAGAATCGCATAGTGCGGGTGTATGAGATATGTCCAGTTATTTAGTGGATAACTGGATATATACGGGTTATAATTCGCCGTGCGTCTGATTGTCCTGGAGTGGAAAGGAGATGGTGGAATCAGGTCATTAAGTATGTTCAAGTCATGTAGGTGGTTCATTTTTTAATATCGAACAACCTCCTTAGCTTTATAATTATTGCTGTTACCCACGACTTTGTCCGCGTCATTATCGGATATTATTTTAGACAATTTAGTTTTTAATAATAATTATTTTAATACTTCTGCGTAGCGCGTTCAAACAAACTCTTCAGCTTTATAATATTCAAATAAGTATAGTTGTATAAATACTTAATACCTACAATATTTTTTTACCTAGATAACTATAAAATAAAGTTATTTAAATAAAAAAAAAATCACTATCTTATCCATAATCACAAAAAGAACTCTCTTTCGGGGGATCGAACTCGGTGACGCATAGTCGCCGAGTTTGATCATTGCCATTACGCCAACTGAGTAGATGCAAAAACAGACGAAATATGTCTTTGATATAATTACAAATTATATTTTATTGCGGGTGTGTTGTTACACTGACGCCGACTTAACTTTCTATGTTACAAACAGGCAAACTTAAAAATTACAATTCTTGTCGGACTAGCGATACATACCTGTTTTTTTGTAGGACATTGTTACATTTGGGCAAGGAACACACTAACCTATTCTGTAATATATTTGTCCTCCAGTTACTAATGAGATAAATGGTCTTGTGGTATTAACAATGTCTAGGCGTAGGACCGGGATAACGGACCACGAAATTTGTAGGACAATATGTCAGTTAGATTTTATAAATATTAATTAAGTATACAACAAAAAATCAGCTGGTTAGTAATCATTTATTTTGACCTCGTTTTCGATACATTTTGGAAATGGGGGACTCTTTGATCAAACCATAGGTTTTGTAGGACAAATATTTTTTCATATAATTTAGATCATTATCTTACGATATAACTAAAAAACAACCGGTTAGTAATCAATTTTTTTGGATCATCAAATCGACATATTTAATCCTCGATATCTCTGTTAGCTACCACAATCAAAAGTTGAGTATAGGATATTTTTGGGCGTCTCATTAAAATTAAGCTACTCACGAAAAATTAGCTTGTTAGTAATCACTTGATTCCAATGTACTACGGATCCCGGACTATAAGCTCTTTTATACGAGGGCGGTTACCTACATGTTCCATGTGATTGATTGATAACACATGCTTCATTCCCATCTACAATCTTATCTACAATTTTCGTGTCATTTTTATAATGGTTTCTAAATAAGATGCTAAAGATCTGTTGACAGCTTTCGTGGCGCAGCGGGTAAATGTGCGCTGGTTGGGTTGCGGCGCAAGAGATAGCGGGTTGGATTTCCGTTAGGGCCAGCATTTTTGTATGTTCTGCAGATAGTCTACACTCGGGGGGTGATTAAACATAATACACAATGTTTAAAAATATATCTCATGTTAGTATATTCTACAAGGATATATACCCTCGTTGGTTCATGCTATACCTAATGGAAAGTTATAACATTAACATGATGATCATTGCTATGAGACACAGGTACCAATGTTACAATTTAATAGATTGCAAATTCATCTTGCAATTCATTCGCAATCATTAAACACGGAATTAGAAGTAGGGTGACTATAACGACGTAGATAAAAAATATAATATTTATTCTAAGAGTAAGTAGTTGAACAGTCCGCGATTTCGCCTCTTAGAATTGATTTGAATTGATTTAACGGTGAAGCCAAACACCGAGAGGTAACTGGTATTATCTGAGAACTCTGACGAGTTTAAAAAGAGCATGTAACATTCACCAACCCGCACAAGGCCAGCGTGGTGAATGAAGACTTTCTCACTCGTTATGAGAGAAGTCCCTGTGTCCCATCAGTGGGGACGTAAATAGTAAATATGACGAATTAGTTTCGTTTTACTTTTAGATGATACTTATCCCGTATCTCTCATATCAATGGTAACTCCACCTCAATTCTTCTAAGGTGCTAACTAACTAATGATAGGGCGTAATCCATTATCGCCCAGTCGAGCTAATATAAAGGCCACTGAGATCAAGGTTCCCAGAATCGAAGACCATGTAAGATCAGCGAAGGATTACTGGTACAAAATGAACTGGATAACGATTGTAAAATTTTTAGTTTTAGTGACGTTTTGTGAGGCGGTAAGTACATACTTTTTTGGTTTTAAGTGTAATTCCAAATTTCTTTTCCTGTCAATTCTCTCTATTTCAACATTTAAAACATTATCTTTAATCGTTTAGGAAAAAAGATAAAGAATGCTAGCGACCATAGATAAATACCTATATAATTTGTCGACGAGTCAGTTAGTAAATTAAACTCTTACCTATAAAGCTCATCACTAGCTTTATAGGTTAGAGTGCCAGTTTGCCTAAATAAGATTTACTTATACAGTAAATGTATGTGTTTTACTTTAGATGACCATGAAACAAATCCGAAACACGGGGAAGATGATGAGGAAGACATGCCAACCCAAAAACAACGTTGAAGACGGTATGGAATTCTAATAGAGCGAAAATAAAAAGCAAAATTTGACATTTGACACAAAAAAAAAATCGATAAGTTGCGTACACTGCTCTACCACCGATTTGCTTTATAGTCAAGAGACTGATCGCAAATAAAACAAGAACACAAAAAAAATCTAAACTTATTCTAAAGACAATTTGTTATGTTTTTCAGAGAAAATTGACCCACTCGGCCAAGGTGTATTCTTAGATGATCGAAATGTAAAATGCTACATGGCATGTATCATGAAAATGGCTAATACTGTATGTATACAAATAAAATAACAATAAAATACAAGCATAATCATACATACCATAGGTGTGATTAATCCGGGTATTTACCGTAAAATGAACAGTAGGTACCTATGTACCATACTTATGTATATATATTATACCATATATTGTAGACTCTACATTGAGAATTTGAACTTGAACTCTGGTTTTCTCCGTTTAAAATATTTATTTTCTTGGTAATTGGGCTATAAGTATAACTTTTTAAACTATTATGTTTTAGTTCAATTGATTTAGAACATGAAACGGCCGAAATAGTGCCGAAAAATCGGAAAACTCAAAAAAATTACAACACCTTTGTGTATAACACGTGTCATGTTCTAATATGGATCATTGCCCTCTTTTGTAACAGACCTCATAGTTTACAAGTTCATACAAAATAATATAATTAAAAACTTTATTTGATTAATCAAAGCGAAAACTATTAAATAAAATAAATTTTCAGTTCAAAAATGGTAAAATAAATTACGAAGCTGCTATGAAGCAAGCTGACATGCTACTTCCAGAAGAAATAAAAGAGCCTGCAAAGGAAGCTATCACCGCTTGTAGAAAAGTCGGTAAGTAGTTATCTAGTTAACACAAATTTAACCAGTACATGGTAATGATGATTGTTCATAGCCCGAACGAACATATTTGATGGTCACGAATAATCATCATGCTCAATAATAAAATAACAGTATACTCGTATTATCGAATATATGTTAATATAGGCCATATTTGAGTCCAACATGGTTAATGGATTTCCCTCTCTCGAAACGAACCCTCTCACGAAACTCCTGCGCACATTCGGGCAACAGATAGTGTAATAATTAGTTGTATGTTTGACTACTATGAAGCTAATCCGTATCTTACATAATAAACTAGAATAATAGATTATAATATTTTTTCCAGCGGACGCGCACAAGGACATTTGCGATGCCTCGTTCCATATCACTCAGTGCATCTACAACTACAATCCGAGCATATTCTATTTCCCATAATAAACTACATTTTGGCTCGAAAACTGATTTTTCATTTAAAATGAGATATATTATAATATTTTTAAGAGCATAATGTTGACGCATTGTAGATCAAATGCCTCATCCATGTCTTTAGAAGCGTCTCGATCCCCTGCGGCATCCCACCATTCCTGGTCATACGCATCGCGGTCGTCTCGCCAACGCTTTCTTACGCAAATATTTTTTATTATTTTAAATAGTTATAAGTATAACAGTAAAAACAAGTTATAACTAGGTATCTTATAACTAACACACATAATACAAGAAAATTACGTAGGTATGTAGGTACGCAGAGAAACTACAAGAAAAGCAATCTAACAATATGAATAAAATAATAATATTCAGGAAATTGTTATGGAAAGTCATGCTCCTGTGGACGTCCGATGAAGATGGAGCGATGATGAACATTTCAGTCATCAAGTTATGAATGCTACAAAATGCTACATAATCACGGCTCCAACGCCTATTCCAAGTACAACACGTACAGAGCCATCAATTTCCGTCCGCAGTAATCACAGGCTATTTCAGAGATAATAATCCATAACTTGCAATTTTTCCAGCACTCACATTGGTACTGGCAATACATTTATAAGCAGTTTTTATTTCCTACCTATCTACTCGTATAACAAGCGCCTTGTACTGATGAGTTCAGAAGTACCTACGTTATATAAAAATATTCTTTAGCTATGAATATCATGCGGTTAACAGATTTCAGACTTTAAAATGCTTGAATGCATTTTTATGACTAGGCGACGTAAAAGGATGTTTTTATTATAAGTTGAGTTAGTGTCTACTGTTTAATTTCCAACTTAAATACTTAGCCTTATTAAATTTATGTTTTCTGATTTCCTTAATCTATACTAATATTATAAAGAGGAAAGATTTGTTTGTTTGTTTGTTTGTTTGTTTGTAACGAATAGGCTCCGAAACTACTGGACCGATTTCAAAAATTCTTTCACCTTTGGAAAGCTACATTATCCCCGAGTAACATAGGCTATATTATATTTAAAAAAAAATTAGGGATCCTTACTAAAACTCCAATAATGTAACATAAGGTGTAAAAAAATGACCTGAAAAATTCCTTACGTCGCGTGCGCTGCGAAAACTATTGATGATAGAACAAAATCATGTACTACGACTTTGCAGAACTCATCATTATCTACAAAAAATGTCGCGACAGCATATGTCTAAATATTATAGTTATGTCACAGTAAGCAGTTTTTTATTCTAAAATATTAATTTATATATGCCGCCTCTTGAAAGGGTCTTCATTTGTACCTTGGTATTAATCCTTATCAAAATAAATAACTTTGTATTCAAGACGGCTTTAATACCTTTTTATAACTTTTTGAATTATTCAATTCGGACATTTCATTCGGAAGATATCACGAGTTTAAAAATGCAAGTATTAGAAAAAAGTCTAGAGGTTGTCGCTCACCGCGCTCAGCTAGCCAGCATGCGATGTAGACTCCATGTAAGCGTCACTTTGGGGGAGTCAATGTTATGTAATATAATATGTAATATCCTAATCCTAACATAAGCTACTTTTTACCGCGGAAAAATACATACTTCGGCGGAAAAATATATGCTTACGCGGAAAAAATCGATTTAGATAAAATTTAGTAGGTATGCTGAAGATAGTTGCAAATAAAAGTATATGGCGAGAGACTTTTCACCGCGGAAAATACATGCTTCCACGGGAAAATATATGCTTACGCGGGAAAATTCGATTTCGATGAAATTTAGTATGTAGATAGTTGCAAATAAAAGTATATGGCGAGAGACTTTTTATCGCGTAAAAATTAAATGCTTCCGCGGGAAAATATATGCTTACGCAGGATAATGCGATTTGGATGAAATTTAGTATGGATATAGTTGCAAATAAAAGTATATGGCGAGACGAAGTTCGCGGGGGCTGCTAGTTTTCAATAATTCTTTCCTACTTACGTTATTTAAAAAAATGAAGAGCTTAACAAGTAATTATGAATTTCATATTATTTAGGAAATAATAAACTAATAAGTAGTCATTACATAATATTAGGAACGATGACTCGGATAACGACAAACAAGTATTTGTCCTCATGCGAATAAAAAGTTAGATAATCAAACAAATTACCTGATTATATTTAATGCTGATCACAAAATAATAAGCCACCTCAGTAATATAAAAAGAAAAGGTATCATTGAATTTTATTCAGTCATTTACTGAACAATGTTATTTCGGCTTATTGTAGGCTTTGTGCTAGTCGGGATTTCCCAGGTAAAGATTTTACTGTTTTTTAATTGGACAATATAAGTAATTCCTATAATTTTACCTACCCCATAATAATAAGCTATAAATAATAAAAATACAAATCAATAGAAGTATAGTAAAACCATTTTTAAACTGAACGCCCCTCCACCGCGGTTACACGTAGGTACATGCAAAAAGGTGTATAGATACAACACACATAAATTGATCTTTGTCATTGGATGTTCAATGACGTATAAACAAACGGGCCCCTAGACATGTGGCAATAGCTTAGACCATAATGATAATAGGTTTATGTCAAATCCATACATTTTGTACTTTTTTACTAACGATGTCGACGAACGCCAAATGTCTAGCCTTCACGGTGTCACTACGAAAGAAAGACTGGATCTGTCGACCAACTAGTGCATTAATGAGCCGAACGCGCGACTGAACGGACGTGTCACTCAAACAAAGAGCGCGCTCCCCGCCATACAAATGCCTACACGGGATTGGTCGCACAACTTATTGACAACGCAGTGCGCGGATGAGTCCATGTTTACAGTAAAGTTGTAGCACGCACACAAGTATACTGATGCAATAAGTATTTCCTCACACACGTTGAAATTATCACGGTTTTGTGGAGGGGAGTTCATTTTAAGATTAGATCATCTATACCTACTTACCAACCTACCAAACATTACGGGCATCGTAAGGTAACTAAGTGTAGGTACACATTGACTGTGTAGGTACCTACACGATAGTGCCTATTATATATAGGCACTATCGTCTTTAGAATAAGTTTAGATACCTAGTTGTATGGTATACCATATAAACACTTTTGATGGTTGTTCGTCTCCTATCAACATCTAATTACGGCTGTGCAAATATACCTACCTATGTACCGTGTAACCGTTTCTCCTTACCAGTCCAAAGCTGCTACCGATATTATAAGTGTGACCCCCTAACTATTATAAGTGTGCCGAATACGAAACGATAAAATAATATTTATGATTTTCGCAGGGTAGATCTACTGGTGAAATACAGTCATGGTTTCTAGAACATGCCATAGAATGCAGCAACCAACACCCGATAACGGGGGAAGAGATGATGATGATGAAAAGCCATAAGATGCCAGAAAGCGAGAACGCCAAGTGTCTTCTAGCTTGCGTTATGAGGAAGACAAATTTTGTAAGAATCTATTGTATCATTATCACCCACATTTTATAACACGTTCCCACTACTGAGACATAGGGACTTCTCTCTTGACGAGAGAGATGCTACAACTCATAAACTGTAGGTAGGTACCTACAGTTATTATAAATTGTCTAACTCTACTTGTGCTAATTTTATAAAATTATTACCAACCTAAGTTTAGATTAGAATTTCGCTCTGTGTCTTGGTTTTTCAACGTTTATATTATTCCTAATACAAAAAAAATGAACATCGTTATTTTTCATTCTACCAGATAAATGATGAAGGCAACTTCGACCAAGAAAAAGCCAACGAATGGGCAGCAAAGGAATTTAACGACAACGCTAAAATGCTTGAAAATTCCAAAACTGTCTACGAAATTTGTAAAAAAGGTACGAAATATACCTACTTACATAGAAACCCAATGAACATTTTTACCTTAGATATGCACTTATATCTACAATTATAATATAGGCTTAGGCTGAAAAGTTTGTTTGTTTATTCGCAGGAACCGCAGGTCCGATTAACATAAAATTTATGTCAATAACGTAAAATGCAAGCGACGCTGGTCGGCTATTTCTTTTCAAAAATCCGCGGGACCGACCTTATTGATGATAATGATGATTTATTTCAGTAAACGATGAGTCCGTCAACGATGGAGCGAAAGGATGTGACAGAGCGTTCCATTTAACTAAATGTCTTATTGAAAATGGACCAAAGGTAAATTAATCATACAAATTATTACATAACTTATATTTTGTGATAAGAGGTACCTATATTTTGTTCAAGTCAATTTATGCAATATAGTTCATACAGTCGCCTAAATAAATATTTATGCAACTGTGCAAAGATACTATATAGGTATTACATGGTATTACCATACTCGCGTGTTCACAGACGTTATCTAGCACATTTAGCTACTTCCTCTGTCACATTCGACATTGTAGATGGGTATTAAGAGTTGGGGCAGTTAAATTGTTAATTTATACAAGTTGACACAGGTATACTGCCCGAACTTTTAATCTCCAGTCGAAGTCGAAAATAAAAAAAAGTAGAAAAAGCGAGAGAGCGTAGATTATCACTATACCACGGAAGATATTATAGTCACAGCGAAAACTAAGTGCATTATGAGCTCTGTTCGTACTTTTTAAGTTTGTACTTACCTAATCATCTAATGGTCTTAAATTTTACAGAATGGATTTGCACTGGAGCCAATGCAATAACAGCATGAAACCATCCGTAATGCTTCACAAAATATTCTAGAATATACATATTAATTAGTTTTATTATTGTGATATCAATTTAGATGTAAACTATTTCCTAAGAAATTAATTTAGTTTATTAAGTACAAATAAAACATTTTCTTATTCTCATGCAAAACGCGTTTTATTTGTAGAAATAACATGGCTATCAATGTTTAAACGTATTAACATTATATATAAAAGTACAGAAATTATTTTCCAATTATATATATATATAAGTTATATAATGTTATATTATCGTTCGATAATATAAATCTACAAACCCAGAGATTATTATAAAAATATGTCTAGGTTCCTATCAAACCCGAATATAAAATTAATCCCTATATTTTTAAGATAAATATAAAAATACAAAGATTTGCGTGTTTAAAAATATAATTATAGTAACTTAATACAAAAGATTTTGGTTTTATATTCAAATGAAATATTTCGCTTTTAAAATATAAATAACAAAAAATAAAACACAGGTAGTATAAATGACAGGCCTAAATTTTCTAAATGGGAGGATATTATATTGTGCTTGGGCTATTCTCAATTCAAAACTGAAGCACTTATTTCGACTTGTTCAATTCACACGGTGATTAATCGTGCTATGTACGTATATCATAGTTTAAGAGGCCTATTACGTGAAATCGCGAAATTGTTCGGTTTTCTCGTCCTAATTCTATGGTTTGCGTTAGTTGTTTGATATTACAATTACATCTTTATAATAGTTCGTTTTCTCCTCTACAAAAGTAGTAAGAAACATTTTAGATAACTTGTTTATATATTGAGTAATAATCATTCTCCGGATACATGTTTCGTAAAAAACGCTCGAAGACCTGTTTTCTCAGCTCTAATTTGTAGATTCTAATGAATATGGGCGATCAAACTATTTTTTATTATGTTACGTATATCCTATTCTTCATTTAGAGTAGAGTACATTTTCGTTAAATGCTTTTATTCTAAAGATATACCGAATTTAATATCGACCGAAAATGCTTCGAAACAAACCTCAATAACTCCGAAGTTCTAAATCAATGGGACGTCATATTTATATCAAAATATTTATCAACATTTGCTTAAACTATGATATTAATTTTAATTTGTAGAACGGTTTTGGTAATTTTTTATGAATAAAATAAAACTACCATAATTTAGTAGATTTTTCATTCAGCCGGCTTTTTCCATTTAGTACCGCGCGAGCGCTTGTCGAGGTCGGACCTATGTCGGTTGTTCTTGAATAAAATATAGAAATATTTCGTAAAATGTCAGTGTGTGGGACTGTCAATTGCTGTAAAAACGCTGTTAGTGTGCGTGTATGTGTTATTGCGATACTACGACCGACATAAGTTGATCCGTTGATAACGATCAATTGTTATTTTTATTGATAACGGTCAATTGTTGTTGTTGCTGGCCTAAGAATTGTACCAAATGTTGCTGGCCTAAGAATTGTACCACATCATTGTCATCTTGTTTTACCTTATTTATTTGGAGGTTATGCTGTAGGATGTGGGTTGCATATCTAAAGTTATCTATCCTAATTAAAAAACAACAAGGCAACTTTTTTTGGTGAAACCGTCCAACGACTAAATGTAATTATGCCTATGATTTTTTTAGATTATGACTAACTTGCCGACCCGCCGACAGCTGCGCTTGCGTTTTTACGTTATTTACTAGTTTATGTTTTATAGCCTTTTTCGATCATTTTACTATCCAATACTGAAATCATATTTTAAATCGGACCCGCGGTTCCTGAGTAGCACGTTCAAACAAATAAACAAGCAATCTCCTCAGCTTGATAATTGTAGTATAGATTTCCATAATATTTATTACAAAGAAAATATTCCGTAATTTTTTGTTCTTATTTTTACCGAGTATCCAATATGCAAACAATAAATAATGTACCTTTCTAATAAATATATTATTTATTGTAAACATTAAATAATTGTACCTTTCTAATAAATACAGGGCGTCCCAAAGTTATGGGCCATGGAGGGGAAGTACCTTAAATATCGTAGATAGTGAATTTTGCTCAAAGAAGACTTCATTTTATTTTTAAAAGTTAGTAATTCTGGATTCATAGATTTTCTAAAAATTACTTGCTTTGTCTGGGAATCGAACCGACTTACATGTAGAAAAAAAAACTCTATTTTTATGATACCAATCGAAAGAATAGCTAAAAAATAATAACTCTGCTTAAGTAACATAGTATTTTAAAAGAAAGGAACAACGTGAAATTAATTATTTTAATCAAATAAAAAACATGAAACATTTTTTTTGTAAATTAATTAATTAAATTACTTACTTTTTAAAATAAAATGAAGTCTTCTTTGAGCAAAATTCACTATCAACGATATATATGGTACTTCCCCTTCATGGCCCATAATTTTGGAACGCCCTGTATATAAAATAACACCCCTATTCACGTTCCCACTGCTGGGATAGGGACTTCTCTCTTGACGAGATAGATTAGGCCTTAATTCACCACGCTGGCCAAGTGCGGGTTGGTTTTTTTTAATATAAAAATGAAATATTTTAAATAAGTTCGTAATAAAATAAAAATAAATAGTTTATCAAAATAAAAATATAATGGGAATTATTCAAGATGACATATGTAGATAAATGGATATTCTACATCTGTGTATGACATATGTAGATAAATGGATACCAATAAATATAAAAATAAATATAAAGTTGAAACTACAAAAATAATACCTAAACATAATTAAAACCTTCATTAACGAAACTTTTATTTATTCAAACACAAATATACCATCTAACAAAACAAGCAACTTAAATATAGGTAATATAATTTATTTGTTTTGTTATAATTAGAATTTGTATTTAGTCCGTTCAATTTAGACTTTCGAACTTACATAAAGTCCCAACATTCGACAAAAAAAAACATTTAATTACAAACCTACACACCAAATTTCAGAAGAATCGGTTTAAAAATGAGCCCATAAGATGAGATGAATGAGGACATTTAACTTCAATAAGACTATTTTCAGTTTTATTCTTATATATATAATTATTAATCATTTTAAAATTATGTACCTACTTAATTGATTTCAAATAATCAATCAGATTTAAAATAAATATTGATATTATTAAGATAAAACATAATTGATTCAAATATTGAAATAAAAATATCCACCATTTTGAATTTAGGAAAATATATTAAACACCTATCAATTAAATAAAAACATTAATATAATAATTATTTCGGAATGAAACTGAAAAAAAATCCACTCAATAAAATGGAATTTATTCGATGCCATTTTCTACAGATCTAAAATAATTATTAGTATATTTGTATGTTTTAGATCGACGAAGTATCAAGATCATTTAGTATTTTTCATAGAATTCGCGTGACGCGCCGGTCACGTGGTGCATAAAATATCCAATTTCGCAAAACTTCGTAAAGTAGCAAGGCTCTTAATAGACTATTTGCAAAGTGATTAATTAATTAATAAGAAAAAACAAAACAAACCAAAGTTAATGATAACAATCTAAGGTACTCTTGTTTAAAGGTAAAATTTTATAATTTGGTAATACTTTTAATACACACAAAATTACAAAATTTTAAGTGTACTTAGGTACATCAGTAAAGTCTTAGAGCACCTTAGTATAACATAACAAAAATGTGACTAACTATCTAGTGGCTTAAGTCTAAATTATAAATTCAAAAACAATCTAACTATCCGTGATTTTGAAATATTGTAACATATAATTCCTTTTGTTGCAAAATCTCGGATAAAAATTTGCATATAATCCCTTTCCGTATATTTCTTGTTTTAAAAAACTTATTTCATTTATAGGTACAACAGTCTCAATATACAAAGATACCACAGATAAATAAATGTTGATAAGTTTTTATTTTTATTAGACAATAACTGTTTGTGGTACATTTTTGATTGTTTTGATATAAAAATTTTAAAACGAATACATAGATAATGCCAGAATATTTATTAAAATATGTGTTGGTCCAAATTGATATAAAGATATGTGTAAGTATAACCAAATTCTTAAGCTTTATAGATAATTGGCACTTGAATAATACAAATGGTATAGAGTTATTTACCTATATTATAATTATAACGTAAAGATATATTATCATCCATTACATACATATCTCCGTATAAAAATATATACAGTACAATGCTATACGCATATAATTATGGCAAATGAAGGCCTTTAAATTCTTACTCATTCAATTGATTCAAATTTTTTTTTTGTTAATTTTTAATTTGATTTTTAATGGTAATAATAAACCTTTCTAGAGAAGACATCCTGATACAGCTGATATAGGCAACTATAACATTTACGTGAAAATGTGCAATATTTCTATTAAATTAATAAAATCTAACTCAGAAACTAAAGTTAAACGCATAAGTTTATATGTTGAGCTTTGGCATGACGTTAGCTTACAAGATGAAACCCATTAATATCATTAAAAAACGAGACATGCGGCACACAATCTTTAACATGGATAAATAACGCATACTATGGCAATTTCACATCAAAACATGGTTCTATGAGTGTTTTTGTATATACTTGTCTCTGGTCTAATTATATTCACGCGACGCTTGAGAGTGTAGCATCTCCCGTTTTTAAAATACATCAATGATGAAACCGCATTTATTTTAAGTTATAGGAAATATTAGTTCTATTTTAGATCCAAGAGAAATATCTTTGAAATGTTAGAAATAATTATATGCATTGCACAAAATGTATACAGCTAATGACTTTATAATAATTATAATACAATGTAGACTACAAATGGACATCGAAAATATTTATTCTTGTTGACCCATGCTATTATTGTCAAAGTATAACAACGCAGCCTAAGACCACTAAAAAGCATAAATCAGCAATTCCATTTGATAATTTGATTAAATATCCAGAATTTTGAGAACGAGAAAAACGAGATTCATTGCAATACGCGATGTGCCTTAAAAATTGGTTTCACCTTTGAATTTTGTGATGAAGATAATACAAAAAGTGAATCCAACATCAATTACGTGAGATAGCACTTAATATTATTTAAAATTACACTACTTGATTATTACTGTAATAAGAAAGGCTACGCTACACTGCCAATTAAACATAAGCACAATAATAGCATGGTAAAGTCTCTCACTACACTGACCGAAGGTTCCTCAATGAGAACAAGCTGTCCAGTTACTCAATGAGAATGAGCTATCCAGTTACTCAATGAGAATAAGCTATCCAGTTACTCAATGGGAACAAGCTATCCAGTTACTCAATGAGAACAAGCAGTCCGGTTACTCAATGAGAACAAGCAGTCCGGTTACTCAATGAGAACGAGCTGCCCTTCAGAGAGTGGTGTCTGGTCCTGATGTTATATGCTGTCGTAGCTGTTGGGGTCGGGTGAGGAGATGGGCCCGGGGCCGCGCGCGGGCAGCTTGAAGCCGTTCAATGAGAACGCCCAACCATCCTGAAAGTAAACGTGAAGTGTAAGTTTTAAGAAGAAAAATCTAGTTTGTATAGTAAAGAGAATAGCTAGACTGTATTGCCAAAGCAAGTTACTAATGATGTCACTTATGCTGTACTTAAATAAATAAATATTGCAGGACGACTCACACATCTAGCCCCATGGTAATCTCGAAGCTTGTTACGGGTGCTAGATTTCTGATATACCTTATATGTATGGTATACATACACAGAAATATATTGTTATTATACATTATAACACCCAGACACTGGGAACAATTATTTTGCAGATCACAAAAATTTTCGCTCGAGGCGGGAATCTAATTTTTTACGAATTTGAATATTATACGAACCTTTACTAAATTAGGTAGATCAGTCCAGAATCCCAAGTTAGGAATGACCTCGATGCCCGTGGCTCCCATCAGGAACTTCTTGGTAAACACGCCAAGAACCAGGTAGAAGATTATCAAAGAGAAGAAAATGATGCAGAGTGTGGACCCAAAGGATCTGCCTTCGTCTGGGACTTCTAATGTTCTCAGACAAGCATTCTTGGAATAGAACATCAACACCTGGAATTAAGAGTTATCTTTATTAGTTGTTTAGTATTATTTTACATAATCACTAAGCTAAGGTTTAATTTTTTTTAATATTCGAAAATGAAATGTACAAATTTGTGTAAAAATAGAAGGTAATTTTTCAACTGAGTAATATAATAGGAGAGATTCAAACGTAATTTCTCTATTCTATATACATATAAAAGATCCACACACTTATAAAACATCCACACACTTATAAAACATCCACACACTCGGAATAAGTGTTTGCTTCATATAAGATCAAGTTTTTGTTCCAAGGCGGGAATTGAACCCTCATCCTTGTGTCGCAGGCGGACCTTCGTACGCTGCGCCACAGAGGTCGTCAACTATTCAGTTAATACTAATTATGTAAGACTCTTACCAACTTAGCAGGATCAGCTTGTGTTGGATCTATATGCAAACGATCTTCAGTTTCAGTGCACATGAGAAGTACAATAGTCTCACTGGAAAAACAAATTGGTAACATTATAAATAATGTAAGTAAATCACTAGGTCACTTACATAAAAGATCAATTCTTGGTCTTTAACTTAAATTATTGAGTTAGTTTTACACAAAACAATACAATACAAAATACTCTATTGTAACACCAACAATACAGGACAATACTAGGAAGATATATACATACGTAATAATAAGTAGGTATTGAATACATAATAAAAAGTAGGTACCTTTTTCCTCTGAGCAAGCATGAAAGAATAAAAAATAATTAGGTAATTAATTAACAATAATAATAATGTCATGAAAAAAGTATGCAGTATTTGAGTGTTAATTACTTACGATGGCAAGTTTGTGTAAATTATTGAATTTCCATTTGCACTAAAAGTGGAGCTATTGGTGTTCCCCAAAAAATTGGCAATACCTGTGCCATCTTTTATATATGTTTCAGTGGTATTAACTTGAGCATTAAATGTTGAAACATGGCGGCATAGCTGAAAACAAAATAAAATATCATTATATAATTAATGTTATTTTATTTGGCATAGTAATATTTATCCTACTTCATGTTCTATTATTATTTAGTACATACAATAGACCAAAACCACCTGTTTGTCTATTGCCAGGAATACAAAGATTACTTAGTTAAATAAATATTGTCAAATCAACATAGTATAAATGTGTACAAATGAGTTAACTTCTTAAAATTCAATGGTACTTCATCATCTCTTTACTTATTTGCCAGTCAGCACAACAACGGTTTAAGTATGTATGTTTAAAAAAAACACAGATAAATACATTTACAATAATTTTCGAAGTAGAGCTCTAAGTGGTCTTTCAGGTACTTTGGATTATACAACAGAATAACCATTAAGTGTAATTTGTCATGGAAACAAAAAAACTTTAATGACTACTTAAGTACAAATTATATTAGTAGAAAACACTAAAATGTGGCCTAAATCAACTAATTTTGTCAGTAATCAACTACAAATGCATAAAAAATTCTGTAACAGAAACTAGTCTATAAACCTGTCTAACAGGTTTGATAATGTGGGAGGAATTTATTTAGTCCCCAAATGCCAAGTCATTAGACTGAAATAGGTAACATGGAGGTACTTTGATAATTGTATAAATATATGTATATATTTCGGGTGCAATTGCATGTCATAACATCAGATCTAGACAAAGAAATACCTATCAATACTCTACAAGACTTACCGTCAGAGGTTTATCGCAGGTATCATTAGCTGTGATTTTAGGTACCGGAGGCACTAAATCATAGCAAGGATGATAGTAGTAAGTGGATAATTCGTACTGTTTGTCAGTATCTTTTACGACGAAAGTCGTAGCTGTTAAAAACGTATCTTTACTCGTAGGTGATAAATCAATACCGGTTCCATTGGCAAATTCACAAGAACATGGCCCCTTTTTAACACAAACATCTTCACCGTTAATATGCGAAGTAAAAGTAGCTAGGAACGCAAAAACTAATAACAATTTATGGGAATACATTTTTTACATGAGACCCGTGAAATGAAATTGAATTATTGAAATCCAAAATCCAATGAATCGAATTTATTGACTTTGACTGCACTGCGAAAGTGACATTTCATGACATTTGGATTGGAGGTCTACGTCTTTTTATTGTGATGGCGATTAGCTAACCGTTACCTTATAACACTAAATAATACTTACAAATAAAAATGATAAAATGATGAAATTAATCAATTTTTTTTAATTAAAATAAATTCCTCATTTATAATTTGTCTCACAAAGAAATTTCTCGACATCTTTGTTATAAATATTTTCTTCCTCTTGTATTAAATTTTCTATACCAAAGTATTATGTACAATGAGTTGTTTGTTTCGCATTTTTTTTAATAAGATTAGTTATAAGATTTAATGATATTAGGTATATTAACTTTTTTGACCTATTTTTCCCAGACAATGTGAAGAGACAGGGAAATAGCTGGCTGGCTGGCTGGCACTGGCATCCGCAAAACAACTGCTGCAACGTTTCGTTATACTAGCTGACTGATGTAGGTGATGTATTTTTTAAAAGGATCAAGGGGTTAAAAAATATGACTGTCTGTGTCTGACTGAACCTGAACAGCTAAACAAAAACTTTAGATCTAAAAATCTTTTCGAAATCCCTGAAAAAAGAGCGTACCTGCAGCAGTATGTCTGAAAAGAAAAAGAAAATATTCCCAATCAAGGTACTTATGTGTTACTATGTACAGTGTACTTACATCTCTAAGTTGTTGTAAATAATCTTAACAGTTCAGTATTTCTCCTGTTACAGGAACATGTACCAAGGCCTGTGATTTTAAAATCAGATCGAGAATCGAGAGAACAAGCCAAAGAAAAACAGGAAAAGGAGAAACAACCAACAATAATACTAAAAACTCGGGACCAAAGCACTCCTAAAGAGGACCGCCCTCACAGCCCTAAATCCTCCAAAACCTTGACTGATGAGGGCCCAACTCCCAGTAAAATTGCCCAGAATGATAAGAAGGAAAAAAGAAATACAGGTATTTACTTAATAAATTTAAAGAGCTTCAGAAACAAACACACTAACTAATGAAAGTAAATGATGGTTAAAAACATGAATCCTTACTTATATACAAAATAATAAATTTACAGTTTGTACAGATAGATGTTTATTACTCTTGCATGTTAAAAGTACAGAACGGATTTTAAAACTTTACTACCTTTTTTTAATTGTCCAATCCGTTGTGTGGAGGATTTTCCTTAGGCAAAAAGTAGCCTTGTATTACACTAGTTACATTAGCTGTCCTGTCCTACCACATACAAAGGACCAACTTTGAGTTTTATTGTGGAAGAAGGAGTCCTCAAACTAAACTAGCCTATGTATTATTATGTTAAACTTCACAATAACACATAGGCTAATTTTTGCTGTAAAAGTATTACCTGCACAAAATATATCATAATTTTGAGACAATCCAATTATGACATGAGCAAAACTGTTTATGGAAAGTTAGTTTTTAATAATCCACATTATTTAATTTCAGATCAAAAAGTTCTTCCACCACTGAAGTACATGACAGAACCAATAAAGCTTATTGATGAGAATCTGGATATCAATAATGCAGCTTTAGAATATCTCCATGATTCTAGCAACTATCTGGTTGTAGGAGTAATAGGTAATTATCAATAGTTCTACATCATTTTCATAGGAACCTGTTTATATTTAAATGTTATACTGATGATAGTGAATTAATTAATCTGTTATTAAACCAACTTAAAACATCCAATTTTATATTTTCTTAAGTTTGGATAAAAAAAACATCTAGTTGCAAAGCCTGGATAGTCAGTTAATATTATAAACCTTTAATGTATAGATTATGTAAGTGCACAATTTATTATCATTAAATTAATTAAGATCTTGGTATTTTCTAGGTACATGTGGTGTAGGTAAATCAATGATTATGAATCTGTTAGCCACCAACATCCACAACAAAGAAATGTGCAGTCAGATATTAAATTCTCATGAACAGACAGAGAACTGTGCCAGCAACAATGTTCCTATTGAAAATCATATGGAGAAACTCAATATTGACAAAGAGAGTTCCAGAAAGAGGGATGACTTTAAGTTTAAAATGCAAAGTATTGACCATATTGAAAGAGGTGTACACTGCACTAAAGGTAATTTTTGGTAATTCATTATATTTGATAATTTTGGATATTTCCTGACTGGGCATCAGTAAGTAGATATCTTTTTAAATTGATTTACAGTATCTAAATAAAATGTATGACTGTAGTCATTTATGTTAATTTCAGTCATATTTCTGTATTATAGGAGTTAGCTTTATTAAAGTTCATTTATATTTTAAATTTAGCATTATCAATTATTTTAAATACATAATGTGTCTATATACATTGTACTGTATTGTTATTTGTTAATGTTTGTACTTATTATTCCTATGTGGTGTACAATAAGTGATTTGATTTAAATTATGTTACTGTCTCAGATATTAAATTCAAATATTAATAGACCCCAATTGTTTTCCAGGTATAGACATGTATATTACCAATGACCGAGTGATCCTACTGGACTGCCAAGCTCTGTGGTCACCGTCTCTCATAGAAGAGACCAGCACAAACCCGATAACCGTCCGCAGTGCCAACATACTCACTGTAGACTGCCTTCAAATTGCCTCGTTCCTTCTGTCGGTCTGTCATGTCTTGATTCCAGTGCAGGACTGGTTTGTGGACTATAACTTTATAAGGTATGTCTGCTGTTTTATTTATTACTATTATTTTATTTATTACCTCTGTGGCGCAGTGAGCGATAGGCCACTTCCGACGCAAGAGGTTGCGGGTTCGATTTCCAACAAAACTACAACAAAAAAATACGATCTACAATATTGATCCGAGTGTTCTGGGTGTTTTCTATGATTCATAAAAAAAAATCCATGTATGCATATTCTATTAAGTATATCCGAAATCTAACACACGTAACACTAGCTTCAAGTTTATCACGGAGATGTTGTTATGTGAATTATCCAGCAATATTTTTCTAATTAAAATAAACATTTTGTATCCTTCTAGATACATTCAAGCAGCAGAAATGCTGAAGCCATCATTGAACATGTCTTCCACCTCTTCTTCGGTGCAGGACGGCTCCGAACCCGCGACCCGCGACAGCCTGCCTCACCTGCTGCTGCTCCACAATAGATGTCAACTTGAGGACTTTACACCCGAATCTCTGAGAGTTATGCAGGATTTTTATAGGTAAATTATTTTATATTTACTTAGTTGGAATGGACATCTAACAAAGAAACAACATACATACATTGGGCAGGTATAAAACTAGGTAGGTTTTGACATTTGTGATTTCTTAATTATAGGATATCCAGCATGCACAAGAATAAAGATAATTGAAAAAACATAGTTTGACAACATAAAACTTAAAGCTTACATTTAATTGCACTTACTTACATTTCGTTGTAAACAATTTAAATTCATCTAATGCAATGCTAAAGCAATGTATTCATGGAGTTGGCTTTAAGGTGTAAATTAGATAACAAATATGTATGTACTCGTATGTTGTAAATTAGATAACAAATGTGCTTATATATTTTCCAGAAAAGCATTCCAGAAATCTGAATTCAAACTCAACTCCGGCATGTACATGTACGGCGACACCAACAAGAACGGTTTGAACATCGACAACGTGTGCAAAGGTTACAGCGTCGAAGCTTGCGGGTCGCCTATCAATCTGTTCCTTCTACCAGAGATATACAGTGATTTTGGTAAGCTACCTTTTACCTATAATTTTAAATTATATCTTCGACGAATTAATTAACTTGAAACCTTGCCATGAAAGAGACTTTTAGCGATTATCTTCAATTGTTGTATATTGCATTATATGTTTATATTACTTTTAAATTATTAAGCTTTTCAACAATATTAGAACACGAAAAGGCTTACTGGACATTCCCGATATTTTGGCACTGTTATAAGCGCCATCTACACGGAGAGACTGACGACTTTTGCAAGTAGTTGCGTAAAGATGGCGCTGGTAACGGTGCCGTAATATCGGGAGACTCGGAAAACATTTGAATCATGTTACGCGTTTCGTGTTCTAATAATGTTTACTATTTATTTATTACTATTGATTGACTCTCACTTTAGTTTTCTAAATTAAACTCGAGTTGGTTCGACTCCCACTCGAAGACCAAGATTACGTTGTGATCTTGTAGTTTTTCCCATACCATTTTATAATAATCTAATAATTTTTGTATTAACTTTTTAAACTATCATGGTTTTTAACTATATTTGAACATGAAACATATCATGATTGAAATGTTTTTGAGTTTTCCGATATTTCGACACTGTTGCAAGCGCCGTTTCAATGTATTGTGTTTCAGATAACCACGAGATATACCGCGGCCACCCGCCCTTCGAGGAGCTAGCCGCGCGCCTGCGGTGGATGGTGCTGGGAGCGGCGCGGCGGCGGGAGCACGGCTGGACGCAGCACGAGGAGCGCGGCTGGCTGCAGCACTGCGCGCGCACCTGGGAGAACATCACCAAGAGCAGCTTCTTCTTGGAGTACGAGCGGTTCTTGCCGTGAAACTGCCACTTACACGGTTATGGCTGATATTCTGAAGATTAATATATCTTTGTTACCTATGTGGGTCAAGTGGAGATAAATAAACAATGTTATAGTATGGTTTGGTTTATTATTGGAGTACGAGCGGTTCTTACCGTGAAACTACCACTTACACGGTTATGGCTGATGTTCTGAAGATTGAATATATCTTTGTTACCTATGTGGGTCGAGTGGAGATAAATAAACAATGTTATAGTATGGTTTGGTTAACTTTGGTTTATTATTGGAGTATGAGCGGTTCTTACCGTGAACGAAACTACCTGCACGGTTATGGTTGTTCTAAACGGTTTCGCCTGGGTTTGAAGATGGAATATCTTTGTTACCTATGTGAGTGGAGTGGAGGAAATAAATAATGTTATAGTATGGTTTGGTTTATTTTTCATTATCATAAGTTACGTGCCTGAGAGATATAATATACAGAGATATACTTAATATAAAACATACTCTTGAGAAAAAACATCGTTGCTATCATGTCATGGGTTAAATAAATAACAATGTAGTATGTAATGGTTTATTTCGCAGAAGTTTCCACATAGGTAATCAATTATGCTTAGATACGGTTCGAGTAAAATGTCAGTTTTTTTAATTTATTGATAGACAACGTCGATAAGCGGTCGCCGACGCTGCTCGGGCGGTTTGTAAGCGTGTTGGTAGACACTAGCGAGCCTCCAGTGCTCTGGGTACCCGGTCGCGTTCGCATCGCGCCAGATCGTGAACGGCGGAGATAGCGTAGGAATCGTATAAGACTTCTTAGTATAAGGATGGCGCATCTTCGGCATCTTCACACCTTTCGAATCGTTCGAGCTCACGCTCTGAACAGAATTCGGGTTCCCAGCTTTGAAAGCAAACTTGTAATCTTCCTTCAGTTTGTTGTCTTGCGGAGATTTCGCCCTGTTACACGGCAGACAGTTCTTATGTTTCACGGAGTTGGTGGTATCGCTGTCTTTTGAGCGAATGTAGGAGTCGTTTGGTGAACTGTGGTGTAACTTACCTTGTGCTAGAGGAGTCTTGTTGTACGATTCCAGGCTGGTACGATTACGGTTGATGTCGTAGCCGCTCTTGCTTCTAGGAGCGTTCCAAGCATCTTTTTCTTCGTGATGTTTCTCTGGTCTGGCGCTAGATCTGCGGCTTACATCTTGCGGTGTGCCACATCCGTTAATACCATCACAAAGTGTTTTTTTCACGCTTCCAGAGCTTTTACGGCTAGATGACGCAGATCTGTTTCGTTCATTAGCACTAGCGTGCTGAACACAGTACTGGACGTCACAAGAATCTTTGCGTTTGTCCTTAGTCATATCCTTTTCAAAATAAGGCACTGGATGGTGCCCAGCGTCTTCAACAACGCGGTTCTGATTGAAAATAGGATTTGAATGGGCTATGGGTTCTTCGACTGTTTCTTTAGGTGTATTTACCATTGTAAATACAGCGGGAGCTTTCGAGCCGTGGGATCCATCTATATGTTTTGGTGGTTTGGCTTCTAATCCCTTCCTGTCCGGTCTGAAGTCCCAGCATATTGCGAGGTCCATGAGTGACATAGCCTTTTTGTACTGACCTCCCAGATCGGGTGCGGATGTTGATGGTCTTTGCTGTCCGTTCTTTTCGCCTTCTGCTTTCTTGGGATCACACGTTTTGGGTCGATGGACGCGCATTTTGGTACAGCACGTTGGCCCCGACGCTCCGAACCCTTTCCACCCGATCGCATACGGCTTCACCACTATGTCAGAGTCTCTCTTCTCGCCAATTTTCGTCAAATTCCGATATCCTAAAGTATCAGGTAATGGCTGATGCTCCAGATTTCCGACGTGCATTTTCTTGGCAAAGTTAAAGTTGTGAGAGACATTCACATAAGGTAGTTTGGGTGTTTTACCTTTCTTTTCTTTCATATTTTCACGTTCTTCTTCATTTTCTTTTGCGTTTTCGGCGACTTTCCTCCAAAACTTGTCTTCCTTGTTTTCTTGTGGACCGTGGATCTCTTCTACAGCAGCTTGTACCAGGAGATCGTGAGTGTCGTGCCTTTTGTCTGCGTCCGTGAGGTCGCCAGGGATGTAAGGCCTATGGCCCGTGTCGTCTATTGGTTCTGTCCGCACATTTAATTCCAAAGGATCATTTGAATCTTTTCTTACCTCCTCAGTTTTACTCACCGTTTTTTCTTCTATCGCGTTATTAACTTCTGATTCCTTTTGTGTTCAGACATGGAAAATTTTGTTTATTTTGAGTATGTACTCAATATCAAAAAACTTAATAATAAATCATTACAATAAATAAATTTACTCCACAATCTCAATAACACCTTAAATGTAGATAATTGTATGCGTTTTTGGTTTGAGCCCGTGGTATGCACATATCCGTGGCTGAAAATAAACAAACGTATATTAGCTATAAAGCAAAAAACTGAATTATGCTTCGTGATGAAATAAATATCTAGATACAGTAAAAGTGCCCACTAATTAATTATAATAGGTATTCTACTCTTTTAACAAATTAAAGGTGATAGTCACAGGTAGATTGTCTATGAAATTGGCTTGCCGGAAATAAAATTGTACGCAAGATCAAATCACAACAGAAAATAATTAATTAGGTACCGTGCTTGAATAGGCAACTCAATAGAATTCTATCTAAACTAGTACCTAACTGTCACTTGCCTAACGATGTATCAAAGGCACGACCTCGAAAACTTAATCCGCTAACTTTAACGTTCCAAAAATAAACGTTCCACGTAAACAAGCTTTCGCGCGCAAATGCGAGGATGGTTGCGTGTGTACCAGCCGACTTACTTGGAAGGTCTGAGGATCTGGTTCCTCTTTCTTGCCCTTCTTGGCAAGTTTCTCATCGCGCCTGCGCTCTGCTGGTGTCTTAGGCTTGGTTCTTTGCACACGCAGATGCAACCAGTCAGGAAATCTCCCTTCAGGCGGTTCTTTCGCCAATTGCGCCGCTGAAACCAAGACTCATGTAACTCGAAACTATATGCGGATTTAACTTACATCGCGTGCTCAATAACGGTAGGTATTATGTCATCGATTTTTAAGTTCGCTTTATTCGAAATTCGAATTCAATGCGAAATACGTAGCAGTAGCCATGGAAGTACTTCGCAACACGATATTTTGTTGAGCAGGAAGTGTCTCGCGTGTATGTTGACAAATAAACGGATCTTTACTGTTTGTGCCAAGGACAAGTAATGTAACAATTTAGCGAAGACAGGCAATTTCGACGCAGTTGTAAACGTAGTATTTCGCAAAGTTCTACGTCGTCTAACATTCATAAAGATTATGTCATGCTCGTTTCTATAGGTCTAATAAATTTTATGCCTTTAATTTATTCCTTCTTCCAGTTGACAGGCAAACATTATTCTAGGTAACTTTTTAAACTATGATGTATTTTAACAATATAAGAACTAGTTACTTAACAATATTAGTTCTTAATATAAGAACTAGTTACTTAACAATATTAGTTCTTATATACCAAAAAGGTATATCAGTATGTGTCTCGGTAGTAAAAGACTACTAGGTATCAGTTTCAGTTAGATATTAGATAACGTGTAGGTACCTACCTAATTATAGTAAAAAACCATTCTAAAAATGAACTCCCCTCCACAAAACCGTGATGATTTCAACGTGTGAGAGGAAATACAGAAAAACAGAATACACAGAAAAAAAACAGAATTCGGTGGAGGGGCGTTCATTTTAGAAATGGTTTTACTATACCTAACTAAGTATTTTACAAAGAAAATTAATTCCTGACATTTTTGTCGTAACCATAGGTAATTTCCAACTTCTTGATGTTCATCAATATGTGCCAAAGATTTAATTGATACATATGGACCTCCTTCGTACACACGCATCATTCAGATTGAATAACTATATTTGCTTGAGGCCTTAGGACTTCATCCTATGCAAGACATAATGTAGCTATGTATAAGACATCTCAATCAAAATCATCATCATCAAAATTGAAATGTATAAAGCAGTCACAGTAGGTAACTAAAAACAGCTAAGCACTTTACTAAATAAAAGACAAGGATTAAAGTATTGTCTATCTATCGTATCTAAATTATCTATTGTTCATGTGTTATCTATCGTTATCGTTCACAAATTATGCCTGCAATGAGTCACAATATAATCCTATTTCAAAATTATTCTTATCTTTTTCCTCCACCGGCCGAAATTATAACGAAGTTTGGTTGGTAGGTACAGGTACCTATAGGTACCCTATAAACATAGGTGCTCGATCACTACGGATAAAATAAGATCCATGAAGCGTCATGACGCATGACTGAAATCTCACTCATGAGATTCCAGTCATAGATTTGTGGTTCTTATTTAGTCAGATGGGAGAGCAAAGAAATAGCTACAATCTTTAAAATACTGGAAGCTTTAATGGAAGCTAGATGAAGAAACGACAAAAGCGCATATTACCGGTCGAATTGCAAAACCTCCTGTTTTGAAGTCGGTTAGTAAGAAGAAAATCTAGCTGGGGTACATTAACACCCATATTCTTAGTCGTTTTCTCCACTCAACTCAACCTTACTGAAGCAAATTCGTATCTGAGAATACGACAAAACGTCCTCCACTTGAGATTTTTTTTCAGCTCACCTCAAGTTCGAGATAAGGTGGGAACTGTCAAACGTAAGGTACATCATAACCAACCTTGAAACTCCTACAATACCGCGACTATCAACGCTTGTTTTTTTTGAGTGGAGGAATATTATGAAGAAACGACTAAGAATATGGGTGTTATGTTAGTTTGCCTTATGCTTACCGACTTCCCTAGTAATCTTCCTCGGTAAATCCCAAGTGCCGGTGTAATGTCCGAAGCAGCGGGACTTCCCGCGCGGCGCGCCCGGTAGGAAATGTCCGTTGATGTCGCAGATGGGCTTCGGGTCCGGCCGCATCTCCATCGGGCGGGCGCGCGTCGGCGACCATCGCGGGACTTGCCAGTTGCCGATGCGTTTAGGAGTTGACTCTCTGAAGAACTGGAAGGAATACCTTTAAAGTTATTATTATGTTCTGTGCCCTTAATCTTTGATAACAATGTAGATGAATAGTGAAAACTGCTAGTTTAAGATGTGTGATGGTTGCAACCGCGTTTAGTTAGTAGGTATTATTCATAGCGTTAACTTAATTAAGTGTATTTTTAGGCCAGGTTGTGGGACGGCTGAAATGAGCTTTGGTAGTTGGGATAAATAATTAGCTTGTTTTATATTACGAGATTTTTGGGTAATTGTACCTGTAACCCAAGCGTCAAGATTACAACGGGGCAAAATGTTGCTGTGAGAATTTTGATGCATAATTATTTTATGCAAGAAACCGAGTAACGTTAAATGTATGAGGTTGAGTGATGAATCATCCCTGATGATGATCCTTGTTGGATTGATTGCGATGACGAGCGACACGTGTCGCGGTCTCGTGAGCGCGTGCCTTCAAAATTACATGATAATTATAGTGAAGTTATAATATTGTTTTTGTTCAATATACCGTACCTAACCTTTTACAGAGATATAAATAAGAAATATAAGAAAAATAATTTTTTTTAATAGAGATCCATTTTGATCATTATAACAACAGGAATCCCCAAATAGGTCTTTGATTAGAATATTTCGTACCCACCGTTTTAAGTCTTTATTTACATACCTAATTATTTATTTCAAAAATATATCATTTAGATACTTACATTTGATGCACGCTGAACCAAATTTAAATACCTACCTATTAAGATAAGATTAATTGGTAGAAGTAGGTATAGTAAAACCATTCTAAAAATGAACCGCAAAACCGTGATGATTTCAACGTGTGAGAGGAAATACAGAAAAACAGAATACACAGAAAAAAAAAATTCAGAATTCGGTAGAGGGGCGTTCATTTTAGAAATGGTTTCACTATACTTACTTATTTGTAACATTGTAACAACTAATTTGCAATAAGAAAGTAGATAATAATAATTTTGTAGGAAATTACGTTTCAGATTCTAATTTCTCAGTTTGAATGAATTTATATTAAAAACTTAAAGCATAATAGATTTAATACATCAAGCACACTTCGCCATTGATCAGGTGTCAACTCAAAACAACCCCCAACGCACTGGGCGCTATAATAATCATCATCCCTTTTACAACAAAGGGTTGCAAATTGTTATTTACCCCATACATCACGCGCCCATTTGACTAAATTATAAATGTCCGCAATAATTTAGACTTATCTTGTCACATTAAAATTTAAAAATATGTAACATTAAATATTTAGAACACTGGAAATCTATTATAATAGCTTTCTTAACGTTCATAGTGGAAGGATAGGTTATTTTTATCAACAAAATGCTTTACATCAATAATTAACACATTAATTGCCCAAGCTCCGCCGCAGGCCGCCGCACCGTACGTAGATACGAGTGTTTGTCATGGGCACAGCACACTCTTTTATCTAGATTGGTATTTAAATACGAGGACCCAAACACGCGTTTGGATCATAGTTTGCCAACCCTTCAGAGAATTAATTAATGCCCGGAAACTGTTACCATTGCAATGACCAAAGATAATAGTTTTTCGTTCTTTATGGCTTTGTAATTTATTTCTGAATGTCTGATTTATTGTCACGTGCCATCTAGGTAACTCAATTACCTTGCTTTGTCATTGTGCTGAATATAGAAATTTAACGATGCGTGTAGGTAGGTATCAACATAACGTGTGCGAAGAAAATATAAAAAGGTACAGTAACTCTTAAACCTATATATGCATGTCCTATGCGTTATGTTATTATTGACATTTTAAACGCTACCTCTCGTCTAAAAATGTAGGTATTTGAGTTCCTACCTGGTATTTCAACCCTGACTACATCGTTAAACCTAAACTTTACTACGCGACATTGTCTTTTACTGCTATCAACCGCTGTTTGATACAGAATTCTGTTAGTGTTTGTTAGTTTATGTTCCGGCTGTAAACAGCCTGTAAAATTCGTATTTCAATGGCAAATGGAAATTGCGCAGCATAATATTTCCTTTAATTTGTGTTCTTGTTTGCTTGACTTTTAAGCTTAAACTAGAACACCGTTGGTACGAATAGTACTCAGCGAACAGTACTTACGTCCTACCTAACCACGAATCGTCTAGTACCTGCCTTTATGTCACTCTTTACGTTACTTTTTGTATACAATATCATGAAGCTCAGCAAAGAGTGTTTGATATTTCTGCTCTACATTGGAAAACCACAATGGGCTGGAGTCAACTAGGCACAAACAGAGGAGATGGACTAAACTAAACAATAGCACAAGTGCATTTTGCACATGTTGAATCGTCCATCATTCAAAATATCCTCCTTCTAATCCCACAGCTCAACTTCACATTTTTATCAAAACAACAAAAGGAGAAACAATTTATCAGATATAAGAGCTATTAACTAAAGACCAGCTAGATGTGTCAAACACGGCTTAACAATGCACACAATACTGTAAAAAATAGTCATTCTCTTGCAAATAAAAAATCACCCCTCCTGAACTCGCCATTATAAAGTTAATAGGGGAGCTTTAAACTCTATTTTTGGACGATGAAGGTCGAATTTAGAATAGATTAGTTGTGCAAGATAGTTACAATATAATTGGATATCTGTAAGTTGGATTAAAGGAATTACAATTTGTAAGCGAATAAAAAACTGTTTGTGTCATGGGGATGGCTACTGCAGGTGTCGTAAAGTAGGATAAGGGACGGTTTAGCTAGTGTCTGAAATCCATTTGTAAATGGGGTTTCGCATTGCCCCATATTCAAAGTATTTATTTGCAACCATGATGTAGGTAGGACAGTTCTTTTTAAATAAATTCATTGAAGTATCAATCATGGACCCGATCGGGCACCGCAAACTGCATTCGCAATATTCTCTTTAGTGATCTTCTTCTCTATCTCTACCAAGCCTTTATTTATTAGAATAGGTAGTTATAGATGCATTTGTGGATAAAGAACTTAATTAATTTTAGCACTTTTTCAAAATGGCTAATCCGTTCAATAAAACACCATTAAATCCGTTCAATAAATTATGAAAAATTCGACGAGGTGCTGAAAATAAATGGACTAACCTGGCCGCTATCAAAATTATACGCCATATTCACGAACAAAACACTAAAACACCGAGAAATACATGAAATTGTAAAACTTCGTACAAAATTTATCACAGGTTATTGAGCACTTGTGTGAAAGTGTCAAAATTGTCAAAAATACTACATTTTTCAGAAAAAAATTCCTATGAAAGTTACATGGCAGTTTAATGAAGTGAGTATTGGCCCAACAGCTCGGTTGCCATAGAAACAGGCTTCCTGAATTTCCCCTATTTCCTATGAAAACGGATAGAAAACTTCAAGAGTTTCGTTGCAATATTCGAATATCATTGAACCGCGAGCTTAGAATATTTAAACCGGCCCTGTTATATAAGCTGCTATTAAATTTGGAGACTACTTCATTTATGGTAATCGATTTTCAGATTTACGACGAAAAAATTCCTATTACAAGCATGAAATAGAAATAAATTTAATATAGGTACCTACTCTCATCAGAACACAATCTTCGCTAATACACCAAGCTTTTTCATCATATCATTCGTCTTCAAAAGCTAGATTTTGAAAATTCACATCACAATCTTAGATACCAACTATAAATAATTATTCGAATATCTACTCTGTTTCTCAGTAATTTTCACAGTTAAAAAACTGTAAATTAAATATTTTTAACTGTGAAAATTACTGAGAGTGGTTTGATCTTCGAAACCCATGCCACAAAACATATACTTACTACGCAACCCATGCCAATAGAATGTCTACCTCTATAGGTAAGTCTAAAGTATTTCTCGATCTAACATTATAATGTTAGGTAGATATACCTATGAGATGATGCGTTTTGTTACTCAATTACAAAAAAATGTAAATCATAAACCGTCTAAAAAACTTGCAAATTACTTTTTAAAGACTCCCAAATCGTTTATTAAAAGTCGTTTAGTAAAACCGTGATCTGTCGTTGATGCGTGCAAGCGAACACACGAAATATTAGAAGATTATGAATAATAACTATTGCTTTATTAAGTTCGCGTGTACGATGTCGCAATAAAGAGAAATATCATTGCCGTGACCTTCGCCAATCCTGTCATTTCAGAAGGTATTCCTTTGTTTTGCCGAAAGAAAAATATTGCATGCAGTTATGGACCAAGAGCCCGTGATGGCCAGACCTTCCTTTAATTCACAAGCGTGAAAATTCTGTCATGTGTATGTCTAACATAGGTAAGAATAACCCCCAAACATGAAACCTGGATCGCGGTTCCTTTGGGAGATAACAACCTTTTACCTGTTATCTCCCAAAGGAACCACGATCCAGGTTTCATGTTTGGGGGTTATTCTTACCTATGTTAGACATACACATGAAATAATTTTCACGCTTGTGAATTAAAGGAAGGTCTGGCCAGACCGGGCTCTTAGTATAGACTAATAACCTATGATGGCCAGACCTTCCTTTAATTCACAAGCGTGAAAATTCTGTCATGTGTATGTCTAACATAGGTAAGAATAACCCCCAAACATGAAACCTGGATCGTGGTTCCTTTGGGAGATAACAGGTAAAAGGTTGTTATCTCCCAAAGGAACCGCGATCCAGGTTTCATGTTTGGGGGTTATTCTTACCTATGTTAGACATACACATGACAGAATTTTCACGCTTGTGAATTAAAGGAAGGTCTGGCCATCACGGGCTCTTAGGTTATTATGGCGACACGCATTTTTCATGCCTGTAAAAGAAATCTACTAAATTCTTTATTCTTTATTCCCTTAAGAAATGGTATACATAAAAAATGCTATTTAGGCATTGGAGCAGTAGGTAAACATACTGGAAATCAAAGTATTCAGTAAACACTTTTGATTGTTTTCAAAATAAAAGTATAAAGGTTTTTTCCGAAAATGCAACTTTTCCGAGAGACGAAAAATATTTTCATCTTTTCTAATATCTTAACTAATATACAATAAAGGGTTAACTTATAATTACTACATATACATAATACTACGCTAATAACATTTCTATATTTGCGAGACATTAAAATCCATTATCGTTGCAAGTCACGAACTATGGTACTACGAGCCGTAGACACTGTAGCAGTTTGCTACGTTCGTAGCAAATTAACAAAAACTTTTTTAATCCCGCCCACAGCTACGCTTGCAATTTAATTTAACAATAATGCAGCTAATAATAAATTAATAACAATAACTATGTTTATATCTAGACTATTTTCTATCTTACCAACGCAATTAAGACAAATTAACTATGCTGAAGTTAAGGTTAAACTACTGGGTATAAAACAATATTAGCTGAATACAGATTAGGTAATAGCTGTAGGTATAACAAGCTTAGCTTGTTAGCTTGTTAATCCGATGTCTCCTGATGGTACAGGCACAGAATAGCCTACGTAGGTACTGTTTAGTTACAACATCATAATATTTACTTTGAAATTATAAGCAAAAAAGCCGTGTTGGCTAAATAGGAACACACCTGACTTTTATTTCGAAGTTCGTGGGTTCAAACCCCGCCACGCAACACTGGATTTTTCTTCTTGAAAAACAGTACTAAAATAAATAGTTAATTATTTAGCATGTCGTACTAAAGTTTATTAAGATAAGGTTTTTAATCATCTATCATGCCGTGATAAATAAAACGATAAAATATTTTATCAAATCGATATCTTAGCTTAGTGATTCAGCCTTCGGAATAAATTTCTTTGCATAAATTAACATACTTTGTGGACAGGTAAGTAAATCAATTTCAGATTTGTTGACGTTTGCATGCTTTGGGATCATTTCAATCGCTCGCTATTAGAATTTGCAAGTTCAGCTTTTTATATCAAGATAAGATTAAAGTCAATCATATTCTATTGACAACCTCTGTGGCCCAGCGAGCGAAGGTCCGCCTGCGACGCAATACCAATCACTTTATTTAATTTTATGATTATAGTGATTAAACTAAGCGCAGCTTAAACTGGAAGGTGTGGGTTCGATTCCCACAAGAGGACGAAGGTTACGTTGTGATCTTGTAATAATTTCTACACCATGTTCTTATATATTATTCCATACGACAACATGGTATGGTATATACCTATACCTATAAAAAAATATATAAAAAATTTAAAAAACTGAAACCGGAACTAGGTATAGTTTGTTTCTGATTATTGGCATTATTGCACGTGCATCGAAGGACAAGCCATTAAAAGATTATTATTTGTACGATATGAAAACATCTGTGTTTTATCAAAATTATCTAGGGCTAATCTGGAGGTTTTAACATATTAACTATGTATTTATTAACATAGATAAGTCGGTCAGTTTGTATTGTTATAATGATTAATCTACATTTTAATCGTTATGACGAACAAATATTGGTACTGTTATGGGATATTATATTCTATAACAAAATACATATTTACTTGAGTTTATTTAGCTACCTATAGCTTTTTAAAATGTGTCGTTTGTTCTGAGGATGAAGTTTATATCGTCCATATTAAAACTAAAATTGATGTGAAATATTATAGAAAATAACCTGTTAGTTTATTTTCAAATACATTTTTAATTTGTGTGACTATTTTATTTACTCATTAGTTTGAGAGACTTTATTTACGTAATGCAAAGTTCTATAAATGTAAAATTTGAATTCTGTTCGACATATACATTTGCATTAAACAAATACTGAAAAGCTATTCCAAGCCGCAGATGTTTCAGTATGAAAAGCTATCGGAAGGTACACCAATTACCTAGGACCATCTGCGCCCAATCGATAGGCGGGCGGCGCGCGGTCATTGGACGAGAGATTGTGGGCGGGCGGATGCTGGGCTCTAAGATCTGTGGAGATAGCACACAGATAAAATAAAATTAGTGAGAAATTAAAGTTTTTAAAGAGCTTATAGTAATCTATTACTCAAATTCTTCATTCCTGACATAGTATATTTTTCCTGATGAATAAAGAACACAGTCCAAATAAGATCAGTGTCGGAATTTCACAATCAATTAGATGTTCAAATAACAGTTTTATTAGAGTACTAGCGGCCCGCCCCGGCTTCGCACGGGTACATACACACACATACATCCATTTTTTTGCATCGGGTTTAAAAAAAAAAGTAAAATTATAAAGGAAGTTTGAATTGTTTTTTTAATTTTTTTTATTTATATTTTTTATTAATGTTTTTTTTTGTATTTTTTTATTTTTAAATTTTCTTCGCACGTGTACATACACACACATACACCTTTTTTTGCATCGGGTTTAAAAAACAAAGTAAAATTATAAAGGAAGTTTGAATTTTTTTTTGATTTTATTTTATTTTTATTTTTTATTAATGTTTTTTTTTGTATTTTTTTATTTTTAAATTTTCTTCGCACGGGTACATACACACACATACACCCTTTTTTTGCATAGGGTTTAAAAACAAAGTAAAATTATAAACGAAGTTTGAATTTTTTTTTGAATTTTTTTTATTTACCTATATTTTTTATTTATGTTTTTTATTTATGTTTTTTTTTGTATTTTTTTATTTTTAAACTTTATACATATATAATATTATTTACAAAACAAAAGCCATTAGTTTTAGTGAGTCAGAGCTTCCATGTAAACGATATTTGAAGTAGTTTTATTTTGTGGCAGCAAAATAAATTGATTTTCAGGAGCTCCGACACGTGATAGGCCAACATACAGTTGGCCATGAGTGAAACATTCTTTTCGTAGGTCGATCCCTAATAATTCGAAGGTTTGTCCCTGGGACTTGTTAATAGTTAACGCGAAAGATGATTTCACCGGAAATTGAAGTCGTTTAAAAGGGATTGGCAGATCAGTTGGAATCATCGGTATCCTCGGTATATGAGCTAGTTGACCAGCTGCTGGGCCAGTGATAATGGTCGCTACAATTAAATTGTCCTTTAATTCCTTAATAAGCAGTCTCGTCCCATTACACATGCTCGGAGGGCTTAAATTTCTTAAAAGCATTATTGGAATTCCAATTTTTAACGTCAATTCATGTGGTGGCAGTCCAGAAGGGTTTAGTGAATTCAAAAATTCCTGTGGATAATGAACTGTGTCTTCAATATTAGTCACGGTATCGATCGATTTGTAATTTTTTATTTGGCCGGAGACTTTTTGAATAATGAGATTGTTTATTTCGTTGACAGTATCATTCCTGGGTGACACTATTGCCCTTGAATACAACCAATGAAAGTCCTTTTCGTGCAAATTCTCGATGTCAGGGTATACAGCGTCTATTAAATTTTCTAAATTATGGACTATTTTGCCTACAGACTCATCCAGCAGGATGTCACAACTGCTTAAATTTGCAGTGGGAAAAATTCCTTCTCCAATTTTTAGCAGCTGTTGTGGGAAATTACTATCTGTGATTCCATGAAGATGAGCTCTCATATTCGTCCGTAATTTTAATTTTTCTATCGAAGTCCATAAGGGAGACGATATCAAGCATGATTTGATGATATCTGCTCGCGTACCTCTGTTAATGACAGGAAGAGTCTGTCGGAAATCTCCAGCAAATACAAAAGTAATCCCGCCCATAAGGGCAGAAGAGTTTCTAATATCTTTTAATGTTCTGTCCACGGCCTCTATATGCGCTCTGTGACTCATAGTACATTCATCCCACATAATCAATGAGGCGTCTTGTAATAATTTACCAAGAGGGCCGTTTTTACGGATTGAACATAACGATTGTTGCTCAAGATTTACGGATAGTGGAAGTTTAAATGTAGAATGAGCCGTTTTTCCATCCTTTAAGAGAGTTGCGGCAATTCCTGACGAAGCAACTGCTATCGCTATCTTCCCTGATTCTCTTATCTTAGCTAGTATCAAATTTGCAAGAAAAGTCTTGCCAGTGCCACCTGGCGCATCCAAAAAAAATATTTTTCCTTTGTTATTATTCACGCTATCGACTATAGTGTCAAAAGCATATTTTTGATCTGGGACTAATTTTGGCAGGTTTTCATTGACAAAAGCGCTCAAATTATTTGTATTATAGTGATGTGCCATTGTATCTGTAGCATTGTTGTTTGTACGAACTGAAACAGGCAATCCAAAATTACTTAAGCTTTTATCATTTAATTGCAAAAGTTTATTTTCTATTTGAATCAATCCTTCATTATAAACGTCTTCACTGTATGGCAAGGCGAAGTCTTGATTTTGCTGTCTGATTCTATGCATAATATCTTGACATAAATCATCTTTGAAACGGTCCCATAACTTCAATGGTTCCGATGGCTGACAAAATAAAAGGATGACCACAAATAAGTCTCTCAGTTGTACTGGACATTGCGAAAGCGATGCTTCTCTCAGAGTATTTTCCCAGTGGTCATCATTTTCCAGCAAACCTCTGTCACGGCAAGCTGCTTGATAGGTTTCTTTGAGAACTCCGTCAACGGTTTTTAAGTACTCAAATGAGGTTGGACCACGTACGTGATGTAGCAACATCCTAAGATAAAAGCACTCTGATTGAGAAGGATGTACACCGTAGACTCTTCCTAAAGCGGCATCTTTTTTTATACCTGGATGGCCAACTACTTCCTCACCACGCCTCCTTCTTGTGAATTTATTACTGGCCCATGTGTAGTATTGCGGAACTTCGTGGTATAAAAGTGTCTTTGCGAATTCGTCGTCATTACAGAGCTCAAAGAACGCCAGCAAAGTAGTTTTACGTGGGTTATGAGCCACTTGTTCAGCCGTTTCTGCGGTAAAATACACCCTTTGGCCGTTTTCTAAGTGGACAGCTAACTGTAAGACTGTAGGATGCCGCTCATGGATCGGAAATTCAAATATTCGCCACACAGCCTCGGATGTACTTATGTACCGGCCATTCACGTAGTTTTCCACTTCATCATTTGGGTTTCTGACGCTAAAAGTAGCTTGGTCAGATCCTTTATTTATATATTTACAAAAATATATTTGATGGCTTGAACTGAGTGGCAGTACTCCACGTTTATGTGAGCGTTAAACGTCCTACATAATAGTGGAGAATAAGGAACAATCCATCTATTATCTATATTGAACGTAATTCCTCTGATATTTAGCGAAGCGCTTTGTCCTCCATTTTCGGCGTCACGACGACGATATACCGGATACCCGTCCTCTCCGGTTTGGGTATCATTGGCGAAACGTCGTGGGTACTTTTTTGTACAGATACCGTTTTTCATACATGGTGCTGTTAAATTATGCTCTCCGCATGGCCCGTGCACCATATTTTTAGTTACGATATCGTACAACATTGGATCATTTTGTTGGTTGGGCAGTTCCGCAACTATGACACTATCAATTTCGTCTGGCTGTATTTTTCGTTCTAGCCAAAACAGCAAATGACAGTGTGGTAAACCACGCTTCTGCCACTCCACACTTGCCATATAACATTTGACTTTGCCGAATATTTCGTCTTTGGTAAATAATTTTATAAATTTCTTCATCTTTAAATGGAATACCCTTGAAATTATGTCATGACGATCGAAAGATCGTTGCCCAGATAATAGTTCCGCTTTAATTTCAGGCCATTCGGGGTTACATGTGAAAGTGACAAATAAGTCTGGTCTCCCATAGTTTCGGACATAAGTCATCGCATCTTGGGTTTTTTCGTGTAAATAACGCGGAGAACCTGTGAATGACGATGGCAGGATTACGCGTTGGCCGATATTTGAGGGGTTAACATTTGCGTCTCGATTTAAAGCGTCTCTGAGATGAATGTATTCCTCAGCCCTCAGTCTCTGTTGATTACGACATATGTAATTCAATCTTTCTGATATCATTTTCGCCATCATATCGACAATATATTGACTAAATAAGTCCCTGTAATAATGTAGTGGATTAAAACAGTTAGCTCTAAACATCAACCTAAATGCATAAAATTGCATGCACGTCACAGTCTTGTTACGCGCTGTACCTTGCTGAGGAATAGTCAAGTAATAACCTTCATCACCCATTACGAATATTAAAGGATACTGTAGTGGATCATACGATCGGTGTAACTCTGAGACCCTTTTGAGTTGGCCATCTCTACCGTGCAGCACTATATCTCTGGGGCCTTTTTCTTCGTCAACTAAGAGAACGGCTACCTCGTTTACAGTTGGAGCATTGTATCTACCCGGATGTGATGTCTGCGGTGGACGATCGGAGTGAATAATTAGCTTTAAATTATCCGAAGAGTTACTTTCTAAGTTTTGTTTAAAACTTCGTATGTATACATTGTAGTTATTTAGTGCGGTCTGTAGTTCATTAATTAAATCGATTTTTAGCGTTGGAGCTATGTTTGACCGCAACGACAGTTGGTCTGCGTCTGAAATGAAATATATCTGCAGGTATTGTGGATTTTGACCTGATGGTGGTAAAAGACTACCTATAAGGTGATATACTTGTCCCTCTATTTTAAAAGTCGGCATAAAATTTTCTTCTCGAATCTCTTTCGCGCCAAACGAAGTCATTTGAAAAAGGCTATTGTACCTACGTATGTTTCTTAAAAAATGTCCAGATAGAGAATGATCATTTGTTAAAAGACTTTTTATTGGCTGTGGCGGCTCCTGAATGTTGGGGAGACTAACTTTTCCAGAAGCACAGCACAAACCATTAGGTTCATCGGCCCATTTTTTAGCAGAGCACTTAGAGCAGATCTTATTCATGGCTCCGATTTGGACGGAAGACTGTTGAGCATAATCAATCTGTGGATCGTATCTGAAAGCCGATCTGTTACTGTAAGCTAAAACTCGATTACGGACTCTAGTCGTTGACATCTGTTGTCTCTCTCGCTGATCTCCAAGGCGTTGGAAACGCTCGAAACTCGACTCTCGCGCGCGTACTTGGGATGTTCTCAAATTTTGTTCAGCAAGCCGCTGCGAACGCTCGAAACTCGACTCTCGCGCGCGTACTTGGGATATTCTCAAATTTAATTCAGCAAGCCGCTGCGAACGCTCAATACTCGACTCTCGCGCGCGTACTTGAGAGGTTCTCAAAGTTTGTTCAGCAAGCCGCTGCGAACGCTCAATACTCGACTCTCGCGCGCGTACTTGAGAGGTTCTCAAAGTTTGTTCAGCAAGCCGCTGCGAACGCTCAATACTCGACTCTCGCGCGCGTACTTGAGAGGTTCTCAAATTTTGTTCAGCAAGCCGCTGCGAACGCTCAATACTCGACTCTCGCACGCGTACTTGAGAAGTTCTCAAATTTTGTTCAGCAAGCCGCTGCGAACCCTCAATACTCGACTCTCGCGCGCGTACTTGAGAGGTTCTCAAATTTTGTTCAGCAAGCCGCTGCGAACGCTCGATACTTGACTCTCTAGCACGCGATTGCGACGCGTATTCTCTCCGACTTTCAAGGCGATTTTCAGTTTCTGATGAAGATTCCTCATTACGCCGTATTTTTATTGCCCTCGCCTGGGAACTATGTTTAGAAAGTTGAGATCTTGATCTTTTTGGCATTTTTGAAAATAAATAATTAAACAGGCTTTTACTAAATTTTTGGTTATTGAACTACATGAAGTACTAAGCTTTTTGAATAATTAAAATATAATATTTATTAACAGGTAAGTAGTAGGTACTTACTTATTGAAAGAAAATTAAAAATATGGGTTTTGAAAACTACCTTTTACTAAATTTTTGCTTAAATTTTGAACAGGAATACCCATAAAATACTACTATAAGTAGTTTGAATAGTTACATTAAAATATAATATTTATTTTCAGATACTTATTTACCTACGAAACGAAATTAAAGCGAATTCAAAATTTTTTCAAGCTAAAATCATACGATCACGCACACGACCGATGCGTAGGGAGCCGACCGCGCGAGTGAGCCGCGCGACACTTTATTTTATTACATTGACTCCCCACCCGTACTTCAGTGAAGCTTACATGGAGTCTACATCGCATACTGGCTAGCTGAGCGCGGTGAGCGACAACATCGCGACTTTTTTCTAATACTTGCATTTTTAAACTCGTGATATCTTCCGAATGAAATGTCCGAATTGAATAATTCAAAAAGTTATGAAAAGGTATTAAAGCCGTCTTGAACATAAAGTAATTTATTTTGATAAGGATTAATACCAAGGTACAAATTAAGAGCCTTTTCAAGAGGCGGCATTTTAATTAATATTTTAGAATAAAAAACTGCTTACTGTGACTTAACTATAATATTTAGACATATGCTGTCGCGACATTTTTTGTAGATAATGATGAGTTCTGCAAAGTCGTAGTACATTATTTTGTTCTATCATCAATAGTTTTCGCAGCGCACGCGACGTAAGGAATTTTTCAGGTCCTTTTTTTACACCTTATGTTACATTATTGGAGTTTTAGTAAGGATCCCTAATTTTTTTTAAAATATAATATAGCCTATGTTACTCGGGGATAATGTAGCTTTCCAAAGGTGAAAGAATTTTTGAAATCGGTCCAGTAGTTTCGGAGCCTATTCGTTACAAACAAACAAACAAACAAACAAACATACAAACAAATCTTTCCTCTTTATAATATTAGTATAGATAAAAACACATTTGCATAAGTAGGTATGTCTGATTGAAAAATCGTTCACCTGTCGACATAACGTTTCTATACGAGTAGGTACTTAATTATATTTTACTTATAGTGTTTCGACTTTAATTTACATGTTTGATATCACAACATTAGAAAGATCATAAAATCATAAAAAATATCATAAAGATTTTAAAAATTAGAGATACGGTTAGATCTTATGATATTTTTCTTTAACGTTTTCTCAAATTCAAACGAAATTTACGAAAAATATTGCTGATATTTTTTGCGATCTCCACATATTTTTATCTGTTTAACTACAACAAAATCCTCCGGCACCGCCCTCAGAGGGTTGGTCCATCCCTCCCAGAGTACTTATAAAGAGGGATGAACACAGGGATGCTGTATTTGAGATCAGGCAGTGCACCAGTTGTGTTGTGAGTGCTGGGACATGGACCATTTGGGATTTTGAAAGAAAATTCGTAAGTAGGTACTTAATTAATTCCTTATTAGTTTAACTTATATCCTAATATTAATTATTTCATTAGACTATTTTTGTTTTATTTTTAACATTTTGGTATATTGATCTCATTTACTTTAGGGCTGATTTTTCAATCATCAGATAAATGCTAACTGTTGAATAAATTTGACATATTGTATGGAAAATGTCAAATTTATTCAACAGTTAGCCTTTATCTGATGATTGAAAAATCGGCCCTTAGTGTTGTTATCTGTGTCTTAGTTATGTAAAAATTCAAATGATATACTTTCGCGCCGATTAGAATCTTTCTCGGACTTTGAATATATTATTTTCTATAACGTTTCAATTGGGAAAACCAATTTACAAAACATGACTCGCTTATTTATCTCCGAGTCACTGTAGATTAAAAACCGAAGATTAGGTAATTCAACATGTTCAAGTTTGAAGTGGAACAATTAACCGATAAGGAATCTAGATTAACTTAAAGTTGTCTCTTATACAAGGTATATTTGTTTCGACAGATTTCATACAAGTAAATGATAAACTCTTTAGAACTTTACAGAAGATGATTTAGGTAGGTACATGTGATATTCTAATCACCAACCCGTATGTGGCCAGCGTGGTGAATTAGGACATTCAAGAAAGAAGTCTATTATTTCAAATAGAAAAATTTAGTGGTGCTTGTCGGGGTTTTAAACCACTATCTTCGGAATGGAAGTCAAGTGTGTTCCCACAGCCAACACGACATCTTTCGCAAATACTATTTGCTACTACGGCAAATAATTTACGGGGTCTCAACTCAATAGACATCTAAGTATATTATTTCTTATCTTAAGCCCTACGTGCTTCGAACACCTAACCTTTTTAAATAAAGCCCTTGAAAAACAAAAGCAACTCAATCAAATTAATGACCCCTCAAATTGACCTCACCGAATCGATTCGCAACGCTATTCGATAGGAAGGGTTGCATCCATCGGCTATAAAGAGAATAAATACGGATTTATTATCCCCTAAAGAGCTCGCTTAGTGCGAGGTGTGAACGGGTGCTGCATTATTTATACACCCCACACTTGAGGCTTGTCAATTTGATTTGTCGGGAACCAAAACACGGGGTTTGCTTGTAACTCTTTCTATTGGAAATATTAGTTTTCGTTTTAGGTACTGCTGCTGGTGTGATACTTGTCAGCATTATTCTGGAATATCATAGAGTACTTATGGAATGCAGACTCGCCGACAATTCGGACGATTTATTCGGCCAAGTTAAATTGTCCTAATTGAACCTAATTGTCACTTAAAATGTTTATAAATGTGGCGACAATTGGGACGGTTTTTAACCTTATAGGAACCTAATTGTGTGCCAAAAAAATATTTAGGTCTATAATTTATTAGTCCTAATTTTAGACCATTTGATTCCATAAAACAAATTTGAAAATATGGTCTTGGATTCATTTTTGTAATATTAATTTTGTGTTAAAACTGAAAATTAATTCGCTATATTCTGTTCAACTCTAGGTCACAATGAAGAGCTGGTTAGAGCTGGAGTCAGCGTCCAGCATGGACGAGGGGTCTCTGCCGTGCTTGCTGGGAGAGGGCAGAGAGGCGCTTCTACCGCTCACGGGGCAAGAGAACCTGGCTCCTAGGAAACGGTAGGTCTTCTTGGTCATCCCGAGACCGTCGTAAAATATAACGAGAAATTGTCGTAAAATATAGCCCGTTAAGACGACCGTTTAGTTAAATGTGGTTTCAGTATGAATAAATTATTTACTTAATTATTTGGCAGTTAGCACCATCATGCACCATCACAGATTAATGTGTGCACCATAGACGAGAAAAGCCAAGAGCAAAAAATTAAAAACATGTTTTCAAACCGCACCGCTAGATGGCGCTAGTAGAAAATTTAGAACGCGCTATCGAAGCGTATCAGCCGTGTATGGGTTCTCGAACTGACTCGATAGTTTAGTCAACTTTGCGCAGAGGCAATATCGTAACCAATGAGGTTAATCCGAGGTGCGATTATTGCTAGTTGAAAACTTTACCAATACCCCGCCATGTGGACGTGAAATACCGTCCGCTACGGCAATTTTTGAACGGCTGTTAAAGCCTTAATAACCTCAAAGAAAAAGAATTACTTTGCCAACGTTACCCTGATAAAAGGGTTTCATCTGATTATAAATTCGTTGAGTATTTTTAAATTTTAAATAATTTAGCATAGGGACGGACAGACAGCGACTTTATTTTATACTATGGTATGGATGTAGTGATGTGAATTGTTTCAGAATCCTAGAACCATGCGCACTGAGCGAAGAGGCCTATCTCTCCAGCAGCGGCGGTTCCCCGTGCGCCGGCCTCTCGCGAGAAGAACGCAGGCGCCGACGCCGGGCCACCCTGAAGTACCGCACAGCGCACGCCACACGAGAACGCATCAGAGTCGAGGCCTTTAACGGAGCTTTCGGATCACTCCGCCGACTACTCCCCACATTACCACCGGACAAGAAACTCTCCAAGATCGAGATATTGAGACTCGCTATCTGTTATATCGCGTATTTGAACCATGTTTTGGAAGCTTAGTTTTAATGGAAGTTGCAATGCACCGAAAGTGTCAATGGGTAGAAAACTGTTGGATTTGGTTTAGTTAGGGGATCTGACCAAACATTTACCTAGAGTGCGCGCCACCACTGAAGTCTTACGGTTAATGCGGGAACTACAGTATTAGAAACGTTAATAGCAGCGCCATGTCTAACGGACTTGAGTGGCGGCGTGTAGTATATACTATATAGGCATCGTAATAGCAAAGCAGTCTTTGAAGGTTCTCAAGCAGAAATCAACAGACTGAGAGAGAAGTTGCTATAAAGACCTCTTCCTATATACTTACCTTACCTAGATTTGTAGTGTAAAAATATTAATTATTTCCAGTTGTTAATCAGTTACAACTCACAACTACAAAGAGATTAAGTTTATCTGCCATTGATTCTGGATTATTGAAGTCTGAATAGACACCAACAAGTCCTTGTCTATTAATCTATTAAAATAAGTAAGTATTTGAAATCCAATGAATTCTTTTTTACAATAGTAAAATTATTAAATTATTGATTAAATAAAAGTTTAAGATTTGGGACTAGGTAAATATATTTAAACTACAGTACATATCGATAGAGTTTTCACGAAAAACTCATACACGATTACACGACTCACGATTTTGCAACTTATTTGTATAGAAAAATTGCAAAAATTACCTTTAAAATCTTTAAATGTATCTTTGAAGTACCTATATTTAAATTTGTACCTTTGAAGTATATTTAAATGTACCTTTGAAGTAGGTTATTAAAATACTATGGATATTTTGCTTATAAATTTTTAACTATCATTAATGGTGGATGTTAAATCTTACTTTAGATTAAATTAAAAAAAATAAGGCCAATGGACTGTGTATTGGTGTGTAGTGTAGTATAATTTCTTAATCAAGACACAATATAAATAAGTATCGTAAACCAAATTGTATCCGGTAATTTATTAAAATTAGTGTTATCTAATTTGGAAATTTTAAGTCGATATCATATCAGGAATTATCTAACTAGCATATAGATTAGTTCACTAGGAACAATCTTCGACAGTTCTCTGTAAATAATCCTGGTAGATTATTATAATTGATGGTTATTAATTACTTAATTACAATGTAATTTAATAGTTCAGTTCTGACCTTTAATGTAGTAGATTTTGAATGTCTTCCCTTAATTTAATAGAAATTAATAGGTATCATTAGGGTTGGTTCGTAAAACACAGCAAATAATGATTGAATGTTTTTATTATTAATTAGACTTATTTTCTAGTCATTTAAATCCTATTGTTATCTTAATAATAAATTATTATACAATTAAATTTATATTATACATCAGTGCTTTTTGTTTTGTACCTTTCATCTCAAGAAGAACCACAGAAATATCGCTTACCTACTTAGATATTTACATATTTTATACTAAGATTGAAGGAAACATTTTACTTTTTATAATTTATTTTTTTGAAAGATCGTTCACGTAACTCAACAACACAGGATAAAATACCATTCCGTGTAAGAAACTTAGTATCACTATACTAAAGAACATTCTAAAGAAAAATACTTCAAGGACCTCCGTATATGAAAACTTGAGCACAATGACAGGGATGTTAGTAAATGTGATTCCTGTGATAATAGTCGCGCCGACTGACTGAACCGCATGCCGTACTCTCTCGTCTTTAGGCTTCGGACTTGTTACGAAAGCGTAAGCTATATGACTGCAGAACTCCACCGCTATTCCAACAGATGCAATCAAATTCATATTGGACACCGGATTCAACGGTATGTCCCATAAATACATAATGCCCATCATATCTATAAAAACTAAAACAGAGGTAAACATAACAGTTAATGTTGTAGTAATACTGAACCCAGAAGCAAGTAGATTGAAGACTAAAGCACCAATAACACTGTACATGATCGTAAGGAAGGAATCTCTCCACATAGTCAAGTATTGTTCGAAGAAGGGGTAAAAGACTGAGTAAGCAAACACCTCTACATCTATATCCGTACTTGCCTTAATAGCACGCGTTATGTTATCGCTAATTTCGTAGCCGTAACGAACTGCGTTTATGAAGTCTGCAGAGGTACTTAAAGGGGCATGATACGCCATGAAATTGGTGTCCTGGATATGGGCTCTCCCTTCGGAGTCTAAAACATAATTCACGGAAGCAGAATAACTGGCCAAACCACCTTTGGAGCAAACTTCAGATGGCTGGTCTTGAAGAAAGAAAGGTATGTATCTTTCAAATGATTCTGGGTGAGGCCTGAGACCATTGGACCATTCATCTCTCTCTATGGAGCAGAAATTACAATCGTCAGAGGATTCCGTACTTTGACAGAAGCCATTGTCTGTAGTGTTGTACTGACAACAAACACCGAATAAGTTAGACCAGTCAATAAAATCATCCAGCCATGAGTTTGAACTACGCGCCATGTAAGTTACTTCGGTATGGAGGGAAGCCAAATATATTTGAGTTGTCATTGAGTCATCATTACATAGCTGCCCTCCACATATAGCATTTTGATGATTAATATCACTAAAATTTAGACCACTTTTGAGAACAAAATAAACAGGTGGACCCATTTTTAAATAATTTGCAATGGCGACTAAATATTTGTGGACATACGAATCGTGAGGCATGGCCAATTCTTGGTCCAAACCTACATCAATTTGGGGGATCAAAACAACACTTACAGATGCCATAGTCATGAATATAATAGCAACACAAATTTTCACTCTCCAGTCAACAATAAATTTAGAATATGGTTCCATTAGCCTTTGAGTGACACTTTTATAGTTTAAGGAATTTAATGGATCGTCATCATTCAATATCTTCTTCTGAACACAACAAATAATATCAAATCGATTGGTACTTGCTCGTGTATAATCAATAGACAATAAAGCAAGGACTATAGTAAATTGAAATATGAAAAGAAAACTTAAAGCTATAGATGCAAATGCTGCAAATGTATAAACGGCTGGAAAGTTAGTCATGGAGGCAAAAGCAAAACAAGTGATTTGAGTGACCGATGATACAAACATGGACGGTCCAACTCTGATTAACATCTTTTCAAAAATAAAATCCCTCTTTTTGGAACGACTTAAACCTTCATTGTAATCATCAAACTGCTTCAAATTATTTTGGATATCTTGCAAAGTGTTCACCATCAAAAAAACGTTATCGATACCTACAGAGAGTATGAAAAATGGAATTACATTTATGGCAAATAACGACAGGACTATATTCGCATATCCCATGACTCCTAAGGCACAATATATAGAATTCAAAACGATTAAAATACTTCCGACAGCTACCATTATTTTAGTATCTATAAAAAAGGTCTTCCAGCTTCTTATGTTACCTAGAGCGACGATTACATATATGAACATAATGGCGTAACTTATTCCTATAGGCACAACTTCCGCTAGTGAAATGCGATCTATTTCGTCCTCTATTGACCTCTCAGCTTGGTAAGCAACATCAACAAAATCAGCTTTCCAATTAGCTTCATAGTCGGCCATTAATTCCAGATATTTTGATTCCCATTCTAAAGTAGGTTCTAGATTTTCAGCTAACTGCTCGTTAGCTAACGGCAAGGTAATAAGTAAAGTATGCGCCAACAGAATATTATCGTCATAACCACCAAATGTAACCTCTGGTTCAGAACCACCTCCCCAGGATGACAAGCAGTCGAACCCGAAGTGATTGTTTATACAGTTCTGAATCAAAGTCAAATACGTGTTGTTATCAATTGAATATCTCTGATCCTCTATGTACGTAGATACAGACATTCTTACGCACTGATCAAGTTCTTTTTCTGCACCGGGAAGACGATTGGGGGCATAACAAACTTCTTCTAACACAACACCGCCGTTAGATCTCCCAATATCAATAATAGCATCTTCCAGTTTTATAAGCTCTTCAATTGCTTCAACTCTATAAGCTGGTCCATAAGTAATATTATTGGTTTCGAAATTATCTAATTTAATTGTGAGGAGAACCTGAGTTGCGCGGTAAAACGGGCCAAATCTTGAATTAAAATACTCGAGATCTTGCCGACCTCTAGCTTCTGGAGATGACCACAACTCGATTGGGTTAGAGGTTAGTTGAATATTTATTACGCCGGATAGCATCGAAAATGTTAACCAAGAGGTTAACATGATAACAATAGCTGGATGTCGAACAGAGAATAAACCAACTTTAGAAAAGAAAATTTGAAATGAGCTGACTAATTTGTTAACATTTTGTGGTCCTGTGTGAGATGGCTTATCTGGCATGGTCCTTAATCTTTTGTATTCTAATATAGTAAGTATTGAAAATATAGTAACAGTTATAACAAAGAATACAATAGCTACGGAAAAAGCAATACAATTGAGTCCAAGAACAGTGCACATTGATGGGACAACGGGCTCGCCTCCGATAGGGCACATCGGTTGACAGTCGATGCAACTGCACGGCAGGTCGTCAAACAAGGTCTCATTACACGCAGGGGCTTCCACATGCATAGAGTCTTCGGTTGTAGACCACCTTAAGAAATTAACGTGCACTGGAACCAGAGGATTGACAGTCGTGTCACCGGTAAAAGCGAACCAGGCATCGGCATCGCACACAGCAGCGGCTCCACACATCATGTTAACAGCAGGCAATCCACTCTGAGGCACTATAACCCCACTACAGGAATCAAAAGCGCCATCCATAAAGTCCTCATGCACTCTGTAGTTAATAACGTTTACGTAGTCTTGGTCCGTTCCATCTGTAGTTGTTAAAACTTCGACGTCGATAAATCTTGATTGGTCTGGGGAGCAGTTCATCTCACAGATTTGTCTCTGAAAGTTCCTCAAGCAGGTAGGACAGCGGCCGATCACACCTTCCGCTATCACTAAGCTTTCGTCGAATTTCAGTACCTGTAGGTGGTCACAGCAAGTGAGTATTTCTTCGTAGGGGAGAAAATCTCCCGTTTCGTTGACAGCGAGCGTTGGGCACCTCCTGACGAAGATTTCACCCACTTGTTCCACTTGTTCGGGAGTTAGATCCTCTGTTATGAGGGGAAGGGCCTCGTGGTCTACGGGGCAAGGCTTCTCGAAGCCTCCCACCATAGCGCAATCGGAGCGCATCTTGCATCTTGCGTCCACATTGAACACTGAACTTGTGAGAAACAACAAAATTACAAACTTATGCATTTTAACTAGTTTGGCTTCGATTAATGGTAAGTATTAACACATCGTGGACGACTATGCGGGAAGGACCCGCGCTGAGCAAATGAACAATACAGGACAGGCAGTCACATTAATCCAACAGTCAATTCGATAAGCTATCGGAATTAACGCAGGTGTCTGATAAAATGTATCAACATATTTCGTTGATTACAACACTATTGATTAGGTATTACACGTAGGTACCTATTTACTTTCATTCAATGTCATCGCTCTATCTTGAGTCTTGAAAATAGTCTGGCTGGGATCGTTACGAAGTGTAGGTATAGTTAAAAAAAACATGTAATAATTATTAAGTACCCTACATGATAATCAATTATGCAGAGTCCACGTAGCATCAGAGAAAGAACTAAACTTTTTGAAGAAATAAACCTTTTGCAATCGCAATGTCAACAATAACTCTAATTGTACTATAGGTACATTGGGAACCTACCCGATTTCCAAACAGTTTCCACGTAGCAACTACCCATGGATCTGTGGCCGGTACATTCCGTAGCATTCCCTCGCCCCGTCCCTGGGGACTCCGCCCCGGCTCTGGTCACAGCTGTCTTCCCTCCTCTTCATGCATTTCTTATAAGCCAATAATCTGAGCGAATAAGAAAGTATTTATGTGATCGAACCTCTTCGCGAATAAAACAAGTACTTACTTTCAAGGTGCTTGTAGGTCATAAAGGAGATTTATGATTTACTAGATGAAACCTGGCTTCGCTCGGGTGAAATTTGACGAAATTCTCCATAATCTGATTTTTGCGGATATAATTTTGTCGACTCAAAATCAATATTTTTTATGTTTTGTTATTCATATAAGGTTTCGATCGAGTCTACCCCCCTTGACGAACTTATTAATATAGGCATAAGATCTTTAGATTGCCAATCGTAGGGATATCGGAGGGGTATTATCATTAAATAATAAATTAAAAATATAAATTGCTCATCAAATAGTCAAATCTTTTTGAGAATTCTTCAGAATGTTTTACACAGGATAAGATCGAATAAGTGTTACCTACTGGTGCTCGTAATTTAAATTACTATTGAGGGAGAGAGATCTCGTATCGTGTTAAGTGAATTCTCCGTCAATCTAGCACGGCTGGGGCTGGGACACGTGTTTGGGGCAAAATAGAGCTGGGCTGGGTTCTATTACCCACATAAAACATGTAGGGTGCGAATTCGTCACCTATTTGAAAAGATTTAACAATAATTAGAAATTTATATGTCGAAATGTAGTGCGTCTACACTATAGGCCTTATTATGTAAGCTCAAACCTGCTGAAAGCTGCTCAAAGATCTATGGAAGGGGCTCGTGGTTTCTCTACTTTCCGGAATCGAATCAGAAATGAGGTAAAACCATAGACAAACATACCAATTAGTCTATGGTAAAACGTAGAAATACGTGGTTCACAGACACAGCCAAGTGGATAAGCTTGTGGAAGTGGCAATGAGTAGGTCGTACAGCGCGTAGAACAGATGGCCGATAGGGCTGAAAAATTCTCAAATTGAGTACATGGATCGGAAAACGTAGCGTCTGACGTCCACCGTCAATCACCACAAGATGGAAATACTAAACAGATGGCTACGAAAACCGACACTGTGCGACCGACACGCACTTTTCCTTTTTGCTTAGTTGTACCTTTGTGATATCTATACATATATCCTACTCTATAGCGGGTGGAGCACACTAAGAAAAGCGAGTCTTACTTTCTGTGAAGGTTATTTGTTAACTTAGAATTAATGTTCTGTATAATCCTAATTATTATTATTATTTTTAATTGTTGTTAATATCCTTAATTATTATGATAATCTTCAAATTACTATTTTTATTTGTTTTTAATATGATGTATGATTGTGTAATTTAATTTCAATACTTATTTAATTAATGTAATTGGTTTCTAACCGTATTAATTAAATTAAAATAAATAAATAAAATAGCAACACAGAGATCGTTGGAAGTTTTTACATTATAATTCTATCGATAAGATAATGCACAGGTGTTTCACGAGATTAAACGAATTAGTAAAATGTGACTAAGTTAATGTCAATAAAAAATTGATGATTAATGGTGAAGGAAATTATTTATCGCTAGACTGTTAGATATTAATAAGTCTTCCTCGTCACGGGTAGACAAAGCACAGGCTAAATTAGCACTTTATATTTATTTATTTTAAAAACCAACGGCTTAAGTATACATATATTTATTTATAAGCTAGTGGTTTATATAGTTTATTATCAGAGGTAGGTATTTTTTTCTATTTATTATAAATGTACTAGACAGAATAACTTATTGATGAGTGACACTCGACTTTCATTCCGAAGGCCGTGGGTTCAAACCATGCGGCTTATCTCTGTATTCTTTGAAATATTTAAATGCGCTTTCACAACACGTGAGGAAACCGGCATATTCTGAGAACTTTGAAAAGTTTGCAGGATATGTGACATTAACCAACCCGCACTTGGCCAGCGAGGTGAAGTAAGGCCTAATCTCTCTCTTGTCAGAAAAGAAGTCCCTGTGTCCCAGAGCATGGCAGGAGTGGGAATTGATATGCAATAGTAACTAGATCAATTTAGAATTTTATCATCATCATCTACCACGACGTTTGCTAGTGGTGACAGGTCACGTGTCGCTGATTGATAGCCAATCGGCGTCGAGGGAAATCACCAACAAGCTTGTAATTGAGAACGATTAGCAGGGGGGCCAACCCATGGCAGAGAACAATGCATATTTAAAATGATTCACACGGTTTGTTTGGGAATTATTTTTTTTATATATTTTACAAGCGACTCGCCCACGCTTCGCCTCGTGTACCTCATTAAACTTATTATCAAATAATTAATAAAGAGCTGCAATTGATATAAACAATTGACCTGTACCTAGTTATGTATCCCAACCAGTATGAGAATTGCTTACATTGCACTTATGCACCTGCATCGCAGACTGCGTAGGTGTAACATTCCGCGCCATAGGATTTGTTTAGTCTAAAGATTTCTTATATTAAAATTCAGTCTAACATCGACTCTTGAATTAATTGTCCGTCTTTTATTTTGGATTTAGTTTTTAAAAACATAATCCCCCTTCGTCGCGATTTGACTGGCGCAGCCGGTAGGATATCGGCGCGATATATCCTGTGCCTGTGAAGACCTCGTATCGGTCTGAGTACAAGGGTTCGCGAGCGTTTTAACGTTAACCGATATCAAGAAAACCTAAATAAATTTGTCGCGCGACTTAGTGGAAATCTGTGAAAAATAAAGACGGCGATATTCAATATTGGAGGAAATGGGGAAAAGCGAACCGTGAGTAAACCTCTTCACTATCCTGCCTATCCCTGTTCTACTCCTTTAACTGTGTAATTAGTTAAGTTAGCCACTGCTATACAAGCATCGATAGGTAATATAATTTCCTTACAACCTCTATGGAAATTATATGAGTGGCTTAGATTAAGTTTTTAGATAAGTTAGTCACTGCTATACAAGCATCGATAGGTAATACAATTTCCTTACAACCTCTATGGAAATTGTATGAGTGACTTAGAATAAGTAATTAGTTAAGATTAGATTAGTTAGTCACTGCTATACAAGCATCGATAGGTATTATAATTTCCTTACAAACTCTAGGGAAATTATATGAGTGACTTAGAATTAAGTGAATAAAATTGTTAATTTTTAAATTGAAATTATAAAGTTAAATACATAAATATTTTTTTTATATAAAATAAATAAATTAATTGTGTGAGTAAAATACAAGTAATACATTTTATTTTCTTGTAATTAAAATTAAATTTTGTTTGGAAAAATGGAGTCAATTCAAACCATCCCCCGAGAGATCATCGATTTAATTCCAAAATTTGATGGGGATGAAAGATTGCTTAATTTATTCATAAAAAAAAGTGAATATGTAATTAAAGCTTTTAGATCAGAATATGTAAGCACGGCTCAAGACATATATGTATTTCATACTGTCACTAGCCGCCTGATAGGCAAAGCCGCCCACCTTATTAGTGAGCGCCAGGATATTACGACCTGGAATGAATTAAAACTGTTGTTAACTCAACATTTCGGTGACCCGAGGTCAGAGGAGTGTATAGCTATAGAATTGGAAAATCTCAAAATTTTACATGGCGAATCTTATTTAATATTTTGCAATAGAATTAAAAATGTTCGAAGCACATTGTTTGCCAAATTAAATTTGATCGAAGATGAGGCTGTTAAAGAAGCGAAAATGACTATATACAATCATATGTCTTTAAATGTGTTTCTCTATAATTTACCACAGGATATGCTCCGTGTAGTAAGACTTAAGGCGTAGATATGCGTGAATTTGGTAAATTTGGGTTCAGCAGAAACCATTTATTTCCTTGTTCTTTAACGGAATTGCTTTGAAAAAATTACACAATAATCTATGCCATATAAGGCATCATCTCCTGAGGCCGAAATTTTATTTTTTTTATTTTAAGTACCTGAAATAATAGTGTAAAATACCGTCTACTTTTTCAGCAAGAACCGTTTAATTCCTAATCTATTAATCATAAGATTTTTTAATTTTCATCACCATATAGATTAAAAGAATACCAATCATCTCCTGAGCTTACTTTTTCGAAAAAAAATCTCAGCGATTTTTAACGAATTTTTTACGTAAAACGACACACGCAATGCGCGATCTTCCCCTTCGCGGGCCCTTCAATTCAGTGCGGGGCGAGACGTTGTGCTGAACGGACCTATGACAATTTTCTCCGTGCCCTGTACTAACTAATAATATTCTGTGGCGGAACCAATTTTATAAGTAATTTGTCATTTATAACTAGCTGCCCCCGCGCGACTTCTGCTCGCCGTATACTTTTATTTGCAACTATGTATATCCATACTAAATTTCATCCAAATCAAATTTTCTTGCGTAAGCATTATTACCTTTTCCTGCGGAAGCATGTATTTTTCCGCGGTAGAAAGTCTCGCGCAATATACTTTTATTTGCAACTATCTCAATACTAAATTTTATCCAAATCGATTTTTTCCGCGTAAGCATTATTATCTTTTCCCGCGGTAGCATGTATTTTTCCGCGGTAGAAAGTCTCTCGCCATATACTTTTATTTGCAACTATCTCAATACTAAATTTCATCCAAATCGAATTTTCCCGCGTAAGCATATATTTTCCCGCGGAAGCATGTATTTATCCGCGGTAAATAGTCTCTCGCCATATACATTTATTTGCAACTATCTCCATACTAAATTTCATCTAAATCAAATTTTTCCGCGGAAACATGTATTTTTCCGCGGTAAAAAGTATGTTCTTTCTCAGGGTCTAAGGATTGTATGTGCCAAATTTCATCAAAATCGGTTGAGAGGTGCGTGAAAGCGTAACAGACAGACAGACAGACAGAGTTACTTTCGCATTTCAATTTTGTATATAATTATTTGACGTGTAAAAATTTGACGCATTGCTTCAGATTACAATAATAGTGTCTATTGTATGCACAGATCACCCAAACTAGATACCGCATTAGAATACTTTTGTTCCGATTCAAAAATATAAAATAAATGAATCAGCTTAAGTCTTAAAAAACAGTACATTAACTAACAGTATTGTTCCCTATAACAATGATATAGCTTAAAATTTAAAATCTTGGTCTGTGTAAATCGAAAGCGAATCCACTGTAACCTCGCAACACAGGCTCTATAGAGACCTAGTGCAAGGGACAGAGCTCGGCTTCGATACCATTTACTAAATAACTCATAATTTATAATCTAAATCTAACAAATTAGCTATGTAGGTATCGAATGTATTTATGTAAACTTAAAAGTGAAATAAATTATTTTTTATTATTTATTAAAAAAAACGCACCTAAATTGGAGGAAGATGAAAGCCGTGTTTCGAGGCGGGGCTTTACATAATGGTTGATTTAACCATATATGTTTGGCGCGCGGTCGTCGCTTGTCATGCGGTATCTAGTGGGGTTTATCTATGATTGTAGGCTACACAACTAATTCTGGTTAGCGCTGCGCGTAATATTTTCGATACGCCAGCGCCACGCGGGGCACGCGGTCGCTGTTGTCAACTGTCGTAGTCGTTTCAGCCGCGATTTTCACTGCATACTCGCTCTTAACAGATGCAATGTTCTGGAGGATGCGTTAACTATAGTTATGGAAGAAGTTAATTTCTTGAACCAATATAACTCACGTAACAAGAACCGTCAGTTCTCATCTCAACAGTATTCTACATCAATAATAAAGCCAACGCAATCCAATCCAATGGCAACCAATTTTAAGTCGGCCTTCCTGCCAAATAATTTCGGCCCAAATTCTAACACGGCCATCCTGACTAATAAATTTGACCCCAATTTTACATCTCAAAATCAAGGCTTTAGATTTGGTAACCAACCACAAGGTTTTAGACCCCAAAATCAAGGCTTCAGATTTGGTAACCAACCCCAAGGTTTTACATCACAAAATCAAGGCTTCAGATTTGGTAACCAACCACAAGGTTTTACACCACAAAATCATGGTTATAAATTTGGGATTCCCCAAGCCCAGGGATTTAGACCCCCCGTGCCAAATCAGCCAGGCTTTAAATTCGGCATCAGACCAGTAGTACCAACTAACAACCAATTCCGATTTGGTATTCCACCAAACCAAAATCAGCGGAATGCACACGTATACGACAACGATGTGTCGATGCGTACTGCACCGCAGAGAAACGCGTTTGTAGCTCCGCGCACATCAAATAATTTATTCTATACAAATGTGCCGGAGGAATGCCCGGATGTTGAAGAAAATTATTACGACACAGATTATTTTCAGTGTGATTACACACCAGCAACTGAAAACGAAATAAACGACTATAACGGTTATGAAAATGAACATGAGGGAGCTCAGGAGAATGAGGAAGGTGAAAATGAAAATTTTCAGATATCGGCCTCAGGGAACAAACACCCGAAATAGTACATTTGAATCACCACGAGGCAGTTAAATTACCTCACATAAGAGTACCGGAAATAAACACAATATTCATGATAGACACAGGCAGTAGTAGATCTTTTATTAATCCAAAAATCGCAAATACTTATTTTTCTAAATTTAAATATCATGAACCATTTGAAATCAGAAGTACACACGCACGTAGTTACCACACAGAAGTTATAAATATACCCCTTTTAAAAACCTTTAAAAGCACAGACACACACAAATTCTATGTGTATAACGTTGACAGTAGCTATGGAGGATTAATCGGTTCGGATTTATTAAAAAAACTTGATGCTAATATTGATATGAAAAATCAAATTTTGAAAACCCGAAACGCAGAAATTCCTATTATCTATAGTCCGCCATACACAGTGCGTGTCGAACCGCGAACAGAAGCTCCAGTTAAAATTCCTGTAGATCTTTATAATGGTGAAGCTATATTCAATTACATTAGTTTCGGTAAAGGTGTAAGAGCCCCACCTGCAATCGTTAAGTGTAAAGCAGGTTACGCTACAACTATTATTCAAAATTATTCTGAGAATGACATTGAAATTAAATTTAATAAGCCCATAAATGTAACTAAATTAGAAACTAATGAATTTGATTTGAATATTACTCGTGAAGTAGATAATCCCAGAATAGACGCGCTTTCGCGAATAAGAATTAACGCTTTAGGTAAAGGTGACAACATTGACAACCAATCAACGGCGGTCAATGTAGGTGACTCAGTTAATGACGATCTTGAACGACACATTCAGGATCTTACAAACGAGATAGCCAGATTATCACAAGAAGGTCCTGAAAGAAATGTGCAGTCAATTTCTGAAACATCGCCTCACGCATCTGAAAGAACCCTTAGCGCAAACTCACCTGGTAGTAGCACGGTGACTATATCTTCTAGAACAGACACAGTGCATTCTGCAGACGATATGGACACAAACGGTATCCCTATTCTGCATGAAGCTATAGATACTAAACCTAACCAAATTTTAATACACTCATGGTTTAAAAATGAAATACAAGTTAAAATTCGTTCACACCCAAAGCAAAAAATTTTAGAAGCTCACTTACCTTTAGATAATGTTGACTTAATAAAGCAATTTTTGAAAGAATATATTAGGCCGAAAATCAAGTACTTTCTTTTCTTTGAAGATAAATCACACCGTCGTTATTTTTCTGAAGCAGTACTTGCATTATTTAAAAAGGATACAGTTCAGCTTTATGAATGTACGAATAGGGTTATTAACGTGATAGACGAAAAGGAGCAAGAGGATATAGTGTTGCAATACCACCAAGGAAAGACATGTCATCGTGGTATCAAAGAAACTGTCTCACATCTAAAACGTACCTACTTTTGGTCAAACATGGAAGAAACAGTGTCAGGCATCATTAACTCTTGTGAAACCTGTAAACGCATGAAATACGACAGAAGGCCGTTTAAACCTCAGATTCAGCTTACTCAAACTCAATCGAAACCATTTGCGGAACTATTCATTGATTTATTTTCTATTGAAGGCAAATATTACCTAACTTTAATCGACGCATTTAGTAAGTTGGGCCAAGCCTTCGAAATTCCCGATAGATCAACTCCTGAAGTAGTTAGAGCGCTAGTAAGGTATTTTTCATTTTACGGCACTCCTACTAAAATAAGTTCAGATCCCGGTTCTGAGTTCAATAATAAGCTCATGAAAGAGTTGTTAGCATTTTACAAAGTCGAGGTTCATATAGGAACACCTAACAACCCTAATTCTATGGGGTTAATAGAGCGGTTTCACTCAACCATCTTAGAAATTTACCGTCTCGCAAAATATGAACGTAAGATAACTGACGCGGCATCGGCTATGACTTACGCTGTAATGGCTTATAATCAGACTATACATTCTGTGACTGGTCTCACGCCCTTTGAAGTTGTATTCGGTCATACAGAATCTAAAAATCAATTTAATTCAGATTTTGACAAAGAATACACTCAACTATTGGTAAGAGATCATGCAAATAAAACTCAGTACCTATATAAATATTTAACTGATAAAATGGGGAACAGGAAGGAAAAAATTCAAAAAGATAGAGGAGGAGAGACTAATTTTGACATACGTGATGATGAAAGCATCTTTATCACAGGTGTTAATAAGCGTAGAGGTAAAGATAAGCCTAGGTTTCAAAAGGCAAAAGTTACAGGAAAAATAGATAAAAATGTTATTTCTGTGGAAACCAACGCTAGAAATACTAACGTACCTGTTAAAGATGTGCGTCGTCCTCCAAAGCGTCGTCCTGCTACCGACCCAAGCAGTATTGACCCGGGCTCTTCAGCCCCTGTACAAGGAGAACCCCTGCGTAATCCCGATTAGTGAAATAACCGCCCTTATGTCTTATGACAATTTGCTGGTTATTAAAATATTAAACTTTTTAGGGAGATTTAGATTTAAACTTGATTAGTTATAGAAACTTAATTTACTTATTTCCTGTTGTCCAAGCTCTTAAGAGTTTGGTATCCTCAGGAAGTGAGATAGAACTATATTCCTTTTATATTTTTATGTTTAATTTCTTAAGTTTTATTTTTATTAATTTAGACTTACTTTACTTATTTCCTGTTGTCCAAGCTCTTAAGAGTTTGGTATCCTCAGGAAGTGAGATAGAATTATATTCCTTTTATATTTTTCATGCTTAATTTCTTAAGTTTTATTTTTTTTTATTAATTTAGATTTTTTTGATTCAACACATAAGTACATCTGCGTTATTTTATCTAAATATATTAATATAAAATAATAATTAAATAGACTAAAACAAAATTTAATAATTAATATTAAAAATCTTAATTTAAAATAAATGTTTCTAAACAATTGAATAAAATAAAATAAAACCAATATGTACAAAATAATCCCATTTAATCGTCAAAAATATGTCAATGTATATAACAATTTGGATAACAATGATGCAATTAAATATGACAAATTAATAAAAGGTTTGAATTCTCGCCAGCGTTCTATAGAAATTTAAACTACTCTACTATGTTACCGAAATGATTAAATTATTAACGAACTCTACTGTAAGAGTAACAATCTCGCACAATTTAACAATTCATTTTATAAAGTTAACAAAGAAACTCAAGTTTATAAAATCTCAATTATTTACAAATTATTTTAACATAAATTTCAAATTATTTGTCCTAAATTGAACGAGATTGAAAAGCTAAGATAAGATTTTAGTAAATTAGGAATATTGCACCAATATGTTATTAATTCTAATAAACTTGTCAAAATTTAAATTAACTTACATTGCCATGAAATAATTCAAAAAACTGTGACATTGAAATTGTATTCTAGGATTATTAAGATTCCATTAGTTAAGATACTTTAATTATAAAATTGTTCCTTTGCCCATCACCTAACCTTAAACCAACCTTACCCTTATTATATAACCTAAATACCTTATACCTTATAGTGAAAGAGTTGAAAGCCATCTCGCTGAATTCTCCTTGTCGGCCCATTGATGTTAAAACTTACCTGAATGTTATGTTGAAGCGCAGATCTTTGTACCAGCTAAAGACACCTGCATCCTTGCCCTGATGAGGTAATCGAATAACGTTCCATGTAAACAGATTTCCCTAAAACTCGAGGATGTAGAGATAGAAGCAGTCCAGAAAAGCCGTTGGATAACTTACTCTAAATCAGTCGCCGACATTACAGGAATTATGTGCTAATGAAACTATACATAACACCCTTATTGGCATTTACTGATTTGGTATCATCATCATCATTTGCATATCATCGCATTTGAAAGGAATAAGATTTGGAAGGATTTATTGGAGAAAACCTCACTTATCAGAACCTGCTATTTACATCATAATATCCTGAAAATCGAGAGCTGTTAACGCCGAAAACAGTGAAACCAGTGAAATTCAGTGGAATTGAGTTAACAAATTCAAAAGTTTTATCATATGCGTTAGAAAAAAGTGAAATTCAAAGTGATAATAAAGTGAACACAGAGAGTGTTAGGGTTGGAACAATTGTCTTATATATAGTTTTAGTTATAGGTTTTGTGTCTTTTTCATATATAAAAATGTTTTTCTTTGTTTAAAATCTTCTCGGCTTGAAATCTTCCTCCAAAAATTGTTCTTCGGATGATTTCAAACTAAAGGAGGGAGGAGTTATGTATCCCAGCCAGTATGAGAATTGCTTACATTGCACTTATGCACCTGCATCGCAGACTGCGTAGGTGTAACATTCCGCGCCATAGGATTTGTTTAGTCTAAAGATTTCTTATATTAAAATTCAGTCTAACATCGACTCTTGAATTAATTGTCCGTCTTTTATTTTGGATTTAGTTTTTAAAAACATAATCCCCCTTCGTCGCGATTTGACTACCTTCTATTAAAAACAATATGTTTATCCTAAATAACAATGTGACTTACAAACTTTCGCCTTTATAATAATAGTGTGATTGACTCGGATGGCTCAATTCACACACTTATTAATGAATGTCTACTACTAGATAATTTTAATGATTCTGCCATCTAGGTAAATAGTAATAAAACTACTTTTCTTTAAACTACAGAGTCAGATATTTAGTTCAACAAATATATCATAGATGACACTACCATACAAACACGACATCTATTGTTCAGTAGCAAAAGCAATCAAACGTTTGATGCTACTCAACAAAAGATGTCACTAGCAGTTCAAAATGTACTTATTTTCTAAAATTATTTCGTATCGTAAGTTTATACGCTCAAACATTCATGGCATATGATTTCGATTTGACAAATGCAGTAAAAATCTTGGCAGTATCGATATAGATTTATGGCGTCGTTAATGTTAAAACATAGTTTGGTTGGTACTTTTGATAGTAGTAGCACCAACCATATGCATGTTCGAATACTATTGACGTCAAAATGAACGAAAATTAGCGGAACTGTATAAACTGCAATCATCTGTCTGATATAATTTTCAACAAATAATACCTACTAATTGAAAAAATTACAAACTAGGTACTTTACTTACCTAGGTTACCACCTTTTCATTTCAACATATTTTGCAACGTCATCCATGAAACGTATTGCTTACACTTATTATTAGGCCAACTAGCCAAGCGTATAAAGAAATACCTTAGACTTAGACGTTAATATTACCATGTCGTCAATGCATGGAAAATTTTGAAGTTGAAAGTGATTCACGTAGTCGCTCATACAGCAGCACTCTGGGAGACATTACCAAGAAACATTTATTCAGATTGAATGAATATCCAGCAGCAATATTTACTTATATGTAATAATATGTGCATGAGTTTATGGGCAAAAAAATACACTTTTAAAGCTTTACTTTATCTAATCCTAAAGAAACTTAAAAAAAATTAGCCTGTTTAAACTTTATGATAGACAAAGTATAATGCACCTTAGCTCCAATAACCAGCCTAGGTAACGTCCTCAAGCTGAAATGATAATGATCATGCGATCGCCCTTTATGGATCTTGATAATGATTATGCGAGGATCTTTCCGTCAACGCATTTCGGATTTCCGAGCCAAATATGGGCTTTAAAACACTATTGCTATTAGCTTAGTTTATTTACAAGTTACCTATCTATAGAAGTGCGGATGTCTAGCAATGAACTCAAGATTCACGGGCGTAAACATCAGCGCTGCCAACTGAGCTGTTCACGTCATGACGCAAATTTATTTGCTCTTCACCATAGGACTTTACGGGTTTTCAGAAATAGTAAACATTATGTTTAATGCATTAAGTTCAGTCGGAAATAGGTATAAGAAAGTTTATTACATTAGACTCGTAGATCCCTATTTTGGTTCATACAAAGACATTTTAAAAGAGCTATGTTATTGGAAATCTGTAACTTGGTTCACACAATCTTTAAAGCAGAGTACTTTCTTATTTGTAAAATTGGGAATCATTTACTGTAGCAATTTAATAGTTGGTAGGAAATAAGTAACGTTTTCTACTCTAGTATAGGGTTGGGAAAAATCAAACATTGAGAAACGTTGATATCGAATTATCAAAACTCTTTGTGTATGTAAAGATAATTAATACTTGCCTCAATATTTACGGAATGAGTTGTAATATTAATAGACCCCACCTACACAGTGTGATGCTAATTTCTAATAATATAATCAGTGAAACGTGAAATATAGATAGAATATTTCTGTGCAAACAGCGTCGTATCGTATGGAAGTGTGGACACGTGGCCATTTCGATGTCGAATTCCGGAGCAAATAATTTTAAAACAACTCGTCTCGCAGACGCCTGTGACGTTACCAATGTCACGTGTATTTTGGCCAATATTCCGCGACATTCCATGATACTAAAATACATAGGTATAATAAATCTGACAATTAACTATTTTTGTAATATCCCTGAGCCTTCATAATAAGACTCTACATTTTATTATTTTTATTTTGTAGAATTAAACATTTAGTTTAGATTTATACTTGTGCTATAAGTAGGTATAAGGTACTAAATCCATCTGCAAAGGAATGTAAAGTTTTTGAGTGGGAGATTTTTCAGTGAAGCGATTGTTTTGAATATTTGGTAATAAATCAATTTATCCACTGACTGCCTGCTGTATAAATGTATTGTTAAATATTTTAGTGTACCTAAAGAAGTACTCAGTGTCTCTCCTATAAGTAGTAACAGTTTCCAGCAGTCTGTACCGACCTACATTCAATGTTAAGAACTGCTAAATTAAAATCCAATTTTAAACTTGTATGCTAATGGACATTATCACCTAGGTGCTAAATATGGATATTGGATACCTACTATACTATACACATTGATTTTTTTATACTTAAAACTGGGCATATTTCCACTAAAACAGAAGTAATATATCCTTCTGAATCCCTATGCAGTAAATTAGTTATAGATTTCCATAAGAAATAAAAAAACGCAAGTTATATTAAAATCTAGCGTTTTTTCCGCGCGTGCAAAGGACAACAATTAATGTTTATTTATTTTCAATGTTATCTGCAGTATCAGTCGTTAACCTCCCCAGCACGTGCTCGTAGTATAGTATTTCGTTGGATTTGAAGCTGTAGCTCTGAACCCAGAATACAAAATTTGCTTCATTCAAGCTCTAGAGAAAGACAGGTAACAAAAATCATTTGGCCGACGACCGAGAAGTATACATAGCTCAGAGCTATCCGTAAAATAGAACGGCAAGTTAGCCGGAGAGAAAGAGAACGAGTTATGGCTAAGCACATTAGTTAGAGCAAGCCAGACCGGTGAGGTCAGAGCGCCTGCGTCGATTGTGTGCGAGGGAGAGGTTGATATACAATGGTACCTGAGTTAGAAGAGATCGCTGAAGGTTGCATGTTTTATCGTGGAAATTTCCACTGCAGACAATTGAAACATGAACGGTAGAGAAGTTAACTTAGGCAGGAATTTAACTTGTCGATTAAATAATATTAAGATGTGCAGAATCAAACAGTTATAGGAATCTATGATATAGGTATTATCCAAAAACGAAGAAGAAAAATTTTGTTTTTATACAAAACTTTTAGAAAATTTAATTAAATCTTCTAAAAAAACATAATTTAATCCTTAACTCAAACCTACCCATAATATTCAGACTAAAAAATATATAACGCGTAGGTACCTACATAAAATAGGGACCAAAAATAGAGTAGGACTAGGAACTTACAAATTGACCCACTAATGTTAGTTTTTTTTTTAACTCGTTCGTATCATATCAACATAATTATATGCTATAATATTAATGATGAATATTAATTTTAATGAATTATAATATACTTACATGTAAAATTAGTAATATTTATTTAGGTATATGAAAAAATAGTGTTTCAATTAAAAAAAGTTTGTGTTTCAATTGAAGTAGGTGCTAATTACCTGCCATTACGGAATACGAATAATACAACGATTAAACAATTTTTACTACTAAATTTAGTTTTTTTTCAGGTATTTAATAATCCAACAGCAATACATACTACTCAATGCTTCTTATCCTTTAGATACGTAAAGACCATAACAACGACTACACAGATAAAACTAAAATCTAAGACTGAATTTGGCAATTTAAATAAATTTATCGATATCGATGTTCTAATGACCTCGAACGGCACATCACTAGATCCGCAGCTCCCAAACGGCTGCGCACACGTCTATCGCGAGCCCCTTGCAGTGAACTCAAACCTTGCACAATTACATCGGTCATGCACTACCACATGTGTAACTATATTGTGTTGTATATCACACTAATAATACAAATGACACACGAATGTTTTAAAATAACACATTCATGCTAAGGCTAAACGTATCTGTAAAAAAATATATACATATGCGTATTCTATACTTTTTACCGCGGGAAATTTGTAATTTATAAACTATCTATGTCATGTACATGACAATATCTAAGTAGGTATGTATTTATGTATTTTTTATTAAATACAGACATCTAGCTGCCGTAACACAAGCTTCGAGCTTTCCACGGGGCTAGATGTTGCTGTGTGAATTGTCCTAATATTTATTTTTTTATTTTATAACAGCCTTAGGACAGAGCGATATACATAATTACGTATACTAAATATTGCGTATTTTTATCACTTGAATTGCTATTTATGTTGCAATAGGAAGATTTTTTTTATTAGATTGCACTAACAGATATAATACCAGTATGTTGGAATTTGATAGATATAACCTGCGCACATATAGAAGCGAATTATAAATGGCGTCCGCTCGCATGCGTTCTCGCTCACTCTCTATCGCTGTCTATACTCACACAGTGAAGTACGCGCTACAAAAAAATAGTCAGTCAGGCCTAATTCGCACGAGAGCTTTTTTAACGTCCGTTAAAAAAGCGTTCAAATAGAACATAATAATTATGTTCTATTTGAACGTTTTAGGCATACCCAAGTACGTGTTCACACGTCGGCGATTTTAGAACGCGACGCTTTTTTATCGAGCAGTGTAGCATTTTCAACGAAAAGTGCTGGTAATAGGCCGTATGAAACTTTTTATTATTATTCACACTATTAAAAAAACGCCGGCACTGCGATTAGTACGATGAGTATTAGTAGAAATATTCCAATAATTCGTCAAATCTTGTATACTTGTCGAATCTTCGTACAGTGTCACAAACTGTTATTTTAAGTATCTCTGCTCATTCAGAGGATGTACCCAGAATGTCCTTTTTTTCTTTCTTCTTCTAGCAACACAAATCGCTATAGCTAGTTATTTAGCAAAAAAAAATTCCCACGGCTTTCTAAAGCGAGGGACGAGACGAAAGTGATTTAAAAGCGTTCGTATGAATGATCACATTGAGGACCTTTATAAAAGCGCCGGGTTTATAACGCAAAGTTGTTTAAACTCTTTACTTTACTTTACTAAAAAAATAATTTCATTTAAAATAAGTATTTTGTAAAAAAAACTCTGTAGGGACCTAGATAAAAATACTATTTAGATAATAATAATACAATAATACCGTGGAAATATGCTCGAATTACAAATAATTTTGGTATTATGTTTGTATGGGAAATTCGTCGTGACGCCGGCCTGTTTGAGAAATTGTTTTGCCAACCGTACCATACCTACCCGCCGCCATTTACAGAATTCACTTTTAATTGCGCAGGTTATACCTAACTGATATGACATCGCTTCGATAGATAACAAAAATGTATCGATTGAATTTAAATGTCATCAATAAAAATATAAGTATCAACTTACATAATCTGTTATAGTTAATAAGTAAATGTATAATATGGGTTATACCTAGTTCCTATTTAATAATTCGTCACGCAGTTTTCCTTGTTTTATACATATTCCCGATGTATACCTACCTACTTGTTTGTATGTTTGATTGTTTAGTTGAACGCGCCAATCTGAGAAAATTACTTTAGTTCATAATAACGATGTAAAAACTTTCACCTGTATACTTTCGTAGGATCGAAAAATATAATAGAGGAAATTCGCGTTTTATATCAGTAATTTTGTAAAATCATGTCACTTACCACCAAACTCATAAGTGACCCGTATCAACTATAAGTAATTAATATATTTTAATGAAAAAAACCGACTTCCAACTGCCTCTAAATTTAAGAAGCATTTATATAAAAAAATATCATCCAAATCGGTTCATCCAATCGGTAACAATCGTATTAAAAAAATACAGTCGACTTGAGAATCAAAATTTTATACATAGTATTAGTAAGCACTTAAGTCACTTAGAAGGACGCCGTCTGTGTAGGTTTGGCTGTTGAGCTGGCTGACGTAACATTTAAAATATTAAAATCACTATACTATACTATTCTATAAGGTTTAAATTCCTAAACTATGATACCTACCTATGCTTTATTTCATCATTTATTAACCATCATAAAATAACACCCTATGTTACGTCCCAAAACTGGGCATAAACCCAATAATTATGGTTTTTGAGAGAATTAGTATAAGTAATATAAACATTTATTATAAAGTTCAAAATACACAAATATATATGAAGTGAAGTACAATCATTTAATGATTATGGGCATAACATAGGTACTGCAGGTATTACTATGTGCATAACATTAGTTCTATTTATAGAAGATTTCTAGATAAACAGATTCATAATAAGGAAAACACGCGTTATGTTAGATACCAATCTATACTAATAATAAATCTGAAAGGGTCGATCATGTAGTAAGTTAGTTTGTTTTTAGAGATATTTTGATTATAATGCTTAATATAGTGATTCTGAAACTAATTTAACTTTTTTTAGTTCCTCCGTAACTCTTCAACCAATGATCCGAATGGGATAAAATTTAAAAGATAAACATTTAATGTCTGCAACTACAACTACTATACATGTGCCTACTTCATTATCTAGGTTTGAAGAACAAGCAATACCTAAGATAGGTCAGGTATTTCCGTATTTACATATTCATAAAGCATAGATTTGTATAATAAATAAGTAATATTAGTTGACTATAGACAATAATATGAGCTGATTGGTGTCATGTCAGTAGGGCGACTGAATATATGTATTATTTTCTAATGCCACACCAAAAATAATATAAAATAAATTGACTGAAAATATTTTTATGGGATGAGCCACAATTCAGTGCAAGAATGTAAGGGATTGTTAAACTGCCCAAAAAAAAAACATTTCCACTTCATACCTACCCGTATAGATATAGTCAGGGATCCGTAGTACATGGAAATCAAGTGATTACTAACAGGCTAATTTTTGGTGAGTAGCTTCGTTTCGATGAGACGTCCAAAGATATCCTATACCCAACTCTCGATTGTGGTAGCTAACAGAGATATCAAGGATTAAAAAAATCAAGGATGTAAACCCGGGATAACGGACCACGAAATTTGTAGGACAATATGTTATATCTCAAGATAATTATCTAAATTATATAAAAACATGTTTGTCCTACAAAACCTATGGTTTGATCAAAGAGTCCGCCATTTCGAAAATGTATCGAAAACGAGGTCAATTTAAATGATTACTATGATTACTAACCAGCTGATTTTTTGTTGTATACTTAATTAATATATATAAAATCTAACGGACATATTGTCCGACAAATTTCGTGGTCCGTTATCCCGGTTTTACATCCTTGATTTTTTAAATCCTTGATATCTCTGTTAGCTACCACAATCCAGATTTGGGTATAGGATATTTTTGGTCGTCTCATCGAAACGAAGCTACTCACCAAAAATTAGCTTGTTAGTAATCACTTGATTTCCATGTACTACGGATCCCGGCCTAATAGAATAGAGTCCTAGAAAAAAATAGAACGTAAGAACCAGTAAACGTTAGTTAGTAACTCGTAATTCAAACGTCCATCGCAAAAAATTCAGTTTTGACGTTCAAAATCTGTAGTTTCTGCGAGAAGCAACGGTCACAGGGTTCATTGACCCACAGCTATGGCTTTCTATTTCTTGCGTATTCTCAGTACAGTACCAGAGTCCGGTACTCACATAGAACTTCTACGAGCCAAACATTTACAAAATAATTGTTTTTTATGAAGGTAAAGTCATATTAAGTTTGATTTCAATTTCAGCACAAAAACATTTCAAACTTATGATACCTACCTAGGTACACATGTGATAATATAATGCTTAGTCAGCTTATTTCTCATATTTAAAAGTTCAAATAATTTTTTAACAGTTTTAATTAAGTACCAAAGAATTATAAAATACTCTACAATTGAATTGAGTTGACTATAACAACATTATTGCTTATGCAAGAATTTTGAGAAACAAAACTTGTATTTTTAAACACCTGTGAATAGCGATTGTTCTACATTTCTTACCTAACGAATTTATTCTCTCCTTTTTATACCCCATCTCAAATTCAAGGTTGCAAAGCGTTCAATGGGGTTCCCTATCGGACCCTCTTTACAAATACAATGGACACGATTTGATCTAGAACGTTCTACTCTACATTCTACAGTGGTCGAGAATTATCTGGAAAATTCTCAGTAGTGTCCGGCAAGTGAAACAGTGGACTGACACTGATGAGTGGCAATTTGAACACCAAGATTGTCCAAATATTTTATATGTATAATTGTATTGTGTAAATGTAAAATACAGATGAAGGATCGTTACGGCTACAATTGGTATTAGTATCTACCTACCTACTATTATGTACCAGAATTGGCTTGACCGTTGATTTGTAATTGTATAGAAAACTTAACGCTTAGGTACCTAAAATTTGAGTTATTTTTTATCGCATCTACCTAGGTACTAGGACTAGGAGCACTGTTTACTAATTACAAATAATTACTAAAATGATGTTAGTTTTCAAAAAATAACTGTGCAATTGATGCCGGTCCTGAAAATTTTCTAGAAGGTTCTCGAACACTTATAGAGCTCAATTTCACAAAGTAGGTACACGGTTTCTCATCAATTCACTCGCATTCCTCAAAAGCAGTGATCACGCTCACAGCACGTGGTGGCAAGGTCGTCCGACTTAACCACTTAAACTGAATGCGATTAGAAATAAACTTTATGAGCATTGTGATAAGTTTGAAATTGAATAAGCATATCGATGAGGTGATACGCTGTTCTTGGTAGCTAAGTTGCGGTTATGTAAATTGTCTGTGATCCGTCTACCTTGCTTTTCTATTGGCTTTTTTGAACACAAATTCTGTAACATTTGACAGAGGCCTTAAAAAATATAGAGTTACTGAAGAACAGGAAGTTGTGTTCTTTATTCAAGAAGAATTTAAAGGAGGCACAATTCCTGTAATGTAACACCTTAGCTTAGATTTTATACTTCATCATCATAACACCCCTATTCACGTTCCCACTGCTGGGACACAGGGACTTCTCTCTTGACGAGAGAGATTAGGCCTTAATTCACCACGCTGGCCAAGTGCGGGTTGGTGAATGACACATGTCCTTCAAACTTTTTTCCAAGTTCTTAGAACATGCCGGTTTCCTCACGATGTTTGCCTTCACCGTTAGAGCACGTGTTTATAAAGCACACATAATTTTCCAAGAAGAAAAATCAGAGGTGCGCGGCGGGGTTTGAACCCACGACCTTCGGAATGAAAGTCGAGTGTGCTCCCACTTAGCCAACACGGCTCTTAACTCAAGTAAGATTTTATACTTACTTACCTTTTATTTTATATTAGACTAGCCGTCCCGCCGACAGCTTCGCTTGCGTTGTTAACGTTATCTACATACAGGTTGTTCATATAATATAGCCTTCCTGGGTAAATATACTATCGGACCAGCGGATCCTGAGATCGATCAAACAAACAAACGCCGTCGCCACTCCGCGCTGTAGAAACCGTACGTGCGTCATGGGCGCTAATAGTTAAAAAAAAGTGTTAACGATTTGTAAACGTAATATTTGAAAGAATGGAAAGGAATGACGTTGATACTCTTTGATCTTGATGCCAAAAATCTGAAAAGACAGAAAATAATCAACTAATTGTTAGGCCGCTACTTCCCTTTCTTATCAATCACTAGATTTCCACTGTAGCTTTGTCTGCGTTAAAATGCATTTACCCGCGGAAATCACATCTTTCTCCTACTATTTATACCGTTTTAATACATACTTTTATCTGATAGCTTATACCCGCCTATGTTCTAATTTAATCCTTATTACCACGTAGGTTCGTTAAATGTTGGGTATAGGTAATTTTAGATTCAGTATTATATTTTAAAGCTACCCTTAATACGCACCGAACACCTTTACTTATTGACCTTCTGACGTCGCGTATTTAAAGGTCCATTCTAATTTAATAATGGATTACAAAATATACTTCTTGTAGACAATTTATTTTAAAATATTATTCATCTACTTTGAACGTTACGCCAAAAAAACACAGCGCACAAAATTAGGCATAAGGAACAACGCCTACGTTATACAGAAGTTTTAAAATTACTAACGTGACTAAACGAATATAAATAACAATTGTTTAAGAGAGTCCATGAAAGTTGCTTTTCCGGCCATGAATCACTGCAAAATATAAAGAGAAAACAAACCTTGCCCACGGCCATTGAAATAAAATACTCTTTGATTGAGTCTTTATAAATAGCAATAATCTCTGACATTTGAAATGGCATATAATAAAGAACTACCAGTTTTATTAGAGCTCTATAATCTCTTGATTCCCTTGAAATGCTTTGGTGTCTGTAAAAGCGTCGGTCACCTGAAACTGGTCAGCGTTGCCTTGTGTTTCAATGACGTATTTTGTTGTTGTATTTCAAGATTTTGCAAGAGAGATCTAGTTTTAGTTTGCCGTCCTGACATTCATTAACATCAATTATATAAGTGCCAGCTAGTTATTATCTTCGCATTTGTCCATCTATAGTAAATTTTATCGTTGTAGACTTTATAGTACTTGTACTCGTACCAATTTACTGTGATCACCAACCTGCCTGGTAAGCGAAGTGATTATGAAACCCTTATATTTATGAAATATTTAATGAACTAGTCTGTTTATATTTCACTGCAAGTGAAGAAGCCTTTAAGAAACAGCAAACCTACGATTTCAACTGAAAAATCACACTTTTCACGAATTTTCAAAACACAGTCCGGAAGACGTGTCGCTTGCCAAATAGAATTAGAACAAGAAACCACGTCGTAATAAACGCTTGAATTTCTCTCGTGAATTTACAAAATTCCTGTTGTATCTAATATGAAATTAGTGGGTCAAGTACGAATTTTCCTATGACTATTGATTAAAAATTCACCGTCTAAATCGACTCAATAATTGATAAATAATTTATAGCCCCTTATAGGGTAGTAGAGCAAGGACTTTACGGGTTATTTCAATCTCTGCAAATTCAGATCGATAACGGAATGCCTGAAGGATCATCGACCAGATATATCAGGGTGAAAACGGTATTTTAAAACAAGGCGAATGAATTCTTAATAGATAATGTAATTAGGTAGCAAGCTATCCTTGAATTATAAATGTATAACTATAATAGACTATCGATTGACTAAATTAAAACTCTGTATGGTTTACATTTCATAGTAAGTCTGGTACGATTTATTATAATTTTTATGAGCTTTTTTTTCAATCTATCATGATTTACGCTTTTAGTGTTATGAAGACATTAATAGAATCAGAGTTTAGCAAATGTTCTAGTGCCAAATTCAAGATTTGTAATAAGACGACAGCAATTAGTAGAGTTGTTACGACTCTACTTTTCTTGTTGTTTTTTTTTTCATTTTAAAATTTCGTAAATATTAAATGTTTAAAGTTATAATATGTATGATGTTATTGTTGTTTTAACATAGATAATTACTTATGCTATTTTTATATACGAATAAATTTTTTTATGTAAATTACTAACTATTGCGTGAGTTTTTGCATGCATTTTATAATAACCACCGTTTTATTACCTAAAATAAGTGTATTTTCAACCATTATTTTACAAAGAAACCATAGAGATGTCACGTGTTGTCTATTGCCGGAAATAATAGCTCAGAAAACGGTCAAATTAAGATGCCCCTGAAAAATGTCACGATCTATTTACGCGCTAGGAGGTGTGACGCTTATATACACACACGCTTTATATAAAGCGTATTTTTATACAGAGTAACCTATGTCTGTCTTATAATAATAACTTCGTAAATCCAGGGCTCGCACCTAAAAAATGGGTCTTCCTCGATAAATGGTCTATATAACCTTAAATTATTATTTAAATCGGACCCGTACTTCCTGCGATTAGCGCATCCAAACATACAATCAATCTAATAAACTCTCTAGCTTTATATTATTAATTTAGATATGCTAGATTAAATACATAATAATTAATATCAGGATAAAAACATAAAACTTGGGTACTGAAATCAGGCTTCTAGTTTTATATCCAACAAAATTATAGGTGGTTCCAAAATGGCCTAAACTGATTCGAGAATATGCTGGTACGGGCGTGCGCTTTTTTGCTCGATTTAGTGGGCCCACTGCCGTAGCTACGTATATCTCAATGTATTTAATTAGGAAACTAATAGTCATGCTAGAATATAGTTGCCCAAGTATTACAGTTTCCTTAGTCGTAGTAAACAAACCGTAAACTACGTCTTTGCTACGGCGTAGAAGGGCTACGTGCCAGACTCCGCGTAGCAATACGTTGGATATTTTAACACGTACATGTCTAAGCTAATTTATTATTATGCTGTTTAAATACATATCACATTATGAATACTAAATAACAATCATTCATGCTCAAATAATCATCACAACAATTATTATCACTGGAAGTAGAAAGGGTTCTTGTCTCAAACATGCTCACCGCATCTAATTTTATATTATCTATATTTATAAAAATAAATGTATTTTTTTATTGTAGATCAATTAATAATGAATTATAATAAAAATAATTATAAAGGTGCTTTTGGTTTTAAAATATTCGTAGTAGCCCAAGGAAAAATTGAGAAAACATGGATATAATCCCATGGAAAACATGGAAATTTCTCGACTTTTAAACCATCTAACTTTGTCGTCAGCTTGTAATTTAATTTTGAGAAGTTTAGTTCATTAAAGATCAGGGGCGAATAAAACTGTATCGGATTCGAGAAACTCAAAAATTTTTAAATCATAATCGTTCCGTGTCAAATTTTAACAAATAACAACCATGATAGTTTTAGAAACTTACAATAGAACTATCAGGGACTTTTAATAGTCTACAAATTGTGACGCATTTTGCCTACGTGCGCTTCGCCACGATTCTATTGAACCCCTGACCCAGATAAGGGACCGTGTGACCTTGCGACAGTCGTCCCTGAGGATGTATCTTATTAAGCACTGAGAGAAAAGGTGGACGATTTTGTTCAACATGCTAACCGTAATATAATGTTTAAAGAAGGTAAAGTTGGTGAGTATATTGGTAGTTTACCAGAAACTATTTTGAAAAACCTTCCACAACCATTATAGTATTGTTCCACCAACACAATTTAATACGAAAAGTTCAGAAAAATATTCTTTAAAGTTTATAAAAAAATATTAGTTGATGTTTACTCATTCAGTAGACACATATTATGTGTACATAACAGAACACATAATTATTATGTGTTCTGTTATGAATGTATAAGGAAACTATAGTCATGCTAGAATATAGTTGCCCAAGTTTCTCAGTTTCCTAAAGTCGTAGTAAACAAACCGTAAACTACGTCTTTGCTTTGCTACGGCGTAGGAGAGCTACGTGCCAGAAACGGCGTAGCAATACGCTGGATATTATAACACGTCCATTTCTATGAAAAACACATATTATTATGTCTTGTTCATCTTGCGCTAACATCCAATTATTCCAGATTCGGCTGCAGTGCAACAAACCCACAGCCTTGACCTACATTTACGAGTTCGTCCTTGTGGCGTCTTAGTTATTGCGTTTCTGAAATAAGATAGGTACAATATTGATATGCAACGGATTAAAGATAAAGGCAATGTTTATCTATTGATTGCGCTGTAGGTACTTGATTACTCGTAAAGTACCTAACATTGACTTTAAAAATTTTCATACAATACAAAAATTACTGTTACCTTAAAGTATTTATAACCATATTTTAGAAAGCATATCCTCATTAACTTTCCAAAAACTTCATATCCCAATGTTTCAAGGAAGTAGGTAGTATTTATTGTCCATTACTTTGCTTGCTTCCTCCAACATTATTGTTTATATCGATTTATTTCCTGTTCCATAACTTAAGTAAGCCATTCAGTACCTTTCCGTAGTAAAGGAGCAATGCGCAGGTCTGAAAGGTCATTGACACGAGCTGTATGACGTCGTTGTTGTCCTAGGGTTGGGCGGGCGGAACTCCCTCTAAACTAGGTCAGTTGTTTCTTCATGCGGGATCGATTCTACTGTTTGTAATGGCGCACTTAGTAATTTATAAACCGAGTGTTTACTATTAGATATTGGCTAGAAACTGATTCTGGAAATGTATACTTATCTACTTATGTAAAGTAGTGGTAACTAATATTTATTGCGGTATAAGAACGCGAGGAAAATCACCGTGTTTTTCACAGTAAAATCTTCCAGGCCAGATTCAGATTTTCTACAGATATGTAATATGTACATATAGATCTATAGGTACATCAGTAAGACAGTAGTTACCAAACAAAGAGATTCTTACTACTAAAAATATATGGATTTTGGTTGTAAGGGTAGGCTTAGTCGATAGTTCTGATGTCCTACGACTAGGTAGGTTATATACATATATACTATACATTCTCTAAGATTTTCTTAAACGTCTCTGTGGTTCAACCCAGGAACTCCGTAAACAACTTCACTTGGCAAGCCTCGGCAGTTCTATTATTGTTTCTCAACGCCTGTACATATAAATAAACTCTAATCAAGACTAGGAATAACAATATATTATGTTCCTACCAATAAATATTACGATCGGATACAGTTCGACATGCAACGTGCGCAAACGCATGGCGAATTGGCGAACATATTTTATTATTTGTCATGTTTATTTATTTAAATATGGTGGTTTAAAAAATTCCCTTCCCTGTTTACTTGCGCGTCATTAAGTTCACACGTCAGAAATGAGTAGATATATATGGTTAGCCATAATGAGTAAAGATGTATTTGTCACAGGTGTGCAACGAGTCATAAAGAATCATATTGTTCAAACAATGAATGAGTAAAAAACTATAAGTACTTACGTCAAAAAATTAAAAAATATTATAATCATAAATGCCCATAATATACCTATGTCCTATGGAGGGAACGAGATTTATCAACAGAACTTTGGAGGGTTCTGGGGGATTTAGTATCTATGTATAATTACCGGTTAGTAATCTAACCGGTAATACAAATGGGGTGGCCATTACTTACCGGTAATTATAGATATCTTAGTATTTATTATCTAATTCGGTAATTATTATTCCAGAAGTTTCGACAAATGATACATCATATTTTTTATAAACTTACTTGCAATCAGACCGGCGCGGTGCCGCCGGCCGCAATAGATAAGATTAATTACTTTCCGGATGTGACCTTAAAGTCGGAAGCCTTATTTCTATGATTAGATATAAAATTATTATAATCAATAATGAACACAATGTAAAGGTATATTGACATCAACATAAAGTACCTCTAGCATGTATAGGGTCCGCCACGTAACTTTTTTTTCGAAAATGCTATAAAAATAAATAATATTCATAAGATTTAGATTAATTACAAAGTCAAATCAAGAGAAATGGATTTAATTAAATTTATCTTTATTTGGAAATCTTAAACAAAGGTAACTTAGGGCAAATAAAACGATAATATACGCATTAGTTATAAACAATTAGAAGATTACGTTCCCACGGCTGGAACAATAGGACTTCTCTCTTGACGAGAGAGACTGGCGAAGTGCAGGTTGGTGGTGAACACCATGTAAACTTTTCAAACTTCTGCGAACATGGCGGTTTCCTCACTTGCCTTCGCCGTTAGAGCACGTGTTTTCAAAGAACACATACATTTTCTTTATTATTGACTTATATTATCTTAATTAAATTGACGGAAGACCGATTTTTGTAGGAAATTTGGAGTTGCACACAAATACAAATTAAGTTTATTATAATCTGTTTATCAGTTTTCAATGAAGAGTGACGTTTACTGAATACCATTGAGATATAACCGATATCCTAATCCTTACCACGAAACTTTCATACGTAAACAGTTTATCAATTTCTAGAAAAAAACATTAGTGTAAAAATTGATTAGATAACTTATGCACATTCGCAATCTTTATAATTTAAATCCCAACCAATTTATTTGAATATAATAACCAATTTTATGATCATGTTATGTACAGTTATTACTAAGAATAACTTAATTTTAGAAAAAAAAATCTATACCTATTTAAAAACTTAACATCGCATTATAAATTTATATAAGTATCTACTTATAGTCCGGGATCCGTAGAACGTGGAAATCACTTGATTACTATCAGCTAATTTTTGGTGAGTAACCTAGCTTCGTTTCGATGAGACGCCCAAAAATATCCTATACCCAACTCTCGATTGTGGTAGCTAACAGAGATATCAAGGATTAAAAAAATCAAGGATGTAGGACCGGGATAACGGACCACGAAATTTGTAATTTTTTTTTAAGTTAGCAGGTAAGTCTATACTAATACTAATACTAATAATATATAATATTATAAAGAGGAAAGATTTGTTTGTTTGTTTGTTTGTTTGTTTGTAACGAATAGGCTCCGAAACTACTGGACCGATTTCAAAAATTCTTTCACCTTTGGAAAGCTACATTATCCCCGAGTAACATAGGCGACAGCATATGTCTAAATATTATAGTTATGTCACAGTAAGCAGTTTTTTATTCTAAAATATTAATTTATATATGCCGCCTCTTGAAAGGGTCTTCATTTGTACCTTGGTATTAATCCTTATCAAAATAAATTACTTTATATTCAAGACGGCTTTAATACCTTTTTATAACTTTTTGAATTATTCAATTCGGACATTTCATTCGGAAGATATCACGAGTTTAAAAATGCAAGTATTAGAAAAAAGTCGCGAAGTTGTCGCTCACCGCGCTCAGCTAGCCAGAATGCGATGTAGGCTCCATGTAAGCGTCACTGGGGTACGGGGGGAAGTCAATGTAATGTAATGTAATATAATATGTAATATCCTCATCCTAACATAGGCTACTTTTTACCGCGGAAAAATATATGCTTACGCGGAAAAAATCGATTTATATAAAATTTAGTATGCACAAGATAGTTGCAAATAAAAGTATACGGCGAGAGACTTTTCACCGCGGAAAATACATGCTTCCACGGGAAAATATATGCTTACGTGGGAAAATTCGATTTCGATGAAATTTAGTATGTATATAGTTGCAAATAAAAGTATATGGCGAGAGACTTTTTACCGTGTAAAAATTAAATGCTTCCGCGGGAAAATATATGCTTACGCAGGATAATTCGATTTGGATGAAATTTAGTATGGATATAGTTGCAAATAAAAGTATATGGCGAGACGAAGTTCGCGGGGGCTGCTAGTATAGTATATTTTGTGACACCCCAATTTGTAGAGACTAATGAAAAAGCATGAAAATCGTGCAAAAACTTGTATTGTATTGACTATTGTTATGCCAGTAAATTTAATTATCATGTTCATCGGAAAGTCTCTGTACACTGTGTAGTAGGTATAAAATGCTTTTAACTAGCAAATTAAATTATCGTATTTACGTGAAAGGTGTATAGTGCCAACTAATGTGTTAGGTTTATTTGCTACGTTTTGTGTAATGCGTCTAAAAAGCAAGCAATAGGTACCTAAACTCTAGGCTCTCTCTATCTTGTTCTGTTATTGTAAAAAAACTGCCAAATGCGAGATGGATATGAATAGTTTTTCTACAAAGTTGTGCGTAACTGGTTATAAACAACAAAAATCACGTTTGTTAGAGCGAGTAACTAGTACCTAAGAAATATTTATTTTAATTTGTTTTAGTGTATATAGGTATGTATTTGTTGCTAAAGCGGCAACAGAACTACTTTTATTATACGCCCACAATCATCCCCTTATGAGATTTTACACCCTCAATACCATTTTTCAGTAGTAGGAAGTAAATTCACATACCTACAATAACAACGTCACAAAAGCTAGCTAACATTATTATCAAAGACGTAAATCTATCACACTCTAAATTAGGTGTTGATAGCGACGAGTCATTGATCTTTAGCATCTAGATACTGTTCGGCAAACATAGTGGAAAATTTTACAGTAAATATCAGTAACGGGACGGTGAAACAATGGAAAATAACTGAGTCATTAAAACCTGCGGTATTCTGGAGGATTTTATTGGAAATGATGATTTTTGTACAAATGATAAATCATTCACAATGGTTGTGAGAGTTCTTTTAGTTACTTGAAACACTAGTTTAATTTAAAATAAAATATTTTATATTTTGGACAAACATATATTTGTTTCTCTTGGACCTAAATGGTACACAAAAAAAACATTTAGTTTAATTATGTACTTATAATAATATTATAAAGCTGATGTTTGTCTGTTTGAACGCGCTAATCTCTGACACCGCTGGCTCGTTTGAAAAAATATTTAATTCTTGGATAGTAGGTAGCTACATATATCGAGGAAGGCTATACGTACTATTTGTAGGTAGAAAACATAAAAAACGCAAGAGAAGCTGTCGTAGGGTCGGCTAGTAGCTAATATTACCAACGTCATAACTATTATTTTATGACAAAGTGATAAATCGTGAACTTTGGCGATCGATTTATCGATAACAGTAAGCCTTTGCTAACGTAAACACTAAAGCCTTATCCCTATCATTGCAATAACATTTTTATATCGCAATAAATGGAACTTGCGTGTGTACCTACCGCAAGTTTGCAAGCCTTTATATTTCTCTTGTTTGCTTACCTACGTGCATTTTTAATTCAATGTTTATTTTACATTCCTTTATAAAAGATCGTAAAATTTAGTAAAGTCTAAAAAAATTTTTAGTAAAAACTTGGAAAAAATCAAATTTTAATATTGAGTACTATTACTTAAGGAGCTATAAGTATATAGTTTTGTGAGCTATGATTGTGTTTTCTCTTCATTTGTTATTTTAATATTTTTATTTAATTTCTTAAAAATAACTAAAACTTACTTATACATATTATTAATGCGAAAGTAACTCTGTCTGTCTGTCTGTTACGCTTTCCCGCTTAAACCTCTCAACCGATTTTGATGAAATTTGGTATGTACTTACTGAACTACATACTGAGACAGAACATAGTCTACTTTTTATTTCCACGCGGGCGATGCTAGTAGAAGCTAGTAACTTATTAAAGAAAATTTTATTGGCATAATAACGAAATACGTCAAACATTTAATACTTATAAATTGTGTTATAATTAATAATAAATAAATAAATAAAAAATATTACTGGACAATTTTACACAGCGACATCTAGCCCCGTGGTAAGCTCGAAGCTAATAATAATTAAAAAATATTTAATTATAACAGCCTTATAAATTTTATTTAGGTTTATCTGTGGGTTTATATCAATGATGTTTTAGATACTTATTGGTTTTCCAAATAAAGTTTAAAAAAAAAATTAGGTAAGTTAAATAAACACATTATTGTTCGGTCAATTGAAGGCAAAAGCACTGGTCTGTGACAATCATTATAGGCTTCGTCATTTTCACAAAGTCAGTAGGTAGGTATTTAGTACATACATAGATAATAAGGATTTATTGTGAAAAATAATGACAGTAGTAAATTCCAAAGCATAATACGAAGATAAGATTACAAAAGATAACAGTTAAAAAGTATCACGCTTTAGAAAATTATAGCACTATATGAATACAATAACAATGTCAAACTGTTATTACCTATCTACAAATAGGAGAGTGACTCCCATCTGCCCCGTTGACCTGGCCCGGTACCGGGGCAGATGAGAAGAAAAAGTTGCATCGGGCCCGGTGATGTGTTCACCGGGCCAGATGACACAAATTAAGTGCCATCGTCCCCGGTACGGTGCGCCTTGTAATTTATGAAATACTAAATACATACATCTACCTATGAAAGGGACTGAACTTAAAATTCAAACTGCTTGGTAAACAATAATCAGTTTTTATTGTGAAATACTATACTTTACCATGGTCCGTAGATTTAAAGATTTATGTCATTTATTTTCTTATAATCCTAAAGATCACATGGACTAGTCAATGAGTACAATACATTAATAAGTAACATTAAATAAAAATATAAAATGGAAACAATGTTGACATAAAAATATGTTTCATTTTTTAGGGTTCCGTTGCCACATGGCAAAAACAGAACGTCCGTCCGTATGTCACATCCGTTATTCTCCGAAACTATAAGATCTATAAAGCTGAAATTTGGTAAGTAGATGTATTCCGAACCCCACTAGGATTTTATAAAAAAATAAAAAATAATCAATTACATTTGGGGGTCCCCCATACTTAGAACCTAAACTTTAAAAATAAAATTTCATCGAACCCATACGTGTGTATCTATGAGTAGGTCTTCAAAAATCATATTAAGGTTTAAAACAACATTTATTTCTAAACTAAATAGTTTGGACGAGAGACTCTCCCAAAGACTCGCCCTTGGCCACTTTTTTTAAGCACTTAATTAAGTAACATAAAGAAAACTCACGTTCTTGAGTTAAAAGTGAAGTAACACGACTTTCTTTAATATATAAGATAATAGATTTTGGGGAACAAGAAGCTTATATTATATACAAAATTAGATCACAACTTATAGGTTCACTTAAACTTTAGACAGCTTCCACATATAGCATTGTACGTAGTTGTATACTTTAAATATAGGTAGTTCAGTTGAAAACAAGGTCCAACAGTAACATTACACAAAGTAGGAAAAATATAATTATCGTTGAAGTACCTGTTGTTAGAAAAAAACAAACTAACATATTATTGTACTAAATTCAGATATGAGCTGGTTGTTCTTTATGTTACTTAATTAAGTGCTTAAAAAAAGTGGCCAAGGGCGAGTCTTTGGGAGAGTCTCTCGTCCAAACTATTTAGTTTAGAAATAAATGTTGTTTTAAACCTTAATATGATTTTTGAAGACCTACTCATAGATACCCCACACGTATGGGTTCGATGAAATTTTATTTTTAAAGTTTAGGTTCTAAGTATGGGGGACCCCCAAATGTAATTGATTATTTTTTATTTTTTTTATAAAATCCTAGTGGGGTTCGGAATACATCTACTTACCAAATTTCAGCTTTATAGGTCTTATAGTTTCGGAGAATAACGGATGTGACATACGGACGGACGTTCTGTTTTTGCCATGTGGCAACGGAACCCTAAAAAATGAAACATATTTTTATGTCAACATTGTTTCCATTTTATATTTTTATTTAATGTTACTTATTAATGTATTGTACTCATTGACTAGTCCATGTGATCTTTAGGATTATAAGAAAATAAATGACATAAATCTTTAAATCTACGGACCATGGTAAAGTATAGTATTTCACAATAAAAACTGATTATTGTTTACCAAGCAGTTTGAATTTTAAGTTCAGTCCCTTTCATAGGTAGATGTATGTATTTAGTATTTCATAAATTACAAGGCGCACCGTACCGGGGACGATGGCACTTAATTTGTGTCATCTGGCCCGGTGAACACATCACCGGGCCCGATGCAACTTTTTCTTCTCATCTGCCCCGGTGCCGGGCCAGGTCACCGGGGCAGATGGGAGTCACTCAAATAGGATGCAACATGCAATATATTTCAAAAACATTTTACAAATCTCAAATAGTAGATAGCTTATAATCTCTAGTGCACTGTGCACTCTATCTATAGTAAACTAGCAGCCCCCGCGAACTTCGTCTCGCCATATACTTTTATTTGCAACTATATCCATACTAAATTTCATCCAAATCGAATTTTCCCACGTAAGCATATATTTTCCCGTGGAAGCATATATTTTCCCGTGGAAGCATGTATTTTCCGCGGTGAAATGTCTCTCGCCATATAGGTACTTTTATTTGCAACTATCTTCTGCATACTAAATTTTATCTAAATCGATTTTTTCCGCGTAAGCATATATTTTTCCGCCGAAGTATGTATTTTTCCGCGGTAAAAAGTAGCCTATGTTAGGATTAGGATATTACATATTACATTACATTACATTGACTCCCCCCCGCCGTACTGGAGTCTACATCGCATGCTGGCTAGCTGAGCGCGGTGAGCGACAACCTCGCGACTTTTTTCTAATACTTGCATTTTTAAACTCGTGATATCTTCCGAATGAAATGTCCGAATTGAATAATTAAAAAAGTTATGAAAAGGTATTAAAGCCGTCTTGAATATAAAGTAATTTATTTTGATAAGGATTAATACCAAGGTACAAATAAAGACCCTTTCAAGAGGCGGCATATATAAATTAATATTTTAGAACAAAAAACTGCTTACTGTGACATAACTATAATATTTAGACATATGCTGTCGCGACATTTTTTGTAGATAATGATGAGTTCTGCAAAGTCGTAGTACATGATTTTGTTCTATCATCAATAGTTTTCGCAGCGCACGCGACGTAAGGAATTTTTCAGGTCATTTTTTTACACCTTATGTTACATTATTGGAGTTTTAGTAAGGATCCCTAATTTTTTTTTAAATATAATATAGCCTATGTTACTCGGGGATAATGTAGCTTTCCAAAGGTGAAAGAATTTTTGAAATCGGTCCAGTAGTTTCGGAGCCTATTCGTTACAAACAAACAAACAAACAAACAAATCTTTCCTCTTTATAATATTAGTATAGATCTGTTATTAAGTAGGTACCTACTTACTAGTCACCACGTTTATCATCAATCTTCTTAAAACATTATTATAATCATGGAACATTTTACAGAAACTTTAGCGTCATTTGCTGTATACTCGTAAATTGTCCAGTATTTTAACAACCATAAGTTACAAATAAAAGTGGCCAAGTGCGAGTCGGACTCGCCCATGTAGGCTTCCCCAGCAATTGTTCATATGAAATAGTTTATGGCGTACCTATTATAAGAAAACCACTTGATAGATTTCGTTCAAACCAATTTTCGTTGGTAGTTTTTGTGCTAATGTACATTATATATTTTTTCTAGATTTATCATTCTCTTATTTTAGAAGTTAGAGGGGGGGGGGGACACTCTGTTTTCCACTTTTGAAGAGTCTCTCGGGCAAACTATTTAGTTTAGAAATAAATGATGTTAGAAACCTTTATATGATTTTAGAAGACCTATTCATAGATACCCCACACGTATTGGTACAATGAAATTTTATTTATAAATTTTCGGTTCTGTATGGGGACCCCCGAATTTAATTAACTTTTTTTCAATTTTTTTATGAAACCTTAGTGCGGTTAACGAAATACATCTACCTAATAAGTTTCAGCTTTATAGCTCTTATAGTTTCGGAGAAAAACGGCTGTGACATACGGACGGACGGACGGACGGACATGACGAATCTATAAGGTTTCCGTTTTTGCCATTTGGCTACGGAACCCTAAAAAACACTACTTTAGAAACTCCTCCTTGTCAAAAATTGTCGTAGGTTAAATATGTAATGTTTTTAACGAGTACGAGTACGAGGGTTAAATATGTAATGTTTTTAACTAGATGTCGCTAGTAAAAACGTGCGAGCTCTAGATCGCGCTGACGAAAACCGGACGGTGTTTTGTGGTTCTCCAACTGATTCGCGATACGTTACGCAATTTAAATAAGATAACTTTTTCAATTTTTATAAATGGCATCTGTTTTCGGATGTCGTATGTACATAAATAAAATAAACTATAAACCAGTAACAATTTATTATAACAAACTCAATCTCTTAGTAACCTTAGTTTACTTAGTTATGAGTTAAATAATACGTAACTAATTCACTATTCATTTTTTATAAACTGACATACACAAAAATACTAGCTTTTCGCCCGCATTATGTTGGTTTTTGCCATTTGGCTACGGAACCCTTAAAAACACTACTTTAGAAACTCCTCCTTGTCAAAAATTGTCGTAGGTTAAATATGTAATGTTTTTAACTAGATGTCGCTAGTAAAAACGTGCGAGCTCTAGATCGCGCTGACAAAAACCGGACAGTGTTTTGTGGTTCTTCCAACAGATTCGCAAATCATCTAACTCCAAAGAGAATTTATAATTACTTCTAATTTTTGCGAAACGACATCTGATTTCGGATGTCGTAAATAAATTACGTTATTACTAATAAATATAAATACCAATCCTCGTATGAAGATATTATTCTATCAAAGAAACAAGTTCGTAGTAGAGATGTAACGGAGCTTTGATTCCGGTTCCGTTAAGTTGGACGGAGCTTCCGAATATTATTACACTTTCGGTTGATATCGGATGTTAGTCGGAAGAAACGGCGGCGCGCGACACGGCCTGTCTTTATATTCATTACTCTTTTGTTTATTTGGAATTGATTAGATGAAATTTGATTCCTAATAAAAACAATATTTTCGCGAAACGTCAACGACTGACAATGAAACGCAACGTGCTTCACACCGAAGATGGCGACAGCCATTGTTTACATTACAAAACATTTTACACAATATAACGAAATCCGAGTTTTGCGTATAGTAAAACCATTTCTAAAATGAACGCCCCTCCACCGAATTCTGTTTTTTTTTCTGTGTATTCTGTATTTCCTCTCACACGTTGAAATCATCACGGTTTTGTGGAGGGGAGTTCATTTTTAGAATGGTTTTACTATACCTACCTATGTATGTTGTCGACTCAATATCATTATTTTTTTGTTTTGTTATTCCTAGAAGGTTTCGTTTCGAAACCGTACGGTACGGTCCGTACCCCTTGACGAAATTATTAGAATAGATTATAAAATTGTCAATAAATCATGTTTTATGATTCCGATAAATCAAATTTGAAAACTCCGATTCCGATTCCGATAAATCAAATTTGATAACTCCGATTCCGACTTCGGTTCCGATAAAACTAACTCATGACATCCCTGGTTTGCTGTAGTAACTGATTTAAAAAGCCTGAAAAACTTAACTAGGACAAAAACTCTTAAAACAAAACATTTTTTTAAATAATAATAATCAGATAGTAAGTAACTTGCGCGTCAATTGTGCAAGCTGCGGTTTCGCCCACAAGATATAACTAGTACCTATCCTTTACAGGTAACTGCAACTTGTTCATTGGTATCGAGTAACAACACGTGTATTTACACAGGAAATATAAATAGATGTCCTTAGCCTTCATGTGATAGCGGTTTTGTAAGACACCCTCGTGGCTTGCCATGTGGGAGCAGAGAAACGGTATATTTATCTGATACGGAAGGATACTTATGATGTTGAAGGCATATTTTGGGTTTAAATTGTTCGATAATGGCATCCAGCAGTGTTTATACAGTTTTTATTAGCTCATTCACACAGCCGTTAATGCTGCCGGTAAAATAGGTACGGTATTATTTACTGATATTAATACAAACACTTTAATTGAGCATTTAACAACATTATGCTCTGCTGTATTGATATTTATATTATTTATAAACGAGATCTATAAATATTGTCTCTAAATATAACACAATCATATTTATATCTGATATAACCTTGATATGCGTATATTAGGACATAATCCAACAATCCTAGTTGATGCATAAATTGTACCGATAAGAATATACTTAACTTAAACTATATAAGTAATACAGTTGCGGTGACATACGGACGGACAGACATGGCGAATGTATAAGGGTTCTGTTTTTTGCAATTTGGCTACGGAACCCTAAAAAGGGAGGAGGGGATGACCAGTTGAACACCACACACATCTATACTAATATTATAAAGCTGAAGAGTTTGTTTGTTTGTATGTTTGAACGCGTTAACCTCGGGAACCGCTCTGGTCCGATTAGAATATATATTTCAGTGTTGGATAGTACCTACATTCATCGAGGAAGGCTGTAGGCTATTTTGTATATAAACTACCTAAAGAAATGCAACCGAAGTTGTCGGGTCAGCCAGTATGTATAGGTACAGAACATGTTGTTGTGATAGTTTTAGTATTTTAATATGTACATATATATAAGTAACGTATGTTGTCTACAAATATCTTCTGTTGTAGAAGATATGCAATTTTGTCTATTACAGAACACGAAGCCTGGCAATGTTCTGGAATTTTGGCAGCTCGCAGCTCAAATTATATAAATCGAGTCGATCATTTCTAATTTAGGTGTCAGAAATCTCCGAACTTGGCGTAGTTTTGCGTATTACCTAACTATAACATGTTTTTAGTAAGTGATCGCTTGATTTATTGCTCAGTTTTAATTATAGTAGGTAAGTATATGGCTCAGGTATATGAACAATGTTATAATTTTTTAAAGGCTGTGGATTTTGTTAAATAAATAAATAATCATCATCAGTTATGATAAGACGTGGCCTCCATACAAACGCGAACGGAGTCGCGGACACCGCTAGTATGACAATAAAATCTTTACTAAGGAATCCGAAGCATTTCTAGCCAATTTTATTATTAGTTTTCCAACTAAATGTTACCTACAGCCTTCACGCGATAACTATGACGTATGACTGTTCTGCTGATTAAAATGCAAATTAATATTGACGTCAACCATTCAACTGAAGTCAAGAGTCAATCAACAAGTTACATTATAATCAACAAGTCGATGAAAGAATCTTAACAATTGTTATTGTGGTGTGGTGGCGTGGTGCCAAAATAAATGCCATAAATGGGTAATAAAGATTTGGTTATAAATAAGGAAAATTCGTGGAAACATTGAATTTTCAATAATATGTACTTTCAAATAAATGATATTCTATGCCATCCAGCATATTATTATGGACAAAAGCAGAATGAACTTTTTAAATATTGTGGTGTGGTGGAGTGGACGTAGTATAATTACCAAGATCCATTGAAAAAAATTCGAAGATTTTTTCATAATTTGTACGACCAACCCCTACATTATAATCGCGATTTTTATACTTATAGTAAAACAAATTGCAAAATCAGGTACTTAGTAAAATTAAAAAAAAAGTTATGATAATTTTTAAATACAATGAACGGGTAAAGAAAATATATCTATTTCTAACGGAAGAGTTACAACGTAATTGAATTATCCAAGGAAGGACACTGAAACCATACAACCGTCTTAGACTTCTTCAACTGGAGCAGAAACACTTGGTAACAAAAAATACATTACTATGCATTTTTCTATGTTTTTTATCACACCAACCTTAATCATCGAGTAGAAGTCGAACTCACGCCTTCCAATCTGCAATCATCGTCATCATCTTTGATGTTCAGTTTAAATTAAATTTAAAGTTTTATTATTAAAAGCCTCGTCTCGATTACAGCTAATTTGTACAATTCGGTAATCGCATCCACTGCCTTTCTAAGTAACTTGAATTAAACGTTGTGGGTATCTTTAAAGTTGGCTTTCACCGAACATTATAAATTCCAAGGGCACACAATTTATCTCTACTTGACTCTACCAATAAGCTGCTCTACCCGTATTACGATAGAACCTTCGCGAAGTCGAACCTACACACTGCTGTCCGTTGATTCTACGAGTATGACGTCATTCGTTGAATTTCACATAGAACATTTGCAAAATTCCGTGAATGTTTACCTCAAAATTCACCGCTAAATTTAAAAAAGATTACTTAAAAAAAAAGATTACTTACCAAATAGTTAACATGTACAATGAAATTGAAACTAACAAAAAATCACTTAGATGTTTTTACGCAAATGTCCGGAGCATAGTAAAACCCGGCAAATTTGATGAATTAAAGTGCATTATTGCTGCTTTTGAACATACTTTACATATTATTGCACTAGTAGAGACATGGATAAAAAGCGATGATGAGGCAAAGAGATTTGAACTACCTGGATACTCACATTTTTACAATTATAGACAAGCAACAAGAGGAGGAGGAGTTTCATTGTATGTGCATAACAACCTGAAACATCAAGAAATTGAAAATGTCAGCCTTAAAGACAACCATTTCATCTGGGTACATATTGGTAAATTTTCACTTAATGTTGCGGTAGTATATAAACCAGAAAGAACTAATTCCAACGATTTCCTAGAAGAATTTTCTATACAACTGCAGAAAAGAAAAAGAGTATTAGTGTTTGGTGACTTTAATTATGACTTACTGAACCCTAACCTGGCAACAAAAAACTATAAGAAAACAATTGAAGAACACGGCCTTACTATTCTAAATAAAGTCAACAAGAAACACTGCACGCGTGAGACACCTACGACAAAGTCACTTTTAGACCATGTCTCCACGGATTTGAGAGACAATAATTTCCACCTAGCTATCATAGACTCTGAAATCTCGGACCACAAACAGATATACGCAGAAGTTAAGAAGTACGAACAACCACAAATAAAGAAGATACAATACACAACAACAGATTTGGACAAACTATATAAAAACATTTCAATGGACAAAACCAAAATTTCAGACTATAATGATCTACAAAATAAACTTAAAGAATGTCTATCAAATAGTAAAATAACAAGAACAAAAACTTTGAACGAACCTAGACAAGATTGGATTAAACCGGATATCATACATGCGATAAATGGTAAAAATCAACTCTGGCAAGAATACAAGACTAATAGCAATGACACGGAACTCGAAAAGGAACTGGAACTGGAAAAGAAAAATGTCTCAAGATTAATACAACAAACTAAGAAAACATATTACTACAGAGCTTTTGAACAGTGCATAGAAAAACCCCTTAAAATGTGGAAATTAATCAACAATCTTTCTCATAACAAAGTAAAAAAAGTTTCAACTCCTTCTAAATTGATAATAAATTTAGAAAATATCACGGATCCCAAACAAATTTGTGAACAATTTAATCTCTATTTTTCTTCAATTGGATCAGACTTAGCTAGTAAAATAAAATTAACTTATAATAATGACAATGATGATACCTTTGTTTTACCCAAAAAAGTACATTCTCCCCAACTCTTAAATTTTGAAGCAACAACACCAAACAAAGTTTCCAAATTAATAAAAAAACTCAAAAACAATACAAGCGCCGGACTAGATGGACTTACCCCTAAAACCATTAAGTATATTACACCAGTCATACTAGGAGACCTTACTAATTGCGTTAATAAATGCTTGGAGTTAGGTACTTTTCCGGACAGCCTAAAAACAGCTAAATTAAGTCCTATATATAAATCTGATCTTAAAACTGATCCTAGTAATTATAGACCGATATCAGTTCTCCCGGTAGTGTCAAAAATTTTTGAAAGAATAATTTATATACAACTTAACAACTATCTAACTTCGATAAACTTCTTATCACCTAACCAGTACGGATTCAGACAACGTTCAAACACTCTTTCGGCAACTATGGATATGACAACAAAAATAAAATCAAAAATAGACCAAAAACAAATCGTTGTTGGGGTTTTTATAGATCTAAAAAAGGCTTTTGACACAATTAGCCATGATCTTCTTCTGAAAAAGCTACTTGCAATAGGCGTGGCTGGTGAAGCATATAACCTAATTAAGTCCTACCTGTCAAATAGACACCAAATTGTAAAGATAGACCATTACGAGAGTGGTCCTGAGAAAATATCCTGTGGGGTACCACAAGGCTCCATACTAGGACCACTCCTGTTCCTGATCTACGTTAATAATATAAACGACTTAGAACTGAAAGGGCAACTGACACTATACGCAGACGACACCTGTCTTTTCTATTGGGGCGCTGATATAAATAGCGTAATGAGAGAAATCCAAAAAGATCTGGACATTCTCAATCTGTGGTTCCAAAACAACTTACTTACTATAAATATTAAAAAAACGAATTACATGATAATAACTGCAAAAAACAAAACTATAGATAACTATTGTGTACCAACTATAAACAACCAAACAATAAATATAAAAAAATGTGAAAAATACTTAGGTCTTATCATAGACGATCACCTTACCTGGAAGCCGCACATTGAAAAGATCCAAACCAAGCTTATTTCACTTACAGGAGCTCTACGTCATATAATTAGATATATATCATTTGAAGTTCGTAATCTTATCTATAACTCACTAATAAAACCTCACATAGATTATCTTATAGAAATCTGGGGGTCTGCAGCCAAAACAAATTTAAATAAACTCCAAAGGACGCAAAACAGACTTATTAAAGTCTTGTATAATTTCGATTTTTTAACTGACACTCAAAAAATATATAATAAAACAAAAATAATGACCATAAATCAAACATATGTATACTCAACTTGCTTACTTGTTCGAAAAATACTGAATAAAGACATTCTGACCAATATAGGCTTTACAAAAAACTACCAAATTAAAAGAAAACTAAGAAACTCTGAAAATATAGTGCTTAGTAATCACAGAACAAAACTAGGAAGCAAAAGTATAACCTACGAAGGTGCGCAAATATATAATAAGTTACCAAAACATATAAAAGAAATAAACTCTACAGTACTCTTTAAAAAACAACTAAAATTCTATACGCTAAATACAATAACAAAACTAAAATAAAAAAAAAACTATAAATTATAACAAACAGAACTAAAATAAAACTATAAATTATAAAAAACAAAACTAAAATAAAAAACTAAAAATTATAAAAAAAATAATAATAATAATTAAATTAAAATAATGTAAACAAATATAATTTTCTCCTAAAGATAAACTACACAAAATTACCATCTTATAAATAATTCTCGACGACTAATAACATTGCTTGAAGAATGATAACTACTTACGTAAATCACCGCATCCAAATTTTTGTAATCCTTGACTAATCCGCAACAGAGCGGCCGGTTTATCGCTCAAGAAAAAATAAAGATTTTTGATTGAGTACCCACATAAATATTTATCTACCTTAATTATTAGTTTTGTTTTGAATTTGTTTGAGTTTTATAGTTATTTTACAGATATGGATTGTTTTTTAATCTAATTTATGTAAGTACTGACACTGTATGTTAATATAGTTATAACATGGTTCTCATGTAAGCGAATACATGTATTCTTAATGAGAATAAATAAATTTAAACCGTAAACCGTAAATTTTATCAACCCTCGAATAACGAAATAACTGAATTGTCTAGAAGGCTTTAAAGTTAAATTTATTGGTTAATTTGGAAATAAAAATAAAAGAGAAGATTTACGCCGGCGCTCCCTCAACACAAAAGGGGTTCAAGATATTTATCAAAATTCATTCATCCTCAATGATGAATGCAAATAATAACATGACACGCCGTGTTATGGCTATTGAATGTACTCTACAGTGTAGTTATTAAACGCATCTAGAACATTCGCCAATATTGATTGAATGGCATGTGACGTAGGTTGTAAGTACAATACATTCGTTAGATATAGGTATTTAGTATCTAAACTTTGTCTATTACATATTCGAAATGTCTATGTACCTAAATCGTTCAATGATTTAATTTATTATAAGTTTTTATTATTAACATCTACACATCCAGCAGCTTGCGACACCGCGCCCTAGAAACGCATTAACAAAGTTAATTTAATAGGTTTTCAATCCTATAAAATTAATGTGTTTATAATTAATATAAGACTTGTTTATAGTACCAACATGTGCGCAGACTACTTTGGCAAAACTTAGAAATTTCTCTAGCTCTGTGCCAAATAGCAGATATAATTTCTGATCACGCTCGTTAAGCATGAATTTTCGACACGTCATTATATTATTTTAATATACCGACAAGAACATTGTGTAAGTGTAAGTTGTATGTAATTTTGATCGGTATTATTTCCGGTTAAAGACTATGACAGAGGATGAAAATTAAATTATGATGAAAAAGGTTAGTAAATTACATAAAAACATTAATATTCTTATATGTGGAAAGTTTGTCATGCTTTAGTAAAGAAAGAAACATTCTCAGAATAAACTTAGGTAGGTACTAACCGTGACTAATTAGACGTTTTCATAGGTATAGACTAAAAGACCAATTATATTATTTAATGAATGCCTAAAAGGGGTCAAATAAGGTTGAAAAATCAAAAACATGTTTACAGATTAAGCTTTATATTCATTCAAAACATCAGATCAGAATTTATAATTTATAACGCACTGACAAATATTGCAAAATAGGTGAAGGTAAAAGGTCATTTAAACTACACATTCACAGATATCAATGTTTTGAAGCTGCCCAATCGACACTTCAGGAATTTAAAGTAAAGTTTACATAGGAATTTCAATAAGATTATGCCTAATTTAGAATTTCTTTTACTAAGATAATATATCACTAGTTTACAATAAATTCAGTTAGACTGATCATAAATACTGTTCCACAAGCTGGTCCTTTCAGTCCTTTACAAATTTCGTAGCAACGTCTTTCGCGACCAACTCCCATCACTACTCAATACTGGCTAAATTAACTGCGAAACTGCTAAAACAAATAATCAGCTGTTCGCAGTTCAATAAAAAATATTCCTAAAAGGTACAATTCAAATTATGCCTAAACTTGTAATAAGCAATTGTGTAGTGCGAACTTAGCTCTCATTTCAGGCTAAGATTTTAAAATTTTGGTATACATTCCTAACAATACTGCATAGTAAGTGATTTCGTTAAATCGCAAATACGATCACATTCAAACGAAACAAAATGTAAACATGTAGTACTACCGCAAACATCACAATTTCAGCTAAAATAAATTACAGCACAAAACTTACAATAACAAATCACAGATACCTTTCGAACTGACATACTACTGAGCTAGACCCCTCGAGGTGACCCTTGTCAGCGCTTAAACTAAACACAGTCTTGAAAGCACACAACTGCCTGCACAACCAATACTGACTTAAACATGCAACAGAAATGGGGGTTACGGCAAATGTTTCAGTCCGGGTAGGCGGTTAGTGCGGTAGAATGACACTCATCTGGGCTCACTATCGGGATATCACAGACGGTGCGCTGGCGCTGGCGTGCGGGCGCGGCGCGGTGGTCACAGGTAGGGCACGCAGGCGCCGCAGCGCGCGGTGCGCTCGGGCGACGCGGCAGCCCTGCACACAAGCACCGGTTAGCTCACGAAGTCCTCTCGTCGCGCCGCGGGTCCGAGCGGCCCAGGGCCCGCTTCAGCTTCTCCACCAACCTGGTGTGGAACTTGTCCTGGACTGGACGCTCCTGGGGGCTAGCCGAGCCCTTCCTGGTCGCGTCGGGGCGCAGCGAGGCGCGCGACGGCGGCGCGCGGCAGTAGGACAGCGAGCGCATGGCGGGCGCGCTGCGGTGCGGACTGAGCGCGCCGCTGCGGCCGCCCCACGCCGCGCTCTCGGACCGCGACTCGGACACCTTCCGCAGCCTGCCGCCCGGGGCCCCTTTCTCCGTACTCTCCGAAGTCTTTCGTGACCGCTGAGAGTTGTAGATGTCCCAGTCGTTCTTCACTACAGGCATCATGAACGCCATCTCGCCGCCGGGAACGGTGACTCCTTAGTTTTACCGTTTTTGTTGTTGACTCGAACGTCAGGTTACTGACGGTAAGGCGGTCGCGGAAAACGCTCGCGACCGGTGTCTCGTTTCCGATAGGTTCTATCTGACGTAAGATTTAACTTTATTTTGTGACTTTTGTTGTTGGATATAAGATAAATATTGACTTATTTGGATGTAAACTGTCGTAGGATGTGGGAAAAGTCGGCTTTCACTTCAATGTCACGCACTAGACCGATTAAGGTAGGATGTTCACCCTAGGACGTTTTGCAGTGGAATGGAGTATTCGTGAAAACACACCCTGATTATAAGGAAAATAGTGGCGCCACCGTCGACGCGGCCGATATTGGTAACAGCTATTGTCCACTTTAGGGCTATTATCACCGAGTAATTTACGTCGTATGATGACAAACGTCACGTTGTGTATCATTTGATATCTTTCAGCGTAACATAATCGTGACTAAAAGATAAAACAAAGATTATAAAACTGAGTCATGTAAGATAAATGAAAACCATGTTTACATAAACCCGACGATGGAATCTTTGAACACGTATGTAATGTAGTTTGGCTACTCGACAACAGATGGCGCGATTGAGCGACATAAATGCAGCAAGAAACAAACTATGTAGCTAGTATGGTACCTAGTTCTCGCTTTGTCCGCAAGGCAAGGCTTTATTGATGGCGCTTACTCTACATTTTGCTGTTCATCAATTACCTACAAGTATGTTATAATTAATTATAGCTACGTTATATATTTGTCTAATAATGTTATGTTACATTGTGTGTTAAAATTAAGAATTTGAATTTGAATTGAAATTGTCTATGATTATATGAAATAATGACATTGTTCAAATAAAAGTATTTTAGTAAGCTCAATTATGTTTTATTTGGACAACATGATTTGTTATAGCGGGACGAAACAACATTACAAACGCTGAACATTCATTATTATTAAAACAAAAAATAGTCAGATTGACTTTTTTCTACAAAAACCTAACATTAATTTATACACAACAAAACAGAAAAAACTCCTATCACAAATTAATTTTTATTGTGAGTTGGTATAGAACATAGTAAGGTCAACCGGGGCAAATGCGTGGTATTTCTCGATCACTTCAACTTAGAACCACATTGTGATCAAATGTATGGCATTATCCACTTTTTGAAACTGTAGTCCAATATTATGGCTATTTCTGCACAAAGTTCAATCAGCGATATCTTCCCTGGAGCTTCACAGATGTTTCAAATTGACTATTTATTTAAAATGGGAATTTTAGATGCATTTGCCCCGCTTTGGGAAAATGCGTCTTTATTGAATAAAAACTTTATTGGTAAGCTTTTCGTGATAATAACTAGATATAACTTTTTGGTTCAAATTTCTTTGCAATAGTATGATAGTTAAACTAGTCAAAAATAATAATTGACGCATTTAGAGACAATTTAGTAAAAAATGGGGAAATGCGTCTATATTTTGATAGACGCATTAGCCCCTTGTTGAATCCAGATGCTGTCAACATTTTATTTGGGTACGGACAAACTATCAAAACTCAACAAAAGTCTAAAAATAACAAATGTAAGTAATACGATGGGACGATAGTAGACAAATTTCTACGCGTGAGATTTTGAAAGAACCGTAGAACAATACAGATTATAGCAAAACACAAATTTGAAGGCTACACCGCATTTTTTTAAAATTAAAGTAAAGTATATTCTGGCTTTTGTATATTTTCAAATAATAATTTGACAAAAACGATATAAAAACTTCCATGAGACCAGATTTTTTTTGCATTTAATTTTCATATTAAAATTTGCCGACATAAAAAGTTTGACGATATATGTTTTGGGGGTGAATGCGTCCCACAGTCGCAATTGCCCCATAATAGCAGACGCATTTACCCCAAGAAATTAACCCTAACCATATAAATGGAAACATTATTATTTCTTTAAATAAAGCTATTTCACTAAAAATAACTGTCTGGGTAGGTAGCCCATAGTTTATTCCTTACAATGATTATTGAATAAAATCAGTTAATTGAAGAAAACTAATGACTAACATGGATTTAGTAACTCGCCTCACGCACTCAAAAGTTGTTCAGAAACGTGCAATTTTTAAAATGGCCAATTACTCGAATATGTGAACTGCTACGCCATCCGCACGAACTACATGTTCAGTATTTAGTTCAAACAAATGCAACTAGATGACAGAAGTCAACGTATGTTGAACAGTTCTCGAATAAATTCAAAAATACGCATTTTCCCCATAGACGCATTTAGACTGGTTGACCTTAATTTATTTTATATCACACTCGTTTCAAGTTGTAACAATCTTTACGCAACAATAATCTCCTATTTATTCACAAAATATCACTTTTAGGGTGGGAAAACAAGATTATAATTAACTACGTAATATAATACCTATCCTATATTAAAGATAATGTTAAGGTGCTGATGATACATGAAGTAACCAAATGTAATATCGACACATGGTAAAATATATATTTGTTAGATGACAAGCTGCGCCAAGGATTTTTCTGCCGTTATGCATTTTCCTAATGAATTGCATATTTTCCCGCGTTAAAAATAGCCTAAGTTCTTTTCCGACACTCCAACTCCTATTTGCAAAGCGTGACATATACATATATTACATTGAAACAAAACTAGGCAGACGTCGAAAGGCAAGCGCAGGAAATCAATCACAGTATTATCGCGTTTTCTATGAACTTATAGCGCCTAGTGCTGTTTTTAATGTACCTACCTAATTAATAAATTATAAAGATCAACAGTAACGATTACATTTAAGAGTAGCTATTTAACTATACATTATATGCGTATTATTAAGTGTATAATATTTTAAGCTAATAAATGCATATGTATCTATAACCGAACAGTTTCAATTCAACAACACAACCTATCAAAGATATGCCAATTTGTGCTACAATAAGAAAAACAGTAATTTAATTATATAATTAAAAATTTTACATAATAATGAAACCAGTATCATCTTTAAAAACAATACATTTCTCTCTATATACTCGGGAAGACCACAGTAAGACATTTTGGAAAATATTACAAAAACAATCTTGAGTTTTGACAAGTGACCGTCCAAATACAAGTATAGAATTAAATAGCAACAATTCTGTACCTACGTTTTCTATCAAATAAAATTAAATATTGTACTGTTTTGATTGGTGAATATCGCACACACGCATCCTTAGTTACTTAGCACAAACACACTTTTTTTCCTCATTTGGTTACAGATACAGACTAACCAAATGAGGAAAACAAAGCCTTAAATCGATCAAAGAACGTACGTAAGTAAAACCAATAATCACAGATAGAAAACGTATTAGAATGTTTTCCTTTATCAGCCCGTTGTCTACAAAACTTTGAAAAGTTAACAAATGAACTTATCATATTCATTGTATACTAGTATTCTGCTCTTCCTTCGACCGATCAGGGTCGTAATACCCGTTTAGATTGACCATAGTGAGTAGTTCTACCAAATGCCTCTGATATCCACATTCCATAAGCTTCGTCACAACTTTGTGAAGATATTTCGCGAGCTTCTCGAACAAATGGAACAATTCTTGAAGTTGTCCAAAGTTTGTGTGAGTAAAGATACCATTTGTTTCTTTTTGCTGCCATTCCCTAAAATATATTATGACCATTAATAACAATTGATACATGCTAACTGAGAAAATAATTAATTTATTATTTACTAATATTATAAAGCTGAAAAGTTTATTTGTTTGAATCAGGGATACATTTTTCAATAGTTTATGATTCAAAAGACATGTCATATAACGTAACAATTACGAGTATACGAAAGCTATTTTATATCTGTTCCTTTTTCTATAAGTTTTGATTAAGATAACCTGTTAATTGTTAATTTTATTCAACCATGAAGTTATGTTAAAATATTGTTAATATGAATAAATTTAAAATAAAAGTAGCAAAACATGTGATAATTAAAACGGCGAGGGAAAGCTCAAATAAATCAAAAACTTACCCAGCCTTCAAAACTCTGCTAAACTTCAGCACCACAGTAAATATATCATTAATCAGTTTCATAACGGGCGTCGAGCGATTGTTCAGAAGACATCTGAAGATAACCTTCTTGATATACACGACATGGCAATCGTACAAATCGTCTAGTGTTCTAGCTTTCTTCAAATCGTTTTCGAATTCCGTCCAAGATGTTAGAATACATGTGGTTACAATGTAATTGTCTAAAGCTCTTATCATAGACGCCATAACGTGGCGGTAGATTTGTATGGATAGGTATTGAGGCGATCGGAGTAGCTTGCGGGAGTGTTGTTTTGATAGTTTTACCGCTAGTTTCAGACTCTGGAATGAGAAAATAAGAAATGTTAGCAATTGTGTATCTACTGCAGTAAGAAATTGTAAATACCATGGGTGGTAAATACATACAGGTCGCAGTTTGTGATTTTTATTTTTTATTTATTTATTTATCGTACTTAAATAACATTTAAAAAAGATTAGGGTTTAAGAATAGCACAAAGAAAACCACTAAGGTTTATGTATGAGCTAAAAGAGCTAATAGAAGATTGAAATAGGTTGTACAAGAATCGACTCTTGATTTTATCGACTCTTAGATAAAAGTCTCCATCGATATTATATTCCAAACATATTTTTATTGTGTAATTGTTAGTGCCTGGCTGTGCCACCTCACTAATATTAATAAAAATATTCATAGTCGAATCAAATTATTGTACAAATATCTTTTAGATAACTATCTAAAGCTTTATCTGTAACCGGTAAAACTGGCCCTTTGGATATGTTTTGTTTGTCGATAATGACGAGACATTGGCTAGATGTCGCTGTGTAAAAAAATTGTCCAGTAATATTTATTTATTTATTTATTTATTTATCTAAAAGTTGCCGCTGGTATTCTGTAATGAAAAATCACAGAATACCAGCGGCCTAGTGGTACAAGTACTACCAGGCTGTTCACGCTGAGTGGTGACCATTTTGAGATTTGATTTTGTAAAAGTGAAAGTCAAGAGTTATGAAAACAAATAAATATTTTCTATTCCATTCTAAACAAACTAACTAAACTTACTTGAAAGTCCTCCCCCAGCACCCAGAATATCCTCCTCATCTTGATGAGGAACTGGAAGACCTTGGCGTATCTCTGCACGGCCTCGTTGGACAGTATGACGTTGAGCGGCCAGCGCACGCGGTACGTGAGCGCCAGGCTGGACAGCACGTCCGCACTGGAGTGCTGGAAGCTGAGCGGCGGCTCCGTCATACTGAAGGAGAGGTTCTCGGAGAACTTGTGGACGTCTGGAAGATAAATTATGTTGGGATAAACAGGCGATTAACAATTTTTACGTTGAAATATTTGGTCAACACACACCACGACAGTTTTTATAGTAAAATAAAACAATGAATTATGCGAATCGGTACATACACATAAAGAAAAAGATTATACGAATTGTGAACACTTTTTTGAAGTCGGTAAAATTAATGTTAATAATAATATTGAACAAAAAAAAATAATAACGGCAGAAACCTATGTATTCACTTATTGTACTTATACACTATTTTATGTCACAATAAATGATTGATTGATAACAAAAAACAAACTATACTATGGGCAAAAAACCAATTAGGTAATAATTTTTTACACCTTAGACACCCGAGGCGAAGCAAAGGCGGGTCGCTTATCTTTATCTTTATGTATAAAAGAAAGCTGTGTTAGACGAAAAGCTAGTAGTAAACTACTTACGAGATATCGAAGACCCGAGCGCCTTATCCAAAATATTATGCAACGTCGAGTAATTCAATAACTCCTGAGGGTTCAAAGTCTTCGACAACTTCGCAAACAGATTGTGGCAAATACTTCTAGAAAACTCTCCGTCCATCAAAAAGAAATAATCCTTCAAACTCCTCAAATGCTCATACATATCCATATCCACTAGAAAATACATCAGTATCGAGTTATTGACCACTTCCAACTGATACGTTAGCGGTAGCAATACAGATCTTTGTAAGCAGGCTGTTAAGGTGGCTATACTATCGCATGACTTTTCAACTGTCTGACTTTCTTCCTCCGAGTTAAAAAGCGCCATATGTATATTAGAATTAGGTCGTTGTTTCACTCTTTCCATTATAACAGCTGGATGGGTATAACACGAGTTCAACATATCCAAATCCATCTTATTACCGAGACAGTTGTTAGTGAACGGTACGATTTCTTTCAAGCCAAAAGGATCGAACTCTTCAAGGGAATAAGAGCCATCTAGAATGTTGAATATAGAATGTTTGCTTTTCGGCCCTTTGATTTCAACGATATCGACAGATTTGACAGGTGATGTTTCGGGGCTAGAATGAGTGGTTTCCGAGTCGGCTGTGACGTCAACTATGAAGTTGAAGCCTTCTGAAGTGAGGTATTCTTTGTCGGTTTTCTTTTCAGTTTCTATGTCTTTGCTGCAGTCGCTTCTTGGGGTGAATATGTCGCTGCTTGCGCCGCCGTGCGGGACGTCGGCTGTTGTCGGGGTTTCCAAGTCCAGCTGAAATTACAATAATTAGGGTAAATAGAGGGTAGTCGAATTTGATTATTCAGTAAATTATGATTATTCAATAAATCATGATATCATGATCATAGTTGGTAGTTTAGAGACTGTTAATGCATAATGTGACTGTTAATGACTGTAGCTTTTATTTGCAATTTTTCAGAAGTTAAGTCACTGGAATCAAATCCCTAATGATGACAAATAAAAAAATTAAAATCTGTAAAACAGCTTAAGATACAAAGATAACTTACCCTAGGAAAGAGTTCGCCTGGTGTTACAGAACTACAAGGCGTCAATACATCGTACGTATCCATAGGTTTCAACTGCAACGTCAAACCGGACCGTTTATTCGTATCACGTTTCGGACTGCTCTCTATAGATCTTGTTTCCATCTCAGATTCCAGAACTTTCTTCCTATTCCGGACTGCTTCTTCTTGTGCGATTGTTATTGGTTCATTCGTATCACGTTTTGGACTACTCCGTAAAGATCTTGTTTCCATCTCAGATTCTAGAACTTTCTTCTTATTTTGGACGGCTTCTTCTTGCGCGACTGTTAATGGATCATTCGTTTCACGTTTTAGAATCTCTATAGGTTTTTCCATCTCAGATTCTAGAACTTTCTTCCTATTACGAACTGCTTCTTCTTGCGCGACTGTTACTGGTTCATTTTTAGATTGATACTCTATGGGTAGATTGTATTCAACGCCTAGAACCTTCTTTCTGTTTATTACAGCCTCTTTATTCGCATCAGTTTTCGGACCTGCTTTAGTTATTGTCTTTTGTTCTAGATAGTATTCCGCCCCTAAGACCTTTTTCTTGTTACGTCTGGCTTCGTCTAATGGCGTGAAAACGTTGTTTTCTTCGTCGTATGAATGTATGTTTATATCTGGTGTGTCAATTGATTTGTTATCAACTCCAAATTCATGGTTCATGACTTTTTGTTTGTTTATGTAGGCTTGGTTCTGTATTAGCTGGTATTGTTCATTATCGTGCACTGAATCTAAATCCGCTCCTATAACATGACTGGATGTTTTATGTTCGACTTTATTTGAATTTATTTCTTTTATTACATTTCCTTGTGAGTCTAATTCCTTTTTATTATCATATATATTTTTCTCTTCTACTGTTTTAGTTTCTTTAACGTTCGCCATTACTGCAGTTTCTGTGGACTGCAAAGAGTCTGTCATGACGTCTAATGATTCTAGAAACTCGTCTGAAATTACATCCGTATCTGGGTCGTCTTTAGGTTGACTTTCGATCGACATAGCCATGACCTCGCTCCTTTGATGTTCTAGTTCAAGTTTCTCCCGTTTGAGATTCCTTTCTTCAGTCGATAACAGTTCCATTCGACGCTGGTCTAATTGCAGCCTTCGTATCTTCCATTCTGTGTGCATTTGTTTCTTTTCAACCTCCATATTTAGTTTTGAATAGTACTCCATTATTTTGTTCCTGAAAATAATAAACAATTAATTACTAACAACTATTAACTGTACTACAACTATTAACTATAAAACTGAAGAGGTTGCATGTAATTTTTGAGTGGGATAGAATATTTACATAAGAGAAAAAGTTTAAAATAATTATATGTCAAAATACCGATAATCAAGTGTGTCTAATATAAAACCGCGCGACATTTAATACAAGCCTAGTCATTCAATTTAAAACCTTATTTTAACTAAAATTGAGAATACAAAATAATGTTAATAGAAATAAATTGTCCTGTATCCTTACTTCTCGTCGTCTTTAAGCTTGGAGTCGACCTCTTCAGTGGCCTTATCGCCGCGAGCCTCTAGCTCGAAGCGTTTCTTCTCCCGTTGCTTCGCTTGGAGCTTCGCTGCTTTTGCTTCGGCCATCGCCGCTTCTAGGACCCTGAGCGAATGTTGCTTTTCCGCTACTATAAGTTGTGCTAAGCGTTTACGTTCGGCTGAAAACATATTCCAATATTTAAAATTCTCATTGTTGAATTTCATTTTCAGAAAATTAAGGGAAGATGCAATGCAAAATTTCGGTTTTAGAGGGACTAATTAGAAACCATTCATTATGATTTTGTCAAATCAATAGAGATGTTATGGAAAATTTAGAAATGTTTGTTATAAACATGAAATCATGTTTTTTAGACAAGATTAAACACCGACTTAGTTGTTATTAACACATTGTTTTCATTGAATCACATATTTATAAAAGATTGCGAGACGAATAAAAAGTTACAAATAGCAAAAACTCACCAACAATCTTCTCCAAAGTCTCCGCTTGTTTCAACGTGGCCATTTCTGTGAAAGCCTTACGTTCAGCCTCTCGTTTCAGCAGTATCTGGGGACATTTATCATAATTATTATCATTTAACTCAGACTAGATCATCTGTACATCTTGTTGGAGGACGTTTGACGCTCCGTTTGCCGACCCGCAGTCCAATTCAAGAACTTAAGAAAAGAAACAATACTTTCTGACTGAGAAACTGGTATTATAGATATTAATACATTTTTATTCAATAATTTGGTAACAACAATAAGAAACATTGGTTATATGGTGGCGGACACCCCATCCCTAACCATGTAATGGTGATAAATAATAAGATAAGGATTCGTTTTTTACGAACAATAAAAAATACAAAATAATACTTCCTTAAAACCTAAAATGGGTTGCAATAACAGGTTCCATTTAGGGAGACACGTGTCCAGCAATGTTAAATGGTAAATAATATATAGTTTGACAATGTTGATAAGTCATTAATTATGATATAGTAACCTGATCAAATGTGACAAGTTCCCCGCTAACGAAGAGACATCGCGTCCTGTACACGTCCAGTAGTTGTTGTTGTCGCTCGAGCGCCTCGAAGCTGCTGCAACATCGCACGGTGGGGTGGTCCGACGATATCAGCTGGACGAGGGGGTCCTGAACAAATAAAAACTATAAATAACTAATAATGGATATAGCTTCCTAAGATGTACTTATTTCTCTACTGTATCTAGTTATAATTTACTTAATATTATTACTTTCTATTGATCAAATTGTGTCTGAAGTAAATGATTATTATTATCATTACTAAAGCAGTGAGACTAAGAAGAAGGGGTCCTGTGACCAATGTTTTCCACGTACTTTCTTCTTCAGAGCTGTGTAACTAAGTGGTAGCAAACTCAATAATATTATAGAAAGTATATCAGATAGCACCCTTAACACAAGCTTCGAGCTTATCACGGGGCTAGATGTTGCTTAGTGAATTGCCCATCAATATTTATATTTATTTATTTCATGAACATGGACTAAATGTTGCTGTATGAATATATTCATTTAATTTATACTTACATTAGGATTACACAACTTTAGCAATCTCAGGGACTTGCCACACAGTAGTATATACTTGACCAAAGTCCTCAGAAACTCTGGTATGGCAACACTCTGAGTTATATGAAACCCTTTATCCCAGTAGCGTTTCGAACGACAATTCACGTATTGGGGATCTTTGCGTATGAAGAACTCGTGGTAATTGTCTTGTAGTTCACCTTTGAAGATGAATCTTTCTATGAATCTGTTGATAAAGGAATGGATTAGTAATGTTAACTAGTTATAGAATTTGTTTCTTAAAATCGGTTCTTTCGTTTTGCGGCGAAAAACGGACAAGTAATCAAACACTTTCCATACTTACTTAATAATATTATAAAGCTAAAATGTGTGTGTGATTCCTGAGATTAGCGCGTACAAACAACCAACCAACCAACCAATCAAACAAACAAACAAACAAACTCTTCTTTATAATATTAGTATAGTATAGATAAGTAAAGTAATACATACTTGAAATAGACTTGACACACGGAAAATAGCGAGTTGAAAGTAGTCAGCGCGGTTTGTTGATGTGTGACGAGAGAGATCTCACTAAATAGATATGACATTAGTTCTGCACCGTTGATTGGTAGCGTTGATCGTGAATCTGAAATAATAAATCAAGTCAAATAATAAGGAAATTATATTAAAAACGTAAGCGAAGCCGGATTCAAAGCTAGTTTATAATAATGTGTACGATCTGTAGATATTTGTCCTGCTGTCTGGGTGTTTCATAATATAGGTAATATGAAAATAAAATTGCTGTTCGTTAGTCCCGCTAAAACTCGGGAAAGGATTTTGCTGGTTTTGGTCTTGAAATGTTCGTAGTAGTCCAGGGAAGATTTAAAATATGAGAAAACTACAGAAAGCGAGCGAAACCGCGCGGGGTCAACTAGTGTATGATAAAAATATTTATATGCTGTTATGTATGTTAAAATTCTATAAGGTGTATCGGATTATCTAGTGTCTATATTTCTGTGTAAGTTGTCCAGCAGCAATATATTATTACAACCAAATTAATGCTTACCAATATTAGTCATCCTAAAGATAGAGGCCATAGCTTCCATGACTTGCTTCAGCGGCTCAATATGGAATATCACTTCCAACAATGTCGGCATACAGTTCAGATTCTCAGAACTACTTGTGAAACAATCCTCGAATATTTCTGTGGCTTTCAAACGGAACTCTAAAAGGTAACGACGGATTGCATCTCTTGCGGCCTGGAAGAATCACAATAGTGGATTAGACAAGTAGATCTATTATTAGTTTATATCTTAAACCTAGCCCCGTAAGATACAAATTGTTAAATAGTATAATATAAATAATAAACTATAATGTTAAGAGCCGTGTTGGCTAAATGTGAGCACACTCTACTTTCATTCCGAAGGTCGTGGGTTCAAACCCCGCCGCTCACCTCTGTACTGTCCATACTAACTAGACGAGTAAAGAGAGCAACACGGTGGATCTTTCAAGGATTCTAGAAAGTTCTAGTTAGTTCTAAGATGAACATAGATGTATACGCACTTAAAGAATTGATTTATAAATGGCGTCCGCTCGCATGCGTTTATCGCTCACTCTCTATCGCTGTCTATACTTTTACCCTTGTTTTGCCAATCGTACCATACGTACCCGCCGCCATTTTCAAATCAATTTTCTATCTGCGCGGGTTATACATACCTCATAAACAAGTCCGTTGCTATGGAAATGATCCTCCAAACAGTGATTGAAGGAGAAGTCATAGAGTCGTTTGTAGTAAGTGCCGACGAGGCAGAGCGGCGCCACGTAGCCGCGCAGGTGGTGCCGCGATATGCCCTCCAGAACCAGGTTATCTCTCATGTAGAAACAGTTGTCCTCACTGCTGTATGGGAATGAGCTTGTTTCTATGCCAACTGGAAATAATTATCATTATTACAACCTAATAGTCCTTCTGCGACGCGACGCAATAGGTTGCGGGATCGATTACCTCATCGGGACAAAATGCAGAATGGCCTCTCCACAGACTTTGAGTTCGATCACACTTCTTACTGTGGTTTGATCTCATTTATTTTGTTCTGTTTAGCTCAAGTTTAACCTACCTTTAAGTTCATATTTTTAAGATTTCCAACATACCTTTGTTGACAAGGTACATAAATATGTTTGTTTACCGAAATGTAATTGTATCGTGCAAATAAATGCAATACTTAATGCTGAACGTACCCATATTTACGTATATGTTTATCAGTTGAACTTACTGGTCAAGTACATGAGATGCCTTATAAACTGCTTCTCAGAGATGACATTCAGGTCCGTCAAACAATCCTCGTGTGTCCGCCTCCACAGTCCCATCTCTCTGGTCGATGTAGCGATGATCTGCCTCTCGTTTGTGGGTGGCAGCTTACCTTTAACAAAGAGCGTAGAACATTAGTTAAATACCTACAAATCCGCCATTTTTAAAGAATGGTGTCTCCATATCACCTGGAGATTAGATAATTAAAATAAAAACATATTTATAAAGGACTTAAAATTACTTAATAGATGACTAATTACTTTTAGGTAATTAATCAGTTTCTTATTGGCTTTCTTTATAGCGGAATAATAGGTTTTTTTACGGACAAACTCTATACAAAAAATTTTAAAGCACAATTAATACCTTAAAATGAACTGAGGCCATTTTCATAGTACCAAACACCGCCTTCATGTTGAGTATATTTGTGTTGAAACATTGCATTTGTATAGAAAACACACAGTCGAAACGGAAAATAAATGATATAAAATGACTTACACACAATACTCCATATATCATCAGGTAGATCCTTATCAATCTGTGTGGCGAGTTCCCAAATGTCCACTGACTCGGAAAATTGCCTCTCTGATCTGAACATTTCTTGAATACCTGATGGTTTACTGCTTGCTAATGTTACCTGTGAAAAGATGTAATAAGGTTTTATTAAAAAACCTAGGAATATGAAAAAAGAGGCCCTTGTCCTGCAGTAAAACATATAACTATATATTATTTAAGATTTAAGAGTGTGCAAGTTTATATTATACATACAATATATGGATTGGATACATACATAGATAATTTATAGTCAGGGATCAGTAGTACATGCAAATCAAGTGATTACTAACATTGTCCGACAAATTTCGTGGTCCGTTATCCCGGTTTTACATCCTTGAATTTTTTAATCCTTGATATCTCTGTTAGCTACCACAATCGAGAGTTGGGTATAGGATATCTTTGGACGTCTCATCGAAACGAAGCTACTCACCAAAAATTAGCTTGTTAGTAATCACTTGATTTTCATGTACTACGGATCCCGGCCTATTATATAGATAAAGTAAAAGAACAACAGATGTGTAGAATTTGGTAATTATAAGCATAGACAAATAAACCTTATAAGGTAGTTTAGCCATAAGATTTATGCATGTCAATTTGCAAAATGTTTCAAATTAACAAAATTTTAATTTAATTGTAGCTATATGTAAAAATAATACTTAAAAATTAATTACCTTAGGAGGAGCCTGGTTCTGAGTACCAGGTATCACCAAATCTCTAGGTGCTGTCAATCGTGGGCAGTTAAACCAGGGACTCTCAGGGTATGGTGATGAATTAGTTGATGTCATGGATGCAAGAGATATGGGACTTGTAAATGTGTTTAAATCAGACCTTTGAGTCATCCCTGAGTTTTTTTTGTCAGCCATAGCTGGAAAGAAACATGCTTGTAAGGATTTTGCTGTATTTTTTTTTGTAACTTAAATAACTTTAACACAATCTACAAAATGGTAGTGAATTAAGACCTAATCACAGCAGTGGGAATGTAAAAGGAGTGATGATGATTTAAAATAGCATTTGAATCATCAATTTACTTACACAATTTTGAGTCAAAACTTTCTACTATATACTCTGTGTAAGTTGAAGATCTGTGTTTCTCAGATCTAGCCTCATTTCTAAATGCATATGGTAACTCAAACACATGTGAGGGATAATAAGAGTATGGCTGAGGCGAACCAAAGGGCTCTCTTGGAGGTTTCGGCAGCATTTTGTCAAGAACTCCAAAACTAAATGGTCTCTGAAACATAGGAAATAACATGTAAGCTCACTAAATTGTGGACTGGGAAGAAATTAAGGGTAGAGATTAAGTAGATTTTAGACATATTACCTGATATATCTGAGAAGAGACATCTTCCTTAACACTATTGCTCAGTTTGATTAGGAACTTCAGCACATTCTTCACATTTTCTTTACAGTCACCAAAATCTGTCTGCCGTAAAGTGCTTGTTATTTTCTTCAGATCTAAATTTCTTTTGTAATCTACTGTGTTCTTAGCATTTTGTTTAGACACAAAGCAATAAGACAATAAATCGATATAAGGATCTCCAGACCCAGAGTCTCTCTCTGATTTATGTAAAATTAGTTCATAAGAGCTAGACCTCATTTTAGAAGCAAGTTGCTTTTGAGTTATCCTGTTGTTAATACAGTACTTGGATGCTGTTCTCGTGCAGAGCTCACTAAGCAGCTCGTACACACCGGCTTCTTCAAATTCTACTGTCCTCAGTGAAGCCATGGTTGACAAGATTTTTCAGATTTCTCTAAACTTTTACGTAGACATATTTATCGTATAAATCGTATTTCAGTTCCCACAATACTTCACGCATTTTTATCCACTGAAAAGACTTGAGAATTTACAGTATTTCGTTGGGACTGAAAATATACTAGCAGGTAAATAAAATTAATAACTCAACTCAACCGCAACCCAACAACTGTAACGACCGTCTGTTCGGCCGATCAAATAAATTAACAAAATATAAACAAATTGTAAACATGTGAACAATAAAGTGAGTGATATGATTTGATTTGAAATTTTTTAAATCTTCTTCTTTACTTTTTGCTTCGAATGACATTACATGTCATTGTGTCATTAATGTTATGTGTCAAAGAAAATTAAAAATATAACCTCAAAATAAAAGTAGAATTTCCTAAAGAATTCATGTAAAATATTTTTCTCAAGTAATTTAGTGTTTTGAAGTTATCTCCGATTCAATAACTGTCTGTAAATAAAAATAATGAATCAATCAGAAGTGTCCAAATTGGTATCAAAGCTGCGCATTAGTGTGAAACCAAAACCTCGAAGACTTCGAAGTGAAAAGGGCTCTGAAGGAAGGATCGAAAAATTGCGTAAAACTGTTACAGGGCTCATTAAATATGAAAGAATAGAACTCAATTATCACAGAGCTGATGAAGCCCGACAGTATGCGGAAAGAGTGAGTTAACGCATATAAAATACCTACTAGCTATATTATTTTATGTAAATGTAAATTGATCCAAGTTTGTTACTTCTATAAATTCTATAATATTTACCTTATTTTAGTACTTTTCTTGCATTGGTGACTGCTTTAGATATAGTTTACATTGTCACGGGTTTTCTTTATTTTCAGCTTATTTCTGAAGCTATTCGCCATGGAGATTGCCACAAACCTACTATGGACATTGCTGACTACTGGCTACTTGAAAAGGAACTTGTGCACAAACTTTTTAAGGTTATTGTTCCAAGATATGAGAAGTCTAATATGTCATACACTAAAATGTATAAAGCACCGAAGCCTGCTTATGCACGAGTTTTGGAAAAATCTGTGTTAGAACTGAGAGGTAATCCATATCCAGATTTAGTCGCTCGACAACCCAATAATAAATATGCCCTGCATAATTTATTACTGGATGCAGCTAAGCAAGACTACAAACAAGCAAAAATAATTGAAATTTCAAAATCCATTGGGAAAACTGAAAAAGAAGTCAAAAAAGAAGTGGACCAGAGTAACCCCTAAATTGCTAGTATAATTTTATTAATTTGGTTTATGTAGTACCTATAAAATTAAGTGATAAATAGATAACTGTAGTATATTTTACTATTCAGTTTTATTAAAAATTCCCATACACAATACCTTAACTTATTATTTGTAAATAAATAAAAAAAATAAAAAGACGTTTATTTTGACATAAAACACACTAACAGTCCAAACACAAGGACAATAAAAAAAAACACAAAAATACTTTCATACCGTTGTAGGTACAATTATTTACACAAAATAAAAGCACAGCCTGTTCTATCTCGGCCATCTATCCGCAAACAATAGTGACCAATTCATTATGGGGATGATGCACATGAGGACTGGCAACTCTGGCCGGTACTTAGTGCGCGCGTATATAGCGGCTCGAACATACGCATACGCACGCATCCAGAGTGGGGGTCAAGGGTTATCAACCCGGCCGGCCGCAAGCTGCACGATCACAGCCTGTCGGCCGGTTTCACTGTAATAGGCCCCGACTCCCCCACCCACATACCTACCAACCCGCTGCACTCCGCCGATGTCCTAGACATAGTGCTTCACCAACGTATCCGCTGCCCGGTACAGGTCGAGGTACTGTATGACTTGGACACACAACACCTACCGATCCTCATCACCCTGGGACTGTCCGCGGACTTCACAGTCCCTAGACCACCTGGGGTGAGGACTAACTGGCCAGCGTTTGCGGGAGCACTAGAGTCATTGAACATCGGTCCCCTCTCTACACCCCAGGAGGTGGAACGCGAAGCCTCGGACTTGGCCTCCAAAATCATTGAGGCTAAGGAGGCAGCGTCCACCTCCACTCCCAAAAAATCCAACATTCGGGACGAGCTCCCGCCTCATCTGAAGCGAAAGCTAAGGATGAAACGGGAGCTACGTCAAGAATGGGCCCACTCCCGATGTCCTGCCCTAAAAACCCGCCTCAACTCCCTGTCCGCTGAGTTATCGGATGCTGTAAAGGCTTGGCGCGGGGAGACCTGGGAGAGTAAAATCGACCAGGCCTCTGAACGCGATACCAGCCTCTACGCCCTAAACCGAGCGCTCACGCGGGCCCCCCTTCCCACCTATCCTCTTCTGGACCCACAAGGGATCAGAAGATTTGCACCAGGCGACAGAGCCGAAATCCTGGCAAATCACCTGGAATGGCAATTCCAACCCCACCCAGTTCCAACAGACGCCCATCCCGACACTTTGTCCCATCACACCCTCGTGGAAAGGACCGTGTCCGAATTTCTGGCGGGCCCGACACCTCACCTAGGTGGTGATTATTTCATCTCACCTACTGAGGTGAGGAAGGCTGTCCTCCGCTTACCAAAGCGGAAGGCTCCAGGCCCTGACGGAATATCGAACATGGCCCTTGCCCAACTTCCCCACCGTGGTATCGTCACACTCACCCGACTCTTCAATGGAGTACTCCGCACAGGTCACTTTCCTGGCCTGTGGAAGAGCGGGAAAGTGATAGTTCTCCCCAAACCGGGCAAGGACAGACGATACCCGGCAAACTACCGCCCCATAACCCTGTTGTCCACGATAGCCAAGCTGTTCGAGCGACTGCTTCTACGCAGACTGGGTCCTACTATAGAACCCAGGCCCGAGCAATTTGGCTTCCGTGGCCAACACTCCACCACCCTTCAACTGACGCGTGTGCTGCATCACCTGGCAGCTGAGCACAACGCCCGGCGCCACACGGTCGCAGTTTTTCTCGATATCGAGAAGGCTTTCGACCGTGTCTGGCACCCGGGCGTGCTCTACAAGCTGCTGCTGAGTGACACACCGCCAGCACTTATCCGGATAGTGGCGTCATTCCTCAACGATCGACGGTTCTTCGTAGCCGTGGAAGACGCCACATCCACTCCCCGTCCCATTCTAGCTGGAGTACCGCAGGGTAGTTGCCTGTCGCCCGCACTCTACGCCCTCTATACCGATGACATCCCTACCCTCGAGGGACAATTAGTCCCAGGGGATAGGGATGTCACATTGGCGTTGTTTGCGGACGACAGCGCCTACTTTGCGAGCTCAATGAACCCCAACCACGCGGCCAAGAAGATGCAGCGTCTTCTTGACCGCCTCCCCCGATGGTTGGATGACTGGCGCATGGCAGTCAATGTTGGCAAGACTGCCGCCATGCTGGTATCCAACTGTCGCTCCCTTCCCCCTACCCCTCTCACCCTCCGGGGACAGAACGTGGCTTGGAGCCAGCACACCAGGTACCTGGGCGTGGAGATAGACCGGTCTTTGAGGATGCAGCCGCAGGCAGACCGCGCGATTAACCAATCGCGCGCAGCCATGGCGCAACTCAGACCGGTCCTACAGTCCAAGCTCCCGCTCAGGACCAAGGTGAGGATCTTCAAAACCTATATTCTGTCCCGCCTCCTCTACGCAGCCCCCTCATGGTACGCTCTTCTTTCTCGCACCAATAAAGACCGACTGCAGAAGGTGCAAAACATTGCCCTTCGGCAATGCACGGACGCGGGCCGTTACGTACGTAACGACGTAATAGCCCGCGACCTGCACATGCAGTCGGTCGAGGAATGTGTGGTGTTGGCGGCTCGGCGCATGTTCGACCGTGCCGACAACAGCCGCCACCCACACATTCAGTCCCTCGCCCCCCTACACGCCCGTCCCCCCGACCACAACAGGCCCTGGAGGCCACTTCCTAGGGACCTCCTAGGGCAACCTACAGAGTAGCCTACACACTTCAAGTCCCCTCTTCCCCACTACCCTTCTTTCTTCCTCTTTTTCTTTTACTCTTCCTCCCCTCTTTTATTATAGCCCTCCCTCACCCCTCTTTCCACTACTCCTATTCCCACCCCACCTGTATCCAACTAACAAATATGTATTCTCTTCTTCTTCTTCTCTCCTCTCCCCCTTATAAACTGTATTTTATTATTTAAAAAAAAAAAAGAAAAAGAAAGGAAAAGGAAAAAAAAAAAAAAAAAAAAAAAAACACATTCCTACACCTATTAACCTAAGAGCCCGTGATGGCCAGACCTTCCTTTAATTCACAAGCGTGAAAATTCTTTCATGTGTATGTCTAACATAGGTAAGAATAACCCCCAAACATGAAACCTGGATCGCGGTTCCTTTGGGAGATACCAACCTTTTACCTGTTATCTCCCAAAGGAACCGCGATCCAGGTTTCATGTTTGGGGGTTATTCTTACCTATGTTAGACATACACATGAAATAATTTTCACGCTTCAGAATTAAAGGAAGGTCTGGCCATCACAGGTTATTAGTCTATACTAAGAGCCCTGTCTGGCCAGACCTTCCTTTAATTCTGAAGCGTGAAAATTCTTTCATGTGTATGTCTAACATAGGTAAGAATAACCCCCAAACATGAAACCTGGATCGTGGTTCCTTTGGGAGATAACAGGTAAAAGGTTGGTATCTCCCAAAGTAACCGCGATCCAGGTTTCATGTTTGGGGGTTATTCTTACCTATGTTAGACATACACATGAAAGAATTTTCACGCTTGTGAATTAAAGGAAGGTCTGGCCATCACAGGCTCTTGGTCCATATATATAATTAAAAAAAAAAAAAAAAAAAAAAAAATACTACACCAGCGGCAACGCCCGCACCATCGCAAGACCCGGGGGTTGGAGCCCCCGGAGCTGAAGCCGGGGCAAAGAAGATATCTTCGAGGCCTCACCCTGCGCCCCCCACAGGGGGACAGAAGACAAGGATGGACATACGCACGCACTCAACTTCAAGCTGTGTGAGCGGAAGTTAATGTTCACTCAGAAGTGAGAAGTATTGGGCAGTCAGTCAATAGTCCCACGGAGTATCCGACACCCTTTTCTTTGTGCCACCATCCAAGTCCGATTTACCTACGTTCTGAGAATTCGTTTTACGCAGTGATAAAAAGAAATATCTCCTTTCTTAAATGGAAGCCGGATCTAGTGGTGGGATCAAATTAAACTATCTATAGTGGGGTTGCCATTGCCAACATTATAAGATCAAGCTGTCTAAAAACTGGAATGCTTTTGGAATAACTTCAATCAAAACTGTCATTGTCATAACGATAAAAATAAACAGTGGTTGTTTTTGTTGGACGGAAAATGGAACTCTATTGGTAAAGCGTAAGAACTACAGCGGCATATCGTTTTCATAAAATTTTGCTATCGCTATTGAGCACGAGATAAAATAACTACCTATATACCTAATAGCAGATTAAACTATCTCTAATACCTCTGGTAACTCTGCTTATTCAGTAAATAGGCGGGCTCGCAGTTAGTTTATACGTTGTTTATAACATACCTTCAATCAGTGTAACTCAGTGTAATCAGTGTAACTCTTATAAAGTAGAAATGTCTAAAATAGTGGTGATTGGTTCATGCAGTGTTGATTTTACAACGTAAGTACCTAAGTATAGGTATTACCTACAATCGGCACCTACCTACACATTTAATAGTACCTATACCTATTTACCCAATAGGTACTTACGTAGGATTATAATGTAAAAGGTACAGGTAACTAGGTAGGTAGGTACCTAGTTAGTTAAGATCCAATTTAATATAATTTAATCTTAGTTTTAGGTTGGTAGATAGGTAACTACCTAGGTAGGTATGTACCTAGGTATCTAATGATTAATTAATGACCAGATTTTTATTTAGTAAGTAGAACAAAATATAGAATAGGTAGGTATTTATTGCATAACTAGCAGTTGTTAATGGTCTTATTCTAATCAAAATAGTATCAAACAGATATCATGCTATGGCATCTTATTTATAACCTACCGCAAGTATGGATAATACCTAATTACCCCTATAACTTGTAGTAAACTTGCTACAGATATACAAGTATACAACCTACACTTTAAGCAGAAACTAGATAGATTTCTAAGGTTCGATTAAAAAAAAATTATAGCGTGTAGGTATTATTTACCTTAGCCCTAATTTCACCAAGCTCTGTTTGTTAGCAAAACATCCATAAAGTAATTAACAGTCCTTAAATATACGTAAACTGACAGTGATTAAAATCTAAGGTGATTAAACACGACGGGATGTTAAATTAACAAACAGTGAGTGGTACACTAATCTGTGGTCAATTGGTTTTCTCTCAACTTTTAAAAGAAGAAGAAAAAAAAGTCTCGTAACTTTTAAAGCAAGGTGTGTTCAAATTGGTTAGGTACAATGATTTTATATAGTATAGATTTGTTACAAGCACGCGCATTGTAAAGACTCAAATAAAACCCAATTGTAACTTTTAGTTGTCAGTCTGCGTCGAGCGCAATCACGAGCTTGACATGCCGTAGGTTATTGTGTCCTTGCTAAAACAAATTAAAAATGCCATCGTGTGTGTTTCGGAAGTGTACCAATTACGATGCTAAAGTAAACAAAACACAAGGAATCTCGTATCACATGCGAGTATGCAAAGATACTTAGATTATTTATTTTTCCAAATAATTATAATAATTGAGGCCCGGACATAGATTAGTTAGTGTAGATGCGAATATTGATGGCGATGTAAATTCGATGTAAATGTAAATTCTGATCGAACATTCAACACATCAGGTACTTATCTATTTTTAATCATCGCGTATATTTGATTAGAACCATAATTCATAAATACACAAATATTAGTCTCCATTCCGCATATAAAAATAACCCCGAATTAAAAAAACTTTTAAAGAGACAGAAAAGAAATAAATTAAATCTTTTTGAAGGTATTTAGAAAGTGTATTTTACTAATTTATCATTAATTATTTCAATTTCAATAAATAGGATTTACTTTTGTAAGGTGTTTTATTTCTTACCTATTACTATACATATCACTCAAGTGTCCACTCTACGAATATAAATGTTACTCTATGAACTAGTAAACATTTGACATCTTATGTCAGTTTTGGATTCGCGGAACAGATTTCAAACTGCAATTACATGAAGATAACATAACTATACTGTATAAAATCATTGGTTAGGTATAGGTACCTCAATGACACACTGTGCACCGAATTTTTTTATATCGTCAAGGGTGAAACTATGATCACAGTTTTATCGAGTTATTTTCAGATATGCAGCCAGACTTCCTACTCCCGGCGAAACACTTCATGGAACGAAATTCGTTACAAGTTACGGTGGAAAAGGTGCTAATCAATGTGTTGCTGCAGCTAAATTGGGTGGAAATACATTAATGATTTGCAGGGTATCTACTTTTTTGTGATTTGATTTACTTGCACTTTTTATTACCTACTAATGAATGCGTGTGCTAGTTTGGAATCTTATTCATTTATTTATATGTATAAAGTAGGTATAAGACTTTATAAGTATAAAGTATAAGATTTAAAAAAAAGATATAATAAGTACTACTTATGTAATAAAGATACAGTATCCTTTAATTTATTACAGGTTGGGGATGACCAATGGGGTAATCAATACAAAAATCACTTGAAAGAATTAGGGGTCGATGTGACACAAGTCCGAATAACAGCAAATGTTACAACAGGGATAGCCCAAATAAGTGTTGCAGAAAATGGCGAAAATCAAATTGTTATTGTACCCGGAGCGAATGGTCATCTCAGTAAAGTAGATGTAGAAAATAGTTCTGAATTTATACAAAATGCTGATGTACTGATTGGACAACTAGAAACACCCTTTGACACGACATACGAAGCCTTTAAACTGAGTAAAGGGGTTTGTAAATTTATTACATAAAACGTGTCATAACGCGTGTAAGCCTTTCTATGAGATTTTATGCAAGGTTTTTTTGCAGATTAATTTGTTGAATGCGGCACCAGCTAGAAAAGATATTGCAAAAATTTTACCGTACTGCACGATACTCTGTGTCAATGAGCCTGAAGCTTCTCTTCTTATCGATGAAGACGTCACTCTTTCGTAATAATTGTTTATTCTATATACTCACACAACTATCTACCTACATACCTATCCCAACACAAGTTTAATGATTTTGTGAATAGTTGTTGAATAACTGATAGCATTAAAATAAGTGGATGCTTTAAATGGGCATTAAAGCATGTAAATGCGACTTTGTTATTTATACCTAACTAATCTATCGTATTCTCATTTTTTTTTGTTTAAAAATAGGGTAGCCAATATTTAATCAATTTAAGAATATGATGTCAAAAAAGATAGATGAGTTATATAAATAAAAGCATAGAATTTGTCTGTGATATAAGTAGGTATATACGTTACCAAATACCTACTCAATATATTTTTCAGCAATGCAGCGGTAGCTCTGAAGAAATTAATAGCGTATGGATGTCAGATCGTGATTATTACATTGGGTTCTGATGGTGCTGTTTATTTGACAATGAATATGAAAAAACCTATTCATGTTTTCTGTGAAAAAGTTGCAGCGGTTGATACTACGGTAAGCAGTACCTAAGCCAGAAAAATTTCATATCTAGGTTATGAAAGAAACATCTTGGTAGGTTGGTAGGTACATTATTTACAAGTTAAAAAAATTTAAAAAAAACTCACTTCTTCATTCCTTAAACTGCTAGACCTATTTTTATCAACCAGAGCTATAAACATTTTTGACAACTTCACTTTTCTAACAAAAGCGCTATCAACCATGTTTATGGACAGAAATCTTTGAAACCGATAATCGACGATGAGTATGTATCAATATCTCATACTTAATTAAATTTTATCGATATTTTTTTTATTTCATCAATCGATGCATTTTGTCATGCTCACACTCTAATTTCGACTTAAAAAAAACTGTAAAAATTTCATTGATTTTGAGATGATGAAGTATCAATATCTCCTATATTGATACTTCGATATGTCGTTAATATAAAAAACCTATCATCTACCTATGTTTATTTGAAAGATGTTCATTATTATGATAAATATTTCCAGGGTGCGGGTGATGCATTTGTCGGAGCTTTAGCAACATTTTTGGTTAACAAAAAGGATTACCCACTACATCAAATAATTGGGGCTGCCTGCAAGATCGCTACTATCTCTGTCACTTTAGAAGGCACTCAAACTAGTTATCCTAATAATTACGATCCCTTCATTAAGGAATACGAATATATTGAGTTATAATTAATGTTACAAGGTCACAGTACCTACTAGTATCTAACCGATTTCTACTTGAATGAGAAATACCTAAGTACCTAATATTCTGGTAGGTACCTAGTAGGTACATACGTTTATAAGTGATAAGGTACATTATTATTTAAACCTTTTTTAAATCCAGCTGTTTTATTTCTTCGTTCCTACGTTTCCGATTAAAGAATAGTGAAGAAGATAAACACATAAATTAAACATTTAATTGGTGGAGAGCACAATTTTTTGGTATTTTTAAACTTTAGGAAACTTATATGGACTTCGTCGTTCTCGAGCTATAGTAAAATTACAACAAAATAGTTGTATTGATTTACATACATATACTTACCTACATAGGTATTTAAAGGTCCGACCGTAATACCTGGAGGTCATTTAAGGGAGGCTTATGTCCAGCTGTGGACGTCCGATGGCTGAAATGATGATGATATAGGTAAGTACCTATATAAAATATATATATATATATATAGCCGATTCTCAGACCTACTGAAAACGCATAATTTTTTTTATAAAAATTGTGAAAAGGCTTTACGGAGGATTACGGTAATTAGCAATGTGACACGTAAATTTTATAGTAGATAAGAAAATTGTGGACCCTGATTGGGTAGGTTAGGTACTTATATCATTATTATGTTATTATCATTGTATTTTAAAAACATTTCGCTCTAATGACTCTGTAGTGTTTCCGGGAGAACATTAACTATGTCGCTTCTATTTACCTAACGTGTGTAAGTCGCATTGAGATTGCAACTCGATAGATAACTATGTAAAAGCGCAAAAAGTGAATGATACTGTATTATATTCCGTCAAACGCTCGAGTTTTAGGGTTTAATTACGATAAATTAAATTTATAGAAGAGGTAACTTTTTTTATCTGTGGGCAGGTATGTGTGTAGGTTACTAGGTAATTTGAAAAGAAATATTTACTAGCATTGCATTATTCTAATTTTGAAACCTATTATGCCAGGAATTTGTTTTTAAATAAAACACACTTGTTATTTTATAGTTTTTATAAGGCAACACTAAGTGATTTCGATTCAATCTATGTAGGTACTTAACTAAAATGTGTAATCCTTAATAGAACTTAGTACATAAGATAATTTTATACTAAATTAAAACTATATTAGATGTGATATAAAAAAAAATTGAGAATAGGACATTATTGTTACAATCATTCAATTATCACCTAATGTTCAGTGGCAACACTGATATAATTTTTTTTCCTAAAATGTCAAATATCCTGATTCTTCTTCTTCTTAAAGTAGCTAAAGATCCCATCCTTCAACTTTACTGGTTATAGTCACTCTTGAGATGAATATCAAGCACAATATTTTTCCAATTTATAGCTATAATGCAATTCTCCCAAGCAACATAAAAATCCTGTGTTACATAGGTAAAATACAGAGATAAAAGTATTATAACAACATTATTTTGGTTATAAGTAATTATAATTACAATAAAATCTGTCATAAATAAATACATCAATGCATTACATAAGGGTTGGTCAAGTCACTTTCCTCCACAATTTCCAGAAGGACCCGCAAATCTTCTAAACTAGTAATATGTTGGGGAGCTCCTAATAACTGAACTGATTTTCCAAATAAAGAAATACTGTACTTCATATCCTTTGGACATATAACAGATTTCAAACATGCACCATCAGCAGACTTCTTGAAAATAATTTGTGTAACTTCAGATTTACATGATGAATTTTTGTTATCTGAATTTGTATTGGAATTTTCATCTGTTTGATTTGTTTCTGTGACTGATGAATCTGTTTTTACATCTTTTTTCTCACCTTCCTCTAAGGCTTTATCTTCTGATACCAAGTCATCTTTATGTTCTGGCTTCACAAGTATTGACGGACTTGCTGGGTTTTCATCAAGACTTGCCACATCTATTTTGGCATCTTCTTCTGGTTCAGTAGTTGGCTGGCTTGCATCTACTTCCATTGGGACTGGGTCTGATGGAGTAGTATTACCCAAGAGCATGGCTTCAACATCACTAGATTCTAAATTAACAGAATTAGGAGGATTTGTTTTAATTGGACTTTCTTTAGAGTTTTCATTTAATATATCTAAAATTGAGGGAAACTCATCATTTTTACTGTCTTCTTCGATATTATTGCTATTTTTTGTCTTCTCATTATACATTAGATCCTCTAACTCTGCCGCTATTTTATCATAAATTTTATCATCTTTTGGTTCACCATTTTTTGGAAAATAATCAATGCACCAATCCTTCCCAGGAAGAATGCTCTTATTGATGTCAGTCACAAGTTCCTGCAAAGATACTTTACTTTGGTTTACATTTAAACATGTTTTCGGGTTATCAAATACTACTCCATAATATTTAACTTTGGATTTAATAGGTGTTTGTGTTGTCTGTTTAGTAGCATATTGAGACTTGGTGGTCCTTTCAGATTTCTTCAGCCTGTTGTTTTCTTTTAGCACATTGCTAGATAAAGTAGGTGATTCTGGTTTTGCTTTCCTTGGTCCTAGCAATTTCTGAGCTGGGTGCAGATTGTAAGCTTGTCTGTGGATATCAACCATACCATTTTCCTTGGCTTTTAACCTAGAGCTTGTCGTTACGACGTTGGTATGCTTAGATTTGGGTTTTGAGGTGCTCTCATATTGTATTTTAACTTTAGTAAACTTGCCTAGTATTTTGGCAAAGTCCATTGGGGTAACAACAACTGAACAATCTTGACATTTTGATTCTTTATATTTACGCTCCAGATTCTTAGGTAATTTTATCGTTTTTAGTTTTCGATTTTCACGTGTTTTAGTTGGAATCATGTTGAACTGTACTCCTTCATAAAAAATAGTTTACGAGAGATATGTACACAGATCGTGGTCACATTTCCCGCGCAGGGCGTTCTGCTAAAACTGTACATGAAATGCTTTCACAATAACGTTTATAACATTGCCAAATATTTATATGTTTTGTGTGAAACACGCTGCAGAGAAAATTAATTAATATTTGTTTAAAAAACGAGAATATTTACGCAGAACTCTACGTAACACAATCAAATTCAACGCAAATATGGCGTCTGTCTTCTACTTCTAGGGTTGGGCTACTTATGTCAAAGTTATCGATAAAATAAATCATTGCATGTCAATGTCATTTAGGACAAATGATTCAAATATGTATTACTCTTCACGCATTATTATATTATTTAATCTCTTTATTTACGCATTGCTGAAAAAAATGACTTAATTTTGGTTTAACTCACAGTTATCTACTGATTGTGTATACCACTACTTTATTACAGTTTATAAGTACCTATGTAAACTTGTTTTTGTTGTTAAAGTTCAAAAGTTTTTATTCACATAAAACATTACAGTTTTTATAAACAATGCGTCTTATGCTAAATAATATTTTAATATTGTAATTGTATTGTAACAACTGTTCTTGCTAAATTTAAATATTTGTTCTTTAACATGACATGTTTAGTCTATACTATAAAATGTACGAATCAACACTTGAATTAAGAGATTCAAAGCTAAACGGACAAACCAATAATTGTAAAAACCAGTTTAAGCATTAGTTTATACATAAGTTTATTTTTGTAATAATAATAAATAAAAAAAAGAAAATTACAGTAATAAAAATCTGTTTAGTTTAGTACAACATTATGTCGATGCCTGTTAACCTTTTTTTACGAAAGTTGAATTTATCAATATTATCATTTATAGTTTTCAGAGTATTGAATGTTACCAAGTCGTATAATAAACCTGAAATTCCAAATATGAACATATCTCTTAAAAAAATTCGGTGTTTGTTTAACCTTGCATAAGACGGAACCCTAAGTCTATAGAAATCAATATTTGTATCTTTTAATGGGAGGATTTTACATTGGAAAACTAATTATGATCTTAGGTTACTTAGATTAATGTAAAGTTATTATTTATTAAACGTTATTATGTTACTTATGTAACGACGATTAAATTATTCAAAATATAGAAACTATCAAAATATTTAAAATAATTATTAACAGCTTATTGCATGTTATCGACTAAGTAAAATCGCCTAGGAACTTCACTATAATTCAAATAGAGCCATCGATTGTATGCACTATGAAACGCCGCCCCACCTCCCCGCGTCCCACGCAGACGCAGACGCTATCAACCATTTATTAGCGTCACCTTTTCTTTCTATCCATAGACTATAAAGACCGAACATATTTTATTTTATTTATTAGAAATATATGATCGAACTCTATGATTACAGTCAATTAATGCGATATACAATAAGCTTAACTTGGTAGAATAATTAGCAGTTAGGGGGTATAACTAGTAATAACTGTATCTAAAAACATTATTTATTATTCTTTGTTAAAAATGCCTTAAAATACGAAGTGGTATGTCTGTAAATAAATGAACGAATCAATGACCATACGTCGCTCGGTCACAGTCACTCACACTAACGTAGTGATTATAATTATTTTTATTCTTTGATTCACGTAGTGAATACATTAGTTTGACCACAGATAATCTTTAACTCACACAAGTATAAATAAAACAAAATGGCTGCTCGCCTTGTCGCCGTGATTATATTCTCTTTGTTGTCGCCGTCCGCCGTACGATACTAATCTGATAATACATACCAAATGCTACATATTTATTTTCTATATTATTGAAGGCTTGATTGAAAATTACATTATAATGTGTTTCTTGTAATCCCTATTTTGCATATGTATATTCAGTACAGTATTTCTGAATAACTTTTGTTGCTGATCGTCTTCCTTCAGTACCTAAAATGTCTTGGCCTGGAGCTAATCCAGCCACCACATGGAACCAAGCAGGGATTGCGATGCCAGATATGAGCTCTGGATCTTATACTCCCGAGCAATGGGCAATGATGCAGCAGCAAAATTGGCAACAGTGGTCTCAGTGGCAACATCAATATTCTCAATGGCAGACTCATTATGGAGACAAGGTGGATACGTAGCAAGCTCATAAATTATAAAGTATTATTTTATTGTGTTAAAGGCACTTCTAACATGAAAAAAATTGCTTTCGTTACAGTATACGCAACAACTACACACTGTTCAAGGTATGGGTGGAGTTCCTCCTCCACCACCTACAGCCGTAGCGCCGCCTCCTCCACCTGATAAACCTCCACCGCCTCCCCCTCATGAAAATAACCAACCTCTTTTCAACAATAAGGACAATACTGCCCAACCTTCCAACCAATCAGCTACACAGCCTCGAAGCAATGCAAACTACAATGTAAACGCTGGTACAGGTAACAATCAAAAATCTTATAGTGCAGATCCTCAGCCTGCTGTCAACACCGATGCCTTGAATAAACTTGCAGAAGAGGAGAGGCTTTTTGACATTCAATTTCAGAAATGGGAAGAGGAGATCGATAAATGGCGCCAAGAAAATGCCAATCATCCAGATAAGCAGGCATATAAGGACTATGAGGCCAAATTTGAAGCTTGCAGAAAGCAGCTCCTCGAGCGTCGTCAACAAATGAAGATGAAGCGAGCCAATCTCCTCAACTCAACTTCGGCTAATAGCACAGGTAATACTCTAGTTACTACAACAATACCTACAAGTTCTAATCAAAATTCATACAGTCGTCATCCTCAAACACAAAACACTTTAAATAATAGCTATGAAAGGCAGTACACTCATGCCCAGAGTTCTCAGCAACAAAAACATTCACAAAACAATTCTTATGAGAGGCAATATGAAAACAGGAATAACAAAAACATAGAACCTCAGGATAGATATGAATCCTATGACCGAGAACTAGATGAGCAGCAGTATGCTGAAGATGTAAATATTTCCCCCAAAAGAAGTCAAACGGATAGTTCAACTTTCCTGCAATCTTCATCTAGTAGTAAAGGCATTCCAGGGCTTGATTTAGTGACAGAATCTACAGCCAAGAAAAATTTGGATGTTATTGATTTATCTGAAGAACAATTTGACAAACCATCTAAAGTTCCTGATTACTCCACTATATCTATGGGTATAAATACCATACTTGGTGATGAAAAAATAATGAATATTCTTTCTATGGTCCAGGGAATTAATCCTAATCAGGCGGGACCTAATGTTTCCCAATCAAATACTCAGGGAAACAAAAGTCAGAATTTTAACCAACCTCAACAACATGGCAACAATGTGTCAATCAACAGTGGTTTTGGGGGACAAGGTCCTCATGATCATATGCCTGGTGGGATTAGGCCAGGTATTCCTCAGGGAGGTCAGAACAGACAGGGTGGCCCAGGGATGCAAGTTAGGCCTAATTTTAATCAAAGTGGACCTGCCTATATGCAGAATGGACCTGGAATGAATCAAGGTGGAGCTGGCATGAATCAAGGAAGATCTGGCAATAATCAAGGTGGACCTGGAATGTATCAGGGTGGACCTGGAATGCAACAAGGAGGACCTGGCTCTAATCAAGGTCGACCTGGAATGCAACAAGGTGGACCTGGCACAAATCAAGGTCCGAGACCTAATGGACTTGGAATAAGGTCTAATAGGCCTGTTGGCCCTGCTATGCAACAAGGACAGAATATGCAGCATGGTGGGCCTAATATGGGACCAGGAGGACCTAATATGAGACAAGCTGGGCCTCATATGGGACAAGGTGGACCTAATATAAGACAAGCTGGGCCTAATATGGGACAAGGTGGACCTAATATGAGACAAGCTGGGCCTAATATGGGACAGGCAACACCAAATATGCAGGGAAGGCTTAATATGCAGCATGGAGGTACAAATATACAACAAGGTGGTGTAAATATGCAAGGAGGACCCAATATGCAGACAGGTCATAACATGCAACAACCTCCACCACTCATGGCGCAAAGAGTGCCTGTGCCCATGCAACTGAATAATGGTCCTGGAAGACAGCCATTGCAAGATGCATCTTCACAGCAGAATGCTGATACCTATCCTCCTCCAAATATCCCATCACAGCCACCACAACCTAAATGGAGAGAAGACCCTTTGTTTACTCCATCTATTGTTGTTGAATATGAACACAAGTCTCTAAGATTAAAAGGTAAATTATTTGTTTATTGCCGCATCCACATTCTGGGGCTGGAGTGAAACAAATTTACTTTAAATCCTTCAAAATAGCAAATCAGGATCAGCAGTTGAAACTTTAGAGCAATTGATTCACAAATAATTTTGGAATTGGGAAGTTAATTTTGGTTGGCAACCTTTTAGCAGACAAGGGAGCTCCGTTGTATGAGAAGGCGGTGTTTGATGCTGCTGCAATCAAAATTGTTACGCCTCATAGCTATACTATACATATAGTTGCAGTACTGACGGTCGGATGCGACTAGGGACAAAACAACTGATTTTATGTATAATCCAAAATATAATCCAAACTAAATATGAGAACGCTAAAAACTTTTTTTTATAGTCTAGATCTACTATCTAGTACTCTCTAGCTACACTCTAGCTTGATGAACATTAGGTCTAAGGTTTTAAACAAAAAATCAGATTGAGACAGGTATTACTTGTGTATGAAAGGATAATATTCTAAATACCGTAATAAGGTACTTATTCCATAAAGGGTTGGATCCATGGGTTGCCGACCGTTACTTTAGTAAATCAGAATAACTGGAGTACACAATGACTGCTGTATCGATAAATTATAATTTAAATTCACTATGTTATTTGATGAACTATAATAGCCCAAAAATCCAAATTTTACCATGATCTAAAACAATCTTAAACAAATCTACATCTTGTATATCTCTGGCTCTAGGGTGTGGAAAAGTATTATTTTACTTAGAATAGTTAACTTGAGTTTGTTATTATAGATTCTTTAGCATTAGTTAAACAATAACTACTTGCTTGAATCTATAATGGTGATTATTATTATTATATTTGAACTGTAAAATATTTAACTTGTTATTTTATTTTTCAGCTCGTGACTTCATTGAACCAGTTCATACTTTTGATTACAATCATATCTCTAAAGAGGATGAGTACAAAAAGAAAGATTTTGAATATGAAGCTGATGAAATATTTACAAGAAAACCAAGAAAGTCTGAAAGAGATTATGGAGAGGACCGGCTTAGGGATCAAGGAAATAGAGATATTTACACAAGGGATTATGAAAGAAAAGGCTTGAGAGACGATTTTAGAGATATGCCTAGAGATATAAGAGAAATTAGAGGTGAACCTAGAACAAGGGACATCCGAGAACCCAGAGATCTCATTGAGCCAAGAGATTTTAGAGACGACGATAGATTTTCCCGTGATAGATTAAGAGACCGAAATAACCTTGATGTTTATAATGAAGATAGGTATGAAGAAAGAAGACGAGACGAACTCGACCGTCACGGCAATAAACGTATTGTAAATGAAGACATGAGAGACAGAGATAGAAGAGGTAGAAGAGATGATAGTAGAGATGGTCGCAGAGAGGATTACAGAGATGTAAGAAGAGAGGACGGGAGAAAGGAGACTGGAAGAAGGGAGGAATACAGAGATGGAAGGAAAAATGATAGGACAAGTACCAGTAGAGACACAGAGACCCGTAAACGAGGCAATAGTCGCGAAAGCGAAACTAGTAATAATTCTAAAAAAGCCAAGAATGTAAAGGATGTGCCACTCAATAAGCCTCTTGTGATGATTGACGATCTGCTAGAACCACCTGGAAGGGAAATGAGGCCTGAGAAAATTGTTATTATACTCAGAGGTAAGTAATTTCGTCATTTATATCTACTTTTATTGTAAAACAGAATTTTATAAATAAAGTGTAATCTCTTAATATTGTGTATTATTTTTCAGGTATACCAGGAAGCGGGAAATCGTATTTAGCTAAACTCATAAGAGATAGGGAGGCTGAGCACGGCGGTACTGCTAGAATATTGTCTATTGACGACTATTTCATGCAGGAAGGGGAAATTGAAGAAACCGACCCATTGACAGGCAAAACTGTTAGTTATATTTCTTGATCATAAACTAAACGTGGCGTAGCGGGCGAAGGTCCGACTGCGACTGATTAGTTGTGGGTTTGATTCGCGTCCCGGGTACAGGTTTTATGATCTGCAGCTAGTGGTTATTGTTCTGGGTTTTTTGTCACCCTCAAAATGAATTAAAATTTTAATGAGTTTAAAACATTCATTAATAATTTAATTATTGATTCATGCCATAGGGATACGATACGGGAACGTCTTTGCTTTATACCTACTATGTAATTATTTTGAAAATTTTGACTCATAATACCATTTCTCGCTTTTTAGATTAAAAAACCCTCTTTGAAATATGAATACGACGAGTCTTCAGAGGAGACATACACAAGCTCGTTAAAAAGAGCTTTCAAAAGGACAATCACGGATGGTTACTTCCCGTTTCTTATTTATGACGCCCCCAATCCCACATTACAAAGCTACGCTGATATTTGGAACTTTGCGAGACAGAATGGTTTCCAAGTAAGTAAACTTTTAAAATTCTAAAAATAGGCTTCTGCGATTTTGTAGCGCATCCGGTATGGGTATGTTTGCGGAGTCTGCTTAGTAAAATAAAAGGAAGTACTAACAGTATCCCGAAAGCAATTAGCTCTAAATAACAGTATCCCGAAACCAATTAGTAGAAGACCATCAATAAGTTAATATGCCTTACACATTCAATGCCAAAGCTCACCCCGCCACACCGGCGAATAAATAAAAAAAATCTGCAAAAGTGTCTGGTTGTGTGAATTGTCCATCAATATTTATTACTAGATGAAAACCCGGCTTCGCTCGGGTGAAATAACGAAATTCTCTAAAATCCGAATCTTGTGGATATATGATTATGTTCTCGACTCAAAATCAACATTTTTTTATGTTTTGTAATTCATATAGAAATGATAAATAAAAAAAACTGGATGTTGTGTGAATTGTCCATCAATATTTATTATCATTAATGATGTAACATTCTCCCTACAGGTATACATATGTACCATGGAACTGGACGTGAAAGCATGTTTCAAACGTCAAATCCACAACCGCAAGCTGGAGGACATAGAGGTGGTAGCGTCCCGTTTCTTCCCGACGCCGGCGCACCACATCCAGCTGGAGCCGACGGCGCTGCTGCAGAGCGCGGCCATACAGGACGTCACCATGGAGGACGTGCAGGACGCGCTGCAGGAACAACCGGAGGCACAGGACGAGGTGAGGCATGGCGCTGGTTGCGGGTTCGATTCCCCCCTCGGAACAAAAATTGAAAGAAATGCAGATATTTGATCTGGGTGTCTGGGTGTTTAATAAAAAATATCTATTTATGTATGTATATTACTTATATGTATTAAGTACTTATATCAGAAATCTAGCACCCGTAATGCGATAATGCAAGCTTCGAGCTTACCACGGGGCTAGATGTTGCTGTGTGAATATTTATTTATACATGAACATTTATGCTATTGCACACGTAAGGAGTGGCTTATAATGATGTTTTGTTAACCCATGATCGTTATCTCAGGAAGTTAGTAGTCAGTTATGTTATATTGTTTATGGGTATTATTCAGGCACGATAATCTTGTTGACTTTTGTACTTTTTAAAAAGTTAGGGAAAACAGTCAAATTAAACAATTCTGTCCCTTATCACTTAATTATACTGTCGAGTTTATTGATTGTCCTGTCGAATGTCGCAGTTATAATCAGAATAGTAATAAATAAGTTAGATTACATATACAATTTATTATTTTAAACAATTCCCTTTAATATTGGCTAGGTTAGGGCTAATAATATTTCTTCCAGCATTGTAACTGATTCGTAAGGTGCTGATTCATCACAGGTTGAAAGCGTTTTTACATCGAAGTGGGAGAAAATGGACGACGCAAACAAACTAGGTGGGTTTCCTGGTTTTAACATTATAAAGATTGTATCATAAGTGCTCTTGACGTTGAATAGTATTTCTATTTATTCATATTTCTAAGATTTTATTTATTGCACAGTGATTGCAAATAAACTTTTGTATTTGTATTTGTGTATCGACAATCTTTTAACGTGTCGCGTATCTTTTAACGTTTTGCGTTTTTAGTTATAAGTTAATGTGATTTTGACGAAATTACTTTTAAGTATTACTTTTAACGTAACGGTTTTTTTCAACATTTATGATGGGAGGATGTTATTTCTGTTTTCCCTGTCGTAAATATTAAAAATACCAAGTTTCGTCGTAAACTATATGTTGTGGAATTTAGTAATTATTGTATTGGTGCGTTGTTACAGCGCGGCTCGACGGCACCAGCAAGCCGCTTCGACCTTCGCAATTCTCCATGGAAGAGTTCCTGCAACTAGACGACTGGACTCCGAATACAGCTAAACCAGGGAAGAAAACTGTGAGTATACATTCTTTCTACAAATACAGCTTGTGTTACTCTTAGTTTTATCGCCCGTTATATTTTAAGTTGAAATTTGAACGTAATTTTTAGTGTAACCTTTCGGCGTATTTTACCGTCGTTTTATTTTTTCTCGCATGGAATTGAATTCGATATTTTTATGAATTCTCATCCGAGCAAACGCGAGGTAATTGTTGCACAAAATTGATTATTTTCTTCGCTAAACGAATGCGTAAAATTGACTTTATTTTGAAAAAACAACTATGATAAAAAAAAGGTTTTTATTTCGTTAGTGGTACATTTTGCCGCTATTCGAATTATTTTATCACATATCACGAAGAAAACTAAATCTATCAAGAACAACTTTAACTGCATAAAATAACCGATGTGGGTATTCCTTGGTATTTTTTGTTACTATTGAAAACTGCATATTTTAGATTGCAGTGAAATTTCATCGACTTATATTAAAACAGGTACGCTGGGCCGACATTGAAGAATCAAGAGAACAGGAAAAAATGCGAGCTATCGGCTTCGTCGTTGGTCAAACTGACTGGAATCGGATGACCGACCCCACTATGGGGTCCAGTGCGCTCACGCAGACTAAATACATAGAGCGTGTTAACCGTAAATAGGCTTAATAACTGAGTGATTAGCAACTCGGATACTAACTGATTCAAATTCTTTTATTCTTTTATGTGTAAGTTTGAGTCAGAGTTGATTTATAGGTGATGTTTACTAGGCTGTAATTTAGAGTTTATGAACGGCTTTTTTATTATATTACGTACTTTGATGTGATTAGATGTAGGTGCTGATTGTCAGTCAAGGACAAAAGTATTCTTTACTACAAAATTATATTTGCATAATGGTGTTAGTATTTTTACATCGTTGTTTGGATTGGACCCTTTAGGCTTATCTACATTATTCCATAAATTTTTAGTAGGTACACATGCGTACATTTTTTTTCTACTATGAAACAAACATATTTTTAACCTTGACTGAACGGCTTAGATATTATCGTAAGTTATTTTACAATTCTCTATCTTTGCTGATGTTAAATTCCATAAAGATTTATGGTTTTTCATGTACTCAGTACAAGTCAGGTATTAATTTAAGCATCATTATCATTACCTACTGTGAAGAAATAATAATTTCAATTAAATAGGTGTATTTAATTAAATTCTTAATAATAAATGCAATCATAAGGGTTTTGTAATAGCTACCCCACTTATGTTTCTAAATAAACATAGTTTCATAAGTCAAAATTTATTTTATTTCCACTTCATAATTATTCATCATCCATAGCGCTTACGAACCCAGGAAAAGATATTTTTCCGTTTTCGTCGCCATACTTTTTCCTCGGGTAATGGTTAGCGCCGTTAATTCTCATCATTTTATTGTCATTATACTGATACGGGTTAGTTTTTATTTCCGCAGCCTCGAAATCTTTCGTAGGCTCTGTAGCGACACCGGTTTTATCGAGTTTATCGGATTTTGAAAGGTCCACTTCGCCTTCTCTTGCTCCGGTCATTACGACGACTGGTGTTTGGCTCATTTCGGCCATGTGCTCTTTTATGCACTGTTGGAGGATGTGTAAGAAGAATAGAAAAGCCAAAAGGGTCAATGCTGACATTGATGCGTTGCTCTTCAAACCATGACTGCTGTGGTGGCTGAAAATATTAATAAAGTTATTGCTAACTAAGAAATAACTGTATTCCGTTGAACACTAAGAAGTATTATTATAATTTATTATTTAATATTTCGCTGAATGGTAGAAGACAAAATACTTAATAACCGTTGTTTTATTATCGCGTCTGCAATTTATTAAAAAGGACACGCAAACAATTGCTACATATCTAAAGAAAAATTTGACATGGAAACAAAAAAATCAGTGTGTATTTTTACCTTTATTTTATCACTATCACATTGCCTCGGGGCCTCTTTATTTTATTTTAATAAAATGGTAATCCAAATACTTACTATTTGGAAGAAGCCACTGGTGCTGGCTGATGCACCACCAGTGGCTGGTGTTCGTATGGGTTGTAAACATGCGAATCCGGCATGGGCGCTCCATATTCAGAATACCTGATAAATAAGATTTTGTGGTTTTGATTGTTGCGGGAGATGTCCAATATATTACTTTTATTACTATTATTAAGCTTTATAAATACACCACAGGACGGTTTGTTTGATGAGATTTTGTTAACACAACTTGGATGTGTGGTTGGTTGCTCAATATATCTCTAGATTTATTGTGAACCTACTTCCAATTTTGTACTGGTAATGTTATAGCTTATTTCTAAGTGTTACTAACCTGTCTGCAATTTGCTTTGAACCCATTCCCACTTGGGAAAGCAGTTTTTCTAATGTCATCTTGTTGGAAAACTGTCACACGCGTCCTATGCGAATGTCAAGGTTTTACTGACATGAACATGAAATGCCCCGGCGCACTTGGGTGCGTTTTTCGCGCTCTAGTTGCTTATAGCATTGTCTCCACCATGGAAAATTACCATTACGGTGTTCTATCTTGAATTATTTTAAGTTAAAAAAAAGGCAAATATATTATTTAATTTTTTTTAATTACTTTACAATCACAAACATACAAGGACGTCCTCAATCATGCACACACGCAAATATACATAAATAACTACGAACTATCGGTGATACAAATAAATTATCATATCACACAGAATTTACTTTTTACATCAGTCGTTATCGAGATACTGGCGGAATCATGTTATTGTTTTCTTCACAAACAATAATTAAGTAAGTACCAATTTTAACAACTCATAAATTCACAAGTGTCTTGGACGGATTCCTTTTGTGGTTTGATTTCTGAATACTTTACGCCTTCTATTAACTTCTAGATAATAATTTAAATAAATAAATAAGTTAATAAATTACTAACTCTACACTTGGGCTGTGATTGAAATTGAGCAGAAAGGCCTTTAAAAAGTAAGGCATTTGCAATTTTAATTACCAATCTAGGTAAGTAGATTTTAAACCTAAATATTGTGTTTTGATGGAAACTCTTACAGCTATTAGAAAAAATGATAGTCACGATGTTAATGCGACAACTAGTTTCTAGAGCTTAAACTTCATTGCACTCGAGGTAGAGTTCGCGGCAGTCAACGCCTGAGCGTCCCCGGCGACCAGCCTCGAAGTATTGCTCAAAGGTGCCTCCTGACTGCCTCTCCAGAACGAAACTTGCCGCGTAACTAAAGGACAAAAAGATGCTCATTATATTTACTGCTTATGAAAAAACTCATTCAAAAAGATTAACAGCCTACTTACGTTCCAAGTTGACAGAAGATGCTCTTTGGTCCAATGTCGGTAGAGCACTCTCTGTTGGCTTCGCAGACGTATTTCTGCAAGCATTTATCGTTGCTGGTGCCGAATGATCTGGGGTAGACCTTGAGCATGGAGATACCGGCGAGAGCAGCATCACTCACGGAATCCTTGCGGCCCATGGATCGCGCAGACAGCGATCTATGCGAGAAGGAAGTCTTCAGGGCATCCAGAAGGTTAACCACGATGTTGATGAACTATTAAAAAAGAAACGAATTTTATTAGTTCTATAGCTACACGTCTATTACGAATAAAGTAATGAAGGACAAAGGAAGGATGGGGGCATACCTCTCCAGCCTGCTTTGCCATGGAGGCGACCTGGTCGGGGTCTTTTGCACCGAGCACCGTCGACAGAACCGCAGCCAATATACCCTGAAGCAAGCGAGAAGCGACACCGTCTCCGTAACCAAACTTCACTATTTACATTATCGAAGGAAAACCTCAAAGAAATTGAATTAAGCTCTTCGATATTCAGTTGTTTTAAGACGTTTCTCTGAGGTGATCCTAATCGATGTGAAGGTTCCAGTTATTGGTTGTGAATAAGGTCTATATTCTACTTTATGGATGAAATAATTTCTGCTATTGAGTGAGGGTCAAATAGCGCGGTGCTTTTTACAATTTAAGTGACTCAATTTTCTAAATGTAGAGTATCTACAACAACTATGTTAGTGGATCAGTAATGAATAAATCTAGATGCTGTAAATGTTTGCGTTTTATACATTATCATAAACATTATACGGCATTATGTTTTGTATTAAATTAATTACGAATGCTGAGCTTATTTACCTGCATAGGGGATCCATTATCAACTTTGTCAATGCCTTCGTTGGATGCACCACCGCCAAGAAGGGCGGTAAGGATCTTCAAGCCCATAGAGATGACGTTAGCCCAGGGTGAGGGTGCTACGGAATCGGTGTCAAGATTGTCGCTCTTATTAGGGCCGCTAGTGGTACCAGGGTTGAAGATCATCTGCATAATAGCACCTGCAAAGTTCGGACGGCCCACTTTATTATCATAGATATAATATGCTACTTTATTTAAATTTATCGGATTTCAATAGAAATCGTTCTTACCCAGCATGTTGGACCATGAGAATCCACCATCAGAAATTGAATTTGTCTGGATGTCGTCGAAGTCATCCAGGGCAACCTTCTTCAGGGCATTTGGTTTTTCCGCGAATTTACGTTCTTCAGCGACTTGTTGCGTGGCGGGCAGCGAGTTGCTGTAGTACTGTGGGTGGTGAGTCCTTACGTTGCTCGTGACCTGCGAAGAAAAACAACAGAATCTCAGTAAACTACTTCTTGGTTTTCAATGGTTTCTTTTAGCACAGTGAATAATTTGACTATACAACATAGTCATAAGAAAGCTGAATAACATCAGCAGGAACAAATAAACATATCGGCACATTTCTACAAGCTACAAATTTAGTATTATGCTTCTTTACCTGTGACACCATCGGAACTTGCTGAGGGTATGCCAAGGTGTGTAGAATAGCAGACGAACTGATCAACGCCAGCATCGTCCACCCAGCCATTTTCTGATGCATTCTGCAACAAACGACAATCCGTAAGTATAAACCAAGGTTAAGTATGATACGTAAATTTTAAATTAGGTAATAAAATAAACTTTCTTCAACTTAATTGTGCTCTCGCGCAATAGACGTGTCGTCGATTAGAAAGTGCTCTGATGAGTGATTCGTGCGAATTGATCGCTTGGCTCAGAGTTGCTTAGAAAGTGGCCCCTTAAGTTGTCATAGGTTTATTTTTAAAAGGAGTCGGATTATACTAATTGGAGGATGTATATACTTACTTAAACTTATTTTTTTTTTGACAAAAGAAGAGGATGGAGATGCTTTCAAAACGTGAAGACCAGCTTAGATATTTCTTTATTATATGAACTTAAAACGTGAGACGCTTTGCACCTGATATCATCAATCCGGTACAGTAGAAGTGTTACGACTTCGGAACCACATATGCAGGTGACCCGGTCTCTTGTCTAACTGTTGTTTCGTTGTCACCTACCTGACTTAATAAGGTGCTAGTTATATAAATTGACGTAAATTCAAAACGGTCGTTGGTCACGACGGACGGTCCACTTTCTTTGACCGATAAACGCGGGATATTTACACCTGTTTATAACATTTCCGGCGTGACCCATTGTTGCATCATGTTTGTTTCAAGAATTTGGCAACAAAAAGATACTATATGTACATTTACAAAAAATATAAATCTGCATTTATGTGACATTTGTTACAGTATTTGAATAATCGCATATGTGAGGATAAGTCGCGTGCTAATCAGATAAATGCTGTTTTGTTCATGTATTTTAGACGGTAAATAAAAGATAGGTAAAGTTAAGGTATAAACTTCCTTTCTGTTTTAATGTAATTTACCTGTATATTTTATTGTCGGTACAAACTTTTACCTACTTACTGACGGCTGCTGGCGACAGCAAATCGGGATTATCTGCGGAGAAATTTGAAGTCGCTTCGAGACAGACTACTTTATGTAACTTTTCCGAAATCTTACCGTATGAATGCTCATGAAAATGTAATACCTACTTACCTACCTACTCAGTTACATGCGTGCCGACAGTGAAGATGCCGCGAATTGCAGTAGAGAAAGCGGGAAGCAACCACTGCTTAAGCGTATTGCTTGAAATAAAATATGCTACGCGTGTTTGTGTTCTAATAATAGTTTTTTAAAGTTAGCTGCAGCAATCACATAACATGTTTTCCTATGATGCAATGATTACACGAATTTGATGCGAAGTACCAAATTAACCTAATGTCGTTTCTAAACGCGTAAAAAGACGCTCCGTTGCATATTTATTCAATATAAGACTTCTATAGAACGACCTCTATAGATAGCATGTTAATAAATAAGTACTTCTAAATTATGATTCGTCTGCAACTCAACATCTTGCTTGACCTCTGATCGAAGTTAACTCGGTAGAAACTTTGTAATCTTTTTTAGAAAATACGTGCTTGACACGAACGGTAATTTCTCACCGTATTCATTTGCTACTTTCCTATGCGAAAGCTCTGAAATTAATAAGCTGATTAAAGCGCAAGCAGGGCCGTCAACCTCTTGTCTTGACCCAGTAACCCTGCGCTTGCGCATGCCGGTGCATCGCGGGAACCTCACTTTCGATCGTCGCGGATCTACGTTACGCCCCTATGGCCTACAATCCTATGAATAGGCTCTTTCATTCTGTATTATTATAGACACAAGGGACGATTAGGTGAAAGCGTATTATTTCTTCTTTTAAAATAGCGATTGAGATTGTTTTTGTTCTGTAAAAACAACTCTATTTGACCTCTGATTAACTACCTTTTAAAAACTTGTCCGTAAACTCTTTGCTATCCCAGTTTATAATTTTTATCCTCGTTTTAATACAAAAGCTACTAAAAATACAAACATAAAACAATATCTATTGATTGTTATGTTCGTATGAGATTATGTGTCTAGTCGCATCCAGACGTAGCAAAAACGGCGATGGGTTGTCGACTTGTCGCGTGTGAGTGACTACCGTGCAAGGTTAACGTTTTTCTAATTTCGTCTGATGACCAAAGTCAAGAGTTGATTACGATATGACTAGCCATACTTTCATCGGAAATTCACCGTGGAGTACGAAACGACAATTTCACTCGATTTTCCTCTAGCTCAAGATTATGTACGCGCTTAACTTACACGCTCTCTACAAATGGAATGGAAGAGTAAGCTAGAGTTATTTTAGTATCTAGTTTTTTTAGCAGCTGAATGGTTGGCTCGGTTCCTTTTGATAATTTGCAAACCTTTTCAGAGTTTAGGCGAAATAAATACCCCATGTAAAGTTATAGGTAGGTACTTTAGTTAGGGTCCGTATAGATCCTTTAAAGACATATTGCAACATTACTTAAATTAGTCGCCTTTATCCGGTTGGCTATAAATCCAAAGTTTTTCAACTTTTTTGACTTTTTAGTGAGCATTTGAACGCGACGCTTTCTAACCACCTTCAAGACATGCGTGTTTGGTACGCGGATGTTACGATTCGGAATAAGCTTAAATATCATTCATCAGGTATCAGGATCCGTTGCTGTCGGATCTGTCGATACGGTGGTGGCGTTTGGACTACTTTCTCAAACGGATGTGAAGTAAAGTATTATCGGACCCACTTGACTAGTTATGAGTGAAGTTCTACGGGATCTGATATATTATCGCGTTAAGCTTCACTGTGAACAAATTGAGATGTGTTGCTTCCTAATTTGTTTTGTTTAATGTATGTTTGAGTACAACCACCAAGCGTTTAATTAACGTTTCTAGAAAGTAAGTTTTATTTGTATATTAATCTCAAAATGTTTTCAACTAACTATAGAGGCTATATTGAGTAATTTAATTTAATCAATCGACTTTGTTGTATTACTAGTCTATAAAAGTTCAAACGCATCATTTTATAATCAAAAACGACTTAACATTTTGAGGCGTTTCAGTCTTTTGACTCTATCGAAACGAATACGCATTGTATTTAAAAATATAGTTTATGCTTTCAATTAGATAACTATACGAGTTGCACATTAATTCTTGTTCTACAAATGCGTCTTGCGCACCGTTAACACCTTGATGCGGATCAATCTTACGGTACACATGATCGAAATAAGCTGTTATGTTATCCTACTTCTGCTATTTATGATCTGATTATATTTAACCGCTTGTTACACCTATGGAAATGTCAGTCTGAAAGCACTTACTGGTTTGGGACGTTTAAACAAGTCAAATCATCATAGGTACCTCTTTCAGATTACAAATAATGCACACAATTATCACTTTGATAGTTGTATCATTATTCGTTCTAACATGAACATGTAAATATAACGTCGGTCATCTGTTAATGCTATAAAAAAAATTATTAGACTCCGGCCTATTCCTTGCTTGTTAAAACTTCAATCAATCAGAACGAGATGAGATTACATTCCTGTTCCCAATTAATATCCATTTAAACGTAGAGGAGCTGAGCTACCTTTACGAGACTATAGCCGTGGCATTCTTACTCGTATAATAAGAAGGCACTTGCCTTTATGTTTCGGTTACCCAATGGCTCAGGTGAATGAGACTTCCTCTCGAGGTAACTTTCACTTCGTTTTTTGATATGAGCCACGGTGAAGTGTTCGGACTTACGACTTAAGCTTGAAATGATGACATTAATTGCCGTTGTGAAGTAATTCTGGAGAATCGTCGTGTTTAATTTCGATTTCGATTTAGATATTTCGGTGTTTTGATTTGAATAACACGGCTACCATGTTAAGTAATTGCTTAGAGATAACTGGACAAACTTATCTTGTACTTTATTTACCTTAATTGTTACTGGCCTTGTAATGATAAAAGAAGTTAATAATGCACTTTAGTTTTGTAACTGTTTCCTTTTGTCTTTTAAAGAGATGTTTATGAATTAAAAGAGGAGTGTAAGCTCAAAGCTAGTTATTCTTCGAACTTTCTTTACAACAATTGAATGTCGATAAATAATTGTGATTTGATGTTTAAACGCCTGAAACTTATTCCTATTATTATAATTAAGCAAAAAGAGTGTAGTATGTAGGTATAGGAGAAGTACATCTATAATAGAACTTTACAGGCCAAGGCCATTCCAGCATCCATATTTTTGTATTTACCAATGCCAGTCAACCCAAATGAAAGTGTCCAGTTCTGAAAACTGGCAAGTTAAAAGAAATCCATTTCTATTTGGACACTAGATGTTGCGAGAACTGCGTATTTGTTTACTTGGACTCTTGCTCATTCTGGACAGCTTTCATTACCACTTTCGACGCGGCCTACGTTTCAAGATTTTTAATTACTTGTCCATATTAACACAGCAACTCATTGATACCATACCTTCCATGAGTTGATTTGATACCCCTTCTATCTTTTTATCTGATTACAAATTAGGTTCTGTTTTTGAATTGTCCAGAAAAATTTGTTTGCTGAAATTTTGAATCTAATCTAATAATTAATCTAATAATTAATAAATAATCTAAGATTCTTATTAATGTTAAAAGATTTTTATTGTGAGAATACCTACAGATTTTCGTTTGGTACGAACCTACCTTGAAACCTACTTGAACCTACTTTGAAATCACATCTATCACTGTTTTTAATTTAATAATAATAGTTTTTAAGGATTATTTCTAAAATAAAAACAAGGGCAACTAGGCCAAATAAAATACTGCCATTACTACTACGAACAATCCAGCATAATAGGTTGCATTACAAAGTTGTCGAGTACCTAAAGGTTAACTCCCATGAAAGTTGGGAAGAAAGTCAAAGGGCGCGCCAGGCTATTCAACCGTCACAATAAATAATGTACCTGTAGAAGAACCTTCTTTGGCCATTGCTTTCTAATAACCATGACCATTACTCAGAACATTTAAGGTAACGGGGAGCAATACGAATATTTAATATCATTTGGCTTGTACATAAATAAAATTATTAAAGATTTTTCATGGTTCAAATTATTATTGTGATGTTTTGTTTCTCTTTTATTTTTTGTTGCTACAACAAACGAAAATTGTTTTCGTTGTGCTGAGTGTAAAGTTGGCACCTAAGTACTCAACTTTCTCTTTTATTACCAATCAAAACATTGAACTTGATGAGTCGATGGTTTTTTTCGCTCTATTTGTGATTCGGAACAATAACGTTGAGAGGCGTTTTTAATTGATCTGGACGGTTTATGCGTAAAACAATGGAGTAGAAAAACGTGGGCTGAATTATACATACTGTAATGTTCAGTATGAAATTACTATTGTTATGTCAATGTTATCCAATATTTTGTCACAGCTGTATCGAATCCGAGGCTGCGGTGTGTAATTTCACATTTTAGAAAGTGAAGGTCCATATTTACATGACTAAAGATGGTCGGTGAAAAGAATGCGATGCTACTCGTTTAGTGTGAAATTACAACACTTTACTTACTATATTTACCTACATAAGTAAAATAAATATTAAGAGCATAGGATTAAAACACTCGTTAAATAATTTTACGGTTGGTTAAGCTTAGTTTCGTGAAAGTTCTGAATAAAAAAACTGTTACGCGGATAATATTGCGGAAATTTCTAATGGAAATAATTGTAAACAATTATGTTATTATCATAATCGTACTTACTTATATTATTAGTTATGGTTTAGTATGGCTTCCAAAATTTATTATGCGCCTTCAGTTTTTAAACCCAAGAATAAAAATATGTTAACGTCAATGTGAAACATCCAGGCCAGGCAACTGAATGCTGGACTCAGACCCGACAACAATAAATTTTAATAAATCAGCACTTTAACACTGAAGATATTCTTTGATACAAACATCGTTATTTACTTAGGTATTGTGATTTCACTTCACATTCATTTTGATAGTATTAAACAGCTCACTAAATTAAAAGGTATTCACAAAAACTTTTGTATCACAAAATCACTTCAGCACCAAAGTCCATCACATCACCGTCGACCTGAAACCTCAAAGGGCAAACCTTAGAGCCTTACCTGAATCTGTTTCCGGAACTATAATCACTATCACAGAACACCTTATCAGCCACTAAATCACGGGAGAAAGTGCGTGTTTCTTCTGCGAGAGTTTGACTTGCAATGAGCGTCGCGCCTTGAACTTCACTATATATATATGGTGACCCAGTTATCGTAGCCACGGATAACTGTGCTAGTCGGTCCGTCTGTCCAACTTGTTCCCTATCCCGTTTGAGGGTCCCGGAAAGGCCTTGTCAAGGACATTCACTTGTATTATTTATACACTTGAATCCTGTTCTACCAGAACTTATTTTCTTTTTTGGGCCACTGTTCCGTTATGAATCAGTGTGTTATGATATGTTTTATGTAATATTCAAATGCCAATAAGTAGAACTTAAGTTTGGTGTTCGAATTGTGAGATTTGTGATGACTAAGATATTTTTTCGATTGTTTCAGGTTAAGGATGCGGATCTGCTCTCAGTTTGGTAAGCCCGGTTAGATAATTAAGGAACACGTTGGTAAAAAATCTAGGTGCCCCAAATGCCCCAAAGATGGTAAGTGCCATAGTTCACAACTACGTAGGTAGGAGCTACGTAAATATTAAATATCTTACCTAACATCATCATATTCATTCACCAAGTTAAAGTAAACTGCCTTATCTTTCATAAAGCAGAAATATATTTTTTTTTATTTTTTTTTTTATTTCTTTAAATATATTTTTTTATATTATTTTATTTATTTTAGCTGTATGATTAGATACGATCAGTTTAGTAGATAATCACATATTTCTGAACTGTTCCCAGAAATGTCAAGTGTCTCGTGGAAACTAAAACAGAACGCCCCTGCAATGAGTCCCGTAAAAACCGTATGGTTCTCATGTCAATGTTACTTTGATAACCTCCTCATCATTACAATATTTCACACATGATATTATGATACAAATAACACTTGGGATAGTTTAGGGCCGAAAAGCTCTTGAATTGAGACTGCGGATCAAGCATGTCCTTACCATAGCTTACTCAGGTGCCAGAATAAGAGAGCTTTTCCACCAAATACCTAATTTGCTCCATTCACCATAATCATCCCTAGTCTTAATCTCCTTAATTATTCTATTTCAATTTAGATTTTTCTTAATGCAAAGCACACACTAATTATTATGGTGTCTGTGTATGTTTTATACTAACCGACCCGCCGACATCTTCGCTTGAGTTTTTACGTTATCTACTTAAACTTAGTTTAAATGTATAAACTAAGTTTAAGTAATGCCTTCGATGAATGTACTATCCAACTGTGAAGTATTTGTCAAATCAGACCCGCGCGTTCAAACAAACAAGCTTTATAATATTAAATTATCATAGATAGTAGTAGTTGGTTTGACTCTACTATACATATAATCTTCTATGCTTTGTCACAATATGTATATTTATTTCTACTCCACAGGTACTTGCTACGTTTTTCTCGACCTTGTTCCGATTTGGACGTTATCATATCAGTGCGGGTTTGAAACTTCTGTCGCGCTTTTAAACGATATGTTAACGATACATTTTTTAAAGTTATAAAATTAATAGTTCAATGCCGTGATAAAAGTGCTGTGATTTGTTGGTAAGTGATACAATAATTGCTTTTTTACTGAATAAATATTTTATAAATGTTCTTGTGTTTTTCTCTTGTTCACTCTACAGTAGGTATCTATAATAAATTTTCCTTGTCTAGATTCTAAATGCCAGGATGTCTCAATGCAAAGTTTTTGTGCGTCTAAGTTTGAACTTTAGGCTGGCTATTTACGAGTATCACTCAACACGCATCAACTTCGAGTTTTAATGGACAACATAGAGCACTCTTATCTAACTCTTATTATATTTAATGGCTACATTTCAAACAAATTAGCCGATAATTGTAGCCTTTGGTGACTCTACCAAATAATGCGATACCAAACCAGCTTTTGGTTTTGGTGCCTCCATCTCCACATCAACGTGGTGTGATGAAAGCCATTCTTCGGCATCAAAAACTCGAAATTAAAAAGATTAAAACTCACCAAAAGCTGAAATAACAATAAATATAACCAATTAAACAAAGAAAGTTAAGCAATATTGCTCACAGAATTTACTTTCGCTAACATCCTCAAGGGTCGCTTGCAGATCAGTGACCCTGGTGACTCATTTAGCTGCATTTCACTTTCAAGAGGGGATTTCCAGCCTCCTTTCAACGGCTAAGCCTAATTGCCGTTAAAAGTATTGCCTTACGTGGGTTTATGTAATTTAAGACAATAGCCTTGCTGTAGTGTAAGAATTATCCTCGGTTACAGGTAAAACTTGTGTAGGATGTTTATCTTCGACTCGAAACTTTTTCTAAAATTGTGACAATATCTATAAATGCATATGGATATTTTTATACGTTGTACAGGCTTATAATATTAAATCTAGACAATTTTTTGAATCAAATAATATCCTAGAAAATATTTGCTTGAACTTCCATATTTCTTTTTTGTCTGTGATTCACCCTGTAAATCTAAGAGTTAGTTGTTCTGCTAACCTAAACTATAACGGGGTAATAAAAGTAACGAGCACCCTTAATGGAAGTGGGTGGGACATCGAAGTAGGCAGGTAAACCGCTACGAGGTCGAAGAGCTTGCCCTAAATGCAACGAGTTCCGTTCATAATATATTTCTAACCAGCTTTCCCGCAGTAAAAGGCCTATTATAGCATTCCTCGATAAACACTTAAGAACTAAAAGAATTTTCGAAATTGGTTCGGTTCCTGAGATTATCGCGTTCTTTAAAACAAAAAGTCTAGGAATTAGGTACTTAGGTACTGATAATATAAGTAGAGAATCTAGATAATCTTGCTGACCTAATGGGGCGAAGATGAGCCCTAATTCTCGTTCGCCACGGAACGGCGTTAACACTATCAGTGCCCATGACATAATCTCGTATCTGTACGGTGTGGCGGCGGCCCAGCTCTGCGAACTTCACCGCCAGCGAGGGCATTGAAAGTGTTAAACGTTCATAAACCCCTGAGGGAACAACGACGAATTCTAAGCCTGTGAGGCTACCTACGACAGAAAACAAGAGCAGACCTAGGTTTAGGTCCTATCATCCTTGTCATACAAAACAATAGGTCTCTACTGGAATAATAATGTCAAATCTCGGTTACAAGCTCAGTTTTTAGTTCACCAAAACTCGAAACTTTCTACAGGTTAACATACATAACATTCCTGGGATTATGATGAGTTGTCCATACACTATGATTATCACAATCAGTTGTACAACCAGTCGAGCGAGCTACGGCGCTTGAATACCGAAATATCTGGCTCAGTGGAGAAGAGAAGTAGGTCTACAGGTGACTCTCATTCACTTTACAGTTACCTTGAGACGGTGATATGCAAATTGACTAATATTAACGCCAAAGATAACTTAAACATCGTCAGAGCTTGCAGGTTTCTTAATAATTGGTTGGGCGCGAAGTTCTTAAGCGATGCTCTGGATGTGGGTCATGAAGAGCTACATGGTGATTGTGATTAAGCTTATAAATCTTAGATTATTATGTTGATGGACTTATGAAAATTGCTATCTATAGGTACTAATTTGACTCAGCTACGTTCGACAAAACGATCGGACCGGAGAAACTGAACACCATGTACCTACATGTTGTAGGACAGCGGCCGAAGTACCAGCTCTACATGTATTAGCTACTCTTACTTACTTGTAATAGGTATTAAAAAAAATATCTCTAGGTTTCTGTTTGTCGTTAGTTTTTCGTATTGTTATGAGTTAGATTTTTTAGAAATAATCCCATTTTAAATTCCATACTCTCTATTTTAAAGTTCTACAGCGCCTACGTTCAGTTTTCATGAATAGCTCTATATATTATTATGTAGTTCCTAATACCTAATATTACATAGGTACCTATACATAGTAATCTTTATATTACTAGATCTCAAACTGAAGTATAAAATATTCTTGTATCTATCTACCTACTTGCATTCTTAAGCATCTCTGCAGAATATTGTTTCCGCTTCATCGTACGTACTTTTGCCCATTCATAGACGATTAAAGTAAAGATTAGTTTATTACATTAGCTACCCATAGACTAACGTTCCTTCCTGCCGGAATGTACAATCCTTACGGAATGAACGCTAGTGTATGTGCAATAGCGAGAAGGAATAACGGTATTATAACCCCGCGGTCCTTCCCGTCGCGAAGGACGCGACGCGCTCTGTGATCAAGCTAGTGGCTGTTCATTTGTCCGGCGTGATTGGGCGAAATGATTAAATCCATAAAGATTATTCAAAATGACGCGCTTTCCTTTTAAATGTCAACAAACGTCATAAAATGTCAGAATTCTAACCATCCACAGACACGCAATCTCTCGGTATGACTGACAAGATGCAAACTGACAGGAATGTACCTAAACGTGTGTATGGTCACTAAAGGATTGTTTTTCCGTATGCGGTGGCGTGTGGTGAAAATGTCAGAGTAAAGACCGTAGGATTGATGTTAATTAGTGGCTACAACGGTTTTATTTTATCCAGTCGCTTTTCTGTACAGTTTGACAGACGGGATAAGCCGGAAGGAATGGACGTTAGTCTATGGGGGGCTAATTGTCACAGCAAAATTCTTGTTTCGTTTGCCAGACATCTCACTTCTTATACCTAACTGCTATTAAAGCTGTATCTCATAAATAGGTGAACTTTAGTTTCTTAACTTAAGTTTCTTTGGGCATTGTACTGCGGCTGCTACTAAGGCTGCGGGTTCATTTACCGCTCCGGATCCGGAACAATTCATTGTAGGTACGGACTGCAGATATTTGTTACTAGATGTTGTAGTGATGTTTATTTATTTGCTTTTTTCCGGAAAATCCTGTCTAACGCAGGGTAAGCGGCACGGGGCGAGCTAGTATTTTACAACTTTGTAGAATTTTCAACCTCGCCATACATACGAGTAAATGTGCAGAATAGAGCCGCATAGTCCTCAATAAAATATAATTTAGGTAGAACATGGACATCGGAATGCGATGTCCTTCTAGGTCACCTTGATAGACTCATTCAAACGAAAGCCATTCCGCTGACCCACTACACGAGAACGGCTGTTTACAATATTATACTTATTTGTTTACTTGATAAGCGATTTCACTTTCTTTTTTAAAGAGAAAGGAAGTTTTTGAGGTTTTGCCGAATTTCAAGATGGTCGATTTCAGTTTCTTTCAGATTAATCAAATTGTTCTTGCATGTAGAGTTTATCGACAGAAAGTATTTGAGTTCTAAGTTCCCGTCGCGTAGCTAAGTCTTACTTATTACTTATTATAATGTACCTAGTACAGGTTCATAAAACTTATTTTTATAAAGATTGTAAATTCAGTAAGTGAATTCTGAATTCAGAACTGCGCTTGTGTATCTACACAAAATAGATTGTAGTTGTTAGGTATGTTCAGGTTATTCAAGTGTGAATTATAAATATATATTATTTATGATGTTTGTCTTTTTAAGTCTTGTTGTGTTGTTGACTTGTATCTGCTCCGTGCTTGTACCTACTAACCACTCAAAGACATTGCCACTTGGTTACAAATTATTTACCTACAATTACCTAGTATTTTTATATTTTTTTGACTAGTCTCACCTATTGCACTAAAGTAATTTTGTATTTACATTTTACAAGTTTTTCATGTGTGATATGAATAATTGGATATTAATCTAAGTAACCACATTTATAGACTTGTCCAAGTGATCTTTAGGATTTTATGGAAATAAATGACATAAGACAAGTATGTAAATCTTTCATAATCTTCAATAGTCCCTGCTCACTATTGTATGCTTTAATCATTAGTATTTCTATACTTATATATAATAGGTATTTAAAAAAAACCGTATCATAATCCGTTGCGTAGAGAACTACGCAATACGGATTATGATGCGGTTTTTTGATTCTTTTATAAAGTTTATACGTAGGATTAATTAGGCTCCTGCGAGGGCGAGTCACTAGTCTAGTAGACGTTAATAATTTCTAGCATTGCTTTCAACTCGGCCTTTCTCCGCGACCTTGTTTATTACAAACAACATCTGGAATTAGTTGCAATGTCACAGTCATGGAAAGTGAAGTGATCTCAATGTTAAGCAGGACGTATCATTCTACGTACAATAGCTTACGAGCTATGATTACGGACAGGCCCTATGCCAGAGAGGGATTGAGGAACTAAAATATATAGGTCTAAAAGGTAGGTATATCAGTCTAAAACTGAATCGTAGGTACATTTGTTTACCCCTTGTTTCCATTTTATATATTAATATAGTGATAATATTAATTGTATTTATTGATTTGTCTAAGAATTTAATCTTTAGGATTTTATGGATATAAATGAAATGAATCAATCGCAGCTTGATTGATTTTTTATTTAGGATAATGTGCTCTACCTGGTAAGTAAAGTTAATTTACAACGATTTTCAAGTCATACTTTTATTTTATTTTTATTCTAAGTAATTATAATAATTACCTACCAAATACAAGAAAATGTAGGACCTATACAAAAAATTACAAGATAAAATATTTTATTTATGCAGACAAACAAAAGTAGGTACTCAATGTCTATCCTAATTACTTCTCTGCTAACAACTATAAGCACGTGGAAACTTAGTTCGGAATTCTGGACAAAAAAGTCGCTCTCTAGTTACCTACACAATTTTACTTTTCACTTTCTTTTGAATTTTCGTTGTGCAGACACCATCTCAACTTTAATTATCGGACATCATCAGTAACTGATATTAAAACCCTTATTTTAATTCTTTAAGACATTCGGTATTGTACTTTTTCACTCCTATTTAATTAACAAAAATAGGTTATTATTATAACTCATGGTCAACGTAATTTTTCTACATTGACCGCAAGTAAGAATTGTATAAAACTTAAGTTATTTACCTCTAAAACGATAAAATTTCTCGATTTTATACAAGGAAATATTCTGCAATTTTAATAAGAATTTACCTATGGGAAAAAATACATGACAATAAGAGTTCTTTACTCGAGTTAAAGTTAATTCAGAATGGATCTTAAGACACCTTTTACTCCGGTTTAAGAAAGAAAGTTTAAGGAAACAACAAAATTGTGATCCAGTACGCGGTAGGTGCCATCTGGTTTTATTTACGTGGAATTTTGCAAATCAATGATTCAGCTAAGGACCGGCTATCGATGTGGGACAAGGTTCAGGGAAGTGGGCCGAAATAGGAACATCTAATCAGAAGTTATCTAGTTCAATGTTAGGTTAGCTTAGGTTTATTGCTTTGAAGGTTATTCAAGGCAGGCACTCTTTACGTTCAAACATAAACCTCATTAATCGAACCAGCAACCTCCTGCGTCGCAGGCAGACCTTTGCCCGCTGCGTCACAGAGGTCGTCGTGCGGTTACAATAGTATCGTCGGATATATTATACAGGTTTCCCTATTCTACAAACAATCAACGAACCAAGAGATAATGATAGTCTAGGAATTCGTCCGCTGCTATGTAAAGGGCAAGAAAGTTTCAAACTCATGACTTTCCATCTTCTCAAGTTTCAAAGGAAAACGATAACCTACCTACCATATGGGTAACATTTTCTATTATTGGAGCTCTGTTGTTGATCTTAAAACTCATTTTATTTAAAAGTTTTTATATGAAAGTAAATAAAATAAACATTTTGGTTTTTTTGCACTAAAAGAAATGACCCTTTTTTGTAAACTTTTTTTTGTACCTACATAAATATGTTTGTTATATTTCACAACTAAAATTATTTAAACTAAACTTTTCATACATTTTACAGCAAAAATATTTTCCTATTTAGAAAAAGAAATAAAAGTATACTGCCCTTACGATAAACAGCATAGGTGACATTTTTTGTGAAAATTTTAGCTGATTACAAATATGCTTATACTCGTATAACTAATTTTCACAAAAAAATTCCACCTACGCTGTTTAACGTAAGAAGAGCATAGATAAGTTTGAAATAAACATAAATCATACATCATGACTCTATGACTTATCTTCTTCATGTTAATTTATGTTCTTCACAGAGAGATTCAAGCAAAAGTTTAGTAGGCGAAAAGTTGATTCACTAAACATGACTCAGCCAATTTCATAGTCATCGCATGTCTCCCATGGTTACATTTGTTATGGGAAAAGCTACAAAATTGCTCTATCTGATTAAGTGTAAAAGTTAGATAGAAAGTTAAATGACCACACTTTCAGTTATAAGATATGGGCACTCCAAGAAGTATCTTGCATTGTTATACAAATACATTGTATACCAATTCAAAATAATAAATGAAATTACATTAAAAAATATACTTAAATAAAAAAAACGCTATTGGCAATTAAGATTATTCGCTATTTATAATACCTCATCGTTTGTTTATCTAAAAATCAAATATACCACACAACTATGTGAGTTTTAAAGCGATTTATCACAGCTTTATTTATCATAATAATTGTTTTTTACATGTTTTATATATAATTTGGTTTCTTTTCACGTCGGCTTACGTTACGACTTTCTCTGCATGCGCAATGCCAGCCCAGTGACGTTTAAAAATACAGGCCTCTGACCACCTATGTTTATATGTGTGTATTTGATGCACTAACATAAGTATTTTATTTTTGACGCATTGGGGATTAGTAAACTAAAAAGTGAATTAAATTACGAGTTCGCATTAACAGGGAATAATGAACAAAACGTTCAGTTTTCCCTGTTGACAGGGATTTTCATCAGGGACTAATGGATCAAACCCACGGTGCCACTGAAAACCAGCACTATGTCAATTCTAAAATAATGCCACAGCTATGATATTTATTATATTGGATATTTATGTTTCTAGTTATTAACCTATTAAATGTTATCCTCAGGTACTCAAAGTAGGTTTCTACTACAATGTGTGTCTATGCCGGCTAGCCCCGTGGCTGAGCTACCATTTTGCACACTAATTAAAACTAAAGTGAACTGAACCGACAATATAATTAAACTTGAATTAAATTAATAACTTGCTAATTATGATTAGCTAACAAAATAAGCGGAAGGTGGGTACCTAACTAACCATGCATTATGACTCTACAATTTCTCGATGGGTCCTAAAGTTTCCTTTTTACAGTCTATGAAGGAAGATATTTTTTTTAAACATTTATTCACAGAAACTGTTTATAAAGTAGGTACAAATATTACACTTTTATCGTTATTTTGTTAAATTATTCCTAGTTAATGAATACCTACTTGAAATAAACATAATTGGGTAGAAAATAATGACACCTCGCTCTAACTTAGTAAGATTTAAGATTTTGTTTTAGATACGAGGGCTCTAACCTCTTAATAAGCTATATTATTGAAATTATACTAAATTTTATTTGGAACTGCGCGCGTTGAAGTCTTTTATACGTGAAACCGAACATCAATACTTCCTACAGCTAAAATAGGTACGTACCTTATACTTATATCCTTTATTTAAGAGCGAGTATGCAGTGAAAATCGCGGCAGAAACGACTACGAGAGTTGACAACAGCGACCGCGTGCCCCGCGTGGCGCTGGCATATCGAAAATATTACGCGCAGCGCTAACCAGAATTAGTTGTGTAGCCTACAATCATAGATAAACCCCACTAGATACCGCGTGACAAGCGACGACCGCGCGCCAAACATATGGTTAAATCAACCATTATAACCTAAGAGCCCGTGATGGCCAGACCTTCCTTTAATTCACAAGCGTGAAAATTATTTCATGTGTATGTCTAACATAGGTAAGAATAACCCCCAAACATGAAACCTGGATCGCGGTTACTTTGGGAGATACCAACCTTTTACCTGTTATCTCCCAAAGGAACCACGATCCAGGTTTCATGTTTGGGGGTTATTCTTACCTATGTTAGACATACACATAAAATAATTTTCACGCTTGTGAATTAAAGGAAGGTCTAGCCAGACAGGGCTCTTAGTATAGACTAATAACCTGTGATGGCCAGACCTTCCTTTAATTCTGAAGCGTGAAAATTATTTTATGTGTATGTCTAACATAGGTAAGAATAACCCCCAAACATGAAACCTGGATCGTGGTTCCTTTGGGAGATAACAGGTAAAAGGTTGGTATCTCCCAAAGTAACCGCGATCCAGGTTTCATGTTTGGGGGTTATTCTTACCTATGTTAGACATACACATGAAATAATTTTCACGCTTGTGAATTAAAGGAAGGTCTGGCCATCACAGGCTCTTGGTCCATTATGAAAAGCCCCGCCTCGAAACACGGCTTTAGTTGCGACCAAGTGTCAGACCCGTGAACTTCATATACGTTTCTATAGTCTAACGCAAGTGAAGAGGTCAGCATAATAATGGCTACTCGTACAAAGGATGTTCACTTGTCCCTTTTCCGCATTGCGCTTATTGCACTCGTTGTCCTTCTCGGCGAAAGCACGTGTAACGTTAGTGATGTAAATTCTAATCGATATCGTTAAAAATGATAGACGACGTATATAAGCGGGTCTCTCGGTATTATTGTATGTAAAAATAAATAAGTTATCCATAAACCGTTTAAATATGTTTATTACTTACTCACTCAGTCAAATGAATTATTTGTGATAAATTTTTCTAATATTATTTTTAAATTTTTAAGTTCTACAGGTTTTGTGTATACCAAAAATAAATACATATCTACCTACCTACATGATGCTATTTGCTACAACGCCTTTGTTCCAGTCCCTGCAACCCGCATCTTCCTCCAATTTAGGTGCGTTTGAATCGGAACAAAAGTATTCTAATGCGGTAATCTAGTTTCGGTGATCTGTGATACAATAGACACTATTATTGTAATCTGAAGCAATGCGTCAAATTTTTACACGTCAAATAATATATACAAAATTGAAATGCGAAAGTAACTCTGTCTGTCTGTCTGTTACGCTTTCCCGCACCTCTCAACCGATTTTGATGAAATTTGGCACATACAATCTTTAGAGATCTTTCTCAGGGGAGAAAGAACAGACTTTTTACCGCGGAAAAATACATGTTTCCGCGGGAAAATTTGATTTAGATGAAATTTAGTATGGAGATAGTTGCAAATAAAAGTATATGGCGAGAGACTATTTACCGCGGATAAATACATGCTTCCGCGGGAAAATATATGCTTACGCGGGAAAATTCGATTTAGATGAAATTTAGTATTGAGATAGTTGCAAATAAAAGTATATGGCGATAGACTTACTTCCGCGGAAAAATACATGCTTCCGCAGGAAAAGATAATAATGCTTACGCAAGAAAATTTGATTTGGATGAAATTTAGTATGGAGATACATAGTTGCAAATAAAAGTATACGGCGAGCAGAAGTCGCGCGGGGGCAGCTAGTTATAAATGACAAACTACTTATAAAATTGGTTCCGGCACAGAATATTATTAGTTAGTACGGCGCACGGAGAAAATTGTCATAGGTCCGTCCAGCACAACGTCTCGCCCCGCACTGAATTGAAGGGCCCGCGAAGGGGAAGATCGCGCATTGCGTGTGTCGTTTTACGTAAAAAATTCGTTAAAAATCGCTGGGATTTTTTTTCGAAAAAGTAAGCTCAGGAGATGATTGGTATTCTTTTATTCTATATGGTGATGAAAATTAAAAAATCTTATGATTAATAGATTAGGATTTAAACGGTTCTTGCTGAAAAAGTAGACGGTATTGTACACTATTATTTCAGGTACTTAAAATAAAAAAAATAAAATTTCGGCCTCAAGAGATGATGCCTTATATGGCATAGATTATTGTGTAATTTTTTCAAAGCAATTCCGTTAAAGAACAAGGAAATAAATGGTTTCTGCTGAACCCAAATTTACCAAATTCACGCATATCTACGCCTTAATTCTCTCCAACATTGCCACCCAAGTTGATAATGTTTCTTCTTCAAACACATTCAAAACAAACAGATTCAACACAGTTTAATCTTCAAATTCGCAAATATAGGTATTACAAACTGTATTACGTAACAATTAGATAATATCTACGGATCGATGACCGTCCAGTGAACGGTTTTACGTAATATATTTCGGTAACTACCTACTTACATGAGGAAAGTCGGGTGGCAAGAACAGGTTAGCTTTGTGCTTTTGTTTTGTTGCGTTCGTAGATTTGACACGCATGTCTATTGTTCTGGCTTTCTGTAGCAAGGAACGTGTTAAAAGCCAGCTTTCTCACATAATTTTACTCTGAAATTTACAAATCTATGATCTGGTGAGCATAAATATTTTCTTTGACCTTTTTGAAGAAAGTAAATCCCTCTTAATCGTAAAATTTCTAGTCATTGTGCCGAATGTGATGTACTAATAACGTAAAACATTGTAGTAGAAAAATGTGTCCGGAACAAATCAGAAATAGTATTCTTTAGTTTAAAATTTAGCTATAAAGGAAGATAAGATTGATTCTGAAGACATTAAAATAATATTTAAAAAAATTACAAGAATCGATTGAAATTATTAAATTAATTGCTTTAAAAATGTTCCAATAGCACGACCAGTGAATTATTTATTATTGTAAATAAGAAAAACCCAAAAATACAAACTTTCTGAGTTCTACGAACAACGTTAAGTAAAACGCATCACTTTAATATATAACAAGCTAGTATAATATAATGATTATGCAGTAGAATCGTCATGAAATTCTGTGAAGCAGAGAAAGCATTGAGGAAAATTTCTAGTCATTTCTTATCTCGCTAAATATTCAATAGGCCATCTAGTGTTAGGTCATACTTTATATAAGTAGTCAAGATTTGTGGAAGTTTTAGTTAGACCAGAAGACTCAGAAGTGATTTCTAAAAATATCGATTTTAATGTTCACTATTTTTTTTTAAATATCTAGTCAGAATTGAGGCCCGAATTCTGACTTCATGTATTCATAAATTAGAATAATAAATGTCCAATAATCCTGGTCAATTAATATACATAATAAATCTAAATAAATATTTATTGATTTGAACCAAGAACTGACTAGTTTTCAAAAAGTCAATGACATTTCCACGGATTTATAACAACGTATACAACGTCCCACTAATGGGCACGCGTACCAGTTGTTTGGACCTCTATGGTGCAGCGGGGGAAGGTCTGCCTGCGTCGCAACGCAAGAGGGTACGGGTTCAATTTCCACCTCGGGACAAAAGTTTTATGATCTGCAAATATTTGTCTGTTATATATGTATAATAAAATTTATCCATCTACATATATATATATTATATTAAGTAACGCAAGCTTCGAGCTTACAACTGGGCTAGATGTTGCTGTCCGAGTTCTCCAGCAATATTTATTTATTTTATTTATCTTTAGTACGTAAATATAATGAAAAGCATGGTGTTGTGTGTGGTGCACTTTTTGCTCTACTTGACGGATTGTATGGGCACTCCTTTTTTCGCAATTAGACTCAAAGTAGGTCCTTTGTACGTGGTTATCGTGTCTACTCAACGGTTAAAAATATGCACTAAATCTGCTACTAAAATTCAGGCTCTGGTTTATACGATCTGATCACAAACTTTACAATGAACCCTCACAAAATAGGCCTCATCTCGCATGCACCGATCGGTAATTGCTCATTAACAACTCGACAGGTAATGAACATCTCATAGCGTGTTCATGGCAGGTCAACGGCTTTTCACTTTCACCACTTTGTCAGATACTATCTGGTTATCAAATATTTGTTGTTTTAGGGAACATAAACATTTGGATTTGTGGGACTATCTAGAGTCTACTAGATTTTCACTCTACTGTGCAACTACTTCATTGTTGGTGCGCAAAATGGGTGAAAACAAGAGTGTTCTGGAATTAAAAGTAAACACCTATCCACCGGACGTTTTATTTTAGTTATCCATCAAATCCTTTCAACGGAGTTTTTTTACACGAGAGACTCGTGGTCCCCCCAAGATGTTCCCCTAGGTGGGATGACAAGGAATTTGCATATTTTATTACTAATGTTTTAGGACCTTAGCATTTTGTTCTCTGATCAAAGATTTTGAAATACTCGAATTAAAAGTTTTCAAATCATGTAGGTAACCTTAGATAACAAATTGTTTTCTGCAGATAAGTAGTAAGTACCTACCTATAATATAAAGATAAGTATACAAATAATGGTTTTATTATAACGTAACGATCATTATGATATATAATTTTCAAGCTTAACTTTAAGACTAAACGACATACCTATCTACTTTCTGATGCTGTAGACAAAATGATGTAACAAGCCTACTTATCCGTAAGTTAGTAGGCATGCCCCCAATATTACGTAACAAATCATTAGTTAAATTATTAATTTCCTGTTTCTCACCTACTTTTCATATAAAATTAAACTTTTTACGACTCGGAAGTAAAAGCTCGATAGGTATTTAGGAGAATAGTCTTTATAATTGAAATTTATAGTTCATGGTTTGTTGTCTTGACATTTTAATTTATACATATACTTAATTAAAAACAACAACGTATCTAATCTAAGTCAACTCATAGCTATATTTTTAACTAAAAGAATCTTCGACACTAGCGCCACTAATGGACAAATATCGATCGTCAGAACTACTTGGTTCACTCGTTCAGATTGCAGTCTCTATGCTTCTTCTCGCAGATAGAATGTCTCTCGTTAATTTCCTCCGCGGTCGGTAGATGGCGGTACATGATAGCTGCGCCGCGTAGCGGTTCACTTCCAAGTTCCTCCTTACCGAACACTGCTTTCTGCATTTTATTCACAAACGGTGTTATTTTGCAAACTAATAATCTGATACAGCTTGTTTCTTCTTCTGAACCTTGTTCTTTGATCATTGCTTCAATGGAATCTGGTAATGTCTCGTTTTTGGCGGCTGTTATTAGTTCTTGAAGCGACTTTGAGTTTTTATTTAGTATCCAAGTTTTCGGATCTTCTGAACGGTATGGTCTAGATGGCCGTTGGGTTCCTGATAAGAAGGTTGATATCTGAAACGAACATGACAATATTAGAACTATACATGTGTAGTCTTCCAAATATATACAAAGTAGGTCAAACATAAAATAAAATACTTATGTAATACTCTACCATTTGTGCGACAAAAACCAATGCGTTCACAGCAACAGCGCCAAGTTGGTTCGGTTGCAAACCAAACAATCTCACTAGATGTTTCAGCGGAGCAAGAGGATTTGGGCCCTCGTCAATTTCATTTGGTCTAGAATGTTCTTCGTTTGGTTTAGAGTAGTCCTGACTTGGTCTGGAATATTCGTCACTTTGTTGGTAGTGCGGAGGCTGTCGTCGGTTGAGTGATGACTTTTTGTTAGGTTGGAACGCTTTTACCACGAATTCCGCAACTTTTAATGCCACCGATTCGGAGCCTGAAATTACAATAAATCGATATCAAATAGTAGGTAAGCAGTTCTAGACCCTACATGTGTTTTCAATTTCTGTTTCTGTAGTAGTTTGGTTTTGTCGTCTTATTAGTAATCGTCTAGCTCCGTGGCACCTAAGCTCGAAGTTAAATTTCTTTTGATTAAATGTTACTAATATATTCGTTTAATTAAATTTATCGCTTACCAAGAAAATTAGTCGCCAACTTCACTCCACTACTGAGCTGATCCATAATGCCATCCCTATGACGTTCACACTGCACTCCTGACCCCAAAGCCAGTACAAGAACTAACACAAGTGCCCCCATCCTGCCCCGTTCGTTCTATGCCCCTGTAGACGTCGTTGAAGACTAGGTGCGCTTGCGCAGCATGCTTCGCTTCTTTCGGTAATCGCATGCGCAAGCCGCAGTAGAGCAAATAATTTCCTTGTGTTTGTTCTGTGAATGTACAGGATGAGTTAGCTTTTTGCAATTTTTCTACATGTTTCTGCTTGCGTCTTCGCTTGTTTTTTATTAATATTTATATTGATAAAAATTTACACATTAACTTTAACGAAATAGTTATTGTACTACTATGAAATATCTTTTGAAAATTAGCTCAACAAAGTGTTGCTTGTGCCACAAAACGCGGTGATCTTTTTCAACAGCCTGTATTTATGTGTGGACCATTTTTAATGTCACAAAAACAATAGACCCGGAAATTTAAGTGGGAATGTAGGTGAAGGGATTTTATTGTAGTGTGTAAAGTGACTGCTTATTGCACATATAGGTATCTAATTTTTCTTTTAGTAATAATATAGATAGAACATGACATCGGCTTCTTCGACTGAAATATTGCGATGAAACATTCAATGGATGAACCCATAAAATATAAATTCAAGCAAGCTTAAGGTTCAATTCAAGCTAGGTCACTTCTGTTATATATAAAAAAATAAAATGAGTTGAACAACTTAACTTAATTCAGATTAAACTGCCATGCACTGATACCGTTAAAGTGTCGCGCTCAGCCGACCAAAATAATCTACACAACATACTTCCATCATCTCGCCTGCCACTAGAAAACTGTCTCTCACCATGAACAAACATATCTTCCTATTCATCATCTACAGAGTTATCGCAGCTGAAATCAGCAATGAAGGGATCCAATTCCTCAACGAACTGCCAATAGAAAAGCTTATCAGGCTCAAGAATTCTCTACAAGACATCGTATCGACAACCGGAAATGTGACCAACACGGAACCATCCTATCTCAATTATGGGGCTCAAGCAATGGCGATGAAAGCGCCTCCGATCAAACGAGGGGATTATGAAGAAAGCGGCATCCACAAGAAGGAAAGTAAAATCAGCAATATATTCTCCATGTCGGTGACTACACTTGCGTTTCTGGCCTTCGGAGGTTACTTACTCTGCCTCATTGTGCAAGCTATAAAAGCAAAGCAGAATAACGTGACTCCTACACAGCCGACGACGTTTTTTGTTAGTGCTGGGATCAAGAAGAAGCCGCAGAGTCAGTTTACTTCTTCTTATGGAAGGCGGAGGAGGGATTTGAGGCTTGCAAAAAGTTATAGACAAGTGGATATTCCACCAGAACAGATGTTTGAAGCTCTACTGCAGATTTGTGAAGGGTATGCTAAGTGGAGTGAGGGCTATCGTGATACGAGATAAAAAGTGTAAAGAAGATCATTATGGTGATATACTCTTTGCTTATCTTGGTGTTTCTCTAAAATTTAAATTAATTATATATTATTTTTCTATTGTTGTTGTAAGATGTATGTAAAATTTTAGATAGTTTATTTAATATGTTGAGTTATTTAATTTATTTAAAACTTTAGCTATAATTTAGACTGTCAACATGTTAATCAAAACGAAATTCTTTGAATTAGAATGAGAGTTTAAAAAATAATAAAAACCTAGTTGTTTTTGACTCTACAAAAATTCTAACGAATCCCAATTTGCGTAGGAATCAGAAAATTCAGCGAACATCTAAATTTCCATTCCATGACTCAATCCCGCAGGTGCTCTCATTTCTCAATAAGAACCAAATAATACGTATGAACATTTAATATTTTTAAGTAAAGCCGACTAAACACTGTTTACGAGAAACGCAGGAAGCCAGATTGCCAGCCAATATCTGTAAACGTATTCAAACTGTCAAATAATCACTGTAACACCCAATAATAGCCGCGTTTAACATGATAAGGAATTCTTGGATAAAAAGATGCTACGGCAATAAAGAGAAGCGTGATCCTTATTCTTTTGGATATAAGGTTTGGAATCTTCATGTGTTGTTTTTTTATGAGTATGTGGAGTGGTTTGGTTACGTTTGTGTGATGCTGCTGGGTTCGATCTCTCGTCGCAGTGGCTGCTGTGTTTACGCAGTGCTCTCGGAATTAGCGCAAAAGCGGCTCAAACGATTATTGTTCAAATAAATTTGTGTTAAATATGTATACTTATCATAAATTTATTGGATGATTTTGGCAATTGGGTGAGCAGGATATGGTATGGTTTTGATTGGCTAATATTTATTACCTACTTGGATGTGTAGATTTAAAGTTGCAGTTTACAATTAAATTAGAATGTTATCGAGAAATATATCAATTTGTGTTGGAGAGTATTTTATTTAAAAAATCATCTGTAGGTATTGTTATAAAAACATACATAAATAAATACATACTGCATAGGTATGTAATCTACCAATTTTGGTAAATAACATTAAATGGCGTGTTATTTTACAATTATTATTGTAAATAAACGAACTTAAAACTCTGCCTTAAAACTAAATAAGGAGAGCTTAACGATTATATTATATAGTACCTACTTTGATAGACATCGCGCAAAGCTTTATTGAACTTTGTAAACAATACAGTACAGCTTTTACAATCAGTATCAACGGTTGCGTACGCGCAGATCATCATGGTGATCTGCGCGTACGCAACCGTTGAGTTAACTTTACAGGGTTCATAAAGATTTTCGCGATCTCCTTAAGACAAACTGTCTTTCTACCTTAAATATATAAATTTCTCGACGCCTAATTTTAAATAAGATTATTTGTAAGTCATAAACCAACATAAAATGGTTTCATTTAAAACAGATTTTAACTGTAACTGTGGAGATAAGGCGGCTCCCACACATGTCTTGATGACAAGATGACAGGCAGACTACCGTCTTACTCTATTTTTAAGGCAGTAAAATTGTTTAGCTTCATAATTTCTTTAAAAACTCATTCGGTCATTTAGTAATAAAATAGTGTACTAAAAAGATAGGAGGAGGAGGATTGACGCAGGAGTGGCTAAAAGGGTTATTTCTGTTTGAGGCCAAAATCCCGATAACTTCACAATTCTACTCGTATTCGAATATAATATTTATTTGTTAAAATAACAATCAAATTAACGATAACTTAACATGTTATTGGGAAACATAACAACCAACTCGAATGTCTACCTTAATGGATAGGTCAAAGGTTTACGACAAAGGACCCTCGACTAAATTGAATTCGATTCGAATCGCCTCGTAAAATAAATCCTCAATCGATTTAACAATCGAGTTAATATGAAACACTGTGTTTAGTGTCTCTTTAACTTTAAATAGGTCTAGACGAAGGAAGAGTAGGTAATAAAGCAGGTAACTATTTTTATTGATATGATGTTTTAATGTTGAAACCTTGTTTCTAGCCATCTTCATCTTTCAGAATCTTGTTGGTTAGCTTTGGACGCTGAGCTTGTCGAGTTGGGGTTCCAGTTAGAGAATATTAACGCCAACGGCAATCTGTTCTACGCGTTGCACTTCAAAATTGGTGGTAAGAATGAGAATCACCAATTTTGCGTTATAGAAATACTTCGAAACCCCATATTGCTAGTAATTTCGAAATATCAAACTGCTTTCGTCCCTTGGAGCAAATCGTGTCTGGCTGGACCATATTGACGGGATCTTTGCATAAATAAGTAACACTGATCTGACATTTATGTAAATTCTTACGAGAAGTATTGCTTGGCCCATTGGACCAAGAGCCTGTGATGGCCAGACCTTCCTTTAATTCACAAGCGTGAAAATTATTTCATGTGTATGTCTAACATAGGTAAGAATAACCCCCAAACATGAAACCTGGATCGCGGTTGCTTTGGGAGATAACAACCTTTTACCTGTTATCTCCCAAAGGAACCACGATCCAGGTTTCATGTTTGGGGGTTATTCTTACCTATGTTAGACATACACATGAAAGAATTTTCACGCTTGTGAATTAAAGGAAGGTCTGGCCATCACGGGCTCTTAGGTTACATGGCTAGGAATACTTTAATTTACTTTGCAATCCAGTAGTATAAATATAAATTAATTGAAACGTAAAAGCTTATAGTATTATTGATAATCAAAATAATACACAGAACATAGTATGAATTTGTGTATAATTTCTAGCATTATTTATATATTTTCTAAATATTTGGTATTCGATTTTCTAGATATTAGCCTTATATATAACATTTTCATTATTTCTTTGGTTGATTTTCTACTCTTGCTAACCATACCATTTGCTTAAAAGTACCTACTGAATTCGAAACACGAGTTAGAATGTCTTGAAGAAACATTTTATCACTATGACCTTTTGCAATTTAAATCTACAGTAACAGCAATGTGACACGACATAAAAAGTCTTTACAACAACCGACGAATAAATATGAACAAAAGGTCCATTATTTTTGTTGCAATTGAAGCGCAACGCTGTATAGACTACTATAGACGTATCATTAATATAGTAAGTATATTATTTATAATTTGTATTTTTGCTTTGACTTATACTTTCTACTTCTACTTTATTTGATCAATATAATCTGATTCTCTTAGACCTAGTTCTATAAATGTACTTATATATTTATATATGTTATATTAGTTGCATCTTGTAATTTAGTTCTACTTAGTTTCTAATTTTAAGAGGCGATTGTTCTCACTTGTGTATTTTATTAAGTTTCTATAAGTGAAGGCCTGTTATTAGCTTACTGATACAATTATAGATTTTTAAGATAACACTTGTAGCTGATGGCTTTCCAAATGTAATAAATAAATAATAAATAACTTAATTTACCATCAAGGTAAAAGTAATAAAAGTCCACAAAGGCATAAAATTTTGAAACATAAATAGTTACCTAAGTTACAAGCTTTTGATGAAAAATGTATACTTCCTGAAATTATTGATTCGAGAAAAGCAATTCAATAGCGTTGCGATACATAAATATTTTTCTAACAATAATTATTATTTATTACCTGGTCGTAGAATACCCGGACCAATGAGTGTGAGTGTGATATGAGTTAAAGAGAGGAAAAAATTATCACGAATTGCCAGAAAAAAATTATGGAGGGGAGGATTGATGTTTTTAAATTACCTCACCCAGCTTCCCGATGTGCAGTAAAGTATGATCTTCTTAAAGACTTAACTTAGTAGAACAGAGTATAAATCAGACACCAAAACTTCATACAGATGGCAGCAAAATTGATGGGAAGGTTGGAGCTGCTGTTACCTGGTGGGAGAATGGTGGAAATGCAGAAGTACGTTGTTCTGGTTTTAGTCTTGTATATCAGGCGGACCTCATAGCAATATATAAAGCCTTAGAACTGCTGATCCAGTACAATGTGCATTCTGCGAATATTATAAGTGACTCTCTTGGTCTTCTCTAGAAACGATATCTAATCCCAATATCACTCCTCCGATTGTCGTAAATATCCAGTTGAGGATTCGAGAAATTAAACTGCCAGACGGCAAGGTCAACTTCTACTGGATCAAGGCACACGACGGGACCAAATTTTAACCAACCGAATTTGCTGTTTCTAGTGAATAAATCTCAGATACCATTGAGAATGAATATCCCATACCCAGTTCTTACGCCGCGCTTAGTAGACCCCAGATGGTTTAATCCTGATAGTCCATGTGACGAAGAAGCTGAATTTACTGCTCTGGAACGCGAACAGACTTTGTTGGACTCCATTGACCTTCGCTTCAACCTTCGACCTTCGATTGAAACCAAACCTACGGAAAAAGAGCCAGATACTGATGAAGAGGAAGCTGGCAATGAGCTGGAGCCCGATAGCTTGGATGATGAATGAAGTCAATACTTCGGACCAAAGTGCTTCATGGCCTATGTAAATCGCACCACCTTTTTGTAGGTGTGCTGTAGCCGCTACTTAGTCTTTGTTATATCACAATCTCTTTTATTGCTTTTGAATTTAATTTATCTTGGTTTAGATAAACTACCAACTGATGAAAATGAATAGTAAAACTCACGGAAATTTTGAAAGTGAAATACCAACTGATATTCTGAGAAAGATATCTTTATATATAGTTTGTCTACAAAATTCAAACACTTTGGATAAAATAGGGACTTATTTAAAGAGTTACTTATAAAAGGTGTAAAGGGGCCAAAATTCCATCCATCTCTCGGGCCCCAAGTCAACCACTACCTGCACGCGGTACACTCTGCTAACAAACGGAACAGGCTCTGGCAAAAGCCTACCAACCCGCACTGGACCAGCGTGGTCGGCTATGGTCCAAATACTCCTAACAATGACCAGTCACTATCACCCAAAGTGCTCGGAGACCCAGCGGCTGTGCTGGCGTTGAGGGTGCCACACCGGGTCTGTGGTCAGGGGTGCTAAGAATCTCAGAGCGAGATCTCAACGTCAAACGACCCAGGCTAAACACTTAAAGGACACCGATTTACATAACGTTTTAACATACAATGTAAGAACTCTCTATTGATGACCGCTTGATCGAACTTGAAAATGCCCTTCAGTATATAAAATGGGACTGAAAACATATTCTACTACTATGGAGAAACTAAAGGACTGTACGGAGTTGGTTTTCTCATCGCTAAGAAATGGAAAGATAACATCATAGAGTTTAGAGGATACTCCGAACGTATCGCGGTGCTAAGACTTCGCATATCCCTGGATTCGTGGACCTGGGTATCTCCTGATTCTTCGGTAAAAAATGATTACATCATTTTATTACTTTGAAAATAGTAAAAGATGTTCCCATAAATAATAAAATAAAGTTCAGCTCAGTTCATAGACCAAGCCGGTTTCCGACCTGGCTTCTCGTCCATACGCTATACCATACCTACATACGCTGAACCAGATGAAAAAAAAAGTATAACGAGTATCACAATATGCTTTAAGTTGCTTTCGTCGATTATGCGAAGGCATTTGATTTGATAGCGTTAAGCACTCTGCAGTTTTCTCAGCTCTTCAAGCACAAAACATTCACAAACCTATATAGACCTAATTAAAATAATTTACAACTCCAGCACAGCAAATATCAAGCTCTCCACTTTAGGCCTAACTTTCAAAATTCAAAAAGGGGTGAAACAAGGTGATCTTCTTTCACCTATTCTTTTTACAGCCACAATAGAAGAGATTTTCAAAAAGTTAACAGCCCCCTGGGCCACCAAGGGCATAAAAAGAAGTTCGCAAAGTGGGCCGCCTCTTAATGTTGATTACAAGAATCTTAATTTTCGGAAAAGCTATTTTGGAAACATTTGTGTATTGTAACTTATTACCGAAGATTTGGTATTGAGTATTTACTAACACAGTAGCGGGTTGTTAAATGGGTTATTTTGAAGATGTATATATCTATGCACGGTAAGTTACAATCAATATTCTCCATTTCTAATAGGAAGAATAAACTTAGGTATAAACTTTGATGTCGTAAGACGCTATTGTATCGTGTCTTGACTTGTAAATGTATAATGTATGAATATGAATAAACGTCAAACAAATTACTAGCATTCAAAATAGCACGATACCTCATACACATGAGTTAGAGCAAAGTTAGTTGCGAAACCGCTTGTATGTCCCATGCCCACTTAGGCAGTACATTAACAAACCAACAATAAATATCTCCGGGTACAAAATACATCGCGTTCTATGTTGACAAATCCCGCAATAAAATATAAGCATTTACAATAAAATTAATTATTATTTACACGGTAAGGTGGGCGCGAGATCTGACGAAAGTTTATTGTGGATACGATCAAGGCTTTACGATTCTCTAAGTAATTAAGAATTAAAAATAAAACTACTAATTTATTTGTCTGACTCTGAAATGTACTTACGCCAGTTACGTTTTAAAAGAGATTGATGTTACCGTCATCAACTGCACTTAAAAATAGATATCACATCATTCATATTCACCTGTCTGTACACAAGTTTTGAGCTTACCACGGGTCTAGAAGTTGCTGTTTAAATTACCAAGCAATATTTATGATTATTGTTAAGCAAGCATCTGCCACACATTGTGTAATAGGTACCACTTAGGTAAATATTCTGTGTCTAACTAATGACGACGGTGGAAAATTGTAAAGAAAAGTGACACAGCACGATTTGCCCAGGAGTAAGCTGTTTAAAAAAGTTTAGTTTTGGAGTAGGTAGGTCCACATTATTCTAGCCGCCGGCCGCCATGTTGGGGGTCCGAGCCCCCGCGGCGCCTGCTTTATCGCACGCTGCGCGCGCCGGACACCTCGCCTCCGAGCGCCGGCTAGGGGGGCGCAATTACACCCTATTAGTGAGACACGGAACTTACAGGACTAACGAACATACATTAGGTACTAACTATTAGTGTGGATAAAAGACACGGAACTTATAGCATGGAACTTAGAGTACTAAACATGCTGTTTTGGGGCCACAATTTCTATATATTTTCTATTAGTGTGGATAAGTGAGATGAAACTTACAGTTCTAACCTCGGTGTAGGGTGCGGCCACAGTAACTCCCTATAAGAGAGAGAGAAAGAGAGAGGGAGGATAAACTTACAGTACATACTAAACATGGTGTATAAAGGGCACAACTACACTCTATTAATGAGGATAAGAGACATGAAACGTTCAGATCTAACCGGAACTTTCTAACACCCGCAGGAAGAGAAGGAGAAACCTACCATTCTAGATAAATGCGATATAAAATAACACAGATTAAGTAAACTAAGGGAAGTCGGCTAATTGACTATTCGAAAATTACATTTACCCTTCTGTGTGGGCCGGCCGATTCACCTTTTAAGTACAATTCACAAAAAGACCAATGGCCTGTTAAGCCGTTTACAATCAACTCTTTATTAGATGTCGTAAAAGATAATTAGACAGGTGAAGTGGTCACGGAAACTGCTGTAAAATTAATTTAATATTGGATTTGGTAAATATTGTCGATCACATTGCGATCGATTAGTTTCAAAATACTGAACTTTAAGACTTAGCACGAATAAGATGATTTATCAAAATAGCGTGGGAAGGTGATTTATTAGTATATTTTATTAGATAAAAATGTTAATGGCATGATTAATTTGAAATTAATACCTATTTTCCAGTTGCAAACTTGATTCGATAAATAGTTTTCATAAGTGGATATAATTAATAAATAGTTGTTTAAAATGAGTAAATAATTAGATATACATAATTCTTTTCTCGGTAGATAATTGTGAATTTATATTCTTTCTAAAATTAAGTAATTTTTAGCTTTTTGTTTTGTTTAAATTAACATCAATATTATTTTGAAAGGGATTAAATTATGCAATAACTTTTTAATATTTCAAATTTAGTAACGTCCTATCAAAATAAAGACCCCAAAAATATGTGACATATAAACATAATTCGTCAATAAAATATTTATTTGTCCAAGAACAATAAATCAAGTTTTATTTGCTCCATAAAAATATTGATCTCCCACTAACCAATCACAATGTAACGACAATTTGTGTTTTATTCTTCGACCCACCAGAGACAAGTAATAAAAAAACTATTTCCTTTTCCACTTTAGTTAATTCAATACCCATTTTTACAAAATACTTTATCGATTAGACATAATTTCTTGCATTAATTTAAAAATTCATGTATATCGAGCTAATTCTTGTATTAATGGGCGATTAATATTGAATTTCATATTGGATGATATTTTTGAATACGATTATGCAAATATTATTGGTTCTTAATAAACAGTTTATATATTTTATGTGTACAAGAGCCAGCGGGACTTTCGGGACGGGATCACGGGACTGAGGATCGACTAATTACAATAAATACAACAACACATTAGAATCGATCAGAATGTAAAGTTATTTATCGGAACTAATAAAAGTGATGTACGATTATCGATACGAGCGTAACTTAGGGATGCGTCGCGCTCTTTGTGGATGTAAAGCCTGATTTTATTGATAAACAAATAATGATAAATTTATTTAATAAATTGGTATCTACTGATTAACGAAATTCTTCATGGTTGCTTAGTCCTAAAATTTATTTGTGGATACATAGAAAGTACACATTTATTTGTGGATGCGTGGAAATATTTGATTTTAATAATTTCTTATTTATTTAAGTAAATTTTAGAGCCGAATTTTTGTATTGTTTATTAGATAAGTAACAAATATACGACAAACAAATTACAAATGTTACTTAAAATAGGAAAATTACATAATTAACCATTTAAATAAAATATTACAATAAATTAATAAATGAATATGTGAAACCTTTATAGGGGCAACAAAGTACTTTGTACTGTTCTGATTTACCTAAAAATAGTTTTATGTTTTCCTTTGTAGTTTTATTGCATAAAATAGTTCAATTATTTCGGACATAGTTTTAGTACGTTACAAACACATATTCAAAAGTGTAAAAGTGTAAAGTTGTGTTTATCAATAAATAGATTAATTTTTTTTTTATAATTATAATTAACCCTGAAATACTACCACCTACCGACTAGAATACCAAGTTACCGTATTAAATCGTACGCACTAAAAGCACAATCGAACAGAGAATATCCGTTATACCAACAGAACCCTCGGAACAAATCCAACGCCTTATTTATCATCAGGCTCAGATATAAGGCTGTTACAGGATCCGTGGCGGGTCTCACACGGCTGTATTATTTATGGCGTTTATTGCTGCGCGTGCGTCGATAAAGCATTTCCTGAGGGGACATACACAATCGAACTCTACAAGGATGGGGACTATTCTGATGGGCATGTGATATTTCTTATTCTTTATCTCAATGCCAACGTCATCCTAGAGAATCGGTTAGCGCATAATGATTCATGCATACGAGTATAAAAATAGGTTTGGTTTATAAACATAAAGTAATTGAATCACTCTATTCGATACTTCCTCAAATAAGGTCCTTAGAAAGCTGGTTCACGTTATTTACGTTATTGTAAATTATCTAAAAGTTGAAAAATAAAATTTACGTGAAGTCCTTAGTAAAGTCCTTATTAAGGTCTCAAGGAATCTAAAAATACTCTTATAAATAAAAATCAATTTATCATATTATATTTCTCATATCGTTATTCGAAGTCGATACTTTCCCCGGTGCCCAGAATAGCCCGCCACCTCGTCGAACAGACTTATAGGGATAATTCACGTCAGCGATACAGTTTATTAGCAGTTAGTTATACTCTGTGATGATATCGCGCCCACAATTAAATAATAATATATTTGGCTGTGGGCGAAAGTTGTAGTTACCTATGTGCCGTTTTCGGAGTATGATTTGCCAGGTTTCCTTATTTATTTGTTTATTTGATTTAAGAGTAAATTTAATTGCTGCTTCTGAATTTTGTTTAAATGTTGAAATTTTAAAATGAGTCAAATGAATCGGTTGATCATTAGTCTACGTAAATAAGGTTCGTGTATTGCCCGTTTATCTCAATATGAATGAGTCAAACGAAGTTTTTTTTTTTTTTCTCACATAATAATAATAGGTACTATATGTGAGAAATACTTATTACAAAACATAACATATTGAATATACATTATTTATTAGGTAGGACGTTTATCACAGTGTAGGTATAGTGTATTTTTGTAAAAAATAAAACTCCAATTAAGATCTGATAAACTCGTAGATAAAAGTGTTCCAGTGGAGCCCAAGCTTCTATTTGCTCAAGGCATAATATATTCCTATGAATTATTCCCTATTTCAAATAAGGCATAGGTCAAGAATTCATAGGCCTCGTTACTCGGACACTGCTAAGCTCTAGCACGATTTATACAAATCGTCGGTCATATTGGGTGTCGGTGTCGCAATAAATATTAAATATCGAAGACATTAAAAATATCTCCTTACAGTTTACGAGTGCGTTCGAAGACATGTTTACGTACGGTGGTGGGTGATCAATTCAGCTTTTTTCGTTTAACCTTTTGGTGCACAGTTTAGGGTTAAGTTTATAGCTGTGCGCGTAAAATAACTGATTTGGTAGGTACATATCTTCATTGTGTTGTGTACTAATTAAACTTAAACGCTAATATTGGCGGTAGAGGTACGTTTGAGAAGTTTTGATCTTTGTGAAAAGGACTATTTTTAGCACTGGAAGAGTCTATGGAGCTAAGGTAACTATGAGTCGATTTCAATGCGTCCTTTGCGAATATAAACTTTGTAGTAGTAGGTACCTAAACAGATTTTTAATCTTTTATAATCATAATGTATGCTATAGTTTAAATGTTGTCTGTTTAACGCGTCGTACTAAAATGTGCTTATTTAGTAATTTTGTATCAAATTATCATGATTAATCAAACTTTTTAATATAAAACTTTATTTCTACTATTTATTTTGTACAGTATATGAATTGTGCTGTTAGTTTTCCTAGTATTAAATAAATAAATAAATAATACAGAACTTTTAAAACGAAAAAAAATTGTACCGCCAGCCGTCCACTGAAAAAATCACACAATAACATTTAGTCCCGTAGAAAATACTACCATTTCCCCAACTATGTAGGCTGGACTTAAAGTTTGATGACTGCTAGATCAAATTTCAAGCCATAACCATAAAAATATTATTTTCCAAATTATTGTTATAATGGCGAAATTTTATCGACTTTAAAACGTGTCATCGATATGTATCGACTGCCTGCTATTGGTATTGCTACATTGTACTTTTTATAGTTCAAGATATCAATTTGTAAACTACTTTCTTGGATTATTTTTATTCGTTTATCGGTGTTACTATGGATTATTATCATCATCCACGTAAAGTATAGTAAAAATTTATTTATTTCACATAATAGTAATTATACTGAAAATATTCAGTGATCCATAGGCTCTTAAGCTAGTAGATATAAATTTTGTTTCAGGAACCAGTGTGAGAATTACAATTTCGTCAAAACCTATTACTAAATTACATTAAAAAATGACATTATAAGCTTATGTGGTTACAAATTATAAGATCCGCTGTTCGTCTGTTTGTTTATCACAGAAACGCATATTTTTTCAACATTACGCCTAAAACGGGTGTTTTCAATCATAAAGGCGTTTGAAGTGTATCAAAAATATACATAATCGGGTTTGATATCAAAACGGTCATTGCTCTCTTCCTAAGGAAGATCTGTTTGTTGACGCACTTATTTCGATACGAATGCCCTGATTGTAAGATCGTAACAGTGCCGCATTAAGGATCTCTACCTCTATTTAAGTTCTTATATTAAAAGTTATTTAAATTACATGATACTTATATCTTTATAAAACATTAAATTTGTTTTGATTATTTGCTATTAGATCATCCTCAAACCATCCTCAATTTAATTATTTTCATATTATAAAATTCTTGTTATGCATTAAGACAGGGCATCAGTAAACAGTGTGCATGGTGAATTTTTTCCATTGTAAGTAATGTGTGCAAATATAGGTATTATTTATAACCTAAGAGCCCGTGATGGCCAGACCTTCCTTTAATTCACAAGCGTGAAAATTATTTTATGTGTATGTCTAACATAGGTAAGAATAACCCCCAAACATGAAACCTGGATCGTGGTTCCTTTGGGAGATAACAGGTAAAAGGTTGTTATCTCCCAAAGGAACCGCGATCCAGGTTTCATGTTTGGGGGTTATTCTTACCTATGTTAGACATACACATGAAAGAATTTTCACGCTTCAGAATTAAAGGAAGGTCTGGCCATCACAGGTTATTAGTCTATACTAAGAGCCCGGTCTGGCCAGACCTTCCTTTAATTCTGAAGCGTGAAAATTATTTCATGTGTATGTCTAACATAGGTAAGAATAACCCCCAAACATGAAACCTGGATCGTGCGGTTCCTTTGGGAGATAACAGGTAAAAGGTTGTTATCTCCCAAAGGAACCGCGATCCAGGTTTCATGTTTGGGGGTTATTCTTACCTATGTTAGACATACACATGAAAGAATTTTCACGCTTGTGAATTAAAGGAAGGTCTGGCCATCACAGGCTCTTGGTCCATTACATACACCTAGGCAAGTATTCCACCTACTGATGAAAAGCGGCTACCGCAGATAAACATTTAAATAATTAATAACTTTAAAAGTCAACAAAAATATAAGTAGGTATCGAATAAATCTACAATATTTTCTTAAAATATTTTATTATTAACAGGGTTTTAATATCCATAAATATTTTCTTAACCCTTAGTTCGTCCTTTGAGCGTAATTCGGTAGATTCTGCTAGATGTTAATAGTCGATTTAACTGTCACAATAACAAAGGCACACTTAATATCCTTGTAAATTCCAAACGAGTGCCGAATTACGGAAGTCATTCGAAACACCCGCTCGTTCCATTATAGCTGGAATACCTAACTATAGCTGATACGATACATTTTGCCTGTGAATTGGTGATTTTGTTTATTTTTATCTTTAGAAAAGAGTATACTTACCTACAAAGTTATGGATATAAATAAAAGTGCATAAGTAATTAGTTTACTAATAATCAGCCGTGTTTTATAGGTTACGTACCTTTAAAAGAAACTAAACCTAACCCTTATTTTGACCTATATACCTATGTTATAAATTATATACCAACCACAGCATCTTTGTGCTGTAAAAAAACATATTTTAGTTTTATTCACAACGAATATAAATAGGTGGTCAAAAATGGCCTGAAGTTCTTCGACAGTAGGATTTTTTGTTGATAATAGACCCTCGCTTGACCACAATCTCACGTGTTGGTAGGTAAGTGTCCGGATGGTAGGGGATGGTCCGGACGTGCGTTTATTTAGCAATGCCGCGCCCTCAGTTATTCTAATGTAAACTAAGAATAAATACGAATGTTCTGACTTAGAACCCGTGCAAAAGCTTATGCGTAGGTAGGTACCTAAACATCCTTTAAACTACAAATATTCGAGATTTTAAAATTAGTTAGGTATTAATTAAAAGTAGTAGGTAAGTAATTTTTGTCACATAATTTTGAGATCGTTACACACCCACCCCAGAAAATGTATCCGTATTGTATGAGACTTTATTCGTACACGTTATAAACAGCAGCTAATGATGGGATCTATATCGGGTGCCGAGGATGCAGTCCAGGTGGTTCTGACAAGGAAAATAAACTCGCAGTAATCGATTTTACAGTTTTAGACCAACAGTGTTTTAGGCGGGGACGAGAGATTTTGTATAGGTACCTAGTCCCTACCTAGCATTAGTGGGAAAAAATAGGCTTGATTTCTGGGGTTAAAAATATATTTTTTCTACAACACAATCAATTTTAAATACGAGTATATGGCTAATATTATCAAACACAGGTCAATCCTAGTTCAGACAATATCTATGTAATATTTTGAACTTTTTAGATTTTATGTTAGTAGGTAGGTAGGGGAGAGCGGGGTTCGAAGTTCCGATTTTCAAATAACACGCAAAAAGACCGTCAGTAAATAGACTGAAATTAAATATATAGGAGCTCATAGACGCAGAATATATTCTAGTTTTACTTGATGTTGTCGTATTTACTAAATGATTAAACGTGTTAGCGTCAGGTCATTTTTTCTGTGTAAAATTGACAAGGAACAACTGACCCCGTCATGGGGCTGGTTGTTCCATCGTTGAGGCAAGTTGTTCCGACAGCAACTTCAATTGCTAATGTTGCAGTTTTAATGTATATAATATGTATAAATGAAACACAAAAGTACTGTGCCAAAAATTAAAAAGTAATTTATTCAAAATAAGGATTAAAATTACTATATTTGGCAAATAATCATCAAAACTAAGTACCTACTAATAATTTATGATTTTTTAACTCAAGAACTTTGTTTTAAGACATTGAGATCAATTAACTAGCACTAACATTTATAGTAACAAGTAATTCTAAGTCTTTAATCAGTCTAATATCTATTCTTTTATCAGAATAATGTCATTATGGCATATTTTTAGTTCCCGTGCTACGGTTTTGATTTTCCGACCGTCTTCCATTACAGTATCAACTCCCCGCCGCAATAGTTATTCCGAAGTCTTGCCCCGTTCCGTTTTTCTTTTGATCCTAAAACAATTTTTTAAAATTAATTTAAGTACTACTACGCGGAACAACTAGCCCCGGTCAAGCGGAACTTAGAGCCCCAAATTTCATAAAAAAGCAAACCAAAATTATTTTAAAAATAAGTATTATTACATCAATAATGACAATAATAAAACATCCCCAATAGATTTTCCAACAATTAAATGCAAGTCAGATATTAATTGCTATAAAACTGTTCAAAATAGACCAAAAAGTTTCAACACAAAAATATTTACTCACGTTACAATTATGAGCCTCCATTCGATGACCACAGTTGCCGGTTGCCGAGGCGTCACTAAAATAGCTGACGCGATAGCGCCATGGTATGACGTCTTGCACCGTACTTCACACGTATTTATATCTCTTTTCTTTCGAAAGTTATTTGCATCGGAACAACGTGCCCCGGGAACTTTGAACCCCGCTCTCCCCTACTCGTAAAATTGATGTTTTTAAATAAATAAATCTTTGAAATATAAGCAAATAAAATATTTATGGCCCCAAATTCCCTAAAAAATATATTTAGTAATCTAAGTAAATGAAAGTTGCTCGTCTGTTAAATCCTTTGTTCTCAAATCGATCCGCTAATTTGTTTGTGTAAGCGGCTATCGAAGTAGAACCGAGTGGGCACACCTCGCCTGGTTTGTAGCAACCCACATGTGGGCTACTCAGGAAACGTACGTTTTGTTACTTCAGAGGTTATTTGCTTCCATTAATAACTAGATAGTAGTTTTTAGTTTGTATGCGTGTTTTGTATGTATTAATAAAAAATATGTATCCATGTATGTATATTCTAGTAAGAACGAACCGGTTTACGGATTAGTAGATGAGATGACTGGCAGCAGCGTTGTACTGTGTCATTTTACTGCAATCACCAACCTGCCTGGAAAACATTGTCATCGTCATCATCACCCCTATTTACGTTCCCACTGCTGGGCCACAGCCATAATTCACCACGCTGGCCAACTGCGGGTTGGAGAATGACACATGTCCTTCAAACTTTTGAATGGACACTGTTTATATTCAGATCTTAGAAAGCCTCCAACCCATTTGAGTCCCATTTGAGTAGCTGGCTCTGTTTAAACCCCCCATTAACCCGACGAATGACGTAAACTTCTCGGCTATAAACTCCCACCCAGGCACAAACTATTATAAAACCCATTAAACGCCACATTATTGTAAACAAGTGCACTTGCTTGTAACAAAATCACTCAATACTCCATAACGCTAAAAACGCCCAGTAGTTAATCGAACCAATGGTAACGCTCGATTGGTTAGGCCACGCCCACAGGGTGCGCGCGAGCATGTCACGAAGCGGTTGTATCGTCAGTTTTTCAGTAGCTTTCACGCGGGGCGGACGTCATGTCTGTCAGTGAAGTGAATGCGAGTAAGCTGAAGTTCAGTGTGGATAGTATACTGGGGAATGTGGGTAAAGGTGAAGATGTGAGGGTTCAGGAGCCGCCTTGTGCTGGATGCGTGGCCGCGCTGTACCGCTGCTGTAGAAATGAACCAATGCTGCAGTTGCCACTGCCGTTGTCTTACACACATTTGCATCCAGCGTTAAGACCGACTACTGGTGGGTACCCAGTTCAACTACAATCAGACCTCCAATTGATAATAGATTTTATATCCATGGATTACAGTAAATGGCACTCATTATTAGCACCAATTTGATATTTAATTTTCTGCATGTAAGGAGAAATATATTTTTAAAGAGGCTCTATTGCGTAAAACTTGGTTACTAATACAAACAGTATTTTATCACATTATTATAAATTTTCATTTTTTAACAAAATGCTTATATCTTCTCAATCGATTGCATATTTTAATCTATAAATTTAATATTATTATAAACGAACTGCACGACCTTTAGGTAGGTAGGTATTTAGAATGAAAGTCAACCTTTAGGTAGGTATTTAGAATGATAGTCAAACGTCCTCCAACATAGCTGTACCACCACTAATAAAAACTCTTAACAAATGTAGCTCGTTGAAGTCTTTTCTACAGAGAATTGTCAGCTTGCTGCTCGTTGGTGAAAAAATAAACATATAAAAGTGAAACGTCTCTATTTTTAATTAATTACAATAGTAGGTAATCGTTGTGCTATTAGGTAGGTACGTGTCGATTCAATGCGTGAAAAATAAATCAGATAATACTTATTTTTAAATTATTTTACCGAAGCTAGGTATTGTTTTGTTTAACCTTGGTTTAACTAAGTAGTCCGTATTTTCCCATTGCTTCGCAAGTGTTTTTGAGTTTCCCGATATTTCGAGACTCAAAAAATTCCTATTTCCACCAGTTATATATTAAGTCATCAAATCAGCCGTCGAACGTCCACTGCCGGATATAGGCTTTTTAAAAGATAGCCAGTTGTTTTTTCGGATGTAACTTGCATACAAGCAGAATATTTTACCAATTTTCCATCTTGTATAATAGGCGGACGTCTGACGCTCCGTTTCCTGATCCACGTCGATACGTGGATATTATTACCCGATGGTAATAATTATTAGATACTGAAATATATATTTGATAAGGTTTGCTTAAAATAAATAAAAATAAGATTATAAACATTGCTGGACAATTCATCTTACAACATCTAACCCCGTGGTAAGATCCAAGCTTGTGTTACGGGTGCTCGATTTCTGATATAGGCATGCCTATATCTTCTTAGATAGATATTTTTTGTATAATATCTACACAAAGAATATCTTGACACCCGGAAAAAATATATGTAGATCGTCCAAATTTTTGCTCCGAGGCGGGAATCGAACCCGCAACTTCTTGCGTCGCAGCCACACCTTCGCCCGCTGCGGGACATAAAAATTGACAAACACATCTAATTAACATTTAAATTATTAGGACTATGAATCTCTGTTAAATATGAAATTTAATTAACTCGGTACGCATAAAATCAAATGAATAATAATTTTATTAGATTAAATTAGTTCAAAATTAATCTAACAAATAAACCTAATAATTTATGATTAATTTAATTATTAATGATTAGGTTGAATGAGTTTATCTGGCGCTTACTAACGTTATTAATCTAAGGAACTTATGGACTTGCAAATTTAATAAATAGTGGTACCTACTAGTGAGAAATCTCGTTCTCACGTAGTGGTACAACTTGGTGGTACTAGTAGGAATGAACCATTTTTAAAATTATTGTTGACGTTTAAATAAATTTATAATAGACTAGCAGCCCCCGCGAACTTCGTCTCGCCATATACCTACTTTTATTTGCTACTATATCCATACTAAATTTCATCCAAATCGAATTATCCTGCGTTAGCATATATTTTCCCGCGGAAGTTTTTAATTTTTAAGCGGTAAAAAGTCTCTCGCCATATACTTTTATTTGCAACTATCTACATACTAAATTTAATCGAAAAACTAATTTCCCACGTAAGCATATACATATTTTCCCGTGGAAGCATGTATTTTCCGCGGTGAAAAGTCTCTCGCCATCTACTTTTATTTGCAACTATCTTCTGCATAATAAATTTTATCTAAATCGATTTTTTCCGCGTAAGCATATATTTTTCCGCCGAAGTATGTATTTTTCCGCGGTAAAAAGTAGCCTATGTTAGGATTAGGATATTACATTTATTATATAACATTACATTGACTCCCCCCGTACCCCAGTGACGCTTACATGGAGTCTACATCGCATGCTGGCTAGCTGAGCGCGGTGAGCGACAACCTCGCGACTTTTTTCTAATACTTGCATTTTTAAACTCGTGATATCTTCCGAATGAAATGTCCGAATTGAATAATTCAAAAAGTTATAAAAAGGTATTAAAGCCGTCTTAAATATAAAGTATTTTTTTTTTGATAAGGATTAATACCAAAGTACAAATAAAGACCCTTTCAAGAGGCGGCATATATAAATTAATATTTTAGAATAAAAAACTGCTTACTGTGACATAACTATAACATTTAGACATATGCTGTCGCGACATTTTTTGTAGGTAATGATGAGTTCTGTAAAGTCGTAGTAAATGATTTTGTTCTATCATCAATAGTTTTCGCAGCGCACGCGAGGTAAGGAATTTTTCAGGTCATTTTTTTACACCTTATGTTACATTATTGGAGTTTTAGTAAGGATCCCTAATTTTTTTAAAAATATAATATAGCCTATGTTACTCGGGGATAATGTAGCTTTCCAAAGGCGAAAGAATTTTTGAAATCGGTCCAGTAGTTTCGGAGCCTATTCGTTACAAACAAACAAACAAACAAACAAACATACAAACAAATCTTTCCTCTTTATAATATTAGTAGGTATAGATATCTCTAATAACTACTTATACCTAAAACTTTCAGGAAACTGGGTTGTTTCCTTTTAAGCAAATCTGATCTTTTCTTATAAAAGTATAATCTGTGGACCTTTATAGTGTTTTATTTTAAGCGCTAGAGTGGCTATTGTTAGGTTCTAAAAATAAATTTTTATGTTCATATCTTTAACACCATCAATCAGCGCAGATGACTGGCCTGACTTTTCTAACATAATTTAACCGACATACAAACAAATCTCAACCGTAGACCGGTGGTAGACCATATTTTTTGCTGACTGTACCTACTTACTAAATATTCAAAATGTCTTCTTCCATCCCAGTTTACCGCCTCCCCATTCCGTCAAGCTCACCGCCGTCCGCCCCCCGTTGTGACGTCACGTCCAGCGGGAAACGGAAGCGATCGTGGTCGCGCGCCGTGTTCAGCAACCTTCAGCGGAAAGGCCTGGAGCGACGGTTCCAGATTCAAAAGTACATCACCAAACCGGATCGAAGGCAGCTCGCGGCCACTCTTGGACTTACTGATGCTCAAGTAAGTGATCTTATGATATGTCTTAGGTAGGTACCTATTATTGTTACGTGTTCCGTGACGGATATTCTCGTTTCTCTAGAAACTCCGAGCATATAAGTTAGTAGACCAGTCGTTCTGTGAGTGTTTTTTGTTGTGCATAAGTCTCAGCAGCGTAGGTCATTGCAAAATGAGCCTCAACAGCATATATCTACGTGTTATGCCTAATTCTAAGGCATGCAAAATTTATAACTTCATATAAGGCATGCAAAATTTATAACTTCATATTAGATATGAATTAGGCATAACACGTAGACATATGCTGTTGAGGCTCATTTTGTCGTATTTTATAGCATTAGGTGCTAAAAAAATATAAGTCAGTTAAATCAGAAAGTATTTTTTTCCATGAAATTCTGAAAATGCGTTTTTTTTAACGGCGTTGTTCTGTTCGCTGCGGTCATCACGCATACCCCGGCTTCACATACCCATTATGGTACACCTTGTATATAAACATCTCACCTCCACAGGTAAAAGTATGGTTCCAGAACCGGCGAATGAAATGGCGCCACACGAAGGAAGGGCGCGGGCTAGCGGCGCCCGGGTCGCGCGACCCAGACTCCAACGAAGACAATGAAGAGGTGGATGTGGACACTTTGAGTGATTAGACATTGTTTTAGTGTTAGATATGTGCCATTTATAAATACACTAATTATATCCATGGGAGATATGCCTTAAGGCTTTAACCCATACTTGCTTTGACAATATCTATGCGACGGGAATGACCCCAAAAGTACTGTTTACAATTATAATACGTAATACGAGTATTTTACCTGAAATAATGTGCCATTTGTAAAGGTCTGGACTTATTACCTATTGTAAGAAATAATTTATAAGTATTTGACTATTAATTGCCTGCAATAATACTAAACTGCAATGATGTAACTTTTCCACTGGACATTTACATTGAATATTTTTTTGTATATACTACAAAGTTATATTGATTGATACATGAAAATTGTGGATATCAACATATTTTCTTAATTTTTTTAACACAATTTGTTAACTTGAAATCTTTCTGTAATTGGGGAATGAATGTTGTCACTTAAATTGTAAATAATGTTAATATTTTATAATTATTTTTAAGTAGAATATATTATAAGATATATTTTAATATAAAATACCGAAATGCATTTTGATTTTTATTAAATAATCGCTGCTACTTTGTCATTATGAAATGTAAATATACATTTTACATAAGACACACAATCATTAATAGTATAGAATAATGTAAAATTCATTTAACTACATAGTGATGGAAGTAAATACTTTTGATGTGTTGCAAAGATTAGTGATATGACAAGTAAATACAAAGTATGGATGAATTTAGTATCAACAGGAAAATCTTAACAATTGTCTTTTATTTAAGAATTAGTGCATTTATTGCATAAATAATATAAAAAATAAAAGAAAAATAACAAAATAAACAAAAGTGAAAAGTTCAATGAAGTCTTCCTACTAAACTTTTCACAGCACATTGATCGTTAGAACACAAGTAATTTAACACTGAACACTTAATAGTCAACGAGCTTGACTTTGCTTCTATCATCATCATTATCATCATTTTCCTTCTGCCAGTTGTAAGGGCTGACTCCGGGCGGTGGGGGTCTAAACCCTTTATAACCACCTCGGTTGAACGGAGGTCTTCTATTCTCAAATCTGCCGTAATTCTGTGGCGTTTCATATCGATTATCGTATCGCCTGGGATTTTCATGTCTGTATTCTTCTTGGTAGCGAGGTCTTCTATCGTAGTTCTCCGAGCGATAAGTGGTTTCTGATTGGCGATTTGGATCTCTCTGTGTTTCCCAAACTGGTATGCGTGGAGGAGAGTTGCTTTTGGATCTTTCTCTGTTGTAGTGCGGTTTTGTTGTGTATTCGTCTTCGGGGTTGCGTTTTCTGATGAAGGGTGGTGGGGGGAGGGTGTGTAAGGGTGGTAGGGGGGGTAGGGGCGGGTCGTCGTATGGAGCCGAGTTTTTCTCCCAAACTGGAGGCCGGGGCTTCGGAGAGGGGCTTCGAGACCGACTGTGCTTCTTGTCACCCGCCGCTGAATCTCTGGAATAAGAATTACATGTAGAGTACTTGGTAGCATAACATTTTTTGTTTAAAATGGAAAAAGTTTTTAACATCGTGTGAACACGCTCCTTCCGATGAAGACTTCTTTTGACTAGGCGAAACTTAGAGTTTATCAATTATTCCACCTTAAATACGAAAGTAATTTCTATTGTGATAAATTTACTTATTATTCTGTTGCAAAAAAAATCAATGATTTTTAAGATAATTTATGCAATGTATTTACCTGGAAGACGACCTGCTTCGACTAGATTCATCACTGGACCTGCGGTATCTGTGCCTCATTTCACGTTGTCTGTAACAAACAATTATTTATTCGTTAACAAACCAAACCATATTTTACCGTATAATTTTCACTGATTGCAAAAAATTGTATAGAAGTCCAGCAAACCAGAGATAGAAGATGTCTGTGGCGCAAGGGGCGAATGTCCGACTGCGAAGCAAGAGGGTTGGAGAGGTGTGGGTTCGTGACAATTATTATTATTTACTTACAGAATATAACGTAACAGTAAAAATACCAATGCGCTATATCCATGACATACTATCGAGTTTACTACAACTGTAAATTGTGTGCAAATATTTGTTCCGAGAAAACACCCTTTACACCCGGAACAAATATTTGCAGATCATATCACAAAGGTCATCTAAATGATATATAGATATATTTTAAAGTGATTTATATACAGACTTGCGGCGCAGCTTGATGGCCAGCTCTCTCATCTCCTCGTCGCGGCGCGCCTGCCGCCGGCTCTCGCGCTCCACGCGCTCCGCCTCCAGACGCTTGTCGGCGCGGACTGGAATACAACCACGCATATAATAAAGCTCAGTACTGACATACGGTATTACTCGATCGAGCTAAACTGTCAAATAAAACTCATGGCATGGGCTTTCGTCCACACATTGAGCATTGATGTATCGAGTGAGGCGCGCCAAGATGATGCCAAAGATGTCAAATTACAAACAAAAACTTTTAAATGCGCATGTTTCAATCACGATAAACAAACCAGACTGACGTTCACCTCGCGTATGTGAGTACTGAGCTTTAGTACAGTAGAGTAAAATATGAAATTATTAATGAAATGAAGAAATGGTTGTAGATTTTTACTGTGTAAGACTCACGTTGCCGCGATAGTTGGGCCTGCATTTTCTTCTTGAGCTTATCCTTCAGCGACAGTGTATCACGCGACGGGCCCTGGAAATAAATTATTTATTACATAAATGTATATTTTGTGTAACATCTTCAACTGGAACTTGTATGTTTATTTCTTGTTTTGAGGCTTAGAGATATAATAATTATGTATTTAAAATAAAGCTTAGATTTCTGTAATTTTAGAGTTCGACTAATCAAATTTATTGTATACCATAACTTGCATAGTAAACTAAAAAAACGCAAGAAATAAAATAGGTACTAAGTGAACCATTTATTGTATAAAAAAAAAATAACACGATAAATGGAATAAATAAACAAATGCTATCAAGATAACCCAAACATCACCAGGAATTATGATATATTTTTTTGATTTAGGCTTATTACTATAATTTTTAACTACACATCCAGTAAGAATTAAGAATAATATTAAAAGTGCAATATCAGGAAAATGATGGTTATACGTTTTATAAAGTATAGGTTAAAAATAAATGCATAAACATGAAATTATTGTATGAACCAGAGACCTAAAAAACTCTTTATGTAGAAAAATGAATAATATATCCAAAAAGTACCGAATTCGCAGAGGTTGTTCAATTATATAATTGCGTTGTACTTACACTCTACAAAACAAAATAAGATTATAACTGGTCTCTATAACATATTCTTATTTTGACTTGTAATAACTTAGCTATGCCAATTAAGTTACGAGTTAAAGAAATTTAACATAAATTATGTTAAATTTGTTGATAGATTTAATTATTGAGTACTAACAACTTCAGGAAAATAATGTATTGTTTTGGCACAGTGAAAACTCATACGAAAACTTATTAAATGAAAGAGCAGTCAACGTTTCCGTAGCAAAATCAAATAATTTCAATCAAAGCTACCACCGAATGGTTTCCTAGACAAGAACCAAACTTAATATTTTTATTGTTATTATTGTGTCTCGTAGATCTTGCTTAAAATTTGGAGATTTTGCGAAAACAAAATAATTGCAATAAGAATAATATAACCATTTAAATTTTCTTTATAATGTATTTACTTACCAATGATACACTTTCTAAGGTGTTCTAAGATTATTATAAAGTGCATCATGGATAGGTGATAAAATATTAATGTCTACTATGGGAAAAGGATAACACATTCAATGCCCACATGGACACTAATACTGTTAAATAAGAAGCGGTAATTATTAAACATCTTTAGTGAGAATGTACATCTTTGTTTAGTCAAAAATATGGTTAATCTACATACTGTATCGATTTAGTATGGATCTTGATATAGATAAATATAAAATATAAACGTGTGTTGTCTTAAGCTAGGTCTTGTCTAGAGAACTGAGATTGTGCTAAATGAAAGCGATTACAGGTAATAAAATGATTCTTACTGACTTTGGAGCTGGATCCAGAGGATCGTAACTGATTCTGGTTTGAATTGGATTTATTGCCAACTGCTAATCTGTAAGGAGAAAAAATATATTTTTAGTAATACACCAATATTTTTAAAGGAAAAGTAAAGTAATAGTCACTATTAAATGTTTTAAAAAAAGTATTTCATTCAAATCTTTTAATCATTTCTGAAAGTTGACTTAGCTTATGGCTTGAGCTGGGTTAGCATAAGACCGTTTTGTCACTATGCTATTATGTATTTTATCTATATTTCTACTTTGTTGATTCTAATTCCAATTTTTTGTGGGGGAACTGGTATCTGCACTGACGTCTCGCTATGGAGCGTATTGTGCCTAAGTCGGCCCTAACAAGCCTTAACTCCTTGATGTAGCAGAGTATTAGAACCTACTTTGTTGATGTGATGTAATTAATATACCTAGCGAGGCGAGCGATGAAACTGATGCAGTTTTATAATGATGATGTATAATGATGAAACTGCACGAGTTGAGGTGCAGTTTCATCATTATACATGATTGTAACCTATATTGTGCTATGTTCTGAATACAAATATTTTAAATATGTGTTCTTTTGTTACATATTATTCGTTAGTTACGTATTTCATATTACAAGTAAACATAGAACTACCTCATTGTTTTTGTTATTTCCATTGTTAGTGGCCAGCATTAGTAACATCCAACAACAATATGCAGTCTCAATACAGTAACACTCATAATGTGATATAAGTGGTAGAGAAACGACAGTGGTTATTATTATTTATTATTACTTCCAAAAACTTACTTATTTTTGACCGTCTCATTGTCACTGGAGGCCGAATCTAGCGATAGTTCACTCGAAGATTTGTCCTCTTCTTTCTTACGGCCGTAGTAGCGCGGCACACTCGGCTTCGCATCTCCTCTATCACTGCTGCTATAAATGCAATTACATATTAGCCTGGACAAATAAGACACAAAAATAGGGGCAAGGTTACATTAATTCGCACCACGCTGAAAATTGGCATAAATGTTGGAAACCCTATTGCTGACTTAGACTAGTATTCATACAGCTTACCTGTCATAAGACATTGATCTGGATCGTCTACGCTTTGAGTAGCTGTAAACATGTTGAATACATTAATGCACCGTAAAAGTTAACACCGCATTTTGCGTCACATTATGTCGTTTGAGGATGAAATACAAACTTCGGGCTTCGGGATCGTCTACTCCTGTAGTTACGAGAGCGCGACCTTGACCTTGACCTTCTGTAGCTTGACCTCGAGCTCGAGGAGAGTGACCTTGACCTTGAGCGCGATCGCGAGTGGGTCGGTGAGAGAGATTTGGATTTGGATGATTGTGATCTGGAGTTGGAGCGAGAGTTTGGTCCTCGAGGACCGATTGGGCAGGGATAGTTTTCTTCGGAGACTGGTGACCTGGAAAAGTTAAATTAAAATGTCTTTTACAACTATAATGGCAAAAAATTAAAATAGGCGTATTTATTTTTTGCTTTAATCGCCCTTAGTTTAAATCAGAGAATTAATATTGCAGTAATACATTATATACAACTGCAATAACTTGATATATTGATACCAACTATATATATGTAGTTTAGGTCAGTTTATTACCTAAGTCTTGTTTTCCTGGCAACTTCAGAATATAGCTGTGTCCTCTTCAGGTTCTGTTTAAGTTTTTCGGAATACAGCGTCTTGGATGACTCTGAAATATATACAATTATCATTTGTTAACAAATAGATATGTAGCGAGTCGTAAATAATGAGATAATGAGAATATTAGGGGACGATTATATTGCTTAATTTTTTAAAGCCCTTAATTATCCATATAATCTTAATTATCCTGACCTCTTCGGTTTTCGATTTTGAATCTCTGTATTTAAAGTAATTTTAAATTGAAAGTCCTAAGAATGTTATGAACTGTATAGTCTCAATGACTGATTGGAAGGAGTAAACAAATCTTGTCTCTGGATAGACTCACGGGGCGTGTCCTCGTCGTCGCCGCCGAAGGACGTGATGAACTGTATCTGTTCTGGCGCGTCGGGCGCGTCCGGCGACGGGCTGCGGCTCGGCGAGCGCGGCGCGGCGCTCTCCGCGGCCGACGGCGCCGCGTAGCTCGGCGGGCTCACCACGCGCGTCGCCAGCTTCTTGTCTCTGGAATCAAGGTCAACGGTTTATATTATCTGTTAGGGCCGAATACGGACATCAATTCAGGACGAATGCATCGTGATAATCGTATCACGGGGCGAATACGGACTAAATCTATCTGTGACCGAGTCGGACATGTTTCTAACTATGGTCAGATTTGACAGGCAAGCAGGTTGCTCTGGGCTCAGGGAGTCATCATCAGTTCATCCACCGCTACACATGAGAATTCCAGTGGTTTCGGTCGGATGCAGTATATGCCCCCCCACCGTTAACTGGTAGCTTAGACCACGACATCTGTTTATCTTGTTGCTCGACGTTCGACGCTACGTTTGCCGATCCGTAGTCGCTACTCGAGAACTTTTCGGCCCCATTGGCCACTTCAAAGAGCGAATCCATTGGGCTATATCGATGACTCGCGTTCTCCTACGTATCTCCACATTTCTCATTTGATCCCATAGAGAAACCCAGAGTATAGTTCAGGCACTGAATAAGTAATGTTACTAGGTATGCCAAATCGCTTGAAATTTTGTATCAGTAAAGCCTGCGTGTATACAAATACACTAGTTTTTGTTTAGTTAAAAAGTACCTAGTAGTTTTGATTTTATAGGCATTCAAAGTTTCGAAAAATATCGAGTCTCGCTAACAGTCACATGAGCGCTTGTGACGTCATAGTACAACAACGCGCGGGCCACGGCCCGCTTAGTATCAAGTCGCCAGCAGATTATAGTAGTAGTGCAATAGCTTGCGCAGTATTTTGTTGTGTCTTCGTCCGCGTATTAAGTTAATAGTTTAATAGTAGTACTTAAATATTATTCGATTTATAAAATGGATGAAGATAACTGAAATAGTAGAAGTACCTACCTACCATTAAACTTTGACGTTAAAGACAATATTACCTATATGTATTAAAGTTTTGTTGCTATTGGTATTTATCTATATACTATAGGTAGGTACCGCTTTTCTTAGGGCTGATTTTTCAATCATCAGATAAATGCTAACTGTTGAATAAATTTGACATATTGTATGGAAAATGTCAAATTTATTCAACAGTTAGCCTTTATCTGATGATTGAAAAATCAGCCCTTAGTAAATTTAAATAAACAATACATTGATTTATTGCAAACTAGCTTCTTAGTAAATTTAAATGAACAATACATTGATTTATTGCAAACGAGTACACTTCTTATCAATCAACATCTAGAACTATACATTTTCTTAGGATTAAAAGTAGCCTATGTGTTATTCTAGACTTCGTCCAGATCCGTTCAGTAGTTTTTTCGTGAAAGATATCAAACACACCCACTCACTTTCGCATTTATACTATTCGTAGGAAGTAGGATAGATACTTAGGATGTAAATGTAGTAGCTTGAACGTTACAGATGTACTAAACCTATTTTTTTAGGGTTCCGTAGCCAAATGGCAAAAACGGAACCGTTATAGATTCGTCATGTCCGTCCGTCCGTCCGTCCGTCCGTCCGTATGTCACAGCCCCCTCTAGTTTCCTAAATAAGAAGATGATAAATCTAGAAAAAATATATATTGTACATAACCATAAAAACTAACAACGAAAATTGGTTTGAACGAAATCTATGAAGTAGTTTTTTATAGTACGTCATAAACTATTTCATATAAACAATTACTGCGGAAGCATACATGGGCGAGTCCGACTCGCACTTGGCCACTTTTATTTGTATTTATTTTACTTACAATATGCGTGAGGCCGTTTATTTTGATTTAAAACTTGTTTATGCGCTTCTATACTTATACTTATCTATACTAATCTTTATCTTTACTTAATATATAAAGCTGTAGAGTTTGATTGTTTGTTTGTTTACGTTTGAACGCGCTAATCTCAGGAACCGCTGGTCCGATTTAAAAAATTATTTCAGTGTTGGATAGTCCATTTATCGAGGAAGGTTATAAGCTATATTACATTTTCAAAAAAAGTAGGGATCCGCACGGATAACCCAAATATGTCACCCAAGATGTAAAAAAAAAATCTTATATCGCATGCGCTGCGAAAAGTATTCATTTTAGAAATATACAATGTACTACAATTTTGTAGAACACATTAATATCTACAAAAAATGTCGCGACAGCATATTTCTAACTATTATAGTTACGTCACAATAACAAGCGAATGCAAGCGGACTGAGTGAACCAGACTGATCGTGCTGCACTATGACGTCACACCGTAACCGGCGGCTCGCGTCGTACGGTTACAACTTGTTTTACTTCTAAATCGGAAACTAATTGATGTATCGAAGTAATTCTTTCACTAGTATTTTTTATATTTGACATAGAATATGGAGTGCTATTCATCAAAATTAGGTAACATTATCAATTTGCTATATTTAACTGAAACAGCTGCCCTGCAGACTGCTTTACTGGGCTCAAACATTGAATGTGCTAAACTATACTAAACTAACACTATCAGTGTGATACACCACACATCTATCCTAAAATTACCTGTGTGCGCGTCTTTCCCGTCGACTTTTCCTTCCCGAATACATGGCTTTCTCTTTTTCTTCAATAAGCAGTTGTTTCTGATGCTCTGCATCATCAGCGTCTCCAGTGAGGAAAGAGAAAAGGTCACATCCAGCCATGCCGAACAGTGGACCAACTGCATTTAATTCATGTGCCTGTGCTCAGATACAAAGGTTAGAAATGTTATATGAAATTATATTTAGATTTTAATACAAAAACCATTACACAGCAACAGTATGGTCATGTTTGCTTTATTATAACCAACATACTTTTACACAGCTTTCATATTGCAAGAAATTATAACATAATTGTAAATGAACCTCACCTGTGATGGCTCCATCTTGTTGACATCAATGCTCAAATCAACATCAAGTATTTCCAGATCTGAATCATCATCAGAATCTTTTTCTATTTTCTTAGCTTCAGTGCCTGTAATGGAAACTCAATGCCTATAGAAGTTCCAAATTACTAAACCACCTGTCTCAGCGACAAGAAATATAATTCCTTCCCCTTGGCTTATAGTTAAAAATATATTTGTAGCTGGTTTCCAATGACCACAGCTAAAATTGTGGCTTGCATGGTTTGATTAGAATAGCTGAATCTACCGTTGGATGACGAAGGATGAGCACCGGGGTCATTATAATTGTAGCCTATTGCAGCACCGGTGCCTTTCTTTTCATTAAGCTTATCCCGCTGATGTTCTTTCTCTTCTAGCGTGACACCATACTGTTCTTCAATCGCCAGCTGTTGCAGAAACTTGACCTCACCTGAAAATATTTAGATACTGTTGACCCACCCTTGCATAGCCTCATTACTTTATACTCATTAAACTTTCTCGTGAATCACTCTTTCAAAAAAACCTGCATAAAAATATATTGCATAGGTTTATAGATTGAAGCATACATAGGGACTTTCGACAGCAACTTTCTTTTATACTATGTATAAGTAAATCTACTATGTAAATCTACATAGTATAAAACAAAGTTGCTGTCAAAGTGCTGCAGATTGTTCATTGGTTTGTTCTCTGGATATTCTATTCCTCAAGACAGGAATGATTCTCATAAAATGATATTCAAGTATATTCTTACCCATCCCAACAAATGCATTTTGAGCAAGTATTCTGTAGCGCTCATAATTACAATGCCTTTCTTCACTGCTTAGGTCTTCTGGAGGTATCTCAGGATTCTTAACATCAGGGATATAGTCTAAATGGGCCCTTACATCAAAACGGTCAATTAAATTATTGGGATCCCCTTGCCATTGCATCCTGAAAGTTGTTTAATTGTTAGTAACTTAAAATTGCCATGAAATCTACTAGTTTAGCAATGAGTGGTCTGAATTATGTGCTTACATAATTGCTGGACCCTCACCAGCAGCAGCCACAGCGGGATCCAAATGTATCTTGCATGGCCGACCGTGGATTTGCAAAAATTGCGTAGGGTCTGCTTTCTGAAAACAGATACTTATAATAAATACAACGAAAAAACATACAATGGTAAAACATGCAAATGATTTTTACGCAATTAATAAGCTGTTGCAGTTAAGTATTCTAACAAGACATAATAAATGGTCTTGCCTCAACCTAAAGACAATAATTGAATTGACTCTAACGAAGGACTTACAATTTTTTCATAGAAATCCTTACGGCGCTCCGCCCTTCGTCGGTAATCAACTATCATACCGCGAATCATTTTTTCCTGTTTTCTTGCTTCGTGCCACATTTTGATATTTTAAATTCATTAAAAATCCCAATTTAGCACATTTATTGGAAGCTCACACGCAAACGTAAAAAATCAAGGAAAGGAACCAAACAAAATCTAAAATGACAGCAGACAGAATGAATGAAGGAAGGAAGAGCCGCCATTGTTTTTCATACTTCTTCTTCCGATGTCTTTAAAAATCGATTACAATCCATCGATTGCATCCAAGTCTACCTATTGAACCGAGTTTGCCTATAATGCCTATGATCATGAGAGGCTACTTTTAAAACTGACTTATTAAAAAGGAGGTTTTTTTGACCAGTTTTATATACATAAACTTGTTGTTAGTATGTATTTCCTGTTGGTAATTTATTCGATAAATAATACTACAATCTTTCACCACACATACTTTAATAATATAGGCCATATAGGTACCTACTTGTATGTTTATGTAAGTCTTTCCCACATTAGTTTAGTAAATAGCCTACCATTTCTGTTTTGGGTTGTCAGTAACAAAATAGAATCTGATTATTTTTTTATTAATTAACAGTGTACAAATGAATATCTATGTAATCTTCAATATCAAAAAAGATTTCATTTTCTTGCCGACATGGTTTACATACACTAACCCAGTCAAAAAACTCTTCAAATAAACCAATACCATCTAAAGTGTCAGCAATAGCTCTATTACAAACTATGTAGCTGCCTTTTTTAATATTATTTTTAAAGAAATGCCACATCTTCTTATGAGTTTCAACATCAACAAAGAAATCCAGCACATTGATGATTACAATACTTGATGCAGACACTATGTCATTTCTTTCCATAACATCTGACTGGACAATTTTGATCCTACTAGAATCCAAATTAAATTCAGATACAATTCTTTCTTGCACTTCACAGCAATCTTTATTCATTTCAATACCAACAATTTTACCACCGTTAGAAAAATAATAAGCCTGAAAAAAAAAAATATTTTTATTACATAGTTATTATTTTTTGCATAATATTATTAGGTGTCGTTTTTTTTCTCATTATAAATTAGTTATATAATAATCATAATAATAGAGTTTGAATAATTACTTACACCATACAGGACTGCCCCTATTCGTGATCCAACATCTAATATTTGTTTGTCTTCTAAGTTTTCTGGCAATAAAACTTTGAAAATGAACTGCAACATCGCTCTTGACATAGAATGTGAAATAAAAGTAAGATCCTGTGAAGATAATAAACAAAGATTATTACATTTTTAATGAACGGGTTAGCCTCCAATTTGTGTAGATTTTATATATTTTTATGGTTATAATTATGACTTAAGAATGAGAGCAATGTAATTTAATTTACTTACGGTTATGTTTCTTGAGTTACAATCTAAACAGTAATGTCGTTTTACTTTTCCCTTTTCAACAAGTTTTTCAACTTCTTCTTCGTCATAGAGAAACTCATCTATATGATATGTGTTAATTTTATTACAGTCAGCTTGATCTCCCACAGTTGGTGGTATTATGGTTTCTGAAGGCATTTCAGCTTCAAAAGGAACAATTTTTTTTATTGTGTTTCCTATCCTGATTAATTTCTTCTCAGAGTTAAGAAGAGTTTTTTTTTCAGCAAGATCTGAAATAAATAATATAAATAGTGTGTAGTTTATTTGCTGTATTTAATAATATGTAACTTTTATTAAATTTTCTATCATAATTAATTTAAACATTTTTAGGTAGGTACCTACCTAATAAGTAAACCTAGTTCTTGCAATTATTACCGTAGGTAAATTTAAACATAGTTAGTATTACCTACAGTATGTACTTAACAATAAAATACTATTACAATTACATACAATAGGCATAAAAGTTAATATGAAAATTAACGAAAGAGCTAAAAAATTTCAATATTAAATACATTACAATCATCGCTTTAAATACATAGATGTAAATACTAAAATATATATTAATAACCCCACCAGTTATGTTTTAACATTGAAATATTTACATTATTTACCTTTTTTGTAGGCTTTGCTACTGATCCACTGTTCTAAAATATCCAACTCGCTGTTGTCGAGGTTGGAAAACAATTCTAATATTCTGTATTTAACATTTATGGAACTATCCACGGACATTATGAATATTTTGTTGTTGTGTTGTGTGTTGTAATATTTATTTCTTCCACAAAACCTAACCTGATAACCTCAAACTCCTCAAAGTGAGTGGTGGGAGAACAAATAAAAACTAACAAATGGAATCGATTCAGGCAGTTTATTAATCGATCAGTTCAATGATTTCCTCGCAGAGATCCATCAATTTCTATCATATTTATCAGGTTCATTCCTCAGGACCACAGAGGTGTAATAAAAAAACTGTCATTTTTAGGTTTCCGTAGCCAAATGGCAAAAACGGAACCCTTATAGATTCGTCATGTCCGTCCGTCCGTCCGTATGTCACAGTCGTTTTTCTCCAAAACTATGAGAGCTATAAAGCTGAAATTTGGTAAATAGATGTATTCCGTAAACCGCACTAAGATTTCATAAAAAAATTGAAAAAAAAATCAATTAAATTTGGGGGTCCCCATACTTCGAACCGAAACTTTAAAAATAAAATTTCATCGAACCCATAGGTGTGGGGTATCTATGAATAGGTCTTCATAAATCATATTGAGGTTTCTAACATCATTTAATTCTTAACTAAATAGTTTAGACGAGAGACTCTTCCAAAGTGGAAAACAGAGTGTCCCCCCCTCTAACTTCTAAAAGAAGAGGATGATAAAGCTAAAACAAACGAATAAATAAATAAATATTACTGGACATTTTTACACAGCGACATCTAGCCCCGTGGTAAGCTCGAAGCTTGTGTTACGGGTGCTAGACTTCTGTCTGATATACTTAATATAATATATTATGTCGGGGCAGGCAAGAACATCGGTTGAAATATGACTCAGAACCGGTTTGTGCCGGCCGCATCGCGCTACGGGTTGAGGCGCCTCGCCGGGCCTGTTACTTGAAAAACTGGTTCAGACCGCTTTAATTCCTTTAAATACGACCGTCGGCCGAGCTAGCATAACATTCTTGTTTGAGCCGTTGGACGGAACAGTGCTTTGTTAGTAATAAATGTATTCTTGTTTGAGTAGTCGGTTGGAACAGTTCTCTGTTTGCAGTAAATTCATTTGTTGTTTGAAGTAAATTAATAATAATAATCTGTTGGTAATAAATTGAGTTGTTGGACCGAAACATTGTAAAATGGAATAAATAATGGACGTTTCTTCGTGGTTTTATTATCAACATAAAGACGACTGTGACGTTAGACCTGGTGACGTCATAACCAACTAGAAGCCCTCCTGATAAACACACACTCCTCGACATTCTACACATCTCTCTCTACGACATATACATACATAAATAGATATTTTTTATTATACATTATATATAACACCCAGACACCCGGAACAAATATTTGCAGATCATACAAATTGTTGTTCCGAGAAATAAATTATATAATGTACATTACCACAAAATCTACCAACGAAAATTGGTTTGAACGAAATCTATCAAGTAGTTTTTTTGTAATACGTCAGTCAGAAACTATTTTATAATATAAACAATTGCTGCGGAAGCCTACATGGGCGAGTCTGACTCGCACTTGGCCACTTTCTGTTTTTCTCTGTGCGTGCGTATTGCCTGTCAAAAACTGTCAATGTAAGTTGTAGGTTGTTTGTAGTTTATTTATTTATTTCATTGCAACTTTGCAACTTTTGCAAGTGCGCGCACTGTCTTTTATAAAATTAAATAAAAACAGATCAGATTTCACCGACCCGGTCTTGGTTAATCTCTGTTTGATATCCCTTGCTCGAATTCTGAGAAATAGTAACTAATCTCTAGTTGTAGTTACTTGTGAGATTTATAAACAATAAATTATTAGTCATTCGGCCTTTTACAGTGAAGATAAAATACACGTTCAGGTTAAGCACAACAAGAAAAATGGAGACCGATCAACCGAAAAAGAAATCCATTGGTATTTGGATGTCTGATAAAAAAAGTCAGAAGTTGAATTGGAGAGCATTTGTAAAAGCATGCACTTCTCATGGATACCATGTTATTAAGGTAAATATGTTTATTAGTGTATAATTATGTATCCATCTACCAACAATAATAAACCCCTTCTCACTTAAACTGGTTGTCAGGTAGAAACAGCACTAATCCCACCCTACTGTACAATAAATAAATTAATATTGTGCATGCTAGATGTCTTGTAATCGAACACATTACAAATTATATATGTGTTTTTGTTAGATATATCTCATTATTATATAAACTGTAAGTTGCTTTATTGTTTGATGTCATTGTGTGTTAAGTACATAACAGCTTTAATTTTCAGCTGGACCCTGAGAGGCCTCTGGAGACACAGGGCCATTTTGATGTCCTGCTTCATAAACTCACTGATATAATAGCAGCTGCTGATCAGGGTGATTCAAAGGTTTGTTATAAATTAGGTTACGGTTTACAGTTTGTTCAGGTGATTAAATTATCATTAAAATGTTCATACTTTTGGTTACAGGCTGCAGATATCATAAATCAAGTAGAACAATATCTGTCAAATCACCCAAATGTAACAATAATCGATCCCTTGGATAATGTGAGGATATTACTCAATAGGTATGTGACATTCTAAGAATTAATAATTATAGATTACCAGGCTGATGTACAGTACACCTGTTATAGTAAGCCTGGGTTTACCAAACCCCCTAAGACCAATAATGGTTTCTATTGGGGAGACCTATGCACAAGAGTCGGAGATATCAGGATTGTTATGTTAATTGAAAGTTATAATATTTTGTTAAAAAATAATAAGATATTCTTCTCTCTGGTAAAGCTTATAAGTAATATTAACACATAAGCATGAGTCATAATGACAATGACTCATCCTTTGTAGGCTTTGATTTATTATTTGAATCACATCATTATATTGTAAGTGTGATTTATTGGTTTTATGTCCAGTGAGACACGGACATGAATTCATTTTGTAATGCCCCACAATAAGACTTTTTTGCAACTAGCTAGATGCTAATGTTAGTAATAGTAATTTTTGGGTCAGGGAAAGCCAATTAAGGAAAATTGATTCAGAAAATATTAAACAACTGATCATTTGCTAAGTGAGTAAACATCTGAAACAATAGGTGAGTTGTGAGTCATATTTACTAAGTTGACATTGTAATGTGGGTATTACCTTGGTACCTAGGGTTAATGTCTATTTGAATTAATCTGAGGTAATGGAGAAACCTTTGAATCACTACATTATTGCATTATTCATCTAACATTGAATCATACTAACAGTAATGAATAAAAGATACTTATAACATAGGACCTACTAATTTCCTTTCTAAAACAAGACCTTATTTATTAAGAAAATGTAATACACTATGCCTGATATATGAATGCTTTATTTACTCTTATTTTGTTGTTTTTTCAGGTATCAGTACTACACAATACTTCAAGTCGAGCCATCCTTCAAGAACCAAGGAATTTTCACACCCTCCTTTGCTGAGTTCACAACATCCAACATAGAAAGTAATATGGAAATACTGAGGCAAAGGGGAGTAACATTTCCAGTCATATGCAAGCCTACCATAGCCCATGGGTCTAAGTCGGCTCACGAAATGATTGTGGTCTTCAATGAGAAGGGGTTGAGTGTGTGCAAACCGCCGTGTGTAGTACAGAGCTTTGTCAACCATAATGCAGTATTACACAAAGTTTTTCTAATAGGTGATAGGTAAGTTATTTTCTTAACATTTTGATCCATTTTAATCCTTACTAATATTATAAATGTGAAAGTAACTCTGTCTGTCTGTCTGTCTGTCTCGCTTTCACGGCTAAACCTCTGAACCGATTTTGATGAAATTTGGTACAGACAATCTTTAGACCCTGAGAAAGAACATAGGTTACTTTTTATTTCTACGCGGGCGAAGCCGCTGGCGGAAGCTAGTCTTTAAATATAAATTGCTAAAAGTCTAATGGCCAGTTTCATTAGTTACAGATAAAGTTTCAGAAAGTTATCTGACAGATATTTGTACCAATCAGAATAGCCTTGAAAAAAACCTTGTTCAAAATGAATAACATTTAAAGCCTGAATAATTATTGTGATGTCATTACATTATTTTTCATATAAATTGAGTCTTTTCCCCATCCAACTTTATCCTAAAAACTACTGATAAAACCTGTGGCATATCAATCGTTTTTCTGTTACAAATTGATTTTAAATAGTTTTCCTGTTTCCGTATTTTCTTGTTCTTATTTCTACGAGCCATTAATCGTGTGTGACCTTACCGGGCGACCTTCTTCAAGCATCATTGAGGTCTTCTATTACGCGTCAGTTGAATTCATTATTGGTCGATACCGATGTGAATACACTTGAGACCTCAAATTGGTCTTAATAGGTCTTAATGACGATATGTGATTAAAACCAGATACTATTAAATTGCTTGTGATTAAAACAAGACTCCTAAGGGTTCCAGTATTTAACTTGTTGCTTTATACTTTATCGTATACTCATATATTAGACTCAGGCTCAGTAATGACACGTAATATGGGTTGTTAAGTTCTCACAACAGAATATTTTTTACAATTGAGTTTAAGTATGCGCGATTAACATGCACAACGAAACACGGTATTTCCAGTCATGGAGTCTAGGTATTGTATTCTTTAGCTCGCCTGACACGGTCTGGCCTTGTCCGCGATTGACGGATTTGCAGAGTACCTAAAGATGCCTAGGTTGATACTTTCCTGTGGTGAAGAATCGCCTATAATGACACACATGTATATACCTTCCTAATTTCGTTCGACTTTCGTTCCAAAGGTCGTAGGTTGACTTTTCTTCTTGAAAAAATATAGCAAACATTTATGGCATACATCGAGACGAATCTGGTTGTGAGAACTTCTTGGTCATGTGACATTCAGCAACCTGTACTTGGCCAGCGTGGTGAATTGAAGTCTAATCTGTCTCGTCAGGGTGAATGTTAATAGGGGTGATAAAGATACCTTCCTAGTTAGCTCAATCGGCGTTCACCACAATTAATTTTGAAAATGAAACCATTAGTTTAGTATCTAAGATAACAGCGTTCAACAAACAACTCCTAATCTTCATAGTATGTTGATTGTGTGTTTTATATTTTCAGATACCACATCTGTGAACGACCAAGCCTAAAGAATTTCTACGCATCGGAAAACCTCGAACCGATATTCTACAGCACGGGGGAAGTGTGTAAAGCTGACAGCCAATCAACGCTCTCAATTCTAGACCCGCATGACACAGCAGATAATACTATGTCACTCAAAGAGGACATAGTCAAACTAATCGCTAGAGTACTAAGGAAGAAAATAGGTTTACTTCTCCTAGGATTTGATGTAGTAATAGACAACGTAACCGGTAACCATGCGGTCATAGACATCAACGTCTATCCGGGCTATGATAATTTCCCAAACTTCTATGAACATCTGTTGGACTGTATCGATGAAACTGTGAGTAAAGGTTATAACGGCGATTGTAAAGGGTATCATGAAGATATTATGTCGTGTCGGAAAATGAATGGCCTGATTAATGTAGGTGCTGCAGATTGAAAGGTTAAATGTTTTGTGTGTTAGTATTAGTACCATAATATTAATGGCATTTTCGTGAGTTCGTTTTAATTCCGATATACATAAGAAACATAAGAGTGATGCAATTTAAAGTTTCTTGTGTACTAAATACCTAACTCTAAATAGATCTTAAATAAAAAATACCTAGTATACTCTAATAGTATATTAGTCTACAGATATCTAGTAGGTACTCGTAACACAAGCTTATCATAATCATAAGAGATATTGTTCAGTGAATCATCAAAGTTCTTTTTAGCTGATCTGCTAAAAATTGGACATCTATGGAATGTAAATGTTATACTAAATGATATGTTGGTATGTTTTTATTGTGACCTAGATATTAATTCTATGCAAAAAAGAAGAGTAAGGAGCAGTTTTATTATTCATTTTATGTATGTGATCTAATCACTTAATTTGCTAGGATAGTTTATAGTTAAGAATTTGTGAAAGAGTAAGTATTATGAACAAAAATTATGGTTGTCTGTTAACTGTAAGTATTTAAACTTTATTTGTCTAGACTCTAGGTAGTTTATATTTTGTGAGATAGAAGCAACGTTAAAGATAATTGCAGCACAATTAAATACTTACCAAATTGTATCGTGAAACTGTAGTTTACTGAGATTGATTGATGAATAATCTATTGTAAAAATTAAAATTCGAACAAGATTTTAGCTCTTGCATTTGCATACATTATTTAATATACCAACTAATGATATAAATCTTTGGGGCTCTATTTAATGTGTCTGAATATTATATACTATTTATTTATATCTTATCTATTATTAACTATATGTCTAATATTAATGTTTATAATCAAATAGATATTGTTACGATTTTATGTAATTTGTCAAAATCTCTGTGATCTAGTATTTAACTCAGGTATAGTATAAGTACATAAAACTGTATGGAATCCAATTCAAAATACAGCTCAAAACAGGTTTCTAAAATTTTAAATATACAATAGACAAATTAATCGCCAGAAGCCACCAACGTTTTACAAATGTTGATGATAGATCTCCATTTTCAGATTTATTACTAAAATTTGTTATACATTGACAGTATGCTTCCATAATTGTTGTCTATGGTTTTAATACTTAACTTAATCTACTTTGTTACCTCCGAAAACAAAAGAATATAAAATGCATCTATAGACCAGGGTTTTTAATTTTTTACAAGGAAAAAAATAGTAGTAGAATGAAACCCATTAGAAAAGGAGGGGAATATGGTAAAAATGAAAGGAAAAATAAATTACGGTCGATCTGAGTTCGGGAAGTGGGAGGGGGTGGGCTTTTAAGGGGAGAAAATGGTTTATCTCGATTTGCGGTGAAACTACTAGTCCTATGAAAAAAAGTTATATGGAAAAGTTGTAGGTAATAAAACGATCTACAACTTTTAATTCACAACTTTTATACATAGCCTCAAAACTTATGTGAAAAATTCAAATAACCAAGTTTTTTGTTTTTTTTATTTATCTTTTTCAAAAATTGTTATTTTTCTACGAAATTTGGTGAAAACTTGCCCATTTATGTCCCAAATACACTGTGATTTATTTGATTGAAAATATTATTGTTTTCACCTTATTTTGACTTAATTTTCAAAAATATAGACTAATTTTCAATCGAAAATTCACGTGTCATAATATTAGCTTTTTTATAAAAATCGGTGTGCTTTATGTTCATTGAAATCTCTATTTTCTGATAGTTAAAAAAAATATATACATTACGATAGTAAGTATTCTCAGAAAATGCACAAAACCGAAACAAAAATTTGTATCATTAGGTACAATTGCATCATAAAAATGTGATTTTGTCTTTTCAGACTATATAATAATAATAATAATATAATAATCTGTTTGTATAATGTGCAATAAGTCGGATTATAAGCAATTATATGAAATAAAAATTGCAAAAATCACATTTTTATGATGCAATTGTACATAATGATACAAATTTTGTTTCGGTGTTTTGCATTTTCTGAGAAAATTTACTATGGTAATGTATATATTTTTCTTAACCATCAAAAAATAGAGATTTCAATGAACAAACAACATACCGATTTTTATAAAAAAGCGAATATTTTGACACGTGAATTTTCGATTGAAAATTGGTCTATTTTTTTAGTAATTAAGTCAAAATAAGGTGAAAAAATTAATATTTTTAATCAAATAAATTATAGTGTGTTTGGAGCATAAAAAGGTAAGTTTTCACCAAATTTCGTAGAAAATAAAATGTTTTTGAAAAAGATAGAAATAAAAAACCAAAAACTTAGTTATTTCAATTTTTCACATACATTTTGACGTTATGTATAAAAGTTATGAATTAAAAGTTGTAGATCGTTTTATTACCTACAACTTTGCCATATAAATTTTTTTCATAGGACTAGTAGTTTCACCGCAAATCGAGATAAACCATTTTCTCCCCTTAAAAGCCCACCCCCTCCCACTTCCCGAACTCAGATCGACCGTAATTTATTTTTCCTTTCATTTTTATCATATTCCCCTCCTTTTCTAATGGGTTTCATTCTACTACTATTTTTTTCCTTATTTGACCATTTTTGAAGCTAACTGCACTGGTCTACTAGAGCAATATCGTATAGCTTTACACTCAGGAAAAGCACGATAATGTAAATGAAAGAGTTCACTGCAATAACGATGAAAGTCGTAGTCGTAGTAGCCCAGGGAAGGTTTTAAAGATGAGAGAACATGGAAATAAAGCGGGTGAAACCGCGGGGAAAACAACAAACAATGGACAGTCTGCCTTTCAGTGAACTCTTTTCTTTACCTCTAGTTCTGAAATCAGAGCCTTACTATAAAATTAGAATTTAAGACAGAAAACATATATTTAAATCCTACACTACACTATAGATAGCATCTATAATATACACTTAATACTTGTGTAATAGTTAAGTTATATTGCGTAGGTAATACCTACACAATATACCTACTAGATAAGTAACTTACTTCATTCCTACTCATTTGTATTTCTATACTATTGGAGACTGATGTACTGTACTAATTCGAATCGTTATATAATTACACTATGTATCGTTATTACTTTTGTTTTTATTATCTCTAAACTCTACAATTATCTAAGCTTACTTTCAAACTACTTACCCATTTTTTTCAAATAGGTACTTCAACGAGCCTGCGCCCATCGATTGATCATAAGAGCAGATCTATTTTGGGATCTAATAGGTTCCCAACAGCATTTGCTAGGAAATAATATACTTATTTTGCCAATCCTGCGCAAGATAGCCCCTTGTAGGTATATAATTATAGGTGATCTTTAAATTCCTTTAAGATTAGGTACCTAGCTACATAAGAAAAATATGTTGCCTCGTCTCGTCTACATAGGTACATAATATATTAGGCCGGGATCCGTAGTACATGGAAATCAAGTGATTACTAACAAGCTAATTTTTGGTGAGTAGCTTCGTTTCGATGAGACGTCCAAAGATATCCTATACCCAACTCTCGATTGTGGTAGCTAACAGAGATATCAAGGATTAAAAAATTCAAGGATGTAAAACCGGGATAACGGACCACGAAATTAGTCGGACAATATGTCCGTTAGATTTTATAAATATTAATTAAGTATACCTACAACAAAAAATCAGCTGGTTAGTAATCATAGTAATCATTTAAATTGACCTCGTTTTCGACACATTTTGGAAATGGCGGACTCTTTGATCAAACCATAGGTTTTGTAGGACAAACATGTTTTTATATAATTTAGATAATTATCTTGAGATGTAACATATTGTCCTACATATTTCGTGGTCCGTTATCCCGGTTTTACATCCTTGAATTTTATAATCCTTGATATCTCTGTTAGCTACCACAATCGAGAGTTGGGTATAGGATATCTTTGGAGGTCTCATCGAAACGAAGCTACTCACCAAAAATTAGCTTGTTAGTAATCACTTGATTTCCATGTACTACGGATCCCTGACTATATACAATGCACTTTAAAACTCTTTCAATTTTTCATAGCAAACCCACAGGCTATCACAATAAAGCCAGAATCCCTTCATAAATCAATGGCTATCCACTTTTATATCGACATAAAATATAGTCGCTAATACGGCGGTCTTTGTTAGGTACCCACAGTCCCACACGGCTAACGGTCGTTTGTAATGTGGTAATTGTGGATTCGGCATAGTGTGTGTGGTGCACTGTAAATCACGACTGTTGATTTGGAAAGATAGTGTACAAACATAGAAAATTAAACTGTTTCTGAAGGATACTATTTACTCCTATAATCTACCTACCCACTAATTAAATATTAAGGCGGTATTATGTGGACACAAACAAACTCATACTGTGCATGCAGCTATGGCATCTGTTAATAAGGTACCTAAGTATAATTGAGTATTCGTCCATGAATGCTGCTCGGCATACGAGTCATCATCATCATCATCATATCAGCCGTCGGACGTCCACTGCTGGACATAGGCCTCCCTTAATGAATTCCAGTCGTTTCGGTCGGATGCGACTTGCATCCACCGTGAACCAGCTAACTTCACCAACTCATCCGTCCACCTGGTAGGTGGGCGTCCGACGCTGCGTTTTCCGATCCGTGGTCTCCACTCGAGAACTTTTCGGCCCCATCGGCCATCCGTTCTCCGAGCTATATGGCCTGCCCATTGCCACTTCAAAGAGCTAATCCGCTGGGCTATGTCGGTGACCCGCGTTCTTCTACGTATCTCCTCATTTCTGATTCGATCCCGTAGAGAAACCCCGAGCATAGCCCTTTCCATAGCTCTTTGAGCGACTCTGAGCCTATTCATGAGGCCGATGGTGAAGCACCACGTTTCGGATCCATATGTCATCACTGGCAACACACACTGATTGAAGACTTTCGTCTTAAGGCACTGAGGTATTTTTGACGAAAAGATGTTACGTAGCTTCCCGAACGCTGCCCATCCGAGTTGGATTCGGCGAGTGACCTCCTTCTCAAAGTTGGACCTACCTAATTGGACTGTCTGTCCTAGGTATACATATGCGTCAACAACTTCGAGAGCCGAGTTCTCAACCATAACAGGGGAAGGCTCTACATGACCATTGGACATGACTTTCGTCTTGTCCATGTTCATTTTGAGACCAACCCGTTGGGAGACTCGATTGAGGCCTTCGAGCATTGTGCCGAGTTCATCCATTGAGTTTGCCATGACTACGATATCGTCAGCGAATCGAAGGTGAGTGATGTATTCGCCGTTAATATTGATGCCCAATCCTTTCCAATCCAGAAGTTTGAAGGCGTCTTCCAAAGAGGCAGTAAACAGTTTCGGAGACAGAACGTCTCCCTGTCTTACGCCCCTTTTTAAGGGAATAGCCTCCGAATTCTGTTCTTGTACTCGGACGGACATGGTGGCGTTTCTATACAAACACTTCAACACTTCGATATACCGATAGTCAATACGGCCCCGCTGGAGAGACTCAAGCACCGCCCATGTTTCGACCGAATCAAAGGCTTTCTCGTAGTCCACAAACGCTAAACAGAGCGGCAAGTTATACTCTTCGGTCTTCTGTATAACCTGCCGCAGCGTATGTATGTGGTCTACGGTACTGTAGCCTTTTCGAAAACCGGCTTGTTCGGGAGGCTGGAAGTCATCAAACCTGCGTTCGAGTCGGTTAGAAATGACCCGAGAAAACAGCTTATAAACATGGCTCAAAAGCGAGATGGGTCTGTAGTTCTTCAATAAGGCTTTATCACCTTTCTTGAAGAACAAGACCACCACGCTTTTGTTCCATGCTTCAGGCGTAGTACCCCCGAGCAAGGTAGAATTAAAGAACGGCATACGAGTACAAGCGGTTATTTAATTAGTATTATCCAAAAACGGAACTAAAGCATCTGGCTTTCGAAGTTTCGACCAGGTGAGCCGTAAGCGAGGAATGCCTTTGTAAAATCACACATCCGTACCGCGCCAGTGCTCATTGTGAACACAGGAAGTGACTCTAGAACGCAAATCCAATTTCATTGTAGGGCTGCACTTAGGGGCTTATTCTCATGTTAGCTCATCGTTAGGTAAGCTTAGGGCCACGGGGGTTAATAAGTATTCTATTGTGGACAGGATGCGATATTTATGGCTCACGATGTCGAGCAATGCTGTAGTTGGTTAGACTACCTTCATATTTATGTAATCGCGTGAAATATCAACGGCTAAAGCCTCTTGAATCGAAGATTTTACTTTTAAAGCGCCTGAAAAAAGGAGGTATTACCAATTTTTTTCCTGGATAAGTTAGTACTCCTATTTTATTTGGAACACCAATCTAGAAATAATAATAATTTATCTATGCCTATGCTATGGTGGGCTATAGCTATAGTCCTTTAATCAGTTTGTGCGATCTATGCATCGTGAATTATCTGAGTAGGTTAGAGCAAGTAAATACGTAAAATACGCCTATCATATCGGTCAGATTAGTGTTAGTACGTGGGCCTACAAAGCCCTGTTAGTACTGTGGGTAGATAACTTTGGATACTTCACGCCAACATGTGAGAGGTGCCGAAAATAGAGAGGAGGTAGGTAGGTACGCGACAACTTTCACTGCTCTATATTTTCAATAGGTAGATAGGTACTGATAACGAATTTAAGAATTGGGGACACTGAAATATTCCTATACCGATCACAAAGATAGAAACTCAGCAAAATTCGTCCCCAAATCTTGCCTACAAAATAATGTAAATTAAGTTTATGCCTTAAATCAATGTATAAAGAATAAAAATTAAGTTATGTGTTTCTAAATGGCTATGAGTTGAAATTTTTGATGGTGCGCCAGACCTATCACTATTATTTTCGAAAATTATCATAGTTCATTAACTGATGGACTTTTGACAGCCCTCACAACATCAAAGTGCTGCATAAACAAACGATGACCCTTGTCGGCGACGGAGGCTGTAAATCGAAAAATTAAATGAAACCATGTAATAGCATACGCGTTGTTTTGAATTGCGATTCAATTCAGTCAGCTGTAGGCTTGTGAGGGGCACGCGCGTCGCCGGCGCAGCCTCACACTATCGTGGTTTTCGCGCGATTATTTCGAATTTGGAATTTGTGATTTACTTTCTAGTGTTTTGTTTATGTCTAGTGTTTTTTGATTTGACTTTGGAATAGAAAATGTGCTGAGGTGTGATTGTGTTTTGTGATTTTTTGGATTGAGCTTGACCGGAGAATGTAAGTTTTTATGCAATTGTCAATTTATGGTTTTATTTTATTTCTGTAGGTATGGTAGGTACCTAATAAAATTTTGATAGGGAACGAAAAGTAAATAATGTGTACTTTATGATTTATGGGTTGGTGTTATATTGAACTAGGTTCTTTACCTAAAACCTACTGAAACCTGAATGAATGAGGCATACACCAAGATTATTCAGCTGTCGTGAAGAATTTTACATCAACAGATTTTATGTGTATAGATATTATATATAAATCTAATAGAATATACTTACCTCATATATTAAAGTTATATTATAGCCTTTGCTGACATTATAAACAATAAAACGTGAGAACTCTAAAACGTAACGATATGCAAAGTGGATTGTTAAACAGAACATTTTACTAGTTCCCAATAGTTTAATGTACTTTTACGATGCGATTTTGTATTTTGTTTTTATATTAAAACATAATACATACTTAAAACATTTAACCATGTTTATTTCCGCTGAAATTAGCCTGAAAACGTTATATAGCTAGGTCTTGCAAAACAATATTTATGAGTGGCCAAATTTTAATGAGGTTCTACGCCTCTACGTTACATAATTTATGGCGTCCAAGAAAAAGTAAAAAAGTGCCTACTGTGCTCGCGTAGATTCTATTAGAAAACGGACGACTACTAAACTAGTTTTACAGTTATCGATTCCGCGACTTAAGTGTACTTTGATAAACGAAGGTCAGGTTTGACGATACTCTTATATAGGTATAGTAAAACCATATCTAAAATGAACGCCCCTCTACCGAATTCTGTATTTTTTTTTCTGTGTATTCTGTTTTTCTGTATTTCCTCTCACACGTTGAAATCATCACGGTTTTGTGGAGGGGAGTTCATTTTTAGAATGGATCATCTATACTATACACCCTTACTTCAAAGTACGATGGGTACTTTTACGAGTTTTATAAATCAGAAACTGTAGCTAATACCTGTGTGCCAAATAGTACCATTCTACTAAGGATGTCATTGCAACAGAATTGTATACAAGAAGACGAGCGGCAGTGCCGATCTTTGTACTAAACGAGAGAAAATATAATTACTATGACTTAACACTATCTGTGCCCATGACACATGCTCGTATCTACGGCACGGTGTGGCGTTGCTGCAGCCTGTTGGCCTGTAGCACCGAGCTTGGGCATTTAATGTGCTAAACTAATGCGCTCACCATGCTGTATCATCATCATCATCATGTAAGCCGTTGGACGCCCACTGCTGGACATATGATTCCCAGTTATTGCGGTCGGACGCGGCCTTTAAATTTTTCGGGGTTTCTCTACAGGATCTAATCAGAAATGAGGAGATACGTAGAAGAACGCGGGTCAGCTGTACGGTAAGAGTTAATTATGCAAATACCTGATTGGGCTCTATTAGGAAGATCCGTGTAGGTACCTACAGTACCTTATGAGACGTAATATGGGTTGAAATGATGATGACTTAGGTAAATGGATTTAAATAGATTTTCTTCTATGCCCGATGTCACGGTCTTGTTTACCTACTGGAAGAAATTAGCATAGGCACTATACTAGTATCGTGTTTAGCCCTTTCACTAAGACCCCTGTTTTACATTGTAATGTGCCTAGGTGCCTACCTCAGGGTAACCTGTCTACTAAAGCGTTTTATTTGCAGAGCAACTTTAAACTTTTCATTCATATAAATTTTCAAACCTTACACCACAGAACATTATAAACCTTACACTAACTAAACTTAAACCTAATTAAAATTAGCCAAATCGGTTAATTACACTATTTATAACCCAAGAACGGCTGAACTGATTTGGCTGAAAATTGGAAAACAAGTAGTTTAGAACCATGAAAAGGGCCTAGGATTATTTAACGCGGGAAAATATTATAACGTGAGTGAAGCCAGGGGGCGGAAAGCTAGTTAGATATAGAAGAGAAATCAACGGAACAATTCGTAGGAGTAAGAGCTATTGATCTATGGTCAGAGGCCATCTCAGTGACGCGTATAAATAATGTTTTGTTGCCGTGCTTACAATTTTATTGTTGTGTGGGCGATTGCATGACGCGGCCGATGAATGGTATGCAGCCTGTGAAACATTACCATACTGCACGCACAGTGGAGTTATGTTAAATGTGTCTAATGTATGAATTTTAAAATATCTACGCACCTATGCTGTTGTGCATGATTAAGGTATCTTTATATAAAAAACACTGCGACTTTTCGTTATAATTTTTACTTTTTAGTTTTATAATACCTAGTCGTAGTAGCCCAGGGAAGATTTAGAGGTAATAAATATAATATATGGAATAAACAATGTAAAAAAATACTAAAAAAAATTAGAATTTAACAGTTAGAACTTTATAATTTAGCGAGGAAATAAGATGCGTTACTGCATTTATTTATATATTTTTTGATTGTTTGTATTTAAACATGTTAATTTTTTATTTCTTTCTGTAAAAGTTCATGTTCTAAAACCTACTTAAAATTTGTCGCGTAAGATACACAGTCGCAATCACTCCCAACCAGGAAAGTTGGAAATCCTGCGTTTTGTACCTATGTTTTGATGAGATACCTAACAAACGAGAAAGTTTTGATACATAATGGCGATAATTTGTTATCCTAGTACCTATGTATAAAATTATTATAATCTTTTCTAAACTCTAGTAAACAGATGTTTGGTATAATGGCGCGTTGACAGGGTGTGAAAAATCGCAACTTGTGAGACGACTTGCTCAATACTTTTCTAAATGTACTGCGTTTAAAGAGCTAAGTAAATATTAGCCTTCTCAATGGCCACGTACAAACAACCTTAATATAGTGCCTCTGTGAACAGTAACACAAAAAGATGATCATTTTGTCTATGACTGTACCATAGCTTTTTTGCGAGTTCAGACCTTATTTGCTCAGTGTAAATACTTTTTCTAGCAATTTGATTTCATATAAAATGATTAATTTTACAGATCCAGTAGTTTTGTGAACAGTAAACTAAACCTTGCTAGTAGAGGACTACCTATGTAGATAGTATGATAGAAAATAGTTGATACCGAAACCGATTAACGTTTTCGTATGTCGCATCGCATTCTGTTATTACATATTCAATATGATGTGTATTGACACCTTGAAATACAGCTGAGAATTCTAAGAAAGAAAAGTCTTGTAAAATAAACATAGATCCATTCTTTACAAGGTTTATACAACAAATCGTGAAGCCAAATGGACACTAAGTTATTTATCGTTGAACGTATCGTCTCTATTCTCTAATAGTTCTTAGGACATGGAATAAAGACAGATGGTAGCCTGCAGCTATCCACATCGAACGATAAAGTTCAACGAACTAACAAGCAATTGTGAATAGAATACTGTGAATTTGTAACTAGGTACCTACTCTTAGGTGTGTCAGAGAAAAGAATAAGAGCATGACAAATGTTTGAGCTGTTGTGAGTATTTAATCTATACGCACTTATAAAATCTTAACTGGTTGTAGATACTTTTAGTGTTTGTAGAGCAAACGCTCTGAAAAATTAAGCATAAAATATATTTAAGACAAACATTTTTAGCGAATTTTATATTGTTGTAGAGTTTATTTATTTATTTATTTAATTTAGGCACAGCCAACAGCACACAATTACACATCACTTGTAAACGGTATTATACTCAGTCTTTTAACTGTAACATGTGCCTATAATAGGCCAGCACAACAATGATTAATAACATTGACATATAAAACTATAAAACTAAGTATTAAATTAAATAAAATTAAAATTAATTAGTAATGAGAAAGAAAAAATTAATGAGAAAGAAAAAACAATAATAATAATAAATTATAACTAAAAATTTTAAATAAGATAAAGAATGTCCATAAATATAAGGAGGTCTTACAATTAATCAATGTCACGATTTGTTGTGTGCTGAAAATGTTTCAGCACTGTTTGTTTGAATTCAAATATGTTATCACTGAAGATGTCCAAATTAGGAAGCTGTTTAATAATGTAGTTATATTGGTTACAAAGTTGAATAATAGGGGCTCGTATTCCAATGTTAGTTTTACAGAATGGTGTGTTAAATATCTTATTAATTGGTTGTCTAGGAATTCTAGTGGGGACAGATAAACCAATGTTATCAAGAATGTCACTACAGTCGGTTTTTCTGTTAACTACTTTATGTAAAAATGTTAACTGTTGTGTGATCCGTCGGTTATAGAGCGAATGCATGTTAAAATAATTAAGTCGTTGTAAGTAAGGAGATCTATGTGAGATTTGTGGAGATATGTAAGCCAGATGACGGGTGAAGGAACGTTGAATGCTTTCCAATCTTTGTGAATGAATTGCGTAGAATGGGTTCCAAACTATACAAGTATATTCCAAAATGCTTCTTACAAGTGAATTGAACAGAATAATTTTAGTGGTAATCTTTTTGAAGTCTCTTGTGTTGCGTTTAAGGAATCCAAGCATTTGAGCAGCTTTTTTAGTAATTTTATCATAGTGAGTGGTAAAACTTAATTTACTATCTAGCGTTACACCAAGGTCGCGTATTTCACTGACTTGAACAATTTGTGTATTATTTATGTGATAGTCTGATTTAAGGGAATTTTTTTTTCTTGTAAATTTCATGAAAAAGCATTTGGCGGGATTAAGTACCATTAGGTTATCTCTACACCATGAAGAGATGGAGTCTATATCGTCTTGGATTAGTTTAATATCAGATATTGACTTTACGGTGTGATAAATTTTTAGGTCGTCAGCAAATAGGGAATAGCTACAGTGTTTTATTTTGAAAGTTATGTCATTAATAAATATGGTAAAAAGAATTGGTCCTAGATGGGAACCTTGAGGTACACCTGATTTAGCATAATAAACCTCAGACTCATATCCTTTTACCGATACAATCTGGGGTCTATTTTTTAAGTAGCTTGTGAACCAACCTAGGAATGATCCATGAATTCCCTGCTCATTAAGCTTTCGTAATAGCAAAGTGTGATTGACCTTATCAAATGCACTGCTGAAATCAGTATAAATTGCATCAGTTTCATAACCTTTGTCCAGATTGTGAGTTACATTAGAGATGTAAGTGACTAGATTGGTATCAACGGAACGGCCCAATCTAAACCCATGCTGTGAACTGGAAATAGAAAAATTTGTGTGGCGTGTGATGACTGGTGTGATAAGTGACTCAAATATTTTAGAAAAACAAGATAGAACGGATATCGGTCTATAATTTTGCACTTGGTTTTGGTCACCTTTTTTAAAAACTGGTACAACCCTGGCTTTTTTCCACTCGTCAGGAAATGTAGCTTCTGCTAGTGATTGGTTGATAATGAGAGATAATGGTAAACTAAGTTCTTTGGCACAACGTTTAATGAAGAGAGGTGGTATCCCGTCTGGACCAGCACCTTTAGAGGTGTCTAGTGATTTAAGTTGTTTAAGAACTTCTGATTCAGTGAAACTTAATTTGCCAATACAGTTAATAGATGTTGATAAAGATGACGTTAAATGTGTGAGTGTATTTGGCTGGACTGAAGTATTGCTAAGGTTATTATCTGATGTATAAGTAGAAGAGAAATGTTTAGCGAATAAATTTGCGATGTCTGTGCCAGTAGAAGCGCTGGAGGATGAAGAGTGCATAACTGAAGGAATTGATATGTTACTGTCACGCTTAGACTTAATAAATGTCCAAAAAAATTTAGGATATTTAACTATGTTTTTTTCTGCATGGGATAAAAAGTCTTTATAACATTGGTCATTATAAGACTTACAGCGGCTTCGAAGCAATTCAAAATCAATATTATCTCGAGGATTTTTATATTTCTTATATCTTGCTCTTAACTTGTTTTTTTCAGCATATAGTTTTATAAGCTTAATATTGAACCATACAGGATATTTTGAGTGTGTACGTTTGCGTTTAGGGATGTGTTTATCTATAATACTGAATAATATTTTGTAAAAAGAAGTGACCATGCCATTAGCATTATAGCTGTTGTTATCAGATAGATATTTGTTCCAGTCAGTTGATTTTAATTCAATAGTTATTTCATCATAGTTAGCTTTAAAATAGTTATAGTTCTCTTTTGTAATTGGCTGTAAGTTTCGTTTTAATAATAATGGGATATTTATGATAAAAGGGGGATGTAAAGGGTCAAATTTACTCAGTGGTTGAGCTGCACTGATTACAAGATTGATATTAGAAATAACAAGATCAAGAGTCTTGTCTAAAGAATTTTTTAAGTGGTTATATTGTTCAAGACAATTCACAGACATAAAATCTATAAGAGAATAACCTGATTGAGAATTATAATTACTGGGCGACAAGCAGTTGGAGTTATTATTAGTTCTAGACCATTCTATAAAACTCAAGTTAAAGTCACCAGCTATAATTACATTATCTACATGTTCCATAACATCTGAAATATTATCTAAAAATTTTATAAGGTGGTTTAACTTTATAGGTGGTGGTAGGTACACAGAACATAATGCTAATTTCCTTGTTAGGTTATTTTTTGTAAATTCTAAGGAAATCCATATATCTTCAAGGTCAGTTTCCCAACTGAGAACCCTACAAGATTGGATTTTATTGGAAACAGCAACTAATAGACCACCACCATCTTTTTTGGACCCTGCACCGGTTAATCTGTCTTTCCTGTACACAGTATATCGAGAGTCAAATAACTCAGTTGTGAGTATATTGGAGTTGAGCCATGTTTCAGTGATGACAATAATATCATAATTATTATTAATAACATTAGATAGGAATGAATTAGTTTTAGTTCTTAGACCTCGAACATTTTGGTAAAATATATCTATACTATCCATTATAAAATAGTAGAATATGAGAAAACATTATTGTTAACATAAATCTTAAACTAAAAATATAATAAATGTATTTATTTTAATAGGTTCAGACTTTCATGAGTCCGTATTAGTATGGCCTGACTAGTCTCGTCTTTTCTCATGTGGATTTTGCCATTGCGAACCCAAACAAATTTGTACCCTATTTCCTTTGCCTTCATACGGGCCGCTGCATGGATAGATTTGTTGTAGGGTGTCAGGTGTTCAGCAATATAGATTGGTGATTTTGGACCACTTAGACCAGCATGCTCAGTACTTAATTTCGCTTTAGAGTTATTCTTGTTAAATTTAGAAACTGATGCAAGGAGTGTGTCCTTTATTCTTGGGCTTCTCAATTTAACTATGACTGACCTGGGGGTTTTGCTATCCTTGTTCATTTTTGATACTCTTGTTACGTGAAGAATATCATCATCCTTAATATTGCATTTAATAGTACTTGCTATTTTAAGCACAGTTTTACTGAGGTTTTCAGATTTGTGTTCAGGCAAACCATTCATTTCAACATTACTTTCCCTCATGTGCTGTTCAACCAAAGTTAGTCTATTTGATAAGTCATGAACTGTTGTTTCAAGCGCAGCATTCTTCTTTTCCAGAGTAGTAATGATATGATTTTTTTCATTAACTGTGGCTTTAATTTCCTCAAACTGAGCATTTATGAACCCTAAGGCATCTTGAAAGGAATTAAATTTTTCATTTATGATCTTCATCTGGTTTGACATGGAGGAGTTTAAAGATTTTAATGGTGACAGTTCTTGTTTGAGAATCTGAAGAAATCGTTCCTCAGTTAGATGGGCCTGGATATTTATTTCTGGTGCTATGATGTCAAATGTCTCATTAATGTCCTCATTTTTATTTATCAATTTCGATTTCATATTTGGTGGTGAGCTGTGATTAATGGACTGCCCCTTATTAGTATGTTTTTCGGAACTATTCTTAATTGGTATTAATTTTTTCACAGGGCAACCTTCCGGGCATTTCCATATATTCTTACCTTGCATTTCCGTGTTATAAAATCGCGCGATGGAGATGTTCGCGCATTGAAGATCATAAGTGCAATGGCATAAGTAGCACTTGATGAGTTCTTTACATTTTATACCTTTTTTGCACTTTGTGCAGATATCAAGTGTAGGGGACATATTTAATCCGTTTGTACACTAAAAATTTTGAAGATTTTTACACAGCACAATATAGAGTTTTAAAATGCACAGAACTGGTTAATTTACTGGATAAACATGAGCAAATAAGTAAAAATTATAAATTTTTCAAAATTGTTAATATTTTATGACGTTGCTATAGAAACGGCCACAGAGTAAGTGATAAGTAAGATAGAGTTAAACAACTCGTCTATTACAAAACATTTCTAATAAAATTGAATCGAATCAATGTTAAAAATTATTTATTGATTATTTGACTATTTTGTTTTAAACAAAAAACATCTAAAGAATAGATGCTTCATTGTCAAACAATTGATGAAAAACCCTGGTGATATAAATGACGACTTCCATTTCCGTGACAAGGAAAATATCTTTAAGTTTCAAAGCTACTTTACCATATTTCAAACTAGAATATTTACGGGATTATACTTTTCCTTTAACTACGCTTCATCCTTCACTAGCTAGGTAGGATCTATTGAAAGTAAATTTTGTAATGTAGAATTCTAAAGAGAATCGTTAAAACTTACATAATATGTGTAAGGACCATTTAACTACACGACAGGTGAAGTTATAAAAGTATAAGGCTGTTGTAAAACATAATATCTGCCTATTAAACTTCCAAGTAAAAATCCCTTCATTATTTCTTGGGTCTGAAGGCTATTTCTTAGCTATGGAGTCATTATACATGGAGATTTACGTAGGACTGCTGGCTGTACAGAACTGTGGAAGCTAATTCTAGTTACCTACTTAAATGTCTCTCAGCTAAACATAACATTTTCTTCTTTCATTCTGAGGTTTCTACCTAGAGTACCCAACCATTAAATGTACCCGAGTCGATTATTTAAATTTCCTGAGAAAAATAATAAAATGAAGTACCTACCTACCTACCTAAGTTTGTGCCTTTTAAAAACATGCAATATATTATATGTATTATATAAAAGTCGCTATCTATCCATAAAGGTATCAGTGTCTCCATATAGATATTCATAGAATATGTTGCTGCTGCCTGTCTGTCTAGGTGAAATCGCTTAGTAAATTTGACGACACCTTTATCAACTTTAAACTGTCTTACAAATGCACTATAGCCCGTACGATATTTGAATGTTCCCCTCTATTTCTCTGGTCTGCCATCATCAAACCCAGATTTCCTTATCCCCATGATCCCCTTTGATTCTACTTTCCAACAAAGAAAGAAAAGCGAACAAACATAAAAAAAGCATAGGTATGCGATCGAATTGAGAAGCAATACGCAGCAGCCAAAAATATTGGCTTATTAACCAAAACATTTAAACAACAATTTAGCATTTAAACCATTAACCATGTAAGTGAAACCGCGGACGGAAGCTACAATGTTTTTATTTGTGTTTAGTGTTTACCATTATGCGGTGTAGCCAAGGGTAACAACATAGTCAGTGCGCAGAAAACCAGACTTGCACCTGCCTTAAAGAATTATCGGGAGGGTACTCATGTCGAAATCCCATCAGTGGTTAACTTGACATTTTGCAATGGATCCAAAGTGAACATCTTCAAACTACTCCCAGCATTCGGAAGTGCATTTCCTTTTAGGTATCACTCACGATTTAAGTTTTATTTATCTAAAATCCACATTAATGCACTTTAATCATGATTATCGATGGCAGCTTTTTACTTATTATTAGTATCCAGCAAGTTTAACATTGGTACTATTCTGAGAATAATTTTCTATGCATCTCAAAATATATTGGCTTATCCTACCTTCACAAACAAACAAAAACCAGGTGTATTATACAATTAAGTAAAGTCAGTCTCGGTCAGGATCTCTAACTTTAATGGTAGTGGGTATAGCTACCCATCGCCAGCATCACACGGTTATGCAACTTGTTTTAAACTCGGAATGAACTTAAGAAAAACTTGCATTAACATTATTTCAACTATGCAAACGCAGGAAACTTTGATGTGGAATGTTTTATAGATATACTCCAACCAGCTTGTAAACATATCTCTTATTACGTCTGATTATAGTACCTACGTAAATATCTCTAGTTCATAAGATCTTTCCAAAAATGTACGCCTTATCACACTAGAACACTAGGATTAAAATGTACGATTAGGAAGGTGGTGGGACGTGCGTGTATTTTTAGAATAGTTTGTCTCAACAATCAATCATATAGGTACTAGGTAAAATAAAATTTGTTTCATTATTCACATCAACATTATACAACATTTATGAACAGCGGATTTGAATAAGATTAAAAAGCTCTTTCAGAGATGTCCAAGAAAAAAGCTTTTTAATAGCTTCACAGAATAAGCTAAGAAAAGTTATGCTGCCACAAAACTCTTTAGCCTGAGCGTATTAATAGCAGGTAAGAGTTTTATGCTAAAGACTGGAAGAGCTATATGAGACTGAAATGTTAAAATAAAGAAGTAAAAATGCATGAATTATGTGGGAACATATTCACCAGAGTTATTATCACAGTTTTCGTCAAAATCTATGTGACGAACCACAATTAATGCCAAGGTGACAATGGTTTCTTTAATGTAGACCTTTACGCAGTATACGCGTTATAAGGGTTGTTGTGATGAAAAGCAATGTATCTCTAGTAAAGACGAACATTTTGCATTTGGAATTCCCGATACTCCTTTGTGTAGCCAGGTAATGAAAAATATACATGCTCCACCATTGTTTCTGTCTCTCAATTGGGTAAAAGCTCCCATCTGGTCCCGACACACTCGGCTGCACGGCGTCAGCACAATAAAATACAAGATACAGGCTAGGTATTCGCGATCCCCCTTAAACTATGGCTTCACGGCTGATCGATTCCGTATCCACTGTTTGTTATTCACCCTGCCGCTTTTTACACGCAAGTGCTAAAAATACTTTGTAGCCTACTTATTTATGCTGTTTGTAGTGGCTGGTGACTAGCGTTTGTACTTGTTGAAATACCAATATATGGAATATCCATAGACGTAGGTAAACCATGTGTTTGTGTACTTACCAAAGGACTTTAGAGGCTTGAAAGCGAATGCGGCAAAAGCATAAGAAAGAAGCCTTCTTCTACTTGTGTTCATTATACCCCTAATGGGCAGACAGTAGTATACTGTAGCTTACGTCGACAATCGGTTGACCAATCTTGCCTTAACCGTGTCGGTTTTATTAATTATTGTATGCCTTAAATCGAACAAAACAAAATGAATTAAACACAATGTGATTTAAGTCAATAACCCTTGTAATTCTGTTTGTGCGACTGGCAATGATTAATTCTCAATCAGCGGCGAAGGGAATTCCACTTCAGTTCACGACACAAACTTAGCTGTCAGCAAATGCACCTAGACTTAGATTAGTAAATATAGCTAAAGGAGCAGTTGGTTGGTTTACACTTTTTAAAACTTTCAAACATTCAAATATAATATTCATTGAATCATTGAAAATCTTTTTGACAGTTGCCATCATGGCAAGTTTTCAAAAGCTTTCTCGCAATAATTCTAATCAAAATAATAAAATGACTAAATTATAAGGATAACCAAACAGAATAATCGGTTGAAAAATGCTGTTCTGCGGGATATTCGGTCTCGCCAAAGAAAAGACTTTAAAGTAGGTATTTGCTGTCTAAAGTACTTTATTAATGATAAATTTTCATTATTTATTTTGTCAAAATCGTTTTTAATGATGATCGTATCGCACAGGTTATTTAACAACTAAGCTGTCTATTAATTGCCTGTACCTACCAATTGAGTGGAACTGTTCACAGTAGTCAAATAAACACAATTTAACACTTCCAGCTTTAACGTTTGTACATTGAAATATTAAACTCGTAACGAGTTACAAAATACCAATTAATTTGCAGAACAATATTATTTTATAGAAATGTCATGTATATTGTAGAATTTAGTTGATTTTGCGATTCAATTGTTCATACCTATTAAAGCACAAATCAAGTAAAAAGCTACCGCAAAAGCATGGTTACGTTTTTAGCGCGTATTAACAAGTCATTAAAATGCAATAAAACTCATAACTGTAGCATAATTCTCCAGCAGGTTCTCCAAATTGTATATTTTTTCTAAACATCTTAAAAACTACCCTCAACCTGCATGCTTTCATAATCTCTACGATGAAAATATGCCATAGGTATCTACGTTTCGTCTCACACTCTGGCCACTTTCTAACCCTTAACACAGATAAAATATAGGTATAGTAGAAGTATAAAGTATGTGGATGCAGACAGTGCTCTCACCTTTACCCAGTCACCTACTACGTGTGACCACAATTAGTCGGAAAACTCTGGGAAAATAAATGGAATAGTTCACTACAGAAATGCTTTTTGCGTTGTAAGTATGATGACACGAATGTTTGGCGGTTGTAAATGTAATGCCGTGGCCTAAAGTTTTGCAGCTTAATGTGAGGGTTCCGTAGATTTACAGAAATAAATTATAAATGTTTAATGATAAAATAACTAAAAATCATGAAAAAGTTATGGCTTTTGTTTACCTATAAATTAATCATAAGTTTATTAATTAACTGATTTAAGTCATTACTTATAGTAAAACTGATAAATTTGGTTTTTGTGTATATTTATTTCTTTAAATGAATTATAGGCATACTAGCTTTTATTTCAATCGTAAGCTGATACCTAATGTAGTTGGAAAGTGAGTACTGTTTTCACATTATGAGAAAGTATTGATTACTAGTATTACACAGGGAAATCCTACTTTCTATCATGAAGATTGCTGGGCATATATTTCAAGCAAACTCTTAATAAATCGTTTTCATAACTGATAAGTACCTAACTAATGGTTTTCTGTATAATAAATGTAGGTATATTTATAAATATTTTTAAGTACTTATCCGTTTTTGGAGAATGATGTGGGGGAATGCAGGGTTAGATCAAAACAATCTGTGTTCTGCGTTCCAATAAAATATAAAACTTATTGGGACTCTGAAAATGTTGAGTGCCCATGTTCATGCAAATAACTCCATGGAACAAACGGACAACTTTTTTTTACAAAACTTTGAAAATGGAATAGTTTAAAAGCATTCAGCGAGTCGATTGTTCTAGTTTTTTTATGGAACGCAAGCTTATTTGGAAATAAAACTTTTTGGATGTCTAAAGTTTCATGGAACTTGCCCCTCAGTCGTTTTACAATGTAATTATTATTGTCTTATTATTATTTCCACAAATTATAACATAAAATTATAAAATACACATTCCTCTCGTAAGTACATAAACATTTATATGTCAATTAAAGCCGTTAGGAAATTACGAAAAACCGTTTCGATAACGATTTCCATGAAAAAATATATACATAATTATTCACAATTACACGTTCACGCCATACTGAGTAATTAGTGGGTACACTAAAGGGCTGGTGGGACATGGGGTGGGATGGTACTTGAAGCTCGCACGCAACTGAACCGTGAAAATAATTATTCTGTAAATTTTAGCAAGTGTCTCTCAATATACTAGGGTACTAAAATTGATAAATTTGATCTTGATGCCTTGAGGTTTTGCCGTCAACCGTATCTTGATGAATGATTGAGGATGTTTTAACCCTTGACGAAATCAGAAAAATGACAGAACTCATTATAAATAAATAAATCAGTAGCTGTATTGTTGTCTATAATAATTCGTTCATCCATTTAAAAAAATAATATAATAAATAAATGCCATGGTCAGAACTATTCCTAAAAGCTCAAATTCCGTTTACCCAGTCTGTGGTAACAAATTATAGAAAAAAAAGAAATTTAGAATATCCTTTTAATAACGAGTAGCGAGAATATACTCGTAATAAAATCAGAGTTTACAACACTATTAATCACTTCGAAATATTTTCAGTCGTTTGCAAAAGAGCTCTACATTAAAGTTGAAAAAATATACCTGGGTATACATTTTTTTCTGCTAAATAATTAACTAGCTAGACTTTACAGAAAAGAACGTTGGTGCAATAATTAGAGTGCGTGTATTAAACAAGTGTGTCTAATAATACAAGCGGGCCCTTTAAAGATAATCAGATAATTTATGTACTTAAAATGTTATTGTTTTCGTTATTAAGGTTTATTTATTCAAGTTTTTAATTGCAAACATGCAATTATTTCGTGAGAAGTTTGCATTTTATTTTTATTACCTTGTCTGTGTTAACCAATTCCAAGTTTATTATTTGAGTGCTTTAACGACTCTGGTATTTATTTAAACTTGTTAACCTAGTAAACTCATTGCTATAGTTGAAGGCTTCCTTCTATATTTTGTATATGACGCTGGTGCCTGATGCCTGCCTTCTGCATTATAAATATCTTATTCCATTTAACTAATCCCGCGGAAAGAGATAGGGTTTAACTATTCTAAAATAACAAAAGTATGTCTTAGGTAGGTATAATAAATGTGGTACGCAACATTTTATTCCAGCTATGGAATGTTTATCTACTAATAAAATACCACCGACATACAACTTAATAAGTTATTTCGTAAATAGCACACGTAAGCTCGGAAATGCGGACAAAGCCCCAGGCGGTAGCTAGTGTTAATACCCCAATTTCCTCTCTCATCACGTAACAAAGCCAGTTTTCGACAAGGCTGCTCAGCGCCACTTGTAGGGCAGCCACTGAGTATACACTCTAAAGGAGACAAGACGCAGTTCTTATCTGACGCAGTCTTTTCTGTTATATCGTCGTTTTTTACGTCGCAGACATAATAATAAACAAAATATGGTCGAAAGAAGTTAAAAAATAACAATATTTCACATAAATTATATTTCAATTGTCGATACGCAATTACAATACTAAACTATTGACACTAACCTCTCTCTAGTTGACCCGCCCGCAACTTCGCTCGCTTACTACAAACAATGAAAACCATCATCAGCTATTGATTTTAATATTATAAGAAGAAGAAGAAGCAACCAACCAATCTAACGATCTATTAAACTACCTTACATGCGAGCGGCGATCTTGTAATCATTGTTTACAGAAGAGGCGTTGGTCTGAGTCTGTCGGTGGACGCTCCTTTCAGTCATATTCTCTAAGCAAGCAGCTTATCAGATGCCTCTTATCGAGTGTAAATAACCTACTTTTACTTCCCTTTAGTTTGCACTGGTTAAGCGACTTAGAGCACAGATTAAAACAAGCAATTCGATTTATGTCCAGCAGTGGACGTCCTAAGGCACGAAGATGATAATATTACTTGCGTGGTAAATAAAATGTAGTTGTGCCACAGGATTATAATTTTTCGACACTTTTATATATTAACATTATCATTACTTTACTTTTACATACATACATTACTTTTATATATTATCATATTATATAACCGGCAGCAATTTGTTAAGTTAGGTATTTATGAGTCTGACGTATACCACACACGTTCCGGGGTTGGGCAGGGCTCTATATTAGGACCACTACTTTTTATTTTGATGATTAATGACATTCCATCTGTTCTGCGGCATGCAAAATGTTTGCTTTATGCTGATGATCTGAAGTTGATCTCAGAGATAAAGTCTGCTGAAGATTGTTTCAGGCTACAGCTAGATGTGGACGCTGTTTACGACTGGAGTGTAGCGAATAAAATGGAATTTAATCCATCAAAATGCTACACAATGTCTTTCACTCGTAATCAGCATCCAATCAGTTTTCTTTACACACTGGGTTCTGATATCATTAGCAGATGTACATCGGTCAAGGATCTAGGTATAACTTTTGATCCGAAGCTAACTTTTAATGACCATATCACTTGTCTGGCAAAAGAAACTTTTCAGCGATTAGGATTCGTACTTCGTAACTGTCGAGACTTCAAAAGGGATAGCGTCATAAAGCTAATTTATAGCGCCTTAGTTAGAAGTAAGATCGAGTCTAGCTCATGCGTGTGGCATCCGCATGAAAGTTCATACACTCTCCTTTTAGAAAAGGTGCAGAAGGCTTTCCTGCGATTTTTGTATAAACGGCTTTTTGGCTATTATCCATTTCTCTACCCGACAAAGTTCCTCTTAGGCTGCCTTGGTTACAACAGTTTGGAAGTGAGAAGAAGTAATGACCAAATTTTAATTATGCTGAAGGCTCTGCGTGGAAATATCGATGCACCAGATCTCGTCAATTGCATTCTTCGGCTCAGTGTCCCTGAGAATTATCTACGTGGTAGGAAGCATAGGCTATTTGCAGTCCCGTTCGCACGAACCGCTGCTCATGCGCAATCTCCCATTCCTCGAACCCTCGCATCGCTCAATGCCTTCCTGGACAGTAACCCTACAAGTGATGTCTTTGCTGATACATTGATGGGTTTAACGACGAGTTGTTTGAGGTTTTGTGAACATAACACCTAATCGATTTTTTATTTTATTTTATTTTATAATATTTTATTACTAAAGATTGATTTTATTTAATGAAGTGTATTTTGAATTGACATTTAATAATTATTATAGCTATTAATATGTATTGACAACTGTTATCTTAGATTATCTTAATGTTAAATTATTATTATTGACTATGAACATGTGACCTTGTATGTATTGACTATGTGACCTTTTGAAATGTATATTTTTGATTAAACATAAGGCTAGTGTAATTGGAGAAATCTGTACTAGTTTTCAATAAATAAATAAATAAATAAATATTTTGTTCTATTAAAAGTTTTTTCCTATGTTATATTTTCATGGATTTACCCGCGACTTATATGTACGACGAATATCTAGAGCCAAAATATACAATATTACTATTAAACAAAATTAAACTAACTTTTTTGTTTTTGCTTGGTAAAACACGCTAATAATTTAAATAACTATGAAAATTACTTTCTAATTATTAGAAAAATGGTATGGAAAAATTTACAAGATCACAATGTAATCATTTTCGTCATATGGGAATCGGACCTACGCCATATTTCTATTCATCTACATTGATCTACCTACGAATTTCCTTCTAAAATGTAAAATTGCCTAATGAGATAAGACCATAAACAAACAATGTGTTCCTGTATCTCCTAACAGTCTTGCTCCCATTCCACTCCAAAATCGGTCACACAGATAAAGCACGGCCATAAACGTCCACTTCCTTATAAACCTAATTTACGAGCCGTACACACAATCGTGGTCTGTTAATGAACTGCGTTACAATTGGGTTGGATACTGAAATGCTCTGTTCATTCATCATCATCGTAACAAACCGGCTCTTCCCTCCGTTTATAAAACCAACTAATGAACTATGACGACCTCTGCTGATCTAGCACCCGTACGTCACAAGCTTCGAGCTTACCATGGGTATAGATGTTGATGTGTGAATTGTCGAAAAAAACAATCTATTGTTATCTAAATACTGTCAGCAGCGTCGATCTGTATAAGTTCCAGGTTTATGCGATCACCAACCCACCCTGCAATTTGGTACCATGCTTTGAGAAAATAATCCCCCAATCTATAACAGATTATGTTAGGGATATCCGTGCCCAGTAGTCATATAAGTTGTAATCATGGTCATTATGGTACAACCCATAATAATAAAATTATTATTTTAGGTCATAAGAACAGTTGTCAGAGTTGTCAGAATAAGGGCCTATCCGTAACTTATTTGGCAGATAAACAACCAATTTTCGTACAAATAACTGTCATATAACTAAATGAACGAATCTGTAACCGTGTTAACGTTAAATTAGTTCAGGTAGATTTTTTTTTTGGTAAGTACATAAATAATTTTGTTAAACCTAAACTGAAATTATAAACAATTTATTTATAGTAAAGTTCGTCACTAACAGAAACGCGTACCACTAGAAGATGACAAAGTGAAGGTACAGAATGTGGGTTTGCAATACTACTAGTAAACAACCGCCTGACTGTCTAGGCGTGGGATTGACTAATGGATCGTACCATAATGGCAGTAGGCTTGCCGTATCAGCTAAGTGTACCTACCATATGCCTTGGTGTTCTATGAAGAATAACTTTGATACCAACAGTGGATTCACAGTATTCAGCCTTCTTGTCATCTTGTGACTACCTCATTAGATATTTTTAGTTTATGTTAAATACAAAATCTTATCATCTTATCCAAATGTTTATTTAAACTAGTTATAACTTAAATACTGAACGTCCATATTCATCGATAAAGTAAAGTGTTCTTCTATACAGTGTTTACAATAAATAAATTAAAGTTCATGCGATTTAGCATATTAAAAAAATCAGATTTGGAACCGAAGTCCAGTGAAAATACATTAAAATAAATACATACCTTTATTAAACTAGATAAAAATGCTTTTTACATACGGCTGCCTAACTTTTGCCCCAGCTATCACCAGAATTATCGTGTCAAAGTACCCGGCCAAAAGAAGATCACGGTCAAAATAATAAAACGCCTACACGCATGCAATATCCATAGTTGCACATATCTAACAATAAACTATGCAGTTGAACGACCTCTAAACTACACCACTCACAGTTAGTTAAAACAACGGTTCCCTATTCGATAGCCACGCCACAGATAAAAAAATTAGTAAAGACCACGCCATCAAAAGCTCAAATTGTTAAAACGCGGTAGAGCCTCGCCAATTATTCAATTTCGTGGCCGATCAATGAATGGAGATGAATCTCATTTTCCACTTTAGATGCATAATTGACAGACGATTTTTTAGCGCAGACATTAGAATACATTTGAATAGATTAACATGAATGACTGTGAATTACTTCCTATTGTAACCTGTTCAATATTCGTTAAATATATGAGAAATCTATTTTAAATTTGCTAAGATGATTATGATGTTAATTTATGTGTTGTAATATTTATGTTGATAATGGAGGATTGGAACCGAATATAAGTTGATATCAAATGGCAGTTTTAAGCAAAATTAATTGTTAGACTACGGAACCCTAAATTTAAAGAGATTTTTTATCCTGCAGCTTTTTTTGAATAAAAACGTCCGTATTTGTTTCTTTACGACGAAACTGAAAAATAAACATAAACATATTTACTTAATAAAAAAAGTACTACAATCAATGACATATTTGATAGAGACTTGAGTTGATTTAAATATTAATTAGTATTCTGACGAAAATAAAAGTTTTCTCGTGGAAAAGTAAAATTGATAACGAAATCCATGTCAAAGGCCGTACGTATGAACTCTGGTGCGATTTCATGTAAACCTGCATCGATCGCGCCAAAGTTCATACGTTCATACAATAGGTGTCGCGGCGCTTGTTGCAGTCCCTAATGAGGCGATCCTATCGAGGGACTTTCACTTCTTAAGGGCAGACCGTGTGTGATTCCATGGCGGCTGCAGAATGCACTTCGACTTTAAAATATAGTTTACATCTGTAATATTATGAAGTTTCTTCAAAATGAATTATAATTTCGCGTGAAAGAGCAACAATCATACTTACCTACATTCTCCCAAGCTTTCGCGTTTATAATTTTAAAAGGATTTATACGAAACATAATATGCAACACATCAAAGAACAGCAGATTTCACGTGCTAACTCAATCGCTTAAAACTGTTAATAACGTTAATAAATGCCAAAACAGCAACTTTTTAATAAGTACACACAAGCTTACCATTATATTAATTAATAGTAGGTACTGACGACAGCGTACGGCAAAACTATCCAAGGTACAATATTTGTATAACAAGCTCGTTCCTATATTTTGCTTTATGCAAATTGACAACGACAAACAAGAGTTATGTGGATATAAGTCGAGTCCTCTGGAACGAATATATTACAATAAACATTCGTGAATAGGTATTGAGCCATGACAGTTGGAATGTTCCAAACAATATTATGATGTTTGGGTTATTATGTTCCAGTGAAAATATGGAATAAGAATGTGCCGGCTTAAGAATAGCCTTAACCAATCTGATCTATAAGTACTTATTTATTCCCATAGGTGTCATTAAGGCGACTAAGGGATAAGACGGTCAACAGCGTCATACAGTAATAGAGATCTCCACTTTTTGAAAATTATCTTTTGGAGAAAAGGATACTTGCAATGTATGCACAAACATCAACGAAACCAACAATTGTCATTCGAAAATTACGACAGATTAAGACCATTTTGAAATCAATTATTTACTTAAAACTCCTGAATAAAAACAGCTTGTTGTAAATAATAAAGGGGTCAATATTTCATTAAAACAGTACTATACAGGGCGTCCCACGGCCATGCCACATGGAGGGAAAGTACCTTAAATATTGTAGATGGAATGTTTTACTGAAAGAAGACATTATTTTAATTTAAAAAAAAATTTAAACTGCATTCATAGATATTTAAATAATTACATGGTTGAACCGGGAATCGAACACGTTACACGAAAAAAAATATTATCCTGTAGTTTTATCATACCGATCGAAAGGCTTCATCATAAGGATTTTTTTTTGCTAAATAACATAGTGTCAGAAATAAAAGGAATGAATTTTAACATTTTTAACACAAAATACACTTAAGAGGCCTTTTACCGAAAATCGCGAAATTGTTCGGTTTTCTCGTCCTAATTCTATGGTTTACGTTAGTTGTTTGATATTACAATTACATCTTTATAATAGTTCGTTTTCTCCTCTACAAAAGTAGTAAGAAACATTTTAGATAAATTGTTTATACACCGTGGTCGTGAACAACCCGAAAGATTTAAGCTATCGATACTAGAGCCTAATTAGAGTATATAAAGTTATGTAACATATAGGCCAAAAACTCATAATTAAGGAGATATTAATTATTTACAACAAATCAAATGTTAAAAAATCTCCAGTCTAACACACCCTAAGGGCCTGAGCATATCGTAGTCAATTACTTCTTTTACACGTAGACTACTAACTGCATGGTTGTTAGCCAGTTTCATAAAGAAGTTTGGTATCTATCTACAAAAAGTTTTTACTACCGAAAATATTTTCATTACGTGATAAAAAGATCGATTGTCCCTAAAATGAGCAGGACCTGCGCGTAGCTAGAATATTTTTCCGTTTTTTAGGTGTACCAATGTACATTGGTACAATAAATATTAAATAAAAGATATGAAGAAACTAAAGACAAGGCTGTAAGGTCTAAGACTATTGCCTGCCTAATGGGCGAAAAAAAAAAGATTATCTACTAATTTTCACGCAAGATAAACAACATTGAAAATTTTGTTTGTTGTCATTGTCAGTCAAAAAAAGATACCTAAGACACAAAGTTTCAATAATAATGTAAGTGCACTTTAATGTCGTAACACCTAATAAAGTTTAGATACATGGTATTTGTGGTATTTTGTGATGCCAATAAATAAAAATAATTTCAATACAAACATCGTGCTAGACATAACTTGACACTTCTTGTTCGTCGTGTGATTTCGGAGCGATTCGTGAAGTGTCATGCTCGCTCTCTGTTCAACTTGAGTTTCTTACCTAACGGCTTGTTCACAAAGAAGCGGGCAATTAATAAGATTTAGTTTGTACTGAAATTGTAATTTAATTAAGACACATAATTTGACCCATGTTGATATAACATTATTTACTCGTAATGTCGTCAAAAATACGTGGTTTAAATCTTTCGGGTTGTTCACGACCACGGTGTATATTGAGTAATAATCATTCTCCGGATACATGTTTCGTAAAAAACGCTCGAAGACCTGTTTTCTTAGCTCTAATTTGTAGATTCTAATGAATATGGGCGATCAAACTAATTTTTATTATGTTACGTATATCCTATTCTTCATTTAGAGTAGAGTACATTTTCGTTAAATGCTTTTATTCTAAAGATATACCGAATTTAATATCGACCGAAAATGCTTCGAAACAAACCTCAATAACTCCGAAGTTCTAAATCAATGGGACGTCATATTTATATCAAAATATTTATCAACATTTGCTTAAACTATGATATTAATTTTAATTTGTAGAACGGTTTTGGTATTTTTTTATGAATAAAATAAAACTACCATAATTTAGTAGTTTTTTCATTCCGCCGGCTTTTTCCATTTAGTACCGCGCGAGCGCTTGTCGAGGTCGGACCTATGTCGGTTGTTCTTGAATAAAATATAGAAATATTTCGTAAAATGTCAGTGTGTGGGACTGTCAATTGCTGTAAAAACGCTGTTAGTGTGCGTGTATGTGTTATTGCGATACTACGACCGACATAAGTTGATCCGTTGATAACGATCAATTGTTATTTTTATTGATAACGATCAATTATTGTTGTTGCTGGCCTAAGAATTGTACCACTTGTTGCTGGCCTAAGAATTGTACCACATCATTGTCATCTTGTTTAACCTTATTTATTTGGAGGTTATGCTGTAGGATGTGGATTGCATAATATGCAATCCACATCCTACAGCATAACCTAAATGTATCTATCCTAATTAAAAAACAACAAGGCAACTTTTTTTGGTGAAACCGTACAACGACTAAATGTAATTATGCCTATGATTTTTTTAGATTATGACTAACTTGCCGACCCGCCGACAGCTGCGCTTGCGTTTTTACGTTATTTACTAGTTTATGTTTTATAGCCTTTTTCGATCATTTTACTATCCAATACTGAAATCATATTTTAAATCGGACCCGCGGTTCCTGAGTAGCACGTTCAAACAAATAAACAAGCAATCTCCTCAGCTTGATAATTGTAGTATAGATTTCCATAATATTTATTACAAAGAAAATATTCCGTAATTTTTTGTTCTTATTTTTACCGAGTATCCAATATGTAAACAAAAAATAATGTACCTTTCTAATAAATATATTATTTATTGTAAACATTAAATATGTACCTTTCTAATAAATACAGGGCGTCCCAAAGTTATGGGCCATGGAGGGGAAGTACCTTAAATATCGTAGATAGTGAATTTTGCTCAAACAAGACTTCATTTTATTTTTAAAAGTTAGTAATTCTGCATTCATGGATTTTCTAAAAATTACTTGCTTTGTCTGGGAATCGAACCGACTTACATGTAGAAAAAAAATACTCGATTTTTATGATACCAATCGAAAGAAAAGCTAAAAAATAATAACTCTGCTTAAGTAACATAGTATTTTAAAAGAAAGGAACAACGTGAAATTAATTATTTTAATCAAATAAAAAACATGAAACATTATTTTTTGTAACAAAACAAGCAACTTAAATATATATAGTAATATAATTTATTTGTTTTGTTATAATTAGAATTTGTATTTAGTCCGTTCAATTTAGACTTTTGAACTTACATAAAGTCCCAACATTCGACAAAAAAAAACATTTAATTACAAACCTACACACCAAATTTCAGAAGATACGGTTTAATAATGAGCCCATAAGATGAGATGAATGAGGACATTTAACTTCATACAAATACAAATACAAATACAAAAAGTTTATTTCGTTAACGGAATTTTTACACGTAACTTAAGTGGCCGAAATATTTTTTTAAGTAAATATGATTACTTGTGTTAAAAGATTTCGCTCTTCCATTTGACTTAACTTAAAATAAACAACTTACTATTCATTAATTCAACAAAAATAGTTTTAGATATATGAAATAATAATTCTTTAGGGTAGTTATGAAATTATTTGCTAGCCAAAGTACATTACAACTTGTTTAAGAAAAAATATTAGGGTAACTTCAATAAGACTATTTTCAGTTTTATTCTTATATAGATAATTATTAATCATGAATGTTTTAATTTAAAATTATGTTCTTAATTGATTTCAAATAATCAATCAGATTTAAAATAAATATTGATATTATTAAGATAAAACATAATTGATTCAAATATTGAAATAAAAATATCCGCCATTTTGAATTTAGGAAAATATATTAAACACCTATCAATTAAATAAAAACATTAATATAATAATTATTTCAGAATGAAACTGAAAAAAATCCACTCAATAAAATGGAATTTATTCGATGCCATTTTCTACAGATCTAAAATAATTATTAGTATATTTGTATGTTTTAGATCGACGAAGTATCAAGATCATTTAGTATTTTTCATAGAATTCGCGTGACGCGCCGGTCACGTGGTGCATAAAATATCCAATTTCGCAAAACTTCAAAAACTTAACAGGGCTCTTAAATTATAATTGAGTGGTGAATGTCAGTTGTTTGTTTTAACGGCAATGCCAACTTTTCTGAACTAAATTTCACATGAAATGTTAAAGTTCATGGTCTTCCTTTTATTTCTGACACTATGTTATTTAGCAAAAAAAAATCCTTATGATGAAGCCTTTCGATCGGTATGATAAAACTACAGGATAATATTTTTTTTCGTGTAACCGGTTCGATTCCCGGTTCAACCATGTAACTATTTAAATATCTATGAATGCAGTTTAAATTGTTTTTTAAATTAAAATAATGTCTTCTTTCAGTAAAACATTCCATCTACAATATTTAAGGTACTTTCCCTCCATGTGGCATGGCCGTGGGACGCCCTGTATAAACTAAAAATGCACCCTTCGTGACATTAGTCGAAGCCCTAAAAGTGTCAGTAGGTAATCTGTCTACTGCCGCCCTTGTAATCAAACACTTACCTACGTTTTTAATTTCAAAGTATTTATTTCCAATGTTTTATTTTAAAATATAGAGTTTTATGAAATCCATCCATAGTAGATGAACGAATGTCATAAAATTCGTTGTCTACTATGATATACATTGAGGGATGATATCATAAAAGCATTATTAAGGTAATAGTTCTTTTAAATATTACATTGATTTAATGAATATATCATTGTAAAAAAAATTGTAATCATAGTACATCTTATATATTTTTATACAATAGTCTAGCTAGCCTAATGGTATATTTATAGTAATACAAAACAATTATTTTCGTGCTTTTGTGTGCTTTTATTCGATCCCAAAGTAAAATCTGAAACACCCAAGTGTGTAAATAAGATTATTTCACCGCAGTAAAAGTGATAACTACAAAGTAATGGCCCTATAAATACGCTTTTATATGACCCTTAAGAGACGAGCTTGTAAAATCATAAAAACGGCAAATTCATTTTAAAGAATTCGATGTGGTCTATAATTTTGTGCTGCGTATTAAAATGTATTGATTCGTTTTATTGAGCTCTTTCAACTAGCTGGATGATTATGGATCGGGGATCACACAATGGCACATAGTTATGATTCTGAATATTTTTATTCATACATATTTTTTTAGTTTCTATTTACTACTAGCTTCCGCCCGCGGCTTCGCCCGCGTGAGAAAGAACATAGCCCAAAGTAGGCTATGTTCTTTCTCAGGGTCTAAAGATTGTATGTGCCAAATTTCATCAAAATCGGTTGAGAGGTTTAGGCGGGAAAGCGTAACAGACAGACAGAGTTACTTTCGCATTTATAATATTAGTAAGGATTAATTTAACTTTGTTTGGAAAATCAATAGCTAAAACATGACATATAAAAACTTAACAAAACGCATAAAGCTAATATACAATTTTTAAAATAAAATATTTATACGCAGTATAATAGCAATAGAAAGAAAGTTACACTATTTAAAAATAATACTTAATACTTTATTTTCATCTGTGATTGAATTACGTTTGAAAGATGCAAATGTGCCGAAGTAACAGTCTCTACCTACCTGTACATTTAAGAAATTGACTGTCAGTAGTTTAATGGGAGGGATAATATCATTAATACATTTAAATCGTTGATTATAAAGTAGCTACATTTAATCAAATAGTGTTTTGGGTCGGTGTTGGGGTTAATATAAATTCATGTATGCTCGTTATAATTACGGTGTAAAACTATCCTCGTATAAAGTGGTGTGGGTGATTTAGATAAGCTCTTTATGCTCTTTTACCTTGCACAAATATATTCAACGTACTCGCTTTAAAAAGTTTATTTAAAAGGATGTTGTACTTAACCCTTGCCTATGTTCTACTGTTAAACTTATTGCCCGAATATACATATGATTACTGTTTTCATTTTCTTCTATATCTGTAAATACTGTTGCCACTTTAAATTGTAATGTTGTAAATCAGGAACGGCTGGGCCGATCTAGATCTAGATCGATGCTTTTGGATGCCGTGGGCGGGTTATCTACCTAGTAAGCCTTCATATTGTTTGAATAAGAAGCCTTCAAAGTTATACTAATCTATAAATAAAATATGTTCGCAATAGCTTTCAAAACTAGCGTATCGTTTTAAACCCATGTTTTAACATCCTGTAATAAATTATTTGTTAATATAAATAATAACCAAAAAAAAACCAAACACCTAATTACAACAAGTCATATAAACTCCGACTAGAGTAGGATAAAGCCTCCAGCACACCGGATGCGTATACGTACACGTAAGCGTAGACGTGCACGTACCACTGAGTTGTAATGTATGGGAATGTATTAGACAGGACACACTGCACGCGCACGTCACGTTACGCAAGCAGTGTGTCCTGTCTAATACATTCCCATACATTACAACTCAGTGGTACGTGCACGTCTACGCTTACGTGTACGTATACGCATCCGGTGTGCTGGAGGCTTAATAGCCAGAGCCGATCAAAAAGCTATAAATTATTGACGCAAAATAACGAAAGGCTTGAAAGCTCACGCTCGATGCAACAACAATTTGTCATCGCTCTATCAATAAATAAATGATGCAATTTTGAACTCTATTTCTAGGCAATTTGGTGAGCGGTTGCGAAATGGTCGTACGTGATGACACGCACAATCAATTTTGCGGCACGCGCCCATTTCCGTAATAAAACGGTAGACCGGGAACCAATGAATTCAGACAAAAGGAATACTGTACTCTTATGTATCTACTACAAGCCAACCCGCCGAGCTTCGCTTGCGTTTATGTAGTTTATATTACGTTTAGTTTATACCATAGTGAGCTGTGTTGGCAAAGTGGGACCACACTCGACTTTCATTCTGAGGATCGTGGGTTCCTTAGACTTCGTAAAAGAAATTATAGAAAAGAAAAAGAAATATAACTAGATACTAAGTACAACCAAAGTACTTTACTTAATTATTGGCAAGAACCAACGTGGTAACAAATAAACGTAAACATTACTATTATGTGTGCAAAATAGACATACAAGTGTGTAGGCTAACCCAACTGCACTAGATGTCATCGGAACAGATCGAGAGAAATTGAGGGCGCTCTACGTGGAGGTGTTTCCGCGATGTACTTCCTGTGATCATGACTTCGGGGAAAAACAACTATATTTTGTTCAGTTATAAGTACCTAATATTAGATAACAACTAGTGAGAATGGCGTGTGATTGATGATCCTGTTTTCTAATACAATTCAGTACAAAATTTCTAAATTAATAAAGACAAGGATAACATACTATTCACAGGGACTTCTTCTAATGGCATTCTTCAAAATGGTTTGTCGAAGTAAACCTAATTCTCGATAAAGATTTAAATAATTTACACTTTGCCTAAGTTATTTTGACTCCATTCAACTTTACAATATGAAACATAGATGAAGGATATCCTCACAAAAAACTCTTCTACACATCATTAAAACCGCACGCTACATTTTAGTCTCTCAAACATTTAATTTCATCCATAAGAGCTGAGGTTTATTTATTGGTACATCGCTATAATTAAAATTAATACAAATGCGCCTCCATTAAAGCTAAGTAACGTTAAACAAGTAGCACTTTAGTATCGTATCTACTCCAATACTTAGTTGCTTTTAATGTACCACATTAATGTGATCGCTTCTATCAGAAAGCAGTAAAAATTAAGTTTAATTTCAACTTAATGTTGGTTTAAGTAGTCCGACTTGTTGCTTACCGCAGTAAAGCGGATAAAAGGGTGGTAAAGTGTCTACTCTTGTAAATCATGGTATTATCGGAGGTAACATAATTTGTCTTTTAAATATTTTCAAAAAACAAACGGCCTTGTGGCGCGGGCCTGAGAATAGTACCACCCCGCCTGATAACGTTATGACATCATAACGTATGGTCTCTTAAACAAATCTTTGTGATTTTATGGACAAAATCTGAATCAATCAATCAAATATATCTCCTTCATAAAATAGGAACTATCATTCAAATTGTACATTTAATAGTTATTATTTGAAAGCACAAACAATATATATATATATTAATGTTTATTTATTTATTTTATGAATCAAATTTTGATTCAATAAATATTGTATCCATAAAACTAGGGGGGTACAGAATTACTAATAGAGGAATTTATTACACACAACTTAGCACTCAAAACTACCCCCCTATCTTGTCAGAATTGAGGAATTTATTACACACAACTTAGCATCATTCAAATCACACTCTCACAAATTATGATGTCCGTACATCGCACAAGCGAGCTGTAGAAATCGGCTTTTCATCAGAGGTCAGTGACTCGTTCAGGATATGCGCAGAGACAAAACGCCCCGGCTGTGACAAAGGCGTATCTGTGTATCGCAAACACAATACTACGGCAGGGCCGGGGTAGGATTAAACAGTGGTTCATGTTATCTTTACCTTTTTTGAATACCTTTTAAAAATCTGTAAATAAATATCATTGACAGACTGAAAAACCATGATAAAAACCATGATAGTTTAAATAGTGTATATACTTGTATAAGTGATGTGGCAGAGTAATAGAGATGTGTGTGAAGAGTGCAAAGTAAGAGATTAATACCAAAAGACGTCCCGTACTATACCAGTTTACTGCTGTCACTAATCCATAGCTTGGTCATTATACTAAATCACTCAAAACATAATATGTTAGGTAGGATCTATTGGAGAGACTCGTGCTCAGTATACAAGCAGGTAAGTCATTACAAGTTATCTTTAGAAACAAAACATTATTACAAGTTATCTTTAAAAACAAAATTTTATAAAAAATATCAAGATCTCATTTCACATATCGCAGCTAATACTCCGGGGAAGGCAATAAAAAGGGTTATCAGACTTACTTTTGTCCCTCAATAAAGTCCTTATTACATACCTTATTTTTCCGGAGATGCAACCGTAACTGCAGATTGTGTGCAGTCTATGGCTTTGTGGCTCTATTTTGTAATTGAGAGCTCTGATAAGCGACAGACAAAGAGCTGTGAGCTCTGACGGCTTAGGAATGGACCGGCTAGACTCTGGTGTAAAGGACAGCTGAATAGGCGTTTATTTCAAGAGAAAGTTAAAGGGATTTTGTATGAACTGTGCAGTTATGATGTTGTTATGTGGGACAGACTTACTTAATCTTAGACTTATTTTATTTACAGACTTATTGTTTTAATTTTTATGCAAGTTTACAATTAGGTAGTTCACATTCTGTATTTTTTATACACCTAATTAATAAAATTATGCGTTGTAGCATAAACATTTTTTCACTCAACATTATCGCTCTTTTGAACGGTACATTACCTTTACTCAGTAAAACCGCAAGCAACCTGATCAGAGGTGCTATGGAAGCGATACTCTAGCCTCAAACTTGGGCTCGTTTCCACTTCAACAATTTTTTGCGCGTTGACATTCGTTTCTCTTGTATTCAAGCTTCATCGTTCAACGCGTTTTGTCGCGAGCACGAATAATAGGTATGCTATAAAGATCATGAAGAAACATAACATTTTTTGTGGTTAAGCTTTATTGATAGTTTATTTATTTGATAATCTGTACAAATAACACGCAGTTGCGCAAATTAAAATTCTATAGCGAAAATATTACTCACCTTGGTAATTGGCTGACTGACTTACTTACACTTACATACCGTGCAATTGGGCATTTCGCCCATTCTATCTGATGTTAAAATATGAAACATAAAATACCAAGCAAATTATAAATTCTAAGAGAAGCCCGTTCAATTATATTCTAATGTGTCTGAACTCTGAACCAAGTTTGTTTGACTGATGTTAATGATGATAATGCGAACAATTGTCACTTGACATCAGATTAATTGTAGGATAGTGGGGCCCTATTGTTCTCTCAATGTGTCCATGTGAATTCTTGATAGTTTTCTACTGGCCTTTATGCACATTTAGCAATAGTTCGGCGGAAAATAAGCATATTTTATAATCTTAAAAGCTTTAAAATAGTAGAGAGAAGTGGAATATGTGCAGAATATATTAAACCTAATTTATACTTGTATTATAATTTTAAATAATCAAGATACAGAAAATGTGTAAAAGTTCTGAAAACAAATTGTTCATATTATAACAACGGGAATTACTCACGTATTAATTAACTAGGAGGGAGTGTAAACACCCTCGACGAATGTATCGAAAGTGAAATTGTCAATATAAATAAATAAATATAGTTCTACAATTGACACAGCAACATCAATATGAATTAAATATGTTAGCTTGAACTTAGCTTGTTACAATACCGCGTATCTATAATTGTTACATTTCATAGCTACGATGATCATAATTTTACATTACAAAATAATCCTGATATTGTTTAAAAAATATTCCTGAAAGAACAGCATACTTAATCCGTCTCTTATTATTATGATCACATTTCTAGAATCACCCCCCAATATCCCAATATCCCAATAACCCAATATATTTACAATCGTTAATTTCCGCTAGAGTCAGACATCCGCTCAGTGTGCATAGTTCCAGAATATTCTGACGTGGAATGACTAATGGTCCCTGTCACAGCGTCACTCATCTGCAGCCGGTCAACGAAGGATGGCCCTGAAAAGCGAAACTTCTGATAAAGAATGCTAATCTAACTATAATACTCGTTATTTCTCGATAAAACAAAAATTACGCAGAAATCTACTTAGAATGTTTTCATTCGAGAGACATTTGGATTATAAACCTCGCCAAAGATTCGCTCATATTACTTATTTTCCACCATACACCATCTAAGAATGGGTAATATTGTAGTGAAAATATAGGTCAAGAGCAAATATAACAGCTGCAAGAATGGGCGAAAGATTTGAGGACAGAAAAACTCACGGAAATAATAAAGACCTCAACTATTTATACCAAAGACCTATTCACTCTAATAATTAAAGAAATCGTGTGAACCATTGTAAAGACGTCTTAATTAATTTATCATATAGAGGTTAATAGAAGAATGCTTACATAACAGCAGCTTTCTCTGTTCGAGTTTATACTTGTGTGAAAGGGACGGAAAATAGAGCTATAGAGCTATTGTTGCGTAAAGAATTTGTATAGTAAATTAATCATTACCATAATTCGCTTTCATTTTGAAGTAGCGTGCTTTATAAAGGAAATCATTGTGAGAAAAGCTCTTCTGGGTTTTACTGATTACTTTGAAAGATCTAGAGCAAAATATCGATTATATTGTTTAACTAATTAAAATAAATAATAAAATAAATTTATTTTATTTAACTGTCGTTGACGCTGTAAAAATAAACTATCTAAATATGTATGTAAAAACAATATACGTTATGTAAATTAGATACAAATCGAGACTATAGAAGAGTAACATAATACGAATAATATTTTAACAAAGTCATTCGAAATTAGGTAGGTCCTAAAGCTTTACTTTGCATACGTACTAAAAACTTAGAAATATTTTCAGATTTTACTGTTCACAGTAACAGACGATTAATATTAACGTTAGCAAAGCCGTGTGTGAAAAGTTAGTTTTACTATTATATTTCTCGTAAACATTTACTAGATTACGAGTACATACATTCTGCTATGGCATAAATCACTTTATGATTAGGTTATGGTTAAGCTACTTTAATCTTTATTTTTTACCAATAAATTACTTTTTGTTCGATGAAATAAATTAGCTCCAGAGCCTAATTTCCCTCGAGGAAACATTTAATTAGAAATAGGATGGGATCTCTTGTGTGGATATGGATAGCAGAAAAATCTTGTCTCATATTTTTCAACATTATTTTATTTAGGGGTTTGCCTAAAATGGTTAATTTAATAATACTCATGCTCATCTAAAATTTATAACTGAGAAATATTTTATGAATTACTAAATCTTTTTTTATTTGTCTTGAAAAATATTATGTTACCCTTGGCTAACATTTTCGAATTCACGGAAGTACTCGTAATTATTTTGTTTTTTAACGTATATAGTTTATGTCTTAACTATACCTAAATGTAATAATAATTGAATAAAAATTCCTTATGGCAAAAATTATTTTAGGAACTGCAAAAAGCGAGTGAGATTTTTTCTATAATAGACATTAACTTCGATTAGATTAACGATTATTCTGCTACCACTACCAAGAGACTGCAATGTATTTGTGTCAAGAAGTTATCGAATTTCCAAGTACCAAACAAAGTTACAGATGTGCATTGCATTTACGACGCTCAGACTTGCCTAAACGCTGGCAACACTCGAGTTTGACACAAATTCTGTTAATTACCTGCTGGAGCGAACAGTCAATAGTTTCAGAGCTAACATTGCCAGAGGACTTTGGCACTGACACAGTATTCACGCGAGTTGTACAAATTCTGAACACGTTTGTGTTCCAGTCAGAGTAAATACTAGACCAATGGCACCGTAGTATTTTATTTAAAAATATTTCGATTTTAGTAATTATCTTATGTGGCATTTTTGCTGATGCTGTGTGAAAACCAATACCGTTTTTACGATAGATCATTTTCTCTTTATTAGTAACAAAGGGTTTTAAGTCTTTTTGGTATTAGCTGTCTTGGTTTTTGATCGCTTCAATCATCTATCGACTTGTAGTTGCCATTTCAATGTGGTCTTTTCAAAAGTCGTCAATAAAACGTGACATATACATATACACATGTAGGTACCATTCTGGCTGTGCTTGTGTCTTTGCGAGTTCAATCATTTTATAACTTTATGAGCCTTTGCGGAATCTTTGATTGAATGGATGGTTGACATCTCTTTTACCACCACATCGTCCACCTATATAACATCAAAGTTTTCCGACATTGTCTAGCAGATTTAGCTCTATGATATGAATGTGTTTGGTATGTCATTTTTTTAAACATATTTTTTATGTCTGTAAAAATGATTTTAAGGAAATGATACATATCACTCTAAAATAAAACTATTTGACTTTTTGTCTCGCATAAAAGTTAGTTAACTTTTGATTTGGTACCAAGGTTGGGCTTGATATATTTCTGCACGTCACGAAGGCATTAAAAGTTCTGCTTTGTAATATTTATCCTCTCATTCAGGCTGCCGATGGCATCATTTCAAAGAACCCTTGAATCCAAGATAAACATCACATCCAAGTCATTTTTCACTCGTGCACAGTCATGAGAGTTAAAATGCAATTTTCTCATACAAATGATCGGAGTACTTGGAATTTAAACATAATTTTATTGTTATGAAGGCAGACTGCTTCTCCAGGAAAGTAACGACTAAGTACCTTAATGTTTTCTACAACATATAACATATACAACATATATTTATGATGTTTCTACTCTCGTAATGAGTCTGATGATTGCACTTAGATCGATAAAGCATCGTATTGAGCTATCGATCATGATAACGAGGCGTTCGCTTGTCGATCCACGCCTACCGCCCGATATAATCAAAGCTTGACGTTTGATATGATCAAGCGCCTGTTTTCGGTGAAATTTTGTTATGTAACTGCTGTCATTTGACTAATTAGGAGATGACGTCATAGCTATAGCTTGAATAGAACATTTTCTTTAAGTATATCAATAATTTAATTTGATAGAATATATGATTGGATTGTAAATGAGAATCATATGATTACAATATTTTGTTTGGTTTTTATAAAAATAAGAACACCCAACAATCCACTCAAAACACCTTATTCTCAAGTAAAGGATAGTTAAAGTAACTATCTGGTTAGAACCTCTTACGAGTCTAGCCGAGGTTTACCGACTCCGATTATAATTTGTAAAACGACTATGATTGCCCGCTGCTACCGTCCCAACCATTTTACAGTAATTTCTCTGGCAATTTATTGTTTTTACGTCCAAGTAAGCGAGACGTATTACTTTGAGAGTGCTAAAAAGTGAGTAGATGTGAAATTGGGCATAATTTATGTTTTTCGAGGGACCGATGAAATCTTTTTGAGAGAACAGATTAGAAAATTTCTAATTATGAGTACTTATTATTTATAATTTAATAAATCCATCATAAACCTTCCTTTTGCAACAGCTGGGTTTTTACTCTGCTGGCTTACTATTTAGTACGCCAATTTATTGGGTCCATGCCATGTGCGAATTGCAGTCACTGACTTTCTGCGAATTTATCCGCAGTATGTAGTAATTTTTTTCCTGAATTCGCTATGTCCGTAACAAGATCTATAAACTAGTCTGTGCATTGTCTATCCACCTAGACAAAAATCGGACAGATTAATCTTCTAGTAATTATTTTTAACAAAACGTAACACAAGCTTCGAGCTTACCACGGGGCCAGATGTCGCTGTGTAAATTGTCCAGCAATAATTATTTTATTTTTACTCAGAGTGTTGATATTTTATAATAAGTAAACAAGTTTTAAAAATAAATCTGCAACATTATACATAATAAAAATTATTTAATTTTTTTTCTTTATAAAATATTAGGAAGAATGTTAATCGTTGTAATCTTATAAGTAAGAAATATCTTATCTATCCAGATAACACCTTTGGCGATGTTTAATACACAGACTATCATTAGACTTTAGAGCAAGCTTACTGTTCCCTCGATATTTTATGAACTGTTACGATTCCATACACATTATTGTCTATTAATTAAGCGTTTAATCCTATTGCTTGGGCCATTTAAGCCTACTACTTTAATACATTAAACCTAATGCAAAAAATATCATAATATCATATATACTACTCAAAACAAAATAAGGGCCACGCGCGTATTTTTGTTTTGAGACAATTTTTTGCTGACTTTCGATGGGAGAATATTTTTTTGTGAATGCCATTATGTTCTCAAGTGTCTAACTAACGATTACAATGAAGCACTAGGGATATTAGTGTTGACGGTATGGTAAACAATGTTGATGTCTTAAATATCGTGAATTGGGTAGAGTTTTCTTTCTTTTATGATTTGATTTCAGATTAGTTTAACACAAGTCTTCTGACAACTACGGTTGTTTTTGGGAGTTAAACGTGTAATTTCATCATTTGACCGTAAAATGCCAAGAGTTTGATGCCATTTGGACAAAGTTACTGCTACCAGAGCCGTAACGATGAATAAGGCTGGTCGGTCACAACGTTCTGTGGCTTTACAGCTGGGATGTTCGAGAAGGGCTATCCAAAACCTTTGGAACCGATATCAGGAGACCGGGAGTGTATCCCGGCGTCGTGGTTCTGGAAGATTTTGTGCTACCACTGACCAGGAAGACCGGTACGTGCGAGTTACTGCGCGACGTGATCGTAATGTGACAGCGCGCGCATTACAAAACCGATTACGCCGGACTACTGGTACACTTGTCAGCGACCAGATGATTAGGAATCGTTTGCACAAAGACCAGCAACGCTAACAAAGGCCTGTAAACCACACTAAACTGACCGGGACTCATGGTGCAGATCGATTCAGGTTGCACGTCTACATCTTGAATAGGGCACAAATTAATGGCGTAAGGTGCTTTTTACGGATGAGTGTAAGGTGAAGTTTTCAATTGACGATCAGCGCATGCGAGTGTGGAGAAGACGCGGAGAAAGATTTTTTGATCCTTTCATTCACGACAGGGCAGGTATGGTGGTCCCAAAGTCATGGTCTGGGGCGGGATCAGTTTACAATGTAAAACTGACCTTGTTTTTCTGAATGAGGGCACTGTGACATCTTAGAGTTACATCGAACGGGTTGTCAGGCCATATGTCATCCCATTTTCACAACGAGTGGTGGACGGTTTCATCCTGATGCAGGATAATGCACGAACTCACACAGCTCGGGCAACCAGCTCTATTTTGGAGGAAGCCAATATTTAGGTTATGGCATGGCCTGCGAACAATCCTGGCCTGAATCCAATTAAACACCTTTGGGACCAATTAAAACGCAGAGTCCGGGCAGCTGTAGAGGATGTGCACTACCAGCAACAGTTGATTGAATTGCTGAAAAGGTGCTGGGAGGATATCCCAAAGTTAAACATCCGCCATCTCAATTAGAGCATGCCAACGAGGCTTCAAGAATGTGTTTTGGAAAGGGGAGGATATACCCCATAATAAAAAATTTAAAAGCGAACAACTAAGCTCTGGGTTTAGTCTACAATCTTATGCTATTGTTAAGTGTAAACAGCCATAAAAAGTCCTAAATCTCAAAAACATCCTAAGATTAAGTATTTTATGTCGAATTGCATTAAAATTCATGAAATTTAATTAAAAAAAACATTATTTTGTTAAATTTAAAACAAAAGGAGCAAAAAAACCCAAAGAAAAAAAAATAATCGGAAAATTAGTGGTGGCCCTTATTTTGTTTTGAGTATAATTACTAAATCACAGAATGTTACGCTGCCGGTATTCTCGTACCCGCGGTAAGAAATGGTGTGGTCCTATTCGTAGATCGACACCATACGTCTCCCTCATCCGTATCGATGCCCCAAGAACTACAACTTTCTATGGATCTACAGTCACTAAAATAATTATAGATGTCTTTGACTTTATTTCTACTAATACGATTGAGTTGGACATAAAGATAAACAAAACTGGTCAAAATACTGATCGCTATCTTAGTTTTTGTCTTCCGCATATCATCAATTAAAATATTTACACGTGACTAAGTGACGCAAAGCGGATTCTTTTAAACCGGTTTTCACTATGGGAGAGTAGAGCCACCAATGTAAGTTGAACTTTAGTCAATATTCACAAAAACAGGAATGCAAGGTTTCAGATGAGACAGGAATAAGGATTATTGAGATCCTCACTGGTTTTCGAAAATATAAGACACGTGCACGGCGTCTAAAAGCTAAGCGGTATCGGGAAATTTAATTATAACTCAGACAGACTCGGAAAGCTAGTTTGTATCACTTGAGTAGATCACAAGTTCTCATACGCTCAACGGAAGGTCAAAACAAACCTTCAGTCTCACGACTTCACAAGAGGCCCCCGTGAAGTGGCTATGGTGTAATGATCTTGTTTCAAGGCGACACCGTCTACAATAAAATTAATAACAAGTTTTTGTCCATTCAAGGATTCCGAACAATCGTGGCATTGAGGTCTCGTGATTTATCTCTGCTTACTGGGAACTTGACATTACTGGAGCTTTTGTTTTGCAGATGTTTTTTGAATAAAATAAATATTGCTGGACAATTCACACAGTACCTACCTAACTCCGTCGGTCTGTTTAGTCACGGATATATATATACTTACTATACTTATCTGATATTATATTTTAAAAGCTGCATTTATATTATTATAAAAGCCATGTTAATCAAATCGCTTCTCAACATCTGCAGGAAAACAGTGAAGTTTACAGTTAAATAATTAAGTAAATTAAATTTATAAGTATGTAGTACCTACCTAATTTACATACACGAGTTAAAAGTGATTTATTTGGTAAAAAGTTGTTTCTGACGTGTCCATGTAAATCTTAGTGTTTATATGGAAATAAAATTTTGACTTTGACTATTTAGTATCAAAAAACGTTAATTATATTCATGAGTTACATGATCGTTTAACTAGGTTACGATTGGAAATGACCTATTAAATACGTCTATGGCATGGAAGCAAAAATTAATAATGTCTTTTAAAATAGACCTAGAGGAAAAATCCAATTAAACCTTCTGTATAACCAGATTTTAATGACAACATAATGTTTTTATTTGCTGCTGCTTATTTTGAAAGGAAATGACGCTCGCAAATTCCCAATGAGAATGTTTTTGCCTAATTTCAACAGATTCAGTGATAACACTGTTAAGTTATTATCCTTTGTTAGAGTTTTTTGGCTTCTCACATTATTTGTTAGTCATAGAGAGTGCTATGACCCCCCGTTTTTGCCTTCATTTGTCGATGGCAGCCTTGGGCTGTACTTGGCTGTTTCCGCAATTAGTACTATGTAACTAACCGAAGATAACTATCCTTGTTGGATAATTGTCGAGATACGGTCTATAATCCTGACCTAGTCACCTATCAAGTTTTAGGGATAAATTTTTACAACATTAAAATTCTCTCAACGAGAACACTTATTCTTGAGTTTGGGTTCTGCAGGCAATACGAGTTAAGCTAACTCGTATTGCCTGCAGAACATTGAATATAAATGCAACTTACTGACTTAAAACCGATTCGATTTGATTCCCACCTCGGATAAAGAAATTGTTTTATCTTCAGATATTTTTTCTGAGTGTCTGGGATATATGTATAATAAAAAATATATATCTATGTGTTTAGTATATCAGAAATCTAGCATCCGTAACACAAGCTCCGAGCTTACCACGTTGTCAGATATTGCTATGTGAATTGTCTATAAAACGAAAAGTATAAGTACTAACCTAAACTCACATGATATTCCAATTGTATGTCGGAAATTCCGCGCCTATCTTACATACATTTCAGTTTAAAAAGTCGATATCCTCTTCCCACGAGGCGTCAGATCCAAAGACGGATTGACAACAAGATTGGCGGTAAGCACTTGGACTGATGTTGCCAGCAATTACACGCGTCTGGCGGCGTCGGGCACGATGTACCCCGAGCCAATTGGGGGTTAAGGTTGCGATCGTGAGCAATGATCGAAAAGACGCTGCGATTTTGCAGTCAAACGTCGCATCTACGTTTTACTGCGTTTTATTGTAGTCTTGAGTATCCTCTCGTATAGTTGGCGGCAATTTGGACAAGCCAAAAAATACTTTTTTTTAAGCTTATCGCAGTTTTATTGTCTATGGCTCTTTACAATATTTCCAATCGATTTTTTTTTATTTACTCTGTATTTTCTAAATTAATAAATAAATAAATATTGCTGGACAATTCACACAGCGTCATTAAAGCAGAAAACTAGCGCATCTTTTATATTTTGATCCAACATCTCAAATACGTTTCTGCATTTAAAGTAGTTACCCACCGGTTCAATCTCTTTTACTTTACAAAACCTACAAGTAACTGACAGACACTGGCAATTCGTAGCAATAAAATTTAAGCGCAATTGATCAAGAAGAAGATTATACATATTTATTTGTCAAAAACTTAGGTGTAACATAAATTCTATGTAAAATTTAATTTCTCTAGCTCAAATTTGGATCAAAATAATATTCCTGACATGAAATAAAACTATTGAACCATGGCTAAGTCGAACAATTGCCAAAAACCTATACCGAATTTCAGTTTCCACCATCTCCTGAAGATTATCGGCACCGTTACAATATTAATGTTACTCTTCTATGAATCGTACCTGGTACTTACTTTACATCTGGAAATTGAAAATAGAAGTATCTTCGATCAATAAGAAACAGGAAGTGTTTAAAATTTTAAACTGTAAAGGCCAACTTCTAATTTAAATAAAAATAATAAAACTGTTAATAAAAATTACAAATGTACTTGTCCAAAAAATATTCATTAAAAACTATTTAAATTTCTAATATAAAATGTGTTTTGTGGTGTTGGCCTGGTATACCTTGTACCTACCCATCTGTTTCCTACTACTACTGCGGCTATCGTCAAACAAAGGTAATATATTTATAACAGACAATGGGCACGCCGTGTGTGTAGGTTGGTACTCTAACTCACTACGATTACACATCCAATGCCACACCGTGCCGTAGATACGATATGCCATGGGCACATATAGTGTTAATAACTAACCCGCCTGTAATTGCAACTAACTGACATATATAATGGGTTATTTTGGGGAGAAATTTGCCAGTAGTGGTTAGGTAGATTTGAGACGTAATAATAAATAATAAAGTATGATGATTTTCTGGGTTAGATACACTAACTTATTTATTTACAATTTTTTATCATGATTTTTTTTAATTTTAAAAAAGTAATTTTTTTCGTTCCGTACCCAAAGGGTGAAAACTGTACTTTTACTTTCTGCTTGTCTATGAAATATGTGCCAATAGGTTAGCACAACACTTATGCCATGTTTCATAGTGTTTCAATCTACCAAGGTATTGAGTTCCAGAACTGCTTATTCAATAAATACACTATAGACATTGACATTGAGACAAAAAGACAATGTGATTGATTGTCACATCGTCATCTCTCATGAAGGACCACCCCGGCTACTGGTCAAGATTACTGTCACATTATTTTAATAAGATAAGCCGAAGATGTTTGAGATAGTCGCTTCGTTTCGTCAATTTTAATGGTCAATCTGGAGCACTGACTATAAATAAACATTTCATTGTGGTATATTACCCGTTTATAAAAAGAAAAAGTTACCCGTTTAATATTGTTAAAATTCTTTAAAATGTTTAAATAGTTGTAATACTACTTGAAATGGCTACTAGGTAGCCTCGCAAACAAAACAGCCATAAAACAATGAAGACAAATACCATGGCACTCCTATAATTTCAGTGACCCAGAAATAACAGTACATCCAAATGTTAGTAAGACACTTTCGAGACCCACCCTAAGCGCACCAGTTTATGGCATTGTATGCAAATTGTACGACGCTACCTTATGCTAGGTTTGTATTGATCCAGTTGTTGATTTAGTCCACTGGAATAAGCTAATAAATTTGTCAACGTGGACGTAAACACACGTTAACATGTTTTAACAGTGAAAGCAAACTTCGTGAGGAAACCGGCACATTTCGAGAACTTTGAACAGTTTGAAGGACGTATGACATTCAATAACAAGCACTAAAGCAGCGTGGTGAATTGAGAGAAATCCCTTTGTGGCAGACAAATTAATTAGACGGACAATTGCCGTTAAAAACATTACTTTGAAACTATATTTGAACATGAAACGGGTAACATACCATGATTTAATCATGGTATGTTACCCGTTTCATGTTCAAATATAGTTAAAAACCATGATAGTTTAAAAAGTTATATTACTTTGAAACCATTATAAATTAATCATAACTTCAAGGACTCATATAACAATTGTACCTACTTCTGCAGAAGTTTTCTCAGAATATGTATCTAGGTAAAACAACATTTCTGGCGAGCTACTAATTATCATAATGAACTCTGTGTTTGCAACCAAAATATTCACTGAGTATTTTCAATTATTCTGAATTCCGTCCTTCATTTCGTATTCGTAACCTAACATCCCAATTTAAAATCCTTTTAATCACTGAAACATTGTGTAAACCGCGCGCTACCAATCACTTTCCAGTCACTGGGCCGAGTCGCTCACCAGCAATCACTGGACTGTGCGAGTATCGCGACCATTTGAACATCCAAATTACTCGACCAACTTTCGAACCATCCCATAAGCATTTGAGAAACCACCGACCGCCAATTTGTCCCTTCCGTGTCAGTGATTTTGTCATTCCCCTGGGCATTTCACTAATAGAGAGACGGCACCAACAACGCATTCCTGGAAATAATTTGCGAGAGAAATTTGTATCTAGGATATCTTATACATACACAAATTTCCACTTATTTTCATTTTAATCCACAAGTATGATTTAAAATTAAACTTAAATAAATTGTTATCCTTTAAACCATGGCATGTGAAAATTCAGTGGAATGATAAAAGCGCATTCATTTGGCTTACCATTGTAAAATGTAATAAAGTTGCGAAATGATAAACATAAGCTCAAATGAAGAATGTTGAATAATTCGAATTATACCTATGCCCAAGAATCCCAACATATTCATCTCGTCTTTTGAATTTGCCCGTATTTTATGCCTCATCTCAATTGCCTCGTCACCGTTCACCGTTCACCGGCAAAAGACGAATTAGCCATCGTCAGAATTGCCGTGCCATTGAGACGGTGAATGCGATTTGTTTAGTCACTGTACCTGTTGGCTATTTGTCTCCGGCGTGATCTTGAGATGCCTATTGACAGTTTAAACAGGTAATTTGTTAAAATGTCTGCAAATTGTTTGCTTGTAGAAGATCTGGACGAACCAACAAAGGTTTTTGTGCGAAGGGTTGGTAGACCGTTATTTGTTTATTTTTATCACGACAAGTCATTTGAAACGAAATTCGATGACAATTTTTATATTATTTTTCTAGTTATAAAATGTGTAACTTTAAAGATACCTCACTCAAGAAGACTAAATACTAGACTAAATAGTATCTGATTAAAGGACATAAAAGTGTTTTTGATAATTGTAGCTATTCTCCAAGGATATGCCACAGACTTACCAGCTAGTGAGTCAGTCTTGAGACTAGAAAGCCCCTTGAAACTATCCAGCTATCTCCTGGCATAAATAATAGCAATATCCTGCCTCCCACACAATTGATGTCTACTGAGATCACAATAAGGCTCGGTTGAAATCTTAATAACACGTTCTCGACACACCTACTGTGAGTGACAGAATGCTGGGCTGAATGACGGATCTTGATCTAATACAATTTGGAGTTACGTTTGAAGGACTGAGTTATGATATTATACTCGAAAAAGTTGTAGCTAAGATAAATATAAATATTACTGGACAATTTTACACAGCGATATCTAGCCCCGTGGTAATTAACATGTAAAGTATAATTAAATTAATATAAAATGAGTCATAATTCGATCTTACATTATGCTCATGTTTATTTATGCGACACAATAAACTGAAACGTCATAATTATAATAACTAACGACGACAAATAATTTTTGGACACATACGTTCGATATCCTTTTCTGGCCATCGGTTGTCCGTATGCAAATTTAATTATCATTACATCACTCAATGGCGCGTGGCGTAATAATTTGTATAAATTATTTTATAACAAACTTTCTCGATCATATCATAATACCGTATACATACAAAATGCTTTACATATCAGTTACGTTCATAGAATAATTTTAACAAGGATAATATTCGTATTAATATAATACTAATAATATAATACTGTCCTATTACAATATCTCTATAAAGTAAATAGATCATGAATCACAAGATATGGAGCTAATAAAAACTGTCAAATAGTTATTATAGTTTACGATTATAGCAAGGGTATACACGGGTTATACGGCCGCCTGATCGGTTAGTGAGAGATCAACATTTTAGCGCTTTTCCTATAAATAAACAAACAAGGACCGTTTGTTCAGATAAACTTAACTGCTACATAAAACCCTGTTGAGACACAGGGATTTTATTCTTGGCGAGAGAGATTAGGCCTTAATTTACCACGATGGCCAAGGGCGGGTTTGTGAATGTTACATATCTTTCAAACTCTTCAGAGCTTTCAGAACATGCCGGTTTCGTCACGATGTTTGCCTTCACCGATAGAGCACGTGTTTTCAAAGAGCACATAATTGTTTCAAGGAGAAAAAGCCACAGGTGCGAAGTGCGAGAGGTGCAGAGGGTTTGAACCCACGACTTTCGGTATGAAAGATGCAATGAGTGTGCTCCCTGAGCCAACACGGCTCATATACATTTTGCAAAAAGATAATTCCGTGTGCAGCGGGGTTTGAGCCCACGACCGTCGTGAAAGTCGAGTGTGCTCTTTTACCCAATAGAGCTACATAAGCTTCTTCAAGTAGTCGTAATAGATTAGTCAAGGAGTCCGTATATGACCGAAAGTCGGAAGAAAGTAGTCCAACGGTAGCAGAGTTGATATCATTAGATCATGATCGGCACGAACAGGACCGACCGGTTATCGGTCGCCAATGCATCATTATAACTGCCTAGATGGCTATAGGAATTCACAGGGGACTCTTATTTATTACGGGATCTGAGAAAAATAGCGCAACATAAAATGGGACGAGGTGGCTGTAGGTTTACTTCCAGTAAAGACAAAAGCGAACAATTTAGAATGTTATTGAGGCATTTTCATTGTACTCCGTATGATAATGATGAGTATGAATTCTTCCAATATTTTACACATATAAGAAAATAGGCTGTAGTTCTATTAAATAATAATCTAGTTAAGAAAGTATTTTATTCATTTAATATTCTTACGAATTATATTTTGTTTCAGATTGGATAACGCTGACATAACCACACATGTCCCCCAAAAATGATACCGGTAAGAATTATAATTATTACGCCCTATCTATATCGTGACTAAAGCGCGTAAATGATGGCTGTTGGTGCCGAAAAGTTCTTGAATGACCACTGATAGGAGAGCGCAGCGTCGTACGTCTACTAACGCGCTAATAGGATGGTTTAGTATGTCCAGTAAAGATAGTAAATTATGATGATTAGATGCTTGTTTTGCCCGTTTTGGATGAAATTTCCATTGTTATTAGACCATATTCGATACATGACACTACAAACAACCAACGTCAGTTATCGATTAGTTACGAAACTTATTGCAGACGTGATATAATTTATATTTAAAGACAAAATCTCTCACTTAGTATACTGTATGGTAATGTTGCTCGGTAATGTACAAGGAACGAGTAACAAAACCGCAGGATTTGACTAAGGAGCAAGTTATTTCTGCGGAAATTTCAATATTGCGTGAGCTCTATTTTGACAGACAGAAGCTCAACCAACTCAGCATTCGGATTTTAAATCTGACAGCTAGCAGGATGTGACAGCGGCGATGCAGCTGGAATTTGTGATACAAGTCCTGATACACGTCTAATATAAGTACCTATAGCTTTACTATAACTAATATTATTATGATTTAAATGAAAAGAAAATTAGTGTTTAGGTACTACCTAGCGAATTAACTTACTTTTATAATGTGATGTCAGCTATCACTGGACTCAAATTAAATAAAATACGATTGAAATATTTTAATAAACTGCAAAGGGGAAATGATGATGATGATCGGTATTTGCTACTATTTCCTCACCATATATCGATTACGGTGCAGTTTAAATAGAAAATAAAAATAAAACAGAAATTCACATAATGTTAGTAGGAACACATTACAATCGTCGCTTTTTTACATTTTAAGGAACCTTAATAACAAAAGCGTAATGAGCAGGCGTATGTGCTCCTTTCATAAAACATACGTAGCCGAAGTTGTTAAGAATTTATTACGAGGTTTTAATTCTGTTCAGCATTTAATCTGGAAGAGCTTAGCATCTTTTATTTCGGGTTCAATGCTGTTCTAACTTTTAAATCCTTTTGGGGTGCTTCCGAAAACAAATAAAAGTGAATATAATATTTTGCATACAGAATATATTATTATGTGTTTGTAGGCCGCCCTTCGAAAATTTTACTAAAAAAATTACTGAAAATTTATCATCATGTCGGTCAGACTGTCAGCCGAAGTGTGATGGGGGTTTGCTTAGATTTGCGATTTTAAACGCTATAAAACCAATAGAAACCTTTAATTGATTCCGGCCTAGGATAATGATGATAATTAACTTATTTAATATTTATTTATTAATAAAGACATATTTAACAAAGTCATTTGAACCACTATCAAGAGGTTGATAATATAAATGATTATGTCTTTCACCCAAAAAAAATCCCTTCAAACAGCTTGCTATTATAAAACTTTTTACTTTATGCCGTCCGCTCAAGTACAATCAATAACTATTGATATTAATTTCAGATGATAGTGCGAGTGTGGTGCGAGAGCGGCGCTGGCTGGTCGGCGACGCACGTCCCGGTGACGCCGCAGACGAACGCGCGCGACGTGCTGGAGTGCTGTCGCGAGCCGGGCGACGAGCCCTGCGTGCTGCTCAGCGTGCACCCGCACCACGGAGGTAACACCACTGACACCTCTGTCTGGCCTCTGCTTTAAATCTTGCGTAACAGCTTAGCTTGTCTTGCTTAGGTATAATCATATCCAAACTCTTTGGTATTTACTCTTTGGTTTCTATGGCCTTTGGAAACAGCGGACGCGTGAGCAGTGCACGTCTGTTTTAAACAGAATAACAAATTGACCCGCGTCGTTTTCTGGCCGCAGAACCTAGACAGTGGCCTGAACTATATATTGCTACTTTTTACCACGGTAAATTCCATTGTAACATGGATGGGCAGCTAGTATATTAGCTAGTAGCTAGTATATGGTTTAGGACCTAAACCATATTCATTCTTGTAAACAAACATACCTCACAAAGCGGAAATCTCACAACCTTCTGCATGAAATCCCCGTGCATTATCCCAGGTAATGTCAACTATCAATGTAATCAAGCATTCGATGCGATGTCATAGTGACAGTGAAGTATTATATCATCTGTGGTGACAGTGAATGACAACTAACGGGGCCTGATGCGGATTGTCATGATGTAATGATGTTTTGCTGGTCGGTTAGTCTGGGAAAAGGATAATTTGAAATTACTATCCGATGGATAGATAATGTTGGGAACTGAGAAGCTTTATAGCCTGAAGATAATGTTTCTGTCGGATGGCACTAATAAATATTTATTGATACAATGTTATTGTTAACATTATCTGCGTGTAGCTTGATGGCAAAGAAAAGCCGTGTTGGCTAAGTATGAGCACACTCGACTTTAATTCCGAAAGTCGTAAAAAAAAAAGTAAAACCAAGCCACGTATTACGGTTAGTATGAAAAACTTTTTTTATGATGTTTTCACGAGAATAATTGTCATGAAAATCGAACACATAGTTGGACAATTATATATATTTTATACATTCGACCACTTCCAATCAGCCAGCTGGTAATAGCCATACTGGAAATAATAATTAATTGAACTAATTAGCGGTTACCACGCGTCAAATTAATAATGAATGTGTCAGCATGGTTCCAAATAAATACCTTGAATATGACGTAACTGTACTATTTTACTATAGAAATTGTCGTGGTTTGATAAATTCATATTGAGATAAAGGTTCGTGAATTTTCCGTTTAACTCAATATGAATCTGAATATGTATTTTGATTCACTACTGAAATATGTTGCGGGTTTTTATTCGAAATGTTTTAAGCTCTAATCTCCCTGAGTGTATTAAATTAGCATACTTCGCTGTTAATTGCTTATGTGTTTCGAGCAGGCGCTGCTTCATAATATTATTTTATTTTAGCCAGCTTTTACTTGCTTTGTCAAAATTAAAAGCGGCGTGTAATTAAAATATTACGTATTTACTGTAACTAAAAACTTGGATGTTTTAAGGGACATTCAAAGTCCATTAAATAATAATATCATGTATATTTTATAATTGTTAGATGAAATAATTCAATATTTGTTTTTAAAAAATATTTTAAGATTATGTATTTGACTATGTAAAATGTGTTTTTATAGAAATTTTAATATATTATTTATTATTTCAGTGCAAATTCTACGCGATCCCGAGCTTCCCCTGGAGGTGGCATCAGCTCTTGGACCAGATGTTCAGTTCGTGCTTAAGTACATCGACGTCGGAGGTATCGTATTAAATTATTATAATGCTTCAATCATATTCATTAATCTTTTATTGTACACAAAATTATCATAAACACAAACTTAAAAAAGCTAACTATTTAGAGCTTGTATGGGGCGGACCTAACTATTTAAATATTTTATATTAAACAGTTTTATGTCGTGTTCTGCTGATCTAAGAAATTATATTAAATTGCACATTAAATCAAATAAATAATTAATTATCTATTCTTAAATTAAAATATATTAATGTTCAAATAATTCATTCACCGAGTAGAAATCGATTGATTATAATATCGTTTTGATGATACCCACGGTTACGTAGTAAATTATGTTCAATGCCCACGGGAAGAGATGGGCGGTACAACTTTTAGGCCGGTACCACACTGTTTATAAACTTAAGCACAATCCACAATTGATTTATGACCGCCAGAGATAAATGAACAGAAGCACTTCTCTTATTAGACTTGGAGGTGGATTATTAGTTTTCTTTCAGCGTCTATTTGTAACTTTAGCCCGAGTACTTTCTGTCCTTCAATATTCATAGTATTTGCAGCTTCGTTTCGGGTATCGTATTAATTTACTTTTGCCTATAATTATTTCTTTATTTCGGAAAAATCAAACGCCTGCTATTCAATTCCTATATCTTACAATAAGCAACTGAACTGGCTGATAATAGGTAAATAAAATAAAATTTATAACCAAGGAATTTATGTACTTGCAAAACAACATTTTGTAAATACATTTACTTTTTTGAGTGTTATAGCGAATTCCTTATCACTTTTGACGACAATAAATAACTAAACAAAATTAATATTGCTGGAAAATTCACACAGCAATATGATTTAGTCCACATTCGTCCCGTGATTATCAGCCCGCTTAAAAAAAATCTACATTCGTCTCGAATATTTAGCCCCGTGGGTGGTAAGAGTTCTTAAGCTTTTTCTATTATACAAATTTTTCTTAGCGGAAAAAGCCTCTTTAATTATTATTTCTCATATGAATTTCAACCGGACAAAACTTTAGTAGAATATCTCCCAATATTTAAGGTTCTTTATAAGTCATAGCTTCGTCTGTGTGCAAGCATCGTCCTGAACAAGAGCGGCTAATGACAAATATTTATTCATGAGACAACGGCGTCTTATTAGAAAACAATGAGTTTAAACCTTAAGCCAATTTCGTGTTCGGAAGTGAAATGAATTTAAGCCGGACGTTGGCGTCTGGTGCGTTCCGGAATATCAATTTGACTTTTTAAACTATGATGGTTTTTTAATATTTGAACATAAAACGGTAAAAATACAGCTTAAACGGTAAACTCAAAAACATTCAAATCATGGTAAGTTACATAATATTCACATATCAAGGGTACAAGAGTTTGTAAAAATAGGTATTTTTTATTGATAATTTATTATTCGATCCGAAATTGAGGTAAATTTTTCCCGGAAGTAATAAGTAATAAGATTGAGAAAGTATGCTCCAATATACATATTTCCTGAAATAAATAAATTATATTAGAAACTTAATTGTTTAGTTTAGCCTGTTAAAATAGGCCTAAGACGCGGTTTTATGGAAAACTTAGTAGAAGAATATACGGTGAGGAGAGCATTCCTGAAGTTGCCATAGAATCGGCATTTAAGCAAGATGCGATAAGAGGTAATGAATGGTAGTGGAACTTGTGGGTTCTCGGCACAATAGTTTGCACTCTATTGTCTTTTAAAGATACGACCTATTTAAAGAAATGAGGTTTTATACGTTTTTTTCTTTTAATTTAACTTACTTAGTTTTATTTCATTAAGTTGTACCTTGTACAATAAAATACTGGAAATTTAATTTTGGAAAGGATAAGTTTTAACTGAAACACTTTTGTTATAGAAATAAACATAGTATATTTTTATTGTAAACATAAACCTCAAACAAATTAACCAGCGAATTTTCTAAAAATAAATAATGATCCTAGAACAATACTACCCAACCGATAAAGTTTCTAACAAAATACTATACGTTTACGTTATCATTAAGGTCATATTCACAGACAGCAACATAGTTACTAAACAGCCACAATCAAGAAAGTATGCACACAGAAAAAAAACTCACACACACACACTCATAATTCACCTGTTGTATCCGACTTCGTATTGAGAGGCTTGCGCGGACGCAGGTTGCGTTCTCCCACTATACAGCCGCTTTTTATCGCCATCCCTGTCAGCGGCTTAGTGAGAGAGAGAGATGAAAGAAAAATGGCGTCGGTAAGGCAGTTTGCTGAGTGTTGCGCCAACCAGACTGGATCAACGGTCTTCGTAGCGGACCTAACTTAGTTTGAACTTACCTACGCCGCGCGGCGTGTGTATCAGCGTTTCACGTCTAGTTTTATAAAATGCTGGGCTAAATCCGCTAATACTGATATAGGGCAACGCGCGTCTAAGTTAAGTGAAGTGAAATAACCGCCGTGATAGTTTGTGGTGGCACAACCTTCAAGAGAGTGAATGCTTAAATCACGCCGCACCTCAGTGCTATGTCGGTTCGTTAAAAGTGCAAAGTTTGAATTTATAGTGAAATTCATGGGTTTTATACCTTTATTATCAGTGTTTTAGTGCCCGTACCTGTGGATTGTACAAGGATTGGGAGATAAACGCCGTAAAACAGGGTATGTGTTGCTTATCGAAATAGCTTTCTATTAAACAAACGCATTTTAATAACGGTAAACACTATCTTTGTATCGAAAACATCTTATGTGGGTGCCTATTTAAGAGTTTTTATATAGATCTGTAAAATATCACTTATGTGATCTTCATTCTAACTAACATCAGCTGGCGGTTGGTTAGAAACTGTTGTTTATTTTCTAGTTCTAGACTTAATTTTATTCTAGTAATAACAAGGTTCTATAGGGTTATATGTAAGTAGGTATGAAAATACAATGATATTTCTCCTTTAACTATACCAGTAAAAATATTCGAGTATGTGTATAATATTTTGAAAAATCCTATATGAAATACTTTCTACATACTTTAATATAAGAATTCTATTAAAAATTATACCATAATATTCTAGTAATTTATATTAATTTTGTGAACTGTGAAGCAACAACTCCAAGGACACGAGATTTCGATTTTATCAGCCAATTTTTATGTTCCCGCCATATCAACGATTGCCTTTTATAAGTCAAAACTGGTTTAACATTAACATAGATTTGGAGACTTACTAACTTGTTAACTATAATACTATAAAAAATCCCACCAAACGTGTCTAGTTCTATAACTAAAAGAGATTTTGCTTTTTCCTGCTCTTATTTTTTTGGGAATCTCAAATATGTATTATTTATTAATGAAATATGGGTCTTAGAAAAATGACAATACCTTAGGGTAAAACAGTTTATTATAGTATAAAAGGGAAGTCCACGAACCTTACGAATAATTGCGTTTTCAATAACGTCGGAATAAGTAGTAGGTACATTAATATGTTACGGACGTGGCAAGTGGTCGTGATCCGTGTCTTTTGCAGCCCTGAAGATGTCCCATGTACGGGGATGAAACTCTTGGCTTTATCCAACTTATAAAGGTTTCGGTTACATAACTTCAGTGTTTACCTGAAGATATATACCTATTGAATTTAATAACTTGCATTACAAATAAAAATTTAGTAATTAATTAAAAATGCCTTACCTACATTATAACGAATGTGTATTAAACACACATCCGGATACCAGAATATGATTTTTAATTAAAATTAAACCTATAGAAAAACACTGAAAATTGATTTGACTTTCAAAATGTACTCGATCTTAGCCGAAATTTAACTATCAGATCAATTACAATCAATAAATGATTTATTTTTTTATGCATGCTAACTATAACAGTATTTATGTTCCATACAAAAGATTTCAACGCGTTGCACCGCAAACAAACGATGTGCTTGTTCTTTAATTAATATTATAGTTATACATACTACTAGATTGTGTTGTGAGCTCTATTTATTATAACGATGGTAAAACTAATCAAGATCTTGTTCACTTCATTTTTATTGCGTTAGCTGACTATATTTTATAAAACTATTCAGAGTATTTCTTAGCCGTTGGGCTATTTCACTAAAAAGTAAAAGTTCATAATTCTATGAATAGTCTTAAGTCATATTTACTTTTTTAAAATAGCTTCCTAAGACTCCATAATACTTCCTTTAAATAATTGGAAATGTTTAGAATTCCTCTCGCTCCAAAACTGTGCTGCTTTACGATTTAAGTGCAGCCTTATCACCGGGTAATAAAGTAAAAAATAATCTCGAATTTAAGAGGCTTCGGTACAAAAAATTCTTTAGAGCGTCGCACATTCCAAAGATTCATTTAATTAAAACCAGGTAACGCCGGGTGATCCCGCTATGTGCCACAGATTATATAAGAATCGAACTGTCACGACTATTTTGTACCATGAAATGGATTAAAAAGGAAAGTGCGTTTGTTTATGGTCATTTTTTATCCCAAAATATTCTATTCAAGGTTTAAAGAAATTTATAATTGAAAAACTTATCTGCAGTGACCCATATATAGTTTCCGTAGAGAGCAAGTAGGTAAGTAGGTTACCTACATACTTACAGGTATAGCAAGTAGAGCCTTTAGTCCTTTTGAATGATACATGAGCTTTGCATTTTTTAGAGGACGCAATTTAATTTTCACATAATTATGTCGTGGGGTCTTCTTCAGTTTTAACCACTTATTATTTAGCTGAGCTTTCTCAAAACGCATGTTAATAAAAAACCGCTGGAAGTTTTATTTGAAATTAACTTGCAACATTTTATTTGAAATTAACTTGTAAGCAGTAAAAGAAGTGACCCTTTTTAAACATTTACGTCTTTTGTCGAAACATTTATTCCGAAAAGATAGGAGTTTTACTACGTTTTTCTTGTTTCGTGATTTTAGCCGACTTCCATAGCTGGACATAGTCTCATAAAGAATTTTACATATTTATGTCACAAGTGGCATGCATCCACAGTACCTATAATTGAATTATCTGTCCACGTTGATAGAGCTATCTATTTTATGCCTTATGTATTCTGCCTACTGCCAATTAAACTAGAAAATTGCTCAACTATATCGCTGACCCCCGTTCTTCAACGTATTTCAGTTTTTCCTCGTTTTACCTCAACTAAAAGCTGAATGAAAGAACATCAATCAACCACGGCTTTTAGGGTCGCTCGCGGAAACTGGTTTACGTTCACTCACTCGTAGTTACCTCATTTCACTTAATACTTGACGATTCAATAATCTCCGTGAGTTTACAATCTCTAAACTGTGTAATATGAAACAATGGAAGATCTTTTCGGTCAAGCTGGATACTACTATTAAGTAAAAAATCGCAAATGGTCCATCCCTCTTATATTGTTATTTAATATTAAGGGTTTGATTGGAGGTTAGGAGGGTGAACATTCAGAACTACTAATTTATTTTAATGCTACAATATAAAATAATACAAAGGTTAAAAAATTAGGTAAGCCACTCTTATCATTTATGGGTGTAAAGGTATTAATATTGTTTCAAACTTATTATTAGTAACACACACAGTAATAGTTAGTCTAAATATATATGACTTTTTAAACTATCATGGTTTTTTAACTATATTTGAACATGAAACGGGTAACATACCATGTTCACGGACACTTTGTCCGTGAACATGGTATGTTACCCGTTTCATGTTCAAATAAATATATATGTTTAATCAAAATCGGTTATTGCTAAGAGTCCCGTGACACGATATTTTGCCTATTACACCAATGCGGCGGTAATGAGACCTTACTGTATCCTATCCGTCTAGATAGGAAAGACGATGGTCGGTTGACAGTTAAAGGCAGAGCCTGCGACGTCAGTTCACACGGCCGGCCGGCCGGCGAGGAATCTCGAGAAAGCCGCCGCCGGCGCGGCCGCACCGACCGGTTCTAATCGGCAAATAAACTGACCCTCAAACGATCATACGTAACGTTTTATAAATAAAAAATGTCGCTATAAATGTAAGAATATTGAACTCCGTGGAAGGTAGGTACTTAGATTATGAGAAAATAACAGTTATTTACTGATAACAAATTATTTAGAATTAGTATAATTATGGGTATTATTAGTAGAATAGAAAATACGGAATATAATAGATTTTTATTTGAAATCTAACTCACCTCAAAAAAAAAAAATTACCTATATCTATAGCTAATATCGGTAAGGCATTCCATCGAATTATTTTTAAAGAATTGAATGACCTCAGAATATTGAGAAACTACAGAAAAGCAGTTGAAAAATACGATGTTGGATAGAACGGATTCTCACATCTCTGTCTAAACAAGCCCTTGCCTTAACTTTCGACGGTTAATCTCCACGAAAGACCAAACTATTAAACACAACAACCATAAGCTTTCTGGGGATATGTGATAAACTTCGATAATCCGTACCACGAATATCCAGGCCTAATAAAACATGTAGACCTCAAGTAAACCGTTATATTTGTAAATCATTTCCTTTGGGATAAAAAATTACCATCATGGAGTTCAATATTAAACTGAGTTCCTTATTGAACACCTATCAAAGATTGCTGAAGATTTATATCCTTCACAAGGAGTTATCATAATTATACACCATGTTAGCTAGAAAAAATATTATTTTTTCATCATTATTTTCGGCAGACCACTATTACATTTTTATCAACAGTAGGTTTACTCATTATTCATTAAAAATAATTGACTGTAAAAACATGTGACTCTGTTATCAGAATCTCTAATCAAGCTGCGTAGCTTGAATTGTTTGCTAATTTCACTGCTGATTAATACATTTTCTGAGTTCCTGTCGAGGATAAAAACAAAAAGCTCGTATTACATTTGACTTTTTACTTCCTGGCATCTAACCAATGCAACTGGATTCTTGCTATCATTCATTGCAAATGATCACGGAAGGAATCGGTTACTTCACGGTTAGTTTAATGTGCTTAAGCTCTGATGATACGAGAAATACTTTGTTCAAGCACTGTAATGAGATCCGCTCTTATGATATTTACCGTACTTAGCAATGATTGGACGCTAGACTTTTTATGTATTCTATCTTTATCTATGCCTGTTAGAGCTGTTTATCTTACCAGATACGTAAAACAAGAGCATAAACCGATGTCCGAAGGGACCGAAAAGCTTGCGAATAGAGGCCGCGGATTGGCAAACGTTCAATAGCTTCAAACATCCACCAACAAGATGGGCAGATAATTTAAAGAAAGCAACTTGTTCTCGGTAGATGGAAGCCACTCTCCAACATAATAAATTAAATCTTCAAGGGAAGCTTATGTCCAGCAACAGCCTGTCGGACAGCTGATGATGATGATGATGATAAAAAAAATGATGTAGGTAAAACAACCCTTAACTAGAAAACTCGAGCTTATCTGGACTTCTTCCCAGTATTTGTCCGTCCTGGTATCCCACGAATCTCCTCTCACGTGCCATTGTGGATTGTCTGACTGAGATACCTAGCACTGACATTTTAATTGTGCTCATTGTCATCGGTATCAGATCTCACGACAATGGCCCATGTATGTACTTACCGGCAATAGGCGCATAGATAATTTAAATTCTTGAGACTTGTAACGCGTACAAAAAGGTGCGGTTTGATTATGACACGTTCTATCACGCGTTTAAATTGTCAATCAGCTGTTTATTATTGTGATTCGTTTGTGGAATTGGAATTGGTGCAATTAAATGCGCAAAGAACAAAGTTTTACTTTTATTTACTCAGTTAAATTGTCACACAAAGTTTTGAACAAAACTACGGCAAATATAAATGCTGCGCGATCAATTATCATTATTATATTCAAGTTTATGGAACTCTAATTGGAGATATCCTTGCAATTTACTCAATATTATAAATATATTTAACACACGTCACGAGGTCACGAGGGTCACAAACAAGTTATACTAACTATTCAGTTATAAAATATTTGTATGTTGAATAAGACAATCTGTATACATATACATAGATAGGAAGCATGTAACATACTATAACAATACATACTGCATTTAGTCCGTGTGAACCGCATTCCATCGGCTATTTGTGATCGAAAGCCGTGCTTGGAATCACTATTGGGTAAACAGAGGTGCAAAACAACCTATCTTATTGGGCATACAATGGTCTTGATGGCTAAATCATTGCGGTTGTGGATTGAAGTATCATCTTATAAGAGTTTTAACTATAGTATTTCTAGTATTTAAACAGTTTACAACTTCTGTATTCCTTATTGAGATAGAAAAATGACGAAAACTAACGTTTCTTCAATCAAATCCATGTTAAGTGGATATTATAAAGTATTTTGTAGGTACTAATAGGTATATTAACGCTTATTCAAGCAAATTAAGCGAATTGCTTTTATAATAACTAATCTTTATAATGAAGTACCTAATTTATTTAAAACTAACGACAGATAAATAGAAAAATATTATTGTTTATCGTGCTTTAGGTATTCCATTTAATACGTACAATAGTATCTGCAATAATGATTGCTAATAGCCGTGCAATATTTTAAGATAAAAGATAAATAGTAACCAAATGGCCACAATTAATTGAATAGTTCAAATAGACTTGATCTGATAATATCAGACAACTTATGTATTGAGTATTTAGTTTCTAGTGACTCAAACCATGCATAATGGTTTACGGCAATTGGAACAAAGCTCAGCTTATATTATTGAACATTGGCATGTTTGTATTTTTTCTCTCTGAGTGTAAGTTTTAGCTTGATTGGTTTACACGTTATGTTATATTAAAAGATGGAGTAATAATTATGTGTGACTACTTATTCCATATAATTCATTAAAAAGGAGGTACCTAATAAAAAGTACGTAAATTAAGATACTTATTAAGTACCTACCTCCACGTGAACAAATCCCGTTGTTATAAAACTATAAAACTTTTACAGTTTATTTTTAAAAACGTCGTAAAGCTCATTGTTTCCCTATAATTATTTACTTTGTTTACATTGAACAAACAATCGTATCCTATACTTTTGAAAACCAACCGTTCCCATAATACCTCAGCTCGACCACAAGAATGCAAGGCAACATTGTAACTGATTACCAATTTCTTTCGGGGCCACACATTATCAGCTCAGAACCAGTTCTCAACTGGAGTATTCATTAAATTAATAAGGTCATACAGATAGGCTATAAATTTATACAACACAGTATTACGTGGGGATTACTGCCTGGTAGCCGGGCCATTAGATTCAATAGTTTAAGACCCTATTATGAAAAATCTAAACAGGTTTTCGTCTTGCGTTACTTTGAGAGGAAGATTATACACCTGTTGCAACTCAAACGCATCGGAAATACTTTGTAGTGTTTTTACAATATTGAACTTTGATAAGGCGCGTAAATATGTCATTGAAAAGTACAATAGACAAGGTTATAATATTACTTTTTAAACTATCCTGGTTTTTATTTATATTTTTACATGAAACGGGTAACATAATAAGGTTTATGCCATACCATGATGTTATCAGTATCTCCGGGGCGCTTAAAACATTGTCAAAATATCGGGAAACACAAAAACATTTGAATCTAACTAGGTATTTATACCATATGTACATATGTACCCGTTTAAATAATATAAAAATGTTGCGTAGCCTAAAATTTTTTAACGTAAAAAATATTTGAACATAAAAAATCTGTAGCTATTCATCAGTCAGTCAACCTGATTGATTGTTGATACTTGCTTTTAATGAGTAGATACTCTTGACAGTCATTGTGCTTTTATAAAAAGGTTAATTGTTTAAAAACTACGCTATTTACCCGTCAAGGGCGACCCGTTGGTCTGGAAACCTTTAAATGTCCAGGCACGTGTCAGTTAAACACCTGCATTTTTTATAATAACATTGCACATTTAAAGTTTAAACACATGGTACATTGTAATTATAGTCAATAGAAAATATGTTGTTAAATTACAGATGGGAAATGTAAGTCATACTTGCTATTTGAAGTAGTTTTTTCTTGTTTCTTGGTATTTCTATCAATAAAAACCTATATATCATTAGAAACTGCTATATATCGTTATTTTATGGTCATGTCCATACAAAGTGGGTTTTTTCGTGTTGGTAGAAAACAACGACAATGGATGTTTTCAGGTGTTTCTTAGGAATTATGATAGTTTTAATTACCTTTATTAATATTAAGGCTAGTTTAAAGCAGGTATGTTAGTTTAACTTAAATAAAAATAAAATAGTATTATGCTGTTCGTAATAAATGTAGAATCGTATGAAAACGTAGCAATATTTTATTGAGTCATTGTAAAAGCACTTCATGAAATTCTAAAAAAAGAGTAATTATATCATGACTAGTAAAATGTAAAAGTGAACAATAATACTTTATTTATTTATAGAATGCACGTGTTAAAATCCATAGATGGAAAAAGCCAGGTGGTGGATATATAGGTACACATTATCAAACATATTTCACTTACACCTATAATTTAATTTGATTGGCTATAATTTAGCACGTTTACCTGGTATGTTAGTTAATCACTAAAATTCTATTTCCGTCCTCAAATTATTGTCACATCAGTCTATAACCGACGTGGTCGTTGCTAAGCAACGCAACACAACACAAAATTAACCCCAAATCACATTGGCACGAACAATTGAAAGTAAACTACCCACATCTGTTAGCACCTAGATGATTCGGCATTTCGGTCGCGTTTCAGCCCGTACGTGACCTCCCTATACAGGTACTGGAACCTCCAAATTGACTATTTATAACCTCTGATGTTGACACAACTATTTGTATGGAACGTTCTACAGAATAGCTGACGGTTACAGGGAAATTCATTTGCGTGACAGTATTAGTTTTCATATTATTGTACAACAGTTATTGAATATAACTTTAACTTATAATTTTTTCTATCTCAAATAATTTTTAGAATACTATTCCATTAGCTTTAGTTGAAATTTTAACGGTTAATTTATCCGTTGTAAATATAAAATAAAGATCAATTTTAATGTTTTGTTGAATATTTAAGTCTTCGTATTTTCAGTGTTTTCAGACAGTTTCACCTCATTTCGTAACCTAGCACTGAAATGTAGGTACCAACGCCCGATAAGCCGTAATTATTCGTTTAGTCACGCGCATTGTTCTGTTATCGGGTTTTATTCAATTACGTGCAAGTTGCCTTTTGATATCTACTAGGTCATGGGTGGTTTTATCAGCTTTTAGGAAAACCTTACAATGTTTATTAAATTTCTGTGGTGCAGCGGGCGAAGATCTGCCTGCGACACAGGATCTTGCGGGTTCGATTCCCGCCTCAAATCCGCCGCGAAAAATGTGCACGACCTGCTGATATTTGTTCCGTTTGTCTGGGTGTTCCATAATGAAAACTTACCTATGTCTATTGTTAGGTTTACCTGTATCTATAACTTAACGTTATATTATTACATCCAAAGTGACAAATGTATAATCGGCGAAGAAATTGCAAAATTTTCGTGGAAAAGCGAATCCGACCCTCCGCGGATTGAGCAAGCGAAATTCCAACAAAAACGATTTTATGCAATTACCTCTAAGTTGGCGGAGAGTTATTACTAAACCGAGATCGCGGTCACGCGCTGCTAAGGCGGGCTACAGATCATTGGGAATTTAAACTTAGAACAAAGCTGTTAATCCTCTTTGGTTGTTTCTTTTTGCTATTTGATTATTTATCTAGTAGGTCATTGCAGATTTTATAATCGTTTTGGAAAACTGTTCAAGTTCTTATAATTTCGTAAAGAGATAAAACTGCATGGAATGGAATCCGCTCCAATATAAATAATCTAACAAATTATTGTTCTCAATTCAGATGTACACAGTGCTTAAGTATTCATCAATTTATATGTGGATGATTTATTAAATCTAGGTACCTACATTAAAATTGTAAACACTCAGGGTAAATTTTCTTAAGAAAAATACGAATAAGTATTACTAAGAATAACCAAGCGTTAGGCAATCTTAGTTGTGCAAAAAAAATCTGTACCTCTCACGAGAATGAAAACCATTGCTTTATTCCTGAAGAATTTCAGACTTTTACCACGAAAAAACATAGAATATTAACGTACTGTACATAAAACAGCTCTTTACTTTTGATACAACCTGAACTTGAATGCCTAGGCATAAACAAAAGTCATAAATATTTAGTTCGCACATCACGGAATGTACACGCAGCTTTACAAATTCAGGAACCGTTCCAGTCACGAGTGTTGCCTTATTTCGTCTCGCCAGACTTTGGTCTTTTTGCCCTTTGCAAAGGTTATTTTTATGGATGCAGACACATTTGTACTACCTACAATGTAGCGCTCTCGGGCATTTCCTTATGGTGTCGAGTGGGTGTCTTCCTACGTATCGTTACTTAATAAAAGATTAGGAGATTGTCCTCAAATTATGTTTATTACTTTTCCTTAATATAAATAAAGAGTTGGTTGAAGCGGTGCTTTTAACGGGAATTGAACAGGTAGAATTAACCTTTGGTAGGTTGCGGACTGGTGGTATATAAATATGATAAATTAGTCAATCAACAAGACATCGGTTAGATTGCGAGAAGCCTTAAAACCTTAAATAAAATGAAATACAATACAATACAAAAACACTTTATTGGGCACCAAAAACAAAACACATTATTATAACACAAAAGAGACACGAACAAGGGGCGGCCTTATCGATATAGAGAGATCTCTTCCAGGCAACCTTTCGATGGAAAAGAGAGATGATATTTAAATAAGACAGGGGTGTATTGATACTTGATTGCTGTACTTATACAACTTTTGGTTAATACCAAGTATTGTCTGATCTTGTGTTATTAAATGTTCGCTTCTCTCGTTTTAATGACAAATGCGACTGACCGTCGTTTAGAGATCAGAAACCCTGCACCGCAAGCCTTTAAGGGACAGTGAGAAAAACCGTCGACTATTACAAAACGCATACTTGCACGTTTGTGTCGTGATACACGGTCGGAAATCTTCGATGAAACAATACTAATATAATAAGAAATATTTACTTTATCGATATTTAATTACGATACCTTGTAGAAAGACCAAGTGTATAAAGTTTTTAATAAAAAAAGTTTACTACTTATTTTTGTAATTGTCTCAGATTAATATTAAATAAATTAATAATACATTGTGGTTTAAGAAATTAAAATCAATACATCAGTTATAATTATGCGGTATTTTGTTAGGTTAGTCTTCTTGCCACTGGCGCAGTCAACCAAAAAGTCTTGTCATTCAGGACGTGAAAAAATAATTCAGAAGCTGTTTGTGTCTGAATCGTCACCGTGTGTCGTTACACTGGCTTGGTGGGTTAAGAACCACCTACCTATTAATAGGTAGTCAATGTTGCAACAAGATATATAGCCATTTGAATAAATTGACTAAGGTAAGAAACCCTGGGTAATTGCCGATAAAAAAAAACGTTGTTTCTAATACCTCTGAAGAAGGTTGCAGGTTGGATTCCAAAATTTTCTGAATTGCGAATAAATACTTATTGAAAAGTTTTGTTTACTACGTTTATTTAAATTAACGAAATTAGGTTTTGAAAATATGTGAATTTTAAAACCAGAAGTTCAATATTATCAAAGATGTAACGCAGGTTTATTATGAGGTTAGGTATTATATTCCATTTAAAATGTCATTAGTGTAAAATGTGATAATGTAAAATGGGAATATAATTACATGATGATTTAGGTTTTTTCCTTAATATTTTATTAATTTTAGGAAACGGTTATCAGTATTATCGAATTGATAATGCATTAGGAAAATGATTAACTATAATAGAATAGTTAATATTATCATATGGCTAGATGTCGCTGTGTGAATTGTCCAGCAAAATTTATATTTATATCGCGCGTTTTCGACCGGAGGCACCGGTTGACCTGAAGTGATGTTGTGACCGCGCGCTCTCCGACCTCTATCTAGAAAACGGTTCAACGTATGAAAAATTTCAAAACACAATATGTAGAAAATGTTGTATTCCACAATATTAGTAAAACATACAAATTGCAAAAAACCCATAGGAAATGAGATACTTAGAAAAGCTTACTGTAATGACTGGACTATTAAGGGTAGGTACTATCATATTTTGTTCATATCGTATTGATTCAGGCAGTAAATTTTTTTTTATTGGCAACAAAAGGTAATATCTTCGAAATAATTATACATTGAATCAAATACACATCAAACATAAAGTAGTAAAAACAACACATAAAGTAAAAACTTTCACTTCTTCAAGGAGTGAAAGTAGCTTTACTCGTAAATCTCGGGAGATAGCCTACTCATCTGCTAACCAACTAAATGTTACAGAGCCAAGAAACTCACAGTCATTACAATATACTCGTACCTAGCTACTTTAGTAATCCCACTTCCAACAGATATTATATATGTAAAAGTTTGTAAGAATGTATGGATATTTGTTAGTTTTTCACGCAAAAACTACTCAATGGATTGTGATGACGCTTCACAAAAACGTAGCTGATATACCAAATTAACAAACAGGCTACTTATCTACTATTTACCGCGGGAAATCCACTATTACGCGGGAAAGTTAATTAAAACATGGTAAAAGCCGCGCGTTCCAAACTATAGCTTGTACCTATATTCATTACTATTTTCATTTACTTACATGCTGATGAGATAAGTGAACATTGAGTTTAATTTTACAACGAAACTATCGATTTCAAATAATAGTCTGTGGTTTTGAGAGGAATGTAAGAATGGAGTGAAGAAGTATCATTATTCACGACGCAATAATGTAACCTTTGGAATACTTTTTGTGTGGTTTTCTTCTTTAAACGACCTATTTTGTAAGTAAGTGTTTACCGCAAAGGTTTTGAAGGGCTAGACAGACTTAGTGGTATTATTTCTACGTTTTATACATAAATCCGGTTGGTAACAATTTTTTATGTATATATGGCCTCGTTATTATTCGACCTTATTATGATTCTCTCGTAGAGAACTCATGCGCTTTTCATATATCTATGCTCAAAACTGAGTAAATTCTTAGACTTCTATTAAGAGCGAGTATGCAGTGAAAATCGCGGCAGAAACGACTACGAGAGTTGACAACAGCGACCGCGTGCCCCGCGTGGCGCTGGCGTATCGAAAATATTACGCCCAGCGCTAACCAGAATTGATAATGTTACCTAATTTTGATGAATAGCACTCCATATTCTATGTCAAATATAAAAAATACTAGTGAAAGAATTACTTCGATACATCAATTAGTTTCCGATTTAGAAGTAAAACAAGTTGTAACCGTTCGACGCGAGCCGCCGGTTACGGTGTGACGTCATAGTGCAGCACGATCAGTCTGTTTTACTCAGTCCGCTTGCATTCGCTTGTTATTGTGACGTAACTATAATAGTTAGAAATATGCTGTCGCGACATTTTTTGTAGATATTAATGTGTTCTACAAAATTGTAGTACATTGTATATTTCTAAAATGAATACTTTTCGCAGCGCATGCGATATAAGTTTTTTTTTTTACATCTTGGGTGACATATTTGGGTTTTCCGTGCGGATCCCTACTTTTTTGAAAATATAATATAGCTTATAACCTTCCTCGATAAATGGACTATCCAACACTGAAAGAATTTTTGAAATCGGACCAGCGGTTTCTGAGATTAGCGCGTTCAAACAAAAAAAGAAACTCGTCAGCTTTATAATATTAGTATAGATAGTATAGATAGGTATAAGTATAGAAGCGCATAAACAAGTTTTAAATCAAAATAAACGGCCTCACGCTTATTGTAAGTAAAATAAATACAAATAAAAGTGGCCAAGTGCGAGTCGGACTCGCCCATGCAGGCTTCCGCAGCAATTGTTTATATGAAATAGTTTATGACGTACTATAAAAAAACTACTTCATAGATTTCGTTCAAACCAATTTTCGTTGTTAGTTTTTATGGTTATGTACAATACATATTTTTCTAGATTTATCATCTTCTTATTTTAGAAACTAGAGGGGGGGGGGGGGGGACACTCTGTTTTGCACTTTGGAAGAGTCTTACGTGTAAACTATTGAGTTTAAAATTAAATGGTTTTAGAAATATTGTTATGATTTTTAAAGACCTATTCATAGATAACCCGTCTATATATGGGTCCGAATAAAAAAAAGTTTTTAAGTTTCAGTCCTATGTATGGGGACCCCCAAATGTAATTTTTTTTTCAATTTTTGGCCACTTTTATAATTTGTATTTATTTTACTTACAATATGCGTGAGGCCGTTTATTTTGATTTAAAACTTGTTTATGCGCTTCTATACTTATACCTATCTATACTAATATTATAAAGCTGACGAGTTTCTTTTTTTGTTTGAACGCGCTAATCTCAGAAACCGCTGGTCCGATTTCAAAAATTCTTTCAGTGTTGGATAGTCCATTTATCGAGGAAGGTTATAAGCTATATTATATTTTCAAAAAAAGTAGGGATCCGCACGGAAAACACAAATATGTCACCCAAGATGTAAAAAAAAAATCTTATATCGCATGCGCTGCGAAAAGTATTCATTTTAGAAATATACAATGTACTACAATTTTGTAGAACACATTAATATCTACAAAAAATGTCGCGACAGCATATTTCTAACTATTATAGTTACGTCACAATAACAAGCGAATGCAAGCGGACTGAGTGAAACAGACTGATCGTGCTGCACTATGACGTCACAAGCGCTCATGTGACTGTTAGCGCGACTCGATATTTTTCGAAACTTTGAATGCCTATAAAATCAAAACTACTAGGTACTTTTTAACTAAACAAAAACTAGTGTATTTGTATACACGCAGGCTTTACTGATACAACATTTCAAGCGATTTGGCATACCTAGTAACATTACTTATTAGTTGTGTAGCCTACAATCATAGATAAACCCCACTAGATACCGCATGACAAGCGACAACCGCGCGCCAAACATATTATACTAAGAGCCCGTGATGGCCAGACCTTCCTTTAATTCACAAGCGTGAAAATTCTTTCATGTGTATGTCTAACATAGGTAAGAATAACCCCCAAACATGAAACCTGGATCGCGGTTCCTTTGGGAGATAACAACCTTTTACCTGTTATCTCCCAAAGGAACCACGATCCAGGTTTCATGTTTGGGGGTTATTCTTACCTATGTTAGACATACACATAAAATAATTTTCACGCTTCAGAATTAAAGGAAGGTCTGGCCATCACAGGTTATTAGTCTATACTAAGAGCCCGGTCTGGCCAGACCTTCCTTTAATTCACAAGCGTGAAAATTCTTTCATGTGTATGTCTAACATAGGTAAGAATAACCCCCAAACAGTTTCAGTCCTATGTATGGGGACCCCCAAATGTAATTTTTTTTTCAATTTTTGGCCACTTTTATAATTTGTATTTATTTTACTTACAATATGCGTGAGGCCGTTTATTTTGATTTAAAACTTGTTTATGCGCTTCTATACTTATACCTATCTATACTAATATTATAAAGCTGACGAGTTTCTTTTTTTGTTTGAACGCGCTAATCTCAGAAACCGCTGGTCCGATTTCAAAAATTCTTTCAGTGTTGGATAGTCCATTTATCGAGGAAGGTTATAAGCTATATTATATTTTCAAAAAAAGTAGGGATCCGCACGGAAAACACAAATATGTCACCCAAGATGTAAAAAAAAAATCTTATATCGCATGCGCTGCGAAAAGTATTCATTTTAGAAATATACAATGTACTACAATTTTGTAGAACACATTAATATCTACAAAAAATGTCGCGACAGCATATTTCTAACTATTATAGTTACGTCACAATAACAAGCGAATGCAAGCGGACTGAGTGAAACAGACTGATCGTGCTGCACTATGACGTCACAAGCGCTCATGTGACTGTTAGCGCGACTCGATATTTTTCGAAACTTTGAATGCCTATAAAATCAAAACTACTAGGTACTTTTTAACTAAACAAAAACTAGTGTATTTGTATACACGCAGGCTTTACTGATACAACATTTCAAGCGATTTGGCATACCTAGTAACATTACTTATTAGTTGTGTAGCCTACAATCATAGATAAACCCCACTAGATACCGCATGACAAGCGACAACCGCGCGCCAAACATATTATACTAAGAGCCCGTGATGGCCAGACCTTCCTTTAATTCACAAGCGTGAAAATTCTTTCATGTGTATGTCTAACATAGGTAAGAATAACCCCCAAACATGAAACCTGGATCGCGGTTCCTTTGGGAGATAACAACCTTTTACCTGTTATCTCCCAAAGGAACCACGATCCAGGTTTCATGTTTGGGGGTTATTCTTACCTATGTTAGACATACAAATAAAATAATTTTCACGCTTCAGAATTAAAGGAAGGTCTGGCCATCACAGGTTATTAGTCTATACTAAGAGCCCGGTCTGGCCAGACCTTCCTTTAATTCACAAGCGTGAAAATTCTTTCATGTGTATGTCTAACATAGGTAAGAATAACCCCCAAACATGAAACCTGGATCGTGGTTCCTTTGGGAGATAACAGGTAAAAGGTTGTTATCTCCCAAAGGAACCGCGATCCAGGTTTCATGTTTGGGGGTTATTCTTACCTATGTTAGACATACACATGAAAGAATTTTCACGCTTGTGAATTAAAGGAAGGTCTGGCCATCACAGGCTCTTGGTCCATATGGTTAAATCAACCATTATGAAAAGCCCCGCCTCGAAACACGGCTTTAGTTGCGACCAAGTGTCAGACCCGTGAACTTCATATACGTTTCTATAGTCTAACGCAAGTGAAGAGGTCAGCATATAATGGCTACTCGTACAAAGGATGTTCACTTGTCTCTTTTCCGCATTGCGCTTATTGCACTCGTTGTCCTTCTCGGCGAAAGCACGTGTAACGTTAGTGATGTAAATTCTAATCGATATCGTTAAAAATGATAGACGACGTATATAAGCGGGTCAATTCAATTCAATACAATTCATTTATTCATACTTTTGGATCACAAAGAACACTTAGTCACGTCAAACATAATAATAAAATATAAGAATAATAATATTTAAAATAATAAAAACAAATTAAGCAGCAATAGTCAATAAATAATAAGTCTCTCGGTATTATTGTATGTAAAAATAAATAAGTTATCCATAAACCGTTTAAATATGTTTATTACTTACTCACTCAGTCAAATGAATTATTTGTGATAAATTTTTCTAATATTATTTTTAAATTTTTAAGTTCTACAGGTTTTGTGTATACCAAAAATAAATACATAATCTACCTACCTACATGATGCTATTTGCAACAACGCCTTTGTTCCAGTCCCCGCAATCCGCATCTTCCTCCAATTTAGGTACGTTTGAATCGGAACAAAAGTATTCTGTTTTTTAATGTAATCTAGTTTGGGTGATCTGTGCATACAATAGACACTATTATTGTAATCTGAAGCAATGCGTCAAATTTTTACACGTCAAATAATATATACAAAATTGAAATGCGAAAGTAACTCGGTCTGTCTGTCTGTTACGCTTTCCCGCACCGATTTTAATGAAATTTTGCACATACAATCTTTAGACCCTGAGAAAGAACAGACTTTTTACCGCTGAAAAATACATGTTTCCGCGGGAAAATATATGCTTACGCGGGAAAATTCGATTTGGATGAAATTTAGTATTGAGATAGTTGCAAATAAAAGTATATGGCGAGAGACTTTCTACCGCGGAAAAATACATGCTTCCGCGGGAAAAGATAATAATACTTACGCGGGAAAATTCGATTTGGATGAAATTTAGTATTGAGATAGTTGCAAATAAAAGTATATGGCGAGAGACTTTCTACCGCGGAAAAATACATGCTTCCTCAGGAAAAGATAATAATGCTTACGCGGGAAAATTTGATTTTGATGAAATTTAGTGTGGAGATACATAGTTGCAAATAAAAGTATACGGCGAGCAGAAGTCGCGCGGGGGCAGCTAGTTATAAATGACAAACTATAATAAAATTGGTTCCGCCACAGAATATTATTAGTTAGTACGGCGCACGGAGAAAATTGTCATAGGTCCGTACAGCACAACGTCTCGCCCCGCACTGAATTGAAGGGCCCGCGAAGGGGAAGATCGCGCATTGCGTGTGTCGTTTTACGTAAAAAATTCGTTAAAAATCGCTGGGATTTTTTTTCGAAAAAGTAAGCTCAGGAGATGATTGGTATTCTTTTATTCTATATGGTGATGAAAATTAAAAAATCTTATGATTAATAGATTAGGATTAAAACGGTTCTTCCTGAAAAAGTAGACGGTATTTTACACTATTATTTCAGGTACTTAAAATAAAAAAAATGAAATTTCGGCCTCAGGAGATAATGCCTTATATGGCATAGATTATTGTGTAATTTTTTCAAAGCAATTCCGTTAAAGAACAAGGAAATAAATGGTTTCTGCTGAACCCAAATTTACCAAATTCACATACATCTACGCCTTAAAGCATCACGTCTCAGATACATTTTGCTTTTGATTAAATTCAATTTTTAAAGACAATTTTACTTTTTAAAAAGCATAAACGTTAACCTTAGTATAATATACTTGCAATCTATTCACATCCATTGTATTATCCAAAAGCATTGAACAAAAATGTAATACACTCAACTGCCCACCAGTGCTTTACGAATTCCAAAATCAAAACAAACACAATGGGGACCCGGAAAGCTACTGTCGAGTGTGACGTCATATTAATATCCGTTACCCCGGCCACCTTCCGGTTTCCGATTCGTTGCAGTTGGTCAACAGCGGTACTTGATTTGAAACTATGCTCTACCACAGATAATCAAATACTTACATAGTAACTCTTTACTATTGTATGCATCAACAGTCCCCAGTTTTTTTTAACTAAATCGTTGCTGGTTAATAGAATTGGTACGTATCGTCACATCAAATACAGCATTAGGATTTAGAATCATCTAATTACCTTGTTATGTAATACCTAGGTTTGCGGGAAAATATTTAAATTTAACGCAAACTTACCTAATACAAATAACAGATTTATAGTTTTTCTTTTCAATAAGACGTTAAAAATTATAATGTTTATGTAAAAGTTACATGTTATGGTATAAGTTAAGGCTACAATAAAAGTATCGAGTTTAATTCGCCCTTATGCTTCATTGCGAAGAAAAAGCTCATGCTTTTGAATATAAAGTTATAATTGGAATAAAAAATGAAACATTGCTGTTTCGGAATAACTTTGGTCAAAATCAACAAAAAAATGCCCAAACGGCTTTCCAAAGCAAACAAGAATAGGGCGTGATCTAAATGTCAGCCACAAGATAGAAGATATAGCAAAGTAAGTGCAATATGCTAATGTGCCCTTTGTTTCCTAGCCCGACACTTCCGGCGTCTCTGTCTTCATTACTAGGCCGTTATGTGGGATATTTGAGAGCTGATCTCACTACAATGGGAACATTTGACACCTAAGCAGATAGGACTCGGGAACATAATTTTATTCAGCGTCACAAAGGATTTTATCCCACTGCTTACAGTATTTAATTACAACATTAGGGAAAATGTTTAACAGACTAAATTAATTACATTACATATACATAGCTTTTGTAGTCAATTTCCTAACGTTCACAGAAAATTATATCTGAACTGCAATAGTTATAACTATACTAGTTATGTGGTCATACAGCAGCCAATAAATCATTATTGGCTTTATGACGAGTAACCTCGACCAATAAAGTTTCCAAATTTGTGCTTTTACGAGTTATGGAATCACCACTAAGCAAAGATCTATGCTCGCTTTTACATAATCTACGTAAACCATACAACTATAATTATTTAATATTTTCAGTGGTCAATTACACACAGAGAACGTATCAAAATTAAAAGATTAATCAGAGCAAAGAATGTTGCATAGTCATTCCGAAGCGAACTTTCCTCTAAGCCTACTAACAAATTACATCAGCATTCTGTTCTTAATTGCTAACTAAAGCAACACAGGTCACTTACAGGTTATGTCTGAAAAGCTTGTTCACATTTATAAAAACTATTAATACTACGCCAAACGCAAAACCATCAATAATTGAGATTTCAAGAACTATGAATATCGAAATTAACACTAATTAAAGTGAAATTGGTAGCTTATAATAAATAATCAAAAACTTTCGTGTAATGATTAAGGATTAGTCTAGACTTGAAGTAGTGGAAAATAATGTTAGTCAGTAGAACTTACATAAGTTCCACAGTCACATAAAAAGTGCCATCTTTTTATTCATTATTAACCGTTTACGCTTAATAGTCCTTTGATAGGGGCCCGGGTCGGACCTATGATAGGAGGCCAAAAAACCCTTTGTATCATATATGTGTTCTGGGTATTCTGGGTGTTATATAATAATATAAAATATCAATCTATTAAAATATTATATTCAATATATTCTATTAAGAAATCTAGCAACCGTATCACAAGCTTAAAGCTTACCACGGGGCTAGATGTTATGTTATTGTGTGAATTGTGCCGCAATATTTATTTTATTTATTTGTCTAGAGTTCTTACAACTATTTAATACAGCTAAGGTGTAGTGCTATACAGCCTGGAAGCCAGGTCGACTGGCTCAAGTTGTCACTTGCCATGACAGCTGAGGCTGCCGACTGTCACGGTACGGGCGGAAATAACTAACGAACTGTGGAAAAAACATCTTGACTATCTAGTTTGGGTACAAAATAAATAACATTACTTCGAGGCACTGAGATATCAGATGACTCAAACTCTATAAATACCTTTAGGTATACAATTTATTGATTTTAGAAATAACATCGTATAATACATCCGAAAATATTTTATCATTTTGAAATTCATTCATATATTATGTAGTTTTGCTCATTTATTTATTTTTATTTGCCCTTATTCTCTTTGAATCTAAAATCAAAGCAAATCATCTAAGTTATAACAAAATCGAAGTAACCAGCTAAACATTGTTTCACGTGAAACTTTTGGCTAACTTAAAAATAAAAGTTCTTTATAAAAGCTTCTTCCACGCATCAATCAAGCCAACGTAGGAAGTGTAGTGACAAATGACAAGCATACTAAATGCCTTGTTTGTTTAGTGTCACTGTTCAGTATGAGCTCATTGTGAATAGAAAGTAATGCAACTTGGGGATCTGTTTTATGTAACACTCAGGGCGTTGAACTCCTGTTGTTTTAATATAAAAAAGTATCCATATGGCAAATATTTCTTATTCAAATCTTTCAATTCCCATAAAGCGAGTTCTATGGATAGATCCGTGCCAAGTTAAAGTATAAAAATTAAATATGGCTTGATATTTCATGTGGATGAGTGAGATGTAGAAATCAAAAGTGTCGGTTGGGACATTGTGTCCCAAGAATTTTTGTCCCAAACGTCAGCAACTCGTAGATAAATCTATATCTAAATCAATGTCACTTTTCGTTGTTATTTTATATCTCCAAAAACGGCCTATTTAGGTTTTAAATAGCCGTAGTAGCCCAGGGAAAGTTTAAAAGATGAGAAAACATCAGGGTCAGCTAGTACTATGAAACAAGAAACTACAAAAAGTATAGAATGTATCCTATTGTATGCACAAATACAATTGTATGTACAATGTAAGGTTACTCATACTCAGATCAGATGTCTTTGACGTCTGCTGCGGTTACCCCTGTTTACTAAGTCTACGTTACAGATTGTGGTTTGCATCAGGTCTTAAGACAATGCCACAAGGCCGAGGTTGCTATTGCTATCTAATTTCAGTAAACATGTTGTATATGATACTATGTACTTGCACATCTTCAGATTCCAGCAGTTGCAATAATCTAATCAAAACTTAGACGAAACTCGGATAGTTTCTGCCTGTCCCTATTTATGCAAAGTGAAAAATCATAAAATTTATTACCATAGAAACACAAAGTTGACACCTCAGAAAAAAGTACATAGAATCATCTATCTATGTAAATACTTAAACATTTTAATTCCATTACTACGAGTACTAATAGATATATTACATAATAATTAGGTACCCGAGACGAAAAGTGTACGGGTCGCTAGTACAATATAAATATCTGCAAGGTTTACTTTTATGGTTTTTAGGAGGACTTATTATATTTATTTTTACAATGATTTTCATAGGGAAACATTTTTAGATTTATTCTGGATATTTCTTTGGCGTCACGCACAGGACGTTGCGTGATCAAACTCACCACGCCATGGGGATTATCAGCATAACAAAAGTGATCAAAGTTTGAACCCAATTTATGGAGTAATCATATGTCATTTTGTTTTCTAAATATTGCTATGTGAATGAAAATAGTGCATTATAATTACTACAAACCTATTTTAGGTTTCCTGCATTTAACGAAGTTTCTTTATTGATCAGAGTCCGACACTAAAATATGTGAATATTTAATTAAAAAAATTTTAATTTTTCGCATCTAAATAGCACTTTACGGGTGCGGTACTCAAAGCTAATGTTTTTAATCCACCACATTATATGTATATCCTATTCTCTTTTTAAACTGACATAATAATATATTCATGTGTGAAGTTTACGTATGGTTCGCGCTAGGTAACAAGGCGATGACAGCTCTCGAGTCGCAAGGGCCAGCCCGGGGCGTCGGCCATTGTTCTCTATCTCACGTGCGTACTTGTGCAATGGCACCTACCTGCACTTACCAGAAACTGGCACTGAGACCTCCTTATCTAGAAACAAGCTAGAAGAACCAATTGAGCTGATTTCTCAAGAAATGAGCTAGAATAAGATGAGCTTGATTGTAAAGTTGGAGATTGTTTTGTCTGGAATTAAAATTGATGGTAAACGGAAAAGGTTCCATTTAGCTCATTGGTATAAAAAAACATCTAAATATTAATTTATTTCAGTCTTTAAATCTACGTGTTGTTTAAAGTGTTAAACTTAAATAAATAATCTACTTAAGTTTTACATTAAAATTAGACCAAGACTAAAACCATCCAAAAATTTTGCAAAATGCAATTAAAATTTTCGACTCGGCGGAATTTTGCATCATAAAACCAAATATTAAGTTATCAAAACAAAAGTTCCTCGTAAAATGCTCGCATTTAAACAAGAATAATATAGGTAGTTTGCCTAGTCTGCTATAAGCCTTAAAGTACTCCGAGAATACTAGCGAATGGCTTAATCAGTTTAAAGTGGGAAGATAGATGCATCTGAGTTGAATCGAGAACACTCAAACCCCTTATTAAGTGGTCTTAGATACAGTCGAAGGGTAGTAATAATTGTTGTTAACCCGCTCGCGGCTTCGCCCGTTTTATTCCCATGTTTTCTTACTTTTAAAATCTTCCCTGGGCTACTCCGACTATTTTAAAACAAAAAACTGGAGATCTTATTTATTAATTAAGTATGATTTTTTACATATAATATAATTAATAGCCGTATTATTATCGGGCTGAATTATAAGACATAAAATTTATAAGTGAAAGTTAGCAGTATGTACACTTGGGCGATATTTACATACTTGAGATCATCTCGTTGGTAGAGTAGCTAGATATTGCTGTGCTAGTTCTGAACCATCAGTTCTCCATTAGGAATCGCTAAACGGGAATGCATGAACGTACGGAGAGCATCAACGTTCTATTAAACTCCATCAATTGAGATGACAGCTTATAACCTTGATGTGTGCCATCCTATTGCAACCAAATTGACTGATAAGCAAATCAAATAAATTTACCCTAAACCTAATGTTTGGTTTTATTGCGGAAACCACTAGTTAGACGGGACGTAATATGGGTTGTTATCATCTCAGCCATTGGACGTCCATTGCTTGTCAAAAGCCTCCTTATATGACTTCCAGTCATTACGGTCGCTGGCTGCCTGCATCCGCCTTCACCAAATCATCTGTCCACCTTGTTGGTGGACGTCCAACGCTGCGTTTTCCGATCCGTGGCCTCCACTCGAAAACTTCTCGGCCCCATGGGTTGTTATAACGATGATGAATCGCTAAACGGGTATTAGCATGCGGAAAGCAGTCCTACGTATTGAACACCATCAATCGGAATGACAGCTTATAATCGTGCCAACAGTCGTACAATCAACAATCACTTTATTACTTCACCTTTAACACAACGCAATACGATACAAAAGATGACAAAACTCGGCTACCATCGTGACTGGGCGATTTAGTTCGTTGGAAAGTTATTACTAGCGTGTTTATACAAATACGTGGGTGCTTGCATAAAGCCAAGGATACATTAGGAGACGAATTGAGCAACATGATGCGAAACATGTTCCCGAACCCGTAGTATGTATCGAGATAAATGACGCGGAACATTGTGTAGGTCAGTGTTAATTGAAATGTCCCCGAGGAGGTTGTGTCTATTATCAATTAAAATGTATGATGCGTACGCGACTACACTCGGCAACAAATGGCGCGATAATACCGCGAGATATGTACGCCCGCTCTCGAAATGTCCCGCGTCACAATAAATGTTGCGGGACACAGTGTTTCGCGTCTTGTTGCGTAACAATTTGTCCCCTAGTGTATCCGTAGCTTTACGATTGCCATTAGGAACTAGTATCTATGCGTACTTAGGTATTTTGTATAAGTAGGTATGTAAGTAAAGGTGTGCATTTTGATCGGAGTGCATTAAACTCGATGATTCACGGTAGGTATTTAGTCGGTTATGTGAGCTTGTCTTATTTGCATTCGGTTTTAGCTGAATACTCAATTAAGTCGGTAGATAAACAAATAAAATAAACACATGATATGCAAATTATTTTATCAATGACATTATTTTATACCTAAGGTATATTTACTCTTTTTTTGATTATATCAATATTATCGAACTTTTGGAAAACCGTATTTTATTTCGTCAATAACGGTTCGTATAATTATTATGAACTTGACGAAACTTTTGTAGGTATTTTGTATTCCAAACCGTTGATCAATTCGATACAATTTACTTTCTTGCACATCAAACCTATAAACCTAAAAAAAAAATTAATAATTTTCTAAATATTCGATTATTAGATATTAATTAATATGATTTTGTTGAAATTTTCCCAAAATAATGAAGCTGAAGAGTTAAATTAAATTGTTTGTTTGTTGTAACTTAAATAAAATAAATTAACCAAAGTAGGTAAGTACCTAAATATTTTATGTTTTAAATTATTATATAAGATGGTTTTGATACATAAACCATGTAAGATAAAATATAACTTTCATGTGAACCTCAAAATATTTTTGCCAATATTACTAATAAACATTATTTCCTGCTTTGGACCAGTTTAACTATCTTCCTCTCACTAAGGTGATTGTTGGATCATCTGTCCTTTTCTAGCTCGAAAGGACATTGATCACCGTTTCTTGTATCAACAAGGCCGACCATGGCATTTCGCTTTCAAGGCCACTCAAGCTAAATATTTATGACAATACAACAAGAAGCCAGACTATAGAGGTGGAATAACAAAGAGCAAGAGAGAAAAAAGAAAGTTGACAGGACCGGATAGACTACTCATTCTTTCTAGAATCAAACAAGAGTCATCATTATCATAACAACCCATATTTTCATACTTACTAGTGGGCACAACTGTCCTCAAAGAGACGATTGGAAGTCTTAGATAATAAATATATATTTAGAACTGTTTGTTTTTCGATTTCGGTCTTGTGTGCAGTTTAATCTCTGATGTAGATTTCTTTAAACATGGCTAGTATATTTTAAATAAACTCTATTTGATGAAAACAAATTTTCCTCCAGTATGCAAGAATGTAGCGAACCTAGTTTTCAGGATAAAATATTCTTCATGTCACCTATATTCAAATTAGGACGAGCAAATAGCTTCGTCTCTTCAACATTGTAGCCAAAGCTCCATCAAGATGCCTTCCAGTTTGGGTTTCGCAAACTTGGAACTATACCAAATGCTTGGACTTTTATCGATAATTTTTAGAGAATGATTTTGTTTTCAAAATGTTCGTGATCAAACTTCGCAGTTTTCCCAGCATTGCAATGGATTTTGCCGCGATAAAAAGTATGTAGCGTATTCATTATTCTCAGGTTTTGCCTAAGGTCATATTAGATAGGATTTTTTTTAGAATATTATTTATTAACTATGGTTACAAAGTGCCTAATACTTACAACCTAAATTTTAAATGTGGTGTGAAGTAGGTACGTAAGTAATATATGGCTTCTGGAAAATCTATAAAAACGCCAATAGATCGCAAAAAAGTGATTGTTAGCCCGCTTGCAACGAACGCTAAATAGGTCAACTAAATATGCATAGAAAGGCTTGTGGTGAAGATGCTAAATATTGTCTTAGTTTAATGTAGACATAGCGAAGCTGAAATTTCAAATGCTTATGGGTTAATCTTACTAAATTAATTATTATTTTCATAGCTTCCTAGATTTCGTTTATTTTGTTTTTAATATTCTCAGAAATATTATTAACAGAGTATTATTTAGTCTATGTCAACCTCCTTTTTAAGGGCATTTAGGCTTGACACGAGCCTGATTTTTTAATGTGTAAATTGCGATGTGCGCGCTCTTTTAAAATAAGAATATTGAATTTGTCATTCCAATTTTAAATTGTACCGTTTAGTGTAAAGATGTTCAACATAGATCTCCTTGGATTTTCCAGGACGAGGAAATATCTCAGAGTTTTATTAAAATGCAAATAATATAACCATCAAAAGAACGTTAAATTCTCCAGCATTTCAGTATGCTAGGAAAGTTAATTGCGTTGCATTTCTAGGTAATAATAATTTGCGCTAGATACCTTATTTATGAAGAACTTTTCTCAACATTCCTGTATATTGTCACGGAATTGCTCCAGTGGGTATTTGTTATATGCGTAGCTTCTTATTAAATTTCGTACCAAAACATCACACGTAGAATTTTCTAAGCGTAGTTGATGAATGCTTTCACCGCAGGTTCGGTTCCCCGGGGGACCTGGCGCGCCTGTAACCGCGGGCGCCGGAAACCAATTTGTCGACTCATAGAGCCTCGTTTACTGAACCTTAGGTACTTTCTGACCAGTGCATCAGTTCCTATTACTATTTTATTTCTATAGGCACAGCCAACATAAAACATACGAGTAACAAAAAAATATATAATTTCTATTACTTAGTTTCTATTTATGCAAAATAAGTTAGTTCGGTGTACATATTACCATCTTCTGGTATACCAATTCCTCATCTACCTATATCTGGTGCTTGTTAAAATAGTACAGTATTACAGTATGCATAGCATCAGTACAGTACGCATAGCGTCAGTACGTACTGTTATTGAAGTAATGATGTTGAAGTTAGACAAACCATTATGTAGTCTGCAAACTACAGCACAGATAGAAAAAGCCCGCAGTAAACGAGGCTTTACCGAACGATTCTCTTGTCTTGTTCCGCTCACTGATTGGCAAAGTTCGATTGAATGTTACTGCGTTCTTTGATACAATATTTATTCGAAGCATCGCTTTCCGTTGCCCGTAAATATTTCCTTTCTTATCATCATTCAGGTTTACTGTCGCTCATGAAAGAACTGCTGAGGTTTGAGATTTATGTCCATGTCAATTTGCGGAATGAAGATGGTTTGTTCTCGAAATTCCCGAAGTTTTGTGTTGATATTCACTGATTGATGGTTTTGTTGAGATATTACTTGGCGGGTTTTGTTAATAGCTGTGAAGTTTTGTAGAATAAGACATTCTACGTAGTGTCAAGGAATTGGTTAACTTGATTTTTAGTTGTGGGATTATCATAGTGGGGAGTTAACATTGATAACTACTCCTTAATTTTAACACTATCTGTGCCCATGACTCACACTAGCATCAACGGCACGGTGTGGTGAGCTTGGGCATTGAACGAGTTAGTAATATAAATACACGATTGGAGTCAGTTAATTAACTTTGAAGTTAGAAACATAAAGATCTACAAAAGATAATTTAGGTACCATGGTTCATTAATAAATGAGGATTCGGGTTTTCTGCGTGGGCGTTACAAGTATTTTAGGGAAATCTCGTGAGGTTTAAAGTAACGAAGTCGGAACGTTGGCGAATTCAAAAATAACCTTTTTGTGAAAGCATATTTCAAAATATATCTTTTTATCATTTTATTTTTGGCACAAGATTTAATTGGGCTTTTCTGGTGAGGTTGACGTCTATATTAAAAGTAAGAAAATACATATTTCCGCGAGAAATTCTATTATAACACGGACACAGTCACGGGATGGGCAGCTAGTTATAGATAGAAGGCAAAGCAGATCTCTGAAGATGCCTGGACTGGTTTAAAGGGCTGTGCACAAACCCATGTGTAATCGTCACTTCCATATTTATGAAGAAGCAAGTTCTGTCGCATTCCTAGAGTCAGAACTGCCTTCAAGGATTCTACCGGCTTTAACTGAGATTTATACACTTTTATTTAAAATATTGGTATAGTGATAATGTGCGGTTTTTATAATAATTGATATCTCTAGGGAATTCGGAAAAGCAATTTCTCATTTTCCAGTTCTCAGTCAACAAAACTAGACGCACAACAGACCAAAGGGAAACTTTATAGTTAATAATGTGTCATATTATAAGGCTTTGGCTTTTACATAACACTGTATAAAGAAAAAAAGTCAGGCAACAAAGACTTAATAATACAACATAGGTAAAACAAATAAAAAAAATCTAAACTTTTCATTTGTACTTCAAAACCAAAACCAAAACCAGATTTTAATCAAACGTAACAATATTTTGGTTTTTTAGTACCAAACATGATATTTACCGCGGGAAGATCTATTTATTATAACATGCACAAAGCCGTGGAAGTTAAGCCGATGAATAGATTTTCCTGGACAAATAACACAATCACAAATAGCCACGTGATACGATTGATGGAGTCAGTTACGTTACGACGCGTTATATATTATAATATGTTTCTAAAACCTCTTATAACAAATTCTGATATTTTTTTCGCAAATTGTTAGTCTTGATTGTTACTCTCTTAGGTACTCATCTTCCAATACTTTAACAATTACTAGATACTGCGTTACATAATGGAGTCATACAATTTAAAACATTTTATTCTATTATAACGTCTATAATCACTGTGAACATAGTTCATCAGTCTTTAAAACCAGTTGGTATTATTACAAAAAAATCCTGTCCTACTGGTCATGCAAAAAAATGAGAAATGAGGAGATACGTAGAAGAACACGGGTCACCGACATAGCCCAGCGGATTAGCTCTTTGAAGTGGCAATGGGCGGGCCATAGAACAGATGGCCGATGGGGCCGAAAGGTTCTTGAGTGGAGACCACGGATCGGCAAGCGCAGCGTCGGACGTCCACCAACAAGATGGACAGATGATCTGGTGAAAGCGGTTGGCTCGCGGTGGATGCAGGCCGCGTCCGACCGCAATAAATGGAAGTCATTAAGGGAGGCCTATGTCCAGCAGTGGGCGTCCAACGGCTGACATGATGATGATGATGATGACTGGTCATGCAAAAACAGAGCAGTTTAACTCTATGTGAATGATGTTAGTTTAATCGTTCGTACAACTTAAAAGGAGATCGGATATTAATGTGTATAGGGATAGATGGCGGTTCGCTTTGATAAATATGCTTGTTTAATTGGAATGTTTATAAGGTATTCTTGGATATATTTGTGTCTGACCAGTATGTTGCTAGTGTTGACCTTATGAATTGGCTCAGGGTTGCGGAATACGCTAAGAAAGGAGGAAATCGTTTCAGTCACTTAGTAGTGTTCAGTCAGTTGTCGATTTGGTCATAATTTACGATTTAGAAACCGGTATGTACTGAGGCCTTTGAAAAAGTTTGAAGGACATGTCACATTCGATAACCCGCACGTCTTGGCCAGTGAGGTGAAATAAGGCAGAATCTCTCTATCTCTCTCTTCACGAGAGATGTTCTATGTCCCAGCAGTGGAAACGTTTACATAAAGGGTTTTTTCGTTTTTATTTAAATTACACACTATCGCTTTTATAATAAATGGGTTATTATGGGTGTTATTATATGTATAGTAAAAATATCTATCTATGTATGTATATTATATTAAGTACCTATATCAGAAATTTAGCACCCGTAACACAAGCTTCGAGCTTACCACGGGGCTAGATGTCGATGTGTAAATTATCCAGCTATATTTATGTATTATTTATTTATTATGATGATCTTCTACATACCTAGCCATTTTGTGCTAAACGTAACGATTAACACATAACCTAATTAAACCCTACAGAGATCGGTCTAGATAAGCCTAAATTATCTGAACTTTCGTAATTCTACAAGCCCTTTATGAATTCAGAACAATTAAGGCAACATTAATATATACGAGAACACTGTTCTAGTTTCCAATTCTATTAAACTTTCAATATTCTAATATACATAATATGCCGTATCGTAAATTATATTTTTATCAGGTATTGAAAACATATTTCGTGTAAAAGATAATGTATTTTCTAGCGGTAAAATATTGCTAATGTTCTTCCATGTGAAGTCACTTAGGGTAGGGCGGGGCTAGTTGAGCAATTTTTCACTTGAGACGATATAACTCTTCAACTATAAGTCTCAATGTGTATTTACGCATCCTAATGGATAAGTAATATATCCTTTCGCAAAAGTGTCATAGTAATTTACTTTATATAAGTAGGATTTAAGAGCTATAGCGGTTTAAATGCAAAATGTCATGCATGCTCAACTTACCCCATAGGTGGGGTAAGTTGAGCAAGGGTATGGGGTAAGTTGAGCAGTTAGAAAGTCTAGCCAAACCATGGGTTAACTGTTAAATAGAAATGAAATACTAAAAGTCTTTTAGCGACAAAACTTAAGCTAATTTTCTTTGAATAATCAACTGGAAATAGAATTAACATAACATCAACGTATCTTAAAATTAATTTTAGGATTAGATTCAGTTTTTCTGTTATATTAATAAGATCTTACTAAATCTAGAACTTATCACTTATTAATCATCGTTATCACTGTTGAAATTCATACAAAAGAAAGTAAGTCGAGCACCTGGCATACATTTTGTATGTGCCTATACAGCAGTTGAGCAACTTAGCTCAACTAACCCCTACCCCTAAATTTCAAATCAAAAGCGAGATTCTGAAAAAACGGTAAGAATTGTACACAGAAACCTTATGTATATCAAAAGTACAGTAAATTTATAAAAGATTAACACTTATCCGGTTGAAAACGGATATCATTTGACTAATACAGACGAAAACTTGCGGTGAACGAATTTTTTACTTTTTGGTATCAAAATAAACAATGTGCGCGTACGCTTCACTCGCTTGCCGAGCCACCACCAGTGGTTGCGCAATGAGTACCCCTCCCACGACCCCTTCTTTCCGCCATAGGATGCCCACGCGTGCGGTGAATAGTTTTCGAGATATTGCGATTGCCCAACTTGCCCCTATGCTCAACTAGCCCCGCTCTACTACTTAGTTCGTTTTATAACTATATTCTCACGATTAACAAATAACCCCTGCGGAAATATTTTCGTTAAACTAATTATGGTTTTGTTCTTTACTAATGAATTATCATATCTTTTAGGACAGGTTACTACATTTGTTATTCCTAAAGATGTTAAAATGTGTGGTATTATAATGCTGTATGAAGAATGACCGCAGAGAAACTAAGGGCGCCAAACTCTGGTCGAGCGTTTAGAATTCTCCCTGTCATCGCCAAACCATATATCACGTTTTACGCGGTTTCTAACAAACTAACCGAGCAATTTTCATTAAAACTTGACTCACTTGTTTCGAAATTAGTACAATGTCTGTAATACAAAGTGGTTTGAGCACTTGAGAACTTAATTAAAAGACCCTTCAGAGATATGCTTCGGTCCGGCGGTGCTCAGAAAGTACGTAAGTTTTATGTGACCTCATATATTATTCTTGAGACGTTTTGCTGTTCAAGAATTTGGCTTTGTCCGACTTTGGCATTAAGCATTATAATTTTATTCCAGGCTCCGACGTAATTAAAATATTTCGTCACATTTCTTTCTCATTCTCTGAGGTTCGTTGGGTTTTACTAAATTATGTTAAACTACCAAGTTACTGAGGCATCGTCAATTAGAAAATCACTCCATTATCAAATTATCTTCAAATTTCACGTTCAGCTACATTTCAGTTTATGAGAAATTTAGCGCAAATTAAATGAGAGTAACTTGTAACGTTTTCCGTGGAAACAGGGTGACGTTTCTGAGATGTCTCGAATAATATTCCCTACGTCTCCCCAATGGCGCTTCTCAGCCGCCTGAGATGAAAAGGTCATCATCTCAGGCGTTACACCTCGCTTAACTTACACTCCAGATTTCATACTCTGATTTACTTGAAGGGCTTTGTAACGTTTTTGCAGCGTTCTTTCATCTTTGTATATGTGAAAGTTGCAATGACATAAACCTTGACACGTGGGTTATTTGGCTAAACAAAAGCGCTAAGTTAAATGATAATAATAAAATTATTTTTATTATAATTATCTTAATGAAAATATCACGTTTTCTAGTGCGCCATGACTCAATCACAATTTTCATATTATGTTTTAAAATGGTTAATTGTTGGTTTACTTATTTTAATACTCTATGCTTGGCGTATGTTACAATGTGTTGTTTATAATTTATATTAATATCATTTGCTTTATTTTATCAATATCTTTTACAATTGATAATGTTACCTAATTTTGATGAATAGCACACCATATTCTATGTCAAATATAAAAAATACTAGTGAAAGAATTACTTCGATACATCAATTAGTTTCCGATTTAGAAGTAAAACAAGTTGTAACCGTACGACGCGAGCCGCCGGTTACGGTGTGACGTCATAGTGCAGCACGATCAGTCTGGTTCACTCAGTCCGCTTGCATTCGCTTGTTATTGTGACGTAACTATAATAGTTAGAAATATGCTGTCGCGACATTTTTTGTAGATATTAATGTGTTCTACAAAATTGTAGTACATTGTATATTTCTAAAATGAATACTTTTCGCAGCGCATGCGATATAAGATTTTTTTTTTACATCTTGGGTGACATATTTGGGTTTTCCGTGCGGATCCCTACTTTTTTTGAAAATGTAATATAGCTTATAACCTTCCTCGATAAATGGACTATCCAACACTGAAAGAATTTTTGAAATCGGACCAGCGGTTTCTGAGATTAGCGCGTTCAAACAAACAATGAAACTCGTCAGCTTTATAATATTAGTATAGATAGTATAGATAAGTATAAGTATAGAAGCGCATAAACAAGTTTTAAATCAAAATAAACGGCCTCACGCATATTGTAAGTAAAATAAATACAAATAAAAGTGGCCAAGTGCGAGTCGGACTCGCCCATGCAGGCTTCCGCAGCAATTGTTTATATGAAATAGTTTATGACGTACTATAAAAAAAACTACTTCATTAGTTAGTTTTTATGGTTATGTACAATATATATTTTTCTAGATTTATCATCTTCTTATTTTAGAAACTAGAGGGGGGGGGGGGGGGGGCACTCTGTTTTGCACTTTGGAAGAGTCTCACGTGTAAACTACTGAGTTTAAAATTAAATGGTTTTAGAAATATTGTTATGATTTTTAAAGACCTATTCATAGATAACCCGTCGTATGGGTCCGATTAAAAAAAAGTTTTTAAGTTTCAGTCCTATGTATGGGGACCCCCAAATGTAATTTTTTTTAAAATTTTTGGCCACTTTTATTTGTATTCATTTTACTTACAATATGCGTGAGGCCGTTTATTTTGATTTAAAACTTGTTTATGCGCTTCTATACTTATACCTATCTATACTAATATTATAAAGCTGACGAGTTTCATTGTTTGTTTGAACGCGCTAATCTCAGAAACCGCTGGTCCAATTTTAAAAATTCTTTCAGTGTTGGATAGTCCATTTATCGAGGAAGGTTATAAGCTATATTATATTTTCAAAAAAAGTAGGGATCTGCACGGAAAACCCAAATATGTCACCCAAGATGTAAAAAAAAAATCTTATATCGCATGCGCTGTGAAAAGTATTCATTTTAGAAATATACAATGTACTACAATTTTGTAGAACACATTAATATCTACAAAAAATGTCGCGACAGCATATTTCTAACTATTATAGTTACGTCACAATAACAAGCGAATACAAGCGGACTGAGTGAACCAGACTGATCGTGCTGCACTATGACGTCACAAGCGCTCATGTGACTGTTAGCGAGACTCGATATTTTTCGAAACTTTGAATGCCTATAAAATCAAAACTACTAGGTACTTTTTAACTAAACAAAAACTAGTGTATTTGTATACACGCAGGCTTTACTGATACAACATTTCAAGCGATTTGGCATACCTAGTAACATTACTTATTCCTTGAAATGTATACATTTTGTACTTAACCACACTAGGTGTATCTTGTGTTTTTTTTCTAAATTCATTTTTCGCCATTCGTACACATACATGCTGTTAGAGATTCAGTGTCCGAACAGGATTAAGGCTACATGGATGAACGTATCTACAAACCAACGGATTAAGGGCAACTGTCCATCAAATCGGAGCCAACTAGAGAATAACGGATTAAACATGGTGCCCAGCGAGCCAATTCTGTTGGTGAAAATATTCACGTCACTCTTTGATTCGGTTGAAATATATCAGACTAGTTTTGCTTTGGCAGGTTAAAATCCCACTAATAAACTACGCTATGTACAGGTTTAAAAAAATCTTATGTATAAAAACTCTTAGCGTGCTTTGGAATTTATTATCTATGTTACAATAGTGCTAGGATCGTGGATTCAATTACAGAATCAAATGATGCGTGAACTCTTATTAACACGTCAAATGTCACTCTCCCACAGTAATTACTGTTTTGTAGTACCTACACTTGTAGGCACGAGTGAGTACTTACTAGTAACTACTTAACTACGTATAAACTTGGGAGCTTGAAATACTGAGGTTTAGAATTTATCATGATTTAATGATGAGGTGATAGAAGGGATTCTCATTGAACAATTGTCTATAGTTGTAACGAAATTATGAAGTACTCATTAAAACAAACATTGTTTATTTTAATTTTATTTGTGATACAACTTGTCATTTTTATCAAATTGATTGACATTATTTAATTACTTGACTAGATTAGTAATTGACACGTTTATCTAAAATATTTAAATTCGCAATTGACGTAATTTATTTTTTATTAAAAAATGACTATTATAATACTGGTTCTTAGGTAGACATGTGATTATCACTTAGTACATCTAATCAGCTACAACCCACAAAGTCTATGAACCCAAGAAACGACTATGCGTTTTGTTAGGTTCATAAACTTTGTAGAACATTCGGTACTCAAGACGTACTTATACGAAACAATGCATAAGTTACGCAACGGTTCCTACGTGCGGTAGCTCTTTTTAATTGACGGGGAAAGTTGAAAGCTGGCCCATGATATACTCGCCTCAAGATGGGGTCTCAATACCTATGGTCTTCCTACTGTTTCGCCATCGTTGAATATTGCGAAATAGTTCAGCGCTATAATAAACGTGTAATAATGTGCCGTGTGATGTAAGAATATCATCCCACCTCTTCCTGTGGGTGTCGTCAAACTTAAACTAGTAACAGTAATAACTAGTAAAGGAATTTATACAAATTTTTTATAGCGTGTTTCTGTGTAATACATTAGACCCGCCCGCGGCTTCACCTGCTTTATTCCCATGTTATCTCACATTTAAATCTTCCCTAGGCTAATATGACTATTTTAAAAACACACACAAAAAAACACCTAAATCAGCTCAACCGTTCTTGATTTGTAAAACAAAAAAATGAAAAGTGAAAAGTGGCATTGATTTATTTATTTAGATAATATAGATTCTATAATAAGCGGAGTAAGAAATAAAATCAGTTGAAATCTATTTTTCTGGAATAAACCAATTAGATACAATAATTACGAAACCACTAACAAACTTACGTAAAATACTACGATTAACTATAAATTTCACAGTCACCATAGATAACAACAAAGCCATAGAGAAATGCATTGCTAAAAATGAATTACTGTAATAATTTATAGGAACAGTACCATTTCCGGTTTCATAACAGATTTACGATTTTCTATAGTTCCCACTGTCAGCTGTCAGGTAGCTAAACTGCTCTTGGTGTGAACCATATTGTCATTGTGTTAATATTAAGTATTGTTATGAACCGTTAAAATGAATTGATCTATCATGACTGCTATGCGATTGAATTTCGCTCTATCTACAGTTGGCCGCTAATTTTGGGTTTTAATGTTTCCTTTTATATTAATTCTCTTAGATTAGGTAACTATATTTTTTACATTTGTGTCAGTAAAAGTTATAGAAATGTGGTTCTGGTTAAGGAATGGATTTGTCATAAGAATAAAATTGATTAAATTACTTTATGTATGTAAGTCAGAAATATACAGATTAATATGGGAGCAGATTAATCTGAGAGTGATTTTATAATAGAGCATACATTAATGTTATAATACTTTACATAACACATAATTGCTTTAGCTCACAGTTACTTCATAATGACACTCTGTACGCTTTTACATTAATTTATAGTGTCAGCGCGTTTTATGAGTATGTAATTGAAATCTCAACTATGATACAAATTGACGTGTCAAACACAGCACCGCAGAGCCGATGACAAAGAGGCTGATTGGGCCCGGTTTGAAGTGCTGAATCGCAACAAATTTACCTATAGCTTTGGAGTAAAACGTTAAATACTCACATCATCCAGTTTTATCTTAGAACCGTTGCCGACAGTATTGTGACAGTATCGCTTTTGCATCGCGACTGAGTTGACAGAGCGACTGAGTAGGCACGCAGCAATCGCATTGCGAATCTAATTAAGAATACGTGCAACAGCATCGCTACTCAAAGTCGCCGTGGTCGAGAGCTCTTTATAGCTTTGTAGCGCGACTTTGCTCTTATAATTTTCCCTCGGTGAAAACCTTTGTGTTCTATTTTTCAGCATCGCTGTTTTATTGTTTTAGTATAAAATTATGACACACATTAAGAAGCTTTCGTGTGTTGACATTTCTAACAAATACAATTCTAACATGGTACACAATTTTGTTTTCAATGATAATATTTATAAAATGTGTAACAGAAATGTGGCTAAAAATCCGTGGTCCAACTTCATTATTTGATAATCCATTAGTATAGGCATCTAAGCATGAACCAATGGTAACTATCATAAGTAACAACTAATCTTTCATCAAAAAGTCTTTAATGATATAAAAATCATCCGATTGGCTTCCATACTTCCGTCGTCGCCTACATTAACTTTAATAACCATCACTAAACCAATTTTCACGTACGAATTAACAAATGGGAGTTTAATTATTGCTCTTTCAACGGAAAATGATTTAGTTTATAACTCAGTTTACTTCAAATATTATGTCTTTGAAATATCACGCGTTCGTTCTGCCATGTCGATATAGTTTGATATATGAAATAAACTATATATAATTTCGGAACGGTGGATAATTATAAGGAATAATCGAAATATAATTTATTTATCGTAATACAAGGACAACTTAAGAATTAAAAAAAAAGTATGTATTAAAGGGGAACATTATATATGTATAATGCCACCCATATAGATTGGAACCTTACTTTTTAAATCTAAATTGAAGAGCCCTTATTCAAATATTTCGAACAACGTTCATAAATACGCTTTAAACAGCTCATCGGTATATGGCCAGTTTCAGTTTAAATGGATTTCTGTAGTTCAGTGTACTCAACGATGTAAGCAGGATATTTATGCATGAAATTCGGCATATTTATATATTTTATCGAAGGAATATTGCAAAGTATAATTTTTTGTACGAAACTTTTCCCCGCGGCTTTTTCTATTTAAATATAATTTTAATTGGTCTTTTCGGGAGAATATTCCCATAGGTTTTATATTTATTTCATGGGCAGCGTATAAAAACTAAGATCCTTTTCCGTATTTCCTTTCTCAATTCGTGATTTTAAGTTGAGAACAAAAAAAAATATTCTGTCTGAGTAACTTAAAGTTTTGTTTTTTTTCAGAGACGGGGAGCACAGATAAGAGCAATGGTATGAAGGAACCGGGATCCCCAGAGGAATTGGTAAGTCACAAATATTATTTACACGTTTGAAGTCTATATTGTACTTTTTTGGAATATCTTTCTCAGAAAACCTACAATCGAGTACCTATTATATTTTTATATTATGCATTATGTACATTTGAATTATATCTTTTTTTAAAACCGCCTCAAAATTCGTTGGGTAGATTTTGTTATATAATTTTATACATTGTAGAAATAATGTTCATTATTCGATATAGGAAACATTTTAATCGCTGCTCTTTTAAACAACACGTGAGACCAGAAGCTAATTGAAAATTGATCTAACGTAAACATAACAAAATGGGTTAACTCTACTGGAAAAATACACTTACGTTACAAACTACAAATAAAAACATATAAATTACTAGATATCGGAGCTCTCAGATTCTCAGTTCTGTACATTTAAAGTTCATTACTTTGACTGTAGGTTGGTGCTTACTTGCAAAAGATTCGATACTTATTATCGTCATCTTACGTCACGTTACATCCTAAACGAAGCCAAAATAATCCATTTTCCTTTTCGGAATTGATTCGTATGCATTCTACAGCTTTTCAGCTTGTTTCAATACGCAACAGACTGGGTAAGCATTCAGCGTGTCACGAGATTTAGTCACATCAAAGTACCGGTATGCAGTATATCAAAGAGATTGCTGCGATAGTGTTCGCACGTGGACGATTTTCTTTATAAGTCTGGCTCTTGATACGAAGATACTCTTGATACGAAAGCGTAGAAGGTTGAGCTTTCGAGTATTCGACAGAAATTCGACAATACTCCACTCTGCTGAAGCTTATAAGGTTACACTGACAAAATTGAACTTGTTTAACTGAAATATGCAAGGGACACAATGGAAATGAATTTTAATTACGTTACGAGGCAACAGTGCTTACAGACTGCGGCTTCAACTAAAAGTACCAATTTGTTTCGGTGGCGAAAATTGCAACATTTCCATCCGTAAAGTTTCATGACAATCCGACCGTGCAGTGCTTCATTCGCAGTTCACGTTTATTTGAATTGAAAGGGTCATCAAAAAGTATATCTGCAAATTTTACAACAGATAGTTTTGCGATGTGGATTTCATTAAATTTTCTCGGAAATGAATAATTTTGTGACGAAAATTTTGTTTCACAACTGCAATATTGCGAGTCTATTTTGTTCGATAGTTTCTGGTCTATTCATGCACAAATAAAACTAAAACTACTCGTACCTAAGCCCGGAAAATTGCGAAAACGTTATAGTTCAATTCTGGGTTTTATAGAAAAGTCCATTGAATGGAATATTATACGTAAAGAAGTGTATTTTTTAGGTTCTGCCTTAAGAATAGAACACTCGTGTGTCTATTTTTCTAGTACGAGTATATCTGTTTATCACATTCTTTTTGTTTGTGATAATATAACATGTTCAACTTATATCACAGGCAGATGCGTATAACAAATTATTAACATTATTTATGTATACAATTTTTTACTTACACCTACACACACATGTGTGTCTATAGCGGGCGGGTACTAAACTTCATCAAGCTAAAATGGCTTGGAAGCTAAAATCGGAATAACATACCTTATGACCTAGAATATGATAAGGACTTGTTATTCCAGGTCAAAACTGTACCGAATCCATGCATTTGCGATCCCGAAATAGAATTGGCTCGAGGCAGACGTGTTGACAAACTGAGGGCGATAATTTCGTGGTTATTGTAGGCCCTTTGCACTACGGTCTCGTTACTCTGTGGATTCGGCCTCCGCAAATACATGACACAGGAAACCCGTTTTCTTTACACAGAGCCTTATTTTCTGGTACTTAAATGATGAACGTGCCTTTTGGCCTGACCTTTTCTCGGTAAAGTTACCATTAGGTATATTTAACACGCAAGTTTTTAGGCTGCGTTATGTTTTATGGGTGATAAGGTTCTACAAGAATTTCGGTGATAGTGAATACATAAGCAATAAGATTTATATAGATTATGTCAAAGTTACTACCTGGGATTATCTTGGAATCGTCATACGAGTATTTGTTTGAAATGTCTATCTCTATTTGCACACACGTTGCAAACAACTCGATTGTAAAACAAAACTCACTATCTGTGAACCAATTTGTTGTTTTACAAAACTCACTGGTTTTTTATCAATCAAATCTCTCTGAATATAAATTGATTCTACAAACGTCAATATTCTGATGTGCCTTGATCCCGCTGTTGAGAACCGTTCGCGACCGCGTCGCAGAGCGTAAACATAACTGTCTCTGACCCCGATCTACGTTGTCTATGTCACCTGGACACGGATACCCTACGACTTGATAGTTCGAGACTCGGCAATTAATGCTGAGTGCTTTTGTGGGATTGGGATTTTCCGGAATGTTCCAAGTTAGTCCCTGAGACCGCAATGACTCGTTCGTAGAAACGGTCGCGTGTTTGAAAATACAGTTGTTTGGACCTAATTACCTATCTAATTTAAGGTAATTTGTTTTTCCGCGAAGTTTCGGTAACTATTAATTCCTTAATGGTCGCTTGTGCCCTTTCTTTACGGGCATTTTGTGGGTTCTTTCTGATTTCAAATCAGTGGTTTTCGTGTTGTAATGCAGCTCTCGTGGTTTTTGAACTGATAACTGAAAATTTTTCTACTTTTTTTTGTAATCTATATTAAAATTTTATTTTGCGAGAAAATAATTTCTATATATTATTTAAATATAATTATAGAAAAATATACGTCTTGTAAATTAAACATTATGATTTAAATAGTTCAGCTGTGAGCTTAATCGTATCAAACTCACAGCTGAATTAGATTTTAGTGAGCTCAATATATTTGTACATTTACGATATCATTTTTCAATTTTAATTTTTTTTTAAGTTTTCACAACGTTCAAGACATAATTTAATGTTTGTGATTGTCATATCGTATCCAACTTAATTTCAGTAGATGAAAGCTCCCGGCAGTAATTTCATCTAATGAAATCCTGTTTCATGCGAACAGATTGCTGGTGCTAGGGTACTCGCATAACATTTTTAAGGTTAAGTGATACTGTTGAAAATACATTTATCGTGTCTTTTTTGAGAATTTTTTTTTTTGACTCTTCAAAAACAACAAATCTAAAAAGAACAATCACAGAAAGAAATGCTGTGCTGAAATAAATTCAATGCGTTATGTAAAATAGATATTTAACACAAATTAGGCGCTATTTAATAGCTTGAAAATATATCTCATCTGCCATTGAGGCAAACAATATTAGTTTTTAAAATAACCACGCGCCAATTCAATAATAACTAGCCTTCACAAAAGAAAAGTTATCAATTCGCAAGGAAATAGGCCAGGTCAACGCTTACTCAGCAGAAATATACTTAATGGTAATTATCGCCCCGGAATCACCCGCAAAGCTTCCCAAAGCCCACAGATAAGGAGATCTCCCAATCCCCAATGATTACGTAGACTAATTTCCCCCATTTATAAATCTGAGCTTGCAGTTCGTAAATTAGAAAATGCTTGTATCGCGTGAGGGATTTAATAAACATGCTCAATTTGGGCCAGGTCAGCTTCCAGACGGTAGCTGGACGGAATTAGGTTGGCTTTTGCCAAATACTTAAATATCCCCACTCACGCAATAATGTGGCACGCAACACTACTTTCTCATGGCGCTTTTGGCAATAATTGGAATTTGATTTTGGCTAAACAAATTTCCCATCATATTAATTTTACCCTGCAAATTGTGGTTTCATATATTTTCGATTAAAAAAATTGGTTTGACTGGAATGTTTATAACACATAACCAATTCATGGTCATTCATCTTTTTGTTGACTAATGGATTTATGCTGTTCTCGCCTTCCTGCTAAAAAAGAAGAGAATGTATATAGAATAATACAGGTTAATGATTAACCATTAAAATTAACAAGATTGTCATAGATTAATCAATTAAATGAAATACTAAAAGATAGTGTTAGTTGTTATTTGGCAAATTAGCTTTTTCCGTGGTCTCCACTCGAAAACTTTTCGGCCCCATCGGCCATCCGTTCTCCGAGCTCTATGGCCTGCCCATTGCCACTTCAAAGAGCTAATCCGCTGGGCTATGTCGGTGACCCGCGTGCTTCTACGTATCTCCTCACTCCGTATCTCCTCCTCGTAGTTATTTTATACTAGTCTTTAACTAGTATAAAATTACGTATTCCAGCCAGATAAAGTAACCTTACAAGTACACTTTATACGTACCCCAATAAAGAAAAAGCCCTCATTAGTACAAGCAACGCGACAAGCTCCATAAACACACTCGATTCAAAAGAATCAATAGGCTTTCCGCTCGTTTGCGATCATCAATCATACACGACCGGGCCCTTATAATGGTCGTAAAAAGTGATGTCACCAGTGTGTACATATTTATGAAGTAGCCAAGTGTTCTGCTATTGATGGTGCCTCCCATTCATCCGCGTTTTTGCACTATCCGACACGGCTCGGCACCATCGGAGCATTGCCATAGATTACGCCTTATTATTGCCTTATTTACGTTTCCACTGCTGGGACACAGGGACTTCACTCTTGACATGAGAGATTAGACCTTAATCAAAAATTGAAATTCAATACGCTGGCCAAGTGCGGGTTAGTGAATGATACATGCCCCTCGAACTTTTCGAAGTTCTCAGAACATGCCGGTTTCCTCACGATGATCTTCACCATAAACATAAATCATCGGAACAAGACAAGACAAACCGAAACAACTTGGGCTCACGTTGACGGTCAATTACTTTTCTCTTCAAGTTTACAAGAATATTTTATAAATGGCATTTTTAATGACATTAAATCAAAATCTTTCGTGGAGAAAAAAAACTAATTTCTTCTTTGAAAATCAATCCACTATTTTTGTGATTTCAGTTATCTAAGCGAAATCGTGTCGGTGAGTTGTAAAGGCGTTCATTGACGTTGCCTCCCATTCATCAGCCGATATAAAAACCTACCCTTAACAAGATTTTGTTCTATGACGTTAGGGAAACTGTCAGTTATGGGTGATGATGGAGCTGGTGAATTTCATCCCGTAATTGAGATGAATTGGACAAGGTTTATTCATGATAGTGACAAGATAGTGTTGCGAAAGTTTGAATGGCTGGCGAGATACATATGTATTAGTGTGTCCTACTTTCAGGTTAAATATGATTATTTTTGGTATGTGACCTATTTAGTGATATCTTAAAACTGTTTACATTCCGATTTTTTACTCATTTCATGCATTGATTATCTATATTAATAATTTCGTGCAGGGGTACGGTAGACTCGATTGAAACCTTATTTAAATAACGAAACATAAAAAAATATTGATTTTGAGTCGACAACATATGTCCGGAAAATTCGTATTATGGAGAATTTCGTTAAATTCCGACTGTAAAAAATCAATTGATAAACAAAGCGCTGTCGCCATTTTTGGTGTCAACAAGCACGTTCCGTTTCTTAGATACGCACATTGCGTTCGTCGCCCCAAAATGAATCCATCACAAAGAACTGAGACTATGTAAAACGAAACGTCTTGCCACCGGAAATGTGTTTAGTCATATTATGTGTTTTTTCTTTACCTGATATTGGCCGATTCAACCACAGAAAAATAATATTAGTCCTTTTTATGGATCGATGATATTGTTAAGGCTGCTGGTTCACGGTGGATGCAGGCTGCATCCACCTGGATATACCTGGAGGTCGTTAAGGGAAGGGAGGCCTATGTCCAGCAGAGGACGTCCAACGGCTGACATGATGATGACGAAGTATGTATTTTGTCCTTAAGTCAACATAAGGTATTAAATGATTATCCTTGAAACAGTTTAACTTATAAACTGATAGGTGTCTAGATGACATTTGTCAAAATGACAGCTGTCAAACTTTAAACTGCCACAACTCTGAAAAGGCTTGGCCTAGAGATGCCGTACTATTACAACATTTACATTGACAGCTGTCAAACTTTGAACTGCCATAACTCTGAAACGGCTTGGCCTAGAGATGCCGTACAAAGCTCAATCGACAGGTGTTAGAAAGAGCAACGTTTTCAATGACAGCTGTCAAACTTTAAACTGCCATAACTCTGAAACGGCTTGGCCTAGAGATACCCTACTAAGCTCAATCGACAGGTGTTAGAGAGAGCAACCTTTTCGATGACAGCTGTCAAACTTTAAACTGCCATAACTCTGAAACGGCTTGGCCTAGAGATCCCGTACAAAGCTCAATCGACAGGTGTTAGAGATAGCAACATTTTCAATGACAGCTGTCAAACTTTAAACTGCCATAACTCTGAACCGGCTTGGCCTAGAGATGCCGTACAAAACTCAATCGACAGGTGTTAGAGAGAGTAACATCTTCAATGACAGCTGTCAAACTTTAAACTGCCATAACTCTGAAACGGCTTGGCCTAGAGATGCCGTACAAAGCTCAATCGACAGGTGTTAGAGAGAGCAACATTTTCAATGATAGCTGTCAAACTTTAAACTGCCATAACTCTGAAACGGCTTGGCCTAGAGATGCCGTACAAAGCTCAATCGACAGGTGTTAGAGAGAGTAACATCTTCAATGACAGCTGTCAAACTTTGAACTGCCATAACTCTGAAACGGCTTGGCCTAGAGATGCCCTACGAAGCTCAATCGACAGGTGTTATAGAGAGTAACATCTTCAATGACAGCTGTCAAACTTTAAACTGCCATAACTCTGAAACGGTTTGGCCTAGAGATGCCCTACGAAGCTCAATCGACAGGTGTTAGAGAGAGCAACGTTTTCGATGACAGCTGTCAAACTTAAAACTGCCATAACTCTGAAACGGCTTGGCCTAGAGATGCCGTACAAAACTCAATCGACAGGTGTTAGAGAGAGCAACATCATAATTAAAACACGGTTCTTCAGTTTTTCTTTTTATCATTAATAAACCTATTTATTATTGTACAGTACAGCTACACTATTATTGATAATCATTGAATTCCATTATGTTGACTTATGTTAACATAAACATAGCTTAATTCTTTTGTCCTTGGAGAAGTCCCTGTGTCCCAGCTGTGGAAACGTAATAGTACCAGCTTGAGTTAGTACCTACTAATTAGCGGCTCATCCACTAACGTTCATTCCTTCCGACTTACCCCGTCGTACAAACTGTACAGAAAAGCGACGGGATAAAATAAAACACGACGGGAAGGGTCGCGCGCGACGCGAGGTTTTAATACCGTCATTCTTTCTCGCTCTTGCATATGTATCCACTGGCGTTCATTCCGTAAGGATTGTAGATTCCGGCAGTAATTAACGTTAGTGAATGGGCCGCTATTGATAGATGTATATATTTCCTTTATTTCAATAAGCAAATGCACCCGTTGTAAGTTCCCAAGTGTGGGATACTAGGACTGCTCAGACCTTCAAATTTCTTTCAAATCAACTTCGAAAAATAATGTAGGTAAGTATACTAATATACCTAATTACCTTTTATCTAACTGGACTTTTCAATTCCCGCGAGATGACCAACACAATACTATGAAAAATTGCAATGTGCCAATTCGCGGGAATCCATCTTTTGTTTTCCCGCGAGATGACGAATAACCCGCATTAAATGAAAGATTATCCGATTCTAGAAATAGCATATGTAAAAGCAATAATTATAATGAGGTCCTTACAAGCAATGCTCAATGAATTCAATCCTTTTGTCAAAGGAGTCGACAACATTATATCCGCAAAATTCAGATTATGGAGAATTTCATCAAATTTCACCCGAGCGTAGCCGGGTTTTCATCTAGTTATTTTGAATAACCATATTCTACTTACCTAAAATAAATTATAATTTATTGGTTGTTTGTTTTTCGCACTACGAATTGTATATAGATTAACTGAAGACTTCTAAGTTTTCTAAAATAGTTTGATGATTTAGGTAATACATATTTTAATTGACTAAAGACTAGGTAACTCGCCTCTGCTTTAATTTCACTTCACGCAGCTAAATTTCAGATAACGTTTTATGTAACCTAGTCAACATTAACAATTCACTAATAATGGCACATTTTAAATCATTGACATCTAATAAAATCATTGTTTAAGTTTATATATATATATAATATCCAAGCGACATCTATACAGGTGTCAAGCAGACTGACAGGGACTTTGACCGGCTCCCTGTCACCACCGGCTTCCCTTATAGCCCAAGACTCCCCAAAAAAACCTAAAATAAAACCTTTCTAAGAACAACAAAACGAAAACCCAAAGATACATAATTTATGTTTTTTCTTTGGAAGGATAACATGGCTGGGCAATGATGAGGGTTCCATTATCCAAAATTATTAGATAGCTCATTTATTTTGTTTGCGGCGTATTATAAGACCCTTGAAATTATTGCAGACGGTTTTGTGTTCAGCAATATTTGTTCTGACGAATGCCGCGGAACATAACTCATTCCGAGTGTTCGGGAAATTTCCAAGTGTCCGGTCTGTGTATTAATAGCTGTAAAGTAGGTACGTCATTAATCTCTAAATGGACATTCGATGGTACGAGAAATTAGCCGAAATAGTCGAGAAAATTATTTTTGAATCTTTGCATTGTGTCTTGTAAAGACGCGGTGGTTAATACATTTTCAACTGTATTATGGCATTTTATGGTACGTATAAAATATTAATTTATCTAAATACAAAACACAAATAAATGCTTACCAGAATGGTATTTGAATTGTTTACAAAAAATTACCTTGCACAAAAACATCAGGAAATTAGGGAAGGTCTTTGCCCTTCTGTGGACTAAAGCATAAAAAATAGAATAACATGTTTAGTGCAAATATGTAGTTAAATTAAGAAGAAGAACAACAGTAGTAATGTCTAACGTTAAGTCCACAGTCTGTATTCCTGAAAACCCAGACAGAAGCAAATAAAAGCATAAAACAGTGTTAAAATAATAAACCGAGCAACCACACTTGTCTTTGAACTTTTATATACACATTTAAGACGTATTAAAGTAACCATGCATCTGGCATTGCGCCGGGACTCGGGATGCCGACGACGCCGCACGCCGGTCGCAAGGTCGCGCTAATAGTTACAATTTACTGTGTTTACCCATCTGCGGTCTGCGGCAGACATAAACAAATCTCAGATCCAAGGATTACATTTTAACACGTATTGTGATTTGACCAACGTGTAAGGAGAGACGCTAGATGCAACGTTGTAATTATGCGACCCACATTGATACTGGAGAGTGTCTTGTTAGTTGAGGGACATGACACTCTCCTAATGCGATACTCATGTAAGTATGTATTTATTAGATAATTATTGATTAAATGAGATGGATTGAAAAAGAACGCTTACAATTGGTCTTGGAAAGTCTGTCACCTATTATTGAAATAGGTATTTCACCTGCTACATTAGGCAGCTTAAACTGAAATTTACTGCAGATCAGCTCAAAATTTAATATTAATCTCACTCTTAAAAACACGAAACAAATTAGAAGATTTACTGACACTGCCACACCTCACGTATACTTTATTAGTCGTGAATGGACATCAATAGCGTCAAGGAAGTCTACAGATTAGCTGCGGAAAATAAACTCTGAAAAAAGGGGAAATTATACGCAATGTTATTAAACCCACTTCGTTTCAAATTTAGAACGGTCCAGTCTTGATCCAAACGTGCGCGCGCGCGGCACGACAGTACAAATTATCGTTAATGTTGTGATATAATATTTTAATGTCACTGATAAGATGTTTGACGCTTTATTGAGGAAGTGACGAAATGTGCGTAGCATTGCGTGGATTAAATTTAGTTGTTGGTGATAATAAATGACGAAAATTAAAATACGTTATTGGATTTAAAAAGTGTTCATTACTTTTACTGTTTACCTTTTGCTAAGTATGCAAATATTTGTGAAGTGTTGCTCAATTTAAATTCAAATAAGTTAACAACACGAAAATAAATAGCGGTCTAATAAAGTTTAAAATTGGGAGTATATGCTCTTGAGCTGTATCGCGCTCCAAAGTCACTGGTTTACAAAATACGATGTCCGTTTGAAATGTTTACAAACATTTTCCACGATGCATTCGGACGCTCCAATTGAAACACAGAGTTAAACAACATTTTATTCAGAGTTTTCAGCAAAAAGTTTACATATATATTTTCATAATTACAAGTGACCCCTGAGGCATGATATGGAAATAATTGATCAAGCGTATATGTTTTAATTGGCTCACATAAATGTAAAATTTATAAATGTATCTGACATCAATTTTACGTTATTTTATTCTGAAAATTTATCATGGCATTATTAAAATTAAAACATTTTATATCATATTGAGTTGAAATATTTTTCAAAGTTAAATATTCCATTCATTTTATTGTAATTATTATGAATAAAGTTTTCGAATAGATTTTAATGTTGCCACGTTAATACGAGTACGAAAATTCCTATTTCGCCTGAGTTCGTTGACTTGTCAGACTTGCCACGTTAGGTTTTGTTGTGTGACATTTCGTTTTAGGTCCGTCTGGGCACAGTCTGATTTATTTCAGTAGCTCTGCAAGTGCACTGAGATTTCAAGATATCTTTGGCACTTAAACTTAAAAATAGAATTGTTCTTCCGCGTGAAGTTAAATAAAGTTAAGAGGTTTACTGTATTTCACTTTCAAAATTTTCGTGAGTTATACTATTCATTTTGTACAACGGCAATTACTCACGTATTTACATAGGAGTGATGAGAACCGCGCGCGCGACCTGAGAGGAGACGGGGCACGGCGGGACGCTCACTCCTCCTGATAAAGTCTGCTCTTGTTGTGGTCGAAACGTCGAGAGTTGTTTAACTCCTATGTAAATACGTGAGTAATTCCCGTTGTACAAAATGTTTACTGTATTGTTGTGTTAGCAACGAGCAAAGCTGCGAATAAAATTCTCAGACTTTACACGGGCAGCAGCGTCAGTCTGTATTTGTACCAACCTGCTGTGATCACCTGGTGATTATATCAAATCCCCGACAACCTATAATGGATTCTATTGGGTAATATGGGTTCTTATGATGATGATGTTACGAAGGAAACATATTTTTAAATAAATTTACGCAGATTTACCGTTGTGTTAAGAGATTTTATTACTTTACGGTAGCTTTTTAAAATTAGAATGGACTATAAAAACTGTCAAAACAAATATATTAAAGATAACAAATAGTCTCGTAGATAAACGTAAGTGGGAAGGTTATTTCAGCTAATTGCAGGCAAAAGCTAACCTCCAGCGACCCTCGTCAGCCACTCAACACCTGTCCCTACTGCCGAAGGGCCGATGGAAATTTGATATTTGCGTTTTAAAACACGTCAAAACATTTCCATGTCATGCCCACGTAACTCCCATACGAGTTGAAATAGAACCTCCGTGAAAATGTGTCGTTTATGTCCTAAACTTTTAAAGCTTCACAAACAGGGCTCTGTACATTTTAGCTTCCTATTTTAAATGTTTACAGTTTGCCGGACTGAAAGTGTTGGGAAATTATCATCCATTAACAGATCACGTGTAGAGTGAAATCAACATCTGTCTTTGTCGCACATTATTGCTGATTGAAATCAGATACCCGATACGCCCACTCCACACGGAATGCATTCTATCATTGAGTTCTACAGTTGTTCGTACATATCCAAAACAAATAAAACAAAACAGTGACACAGTGTAAACTCTCCGTGAACAATGGAGCTTGGTAAATTCAACAACGGACTGAGGTGGCTAGCCATCACACATGTAAGCACGCCCCTTGCCCAAACCGAAGACAAACAAGTGCACGATGATTACACGGTGACTTATCCAGACAGCGAGTCAGAAATCGATGACGTCAAAAAAGAGTTTGATATAAATCGATGTTATATCAACCCTCTTTTTATCCCGGCGAGTGAAGTTAGAGAGATAAGTGATTTTGCTGGAGAGCTAATGAAGAGTGACGTCGAAAAGTTTGGGGATTATAAGTTTTGTGAGGCAGTTAACGACTTCGATATAGAGCTGGAGGCGGGGGAGGCGGTGCCTATAGTGTATCTGTCGACGAGTCGCGCCGCAAAGTTGCAGCGGGCTCTGCGACTAGGCGGATACAAAAAGGTATAACATTGTTATTTAATAGGTTATTTTATACAATTGCTTGTTGCTTGAACACTTCTGAATGATGTAGAGATGAAAATATGATCTACATTTATTTAAATGTATATTATTATATCAACAACCATGTTTATATGGAATCCCTTATTAAGCTACAAACCTAATGCAAATTGCCATTAATTATTCTGATTAGAAAGTAGGTTTAGCAAGACGAAATCTCTAAACATGTTCCAGGCTTATGGTAACAAACGCTTTGTTATAACTCAAGCTCAATTAGAATTATTTAGGAACACTCTTGTTACATCATTTGTTTCGCAAGAGTTTTTATAAAATGATTTTTATTTGCATTAATGTTGTCTTAGGAAATAGTAAACGAATAATAAGAATTCAAATAATATCTTCCACATAAAGAGGCTGGGATAGAGCCAGATGTTCGTGAAAAATGCTTTTCTTTTCATTCGAGTCAAAGTCCTTGACAGCTAATTAGCATTTCTATTTCAACAATGCGCTTATTTTTCTATTTATAGAGGGAGAATTGGAATGTCATGAAATAATGAGAGCGTTTGTTGGTTGTTTAAATTGAGAAACAACAATTTGTTCGTATTTGATTTTGTTTATTTAGAAGTGCTTACTTCTCTCTTACAGAATAAGATACTTTAATGTGGCGGAGTTTTTAAGTATTCTATATATATGTATAGTAAAACCATTTCTAAAATGAACGCCCCTCTACCGAATTCTGTATTTTTTTTTCTGTGTATTCTGTTTTTCTGTATTTCCTCTCACACGTTGAAATCATCACGGTTTTGTGGAGGGGAGTTCATTTTTAGAATGGTTTTACTATACATATATGTTTTATACATATCATTTATTATGCGTAACCATATACTGGTTTTTCTTACATTTTCCACTCGGTACAACTTTTCTATTATTTGATATAATTTCTTATCAAAACGTTGACTGCTCATTAAATATATTGTTTCTAAACCATGTATAAAATTTCCCTCGTTGGTGTCAGAAACAGGTTGGAGATATTCTATTATCTCCCATGGAAATAACTTGCGGAATATTTCGTGGAAAATACTCCACAAGCAGTATCTCATTAACCCAGGAATAAAAGTTTACTTCATTACTGCATAATACTCACATGACAAGTTTCCGAAGTTGTGCCTCATGATCGTGTAGCCTGTGAGCCAACAGGCCCACAATTTACCTCATCTGATTGCTAAAAAAGTTTTGACTATGTTACCGAAGAAGCTGACGGCTTTACACTGTAACCACAGATTAATAATATTAAACAGTACTTGATACCGTTTACCTTAGTCCTTGATTTTTGTAAGATTGCCAGTAATTAATTGATAAGATAAGGTAATAATTCTTTATTACACACACCAATAAATAACAATATTTACATAAGAACTTAAAAACTTAAATAAAGTCTAAATTGTAGTTTATAATGTTTACAATCTATTAGGAACATACATCAAGTCATTTGCTTGGGTTTGTAATCTGTCTGTTGTATCACCTGCCAATAATTAATCATACTATGTTAATTACTAATGATAATTAATAATACCTTCAAGATATATAATTAGTTATGTTGACCTCCCGGTATACAAACAAAGTAGAAAGCGTTATATTGATTTCTCCAAGCGGAGGAGCTTAGCAAGAATTTCGTCTTTAGTCACTTTGGAAACACTTTGTATTTACCTACATTCTGTATTTATTTGTACATTTCAATAATTAAAAGCCGATTGTCTTAACCAATGAACAAAATGTTAATAGAGAAATATCTCACAAAAAAAAAAAATTTTATTGCGGCCAAATTTACAGAATACAGGTTTGTCATCCATCATATCCATCATGAACATAAAGGATTTCAATTTAGTTTACTGCTCAGCAGTTAACAGAAAACCTATCTACTTGGTATGCACTAGATTTACTTAGATTTGTATTGTATAGAAAGATTTTTGTTCTAAGATATTTTACTGCCAAGCTGCAACACACTTTTCCAGAAACATCATCTTACATATTACTTTGACTGTACAATCTAGACACAGAATACGCCTAGCAATCCTCCAGAATGGTTCGCGGGGTCCAATTAGGCGACAACCACGTTTTGCTGGTGACTCTTTGTTGCTGAGTGTCGTTGTTATGACAAAAATGCACTATTGTTCTCACCTGCATTGTCAGTCGTTTCAAATTCAAAATAAAATGCTGCAACTGTCGTCTTGTCCTTTTAATTACGCTTTGGTTTTCAAATAATAGTAAATGGGGACAGTGCAAAAAAGAAAATATTTATTGTGGGAATTAAGCACTAACATAAAGGTTTAACTTGATCATTTATCCTTATTTTTAAAACAAAATGATTCACCAATATACAAATATGGTCTCGTCCCGCTAAAACTAATAATTCTAAGATATTTCTAATGAGAAATTACTATGCTTATAATTTGAGGAAAGTTCTGTAGTTCATCGTATTTGGGTAGGAATTTCAAGTATTTTATGCAGACACTAAAGCATGCCTTCGTTCCTTTAATTAAAACTAGAGTTTACTCCAATTACACCAAGTTAAACACAAGATGAGGGACGAGTCTAGAATGCAACCTTCTCTGTTACATTGTTTTTATAAAAAAGTAACATTTTGGAATACTTAGATTAAGGATAAATAGGTACGATGTACTATACTTACAAAAAAAGCCGAAAAATTCTCGAGTGGAGATCACGAATCGAACAACGCAGCGTCGGACGTCCGAGGTATAAGTTGAATGTATAAGTTGGTAATATTAGCTGGTTTACGGTGGATGCCAGTTGCATCCGATCGAAGCAACTAAATATCATTAAGGGAGGCCGATGTTTAGCAGTGGATGTCCGCAGTTGAAATGATGATGATGACACGGCACAAAATACTTATGTTTATGGTTAAATTGAAAGTCCCCGCACGAAGCGGGTAAAATAGTTTTGTCTGAACATGTGCCAAGAGTCGACTCCGATTATGTCTGACTTCTGACAAGTCTCGTAAATTCAGATGGACAAGGAGACACTTCTCAGAAGATTTTTTATGTGTCAATGACCTGTTTTTGCTGTGGTTTTATTTAGATTTGTTACTGCGGAAAATATTATTTAAACGTTTTACAGTAGCTTTCTAAAAGATGATGATTATGTTAAATAATGCATGTGAAAATAGTGGTTCGAAAGTTATTTTAAGTTTTTGAAAATTTATGTTTAACATTTGTGTGTGGTTGTAATTTTATTTGTTTGATTTTGGAGAATGCCTTTAGATTCCTCAGGTCGTGGTTTTGAGCCCGTCATTTTAACCGACTTAAAATACCTAAAATAGACTATATTTTTTTCTAAGTTAAAAATGTTATGCTCCTGACCAGGACTGCTGACGTTGTATAAATTGTATAATATAGATATTTAAGGTATTTTCTATAAATTTTCAGAGTTAAAAATTACCAATCAAATCACATGAGTGTAAGCAGTTAAGAAATTATTATGGACCATAAATTGTACGTGTCTGAATTTCAATTTAAGTCAGTTTCGCATATGTACATTTTTAACAAGACAGTGACAGAGATTGGGTCTTATCGAATTAAGATTACCAGCTCTAGATTCACCAGTTTACGAAAACTCGAATCACATTTTGTTTGTCCCATTTCACAAGCATTAAATGAGGAAGAATAAAACTTAAACAGAATGCTATAAAGAGCTACTTAACTGCAATCATTGAAACTTTGTAAGCCTACGTAAATGACTTTACCAAAACCTCATAAATATCTTCGACCAGGAATTTGAATAAATCATTGTAAAATAAATATTTTCTCTTCAACTCTAAACCGATGAATTCAAATATTCATATTTATATAAAATATTATACGTACCTAAGTAATTCCAACTAGTAGATAAAGTTTGAATTTAGTTGTAAATTCTACATATTCTTAGTTGATGACAATATTTTACATGATTCTAAATTTAAATTCACCTCGGTATATCCTTAAACAAAACATCCGTCTACGTCTTAAATTAATCTGTGATGCATATTCATATATAATTATGGCGGCCCTGTGTCTTACCCCAATCTTTGCTTGCTCGAATATAATATGCTCTAAAGACGTGCTTGACTTGACGAGGTTCATTTGAGATATTCAAGAAATTGAGCCGCGTAAACTGCATGTGTACGGAAGCCAAACACTTTTTTTAAACTTTTTTTTTTCTATTTTATTAGTAAAGGCAAACATCGTGAGAAAATTGGCATGTTCTGAGAACATCGAAAGGTTTGGACATGACAAACATGAGTCATTCACCAACCCACCCTTGACCAGAATCTATCTCGTCAAAAGAGAAGTCCCTGTGTCCCAGCAGTGTCAACACAGGTGATAATGATTGTTTTTAACTATAAGATCCACAATCAAACTTAACACCAATTTCTATGTGGTTGTGTTCTGTTATATATTTTTTGAAATAGAAATGTTAAGTGAAGATTCCTTATCGAGGACTATGCAATCTTCTGTGACCAAGCGTCTTTGAGTTCAAATCCTCTTTTATACCGATTCCATTTGAATTGAGGGACCCAGGAGCAAACAATTGTAAAAATTAGACGTTATTTTTGTAAGAAACTTGTAAATTAGATATGAGTTTCCATCATATTACATATCATCATCATCAATTTAAAATCAGCGTTGTTTGTTCGGGTTGTTCAACTCGCGGGAAAACAAAAGATTGTTCCACAAGTAGTGAAAACTGAATTTGCACTTTTGTCTTTAAAATGTCCTTGATTTATAAGCTTTTTTTTCTATTGTGTAATTTATTTTATTTTTCCTAAAAACAATAAATATTTTTTCTATTCTATTATTTTCTATGTAAAACTACATACATTAAATATTTACTTAACGTAAATATTTTGGCAAAGAAGAATCAAATGTTTGGCAAAGGGTTCTGAAGCTCTAGCCAAATCGTTGATTCTGCTACCGAGTAAATGTCTGTTAATATGATTAGGGATTAAGTTGGCTTTTCTCGGCTGGATCAGACGGTGAAAAGGGGATATCTGCTAAATAATTATTATACTGGACGTCTCCTCTGAAAAGTGGATTTAATATTATTTAGACACTTACAAAGCTTTATCGCTAATGAACCACACTTAAGTATGAATTGCTAAACATTACCTAACCAGATAATGAAGAAGAAAATTCAATGAACAATTTTGATGTAGGCGGGGTTTGAACCAGCATTACGGGCGAGTAGGTAATTACTAGTCATTTTATAACAACGGGAAGTTTGAAATAAGTTAGGAAATAATTGATGTACCTACTGATATTTTTTTCATTTTACTTTTCAATTCCAGTAAATATTATCTGTCCACTACACGCAGAAATTTGTATTAACACAGAATTCTGTTTAACGAAACTATGTTCCCGTAATTTGAAGAGATAATTACTAATTAGGTGCTTTAATTCAAACTAGAAGATAGTTTAAATTTATGCTTGCAGCAATTTTGCTTGGTTTCTAAATTTAGCACAGTATTTTGGAAAATGTATGCTAATAATGCTAGAAACATTTTGACTTGCATATTATAAGATAGTTTTCATGAAAATAAAATAAAATAAGTTTGATAAAATGCTCATTTTATTTTCGTAATAAAAATTGATAATTTTATCACGACCAGTGATATCATTTAAAATTATAAACTAATAATAATTTATCTTTAGAGTCAATAGGAAAATGCGTACCTAAGCAAAATCATTTACTAATAAAACGAAATTTTATAACAAAATAATCATAAAAGCTATAATTACTGAATAAAATGTACATTTTCATTGGTTGAAAACATACATATTAGTTATGTCGATATTACATTTATCGACAAGAAAAAAATTAAAAAGGTTCTACTTTGCCAAACAGTTGAAAAAAAAAATGCTTGCTCAATAACAAATGGAGCTACTTTTTTTTTAAACGTTTTTAACCGTTTAACCGTTCGTGAAAGACAAAAAGTGATCCAATCTCGCTGAAACGCGCAGGATTACGTGTAGATCTCGCGCCGCCGTCTGCGCGCCGCTCATCCAATAACGACACGATGAATCGCAAAATCGCACGGATCTGATCAGTAAGCTCACAGACTGAGGTGGGACAAACTTGCCACTCTTATTTTTTTGTTTGGAAAGGGTATTTTGTTCAACAACCCGCCTAGTAATTGTGGTATAACAATAAAAAACTTATTATGGGATCTATTGGGAATACCTAGGGCGTTATGATTATTCGACAAGGACACCTTTAACTTTTATGGCTTACAGACACAACAAGATAATATTTCATGTCTGAGCAAGCAAATGTTTACTTAAATAGGGAATATGTACTGCAATAAACATTTTTTTAGTTAGGTATTTATTAACGAGCGCTAATTGCAAAAAAATTGTAAAACTTTGATGGTATTCGATATCTTGTAGGTATAAAAAAAAACAAAATGCTACGAGTATAAGGGCGATAAAAATCGCTCGTCTACCGACTCCTAAGCTAGCTTAAAGTATAGCGTCTTGAAACCCGAGGCGTTGCGTTGCGTTGCGTAGACTAAAACGGAATCGCCGGATTAGGGCTGCACTCGCAAATAAATCGCAACGCAAGTACCGACAGAAATAGCATTTTTCTTCCGCGTTCTTGGCCCACAATTGATTTTCTATTAACTTACTGTGACATAATTGAAGGTTTAAAAGATTGGCGACGGCTGTGGCGCAGCGTGCGAAGGTCTGCCTGCAACAAGCGGGTTGCGGGTTTGAATCTCGCCTCGGATTCCGGGTGGGCGCGGCTTAGTCCTCTTTATTCCCGCGTTTTCTACTACGACCATTTTAAAAACAAAAGCACCTAAATCGGCTCAGTCGTTCATGAGTTATAAAATTGAAAAGTGGCATTGGTTTTATGTGTATTTTTCATTTTAGTATGTATTTGAATATTTTCACAAACAGCAGATGACGTACTTCCAAACTCTCATTTAATACTATGGAGCAACACACACAGTTCATAGTTTTTGCTTTTGTACATTGTTTCAATAATTTAAAAAAAAATGTATTTCTCTGTTTCTAATTGTATGGTTGTGTTTATTGTAATTTGTGTGTGTGATTCAGTGAATAAATGTTTTATCTATCTATCTATCTAATACATTGGTATCTTATCATGAAGAGTAAAACAAGATCGATAAACATATTGCTCAAAATGTTTTAATTAATCTTTATTGAAATGGAACAACAATTTATATTGAACGAACTTACAAACTTCGAAACCGGCTTTAGTTATAAACGATTAATTTAACTTGCTTGAAACTAACTAAACAGAAAACAACAATTTCACAGTAATAATTTTAGTTTCAGGAAATTCATGACTAACAAAATGTTATTTTATTTAAAATTGCTGTGTTGGTAAAGTTCAAACACTGGCGCACCTCTAGATTTTTTTTTAAATTTTATGTGAAGAACAATCCTGGCAAAACCAGGATTGTTTTAAATGTATCCCTATAATATGATCTGAACAAGAGCAGTTTTATTTCCGTCAACTTGAGTTGATTAATAAAGTGGTCTGCTCGGAGCCGAGTTCCTGAAGTACCTGATTATCGGATATCGCAAATGGAAAGTTCAATTTATTCTGTCGAGCACCGTTTCAGCTGCATTGAGGATCAATTGTTGATTTCCTCTCTCAAACAGCTGGAAATACCACTAACTTATTTACGTTTATCGAGGCACCTAAAGTTAACGGAACCTTCTAATGAACGATAAGGTGTATATGTCCTTTACAACGGATTACATAATAAAGTTTAGTACCTACGAATATTAGGAAGACTAGTAGGTCTTCCTCGTAGTTACACAAATTTGATATCGAAATTATTTTGCCATTATAATTAAGTACAGTAAGGACAGCTTCTCTCACTATACCAAGCCCAAGTCCGATCCGGCATGGAGTATTGCTGTCATGTGTGGGATGGCTCAGCCAAATACCAGCTTGCAGCTTTGGACTCGATAGAACGAAGAGCCCTCAGACTCATAGACGAGCAGTACCTTGAAGGGAAAAAAGTTCAGAGTCTCGAGCACCGCCGCAAGGTAGCCTGCCTCTCCATCTTTTATAGGTTGCATTTCGGTGAATGTTCTCAGGAGCTTCATGACCTAATACCACCTTCTCCATTCCACCACAGGACAAGCAGACGCACGGCACACTACCATCCCTACTTGGTTGATATACCGTCCACCCGTACGAAGCGATACTCTTCCACCTTCATTATTCGCACTGCTAAAGTATGGAATGCGTTGCCTGCTGCTGTTTTTCCTGAAACTTATAATCTGGGTCTCTTCAAGACACGAGTAAATAGGTACCTTCTAGACCCTTGCGATCCATCTTCGGCCTCATCGACACTTTCCATCAGGTGAGATTGTGGTCAAGCAAGGGTCTATCTTCTATAAAAAAAAAGTACACGAGCTGTTTTGCCCACCTTATACCCATGATTTCTCACCTTTTAAACCCTCCCTGCTCTAGAAATAGAAAATACAGCTACTAGATATCTCATAAGCATAAAACAATGCTTCTAAGTGCTTACTTTCAAGCGATAATGTCTTTGCAGGTATCACACGGTAATACCATGAGCTTCTCAAGGGAAGGGATAATACCTCCTGAACATGTTGAGAATTTGTGTAACAATTGCGACTAGACGGCTACATACATTCTCGCTTAGAGGAAATGTTACTTCTTGAGTGTTTTATAAACACGGTTTTGGAGTGGTGTTACATATGAGAAATGGAAGCATCTTTTAGGTTTTGTGAGATTGGTTTCAAAAGTTTAAACTAATAGCAAAAAGGATTTATGAATAACTAGCTTTCCGCCCGCGGCTTCGCCCGCATTATATTAGATTTTAAAAAAGCAGTAAAAAGTATTCTATGTCCTTCCCCCGGTTCTAAGCTGCCTCCCTGCCAATTTTCAGCCAAATCTATTCAGCCGTTCTCGAGTTATAAGTTCAGGCACTAACACGACTTTCTTTTATATATATAGATATACATACTCGTACATATATCTTCTATAAAACTTGTCAATCTTAATGTTCATATTGAGATATATATAGTAAAATCTTAATGTTTTTTATTTTGTTTTTCTTTTCCAAGGTCCTATATACATAGGCCTCAAAAGAAAACCAGCGCTGGTTTTTCAGAATTGTGTTGGGAATATTTATTAGGTAGGTATTTATTTATTGTATTCCGTGAAAACCTAACATTTTAAAACCTAACATCTAAAATTAGCAGTAAGTACTACGAGTATTAAAAGTAGTTTGGATTCTTATCACAAGTTAACTGAGTTTAGCGTGACTTGTGCGAGAATCCAACCCGCAACCTCATGCGCCGCTATCAGACCTTCGCCCGCTGCGCCACAGAGGTCGTCAATTGTTGAAACTCAGAGCTTTGCATAAACAATTGATATCAAGTTCCACTAAGCTACAAGGAGTAATGCGCCAAACTCCTTGTTACCAATTGAGGTGAAATATAGAACCGCAGCCTTTATTCTCCAAGCGATAACGATGCTAGTTATCGGAACTAGTGGACAATAACTTGTGCCAACTTTGTCATAATCTTCTTAGTTGTTATCTCGAAGGGTAACAGTTCTTTGGTCTTTGAAGTGAAGTTCCAGAGGCGATATTACTTTGGCTACATTTTACAGTTTAATTAGAGATCTTTCTAAGGGTGAATTTTTGATCGACCCATTTAAAATAAACTTAAATTGTGGACATTTATGTCTACATTTTAATTTATGCTAAATCTAACAAGGTAAATTAGTGATTATTTTAAGAAAAAATCTTAATTTATTAATTATATATATCAGAACGAAAAACCAATTAGTAATGATTTAATTTCACTATGATTTATTAAGTTATTACTTTAAAACTTAACTACAAAAAATATATGAAAAGATTCACTATGCATTGTTACAGTTAAAATTATCTGAGTATTTTGCACAAAGCTTCTACGATGTTATTACAAATTAGAAATTTGGGAGGACCGTAAAATCACGAAATTCATTGTATCATTTTATTCGAGTAAAACCTTAATTTAGCAAGATTAGCCGAGCCCTGGCTAAGTGAAAGCTCTTCCAGCCATGAAATAAGGAACGAAACGTTTTTCACACCCTCCCGATCACTCCCAAGCTCTTGAATGAATAAATGAATATATTCAACTCGACAATCTGTTTTGCTTGATAGTTCAACGAGAATTCTCTGGGCTTACGTGGTTTTAAATTTTAACATGAATTCTAAATGAGCCTTTATAGCAGTTTTTTATTATAATACACCTTGGTAAAAGCTTTATTTGTGAAATAAGTATATAATATAATAACTGTCTACAATGATTTCAAAAATGAAGTGATTGAATAGCACCACAAATAAATAAGTAAATTAAAACTGACTATAGTTCATATATCGTGTAATTAGATTTTAATAGCATTTGAATGCAGTACTGTCTAGGCCCAGTATTATTTAAAAGAAAAATATTTTATAGATGATATTTGCTATTTCTCACTTGAAACCAAATGGCCGTGTGAAGGGGCAAGTCATGTCTAAGGTAAAATAACCCATCACTTACTCGTGCCACTAACAAAACAATTAGTAACTATGGCAGACAACATCAATCTTATCTTATTTTCTTTCTGTAGGTTTTCTTTGCCTTACTATGGCTTCCATATCCATATAAAAATGGTTAGAAATTAGATTTAGGGAAATATAGGTAATATAAGAAAATATATTTAGTAATAGTAATGTGAACATTATCACTCGTAAATATCAAGTACCATATAAATGTGAACATGTATATGGTACTTGATATTTATGAGTATACTTAACAGAATATACATACAAAGATAGTTATTTTTATGAGGTATACGAGTACATAACATAAAAACATTAAAAGGCAAAATAGCTAAAGTAGATAAAAGTATTTCGTAAACCGATTATTATTTACTAGATTTATTCAAAGTGTAAAAAATAATAATGTACAAAAGATTATAAATACAAGGCTAAAATAACATTTCCAATTGGTTCACCAATTGCCCAGCTCGAAAAACTAATTGTTATCCACTCATTCACCAGTCGTTGATTTTTAGGACTTTCTGAGCGGGTTGCTTTAATTTTGATTTTATAAAGAGGGTTCTATGGATGGGTCTAATTTATATAATTGAATACTATTTAACGTACCATTTTGTTTAACTATAGGGCAATTTTGTAGAGAGAGTGGCAAGAAGCTGTGACTTATAAGAACCTCATTATAAAAACCATTGATGACTTATTAGAACTACCTAATAACAAGAACGATAGCAATTCTTTTTTTATTATTTACATACAAAATATATCATAACAGTAAAATACTAATGCTCGATATCCATGACATACTATAAGTTTTATTACCGTATGTTATGGTAGATCAACTAAAGCGCGGGTGTCCTCACTAATTTATTTCATCACTTGTTAAAAGCGCAGTTAAAGAATAAAACACGCCTTTATAAGGTGAATATATCCAACCACATATTTTGCAGAAAACCAGGCACAAGGGGAATGAATTACGTGCTGTTATCAGATGTGGTCCGACCCATTACTTTATTAATTCACGACTAACTGAGTTTTACGTTTACGGAGGCAAAGTTTGTTGCTTCCTTTTTAATATTTTCTGAACTCGGATATATTTCAGTATGAAACTTGTGCGATGTTTGTGTTCCTATTATTATGTTTAATGAGTTTCTGCTGTCTCTGTACAGGAAGCCTATTCTCAAGATAGTCAAAAGATAATCGGCGATCAACCGTTACGTGATTCTGACGTAGTTCCAGTAACCACGGTTTTGTCGGATCTTGAGATTAAAACTAATGTTTGTTAGGTGACTTTACCCATAAACTTTATAGATATTATTGTGTACAAATATAATACAAAAAAAATCTAATTATATTTTCTTTTGTCCACAGGTAAGTTCAGATACCTATCTGCAAAGGATGTTTTAATTGTAAGTTTTTTATAGCTGTTCTTCTAGTTTTAATACGTCTTTTCTAATTCAATCCCGTAAAAAAACACCAAGCGTAACCCTCCCCTTAGTGCCTACAGTGAAGCATCTCGTTTTGGATCCATTATATCATCACTGACAACACACATGCCTCGAAACAAAAGGCTTTAATCAGTGTTAATTTTCAAACTATTTCCAACAAATTATGAAACTGTCGTCTTACACGACGGCGTTAAGTGAACGTGATAAGTTATATTATCGTGAATTTTCAGAGAAACTGTATGTGCTAATGAAAGTAATGTATTAAATGGGCCGTCGCGTCGACTTCGCGTACGGTGACGGAGTTTTAATTGAAATAAAGGGCGAAGTCTGCTTAAGTTTCGTGTGTACTTGTATGTCTTATTAACTCAATTAAAGTTAAAACGCTTAAAAAAAGTAGCTTATAGTTACTTTACTGCCGCAAGCTTCGAGTTTATCACGGAGCTAGAGGTTGCTGTGCGAATTGTCCAGTATTTTTATGTAAAATGTTTTGTTAGCATAAGTTTCTCTAATCCATTTCATTATGTTTTGATGATGACACAATAAATTCATCTTCTGGTATATAAATCCCTTATTCGGTTTAATGAGCTTACGGGAAGAGAAGGGTATATACTATTTAGGCCGACACCATACGACTTATTCTATCTGTAAAGATTTTTATTATAAATAGAACTAACAAATCGGTCACCACTTTCGCGCTCATCAATTCGTCATTGGCTCCGCTCACGCCTCTCGGAATTACACAAGTTTCCTCAGAAAGCGTCACTGTTTCTATTTCCGTTGGTAATGTCGGGTTTAATCTGGCAAATAATCAAACGACCTTTTTAGTGAAATCAGCCGAATGTTTGAACTGAGTTGGCAATGCCATTCCGTCCAAAAGCCGGTTAAAATATCATTTAGTTTTTTTGACGGCTGCAAGCAACTCTTTTTTTTCGGATGTTCGGTCAAATATACTTGAATTTTAAGGGTGTGTATTCTGTCTATATACCATATGATTGATGTAAGCCGCGTGCGAAATTTTATTACAAGTCGTATTGTAAAACTTTTTGTGCAATCAAGATACCAGCAACGAAAATACATAGATTAGGAATTATATAGGTACCCAAATTTTTAAACCATTGCTGCAGCATTGCATTGCAAAAGATGCTAATGCGATAACCTACTGAAATTGATCTGATAAAAAACACCGTATTAGTTTGATCGAAAACTGTAGATAAAATTATCTACGGTCAAAATTTTAGTGGATTTTACACTTTGCTTTCGCCAGCACTATTTGTATATTGTCGCATCAATTTGCCAATTAGCTCTCACCCTCGTGCCGCTCGTAATGAACGGCGAATTTACACAATCCTTACTAATCCTCTGAAGCGCGTCACACTACCGGGTTCGTCTTTACACTGCGATTGATAGCTCACAGCGAAATTATATGTTAAGTTTCCTTGACTCATGGAATAAATCAATATGTTTTTATTTTTTCAACTTTCATGCTATTATTTCATGAATTTACTTACACTTTACATTGTTGTTTGAACGAAAAATATCAAATAAATTGTAAACAGTAATTAACAAGAACAATGATAAATACAATCAAGATGATTATTTGTTAGAAAATAACACAAATGTATTTATTTGAATAAAGCAATACTTTCAAAAAGGTAAAGGAAAGTTTAATTTGAAGTGAACATTCTTACAGCGTCTTTTTAGGCGTGTTTTCAAAGGCAGCTTTTGATACTTACGGTTCTCGTTTTATTCACAATAGTGCTCCATGAAAACTTCACTAGGCCAACAAAAGCTGAATGCTGCTTCAACCTGCGCTCCCACTAATTATTTATTTACGTATCAAACAATTTGTGTACTGTACACAGCATCTTTGATTTATAGCACAATAGAAGTTTGCCTACAGGCGGAGTTTTAATACCATAGAAACCTGAGTTAACTTAGATTCTATAATTATTACTAGTTTACATACCTTTTTATAAAGCTCTTTAATTAAGTTTCAAGATAATTATTCTCATGTAGGAAATACCTATTATAAATACTTGGCATATCTAAATACGAATTAATTCAACTTTAGCTTTGTCCAATAACTGGTAGCAAAACGTGAAAAAAGTGAAGCATATAAATCTAAATTATCTCCAAGTTTGTTCATTAAATTTGATTACATGTTTTGATTCCATGGTCACTTCATGTTTCGGGAAGTTTGGTCCCCTATGACATACCAGTCAGCACTGTTTAAATCAATTTAGAAACAAAGCCTCGGTCAATTTGAAATTCAGACGAAAATCTAATATAACCTAAGAGCCCGTGATGGCCAGACCTTCCTTTAATTCACAAGCGTGAAAATTCTTTCATGTGTATGTCTAACATAGGTAAGAATAACCCCCAAACATGAAACCTGGATCGCGGTTCCTTTGGGAGATAACAACCTTTTACCTGTTATCTCCCAAAGGAACCACGATCCAGGTTTCATGTTTGGGGGTTATTCTTACCTATGTTAGACATACACATAAAATAATTTTCACGCTTAAGAATTAAAGGAAGGTCTGGCCATCACAGGTTATTAGTCTATACTAAGAGCCCGGTCTGGCCAGACCTTCCTTTAATTCACAAGCGTGAAAATTCTTTCATGTGTATGTCTAACATAGGTAAGAATAACCCCCAAACATGAAACCTGGATCGTGGTTCCTTTGGGAGATAACAGGTAAAAGGTTGTTATCTCCCAAAGGAACCGCGATCCAGGTTTCATGTTTGGGGGTTATTCTTACCTATGTTAGACATACACATGAAAGAATTTTCACGCTTGTGAATTAAAGGAAGGTCTGGCCATCACAGGCTCTTGGTCTAATAGGAATTTGTATTCCATGCTATCGTGAAGCAGCTTCAATTAGATACAGTGCGAGTCAAACAACTACTTTCTCAATCTGCAAACAACAGGGTGATTCTTAATCAGGGTAGATTACTCAGGCTCATCATAACACCCCTATTCACGTTCCCACTGCTGGGACACAGGGACTTCTCTCTTGACGAGAGAGATTAGGCCTTAATTCACCACGCTGGCCAAGTGCGGATTGGTGAATGACACATGTCCTTCAAACTTTTTTTTTTTTTTAAGTTCTTAGAACATGCCGGTTTCCTCACGATGTTTGCCTTCACCGTTAGAGCACGTGTTTTTAAAGCACACATAATTTTCCAAGAAGAAAAATCAGAGGTGCGCGGCGGGGTTTGAACCCACGACCTTCGGAATGAAAGTCGAGTGTGCTCCCACTTAGCCAACACGGTTCTTAGGCTCAGGCTCGTCGGCAATGAATTATTACAATTAGTAGGTCACCATTATTAATGCGTACTCGCGTAGACTGGATTATTTTATGCACTGGAACACGCTCAGATCAAAATTTATTAACACTTTGTTGAAAATAAATGAGTTTCTTAAATTCCGAAGCGACTTCAAAACTCCAATTTTACATTTTTGCCATTTACGAAGGCTCTGAGTTCTCAAATTAAGCTACCAATACATCTTCATAAACGCAGCTTAGAGTAATCTTGAGCTAAGTGTGATATATTATTTTCAAAACAAACTCTTACGCATCTTAAGATGGGGAGTAAATCCCCATAAAGTATTCTAACAAGACTTTACCATCTTCGGGATAAGAAATATCTCGAGGTCTATTTTTCGATAAACACAACAAAACAAATATTTAGGCGTGAGCGTTAAGGAACATGCCTACGATATGTTTGACCGGAACTTTGGTACCTAAATGTATTTCTAAAGTTAACGAATCGAAGTTTTTCACATTATTCTCATAAATACATATTCATTTATTTAGTCATAAGTATTTAGTTTTATGATGATGATGAGTAAAAAGAAGTGTCACACTGTCATCATTCGGCCATATATAGGAATTTAACGACTGTCCTCTATTTCTCTTTAGACTAACATTTCCTCAGAACTAGGTATACCTTCCAAGAAAAGGTCCTCAACTAACACCTCGCAAGTTTTACTGCGCACCATCATACCGATAACATCCAAAATGGTCGCCTAATGACACTTTAATGGCGTCTAGAGCACTAACACCAATAAAGAGGTTGCTAAATGCTGGTGATATTGCGTGTACTTGCATGTTTACCTGCTTGATATACTATTTAGGCACTGTAGTGTTGCTGTTATGTTACACACGCTGCGAATCAAAATGGTTTTGCCCGATCTTTAGGCAGTAAAGGAGCTAATGTAACCTACTATTATTGACATGACCATGTGTTATACCCACAGATAACTTATAAGTAGGTACCTAACATAACATTGTTATAAAACTCTGGAATATATAAAACAAGTATTTTGCAACTGTTCCAATACTGCATCGCGATTTCGTGACATTGGCATTTATTTGTTGTATAGAAACTGCGTAGCAAAACAGCAAAATTGCTAAAATATACTCTGTCGTACCTACTTAAACCAAAGTTAGTAAATTTTTTATTTTGTGGCCAGAAAATTGAAGGGTTCATCTGACAACTCTAATTATGAGAAAACTCCAACAAAAGTACTGTTCAATATTCTTGCAAATTTATTTTATGACTTTGTAATCAAACATTTTGGACATCTATTTTAATACCCAGGAAGATTAATCCAGGGAGTTGGGCATAACCTTTTCATTGAATATCAAATAACAATAGCAGATTATAACGACAAAGAGATAAAAGATGGTATTTTAATAATCTGGGACATCCGTTGCTCGTTTTATGGCTCTAAAAGGTTTTCCCGCGGGTTCCCTCTGTGCATTTAGTGTTTGATATTGTTTAATTTGGATGCATTTTTGAGTTTTTCCAATAGGTTTGATAACTACCTAATTATAAAAACACAAAATTATAAGTGCGCGGCTTATACAATAACATAAACCAATTTAAAAGTTCATTTAAAACATTTAGACTTAATCAATCGTATAATTTGAAAAATAATTCAATTTTAAATGAGTGTGCATTGTGCTACGAGAAAAACTAGGTTATTTGTATTTAAATTCTGGAGAAATGGTTGTAGCAAATGATCCATAACAAACTCCTCTATCTATATATTATTTAGGGGTGAAACTGCCATAAAACGAAGGGTCGTTGAAATTGCTTCATCAACATTTGCTGGATGGAGGATATTAAAGACTGTAAAAGTGTTCGTCCTATAAAAATAATATATTCATGTTGTTACTTTAAAGATGTACCTACTGGCTGCTTATTGTTTTTTTCTTTTCTTGTAGTAATTATTGATATCAGAAAACAAATGTAAATTTAGTCCAAAAAGATAGCAGAGCGTGGTTTCGATCCACGGACCTCTGGGTTATGGGCCCAGCACGCTTCCACTGCGCCACTCTGCTCTTGATTTTCGCCGCGAAATTTCTATTTAGTTATTTTGTATTGAAATAATGTAAATACCATATTATATATATTTTATATTAATTTATAAAACCAGTGATGATAATAATAATCATTAGCAGAAACTAAATAAATACACTAAATAGAGTCAGGTGAAAAAAAAATCTGAGTTTTCGGAGATTCCTAAATTTGATCACGTCAAGATGCCAAATTGCCGAGGGTAATTAAGAAGATTTGAATCACTAGATGCAAAATTTGAAGATTGGTATTTCTATAAACTATTATAGAAAAACCAAAAACGTATAGTCAATTTATCACTTCCGCTTAAGACTTAAAATGTGAATAAAAATAGAAATAGCCAACACTACAATAGCAACAAAGAAGTTAAACATCTTAAAAAGTTTTATAGTGATTAGTTCGGTAAACTGCAAAGCAAACGAGGAAGTATAAATTAGGGGCGTGAAATTCCACATCTCTGACAATCCACACAAAGCCCCTTGTATGAAGATTCCAATGTTGTCACAGACAATAAATGTATATGCTTGTATTTTTGTAGAACTAGCTGTCTACCTTGCGGCTTAGCCAGCGTTATATCAGATTCACCCCCGGTATGCGCTTTCTCGACATTTCAAATATCAACATATCAAATTTTATTAAAACCGCTTTCATACATACATCACTTTTGCAATTAACTTAACTTAACTAAAAATTAATTAACATTTGTATTGTTTCCTAATTTTTGCCGAGAAATGGAAGCATTGGCAAATTTACCTACTTGCGTAACCGTATTGATATTATTCTCTTGAGGTCACATTAACACTCGTCTATTGCAAGTAGCACAAAATTCTGCTCGTCAATAAATTACAAACTTTTTAATTCAAAATGTATTATTTAAATGAAATTATCATCTACAGTTTCGTTAAATAAATACATACCTGTATAAAATATTGGGCTTTGCTAATCTTTACTTTATTTTTTATTGACAAAACTATTTTTCCCCCTTTAGTTTCCTTATTTATAGGATGCGTAGGTATATTTAGTGAATAACTGAATATCCGTGTCGTCTAAGACTGTTTTTATGATTCATCCCACCCGTAAGTGAAGTCGGGCGTCAAAAACATTTCTACCTGAATGTGTTTAAAAGGAAGACACCCCGCAAAGGTATTCCTATTGTGTTTTTTGTTCATATTCTATCTAATGGTAACATTTACGTATTCTATGTTGCGATATAGTCTCGCAAGTTTGCGTAATCGATGACTTGGTAATGTTATTTTTAAGAAAAGCATTTTAACTTGATAGCATCGAGGTAATTCAAAGCTTTTTAACTCCATGCTACGTCAATTCGTTACTTAGTGCCACTCTCAGTCCTTACAAATGAAGTCTATCAAGGAAAGCCAGATAGTCTTTCTTCTCTTTCTATTTCTCTCCCTCTTGCGTTTCAATTTAAAAGTTGTGGGTTCTAATGCAAAATAATAGAGAAAATACATCGCTTGAAATCTAAATAAAATTACACGTGTAGGTAATCGAATGATTTACCTAAGTACAAATATTATACATTTTCCAACCTATATGATATTAAGTAGGCAATTCTTATATTATTAAATCGAATTCGATAGGATCCACATAAAACGAATGTATGTACTTCTCCTAAGTGGATGTTATGTTAATGCGTATCGGACTTGGAATACTTTTGCATTTACCGACACGATTGTAATTTTGTCACAGATTTTGTAATTATCCAATTTATAAAATAGCTATAACGTATAAAAGCTCAAAATAGATGCCCAAAAATGTAATCCACGTATTTATATGAATAAATTTCTGCCATAATTATTGCACAATAATAGAAAATACTCACTTTTATGTATTAAAGTTATTCCTTTCATTAAAACTTTATGCAGTTTTTACTTATAAGTACAAAGAATTGCTTATCATCCATTTTAAAACTGCACAATTACTTTTGTCTATGAATAATTTACCGATTGTGACTCACTTTAGTCTAGACATAGTTGTCGTATAGTGAAATGTAAAAAGCTTCCAAAGCGGTCAACTTCCGCACTCATATCTGAGAAAACACTTCACAGGGTCCGCTCCTCGAATATTTGTAGTGGGCTCGGAGATTACTGCATTTGAATCCTTTTAACCGTAGAGGTGGGTACTAAGTAGAGTTCTACATTAGCCGTAAAAGATTAAGGGCTTATTCTAACGTTAAACTTGAATTGACCTTTTGTAGACATGGTTTGATACTTTGTGGCTTAAAATGTGCTATGTTAAAACGAATGGTGCCCAAAATGTAATAACATTGGTAACTTTAACTGTCTAACAAACAAAAATAACTATGAATACTATCAAAATACTTGTTAATTATAATTACGAAAGTAACAAAACCTAGATAGATTTTAAACATCATATTCTCATCAAGTTTTTTATTGGGTAAAAGAACAACACAATCTGCTGATTGGCACTATCACGAGTAAAAATAACTTTTAAATTTAAAGGCATTTCGTGTATTATCTATTTTAATTCTTACAGCTAAAAGTACAGTTCACCAAAAGTAAATCCATTTCCGTCACCATTTATCCCATCTCTAGCACTAGAGGGCATTAACAGAAGCCTTTAGGAGTGGTCGAGAAACGCCTGCTTTCCATAAAACGTGATAAGGGATGTATGTCAAGGACCCGCTGAAGATTGCCGGCATTCCAAACTGGATGGAGTCTACGATAGATATTCCAATACTTTCTATTTTGATAAGGGCCTCTTGTAACCTAAGAGCCCGTGATGGCCAGACCTTCCTTTAATTCACAAGCGTGAAAATTCTTTCATGTGTATGTCTAACATAGGTAAGAATAACCCCCAAACATGAAACCTGGATCGCGGTTCCTTTGGGAGATAACAACCTTTTACCTGTTATCTCCCAAAGGAACCACGATCCAGGTTTCATGTTTGGGGGTTATTCTTACCTATGTTAGACATACACATAAAATAATTTTCACGCTTCAGAATTAAAGGAAGGTCTGGCCATCACAGGTTATTAGTCTATACTAAGAGCCCGGTCTGGCCAGACCTTCCTTTAATTCTGAAGCGTGAAAATTCTTTCATGTGTATGTCTAACATAGGTAAGAATAACCCCCAAACATGAAACCTGGATCGTGGTTCCTTTGGGAGGTAACAGGTAAAAGGTTGTTATCTCCCAAAGGAACCGCGATCCAGGTTTCATGTTTGGGGGTTATTCTTACCTATGTTAGACATACACATGAAAGAATTTTCACGCTTGTGAATTAAAGGAAGGTCTGGCCATCACAGGCTCTTGGTCTATTGAGTTGTTGAATAATTCTGTCAAACGCCCACGCGTTTTCATTCATTCATGCGCTGCAAACATTCTTGGATAAAATCGTCGTGAAAAGTGTTCTATCAGCATATTTTTTGTTGAAAAACGAAGGTTTTTAATCATTATCGGTATTTATTTGATTATGAAACGGGGAAACATGAAATATCACCAGTCCAGTTACATTTTGCAGTTTTTCTTTCCATCCTCAGGTTGTCTGGAAGAAATTGCTTTAAGCAATAAGACCGCCCATTACGCATACATTTGTGTAGTTTTAAGTTCTTTTGTAAATATTTCATAATGGTGTGTGTAATAAAGAATTATCTTATCTTATCTTATCTTATCACTTAAATTTATATAATTTCTTGTTGATATACAAAATAAAAGTATGTTATGGTACTCGTTTCGTGTTCTTATATTGTTAAGAGGTTATTTTATTATCATAAAATATTGTATTTGGAGCACTAAATTTAATAGCTTCTTTTCAACTCAAAGCATAATAATTACCAACTAGCTGTATAAGCTAGATTGGTACTTGTTGATTTAAATAAAAAAAACTATAACAAGTGGGGCGAGAACTAACCATATTGTGGACAGGGGTTTAACCAGTAAAAAACCTGGCACTTTATGAGGTTCTTAGAATTTGGGGTCCGGGACATATGTGGACGATTATCTCTATGATGTGGTTGTATTATTATGTTGTATTAAACGTAGTGTGTTTCGGTCTCAACGTTGCTGTTTTTATAGAAATATGTATTTATCAGTAATCATCTAATACTAATAAACTAAAATTTACCTTGAAAGTCAGAAATTACGTACAGAACTCCGTTATTGCAACTCCATTCATGGTGTAACCACACTCCTGTTGTTTATCGAGGGGTGTTCCTCCATAAACAACAGCGCAAGTGAACAAAGCTCGCAGCAAAATCACATACTTTCCTCCACACCCAGAGGAGTGTATTAGCTGAGAACACTCGTGTGTTTGCCATCAATTATCGGTTCAGAGGCGCGTCTCAAATCGCCTGTGAGACAGATATTTGCAGGCCATTAGAACACGGTGCTTGCGCCCTTTTAACGCCCACATCCCGAGAAGTATGCCTTTGTGTTAACATATTCTGATTTAGTAGCGCTTCTTGATAAATGAGAGGGAGACGAATGTATTTGTGTCAAATGGCTGAACTGTTTGTGATGGCCTCCAAGCAAATTAAATGACGTTATATCTTTATGCTAGAAAGTCAAAAACCAAATTAAATTAAGATCAAAACATTCCGTACAATGTTTGGAATGTCATGTAAAACTAGCCCTGTAAGACGCAAATTATAAATATTTACATTTACACTATCAGTGTTCGTTAAATAAAAATTGACATGATGAGTCAAATGCCGTCACCAACATAATAATGCTAGTGGTTTGTTAACAATCTGCAATCATGAAACGAATGGAGTAAATGCACCGTATTTGATTACGTACGGAAAGTCTTTGACTGATCTCGTCAACTCAATTTAAGAACGTTCTTGTCAAAGACGCCAAATTACTCAGTTTCAAACTACTCTATTTCAGTTACATACGGAGTCTACACAACTTTCTTGTATCAATTTCAGTTAGATATAACTTGATAAATTGTTCTGACGTTCGGCTGGAGTTTGAAACCCTTGCACAGATTTTATTTTTCAGCCAGAGAACTTGGAATGTTGTCTGCATTATTTATTTAATGTTGTTTATAGTAAGTTCAAACTAACGATGAGACTTGAAGTTTGGTTCAGATACTGACTTTGAAATAAATCGAGGGTTATTTCTTCACGTAAAGACGCGCCCCGATATAATGTTACAGTACCTACGTATATACTTTGTATGAATCTGAAAAGATTCTGTTTTTTTTTTGTATAATCCCCCAATATATTTTATAAAGGTCTTCGGAGATTTGGTATAGGTAGTCACTAAGCATTAAATTGGTACAGTATACAATTTAAGGTGAGAAGAACTGACTGATGTTAAATACTCCATGTATTCTGTTGCTATGTTATAGGTCAATAACAATAAAGGCAGATGGTCCATCATGACGATGTCACGTCGTGTAATACCAGCAATTGCTTAGATTTATGCCGCGGGGAGCATTCCTGGCAGCCTGCCACAGCCTGTTTGCGGACAGACGTAGATAACATAGATTGCAGTCTCTAACCCTTGAATATTCTACTAGGATAAAAAAAGGTGTTGGTTTTGTATGGAGGAAACTTGACTTTCATGACAATGAAGAAGGATTGGGCCATGGAAAATCTACTTCCACCTCTGGATTTTACTTCTCGAAAAGTTACAGGGTTACTACTTTTAGCCTTTAGTATTTTCACTAAATAGAGTTAAGCACAAAATATTCACTTGTTCCATAATTTCTTTTCGTAATCATACTGATATTTTTACCTGATGATTGCAAGATTCCGCCCTCTATGCGTGTTCACTCAAAGATCAAAATAGTTTGCCGCAACTTTCGGCCCCTTAATAGTTGAACTACTAAAGTAAGGTGTATCTTACAATAGCCCTTATCCGAGAATAATGCGAGACAATGTCCTTTAATGAGGGTCCGGCCGCAGTTCAGATAGTAGTTAGTATACGTGCTGCAGTCCTAGGGATGCCCTTAAATCCTTACCCTTAAATTGACGCCGCCCTTTTATATTTGAATAATACAATTACAAACCCTGTGTCAAAATTTCGACCAAGTACCAATACTCAGCAAAGTTCATTAATTTTTAAACGAGGCTTTTGAAACATTAAATATTGCTAGAGCCTTTTAAAATTACTAAGCAATTTTTCAGAACCTTTTTAAAATTTGTAAAGGCAAGCGCAAAAACGAAAAGGCAAATATTGTAAACAAAGGCGGCTTTATCAATGTACTCGTATAAAAATTTGCTGTTGATAGATTTTCGTTAATAAAAAGAACAATAAAATGTACTAGTTTGTTAAAATACTAGAAATAAAATATTTAAGTGTTTCAGACTAGTCGTCTATTTTAATTCCGTGCCGAAATATACTAAGTAAATAACTAAAAGCTATGCGCCCTTTTATTAGCACTAGGGAAGCGATACCCAAAGCCAATATGCGACAGGTGTGACCGCAAAATTCCTCAATGAACAAAACCAAACTAATAAATTCTGGCGTCCGAGTTACCGTCTCTTTGCACGGTCTCAGTCCAACTTCATAATAATACACTTTATGCATCGATAAAGCTCTTATCTAAAAGCGCCCTTCTTTCAATAGCATTCTTGAGTGAAAGATACAATTTCTGCCGACTTTTTTGTAAATGCGACCTTTTTGTTAGGTTGTTATGGTTTGAATTTGCGTCGGCGTTCGTCGTTAGCTTTGTGGTATCTGATTTACGAGCAGGTGTCGACTCTTGTCCGTCGCTACTCTTCCATTCAAAGGTTGCACAAAGTGGGGCAACATTTAAATTGGCGGTGTCTAGAACATTTCCAGCTCCACACTTAGTGTGTCTTAACGAGGTGAAGCTAATGGATCGATTTAGTATAGTTTCTGTCTCCTATCATTATAACTATCGCTATATAAAAATAATACATAACTTTTAGATAAAAATATACATAAGTCATAATGAAAAATGTTTGTGATAATATAAATCTACTTCATGGCGCTATATGAAGTAGATTTATATTATCACAAACATCTTTCAGTCATCAGCAGAGAAACAGATATGTAGTTAGAATTTTGGTGTTATGTTCAAAAATGCGATAAATTTCAAACAAATGATTATATTGATCAAACAAACATCATAACTTCCTCTCGTTTCTATATCACAAGTGCTGTTTAATATCTGAATTGTTAGAATGGATAGAGAGCCAACTGGAACTGAATTTATATTGAAAATCGACTCATCTGAGTTCTCAAAGGTAAGAGCTATCTATTTAGAGCAACGGCCACGGTCTAGGCTCTTCGCCGCAATGTGAGATTCAAATAAGCTTCCTTGCGCTTCCAAGCGTGGTTTAGATGCAGTGAATACCAAAGTTAACCCTGCTCCGTAAATATTTGATTCACGGAATATTCGACGTCTAGAGATCCGACCCGCATTCTATCAGCCGCTATCTAGATTCCATTTTTATTACTTTCTCCAAAAGAATTCTATTAGTAGAATAGTGCGATGATCGATTAAGGTTAATTTCCACAGTTATATTCCTTTGAGTTTGTTGTTGGTTACAGTTGCGGACGACAGGTAAAAGCATTCCTGTGTGATGTACACACAAAGGCTTAAAACTGAGACAAGTAATTACGGGACCTGCAACGCTTCTGGCATTCTTTCCCGGGGCATTTTTTGTTCGTTTGTAATACGTGCATTTTTGGAATGAGGTGTTGAGGGGTGGGGGGTGTTTCTGTCGTCTGCCGGCTGTGTCTGCGAGGGCTGCGTGTGCCTGCGTCAGCCGAGTCAGTAGCTCGCGACCCTTGGAGAGGGGTGGTCGTTGCCGCGCCATGACGCATACCGGCACCTTCCGACGCGAACTGAAGTTTTGTTCAGGACGTTGCAACTGATTGTGTGAATCGAATACTGGTTGGAAATTTGTGATACTTTATAACTGTGCGGTATAATGAAATACTGTGTTTTTAGGCCGGTTTTGAAGGTAGAATTAACAATTAGTAGTCAGCACCCACACACTTAGATTTGGTAAATTAATTTTTGGAACCGGAATATTAGAATTATATTATTGTTGCCTTGGCTAGCAACAATATACATAGGTTTGTTAACTTACCCAGCGCACAACTTTAAGATACTTTAATTTAAATTTTTGCCCAATGGCAATTGAAGTTTAATTTTAAATACCCATTAGGGAGAATTTGTTTCGAACTATATTGTGGGTAATGTAAATGCGTCTTCGCAAGTTCTCGGTGATCTTAAGATCCATATGTAACCACTTGAAAAGATCGTGGGATGGTAGGTAGAACTTTTAAATTCTCATGATGCTTTGAACTAACGAAGTTCAAGTTTATTCCCTTGACTTGACAACATTCCATGGTGTGGTGATGTTTTATTAACAGTTTAGCAAGTAGTTAAATACATTTTTAAGTTGGGCTCTTTAGATAAAAATAATAAGAAGTAAATTACACGTTCGCTATTAACTGTTAAAACACTTGACATAAAAATCTAATAAATATTTTTTAAATGATAAGCGATATGGTTAGGGATTTTTTAGATTAAAATATAAAACGTTTACTTCGCTTGATGAATATTTTACAAAGATGGCTTGTAACCAAATATAAGAAATTGGCATATTGAGCCCACAAAGCGAAAGCTTAGATACCTCAGCTCTGTTCTTCCGTGGCGCCAGCTAATGTGTGTGGCGCAGCACACTTTTCTTAGGGGCTGGATTTTTGTGATAGCCGCTTTATTAAGAGAGACATACAAAAAACGCTTAAAGATCTACATAATTGTTAATTACGAGTATAATATTATTTAATAGTATGTATATAATATGCATTAGTAATGTGTTAGTTGGTATAACCCCCTCAGGGCAAGGCTCTAATGAGAATATATTCAATAACCCTCGCCGCAAATCGTTCGACGCTCGAACCGTAGACGCTGATTTCAAGCTTCCTCCTCGCCGTATAATTTATTTGACCCTTAATCCCATTATTGGCTCAACTTGTTTACTGGAATGATTTACATTTTTGCGTAATTTATATCCGTGTTTTTTGTTTAAATGCCTGAGGAAATTCCAAGGGATAATAAAAATAAGTCAAAGATAAACGCACATCAGATTAACAGAGCTATTTTCTTAGAGTATTTAACATTCGCATAGTAAACGCGACAGAGAGTGTAATTTTTTAGGAATACGTACATAATTTTAATAAATTGTTTTCACACATTTTCTGAAAAATTATGTCTATTTTATTAGAATATAACTAGCCACATAACATAAGTGCGTATCGCACGGGAACATTACTGAGTGAAGTATTTCCAATATTACCTCCATTTAATCGGGTAAATTGAAGCTGATACAGGATCCAGCCGCAGAATTTTACACCTGAGACTGCGGGGTCAAGGTATCTGTATCACATTCTTGTGGCTTTGCGCCGCTTACTGCCAGCCCGCGATGGCTGCGAAAATCTGATCATAACTTGACAGAGGGCACGATTATTACATTATTGGGGTCTGGTAAAACGGTCTTCACAGCATTTCTGTAACGGAAATCTAATAGATTAAGTAACGACGTATTCAATTCTCTGAAAATGGAAATAAAATATATTAAAAGTTATATAATTGGTACTAAAACGATCATTATGTTAGAGCTAGAGGAGAGCTGCAATATAGACATTTCCCACTTAATTGCTAAGCAAAGTTTATGGGTGTCCACGACGTTGATTGCAATTTATTGCCCAATAACTCTACTAGTTTCAATTTCTTAGTTTAGACGGTTGCTACGTACTCAATAACTGCCTTTAATTCATACCATAAATAACTATTATTGAACAATAAATTCTTTGGATATTAAGCTTAAAATGGTAATTTAACATAATTGTTTGATCCTAGAATAACAAAATTTTTTGCGATATATTTACTCGTAATCCCAAAAATGTTTTTTTTTTATCTAAGACCCAATAGTCCCATAGTCACACCAATATAAACAATGTAGGTAAGTACTATATAAAAACGTAAATCAAATACTCGTACTTCGTAGGTAAATTAAGTTACAATTATTGGTCGATTATCATAAATTAAGATTTTTACTTAGATTTTTATTTTTGATTAGTTACTTAGTTCGCTAATAGACCAAGAGCCTGTGATGGCCAGACCTTCCTTTAATTCACAAGCGTGAAAATTCTTTCATGTGTATGTCTAACATAGGTAAGAATAACCCCCAAACATGAAACCTGGATCGCGGTTCCTTTGGGAGATAACAACCTTTTACCTGTTATCTCCCAAAGGAACCACAATCCAGGTTTCATGTTTGGGGGTTATTCTTACCTATGTTAGACATACACATGAAAGAATTTTCACGCTTCAGAATTAAAGGAAGGTCTGGCCAGACCGGGCTCTTAGTATAGACTAATAACCTGTGATGGCCAGACCTTCCTTTAATTCTGAAGCGTGAAAATTATTTTATGTGTATGTCTAACATAGGTAAGAATAACCCCCAAACATGAAACCTGGATAGTGGTTCCTTTGGGAGATAACAGGTAAAAGGTTGTTATCTCCCAAAGGAACCGCGATCCAGGTTTCATGTTTGGGGGTTATTCTTACCTATGTTAGACATACACATGAAAGAATTTTCACGCTTGTGAATTAAAGGAAGGTCTGGCCATCACGGGCTCTTAGGTTATAATATTACCTTTCAATTTCGTTTTCAACTTATTTTATACAAGTAAATTTCGACTAGATGGAGACCAATATTAATTTCCTAGAAAAAAAATGTCATTTACCAAAAGTTGTTATAATTTCAAACCAGTCTCGGCAAGAGTACCTACTCGTTATTGTAATTTGCTCGGCAATAGCTTAATTATTTTAAAAGCTTTATTACTCCCACATGGAAAATGTGACCAAGAACTTTATAGAATAAAGATAAATTAATGTTTTTAGAAATTAAGAGCTCCAGGCTTTGACGTTGTTCAAATTAATTTATTAGTTACCATAGTTTTCAACTCAACTTTTATAACTGAGTCATGTTTTTATCATTTAAATCATAACTTTACAAATTGAATTGTTTAAATACATAGAGTGTGCCAAGCTCAATTTCCTGTCTAAGCGTTTTCGGAAGTTTTCGTTTCCTAACCTTCTAACTAACTTCCCCACAAAATAATTACTACAGCAAGGCAGGTAGGTACTAGTAGGATTTGTAAGCCATTATGTTAATTAAACTTGATAATCGACTCTTCTAACAGTTTTCAGAACTGGTTATGATACTAAAATTATTTATAATACAGGATGTTTTGGAAAATATATAAATTATTTCTAAATTACTTGTATTTTGTATTTATTTATTTATCATATGAAACCTAAATATACAAACGCTCCATTCTAGATCTCCAGATCTCTAGCTTATAAAATACTAAAGCTGTGCTCCCTTCGCAATTAAATGTAATTACTCCTGCTTTCACTCTTAACTAAGAAAGGCGGTGTGAGACTCAATGCCTTTACCCTTTTAGGAGGTATGTAGTTGAGAGGCTTGCCTTAGCTTACGTTTTACATAGACTTTTAATGACCTCTATTACATTCATTTGAAAATTGAATATTTTTTAGCTTTGCAGTACCAGTAACCTAGTAGTAGACATTATAGGTTTTGGTACTCTGGTATATATCCCCTTGTCGGTTCGAGTAAACCAGCGCGAAGAAAAAGTGTCGTTTATTCTTAAAACTGGAACCGGCACATCATAATAGAAAAAACAGATACAGACAGATGAGATAAATAAATGCTCAGTTTTTTGTAATAAGTAAATCTATTCTAACGTCTCTTGCATAATTGTGTAGGTATATAAAATTCATAGAGGTATATACTATGTGCCCTCCCGTATAAATCCATTCTCTAAACAAATACGCATCAATGTTAAAGTTGAGCAAATACGGGATCAATTCTCCGTTCGCTGTATTGTACCCGTTCTGTGTAAAGTGCGTGCTTAGGGCACTGTGCGCGAGCTTTTGACTCAATTTACTGAAAACTTCAATGGAAAATGCAACATTTATTTTCTCTTTAACTATTTCAATATACCACGATGCCGTTGGTAGAATTATAATTAATACGTAATATAAAATAGTTAGATTTTGTTTTAGTTTAAACAAAGTGCGCGAATTTACCTATAATTTACTTTAGTTTTGTTTACTTTTTACTAAGAATTCATTATAATTCATAAATCATTTATTCAAGATTTTATAAATTGATATCAATTTCAATATTTTTTTATTTAAATCACGCAATGATGATGACAACTAAATTTAAACAAAGAGGGTCATTCATATCCATAGGTCATAAATAGGTTATATCCAAACAAAGGCCACAGTTTAAGTTATTTAAACGTCGTTTACAAAGGAAAACTTTCAATAATAGCAATTACTCGATCATAATAACGGCTTTTAAGTCATCAGCATCAGTTTTATTAATTTAATGACTTTCTACGAACTTAATAATGATTTCCGGCGATCAGAAATACAGTTTGACAAACAATTTATAATGAAGATTGTTTAAGTAAAGTCCCGATCAGATTTGACCACAGTGTTTACAATAGTCAGTATGATGAAGAGGTTGTATGGTATTTTAGAAACTTTCTATAAATTCATAAATTAGGTATATAACTTAAAGCATAACACATATTCTATGTTTTTTGTCTAATCTCTACTCAAGTTGTCTCCAAATAAATACCGGTGTATAGTAAAACCATTTTTAAAATGAACGCCCCTCCACCAAATTCTGTATTTTTTTTTTCTGTGTATTCTGTTTTTCTGTATTTCCTCTCACACGTTGAAATCATCACGGTTTTGTGGAGGGAAGTTCATTTTTAGAATGGTTTTACTTTACAACATTATCAAATATTTTCCATTTGGATTGTTCGCATAATTCGATTAGAGGTCTATGCTTGCCAAAATGATTTATGGTAGTTTAAAATTTAGTCCGTTTTCTATTAGATTATTTGGATTAAGTGGAATGGGTTTGGATAAAGATCGCTTTGTACGTGATTATGAACAAGGTTATATATTATCATTAATAGTATTATTTTTAAAGGTTTATAAAAAGAGAACATTACAAACGATCGCTTAGCAATATGACATCTTTGTTGTTGTTTCTTATTTAAATTGTAGAAGAAAGCCTTTAATAAATATCAACATGTTAGTTTATTAGTTTTGAAACACCAGAACATTTAATTTTATTAAGAAGTCACATAAGCAAGTTCTCATTAAAGTAACTTGTTATTATGTATATACAATTTCATTTAAAGAACTAATCCTACATAACAATTTTAGGTCAAGTCAATCAATCAAAAACACTTTATTGTACACCACCTACGAATAACAGGTGCAAACATTATAAAAAAATACAGTAATATATGAATAGGCGGTATATACACATACATAGATAGATATTCAAATGTATGGGGATTGAATTTCCTTGTAATGAAAATGTCGCTTAACACGTTGACTGTCCGTGCATTACAATGTAATGCATTTTTGGTTGAACTTTCAGGTTGGCTAATGACTAATGGATTCGGTTATTGGTTCTTAATCAATTAATATCTATGTTTACTAAAGGAGCAACTGGCGTATCCAATTCTACCAATTTCTAATAACTCATAATAAATCGGGTTGGCAACACTGGCTTCACAGTGATTCAATGAAATATTTCAATATCTAAGAGAATTCTGAATAATAAGGAAACAAAGTTGGGGCCTGAGGACAGATTTCACGTCTTGAATTTATAAGATTTGAAACTTTTGAACTTTTTTCATATTCCTTATATTGGAGGGTCAGAAATTTCATTACCTTCTTGTCATCGCATTTGATGAAACAAAAAGATTTATAAGGTCTGAGATATTTGTAAAAAATATTATTTTGGTGTAAATTTGATGTCATATTTTCCAATAGTCATGTCATTCATGTCGAATATGTACTGAAATTTAATGAATGTTCAGTAGAGTTGCTGTTTCTGTTAAATTGTGGCCGGAACAAAGCATTTAACGGCAATTGTTATTAGTTAATACGATAATGTTTAACCTCGTTTATTTTATTTATTAAAACAGTTTTCTTATCTATCTAAATTTGTTTTAATATTAACGGTAGGTTTTATAATTGACCTGCTTTTTCTGTAATTTGAAATTGGTATCTAAGTTAAAAATCTTTAACACCAAATTTAAGAAATTAGACGTATGTATCTATCATCGTCAGATAAATAATAATAATAAAATAAATAATAAATCGTTATTTCACATCCAATGTGTCACAAGTGTGAAAAGCAAAGGCATATCAGGCCAATCAGTAAATCTTTGAAGACCGCTTTAATTCAGACGTGTCATATTTACACGACAAATTAGCCGAACTCAGGTGTAAAAAGACGGCGCAGCAGCCTCCCTACAAACATACCCGATAATTAAATCTCCTCATATTGAACCCACGTCAATTTCCCCATCAGCGGCACCGTATTTCAGGAATATTCGAGAATACTTCAACGCCAGATGGTATTGTCCCTAAGGCTAATTTATTATTTGAACGAATAATAGGGAGTAATGAGGCTATCACTGGCGCTTCTGACTAGCTTGGCTGTGGCTCAAATTTTAATAGCTATTTTTCTTGATTCTTAAGGTTAGTTGAAAAGTTCAAGTATAAATTATCTGTTGAAAATATGTTACAATGTTTGAATGGTACAATATATTTGATAACTTTATGCATTTTAGAGATTAATACGACATGGCTATAACTTGCTTTCAAGACTGAACACTTTACAGGAGAAACTATTTTTAAAATGAAAGTTACTTGCAGTCTTTGCGGAGGATCTTGGATTAAATTTTATAGCTCAATATCCAGTTTACAGGTATAAAGGCGTTCTGTACCTCCTCTGATTTCTGTGCTCCCCGATGAAATAAGAATTCAGCTCGTTCGTTCACTGCTTATAACATAGTCTCGCCACAGCTATACATAAGTAATTAGATTTGTGGCACCCCCGAGTACGCGACGTACTTACGTAGTTATCTTCTCCTGACGTACTACTGCGGATAAAACAGCTCAAAGATCCCGTTACTAAAAGACTAAGCCTCTCAGAGTCCATAAACTGAATATAAATCTCTAAGTTTTTACGGAAAAGCTGTTATTTTTCCGCAATAACTTTCAATTAACCGGCGGAACGGCGAACTTTCTTGTGATTGATGTCACAGTAAAAAACCGTTCTGCAAAGTTACAAGCAATTTCACTAAGCATTGTGTGGAAAATTCTTCTTAATTTTCCGCTAGAGCGTCGACTTGAATAATAACGCAGCTTAATGGGCTTTTCCTGGTCTTTTATTTTGAAGCGTTGAGTTTTAAATGAATCAACAGCTCTGCAATTGAAATGTTGAAAGAGTAAGTAACTTTTTATTGAAAGAAGTTAGAAAAATCACAACTGCGTGTAGCTAAAGTCTGGGTTGGAATACAAATATCTTATTTTTAATGCGAGATCAGGCAGATTGTAAATGTAAAACTCATTTGAGTAAAAGCTAGTTTGAAATGAGAACACGCCAGGGATTCTGCATTATGCGAAGTTCGATATTTGAAACAAAAGCGGGAATTCGCATGTTCGTAATATCGAGGTGATGCGAGAGCCGTGGGTGGTGGAATCTTGCTTCCTGTTGCTTCCGCCTACTTCCGTCGCCCTCCACTCGTGTAGGGTGATCCCTATCAAATGTGCGCCCTAAGCGCTTATATTGTTACGTCACGATAAGAGATGATAAAGGTAGTGTTATGATACTATTCTGCTCGCTCATGTTCAATAATGACCTGTTATTTTCGAATTTCGGTTTTGACTTCAAAAGGAACTGGGCTCTTATCTAATTATGTTGTTGTACATACATCTGTTTTACCATTATAAAGCTATCTACACATAGAAGGACAAAATATTATACCCTTTAAACATTATATCTGAGATAATAAATAATATAATGTATAAGCTGACCCGCCCGCGGCTTCGCCTGCGTTATTCACATGTTTTTTACCTTTTAACCGTTCTCCGGGCTACTACAACTATTTTCAAACTAAAATCACCTAAATAGGCCACAGCCGTTTTGAGTTATAAAATAACAACGAAAAGTGGCATTGATTTTTGTACAATAAATTTGATTTGATCAATGATGAATTGATTGTCAAAGACATACAATTAATTACCTCCACAAATTAATCTGATTTTAATAAAAAATCTCTTATCTTAATAATAATTATTGTAAATGCAAAGTGTTCTATCTATGAGCGTTTACATTTTGTTTAATATGGATTAGGTAGGTATAAAACGGATTACCGTAACATCTGTTCCGTGACAAGGAATATATGAATGAAAAATTAGAAAATCTTTTTCAAGAGAATTTACGATAAAGGTTTATATGATTTTAATATAAGTGTATCCCATTTAATCCTGACTTTTCATACAAAGTATTGGAAAAAGTTTTAATTAAAAATGTCTAAGATATTATTTTGCAACGCTGACTAAAATGATCGAATCCGAAATTGTTCTCCGGCGAAACTTCAAAAAGATTTTGATCGATAAAGATTTCGTGGTTCGGATATTTCTTGAGTTTGTTTTAATTCTTCTTGTTAATTAATGTTATTTGTTGAGATTTTGGGTCTGTTGGTATAAAGACTGTTGAAATTATTGTTTTTGCGACAAAGCAATCCGTCGAAGCAGCTCGCAGGCTGAATAATTATGGAATGTCAACTGTAAGATTGCTGTCGGATAACGTTTACCCTTCGTAATTACTTTTCGGAGGTTGTTTAGATACTAACTTGCTTAAATCGTTGCGAAAACAATAGGTAGTGAAGGAAAGCTTGTTTGAAAATTTACGTTTTCATTATCACGCTAAATGATGCGAATTCAATGCGAAGTTTGTACATTATGTGTAGGTATATAATATTTGTGAGTGTTTTTTATTCATTTTCTATTTAATAATTGAACTAATTTAGATGAATATTAAAATAAGTTATAACATAAAATATATTATCTTTGTTTTTAATACAGACCCTACGGCCAGGAGTCTAAAAATTGGTCTTCTTAGTCTAAATATTGATACTCCTTTACCGTTATTTGCTTGGCACCAGTCCACATTTCGCTTTATAGGTCTAGGAGTATTTCATGTCGCAAGGTCGTTGACGTAGTAAAATTGTACAAAAGGCTCTAAGGGCATAAAACAGGACGTATGTTCTATGTACACAGTTAAGTTCTACATACATTGGTATACATAGTATTTAGATATATGGAGTCAGTTCTAATTTAATTGCAAAAAAGTACAAAAAACATTTATTACTAGATCATATGAAATAACAAAAATGTCAAAGATCAAAATAAAAAGTGTTCGCAATACTAAATTTAAATTTATCACTACAGTGCTATTTTGTATTTATTTTTGCCTGCAGCTTCCTCAAAGATATAGGTAAATTAGTCTTTTGCTATCTCCAACGAACCATATTGTTGTGTTAAGAAAACCTTTGAAGGTTTGTTTATATATAATTTTGCAGCTCCATAGAATATTGTTCTTGACTTCTGAACTTTTTCTTCCTCTGAAAGGGATTCGACAAGGGGACAAATGTTTGTGGATAGCTTATGGCTCACACTGTTTCGCAAACTTTGCCTATGTTGGAATACGATTTTGCGCCTCACTTCTATGTTGTTTGTTATGGTGAAATGTAAAAATATTCAACGTGATTTCGTTCAACTTTTCGATAGTTAGCTGCGATTTCAGCTTTTCCTTTTTTTGTTTGGCTCAGTTTGGCACGTCTAAGAATATGAAGAGGAAATTTCTTACTGTTGATAAGGTTAAAAATCTCTCGGTAGTAAGATAAGAATTCAGCAGAGAGAATACGTAAAAGCAATTAAAGTCTTACTATTAGAGACAATAAGACAATTACGTTGGTTTTAACAGAGCACATTTAGACACAGTATGACATTTTAGTTACTCATGTCATTTGAACATCAAAATTGGTCACTGAACCGAACCTTAAACATTATTTCGATTCAGCATAATTCCAACCAGTATTTTATTCCAGCTTTAGCAATATACAAAGTGATGTGAGTGATATTAGTAATAATTATAGATGACTCATCAAAAATGTTAGCTTGTGTATGTCAACCCACAGAAACCGCATTATTATTTAAAGGAGGCCCGCCCGTTGCTATGGGACCGCTAGGTACCAACAGAATGCGTCACTCCACCGATACTATGAAGGCCATCCAGCTCGTTCGACAATACAGCGACGAGGGGCGGGACAGCTCGGCTTCCCTCACATCATCTCCCTCCCTCGTCGACTCCAGCTTACTAAACCTAAGAAAGATCGAACGCAAAGCAAAGTCTACGAAAATACTGGTTAACCCAGTTTGCTCCGATGTCTGCACTAGCGACGATAGCAATCGATCCAACGCCAACTCTAAGTGGAATGGAAATAAAAAAAGCAAAGAAAACGGTCACAAGAAAGATAAGATTGAAAAAAATGATCCCATCAGTAGGAAAGAGGCCAAGAAAGATAAGAAGTCCGTTTCTTGTTTTAAAATTAGAAGCTCTGAAGATAAACGTTCAGATGAAGATGGTAAATCGGGGAAGGAAAACTGCAAGAACGAGAATGCAAGCAACTTGCGCAGCGCAGTTAAGCCGGACGTGATTAATCATTCGAGGAAAAACAGTAAAGAGGTTTTAGTTGATGAAGGGACTATGACGGACGAAACATCATTTGACATTGACCAATTGGACAAGGGAAAGACTGATAGTGCTCTAGCAATTAGGAAAAATGAGGTATGTGTTTGCATGACGTAATAGTACTTAATTATATTATTATTCAAAGTTAAATTTGCAAGAAAAGTTGGCAAAATTGATTTGATTAGGTATATTGAAATTATTTCAATCCAAAATTTTAAATTTCCTCTTTGAAAGCTTAGGTTTATTAATTTTCCAATAATCAGAACAAAATTTTGTTTGGGAATAGCAAAAAAATACTTATTTTATAACTGTTTTTATAAAAACAGCCTAGATACAAATTTTAGAATTATTTTAGTCACATTATGTAATTATATTTTATGGACCATGATTGCTATTATAGCAAGTTTTTGATATACATTTGTATACATATAACAGTGTGAACCAATTCCAAGAAACTTTTATCCTTTAAAAAGATCTCGACAACAGTGTAACAATCGATTGTCCCCGCAGACAATCTGTATGCTAATGAGTTTGAGCTCTCCGCTTCATTACTACCCCGTACTACCCCCTCACTGGACTGAATCGGGTTACTTGATGAAGCACCTGCTTGATACAATCTGGGACTTGAACTTAGGCTTTCTAATCAGATCATTTTTGTAGAAAAAAGTTTTATCGGTCATCTGGAGCTCTGCCTATTTAAGGCTAGATAATTGTAGTAGATAGTAGTATATTCCAAATCTAGCTTACATCTAAGCTGACTAAGAAATAATTATTAAAATTTTGATGATTATTTCTAGCACTCAATACATTGATAATAATCATTAAAAACAGACCTCTGCTTTTGATATTTAAGGAGTTGCCTTATGCCTTCTGAATTAGGACGTAAGGTCAATAATGTCAATAAAAAAAACTTTTGGAAAAGTTTAAAAAAAAAAGCTCTTAGTAAAATAACCAAAGAAATTGCTGATTCCGGCTCTTTATCCGAATGTTAAAGAATTGAGACAGATATTACAAAATAATAAATATTCACACAGCCGAGCCGCGCCTCACAAATACTAGAATACCAATGAACCGTCAAACAGGAATCTATCGAACATTTCCATTTACTATTACTTATGGGCACTTTTACACGAGAACAAAGCTATGCTAGTATATGTCCACTAATTACCAAATAGTTATTTAGCTCAAGAACACAGTGAACACAGTCATTATCGGCCCACTGGTGGGCATATACCTATCCACGTGGTTTGCCAGTTCTGCGCTTAGACTCCCTAGGATTTGTCTAATTTCCACAATTTTTAGGGGGGATTTTGGGAATAACCCTGGGATTCTAATCTTCAGTGGTATAAGTTAATTGTTGTTTAATTTAGCTACAGAGAAAAGTCACCTTTAGGCTAGAGCTTTCGAACTCAAATCGTATTCCACTAATAATCAACTACTTTTTACGCACGTTTTTTTCTGATAAATCATTATAATCCGAGGACTGTTGCATTTATACAGCTTTAAAGAAAACCCATATTCTCTTGTTCACAAAATAATTTAAATTATACCTTAGGTACTTACATATAACTGGTTCTCATAAACTTGTTATATTTCCACGTGCTCTAATCCATCAATATAAATCTATTGAGTAATAAATATATGCCATAATCTAGCCGCAATTCCGATTAATAACCCAACGTCCGATAGGTTGCGTATATTTTCATGAATCGTTCAATCAGGAAGCAATTCCCTTTTAATGAGGCTATAAATAAATCAAACTCAACATAGGATAGATGTTATTGGGATTATTGGAATTGTCATCTTTCATTACATGAAACGTGCTGTTTCACTGTGATTTTGCTCAAAGAGATATGGAGAAGGCAATGGTAGTGGTTTCTTTACGGGATCGAATCTGAAATGAGGTGTTAAATTTCGATAAAAAATATTAGCTTGGGTTCACGGTAGACGCAAGCTATGGAAAATTTTAAGTCTTAGTCCAGAAGTAAACGTCCAATGAATTGATGATGATGATAATATATATAGATACTTATTTTCACTCAGTTAACGCTAAATTCAAATAATCTTGTCTTGGAAAATTTCTTCTCTTACATTGGACATAAAAATTGCCATTCCGTTGTAACTTTGGGTAATTTGTTATAAGTTTTTGTCGTATCACTTAATAGTTTTTAACGTATGTAGAATGTAATGTATGCTTTTTATAGCTAGTAAAAACATTATCTTGTTTTCTATGACTGTAACAAAGGTGATATGGATGACTCATTTTATCCGCAAAATAAGTTAAGTAAATTTAAAATTTATTTTGTTATTGAGCTTACTACGGTAGCAGTAGTAGATAGTAGTTGCTGTGCAAATAATTATTTTAGATTTTTATTAAAGATTAACTTAGCATTCAGATAAGAATTTCAGAGGTTTAATATTACCGATAAACTTAAACTGTTAAAAGTTTAAGTTCAAAAATAGCCTTTGTGCTAATCTATAATAGATTAGAAAGTTCTGCCGTCCATTTCGGGAACCTCTAACTCCTCTGTGGGTCATTCTACAAATAGAACCTTATTGCTAAGTTATACAAAGTTACGATAAGTTTGCAATGATTGGTCCTAAGCTTGTGAACTGGCGCTCGCTTCTTGGACACAAATGTTTGTTTTAGGGCGTGTTTCCATGGAAACATAAAGTTCTTGTATATCTTCATATATATAAATCAGTAGTTGTGTTACAACGAAAAGTGGCATTGTTTTTTATATATTAGCTAGATTAGAAAAAACTCATAAATATACATTTTACGTCCATCAGCATTGATGTTGAAATATTCTACTTGAATTAGAATTCCATTAAATGTATTAATAATTATTTTTTGTTTCAGGTATGTCTTGCTGTTGGTTAATTTATTAATTGAAATGGCACCACTAAGTCCATCAAGTAAGGCTTTATACATTTATCCAAACTTAATATTATAAATGCGAAAGTAACTCTGTCTGTCTGTCTGTTACGCTTTCCCGCTTAAACCTCGCAACCGATTTTGATGAAATTTGGTACAGACAATCTTTAGACTCTGAGCCAGAACATAGGCTACTTTTTATTTCCACGCGGGCGAAGCCGCTGGCGGAAGCTAGTATTAAATAAATACATACAACTTCAGCAACTTGATGCAAGGTAAGTTGATAAGTCTTGAATATTAGGCTTCGAGCTTACCACGGGGCTAGATATTGCTGTGTGATTTGTCCAGCCATATTTATTTATTTATAGGCTTTAGTTACAGAAGATATTTTCACCAGTATTAATTATCAATAAAAACTAATCAATTCTCTAAGTACTTATTGGACACTAAAATAAGCTTCATAACGTAAATCAATGAAATATAAAGCTGTAGGTATATACATATTTATCATTTTTAAATGTATGTCTTCCTGCACCTAGACAATAACAATGATAGTTAAAATAAAATAATAACTACTGTTGACTTCATTTTCTGTAAAAATGAAAACAAATGTATTTTTTCGTTAAAAGAAAAATATGTTTCAAGTAAACGTTAACAAACCTCTCCAGACTAAAATACCGCAAGTTAAGAAGGGTTACTTAACTTTCATCGCCTCGACAAAGTTGAATAACCAACTTCATCTTATAGCTATAACTCATTTCACGCTCAAAGAAATGGATCTTATTGTTATTAGGAAATAAATTTCAAATTAAAAACGGAAGGGGTCCCTAAACGAAATTATTTAAGGAAGCGATCTTACTTAGATTTTCCGATGACTTTGTTCCGTATTGCGAAATAACTTTTGGGAGTTTATTTTAATTTTGAAATACACGGAGAAGATGGAAAATTACTCGGTATGGTATTTTCAAGCGAAATAATGGTTTAGTTAAGTATAATAAATATAAATAGACAGTTTTTCAATAAACATAATTATACGAGCAGAAACTCGGAACAATTATTTGCAATTTTTTGTCATGAGGCGGGAATCGAACCCGGAACCCCTTACGTTGCAGGCGGATCTTCTACTGCGCCATAGAGGCGGTACCCGAAGCTTGCGCGTTAATTAAATAAACTGGTGGCGTTGCAGTCTATAGCCGTAACAAGATATAACGCCTCAAAACTGAATTTACGTTGAAATAGCCTGCAACTAAACTGTTTGGACTAGTGGCCGGCGGCCGGAATCACGCTCGATAGACAATTTGCGACACGAGATTGTGGTTTGTTTCAATTTTCAAACTAACATCCTATATTTTAGGAGGAATTTCACACGGTAAAATTTTCCGCTATACCTAACCAGAAATTTAGTGATATAATATTTAAATGATTAAATGATGCATTTTAATAACTGTTCCCAGTAGTGGGATCGCGATAATAAGGGTGATGATAATGATGAAACGTCATAATTATCTTAAAACCAGTACATTAACAATACATTTTACCGTTTCTCAAGAGCCATTCCAAGTTCGATTACCCCAAATTCCGGCACTTTCACACAACGTCCCAGAAAACATTTGAAAAGAACTGAAAACGCGGTAGAACTAAATGTTTATTTTTAAACAAGCTTTTGCCCATTCGCCAGCGAAGTCACCTCATTCACTGTTTTGAATAGGAACACTTTCGAGACCTGCCTGTTTGTGGGGCCACGACCTTGTCTGCTTGGCTGAAGCTTGCAAAGGTTGCGCAATAAAGGTAGTCTATTCCTACTGCGGTTTCAGACAAATGAAGTCTGTTGAAAACAGCGAATGCTTTGAAAACATTCTGCAAGATACTCTCGGGTGAAATATGGTGACTTTTATTACAGAGGAGATGTATTGGCTAAGTATTGGGATGGATAGTCAGGTGGTTGTACTAACCTGCACAGTAAGGTCGGCGGTAATTAGACTTAGGTCATCGTACGTTTACTGCTCAAAATCACCAGAAAACCGGTAATAAAAGAGGTTTTCCTGTATGAGAGTACCTAATATTATAATTATTTAGGTTAAGCAAACCTATGTACTTGTTTGTGTAAGCTGCTGCCAATTATAGTTTTTCACATTACATAGAAAACAATAAAGAAATAAATATGGTATGTAATATTGGTAATATGGCTTACGCGTTAAACCTACGCATTTATTTTTAGAACTTTTTAAATCTAAACTATCATGGACAACAAAAGAACAAAGTTTTAATGAATTTCTATTTTAGCATAGTATCCATATCCCATTACAAGTTAAAAATATAGTTTTTGCAATTTATAATTTTAAAGCTTCGTTTCAATTCCGATTGTAAACGTTCATCGAGTAAAATAAACACTACCTATCGAAATGGAAATGCAAAATCAATTGTAACTGAAGATATTTTATAAGCAAACTTTAATTAATTGAAAACTCCTGTGTTCTTTGCAAAATGTAGTTATGAAATTTTCAAATTCCGTAAACTTATAAAAATAACAAATCTGTGATTTGAATTCGTACTATGAATAGCTTCGAAACTAAATTTGCTTTCTTCCAATTTAGATAAGTTTATTTTGAGTGCGGGAAGTTTGAACCGTTTTGCAAACTCATTAAGTTATTATCCAAGTTTATAAGAGATCTTCGGTTAGGGATGATAAAATATTCTGCGAGTTACTCAATACGGATAAACTTAGGTTGAGGCGTTGTATTTTAAGCGTTCGGGATATATTCAGAACTCAGGTACTTTTGATTTGAGCTTCTGGCGGTAATATATTTTCTCGGAAAATATTTCGCAAGCTTCATACACTGATCTTGTGTTCTTGATCAATATCAATTTGTACAATTACAAATAGATTTGATCAAAATAAACCTAGCGGTCTGACAGTGCAGAGTTTATTTGCGATTTATGAAACCTATAATCCCGAGGGATTTGTTATATTTGTTTTGCTCTGGACAAAAGAGTAGATAGAAACAAAAGTCTTCGTACAGAAACGTGTGTTCCAAATCTGCTTACAATATAATAATTTTAAACTAAGAGATGATTTATAAATTTCCCACTACTACCCAAAAAAATGAAACTAAAACGAGGCCTAAGGTCCATTAGTGGGTGAGCTTGAAATATTCATACGGCTGTCATAGTGATGATAATGATTTATGTTTAGTAACTGTACAATTTAAATAGGAAACAAACGCAGTATAACTCATCTAACCATAATTAATCCTGTATTAATTAGGTAAGCCACACCGAGTCGGACTCTGCAAAATACCCACATTTAGAATTTCAAATGGAGATAAAATTACCATTTTAAATTACTATGTATTGTAGTCTATTACTAACGCTGTCAGAAAAATCAACAAAAATGAGATAGTTTTTCACAGTTCTTAAATAACGCGTTTGAAAAACTATTAAATTTACTAAGCATTTGAACAATCGTTAGGAAATAACAAATTTCAGTGAAAATCAGCTATTTGAATACTAATTTTTATTGCCTGAACACTAATTATATTTATTACCATTTCCCTAAAGTGTTTTAGCTATATAATTTTTTAAAGTATCATGGTTTTTAACTATATTTGAACATGAAACGGGTAACATACCATGATTTAAATGTTTTTGAGTTTTCCGATATTTCGACACTGTTGCAAGCGCCATGTTCACGGACAAACTGATGTGTTAAGCTATAAGATATCCAGTAGTTTTTAAATGCGTAACTAATATTCATTCACACACACTAAAATTTTCGCGTCTATATTCAAGTAATTAATTAATAATCTCTATTTCTTGTGTAACTACCTCGCAAATAAACCGAGATTAGTAAATCCAGACTCTAATAATATTTATATTGGATTACCGCAGCGAGAATTAGTGCAACAACTGTGAGCTCTTGCCATTTCAGCTCGGATGCGCTCGTTTATCCAGTTTGCCAAGTAATTTGCTGTTTTTAATCTATGTTAAGAATAAAAACTATGAATTTAGCACGTTTAACCTTTCTAGGTTCTTTCCAAGCAACAAAAAATCCAACTACTGTTAGATTAAGGTGATATTTAAAAAATTTGAATATATCGTTTAATATATTTTTCTTAACCGACCTCATTTACAAGCACGTAGGTACTCCAAAAGCACTTTGCTTTCCGTTAATGCGACCGAAAGAAATATGACCCCGCCATTATAAAATTAAACTACCAATTAAAACGCGGGAAATTTCGTCGCGTTCCTAATTTAAAAAGTGTCGTTCGGAATGTCCATAAAATTGTGTACGTATGCTAAGGTAGAATGGTCGATGTTATGCCACAGATTAAATAAGCTTATGTGTATGGAAATGTGGGTGCTGTGGTTTAATTAAAAATTTAATGGATTCACTATCTGTTCGTTATGTTGTTCCCGATCCCGACGTGTCAGCGTTCCCCATAACGAGCTTGATACTATGAATATTTTATTATGTGTTCCCCTTCGAAGATATTAGAATTACATTGATTTTATTTCCCTATATATTTTATCTACTCATTTTCATAAGTCTATAGAATGAGGGTTTGTCATAAAACTGAATCTTATTAAAATAAAAGTTTTCAAAGAAGTAAGTACCTCATTAACAGAAATATTAAGGAAACTGTTTTGTACATCAGTAAAATAATTTACTGAAAGTTTCAAACGAATAAAATACGAGATCAAATGAAATGCAATCTCAGAAGCGACTCCGTTTAAACAATATTAATCACCACTGGGATATTTGATTCAACTCAACCATACGAAATTAATTTGTGTTTGACAATCTTCCTTCGTCGGCTTTAAATTCTTAGCGTTCCCGAAAATAACGAACGTAAGGTTATTAATCTACTGCTCCACTTTGTACCCTCCTTTATTAATATTTCTTTAAATTAATTGACGCCCAGTCTATGTTGTGGAATCTTTGGCTATTCGTGGTAATTACTTTTGGGACTTTTTTATACCCTGGGCAAAAACTTAAGCAACGATCGATTATTATCTATACATATACCTAAAGCTAGCTCTCTAGTTATCCGGGATTAACATATTCATATTCAATATTCATTAACATATTATACTTCTTATTCATTCTAAACTATTTTATTTAGTAAACTTTCATATAAGTTATACATACGACAATGCGAGAAATTATGCCACAAAGTTCAGAACAAACTTTTGGTTTCTCTGTGTTCGTGTTTCATCCGAAGGGACTAAACGGGTTGGAACTTTTATACGTGTCTTACATATAGTCAGGGATCCGTAGTACATGGAAATCAAGTGATTACTAACAAGCTAATTTTTGGTGAGTAGCTTCGTTTAGATGAGACGTCCAAAGATATCCTATACCCAACTCTCGATTGTGGTAGCTAACAGAGATATCAAGGATTAAAAAATTCAAGGATGTAAAACCGGGATAACGGACCACGAAATTTGTAGGACAATATGTTATATCTCAAGATAATTATCTAAATTATATAAAAACATGTTTGTCCTACAAAACCTATGGTTTGATCAAAGAGTCCGCCATTTCCAAAATGTGTCGAAAACGAGGTCAATTTAAATGATTACTATGATTACTAACCAGCTGATTTTTTGTTGTATACTTAATTAATATTTATAAAATCTAACGGACATATTGTCCGACAAATTTCGTGGTCCGTTATCCCGGTTTTACATCCTTGAATTTTTTAATCCTTGATATCTCTGTTAGCTACCACAATCGAGATTTGGGTATAGGATATCTTTGGACGTCTCATCGAAACGAAGCTACTCACCAAAAATTAGCTTGTTAGTAATCACTTGTTTTCCATGTACTACGGATCCCGGCCTAATACTAGTTTAGCTCGAGGATCAAAGTGAGGTCACTAGTCAATGACCACTTGTAACTTTGTGTATTACCACACCCGCATGTTTTACTTATTTCTAAAACTTTCTTCAAATGTTCATTCTTAGTTTATGATTCGGGTTGAATAAAATGGAGATTATAATGATGATTCGGATTGATCCTGTGGTGCTTAAGAGCCGGACGCATCTGTTTCCTAATCTAATCCGTGTTCTAATCTAGTTAAAAATTTCAATAATTTTATTTATTAAATGAGTAGCATTGATAAATACGGACCTGTGCATTCATCACGACTAATAGCAGGCTTTGTAGTGAATGAAGCTTTACTATTATTTATAGCTGTAGGCGTATGTATGTGGGTATCACCTACACACACCCTACTGTTAGCGCAATTCGTCTATTAATTTTACTTAATACTCACCGACACATGACTTTTAGTACCTATTTGTTTTGATCCAGGTTTATGCAAAACAGAACCATTTCCATCCTGTCTGTGGTTTTACTGCCCAATTGGTTTATTTACGTGGTTTCGTTTGGGATTAATAATACAATGTGGAATTAATTTTAGGGATTCTTATTTGAGGTATGTTATTTTTTGGTTGCTACACTCGTATAAAAAACCAACAAGTCACTTAAACATCTGATGTTATGGTAAGAAATATTTTTTGTCTTATTAAATGGTGTGAGATTAACTTCACTAATAGTTTACCTGAAAAACCCATTACAACGCGGGCAAATCCGCGGGTGGAAAGCCGGTTATGAACATATTTCAAAATTTATTTACTTAAAAATTAACTGAGGTAAACTTGTTCAAGCAAACTTACACCGCTAAGTTTTTCACTCTTCATTTCAAACTTCGCAGGAAGACACTTTGAAGTTCGAACGCTTTTTCATCACGAAAGTTCTTTAAAAATCCTTAATCGTTATTGCAACCTCTTTTATATCGAAATGAAACTCCTTTAAAACAAGAACAGAAACTCTTTTCCCCGAATGATTACAATGTGTCTTACGGTCAACGGGCATGGCTATACAATGCGCGCGCTCGCCACTTCACCCGGTTTTGTTCTCCGCTCTCATTCTTCCACAACGTTATTACTTTCCTTTGTCTTCAGCCTTTGGTAACATGTGAAAAATACGTCAAGTGCCGGAAAAGAATCGAACTGTGATAAAAATGGATATTCTTTTGTAGTCTTAGAACTCTTTGACTGAGAATATGTTTGTAGTTTTGTTTATAGAGATTATTATTACATAAGCCACTTTATTGTGAAGTATATAATAAAAGTACGGTGCTAAAAGCATTTTTTTATATGAAAAATATCAAAACAATAGTAGTTGCATTTGTAGTTACCTAGAAACTGGGTCAATAGCCTTAAAAATCTTACAGGTTTCACAATATAACAGAAAAGCTATGTTAAGCTCCAGAAACTGCACGTTTAAAAAGTTTTAATACCATAACAGTCAAAGAAGCTCGGAAGTCAAGTGGCTTTCAATAAAAAGGGACATCTAAAAGCTTTATTCCGAGAATTCTTATATCTTAGAGCATCTCGACACTTTTCTGCACTTACCCCCTTTTCAGACAGACCACTATGTGACCGCAATTCTCTCGGAATGGCCTTTTATTGTCTAGAAAAATATTGTTGATGCTTAGACGGCCTAGATTGCTCAGCTTAGGGATTCTAAATAATGGCTGAGAGTAATCCCCGTTATTAATAACATTAAAGTGATTCAGATCCTTAAATTTGTGTGATAGTGACTTAATTTTAATAGCTATTATTGTTTTATGTTCTCACGGAAAAACGGTCACACGGTCACAAAATATAAGGTGTGCAGTCAAACACTATTGTAGCCCTTGACCTTCAGAAATATAGCATCCAAATCCCCAATGATAAATCAAATAATAGTTCCGAGTGTGTCAATTTGGACGTGTATCACGAAATACCAAAAACAATAAGAGATTGAAGGCAAAGCTGGCTGAGTAAATAGTTCCTTCATCGGCCAAGAAACAGATTTCTACGTCTGTTCACTTATCCCATATTGATCCTTTCGGAAACGTGCGGCACTTTCATTTCATTTGCTCCTGTTATGACGTCTTCTGGGTAAATAACCAGTAAGTAGCCATATTTACCGATCCTATTTCCTAAATAGCTCTAGCTACTGACGTAATATCACGTAATATGTAGCTGATTGCTTAGTGTCAAATGTCTTCATTCGTTTGGAAATGGAATTGTTTTTTTTGTTGCCTGGTTTGGTAAAATAATAGGTATTAACCTAAGAGCCCGTGATGGCCAGACCTTCCTTTAATTCACAAGCGTGAAAATTCTTTCATGTGTATGTCTAACATAGGTAAGAATAACCCCCAAACATGAAACCTGGATCGCGGTTCCTTTGGGAGATAACAACCTTTTACCTGTTATCTCCCAAAGGAACCGCGATCCAGGTTTCATGTTTGGGGGTTATTCTTACCTATGTTAGACATACACATGAAAGAATTTTCACGCTTGTGAATTAAAGGAAGGTCTAGCCAGACAGGGCTCTTAGTATAGACTAATAGCCTGTGATGGCCAGACCTTCCTTTAATTCTGAAGCGTGAAAATTCTTTCATGTGTATGTCTAACATAGGTAAGAATAACCCCCAAACATGAAACCTGGATCGTGGTTCCTTTGGGAGATAACAGGTAAAAGGTTGTTATCTCCCAAAGGAACCGCGATCCAGGTTTCATGTTTGGGGGTTATTCTTACCTATGTTAGACATACACATGAAAGAATTTTCACGCTTGTGAATTAAAGGAAGGTCTGGCCATCACAGGCTCTTGGTCCATATGATGAAAGTACATTTTAAGTTTAAACTGACTTACCATATTATAATAATTTTACAGTCCTATAATATGAAAAAAAAAGGTTGGGATTGTTTAATTTAATTTTGTTTCAAAGGAATTCCTGAAAGGTTTTGTAAAAAAAATAACTTCTGGCTCATGCCATATCATAATTTGTCAGTCCTCTAGCAGTGCAATGTTTTAATGTTCTGCAAGCATTTGTTACTAGTGGTGTTTGTAATGCCTATTAAAATGTAACTAAAATTGCCTATTCAGTTTTTATTCTGCGACATTTCGCAGTCACAGCGAAATAAAGTCGTGTTTAAGAATTTGCACCAACTGCTTTTGGGATAAAAGCATATGGGTCGAGCCTATTCTACCCTATTTATGATTGGGTTTCCTTTGATCATTCAATTGGTTTTATTCCATTTCAATTTGTTGAACATCTTCACGTTATTTTGCGTGACGCGTCGTTCAAAGCAAATATTTTTGGTGAATGAAATGAGAGCAGAAACCGTTACGGTTGAGTTCTTTGATATTGGCGATATATGCCATTAAGGAAGCAATAAAAATAAAATAAATTTATAAAATAATTATCATTATTATTAAACATTATTATGTATTGACGTCATATGAATAGTACTAGCCCATTTCTTACTGTGGGTATCGTTACTAATAATGGTACTGTTGTTTACGCAATTACTATTGGAAATGTATGTCGTAAGTATTGAAGTTTTTACCGTAATAATGTTTTACATAATGTCAAGTGTGTAATTACGAAACATTATATCTATCTACTTATTCTTAAGTCGTTCCAAACTTTGAATGTTACCTCAGGCACAAATCAATACACAGTCAGACAAAACTACACTTACTCGCATCCTAAAGTACTGTTGCCATGAACTAAAAATTCTGATAACGCAATAAATAATAAAAAAATATAACAATAAACAATAAAGTGTTAATCTATCTATCTATCTATCTAATAATTGTGTTCATTTTGCAAATAAAAATGAATTAGCATTCGGGTTGAGGTGAGGCACGGTTAATCAACGCCGGCCCTCCGTAACTAAGCCAATTGAATTAATATGTTTACTTGCTTTTTACATAAATCGAAACCGCAAATATTATTCACGTTGTTTAGCAGTGACGGAGAGAAAATTACCCTTTTCATTTACATTTACCTACCTACTCGCACCGGGTAAATTTTTGTAAATTTTCGTTTGTTTTATTTGTTGACTATCAAGACCGTAACACATGCTTCGAGCTTACCACGGGTATAAATGCGGCTGTGTTAATTATCCTGCAATATTTTGATTCATTAATCCTTTCCGAAATGCTTGCTGAAATTACTAATAGCTGAAATAGCTAAAATATATTTAAAACCAATAATCTACAAAACCTTAATACCTAAGTTTATACATTTAAAACTCGAAAGGTTAACTATTTTTTATGAAAATTCGCATGAAATACCTTTTAAAAATAGAACCTTAACAAAACCAAACGAAGTGATTTAATTGAAACCTTTTTAGTTTTTCAAAATAGAATAAGATCGAATCGGATGCGCGGTGAATATTTTTATTTGTGCGGCGACTACTTTATTTAAAAGTGTTCGAAGTTGAATACAGCCTCTAAATAACCTAGACCTAGTTTCAACGGAAATTGAACTGAACACGCAACAGTCATTTTATTATTGGCGAGGGGGAGCTTTTCGTGCTTTCCACAGAAATATTCTTTGCCTGAAGCGAAGGGTGATTATTTCTCTCGTTTCGTTTCTTTTTGTTCATATTTTTGCCTTTTACGTGTACTTATATTGTACATTTAGTATGTTGTTACAAAAGTGTTTGCATTTTTAGTTTAATGTTTCTATTTTGAGAACTTACCTACCTTAAATATTATTGTATTAATTATTATTATTGTATAAATTTATTGTAAGTGCGGTTCAAAGAAACTTTTGTTGTTTAAAGTATATACACACTTATTATATACTCTCTGCATTTGCCGAAACGAAATTTTATTTTAAAAGTTTTTATGTGAAATTCGTCACAGTTTATAAGGTTAGTTTACATACAAAATCTACACTGATGTAGTTTTTGTATTTTTTTTCTCCTTAGGATTGGACAAGTAGACCCATTAAGAGGATTAACTGAAGCCCTATGTATGTAGGTTCCGATAATGTCTGTCGTACAATAACATAAATCATAGCAATGCGTCAAGCGCATGATTGATGATGTGACCCGAATAGCTGTGATTGTGAATTTGTGACAATCACTAGTCAGTAATAGTGTGATGTATCGCAGTTAAATCAGACTTTTTGCACAAAAAGTCATTTCCATCTATCAGATATTATATTAACCTACTGGGTTATCTAGGAAATATTTGATTTCTATGAGGAATAACTGATTTAATATAAAAACGTTGCTTTTTTAGAATTGACATAATGAAACAAGTTTATTATAAAATTACAAATTACAAACAAAGTTTTTAAAAAAACCTTTTGTAATTTTAGTTAATTTGGTAGTGATCAGCTTTCAAGAACCCTGAACTTTTGTCTTAGTTTGCGTACAAGCAAACAAAAACCTTGTTTCTGAAGTAATTAAAGCTACTTATTGAGTGCGAGGGTTAGACCCGCCTAACCCTATGAATAATACATTATGTGAGCTCTATTTGCAAGCTGGAAAAATTACGCGAGGCAAATGCATAGAGGGACGGAAGATTTTTTTCAAAAAATCAAAGGAAATTAATTCAGAAAGAAATTCAGAAACTTTTTCAATTCGCAATTAACACAGCTTGATAATGGTTTGATCGTAGTACGAGTATACAGGGTTTTAGGAAATATGCTTACAAACTAACTTAAATAATTAGATAATTATGACTTTCTGCTTATGTAAAACTTTATACTACCTTCTTTACTTTGTTATCTGAGACCACTTTGCTAATAAAAACATATAGTTTTCTTCAAAACAAAGTTTTATACTAAACCAACTTCGCGTCATAAAACCGAAAATTTCTACTACTTGAGAAAGTACAGTAGAACTTACGAAATAAACGTTTCAGTGAATAAACAGGAACATTTAGACTTCGTATCAAGCTCTTGTTCTAAAACTTCTACTTTGTTTCTGTCTTTATCTTATTTTATATAATTATCACAAATATTAGTTAAAATAATCTACGATTTTAACGATTCTAAGGGTTAAATAATACAAGCATAATTATTGGTAGCAATGTAACGATAGGCAGTATTTTTGTTGTGTTCTCAAGCAACATCATTTTTACCCGATTGATTATTTCGTTTAGTTTCATCCAAAAAATGCGTTAATGAATTATTAAATGAAAAAATCAACACCGTAGTTGGCCAAAATGTTGTAAAAGCGGATTGACGTAGCGCACACAGTTTAATATTTGCAAATACAGTAGTTTTGTCCCAACAAACCCTACATCAAATCGATGTCATAAAACAGGGGCTTGCAAACTTGCGTCCAATAAACCTAAGAAGTACAATTTGAATAAATTAGCAGGCAGTATCGCCCCCGTCCTGCCGTCTATCACTTGATCCAATCTACTGGAATGGATCACTAGGCGCGCTCATTGGACTCATGAATTTATTTGCGAGGCGCAACCTTACTAAGGGAAAACTGTAAATCTGACGCTAAGATCGCTTTCGCGAGGCGTTGGTGGCGTCGTGTCATTTACGCTTTCATATATACGATTAGGTTTTTATTTACCGGTTCTAGAATTTTTTTTTTGTCAGAGTTGCATTTAACACTTGTTGAGAACAAGAGGCAAAGGGTCTTAAAAGCACAAATGGCAGATAAGAAATATTTTAATTCCTCTACCTACTTTATGTACAATTAATTCTACAATATACTTAATTATCTTTATCGTGGAGAGCATAAGAGAAGATCACTATTAAGATACCAAACTTATGTTGTAAACTGTTGTTTGTGAGGTATGGTTGGTGGAAAATGTATTACTGGGTAAGAAAAAAACTTGCACACAATATAACTTTCGGGTGACTCAATTGATATAGTTCTAAGTAAAAGCAGTTACAATTATAAAGTCTACACGACATAAACATATAAAACATACACGACTCAAAGACATCATGATAAAGAGTGTTTTGTCTTGTGACATTTGGTAAGTTTCTAGCTCTTGCAAGCTGGAGAAATTAATGTGTCAATCAAAAGGGACAGGGACACTATTAAATCATCAAGACTTGTCCCTTGCAAGCTTTGCAAACAATGCCGTCTTCAACTAACTAAACAAACAAACCCTCGTACACTATACAAGTATGCTGTTTGAGGTAACATTAATAGAGAAATTGTTTACCTGCAAACTTACTTATGTGCTGTAACTTTTTGTCCTTCTATTCTATTTCTTGTTATACTGATGCTACATTTTTATCTTTAAATTCCATTTCTTCTAGTTACGTTCTTCCTCTTCTTTATTACTTTGATTTTTCTTTATTGTAACTCAAGATATATATCTTGAAAGTTCCAAAGCATATTGTTCCCATCAAATATAAACCCTCGTAATAACGTAAAGGCATATTTTATAATAAACATATTTGTTTAACGCCTTGATGCACTTCGTATATTTAAAATTTCTACATTATATTAAGTATATTTTTACATACATGATAATTAGAATCAGAACTCAACCTAACTTTAAGTTTGCACCTAAGCGATATAATTCAATCGCCGCATAAAATGCTCTTTGCTGTAAATTATCATAATCAACGCCACACGTGGATACTCAGAGCTGATGTAAAGCCGCAAGGGTCATTCCCAACTGAATTATACTGCAAAGCAGCAGTTTTGCTTTAAGCCAGTAATTAATTTGCGAGGGCCTTAGAGAAATGCCTTTGACGCTGGAACACACGGTGGGCGAAATAGCCGACGCACTTCATTCAACTTTTACATTACGCGAACAATTCATTGGCATACAAAGGCTAAGAGCTATTGACTCGTTCATCAACAGATCGATACAACTCACCAGTTTGAATTTTCAAATATATTAAGACCTAAAAGTATTCTATAGACGTTTGAATAACCAGTTACAAGGACGCTACATGGTTTCTAACTTTTTGTTATTTGAGTCGATTCCTTGCAATTCTCTTTTTTTGGCGTTATCAGTTAAAGACTCTATTAGTAAGTTATAGGTCCGTAATTCTCGTTAGCGTTTCATTTTACCTTTACCTGGAAGTAGTCTATAAAATTGCAAAGTGACGCCGAACAAGCGAGCAAGTAGGAATTGGTATGATGTTATGATCATGAAGCGCTCCGGAGCGTACATTGAACCACGTTACATTTTACACGCGTGATAAAACAGACACATTTTTTTCACTTTGCGCTTTTTGTTCGTAAGCTAAGTACATATTTTTTTCTTTCCTTGTTTATAAAGTCATTAAACTTTGTGTCCATAATTACTCATCATTGAAGCGGAGAGGTGGAAGTAGGACTGTTTTTTAATGGTCATCATAATTTATTAGATAATGGTAAAGATTTTTTAATAATAAATTCTGAAGTAGTAATATGTTGACGCTTGTTTTGGTAATGTATTTGAATTACCTAATATAAATTGCCTGATTCTCTGAAATGAAGTTTATTGAACCAGCTGCCGATACATGTCTATGGCTGGTACGTGCAAAGCTCCGAACAATAATTTACGAAACCATTATTTTGTACTTATGTAAAATGTTAGTTTTCTTTAATTTTGTTGTCTAAAGATGTTGTGTTAATAAAATAGCTGTTAATTAATGTTCAAATAAATAAAGCTGATTACAAAGAAAATAACGGTCAAAAGAACTCACCAAATTTTATACAGAAACAACACACTAACCGAGTTAAACAAAACGAAACAAGCCAAGATAACAGTAGAAGGCTTACGCTCGCTTACCCTCAAAAAACCGTATAATATGTGGCTGTTGGCACTTCGCCAGACCCTGAAAATTGACCGCGATTTCAAAGGCCCACGGTAGATCCCAATTGAAATATCACTAGCAATTTTTTACTCTTCGCGTAAAGTGAAAGATCTTATGAACCCACTGAGCCCTGAGATTTATTTCCATCTCAGTCTTTGTCGAAGATTCCATGTTGAAAGAAAAACGCACGGATTTATTGGGTTTTCTGACATAAGATCTAGTTATCTTACACCTACAATTTTGCTCTGAGATACTTATTAGGATTCTGTTTTAGTTTTCTTGATTATTGTACTGTACATGTTTATATTTTTAAGGATTGTTCCTTAACAATCATTATTATTTGTAGTAGCTACATTTACCATTCAATTTTATGAGCCTGTAATGAAAATTATTTTTCATAATTTGAAATGTAAAATTCAGCATACATTTATCCCGCGGGGGCTTAAACATTTTTATACTCACTTTCGTATTTGTACAAGTCAAAAAAAACACGACACTGAATTTCACTTAGGTACTTTTGCGAACCGCTCCCAGCTATTTGCTTCGCAGAAAGGTTGGCCAATGTATACGCAATAGGCTACTACAAAATGGACTGTACGCAATATTGTGTAGACACTATCACATATTTGGGTTTAATTTTTCACCGATATTATAAAATCAGCCAGCTCAGGGTCAGCTAGTTGAATACATAATTATATTCTCGGAAATAGAACAAAATTATAGAATAAAATTAGGTACTGTGAATAATTAAACTGAAAAGCCTTATTTCATCGCCAATTTTTTAAATGGACTTCAGTTATATTGTTTTAGTTTTATTTACTATGGGAATGTTATTAATCAAAAGGCACGCCTTTTGTCCCAGGGTGCGTTGATTACGCAGTTTTATGTCCTGATTTGAGTTTTATTGATAGTGAAGCAAGAATCACGTTAGATCGGAAGCTGAGTAAGCCCTCCAGGTTTTATGAGCTCACGTTTGTGAAGAGACTTTTACGAGAAACGAGATGTATATTTTGAGTAATGGTCTACTATGCGCTATTTAATACGCAAGTAATTTGTGTTGAAGATTCATAAAACTAAATCTTAAAAAATAATTATTGTCGTTATACATTGTTACTTACATACGGTCTGTACGATACAGTAAAGATGAGAACAGAGCATTAGCACCGGCTTCTGCACGGCTTTCGGTATTTGTATCCACAGAAAATAGCTCACAAATACCGAGACACGACTCCTCCATTCGAATTTTTCACTTACATCACCAGTTCTGAGAATACTGTTTGCAGAATATTTTAGCTCAAACAAAATCGCGTAAAACCATTTTTATCTCTTGAATAAGCGGATGTTTAACTCTGAATGAATAACTCCCGTTTAAATTCTGTTCATTCATCATCCTTACCCCGTCTTTTCAGTATTGTAAGGCTTTTCACAAAGGTATTATATGAGTCCAGACTAGTCGAGTGTTTCCTGATTAATGATGCAACCTTCAATATTTACCATGCGACCCTACGTTTACAATTTCAATACACGTTGAGCTTTGAGAAAATGATTTGCACTATGGTAGGGTATCGGTAGGGTCCTTGTTTGTTTAGGCAGATGTATTAGAGCAGCACAATAATAAGTAGCACATATGAAATGTTCGGTTGAATAAAATACTACTGCACCAGTTTTCTCAAATAATTCTTTACAGAAACAAGACAACACGATCGTGTGGTGAGGCAAAAGTCTAAGTGAGAAAAACTATGGTGTAGTAATCTACACTTTCCCACTGCTGAGCAAAGGCCTCCCCCATCTCTTTTTCCCCAACAGTCTCTGTCAATACCAGTTTATTTTCAAATATTATAAATATTAACCATAACGTGTAAAGTGAACCAACTGAATCTTTCTTGAATGAGGTCAAGGGTCAAGTCCGTTATGTTTTTTTCACCGTCTGACAGAAACAATTTATCTTGAGGAGGATACATCACAAGGCTATCAACAAGTGTCGAGAGGTTTAGAGATCGGTATACTTTGCCGAGACCGCAGACCCATTTAATTTGAGAATCGCTTTAGGGAAATAGACACTGGCCTTTTTGTATTTTTATTGTTTTAAGCCGTTAGTATTATTATTACTTAGAATCTGTAAATAAAAAGGTTAAAAATATACGAGATAAATATATAAGATATCCACAAATTGTTTTTACAAAATAAAGAAATATAATAAATACCATAATTTATGGTATTTATACATATAACAAGCTTCTTATATTCTGGATGTAGATAATATTATATTTTTTTATCTAACAAAAATGTTCCAGGACAAAGTGAACGTATACACAAATAAAACCTTGCGACGCCCTCTTATGCCTTCTTGATATTTCTTACCTAAGAGTCGGTAGATCAAAAATCTCTTTCCACTTTTAAATTCCTTTATTCCTTACTCTTTGGTTGACGTGGCCCTTGAAAGGGTTTGAAGGCATAGGTTCAGACGGATATCGTCAGTCCTATTACGGTCAGTCGGGCCGAGCCCTTAATAATAGACAATAGGAAATTTTTATTAATATCAATGAATATCACAATATTCACGATAACGTGATGCTGTTTTCAATTTATGTAAAACTATGTACCTAAAAGAGAACATTGAAGTAAACCGTTATAAGAATACATGCTTTATCGCTGGACTGATCACACAATTAAGATTTTATCATTAAAGATCAAACTTAATTAATTTACAGGAACACGGGTAAGAGAACTTTCTTATCTCACGATAAAATTATTAGATATATACTTAATGTAGGTTCCTAAATTTTTAAAATATCTCATCCCTTAGAACCTAATTCATATCTAACAATCATTCACTTAGATTAAAGCATAAAAGAGAACTAGCGAGAACCTTAAAAAATATCCTGTGGCCAAAGATAGGTAAATTGGAATTCCGTTAAGCCCCTACAACTAATATTGGATTTTAATGGAACACCCCGTCATATAGGAACCTTACCCAATTCAATCCCAATTTCATACAGGGCTCTAGAACTGTCGATAAAGCTCAAAATCCATCGGAGTGGAAAAAGGCGATTGTGGTTCCACGCCTCGCTGCTCCTATACGGAAAATGGACTACGCTTTATTAAATAAATTTTATCGCTCATCGAAATTCTTTAATCTTCATTAGAAAGAGAACTCTATGGTGTTGGGATAAGAGCGGTCGGAAACTTGTGCGAGCTTTTGGTACAATTAATACGTCATCGTAAAATTTGTATTTGATAGGCGTTATTTTAAGTAAGATATGCTGGATTTTCTCTTTTTGGGTTCTCTAATAAATAAATAAGGTAATACTTATAAAATTAAATAAGTATTTGTTCTGCAGTAACTACACTGTCGATTTCTAATAATTAAATCACACGATTATGTAATGTTTTCGTGTAGATGTGATTAATTAATCTTGTATATGGCTTAATTAGTATGTGGTCTGAAAATTGGTCAAATCTATTTTTTATACCAATGGAGACGCTGCGGGCGGATAGCTAGTAATTATCTTAAAGTACGAGATATAAACACAAGCCAAATATATTTTAGGCGAACCTTCCTTAAAATTCCGCTCAAGTAAAATATAATAGGTCATAAATAAGCCCATTCACCACAAACAATCGAACAAAAACATGATTCAGCATTAAAATAGCCAACAATAAAATAAATGCTTTAGCAGTCCCAGAAATACACAAAATATACTACAGGACAATGTACATTAATCTGAGTTATGGGTGGTCAGAATGAAATAAGACGACAATTTTACACAATTTCGGGGTTGCGTTACTGCGTTGGCTAAAGTTATATTATTATTATCTTATTAATACGTTTTTGTGTTGTAATCATTCGAGTAAATCAAATACAAAATACTTTTTCTTAGATCAAGATCTTGACCGCCGTTCCTCATCATAGAAACTTTATGTTACGTCCTAGTTACGAAAGACAGGACTCAATAAAGATCTTGCAAGAATTGGTTGATTATTGACCATAACCCCATAGATTTTAACTCGAAAGATAACTGTAAAAAATGAATGAATTTGAATGACATTATCTCACAAATTCATATTTTCAAAATACCTATAAGCTATCCTTAGCTCAATGACGTCAACGCTACTTATTTATGCCAGTAGTGTTAGAAGCTAGAAGTTTTATCGTAGAAATACATTTGCTTTACTACGTAACCGCGCACTAAAAAGTATTTCGTGGAACCCTAGGGTATACGGAGTTTCAGTAATTTCACTTGCCTTCCGTAAAATGTTAGTACACAAGTAGTAGGTTACATACTTTATTCCACTACAGATAACCCTGTTGTATGTAAATGTATTATATTTTGTAACACGATCCAGTTTTATGTAATATAAATAAACACGTAGGTAATTGCACAATATGTGTGTAATGATAGTGCGTATGAAGTATTATAGAATACCTATATTCACAAGTTTCGAGCTTACCCTGGGGCTAGAAAAGTGCTGTGTGCATTTTTAAGTACCTAATTTATTTATTTTTAAAGGTCAAAATATGAATATTAACTTCTAATCTACAACATTTTCAACAAAAAGTAAGTCCATGCCATGAAGAAATAAAAACTCTTTTAATACGTTTGTGAGTAGTAAAATCTTATCAGAAGCCGCAAGCCTATAATAATGATGGATGTCTGCGGCATCAATCATATAAATGCGAGGTATTGACGTGATCTTGTCAACGTAAGACAGAGCGTAAGGCTTTTTCACATTTTGGTTCTATAGATACTTAAGGTAGATAAATTGAAGGTGTATTTTTTGAACATTTGCCTTTTTTTTGGTAGAAGAAGTACTACTGAAATCTATAAAGGTTAGATTGCATTATTGAAAGATATCATTTTGCTTGATATTAAATTAAGAATTTTCAACGATACTAATATGTTATTGTTAATCTGAATTTTGTGGTTGAATGCGCTAATCTTAACAATTACTGGATTTATATTATTGAAAACCTTTTTACCGTGGGAAAAACCATCAAACGTAGAATTATCCACGTGGTGGTCCAGTCTGTAAATTAAAAAATAAGATGCGAGCACCCTGCGCAATAAACGACAACGAGATAATAAAGAAAGATGCTTTATAATGAATTTCAGAAATAAGCTCTGTAAAAAATATCTGGGCGGTAAATCTAATATAAGAATAACAAAATATAATCTTCATACTGCTAACTTAATGATACAAAAATATATCTTTTTACCTCAATTTGGCTTAGTTTACATTTCCTAGTAAGATTTAGACTGTGAAACTGTTTTTATCCTCGTTAGTTGCTGAATAAAATAAAAATTTATGATTTGCTTTTGTGATTGTTTAGGTACAAAATGGAAAAAAAATTTGAATTGTTTTACATATTTTTCTTACATGTTATATTACTTCATTTATAAATGATAAAATAATTTTACCTACTCGTATATTTTCTTAAACATTTCATTACACTTATTATTATTTTTTTAATATGGTTACCTATATTATAAAATCACAACATACATACATTCATGATCATTTCATATGATTAACAAACTCTTCATAGGTACCTGTTATATATATCTTCACGCCTTCAGAAAAAAAATGTTTGTTCACCTCAATTCATCCCAACGGACAACTTTTACAATTTCCTCTGTACTCAATTGAAACTTTGTACGTAACTCGGATAAGTTGAGATATATGACCGTAGGAAACGTGGGATTGTCATTGAGGACGTGATTCACAATGCTTTCATTCCATTTGCTAAAGCGACGCGATTTATAGTGAGCTTTTAAAATGTACGTGGAATGGTCACTCAATCACCGGTGATTGGGAGCAGAATTAGTTTTACTTGAGTTTTTGTCAGTAGAATAGCTTATAGAAATTCCTGTTGGCGAAATAACTCTATCGAAATAATTTGTTTTAAATGGTCCATTTCTTATGTTATTTTGTGAATAAAGCTACAATAAGTAACTAAGCGATTTATTACCGAATAACTGCTAAATCGGCATGTTATGAGCTACGAAATATTCTTAGGGCTGATTTTTCAATCATCAGATAAATGCTAACTGTTGAATAAATTTGACATTTTCCATACAATATGTCAAATTTATTCAACAGTTAGCACTTATCTGATGATTGAAAAATCAGCCCTTAGAGTGCCAGGTTGCTTTTTCATACGGAGTTTAGTCTTTACCCTTAACATCCTTGTATATAAACGGACGAATAATAATAATTTAGTGTGCCCTTTTTGCTTAATGAGAACGCTGCTGAGAAACTGACCGATTCCAATGTTCTAATGATGATTATAAGCAACATAGTAAAAACTTTTTAAACGTTTTAACACATTTTTAGAAGAACATGCAGATTCAAAAACATTAATATCATGGTACGAGTATGTAACCAGTTCCATGTTGTAACAACATTGTTTTGTTGTTGACAGTTGGGGGAAGGGGTGGAGCTCACGTTGGGTGAGCTGCGCGCGATGGCGCTGCAGCAGCAGCAGCAGATCGACAACCAGCACCAGCTGCTCTGCGCCAAGGAGCAGCGGCTGCGGTACTTGAAACAGCAAGAGGCTAGGCAGCATCAGGTGAGACAGAAAGAAAGCAAAGAGTAGCTTAGGGTTGATAGTTCCGTAGGTACCCTTTGCTAAAAAGTTAAAGTCATGGTCAAAAACTTTATTTCCATAGAAACAGGGATTTACATGGACACGACAACAAATAATTCTTTATTACACACACCAATAATTAATATCTACATAAAAACTACAAAAGCGTATGCGTAATGGGCGGTCTTATTGCTTACAGTAATTTCTTCCAGACAACCTGAGGATGGATAGAAAAACTGCAGAATGTAACTGGTGGTGGCTCGTCTATGTAAATTACTACTTATAAATTATTTTAAACTATATTTAAGTGTCAATATTATATGTGTCACGTAGCTGGTTGAACACTAGCCCATATTTAACCTACCAATTATTGCCAGCGCCGATGATTCTCACTCCTTATTCCCAATATACATATAATCCTGAACAAATTATTATGTTAAGAAAACATTGATGTGGACGTGGAAACCACACACAAAACAATACTTACACTCATGACTGATGTAAAATTGTACAACAGAATATAAATATTACCTTATCCACCCGTAACATTTAACTCTCAACCTTTTAGTTTCAAAGAGTTTTATAACTAAGTATAAAAGCCAGCACTTTCTTCCCGGTACCCTTCTGTATAATGTGCTTAGTCTGTGGCCAGCGTAGCGTAGATCTAAATTAAAATGGTACGAGGTGTTTCTGATTCTATTGCAACGTATTCATTAGCTAATCTTCAGTTTAGCTTGAGTAATTAAAACAGCTAAGCTTAAAATATTATGTATTATGTATATTTGTTCCAGTTCTTTGCTTAATATAGAACAAAGATTTTTTTTACACAAATGTTATTGTAATTGGCTTATTTCTTGGACTTTACGACCTGTTGCGCAGCGGTCGAAGGTCCTCGTCCTCAAAGGTTGGGGGTTCGATTCCCGCCTCGGGACAAAAATTGTCCGATACACAAATATTTGTTTCACTCTGGGTGTTTTCTAAAAACATTTAAAAAATTAATATCTTCTAATCATTTTCTACTTAGAATATCACTTATGTAGAATATCACCTGTAACATAAGTTTTAAACTTACCACGCGGCTAGATGTTGCTTTATCGTATTTTTCAGCAATACTTATTTATTTAATTGTTGGATACTTTATTATTACTGTACGGCAACAACCCGTCGTCCACACTGTTAACGGGTAGAACTTTATAATTCCAGATCGTTCACACCCATTTAGTTCAGGAGTCAGAATTATTTTCATTTGCTTCATCATCGTAACAACATAAATTACGAGGTTACTGGTCTCTCATAAAATACAATGTCCATAATACAATAAGTTCTGTTACAAAAAAATGTTTTAATTTCCAGACTTACCTATTCCGACGAGCAAATTTCCGTTTTGTCATTAAGAACGCAGTTCAAAGGCAGTATTCCACCACTTTATTGTGTTTCTATTACTTTAATAATACCTGTAAAAAGTGCCTTGAAAAGGTCCTCGGATTTTGAATTATTCAGACCTAAGAATAAAGTTGAATACAATTTTTAATTTTCCTGTTGGGTTTATATTTCGTCGTTTTATGGACACTCAGCTTTATTTCTAAGATAAACTCGGAGTCCAAGTTACGGTACGTTCACACGGAGGCACGATTTCCCGAATCTTATTTTAATCGGATCTGGAAAAACCCGAATGTTGTATTCATGTGCGGTACGTTCACACGGAGACACGATTTTCTCTACCGAATCGGTTTTTTGCAGGATTCGGTTTAGTGGCCTATGTATTTCAATGAAGGAGTTCACACGAGCATTCGGTTTCAAGATACGACAAAAAACCGAATCCTGCTGAAGTTGACATCCGATTGTGCGACTACAAACCGATCCGGTTTTCAATTCTTTTTCCACCTTTTTCAAAAGATTATCAAATGTAGGTATAGGAATTAAAAGTATTAAATTATCATTCAAGGAAGTAGTTAAAAAAAAATTGTGTATCATTCCTTAACTGCTGCATTAGAGTTGTAAAGGCACCAACTGTTGATCTTCTTTGTACTATTGGGTTTAACCACAATCTTTTTCTACGACGCAGACGGCGATAATACCAGTATAGTATAGCAACACTGTTCACGTCCATCGCTTCCAAATCAACGTGTGAGCGCGCTCTTGCGAATACAACATTCGGTTTTTCCAGATCCGATGAAAATAAGATTCGGGAAATCGTGTCTCCGTGTGAACGTACCGTTCGGTTTCAAGATCCGACAAAAAACCGAATCTTCCCCTCGTGTGAACGCATGTATTGAATGCCCTATACCACTGCATCGGATCTGGATTTTGCAGTATCAGTATATACAAACCGGATCGGTTTGTAGTCGCAAAATCGTATGTCAACTTCAGCAAGATTAGGTTTTTTGTCGGGTCTTGAAACCGAATGCTCGTGTGAACTCCTTCATTGAAATACATAGGCCACTAAACCGTATCCTGCAAAAAACCGATTCGGTAGAGAAAATCGTATCTCCGTGTGAACGTACCGTGTGAAATAGTATCATTTACTGACGCATAAAAAGGATGTAATTTGTCATTTTTTACTAAAGCTATTATACAATAAGGTTATTAAAAATATAATAACTTAAGTTATTTTAATTCATGTCATCAACTTGACTATATATCTAACAAAAGATAGGCAGAAGTGTTGTTTTGTGTACTTACTGCGTGTACCAACTCACCTAGTAAGCCCAGTAGTGGTACGTTTTATAATCCTTGTCTATGCGTCTTGTTATGATGATGATGTATAATTTGTTGCAGAAACTCTATTTAAAAATTTCACCAAAATCATAGAGATCTAATTCGGGGTCCGGACTCGTGCTTCACCTAGATTCTCCACCTGGGTGCAGCACGGGGACTTGCAAGGTCCCGTGCTCCAACTAATGGTAAGTACAGTCAAGCATATACAATGTAGGTAATGAATAGGATTTATTTTAACGTATTTTTTCAAAAAAATGGGGCATAGAAATTTCATTAAGAACTAATTGCATTTGCGAATTTTAAATAAAATGGTCTTTATCACCGTGTTCTTTGCGGCGTTTAGTTACCGACAAGTCTATAGAATCGGTATTTTGCGATATCACTGTTAGCAATTTATTCATGGTAACATAAGGTTTTTTGAACTCTTTGTTGTGTTTAGGATTCCAACTCTCTCAAGCAGAAGCAATCATTTAGTTTTTATTAATTTTTATGCTCCAAAAAAGTTTTGTATACGTATAGTACTCAAACTCTATTCTTTGCATCACAAAAGCTTGTTGCTGATTATATATTAATAATGTTAAAATCAGTAACAAATCAAATCAATAAAAGTTAAAAGTCAATAAAATCAGTTTCTTAAATTAATTACGAGTATATTATTCTCCTCATATAAATTCACTCCTCTTACAGAAGTTTTAGATCTTTTGAATCATATAGGGAAATAATAGTGCTTGACTGTCCAATGACGTAATTAGTTGGAGCACGGGACCTTGCAAGTCCCCGTGCTGCACCCAGGTGGAGAATCTAGGTGAAGCACGAGTCCGGACTCCTAATTCGCCAGTCAAGGTACGAACATTTAAACTATTTGGGAATTATTATGCGTGTTACTCCTACACACTGTAAGATCATCCTTACTATATACTATAATATTATAAATGCGAAAGTAACTCTGTCTGTCTGTCTGTCTGTCTGTCTGTTACGCTTTCACGGCTAAACCTCTGAACCGATTTTGATGAAATTTGGTAAAGACAATCTTTAGACCCTGAGAAAGAACATAGGCTACTTTTTTTTCTACGCGGGCGAAGCCGCTGGCGGAAGCTAGTAATATATAAATTAGCAGTTAATTGAAATTTACGTAATTACCTGAAATAACACTCAGGCATATTTTACCTCGGATATTTTACATTATCTGGAATTAGACACGGGCAAAACCACTTGGCGTTAGCTAGTAGGTTAAATATTTCTTTAGAAATGAACTTGTCTTTAAGTAATAACAACATTTTTACTCCTAACAAGATACTCAGAAATAATAATATCTAAGAAAATATAAGCATAATGTTACAACGCTAAGACTGAAGAATAATTCAGTGCACCGTATACTCGTACTGAAGGCAAAAAGTGGACAGAAAAACCCGAAAATAAATAAGATTACCTTTTCATAAACCCTCGGTAGCCGTGATAAATGGCTCATAACAAGTCAACCAGCCAATTTCTCATACACACGGTTGTTTATGTCGATACAGTTACAAAGAAAATTTACATCATAAAATTCCTGTTGTCTTAAATATTCCACACAGAGAAGAAAGATCTGTTACATTTATGTGGAAACTAATCATAGTTATTTGAAAATGGTATAGGAAAAATTACAAGATCACAACGTAACCTTGGTCCTCAAGTGGGTGTCGAACCCACGCCTTATTATTACTGGTATTACACTGTTCTATCCCGAGTTATTTAATGGGTAAAACATGTCTTATAGTACCTATATATTTGTTGCTACACTGTAATATTTTATGATAAAAATAGGTACTAAATAAAAACCAAACAAATCCATTCAATGAATGAAAACGGTCAAAAGTGAAATATATTTTGCAGTATATTTGCAGCAATTAAGAGATGCATAATAAAAATAAAAGCGATTGGATTGAGCAAAACAACCGTATATAATTCTAAAAAGGAGTTTATTTCTTTTAGCCAAACGATAAATATCGTATTAAAGCTACTTGGGCCCAAGAAGATTTATTACGTCCCGGTAAATAAAGTTCAAATTCAAGACTATTATATTCTTAACTAGTCCTTGGAATATTATTTATTGTATGTAAACAACCGACCAAATATAGCGCTATTTATTTTGAAAACATTTTTTGTACTTCTAATTATACTAGTAGTATATAACTTAAAGTGGACTTGTTATTCTGCTGTATCTTATAAAAATAACCTTTTTTAGAATAGACATATTTTGGTGAGCTATTCGCGGAAAATATAGCAAAACGATCAACTATCATAACGTGCTTTTATAATTTTCATTAATAAATCAAACAACTGCAAAACAATAAGAACAGAAAGATTTTACTAACGTTTTTATTTAATGGTCTTTGAGTGTTCCTTTACAAACATGAATACGTCTTGCCCGTACCTTTTCATGGGAAATTCATTACAAACATTTACCGGCAAAAATTCAAGCTAACTTTAACATGAAATAATGTATTTTATTGGTTGTCAATTCTTATTTTTTTACTGTTAATTATTGAAATTAAAACTTTAACTTCCAAGAATTGTAAGGAAATTCCCTAATTACTTTAAAGGTTATATTATTCAACTTGGAAAATCTTTGTCCTTATGGTTATTGTGTTGACTGTCTGTAACAGTATTACTGAAAGTTACAAACTTTTCCAAATAATTGAAATGTTTTTATCTATTTGCCGAAATTTCCGTGGAACTTTATCATTGTGATGTTAATTGATAAAATCGAATCTCTCTACAAAATGTATGTAAGTATAATAAATGTACAACAATCCAACGTAAATAAGGGTGAACAAATGAATAGACAATTACAACGGTATCTTTCATTTCATATAGAGCACTAAAACAATCCAAAATGCAAACGATTTAAATGCTACAAATCTTTTTAAGCTCTCTGTATGTAATATGCCCTAGTGGTCATAGACCTTTTTTACCCACATATATTTTTATTTAACCACATTACCTTTAACACCCTTTGCAAGGTAAATTCAATTAAGAACTGGTTTCCACGTCCACGGATTGTGAGTGGTTAATTATTTTACACAATGATATTTGTTTTTATTAGATGATACTTTTTCAACAATGCTCTAGGAATAATAATATAGTCTGTTTTTCTTAACTTTGCTTATTAGATTGTAAAATAGATAATAAACCCACGTGCTTACAATAATGCTTATATGATTATTTGAATAATCGTGTGAAAAGAAAATTGCTGTTCAGTTAAATTTATCTAATCTTATATATATATTATATTATTTATGGAAATATAATTACCAACTAAAAGCTCTTTCCGATAAACAGCGTATGAGTACCTAATGAGTACTAAGTACACAGTTGTCGATCTTGTTTCGGTTTTGATTTTCTCGCAATTATAAAAATGATTTAATCTTATAATAATTTTATCTTAAATAATTAAATCCATAGTGGAAAAATGTACTATTCTGAAAATGTTAAAATAGACGAATGAACATACGTTCATTCAACGAAATTCGCAGATTCATATGCCTTTACTTATAACTAAGTTTATTTTTTTCCCCTAGGTGGCAGTAGAAGGCGAGCGTCTACGAAGGCTACGAGAACGCGTAGAGGCTCAGGAGTTGAAGCTACGGAGACTAAAAGCGCTACGCGGACAGCTCGACCGGAACAAGCAGGCAAATATCGCTTTAAGTAAGTTTATAACTTTGACATAGCAAATGTGCATGTAGATAAACAATTATCTATATTAATAATTTCGTGCAGGGGTACGGTAGACTCGATCGAAACCTGATTTAAATAACGAAACATAAAAAAATATTGATTTTGAGTCGACAACATATGTCCGGAAAATTCGTATTATGGAGAATTTCGTTAAATTCCGACTGTAAATTAAACAATAATGTAAACAAACCGCTGTCGCCATTTTTGGTGTCAACAAGCACGTTCCGTTTCTTAGATACGCCACACATTGCGTTCGTCGCCCAAAAATGAATCCATCACAAAGGACTGAGAATTATGTAAAACGAAACGTCCTTGCCACCGGAAATGTGTTTATTCTTTACCTGATATTGGCCGATTCAACCACAGAAAAATAATATTAGTTTCCTTTTTATGGATCGATGATATTGTTAAGGCTGCTGGTTCACGGTGGGTGCAGGCTGCATCCGACCGTAATACCTGGAGGTCGTTAAGGGAAGGGAGGCCTATGTCCAGCAGTGGACGTCCAACGGCTGACATGATGATGACGAAGTATGTATTTTGTTCTCATAGTCAACATAAGGTATTATGTACGGTTTATTCCTAGTGTTAGAGGTACCGTAAATGATAACTCCAACGATGCTGTTTCGCAACTAATTTTATTGTGAAAACTTATTACTAAAGATACATTGATACGGAAGTTACATAGCACGTAGGATAGAATCTTACGATAGGTTAATAAGGAAATTACAAAGCACGTATCTATCGAAGATACGCGCTTATTGCAAACATCATGATCTCACGTAAGTCATGCAAAATCTAGGTTTTGAAGTAAGCTGGCTGGCGGCTTACTTCCTGGTCAAAAGGTTACAATCTTATATGATATTATTACAATATAAACTAGGTATATAAATTATAGATGTAAACACATTGTACTTCGTACATCCTGGCCACACAAAAAAGACACAATATTAAAACGATGAATTTATCTAATGAATGTAACTAGTAGGAGTGAGTAAAGAAGCGACAAGATAATAACAAGATTCAACTTAACAATCATAATTAAACAACAAGATTCAAAGACTTATCCTTAACACCTTAACCTATGTCTTAATGTCTTTATCTGTTATCACTATATTTAAACTAGTTCTATTATAACACATCACATCACTGCACTGTCGGGATCTCTATCCCGTTGTTATATCGCACATCACACACTGCTTGCTGTTGTGAGGCCTGGGGGCCTCCCACAAGGGCCGCCGAGCTGACTACCTGGATGCCTGACCCAGGTACTGCTGCTGCTCGCCGCGCCTTCCTCCTTCGTCGTATGATGTAGCCTAGTCAGTACATTGAGCGATACGTTTGTTTGGGCCTTTATATTTTCATTACTCTTTACTACACAACCTTGACCTAAGTATCCCATTGCCGGTCAATGTCACCGTCTGAATTTCGCTGTCAGCACAAAACTGCGCACTGAGCATTTGCCGATGCAACATACATAATTACCACTTATCATTGTTTTGTAATATGATCCATCATTCTTGGCAGGTCAATGCCTAGGTATTGCATAAGTTTTCTTTGTGATTAATGCTCAACTTGCAAATCGCTACTGTTCTACTTGTATCTGATGTATTTTGTGACGCATACTTTCTTTGTGCTGCGTTATGGACTTTTGTTCTGTTTGTATATTTTCTCAATGTCCTTCTCGTATTGCAAATGAGTCATCAAGGACACCGATTAACGCGTTAGCCACATAACCCACTCCATTTATCAAACCTCTCTTTTGCCGTTTATTGTTTTTATTGTTAGTTAAGATTGTATTATAGAATTCAATTTATAATATCTCCTGCCGTAACTGGTCAACGATACCCTTGTATTGCGGCGGAAGCGGTGCTAATGACGAAGTTAAGTACTGGTTTAAATGGGAAACGTAAGTTTAATTTTTGTTTAAACCAGTCCAGTATGACGACATATTATTAAAATAAACTACGAGCTTCCACTCGTCCCGAATAAGATTCATATTGGCAATTATTTCAAAGTAAATATATATTTTAATTTTAATCTAATTACGAGTAAGTAAAATTATAGGAACTACTATAGGAACTCTTACACATCATCATCACTTAGCTGGGCAGCATCATGATTTTTCTTTACAGGTAAGACTGAAAGTTTTAAGCAGGGTCTCCTAATAATTCCGTTTTTCGTTTTGACAGAGGCAACCCGAACGCGTCCATCGCTCCCAGGGTGAACGTCAGTCACCCTTCCCATGAGCCACTTCCCGGGTGGCAAATTTTCCTCCTTTATAATTACAATGTCATCTATTTCTATGTTTCTGGATGGTGTCTTCCACTTAGACCTTATTTGTAGTTGATGAAGATAATCCGACGACCATGCCTTCCATATATCCTTATTTAATGATTGCACCATTTGCCATCTGGTGGTCAGATTAACATGTTCAGGATCAGGCGGTGGCCTTGATAACAAAGAACTTCCAATCAGGAAGTGACCAGGGGTGAGGTATAAGTCGTCCGGACTTTCGGTGAGGGTGATCAGAGGTCTCGAGTTTAGACAAGCTTCTATCTGATGGAGTACCGTAATGAACTCCTCGTATGTGAGCTTCTGATCTCCTACGACTCTCTTCAAGTGGTACTTCATCCGTCTAACTGCTGCCTCCCACAATCCACCCGCGGAAGGATATGCCGGTGCATTGAAATGCCATTGTATTTGCAGATCTGTCTCTCTATTAATGACGTCTGGATTTATGCTCCGAAGGATTTCTTCGTACTCTTTCTTCAGTACTCTGTTCGCTCCTACGAAATTCGTGCCATTATCACTATAGATGTGGCTAGGCGTGCCACGGCGCGAGCAGAATCGAGTGAGCGCAGCAATGAATCCTGGAGTGCTAAGATCCGACACTAATTCTAAATGTACTGCTTTCGTCGACATGCACACGAAGACACACACGTATCCCTTCAGAGTCCTGACTCCACGTCCTTTGTTTGCCTTTATATCAAAATGTCCTGTAAAATCGATTCCTGTGCGAAATAAGGCTCGTGGACATGGAGTTACCCTTGATTCAGGGAGGTCCGCTAAGATCTGCGGTTTACTGTGGTCGCTATGTCTTCTACATTTAACGCACTTGTTGAGTTCACGTTTCACCGTCCGTAGTCCACTAATTATCCAAAATCTATCCCTTATGTATGCTAGGGTTAGACTAGGACCCCCGTGAAGCGTAATTCTGTGAGCTTGATTGATGACTAACTCTGTGAGACGGCTGTGACTTGATAATATCATAGGATTTTTAACGGATTGCTTAAGCATCGAATTATTAAGTCGCCCGCCCACTTTTAATAATCCATCTTGTATGAATGGATTTAAAGATAAAAGCTTACTACATCCTTTCAGTGGTTTATTCTTCTGTAAACGCTCAATCTCTTCTGCAAATTCAAAACTTTGGACTGTCTTCACGATTAAATTACAGGCATGACTCATTTCGCTAATCGTTAGATAGCTTTGTTTATTTATTCGCTTATTACGCAACCACTTTACGAAACGTAAGAGCCACCCGACTCTAGTTGTAACGCGATGTAATGACTCACACTCATTCAATAATCTTAAAATTAAATTGTCTTTTGTACGATCTAAGGCTGTATTTACACTAATCTTTTTGACGTCAATGGAGGGAGATTGGTATGTCTTTGTACCAAGTCGATTAGCGTCAAATTTCTGAAGCCATGTAGGGCCTTTCCACCACAACGAGTGATCCGCCAGCTGGGTAACACTCAGCCCTCTTGTCGCACAGTCGGCGGCGTTTTCTTCTGAACGCACATGATGCCATTTCGTCGCTGGAATTACTTTAAGGATGGACATTACTCTGTTGGCTACAAATGGTTTCCACTTATTGACACCACCGTGTATCCATCCCAGAACAATCATTGAATCGGTCCAGACAAACATGTCTATGTGCTTTTCAGAGAACGTACTTAAGACTCTTTCCATCAGCCGAGACAAGAGTAGAGCCCCTGATAGCTCTAATCTTGGTAAACTGAGCTTGTTTTTGACCGGTGCCAGCTTCGTTTTGGCGGCGACCAGTCTCGATGTGTACACACCCTCTTCATTAATGGTTACCATATAGATGACGCATGCGTAAGCTTTTTCTGACGCATCACAAAATCCGTGTATTTGAAAACCATTATTTTTATTTCCTAAATGTCTAGGTATTTCTAGTTGATGTAGGTTTTGGAAGTCTGTTTTCAATAGATTCCATTCTCTGGTAAAGTCCTCGTTTAATGGTTCATCCCAAACATTTATAACTTCTAACCATGTTCTCTGAAATAAAAGTTTCGCTTTAATTGTGAGAGGTGAAATCCAACCTAATGGATCAAATATCTTGGAAATATGAGATAATAACCGTCGTTTCGTTAACTTCTCATCATCCTTTATTTCTGTAAATTTATCTTGATATGTAAATGTATCCGTGCTTGGCTTCCAGCTAATTCCGAGAGTTTTCTTGGAATCTCCGCTCTTGAAATGTAGTGGAGATTCTTTACTTTCTTCCGGTAAATCCTTGGTGAGCTTCGGTGTGTTACTCGACCACTTCCGTATATTCATTCCGCATTCACTCAAAATAGAAATTATTTGTTGTTGCATGTCTCGAGTTCCGTCAATCGTTTCACCTCCTTCTAGTAAATCATCCATATAAAAGGACTCCTGTAACGGCCTTATCGCTAAAGGATATTTATTCGTCTTACTATAGTCCCTCGCGATTTGTGTAAGGGTCCTCATGGCAAGGTACGGTGCCGATTTTGTACCATACGTTAGGGTTGTAAGGGAATACACGCCGATTGGTTCCTGCGATGACGGTCTCCAGACGATACTCTGCAACGATTGATCAGCCTTTCGTACAAAAATGGTCCTAAACATTTTTTCTATATCCGCGGTTATGACGTACTTATGGTGACGCCAAGTCAGGATAAGAGTTTGTAGGTCCTTTTGCAAATTAGGACCCCGCTCCATTAGGTCATTAAGGCTTTTTCCGGTAGACGTTTTTGATGATGCATTAAAAACAACACGTAGTTTAATTGTCGTTGAGTCAGCTCTAAAAACTCCGTGATGCGGCAGATAGCACGAATTTATATTGTTGTTTTGCACACGTTTCATGTGCCCTAATTCCTCATAATCACGCATGAATTTTTTGTAACTTAAAGCGAATGCCTCGTTGTTCGCGAGTTTATGCTCTATATTATGAAATTGCGCAATAGCCTTTCCCTTCGATGATCCTAGGTCCCGCTCAAAATAAGGTTTCATCGGTATTGCAACCTCATAACTACCATTAGCTAATCGTTTTGTCGTAGCTTGGTAGAGGTCTTCACAATACCTATCTGACACACTAAGGTCAGAATCGACTTCGCTTATTTCCTCCAGTTCCCAGTACCGAGAAAGCTCTGGCATATTATTTAAAACAGCGTTACATTTGAAATTTCTTAAGCAACCTGATAAAACCCACCCTAACCGTGTTTGCTGGGCTATGGGGCTTCCAGGTGGTCCCTTAATGAGTCCACCCATTAAAATCTCCGAATATACACTAGCGTCTAGTAGGAGATCGATTGGCTTTGATATGTTGTAGTCCGGGTCCCCTAACTGTATATGCTCAAGATGTGCCCATGTCCGTTTTGGGAACGACACATTAGGCAAATTATTTACAACTCGCGGAATTATTAGTGCCCGAGTGACGAAATTAAATTCGCCATATATCGACTCAGCGTCGATCGAAACGATCCCCCTGCTTAACTTAGATCCCTCACCTATCCCACTGATAGAAGCGTTATAGCTTTTCCTAGGCAGCCCCAATAGCTGAACTGCATTCTCGGATATCAGCGAAATTTGAGATCCTTGGTCTAGTAACGCCCTCAATGTGACGTAGGTCCCATTAACGGACCTTACCCTAAGGGATACTGTTGCTAGTAATATTTCCTCCCCTCCGGTGGCCACGTGATTTGCCATATGATCCTTATTCATTGACGGTAAACGCTCTGTTGACGGTAAATTTTTCCTTATTCCTGAGGAGAGACTGGAATGGCCTAATACCCTAAATGCGTCATGCAGCATTGAATTATGTTTACCCTGACAAGCTCTACATACGCGTGTCGAACGGCACTGACCGACTTCATGCGGAAGTAGGCAGTTTTGGCACATACCTAACTTCGTCACCGCACTTAGTTTTTCATCGGAATTTAACATTATAAAATCATTGCATTGATAAATTCTGTGATTACCTTTGCAATATGAGCATGTCAAAGTGCAAGCCGCAGCACTAAATTCGCGCTCGCCTGACTTTACATGATTAAAATTATTATGGTTTCTATTAGGAAACGGCTTCCTTGGAATAAAACTACTATTACCGTTCGTCCGAGAGGAATGATATTTTGTGGGCTGTGGCAGCGCTTTCTTATCCTTCTCTCTCATGGCTAGTGGCTCTAGTGATATAAACTTGTTTTCTAAAAAGTCCATAAGCTCTTTAAGCGTTGGAATTTCTCGCGGCGCTTTGCGAGTTTCTCTGAATTCAACTAATGTTTCGGGGTCGAGCTTTTCACAAATAAGATGGGCTAAAATGGGCCCCCATGTGGTCGTGTCGATCCCAAGATTCTTTATAGCGTGAATGTTTTCCATGGAGGTGTCATATATACGTTTTAAATCTTTAGACGATTGCTTGGCGGCGCTAGACTGGTTTAAGAACAATTCAATATGCTTTGTAAACAACACTTGAGGGTTATTGTACCTGTGGTTTAAGAGCTCCCACGCAGTCTCGTAATTGACGGCTGAAATGTGGAGATGCTGGATGAGCCGTTCTGGCTCCCCCCTTAGTTTACCCTTCAAATGCTGCATTTTCTGGCAGTTTGTTAACAGATGACTGTTATGAATGCTCTCGGAGAAAAGATCTAAAAATGCCGGCCATTGAGTATAGTTACCCGAAAACGTCGGTACTTCTAGCTTCGGAGTTGACAGATGAAGATGTACATAGGACTCTCGTTTCTCGTTCAATGCTCTCGTTATAGTATTAAAGGATTCCTCGTAGTAGTAAAATTCATCCTGGTATTCCACATCCGATCCTGCCAGAATAGTCTCTATCCGATGCTGGTAGGATTCTATCTCCTCCCATTTCTTTTGCACACGCTTCAATTTCTCCTCAAGCTCCCAGTCTGCCCTAATGTTCTCTACCTCAAAGCTGTTTGTGTAGCGACTAAATGATCTGAAGAGTGTGCCTTGACTCTTCTGCAACTCAGCGGCTTGTTCCGCTGGACTCGGCGAGGGTAAGTTAATTGACATTGACGGTGCGGTGGACGTACCTGGTGGATTATTCTCCGCTGCTAGACAGGACGATATCCGCTCCCGAACAGTTTCGTAATAGCTTCTGGATTTTTCAAATTGGTTATCAACGAAATATACATGATCTAATTTTCCGTAACTAACGAGCTTCTCATGATTTAGTTTAAACTCTGCCCAGTGTTTGTCTAACCTATTTAAACGTTCCTCAATGTACTGTGTTGTCTTACGGCTCTCCGAATCCTTACTGAAGTTCCTCTCAATAACCTTTATAGCTGCGAGGTGCCCTTCTAGGTTCTGCAGTAAACTCTCCATGGTTATAATATATATAGAAAGATCTTACTTGGTTTCGCAGGATACTTTCCGGTGTCCCAATTGTCACTGAATGTAACACTGCTACGTGAAACGCGACGTAGACTCTCAAGCTAATGATTTCAGTTCAGTTAGCGCTACTGCGGATTTATACTGAACCCAGCAAGTAGAACTAAACGAAACACAATATACTACGGTGAAACGCGGCACGGCGTAGTATATCTTATAGGATAACGATAGTCACGGCCGTTATCCTCTTGTCCTTCGATAGACAGTGAGCGCGACTTCGGATTTATACAAGAGATCCGGTTCGAAGAATGTTAGAGGTACCCAAATGATAACTCCAACGATGCTGTTTCGCAACTAATTTTATTGTGAAAACTTATTACTAAAGATACATTGATACGGAAGTTACATAGCACGTAGGATAGAATCTTACGATAGGTTAATAAGGAAATTACAAAGCACGTATCTATCGAAGATACGCGCTTATTGCAAACATCATGATCTCACGTAAGTCATGCAAAATCTAGGTTTTGAAGTAAGCTGGCTGGCGGCTTACTTCCTGGTCAAAAGGTTACAATCTTATATGATATTATTACAATATAAACTAGGTATATAAATTATAGATGTAAACACATTGTACTTCGTACACCTAGGTTTAGTTAGATTTAGTTTAGTTGGGTTCTGTACGGTTCCTATTTGGTATATGTATTCACACTTTATGTATTTATACTATTTCTAATCGTGAGAACCTATTATTGGCTTTAAGTTTTTTATTTAAGTTTATATCGTTGATGTTTAAGCCGTTGGTTTTCCAAATATTGTTAAATAAATAAATAAATAATTATCCTTGAAACAGTTTAACTTATAAACTGATAGGTGTCTAGATGACATTTGTCAAAATGACAGCTGTCAAACTTTAAACTGCCACAACTGTGAAACGGCTTGGCCTAGAGATGCCATACTATTTCAACATTTACGTTGACAGCTGCCAACTTTAAACTGCCATAACTCTGAAACGGCTGGAACTAGAGATGCCCTACTAAGCCCAATCGACAGGTGTTAGAGAGAGTAACGTTTTCAATGACAGCTGTCAAACTTTAAACAGCCATAACTCTGAAACGGCTTGGCCTAGAGATACCCTACTAAGCTCAATCGACAGGTGTTAGAGGGAGCAAAATTTTCGATGACAGCTGTCAAACTTTAAACTGCCATAACTCTGAAACGGCTTGTCCTAGAGATGCCGTACAAAGTTCAATCGACAGGTGTTAGAGAGGGCAACATTTTCGATGACAGCTGTCAAAATTTAAACTGCCATAACTCTGAAACGGCTTGGCCTAGAGATGTCGTACAAAGCTCAATCGACAGGTGTTTGAGAGAGCAACGTTTTCAATGACTGCTGTCAAACTTTAAACAGCCATAACTCTGAAACGGCTTGGCCTAGAGATACCCTACTAAGCTCAATCGACAGGTGTTAGAGGGAGCAAAATTTTCGATGACAGCTGTCAAACTTTAAACTGCCATAACTCTGAAACGGCTTGGCCTAGAGATGCCGTACAAAGCTCAATCGACAGGTGTTAGAGAGAGCAACATTTTCAATGACAGCTGTCAAACTTTAAACTGCCATAACTCTGAAACGGCTTGGCCTAGAGATGCCGTACAAAGCTCAATCGACGGGTGTTAGAGAGAGCAACATTTTCAATGACAGCTGTCAAACTTTAAACTACCATAACTCTGAAACGGCGTGGCCTAGAGATGCCGTACAAAGCTCAATCGACTGGTGTTAGAGAGAGCAACGTTTTCAATGACAGCTGTCAAACTTTAAAGTACCCTAACTCTGAAACGGCTTGGCCTAGAGATGCCGTACATAGCTCAATCGACAGGTGTTAGAGAGAGCAACGTTTTCAATGACAGCTGTCAAACTTTAAACTGCCATAACTCTGAAACGGCGTGGCCTAGAGATGCTGTACAAAGCTCAGTCGACAGGTGTTAGAGAGAGCAACATCATAATTAAAACATGACTTATGTTAACATAAACATAACATTCTTTTGTCCTTGGAGAAGTCCCTGTGTCCCAGCTGTACCTAGGTATATTCTTTGAGAACCGATGACTACAGAAACATCAATCTACATTTTGCACCTAGATGTGTATTATGAGTCAAATTTCACCCGAGCGTAGCCGGGTTTTCATCTAGTTTGGCATAATATCGTGCAGAGAAGGAAATTATATTCAACTATTTTTATTTAATTTGAATAACTTATAGGGTGGAATTCTAAACCTATTTTCAAAGCTACGTTTTTTTTTTCAAATAAAAATAACGAATATTCGTGTATTAGAGTTAATAAATCACGATGCCACAAACAAAGACGACGATAGACAGAAAGCTATAAAACATTGTGTATAGTATCGTATGTTTAAAACTAGACAGCGATACATTTACCTTTTGATTACTGGTTAAAATATTCATATCTAATTCTAATTATTCGCAAACATTACCTTTTTTCCCAGAACTGTATTTATATTCAGAAATTGGTTAAAACAAGGGAACCCAGTCTTTTATTAAAACTTTGTCCAAGCGATTAATTTCTAGAATCGGATGTTATACGTTTAAAAATTCAAAGGCAATTTCAGACAATGGTGATTAAATACACGTGGTTGGTATAAGTTTACTGGGTCAATTAAGCAGACAGAAATGAATATAGGGTGTAAAAAGCAGTATTGGCTTTATTACAAACTTAATGACGGCCTCTGTGGCGTAGCTGTCGTAGGTCCGCCTGCGATGCAAGAGGTTTCAAGTTCTGCAATTTTTAATTTTTTTTATTTGTTCTGTATTCTGGGTATTTTCTATATATTATAACTATAACCATCTATATGTGTATATTATATGAATTACATTTTATATAATAATAAACATGCCACAAAATTTGTGCTTACCACGACGGGGCCAAGATGTTGCTGTGTAAATTTAAAACATTTTTTTTAATAACGACAACTTTGAAATATTTTCGTATAAGATATTGCTTATACCGGAATAGCTAAAAAGCTTTATATCAATCTAGTGTATCTATTCACGAATGGTGCGAATGCGAACGCCGGAACTCAATTAAAACAGCCACTGATTATGTTTTTACGTCCAGTTTGAAAAGCACCCAGGCGGAGGATAAAAATGAAAGAGCTTCAATTAACATGAATTTTAGTTACTCACTTTAACCCCTTTGGCACGGTGTTAACGCTATTTTTTCCCAATTCTTTTTTATAAAAGCAGCCGCCATAGAATGTTCTAGATAATATTTTACAGGAAATTTAGAGGGAAATATTCATGGCCATTGCTGCATAAATTTCTTTATTTTTTAGTAAATAAACCCTAATGTTTTTATAATTTATCCATTAAAACATAGTAGAATATATCATAATTAATATTATGATGGGTAACACATTTATCGATTTTATCGCACTAATCACCTTAATAATTCGCCCGAAGTTTTAAGATCTGTCTGGGACAAAAACTTATGAAATTAAAAAAAACGTTTTTAACTATTACTCTTTTAATTGCTGACCATAGATTTCATCTTTAGGTATCTACTTATTTTACCTGGTCATCTATCTATTAAGTGGTTTTCTGTCCGGTCCAGTTGAAGCAGTTTAATAGACTCCGAAACCCGCCCTGTGGCGATGGATAGAAGTAAAGGGGTTCCAACATAATTAACTGGATAAAGATTATGTTGGGCGGCCCTTTCAGTGCCTAGATGTAACCAAATTGTATAAGTATACAAGGCTTTGTAGCTCTTAGACTAGCGATTTTGTTCAAATGCTATATTTCTTAACGGTAAGCGATCTTTTCCCGCGGTAAAAGTAGCCTGTTATTCCAGTCTTCATTTTTTTCATCTGCAAGAAGGGATTTTTACTTTGTTTTATTTATTACGAAACTAAAGAAGGAATAATGGAATTAATACAAATATTCTGTTAGAAAATAAAAATTAATTAAAAAAGGTTAGAGCCTATAATCTTGTTATCGAGCAATGAACGCGATGAGAATCTGCAATGCGGGCTTGCTGCCAATCATCGGATCGGACATTTGATTCATTTCTTTTTATATCAACGATAAAACTAAGAATAAGTTCTTTGATACCTTTTCGAATCGCATGTTTTTTTAAATGATAACTAGTATCTAAATTTGGAATTTTATTCAGAATGAATTTTAAAATTTCTCACAATAAAACCATCATGGCAGTTCAACGTACGCATTTAAAATTACGCCGAAGCTTACAGTTCATGTTTCAGACTACGCAAGTCCGTTGCTAATCCGGTATTAGATTTCTATCTCGCTTAATTGCTGTGAAAATCACAGGTAATTTACCTGATTAATCCTCGGACAATTAAGTTCCCGATATTCTATTACCATTACCATTCATCGCCAAAACGATTACTAAGGGCTAATCCATCCGAGCAATGTCAAAAGCCGGCGAGAATAGAATGGTCTTGGGCTGATAGCCGACCTCGTTGGAAATAAACTATTCATAGCAAAATTCAATGATTGATTTATACTATCGTGACTAATTTTATAATGTAGCGATTGAAATCTGATGCAGTATATGATTGGCAAAGTCTTTGTTTGTATTTTCCCGGGTCAGAAGTTAGCTTCAATAAATAGATAAACACAATGCATTATAACTATTTTATAAGGTATGTCTTAGTTTAATGTATTCTTCTTCTGCGGCTAAACTAATATTGCATGTAATGGTATCATTTGAAATTGAGCTTTTAAGAAATCTTCCTAAAGCCATTTCAAAACAAAATTGATATTGATTCTAATGAAATATTTATCGGTCATGGTTTCAATGGGAACTGAACCACATGTCACAAAAACAATTACTTGTCACCTTGTCACGAAGGTGAACAATTTTACAAAAAAACATTTTCTTCAACAAAATGTAAATTAAAATTCATTATAATTACTCAGTTTTACAAGCATTGTATAGTTTTCCCGCATTTTGTTTTTTTTTCACAAAAATGTTAAATTTTCTTACTTTGATGTTTCAAACACTACAAGCCTGCCTAATGTTAAGACTATTTTATTTATTGACTAAATTGTTGAATGACATAATATGTACTATGCGTTGTCTATCCGCTTTTATGCTATAGGATGACTGACTTGCACTTGGTCGTTTTTATAAATTAGGAATTGCTAAGAATGCGGGCTACGCACGTTCCATCGGTAGACACGTCTCGCTCTAATTTACGAGCATGAAGAAACGCACGTTTCGCGTCACCCACGGAAATTAGAGGCTCTTCTTTTGTTTATGGCGAGTGAAATTCTAATTTCGACATCAGGTGGAGATTTTCACTTTGCGCCGATTATTTACGAAAGCTATTAGCTTTTCGCACGTGGTTTTGCTTGGTTTAAACTTTCCTTTAAAAATGGGAATAAAATTAATTCTCATGCGATAGTAAGATAGTAACGTATATGTTATTCTGATTATGTGTCTTCCCATTTAGTTGTCTAGATGTGAAGACACGTAATCAGAAGCAAGGTCTGCAAGACCTTAAATATTTTCAGTTAAAGAGACTTCATCAAGTAATCCCGTGATAAAAAAAATCTGGTAAATATATTTTTATTCATCAATTTAAAATGTTTAACGTCCGACTTGTGACTAAAGTGATGATGATGATGAAGTCTCCATTTTTCAACAAATCAAGAGGAACCAAGATTAAACGCGATAAATCACTATTACGAGTATAATTATATTTTCATATTATTTCAAATAATATACAAATACGTAGGTACGTAAATTCCAAAAGAAAACAAAATGTTCTTTGATTATAAAGGAATTGGACAATTTCGCAGCAACACATTGAAGATTTTTGTGTACCAAAATCCTGCTTAGACTTTATCTGTATAAAAAAACGCTTAGCTCCAATTATCGTAAAAAAGAGAGCTATTTTCTACGATCGCTCCGTATAAAGCCTATATCAGGCCAGATTGTTTCGATTCCAAAGGTTTACTTGGAGTGAATCCGATTTTATCTCACATTCAAACAAAATATCCAATTACTTAAGGCTCCAGTGCTCAAACAAATAAACTCTCAAAGTTATTACAATGGCGGTGATAAATCGTAAAATATGGTTTCAGAGGAAAGGTAGAGATCATTTTCACTTCGGATATTAAGGATTTGATATTTAGCCGGACTTTCATAAATTGGCCTCGAAGATCCAAGTTTAAATTTGGATTTATATTTTTGGCGTGATGTTACTTTCTAGGGAATCGAACACACAACCTCGTGCGTCGTAGGCGGACCTTCGCCCGCTGCACCACAGAAGTCTTCATAATCATTAATAACGTCGATAATAATCATTATCATAAATCCACTTTAGAATTCCGTAAATAGTGGTACAAAAGTTTCGTACCACCCCAAGACTTGCACAGACTTTATTTTAAATGTTCATGTTTAGCAGACACGACCAAATCGTACCATCTTGTACCGATCACTCTGTCAGGGAGTATCTGAAGCCTATATAGTAGTCTATATAAATAAAAACCAATTGGTTTTCGTTAGTCTCGCTAAAACAAAAGAAAGGCTGGGCCAATTTAACTTATTTTGAAAAGTTTGTATTAGTCCAGGGAAGGTTTAATTAAATGATGAGAAAACTATAAAAAGCGGTCGAAGCCGCTGGCGGGCCAAATAGTTCAAATATAATAAAATGCGTACCTACTTACCTTCTATAAACTGCACGGGTTTATATAGGAGTAAGGCTGGTAAAGGCCAATTTAGGAGACAATGCATACAATTAAAAAAAAAGAATTAACCCTTATTTATGAAACCCCTGACTGATTCTTTACTTAGGATTTTTCTGTTTTGGTCTACATAATTATGTAGACTTTTGTTACCTTACCTACTTACTACCATATTTACGCAATTGTATACTTACCCTGTAGTGACGTGAAGTTAGTAGTCAGGGATCCGTAGTACATGGAAATCAAGTGATTACTAACAAGCTAATTTTTGGTGAGTAGCTTCGTTTCGATGAGACGTCCAAAGATATCCTATACCCAACTCTCGATTGTGGTAGCTAACAGAGATATCAAGGATTTAAAAAATCAAGGATGTAAAACTGGGATAACGGACCACGAAATTTGTAGGACATTATGTTATATCTCAAGATAATTATCTAAATTATATAAAAACATGTTTGTCCTACAAAACCTATGGTTAGATCAAAGAGTCCGCCATTTCGAAAATGTATCGAAAACGAGGTCAATTTAAATGATTACTATGATTACTAACCAGCTGATTTTTTGTTGTATACTTAATTAATATATATAAAATCTAACGGACATATTGTCCGACAAATTTCGTGGTCCGTTATCCCGGTTTTACATCCTTGATTTTTTTAATCCGTGATATCTCTGTTAGCTACCACAATCGAGATTTGGGTATAGGATATTTTTAGTCGTCTCATCGAAACGAAGCTACTCACCAAAAATTAGCTTGTTAGTAATCACTTGATTTCCATGTACTACGGATCCCGGCCTATAGCGTGTAATAAAAGGTAGAGGTAATACATTATGACAAGGTCGTCTGAAATAATTATAGTTCAGGCGGCCCACCTTGCTCCGAGTTTACTACCTCTGAATTATACGCAATCGCTCTATTATAAATTCTAAGTTCAAAACTACTTCACCCAACTATACTGTTAATAAGCTTTTTCTTTATAAAATTAACTAGAATTACTCCTGGAAATTATTACCATTCGGTGTTAGCCTAAGAAAAGGTACTCACTTAGAACGGTGGGTTTTTATTTACTGCGATCAAAAGTAAGTATGTTATAAAAAGCAATATTTTTATAACAAAAACGCCATAGTGTTTGCTAAATATCCCACGTGATGGAACTTCTTATTATTTGATCTTTCATAATACCCAACTAGTATCTACCCGACAAACATTAGTATCCCTTAACATCGCTCGCTGCCAGTTTTTGCCCTCCTACATTAGTTTGGTGTTACTGGGTAGTACAAAAACAAACAGCTTATATTGGTACAGCTTATGAGCGTGTAATTGGTAAAGTTCTGAAACACAGAAATAATTATTTATATTTCGGGATAAAAAACAAGTTAATTTGATAACTTGCGCGTATCACTTTCAGTATCAGCTTACGGAGCTATGTTGCTGTTCAAATTTTGTAGTATTGTTTTATTTTCTGAGTGTATAAAAAGCAACCCTATGTACTTTCCCAATGCTAAGTAAAAGGGGCAACGACTGTCTGAGGTGCATGGCGGGGTATGAACCCACGACCATCGGAAATAAATTCAACTGACCCTGCCAACACGGCTTTACATTTAATATGATTGCCAAGCTGTTTTTAAAAGCGACTGTGTACATGTCCCAGCGTGGTAGTTGGCCAGCTAATCGTTTCACAAGATCGCCTCTCGCCACATTAGCCTAAGCTTTGTTGCGATGTTTCAAACCGTTTGAATTGGGTTGCGATGTTTCCAACCGTTTCAATTTGAATTCCCTTGCAATAAAAATATTTCAATGGTGAATGTAATACTGGTAATACTATATTCTTATTTTAGAAAAAGTAAAATACTGTCATACGCATCATATATGTTCGAAACCGCGTCTCTATTCAGCGCGTTTAGCGCACGAGTTTTTAATGAGAGATTAGCTTTGATGTTCAATGTTAATAGAAGAACAATGTATCTTGTTCAAAAAAATCGGAAGACCTCTGTCCTAAGAGTCGTGCCCAATAAACGGCGCACTTCACAGTTCTCAAGATAGGCGGCTAGTAAATCAATTTCGCCGGGTCAGATAACGATACATTTCCTCAGAATATTCCATTATACCTACCCCACTAGGGATACCCTCTTTGTTTTCAATCGCAGTCCAAGGGATAGGTCCTTGATGGTACTAGAGCTCAGTCAGCTAATAAGGTTTTACTGGTCCCGTAATGAGGATTTTATGCAGTAGTTGAATGGATAAGAATGAGGTTGTTAGTTTGTTTATGATTCCATTCTCAAACACGACTACCTAATGTTCTAACCGAATATAGCCATGGCGACTGTGTAACTAGACAATTTTTAAATGATGTTATCATTATCATAATTGAGGCCGTTCCATAATAAAAAACATTGTAGAGGATGTAGTTACTCGCATTTGTTTGTGCAAAATGCTTATAAATTTATTAAGTACCTAGTAAAGTGGTACGAGTAATAATGCTTAAACAGGATCTTGTATTTAATTTCATGTATTCCATTTCCAAACAAAATACGCGTAATATGCGTACGCAAAATATGGTTAAAAGCAAATGTTTCTACGTTAAGAACTAAAAAGCAGAAATATATGAAAACCTTGTCTCATAACACGATATTTCATAGAGCGAGTAAAATTGAGGGAAAACGCTGCTACAATAAATTCGACTTTATTGTCTTCAGTAATTGAAAGGTCGGCGTTGCGTCTCCCTTGAAGCCTTTTAATGTGACCCATCTGTTCCCTATCACATTCTGGCTAATGCGACACAATGCCTCTAATTTATTCTTTATTGAGAGGTAATAAGATCTATTATTCTGAATGCTTCATTACTTATTTGTCTGAACGGGACTGGAATTCATTATTTCTAATCTTTTCGGCTTTGTTATTTTACAACTTTGACTTATGTGTACGGCTTAGTTTATTTCACTCGAGAACACATAAATTGTATTTAATTAAGAGAGCAAAGGTGAATATTTTAAGCCATTAAGCAATAATTTACGTTTCATTTCATATAGTCCCTAAAACATCTTCCAAGATGTAGGTAAATAAGTTTAATGAGCGAAGAAAATTTTCGTTCACGCCACATTTCGTCACGTGAAACGTAATGGAAATTATCTAAATTGCCACATTGTAAGACATCATCATCTCTCGCTTTCAAGAAATATTCTGCTTTGAATTATTTGAATGAACACAACTGGCATATTTTGTACTTTAAAACACGATAAAGAATATGTACGAGAAGTGGAAGTAGACGTTGCTTAGAAAACTATTCACAAAAAATATTTCAATCTTTATCATAAGTTACATAAGTTAAATAAAAAAAAACAAATCAAAATACAAAGTAACATAGGTTTTTGAAAATTAGTTTAACGAAATTCCAAATTCAAACAATGATGCCGATGACGTTGCAGTTTTCTAACTAAAAACTTTACTTTTCCGTTACTCTCGGTTCGGTTTACTCGACTTTTTGGTTCAAACAGTGCTGTCATTTGAGTCGTAAACCCGAAAGGTAGGGTCTTTAATAAAACTTTCAGCGCAGTGGGATAATGCACGGAACCTCGAATGGGACAACTTGCAGTTTTTACTAGAGAAGTTTTGACTTATACTTCGCCTTGTGGTTTCTGTCTTAACTCTTGGAAATAGGTATTTAAAACTTGCCGAAAACTACCTAAACTAAAAGTTAGAAAACCTGTGACTGAAATTAATGAAAACTGACAAGTTTATCTAGGTATATTAATAAATTCGTCAAGGGGTACGGTAGACGCGATCGAAACCTTATATGAATAACAAAACATAAACAAATATTGATTTTAAGTCGACAACATAATATTCGCAAAATTCGGACTATGGAGAATTTCGTCAAATTTCAACCGAGTGAAGCCGGGTTTTCATCTTGTTTTTTATAAACTAGACAAAATGATGTCAAACTATTACTTAGATAATTTTATTGATTATTAAATGTTATTTAAAAACTTATAACTAGTATTATTATAGTTTTATTATAAGGTTATTGACGAACATCGTAAAGAAGCGCGTTCCACCTTCATCAATCATAGCAACTTTTTCTACAACCACGTTCCCTTGTCCACAGCTAGCGACTTAGAGTCGATACGAGCGCTGTTCAATGAGAAAGAGAAGGAGCTATCAGTGGCCGTGGCCAAGGTGGACGAGCTGACGCGCCAGCTTGAAGAACTGAGGAGGGGGAGAGTGCAGCCGGCGCCGCCCTCCGCCCACGAACTGGATAAACTTAGGAGAGAGCTTATGGTGAGTCTTTTAACTCTCCTCTTGAAGTAAAGTGCTATTGTAGGAGGGGTAGTAAACACGACTGTAGCTGGTTGAGTACTGAATTAATACTGAATCTTGATAGAAAACATTCATATTTATAGTAAAATTCTTTTTTTTTTTGCTTATCTCTAATTATTCGTCATTCAGTGACGTTGGTACCTACATTTTTAACAGACTAGAATACAGTTAACTCGCACAGAAACGCAGCGACCTAAGGTGGCCATAATCATTGATCTAGGGACCTAATCTCATTGTAAGGTAATTTAATACAAAAAATAAATGGTAAATAACTCTGTAAACATATAAGATTTTCATTTTGGGCACTTAAAAACAAGGTTTTATTTATATCAGATACTAGTTCTTGGATTCTGCTAATTAAAATGTTTTTCCCAATCCGTTCTAATAGTACGGGAGGCGACGATGCTAAATGGGGATTTACTCGAGCGTCAAAGAGACCTATTGGGTTGCATTTGGTAGATGATAAGAAGAAAAAAATTGTATGAGACCGATGTGTTTCATCAGTGGGGGAAGCGACCATAGATAAATAAAAACTTATTTAAAAAAATACTGTTGTATGGACGTACTTAAGCGCGTCAGTTAGTGATAGATTCTATGAATCAGATTCAATAAATTGAAAATCAGCTTAACATACTTACATACTTAAAAATAATTTAGGAAATATGAATGATAATATACGTTTGTAAATCTGATTGTTTACACGATTGGGGTGGAAGTACGTAAAAGTTAAAAAAATAAAAATCGCGACTCATTTTTTATCAAAAAAAAGAACAAAAAAACTGGCATTTCTAAAGGTGTTAGAGCGTCAGATTTAGATGTATATGGTTCATCTCTATGTTCTGATTCTACCATATCTTAATCTGACAATTATCTAAAGTGATGCGCCTAATATGACAAAAGTAAATTTTGTTCCCTTATAATTCACGTTCGAACATAGATAGATTTTTTATATTTGGTGGAGGTACTTATCTGGGTACTAGCTATCTCCAGTATCTTAATCTGACGCGCTCGAGTAAATCCCGAAATCCCCTCTTCGGCTCCCCTACTATAATATGTAATAGCAATTACAAAGCAAAATTTCATTTCCTAAAATAAAATAAGTATCTAATTATAGAGTTTTACTATCTCGTTGGTAACAAGGTACGTACGTAATTACAAACTCTAGCTAAAACGTCGGCACGGGTACAATTAATATCACAATAACGGCTAAGAATAATCTATGAACAACCTTAAAGTTTGTAACCCTTTTAAATGCTTACGTTTAGAGTCTGAACAATGTGTGTACAAATTTAGGTTTTGCAGTAAACAGAATTATAATCCCAAATATTAACCGAAGTTATAAAGAGAGTTACGTCTTTAACTAAACATAATAAAAATTTTACAAATCCAAACTTAAAAAAAATTGTAATTAGAAGTTCATCATCATCCTTATTTACATTTTCACCGCTGGGACATAAGGACTTCTCTCTTAACTCTCTCGTTAAGGCTTTAATTCACCACGCTGGCGCTGGCCAACTGCAGGTTAAACATGACACATGTCCTTTAACCTTTCAAAGTTCTCAGAACATGCCGGTTTCCTCACGATGTTTGCTTTCATGGTTAGAGCACGACTTTTCAAAGCGGACATAATGTTTTCATGAATAAAACTCCATAGGCAGGCTTTGAACCCACGACCTTTGAAATGAAAGTCGAGTGTCAAGCTCCCACTTAGCCAACACGGCGGCAAGAAATTTGTTCAATAATTTATTAATCTTCCGTCTTACCTCACTACTCATGTATCCAAGTTATCGTCTTAACCCTTAACTGTTTAATTTTAAATCATCTATCTGAAGAACATGCTCAATCCAATTAGGTGTGCAAATGATATCGTGTATTCATTTGGCCTGGTTCGCTATGCATTGCCAACTGTGCTAATATTTGATATTCTGAATAGGTATTGTTTCACTAATCTACAAATGATTTTCATTGAAGTCAGTGTGTATGCAGTTTGAAATTGATGAGTAGATAGTATTCTCTAACATTGATACAATATAACAGATATATAAAAAATTTATATAACAATAGTGTATATAATTTTAGTAATATATAATTTTTGTCTCTATCGATTTATTCATAATTGCAGTTAATTTCACGTCGCACGATTTCCCTATGAGAGTGACTTGAATGTTGTACACACGTACAACATATAATACACCCTCTAAAGATTAATTATGCCACTACGAGCATAGGCCATCTACAGCTAACACACACAATTAGAGACCGATACCTAAATACAAACGTATGTAGCAATGCGCAAACAAAGCATACCACGAGCCAACTAGGTTGCGGTCGTCAACATGCCCACTTGGACTTGATAGTCTGTGGCAAATATAATTCAAGAACAATACAGAATCGAAAAGAAACGACTTGTGTACATTTTTGTAGTCATGATTTCCATGGTTGATTTTTTTACGTTTCCAATGCTACGAAGTGCTACGAAAAAGCTACGATGCTACGCCGTAGAAGCGTAGACCTTCAAGCGTAAACATTATAATTATTGTATCTGATTTTATTGCTGAATATTTAATTTAGAGTAGTCTTCTTAATGAGTTTACAATTATTATTTGTAAAACTATTTGACTTTTTGTCTGAAGCGGGTTTAAATTTTGGTTAGTACCTACCTAGAAACAATCAAGTCCATACACAAAGAAGTTGCACCATAATACATACAAGACATTGTTTTCCATACAGTGAAATCTATTCTTACATTCAATCATATCACCGAAAGATATTGAATTCTCCAAGCTAGAATAATATGACAGTCTCAAAAGGACTTGTTTCATTTCAAAGGATAAGAAGAAAGGATATTCTTGATTGATAGAAATATAAGCACTTAAATAGAATTTCTCTCACATATTCCTTTAACAGATAATATTTAAATAGCATTCTATGTATATTTATAGCAATATACATACTTTTAGTCGCATGTCTTTGTTTGATTGTAACTACATTGTAAATATAAAAATAACTGTACTTAAATATAAAATAACGGAAAACTAACTTTATTTTTAACCTTTCTATAATCTAGACATAATTATAGTAAAAGAGAAACAACTTTTACTTTTTTTTTAATATATCAATAATTTCCTAATTACAAACTTTTTTCCTGCATAAATTTCTGTTATGAAATTTGTTATTTGACTTTTCAAATAATGAAGCTAATTGAACTTTCTTAATTCTCTGAAGAAATTCCAAAGTCTTTGTTTTTGATCTTATCAGGCTTAAGCAGTCGATCTTCGTCTGATTGACACGTCCAAGATCATTATTTCCGATAAATTAAATTAGAAACGACTTATCTTTGATCTGTTTGCTCGCAAACTTATATTAAACGAATTAACTTGATTGAAACTAATCTTAACTGAAATCTAAAAACAAATTATTATTTAAAAACAAATATATACTCGATTCATATCGATATCATAATTTAAACCAATGACATAACAGATTGTATTATGTTGACCCTGGAGATTGCTTATTCGATTAATAGCGCATGCAGAATACCTATCTACACGACAATTAGGCAACTAATGTCTAGATAATATTAGGGTTACCACAGAAAGGTACTTATGCCTGTAGTCAGCGCAGCGTATTGAAGCGTGATGTTTGATTAGCTTGCTAACTATCTGTTAGTCAATTAATGTTAATGGCTTGACGTGCAAATTGCTTGATCGGCTAATGCTGCAGGTTTCAGATATTTGATTATAAACGATGAACTATATTCATTATTCATTTAATAAACTTTCGATCAATATTTAGATCTCGAAATCTTTTTATCAATCCTTACTCTATATTTTGAGTTTATTAGAAATAAAATCCTGTTTACCTACAAGGAAGTACTATTTCCATTAACCAGTATAAAGTATAGTAGGCTAAAGACTGTGTTTTAACTATAATTCAATCAACACATGAAGAAGGTATTTACATTAAATACGTTTTAGGCGTGAGTAACAAACTTTTCAGTCTCCATTCAAGTTTTAACTAGACTGACAGTTATTAGCCGATTCAGCCCTAACAACTCAGTTCCAGTCTAATATTCAGTACCTACTGTACCATCGAGCTGTCAATCCCTATCAATGGCCGTTGATTGTGACAGCCCTGGATGCATCACGTCATTGTACTAATTTCACTACCAGGTCCGTTGCCAGCGTTCGAATCAGAGTTCACGTCCAACAAATTGAGTTAGTCGCGTGGTTGCAATCGCACCTCGTATCCGTGATATTGCAAAGCTTTGTTTTGAAGGCTCAGAGAAACGGTTTTACGGTACTTTACGTAATTTTAGAGTTGTCGATGGCTTTGAAATCAAATTATCGTGAATGAAAATGATTTTTTTTATTTTGTTGATCCTAATATTTTATTAAACGAGGCAATATCCTATTAAAATTATCAGTTAAGCAGTTTAAACAAAACCTTGTATTGTGAGTTTCGTTGTTGTAAAAGTTTATGGACAAAGTTGTGAATTGCAGTGTTTTCGTACATGTTGCAGTATTTTTCTTTGGATATAAGAAATGAGTCGATACGAACAAGTTTTTGAAAGCGTAAGTATATCTATTAGTATGTCTAACAAATATTTAGATTTAAGTAGGTAGTATTATTAAGTCGACAATTAGCTTTATTTATAAATAAAAACATAATTAGATAGACATTATGAAGAGATCCACTCTATATTAATAAATCTGAATTTGTTTTACTTATAATTATAATCTTCTTTCGAATAATAACACAAAACTGCTAAAGTTTTAGTATCAAAAAGAAGATTTCTAGTCAACGTGTGAACTAATGGTACGATGTATCGCTGGCGACACTTCCAAAATATTTATACGCATATTGTTACGCCCAAGGCCCCGAACAGAATGTGAATTGGCACTAAAAATGGATAGTGAGGAGTGGCCAAGCCCTTGTAGGCAGCTACTATTCAGGACAAGGGTATAAGGTCGCTGGCAAAATCGCATTATACCATTTACACGAGTCTACCGTTTTAGTTTACTTGTAGGTACAGGATGTTCAAAGGGCTTTTTAGATGCTTAATTTTTTGCAAATAATTTTGAACGTTATTTCCATTAATATTTTTTTTATGATATTCTGTATAGATAGATTTAGTGGTGGTGAACGTAAATTCAAAACGTATGGTAAGTGGATAAAACACTTGATAGATTATCTACTTAGTTTACGTGACGAGAATAACAGGTAGTTGGTAAATTAATTATAGGTAATAATATTAATAAATCATTTATTTCAATGGACATTGTAAGTGTTTGAAATAAATATAAAGTCCAAAGTATATAAGACACCATAATAGGTATCGTGTAGGTAAAATATCACATAGGTACATGATTTTCGTTATAATCGAAATTGAAACACCTTGTGGTCAGTTCATAAATGTAAATGTATCGGAATATTTTGTTTTCTAGTTTCCTACTTAGACCTTTTTCTTTGGAAGAAAGTACGCTGACTTGATCAGATCCCAAAAACATTAGACTTAGAAAAAGGCGCATATACAACATTTTGTATACTATTAAAAGTCCAAACCTATTTATTTGGACTTTAAATATTTCTGTGAGAGAATCTCTGTCGGGTAATTAAACTTCGCTGCTACGCGGATTTTGTTTACTGTGATATACCCTGTAAATAGTTTCCCAAAAGTGCAAAAACCAAGGATAACAACGGGAATATATTGCCATGATATATTTGTCACACATTCATGGGGCTAAGTCCCTTGTTGATTGTTACCCTCGTATCTCTGTAGATTAATATCCTCACTTTAGATTTTAGCTGTTTAATTCTCTCTGTGCTTTATTTATGTTGCCAATTTAGAGAATTCCCTACCTTCAGGATTAAACTTGCGAAATGTTTGTTTTCCTTATTTTAAACTATTAGGGAAATATCATGCGAGGCATTGACTTGGTCTTTATAAAATAACACATTTACTCCACGGGCTCGGCAGTGCAGGTTCACTTCTTACTAAATATATTAAAATAAAAATATATGAATCATTTTAAAAAACGGGAATCAATAACCGTGTATCTTATTTTAATACTAATAAATACGAGAGTAGGTACCTACTAAAGTTGCAGACGCGAATGATGCTTCTGCGCTTACCTTATAACTTTGGACATTTAATTCCTAGCTACATACTATCATCATAGTTTACGTGGGCAGGTAATAACCGTTTTCAAAACCGAATAGTTTACCCGAATACTTGCCTATACTTACCTAGAGTAGTAACGAAGTCCTCGGGTTTATTCAACCCTCTCAAAACAAAAATTATAACAGTTTCCACATAAGTAGGTACCCCACAGAACAGTAAAATAAATAGGGTACTTTAGTAAGATCAAGCTAAACAAATCTTCAATACTGACCGCGGCAGTTATTGACATGGAAAAACCCGTTCACATGGAATCAACAATTTCTGAGGCCTTTCCGAGAATGTCTAAAATGGTCAATTTCATAGTTCAATAAGCTGTTAAGGAAAATGTCCCGCTTCAGCGGTCTAAGGAACTAGGCTGTAGGAAGTGTTTTGTTGGATAAACGTGAAAAAGAATCTCACAATGAGATCGGTGGGTGAATAGATAAGTACCTACGTTAATATTTTGGGCAGTAAGGCTTATTTAAAAAAAAGTATACGGGCGAATTGAAATTCCATATAAAACTCTATAGAAGCAATAGAGTTAATGTAGGCAGGTACCTACATAACTTTTTTCTAAAAGATTTGCTCAGTTAGGTACTGCTCAATTGAATCCTGATGCCACTGAACTTGAAGACCTCACATATCTATGCGATACACGTATTATCCTAACGAGGGATCTATTTGGTAGGGTAGGCATCTGTCTACCTGTGTTGCTTTGTTGAACATAATGTTTTTATTGGGGCAAATTACAAAGATATGGTCGGTCCTGGTTTTTTTTAAGTTGCCTAGCATTATTTCTTTTTTAATCATAGGTAGGTATATTCTGGCAGGTAGGTAGGTAGGTACCTAATTTTATTTACAAAACAGCAGAATAATTTACAACAACCGAAAAATTGTACCAACAATTTTTCGGTTTCGGTTGTAATCTACGAGTACGAGTACTAAGTACCTAGATTAAAATAGTTATTCTATTTGGTACCTACCATAATAGCAAAATGCATTGTTCACAAGATCTTAATTAGCATTACTTCTAAGGACTTAACTATACTAAGCTATTTTCTATTATATTTTTTTTTTCATTCTATTTCAGTACCGAAACAAACTAAACGAGCAGCAGAATGGCAGACTATCAGCACAAAGGGCAGCGCTGGGCGCCAGGCAGGAGGAGATGAGGAGCATAGACCGGAGAGTTTCGGAACTGCAGGCGAGGTTGCTGCGGAAGAGAACTTTGAATCGGCAGCTTGCGGCAGCGCATAGACAACCGCAGCAAAGGTATGACAACCTCCATATCCATAATGAAAGTTAAAAAAAAAGTTTTATTCTAATAATTTTTAGGAACGTTTTTTGAATGAGATTTTTTTTATAAGTATTCTGAAATTTTCAAAGTCGCCCAATTATAAATTATTGTATTTACTCATTTTCCAGAACCAACAACCCTACTCCAATGCAGCAGCTGCCCAATTATCCAGCTGGTGCTGGTGTGAATAGTCAACCAAAGAATCAACAAGCCAGAGGCAACGTAGTCGCAGTCGAACCTTACAATCATGTGCCACACGCGCAGAGCGTCAATCATAATTTCCAGGTAAAAATTAAAAGTATTTATTAATTATATTAGGTAGGTATTAGGTATTTCATTTAAATTAAGAACTTTAATTTTAAATATTCCCGCTACTTATGTACTTTACTTGACTAGATAGTACATATACATTTTTGCCAAATATCCCAAACAGTCATTGTCATTCATTACAAACAAATTCCAAACAGTCACTGTCTTGTTGAAACGTCATTTGGGTCGTCCGTCACCGTCACTTCTGTTTCTGCTGAGAATCCATCACCCAGCAGCGCATCGCAAATTCAAAAGAAAATGGCGGGAAAAGTATATTCCGATTGTTCTTCTACGATTCACTGAAAAACTATTTTTCGTTTCAGACAAACAAACACAACGTCATACAAAATAACGTGCCATTAAAACAGTACACACAAAGTGATAATATTCAATCGCATTTGACGCAAGAAGCGCATTATTTGCAGCAGAAACCGATGATAAATCCATTGTTCAACGGTTATCCACATATGCCAGGGGACCAATACCAGTATCAAAACAAACACGACGGGCTTCACGTGCAACAGGGCATAGGAAACGCCTACGACCAAAAGATATTAGACCACAAGTACCAAGATTACATGAAGCAGCCTCAATACAGTCCCAACAGCACAAGCAGTTCAAACAGCAACCAAAACGGCAAAGAACTCAAAATAAACGAACAAGAATTCTTGCCAGAGTTCGCCGCCACTAAATCCGATCCTAAGTATCAAACATTGCCATACAACACGAAGTTTCCTCCAAGTACAAATAAGAAAGAAGTGAACGGTAAAAATATTGATGATAAAAATGCAGGGATCAATCATATGACAGTGCATTCTACTCCATTATCAGCAGTGAATAAGAGCCTCGCTACACCTCTAAGTCAAGCAGAAACATATCAAGATGCATATCAACTGCAAAAATCTGATTCTTCTAGCCGGTGTAACCAGGAAGGAAAGGAAAACCATACATATCAGAATAATAGGATAAGTTCAAGCAATGATGCATCCAAGGGCAACGGAGTATCACAGTCGGTTAAAACTAGTACAAACTCTATCAATACTACCAGCAGTTCTTCAATAGGATTTGGGGTAAGTTTTCTTGATTTAATGAATTAATCACTGTCATTTCCTGAGTTACTCATATTAAAGTTTGTTCTCAGTGTTGTCAAAGAAATGTTTATTTTAATTTTAAAATGCACTGGTTGTGTTGGATCATTAAACTCCATTTATTTTTGGTTTACCACTCATATGGGTTTGGGTTCAAACAATACATTTCCACCCGAGACCAAAATAAAATGAATGAAATAGAAACCTTGATACAAATAATTTCTTTGACAACAGAAACAGACTATCACATAGTAAGACATAGGTACATATACTTCAAAACATTTGCAAATATCATTATCATTAATTCCAGAAGCCTGTGTCGAGTGTAGCACCTACCACGGTTCAGGTAGCAAGTGCCAAACCATCACCCATTTACCAGACTTCATCCACTAAGATCCAACCGGTCCAACCACAAACTGTTCTGCCACAATCCGTCACCAATCATGGCAATCATGTAATCATCATTTGTACATAATTCTCATAGTTAATAAGGCATGATCAGTTTTATCGTCTCTTATTTTAGTTTAATTAGTCAAACAAGACATTTACAATTACAACATATTATATGAAAAAAAATTATGAAGACTAAGTTAGAACTAGTTATCCATATCAATACAATAGTGGTAAGTAACTATTGATTGTTTGCTTATTGAGAGAAATAGACTCCAAAACTATCAATTAGAATGCTTTATTATCATGATGGTTTATAAAGTAGTAAGTATTCATAAAAAAATATTTATCTTAAATAAATACATTTTTATAAATACTACTTTTAAATACAGCAGGCCATGCCAATAACTCTAGAATTCTATTGCTATTTTGTTTTAATCAAATAGTTCAAATTCATAATAAGCAGTAAGTTGCCTCCCAGTCTAACAGAATGCCACCTTAAAAATCCTCCGCAAATGATCAAACCAATAAATCCAAGCCAGAATACAATTCCATTATCATCCAACAGCCAATCAGGAGCACGGCCTCAGGCCTGTCGTCCAGCTCCCAGAGCATCCTGCTGTCGCCGCCGCAGAGCGCCAGCACGCCGCTGAACACGCCCGACGTCAGCACCGACAAGTCTCCCAAACCCGCGCTACCTCCTAAACCTACTGTAAAGGTGAGCAACTAATGAGTAAGACTATCACTGGAAATAGGAACCTACACAGCCCTAAATAAATATTCCTGTACAATTCACACAGTAACATCCAGCCCCGTGATAAGCTTTAAGAGGCCTGCGGCACGACGAATTGCCCATACAAACGAATACCAAAATTATGCTTGAATGCTCGAATTACAAATAATTTTGGTATTACGTTTGTTTTTTTTTGTTGGGAAATTCGTCTGACGCCGGCCTCTTAAGCTTGTGTTACGGGTGCTAGATTTCTGATATACTTAATACCATAGACTAAATATTTAGTCTATGTTAATACATATACCTACTTAAGAGAATATACATACATAGATAGATTTTTTTATTATACACACGAAACAAATATTTGCTAGTCATACAAATAGTTATTCCGAGGCGGGAATCGAACACGCAACCTCTTGCGTCGCAGGCTGTAAATAAAAACATAATATGCTGAGTCCGACGCCGTTCCAAGAAGTAATGTCAAACTTAAACATAATTGAATGATATTTATTTATCCGATTTTGTGACCAAAAGATAACTTATTAAACCTTATTTTCAGACGCCACCGCGACAATCAGCCAACCCTGATGGAGCGTTCAACCAATCCACCGAAAACCTACCCACGATACCCATCCCAGACTCAGACAGTGAGCCATCAAGTCAGAAAGAGATGAACGGCAACGATATGATCATCAAAGCGCGACCTCTCACCATCAGAAAACCACCTCTTAGCGAACAACCGAAGCTCAGAAACCATCAGAAGAACGGCGTCAGCGTCAGCATAAACAGACGCATCGAAATGCCACCAGCTTTCTTATTCCCCGAGATGGAAATGAACTCGGAATCTAAGAAAGATGAAGTCGATCGAGCTCAAAGCGTTTCCAGCGAGGAAAGCAATGTAGTTGAGATCACGGAACAGATTAGTTCGGTCGCTTTGAGTCAGGAGGAAGATGTGCCTGAGAGACGGAAGAAGGGTAACCTGAAACAGGGTAGGAAGGCTCCGTTGGCTCGACGGGTGAGCTTTGATCCCCTCGCTTTACTGCTGGATGCCAGCTTGGAGGGCGAGTTAGAGCTCGTCAAGAAAACGGCAACTCAGGTAAATATTATATACTTATGTTAGCTATCTAACAGTAACAACTAAATCAGACCTATTGGTTTTTATGATTTGGTTGATTTTTGTTTGTTGAAGTCCAAGACTGTGTAAAACGTGAGATAGAAAGCGAGCGAAGTCGCGGGCGTTGTAGTAACTTTACCTATACATAGTATAAAATAAAGCATTGGCGCAACTAGACTCCAGCACAGTGGATTATACATTAGATACAATAATTTCGAGGCAGAATTAATCTGTCGATCAAAGCACAAACGGGTTTGATTCCCGTGAAGTTTGTGAAAATAGGTACAAAGCACTGTCTTGGTCTAAGAGATTTCGTTGTTTTAATTCAGAGACTTGTGTTGTCCATTATTATAAATATTTTTTAAATTCCAGGTGCAGAATGCAAGCGCTGCAAACGACGAGGGGATCACTGCGCTACACAACGCCATCTGTGCTGGGCATTTCGAGATCGTCAAGTAAGTTTACATTTGTTGTCGTATTATAACAACAATGACCTTAACTTTTTACTGTTTATGGTCGTCGTAAAAATAAACCGAAACTTGCAAACGACCTTGTCGTCTTATGGGCTAACACCATCTGCCAGAGCAAGCCTGGCTCGACCGATAAAACCATTGGTTGTCTATTCTCAACTCTGATTGGACGAGCCAATGACAAATGCACATTCAAAACCGTGTATAACATCAGAATCAGGCTAATAAAAGATGTCCCCACTTAAACGTCGCCGTTTAGTTAAAATGGAAATTTTGAAATATATAAATATGTATTTTCCAGATTCCTAGTGGAGCTAGGCTGCGACGTGAATGCCCAGGACTCGGACGGGTGGACGCCGCTGCACTGCGCCGCCTCCTGCAACAACCTGGCTATGGTCAAATTCCTCGTTGATAATGGTAAGTCAACTTATGTGTCTAAGCTATAGTACCACCCGGTATCTTCTCGTGTGCAAGTTAAGTTATAGTACCACCCTGTATCTTCTCTTGTGCAAGTTATAATACCACCCGGTGTCTTCTCGTGTGCAAGTTATAGTACCGCACGGTATCTTCTCGTGCAAGTTATAACAATTATATTGGTAATAATTTAAAAAAATCAACTTTATGTGCTACACTATAATGTATAAAGGTTAATGTCATACATATAATCTTTGTTAATTTCCAGGAGCGTGTATTTTCGCAACGACGCTGTCCGATCACGAGACGGCGGCCGAGAAGTGCGAAGAGGACGAGGAAGGGTTCGACGGCTGCTCCGAGTATCTTTACAGTGAGTAACTCTTTATCAATAAAAATTTACCTGAAGGTACCATTCCGTACCTAGCGACCATGACGCGCGACCAGGCGAGCAGAAAAGAGAACCGCGTGTCACGGCCATGGTAGCTGTCGCTAAGATCTGAATACCACTTTTATGAGAGCGACTAGACGACCATATGGCTATTTTCCTCCGGTTGCGGTATCTAAGAACGGAATGCCACCATTATAAGCTGCAAATGATAGTTATTACTCTAGATTGTATAACAATTTTTATGGTACTTCCATTGTTGTAGTTCTACTTGTTTATATCCATGATTATCCATCCATCCATACATTCTCATAAATTATAACTAGTTGGGATTTAACACAGGCAGCGCCATCTGTTGAGCTATCACAACGTTACATAAAAGAGCACAGAACAGTGTTATGCTCTAGAGGTCGTTTCTTTAAAATTCCTCATCTTATCGATAGGTTGCGCTAGTGTTTTGTGAGTTTGTAAATTTTCTAGCTTAGCCCGCGACTCCATCTGCGTTAAATTATATTTGTATGGCCACGTCTTATCATAACTGCAAGAATTTAAATAGCCTATCCTGACTGCCATAAATAAATAAAATAAAACGATCAATCGCTGTTCGTTTGTCTCCTTAAACTCACGAAAGGGCCTGTATAAATGAGTTCGATCTTGAAATATTTGCAATTAGTTCAGGAAAGGTTAAATAGGTAAGAAAACTATAGAATGCGGGCAAAGCCGCGTGAGTATCGACTAGTTACCAGATATAATATTTCGTGTTCCAGGTGTTCAAGAAAAACTCGGCATCATGAACGGCGGCGTCGTGTACGCCGTGTTCGCGTACAGCGCCGCGCGCAGCGACGAGCTCTCCTTCGGCGTCGGCGACCGGCTGCAGGTGTCGCGCAAGGGCGACGACAGCGAGCGAGAGTGGTGGTGGTGTCGCGACACTCGCGCCGACGAGGGCTATGTGCCTAGGAACTTGCTTGGGGTTAGTTAGAGATTATCTAACTGCATTCAACTGTTAGGAATTGGTTGCAAATGCAAAGGTCATTAAAAAATCAACAAACTGCAGTCTGTGTCCAGGTTGCTTTTAGAAGAGAAGGTGGACAAAATTATAGAAAAGGCTAGAATCTAAATTATTTCTATCTAATATCTATATAATCTAATTCAAAATTCAAGTCTATATAATCTATTCAATCTAATTCAAGAAATCGATTCAGCATTTCCTGTACACTACAAGAAATGTTGAATCGATTTCTTAAGTGTAATAAAATAATAACGACTTAGACAATACATGCCCTAACAAATTTACTTACCAAAAACCTTTGTATTTTCAATCTCATTATAATTTGTGTTATTGTTTCAGATGTACCCCAGGGTGACCGGACAGATGGATTGAAGCAAAGCTAAAAGGCCTCTGACTTGAGTCTTGTAAATACAATTAGTTCTCTTATTTTTTATGTATTTATATCACTGTTATCTAAAATACCTATCATGTATACAATTTTATGAAATATAAGTAATATTTTGTAAATATATAAACATGTTAAGTTCAAAACGAATGAGATTATATTGATTTATTGTACATTTATAAATATGTGAGTCATAATTGGATATAAAATTTGTATAATTGTATTTAGGGATATCTGCAAAATGTTGTGAGATTTAACACATAAACTGACAATACAAAATAAAATAAATCTTTTATTTGATCCACAAAAACACCTTTTTGTTAAAAAGGCCACATCAACACACAGCAAGTGTAAAACCTAGCCTATTTGCTGTACTTCAGTGTGGTACTATAGGGGTTAATTCAAACAAAACATAAAAGTAAGAATTTATTGTATTACATATCGCCCTCGTCCGAGTCCTCGACATCCGCCAAGGCTTGCTTGGCGCTGTTCTCGGCGTCGGCGGCCACTTCGCGCGGCACGAGCTGGTGGCGCCCCTTCGTGTCCTTCGACACCCAGGATAGCTCCAACTCAAACTGCTTGTCTTTTAACTCATCGTGAACTATGTAGATGCTGAAAATAAAAATTGTATTTATTAAATAATATCATTATGATTTTCTCAGTTCATAATATTATTCAAGTGTGTATTGGTGAATGTCACATGTCCTTCAGACACTAAAGTTCTCAGAATAAGCTGGATTCCTCACAATCTGTGCCTTCGCCTTTAAAACAAGTGTTTATAAAGTACACATAATTTTTTGAAGATATATCTCGCACTCGCCAACACAACTTTTGGGTACTAGTAATGATTGTCTGTTATTAGATCTTAATCCTTATCAGCTAACTGTTTTATTTATAACTTACGAAAAGCCAAATCAATTTGGCTGAAAATTGGTGGAGACAGCACAAGGAGAAGGACACAAGCAAATATAACGCTGGCGGAAAGATTGTTTGAAACAAAATGGAAACTTACATCCTAGCTGCTTCCTTGACCAATTCCTTGACAGTCAAATCAGCGAGTTTTAGCTTCTCAATTTCAGTCTTTGCAGCCTGCTTCGCTTTACCAACAGCACATCCGAAATATGACTGAAATAGAAATAACATAATAGGGCTAAGTTATAAGATATTAAAAAATAAGTAAACAACACATTATTCACCTTATTTTTGGTTAACTTCATAAAAAATTGTGCAGTGTAAGTGTAATTTTTTCTAAACCAATTCCTATTATTAAAATAGTAATTATGAACAAATAAATGGTCTCAGTAGAGGAAATTTGAAATAACAACAACCCCATGTAGAATTGGCTTAAATAAAATCACATGACTATCTAAAGTTCTAAACCAATATAAGGAGTTTCATAGAGTGCTTACATTTGTTTTGAAAAGCAAGTAAATAAAAGAACTACTTACAAATGAAACTCCACTAGGTTCAAGCATGTACATCTGAGGTCCGTCATGCTCAGTCCATGTGCCAATAACAGCGGAACATCCGTAAGGTCTGACCGCACTGTACAGTGTGTAAGCATGCATGTACATAGACACTCTCTCATTCAAGTACTTCAGGGGCACTGGTGTTCCGTACTGTGATCTGTAGTTGGATGCTTCTGAGCGGGCAGTCTCGCAGATCTGTCTGGCATCGGATATAAGACCAGCAACAGCCTGAAATATGTAAAAAAATGCATTCAGTAAATACTTGTGCTTGCAAGGAAGATTGTGTATGCACAATAAAATCTAAAAATTGTCAGATTAGTTTCAGTATCACATAGCCTTTCACAATATATCTGAAAACAAATGAACTGACTCCATGACCTCCCTTACAGATGTATTATTAGAATATTAGTAAACCTTCTATACTCTCTATAGAAGGTTTACCTACATGTTATTACGAGTTCAGCTTACCTCACACTCAATTGACTTTATTCATTTTAATTGTTGTTTGTTAAACTGTAAATTAGTCATCATGTACATGAAAATTTTGTATAAAAGGTATGGATACCATAAAAAATAATAAGTGGTAAAAGAGGTTCTCAATGTTATTTAGCTACATTCAAATGATGGTTATAGAAACTTCCATCATAATGCATCATTTATTAACACAAGCAAGCAATATCTAGCCCTGTGGTAATTCAAGCTTAGCTAGATATTGCTGTGTGAATTGACCAGAAATATTTATTTATTTAATTTTTATGGGATGAATTACTTTTCATCAAGAGAAAACATGATTGTAACATAGAATCATCCTTCACTGAGCTGTAGGATGTTTCTCTCACTCTCAGTTGCGGTATTACAAACTACTAAGCTGGTTCCAAGCATCATTCGCCCTCAAGGGGAAGGTTTATAAAGTTAAATGAAATATTTATAGAATATTTATTATTTTCTTACCATGCCAACATGTTCATCAACATGGAATATTCTCTTGTTTGCTCCAGGTTCATACAACTTTGATGTAACTAACTTCTCCACAGCAAATACTACTCCATCTTTACCACGAAGGCCAATGACTGTTCCAGAGTTTTCTACAGCTTTTCCGGCGTATTCAACTTGAAAAACTCGCCCATCAGGAGAGAATTGAGAAGCTGAGAGATCATACTGAAAGAATACAATCATGGTTTTATGAAAGAACAGTCACGGTATTGTTGTAAATACAACCCCTGCTATAAATATATCCGCCTTTTTCTAATAAACATGTTTCATACTACGTTTATTACAAACAAAGGATTTTGGCCGATATACCGCTTGTTAGTGGTCTGGTAAATTTGGTTAGAATAATTATAGTAATTCTTGGAGGAACTAGAAACTTACGCCTGTGCCGATAGAACTCATGTTTGTGAATTGCTTTTGGCTGGATGGTTAAATAAACACAGTTTACTTTTGTTACAAATGCTATTTCCAAAAATATTTTCAAACTTTCGGCAACGATGACAAGCAAACTAAAGCTAAAAGTTTGTTTTCAATTACGTCATTCGATTACATGCAACTTTTGTATCTGTCATAACGTTCCGTTTTACATTTTGATTCTTATATTGAAATTAATGTTTTACATTAAAATTAACTGAAAAAAATCTAAAATAAACTGAATTAAATAATAAAAAGGATTTAATATTATATCTATGTATGTATATTATATTAAGTAGATCAGAAATCTAGCACCCGTAACACAAGCTTCGAGCTTACCACGGGGCTAGATGTCACTGTGTAAAATTGTCCAGTAATATTTATTTATTTATTTAATATTCATATTTTTATCAATATTTTAAATTTACTGTTTTTTCTCTACAAGTTGATTATTTTCGTAAACAATATGAAAAAAATTGGCAATTTCTTTTCTGATTTAAAAAAAACAAACGTATAATGAAACGTAACAAAAGCAATCAGATAGCCAATCAGATTTTAAATACAAATTTTCAACAAGAACAGACTTGGTTGTTAAAAAGTTATAATTAAATTCTATGGGTGGCGCACTGTTAAAGGGCGCTCGTATTTCAATGTTCTAGTTCTACAAATTTAACATAGATGGCAGTTATTTTATTCTTTCTTTGCGGTTCTTTTGCCAAATCGGTGGTAAGCCTACGGGTGCTAGTTTTCTGATAAATGTAGGTACGTAGGTTCTTATATCAGAAAACGAACACCTGCGGGCTGCGTATATCAGTAAAAGTACCTACTTATATTTATGTAACATTACAACTAATAATTACATAGGTAAGTAGGTACCAACCTAGCTATGTACTGACCAAGCAGAGATCGCGTACTTACCTAGCTATGAAATCTAAGGTAGGTACGAGTAAGTACCTATGAAGTTCAGTTCTAAGTCTATGCCAAAAATACTCCTTTCCAAAAGGCCCTTAAAGGCATAGGTTTTTTGGGACGATGAAACGTGTAAGTATTGTAAACATGGGTTGCAAAGTTGACGAATTCTTTTGACATGTAAATGTTACACACCACTTGTCTGTGACGGTTTTTTGTCTGAACTGAAGTACCTACATCATCATTATGTAAGTACCTACCTACAAAAAAATTCAATAAGAAGGTTTATGTAGGTACCCAAGGCGAGGACGGGTAGAAAATACATTCTTGTTACCGGAAATAATACAATTATAATTACAAAACAATTGGCGTTGCTTAAATCAGAAACCTAATAATAATGTTTTAAAAATTATTCGGAGCGCGAAAAGATCAAACCAAGATCTAAACCCATGCCTTTGAAATTAAATTCAAACGTGATCTTAACTAAGTATGTAGGTCACATTTAAATAAGTACTTAGTACCTCTTCCTACTTAGGTGGAAAATGAGCTAATTTCGAAATGTATTCTTCTCGTTCACTATGTTCGAAACAGCGCCCTCTCAAACCCACTATCTAGCTACCTAACCTCTCCACAGATGTAGGTACTTGTAGGTAACATACATAACATAGAGAGAGTGATAAGTATAAGACACAAATCAGATGAAAATAAATTATAATAAGACAATACTTATAAGATATTGTGGTTTTAGTAGGTTATAGTAACGCGTCTTCTGGTATGTTCGATAGGACGACATCAACGGAAAGAGATGGACGTTAATGTAGTAGGTAGGTACCTAAGTACCTACCTAGTTATTCTTAAATTGAAATCTCCTTGTATCTTATTTCCCAAAGAAGACCCAACAGAAGCACCCAGGTATAGAACCAGAACCAAATTGATCATACCTGCAACAGTAGGTACGGCCGCGTTCATACCTCGCTAGCACATTTAATATCACAGCACGATCACTTACTCCTCCCTTACACAGCTGTAATATAAATGTAAGTAAATACTCTAGAAAGGGTTCAACTCCCTTCTAGTGGCAGAATAAAACAAAATGAGCTTTCGTATTGATTCTTGGAGCGTGCATTTTATGTTTGAGCCTCTTCAGAACCCCTACCACGGTCACGGTATCACGGTAAGGCGATCATCATCATCATCACCCCTCTTTTACTTTCCCTCTGGGACACAGGGACTTCTCTCTTGATGCTGGCCAAGTTCGGGTTGGTAAATGTCAAAAGTCCTTCAAAATTCTTCAACGTTCTGAGAACATGATTTCTTCACGATATTGTGCCTTTACCGTTAAAGCACGTGTTTTCAAAGTGCATATTAGATTTTCAAAATAAAAACACAAGAGGTTAACGCCTAATCTCTGTCGTTCCGAGAGAAATCATTTTGTCCCAGCTGTGGGAACGTATTGGGGGTAGGTAGGTACTTATGCTTAAGATACCTACAGAACGACAATACTACCCGGAAGAATAATCAAATATTATTTGCAATAAAATTTATTTAATTTTTATCTTCACAAACAGACTTCAATTTGAACCTGTCGTTTCGACGACGTCTTAAAATTAAGTCTTGCTCTCAAACTTAGTCCAGCTTTTCCATTTGACATCCAAGCGGTTTAATTATTGTTCCTTGAGCTTTAAATTTGTTTCAAAATCTCAGCTTTTGTCCGAAAAGCTTCAAACTTTAAGAATTTAAACTTGGAATACCTTGGCACCTACCCGTTTTTGATAACTCTAGGTCAAGTTGCGTCAAGTGAATAATGTATAAGGCACTATAAGGGCTTAAATGTCAAGTTACTTATTTCATTTTGTTACTCTTAGACCCCTCGCAAACTGCAGACTTTCGATCGGCCGATAGTTTGGTCGGGCTTATAATCAGTATGAAGATGTATGCAAGTCCGCATACTACAACGATTTGGTATCGGCCGATAAATAAGTTTGATAGGCTTCTCAACTGCGTTCAAACTGAAAGATGATCAAACTATCGGCCGACTGCTATATTAGTATGGAGCTCCTTGCAAGCGCGCACACTGACCGATTGTTTAGTCGGCCGATGGTTCACTTCGCTCCGAGTTTTGGAGCCGGAAGGTCGTGCATTCTTTCATTATGTCCAATTCTACTCAATCGCTCGTTGTAGAAACGTAATCTTATTTTAATTTTCGGATAATCTAGTAATTTTGAATGCATCGTGTAAAATTTTCCATTTAATAATCTAGTACTGTAGATGGGATGCACACAATACTCTCAGACTCTCTTCTTGATTTTTCTCCTCCGTTGTATGAGAGCAATTATAATATTTCTGGACAATATTTTACTACGAGAAACTTCCATTATGAGACAGCTCTCTTCAACAGGTAGCTTAAAAACTGAATATTAGGGCGTGCAAAACCGGAAGGTTGTCAAAACCGGTTTTTAATTTCGGTTTTGAGGTCCCAAGATGTTATCCAAATTCTGGAAAAAGTAGTAACCTGTAGCCGCATGGTCTGGTGAGTAAGACGAAAGACGGAAGGTTACCCCCAGTTCTTGCAACTTGGAGACCGTCTGCTGTGCAGTATGAGGTCGTGCGTTGACGTTTAGAAGCCGCAGAGACGAGCGATTGGCCAATGCTGGTTGGTGATGTGCCAGTTTCCCCGTCATTGTGTTCAGTTATTCACAGTACAGTACAGTTATTCACACTAGAGGCGTTCGGCGGAAAATGAAGGTACACCTTGTGCGTGCACTGGTTCATTCCATGTATATATACGAAGCTGAAACATGGACAGTTAGATCCCGTGACAGCAGCAAGATAGCCTTTGAAATGTGGTGCTGGTGTAAACTGCTGCGTATACCATGGCCGGCCATGAGAACCAATGATTCGATCCTAGAAGAGCTCATAACCACCACACGGCTCTACAACATGCTGAAAAAGAGCTCTTAGCTTCTTCGGGCACATTATGCGGTTCTGGGCATTGTCTGGAGAAGCAGATCATCATGGGAAAGATGGAAGGATAACATGTATTTATTTAATATATTTCACCTCCATAAATTAGTATTCATTAGTGTATTATATTATTTCTCATCTATTAATATGTATTATATTATGTATACTTACATTATGTATTATTTTACATTATGTATTATATTACATTACGTATTATACTGAGTAGTACACCCGTCAATTTTTTATTTCTTTGCTCTTTCCATCCAAAGGTTGCCTGCAAGAGATCGCTCTTTAGCGATAAGGCCGCCCATTGTACTTGATTCTTTTTGTTGTTTTTTGTATTTTCTATTTATTTGGTGTACAATAAAGAGTTTTTTGATTTGATTTGATTTGATTTGAAAACATGCACAGGGCAGGGCTCCTACGAGATGGTCTGATACCATCAAACAGGCCGGTGAAGGCAGCTTGCACCGCGCTCTACACTCTGCATATGACCGTACACAGTGGGGGCTGATTGTACGTGGTCACGATCCTCAGCAGTGAGGAACCGAGGAAGAAGAAGAATTCTCAGTACACATAATTGCAGTAATACTCAACTCGTTTGATAAGAAGCTGTGATGAATCACACCGGCGCTACTAGTTAGTAGTAGTAGTAGGTAGTAGCGGCCAAACAGTAATAATCAGTGATTTTTATAGGGGTACCTATATGGTTACGTTTAGGGCATTGTTTAGGTGTTGAACCAGGATCCAGCCAACTTGGTATTCAAATTTCCTTCATTTGTGTGTCTGTTGAGCAGTGCAAGGCACGTGTCGACGCCTATTTCACGCTGGCAATTATTCAATTTGTTGGGCACATATTTGTCAACCTCTCTTACCTTGCTGATTTGACGCAAATTAACCACTATTGTTTCGAGGCTAACGTCAAGAGTTGCAGCTAATTCAGCCGTAGATTGTGATCAGCTTCCATAATCGTCTTGAATTTATCATCGCAAACAAAGGTCTTCGGACGACCGCGAGGAGACCATTTTTGAGGTGGAAATTTTCAGAACGGAAGCGAGCAAACCAATGGGAGGTGGTTTGTTGGTTTGTAATGTTTGCTGCGTAAACGTTGTTGATGTTAGATGCCGCTTGTGCCACGTTGCAGCCACGACAGTACTCAAATTCCGTAATTACTCGAATTTTTAACGTATCCATGATGACGAAAAATATTGAAATTCGATGGATATTTCCCATTAATAAAAAAACAAATGACTGCTTTTGGAAAAAGAATGCCATTATTTATAGAATTACAAGCCAAAAAATAATTATTATGATTTAAAAAACCAGTAATTGGATTCAGATCCAAATTTAATTTCTTGAGTGGAAAACCGAAGTCAACTTCGGTTTTGTCTCCCAAAACCGGTTTTGAAAAATGGTAAATTTTCGTCCGGTTTTCCGGTTTTCAGAAAAACCGGAAACCGGTTTTGCACGCCCTATTAAAAACTGAATATCGTCGGCCGACTGTTGGCTAGTTTGCGCACTCACCACCAACCCAACTGTTTAGTTGGCGCAGTGTGCGCGCTAACAGCCCAACCCGACCAAAATATCGGCCGATAGAAAGTCTGCAGTTTGCGAGGGGTCTTAAGCGTGCTAGATTTATCTTTGCTGAGGATTTGAAAATGTTAAATCTTTTATAAGTATAAGTATTAGACACTAACTAGCTCGCCGCCTCACGGCTTCCTCCGCATTATATTATTATGTTCTCGATGTAAAAGTATCCTACCTGGTTCAAAGCTACCTCACCAATATTTTTTATCTTTAACCATGTAGGTTTATCACATCTACGGGAACGAACTATTCATAGGCCAGCATAAGCAGAAATATAGCATAATAAATGTTAGCTGACATAAGTTTTATTTTATTCATTTCTATGCCGGCACTCGGGTCTAAGGTCAGAATATTTGTCGTCCCATTTTTAGACGCAATTACCCACAGAAATATTTACCTAAGACCCCTGAAAATACGTGGGCTTGCCTTTAAGGATCTTAATTTGCGAGGACATTTTGTTATGCGTCGTAGTAGGTAAGGTCTAAGGATAACAAGATCGCCTAACAGGTTTTTTTACGGTAAACGACTTGGTCTGCTTATGCAAAATAATGTTTCTTACGTAAGGGCAGGTAAGGGTGAGCTTAGGGTCAGGAGGAAAAGTTGTGTGTGCTTAGTGACCTCTGGAATAATCGAGTTAGGTACCTAAGCATTTTGTGTTTATTTATTTTCACCGTAATTACCTACACTTCGTTACACTTGGTTATGTCAAAAAAGTTCTATATCAAAACAGACAGGCAATGGTAGACATTTCTAAAAAAAACAACAATATAAGTACTTAATTCATATTTAGTAAGTATTTATAATCAGTTAACAATGTCCTATATACTTACTTAGCTTTTTTATTAGGTACCTAAGTTGCATCAATTAATTTAATTAGTTCCTAGGTACAAGTTGTTAAGATATATATTTTAAGAACAGTACTAATAGCATCGCATGGGCTTACTGAATAATATCAACCTACGTACCTGTAGGTATAAAGCTTTTTAGATAAGTAAAGTGAATTCGCGTTAACATGAGAGCTTTTCGATTTATCTGTGATTTCCTACAAGAACCGGCGGAAAACAGGAAGTGGAGACAGACTCGGGATAAACAGCTTTATTGACCTACTAGGTGCCTACTAGCCTTGTCGACGGATTTCCCATGTTAGAGGTTTATATCTGTCAGTTTTCTCAACGTGTAGGTACTTGAATTGTCATAAGCATTCTTCTTGTCCGTAGGTATTTTTTTATAGAAATTAATTTAAAATGCAATCAATACCTAACAATTAAAAAATACTAAAACCATTTAATGTGAATGTCACAGTCAGCGTCAGAATGTCCTTCAAACTATTCAATGTTTTCAGAATATGCAATTTCCTCACGATTTCACTTTCAAAATTTCCTCACGATGTTTGCCTTCACCGATCCCGAAAAAGAGGTGTCCAGAGGTCCAGAGTCTAGAGATGCGGGGCTAGGTTTGATCCTTTGAACCTGACATTTAGAATGAAAGTCAAATGTACTACTTAGCAAACACGGCTAGTTCTATTATTAAATGCCGAATTGCCGATGTACAAATCCTCGTTCCTTTGTCATCCTTTCCTCGTTGACGTAAAACCAACGTGTAACAAACAAAAAGCCACTTTGCTAAGACAAAAGTTTGGAACTATTCCCTGAAAGTTGCGAGGCAATTTAGATGTCCCTTGGGAAGCCTCTTGCCGATGTCATCAGCCTTCGACGAACTTAGCCGAGTTGTACCTACGAACATAATATTTTACTTAGACGAATAGTAAATCATTTCGAATATCGGAAAAATCCGTCACATAATAGCCAGAAAATCAGAAGGATTTGGATTCGGGTGATATTAAGAATAAGTTCTAATTTTAATAGTTTACTATTAATTCTATTTGACGACTCTCACGTGAAAATATGTGATAGATAGTCGACATCGTTTTGTGTTTATGTCACCTGTGCCTGTTCGAATGTGACGTGATACTATCGTGTAAAGCTTTTTAGTGAAAGGGCCAGTTGCTTTATTCTAATTGCCTAAGCGTCAGTTAGCGATGAACCGTGGAGTCTTTCCGTAGAGCTTAAAAAGAAGTTTTGAGCTACTGAAGAAAACATAAAAATATGAGTTAAAAAACGAAGATCAAATTTTGCATTCTGTAGTCAAAATGTTCACTTATTCAATACACTTACAGGCATTACAATTGCACAGCACTTTTCCGAATGAATGCGACATAATGGCTTCCCAAGTAATGGGCCACTCGGATTCACTCAATTCGTAAAAAAGGTACATTATGTACTGTGCTGAATTATTTAAATTATGTGGTGATTTTTTTATAGATGATGCCTACATCAAAAGGGGAGAAAAGTACCTACATTGTTCTCAATATTTTTTCCCTATTTTTAAAATATGTGCCTTGTCTTTGATTCGATAATATCTATTTGGAGACCTTGAGGTTTGTGTGTGTGCTTAAGAACAAAGGGTTGAGTGAAGAAATTGTAGGTAAATATTGATTATAAACTAATCTCCACTAAATTGGTAGGTATGCATGCAATGCCAGTAACAATTCTAATAATCACACAAACTTCGAGCTTACCACGGGACTAATTGTTGCTGTGTGAATTGGCGAGGAATATTTATTTATTTAATAATATCAAAAGTAAGTGAATAATACATAGGTTAAAGTATGAACAGAATCAACATAATAATTCAGTAGGAAACTTGGCCCATACTCAACGAAGTTGGGCTCTTGAGAGGCGGCTATTGTTGCCAGGTGATTGAGAATTTATTGCGATTTCAATAGAAATGGCGCATAGTTTCAGGTTAAAGATTCAGTGAAGTGGAATGTAGGTTAGATCTTATTTAGTTAGTTTTACAAAGTAGGTAGCAGCGGTAACAATTATGCAATTAGCGAGCTTCATGACATGATGATATGCTTCTATGCAGTTTGATTGGTTACACGATTCCTCCATCCGCAAAGCTTTACTATTGCAAAGCAGGTACTAACCAATTTACATTAAATGAACTATTTAAACTCTTGGAGTCGCAATACTTTCGGAATTGTGATTTTTTGAAAATGTTATTTGTTTTTTCATGAACATTTAAATATAGCAAATACTAACTTAAAGTTATAGATACGATTTGCTGAGTCAGTTTGACGACACGCACGGGAAGAGTAGAAAGGCCTTATTACTAAGTTACAGAAGGTAAGCTGAAAACTAACAACATTTTTACTCTAGACTGGACCGTAATGATTTGTCACATATTGGCGAAGTCGTAACTCCCCAAATCCGACTGACATCGTGAATGAGAATAGAAAAATTGGAAGAGGACTATGAAGCTTCCTACATAAAATTTTATATGAAAACTTCACATAGATGGCGGACAAAAGTGGACATTAAGGGTAATGTACGAGTCGTAAAATGTTCTATTCTTTCATACTCTTTGTGACTGAAGTTCCTCTGCTTATAGGAATTGTTATTCATGGTAATAAATGGTTTTTTTCAATTGCATTTCGTGAGATTCGTACCTACTCAATAGTAGGTATATATTGAGGATTCCGCTGTAAAACAAGGAATCCTTATTTATTTAGAAAATCTGCCTGTGATTGAATGTTAATAGTAATTTTGTGAAACCCTGCTATAATGAAAATTCTGTCACAGAATAATTATAGTCAATGGACCTACATGAATCAGACAAGACCTTGAAGTAAAATTAATAGAAATTCATCAGAAAGACTTTGAAGCTTAGGGATTTTCGATTAAGGTATTGCTAAGGCAATCGAAAATTATTTCAACCTTTAAAATACGACATTTAAATCCTCGGACCGAACTCCTGGACGCTTTAGCTTATTGAATCCACGATTTGCAATCGCTTGTCAAACGAATCATTTAGCTTTCTCTAAATGGGTAACGTCTAAGAAAATGAGATTTTTCTGATCAGAGTTGCGGCTGAAAACCACTGAGATCGTCGTGGATCATCACGAAAATCCACGAATTATTATTTCAATACTAAATAAATAATACTAACTTATCGTGGATGGAAATGTTTTTTACCAGCAATTAAATTAGTCCATGAGTTATTTGGCATTAAAACCTTCGTTTACAAGTGTTATTATGTAATAGTCAGGGATCCGTAGTACATGGAAATCAAGTGATTACTAACAAGCTAATTTTTGGTGAGTATCTTCGTTTCGATGAGACGTCCAAAGATATCCTATACCCAAATCTCGATTGTGGTAGCTAACAGAGATATCAAGGATTAAAAAATTCAAGGATGTAAAAACGGGATAACAGACCACGAAATTTGTAGGACAATATGTTATATCTCAAGATAATTATCTAAATTATATAAAAACATGTTTGTCCTACAAAACCTATGGTTTGATCAAAGAGTCCGCCATTTCCAAAATGTGTCGAAAACGAGGTCAATTTAAATGATTACTATGATTACTAACCAGCTGATATTTTGTTGTATACTTAATTAATATTTATAAAATCTAACGGACATATTGTCCGACAAATTTTGTGGTCCGTTATCCCGGTTTTACATCCTTGAATTTTTTAATCCTTGATATCTCTGTTAGCTACCACAATCGAGAGTTGGGTATAGGATATCTTTGGACGTCTCATCGAAACGAAGCTACTCACCAAAAATTAGCTTGTTAGTAATCACTTGATTTCCATGTACTACGGATCCCGGCCTATAAGGGTAACGTTTCGTTCTTAGCGTCTACGACGCACGACTGCGACAAGACGTCAGGTTTAGTGTTCCATATAAATTCATACTCAGCAGTTCGTCTGGTTGCGGTCGCTAAAAACGGAATGTTACTTTAAAACCACGAAAAGCAATATAATTTGGCTACTCTTCTACTTCTTTAAATTCCAGAATATTATCATTATATTCTGCATATTTCACAGATTCACGCGCTATTTAACATACGCAATAAAATATCCATTAATTTTGAAAGCCGCCATTTTCCGGCGCTCTGAGCATCAAGACGCCTGGGGTCAATCTTCTGTGACCTTACCTTTTGTGAATCTTCCGATGCCTTTCATGTGGTTAGTCAAGAGGCTGGAAAATTCCAGAGAAAGGAAGAGGAAACTGTTAAGCTACTTTATTTTTCAGCTTGGCAATTAAACACTGTGTTTAGTTTAAGGCTCTGCTTACTGTGAAAAAGATGAATTCTTACATTTTCTTTACAATAACACTTAATAATGTGGTTTCAAATTTGACGACATTACAAAGCGGGTTTAATTTCGTTCTCGGTTTGTTGGTACTATTATCAGATAAGTTCCTAAATAATAAGTCCTTATAAATCTTAATTGTAAATTCTGGTTCAAGATTAATCTACTGAAAGCAAGCGAAAACTATTCAGATTATAAAACAACAGAAAATTGTTTTCCTTTAAGTAGTCGACCCTCAACCGCGGCTCTACCCAAACACCGTCTTCACAATAGCAGCGCTTATCGCTACAGCACAACGTTATTAAATAAACAGCTAGCTACAATACATCACTAAAGTTTTTCCATCGAGTAAATTCAACCTTAACATCTTTGAAATAAGGCTGTTGATGAAGCAGTTGAGCAGGGTGTATTCTATGTTCTTATCGCTGAGCGCCTGTGGAGTAGCTTTCGGGTAAATTATTGAAATCCGTATTTGTCGATGGCAAGTGCAAGTTTCATTTTGACTCGCGATTCGTATCGTATTTGTTTTTGAGATGGAAGGCGGCTTGTTCTGTTTTTTGCAGAAAATTGCTATTGCTAGAATATGAAAGATTTATATGATATTGAAATGTTATCTCTATCTCGTTAGACTTTCTTTCTGCTCATCAATGATTCTCTATTACCTACAATTACTGTTGTTCAAAGCGGAATTACTGCTAGCATTTTTTTATAGTCATTAACATAGAAAAATATTTGAGAAACCTCAAATTGTTTTCAGTATCTTTTTTAAACTAAAAAAAAGCGTAATTATTTCTAAGGATTGTGTAAAATATTAATAGTAATATTGATTAGTTTCTCTTTAAAACCACAGACAGATAAAGTATAGCGGAAACTATAGAGATAAAGAAACCTTTAAAGCAGGCAAAGCTGCGGACGCTATTATTCCATAAATTGCGCAGTAATGTTTAGAAAATCGAAGAGAAAGGGCAAGATAAGTCTTAAGAATTCCGACGATTCAATCTTAGCTGCATCTGAGGATGCCGTGGAGCTGAGCCTCAATAGTGGCAAATGAGGCACGTTCCGCAGTTTTAAGAAAATTTCTTACAGAAGATTTAATTCCGCTTCAGAACTCGGCCGGATTTACTTTTAATGAGTTTCGAGTGCGGCTTGAGGTTTACTTTGTAAATGAATGGAGCGGCTGCATTGGGAATCTTTATTTATGAATTTAATCGTATTGGCGCGTAGTCAAGATCTTGGCTTGGTGCAGGGAGCTTCGCTTTTATGTTGTGAATTTATGTGATTTTCTGGGAAGGGATTGTTATCGTTCTGAAATGTATTATCTATTCATTATTTTTATTCAGCCATAAGGTCACAATCAATTAAGGTGCATTTAATCAATTAATTTATGACAGGTGACCTAATTATCTTTAAACTATTATTAAAATCTTAAAATCACTCGACAAACAAAATTTTACGAAGAATTCACCGTCAATTAATTACTTAAACAGCTTTTCATATCGGTTTGTGATCGCAGTTTGTCTTTTGGTGCAGTAGAAAATTAGTGGATTCAGAAGGGCATAGGACTTTTTACAGCCCGAAAATATTATAACGCGAGCGAAGCCGCGGGTTGGAAAACGAGTATTAAATATTGTATCTTTATTAAAAAAATATATCAACATACATTAACTTAAATGCTTCTAACGTGTTCTTCCATCATTTTTCTGAGAAATGGCGCCCCTCGGAGTATTAAGTAATTTAAAGGGCGGATCGGCGCCCTGCGAGCATCCATCACCGCTTGCTCAATTGACATCGCCGTCAACACTTAACCCGAGGTATTACATTAAGGTAAAGCTATAGCTTTTTATGGTATAGAAACTCAGTGTTTTTTATATCTTGAGCATTTCATAAAAGTCTAACCCACCGATGAATTGAGCGATTTACCGTCGCTCGTTAACACTATAAGTGCCCATTAGGCACACTCGATAATAGGATCCGGTGAAAGACCAGAGCGTCATGTATGGTCTGCCAATACATATAATAAATAAATAAATATTGCTGGACAATTCACACAGAAATATCTAGCCCCGTGCTAAGCCTGAAGCTTGTGTTACGAGTGCTAGTTTTCTGATATATAATTAATATACATACCTTTAAAGTTTTTCAAACTTTTTAAACGTAACAAACGTCTAGTTTAGAGTTGATTGACAGAGTCATCTCTTCTGATAAACGAGTATGTCGAGCAGCCCGATTTGCTCATAAATCTAACAGAACTACTGCCTCACATGACATAAACTGAATATTAGCCAATGTACACCAATAAAACAAAGTGACATTATAATTATTTCTATATCAACGCAACAAACTATAACGTTTTTTAACACGCATACATACCCGTAATATACCTAATAATTATGAAAGGTATCATATAAACCTTTTACAATTTAACTTTAAACTAAGTTATTTCTAAGTAAGCTAAGTTCTAAGACTAAGTTAATTCAGGCGGAATTTATAAAGCTACGGTTCAGATTGAGTTGTGAAACTGCGATAACTGGCTAAGTGCTGCCGGTGTGTAGATTGCACGTAGAAAGTAACTAGCAGCGCACATATTGACATAATTATGTTTGTTTCTACTGTTTTATAAAATCTCTCATAAGTTTTACGGTTCATAAGATACAATTTTCTCTGTCAGACGGATTATTAATTTTGAAGAAGTACTCTATGTAATTCCACGCCTATCAGACTTCAGTGGTGGTTCGAAGTCTACTTTGTAACGGTTTTATTGTCGCGACAGCAAATAGACGTGACAATAGAGTGAAAACTTGACATCCACAGATAAGTAATGTTGTGAGTTGATAACTAGCTATCCATTCGTTAACAAGCCAACGGTTTTACCAGTTTGTTGATAGAAATCTTTAGATTGTCTTGGCTCGATCTCTTTATTAAACAGGTAATATACATAAGTACCTACTACGTATATTACCTGTTTAATAAAGTAATAGTAATAATAGGTATTGTACGTAGTTTTATCACAAAATTAGTAGAAAAATACATACACTACAAAATGTTAACCCCGTCTCTCGCCCGCCCGGGTGAACTATAACTATACCTATTGAGTCATATGGTACATTTATTACACATAACTAAGTCTAAATATCTAATAATTGTGCTATATTTGATAATGTATTTTAATTTATTGGTTGGATGTTCTGAATTTATTTCGATATGTAGCATACGATCACGATAAACCATCTAATAATGTCCCAGACACTAGGTACAATATCCTGAAAGCAACTGCTTTACTTATATTGTGTAGGCATCAACTCGGGTGTTTATTTCTAAGTTTTAAAAACATTTCTAAGTTTTTCTTAGTAGAAGATAAGAAGTAGGTATTTCTAAGCTTTTGATAAATGTGTTTGATATTCACCTTCTAACTTAGGTTGCGACTGTTTTGTTATTCTTTAAAGTTAGGATAAAGATTTATTTTCCACTCTTTGCTTTTGGTGCCGCCTATTAAGAAAGTTCATCACTTATATTCTAAGGAATAATTTTAAATAGACCTTATAGGTATCGACTACTTATTATATATATCTACTTGTTATTTTGTTAAATCACATTCCAAATCAAATTTCATGGAGTATTTTTTTTTAATTTCTGTGTTTGATGATGGTAAAAGATTAGATTGCCTTGAATTGATAACGAGATTGTCTTATGGTGGCGGCTTAGTACCTAATAGAACTTCATAATTTCTTCCGTTGAGTGTCGTATCTTAAATAGGTAAATAATAATACCGAAATAACAACTAGTCTTTTAATAATAACTTTGAGGGAGGCCAATGTCCAGATGGTCTTTATCAATATTGATGATAAATTAAGAATTCTCAATCGTAGTGGCACCGCTTTACCAACTATGAAACTAAAGAAAATATTATTATAGCGGCTCTCATAAGTTTAGGGATTATTTTGTTAAGAAGAATAAAGAAAAGAAGTTTTGAGCTCGGATACAAGAGGTCTTTAGCAATTTTCAGACGAAGAAAAACTTTCTTTTTGCTTCTTGAAACTTCGGAGTTCTCCATTAGTGAGCAACCAAGCATGTGCGTAACAGGAAAACTTGCCTAGCCAAGTTCTAACTGTTCAAATACTATTTGAGATGCCTTATGCTTATTATCATCAGCATCACTTCAGGTGAACTGATTTAAAAAATATATAAATATAAATATTGCTGGATAATTCACACAGCAACATCTAGCCTCTAGTTTTTAGTTTCTATATGTGTTTTCTAAACAAATAGAACCTAATTACTTATATTATACTTACTAGCTGCTTACGCCCACTCCTCAGAAAATTCTTGTAAGTTTCCAAGTCATTAGTAAAATCTCCTCGTTTCAGCGACAAAAAGAATACGGATTCATTTCAGGTCCTTCAGAAATTACGCTAAGAAGTCGTTTTATGATCACTAAATCTGCCATATCAGGGATTTTCTTGGTAAGTTAAAGCTTTCACTTCATTCTAAATTGTATGAAATCTGGTGATATACCTAGCTTAAGTACATTTAAATGCGCAAGGGGTCCTTTAATCGAACCCTTAACAGGATTTATGTTGGAAATATCCATATAAAATGGGTTAGGAAAGTTTCACTAAATCGATGTCGGTGAATTAAAACCATCTGATTGGAATAAAGAGCACCTAGGATCGTAGCCAAACCTATAATTATAAATGATATACTATTTATTTTGCAAAAATTAAACTCATTGCGAACTGTAAAACAGTTCTACTACTATTATAAAGGAGAAAGTTTGGATGTTTGTTGGTAATTCATAGGAAAACGTCTAAACCGATTTCGTATTTATAGAATATAGTTTAGGTAAATACTTAAACTGAACTTAAACTATCTATTACTACGGGAAAATATAATTATTTCCATTAGTAATAACATTACGTGCGTATAAAACAATTTTAACGCAGGTAAAGCGGTGAAGCGCAGCTAGTTTCGAATAAAAATAAAAGATATAATATCTATGATATCTTTACTTCAACGTCTTAAAGAGGAAATAACGAGATTCCAAGAAGATTCCTCGATCAGTATTCTACACAGACACAGTAGCTAACTTTGACCGCGAATTCAAATGGTCACAGCTCTGCTCTGTACTGTCAACTTGAAAGTAATCAGAATTTAATAAAATTATTTTATTAAACGGGCATGAATATTAGAGAACACTTTCATATTATGTTGTTGTGTGAATTGTCCAGCAATATTTATTTAAGTATTTATTTAGGTACATACTAACGAGTGATTATTCCAAAATAAAAGGAATTCCGTTTCAAGAGTGGCTGATTTGCTTTTGTTTGTAATGTGCATGTACATGTAGGCGTAGATGTAAAAATGTGTTCCTGCAACTCTTTAGAAGCTTTTAATTATTTTAAAAAGTCGGACTTTTAATTATTATAATACAGTGCAAGAATGATTAGACATTAACTTTAATTATAAGAAATAATACCTACTTACCTTCTTTCCCCGTCTGACTGTACCGAATATTCGGCAGCTGTGGGTGATTTGAATACGGTCTGATTCAAAGTTTAATGTAGATTTCAATATTGATCCTTAAAAGTTTTTACATTTCTAATGAAGCGAATGTAAGGCATAATAAGTCGCGTCGCCATAGGTACTTTAGTGTAAAAGCAAAGCAATTAAAAGTTCACATAGATTAAACATCTAGAGTAAAGTGTATTTGTAAGGTATAAGGTTTATATCGTAAACTAGCTCTCCGCCCCGCTTCGCCCGAGTTATAATATATTTTCCCGCTGTAAGATTAATTTTTTCTCGATGTTAAAAGTAGTCTATATCCTTTTCCAGGTCTTAACCTCCACCTATTTTCAGCCAAATCAGTTCAGCCGTTATTGAATATGAATAGTGTGACTAATACGACTTTCTTTAATAAAATATATAGATTGTAATCACGTTTAACAATTCTAAATTTTATAGAATTAAAAAAAACTATAAACTTATTTAGTTCTACGTTATTTGACATAGAAGAGATAGCCTATGGGGCTAAAGGCGGATAGAGACCGCAAATTGTCTAGCGCACTACTATCTATTTGTCCGATAGCAAGAAGTATGTCGGTAGGTACCTGCTAAAATGATGACGATGATAGGGAAAACTAGTTGTAAAACTATGTAATACCAGCTGAAATTCAAGGAACTCTGGCATTAGGCGACTCGACATAGTGGCGCTTATTGCAAATTCCTCGCTCACCTGCGTGGAACTGGCTCCGTGGAACAAACGCGTTTGCAGGTATTATAGTACTTGTATTATTAGATACAAAGCCAAAATACATATAAAGGTAGTAATAAATAGAAGTAGTAGTTATAGAACCTGTTTGCGATCTTCGGGAATTGGTATTTGCTGCGTCACATTGGCTAGCACCACGGAAGAACAGCGCTGAGGTATCTCAGGATACTAAAGCGTTCGCTGAGTGGCGATCATTTTCTCCACCACGTATATTTTGGTACAAACCATCTTTGTAAAATATTTATTACCTGAGCAAAATAATCGCCACTCCATGGTTCAATAGCTGCTTTCCATCCAAAAGTTGCATGGAGGCGATAGCTTTTAACCTTATACACACCAATTGTAATGTTATATTAGGTTGTTATCCTGTATATTGTTTTAGATTTATATCTATCAAGTATCCCTACTCGTTTGCGGGTAATTGGTAACACAAGAATACAAACGATAAATTGAATACTGAAGAAAAACGCTTCAATATCTGAGCTAACGACCTCGTTTCAAACCCTGTTTTCTTCCACGCGTTCATGTTTCCACTTTACAAAAACAAAAGCTCATAAATTCAACCCGCTAATAGGAGGTACCAAAACAATAATTAAAGCGAAACAAGGAAACCTTTCATCAAAATCCGCCATTACGTTAAAAATATTCATACGGACGAAAATATGGAAAAAATTCTACAATCAGCGACGCGGTCCCCTTGGGCAAATTGTGGTTTGGAGTTTTCATTAAACACAAGCCAGGGTTGGCTGGCAAGGGGAGTTAGGCAGCTTATTAAAGAATTCAGTACAGATGCTTTTTATGCACAGAAAGTTATGAACACGAACAATGCGATTACGTGTTTTCATTTGCAAATGTTTACATTGTGGTGATATAGATCTACTGAATGTATGAAGTAAAACAGTAGATATATTTTAATTCTAGAGGTGTTTTGTCCTGGAAACATGATGGTTTTTTTTAGCCTTACAAAAACTCCGTAGGTAAATTCGACAATAATATACCCAAGTAGATTAGGCCTCGATGTTTACGTAAAAGGTACGTATTTATCTTGTTAAGATAGTGATCTTGTTATGTCGTTCCTTCAAGATTCAGCTGATTTTTTTTTAGTTTTTTGTCTCAGCATTTCTCTAAGTAGGTACAATATTTGCCCGATATTTCATCTAAAAGTAAAACCAGAGATAAATCAATATTTTTGCAGTCTGTGGTTCTAAATTCAAATGAGGAACTCCAAAAATGCCTGTGTGTAGCCCGGAGCGTCTCTTCACATAAAGAATGTTGTCGCAGGGAAATTAGTTCATAAAATTTTGGGAAACTCGTACACTTCATACAAACGAGGCTTTAGCGGTGAGCCGCTATCATACCTACTATGTCGATAAAAAGGATCTTGTGAATTCAACTGGATTAAACCCTGCTGGAATATATTTTTTACTTAGCAAAATTCATAATGCTGAATAACTTAGAAAAGTAACTCTCGAATGGCCGGTAACCATTTTTGGCACAGGCATAACCGCAGGCATAAACTCAGAAGTGTCCCCGCCAAAACGGACAAAAAAGCGACAAGACCTTATTAAGTTTATAAAAAAATTATTTCTGTATGGCTATTATACAGTATTGTGTAGGTACATCATAGAAACCCAATAAAGTAACCTATATTTTCGAAATAAGAACAATATTTATGATTCAGTTAAATCACATTCCAAACGTTCTTCTGTAATAGTGTACGAGAAAATCCATTAGCATGTAAAAACTATCTACAAACAAATCGAATTTCAATCGTTGCCCTTAGCTTCCCAGTCCTATCATCACAAAACCCTTAGTAATAATCTTAGAAGATTGTTTTTATTACAATTCAATATGATAGCAGATGATATACGGGGTGAGATACGGGTCAACAGAATGGTATTACTGAATGGCCGAGGACACTTACCGAAATTGCTTACACAGAAAACTAATATCGGTGTTTGCCAGTCGTCCGCAATGAGTTTGGTCTGAGTTTTGAGCGGAAGGGCTTTATGCTATCCCTATCTGTAAATTAGATTTTAGTAAAAACGCCAGCTTTAGTAGATAAATAATAATCTCAGCAATAAGGCCGCCCCTTGTACTTTTAAGAAAGAAGAAAAGAAAAAAGTTTTAAGTTTAAGAAAGTATTCAGTTTTTGTAACTCTGTTTTCATTTTATAATTAAGTTCCTACAATAAGTGTTAATTCATTCATTCATAATAATGGTGTGTGTATGGATTTTTCCCAAAATCCATAATTTCAGAAACATAAATACATATAAATAACATTTAAAGTGAACGTCCTATAATAAAGTAAAGTAATTCAGTAGGTATCTATTTTTTGTGTGGAAGACTAACAATCCCACAAACATTCGCGTTCAAAATTTCACATTTTAAATCTTTCTTTTGCTAAATAAGTGTTATTATTTTTTATCAATAATAATGAGTATTTCTTTAACCGCTTACGCTTTTAGCATACACCAAGGCACGAACAATGATCCCGCTCTCCTATTGGCTAGCGAATAGGCGCAGGCTACATCGGCTTACGATACTTTTATTGCTTTTATAACAGTCCAGGCCTTATTAATTAACGACATAACTGTAACTAACAGTTCCTAAAGAGCTGTTGTTTATCTGGAAGAGTTAATTTGTAAAAGAAATAACTAAACTAGTTCTGTTGAAAGATCAGCATTGGGCACTAGCATGCTTGCGTCCAACACACATGTTGAGACAAAAATAGTTTTTCCGGCATATAACTTCTGTAGGTACATACATACTCACCCCTATTTACGGTCCCACTGCTGGGAAACGGGGAATCCTCTCTACGAGAGAGATTAGATCTTAATTTAACACGCTGGCCACGTGCGGGTTGGTGAATGACACATATTTATCAAACTTTTCAAATTTCTAAGAACATGACGGTTTCCTCACAATGTTTACCTTCACCGTTAAAGCACATGTTTTTAAATAACACATGTTTTTTCTGATAATATCTATATTTCTTTTTAATATTATGTTTGAGTATTTAGCCTTAAAAGTTCAAGTCTCATGTCTGAAATTAAGACAATTCATCAACAAATTAATCAAATCCAGCATTACTTAAATAACGTAATGTAATAATCAAGTTGTAACATCGTAACTAACAGTAATTAAACTAAGTTCAAGTGTCGTCTTAGTTTATGTCTAAGTTCTAAGTATTAATTATTGTTTATGAAGGCTCATCCTCTGTACAATGCTCTTACTACGTTCAAGTTATTATTCCTAATTAACCAAACCCTAAGTTGCTTAAGTTGAGAATGGGTTTGTGTAGTCTATGAGCCTGTATTTACCTGTGTTTTAGAATATCAACTTTCAAATTATTAATTGAAATCTTAGATTATCTTAAGAGTTTGTGCACAACTCCTTTGGGTAAAGCCAAAAAAAGTAGATAGAAATTTAAATTGAACGACTATTTAAGAAATTAAAAAAATATACAAATATACCATTACCTTATTTCTTATAACAATTTAAGCTCCAAAGTAACTCTCATAATATTTATTAGGTACGATAATCAAAATTATATTTATCAACAAAGTTTATGTCATTAAATAGGTAAATAAAATGCAGCCTGAAAACTACTTTGTACCAAGTTATATTTACGATACTAATATCTTAAAACTATAAGTTCCATTCGTTTTCCAAGGCTAACAGCGGATGCCACTCCTAAAGAAATTATGGTAAAAGTTGGTAACTTAAAGCTCATCAGTTTGTTGTTTAACTTTGCTGGATACTTACCCCGGTGGCCTTAGCACAGTGTGGCTTATTGCTACTGACCAACTTGTAATACTTTATCAATATAAACATACTCGGTTATAAACGTTTATGATCAACATCACAACTCATATTACATCCCTTATGATATCCATAATCGAATCATGCTATTATGTTGTTGATATAAAACATATAGGTACAAGAAAAAAACAAGTTATTTTCCAAAATACATAACAAAACAGCAACTCACATTAATTTTCATAACAATTTGCCAGCGTGAAATATCATGCTTATCTCAAAGCCTGTCTACAGTATTAAGGGTATTTTCATTCGGTTTAATTACTTGAAACTAATTATGAGAGAGTTTAAATCTTGTAAAGTGTTTGCAACAATGTAATGGTGGATTCTGTTTTGTTTTCTCGCGATAATAGAGTTTCCTTTAGCTAGTTTAGGAATTTTAATAGTTTAACGGTCTTCAGTCAAATAAACGTTGTAGAAATATCTGAAAATAAGTACAGAAGTAAGTTAAAGAACATTCATTTACATAAGATCCTGAGACTTAGCCCAATCAATAACGATAATGAAAATTATCATGAAATTATTAGAAGATATTTTAGAATTAAAGTACATTAATGCGGAAATATATTTAAGAATTAAAATATATTATAATGATTGCAGTAAAAAGAAACTATTTTCAACAAAATGTCTCGTAATAATAAAGCAGATGGTTGTGCAGCTCTATCAAAATGAATTCATGAAGCTTCATTTAATTTTTCATAGTTCAAAAATTACGATGTCGACAAACTTCATCCCTCTCAGTAACTTATATTAAAAATGTATACAAGAATGGCTGTACCCTCGTTTCATTTCTTGGAAACTTTCCAGATTATTGATGAGTAGTTTTTCTGTTAGTAAGTAAGTAGAATAAATAATTATTTAGGATGAAAATGTTTGATTTTGAAAGGTAATAGTTATTTCCCAGTAGAAATTACCATCCATATAAATCCTCCAATAGATAGTACAAAGACCTTCGATAAATTGGCAATCCAGCAATAAAACATTTAAAGTAGCATTGAGATTGTTGACGAAGTATTCAAAATAAGTATATTCATCGTATCGTTATAAAAATCAGGACGAAATTGAGAATAAAACGACAAAAAAGTCAAATATGCATCGACAATTTTTCTGAGAAAACGGGATCTCATTCAGGCAACACCCAAGAGAATTCAAAACATTCTCCCTCACATTTCAATATTCGTGTGAAATATTTTATAGCAGCGTGTATTTGAAGGAATTGTTAAAAAACGGGAAACCGGAGGAAAGTTTAATCTTGGACAGGGCAATAAAAAGGGCGCGAATTTCGTGGGAAGTCGGCGCCGAGCCTGCCACTCGCAGACAGCTATTGATAGGGTTCACAGTGTCTTGGCACTCTTCTAGGAATGATAACACCATTTGTCTTAGTTTTATTATATTAATTATATCAGAATTCTAGCAAAGGTTTCACAAGCTTCGAGTTTACCACGGGGCTAGATGTTACTGTGTGAATTGTCCAGCAATATTTATTTATTATTTAAAAGTAAGATATACTTAGTACGAGTCCGATTTACAAAGAGTTGTCTTTAAATAAACATTTAAGTTGAGGAGCGGATTTTTTTGCGTATACAAACTAATTGATTTTAATTTTACATGACGCGTTGACGCATCTCGAAGTGTGTTTGTAGATATTATTTTGATTTTTAATAGACTACGTTAATGTTTTTAACAGATTGAAGCTTCGCCTTAGAAGATTTATGCATGGTAGGTTTTACTAAAAGGGCGACAGTGGGCGTCCAATGGATGTAAGAGCCTCATCTCTCGCTCTATTCTATGATAACACTGTAAGAAGAAAAAAGAATATGGAAAATAATTTCAAAATCCAAAGTGTAGCATCATCTCTATAAAGTCCTTGTTGAACCGTTTCTCTCTGTCATAAATTTGAATAGAATCGATTGCTGTCTGCGCCCCGGGAAAGTTAGATTTCCCTCAGGACCGCCACGACACCTGACCGGATGTAAAATATATTCGACTTTTTATATTGCGTATGATGAGAACGCACTCATCTATATGTATGTATATCAAGAGTAGACATAGTTTAGCTTATTGGAACCTCTATTTGTGCTGCGTGTGTGTTTGGGCATAAATATCAACGGCGAATACATCACTCACCTTCGATTCCCTGACGATATCGTAGTCATGGCAAACTCAATGGATGAACTCGGCACAATGCTCGAAGGCCTCAATCGAGTCTCCCAACGGGTTGGTCTCAAAATGAACATGGACAAGACGAAAGTCATGTCCAATGGTCATGTAGAGCCTTCCCCTGTTATGGTTGAGAACTCGGCTCTTGAAGTTGTTGACGCGTATGTATACCTAGGACAGACAGTCCAATTAGGTAGGTCCAACTTTGAGAAGGAGGTCACTCGCCGAATCCAACTTGGATGGGCAGCGTTCGGGAAGTTACGCAACGTCTTTTCGTCCAAAATACCTCAGTGCCTGAAGACAAAAGTCTTCAACCAATGTGTGTTGCCAGTGATGACATACGGATCCGAAACGTGGTGCTTCACTATCGGCCTCATCAACAGACTCAGAGTCGCTCAAAGGGCGATGGAGAGGGCTATGCTCGGGGTTTCCCTACGAGATCGAATCAGAAATGAGGAGATCCGTAGGAGAACGCGGGTCACCGACATAGCCCAACGGATTAGCTCTTTGAAGTGGCAATGGGCAGGCCATATAGCGAGAAGAACAGATGGCCGATGGGGCCGAAAGGTTCTCGAGTGGAGACCACGGATCGGAAAGCGCAGCGTTGGGCGTCCACCAACAAGGTGGACCGATGACTTGGTGAAGGCGGTCGGCTCGCGGTGGATGCAGGCTGCGAGCGACCGCAATGACTGGAAATCATATAGGGAGGCCTATGTCCAGCAGTGGACGTCCAACGGCTGAGATGATGATGATGATGATATTCATCGTATCGTTATAAAAATCAGGACGAAATTGAGAATGAAACGACAAAAAAGTCAAATATGCATCGACAATTTTTCTGAGAAAACGGGATCTCATTCAGGCAACACCCAAGAGAATTCAAAACATTCTCCCTCACATTTCAATATTCGTGTGAAATATTTTATAGCAGCGTGTATTTGAAGGAATTGTTAAAAAACGGGAAACCGGAGGAAAGTTTAATCTTGGACAGGGCAATAAAAAGGGCGCGAATTTCGTGGGAAGTCGGCGCCGAGCCTGCCACTCGCAGACAGCTATTGATAGGGTTCACAGTGTCTTGGCACTCTTCTAGGAATGATAACACCATGTGTCTTCGTGTTGTTATATTAAGTATATCAGAATTCTAGCAAAGGTTTCACAAGCTTCGAGCTCACCACGGGGCTAGATGTTACTGTGTGAATTATCCAGCAATATTTAAGTATTTATTAATTTAAAGTATGATATAGGACAAGTCCGATGTAAAATGAGTTGTTTTAAAATAAATAAGCTGAGGAGCGGATATTTTGCGTATACAAACTAATTGGTTTTAATTTTATATGGCGCGTTGGCGCAGCTTAAGGGTGCCCTGGTTGGTAGTATTTATTTTGTTTGTTAATGGACTATTAACATAGTCCATGTTTCAAGCTAAATTTCGCCTTAGAAGATTTATGCATGGTAGGTTTTACTAGAAATCTTTGTAAGAGGCAGCAGTGGGCGTCCAATGGATGTAAGAGCCTCATTTCTCGCTCTATTCTATGATAACACTGTAAGAAGAAAAAAAAATATGGAAAATAATTTCAAAATCCAAAGTGTAGCATCTCTATACAATCCTTGTTGAACCGTTTCTCTCTGTCATAAATTTGAATAGAATCGATTGCTGTCTGCGCCCCGGGAAAGTTAGATTTCCCTCAGGACCGCCACGACACCTGACCGGATGTAAAATATATTCGACTTTTTATATTGCGTATGATGAGAACGCACTCATCTATATATATGTATATCAAGAGTAGACATAGTCTAGCTTATTGGAACCTCTATTTTGTTCTGCTTGTGTGTTAGTGACTTTTTACCTTAGATTTGTAAATTTTGATATGATAAATAAATTTAAGCTCTACCGGATTGACTCGTTAATGTGCAAGATAAGGCCGTAAAGTAAGTGATCAATATCAATAGTATATTGTTTTTAGGAATCTGTTTATATTAATTAGCATGGGATATATACGTAATAGTGTAACCCAATAAGTCCTAAAGATTTGTAATTGTGACGTTTGTTTCTAGTAACATCTTTGCATCACACTTTTGTAAAGCCGGATAACGTAAAAAATAATTTAAATTCTTCTCAAACGATAAACAATTACAAAAATATTTTGCAAACAAACCAATTCTGGAACATTTAATAATTTGTTTAACAAAAGATTTCAAAGATTCGTAAATAACTTGGCTGAAAGGTATTTGTTGTTTCTTTGTGGACGATCCTGTCCGGAAAATGAAGGAATCATTTCGGAACAACGCAAATATGACGAAATGAATTTACCTCATTTTCTTTTACGTCATTAATTTAATTTAACATTTCAATGGACTAATGGTAACAAAATGGTAAAATAAACATTTCAATTGGTAAAATAAAATATTTAGAAGTCTACCCTTTAGGTAACCAAAAAGCCTAGAACTTAGGTTGTTGATGATTAATAGGTGGGTTCAGGAACCGAGAGCCAACCTTAAAAAAATAACCTAATACTTATTACTTACCCTGGACTACTCATAATCACAACGCAAATAGTTTTTTCCAACCTTGTTTCCAAACTCCCTAGTTCAACTTATTATAACAAGCAATAATTATTACTAACGAACCTTTATTCTTGATTCTATGACCAGAAAACCAGGAATGTTCCAGGAAAATTAATAATGTCACTGAAATAAAAGAAGCCTCGGTTTGCTTGTGGCTGAACATACAGAATCCCTAATAAGGGAAGCTTATGGCGAATAACATCTGGGTTCCTGGCAAACAGCGTGGCATGAAGGGTTAAGGACTGGAGTTTTTTTGTTTACCTGTTATCAATTTTATCCGTCAAACTGTCTTCGAGATTTCCAGATAGATTGGTTGGAAGAAGATTGCATCCAACACATTTCTCTAAATTATCCGTCTATAATATTTTAAGGCGCTTTTATATCAAAAAAATTATGGTGCGCATGCTGTGGTCTACGATCCCGGGCTATTTGCGATTGTGTAACCTGCCACTCCATTGATTTATTCATAAAATATTAGCTCTTTGAAGATTCGAATCTATCCGATTGATTGAAAATACAAGAAATATTATAGTAGTGGCATTATGGCTAGCAGTAAAAATACAAAGATATTTGAAATATTTATGTTAATTTGACTTATGGTAACTGTATCTAATATTTTAATAGAAGCGCTAAAGAATACCAATTTTGGTCCATAGTTGCTTTTCCCCAGGGTAAAGTAAATACGTAGCAAGAAAAACGTTTTTGTTTTCCAAGACTCCCGTATTTCGTCATAAGTGTCCACCTATCTTTTGTGTTTTATCCGTTTTTTGGCGCTGACTGTCTTCTGTAAACATTTATTGTTGGGATTTTGGGATTTTATTAGACTTATACCAAGTATTAAATACAGTATGTATTATTTTTAATTGGGATTTTCTACATATTTTAGGTACCTACCTACTCATTTTTAAGGAAGACGGTATTTTCGGCACTTAAAACCAATCAAAACCATAAAATGTAAGTGTGTATTAAGTACATATTAGTTTTAGCACAAAATAAACTTAATTAGACTTTACCGAGGCTAATACATAAAATCTTATCTGACAGGCCTGAAAGCAATATAACCTGAAAATTACAAAAGAAACCTTGAAACGACAAGTTGTCGTAAAGTTTATTGGATTTCAGGATTACTTTGGCTTACTGCTACAATTTGATATCCTAGCGAGGTCTCGGAGGCCTAATAGACCCAATTCTTTCAGGTAAGCGCGTAATAAAATGTTATTCTCCCTGCACCCTATAAAACTTAATATACCCGGTTAATAGCAACATTGTCGCTTAGGCCGGCCGTTTAGGGACCAAATTAAGAAATACCTAGTTGCCAGATCATAAATCAATAGTTTAATATACTACATTGTTGTATTACAAAGGGTGGGTTTATTGTCTCTACATGTGGTTGACTAAGCGGTTATGAAATAGACGGATAATATTTATTCGAATAAAGAAAATACAGATAACAAAAAATATAACAAACTAGCACAAAGAGCTATGGAGAGGGCTATGCTTGGGGTTTCTCTACGAGATCGCATCATAAATGAGGGTCACCGACATAGCAAAAACGCAGCGTCGGACGTCCAACAACAAGATGGACAGATGATCTGGTCAAAGCTGCCAAGTTCATGGATGCAAGACCTGTTTGTAAACTTTTTTACGGAAACTTTTTGTTCACAGATCTTCTTACCCGCACTATTTTCAGCTTCGTAGAGTTCGATTTTCAAATTATATTACGTTTAAATCAGAGTTTTCAGCCAAAACGAATATGGAAAGTATCCGTCTTTTTACTGGTCGGAAACTGATTTAATAATGTCCAACCCTAGAAGACTGCATCAAGGATTCCAAGCACGCCACACAGGGGGAGCCTAATTCCTCTCCTAATTTCGCACCTTATTGTAGGGGGTAAGAAAATGGGAATTTTTTGATATAAAATTCAAGACAACGCCCGGAAGGGTTGTAAGGTTAACAGACTGCTTCGTCGTAAAAGAGTTTTGGTAATAATTTTCCTTTTGCTTTTATAATTTTGTAGTTTAAATAATCTTTATGATTTTGCGTAGACTGGTAAAAGTTCGTTTGTTTTTAATGTAAAATGAAAACAAAATTTACTCAATTATATTAGTGCACAGATTTTTTAAGACAGTTGCAAACTTGTGTTATATTACTTATTAGCCATAAGCAATATAACACACTAGCTGACCTGCCGAGAACTTTGCTCGAGCTAAACGGGTTCAAGCAATATTAAATAGTATAGATACGTATTTTATAATCGTAGTAAGAATCGAAGTTTAGATGGAAGGATTTTCTGTCATTGGTAGATAATATGGTATGCTTCTTATAATTTACAAAATATATTTTTAAACCTACAAAGCAGATAGAGTATAATATACATTTCATGAAACCATTCGTAGTTTCATAGACACAAATAACCGGTATCATCAAATTCCTAGCACCACATAAAATACAAAAGAATTCCCTTCATCTCAAGGACTTGGCAAAAATACGTGAGATGAAGTTGCCAAAACATCCCAGACATTTGTCAGTCGATTACCTGCGGGTGCCACCCTCTGTAATATTACAAATTTCGACATCCCCTGTAACGTCTTACTATGCTTATGAATATAAATTTACTTACCTATCTCATCTTATTTAGGGGAGGTGAATGAATTCTTGAAAGAGCTATTGCGGTTGATAAGAAAATTTAAGGTAACACTGCATTCGGGTAAATGGAGACAATAGAGAAAATTTTCTTTTAGCACCAATTTTACTTGTCATGTCATCAAGCATATTCTTGACTACAGGTTTGTTTTGAAAGAACATAGAGTATTAATAGATAAATATTGCAGGATAATGCACACAACAGGCGTGGTACTCATATTATAACAACGGGAATTACTCACGTATTTTAGTGGAGTTAATAAACTCTCGACATTTTGATTTCATAGCCAAATCGTAATTTTAAAGCTTGTGTGTACTGTTAAGCATTTGTTCTATGTTCACCGAAAACTTAGGGAAGATTTTTCGAGTTGGAAATATAATTTTAATCGGAGAAGGAATTGTTAAGAGGTCGGTAGAGGACCCGGGTCAAAGCGATCCGGCCGAGCCCTCTAACAATACTCGTTACTTTGAGAGTTGCCGTCTCAGACGAATTTGTGATAGATTTAACTGAATTGCATTCTAAATTTGAATTACCTGAAAACGTTCCGACCCTAAAATGTAATATTGTAACAATGAGGAGCAAAGTATAAGTTACTAATGCGTAAAATCAAATTATAATGTTACATAAATATTTAAATGTAATTATAAAAGAAAACATCAAGAACTGCCTCGGCAATTACAGGTCTTTATAAAATATTTTACAATTCTATTAAGCCTGTTTTTTATTTATTTAAAAGCAGTTATAAAGACAGTAATTATATTTTAAGCCATAATACATAGCCATTTGTTTAAAGTTTTTAACTTCGTTCTTTATTTGCATGGACTGCAAATTCCTAAATATAGTGGAGTCGAGTCAAATAAGATTTCCTTCATCTGAAATCGCTAAATCAATTTGCGACTCGTCTCCCCAACTCTCAGGTATTTTTGCTGAGCTGGCAACAGTTTTCCTTTCAAGTTCCTCTACTGCGTTCACGAGATTTCATGTTTGAGTGGTTTCCTTTGCTATTTTAATAAAGAATATTTTCTTTGTTGCACAATGTTTACGGGATAATCGGTTTAAAAATGTAGTCCTTAGTTTTGTGCAAATGTAGTTGAATAGTCTTTGTAAGGATTTTTAAAGATCTTGAATGAATGGAAGATAATATTTTTCTGAAATTACTGTAAATTACTGTAAGAAAAAGCTATAACAGATTGAAATAAGTCAGGGCTTTGGATTTTATATGATTGTAGGAACCATTTAATAAATCCCTTAATCGTTTTGATAAATAACCAAGTAATCTTATAAAAAAAATATTTTAGATTCTGATAACACTCGCATAAAGAGATATGGTATCTACTATTCAAAGGAGGGTACCACACGATATAAACAAAAAAGAACACTTTTATATTGATATCAGGCTACTGGGAAATAAAAAAAACCTTTTTACTGAATCTTTATAAACAACATTCTTAAATTATGCAAATACGTAGTTTCACATTGTTTCTAGCCAACGAGGCTATTAATTTGGTTTACAACATGCAAAAACTTACTTAAGCTTTGTATTACAATTCTTAATTCGTAGTACGAGTATAATTTTTGTTTAATTATATCAGTTTATCAACATTCCATATTTAAATATTTCAGCTGTATTTTTTATCCTTTTTAACTTTATGTTTATAATACCTGGGTATTTCCTATTTTTAGTTGTTATTGTTATATAGTTCTCTTATTATGTTACTAAAGTATCACCATAACATGTTATAGTTAAGTTCAAAACTAGGATAAAGTTTTGAGCTCAAATGTAAATGTTCAAAACTCAATGTTTAACTTAATTTTAACTATAACATTCTGATCCAACTAAACCCAAAATCTCAATGTTCCGCTTTCCCTGAGCACCCAAATTATTCTCAAGTAGGTAGTATGGACCGAGAACAAAATACCGAACTATGTATAAGTGATTCCCAAAGGCTTTAACTTGTCTAAAACTCGAACCACGTATTACTACATTATCTCTTAGGATTAAACGAGGGATTGTTACACTATGGCGAGGTAAAGGTGGTAACCAATAGTGGACGTACATTCAACTGATATTTGTGTCATAAAATAAATTTAAATAAAAATGTTAAAATGTTATAATCATTACGAAATATATCTGTCGTATAATTATTGTAAATGTGGTAAATATTCTATTCAATATTCTCATTTCCTACTGATTTCGATTACGTGAAGTCTTTTCTAGTACCTACATTTCGGGCATGAACATGATACCATCTAGTCTAGATAACTTGGTTTTATAAACACACTGAACACCGAGTTCCCGTAAGCCGAGTGTAGGTAGACGCTCTAATAACCAATGGTAAATAGTAATAAAAAATGGGAAAGGTTAAAAGCAGCATACATTGTACCTAAATATATAAGTTGTTTGATAAAGTTCGAAAATAACAATTTTATTTCAAATATATTAAATTATCTAACCTTATGCGGTTGATTTATCTAACCTTATGATGAACATCAAAGAAAGTTTATCTACTAACTTAACCTCTTTGCTCTCATTATAAGTTGCACGCTATGTACCCAAAACTAAGTGGATTGTCAGCTTAACTACGTTCGTGGTTGACGCATCCGGCCACTGACTAAGGAGGCTTTAACCAAAATATCTAACTCACAAAGGATGTGGGGAGCTAACGGAAGGTACCACGTTCGTATCTGTAAATTTTCAGACTAGTTTCTGGATGCAGAACACTAAAATGAGGTGTAATTTTATTACTGTTTTAATTTGAGAGTATATTTAAATTAATACAATTTTCTAGTAGGTGCTTAAACATTGTATTTAACTACGCTTTTTCTAAGTTCGCGTGTTTTTGTAAGTAGGTACCTAAAGTAATACACAAGTTGAACGTATACCTAACCGATTTTTAAGTGAAATCTACAATTCGTTTAATTTATAACTTACTACGAGTACTAACACATTTTGCATAGGTATAATATTATAAGATAAATTTCTTTAGATAATGCCTTTCTGGCCCTATAGCCTATTATAAAAAATTATGTATACAATTTTACAGTCAATCTTTTAGTTTTATATTTGTAAGTTCTGCATCTGTGTCTATTTCTAAATCTGTATCTATCAGTAAGATTAAAATAACTTTAAATATTTTAAAACAAACAGTAACCATTTTGTTTTAGAAGTCGCCTGTCTGTGCTTGTCGCAGCAGCGATGTAATTACACTCTTCTCAAAGAAGGACTCCCAACATAACAAGACATTTTTCTAAACTTGCTTCGTATCAGAAGACAAAGGCAAAATTCCCGTTTCTCTACGCAATAAAACAGCTCGCGCCTTTGAAACGGATGAATGTTTTACGAAATTGCCGGCGACATGAGATCTTTCTTTGATATGGTAATCCATCTATACCCTTGGGAATAATCGATTATTAAATGGACAAAAATCGTCGGATCAGTGCGATCCCTCAAATATCGAATATAAGGTTCTTAACCCTAGAGTACTAATATAAATTTACCACAGTTTAATACTAATGATCGCCTGGGAGGCTACTTTTAAATAAAACCAATTTATTAGGTTAGTTATTTATTATTTTTTTATAAAGATAACATAAATTACTTGGCAAACCTCTACCTATTCTAAAATTAAACTTAAAATTATTATTAAAATCAACATTTCTCTTAAAATATGGCTTAAATCTTACAACGGCGAACATTTTTTCTCACAACATGACAGTTTTGTATCAGTCTAGTAAAATAAAAATACTATTATATCCATTCTTTTTTGGCATCAATATTATTATCCAATAAATAAACTTTTTAAAACACTAAATTAAACTTATGTTCACATCACATTTTTGTCTACAGACTAATTTCAAATCACCCATTTATTTTATGTCGCAGGAACTACAGTTAGGAGATCGATTAAGTGTAGCTTGTAGCTTGACGTGATACTAAAATGTTTAGGGGTTCAGAGTTATCTATTAAAATATTATAAAGTTCTTCTTTCAATCGAAACGACACAAAAGAAGGATCTGCTGAGCTGTCATCATATTCATAAGGATCGATTTCCAGATTGTCCTCAATTTCGCTATCGGAGTTCCCATTTACTAAGAAATCGTTAATTTCTTCTTCGTTGAGATTCATCTAAAAGAAAATAAACATTTGATAAGTCATAATATGTCCAAATGCTGAAAAAAAAGCAAAAAACAAAACAAGTTACGAAAAATAAACTTACCGTTAATACTAATGATCGCCTCCCAGGCGATCCATTAGCCTATATTTTGAAAACGGAGAGTCCGCGACGGGTCCGCTTGTACACACCTCTGCGGTGCGGGGAATGCTGAATTGGCGCGAAAGCACAACATAAAGCGCGGGCGCGTTTTTGAAAAAACGGAAAAAAACTGACCGCGCGCGGCCGCTCAGGCGATGATTAGTATTCTAGGGTTAAGCGGATTCTTTTATAATATAAAAGGTCGATTGTGCTGCTGATCCGGGGTTGTTGGACATGGTATAATTTTTTGATGGTTGCTGACCTTTGGAAATATGTAGCGGCTTAGGGCTTTGTGGGGGATTGGATGCTCGAAGGGTTGCCTTTGCGGATTCTGTTTGAGCAGTGTAAGCGTTTACGTCTACTCTTCAACCGCTGAAAGGGAACCGCTGACTTTTTAGGAACATTTTTTGTGGATGCATAGATATTTACCAGCTAGAATTTTTATGCAGAGATCCTTGTGAAAGGCTATGGGATGTAAATCTCCTAAACGAATAGAACTCAGGGTTTTTCATTAATAAATAAATAAATAAATATTACAGGACAATTTTACACAGCGACATCTAGCCCTCAAAGCTTGTGTTACGGAGTTACGGGTGCTAGATTTCTGATTAATTAAAATAATTAATTAATTAATCAAAATAGGTAGGAGGTAGATTGATGCTTCTATTCTATTCCTATTGATAACACCCTTGGAAAGAGAGGGTGTGGTGCTATTCATATTTTTATGTCTATATTGTAAGAATGTAAGAAGTGCTATATGTAAGAATTACACCCTTGCAGCAATGTTTTATATCACCAGTGGACTGATGGATTTTCCAAGATGACATAATGATGATGATGATCTTAAAAAATTATGTTAGTCTGTACCGAAACAAAACAACACCATTTTCCTTTATGAAATGAGATTTTTGCACCAAAACGGGTTTTATAGCAACGTAAAAACAAAAGTCAAAAGGAATTTGCTGATAAGCATCCTCAGAAAATGAAGTCAGGCTTAGGATAAATATTTTAAGTGCCACCTCGAGAAAACGTTTAATTTCCTTTGCGAATTGAAGAGATTGTAGGTTTTTTTGTGGGAAAACTTTGGACGTCGGTCTTTACAGTGAAAAGCCTAAGAGTATTATTACTGGCACTGGTTTCACTAGGAAAGAAAGTACGGCATTTTTTACTTGAACATTTCTGTGCCACATCTTTACCGAGAACTTTCTATCTTTCTTTTTCGGTTCTATTAGGTATACCATAACCCAGTTACAGTTATGATGTTTTTTCGGACAAAGTTTCCTTTTTTTTATTCAAAAATCAAATCCTTTGTTTTGTGACTTTTCAGCAACTATCATCAAACTTAACGTCTTACAATACCTACACAAAACGCAAAACATTCTGTCCTTAAGCCCAGATTAAAATTCGTTTGTCCTAGCATTGTCGTGGTTTTGCTGAATACGCGAGTGAGTAAGGAGAGCCTATTTTTAAAAAACCCGAAGATGTCTGAAGCACGGCGCGAGCCACCAGCCAAAAAATGCAAAAAGCGCTTTTAACGCCATCATTTTAATGATGCTGGCGTAATAGACTGCTGTTTTTACTTTTTAACGTCTTTAAAAATCTTTAGATTTGATGTGTGTCGTTGAACCCTGTTTCTACTAGTATGAACTTAAATTGAAATATATTATTTCAGAATACGAAGATGCTACGAGCTTTGAATGTTTTTATCGTCTTCTATCGTCTCCTTGTAGTAAACATTTTTTTATTTACGACTTTATTTATATTAGTGATTTTCATTTTTTTTAGACTTGAGATAAAGTACTGAATAGTACTGTACGTGTACTTATTAATGTATTGAATTGAATATATAATTTATTATTACTCTAATTTAAGTATGCTATTAGTGTACTTATTAATGTATCTAAAGTAATTGACATGTAACTTATTTGTTATAAATAAAGTATCTGTATCTGTAAAGATATTTTTACGCTAAAATGTCTACTCAAGCTACCCAGCATACTAATTAGATAAAGGCATGTCGTTTATTGTATTCTTGAAACTTATCTAAAGTGAAACTATACAAGCAATAACTTTTGATGTAAAATAGATTAGAAAATGAAGTGTTGATAAAGGTCTATCTTAATTTAAGTTAAATCTTTAAAGTCAATTTTAAGTAGCCCCGTAAAGTGTTAATTTGGAATACTAAAGTTACTTAAACTTGAATTAAAATAGTTAGCAACCTATCCCAACTTTCTTATTAATTATAATGTATAATTAAGCTGAATCAAAAGATTTGATTTGATTGTCTTCTGATAAAGCGAGATATGCTCTCGCAGTTTGAATGAATTTACAATGTTCCAGTTTACATGTTACGCTGTGATCTTGTTATTTTCTCTAAACTTTTTTTCTAGTATTTAAAAATTCTAGCATGTAAAATAAATAAAAAATAATAAGTAATTATAATAAGTAATCCTCGATAGCAGAATGAATCTTCTTATTTGACGTGTCTAAGAAATTGAACAATCTCGATTTCTTCTAACTCGATTCAAAAGAGTTCACAGTTGGACTGTGAGTCTGCTTGTGTATTTCACGTGTCATCTGATTACATCACTTCATACGCCAACATAAGACACGACTAGCAAATTTTGCGGTGATTTTTCCATCACAAACTCCCAAACAACCATTTGCAAGTAGTCACAAGAGCTGCCAACAGCAAAGGTGCATATTGAAACAGCGAAATAAGTTGCCCCCAGGACTGGGGCAAGGGGGGCAAATAAACAAACACTGACAGCAGAAGAAGCGACCTGATCGGAAATTCTGTTATTCGCAGAGGGAATAGCCGAGTGCCGGATTCAGGACGTTTGAACTCCAAGAGCCGCTTCAGGGCTGACGTGAAGCAATAATTGAAATATTGCCGTCTCTTTCAGATTGCAATAAGGTCGTGTTTTTATTATGAATGCGTTCTTTAATAGGTTTTGGCAATAATACCATCAGACGATATAAGTTGATGTTATCAATTGTATGTAGGTAACTATTTAAGTTTCTACCTTCTGCATTGTATGAACCCCTATTTATGTACATACCTCAACCTAAATTGGATAGACTAGAACCTTAAGTTTTATTATACAGATGTAATAGTACAACATTATATTATTATATTTATTATTTTCCTGCTTGGGTACAAATTAGGTACAAACCTGGAGTCTTCGTGGAGTTTCAGGCGTTAGGTTTGATTTGATTAAATAATAATAATAATAAAATAATAAATATTACTGGTCAATTTTTACACAGCGACATCTAGCCCCGTGGTAAGCTCGAAGCTTGTGTTACGGGTGCTAGATTTCTGATATACTTAATATAATATACATACATAGATAGATATTTTTTATTATACATATATAACACCCAGACACCCGGAACATATATTTGCAGATCATACAAATTGTACAATTGATTATTGTCCGAATGAAAATGTTTAAGCATAGACTAATTTATCATTCATAAAAATATTTTTAACAGACAACCCTACATTGGGACGCATTCTACGCCAAACTACATGTGATTTGATTCGTAACGTATAAAAGTTTCGTGTAGAGCATAGTTCAGTTGAGAGCGACGGATGGTCATGCCAAAAGATTTTCATATGAGGCAAACTTTAAACTCCAACTTTGGAACGTCTTCGTTCATTTTTCTGAGAGTTAGAGCACTTCTTGGTGTTAGCGAATCTTTCTTAAAATAAATCTGACTAGAACACCTTCATATGCGGTGTTGGGATAGAATATTCTCGAATATACCGAGACGACGCTATATTGGAAGTTGACCATCACGAACCAACAAAGCCACATTATCTTATTTTGTGTATAATATATAAAAGTCTTAGCCTGTTTATATAAAACGAAGCCTAGTAATACATATTCCGTACTTATAATAAAAATGCAAAAGCAAATGGCGGAAAGCAAACACGTAAAAGAAGTATTTAAAAAAGCTGAGAAGTATAGCCTTATTAGGTTTAGTTTATAACAATTATAATTAGTTATTTTATAAGTAGTAGGTATTAAGAAAATGAGTGTTAAACAACCACAAACAAAAAATGTATTCCTATTATGAAACTTGAAAAGAAAAGATGTAAAAACTTAACAACCGAAACTTGAAATAAAAAAAATACCAATTATAATACCATAAAAATAATAATCAATATAGTAAAAGGAAGATAGATAGATTAAACATCCTTCCTATTCCTATTTTCCTCTTATCAACTTTTCAACAAACAATGTTCGACTCATATTTAACGTAACCGAACTTGTCTTCCAAGTCTTTTACTCAGACGAAACGAAGTTTGTACCCTCCTGTAATGGCGAAACCAGCTAACGAAGCTGATGAAAATAGCGTGTTCTTTACGTTCAGTGTAACGTGTTAATCAAACTTAGTTATCGGGTGAGCAGGGCAGTCGCTGCTTTTTAAAGGATAGCTTGGTAGTTACTTCGGGTTCAAAACCAATCAGGTTAAAAGAATTTAACTTTTTTAACTATAAAGTTCCTAACCCATCCTGAGCCCTGTTGGCTAAGTGGCACACTCCACTTTTATAGGTTTTGTTTAAATTCAACGCAATCTCAATCTTAAAAAAAATTTTTCATTCATGCCGTACTTATATAACTATCATTTTCATACAATTCCAAAAGACCTAGATTAAGTCCTTGAAAAACATTCAAACGCGATGCGATGAAAAATTTTTGAATTAACAATCTCTTGTTCAAGTTAAAATAATAATAGCTAAAACTTTACTAACTGAAAAGAAAATAAAATATTCTAGCTTTAATCTAGACTTGAGTCCCGTTACATAATAAAGTAAGTAAGAGGTATTCATGGGTTTTCTGATTCCGACACTGCTCTGAGGGTAGTTGGAGAAAATTGCTCAATCAAACACTAGGTAGGTCAAGCGTGCCTGGCTCATAGCTGTAACTACCTAATAACTAGTCACCGAGCTGACCCATTAAGCTTTTCACTGAATATTTTATGGCTTTTGATAAGGCTGAAATTGTTGGTTACTTTGAGAAATTGGCAATTTAATAAATTAGTTGTACCGTTATAGCTCAATCAACCTTTTAAAAATTACAAAGAATAATTCATCAAATACAGATATATATTATTATTTTATTTTCTTTTATGTTAGCCAGTTGCGTCTGGTATCATGAAATGAGGTTCTAATTAGTCCCTTGGTGACTTTCCTTTATAGTAATTATTATGAAACACATTATGTCTGTGCTCATTTCAGCTGGCATCTTCAGCAATAATAATGAGCTTCACAAAGTTTATTTAGTCTCATTCAGCCTGGGGCTGCGTTGCTGTTAAATTACGAACAGCTCATTATAAAAGCAGATGGTTCATAAAAACGCCTTATATTATATTAAAAAGATACTACAAAGATAAGAAAGTATTATGCAGAGATAGAAATATTTTTTGTTTATGTGACTCAAATAAATAAATAAAAATTCTGGATAGGCGCTATATTTCTGATAAACTTAAAATAATAAACAGATATTTTTAGGTAGGTAAATGTAAGTCATGCAGAACTTTGTAGGACTGGTATATACCGGTGTACTTCATATCTGTAATAGCTGTGCTCACAGAGCTTTTCGTCTGCATTCAATTACGGTATAATTATAACAATAAACGTAGTAATTAAAGTGCTGTAAATTGGTCTTTTGTACAATTCATGCAACCTTAAAATTATTTTCTTCATTAATTGTTTGTTGCGGTTAAAGTTATCTACATTAATATTAAATTATCTTTAAACTGAAAATTCGTTTACCTACCAGAGTTCCACACTAATAAACATTTTTGTAAATTTCTACAAAGTCTTAATGTATCTTAAAATCACGACCCGCTACTCATCAGCCAGGTCATCACTTTCGTGCTAGGTTTACATTAATATAAGAGGTCCGGGATAAGTTTTCAGTGTGCCTTAAGTACTATCTAAAATTGATCCCAGCAGGATTAACTTTGTATTTATCGTGTAATATTCAATCCTTTTCTCTCCTTGACAACAAGCTACGATACGAGTTATAAAATAATTATTTCCTCCGAGTAATTTTACACGTCAACATTTTCATGAAATAAATAAGGCGATCTCTGAAACAGCAGCTTCCGGGACACGTGCGAATCGGATTTGTTTAATTTATTACCTTCTCGGAAAACGAATGGAGTAATTTGTCGTATTTTGTACGAACCTTGAGAAACGAAAGGGTTAATTTCAGGATTATTATTGGTGGTTCTTAGAAGTTTGGAAATATATTCCAATTTTTCTTGTTATTGGAATTGAGGCTTCTTGTTGGAGTTTTTCTTAGAAACTTTTGGAAGTAAAATTAAATACTTGTTGAGTTTAGTTTTATTTTTGTAAGCTTTTGATATCGGATTTATTTTCTTACCTTGATTTATTTTTTGTGTACTACGAGTATGGGTGGAGATTACATTCTATTATTATCTTAATATATGCATGTCTTACAATAATTTAACTGTTGGGTTAGATATTTGGGTAGAAAAATTTTGGGTCGAACGGGTAAGCACTCGATAAAATTGACGTCCTATTATTTTTGAAATACATTTCCATAAATTCCTGAGCGATTAGTCTAGCCTTTAATTAGCCAAAGTAACCAGTAATTATTGGCCGACTATTCCTACTAATAGACTTTAATAGCTCCAGCGTGATTTCAGTTCAGCTACTGAATTATCGGTAGGTACAAAATTGGCGGCAATTTATTCACTGTCGCCTTTATCACGATTTTCGCTGTTAATTGAGACATTTGCACAGAAATTGCCCACTGTTACAAAGAGAATGAAAGCTATGGGTCGTTTGATAAGCTTGGCTGGAATTGTGAAATTATTGCCCAGTATGTAGCGCCGAGTTCTTTGGCAAATTTGGTGCAATTAACCGATTGTTTTCGTATGCTACTTACTTTTTGACTGTGTTTTGTTTTGTGTTTCGGAACAAAAGTTATGATCATCAACGAATCACACAGCATGACACTGTGTTGTATAATACGTTGCCTGATTTGTGGAAGTCAAACGTAATTATTTGGCCTATGTAGGTTTGTTATCTTTGTACGTAATCAGTTTGAATCTAGACTAGCCGTTTTCTATCAGGCGGAGCGCGTACTTGTTGACTTAGTTTATCTTAATAATGAAATAATCATAACGGACATGTTGTTCTGCCAAACTAGCTTAAATTGTAATAAAGCTACTCAACGACTCAACAAGTTAAAGTTGAACTATCACTTCTTCAATTACGAGAATATACTGAAAACACAACCTTAGGTTCTGTTATCGGGTTATATAAAAGGCAGCAATACCCTAATATAAAATTGCTAATGCTGGTGTAGTAAATAACAGAGCAAGCCATGTCAGGATGTTTTAATATATTATGCAGAGCTACAGCGTGTTAATGGGCTGCGTTCAGCTGGGGCATAAATTTTGGTGCTTTTACCCGTTATTGGAGTTCCGTTATGCTGAGAAAAATGCGACCCTAAACCTCCTGTTAAATTCATATGTGAGTAGAAAACTAATGTTTCGAAATTACAGTAGGTATTGTTTTGTTAATATGAAACTGACACTATTTTAACTTGTGACATGCGGTTCGGTCTGCATTTCACTTGGGCAGTGAAATAGATAAACAAAATAAAATGAAAAAATACGAACGCAAACCTTTTACATTGTTGAAGATTGTCATAATAGCCTATTTAAGTTCTGCTTGTTTATGTTTACGAGGGGCAAGTCAAAACCCAATTATTGACAAATTGTTAAAATTATAATTAAAACTCGTACGGAATCCAATGAAGCTTAGCCTACTTCCGCTTGTTTTAGTTTTTATGACATGTAACCTTTTATTTATAACCCGAGAGTTTTATAAAAGGGTTTGTCTGGGGAAGTGCTATATTTATACATAAATGGATATTTTTGGCATGAAGAAAAACTCCGTTGAAAATTTTAAAATTTCTATTGTTCCGCATTATTTATATTATTTCTATGGTTGATAAGTTGTCATGACGATGATAAAGCGTATGTATTGTATCCTGAGAGATGGGCAAAAATCGTCGCAGAGTGGACTCAAAAAACGCTGGCACGATGAATTGGATCACGGTCGGTGAAGGCATTTGCCCAGGAGAGGGACACCAGTAGCTAATAAAAAAAATGTCGATGATGAAGATGAAGTATAAGCCAAGTAAGTCATTCGATAAGGCGGCTCGCTGCACGCTTAGAAAGGTGCCTCCGTTTTACGACTGCGAAAGTAAATAACTTGGACGCTCATACTAAGATTTTACTGCCAATCAAGTTGAGCATCGTAAAGCAAATTTAGGAATTAATTACTTTATTATAACAGATTTGATATTAGGATTTTGAACAGCTGTGATTTATCTTTTATCGCATAAACAAAATTAATGCAAAAAACATTTTAACAAATACTTTTTAAGGATAATAAGCTCAATTCATAACCTATACTAAGTTTTACTACTAGGTTCTTCCTAATATGATCAAATAAAGAATTAGGAAAAATTTGGAATTAGGATTATTAAAATATCGCAGGAAAATCCACACAAAGACATCTAGCCCCGTGGTAAGCTCGAAGCTTGTGTTACGGATCCATGATTTCTGATACCTACACTGATCGCAGTAAGTTGACACAGACGCTACTACCCATTTACTTATGTATTGTCACGATAAATAGAAAAATAAGGTTAAAATACGCACTGCGATTGCTATTTAATCACTGGACGGATACAGTGAACAAACATACTGCTTATTCTGAAGCTAAGTGTTAGTTTGTTTTACTGCCGATCTCGAGATAAACAGAGCTATTTGGCCCAATCTAACCCCATTCAATATATGCTAGAATAGATACCTACTCGTACTTTAGAAAATCAATTCTATTTTAGAAAGTAGGTAACTAAACTTAATTGTTGGTTGCTTGACATTTCGGTATTATGATTATTTAAATGTTTAGTAAGTAAGCGTACAAAAAACGTTTAAAAAATCACGTCTTGAACAGAGCCTTGGAATTATTATTTTCAGATCTAAACAGTTATGTCATTCTGCAGGCAAAGGCGGTTCCTTAATTTTCTTTTTTATACAATACTTATCTCGGTGGTTGTCAACCCTGTATTCAACAAAGCCTTGCATCAATTTTATAGATTTGTCAACCGCATTATCCATTCAGCCATTGTAATAAACAAAAACTAGGAAAATACTTGACGAAAATTCAAGCAGACAACGTTATCACCGCTTCAAGTCTTGCCTTTGTAGAAAGGATTTAACTGGGCGCAGATAAGGCAAGTCAGAATCACACAAAGATAAGACTGGACACAATGTAGCTATCTTTATTTTATCAAGCACACGCTAGTCCAAGTGCTCGCTAAGAGATCCGACGACCTCCGCGAAGAGATAAGATGGCTTTTGCAAGTTTGCCAGGGGTTTTCTGCGGCTGAAAAAGGATGTTGCGATCTTGGTTTAATAACTACTGTAGCTGTGATAACAGTATTCATTCTGTTATGAAACGTCGCTGTTTATAATACATAAAATCTTTAGAAAACTAAAAGCACAACTATTGTAATACAAAAAAGAAATATATAGGTACATTAGGCAAATTAAAAGTTTTTATTGTTAGCACCTTTTTCATTTTTATAAGTATACAATTCAATCCTATTTTTAACATAAAATACCGTCACTTTTACAAATTATCTCATTTATTTTCTATAGTAGTAGTCGGGTAGTACTCGTGAAAACTAGTTATCGCGTAAATTTATATTAGAATACAAAAAAATACCACATAAACTTTCTTTCTTTCACACTTGCCCAATGCAAGTGTGAAAGACTCATCCTATACTTTCATCAAACTAGAAGTTTTTGTTGTCAACTGATAATTACAATTATTTTCAACCAGTTTAAGGCTTAACCCTTAACTTGTTAGTCCAAACAGGATCATAGAACTTAATTAGTTAACAAGTCTATTGGACGAGGCTTTCGAAGTTTTATCAATCCAGTCACGCCCTGTCCTAATGAAGTGAGGAGTTGTCACGTAAATAGCTCTTGGATAGCATTTGAAATCGCGATAAAAGGGAGATTTACTGCCTCCCTAAATATTCCTAAGTAGGCGCGATGAGGGCCACGAAGTTCGCGTGTTTTCAATAAAATTTGCTTCTTATAATGAATTTTCGGGAGAGATTAGGTTAATTCACCACGCTGGCCAAGTTTGGATTGGTGAATATCACATGTTCTTCAAATTTAAATAACTACAAAATATCTCCCAGTGGGTACCCAGCAGTTGAACTTATATACATGGGTTGCTATAGTAAATAAAAATAAAATTAATGACGATGATCAAACAAACATGTTTCATAATAAATACGCGCGAGTTTTATAGCCACTCAAAGTACGTGGATGCATTTCTAAAAAGGTATTAGTAAGTATAATTATTTTGGTTTTTAGGCATGCTAGTCACAGTGTCTAAATTAACATATAAATGTTAATTATTCCGACATTTTATCATTTTTGACTCAAAGTAATTGAAAATAATTTTATAATATAGAATTTAGCATATATTCTAATATGGTATGATAATATCTATGTATCTCTCTCTTGCGGTAACCGACTTTAATCTATATTTATACTAATAATAAATGAATAGTTTGTTACTCCAATTGTCTCGTATTGTACTCGTCTAATTGAGTCCACAGGTGTTAAGAATGCTGGTTTCTATTTTGGATAAGGATTTAGTATTGCCATCCAACGTGGCAATGCCACCAGTATTTTTGATATTTTTTACCATCTGGTGAATGATTAGAATGTAATAATTTTTATAAACATAATCTAAATACTGTATGCATTTGTAATTATATGAATAAAGTAAAAAATGACTTTGTAGATAAACCAATATTTATTTTTTAGTATTTGAATATCACTAGTTCGGCTATTTTAATCCATTTCACCAAACGAGGCAACAGCAATCATCAAAAACCCTCGCCGCAAATTGTAGTCCATATTTTGATATTCACAATCCACATAGTGGGATGAAAGTGCATGGCGGTTCTGGCAATGCAAATATGGAAGGGAAATATTATTTAGAGAACAATTTTGTTGGATGTATTTTGTGGTTAAGTTCGCAGAAAGTCTGTTTTAGAACAAGGGACAAATATAAATACTATTAAAAAAAATTAAATACTATTTAATAAAATATTTAAAATAATATTTATGACTGATAAATGTGTATTTTTGATCTCTCTACCTATTAAAAAATACGCATCAAAATCCGTTCCGTAATTTTAAAGAAGCATACATACACATACTGACCCGCACTTGGCCAGGCGTGGTGAATTAAGGCCTAATCTCTCTCGTCAAGAGAGAAGTCCCTGTGTCCTAGTAGTGGGAACGTGAATAGGGGTGTTATGTGTTATGTATACATACATACTGTGCATTTGCACTGTCTGTCCGCCTATAACTTTCTTTTATACTGTAAAGTGAGAATTGTTTTGGTAAATTAATTATTCTGCTTGAAGACAGCATCAAATAATATCTACTATGCTCCTCAACTAAAATGTTCAAATCATCTCTATAATTTTTACTCTAATTCCAATAGTTTTCATCCAAACTGTAATTTTCTCAACTCTTTCAAAGCAATGTTCAAAGCCATAACATGTAACACACGGATGTAACATTTACTCTTTACAAATATTAGTGTGGTCAGTCGCCTCGCTGGCTTTTATTTTGATAAAAGGATATGAGTATTTTTCCTCCCGTATTCAGCTATGCGTTGATAGATGCGTTTGAATCACATACAGATGAAATCTGTTCTGCCGTTATGTAATCATTTTTCAGTGTACAAAATAGAAGAAAATAATAAAGAAATAAATTTTTTTTTGGTAATTTTACATCGAAAATCTATGTGTTGGATGTTTAAAATATAATATACTTAATTCATAAGAATATTTTAAAGTAATGTATATAAAATAATATTTATTTTTTATTGCTGATGAGAGATAGCTATGACTAAAACGACAGGGTGTTAATCATTACAAACATGTACCAATTTATTTAGGCTTATTTTACAGATTGCTGGTATAATAGAAATTAAGGTACTGTAAGGTTTTGGTATCAACGACGCCAGAGGTTTGAAACTAGCTTGAACTACCGCCAACTAAGTTCCGATCCAAGTGAGGCACTGCACTATTATGCCCCTGACTGATTTGTTATTTATTAGCCACTCCACTCGTGTGACTCCAGAATTTTGAACTAAGGTTCGTGCTGTAAATCACAGCGAGAATATGGTTTTCATTGTTAGATTTTACGGATACTTGGGCTACCGTTTAGAGGTTGTAAGAATGATGGCTTAAAGTTTGAAGTTTTACCCTTATTTTGCAGAGATTTTTGGTATATTATGATGACAACCTCTGTGGCGCAGCGAAGACAACCTTATTCGAGGATCTTTGCTCGTAAAGGCCTCTGCCTCGGGAGATAATTATATTTGTAGGATAATTAACCCGGGTGTTCTGAATTCTTCGTAAGATAAAATAATAATGGATGTATAGATTGCGGCATCGCTTTCAAAAGTAGCTTGTGTCTTTTCCCGACATTCAAACTATCTGTCTACAAATCTTAATTTAAATCGGTTGTGTAATTTTGGTGTGAAAACTGATTAGATTTTTTTTTTGCAAATATAAAATTAGTAGGATAAATATTACTATATCAGTACCTACCCGAAACATCAACTTACGGGGTTTTTTTACGCGGTTGTCCGTGTAATTAATTTTCCCTAAGAATAAAGTATATTCGGTAAAATAAACATATTTACTATAGTGATATTTTTTAGTATTTTCAGAAAAAGTATCTAAAATCTAGTTTTTTATAATCCAATCATTGGCTTGGGCTGTGTCATCTTACATCCATCAGCACTAATAATTTTGTAAAAATACCTAAATAAAGATAATTAAGACCTTTATATGTAACATGAGAACAATAAAGTTATTTGAATTTGAATTTGATACCAACAAAATCACAGAACCTGAAATATTAGGATACGCGACGCGACATTAAATCCTTTGGTTGAAATAAAACAGAACGTAGCAGTATCTTAAAGAATTAGTCTAACCCTGGCATTGTCTGCTCTGCTCTGAAAATATATGTTCTTGAATCCTCTGAAATTGAAATTTAAAACCTTATGAGCTCCTGAGTAAAAGTATTACTACAGCTATATGCCTCACAAAGCCATTGGATAAGCTTTAAATTCTAGACCCAATATTTTAAACTTAACGTGTATAATCCTAGGTTAAAAGCGTTTTTTTTAATTATGTTATTTTTATCCATCAGCTGGTTAAAGTAAAAACCAATAAATAACAAATCAATTACTGAAACTTTCAATGAGTAACATTAGATTTGTATCTTGTACGTAGCAGATACCGTACTGATTACTCTAGCTAAACTAGTTTGGCATTGCAAGCCAAACTGTGCAGCTAAAAGCAATTGAAAAGTTTCAAGATACTCAGTCGACTGAACTTTATAATGACACTATTAAACAAATAATTGAGAACACATACCGAGAGAACAAAGTTAGAGAAGATACTTAAGAGAGACTAATCAAATAACTAAATATTTTTAAGCTTATCGGGGATGTGAACCCACGACCTTTAGAATGAAAGTCGAAAATAATAGTCGGTACTTTATATAAACTTAATGCCTTTGACATTAAATGCAAAACTTAAATTTTCACTAAGTATTTCTTAGAAAATAAAAATACTATAGGTACAAGATAAAATAATAAGGTTTAATATTTGTTAGTCACATAAGAAGCTTTTGTTTATCGTTTTGTTTGAACCACATCTAAAGGAAAAGCCCTCGAGCTGTAACTACGCAAGTATCTATGTCCTTATTTCCCCAGCACTACTTCAAGTACTTTTAACTCCCAGGTACAAGTATTATGATGTAGACAAGTGACTCTAGTTACACAGGGGTGCGCGTTCGACCAATGACATTACACCTTGTATATGCGTTGGTTTTTAAACATGGAACCGTGAGTGCGAATACGAATAGCTGCTAATGCCGCCGAGTCAGCTTATAATGGTATTAGCGAGCAGAAATTGCTTATATCAGAATGTACAGACCTGCGAATATTAGCTTTGGCAAATACCGTTTGTTTGCTTGCTGTTTTTGCTTTGTTTGTTGACAGAGATTTAATTTAAGTTCCTCGGTGCGTGTTCATGTGCTGAAAGTTCTTTGCTTCAGTGAACTTTGATTCTTACTGGATTAAGGTATATTGGTACTGGTTTTGACAAAAGCGTTTAAAAATGTTACCATTTTGAGCGGAAAATCGTGGGAAAATATGCAGAGAAAAAATACTCAAAGGATAAAAAGAAAAACAACGACTTAGTTTGTTTCATCTGCGCAAAACCCTCATCTCTTTAGATCTGTTCTACTGAAAAATGCTTTGCACTGTACAGTAATCTTTAACAGCTTTAAAGCAATGACGATAAAGTTGAATTTATACAGTAACGTTTTCAGCCTAAGCTACATCCCAGACATGTCACTACAGACGATCTACTAAAAACTTCCAAAGGAAAAGCAATAAAAACAAGTAGCTTGGTGCAGCGACAGACAGCCCTTCAGACAATAGAGCGTACTTAATACCCGTATCATGTATAGGCAACAGAATTCCCTTATTACCAAGGCATAAGGTTCAATTTAAAATCAAAACACGATAGTTCGCGTAATTAGCAAGGTAAGAGTGATTATTTTAAAAATTTTGCTTCAACAAAGGATATTGTATTTTTTCTACATTGTTGTATTGTCATAATTAGAACTTTGTAAAGAGGGAGCTTGGATTCTACGGGTAATTTCATTCGAGAAGGCATATTTGTGAGGCCTTGTTTCCTGGCATTTCATACACAGTTTGAAACCTTCTCATTAAGCTATTATAACAGCAAAATCCGTATGTTTAATTGTACCTTGTAATTGCCTGTAGTGATCATCATCGTCACTTTATCACATAACAAATTAGCAAATAATTTATAAAAAAGGCATAGAAAAAATTCAGACAACATACATGAAATAATATTATGAAAAGTTTATAATTAATTTTTATTAATTAAACCAAATTTGTTACCTAAAAGCACATAACCCGTTCTAGATAATCTAAATTAAAACCTAATATAAGATTATAATTATTAAATTGTAATGTTATTTTAGTCTAGAAATCCGCGGTTCGTTATGCAAACAATGATTACCGAAAACTGTTATTGTTGTGAGCCCCGACATTAATTGAATTGCTCTAAAGTTTATTCAGACGAGGTTATGATGACATAGAGAAGAACATAGCTCGAACTGGCAATACTAGGGAGACGGTTAGAAAACATCAAAATCACCACATAGTAGGTACGAGTATAAAACAAAGTCAATAACATAAAGATTTTTTATTTAATTTATTTTTTATCTACTTATTTATCTTAACCAGAACAAATTACGGTAGCAAACCCAAGTAAACACATACTCTGATACAAATCAATGTACTTTTTATTTAGAATTCTAGCTGCCCCCGCGAACTTCGTCTGGCCATATACTTTTATTTGCAACTATCTCCATACTAAACTACAACTATTTCATCCAAATCGAATTTTCCCGCGTAAGCATATATTTTCCCGCGGAAGCATGTATTTTTCCGCGGTAAAAAGTCTCTCGCCATATACTTTTATTTGCAACTATCTCCATACTAAATTTCATCCAAATCGAATTTTCCCCCGTAATTATATATTTTCCCGCGGAAGCATGTATTTTTCCGCGGTAAAAGGTAGTTTATGTTCTTTCTCAGGGTCTAAAGATTGTATGTGCCAAATTTCATCAAAATCGGTTGAGAGGTTTAAGCGGGAAAGCGTAACAGACAGACAGACAGAGTTACTTTCGCATTTATAATATTAGTTAGGATTAAAATGAAGTTTCAACACCATAAAATTACAGTGCTGAGTGCTGACCTACTAAACAACTAATTGTAAAGTATATTTTAAATAGTCAAAGATTTGAGCAATAAATGCAAACCGGTTTTAACTAGAAAGTAGCTTCGTTTCGCATCCCTACTCCACAGAAAGGTTAGGATGGCAATCGAGGGTCTTGATTAAACTAAACATTGTTGTTGCAATACAATTATTCTGATGGGGTTCGGCTCCGTTTAATTCAGTTCACGAATACTTTCGGAATATCTGCTAAAAGCCTGTAGGCGCAACTCTATTAAAACTTGCTGAGTTTGGTTAGACCCTTGGCTATCGCTACGAAATATAAAACACAAGCTTTCCACCCACGGCTTTGCCCGCGTTTTAATGAATGAAAAACTAGCCTATGTTAGTTCTGATATTTATTGTGATGTTTCATTAAAATCCATTTCAAGTAGTTTTTATCATAAATATATACAAAATTTTGCATTCAATAGCATAAGCCTGTATATAATTAGCAGGATTGTATAAATATGAAAGACAATCAAACCACGGGTATGTCAAAATCACGGAGATGAAACTGCTCCGTGGTCAAAATAGACTATCCCCAGTAAAACACTAATTTCTGTTACCACGGAAAAAATGTACATACCTAATTAAAATTACGTAACTAAAATTTCCAAGTAGGTAAGTACAGTTTGAAACAGATTCAACAGTACAGAATATAAGACATCATTTAACATGTTCTTAATCATGTCGTTAATTTAGGAAAATAAGGGAAAACGTGCTTCTCTTCAAACATTTTACAAGCTTCATTTATTGTAAAAACAGGCAACACTATAAAATTTTCAGCCGAATTGGTCTGATTTTCTGATTTTGTTAATTTATGAAATAAACTTTGACGGAAGTAACAGACTGATAAACCATTGCTTGTATTGATGACATTGACATCTAAAGTATAAACGGTATGTTCGGATGGATGTTACCTTTCACTAACTTTATGTACCTATATAAAATACTCAAACTTATTTTACTTTTACACTTATTTAAAATTCTGTGTCAATAGCATAAAAGAACGCAGGCACTGAATTTACAGAAAACAGGCAATACGCCCGCCAGTGTTTACACGTGCTTTACACGCACCCATATTCTGCCCTAATAAATTCAGAAAGCGACTAAATAATAAATTACTGAAAACTATAAAGTTTTCTATGTAAATGTGACCTTCTGGAAAAGATGAAACGTGCCCTCGCTCCTTTTGATGAATAATTTATGTTTTATTCTCGTATCTCCTCTGACGTCCTTATACGAGTCTATAAGCCTCGGGCACTTTTCATTTTTTAGCCATCTATAATTTTCACAAAACTCTGGGATTCATTGCTAGTTTTTTCGTCTCCATTTGCGACGGTTAATTTTAAGTTTTGCGACTCGTCTGAGAAATATTTCAAGTTTTGATTAATAGCATCATTTTGTTATCGTAACTTGGTAAGTTACTTTTGTTTCCAAATGACTATTTTTTCATGTCTAAAATTAACAATAGCATTGCTATCTATTTTATAATATACTAGCTGACCCCCCCGCGGTTTTGCCCGCTTTATTAACATGTTTTCGCACACTTAAACTTACCCTGGGCTATTACTACACTAACTGATAATAAGTCGTTACCACGTTATTAAAAAATATTCCTACGTTCAACCAGAAACAAATTGAATCCTTACCCCATTGTCCAGCCTCGCATGCAAACCAAGCGCCCGCATCAAATAGCTTGAAAAGTACAATAGCCTTTCTTCAAATTCCAATTTACCGTCTGAACAAGGGCACGCTCATAATGGCGCTCTCCACACGAGGAGCGGACCTTAGTGCGGCTACTTCGACAGCTTACTGCCAGGTGTGGTACCGACTACGAGCGAATTGATAACATATACCAATACCGATAACATAATTTATGTTATTATATATTATAATAATGAGCCGTGGTGGCAAAGTGGGAGCACACTCGAATTTCGTTCCGAAGGTGGATGGATTCAAACCCCGACGATTTTTCTTCTTTAAGAGCACGTGCTCTAACGTTTAGGCAAACATCGCGAGGAAATTGGCATGTTCAGAGAACTTTAAAAAGTTTGAAGGCGTGGCCAGCGTGGTGAATTAAGGCATCTCTCGTCAAGAGAGAAATCCCTGTGTCTCAGCAAAGAGAACATAAATAGGGGTGATATGACCAATACCCTCGGCATTCATTCAGATACATTTAGTATGTATCTCTCGTGAATGTATTTATGTGAAGTTCAAAGTGTCCCGTTTGTGTAGTAAATAGTGGCGGTGCTTAATTATGGAAGATGCTATTTAGCATTTATTTATTATTTAAATAAAATTAAATATTGTCGGACAATTTACACAGTAATATCTTATTACACGTGGTCAGCAGTAGACGCCCGATGAAATTATGATAATGAATTTCTGTATTATAGATATGTTCTTAATATTTAGTCAAATTTAGCCCTACTTGGACTATACGTCACATTTTGCTCATTCAACTCTTACAACTGCCCACTGAATGAAACGTCAATATAAGCTTTAAATAGCCTTTTTAAAACTTGACCACGGTAGAATTTAATAAGCACACTTTGTCGTTAAATACCTACATTCAGCTGCTACACTTACTGCTATACTTAACACAACCTTTTGGAAAAGTAATTGAGGATTGCATATATATAATAAAATTGTTACTTGTATAGACCAAAACTGCTAACTGATTTTAATTAAACCTCACAAATATACATTTCATAATGAGAAATATAAGAAGATATTTCGTGATTCCAACAGATTATTGAACGGATTTATGTTTGCAATATGGCGAATAATCAAATCATAATCTATATTAATATCTAAAAAAGGAGGACTGTTTCGAATGCTCTAAACATGACAACACCATACATGCGGCATATAACTTAATAATTTATTACCGTTGTTAAACACATAACAAATATCAAAAAACAACATTAAAACCCGTACATTTACGTTATTACAAGCGCAACACGCAATATCCATATCTTCACACCCTCGCGTCGTAAAAATGAACGACAAGTGTTATGTAAACCAAATCATAACTTCACAGCTGATGTTTCAATATTTCTGTTCATTTTATTGAGAAATTGAAGCGCGAAGGATAAGAGAGTGGATAGAAAGCGCTCACTCTATACAAATATATAAAGACAAATAAACAAGTATATTTAAAAACAATAAACATTTTTATGAAATCTGACTTCGCACTTTAATCTGTATCATAATGGTAATGAATGATGATGAAAAGTTCTAGAATAGATTCTGTGGATATATTTAAAGCGGAGCGTCGGATATCCACCAACAAGGCGGATATCAGATGATTTAGTAAAAGTAACTTCAAGATAGATGAGAGGAAGTTTAGACCAGAATAACTGGAAACCTTTTATTACGAATAAATCTTGTGAGCACTAAAATAATGATGATGTTGCCGTAGGATATATTTCATTATGCAACTTGATTCACAATTTCATCACATTATTCACTGGTTGAATTCTTAATTTAAACGTAAACGAGGCAAAGCAAGTCGACTGTAATCCAATTTTGTTCCATCACACAGAAAACTTCAATAAGAGAGGCTTTGGCCTCTCTGTAATACAGTTATTGCCTGTACTTTACGTATAGTGATCAAAATATATTATGAGCCTCATCCATTCCTTCTTTCATGAATTCATGTGTGGATAAGCCAGGATCTAAACTTGATTCGAGAAAGAAACATGGATTAAAAACTGTGTTGAAATATTCATTGATGTGTCTGATTACCAACATAATTTGCATAGATCCTAGAAAAAGGCATTCATTGAAATATATTATAAACCATCAAATATTATACAAATATTATGATGGTATTTTATTTAGTCGTTTACACTTCTTAATTATTTTGCGTTTGATAATAACATATCTCAAGAATTTCATCCTGGTAGCCAATTGTATTGTTATAGTGTACCCATTGATTATTATAAGATTTATTTATTTATTTATTAATTTACATAAGACATAACTTAACAGTTAACAGGAACCAAATTGTTTTGACTTTACAATATTTATGAATTAAAAATAATAATAAAATACATAGCACAAAAGAAAATAAAAAATAATAGCAGCTTGTAGTTAAATAATGGTCAGATCAATAACGGGTTCTATTGGTAATAATCTGTGTCAAAGTGCTACGTTATAAATAAGGCCTTTGATTATGATGATGACGTTGAAATGTTAATTCTGAAAAAAAACTTAAGTAAATTGTTTCATTTCATGTAATGATAAATGATGGCAATGAGAACTAAATCACAATCCTGTGTCTACAATACTTCAGACTATGTCGTTCATTGACTCTCTTAGTATTCTTTCTTCGTCTGCTGGGAATAAATAAGATGGAATGAAACGTAATACTCGTACCTAGGATTTTCCAAGTAATGATCCACTTCATTTCAGTATTGCAATCTTGGCCACAGTTGTTCTTTGCAGAGCACAATAAGAACGACTGAAAAGGTTGGAACTGAGAGTGACGTGGAGTCGAAATACCGTTTAGAATAAAAACTTATCTGAAGTCGTATTATAGAAAGAGTCTCCATATGATAAAATGACATAATTTTACCATGAATTGGAGGATCTTAGATTTTGTGGTTTCTATAGTGACATGTTTTTCTTAATTAAATTAGTGTTGTAATAAAATATTCCATTTTTAAACTTGAAATAAATAAAATATAAAGCAAATTTTCAAGTCTTACTATAATTTGATTAGGGAAATATTAATTGGAATAGTATACTCAAAAACAGCAACTCTAAGTCAAAATCAATTTCGGTTGCTTAATTTCCGTATTAACTTCCGTATTTTCTCAAAAAAGTAAAACAAAATGTCACAGAGAATAAATGTATTTCGCAACCCTTTCGATTATGATGTCTAATCCTATTAACACAGTATCGTGACCTAAGTCACAGATTATATACCACTAACTCCTTTCGTATGATAATTTTGACCTATTAAAGACCTTCTAGATAATCTTGAGAATGTTTTGAGCGGACGTGAATGACACGGTTCAAAGGATGTGGATTCATAAAATATGAGGATTGAAATGGATATGCGTGGGGTATTTTGTCCAGCCTCCTATTTATTATGAAAACAAATAATTATTTAGTGAATAAATTGAAAATTGAAAAAGTGAAATACTCGTATATTGAATTGAATGTATTCATTATAATGTGGCCGTGTGGTACCGGCCCAAGATTAGTATAACACCATCATCTTTCTGCGGTCGTGGTTAAACCGGTATTTAAGCTGCAGAAGACTGGTAGCAGCGTCATACTGCACTGCCATTATTTTTTAACTTCAACAATATCTTCTCTAAAGATTTCATTTCCACTCAGTCAATATTATTATCTAAGATATGCAAAACTATATCTACATCATCTAAATTGCTAAGCAACATTACCCGACAGTAGCTTTTAGTGTCCACTGCCCTTGCAGCAAGCTTTAAATTCTGCATTATTTAGTGGCTGGTGGCCTTTAGATTATGAACTAGAGAATGTAGTGTTAGTCTTGTTAGGTTCAGTAAGTAATACAATGGCAATATGACAGAGTTCCATTTATTTTTTTGGTCAGTAAAGAGCAAGAGAGAAGTCCTGTATCCAAGCAGTGGTAACGTAAATAGGGGTGATGAAGAAGAAAGCAAAATAATTATGTCTTGTTACTTCGACTCGGTTTATATTTAAAATTGTATCTTTGTGAAAAAAATATTCAACACGTGGTATATATTATAATTTTAATAGAACGTTATAATTATAAATCCATTACCATGAAAAACAGTAATCCTGTTATAAAATTCCAATTGTAAATTTCACCTAAACGCAAGTAGCCGTATAGAATCTAACTCTTGAATATTAGCTAGTAGAGTAGTGGTCACCGTATTACAGCGCGTAAATCAGAAGGGAAATGCTTATGGCTCGTTTAGACGTTTTACAGGTGAGAAATATGGCATGCAGAGTAGGTCGTAGCCGCTTTAGTAGCATAAATAAACGCTTATTGCCATTAAATATGGGTCACTGCGAGAAAGTAGCTTAGAAAGTGGAGCTCTTAGTTTGTACTCTGGACAAAATTAATGCGAAATAAGTGAGACAGTAATAATCTAATAAATGATGAATATGGTTTACCTAAGCTTCCTTCCAGTATCTAGCATTGCCCGCGACTTCGTCCGCGAATTGTTTCTTTAAAATTAATAAATCCTGAAATTCAGATTTACCTACTAACACAATGTTCGCAAAAACTCGATTATGTCCTGTGTCCTCGTACTTTTATCCTCGTAAATAAGCGTTCTCAATTCATAATCCGTTTTAAGTCTCATTGCCAATAAATATAATCCAAAACCATCAGTCATGTTAATGCACAACACGATTGCTGTGGTTTAGCCCAAATCAATTACGGAAGTAGAACAATAACATTGTTTTCAATAAGCATTACTCCATAAATCCAGCTTACAAACGAAGTCAATGCAGGGCCGAATCGCGCTGAAAAGCGCATCCGGCGCGTCATCACGATTGATGAAGTACAGGAAGCTTGTAATTCTGGAGCTGGTAATTTTTAGGTTTGGAAGTTCTGAATGTCTACTCGAAATAGGAATTCGATAATAGTGGTAACACGTAAATGATTATCGGCTCAGTTTGTATCAATTTTGCGCTTACGTATACTCAGTGTAATTAGTTTCGTATTAACGATTGATAACATTTTCAATGCGATTTATTCCTATTCGGGAGACCCGTGCCCATTTCTAGTTTTTGAAACAAACGCTAGTTAAAAAATATTTTTTTCTTCTATCTTTCTTTCTATCTCACATTTTTTTAAGAATTTCTCTTGATAGAAAACAGAAACGTTGGATATTCATAATGTCATCATAGTTAGTTAAAATTCTTAAATAATTCTCGATTTAAAAATGAATTCAAAAAGTTTCGTAGCTGCAAGTCACCGTCCATTATTCAAAATAGGAACGCAGGATTTCAAGTTCATTAGACTCGCATCTCGTTAGCGCATAGGCGAGTGCTCGACCAATATTGGTGCTATTGTGCATAGAATGGATTGTGGACATTACGTACTTACCTCTCTGTTTGGAAATAGCATCGTGGTGTTTGTCTATGGTTGATTAAAAAAGTTTTTATGTTTCGATGTTCAGTTAAATTATAAATACTTTGAGGTCAAGTTTTTTAATGACATTATATTTCTATGAAAGTTAGTAAGTTGTAAAAATAAATGTTGAAATCCTTCTGCATTACATTTAGTTTGCTTAACAAGCTGTTGACAACAAACCCCAACATTTCTTTATTCTAAAAAAGCTCAACCTTTAATGCAAACCAGTGAAGAATTTCATTAAGATGACAATGTTGGCTACAATTTTCTTGTGAGATAACAAGCGAGGGAAATTGTTTCAAGCTTCTGTTGTAGCCACTTTGACCCTTAGCCCGTGAAGGCCTCATTACATCCACAAAGAAAAACTCTTGTCTCGTATTTAACATGGAATTTATCACCTAAATTGCAAAGCGTTTGAACGCAAAAATTCTAGGAATTTGTTTATTTCTTAGAATTGAAATAGCTTACCATGAAATTTGTAAATTGAATATAAAATATTCATACTGTACGTGTTTTGTTTAATAATACCATAATAATAGTAGATCTATCGTTTGATTTCGTAAAGAATAATTTAATAAAAGTTGAATGTTGCACTATATCTTTAACCTTTGATAAAGTAAGATTCCTTTATGAATAGGGGAATAATTAAATTAAGGATAACCTTTTCTATTACTTTAGTTAAAATGTATTCAGTATGTCCACAACAAAAAAACTCTAATAAAATTATTAAACGAAATAAAAAATATAAAATAGCATTTATATACATATACACAAAACAAATTGAATTAGGTTTAAGAATTAAAAATTACTTGGAACCTACTTAAGTAATTTCGCTTTTGTCCTTAATTAGAGGCTCAAACAACCTTGTTCATAATTATGATCTATCGAGTTTCTAATTTTATGGGGGTTTGTAATGGTAATGTAGAGCTCAAGTTTAAAATGGAGGTAGTAATGGCTGACGCAAACGAGCAACTATCGAACCACTCAAAAGTCCACTCACTTTTCCGTTTTCGCCGAAATGTCAATGTTGAATGGGCACCACTTTTGCTATCCACGAAAGACCCAACCGTTTCATTGGAAAAGTTTTAATTTGTTTAATTCACCCAAATCAAAACGACGAACTGTATGCCAATTCTTTTCGTGTACGTGGTGGAAGAATTATACTTCCATTTAGTTTATTTGAGTTGATATAAAAAAATAAGGTATTTAATTTTATACAGTTTAAAGTTATTATGTAATATATTTTGTTTTAACAGGATATTGGACAGATATTCAGTTTGGATTATCTAAAGCGACATGTTCTACGTTTTTACAATGCATTTTATCTCTCGTATGCTACGATTGCAAGTCTTGCGTCTTCCACCGATACGCGGTAGGGATTAAAATTAAAATAAATTGCTTTACACTTTAATTGTATTTTGGAATAATTTTCCGTGCTCGTGAATTCTAGAGTTGCTGTCTGAAGGTATGAAGTCGTTGACTTAGGAATGAATAGAGAAGCTATATTTTAAGTATTATAAGTCTTTATTTTAGCATAAATTACCCCTTGTTTTGTTTTCACTGGGGTAAAACATCCCACTCAATAGGCATTAATAATTAATTGTTGCTAAACTCACTATTAGATAAATTTTAACCTAATGATTTTGGATTTATTACGCTATAAATCATAAAATGAAATCTTCTTATTAATACATGCTAATCTATCCATCAATCTATCTTATACAACACGGCTTTTTAATTTATAATGCGTAGTTTTAAGTTAATGCCGTTATTAACAAAATTCTTCTTTCTCTGCACTAAAGTTGTAACATACTTCTCCATTGACATTGTTCTCAGCTTACTCTAAATTTCATTAGGCGTTTAAGTCGAGCCACCGTCGTCGTAATTGCTCATTTTCCCGTCAACTCCGGAAAAAACCAGACTAATCGTGTTACAATGTTTAATTTCTACTTTGGTAACCAAATACAAGACCTAGGCTATAATTATATTACCAGCCTTGTTCAGACAAAGCTGAACTCTAATAAGGCGTTTGTATGGGTTAATTAAGTCTGTTAAAGTCTAAAAGACTGTTTAGGTAGGCTGTAAATTGCTTTTGTTTAGATACGATAACTATGCATTTAATGCATTAACTAAACCAAGTTTTATCTAAAATACTGTGATCATGTGTTTGACCGAATAATGTCAAAATGAGATTCAGTCGTGACTTAAAAAGTAAAAACATAATAATATACTTAATCTGTCAAATTGAGATTTGTTTTTAATTTGAAAGTCACGTCAACCATCTTATTTCTTATATATAAAAAAGGAAATAATACGATTTTTGCCAGTTTTCCTTGTAATTTTATAACTTAAGAACGGCTGAGCCGATTTAGGTGCTAATTGTTTTAAAATAGTCGTAGTAGCTCAGGTTAACGTTTACTAAAAAAACATGGGTATAAAGCGGGCGAAGCCTCGACCAGGTCATATGTATATAATTTATTTGTGCCATATTATGTATGTATATTATATTAAGTATATCAGAAATCTAGCACCCGTAACACAAGCTTCGAGCTTACCACGGGGCTAGATGTCGCTGTGTAAAATTGTCCAGTAATATTTATTTATATTAACTTAACCATTAGCACAGAACATAAATATTTACTACGCGTAAGCAGAAGGCTCGCAAAAGGATTCAATCAGATTATTGCATTTTATAGTAAATTTAGCGTATACCTATTACTGAACTTATTCAGACAGCAATCCAAACCAAAGCCCAATATTAGAAAACTGCATGCAAAACGAATAAAAACTCATTACTTTGGGGCGATACCAATGAGTGCATACCAGCTTTGCTTCGCCGACAGGAATTGAATTAAAAAAAGCACTTGCAATTACGCCATTGAAAAATGCCCCTCTCACGTTTCAATCTTTTATGTCGGCCTCTATGAGTGCAATATGAGATGAGAGAGCCAATAATGAAATATAAAAACAGAAATAAGCACTCCTTTCTCGGCAATGGCGGTCGAGTGTGCTCCATTATTCACATTCAGATTTGCTTTGAGAGTGTCCCCGAAGAGCGCTTAATTTCGCTTAATATTTTCGGAGATTTTTGGACTTCTTGACTTTTATTTGAGGCAAATATAATTTGAGTGATCGTGTCTTTTGTGGATTGGAACTTTTGTTGGCATGAAATGTAGTATTTGTTTTATACATCTTAGGTTTATTATTCATATGTAGGTTTTCCTTTATAAATCTGTTTTCATCGAAATAAAAAATAAAACAAATCATTTCTGCCTCTCAACAATGAAAACTGTGCTTTACAGATCAAAAGCAATTTGACCCAGTTATGACTCTCTGGATATCAAAAAGCTCCCTCTCAAAATACAATTTAAGCCTGAAAGTAGATACTCTAACACAACCACATTCAAGCTTAATATATTTTATTTATATCAGCAGAAATAGTTCATGAACAATGTTACGTGAATCAAAAACGATCAGAAATGTACAACACAAAGCTTTCATTCATTGTCGCTTCAAAGATTGCAACAGACATGAAACACGCAAAAAGAAAACACAAACTCCAGATTGCTAGTAGGAATAAATAAAATTGTTTCCTGTCCTAAAACGCATCTACAGTGGACTCAGAATATCTATTAGGCTTAAATTTCAGTTTTAATGACTGCAGTGTACTTTAATTTATCGAAATTGAATGCGGCTTATTGCAGCACCGCGATAGTTTATGTAGCTACTATTAGATAGACATTTCAATAAAATACGAAAGGCGCTAGATGTAAACTCCTGTGCCAAACTTTATTATAATTTGGTCTTCACGAGACAGGCACTGTGCCTAGTTGGACGGCCAACATAGTTATTAGGTACTATTACGTTATGGTAATTAATATTTAATCATTTTCATTTTACATTTAATAAAATTTAACTGTGTCCAACAATTGTAATAAATGTAACAATTGTAGAAGTCAAGTATGCTGTCCTTTATATTGCTTTTGATTTAAGTGTACAATTAATATAAGTTACTATATTATTCTGTGTTCTTTTATTTAAATTTTAATAGTTCTAAATCTGTGTAACTTTTACTCTTCCTTCTATGGAACTACATACATAATTTAATACAAAATTGAACTAAGTAGAAATATCTGCGTCCACTGTAGCTTGAACAAATTGTTGCAATTGATTGTTAGGCGCACATTGAACGACGTGTTCTAACAGGAACAAAATGACTTCTAAAACTGGCCGTAGTCGTCACTTGCTTTATTGAGAACGGCGTTGCATTTCTCACGTTAGTTTTCAATCAGACTTTCTTTACCGGCATAGATAATTTTTGATGCTCGTTTTTTTAATTTACTTTAATTTATAAATATAAACACACTTACACTCTCCCTTCGATGTCATCCAGAGAATCGTGGAAATTATTCATGTCTATCGACAGTACTATCTTATTTTATATCTACCACGAGCTCTTTGACGAGAAATTGACAGTTAAGATATAAATAAAAAAAAACAATAAGTCATTATGAAATAAATAAAGTATTTATATATGTATAAAATTACTTAACGCGAAACCGACGCTATCATCATCTAGAGTAAAGATAAAGGCATCAATATCACAAGAATCAATATCATTAAAATATCAACAATCAAAGAATCCAATAATACTAAAGAATTCATGATTCGAGAGGACCTCAGTAAAGAAAAACTCAATGATATACAAAGAATGCTTATCGGAAACATTTAGTCAATAGATCGCTATCCAAACATCTCAAATGCTTCGATAGATCCAATCTATCCTTTGTTCTGGGCTCTTCACATACCAATCATTCATTGAGGATATAAATCTTTACCGACAAAAGGTCCCAGATTGTTTTTGCAGTGAGGGTCAAGAGACAAAAAAGGATTAGAAGTTTCTCATCAAGAACCTATCAATAACGTATGAGGGTAAGGGCCTTATCAGTGTCAAAGTTATGGGCAGTTTTTCGCGAAGAAGGAAAAATGGGATGTACTATCCCTTTTATTTTATACTAGATATTGTGGCTATTGTTGGCATTAAACATCATCATCATCTCAGCCCGGGAACGCCACCGAGTTTATACACTCAATTCTGGCCTGCCTCCTCTATCACATGCATTTCTTATTCAGTATAGTTTTCTCAGAAACATTAACGATAACATAAAGTAAAAAGTCTAAGTTAAAACATTTATTTCTATTTAAATTCATACGTTTCATATACAATTCATATGGTAAAAATAGTTATCTTATAAAATGAGGACTAAGACGACAAAGTAATCTAGCCTTTAGGACGTAGGCTAAATGTACGAATCTACATTTTGGACTATTTAATTAGCGTTGTTAGTATTCCTAAGATTAAATAAATACATACATATTATAATATATAATTTCTTGAGATTTAAGTTAGATAATTATCGGAATAATTAAAATATTACTAACTCTCCGTTGAAAGGGGTTCTAAAACTTACATCAGAAATAATAAGAGCAAACTAATTAAGGCGATTGAGCTTATTTTGGCGATCCTAATTAGAAGCAATTCACATAGACCGATTTATTACTCAGAAACTTTAATTATCTCAGATATAAAATGAAAATTAATAATTCAATAAGACAACAAACAAACTTCATCTGAATTGGTCTCGGAAACTCAATCACCAAATTACAATTTGTTTCTAACTTCCAATTGGAATACGTAATGAATTCTTGTTCCCAAAAGTTTCGAAATCAGATAAGAAATTTTATCTTTATTTATACTTATGTAAGGACAGACCAAATAAAGGCTTCGAAAACAAAAGAAGTAATACAGATTTATAATCATCATTACTGCCGTCCGATGGCAGTAATGATGATGGTTGAATTAATTTATGTTTTTATTTAAGATAGACAGAGAAGTCCCTGTGAACCAGCAGTGGGAAAGTAAAAAGGGGTGCTTATACTTATTTACGAAAACGGCACAATTTAATAGACTTCAGTAAATAAATTACCTACAAAATAAATTTATAATTAGGGAACAGCGGAGCTCCATAATCATTTCATTATCGTTTATTGAGTTCCGCTGAAACGTGGCGTGTTGTTGTTCTAAGAAACTTACAAAAACAAACAGATGAAAATATATTTAAAAACACCATAAGTTTTATACTAATCTAAATCGCTTGTTCTTTAAATCAACTTTATTTTTGAGGACTCTTATATTTACAAAAGTGTGGTGTATAAACATATCCTAAGAATTTTCAGGGAATACCAATACATATACATTATTATAACGCCGCATACACCAAAAAGGGTAACTAAGTCAATGAGTCGTACGGCAATTTGCGTGACTCTTGCTTTTAAACCGATATCCTGACCACGGTAGACTTTTATTGGGTTTTTCTGCGCCTCTAAATTAACACTATCAGGGTTGGTAAAGTATAAAACGATATAGCTGACCGTCTTAAATCTCTCAATCAGTTTCACGGCATACCCAGTAAGAGAAAGGTACTGTTTTTAGGCCAAACCACACAGTATAGTTTTAAAGATTTATGTCATTTATTTCCATAAAATTCAAAAGATCACTTGGACAAGTCAATAAATACAATACATTATTAAAGTACCATTGGTGGATGGTAAAATAAAACAGAAGACTCTCCAGACCCGGAATCCTTTCCCATATCGTGCACCCTCATTGCGGCAAGCAGTGAGGGCCTGTGAACGCTCACTCAATTAACTAATTTCGTTAAATATCCTTGATTGAGCAACGGACGGCAATCAGCCATGCAAATTTCCCCTCTGAACATCATTTCCGAGACTTTCAGAAGATACCACTAAACCAGCTTTATTTAGGTTAGGTGTTTGATGTGAATACTAATATTGACGAAGAAATAGATAGAGTGCGGTCTTGTTTTCACTTATCAAAGCGGATTATCCGACATTTAATTTCTGTTTTCTTTGAGTAAAAACCATAATTTATACTTATTTACTTTTCATATAAAATATTAGGGAATTACTAACAATATAAGCTATTATGATAACAATATCGTAACCTAATAAGTAATTTTGAATATAAAATGTGAAGAAATGGATAAGAATTTGGCGGAGTGTCGATTGTACCATTGATTTGTACCATCAATGGTACAAATGACACTACTTTGTGTCATTTGTACCATCAATGGTACTACCGACACTAGCACGTGTCGCTAGTACCATTGCATCGAAAATTTATATCAACGATTCTGTAATGATGAAAAAGATCGGTAAAAAATATAAATGTAAGATCTTTTTTGATGTAATTCAAAAGTATAATAAATAGTCATTTACATAGACGAGTTATAAATGATTTATTTAGATAAAAGTTATTTCAGAAGTGTCCATGTAAATCGTTGTGTTTCTATGGAAATATAGATCTTGACTTTATCTTTGACTTCGGGTTTTTTTACATAAGAACTATACTAGCATTCCGATCATCTACAGATACATTTTCATCTTAACTCCAGCAGCACACCGAAAACGATGTCGCAAAAGTAGCCCACAATAGCTCATCATATATTTCCGCAATTAATCGCATCACGATAAGGATTCAAGTAAGGGCAGGGATCTAAGCAATCTTCACGGGTCACTTGTCAAAGCGAGGAAGGGTCGGAAGCTCTGACTTTCAACAATGCTTGTTATCTTAGAAGCCAAGAATCTAATGATATCATTTTATATAAATACGACGCGACTTGGTTATCTTTGAATTTTAGTTGTTCTCGAAAGTTAAATTGCTATTATGCATAAGTTATTACTATTGTTGCTTTCAGGAAAAGCGGAATAATTTTGTAAAATTTTCAGAGGAGAAATTATTTAACGTTTTTGTGAGAAATTATTTTTTTCGAAACGTCGAGAGTTGTTTAACTCCTATGTAAATACGTGAGTAATTCCCGTTGTACAAAATGAATTATTTATAGTTTTGAGAATAGTGAAATTGTATTTTACATTACTTTTTCCATATTAATTACTTTTTTATATAGGTACATTTAAATTGATTATTTCGAGTATTTGTTAAAAATAAACTAAAAGAATAATCGTCAACAGTAAAGAAATCTTTTATAATTTGGATTTTTGTCAACAGAAAAAGAAACTATTACGTAAAAAGCAATAAAAGGAAACGAGTGACATGATAGACAGGGGTCACCAACATTTTGCTCTTATTTCGTCGCGACTCGTTTAGCACATGCCGACTGACAATCAATCTCAGTCAATATATGGGATAAAAGGTTCGTTGTTTCTGAACGAACGGGCTGACCTAATTATTTTTAAATAATGTCATATACGCCGAAGGTTGGGTACTCACGGATTATGAGGGTAATAATGCAGTATGTATGATTTTGACATGAATCGCATTTAAAACGTAGTTAAATTATTTTTACTGGAAAATTCAACAAGTATAATAGTTTTTAAAATTTGTCCAGCAGCTAATTATAGATATACATAATATATAATTAATTGGAACACTGGTAAAAAAATTTTAAGCCTTATCTCTCTCGTCTATATTTTGTGGTGTAAAACATTAAATCGGAAAGCTTAACTCCAACCTAGCTACTCAACTTAAATCAAATAGCTTTAAATTATATAATCTAAAAAAGCTCACTACTAAGTATTATTTGGACCTTAAGCATAATTATAATGTTTAAGAGGCTTTAAAATCCATTTTTCAAAATAGCAAACCATAGTATAATATTAATCGTATGAGAGGCAATAGGGGCAAGTAGATTGGCCGCAATTTTTCAGTCCACTAAAATCATTAGCCTAATCAGCCCGAGCAGCTCCCTTATTAAATTAGTCCATAAATCTCCCCTTGCGTCATGGATTAGGGCGGAGTGTACATCACAGAACCTTGAATAGTTCACTATACGTATCTTTCTAAAGATACTTTCAGTTTTATGGGTTATTGTATGCGTTTACTTGTACTGTATTATTATTTATTATACATTCTAAAAAACATTGTTATTCTTATTCTATAACAATATGTTTTACTAAACTTTTGATTACAAAATGAATAGAGCATAACATTTGTCTTCATTCAAAACAAAACAATAAAAATTACAGTCATGTCTGCAATTTCGATCTATTTCAAACAAAACTCTACCTCCAATACAATTAGGCTCAATTTCACTTTAACTTAAAAATAAGAGACAGTGCCTTACGACAACTCTGTGAAGTAATCGGCAAATTAACTAATTATGGCTCGGCGAAATCAATGTGTAGGAAATTTAATTTGTCAGACAGAGGTGATTGTGGGTAACTAGAATTCATTGGGGACTGATAGAATATGTTTTACCTTGTTTCTCTGTTATAAAGGAAAAAGGAACCAATATCATTAGCTTTTAATTACCGTTTGCCTGTTTATTTGTCATTAAGTTGGGCACATTAGCCTTCTTAATTCTTGGTCGGCTTAACTACGCCCAAATAGATGTTACGGATTCTTATGCCAGCACCATACGACAGAATATATTATTACCCATCGCGTTCATCTGTATTAAGTAAAATGGCAAATAGCAAGTTTGGGGTGTGATGGTTTATATCAGTAGGTGGACCCACAGTATATCACAGTCACTGTTACCGAAACAAATCCCATCTCTAAATTCAACTTTATTCCGGAAACAATTTAGGCGAATTACAAAAGTATTCTTCCAAACTAATATGGATGTATTTTGAACATGTTGAATTTACCATTTTGTGAACAAGTTATGTTTGTTAACAAATAGGTTGAGCTCTATTCAATCGGCTATTATTGAAATTCGTAGAATTCCGATTAATAAATATTGATGGTTCGGAGCTTGTTTGATCTAGTTAATAGAACGAATTGGTTGGTGCCTAAATTAATATAGATAACATTATATACCTTAAGTTAATAATATTCCAATTTAATTGTTCTGTGGTAATGTGAATATACATAATAGATAAATGTATTCACATTACCACAGACTTATTAGATGTACAATATCATCAAAATTTATTTTTAGATAACTTTCATAATTTTTATTATTAAAGGCAGAAACACATTTGTAACACCCGACGCCACCCGATGAAACGTGATGCGTGTTGAGTCGAATCAAATGTATGGTTTTCTATAGACCAGAAACACACTTTGAACACGCGACCCGACGCCACGCGCGCACACGCCACCTGATCCAGACGTGCCAGATCTGCGTGTTGCCCATGGTGGGGGTAAACACGCCATCCGACGCGGGCGCGTAGTATGTTTCTAGACAACACTCGACGCCACGCGTCATTCGTTCGAGAACTGTCACTTTATGCCAATTTCATATTAATTTTTTGCATTTATTTAGCGAAATGATGATGAAATGCTAGTATGTCGTGGCGTCGCGTGTTGGTAATATGCACGGTGCACGTCGGGTGTCGACACGTCGCGTCGCGTCGGGTGTTAATAATGTGTTTCCTGCTTTATTATAACATTTGTCCCGGGGTGGACATCGAATTTGTAATTTTCTGCGTCAATGAAGACTAGAATGAAGTGAACTATGAAGTGACTAGATCTTGTTATATCATAATTATGTGTATAAAAAACCAAAAAAAAAAATGTATATAATTTATCCGTGATAAAAGTTCTGTCCGCCTTTTCGCTAGCTGTGTGTCCAGCTCCAACCATTAATCACAGCTCCACAGAAAACGCTACAAAGAAGGCAAATGTTTGAAACGGTCCATAAAACCTTTCTGTGAATAGAAAAACAGTTGAAGCCAATGTCCTTAACAAGGCAAGAGCATGCTTTTGATGGCCAAATGACCGGCTCTTGGGTTAAGGGCTCTCCGTCAGCCCCAGTTCATTACGGCTAGGTATTGAGTTGTTCCTATAGGTATTATTGTATTTTCTTTTATACTTTACACTGGTATATATGAGATGCGATTTCAATAGGCCCTTCGTTTCCGATTTAACCCTTTCGATCGGACTAAATTGCGTTTTTGAAAATATCTATGGAAATATTGTTGGTAGCTGTTTTTTGGAAATTAATCCAAGTACTTAGGAAAAAATAATGTAGGATGTTTTTGTTACTCCTTCACGGTATGTATCCTAGCAGTGGGAACGTAGACGTTCACGCAGGGAAAAGGGGATATATTTTTTTAAATAGTTATTTCAATACTTACAGTACAACATACCTCAACGTCTAACATAAAGCTTATCAGTTCCAGCACGTCCCCGTTAACAGGAACTTCATTAACGCTCTGTCCTATGGGGAATTCGCGCTTATCGTCAGATAATCACTTTACTAGTGAATTACGTGACTTTATTAATCCATGGTATGCTGCGCGTTTGCTAATACTCTCAACCCATTTGCGACATCATAATTGATTATTAATGTTGATGGAATAGTTTAGGAAGTGTTTACTCCGGACTTCGTAGGAAAACGGCTATTCTTTATTTGATTTGAATTATATTGGCTTCTTTGATAAAGTCTCTTTGTTATTATATATAGCCAATAAAAATAAACGCCGTGAAGTAGTTTAAATATTTTATAAGGTACAGATTTTCCTGATAGATTGATTGATGCTAGGATACCTTTCAAGGTCACAAAAAACGTACAACAATCAGTGAAAAACTGTTTCATACTTAAAACAAAATTTGTTAAAAACCGACTATTATTAACAGTCAATTTATTAAGCCATCTTTAAAATATATTTTTAACAAATACCAGTACTGATGAATATAGCATGATCTACGAGTACCCACAATCTTGAAGGAACCGAGCAGTACCAAGACAGCTGAATGTGGAGCATGACGACGCTTTGCACTTAAGATAGGTCGGATACAAGATGCACTACTCTTGTAAGGCTCCCGGGTAGACGAAATAGTGAGGTTTTTTGAGAAAGCCGCTTTTGAAGTATTCAAAATAATAATAAATTATATATGCGAAAGTGTTATAAAAAAATCGGAATAAAAAAGTATTGTATTGAAATATAAAAGTTTTGGTATGAAAGCACAGGAGATTTGGTGGTACTAATCGATGACCGGCACTTCATCGCGGTACTAATATTATGTATTCTCAAAATAGCTAGCAGCGATTTAGGTGCTAACGTAAAGCCCGAATTTTTGCACTACGGTACAACTAGGACAATTTAACTTAAGTCTATTGGTCCACAGCACTCAAGCTTCTTGTTGAAAATAATACCGACATAATTCTTAGCAAAGTTGGAGGCACCTGAACAAACCGCAACGGGCGATGGAAAGCATTGTGCTGCCGAAAACATCGTGGCCAACAACTATTGTTTAGGATTTGGGTCAAATGCATTCAGAACATTCTGGAACACCTACTTCGTTCATTGTAAGGCGCAATTCTTATAATGGTTCATAATGTATTTCGCAATTTTCTGCTTGAAAATCGCTTGATTTACAGGTAACTGGATGGAATAAGGCTAGAGCTTTTAAGCGAATCTGAATACTTGCTATTGAATTGTTTAGTCCACTTTGCTACAAAAATAATGGTTTGTGGCATTACATTTGTAGCATAATTCATAAATTAATTGAGTTTACATACACATAAAGGTACAAGGTATCTGTATCTTTGACCCGAGAAAGAAATCTAGAGCGCAAATAAAAACTAACACCATACTATTGATACAAACGAAGGCTGACAGTAAGCAAGAATAGAGGCGTCTAAGCACAACACCTAATCCAATTACCCGCCGGCCAATTACACGACAACTACAGCAGTGAGCGTGTTAAGGCGTTTCTTGTCGTAGTGATTTAGATTTCTTGTGGACTCTAGTCTGCTAAGAAAATGTAGAACGTAGAACATTCTAGAGCATTAGGGCAGAGACAAAACGTGAGTTTGTGAGCTTGTAAAATAAATTATCAAGTTTAAACTGCATACGCTTCCAAAGAGAAATAATGTTTGTAACAAAATGGTAACAGATATATTCAGCGGCTGAAACCATGCGTTTTTCATGCGTTAAACTTAGAAAAAAAAACATTTGGCTAGATAATGGAGCGCATCGGCAATTGAAGCGTGGGACGTCCGACGACAAGATAGACAAATAATTTGATTAAAACGACACGTTTATACAGGAAGGGTTATGAAGTGTCTTCTATACGCTCTACAGATAAAACATGTAAATATAAACTACAAATACTTTTTACCATCTGTTAATTCATAATTATGTTGACTTTCACGGAATTATCAAAGAAGATGGATATAAATATCAATTTTAATTTGAGTTTAAACTTAACATATTGATAGGTTCAGATCCATAATTTCTGTAGGTCAGCATTTAAAAGAAACCTGTAAAGAAAAAACCCTCTGGATTGGAATCTGCGAAATTAGATTCCCCAAATTTACTGTCGTTTGAAAAAAACATGAGTCATTGCAGTTATTGAGTTTCAGAATACGCTGAGTCACTCAGGATCTTGGGAATTCAACACGCGGCAACATTAAAACTTGGTACATTTTAGGATGTGTTTCTAAGAGGCTACTATTGAGACAACAGCAACATACGAACAAGCACAAATGTGACTTTTACGACACTACAAATGCTTCCTTTAACATGAAAGTTAGGAGCGCTTTTCTATTCTCTTGCAAGACATTCCTTGATGCAAACTTGATTGTTTTATAAAGTCTAGCTTTAAAACGTGAAAATGATGAGAGTTGCTTATTATTTTGTACCTGATAATTTGAAAAGTAAGTATTTGTAAGTGAATAACTATTAAAAAAAATAGCTATAAGTCACTTTTTTATGACAAATACCTAAGCATAATAGCGATTTATATTACGTAAGATTATAAAAACTAGGTATTGAAAGTTTTCGCAAAAAAATTTTGAATAATTAACTTTTTAAAATGAATTTCAAAAACGATACATCTTCATAAATTTACAAAAAAAAAATGCGTTTGGTAGGATTGCATATAGGTACTAGAAGTTTAAATAATTGTGGGATAAATTTAAATGTTTTAGGTAAATATTAATTGTTTAGTTGGAGCATAAGTCAAAACTACCTAACATTTTCTCTCCGTAGCATTTATCCGATATCATAAGAAGATCTGTCCCGACTTTTCTCAAAGCCGAGATAGCTCATCAGAAAAACTACTTAATTCAATACCGACGGCATGATCTAAGTTTCTGATTGTTCTGGAAACTTGTCCATTCAGTTTATAATTAAACTCGGGTCAAGTTGGTTGACTTCGATGTAGTCGCAGGGCCCTAGAAGTTTCTTTGTTTGTCCACAAACTACTGCTTTAATAATACTGAGCGGTGAATTGATAAATATTCAATTTACTCGAACAGATGCTTGTAATTTGGTATGAAGATTCCATTTCATGTTTAGGTTGTTCTGCGTATACTGAGTTTGAATATTGTTGACATATATTGTTTTGATAAAAATGGCAATTCCATTACAAAACTAACAACGCTTTGCAAGTATAAATTGCGCGGGGTTTGAACCCACGACCTTCTGAATAAAAGTCGAATATCCTCCCACTCAGCCAACAAGGTTAACATTGTTTACCTATTGAATAAATTATGCACTTCGTGAAATAGCAAAAGCTGTAATTACCAATAAAAATTAACTTTGCTGTAGTACCTAACTATTATTACAACAATACTGTGGTTGTTTGTCAAACAAACTCATTACTGTTACAGAGATGAAGTATAGATTATGAACATCTATCAAAGGCCTTGGAATAATAATCCTTTGATGTCCTATTATTAGGAGAACTTGATCTTGACTCTTCCTAAATAAATGCTTAACAAGAACAAACTAATATTATTATTTTGAAAGTGAATACAAAGTTTGATAAGAGCCACAGTGTTATCATAATGTTTGTAACTGATTGAACTGCCTGTTCTATTGACGTCTTAACCCTTCTCTTAGCCGTTCTTGAATTTTAGAAAAACGAATAGTAATTTATTTTAATATATAAATAATAAATAACTTGTTTGTTTTCCTCATAGCTCGTAGAAGAACTAATGTTAAGCCTATATTGTGACAGGCTCGAGCAAAGGGAAAACTTGTAACTGCAAGTCTTCAGAGCCTCCATTCCACGGATATAAAGATATATAGAATATTCGCTGGCAGACGCTAATCACAAAATAGCACCATGTAAGCCCGTCCTAAGCTCAGACTCCGCACCCCAGACAGAATGTATTAAAATTTCCAGTGTAACTTTGGGGTGCGGTATGCGTTTCAGACTTCGCACAAACATTTCTACACTCTCATTGTTAATATAAACTTTCCCTGTTCGATTATAAGGGTTAAATTCGATCAGCAGCAAAGTTGCGTTAATCGCTAGGAAGTCGTTGAAATATTAATGCGCGCGTTATGCTCAATTTCCTGGCTTTCAACGAGTTGGTATCGGTTACTGTGCCCTTTAAAATTTAAGGTGCTTTCGAAATTAGTCGTCAGCAGATCCTGTAAATATGAACGGGGTTTTTAATCGGGATATATTACATTTATGACTTGAATTTTCCGGTATTATTATTAGTTCCTTTGAGATTAAAGACGAGTTGAGATTTTTATTATGAAGCGAAATATGGAATGAGATGGGTTCGTAATTATTTTAAGAAATACCTATCATCGTCATCCATTTTTGCGTTCTCATTTCCGGGACACAGGGACTTCTCTCTTGCTAAGAGAGATTAGATCTTAATTTACCACGCTGGCCAATTTGACTTCATTGTAGATTACAATTATCATAAAAGTAATTAGAGTATAATGTCTAAGATTTGCAGGTGTAGCGGTTGGTTACCGTAACATATAACTTTAAATCAATACAAGGTCAGGTTGAAATGATGAAGTCAATTTTTCGCACCAGCAACTCCTGTTAATTAATTTCAGTAACAGAGCCGCTCTTCAGCTAGTTGTACAATTTGAAAGTGTCATTTTACTCGTGATGGATTTCCCAAGTTTTTTTGTCAATTTCACGGTTCGCGGCCTCTCCCAATGGAATCCGCTTTGTTTTACCACGAAAGTTTGATAACCGAGAGGATTATCAAAGTTCATCAATCTCTGAGAGATATAGGTGATAGCTTGCTGGAAAACCTACCAACTTTGTAAAGTAACAATGGTTAAAGTATTTTGATTTGTCTTTGCCTATTTGGCATGTTTAACATTTCTAGAATATTATACAATATTTTGGGTATCAGCAGTAATTTGGTAAAAATAAATTTAGAAATAATCTTCAAACAATAAATACTTACAAGAGAAAATATTTGACATAGATTTCCCAAGACCTAATTAACTTTATTGAGGAGAATCCAGCTCTGTTATTTAGTGATACATATTATGGGGAGATTTGGTAATGATGAACCATAACGTATGGTCATGCCAATTTCCAATAACGGTCCTACCATTCCACATTCGTGCGTGTTACGTAGATTGCCTGTGCTAGCTCAAACATTAGCCGTTATAGTCAATGCCACATTAACTTAATTTAAAATCAGCTTTACGTGGCGAAATGTCTCAATTTATACCAAGTAAGCGTGACAAAAGCTATTTAATACAAAATGGTCGCTTAAATCACGAGTATCCACGCCTTCGCTCACCAAAATAGTATTTTTCATGTAAAGTCTCGCAAACATTACAGTGTTGTGTAATTTTGTATAAACACAAAAAATAACTTATTAAGATTACGATTTATGAAGGTCGAAATAAAGTGGCATGGCGGAAATTGCGTCCTAATTTTAGCCTCTGGTTATAATCCTTTGAGCACGGATTAGCAGATTAACAACTTTTACGGGCTTTGGAAAAATGATGACAGATGGTTGAAAGCTTCTGTCTCTGTTGAAAGCTTAGAAAACAGGAAATCCTATATATCAAGCTTTATCCTTTAGCAGGGTTCTAGGAATGAATATGCAAAAATATAAATATTATTAGGAAAAAAATTCTAAATAAATAAATATTACTGGACAATTTTTACACAGCGACATCTAGCCCCGTGGTAAGCTCGATGCTTGTGTTACGGGTGCTAGATTTCTGATATACTTAATATAATAACATACATAGATAGATATTTTTTATTATACATAATTATAACACCCAGACACCCGGAACAAATATTTGCAGATCATACAAATTCATGTTATTGAAAACTGTTTGATGGTTATCAAAACACTGTATATTGGAAAAGTTCAAATAAAACATAACATGCGTCTTCTTCATACTTAATATATCATTTGAAAACATAATATTTTTATATCGTTGAAAGAATAGCATCGAGGAATAGAATGGAAAACAGTTAAAGCGTTAGCTATTTCGTGAAAATGTTCCCAGACATCCAAATCACGATGAGTTCATCTCAAAGGAAATTTAAACGAATTATTTGTCACCCTTTTGTTCCCCGCGAGCAGTTATTAACAAAAGCTTAAATGTCTAAATGGAGCTTCGTTGTCAAAAAACTAGGTAGGATACCGTCCCATACAAAATCTTAAAATTTGGTAATTACGAGTATCTATATTATATAAGTCAATTTGCTGTTCGTTAGTGAAGATTTAGTTAATTTTGTTTTAAAGGTAAGAAATACACAAAAAATAATGCGAACAAAGCCGCGGTCGGGCCTGCTAGTATTAAATATAATTTATAATTAACCTTCGACAAAAAGTAGCCTTCGATAAGTAGTAGTAATAACGAGGAAAATTCGGTTTCATTAATTGACATTGAGTAATTCTCGTTATTTGATAAATCTACCTTTGTATGAATCATCTGTTGAACATTTACTCCAGTAATCTTCGTAAAAGGTGTATTTAACGTTGAACATAAATCTGTCCTTTGTTGTTTAGTAATCAGATTTGAATTAAAACGACAGTTTACTGCTTAATCACGGTACTGAACAATGATGAACATTGAAATATAATCAAAATTAAATCATTACAAAAACACAAATTGTTTTTGTTGAACATTGAGTGTCCAAATTGAGAATAGTCTTAAATTTTATATCACTAGCTTTAAATACATTAATTTTGGTAATGTTACTGCCATGTTGGCTAAGTGGCAGCAAACTCCGCCTTGCATTCCGATCATCCTAGGATCAAACCCAGCTTGCATTAACGATGAAATAAGAGTTAGAAAATTTACCTAGCCTAATTAAATTAATAAATATTGCTGACAATTTACACAGCAATATTATAATATTTATGTTAGCATATAGTATGGTATGGGGTAGCTGATATACTTAATATAAATACATACATAATAGGCGATGTGTTTTTTTATAATTAAGGTCTAATAATCAAGAGGTAAGTCCCAGCAGTGGCAACGTAAATCTATGTCATTAGGAAAAACGACTCAACCAATATTCTATTTCACAAATATTTGCGTTTAATATTTTTAAGTATGCGATATCTTAAATTTATAATAGAGAACTTTATAAACATAATTTTCTAAATAATAACCAACAAGAATGTAATCACCTACATTGACGGTTCCAGTGCAGAAACGTCCGACACTATGCTAAAGGCTAAACTCATTTGCATGTTGCGGTCCCTACCAGGCGTTTCGTGGAGGCTAATAATCATTACTTGCCAAGCAAAATTAGCCCCTGAGGTGTTCTAGTCGACAACTACTTTAATATACCTCGAACGTGTTATGGACGTTATGTTAATATGGACCTTTGATGTAGCGTATGTATTGACTGGAAAATTAGCTTGAATAATCTAATTTCTAATTATGTTCTCTAAACAATATGGAATTAATTCAAATTCAATTAATAATGATCGTCCATGTTAGTTGTGTTTTACGTCAAACAATGTCAAGTGTCTAAAATACATTTATATTTTTGTAAATACATATATAAAATAAAATAAAAAAATAACATTTAATATTATGTACATTACAAATACAAAAATAAACTTTATTCTCACTATCATTTCATAGGTAAGTAAGGTCCATCAATATAACATCTTTAATTAATATTTGAACATGAAACGGGTAACATACCATGATTTAAATGTTTTTGAGTTTTCCGATATTTCGACACATATTTTGTTGCAAGCGCCATGTTCACGGACAACTAGTTCATGGTATGTTACCCGTTTCATATTCAAATATAGTTAAAAACCATGATAGTTTAAAAAGTTATATCTTTAATTAATAGTCATGAAAACTTTGAATCTAATACTTTGAATAAAAATATCTACATTACCCCGTCGCGCTTATACGTTACATACAAAGCTTTGTGAAATTTACTAAGGTTTTAAATTTAAAATGAGTCATTTGCATGCCTCACTCGACTTTTTAATCTGTAGATCAAACAGTCTCCGGACCGACGACAAATTTATTCTCGTACACAAAGATTTTAATCGCCACCGTTTGTTTTAGGTTAGTTCTTAGGAAAGAGATATTTCAACACGTTGGACTGTAATATATTAGCAGTGAGAGAAATTCTAATAAAATAGACATATGAGAAGAAATTTAGAAACCGATGATGGATCTTGTACATAGCACCCCGTCTTTTGGAGAATAAACTTCTCAGTTGACGTTTGGCCACACGCGCGGTAAAAGATGAAGTGGTAGGTTCTTAGACCCTTAGTACCACATGAAAGAGTAGGTTTATAGTTCTCAGAAAAGAGATGTTTGAAAAAGAATAACAATAATTTATTGATATACGTATATTATATCGATAATTTCAAACTAAATAGACAAATGAGATGTAATTTGGAGAACGGTGATCGAACAAACTTGGTTTAAATTGTATTGCTAATTAATATTGCTTTATAATCTGCTTAGACTTAGGCCCCAAAGTAAGCTTAAGTTAAGCAGCTTGAGTTATGGATACTAAAATATAATTTTGTAATAAAAGTATTATGGTACCGAATTAAAATTATTGGCAAACCATTTAAAAAGTTTAACATTAACAAGGCAGGCCCTTATGGCAGTACGAGTATGTATGTACTTAATTATTTAAAGTATTTTGATTTGACAAGATTTTGCTCTGCTTTTTTTAACAAAATAATATATATTTAGTAAGTAAGTGAACAAGTTATATTTGTTATCTAATGTACAAACATTATAATACATTAACCATAGATTTATTGTACGACTGTTTAACCTTAATAAATAAATATAGCCCCTTTTGCTCAAACCAACATTGATACAGGTTTACTAAAAATAATATAGTTAATATAAATTTATAAATATAATTTGGTGTATGTCATCGGAGCGGTCTTATCTTGTCTGGTGTTAGTTAAATATCAAAAAGCACTTTAAAGCTTTCTTCTATTCTGGCCATAAGCCAGGTTTATGAGTTTTTCTTCTACTAAATTTGAAAGTTTCAAAAAATAAAGTACAATTTACGTCTAGACGAGGTAAATAACGGGGGTGCATCGGGATTTAAAATACGTGATCCTAATAAATCCTTCAGTTGGTATTGAAGCTAATAGAATTTGTTTCATCTAAGTAATTTTACGCTGTATATTATATTTACAAAAAAACCTTTATTTAGAAGACTTTTGTTGTTGAAATAATAGACACGCTTAAAAATATGTACAACTAAAATAAACCATTAAGGTTTGTTACAGATTTTTAAGATTTATGTAATTTAATTCTATATAAATCTTAAAGACACTTGAACTTAATATAATATGAGAACATTATAATATTAGTGCTAATTATTGAGCTCTTGATATTAGCTCAAGAGACTTAAACTTGTTTCAAGAGCTATAAATATAGAAACTAGAACATAGAATGTTCTTATCGCCTATTTCTAAAACATTGTATAATAAAAAACATAAATCTATTCATTTAATAACAACGGGGCTAGATGTTGCTGTGAGAATTTTCCATTTGTTGTGACTAACACACTAACGAACTCTTTTTGATGCATTTTTTTTTTAATATACCAAAAAACCTCAATATTCTAAACTAAAAAAAAATCTAAAACGATCCAGTAAATACAACAGTTCACTACCACAAGGGTAGACACTAATACACTAGGGGTAGGGGAGAAAGGGGACACAACGACCAATCAGGTCTCGTCTGATTCTAGTGTACTTTGTTTTAATAGCACTAGCCTGGATTAGTTTTTGAGTACTCTCTAAACAATGCTTACAACGGCAGACATGTTGGTTTTGCATGGAAATGTCTCGTTGAATCTGTGTTTATGTGAGGAGTGGTAGTTACATATAATATTTTACACTAGTTTTCCGCCCGCAGCTTCATCCGCGTATTTTTTTAATACATTTTACCACGGAAATATTTTATCCCAATTATAAATTTTAGTTCCGAGGAGGGAATCGAACCCGTAACCTAAGTAAATAAAAAGCTAATATACTTGTAAATTTGAAAATGCTTAATACATAATATTATTCACAAGAACTGTCATAAAATATATTAATATTTTATAAACTTCCTAAGAAGAGTGATTATGAAAATACCTACTACAAATAATGACCTAGGTATAATATTCATTCCAAGTAAGTATATAAAACTAATCAGCAATTGAAAACCTGAGGTTAATTGGATTCATAGAGATGCTTCGTTAAAAAGCTCCACTGAGAATCATGTTTCATTTAACTAATTAACTAGGTATAAACAAGAGGAATATTAAAATCACTTTGCTAAGGGGCAGATTAGTAAATACAAATACATTTTCCACTAACGAGCAAAGAGCTAAGCTTATTATTTTGCGGTGTTTAGGGACTAACAAAGACGGTTATAAGATATTAGTTTTAAAATGTTGCACACAATGGTTTACATACAGTCATCATTACCCATATTAACGTTCCCACAGCTAGGGCAAAGGGACTTATCTCTTGACGAGAGAGATTTCCAGACACGAGAGATTTCCAGATGACACATGTACTTTAAACTTTTCAAAGTTCTCGTACCATGCCTCACGATGTTTGCCTTTACCGTTAGATTACATGTTTTATAAGCACACATACATTTTTCAAGATAAAAATTCCATTTATAATTGGCGGGTTTTGTACCCACGACCTTAGTATTAAAAGTCGAGTGTGCTCCCACTAAGCTAACACGGCTTTAAACATAGTACTGAAGTATATAGATCATACAAAGAAAGTAGGATGCAGTGAAAACAAAAGCACACACACTAAGATAGCTAGTCCCTGATTGGTTACTGATGGCTTGTTATGGAAGAAGAGGCTTTAACCCTCTTGGTATCATGTTGCGGTCATGGAGCCACGCGTATCAATTAACCAATATGGCCGACTATCTGGTTTTATAAATTGTTATTAATGCTAAGAAACAAGATTTTTGAATAATACACTATATAATTTATAATAGGATTTATTCTGAAAAAACTACATTAGATTAATACAAAATCCTCATTAACACAAAAATAGCTACAATCTTAATAGTAAACAATTTTTGTCCAACGGAAAACCTACAACTAAATCCAATTACTACCAAAATGTCAACGCACTAACAAGCTGACAAGTGATACTTGTGTGGTTTCTATAGGCATAGCTATTCGAAACCAGGGCTTCAATTATCGGCCATCGATATTTTACTGGAGAAGTTCTATTTCGTTAGATGTTACATTTTTGAATCGCGATTTTCTTCGTGGTATATACACTTATAGGTACTTGATAGTATAGATATAAATGTAGGAAATTATTTCTGCTGACAGTGTTCTCTCAGCCCGTGAGGCTGGACCATCGTGATTCGGCATTGAATGTGTTAACAGATTGCCTAAGCTCACCACACCGCGCCGTGGATACGAGCGTGTGTCATGGGCACATAATAATTAAAGCACTCTTCGAAAGTCATAGACATAACACGCCCATAGATACGCAAATTCCTTAGGCTCCTTAGTCTCCAATTACTATCGATATTTCAGTACATTAACGAATATCTGCTAGGCTTGCCTTGTTGACTTGGGGCGACCAAACATCTTAGCACACGGCTGATCAAGCGAGATTAACTAATTAGTAATTACCTTTGTACATTAGGTACTTACCTCAAATGGTCGTAAACCCCTAGTCTTGAAACTACTTGTGGTAATGTAAAAGCTGTTAAACGTTCTGATTAAGTTTGTGCTGGATAAACTTAATCATAATCATCATCACCCCTATTCAGAACGACGTTGCTACCCGCCTTTTTGAATAAAAACTGGACGTCCAAAATACAAACTTGAACAATATTATATGTTTAATAAAATATATTGTATGTTTATTCTTATCAGATTATCTAGAGCCCGTATCACAAGCTTCGAGCTTACTACGGGGCTAGATATTGCAGTGTAAATTATCCAGCAATATTCATTTATTTATTTTATAACGAGAAGGGGTAGTGCTATTTTAAGAAAAGAAGCTTACTGTAAAAAAATAAAACTGTTACAAACATTTTCAATGAAGTGTGAAACCAGCAAAGATATCAAAACTTAGTGTTCCCAGCCCTACAAATAATCCTGCAAATGCTCACCAAAATGTGCTCTAATAAATCACTGATAATATCAGCGCAATGGATATTATAAATATTGATAAACGACAACAAAATGCTGTAAACAATAGGTATATTGCTTCCCGTAACGGATCATTTAACTCGCACGTGACTGCGCCTGATAGGGTTGTCCAAATGTTTATTATTGTTGTATTTATTGTATTTTGATAATGGGGGAGGAGACAAAACGTGGTGAACATTATTCATGTTTTGTTATTTTTAGACATTACACGTAGTAGCGCGTCTTGTGAAGCGCGCCTAAGTACTTTCACATTGAACTTTTTGTTGCGCTTGCTTCATCAACAGCATGATCTTAAAAAACCTTAAAAAATATTATTAAAGCATTTTATTTTCCAAAAAGTTAAACTCTTGGTTTATGAAAATATAATCGGCTTGACAGTCGCAGTAAATTGGTACAGTTTTCAAAACAAGGTAGGTATTCATCTTCTGGTCACCCTTAGTAGGTAAGATGAATTTGCAGGTTGAGAGTACGAAGTATAGTAAAAGCTTAGTAAAACATATTAAATAAACAAATTATAAAAAAGTTAATATAAAAATACAAAACATGAACTTTCTGCTGACACCAGTCTTTTAATGGATGGTTCTATGCTTATGCCGGCACCACACAGAAAAATAAAAATAATGTTTTAGACTTTTATATCAATGCTCGATTGTTGAAAAATATTAACAATAATTCAGTTGTTTATCGTTTGGTAAATAATATAGCTAGAAACAGATTCTAATAACCGAATTACGCAGTCGGCGATAACCGCGCAATAATATAGTCGAAATTATCGTCGGGCTATCGGCTATTTTGTTTATTCAACTCCCTTGCGGTTCTACAACTAGCGCGAGTTGTTAGCTTGTTCACTGCGAAATAGGTTGAATGAAATAATAAATGGTTATTGTTATTAATCATTAAAATGTTGGACTATTTTATGAGGACTGAAATCAATTGGAAATCGACTTCTGTTAGCGCAGGTGGCGAAATTCTACATACGAAGCAAGATTTTCGCTTCGAGATATTAATGTGCAAATTAATTTCACTATCAATTTTCGGGGGAAATTTTCGGGTCAAAACCGTAATTTTAGTAACAAGAACGTGTTGTAAGAAATTTATAGATTTGTATATTTACATTTGAGAACTGAACTATCTGTAGTAATTTATTTTTCGCGCTACAACTCTAACCTGTTTACTAGCTATAGTGTGAATAAATAATTTGCGGTCCCTTGTTAAATATTAAACGGAGGGTTAGAAGGTACACGATTTAGTCCAAAATAGTTTGCAAATAAACCTAAATTGATTTTTCTTTGCCTTGTTATTATGGGCCCAATACTTCACCACTAAGTGACCCTACAACGGTTGGAGTTGATTTGAATGCTGTACCCTCCTTAAGGATACAATTCGAGTGGAAATGTTCAGATTTTTGTAACAGATTTTCCTAAAATTGGACACGTATTTGTGTGGCTAAAAAGTATTTTTGTCTTCATGACTAGTTTAAGTCATGTAAGTCAAGTATAAAAGATTTTAAGATAAGTATAAAAGATTTTACATAATTTTGGTTAAAAGGACATAATTTACTACATACTGGTTTATTCAGTTGTTTTGATTGGAAACTTATCACACTATCATAATTCACAATCCGCTATAGTTTTACAAAATAATTAATTGATAAATATCAACTCAGCCGAAACTGAGTGAAAACCAAAACAAAACAATCTCATATTTTATTAGGTAAACTGAGACTTGACACCCAGTTGGTTTGTAATTGTTTGCAGATCACGTAACGCATCATCATTATCATAAGTAGATAGATGACACATAACATTACATTCCTTTATAAGCCAAAGTCTCCACAAAGACACCAGCCGACCGAATTAGACCTCCGTATTTGCATACGGATGTGTGCGGTTTTGTTCCTATTTGCGCTAGTGGGGTGTGTACCCGTAATTACGGTATTGGGAATTGTCCTACGGCGATGGGACCATTAGGGAATATTAAAGACTAGAAGTTACCGTTAATTACCATTAAACATGCGTAGATAAGATCGAAATAGATACGTGCCAATTTGACGCGCAAGTGGTAGCGGACAATTACGTTTAACAATAGGAATATCGGCTAAGCTAAATACTTGAAAAGTTATAGTAATAAAATTACTTTTAGGTTTAAATAAAGCTGAAAAGTTGGACCTAAGTCGAAGAATATCATATTTGAGTTGATTCTTCAAATCGACAAATTTATTCTACAAAATCTATCTATTCGTTACATATTATATACTTAAAGTGCAAAAAAATATTTAAAGTGTAAAAAAATTAAACTATAAAAGAAAACTAACTTATTTTTTAAATTTAATTTATCATTCTGAACTAGCTATTTTATAACAGCATTTGTTTCTTCTATTTTCTCGATATTTTCCGTTGTTTTTGAAAACTTAGTATGTAAGACATATTTATAATCGTGAAAAGATCTTATCCAGTTGCTAGCCCTAGGCAGTGGTTGTACGTAAACGAACTAAGCCCGTTCATGGTAATTCGGGCCTCACCTGAATCCCAATGCTCCCGAGAGCAAACACCGCTTACCCACAAAGAAAGTGGGACATAATATCAAATATTTTCCGGAATAAGAGTAATTTTGGACAAGGCCGGTTGGTTTTTCCGGAAATTATGTTTATTTTTACAGGCAGCCGATTTTGCTATCTGGTTTTATTGGTGTCTTCGATTTTATGTTAGAGATTCTTTTTAAGGGCGCTATATGTTATGCTTCCTTGGATATCTGTTTATTCCTTGTATTTATAGCCCGGTCAAAATGTATGTTACTACAGAGAGATTATTGTGTGTAATATGTTAATTTAATTTTTATTTATTTGTTCGTTTTTGTTGTTTGAATCTAATTATTATTATTTACATCGCTTACTAATAAAATCAGAATAATTAACGATTTCAAAGAAATAAAAGAATACATTAGGTACCTACAAGAACAGGATTTAGTCCGTACCTATTCGTCCCGTGATAATCGGCCCGCATTAAAAAAATCTTGGATCGTATGATATTTGACAGGGAAATATATCTTATAACTATATTTTCTACAATAAATAATATTACAACACATAATGTTACAGAATTTTGGCAGAGCGACAAATCTCACCACGAATGATTTCTGCTAACATTCTAAAGAAAAGACCTAAATCCACAAATTCCCTAATCGCATTCTGTCAAAATCCCTCTAGTAAATACGATTTGAACCTCTTGTTTTGTATCGGGATTTAGCAGATTTCGTAAATCTCACTGCTCACCACTTAGGGGATAACGATAATAAAGGTTTATTTTAGAAAAAAATAAAATACTGGCCAGTAAGCTCAGAAAGCTTGAATCATAATTACGAAAAATACGTAAATACTGCTCAGTAAGCTATGAAGAAAATAAATAAAGGTTGAATTAAACTAAGTTAAAGAACACGGTGCTTCGAGAGCTAAGGTAACGACGTATAACAGTTTTTTATTTTCATAAATTAATTAAGAAATAACCAAAGTTATACTACGTATAGAATTATAATGTAAATTAACCCTAGATGCCACGTGGCTAATAGGTATTGAAATTGGGTTAATACTTGTGCAAAGTGAGAGATGTGGGTTCGAATTGTGATTGTCGCAACTGTTCAAAATACGGTAATGAACCATCGTATTTTTTCCTGTGCCTACTAGTAAATTTTTTGTCACTTTAGGTATTTATTGTATCGTATTATTGTGCTGAGAATTAATAACGAATTTGTTCGAAATACTCAAACTTTTTCGATAATAAATTCACACAAACGTTTTATAACCAACTTTAGCGACTGATTGAGAAAAAAAACTTTTCAAAGGACACCCCTAACTTCTAGTCGCCTGAAGGACTCAATCAATCAAAGTCCGATTGAAAATTCAATAGCAATAAAGATGAGTGGAGGATTACGTGACTGCGAGATTGCATTGCGAATTCAGAGCGCTAGGATTTAAATCTGTTAATGTAAAATTGTAATGAGTTTTAGGTTATTATTATGTTTAAGTGTGTTCGTGTGGTGCTGACCACCTAAAATAGTGAGTAAAAGTCCAGAGTGTAGATTAGTTATATTCACTATTTATAATTAATTATCTGACGACATTATAAATGAAAATTAGACAATGTTTTTATTAAGAGGTAATTGTTTTAACTAATTATAATGCAGGAATTAATTCTGAATGACAAGTCAATGTTATTTTTTGTAAGTTTTCGTGAAATTAAATTAAATTATAAAATGATTATGTTATTAATTATGTAAATTTTGATAAATAATAAAATTATATACATAGGTATATCTTAGAATTATCACCAACCCACACTTGGATACCGTGGTGAATTAAGGCCTAATCTCTTGTCAAGAAAGAAGTCCCTATGTCCCAGCAGTGGGAACGTAAGGAGAGATTATGTAAGGGTATCGCGAGTGAAACCGCGGGCATGCGCTATTCCGATGGGTACGGAACAATATTAGATTCGCATATATACATATATACCTACTATATTGTGAACTAGCATGGTTCACAACTTTCCAAGTCAAACGATCCCACCGATAAGCAATTTATGACTGTTCGTGATACAAAAACAATATTTTTAGAATTCACAAGACTTATGAAAATAATGGAAGAGATGAAATCAATATTTTTAAACGTCTATAATTGCTAAGACAAAAGAATTATGAGTGCGCACAGTTCAAATGCGCTTGTTTCCACGGTCAGGTCATGCATGATTTGATAATTATCACCATTATCATTTCAAGCTTCGTCGGTTAAGTATGTTTTCTCTTTTTAGTTTGGTGTGTATCTCTTCGAAGGCCCACCGCTCCATTTGGAAATTCCGTCTCATTTAAGGAACTTTTCAGACACATCGGCCACCTGGTCTAGGATAAGTAGATTGGTACATAGCAGCCTTATATTAAGCGGAGAAAAGTAGACAGAGCGTTCATAAGTTCAAGTTCTTTTTATATTGCTGTATTGCCGGCAATTTCCAATAGCTTGCATCTACCGTGAACTTTCATGTTCTACTAGCGATCCATCTTCTTCTTTATATACATATTTTGACTGGCGGTCCAAATGATCCGTCATATTGTAAGACAATGGAAACAAACCAGATGCATATCTCTCTCACTCGAAAGCGCGTGCACGAGGCAGAGCCAGCGTGTACTGGCTGATAGCCATCTTGATATGCAGTTAATAATGTAACGCGATAAATAATGCAGGTGGACCACTCAGCCTGTTCACTTCCGATAAAGCTTGTTAGAAATTGATTTTAGATAATTGTTTGTTTGTAGTACAAACTTTGTACTGATTAGTATCTTGTTTCACTTTATTAGTATGAGTTGGTTCGAGAACTCACAGAACTCCTACCTGCACAACCTACGACTTGGTTATTGTGTTCACAGAAGTAGTAAATTAGCGCATCATCTTGGAATAATCGTTTAAAAAATGTAAATAAAATCTATCAATATTTGACAAAATACTCTGAAATTTCCAGAAGATAAATTATTTTCACCTATTTCAATTATTCACCATCGAGTTTTATGTGCATCGAGTCAATATTGTCAAGTACCCGAATAATTTCTCTACCATTCCACCCTTATAGGTATATGATTCATTATTATGCACCATAATAAAAAACGCCATAAAACCGTTATTGGCTGGCCTCCATGCTACAATATTAAATTGTTTATTAAATTCTGACTTTTGAGTGCATAATTTAAAAGTGCGACGGTTAATTGTAAAAGTAGCGCCATTTGCGCCAAATGAGTCGGTTATGGCAGAAAGATGGAGTAACAGCCAAATGATTCAGTTATGGGCCGTTATTGATAATGTTATTGCTTTTTCTTCTTTGTAAATAGCTGTTGGTGAGTTATTGCTTGGCGGAGAATGTAGGTCTTTGTATAAAATAAACATCGAGTCGATTTTTTTAGGGTTTCGTATCTCAAAATAAAACAAAAAACAGATCTAAGAAAGCGTATTGTTTGTGTTTGCGTTATGTAATTATTTTAATACTTTGTTGTCCATACGAAACTAACAGTTTTGTAAAGGTTTACATAAGTTTATAACTATATTTTGCTGTTAATTTTGTCTAAAATTGTTTCGTCTCCATGAATAATTCTGTATCTGCGTAAAAACTAACAATCGAGTTTAGAAATTTACTTTTCCATAAAATTTACACATTATGTATAAAACTGTATTAAACATTTAAAATATAACTTTCAATAATTTTTATTTAATCTAAAACTTTAATAGCAGACGCAAAGTTTTCTTATGAAAATCTGTTTCGATATTGGACATTACGTTTAAGTAATAAGTTCCAAAGTATGGCTTTGACAGATGATTATTTGCAAAACTAAACTATAACTAAGTTATATTTGTAAAATTCTACTTCGTAAATAACAGTAAAATTGCTTTCAGTGTATAAGATATATTATTTAGATTATTTAAGGTTTTAAGTTTTAGCACAAATGAAAGAGATAGGAATAGAAAAACCCGTCACATCATACCAAATTTCCTAATACCAAACAATGGGTTCTACTGGAAATCTCTATGGACATTTGTGGGACGTAATACTAACCCATCTTAGTATTTGATATTATACTAAAACTAACGACCTGCCCTCGCTTCACTTTGGGTACTTAATTATACTTATAAACCAACCTCTTAAATCACTCCACCTATTTTAAAAAAAGACTGTCCTAATCAAAATCCGTTGCGTTAAAACTACGCTAAATTTGAATTAATTCAATCAAGATTAAAACATACAGACAGCAATAGCTACTTTGTTTTATACCATGTCATGATGACAGATTTTAATATCAGCGACCTAGCACGTTCTCTTCACCTTTCAATTAAATTTTTAACGCAAGGATTGTAAGCTTACCAACAGATTAAAGCTAAGCTTGTTAGTAACCATAGAACAGGCTTCATTATAAGTTGTTATACCGCGGATTGCGTGGTTCGTTATGAATGCAAAAACTTCAATTAGATATTCCGCGGCTTTGATATGCAAAACAGGTTTTAAGTGAAACAATAGATTTAAAGGCACTTCACTTTGCTAGAAACGACCGAAGTGAAACTCCACAGGCCTAATGTATCTATTTCTTTTATATTATAATAATTGTGTTAGTTTTCCAAAGATATATACACTGAAAAAATGTCTTCACTGACCATCATCACTTTAGCGTTTGGACGTCCAACGCTGTGTTTACCGATCCATTCAAGAATTGTTCGGCTCCATATCAGTATTTACCTACTGAATATACTTAGTAAGAGCGAGGAGAAATTTTCTTTGAATAATAAAGGTTATATCTCAGGTTATTTATAAAATTTGTAAAACTAAATAGTTAAGTTTCTGCTTTTAAAGTTAGTTAAGTAATTTGTTAAACGTTTTTGAAAATAAATACATTTGTATTTAAATTAGAGTTAAAAGAATTTCACATCTAATATTTCATGGAATTATTTAGCCGCGTCTACAGCGAAGTTCCACATAGACTGTTAAATCAACGAGAATTCAGTTAATTTTAATTGTAAAACAATTCAATAGGCTTTTGTTCTATATAACCTCTTACTTGTGGTTTTAGGCGAAAATGCGTTTAAGTATTATTGTTCTAGATGTACGAATAAATTATTTTCATTTATTGCGATTAGTAATAAAATTTCACAAATCGCTATTAAGTCTTTAAACACAGGATAGCTACTAGATACTTTTAGTAATTTGCGTTGTGGCAACTAATATAGAATGTCTCGTTAAAGGAACCCAAATTTCATCGTGCTTTTATCTATACTAATATTATAAAGAGGAAAGATTTGTTTGTTTGTAATGAATAGGCTCCGAAACTACTGGACCGATTTCAATAATTCTTTCACCTTTGGAAAGCTACATTATCTCCGAGTAACATAGGCTATATTATATTTAAAAAAAAAAAGGGGTCCTTACTAAAACTCCAATAATGTAACTTATTAGTATAGAAGTATAGATTATTTATTAATTTTTTTTGGAGCTTATGGCCTGGTTGCTGGGGGATGGGGATGGGGATTCGAATGGGAATGGGAACGGGAACGGGAACGGGGTCTGGGGCGGGGACGGGAACGGGAACGGGGACGGGGGCGGGAACGGGAATGGCTGACTGTTGGCTGAGTTGACTGTTAGGCGGTACTGTTCGCCGGGTCAGCTAGTTCGTAATATTTTAATCAGGCTTTCATTTACATGTTGGCTTATATGAGCGACCTAGACACGGAGGTAATACAAAGGATCTAGATGTCTACGTTAGGAAACGAATTTAATAATATACTCAAAGTGGCTGTCTTTTCGGCAAAGCAATGCACGTCATGTCATGCCATCATTAAAGATTTATGTCATATTTATTTCTACAAAATCCTAAAGATTACTAGGACAAGTCAATAAATAACAATACAATAAGTAACATTAAATAGAATGTTTCATTTTAAGCACTCAATTGAGAAACTTAAATTACAACCAGCTTATGATCATTGATTATGCATGATGTTGATTTTAGAAATTAAACTTCTCTTGTTAGTGTAGACAGGATGCAATGGATGGATGCTACGCGAAGCGACGCGGTGCAGCGAGGAAACAATAAATAGTCGATAACTATTAAAGTGGCCTACGTGACCAAAACGTTCAAGATGCGAATTGAATTGCAACCCGCATTTACCTCGCGTCGGATCTCTTCGCACTCGCGTTCGGTTAGAATTGTTCACGTAAAACTTGGACTATAAGAGCTGTCTTCATTATAAATTGGGATTTTGCTATATATGATATTATGATAATAGTGTGGTGTATAATATATCACATATAACAAATCCCAAGACTCATCATGCCTCATGGCAGGTTTGTTGTCGTGGTGTTAGCACTGTTTCCAGTCTTTTACTGGTTAAATGCAACTCATGTTTTGCAAGACGACAATCATATTTTCTTGGTGGCTACATTTACAATAAAATTAACTGTACACTTCAATATCATCGACTCACAAATTACAATTGTAAACAGAAATTAAAGGAATGGTTGCTAAATCTAAATTATGCTGACACTGAACATTTATTGACCATACTATCTTAAATTAAAACCTACAATAAATAAGTACCTAATAAAATTAATTAAATAAAATTAAAATATAGCTCTACTTTAATCTTACTGTAAAGTAAAGTATCGTAATACTATTATATTATAAGCTTAGGTTTCATAAGCTTATTTCTTTTCTTTCCTCTCATACACTATACATGTATTATCTTATATAATTATGTACCGGCGGAAGGCAATAGGTACGCCATCACACAGGTATTTTACCTAGCTTGGGTACCTATGTTTTCCATTTAATAGTTATAAGTTATTAACTGTACTGTTAACTTGAATTGGAGGTGAACTGTAACGTTTGTTAATGCATAATAAACTTTATTTTATTTTATTTTATTTTTATTTATTATTTACTATACAATTTATTTCAATATTTCGAACCATATTTTTCAAACCAAATTATACCTGTATTGCCCAACATTTCAAAGCCATGAAACATAAATTCTCACCGTCTTATCCTTCACCTTCAGGACTAAAACGGGAGTTCTAACGGGTTCACATAAAACTTAAAAGCCGTTAAGTGTAGGATGCAATACATCATTGTTTTCAATGATAAGTTACACCGTAAAGTGACGCTAGGAAGCTAAATGCTTCCTGATTTTGTTATTACAAATATTTCTTAGGACAATGATACATTTATAACTCTGTACAAATATAGTGTTGACTAAATAAAAATATTATTGGAGAAGTAGCAAGGTTCTATAATACATAATACGTTCAATTCCTGGCGTGGTATTCGAATTATTCTAATATTTTTATTGAACCTATGTAATTGTAAAAGTTTTGGGAGATTTGGTATAATGACCCCTCTTCCCGGGAGGGTTGGTGATCAATAAAAGTTAGTAAAGTATATTAAAGCCCGTCTTATGGTAAATAAATAATTAAGTAAATATTCGGTTTAATGACACTCGCGGTATGATATAGGGTAGTTTATATTCTTAAGCTGGCGTCGCAATACACTGTTTACAAGATTACTGATTCTAAAATCTCCATGTTATTAATTTGATTACCAAAGGATTATAAATCGAACCCTCGCTATGGCATAAATATTTTTTTACAGCTAGGCTATACATATAAAAGCTATATATAATATAAAAGCAAAAATGTGCGTCTTCAAAAACTCAAACCAAATAAATAACTTAAAAAAATATCTTTTGTATATTAACATAAATAGGTATAAAATTACATTTGTATAAATGTTAAAATATTAAGCTATTTTCAGTCTCAAACATTTTAGAAGTCGTGGAATAACAAGACAGCGTTGGAAAACTTTGTTTAAAAGCACCTGTCACCCCCGATCTTTAAAATCAGTAAGTTAAAATCTTTAATTCCTTCGACCACACACGATCAAAGCGAAACCAAAATAAGCGGTAACCATAAAATTTTCAGAAATAGACACCTTCGATACCCAGTTGTATGTTTTCTAACAGCGATTATAAACATATCAACAGTCAACAATTTACATAAACGTTCCATTTCACGGAAACTTGAATTTTATCTTTTCTGGTTAACCTAAATTTTAATGTGTTGGAAATGTGTTCATGTATTTTCCGGTGACACTTCATTTTATTCTTGAAATGAGACTCCCTCGGTATTTATGGTCTTCATGTTTAGAATAAACAAATTCGGAGATAATAATCAAGTAAGCTAGAATTTATATTCAAATTTGCTGCGAGTAAAATAAATGTTATTTTTCGAAGCATAGATATTGCAGAGAAATTTTAAATAAAGAATATGGTTTTCATTCCTTTTTGAATCTGAATTCAAAATATAGGCGTTACTTCGTAGGAACAGCAACTAGTACTCGTATACTATTATTTAATCTTTGTCGCAGTACACTATCGTAAAATACTTATCGTGGTACGAAGCTATTGTCTCGTAATATTTCTCGTGATAAAAGGAGCACTTTGACATAATTCTAATGTACAGTAATCTTAACGTATAAATTCATACTTGTCATGAAACTCCTGGCTTTAGTTTTATCACAGTGTCCAGCCGAGAAGCCATGCTATCGCCGAAGAACAGAAAAGGGCAACTGTCCCCAAAGTAGAAGCTATAGGAATAGCGCCACCGGATTATGGCGTTACTCGTAGTTTTCATGAAGATTTCTCGAAAGTAAGTGATCCAAGATCCAAGATTTTCTCCTCTAGAAAAGAATTTATGTTACTACAAGGGGAATAACTAATGTATATAAAGTGTCATTGATGAACTTACCTATGTATATATTTATACTGAAATCCATGCACGTTTTGACTTCTATTTATGTCTTCATTAGAAGGGAGCGCTGCTCTCCGGTAGGTACCTATTCACCGGCGAATAATTATCTTTGTAAAATACGAATATGATATAAATACGTAAAAAATCAAGGTATTATTCATTCGTTAACTATTATGCTATATGGCGGCCGTTATCACATGAAACCGCAACTTAAGGCTCCCTTAGATTAATTCACTGAATAAATAAAAGTCAGCGGATTAGGCGAAAGTCGTTCCTCCCTCTTAGAATGACCTCGCGTGCTCAAACCCACCCACCACATAAATAAAATAGACGACATCGAATCAAAGTAAAACGCGCTTGTTTTACGGTCACAATTCTTATAATAAGCTGCTCAAGAATTTCGTTGAAATTTTTCCTTCTTAATAATTAATGCAGTATTTCGAGAGACTTTCTTGTTATAAAGCGTTTATTTCTGACGGGACACCCTTATAGTGAATATTTTGACCCAGTTACTTCTGGGAATCGGTATCTAGGATATGGTATAAGTTTTAGGTACATTAGTGGATGAATAGATAAATTGGAAGCTACCACAATTTGGTAGAAAAGCACTCCTAGAATTGTGTACCAATCAAAATTTATGTGCAAGATCTAGCAAGTATGAATTGTAATTGAATTGTATCCAACCTTATTTGTAAAAAAGTTGATTTTTTTTGTCATTTTGTGAATTAGCTACTATCATGATGAGTCCTCAGACTGAATGGACTCGGTGTTCGTATGAATACTATTGCGGTCATAAGTGGGAACATATGTAATTATTTAATTAATAATTGTTATTTAAGTAGTTGTTATGTTTATGTTGCATCTGCTTCCGTTTTTTAATATCAGACAACACTCATAAATGTGTGTCATTTACCTGATTATATTAATCGCTTAAGTGCCATTAGATTAAATTGGTTCACTTTTTTATTTTCATCGATATAATTGATAGATGTTGATGGAGTTGTCTCTTGGGATATACATAAATAAAGGCACTTTATAAACGACCTTATACTGATTTTACATGCCCTTACTGGGTTATAAAATGCATTTAGTTTAATTATAGTAAAATTATTGCGGTTGCGGTATTGCTGAACCAAAAAAAGATGAAATTTCACTATTATATCAGAATACAGCATAGACTACTTTTTACCGTGGGAAAAATCATTAAGTACAACTTGAGAAAGTTAATAACAGGAAAGATAATTAAAATGGGAAAAACCGCGGGTGGAATACTAAAAATAATTTAACAGCAACACATAGGCTACTATTTACCGCGGTAAAATCACTACAACACGGATAAGTTACTGAAACGCGGGCAGAGCCGCGGGTGGAAAATAGTATATAATATAAATAGATGTTGATACACGAGGAAGAAAACACAAGCTATTTTGTATCTCGTCTATAATAGAACCAATAAGAAATCATACAGTGCACGTCGCAAAGAAGTCTCTACAATCAATCACAAACTAATCGAAAATTCCAAGTCGATTGGAAAAGCGGCGGAGTAAAAAATTGGCGCAAGCCACAACTTAAGTTAGATTATAGATGAATACATAAGTTGTTATCATTATAATTCCAATTATGAAATGAACATAACGTTCTAAATGGGATTGAATCAGAATGCCACAGGTGATCGAGCGTCACCAATTAATATACAGAAATATAACCTACTAAGGTATTAAATATATTTCTGCATAAAAATGATTTCCGATTGATTAAATTATTAAGTCAGTATCAGAAAAAGGATATATTATGTACAGATATTTTCTAGCCAAACTCAAAGTTATGTCTAGAAACTTTAGTTCGCCGATTTAAGATGTTCATACTTATCTAAAACTGTGTAAATACCTATTTATTTACTCTGTGGCTACTATTGCGGAAAGATTATGTGTTTTTATTTGATATTACTCGAGATACAACATTATTACATGCGATTCCTTATTTTAAATCAAAGATGTGGACTGAATGGTTAGTTATATTGAATAATTTTACTATAGGGGAAAGTGGGGGAAATACGAACACCTAAGGAAAAACTCAAATGAAACAGTGAAATTTGATCTCAAAGCTTCTTTAATTGTTTTATTATAAAGTTTACTTATCTATGCAATGAATTAACTATACAACATTTATATTTTTTTAATAAAGTATGAACATATGAACAAAAAACAAAACTCTTATGTATTCGGCTTTCCCCGACATTGTCGGGTAAATACGAACACCAAGTGGGGTAATTACGATATTTGGTTTGAACATCATTTATAGCCTTTTTGAGATCTTCTAGACTGTATTTCGTCACTGTTTTTAGTTTGTAATTAAGAGGCATCTGGAACAATAATACAAATTAGATTAACTGGGAATCAACAAAATGATGGGGTAATGACGAACATTCAAGATTATCCGAAATATTAGTTCGCCTTTACCCCGTCAAATCGAAAAAAAAATATTGAATTAAATATTTTAGGTTGTATTACTTTTGCCGATTACGTCAATGTTATTTATTAGCCTTATTATGTAAGAATTCCTGGAAGTAAAAGTTAAATACATATTGTTAATAAAAATCAAGTAATATCAAGTTGCATTTACGAAAAAATTACATCAAAATCTTGCAAAATATAACAAATTGCATACCTTAAAAGGTACGTGCGTCCGCGTTGCTCGGGTCGTTGACTGGCACTAGTGGTGGCGAGATCTTTGAAATAGCGACAAGTGAAATATGTATATCTCTTTCTAACATATCAGAACCGTTGTGTTCGGGTTTACCCCGCGTTCGCGTTTACCCCACTCTCCCCTAACTCTAGTTTAAAAATGCGATGCTTTGTTCTTGAAAAGTTTTACTCATTGTTTAAAGAAATCGAAGCTTGTGTACGGTATAGACTTTCTATTATACCAAGAAAACACCCAAACAATCATAAAATTCAATTTTTAAATTCAAAAGAATCTGGTAAGTACAAGATAACTCACGTACTAAAAATTTATTGCAATGATCATCGTTCCAAGGTCACTCAGGAGCAATTACAAAAAGCTTCGAGTTTTTAACTGCTCCTAAGTGGTAACATTAATTTAATTTATATCTTTCGTTTCAAACTGTTCCGCTTCGAGTTGGGTACGTGAGCCACAGATAAGGAAAGTATCGGAAAAGGCTTTACAACTCGTGCTCAGGCGTTTGTGCACCGGAAAAAAGTCATTTGTTCAATAGTAATTTAATAGTAGTCAACATTTTTAAAGTTTAATGCGCAAGTATTAGTACTCCTACTTCTTGAAATACGCCTTTCATTGAATGACTTTTAACGCATTCGGGAATATAATTAAGTTTACTAATATAAAAAATCTTTAAATAAGGGCAAAGCCGCATGGCAGGCTAGTGGTTATAAGGTGTATAAGGTCTATCCATATTTTATACCACAAAAATTTTAAACGACTCGAAACTCAGAATTGATGCAATCACTACGGTTGACTTTTCATTTACGGTGTTTTGGAAACACAAACTGTATAGCTACTTCTGTCTGACTATATCGGAAACTGTGTGAGAGCTTCCAAGTTTAGCAATAGATTGTGGATGAATTCAATGCACAATGCATGAGCAGTATCCGATTTTAAACTTTATCTATATGTAAATTTTTGTTGTTTCGTTGATTACCTATAAACTATAACTCTTAATCAACTTTCGGTTAAAATGTTAATGTTCTAAATAAAAAATAAGTAATAGGTTCAAATACAAAAGCACCCATATTTACGTTCCCTTACTCAGCTGAGACACAGTGATTCTCTGTCTTGACAAGAGAGATTAGACCTTAATTCACCACACGGCAACTTATTTATTCATTTTGAAAATCGTAAATTAGGTCTCATTAACTATTACGCTTGTGTAAGTCTATTTACCAGTAACAAATTAATTGTTTCCGTGTTAATTTTTCACTTCTTACCTTTTTCTGACCTTTTAGACAACAGACCCTAATAGTTCAAGTGGATGAGGGAAACCCAACTATGTTATTGAATAACGACCGTTGACTCGAGCTGTGAGGTAGACAAGGGATGCCCAGAATAACTTGACCCTTTAAGAAAAAACCTTAAGAACTCGATGTTGTTTGTTTCCATCGAAATTAGTACTCTTGAAATATACCGAGAATATATAACAGAAAGTGCATTACTATTTTATGTCAATACCAGCTGCGTCGCGATGCTCAGCATTTATGCTTTATTAGCATTGTATTTTGTACGTAGGTACAAAAATAATAATATTGACCAGCGATTTAAATCAATAGCGATTCATTTTCAATAAAATAAAAATGTAAACAAAAATTCATTATATTCATTATGAAGCACATTTTGTTATTCACTAACCGCTTTTGGCTAGCGTGTTAAGGCTTAATTTGTTTCGTCAAGAAAGAAGTCCCAGTGTCCCAGCAGTGGGATCGTAAAAAGGGGTGGTAATGTATCGAGTTTTTGTACAAAACTAACACAAAACAGAGGGGTCAAGTAACACTGGCTGTTACTTAGAAGACAGCAATTTCAGCTACACCTGACCCGGAGTTGGGCCCATGTGTTGTTCTTACTTTAATTAAGGAAAGACCTTTTTATCGTGAAAGTGGGTGGTCACAAAATCTATTTTATGAAGATTTTTTATATTTACTTTGCGAAATATATAAATAAAGTTGTTTTGAATTAATGATAACTGAAAAAAAGTAAAAAAAGTTTATTAGAAGTGAAATTATACATTATCTATGATTGAATATTATATTTAGTAAACTCTCACGCAATTATGTTTTTATTGGTATAATAGTGCACACAACGCATATCGATGATATAACCTCTCAGGTGGAAAGTGTCATGTGGTTCTCTTACTCCCCTAAGATTTATGGGTTCTACTAGAGTTGCTTATCCTCAATAGTGAGGAGTAATAAGATTATTATCATAGGTCGTAAGATTAAAGCGCAAAGGTAGGTATTTTTCTGTTTTTTTTATACCTAAAATAGCGTAGGATATAGCGTAGCACGGCATCGATTCTTCTAAGTTATCTTTAGGTTGAATAATAGATTTAATAACAAAATACCGCTTTTTCATGTTCATTCGGTGAAAAATTCATAAAAGTTCCAAAAAGGTTAGTCCAGCCCGCTGGTTCCAACAAAGCAACTCCATAATAATTTTGAAATAATTATAATCTTCCGCCTCGATGGTTTGAGACAAAGATGGAATTACCATATTTCTCTAATTTCGACTGTACTGTCCGAAATTAGAGGAGCTTAATCGTTAGCCCGACAATTTGCTGTAAAAATGTGCTGTGGGAACCAATTACTAGCATAAGGGTGAGTGCACACGTGCGATAAGACGAGGCGACAGTTTCCCTACATTAAATATACCTACACCTGAGTTTTATCACCATTTTAAATAAGGAAATACATTTAAAACAATTCAAGTTAACTACTCCGTGAACTAAGTCATTGTGACCCTTATTGATACACACCCAGTATAGACGACCTTAGGTGCATATAAAATAAATAAAATGTTATATCAGTTGATTACCGCTTGGGGTCCAAGCGGTCTAAGGAACTGACAGCGAAACTATATTAAAATCATGCTTCCATCTTTTTTGTGGAAGTCTGATTCTAAGTTTCCTAACCGCGATGATTAATTAAGTCGTGTACTCTTTAAAAATCTCAATACTCTTTAAAAATCAAATTATTGAGATTTTTAGAACACTAGCGACATGCCATTGCTTCGCTTCGGGTACCTACCTCATTCTACTTATGAACCTTCCGAATGGTTTAAAGTACCTGATGTAAGTGTAGGTGTGATAGAACCTAGTGATCCCAGTGTTTGAAGTATATTTTAAATATGAATAATAGCAGATAATAGTACAAGATCCTACCTGTCACCGTCACCGTCTTATGTCCTTTTCATGATTTAAAGCTATTTCTCCACCAATTTTCAGCCAAATCGATTCAGCCGCAACTTTCTTTTATATATTTATGCGGATATTATGTATTAATAAATTTGCCCCTTACTATAAAGTTTCATTTTGAGTTTATATTCGATCTTGCGAGAAAAAGTAACAAACATCCCAGCTTCACGTTCACAAACAAGGATAATTTTTCCACTTAACAAATATAGACAAGTATAGTTTATCCTTTAGGAAAATTATAAATAGCTTAAGTACATTATTCAAATCGTACCAACACTGAATCTACCTGAAACTTTCTGAATTCCTTCACAATAAATCCCTCGCGTACAAAGGACCTTAGATCCTGGATTCGCGAACCTTCTCGTAAATTCATCTTAATTACCTTTTTGATGGACTTTCCAAAGTAAGCCCGCTTTATATTCTGTTGAATTTTAAAAAGTTACAACGGTATTTGCAAGATAGAAGATTCTGACTTGATTATTCGTTGAGTACCTACATTTTGTATTGATCCGCGTTAAACAAAATTAACTAAATAAATAAATATTACCGGACAAATCACACTGCAACATCTGGCCCCGTGGTAAGCTTGTAGCTTGTAGTTATCCATGGAAATTTTAAGATTGGCCTGTGGACGCCGTACTTGTGTGTATGATGTGCTTCAATGTCCATGAACTGGGCACAGGTCTCCCAAATAGAACCCATGGGTCTTGGAAGATTATGTATAATGACTGTATAATGAATAACCACGCTAACAAGAGGTTAGTGATCACAGTATGTCGGTGAAATACACGGAACAATAAATTAGTACCTTGGGCTAAATACCATTTATCGCTGTTTTTATGTGACTATCGACATAAAACTGATCTTAAAAGTAACAGCATATTAAACAAGTTAATTAGTAGTAAATCTAGGTAGACTTAATTGAGTCTTAGCTAAAGTACTGATAATTATCGCTCATGGAAAAATGAGCTTTAAAGCTTTGATATAAGACTTTTTATGCATTTGATGTACAAAGATGAAACATGATTAGAAAATTAAAGCAATTAATATCCAATCAATTTCGCGATTACTATTAACGATTACTAATTAACTAAGTTTTAAACAACAGGAAAATTTAAATATTTATAGAAGTATCTACCACGTTCCCTTTTCTGTGATATTATATTTCTATATATTAAGTAAATTGTGATATAAGACTAATCATGATCGTACATAGTCTACATTTAATTAAAATAGCATCATACAAAACTAAATACTGTTATAAAATCAGAATTTCATTAACCATAAATAAGTGAGGCAATTTGTTGGAACCATGGACATATTAAACAGCTCAGCTCTTTCGCATAGTGCAGCTTGTATTGTTAGTATATAATATACATAGATGACGACCTATATGGCACAATGGGCAAAGGTCTTCCTACGAGGCAGGAAGAGCGGGTTTGATTCTCGCCTTAGTACAAATATTTGACAACATCACACAGCAACATGGTAAGCTCGAAGCTTGTATTAAGGGTGCTAGATTTCGAATAAGTGTTAATATAATATATAATAAAATATACATACATAGAAATATATTTGTTACTATAACACCCATATACTTTGCAGAGAGCACACAGAATTTGCATAACATTGGGAAATTACATGCTAAATAATAAAAAAAAGAAATTCTATGCGTTAAATTCGCTTGGATATCAATACCGTCCCTTCCCATCTACATCCAAATGCCTATTCTAGAAGGACAGTGACATCTCCAGCTGTCTCCATATAAGCTGGATAAGGAGTGCAAGTAATTGCGAACGTGTCCACTCCCGTGCCTTTATTTTTCTCATGTTTCATTGAAATAAAGTTGCATAGATACCATGTTGGAAGCGTAATCTGTGTTCCATTTTGTCTCGTTATCTCTACATTTTCATTCTCAGACCAGAGTTTTGTTTCGTATCTAGGCCAAGGTTTATTTATTTAACGTGGCTTGGTTTCATCTGTATTCAAGGCGTAGGAATCGAATTCAGCTGGTTTCGGCTCTGATTCTGTTTGTGGACCAACAAGCTTGTCTGAGGAATTTACAGGTCACTGGTTGTGTGATTTTGTTTCTGTTTAGTAATGTGTTGAATTATTCAGATATTGTCTGGCCTCGCAATATCAAAATCATAATTTAGTAGCTGAGATTATATTTGTTTTGGTATGAATGTTATGTATTATCTACTTGTTAAGCAATGTTGTGACTGTGTTAGCGGAAAAGATTTATGTGTAAGTATAAATAACCAGAATAACACCCAGAAACACGAAACGAATATCTGCGAGTCGTACTCATTTTCTGTCCGAGACTGGAATAGAACCCGCAACCTCCTATGTCGCAGGCAGACCTTCGCCGGCTGCGCCACAGATATCGTTTATAATACAAGGAAATAATACTCATTGTAACAATATTATGTTTATCGTCCCACAATTAAACACGAGTTTCCTTTTTACATTTGGGTAAATTAATAATATTTGTACACAAACGACTGGGTACCAAAACTTAACTGTGTGGGAAGTGGTGGGAATAGAGGCACAAGAAAATATTATAACATTATTATCTTCATTCTTTAAATTCAAAGAATGAAGATAAACTTCTTCGACTGGTCCAAAGAATCCTGAGTGAATGAGATCTTAGGATCGTCGTCTCACAATCATTGGAGTTGACAATTATATCGCAGATGTCAAAGCAGAGGGTCTTTCGCAGAACAGATACAAATCGCGACCTTAATTGTACGTGGCGCTAACGTAATGTTTCAGATACAAGTGCGAAAGTGATTGGCTTATATGGTGCTCGAATAAAATGTTTTATCACATATAAATGTTACCTAATACTTAATTTTGCAAATAGAATTTATAAATAAAATAAAACCGCCAAAGCTGTTTTAAAAGAAACATACTCGTAGTAATACACAACAAAAGTCGCAATATACTATTAACTTGGTTAACGAATAGTTCGGACAAACAAACCCAACAATTACTTACAAAACATTCAATTTAAATGTGACAGTGAAATAAATGTGGGTACTTTTCTAAATAATAAACCCTCATGGATGTAATTGGCCTTCATTATGAATGACATCGGATAACCCTAATGTATGAAACGTAAGGAACAACAGTTTAACGTGTCTCGTCACGGGTGATTTAATTCTAATTCGAGGGAGTGTGTTATGTTCACATGGTAATAAAGGGTATCTTTCACACGTAATTTTACAGCAAAAATGGGAATAATGTTAAGAAATAACTTCTAGATGAGATATCAAAACAATTGAGCTTAAATTCAATATAAATTATTGAATATTCATATGAAAAGTTTGACCTTTTAAGTGTCCAAATAAACAATAATAACGCTGAATACTAATAATTTAGAAAACCTAGATTATAGACTGATCTTAAAAAATCTAAAATATCACAATCCGGATTACAAACGATTATGATTATTTCATGTTGAATAAAATAAACTTTTTGTATATTTTTATTTGAGTGTATAAATGTTAAATGCCAAAACCATGTAAGCCAATCTTTGCATCTAATTTAGGCCAAGTAGCTTTTCTCGTTTTGTCGCTATAGCGAATGCCCGGGTGGCCGTCACTTGACAAGAGGAAATTGTCCTCAGGGATAAATAAAATTTGACTTCTCCAGGAATGGCTTGCATTAATATTGTTTACGACTGCAGTATAACATTTTGCAAACAAAATAACGTTAGATTTGATCTCGTAATGGTGCCGTTGCTAATTGGATGGTGGTAACCGTCTGAATTCACGGACTAGATTAATTAATCGTCTTAGTATAACTTCAAGTGAATTCTGTTGCTTCCCAAATAGCGTTCAGATTTTATGCAGATATGTTTTAAGCTTGATAATTCAACTGTTTCTTTAAAAAAATATGAAGTGGAGCATTATTTAAATTATATAATCAATAAAAAATAATAAAAACGCGAAAATATGTGAGGATATTATATTTTTGCTGTTCTTTCACGCAAAAACTACTGAATAGATTTATCTTATTATCTTACTATATATCAACTTTTTACCGCGGGAAAGTCGTTAAAAATGCAGACAAAGCTGCGGATGAACAGCTGGTTAGCCTTAAATTTTGATTTCTTATAAAACTGAATCTAGTTATATAAGCAGCATGAACAACCTAGGAATTGAAACCCCTCTCTGACACATTGCAGACAGTTAACTTATAAATTGAACCAGCAATCAAATAACAAAGATATTGTTTCACCTACATATAAACCATCTAAATACCTCTGTGAATATTTTGTGCCCAAAGCTCTATTGTGTATTCAACAAAGTGACACCAACACGTTCTGTAGTTTGTATATCGTTTACGTAATACCATTGCGAAACATACTTGATCCTGCCACAGATTTTAGACTGAAGTTTCACTTCTTATATTTATCATAATATATGAGCTCGCAGCCTATGAGTATTGGAGCCGTGTTGGTTAAGTGGGAACACACTGGACTTTCATTCCGGATGTCGTAGGTTCAAACTCCGCCGGATACCACTGGATATTTCTTATTACAGTTATGTATGCTTTATATAAGGTGCTCAAATGGTAAAGGCAAACATAAAATAAAAAAAAAATTTTTGATTCACTCCTGTTTTTTGTAAAATTTATGATTTAAGTACCTAAATATTGCATCGTATTTGCTCATAAACCTTTATAGACATATTAATCTTAGTGACGTAGGCTTTTTAGCATTGTTTTTTAAAGTCTCGGGTGCTTATCCAAGCTTTTTGTATTGGATAAATTGTGGAAAGGTCGAGTCCGTAATAATTTCGTTTTGTTTGACTTACCTACGTACCTTTTTTTGCTTGTTTATTATAATTGCTTTGGGCAAATTTATTGTTTGTGAAAAAAGTTGTGTTTTTCTGAAATTGCCTCATACTCGTGTAGGTACTAGACGGATAACAGAAACTTTTTAAATTTTAGGGTTTTGTTTTTTTGGATCTAAGCTAAGCTTCAATTTGTACCTACATTTAATTATTATAATGTAAATATAAATATGGTTTTTGAGTTTCTCGATATTTGGTCAAGGTGATGATTACGTCAGCCTGAAATAGCGACTGTAGAAAGTAAGTAGTGCGTAGAAGCACAGTTTGGGTGAGTTACTTTAGCAGTAAGATATACGTATGATTTGGTAAATTTGCTTGTTTAGTTTACGAATTTTATATACATGCGTCAGTTAAAATGATGGTAATGTTTATGACAAAATTACATTTATTCTTCTCCGAGCAATTATTTCCATTTTCTGTAGGGAAATATTCAAAACAGGCAAGCGCCAAACCAAAGCTAAGCTGATTAATATGCATTTAATACCCTTCTGTCCCGTGTCCCAGGAGTAATTTTGCTCGAATCACCTATGCATTATTTATATGTAAATCAAAATCTATAAATTTTCTTAAATTATCGCATTTCAAGGGTTAAATGTTGCGGTTCAGTGACATTTTTTGAATTATTCTTATTTTGATTTCCGCTTAAAGACAATAATCACATCTACTTATATAAATTCAAAAGTTTGTTAGAATGTAGGTATATCACGACATATTTTTTATAATTAGTTTCTTATAAACATTGTGACCAAAATAGTTCCACCAATCAGGAAAGCATGGTGATTATACCAAATCTCAGAGACCAGTTGATTCCATCGGATACCATGTCACCATTAGTGGGACAAAATGTAGGTAGGTAGCTTTCATGTAATCACGAAAACCAGTGATATCATCCATTAACGGAGCTCATCATAGATAAATGATTATCAAGCTATTTGTCCAGCCGGGTCGCAATTAGTGCGACCACCCACGATGACACCTGTCAAACTGACAGCCACATTGTCAGCTATGATGGGCTAAAACAATTTGTTGTCGCCGACGCAACAAAACGATGATTGAGGGACCGCCTTTCTGACAGACAAGATATTGGTGTAGGTTGGGCTAACGACCGTCTAGATATTTATGTTGGCCGTTGACAGGTGGTCTCTTATTTCGTTCCTTTTTGTATTTTTTGGCTTTATTTGAATACTTGGTTCAGAAACATTCATTGTTGAAGTGTTCCTTTGTTTTGTTTTTTTAATTGTCATCATCATTTTCATATTTCCTAAGTCTACGCGTGCTAACCCTGTTTTGACAGTAAACTGTTACGGTTAAAAGTAATTATGTATTTACTAAGTCATTTATTAAAACTATTAATTATAATTACGATCATAAAACTAGAAAACTATTAATTAAAGGTGACATCGAAAACTAGTTATAATGTAATAAAGAAATGAAATATTGACTAAAACATTTTGATAACGGTTGAGTTGATGCCATTATTATAAAATTGATAATAAATGAATTCCCCTTATTTAAATGTACTATGATTCCTTATGTTTGTTAAGGTAAAGCAAGTGTTATCTGCGCAGTTAGTTATTTACAAATCGGATATCATTGACCAACATTTACCTTTACCTTTTGAAATCAAACGCTTACCAAACGCACGAAGCAAGCTTAGTTCAATTGTCCACAACTGTAATTGAACGCAGTCAGCGATGACAAAGCCTATCCCGTAAGCCGCTAGCGATTGGCCAAAGTGATGTATACGGCTTTGAGGTTTCTGTTTCAAGAACGGGGATTAAGGAAAGCTGTGTATTGGCTTAGGAATAGTACCACCCCGTCCCTGGTGTCACCCCGCCGAGGGTGTCGTCGTGCCTGCTAAGAAACAAAGTGCTAAACTCGTCTTGTACACCTTGCGGTGCGACCAACCAGCCTAGTAATTATACCAAATCTCAGATCTACATATAATGGGTTTAATAGGAAAAACCCATGCTCCGTAATATGACATAATATAGGTTCTTATGATCATGATGATTAAGTAGTGCTATAAATATTGGAAACTGAAAGTTTCTAGGAATATTCTAAAAGGGATGTTATAAGAGTAAGATAGAATCTACAGAATTATGCTGGTGCCTTATCTATAGAAAATCACTTAAACATTTAGATCCCACATCAGAGCAAAAATCATGCATAGTTTCTATAAAAAAATTACCATCGTCTTAACCTACTAAATATATAGCGCTCTTTGTAATAGTGTTTATTTCGCGCACCCTTCTCCAACTTGTTCGTTCTGTCTATTGTTGCTCCTGACATCTGCTCTAACAAAGTGGGCAAAAGAATACACGTTGTTTCTAGCAATGCCAAATGCAGGTCACGTGCAAACATTTAGCAACAAACAATATCGATAAACACGCAACCTCTCTTAGTTAAAGGAAAATAGACGAAAATAAATTGTAAGTTTGCATCAATTTGCATATTATGTAGCTATAAATTGTTCGAGGTCTCAAATGACAAAAGTCCACACTGATCCGATGTGTGCGAAACATTTGAAACAAGGTTATTAAAAATATAAATAGCAAGTATTTTTAGTATTATAATGTGGTATGTGGTATAGATAACTTATTTAGCTATATAAGCACTTAAATTTGAAATGTCTCTATAGAAAAAACTATCTATATAGTTGGTCAAGCTATTGACATCTAGACACGAATACTCGTGAGCGAAAGAAATGAGATGTTCGCATAATGCAGGAATAGATTGTTTAAGGAGCGGTTATTGCTGTATTAGAAAGTGCAATTGGATCGGGAGGCAGGGCTTAATTTATGTTACTATTCGATATTATGTTTCTAAAGTACCTATTATTCTCTAGCGTTCACTCTAGGCAATTTTGTAAACTCACCTTGCCAAAAGTTACGGTAACTATTACATTTTGCAACTCGAAATTTCTGCTCCTTAAAAAAAACCCAGTTCACAAAAATATTTACCTTTCAACGCTTATCCCGCTATATTCTACGAGTTAGTAAGTAATAGTTATTAGACAATATTTATCTAGTAAAATAAGTCTATGACAAATCAAAACGCAATTCATCTTCGCTCTTCAATGATCATCCCCATAAGAAGACCCGTTATGCCTGGTTTACACGGGCTTCGTAGCTAAGCGCTTAGTACTTGTCACTAATACTAATTCCTCGTGTGTAAACAAGCTGATTAGTGCTTATTATTAGTGTTTGTGAATAGTGCAAAGGAATAGAGATCGATCCTATTTACTTGTCGCTTAGTAAGCGACAAGTACTAAGCGCTTAGCTACGAAGCCCGTGTAAACCAGGCATTACTTGTGAGATGCAGGGCGTTCGCCCATAAACGGCGCAACAGATTATGTTACAGTGTAAGCTTTAATAAGTTTCACTTGAAGACATATCGCATAATTTTCAGGTTATGAAAAATATGAATAACATGAAAAGGGTTCATTTTATGTTATTCATATTTTTCATAACCTGAAAATTCCTTTCATTTAAACTTTAATCTTTCATCATCATCATCATCATTTCAGTCACGTCCGCAGGTGGACATAGGCTTCCCTTAAACATCTCCAGTTGCATCGGTTGGATACACCCTGCATTCACCGTGAACTGGACGCTTTAAACAGATCATCTTTCCTGTCCATCTTGTTGCTGGACGTCATTTTAATTTTCATTATTATATTTTATATTCGACGAATTAAACCAGTGATATCAGTAAATTCGCTTATGTTTATACACATAGTCAAAATACTAATCAAAGTACAAAGGCGCAAAGGACAATGAAATAGTGACACAAGTCCATTATCACTAACTAGCGATCGAGCCGGACCGTCCGGGATTCGACTCACGAAATTAAGGAAATCGCTCATGGGGATATTATTCTCACTGATAGCATCTGGAAGAGCTCTTTTTCTAAGCACCGTTTTTGCGGAGGTCCGTGGGAAGATCGAAGATAGCGTGTGTGATCTTGTGCTTGTGTGCTATTTTGTTATAAGAACTGGATGTATTCAGTAGGTGTTGTGATAAATCTTTGGAATGTGCTTTTAACACTTTTTAATCAAGCGAGTGTAGCGTTTCAGTTTCAAAAATGGCTGATTTGACTTTCGTTTTGCGTTAGTATCGGGCATTTTTCACCCATATTCTATATTTGTTTGGCGTTAAATTTAAAATGCAGCATAAATATGATTATGGACGCATCTAGCATATTTTATCTAGATCTAGGATATAGCATATTACAGATAAAGAAAAAGGTAAAGTTCTAACAGATGACATGTTGTTGACGAGAGACATTCAAAAGGGCAGTTACATATTTCTGTCATCTCAACATGTGCCCACCCAACGCTTCATTGGCGCCGGCGCACGGGATGTGGATAATATTGGAATTACACTTTAGACTGCATTCTCCACTCTAATTGAAATTGTCCCTAGATTAGTTATATTGAGACAAGGAGTATAAATGTTGTTTATTGTCTGGTTAATTAGGTTTGTTGTTGGCATGAAAAATATTGTAAGATTTTTTTTACTATCACTGGTAATTTAAAAGTATATGCAGGTACGTGTACCTTAAAAAAATTATTAACGATAATTATTTAACAAGGCAAATAACTCTATTTTCTCAGAAAAAATGCCTGTTAAAATCATATTTTTTAAAACATTAAATTTCTTTTGTTTGTTTTTTATAACATTAAATTTCTTTTAAGTTAAATAAAATAAAATGTTTTTTGTTTTTATTTAACTTAAAAGTGAAACAAAGACAAATCATAAATATCGCTATTTCACGCAGAAATATATTCGTTCTGGGAAGCTCCTGTCACAACCAATTGTACCCAGACGGCGTTTCACAGCCGCGTGCATTGATGCTATCTGGATTCCGTACGAAAATGTGTAGCAAATTTGAAATCTGAAATTTATTATGTACCGAGATTTACACCCAAGGCTTTGTCCAAGTTATAATGGCGCCTACGGTGCCTTGGGTTATTCCTATGTTTGAGCTATATATTTGTAAAATTTAATAGAAATAATCTGCAGTTGTTTATATGCAGGGAGTAGGAGAGTATGTATAAAATAACATAACTCCATCCGAATGTACACATCTACACATTGTTGTGTTGGTTCATATTTTTTATTGTAAACATGGCAATAAATTGGGCGATGCCGCGGGCAGGTCTAGTATCTTTAGAATTACAATCATGGTTAAATTACTAATCAAATAATAATAAACAAAACACTTAACAAAAAAACAATACAAAGTAACTTTTATAATCTCAAAACGTTTAATGAAAAAGATTCTAGTTAGACTACTACACCTTTCCTAACCAAGAAAGTTATTTAAATCACAAAAGATACAAAGTGTCTCACAATGACAACCCTCAGTTCTCATTTAATGCTTTGCCGGTGCCTATCCACTGACAACTCAATTAAGAGCGTACTTGTTTGGACCAACTTATGCGAATCTAATGTTTTTCGATAGATTGGATTTGTATAGAGCGTTGGGTGTGCCTAATTTAAACCGATCGACAGTTCTGCGCACTTGAGTATTCTATTGGAAACCTGGGTTTTAGAAGTGAGAAATGGATTTGAAAGTTTTGTTTATCTTTACTGGATATTTTACTCCAAGACCGATGATACTGTTACCAAATACTGGATATTTTCTGCCTTTCTCTATCATTAGTGTTGTTTAACCGACTAAGCGATGAGTACGTTGCCATTGCTATGTAGGATACAGAGACTTTTTCTCTCTAGTCGACTGAGATTCATCACGCACGGTAAGCTCGAGTCAGTGTATTCCACCTGTCCTTCAAACAAGATGTTTGTCATCACCGTTATAGTAAGTTCATGTTTCTAAAGCACACATAAAATTCAAAAAAATACGGAAGTGCATGGTGTGGTTTGAACTCACAACCTTTGAATTAAATTCGAGTGCGATCCCACTTAGCATAAAATATTAAATCAAATATTTGTTTCTTATTGTATACAAGGTATATCAAATGCAGGAAATCCATTCCAGAAAATGGATATTGATAGCGGTGGCACACATTGTCAGTTAGTATAAACTACCAAATCGATTCCACGTCTGAGAATGACACCGCAAGGCTCCGCGCTTTGCGATCGCGATATTGGATAACTGGAAGTTTACTAGAAGTCTGGATCTAGATAGAATCTGAAAATTGGGTATTTGGAGGGGTTTAGGAGTCCTTAGCTTCGCAATCTCATCATCATCGTACTCGCTACCAGACGACAGTCGCTTCTTTTACCTGCCTTTGGAAATCATGTGATTTAACACACAAAATCTGAATCAATCAATAAATCAAATACCTACTTAAAACGGCGAATTGCACTTTATTTGCCCATTTTTAAAAGACATTATTTGACCTATATCTAAAAAAATGCTGTCCGTGTCACCTAATTACTCCATTTATAGCAATATACATCATACTTACTATTATAATAGGCAACAGCAAAATGCGTAAAACGGACATAAAAGTGTCGAAATGTTAGCATAATGCCCGCCGCGAACGCTTTATGGCACCCGGCGCGCATCATTTAACGCATCAACTTGTTTGCTCCAACCACTTTGCCCTTTATTTCGGGAGTTTTGAATACCGAGCTTGATTAAACAAAACTCATTACTATCTCTTGCAGTTAATATTGTGCGAAACGGCTTTACGGACTTTTAAGCTATAAACTATAAAATACTATTTCGAATGTCAATATTTACCATTATTATACAATTTTAAAATATTATATTCTTTCATCTTAACTCAATACAATCTATGCCTATTAGAACTCGATGATGTTCAATTAGGAGTATCGTTACACACTTTTCACCACAAATTTACCGACCAAATCACTAGTCAAGATCTTCATTTGGGTCACTTTTGGCCTCCACGGCCATCGCTCCCATGCGTGCATGTACATCCTAAAACGTCTTTTGTTGAAGAGATTTTAACAGACGTTAAAAAAGCGTTTAAATACAACAAACCCGCTTCACATCGCTTTTTTAACTGTAGAGCCTTAGAGCAAAATTGTGAGAACAGTTCAATTATTTATCCCAACTACTCCATTATCGGACTATCCCGATTCTACCTCTTCATCTTCCAGATATAGCAACAAGTAATAACAGACTCCTAGTTAGCAGCTCCAACTGAGTCAATTATTCTAGTCAACATTTAGCTTTTAGCGACACGGCGGACAATCGATCAAGCAGCTGGTTCCAAGCGGGATAGAATCCAAGGACCGGGAGACCATAAATACATAGCACTTTTCTCTCGAGTAACTTTACTGGAGAATATATTTAAATGTTAATTATCTGTGGTGAGTAATCTTTATGATACATTGCAGTGCAATAGGTAAATATAAAGCTGGACTTATTATGTAAAAGTGTGGATTTTGTCTACCTGTGATATTTTGATTATGATTAGTTATACATTTGTATAGCGTGTTTTTGTGCTGTGTTTTGGTGCACTAACATTTTAATTATGCCATTCCACTTGTGCCATTCAACTTATACCAACTCCAGCTATTTAACTATTGGTGAGGGTTTGCTTACAAGGCTAGCAAGTGGAAAGTATCCATTTATTATGATGTCAATATAAACAAATAAGCCTCCATCAGAAATTTAAAGATCTTATAAAATCTGCCGGCCCCAGGATCCCACACTAGAAGTAATATGATACACATCGGTATGTGGACACAAATAAAATCACTTAGCCCCGGAGTGGCGTCACGCAGCGCACATCTACCGCTCAGGGAGAACCGCAAATGAGAAGGCGATCGTGATTCTGCTCTGACAAATTTGCGTGCTGAGCCATAGCAATTTCAGTAAATAAATTATCAGTTACATTATCTATCTAACTCGATATAGTGATTTTAATAACATAATTCTTAAAGGTTTCTTTTTAAATATATAACGGGATTAGGTCAATCCTTCTGTGTACTAACCATGCAGGACCTATCAGGCCATCAGGACGAGGATTATGGCCACTCAGCAGTCATGTGCCCGGCGGACAAAATTAATTCGTTACCACGATAGATATTAAATATAAGTATCTAAAAATAACATTTACATTCAAATTTACTTTAATTTTAAAACATTCGTTAAAAATGAACTAATGTAACACTTTTTTGGCACACAGATTTATTCAGAGCATTAGCCGTGGCATTAGGCGAACTGGCTAGCATTCCGCTAAAAATACAGCAGGATTTTAACAAAACACTATCTCAAATTCAACGTAACTGACCCATTAAATAAACAAATCCGTTTTGTAACAGCGACATGTTTTGCAAATTCGTTCGCTATTTATTTGTCTCTTTCAACTACAAAGCTGAAGCTAAATTGAAAAAAGAATGACGTCATTTATCTGTAGGAAAACTAAAACAGCTAGTAATAAAAAACCCCGCACACAAAAGCCTCGTGCTTTTTACGCGAGATTTTCAATTGGGGACCAGCTAGAAAATTCCGGTAAAATAGGGCGTGAAATTGCACTGGAAAGGCAGTATTTGTTTATGTGAATGTCACCTACTGTAAAATTTAGGTGTAATGTTTTGCAGTTTTACCTGCTTTTGGCGTAAGCGACATTGTTGAGGTAAAATATCGCGGACGTTGTAGTTTTACTTGTGACACCTCATGCTGAGTCTTGTTATTAAATGCTGTTGTTTTCGAGTTTTAAAATTGATTGTTATTTGCTTTGGAACAAAATTACTTTTGTGCGGAATTTAAGGGACTTAAAATGCATGCTCATTTTTTGATTTACAAATGACTGAGCGTTTTTATTCCTGCTTCATGTTTTAAAACTACAGTTCATTCAAGCCGGTTCTTCTAAATATTGCAAAATAATGAACGAGCTGAATTTTTATATTAAGTTTTAACTAGTTATTTTAAAGGCTTATTCCTTAACCTAACAATTTGAATGGCTGCAAACTCAGAATTCCAATAGCTTATCATAAATCGAGAAGCTACGTTTATGCAACGTCTCCAACATGCGGATACACCTTGACAAATAGGTGTAGTTACTTCAGAACAAAGTGGGTTATATTTCGTTCCCACAGTGTAAACGTTTATTGAATAAGTAAGCAGTGGATTTTATAAAGTGCTTGTTGATGCGGCTGTTCCTAACTACAATAACAGTTTGCATTGTGTTTATGTTTGTGATTTGAAGTGGTAAGTGGAAGCAGAGAAGGATTTTGCTAAGGACTGGATATGGTCATATCGACGGTGGAAAGCGGAAATGTCGTAACTTCATTTTGACCTTTTTGAATTTTGCCATTATCTGACGTAGAAAAAAAAGCCGCGTCGAATGGTCTATGTCACGTTTTCCTACGATGATTTTTCAATCAGATACGACCATAGATTTTTCCTTGTTTTGGTACAGATCGTAAGAAATATTGTCGTAACTTGAGCAAAATCGGCTGTTTTTTTAAATAAAACAGATACGCCCTCACGTCAAGAACACAAAATAGTTACTACTTTGTTTATGAATCACTAAAACTGCTTCGAATAAGATACGACATTTCTGCCGCTCAACAATTTGACGGTGACCGAGATACGACAATTCTGCCCCTACTAATGCAGACATATGAAACAGTTAACACATTTTAAACAATCAATATTATGTCAATATCATACTTATACACCAAAAAAATAGAGCTATGTTTTGTCTGAAGAGATAAGTAACGAGCCTTATACAACGTTTTGACCGCGATTCAGTACATGCGTGAGTGCGAATGTAAGAAAGCAAATTTGTCGCTGCTTGTGAAAAAGTTTTCAAATGCAAGAAAAAATATAAGAGGATAATTAATATATCTCCAAGAGTTCTGGTAAGTATTGGAATAATAAATTAAATTATTTTTTGCATGTTTCGAGTCAATATGATTTTATTATAAAATTGTCAGGACAGTAAGCCGTTGTTAGTTAGTTATTTGAATATTGTAGAAAAGTACCTTTTGTATGCGCTGTGGTTGGAAAATAGTAACATTTAAAAACGTTTAATTTAATAAAATTATTTGTTCAGGGAGATATTGGTAAACAAATAACACCTGCAAAACACAATTTGTTTGCCTCTTCGTGCGTAATCGCGCGGTTTTGTAACTTTTTTACTTAAAATGAACAATAAGAAGAATAAGATTGTAAAGATAGGTACTTACATTATTAACAAAAAGCTTACGATTGTCCTTTATAAGTTTTTAATAGGTAGTTTTTTTGTATAGTCAATTAAAAAGTACATATTGGTACTTCTTAGCTAGTTAGTAACATACTTTTAATTTTCAGGTGGTGTTAGGGAGCAGCCCCAGCATCTAGAAGACCATAAGCGAACGCTCCCAGAGCTAGACATCTAGCTTTGAACGGTGAGTACTTACCAACATCTAGGTTTATGTAAATCATACATAACGTAAGGTAAATACATAGGTTTATTAACCTCCTTGGTAGACAACGTTGCCATCGTGCTGATGGTCCCGGTTTCGATTCCCGGCTGGAGCCCATATTATAAGAATGATGAGTTAGGATTTTGTTTCGTCTGGATTTTGCATAAAGTAATTGTTGGTCTCTGGCACATTGTGTGGTGCCTGCCATCTTAATATAGTATCACCCCATCTCCTGCCATGGCCGTGGGTGTCGTAAAAGGTGCCTAAAGGAACATCAAAAGATGAGCAGCAGCGACCTTGTGGGAGAGAGTATGAGTAGGATATCATCACACTGCAGTCGCCTATATCGTGGTACACTTAGTGGAACTATTTTCATTCAATGAGTTATTTATTATTCAACGTTTCTTTACTGTATTTTGTTTTGTCTGCATATCGATTTTAATTCTAATATAAATACAACTTGAAATTTTACCAAGATATCTGTTCAGTAATAATAATTACGCTAGAAATCTTTTCAGTAATAATAATAACGTTAGTAACCTGTTCAGTAATAATAATAGCGCTAGTGTTGAGAATTTTGAACATCTACGCCACATTATCTACCAATAAGTTTTATTTTCTATTTTCGCTGTATTCGCTACTGAACAAATAATGTGGTCACACTTTACACCCACTTGTGTTGTAAAAGGCAACTAAAGGAAAGCCAGATTGATGGGCGGGGGCGTCCTTCTGTGTATATACCTAATTATCTGTACAAGTAGGTGTTGTAAATGTAAATACACCTAAATAACAGTTTGACACATATTGCTAATAGTTATGTATTTATTCACAAACTATAAATGGAGATCTGTTTTGTATTTAACCACTCGTGTTACTTGATTTCAGATGGCAAAACGTCAACGATGGAAGGAAGAGAACATTTGAAGACAACATTTTTTTAATTTTGCTGTCAAAACATTCTTTAAAACACAATAAATTTTTTAGATTCAACATAAAGCTTTTAATTTTGATACATTCATCGCCTTTTCATAAGTTAAAACAAAATATAGATATAGTTTAATATAATGAACAAAGATACAACAAATTTGACACTCAAGAATTTATGTAATTTTAGTTGGCCATACATTCATCTCAGAGATACGACATTTCTGCTGCCTTAAATTGAAACATCAATTGTCGTAACTTCATCAAAATCAATGTTGCACTAACTTTACGGTAATTTGAGCAAAACTATTAAGTAGCTTTTAAAAAAGTTTAGATACATTCCAAGTTTCACCTTTCTATCTCTTATAATATAAAAGTTATGAATTTTCAAAAAGGTTTTTTGGCTCTACTGAAAACCTGGGTTTATAAGATACGACATTTCCGCTTTCTACCGTCGATATCTCAAATTCGTTATCGTAGATTTATTACGTGACATTATATAAACAAGGATTATCAGAGAAATCGTGAAATTTGAATGTACGTTTTCACAGAATTGAAAATGTTTTTTAAAAGCACAATTTATTTCTTCAAATAAGTTGATACACACTAAAAAGGAAAAACAATATAAATCCGTTTCAAATTCACATAATCGTTCATTAAAGCCGATTGAACGTGCAATAATAAATTATTATAATGCATAAAGACGGACAAAACAATTTGTATTAATATTCGCACATCATGTGGATTACAAACCACATTGCGACAATTTCCATAAACATAATAATGTAAGTATGGCAGTGCAGTGCCCTTTTATTTTAACAAAATCTTTAGTGATTGTTGCATCGAAGATAAGCGACATACTTATATAACAAAAAATCATTGGTAAATAAAATAATAAAGCTGAATTAAATAATGTTCATTCCGGTTTTATGTTCATCCTTTAACGACTTTGTGCTTTTAATTTTAATTAACTCTTACATATATAACAATACTTTACATTTATTTATTATGGAGTAAGATGTCTTTGTGAATGATTGCAGCCCGTCGCCGCATCATGCTGAGCAGACAAGGCGCCTCATCGGATTATTAAGATGTTAGTGCTTAAGGTGAGGACTTAAATCTATCACAGACGAGGTTAGCTCATAAGTGACTTTTTTTTTAAACTAATTATTAATTAATTTTTTAACTAGGTTATTTTTTTAACTAAATAAATTTTTCGTTAGTTACATTTTACAACAACGGAAGTTGCTCACGTATTTATAGCGGAATTAATAAACTCACGGCGATTCGACTTAACCAAGAGAAATTTGTAAAACTATCATGGTTTTTAACAATATTTTTAATTTATAAAACTGAAGCTTGTTTGTTTGTTTGATGCGCTGCGATTATAATGGCGAGTTGGCAAACATGTATTCTCAAAAGAACCAAACTAGGTTCTTTAAAGTATTTTAATATCGTTGCATTGCTAGATGGGTACTTCTTTAAACAACTACGCACTATTTGGTATCATATTAAAAAAAATGTATTACAATCATAAAGTTTTATTTTATACTCATGCAAGTACCATTTTCTTATATAAGTTTTCCCTAAACACATAGGTAATAGACGAATTGAGTGTATTTTAAATACATAATTGGTGACTATAAGTCTATTGACCTGGGAATGCAGTTTGAAAGTATGTCAACATTATGTGTACCTAATAAAAATATTAAGTTTCAAACTCAGTAAGCAACAACTTAAAGCTTAAAAATAAATTCTACTAGCATCGTGTAAACAGGACCTTCGCATCATTGTTGGTTGAGATATGCACCCGATAATCAGAATGACAAGGCGCAACGGCTCAATTTAAGCTCAGCCGATTTGTTATTTTGTTGTCGTGTGATGGTGAATATCAGCGAATATCTATACTTAGATTATAAAGCTGAAGAGTTTGTTTGAACGCGCTAATCTCAGAAATCGCTTGTCCGATTTGGTAAATTCTTGATTAATTGTCATGATGATTACGATGATAATGGATCAAAGATGATGGAATAAAAAAAACTTGAATCTCCTTCGTTCACTTGTTCACAAATAATTAAAAAAAACACTCATAGGCCCATTCTAGTACCAGTAAACTAACTATTATTATTAAATTAATAGATTATAATAAAAATCAATGCCACTTTTATTTGTCACTTAATAACTCAAGAATAGCTGGGCCGATTTTAGTTATTTTGGGATTTAATCGTAGTATAGTCGTAGTAGCCCAAGGAAGGTTTAAAACATGGAACTAAAGCGAACGAAGCCGCGGGCGGGTCAGCTAGTAGATTATAACGCAAACGAGCTAGGGCAACTGTTTTACCATTCGGCGCAAGAGTCAATTTGACATTTGACAGACAAACCCAGTGAAGCGAGGACGTCACGTCGATGCTCATAGAAAGGCAACCTTTACTACGCCTGAAGGAACACAACCACAGGAAATAACGATACTCTACCTAAGAAACTTCACTACAAAACTCACATACTACAAACGCTTTAAACTACGTCATCTACGCATAAAGCGTGGACTCTAGATCAGTATAGATAAGGCACATTTTCAGTTGAATTATGGTTATGGGTGATAGAGACTCGGGTCGCTCAAAACAAAACAAGTTGGACATGTCAATGCCCACGCCTTTACGGTAACCTGATACAAACAGTCAGATACCTTTAACACCATAGAGAGGTTTGCAAGCGGTTGATCGAGGACGTTGTGATGAGCTAAGCGATAAGCGGAGCGATAATTTTTTTGTGAAAAATTATTTCATGAACATACACTTAAAAAAACCGAAAATGTTAGCTTCTACCTTCAGGTTACTATTTTATCTTTTCTAAATTTAATTCCTATGTGAATGTTATATAAATACGTTTTATATGAAAATAGTTTATAGTGTTTATGCAGGCTGAATCATTATTTTACTTCCAAAACAGATAATAAAGAACTTCACACTCGACCATTTAAGTGCTTACGTGTTTAGCTGCACTTTATTCTTAGGACGACGTATCTACTTATGCCATCTTTATTTTAGCAAAATTTAACAACGATTAGTTTAAAGTTCTTAAGCCCTCTTTTATTAAAGTGTTAAATAAATAATGCCCTAGTGAAAATTCCACATAATATTCAAAAAAATTAAGTACCTGCAATTTTGCATTTCATTTCATTAGAGCAAGGTATTTTGAATGGCTTTTTAACATGCAGCTACGAACATTACGACAGTGCTTGTAGACTACGATACACTTTTATAGGGGAAATAAATTGGTAAGAAACCACAAGCTATTGATACCTTATTTAACAATGCACACAGCCTTACATGCTCATCCGCTCGTCCGTGTCTGAAATTGGATACTTTAATATCCGATTCATTGTTCTGTTACAAATTTGTCAGTGATCTTTATACTAAACTTTTTATAAATTTGAGATGGGTCCATAATCCCTGTGAGGCACTAAAGCACAAGGTAAATCTCCATCACTTATGACTCGAAGACCACACAGTTATTCCTTGATATTGAATAATTCCATAATACATTTCCATAATGATGAACTGCAGGGGAGTAATTTGATATAATCAATTCCTACGTCTCACGTTTCTGTATCATGTTGTGATTCTCTAAACGCAACAATACATACTGCGGTAATAATTTCAAAGTTTATTCATGGAATGTAATAAAATCTAGACCGCATTGCATACAAAATTCTAAAAATTTACCTTACCTAACTTGCAATATTGGCAATAACAAATTTTCCGCGTCGCTTTACTCTGTTGCTATTGTTTCTTTGAAAGTATAAAAGTGACTGGTTAAATTTATTTTCATATTTACGAGAACATGAAACCTTTTAGCATAATGCAGTATAGCATTTGCCTGATTTTTTGGGTAAATTATAGTTTATTTGCATAAATGGAAGCCTGTCTGTGAAGTTGAAGGTTTTGCTCATTATAATTATTAATATTTCTGTTGCTGTCACGCGAAAGAGCGCCTTGGGCGTGCAGTAATGCCTCACTTCGTCGATGGGTAGCGATCAGTAAGCTACCAAGATGATAATTTGGGATAATTTGCGCAATTCTGAATAATTTGATGTTAATGTGCATGTTGTTGAGAATATTATAAAGTTTTCAGAATCCTGCTTCCAATTTAATTTGGAAGCCCGCGAGCGCTACCCAAATAATCGCGTAATCGGTTATTTTGCGTGCAGATTTTGTTTAATGAGAACGAATTGTTTTCTTCGTTTTGACCTTTCTCAATACAAACCAGCTTGGGAAATATTCAACTTCGTGTTCCGTGATTTTAATTAAATACTAAATTATGCCTGTAGGGAAAATACATCACTTCTTGTATCATAAATAGGTCAGTTGCAATTCTGAGAAATCTTAAGCAATGAGAGCAAAATATTTCTAAAGATTTTATACAAAATCGATTGAGAAAATCATATTAAGTGACTTTCTACGTCATGTACCTTTCTTCATCAATAAAACAGTGTTATCATTATCTACCAGGCGTGCTTATATCACTGTAGTGCTTTATTCTACAACTGTTGCTAAACAACCTCCATAGAAATGTTTCTTATCAGTAACAGTTATCCAGGAAATGAAACAGCTTGTTTCAAGTAATTAATGATGATTGAAAATATCGGTTCTGTATTTAAATTGGAATGTGCCGTACGACACGCATAGGAGAAAGAGTTTCTGTTCACGTACTGATTCTGCCGAATTTTCGAGAGATTTTGTTGCGCTATCAATGCATTATAAGGTAAATTTTTACACAATTTGTTTACTTTTTCTTGGTTTTATTGCTATTGCGTTAGTCATAGGTTTGTAGCCCTTTTATACATACGTTAATTGATCGAAATAAGTAGGTATATTTACTGAATTTAATTATGTTCATACTTTTTTCGATTCATACGATTTTACCCATATTACCTACTTTCAACTAGAATGTGTATATTTTAAATCAGGTGGTGAGCTGATTCAAAATACTCAGTCTAGTCTATGGTCTGAAGTCTATGCGTTCAAGCAAAGTTCATCAGATAAAGAAAGCATTTGTTGCGTGTGAAACTAGAATTCCAATTCGCACGAATGTTTCGAGCATCAGTGCTTAACTTCATCACGCCGCGATAAATCATAGCTCTCAATGTTAAATTAAACTTTTAGCAGAATTATTTTATGTTTAGTCCTTCTCGTGTCTTATAATTTTCGATCATTGAACACTATAATTTATTGTTTAAAAATATCCTTATCCTAGACTAATTTTACTAGATGTAAATGTTCAAAGCTTTTCCGTTAAATAACAAGGACAAAAATTGTTTCAATTGAACCTGAATTCATCAAATTCACGTATGGCACAGCCTTAAGAAGATTTCGCAATGATGAGAGATTTTATTATATGCGTTTAATCAGCCTATAAAAATATTAGTGTCACGGGAAAGTAAAATTTCCCTTGACACTAATAGTAGTGCCAAGCAGTAGTGCTAAGCAGTAGTGCCAAGCAGTAGTGCCAAAGGAAATAAACGGTTTCTTCAGTATCACCGCGAATTATGACGCGCTTCATCTATTCATAGCATGTTTTTCACATTCCGTTTGAAACCTTAATACAAGATATAAAAGCTACAGTATTTAAAAGTTTGTTTCATTCATTGTAGCACTCCCTTTAGTTTTATTCCGCTGATCTTGGCCAGCGATGCCGGTAACTCTAAACAGCTCTTTTGTAATAAATCGCACAGAATGTTGCCTTACGACGGCAATAATACGAATCAGATTGAACGAGAGGTATACGGGCCTAGAGTAGTATAATTAATGTGTTAATGCTAAAACACTGGATGGGCGGTTGAGTTTAATCTTGATGCCGACTATAGGTATATAATATAATTATATCATCCAAGCTTAGTATAACTAAATTATTGTTTAGACCTTTCTTAATCCTAATCTTTCTTAATACCTACTGGTAGTTTTATTAATTATTCTAAAGTAATAGTAATTTACAAGACTTGACACTTGTTGAGTTCGAAAAGGTTTTTTTTTTTCATTCTATATTTAAACACTTTCTCCTGGAAATATGTTCTTAACGAGTGAATAAAATTATTTGGGTTAGAATTTAGGTTATAAATAGCAGTTAGTTTGTTTTCTAGTTTTGTAAACGAATAGATGCATAAATTTATGAACATCTAATATCTGTCGAACGGAGTTTAACAAATTACTCTGAGGCGTTGAGTTACTGAATGGAAGATGGTAACAAATAGTGTAGTAATTCCGAAGAGTTTTGAATAGAGTCCAATACTATTTCTGGACAGCGATCCCCCTTTATTTCGTTTTGTCGCGAGATCCACAGCGGTTTTGTTGTACGATGAGATGGCGATGATTTAAATTATTTGATCGTTGGGAAAATAATTTGACGTTTAAGTTTTTGTAAGATTTTCATTAAATCTTTCTTTGTCATACAATAATTTATATGTTTTGACTTATTGTTTTTAACCCCTATAATATTAATAGCCATTTTTACGGAGAAACAACTAAAACATCGGAATAAAGCCGGTGAACCCTTGAAGCGAAGAAATAAACCGGGTGGGTCAGCTCTAGTAATGTACAAAATACATTACCAATTGAATCAGCTCAGAACTCAAAAGTTTATTAAATTATTTTTATTGCAAATTCTTGGGAATATTATTTCAATATTTTCAATATGATATCAATTTATAGTCAAACCTTTTATAGAATGCAATTCAGTTCAATTTATTCTTTATAATCTTAAAAGGGTACAAGACATCACTAGAGAATCTACGCTAATAATATTGAACCTTACAATGTGAAGCCAGCGTTTTATCTTATCAAGTTATTTTGGAACAAGATGATATTCTGTCTAGACTGGAAATTTATGCGTACTTATTTAATTCAACTTTTTAAAGTATTATAAAAATAATAATAATGGGTATCTCATACAGCACGTTTCATTATGATGTGATGAAAAGTCTTTTAAGCCGACTTACATTTATCGCAAAGCAAAAATATTATCCAAACAGCATTCCTAGATTTATAGTATCGATAGCAACTTTATTACAAAAGCTACGCAAAAAGTTGATTTCGTACAAAAAAGCGAGACAGCGCTTTGCGTCCAGTTGCGATGCAGCGCATCTCAATAATGAATGCATTGTCTGTTCGTACGTACCCATCACAGTAGAGACTATTTTTGCTCAAACCTGTCTGTGTCTGTCATGTGAAAAGGAGCTATGGAGTAGTTATGTCTTTTTAAATCATAATTATCTCCATTATTACCAAGAAAGTTGGAATATGGTTAGAGAAAATGTTAAAGAATAGCTACAAAAGTCTTCTGGAAACATTAAACTCAACTTGATCCTGTACCAAATAGGATTGAATTGATAAATGTTTTTACAATAGGAATAAACAATATTTTGCATAAAACACCAAAGTTGTGATTTATTAATTCGACTAAGAAATTTGTAACTATGGCTGTTCGAATACATAGAAAATCAAAAAAGCTGCGTAAATCACGAACCAATATAGAAGTTAGAACGCATCACACAAATTCTAATTAGTAAACCGAGTAAATTCAGAACATATTTACTAAACTCATCGGAATAAGCTACTTAAAAGCTTTCAGTTTTATTTGAAAATTTCATGTTGTTCGCGAAATTATGAACAAGCTCTGATAGGATCATTGTGGATTTGGTTTTCTCTTTGTAGGAATATTTTACAATATTAGGGTGTAGCTAACCAATTTAGTTTAATACTAAAGCTTATTTTTCTACCAAATTCACCAATTTATCTTTGTCGACTGCTAAAACGAAATAGTGTCTCGAGAAATAGTTATTACGCTCATTATTTGGGTGGAATAGACCCGAACAACAGCTTAAGTGTTTTAGAAATGTGTTTTCACGAAGACTGTTTTTTGTTACAGAATATTAAAGAAAAAAATCTTATTCTATTTCAGAATTACCAAAAGGTAGATATAGGGTGGTTCTGTTTTATATTATAAAGGATTCTTGTATCACTTGACGGAATAACAATATTATGAGCTGGAAAAAGCATATAAAGTTTTTCTAGTTTAAATTATTACATAGGACATAATATTTTATCTATTTATTTTATTTATTATGTAGTGTGCCTATAGTGTTTTATATAAAGTAATAGTCTCCATAGTTTTGCATTGCACCCGAGTGGCGTCATGAATGAAGACACATTTGCCAACGACAGCGAAAACAGCCGAGTTATTTGATTTATACCGATTCTATCTTTGAGAACAGCTAGATTAGATACAAAGTTTAACTAATTATTATTTCAATATAAATTTGGCATACAATCTTACTATTTTTTTACAAAGCTTTTCTAAATTGGCACGTGTAAACTAAAATAAACCTCTCTGTCCAAAATTCTGTGATACAACACCAAAATATGATACAAAAGATGTGAAATTTTGACTCCATCCTTAATGACCATTATTATCTAATAAATGTAGGTTTCTACCTGCGTTTAATAGACAAAAGTTTAATAAAGTATTTATTCGTTTTCGGGTAAAACAATTACAAACAATCTATCCATCTACATACGAGTATAAATATACTCATAAACTTTCGCATGATATTAGTAAGAATTATTTTTAACTCAATAATGGTCTAACGGAGCTTACTCCCATGAGCTATGCTCAAAAGCACGGTCTATTGAAAACTTCCATCAGTGGTCATTATTTAGACGCTCAGTAATGAAGCAGTAGTCTTGTCTTTGGACAAGTCCACAACATCTTGGGCATCTGGTTATTTATTGAACGTTCCTTCTTCTATAATTCAATGGATATTCGGTTTTTCGGTAAGGTACTTGAGTGTAGTCTTGATATAATTTTAAATGAAGGTGGAATTAGTTTTTAAACACTTGTGCAATTTAAATCGCTTACCTACAAAAACTCAGCACTATCATTTATCAATAAATTGTATTGGACACTTCACACAATAGCTAATAAAAATTGCAATTACTTATATCTTTAGATAATCTATAACATTTTTTAACAACTTCATTTTATTCAATTTTACCAATAATCCACATTTATACACAAGTCATTAAAATTAATTAATTATTTAATTCATATACCTATATGATATTATTTAAAAAAATGCAAACAATGAGTAAGGAGTCACAAAAACGTGAGTTGACTTTCGCTCCGGTTCTTAACTGAGGGGCCGATCACTCACAGGCTTATTTCACTTACAAAGTTGCAGTAAATTATTTCGAATTCAACTTGAAATCACGAGAAATCATCCCGGATGAATTATGAGTATAATTGTTACTATAAAAAATCTTCCACGAAACAAACGAAATCGAATAAAAAGGCCGCTAGCTACTGCGCGCGGCAAGTAAGTTCTGCAAATTGGTGAATGACGTGACATGACGTCCTGCCAATATTTCATCCGGGATGATTTCTCGTGATTTCAAGTTGAATTTGGAATGACCAACAGAAAAAAATCACTATCTGTGCCGGAAATTTTATTAAAAAACGGATGGTTATTTATAAAATTTTGTGCTATTCTGTTTTTGAACTATAATAATGTAAAGTTTAATTCAAATCCATTTAGTAGTGTTTGCGTGAATGAGTAACAAACATAATATAGGTACAAAACTCTCATGAAATGTCAGTAGGAAAGATAATTCGATATTTTATTGTAATAAAAACTAACATGATACTGAACGTTTAATTCTGCAACAAAGTTGCAATGATCTATTAGCCATAACAAAAGCAAGGCAATGTTCAAGCAATTTGAAATCACGACAAATGATCTCAAGAATCGGCGACGTCGTCGTGATGTCGCGATCTTCCAATTTGTAGAATATCTGGAGTAGTTGGAATGGCCACCAACGAGTTTACTAGGGAAACACTGAAATACTATCCACAAACATAAGGGACGTATCAGGGACGTGAATGAACTGACTGCCACGACACATCAGCATTGACACACCAGCATTGACTGCCACTACAGGTCAAACAACTTCATAGGAAGTAAAACACTATCAAATAGGTACGATTCCCGTTGGCAGAGACTTATAATTTTATGATTTTAACCGAAACCTTCGCCATGGCGCTATATTGTGTTACCTAGGAGTATTTATGAATTATTCACCGATTAGGCGTCTATTGTTACAACAGGCCCAATGTAAGTTTTTATTTATTTCAGTTGCAAGCGGGATGTATCCACCAAAAACCACTTCACTAAATTTTTAATGTTACCTATCCGTTCTACTTGTTGATTCGTTTACCAATGCCACATCAAAAAGGTGGCTATTGCTTAGCCAGTAACTTTGTTTTCGGTCGAAGACCTACTTTGGCTAATATCCCTCTCCACTCCATAACTGTTTGAGCCCAAACGGGGCTCAAAACATACCATGCCGGTAAAATAGTCCAGAAGTGTCTGAGCCTTATAACGTCCCGGATACGGCCCTGGTTGGTGTGGACAGACATTTAATGTGCGGTCTGCATCGTTCGCATACCTAACGTTGGGGGGACTGTTTTTGCAAAAAATGATTGTCAATGATCCTTAGAAACCTACATCATCGCTTTGTGTTGGTGGTCGCTGTAAAAATAACTCTGTTTATGCGAGGATTCGCATATTTGAAGATGTATTTGTTAAAAGTTAGATATAGATTACTTATCCAAATCCTTTATTCAATACATCATAAATGAGGCTTTGTTTGCACAATCATTCTAACAACTACGCGTAATTGGCAAAAGTTTATTATGATCATAACTGTTGTATCATCAAAAACATTTGAGAGTCACAAATCAAAATAAAAGTAACCTCATAAATATCCTTTAGTTTATATGGTTTGTATTTTCCCTTGAGGTTATTTATTTAAGAGTGCGGTGCAAATTTAAAAGATACCTACAAAATAGCTATAGATATAGGTCTATTCTATGAAATTGAAATCAAAGCTTTGTATAAAAACCGAGAACATGACTCAAACCCATTGTAGAAAACATCAAAGGACTGGGAAAGGCAAACATAAGGAGCATAAATACATCATCAATATCATATACAAAACGCACTGCTCACGATCTCGCAATTTGAACGCATAGTTCTCATAACTGCAAACTGTCCTACCCGGGTGGTCGAGTAATAACTAGCCCTTACGTAAAGGAATAAAGGGCCGGTTTTTTAAACCAGTGAACCGACGAGATCTATCGATTTAGCGGCAAAAATATAGAATTATGTTATGGTATAATGCTAGATGTTGAAAAAAACAAGACAGTATAAAAATTAATGTTTTTTTACTATTTGTAGATCCGAGAACAGACGGAGACAGGTGGAGATAGTCTTACATACAGATGGTCTAGTCTAGAACAATACATACACTTACCTACGCATAGTTATTTAACTTTTATTGAGCAGCTCGTAAATTGCAAAGCATAACGTATAATTTCTGCTTATTTATTTATTAATTTGTTTGATTTTCCAAATAGACATAAAAAAACAATAAAGCAACAATTTGAGAGAACGCACCCTAATGCCGGCGTTCTATAAAGAATGCAAAAACTGAATAGCTGGGATCGAGGGCAAATAACAACAAAAACTAGAAATTCCCATGCAACATTATACCACCAACGTAAAAATACTCTGAATTACGTAATGCCCTATACAAACAGATGGAATCGTAATTGTTATTGAAGTTATAAACGGTTGGAGTCAGGTAGATTGGCGGTGAAAATATAAAGGTTTGGTTTGTAAACAAAGGATGGTAGTTGTAAAGTTTGCTATAATAAAAATGAGTTATCTTGATTATGCATTCCTGAATGTCCCTTGTTATGCTAATTAAATAAGAAATGAAAAGATATTAATTAAACCTTTTACAAAAAAACTGTGCTGTAGTAATCATATAAACTAGTCTGTAAAGGATGTCATCTTTGGTAGCTCTTTCAAGCTTCTTAATAGATTTTAATGAATCTTTTAAAATATCGCTTATGTATTATATCAGACTTTTTGCCGAGGGAGTATGCATTACAACCAGGGTGAAAAGCTAAAAGTAACTCATTATTATTAAAAAAATACGTAATTCGAAGATCAAAGAGCAAAATTATAGCAGAGCGTGGTTTCGATCCACGGACCTCTGGGTTATGGGCCCAGCACGCTTCCACTGCGCCACTCTGCTCTGTATTTAATTGCTGAAAATAGGCCATCTGTTTCTATTACTTTATACGTTATATTTATTGCAGTAAAAAAAAAAACCAGCCGTCCGTCCTGATTCTTTGCTCGCGTTATAAAATTTTTCCAGCAGTGTATCGTAGCCTAGTTCCAGGTTGTTAACTAACTCCATACAACATTTTATTATAAATTAATCAAAGATCCAAAATTAAGAAAACAGTTCTAAATAGTACTCTTACCTTATAAAGCAAGTTACAAGGATCCATTGTTACCCACTAATTGAATTTACAGACAATGACCACAAAACAGGAAACCCTGACCGATACAAAAGCGGCAACACCGTCTCATTTCGATTTGAAATTGATTCTAGACCATCGGCAACCCAATTAAAGGGCCACCGACTTATTTGTAACTGCGGATAAATTTGGAACTAAAATTTCTTCATTATAACTACTATCTTTACTGAGTAGAAGCCGCTCACTAGCGCCAATGATAATGTCTAGATAATTTTGTGATGCGAGCCATCACAAAACCAGTAGACTGTAACTTTCAGTTATTATTTTGAACATCTGTCAATTTCACGGTACGACGCTCAGAGAAGAAATACTAAGTACCTTTTGTAGAAAGCTTTGTTCAAGACTGGCTAAGCGGAAGAAAATAATTATGTCGATGATTCAAAGACAAGCATTCAATGAAATATTGGATTCAATTACAAGGGCAGTGAGGGTTTAACCGACTGGAAAGATGTTGATGATCTTTAAAATTTTAGATGATAGATGATTTCTTTGGGAGAACACAAATGTTTTGGTTTGAATTAGATACACATTGACGAACATCACATAAAATATAATATTAGATTAAATGTATTATGTTTTCACCTTTTAGAATTTCACCGTAGAATAACAGCGAATTTAAACTTTCGCTGTTATTCTACGTCTATTTTTGAACCAAAATAATGAGTTAATAAACTATAACGATATGGCATTGATTTTCATTATTAAAAAAATATAAAATTATAGATACTGTTTATCAAAAAATAGTTATATTAAAAGGCTCCATTGGTAATAAAATATTTTTAATAAAAAAATATGACGATTCTACTCATTTTTATTAAGTGCACAAATTATGCAAAATAAATATTACTATATTAAATGTTTGTGTTTAAAGAACATTTTTATGACCATAATTTCCTTGTTAACCAGGACATCCAAGTCTTATTAAGTCATCAAATGTATACCACACGAGCGCAAAAACGTAAATTGTTCTGGAGATGGTTTTGAAAGCAATTTGTTTTAAAACAACGCACTTGAAATTATTGCGAATGCCCTACAAGAGGTCGGTATTTGCAAAAACTCATGAGAAATTATGTTTTAAAGCTGTGGTAGGTAAGGTAGGTTTTACCTGAATTTTTCTGTGAAATGTGTACCTACATAATTGAAATAATGTTAAAAACTTTAAACATAATTGTACACAAAAATAAGTATTTAAGATTTTATTAACTCTTTTAATATGAATTTGATCTATGTACCATCAATTAAGTGAAATTAATTTAAATAAATGTAACTCTCTAACACAGGTATATTCATACTCAAAATAGAGTATCCAACCACATAATTGTATATTAAGTTCAAGATTTTTTTAAATATTGCATACATTTATCAAAGTCCTCCTTATATTATTACCTTAAGAAAAGTTGATATTTAACAAATTAATAAAGAAAGAACCTTTAAAATACCGTAAAGACCCGATTTAAAACAGGATGGTCTAATAAGTATAAGCCAACCGGACAAACGTAATCGTCCTAATTATGATAACTGTTCGGACAAACTCCTAGCCTATGTATGTTCTCATTAGAGCCTTCTGTGAGAAAAAACGTGTTGTAGCAGTTTACTATTCTTTAGTTTAGGATATAGATCTAATATACTTATATAATTATACAAATTTGCTATGCATTTACGAGTGGAATAAAATATTATGGATTAAACATTCTAAGCAAACCTAATTAAACAGGCTTGCTTGAATGCGTTGAAAAATCAATGAAATGAAAAATTAATGGAAATTTCAATATTTGTTATTTTAAATTTCAATTAGATTACCTTAGGTATAAACATTTTAGTATAAATGTTATAATCAAAATTATAATGCCTTAATGCTTTAACCACAAAGGTTTATATAAATTAAAATTAAATTACCTTGGACATGTAAAAAGAATTAAAAAAGAACTAAACGGCTTAAACGAAATCCCTTGACTCAAACACAAAGTCATTCAGAAAACTAATTAAATTCTTTGTGACAATTGAAAGTGCACCACACAAAGCCAGTTTTTCCCAAGAACCTATTAAAGTGGGGCCATAAATTTGCGGATTAAACCGAACCTATCTGGGCTACAATCTAGCGTTCTCCAGACGTCGATAATTGTACAGATAACCGATATTGTTAGATGTCCACTGAAAAGGTCTTGGAAAGTTTAGATAGCCTCAATTTGGTATCTTGAAGCCGTTGGAAATGGGACAAGTTTTTACAGCTGATGTTGGAAATTGGTAACGTTCCAGTCGAGTTATGGAGCTAAAATAAAAGAGAAAAATGCCTATCACTAAATGTTTACGTTTATATCATCATAATTATTTTCCGTAGAAAGACCCGTGTTGGCTAAGTTGAAGAACATTCGACTTTCATTCCGAAGTTCGTGGGTTCACCCCTCTTTTTTCGTCTTGAAAAATTATGTGTGCTTTAAAAACACGAGCTCTAACAGTGATGGCAAACATCGTAAGGAAACCGGAGTGTTCTGAGAATTTTTAAATACACGGCGCTGCTGCCCGTGCTCTGGTCACATAAGGTTCTGGTATATATAAATACCATAGGTAGATAAAAAAAAAAGATATTTGTGAACTAATGCGAAAAGACTGAGTTTATTCTAAGACAGCACCAGGTTACATTATGTAAAATAATAATCATAAAACAGATAAAAAGTTCACATCATATTCAAATTTCCTTAGAAACTAAAGCTTCCTACTTGAGTAACTATTATTATGGTTTAACCATTTTCGCACCGGAATTGCATACGGTTTGTGTGTTTTGTAAAATAATATCACAAATGCGATTTGCGTCTATAGCTTAAGGTGAGGAGAAATATGGAATGGGCTAGGTATACACGCAACTTTGTTGATTGTCCCTTAGTAAATATAATTCTTTCTTATGTATTCCTTCCCATAAAGATAAGGTAACATTGTTTTAAAGTTGGCATGTGAGCTAGACATGTGAAGTACCTAAGTGTTTGATATTCAGGCAATTAAAAAAATGGAATTAGTATTCTATTATAATAGAGATAATGATAAGTATACCAGAGTATAAAAAAAAGTAAAATATTGTTGAAATAAGTAATTTGTGTTCTAAACATTTTCAGCAATATTACTTATTATCTATAAAACAAAATAATTATAATCAGTTTTACAACATTCAATATTTTTAAATAGTTTTAAACAACTCAACAACATCTTCCGTAACATTTCGCAGCAATGTCACCATTATAGATTATTACACTACACCGACATTTTGTATATTGGCTTATGTAAAGCTTTAAAATCAGAATAAGAAAGCAATGAACATAAATGTTTAAACAACCTCCAGACAAAAAAATACAAAATATAGTCAACTACGCGCATAATGCTATCCTCAAACAAGCTGAATGCATTCGCGAATTCGATTGCCGTTTATAAATTGCTTGTAATCTTATACCCAAACAGAAAACCGAATAAGCAATATCAAATTACTGAAGAGGTTATAAAGAACAGTCTTTTTTGTACGTGTTGTCATAAATTTGAGATCAAGCAAACAAAATAAGACAGGCCAGCCTATACATCGATATGAGATCGGTTTTATTTAGATCGTAAATCAACTTTTTGTTCAGTAAACAATTTAATTTTTATAGAAGCTCTTAATGAACGTTCTAAAAATACAATGTTTATGATTTTAATTTTTGTATGGAAGTCAATTACGAACATTAGTTTCACTAATTACGATTTTACAACAGCAATTTGGTTTTATGAGTATTGGAACATTTTCTATTGGAGAGCTAAAACGCCGGTGTGGCATAAAGAAATTATTACGGTATCCTACAATTTTACGTAATAAAAGGTTGCTGGCAAAAATTAGGCTGTAATTTCAATGATTATGGAGAAGTATATTATGTTTTATTTACGCAGTAAAAGTAAATGGAAATTAACTGGTCGGTTCAATAGAATTTTTAATTGACTTCTAAGCTAATTATTGTCGAGGAGTCTTGGACTTGAAAACATTTTATCATGCATATTGTTTATTCTAGATGTGACCGACTACGCTGTTTAGTAAGGTAATATTTATACAGATAATATATTTTAAATCCCTCAAAATAATTAAATTTCCAGTTGCTAAATTTCTCTTAGATCTTACAAAAATTTAAAACTTAGGAGTTGTTTTTATTTTAAAGGTTTCATCGAAGCCTTTGAGTTCGTTTTAAAACTTTTTTCAAATAAAGAAGTAATTGACTCAAAGAAATCTCCAGTCGTTTCTCACAATCGCCTATAAATAAACACTGAAAGTGACATTCAAGCGACATCTATCCGAACCACCGAATTACAATTACATTCTGATACAACCGACCCATTCACAGATTCCGTCAAAGTCACAAATAAAGTACTTATTACGTTTAACTGACTCTCTGAATATTCAAAAGAAAAAACCCGGGAATCTTTGAATAAGGGAGACGTGGGCGTCCTGACAATGAAACACGTCACTGGCTGCCCTTTGAAATGTCAACCACTTGAAGGAACCAGGGCAATTACATTGAAAACCCGCGAGCTATCTTTAAAAATAATAGTGAGGATTCGTTTGACATAAGGAGCTTATTAGCACGAGTCTTTAGATGTTCTTCAACCTCATGTTTGAGTTTTTGGTGAGAAGAATTAGTAAAAGTAAAGGAAATTAGCTTACAGACTTGTTTGATAGATGAGTTACTTAAAACCCGCAGTCAAATTTAATTTCAGTTCTTGTGTTGCATTCAAGTAAATACTGAAATAGATTGTATTATTTTTATTCAATTTACAACTACTTAATACTAAAAACCAATTTCAAACTACTAACTATTCCGTGAGAAGACTTTTTTGTAAGTATAGATTTTAGAGCGATAGGTTTGGGTACGAAATAAATAAAACCTTTACACAGCAGTTTTACAAAAAAAATAAAAATAAAAGTTTTATAAAATCTAGATGCCGATAGTTACGATAGTTCACAAATCCAAATTAAAAAAATTTGCATCTATAAAATTCCCTATTTAATTTTATGTTGCGCAGTCGTTTAATATTTCTTCATAAAATCAATCTATATTAAAGGTAAACAAACATTATTCACACGCTTTCTAAGCTGCGTTTACCCATAATTATCAGCAATAGTTCAGAATCTGAGCCGGTAATGACGGCAAAACATCTAATTCACCGACATTGCTTCTGTTTTATACATCTATCAGACGATGAGCAGTTTAGACAAGTTTTAAGCCGTTATCTTCTCAAATGACTATACAATCTAAATTATTGGATAAGCTAGATAATAAGTGGTTTTAGATGAAGGATTATTAGACCCAATCTATAAATTACCTTACAATATCAATTATTACAGTTTTTGTACATAAAATTTTGTGCTTTAATTAAATTATAATAATTATTATTATTAGTTACCCATTCCCAGTAGTAATTTAATAATAAACTAATCGATTTCTAGTGAATTAGCAGTATTGTTTAAATTAATAAAATAAAGAGCTAAGACATATTTCATGAAATACACGTAAACACCCAATGATAAAACCATCGCCCCTCTACTTTACAAACAGTAACTTTATCCACGCAAGTATGGCCTCCTGTTGTCTACGTGTGCCTAGCCTTAATCATCAGTGATGGACGTGAAGCCAGAGAATGGTTGGCCATTGCCCATTGCCCATTGGTTCAAAGAGTAGGAGGCAGAATACTGCTGTAAAGCCATTATGGTCTCAAATTACCCGTCCGCCTAAACGGCTTGTGTGACTAATCGACTTAGAGGTGCTGTTATGTCTTAATTAAATTATTTCTGTAGCTAGTCGATTTTTTGTGGTTTTGGATGTCTAGGAAGCTATGTTTACTGTGATTATTCGGATAAATTAAAAGAATTATCGAGCGAGATTTAAAATAGTACCACCAATTTCTTCCAGCGGGTGGCGTCAAACCGATTAATGAAATGATATTCCAGAGTATGGACAGCAAGTTCTGAACGACAATCAACAAACAAACTAAGCCGAAATTTAGTTGATGTGAAAAATAAGTACCTAGGCTTTTGGTCTGCGTTTGATCTGAAAAATATACCCAGAAAATAACATTCAACCGATTATTACTGACAAACTGACATACCTACGCAACATTTTCTGTGTGTACCATTAAGCTCCGGTTAATCCTATAATTCCGTGGTCATTCTGCCGCGGTCGAAAATTTTACTACGTTACAATTTTTGTACAATAGAGCCATTTCTGAGGCGAATGGGAGATTGAATGCGTTAATTAAGACAGTTTATACGTGTTATATAAAACAAAACTTTTGGAAGGATAATTAGTACAAAACAAAAGTTATAATTTATAATTATGGTGCAGTAAAATTTTATTATACTATTAAAAAAAATCAAAGGAAAGTTAATTAAAAAATCATGCACCACATTAATAAGGACGGTTTTGTCTAGTAGTACAAAATATAATGTATTGTGACAATTTTTCATAAACTTTAAATTGTATTAAATTTAAGATTGTTTTCAAGAAAACATAACTAAAGAAATGCAATGAATACGAAAATAATCAATAACATATTTTTTTTCTAAGTTTAAGTTAAACTTTAAAACATATCGCTTAAATTTAATGTTAAACTTTAAGCGATATGTTTGTATATATTCTGAAATCTGAGGCATAATAAAAAATATTGCAACGTTACAATAAATTAATGTTATATTATTTAATATAAACATTCGTTCTCCTCATCAAAACTCGTCTTGGTGGTAACAAACAACATAATACTTGGGGTTGTTACTCATGAATGCGTTTTGCTTGCTCAAGCACGTGAATACTTGAGGGAAATTAGGGTTCAACCGTAAAATTTACGACATGTCCCGGGAAAAGCCTTGTCTCTACCCAAGATCTCTTTTTATAATTTATTTGGTTTGTTACGACCGTCTTGCTACCATGAAAACGCGAATGCACATTGAAAAATTTACTTAGAAACACGATGTTTAATTTTTCCCCTATTTTGCCAGAATACTTGGAAATTCATAGTTATGTTTAGCTCGGTTCTGTTTGGATGTTTTGGAGTAAGTTACAACTCATTGTCATGATTAAAGAATGAAAACCGGTTGTTTTCAGTTTCATAATGAAGCTGGATCGATGTTCATTCATTATTACCATCCGGATGAATCCCGTGTGCTTTGTTCTTGATAGCAATAGCTCTATTTTTACGCTCACTGGTTTGAACCACTCGCGAGTTGCAAATTAATAGACTTTTTAATATACATAATCACCACTATTTACGTTCTCACTGCTGGGACACAGATAGTTTTTTGACGAAAAAGATTAGGCCTTAGTTCACCACGCTGGCCACGAGTGGATTAATTTGTTTATCTGAATAAATTAAGTTTTATTTATCGTACCTATTGTAACATTTAGAATAAACATTTTTAATCTTTTCATCTTATTTTTTAACTAAATATAATTTAGTAATATAAGTTTAATCGTGATTGAAGTCAAAAGTGACAAAAGTGTTGTAATAAAACGCCAGAGGAATGGCATGTGGTCACGTCGAATTGCTCTGATGGGCTCTCTGCTCACTCTGTGTAAAATTTATGGAAATAGCATTTCCGTATTACGCCCGATATGAGGGGCGAAGGCACCTTACTCGGGACGGAAAATTGTCTGAGAAAAAACGATGACTGTTTTCTTACAAAGGGATCGTGATTATCAGATTTTGTGGGGACGTTGAAGATAGTATTTGCATTTGATTATGTTAAAAAACTTTGAAAATAAGGGGAAGTAAGAAATACAGATTTTTGTAATGTAAAGGAGCGTCATCATGAAATTACTTATTTTTTACTTAGGCGGAACTCGAACCTCCTCAAAAATGTTTCTGATATGATTATAATAATATGATAAAAGTATGTTTGGGATAGTTATTATTACCATTGGAAACACACACTAGCTGAAGACTTAAGTCTTGATTCAATGATGTAGTTATACGATAATAGGTAGGTACATTGCGTAGTTTCCCGTCCAAACTGTATTAGACTCGAGGTTACAAAGTACGAAAAACATTCCAATTATGTAGGTCTCCACCTTATTGATATATTGCGTACTTTTAATAAGGATTAAAATCTGAGATAACGTTATATTTCTATACAAATCGAAATTTTATTTTAATTGAATGTAACCTTTTCGGTGAAGCGCTTATTAATGTAAACGGTTGTACCAATGGAATGCATATGAGTTTGCAATTACAATAAAGTTTAATTGTCAAGTTTAAGCCAGAACAGAATGACAATAATAAAGGTGGGTCGCAGATACCTATCAAGCTATATTAAAGAAAAAGACTATGCGAGAAATAGTCAGCATACTGGATGATAATTCGAGAGCTGGCACAAATTTAGGTAGATACGAGTATAAGAGGCAGGAGCTGTGTTAGCTAAGTGGGAGCACACTCGTGGTTCAAACCCCGCCGCGCACCTCTGGATTTAATAAATAAAATATACTGTTAACTAGTTTTTATTCTACTAAAAGGGCTGATTTTTCAATCGTCAGATAAATGCTAACTGTTGAATAAATTTGACATATTGTATGGAAAATGTCAAATTTATTCAACAGTTAGCCTTTATCTGATGATTGAAAAATCAGCCAAAATGTCAAATTTATTCAACAGTTAGCCTTTATCTGATGATTGAAAAATCAGCCCTAAGGGGTGTTATTCCTAGGCTTAAATTTGCTAGTGTGTTACGTGCGTGGTTATGACATAGAATATTGATAGACATTGCTACACCAGTTCATTGCTGCATGGCCTTACATAAATGTTCGTAGTTAAAACTTAAGTTAGTAATAACTTTGAATTATGGTTAGTTTAAGTAAACTTAAGGTTAGCGTTTTATGTTTACTTACTTCACTACGCCCTTATATTAATACTTTACGTTTTAAGTTTTAGTTAGTATTTATAATGTAGTTAAAACTTATCACATTATTTATGTCTTAAGATACCTGCGAGTAGATGATGTGTAAAAAGTTTACCAGCTAAATTTATTAGTATTTTATATTCACGACAATATTGTAGAATTTCTAGATGCTTTTTATTTTATTTTAAACATTCCATCCTAAATCATAATTTTCAGTTTATATAAATAAGAAAATATTTTTCCCTAAAATCTTTAATATCAGTTAAAATTGAAGCAACTTTGAATTGCGCGGCTGTTTTCTCAAAACAGTATAAAAGACTCCGTTCTCATTAGCAACAAAAATAAAAAATTAACCCTTAGAGCGGCGCTGCAATCTCTTTAAAGTTATAACAGGATCATAAACAAAAGTCCTTGGGGTTAAGTTAAGACGATAGTAATAAAAGGGAAACTTCATTAAAGTTTGCCAAAGATACCGACCAAGTAATTTTGAATTCGCTGCGAGCCACCGGCCAGAGCTTTAATTTGTCTAAAATTCCTGGGTTATTTTATGATAAACAAGCTCTGCGGTCAGCTTTGCCTGTATTCTGTGTTCTTCCGGATTGTTTTATCGGGATTTAACTTGATTCTGGTGAGATTATCAACTGTTACCTCGACAATTCGCACAGCAACATTCAACCCGAATAAACCGAGTAAGTCGAAACTTGTGTTACGTGTATTTAATATTCTTTGTTTAATGGAATATACAATACTATACACATACATAGATATTTTTATTATACATAGAAAACACCTAGAACATGGAATACATTTTTTTGTCTCAAAAAAAAAACATACCTCTCTACTCTTGCAATAAATGGCTTTTTAAAATTATTTTTTCCAAGCAACTTTTGAATGGAAAGTGAGCAAAGACAATAATAATATGCCGCTATTCATTGAATAGGCATAAAATATTTTATTTATTATTATTATTTTATTTATTATTTACATACAGAATAAAACAGTAAAAATACCAAAGCGCTATCTATATCCATGACATACTATAACTTTTCTAGCTAAGTCCATGAATTTCGGCAAAGTGTTGTGGAATACATCTATGTACGTACCTCGTTCTCGGACAAAGTGTTGTAATATACTTTATTGTCAATCTGTATATTAATTATGTAACTGATTGATAATAAGTTTAAAGAAAGACAATAAGTTTGGTTTTCTTATTTTTAAGCCACATTTTGTTTTTATTAACCAAACGAACAGTTAGAACAAGACTGGAACTATCAAAACTTCTAGTCCCGTCGATGAGGTCACGTCGTTCCTTCGATTAGAACTTTGTTGCTCATTGTGGCGTTAGTTCAGCGGGAATCAACCGGGATGTTGATAACTTTTTGATCCTTTCAGCGGAGAAACGAACATCCATTAATGTTCGTCTTTCTCTCGCAAGAATTTCACTGTTCGATAATTGAATACCCGGCAGAGTACGTGTCGGAATACTAGGTATAGGTAATAAATAATAAAATCACTAAATTTTTTTGAAAATGTATGAAAAACAAGATAGCGGTCATCTGTAACATAGTTTACAACATAGAACATTTAAAACGTTTCCAAGCATTGAAACTATCGCATTTATAAAGATTCGTTGGTGTTCCATTACCTTCTAAATTCCAACAAAACTGTAATTTGAAAATATTAACACAATTTGAAACACAAGCAAGCCAAGAAATCTCATTTAAAATACCTTATCGCTGCACAAATGCAAAAACCCCGCAAAACTCATTTCATGAAAGAATAATGTCATAAAAATTGTTAAATAACGAGAGCTGGCTGTGTTCCTCCTTCTTATAACTGTGGCATCTTTTCTGTTGCCTGCGGTTTTCTTTAACATTACGGATTCAATAGAGACTACAAGCACATTTTTAAATACACAATGATATTATTTTTTAAATTTTATGTCGTACTCTTTACAGTCATGAACAACTGGGCATAGGTCTCTTAATACCTTTTATTTTATTAACTGTTCGCGCCCGTGACGTATATACAGGGCGGTGTAGAGACTGCAATTTGTTCCCCCGAGGCTATGTTATAATATTGTTATATAATTTAATTATAATTACCTACCCTGACTAGTGCTTAATACTGTGCCCATGACGCAGGTTCGTATCTACCAAACACTCACCACACAGTACCGTAGCTACAGTACGGTCTGGCGAGCTTGGGCATTGAATGTGTTAAACTCCCACTACCGAGCATGTGTCCTTATAAAACCTTTTGGGATTTAAATTACTCAAATTAATATGATTCAAAACAAAAATAAATGTAAACTTGCATACCGATAAACTGTACCAAGACGGAACAAAGAAAAAAATGCAACAAAAGAAAAAATAAACGATAGGATCCATTACGATGATGACAGATTCGTTATGAAAACTGTGGAGTTTCCAAATATGAAAACATTAAATATTTTTTATAAATAACTCAATTATTTCTGATCAAGATACTTTTCCTGTGCGTTTTTTTTAGCAATGATAATAATAAAAACCCTTTATCCTTTCGGTATGCCTTGTCACGGTGGCCTTAGTAACTTCCCATCTTCCTAATGCATCGTTATACCATACGAGTAACAAAAAATATATAAGATAAACTTGAAAAGCCATACTAGCCTTCGGGTGATATTTACTTTAAGAAGTTCGTTAAAAAATCTCTAGTGTTTTTTATGTCTTGGTAAAATCAACGATGAATCAGGCTGCCTTATTTTTCCTAGGTTTTAACATAAGAAGGTTTCTTACCTGTGCAATGCATTGTACTATGTAACAAAGTTCCCTAAAAAGACCGACATATTTTCTGAAAATCAGATATCGTTCGTTCGGACATCCTCAATAACTCGACCTTATTGGACTTTCCGATGTACTGATAGCAACAAAAGCTGCATTACACTTGCTGAATAAGAATTGAATAAGTAATTTATTATAGTCTTATATAGTCACATTCTAAATATACATTTTGGTAATTACTATAGTACTTATTTAAGGTCAGGAGTGACCAGTGTTTTTTTTTTTTTACCTTAGACTGTATTTTCCTGGGCAAAAGGCCTCCCATAACTCTGTCCAACAGACCCTGTCCATAGCAGTTGGAAGACTGGTGGTCTTCCCAAAATAATTTTAATAAATCCTTCATCTTTTAATAAATATAGACGCCAAACCACGGGTTGTAACGCCAAAAGGAACATCCTCAAACTAATTTGCACTTACTAACTGTACCCAAAACTTTGACCTTCCAAACCGAATGCTTGTTTTTACGATGCTATAAACCTTTCAGTGTAGTTGACAATGCTTCAACTGTGATGTCGACCTATAAAACGACACCGGTTGTCAACAATAAACTAGGTGGTTTGTGAAGAACTCTACAAATAAGGGTATGTTATTCAATTTTCACCTTTGTGATTACACCTTTACTTTTTATGGACTACTTGTTTTTTTCTTCAACTACAATAATGACAATGGATCACAAAACGTTATAATGAATAATTAACATTTATTCAGATAAAATTTGATTATCAAATTCAAAATTTTGCAACAAGTATGGTAAGTTGTGGTTTAATCTTAACATAACAATGTAAATGTTTTAGCAAGAAATGAATAATCACCTTATTCCTTCTTTTCTCACTCTATTACACGTCTAAACAAAACCTTTCAAGTAAAAAATATCCATGTAAACTCTTAACCAAAATTCTTAATCCATGAAGACAAAATCGCAGTACCTACCATTTCAAGCAATAAAGGCATAGTATAGTCTATGACACAGTATAGTACACAGGTTTTGTAAGCCACTCGTACACTATCGCTAATGCTCCAAGTATATTATTGAAGAGACGTTTTACTTACAAGTCCAAATCAAAACCATTTAAGTAAACTCTAAAGCAGAACTCTAAAGCAGAACTCTAAATCCATGAAGACAAAATCGCAGTAATGTTTCGCAGACAAATAAAGGCATAGTATACTCTATGCAGTATACCACACAGGTAGTTTTGTAAGCCACTCGTACACTGTCGCTAATGCTCCAAGTTGTTCCGAGAGTTAGTTACTCCCATCTCTTACAAGTTCTAATTAGCCTCTTGTTTCTGTGCGGAGTTAGTATTTGTTGTGACTATGGGTTTAAAGGGTAATCCTAAGAAGAATAACGGGTTAATTTTTATAGAAATAATTTTTTATTTTATAGGGATTGAAATCTGTTCCAGAGGTTTTTGTAAATCATTAATATTTTTGCTACCACTTTTACCTATTTTTTAAGTAATTGAATATTTCCGGTGTATTCATACAGTAATTCAGTTCCTACTTAAATATTGTAAAAAAATAAGTTATTAAATTAAAAAAAAGAGGTATAAACACATTTTTAACTTTATGCTCTGGTAAACAAATGTCGCCGTTTACAATTTCTAATACTTCTAGGTACATTGTAGTCCAATTCAACTGACTAAACGGTTATGGTAATGTGGATGGAAGACAAAAATAAACCCTATGAATCTAGATAGGAGGGAGCTAAGAGCCTATAAGATTAAAAGACAGCAGTATGAATACAAGCTCGTCTCCAGAATCAGAAGAAAACGAAAAAAATGGTTTACGTAAAGGCTTGTGCTGTCACGTACACTGTATTCTTATTTAATCTTTTTTCCGTGGCTTTGTGTTCGGCCTTTTGATTTCGAGAAAACTTCTCAACGTCCCAGGAAATAATTAACGGAGGTACGACCGTCTACGACAAAGTACTTAGTCGTAAAATACGGTAGTATCAATTTTTAACAATCGGACAGGTAGTATTGATGTTGATGAAAAGTCTATGGCCTATCACAGTGCCATCTTCATAATGTTGATGAAATCTTTATGGTCTACCGCAGTGCCATTTTCTTTCAATTATAATTAAATAGATAGTTATGATAGAGGTTCAAATTAAAAATAATATCCATTAATTATCACAAACTTTTGATTTGTAAAGAAACTTTTGTGAAAAGTGAAATAATTAATAACAAATCAGCAACATTATAAAAATGCTATAAAATGCACCATTAATATTATTAAAACATCATTACAACCGATGCATGAGCCATAAAGTAGAACAAACAAGAGAGGCGGGGTACTTTTTACCGCCTGAGCTCCCATAAAAACGAAAGCCCTGAATTAGCTCGATTCTTTGTCACCCCTTTTGAACAACCCCTTAAATTTTTACTACCACCGTCTTTGTCTAACAATAACCACTACATTCCCATCCGTTAAACTGCATCAAGGAAAAACAACGTAAAACCGCCCGAGATGAAACGAGATAGAACAATGTATGTGCAATAGTAGAGAGGATAGAAAGAGGTACACGTAGTAGTAGCCATGGATGCGTACTTTCTACTGTGAGGGAAAGAGAGGTGCGAAAGCTCTCGTGTGGGAGCGAGAGGGCTTAAAAATTAACCAACAGAGGGGAGAGTAACCGAGCTTCAAGCGGGGTGGTTAGGTTAGTCTGCATTCGACCGCGCCGGCGGCAACGTCGACTCTTTCGGATATATCCGTCGCGTTTAATTCGAACTGTAATATTTTCAAGTGCTGTAACGACGTCCGTATTGTGTTAATTTTCGGTTTATATTATAATCTCGTGAGTCTTAGATAATAACCACGGTTTTGTCTCTGAAAAAACTTTAATATCAGTGACAAATTATGTGTACATGACGAAAATTCGAATGGATAAGAATTGAGTCAAATAAAGGAGGTTTATTACTAATCATATGGTATCTGCGTGTCTCGAAGTGTCGGTAATGATATCGGCAGATTTTCCATTTTGATAGACTTTGGATTGTCAAGGAAGGAATACCAAAGAAGATGAGTGCCAAAATGTTATTGTATAAGTTTTCGTTGACTGTTATCGCTTTTTGGATTGGAGTTTCCGCGGAGGAGGAGGTTTCATCCCCGCTAAGAGTGGCACAATGCAGAGCTACGTGTTTGCAAAAGGTCAGTAGATACACTAACGTGATTCAAATACGTAACTATCAAGAAATGTATTGAGAACGTGTGTTGTTGGATAGTTGAAACAATTCTGAAACTTGTTCCAAATCAAAAGCCCCTAAAAATTACCTACCTATAACGAAATGTTTACGCGTAGAAGTTTTACATATCTAAGGCATAAGTTTGATTAACTAAAACTATAGATAGATATTTACATTCGTCTATATCAGCAATTTGAACTTAAGCGATCAAAATATCTTTCCATCAAGGTTCATCTCGCCAAAGAGTACCTACGACAAAATCAGATTAGTTCGGACATAACGTAAAGACCTTTCTAAATTATAATAGATGTATAAGCCCCGGTCATGTTAATTTGTCCCTCAATCAATCTCAATACAGACCCCGTTAGAGTCGGCACTGGACACAATGAATTGACAGAAATGGATTTAATTAAATTCCTACCATTCACACAGAGCTTAATCTGATTAAAGGAGATTTGTTTTTTGTACAAAACTTTGAACTGGCCTGTTAGTTAGACCTATTTATAGTTGGTGAATGGATAAATTTGATACCTACTTGTAGTTTTTTATTAGGTATAGAAAATTATATGGTCTAGTTAAAAAACAAATAGTAGGTACGAACTGTATCATTTTCTTCTAAATGGAGAGATTTAGGTGGGTGGAAGAGATTGGATTTAATGATAAGGATAACAGTAATCACATGACTTTTTTTGGATTTGTTAGTACCTAAGCAATGTAGTAAAGGTCCATTGTTTTTCGACAATTTCTGACAGATATAATAAGGCCTCAGTATGGATTTCCGATTCCTTTACAAAATACGTCAGCTTTCTTTAAATCTCCAAATTCAACTATAATGTTAACAAAAAACAATTTTGTATTTCGTGTGTTTGCCAAAGCTTGAAATAAGGCAAGAAAAGCTGACGCTAGGCCTATTTCTTCTGCTCGGCGGCACATGTTAGGTCGTTTTCTGTTTCGTAATATTGTTTCTTGAATCTTGGAATTTGCTTTCTTTATTGGAATCTTTATTCGCCCTTATTAATCTATCCGTCTCTAAAAATAAACACAAAACCACTAACGTTTTTTTTTCAATTTAATAGGTTTTTGTAAAATTCACCTTTGTCATCCTCAGTATAAAATTAATTTGAATAGCATCTGCTCCAATAGATGTAAATAGATCTATGTATAAATTACCATCAATTTCACGTACTGTAATTGACATACCATTATCGCAAGCTTTGTCAATAATTAATCCCATCAATCAAGCAGACAACGCAATCAATATAAACTGTTAAACTTTGTCTATAAGATAAGGACGATTTATACTACCAATATTTACAGATAGGTTTATCGTAACCTGTTTAGTGTTATTTATTTGTACAGGAACAGGTTGTTGGTTATCGGGGCGATGTGTCTATCAACGTTATTTGTATCGAATCCCTCCCTAATTGGAATATTATTTCATTTGTTTCTATCCACAGGTTGATTAATGAATTATTAGGATTGTTAATGAAATTTTGATGAGATTTTGAATCCAATATTAGTCTGAACTAAATTCGAAACATTGATACGAAAAGCTCTGTTTTGTCTAGTAGACGTATTAATGTTTTCTTTACCCGAATACGGCTGGCTAAAGTAGTATCGATCTGGCCCTATAAAGATAGATAATGTAGGTACACATCTTATCCTAAATATATCTATCATTCGAAAAAAAATCAAACATATTATCTCTCGTGAGATTTGTATATTGAAAAGCCAGGTAAAGATCACGTAACATTTACCTATATCAAACAAAAAATTGACATCTGCTCCTAATCTCCAAACTATTTGACGTGATCACGCTTTTCGATTTTTTGCTTGAGCTTTTAGTGAGCTAATTTTTTTCCTACCTGCTTACCTACAATGCTACCTTTTTTTTTGCTTTTTTATAGTGGGGATGTGCGTGACGTTTGGAAGGGCGGAAGGATAGGTAGTTAGCTATTCTTTTGTGCACATTATTGGGGCATAGAAGGAAATGCGCAAATTACTATAAATATACCTCTAAATAGACGAACATTAATGGGTTTCGGCCTTTTTTACCCGAAAGGGTGTTTTGGAGCAATTTGTCCATTTTTTGAGCAAACAATGATAGTGACGGTAGTGTATTATTAACTGAATATTAATAATCATGCTTTTGGTTTTATTCAAAATATGAACTACCATTACAAGCAAAACTATCTTTAAAGTACTCAGTAAAGTTTGTAAAAGAATAGAAATATCCTCAAGAATTAATTATAAGAAAAAACAATACAAAAAATTTTCTAACGGAGTTCTTGTAAAGTGTGTCGCCAGAAATTCATTGTCTGCCTGTCATTGAAACATGTCCCATAACCCCATTTTAAATACACCACAGGAGATTTTTTTCTTTTTCTATGTAGATTTTTGTGTTTTTGTTGGAAACCTGCCTCCCTCGGAGTCCGTATTTGGGAACACGTGATGAATTTTAAAAAGTACCATTTAAGTGCCAAGTTATAGTTATGGTTATGACTACATTAGGCTTCGAAGTAGTCTTGTCATGTAAATTTAATGTTTCTTCTCTGTGCTCAAATTCGTCTTGAATACTTTCATGTGGGAAAATTGTTACGAGATGTGTGTGTTCAGAATTCGAATGAGGATCATTGTAATGTGTTGCCATTACTTCGGCTTATTTAGTTTAAATTTCTATGTCGTCTCAGCAATTTCTTTTAAACTATGTATATTTGCCTTTATAAATAAACAAGTATAATTATACCTATTATGCTTTAGCATTAATTACTGTTAAGAACTCCTGGTCATCTTAAATACAATTTTAGGAATTTGTATAATTAGTATGATACGGCAGTGTTTACAACGTTTTATTGAATAAAACGGCTAAAAAGCCTATTCTTTGCAATACTGCTCTAAATAGCCTTCACCTTGAGAACTGCCCTACATTGAAAAAGGGACCATAAAGAACAGGGCCGGTGATCGCGAATAAAATTCAAGATTAGAAATTTAGGATCGTTCTGCGTTCGCTTACGGTCCCTTTCTGAGTAGCCACTCGTTTCTGAGCATTATTATTTTATCGTTGTTCAGCCAAGCAGTAGAGCCGAGAGGTAGAATACAATTTTGTACAAAGAAAAAAACCTCTCAAGGTTTCGGATGCACGTCCTCGGGCTTAGAAAAAATAAACGAGAGACTACGCCGAAATGACCTGCGTTTTTGTGCCCGATTTGTATTCGTTTTTGTTCCGTTTGAGTTCATTTGGAAGTGGCCATGTCTGTTGCTCTTCGAATTAACTTAAATTGCTGATGCTTTTTGTGTTACAGAATTACTTTATGTTCCGCTTTCGTTCTTTAATATTAAAGTTGTTGTTGGTAATTGCATACTTTAAAAGCATTAATAGTAAATAACTTACGCCAGTTTAATTTAATATCGAAACCTTGAAATGGTTGGTCTTTCACGAACAACAAAAATTATTTACAGATATAATAGATACAAGTTATTCAGAACATTTTTCAGAAACGTGCAAAAATACAAGCAAGTTCTTTTACTTCTTAAGTAGGTACAGTATCGAACAAATCGATACACATCGCTTTACACGAAACCCATAAACATCGCGGCCGATTGTAGCACTTATTGCCGTCAAACAAATAAATACCAAGCTTATCTGAAATCTCCAAGAGTAACCCGAAACCGTAAACATGCTCCGAGCATACAGCGTTAACCATTCACTCTAGGATTGAACAAAAGAGCGTCTTCGTAGATACTATTTCTCACTACATCGGTGAGATGTAATCAGAGAAGACGACGTGTCGCGCTTATTTATGTATGAGCGGGGCGCGGACGAGGGTGGGCCAAACGCGTTGGATACAAACAGAATAATATTGATGACACTACGCTACGAGGGGTCATGAATCATTAATCGTCTTCTCTCGTATACGGCTCTATTACGACTGCTTTGCCGGATAAGCTACCCTTCACGAGGTGAAGCCATCATGATAGCCTTTTTCCTTTACGACCTTTCTGCAATTCAAGCCCCAATTTACGACTCATATCTTAGATCATTTATACTTCATAGGATGTATACACAAGACCTTGATATTATTAACAATGCTTGCTGGCTTACTGTCTTCATTTCAATCACATCTAATTACTAAATTCTGTGATATTGGCAAATAAGAAACAAAGTAGTATGACAGTAAAGAAACACGTTATTAGAAATTACATGACGTCCCGTTATGTGTAGTTGATTTAGAGCCTGAACACACGCGATTCTGTAATAATGCACGCTTATAGTTCGAATAAATAAAAGTTTTCTCATGTAAAAATGTAAGTTCAATAGAACAGGTATTTGTTTAAAATACTTCTAGGTGTTTTAAGTAATACAAGTTTTTTTTTTAAATAATATAAATATAAATATTTTAAATATAGAAAAATGTTAATGAGCCTACAGAACCTATATATAATATTAAACTCCATCAACTGAGCCATTAAGGATAGAAACAGGAGGAACGAGTTCATAAACAAACTGAGAAACAATAAAATAGGATCCCAAAAACAAAGGCCATTGTAAAAACAATTAAAGAAAAAAACAAATATTGTAAAAAGCAAGCAACATTTCAAGTCCATTGATGTCAAAGCGCACGAGAAAGCTTGGCTTGTTCTGATAAATGATGTGGCCGCTACTGCTACACCAGTTCGCTTTTAATCCTCGACCCACCATTGTGTTCCTCTGATTTTTGACGTTAACCGTTTCTTCCGACAGAACACCTTCGTTATTCTGTGCCTACGCTGTTTGGGTATCGGTTACACTTGGGATATTAATTTTTGTCTTATTCTTCATGACATTTTATGCTTGTCTACTTTATTATGGTAAGCAGGACTGCGATTGATAGCCTTCGTGGTTGGAAATATTGCTTAGTGATTCTGTATTTCTCTTATTTAAATTAAATGTTTTACTGCTATAGGAATCAGTATTTTTTCTGTGTTAAAAAAACAATGTTAGGTACTGACTTTTAATTAATTAACAATAAACTCAAATTATCTTTTAAAAGTTATTTCAACTTTAAAACATTATCAGTCTGCAGTACCTAATTATTTATAAGTTAATAATTTTAATTACCTAATTACAGCAAAATACTTGTCTAACTTTCTTGGAATCACTTAATAATAAACTGTAGATTTTTACCTGAAGGTGTAACGAAGTAGGTTAAAAAATAGAAAGATATTAATGACTAACAATAACGGGAATGCATTAAAAATGAGCGCTCATAAACAAAGAAGAAATAAACATTGTGGCAATAAAGATTACAAATTATGAAACAGTTTATCAGTTTAATGGTTATGTGAGGTCGCGCGGCAGACTTTATAACATTTTAAAATTAACTGTTTCTCTCAAATTAAAGTTTTATTTATAGAGACAAATGAAAACAACAACGATGGAAATGTTAATGAAAAAGTATAGCAGTAAGTATAATCCAATTAACAATAAACGTAAAAAACGCAAGCAAAGCGTCGGATAGTATAATATAAATCCATATATGATTTTCCGAAGAAGCAACAATCCTAATGTACCTACAACAAGCGAGCTATTAACAACAAGTTTTCACAACAAAGCTTCTAACAAATTATGAACTGACACTAGCGTTATTTCCCATGTTTCGCTCTAAAACTACCAAATAGCCGACGAAAGTGATCAGTCCAGTAAAGCGGACAAGTCTCGGAATTAAATTTACGAGCATTAAAACTATCTCAGTTTCATCCCAGGGTAGACTCGTAGTGGAGCTTATAATCGAATTCCAATCAGCTTGGACTATGCCAGCCATATTCTTTTAGGTCTAGCATGTCCAATGTCCATGGAGGATTTATCATAATTTCAGGTTCACTTTTGGAAATAGACCTTTATCACTAGCCGACCTTCCGACGGCTTTACATGCGTTTTTAACGGTATATACGTAAAGTTTATGTAATAATAGCCTCGATTTTTATATGTTCTGTGGTACTACTATCAAACACTAAAATAAATTATTTTTATACAGACTAGCGCAGCGATCCCTGAGATTAGCGATCAAATAACTCTTCAGCTTTATAATAATACAAAGCATAGATATAGTGGCTTCTACCACTACTATTACATTCAAAAATCATTATCTCACTGTTTAGGTGACTTCTTATATCCTAATTAAAACATATTTATGTCCCATAATTATTTCATGTTATAATCATCTTATTTGACATGAAATCTTTTATTTTACCTTTTTATATAAATATAGGCTTTATTTGTTTCATTTAATTTGGTGGGCACTTAAGCGAAACAGACTTTATGATCCAAGAAATGAAATCATAAACTTTAAACTAACTAGCCCAAATTATCAAATAAAACTAAAATTATTATCTTCCTCTATAATAAACAGGTCTTTATCATCTATGAGAAAGTTGATTACGTAGTAAAAATATGACTTATCTAGGGAGTCATTATTTAACTCTAAAGTAAAACGACAAAATTAGAATGTGGTGTCTATTTTTTGTTTGTTTTTTGTTAAAGGTGTTATTTATTTTATCCCTAAAGTTTTTTCTTCACAAGCCCCACGTCTATCTCTTAATCTTTGTAAAGCTATAAAAACAAATCTTTGGATCTACAAAAATTTTGTACGAAATTGATGGGGCACCTTAGCTTATCAAGCGATGAAATCTATAATACCACTATCAAAATTCCTAGAGGTGTCGATACACACTATGAGTATGTCATTATGACAAAGTACGTATAGAGTAGAATGTTATGGTTTATTCGGAAATGATTTCGGATAACGGAAACAAGTACATAATTGAGCCTTTATGATTTGGTCCGTTCGTGATAACAAAAAAATACGCAGAATAAAAATCGGTACTATAAAAATATAAGCATTAAAACTTACAAAAATGTTTTTTGAAGAATTCAACCAATATTTTCAACAGGAACAGAAAGGTAACAAAATATTAAAATTCACAAAAAATCACCCTCATAATCTTAAATAGCCTTAGCACTTACATAAACAAACTACTGTACTGCCACTTAAAGTGTGAAGCGATCAGTGTGTGGGTGAGTCTCAAGTATTTCATACAAAAAACGATGAGACACCCCGTTGTTTTAGAGGTAAAAAATAATGAGTTATGTTATGTATTGGATTTCATTTCACTTCAGAAGTTCTAATAAATATTATACACTACCTAATGTTTCATATTTATGAAGTATATTTATAATATATTTATTTATTTACGCTCCAAGTGGGCAGACTGTTGATACTACCTACATTTAAGAACTTTATGTACCTACCTACACAGTTTTACAATAAATAATTCCTTATCTTTATCTTTTATCTTTAAAAAAAAAATTTTTTTGTTTGAAAGAATGTTTTTTTAGTCTTTTAATAAGCCATAGTGGTAAGAATGCTGCCTTCTATTTTGGCACACGAATTAGCATTGCCATTCAACGTGGCAATGCCGTCAGAAATGTTGGCACGTTACCATCTGGGTGACGGATTAGAAATTTAAGATTTTTATAAGTAAACGTTTTCTAAATATTTGTTATTAGGTATATAAAAAATGTCTATTTACTTATAATATAAGTTAAAAAAAATCATTTTAACGTATAGGAATATAGATGAGCAGTAAACAGAAAACTGAAACACAAAATAAAGTATTGTAAGTCATAAATTTAAATTTAATGATCGGCACAGAATTTCAATATTTTAATGAAAATTTACTTACTGCGAGTACTTTATTGCCTAGTAACCATTAATTTGACTTGTAAATAGATCCCTTCCGAGTTATTCATAAATCTCTACCTAATTCTAAAGTTTCAAGTCATCTGAGTAAACATAAACTCGTGCCTTGTTTATTTTGTTCCGTACTTGAAAACTATTAAAAGGTTCAACACGGTAATGGTTATTTCTAAAATAACTGACGACTTTGATTGTTATTGATTTCATTATGATTTATTAAATATCCAAATTTTATATAAATGTTAATTTATAAATAAAATAGAATTGCTTATATACTGTTAGAAGTATCTATCTGTATAGTGTATTTTTGTATAACTACTCGTATTAACTATATTTTAAAATTAAAAATTTTAAATGCCTAGAGCTGTCAGAATAAAGCTACTACTGTCTCTGTATAGTTACCAAAATACAACTGGGGTTGTCAAGTCACAAACAGAACGGTTGCATGTCACGGCCAATAAGAACCATCAATGTTGCGTGCATTTGGCTTAGACATGTGACACACTAATTTTGGAATCCTAAAATAATAATGTCTACGTTGACAGTAAAAACTTTTACGAGCAGCCAATAAGGGAAACACAAATTTAGCTGAATTCATATAAAAAGATACAGTACTTATAAACATGCCAATTTTATGCACAGTTTGAATTATAGACCTATAAAAGAATTTTATGTTTATTTAGAGCCGTTGATTGAAAATCAAATTAGATGGTTATTTATACTCGATAATATCGATTTCAATGGTAAATTTATTAGTGGACAATGCGCGACAGTTTTATTATCGCAGCTGAGATATTTTAACGAAGTGAACTTGCATCTAAAATAAAAGAGGAACTTGTCGAGCATTTTTTGTTCATTGGACACGCCATTTAAGTCAGAATCGTAAATTTTATTGAAATGTCGCAACAGCGATCGCCGGCCGAGATGTCTTGTCTTCGGGGACGAATTTATGCGTAATTCGTATACAAATTGACGTGTTCGGGACGCTCTTTGAAGGGGACTTCATCTTGACGATCTGACGCGTCTTTTGAGCATTTCTGAATGTTTACGAGATGAGCGGTTATATCTACTGTGAAATTAATAACATGTTTTCCTTTGTATTCCAAGTACTTTGTTTATCTCTTTATTTTCAAGAAAAAATACACAATCTGTTCTGTGCCGCTGCTGTTTTGCAAGCTTGAGATATTGGATAGGCTTACAGAACGACACCTCAATGCTTTTGCAGACTGAATGTATGGCTTCGTAAGTCGTAAAATGGTATCACATTTCACAATAGCTGCTATTGTCTTAAGGAATAACATTTCATTTTTCCAGTGAATAGAACTTTGTTGACTTAAGTTACAAGATATGTAAGTACCTACCTACCTAATAGGTACAATTACATTTCGTTACAATATTCGACAACGTTAACCATCGATACATTCATAAAAATGTATTTGTAAATACATAATTATAATAAACAAATTAATAGTTTGATTTTTGGGATTGATTATTTTAATTTGTAGCAAATTGGATCAATGGGAACAGGGAAAGTGTCGTAAACAGTGTTGAGTTCCACGGCGCCCGCGGTGTTAGCTACAGGTTGTTTTTTCTCAGCAACCTCCTGCTGTTCAGTTTTGCCATCTAAACCACTATTATCCACATTTTATGCGAAGCACACCAGGCGTTCCAACATGTTTATTCTTAATTGACTCCTAAATATCGCTGTTTTTAGTCATGAATCGCTTTAAACGGATATGCTCGTCGTTAAAGCGCAGTTTTAAGTAAGACATTTGTGCTAGTTTTATAGTTATGAGATCGAAGATAATGTCTCAATTTTCTTACTAACGTATTTTTTGTTATTGAATAAACTGTACCGACGTGAACATTCTCTAGAATTGTGGTTTCGTGAGGAAAACGTTTATATCAGATGAAGTATGAATCTCAAGGCTCAACATTGTTAAGTGTTTGTGTCCTTTCTTATCAGCAAACTAAATAGAAACCTTTTTCTTTAAACCTCACTCATACTTACCCTTACCCAGAGCTCGTTTATCGCACGTGACGGTACAATCTCTCTTCATCCCGCATTTTGTTTCCTCATAAATTACTCGAGCTTTTGGCTACCGAGGATCGCATCGACTGGCGTCACCGCATTCATGGATTCCTCTTTATCTTACTTCGTTTTGCATTCTGCCAGCTGTGTTTGCTCATTGTCTAAGCTTTCAATTAAAAAAGAACGTTTTTATTCGCAGTGTCTTCTCGCCCACGACTTTATGTGACGTGAAGTTTGGAATGAAGTATCCCAGCGTGTAGACTTTACGCAACGTCGAATTGCATAAATTATTTCTTTTTCTTTTAATTACGGTTCTTGTCTGTTTTTCTTCGTATTCTTTTACGTTAAATCTGCATAATTATTTAGATGTAGGTACGATACAATGGACAAAGATAAATTAAATAATCCTGTGTCGTTGACTTCTATGCAGTGGTAACTGTAGGACTATCGGACACCTATTTCCAATATTCATAGTCACGTTTGGCACTGCACGTTTTACCCACGTGCTTTGCTATCTAATCATCATTTTCATTCACGCTTTCCTTTTATTATGCACATTACATAGTAATTTGTAGTTTATAGCCTTTTTCTTCGTATTCGTTTTGTACTATCGTCACTTTGTATGCAAAACTTCTTCCTCAATGGCCACTAATGCCAAATGTAAAGTTCCGTTCCCTAACACATTATTAAGAGAACCTCCCGACGTGACCGAAGTGGCAAGCACCTAATCTACTTAGTGGTCACATCAAGGTTCGATGTCTCATGAAAATTAGATCCTTACTTAGTAGACTTTGCTCTCTGCTCCATCGCTATGTGAGTTCTAAGCGGCTTTTGTTCCGTAACTATTAACAGATTTACTTACATGTTTTGTTCATTCACGTGGATAGGTATTTGTCTGTTAACAATGGCGAAAGTTTGTTTATAGTTCATGTGGTATGAACGCTAAACATTCGAAACTATGAAATTCAGCTAAGTTGCTAGAGAACATTATGCTTTAACGATATAATATGCCTAACAATTATGTTAAAATAAAATTGTTATTGATATTAAAACACAGAAATAATATCATAAAATAGTTTATTGTATTGATATTTTTTTGCTTAAATTAAAATTAAATTCATTAAACTCGACAGTGAAATATCTGTATTTAAACATGAAACGGGTAACATACATAATTTACAAGATTTTTGAGTTTCCTGATATTTTGACAATGTTTCAAACGCCATCTTCGTGGTGTCGAATTATAGGAAATCTCAAATACATAAAACCATGGCATAAACAACCAATTAATAATTCAAAAACCGTTATAGTTTAAAGTAAAATACCTCTTCAATTGCATTGTAGGTTAAATCAATTTCTATCAAACATACCCGTATTTTGATAATTTCAAATGTTCAATCTAATTACCTTACGTAAATGTGTAGTTAGGAGATACGAATAATAATTTTAGTCATTTTACCGATACTATCAATAATGTTGTTCGGTACACGATCTGATTATAATTGGAAAAGTGTTTACATTGATCTTGTTATTTCGCAAATCAATTTTGTACAAATTCTGATATTAATAACAGAATTTCAGTTCCGTATTTATACATCAAATAATAACCATAATTGTAAAATTAATTTATGGCATAGAAGAAAACACTGATGCTAATATAGGTACAGTGTTTTAGTAATTTGCACAGGTTAATAAAACACAAAATATCTTCTTTATATATAAGATCGGCAAAATCGATTTAGTTGAAAATTGGTGGAGTGATAGCTTAAAACCAGGAAAAGGACATAGGATACGTTTATCCATAAATAATAATGCGAGCGAAGCTGCGGGGCGGAAAGCTAGTATTTTATATAGTAAAGTACCTATGCAGAACTGCTACCCGTATTCTGGTATATAAATCGGTTTGATGACACCCACAGAGCGAGAGGGTGGTACTTTTCATATGCCGGCACCTTACATATCCAACTCTCCTCAACAAGAGTTTCGTCCCTCATGATATTTAGATTCATTAATAACCCTGTAAATGGAGTGCCTATGATATCAAATATATACAAAGCCTTTTGTTAAGAGTGTTGTTATAAAATGATACGCTCCAGAACCTTTGGATTTATGAAACTTCTCTGACCTATATTTGAAATTGTGTTATTGAATTTTCAGCAGCGCCCAGTTAGAATGTTACAATTGTAGAAACTTATAGTATACAGTACTACAGTGCCGTGTGGTCCCGATGTAAGAATAGTACCATCCCATTTACTAATTGTGGTACTTTCTAAGTTTTTATACCAATATAATGGCAGCACCGTGGTTCTAAGTACTTATAGAACATTGCTTATTATAGTGCGGGCTGGTGAATGTCACACATCCTTCGATAACTTATGAAAGTTAACATACCTAAATCCTCCCGATGTTTCTCTCACCAAGCAATATATTTATTTATTTATTTTATTTATCTCTGTGCTGTTTAAATCGATAGACAATTTCTAAGATAGCTATAAAATAATATAGTAGGTTATAACTTATAAGGCCATCAAGCGACGCACATTCCTCCGCGGTGTAACAACTTCCTAAGTAGCGGCGTTGCGTACATACTGATTACGTCCCACGTTACATTGTGGTTATAATAACGCCGATTGATGGCTCGCCAACGGTATATAGCAATCAACCGCAGAAGGGAATCAATGCCTTTGATATCATCCGTTTCAATGATAAAATATAGATGGTATAAATATCACTAAATTTAATTAATTTGAATTAATTACTTGAGTACGTTTAATATTGGCAAGTAATAAATGGGGACATTTTAAAATAGGCAAATAAAATTTAAAAAAAATAAGCCATTAAAACAAGGCCTATTTATTTAATTAACTATCATCTTTACACATTCACAGAGTTGTTAAGGAAAATGGAAAAATTAACACAAAATAATACTTAAATTGTCAGCCAGCAGCTTATCATAAGGATCATAACATTCGGACTGCCAAGTAGGTACTTCCATTTAGACATTTGGCACTTATTCAAAATAGGTGACCTCGTTCATTGAGTGCTTTTGGTGACAAAGATTACTAACAACGAATGAAAACCATAAATTTTAATTTTATTCATAAATTCACAATGATAAATTATATGAAACTTTAATGATGACAAATTTTATGAAAAGAAATTCGAAGCTTAGGCTTTTTCGAAATAAATTGAGCGCATCTGCCATGCATTATACGGTTTAACTTCAAAATTAACAAATAAAATGCTTTCTTTGTTGCAGGTAATTCGTCAACAGGAAATCAGACTTCCTTCGATTGTTGCCAAAACCGCACAGAAGATTGAATGGACGTGAAATCCATTGGGGTGACATAAATTTGTCTCAAATGTGTGACTTACATAATAGAAGCGTAACTTGAAAGCGTTTTGCAAACATTCTGTGTACATCCGATTCATTCTTTTGATAGGACGGAAATCGGCAGGATAGGAATTGGCTGCGTGCCGTGACAATGTAGCTACGAACCAGCAAATAAAAATGCGTCTATTCAGCGTTCGGCGAACGTTTTCTAGGATAGTTTCAATAAAAGTTATTGTATTGAAAATTGACAATGGATGGCACAGGAAGTGATGCGAGCGGGTATTGAAGCAAGTGGACTGTTTATAATTCGTTCATTGTGGACGTGTAATGGAACGCCCGCGCCTGCTGGCATTGTGGGGCGCGCGACCAATGTCCTCCTAAATTGGCTTTTTACATAACACCCGAGAACTAAATGATAGGCAGCGGTACAATGTGTCGGCGGTATAATAGCGAAACTCATTTCCTGCTTCACCAATTTTATTTTTACAAAAAATGGTATATTTATTGCGGTACTCTTTGTTGAAAGTGATACAATAACGTTGACACTTTGATAGACTGTTAACGAAAGTCATAAAAAGGTAAATCACAGTAACTAACAAAATCAATGTATAATCATTACAAACAAAATTGGTTACAGTAGTAGGTATGTTTTTAAATCTGCCCAGTACCTGTTAAGCCATTTTTATTATTTTTTAATCCATAAAGCCATTCTATTATTTAAAATGTTAGCCTCCACTTTTTGCCATATTACTAATAATCACTATAAAGCTTTTCATAAGCCACGTTTATTTTATCGAATTGTTTTCTTCGGTCAACACAGTTGCAAGACCAGTCTAGCGATTGGTCTGCACAATGTCGATACTTAAGATACAAACAGTCTCACTTCCACTTCCCTTCCCAGTATTGAGTCCTTATCAGGCGGCAAGATTACAATTGCTACCGCCACAATGCAAGATAACTAATCGCATTACGTCTAATAATTAATTCACCGATATTTCATATTACTTGATTGACTTTATCGTGAAGTTCAATCTCCTACCTCTGAACCACGTTATCAAGAACCAACCATTTTACCCTGAGCTATTATGTTGAGCCTTCATTATAATGTTTTTCGACAAATTGGTACAGAGGCGAGATCAATTTTATTTGGTTTAGTTTTATAGCATCAACTCGCGACTTTTCTTGGACCTCCTAGTGGGTCAATCGTTAACTGTTTATGTGAATTTTATTGCCTTTTGTAAACTGTATAGAAATAGTCAATTAGAATTCGAAACATGTCTTATTTGATTTTACGATCACTTAGGCGCACTGCTAAATTATTTTAAGTGTGAGTGTCTAAATAATAATTTATTGATCATTTCTTGAAGATCGTAAATTTTGTTGTTCTTTAATAATGATCTATAAATATTATTGAATAGTATAATGTACTTGAAGGCCTTACCTCTGACGCAAGACAATAATTATATATTTTCATATGTATTTGACTATTATAATAAATAAAATAGTTTAGCAACCACAAATTGTAATCAAAACTTCCCGCATCCATTAGATATCAAAACCCACATCCAACTGGTATTACAAGTTCCTCAAAATCGGGTTTCAATTCTTTCGAAATGGCTGTCTTGCCTTGTGTAATAATAATTGGAAAACACAAGACAGGGGAATGTGCTATTAAAATGTCATTTACAAGAATACGAGCCTCTTATGACTGAGTATTGAATGTTCAGCCTTGTCTTGTCTGGAAACGATATAATCTGTTTAACTTTATTATCTTTAATTATAGGGATAATTGAATATAGTAGGTAATTTAAAGTATTTTTACATTTACGAACTTATTAAATTATTGAACGTCAGGTTATATCGTAGTATTATTGTTGAAGAACAGTTACATTTATTAATTAAACAAACTTTTATAATATTTTTATCAGAAGTGAATTTGCGGGTGGTAAGTCTGTATAAAATAATTTATATTTTTACAAAAACGCCTCCAAACGACATCTATAAAATATTAATAATCCCTGAAAAAATTGTGGAATTATCACAATTTTTTCAGGGATATCATCATGAGATCATGACCCGATGACTATGGGACCATCTAGCTATTAAAAACTGACAGATTGAGAATCTCCTGCTTTTTTTTTAAAGTCGTTTGAAAAAATCTATGATTTAAAAACTATTTACGAAAAGTGACAAGTTGATTAACTTCCTTCAAGCTGTACATCAAGGTTTACGGTTAAGATGCTCTTGAGACATAACCTATAACCTGATTACTAATTGATCTGTTGACCTACCAATTAAGACTCGTTAATAAGAGCTTAGTAATGCCTGGCTATAAACTACATAAGCTCTTAATCGTAATGGCTTGGGGCATGTTATCAAATTTAAGCTCAGTATGATTATGTTGGGCCTTGATCTTTCATTAATAGCATCGAATTATTCAAGCACTTATGGTACTTAAAAATTGTATTTAGAATGTGTTACTTTCAATAACCATTTGTTTATTTTTTGTAGTATTTTGTTACTGGGTCATAAGTTTAGTTACCTTTTTGGTAAAATAAAGTCTCATCGTATGACTTCCGAAATGATTAATTATGTGACCTGATTGGAAGCAATTATCAGAAACAAAAAATTAAACCATTGTAGATTTAATACTTCAAAGCGTAGATGTAATTTAGCTATGTATTATCGAATATCGATAGCGTAACGTTCGCAAAGCTTAAACTAATAACAATATGAGCTTCAACCTATAATGCTGTAATGTACAAAGCGGCACAGATTCTATAGAAACCTGATGTAGAATAATAAGTTTACATTAAGGCTCTCCACGTATCGGTACCCATCTGATATTTCATATTACAAACTAATAAATCCTTTGCTCGCTCGAAGCCGTATCTAAGATATTCAGTGATACGGCACGGCTATCTTATAAGTCGGGCTCAATACAGCCTCGGATCATCCTGACAAATGGCCGCTTGTGACGTCACACAATCAAAGCTTATGGAAGAAATATTCTACTACGTTATTTAATACTTTGCAGTCGAAAAGATGGAGATATTTTAAATATTTACGGTGATTTTATTGTTACATTGAATTCAAAAATGCTCAAAATAAACACATTTACCTAATAAAGATATATTTTTGTATGTGGTTTTACCCATCCTGCCTGATTTACTTAAAACGAGACCATTATGTGTGCACGCTACATAAAAAAAATAAATGGTGATGATTTTGAAAGAACTTTTTTCTTGACTATCTAGATTCAAGTAGCAAGTAAAACTGCAAAGTCAGAGTAAACACCTAGAACTAATACTTTTAAATGAACATCGCCTGATAGAAACGGGGCTTTATCTATAACGTGGAACTCGTTCACTAAAGGAACTCTTTAAAGTTGACTTTAGCTCCGCTATCTTTGCCTTATTAGTCTTAGTAAACTTCGCTGGCCAAGTATACAATACAATTAGGATGATAGCGTAGCCTCAGATAAAAACACATAGAAAATTATACCAAAGCATTTACTTAGAGCAGTTTTTGCTCTGTTGAAAAACGAGCTGTTCCAAGATATTACCCTCGGTAAATAGTTACAATTCTTTTGTAATTTCTTCACAGTTTACTCAAAATCTCTTCAAAGATTTCAATTTATGAAATAAAGGGAATATTAAAATTGTTTTGTGTTCGTTGAGAGCTTTGGGCTATTAAATTAGTTTGTTGCTAACGATTTATTACAATGAGTGGACTTAGTAATGAATTTCAGTTTTAGGCAAATTCTAAAGTACTTAATAAAAGACATCTCAGCATTCATTAAAATTTAAGAAGGTTCGTCATTGTTTTGTAAAATTGAATTATTGTCGTTAGATTGCTTAAAATATTTTCATAGCCGAGTTTTAAAATAAATCTTAATTACTTGGATACTTACTTAACCTAGAAAACCATTTATAATCGCATAAATCAATTTGAAAATGTGCACTAATACCTAACTGAAATAATTGGTAAACTGTGCCGTAATTAGAATACTTGCATAGAACTCTGAAGACCTCATTGCTTGATCAGAAACTTGTACGCCAAACAACTTACAACCCACTCAACTGAGATTTGGCAATCGTAGCAGTTTAGTTTAGGTTGTCTAAATTGTGCCTATGCATCTCAATCTTGGAAACAAAGATTCAGTAGCTTAAAAAAGTAATTTAAAAAGCTTAATTTAATAATTGAATTAATTCCGTCCGTTGATTTACCGTTACCGCTCCTACTCGTGGTCTTTTTTCCGAGATCTCATCATCCATACAATTCCTCATCAACTGCTCGAAATAGGCTGTCTGTGTATTATTGAGTATTTTAATTACGGACACATAAATAAGCTATTACCTTGTAGATACCAGGGCACATGGCGTGACCGCGCGACAAAGAATCAGAAATCAACTCTTACCATTCAGTAAGTAAATTGGAAGCCGATGGAACCGTGACGATTTTGTTACAAAAAATCTTAACCCTTTCTTTTTTATGTAACAGTGGCAATCGACAGGTTTGGACTTTGAAAGTTATTGCGAAGTCATCGAACAATAAGACTCCGTGACACTTGATATTCTAAAACTATTCTTTTTCATGACTCAACATCCGTTTTGAAGATAAAAATTGCCATGCCGTGCCCACAGCAATTTTTATCTTTTTGGTAGTGAATCAGTCTTCACACATGTCAGCTTAGTTTTCTCGTAAGGAGTGAGAGAGGTCAATGTATGATTAAGCTATAATGGTTCAGGATAAGACCGTCTTAGCCCAACCCTCGTGATTAGCACTTCCATAAAGTTAAGCTACAAAGAATGCTGTAGAAATTTATCGCACAAGGCGAGAGTACCATCACCGTAAATATCCGCCTCTACTTCCTCTACTCTTTCCTATTGATTTACGAGTAGCTTTTAAAAGCTTACTTTTTACAAAGCAACTTTAGCCAGTTGCCGTTGTTGGCCGCCTTTACTTCAGTTTTTACTCCGTTCCAAACTTTGTCATATTAAACTTTGCCTCTTAAACGATTGTAAGAACACTTTCTATAGCTGAATAAATTTCACCGTGTGCTAAAATTTTTGCAACTTCGTTAATGCAAATACGTCTCTCAGCAACTCAGTTTTAAGGAGTCCTGCGTCTGAAACGCGGCGAGCCAGGTAATAAGCAAAGCATCCCAAACAATGCAAAATAAATTAAACTCCGCCAGATTGAAGAACAAACACAGACGTGGACAGATGAATAGTAAACGTTTGGCTCACTTTATTTTATCAACGAATGGAAAATTTTCATTCTGCCGGCATACATAAATCCTTATTAATCCTCATTTGGGAGTCGATTCAATAAGCAATAATGAAAAGCAATACGCGGAGCTATAATTCTCGACTTCTTGAGGCGCTCTCTTAGTAGTTGATAATAAATCAAATGCTCCGTTGCTTGTCATCGGTGCTGCAATATCAAAGAGTCGTTGGTGGATAATCCGGCTATTTAAAACGTTCAATGGTTGACAGGACCTTAGTGAGAACTTGCGGCTACACAACTCAGTCGGCTGCTCGCGTTTGGAAGCGGGCATTTTGTATTACGGTTACTTGTGCTATCTTCATGTCAGTTTATTTAGCTTAACACTAACTTAATTGGCTATAAATTAAGCAGGAACTTCGCTAGTTGGCTTTAAATATATCGGGTTGTTGAATTTGCGTATCGTATGTAGGTAATGGGTATAATTTATGAGTATGGAGCACCGTGAAGCTGAGTAGTAAATAGGGGCATAGTTTAGTAGCTAGGTTTGACCACTGAATTTCAATGCTTTAAATTATTAATGCGTTTCGAATACAAGCGTTTGTAACTCAGTTGGAATGACAGCTTTATAACAGCCCACAAATCGAGACATAGCGACTGTATCGGGACAGCGACATGTTTCGTAATGCTACGTTTACTTGAGAATAGCAAAATGTTGACAGGCTATTATTTTCATTTCTACTTAGGCGTATTTGAGTAAATTCAGCTTTATATTCTGGTTCATTTTAGTTTACTCAAAGTACACTTTCATTACGATCAATCGGTTTCATAAAAACTTTTACACAAAAATATACAGCAATACTTGAAACCGCCTAAACTTCCGTAATGTGAAAAGAGTTCGAAACAGACAAGCCACCGCCATTTTGTCTTAAATTTACACACGGCGTAAGTACATAAACTTTTCCAAACAAAAGCTATCTGCCTGTAATGACAATGTAGAACGAACGTAGGATTAGTCAGGAACGCAGAGCACGCACCGATTGCGTGTGCGTGTTTGTATTTCCATGTGTGCGTGTCCCTTCGAACACTCCAGTTTCTCACGCGTTCCAACCCACTGATGTGCACTAAAGCAGGTGGAGTCACAATAACTAGTACCTAAGTCTATGTACGCATGCCCTAACAATTGCTAGGGTTGTAGTTTCTGCTTTGAATTTACCCTTCCCATTCTCATAAAAAGCACTAACAGAGCACTGACATGACAATATCGATGATACGATGACTATCAGCTGAATTTGTCATATCTTCAAAAATCATAGTATTTGAGATAGGCATATAATTCCAATTTCAAAATAAAAAATTGTGATTTTATTTTACTTTAAAACTCTCAGGATTAGAACGTGCGTATGCAGATTGCATCTTAATCCCCGTTGAATTTCTAAGTAAGCAATTTACATTTTGAATGGAGGCACTTCGCTTTAATAAGTCCACATAGCCCCAACACCTAGGATTACCTCACTTTACGAGCTCCTGTTTACCCTTAGGGAGAAAAAGAGTTTTATGGTGTATGTGTCTCGCTAGTAATTCTTTCAGCTTGTTTGTCTTGGATTAAACCCATGTCTTTGCTTTTAACGCTACTGTTTACTCTGCCTAGTTCAATATTTGTTAGAATGCGGCTTTCTTCCCGCTACGAACTATTTAATTACTCTTCTCATTTTATGCTTTTGAAATATTGCCTTTAAGCTGCCGCTTCGGTCGTAAACGGTACTAAAAAACTCGTGCGCCCCAGATTAGACAGAAAAATAAAAGTGTAGCTATAATCTCACTAGGCGATATTACATTTGATATGGGTCGGATTCTCATCAGCAATTCCGATCAATAGGGCCTCAGATTGTGGGATCTGAGTATAAGTGTTTCGTGCAACTCCTACATTCAGATACTAATGATATCTCCATTGTTCATGCTGATCGATAGGTACCGTCGTGAGCGAAATACCGTATCTGATATTGATTATTGAATCTGACGTATCATGTTCGGAGACGAGTTGACTTACCAGTTTTATTTTTTGTTCTTGTTGAAACTTCTGTTTTTTCTTGTTTGTACTTGTTGAATTAAAGTCAAAGAGCGCATTTTATTCAGGTTTGCTTTTGATACCTGCTTTAATTTTTATGAAATTAAATTTAATCTGTTTTCGACAATTTGTCAATTCATAAAGCTATTATTAATAATATAATACAATAGTATGAGAGATATTCTTATGCCAGCTCCATACGGAAATATTGCCTACAATGTCTCTGAATTCTCAAATCTCAATATCCTCGCAACAAAGTCTGGAATAAACGACCAAGAATAGCAATAAACAGATCGGATCTTTGTGAGCTCAAACGACACGTCACAGTCTAAATCAGATACATGACAAAACATAACCATTTCTAAGACGTCTTACGCCTCCACTGTACCTAGGTAGGTTGCGGATAATTTTCGCATTGCACCAATCAGATTCGTTGTAGATATCGGTCCGTAACGGTCCTCGCATCGAGGTTGCATTCTGTGCGATTGCTCGGTAACTTGCATCTTGATTGTGCTCGCTTTATCTCAATGAGACCTTCGGATGCAGTGTTTCAGTTCCGTCTATAGCTATCTTACCTTCTATACCTTATTCCTTTTCAAGCATACATTGTCCCATTCCTGATTTACCTAGTGTAAAATATTTTGCATCAGTTACGTTTACGAGAAACTTGTGACCTTACAGTGCGCATATCTCGTAGAAGTATAATAAGGTAATAAAATATTAGTAAGAAGCAATGATGATTTCAGATGATTTGATGTGAAAGATTTCGCTCAAAGTGTATGAACCTAATTAACGATAAACAAAGCCGCGGGCATCAGATAGATTCCCACAATTTATCACAGTCTTCTTCAATAATAATTTAGAAGTCGAGTAATCGTCGGACATGTCGTAATGGTGTCATTATTAGTTATGAAGTCACTGTGAAGCTAGTGGTCAAACATTCAAAGATGTGATTGATTATTCCGATCGAAACACGGTTCGTTACAACCGCAACCATGCGCACAGCTGTCACATGCTTCGAAGAACTTGTGAGTCTTACAAAAACAGACTGAGGAAGACGGATATATAATAACATCGTGTGCTTGAGAGGGACGACGCTGAATCACATTATCCCTACGAAATGTCCTTCGCTGGAGATACTGTTTGGGTAACGCTGATAGAATTTTCTGATAATATTTTTGAATTTGCTTCTCTGACATACATTACATACATTATTTATAAAAAAGGACTGTTTAAAATAACCATAACATAACTTTTGCGTTCTTAGTATACCTAATTAGTATTTTAACACACTCTTTCATTAAGATTATATTGTTATAGGTATCTCAAACTTGTAACATCTTTTGTTTTGCGACGGACAAACACAATTACTTCTAGAGCGGATCTTAAGACATTTTCTAAGAAAAACCATTTACCGTTAACTTTTATATCTCATAAAGCTAGCTCAATTCAGTTAAATTTAGTTTCTTAATCCTTTCGCCCAAATTAGTTTATTTGGAATTAGTTTTGTATCCGCATTTAAACTTGGCGGTTTCTACGAAGCAGAAACGGAAAATAATAGTGTCTTGTAATCCTTAGGACGTCCCTATCGTAAAGGGGGAAGATTTGTGAGTGAGCTTACAAATAAAGTAGAACTGGCACGTGACTCCGCCTGGAACGGCAATAATTTCAAATCTAAACATAAAATCTATGGCCTTTCTATAATTGTTCACAAACCTGCGGGGTGATGTTGCATTTAAAACTTTAAGAACAAGAGCATAAACAAATAAATTGAGAATTTTATAGCATCAACGAAATATTGTTTTCGGACACCACTAATTCTAAAACGTTTTACAATGCTATAAAGATGGCCGTTTTAGTTAACATAAACAATCTGAATTTATCGTCGTTGTTTCATTTGTGACAGAGTACGATGTCGCTATAAAAATCAGTCTTCGATTTTTTATATTTCGTACCAAAACCGGCAACAAATCTCTCCGGGCATAACTCAACCGCTTCATTAGATTTTCATGAAGCTTTGGAAATAAATCAAATTTGTATCGTCTCAGTTTGAATACTATTAATATTTAAAAGATAATCGCTTCAAAGCAATACCGGTGGATGGTAATATGAAATGCGGACTCGCGGCCACTTAGACCGCAGCAAGTTTGTTCGCTGGAAATATATGCTATTGTCTCCGGTAAGATATAAAATACCGATATGACCCTAAGACGTCTTCGTTGCAAGAAATATTCAAGGGATACGGCCCACACTTTTAATAGCGGTTACATCATTTCCACACAATGAGAGCGCCTTCCACACCCATTCTCTGTCCGTATGATTTGAAATTATAGCACCGTTTTATTTGCTCTCGACGCATTTATATGCGGTCGCTGTGGTGCACAATGTGCCACAATATTATATGTGGGGCCCTATACATTATCCGACACGATGCAACTAGCAGCATGTTGTACATGTGTCGCGTCGCACAGTCGCGCTTGACGCGTGTGGGAGGCAGAATGAAGCCGTAATTTAATCCTTGATTGTGTTCCAGTTTAATTTATTCGCTGCATGATCAAATTTGGTACGATTGTGGCCATTTATATCAGGGTAACGCATTGCAATTCAGCTTTCTGCTTTGGAGGTTGCGCTATTACAGTCGATAAGAAGCTAAATTTTCAGTTTAGAAGTCAACTCGAACTTAATATAATAATATTACACACATCAAACCGATTTTGGCTAAAGTACACCTAACCATGGCTGCATTAAAAAAAACTAAGACTCATTTGCAATCATGTGGCTTATCAAAAAAAATATCTTACAAAGTCTTGTTATTGCATTTTGATATCAAATAATTTTGTCAAAAAAGACTTGCACATGTCGTTTTGTGACAGAATTAATATTCAATTACGATATGCCAGTTATCTCCGGATTCTCAGTACAGTAATTATTTACAAAATTATAGAGAGCAGGCAAACAACCGAGACATTGTCTTCGTATAATTCAAAGGTTTCAATGCAAGTTTATTTACATACGTAATAGCAGCCCCTTAATTGCAACAATTTTGTATTAAAATTTAAATTGTTTAAAGACCAGCCTTAAATTTATGACTCTGGAGATCAATCAAGCTATTATGTTCAAAACTGTTCTTAAGCCGCGGTGGAGCAGATTTCACTCTGTTTGATACAATTTATAAATAGTTTAAGGACTATAGTATCGTATCATCATAATTATAGGCGGTCTCTCAAAAGCAATAAATATAAAAACTTAATGATGCTATAATAAAACATCAATATAGTAAATTGGCAGGATGCGCTTATAATAAGAAAATGGGTCAACACTTTGTTCAACCTATTCTATATTTTATTACTTTAAATATAGCCATTTTATGTTTAACAAAACGCTTAAGAATATTGCGCAAAAGAATCTACGTTAAGTTAATCTAAGTAATGTGTATATTTTTCATTTCATTAGTGAGTTCTTATAGCTCTCGGTTCTCATAAGTATCGTATATATTTATATAACCATCATAAGCTGCTACGACAAAAAACAAATATGGTTTCTAGCTGATAAAAATTAAAATAATGTTTACTCCTAAAGGTTCTGACTACTTTGAACACAAACAAGCTCTATACGAGTACGTGTCCATATTTCATGAAAAATTCATAAGTGGCCGGGACCTAATGATGTCCAAGCCATGTTTTATTGGCAGCGGGACATATTTCCCATTAATCGTTTATAAGAAATTGTGTTTTTCAATCAGGTGAAAATCCAACTTTATTTTTTTATCTTTCCTTAAGTTTCCAATATCAGACTCCTGCTTCAAAATTCCAGTCACTTTAGTCTTTATTTATTTTCGTCATTGAATAACCCAGTTTTCACTAAGTCCCTGGAATGGAACTGAAATTGAATTTCTACCAGTAAAAACCGGTCCGGTAATAGAGTTTACCTTCTGCAGATCAAATAAAATAACAACTAACGTACGGTAGAGACAGCGAACACATTTACGGACTTCCACGGGGAGTGAAGAGACAGTCGGGTCACTTTTATTTGATTGGGATCTTGTACCATTCTCTTCGAAATTGGAATCCGCCGAATAGAATTGTGGAATCGAATTTCAAACATACTAAGTTGACTCACTGGTACAACACTACGAAGTGGAGAGGGAGAAATTATTTGCGCATGATAAATGTGTTTCCTCTGCCACCGATATTAAACATATAAAAAAGATCTGAGCATGAAATACACCATGTTCCCCTCTATTTCATGTTCCGCTACTCGACTCGCAGTATCTGCCGAGAAAATTTCATTTTTTCTTCGCCATTTGGCTTGCTGACTTAGATTGTATTTTATCTTTATGCGAAATCATAATTCATTCTGTTTTGCTCCTTACAGCTAAGTGTTGAATGTTTTCGTTCTATCCTTGTTACATGCTAATGACGCTCACTATTGTTTATTGAGGGAGATAAGATGGCGATTTGTGATAGACTTTAATTGATGCTTGGATCTAGGAGCGTGGGCGGTAAGATGCAAATTTAAATAGGAAAGTAACCGATTCCTCGGTTATGTTGCGTAATTTATAAATCAATTGATATATTAAGCGGAAACAAGTTGTTTACATATCATATTTCGTAAGTCGGCATTTATGCTGGCTGGCTGGACCTCGGCTGACCCCCTACAGTGCGCGCCCGCTACTCACATAACAAAATGATAAATGGTAGATCGTCAGTAGTTACGCGTTACATAAACGCTGATGGATTGATTGTAAACGGCCGTGTGTGCCCATCGATCGATTAGTTCCTGCCTTGCGCCGGCGCACCCTGAGGCCGAACTTTAGACGATTATCTTTAATGGATTTTGGTAAACTTAAGTGTTGGTATGCAGGATCCAGAGCTGTTTTAAAAATGTAATCCATCTTCGACCCTAATTTTCCATTTAACGGTTTTATTCATCGCTATTGAATGTGTTTATAATTCTACTCACAACTAAACATTGAAAGTGGGTTTGAACGAGTTTTATCGAGATATATCAGAGTTTGTAGACGTCAAATAGAAATAACCTAAGAGCCCGTGATGGCCAGACCTTCCTTTAATTCACAAGCGTGAAAATTCTTTCATGTGTATGTCTAACACAGGTAAGAATAACCCCCAAACATGAAACCTGGATCGTGGTTCCTTTGGGAGATAACAGGTAAAATGTTGTTATCTCCCAAAGGAACCGCGATCCAGGTTTCATGTTTGGGGGTTATTCTTACCTATGTTAGACATACAAATGAAAGAATTTTCACGCTTGTGAATTAAAGGAAGGTCTGGCCATCACAGGCTATAAGTCTATACTAAGAGCCCGGTCTGGCCAGACCTTCCTTTGATTCTGAAGCGTGAAAATTATTTCATGTGTATGTCTAACATAGGTAAGAATAACCCCCAAACATGAAACCTGGATCGTGGTTCCTTTGGGAGATAACAGGTAAAATGTTGTTATCTCCCAAAGGAACCGCGATCCAGGTTTCATGTTTGGGGGTTATTCTTACCTATGTTAGACATACACATGAAAGAATTTTCACGCTTGTGAATTAAAGGAAGGTCTGGCCATCACAGGCTCTTAGTCTAAAAGATTAATTAAATAAGCATTGTTTGTTTAACAAAAGGCTAATCTGTGGCGGCATCTTTCACGAATACGAGAGCACTTGGCGGCGCTCGCATGTTTTCAATCACCGACATTCATTATTCACTCACTTCCCTTTGCCGAAAGTCTTGCACGTGAGGTCGTCACGGAAATTTAAACCGTTTGCACATCTGCTTAGAGTGCTTTATTGTATTTACGCAATCACGTCACTGAACTGTCAATTTTGACTTTTATAGAATCTTAGCAAAATTTAGATTATAAATCCTGCAGGCTAGGACTAATGCCATTTTTTAGTGAACCGTTTATTGATTATGTACTTATGACAATAAAAAAGTGCTTATTTTTTATTGAAATAAACGGTTCTTTTGCTGTTGCTGTTATTAACTAATGAAGTTTTGATTATTTTGTTTTCTTATAGCGTAAGTAATCATAGGTAGGTTTGTTTTTTGTTCTCATTAGTTGACCAAAAATTACATTTCACACTTGTTTATCACTGACTGTAACAAATCGAGCCACGGGAGCATCTTAAGGTCATCAACTATTTTTTGTTTATAATATAAATTGTATGACGAAACAAAAGTACAACTCTATGCGGAAATGATTATATTTATGAGTTGGTTCCTTTCCTTAGGAAAGGAAGAAATGATAAATCTAAAAGATTAATTTTTTAAATTTCGCTATTTCGTACCTATCTGCAACTTGTGTATAATTATAGTAAAATAAAAGATAATAAAATTTTCTTTGGAATATTTTAAAGTATAAACGAAATCAGTAATTTGGCTTTAAAGAAATCGTAGCTAAATACAAAAAAAAACATAGAACAAACTTAAGAAATAGTTAAATTTTATATTCATTGCTTTACTGTATCCCAACTCTACTATGCATCTTCAAACTCATCACGTTCACGTACCAAGCTTCCGACCATCGTATAAAAAACAAATTGTGTGAAAAATTACGATGATTACAATAATAACAGCGGACGTTACTACTGTTCTATTCTGTGGAACATCATTAGCGCTGATACTGACCTGAAAAGATAATTTTCTTTTCCGACGTTGTTTATATCAAGCCTTACTTTCTACTGTCTTCGCCTGTACTGAGATTGTAGCTCTTTTTTGCATTGTAGTATAGTGGAGTACACATGTCATATATTTATAGATACGACTGTAAGGCTTCTGCTGTACTACCCAGCAAAGATATAAGTCATTGGGGATTCATTAATTGGACTTTGTTTTGCAAAATCCTAATCATCTAAATAAAACGCCCAATCGAGATGATTTAAGATTTATGTTATTTATTTCCATAAAATCCTAATGAATACTTGGACAAGTCAATGAGTACACAAGATTTTTGATTTGACTTGAATAATATAGGTACTAAAATATAGAAGACATACACAATATACAAATAAATAGCTAAAGTCATAAAACCGATAGTAACTTTCAAAGCAAAGTGGCAATGACCTAAACCAGGCTTCATCACGACATTAAAGCATTTGACATTTGAGCCACTGCTCCCGCGTTTATAGAACACACCAAATAGCTTATTCAATCCATAATTATTTTAATATAAATAAAACAGACGCAGGACCGACTAAACAGAATTATGCCCTGTACAAGTACCTATCAGAAAACCCAAAATGGCATACAAAATGTTAAATATCGCAAAATCGTAACAGCGACATCAACCATGACAGCATAAAATAACAAAGTAATTTGTTTCTTTCTGAAAATAAAAAAATTTCAGGGGCAATAAATTCTATTAGAAAATATGCGGACAAACTTATCAATGCGGCAAAATAAAGTCCAGTAGGAAACAAGCAAGCATTAAGCTGATCCATTTCAAGACTCCCAAGAACATAATCCGAACATCCGACACGACGCTCTCATTCCTAGTAGTGCAGTTCATTATGATAAGCTCAATAAACAGACCGTCCTACATTTCCTGTGCCTCACGAGTGATTCAAGTCTCCATTGGCATATCAGGCAATTAAAGACGACCGTACGGTAAGCAGATGTCTGTCACTTTTATCAAATACATTAAACTGGCTGCTCGATCCGAACATTTATTTTCTTTTTCTCGACGCATAAAGGCTTGAGATAAGCAGTAATGTATCGGGTCTCTGTCGAATAATTAAATATCCCTTTTTGAGGTTCGGAAAGTGCAGGCTAATTAAGCTTTTTAACTTTTTCTGAGTTCGAGATGAGTTCGCTGATTGGGTGTCGATTGCCTTGATTTGCGCTTCACTGCTTAAGCTGAATTAACTAAAATGTTTATGACTGGTTTTTGCAGACACAGTTTTCGATTTAACTTTTTGTACCGCCGATAACTATTCGTACCGATCCATAAATAATTTGCAATGTATTTCAATACAAGAAAATAATCTTGAGTGGTACCTACAAGTTGTGTAAAATATTTATTCATGAAAGTGAACCCTTGTAAAACTTTATGGTTACATTTTCTAGTTTAAGTAGGTACTTGAGGATTATGACTGTGACTTATGACTCGAAGGGCGAGCAAAAATATTGATGACAAACACTTTTGCTCGAAGCTTTATTCTAGTGTTGAATGAAAAGCTATAAACCATGACTTTACTTTTTTTATGTAGGTATGTTAAAATCACTTGTATCTTTTATGATAACGAATACCTGTTTGCTGTTGTAACGGGAAAGACATCAACATAATCTTAACTGAAACTTAAAAATCCATGTCGCCACGAACGGTTTTTAAAACTGTCCTATCAATTTAATTACCAAACATTATCTCTTTCTGTATAACAGAATTGTAACGCGTTAAATTATATAAAACGCATGAAAACGTAGATTTCCATAACAAAACATTCAATTATAAGTTACATATCGATTCAACAGTTCAATTTAGATAGTTATTTTTGTTTAGTTGTTAATAAAGTATATTTTGAGTGACGTTTTGTATGTTTGTTCACAGTTTGCGGCGCCGCGGCCCGGCGGGGAGTCCTCGTGTTTGCAAGGCCCCGACTGTTTCATGGTAAGTGTTTCATATTGTAGAGATGTGATTCATCATCATCATTTCAGCCTTCGAACGTCCACTGCTCAACATTTTCCTATAGTTACTACAGTCGGATGCAACTGCATCCAAAAGAAGGACAAAACAAGAGCAAACGAAATAGTTCCAGGGGTTATATTTTTTATTTAATAAGCAGACCATAAAGAATAAGTTTTATCGAGAAACAATAAACCACCCGACCACACACCTGTAAATAAATTTCATACAAATAGTATTTGTAATGGTACGATTATTGTCGTCTTGCATAAAAAACAGAAAATTGGCTTGTCGAAACTATAAAGCCTCTTTTCAATTGATCTAATCCCGGTTTATCTCTTTTGTGGTAGCTTAACCAAAAAAATACTAATAATACTCCTTGACAACCCTACTAGTGCCTTAGTAGATGTTGGCCATTGTCCATCCTATTCTTCTAATTCATTTAAGTCTTGGAATAACGGAGAAATACAGACATACCCTATAAAAAAAAACTACTCTACAACCGTTCTTGCAAAAATAATCGTTTTACTCCTAAAACTGTTATTTTTTTTTCAATAATAAAATTGCTTACGTCGAATTTGCAACCTTTTTTTTCTTGGCTTCTAAAACATGCAGTGCAATAAAAAGATTTTATGGTAGGTATAGGTCTAAGAAACTCATAAACAAGATAAGGCTGTAAAGTAATTGTTTCAAAAACTGCAAAGAATTCGCAAACATTTTAAATGTTTTCGCTACCTACTTATATTTGCACTTTTAAAATATTTAAAAGTTTTTAATTGTTTTATTGTCGGGTTACTGTAGCAACTTTTTTCAGTAAAGAATTATTTGCTTATTCTTATAGTTGGTGTTATTTTTTGTACACTATTTGTCTTTGTTAATTTCGGAACATCATCATTAAAATATCCATGTTTTTTTTATGTTTTCAAAAGCTTCACTTTAAAATTTTCTTTGGGAAGTACCTAAGTAGTAAAAATATCTAAAATTATTTTCTAGATACTTAATGGTTTAGAACCTATACAATGTAACTACAACGGTATTTTAACACTGACAAACTTGCTACTAAGTGTCAGTGTTCATCCTGACAATCCATACATCCGACAACTGGGCCTAGGTCTCTCCGTGTAAACCCATTATACGTCTTTGAAGTTTTAGTATAATCACCACGACCTGAACTTGGTTATCGCAGTAAGTTCTTACAGTATAGAAAACGTTGCTGCTACCTGTTTATTGTTTATCAATTGGTTAGTTTAAGGAGAACCATGTGAAGATAAAGGATGGTACTAATTCTAGGTCGACACCATACGATTAATTCGAAGTCAGTTACCACACAGCACGCTATTAGTTAACTTGGTCATTTTGTTTAAAAATAAAACATACTAAAAATCATATTCATTTTATATTCGAGTCATCAAACTAATATTTAAATTTTATTGTCCACTTCCTTATTATCCATTAGTTTTAATCCCTATCCATTCCTTAGTTTACGATGGAAAGAATTGAAAACGCGCTCGTAAACGTCAATGGGAGTAAAGCGTATTATTTTACAAAATAGTGTTTAGAGAAATAGGAAATGGCTGAACATACATTGAAGATTGTTTATATGATAATTTGTAAGAAAATGCTGAGTACGTTTTATTGAAGAGCCTTTGAGTGACACATGCAATGGTGTGAACACAGTTACAAAACGGTCGCCACAAAAATGAGAATTTTAAAAAAAATATTCGCGCATCACCTTGTCACAATACTTATTTTCATTAATTAAATGTTTTATTTACCATTGTGTATATAATATTATGTTCTAAACTAGCTGACCCGCCGACAGCTTATGATGTTGCATCGTTAAATAACAATATTATGATAATTTTAATCTAGTCATGATTTCAGATGGTCCGTATGTTCTAATATCATAATCAAAAGACAGTTTTAGTAGAGCCCTAATCCTTTTTATTGCTACGAAACTAAATGGGATGTCATCATAAATTGATACTGTCATAACTCATAATTTAACGGTTTGAAACTTGGGATTGTTCAATAAAAGCGACGAAATTAGTGGAACTAAATAAAAACTGACATGAAATATTTTTATGTATCTACTTTCGTTGAATATTTATTAATTAGTATATTCTATAGTGAGCAGTCACGGCTTTCACCGTTTTTACTAAATATTTCATCAGTTCCCCTTTTGAAGCAATCGTAATCTCAATAAAATATTAACTTCGTAGATTTATCGATACAATATAGCATTTGCCCTATAATAGGACACCATTGGCCAATAAAAAAATAGATATAGTGCAATTCATAGAAAAAATAAATTTTATTGTATGTTAAAGGTTGAGTATCCCTGTAGAAAATATGTAAAATAAAACCTTATTCAATTGAGAATTTTGAGAAGTAAATAAAATTATTGTAATCAATATATTCAGATCGGTATAGATGATAATTAATAATAATGATCGCAATCTGATACGACCAATTACGCTAAGATGTAGAATAACATGGGGCTTATTTATTTGACGTTGTATAAATCATCGATAGGTCTAGTTTTGAGATAATGTGAAACGTCCTATTATATCTCAAATGTAATCGAAGTAATGCAGTCGAATTAATTAAGGCTATTAGTAAATTGACCCAGCGCGTTCTTACAATAATTAAGGCTTATCCACCCAAAAGCTCGTGTCAGGTTCACGTCAACTCCGACTAATGAGTCGCTCTAGAGCAATAAGGTCACAAGTCTACAATGACAAATGCATTTGTACGTCCGAAGGGGAATTTTGGCTAGAAGTGGCGCGGGATGTATGCGGTTGACCTATTTCAGTTTCCGTAATGAGGCTTTGGACAATGGGGTAATTAGGGATATGTGTTACGTTACGAGTTGATTTACTGCAGTAATTATCTTTGACATGCGAATCGTTTTTCCATCATATTTTCAGAAGCTTTAGGTTTTTGCACAAAAATTAACCGATCGATTGTTCATCACAACATTATATGAACAATATGTCTATGTTAAATGTGCTTGCAAATATTAATTGTATAGTTTATGTACACTCATTCTTTGAAGCAGACCCCAGTTCCATTCAGAAAAAGTTGACAAACGATGGGGCCTACTCGAGTCACCATCCGATACGTAGACTAATTTGACAAAAAAAACAGTTTGTTTGAAAGCCCAGCTAGAGCATTAAAATTTTGAATTTGTTAATGTCAGTTCCCGCTACCCATTTGTGGTAATGATGTACGGGATAATAAATCAGAGTTCAAAAGACCCGTTTAATTGCGACGAGATGTTGTGATTTGAAGATATTTGATTTTTTGTGTTTTGTTGCAGTGTTGGGAGAACTGTGAACTGCTGCAATCGAACTATGAAGTTTGGGGAGCAGTTTGTGACGAGAAAGACATTTGCGTAAGTATCAACGATTCAATAATTCAATCCTTAAACATTTTATATTGCAAAAGATGCTAATTTTATTCTTTTTACAGTTCCCCGGATGCAAAATCGCCTGCGAGTTCCACTCAGAAGCGGCAAGGGCAGCGCAAACTCAACCCGTCATCCACACGAAAGGAGAAGGAGTCATGAGAGTCAGCGGAGCCCTGGCTCGCTGGCCCCCTCCAGCCCCCCGCACCGCCTCCCGCCCCGTGCCCCTCGTATACGTCGTCATGCGCCGGGCCGCAGAAGGCCCCTGGAGGCAAATCATACAAACCCAATCCTTAGCCACAAGAGTACCGTCCAACAACGAAGGCGCTCTACTCAGAGTTCTCGTAGTCGACCCCCAAGGCCTCGTCACTATCTACTCTCCCGATGAAACCTTCGTAGCACACGACACCAACACCTCTAACCATGACGAACACCAATGGACTCTCAAAGAAATATCCCTTATCCATCAGAAAGTACTCGTAATTGGTGAAATTGCTTGGGAACCGAGAATAGCGCGAGGTGTGTACCTCGTTACTTGGGAAGTCGATGGTGGTGGTCTGAAAGGCAATCTATTCACAGATTCCACCCGCGTCACCTTATCTCTATGGCCCGACACCATTTACCATATTCAAGTGGAACTCGTTTCCCGCACTCCTGGTGTAGATAACGAACGGTCTGAGACCATGACTATAGACACGAGCCGTGCTCAGCGGGTTTCTACTGAAAGCGTTCAAGATGTTCAGGTCAGTGAAGGAGATAGACTTATGTCGGTCCTAGTGAGCTCCATGAGAGGAGAACGCGTTGCGGAACGTGCACCAGACTCTGAGCTAGTCTTGGGCTGCTTGTCAGCTATGATCGCCTTTGCTTTGGCTGTTCTAGCCGCTATTGTATGGAGACGAAGACGACGAGGAACCTTTCCTGGAACCAACGTCTATGTAGGCTCTTCATCTGTGCTCAAACGAAAGCTGGTTGAAGATTTTACCCCTGCCGCTCATCACTTTCAGCCGGTCATTGCCCCTGAAGTGACTTCCAACGAGCCAGCATCGCACGATGTGATCGTCTGACGTCATAGCTTTGACGCGCTGTCTATGGAAGACCGCCTCTTCAGTTCCTAAACCTGGACAATTAGCAAAAGACATATTCGTGTGAGCGCAATGGAGAATGTGATAAAAAAACTGGAACTAGTGAAAGTTATATACTTAATGAGTTTTTGTGAGATCTCGTGTACCGTTGTATGAACACTTTAAAACTCTAATTGTAAATAAATCGGCCGCTAAAAATTACTCCAGTAATTTTTCAGAGCTGTATAGCAAACTATATTTAAGAATTAAGTTAGTTTAAAAAATTGTATTTATTATAAATCACACAGTAAGGTAAACACCAGAAATCTAGCATTGTAAATATGTTAAGAAGAAACATTAGAACCTATCTAAAGAAATATCTATGTATGGACTATAAAATTTTCATGTGCTTGTAAATAGATCTTGATATTTTAAGTTGGCATGTGTTTTCTACAGGTTATTTCTGTATCTAAGTGTATGAAGTTCAATCTGATGGATAAAGACAGATATTGAATAGTGGTACAATTCTAGAACTATTTTTACAACTAGTCTCTATTTGTTCGGATAAAAATAGTTTTTAGATTGAAAAAAATATGACAACAGTGAGTGAGTAATTTTAGTATTGTGGCAACTACGTCTTCTACAGCAATAAAAACTGTTGGTCTAATAGGTATATTGTATATAAACAAAACGATGTATAAAAAGACAGAGTATATTTTTCTTGGCCTTCGACAGAATCTTAATTTTAAATATTACGGGTGCATTGTCTGGCAATTGCTGAATTTCTCTTTATTAATTTCCCGACTCGTTTTGCGATAGATCATTCATTCATAAAATTCACATGGTCATTAATTATTGTGTCGTAATTATCTAATTTGTTTGGATAGAATAATAGTCTTAGAAAAGGCACTAAAGCGGTTGCTTTTTGTTTTAGTTTGTTAAAGATGGGAAAAGACCAAATTAATCTTTCACATACAATTTTGGTATCTGAGAAACCAAAACTGATGTTTGTAAGATAGACCTAGATTATTTATTATCGTGATTATTTTAGTACCTTCACTCAAAATTGTAAATAATATTACTTGCTAATGACGAAGCTGAACTTAAACGAGTTTAAATAAATATTTCTGCCAAATTAAATTGTGTTTTACATTTTTGATACATGATCTTATTTTTCTTATACAGATTGTGATAATACGTAAACAATGTGGAATTGTGGAATAACATTTTGACAATGACAAGAAAACTTTTAATACCATGATTTGAACACGCACACGAAGGGAGGGGAATTTTTCCGACAATGGAATATTTTTTTCACTTTTCGGGAACCCTAAAATGGCAAATTATACCACTAAAAGCTTCTTAATAAGAAAGTAGCCTCTCTTTTTATTTATTATCTTTTGTTGGAATGCTCAAAGAATCTGTCGAAGGTAAAATGTGCAGAAGAGATAGCCGAAAATAATAAAAACTAAATTCAGCAATTTAAATTACTGAATGCTTCAAAAGAATGATGCCTAACTAACAGTTTTGACACCTTCGGGAACTTTTTGATGGCATTCACAAGCATGCTTGGCCATTTACTCAAACCGACGTAGTCAATTAAACTTTTTACTGCTAACTCGTTTGTGCATCAAAATATCGTAATAATGAAAGACTTAAACTGTCATTCCGTACCAGATCAAACCGAAAGAAAGGTTTAAATAAATATTGACTCGGAGATTTAGCCTCGGTTAAAAGGATACCATTGGTCGTTGTTAAAGCCCTATCCCGGATAAATCGATGCTATTGTCTAGGGATTAACGTCAACGAATTTGTTGTCAGCAAACGCCTGATCAAACAAAAAGATTTCAACATCGTGGAACCCTTTCGATCGTTCTCGTCATTCCAAGCGTACAGGCTTAAGGATTTATCCAATGGTACATTTAAAAATATAGAATAGTTATTTTTATAATAAGAAAAAAATAACACTATCCCAATCCTTAAAAAGTCAAAAACAAAGTTTGAGTTTCCTTAAACCAAGAAATCCATTAACTTAATCGCCATTAGGCTAGCTGCTACCACCAACAACGTGACGATTATGAAAAGGTGATTCCGAAATGCAAATGGGGAGGCATCTTAATGTAAATTACGTGTAAATGGAAGTCAGAAACGACATTCTCACAATAATAGACAGTTGCATTCGGATCCCAATAATTTACGTCCCAAGATTAGATTAGTGACCAGTTTTGGTTTTACCCCAATTCACGTATAAAAATCAATCTTTTAGCTTATTTCTCATTAAGGATGAAGTAATTCACTCAGCTTTGGAAATCTATGATTATGGTAACTTACGGCCATTCATTTTAGTTACCCATTTTATTCTTGGCCCGCGGTTTTGGTATAAAGCATAGACTCATAAATAACGGGGAAAATAGAAGGTGAACGCTTCTACGAGTATCCTTTTGGGAACGGCCAAAGCATTCTTTTAAGATTTATTACAGAACTTGAGCACATTACTTATTCCTTATGTGCCTTCGGTTCCGATAGTCCCTTAAGAGCGAGTATGCAGTGAAAATCGCGGCTGAAACGACTACGACAGTTGACAACAGCGACCGCGTGCCCCGCGTGGCGCTGGCGTATCGAAAATATTACGCGCAGCGCTAACCAGAATTAGTTGTGTAGCCTACAATCATAGATAAACCCCACTAGATACCGCATGACAAGCGACGACCGCGCGCCAAACATATATGGTTAAATCAACCATTATGTAAAGCCCCGCCTCGAAACACGGCTTTCATCTTCCTCCAATTTAGGTGCGTTTTTTTTAATAAATAATAAAAAATAATTTATTTCACTTTTAAGTTTACATAAATACATTCGATACCTACATAGCTAATTTGTTAGATTTAGATTATAAATTATGAGTTATTTAGTAAATGGTATCGAAGCCGAGCTCTGTCCCTTGCACTAGGTCTCTATAGAGCCTGTGTTGCGAGGTTACAGTGGATTCGCTTTCGATTTACACAGACCAAGATTTTAAATTTTAAGCTATATCATTGTTATAGGGAACAATACTGTTAGTTAATGTACTGTTTTTTAAGACTTAAGCTTATTCATTTATTTTATATTTTTGAATCGGAACAAAAGTATTCTAATGCGGTATCTAGTTTGGGTGATCTGTGCATACAATAGACACTATTATTGTAATCTGAAGCAATGCGTCAAATTTTTACACGTCAAATAATTATATACAAAATTGAAATGCGAAAGTAACTCTGTCTGTCTGTCTGTCTGTTACGCTTTCACGCACCTCTCAACCGATTTTGATGAAATTTGGCACATACAATCCTTAGACCCTGAGAAAGAACATACTTTTTACCGCGGAAAAATACATGTTTCCGCGGGAAAATTTGATTTAGATGAAATTTAGTATGGAGATAGTTGCAAATAAAAGTATATGGCGAGAGACTTTCTACCGCGGAAAAATACATGCTACCGCGGGAAAAGATAATAATGCTTACGCGGAAAAATTCGATTTGGATAAAATTTAGTATTGAGATAGTTGCAAATAAAAGTATATTGCGCGAGACTTTCTACCGCGGAAAAATACATGCTTCCGCAGGAAAAGGTAATAATGCTTACGCAAGAAAATTTGATTTGGATGAAATTTAGTATGGATATACATAGTTGCAAATAAAAGTATACGGCGAGCAGAAGTCGCGCGGGGGCAGCTAGTTATAAATGACAAATTACTTATAAAATTGGTTCCGCCACAGAATATTATTAGTTAGTACAGGGCACGGAGAAAATTGTCATAGGTCCGTTCAGCACAACGTCTCGCCCCGCACTGAATTGAAGGGCCCGCGAAGGGGAAGATCGCGCATTGCGTGTGTCGTTTTACGTAAAAAATTCGTTAAAAATCGCTGAGATTTTTTTTCGAAAAAGTAAGCTCAGGAGATGATTGGTATTCTTTTAATCTATATGGTGATGAAAATTAAAAAATCTTATGATTAATAGATTAGGAATTAAACGGTTCTTGCTGAAAAAGTAGACGGTATTTTACACTATTATTTCAGGTACTTAAAATAAAAAAAATAAAATTTCGGCCTCAGGAGATGATGCCTTATATGGCATAGATTATTGTGTAATTTTTTCAAAGCAATTCCGTTAAAGAACAAGGAAATAAATGGTTTCTGCTGAACCCAAATTTACCAAATTCACGCATATCTACGCCTTAAATGAAGTTATTTTTTGGTCGTGTCTCGTTTTGTTTTAATTTGTTTGGTTTTGGGAGTTGACTAATTATTTTTTATAGTGTTGGAGTGGAGAACAATGAGGTCGTGAGACGAATTGATATTATTGACCTGCGGTTTTCTAGATTGTGTTCGAAAATAACCTCCATTGTTGCATACCAGCATTAATCCACAGCATTGGTATCAAGGTAACATCATTTCAAGAAACTATTATTAATGCGTTATTTTTTTGCCGAATTTGCGTTTTTGCTGATAGTTCAAATTTTCATACATTATTGATTTTTTTTATCAAAACAAATTATCAGTTTTTGTCTAGCTAGTTTTGTATAGAATGAATGATGGACCATACTTTGCATGACAATATTCTTCTGATTTCACGGATTATTACAATAAATTCTGCTAGTTCTATTATAAAAGATAATGTACAATATCTACAAAAGTCATAAAGAATGAGCCTGCAATAAGGCATAAGATGTTATAGCCCGATCAGGATTATCCCAAGATTACAAATCCTTATACCCGCTCCGAGATAACATAGTATATTTACGAGTTACAGATATTGCAATCGAAAGGTTTTAAGTTGATGCTATCTAAACAGGCGATGCAAAGCGAATGTGTGGGACAGTCTTTCTTGTTAACGACCTAAGGACAACTATCTTTTATGTTCAGTACCAGATAATGTTTGTTTCGTTTCATTTGGGTTTCAAGTTTATGTCCGTTTTATATCGCTCTCTGGGATTAAGTTGTGTTCTTGATAATATGAGCTTAGTCGGTGGCCATAACGGTTTAACTATCGAACGTTTATGATTATGTTAAAATTGATGTAATCCCTAGAAATGGATAGTTGGAGAATGAGTAGGTTGATGATATCTTAATTTACAGCGCCCGTAATTAACTTCTAAGAGATCAAGCAGAATTTTGAAGTGCTTAACAATTTAACGATTTATGCTCAGAATACTAAAGGAATGAACGAAGAAGTGTATTGAGATACCTACAAAAGTAGATCAGATGATCCCTATGATTATTTTATAATAAAATAACGATTACAACAAATACCTATTCGTACATAAATTGGCATAAAACGAATTAATTTATATTGTTAAAAATATGGTATTTAAACGTTATATAAATAATATTGTCATTTTATTTAATATTTATTTTGATTTTTTTTTACAAAAGATGATGATGATGAATTATTTAGTTAATATTATGAGTTGCTAATACTTATAGCTTATACTTACATTCTCCACAATCCATAAAAATCACCAATGACTAGATTACGCACCGTCATGGAACCAAAGTCCCCTGAAAGCAATTACCACTTGTCTCTGGCTGTCTTCATGGACGTTCGAGAGGCTCTGGACGTCTGCTTATCTGCGCTTTCCTACCGGTGGGTACGTCTGTCAAACTCGGCCGGTCTTAAACTGGTGGAACTTTGAAGCTTTTGTTAGGGTAGTTACGGATATTTATTGACAATGATGTCGATGACTCAGAATCAGAATAAGGTATAATTTATGATATACTCGTTATAACACCTAGTAGGTAGCTTTGGGTACACAGATATTATTTCAAAGATACGTTAAATAAATAAATAACCAAGTAGGTAAGTAAGGTAAGGTAATATGTAAAAAAAATGGTTTAACTTGAGTTTGAGGTACATGCATGACACCAACCCACACTTGTCTAGCGTGCTGAATTAAGGTCTAATTCTGTCTCGCCAAAAGAGAAGTCCCAGTGTCCCAGCTATTATGGGAACGTATCAATGCTTATGCGAGAAAGCACCCGTGTGGGCCCGCCTCAGGACCCGTAATGGGCTCTTGTCATCGCGTGGGCGATCACTAAGTATCGTCTTGTACATGGTAAATATTTGTCTTCATTGTAATTGTTGTAATTGCTGGGTAATTCAAACATCTGTGAAGAGTTCTATTTCGGTAAATCTTAGGAGATTATTAAGCTTTGGCTCTACTGAGGGATAATAAAAAAATAATCAACTGAAACATTATTTACTGTCTCTTTTTGGCATTGTAGTTGTAATTAAATGAATCTATCAGTAAAAATATAACCGTTTTATATTTTTCACTACAATGACAGACATAAATATTTGATGTGACCATACGAAACCACAATATAACAACCATCAACAACAAAGTTTTCTTGTGTTTTCTTGTATGTACAGTTAAATAATAACAGAATAAGAGTCTGTCCTAAGTCTTAACAAATGACGGGTGGAGTCGGGGACGAAGCCATGCTAGCTAGCACCGTGCGAGCGCTGCGTCTCCGCCAAAGACGATGTCGACTTCCACACCCTGTCGCGTTACTTCTGCAATCAAAGAAAAACATACGTACAAATAGTTGGTTTAAACTAGATAATTTGTAAACTCATCCTATTAGCTTAGTGCTTGGGTTATTATAAGTTGGATAGATGACGATAAGGTAAGATTCTGGTATGATTGAAGTAGTTAGCATTATCATTAACCATTGTATTCTTATGTTTTTTTTTCAAAATAAAACTCATACACTATCACGGCTATAAAAATTAATTGCCATTAATTCTGTATTGTATTCAAAAAATTATTACCGCAAGCGATTTTGAAGATTTACCCAGCCGTTTGTTTTCGGTGCGTGAAATAATATTCATTTCGCGTAAGGCAGTTTGTCTGATTGTTTGATAAAATCTTTTAATAGAGGTAATTGATGCCTACGGTGGCTGGTCTATAATTTTAATTCAGATAAGCCGTTTATATTCATAGAGTGCTTATTATAATGATATACGTTTGAGTGAAATATATTCATTGTGGCTACTCTTAATTTTCTGCTTGAATAATTATGAAATCATTTTCGGGTTGAATTTTCATTGTATTATAATAGTTGAAGATCAGAGAAGGTTAAATTGCCTGCATACCAAATTTGAAGATCCAGCTACTGTATTTATTAGTTTTATGCCCTTTCTGGAACATTACAGACATTCCAAAATAATGAAACTATTTGCCAAATGACTACCAAAAACAAACTATAATACATGGGCTTGTTTGAAAGTCTGTGTGCCTCCTCACGTAGGCTATAAAATTCAACTCCTCGAAGGAAGACTTCACAAAAACAACTCACGATGCTGAGTGAATTAGATTATTAAAGTGGTTTTTCCAGGGTTCGTGGAGACCACTATTTTTGAAATCGGAGGATGGTTACAAAATTGCTTATTTGTGGCAAAACTTTTTCTTTGAATTTAAAAGGATTAGAAGTAAGGGGAAAATTAAGCACTTATTGTTAACTTTTTAAGGAATTCAATATTAATAGAAATTTTATTCGTATTTCATATGATTGAACAGAAAACTTCAAGAAAAAGTAACACGTAAAAGTTGTAATTTTTAAAATAAAAGATATTATAGTCTTGTTGTTATTATATGGTAATGATTATATTCCGTAAAGAATTAAAGTGTGTTGTCCTATATAAAATACAATATAAAACTGTTATATAAAAGACACCTTGTGACTTGTGCGACAAAAAAAACTATAAATATTCAGTTGACGTAGTAAAGGAAAACTTAAAAAACTTGCGCCGACGCAGACAATGTAACAGCCAAGTCACGCAATATACGCACGAAGCGCGCACGCGCACTGCAAGCTAAGTTTACGGGATTGTTGATTGCTGCGCGATAGAGCTTTTTATGATGGTTCATTTGAATAGATACATTTCAAAACGGGTGAATGATAAACTAATAACTGATCATTATAACCATTATCCGTCCATTGCTGCTGTCATGTTACTGGGTACCTTTACCTAGTTGTTTATCCTATTGTGCATAGAAAACAAACTTAATGAAACGATGTACAATATAAAATTGACTTAAACTCGGTCAAACACAAATTGATACTCAAATTCCATTCGAGGTGTGAATGGAAATTCGGCTAACAAAGCCAAAGTAATGAAATTCAACTTTGCAACGGGGCTATTTCGAGTCAGGAACTATCGAGAACTATTCCTGTAATTAGGGATAGTTCACAACAGGTGGCGACTAGCCGTTAATTAAGGCTGGTTACAAACAACCGGTTATAATAATTAGTGAGGGGCGTATTGGGCGGCGCTCGCGCTTCTAAGGCGTGGTCGCTTTTCGGCAACACGTCGCATGTATAATTAAACGAGAGCTGTCATGTGGGAGGCCTTTTTGGTGTTCCGTTAGTTCCCAAGATTGGCTCGTCTTTTGATATGACGGTCATAATAGTAGATCTATGAGATAGTACTGCAGTCTTATATTTTGATGTCTCAGAAATTTCTCACATGAAATTACAGAATGTGTGTGTGTGCATAGAAGAGGTTTAAAAGCAATTAAATTAAAATATGATCAACCTAGAACAATATTTTTTATATATTATTATTCAACATAAATTTAAATAAGATTTAAAATATAGGTCATTTATCTGTAAAAAATAAACAATAATAATTTAACAATTGTTTATAGTACCTAAATGAAATAAATAAATTTTCTATTAGTATTTTGTATAGTTATATTAGTCTCATAGTCTTTGATACCATTATGTGCACTACCTACCTAAATGACTCGCTGAGCCAAATTCACCTGTGGTGTTATAAAGTAGGTTCAATCGAATCCAGCGCCAACACGATTTCCTAAAATTCACGAATTCCAAGCTTTATCCACTTGGCAAGTTCAGTTCATTTGAATACTTAGTAGACGCTTTGGCTGACGGCTATTCATTAAGATTTGAAGTGGAAATGTGCCGAGTGTATATTTTAATCTCTTTTTTTGTCAGTTTTGTTTTATTTTTATGAATATGATACGTATTATATACTGTTTACTGACGATAGTGATAAAGCTAACAGTCAAATTTGTACGTAAACTGGTTTAGGTTGACCTTGCTTGATTAGCATGCTTCAAAATCTATGCCAAGCCAATACAAATACAAATTTAAAGAAAATTTTAATGACTTCTTTTAAATAAATATCACGATAACCCAATCTTTTGTTGGATTTGCAAGCGGTTACTATCAGCGGGACTTAGATTTGATTCGGTTTTAATTAGGGAGAGGGCACAATTAGCTCGTTAAAAAACGTATCTTTCGTTTCGAGGTCGCTACGGCTGTGACTCGTATTCTGCTTCCCATCGAGTCCGCGGTATTAAACTACCCTCATTATTGGCAGAATCCAACAAACACCTCATTAACTTTTTTAATTGAGTATTCATGGAAATTTCTGTACAGATAAAAATAGAAAACGTGGAGATCGCGTTATGTATTGATTAAATCGTACACTTTACTACATCAAGTTACGAGTGTACATATTATGTTCTCAGATCACACCTCGCAAGCAGCGAAAAGAAATAAAATTACTATGCAGACATCTTAACGTCCATACATCAACATAAAAATAATGATACCACATAAAAATAAGGTGTTTTTAATTATGTATATCTCCTTGATTCCATAAACATATTAAAAGAATCCTTATCTGAAACAAGTTTCTGCATTACTGAGATATGCTAAGTGGCAGTTTCAATATTTTCATAGCAAACGAACTCATTTCTCAATACATAACTTGAAACATAAAATCAATTACCATTACTTTGAATGCGGGGCCTGTGCTATTATTTATTCTATGGATAGTACGACGGGGAAACAGATAAGACGGTCTAAATTGCATTGGTTGGATGGAAGTAAATCTGCCTACACATTTTTCAGCTTCACTTGAGATTGTATCAATAATTGGTATATCTGTGAACGGGTACGGTAGAATCATTTAATTTTCTTAATAATTTTCTATCGGAGCTTGCCCGGGGCGAAGCGGTCTAGTCCGCTTCTCGTCTTGTACTTTTTGTAGAGAAGGTATAATCAATCTGCTTGTGAGCTTACGTTTAGCCAGGTGGCGTTCAACTTTAGTTAAATTGGGTTTTGATGCAACCTAAATTTCATTAGATATTCGAAGGTCATTGTTCAGTCTCATTTATGAATCAAGTCATATTAAAAGAGATATAAAAGAGATTATTGTTTTGTTGCAAGGTGTTGAATTCAAAGCAGTTATAGTAAGGTGAGATTATAAATAAACTAGCTTGTATTTATTACAAAAATATCTATATAATTATATTTAGTTTCAAATAACTACTTAGCTAAAAAAGTCTTACATGTGGGACAGGACTTAACAGTATACTTGGAAACTGAACATCAAGCTGAATGAATCAAGTAATAAAATCCTACATTCTACTCGTATTTAAGAGTCAACATCTCGTAAAACTTATCGCTACATACATAAAATCCTAGTGTAAGAATATTTTATCCTTTAAATACCTACCTAAGATAACAACATAGAGGTTGATTTGTAAATAAAATCATGAAAAAAGATGTGGTAGTGCCACAGATAAGGGTTATCTGTGGGTAGTGCAAACGAATTCAAATACGAAATTGTGTTCGTGGGCCTAATTTATCTGGTCCTAGTTAAAGATGCCGCTTCTCCCGTGTTTTTATTACATCATTATTATATAATAATTTGCCACTACGAAATTGGCTTCATCAGCTCAAGACAGGAATGCACGTCCACGTCTATAAATCAATGGCTGCAACCGATTCAGATTACCGACGGACAGTTACAGGATGTAGTGCGGATGAGACTTCGATTATAGGTACGAGAGTAATAATTTTTAGATTAGAATAACTGGACTTATAAATGGAATAAATATTTCTGGACAATTCACATAACAACATCATCATGCCCCGTGGTATGCTTGTGTTACGGGTGCTAGATTTCTGATATACATAGAATAGAATATACGAATATACATACATACATAAATATATATTTTATACGTAGGTAAGGTATAGTACATAAATATATTTTATACGGTTTTGTGGAGGGGAGTTCATTTTTAGAATGGTTTTACTATACCTATACTCGTAAATACCAAGTAAAATAGGGGTCATAATGATGAATATGTTACTAAACGCAAGATTTGCAATTCTTGTAATTAATTTGATCATCTTAGTGTTCATTTTTACACTACTGTACAAACGCGATTTAAATAAACTCAACTCTGTTGATGGAGTTTTTTACGGAGTGGATTTAGATTTAAGCTCGTTTTATTCAGTCCAATCACGTTAATTGATCAGTGAAAAGCCATTCAACATTGGATTGCATCAGTGAAAAATTGCGAGAGTAATTTTCCTTTGAAAAAAGTTTGTGCTACGTATTAGCAAGGAACAGGGTAAAAATCCAAAGTCAAAAATTAACTCGTCCCATTTAACGTTCCCACTGCTGGGACACAGAGACTTCTTGACGAGAGAGATTAGGCTTAAATTTACCGCGCTGGCAAATTTTTTGGCTGCGGGTTGCTGAATGACACATTTAGTTCAAAACGTTCAAAGTTATCAGAACATGCCGGTTTCCTCACGATGTTTACCTACACTGTTAGAGCACGTGTTTAAAAATCCCGCGGTACGAGGCGGAATGTGAACCCACGACCTTCGGAATCAAATTCTAGTGTGCTCCCACTTTGCTGAGACGGCATAGTTAGGTACTGATTTTGTATAAATGTTTAAGTTTTAATTATATCAGATGTAACAAAACCGTTTTTACATAATTACATTTTTCCTGGTTACATAGCAATTTAACCTTAAGCCGGAATTGAGCGGCATAAAGGTACTTGTACACTAATTCCCAATTTAGCTTGTATTTCACTGCCATCATTATGCATCCATAAACTTGTAGATATTCTACACTAATTTATGCCATAATTACCTGAATGCACCAATTTAGACGAATTAACAGAATTTGAATTGCTCATTAGGGTGATTGACATGTGTTTCTAATCCCTTACTAAGTTTAAAGTGACTCAAAAGCGATTTTAAACTTTAGTTCGTGTTTATAAGGTTCAGTTTATGGAGATATTTTTTTACTTCTTACTAGGAACATAATCTACTTTGATATAATCCTAATAAATCAGAAAGAACTTTTGATATGAGCCCAATATTACGGAATAAATTGGTATCTATTGTAACGAACAGTCATCCCGTTTGGTGCCTCTTATTTTACACAGAAAAGTGTCAGACATTTTAGATCCCTGGCTTCGACCGCGTTATATTAGATGTACCACAGAAATAATTATGTAATTTTCCCGCGGTAAAAAATAGTTTTTGGCCCTAATCTGACGATATTGCTTTTGATACACACTTGAGTGGCTTTATAGCTAGCAAGGCTTATGATTTGGATTGTAGGTACATAACATTACATGACTACATACAAAGGGAATATTCAAGATTAATTATCAGATAAAGGAATGATACCTAGCTAAATAGGCAAATAAAAATTAAAGATTTCATTTCTTTAAGTAACAATAAAAATCTGATTAAGTTATGGTTTCAAAACATATTATTATTGTACATTTATTTTACCTAGATAATCTACAAAATATACGTAGGTTTCAGTTCATTTTAAATATTCAAAGCAAACAATTACCAATAGTGAAATAGTAGTTGCCACTTACACCTAATATATTGCCCAATTATAGAACAAAATACACGAGCACATGCAAATGGAAAATCATTCCGAGCTTCGATTCATCTCTAATAATTTCTAACAAGCAAACCCATAAAACAAAGACATAAACCAAAGAATAATAAACATAAAAGTTCGGAGTACTTTCTTGACTTGCGTTAACTCCACGGTCAAATAATTAGCTACTCAACAAAAAAATAAAACCGAACTAAGTGAATAAACCTGCGCTGTAAGTACCTATACGCTTCCGTAGGCATTTCGCGAATCACTTATTGAAACTAGTGTTACGGGTGCCAGATTTCTGATATATCTGATCATAATTAAATATACATAGATATAATTTTTTATAATAATACTTATAACACCTAGGCACTGGGAACAAATATTAGCCGATCCGACAAGTTGTCCCGAGGCGGGAATCGAACCCGCAATTCCTTGCTTCGGTACCTTCGCCCGCTGCGCCACAGTGATTGTCTAGATACAATGTAACTAATTTCTCTCAAAACTAGAAAGTTCTACATAAAAAGACAAAGTAAACAGCGTCTGATGAAGTTTTTCATTGGTTTCGTTAAAAATAAACTTTGAGCTTGGTGGGCCGAACGTGACGAACAACAAAAGATCACCGACAGGTAGGATGGCTTTAAATTGGATAGTTATCGATGCGTGAACCTCTTATACCTGACTGACCCAAGCCGAATGATTTTCGGGCCAACGTTACCTACACTTTGCCGATAAGCAATTGCTTTCTTTGTAACCTGAGCTTTTATTACTAAGATTTATTTTATATCCGGTTATATGACGTTAAAAAGTTCAATTTCCTTGAAGCTTAGTTATGTCCTGAGTGTCAATATAAACTTTATTAAGTCTAACCTGGATTTTCCTTATAAGCTTTCTACGTCACCGTAATACTATTCGGTTTTAAGGTTCTGTAGTCAAATATGGTAACTTTATGCCTGCTTGCGACACATTTGTGACAAGACTTATGATCCTAAAGTCATTGAATCACTGAAATTATGGCATTTAAAAAATAAAAATCACTAGTCAAGAGTGTTCCTATCACTAATTAACGAAACACTTAAAAAGGTAAGCTCATTTATTCCTATTGCTCTTGCAAAAATAAAACAAACAAAATGTCTTATGTGGTCTGCACTTGGCTAGTACTTTAATGAATAACAAATCAGATATAAAATATTTTACTACTCTTAGCTTTATGATCTCATTTTCAAAATTTGATTGAATAATAAATAACGGAACGGACGCTGTATATCATGGCAAATTTTTAATTCGCCGTATCCAATTCAGTGTTTGCAAGCCGATTAGTCTCTTGATACATTTGTGAGGCGAAAAGAATTCGATTAAAATGTTAATTTATTCAAAGTAATTAGAGTTTTACGATTGGTTCGGTCCGTTGAGGGCATTTTCTATTTATGTTGTCATAATGAAAGAGGAGACGAAACTCGACTGATTTTACTCATAAACCTCGAAACTAAAAGAGACAAAAATATTAAGCCAAATAAAGTAAAATCAGTGTAATTATTACACTAAATCTAAAACATTTTGATGAAAATAGCTGAAGATTTTATGAATATAGACTTCGTAGTCATCATAATCACCCTTTTTACGTTTCCACTGCTGGAATACAAGAAAGTGGGTTGGTGAATGACATCTACCCGACATCTGGCTTATTTTTAAAAAGTGCTTCTAGAGGAATCAGACTTGTCTAGTAATATCCTAGGAATATTGATTGGTTCTATGTGATTATCATTATCTCATCATAAAATTATTTCGTCTTATTGACCAATATATTAAAAAGTAAGGGAAAAGCTATTAGAACTTTTAGTAGGCCCTAGGCATACGCACAAACAAACATTCGATATTCAATTCACAAACGCTGACTCAGCAATAATTTACATTTAATCGAATTGTGGCAGTTAATAGCTCAATGGAACCGTGTTTTATTATACTAGTCGCACATAACTTCTAAACGAGCCACATATTTTTTCGATAATGGTTGGAACTTTAGAATCAAATCGAATGCAAATTAGCCCACTAATGTATTTCTGTTTTGAACCAGTTTTTTTACCAATGCTTGGAGGTTTTTATAGGTTCTTTTTTAAGAAAAGCAATTCAGCTCGTGCTAATAAAAAATCGATTAGTGACCGGTGACGGTGACACTATAAAAATAATGGATTTTGACAAAACTGGTCAGATGATTGAGACACTACACCTATACGTTTATAAAATAAGTGATTTAAAAAATAAATACATATGGAAATTAGAAACGAAACTGTCTTTATAGATATCGATAAACATTAAAAGTAAGCTGTAGAGAATGAATAAAATTGGTATTATCGGACTTTCCAATATTGAAATCAAAATATCGCGCCATGATCAGTCCATTTGATTTTAGAACCATTTTAGCAAATTTATAACCGCGAAATGTTTTTTAAATGCGTAATGACGTCACAATGAGCTATGATACCATCAAACGATTCAGCTCTTAACATAAATCGAGGAACTTTACGATGTCAGAAACCAATAAAGTTCTCCGGTACCCATTCGACTAATTTTAATCGTTCATTCGATTTTACCTATAAATGTATCGAGAACCTGTATAAGGTTATAAGAAATACGCTAACACCAGCAAGATTCGTATATGTTTCAACTGATAAATAAAAATATAGTATTGAGTGTATAACTTATCATGTTTTTAACAATATTAAAACACGAAATGGGTAACATATTAGATAGCACTAGCACAGATTTTTAAATAAATCTAAAAGAAGGTCTCTACAATTATCACCCATGTAAAACCACTAAGTTACTGAATAAATGCTTAGTTAAAAAAAATGCTTTAAATTTTATTAAGTTAAGTCCCTGCACTTAGGTACGTTATTTACATAACTTTACCACAAGTACATAAAGTCAAGTTTATAAAATATAATTTTGAGTTTTGAATATGTAAAACCCGTCACCCGATGATAAACGATAAGATGAAGCAACCATGAGACAAAGAGAACAACCACAAAAATAAAGCATGGAAATACAAGCTGCGCCAACACAGCTAATGCATAAAATATGAATCGACTCTCTGAATTTGTCATATCAAAATGATAGTTCTCAATAGATAAAGCCACACCTATCACAGAATCATAATAGAACATTGAGCAACTTTGTCGCAGTACAATAACGTCACTACACGTACGTAGCGTTGAAGAAATTTAAAAGTTAGCTGTGACAAGGTTCTAGCCCGATCTATCTATGAAGGTTTAACTCGATGCGACAACCGCACCTAATGTATGCGCATAAGATCAGTTATCTCATGCATACGTTTCTGATTATAATCGTGTATTAAAAAGCTTATTACAAAATCAGCACCCTTCATTGGGAGGCTCATCAGGACCTGTTTTTCCTTCTCCGATTTCGAGATACTTATCACATTTTTATTCTTATTGCCTTCTTAATAAGATATCGGCAAACGTGCGTAGCCTATATTGTATTCTTGTGAAAGTAATACTCCTTGGGCATACCAAAAGAAGTTCAGTTTTAATTAAAAATGTTTCTGAAAATCAATAAGGCTTCTATAGATTTTAAATTTAGAATTTATGAACGTATGTGATAACGAATTTGAAATCAACATTAAATCGAAGATCATGGATTTTGTCCCTGGATGTTTAATCTTTGTTACCACGATAACGATGAAATTATGTGATAAATACGTAATTGCAAAATACATAATGATCACCCCTTTGTCTTATCATCATCTTTTCACCTGAGTTATCATAAAATTTGACAATTTGCAATTTTAAAAATTAAAACTGTTTCATGGGCAATGTCCCTACGTCCCAGGAACGTAAACATTTATGCTTATTCATACTTAACAAAAAATATAACGTAAGGTCTTCTCGGCTCAACCACTTGTTCATAATAACATAAAGTTCATAGTAGTTAAAGTTTTAAACCATAATAGCATTTATATTTTTTGTGTTGTGCTCATACAAAAAACTTTTTTTTATATTATTTATTTTTTCATACAAAAAACAAAGCCATGCATGATACTGTGTAGTTATTCAAGTCTTGGACACTTCTTACATATTGCATCCAAAGATGGTGTGAATAATGTATGGCAGTTCTATTGTATGAATGAATAAGAGCGCTGTAAATTGTATTTTGTCCAATACAAAGTGAGTGACACTCCTGAGCAGTTTTAATAAGATAGGCTTTAAAAACTGCTCTAACGATGAAGGCAAACATCGTAAGGAAACCGGCATTTTCTGTGAATTTTGTAAGGTTGAAGTACCGTGACGATCGCCAACCCGCAATTGGCCAACACGCAACGTGGTGAATTAAAGCCTAATCTCTCTCATCAAGAGAGATGTTCCTGTGTCCCAGCGGGAACTAAAACAAGATACCTACAACTTAATTTTTTTTTTAAGTTTTTAACAATGTCTCTTCAATTATTATCGGAATGATGGGACACCGTTAAGTACCAGGACACTTGGAAGGACAAAAAAATTAACCTAACATTATCTCTCCAAGTCCGTTTAAGTGTAATAAATAATTCTTAAAATAAATCGAGAAAAATGATCATTAAAAATCGTTTAAAAAAGGAATAATAACATTACTTTAACGATTCCACTAATCTAAACCTCAATACTGCCTACACAATAAACCTATTTAAAAGCTAATTACTATTATGATTGCTTTATAAAACCCAACTTGCGAAACGGTAATAAAACTTGACTCCTAAACATTTTGATTCAGCTTATTCGCTTCAAGAAAAAAACCCCTCACGTAGAGACGGCAGGAGGCACGTATTTTTCGCATTATCGGCTAAATTATTATAAAAGGAACAGACGTGTGGCAAGCACCTATAATTCTTAGGGAAACTGTGCTCGAAACAATCGCGAATAGCACGTTCGACATTTTGTATCGTAACGACTTCCAGAATAGTCCGGTCCATTTTTAATGTGCGAAGTTGAGGCATTGTGAACTTAAATTGGGAATTACTGGTATCAAAACTAAAGTGAACAATGAAGTTATTTGGGAATAAAGTGAACTACTGAAAAGTTTATTTTGTGCTGAGGCGGGAATCGAACCCGTTAAAATTAGGCATTTGTTGGTTAGGATTTTACTCTGAATAGCTCTGGTACGATGTTTGACAAGCAACATCTTTGACCGCTGTAACATTAACAATGGCATTATTTCCATAATAAAACGTAATGAAATTGAATTATAATTCCATGTTCATCTTGTGATGAAGGCGCATCAAACTTATAGGTCATTTCGAACAATGAACAATGTCGTGTCTATTTTTTACAGCGCGACCAGTTTTATAACATCTGTGTTCATACATATTTGATTGCTTAAGTTTCGAGAGACTGCTTAAGTATTCAATAAACTAGTTTGTTAAAGGGCTAAATGTATTACTACATTGCTTGACAACTGAATTCTGTACCAAAATTCTGTATTTTATCCATTACATTATGTACGAGTATATTAACTATAGTAAAAAACTATAATATGAATTAGTATTGGTTTTATGGAGTATTATCTCTAAAACTATTAGTTACTAGCCGACCACCAACAGCTTCGCTTGCTTTTTTTCATAAAATACAGCCTATAACCTTCTTCGATAAATGGACTATGCAACACTGAAATAATTGTTAAATCGGACCAGCGGTTCCTGAGATTAGCGCGTTCAAAAAAACAAACAAACTCTTCAGCTTTATAATATTATAGTACATATAGATTTCGTTCAAATGTGCAAGACCCCCTGAATCTTTCTAACGGTTAATCAAAAATAAACATTAGAAACTGATATTGACACGCATAATCATTCAAATAGGCAGTCAATAAACTATGGAAACAAAGGTGTTTAACAAAGAAAAACAACCTAATATTTTCACCTTGTGTTCCTCAGTTAATATTTATGAATCCAAACAAAACCAACGCATTAGTATTCGATCGTGCTTTAAATTTTAGATTCGTAAACCGCTTTATCAAAAGCAATATCGCCTATGTATTAAACATTACGGAGCTAAGTTTTAGATGGGACCAGGAGGTGAAACTTTTAAAAGAGGGAGATTCAGGGAATTTTTGAGACTAATAAGTGTCGCGGGCGACCCTGCATACTAAGGAGGTATCTTGCAGGAACTCGAGGTGAATATAAAACGGGATCTACCTATCATTTTACAAGGTGCCTGTCAGGGTGTTTAAGATAACCCAAGACGTGACGCCTGTATCAAAAGAGTTGAACGTGTCAAAATTATTTGGAATACCAGTAATACAGACATTTTATAGAACCGTTAAAGATGGTCACACAGGCCATCGCAGATTAAATGCAGCTTCAAATATCAATCGTCAAGTTGATGGGCTTATTTTGGTAACCACTTACACCAATTCACTAAAAACGGCTGTTTATTCTTTAAATATTATATTAATTTTAAACACATCAATGTTAAAAACTACATTACCTTTCCTACTACCATCATTCACGGGAAAAAGGCTGAACCTATTTAAATGGAATTTGGTAAGAATTAATTCAAAAATAAAAGAAAACATTAAAAACAACAGATTAGAAACTTTACAAGAATTCTTACAAAAAACAGGCGGGGTCAAAAAAGCATACAAAAATCTAGAAAATAGTAAAAAGCTCATGACACACTTATGCAATACTTCTGGAACTATAATAACTAACAGAAAAGATATTCTTGATATAGCAACACAATTCTATAAACAATTATATAGCAGTCTAAACGATTATATACCGACTGATAACCTTACCTATGTTGACCATCCGGAAGACACAGTTGTGCCATTTATAGAAAGAGAAATAGAGATGTCCATAAACAAACTAAAATCTGACAAAAGTCCAGGTGCAGACGGTATAACTAATAACATGATAAAAGCTGGGAAAGAAAAACTCACAAAACCACTAACATCACTGTTCAACCTTATTCTTCAACACAAGACAATACCTAAACAATGGGGTATGTCTGAGATAGTACTCTTATACAAGAAAGGCGATCCCAAGCTTATCGACAATTATAGACCTATAAGCTTGATGCCATGTCTATATAAGGTATTTTCGACGACACTACTAAAAAGGCTCACTAAAAACCTAGAAGAAAGTCAACCGGTAGAGCAGGCTGGTTTTCGAAAGCATTTCTCAACTATAGATCACCTACATACATTGAAACAGATAATTGAGAAATACCTAGAGTACGACAAACCGCTCTACATTGGTTTCATAGATTATTGTAAAGCATTCGACTCTATCTCTCACTCATCGATATGGGATGCACTAACAGAACAAGGAATAAACAACAATTATATTGACATCATAAAAGATATTTACAGAAAAAGCACAGCACGAATAAGGCTTGAATCAGCAGGACCCTCATTCAGGATAGAGCGAGGAGTAAAACAGGGAGACCCGCTTTCCGCAAATCTGTTTATAGCTGTTCTAGAGCACATTTTCAGACGCCTAAACTGGAAGAACATGGGTATAAAAGTTGACGGCAAATATCTAACACACTTAAGGTTTGCAGATGATATTGTAATCCTCACAGAATGTCCAATACAGCTCCAATTTATGATTAAATCTCTTAGTGAACAAAGTAGAGTGATAGGTCTCGAAGTTAACTCACAAAAAACAAAAGTAATGACAAACAAAGAGAGAGTTCCTATTATAATAAACACAAAAAACATAGAATATGTAAATGAATATATCTATCTAGGCCATCTCATTTCATTTCAAACATGTATGGACAAAGAGATAAACAGAAGAATTCAGAACACCTGGAATAAATACTGGTCACTCAAAGAAATTTTTAAAAGTGCTCTACCAACACCACTAAAAACGAAGGCAATGAACATCTGTCTCACACCATGCCTCACCTATGCTTGCCAGACATGGTCTCTCACGAAAAAACAAACTGAGAGAGTAAAAGTTTGTCAAAGAGCTATGGAAAGAAGTTTCCTAGGAATAAAATTAAGAGACAAGATACAAAACAAGAAAATAAGAAAAAAAACAAAAGCAAAGGACGTAGGGCAACATATCTTAGGCCAAAAATGGAGATGGGCTGGACACTTACAAAGAATGAATTCAGACAGATGGGCTCAGATAGTAACTAACTGGGTACCAAGACAATGGACAAGAAGAAAAGGAAGACCGACCAAGAGATGGGAAGACGACCTCGTAAAGCTAGTTGGTAATCTCTGGTCAAGGACAGCAAAGGAAAGAGATAAATGGAGTTCTTTGGAGGAGGCTTTTACCGCGCAATGCGGTCCTAACACTACTCTACCTAAACAATAACTTAATTTAATTTAGTTTCTAGTTTTATTTTATAAGTTCATTTTCAAGTTAAAAATTAGTTAAGTTTCATATTATGTTATTAGTGTTAAGGAATAAATAAAGCTCTTTTTATTTTATTTTATTTATTATTTGGTAAGAATATATTTTAGGGATGTAAAAGAACATAGCTTCTTTTTATTTATTACATTTCATTTAGCTTTACCGTGAAAAATATAACTTTTGGTTCTAAGCATTAGCTACTTCAGTTTGCACTGTGTGACAGCAAGTTGACTAAATTTAGTTAATAAATAAGAAAATTTACGAAACATAAAATTACATTGGCATTCGAACTACCTCTGAGAATGTCACACAGAGTTGAATAACAAAATAATTGTATCAAATTCTAAGAACATCAATTTAATGACAAAAACCATCATCTGTAATGTCCACATTCGCTGATTACACGTTCGTTCCAAGGCGACGCAGGCGATGCTATTAAATTGTCATTAAAGGCACCTCAGTGTCATCTGCATCGTACCTTTTCGAGGGACCCCCACACAGGAGAGGTATAATTTTAGAGGTGTGTCACTTGGTAATTACAATTTTGGTCTCTATATGGTATGATTAGGTTTCTTCCAATTTTAATTTGTTTGATTGACAATTGACATCGGGTGAGATGAATACAAAATTAGCATTTGTCGTTATCCGGGTACCAAACTTCCATAATATCAAACTTTTGCCGTATACGACCAAAATCATCTAAACTTTTGTCATATATACAGGTATCGTTTACTATAGGCAATAGAGTCTACTAGATAACTAGATCTATTCTAAACCTTTATGGTTAAAACATACATTGTTGCACTGCACAGGTTAAATTGTGTATCTTGAATTCATGACTCTTTAAGTAGTTCATTTGTAATGTAACTGCTTTTTAGTCTTAAACTTTAGCTTTAAGCTTTAACTTTAGCTGTGCTCTTGTTCATACTATGACCTATAGTTTGCTCAAAAATTCTGACCGCATCACTTTTTTGTTGCAGTTTTTACTTTACACCGTTGAAATTGCTTCTGATCCCCTGGATGTTTTTACAGCATTTTGATCGTTATCTTCGGATGGTAAGGATTGTTTAATGTATTTTTGAAGGTGGAAGCAGAAGGCTTTGTGGATGCCGTTAATGACACTTGACGTAATTTGATGTAAATTGACCCACGGGAGCTAACACGCAATATGTCAACTATGAAATTGTTACTCAGCGATTTGATTGATGCCTTGGAAACCAAAACATTTTATAATGAAGGGTTAGAAAGTGTCATTAGATGTCTCTCGAACTTGAGAGCTTATATGAGATTTAAACGTACCTACTTTGATTTATATTTCTTAAACATTTGAGCAATAATATTTAGGAATCTAGATATCAGTTTTTTTAATGTAAATAAACATAACATAAATCCGGATAGTCAAATATAAAAAATGTTGGACATTTAACACAGCCACATCTAGCGTAATTTGTCTATTAATTGCAGTAATCTGTCGTAATTATTAAAGATCGCATATAATATCGTTTTAAATCTCTTTGTATTCACTTAGTTCTCATATTTTCTCGGAATATGTGAAAACATTTTTATAATTATTGTTATGATACAAAAGGTTACGCATAATAAATTATCTTCACCCAATCTGATATTGAAATTGTGATCTTCTTGTTTTCGAAAACCAGGAACGGTACTTTAAATTGATGGATGTCGCGGTAATTTTGAAAACTGGTATTTTACCAAATGATAAAGTGTTGACATGGTTTTATATTTCAACGTATTTTTATGTCAAAACAAAGAATGAAAGGATGAGGATGAGGTCATACATGAAGATTGTAAGAGTCATTTTAGATAAGTGTTATTTAGTTTATTTTTATCATCGTAATTAGATACAATAATTTTTAATACTTCTTTTAATTCTTTTAATTTTTAACGATCTTCTGATACTTTTTGTTACTTTTGATATTGCAATGGATGCCACCATACTTTATTATAAATACAAACAACAAACTAACAATATCTCACTTTCAAAATTTTCGTGAGTTATACTATTCATTTTGTACAACGGGAATTACTCACGTATTTACATAGGAGTTAAACAACTCTCGACGTTTCGACCACATCAAGAGTAGTCTTCAACAGGAGGAGTGAGCGTCCCGCCGTGCTCCGTCTCCTCTCAGGTCGCGCGCACGGTTCTCACAGGCAGGTGAGAACCGTGCGCGCGACCTGAGAGGAGACGGAGCACGGCGGGACGCTCACTCCTCCTGTTGAAGACTACTCTTGATGTGGTCGAAACGTCGAGAGTTGTTTAACTCCTATGTAAATACGTGAGTAATTCCCGTTGTACAAAATGAAACTAACAATATGTTTTGAAAATAGGCTATAACTGTTATAAGTTGGCATTGTGATGTAACAGACAGTAGGATTAGGTCGAGCAGTTACCCACACAAACTTACAATGGCGAACTATTCAATTTGGCAAGGGTAAAGCCATAAAAACTTGAAAGTATCACATCTTTGTCAATTCCAAGCCACCTAAATATTTTCAAGCCTTAGGAGATATTTTTGACCTATTAAATTATGGCCAGGTATGGCCCTGGCCTAAGAAAAGTACAGCAAGTAAAGATTAATTATATAGGTATAACTCGTTATGATCATGATGCTAATTTTGTAGGTTTTGCTTATTTTCTTCTATCCAATAAATATTTGAGTAGTTTAATAGCGCTCTAAAACTCTTGTTTTCAAAATTTAAAGTACTAAGTAAAGGTTTATTAACTCTTTATCATTAAAAATAATTATTTCTTTTATTTTTATCTGATTTAAATAAAGGTACTCGTAGCTATATAAAGACATTCATAATTAATATATGTATATTTATATACAAATAGATATTCTACTTAATTACAATTAAAGCTTTTTCCTTTAACATATTGCGGAAGTTCAACAACTTGCAAGACATGGAGTCTGGCCTCTGTTGCATAATTGTCCATGTGACCGCGATATCTTAATAAGTGGTTCTTGATCAAGTTCCTTAGCACTTTGCATAATTGTAATGCGCTCCATTATTTCAACCTGGTAAGCTTTTATGTGATCCCCTGGGATCGATTGCAAACTAGATTATAGTATCTAGACTAAGTAACATGATCATAAATAATGCTAAAATTTAGTGCCTTTTAGATAGAGCGCTCAGATTGGTAGGCAGATTTTGAACTTTAAAACAAAAATAATTTGAGTTAGACTAGACCACTTGTAGTACTATCATATAAAATCTATTTAACACATTTAATGCCTGTACATACTCCGACGCGGCTACACCGAAGAATTATATTTGTTTGTAAGTAGTATTTACTCTATTTTATTATTAAACCATATTACTATTATTTATCAATCAATCCATCAATCATATTATATAATATTTATAATAGTAATTTAGTATATAGAACGAACATCAAAGCTGTTTATTCCGCGAAACAAGATTGTGCCTGTTTATATTCAATTTGAGTATTGATTTACTATAAACAATATCTTATTGCTTCGTAAGATTATCGATACAGACGTTATTGAGAAGAATTCTTGGAGGCATCGGATCAGAAACAAAGCTACGTTACGTCACTGAATTGCTGCGGATTAATAAGTTGAAGTGCAGGGAACTGTCTATTCAGTATGCCTTATAGCTCGACAAAAGACCTAAAAAAGGTAAACCAAACAACAAACACATTAATTTAACATAGGAGTTAAAACACTCTCGACGCTTCGACCACAACAAGAGCAGTCTTTCTTTTAAGTTTGTCTTTACGTGAGTAATGCCCGTTGTAATACAGGGTGATTGGAAGGTGGGTGCAAAGCTGCTAGATTGGATCATAATTTCAATAATTTTTGAGATATCTGCTTAATTGATACCTCAAAAGAAAGAGTAATAACCACATATATTTTTTAAAAGGTTTGAATAAAAAAGCAGCATTCGTTTTTTTTAAATAACGTCAAAAATGGTTTTCGTAAATCTGAAAAATTTTCGTAAGTTTGAAATGTCTGTAAAAAATGGCTAATGACTCAGATACCTAAGAAAATGTTTTGGTAGATTGCTTACACATAGCTTAACTTAAATTAAACAAAAAAAATTAACTGGCTTTTCAAACTGGTAATGATTAGCAACTAACTGTAAAATTTTGGGTATTTTCCTTGCCTCCCGTAAAACATTGATAAAAAAAATTAGTCCGACTTCGTCTAAGACAACTATGGCTTAAATGGTTCCAAATAGTCCACACTACCATTCTCTTTGCATCCACCTTCCAATCACCCATTAAAATGAATAGTTTAACTCACGAAATTTTTGAAAGTGAAACAAACACATATTGATAAAATTGAGCGCAAACCCGTTGTCAACTTGACGTTACTATGTTGTGTATAGTGTTCCTAAAGTTTTAATAAATAAATTGGAATCGAAACTAAGTTACCAGGAAATGTGGCTGGCAGGTTTATAGACCTGCCAGCAACGCTCTACCGCAAAAAATATTGAAATTAATTTGATCTAGAAAAAAAAATCAGCCACACCGTTTAGTGTTAACGACAAAAACAGAATTAATCTACAAAGAACCTCGGAGAAGCTTTGTTTTCATAAATTGTTCTTCTCTCGAGCGTGCCCCAGTTTTTGCTCATTACCTCCGCATAACCGGTAACCACAAACTAAACGTAGCTAGGTTATTAAGAAATGGAATTGTAAAGCATGAAATTGCAATTTATTTAAACAGCGAATTTGTATAGAACGTTTTGAATCACAAATATTCGGAGTTATCTCATACTTCGGAATATTGGAATATTAACTATTAATCAAATTAATACATAGCCCAACGGATTAGCTCTTTGAAGTGGCAATGGGCAGGCCATATAGCGAGGAGGCCGATGGGGCCGAAAAGTCCTCGAGTGGAGACCACGGATCGGGAAACGCAGCGTTGGGCGTCCACCAACAAGGTGAACTGATGATTTGGTGAAGGCGGTCGGCTCGCGGTGGATGCAGGCTGCGAGCGACCGTAGTGACTGGAAGTCATATAGGGAGGCCTATGTCCAGCAGTGGACGTCCAATGGCTGATATGATGATGATGATGATGAATCAAATTAATTAATTTATTATTAGGTAATTAAATAGAAAAGCTCAGTTTGGTTAGTAACATGGGCAGTGCTGTTTGATTGGTCTATATCTAGTATTTCGCAGTACCGTACATTATGTACATTCACATTCTGCTTTATTTATAACATTTTCTAAAGATTCCGTTAGTTTTATAGTCAATATTTTTTTTAGTAAATACATATAATAATAATTATTATTATTTAAATAAATTACTGTGAATGGATTTAAGCTATAGGCAAAGAGCATACCAGCCTAACCAGTACAAAGTATAAACTTGTTTTGATGAAAATATAATTTCTCGTAAACGAGTTTCGATAAAAACGCTTAACAAAATGTCTGTAATCACATTGTACCCAAACAGGCTTCCGTGGACAGTAATAACAGCGTCCGACCGAAGGGTTATCACAAAATGTTTATTTTAATTCATATTATTTTATGTTCTTCGACGACCTCCGTGGCGCAGCGGGTAAAGATCCGCCTGCGACGCTAGCGGTTGCGGGTTCGATTTGCCAGAAAAAAATGTACGATCTGCAAATATTAATTGCGAGTGTTCTGGTTGTTTCCTATGTAAATGAGAAATATCTATCCATTCATGTTTATTTTTTAAAGTTCAGAGATAAAAACTTCTTAGAGTAAAACTTTAAGAAGCGAGAACCCTTGTTGCTCAGTAGCCGCAGGACAGTGTTTGTTATTATAGAACTATTATTTTCTACTCTTAGAACTAGTTTTGCAAATAAACCATCAGTTATTTCACAAGAAAGACTTATGTTAACCGAAGAAATTATATTCCGGTATTATAGTGTTTCTGCTCTTCGGAATGTTAATTTAATAATTGAATAAAATTTCCCAATTCTATTATAAATATATATAGGTAAATATGCGTTGAAATAAAATGCCCGCAAGGAGTCCAGACAAAATAAAAAAACAGTCTTTTAAATATTTGAATTCTTAATAGATTTACAGATAGGCAGACCCCTTAACCTTAACATAATCATCTATAATAATAATACATCTTTATGTATATATGTTATGTCTTCCATAACTCTTAAACATTATCGGATCAACATAGATCCGAATTTGATTAAATTTGGTATCTATATAAACATTTAATCGTCTGTGACACAGGATAGATTCAAATTCTTGCTACAGTAAAAATGTAATTTTACGCGGACAGAGGCGCAGGCACAGCTATTAAAAAATAAATCATATCAACCAAAAAAAAATCTATTACAATCACAAATCACTAAATAGACGTCGCCCGAAGATTTATTCGAAACAAACAGTCTCATATAAAGGGTGACATTGATACGCCCCGCTGTTTCTTTACTTTAAATGTTATTAGCTCGGAATGGGTTCCTCTGAATCAGACTGTGTTATTGTGTAGCAAATGATAATGGTTATGGTTGGACACCATGTTGCGCTCTGCAAAGCTACGAAATTAGATTCAATAGAACTGGCATTTTATAACGCTGGGCTGTTTGAATGTTAAACATAACAGCTCATGTTACTTTATTATATTTACCTTGCGACAGTTAGAATTGGTTGTGTAGTAATTGCATTGAAAAATGTATTTCAATCGTGGTAAAAAAGTAATAGGTAGGAATGGTATTTAACAGAAGGTATTTAATCGTTGAAATTTTGTACTTCGAATTGCCAAAACCAACTTAGTATTTTTTTTTGTATTGGCAAATATTGGCTTATTTAAAGACTGTCTGTATTCTGGGGGACCGATACGAGGACATTTTAACCATAAGATATTCATATAAGAATGACTAAAAAACATACTTAATGATTTCTAGAAAAATTTAAAAGAACAATTTTTACTGATGTACCTTAATTGATTCGATAACGGGTTAAACACGTAGTTATTAAATACGGTTACTTATTCATATTAATACAATTATTTCACTGGAATCGTTTTTATTGAATTCATTACGTGATAAAATGTCGATACAATGAAACATTGTTTTATTAAATTACTTGCGCACTGAAACTGTATAATAAGGTCAATGAATTTGTATCTTTATAAGTTTAAATATTTTTATCACATTTTTTCGTTAAAGCCCGCATTGTGAAGTTATTGCCTAAAATAAGCTTAAAGTCATGTCTTTAAGGTCATTGCGGTTAACCGATGCGGGCTGAGATACGAAAAGTCGAAGTCGTATCTCTGGTTTGTGATTTCACTTCCAGATACAGGAGATTTGGAAAACCACATGTCATCTTGTCAAGAAATCGTTATTAAAACTCTATAACATGGGACTATTTGGCGAATTGTTCTGGTTTGAGAAAAGTTCCACTTCATTCCTTATCGCGAATGCCGAAAAACTGATAAAGGAATTTATAAACGGACGAAGAGCAGCAATGTCATTCTGTGTGTACTAACATACTACGATCACCAATATCTCTAGTAAGCGTGGTGATTATAGGAAATACTCAATGACATTGATAAACTATTATAAATTCATTTTTAAAATAGTTTTGTGAGGTTAGTAGTTAAGAAACTCTTTGGTTTTACCTATCTTTTTCATTATTTATAGATAATATAATAAAATAGGTAAAATAAAAACATCAGATATGATTATGACAGAAAAAGCCAATTTACTTCTCTCGTGTATCTAAAGTTAAAGCACGCTGCACAGAGCCTCATGTTTTTTGCCCTTTGTGTAACAATAGCTAATGAAAAATACATTGACTTTTTATGATACTCGCACAAATGCTTGATTGTCGTTTAAGATTATAACAAAATTGGCTTTGTAAGTCTGTATATTAATAGTAATGAATTCTATTTCTGTAATTGAATTATTCATGCTGAATTCTGGTTTCAGGTTTAAGAGTTATGAGGTTTAGATCGCGTTTTTGTTCGTTATAATTATAAGTACATTCTTCAGCAAGTTTTAGGTAATGTTATATTTTGTTCAAGCTTCTGCACGCACTTGACCAGCGTGGTAAACTAAGGCCTAATTCGATGTCTCTCGTCAAGAGAGCCGTTCTATTGTGAAATTAAATGAGGGTGGTTATGGAACCACAGAACCGCTGTTAAAAGTATCTTGTAATGCATTTAATATACAACTGTAATGATTGAGCACCCGTTTGACAGTCTGCAATAATGAATTTTACAATTACAGTCACAAGCACCTTACAAACTTCAGACAAGACACTTAAAACTTTAGATAGCTGTGTTTAAGGTTCAGTTTAATATCAGCCCTAAAGGTCAATAAACCCACGATTCAATGATCTGATAAATCCTTGGATAGGAACTATTAGCAGTGCCGAAGACATTCTAGAGGCGTTATGAAATCGCAAGGACGCTTGAAACCGGCGCAATTGTATCGTTTAGGTGCTTATTTTGAATTTATAGATCTGTGGATCAGGCTTATAAACTTTACGTGCCTTTTGAATAGTTGAAGTACCTTATAGTTGTAGCAGATTGTACCTAGTTTAAAACGACTTCAAAAAGGGTTTCTCCATCCTATTGCTATAATCAATCATATTAGTCTCATAATAGATTTTTTTCCGACTACAAAAAAAAAGAATATTGTTCTCAATTCGACTGATTTTTTAATGTGTATCGACTTAGAATTTCCAAACGGGTGTACAATTGTAACTACATGTATGTATGGATACTGTGAACACATGGTTACTTTCGAAGAACAAAAAGACTAATTAAAAAAATAAATGGAAGTCGCAATTCATAATAATAGTAAAAGGAATAATTAGCGTCCGTCTGGCTGTCAGTTGCGGGCAGACGTCACGTGCATTGCCGATGGCAGATGTTGCAATTGTAGCTAAACTTTTGCTTGTTGGAAATTGCTAGTCAATTTTTATTTTATAACCAGATGTGTTCACTGTAAGAAATATACAAACAATCATGATTGTAAACATTAAAATTTATTTCATTTAAGTACTGTTTAAAATCTAATTAGAACATCAAATAATTAAATAAAAAAACAACCATTAAAAATGTTTTGTCTTATATTTTCAAGTTTTTAAAGTGTGTTAGATTTTAGGATCGAAAACCTAACAAGCTTTACTAACCTTCAGTTCTATTACACGAGTTTAGAAATGTTATTCTTCATTAGAAAAACTTATTAAATTTAGAAAATCATATTGGTATTAAAACAATAGCACAATTATTATAACACCCTGACACTGTGTCTGTTGCAATATTTGCAGATCGTATTAATTTTTGTTCCGAGACGGGAATCGAACCCGCAACCTCTTGCGTCGCTGGAGACCTCATTGTAATTAATAAGCAACTCTGAATAATCTTCCTAGGGTCACGGAGCACTCACTCAAAACAATAAATAAAGAAACACGAAAGTTTAATTAGAAATACAGAAATCGCGATGGAAGACTGTTTTATTAATAGTGTATTCATTATGCATGTAAATAAGATAGAAGTTAATGGTATTTTTAGATGTAAGGTAGAGTAGTCTTCAGGAAGCTATAGATGTTATAAGTGAGAATGATATTTTAATGTAATAAATACTTGACTAGAACTTTCTGGTCTAGTATTTATTTTACGAATATAATTCCATAAATAAATAGTCAACTACATAAAACACACTCAGCATCTCTCACATGATAAATGGTCGAAGTTCAAAGAATCAATTAATTTAATCATCCTCCCTCCTCCAATTACCTACTTGAATTTTTATCAACCCAGGAGGAGTTGATAAAATGCAAGTTGAGCAACTATGATCGCCAAGAATGAATGATTCCAGGTCTGATCATCTTGCCTCTATAGAGCATTTTACTACTCTTCTTATTTTAAACATAGAATACTTTAGTATTACTACACATCGCATGTTACTATGACGTTATTGGCTCCCGAATGATTACGTTAATGGAAGCCGAGTTTTTAACGATCTCCTAGCCTTTGAATTGACTATTAAAGAGATACGGGCTAATTTATAGCCTTAAAGATTTCGCCTCTATAGCGTTTGGTTCCCTTGCGAATTTTGGTTTGTTTGAAGTTTTTTTACTACTTAAGACTGATTTTTGTGTAGGATGTACATAATTAATGTAATCTTAAAGAAAAAAAATATAATATACATTAAGCGGAGGTAGGTAGGTACCTACTTAATGCGAAAATCAAGTTCGAGCGGCTCTTTGATGTATCGGCTTAGTGAATGTAATGTAATTTGTTATTGATTATACCTGCATAATGCATTGTATCAAATAATAAAATTTATGTCGATTTTCATTCATTTTATGATAATGTGACAGAATTATGTAACAAACAGTAACTTTTTTATTGTGTTGTGCGGTGCCGGCTTTAGAATAGTACCATCCTGACTTTTCGTCTGACTCAGAAACCAGGCAGCAGCATTGTTCCATGTACCTACTGTGCCGACTTCGTTTTTTGTTAATAAATATTGCTGGACAATACACGCAGCAATAGCTAGCCCAGTGGTATGTTCAAAGCTTGTGTCAAATCTACTTCATCATCTGATACACTTTAAAGAAAATACATATCTAGATACTTTTATTTTACATACAAGAACACCCGGAACAAATATCTACTGATCGTACAATTTTCTGTTCCGAGGCGGGAATCGAACCCAGAGAAGAGAAAAGTGGAAAGAAAATAACAAAGATGTTATACTAATGAGATGCACATTTTAACTTGCTCTCGTAATGCATTATCAAAATAGCGAACCCTAAAAGGCTGCCCGGCGTTCCAACATGCCAACACGGTTGGCGCGTCTTGTACCGTGTGAGTATGACGACTTTACAAGCCGCTGTGTTACAAATATCGAGCCATAGAAGGCCTAACCGGAGTGTACAGATTCCGACGTGAACTCGACTTCAATATCATTGATTGATATCGATCAAGCTCGCCAAATTACTCTGACAACCAGTCTCTCATTATTATTTTAAATAAATAATCACCCATCCTGTATGGTGCTGAATTTATTTATTTATTAAACAAAATACGCGTTAAAATATATCCACCCTATCTGTATCTATCTGTAGGTGTAAAGGATATACCTACACTAAAAGAAGGACCTATACTAGTATGTTAAAATTCATGGTCTTCCTTTTATTTTTGACACTATGTTATTAACCAAAAAATAATCCTTATGATGAAGCCTTTCGTTCGGTATGATAAAGCTACAGGATATTTATTTTTCTTGTGAAACGGGATTGATTCCCGATTCAACCATGTAATTTTATAAATATCTGTGAATGCAATAAAAACTGTCGTGGTTTGACAAATTCATATTGAGATAAACGGGCAATACACTAACCTTATTTACGTAGACTATTGATCGACCGATTTCGTCCCAGAACGTGGGACATCTTCAGGATCAAATACACTGCCAAGGACACGGATACTAGTCTACGTAAATAAGGTTCGTGTATTGCCCGTTTATCTCAATATGAATCTGTGAATGCAGTTTAAATTGTTTCTTAAATTAATGTCTTCTTTCAGTAAAATGTTCAATCTACAATATTTAAGGTAGGTACTTTCCCTTCATGTGGCATGGCCGTGGGACGCCCTGTATAACCTTAAATCTTGAAAGCCTATCTGTATGTAGGCCATTTCACACCCGACTCAATGCAAACCACATTTAGTTTCTCGTAAATAAATAACCGCAGAATTCAATTCAACCGACCGTTATAAAATAAGCTCGAGGCAACAAAGTCAAATCGTTTCGCGCGGTTAACCGCACAGCTTTCTGTCAGGTATACCATGGATCCGAAACTTTACGCTTTAGCTTTAGGACCGTTTGGTATTAAAACCCAAAGGCTCACCTAAGACCAAATCGAGTTGACAAGGCAATTGCAATTCAAGATGTAACTTTGTAAGAACTACTGAACAAAATATAATAAAACATTGCTACCTTTAACAATATGCAATTTAAACTACGTTTTTTATAAATTCTAATTTAAATGGAAGATCAGCGTTGGACTCTAGCTTACTAGAGTCCAACACATGCTGAGGCAGTACTAATTTTTCCAACATGTCCCTTCTCTATAGTGTTTTCTTGTAATGTTATGTGTTTTTTTTTTGTGTGTTGGAAAAATAAAATTGTTTGTTTGATTGTTTGTTTGTAAATTATTAATTTAATATATCAAAGTCACATTAGAATTAACTACTTACTGACGAACATAAAATGTTTAGTAAAGTTGAGAAAAAAAAATTAATTCGTTCTATTAGCAAGGATTATTTATTTAAAAAGTGAAAAAAATAAAGATTAGGCACCTTATTCAACGTCCAATGAATCCACGTCAATTTGCTCAACTTTAACCTTATAGTCCGTTGTATCACAGCCCTCTATAATTTGCGGATTAGATATTTTACGAATAGCTTTGATACGTTTCACAAGCTGCAACACGCCCAATTGGAATTCCAAAACTTCATCTTCATCAAAATCGTTCAAGGCCGGTATTATCCCATTGAAAAATGATAAGTGTCGATTAGGTTTTGGTGGGATATGGAATACTGGATCTTGTTTTTGAGCATCGGAACTGGCAACTTCAAATCGACCAAAATCTGAGAGATTAATAGACTTTTCACTGTCACATTTAATTATCGCCTCAGATAGTTCGTCATCTTTGACGCAAAAATCACTAGACTCTTCTTCATTTTCAGAGTCAGAGTCAGAACTGCCTTTGTCTATTGTATTTGTGAGTGTTAGCGTTTCAGTTGCTGAGTTTTTCAGAAGAAAGCTTAATTTTTTACTATAAACATATCGCTTTGGTAGTTTGCTGACATTTCCAGATTGTATGTGTTCCTGAATTCTTTTATTTGATTTGTTATAATTATCGCGTAGGTGAGTCCATCTTCTCATAACATATTTACCTGTAACATAAAATACACTATATATATAGGTACTGAACTATACTATAGCGAAGAACAAATCTCTGTTAAAAGTAAAGAAAGAAAGTTTTGTACCTTAATTATTTATTATAATCTGACGCTCTATAGTTTGATAGAATAACACTGATAATAAAATTAAAATCTATCGACATCATTTGGTTGTTCCCATGCAATCAGCGAGATGAGGCGCGCATTTTTTAAAGAGTTATTTCTACTTATCTCTTTCTACTATACTGTAGATGTACAATAGGAACAGTTTACAACTCCAACATTCGTATAGAATCTTGCGTTATATAGTAAAAGTGACAAAACCGAGTGCATCCCAAGATCCCAACCAATGCAAAGTCTAAAATGTGACAGCTGCCAGGTAAAAATGGCTGACACCCTTTTCAAGTGACGTCATCACTCATAATAATACACTACGAATTAATTCTTGAGTATGTCAATAAGTTCCTAGGTAAGGAATATGATAAAAAAGCAAAATGTTGCTACCTAAAATAAATAATGACAATAAAAAGGAAAAAGGTAAGTACTTACAGAAGTTTTGTTGCGTTATCTCTTGCCCATTTTCCATAAGAGTCGGATTGAGGGCCAGTGCTATCTGTTTCCAACATGTTTTGGTTGCGTAACGATTCTTATACAACTCGTTGTTTTTATCCCACAGTATTGGTCTTTGCTTCACCAAGGAAATCAACAAATTTGCGTCAATATCACATTCTTCCGCCATTTTGTTAATAAACACGAGTTAACTGCGTATGATCGTTGTGGACGCCGCGTCAATACTAGTCGGCTGCGACGCTTGCCCGTTTCGTATTCGGTAAAAAGCGTGTAGCTTGCCGTCGTGCGAAAGAGATAGCAGTATATACGACGCGCCTGTTTTTAACTTTATTCAAGGTCAGGGCATGATTTGTTTGAGAATGCGAGTCGTGATAACGTTCCGTACGCGATCTCAAAAACACTATGATTATTATTTTTACTTTAGAAGCAAATGTAATGACACTAATACCTATTTGACGTCTGGTTGACAAATAACTTTATTTTTTATTATGGAATTTGAAATTTTATATTATGATATATACTCTATGGAGTATCATACTATCGATGTAGTAAAACAAGTAGGTTTTATTCAAAAGGGAATATGCACATTATACAGGGTGGAATTTTGTAATGCCACCTGGAGGGAAAGTACTCTTAATGCTGTAGATACAAAATTTTACTCAAAGAAAACATTCCTTTATTTTTGAAAAGAAACAAAACTGCATTTCAAGATTTTCCTAAATTCGCTTGTCACGCCCGGGAATCGAACCGACTAAAATCTGTAAAAATTACACCCTGTACTTTTATTGCATCGATCGTTAAGTCAATTATAAGGATGAAATTTCTGTTAAAAACTTGATAAATTAAATGGAAGGAAAACCATGAAGTTTTAAATAATTTTATTTATTTACAAGAAATGGTGAACTAACTAATTAGTTGCTCGAAATGGGCTCAGTTTTCTTGGATACACGAATTTATTCTCCTAACGAATTCATTTCTAGTTACCTTTAATAAGGTGTTGTGGTGAATATTATGAATCGTATTCTGAACTTCCACTCTCAACTCGTTTACATTAGCATAGGATTTAATGTACTTAAATTTGATTTTTTACAATATCCCCACAAAAAAAATCTAAAGGGGTGAGATCTGGTGATCTCGCAGGCCATCTAGAAAGGTGGCAGGCTACAAATTTCGTGGTCCGTTATCCCGGCTTTACACCCTTGATTTTTTAAATCCTTGATATCTCTGTTAGCTACCACAATCGAGAGTTGGGTATAGGATATTTTTGGGCGTCTCATCGAAACGAAGCTACTCACCAAAAATTAGCTTGATAGTAATCACTTGATTTCCATGTTCTACGGATCCCGGACTAAGATGGATCTTTCAGTAAAAGTGCTTTAATGCGTTAAAACTAATTAGTTAAAACTAAACCCATTGAATTTAAAAGTCCAGATTTCATGGTTTTCCTTTCATTTAATTTATCTTGTTTGTTAGGGGGATTACATCCTTATAATTGACCCTAACGATCGATGCAATAAAAGTACAGGGTGTAATTTTTACAGATTTTAGTCGGTTCGATTCCCGGGTGTGACAAGTGAATTTAGGAAAATCTTGAAATGCAGTTTTGTTTCTTTTCAAAAATAAAGGAATGTTTTCTTTGAGTAAAATTTTGTATCTACAGCATTAAGAGTACTTTCCCTCCAGGTGGCATTACAAAATTCCACCCTGTATAAAATTTTATCTATGTAAAATAGAAAAAATAAGTTCCTTTGTAATTGGGGCGATGAATTTAGCTACCATCCATAGGTACACCTTAGTAGGGTAGGGCGGGGCTAGTTGAGCAATTTTTCACTTGAGAAGATATAACTCTTCAACTATAAGTCTCAATGTGTACTTACGCATCCTAATGGATAAGTAATATATCCTTTTGCAAAAGTGTCATAGTAATTTACTTTATATAAGTAGGATTTAAGAGCTATAGCGGTTTAAATGCAAAAAGTCATGCATGCTCAACTTACCCCATAGGTGGGGTAAGTTGAGCAAGGGTATGGGGTAAGTTGAGCAGTTAGAAAGTCTAGCCAAACCATGGATTAACTGTTAAATAGAAATGAAATACAACTTCGGTTTAACAATAAACCCTTTACTAAAAGTCTTTTAGCGACAAAACTTAAGCTAATTTTCTTTGAATAATCAACTGGAAATAGAATTAACATAACATCAACGTATCTTAAAATTAATTTTAGGATTAGATTCAGTTTTTCTGTTATATTAATAAGATCTTACTAAATCTAGAACTTATCACTTATTAATCATCGTTATCACTGTTGAAATTCATACAAAAGAAAGTAAGTCGAGCACCTGGCATACATTTTGTATGTGCCTATACAGCAGTTGAGCAACTTAGCTCAACTAACCCCTACCCCTAAATTTCAAATCAAAAGCGAGATTCTGAAAAAACGGTAAGAATTGTACACAGAAACCTTATGTATATCAAAAGTACAGTAAATTTATAAAAGATAAATTTATAAGACTTATCCGGTTGAAAACTTGCGGTGAACGAACTTTTTACTTTTTGGTATCAAAATAAACAATGTGCGCGTACGCTTCACTCGCTCGTCGAGCCACCACCAGTGGTTGCGCAATGAATACCCCTCCCACGACCCCTTCTTTCCGCCATAGGATGCCCACGCGTGCGGTGAATAGTTTTCGAGATATTGCGATTGCCCAACTTGCCCCTATGCTCAACTAGCCCCGCTCTACCCTACTTATTAAGGTATATTATTTATAATGCAAGCACAAATAAATCGTAAATCTCATAATAAGCGGCGATCGTGTACCTACTTATCGTAAGATAGGGATTATGTCGGTAGCTAGGTACTTACTTCTTTTGCCTAGACTTTCTAGGTAATCATCATCAAAATAACAACCGTTTGTCTCTCTAACAGACCCATAATAGACTTGATGTGACGGTGATAGCAGTCAGTATGTACAGTACCTAAACAACGCTGCTTCACGTTTTTTAGACTCTAGTAGTCATTGTATATTTGTATGGTTATTCGTATGTGTCATTTTCAACATAGATAAGAGCTCCCTTAGCATAAGTGAACTTAGTAATATACCTATGTTACTAAGCTCACCTATGATAAGGTATAACTATGTATGTAGGCAAAATGTTTGCTGTGTGACTTAAGTATTCACCAAAATGTATATCTAAGTATCTCAAATGTAATTTCCACTGACTACCAGCAGCATTTGTGGCCGTTCCTCGTTTCCCCGTTTAATCGAACATGTACCAGCATCGATAACCTAACTAAACGGTCCTAAATAAATTCGACTCGCGTTAATCGACTGGTGGAATCGATATCACGTTATCGCACCAACTCCTTCCCCCATCGTCTCATTGTGGCCCATAATTAGTTTTTGTCACTTCACTTTGACAAATCCCGCTCGAAATCTATGGACCCCACTTACAACCGGTTCTTATCAAAGAGAATATTATTTCAAACGCCCCTGTCAACCCCGATAGGCTTTTCGAACCCCAAATCCAGTTTGTTATGAATGAAATTACAGAAATCGAATAAGGTAAACACAACTGAGAGCCAACAAAAGCTTGCTCGAAAAAAAGCTAAATTGAATTCAAATTGGTTTTGTCGGGTATTAGGGATGGCCGGGACGTTTGAAGATGATGGTGATGATTTACAGCAACTTTTGTCAAGGGGTGACAGAGCTTGGAGATATTCAATATTCAACATCAACAAAACTGGATTGCTTCTTTAATGTTGGCCAAACTGTATTCAAAGTATCGTATTATGCATACACGCAGTAACATGGGTGTTAAAAATTTTACAAAAGGGGCTATTTTTTACCAAACGAAGCTTTGCTAGTAGAATCGAACTCACATTTTCATACATATTTTTAGACAGTATTAAAGAGTGTGAATATCTATAAAGTCCTAGAATATTCGATAAAAACGTATTCATAGCTTTGGTAGCATAGCTTAGAATTAAATAGCCTAAGACCCAGTTTTCATAATATAAAAAGGGCTATAAAAACCAAATTTATGTAGTTTTAATTAAAGAATAACAGCGTAATATAAAAAAAAGTAAATAAGTATTAACAATTTGATCAGTCCAAAAAAATGTATAGGGACCTACACACAGTAGCCAACAATTTGGGTTTGTCACTTTACGGTTTTTTAACCATAGGACGGCAGTACATTTAAATTAGTTCCTTTCAAAATGATTAAATGAAAACAGCGTAACTCAATAAGCTTGGTTGAGTTTCCAATGCTTTTCTTTCGTGGGTGCTTAAAAATTAATAATGTATTCCTCAAACCGAATTCCATACTTGTTTTTCTTTACAATTAAATGGCTTAAGACGGTAGAAAATTTTGATTATAGACTGTGGAGAGTATGTTTAATAAAAAAAAGTTGGTTATCTCGTCATCGTTATTTCTTCCCTAGTAATGCTTTGTGTAATATATCCAGTCAACTCCAATAAAGAGATGTTCAGTCATTTAAGTAAATAATTAGCTTAAAAAAATATTGTATATTCATTTTATATAACTTTTTTAGCTACAATATTATTTCTAAAGTTTATATTTAAGTACAAAACCATTTCAGCCATAATATAAAGCCCATAGCTCTAATTCACCCGCTTTCCCGTTAATCCAGTTAATTGAAAACGTATCAAAGTTTCCCAATAAGTTCGTAATATACTCGGGTTTAAATAAGCGATTACCCTTTAAAGCTATTAAAAGCAAACATTATAAATCAAAAGGAAATAATGTGCTTTGTTTCGCCCGGGGTCAGTGTAATCAAACGAATGGGTTCTTTTTGTCGACGCTTTTGTTTAGGGACACCATCTGTCAGACCACTGACTGTTGCATTTAGTTTCAATAGTTAGCGAGAAGTCCCTGTCTTATAGCAGCAGAACTGTGTGTAAGCATTATACACAATGATGTTAGTTCAAGGTTTTAAATAACAGCTAATAGGACCAATAATGTAATTTACATGTCGAGAACAGAAAATAAAGACCCTACATAATAATAATAATAGTGCTGGCCAATACACACATCTATGTATATCATATCTTACTTTCTGCTAAGCATTAGCTTGAAAATATAGGAGATGGAAAATATAGCATGGTACATACTATATTCTAAGGCCGTGCCACACGGCCAAATGGTAATAAATATTGTTGCATTTTATTCCAATTTACATTACAGTTTATGCTTTGTTGGACAATATTCTTTAGCAAGAGCTTAACTGATTAACTATTCATTCATTACCAGTCTACCGATAAATTACTTTTTTTGTAGACAAAAATCTTTGAAGTTAAATTGATTTGTAAAGGAATTGACTTATTTATAAGATTCAATTTTTTACAATTTAGATTTATTACTGATTTACAACTTTTATTCATTAATTTTCTTGTTTGGTAATGGTAAATGTATGGATTTATCTGGGTTTTTATAATAACTATAACAAAATATTTCCATACAATTATAGAATCCAGCAGCTGGTATATTTTACTTTTATGCATAAGATCCAATGTGGTACAGGACTAAGAATCAAACCTACTTAGGGCCTTATATATACCACAAAATTGTCGTTTGTGCATAATAAGGGTTCAGATTATACCAAATCGTCAAGTCGTACAATAGGCGGGCCGATATTCACGGGAGAAATGTGGACTAAATGAGATTTTCATGTGGTGTGAAGATTACAATCAAGTAACTATCTCTATACTTATAATATTTGTACGCAAAATTTCAACTTCCTTTATGATTTCGTACAACTACTTTGTACAGTTTTTATAAGCTTTGTTTGTAGGTTCGTAAGGAAGAGCAGATGTGCGCGACGGTATTTGTGAAACGTGGCACATATCCAAATTTTGTGTATGCCAAATTTCGTTCAGCCATACTAGGCAACATTGCAAATAGGAGCTTTAAGTTAGCTACGAAAGGTGTCATCATAAACATCACTCGCATGTTCTACAATATAGACTGATTGTACATTATCGATACTATGTTTCAAATGATACCTCATTTGACGACCTCTGTGGCATAACGGGCGAAGGTCCGCCTGATACACAAGAAGTTGCGGGTTCGATTCTAAAATTATATTTTTGGCGATCACCAAAAACAAAGTCTTTTGTAGAGTGTAGGCGAATTTGTGATTTTACTGTGAATATCTCAAAAATTAGACCAAATCTGATATTAATGGAGATACTGTTAACAAATCCCTTTAAATATGCTAGTTATGACAAATGGATCCCAAAATTATGTAGTGCCTAAAAGCTATTATAAACATTCTGTACTATGTAAAGGACTTCGCTTAGGATTCTCAAGCAAATTCATACGAAATGAAAGTTGCTTAGAAGAATAAGTTTTTGTTAATGTGAAAACTTCAAGCGCAGCGAGTCAAAGTCAGATGCAGAAATTTATACTTACAACAAAAAAAACAAAATCAATGAGGGAAATGCTAGTCTAGCTGTCCGGTCTACCAAAATCCAACCAGCTTAACAGGTTAACTAGAAATTTCCCGACTCTGCATAAACGTTTACTTTTCAGACGTTATACTCTATGGTCAAATTATAACAGATCACTTTCTCACTCTCCAAACAAACACATAAAAACACCTCAAGCGACAAACTTTCTAACCCTCAGTTAATTAATTCCCAACTAATCCGACGCTCTGATCGACGTTATCTGACGAATATCTCGTCATCTAGATCCGATATGCAGATAGCTAATGCGGAGTAACTAGTATAACAGGCGTGTAACCAGTACATCATGTTGCTGTGTTTATCAGATGGTATACGATCTTGGAATTTGAACGATTTTGTACTAATTTTCTGTCAACAAACAATATTATAGGATTATTGTCATGGCAGATTATTGTGCAATGTACGAATAGAATATCCTTACCGTACCTATTTTTTTAATTTTGGCGTGTTTTTTTTCAATATTATCATATACCTACGAGAAACCTGAAATGATTTATAAAACGAATCCCATTTCCAATTATCTCAAAAACAATTACGAAAACAAAGCAAAGACCGGTTCACTGGCTTTGAAAATACAAAGTAGTGTGTTTTGTCCAACTCCCAAGCTATTTAATTGTCACCTTATTTAACTTGTACACCAGGTTAATTGACCATAAATTAAGTGCTGACTTGAGGCTTGACTGTGCTTTACCGAAAGCTAAGTTAACTTAGAAACATGTGCAACAGTTATCTATTATCTTATACCTGTAGATAAATATTAGCAACAAATATAAATATAATTGAAATAAAAATAAGTCTTAAAAAATAAATTTCAATGGCCCCTTTGTGAACTATAATAAAGTATTTTTTATTTACATTTTATAAGTATTTCATGTATGACAATAAACGATAATTATGAATATTCTACACCCCTTATGGCCTGACTAAATCAACTAGTCTATACTCATCTACTTCATTTATGTAAATGACCTTCATCATCGTCATAAAAACCCATTATGGGCATGTCTTTCAAATATAACCCATAAAAAGGCTTGGGGTATTTGTACACTATTCTTACTAGACGTATTGATGTTGCAGTAATTAGCAGAGTACACGGAACCGGAACATTGCACAGTCTGTCTTCTGGAAACCGGAAAAGGAAGAGATGGTGTGGTAAAGATTCTGTTCATAAAAGTCTTTACTGACTAAAGTCATCACATGTCATGTCATCTCTAAAACGCTGATCGCTCCTCCCTTAAAACATTAACCCCTTAAAGGCACGGTAGGTTAATTTAAGCACTTTGTTCTCTAATTACCTCCATGCTGCCTTCTTTGTTTGCGAGATATCTTTAAATGTTTTTAATCAGTGTTTGGTTAGGGCTCATGTTTCGTTAGGATTCCCAACAAAAGGACGTGTTGTTTAGCTTAGCTAATTATTTAGATAAATTACCCGATAAGGTTGAGTAATTTGTTTTGTTGAAAGTTAATTGTACTGGCACGAAAGGAAAGTCAGAAAAAATGCCATGCTATAATATGATTAGACATTTTATAGAGAGGGCAGATCATTTCTAAAAAATGTTTAAAAAGCACGTTATTCCCGGTTTAAAGAGTGGGATATGTTAATGCCTGAACTTTCGAACCTTTTTATTCTAGTTATAAGTAGGTGGTTTGTTATTACAAATACCACGTTTAGATTATATAAAATATGCGAAAACGCGCTGACCCAATAATGTACTTATTTAAATTATTTTTGCTGTTAACACACATGGACAATTACAGGTACCATTAATCTTTTAAATAATATAATTTACAAATTATAACCACTCGAATAAACGGTTGAGGCCTTTTTCCAGCAGTGAAAGAAGTTCTGCAGATTATGATGATGATGATTATGATGATGATGATTATGATGATGATGAACCAGTCAAATATAGTAATACAAATTTAGCTATTGAAATTCGGATAACACAGCGCATAAATAATTTCGACTAATTTACAATTAATTTTGCGACTCGTAACATAAATCAGGTGTGTGATACAAAGAAGATGGCCTCTCATACGCATTGCGGATTCACAATGATTTATTATTATTGGTTTGAACTCGTGTGAATATGACAGTTTTTAGATTTAATCTAAAATAATGACTGGATGGCGTTTCTTAGGTATAACTTATTATTTATTTATTCTAAGGATTCTGCTCATAATGTTTAACAATGATGTATTTGTAATGATTGAATTTGATGTATATTATTATTATTATTTAGTGGGCAATTTATAATAAATATTATAATTAATGTAGCCGATTAATTTAATGTGTCATGTCAACATCATAAATAAAATTTATAACAGCTAGCAAAATATATTCATAATTTGATGATTCATTCTGACCTATAATAATGTTGCCACTAAGCTCTTTTTGCACTATTAAAAAAATACAATTAATGTAGTTTTTAGGATATTTGAACAATGAAAATTCAATCAAAACTTCTCAGAACAGAAAACTAGCCGATACCTACTTATACAATACAAAATACCCGTATAAGTTCGACAAAACATCTAACGAACAAGTCCAAACATTCAGCAGATTGGAAGCAGCAAAAAACATTGTGTGTTCCGATAGCAGAACAGATTAAACTTTCCCAATAAAGCAAACTATTCCGACAGTGTTAAGCCCGGTTCAGACACGGTACGGTTATGTGTCTTTTACGTGGTAAGCATAAGATGTCACTTCGGAAAGTTATATTAAGAAAAATATACTAATATAGGTATTTAATAAAGATGGAACCGTGTTGTTGTCGTAGGGTTCACACCGATGAACTTTCCTTGTAGAAAAAATTATGGGCGCTTTAAAAACGTTCTGCGTGTGTTCTAACGGTGAAGGCAAACATCGTGTGGAAACCGACATGATAATATGAGATCTTTGAAGAACGAAAATGCTGTCCTTTTCTATAAAGACCCCGTATAAATTTTAGGTAAAGATAACTGGTGTTTTTTAATCGGCACCAGATTATGATAAAAATGGTAGGTACAATTTAGCCGCTGCCTCTTCTAGCTTGTGCGTATAAACAGGTGCTTAGTATTTCCTATTTGTCACACGCGATTTATTAGCCAGTGTTACGACGAACGACAACGTCGATCACTTATGCTTGACTCCCTTTTATCTACAAGCCACACCTGTCTCGAAAGCAGGACTTTGTCGGTTCCTCTCATTAGCCTTGTCTACCGACAGTCCATTAATTATAACACGGTTTATGCAAACAAAGTCGAAACTCTAAAAAGTCCGGTCACCACGACCATCTGTTGAGTTAACTTGAGTTTGTTCGGAAAATTTTTGTACGTGCCCAAAACCGCTTTGGCCTTAAAGTTTGACGTGCTCCAATTTTGTTCATGCTAAGTTTGAATTTGTCTTATTTTTTCTTAATTTTTGGTAGAGTTTAGAGGTGAAGTTTGAATTTTCGGTGTTGCTTTAACTGGTACGGTTTGGGTCGGGAGTTTGTTTATTTTATGATTTCAGTTCACAAACTTTTGATACTTTTAAAAATACTCAAAAAGTTTAATACAAATTTACTAATTTGAACATACCAAACTTTTTGTACGTGAATAAGCCAGTACTGTTTAACTTTACATGAACAAAAGTGCTGCAATGTTTTTGCTGGGATGCAACGTCTCATTGTAATGATTCAAACTTCAATATTATTCTTAAGATTATAATATTATTTTATTCCTTAATATTAAAGTTAAGTTTAAAACATCAAACACGCTCAAAGTGCTTAAAACTTAAGGGCTCCGGTTTTAAGTTTTCACTTCCCTATAAGTAAATGATTAGCTTACAGTATCTATCAACTCTACTAATAAACAGTTTTGTTTTATCACGCTGATGCTTCATTTAGCCACCTTATCGTAATTAAAATTGACAAATGGATACAGAAATGCTCCGTTCCATCAACAAGCGAGTCAAAATGGCGGATCACCATGACTCAGCTATTAAGTTCGGTAAGCTTTTGAAATTAAATTGACTCGAGCCTTCTTTGGCCCATCAGTAGCTTGAAGAGTACTTTGGAGTTCACTGGGTAACTTTGGCTTCTGATTATTGGTATTTTAAGATTTTAGAGTGTAATCGGAATATGGAGTTTTTAAATTTCGAAGTAACATGTCGTGCTGTTCATTGTGTTACAATGTATTTATGTTACGCATTCTTGCTATTGATAAAAGGTTGAATAGCCAAAACTACATGATCTGCGGTTTAATTCATTTTAAGCCGTGATATGAAAAGCTACTAAAATTTAATAACTATTAACTCACAATTTATGATTTTAAATGTTTATGTTTTTAAATCTAAAATATTTGCTTTTTAATTTGGTTGTGAATTTATCAAATTTATGTTATTAAATGTTTATTAATTTAATATGTCACATAAATAACACCAAATTCATTTAAAATTCCACCATGTTGTTTTGGCTCAAGAAGTTTCCACCGATATTTTAAACGGGATTAAGGAAAAAACTCTGAAAATATTTGTACAGGAGTTTGGTGACAGCGAGATTTACGCCCTGAACCAAATCTCCTATGAATTATGCTGTTTTAAGCTGTGACAGCCGCTAACAATGCTTCTCTCGCGTTCTCCCCGTTACAATTCTGGATTAATATATTTATGCTTTTGTTCTTATAAAGCGTTCATTTATTGGCTTATAAAGTACTGTAAGTTTGGTATACGAAACTAGTATAAATTTGACCGTTAACGTTTTAAATCCTTCATTAATGAATGAACGTTATAAGTAGGTAATAAAAGAAAGCTTAAAAAATGTATACTACAATAAGATAAAAAAATTCAGAGCCGGTGAGATATTTTTAAAAGTCAAATAATTTTAAACATAAAAGCGATTGCATAAAAGAGTGCATAGTACATACTCGTACAGGACTCTATAGAGAATATATTTTTATTCTTCCAAGTTCCGAGTTTTATCTAGATAGTACATTTATATCATCATTTGCCTGAATGAGAACTATTATAACAAAACAAAATGGCTTAAACATGCGCTCCCAAGAATCGTTACACCATTCGCGCTCATAAATTATATCACGGACTGTCTTGCCTATCTCGGCTATCTTGTCTATCATCAGCACAATGACATATGGCTCTTGACGTTCCAAATTCAAAACAATAATAAGCTGTAACTTCTTCCTCTGATAAATTATTCATATAATAATCCCAATGATGGGAGCGATCGGGCCATTCCGTCGACTCATCCGACAGGTCAAATTAATGCGTGCATTTATTATTGGTAATGGAATTAACTGGGCCCGATTATCATATGATTTGATGGACGTACTATCTCCAGATCGCGGCACTGTGCCGCCCAATGCACTTAAAAAAATAAAAAACCAACGCGGGACCACTGACTCAGTCATTACGACTAATTATTGTTATCTTTATGGTAGCAATTGGCCGCTTTGATGCTTTTAGGGGTTCTACAAACGCAAAATTTTTCCTTTTTATGTCTCTTAATTTTTTTATTTTTGGTGTTCAATTTTGTCGGATTTCCTAATAATAGAGCGGACCAATACAATTCCACTGCCTTCATTACTTGCGGTGACATGGATATTCCCACTTTTTTATACCTTTATCTACGAGTTGAATCTCGTAATTGAATTATGAAATCATCTTTTTGTTTTTAAACGGAAGTGGTGAAATCCGTTGGTAATTTGTGGGCTTTGTAGTCGGTAGAGTGATTTAACTGGATGGGTTTTGGACTGTCACGTTTCTGAAAATCCAATGTTTAGATTAGTGAGTGCTAGTCACGTAGTACCTAGTGCTTTGGAACGTGGTCGTTGTAATTGAACGCTAGTATACAAAATATAGTTTGTTTTGAAACGAATACCTATATTCATCAATCTGCATGTTATACCGGTTTTTCCCGGTAAAATGCTTTGCTGAATTTCAACGTAGAAAAAAATATTTAATGGTATTTTTATTGGAAGGTTTTATATTGAAAGTTCATCTATTTTTAATAAATGCAACCTTACTTCACGATCATTATAATAATATAATAGAAAATATAGATCTCTAAATATAAAGGGATATTTTGATTTGAAATTTCGTTTGATTAATTATAAAAAACTTTATGATTACCGTTAAACCATTCTATTATCAAAAAATAACCAAGACATTTTTATGATTACAGAGCAAGTACTAGGATCTCAGAAAGACTGAAGTAATTCAAACAATACTCAATTTAGCTGGCGTAGCAAAAGCGCACAGCTGCGTTAGACGTGACTGCTTGTGGCTACCAGGAGCTCAGGTTGGCAGTGAATTAAGAAGAAAAACGTAAAATATAATTCAAACTGAGGTTTAAGGCTTTCATTAGCTTGAAACCTGAACTGGGGTCACGACTTTCAAAGTAGCTCGCTTTTATGCGCCGAATAAAAGAAGTTATGGCGAAATTTGCCATGGCAACGTAGATATTATTTTCAAGGTAACATTAACGCAAGTTCTTGGAAAGTTTAATTTAAAAACATAATTTGTCAATTAAACTATGATACAAGACAGTGAATATTGATTAACTTTTATTGTCGAACGTTAGATAACACTATATCTTATAAATAGTTATTTACTGACTATGCTGTTATTTTTACAGAATAACTTAGTTCAACCGAAATCCAATAAGTAATATGTTTGCCGCTTCCTGGTTCATAACAGAATATAACATGTAACTTAAGACAGCCTAGCTTCGCATCTAGATCACGTGGCCGTAATATACAACGCTGCAAAAGACCCCAGAAATTGTTCAAAGCCAAGTGTGAGGTGATTAATCTACGGGCACACGACTGGGCGTTATTTCGGAAAGAATGCGAAGAACGTGCCTCAATGACCCCCGTGGAGTAACAAATACTCGGTCGGATGCCCGCCATTCGTTACCAGATCCCTCATTTGAATGGATTCGTGTCTCAATTCGGATGGTTAATCAAGTTAAATCCGGCGGCTGATAGTTTCCTTGTTAGCGTTTGAAATGCAGAAATTTATGGTACTTTTCATTAGAGGCAATAAATAAGGGAAACTTATTTTTAGTCTGAAAATACCAAAACAGAAAAATACAGAGAGAGCAAATAAAATACACATAATTCATTATTAGGTTAGTTTATGTTTACAAATCTTTATTTCTCTGAGTGCTAGTTAAATCTTTTTACAAACACAAATCAACATAATATAGGTGTTATTATGACAAATTGTAGTTTTAGCCCCGAGAATCAAATATTTGTACGAACACATAATATGAAAAACAGATGTAAAATAGGAGTAAGTTAACAAACTGCAATAAATAAATAAAACCTTTTTCATAAACAGCATTATAACTAATACTATCGCATGCGAAAACTTTTAAAACAGCTGCAAAATATTCACGAAATTCTCATAGCAAGTCTGCTATGCTTCTTAAATTTATTTTCTCCAAAAAATATTTCTCGTATCATTTGTAATTTCGTCTGGAGCCGCCATTGTGTTGGGAACCGGAAACCATTACACCAGCGCATGCACTGGGTGTCACATTCGTATCTCGCTATTTCTATCAACCTCCATTTTTAGGGGACCGTGAAATTCAAATCCTAGGAGAAAAAAAAACTGTATTTTACCATTGGAGCCAGGCGTGCAACGCCTAGCTGGCTCCTATAACTGAAAACTGTTTTTTGAAAGAGAGAAAGATCGTACTGATTTTAATGTTCACAAGTCGGATTCTTTGATATATGGCCATCAAAAATTAGTCAGATTGTCGTTCCATTGAAAATAGGACATCTGCCAATATTCAAATAAATAATATCGGTGCTTCGTTGAATTCCAACTAGACCTATGGTGCCTCTTACGCTACGCTATTGCTACGTATTATGTATGCATTTGACCAATCATCCATTATCTAAATTAATTATGTATTGAGGGAAGCTCCCTTAGGGGATATGAAACGCAGCAGCAAACAAAGCTTAATTGAACCTAGATTCTATTATAATTTCTTATATTCTGAGAATAAAACATAAAGAAAACGCTTGATTTCAAAAGACGGTTGTAATTTTAGACATCATTTTAACGAGTTCAATATCCTTAAATATCTTTCAAGTGTATTTGATCTACAGCGTGTTTTTTTACTTTCAAAAAAAGATTCTTGTCATCAAATGAATTTGTAACAGGGACACTTGAAATAAACTCTGTCGACGAGTCACATGTTTTATATAAATCGTAGCTTTAACGACGTCGGCACTCAATAAAATTTATTTTTTAATGACTTTACGGGCTTAGATTTGTAACGTTTTAACACTTACATATTTTTAGAGTTTACATGCGATAATGACATTAACTGTTTATGGGTTCATTTAATGAGCTTTCGAATCGAACAATGAGTTTAAACTAGTTTTGTTGTGATTGGGTTCGTATCACACTCGCGATTATTTTTATATTTACAAAAGTTTAGATAACATTACATACCAAACGTATAATTATTTTGATATTTTCAAAAACAGTCAAACTTTCTTGTGTTTTATTTTTGTATTTGTTACAGCAAGAAAAGTCAATATGGATAACATTTAGACATGATAGATAAATAAATGATTCTGTACGATTCACACAGCAAATCTAGCCCCGTGGTAAACTCTAACTAACGTGCTTGTGTTACGAGGATTGATTTAGATGGAGAATAATTGTTTTTTCCTGTGGTAATTTGATTATATGCATGTTATTCATTTCTTTTAATTTGTCTGATCAAAACCCATAACAAGTAGGTTAGAATGGATTGGATATGATTTATAAGACTTATTGGGTTTTACACGTACGCGTCAAGGCTGATAATTTACGCTTGGCTGAGATGGGATTGGATTTATTTATAACTCTTGAGATATCTTCATAACTTATGATTTGCGGAAAATGTATGCCTGATTTTTGTGCAGAAAGACATCTATATTATTATGGAAGCCTTCGCTGTAAAGCATAGACAACGCAGACAAAACCAAACTACAGGTTGGACTTAAAATGTTCAGTGTTTTCGTAAATACTTCTCCACAAAAAGGCACTGTGTGTATGCGGTGTGCCCATGTGAGTATTTAATGCCCAAGTGAGTATTCAATAACTATAGTTTGTTTCTAAAATAATATAATTTATTTAAAAGCTCCAAACATAGAACGATAAAAATGTCACAGAGTTTTAATTATGTCTTAAAATATTTTTCACAAGATTAGTATCTCACAGTCAGTAGACCATGCTTATTTTTTTAATCACCGTGCCATTTCACAACATCAACATTTAGTATCGGAGCGTACTTCCGTTACAATTGTGGAAATATAATGAGTCATAATAGTAACCCTTCATTTTTTGTCGCATAAAGGCACCTTCACATTGTATTTAGTTGTATAGCTGTCAACGCCCGTTGATCATATCAACACCTGGGTAATTATCGTCTTTTAAAGATCATGTTTCGTGTGAGCTTGTTCAGATGAAGAGATAAACAGTTGGAATATTCTCGCCGTTTCGTTTACAATAAAACGCGCGCTTGATTGTCAAAATGTTGGGATTCCATGTGATTTTTTCGATATTTTATGACTTTGTTTTAATTATGCAAGTATTGGCGGCGCTTTCCTGCCAATATCTTGATATTCAGGATTAGAAATAAATTCAACAATTGGCGAGACGACCTCGATCCACACGATCCAGCATTGTGGGACACCGGACAAGACCGGGACAATTGTAAGGACATGTGGAGGCCTTTGCCCTACAATAGGACACTACAGGCTGATACAAAACATAAAAAAAAACTATTACATAGGTACTTGCAGATTGAACAAGTCAGTTAATATTTGAACATAAAACGGGTTACATACCATGATTTAAATGTTTTTGAGTTTTCATTTAAATCATGGTATGTTACCCGTTTCATGTTCAAATATAGTTAAAAACCATGATAGTTTAAAAAGTTAAGTCAGTTAATATTGATAAACTTAGTATTGTTTTTATTGCTTGCTACGGTTTATCTAGGATTTTTCCATCTGAACTTTTTTTATTGCTTTTGCTAGTATTTTCCTACATTATTCTTTTGAGCAGCATAGCGTAAAGCATGTTCAGAGAGTAATGTTTCACAATTTGCTCAGCGTTTTATGTCACTATGTTTATTTAACCACTGAGAAATGTTCTTAAGAAGCTAGGCTTCTTAACTACCAGACTTCCGTGACCAATTGTGACGGATAGGACTAATTTATCAAATGCTTCAATTTTATAACTCGCAGGTATGGCCGAATTTACACAAAATGTTATACAGTTTTGATCTGGAATGATGAATATAATATTTTTATGTATGTTATGCACTTAAAAGTTTTTTTTTTTTTTTTTTTTTTTTTTTTATTCATTAATGAAGGGTTTTTTCGCACACGCGAATATGACATCCTGGTGAAAACAATCAACAATAAACTATAACTAGGTACTACATTCTAACTATTACTAGGTCTCTTACGTACTAAATAGTATAATTTCTTAGCATGTTCCGAAAGTGGATCTGATAGAATGCTATTACAATAACCAATCAAATTATTATTTATGCTACAAGTCTGTCTTTCATTCGCGTTCTGTACACATTCCATCAATATATGATAAATATCATCAACGACGTTACACGTCGGACAATTTGCAGATGTTGTTTTACGCATTAGAAATGAAAATTTATTACATGGAATGTGTCCAGATCTCAGTCTTAATGCTGTTACTAAGTCGCGTCTAGACAATAGCCTGTTATCTATCCATGTCGAGCGCATGGGATGCGGCTGGATCGTGCGGTACCATATACCCTTCTCCCTAGATCTCTTATCAAAGTATTCTTTCCACATGTCAAAACAATTTTTTTTAAGCATTGGTACAAAATTTTGAAAAGATGCGCTTATTCTAATTTCTAGTCCATCTGATATGGCTTGCTTGGCTAAAATATCCGCCCTTTCATTTCCATTTAAACCTATATGAGAGGGTATCCATTGAAGGTAGATGTTTTTGGACTCATTTATCAATTTATTTAGAAGCCTTAATATCGCGTATGCTACTGGTAAGCCTCGGAATATCGAAGTACACCGAGCAAGGTGTTGAAGCGAACTCCTGGAGTCTGACAAGATAACGACTTCGTTATAACCTTCTGATTCTATATAGGATAAGGCTTCATAAATTGCTATAAGTTCCGCTTCCATTATACTAATATTAGCACAGATTTTTACTTTCAATGAAACCTCATTTTGAATATCATAAAATGATGCTCCGATTCCAAAATTATCTTTTGACCCATCAGTAAAAACTTTATAATAAGTAGGGTATACATCATTAATATAATCAACACACAAGCTCTTAAGTGTTAACTCATGATATTGCCGTTTAGAGTTTGAAACACTCTCTATGTTAGGTCTAAAAAAATCTGAAACATTTATGCTAGTAACCCACTGATCTAATGAAAACATACCTAACTGCGAGTCTGAGTAAATAGAGAGGGTTTCAAATTTCTCGTGTATTATTGTTAACAGAGGTTTTTTCTTATTATTCCAATACCTACAATTATGAATCATGTCATTTAATGAAGAGATAAGATTAATAGATGAATTATTTACGATGGATTTGTTTTTTAACCAAAATTTACCTGCTAAATAGTGTCTTCGAATATTTAATGGACATAAATTTAAATCGTTTTCCATCACATGAATCGGAGTGCTCTTTATATACCCACCTATTGTTCTCATAGATGCGTTTTGAATTTTATCTAGTTTATACAAGTTAGTTTTACAACATGTATCATAAAGAAAACTAGCATAGTCTAATCTACTTCGTATTATACTTATATATAAACTACGCAGGTACTTGGGGTGAACACCCCAACCGGAACCTGCCAAGACTTTAAAAATGTTAATAAATTTTAGAAGCTTTTCACATGTTTGATTTATGTGCTTATTCCACCGTAAAGAGCGATCCAGCCACATACCTAGGTACTTGACGTTATCTACGACCTCCATAGGCACGTCGTTAATTATTAAATTGATGTTATTATTGCGTCGGAAACCTCGTGTAAAAACACATACCTTACTTTTTTGTGGAGATATTTCTAAGTTTAATTTATTGAAATACATTTTCAAAGTGTCTAATGCTATTTGAAGTTGGTTTTGTGTCTCGGTCCAGTTATTCGAAGTTACGAATATGACGTAGTCATCAGCGTATTGAGATATATTAAGTAGTGCCATAGAAGTCATAGATTTACATATAAACATTGTTGCTATATTAAAAAACAATGGTGAACTTGGGTCACCTTGTGCTAGACCTATTCCTGTACACCTTGTCAAATTATAATCTAATCCCTCAATTATTAAAAATCTTTGGCTTAAAAATGCCCATAAATAATAACAAAATTTTGAGCCTACACTATGTTGATCGAGGGTTAACAACAGTTGATTTATATCCAAATTATTATATGCATTTTCTAAATCTAAGAAACATCCTACTGTAAATAAGTTTTTAGTGAACCCTATCTGAATACTTGTTATTAAATCAGTTAGATTATCTAAACATGAACGTGTCTTTCTAAATCCCTTAGTATGTTCTGAGAATAAGTTTTTATTTTCAAAGTACCACTCAATCCGGTTATTTATAATAGCGTGGAAAGTTTTGCAAATACACGACATCAGCGATATTGGTCTAAGAGATGATACACTATTGGGGTTTCGGCCAGGTTTAGGTATCGGGATAATGCGAATCTGACGCCACTGATAAGGAACAAAGCTTTGTGTAAAAAGTAAATTGTATAAATTAAGCAAAATAATCTTGCCTTCCTTCGGTAAGTTAAATAACATTGAGTAAGAAATTTCATCTATACCAGGGCATGTATCTTTAGATTTTAAGGAATTAATCAATTCTGACCAGGATATTATTTTTTCCAATTTACTATTTTGAGATGTGAATACCGGGCAGCACGGAGTTACATAATCTGGGGCAATGCTACAAAGTAATGACTGAGCGCTATTTTCATCAATATTTTGTCTGACTGATTTATAACCTTTTAACCATCGCATTTTTTTCCACATTTCCGAAGCAGAAGATGTTTCATTCAGTGATGAGCAAAATTCTTCCCAACCTTTATTTCTAGCGTTTCGAATAAGTCTTTGAGATTTGTTGGTTATTTTATTTAATATTTTTAAATTAGTCGGAGTAGGATTATTTCTTAAATTTACCAATGCTAACCGTCTCTCGGCTACAAGTTTAGATAAATCAGGTGTCCAATATGGTTTTGGAACAAAATTTGCTTTAGGGTTAAGACACATTCTAATAAATGGTATGCTCGCCTCTGCGGCATCCGATAACATATTGATAAAATCATCATAAGCTTGTTGAGGGTTATTTGACATTACAAAATCAGTACATTTTATTTCTATTAGCTGACGGTACATTACCCAGTCAGCTTTTTTAAAGTTACGCCTTTTTTTAAGAATAGGGCAGTGATTTAAAGATGTTGAAATTTTTATTATGCAGTGGTCACTACCTAGACACTCGTTTGTAACATTCCAGTTAAATTTAAAGGCAATATCTGACGATATTAATGTTATATCAGGGGCTGACTGTTGTAAAATACCGTTAACCAATTTTAAACGAGTTGGCCTGCCATCATTTAACGTAACAAAGTTGTGATCTAACAACGAGTCCATAATTTGAACACCCCTAGAATCTAATTTATTTGACCAATTTGGGTGGTGTCCATTGAAATCTCCAAGTATAAGGGTCTTTTTATCAGATAATGAAAATATTGAGTCCCAGTCGCTAATTGAGGTATGAACGCTGGGTGCACAATATAAGGATATTATATTTTCAATTACTTCACAATTAGAGATAACTACGGCCACCACCTCAACGCCGGAATTAGGACACTGCAGTGGCAGCCTCTGAGCTGAAAGAGACTTGTGTACTAATAAAGCCACGCCCCCATATGAGTCCGATCTGTCATTTCTAAAAACACAGTACTGAGTTAAGTTAAGCGTTATATCTGGATTTAACCAAGTTTCAGAAAGTGCCACTGCATGTACTTTTTCTTGACACAAAAGCTGTTCAAATTCCACTAACTTACTCTTAATACTTTGAGCATTCCATTGAAAAACATTAAGGTTGTACTTATCCATAATTAACCAAACAAATTGCGCAAAGGCAAGTTTGGAATATTTTCAAAAATCCATGATACGACCCATTCAAGACATAAATGTACAGCATTCTCAATTCTACTTCTCAATGATTCATTATTATTATTAAATAAACTATTTTTTAACTTACCTAACAACTTAGAAAAACTATTTTCACTTTGTACCTTACGCTTCTTCCTGTTTCGTTCACAGTTTGGTTGTTGTTCATCATCACTACATTCAGACTCAGTAGACATATTAAAATCCTGTAAAAACTCAACAACACTCGGATTCTGACTTCGCTTCTTGTTAGTCTTATTGGGTCGCCTAGGCGTCTCGTCAGCTGTGGTCTGTTTATTTTTCTTACGAGGGGCTGATGATGTGATCTCAGCATATGATTTAGTAGGAGTACTCTCTTCCACGGGCAAGATCGAGCTGAAAAACTGAGTAGATCCAGGATTATGTACAGGTAAACTAGGTTCCATGCTGCTACGAGGTATTGGAGACTGAGTAGGCTCGTAGGTGGGTGTTTCCGGCGGTACATACATCGTCATTGATTTTCTGTATGAAACATTAAACTCCGACATTATCTCTCGTAATTTCCTTTCTTTAATATACACTGGACAGCGACGGTTTAAGGCTATATGATCACCAGCGCAGTTCACGCATTTAAATTTACTAGACTCGCAGTTTTCGTGTCTTCCCCCGCATTTAGGACAGTAAATACGTTTTGAAGGACACATTCTCAGGGTGTGTCCGAAGCGCCAACATCTCGAGCACTGGGTGACCGGAAATAAATACGGTTCTACTTTAACCTGTATATCATAGATGCATAAATACGATGGTAGTGTAGGTCCTTTAAAACCGACTCGTATCGATTCACTTTCTGTCCACCCAGATTCTCCATAATCCTGCTTTCTGCGTTTCAGTCGTTTTACGTTAGCTACTTCAACAGAGCAAGTAATGGACTCTAATAACTCCTCTTCCGACAAATCCAATTCAATATGTTTTATGACCCCGTAGGAAAGTCCAACTTCGAGAGGTCTCTGAAATCTCCAACCCAGCTGTATAAGACACTGGCATTGTGTTAACTGATCTGCATTTTTTTCCCCGTTTAATTCAACAGTTATTTTATATGGATTTATATATTTAACTCTTACTATATTCAAGTTTTGTTTTTTGAATAATTTAGCTAGGGCAAATTGTTTAGGGAATATTTCATTTGATGTAATAGATATCTCAATACTATCCCTCGATTCTTTAGATTTTTCCTTTCTACTTTGTACTTGCTCCCATTCTTCTTCATTTTCAGCAACTTTCGATTTTTTAACTTCTATCTGGTTCATTGTATCCAAATTTAATGATGATCTTTTTCCCAAAATCGGGACCAGTACCTGCTCTAACTCCATTTCTAAAGGTATATTTACTTCTGAATCTTGTATGATGCTATTAATTTCGGCTTCCGTCTCAATTGAAACACTCTCAGTCGCCATCTTCACTCAAGCGATAAGCCGGGCCCGCCGGGCCGGCAACCGCTTAGATAACAATAGAAACTGATAAGGGTGGCCTGCGCGCACGACACGTCCGAACTCAGCGAGCGTCCGCGTCCGCCTGCGACTTAAAAGTTTATATTTCAAACTTATTCTTATCACTACGCTATAATATTTGACTAATGGGCGTTACCTAAGCCTGATAGTAGGTACTAGTATTACCTACTAATACAAGTGCTTTTAAAATACTTAAAAAAAATTTATTAAGTTTCATTTCAGTTTTTACGGTGAAGGTAAACAGTTTGAGGAAATCGGCATTTTCGGAGAACTTTCACTTTTTTTTAATAAATTTTTATTAACAAAAGTTTAACATTTGTCGCACGCGGAATTTAGTGTAAATGCGTCCGTAACTCACAGCTTGCGTGTGTGACTGAATATTCTATTACTCCGCTCTGAACGATTAATCTTGGGGCAGGTTATTAGTGTCTAAGCTGGATTAATGAGTGTTTGTTAAGTTACTTTTTAAATCTATCTGATTTTTTACTTTTACCTTAAAAAAACTGAGGTGGATAGTTTTTGATTTATCGATTACAAACATTTTTTTATTTTATTTTTATTTTTATTTGTTTTTTTTTATTCTTTGATCGTGAGTTTATAAGTTATTTTCCTAATCCATTTTAATTCTCGTTAATTATGCGTTTGGTAAAAAAATGCTTGATGAAAGTTAAGAACAGGTTATATTTGTGTTTCATAAATAGATGAAAGTAGTAGTGATTACAATTATGTGTTTGTGTAAGAATAATCTCAATTTAACCTAAATAAGATGCATTTTAACTAATTATCAGTGAACTCAGCATTGGTTTGAAGAAGTAGATAATAGAGATAAAATAGACAGAACTCATAACACGGTTCGGTCTATTTTTTCAAAAACCTTAAAATAACTTTCCGTTGTCTACAGTTATTTATTTGAATTCCCGTTAGACATTTTACGAACATTATGTTTTGGATTGGATTTATCTGTGCATAACGTGGTTTTTTTTAGTTTAAAAACGGCATTAAATGAAATTTTTTTTTTAAATATTTAGTATTCAACTCAACAACCTGTCAACTTCAGTCTATTGGCTATTCAATGACAGCTTATCTAGTCGATGTAGGTAAAAAAGCTTCTTTTAACGACCTCGGTAAATTATTATTATCCAGCAAACTATTCCAATGATTACCTCGCCCATATTCGTTAGCATGTCTTATCATTTCATTCCCGTCAAACGATAACCGCAAAGAAGCCGACTCCACATTATACATCTTTATGACTGATAAACGACACACAACAGTCTTCAGTAATGCATGTACATTATCTTGATAATTAAAAAGAACGAATGATATTTGCTCATGCATAAAATGAACATAAATTCTGCTCATTATGTCCAATCCAATCCAACTATAAAGGGCCACACGATTGCTTTGAAGTTCATGCGACGGTTTCAAAGGCGATAGAGTGGGGGTAAGGTCAAATGGTTTATTTAGTGTCTTAGGTACTTATTTAAAGTTTTTTGGACAATTTTGATTTGGTTTGTAGCTTATATGTTTGGTTATTTTCGCTGGAAGTTGAGATAAAAGTAATATTTTATTCAAGTTTACAAACAGATTTGACCTGGGTGAAATTACATTCTAGCCATCCGCATCAGTAATACTATTTCAGAAAAATTTAATACAATTATAATTTATACACATAGGCTTTTTATATTTGCATTTTTTTTTTTATATTTGCATTCATAATACTTGTATGATAAAACATTATTCAAATACTTATTGGAGAACTCTGGCTGTATGAAAATGAATGACATTTATGAAATAATTATGCAATTTTGTTATATTTTTTATTTTCATAGACCATAATTACTTATTACGAGCTCTTCGACGTAATTTGAAACGATTAGTGTCCTCTTATGTCCTCCTAGTGGTGCTATGAAAAGATTACATTAATTTAATCGAACCCCTAGGATAAAATTATCTCGCTTATAAGATAAGAGCAATAATTTTAAGAAAATCCAAAAATTATTGTGCAGGTAATAAGTATAAATTGAGATTAACATACCAGGATGATAGTTGCAAATTAAAAGTCCTCAATTTAATAACTATCTCATTTGCTTGATAACTTTATTTCTATGTTTATTTACAAGTTGGTGGGTCAAGTCTACGAATGGTTTTGTAATAAATTTTGAAAAAAATATAATTTTGACATTTTCATTAAAAGCAAGTTGAGTTTAATTTTAAAAACTTAAAATCTGTATTAATTAAAATTACCGAGGAACAGTTATTGTACTTGCAATTACAAACCTCAACGCCTGTGATAACAAATCGAAAATAAACAAAGGTAATCGATTTAACCAAAACTTTACAGAGCAGCATTGCACAAGAAATAAACTGCACCGACGAAACAAAAAGGAAATAGTAAAGGAAAAAGGGAAATAGTATCTGACAGTTAGATCCGCTTATCCCCCGGGACCCTGAACTTGGACCGTAACTCGATGTTTATAAACGTTGTGTCCAGAAATACATTTGTGGACTTTTATTCGTCTGTTGAAACAAATATATAACTATATAAACAAAAAGTACCAAAATGCAAATGACGATTTTGTATTGAAGTAAATAGGAAAAGTACAGGATACTGCAACTGAAGTCGTAAAAAACTTAATCATCACTTCATCATGTTTAATGGAAAAGATATATTAAAGTTTGTCAGTTTACAAGATGGGTAAATTGGTGCAAAATAGAGAACGATTTTGTTGCCAGTCTCCTTGCTATGTATTTAAATCTATTTCATTTCGGCGACATACCCAGTTATTATGTAAATAGATGGTACGAATCTTAGGAAGAGATATTGAGTCCTTGACTGCGCACGGCCTGTCCTGTCTCGGGCATAGCCCTTAAATGTGTAAATAGTCCTTTAATATTCAATCAACCCTCCAACACAGATTGCAACCATAGACAATTTTGACGATTAACAAGTATGCTTAGTCAGAAACAGTCAGAATTCTGCATAGTATCTGATTTAACAGACCATGACGTCATTCACGTTCTAAACACGACATAATTGATCGGTAATGCAAATTTTATGTATGGAACTGTGAATGCGAAGTGTAACTAATACTTCCCACGTTATTTTGTGACAAAACTGAGTATAATGCCTGGTTTACACGGGCTTCGTAGCTAAGCGCTTAGTACTTGTCACTAATACTAATTCCTCGTGTGTAAACAGGCTGATTTGTGCTTAGTATTAGTGTTTGTGAATAGTGCAAGGGAATAGAGATCGATCCTATTTACTTGTCGCTTAGTAAGCGACAAGTACTAAGCGCTTAGCTACGAAGCCCGTGTAAACCAGGCAAGTCACAGGTCACCGTTATTATTGGTTATTGAAACTTACGTTTTGTTTTTCAAAATTTACGAGTACTTTAAATTACAAAGCTTTTTGAGTCAGATTTCGTCATCATCGTTGTGAGTTTCGGGGTCGCAGTTCCAGTTAGTTTCACTTAATAATAAGCAAAATTATATTAATAAACTTACTTTTTTAAGTAATATCATATTTTTTATGACTTTATTGTTTATGAAACTTCTTGGTTTGTACGGTTTTATACATTAAGAATTGTATTTTGTACATTCTGAAAGATTTACGTACCGCGGAAATTCACATTGGGAAAATTCGCACACATTGTTAACTCAAGATTAGGCAAATTCGCACACATGAACAAGCTTTAGTCTAATAGATTCAACCAAGATTGGTAGTAAAAGTCTTGAACAAAAACAACTGTACGCACATACGAGAAAGAATAACGATTCAGTCGGAACATGGAAAACAAATAAGAGAAATCACTCGGCCTCGTTCGGTTATCGTTTTGTAATCGATAGTAGGTCACAATACTGGAGATAGAAATTGTATTTTTCATAAAAGTTATCTGATGGACTACAATCTGGGGTGTGTACGGATCTTGTTTATTGAAAAGAGTAAAAAAACTGCGAATATCGCTTGAATAATTTTTGAACAATTCTTCTCAATCTTTGCTGCATTTATTATTTTAAAGAAGCATACTTTCTAAAAAAGGATTGCGTACACATTATAGAACCAGTTGGATTCTTCAAGCACTTATCTAACTTTTTAAAGTTTTTGACTTACATTACAGCTTTGTACAAAACTCTTGTTTAATCAGGCATTTACAATAATTTAATTTATCTTTTAATATCTTAAATAACAGTGATCAAATAATAAGATAACGTAAAGCTACTTAAATTAACATAATCAGATACTAAAACACTAACAACTGTAATAAAATCAAATAGAAGCGCGTAAGCTAATACTGGCAATACAATGCGATACTTAACGAATGCCCACGTAAGTAGCCAAGTACAGGAAGTAACAGAACGGATAAAACACCCAGGGAAAGATATAGCCTATGAATTACAGCTACATCACTAACGATGATTAATGTTCTTACAAGTTAAATCTAGATGTTTCTGTCTAAATAGTCCAGCTAATTGAAGTGTCAACAAGAAAGCTATAAAATTCAATATTTTCCAAATATAAAATAAAATACGAGTTTTACAAATAATCATGGTGTACAAAAATATTTTTAGATATTTCGAATTGAGATTATTCTATAAGCTTTGCGTTCTAATATGTAAAATAATAAAAATTAAGGCGATGTTAAGGTATTGTACATACGGAATAATATTATTATTAAATAATTGGCAATGATAATAATTACTAGATATTATTACTATTGATGTACATTATAATTATGTTATAGAATTATGTTTTATGTACCAGCTATAATCACTAAGCTACGGCACTAAGTACATTGCAAATGCACTCATACAGCATGTTATTTTATATGCTCTCAGTACTACTCAGTAAAGTCTATACGATAGTTATGATTCCGTGAAGTAAATGTTTACATTGAATGTCAAACTTATGTCTCTTGTCACATAATTTTCAAGCGTTTAGTTGGTACTGTGAGAAAGTTTATGGACATTGGACAATATTTGTTTATTGTATTTTATTGCTTTGATACTCGTAGTAATGTATTTTATTTGGTAATTCTGCGTATTTGAGATTTGAAGATTATGAATAAATAATTTTTAGTATCCAATAGATTAATAAACACAATGACTCTTTCCATCTTCAAGTAAAAGTACCTACTTATTTTCGTTAAACTTTTTTCTCAACTTTAATAGGGTAAATAGGAAAATAATTATGTAGGTACCTACCTAATTTGTCATAAAACCATTCAAACTAAAATTTATTAATTTACGAGAAACTTTATAATATCTTTCTTTTATGTGTAAAATCTCTCATTAGTACTTATTAAAAAAAGGAAGGCTTGTTTTAAATCAGTGTAGCAAGGAGATTTAAAAGGCTAATTTGTCGGAGCAGCCTCACTCAGCATCTCGGCCCAAACAACTACTCGTAATGGACTACCTTATTACCGACCACCTCGAAAAAGTGCATTAGTGTACCGTAAGTGGGATAAAAGTATTTGAATATAGAACTTAAGCAAAGTGCGCTTTGAGTGCTTATGGCACTTAACATACTGCGATTTGCCTCATTTACTGTAATCGCTACAGTTTTATTTTACTACGAGTTTCGGTAGCTGCACGTGAAATAAAAGACTCATGTTTATGACATTCGATATTCAATTTGGCTCCCAAGTGTAATGGTTTTTAATTTGCCATTGTTGCAACACTTTCGAATATTCGTTCAAATATTTGGATGGATTTTATTTGTCTTTCTGTCCAGTGTGTGTTGAGCTGTGGTTTTCCTTGATGTTTCGTTTCTGCTTGGGTTAGAAAAGGTGTTTAGGGAAGGTAGAGGTCTTTCTACGTTGGATGGTGATTTAGTTTGTCAAGTTTTGAATCCCCTTCACGAGTTCTTATCACGGTTAGTTAGATGCGCCTCGGGAGTACCTTTGGGGGTATGAAAGGGGGTTCCTTTTTGTGAATATTGCATTTGGCATCTAAGATTTTGGCTTATCAGGTTTTCTGCGGGGACCACAGAGGGCTGATCTTTTGTTTAATAAATTATGTTTTAGATGGCAATTTTTATAGCAGTTCCCTACCAAGAAGTTTTTATGTTGCAAAATGTTTTGTGTTATACGGAATTCATGTACTTACATGTTACGCTATAAATAAAGCCAAAAAGCAGAATGTTAACTTGAATCTACGTTTTGCTCAAGGTGTGAAGTGTAAAAGGCTAGCATGAGATGCATACGATTTACACATTTTACGAGTACGTTACACTTGCTTTAAACATCTCAGACAAAGCAATGAACGTAATGGATTACCTTTTTGAATTGGAAAATAATAATTCATTGTTGAAACTCTAAACTCTTAGCAACAATGAAAGCATATTTTAGCCAGTAAATGCAGAGAACGACAACACATAAAGTTTTACGCCTGTTGCGAGCTAGACCCGTCTCAATTACAATTTTAAATTATTTCGTATGTTTATGTCTTAGAGTCATAAGTAGGAACATAAAAGGCAATCATTGCTACGCATATTACGAAGTTCGTTGAAATTTTAATGAACCTAGGAAATATAGTAACAATATTAACTCAACACTTTGCAGATCATGACACTATTACATTTTTTAAATGATACGAATTCTCTTACTTGTTAGTTTGAATACTTTTACTTATTACTTTCTACTTAGAGTATTTAGATATATCGTAATAGATAGATCATAAATAAGAAGATATTCAATACAGTAGATATTCAATAGTAGAAGTAATTATTATTCTAATCGCCTTACCAGTAGTAGGTACAACATTTAAAACAAAACCATAAAGCAAACACAGGTACTTATGTTTTCTAAAAGAGAAGTACATAGGAAACCATCCACTGAGCCTTTATTTATAAGTTCAGCAAAGATTGATCTAATACCTACATAAATTGCTCGCACAACATGACTATGCTCCTCTTCTGGGTCTTTAGAGAAAAAGCAGATACCAAGATAAAATGTTTTTTTTTTAAATAAAATTATAAGGATTAACAGCACATTATTTATTACCAATGACAATAATTATCTTTATACCTACATTTTTATAACAGTTAGGTATAGAGAGTTAAAATTAAACAATATATAATGTGTTTTGTGTGATAAATAAATATCTAATAAATAAATTAAGAGAGACCGAGCGATGCTAGCAAGGAAATAATAGAAATAATACACTTATACACACCAAGTTATGTGTGTATATCACATGACTGTGTTAGTGTTAGAATTTTTATCCAAAAACATTACGCAAATCACAGACAACCATCCAACGGCACATTCGAACCGCAACCTCTAATAAACAGTCATTTACACTAATAAAGTAACTCCATAATAAAGATCAATATGATGCTATAAAGCTAAACTACTAACCATTGGCCGACCCTGTAGTCAGCGATCTGTGTAAATGCAGTCATGTCTAAGAGCTATCTGGAAAGCGTACCGCGTGCCTCGGGCGTAGCTAGACTACCCTCACTATGACCTACTATTAAAGGTTTGTCTCAGACTATTTCTCCCATATTCACGCCACTAATCTATATCTGCATGAACTCTGCATGTGGCCTGTAATTTGTAACGTTTATGCACGAAAGATTTATTTGCGTACGGAATTGTAGAATGTAGATGATGCAACATTGTAGGGAAGTAAATATTTGGCTGTTATGCTGTTGGCTTTGTTGTAAGTGTTCTAATATGATTTTATTGAAATAAATGACATAAATCTTTAAAATCTTTAATGAGAGTATAGATAGTAAATAACTTTAAGTAGGTAATTAATTAAGTGCATTATTTTTTCAATATCTAATGTTATATATAAAGTTAAATCCTATAGGTTTAGTGAGAGGGACTCACTAACCCTATAGGATTAAACTTTATTTCCTTCCATCTTAATAGATGCATTGCCTGTTCTGCAATTTACCTGCAGCAACAAAATAGACGCACACAAGAACCGACCATCGGTAAACTACCATTAAAGATTCACTCCGAATCAAAATGAAGGTTTCATTAATTACCAGCGAGTGAGTTATCGCTCCGCAGTGTATTTAGCAATTACCAATAACCACAGCTTCGATGTATTATTAAAAAATTGAATTATACTTGTACGTTTTTAAGCTCTTACGGTAAAGTCATGCCTTCCGTGTTGGTGATTGGTATTTTGCAACGTAATGATGTTATAAAATTATAAGTAATATGAAATGGATGTTATTATTCGTTCAATGATTTATCTTGGATAAAGCTTCTGTCTGCTAAAACTGACAAAGAGAATATTTTTTATGAGTGGGTAAAGCAATTAAGTATAAAAAATTATCAAATTAAAGCCAGTATAGGCTTGCTGATTATTTAATTTCTGCTGATCTTTAAATCACTGTTTAGAGTTAATTGACGCCCTCTGTGGCGCAGCGGGCGAAGGTCCGTTTGCGACGCAAGAGGTTGCGGGTTCGATTCCCGCCTCGGAACAACAATTTGTATGATCTGCAAATATTTTTGGTCTCTGGGTGTTATATATATGTATAATAAAAAATATATAACAATGTATGTAATTATATTAAGTACCTATATCAGAAATCTAGCACCCGTAACACAAGCTTAGAGCTTACCACGGGGCTAGATGTCGTTGTGTAAATTGTCCATTTATTATTTATTTATTTATTTAATTTAAAGAAATAAAAATTGTTTCTCATATGTACAGATTCTCGTATAGATTTGCCGAATTTAGAGCGCCCACTAGACACATAGTACCTGAGAGTAAACAAATAAATCACGAAATAAATCCAGCTTCATATGATTTCAGTCCAAAATATATCACGTAATGCTAAGGAAGCTCGACAGTCGATATAAAGTAACGAAAACAAAGGTTCGGAACACACATAAAGTTTATTTATTATTGTGCAAGCGTACTGCACGCATGTCTATTTTGCCAGTGAATTTATTGAACGCTGATTTCACTGCACCGATGGGAATCGGGTATCTCTATACCCTCTGAATTGAGGAAATGAACAGAATTTGATTTAATTTACTTCTCTGTTCAAAGATTACCTCAAAAAGCTACGAGAAACTGGGAAAAGGCTTTGCTCGGTATTTTTTTACGCGATTGGATCAGAAAAGGGAAGGTAAAACGTGGGTCACCATCATAGTCATCCGGATTAACGTGTTAAAGTGGTAAAAAAAACTATTAGGTATAACCGAAAACTCAGCATACCTTCAATTTCTAAATTAGATATAATTTTCATAAATTTTAACTAAGTAGTCTGATCCTGTCCAACCAATAATCGTAATAATCAAAACGCCATCTAGTTAATAGATCGGAAACAATAAACATCTCTGCCAAGTCACAAAATTGAAATATATTTAGTAGCTCATCCGCTACGTTATTGCTCTGAAAGTAGTTCATGTTTAATCATGACTGCTTTAATATTACAGAAAAAGGATATAATTTTTGACTTATTATTTAGCTGGCTGTGTTTACAAGAGCGATTATACACAAGTTAAAGATTTAAGACACGACGAAATAATTACATATCGATTTAAAAGTGTAATCAGTATGACATGGCAATACACGAGGATTCGTTTTGCATTTGAAAACAAGCTCGTATCCTCGTAACCTAACATTTGCCTCGCTTACGAAAATAAGCCAACTGACCTTCCAAAAACAAACTCAATTGCCTCAAATTCGCAAGCAACAGCTACAGTACTCAACTAAACTATTTGCAATTCAATTTATGCAAAATCAAAACAGAATTGAGTACCTTACATCTACTGAAATGCTGAGAACTGCAAGAAGCTTTTAGACTAGGTTTATCGAGCCTTAGGCTACCGTTGCTCTGAGGTTACGTTCTTAATTAGCCATCGTTCGCAGCTGACCACTTGGAAGCGCGATCTAGACAACTCTTACATGAGAAATTTCACACGAATGTAAACCTTATCGCCACGGCTTAAGATCTATGGCGACTGTAACTAGTTGCCTAAGCCCTGTGGTTAGACGATGGGTGACATTTACGTAGTGCATGTACCCGGTCCAAAGGAGATTGATCTGAATTGCTTCGATCTTGTCGGTTATAAGGAATATAATTGGAATAATTTGCTAATGATTATGATTGAGGCTGTAAATTGTATGTTTAGGGTCCAGTAATGGAATAAATTCAAACAAACAAATAAAGTTAGTAAAAACATACTAAATAAACCAACGCAAGTTTTTCCTATATGAATCTTATTGTTCAAAAATTTCGAACAATAGTTCGAAATGACACTTAAAATTGTTAATCTTTTTTCAATATAAACTAACTGTTTCATTATTTCCTGGCATCCTAAACAGTTATCTGTTAAGAAATACCAAAATCATTATACGTAAAAATCGTAAGAATCAATTTTCAAACCTTGCGTAAGCATTTTATAAATGTAGTTTCTCCTTAATGTTGTTGTAATTATTCACACTCCTTCCGTGGACTACCTGTTGTTTAATGACATCCGAAGACCATGTTGCAATTTTCAACAAAAAGTTACCCGTCAAGTTAGAGCATCAATCATTTTCAGGAGAACGTGAATTTACTTGAACATAAGTTACTGTATATCTCTTAAAACGTGTGAAAAAACGATTGATGGCTATGTAACAGTTGTTTCAAAATCAAAAACAATTATAATCTACCAAATCCAAGTATGTATAGTAATTTTTGATTTTGATACATACCTATCCGCCGATCCAGAAACGCAGCGTCGGATGTCCGCCTACTAGGTGGACGGGTGAGTTAGTAAAGTTGGTTCACAGTGGACGGAAGTTAAATCCTACTGAAACAACTGGATATCATTAAAAAAAACCTACGCTACCCAGCATTGGACCTTCTTACTATAAAAAAATCTATCCTAAAAGCAAGTTAGGCTGATGCATAACTTGAGATCACCACAATTAAATTAAAAAAATTATGTTTAGGGCCAACAGTGAATTGGATATGTCTCGCTATTACAGAAATTGGTAGATAAAAATAATTAAGCCACAAAACCGTTACACAAAAGACAAACACGCCTTTAAAAGATTTGACTGAGTTATCAAACCCGTGTGAGTTCAGCTAAAACAGGGGCAGCAATAAAAGTAAAGATAAAAAGCGGTCTATAAAGCCACTCAAATAAATATTGAGAGTAACTAATTATCATAAAAGTATGTGGGATACGATACAGCTGCTATTAAGGCGTGATACGATAATGCCAGTGGAAACCACCCACAGAGTAAGTGAGCCGTTTGACCACTAGGTCATAAAGACTAAGAGCTTTCTTAGTTTTAAGGATTTCAGGATGCTCGTGCAAATTTTATAGAAAACTTTTAAAACCATGCACAGAGGTGACGTATTTATTTATAAATAAAAAGTAATTATGAAAGAAAATTAATTTATACATATACACTAGTTCTGGTATAGACGGCGTAAACACTAAATCAATAAAATGTGTCAAAAATTTAATTATAGAAGAACTCACTGCTTGTATTAATACATGTTTGAAATGTGGTACTTTCCCCGACAGTCTTAAAAAAGCAAAAGTAACACCTATTTATAAATCTGGAAAGAAAGATGATCCAGGAAATTATCGTCCAATTTCAGTTTTACCAGTAATGTCGAAAATTTTTGAAAAGATTATTTATAATAGATTAGAGAAATTCTTAAATACTAATAAAATTCTATACGAAAAACAATACGGCTTTAGACCCAAATCAAATACTCTTTCAGCTACAATAGATATAGTCACTAAAATTAAAATAAACATTGATAACAAGAAAATAGCTCTAGGAGTTTTTATTGATTTAAAAAAAGCCTTTGACACCGTTAGTCACAACTTACTACTACGTAAACTAGCTAACATTGGTGTTACTGGCAGTGCTTATAAAATTCTTGAATCTTACCTCTCCAATAGGCAGCAGATTGTTAAGATAGACCAAATACAAAGCGAACCTAATAATATCACATTCGGCGTACCACAAGGGTCTATATTAGGTCCCTTACTTTTTCTAATTTATATCAACGATATAAACAAAATCAAATTGAACGGGGACGTTTCTCTATACGCTGATGACACCAGCCTCTTCTACTTTGGTGACAACATTGGTACTATTATCAATGAAGCTCAACACGACCTAGATCTTCTAAACGACTGGTTTGAGTCTAATTTACTAACGATTAATATCTCAAAAACTAACTACATGATATTTGCAGCGAAAAATAAAATTATACCTACTACTACTCCAACACTAACAATAAATAACATTGCTTTAACAAGAGTTTTTGAAGAAAAATATCTCGGACTAATTTTGGACAGTATGATTACATGGAAAGCACACTTAAAAAAAATTAAATTAAAAATCCAATCACTTAATGGTGCTCTTCGAGGTATGGTGAGATGTTTACCTCTAAGAGTACGCTATACAATTTATAATGCTCTTATTAAACCAAATTTAGATTACCTAGTGGAAGTGTGGGGCTCCGCTGCCAAAACAAATATTAACATGTTACAAATAGCACAAAACAAAATCATAAAAACGCTTTTTAATTATGACTTTCTGACGCCAACAAAAACTTTATACAAAGCAACTAAATTACAAAACATATCACAGATATATCTATACAATAGCTGCCTACTAGTACGTAAAATATTATCGAAAGACATTCAAACTCAAATATCTTTCACTAAAAAACATCAAGTACAAACAATGAAACTACGAAATGCTAATAATTTAAAACTACATTCACCAAGAACAATGTATGGAAAAAAGAGCATCCTTTATGAGGGCGCCCAGATGTACAATAGACTCCCACGGGATATAAAAGAAGCTAAAACCACAGTAACGTTTAAAAAACTATTAAAATTCTATATAAATAACAAAACCTAACCATATAATATTAATAAAATATAGTATTATAATTATATGTTTTGAAATCATATTATAGTAATGTACGATTTATATTAAAATACTCTAATAATATTTATATTATAAACGTTGTTTTTAATTTATAATAAATATATTTACTTACATATTATAATAATAATATCATATAAATATGCTTTCATATTTTCTTATGTACTTATTTATATCTGCAATACAAAAATATATTTATCTTATATCTATAATCATTATTACAATCATAAATATACAAATATAATAAATACTAATCTAGTACACAAGTATTTTCTACATCTATCAATAAAAAGTTTTATAATATAAACTTATTCTAACATCAGATATAATGCCACTTCTAGCTGTGAACTATCCGTGTAATCACCGCCATATTTCGGTCGTCAGAAAATTTTTGGTGGGTAGTTAAAAATTAATAATTTTAGAAATACCTACATAAGTTGTTCTGTTAATATAAAATACAAGGAATGTTTCTGTGACAATTTTTTTTAGATTAATTGTAAGCATGTACTGTGTGTAAAAACGTCCACAACTTTATATTTTTCATGTAAGTTAAGTATTTTCTCTTGTAAGTGAATTATTATAGTTCTTAAGAGAAATAAAGATCTTAAACCCGATTTACTTCGCATGCTTTTTCTGTTGACATAAAAACAAAACTTTTTAAAGCATATTTTGACATTCCTTATTCTAAAATTCTTGTCAATTTAATATGTTAAGTAATTAATTTCTAGAGAGGCTTAAAATACAGAACATTGAAAAATTTGTTTTCCTAGAATTCATTTTGTTTTAAGGAGTATAAAATAAACATGGCTGGCAATGTATTATATTTGTTTTCATATAAAAAATATACAATGACATTGTTTTCTGGGCTACAATTAGGTTTAAGTAAGCGACACCAATCAAGTCTGCAGAAGCTTATACAAAATGAAGATTGGATTTATTTAATTAACAAAAACGACTGTCTGTTTGAAGTTTCCAACTAAAGATAACTTTTAGAGTTAGATAAGCTTTAAGTAGTTTAGAAATGATAAGATTACGGTCCTTTTGAATGGTATCTTTGGAAATTCTCGGTCTTCAAGTAAAAAGTCAATGACCAAGTTCAAAAAACAATGACTTTTATGGATAAAATTAATTGACTCAAATTATTTAAAATTGATAAAAAAATATTAGTTCATGTTGTCCATTATAATTAAATAATTCCTAATAAAAAATCGAGACTGCACAATTGACTGAATGCTTCATATAAGCACAATTGTCCCGGTAAAATATGCTTCATAATCTCAAGAATAAGAATAAGTTTCTGCAGCTGAAATAAAGAGTATAGATTACTAAGCCGGTGAAGTCAAAGATAAGAAAAAGTGATGTGTAAAGTTAAGGCATAAATTCCGCGTAAAACGTCTGGTTCCACTCCGATCGTATCCACCAGATAATCCTCTTTCGACAGTTCGACAAGCTTTTTCTTTGAACTTTGAAATAGGTGGGTATGCTTTTCTTTCGGACTTCTTTGGTCTTACCTACTTAATGTTTTATAGCTGCGATATTAAGATTATTTTATGTAGTCTAAATCAGGTTTGCATTAATGTTTGATTGCTTAATAAATTATTTACTGAAACAATCAAACATCAATAATGATAACTTATAATGAAATAAGATCATAAATTGATTTACCCATAATTGCAAAAGCCTTTATATTTTATAGTTATTTCAGTGTTTATTTTGCACCAATTTAAATTTGAAATGTAATAGTTAAAGAGTTTTTTTAGAGATTAATATGTCCAACTTATCAATGGTTGTCCGTTGTCTATCCGTTTAACACATACTCATTTTTATACAGAAATCAATTACCTTTAATAGACCACCTACAAAAACACTTCAAAATAACCCAACTGTAACGAAACAATTAACTGACGCCGTAACTATTGGTTTTGCGTCGATAATAGACATTCCCGATCATAAATAAGAAAATAATTACTGTGAACGGTAAATCTTGCCTTTTTCTTCGTAATAATGTCGTCGAGATAAAATTCAATTGCAATGTGCCTACCTTGGGAGCTTTTATAATAATAGTGATCGGAAGGCGCCTGGGGCGAATGAGCTAGAGTTCAGAACGAACAAACATAGAAATTCTATGGAATATAAATCTATTAGTTGACTTTAAGCTTTTCAATTTTAAGAACCGTTTTATCGGTTTCTAAGTAAATGGGAATTAAGATAATGCGCGATATGCGTAAGATACAGAGGAACATAATTACGAGTGTCTTGTGACATTAAAATTTGCTAAGAATATCTTTTTTTTTTTATAAAAAAGTAATTTATTGTTAACTATCTCATTTTATACTATAAATTAGCATCCAATAAAGCTTTGCAATATTTCTATTATCTGTTAGCTGACTATTTTAAATCCAACTTACATAAATGTATCCTTATGAATATGACATCTAAGTAAGCTCCACTCTATTAAACTTGATGTTCAAAGAATCAAAACTTTATACCAGTCATAAAGAGAACTGCAATAAAAATTCAGATTACGCTTGCTAAATGGCAAATATAACGGTCAATTAAGTAAGTACCATTACGAAAAGGGCCTTGTATAAAGTTTTATTGTTTTCTCGACCCGCATATGTTGCGTAAATACTTTTGAGCGGCAAATAAAAACAAAATGCTGTGTTTAACTTGCTCTTTCCATTTGCTAGGTTGTGTTTTATTTTGACAGCAGATTTCACAGGGTTTTATCTGTTGGTGGTCTGTTTTTAGTTCTGTAGATTTTGACCCTGGATGTCTACCATAGATAAAAGAAAAGAACCACTGTGGCGTATTGGGTAAAGCTCCGCTTGCGAGGCAAGAGGTTGCAAATTAGATTCTCGCCTTGTGACAAAAAAAAATCATGATCTGCAAATATTTGTTTTGGACATTAATTAATATTCAAGTTAACATATTTATAGTAATTATTTGTTATTAATATAGATTAATAACAAATAATTACTATAAATAAAACTATTATATTATATTACTAAAAAATAACTTTAGAGTATATAAATAGTTATATACTCTAAAGTTATTTTTTCTTATAAGTAAAACTAATCACTCGTACAGTTAAATATTTAAACATTAAGAAAGGATCATTAATCCGTAGCTATATTAACTCATCGAACATGCCTCAGGTATTTTCATCAAAATACTTCCTGTATCAAAATATTCCGATCGAGATGAAATCTGCCCACGATCGGTCGTAAGTACCCTTCGGATGGCAATTAACTCGAGGTAAGAATTTAGCTGTGTCGGGTTAAACAATTTCCCCTTAACGCTTTTGGTGTTTTAATTTAGCGTTTGTTTTTTTTTTGGGCCATTTTCGATGATTAGATTTTTAATTTATTTGGGTTTGTTGATCATGTTTTTTGATTGTCCCATATATTGTTGTTGAGTTCAGATAGGTTACAATGTTATGGGTTAAGAGATTGTCAAAGTGGATTTTGCATTGCTTTCGTACATTTTTTATGTATATCGTTTCATTTATTTATTACCAATATTTTTTAGACTCATTTTCAACAATTTTAGGGACAACTGGATAAAAAATAATATATCTATATTAGTTGCTATATTATTATACTTAAGCAAAATGCGTAACTAAGTTAACAAATAATTTTAAATATTCCACGTTAACTTTCAAAAGCACAGCTTTTGTCATTTTGAAACCGATTTTCGTCTACCAAAATACAAAGCACCCCAAAACGTCACTCAAAATAAAGCACACATCTTGTCACCATTTGTCACAAAGAACATCAATTTATCGAAACGCCAGTGTGAGTGTATGTCAAGTGAATATGTAGGTCACAGAATTTGCAATTTTTTAGGCTTTTGTTTAAAAAAATACAAAGTTTTTTTATTTCTTTGTATTCAAATATAATGCTTCATTGTATGGTTTTATACTTTTAAAGTAAATATACGAAGGAAAGCAGCAAAAACACTTAATTACGTACTCAAATTTTACTTTTAACAAAAAGAAAAAAAAACTTACACATGTGTTCAGTCATCTCATCTCAACATCACTTAAAATCCACTTTCTGCACTTGTTACAACAATACTTACTCACTAAAAAGATATTATTTACTTAAAGATAATTATGTATGTATTTCAATACAACCACAGAACAAACAGTAGCTATTAGCACACGTTATAACATAGTTAACAGTTTGTATGGGCTCCACCCACCTCATTACAGGTTGACGTTGAATGATGGAACTGGAAGAAAAACTCGAATGTTTATGATTAATTCACAAGTAGCACCATATAGGTAAACACTTGTATTCAAGTTGAAGGTATTCTTTCACTCGTTTAACGTATTGAAAAGGATGTTTGATGAAGCTACTACTATTTTAAGCTAAAGAACTTGAACAAAAACATAGTAAAACTATACATGGTTGCATGCGCGAGAGTATAATAGGTTACACATTATAATACTTTTTCCATTATAACATGGGTATTTCCATTAAATTTCCATTTTATTAAAACACAGAAAACACAGAAAAACCACGAGTGGAATGATAGTAATAATTAATTTAACCTGTCATCACACCAACGTAAATCGAGTTTTCAAACATGATTCAAAACTTTTTATCAATTCACGTTAGATTCCCCAACGGCTGTTATCTAAAGCGGAACTCCCTGAAGATTCCTGAACATTGTTCAATCAGCAACTGACACACACAATAGATGTACCTACCATCAATTCCGTTCAGTAAATCGTTCAATCTTGTATAAAATTCATGGGGTGTGTAGCTCAGAGAATGATAAATAAGTTGGTGCTGCGGCCGAATATTCTCATTTAATACGTGACCTGTTTTGTGAAAGCCTGCAGATATGAGGATGGTAAGTAGTATGATATCTATCAAGCTTTTTGAGCAAAATTTATTTTATGACAAGTTTTACGCTTAATTCTGAGGGAAAACATTGTTGTATGTCTGTTACAGCACTGGTGTCTGTTTTATAGGAGCTTTTGAAATAAATGCTGAATTTTGCGATAAAATCAATTAAATATCTACTGACATCGAAAGACAATTAGTTAATAATCGTCTCCTGAAAAGGAAAAAGTTGTGGTAGATAGTTTCTTACAGATCTTTGGCTTGATGCCTCACCGGAAGTGCCGACTAACGTCCGTTTCCGTAAAATGGCAGACAGTGCTAACGGCAAGCTTTTATTGTTTTCGTCTTATCTTAGACTCGTCTATCTTCTCTCGAGAAGTGATTTGCTATTAGTTTCTTTGTGATGCGGTCGTTTTTTTTGGGAGGAGAATGACTGCGTCCGTTTAACTTTAGATTCCTTAACCAGTTGTTCCTAATATTACAAGAAAATAGACTTTTCAACATTCTCAGACCATGCTGGATTCCTCACGATGTTTGCCTTCTCCGTTAGAGCATGTGTTTTCAAAGCGCATATATTAATCTTACAAGAAGAAAAATCCATAGGAGGCCTTCGGATTGAATAGCGGCCCATAGACTAACGTTAATTCCTTCCGGCTTATCCCGTGTACAGATAAGCGACGGTATAAAATAAAACACGACGTGAAGGGTCGCGGTGTTATAATACCGTCATTCTTTCCGCTATTGCAAATACACTGGCGTTCATTCCGTAAGGATTGTACATTCCGGCAGGAATGAACGTTAGTCTATGGGTAGCTAATGTCGCGTGTGTTTCCACTTAGCCAATACGGCTCAACTAACTATACTATGCTAAGTTGTTATTAAATTATTTTGTACTTATTAGATCAACAGTTAAATTAGCTCCATTTGTTTGTTCTCGTTCATTTCAGGTATGACAACGTAAAATTAATTTACGCTCATAAAGCATAGAGACATTTTATGAAAACAAGGAGTTATATCGTTCTAATAACAGTATTTAATTAAAACACAACACTAGCTGTGTTTCCAGCTCTAACATTACAATGGAGGTAATTCGCTACCTCTCGCTAAAGATTGGTGTATGATTGTAAGCTGGTAACATTAATTAATTATCCGTGTTGTAGCGGACTTAGAATAGTATCTTTTAAGTGGAATTTTATTATATTTTAGTTATAAAAATATACCTTATATTGGGATTTTTATTCCAAAATATGATATCAACGTCGTTCTCTATATTGTAACAACTTTAATGTGTTTTCGTTTTCTGTAATATTTCTTTGGCGCATTAATATTTCTAGAAGGTTAAAGATTAATTCTTATTCGTCAAGAATATTTAGAACGGTTATTTAGCGAGTCAGCTAGTTGTGTATTTAAGTATCCTCCTACGGTTAAAAATAAGTTAAATGTATGCGTAAACTTTTGACAAAAACTTGTCCAATATATTTGGAATTAGATATCTCATTCAAGTTTTTATATCATCAGATTCCGAACCCACACAAGTCCCAGTACAAATTCAACACAAGATTAATTGGATAAATACAATCTTTAATTGAAAACATTTGTAGCAATTCGTGGGGAGCGAACGACTTTCAATCTTAGCCTCATGTTTTATCAATTACACAATTGATTACCCAATAAAGAACTAAGACAAGCATTTAGTGCATTTTAATCGTTTTTACAAATGAATAAGGCATGGGATTCGATTCATTTTGTAAGAGGTGCTGGAACCAAGTTCAGTATGACATTTTTTTTATTAAATAAAAACAATATAAAAAGGACTAATCAATCAAATAACGCTCCACGTCTGTAATATAATTTAAAAAAATAACAAAAATATCTTGATGCCATACTTGTTATTGCATCTGCAAAATTTCCCATGAATGATGGAAAAGAAAAAAAAATAACAAAAATACTATTCTTTATTTACTTTATCTATAATTTTGCTATCCAATATAAAGTTCCTCCACGCATAACACGTTCACAATCTAAATGAGCCTCGGAAACTTCATCCCTGAAAATTATGGCTAAATCCCACACAAAGAATAAGTGAGTGCCCAGAGAACCACAATATACGAAAAAGACCCTGTATCATACACAATAGGTTGGGATTGATCGGGTCCTTCGTTCGAGCATTTTATCAGCTCACGTTGAGTATCACATGCAAGACCTTCGAAGCCGGATTAAGCTGAATAGATCGGTTTTAGATATAGCCAACATGTTCGGATTTACTTTATCTTTTTATCAAGTTAATGAACTTGGGTTTTGAAGCACGAAAGCGATTTTGCATTGATTGTACTAGTCCGAAACTTTGAATGAATACTATTTTTGGGAAAAGCGTTTTGTTGACCGCGGTAAAATAAACTAATGTATTATTCCAGATTAGTTATAATTATAATGTGTTGTTCTATTTTGAAACTCATTTATGTTTACAAGCTTTCTCATTTTACCTATTTACCGAATATTATTTTATTATTTATAACAGATGACCCATAAATGGATTTTATTGGAACATAACAGAAAAGACAAAAACATGTAATGTATGGAAAGTTTCATAAAATTTTGCTAAATCAAACGTCAGATCTTGATTAAGTTTCTGGCAGAACTAATGACATGACAAACAAGGTAATTTTTATAATATCTCTATTTGGTCATGCAGTAGTCTGTGTAATTGTAATGATACCCGTTCGCTTTGGGTTTATCATCGTGATCTGTTGCTTGGTGGCCCATGAGAACATTCTTCACTACACGACCACTGGTAATCGTTGTTGATAAACCACTGCTGCAAACATACACTTTTTATCATCATCATTTTCCGGACAGGATTCATCATTAATATTATACTAGATTAAAGAAGGTTGAACAAATTTACGCTTCTAGATTTTACGCAAATCCCATGGAGGTTTTTTTAGTTCAACAAGAAAAAGCTGGTTGGTTACATTAAACTTCCTTATAGCGCAATTAATTCATATTAATTACATTATAACGGGATTATGTATGTTTGGTTAATTAGAAATTGCAGTTAAGTTATTAGTTTTACCATTACTCTTATGTAAACAATAATGTGAAACTGATTGGAGTTAATTACGCACCTACCTTAACTAATTAAAACTTCAATAGTCATTTAAAAACTTTTTGATTGTTATGTTTTTACATTACATGGTATGACATGACAGAGACACGGTATTGAAACTCAATCAGAGTTGTTATGATGATAATGAAGTGAGTTTCGCGCATGCACTGCAGTGAGTTCTAACCTCAATTCAATAAATACGTTACATGATGAGCATCGTTCCTCACTTGTCAAAATGATTCGCATAAATATAAAAGTGAGTGATAGCCACGTTGAAACTGTCAGTGTACTGAACACAGTAATTAATTTTAATTTTAATTGAAGAGTTGACTTGCTTATACGAAATTGCGATAGGAATTTCCTACGTGTATGCAATTTAAAAGAATTACAGTGATACACGGTAAGCGTATAATTATGAATAATGACATCAATTTCGCGAGATGGATTGAGTGGTATTCTACCTTTATCTGAAACATGTGTAGCATATTTTATGAAGACAATTTATTATGTTTGCGAACGTCGATTTTGCAGTAGGAAAATGTTTTATTCTTATTTGAACGTTGAAATGGCGGAGCGGTTGTTCGTGTATTTTCTAAAAATCAGCGAACAAAATATCAAAAGGCTTTCAATTATTTTTAAAATCGTTTTCGTTTTAGTAAAGTACTTGCCCTGGCTATTCGACTGTTAATATTTCTTTCTGCTTTTATTTATTTGGAAATTTTCATAGTGACTTTCAGCTAAAACGTTGCGCGCTCGCCATGCTTGTAGATATTTTGTATGATTTAATAAGTTCAATTCTTGCCCTTCAATGTAATACTACATTATGATTAACACACTATATCAATAAGACTACCAAAACAAGTCAATAATCTGTTAATGTTAAATTTAGTTTGCCAATAAAGATAAAACAAACATTACAAATAATTTTGTCTGTAATTTTTTAAGCGCTAAGTTTGGAGTCCTACTAATTAAAATGACAAATAATTTTATAATTTAGCAGTAATTTTCAAATAAATAAACCCATGAAACATCCATTTTTAATGTGAATTTATTATTTCAGATATTTTTAAACAATGTTCATGATTGAACAAAACCAAAAAAACACTGTCAAAAATTTTCACAACGTTGTCACTTGTTCAAGTGGAACTCATTCGTAAAATGTTCTCCACAGATCATTATTCATGCCTTATCTTTATTATCCTCTTGGTAAAAGAACTTTAATTGGTGCCACATGTTTGAATGGTATAGATCTGTTGACGGGTGTGCGTTTGGGGACAAGGGGCGTTTTGTCAGCATTGCTCGGCAGTTCATATGTTCTACCAAAAAAATCATAGGTAATGGGATCCAGAATGAGCTGTGATAATGATTGAAAATGTTTGTGAGGGTTCCTATCACAACCGAAAATAATGCAGTAGATATCCCAAAATAACACAATTATTTTTTGGTTACTGATAATTATATTCTGTTAGCAGTATTGTTCGTTCATAACGATTAATTATTTGCTATTTCACTTTCAAAATTTTCGTGAGTTATACTATTCATTTTGTACAACGGGAATTACTCACGTATTTAAATAGGAGTTAAACAACTCTCGACGTTTCGACCACAACAAGAGCAGTCTTTATCAGGAGGAGTGAGCGTCCCGCCGTGCCACGGGGCAATAATTATTTGCTGTTTCATTTTTCATCAAAACATTCAATTCAGCCATAAAACGGTTATTTTGGACACTACAGATAAAGCTGTTTAAGTGACCAGCAATTCGAACAATCAATCAAGTTTTAACAAAACATTCGCATTTATGAATCTGGTCGGCATTGCATTTTAAGGGAGTTTGATAGAACCAAAACTTAGTGTTTACGTAAAATACGATCCGTCATCCGTTGCATCCCAGTTTAATTCCTTCCCTTAAAACAAAACCATCACTAGGCTTAATCTGCCGGATACGTAGTCGAAATGAGTTATTTTTTCTCTGTGAGGTAACGGAAGTCAGGAGAGTTAACGAAATTGAAATAAATCTTCCTCAGATGCTGGGTTAGTCGTAAAAAACTGAACGAGAAAGGGTTATAAAATTATTTCTGAAATAGAATTATTGTGTACTATTATGATTTTTTTTAAGTTGCCCTACCTCCTTGCGTAGTATTCCTCAGTGCTCAAGATCGTGGCTACCTCAGATATCATCTTCTCCCAAACGATTTCTTTTAGCATTTTCTGTCCCTGGCGATGTAAAGGGCTTTGTGGTCAGTGGAATCTGGAATCGACCAACATCGGGATGCCTTTTTTAAGTTCTAAACTGAATCTTTAAACACTATAAATAGACATTTAGGTAAATAATTGATGTCAAATCTGTGAATTTCTAAACATACGATCTCTTTCACTATGTTCTAATTAACTCTCTCGCCGATTCAATATTCGCATGCCGGTCGGTAAATATAAATGAATACATCTACTAGAATGATGATTAAAATAACTTAAGCAATAAAGCACAAATACAATACAATTACCACAAGATGAAACCGCCAATCCTAATTTCGTATTTTGTCTGTCACGGTTAGATTTTATGAGATGTTTGCATTATAAAGCGGGTTGACATATCGCCTCTCCGACTAGTAATTTTGCTGCGTAATGGTCCGTCTAAAACATTATGAAGTACGGCTGTATGAAATGGGATCATCCTTTAGATTTACTGAGCGGCTTTATTGCTATACTAGGTTCAGCCCCAGTCGTTGCTTTTGATTAGAATATGAATATGTTACATGTAAGTTTCTACTCAGACTGTCGACTGTTTTTAATCACTAATAAAATTTTGTACCTTTTTTTGTTAGGTTGGTACTGAACTTTAGACACGAACTTTGAACTTCAAAATTAAATAAACCTGTACATGGTTTGTTTGAAGTTTAAACATGTACAAACAATTATATGGTTTAAAAATCAATGCCACTTTTCGTTGTTATTTTATAACTCAAGAACGGCTGGATCGATTTAGTAGCCCTGAAAAGGTTTTAAAGGTAAGGAAACATAGAAAAAAGCGGCCGTTTCTGCGGGCGGTTTAGCTAGTCTAAATATATTCGGATAGTCTATTTTGAGCACTAAGATTCGTGACGAGGTCGTTATTGTTTAAGATGCGTTTATTATCTAGTTGTTTTGTGGCGAGTTTCGAACAGCGTAAAGCCTGCCATTTGACTTTAGTGTTTACGCATACGATTGTAATATTTTAGACAAAGCGAATCTTATCTCAAAGCTCGTTTTATAGGTTTAGCAATAAATTGCACCTATTATTGTTTAAGTTTCAGTAATGTTGTACAGTAATGTTGTACAATAAAGTAATTCTATTAAGTACCTAAATGTTTATTAGAACATTACATAGGTTTGAGATCCATTAGTCTCTCTCGTCAAAAGAGACGTCTTTGGTGTCCCAGCAGTGGAAACGTTACCTTGTCTATTAATAAATTATACCAGAAAAGTAATAAGATCAAAATAAGTATTCACTATTACTCCAATGAAATTATTCCCGGATAGAAGGCTTAATTAGTTAATTGTTTCTTAGAACGATTTCATTTTGCAAAATTTTTAGAGTTTCTATTAATTAATGTGAGTACTCTAAACCAGAAAAGGTATTTTAACAAAATCTGATTTACCTATATATTTCCTGTAAGAGACATAAAATGTAACATTATTAAACCACAATCCCGGTCCCATTTCCGCCAAAGTCCCATTCTTGTGTAATTTCCGGAATTTCGTCCAATGTCATCGCTGATTGCATGACCAAACCAAAACAATCGCAAATTGTACAATTTTGCGGTTATTTATAAGCAATTTTGGTTACTATATGTTCTTGTGTCTACATACGAGACAAACTACTATTAAATTTTGTTTTCCATTTAATGTTTTCATTGTTTGGCTTTTTATCTTGGTCACTATAGTCAAATATATTACAGTCAAACTTATTATTTCAGCAATCATTTTAGTTTTTAATTTTAAGTTCGCAATAAGAACTTTTTTGACATTTGTGTCTATTTTTGTCGGCGTTGATTGTGTTTCGGTCTCATTCAAATTAAGAATTGATTTTCTGCGATCAAAATTGGTTACGTTTTAAGAATAAAATTTCTTATCTATACCAATGATACATTTCAAAGTAAGTTTCGTTAGCAGAATATATTTATGAATCTCGTTGTCATGAAAATTAAGTTTTTCTTATTAAAACTAGCAGTGACTTAGTAGGTACAATGGTTTCATTCTTGTACATCGAGCAATAGAAATAGGTAGGTATTTATTAATTTAATGATAATAAATAAATAAATATAGCTGGACAATTTACACAACGACATAGATATAGTATAACAATATCTATAGAAGTAGGTAGGCTAAATCCATTTCCACACCCGTTTCCGAAACCATTTGCTACGAGAATGAAACAGGAATAAGGCAGTCGACGTATTTGTTATGGCGAGGTTTAATTAATCATTGTGTAACTAATGTCTTTTGCACATTGCGGTTCGGGTTTGTTTTGCCAAAAATGTGCAAATTTTATGAATGTGTTGAATTCATATTGAGATAAACGGACAATACACGAACCTTTGCACTGTGTAGCCCCGTGGTAAGCTTATTTAGTTATAAGAAGAATCCTTAGTTAGTTTTAAGTCTAATAATATACATATAAATGTGTGTACGGTATTTACATGTTTTGTAGGATATTTTTTATCTGCGTGAGTTCCGGGGCATTTCCTACCGACAATCCTGCCGTCATATTGCTAAAAAACCGTAAAGTGACATTTTGCCAAAATTGACTTTTATACACAGCACGAAAGCGTAAACTTTTATCTATCTTCTAGTCTGGGTCTCATGGCTCTATCGTTTATAATGCCTGAGATCTGGACCCCTCGTATACCGTTAACTACATCATTTTGAGACATTTTCAATTCTTAAACACGGTTATCTTGCATTTCTATACTAAAATACCGCTAAACGCCTCTAATCGTGAATTTAAGGCTTTCATTCGCTTGGCCCTACAAACTTAGAAAACAGTTACATGCATAAACAATACTAAATAACCGCTATCTGACTTTAACTTTTTTATAACTATTTCCACCCTCATGATATGATTAGGACTTACAATGTCTAAAACACAGTTTTTGTACTCGTACAACACTAAAGAGCCGCTAAACGCCCTTAGACGTAAAATCGTAGGTAAACTTACATATATTTTAAACAATTACAAGCCTAAAAGACAGTCACTGGTTTTAAGAAATGAAATATGACGTTATTGTCTAAGTAATTAAAACGTAATAAAACAGTTAACTGACAATGCAACACTAAAACACGTCTACCTGCTCTACCTTTTTATGCGTTTCGCTACCTTTCTCGGTCGTGTCGTGGACCTTGTGGAGGTCTGACGTTCGGCGCGTTAGGATAAAACTCAGCGAAAATGATTTCTGAAGAAAGAAAAGCACTAAATATAGATTTATATCAAGTTTATTAAATATTTGGCGCATGTTTTGTTGTAGGTTCCTGAATTTTTGAACGGCATAGCGATATAAAATAGTCTTTGATTTGAAAGATAGAATCAAACATACGAAATCTCGTTAATCTATTATAATATTTCGAGGTACTCGATTGAAAATAGGTATAATATCTTAGGTACTTAACAATTAGATCGTCGGAAATATTGGTAATTGTGTAAAGGACGAATGTGAGCATCTAGACAAACCGTTGAAATATATAACTACTTTTTACATTCTGGTTATCACGCTGTCAAATTGTTCAGTTATTGTTTTTTTCTGCTATCAATTAATAAATATATTTGTATATACCTGGAAATAGGATAATTAACAGAGCCGTAACTTATTTCGAACAATTTATGACGTGATAATGTCCGAAGTATTCACTTCCTGGCTCCGATAAAATAACTAAGTGGGATTCTGTAACTCTTTTTCTGTAACATTTCTTCCTTTTGAATACTAACAAATGTTTTGTCCTTTCTACCATCAAAATAAATACCACATACATCGCAATCTGAATTCTGTAAAGCTGTTCTGACTGCACAGTAGTTCTCACATGGCGCAACCTAGATAGATAGATATAACATTTATTCACTGGATCACGCACACAAATTACAATAAAACACAACCATACATAGAAAGAGAAACACAATTTTTAAACCATGTAAAATAACTTGCAAAAAACTTAATCTATAAACTGTGTGTGTTGCGTGACACAGCGAAGAGGATTCGACTCAGCATGATGTCGACTGAACTAGATATCCAGTCTTAGTTCTCCAGAACTTGGATCGATCAATGACGCTACCGGTATCGTTTGAAGAAACAATTTCCACATCATTCAACACCAAGGAAGCTATCAAAACCGCGGCTCTGTCAGAAACTCCGCGAGAGCTAGCGATGGTAAACTTAACCTCTTCTTTTTTGCTGATGACGTGGCAAAGGGGTTTTTTATTGGACTAGATGCCTCGCTATTGCTAGAATTAATCTCACATTATCTGTTAAGAATCGGGAACAGCTTGGTTTCCGAAAAACCGTGCTGTTCCCGATTCCCGATCAATTGTCTCTTTGCTACGCAATAAACTTGTTTTTTCTTATTTTTTGTAGTTGCAGCTAGATCTACACCAACTATCATCATCTCTCTTGTTGTTCTTTGATCGACTAGAAAGAGAGTTTCTTCTTTGGGAACACGAGTGTCTTTCAAACACGTTGAGAGTTTGAGATAAGTTTTCATTAGCAACTGCAAATATCAAATAATCTATGAGACTCAGCTGTAAATGTATTAATATTCTGTTGAAAGTTTATGTTGGTTTGACGACCATAATAAGGTTTCATTAAACTTCTGTATTTATCATGAAAGGTGCGAATTTACTTTAATACTCTCCTACGGCTTACATATATAGTTAATATTTCTTCAGCTAATATTTCGGATATGTTATGGACAGTCAACTGGGACACTGGTAACTTCTCTGGCAAACCAAACACGGGACAGGACGTCGATTGTCGAGTTTTGACTTGAGACATTGTACTGTAATAAACAAAATTAATGGGTATTAATTAATGATCTAGATTAAATTGACTGTCAACTTTTTAAATACTACTTACATGAGTTGTATCTTTAATCTGAGCTGTTAAAACTGAAGTCTCTCACAAATAATACAATTACAATTCGCGCAACACGTATTTTTGTATCATAAACAAACAGGACAACGCTCAGAATCAAATTACGCGGAAATATTATGAAGCAAGTATTTTTTAAAACTGATTCTAATCTGTAATTAAGTATGAGAATAATTTTACCGTCGCAACTTCAAGACTGATTATGCATGGCAAATTAAACATGGTAAATCGCTAGGCGATCACAGTTCATTTGTTTAACAGTGAGATTTTATCAAACTTAGTTTTAAAATGTTCCTATATATAAGCATTTGCAACTTTATGTTACATACAATAACTATAAACAATATTAATATGATTCAATATTGTTTTTATTGCTTTGAATAAAAGATAATCGTTAAATTTAATCATGATTTACCATTTTGGAGGTGAGATAAAATGTAGGAAGTATAGACTTAGCCGTAAAATTATATTTATGTTATGAATCTACAAGTACATTTTTCAACGCTAAAACACAGTTAGATAAAATGTTTCTTCCAATACTGTGTTTAAGTCTAGATCCATATCTCTTACTTATACCACAAAACAACAAATAAACCGTTAAAGGTTTTTAACGGTGTTTTAAGAATTAGAGCTGGTCCAATTTTCCATACAATGCAATGCAAAAAGACGACTAAGTGACTTAACTGTGTTTTAGTTAAGCATTTGTGGAAAAACTGTATGTGAGCATAAAATCATCATACAGTTTCACTAAGATACAACACTTAAAAGCCGCTACGCTTCAGCTGACTGTTTTTTAGTGTTGCACACCCCCACTTTATGAAGTAGATGACCATTGTCTAAAACACAAATTTGTCAATAAAAAATCATGTGTTTAATTTGATGTTCCCGTTTCATACTCAAATAGAAGCCCCAGAAATTATTTAAAAAATGGTATATGAAAGAAGACTGTAAGTCTTCACAAAGTCTAGAATTAAACATTTTTCACGTTTTTGCTCGTAGCCAACAATTTGGGTTTGTCACTTTACGGTTTTTTAACCATAGGACGGCAGAATCGTCTTTATATTTTATTTAAATTTCTACCGCTTTTTTTGCTCTCGTAAGTTGATTGATCTTCTCAACCCAGCAATTCTATTTACATGCTCCATAAGATGTTTTTCTCTCTTGTTTGTGCCAGAAACGTAAGTAATCCACTAAGTGATTCATGATATTATTATTTATTTCGCCCTCGTAAAAATAATAAATTGTACCCCGTTGCCAAAAGTAGACAAGTCGCAATAGCGCTGACGTTTTTGACGTAAAAATAGCGGATATTCGCGTAATTCAAGTTTCATCTTGGACGACCAAGAGGTTGTGGGTTCGATTCACTCCTCGGGAAAAAAATTACGATCTGCTGTTATTTGTTCCGCGTTTTTGGGTGTATGTATAAATGTTAAATAAAAAAATATATAATTATGTAGGTATAAATATTCTATTAAGTTTATCAGAACTCAACTGATACATTGTCGATTCTTATACGACACGTCATCACGATTTGCCAAAAAAAGCGCAACATGCATTACCAGCACAGTGCCCATGACTTGTATGAGTTTGACCCTATTTCGCAAAGTGCTATTGATTTGAAATACACATTTGACAATTACTTTGAACGTCAAATAACAAGGCAAATATGATGTAATACTCTCTGTAATAAGGTTCAAATATCCCTGCTCACACTTGGCCTGACCATCAATGCAGCATCTGCCGTGTCAAAAATATTAGTCACGGTGCAAACTAATATTAACGTATTAGCATTTTTCTTTTCATAAACCACGACAAACCAGGGGTGAGGACATAATTTCATCACATTTCTACGTCAGCTTTCATCAATAAATCCGCGTTGATTTATTGACAAGCGCGTCCTATTCTTAACAGATTCGATATAATTTGTTAGCCAAATAATCCGGGATTTGGATGCGGACCCCACTGCCACATCAATAAAAGCGTTCCAATAAAAGAACGTAGACAATTATGGCACAGGACGAAACGAGCTAAATTTCACCCACATTATAGCAAATAATGGCAAACAGTAGGCTGTGAGCGTTCCCCTTTGCATCGATATGTTACGCCCTATCCCCACATCTAAATGCACAACGGGAGATCGTAGAAAAAACGTATCGAACGCTGCTAAGGCATTCGACTACGCAATAATGAGAATATTTATGTCAGAGGCACGTGCTGATTCGCTATAATGGTTACATGAAATTCACATTTACAAGGGAGTATCTCTAATATCTGTAAATAGAATCAGTGGCTGATTTTATCCAGAGACAAAATGCTAAATTATTATTGGAGCTATTTTTTTAATACGACAATACTGAATACAAAATATATTTATTTAAAAATGGAATAAACTCGATTAAATTGTGAACGGGTAGATACTCAACTGTTTTAAAAGCACTGGTCTGAGCCAGTTCAGACGACGGCTAGTTAAATATTGTTTAAATAACCCTTTTCTAAGGAGCTACAGAGATTTTATAAGGTAAGTGATACCTTAGCCAAACAATAAAAAAATATGTTCAACTTCTATTGCATTATTTTGTACTTACAGATATATGCTAAAATAATGTTATGAACCTTTAAACCATTTGTAGTATGAAACTTTAACCCGAGATGTCGCGTCTAATTTGCTTCTGTTTATGGCTATGGCCATCGTTAGCTCGTTTATGAATACTAAAACACACATTTCAACATGTTATTGCTACAATGTTTCAATATTTAATTGAAACCATTACGCAATAATAATAATTTAAAATCATATAAATGTATACGTCGTATTGTAGATAAATCTATAGACTATAATAAACTAAAACATTGAATATTTTTACGGTATCTAGCTAAAACATATTTGTCAGAAAGATTCCTTTCATGTAAAGAGTTGTTAATATCAAATCTAAAAAAACAGGTAAAAGAGTATGGTACTCCCACAAAAGAAGCTAATCTCGCGTCGGGTGGAGGGGACACCGGGGTAAGATAGCCCCCGGGGATGCAGTCTCGTCTCTAAGTCTATTAAGACGAGTTGATGCGTACTCGAGGGAGCCACTCGCTCGGGGGCGACATGGCCAACACGATAGAAAAACATTTCGTTGAGAAACGCCACCTGCAAAACTAAATAGAGAAATACAGCACGCACCCTTTGTTGAATACAGATATCTCCAGAGAGAAAACAATTACGTTCGATATTAAAACGGGAAGCCCCATTGAAATAGACAGATTAAACAATAGCTCAGAAGAAAATGAGGCTGCAGTTTTTTTTTCAATTGAAATCGACTGCTACTGCTGTCCTATAAAACAAAGGCCGAATGAAGTCCTGCCCATTCTTCCATCTTGATTTATTATACAATACCTATAAAATGATATTGCGGATTGTAAACTAAGCTAGTTTTATATGACAGTGGCAGATGTGGGGATATTTGGCGCCTCAGGGGACAAGAGGGACCGTGTAACATTGTTACCGGAGTTCAAGCAAGGCCGAGACACATTGCCGAGCAAATTGTGACCGTAAGGTCACCGCCCTTGTATTTGCTCGGCCAAATTACTCCAACCGAGGTAAATACAGCATAGGTTATTTAATAAGCTTAACAAAATTGTACCTTTGCAATTTCGCTAGATTTTATTTCAAGGTACAGTCGCCAACAAAAGGCTATAAGATCGCCAATAATACGAATGGCAACTACTCGCATCAAACAAGGAAGTGCTCAAATCCCATAATGTACCTAATGTAGTTCCTATTTAATAATCATAAGCATTTTGCAATTTTAAAAGATATTTTTTATTGTACACCTTCTTTGCAAACTTTATCAAACAAAAAGTTCGTATGTAGCCGGGTTCCGCGTCAGTTGGTCGTCCTGACAGATCAATGTCATATTATTACTAACCTCAGCCGTATTCAATACGTGCGACCTTACTTGCCTCTGCTTACAGATTTTAGTGTCTGTCTTTTGTCGTTGATTGTACAATGGAAAATGTAAATGTCATAACAGAAATGACCGCACCATTAGAAAGTGAAGTTATTGCGTCTCGCACAGTGTAGATATAATCCTTTTGTTGGATAAAATAGGCCGTAAATAAGTCTAAGAGATGAGTTGGATTGACTAAGACTGGCCGCAACAATAATTAGTATTCATTATGATATATGTGTTCATGGTTGCTTAGAAATCTGCTTCTCTTTTTAGTTGGATAAAATTGTACTCAAATGAATGGTTTTGATTTGGTTTAGGTTTCGATTTGTTATTAGGTTTTGTGGTTTTGTTTATAAAACTTTACATTAATATAGCTCATATATATAGAATAACACAGTACAAGCTCATAAGTTTTTTTTGGTTAAATAATCACTAATAGACATTACAAATAGACAGAATAGCAGCAAGCAGGAACACATGTTCACAAATTAGACAAATATTTGTAAAAACCTTTGAAAAAATACTGTTTCTTCCGTGTTATTGTTTTTATTCGTTCACATTCAATGAATCAAGAACAATACTTGTTTTCTGGACGCGCCGGTTCACCGAGTCCAAGCTATTGTAGTCTCTCCTATTGTATACTTAGTAATGTTTATGGGGTCTATACACTGAAGTCTGCTAGCCTTATGGCTTGATCAATATAAGACCTTGGTTAATACCATGGTCCTAAAATTAATCGTATTTTTAAACAAATGTTACCCAATATTAATGGTGTCATATGGTTCAAATATAAATTTTCATATTATTATATTGGAGACCCGTGGCCAATGATATCCAATAGGGGGGTGGTGATGATAATAATAAATAAAAATAAATGAATATTGCGAAACAATTCACAAAGCAACATCTAGAGCCCCGTGGTAAGCTCCAAGCTGTTGTAACGGATCCTAGATTTGTAATTTACATAAAAAAATAGAAATACAATGAAAATATATTTTACTATAGGTACCTTACCTATACTCAGAACACCCGGAAAAAATATTTTGCAGATCATTCAACTTTTTATCCCGAGGCGGGAATCTCACCCGCAACCTCTTGCGTTGCTGGTGGACCTTTGTCCGCTGCCACAGAGATCGTCACAGATTGAAATGGTATTAGAAGTATTATGTCGCAGTGGTTTCAGTGTGTAAAGCTCTTTACCCATAGTTCTCTTCACCCCGATCATGTCGTTCTATTTTCCATTTATAAAGCTGAAAGGCTTTATTTTGAGTGCATTGTTTGTCATTTGTTCATATTTGATTTCAAAAGGATGGATTTGAAGAATGATATTGGCCTGGCATGTTGCTTTAGTTTTTCTAAAGGTAAAGGAAAAAATGGGAATAATGCGGGCGAAGCCGCGGGCGGGTTAGCACAATATAATTTTATGTACATTTTTAAAAGGGGTTATCTCATTTCTTCTCTTCTATTTGTATTTTAATATATTCAAGTTTTAACAAAAGCTTGATATTTATTTTAAGACTTGGATATTGCAAACTTAGCAACAAAATATTGTTAATGTATTTTAAAGGTGTAGTAAATTGTCTGAACAAAACTTCCAGAGTTCTTGTTCTATTACAATCGCAAAACTTTTGTAACGAGCTTAATCTTTATGAAGCTAATTATTCTAAGGAAAGCACGGTATACTCCAGCTTTATGATAAAGTTTAATGTATACTTTTAAATTGCTATATTTCGATGTTTTTTTTTTGTTTTAAAATTATCTTAAAATAATCTACTCTCATAAGTATTGCAATCCATTTATAAATAAACGGTTATAATTATTAAGTTTTTCAGACTTTATTTATGTCTGTGATAAAATGCACGATCATTTACTATATACAGCGGCAGTGTAGGTATACTATGTTTGTGTAATGTGTGTCATGTCAGTATAAATTTTAAATTTGGGTGAATAAAAAAAACTATTAGCAGTTAAGGCGAAGGGAAACCTTTGTCCAGCAGTTTGAAAGTACGGTTAATTAATAATACTAATAACAGAAGTAAGACGTAATAAAATTTATCAATAATCATATCATCACTTTATTTGTTGATAAAGTGTTGATCATGCATCAAATTTTACCAAATATGTGTGCCAAACTACCAACATTTAGGCGTCCAATAGGCTTGAATTGTGAGAGTGTCGTTTGTACAAATCCCGCAGTAACTTGCCCGCTGCTGAAATGCACCCTTATAGTTCAGGATTAGCAGGACAGCGTTTTAAGCTTGATAATAGCTAGCATAAATCAGCTACCTCGCGTCAGCGTCCACCGACATCGAAACACCCTAATTTACTATCGAATTAGCCAAAACCGATTAATTCAAAGTATCTCCTTAAGTGATCATTTTAATTCAATGTACGGTTAATTACGCCGAAAATTACTGAGGTGGTAAATTTAATTGGAATGCATTGTGAATGGATATTTTACATTTGACAGGAGATTTAAGCTTTGGTATTTATTTGAAAAAACAAAACGTTTGTTCATTAAAGTAGATTTTGTTAAAAACTCGGTATTTTTAATAGTAGTTTTGAGTGCGAAATAAAAACGCTGAAAAGTAATAAATTCCTTCAATGCAACTCTACAAATTAAAACTATTTTGAGTTTTAAAAATAACACGTATTTCTTGTTAAAACGCGAAAAGGCCTTAATCAACCTTCGATTAATTAATCAGTCTCTGTTTACTGAGGTGAAAGATTTAATTGGATGGTTTACCGATAGTTTCGAAAATTGCGCTATTCAATTCACTGACGGGAACAAAGAAAGGTTGAAGTGGACTGCAATGGACTGCAACAGGCAAGGCCCACACAGTTAGGCTCAATTTTAAACAATTACTGTTGAGCGAAGGGTAAATGTTTGCGTTCGACTTAGAGCGGGCTGGGATCGCCCACACGCGAGTCTGACAGGTATTCATTACAATCACGATGCACACGATGCAACCTTTATGCAGCACTGGCCGCAAAGAAATAAAATTTTACTTCGAATTTTGAGTTTTTGGTTACAATTACTCTTTATTCTTTGTGCAGCATTGGCTGGAAAGAATATTCGAATCTACAATTCGAATTTACATTTATGGGTACAATAGGCTTTTACGTAATCTTTTGTGTTCACAATGTAAGCTTTAAAAATGAACTGGACTTAAATAATTACATTTACAGTTGTATTTTTGCTATCCGCCATGCAAGCAAAAAGTGACTACAAAGAGATAAATTCCCATTTGAATATAATTTTAAAACTGGCATACTTAGTGCTGCTTTATTACAATATATTTCTCTAATTAATGTTTCTAAAATATATCAATAGCACGTTCAAATACACTGTCACAAATAAACTCTTCGGCGTTATTATTTAAGTAGGTAAGTATAGATTTCAAATTAAAACGTTTATAATATTTCTGGAATAAATCCAATCTTATCAACAATAGCTGGCAACACCTCTTAATATAGCTGTGTGACAAATATTCACACTAGTGTACTCGACGTCTTACTCAGCGTTATCACGAAGACAAATCACATTCAGCCAAACGCAAATCATATCTGTCTGCGACGCTAGTCTTGAGTGAAATATACTTTACCCTGGAGGTGTATTATGAAAGAGGTTTATTAGAATTTACATAAGCGAATTGTGATGATGATTGTCTTGGTTGAGCTGTGAAATATATGGTCGCAATAAGGTTTTTTATTAAGGTTACCGACGCTTGTAATTCTGGTTTTAAATAAGAATACTATGCAGTGCAAAGTTCAGAGTTCTTTATTGTGAAGGACACAAGCTTTTCAGACGATACAAATGGGACCCTCTAACTAAGTAGTAGCCAAAATAAGTGACAGCGGCACTTTAGTTTACAGATAACTGAATCTAAAAATATAGAATTCTACTAACTTTTACACATATTAGATAATAAAATAATACCATATTGTATAGCTTAGTTTATTAAAATGGTAGACATAGTACAAATTCTGTAAGACGCCCACAGCCGTAATCTGATCTTAGCTTACGATCTCATGACAAACTATGACTTGGAAGTATGCCTTATAACAACCTTAATCATCATTATAACAACCTATGTAATACTGACACGAGTCTTTTACAATGCAATATAGACGTTTTTTTTTTTTTTATTCAGTTTTTATTGACCTTTGAACTAAAAGTTCACGCCGGTCATATTACAATACCATAGGTGATTAATGAACTTAAAACTAGTACAGATAACAAAATATAAACTAAAAACTATTTTCTAACAATGTTAAACAAAACAAAAACTATTTTCTAACAATGGCTACAATATAGACGTTAAATACGACAGCAAATAAACAACTACCTACTTGTATAAAGTAGATATTATTTCCATTAAATATAATTATATAAATATTCAATTCGGCAATTAAGCTTATAATAAATGCTACTTGTCGAAACAACGTTACAAAGAACAAACAATATTGTCTTATCGTAAAGTGCGTTTTAACTAAGACCGATACAGAGGAAATCTTCATTAAACAAAAAACTTAGTGGATTTATATATTCAAATAAGGCTTGTTATCACGCCCCTTGTTAACTTACCCCTTATCAAAGTTTACAATTTAACACCTAAATATCATTTTTCTACCGGATGAAGGCATGATTTATTGTTTGATAGAAGAGCTCTTCAATGTTTTATCTCCCCCAAACTCGATTTATTTAATACTGTAGCATGAGCGTAGACTTGTGATTGACGTTGCAATAGTAGTTATAACTGATAGTTGCAGAAATGTAGCAACGATATTTATAACGAGTATTCTCTTAGAATATTGCCAGAAGATATGAAATCCTTACTTAAGCTGACCATTTTCTTTTTTGTTCCGAGATAAGCTAACTTTACTAACTCTTTATTATGTATTTCGTAAGTACTAGAAGATAGTGTAGGTACTATATTATTACTATACAAATAATTATCAAGGCATCGTTTTACTAAACGATAAAAATCCGTGATGTCAATTGTCAAGTTCACACTCTCACTAGTAGAAATGTTTGAATTATTTCAATAAATCAGAAATGTGTATCGAATTACAAAAGTATCCCTGCTTACGGCACCTTTTGTAGTATCAAGGGACCTTCGAAGAATGTTAATCTCCTTCGCTCATTGCAAGCCACGTGTTTCAAGCAAATGCCTACCAGTAATCTTGTTAGGTTAATTCTTTTAACCGGATTACGTACACCTTTTGTGATGATAAAATTTTTTAGAAGTGGCGGTTCGTTTTTCAAATTTTAGGGTCAGTTTGTTTTGGGTGTTATGGAAGTTTGTTTAGTAAAAAATATCTCATCATCATTCATCATCATTCCAGCAATCGGAAGTCTGGGCAAAGGCCTTCCTTATTAATTTCTAGGTACCACGGTCAGACGCAGCTTAAGTCTACCCTGTTGGTGGACGTCCAACGCTGGGTTTGCCGATCCGTGGTTTCCACTTCAGAACTTTTGAACTCCTGTTACACAAGTTTCTAGTTTACAGCGGATCAATGTATGGAACAATGTTTACAATGTGGCTGAATTAAATTTTGGCATTATTGAACTTTATTTTAATTTTATTATATTTAGATAGAAAATACGATGTTATAAACTATAGATGCGCGAAGAACATAAACTACAATTTTTTACATTTTAAGAGACACAAAATACACAGAATTATATAAAGCCCGCATCGTTGAAAACTGACCACACACACAATAAACCATCAAAAATCAACAATCTCTTTTGTAAAGCACAAAACGAAAAAGTCCACCGCAATTAAATTACAAAGTTTTAAAATTCCATTGTTACCTTGCCGAAACCGCAATTGTTTTAGCCATTCCATGCAGCTAATTTTAATTGATAATTTGCCACATCTTTTGCATTTTTATTAGCCATTCAAAATGTAAAATGTTGAATGTAGGGCGCTGCGGCCGCCCGTGCTCCCCCATAATTAGTGGAAGACCAGAAGTATGTACTTACATGGGTAGGGATGTGAGCTTTCGGATTTATCATTTTCACAATGATTAAAGACTTAATATTCATGTGAAATAACACCGCATTAAGACCAAAATTCCATAACATCCTTACTAATGAAAAATTAGAAAGTGAGTATCTGTTGATAGATGTTTCATACAGAATTCAAGTTTGCAGGCACCGTTCCTAGAAACGAATGTGCGACTTGGGCTTTAGTACCATATTTTGTACATTATCACAACATATTATTAAAAAAATCGCTGTCGCTGTCTGCATGCTTCAATCTTTAAACTACACATCGGATTTTGATGCGGTTTTTTTAATAGGAAGAGTTATTTAAGAGGAAGGTTTATAGGTATACAGGGAGTGTATCATGTAAAGAGATGGCAAGTTCATGCGCTAAGGTTATTGTTTCACAATCTAACGATACAATACGAAATAAATATGCTGTCAATAAAAAATATAATATTGCTTTCCAATTTTCTCTTCACTCGTTGACCCCATCTCTACAGAGACCCGTATCATCCCGACCACCTATTTTGCATATTTTGTTTGAGCAAACACGACCACTCGCCTTGACTGTTAAATCAAAGATCCTTCTGAACTTTGGGGAAACAAACAAAGTCACGCGACATGTGTCACATTTGACCTCTGACATACGCTTACGTGTTTGTATTGTCCCTTTTTTTACTCTTCGGTGGAATTCCACGGGCAAACAGTCAGAGGTTAACTTAACAGGCGTAGGTACCTACCTAGGTCTAAGCTACTATTAAGACCATGTTTTATAATTGTATTCCTTGTGTGGTGTACAGAGTTTCTAATTGATTTTCAAAAGTAGGTTTCCTAATCCATACATTTCTTCTATCACCAAGTATGCTATATATGTATATGTATTAGGACTAATTTCTAGACCAATTTCAAACATAAGGTTGACTATTTTCATATTTGAAAATGTTAAGTTCAGGCCTCTCAGCACCCGTTACAGATCAATACAAACCTTTTATTCATACGGACCAAAACAAATGAGAGTAATTTTTCTCCACTTTCATTAGTAGTAACTGCTGTACAGAAGCTTAGGCCAAAGCCCTTTACCCCATACGATATGTCTAATGCTCAGTGATTTATTGAGTCTGTGCCACTTTTTCCAAGAGGGTAGATAGCATCCATGATCGAGGAGTTACGTGCATTAAAATGTTATGGATATATTACGACAAAAGGTCCCTTTTTCACCTTCTTGTGATTTGACTGGCTCATTGACATTTCCATTTTCAGTGACTTAATCCATTTGAGTCTCATAAACCTTATAGCACATTTTCGTTTACAGCTTAAAACGCGATTATTTTGATAATATCTTTTTGAGTTTAAATCTTTACCATTTATTTGAAACAAACATAATATAAAATACTTTATACAAACTACCGTGATTAATAATAATCTATATAACTATCTATAAAGTCATAATAAATAAAACAAGTCTATATAGATAAAATAAGGTCGTGCGTGTTAGTTACACTATTTTTAATCAAAAACGGCTTATCTGGCTAAAAATTGTGGAGAGGTAGCTTAAAAGGCAGGAGAAGGACATGGGATGCAATTTACATCAGAAAAATATAAAGGCGCGAGCGAATCCGTGGGGCGAAAAGCTAGTTGGTTTTTAATTTGACTAACGCTGCATAAATCAACTAGAATAGTGCAGTCTGTTTTTTCCTTTCTTATAAGTAAGTGCAAGCTAATATAAACCCAATTTTTAACGCATCAAAGTTTAGTTTTCTACAACATCACCGTAAGTTTAAAACTACACGTGAAACTATCTAATCTTATCGGAAACTTCGAAGCAAAATATTTATAGAACTTTTTAAAGTGGCTCTTTGGGCACTAATGAGAATACTTTTTGGAGATAAGGTTCGGGCTTATGAAGTTATTATTAGTTCAGATAAAGTTGCGGTAATAACGAATTATTGATTATCTTTCAACTAAATGTGTACGTTTTGATAATAATGTTTCTAATGCTTTCATAAACATTGTCACTTAATAAATTTAAGAAAACTGTACATTGTATTATTTACGTATAGTGTTAATAATAATATCAAATAAGGTTATTGATAATATTGCCTGGGAGCTTTTTTCTCCGAGGCCGGATTCGAACCTGCAACTTTTTGCGTCGCAGGCCCATCGCCCGCTGCGGCACAGAGGTCGTCAAATATGATCAATCAGCTCCACATGGCCCATTAACCTCAACACAATTGTCAACTATGACCAATCTCAACACATTGGACCACAAGTCATATTAATCATACATCCCAGCCGCAAGCGCGATATATTACAGACGATAGTGAGTAGAATGTGAACAGTTGGCGTTAATGGCTCCCTTACCCCAGGGAAATGTGCTCTTGATAATGTGAACAGTAATTTTATGTTGCAATGCAAGATTCTAGATAGTGGCTTTCGAAGTACAGCTGGACTAATTTATGTTTGTGATTCGATTTTGTCTTAATTGTATTTTAACGATAGCAAATTGTATATACGAGTAGAGATGAACCATTCTAAAAATGAACTCCCCTCCACAAACCGTGATAATTTCAACGTGTGCGAGGAAATACGTCCTTATTGCATCACTATACTTGTGTGCGTGCTACAACTTTACTGAAAACATTGGCTCATCTGTCTGTCAAAGTGATACCGTTTGCTTATACGTTAATGAACATCCAATGACAAAGATCAATTTATGTGTGTTGTATCTATACACCTTTTTGCATGTACGTGTAACCGCGGTGGAGGGGCGTTCATTTTAAAAATGGTTTATCTCTACTAGTTGATATGTCAATACTTTGTCGAGTTAAAAACGTCTTTCATTTACAGTCAAAAAAATACAATTTAACTTTCTGATAAAACAAATAACACTCAAAGTTATAAAAAAGAGTCTATAATTACTTTCCGACATCAAACTATCAAACGTTCGGTCGTAAAATATTTTAATTAAATCGCCCGAAGACAATCTCAGTCACTTTTTATAGGCATTTTCTAGAAACATAAGAGTTAATTAATGTCATGCAAATATTCACTTAGGCGCTCCTTGTAGATAAATACTATTTTCAAATAATATTAAAATATTTATAAAGGTCAAATTGCACTAAAAACCAGTAATATTGCTGATATTACTAACAATTCTGCGGTTACCAAAACGCACAATGGTTAATGTGCGACAAAAAAAGAAAAAAAACGCAGAAAATCAAACGTTATTATAAACACATTGTATACTCATAGTATGCTGTTTAGATTTATTTACAAAACAAGTCCTAGTAAATATTAATGCAACGGTAACATAATTGACAGTTTGACACAAAAACCAGTTCCTCAATCCGATTAGTTTGCTAATAAGCTGGAAATGTACGTGCAAATAGGGTCATTTGATTTACATATCGACGTTAGTAGGTTATCCTAGGTTGAAAACACTCAGGTAGTCTAGATTTAGAGCGCGATAGTGCTGTCATCACGTGTGAGGCGAATAGACTATTAAACGGCCTATTTTCACACCGTCCCCCCTTTGAGTAACGGTATATTATACTCTTTATGATTACACTTTTGTATATTCATGTCATGTTTTAGATATAAAAGCTATCTCGTTGACTTTATACATCCACATCATAACAACCCATGTTACGTCCATGCGGCTGCTTCAATGAAACCACACTTATCAAATATGATTCAAATAATGCATAAACACTCGCTCATCTGCTAAAAAAAATTCTAACTACGTACAAATCAGTTAAAGTCCACTTTAATAACAATTAGTGTTCAAATTATGTTATTATGCAAATATTTATTTATAATTATTTACCGAACAACCGTTTTATTATTCGAAAGTTAAGCAACAAAATGATTCTACAAAACATTTGTACAAAATAACAAACTTTCTTCAACGCCAACAATTAGCCGAGTTTTACAAAACCTTAAATGAAAAAGGTCCAGCAAAAGGAAACATCAGAACGTAACAAAAACATTCACAATTTCGTGAATACTAATGCGTTATTCAACCTTTATTCGACAGTCAAAAGGCATAACGATTCAACCATAAACGCCCCAAAAATTATCACAAGAGGATTCGCTCGATAAAATTGAGACTTATCCACAAAACACAAGTTGATGCTTGCTCGGGGCAATGTTAAAGGCCCCTGTCCATCTCGCCTGAGCCTTAAAGATAAAGATAAAGATAAAGAATTATTTATTGTAAAACTGTGTAGGTAGGTACATAAAGTTCTTAAATGTAGGTAGTATCAACAGTCTGCCCACTTGGAGCGTACAACAATATTTATATAGGTATTAATAGTTACATATAAAAATGTTAATCTTAAATACTAATTATATAAGCATAAATCAAGTTTACGAATTAAATTCGTAAAATTCTTTTAGACTATAAAATACATTTAATGTTAACCATTTCTTAAGTTTTATTACAAATAGTGGTCCATCTAAAGACTTAAGTTCGATTGGAAGCCCATTATATATTTTTATAGCAGATATATAGGCACTATTTTTGTACATGCTATTGTTTAATTGAGGTATAGTAATATTATATTTATATTTAAGTCTAAGAGATTCAGCTCGAGTGGATTTGTTTTCTTTAAAGTACTGGTTATTTTTTCTAATAAATTTGCAAATTTCTAAAATGTAAATGTTTGTGAGTGTTAAAATTTTTTCAGTTTTAAATATAGTACGTAATGTGTCAGTGTTGTTTAAATGAAAGATTGATCTAATTGCTTTCTTTTGCATAATGAATGTAGATTGAACATTAACTGAATTACCCCAGAATATTATACCATAAAGTAATTGTGGGTATACTAAGCCATAGTATGCCAGTATTGCAGTCTTTTTTGAGGATATTGTGCTTAAAATTGAAAGTGAGTAACAATATTTGGATATTTTATTATTTAACTTTGTTATATGGGATTTCCAATTGAGGTTTGAGTCTATTGTGAGTCCTAAGAAATTTGTGTTATTAATTTTTTCTATAATAATTTTGTTAAATTCAATTTTCAAGTCTATATCTGGCGTTTTGTAGTTTTGAAATCTAATATAGTTAGTTTTTGACATATTTACTTTTAAATTTACCTTTAACCTCCACTCAATTTATTATGATTCGGTTTTGTGTAATACCAATTCTTTATTGGCCTTAACATTTTTGCCTTCGCCGTGTTTGTAATAGCATCGTATTGTCTAATAAAGGGCATTTGGCTGAGATTTAGGTACGCCTTTACATTTTTATGCTTCAATTTTTCGGGATTTCGGTTAAAAGTGAGTTCATTGTAAAAATATATTGTTAGAAGATGGTTATAGTCGGTCCTTTCTTATATCTTAATTCTGATAAAACCAGAAACATTAATAACTTTGATAGTACCTACCTAATTTATTTTTCCGCTAGGCACCTCTGATATTTTACTTTTTGAAAAATGTATGTGCGCTACACGCGTTCTATAACGGTGATGACAAATATCGTAAGGGAAGCGGCATATTCTGAAAAATTTGAAGAATTTAAAGGAGAAAATTTACCAACTTGAACTTGGCCATTGCGGTGAATGCCTTATATATTTTGTTAAGAGAGAATTGCCAATGTTCCAGCTGTGCGAACGTTTAGTATGTGCATAATAATTATGTTCAAAATGAATTTATCTACCAACTGCTGAAACTCTGCAATGCAAAAATCTTTAATCAAACTTTGTTCTATGCTATCGGCACAAGTAGTAAAACTTTATCGTGAGCACGCGTAACTTTTTACTAATCTAGTTACCTATCCAACCATAACAAACGATGCCGCATTGCATATTATGTTAATTTATAACTGCGAAGTGCAGAAGTTTGCAAACTACAACTAAAAATGATAAAGCGCCAAATTTTATATTGTTTGCGAAACATCGGTTTAAAAACGTTTATAGAATCAGTATTACCAATTACTGGACCACTAGCTAACCTCCTAAGAATTTGGTTGCATTACGGCAGGTAGTAGTCGTATTTTGCCTGTCAGAAATCGCTTGTGATAAGGCCGCCCATTGTTACACTTTTTATTAGCGTACTATTGGAGGAGGTACCCAACAGTGGTTGCCAACGTGCTAAAATGATGATGATGATTTACATTTCACGTAAACAAACGAAGAACATTGATGGAAATTAGCACACGTGCGGGGTAATGAATCGTCATCACAACCCTTCTGTAAACGATGGTGTTTTTACTGTAAACTACGGCGGCAGCTGGTGGTAACGACATCACGCGAGAAAGCAATATATCGGCTCTAAAGACGCCATTTTCTATGCTCTGCGGCAGTTCGCAAGCTTTAGTTTCGTTGTAAATTGTAACTGATTGAAGTTCTGAGGTTGTTGAAAAGTTTCGGTCGTTAAATATCAGTTTGCGCTAGATTTGCGTTTGTCGGTTACTTGCAGGATAGTGTGGCAAATGTATTATGTATTTTTGATTCTTTTATATACGAAAATTACGTTACCTTTACATACAAAGTTTGACGTATTTACTGGTACCACATTTAAAATCTGTAAATAAAAATTAACTTTTTCATGTATATCGAAATATGTTTAATCTTATGTTCAACTCAGCATGTATAATATATAATATCAATCAGGTAAATATAAAAAATTTGAATACTCATAGTTTTAAAAATTTTGCATGCTATTTTATCCAACGGATTTTATAAAGAAGCGCTCTGTACAAAGTACTTTTCATAAGCTCTGTAACAAAGCATTTTTAATAACGGTTAGTCAGTACCCTTCTCTATATTCTGGAACATCGCGTCACATGCACCTGGTCAAAAATGGATCGTGTCTGAAGGTTCGCTTCGTTTTGTTAAGACCATAACCATCTGTAAAGTAATATCCAAAATGTCTACTTTAAAAAAGTTAGGTAGGTGCATAATGTATGATTTTGATTAAATTTCTATTATGAACTTAAATTATGGACACCTCATATCTCTGAGTGAAATTTGCTAGGGAAGCTTTTAGGCCAGCTTTTTAATCGAAGAATTAAAACAACAAAGTCTTAATTCAATAGATTTGTGTTAATTGTGAGACTTGCATCCACGGTGAATTCAAAGCAATCGTGTTTCATCACTGTGGATGCAAACCGTGGATGCAAGTCTCACACACACACTCACAATAAGCTCGAATATTTAATTTAATTAAAGCATTTGAATCGATTAAAAAGCCATGTTATCATAGAAGATTCCTATTACCGTGTTTCCTAACGATAATGGAACTTTGGAGTGACTGTAACCCAACATTAATTCTACTCGTACCTTAACCTAATGGCGCTGGTTCAGTTAATTGTACGGGAGCGTTTAGAACTGTGCATAGACGGTACGAAAGTAATGTTAGTTTTTAATTAATTTTGGAATTTATTCATCATTATTTTTAAGTTTTTAAACTTTAAACCACTGATACATAAAGGACCAGTTATAGATTCCCAGTTGTTGACGTCAGCTATTGATAGTCGTCCGACTCAGTGATTGACGATAGTTTTAGTCTTTATTCATGAAATTCTAGGCCCAATGGTTATTTACTTTTCATTTGATTGATTGCAGTAAGATTTGCTCATATAACAATGCCGCTATCGGTCTTCTGGTATCATCAATCTCTTAATAAATTTGACTACACCAACGAGAAGAAAAGAAGAATAGAGAAGAACTAAAGATAATTATTTAGCCGCATTTGGTAAGTTATAGTACATTTGTACAGCTTTAGTTTTGTATACAAATTGTGCTGTAGTCATACAAACCTAGCGGTTGCGGGTGAGTGAAATATGTCCAGTGGTTTCGTGCCGTAATGACTGGTCAGGGTTGTCAGATAGAGTTTGTGCACAGAATTTAGAAGACAAGTTAAATTTATGTTTAAAACAGTTTTTGAAATTATATCAAGATAATAATATGTAGGTTAACAAGATTATAATGTGTATGAATAGGCCGAACGATTGAACAAGCGTCTCTTGACGTCGAAGTAGCATAACCCTGACGTAATATTAGTCAAGTCTTGAGCAATACATAAAAGTAATAAGGGATGCAGTATTACTCGACCATTTTTTTCATTTTCCTTTATCTCAGGATGTGATTGTTTATTGCTTTAAAATGCAAAGAATTCAGGTTCAAAGACCGGTTAAATTGTTTTAATCGGCTAAATAGTTCGTCGTCGGTGACAACCCTGACGCAATGCCAGCGAACAATAATACTGTAGGTAACTGCGACATTTGTACATAATATGCGAGAGGTGTTGAATTTGTCTGTTTTGTAGCACACCGCGAGTTTAAGGTACATATCTGTTGATAATGTTAATATATTATCTTTATTGTGTTTATTATATGATTTTGCTAAGCACATACGCACCTCTAATTTTACGTTCCTTCTGCAGGGCCATCTCTCTTAACGACATCAGACATTAATTCACTACGCTCTGGCCAAGTGCGTGTTGGTGAATGTCAAATGTCCCTCAAATCCTTTAAAGATCTCAAAACATCGGTTGCATCACGATAATTGCCTTTACCAAACCACGTATTTTTATCATAGATACATTTTTAAAGTAAATTTTTACTTTGAACAATACAATCGGCAGAGTACCGGCAATCATACTAATTGTGCAGTCCGAGTCCCCGTGAAATCTTATTGCAGATATTCAAAAGAATAATAAACAAGCCATTGAGAGGAATATTAACGAATTTTCCTCAGTAGAGTATTGCAGTACCTAGCCAATATAGTTGTTGGTTCATACAGTTCATACTTGCGTAATCAAAATATCTTTATTTTGATTATCTGATTCAAACCTGGAAAACCCCAACGTAAGGTATTGTTTTAATAAATAATGAAACAACTTTATCAAAGTTATTGCGTCGTCTCTATCTAAATGTAATGTAATATTCAGCAGTTTATTGTGTTCTGATAATATTCAGCAGTTTATTGTGTTCTGAATTATATTTGTAGAGAAAATAATTAACATGAAAATAATCATATAGACACCTAACCTTCGTCGAATCGACGAGTACAGAACAGAAATATAGCTATCACTTTATGGCGCGTGCACCGATCTTAGCGTTGTCGTTTGTCAACTCAGTGTTCGCCGAGCTCTCTCGGGAAGCGGCGGAGTCCGGCGCGGAAGTCTTTTACTTTTCGACATATTACAAAAATAGTCGTCCTTTCGACGTATGGTTAGGGTTTGTGGGTATTTTTTTACAACTAGTGTTTATACTTTTTGCAGTTTTTTGGGACTTTGCGAGCTAATAAAAGGGAAATCCCAGATGAAATGAAAAACCATCGATCTCGAAACGTCAATACGTCGATGTTCTGTTACGATGCCCCCCTCACACTGCTGTCTTACAAGCCAAAACCAGCAAAAATGGTATTCTTACTATCTTCTTGCGATGAAGAGGCCTCAGTTAACCCCGAATCAAAAAAGCCACGCATGATTGAGTTCTATAATAGCACAAAAGGTGGCGTGGATACATTTGACCAAATGTGCTCAGTAATGTCATGCAGCAGAAAAACTAATCGCTGGCCAATGTGTGTCTTCTACGGCATGATAAATATATGTGATGGGTCGGAAAGTAATGATTCGTCGTGATTTTATGAAGAAGATGCATTCGCACTAAGTAGAACCCTGGCTCAAAATCCGACTGGAAGAACGAACCATGCCCACGCACGTGAAAAATAAAATCCAAGACATTTTAGGAGTAAAGACTGATGTAGGCCAAGTTGAATGTCAAGTTGATGGTCAAGGTGAAGATCGGTCATCATCCAGCAATGATCTTCAACCAGTCCAGGCCCCAAATGTAAGGAAAAGAAAAGTCTGTGGTCTCTGTTTCTACAAAAAAAGGCGTATGACAAAGTCATATTGCTCAAAATGTAACACTGCAATTTGTGGTGAACACAAAGTTGATTTATGCATACAATGCGTTTAAAAATTATAGTTTTTATATTTTTTGTTGATTGATGAGACTGTTATTATTTATGTTCGCCAAAGAAGAAAAGGCTATTTTGTGTAATTTTTTTAAAATTTTCATTTGTTTAAGTGTATGTGTCCTTAGATCTCAAAAAACTAGTGCTGTATAATATAAGGTATAAAATAAACATATCTGTAGTAAAAACATAAATTCGTGTTTTATTTACTAAAACAATACTTGGTTTGTGTATACACGTCATAAAAATAACGGCAAACTTAAATAATAGAAAAAAAATAAGCGCTAAAAATTGTTCATCGAATCGACGTATGGTTAGGTTTAAAGGAGTATATTCGAAGGTTAGGTGTCTAGGGATATACAATATGTAAGTTAATATGGGAATCGACGAATGGTAAATACCATATGCATATTAATAGATAATTTCTATTAATTAATTAATAAACTTACCAACTCATATTAATAATATTAATACTTTTATGCTATAAGTATTATTTTTTATACCGAAACAGAAGGGAAATCTTTATGATTTTTACTCCAGTAAATTATTTTCAGTTTTATGTTTTTTAATCGCGATTGAAAACAATTAATATTCATCGATACGTTCTTCGGTTCAGGGCGCGGCGACACATTTGAATAATTGGCTGATTTTTATGCAGTTAAATTAATGCAATTGGTACAGAGGATTTTATTTTGTATCATTGAGTATTGTTTTGTTTGTAAATTGTTTTTTTATCAAGATTATTTCAGAGCAAGTATTAAAGATGTTTGCCGTTTGGTGCCGGGTCGAGAATAGTTCACCGCATCTCTTCCCGCGGATGACTGACGATGATTGTAATAATTATCAGTAGACGGTTTTCTCATGCTAATATTTACAACAGACCGATTGAAGTATACCTACTCCCGGTCTCATGATGAATAATCTTCTGGGGAAAAAATAACCTGAAAGAAGACATTACTAAGATATTATAGTAAGACTAACCTCTCAATCTTCTGCAACACCATCTCTTTTGACATGTGGATGTGGAAATAAGTTTAAATTAAGAATCATAGTTTTTGACCTCCAACACATCAGAGACTACTCCCATAGCGTACACTTAGCAAGGTAATTGAATTGGACGTAGCAAGCGCACGTGCTTATACCCATGGGACCAGCTAGCAATATTTTACCCTATCTATTTTTAATCGCACTTGAGGGTTAATCATCGGTGTGGATTTGAAAGCTTGTTGTATGTAGTGGCTGCTAATCTAGTTATAGCTTGAATAGTTAATGATTCATCGCTGTATGATTTCGAATGACTTGTAACAATAGTACATAGCTACCATAATACTTATTATGGTAGTGATGTACTATTTTATATAAGTATACTTACTTTAGTACTAGTTAACTAGTCGTCGGACGTCCATAGCAAGACACTTTAGGCATGCCTGAAATATGTCCAGATATTTTTATGAATTATCCGAATGTCATTTAAATATCCACCAAACAACAAACCCAGATTAAACCAAAGCGGCTTTTCAACAATAATAACAATTTATTGTATTGTGGTTTTATGTTAAACCTTTTTGTTGTCTGTAGTTGTTATCCTTTCACCGCTTTCGTGTTTGGGACCAATTATTACTGTTACCCATCTCAAATGAGCTTAGGTCAAGTTTTTGGCAACGAAGAATTAGAAGGACAAGAAACAAATAATAAAATATTGCTGGACAATTCACACAGCAACGGTTAGCCCCGTGGTAAGCTCGAAGCTTGTGTTACGGGATAACACAACAACATACGGCTAGATTTCTGATATACATACATAGATTTGATGATATTCATAGGTATATTTATGATATATAATATATAAATTGAGCCTGAAAGATTCAATTAAGTTTTTCTCATTAACCAATCATGAAATTTTCATCAAACCTCACATTAATCCTGGGTATATTGCAAGAGAATTTAATCATTATGTACTGTACACGGCAAACAACTGCGAATTAATTTTGCATTCTGCAATCTAGGGATGCAATGGCGCAGTATGGAGTGTAAACAGAATCTGTGGTTTTTGTGAAATATGAAAGATAATATTTACAATAGTTTTTTTCTTGAAAAACTGAATTTAGGCTCTCTTGTAAAGAGAGTGTAAATTCCTGTGTCCCAGCAGTGGGAACGTATTTGTATGTGTAATACGTGAACGGGGTGATTATGTATATAATTGTTTGCCACTTGTATTAGGAACCGCTCTTTCTAGGTACCACTTTATTAATTAGGGATTAATAAAAATAAACATCAATAAATACATCAATAATAATTAATTTACAATTATTTATTTTTGACTGAAAATGACCAAGCAGATACGTAAAGCTTCTGTATCTGTACAGTCCCAGGGATGGCGTCATCTGGTGCGACAGGGCCGGCCGATTTGATATTCACCCTTCCTGTTCAATATGGCGGCATGTATCTGTCACTCGCATACCGAAACATACCTACCGAACTTGGCGGTGTTTCATTGTTTTGATTGGTTATGGACACCTTCCATGTTTTTGTCTGTGTTAAGATATTCGGGGTTTTCCCCAGTATCTCTTATTCGCGTGTGCTATAAAAAAACTTTATTAATTAAGAAAGAAATATATTTGGAAAAGAGCCCCTGGTGTTGAGACTTACTAAAATATAACACATTAATCAACTTAAATAATATAATTGTTAACTCACTTTACTGTAATTTTTCAAATACCACTATCAAATCCACCATAACATATGCGAGTCATAAATTCTTGTAAAGTAAAAGTAAGTTCTCTAAAGATAATCATAAAATTTTACAAGTAATGTGTTTATAAACGTGCGATGTAAGATTTTGTTCATGAAATACTATAAATGACACAGATCCTTTAATCTCACAAAGGCTATAATAGTATTTAAATTCTGCCCATTACTTGCGGAATAAATAAAACCGCTATAAAATGTATTATTATTTTGAGTAAACCGAGTCGGCAGTACGTATATATTTTTTTAATCGTATTGAACAAGTATTATGGAATTTAATAATTCATCTTTTGACTACAGTTCTCATTTGGCCTACTTTCATCTACTTACCAGGCTGGTTTGTAATCGCATTAAGTCGGTACGGTAGGCATCTTCTAATATTTACAGTCCATTATCTAATATAATTCTAAACCATAGTTTGTTTAGCGTTACCAGCGGGAAGAAATAAGATATCACTATTATTAGGCCGGCACATACTTTTCCAACAAGGATCCACGACAGTAGTAAAAAAATTACTATAAAATACAAAAATTTTACCTAATTTCCAAATATTTTATAACTAATAAACCTACAAATAAAGCGAGAACACTGCAACCAAAGATTACTAAGAAGAGCCTATTCACAAAATAAACAAGCAAGTCTCAGCTACAGTGCACGGTGTTTTGATAACATAGGATAAGGCAAGTTTTCTTACCGAAGCAACACAGGCAATATAAGTGTAAGTACTGTAAGTAGTGTACTTAACCCGCCTCACTTGGCAAAAGGAGTTGCTACTTACTAGCTACTGCGGAATCGTTTAAACGCGTTAAAAGGTTTTAGTATAGAATGGATGGAAATTTTTCGCTTGCGGGAGCTGCTTCGGATTGCATGGAGAGTGAAAGTTCTCGGATATAAAATAGTTTTAGTACGGCTGTGAAGTGTAGTTACTTGTATTTACAGAAATACTATAACTATATTTTTATTTATAGATATTAGATTTAAACTAAAATAAAAAATTGAATTTTTATTATCGTATCGGGGTATTTTGTATTCATCCATGGCATTCATAACACCCCTTACACCTAAAGGTGTTTTTACACTAAATATTTTAATGCTATGCTTTATATTCAACTACAAGAGTGCTTTTTCAGAAAACAATACATAGTTTAAAACAAGTCGTTGTCTGTCTGTCCGTATGAATGCTTAAATCTTTCAAACTACGCAACCGTATTTATACAAAATGTGTAAATACGTTAAGTCATTATGGAGGTTTGTGTAGGTATATTAAGTAAGTGTCATTAGATATCCCAAGGCTAAGTATTTGGCGATTGATCTTTACATAGCTAAATTTAGTTAAACTTGGGCAAAGTGGCAGGTCGCAGTAGATAAGTGCATAATACATTGACCGTTGGTAAGTAGTTCTAATCTTTCCGTCCAGCGTCACAAATCGGATAAGCCTATCATTAGTAGTCCACTGGCGGCTAGCCAGACTCTGCTATAATTTAGATTGTTTCGTGTCATTTTAGCGTCGATGCTATAAAATTTTACGGTTACAACGCGCCATATGCGCCAGTAGCTCCACCTATCGTAGAATGTTTAGAACTAATAACAATGTACGACTATCGTAAAGTCAAGATTATTTTTATTGAAGAGTTTGAGATGCGCGTAAAAGTTAGTGTTTTGACATGTGTATTGGAGGGGTTGCTTGCTAGTAAAAAAATCATGGTTCAACATTATTTTAAAAATAAAAAGTTGTGTTGTATCGCCTTATTCGATTTATAGCATCTGAATTCTGAACTCAAGCTTCGTTCCTACATTGGGGCTAAATATTGCTGCTGAATTATAATTGCTAGGTATATTTTTTATTTAAAATCAAGTGACTTTCTGCTGGTACATATCCTGGTTATTGTACCAGATTCCACATTTTGTAAAGCCAGAGTTTTATAAAACCTTCTTTAAACTATTTTAAGAATAAATATTGTATGGTGCCAGCATGTCAATAAGACACTATTCGTTCAAAGAAGATCATTCTCGTAATAATCTCTGTTGACGTAAACTCTGGTGTTAAAGACGCCGAGCTCATAACACGAACAGCTGACATCCAAGTTACACATATTATTTTCACATTGGAGAATGTCAAACAATCTTCGTTTAAAAATATTTGTCGAACTTGAACAATGGCCCGCCAGAAGGGGATAAGTTATGCATTAAGTGAAGCAACTTAAATCAATATTATCTGAACAAGCACAACTTTCATAGCATAGGTAGAACAGGTATGTGGACGTGTAACTTCAACAGTAGAGCAAGACAAATATTGAGTCAAACTTAGGTTCTTGGTAGAAGCCCCGCGCCCAATGTTAATTATTAACTTGGAGTTTAAATTATATTTACTTTTCAATTTAATCAGTGCATTGTGGTAATGGATGCAGATGCTTTTGGTTAGCTCTGCCTTCACCTTCACCTACGAGAATATTTAAATGATACAGTTTCATGTTGCATTGTAAAAGAAGTTTAAATTATTTTTATTGATCAAAACACACACGCTACACTTTAAACAAACACAAATAAACACATGCTGGATTTTAGAGTAAACATGTTGTGATGCTAATTGTTACTGTTTGATGTGTCCAGCAATATTAATTCATTTATTTATTCTCTATTCATAAACAAAAGAGGTCTTTACCTCTTTGAGAAATTCTGGGTCAATATAATTTAGTATTAAAACAAAACTTTAACCTGAAATGTTATGATCATTAAAGTTATATCTTGGTTCCCCGTGTGAAATTTAACGATCATCATAAAAGGAATTTCGTTGCTACTTTCAAGTTCTATACACGCTTAACTTTGCGTAACGTTAAATGCGAAGCCAGGCAGAGCGTAATTTTAAAGTTTCTTAGCGCGAATTACGGTTGTGATTTTTATTAGGAAGTGTGATTTCTTAAAAAATAATAAGAACCCTGTTGCACAATAAATATTTGCGTGATAATTAGCTCACAGTAACATACAGCATCATGATAAATGTAAATTTATCATTTCTACATTATGATTTTTATATCTGTGGTCATGCATTTTTATATAATAAACATAAAAGTATAATTATTTGGTAATCATTTTATACAAAAAAGCATTTCACAATATGTTAACAAAGTATTTAAAAGTCTTTTATTTTAAAAAGATGTCACAATATAAGAAAACTTTTGAAATATTAAAACGTAATTTTATTAAACGTATTCTGAGGTTTACCGTAACAGTGTGAATTTACCCACCAATCATACGCTCACCAACTCCAATATTACGCTTATTCTGGCATCACCTAACCATACAAGTAGTATTCGCGGACTAATGAAAGCAACCCACCATGTTTTATTATCTACTTTAATGTCAAAGGAGTTCCACCCGTCCTTTACTCTTGACAAAATTGTCAGCAAGTTTCAACAAGTGTCGAGTAACAAGGTATTAGGAATCACTAGCTCCTTCCCTTAACTTCACCTTCGACTCTTGTGAAGCCGTGTGTTTTAATATTTCAGCTATAGAGCATTTTTAAAATAAATAAGGTCAAAACGTAATTTTTTCATTATAATACAATTCATAAAACGTTACTTTGAACGTTCGATCGAACATTCCCGGTCCTTTACTAGAAAACTATCTCTTCCATACCTACTTCATTATGACCCCATTCATCTTCAACTTATATCATAACGTAGGTATAACTACAAAGTTCCTTAGAAGTTCTACGGCAATACAAATAATGTACTCTCAGCTTTAATTAAGGACTATAAAATGTCAAAACTTCCTGATAACCCCACTGTGATAAAGTTACGATAATAGCTCGTAAACTGGTCATTATTTGAAGAGTTTCTTCTATACTATAAACTATGTTAAGTTTCAAGATTTGTTCACAGTGAATGTTGAGGAACGCAATTTGTGTTTTAATGATAATGAATAAAAAAGTAGCTTTTTTGGTAAAAACTAATTATGATAAAATTTATTTTATTCATCTAAATAATTCTATTGATGCTTTCATATAAAGAAAATTTATGACCTTGGCGAACATCACTTTGTTTACAATTGATCTTTCAGAGATCTGCATTATATTGAATTTTCATCATTATCCAATAATTTTCATGTTTACAAATAATCAAGTTTTGCATTTCGTAATATTACCATGTTAATAGTTAGCAGTTTTCTAATATTTTCAATATTATAATAAAGATAAATATCAGAATAAATAAAAAATAATAAATTATTACGTCAAATATCAAAAATTTTAAACAAAAAAGAATTAAACAATCCTCGAGCAAAAGAACTCTTTTCTACCACAGCTTTTACCTCTATCGCCTCTAAATCACCTTTTGTGCAAATGAACCGATTTATGAAACCTCCCCAGAGGTACTAAACATTACAATCTACCCGCAAATTATGAAAATTCTCGCGACTGGAAACTGTTCCGCAATTCCGGGACATTGATGTGTAACTTCGCCGGCAGAGTTACGTCGAACTATGCAAATTCCACCTAACACTTTCGGCAAACGAGAACGTGCAAATATTTCTGCTCTCTCGTATAGTTTTGCCATATTCGAGTTATATTGGCTTGTTTGTTTTGTTTGTTTAATACATTGAGGCTTTTGATTTAACGAGGTTGTACTTGTCTCGTGAATTCAATCTGTCAGATCACAGATTCCTTCTTTATCCCATTACCTAACCCATTTATAGATTGTTACTAAAGCAATCGCAGATTTCTTCTTTAACCCATTTATAGATTACTAATTTTAAGTAACATTAACACTGGTCTTAAATATTCACCTATGAATAGGTAGTGAATGGAAAAATAAAGCCTACTCATTTATATCCAATGGTTCTTTTGGGGAGAAAAAAAAAATTAGATTTTGGGGGATTAGGTATAATCACTACGCTTATTATAGTCATTTTAGTTATTATACAAATAGATTTTTTTATTAATTCCAGACAATTATTGCATAATACTTTCATTATATTTTCTGTAAATTTTTATGAATAAATTTAATGTATTTTCTAGTTTTAACCGCATTATAAATATTAAAACGATGAGTGTAGTGGGAAAACCTCTAAAAACATAATATTTTACTTGAAAAACGTCATAAATTATTAAGGAATAAATTTCCATGGGCATATTGTAAATATCTTGTATCGTCGAGACCAAAATAATATCATAACTCACCGTGATAGCCAATAAACAAATATTTTGTATAAAAGTTTGTGCCATAAAAAACTTTGCGGTGGTATGTCTTGAATTATTGGCAAAACCCGAAACTAAAATTTGCTAATACATTCTTTTTAGGAAGTAAAACTTATATTTTAATGGGGTTGAATTACATATTTAATTATATAATATTTTAAACAACATCTCAAAGATTTTTTATCCAATTTAATCCATTAAAATTTATGCTGCATATTTTCCTTGAATCGGTATTCTCTGTTTGTTGTTGTAATTATTATTATTTTATTATGAGAAAACACGATTTACATTTTTTCCACATTAGCATTCGGTGATTGTTCAAACGTTCTAAGCAAATCAACAAAGCATGCAAAAAGCAAGTTTTATTTATGCAGTTTTATCAATAACGGTGAACCTATCTAATATAAATTTCACTGAAGGAATGTTGAGCGAGTCTCGTATGATGGATTAATCCTGAACAGACGGCAAAGGGTTAGGCTGCATCAGCTCTGCGGTTAACCGGCGATGGACGTCCAGCGGGCCAGGGGATGACAGGTAGCGTGTCTGTAACGTTTTTAAATGAACGTTATATTCAACGGAATCGAAGTTTCAATGCGTTCTTAAGTTATTATAGTATAGAGATTCTCCCTGCATATTTAAACTTTATACGTTTTGTTGATAGTAAGTATAAATTATATTAAAGTTAATAATATATTCGCATAAGATACCAGGATGACTTATACCTACCTCAGTAGTGCCCACCTTGAATAATTATCATTATTGTGTGCATTATACTTTAAAATCTGAATGATATTTACGCAAAAGTATACCTGAAATGTATTAAAATTATACATTTACCTAAAATAAAATTGTTAATCCTAGAGTCCGTTCCGCTGAATCTATTCATTTGCTCGGCTTCATAATATGTACATATAGTACATACTCGATGTATCAACAGATTATTGTACACGTCGGTAATATACGATTGTGGAAACGCGTAGGTACATCTACAATTCACAGGCATCTAATCTGATGGTTTATTGAGCATCTGAATTCCACTCAGCATACAGGAGATTGAAATGGAGCGAACCGTGAAAGAAGACCCTTAAATGAATACGGAATAAACCAATTCTATTTTTCGCTGACTTGATAATTGACTGTGATAATTGGTTTTCCGGCTATAAAAATGTAAAAATTGTTTTGCATTCCGCCCTTGCGCTTTTCAGAGGGTCGTTCCTTATTTATATGCTAATGCGGTAGAGCAGAAATGCCACGCACGACTTAGGTGCACCTGTCCAATTATAAGAACAACATTTTCCCTTATGTGCATTTTCATGGAGTTTTCTGCATGGAAATTGAGCTAAATTTTGCCACGTTTCGTTTGAGCACGGTATAAGGAAGAATTTAGCCTTTCAGTCGCGCAGTTATGTTAATATTAAGTACGAATGACAGAGCTAGATGCTTCTCGTTCCAAGTTAATGGCTGTCGCACAATGCCTGTGATACAAGATTTTAATCGAAACACGATGTAATCTTGTTGCTTAGAATTTTAAATTAGATCGAAGTAATCTTTTGGTGATTGGGCTTGATTTTTGTAAACTTAATTTTTAACCCTTTACTTTAATGTATAAATAAATATTTTATAAACTAAAACATTTCATCATACTTACGTTTTACGAAAAGACAAGTCTAATTACAGCATCATTACTTTTATACTCGATTGTACAGTTAGTTTAATTGCACTGCATTTTTATTGAAAGACATTCCAACAACATAAAAATCTCATAGAACTAGCTTCATCACGTCTCCGCTTAATGTTCTAGTGTTTGTTGGTTGCTGTCTCAGCATTAGTATTCATCAAGCAAGCCGATCGAGCAAAGAATTTTCGCATTCAGGTCCAATCTTGACGAGGGACACACTATACTGAGTGGCCACCATTTCCTTTCTCCCTTTATTTTTTCTCAACTTAATGGAGTCGTAAAGAATGGTCCAGCATTTCATTATAATGTATTAACTCTAGATGAGCGTTACAATTAGTGACACCCTCCGTTCTGCTTTTAGGTCAACGATGATTTTGTTGTGTCATAAAATGTTTACAGCCTTCTCAATACCCGTCTGATGAGTAAAGATTCCTAGTACGAGTATATACGTTTCTTCAATTTCAGTTTCTGTTCATTTAATGGTATAATTGAAGTTATTATTTTCAATTTTATCGCAGAGATCTGACCATGTCTGATCTTGGTGAATTGTGTTGTGAATTACGAAATAATAATTTTCAAGTCAAAACTTTTATGATTATAAACAGGCTAGCTCTTTAGAAAACTTAAAGGCAAACTATAAAAATACCTTTAACTACACTGTATTATCTAACAATCTTAGTACCTAATCATTATTTCTTTCCTGTAATTAATTTCAACAAAGACTAAACACTTTTACAGACATGACTTATGAAATGAAATTATTTATTGCTTGAATCTCGGTTTAGGTACAGTCTTAATCTAGTTCTACATTACCTAATTTGTAAATTATTTTGACAATCAAAATATTACACTAAGTAGTATCTTTGAAGTTTCAGCGAGTTTCAAATTCTTATTTAAAAATCCACAAAGAAGTATGTGTATCTTTAAGTAAAGAAGCTAAAATAGCCGTCTTCAAAGCTTCTAGCAACATAAGGGAGCATCCATTCTCAGACGAAGGAATTTATCTAAAGGAAATCTCATTGTTCAGATCCGTCGGGACGTGAGTGGAACTCACAAGTTAGACAAATTTCCATCGGGCTGATTAAAGTTGTCAGCTATAGAGGTGCAATCTACAATTGCTAAGGTTGTTTGCAGCTGGTTTACATCAAGACGTGAAGATAGGATGGTAGGTAATCAGGATTATGACATAAGATAGTTGATCTGGCTGTAATGCTGAATATTGTTACATTAACTTGCTGAAATATTTCAGACTAGCACGAGAGGATAGGTATGTCGTAAAAACTACGTTAATTGTGACTTCATACTCGTATTCACGATAGTTGTTTTTTTTCATAAAATAATTGAAAAACTTGCAAGGTGACAGGTGTAAGTAAAATTATTTTTGTCATAATTTTATTTTCATAACTCGTACTACATGTTATACATAATTATGTGAATTGTATGATTTACAATTCATATACATACATTCACAATATTTACACGTTTTTCTTTAGGTCACGATCAATCTTTAAATCAGGCCAAATAAGAAAATAATAAATTTTGAGATCAATGTATATCACAACTGAATGAGCCGAGTTATTTTTACCCACTTCACGTAAGCCATATTATCTACGTGGTACGTATTAGCATCAAAATAAGATGCGTAACAGTAGATTGACGGGTGATAAACGTAGGTTACGTTACCAGACTGAATAAATGAAATTTTTGCAGTACATTGCCGGATTTTTAACTAATAGTTATTTTAAAACCTAATTACAAAATCTGTATATGTATGTACGATTATAATGTTAAAAAGTTGCGTAAAGGACAAACACCAAGTTATTGGTTACTCGTCATTAATTCTTGTTTAATAACTACATCTACGAATAAAATAACAAAACGTTCGTTTTAAACTATTGAATTTTATCCACGTTTATTCATGAAGCAGCTAGTATCAAGTTTAAGTACACTTCATTCTGCGAGCTTCGGTAAATATTGCCGTACGCTCAGTGGTCTTAGAAGCTTTACTGACGCCACATAAAGTCCAGAGTATGTAAGTAGATGATGTGTGGAGCAGTATTTCATGTTACGTTACTTCGATATTATGCTTCCGACATTATTTTGAGATACCTTTTAACGCCTTCGTGGTTTAATAGATTTATTGTTAGTGTTGTGAGTAAAGCACGATCCTTCTAAGTTTCATATTATGAAACTGTTTTTTCATGTGCCGGGCAAAGACTAGTACAAGTACAGAAGATAGGACAGCAACTTCGTTATTGAATTAAATAATTAAAAATATGTTCCTTTGCCTTGGCCACTTGGAAATTCATGATCATTAAGTAGCCTTATTTACTTTCCCACTTCTGGGAAACAGGGAATTCTCTCTTTATGAGAGAGATTAGACCTTAATTCATCACGCTGACCACGTGCGTGTTGGTCAATGACACATGTACTAAAAATTACTGTCCTGTTACATATTTAGTAGTTATAAATAGAAACGTATTGTCACACTTAAGCGATGTTCATACTACTGAAATTCATAAGTTTTCCGAGAAACGGTACCCTAGTGTCGTAAAAAATTGTAAAGGTGGTGCTGAAAAGAAAATTGAAGGTTTCATAGTTAATCTATAACGGTGACGACGTAACGACAAACGGGTGGCGTCTTACTTTTATAACAGGGCTTATAAAATATACTATAGATTCTATGTATAGAACTTAGTGCGAGAAGTTAACTAAAATGTTAAAAATAGATTATGATGTCACTGCATCTGTTTCCAACATTTTATAAGATAAATATCTTATAAAATATCTTAGCTTGACCTTCACTATCAAGCTAAGATATTTTACAATAATTTTAATTAATATTTAATTTAATAAAATATCTTTGACGTTGTTTTTGAATAGTAACTCAAGTGAAGCTGTCGGCAGATCGGCCTAATTCAAAAAATCTTGTGCCAAAAAATCTTTCCCAAGGTGATCTCTTAGAACCAAAAAAATATTTCGTATATGATAGAATCGAATAATTTTTATATTCGTACAAAATAGTGTCTATTCCATATGGATACACAAAATCGCTGAAGCAATTCGTATTGGTAACTACGTAGTGAAATATATTTGAATAATATTTCTAATCCACGAAATCCGGCGTACGCGAGGATTACACATACGAGCAACTCCCGTTTCTACACAGGGGCGGATTTAGAACCAAATTGGATAGTTTATGTTTTTAAAGCTACGAGTACGTTTTGACCTAGTTTTGAACGGTATGCAAAAAGTATTATATAAATATTTAACTAAAAGTTAATATAAATAATGCAAAAATTGGTATGTGTTATTAGTAAGAATCTCTCAGCCCATAATGGATGAATCTTCGGTTGTGGAACGCAATATAGGTTATTATCACATCAGTAATTATTCTGATAGCAGAGGTTGCTTATGCAACGGGGAGAGAAGTATGGTAAGACTCCTCATTATTCAGTAAACTATTTCTTAACCTTTAAGACTCACATCTGCTTTGTCGATATCACTCTTGACAGAGTGGTCGTGGTCATCATTATTAGTTGATGGCCAGTTTCACAACACGCCGTCACTCTTTTCTGATGACCTCCTTCCTCGTGCATTCGTGAAGTGATGATGAACCCTTAAGATTATGACGAGCAAAATCTGACTAACCCTAAAGATGGTTACAGCTACAGTGAAGCGCTACAGCGTTTCGTGTGCTTAGTTATTAGAATAGCATTAACGTAAACAGGAGTTTAACCCAATTTAAGCTTAGCAAGGTTTGTTTTGCTCTGCAGTTGTTATCTTGTGACAGCTCATACGTTACACTGGGTAATTATTTGTACAGTAGTTTATTGTATTAAATTTACCCTCTACCTTGATAAGTTAGGTTAGTAAACTACTTGTGTAAACTGATAACTTACTGCATATATACTTAAGTCCTTATAAAATCTTAACGATTATCTTGGTATTCCATATAATATACTAAATTTAAATTTGAGAATGAACTTAGATTTAATTCAATTTATTCCAGCGGTCAAAAAATGCTGATAAAATCAAATAACTATTTGATAGAAAAAACGGACAAACCAATAATTGGTTTTTAGTTTAAGAATTAGTTTATACATAAATTTATTTTTGTAATAATAAATAAATAAAAAAAAGACACTTTCAGTGGTTTTACATTGTGAATATTTTGTAATTGTTCATATTCATATTCATATATTCATATTCATATTTATTTTCAACTTTTGGAAACACAGGTACACTTAGTCACGTCACACAATATAAAATAATTTCCTAGATATAAAATATGGTACAATATTCACAAACAACAGACAAGACGGAGGTCTATAGTATAATTAGTAAAATTATATTAAAAGTAAAGTAAATTAAATTAATGACATGTCAATAGGTAATAGGTAATTAAATGTAAAAAAAAAATAATAATAGTAAAATTAATTAATGCTGCTGTATAAGGGCTTTGTCAGAATAAGTCTAAAATGTGAAAATGTCAATATATATTTCCATGTCACTAAATTAAAACAAACTAAATATAATAAATAAGTACTAGTGATGCTGCTGTATATGGGCGTTGTCAAGAATAAAACTAAGTCCTGTTGACAATATCAAAAGATGTCATAACAATGAATTAATTAATTATGCTGCTGTAAATGGCAGTTAGGTATGTCCTAATATTATAGTATAGATAATTAATTATTTCATTATGCTGCTGTAAATGGGCAATGTCAAAACAATAGGTACACTACTTATTAAAATTAACATTAAAAAAAAGATCAGAAAAGTTGTACATAAGTAAACAAACCATGGTTCACATCAGCTGTTTCTCCTCCATAGCTTCAGATAAGTTGTAATAGCTTTTTTTCATTAATATAATTTTTACCTTCTTCTTAAATGTATTAATGTTCTCATCTTTTAATTCGTCATTTAGTTTATTGAACATTTTTATACCAATACATAAATAACTTTTTGACACTTTGGCTAATCTAGTTCCTTTCACAGTAAAGAAAACTTATCTCCACAGTGTTTAAGATTGAACTTTTAGCGCGAAAAATTAAATTTAAATTGAATTATTAATGATACAATAGAAAAAGATCATCGTGCCAACGCTAGACCGTGGCTTTAGAAACAAGAGAACATTATTAAATAGAATATTAGAGAGTCAACTTACCTGTTTCATGAAAGTCATCTTGCGAAATCTCGCCCTTTACGATCTTATTAGTGTCGTATCTCGATCAAGCTTTATAACTCTATTATTATTATGACAGACTTGTAATCCGATGAAGCTGAAAATTTGCTCGCTTAATGAGCTCTAACCCGTAACGACTTATCGAAAACGTGTTTACTAACTCATATTTGTTACTCGTCTCAACACCTACCTACGCGGTGATCCGTAAAATTACGCGTGGTTATAAAATTTACGAACACTCAGAGTGAATACTCATTTAATAAAAATCCAGATGTGCACGGTGGGGTTTAAACACATGACCTTCTGAATGAAAGTTGTGTAAGCCTTAGGTACAAAGAAGATTGATTTTGTATAATTACAATTTATTTTATATTTTTCATATAAATTAACACCATCGGCAAACTATGTGAAAAATCTTCACAGTTCTACATAGGTATTTAATTTTGAATCCATCTGTTCCAGACGAAACTTAGTGACAGGCTCCACTTAGTACTGACAAGTGGCGGTTAGACATGTATCGGAAACACCAAGAGAAACATATTCTGCACTCAATATTCACTAGTTCCAATAAAATAAAAGTCAACAGAAAAGGGAGACATTATTAGCTGAGCGTAGGGTGCGTCACTCAATCGTGCCGTTATTGCTACGTGACTGCAATAGCGAGGCAGCTTGTGACACGTTGTACCTTAGTAATTATGTTGTGCAGACGTTTCTATCGCGGAAGTGTGGAGCGCTTTCCAACTCAAACGCTATTAGTATTTTAAAAGTAAAATAATGGAACGATGCATTCCTTTTTAGGGTTCCGTAGCCAAATGGCAAAAACGGAACCCTTATAGATTCGTCATGTCCGTCCGTCCGTCCGTCCGTCTGTCCGTCTGTCCGTCCGTCCGTCCGTCCGTATGACACAGCCGTTTTTCTCCGAAACTATTAGAGTTACAAAGCTAAAATTTAGTAGGTAGATGTATTCTGTTAACCGCACAAAGATTTCATAAAAAAATTTAGAAAAAATAAATTACATTTGGGGTTCCCCATACATAGGACTGAAACTTAAAAACTTTTTTTTAATCGAACCAATACGTGTGGGGTATCTATGAATAGGTCTTCAAAAATCATAACAATGTTTCTAACACTATTTATTTCTAAACTTAAGAGCCTTGTGACGTTACGAAGTTTTGCGAAATTGGATATTTTATGCACCACGTGACCGGCGCGTCACGCGAATTCTATGAAAAATACTAAATGATCTTGATACTTCGTCGATCTAAAACATACAAATATACTAATAATTATTTTAGATCTGTAGAAAATGGCATCGAATAAATTCCATTTTATTGAGTGGATTTTTTTTCAGTTTCATTCCGAAATAATTATTATATTAATGTTTTTATTTAATTGATAGGAGTTTATATATTTTCCTAAATTCAAAATGGTGGATATTTTTATTTCAATATTTGAATCAATTATGTTTTATCTTAAAAATATCAATATTTATTTTAAATCTGATTGATTATTTGAAATCAATTAAGTAGGTACATAATTTTAAATTAAAACATTCATGATTAATAATTATATATATAAGAATAAAACTGAAAATAGTCTTATTGAAGTTAAATGTCCTCATTCATCTCATCTTATGGGCTCATTTTTAAACCGATTCTTCTGAAATTTGGTGTGTAGGTTTGTAATTAAATGTTTTTTTTTTGTCGAATGTTGGGACTTTATGTAAGTTCGAAAGTCTAAATTGAACGGACTAAATACAAATTCTAATTATAACAAAACAAATAAATTATATTACCTATATTTAAGTTGCTTGTTTTGTTAGATGGTATATTTGTGTTTGAATAAATAAAAGTTTCGTTAATGAAGGTTTTAATTATGTTTAGGTATTATTTTTGTAGTTTCGAACTTTATATTTATTTTTATATTTATTGGTATCCATTTATCTACATATGTCATACACAGATGTAGAATATCCATTTATCTACATATGTCATCTTGAATAATTCCCATTATATTTTTATTTTGATAAACTATTTATTTTTATTTTATTACGAACTTATTTGAAAATATTTCATTTATATATTAAAAAAAAAACCAACCCGCACTTGGCCAGCGTGGTGAATTAAGGCCTAATCTATCTCGTCAAGAGAGAAGTCCCTATCCCAGCAGTGGGAACGTGAATAGGGGTGTTATTTTATATACAGGGCGTTCCAAAATTATGGGCCATGAAGGGGAAGTACCATATATATCGTTGATAGTGAATTTTGCTCAAAGAAGACTTCATTTTATTTAAAAAAAAGTAAGTAATTTAATTAATTAATTTACAAAAAAAATGTTTCATGTTTTTTATTTGATTAAAATAATTAATTTCACGTTGTTCCTTTCTTTTAAAATACTATGTTACTTAAGCAGAGTTATTATTTTTTAGCTATTCTTTCGATTGGTATCATAAAAATAGAGTTTTTTTTTCTACATGTAAGTCGGTTCGATTCCCAGACAAAGCAAGTAATTTTTAGAAAATCTATGAATCCAGAATTACTAACTTTTAAAAATAAAATGAAGTCTTCTTTGAGCAAAATTCACTATCTACGATATTTAAGGTACTTCCCCTCCATGGCCCATAACTTTGGGACGCCCTGTATTTATTAGAAAGGTACAATTATTTAATGTTTACAATAAATAATATATTTATTAGAAAGGTACATTATTTATTGTTTACATATTGGATACTCGGTAAAAATAAGAACAAAAAATTACGGAATATTTTCTTTGTAATAAATATTATGGAAATCTATACTACAATTATCAAGCTGAGGAGATTGCTTGTTTATTTGTTTGAACGTGCTACTCAGGAACCGCGGGTCCGATTTAAAATATGATTTCAGTATTGGATAGTAAAATGATCGAAAAAGGCTATAAAACATAAACTAGTAAATAACGTAAAAACGCAAGCGCAGCTGTCGGCGGGTCGGCAAGTTAGTCATAATCTAAAAAAATCATAGGCATAATTACATTTAGTCGTTGGACGGTTTCACCAAAAAAAGTTGCCTTGTTGTTTTTTAATTAGGATAGATAACTTTAGATATGCAATCCACATCCTACAGCATAACCTCCAAATAAATAAGGTAAAACAAGATGACAATGATGTGGTACAATTCTTAGGCCAGCAACATTTGGTACAATTCTTAGGCCAGCAACAACAACAATTGACCGTTATCAATAAAAATAACAATTGATCGTTATCAACGGATCAACTTATGTCGGTCGTAGTATCGCAATAACACATACACGCACACTAACAGCGTTTTTACAGCAATTGACAGTCCCACACACTGACATTTTACGAAATATTTCTATATTTTATTCAAGAACAACCGACATAGGTCCGACCTCGACAAGCGCTCGCGCGGTACTAAATGGAAAAAGCCGGCTGAATGAAAAAACTACTAAATTATGGTAGTTTTATTTTATTCATAAAAAATTACCAAAACCGTTCTACAAATTAAAATTAATATCATAGTTTAAGCAAATGTTGATAAATATTTTGATATAAATATGACGTCCCATTGATTTAGAACTTCGGAGTTATTGAGGTTTGTTTCGAAGCATTTTCGGTCGATATTAAATTCGGTATATCTTTAGAATAAAAGCATTTAACGAAAATGTACTCTACTCTAAATGAAGAATAGGATATACGTAACATAATAAAAAATAGTTTGATCGCCCATATTCATTAGAATCTACAAATTAGAGCTGAGAAAACAGGTCTTCGAGCGTTTTTTACGAAACATGTATCCGGAGAATGATTATTACTCAATATATAAACAAGTTATCTAAAATGTTTCTTACTACTTTTGTAGAGGAGAAAACGAACTATTATAAAGATGTAATTGTAATATCAAACAACTAACGCAAACCATAGAATTAGGACGAGAAAACCGAACAATTTCGCGATTTCACGTAATAGGCCTCTTAATAGTTTGGACGTGAGACTCTTCCAAAGTGGAAAACAGAGTGTCCCCCCACTCTAATTTCTAAAATAAGAGGATGATAAATCTAGAAAAAATATATATTGTAGATAACCATAAAAACTAACAACGAAAATTGGTTTGAACGAAATCTATCAAGTAGTTTTTTTATAATACGTCATAAACTATTTCATATAAACAATTGCTGCGGAAGCCTACATGGGCGAGTCCGACTCGCACTTGGCCACTTTTTTCAAGTAGTCGATCAAAAAAGAAGGTTTTTCATAAAATCATAATGAGTTTGCATTTCTATGTGACTTGGTAATGATGTCAGCATTCTAGCCAGTCTAGCTTCTAGTTACGTATAAAGAGTTAAGTGATTAATTTTAGTTATTATACAACGAGCCGTGTTAAATGGGAGCACACTCGACAAACATAATAAATAAATATTTCCGGATAATTAACATCCGTGTAATTTTGTTTGGTCCCGAGGTGGGCATCGAAGCCGCAACCTCTTGCTTCGCAGGTGGACTTTATCCCGCTGCGCCACAGAGGTCGTCAAATATAGAACAGTAGAACCCATTATAAAAGCTTGTAATGGATTGAGTATCCGTGCGCAGTAGTAATTGGCTGCTATAGTATGTCTGATGATGTAAGATGGATGTAATCATGTTTAGTCCTGCGGAATTGTAGAATATCCACTTTATTAAAATTAAAACGAATAAAGACTAATTGTAGTAGCGCAATACATCTTCGTTGCAAAAGTCGAGTTAAGCTGTATAAACTAGAATGGAAGCACAATCAATAACGAACCTTCATACTTTCTCATTGGCTTGCCCAGAGGAATCCAAGCACTGCATTAACTTTTCAACTTTAGTTAAGTTTATTTTATACTTGGAGTAATGTTATACTTTCTTTGACGTTGCCCAGAGGCTCTGTGGAAAAATATCTTATAGATTTCTCAAGACTTTTCATGATGTCTTGCTTATATTACCGGCGCTCTAAAATATACTTTATATCTAAAATTAAATTGTCATGTATCTATTCTGCATTATTAAATATTTGTTTAAAATAATATGGATTTCAGAAAATCATAAAATGCCCATTGAAAATTTATTTCTAAATATCAGAAAGAAATAAATAAATATTTACTAGAACTTTCTGGCCTCGTAGTGTTATTTTCCATAGGATAATAGTATACAATATTTAGTTTACTTTTAAACGAATGATGTGAAGACATTAAAATATTCCATACAATTTTGAATGTTTTTCGCGACATAACTAACTACTGTCTCTAAAAGCTAGTTTTCTGAATGATATTCTGATATAAACCTAGTCTCTTAACTGCCTAGTTCCATAAATACTTAAACTATTACAGAACTAATAACAAAGCTTAATCCACAAAACAAATCTAAATTAATCCACAAAATACCCGAACTCCTAAGCTCGCTGGCAAAGGCACATATCTCCAATCTCTACATTAAATTGGAGCAAATTCCGCCTCTCGTCAGCAAATCTAATCCCGAAGCTCTCTATCACACAATTACGAGACAAAACATCGCTGTGCAAGAACAACTGTCCACATGTCCGATTCTATTCATTAACCCTCGACTTCCGTATCGCACATCTAAATACAAGCCAGCCAATTAAAATTGACCCTAAGTCTTGTTCCGCTACTGCACTCTTAATCAGTAGCGAGATACACGGTTAATTAATGCGATCCGCTTTTATTATTCAGTTGGGATATAGGGTTGGCTTCGCAGGACAAAAGCTTTCAGTACCGATAGCCTTTTACTGCAGGTTGGAAGACTGATTGCTGGGGTATCATTAATTTTGTTTTGTCGTAACATTTTTCAAAAGTCTAGAAAGGTTTTTTCGACACCGTTTCGGGCGAAATAAATTATGTTTCAGTGAAAAACGTTGGAGTATACACTCACGTTCGTATACGTTAGGCCGTTCATTTTACAAAACAGTCTGAATAATAATGAACACAATAGAATGAAAATATTATTTAGTCTGGAAAAGAAAAAGGTCACCTTTTACCAAAAAAGCGAGAGCAAGTACAAAATTATGAAGAGGGTTAACTATGGACATTTTCAACAAAACTAAAGGTTAATTTAAGCTACACTCGTACTTGTTTTACTTATTAAAACATTTGCCAAGTGATTGGAGAAAAAAAACGTAGAAAGATAATTTAACATCATTCGATCAAAGCTGTTGTCATTAAAATATAAGAAAAAAAAATATGACAATGGATGATGTCTTTCATATTTTCTAGAGTGCAATGGGTAACAGAAACAAAGAGAAGTAGAACAGAATATATTAGGTACTCATCATAAATTATATCCCAGACGTCAGTGCAGTTCTTGGAAGATTTCGTATCGATGATAGTATGCTTACTAGGTGGGTATTTTCTGAATAAAAAAAACCTACTTTATTACAAACTTAGTCTGAATGAAGTGTGAATGCAATATTCCTGGGAGTTGTCGCGCTGTCAGTCAGGCGTGCCTTGCGTGATCGCCATTGCAATATCCAGGGGTAAGTTGGGGTAAGTATGTGATCGACTGTATCTTTGAACAGTATATTTAAATTCAAGGGTGATTTAAATAAAGTTAAGACATACTACGTAGATATAAATTTCGATTTACACCCAAGTGCTTAATTCAAGTTTTTATACGAAAAAGTTTTCTTTCTAATCAAAATGGTAAGGAATTATACGTACATAATGACACAAGAAATATAACCGACATACACGTTCCCATTTATAATAATTATTTGTATAGATTAATGAACTTATTCTTCAGTTAATATCTTATTATGTAAAAATATTAAATAGCCGTACTCCAAAGCTTGAGAATATTAGAAAACCTCTACTTTGATGAATATTACATAATATATTACGAAATTGCTCATGATCCCTTATGAATTAATAATGAAAGCTAAGGAAAAATAACACAGAGCGATAAAGAAAAAATAGGCACAACAAAAGTCGCCAATTTATTTATAGAGATATATTTTTAATACATCCTAAGTTTGACTTATTAAGTTTGAACCTATCTTTTACATTGTAATTTGTGTTGGTTTAAAAGAGACTAATAAACATAATTTGATAACAACGAGAATCTTATTTTATAACGCTTAGAACTTTCTTCAAAAAAAGCCAAATTGATTTGCATAAAGTCTTTCCCCTTTGCATACGGTGGAGGGTGCAAGCGAAGTGATAAATTCTTATGTCACGCAATTCAATACGATTATTCTCGTCACATCGCGCCGCTTCATGTCGCGCCGTCTACACCCGCCCTAAGCATCACAAATTCAGAAAGTGAATAACAAAAAGACAGTAATTTGCCGGCCGAAATTAAATTTTAACTGAAAACACTCGAAACGAGAAAGTGCGCGTTTCGTCGGGTTGTGTATTTAACGCGGATGTAGAATCCACCGCATCCGCCCAAAAATAAATGAGCTTTCTTCCGCTTACTTAATTTACTGGCACGGCCGAGGGTTTACAGTCTGAATAAATTAAAATTAATATTTCGCGCTCGCTTTCTGCTACCTCGGTGTGATTTGTTAACACCAAGCTGTTAGTAATAGGGCTGCGGTCAGCGGCGCAGCGAACAAAATGAAACCAGAGCCGGATGCTCTGGAATTTTCTAGCCATTGATCAAATACTGTCGGGTGCATTATAATTGGAACGAAGGTTTTTTATTGTATTTTATTTTTATTAGAATGCAATACAAATTTTCTTCGGAGTTCTACAAGTTAGTCGTGTGTATAATGATTCTATGCGAATAATTCTATGAGAATAATATAGCAAATAATTAGTTTGTTAGACTTTGACTCACAGACAGAGCCTAAGCCATTTTTTGGATAAAACTGTCAGCTCAAAATACACCATCTCTCCGCTTTAACATCCAAAGCACTTCGCAAATTCAAATGCCCGATGAAATTTCATGATGGCCCCCAAATCCTACTACGTCGCAATAGCAAATTCTCTAGCATTTCAAAGAGAATAGAACTACCGGCCTATTTCCGTCACGACATTAACTGGTCCAACCAGATAGCCATTTAACGACACTGACAATTGAAAACCATCAATTTTCAAATGAATTGATACTAAAACTGCAATACTATTTAGAAATTATTATAATGGTTTACTACTGTTTGGATTAAACTAAATATAAATGGCGCAGTGATTAAATTATCATTCATGTTATTCATGACACTAGGTATGTATGGTATGGTATGGTATGACACATACCAACTATTTATTATTGAGATGATATTATGTTGTAAGGTTATGATGAAATTAAAGATCTTTTTGATATCAATATTGGCTACTCCAAACATTCATTCATTCAAGTACTAAACTTTTTAAGACCGATGAAACACTAAATATCAACTTGAATAACAAACAAGCAACGCACCAAAACTGTAACAACACCCAGAACAACAACTCCAATTCAATTGTAGCCCCATCAAACTCCCTCAGAATTGTCAAATTTACAGGTCTTCCACAATACTGGGCAATTTCAGCGAGTCACAATCAGCATTGGGCATTAGCCTCGGGCCAAAGGGCAACATTTTGACGCCGCACTGTATAATACTGGGGCCATTAATCCTCTGGATGGCCACCGAGCGTCACGAATGCTTACACACCCGTCGAACGAGTGAAATATGGTCCGGAGCTTACTAGAATCGTGTATTGGAAGCGTAAAATTAAACAGTTACATGTATTGTGTATCTATTGTGTTTATATTTATGAAGTTACTTTAGGAATATTCCTAGACTAAGGGAATCCATACAGGAAGGCGGACCCACCTTAGTTCTTTGTACTGAACCAACTTATACGATAACCAAACTGTCTGGTAAACGACTATACCAAACCCCCTAAAATATAATAGAAAATATCTATCCATAGGTATAATGCATATTCTTTTAAGTGTATCAGAAATCTAGCACCCTTTACCTTGTTACGAGCTTACTAAGTTACATTATATTCCTGTGTGAATTGTGTAACAATATTTTTAATATTTATTTATTTAGGCTGTCTTTCAACAGTGGCACTCCCAAAGAGTTAACATGACATAAGCATTAATAGTTCGATTCTCAGCTAGTATCAGACTATGTTTCGCATGCAATAAATCATGCATTCATTACCGTGAACAGGTAAACCTAGAAACCAGTGTGCCTTACCAGCATGGGAAAGTAATTTATTATTCTAGTAACTCGTAAAGCTGGGGTGTTGATAGTGTTATGTTACTGTTGGACACGCACTGGGCTAGATAAGTTTGTAAAGATTTAAAGATTTTTAAAGATTTATGTCATTCATTTCCAAAGACCTAATTTGACCACTCTCTGTTTGTTAGTTTAACATTAGATAATTAACAGTTCATCAATGTACGTAAACTGTCTGTCATTAAATATAACGGGATGTTAAACTAATAAACAGAGAATGGTGAAATTAGGTCTAAAGATCACTTGGAAATCAAGTGAATTTCCAAGTGATCTCTAGCCTAATTGGCTTGACGACGGTTATTGAGCATAACGTAGGTAACACACATTATGTGTAACTTTGAAAATAATAGAAGCTAGGTAGATAATCGTATAAGCTTCTTGTAGACTGATGAGAGAAAAAACATATTTCTTCGTTCCGGAAGGCACACGTCATTCCAACCTTCCTCTTCCGACTGGTTTCCGACACTAGTTTATTATTGTGGTGAGACAAATGTGGAATTACTTTGTGCTTTGGAGAAAATGAAGTGGCCCAAAGATAATCAACCTCCATTGACAAGATGAAAACAAAATAATCATGATAATGATTTAGTAGGTACATGATTTAATAATAATTTTTTGATATTACTTATTTTTAGTTCAATTCATTTCAAACTACCGGCCCAGCGGCTTTTGAGTTACAAAATAATAATGAGCTTCGAGCTTACCACTGGGCTATAATGTTGCTGTGTGAATTGTCCAGCAATATTTATTTATAATTTATCAGTAGTAACAAATCTCAGTGTAACAATACTAAACTTTATTTTATTTATTCCTAAAATGGTACAGAAAAAGATCAGCGCTAGTTTTGTACAGTATTAGTGATCTACATAGTACCAATTAACAGATGCCGATATTGCTCGTAACTTAATGAGTTCCGATGTAAGACAAACTGCGCTGCTGCAAATGGTCAACTATGCCTATAGATCCACTGTAGCGCGCGCCGTGGAATTAAAGATTGCTACTGGAAATGGCATATAAATGTTGGTTGGACTAAAAAAATGCATTTATAATTATAAGATCTACTTTATACAGTGTAATTACTATGGCGGAATGCTTACTCCTTATGAAAAATACTGCTCTTGTGTTGTGTTCGAAACGTTGAGAGTGTTTTAACTCCTTTGTTATTACGGGTTAGTTTCGTTCTCACCCAGTCCCGTACTCACCCGGTCCTTTCTCCTCCGATTATTCCCTGATAAAATAACTGATGAATGATGAATATTATACTATCATTATACACATATTGAAGTATTGGTATAACAAATAACCATATTTATCTAGCCTTGCTGATGATAATAATAAAGTTGTGCACAGTTCAGAACAACGTCAATGCCCGTTCTAGTTACATTACAAACTATTCCAGTGAGTCATAAATCTCTGTTAGCAAAGAGGACAAGTTTTAATTAAGGCAAATATCTCCTTCGGGACGACATTCCGTTTAGTGTTTAATTGCTGATAATGGATTCTCTTCGATATACGTATGTTATGGTTATCTGTCATCATTCTAGTTGTAAGACGTCCACTGTTGCATTGATTTATGGTTAAATTTCTGTGTAAGCCGCCTTCATGGGGTGCTTTTCCATCGGACCTAATTGTAATCATAACTACCCTAAGTTCTTTTACTGAGCATGGGTCTCCTCAGCAGAACCCATTACGTATAAGTCATATTACTTTACTTCGTCAATATTATAATTTAAACATTACAAAGTCTATACAGAAAAATATAATTCAGCTTTCTTTAATTTTATTTGAAGAACCAACAAAAATTACACTTTTTCATTTCACTTTGAACTTAAAGACGTAAATAAAAATAAAGTACTTTGTACACAATGCCGCCCTATTTATTTGCCCAATAAGTCGTATTTGAGCAATTCTTACAGCATTACTGTTGAGTAGAGATAAGCGAAAAGTAAATTTGACAAAAATTAATAATTTCCCCTGAATCAAACTGAAATTGTCGTTCAAAGGCCCTGTTCCCGCTTTCTCAATCACCGGCCCCTCGTTTGTGCCCTTAGAAGGCGAAGAGCTTAACTCAAAAAAACATAATTTAAAGTTGAATTTCCAGGGAATATAATCGTGTTTCATGATTGAATTTAGTTATAACTAAATTGGATACGAAATAGAAAATGATTTCTTCTGGTATTCCTAAAAAAAGATAGCGGTTTTAACTAAACTGAAAAATCTCAAAAGTAATTAGCTTAATTATACATGTATAATTTTAGTATTTATATGGTTTTATCCTGACTTATTTTGCTATAATTTATATTTTTTACGCAGAAAAATTCTACGCATATTTTTTAGCAAAATCGAAAAATTCTTAGTCGTGTCTTAGTCCGTTCTTACTGTAACCGTTGGAAAAACTGTACGCAGTTATTCGAAGCAGGCACGCAGAAGAAATTATCCGCACTTACTAAAGGCTAAGGGGCTGAAGGCGTTAACTGGCACCTCAGAAAAGGGCCCTCCGCCATTACTTTGTTGCGAAACGGAATTTTATTTCATGTTTATTGCGTATCTAACAATAAATGATTTGAATAACTAAGGACTAGTTGTATCTAAAATATAGTTCCGCTTTTTATATTTTTTATATTAGACGAGTTATAAAAGGTATTAAGCAGCTTTCAGTCCATGCTATTTTGGACACGGGACATAGTTAGACGGTTATGGATTGCTCAAGAGAAGTTTTACTATTTAATCACTGTTACCGTGGGTTTCCTCACGATGTTTTTTAACGTTTGAGTATATTTAGAATGCGTAGGTATCATTTTTTCGAAATGGAAAAACGAACCCGACTTTTGAAATAAAATTAGAGCGTCTAAAGCAATATAATACAAAACCCCAATTTTAAATTATGTTTATTTTTATACTATTTTGACATAAATAGAGCACGCTCAATTCATAAACAAATTTCTATATTCTGTGACCTCGTTTACGCCTGAGAGCATCTTTTTGCATTCATTTGTAAATGAAATGAATTCGTTTCATTCAGATTTTGTACTATGAGTAGGAATTCGATTGTATAATAAACTAACTGATCTGTCCGCAGCTTTGCCCGCTCAATCCTATGATATATTACCTTCCCTGGGCTACTACGACTACTTTTAAAACACCTAAATCGTCCCAGCCATTCTTGAGTTAAAAATGACAACTTATAGTACTTATCCCTAGTCTAGTCGTTTTCTAAGAGTAATATTTTTTTACCCTTAAACCAGCTGAAAATGCTGTGTGAATGCTTCGAAAATATATTTTTCAAAAACGCTTCAGGCTTCAGCCGAAATTTAAACTGTAATATCTACAATACCGTTTAAATGAAGAATATGCAACGAATGCATATTGTTGATATGAACAGCAAGGCAATTTATAGGCACTCGGTAGGCTGACTTTCTGAGCAAAAACGGTAGCCAATTTCGCCAGTTCAATGAAATACAAAGGCTGGTAAAAGTTCATCGCAAAAGTATTATTAAATTTCAGCTCTCAAAGAGAGGCTGCAATATCTAGTGGTAAGCTCTAAGCGCGTTACAGGTGCTATTTCTGATGTAGTTAGTAGAATATACATAGGTATAGTAAAACCATTTCTAAAATGAACACCCCTCCACCGAATTCTGTATTTTTTTTTCTGTGTATTCTGTTTTTCTGTATTTCCTCTCACACTTTGAAATCATCACGGTTTTGTGGAGGGGAGTTCATTTTTAGAATGGTTTTACTATACTTTGATATTATTCACTGTGTATTAATGTGAATGTGAAAGAACACCGGAAAAAAAGGAATTTTCGGATCGTACAAAGTATTTACGCGGGGCAGGAATCGAACCTGCTCATGCGTCGCAGACAGACCTTCGCCTGCTGCGCAGAGGTAAATGTTTTTTTTTAAATGTCACATTTCGGCAAAAAGTTTAAAGCAATGGCCGCCTTCATTGTTCCAGGCTGTGATTCCGACCCTCGGCAGAGGGTTGCGACCAGAACCTTAACGAATTGTTATTTTGATGCACTCATTCGGAAAAACAATCGGGCTTGTGAATTGGAGGGACAAGATTAAAGATTCGCTAAGGTCCTCTAGTTAGGGAGTTTTAATTGACAGGGCTGGGAAATGGGTAATCAATATAAATTAAGGTTGTTTAAGTCAGTTTGTAGCCTTTGCTTTTGGTTTCAATCAGAACGACGCTTCTCCCCATAGTATATGGGCAGAAGCGTCTGATTCCAGAGGGAGTTGTACTATTCATAATTTGGCACGATACAACATAGGCACGACATAGTGTTAATCTATACTAATATTATAAAAACAATAAGTATGTAGATAACGTAAGAAACACGGCAAGGTGTCTATTGTAGGTACCTACCATAAAACCAAGCGAAGCTGTTGGCCGGTTGGCTATTTGCTACTTATATAACTAACACCTTTTATATATTTATTAAAAGTGTGAAATTGAATTACTCTTTCTCATTACAAACCAAAAGGCTAAAAAGTCAATTCGAAATAAACCTTTATCTTCAAAGGCTCAGCCAGACTGAAGATAAAAATCAACCACTGATTATGTACAGGCACGAAAACAAAGTATTGACAAAACATTACGGCCTGAGTGCAATATACTGGAATCGGTGGACCGCATACTCGACAATACCATTGACTCTGCGGCTTTGTCATTATGTCAATGCTAACATTTGCCCGATCGATTGTCACCGAATCGTTGCCCGCACACGCGACTTTCATACCTCTGTAATAACTCGATTGGATCCCAATAAACCATTTATTCAATCCGCGTAAAGCTTTTGAGTAAAGTTCTACAATCACAGTCGTGTATTTTATCAGCGTTTTTATTTGTATGCTTGTTGTAAAAGTTTCTTAACTCACGTTTTGTATCACGATCCATCGAGACGTATCAGTACGACAATAGATGCTCAAGTGCCTTCATTTCCCAAAGTGATACAACATTTCGTTCTCAATACACTTTCATCGTCGGCAGTACCTACCTTGAGAGTTCGTATTTTTGTCCATTCGTCACACGTAACTTCTCAGTATCGTCGTCACGTACAGTCCCGAAGAAAAGTTTTATTACTAGTCCGTAATTGTTATAACCTGCGCAATTAAAAGTGAATTCTGTAAATGGCGGCGGGTAGGTATGGTACGGTTGGCAAAACAATTTCTCAAACAGGCCGGCGTCACGACGAATTTCCCATACAAACATAATACCAAAATTATTTGTAATTCGAGCATATTTCCACGGTATTATTGTATTATTATTATCTAAATAGTATTTTTATCTAGGTCCCTACAGAGTTTTTTTTACAAAATACTTATTATAATGAAATTATTTTTTTAGTAAAGTAAAGTAAAGAGTTTAAACAACTTTGCGTTATAAACCCGGCGCTTTTATAAAGGTCCTCAATGTGATCATTCATACGAACGCTTTTAAATCACTTTCGTCTCGTCCCTCGCTTTAGAAAGCCGTGGAAATTTTTTTTTGCTAAATAACTAGTTATAGCGATTTGTGTTGCTAGAAGAAGAAAGAAAAAAAGGACATTCTGTATACATCCTCTGAATGAACAGAGATACTTAAAATAACAGTTTGTGACACTGTACGAAGATTCGACAAGTATACAAGATTTGACGAATTATTGGAATATTTCTACTAATACTCATCGTACTAATCGCAGCGCCGGCGTTTTTTTAATAGTGTGAATAATAATAAAAAGTTTCATACGGCCTATTACCAGCACTTTTCGTTGAAAATGCAACACTGCTCGATAAAAAAGCGTCGCGTTCTAAAATCGCCGACGTGTGAACACGTACTTGGGTATGCCTAAAACGTTCAAATAGAACATAATTATTATGTTCTATTTGAACGCTTTTTTAACGGACGTTAAAAAAGCTCTCGTGCGAATTAGGCCTGACTGACTATTTTTTTGTAGCGCGTACTTCACTGTGTGAGTATAGACAGCGATAGAGAGTGAGCGAGAACGCATGCGAGCGGACGCCATTTATAATTCGCTTCTATATGTGCGCAGGTTATACATAGAAATACAAACTACTTTTTATTAAGGGCAGTAACTTTCAGCTAACAACCCGCGATGGCGGGGGACTGATGCTACGCCTGAAAAATTGTTTCAATTACTTTGGAATGTTTCTGAAAACGTTTCGGCGGGAATTCATTGGCGCTGTCAATTATAGGATTTGGAGAATATTGAAAGGTTCGTTTTCTCGCAAATTGAAGATGATGAATGAGAACTGTCAGTCACACACTCTGTAAACGCTTTTCGTGCTACGAAGTTCATTTGAGAAAAAATATGAGTGTGTTAAATATCTACATATATATATATATATATATATTATATATGTAGATATTTAACATATATATATATATATATATATATTATAATATCTTTATATAGGTCTATAACATACCTACCTAAATAGATTTTTAATTAAAACATAAGTTTTTTTTTAATATTTGTTCAGAGTGTGTATTTGAAATCCCATTTATTTCGCTACATATAAAAGATAAACGTTTGTGTTACGTTGCGTTTGTTATGTGTTGTTTTGATGATTGTGTTTTATAACTTTTCTTTTATTATCTTAGAGAATGTTTAGCAACGGTTATCTTTTCAATTTAAATATCTCAAAAGGCAATCTACTTACTCAAACAGATATAGGAGTAAACATTTTTCATTTGCCAAGTAATATTATCTTCAATCGAATAGCGCACTCAAACGAGATCGCAAGTAATTTCGTGAAAACTCAGCTCTAAAATAAATAATTCATTGGCGACGAAAACGCCTCTAGCCCGTATTCATTTCATTTCAGAATCTGAATTTCACTTTTCTTTCGTCTTTTTTTCTTCTTACCTTTAATAAATTTTAAATAAGCTCTGAGAAATTACAAAGAAGTTTCCTCCGAATGAGTTTCACCTAATTGTGACAAAAGCTCGTGAAATACTATTTCTGCGAAGATTGCAAGTGCTCTTTCCTATTTAAAAGTTTTCTAATAATATAACTTTGAGTAAGTACTAGAGATTTTATCTATACTTATTTAATTTGATATGGTTTTTTTATTATGTAAGAACTAAATAATTGAGAGAATATTGAGTATATACAAAGAGCCATAAAATCAGTTATTCGTGAAAAACCGTGGTATATTTTAAAACAGTTTTATACATTTAAAGCACTGTAACCGTAACATTATTTTTTGTATTAAACAATTAAATATTTTTAATTAATTGCGTTACAATTTGACCAAACACAAGAAAATGCTTCAAGTTTCAAGCTAATGAATTAAAATTTATCCGCCCACATAATTAATCCAAACTTCAAAGAGCCATTCAGTACGAAAGCTCTAAAATAACACGTAAAATTTCACACATAAATGTCTAAAGTTAGTTTGGAATAGTCTCACATAAAACTACTCAAACAAAGTTCGACAGAGGGCGTTATCAGCGGTCGGTAATAGCCGCCGATTGGTTTATACTTTAGAAGTCCCATCTTGTCTATCCGGCACGACCTCGGAACGGAATAAGAAGATTCTGTGAATATGGCTCGTAGAATTATTTCAACACTGAAAATGGAAACACATTTACTTAATTTTATCACTGTGTGTTGGTTTGGCATCACTTAGCGTTTGGACGTTTATAATAATATTGCTGGACAATTTACACAGCGACATCTAGCCCCGTGGTAAGCTCTAAGCTTGTGTTACGGGTGCTAGATTTCTGATATACTTAATAGAATATACATACATAGATAGATATTTTTTTTTATTATACATATATAACACCCAGACGCCCGGAACAAATATTTGCAGATCATACAAATTGTTGTCCCGAGGCGGGAATCGAACCCGCAACCTCTTGCGTCGCAGGCGGACCTTCGCCCGCTGCGCCACAGAGGTCGTCAAATCAATAACATTATTGCAACTGGTTTACAGTAGATGCCGACCAAAGAATTCTAATTTACTATGTTAATCTTAATTTCTATATGGTTTAATTTATTTATCCCGTTTCGTGACGTGTGGTGTTTGCCTTAGAAAAACTAGAAGAGGTGAAGCAAAGCAGCGTTGTTTGTTGTACTGTGCCAACTACTGGTAACACCAAGCCACTTTGAAAGCATAGCTATGAGGAATTCCTCATAACAAACAGTGGTGTTACCAGTAGGTGGAGTATCTACCGTTCAATACGGGTCTAGTGGGAAGTAGACCCATACTGAACGGTAGATAGTTATAAAGCTAACTACTGTCATTCGAAAGTCAACTTGCACGGTTATTGTATGCAAATTTTGTATACGACGATACATTTTCAAGTATTACATATTTTAGACGAGGGGTCTAAGCGCAGAACTGACAGACTATCTGTACTATGGGTCCGACGTTATGATAAATGTCGCTAATAAGACCTGGATAGAATCCGCCCAAGACCGCGCAAACTGGCGGAGGCCTCGAGAGAAATTGGTGTAGGCCTATGGCCAGCAGTGTGCCGATCGGGCTGAAAATGATGATGATTGTATTGTTAAATTATAGCTAGACTACATTCGGGTTGATAATTTTGATGATGGTGATGATTCCATCCCGTATCACCCTAAATACCAAAAACTACAGTCATTGGCAGGATCTCAAAATAATATTACGAGGGATGATAACGCTGAGATACGCAAATAGCTGTTTAGAATAGGTTTTCATCCGCCGCTGGGTATCTGCTATTAATGTCTTCTGCGGTTCATCCTACAATATGTTATGAATGACATCTGAAACATATGATAACTGAATATGGCTGTTTTGGTTTCGGAACTCGCGGTTGAAGATAGTAAAGGGTTGAGAAGAGTAAAAGTAAATGAAAAAATCATTCATTTACTTAGGAAGAAACATCTTACTGATTTTCTTAATAATTTGATGTGTTTTAATGGTTTTGTGAGATTTGTATTTTGCATTTTTATTTTACTAGCCGACCCGCTGTCAGTTTGCTTGTTATAGACACATATTGTTTACTTCCTCCTCGATTATGTACTATCCAACATTATCTATATTTTAATTTCTTAAATATTTTATTTATTTAAAAAATAATCTTCACGCAACGTTAAATAATCAGTATTATGAATATTATTTCAAAAATGTTACAATAGCAGTCAATTCAAGCAATGTTATTCACCCGCCTTTTACATAAGCGCATTTTATTATAAAAGATGTTGATTGTAAACATTCAGTCTCGCCCGTTTTATTTTAACTCAATTTAACTTTACCTATTGAAGGCTCGTTTTGCTTTAACGATGTTAAGAACGTACCTTTAGGGCAAAGTGACGTTAATTTGCATACATTTCGGTACACTGACTACCGTCTGTATATAAAAGAAGTTTTTGCTTATTGAGATTTTTTAAGACACTTTAAGTACCTAACCTACGTCATACTTTTCGTGAGTTAAACTATTCATTTTATTACAACGGGAATAACTCACGTATTTACAAAGTATAACAAGTTTATAAATAATCGTTTACATAGTTTTACATTAAGGCTTCGAGTTTATGTAACTAAATTAACCTGTAATTTTTTATACAAAATTCATTTTTTATATTACCCATTGAAACGGAAAAACTTAACTTAGATATTTTAAGTATCTGAATAAGATAATAATGGATATAATATTACTTGGGTACACGATTTATTAGATACAACTACATTAGCTACCAACTAGCACAAACTAAATTTTATAAAGAAAACAGCCATTTATTTTCGATATCCTAGACTAGTTGAGTTTTGATATCGAAGGAAACAAGTAAATTACAGGCTTACCCTCAGTGTCTTTGATTAAGGAGGCAAGGACAAATTACTTGATTAGTACTATTCAATGATTGTTGGAAAAATATTTTCAATTATAGAGGAATTTCATAAAGCTTGTTTGAAAAACGATTCGTTCTAATATTAGATCCTATTATCTATGATTTTTAAATGCTATTTCTATTTAAACCGCGTAGTGCTAGCCTAAGGATAGTACTAACACTAAGTCTTAGAGCTGGACTTTGTTGTCGTGCTGACTACGGAATTATAGACCATTAAATAAATAAATATTGCTGGATTTTAATAGAATAAAGTTTGTGTTGTTCTTTTGATGAAAGAAAAGGTAATTATCTCTGTTATTCTTGTTCAAATAAAGATACAATAATGGTAGCCTATCAAAGCTCTTCAAAGCGAAAGGTTATGTTTTCAGTTGACATTTTGCGACTTAACCTCTTGCGCTCTGAACGTGTCATTATCACTTCAATTTATCTCGTCTATACAGACGCTGACAAAAAGCTTTAATTATATATTTTATTTTTAAAGTATAAAAGTAGTAATTTGATTTTTCCAAACATACACTGGCTATATTCCGATTATTAATAGTGTTTGTTTTAGTATAATCTATTTAAATTTGGTAAAATATAACAATTTTATTCAAAATTCAATAGGATTCAATCAACTAAATGACTTTAACTTTTATATTTTTATTATAATTATTTCATTATTTATTGACGTTGTGTATTTTTTTATCACTTTTGCTGCCAACAGTACACGGGACGATACAAAATGAATTTGCATTGTGCTATGACACGAGACGACACGACACCCGTCGGGTTGAGTAACAGATCACCATTGGTCGCACCCGTGCGCTTAATTAAGGCCTCATTGCGTCCATAATTAAATTACCGACCTAGTTACGATCCAATTTAAATTACCAAGTTGCTGTTTTTGTATGCGAATTGAGCTTGCGGTGTTATTAATGGGTTAAATTATGTGGGCATTAACAAAAGTGCGGTTTTAATGAGTTGATAATGAATAGTGCATGCTGGTGCATGTTAGATGATTTATATTAAATAGCAAATGAACGAAACATAACGTTATAAGTGAATAAAACATCATCATAACAACCCATATATCGTCAAACTACTGGTCACGATTCTCAGCTTGCCAGCCACTTCACAGCTATGTAGAGTTTGACCGAATCGTTACACCGAAATAGATTACAATCAAATTCCCTAACAGCCCAACAAAAACCGTAAACCTTTAGGCAGAAAATACATAAAAATAATTTTATCGCCTTGCGTTTTTACAACACGTAATGCATTAAAGTGCTAACAACAATCAATCATGGGGTTATGAAGGGATCAACGAAACGCTAGCGTGTTCACTCTGCGTGACCTGTTAGTACTTGGCGACATCGGAAAAGCATCACCACATTCATAAGCGGAGCGATTAGAATGTCACTTATACATATTTAAATACTGACTTCTCTCTTATCGACAGAGATAATGCCCTTATTAACCACCCCGGCTTCGTGTTTTTAAAATCACAATCAAAGTTCATCAAAATCTTCAAAGTTTTAAGAACATGCCGGTTTCTTCGCTATTAGGCACTGACTAAGGCATATGATTTTAAAAGAAAGTGATAACATAAAAAGTTATACTACTTTCCACCCTGCAACTTCATGCTCAAATCGATATTTAAGCTTAAAATACTCTCTTTTAAAATGGCGTCCATAAAAAAATAATTGCTTGACACTGGCTAGTTGCGTATAATAGACGCGGATCCCATTATAAAAAAATAGGTTTGTGTGCCCAATTATACGCTTATCGCTTCGACTTTTAATGTAAAGGAACCTTTAATCATTCTGTGACATCGCTTGTTATTAGTAAACTAGTTGGCCATACTTTACAGAACTAAAGATATGAATAAAAGAATTTATTTTCAAAACGAAATTTATTCAACATGTCACACTATTTTCGTATGTAAAATAGCTTATCACAACAAAACACGCAAGTTCCTTAAGATTCGAAAGCAACAACTTTACTGCAAATTAAAAGCTTTTAGCCCATAAAGATATGAAACATTTTAGTCCAGTGGAAAGCAGTTTTGGCCGCAAACAGCCGTAATAGCTTTTGGCTGACCGCTGAGACGGTAAAAACTGTAACTTTGTTCTAGAACTGAGAGTGCGCAAAGCTAGTTCTGAAGTCTGCAACGATTACGTTCCCCGCAGTTTTATGACCTAAAATATTGGGCCAATTTAAAGTTCTATCCATGCTGTGACGTTTAAAAACCTAAATCCTGAGAAGCAACTTCAATTTGTTACTGACTCTGGCAGACTAACTTGTGCGCCGGCCGCCCCGCCTTCTAGTTTCATACAAATTGATATTTACGGTAATAGCATGAGTTTTTCAACGAAGGCAAAGTTTGAGGGTAACAGGCTCAGTCGGATCCGGCTGGGGATCCAAATGGGCAAAAACGCGAAGAAGTGAAAAACGGATCTACAATTTTCCAACGGAATTATTCAAGATCAATTTAATGTTTCACGAGCTATGCTCTGGGGGTTTTTGTGAAGCAGCCGACCAAAACAAAGCAGAAATTATAATGGAGCTATTCTGAGGCTTGGCTGAGAGTGGGTCAATTACATATTGAATTATTTATGGAGCGTAAGTGCGGTGTAAATGTATAGAATCGTAAAACTCTGATGGACGGCCTAAAAAGAAATGCTATAAAAAATGGTAGGTAATGAATGAAGTCATTAGGTATTAAAAATTTATTACACATTCGTGAATAGACACTGTTTGTATTCCGAGGTAGTACTTCCGTGTTGAATTATAGGTTTGTTTGAACTGCCGCTAGAGGTGTTATTGCCAGTATAAACTTGCATACAACTCTGAATTCTAAATCATATGCAAAGTGCAGTGGCCTTTTTACGACTTTTTATCTGATCAAGTATTGAACGGCTAGAATGCAATATTTTTTGAATATGTACGCTTGATATGAGTTATAGATATTTACGTATTTGTTGACGCATTTATTTCTTTTTGGTATTTCGATTTCGTGGCTGTACCTAGCGGCATAATAATACATTTTCGTATCGTATACAAATGTCGATTCGATCTTTATAATTTCATATAAGTTACAAATTACTACATTTATGACATTCGAACCTCTAGCAGCACTCGTTTAACGTGCTTGTTGCGGACCGCAGTGAAGTAAGAAGATGAACCTTTCCTGAATCCTTTGGAACTAAGGCCAGCATTCACTGAACGTATCAATCGTATAATTTGGAATAGACGAACGCCCTGTCCGTTCAATAAATTATGCGGCAGACCGCACTGCCCGGGCGCTGTCGAATCCAGCGGGAACCAATTAGTCGTTCCAGGATATTTATTTGCGGTTTTCTCAAACAAGTGGGCACCGACACTTTAGGGCCGTGACTCGCCTTCTTTATAATACTATTGATTACTGTAAGGCAGATTTATTCTGTGATTGTAGGACACGGTGCTTCCTAGGGAAGTGGGGTTTCAATCAGACAGATTTATGGTAATTAAGTGGTGTTATCTGAGTCACAGCAGTGGCAACGTTAATACGGGTGATAATTAATTAATGCTATGCTTGTTCTTGATAAAAAGCAGACTATTTTGAGTTTTAAGGAGTCTATACGATTTCTCTGTTTCACAAAGATCCGTTTATTAGAAATAAATCAAAAGTTCAAGTGAAAGCTTATTAAATTTTCTGCTCACTGTTGATAATTTTAGCGCCCTTTTCTTAAATGGTGATCTTTATGGTCAACTTTTCCACTTCATTTAAGTTGTATACTTAAGTTGTGAACTCGATGGCAAAAAGTTAGGGAGTTTAAAAGATTTAACAATGCTTATTTTGAGGGGTCCTTTGCCCCAAGTTTCCGTGCATCGCAAATCTCGCTTTTGTGATTTCTCAAACGGTTTTTTGGATTTATTTTGTCAATTTCTTTGAGTAGGTTACAGGCAAACTTTTTCGTAAATTGTGCTCTTTCTAAATGAATATAATAAAATGTAATGAAAGTCAGCCGCTAAATGAAATTTCAATAGATGAATAAAACTCGCTAGATATTCAAGTTAATTATGAAGTTAATAAGGTAGGTCTGATAAAAATTTACAGTATTCAATCAAGATAATTTTCTCTGGTTTTCATCTCATTTTCATGCTCACAATGCACAGATGGGTTAATTTAAGAAGCTAAGAAATTATAATTGTCTCGAGTAATAAGTTAATTTGAAAAAAACTGGCTGAATCGGATTAAAATGGGTCTTAATTCTTTATTTACTTATTATTTATAGTACGAGTAGTTAAAATACTTTGCTAAGTGCATATTGTGTTTTAGTTAGTGAGTTAGAATCGGTTCTGCTGACAAAGCTACGAGCTGGTCAGGTAAATGCACCCTCCACTGAGTTTCACGTGAACACGAGGCAAAATGTACGTTTCAAGCCTAGGTAGTATTTAACTGGGAACCTGATTCAAAACACTGGAACACTAGCTCTAAAGGAAATATCTGAACCAGTACACAAACACACAGGAAATTCTCCATTAAATTTTACCATTTTAACAATCTGGTTACTGGATACGAGGAATAGACCTAAATAGGGTATTTAGGTTTTGAAGGATTTGGTATAGCACCAAGTTTACCAGGCAGGTCAGTAATCGCAAGTAGTTGGTACACAGATTGATATATCAAAAGATTCGCAGCAGTGTTGTCGTTCTTTGTGGTATAGTAAAGGCCTAATCACTCGGCAAGGGAGTAGTCCATGTGTCCAAGCAGTAGAAACGTAATAAGGGGTGATGATTTCCAGTCTTAATATAAAATTTCTCTCAAGATCCATAATACCAATAAATAAAACAAAAAAAACCGGCAAGATTAGAAACACCTCATAGCCATCTAAATCATGTTTTAATAACGGTTCATCTCATCTGTGAACAAAATTATTAGTGGGATTAATTTGAAATGCGTCCATATTAATTCAACGTAACGACATCTTTATGAGCTGCGACTGTGACACAAAGTAGGACGTGTATATGGGGGATAAATCTGTCGCACTCTAGAGCTGTATAAATGGAGCTTTCGAAATTAATCCGGCTATTTGTTCGGCTTTTTCTTAACGTAATTTTTGTTCAACCAATACTAGCCTGTGTTACGGGAGCTAGATATCTTAATAAACGCACTACAATTAAATTTATAAGTACATAATGGGTATAATTTTATGTATATACATTTTTATTTTATGTATTATACATAGAAAACAACCAAAACAGCAGGAAAAATATCTGCAGACTGAACAATTTGAGTTTGAGTTAGGGTGTCTCAGCGCCGATTTTAAACTTTAAACACGAATTTCTCAGAAGTTTGCGGGGCTAGCGGGAGGGGAGTGGTAGCGTTCGGTTGGTAACAAGTGCGGATTTGTTAGTCGCCATGTCGCAGTGGTCTGGCGCGCATCGCGCGTACGCAGTAGAGGCTTACTTTTGCAATGAGTTTTCGTTGAGTGAAGCACAGCGCAAGTTTTGTAATCGCTTTGAAATCCGCCTAACAAATCCGCACTTGTTACCAACCGAACGCTACCACTCCCCTCCCGCTAGCCCCGCAAACTTCTGAGAAATTCGTGTTTAAAGTTTAAAATCTGGGCTGAGACACCCTTTATTAACATGATCAATAATTTTTTTGTACCTCAGCTGCAAGATGGGGCTATTAACAAGTCAAATGTGTGGTTTCAGCAAGATGGGGCCACAGCCCACACTGCTAGGGTCTCCATGGACACACTAAAAGCTTTTTTTCCTGGTAAAATCATTAGCCGCTTTGGAGACGTATTGTGGCCACCTAGATCTCCTGACTTAACCCCAGCTGACTTTTTTTTATGGGGTTATCTCAAAGGAAGAGTATATGATACCCCTCTTACGAGTTTGGAGCAGTTAAAGGCCAAAATAACTACAGAAGTGCGAGCCATATCAGTTGACGTTTTACGGCGTGTCTCTGCGAATTCGCTTGTCCGCTTTGAAGAGTGCATTCGCCGTGAGGGAAGACATCTTGACGGTGTAATATTTCGTACATAAAATCCGCAACATTACACTATAATTTACAACAATTATAACATTTCTAATACAATTTGTTTTTTTTTTATAAATATTTAAAGTTTAAAATCGGCGCTGAGACACCCTTTATTATAATATAACTGTTAACTGTTTGTTCACAAAATATTTTATTAATTATTACATAAAATAAGCAAAAAATTAATATGCCTACACTAAGAAAAGTGTTTAGTGTTTTTTTTCTTATCCGGTCATTAAATTAACCGGTTTTTAAAGCATCTAATTCTGTGAAAGCTAACGCCCGGCCACAAATCGTAATTAACCGCCACACGTCTGAATAGTTGGACTTTATTCCGTTTCAAGTTCAATAATAATGTTCTAGTTATATTGAAACCACTCATCACATGGAATGAACAGTTTTGTATCTTTTATAATTTAAATTAGGTGTACCAGTTACTTTTATTTATAAAGGAAACATAAAATATAATTAGATAAATAATTATTGCTGGACAATTCACACAGCAATTTTTAGCCCCATGGTAATTTCAAAGCTTGTAATACGTGGGCTAGGTTTCTGATATACCTAGAAGATAGGTAGGTACTTATACATAGATAGATTTTGTATATTATACCTAGAACACTATTGAAATATGGGTTGTCATGATATAATATTTATTGCTTTATGTCCAACAATAATATACCCAACTTAAATTAAACCTTATCAAATTAAACCAGCAATCCCTTAACAATATCAATTTCAGTTAAATCAACTCATAACTTACGTAGAAACTTTCAGGCTAGTTAAAACCGTTAATTACTTTATATTAAAACACACACCGAAATGTTCGTACGAGGGAAACCTCAAATTGGATCCGACGTAGAGACTTCGCTACTAGTTTGTCAACTTCAATATTTAACTTGGTCTCACTAGTTTTGGTATATTCTCTTCTGTCACGTGATACAATCAGTAGAAGAAATTTTTGAAGTCGCAAATTATTTTTTTACCATTGTTTAGAATAAGTGCCTTCAAACATCAAAATAACATAGCACGATTTAGATATTTTGGCATGTTCTGAAACTTGAAGAAGTTTGAAGGACAATGATTCACCAACCCGCACTTTGCCAGTTTGGTGAAATCTCTCTTGTCGATAGAGAAGTCCCTGTGTTCCAGCAGACGATGATTTTGACACATGGTATCTTAAGTAAATAAATAAATGTATTGTACCAGACGTGTTATATTTTATGTTATTATTGTATCAGACGAGACAGACCCGCAATTTCGGAGTATCTGCGAACACAATAGTCGCAGTAGACACTCGTACCCACGGAACACTTCAATCTAATTCAATGCGCTCCAATCTACGTCTTGCTCCTTTAGCAAATGCTGATAAGGTCTATTGGAACGTATCTACGTACTTTGTGAAAATAAGAGAACCATTTTACAACATCATCTTTCATCATCATCATCAACCCTATTTACGCTTTTACAGCTGGGACACAGGGACTAAAATTATTATATTAGGTCTTAAAACACCATGCCGGCCAAGTGCATTCTCTAGAAAGTTCTCAGAACATGCCGGTTTTTCTAATGTTTATTTAGCACCAATACCAATTTTATTACGGTTAAACAAATGACATTACTTTCTTGCATTATATTTATTCACCGCAATATTGTAATGTAACAATTGTATGGCATCAACAATCTTAAATTGTTTTGTAAAGATCATAAGTAACTTTAATGCAGGCACATCATTGATAATAGAAACCCACCTTTTCAGTTTAAAATATCAATTTTAAATATCAATAGTCCCATACCCCTCTTCAATAATTTAATGGCAACCGCGATCGTCGTATTTCGTATTTTTACGTGAATTCTGAAATCGAAGCGCAGGGTCGGTGATTCGGCGCCGGGTCTCTCGTGAGTGGCCCTATTCGAGGAATGTTTTCAAGAAGTAGTTAAAAACATGTGGTAACAATGGTAGTATTTAATAGGTCTTTATGTGGTAATCAATTAGAAATGTTTATTTCTTCTTTTGTCTAATGCCCTTAAATAAGTTTGGTGTTGGTGTTCTGTTCATTAGTGTGTATGGGAATACTTGAAAGTTTATTATAATGATACAAATACATTATATCATTATCTTTAAAATCCATTAAAAACCTCAGGTTTTCATAAGCGATTGATTATCAGTAAGTTGGTACAGGATTGTTTTCCATCAAGAAAATACAAATCAACTTAAGTTCTTTTACAAACGATCTAGGATCTAGATACTATCGTGATGATGATATTAATACAATATTCTTATTTAAGTTTAAGGTAAGTAGATTAAGGTGCATATACGAGTATTGTCTGCGAGAACGGCTGCCGACAAATTGCTGCAGTTTGGCAGAATTAAACTGTAAGAAATGTACCTACTTAAAAAAAATACAAATACTTTTAAAATATAATAATGACACCGTTATTCTTCGAATGGGGCCCGCAGTCGAATCTAATGAGATCCCACGGGTGCCGGGCCCTCCATTTCACGGATACCGTTCATTCGCTCGAATTGCGAATATTTCAATCAGTCAAGTGATTTCTGAATATTGTTATGATCGCAATCAGCCACATGCACGGCTCTGTTGTGAATTTATTGCAATGAAGGTAATTACTTTATATTAAAAAAATCACGAGTTATGCTTAAGCCAGAAACAAGTTTTATTCGCAGGATAATGATTTTACATGGGATGTTTACCACGGTTTGATGAATATTATAACGCAGGCAAAGCCGCGATGCGGTAAGCTAGTTGTTTTTAATTGATTTTTATATTGGTTCTCAAACCGCACAATTATATACATTATTTTCAAAATGGCGGATTAATAAGTAGATCTAGGTATCTCGCTGATTGTCTATGCTCTTTATATTGGTACTCCGAACGATAAATTCAGTAGCATAACTCCATCAGACAATACCGCAGAAGCTCAGGAAACAGTGGCAACTTCCAAGATGAGATGTGGGACCAAACTTTATAGTTTCTAAACCGCAAACTGCAAGTTTCTAGTGTAGTCACGTTCTATGCGCGGATCCTTATCAGGATCAAGTTATCGTATCGTCAATACTGGATCGATCAATATACTCGTAATTGAAGTCTACTTTAGATGTTTACTTTCAATATAGCTTTGCTTACAAACAGTATTTTGTGAAAATTCAAATTAAATAAAAAATAATTGTATTAATGTGAATAATGTGTGTAAATTTATTTTTAATTTAGAAGCGGCTAAACCAATTCTGCTGAAAATAAGGGGAGAGAGAACCTTAGAACAAAAAAATTAACATAGCCTACGAAACAATAATAGCAATGGCAAAAAAATCGAACAATGAATAACTTATGTAGTAAGTAGTAATCTTAATTGTAAAAAAATACAGTTTGTACCTAAGGGTCCACGAAGAAACGATACTCAATTATGTTCCTGATAAGATCCACAGACAGGCATAAATGTTTCAATGCACAGCCGTTCAATATTTTATTCAATTTCAATCTCTCCACGCTGGCGTACAAAGTTACGATACTGTTCAATACTCTCTAAGGTATAGATTCAATTAGAATTATTTAGTTTTGAGAAAACTTTGGACTAGTAATGGGTAAGCTAAAATCTTGTAACATACGACCGGCTTATTCCAATATCATTGAAGCGAGATGCATTAAATATTAAACGTATTGAATTCCAATTGAATAAGATAAACTGCTGAGTTTGATTTCTTTCTTTAAACTTTTTATGTTCTTGTGTACTTCCAACAATGTTTGCGGGTTATGATAGTAGTTTCTATTTCTTTTAGCTTTTATTTCTGAGTGTACGACTTACAACCAACAAACAGCTTTCACAAGATCATCTTATGTATGTTTTTTTTACACAGCATCATCTAGCCTTGTGGTGAGCTCTAAGTTTGTGTTGTATTCATATATAACACTCAGAGATGGAACAAATATTTGCAGATCATACAAAAAAGTATCCCGACGCGGGAATCGAACCCACAAACTCTAGCAAGCAGGTAGTCTTTCGCCCGATACGCTAAAGAGGTCGTCAATATATCGCATTCATAAGTACAAGTTTGTACAATCTTTAATTGATAGATTTCTAATAACTGCAAACAATTCCTGCGACAGAGCTTAGTCAATCGGTTTAAGAAAGTAAGTATGTACTTCAAAGCCATTTCCCTGGAGTCCTCGTTTCCGAAGGAAGCTAGCGAGGTCGGGTTTTTAATCATAAATGAAAATTGCGGGATGAAACTGTTAAGGTTGAATTTATAAAAGTTTATACAAGATAGATACAGAGAGGATTTAGAAAAGACTTAGGCTTAGGTTAAATAAAGTAAAGTTGAATAAAAAGTAAGATACTGACAAAATAACTTCACTGAAGATACATGATCATCTAAATTATATAATACGATCTATCTTTTTTTAATAGAAGATAGTCGTGTTAGTTACACTATTTATGATTCAAGAACGGCTGAATTGATTGGGCTGAAAATTGGTGGCGAGATAGTTTAAAACCAGAAAAGGGACTTATGGTACGTTTTACTATTATAATCGAATAATATAACGCAGGCAAAGCCGCGGACAGGCAAGCTAGCATTATTAAAATATTTTTTTAGAAACTGCTGACATCAATGATAATATTCCAGGGTTACCTTTCCAGTAACCCACTGCTCACAAAAGAAAACAAACAACTCGAAACAATAAACTTGAAAATAAACCTTGATAACTCGGAATAGATTCCAAGATACGATAAACAGAAACGCATAAATACTCATACTAGTTGACGCTCTATCCATTCTTTATCTTTAACTACCCTATTCTGTCAGCAGAAAAAGAGCTTTCATACCATTTAGCGGCGTTTTCGTCCTTTTTTAGGGAAACCTTGGCTATAACACCTCTCAGGGGTGCGGTAATATTTGCATTTAAAGCGAACGACTGATATTCTGACCTTATCAGGGGAGATTGTGTTTGAGGGACGAATTCAGATGACGCAAGTGCCGGGAATCACTTCGAATCGGCAGCGCGGGACTTGCTTGGCCTTTACGGCTTATGTGCTGGGAAATCCAAATTACTTTCAAATCTTATACAATCTGAGTACCAATTTGAGTCCAAGTAGAATTAGGGTTAAAGCTACATTTCAGTAAAAATATACAATCATGTTTTTATTCCTGGCAGTGAGAAATGAATAGAATTGTTGTGCCGACCCCACATAGCTGGGAAAAGGGTAAGAAGAAGAAGAAGAAGTGAGAAATGAATAGAATATAAACATTTATTTCGACATACGGACTTATTAAATATTAAACATAAAGTAATTGACATGATATTTAGATAATATAATGTTATCAAACAGCTGATTAATTAAAAAAGAATTTCCGCCTTTGAGAATCAGTTTTGACTCAGTAAGAAGCTTCATTATAATTGAACAGGAAAAACTCTTAATATAATCCGCACTTTGTAAAATCTCCTTCAAATTAAAAATAGACCCTGTTAAAGAATTTTCATAATATTCGACATGAAAAAGAAAAAAGTTCGTTTGACTTAACAAAAGCTATAGAGAACTCGGTATTCAAGGATTTAAATGCAAATAAGCTAAGTACCTACAGTGCTTGTATGAAACTTCATCATTTCAGTGGTTGAAAGTACCCAAAAAGCAAAGTCAATTATGCCACTAGGGATTATTAACTACTAGACCTTTGAACCTTTTTATAAAACATACTGAGACTATAGATTATCATACAATCTTCCTCGCCTTCTATATTGCGTTGTTTTCGTCCCCCGTAACAAGCATGATGAGGTTAATTTGCGGTTTTGTTTTTGTTTCTAGAAAGTTTTCAGGATTTTTGTCACATTTCTGCGGTTTGCGGATTTCGTGGATTTGTTACCGGCATTGTTTGCTTGTTTTCGGTCCTTGGGCAATTTTCACCATACACATCGCGAAAAGGTTTTACAAATCTAGCGGAATTATAAACATTTTTAAGCCTACAATCACATACAATACAATCCCGCCATTTGAAATAATTGGAGTAAACGGTTAGGACTATGAAAATAACTGAACAACACCTGAAAAATGTACTCCTTCAAGAACCAAGCTATTATAGCGTCTTAAAGTTTATCATACTTTTGAATCGTCTAGTCTCAAAATCAGACAGGACACTTGAAAATAATGTCAGTAAAAAATAGTTGCGAAGTTGTAACAAGCAATTTCCACCGTGTACAACGAACAGCGGATCCTGCTGAATAATGGAAGAGCCAGTAAGTACTCTGTGACCCATTTTGACTAGGTTACCGCTAGTTAGAATGGGAAATTGAACTTTTGAGAGCTCGACTTAAGCCGGGCCTCTTGCATAAACAGCCGTACAAAACAGATGTTTTCCATTTGCCACGGATGTAGACCGTTCTAATTGTATAAAATGGATCCTAGACCCTGAATCGAGTTTAAATGTATGTAGGTATGTTAATTGTTCAGATATTCAACTAAACTTCAGGAAATAAAATGGGATTTTAAATACATAATTATGTGCTGCCTTTTATGTTATTTTTATGAAATATAATAATGATGTTGTCTTTTCTAAACCTTCTTCATAGTTCTCATACATCTTTTGTAATGTTCATAAAACAATAATTAAGTATTGTAACAATGGACATTTCTTTGACACAGCTTGCTGAGCATTCTTAAGGCTAAAGATACGCAGGTCGCCCAAGTGCATTGAAGTTAAATACTTTGGGATATCTTGGACATAAAGTGAATCATTAGTCAACAATCATTTTATGGGTAAAAATATCTTTATAAGTCAAATAATTATACACTTGCTGAACTAGAAGTAAACCTGAAAGCAGATAGCATTGTCTTTTATAATTTTGGAATAATTTCGCTTATTATTATTTACTTTTAATTTAAGGGTTCCTCCCCTCATGCAATCTTCTAAGATAGCATTGTTTTCGTGCATAAAAAGTTGTCACATAATAAATTCAAATTGGATTACTTGCCTCAGCGGCACATTTTGTGAACAACCTAATTCCGGTTATCCACCTACTCTCAAAACAAACGAAAGTCTGATAAATGCTGCTATTAATCTTCGCCTGAGTCAGAAACGGCGTGAAAAGGACTGTTACACTTCCCTGTTACATAATTGTTTCAAAAATCTTGATTTGGGTCAACTTTATGCAAAACTGTTGGCCTGTTTCGTTTGTTATTTAAAAATGTAGGTCATTAAGCGTATTTGTTCAAAGGCTCCTGGGCCTGTGAATAGGCAGTTTGCAAAAAGCTTTATAAATAATAAAGAATGAAATTGAATGAAAAACACTCAAACTACAGCGAAAATAAAAACGACATGAATTTGATTGGTTTACTTTTCACAACATTTAAACTTCTGTTAAAATGCAAATGTTTACAAATACATAATATCGTAGTGGTTTTTTATCTTCTTGTTACTCGTAGTTTCAAACAGGATTAGTTTAAAACCAAGCTATAACTTTTAGCGTTCCCAAAACTTGCGGCTCTCAATTCCTCTCAGAAATATTGAAATCACAAACAGAATAATTCACGCGTAAAAAGCCTTTTTGCGAACGCATTTTAACACACCATTTGTAACTTTTCCAGGCGTTTAATTTGATTGCTTTCATTCCACTCGCACGCAAATAATCTGCATACGTAGTGCATTTGCATTTCCAACTGCATTGTCTGCAAAAAAGGTAATTTACACGCAACAGTTATTTATTAAATAGATACTTTAAAGCAGGAACTTTTCGCGATAAGCTACAAAAAATATGCGTTGGGAAATTATTGAGATAAAGTTATGTAACATTTCGACTCAAGAAAATTTGAAACCACGATTTCGAAACCAACTATTAAAATTATTCATTTATTAATTATTAATTGTGTTATGATTAAAGACCAATCGCCTTAGTAACAATCCGCTAGAAAAACGTATCTAAAGCAAAAAATTCTATATGTAATTCAACAAATAAGCACGGCTTTATTTTATAAAATAATGCAACTCAAAGCTCAAAATCAAAGCTCTGATTGCCTTGAAATTATCCAAGTTAGGTTTTTTTTTAAATAATAGATTTACCTAATCATGAAATTATGTTTAATTCTATTTGTATGAAATAATTTTATTAATTGTATACCGTAATTGGTAAACATCATAAAAACATTTATTGTCAAACAAAGGCTTACTGACTAAAACAATGGCATGAGCATTGAGCATACAAACGCTCTCCTACGCGGTGTTTGAAAAGCGACGAGAATCATTTTAATCCTTAAATAGGATTCCGCGAATGCTTTGGAGCATAAGCGCTTTGTTATGAAATTTAGGAACCTACGTGAAAAATGTGAACAAAAAGTCAACTAAATAGTAAATAAATAAGTAAAATAATTATTGTTGGACAATTCCCATAGCAACAATTAGTGGTTTATAAAATAGCTTTCGGGTGTCGGTAGGTACGAAATAATACAACATTATCTGTTTTACAGATAATTTTTTATATCAAAAAGACAAACATTTTATAAATTTAATATTCCTTGTATATTATATTTTTATCTGTTTTAAATATTTGTTCAGCATAATGTTTATGATTATTAAACTGATTCTTCAAGCTCAGCCCTACGACCGCGTATTTTATATTCGTTTATTTAAATTTAAACATAAAATATAACGATCCCTTGTTATCATGCATAGACGCTATAACATAAGAATGTTATATTTTATTTAGCTTTGTTTTGAGTTATTCCTATCGATTTTATAGTATTTTTATCGATTGCACTTAATATTTATTTTACGAGTTAGTTAATAGGCGTCCTGCTGTGATATGGTTTAGTATGTGACCAATTATCGATACGGTGCTACTGAATGGCGTAAGATTATTGGAAACCGTTTAAAATTATTAGGCAAATTATCTAAAGTTTTCGTTTAGTACCGGTCTTTTAGGAAATTACCAACCTATGTATATTTCCTTGCGATTTTTGCCTTTACCGTCAGAACACAACATCCTGTACATGGATTGTAACTTAAACAAGTAAAAAATAATGTTCCTACTCCTAGCTACACCGAAACTAATCCATTTAATTAGATAAAACCTAAAAACCAAAAGCTTTTCGCAACTCATTAAAATACTTTATCAATCCGCTCGTTTCATTAGGAAGTTAATTTCTGGGAATAAGCAAATAAAACAAATTAAATGAATCCTGAGAAACAGCCGTTGATATAATTTCGGTCGTTCCCAACATCTGTGTGGAGATGAGTTTAATCAGATGAGGTGAAGGGTAGTTTTTGGGGATAAAATGGCCGCCTGAGTTTTATGGTTTACGTAATTTAATCTAATGATTCATTTATATGCGTTGTGGAACTGAAAATTTTTATTTTATTATTATCAAAAGTAAAAAAACTCAATAGCTTTATTTCCTAACAGAAACATTTACATGGATGCGATGGTGTTGAAATACTTATAACGTTTAAATTGTAGGTTAGCTACGAGTATATTGTCACATGCGTCGAACTTCTATGCAAATTTGTGCTAAGCAGTCTATATCGGCAAATAATCGATGGGGGTCTGGCTCGGTCAGCCCCAACGTACCCTTCACAGGAAACGTATTTATGGAATTTGTAATGAAAATTTAATTATTTATGAGCTTCATATTGAGTTTCTTTCATGTGAGGAGATTGGGTTAATACGTTGCGTGTTGAATTCTGAGTGTTTTAACGTTCTCAGAGATTTTGAATTATGTACCTATGGATATAATATAAATAATGAACAGATAAATAAATATTGTTGAACAATTCACAAAGCATTAGATTTCGCCATTATTAATCGTGTGACGTGTGGTAAAGATCAATGAATAATATAATTTAACCACATAACTATTCATGTAAACAGAAAAAGCTTAAATTAAATATTGTCAAAGCTCTTCTATGTATATTGTAATTAACTTAGAAACTTAAGCGTAAACCTAATCCTGCCAGCTCACATGTAACGAGAACTAGACGCGGTATGGTTTGGTAACACACTTACTGTGTTAGTTTCGGGAAGGTGTCTTACGATGAAGCACAGTGAGCTACTCACTGTTTTGTGTGGTGCAAGAATAAAGGTAAGATTTCAAATAATTTATGAACAACAAGCGAAAACAAATTAAGAAAAGTCCTAGCAAACTATGCCCACTTTTTACATGCACTCCAAATTATGTTCCCACTGCTGGTACAAGGACGCCTGGAGAATAAAGTCCTTATCTTCCTGAAGAGCCAAGTGCAGGTTAGGAAATGTCACGTCATCCAAACTTACAGAATTCTCAAAACATTCCGATTTTATTACGATGTTTGCCATCACCGTTAGAGCACGTGTTTAAAAGTGTCTCAAATTATTAAGAAGAAAAGTTTAGAAGTGCACTTCAGGTTTTGAACCCACGACCTTTGGAATGAAAGTAAGTGTGCTCTATCTTAGCCAGTACGACTCCAGGCGTACGCCAGCCACCAAAGAACTAAGAAGAAAGAGACTAGAAAATCTGCATTCAACCTCATAGATAGGTAACAATCATAATACCTTTCTAGTGAGGCATCATTATTACTAACAGCAATGCTTTTTCTCAGTGGAATAGGACCTTAAAAGACATGCAGCACTTTTAAGTGAGTTTGTAGTGTAAGCAACAATGTAATCCTGTACACGTGTTTGTGCTGTGTGGATACATGTACAGACTGCTAAATATGCGCCTCCTAGCAAGTTTAATGTTAGATTAGGTTAGGCATGAATGTGGTGCCTGCCTGACTTAGAGATTTATGTAGGTATATATACCTATTGCGTCACAAATCACAACTCATGGTCAACTCGAGCCTTGTGTCGGGTGCTAGATAACAGATAACATAGTAGAAAATTCTACTTGAATTTATATTTTTTATTTATATGCACGCAAATTGTACTATTTGTCGAACCAAAGCGGGAATCGAACCCGCAAGCTTCGTCGCAGACGTCGGGCAAAGGCTCGCTGCGCCATGTGTATTTGAAATTCATTTTTCTTATTTTTAAACACGAAATGATAAATTTCCGTAGAATATCCTGAAGCAAAAACATTAATCTTCATTGAATACTATTTGTCATTGTTACGTTGTTTCAACTTTCAGGAATTTGATGCCCTTTGAAATGGAACACAGCCCAAAAGTTTGTCAAACTTTGAATAGGGTAAACAAATGTAAGTAACAATGAAAATTTACACCCAATAATTTGAGCTTGTAGTCAACTTGTCGAAAATCGGCCTTTTCGTGAATAAGTTTCGACTACACGGCCATGATCATCATCATTATAAATTATATCTATATAATGTCCCACTGCTGGGCCAAGGTTTCTCCGATATTCATAGAGCCCATTTATATAGGTTTTGGGGATTTCATATAATCATCACGCTGAGAAGGACGGTTGGTGATCGCAGTAACTTGGTACAGGTCACAGAACGACTGAATGTAAGGACTTGCGGAAAGAGATGAGATTGAACTATTCCAATGCCAGCACCACACTACAACCATTTACATTGTAATTAAATTGTTACACAAGCAGGTATAACTCAAATTAAGGAAATTAGAGCATGACTCCCGTTTTTGATGTATCCATATTCCATTTAAAAAAAGTTATAGGTAAAAACTAGTGCGTTACACATCCACCTCAACGTAAACAAAAACTTTCCAATCTAGCCAACTCAGTACTACAACAGTGTTAGGCTTGTTAACAAACTAATAATGACCGTAGTAATTCCACGAATTAGGGGACAGAGAAACTAAAAAGGGATGTAAAGTTTGCCTTCAATTAAGCTAAAAAGCTAGGTCGTCGGTCAGTTTTTTTTAGGTAATAAAAATGATACAAGTAACACTATTATTAATCATTAAAAAGTGTTTGGTATGGTAAACTATGTTCTTATAGTTATATTGTTGTTGATAATTATAACCTAAGGGTATTCTAATTTTTAATAAAAAAATGATAATTATGTGTAATTATAAGAATATAAATAAGTTATCATCAATATAAATGAATTTATTGTCTCGCTAAAATTCGAAAACGCTTAACCGATTTGACCAATCATAGTCTTGAAATATTTATAAAAATCCAGGGAAGGTTTAGAGGCAACAAAAACGGGCGAAGCCGCAGGCTGGTTGGCCAGTAAGGTGTAATTTTGTTCATATTGTTGTATGAATTGTAATATTGTTTAACTTACAAAAAACTTACAACAAACTCATCATTTAGAATAGAACAGATCCTAAAGCCTTAAAAACACCTATTGCAATAAAACTGCAATCCCCTCATTTGACGCAATCTTTACGAAGCCAGTCATTGAATCTCAATTTATTTCATCCTACTGTCAGCTTCCAGCATTTTCAATTTCTCTGAGTCGAAGCTAGCTCTGCAAATAGGCAGTTAATTTTAATAAGGGCCGGTGCGATTCAAATGAAAAATAAAGTTGATCCAGGTTGATCTCGACTTCAACGAGATTAAAGTTGTTCTGTTGAGTTAACTGGGCTAAGCCTGCATTGAGCTAGGGCTGGCTATTCTGTTTTGATTTGCCGTTAAAGAGTTATTCTTAAAAAATAAGAAGTTAACATTCTTGATTAGCTGTTAAAATACACTCGAGAGCAATGAATCCGGGTCACTCAATGAATCCAAAAAATCTCGGAAAGTAAGAATGCTAGGTTAATGCAATAAATTGTATTTAATAGACAATTTAAGACTCCTTAAATGAAAGTTAAAAAAATATGAGTCACCATACATTTTATTTACACAAAATTACATAAAGAAAAAAAACTGCTGATCTCTCCTTAAAACAAAAATAGGAAACATGCAATTTTTGAACTTTATGACGATTTTCTTGAATTTCAATACTTCGTATTACCTCCTCGTGCTTCCATTACTGCGTTTACGCGGTTTGGCATGCTGTACACCAAGTTCCTTATACGATTTTGGGGAATATTCTCCCATTCCTCTGTGAGAGCAATTTTGAGCTCAGGAAGCGTGATTGGGGGAGGGTTTCGTTGTTTTACGCATCTCCCTAGCTCGTCCCAAGCATGCTCGATCGGGTTGATATCCGGGCTGCGCGCTGGCCACTCAGAACAGCACGAGAAGACCGATACTTGGTGAACACCATGCTTCGAAATCGCTTTCTCACAGGAACTGAACTCACAAATCAGTTTCGACGCCTCGGAGGAAGTAACCCAAGTGCATGGACAGTAAGACGTCGGCTTTCTGAATCTAACTTAAAACCCCTTAGACCTGCAAACGGCCCTAAACTGGAGCGTGGCCATCGTATTTCAAGACTAAGATATGCCCAGAACCACTTAAATTGGAGTATTGAAGATTGGTCGAAAGTTATGTTCTCCGACGAATCAAAATTTATGCTCTACAAGCACGATGGAAGACACAGAGTGTATAGAAGACCAGGGGAAAGATTCAAGCAAGCATGCATCGAAGAAAAAGTAGCCTACGGTGGTGGGTCTGTACTTGTGTGGGCCGGAATTTCCTCTGAAAGTCGCACAGAGCTGGTGATCATAGAAAACGGCTCTTTAACTAGCGTAAGATATGTGGAAGAAATCCTCAACGAACACGTTGGTCCATTTATGGTCAATTTGGGTGAGGATGCTATATTTATGCATGACAATGCCCGACCTCATACAGGTAGGATTGTGAATGACTACCTTCAAGAGATGAACATTACTTGTATGGAGTGGCCAGCGCGCAGCCCGGATATCAACCCGATCGAGCATGCTTGGGACGAGCTAGGGAGATGCGTAAAACAACGAAACCCTCCCCCAATCACGCTTCCTGAGCTCAAAATTGCTCTCACAGAGGAATGGGAGAATATTCCCCAAAATCGTATAAGGAACTTGGTGTACAGCATGCCAAACCGCGTAAACGCAGTAATGGAAGCACGAGGAGGTAATACGAAGTATTGAAATTCAAGAAAATCGTCATAAAGTTCAAAAATTTCATGTTTCCTATTTTTGTTTTAAGGAGAGATCAGCAGTTTTTTTTCTTTATGTAATTTTGTGTAAATAAAATGTATGGTGACTCATATTTTTTTAACTTTCATTTAAGGAGTATTAAATTGTCTATTAAATACAATTTATTGCATTAACCTAGCATTCTTACTTTCCGAGATTTTTTGGATTCTTTGAGTGACCCGGATTCATTGCTCTCGAGTGTATCTGGAGGTAATAATAGTTAAGTCTATAATATGTATTCGCTTCGGGACTAAAAATTTACGATCTGCAAATATTTGTTTCGAGTGTCTGGGTGGTATATAAATAATATCTATTTATCTAATGATCTAAGACAAAAAACAAAGCTAATAAAAATAAAACAGAGAATGTTTTCCGACATCAAAGCTCAAATAACTAAAAAAATAATTATGATCAACAAAGGAACAATATTCGCTCCCAATTTTATTTTCATCACATTTACTAAAAGCCGCGGGCTTAGAGAATACAATTTAGGACATAATTACTTTTGAGAAAGGCACAGTTTTGCAAAACTAATCTGGCAATTTCCTCCTTATCAAATCTAGATCGATTGTTGTCAGTATTATGAAAGTACTACTTATAATACGAGTATACTAGAACACGCCCGCGCCTTTGCCCGCTTTATTCCCATGTTCTTGCCTTTAACTTTTCCTGGGATAGATTAAAACTAAAATAACATAAGTACACTGAGCCGTTCTTAAGTTATAAAATGTAACAAAAACTGGCATTGATTTTTATTATATAGATAAATGTAGTTAATAGTATAAAACTGTGTTCATTATTTACTACTATAATTACAATGAGTTTTGTTCATCATTTATGTATTTTCTGATATAAGAAAACCAAGTTGTGCTTGCTGTGAAACTCAGGACAGGAAATTGAGCAATTTCAGCATCAGCACAAATAGGACGGATTAAGCCAAGTTACGAAAACTGACTTCAACTTGAGTAAGACTAGCACGCGAGCTTGCACTATTTCTTAAGAGGCCTTTTACCGGAAATCGCGAAATTGTTCGGTTTTCTCGTCCTAATTCTATGGTTTACGTTAGTTGTTTGATATTACAATTACATCTTTATAATAGTTCGTTTTCTCCTCTACAAAAGTAGTAAGAAACATTTTAGATAACTTGTTTATATATTGAGTAATAATCATTCTCCGGATACATGTTTCGTAAAAAACGCTCGAAGACCTGTTTTCTTAGCTCTAATTTGTAGATTCTAATGAATATGGGCGATCAAACTAATTTTTATTATGTTACGTATATCCTATTCTTCATTTAGAGTAGAGTACATTTTCGTTAAATGCTTTTATTCTAAAGATATACCGAATTTAATATCGACCGAAAATGCTTCGAAACAAACCTCAATAACTCCGAAGTTCTAAATCAATGGGACGTCATATTTATATCAAAATATTTATCAACATTTGCTTAAACTATGATATTAATTTTAATTTGTAGAACGGTTTTGGTAATTTTTTATGAATAAAATAAAACTACCATAATTTAGTAGTTTTTTCATTCCGCCGGCTTTTTCCATTTAGTACCGCGCGAGCGCTTGTCGAGGTCGGACCTATGTCGGTTGTTCTTGAATAAAATATAGAAATATTTCGTAAAATGTCAGTGTGTGGGACTGTCAATTGCTGTAAAAACGCTGTTAGTGTGCATGTATGTGTTATTGCGATACTACGACCGACATAAGTTGATCCGTTGATAACGATCAATTGTTATTTTTATTGATAACGATCAATTATTGTTGTTGCTGGCCTAAGAATTGTACCACTTGTGGCTGGCCTAAGAATTGTACCACATCATTGTCATCTTGTTTAACCTTATTTATTTGGAGGTTATGCTGTAGGATGTGGATTGCATATATCTAAAGTTATCTATCCTAATTAAAAAACAACAAGGCAACTTTTTTTGGTGAAACCGTACAACGACTAAATGTAATTATGCCTATGATTTTTTTAGATTATGACTAACTTGCCGACCTGCCGACAGCTGCGCTTGCGTTTTTACGTTATTTACTAGTTTATGTTTTATAGCCTTTTTCGATCATTTTACTATCCAATACTGAAATCATATTTTAAATCGGACCCGCGGTTCCTGAGTAGCACGTTCAAACAAATAAACAAGCAATCTCCTCAGCTTGATAATTGTAGTATAGATTTCCATAATATTTATTACAAAGAAAATATTCCGTAATTTTTTGTTCTTATTTTTTAGTCCAGTCAATTTATACAAAAAATGAGGGTGAAGTTACATAAAGTCCCAACAAGCTGGATTTCTGTGAAATTGTTCAAATCATAATTATAAACAATGTCTAAAAGATCCCCATCATTCCACGTTAAGGAAAAAGTTTTATTCAAGGTTAAATGTCAAAAAATTTAGTTTTTCGCGATTTTCAGCAAAACGGTAAGTTTTATCATAAAAATACCTAGGACAAAATTGTAGATCATGAAATTATCTATCAAAATGTATCAACACTTTTTTCTTACAAGCCACCGTTTCTGAGATATAACGGTTCAAAAAGTTATAAAAGTTGGCATGCACAAATTGTCAAGTTCCCGATAAGACGATGTGGTCGCTCAGCGACAAAGCCTTTTTCTTGTAATTAAATAAAAAAAATTGTCAAGGCCGGTTGTGCTCTAATATTGAATCACAAACAACGGAGGATTCGTTTCGTTCCGACAAAGTATCATGCGATACATCGCTATTGACGCAATTTAATAACTTTTTGAACATTTCATTTCATTTTGTAAACAATTTTTATAACTTTTTGAACCGTTATATCTCAGAAACGGTGGCTTGTAAGAAAAAAGTGTTGATACATTTTGATAGATAATTTCATGATCTACAATTTTGTCCTAGGTATTTTTATGATAAAACTTACCATTTTGCTGAAAATCGCGAAAAACTAAATTTTTTGACATTTAACCTTGAATAAAACTTTTTCCTTAACGTGGAATGATGGGGATCTTTTAGACATTGTTTATAATTATGATTTGAACAATTTCACAGAAATCCAGCTTGTTGGGACTTTATGTAACTTGAAATGTTTAAATTGACTGGGCTATTTACCGAGTATCCAATATGTAAACAAAAAATAATGTACCTTTCTAATAAATATATTATTTATTGTAAACATTAAATATGTACCTTTCTAATAAATACAGGGCGTCCCAAAGTTATGGGCCATGGAGGGGAAGTACCTTAAATATCGTAGATAGTGAATTTTGCTCAAACAAGACTTCATTTTATTTTTAAAAGTTAGTAATTCTGCATTCATTGATTTTCTAAAAATTACTTGCTTTGTCTGGGAATCGAACCGACTTACATGTAGAAAAAAAATACTCGATTTTTATGATACCAATCGAAAGAAAAGCTAAAAAATAATAACTCTGCTTAAGTAACATAGTATTTTAAAAGAAAGGAACAACGTGAAATTAATTATTTTAATCAAATAAAAAACATATAACATTATTTGTTGTAAATTAATTAATTAAATTACTTACTTTTTAAAATAAAATGAAGTCTTCTTTGAGCAAAATTCACTATCAACGATATATATGGTACTTCCCCTTCATGGCCCATAATTTTGGGACGCCCTGTATATAAAATAACACCCCTATTCACGTTCCCACTGCTGGGATAGGGACTTCTCTCTTGACGAGATAGATTAGGCCTTAATTCACCACGCTGGCCAAGTGCGGGTTGGTTTTTTTTAATATATAAATGAAATATTTTCAATAAGTTCGTAATAAAATAAAAATAAATATAAAGTTCGAAACTACAAAAATAATACCTAAACATAATGATAATAACATGGTATACAAATATACCTACCATCTAACAAAACAAGCAACTTAAATATATATAGGTAATATAATTTATTTGTTTTGTTATAATTAGAATTTGTATTTAGTCCGTTCAATTTAGACTTTCGAACTTACATTAACAAGTATAACGAAATATCAACATACACAGTTACGTAAAAACAAATAATTTATTTGGATAAGAGTAACAAACAATTTGCAGATTACTTTTCATTGTTGAAAACTAAATATTTTGGTAAAAATAGCCTTGATTTGCTATGCTTGTACAACAATGTTAGTCCCAACATTCGACAAAAAAAACATTTAATTACAAACCTACACACCAAATTTCAGAAGAATCGGTTTAATAATGAGCCCATAAGATGAGATGAATGAGGACATTTAACTTCAATAAGACTATTTTCAGTTTTATTCTTATATAGATAATTATTAATCATGAATGTTTTAATTTAAAATTATGTACTTAATTGATTTCAAATAATCAATCAGATTTAAAATATATATTGATATTATTAAGATAAAACATAATTGATTCATATATTGAAATAAAAATATCCGCCATTTTGAATTTAGGAAAATATATTAAACACCTATCAATTAAATAAAAACATTAATATAATAATTATTTCAGAATGAAACTGAAAAAAATCCACTCAATAAAATGGAATTTATTCGATGCCATTTTCTACAGATCTAAAATAATTATTAGTATATTTGTATGTTTTAGATCGACGAAGTATCAAGATCATTTAGTATTTTTCATAGAATTCGCGTGACGCGCCGGTCACGTGGTGCATAAAATATCCAATTTCGCAAAACTTCAAAAATTTAACAGGGCTCTTAAATGGGCTTTAAAAATAAAATGAAGTTAAATATCTATATATGCAACTTTAACAAACAAAAACAAACCATTTACAGTAATTACATTTGTAAAAATCCTAACAACTCTAATCTGTCACCAGAAGGTAAATTGCCAAGAATGCTGGCGGCTTTGCCACGTTAAATGGCAATGCCAATTCGTTTTGCAAAATAGAACCCTTCATTCATAATTATCATCTGTGACCTAATATAAATTGCGTTTGCCCTAGGACCCTAAAAACCTATAATTATGATTATAAACTTGATTGAAATAAAATAACGTAACTAAGACTTAATCTGCCAGAGAATATTGATGATTTTTTGCTATAATCTGTACAGTGTAGTATTTCGTTATATTAAATAATCAAAGTGAACTCGAATAAGACGGCAAGCATTAAATATAATTTCAATTTGAAGCAGAGAACGGGTGAAGAAGCAAGGAACCGGGGCAGTTTAACGTTTTACGTAAATGTAAAGCAGTATCGCAACTTACATTACAATATTACAATAAAATAATAGAGGTCTATGTTTACATAATTACTCACGAGGTGTTTCTTAATAATTATATATTTTTTAATATCAACTTATTTAGCAAAACATTGTAACAATTTTTCGACAAATACGCATATCGGTAGGTAATAAGTACTTTCTTTATAATCATTTGTTAGAAACCAACTGTAAAAAACGAAATTGCAAAACTGTTAGGTACTAAACTTCTCTATAAAATATTCCAAGAAAATATTCTAGAACAAACTTTATTTCTTACTGCTCACAGATACAACGACACCAACGCCTTAGAAACTTTCTGTTTACATTTTGTTAACGGAATGAGAATTTAAAGCGAAATTCTTTAGCTTCAAATGTGCGTTTAAATTCGAATTGGGAGACGAGTTCTACCGTGAAATCGCATTGTCGGTTCTGAAAACTTAGCAGACGGTATGTCATGGGTGGAGCATTGTAAACTTCTAAAGAGACAAGACGCTACCTAAACAGTTTTCGGGACTATGAGTAATATATATTTTTTATATTTAAATAAATCAATTGCTTGCTGTTTGTTAGTCTAGCTAAAGTTCGAGAAGAGCGGTTTTTATTTTACCATTTAGTCATTAGGTCATACTAAAACCAGTTTAGTTTTTTAATGTTCGTTGTAGTCTAGGAAAGATTTAAATTTAAAGCGGGCGAAGCCACGGGCAAGTCAACTAGTTGGTTATAAGAATATAATTAAAAATGAAAATAGTTTAACAACCAATTAAACTGATTAACATTGTAATAAAATGAATTTGGCTAATTTCATGAAAAATGTGTTGTTCACAATGTTTATAGTGTACATTTTTATCTCAATCTTTACCTTTTCGGACGAAAACGTGAAGAAATTCACACTCCAAGAGCTAAATCTTCTATCTCCATACATAATTCAACAGTTAAAAGGATTTATTTGGCACGGAAAAAGTTACGGATAGTGCAATTACTTAAACGAATTAATTACTTGTTTGCTAGAATCCCAACATAAGCATACTTTTTGCTTAATGAAGCGAAGCGAAGCACTTCTATGAAATAGGGTTGGCAGACTATCAAGATCTTTATTTTCTTTGAGTATCTTAGTCGGATAGCATTATTTTTAATATAAAAAGAGGCAATGAAAATACAGAAGAATAGTTTAGGTAAAGGTTATTTTATTTTACTGTTATTATGTATACAATAAAAATATCCACCTGTGTAGGTACCTAATACCTACATTATATTAAGTACTTATATCAGAAATCTAGCACCCGTAACACAAGCTTCGGGCTAGATGTTGCTGAGTTAATTTTCCAATAAATGTTTAACTGGTTATTATTATAGTCTAAGATTTATATTATTTATAGTTGCTAAATAAAATTCTTCAATTTCACGATAACGCAACCCTAATTCAAAAGGATAAATGTGACTTAGAGCAGTTTTACCAACTGTTCTTGTTAAAAACTAAGGTGCAATGTGCAATATAAGATTCCATTGGCCCTACGCAAATTATAATTCTGGGGACTTGGTGTTAATAATGTTAATTTAAAATACCTAACTTATTGCTACTAAATCATAGATATCATCATGTATTCATGCACCAGAGTCGTCTTCTCGTTTTAATTACCATACCATAAAGAACCATAACACCCCTATTCACGTTCCCACTGCTGGGACACAGGGAAAATTAATTAATTAATTAATTAATTAATTTCGTTTTAATTAATAAATAAATTTCATAATAAAATTAAAACTTTCAATTACTTTTCACAAAAACGTGTCATATAAATATTATTACTAACCTTACCTCATTTAGATACTTATTATAAAAATCGCTAAAAATAATATTCCAAAAACTGACCGCCCAAACCAGATTACACAAATTCCAGCATCAATTTCTGAAAGATAAATGAAAATCCCAAAGACAAATTGCTTCAAAAATTAATTCATCCCGTCCGAAATGAAAGCCAGATAAGATAAATAAATCATTTCCATCAGAATATGAGACCGCCGTAATTAGACACTAGGTAGTCTAATGAATGCCACAGTGAAATGAGCGTGGGGTGTGCCGTAGGACAAGTGCAAACCGCCGTGAAATTAACAAAGCGAGGGACGCAAACGTTTAACGGTTGGTGACAGCCGCGGGCGACGCTTCTAAACAAAGAGCAATGTAAACTGGACCGCAAGTCCACATGAGAAGACAGAATACTCCCTAACGATACTGCGTGTAAGTTAACAGATGAAGCTAGAGGAGTTTCATACTAGATTCTTGATGTGAAGTGGAGCTGTGTGGCTTCTGATGATATCTACTTCGTGAAGAAAGTAACTAGTATTTGTGCTTAGATGGGTCCAGGAGCGTGCCGCCGAGAATATCTAGGGAAATGTGTTTTATCGCAGAAAGACATACACTCAAATATAAATTATATTATTTGTAAATGTACCGTTTGTAATTTTTTTATATATTTAAGAAAAACTTACAAGAAACACAAACAAAAAATACACTAATCACTAAAGGCCAATTACATAATATGTATTTGTATGTAGTCATAAAAAATGAATAAATAATAAATTTAATAAATTTTATTCTATACCTTAGATTTAAGAAGGATTATATGAGTCAATCACTATAAAAAATAGTGTTTCCGCCATATCCTTTGACTTGTAAAGTCTGAAAATATAACTAGGAGCACACCTGACGGCACTTGGTCCCGCTGTGAATAACGCTTTGAGTAAATGAATATTGTCACCAACTCTAACTCAACTTACTGTTTCTGCATTTCAACTGTACCCTAATCACTTTTGAAATACGAGTAATATTCCCATTTATTAAAACAATGTTTTAAAAGCGCTTCGTTTGAAATTTTCAGATATTACAAAAACACAGTCACACCAACTTTACAAAATCTGGCTTTAAGTTTGTTTCGTTTAGCTTTTTTCGTAGCTTCACATAAAGCTTTATCTGGTTTTGTAAATAACTTTCCAAAACTGAATCACAGGCACATTACAGTTTATTATTTATAAGCCATCAAATGTCCAGTGCTGGAGATAGGCCTTTCTTAATTTCTAGTTAATTAGTTCAACACCGTCTTGTATCCACCGTGAAACAGAAGCATTGACTTAATCATCCGTTTTGTTGTTAAATGACCATTGTATTTCCCAATATGCTTGATTATGAATCTATCCGCAGGAAAAAGTATCCTAAACTAAGAAACCCAGGCTAAACAGCAGGGCGGAAAGCTATTGTGTAATAAGAAAATTGTTATCCATCACATTGACTTAATAACATTTCAGACACCCACAATGCAGAACACAATAGGTATAAAGTACACTTGGTGTGATGATGACGATAAAATTACACGGGTGAACGAGAGCCCGGACCCACGTCGTAAATACATCACGAGGGCACATCGCATATAATGCACGCTGCAGTGATATTACCTCAGCTGTTGTTATATAGCGCGATCTACCTCATTGATCGTCGATTTTGCTATATTTTGTTGGACACAGGCTTCCCTTAATCGATATTTTGGTTCAAATCACACAGTCGTAAGTGTGTTACACTTATTTGCGTAGGTTGTAAATTTATGCATGAATGTAGATTTACAAATCAATTTTATGACTGTGTTGAGTGTTAAAAATGTTGAGGAACCTGGATATAGAGACTTAAGTCAGAAAACAATAATTTAAGCTCTGATTCCGATAATAATATATAAATACTTACTAAAAGAGAAGTATTTTTATAATGTGGTATTCACAATAAAGTCTTAGAATACGCTCGGAAGCAAAACACTTTGTATTCATCTACAAACTCAACAATTTTCAAATGGCAATATCTGTAATAAATTCGACGCTTCATCTCGATCTAAATGTGCGCGATTGCCCATAATGGTACAATAGGGCCATATTGAATAGGGACCAAGTTGGCACCTGCTTTGCCAATAATACCGCCTAGCAGTCTAGCAGTGTTAAGTACACTCAGGTAGAAGAATAAAATAAATGCTAATGATTGTTTTTCCGTTGAAAATGCAGTAAAAAATATCGTGACTTTTACTCCCTCCGAGTCGATATTACCATACAATGCGTAATAAACAAAAACTTCAAGTAAAGTGTTTTTTTATTTTGCTATATTCTGTCTGAATTTGGCAAAAGAGTAAAAAAGTACTAACACTTTACCTAAAAGAATCCTGTTCTAATCTTTCTATAGTTATAAATGTCCCATTTGAAGTCACCTAATTTACAGTATTTCATTTCCTTTATACCGAAAGTTTGTCTTAATTATGTAAGAAACCACACTTTAATATTTTTTTATGTATGTATTCCAGGTATGTAGTTTCAAATCAACATTTGACAAAAAATAATTTGTTTACAAAACTGCGACCAATAATTCTGGCACAATAACTAAGAAAATGGGTGACAGTACATACAATATATATGACGAAACGATGCACATAAACACTATAAAATAAAATATAAACACATAAAACCTCCCCTTCGTACCTATTGCATAAAAAGTTCCTTTATCAGTTTCATGAATAGATAAACAAGTTTACGAGCACGACTGTACCTTTTCATATGAAATGGGCTATTCTGCAGTCCTATAGTATCCTTGCGCTTTATCCTGTCACTAGCTTACATATTTACTCAAGTTTAGTGCTAAGAGCTTAGAATTAAGTCAATCCTTTTATTGGTCTTTAGGATTTTGAAATTGGTCTTTAACTTGTGACTTAATTACGTCTCAATATAACAGCATAAAAAAAGTATTTTTATTAGAAGCTTAACAGTGAAGGCAAATACAGTGAGGCTATTCGGGATTTTTTGCGTTATATATTAAATTTATGTTAGTTTTTTTTTAACAAACGTCACTGCATAAAATAGTAATAAAAGTACATTGTAATGTTTGAAACCAATAAACGAACAGACCAACTTACAGATTGATTGACAGTAACAGATTTTTATAAATAGTTCAAGTTGCACCATTTAAATAGAAAATCAAAGCAAACATTTAACAGAAAAGCAAACATTCGATCAAGAATAATCTCTTTAATCATTGTCACAAATCCATTGTAATAATTCACCCTAATAAACCATCACCCGAGGCTAATTGGTTTTCTGAAAATGACATATCTCTGGATATTTATAAAGAAAATTATGTTTGAGCATCCCTCAGGGCACAATGCTAGGTCCTATAGTTTATATTTCGAGAGCTGGGATAAATGTTGTGAAGGTATTTGAGGCAAATAGAATAATGTGTACCAAAGCTGTCTTAAAAAAAGACAATAAAAGACTGCGGACTTGGCTGCTGAATACTGGAAAAAAAATGTTTGGATCGCCAGGCACTTCAGAAACTGTATTTGAGGTGGCTTCAAATGTTGTAAGAGTCCTACATAATATCTAAAATAAGATTCTTTAATTAACTGATTAAATATTTATAGAAGAAAAATCAAGAGGTGTGCGGGGGGGTTTGAAACCACGATCTTCAGAATGAAAGTCGAGTGTGCTACCACTAAGCCAACACGCCTCAAACTCTCCAAAATGATACCATCTCTTGGACTATTAGATCGGCTCCCGTTCAACTGGTTTCTGTTGGTTAGCCTTGTCAAAATGTAATCTACCCTTAGACACTTGCAAATGAGCACGCATCGTTGTACTCTCTAGATACGAGTACTAAAGCATTAAGTATTAACTAAAGTAGTTCTTAGACTTCTATAAATAAGATCCAGTTTACTCGTTAGTGAAGATGCAGTAAATTGCAATATCGCAAGAACTCGTTTTGTAGTAGCTAGACAGAATAAAGGGATGTTAATTGGCGTTTCTTACTTTCTGTAATTGAGTCGCAGCGTACTTGGACAATGGTAGGATAGGACGGCTGACTGCTAAAATGGTACCTACTCTTTATTATAATAAGTCTATCGCTTTTGTACGACTTGGTAAAAATAGCACCGAGGTACTTTGGGGTAAGTAGTTTTTTAGAGCAAACGTGTTTAGAAATAATTACTTTACGTAATTAGTTCCTACTTTCCTCAAAATAAATAAATAAATATTACTGGACAATTTTACACAGCGAATCTAGCCCCGTGGTAAGCTCGCTTGTGTTACGGGTGCTAGATTTCTGATATACTTAATATAATATATGTACATACATAGATAGATATAAAAATATGATTCTGATTCTGAACAAATTTCATAATTTACATACAGACCACCCACTAGGAGTTTCCTACTTAGTTTTTAATTTTGAATAGTCTTATGAATAAACCTTTACTTTACACTACAAGGTCATGATGTAATTAGTGACACGGCGCTTAGTAGCAATTTGAATAAGTGCCTGAAATGTACAGCGGAATTTAATAAACGTTGAAGATCTTGTATATTTATTTGATCTAGACTTGCAATTTATCTGAAATAAATATTTTGAAAAATGAATTTTAACAAAGACCAATATATTTATTGAATCTTACTGAAGTATTTTTCATAAATAACTCATAAATAGGTCCTTACAGTCTAAATAATTTCTTTGTCAAAATTTATAATTAAAATTAGATAAAGGTTTGTGTTTGTGAAATCCTGATATTTTAACCTTCAACTTCAAGAAACACAAGGTACTTGAGATTCTTCCAGCCATTTAGCTCCCGACCAAAGTTTCAATAGAATTCAAACTATTTCTGCAAGCACAAGCCAACAAACGCTTTGTCAGCAAACATGCAAAGCACCACAGGTATCCAACCTCGAATGCCTGAGTTCAACAAACGCAAAACAAAATATAAACCGCAAAGCGTTCTTGTGGCAGCTTTGAATCGTTTTCAATCTTCGTTATGAGAGATAGCTAGCAACCACTGGCCGACAGAGCAATATCGCTGAAAGCTTGTATTAACTGCATGGTACACATAACCCGCCGGGGAATGGGGGCTTATCAAGGATTATCAACATATCACATCACTGTAATATTGTACATGTGGATAAACTTGGTGTGCGCTGGTAATAGACGGGCCTTTGTGGAAGTTTCTGAGGGAAGTTGCTGATATCTTAAAGCTCTACTTATGCAAGGAATATATTCATGCAATGGGATGGATTTGATCCTGGCAAATTTAAAAGGATTGTTACATTATGTTCGCTTCGGAAATGATTGTGCAAGACTATCTTTTAAGTCTGTACAAGATAAATTTATCTCATACAATGTTTACCCCTATATCTTTCCATATGTTATGAATGAATACAAGAAATATATTAGTAGAAGATATAACTATTGGTAATTAATGTTACAGTTAGTATCCTTACATCTAATATTCCATTTTACACAACCCAATATTGTGCTTTAGGTTTACAAAACAACGCAATAAAAACAATATTTATTTTTTACCCATTAAATAAAATGAAGTTAACCATACGCTTTTACAAAAATATTCTGTTATTTTGTTTAAAACACTCATTCGCACAAAGCCTGCCAGCCAACAGCAAACAAATTCTGAAAGTTTATTTAGGGGTGAGATATTAAATGTTATTAAATTCGGCTTTGAACTTACAAAACAAAAAGCGCTTCAGAAAATATCCACTCAGAGAACTTTCAAAACAATTTCTCGTTAAAAAAAGTATTAAAAATTGTTGCCAACGTTTATTCCTCACACCGAGGTGAAAGTTTTAAGACGCGTTTTCTCGTTACAGAAAGGGTGCGGGGGTGAAATTGAGGGGTGTAGGTAAGTGGGCGACATCAAAGTGAATTAGCGAATGTTGTCTAGGGGCGTCCGTTTGTAAGCCGCTTTGAAGTTACTACCTGCAGGCGACTGGCGAAATGTACTAAACCGTACGGCATTTTATTTTGCAAGCCCTCAGGCGATCCCGCTAAGGACCTAATATAATACTTAAGTAACTAATTTAAATTAGAAACACGCATGAGGGATTTCTATCTACGAGGCTTATTCTACTTTTCATGAGATTCGCCCTAGGGATATTTATAGATATGAGTACTTAGGGAGAATAAGAGGTTTATTATTATAATTAGAATTATGAGGTTCTTAAATACTTTAGGTGCATTTATTCTTTCATAAAATTATATTCAAACATTTAGGTATTTATTATATTTATCATTACATTATATAACGTGAGGCATACGTAAAGAGTCATTTAAGTTGAGGAACCCGACACCTTTGTGAATATGATGGCGATTCTTTCCCTTTACATAACATATGCATATTTTAGCAGAAATGTTTGTATACAACTTTCCCACAAAAGTTACGACACAGAATGACCCAAATACCCTCAGAAGGTAAGCACTTATTCCCTATCTAACGGCAACGACCTTACAAAGGCAGCGAGAATAGATCTCTCATCTTATAATAGAGCTCCTAAAAGGGTTCCTTGCTTACCAAAAAATGTTTTCGCCATTTTTCTACGAGACCTTTTTGTCAGGAGGTGGCACATTAAGCCAACCCGACTTTCCACGATAACGCTGAGATAGTGACGCTCGCTCTAAATGCAAATCTGACCAACCTAAGTCGGAACGGAAGCGACCCTAAGACCGTTAAATTCAAATGCCAAAGGTGTTTCACTTAAAACCTCTTACATATTTTAAGATCTTGGAAAACATATAGGGTGTATCGACCTGAGGACCAATTCCTTGAAAACTCCTCAGTATTTGAAGCATGCAAGTATGATATCTCAGATATTTTGTTATCGCGTAACAAAACTACAAAATAAAAACAGGACCAAATGTTTCTAGGTTCGAGGAAATGTTTCCAAAACTGTTACAAAAAACCACATGAAACCCACATGAAACAATTCTACATTTTATACAAATAGCGTTCTTGGTATCTCTTACTCTGCCAAATGCTATTAAGTTAATTTTTTGTCGAACAATAAAAGTTACTTTTGTCGAATCTTGGCCAGAGTATTGGTAAATAGGATATTCCTTGGGCTACGTAAGTGGGGCGAAATAAAAATAACATAAGTTAAAAAATCTTCTGCATAGAATATTGCACTGATGTTACAAGGACACGACGACACAGTTTAAAATGCGTCGACTATATAGTATTACCTAATAGTTATTTAATTAGGTTAAAAATGTTACTTTTGTCCTGTGGTTTATACAAATAATCACCAAATACTGTCCCATTACAAGGCGGGCAAAACCAGATCAAAAGCTAGTGATTATAACTCTTCCTAAAAACAAGCGTGTAAAAGTTAGGTAACTTATTTTTAGTTTGTTTGTTACAACTTGGCTTCATGGCGTATAAAACTTCATTGTAAAAAGTAGTAAAAATACACTACAAAGTAAGATTGCTACAGGCGTACAATAACTATGGACAGATTGCTGACCTGTCGTCATTAAACTTCTGTCCAATAACCGAAACTTCTTCGTAACTAGGTTCGTTGTTCTTAGAAACCTGTCCGTTTATTCTGCTCAAATTGAAATAAAACATTGTCGTGTAAGCACAAGTTATTGGCAACTTTAATATCTGCTGCCTTAGCCGTTTGTATTACTTAGATCTTTTAAACACAAAATAATTAATCAAAGATCATGCGAGATGTAAGTTTATCGCCGCAAAACGGTCCTTACTCCAACAATCTCGTCAATTTTTTGAATCTCGTTTATTACGAATCAAAAATAGATGCCTGTTTAACGATTTACTCCCTAATAAAATGCAATAGGCCTTGGGGAATTTGACATAATTGCCACGCTTATAGGCCGGGATCCGTAGTACATGGAAATCAAGTGATTACTAACAAGCTAATTTTTGGTGAGTAGCTTCGTTTCGATGAGACGACTAAAAATATCCTATACCCAAATCTCGATTGTGGTAGCTAACAGAGATATCAAGGATTAAAAAAATCAAGGATGTAAAACCGGGATAACGGACCACGAAATTTGTCGGACAATATGTCCGTTAGATTTTATATATATTAATTAAGTATACAACAAAAAATCAGCTGGTTAGTAATCATAGTAATCATTTAAATTGACCTCGTTTTCGATACATTTTCGAAATGGCGGACTCTTTGATCAAACCATAGGTTTTGTAGGACAAACATGTTTTTATATAATTTAGATAATTATCTTGAGATATAACATATTGTCCTACAAATTTCGTGGTCCGTTATCCCAGTTTTACATCCTTGATTTTTTTAATCCTTGATATCTCTGTTAGCTACCACAATCGAGAGTTGGGTATAGGATATCTTTGGACGTCTCATCGAAACGAAGCTACTCACCAAAAATTAGCTTGTTAGTAATCACTTGATTTCCATGTACTACGGATCCCTGACTATTACCAAACGGACTAATCATCGTTGAATTTTAATTATTAATAAAAATACTATGATGCTTGTACATAGTGTTGATATGTACTTCTATGTGAAATCATTGCATAACGACCTAGTTATCATTTTTATCAAGAGACCACCATAAATTGTTCACTTCTTAAAATACAATTAAAGAAAAACAAACAAACAAACGCAACATAATCATAAAATATCATTATTAAATGTAAATTAATTCGCTAATGATCACAACCAAAGTCATTACCGTTTAAAATAATTACCATATAAATCATCAGTTGATCCCGTAACCATTAAATCGGATAATCGCGCGTATGTAGATACTGCGGTAAAAAGTCGAATACCTATTTGCATTTAAGTTAACGAGTGAAACTGGGTAAATAAATCGACAAATTAAAAGGGATTTAATTGAAGAGTTCGATAATTAAACATAAATGTTTAAAATGAATTAATGAACTCTTGGAAACGGTGCTACTGAAAGGAGCTGAAGCAGTGAGCGAACATTCCTAATTAATGTGAACATTGGAACAAGACCGTTTTGCTATTGTAAGTGTTCAAAAGCCAGCCAATTTTCTACTCGTTAACTTTAATCTATTGTTCAGTTAGATTGATCTTTTTGTATTCCAATTTCGTATTGTTTATTTTCGTAGTTCCGATTCCGCCGAACTGTGAATGGGGGTTTCCGGGATTTTCCAGTTTTGAATGTGACTTTAATATTTGATCCATTTGTAGGTTTAAAGAGCAACACACACTGAGATCTGTATCGGACATGGCGAAGAGTTGGTTTGTTTGTGTTTAACAGAAGATTTTGAAATACACTACATATTAATGTTTTCGAATTCTTGTTGATCTAAGATTTAAGTCAGTGCTGGGTTAAAAGTTTTTTACTTAACTCTAATTTAACAACAAACAAAACTGATAAAAATTATAAGCGTGTTACGGAACCCTAATAGACCAACAACGCTGACGCAGCCTTCGACAGTAGCCTCATTGGAAATTGCCGCGAGCCCCGTCAGCACAACGTGACCACCGCGGATGACGCAAATACATCGCGGACATCACCTCATTAATTTTAAATCCATGCATTCTTGTTTCTCACATCGAGCAAGACTCATTTACTGTAATTAATTATAAATTAAATTTAATTAGAAATAAAAAATATCTTTTTTTAAAAGCCACACCGAAGCGCAGCCCACATAATTGGCGCAGGCGGTAGGATAAATTTCTAAATCTTTTTAGAAACGAACCAGAAAATATCATTATTAGAGTTGCGTTTCGGTTGAATCCGAAAATAGATTCAGTGCAGTGGTACCAGAAGCATGTAAGTTTTTGAATCTTTCAAATCCTTTCATATCCTTACCTTTAATCCTAATTTACCTAATTTTACGTGATTTTTATTTTGTGTACTTTTACTTTTAATTTTTGTGTGTTTTATGTGTTTTATGTGTTAATTTTAATTTTCCAAGATTTTCCATCCAAGGAACTCCCGGATTGCTAGATTAGGTGTTAGAAATAGGCTTAGTAGTTTAGATCAAAATAGGAATTTAGATAATTTAGATTTAGATATTTTATTTAGAGATACAGATAGCACGGAAATGGAAGCCGCTATCGATAATATATATAAGTCCTTAAGACTGGTGCCGGAGTTTGATGGCAACCCGCACATACTAACTAGATTCATAGATCTTTGTGACCAACTTGTGTTGAGATATTTTAAAGCTGAGCCGGGTTATGATCTAACCAATCAAGCCCTTATTAACGGCATTTTAAATAAAGTGTCGGGCTCCGCAGCCAGGCTTATAAATGCTAACGGCATTCCAAATAATTGGCAGGGCATTCGCAATGCGTTAATAAATAATTTCGCAGACCATCGCGACGAAACCGCGCTTTACAGTGACCTCTCCTTAGAGACCCAAGGGTCCGGTAGCCCACAAGAATTTTACGAAAAATGTCAAAATTTGTTTAGCACTATTATGACATACGTTTCGCTTCACGAAACTGTACCGAGTACTATAGAGGCAAAGCGTTCTTTGTACCAAAAATTAGCCCTTCAGGCATATCTAAGAGGCCTTAAAGACCCCCTAGGTTCCAGGATTCGTTGTATGCGACCCGAATCGATGGAACAGGCTCTTTTGTTCGTACAGGAAGAATTAAATACACTTTATATGCAGGAACGTAGTGGTGGTACACCTTGTAGAAAGGATTGGCAAAGTAATGTCCCTAAGACACCCCAATTTAATTTACCATTGAATAATTTTGTTCCGAGATTAACTGATGGACCTCAAAAATCTAATTTTAATATGCCCGGTCCATCAAGGCCAAATCCACCTCCTCAAGGTTGGAGACCTAATCCTATGTATCAATTTAGACCTCCTCAAGGTCCCTCTCGAACTCAACAAATGTTCCGCGCACCGCCGCCGAACTATAACCCGCAGAATGCGTTTAGAATGCCTCAGGCCCAGCAACAGCATAAATTCGGCAACCCTCAACGTCCGACACCTATGAGTGGAGTAAGCCATTTTGTCGAAAAACGACTACCCCTAACTGGACACGATTGGCGTAAGCACGGAAATCCGCCCCCGTCTAACTATTTTAAGACCCGAGAACTTAATTTTAACGAGTTAGATTCGCCAGATTACGATAATAGTTACTATTGGGATTACTATAACGCGTCGGATTGCGCGAGTGACTACTATCAGGATTATAATCCTTACGAACAGGATTATTACTATGCGGATCAGTATCCTTATTCCGAGCCAGCTCGCTCTGGTCCCGTTGTAGAGGAAATCAATGCGAATAGTGAAAATGAAAATTTTCAGCAGGAGTCCAAGTCAGAAAAGCTAAAATAGAAGTCAACTTACACATACAAAGGCAATTAGGGTACATTCAAATTTCTAATCCACCCTTGAAATTTTTAATCGACACGGGAGCTAATCAATCTTTTATAAGTCCCGATGCCGTGGAACGATATTACAAACACATTCCTTTGAAATATGATCCATTCGAAGTTACCAATGTGCATGCTACAACTACTAACAACTATTCTGTGACATTGCCTTGTTTCCCGGAATTTAATGACCGATGTGAATTGACCTTGTACGTTTATAAGTTTCATAACTTTTTCGACGGACTTATTGGATTTGACTTATTAGATTTATGGGAGTCTAACATCGATTTTAAAAATAGGTTACTTATTACCCGTAATACACAGATACCGATACAGATGTACGATTCTAGGAACGTTAATTTGTATGAGGAAATTATCCCAGCAAAATCTTCAAAAATTGTGAGACTACCTATTAATTCTAAAGATGGTGAAGTTTTAATAGAAAATCAAATAATTTGTAACTGTCTTATTACTGATTGTGCGACCTTAGTGAAGAATAACCGCGCGTGGGTAGAAGTTACTAACCCCTCTAATAACGACGTTATATTTTCTATGGACAGGCCCGTTGAAGTAGAAATTTTCAATTTTGAATTAGATCGTACTGAAATTTTATCAGACCGCGCTAAAGAAGTTGTATCACGTCTCCGAACTGATCACCTTAACCCGGAAGAATTAGCCAACTTGCAACGTGTATGTGCTAATTACGCGGATGTGTTTTATCTGGAGGGTGAACCACTAACATTTACCAATCAGATAAAACATAAGATTAGGACAACGGATGAAATTCCAGTACATACTAAAAGCTATAGGTATCCTTTTGTTCACCGACAAGAAGTTAGAGACCAGATTAATAAGATGCTCGAACAGAACATTATAAGACCTTCAGAATCCGCTTGGAGTTCTCCAATCTGGATCGTACCTAAAAAAGCAGATGCTTCAGGCAAGGTCAAATGGCGTCTTGTGGTAGACTTTAGGAAAGTTAATGAGAAAACGATTGATGACAAATATCCCATACCTAATATAACTGATGTTTTAGATAAACTAGGCAGATGTCAGTATTTTACGACACTAGACTTAGCGAGTGGGTTCTACCAAGTGGAAATGGATCCAAATGACATCCATAAAACAGGGTTCAATGTTGAAAACGGTAAATATGAGTACCTTCGTATGCCCATGGGATTGAAGTCAGCGCCCTCGACCTTCCAAAGGGTCATGGACAACGTCCTACGTGGTCTCCAAAATGAAATATGTTTAGTTTATCTCGATGACATCATTGTTTTCAGTACTTCCCTTCAGGAACATATAGTAAATTTAGAGAAAGTATTTAATCGCTTAAGAGAATCAAATTTCAAAATCCAAATGGATAAATCCGAATTTTTAAAATTAGAAACTGAATTTTTAGGCCATGTTATTTGTAGAGATGGTGTTAAACCTAATCCTAATAAAATTAAAGCTATTCAAAATTACCCCATTCCTAAAACCCCAACAGAAATCAAACGTTTTCTAGGACTTTTAGGATATTATAGAAAATTCATTCCAGATTTTGCACGCATAACTAAACCATTAACACAATGCTTAAAAAAGGGTTCTAAAATTAAATTAGATCAAAATTATACTAACTGTTTCGAACATTGTAAAACTCTTTTAACTAATGACCCAATCTTACAGTACCCAGATTTTAATCGTGAGTTTATTCTAACAACTGACGCTTCTCAGGTAGCAATCGGTGCCGTTTTGTCTCAAGGCACACGGAACTCTAACAAACCGATAGCATATGCGTCACGTACTCTTAATTCTAGCGAACTAAATTATAGTACCATCGAAAAGGAGCTTTTAGCGATCGTTTGGGCAACTAAATACTTTAGACCGTATTTATATGGTAGGAAGTTTTTAATTCTGACGGACCATAGGCCCTTACAATGGGTAGTTAATCTCAAAGACCCTAGTTCACGTCTTACTAGATGGCGTTTAAAGCTCAGCGAGTACGATTATAAAGTAGAACATATCCCCGGTAAGATAAATTTAAACGCGGACGCGTTATCGCGCATCGAGGTTAATAACGAAGAACTTTTGTCGATCGTTGTGAATCCTTCTGAAACCAACCCCGCGTTAGATGAGTCTAGAACTATAACAGCTACAGAACCAGGCGATAACTCTAGGACTGCCACCGTCCATACGGATGCCGAAAATCCCATTTTAGAAATACCTATTTCAGATGACCCCCTAAATAGGTTCACGAAGCAGATAGTTTTGAACATCGTAGGCGACATTAAGGGTAAACCTCAAATAACAAAACCCTTCGACACTCACACACGAATATCAGTGCAGATATCTGAGTCGAATATCGAGGATGACGTAATTAACGCTATAAAAGAATATGTACACCCTAAAATTAAAACAGGATTATTTATTAACCCCTATTTAGCTATGTACACTATTATTCCTATAATACAGAAAACATTTAAAAATTCAGCAATGAATCTCACCCTTACTAAATCGGAAATAGAAAACGTTAGAGAATATTTAAGGCAACAGGAAATCATTAATAAGTATCATGATGGTAAAACTAATCATCGCGGTATTAACGAATGTTACTTAGCGTTATCACATCGTTATTACTGGCCTAAGATGCGAGAACAAATCGCTAAGTTCATTAATGAATGCACTATCTGTGGCCAAGCGAAATATGATCGCTCACCGATTAAACAACAGTTCCAGGTAGTACCGCCCGCTAGCAAGCCTTTCGAGCTATGTCACTTAGATTTATTAACAATTCAAGGCGAAAAGTTTTTGACGATTGTCGATGCGTTTTCTAAGTACGCACAAGCTTACTATCTTCGCGACGGAACAGCTGTTAGTGTAGTGCAGGCTTTATTGAATTTTTGTACTCATCATGGTATTCCAATGACTATAGTTACAGATAACGGAACCGAATTTACAAATCAACTCGTTGCGGAATTCGTTAAGATGCATAAAATCCAGCATCACAGAGTAGCACCGCACACGCCTAACGAGAACGGTATAGTCGAGAGATTTCACTCCACGATATTAGAACATCTTCGTATCTTGAAATTAGGTCAAAAATCGGAATCTGTTATTAACTTAATGTCTTATGCCCTTCTGGCTTATAACAGTAGTATTCACAGTTTTACAAAGTGTAAACCTTTAGACGTTATTACAGGACATTATGATCCTCGCGATCCTTTTGACATAGACTTATCAGCGCACTTATTACAACAATATATGACTAACCATAAAGATAAGATGACTAAGGCCTATAATGCGATTCATGATATGTGTACGACGACCCGTAAGGAACTTACTAACCAACGGAATAAGGAACGGGAACCGGAAGCTGAATACTCTCCCGAGCAGCAGATTTTCGTGAAAAATCCGTTTGCTTCACGACAGAAATTAGCTCCCCGTTTCACTCATGATGTCGTTATGGCAGACCTCCCTATTCATATTTATACTAAGAAGAAAAGAGGTCCAATTGCCAAATCTAGGCTTAAGCGTCTTCCTAAAAGCGCACGCTTGTTTCAGGATCCTCCTGATAATACTACCCCTCCTGGCTCGAGTTCAAACGCAGGAGATAAAACTTGAAAGTCTCGATGATGGACCTGGTATTTTACCCTTTAAACTAGGCCCCGCTAAAATGATATCTCACTACCATTCCTTTCTCCAATACGTCGACCTCACTGATTTACAAAGTAAAATTATTTCAGTTGAAAATCAAATTAATAATGTCAGCCCTCAGCTACATAATAAAACAAACTTCCTTTATGAACCTCATTTGGTCTATCTAAAGAATAAATTAACTAGCTTATTAGAACAATTGCAGACATTTGAAACGAATCGAGTGAAGCGAGGTCTCGTAGATGGTCTGGGATCGATAGTTAAAAGCATTACCGGAAATCTCGATCATACCGATGCTTTATATTATAATCAGGCTATAAAAGTTTTAGAAAAAAATGAGAACAAGTTAGCTTTCGAATTAAATAACCATATTAGTTTATCTAAAAATTGGACTACTCAATATTCAAAAATTCTGGATAATATAGTAGATAATCAGAATAAAATAAATATTTTAATAGGCAAAATTCAAGAAACAGAAGCTTTTAATTATAACGACCTTGTTAACTACGCACATTTTGCACAGACCCTTATGGTATTAACCGATAACGTTGACAGCTTAACTTTAGAATTAAATAAACTCCAGAATATACTAGCTTTTATTAGGACTTCCACGACGCATCATTCGGCGATCAATTTGAGTTGCATTCGTGAAATCATTCACAGATTGCAATCTCTATATAGCAGTCAGCAGGTGTTAGATTTAGATTTTAGAGAGTATTTCGATATAATTAGAATAGGATCTTATTATATAAATAACCAAGTAGTAATAGTTTTTAAATTTCCTATTGTGCTAGCTTTTACTTACGATTTATTTAGATTAGCTATAGTACCGAATAGGAATCACGAGATCCTTACCCCTCCTTATCCATATCTTACCATCCATGAGAAAGATTTCAATTACATAGAGGCTGAATGCCCGAAGTCGAGTAAATGGTACCTCTGCGAAGGAAAACAGAATCTATATAGCCGAACCGCAGATGACTGCATTGAACATCTCATCTCATCGCAGCAGCGTAGCCAAAATTGCACCACTTCTAATGTCATCCTACAGAAGCCAGCGTACGAGCAACTCGACGAGAAGCACTATACCATCAATCTTCCAACTCTCACGAAACTTCATCTCTCATGTGGCCAAGATCTTTACAAATCTTTACAGGGAAGCTTTCTAGCAATCATCCCTCAGAAATGCTATCTAGAAACGGCGGAATTCACATTATCAAACACCAAAAATCGACTTAAAGGACAAGCCCTCAAAATTATCGACGTACCTGAGAATATCTACAGTACATCATCTTCATCACCAGTATTCAAGCTTAACTCTATAAATCTTAATAATCTGCATAAAACTAATCAGAAAATTCTACAACAGACCGCAGTACAATTAGAAACTGACACCGACCACAGCTTATATCATACTACCATTCCATTATATGTTATAGCTGTATGTACTTTTGTTAGCTGCCTCATCTACAGACTCTGCCGCATGAAGACAAAGAAAAATTCAGACGAGGCGTCTGGAGAAACACACGGAATCTACACCCTTCCAGAACCAAGAAGGGTTGACCCAGATCAACCCCCAGCTCAATTTACAACATGTTTTAATAGTCGCTGTTCTTCGAGGGGAGGTGTTACGGAACCCTAATAGACCAACAACGCTGACGCAGCCTTCGACAGTAGCCTCATTGGAAATTGCCGCGAGCCCCGTCAGCACAACGTGACCACCGCGGATGACGCAAATACATCGCGGACATCACCTCATTAATTTTAAATCCATGCATTCTTGTTTCTCACATCGAGCAAGACTCATTTACTGTAATTAATTATAAATTAAATTTAATTAGAAATAAAAAATATCTTTTTTTAAAAGCCACACCGAAGCGCAGCCCACATAATTAGCGACAATTGGGTCACAATAAATAAATAAATAAATATTTCATAACAAGCCTTATTGAATTAACTAACTATTTTCCATACTTATATGACACAAGAAAATAGACGAGCTGTTAGGCCAGTCACCTAGAAAAATGTGACACTGTACTTATCGGTCCCTAAAGGTAAACATAGCGTTGGATCGAGAATGCTATTTTTTAACTAATGCGAAGTTTTGGAAAAGGATCTTAGTACGATTAGTGATGGTTTTAATTAGTTTTTTTATTGTGTTTGGACACAGTCAATTGTATCCTTATTGTATTTTCCTGTATTTTTGGTACAATAAAGTATTTTGTATTGTATTGTCGTATCTGCTTAAGCATTTCAGGTATTATGACTTTTAGTCGGTTTTGAAAAGATTTATATTACCTACTTCTTTTAACTAAATCAAACAAATAAATGCTGTGTGTGAATTTAATAGTCTTAATAGACTTGATGGTTTTTATTCCGGAAAAATAGTCATTTTTATGTGATTTACTAACTATTACATATTCAATAAAGAAGAGTTTTCATTCGTTTTATAGTAGTCATAAAGTCCAATCCAATTCAAATTCAATACCTACAAAACAGATCGTTGTAAGCTCATGAACAAGAGCACGGATATATGAAGTCCGACCCAAGCTGGAACGGGTGAGAAAGTAAATCGCTGTGCGTCAGCTGCCCCGCATTAGTCAGGCGATGCGAGGGAATTTAATAAAAGCAGTTCTTATAGCTTGTCCTCTTCCTATCAGTTTTTCCGGATCCGTGACCGTCACAGTTGTGTTGTAAATCTGCTGTGTTTTGTGAGTGTAATAATCCTAGTATTGCTCATTTATTCATTAGGAGTTTTAAAATATAACTGCAAAAATAAAAACTTTACTCATACTTTGCTAACCTATATCTATAAATTTAATACTTAACTAGGTACCTACCCATTTCCATACTTGGATAAAAAAGACATGCTTTGTATGTTTTTTATTAATAAGATATTATTTAAAATCGATCAACCTCCTCGTCATGGACTCTTAAAAAATCTTATTAATAAACCTCTGTGGTTTTTTAATTGTTATTAAAAAAATCATTTAACCACTAAGCACCGATTACCAATTACCATAGGAGAGTAAGCATTACACTATCAATACCGCATCATCCATATTACGGTCGACCACTATAATTACAAAGTAGATCATAGTATCGCATCATTTTAATGAGTAATTACACTCAGTTTTATCATAGCCCCGAGATGTCGCCCTGAAAGCTCCATTAGTATTCAACATGCAAATTACTAACAGCACTAAAGAGCAATGCACCCTCAGATCTTACTTTCCCAGAAATAATTTCATTAACATCTGCATACTTGTTCTTTGCTTGTTCGCAGCCTGAAGTTTTGGTCTAGACAACGGCCGTTACAAAAGTTGCTTATACTTGTGTCTTTTAAACTGACTTCAAAAAAGGAGGAATTTCTTAACTCGTTACGATCTTTTTTATGTATTTATATTTACCGATTACTCAAATACGCCTGGGCGGATTTAAAGAGTAAATAAAATTAAAAAAAATAAAAGTTTGATAGATCATTAAATATAGTTTCAAGGTGGTCCCATAGTCATCAGGTTACGATCTGATAACGGTATCCTTGAGAAATTGGTGGAATTCTAAAAATTTTATGGAGGCAATTTTGAAATCGGTTTTTAGTACAAAGTTTATCCATAAGTTAGTCACTAATACATACTAACAGCAAGTACTTGCCACAGAATCCTATCTTTATCAGCCACCGAATGCCCAAAGACATTACATTGAAAAAAAAAATTACATTTGCGATTAAATTATGTATTCCGCAAACTATATTTAAGTTACTAACCGTTTATCAAGATAAGTATAAGCCCTGTTGAGATTTTATTGAATTCCATGCGATTGCACTTAGTTACAGTTAAATAGAAGTAGTTGCTTCACTACTAGCAAAATGAAAATTTTGGTCCACTATAGGGCAAAAAAATCACATTGTTTTTATCAAATGATCGAATTATATACAGTCAATTATATTAAAAATAAAAACATCGTGAAACAACAAGCTTCTTAAAATTAAATAAATAAATATTCATAATAGTCTAATCAATTCCAAAAAGGTGACAAGCCAAATGAAAGTAAATAAATAATTCACCAATCCAGGTTAGTGTGGTGGTTATTGCAAATAACTCAAGACCTATAATAGAAGACTTTGGTGTATTGGGAAGAATGTCTCACAAGTTACCTAGATATTTCTAACTTTACCTACAACACAGTTAAATCTAGTCAGATGTTAATTTGTCTTTAGCTTAGGCCTCTTACAACACAAGCCGGACATTAATCTTTATGTACACTTTATCTTCGTGATAACAAACTAAATTATTAAATTCAGATCTGTTTTGGAAGTAAAAGAACTTATCTGTTTAACTAATGCTCGAGTTTATTCAGATTACGCTAATAAATATTAACTGGACTGAAGGGATTGTGTTTCGATTAGTTATGCTGTGTAACTTGTGTTTTCTAAAGTTTACAAGACCAAGTTTGTAGAAATTGATAATGTTTGCGTTGAGCAATGTGTATATTTTATTTTTATTATTTTCGGTTTAACTTTTATCATCGACAATTTGTGATAGTTTATGTGAAAATATATTTACTTTTGAGGAGAATGTATTGTATAGTGATGTTCTTTTGTTTCGGACTTCATTGTCCAAACTACTGAGTCTAGGCCACACTATTAGTTACTCAATAAATTCGAGACCAACGAGTTTTTAGTCCCCTTAAGCACTTCTAGCTTCTATAAAATGTGTAACGTGTAATCATTCCATTAAACAGCGAGATCAAAGGCTTTGCTGGAACCCGTTATCCTTAGGGAATACCAAGGAAAAAAGGTCCAGTAATTTGTCTTAGAGGATTTATGCCGGGATCACTATAGAACAGTTGCCTAACTCACTCGAACAATGATTTTTTTGTAACCTAAGTCGTGAAAGGTGTTAGAGCTTTCTACGATTGGAAAATTTTACGATATCGAGTATCCTAACTCTGTTCGATGTAAATTAATAATATTTACAAAATCATTTTAACCTTAATAACCGAATGGGTCTATTTTATTTTAGTTTAGGGAATTTGTTTAATCACCACACCATTTTTATCCAGTTTTTGTTTTCATATTAATTTTAAAATTACATTTATATTCCTTATTTTATTATATGTAACTTATAGTTACATGACTTGTGATAGAAGAACATTGCTTGTGGTCTAGATCAATCTATTTATTAACATCGTCACGTAATTGCAACTGTATCTGAATCCCGGATATCTGAAGTCGAACGTGTAGATTAACTAGATCTCTCGTCGAAACAGATAATCAAAGACGCCGTCTTAGTTCTCAACACATTCTACTTAGAATACGAGATTTCCCATGAGATGATTCAAATCTCATCAATCGATAGGAACAATCATTGGGTACCTCCTATATTTGGCATAGAGATTATTAATATGGCGTGGTTTGTTTGATAATATTTGGTCAGAATTAATTTGCCGTTCTATGACTTATCTGTTAATTTCCGCCATTTTCCATTATCATTGTTGTTTCTTAATCGTTCTATTGCACACAGACGAGCCAACTAAAATAGAAATAATACTTTGTCAAGAGGCTTGTAGGTAGAATACCTCGCCTCAATCATTATCGTTAAGGTCATGTTATAACATAAGGTACCTTTATCATATTCCCACCGCTGGGACACTTTTACTACTCTCTTATGAGTAATATAATGTTTCAAATTCACATTTAAAATATATTTCTCGTTTAGCCCGTTACCACCACTACCAGTTCCTAAACAAATCATATTTTAATTTAGCTCTGGTATCGATTTCATTGAATAATCGGCGATCAGTCAGCCCCCACTGCGCCCGCGGCGTCTCCCAATCACCTCATTACATTACACGTAGAGATTTACACTCGCGGCGCACGCAAGCAATCTCTTTGAGTTACGGCGTTGTTGCAGTTATATGCGATTAGACGCTCAAATCTAAGCTGATTATTATAAATTAATTTCAATTTTACATTGGAACATAAATTGCATACTTATATTAAAATTTGATTACATAGCCGGTCAAATCCTTTATTTAATTATTTGCCAGTGAAATGCTTGTTTAATGATATCAATTTTAAGAATCGTAGTAGTTGGTGGATATGATACAAAACAACTCTGCTAGTTTTGTTCTGTTTGTTTTTCTAATCTGAATCAAAAGGTTTACATAAATAAATAAATATTGCTGGACAATTCTCACAACAACATCTAGCCCTACGTAATATGTTCACTTACAAAAGAAAGTTGAACTAAAATTAAGAAATCAAATTGGAAATCCAGATTCCCGAGCATTTATTAAATTAAATTAGATTTATTGTTTTATTATTAAATTAATAAAACAATAAATCTTTATGAAGATTTATGCTTTTATTTTCCTTATCTCCATATAATAGATTCTAGGTCAGTCTAGACGTTTGAAAGTCAGACCGACTAGTTAATTTATACAATCCGACAGGTACATAGAAGTTAACCATAGATATCTAAAAAATAAGGCACTAGACGTCACATCATTGCTTGGAAATGTCGCCACTCAGATGCAAATGAAATTGAAATTGAATTTACGGGTTTTTTGGTATTCTTTAGGTGATTTTACTAATATAAATATTATTTTTTCAATAGGAGGCGTGATTTTGTATTAAACTTGTATTGTCAAACAGTGCATAAGATTGGTTAGGTTGTAATTTAAAGGCGACCTTTTCTATAAATAAAAGATTTCTATGATAAAAGAAAGTTGAAGGCTGACTGAGTCCTAGGGTCTTTAATATTAATGAATTGAGATGGATTACCAGACTAAATTATAGTGTTTGATATCCTCTGATGTTGGTCACTTGGTTTTAGTTTACTGTGTGTGAATAATGTTTTATAGTACTAAATATTCGGTAAATATAACATTGGTAAGGGGGGTATGACCTACGTTCTACGTATCTTAAGTTTCTTAATTAACACATAACATTATAATTTCTAGATCAAGCTACAAAAACGCAATTTGGAATTCGTTATTTCGCTATTTTGTATTAGTGTTTTAAAATAGACTAAATACTCGTGATTTGTGTGAAATCATTCATCTGAATGAATACGTAGAATAAATAGAAATATGTCAATAACACGTGGGACTTAAAACCAAGATTATATCTCGTCTTAAACTTGAAATTTAATCCCCGACTCTCACTTGACCGGCCAAAGAGGAAACAGCAAGCAAGCTTACAACTTCACCCAAAACACTCCTAATTCCCCGTAATTCAGGTACATCCAAAGGAGTATTTACAGCGGGGTTGCAGACCAGCGGGTTTTACGAGCGTTTATAATTATTAGGTACTAGAAAAATCTTTATTCTCTTGTTATGGTGTGGTATCGTTAAAGCAAATAGAGTTACTAACGCTTTATATGTTAGTAAGGATTAGTTTAGCAACAATCGCTAATTAGAGAGAGAGTTTTGTAGCTCTGCTGTAAATACGTGAGGAATTCCCGTTGTTTTAAAATAATAATGTAATTCACTTATATAAAAAAATTACAAAGCGATACAAAATGTACGTAAACGCGCGGAAAAAACGCTAGTCTGAGACTGCTCTTACGCCCTCGGGCGATGGAAGATTTTGTAGGTGAAGATCATAGTAGGGTGGCTTTGACCGCTCCTACACAATGGGTCAAAAAGACCCGGGTAATACCCGCAGGGAAACAACAGGTGGGAACTTGGACGATTTTCAGAGAACTTTGAATTATGCCTTTAACATTTTCGCTCTATTTTCGGGAGTTTATGTGATAATATTGTTCAACAAAAATAAACGATTTATTATTATCTTACTATTCCGCCCGTGGCTTAGCTCGGATTTTAATATACTAGCTTACTGTTTTTATAGGTACTAACAAATTCAACAACTATAAGATTTATACGCTACCATTCACCCGACTCCATAAATAGTCACTTCACTCCCGCACAAACTTAGGAAACTTGCATTAATTTTCATAATAAATGAATATGATAAACCTGTTATAAACAATTTTGAACAAACGATGCTAACCATATATTTCGCTATAACTCGCTACGCCACTCCCTTTAAGGTGATCACATTCATTACAATAGTACTAAATACGCATTATGAATGTCGTTGAGTACTTACCGTGTTTGCTATGCCTATAATCCGAACACTGAAATCCCTAGAGAGATTATGGGGATTATTAAAAGATATTGGGCATTATTTTTTGAAATATGATCAAAAAGTATACCTACTTATACACATGGATAAAAATAAATACTATGGAAATCGTGCCAAAGTATTTCTTACACTACAAGCTTTTAAAAAATTGCAAATGTTTATAAAAACATTCAACAGGATTTTAAATATTTATTTTATTTTGTTTCTTAGACGAATAGTCGGACACGTTATAACTCGACGACCTCTATGGCGCAGCGGACGAAAGTCTGCCTGCGACGCAGGACGCAGGTTGTATTCCCGTCTCGGAACAAAAAAATACTAAAATTTGGCTGTAGAAGTAAGTGTGAATATTTATTTCAGAAGTAGGTAGAACAATTGATGTAGTCTCTGTAACACTCCAAAATGTGTTTTATAGTTAAAACATTTTTACAACCAAAACTTAAAGAAAATAAGTCTATGAAATGAGGATTTTATATCTCCTACACGTATTCTAGCACAGTTTTACACAGATGGAACCGCGGGATTTATGCGACCATTGTCTGAGTACAGCCAACTATTCTCATTAACGTCTAGACCGTAGTTATTTAGATGTACTAATGATTCTCGTTTTTATTCAGCTTTATTTAAATTATACTGCACTAACTTACTGCATGGTCAAATCCGCCTGTCGGTAAGTGGCGTAGTGGTGATTATATTAAATCCCAAGACCTATATTCAGGTCTAATGGGGAGATAAGCAGTCCAACAATGAGACCACATACATAAATGGGATGTTATTATTTGAACTATGTATATATTTCGTTAATTTTACTTTTACATTAGACTGAATGTATGTGCGCTTTGCAAACATGTGCTCTAACGGTGAAAGCAAATATCATGAGGAAACCGGCATGTTCTGAGAACCTTGAAAAGTTTGAAGACATGGTCATTCACCAGCCTAATCTCTCTCGACAAAGGAGAAGCCCAGCAGTGGAAACGTAAATATGGGTGATGATGGTGATATTGATGACATTAGACTGTTCTTCATTTACTTATTATTAACTCGTATTGAATGTGTATAATAAAAAGTAATAAATTTTTCACGAAAATTCGTCTAACGTTTCAGAGGTTTCAACTAACGATTATGTTTTTGCAACCTTGGTGATGGCACCAACAATAGAATTAAATATTCAGGCGAAGTTTTCTTTCCAGCAGTTAATAAATCTCCAAGCATTCTTAAGTACACCTGGAATCGTAATAATGCCGCACATTTAGGCCACGTGTGCCATCCATCGCGGTAATTGGCGACAGCCGGAAGATAGCGGGGAATTATGACGTCACAACGTGCTAATGACGTCATAACTGCACCGCCCGCCCGCTTCACTTTGCTGCATGATACAATTTACTTTGCAAATCTGGGAGATTGTAGGGTGGCACTTTTCGCACGTCTGCTATGAATAAATCTACTTTGGGAATTTGAGATGATTTTAGGTGGAAGTTATCAGCGCTTTGAGCTATAATGAATTCGAAATTAGTAGCAGTCTTGACGTGGCTTCTATTTTTTTATAAATATTGCAGGTAATTTACACAGCAACATCTAGCTCCGTGGTAAGCTCGAAGCTTGTTACGGGTGCTAGATGGATATTTTTTGTATAACATAATACACATACACTCGAAAAAAATATTTGCAGATCGTACAAATTTTAGTCCTGAGGGAACTGAGCCCGCAACCTCTTGCTTCGCAGCCGGACCTAAAACAAGCCACGTTGGTAATATACTATAATCTACACCACTTAAAATCGACTTAGTACCTTCGTTGAATAAAACATGCTAACGGGGAGTCCGCCATTAATTCTTTAATTGAAATTCAAATAGTCCCATCGAGCCTGAGTGGATTCAATTGAATATTGACGTGCTGACAGGTAGGTGATAAGTTTTTTAAAAATCGCATGCGAATAATGTAACTGTATATTTTATTGGCAGACTGTATTTTTAATTTGTTATTTTTGTTTTGTATTCGATTTCAATGACCTCTGTGGCGGAGAGGACATAGGTCCACCTACGTGGTAAGAGGTTCGATTCCCAACTCGAGACAAAAATGTGGAAACCGGCGGAAGATCAACTGTAGGTATATTGTTTTTAAAACAAGAATCTTTATGCTGAGCCGTATCCCAGTTTTTAGTTTAGTCTGTCTGTACATTATTATTGAGTTATTTTAAGTTTGATTCTTGGATTTTAGTTCAAAATAAATATTTTTTTCGTCTTTCTTTAGTGCATATTTTGCAAATCGTGATAATTATATCCTTCACACTTTTAGTCAAGATCGACCACCAAGGTTCATAACCCCTATTCAGCGGTCTGGAGAAAGTTACTTCAAGGTGATTCATGAAGCAGCCGTCGCCAGTAGATTTATATCGTAGCACCTGACAAGTGACGTTTATTGCGGAATAGCCCCCGACCTGAGCAACTATTTTGCTTCGGTTCACGAACAACTAGGTAAGTGATTTGTCATACGGCTGCATGGCTTGCACTGAGAACACAGTGATAAATTTCGCAGAGGTGAAGTTTGGTCTGTGGGAGATGGATTAAAAATATAGAGTTAACGCTCTTATATTACCTTTTTTGTAACAAATATGTTTAAAGCCATGCTCGTATACATGTATTATAATATGTAGGTCGGTTCATATTCAAAAAAGCAGATATAGCCAAAACACATAAGTGCAGGAAAATCATACTAACAGAATCAAATGAAAATACAAATTGATGAGTTTAACGAGAAAGTCCTCATCACCTCGCATATATGCCCCATTTTAAATTAGACATTCTTAATATTGAGTTTCAAAAAGATTCAAACTTTTGAATTAGGTAGGTACTAAACTTTATAAAATTATTTAAAACAATGAATAAACTAAGGTAGGTTGCTAACACAGTGATATTCTCGCATTGATGGTACCTATTAGGGATTTCTCCTCAAACTAAACACTTACACGAACTAATACTTCCTTAAATCGTTCCAACCCATTTTCCGGCTCTAGCCGTGAAAAAAACGATTAAGAACAGCACCGGTACTCCGAATAAGTGCCATTAACTGACGTGGATCTGATAGCGCGTCTGAAAATTTAGTGGATGCCGGGTAATTACACCGACCGATACGATCTCATCGACACGCCCACTGCATCGATGCCGTTCGCAGGTCTTTAGTGGATCGGTTTGTCGAGATAATAATTCAAAACATGCGGCACATATTATATTTTTACGGGCTGAAATGGTCTTCAAAGATAAACTGACGCAACGGAGCAAAGCTCAAAAAGCTTCAAAGCATTGATCAACTTTATCACAGAACACATAATTAGTTCGTAAATTCTATCTATACTTACATAAGGTTTAAGCTTTTCGCATTTAGACATAAATAAAATTTAGCATTTTTTTCAATTATCAAATTATGTAATCAAAAACACGCTTAACAAAATTAAAAAGTTCTACGTAATAGTTTAATCTTATAATACGTAATAACATCACAAATAGTGTAATTACCAAAAGAAAAATTGTTTTAGATAAACGTGATAAGTGGTTTTTCACAAGTCATTCAGATAAAAAAACTTAGGTATGTTTGATTTAAGCTGTGTTCCACGAATTATACCGATGATGTCATGTGTGTGGAAATAAAAAAAAAGCATTTAGGTATATGGTTCACCACAATTAAAACGAAAATCTTTAAGTCACACCATATTCCTGCAAGCTATCCATTTAATGCAGCCAAACCGAATTATAACTAGTTTATGAATAAACGAAAGAAAAAATATATTCGCTTCTGTTTTCTGAATGTTTTGAATTTATTCTAAAGTTCTCATTCGTGTTCAAGCCTCCACAATCGCTCGTCTTAATGTTTTAATTAACCAGTGGTTAATCCTTCCAAAAGGAGGTGATTATTTTTTGTAATGTCTCGACCACTTGTTGGCACTTCCCACGCAACCGATCTGCATACATTTGCAGTTTCTTCCATCCAAGTATTTAGCATAAAACAAGGCCGACATCAGAGGCAAGCTAAAAACTGAACAGCTGAGTATTCTTATCCAGTTTATTATTATTAAGTTGTGATCAAGAGTTTTATACACATAAGCTTACATTAAAATATTGGGAAATCAATATATACAGCTTCTTGCTATTTCTTGCTTAATCTATTTACGTTCCCACTGCTGGGACACAAGGACTATTGACGAGGCCTTAATTCACCACGCTGACAGAAACGGGATACGCACACGTCCTTAAAACCAAGTTCTTAGAACATGCCAGTTTCCACACTTAGAGCACGTGTTGGGCGTATAATTAAAAAAAAACAATAATATTCAACCAAATAGTAATATATTATATTAATCCCTTATTTGTCAAGTGATACAGCTATTTGCACCTCATTCTCCGCAGTCATTATGCATTGAATTCCTCAGTACAGCTGCATACATTTACGCTATTATCAAAATATCGTGAATGGAGCAAGCCGAGCATGAAACTGATTGGACCAGTTTAAGGGGCCATTAACGCACGCGATGCGTAAGGTTGCTGTTATGTCGCTGCAAGGATCGTGCAGATTACATGGTGTTAACACGTTTAACTTGTATGTTTAATATTTATATCACTTATGAACATATTGAATATAACATTGTACTTTGCTTGGCTATTGCACATTGGTACCGCACTATGCAGCTTGCACGAGTTTCTCATTATAATAAGGTACTAGAGTGATAGAATTTGACATGGTTTGAATTTAAAAGAATGTTCCTTAAAATTATTAATTAGAAAATGATATGAGAAAAATTACAATTACGTAAACTTGGCCCTCGAGTGAGAGATAAACCCACGCGACCCAGACCCGAGGGGTTACGTAAGAGCTTGAATTTATCCCATACCTCATATATCATTAGTTAAGCACTGATTGTTGTGATCTTGTAATTTTTCTCATACCATTTTCTAATAATTTAGAAAACTTAAGTGAAGTCTTATAAAATAACAAATAATGTTCCTCAAAGTCTTCAATATCCATTTTAACTTTATTCACACAGGATACCTAATAAAGGTAAAAAATTGTTAAGCGCAGATGATACTTAGGTACCTACTCTGGGTAACATAAAAATCACTTACAACAAATAACAAATGAGACTACCGTAAAGTAATACTCGAATTACGTCCGCCAGCGTTAAGGGAATTACTAGCGGCGCCTCGAGCCAAAGGAGCCGAGAGTTCATCATCAAAGGAAGTACGTCGAGTGCTGTTGACGGTCATCTAAATGCCCTTTGATCCTAACAAAAATTTGGAAAATATTTAAAAGTAAAATCGCTTTACCCGTAACAGCTTTGGGCCAAAATAAGTTCCAGTTTACCATGAGGACAGTTTGTTGTGAATTGTCCAGCAATATACATTATAATATTTTAGGTAAGGTAAACAGACAAAAATTATAATTGACCAGCCGTAGCTTTCCTTGTGTTATGCATTTGGTCGTTTTATGAATGATAAACATTTCTATTGCTAATTTTGACACTGAATAAGCTTCAGTATACAAACACCCTACGAATAGTTAGTTACTCAACCCCAAATCGTTGTTTCCGCAAACACTGCGCACAATCGGCGGAATTGCAGCATCAGCGAAAGCATTGCTGGACGCCCTCTAATAGGGCATTAAGTGCCAGGATGAATATTCATTGACCACTTGAACCCAATGGCACGGCTTAGAAGGATATTAGAGAGTAATTACCGTGATTATTAGTTTGCTGGTAGGAATACTAATTTGGCTGCCGTCTTCTGAACGTAAGGTGTTGTTAGCTTTGTGTCTTATAGAATTTAGGGTGTGCCGTTTCAGCAAAATTGAGAATGTTTTACAGCAAAAAACACTGTTGGGACCCAGGGACTACAGTCCAGTAGTGGGATACAATATAATACATATTATTATGATGATAACTCCAAATCTAAAAAACTGTCAATTACTAAACATTCTGTGATTCTGTGTAAATTGTCCAGCAACATTTATTTGTACATGTAGTTATAGTTTAATTACTAAAACGCATGATGTAGTAGGTATATAGCATACTAGTAATTACATTTCAGTTACGCCATGACACGTTTACATTATTGCATTTGAATAGATTCGCTTCTCGAAACTGCGATGTTCTGTAATTGAGCTGAATTCCATCCACAAAGCCGAGCGTTTAGCAATATCAATGGATTATCTATAAATTTAATAGGATGGATATAGGATTTGGCAAGTGATTGGATACCTGCGTTGTGTATGTACACTGTCTATATAAAGATAGTTTCCATCGACGATTGTAAGTACCTACCAAGACCAACCTTATTAGGTTTTTTGGTGCAATATATATTTTTCTATTAGAAATGATTGAAAAAGAGCCAATATTTTTTATTGAAAATCATTAAAAGCACACATTAACTCTTAAAGTAAATACAAAAACAAATCTCTCTCTTTATGATAATTATATTATTCTGTCCAAAGTACCGATGATATTTCAATTTAAATTTAAAAATAACAGTTTTCTATAAATGTTTAAAACCTCAATATATTTCATTTTATGGCACCCTGTATATCGGAAAATATTTGATTTGCTTTGTGGTCACTCGGGCAAATTGATAGATTTAACATGGTCGTGGGTGGATGTTACGATAATATAAATTATATTAATTAATTGATTTTAATCTCGATAAAATGTACTATCCAACACTGAAAGTTTTTAAATCGCACCAGTGGTTCCAGAAATTAGCGTTTTCAAACAAACAAACTCTTCAGCTCTGAATATTCGTTTGATTAACATGTTTCGCCAGGTGTTCATCCTAAACTTTAGGTCGCCGTTTGTAATTAATACAAATCGAGTTTGTTATAATTCCGTACAACTGAGAACCCATAACTCATAAAATATTTTGACTGGATAAGTATTCCGTGAATGTTATTATGAATTCCGCCGCCGAAACTGTCGTCGGTTGTAACCGGTTAGCAACATTTACACGTTTAGAGTGTTGCTCAATTGTTGAAAAATAACAAAATTAGTGTTCTTCTTTTGTTATATAATCAAAAAATATTATTTAATATGATTACGGGGGCGCTGTAAGTCTGCTGTAAGAGTGTATTTGTTTCAGGTGTATTATATAACAGGAAAGTAAATTAAAACGCGGACAAAGCCGTTGGGGAAAATATTGTAATATATAAAAAATAAGGTTTTAAAGATAACTGACTTATGTAAACCCGTTTTTAGTGTAAATGCCCTAACTTTAATGTTTACGTGTACCAAACATTCGGAGTATTTTAAAAGTTTTTCATGATTAAAAGCTCTCGTTTCGCAGTCACAAACCCAGCGAATGTACATTTTTTTTTACAATAAAATACTGAATCGCAGATGTGAATATTATTCCTATATTTTTGCGATATTTCAGTGGGTTGTTTTGAACTAACTGTTAAATAAAAAGAATTTAACTTCAATGACGTAATACAATATTATCTTTTTGAAAACCAGAGAATATAATTAATGATGAGATAATTAATAACATGTACTGGAAAACAGTTAACTTTATAAAGGTCCGGCAAAAAAGCGGCACAAATTTAATTTATTAAATTGTTGTGGATTAAGCTACAAATATATAAAGCCTGTAATTTCAATGACCAAGCAGATGTTGTAAAATCCTAATATTATGCTACTATGTGTAGTATGTTATTTAAGTGGTTATATTAACATTAAATTAAGTCCTTAAACATTTCAGAAGAGAAGTAATTTACGCACTGACTCATAGTGACTCATCCGTAATGAGACCCTTTTTGAAACCCTCCCAATAATGTCTATAGGGAACACCTTTGCTATTTCCGATATTGTTTAAGCCATAAACTTTATTAGTTCACAGCAGAAATAAAGCTGTAGACACACGAGTTACGATCAGAAGCAAGCCTTGTTCATGGCACTTTGGAGCACATTTAACGCCAATCTATACTGTTTTATGGCTTATCCTGCACTCAGGTGTGCATGATACAACCGGCAACGCTTAGTTGCACTCATCGTTTAACTTAGTAGTTTCAATGGGTGCCTTATAGAGATGTGTAGGTGCCATGAGTAATACATTACGCGTAATGTAGCACGACCGCGTACTGTAACAGTACCTATAGCCCGACAAAATTTTGCATGACACATGGCATTACCCACTCCTCCACTGTCCGTGGGTACTTTAGTATCACAACCACAAACGTAAAGAAAGACCGTCAACTGTTCATGGTACTAGAAGGCCACAAAACGTTTCGCCCTTTTGTTTTCAAATTTCTGTTTTATCTATGGCATTATATTGCTGCCTGTCGTATTAAATGTCACTGTCAATAATTATTCTTATCTATGGTGAATTAATCTATGGTATAAAAAAATAATTATAAAACAAAAAGTAAAAAAAATCGTACAAAAACTCAATTACTTATTGTATTTTAGAGTTGATTTTTAAATACGCCAATATTATTGGTAACACAACCATAAGCCTGGAGACCCCTTTTTAAACCATAGGTAATTATTGGGGTTAAGTATCAATGGAAATCAACTTTGTTAAATAAAGGTTTAATAAAAATTTAAATTACTTAGCAAAGAATAGCGCGTCACGTCGGGTCATGTTTAGAGTACTGCGTACTGATAAAATGCTATATGACGCGGTACCAAATGTCATGCCATATGGCATGACATTAGAGAGTACTGTTTTGCGCATCTCTAGTGCCTTAGCTACTTACTCACTTGGCCAGCGTGGTGAATTAAGGCCTTTTTCTCTCACGTTAAGAGAGAAAACCCAGTGCCCCAGCAGTGGGAAAGTAAATAGCGGTGATTATGAAGATCATTTACATGCAAGTAAAACTATACTATAGGTCGGCACCACGTGGTACAAATCGAAGAGGTTAAAGTCTTAAATACTCATTGACAAAAATATAAATCCACTGAACCATAAAATAAATAGGTACAAAATGTTATTTGGTGTTTGGTTGCGGCGTTTATTTGAGTGTTTGATCAGATGGTTACCATGACAACATCGGATACAGACCAGCATTCAAAAAATATCCTGTAGGTATTAACCCACATTCAGAGAAAACAGCTCTAAATAAAATAATGAAATTACATGCCACCATTTTATTTACCGTGTACGGGTAACATTTTTGAACAAAGCCTCGCAATGTTTTATTTATTCAAGCTGACGAGACGTAGGACAAATTGTCAGCAAATAAAGGGTATTCTAAATGTTGTCCCTCGAAGGACTTGTTATTATTTGTTTATTGTTTGCATATGCCCAGTTTATGTTAGACCCTTCTTGGGACCTTTCAATTCTGAAAATGTTTGTGAATAAAATGTGTCTTGGGAACCACTGAGCAATAGGCATTGCTGTTTTTGGATGGCACAGCTGTTAAAATTAACCCTTTACATTACAGTGTTACCTCGCCGCTAAGGTCAAATTAGATAGAGCTGGAAAATTTTATAACTTATTTTGAGGCTTAGTTTATTTAACTTGAGATGGATGTTAGAGGTACCCAAATGATAACTCCAACAGTGTTAATTCGCAACTGACTTTATTATTAAAACTTATTACTAACGATAGATTCATACGGAAATTACAAAGCACGTATCTATCGAAGATACGCGCTTATTGCAAACATCATGATCTCACGTAATTAAGTCATACATCTAGGTTTTTGAAGTAGGTAAGCTGGCTGGTTACTTCCTGGTAAAAAAGGGTACAATCTTATATGATATTATTACAATATAAACTAGGTATATAAATTATAGCTGTAAACACATTGTACTTCGTACATCCTGGCCACACAAAAAAGACACAATATTAAAACGATGAATTTATCTCATGAATGTAACTAGTACGAGTGAGTAAAGAATTTAACGACAAGATAATAACAAGATTCAACTTAACAATAATAATGAAACAACAAGATTCAAAGACTTATCCTTAACACCTTAATCTATGTCTTAATGTCTTTATCTGTTATAACTATATTTAAACGGTTCTATTATAACACACCACATCACACTGTCGGGATCTCTATCCCGTTGTTATATCGCACATCACACTGCTTGCTGTTGTGAGGCCTGGGGGCCTCCCACAAGGGCCGCCGAGCTGACTACCTGGATGCCTGACCCAGGTACTGCTGCTGCTCGCCGCGCCTTCCTCCTTCGTCGTATGATGTAGCCTAGTCAGTACATTGAGCGATACGTTTGGGCCTTTATATTTTCTATTTGAGCTTGACCTACACTAGATATCCCATTGCCGGTCAATGTCACCATCTGAATTTCGCTGTCAGCACAAAACTGCGCACTGAGCATTTGCCGATGCAACATACATAATTACCACTTATCATTGTTTTGTAATATGATCCATCATTCTTGGCAGGTCAATGCCTAGGTATTGCATAAGTTTTCTTTGTGATTAATGCTCAACTTGCAAATCGCTACTGTTCTACTTGTATCTGATGTATTTTGTGACGCATACTTTCTTTGTGCTGCGTTATGGACTTTTGTTCTCATTCTTTTTCATGATTATATTGAGCTTCTAAAATGCTAGTTTGATTTTTCAGTAATAGGACCTTCGTTCTGTTTATATATTTTCTCAATGTCCTTCTCGTATTGCAAATGAGTCATCGAGGACACCGATTAACGCGTTAGCCACATAACTCACTTCATTTATCAAACCTCTCTTTTGCCGTTTATTGTTTTTATTGTTAGTTAAGATTGTATTATAGAATTCAATTTATAATATCTCCTGCCGTAACTGGTCAACGATACCCTTGTATTGCGGCGGAAGCGGTGCTAATGACGAAGTTAAGTACTGGTTTAAATGGGAAACGTAAGTTTAATTATTGTTTAAACCAGTCCAGTATGACGACATATTATTAAAATAAACTACGAGCTTCCACTCGTCCCGAATAAGATTCATATTGGCAATTATTTCAAAGTAAATATATATTTTTATTTTAATCTAATTACGAGTAAGTAAAATTATAGGAACTACTATAGGAACTCTTACACATCATCATCACTTAGCTGGGCAGCATCATGATTTTTCTTTACAGGTAAGACTGAAAGTTTTAAGCAGGGTCTCCTAATAATTCCGTTTTTCGTTTTGACAGAGGCAACCCGAACGCGTCCATCGCTCCCAGGGTGAACGTCAGTCACCCTTCCCATGAGCCACTTCCCGGGTGGCAAATTTTCCTCCTTTATAATTACAATGTCATCTATTTCTATGTTTCTGGATGGTGTCTTCCACTTAGACCTTATTTGTAGTTGATGAAGATAATCCGACGACCATGTCTTCCATATATCCTTATTTAATGATTGCACCATTTGCCATCTGGTGGTCAGATTAACATGTTCAGGATCAGGCGGTGGCCTTGATAACAAAGAACTTCCAATCAGGAAGTGACCAGGGGTGAGGTATAAGTCGTCCGGACTTTCGGTGAGGGTGATCAGAGGTCTCGAGTTTAGACAAGCTTCTATCTGATGGAGTACCGTAATGAACTCCTCGTATGTGAGCTTCTGATCTCCTACGACTCTCTTCAAGTGGTACTTCATCCGTCTAACTGCTGCCTCCCACAATCCACCCGCGGAAGGATATGCCGGTGCATTGAAATGCCATTGTATTTGCAGATCTGTCTCTCTGTTAATGACGTCTGGATTTATGCTCCGAAGGATTTCTTCGTACTCTTTCTTCAGTACTCTGTCCGCTCCTACAAAATTCGTGCCATTATCACTATAGATGTGGCTAGGCGTGCCACGGCGCGAGCAGAATCGAGTAAGCGCAGCAATGAATCCTGGAGTGCTAAGATCTGACACTAATTCTAAATGTACTGCTTTCGTTGACATGCACACAAAGACACACACGTATCCCTTCAGAGTCCTGACTCCACGTCCTTTGTTTGCCTTTATATCAAAATGTCCTGTAAAATCGATTCCTGTGCGAAAAAAGGCTCGTGGACATTGAGTTACCCTTGATTCAGGGAGGTCCGCTAAGATCTGCGGTTTACTGTGATCGCTATGTCTCTTACATTTAACGCACTTGTTGAGTTCACGTTTCACCGTCCGTAGTCCACTAATTATCCAAAATCTATCCCTTATGTAAGCTAAGGTTAGACTAGGACCCCCGTGAAGCGTAATTCTGTGAGCTTGGTTGATGACTAACTCTGTGAGACGGCTGTGACTTGATAATATCATAGGATTTTTAACCGACTGGTTAAGAATCGAATTATTAAGTCGCCCGCCCACTTTTAATAATCCATCTTGTATGAATGGATTTAAAGATAAAAGCTTACTACATCCTTTCAGTGGTTTATTCTTCTGTAAACGCTCAATCTCTTCTGCAAATTCAAAACTTTGGACTGTCTTCACGATTAAATTACAGGCATGACTCATTTCGCTAATCGTTAGATAGCTTTGTTTATTTATTCGCTTGTTACGCAACCACTTTACGAAACGTAAGAGCCACCCGACTCTAGTTGTAACGCGATGTAATGACTCACACTCATTTAATAATCTTAAAATTAAATTGTCTTTTGTACGATCTAAGGCTGTATTTACACTAATCTTTTTGACGTCAATGGAGGGAGATTGGTATGTCTTTGTACCAAGTCGATTAGCGTCAAATTTCTGAAGCCATGTAGGGCCTTTCCACCACAATGAGTGATCCGCTAGCTGGGCAACACTCAGCCCTCTTGTCGCACAGTCGGCGGCGTTTTCTTCTGAACGCACATGATGCCATTTCGTCGCTGGAATTACTTTAAGGATGGACATTACTCTGTTGGCTACAAATGGTTTCCACTTATTGACACCACCGTGTATCCATCCCAGAACAATCATTGAATCGGTCCAGGCAAACATGTCTATGTGCTTTTCAGAGAACGTACTTAAGACTCTTTCCATCAGCCGAGACAAGAGTAGAGCCCCTGATAGCTCTAATCTTGGTAAACTGAGCTTGTTTTTGACCGGTGCCAGCTTCGTTTTTGCGGCGACCAGTCTCGATGTGTACTCACCCTCTTCATTAATGGTTACTATATAGATCACGCATGCGTAAGCTTTTTCTGACGCATCACAAAATCCGTGTATTTGAAAACCATTATTTTTATTTCCTAAATGTCTAGGTATTTCTAGTTGATGTAGGTTTTGGAAGTCTGTTTTCAATAGATGCCATTCTCTGGTAAAGTCCTCGTTTAATGGTTCATCCCAAACATTTATAACTTCTAACCATGTTCTCTGAAATAAAAGTTTCGCTTTTATCGTAAGCGGTGAAATCCAACCTAATGGATCAAATATCTTGGAAATATGAGATAATAACCGTCGTTTCGTTAACTTCTCATCATCCTTTATTTCTGTAAACTTATCTTGATATGTAAATGTATCCGTGCTTGGCTTCCAGCTAATTCCGAGAGTTTTCTTGGAATCTCCGCTCTTGAAATGTAGTGGAGATTCTTTACTTTCTTCCGGTAACTCCTTGGTGAGCTTCGGTGTGTTACTCGACCACTTCCGTATATTCATTCCGCATTCCCTCAAAATAGAAATTATTTGTTGTTGCATGTCTCGAGTTCCGTCAATCGTTTCACCTCCTTCTAGTAAATCATCCATATAAAAGGACTCCTGTAACGGCCTTATCGCTAAAGGATATTTATTCGTCTTACTATAGTCCCTCGCGATTTGTGTAAGGGTCCTCATGGCAAGGTACGGCGCCGATTTTGTACCATACGTTAGGGTCGTAAGGGAATACACGCCGATTGGTTCCTGCGATGACGGTCTCCAGACGATACTCTGCAACGATTGATCAGCTTTTCGTACAAAAATGGTCCTAAACATTTTTTCTATATCCGCGGTTATGACGTATTTATGATGACGCCAAGTCAGGATAAGAGTTTGTAGGTCCTTCTGCAAATTAGGACCCCGCTCCATTAGGTCATTAAGGCTTTTTCCGGTAGACGTTTTTGATGATGCATTGAAAACAACACGTAGTTTAGTTGTCGTTGAGTCAGCTCTAAAAACTCCGTGATGCGGCAGATAGCACGAATTTATATTGTTGTTTTGCACACGTTTCATGTGCCCTAATTCCTCATAATCACGCATGAATTTTTTGTAACTTTCAGCGAATGCCTCGTTGTTCGCGAGTTTATGCTCTATATTGTGAAATTGTGCAATAGCCTTTCCCTTTGATGATCCTAGGTCCCGCTCAAAATAAGGTTTCATCGGTATTGCAACCTCATAACTACCATTAGCTAATCGTTTTGTCGTAGCTTGGTAGAGGTCTTCACAATACCTATCTGACACACTATGGTCAGAATCGACTTCGCTTATTTCCTCCAGTTCCCAGTACCGAGAAAGCTCTGGCATATTATTTAAAACAGCGTTACATTTAAAATTTCTTAAGCAACCTGATAAAACCCACCCTAACCGTGTTTGCTGGGCTATAGGGCTTCCAGGTGGCCCCTTAATGAGTCCACCCATTAAAATCTCCGAATATACACTAGCGTCTAGTAGGAGATCGATTGGCTTTGATATGTTGTAGTCCGGGTCCCCTAACTGTATATGCTCAAGATGTGCCCATGTCCGTTTTGGGAACGACACATTAGGCAAATTATTTACAACTCGCGGAATTATTAGTGCCCGAGTGACGAAATTAAATTCACCATATATCGACTCAGCGTCAATCGAAACGATCCCCCTGCTTAACTTAGATCCCTCACCTATCCCACTGATAGAAGCGTTATAGCTTTTCCTAGGCAGCCCCAATAGCTGAACTGCATTCTCGGATATCAGCGAAATTTGAGATCCTTGGTCTAGTAACGCCCTCAATGTGACGTAGGTCCCATTAACGGACCTTACCCTAAGGCATACTGTTGCTAGTAATATTTCCTCCCCTCCGGTGGCCACGTGATTTGCCATATGATCCTTATTCATTGACGGTAAACGCTCTGTTGACGGTAAATTTTTCCTTATTCCTGAGGAGAGACTGGAATGGCCTAATACCTTAAATGCGTCATGCAGCATTGAATTATGTTTACCCTGACAAGCTCTACATACGCGTGTCGAACGGCACTGACCGACTTCATGCGGAAGTAGGCAGTTTTGGCACATACCTAACTTCGTCACCGCACTTAGTTTTTCATCGGAATTTAACATTATAAAATCATTGCATTGATATATTCTGTGATTACCTTTGCAATATGAGCATGTTAAAGTGCAAGCCGCAGCACTAAATCCGCGCTCGCCTGACTTTACATGATTAAAATTATTATGGTTTCTATTAGGAAACGGCTTCCTTGGAATAAAACTACTATTACCGTTCGTCCGAGAGGAATGAAATTTTGTGGGCTGTGGCAGCGCTTTCTTATCCTTCTCTCTCATGGCTAGTGGCTCTAATGATATAAACTTGTTTTCTAAAAAGTCCATAAGCTCCTTAAGCGTTGGAATTTCTCGCGGCGCTTTGCGAGTTTCTCTGAATTCTACTAATGTTTCGGGGTCGAGCTTTTCACAAATATGATGGGCTAAAATGGGCCCCCATGTGGTCGTGTCGATCCCGAGATTCTTTATAGCGTGAATGTTTTCCATGGAGGTGTCATATATACGTTTTAAATCTTTAGACGATTGCTTGGCGGCGCTAGACTGGTTTAAGAACAATTCAATATGCTTTGTAAACAACACTTGAGGGTTATTGTACCTGTGGTTTAAGAGCTCCCACGCAGTCTCGTAATTGACGGCTGAAATGTGGAGATGCTGGATGAGCCGTTCTGGCTCCCCCCTTAGTTTACCCTTCAAATGCTGCATTTTCTGGCAGTTTGTTAACAGATGACTGTTATGAATGCTCTCGGAGAAAAGATCTAAAAATGCCGGCCATTGAGTATAGTTACCCGAAAACGTCGGTACTTCTAGCTTCGGAGTTGACTGCTGAAGATGTACATAGGACGCTCGTTTCTCGTTCAAGGCTCTCGTTATAGTATTAAAGGATTCCTCGTAGTAGTAAAATTCATCCTGGTATTCCACATCCGATCCTGCCAGAATAGTCTCTATCCGATGCTGGTAGGATTCTATCTCCTCCCATTTCTTTTGCACACGCTTCAATTTCTCCTCAAGCTCCCAGTCTGCCCTAATGTTCTCTACCTCAAAGCTGTTTGTGTAGCGACTAAATGATCTGAAGAGTGTGCCTTGACTCTTCTGCAACTCAGCGGCTTGTTCCGCTGGACTCGGCGAGGGTAAGTTAATTGACATTGACGGTGCGGTGGACGTACCTGGTGGATTATTCTCCGCTGCTAGACAGGACGATATCCGCTCCCGAACAGTTTCGTAATAGCTTTTGGATTTTTCATATTGGTTATCAACGAAATATACATGATCTAATTTTCCGTAACTGACGAGCTTCTCGTGATTTAATTTGAACTCTGCCCAGTGTTTGTCTAACCTATTTAAACGTTCCTCAATGTACTGTGTTGTCTTACGGCTCTCCGAATCCTTACTGAAGTTCCTCTCAATAACCTTTATAGCTGCGAGGTGCCCTTCTAGGTTCTGCAGTAAACTCTCCATGGTTATAATATATATAGAAAGATCTTACTTGGTTTCGCAGGATACTTTCCGGTGTCCCAATTGTCACTGAATGTAACACTGCTACGTGAAACGCGACGTAGACTCTCAAGCTAATGATTTCAGTTCAGTTAGCGCTACTGCGGATTTATACTGAACCCAGCAAGTAGAACTGAACGAAACACAATACACTATTACAGTTCAGTTAGCGCTACTGCGGATTTATACTGAACCCAGCAAGTAGAACTAAACGAAACACAATATACTACGGTGAAACGCGGCACGGCGTAGTATATCTTATAGGATAACGATAGTCACGGCCGTTATCCTCTTGTCCTTCGATAGACAGTGAGCGCGACTTCGGATTTATACAAGATATCCGGTTCGAAGAATGTTAGAGGTACCCAAATGATAACTCCAACAGTGTTAATTCGCAACTGACTTTATTATTAAAACTTATTACTAACGATAGATTCATACGGAAATTACAAAGCACGTATCTATCGAAGATACGCGCTTATTGCAAACATCATGATCTCACGTAATTAAGTCATACATCTAGGTTTTTGAAGTAGGTAAGCTGGCTGGTTACTTCCTGGTAAAAAAGGGTACAATCTTATATGATATTATTACAATATAAACTAGGTATATAAATTATAGCTGTAAACACATTGTACTTCGTACAATGGATCATACAATTTACGACACTCTTAGGGCTGATTTTTCAATCATCAGATAAATGCTAACTGTTGAATAAATTTGACATATTGTATGGAAAATGTCAAATTTATTCAACAGTTAGCCTTTATCTGATGATTGAAAAATCAGCCCTTAATCTTATTATCAAGTCAATCTAATCTGATTGTAGATGTCGCTGTGTAATATTGTCCAGTAATATTTATTTATTTTATTATTTTATTGACTGATCCTTCAATAAACGAAATCGAATACCCGTAGAAATTATGTATAATGATAATTTTTTTTCGTTCATACTATAATTAAGACTTTGAGAGACTTATATAAATAACTATGAAAGACACTTTGGTAACAAATTGGTCTCACTGTTTAAAATGAGTTCTCCATTGATATCCATTTTTTTTAATAAAATATAAATGTGATGAAATAGGTTAGAGGGAATTAGGAAATAGGTTAAAGGTATAATCTCAACAGTTATTAGACGACTAAGTAACTTGCACACAGAACAACGGTACTTCTGGTATATACCAATTATAATAGATACTTCTGTAAAAAGATATGTTGATAAATGGCATCACAAAACGGTATTGTTATATTCAAACCGATGCCCTAACGGTTACAATCTATTAAAATAACACTGTCGCATTGATTAAAGGATCATTAATCATCAACGACAAAGATCGCTGAACATAAAGCTGATGACATGGGTTGGCTAGGTCATTATGACCATTTCGCTAACACATTGTTCATGAAACCATCTGTTGTAGTTGCAATAAACTTCCCAAATTTGATTTAGATTTCCTTTAGGTAAGAGCTTTTTAAATATTTTAACGCGAAATAATGATGATGATAATAAATGCCACGCTATAAACAAAATGGTACTATGATGAAGTTGAACTAATTCCCAGCCGGATCCATTGAAACATCAAAATAAACAGTTTCTTTACAAAGCCGATATTTGGGCAAGTGCTCTAAGTAACTGATTAACAATGGATCATCATTAACAGCTCGTACGATTGGAGCGAGAATTCTCAGAGTAATCGTTCATAGGATATAGAATGGGCGTGCGGTGCTGGTCGAGGAATAGTAATACCCTATTTCTTCCCATGGGTGACGTTAACACATTCACCGCTCGACCTCGGCGGTGCAGCTCGAAGAGATGAGCCGTCACAGCAGTACGTAAGTCATGGGCGCTGATAGTGTTAAGGCGCCTAGGTATGAAACAGTAAAGTAGTTCTTCGCTTAACCGTTGGTAAGAAATACAAATAAAAAAAACAAAAATGTAAAACCAAAAATGAAAATATTTACTTACTACAAATTAAATATTTTTATTTTGTTAGTAAATATTGCTCAATACGAGTAGTAATTTACTACTCTATAGCAACGGTAAACCTCTCAAGACCATTAATCATCGCTATAGACTCATTATTCTTTATTCAATATTAGCTTTAGTTTAGAAAAAGTAACTTAAGGCTAAGTGTGAAAACTTTGAGCTTTGAATTCGTAAATAACTCATAATGTTATGTTAATTAATTTTATTTATAAGATGTTAATAATCAAAATGTTTGTCATAATTTAGAAACCATACAAAAACGATTTTCTTCAATTAGTTCGATCAAGCTCATTTTAAAACATAAGTACCTCTGGACGAGAGAGATTTAGCCTTAATTCAACACGCTGGCTAAGTGCAGTAGTAAGGATACCTACATGTCCTTAAAACGTTTCAAAGTCTTCAGAACATACTGGTATTTAAAGCACACACATTTTTCAAAGAATTTGAGTGTGCTCCCACTAAATCAACACGGCTTTGTGATGTAATGTTTAGTATATAACTTTTTAAACTATCATGGTTTCTAACAATATTTGAACATGAAACGGGTAACATACCATGATTTAAATGTTTTTGAGTTTTCCGATATTTCGACACTGTTGCAAGCGCCATGTTCACGGACAAACTCAAAAACATTTAAATCATGGTATGGTACCCGTTTCATGTTCAAATAATGTTTAGTATGTTAATGATTTTTATGACTCACATATAACACCCAGACTCTCGGAACAAATATTTTCAGACAGTACTAATAGACCAGTGCAGTTAGCTTCAAAAATGATCAAAAAAGGAAAAAAATAGTAGTAGAATGAAACCCATTAGAAAAGGAGGGGAATATGATAAAAATGAAAGGAAAAATAAATTACGGTCGATCTGAGTTCGGGAAGTGGGAGGGGGTGGGCTTTTAAGGGGAGAAAATGGTTTATCTCGATTTGCGGTGAAACTACAAGTCCTATGAAAAAAAGTTATATGGCAAAGTTGTAGGTAATAAAAAGATCTACAACTTTTAATTCACAAGTTTTTTACATAACCTCAAAACTTATGTGAAAAATTCAAATAACCAAGTTTTTCGTTTTTTTTATTTATCTTTTTCAAAAATAATTATTTTTCTACGAAATTTGGTGAAAACTTGCCTATTTATGTCCTTAATACACTGTGATTTACTTGATTGAAAATATTATTGTTTTCACCTTATTTTGACTTAATTTAATAATAAATAGACTATTTTTCAATCGAAAATTCACGTGTCAAAATATTAGCTTTTTTATAAAAGTCGGTGTGCTTTTTGTTCGTCGAAATCTCTATTTTCTGATAGTTTTAAAAAATATATACATTACCATAGTAAATATTCTCAGAAAATGCACAAAACCGAAACAAAAATTTGTATCATTAGGTACAACTGCATCATAAAAATGTGATTTTGTCTTTTCAGACTATATAATAACAATAATAATATAATAATCTGTTTGTATAATGTGCAATAAGTCGGATTATAAGCAATTATATGAAATAAAAATTGCAAAAATCACATTTTTATGATGCAATTGTACATAATGATACAAATTTTGTTTCGGTGTTTTGCATTTTCTGAGAAAATTTACTATGGTAATGTATATATTTTTCTTAACCATCAGAAAATAAAGATTTCAATGAACAAAAGGCACACCGATTTTTATAAAAAAGCTAATATTTTGACACGTGAATTTTCGATTGAAAATTAGTCTATTTTTTTAGTAATTAAGTCAAAATAAGGTGAAAAAATTAATATTATTAATCAAATAAATTATAGTGTGTTTGGGGCATAAAAAGGTAAGTTTTCACCAAATTTCGTAGAAAATAAAATGTTTTTGAAAAAGATAGAAATAAAAAACCAAAAACTTAGTTATTTGAATTTTTCACATACATTTTGACGTTATGTAAAAAACTTGTGAATTAAAAGTTGTAGATCTTTTTATTACCTACAACTTTTCCATATAACTTTTTTTCATAGGACTTGTAGTTTCACCGCAAATCGAGATAAACCATTTTCTCCCCTTAAAAGCCCACCCCCTCCCACTTCCCGAACTCAGATCGACCGTAATTTATTTTTCCTTTCATTTTTATCATATTCCCCTCCTTTTCTAATGGGTTTCATTCTACTACTATTTTTTTCCTTGTAAAAAATTAAAAACCCTAGTCTATAATGTTTGTCCCGAGACGGGAATCGAACCCCCAATCTCTTGCGTCGCAGGCGGACCTTCGCCCGTTGCTCCACAGAGGTCGTCAATCAAACAATGAAGGTAATATTAAACAAAGGTTTGAACAAAGATGCGTAGGTTCGAACAGAGGACGATGCTCGCTTGTTAACAATAAAGAGGCGTAGGAGAATCGATTTCAATTCGATTGTTTAGCGATTTATCGATTCTGGCAGTAGTAAGTTATAGAAGTGAAGTCGTTAAAGTACTCGTAATCTACATGTTTTATCTAATGGTAATGCGTTTTGCTGTTTGTCAGTTGTCTTTTGTTTATAACCCAATTATGTTGACCTGCTTTATTTGAATTTAAACTTAGAAATGGCCCATTAAAACATTTACCAAAAACATTTACCACAAAATCCTAATAACTTAATTTGGTTTTATTAAAAGACTCAATCACAAGTCAAATCAAAAAGTATTTACTACGTGTTGTTCATACTTTTCATTTTAGGCCTGTATTGGGTTAGTTGCGTTTCGTGCGTCGTCCGTTTTGCGTAAACAACCTAGTTAGTGGCGATTCGTGCGCTTTTTACTGCAGCTAAAAAAATGACAGTTACGTTGGTCTCGTTTCGTGCGTCGAGTACATATTTAATATGTACAACCATATTTTAACCATAGAGCAACAAAATATTAGAAGTCTCATTATAATTATAAGAGGTACCTACCTATCATCATTTGCTGTATTTTTGAGGGATTCAATACAAACTAGAATTTGTGTAAATCAAATGTATATTTTGAGTAAATAAATGATTGTAATTGTAATAATTTAAAAGTACAAGTAAGTCACATAAATAATTCCAATTAAAACAAAAATCAAACATGCTTAGCCTAGGTAATCCAAAAATCTGTATTTTGTCTTGAGTGCCATCTTCACAAATAAGAAAAGTTTTCAGTATGTCCGGCAGCTTCACTTCTTCCGTGCTTAAAAACCTTGTTATATTAACTTTAAGAATTTTTTGGCGTTGGCGACACAGGGAGGTCTTTTTTGAATTATATATTGGTACAGTAGAAACCAAATTTGTTCCGGCATCGTATAGAGGCCGAAAAATTTCCTCAAAAATCTTTGAAGTAGATCCTAGTTCTGTAGAAACTCTTTCTTTTAAACTTTTTTTCGATTTCTACGTAGGTAGAATCAAAAGAACAGGGGCGCGTGTGTCCACGTTCTCTCACAACTATATTATCACTATCTGTTGTAATAGAGCCACTACACTTGCGATCAACACATCATGTCCATCTATTTGTTCCAACTTTATTTTCAATTTTTAAATGGTATTTGTGACTCTCCACAAAAATGCACTTTTTATTTCGCATGGTTGTCAAAACTGTGACTCGTTTGCTTAAGCTAGTAGAAGCGCTAGGCTCGCTTAAGCTAGTAGAAGCGCTAGGCTCGGACTCAGTCATAATTAATAAGACGTCTTATATCTTCCTTGTTTTGAAAATGACTAGTTCGCTTTTTAAGGTAAGGGTGGTAAACTGGTAAAGCTAACGAACACACTAAACATTTTGCAGACAAAGAAAGTGCTAGTGAGAAAGAGTATCTACTGTTTAATATCAATTTGACAAGTTGCGGCCAGCCTTCATATCTATGCAACATAGGTACGGTAAGTTATCCCAGGTGTTGTTTTATTACACGAAAACAAAAGGGTTAAGTATAATGGATTTAGAAATGGAACTTAAATAATTCTGAGTATTTGCAATCCATAACAAATACCCAGAAATATTTCGGTAACATAAAACTTTAAGCCTTTTAATATTTTGCCAATTCTGTCTGTTTAATTATGTCTATGGTATTACGTTGTATATAAACATATACATATTCGCCGCACGAAACGAGACCAACGTATCTGTCATTTTTTTAGCTGCAGTAAGAAGCGCACGAATCGCCACTAACTAGGTTGTTTACGCAAAACGGACGACGCACGAAACGCAACTAACCCCTGTATTTTACGAAACGCAACTTTTCTATTATGTGTAGGTACAGTTAGATAGCAAACACTAAACAAAAGTAAATCTATTATGATAAGTAAGCAGCATACTAATTTTGTAGTTGTACATTCTATTACAAACTTTATATGGCCGTGTTTAGGGAACTTTTTCAGAGTACGTAGGTAATAATGGTTCGTAATTACATATATATTTTGCACGCACAATCACACAGAAACAATACATAATCAAAAGTCTATTTGTTTTATTTTTTGATTCGTTCAAATTGTGACCTAATTAAATAATTATCGAATATCAATGATAAACAAACAAAACTTAATATCGCCAAGACGAATCCAATAACGGATTTAATGTCTGTCCATGCTGAAGTGTCAAATTGATTATTCTCAGCTTTTTGTTTCTCTGCACTTCACAACACTTGTGGAGCATACAAATATGAATTACACATCTATTACAACCCATGATTATGATTAAAGTTGGCTACATCGCTTCCGCAAGACAAGAGCCAATCGGACTCCCGCCGATAGATTAACGAGTGCTAGATTGAAACGAGTTGGCCAGAAGTACAGTCGGCCAAGAAAGTGGTCTACCAGTTTTGACTGAAAGTTTCTGTGCGATGTAATGATCGATATGGTTGATTTTTCTATCTTAATTTAACTGACTAACGTGACCTTATTATTTCTAAAACAAGAACTAACGTGACCTTATTTTTTTCAGTGATCAGATACATCCTATCTTCTATCATAATCTCCCGGTTTTATAATGTTACTTAATTTTATTTTAGTATTATTGTGTAAGTATTTCCGCAGAAGCGGAAAAAGGTAGTTATACTTCTATTTAACCTTGTTTTGTCCAAGTAATTCCCAGAAAATAACTATATTCTACATTTTATATTTTTTATTCTCACGATATCACCTAAATATTCCATAAATCAGGGTAATTTAATTTTCTCTTTGATTTCTAATTGTTTCACATAAGCACCAACAACAAAAGTTAGCAAGCACTATTTGCCACTAGAACTTGCTATTTATTTCCGTCTTAATTGTCTTTAGTGCAGCTTTTGTCGAAGTTTGCGTGTCCTTATCAGAACACACCGCATACAGTACACTTGTAAATGACTATTGTATATTCAGCATGTTTCGTGAATATCTGGATGGCTCGCTCTGTTGATATCATAGAACGAGCGGCGAGCATCTCTGTAAAGGAACAGGTTTGCTCGGAGCCATGCTGCAGACAAACTGAAAATTTACAAGAAATATAGAATCACAGCGATAAGGCCGCCCATTGTACTCCAAATGTTTAGTTTTAAGTTTGTTCTGTATATTTCTATTTATGTGGTGTGCAATAAAGTATATTCTATTCTATTCTATTCTATTCTAGAATATGTTGCTTGAAAAATTTGCTTTCAAAATAAAACATCGTCTATTTCGTTTTTATAAAAGGTTTACAAAAAAGACGCATCTTATGACATGTATACTATTTCGTTTTAGCTCCAATAATTGTCACAAAAACCCTATAAAAAAACCCACATTGACGGTTACAAGCATTACCTTAAGTGCCAATACTAAAACAACATAATATTAGTATGTATTATTGCATTACGGAAATAAGAGAGAACTCACTCAGATACAACAAAAAACTAAGTTGAGGTTTTATATCATTCTTCACTAATAATAATAATAATTAATAAATAAATATTGCTGGACAATTTTTACACAACGACATCTGTATTACTAAAAATATCATCTAGTTATCTCCTAAATCGTCAGATTTAATATAGTGACTGCAGCAACAGAAGAGAACAGTCCCAATTAAATATCTTCGTTTATTTATGTGCGGTGTTAAGTAGCAGTGTTTGCTTAGTACGGTTGCGATAAATCGATTTATTCTATTTGCCATTGGATATTATCGCTAAGAACCACGCGAACGGAAATCGGTTCTACTTGTACTTCTTTTCAATCAATGGTATTAAAGTATTTCGCTCTTTATATTTTAAAGCTAACTGTATTAATACAGTATCATAGACTAGGTTAAATGAATTTGATTTGTATAGATTTTGCGCTTCATCTAATAGTGAGCTTACAGTCTTCGCATAATATTAGCATAATAAATTAAGTAAAATGGTATCTACTACTAGAATAAGACAAACCTATACCTACCTTCGCAGAAAACAATAATAAAAATATCGTAGTTTTGGTATAATAAAATATACATACATACGAAGTTACATATTGTTAGACAATTCACACAGCAACATCTATCCGAACACTGTTTTTATTAAAATATTACCACGAATTCGCTGAATAAAAATCCTCTATCAGCTTGCACTCACGTATCGTAAAAGGTTAAGAGCCAAACACTTATCGTAGCCATCAAATCGTGACCCAATAGTTAAATGAAAGGTAGTGGAGGCTCAAATTGATTTCCAATCAGATTGTATCAGTGCGTAGTTAGCCATCATTGTACGGTAGTCTTTAGATTTATGATATTAGATTCATTGTTTGGAATGTTAAGGAGGGGCTCTGTCTGTTGCTGCAATTGTTTATTTTTAATGTTCGTGATTTATTGGCAGAGCTTATGGTGCGGCTTTTCTAAGGTATACTCATGTTTAAATCGTTAAAAGATAGTTAAATGAATTCAAAAATAGTAATGTGGAATTAAGTACCTAAGCCAAGGATAATACCTAAAACATATTTTGCATACAATGAAATAATCACACAGTTTTTTAACTAAATATATTAAAAATGTATTACTTTAACGAAACTCAATTGCAATCCATATATCAATGACAGTTATACCTGACCTCAAGCAATTTTAGGGATCCGTAGCCAAATGGCAAAAAACGGAACCCCTATAGATTCGTGATGTCTGTCTGTTCGTCCGTATGTCACAGACACTTTTTTGATTCTTTCTGTTAGTTCCCAATAGCCTTTGAAGCCGGTTCAAATATAAAACTATTTTGTTTTGCATTTTACGTTTCACGTTTCAAAAACTGTTTCTAGCCACTAGTTTATTTAGCTTTCCATTTATTTATGTGACCTAGATAACGTTTTTTGGCTCTTCAATATTTATAAATTTTTCCTAGAATCGTTTTATTTGCAACGTTCAAAAGAATAATTATTTACCGTAGTATTCATACAAAAAAAATCCTATAATAAAATACTAAATGTTTAATATAAACAGAGCTTATATTGATTATAATTATATATCTATTTGAAATGAAATGAAATGAATTATTTTATTTAATGTTTTTTTTTACTATTGAACCAAATGCACCGAATTTCCCAAATCAAATATTATGAATTCTATTGGGGAAACCCGTACCCAGTAGTGGACCCGTAATATGGGTTGTTTTCATTTAATCTAAAGCTATAAACTTTCATCTCAAATACACTAAACAAACTTTCTAATCAAATTCAAAGTCAAAGCTATCTTGGACGACAAAGGAAAACATTTTTCGATCAAACTTTAAAATTAATTTCAAAGTTTGTCTGACCGTTCAGCCGTTGAACTGACGACAGTTTACTTCTTGTTTTATATTAACTTTCCTATTCATTATTCGGGACTAGGAACGTAGTTTTTTTTGCTACAACGAAGCTGCTTGGGACGGCTTGAGTTCAGATTGAAGAAATCAAATCTTACCTGCGTATTGAATATTTTCACCAAGACCACGGATCGGCTAACGCAGCGTCGGACGTCCACCAACAAGGTGGAAAGAATGATCTTGTCAAAGGCAGTTCACGGTGGATGCAAGCTGCATCCGACCGTAATACCTGGAAATCATGAAGGGAGGCCTATGTCCAACAGTGGACGTCCGATAGCTGAAATGAATATTTTCTATTTTGTATTTTAAGTTCCATTTCTGTTGACGGGAGAGTCTATATCAGTAATTAATTAAACATTTTGAATTTACTAAAAAAACTATCATTGTTTAAAGGTTTATTTTTCAATGTAAGAATTTTAAGTGGAAAAACCAATTTCTTTACCGGTAGGTATTGGCAATTATTTATCTTAATTAACGGAGCATTAGCAGATTTTTCTACAGATTAGGTAAACCAAGATTATACATTAATCTCACTAACAAAATGCTTAGTAATAAAAGAAGTAGGCCGGGATCCGTAGTACATGGAAATCAAGTGATTACTAACAAGCTAATTTTTGGTGAGTAGCTTCGTTTCGATGAGACGTCCAAAGATATCCTATACCCAACTCTCGATTGTGGTAGCTAACAGAGATATCAAGGATTAAAAAATTCAAGGATGTAAAACCGGGATAACGGACCACGAAATTTGTCGGACAATATGTCCGTTAGATTTTATAAATATTAATTAAGTATACAACAAAAAATCAGCTGGTTAGTAATCATAGTAATCATTTAAATTGACCTCGTTTTCGACACATTTTGGAAATGGCGGACTCTTTGATCAAACCATAGGTTTTGTAGGACAAACATGTTTTTATATAATTTAGATAATTATCTTGAGATATAACATATTGTCCTACAAATTTCGTGGTCCGTTATCCCGGTTTTACATCCTTGAATTTTTTAATCCTTGATATCTCTGTTAGCTACCACAATCGAGAGTTGGGTATAGGATATCTTTGGACGTCTCATCGAAACGAAGCTACTCACCAAAAATTAGCTTGTTAGTAATCACTTGATTTCCATGTACTACGGATCCATGACTAAGCTTACTTATCTAAGATAAAAAAAAAAAAAATCATCATATTATAAGATTGTTACGAAAATCCACGTGTCTGAAAGGTACTTACCAAAAAGAAAATATAACTTAAGATTAGTCTTGATTATGTCAAAATAATTGGTGTTATTGAAATTATTATCTTTGATAAATATCGAAACACCATCTGTTCAGCGTTGTCGAATTAAGAACTAAGAAATAAATTAATCAAAAATTCCTTAGTTCTTTACTAACCTCACATTATAATAATATCTAATCAATTTATTGGTAAAATTATTTTTACTTGTCAAACAAAGATTGCTGACTAAAAAAAAATGTCGAACAACTACAAATATTAGATAATGAATAATAAATGTAAATTAATTACATATTGTCAATGAGTTACATTTTGTCCATGAATTTCAAATGTCAGGAAATAACATTATATCATTGAATTACAATTACCAAAACGGTTAGTCTTGGTATATAAATCCCACAGTCATTCCGACGATACCCACAGGAAAAAACGGGGTAACTCGGTAACAGGGTATTCCACCACACGGCAACATCGCACAACCATAGAAACCACTAGAAATAGGGTATCTACTTTTCCTTGAATATTCTGAATTGAAAGTTTCAGCGTACATTTGCAATTTAGATCTGTCGCTTGGGAGGCGCGTGTCTCGATATTGACTCAACGGATGGGCAGCGAGGAACTACGAAAAGAAGAGTTGGCAGTTCTTACTATTTATTGTCTGCAGTCTGTCAGTAGGTTTCCTCCAGGCAACAAATGCTGAGTACCTATTAGGTAACCTTTTTGAGATACAATAACTAATTATTTTCTTATATTTTCTGTCTCTTATATAATGTTGTGTCTCAAATAAATGATTTTCTTCTATAATATATTTTAACCCACGGTTAAAATGCATTAAACGCGGTAAACGGTACGGTGCCGGAGTTATAAGCAGTAAATATTATCCCACCCTTGGCTAACGTGGTGAATAAAGGCCTAATTTATCTCCTGAAGAGAGAGGTCTCTATGTCCCACGAGTAGGAACGAAAATAGTGGTGCTTATCTCGTTCCTTGTGTGTTTATACAATTTAATGGTTTGATGGATAAGTAAAAATAAATTTGTAAGTTTGGCGTTACACAAGGCATCATACGCCTTTTCCTATCTGTTTCCGATAACAATTTCTATCAGTAACTAGAAAAACTATCAAATTATTTATGAAAATCAATTTAGTTATTCGTAGCTCCAAGACCGGGGCCTGCAACAGACGTCCCGGATATACTTCCGGATGTCCGCAGGCAATGTGCATCCCGCCTTATACAAATACATTGAATTTATAGATAAAACAACCGCATTATCTCTCTATCGTTTAAATCAAATTTAAAACATATTTAAATAAATAAATATGATTTGAAAAGTAAATGCAGTTAAATTAGACTGGATTATGCAAGTGACACTTGACTGATAAGCAAAAATATATATAAAAAAAGTTTCAAAAAATTTTTTACCTATTACTTTTTTACGTTTGCTTTTTGCTTCACGTCTACGCAAACGCATCTTTAGCCATTAGTTTAGTCTTTGCCCGTGTTATATTAAGAACTGGTTGTTTTTAAATTAAAAACAAGTACCTAAAATTGTATTCATTATTTACGTTTCCACTACTGGGACACAGAGACTTCTCACAAGAAGTCTCACTCTTGACAAGTGAGAGAATAAGGCTTTAATTCACCACGTTGGCCAAGTGCGGATTGGTGGATGTCACGTGTCCTTCAAACCTTTCAATTCTCAGAACATTGTCAAAAATACAAATTCAAATACTCAAAACCTGCCTGTCAAACGAACGATTACATTTTACAACCACACTTTCCACCACCACCAGTCTCCAGTCCAGCAGTCTCTCACAAACAGATAGGTACTTAATTTAAATTATCTGGTATTCAAGCTTTAATTTATGTTTGTGAGAGAAAATAAATATATTTTTTATTTTTTTTTATTTTGTATTTTTTTTATTTTATTACACTTTGTTAGTGTCCAGAACAGTTCTAATTTAAACCCCGATTAAGTGATGTCTTTCAGTGGATGTCAGCGTCGAGTGGGATAGAATCCTCCGTTATAATGACTAGGAAGGACTTATAAGGACATTTCACAGGTAATTGGGATGCCGTCATTATAGGAAGTGCGAAAGTGTAGTTATTTTATGCGGCATTAGATTCTAGTTTTGTGGAACTTATCATGACAACCAATCTATCTTTACTTGGTTATGATGTTTAAGAAGAATCTTGACAAGACAAAAAAGCTGCATTTAGATAAAAGCTACCTATACCTTTAAAATATTGTCAAAAAATATCGTGTCTATATTTTGAACGGAATAAACAATATACTTACGTAAAACCTATTTCAATAACATTGGAATATGTTTTTCCCCGAATTTTACAAAGATTTTTTTGACTAGCAGACCCGCCGACAGCTCTTATTGTTTTACTATAATTGAAATTTCGAATTTATATTTCGAATTGTGTTCAACTGATTTTTGAGTCATCAATCTTTAAGTTCCCAGCTGACGTTACACGATTTGTACAGGATTATTCGGTTAGTTAAGACTCCAAAAATTATAATTGAAATCCAAACTAGGTTTAAATTGTCAACGACAAATCAAATTCTTCTCTCTGTAAACTTTGATATTCTTTTATACCCTAACATATGAGCTAACTTATATTGCATGTATTATAGGCACCTTCTACTAATATAACACTTTGAATCTATGTGTCTTATAACCCTTTTCAAGAATAACCACCCCTTTTTAGCCATTACTAAATTAAAAGTTTTGTCCAAATTTAAAAAATAAATGATTCCTCCTCCTTCAGGACTGAATTTCAAGAAACTATTTATAATTAAATTATAAATGTTATTATTATAATTGAATTTATATTTTAGTTAGTCAGTCTGTCAAGATCTCTTCTATGTATGAATAAAATTAGTAGGTATAGATGATTGCAGATAATGGATTTAGATATCAACTATCAAATAAATATGAGAATCATTATTTGCGTCACACAACAAAATTAGCCAGATAACCCATGACGTATGCATTTACACGGACTTTGTTTTTAATCTATCATAATTTTAACTCAGGCTCAAAATAAATAATAAAAAATAAAATAACTGAGTTAAGGCAATATAAGACACGCAGAATCCCAGTCTTTTTAAAAGTAATAACTGTCAGACTAAACGTAATATATGCCCATTGAAAATATGAGACCCGTTATTGTATGTAGATTTTTCTAATTCACCCTCTCCAGACAAGGCTGGGTGAAATTGTATTTTATTTTAGCTTCATCATAAATCCTCACACGCTATAAAATGAGTCGTTTCTCATAACATTATGTGTAAAAGAATGTAAGGGCAATGGAAAGTCGTGAAATATTTGATTAGGTAAGCATGTTTGCCTTTCTGGTATAGAGCTCAGATGTTATGAGAGTAACCTCAAATAGTGCTCTTTTTATTTACAATTATTCCTCGAATTAGTGCACTACACATAAGTACATAAAGAAGTAATCTCAGAATTAGACTAACCCTGCGATTTTTCCATCAAAAATCTTACACATCGGCAGTCAAAATACACAAAGATATCCCTTAAATCAGTCAAATAAAGGGGTTCTTCAATTTGAAGACATCCAAAGCTCACACATGGATCTAAATTGAAAGTAATCCAAGTAGAAAATTAATCCTTGATTACGTTCCTCAGGTTGGGGTCCTGAGGCGCGTGGGGTAGGCTGATAGAAGATTCATACACAAAACCGTTGGAATTATTGTATTAGGTAAGTACTGGAATGACACTGCTCGAATGAGTATTGTATTCGACTCAGTCAACATTAATTTGTCCGCTGACCGTTTCAACATAAACAGCGAAGGAGTCATGGAAGTAAATCAATACATATAAAATTAGTTAGTTTAGTTATTAGTTACACCAATTATAGCTCTCTGAAAATAAGTGGAGAAGTAGCTTAGAACCAGAAGAAGAACCGGGTACATATTATACACGGGCGACGCCGCGGGGGGTAAGCTAGTATTACCATAGAATGACAATAAATTTAAGACTCAATTAAAAAGGGTCTACTTACTGTAAAGCTTGATAGAAGAGTCATCGAGCATTACACAGTAGGAAATGAAGGTCTGAAATGTTGCATTCACGACGCAAAACTTCTATTTACTATTTCCTTTGTTATTTTAAACACAAGGAATTTTCAATAGCAATTTCACCGGCACCAAATACCGATAGAAGCGTGGCAAATTTATATTTTCGCTGAAGGATCCCCTACTAAAAGATCAATTTCGCGCTTGGACAAGTTTAATGTAAACTTAAGTGCCTGGGGGAGATATCACCAAATGAAACCGGCTCCTGTTGCGTTAACGAATGTCTATGTTATTGAATTCTGGCTGAGTTTAACAAAATACTGCAGAGTTAAAAATACTTTGTCCTCCTTTTACTGACACCGACAGACGCTGCATTTTTGACATAAGTTTAATTCCTATTTGCAATAGAAATGCAAAGTGTGCTTGCAGGCTCGTTGGCGTAGAATTATTTAGTTTTTCAAATATTTATACAAATCCAATAAATAGTTTATTACTAGGACTTTTGCACCTTGTAAGGCACCAATTAATTCCGAGCCCTAATCTTCTTCAAAAAGGCATAAACATTATTTAACAGAATTGATACAGAATGTGGGCCTTATTATATTAAAACTAGCTGTCGCCCGCGGCTTCGCCCGCTTTTTATACTTTTCTCACCTTTTAAAGTAAACCTTCCTTACAAAAAATTTTAAGACCAATCTGCTAAATTGGTCCAGCTGTTCTCGAGTTTAAGCGAAACTTATGAAGAGCAATTCATTTTTATTTATATACATTATTATATTGAATAGATCTTCCCTAAAGCATTTATTGCATAATCGGAGTATCGGATGTATCAGATCCTTCTCCTAGCGTTATTTAGTAAAACGCCTTAGGCATAATTCACATCCAGATAGGAATTGTTTAACTGCCTAGATCTGTAGACTGGTATATGCGTACACACACATTTATCGGATGGATTTGTATGTAAATGCTGGTATTGTACCACCACTGAATGCAGATTCAATTAAATTGTAATACAGTGTAGTTATATTCTCAATTTTGCATTACCACGGCTCAGTTATATGTAAAGTTATCGTTCGTTAAAATATGTCAATGAATTATTGTATTTGAATAAATAAATTCTACAGAAAAATCACAATCAGAATGCTTGCGTTATTTACATAAAAATCACTTAATATTCTCTGAATTACAGTACCTATCTTTAATTTTGATATATAAGTAGGCGCCCACAATTACTGGAATCTGCTTTCACAAACAACAGATTCCAGTAATTCATCGGCACAGTTCAAATAGAACTTCCAATTGATTCAGAAATACGTTATGTTTCATGACAGAACCAACAAAGAACATCGTTCAACTTTTTCTTAAAACAAATACGACTCGATAAAATCAATCGGAATCCATCTCACGAGTATCTCAGATCAAACACGGGCGCGCCAAGTGTTCCGAACTTGTTTGGTTAGAGCTTCTAGAAGTTTCCAGCACATTCGATAAAATTCAAAGTTTCTATCATTCGCACATACTGCGTCTGGATATCAGTGTGCGGTTTTTCAATCAAAGTTTTCTATATTCCCTAAGCTCCACTCCATCTTTGAATGCATGAGGTAAGTGATTTTAGTTCCCTTGCGATATTTACATTATCACACGGTAATCGGATTGTTGTATTATTTTTGAATTGTTGTACTGTGTCACTTTCTTAACAATTCTAGTATATTACGTTAATAACATTACTTACATACGAGTACATTACTTTAATTGAACAATAAATTACTTGAGTAAGAAAATTTGTCCTTATTCGTTTGAAAATTAATTTGCTAGTTATAAATAACCCTTAGTTTAAAGCCCGAAAAATCAACACAAACTTGTAATCAAGAAACATAACGAGCGATTTAAAAGTTTGTTCAGAAACGTTGAAAAGGCGAAAGACATTTCAGAAAGTTCACAATTAAGATAAAGCTTGTCAATATCTAAACGGCGTCCGTTAGAGGAAACGAGATAGGAATTTATCTCGGAGCAGTCGAAACGGCAGGTGTAAGCCGTAATAGAAACAATTTGTTTACCGACGTCACAGCTTCTTTGTGAAAGCTGGTGCAATTAATGGCAACTTTTCATTAGGAACTAGTAAGAGCAAGTGGCGTTATGTCTACTGATGTAGTGTAGATGATGATTCATCACCCTTATTTACGTTACCACAGCTGCTGAGACACAGGGACTTCTCTTTTGACGATAAAGATTAAGCCTTAGTTAGGATTATTCATAACGCTGGGTGCGTGTTAGTGAATATCTTCAAACTTTTCAAAGTTCTCAGAACATCCCGGTTTCCTCATGATGTTTTAAAGCGCACATAAATACTTCAATTAGAAAAATTTAAAGATAAAAGTGTGCTTCCACTCAGCCAACACGGCATTTTGTTTATGTCTACAATGTGGACTAAATCCTACAAGATTACATTACAAAATAAATACCATACACGTAGACGGCCCCCAAATCCTTTTTGAGCTAAAATGCAGTTACTAAATCGAATATTCTATTTTTGAAATGCTATTCTATGTATATAAACAATGGTTTAATTTTACAAGACTTTATGGAAAATCAACTTAAATAAGTTTGTAAAATTATCTTAGGAAATCTTTAATACATCAAAACTTTCCTCCCCGGTCACTCTTTGTTAGCCGTCCATTTAAACGCTACACATGGCGAACTTCACCTCGTAACCCTAAAATCTAATTGGATTAAATTCCATTAGCAAAGGTCCAAATGGGACCCCTTAATTGTGCTGACCGTCGCGAGTTTATTATGGTGGGTCCAGTGAACGTTATTTTGTTATGTAAAACATTACGCGTTACGCCTAAGTTCAACCTATTCTTATTCATACTGTATTTATTTATAAATCGCAGCTCAGTTATCTAGCGAAATAAATAGTTCCCACAGTTGGGACACAGGGACTCAGCTCTTGTAGTGAGAGATTAGTCCCACGCTGGCCAAGTGCGGATTGGTTATTATGTAAGCATTACAGAATTTGACATTTTATAGATATGCATTAAAAATAAGATAAAAAGCATAATAAGAGCTTCTGTGCTTTTACTAATTTGCCCATAATTATATCATAAGTTAATAAATCTTGTATTCGATTTCAAGATTTTTGCGATTACTTTATGTAAATGGATAGATAGGTGTTTACATTTTCTTACCAAACGTCTTATAATTCATTAATGCAAAAAGAATGTTTGTGTACACAATGTGCACGTTCACACAATCAGGCAGTAACTGATGTTTACGTACGATTGCGATATCATTTTGAAAGTCATTTTTGTCACTTATCTCAACTGTTCAATTTTACTTCGCAATTAAAAATGTCTGAGACTGCAATCAATCAGACAAATCTAATAAAGATAAATTATCTTGCAATTTATTATATATAGCACAGCTCAGCCATTGTTACAAGGACCAATAAACAGTGCAGTTGTTAAAATCGAAAGTGGTAAAATGGCACCGAACGCTAACGTTAATGAGTTTCAAAGTGATGCTGAGAATCATTTCAATGGAGGAAAAGGCTCAACCGCTGATCTGATAGAGAGATCTACAGATAACTACAATCTGAGGATATTCCATAGTACCTTGAACATTTTGACGCATACTCTCATAGGTGCTGTGACGGGCATTTCTCTGTTCTATGCGTTCAGAAATGGAATACCTTTAGGAGCGACTCCGCTACATGTTGTTTTGTGTGTTGTTGGGGTAAGGTTCTAATTACTTAGATAATTTAGAGAACTTTTTTTACTGAATACAGCAGATGGTAGATTTTTCATTTCAATCTTATAGGTAAGCTATAACGAGATCTGACTGCAGGGTTTTCTTATTTATTTTTTATTGTTATTTATTTATTTATTGTTTGATAAATATATAAAAACATTTGCACACACTTATGAAAGTAAAATATAATAAATCGCCGGGAATCTTTAACTAATTAAGGCCTAATCGTTGTTGTTTGTAAACATTTGTTGACTTTGCAATGTTAATTATCGACCGATAAAATAAGTATTAATACTTGTTTACAATCAATCTCTCAAATATAGTAAATCAATCAATCATTTATTTATCCAAATTAAGTAGAAGCTACGTCCCTACTTACTAAAAAATATGTTACAAGAATACTTTTTGTCATTCAAATGAATAATAAGGTATCGAAATAATAAATTTATTAAAGCAAAGAATGGCTTGTTTATAATAATCAATTATAATAATAAAAACCATAATTTTATTCCCTTCACGATGGTAAAATTGTATATGAATTGTTGTTTGAATCCTAAAATAACTGAATACGTTATCATTTTATCAAGGTCCTGGACAAAGAGATTCATTATTGTCTAGAAATATTAATCTATTATTTATAAGTGTCATCCTTATTCATCATCGTTTCTTTTTTCAACATTACATCATTTTTCATTGTTTTATATGCATATTAAAAATATTTATCTATTTATGTATATTCCATTAAGTATATCAGATTATCTAGTGCCCGTGTTAAGCTTCGAGCTTACCACGGGGCTAGATATTGCTGTGTGAATTCTCCAGCAATATTTGTTTTCATATATTATTTTATTATTCCAGTACCAATTACTGATGGCACAAGCGATCCTAGCTCTGTCTCCGTACAACGGTTGGTCAGCGCACCTCAGATTGGTCGACAAGCGTCGCGCTCACTGGATCCTTCAGATTCTTGGCTCCGGGCTGGCTCTCGCAGGCTGCTTCATCAAGGTCCTAGATAAGGAGGTTCATTGGAATACTTTGCATGGACAGTTTGGTGAGTTATCTAAACTCAAGGATTATGTAATATACGGGCAATACACGAACCTTATTTACGTTGACTTTTGATCAACCGTTTTGTCCCAGAACGTGGGACTTCTTCAGGATCAAGGACACTGCAATTATGTAATTTATTTCCATAGAATCCTAATAACCTAAGAGCCCGTGATGGCCAGACCTTCCTTTAATTCGCAAGCGTGAAAATTATTTCATGTGTATGTCTAACATAGGTAAGAATAACCCCCAAACATGAAACCTGAATCGCGGTTCCTTTGGGAGATAACAGGTACCTGTTATCTCCCAAAGGAACCGTCTGGCCATCACAGGCTCTTAGTCTATAATGATCACTTGGACAAAACTTTTATTTACATAGAAATAGAACAAAGGTGTCAGTTAGGATGTCAACAAAAACAAATGCTATCGGAAAATTGATAGTTTATGTTGAAGAGTAAATTGCTTACGCTTTCGATAAATCTATATTAGGTTGTCAGAGATGATCAACAGCTCACCTTAGGTTGATTGACAATTATTTTTCACTGAATTCTGAAAATTGCCTGACACTACAATTACACTTTTAATATACACATAAAATATCTAATAACCAAATGTTATTTCTCTTACAGCTCTAGTATCGATGGTGTTCACCGTAGCGTGCTTCTTCAACGGCGTGGCCTCTAGTTACTCCTACGAGTGGCGTCGCATCATTCCTCCTAACCTCTCCAAACTGACACACATCTGTTTTGGTACCGTGGCCTTCGCAGCGGCCTCAATATCACTCTGCTATGGGTTCGATAAAAATATGTTCCGCAACTGGGTGGCCCCAGGCTTAACCCCTACCGTCATTGCCTTTACTGCTGCTTTCACTGCCATTGTCATTCTTAACCCTTTGATCGTCTTTGTAACCAAATCTCTCAATATCTTTAAGTCGTAAAAATATTAATTTGTTAGTGTCATTTAATTTATAGTACCTGTTTATTAGTGTAAGTAATAGAAAAAGTATTAATTAAATCGTGATTTTATTTTGTTAAGCAAATGACTAAAATATTACTATAACATAAATTTCTCAAAACCCACGCTGTTTAATCAATTTTTCATTTCAAATCAAAATAATTATTTTTAAACTACTTAGTTAATTAGGGCTTCGTATGAAAAAATAATTATTATCAAAGACGACAATGTAGACAAGATAAATAATAATAGATAATGATTCAGCAGAGAAAGAGATACGATAATCATGAAATTTGCCAATTAATAACGATAAAAATAATCTTAAAGATAAAAATGATAACTAATTCATAGGTTAATAGGTATATGTATCACGCGCTCAATTTGTGATAGTATTATCTATAATGATAAAATCATTAACATACCTGATTTTGAGGAAAAAATGGCAAATTAAATCTGTTTTCCTTGGGCCAAAAATTATAATAAATATAATAAAAATATAAATGAAAGAAATACAAATATTAATGATTGCATTGAAAAAAGTAGCGCGGTGCAATATTCATTTAGTAAAACAGGGTCCTTTAGTTTTCAGTGTAATTGAAATGATGTCATAATTTTATAGGCTTTAGACAGATACGATAGTAGCATTCATACTAAGCAATAACTTTTATTACGTTTGTATTGTTAGCTACCATAAATATATTTAGATATCTTATTGGAATTTCCAATCCGTAAAACATTTAGATGTCATTTAGATAATGTATTATTGTGACCACTTTGTTCAAAATTGAAATGATTTAAGGTACGGCTATCTCCTAGTTCTATATTTTGAAGGCTTATATAAATAATACAAAGTGCATCTTTAGCAAAAAAAAATAAAAAAAGCTGCATAGTCCTAATTAAACTTGCGTTTAAACATTCCAAGACAACTAATCAGACTCCGTAAATAAAGAATCGAACGCAACAAAAGCATCCTACATCAATCAACAACTAACCAGACATCACAGATAAAATAAATGGCACGGTAAATAAGTTTAATGGTCTAAAATAATTGGCTAACAGAATACAAGTGGTTAAAGCGGATCCTGAGTAAACATCTATTAATCTCAGCGGTTCCTTGCAGGCTGCGTTCCGTTACTTGCGCAATGATTGCATCTAAACGCTGCTTATCCGAGTCTTGCTACAGGCTACACCCACAGTCAATAATCAGTTCTGCTGTACAGTAGGCCTAGATCACATGTAGCTTTTTGTATCTATGTATATAAATATGTATGTAGAAATTGGAAATAGAGGCTTTGTGAAATCTACTAGACAGAATATCTGTATTTACTGCGCCCTTCGGATTGGCCCGAAATAATTAATTTATTAGTTAGTTATAAATTTTTAATTGAAATAATATTTAAAAATCACGAGATAAAAAACATTTTTATAAAAATGTACAGGGCCTTAGCGTTTGTAATATTGTCAGAAAAAAGAAAGGGTTTTAAAATAATGCTAATTATAAATTAACCTTACTGCACGAATATTTTCTGTGGCTTAATGTTGCCTGATATTTAATAAGTGAGGTTTGAAGCCGTTCATCATGATACAGACAGTTTAATTGATAATTGTGCATTGCGCTATGCGCTTGAGCAACTTATTTGTCAAAGTGAGACACGATACCGGAGATATGAAGCTGTAAATGGTCTTACAGGTATTAGAAATCTGTACGGGTTCTAATTTAGCTCCACTTAATAGTATAACTGAAGGTAACTAAAACAATCTATTACCACCACTGAATATATTTACTACAACATACATAAATATACCGGTTCAATTACCGGTAGGTACTTATTTTATGAAAATAAATTTTATGCTGTAGTTCATAAAAATAAACTATGTCCTCATTTTCATTACATTTTTACTAAAAGTGATATTTTATAGACATTCTAATAAATTCCGTATAATTTCTTAAATTAGCCTATCAATCAAATTTTGGGGATTAGAATACTAATCTGTCCATGCTAGGCAGGCGTGTTAATCATGCATGATCATTGTAAGTATTCATTTGTTTTATTTCAGATTTTCACTAAATGTTTTCGATAACCTTTTCATAGAGTAACCAAATTATTTTATTATCATCATCATCCTATCCTCAAAGGAACTCGTTGGACATTTACCTATTACACATCTCTACAATTTATTTGGTCTGGTGCACAATACAAGTAAATTATTTATCTATGTTCTAAACCACCTTAAAATTTTGCTAAACAATTGACACAGCAAACAACCTTTCCTCACTGAGGTTTTGTAGAACATTTTATCAGATAACTGTTTGTTATATAGCTTTTAGTATTATGTCTATAAAATTAAAATAGTATAGATATATAGATACATTGGTTCAAATACAATTTTTTGACATTAATGATTGATGTATACCAATTCCAATGCACCCAAGCGTAAAAAATGAACACATACTACATAATAATATCGCTGATAGCATATTTAATCTTATCGTGCACATTCCTATCAATGTTCCAGGATATCACTGCGTCGCCGAATTTATCGTAAAAAGTATTATCCGATAAGATACCTCTAGCATCGTCACATATACAAAAATTAATCAATCTGTTCGTTTTCATAGATAACAACAAAAACATATGTTCCTTCATGCACTTATTACTACGTAATACATTATCACCGCTATAATCAAATCGTCCTCAAGTACTGCATTAATGTTTGTGTTGTTATAAAGTCAATCATATACACGTTCATATACTTAGAATGGTATATTACATTTATAAATTGTATCTGCTTGAAAGATGTCTGGAGTTTCAACTAGTTTAAAGTACGAGTACATTATGCGACATTTATAACAAGTTCGGTTGAGTTCTAGTTCAGAATCAAAGAAGCCGTTGCTTCTAACTTAGATTAAGATTTTGTACTATAGTTTAAATTAATTTCAAAAAATGCCACCAAACGTCGTGGAAACTGCCGGAACAAGTGGTACTGAAGAAATCACTAGAGATGATAAGCCTGATGGACCTCCAAATGTTTCCGTAGAAAATGGAAATATTACCGCAGTTAGAACAGCACCAGTAGAAAGGATATCTAATGAAGAATGGAAGTTGAAAACGTTTACTGCGGCAGTTAACTCACTGGCGCATATTTTCATTGGTGCTGTTACTTTATTAGCATTAATATTTGCGTTCAGAGCCGGCTTACCTGTGACTGCTACACCCATACATATTTCATTATGTGTCATAGGGGTAAGTTTTACTTTACATTTCATAAACCTATAATTAAAAGCGCATACTTAAAACAATTCAATAATTATAGTCAATGGACTATTCGATCATCACGTGACACTTTACGCTTATGTAAATATTGTAATTGTCAAATTGATTAAATTTTTTCTATAAAATGAAAGTACAAGATTAAGGTTAAATAATTAATTATTTTTTATCCGTTTAATTGCAGTATCAATTCCTAATGGCTGAAGCGATAATGAGCCTCGCGTCATCAAACGGCTGGTCTTCGCGTCTTCGCGTCGTGAACAAGCGGAGAGCACATTGGGTCCTTCAGATAGTCGGCTCAGGTTTAGCCATAGCTGGGTCTTTCATAAAGATCCTAGATAAGACCGAACATTGGACTACACTGCACGGGAAATTTGGTAAGTTTTTATCAGTAGATATTATAATATCTACTATAAATGTTATCATTGAACTCAACTCGGTTCAATGTATGACATAATTTTGTTATCGGTAGACATAAATCGTTTCCTGTTGATATGACACTGACCAATAGTTAATTTTGATAATTTTCCTTTTAAGCATAGTTCTGCTATTCTAGGAAAATGTTTCAAAAGCCAAAGTTTTCTTTGAAGTAATATCAATCGATTTGAATAAATGAGATAAGTTATATCACTACTCAAACTGGTAAACCTACTTGAAAACTGCATTAACAAAGTGACATGCGTTATTATTATCACGACATCGATAAATTTTAACTTGATTAGATAATCTTTTAACAATTTACCAACCAACGCCGTGCCTACATGAAAATAATCAAAGAGATAATTAAGCATAAGTGTATTCGATAATCTAAAAAAACCTAATTTATACAGTCTGTTTGCGAAATAAATAATAGATTATTAAAAATTTAAGACACTACAGACATTTTATCCGTACCCTTGTATGCTCACAATAATTATTAAGTCATACAATTATATTGAAATACACACACGTAAGATCAAAAAAATGTAACAATACAATAAAATATTTTTTTGTTCTATAACTACCAACTAACCTAGTTTTTTATTCCACAGCCCTCGTAGCCCTAGTCTTCACAACAGTGAGCTTAGTAAACGGGCTTGCTTCCCTCTGGGCGTACGAGCTCCGACGTTTCCTCCCCTCCAACCTGTCGAAGCTCACCCACATCTGCTTCGGAACCGTCGGTTTCGTCGCCTCCTGCGTCTGCCTCTGCTATGGCTTCGATAAGGGCATGTTCCGAAACTGGATCTCTGATGCGGTCGCCTCAACAGCCATTTCACTGACCGCCGCTATCGCTTTCATTGTCATTCTAGCTCCAGCGGTCACTTTCTATCAGAAATCATTAAGCCTCGTAAGGCGATAAGGTGCTATGTTATATGATTGTAAATAAGTGATTTCATTATCACGTTTGATCTGAATAAGCCGTTAATCATGCTGATGGCTATTAATTTTAATAGACGTAAAATCCTGTTGTTAAATAAACATGTTATGCATTAAAGTGCTCATTTCGTGTTTTATTCACAATAATGGCAAATACTCTTATTTCCTATAATACTCAAATATTATTGTATGTCATCATGACAATATATAGATTGATAAATATTCACATAATTTCACTATTCTATTACTTGTACCTCAGAAGAAACTTCTCGATAACTTTAAAATGGCAAACCTATTGTAACGTTCAGTGTCATAAATATATAAGTTCTATGAGAGCAACAAAAGGCGACTGTACCTATACCATAGAGTCCATAGTCTGTATATCGTTAAATTCAGATTCGATTGAGAGAACAGGTACCCGATCAAGGATAGCAACTCGAACAGCTTCTAACTTTATAGCATCTAAACATATAAAGGAAATGCTGCCAAGAGTAATGGCCCCCGGTAGGAGCATTCTGGGACATAGTATTGTTGCTATTGCTAATGTTCGAGATCCTTCGGCGAATGTTTTGATATATGTGACACTTTACTGTGCGTTCTGTTGGTTTCGTAAATACATGGCACGATTCAGAGTCACCGAGATCAAATCTGTGATCCTGTAATTCCAAATCTATACAGCAAATGATGAAGGTGGATAGGAACCGTTTACTGACTATGAGTGGACATTATACATATATGTTACTTACCATGAGGTTGAATACGCTATGAGTTTTGAAATTCAGATATATTTGACAAAAAGGATATGTTACTACATAAGAATATAGTAAAGTAGGTATTATGTTATCTTAGATCGTTTCATTATTGATCGATAAAAACTAAAACCCGATTCTATCTTTCCAATATTATTGTGAATGCACTTTACAATAAAGATAAATAAAGTGCAAAGTGCAATATATATAATCAACAATAATAACAATTATAATGGTAGATACCAAAATCAATCATAGACATTATTCAACGAAGAATTATCCTGTATTATTTAGACATGTTTACGACATCTTCTTGTTTGCGAAGCGACATGTGGGGGACTTACTCCTCTTAAATCATTCATGTTAGGTTGTGTGGCGATTCACTGATTATGATTTAGTATCTCTTTACAAAGTATTACAAAAGCACCAAGTTTCTGTATTTCCACCGTGAAGTTGTGTCAAATAACTTAGATCGCATATTATCATGAAAGTATGTGAGGCATTAGTTATTTTCAGTTGATTTTTTTTTATCCTGCTAATGTTAAGGACACGAAAGTTTTTATATATAGATGTATTAACTTTGTTACGCTTTCATGAAAAACAACTGAATGTATATTGATGAATCTTAGGTAATACAATAATAATAGCTATAAATATCAAAAATTCTTATGTGTAGCTTCTATATTAAAATCCAAAACAAATAAATCTTTATATGTATGTGACAATAAAATGGTAAATAGTAAAGAAGAAAACTCTTATTTAATTATAAATAATTTATACTTCACCTAGGCATAAAATTTCTCACGTTTTTAACACGTGTTAATTTTACTGAGACGTAATTATATTATATTACGTAAACTACATCATAAGGTGATTACTTATCACAATCCGCAAAATTCATCCAGATAAGTAAATCAAATGAGTACTGATATAATAATCAATCGATTATAAGGTATTATCGATAGTGCTCTTGTTCGATGTTTATACAATTTCTAAATTATTATTCAACCGATAAGCTGATAAACTAAGATAATTAAACAACTATCTATTTTAAGAGTTAAGACCTCGAACTAAAAATAAATCCCTATAAGATCATGGGCAAAATTAGAGTAATTTTAGGGAGATTAAACAATAATTGTTTACTACTGAATAACTTACTAGAACTTATACGCAACTTGAATAAAATATTTAATAAAAACACATAACAAAAAAGCAACAAAAAAACTAGGAAACAATAGATATCTTAAAATAAAACATATTTTGTTAAAATTTCGAAACGCACCTTATAAAGAGTTGGGGTACAATACAGAATACGATAAAAGAAATTAGCGCTATTAGAACGTATGTCATACTTCCACCATAATCTCGAAAAGGTTCTAGTAATAGACCACTGCACAAACACGCTGTGGCAATAAGAAAAGTGGACAATCCAAACGTCATGTGAAGAATAACTAACCAATTTCTAGATTTGATGAAAGTACAAGTCCCAAGCATCAGAGAAAGGGTCATCAAAGCGATGGCGAGAAAACCTAAAAAGGAAAATAATAAATTAAATTAGCCACTAAATTAGATAAAGCAAACATGAATTTAAAGTTAGCCAAACTTCCCAAACAAGTCATAATAAATCACTGATCTGATTGAGTTATAAATCAAATATAAGAATTTCTGGATAATTCACACAGCAACATTTAGCCCCGCGGTAAGCTCGAAGCTTACTGGTGCTAGATTTCTGTTATACTTTATTATAATAATTATACAAACATGGATAGATATTTTTAAATTTATATTTTTTCTCTCTATATGGCTTTGATGGCTTATCACATATCACACAAATTATTATCACATTTCACACAAAAACTTACCCGTAACACTATGAAAGGTCGCCGGCATTCCTTTATTAGCGACAATGAGAACAGTCCCAGCAATCGCACAAACAAAGCTGCAGACTTGCAAATAGATATGAGCCAGTTTCCGGTGTCTGATTCTCATAAACGTGGACCAGCCGTTCCAGCGGCTTAGACTCAATATTGCCTCAGTCGTGAAGAAATTAAACTGAAAATGAATTGAGGAATTCAGTGACTGTAGGTACATCTATTATTTAATTATAATTTTTAAGTTAAGCAAGGATAACGAAGTTTTACTAAACATAATCCCAGGTGCGCGTGAAAATTAGAACATTCTGTTATTTATGATGGCATCATATTTGATAGCGATAAGTTGTGTTCGAACAGAATGTTCTAATTTCACCTGGGATAATACATCAACACTGTTTTTATTTCAGTTCATACGACGTTCCTGTTGGGCATAATGTTTAGGTTCCCATTATTTAAAAACGCTGTTTTTTGAAAACTGCCTTTCAATAAATGATTTATCCATCTCGTTCGTTTTCCTGTATCTCGTTTAAAAACGTAAAAAAAAAACATATAATGCACTCACAGCAAATCCACAGAGAACTGCATGTATATCGTTAGTTACTAAATAGTAGTGTAGTATCGTGAAACAGATGGCTCCTATGCAAATATGAATCAAGCCAATAGCCACAGACAGCCACAGTTCTTTGCAGTAGAGAGCTTTAGGCTCCACAATAATCATCTTGACCGGCGCGGCATCGAATTGCAATTGCGATTTAGACCTAATCTTCGGAGGTGATCCTCTATATATTTGATGCTTCTTCAATATTGTATGTGGTCTATGTCTTCTTATAATATTATGAACAGTTTCTTGAGATCTATTTCGTGCACTTTCTTGCGTGATATGTGGGTTTTCAGGAGGGGTTTTACGTACACCTTGTGGTGACGCTTTTAATTTTCTTTCTATTGATTTTTGTGAAGAGTTAGATGGAGCTCTTGGAATAGTTATCATATTTACATGATATTTACATTGTGAACGAAACAAACTATGTGTATCATTTGTAATCTATGGACATGGAGCAAGTTTAGAAAGATGATGACGAATTTAAAGAACCTCCTTGCCGTCACATTATAATCATACAACAAGAAGGTTTTTAATGATTTTAAAACAGTTCATAGGTAAAATAAGAATCATAAGGAGCTTATAGGTATTTTCTGCAGTAGAAGAGGTTTCATGTCTATTGCTAACCCTCTTTATTGCTGCTTCCACAGATATCAAAACTTTCGCCAAATGCTAGCCAATCTATCATCGCCAATCTATCTGTCCTATTCTGACCGGTCAAAGATAGATCTTAGACGACCTAAGACTAAAAAGTTAAATGTATTTTTTGTATGATGTACGAAATAAAACAATTTTGTTTTCAAGAATTTTTAGGGAATCTTATGCTGAAGACGTCTCTGAAATAATGTCAAAAAATAAATATTTTTTTAAAGATATTCTTATATCCAAACACACGGAAACCTGACCTTGAATCAATCTATGAAAATTATATCAAAGAAGTTTTTGCATATAAATGTACAAATAATGTTTTTGAATAATCCAGTAGAACAATTAATATTTCAACAGAATTCAATGTTTTGCGCACTGCCCGGCAGACCCTTGGGACGTTTGAATTTTGCGACGAACGCAAACATCCACTGGCTTTGAAAAACCACCCTTAGGACTTTGGAAACAGGGTTCAAAGATATGAAGAGATATGTTTGTAGTCCCTGATTCAGTTATAGGAGCGTGAAAAGCGGATCGCGTTCGTACACATGGCGCAATCCCCTTGTCGACCTTGTCGCGTGGAAAGGCAAACTTCGCATTTTTAGAATTCAGACTTGCTATGGAAATAGTGGGCAGGATGATCTATAGTAAGAATATTAGAGAAGGGCCAGCTCTTCACATAATCACTCCTATTTACGTTATCGAGAGAGATTAGACCTGTATTCACCACGCTGGTCAAGGGCTGGTTGGTGGATGACACAAGTCCTTCACACTTTATAAAGTTATCAGAACATGCCAGTTTCATACGATGTTTACCTGCACCGTTAGAACACGTGATTTCAAACCGCAGATAAATTTTCAGCGCAGCGGGGTTTGAATCCACGACCTTTGAAATTCGAGTGTGCTCAATACGGCTATCGTCTAGCCCTGTTTGCATTAAACGAATTTTCCCCTTGATCCCAAAAACATTACCAACTGGTAGCTTCGTAGTTTCGGTATGATGCAGACTATTATTATTGAGCGGGGTTCGCGAGATTCTGACCATTATCATAAAAAATAATGCCCTTGACCATACCAATAGCAACAAACAGTTTTGGTCTGTAATAAAAATTTTATCAGTGTTGAACCTTTTTCAAAAAATAGTTGCATTATGTGAGTATGGCATTGCAAAGCTTGGCTGAACTCTATCATTATTTTCTCAGACAATAGTAATTAATTAAAGTAATAAAGCGAATGGCAGCGAAAAAACAAAAACGATAAAAAATAAGCTAACCTTGTGTGACTCTCTGTTAAATTTACAGTAGTTATTTTTTCATTGAATAGTATGTAAAATGTATACGACCCAAATGCCATGAAATAGAAACCTCATGTATATTTTACAGGACGAAAATAATATTACTAAAATAATATAGTACCTAGGTGTCGGACCTCGACCGAATAGACATAAAATTCTTCTAAACTAGAATATATAAACTCTACTCTACTCAAGTTTCCTACTCTTACGAAGTAAAAGAGATTATATCTTTATTTATTTTCTATGCTATAGGTACTTAGAACTTCAGGTAACGGATACAAGTTAAAATTCTATCAAGCAACTGTACTAGCCAATGTTTATTCAGTTACAGTCTGTAGTTACAGAAAGTTCATGGACCCAGACATGTCACGTTTTGTCTAAGCTAAGAAAAATTCTTTCGTGGCTTTAAATTCATTGTATCGACCACAATTTTAATTTAGGTAACGTATTATTTAAATTAATACTTTAGTATCTACTTTTTGAATAAATATTTAACACAATGGTGCTTAGGATAATAATGTTACAAGTATAATGTTAGACAAACACATTTCATAGCTAAGTACAATGACCGCAAAAACCCTGTTTTAATGTTCGTTCAGGGATGAAGCTATAACCCTGAGCAAAATTACTTTCCCTCTGAGATTCAACCGAATCTAACTCCGACAAAACGATACCCCGCCGAAAGCAGCTCCACCAACATACTATTACAGTCACTTGCGGCGCTAGTGTAGCATTATTCTATCAAATTGTTAGTATTTTCAAAGTAAGCGCCTTAGTTCCAAATTTCACCACCTGCACAAATAGCTTGGTTAAAATCTACCATTACGTTTTATTACTGCAAAGGTACACGAGTTTGCTTTTTTGACGTATAAATATAAGAAATTGTTGCAATAAAAGTGGATATCTTGGGTCGCTAATAAAGAGAAATATTGTATCTAAACAAACCTCGCAAAAATCCTTTCACGTTAACATGGACTATAAAACTTTTACGCTACCTACTTTCATTATTATTGTTTTTTCATTAGAAAACCAAGATATCAAAATATTGAAGATAGCTTACGTAATAGAAAATATAATTACCTTTTATTTGGGTTTTAAAATTTTTAATTTATAATAAAAAATATGTGACATAAAATTCCTACACACCAAATGAATATGAATATGAATATGAAAAATTGATCATTCCTCAACATATAAATAAATAAATAATCAAATATAAATAGCCTATTTTATTCCATAATGCATCAAATTAACTAGGTACAATAATAAAACAAAACTTGCCTCTTCGAAAATCGTGTTTAAAAGTCTCAAATCTCGTAATAGTGGGTACAAAAGTTATTGATACCCAGCGAAATCAATTACAAAAACTGCACCATAAACTATTAACCTAAGAGCCCGTGATGGCCAGACCTTCCTTTAATTCACAAGCGTGAAAATTCTTTCATGTGTATGTCTAACATAGGTAAGAATAACCCCCAAACATGAAACCTGGATCGCGGTTCCTTTGGGAGATAACAACCTTTTACCTGTTATCTCCCAAAGGAACCACGATCCAGGTTTCATGTTTGGGGGTTATTCTTACCTATGTTAGACATACACATAAAATAATTTTCACGCTTCAGAATTAAAGGAAGGTCTGGCCATCACAGGTTATTAGTCTATACTAAGAGCCCGGTCTGGCCAGACCTTCCTTTAGTTCACAAGCGTGAAAATTCTTTCATGTGTATGTCTAACATAGGTTAGAATAACCCCCAAACATGAAACCTGGATCGTGGTTCCTTTGGGAGATAACAGGTAAAAGGTTGTTATCTCCCAAAGGAACCGCGATCCAGGTTTCATGTTTGGGGGTTATTCTTACCTATGTTAGACATACACATGAAAGAATTTTCACGCTTGTAAATTAAAGGAAGGTCTGGCCATCACAGGCTCTTGGTCTATATGGCCAAAGAAATTAATTCGATTGGCGATGCAATTACGTACAGTCACGATGGCAAGTGATTCACGATCTTCATTACATTATAAATCAGAGTCAGGGTGTTCATTTACATAGAGAATATAAGAATGCTCCACACGCAAAATTTTAATATACGATTTGTGCTTCTGAATAACTATATAAAAATAAATTGAGTCTAGTTGCCTGCTTACTCATAAACAAAGCAGATTTTGAAAAGGTTTTATCTATTTTTCTATCAGGTTATTCATTTTAGTAACAATTTAATGGTTCCCCATATTTCAACAGATTACAGCGCCTAATTTTGTAATGTCCCATAACTTGACTTAAAATAGCGTAAACCTATATGTAGATACAAGTAAAGTAAATAGTAACTATTACCTACAAACAGCACAAACGACGCTTTTGGAAAACTTTACAAAATTTGACTTTCCTTATAAGGTACTTGGTTATTAGTTTATTACAACAGCTTGGTTTAAACAATTTAGGCATGTACTCCCACAACACAATTTATATATATATATATATATATTATTTTTTTATTGTTTCGAGCTTACCACGGGGCTAGACGTCGCTGTGTAAAAATTGTCCAGTAATATTTATTATTTATTTATTTATTATTATATATTATATCACTCTCATTTAAAGGTATAATATATGGGGAAAACGTAACCCTATACTTTTAATTATTTAGCTGATCGCAAAGTCAGGGTGGATCGCTAGTGAATACGTATGTTTTATCATACAATCCACTGAACCTAAAATGGTCGTAACTCAAAATCAAACCGTATGGGATTATTGTCATAAATATTTATGAGGTCCTTACAACCTTTACACGCTTACAACGTAGGTAAATGTCATTTACAAATAAAGCAATATTCGAGCTATCAATCATCATCTTTCAGGAGTATTAAATTTGATCTCTCATCTATTTATCATCACAACCACATTATTTTATAATGTTAATTATTATCTTATAATGATTTTAACGCAGAAAAATTAGGATTATATATTAAAAATAGTAGCTAAGCTAAAATGCTAAGTTTCATCAAAATTAAAAAAAAGAACTATACATATTAATAATGAGATATTCCAAAAACAAAACAAAAAGCCGAAATGCATTACCAAAAAGGCCACATTAGGGTGCATACTATTTCCTATACTCAACCACTTTCTAAAGTAATATATGAATTCCCAGCCCCTTGTATTAGAGCCGGTTAAAAGCATTGTTCTGTTTCGAGAGAATGAGATGTTGAGTCTTGGGTGGAGAGTGTTCTAAGATTCCTAAAGTTTTCAAACTTTTCCCTCATGTGTATTTCGGAAACATGTCTTAGCATTTGAAAACTCTGCGTGAAATTTGTATTAGATTCTTAAGATTAAATTAATATGATGTTATATTATGCTACAAATTAATAATAAGCTGGGGCACTGCCGCAATTTATTCTGAATTTAGTTTTTTTATTTTATTAGATAATTCAGCAATAGAATATTTTTTGTAGTGTTTAAGTTTTTACAACTTCGATAAAACTAACAAGCGAAAATTACAACAAGCTTTGTATGATTTAAATTACACTGGAAATTTATCAATAAAAGCGATATAACAAAATAAAGAGACACTATAAGAGACGGTGTCTAGGTAAATAATTAATAGTGTCTAGTAAATAAAACATTTCGTATGCCCACAGGTTTAACATGAAAATATTTTATCCTCGCCCTATTTAACTCCGAATAATTCGAATGCATTTCCAGTTTATGTTGTCATAAAGTTAAATTCACAATTCCCAAACGTTATGATTATTCATCGAACGCTTCGGAAATCGAACCTATAAAACGGTGCAATGCACAAATCAACGATGACAAAGTAAAGTTACATCGGAGATACCTCAGATTACAAAGCTAAAGATAGATGGAAGGTTCTCGTTTAGATAATTGAAGCTAGAAAGCAAATACAAAAAACAAATTCAACTGTATTTTCATTTTGTCTCATACTTGTCTTGTTTATGGTCGGCTTCTATCAGCCAGGAACCGAGGGTGTCCTCACAATGTTGTTATTCACCGTTTACCTAACCGTGTGTTTAGAGCGCACATCAAATTTTCGTATCAAGAAGAGCACGTTGATCTTCAAATATAAGACCTTTGTAATATCAAGCTTACTTCCAAACGCAAAAAAAAACAAATATGACCATTACTTTTGACCAAATGTACGGATAAGATCTATTTTGAAGTGTTCCTCGAATTTTGTATTCACTATTTGTTGCCTCACTCACGCGGAGCAACTACAGTTACAGTTGTGTAAGCCGAGGTACAAGTTTCGCTTTTATGCAATCCCATGCAACTATCGGGCACTAAAATTGTGAATGGTATATTTTTATTACTTTTTGCATGCGAACCGTGAAGTTTATGGATACAATTATTGTTGAAACAATGGGGAAATTTATAGTGACAATCGCGTCGGTGACGCGCTCGGTAATATAGTTTCGGGATATTGTCCGGTGATCGTTAAAATTGCTTTTTCCTTTTGTTGGCAGGAAGAACAATGTTGGTTTAATTTATGCTTTAGTTTTAAATTTTAGGTAGTACCTACTTATATTTTATTGGATAGTTAGCTATCTTATACGCTTAAATTTCAATTTTGTTTTATTAACTGCAATGGGAACTGCAAAAGTATGTAAAGATGAAGGCGAACAACTTCAGAGTCAGTTAAAGAAAAAATATATTAGATAAACGTCTTAAAATGTTAAATAAACATATAACTATTGTTGGACTAATTACACATCACCTAGGTATACCTACAAGGCACAGATATCTGTGCTACAAGGTAACCCTGTATAAATAAAAAAAATCGGTCCCTTCTCTCAGCAAGAAATATAATGAGCACCGGTTGTCTAATAAGCTTTTCAAAAGCCTTTCACAATAGACACATTTCGTCACAATTTCATTCATTTTTGTTCCATTCTGCTAGTCTAGGCAGAATGTAGGTGTCCCATTGTTTCATTGTACTGCAAGTCTACGTCCAATTCTCTCGTTCCCATTATACCGTATTATTCTCATTGTGAACACATACATTATCGTCATATTAACGCTTGTGCAGTCAGTATGCGGTGTGTATTTGTGTGTGAAAACCCATGGTGCCTTAAGAATAGGACCAAGGTTTTTCTTTCCGTGGGTGTCATTGCGCTGTCTGGGTTAGACTGGAAGGTGTAGGTTCGACTCCTACTCGAGGATTAAGGTTGCGTTGTGATCCTGTATTTTGTTTCTGTACCATTTTCTAATATAATTGGTATTTAATCTAGCTTTCCTCAGAATACAGAATAAATATATATTTATAAGTGATATTCGACTTGTATTAGTTTATTGTTATATATTTTATGTAATTAAAATTGTTTATATAATTTATGTACCTACACTACCTTTTTAAATATTTTGTACTATTTTTTATTAATTATCTCCACTAAGGTTGCCTGGAAGAGATCGCTTTCAGCGATAAGGCCGCCCCTTGTACGTTTAATTTAGTATTAAGTTTTCTTGAAACTCTGTTTTTATTTTAATTAAGAAGGTACAATAAAGTGTTAATCTATCTATCTATCTAAAATATCGAAAAACTCGTTTTATTTTGAACCCCTCTCGCATCGTTAACCCTCAGGTGGCGCCTTCATTAATCTTATTCCTCCCTTAGAGGAACTCAAAGAATCTTAATTTGAAGTTCGACGCTTCTCTTTATCAGAACTATGCGAAAAGAATTCTTCTAAAAGATACCTCCTATTCATTATACGCAACCGTTCTTTGTTCTCCGTTCAAATGCCTGTTCTGAGTTATGAGGAAAGATAAGTTGTTATTTATTTGTTAGTAAAATGCCTAAAATGTTCTTGGATACAGATTAGAGAACTAATTTAAATTCTTGAAAGCAGGGATATGTTTTATAGATATATTTTTGGAATCATTATTCAAATCTTTTGACATTGTTTATTATAGTAGGGGAGCCGAAGAGGGGATTTCGGGATTTACTCGAGCGCGTCAGATTAAGATACTGGAGATAGCTAGTACCCAGACAAGTACCTCCACCAAATATAAAAAATCTATCTATGTTCGAACGTGAATTATAAAGGAACAAAATTTACTTTTGTCAGATTAGGCGAATCACTTTAGATAATCGTCAGATTAAGATATGGTAGAATCAGAACATAAAGATGAACCATATACATCTAAATCTGACGCTCTAACACCTTTGGAAATGCCGATTTTTTTGTTCATATTTTTGAAAATGAGTCAAAAAAAATGAGTCGCGATTTTTATTTTTTTAACGTTTACGTACACTCACCCCAATCGTGTAAACAATCAGATTTACAAACGTATATTATCAATCATATTTCCTAAATTATTTTTAAGTATGTAAGTATGTTAAGCTGATTTTCAATTTATTGAATCTGATTTATAGAATCTATCACTAACTGACGCGCTTAAGTACGTCCATACAACAGTATTTTTTTAAATAAGTTTTTAATTATCTATGGTCGCTTCCCCCACTGATGAAACACATCGTTCTCATACAATTTTTTTCTTCTTATCATCTACCAAATGCAACCTAATAGGTCTCTTTGACGCTCGAGTAAATCCCCATTTAGCATCGTCGCCTCCCGTACTATTAAGTTTAAATAAATTGACATGACTTTTGAGGAAATAAATCAACAAGGATGACGTAGGTAAAACTAACATAGAATTAGAGGTAGGTACCTACTCAATACATCAAGGGCGGAATGACGGCATAGAACAAAATTCAATAAGAAAAACTTGGTCGCAATATTAATCTCAAGATCCGACGTACTTCCGCAAGAACACTCAAGAGACTACACATTACTGGAAAAGTAACCAACGCCCAACTTCCTAATGCAAAAGTCTGACCGGAGCGGATAAAACTTGCTAAGCCGAAGAAATATCTCAAGCGTAGCATCGGATATATCTTTAGTTAGCAACATCCAAGGTGCTAGAGCATGCTTGAGAACCCAACTTTGACCGGTACAGTCGAACCGTACCGTCTTAATGAAGTTTTGAAGTTCCCCTCAGCTTATCCACAGGATAAACTATCTTATCCTTAAGCTTATAAGCTACAGATTCGCCTGCTTTGCGAAAACTTCGTGGTCACTTCAAGCTTGTAGTGGTTACATTGGTACGAACTTGGCTTGAACAGGTTAAATTTGTCAAGTTGGATACCTATCTAAACTGTTTTCATTGACTTGTCAAAGTAATCTTTACGATTTTTAAGAATAAATTTCAAAAATCTTTAAATCTAACTGCAGTATAATGTAAACTTTGTAGTATATTTGGGCCATGATCATATATAATATCGTTAAAAGGGTAGCTGCTGTAATTGCTGCCTTATTACTATGACCCTGTATCTTAGAAATATGCATATATACAACGCATGCTTTTAAAGGTAAAGTAATCCGTAGCTAGTAAGTACACATTTATACTAAGGTAGGTATACTTTTAAGTTCCTCCAGCTATAATCGATGTGTCATCACTATTCACACTCTGTCTATGAGTTCATTGGCATAAAACAAAATAACACTCACCCATAACTCCGGTAGGTACATTACTATAATGATTGTTGGGGCTTAAATTGCGCTCCTAGGCAAATCCAAGCATTATGAGGTAATATCGTTAAAATTTTATTAACTCCACTTATAGTAATGTGATATTTATGATGTAGGAGAAAGGCCTGAAGTTTATTGTTTCATGCTTGAGAGACGATGAATAAACATCGATTTATGATTGTTGTAAACTTTACAGTACCTAACCGTAAAATCGAATAACAATCGCACAAATATTTAGTTTAATTCGAGTTATGTAGTAAATTTTATAAATAGGTTCCCTTGGTTGCTAAGTAGTCAGCCAATTATAAGTAGAACTCTCATTTAACGTTTTTAAACGCAATATTTTCTAACACCAATTCAAACAATTTCATTCATAAATTGTCTAGGAAAATTTTCAAATGACTTCTTGTTCGTAGGTAAAGTGGGCACAGTTTATCAGTAAACTATTTATGTTTGTGAACCTTTTATGTTGATTGAATCATATTAGAGGTCCAAGGTTAGAGCGAACGAGGGCAAATGGGCATCGATCCGGGTTAAAGTCGGCACTATCCATCATCCGGGCCTCAGTGTCTACAGTAAACTGTAAACTGCACCGGGTCGTTTATCATGGGGACATGCTGAAGGTTATCCGGGTCTTAGACTAATCAGAAATTATATTATTTTTAATTATAAGTAGGCACTTAATATATTTTTTTAACTATCGTGGTTTTTTAAATAAACTATATAATAATCTGTATTCTAAGTAAAAATATTAATGTAGATAAATCCAGAGGTGCGTGGCGGATTTTGAACCGACGGCGAATAAAAGTCGAATGCTAGATCAAGTATCTAGCATTCGACTTTTATTTTACGACATTTTAGGGATCGTGATTTCCCGAGTTTTAGCGAAACTAACGAACAGCAATTTTTATAAATAAGATTCATTCCGAAAAATTAACAAGTGTTTCATTTTTATAACCAGTTCGACCATTACAGTTGGAATTAGTGGGACAGGTGTACGTAGGTAGTAAATATAAGATAGTAGGTAATTCAGTGACGTCACTTTTAAGCAAGTTACCTACGTGCAGACACCTTGTAGACCATTGAAAAAATCCGATATAATAACTTTTAATCTATATTATCTGTTTTTTTGTGATCCAAATAGCAAATAATCGATGGCTTAGTAGACGATAATGTACATTCAGTTTCGCGTCACAGAATTACTCGCATAGATAAATAATTTCGTCTATTCATGACGATAATAATCTTTAAAATTATTTATCTTCATTCTACTGACTAAAACTTTAGTAAAATATGTAATATACATTTTAATATTTGTCAGCTTTTAAAATTTTGAAATGTTTCTTATAAAATTTTGCTGCATAAGTAATTATTTCGCTGCTATTCGTAATCACTGTTATCATTTGTGCATATGCGCAATATAATTGCTGATAATATGATTGACGTTTGTATCGAAACGTTCCTACTTATACCTACAGTATTCAAATAGGTAGAGAAGGGGAATTGGAATAGGGATAGAGTAAGGAATAGATTTACAAAAGTTTTCGATATCTCCAGTTACTCTTGCTAGGGGAACAGTACAAACAGACAAATAAGATTACCATTCTAAACCCCTGATTGATGCTAAACCGCCCTTCCTGGTGAGGCAGCAAACCATATCTCAAAGCAGGAGAGTCTCAAATCGCTCAAAATATTCAGCTTTTCAGTTTATTGCGAAAATGGCAACGTAGGAGGCTCAAGGTGCTAGTTTTTATGGCCTACTTTACCATATCTGATGGTGAAATTGTACACTATAGCGGAATTTACAGTCGTGCATTAATATAAGTACTTTTAGTCCCCATTGTGCTTTTGCTTCTACGGTTCATTGGTCCGTACCACAAATCTGTAACTAGTATATAAAGCTATAAAAGAATTATTTTTTTGTATTTAAATATTTCAATAAGGAAAACAACAAAAGAATATAAATTATAGTGTAGGTACACCAATGAACCTTATAATCCTTAGGTAAGCAGTTTTTGATGCAGTTTATATAGTGGATATCTAAGGTATTATAAAAATGAAACGTCATCTGGAAATAGCTATAGTTATCTTCCTCTTTGCCTTAATCCCTTAGATAAGGTCGATTAAATATAACTAGCAAAAATAAGCTTCTGATCTCGATAAGTGTTAAGATGGCTTAATATCAGTACAATGTTTTTAATAGAAAAATATTTAAACTGGTAATTTTAGGATTTAGTAGGTAGGTATAGTAAAACCATTCTAAAAATGAACTCCCCTCCACAAAACCGTGATGATTTCAACGTGTGAGAGGAAATACAGAAAAACAAAATACTCAGAAAAAAAAAATACAGAATTCGGTAGAGGGGCGTTCATTTTAGAAATGGTTTTACTATACCTACCTTAATCGTCCCGTGAATATCAGCCCACATAAAAAAAATCTACATTCGTCCCGAATTGTTGTCTGCATTCGGCCCTAACTATAATTATATTTCTGTTCCGTGCTACGTATTTGTTTCTGCTTTGTCTATGACTTTTTCTAACCATATTCCATCAAGCCAGTAACACAAGTGTAGGTAAGCAGGTTCAGCTTGCAATAAACCAACACCCACACTAATAGATTTTTACGAGTCCCTTTGCAATTTCAACTCATCAGTCTTAGTTCTACCGCTTATTCATTACCCCGGCAATCGTATTAACAATCATCCATTTATTATTTACGATAGCCCTCTGGGTCTCGTATTATTTATTTAGTAGTCTTGGGCGTCAAAACAGCCATGCGGTTAATATTTCACTGTGCCGACGTTAAGTCGACTCAGATTTATGAACGGTGTTCTGTGTTCTACAATTAACTGGAGGGATCTTAGGTACCGTGCTTTGTTCACACGGGAAGTTAGGTCTACTGTTTTCCTATTTCTAACGCAAATAAAGTGATAATAAAATATGCGTAGTGCGTAGAGTAATTAGCTGTAAAATGATTTGAGAACCTGTATTAAAATATGATAATATTTTCATAATATAAAATTCAAATAAAAAACACTATTTGTTTTGACCTGATCTAAAAATATCTTTAAGTGCTAAGGACTTTGTTAAACAATAAATATAAAATAAATATATAACTTTTTTTGAGTTCTACTTAGTTAGGTACTCAGTTCCATGAATTCATAAATTTTTGTGCTCGTATTTTGTATTCCGAATGCAATATTGTACAGAGATCAAAAGCACAGAATTTCACAACTTTATATGAATATTTTCATCTACATAACAAGCATGCATTTTCAACCCCCAGGGAAACTCGTATTCAAAACACTCAAACTAGATCCCTTGGATAAGCTATAAATAAAGGTCCAAAACCAATTTATTTTGTAAAATCCAAGTCCTGTAACTTCGATATTTATTTTGCCCATTGAGTCATGGCGATAACTTTTTAACCCTAGTTGACATGGGGTGAATAACTCGCGTTGACAGTGAGGGGCGATCGGGACTTCGGCCTGACGCTTATTGACCCGGAGCCCTACGCTACGTCTTAGTTGACGAATCTCTCGTGGAAAAAATCGCTTATCTAGTTAGTTCGCTTGTCCATAGGTTTTCTCAAAAAAAGCGTTACTTTTTTCTTTCTCGTCTTAATCTTATAAAATAACAGTGTTTATTTGACTCGGCGACAATTTGCACAGTTTATTTGGCTAAATTATGACCCAATTGTCACTTTCTATATTTATTAATTTTGTTGCGAAAAGGTGTTTTGTACATTCATATTTTTTTAAAACAAATGTGTATATCAAACTTCACGTAGTAATTATTTAAATAGAAAATGAAAATATAAAAGCTTTGGATAGCTTGAACTAGTAGGGCACCGCATAATACTTATTGACCTCACCCCTAGAAAATGCATTTTAGAGTACCAACTAAACATAAAGCCATATCTTTCGCGGGATTGAGATTCCGATAGAAATTCTCAGAATGGCTATTGTGAAATGTTATGTTGGATTCAAACTGTAAGCTATTCCATAGAGGTTGTGTTCAAAGTTTGCTTTTAGTTTTTGTATTTCTTTTCAATCGTATTATAAATTCAGTCCACGGATTGTTTACTGCTAGAATTATAAAATGACCAGCAATCCCATTCATATGAAAAATAAATTAATTTATAAACCTTTTCAATTCACTTGTAGAATAAAAAACCCTACAAAATTAAAGAAAATAAATTGTTTCACTTTCAAAATTTTCGTGAGTTATACTATTCATTTTGTACAACGGGAATTACTCACGTATTTACATAGGAGTTAAACAACTCTCGACGTTTCGACCACAACAAGAGCAGTCTTTATCAGGAGGAGTGAGCGTCCCGCCGTGCCCCGTCTCCAAATAGGTAATTTATTGGCAGTGGTTATAGCAATGTATCGATTGAAGAATTGTGTAAAAGAACTTAACATTGTAGACGCTCTTACTTTCCTCTTACGGCCTAATATAGCTTATTTAATTATTAGCCACAAAAACATATTGCAACGCACGTGAAACAAAAAGTACCTACAATGTAACAGTATGTATGAGATTTTGAGCTATGAGTGGTACTCTCTTATTGGTATATAATACACTAGGTACTTATATCTATTGTGTCTTGCCCATAACCTATTAAAAAGCCAAATTATTGCAAGTTATTTAAATGTCTACTTTTGTCAAAAGTTCGCACAATACCTGGCAAACAAAACAAACAAAATAAACAATTAGCTGTAAATGAGAAAACTCGTTGAGTGGTTCAAAATACTGTAACGAGAAATAACTCCGAAATTAAAGCACTTAACACTGAATCCTAGCTTTTGACCTAAAAACTTCGGCTCACGTTTATCGGTGCAAAATATCAAATATAGCGAATAGCGTTTCCAGTTAAATTAAATGTATGTCGGAACAGTGAAGAGCTTGTACTGTTGGTACAAATTACTGTGCAACAGTGAATGTAACCTCTTGACCTATTTCGGTGTCACGTTGAGCCCAAGCCCAGAACTAAGGCTCTGGGGTGGCTTAACATCAGCTTCCCTAATACTCGGGATAACCTACGTTTCGACGTTTCATGTTTTACCGAGACATTTGTATGGTTATGCGTCGGTACACTTACGTTAAACTTGTAACACTTGTCATGCTTCTAAGAAATTGGTATGATAGAAACATTTTTATAAGTTGTTTATTTTGAGACCATTAATTCTATAGTACGGTTCATCATGCTTCTATGCCTGTGTATTGTATATGATTGTTACTTTTCCTTTAAAATGGCAAGATATAAATACAATTATACTTAAAATAAAACCATTCACGGTTATTCAAAAGTTTTATTTAAATATATTATTTTATAAAATCAGGTATTAGCCATGTTTAGAAGAGTTAATGGAGTTTTGGTGATGTTATGCTCACCCTCCTCTCAAAGAATTGCCTGAGGACAAAATACAAGCACTAGCGTAGGAATTGAATATTACCAACCCACCCGAATTCAGATCGGCAAGCTATTATGCCCGGTTGGAATGGTTCGTAGTTTCATTTGACTTGACTCCCACTTTCATAACGGTAAGATTTCTTAATGAGTACTGTAATAAGTAATTTCTAAAAGCATAAGTTAAACGAAAAGCTTTGTATAGATTTATTACAAAAGCTTTTTTATTCCCTAACAGTTTTTCTTCACTACAATATCTTTTGTTATAATGAAATGTTCCTAGAATTAGACCCGCAAAGAAGGATGAAAATGGATTTTCTTATTTTTTCCGCGATAAACAATCAAGTAGAAAATCGTGATGTTTTCGTAACAAACAAGAAAGCCACATTTACAACGATGTTATTGTCGACGTTTTCCAGAAAATTGGTCTCATTTTTATGTCAGAACAGGAATAGCGAATTCGAGAGCGGTTGAGTGGGCGCGGCATAAAATTAGATAACCCTGTACCGTAGGCAGGCTAACTGGGCATGCCAATTTATTTTTCGAATTCCCTGCCTACAACTTTGGCTCAGACACTAGAATATTCATGCAAACGAAAATTATCCCAAGTTCCAGCATAATTCTAGCGCAAGGGTCAAAATGTGGTTTGCATGTAACTAAATCTTATGTAAGGTTAACTTTTGCTTTACGAGGTTCGTGTACAACATATTTAGAAGTTTTCCGGCAACTGCGTTGTAGACAGGTTCTTATTTCAAAAGATTTAGCTGGTTCATAACTATGTTCGCTGCGTTGGCGAGTGTGTTGCAGGGTTGCTTTCTGTGCTCGTTACTCTACTTGACGGGTGACGGGTTTCGGTGGACTTCCACGGGCCTGACAACCTCTTTGTACAGTGTTTATGAAGTATTCTTGTAGATGACTTTCACGCTTTAGAATATGGACAATACGAACTATTAGGAAACTTTTATGGATACTAAGCGATGTAGAACTTCAGATAGATATCATATCATAGATTTTTTATCCTGATTTTAAAGAATCGACTGTAAGGCGGTACGATTTATGCAAAGTTAACTAGTGTTTTATAATTTCAGCGGTTTTATTTGGCTTATACTGAATTTGAAACTAGCCAAGAACTTTAAAAATGCGTATAGGTGCATTTTATAGTATGTTTATCAAAAGTCTGCTGACAAATTGCCTTTTACGTAACAAACACACAAACACTGAGTAGATAAACATTAAAGACAATTCCTTTGCTGTAGTGAAATTCCAGAAATGCGGAGACAAACAGAGCAAACCGCAGCCTCCAAGGTATCTGAGAAACACATCGTGTGGGTCTAGCAGAGGTTACACGGTAGTCACTTTCTCGCTACTGCTGTAAGACACCATAAAGGATCCCGTGCAGGACGACGAAAAGTGAAATAGTGTAAAGTAGTTATTTTTTTGTTTGAAAAATAAAATGTGGATTATATTATAGGTAATATTATTTTATACGTCCTCTTGACGTATCGTTTACTTAACTGGATCCGTGGTCACAGTTTTATAGGGAGTCGGGATAACATAATAGTTATACTCTGTGAACGTTATTTGTTAAAAACAGTAGTTAAAGTTTAATAACTTTTTTATTTTATCGCAACCTCTTGGTATAACCTAAGTACCTAGGTTCGTGAATAAATAATTTTATTATAACCTAATGATTTACATTGATATAGTTTACATATTATCTGAATGAGTAAATATTTCACAACACAAAACGACTTCATGAAGGGATTTCAGAGTAGGGGCGCGCATACCTACTTCAAAATATATCGTAAAGTTACAGTCTTATTAGCACCCTATATAACTTTGTTCATAATTTTATTAGACGTCGGCCGTCGAGACTAGCATTACCTTGGTACTTAGGTCAAAATGGTGCATCAAATTTCATCAAGCTCCGGTCACAGGATCCCATAGTACTGCAACCCTGCTGGTACTGAGATTCGTGGTGTAGTTGACTTGCGAATTCCCTGCGCTAGATTCAGCGGACTTAACTGAGTGATGTTGACGTTGTTATTATTATAATTAAACTACGAAAGCTGGACCTTGGCATGACAAAACTTTCTTAAAATATAGGAAAGTGACAAAAAAACAAAATGTTAAAATAAAAAACTCTTGAAATATCTACTGAAAGCACAAGATTATCATTCTTAGGTAGGCACAGCTTAATTTTAAATGCGTGTGTAACACCTACCTACAGATTTGTCTGAAAGTACAGGAACTTAGATTGGTTTTTTTCTATCTATCTCTATCTATTCTATATAAGAATTTTGATAACCCAAGATAAAGCCGTGGTCTGAAATGTTGCCATGACAAAAACCATAAACACCTTAGGCTACACACATCTTAGCCATAGTCTTGTTCTACACTATACTCATACCTAACCCTGCTAAGCATTTGCCATACGAATGTAAATCGCTATAAACGCTCTATGTCTATGGCTATAAACAGCTCAGTCCATAAAGACTGCGTGCGTGGCGCTTGCAATGCGCACTGCCAAGATTTACTGGACCAAATGAGTCCTTTATTTTACTTCGGGTTAGCAACGCGAGGCAAAACGAATATTAGAAGTGGATAGCGATTATTTTTGTTTATTCTAGGTACTATTGGGCATAGGTAGAATAAACTAGACTATAAAAAAGATAAGTCGTAGGTACTTAGGCTTCGTTGAATTGAAACGGAATTCACACAGCAGCACCTCGTGGTGAGCCTTAAGTTTGTGTTACGGTGCTAGATTTTAATAAAGTTACATACATAGATGTAAACTTTTTATTATACATGTATAATACCCAAATCCCAAAAGAGCCGTGTTGGCTAAGTGGGAGCACACCCGACTTTCATTCCGAAGGTCGTGGGTTCAAACCCCGCCGCGCACCTCTGATTTTTCTTCATGGAAAATTATGTGTGCTATAAAAACACGTGCTCTAACGGTGAAGGCAAACATCGTGAGGAAACCGGCATGTTCTGAGAACTTCTCAAAGTTTGAAGAACATGTGTCATTCACCAACCCGCACTTGGCCAGCGTGGTGAATTAAGGCCTAATCTCTCTCGCCAAGAGAGAAGTCCCTGTGTCCCAGCAGTGGGAACGTGAATAGGGGTGTTATGGTAATACCCAAATCACGTGGGACAAAATTTGCAAATCATACAATTTTTTTGTCCCGAGACCCGCAACCTCCAAGCGGACCTTTGTCCGCTTTGCCAAAAGTCGGAGGATTTGGAAGCATTCAACAAAATAACTCGAAAATAATCCGTACCTACTACATTATTTTACAAGAGAGTATTACGGCTAAAATTACGATAATGATAAAAGTTCCCAATCTAGCCTTTGTTAAATTAAATTTTGGTGTAAAACAACTCGCCCTAGTATCTTGCGGAGTAATTTATCTAAAAGAACTTGCGGAGTTTACAATTTGCCTGTAACCGTGTTCAAATATTCAACAAGGCAACTTCGCAGAGTTATTTGGTAAACAGAATTGTTTATGGTTTAATTAAGGTCAAGTTTGTTTTTATAGGTTCGGGAATGTTCAGAACGGCGTGTTGTTAACAGAGGAACGGGTTTCTTGTTGCAATTTACTGTTTGAAAGTTCTACTAAGTTTTCTCTTGGCCAAGAAGAGAAGTTCGGAAGATGGAAAGCATTGGTGTTAAGTATTTCTTCCTCAAGAAAAATATAACGAATTAAATATTGTATCAAAGAACATTAGTTGCACTATACCTGCGATTATCAGATTGTCAACGTTAGACTACACAGGCGTTTGTTTTGTGCGATCGTGTCTCTCCACAATGAAGCCTAGTTCAGGAAAGCTTACAGGCAATACTGACGAAAATATGATCATGTGAATAATTTTAGTAAGCTTATTTATTCTAAGCAAAATAATGAGAGAGGTTACATGTTTTTTATACTTTGTTAACCTATAACTACTAGTATTCCTACCCAAAATACCAATTTCGTTATTTTAGAATACATGCAAGGAATACATTTTCATCCTATTTTAGTTTAAGGTTTAAGTTAAAAGCAAAGCTTTGATTTTAAAATCTAATAAAATGAATGCATTTGCAAGATCAAAATTTCCCTTCTAATAAATTAAATAACAAGCTAGTGCATAAAACGGACGCAGAAAAGAAATGCTCCACTTTTAATTTTAGAAAGCTCTCCCGTTGATTGGCCCGCAACAACTGGCAGCAAAGTAAACTCAGGTTTTATCCGCGAAGATAAATCTTAGGGCCATTTACTTTACAGCAGCTATTCTACCCGATGACTGCAGAATAGCAGCCCTAGAGACTCGAATCTTGCGAGTGGTGATAATAAAAATAACGTGAACTTTCGCTATTGTATCATCCACGTCCATTTCCGAATTAAACTCGTATGTCGAGGTTTTATTGGAACAACGTTGTGTTGAGCGAAATGGTAGATAATATTTTGAGGGGAAAATCTCGTTTATTTTAATTCATTGGAACGGTAGCTGCGGGGATAATATAAAATGTGTACGATTTATTGGAAATTATTTCGTATTTGATTCAATTTTCAAAGGTTTCTGTAATCTGATAATCTAACATGTTGTCTTATATCAACATTCAAGGCAACAGATGGTTAAATACTGTTAAACGTCGATTACTATTCTTCCAATTTTCTTTTAAAATCATTCAATATAACTGATAAAAAAAATTAATATGTTTGATATATCTGATCAACGTTTAAAGTTAAATAACAAAAAGGGTGACAACAATAAAATAAAATGAAACAATAAAAACACCTCGACTGGAGATCACAGGTAGAAACAATTTGCGCGCGAGTTGTGATAATTTTAATAAATTAGGCACATGTTCTTCGGACATTGGCACCGACCCGAAAGGTAAACATTATATTTCGGTCATAAAACATAACAAGCTTATAAAGCCGCAACATAATCGCAAAAGGTCCCCGGTGTGGGGTCCCATAGCGCCCATTCGCGTGCTTCGCCCCAAAAATTACTCGCCTCACGTAATTTTGAGCTTTTTCTTTTGTTGTTCTTTAGCGCCACCCGAGATTTGCGACGTTATGATCTCATTTTGAGTTACGACAAAAAACTCTTAGGAGGTCCCGACGCGAAATTATTGTCCATAGGATTAGGTGCTTACGGGAATTCTGCCTATTTCTGTGGAGAATATTTTCTTTTCCCCTTTGTAACAATTTCCTTGTTTGTAAAAAATAAATTTTCGTTCTCTAATTGCGTTGATTTATGTTTAAGACTATTTTTCCTTTAATTTTTAAAACACCTTTTGTAGTGTAAGAGGTTCATTTGGTTTTCTACTATGCGAAGTCGAATGACTTCTGTATACAATCAAATTTAGCATTCATAAGTATTCATTAGTGTTTTGTATTTTTTGTATTCTATCTCATATTATGTATTCTATCTCATATATGTATTCTATCTCATATATGTATTATATTATATTTGTCTATGTATCGTACACCCGTTAATTTTCATTTCTTTGCTATCTTTCCATCCAAAGGTTGCCTGGAAGAGATCGCTCTTTAGCGATAAGGCCGCCCATTGTACTTGTTTCTTTGTTGTTTATGTTATTTTTATATGTTTGTTATGGTGTGCAATAAAGTGTTTTTGTATTTGTATTGTATTTGTATTTAGCTATAAATGGATGAATGGGCAGATAGCGGACCAGGAACAATAAATAAGGGGGCACATAAAACTTGAAGTAACTCTAGCACCGTATCAACAGTACCTTTGGGTCCCATTCTGTTCTAGGCTTTATCTGATCTTGCGTTTGATCAAACGGGCCACTGCTTTTGTTTAGCTTAGATAGCAATTTCCAAGCAACATCATGCACTATTTCTGTTTATTATACGCTACACATAATACTTAAGGACTACTAGAAGTTCTACAATGATGATCAAACTGTATTTTTCCTACTCACTTTAGAAAGATCATTTTTTGCTTACTGGTTGTAAGTAAAGCTTTTTATATTATTTAATTTGTTAACTAGATAAATATATTATATTATTGACGATTATAAAGTAAAGTAAACAAGTGTTCAAGTCAGTTAGAGTTTGAAACAATATATTTGCCAAAAGATGGCTTGCAATGTCAGGTTACCTACTTATTCCACCAATGTGCAAAGAAGCAAATTATTATTTTTAGAATAGTTAAAGTACCTTAAAATATCTAAAAATTAAGCAATATTTCATTCATAAAAAAGAAATATACATATTATATGCCGACGCATAAAGCATCTGAAACGGGCAACTTATCGTCCCCACAAGTGGTTCATCCATTCCTATTTAACGTATCTAGTTAAATTTTCCGTCTCCTTACACAATGGTGCGCGAGATAATGGGGTGATTCCTATTCCAGGAACGGGCAATGACTTCCCTGATAAATATTTTGTGAAATACGTGGGCGCTTACGATTCCTTACCCACACTTTATACGTTTTTTCACTGTTTTTACGCATGGCATAACTTTAAGGGTTTTATGGACTTTATAATCAGTAGGAAAAATTGGTTTTTTAGTGTTTACTCAATATAATATACATAGATAGATATATATGTATTTATTATACAATATAGCACCTAGGCACTCGGAACAAATTTGCAGATCGTTAAATTTTTTGTGCAACCTCTTGCGTTGCAAGCAGACCTTCACCCACTAGGCCACCAAGGTCGTCGAATTAGATAATTGTAGCGCCAAAAAAAAACATGAAAGCCGCTTGCTGCAAAGCGACTTTCCCGACAAAGCAGGCAATTTTTGACACTAGGTACCCACTACAACGGAATCGCAAATGGATTGTTGGTTTAAAAGCCTGCATTTGTTCAATGTCAGAATACATCCCGCGGTCAGCAAAAGCAGCAAATCTGTTGTAACATCGGCTTAACATCCAGCTGTATGGACATGGTGTAAGGTATAAGCCCATTGGTTTTTAGTGTTAAATACAAGATAGTCAAGTTCATATGAAAAACAAATTAAATCTTCTTAGAAAGTTAGAAAAATATAATAAAAACAAAAGAAATAGCAATGTAAAATATACAAAAAATCTGTTACAAAAATTCATAAACCAAAGTAGAAAAATCCAATAATTCTTATAGTTTATTTTCTGCTCAGTCGTAAGTGAAGGAGCATACGCCCAATTTGTTTAGAAAGAAAGCTACAACAATAACAATATTCGTGTACTTAGGCCTAATGTCAGAAACTACTTAGCTGATTTCAAAACTTCTCCAATACAAATAAACTTCATCAACTCAAGAGTTTTCCTAGTTTCCAACAGCAAATGTATGTACTCGACCTCGTCTATATTTTAAGGCACGCGCAACCGAGTAAAAGCTTTCTACTAGCTAGAACGTCCACTGAAATTACAGGCCATTCTCAACAAAACTTTAGCCAACATCTCTTGCTGTAAACTGTTGCTTGTAACGTATCAACAATAACAGACCTTGCCAAGAGTATTCTGCTTGCACAGCTTTAGGTATATTTCGGCTACACAAGTTACATAGCTGAAACAAGGTTTTTCTTTGTAACTAACATTGACATGTATGAGAAAAATACCTTAATACGGTTACCTCCTTTAGTGATTATTTCATCAAAGTTTTAGGTATACTATATATGTGTCATCCTAATCTAATCCTAAGGCCTAATCTACAGAGATTGGATTAGATAATTATTATTGACGAGAACGTCAAGAGAGAAGTCGCTGTGTGTGAGCGACTTCTGCAGTGGGAACGTATAAAGGGGTGATAACGCATTAGTATCATATCCAAGTCCTTTTTGTGACGTTTCATGACTAAATAGGCCTTGTACCATTTTGTAATCAAGGCAAATTCCAATCTAAAAACATTGATTTTATTCTATCCTCTAAAATTCCTTTAATAAGCTCTATAAGTATTCATGGAAATTGATTTGGTATTTGACCTTCGAAACAAGGTCACAAAAATATTGTTTCTATGGTAATTGAATACGAATGGATAAGGTAATCATTCGATTGGAGCAACAAAGATGAGTGGGAAAGATGATATTATTTTTCAGTTTAGTTCGATATTCGATTATCACGAATTTGAGAATTAAATTACTTTATTATGGATTATACGCTGCCAACCTGAGGGAGGTTAGGTTACCCCATAAATTTCATAAAATTTTGCATAAAACTTTCAAAGTTTAAAAGTTCTCGATCAGCTTCTTTGTAGCAGTAGTGACGATGAGGCGAACGTTCATTCAGTGCCAGCAACTACATCTGTTGGTATAGCGTACCAACAAGCACCGCCCTTACCCCCACCACCGCCCCTGAGCAGCCGCGCGCTCCGGTACCTTGCCCGCAGTGAGAACCGTGCGCGCGACCTGAGAGGAGACGGAGCACGGCGGGACGCTCACTCCTCCTGTTGAAGACTACTCTTGATGTGGTCGAAACGTCGAGAGTTGTTTAACTCCTATGTAAATACGTGAGTAATTCCCGTTGTACAAAATGAATAGTATAACTCACGAAAATTTTGAAAGTGAAATAGCTTCTTTGTGATTGAAATCCATACAATTTCACAGTGAGTGCGCGCAGATTTCAGGAGATTTCATTGTGTACCGTTCCACTAGCCAGACTTTTATAGTCGCCTTGCTGGCAAGAGCCTGCCAACACCCGCCTGCTATCTTCGGATTTGCGAAGAAACGAGACATAAAGCCCGCTTGAACCAAGCTCGGCTTCGAATAGGGATTTTTGGTGACGTGAGATTCCTTGTAGAGATTGCGTATCACAACGAAAGTCTTCAAGAAATTGCACTTTGTAAGGATTGGGAAAATCGCTACATTTTCACGTGATTCGATAGCAATTGGTTTTTGATCAAACTAGTGGAATGTTGTAAATAATTGGTTATATGCATCTTCATTTAATAATCTCATGCTGGATAGCCGGAATATCTTAATTAACTTGTTTTGTTATACTGTATTATGATTTTTAAGAAGTAAAGAAACTACTTTAGTTTGACTACTATTAGGTACCTAATACCGAAGTTAAGAAACTACTTTAGCTTAATAGGTACCTATTACTGTCTCAGTATATGGTGCCATCATGAAAGCCGAATTAGATAAACCACTTTTTTTAAATAAAATATAGTATATTAAGATCTTTTTATCCATCAACCTGCGAACAGCTTTCTTTCCCAAACCAAATAAATTCTTCCTCAGGCAATTACAGAATTCACTTCCCAAAACTGACTCGGAGGATCGCATCCCATGAATATGAAATAACAACGGCGCTAAGTTAATATGTATGAATGTTACTTGTTAACTCAAACGTAGGTACCTCGCCAGATGGCACAAGTAGAGCTCAAATGTCCCACCTCTCCGCTTTATAATTCAAAGATTTGCTCCCGTCGAATAAAGAGACGGTAGACACTGAACATGTAAATTATTCAGGCGACAAGATGTATGCACTCGACAGCATTCTTGAACAAGACGAGAGCAAACTAAACTTTGCGATTCAAAGTAAAAAACTGTGAAAACCGACTAGATAACATTTTTCCTCGCCGCCGGTATTTGCTGATTGGTTCATGCAAGTTGCAACACTCAAGAGCTGAAAAACTTATTGAGTGCTCACCAACGCCTTATTAAAATATGTTCCTTGATTAGGCTCAATATCTGTTAAATAGTTAAAAGAAATAATGTATTACCGATATTACCTACAGGATGTTACTTTATCCACAAATCAAGGCAAACACTTCAGCAGTAAACCAAATCAAAATACGATTTGTCCCCGTTCAACAATATCGTTTGGGTGTTGTGTAGGCGTCGTATTTTCCGAGTAAGGAGCTATGTTGCGCCAAGGAACGATAAATCAGGCTGTATTGTTGGGGAAACTCGCAAATCGTAAGCAAAACCTTCGTATATTCTGAAAGCTCCTTTTGGTGACCCTTGCACATAAAAATACTACCTTATTATTATGGTACGCGCAGAAAAAGCCGAATAAAATGGTCTGACTTTAGGCTCAAATAAAAATATAGTAGAAACCAACCTACCTACCTGAAGCGAGTTTGAAGTACGAGTAAGTAATATGCATAGTGCCTACATTTTGTTGCAGTTGAAACAATATTGGAAAAATAATAATTGTGGAAAAGTGAAATAATTTGATACGTTGTTACTGCCAAACGATTGGCAAAAATAAATTTTACCTGTACTTGAATAAATATTTAAATGTACTTGAATAAATATTTAAATGTTTATTCAAATACAGGTAAAATTCTTATTTGATTGGTAACTGTATGTGGCATATTCAATTTTAAAGTCTTTATCGTGAAAATACCCATTCATTTTCAGCTTTCCAGTTCACGTCCAGCTGTCTGTCTGTATGTCATGTTCCACCCCTGTTTGAATCGTCAACAATTTTCATACACGCCGGCCAATATTTTTTCGAGTGATCTTTTTGCACCCTTGCGTGTGTAGAAATAAGGTCACTGGGTTAGAGATGCTTGGTTCATCTCTAACCCAGTTCATCGTTATTTGTTTGGACGACAAATTATAGGTAATGTTTATTACTGTGTAAATAAATTCCATTTTTTTACATCATGGTGTTATCAAATGTAGGTACCATAAAAATGATACAAACAACCAATGTTTGGAATACCTTTTTCAAATACTAAGTTCTAGATAAAAACATCCATACTTATATCTCTAAGACCTGCCCTTACCCAGATTAGTGTATGTGTAATACGAGTACAACTATCAATGCGTTGGTAATTAATTTACATAGTTAGGTGTGATATATATTTATAGTCTTATCACAGAATATAAAATTAAAAACGTTATAAAGAAAACCAACAAATTCATATTCCTTTGTACCGTCAGAAATAGAATAATCACAGTAGCCACATTTCGTCCTACATTTCACAGCCTTAAATAGTACGAGTGGCCGAAATAGGCCGGGAGAAATTTAATTTTCGACCATTTTGCACTCTTTGTCCGCTAAGGTCACTCGACAGTCCACACTATGAGCCGCGTGAATAAATTTACGCAATGTAACCTACTTTTTACGAGTTGAATGAAGTATGAATGGTGGAGGCTAGCTCTTTTACTACTGCGCGGGAAATAAAAATCTAATGAACCTCAGTTTATTGCTGTAAATAAAATAGTACGGGATCTTGGGGCCGGGAGAGTTTATATTATTGTAAGATTTTTATCTACCATACCTGCTTATAAATGTCGTTTATGTAGTAAGTGTACGTGATTACGGTATATCGTCGCTGTCGAGCGAGAAGTCACTAATTGCAAAAACCGTGTTCCGAGATAAACGCGTTTTAAGATTTTTTTTGTCTTTAAGCCGTAATATCTCTGTAACGCAGATAGATAGCAAATATGTTTCTTTGAGGAAATTATGGCAACTTTATCCCAATAATAAGATTTTCAATAATATTTTAAATAACCATATTTAGTGAGTAATTATAACAAAATCTTTGAAAAAAGAGCAGTTAATGACTTTTGCCAAACACTGCAAACAGATATTATGTAAACATTCTTTTGAGTTAGTGATTTATTCATGCAACTAATTTAATAATGTTAACTGTGATTTGAGCGTGATTATGACCTAATATAAGTGTTTTTCACTAATTATGAAAAAATAATTAAACTCTTTTATAGGAGATGATAAAGCAGCGTCGGACGTCCACCAACAAGGTGGATAGATGATCTTATAAAGGCTACCGGTTCACGGTGGATGCAAGTTGCATCCGACCGTAATACCTGGAAGTCATATAGAGAGGCCTATGTCCAGCAGTGGACGTCCAATGGCTGAAATGATGATGATGATAGTAGATGATGATAAAAGCATAAGCGTGTTTTAACACTATTATGAAAACTAGCAGTGAAGATTATTATTTAATTACCTATATTAATTTGATTAAAAAGAATAAGATTTCATCAAATAACAATCATCATCATTTAAACAAAATTAACTTTCAATCATCATCATCATCATCATCTCAGCCGTTGGACGTCCACTGCTGGACATAGGCCTCCCTATATGATTTCCAGTCATTGCGGTCGCTCGCAGCCTGCATCCACCGCGAGCCGACCGCCTTCACCAAGTCATCGGTCCACCTTGTTGGTGGACGCCCAACGCTGCGCTTTCCGATCCGTGGTCTCCACTCGAGAACCTTTCGGCCCCATCGGACATCTGTTCTTCTCGCTATATGGCCTGCCCATTGCCACTTCAAAGAGCTAATCCGTTGGGCTATGTCGGTGACCCGCGTTCTCCTACGGATCTCCTCATTTCTGATTCGATCTCGTAGGGAAACCCCGAGCATAGCCCTCTCCATCGCCCTTTGAGCGACTCTGAGTCTGTTGATGAGGCCGATAGTGAAGCACCACGTTTCGGATCCGAATGTCATCACTGGCAACACACATTGGTTGAAGACTTTTGTCTTCAGGCACTGAGGTATTTTGGACGAAAAGACGTTGCGTAACTTCCCGAACGCTGCCCATCCGAGTTGGATTCGGCGAGTGACCTCCTTCTCAAAGTTGGACCTACCTAATTGGACTGTCTGTCCTAGGTATACATACGCGTCAACAACTTCAAGAGCCGAGTTCTCAACCATAACATGGGAAGGCTCTACATGAACATTGGACATGACTTTCGTCTTGTCCATGTTCATTTTGAGACCAACCCGTTGGGAGACTCGATTGAGGCCTTCGAGCATTGTGCCGAACTTTCAATACAATGTTACAATGTTTAAACACTATTATAAAACTAACAACGAACATTACAATTATATAATAAGTTTGTTAAAAACAGTCATCATTATTTAAACCATCAACACACACATATGTACATACGTTAAAATACAATAAATATAACTTACTCTTGCAAAGACAGCATAAAAAAATTATATAGTTAGCTATAGACTCGTATGTCAATGTTTATTTTAGATAAGATCTAATATTCCTCTTCTGCATTTCTTCTCAAGTGTCTAGTTCGGAAAACGGTTCTGCATTGTCTTTTATTATTTCGAACTAGTTCGAACCATGAGTAAAATTCAATAGGAATTATGTCAGTTCAGTATAGGTTGATAAAATATTCCATAACAACCATAATAGCGAATAATGTCCTTGATACAGCAAATGAAACAAGGAATAAGTGATAAGAACTGACCAAAAACGAATGATTCTTTCTTAAAAATACGATGGGCAAAGGACAAGAAGAAACATTTTTATAAACCTATACTGATCTAATATTAAAACATTGTTGTTACCTATTCTGTATTGGAAGATACATTTTATGTATTTTTACCTTGACATACATAATGGTGGTATTAAGTAGTGAAAAACATTAACATAAGGTTATACTTTTGCTCAAATCACAGTAGGTACACATTACATGGATAAATGTGCCAGGTGTTTTACAAAGTCCTACTATCAAAAATATATAATATTGCTTAAATATTTGCGTGAGTTATTGGTATTTTATTGATATTAAAAAACTTTACCTTAATGAATTTATAATGTACAGTGATGGAAATAATAAATAATCAAATGACAATACATAATTAAAAATGAATTGTACCTACTGTAAATTTCGTAATTCTTGATTTCACATAAGTGTGTTAGTTATTTTTATCATCCGAAAATCGCAGGATGCACGTGTTCTTTCAGTACGAAGTCATTAAGATCAATTAGTCATTTAAAATAGTAACAAAATTCGAGAATTTAGTTATGCACATAATAACTAAGTGCAGTTAGTGACTTGTACGCAAATGCTTATTCCTCTTCGTGGCATCGTGATGTATTAAAAAGTAACTAAGTGACTTTAGTGAGAAACGTTTGTTCTACATTTCACGAAAATATTTAAGTCTAATAATACTTAAGTGAAGTTAGTTACTTTTAATCATACAGTTTATTGCTATTACAGGCACTTAATGATTTCTGACATTTTTATATTTTCTAAAATATATAGAAATATCATTTTTTTATTTTCTCATAAGGTAGATTATAGGTTTAAAAACACTTTGGCATCATTAAGTCATTTTGGCCAAAATGGCAATTAGTGACTTCTCGCTCGACACCGACGATATAGGATTGATGATATTTTAGGTGTTATTTTATTATATAAAATTTTACTAGATCTTTCAATGAGGGTTCTGTTCATTCGTTCTGCTGTCCCATTTTGTTCAGGACTGTATGGTGTGGTGGTCTGGTGTATGATACCAGCACTCTTTAGGTAGTTGGAGAAATCCTTTTGACATACTCATGCCCTTTATCTGTTCTCGGAATTTTTATTTGTTTATTTAGTTGATTTTGTACTTCATTTTTAAGTATGGTATAGAGATTCCATACGACACTACGAAGTGGAAGGAACGGATTTTTACTACAATGATAAATGTAAATTTACAAAAACTCATTCGATTAAAAAAACAATTAAAGTCACCCGGTCTTAGGATCCTACCCAAGAATACCGTCCGTTTTACTAAGGTAAGCTGCGAAACATAGTGCTCGATTTTAAGACCTAAGTAGTAAAATTGAACCTTTTATGAAGCGCCGCGATCTCTATCTAAAGGTCAAGGGCAAACTTCCTTAGGATTTGCTGAATATTTTACAAGAGTAACTTAGTTAGAGGGTATCTACTGAAACATAAATAAGTGTAATAGGAAGGAATATATATTGGTCTTCTGGGGTAAAACGATCCCTAGCTACTTCATCAATAAAATATGGTATTTGTATTTTATAAATATTTCTTAATTTGCAGTTCAATTATAAAGTACCTAGCTGGTTATTACATAATAATTAATAATTGTGAAGCTACTTTAAAATGATTGTGCCTTGTAAAGCACTGCTTTGTGAATAAATATTTTTATTATTATTAATTTTACCTAATAAAAACTGTATCAGCTATGGGGAAGCTAGCCTTGTAAGACAAGCATACAGTAGCTCACGCATCCGCAGGCAGGTAGGTATTACTTACGTAAGTAGTAAGCCGGGCCTGATCCAAGCTTACGATTATGCGAGCTCCTCATACCCAGACCTGTGTATTAATTAAGAACAATAGGGGGCTTTACCACATCTCTGAAAGCTAGCAATTTAGTGAAACAAAAAGTCTTATTGCGCAATTTTTCTCGGCAAAAGCTCTCTAAATAAGGATCATCTCATTATCCCCAGTGGTGATTTAGGTAACAAGAATTCTGAGGTAGATTTTCTTTTGTATAAATATTTGGTAGTGGAGAGGAAATTGCTGCACGTAGAAGATACTAAAGCCGTGTAAATATTACCCCATTAGCTCAACTTTGTTTTACTATATTTTGACGGCAAATTCGTAGTAATTTTAAAGCTGAAGGTTACAAATGCTTTAATAAGAGGCAAAAGCTAATAATTGTTGCTGTTTAAATTTCCCAGCAATAGATTTATTTATATTAGTAACTTTATTATCATCATCATCATCATTTCAGTCATCATTTTTCAGGAAATTATCATATTTTACCAATATAATGATCTCATCAGTTGCAGAGCTTACCTACTCTAGACTAAGGACATACAATTTATCTGGTACCTTTAAACAGTCGAATCGAAAAGCTCTTTAATTTATCTATGTCCAATGAAACTGGAAGTCGCAGCCAAACCGGAACAAAGAACTAACTCTTTTTCCAAATGAGCTAAGTGAATCAGTGCAAGACCAGAGGTTCCTAGCTTGGTACCCGTCAATTAGACACATAGGAGATTTATACCGCTATCTATCTTGTCTTGCTCAGGATACGGTCGTGTGGAAATTGTTTTTCAAAGGTCCGGAACACCGGTTGGTGAATAAAAATGGAATTTGCTGGCCAAAGCGGGCGGATTAAATATGTGAACGTTAGATTTATGGCTAGCTATCTATTGACTTTCCCGCGTTGATAGATTTTACCTTGGATATAAGTTTTCCCGCGGTAAAACATGACAGCTTATGTTTAAGTCATTGTGTTATTTCAATAAGTATCTATATTTTAATATTTACCTTAATTCTTCTAACAAACCTACACTCTGGTGTTCATTAGGTATACCTAGATTTGGTATTAATATCAACTTTTTTTATTGATACATTTTATTTTTTGAGGTTGCAAACGCCATGATAGTTTTGGCATAGCTTCAAGTTTATTCCTTGAAGTATTAATGCAATGCACAACTTGAATTCGGTTTTGATAATAATACCATTTTTGTAAGAAAGTCCTAACTGTTCAGCACACACGGTCCTGAGTTACCTGCATCTTGTCGGCTATAAATTTGTCAGCCGTGTCCCGCCGTCTCCTGCTACTTGTAATATACGTGAATATTTTTAAAACATCCAAAATGCAGTTTTATCGCCGTGTTGGCTAAGTGGGAACACACACGACTTTCATTCTGAAGGTCGTGTGTTCAAACCCCACCGCACACCACTAGATTATTCTCTTTGAAATATGAATGTGCGCTCAATAATATATGCATAAACACGTGCTCTAACGGTAAAGGCAAACATCGTGAGGAAACCGGGATATAAGAACGGAGAACCGTGCCCCGTAGTGAAACGTAAAACGGGTTCCTTAATTTCTCCAGCGCCTCATTCAAATTTCGTGACTTTAAATTACAAAGTATATCAGACAAAATTAAAACGCTCGTATGAAGGATTTAAGTTAATGAGAAAATATAATCCCTTACAGAGGAGAATTCTGGAGAGGAATTATTAATCTGGATCCGGTTGGGAAAGGCGTATCCTATTGTGTGCCCTAAGCCGGCCCTTTTACTTATTTACCATTTGATTGGTTTACTCCAGATAATCCTCTCGAATTGTGGATTATATATTTATAAGGTTAATCATCATGATAACAACACATATTAATAATATAATAATAGCGGTTTAAAGTCCGCTTGCGATGCAAAAGGTTGCGGTTTGATCCGCCTCGGGACAAAAATAAAAAACCAGTAAGGGTCGGTCATGGAGTAAGTTTTTTTCAGAGATTATGTTTATAGGCTCAATATGATACTGAAACTAATTTGACGATTTCTAGATTTTTTTGTATGTATGTTCCTCCATAACTCTTAAACCAATGATCCGAATTTGATCAAATTTGGTGGATAAACATTTAGACGCCTGGAACACAGGATAGGCTATTTTAATTCTTGATCCAGTTATGTTAGGAAGTGGGCCTATACAAACATAATTTAACGCGGACGGAGTCGCGGGCACAGCTAGTAATAAATATTAAGTTAAAGAAATTGCTACGATCTAGATTGTTCTCCATTGCTTATTATGATTCATTGTATAATATGAAGTTATCTCTTTGTTTTATGATTGTTTGACCTAAGAAGTACCTGGAAGTTTTTATTGAAAATTAATTGATTTTACGTATTTATCGCCTTTAAAATATAATAAACTCCATTAGGTATTACAGAACAAGCTTTATTAATGCAAAGTGCAATAAATTCTAATTATATGGCTTATTATTTCGAAAAAGCAGTTGACTAACAGGACAATGAGCGGTCAGTAAAATATGGCTGTCCTTGTCTGTCAGAGAAGATCCAGACGCTAACTAGGCATTGTCGTGTCCTTATTTATTATACTTTGTGCAAATTCGTATCTAAAATATATTATGAAGAAATCTCAGGCAAACAATTATGTTTATTTCAAAATGTATTGCATAACAACATTTATATCTCGATTGATGGATAAATCTTTAGGAAGGTTTGCGGGATATTAATAACTAATATCGTCGACCGCTTCGCTTCTATTTATACGTTGACGTAGGTTCCTCAAAATAAATAAGTACCTATACTATCCAACACTGAAATATTTTTTCAAATTGTACCAGCGGTTTCTGAGATTTAGCACGTTCTAACAAACAAATTCCTATCAGCTTTAAAATATCATAAAATTCTATTATATAAGGTAGACGCCATTTTTGAGCATTCTTAAATGTTTAATGTGTGTTTTTAGCATTTCAATACATGTATGAAATATAATGCCATTCTTCGACGTTATAGGAAGCATCGATATATTCATTCAGCAAGCAGACGAGCAGACTGGCGACCCTCAAAGAAAAACTATCAAAATAAAAACGTCCGCTCAATTTGAGAAGAAACCGCACTGATTGCACAAAGGCCTCCCGCGGGACGGAATTATCGTCACGTTCCATACTTGGGGAGGAGCGGGGACTACTGCAAGTTGATATTGAAAGTCATCATTCGAGAGCTGACACCAATTTCAGTAAATGTTTGAGGCGAGACTGAAAACTTTTCAAAAACCTTCACGAAACTGATGACCTGGCTGACACACATACACAGATATCATTTTTTTATTTTATTAAACATATATAACACCCACCAGATACCCATAACAAAATAATACCTACAGATCGGACAAAGTGTCGTTCCGAGGCGGGAATCCAACCCGCAACCTACTGCGTCGACTCAAAGCCAAGCTCAAATTTTTTTAGAATTAATACTAGCGGCCACGTTCTGATAGGCAACCTGGTAAATATGGTCTCTTAGTTATAAATTGACGTAGAAATTCATTTTAATCAAAATCAGATGAGTGCACTGATCCTGCAGCCGGATCTCGAACTATATAGGGATCAGATTCAGTTTGAAGAATAGTTCAAGAGTACACATAATATAAAATTTTAAGGTTTCTAGAACTTGAGCTTCAGATTTGTTGCACATTACGAAATTCGCAAAAAATTCTAATTTAATTAGATGGCTTCTATTATACATAACTGGCGCTAATTAAATCCGTGTTAATTAAAAACCCTTTCTGAGTATAATTACTAATTTCAGGCGGGAGCGGCAACAGCCGGAAATTCTTCCAGAGGAAGTAGGTACTCTTTCTGCCAGAAATACATAGGTAGTTGAGCACCGCATGGGCATTTATTTATTTATTCATTATAAACATTCGTAACATTATTTAGAAAAATATTAAATGTACGACGTTAATAATTTTTATACCTAAATAGAAAAAAAATTAAACCAAAGAACATGTTCTTATAAAATATAACCATAGCTATTATTAGAGTACTTATGGAATCTCTTGATAGATATAGATAACAGAATAGTTGGATATACATAATATCGATATAAATACGAGTAAGTACCTAATAACCGTTTTTCAAACTGAATAGTAATTTAAGAATGAATAGTGATAAACGGGCAATACACCTGTACATTTTTTACGTTGATTTTGGTCAACCGTTTCGTCCCAAAACGTGTGACTTCTTCAGGACCAAACACTGCTTTCAAAATGTTTATGCTTTTTACGCTCCTGTTTGATTTATCTTTTAATTTAGTTCCCTTGTCGCTCTTGCATTGGAATCGCTACAGCTCTGTTATTAAGAAGTGTGTAAGCGGACAATTGCAGCGATAACGAATGAGGGGAGCTTTGTGCAATCAGCGAGATTTGTACGAGACGAGACTGCTGGCTGCGCTGTCTGCCCTAAACAAGTGACAGGCTGTTATTACCATCACACTGGTTACAATTTCTCACATAATAGCCGTGGGACGTCCACCAACAAGGTGGACAGATATGGTGAAAGCGGTTGGCTCGCGGTGGATGCTGGCCACCTCGGACCGTAATTACCTACTGGAAATCATGACGGGAGCTATTTCCAGCTGTGGACGTCCAACGGCTGAAATTATAATGATAACGAATATGACAAATAAATAAGAGTAGGTACATTAATAATAAGTATAATCTATGTAAAACAAAATTAAAGTACCTACTTATCGTTATTCTCGCTAAAACTCAGAAACGGCCGGACTGAGTCAGCTGATTTTGATCAGTTTCATCTGCCTTTTGTCTACGTCAGTTGACTCTTAGAGGGTAATTTTGATATTTCAGATATCGCCAAACGTGCTTGCAATGGCGATCAGTCACATCGACAAATTATCTGGATATTTTATGACAAAATCAAACACCAACTTTATGAGTGGTTACTTGTTAAAACTACATCTTAGATTTATTCACATAAATTATCATGAGAATGAAAATATATATAATTCTGTAATTTTAATGGTAAGTTAATAGCTTAATTAAGTTATTCTTATCATATTTCATTTAATAAATAAATAATAAATATTGCTGGACAATTTTACACAACGACATCTTAGCCCCGTGGTAAGCTCTAAGCTTGTGTTACGGGTGCTAGATTTCTGATAAAATATACTTAATATAATATACATACATAGATAGATATTTTTTATTATACATATATAACACCCAGACACCCGGAACAAATATTTGCAGATCATACAAATAGTTGTTCCGAGGCGGGAATCGAACCCGCAACCTCTTGCGTCGCAGGCGGACCTTCGCCCGCTGCGCCACAGAGGTCGTCAATCCCACTGGGATAAAACATAATTCACGTCTTCAATGTTTTAAAGGTTACCTAGGGATCTAAGTACTAGTAACACAACACACACAATCTGGCTGAAAATTCCCCAAGGGCAATTCCAAGTAAGCACAATCTTATCTGCTTACGACTGTACCAAGTCTTATCAAACCAACTTCGAATCTTAACCTCAAAGCTCTTCAAAGGTCCCGAAAAGAGGAAATCTGGTCCCATTTGCCCAATAACAAACCCGCAATGTACCAGCTATAGTAAAAGTAGTTAAAAACATCGTTAAGCACGTCGTCGGGACGTTCTGAGTGAAAGTTTTCACGTTACAAATACTTGAGAAGTCCATTACACGGGTGACGGGACATCTACGTTCGCACAGAATAGAATATATTAGCAAACAGAAGGCTGATTCTGTTCATTTTATGCATAAACTAGCTTTCCGCCCACGGCGCCGGCGTTATAATACGTTTTACCGCGGAAATATTACATTTTTCCGCTGCCTTCTTCTGGTTCTAAGCTACCGCTCCGCCAGTTTTCAACCAAATCAATTCAACCAATCTTATATAAATAATGTAACTAACACGATTTTCCTTTATATTATTTAGATGAAATATAAGATTTGGTTTCAGAATACCTACCTAATACCCTATTTCTTTCCGTCAGATTAGCAACAGAAGGCAGCATCATCGTTCTGTATTATAGTGTACCTAATTAATGCCAAGACCTATAATGGATTTTATGGGGGAGAACAGTGCCCAGTGGTAGGTCACAATAAAGTGGTGACTTTTCCCGTAGGTATCGTCAAGCTGACAAAATTTTTCACTATATTTTCCGAAAACTGTATCTTCTGATAACACCGAACAGCTTTCCATTTCTTACCTTTGACTTGTTTATAATTACAGACATAGCCTGAGATTTCATTTAAACTTTGTGGCAGTAACTCTACAAGTTGCAATTGTTAGCTTGTAAAATATGATTCCGAAGTCTGACTAGAAAGGCAAGGCGTAGTGCCGCGGGTAATACGTTCTCAAGACGTAGAGATTTCAGAGTTATCATGCCTTTTATACTTTTTTGAGAACTCTGTGACATTTCAAAGTTTTTCAAGCTGTGTGGAACAACAAAAGACTATTATTTCTAGTCATAAGTTATGTACTTATGTTACTTATTAGTTTTCATAATGCGTACAGTAGAAGTGCACAAAATTTTTATAATAAAAAAAAACGTTTATTTTAAACGAATTATGGTTTTTTGTTTGAAATGAATATACGAATATGAGTATCTAAGTAATCATTCAAGCGGAAAGGATGATCAACAAAATACCTACAAGACCAGAGAAGTCATTTAAATCATAAAATAAATGTATGTACCTTATAAGTAAGTATAGTACAAGTTCGTTAGAATGAGATTACAAAAAGCGCGTTTTAGTTCTAGATCTTTGGTTAGGTACCTAAATAATTTACAAAATACATTACTTACCCCCTGTGGTCTGTTTGCCCTGCCAAATCCTTACCCTCCTACATACGTATTTGTTCAGTGAATTAATATATTGCGAGAACCTACAGCAACCTATTCAGTTCATGAATATTGAGCTAGAAACCACGGCTCGCTACATATTCATCCCCACAAGCCACGAGACGAGACGGTAGGTATACCTCAGATACGTTGAACTTAAGATGAGGGACTTAGTAATATGAGCCATAGATATGCATTGTGACAGTGAATCTACTTTAAATAAGTAGGTGGTGGGTGGTTTATAAATGAAGTTCAAATACATGTAAGCTCAAAGAGGGCAGATACTGGTCAACGGTGAGAAACAAATCCCAATTTTTCCGCAGAAAAATATGTAATTAATTTCTAAATACTTACTCTTTTATCGCGTTTATTTTTGTTAGAAGACCTTGAAACCCTGAAAGATTTAAATCTCTACGAACAGTTAGTTTGAGCTGGAATTCTTCATAACGAACACTTTTGTATAAGTTAAGATTTATAGCTTTGTCTGGAGTCACTTTTGATGTAGGCATAACATCTAATGTGATTAAAAACAAGTTTGAAATAGACAAAGTAGAATATAGCTAGAGTCCCTATACCAGACAGAGCTCTTCGATATCTCAAAAATTGGTCCCAATTAAAATTTGAGCGTTGAAAGTGGCGGCAGAGCGCTACGATCGTAATTGCTAAGGCTTGTACCAGCGAAATCTACAAATTAAGGTACTTCACCTCCAACGTGAGCCGATTTTTAGTCTACCTACACTTTAACAATACCTACATAGTTTTAATTAAATTCGGGGATTACCAGACGAAAAGGCTCTGGTGACTCATTATTTCGAAGAGGTCTCTAATTGATAGTGAAATCGAATTCTGAAATTGTTGCACTTCGTTCGAGAGTTTGTGCGCCCACTTGACGAATTCGTTAATTTTTAGTTAACCAGTTTGTGTTATTGGATTATTGGATAGTCAGTGTTACTTTTATATTTTCAGAAATGTTTACAATATCTACAAAACTCTTAGTTAATACTAGATAGTTCAAACATCGTCATCACCTCTATTTACGTTTCTGTTGAGACATAGGATTTTCTTTCTTGAAGAGAGCAAGCCAGTTTCCTCGCGATGTTTGACTTTACCGTCAGAGCACATTTTCAAGGAGCACAAAAATTTTGTCAAGAAGAAAGTTCCAGAGGTGCGGCTTGGTTTGCACCCACGACCTTCGGAATAAAAGTCGAGTACGCTCCCAATTAGCCTACACGACTCAAACATGCTATCGTTCTAGATTTTGAACCCATAAAGGAACATTTTAGTACCAACCTAATTCGAAATATATCAGCATGATTATAGTTTTGTTCAAATCGGAAGTAATTTATTGGCAGTGACCTTCCAACACGGGACTCATAAAACCCAAGTCTTTATTTCTTCCTCCTGCAATTCCCATTTCGCTTAATTTTTTCGGCCAACTCAGCTGAAATTCCCCATTACCATGATTGATGGCACAGAGTCCTAATTAGGACAGACGACGTCAATCAACTAAAACCCAGTGGGAATTCAAAATGAGCCCGGCCCGATAGGGTCAACCCTAATACCCGGTATTTACAAGCAAAATTCTGATTGAAAAAGTCCACCTAATTTACAGAATTCGCTGATTTACAAACCAAAAGCTATTGTAATACAATCAACCAAATTGGCGGTCCCGAATTCTTATTTTATTCTAATGGGAGGTTACGCAGCTAGGTACCATTTTGGCAAAACAAAAATGAAAGTTTATTCTTAGTTTTTTCTTATCATTTACCTATAGGATTTTATTGTCCTTTGTTTAATAGGACGTATTATTAAAAATTACCACCTATATTTATTTATTTCAGTTAGTTATTGACATGGTTTATTTAAGTAATAATTTACAATTAAAAATAAGGCCTTTAAGTAGATACTTCATTCTGTAAAATCAATATCAGAAAATGTAAAAATGTCCTCCTCGCGTTGTTTTCCTTCGCTGTTATGAAACTTTTGTAATATTTAGGAACACATCTAAATATTACAAAAAGCCTTGGCCCAAATTTTATCTTTTTGTATTTTCTAATTTTTTTATTATTGGTGGTTGTACTTACCTATTTTATTTTTGAGGTCCTTCGAACTAGAACCCACTACATTCGGATAAAAGTCGAGCTAAGCCACAGCTTTTAGCGAACAAATACCTACCCTTAAGCTTTTAGTTGAACAAAATTAAGAATTCTTTACCCGGCGAAGACATTATTACATTTTGATCAGAAATTATGGTTACTGTTATTGCGCAGAGCCTACAAAATACAAATCCGTTAATATAGCTACCCTATTTGCGAAACCAAGAAAGCATAACAACAATATTTTACTACCTTCAAAAATGGCAAAACGAGATACAAACTGCATATTTTACGGTTATTACGTCTATTCATTCATTTAATTTGAGCTTTAAGGAAGTTTGTAGAAAGTCACGAGTTCACGACCTAATTAGGGAGGAATTTCTTACGTTCCTTAATTTTTGGTTTCCCTTTATTATAATTATACTTACTCGTAGAAAAGTCAATGTATGTAGGTAGTTACTGAGTAAAATATAGAAAGATTTTAGATAAATTATTTTCTCAAAAGTACCTATTAACTTTATAATAACTTTAGCATGCACTCAGATATAGGTCAGATACGTATTCACAAGTTATGAATAGTTACATTCATACATACTAAAACAACAGAAAGTTACTTTTTAATTCAATTTTCAAGTTATGAAATCTATGAATATCTACCAGTTTATATCAAATGTTAAAAGGAAAATTAACTAACTTGTTACTTGCTGAAAAAACCGCCTTCACTACGTAGCCAATTATAAACTAGGGAACTGAATAATTTATTCCTGCTTTTAGCAAAACAAAAGCTTTGCTTCACTTTAGCAATTGCAAAACTGCAAACACAATTTGAGTTTTTTTTCTATGTGAGAATTTAATATTTTCATATTTCATAACTATTCACGCGTAAACCACTGTTAGTTGTAGTTATTTTTATTCTTTTTACAAAAATACCGACTTCAAGTTGGCTCTATCAAATTTTAGGAATTCCACAAATTTCTTCAGAAAACCTTAAACAGACAATAACCTATGTGACACCGGCATATGGGGCTACAAAGAGGTGTATACTTTATCGGTCCAGGCGTCTTTGAGTAATCGGTAAACATACAAACATCCGACGAATTGAGAACCTCCTTTTTTGAAGTCGGTTAATACCCGACAGTGTATGCAATTACCTTTCAAAATGTAAGTAAGTACTTTTCAATTTCAATTTCTTCGTGTGTTCAATGTTTATACTTGTAGGTATTATTTATTTTTGTAGGAAGTTCTTTCTGCAACTGATTTAATCTAGACTAGAGTAACGTAAAGGAATACCTTGTGCTATAGTATAGATAGTCGTATGTACCTGGACGTACAAGAAAAAGGATTTCTATTTAAGGAAAACAAAGGTCTAAGTTACATTAGAAAGCTCCAGTTGCCAGTTTCAAAATGGTCAAGACTCCATTTAAATGTACGCGTATTTGTATTGTTTTTAAGCGAGAGCATAAAAGGCTTGTTGATTGTGTTAAGCTTTTCATGAATAAAAAACTGCTTTATAATGCAGCCCACATTTTTAAAGCTACTATTGCTTTTTAGGGACGATAATAAATTCTTTTTACAAAAAAAATAGACTATACTGCTTGTATAAAAGAAGAAAGGTGCTAGATTTCTGATATCTTATAATATACACACATAGATTTTTTTATTATACATACAGAACACCCAGACACACTAATATATTCTAATATCCGTATCACTTAGCTCAAGTCCTGTAGGTAATTATGCTCCCTTTGTGATGTTGAAGGGTAGGAGGTATTTGCAAACATAGCTTCATCTAAATTCCTGATTATAACACTAATCTCCGTGCTGTAGACAGGATGTTTGATGAAAATTGGAATTTTCATTAGGTTCAATTAATAATAGTAGGGGAGCTAACTATACTGTGCGTACCTTCCTACGTACCTACCTAGCTACCTACGAATCTTAATAATCTACCTAACGATTGTGTTAGATGACTAATTAGGTACCTATTTTAAAAGATTTCTAGGACTGCGTTAAATGCATCCTCGAAAAAATAAATAAATATTACTGGGCAATTTTACACAGTGATATCTAGCCCCGTGGTAAGCTATAAGCTCTCTGTCTAGTAAAGCTGATATTCTTATTTAATAGTTACCAATTTATTGCAACAATTAGTTATGCCGCGATTTTGCTGGAAAGGTAGATCGTCAACTGAAAGTAAACAACTCTAGGTAGAGCTGAATGGAGACCTTTTGTACGTAACGGTAAGTAGGTAGGGGTTTTTGCCTTTATAGTAGAAAGAAGATACTGTAGATAAATGTCAGCGTCAGTTCAATGGCTGTGATGATTCACTACTAACGTGAATTAAACTGCATTATTCTATTCTTAGGTAGGTATATCATTTGGCCGGTTTCTTTCCATGAAGATGCAATCCAAAGCAACAGTTTCAAGTTGCAGGCCAGCACTAACCGCGGAACCGTCGAGGAACTTTCTTACTTAACTGGTTATTGTGTTGCACGAAATCGGAGTATAAATTGCAGAAATTGAGTGGATTGAGGTGTTTATTGCTTTACACTTAGAAAGTTGTGAATTGAAGCCTAGGTTCCTTACCGACCTATATTAGAGGTTAATTTTGGCACATCCTAAAATGAGATGAGCCTAAATAATATGAAACAGCACTTAACAAATTGGATTATTTTTTCCATCTTATGAAAAATCTACCTTGAACAGCGACCAACCAATCAAATATTATTTTAATTGCGTCGATGCGATGGAAGAAAGCCGTGCGGTGGATGCAAGCCGCTTCTGACTAAAACAAATTTAATACTTACTTACAAATCTTCAAAACAGACCGTCCCGTTGACTATCACGGTTGATGATAATGATGTAGGTAGGTATACCTATACAATACACAGTCGCGTCATATTGAAAAGCGATTACTCCCAGTGTTGGTTATGCTAAAGCAATCACTGACCGCACCGTCAATATTGAACAGCCACAAAGCTGCATTGTTTAGATACCTACCTCGCCGACCTCACCATCACGTTGTCAACATTTAATTACATAGGGACCTACGTAGGTAGATAGGTCCATGTTAAGGCTCTCCAGACGCACTGAAGTGAATGCTCCGTAAGTCCTTTGCTCGAGTAGATAGTTGATATAATAAAATATGTTATCTACCTGAACAGTTAGGTATATGGTAAGGACGTTTATCATTATTAGTTGTCGGAGAGACATGTGCATTCTTAACAGGATTCATTGTGATTCTTATTAGTCGTAGGTAGTTAATAATAATAACTTCACCTATAATAGGTACCTACCTATTGTTCTCCTTGGTGCTCTCTCTCTAGTATCGTTTAGGTTAGCAGTAGGTAGATACCATAAGCAAACTTAGTTATTACTACTTACCTAGTTCTTCCTACAAAGAAGCATAGGTACCTAGGTACCCAAGAGCGACATTTTTAACCTTCATAGAGCTTCATTGCTCTTTTCTCTCCCATTCACAGCCCTGTCCTCATTTCTTCTTTATTGAGGTAAACGTTTGAGTAAAAAACCTAAGCCCGATACTACCCATTTAATCTCGAAGAATAATCTTTTGCGAATAGCGCCAAATGGCATTTCCATTGAGTCGACGAATCCGACATCGAATTGAAAGAGCTGAATTCGATATCACAGCGAGCAGACTAACTGCCTCGTAGGTACCTACAATGAATGCTCGTGCAGTACAAAGAACGGAATATTGAAGCTGCGATACGAACATTGCTGCCACACTCTGAAATGGTGCTCGTCTGGATAAAACTGTAGATACCTGGATGGTTACCATTTGTGAATACTAATACAGTTTCGTAGATTTCGATCTAAATGAACGTGGAGTATGAATGTTTGCAGCACCTGTGAGATAGGGGATGTCAACATTTTCTTGGAAATCATTAAAAGTGTTTTGACAATAGTGTTTGCTTATTGGTACGGCCAAACAAGCTGAGAGGATATCTACATGGTCCATGCAAATTCTTATTGGATGTGAAGGTAAGACTGAAACGTTCGGACTGAAGTCCCTACATATAATAGGGCAACATAAGGTAAAGCTCTGTAGGTAGAATAGGTAGAGATTCGGTTTCTGGTCGATAATACAATTTTCATACATTGACACAAGTCAAAAATTCCACTAGTCAATAAAATCAACAATCCTTCGTATTCCTCCGCGGTCAATTATGGAAAATTAACTCAAAATTTCAAGTAAAATTATAAATTGCAATGCGCTTCCGATCTTGCAACGGCTGCTACAAGCCGGTTAATGGTAGGCTTTCGACATTACCGAGCAAAGAGTATGAATGTTATGGGGAGAGTTACATCAAGTGCTTTTGGAACCTTTGTGATCAGCAACATCCAAGCGAGCACTTTCTCATCAAACCTAAAAGTGTTGGTAAGAAAGATTACCTACTACCTACATCAATAGGTAGTGTATAAAAAATCATTAACACTCAGTCTTTTCATTGTAATTTTATAACGCAAGAACGGCTTTGGCTTACTTTAGGTTTTAAAACAGTTGCTGTAGCCCAGATATGGTTTAAAAGGTGAAAATATGAGAATAAATCAGGCGAAGCCGCGGTTGTTCTCCAGAAGTCTGTCTTAATGGAAGCTTTATCAGTTGTTGGTAATTTACGGTCTTATTGGTAATAAAAATCTTGTGATAAGTGATGCCGACTTAAGAGTGAATAAGGTCAACCCAACAATAGTATCTCCCCTAGAGAAGCGTCAAACGACTAAGGAATACTAGATCCCGCCAGCCAAAATATATATTAGGTTTATTGGGGAGATACATGATTGTGATTGATAAGATGATAATAAATGCTTGTCTAACATGCATCTGGGGCTGTAAATGTCTGTAATCAAGAGAAAGAGAACTTACCTGCCATTTAAGTTGCTTTACTTTTATTCCAGTAACAGAGCAGCCAAGGCGTCAAGAATTGCAATACAAAATCGACAAATACCAATAAACTTGATAAAAAAATTATTTAAATATTAAAAAATATATCATTTAAATTACTCTGTTTTTCATTAAGCACCTGCCTCACATTCATATTAATCCTACTCTGTGCTATATAATTTTGGTATTTTCTCCATTCAATATTATCAATATTTAAATTCATAAGTTCCGTTAATCTTTGTGGGTCAGTTATGTATTTGAATTCTGTTTCGGCTGTCTCTTGCGATGTTAGTTCTTCATTCCAAGGGGATGTTTCTGAGGGTAGTACTTTAGGCACCGCATGGTAGCAAAGCCTTGCTTCCTTTGACATTACAACAATATCCCCACTGTTTAGTAAGATGGCTGATGGTTCTATGTCTTTTGTTCTGCCTCCAAGTAAGAAGATTGCTGACTGGCCAAAACTGAAACCAGAAAATAAGTATATTAATTTGGCAATCCCTTTTTGTATTTTCTAAGGGTTTCTTTGTATTTTATGACTAAAATCTAGCTAGGCTGAAACAAGAATTATTAGCTGACATTATATTATTTATATTATATAAGGATGTAACTAATTCACAACATAAAATCCATTACAATGCAGGCAAAATGTAAATATAATAAATAATATTATAATTTAGACAAAACCGCTAGCTATAAAAAATCATTGACCACTAGCAAAAGATTTATTTTCTTACCTAAAAGAAAACAATGGTGCCTCTAAATTAACCTCAGAATGGTCAGTGTGTGCAGAGAGTGTGGAATTTAAGTGATAGTAGTTAACTATAGCTGCTTCTGCCTTGAAGCTGACATGTCCAAGATATTGGGCTATCACATCAACAAGTTCCACCAAATCTGATGGGAAGTTGTCTTTATTCTCTTCAGTATATATCTGGAAACATACATGTACAACATCAATAGGTAGGTACATATATTTTAAATGATATACCTACCTATTTATGTAAACACATTAAATTGTATGGTTTACCCAGACCATAAAGATACTTTTAAAATTATGTAGAGCTTAATAATTAAAATAAGCAAACAGTAAAATGCAGACAAAACATAGAAAAATATTAACATTTTACTTTTGTGTCCCAGTTGTGATGGTATCCGAGAGTAATCCATCGCATTTTCTTCTGTAGCTTCCCATTGCAGATTCCATTTTCAAAGCAAGACTTCCACCAATCTTTGTACTCTCCATCAATATCAATGTTAGCCTTGCCAGGTTTCCTAGGATATTCCTCAAGACACTTTCTTATCCAAAATCTTTGACCAAGTGCAGTGAATGGATTTTTGATGAGAAATAAACCAGAGTGTTCAGGAAAACCGTATAATTCCCATTTTTCCGGCTTTCGGAGACCTAATGCACTAGTTCTTGAATCCTCAACTACTATATTCGGTACCGTACGTGTTATCTGAAAAAAGTTAAGATAAAGATAATGCCGTGTTAATTTCACCTATGAATTTATTTGTTAAGCCATGGCAGTGTAATTAAGATTTTGGCCAATTACTACAATTCTTTGGAAATCTAAATCTAACCTTTTCGCTGGGTGTTTCCGAAGACAGTACTTGGTCCAATGATGGTTTAGGATTATTACTTTTATAATACTTGAATTTTTTCATGAAATTATCATCTTTAGATGGTGATGGAGTGCTTTGTTCATACATTGTTCACTATAATATAAATTCATGACCGATATTTCAATTTTCAACAACAACAACAGTGCAGTTAGTGCAGTGCAGGCAGTGCTAGTCAGTGTTGCCAACTGGGTATTCGTAAAATGTGCTAAGTTGCTGTAAAAAATGTGCTAAAAATGTGCTAAAATTGTGCTAAACATGAATAAAAAATGCCAAATCTAGTTAAACTTTCATTTATATTCCAATGAACAAAGTAAAAGGTAGGTAAGATAAAAATTATTTAATTACAGCAACTCTAAACTAATACATGAATCATGATACAATTATGACATTTAAAATTATTTAGTTAGCTACAAGTAACACCATCTATCTTAAGTAATGTAAACCCTATGTCAAACTATCACCTTTAATTTAAATATACTTTAGTCTGGCTGGTGCGAGTCTGTACTGGTATTATACTAATGGGGAGGTAATCTTATTTATTTATTTATTGATTCACAAATCAGATAACAATCGAATTATACACATATAAAGGTACTAATAAAATTTTGATCTAGATTGAAATCAATTATGTGAACATAGAGAAAATAATGGTGCATGCATTACAAATGCGTATGTTTACACATACGATTTTATGCTGCGAAATTATCGCTGCATTTGGAATACGGGAATAGGAACGCATATCCGTAAAAAATCGTACTTCTGCGTAAACATAGGTACATAAAATAAAGTACTGAAAAGTTGAAAACAGATCGATAAAAACGCGCCTATCGGGGAGAGACTTTAGTCTTTTTCAACTTGACAGTGACAGATTGTGACATGTGACAGATGTGACAGACAGACAGCGATTTTCAACTTACATAATAATTATCAAGCCAAATTACACTTTAACTACTCAAATTAAAAGTCTATTTTGCCCTACATTCAGATTAGTGATGACTAAATTATTAGTAATGGATATTCGATTATTAAATGTAGTGAACCACTTATCAGTCATTCGAATATTGACATTAGCGTTACTAGTTTATTCGAATAATGATTGAAAAATGTGCTAAAAAATGTGCTATATGCTAAACGAGAAATAAATGTGCTAAACTGGTATAAATTGACATCACTGGTGCTAGTCTATATTTACTATTTTACCCTTTATTGTGGCGAACGCGAACTATTCAACAGTGCTGACTGTGTTAACAGAGGAGGAAGATTTGTCATTGTCAACGTCTTGTCTTCACGACTACACGGCGAAATAGCTAGTCGTGGATGGAGGATGGAGAGAGGTCGGTCGATTATGAAAATCAAAACAAACTGGCCGATTTGTTAATTTAAAGTATTTTCTCTGATCTGCCAAAAACAATATTATACTATAGCAAACATCACTAAACAATTTCGAAAGCTTGAAACTGCAGAAATGAAAATGACTACAAATGAAGTGACTGATCAAGACCAAAATCTTAGCGAAGTTAGTTTACCTAAAATCTCTTGCGTCAATACCTATCTACACTTAACTGTGAATAATTTGTTTTCTCATAGCCACTTGTTATGTAAAATATTATGTTTATTTCCAGGATCTACTTGTAGAAAATGGCAAATCAAAACTTAAAAAATGGTTAAATATGAACTTCAGAATAGAAATGACTGATGGGAGAATTTTAATTGGAGTGTTCCTTTGCACTGATAGAGATGCTAATGTAATTTTGGGTAAGTAAGATTTATTATTTCTTCCAATGAAATTCTCATTTCGATTGAATTTTGATTGAATATATTAAAAATATCATTTTAATGATAATATTGATTACATACTATTGATGATTTTATTACACTTGCTAAATTGTATGAAATTGCTACAATAAGTATAATTATTAATTTATATTTATTACCTTAATAGTTAATCGTAAATATTTGTTATGAGAAGGAAATAAAAAGTTATTTTATTTTAACATTTTATTACATTCACAATATTAACGGTATACCTAAGAGATGTTTACACACTTGACTGCCAGGTGGTTTATTCATCATGCTCCGACATACTAATTTCACTAATGTAAGGTTATTTAGATAAAGTACCGAGTTCCTAGAATACAGTTGTTGACAGTAAATTTATGACTAGAAATGGGGTACTTCTCCACTAGAGCTAGAGCATTTGTGATGCTTTGGATGCATTTGACCAATCAAACCAAAGAACACCCATAAAATTAATATAAGTTACTATTATCCTACACAGACAACAACAGCTATTTGGAACATCACAACTTCCTATGTAAAACCTTAATATACTCAACCACTTGGTTTAACTTCGGAGTTGATTTGATTTATACTATTGGAGTATTTTTGTAGGTGCATGTTCAGAATATGCAAAGAACAGCGATGGTGAGACGGAGGAGACAAGGGTACTTGGCCTTGTCATGGTGCCAGGTAGACACATAGTAAGCCTCAAACTGGATGAAACACAGCCCAAATACTACTACAATGAATCATAGTAAATTATTATAAAATTTGATTAAATTAAGTATGAAAATAAAAAAATATGAATTAAATTAATTATTTCTTGGTTTTCTACTATTTCTACTAAATAATTCAAAAAATTTAGTATGAAAATAAAAAAATATGAATTAAATTAATTATTTCTTGGTTTTCTACTATTTCTACTAACTAATTCATAACATTTATAACAAGACAATATTTTTATTGTTTTTCTAATTATTTATTTCAAACATTTACTTCTAGATATTATTTTTTCTTGATTTTCTACTAATCCATTGAGAACAATTACTTCATTGTAACACCAACACTGTGACAATACAAGATTCAGAACATTTATAACAATATAATATTTTTTTATTGTTTTTCTAATAATTTATTCAGAACATTTACTTATAGATACAATACAAAACACTTCATTGTAACACTAACAATAAGGGACAATACAAGATTCAGAACATTTATAACAAGAAAAATTTTTTTAATTGTTTTTCCTAATAATATATTTAGAACATTTACTTCTAGATATATTTTTTTTGATTTTCTACTAATCCATTGAGAACATTTACTTCTTGATACAATACAAAACACTTCATTGTAACACCAACAATAAAAGACAATACAAGATTCAGAACATTTATAACAAGAATTTTTTTTTAAATTGTTTTTTTAATAATTTATTCAGAACATTTACTTCTAGATACAATTCAATACAAAACACTTCATTGTGACACCCAACACAGGACAATACAAGAAATTATATTCTTTTTTTCTTGTTTTTCTATTATTTTATTAAAACATTTAGTGAAAGATTTTTTTTACTAAAATATTCAGAACTCTTAATTCTAATGGCCAATGGGGCCGAAAAGTTCTCGATGGAGATAAAAGCAGTGACAGACATCTGGTGGATGGATGAGTTGAGTAATTAGGTGAGTAGGTACTGGTTCACAGTGGATGCAAGTTGCATCCAACTGAAACAACTGAATATCATTAAGGGAGGACTTTGTCCAGCAGTGGACGTCTGACGGCGGATATGATTTATAGGCCGGGATCCGTAGTACATGGAAATCAAGTGATTACTAACAAGCTAATTTTTGGTGAGTAGCTTCGTTTTGATGAGACGTCCAAAGATATCCTATACCCAACTCTCGATTGTGGTAGCTAACAGAGATATCAAGGATTAAAAAATTCAAGGATGTAAAACCGGGATAACGGACCACGAAATTTGTCGGACAATATGTCCGTTAGATTTTATAAATATGAATTAAGTATACAACAAAAAATCAGCTAGTTAGTAATCATAGTAATCATTTAAATTGACCTCGTTTTCGACACATTTTGGAAATGGCGGACTCTTTGATCAAACCATAGGTTTTGTAGGACAAACATGTTTTTTTATAATTTAGATAATTATCTTGAGATATAACATATTGTCCTACAAATTTCGTGGTCCGTTATCCCGGTTTTACATCCTTGAATTTTTTAATCCTTGATATCTCTGTTAGCTACCACAATCGAGAGTTGGGTATAGGATATCTTTGGACGTCTCATCGAAACGAAGCTACTCACCAAAAATTAGCTTGTTAGTAATCACTTGATTTCCATGTACTACGGATCCCTGACTATTAGTTTTTATTGAGTTTCTACTTTTTCAACTAATCTATATAAAACATTTATTTCTAGATATATATTTTTGGAATCATTGGCAAAGGGATTGTCTTCATCTATTCTGTGTAAATTTGTTGAAGCAAAGTTTTTAATTTCTGCACACAATATTTCAATAGTTTTTGGATTATCAAATATTTCACTAAGGAAATCTCTGTTCAATATTTTGTGCAAGCAAATGTTTGAATGGAATGTAATATCAGATTTCTTTATGTTCTTATAATAATTAATACATGCACTCCTAACATCTTCATCTTCATCTTGCAAGAGAAATATTGCACTTTTGATTGATGTCATTTTAACTTCATCAGAAAGTTTATCAAAATGATTAGCAATTTCATTATTTGCTAATACAGCAATGTATCTCATATCATAATCAGCTGTTTCAGAATTACTTAGTTCAAAAATCAAGTTAAGCAAATGTTTTTGTTGTTTGTCAGTCATGATCTTGCATATTCTTGAAGCAAAAGGTACAATGTATCTCAGTGTGTAAGTTACATTATTAGAATCACCGAATAGTGAACTCAATGATTCAAATAGTTTCACTGTATCTAAAATAGTCACATCTATTCTCAGCGATATAAGATACAGAATTTTCCAAATTACACTGCTGTTATATTTATTTTCATATGTTAACAAAACATCTGCTATATGTTCCAAAACAACTGTTGGAATATCTCTGACTCGAGTGCCACTTAGTTTTTCAACAAAAAACTCGCAATAACTCTCATGATCATCATACTCCAGTAATATTTTTAAGTAATCAGGGATACTGATCCAATGACCTCTTTTAATACAGTTCCTAATGCTTGTTTTCATCCATAAAGGTATACCTAGGGCATTACTATTGTTTTTAGCCTCTAATAAAACAGTATCTAGTACTTGGTGGTAACATACAGTGCTCTCAAATACTTCTTTACACCAATAAGAGTGATCTTCAGTTTCCAGTATTGTTTTAAACATATCTTCCAAATATAATACATGTCTTAAAAAATCATACTGAAATACATAATATTGGTAGCAAAATTTGAATAACAGCAAAGCTCCATGCAGCAAATTCTCCGAATCGAAATCCATGTCTTCTAGAGTAACAATTATATCATCACATGTAAACATGTTAAAAATACATTTAGCTGTCAATCTTCTGACAGTGTGTATAGGACTGTCCAGAATAGTCGCTAAACTGTCCAGCAACTCAGTATCTGAAGGTATCTGGCTTTTCAAATCATAGGAAAAGTTGTATCTCTTTGCACAATTGGCCAGCATATTCAAAATTGGAATAAGATTGGAATGTGTTTCTATTTTGTCGCCTTGACTATTATTTTTCAACTGCTCCATAATGTAACTCCATAGTTTTGGTGAATGTGTTCTCAGTTCGTCACAGGCTACAGTGGCTATGATTTCGTCATCTTTTCCAGAAGCTTTCTTTTGTCCCACCAATTTCTGAACTAATGCTCCATATAGTTGGAGAGCTGCATTCCTGAAATTATCAGACACATTTAGTTCTAGAAATTATTTTCACTTGATTAAGGTTACTTATTAATATACTATATTTTACCTTTTTTAGGAAAACTCACAGATAAGACTTAATAATTAGGTATATTAAAACCATTCTAAAAATGAACTTCCCTCCACAAAACCGTGATGATTTCAACGTGTGAGAGGAAATACAGAAAAACAGAATACACAGAAAAAAAATTTACAGAATTCGGTAGAGGGGCGTTCATTTTAGAAATGGTTTTACTATACCTATTTGTTTATTATATGCATGAAACAGACATGCTTGAAGGTTAATTACAAGTTTCCACATATGGTTATTAAAAAATATCATGTCCATAGAACAATTTCTATGGATTACTGTGGTGGGATATTAAAACAAATTCAATCAAAATAAAATGCTAAGCAACCCAAAGAAGACTAAGCCTGTTGGGCTTGCCAGCATGTACCAAATTCATATACATAATTACCTTATTTGCCAATGTGGACTTTTTAGGTTGCTAAATGCAACTTCAGCTAACTCAACTGAATAAAACATCATGTCCGACGCTAAGCTGCTGTCGGTAACGATTTTGGTCAGGAAATGTATCAGTATTGCCTTCGGCAAGTCCATTTGGTTTTCCATATTAGTCTCCTCTTGGGCATTTGGTAAGTCGGCAGTGTCCTGACAGGTTTTGAGTATGGTTTTCATGAAATAGTGGAACAGGGGCTGTAAATAGAAAAACTATTATGTAAGTACTTACTCAACTAATGTGAATGATTATTAAAAGAACTAGGTATGCATTTTTAAAAACACATCCGTATTATAAACATCTATATTTATGTAACCTACTTTGATATATTAAGTAGAAATCTATTCAGTAGATTTTGTATGAAATAGTAACAAATATACATCAATAGGTACCTACTTTTTTTACAAAATTGCTTATAATAACATGCAGAGACATCTTTCGCGCGGCGGCCGAAGCTTGCAACAAAGTATTGTTCGCTTTGGGACAAATCTGTACAAACTGCAGATTGTTCCCGTGTTCATTGTGTTTCCTTTTTAAGTATAATAAAAAATATTCATGTATTGTATTAAGTATTCATGTATTGTATTAAGTATTCATGTATTGTATTAAGTATTCATGTATTGTATTAAGTATTCATGTATTGTATTAAGTATTTATGTATTGTATTAAGTTTATCAGTTAATCGTAACAAGCTGCGAGCTTATTACGATTAACCACGCGGCTAGTTGTTGCTGTGTGATTTTTCCAGCAATATTTAATTATTCGTTGAAGTAGGATAGCAGACATACCTTCCCTTTCCTCATGTCACCGGCCACGATCCTGTGCACCATTATGGAGAGTCCGGCCCCTCGGCGGGTGATGGAAGCCATCTTGCTGGCCTCTGTTATCATCATCTGGAGCTTCGAGATGAGCAGAGTTTGAGGCAGGCTGGAGGCGGCCGAGTGCTCCGGCAGACTTGTCAAATATTGGATCGCTTTTCCTATAAGAAATACAGTTCTTTATTAATTTTATAAACTTTTATTGATTCTTTAAGCTTAAAAACTAGGTGCCTTCATTCAACACGCTGGCCAAATGCGGGTTGGCACATGGCGGTTTCCTCACGATGTTTTCAAGAGGAAAACTCCAGAAGTGCGCAGCGGCGGCCACGAACGACCTTCGGAATGAAAGTAAAGTGTGCTTCCACTTAGCGAACACGGCTTTTGCAGAACTTATTTATTACTTATAAATATGGCATTAGGCATTATTATGGCGTTAATAGGTACAGGACTTGGTGCCTTACTATATCTGGTGATCACAATAAGTTACATAGGTAGCCGTTTTTGGGTACTGTGACTGGCTTTATCCATGTTAATTTGACAACTAACTGAGCTTTATTATTTATACATAAAGTACAATGGAAGACGTAGCTGCTCTCTTCAATAAGGTACTTAAATTGATTATACAGATAATCAAACGACACTTATAGGAACAGATCTAGTCGTATTATTTTTCACCGGCACTGCACGGTAAACTTGAGTAACAAGTGATAGTTAGTAAGTAATATGAACTAATTAATATGCGCAAGCTGTTGATTTGGATCAATTAAATATTTCTTTATTTATTTTAATCATAAATAAATATTCATTTTGTACAACGGGAATTACTCACGTATTTACATTGGAGTTAAACAACTCTCCTGATAAAGACTGCTCTTGTTGTGGTCGAAACGTCGAGAGTTGTTTAACTCCTATGAAAATACGTGAGTAATTCCCGTTGTACAAAATGAATAGTATAACTCACGAAAATTTTGAAAGTGAAACATAAATAAATAGTTTTATATTGTTATTCTCGTAGACATAGAAATCTGTTTACTCTCTTAATAAAATAAACTAAATAAAATCATACCTAACGCGACTCCAGCGGCCTCTATAACTCCTTTGTGGCGAGAAGTCTCCAGCACCCTCGTGATGATAACCAGGCATTTGGCGCACCTCTCCACGTCATCCGTGTTGTATTGTATCAACAGCGATGCCAACTGACACGACGTCTGTAAACAAACACCAATAAACCAATATTGAACATATAAAAACATACAACATACATGAAACAACTACTAAGTATGTAGTTGACTAAGATACTCTGTTTCAGTTACCTACTCACCTTCACATTATACCAAAGGCAGTTCAGAACCATTTGATGTAGTCCAGATATCTTAGTACCGTCATTTTCAACAGTTTTATGTCCAGATTGTTCAATAATATTTTCTACCATATCACTCATTTCAGAAAAATCTGATAGAGTAGATTGACTCTGCTCCCAAGAAAATTGATTAGAAATATCTTCAATCATTTCCAACAAGTCATTCATAGTTTTATCTGGAATTTTTATATTTTTGGTAGATAAGCTGGCTTCTAAAACAACCTGTAGTATGCATATGAAAGAATGCAGTTGTTTTCCTTCTTCAATTGTGGTTGTGATACTCCTTTTCAATGCATATTCTGTCTTAAGTTCATTGTATCCAAAATTAAATACATCTTCAACACTTTTGAACATTGCATCAACACAATTATCTTTTAGCAATATATTAACAATCAAGTTGAACATAGTCTGTCCACAACTGACATCATAGAAAAACTTGCTTTTCATGCATTTCAGGGCCTCTTCAATAATATTACTGAAATATCCATTTTCTGACTGAGATTTCCTTAGTTCTGTGTGATAATGTGAAAGCAGTAGTTTTTTAACCCCCTCCCTAATGTCATCTGATGGATCTTTTAGCAAACTAACAAGTTTCATCACAAAGGTTTCTTCTAGCAGAATCCAACTATTCTTAGCCTTCAGAAAATCAATCAAAGTTACATTACTCTCTTTTGTCTGTTGCCTCCTTTTCTTTGGGATTTCATTTACCGAATGAATGAAGAGATTACAAACTTTAATAGTGGTAAACTTCCTCTGATAGTTCCCATTGAAGTTTAAGGAATCAACTATAAGCTCCTGAATATTGCTACAAAAATCCACAAGCACATTTCTTTCAAGTTTGTCCTTAAGGCTTCGGAATGATATGTGTAGCTCCCCCATGAAAGTATCAAAACTCTTCAACATACTAATTCTCAACACTGTACAATCAGAATTGATGTTATACTTTACATATTTCAAAACCATCTCATATTGAAATTGACTAGGCATTGTTTTGTATGATGAAAAACAAAGTATATCGAAGGCTAACATTCTGATTTGAGTATTACTATGCTCAATACCAATAAACATCATATTATCAACAGTTGAGTGATACATAATATTTGACGGAATTCCAATCTTTTTTCCTTGCTTGATAAGGAATAGAATGCTATGAAGCCTTTGCTCTGACTCATCTGATTTAAGCAGACTTTCTAATAGAACATCCAGTAGAGATGGAAACTTCTTGAGTGTTATCAAAAGCCAGTAGTTGTTGAAATTCTCAATGGCCCTGCTGCACGACCCATTTAGTATTTTAATAATATCAGGTAGAAAGATTTGATGCCATTGTCCTAAAGTTTTGATTTTACCCAAAACAGCAAAGTACATGTCAGTAAGTGCAGAGATCAGGCCAGGTTTGTGCAAGTTGTCAATGAGCCCTATATCCCAGTTATTGTCATACATCAGTTTTTTAATATCTCCGTTGAAATTTTCTATCACTACAGTGAGCATGAGAAACTTCGCTTTACTCCAGTAGAACAAATTTATCTCATGTATAATCCTTTGTAACATATTCGTATTAGTATTAGCTATAATCAATTGAAATATTATTCTGTTTAGATCCCTTACCCCAGTGATAGGATTTTCCCAGTTATGATTTACTAGATTCAAAAGAGAGATTTGATTTTCAACACTTAAGATTGATTCTTCAAATTCTGTGCCAATTATTTTCTTGTAAGAACTTAGTGTTTTGAAGACAGTGTATGTATATTGAGAGTATTCATATCCCATTATAATCAAGAGTTTCGTTGATGAGTGAAGCAAATTCAAGGTCCTTGCTTTGTCAATATTATTGGTAATGAGAAATGAGGATTGGAATAAACCATAAATCATTGACACAATTTGAAATGTATTCAGGTCTTCCTTGATCCCTTGTGATCGCAATGATATTTCAACATCAATCATGTCTTTCAGCTTTTGTAGATAATATTCTTGTTTGTCTGATAAGGTAATTACAGAAAAGAAGCATGTTGCGCAGAGTAGTTGATCATCTATTTTGTTAAGTCCAGTTTCTAGATGTTTAATTAATGTTTCTAGTACATTGTTCCAATACTCAAATTGTAATTGTAAAGTAATTTGATGCCTCTTTGCATTGGCCAAAACCACCTGAAACATATCATTACAATTCTACAATGACAAATATAGCATAATAAAAGAATCAAAGTGGATCCTTCATAGTGTAGGTACTTAATATTTCTACATAATACCTACTTGAATTTGAGGAGCACTTAATTCTTTTGTTTCAATCTTAATATTAGTTAGTATTCTCACTAACTCCTCCATTATTTCAATGATCTGTAACATAAAGATCTTTTAAATAATATTTAATCAACATTCAATATAACAAATTGCTACCAAAATTTCAACCTACCTAGTATCGGCTAACAGTAAATTCAATGAATGAGATTTCAAATAAAAGACAATTCATAAGTGAAATAATTTACTACACCAAAACTATATTTACAAGGAATTTATAACAATTTAAAGCGCCAGCAAGTCACTTGGTCTTTGCTTCATCTCGTATAGGCTCATACCCCTCATTTTGCATTTTCTGTTTGAATACATCAAAATCGCGCTTTCTGTCAAAATGTGTAACCCATTGGGTCGGGCAGGAAGTTTCAAAAAGCCTCCTAAATTCTGCGCAAGCCCGAGGTTTGAGCGAACTGTCTTTTACATTCTGATCGTCAAGGCATTCCCAGTAACGATCTCGAGAGTCCCAACAAACTTTTCTCTGTTCTTTATTAGGAAAAGACATATTTATGTACTTAACGCCTTAACCTAAAACGAAAAAAATGATTTTTTATACCCTGGGACTTCATAACTGTTTTATGAGAGATTATGAATGATAAGTAATTCGTTCTATGATATAATAGCATGTACTTACGTTTGGGTTGTGCAAATGATGTAAATTTTGGCAATTTTCAATGGAAATTCACAATTTTGCGGCAAAAGAATTATTTTTGAAAATAACCTACAATTTATTGATTTTGCTCTGCCAGTATCCTTGATTTCCTTGAAATTGAAACAAGTACCCAAGTTTTGTCATGTCAAAATCAAATTTAGTGTCAACCAATTTGACACTAATAAGAGTGGTTTGACAACGACAGTTCCTGACAGAAAAACATGAACAACCTCCAGTGACCCTTTACCTTAGATAATAGAATACCAATAGATATGTTACTAAATTGTCTATGGAATTAGTTTATAAGATGAGTAAAATAAAAATGATGACATCTCTGTCTTATGTATGGAATTAAAAGGAGCCTAACTATATACTCAACAGTTGCGCTTGGTTGCCAATATTTATGGCACGTGCCTTTCTTCAGCTTCCTTCGATATCATTTACTGTCACTTTGGATAGTTTGGATATCATTTACTGTCACTTTTTGGTTTTGTTTACATCGATAGTGGTGTTCTTGTATATTGCACGAGTTATCGATATTTTGATTTTAGACTTAGGTAAAAAATTATAGACCATGTTAATTTGAATAAATGTTGATAATATATTGTGTTTTTGCAGAATAGCATGAATCGTAGAATGAAATGACGGATTAGATTTCAGGTTTTTTATACAATATTATATTATTTTGAAATATAAATTATTTTGATATATAATAATATACTAAATATAAGTAAGTATATTGTATTAAGTATATTGTGTTTTATAATTATCTAAAACATTTGGCTTATTCAGGTCTTTCATTCGTTTAGTTATATTCTGTGGGTATATTAATTTAGTTAAAATGAACTTTAAACATTAAGTAGAACTCAAACTAGTTAAAATAAGGTTAAAAGTTCATTTTCACTAAATTAATATGCCCACAGAATATAACTAAACGAATGTTTGAATTTGAGTTCTACTTAAGTACCTATTTTTTTTTTGTTCTAGTTAAAATGTTTTTTGTTTTGCTTGGTTTTATAACTGTATTAATTCTATAATTCTATAATTTAATATTTACGTACTTCAATTTACAATAAATACATTATCATAAAAAAAGTTCAGTTGAAAACAAACTCTATCGATAAATTATTATAATATACCTACCTCGTACAACACTAATTTATGTTAGCGTAGGTATACACGATGTATTCGTGGTTAGGGCCATTCCATTAAATTCGTTCTTCTGAGCCCTTTACTTTCATTGGCGGTTGACATTGGCGGTTGACGGCATAATTACAATAAGTAATGTTACTAGGTATGCCAAATCGCTTGAAATGTTGTATCAGTAAAGCCTATGTGTATACAAATACACTAGTTTTTGTTTAGTTAAAAAGTACCAAGTAGTTTTGATTTTATAGGCATTCAAAGTTTCGAAAAATATCGAGTCTCGCTAACAGTCACATGAGCGCTTGTGACGTCATAGTTTAACGTCGCGCGGGCCACGGCCCGCTTAGTATCAAGTCTCCAGCAGATTATAGTAGTAGTGCAATAGCTTGCGCAGTATTTTGTTGTGTTTTCGTCCGCGTATTAAGTTAATAGTTTAATAGTAGTACTTAAATATTATTCGATTAATAAAATGGATGAAGATAACTCAAATAGTAGAAGTACCTACCTACCATTAAACTTTGACTTTAAAGATAATATTACCTATATGTATTAAAGTTTTGTTGCTATTGGTATTTATCTATATACTATAGGTATGTACCGCTTTTCTTAGTAAATTTAAATAAACAATACATTGATTTATTGCAAACGAGTACACTTTCTTATCAATCAACATCTAGAACTATACATTTTCTTAGGATTAAAAGTAGCCTATGTGTTATTCTAGACTTCGTCCAGATCCGTTCAGTAGTTTTTTCGTGAAAGATATCAAACACACCCACTCACTTTCGCATTTATACTATTAGTAGGAAGTAGGATAGATACTTAGGATGTAAATGTAGTAGCTTGAACGTTACAGATGTACTAAACCTATTTTTTTAGGGTTCCGTAGCCAAATGGCAATAACGGAACCCTTATAGATTCGTCATGTCCGTCCATCCGTCCGTCCGTCCGTTCGTCCGTCCGTCCGTATGTCACAGCCGTTTTTCTCCGAAACTATAAGAGCTATAAAGCTGAAATTTGGTAAGTAGATGTATTCCGAGAACCGCACTAAGATTTCATAAAAAAAATTGAAAAAAAATTAATTACATTTTGGGGTCCCCATACATACGTGTGGGTTATCTATGAATAGGTCTTTAAAAATCATAACAATATTTCTAAAACCATTTAATTCTAAACTCAATAGTTTGGACGTGAGACTCTTCCAAAGTGCAAAACAGAGTGTCCCCCCCCCCTCTAATTTCTAAAATAAGAAGATGATAAATCTAGAAAAAATATATATTGTACATAACCATAAAAACTAACAACGAAAATTGTTTTGAACGAAATCTATCAAGTAGTTTTTTTATAATACGTCATAAACTATTTCATATAAACAATTGCTGCGGAAGCCTCCGGGCGAGTCCGACTCGCACTTGGCCACTTTTATTTGTATTTATTTTACTTACAATATGCGTGAGGCCATTTATTTTGATTTAAAACTTGTTTATGCGCTTCTATACTTATACTTATCTATACTATCTATACTAATATTATAAAGATGACGACTTTCATTGTTTGTTTGAACGCGCTAATCTCAGAAACCGCTGAACCGATTTCAAAAATTCTTTCAGTGTTGGATAGTCCATTTATCGAGGAAGGTTATAAGATATATTACATTTTCAAAAAAAGTAGGGATCCGCACGGAAAACCCAAATATGTCACCCAAGATGTAAAAAAAAATTCTTATATCGCATGCGCTGCGAAAAGTATTCATTTTAGAAATATACAATGTACTACAATTTTGTAGAACACATTAATATCTACAAAAAATGTCGCGACAGCATATATCTAACTATTATAGTTACGTCACAATAACAAGCGAATGCAAGCGGACTGAGTGAACCAGACTGATCGTGCTGCACTATGACGTCACACCGTAACCGGCGGCTCGTGTCGTACGGTTACAACTTGTTGTACTTCTAAATCGGAAACTAATTGATGTATCCAAGTAATTCTTTCACTAGTATTTTTTATATTTGACATAGAATATGGAGAGCTATTAATCAAAATTATGTAACATTCTTTATTGCCAGTCACGTTCGCCATAATAAAAGAAGAAGAAGACCCTTTACTTTAACGTTTTAAACTAAGAAGAAGAAGAACTTAACGTTTCGTTACTGTACTCGTAGCGTTATTATAGCTATGTGTTAATACCCACTGTTGGCGCTTTTGTTGTAAACTTTAGGGCGCTTCGTGTAAAGAATACTTGGGAATTCATTTGGTTGTATTCGAACGATTGTACCTACGTTATCAACACTAGCTAGTCTAAAAGCACTGCAATACCCTAAGGTCTGTCCTGTCTCCAGTATGTAGCTATGTAAAAAAAAAGGTAAACCTCGTCATTAAAAGCCTAACGATAATAGATTACGATAGCCTAAAAACGAAACTGACTAAAGGATTAGTAAAATAAAGACACCTACTCAATTTCATTTATTAACTGAGCAACTTCTTCCAACTTATTCATTGTAAAGAAATGAAAGTGGGCATTCGGGGTATCCATTCTGATTTTACTGATTAATTCTTTGGTTATCTCATCACCAGGTTTTCCTTCGTTTTTTTTCAAATATTCTAAAACACTAGGCGATACTTTTACTTTGCACTTGTTGGCAAAGGCAGTCAATTGGTTTTCATTTTCAAATGCGAAAACCCCTACTAACACAGGCTTGTCAATTCCAATTTTAGTACATCTTGCTACATAATTCTTGTAAATTTCAGCATCGAAAAAGGCTTGTGTCAGGATGTAATCAGCTCCAGCATCCACCTTTTCTTTAAGGAAAAGTAGTTCGTCGTCTTCGCATTCAGCGTAACCAGCTACCCCAATGCAGAAGTGTGAACCGGATATAACACGAATGTATTTTATCAGCTCCGATGTGCTTCGAAATTCAGATGAGCTTGCGTTGTAGTTTTCTAGAACAATGAAAATGTTAAATGCATTCGGTTCGTCAGAAACATGCTATTATAGGAACCTACTTACATAAGGAAAGGAACCAAACAGCCACAGAGTCGATAAATGGGAAATTAGATGTACTTAAACATAAATAGGTATATACTTTTAGCCGTGGGTTTCCACACACGATGTCTTTCTTCACTTTTACGTGTCTAGAGTGTACAAAATTATTCGGTGAGATTAAGGGTGCGCGTCGGGGTTCTAACCCACGACCTTCGAAATGGAAGTCGAGTGTCCTCCCAGTGCATTAGGTAGGTACTAACACCTATAGGTATATATGTAGATCTTAAAGGTGTGTTGATACTTTTTGTAGCTACAGATTAGATTATGATTCGGATTAGATAGACTGTCTGTTTTTATTAGAAAAACTTACCTCCCAACATAACCATCAAGTTGCAAACACCCTTTTCTTGAAAGAACGTCAAAACATCTTCCAAATACTTTTTCTTCATAAGGTCGCATGACAAATGAGCCACTACCTGTTTTCCCTGATTTCTCAGCATTCCAATCATATTTAGAGGAGCTATTTTCATGTCCAAACACTTATGAACCTTCGCATGCCAGGTTACGGAGAAAAATGCCGGTGAAGCATCTAATTTGACCAAGTCCTCTATGTTCACATCTGGCGTTACTTCGAATGAGTAGCTGAATTTCTTCTCCTTGATCATGTCTGTCACCTTTTTAGGATCGGCCATTATCTTGTTTTGCACGAAACGTTCGCTTCTTATCCCGCTATCGTTTAGAATGACCGCGCGTAACCCGACTACGTAATTTTAATAACTGTTTATGGAACAGAAAAGGTACAGAACGGTAGAAATAATAAATATACATACAGTAATATATATAATGACTTTATGTAGGAAAATAAATTTGTTTACTTTTATCAAAGAGAATAGGTACAAAGAGAATATAATCACTACGTGAATAGGTATAATCACTATAACGTGCGCAATTAGAAATGAGTTCTGTAAATGGCGTCTGCTCGCATGCGTTCTCGCTCACTCTCTATCGCTGTCTATACTTTTATCCTTGTTTTGCCAATCGTACCATACCTACCCGCCGCCATTTACAGAATTCATTTTCAATTGCGCACGTTATACCATGTTGGTGAAGTTAGCAGAGCAACTCTTAGCAGAGCATGATTTAACTAGAGTTCTGTTAGCGTGCACAATAGTTCTATAGTTCCTGATACTTTTCAGAAATAGTTCTGACGTTTTTACAGGAAAATTGAAAATACTGAAATGCTCTGCTAACTTCGCATTGGGGCCCAGCAGAGCATCGCTTTAAAACGACACCAATCAAATAATTCTTATATAAAACATATAAATACATAGTTCTACATATAAAAAAACAACTAAAAGTATGTGGAAATAACAAAAATAATATTTAAGGAACAAATTTAAATTTTGTTCAAATTCTGTAAACTAACCTAATAATTAACGATGATTCAGAGGTCTATAAAAAAAGTTTTGTCAGAGTTCCCATAGCGTGCATTGAGTTTTAGTTAGTTAGTACTCTATTCTAGAGGATTCTATAGTAATTTGATATAGTTCCTAGATTTTTTTAACAAAACAGTGTTATGAAGATTGGCCGAAAACGGAATTTTCCTTCAAAGTTGCTATAGTTCAGAGGTCTATAAAAAAGGTTCTATCAGAGTTCCCATAGCGTGCATTGAGTTTTAGTTTCTTAGTACTCTATTTTAAAGGATTCAATAGCATTTAGCAATAGTTCTGAGAATTCGTTGAACAAAACAGTGTTTTGAAGATTCACCGAAAACGGTATTTTCCTTCAAAGTTGCTATAATTCAGAGGTCTATAAAAAAGGTTCTATCAGAGTTCCCATAGCGTGCATTGAGTTTTAGTTAGTAAATACTCTATTCTAGAGGATTCTATAGTAATTTGATATAGTTCCTAGAATTTTTTTAACAAAACAGTGTTTTGAAGTCTGACCAAAATTTGAATTTTCCTACAAAAATGCTATAGTTCAGAGGTAAATAAAAAAGGTTCTATCCGAGTTCCCATAGCGTGCATTGAGTTTAAGTTAGTTAGTACTCTATTCTAGAGGATTCAATAGCATTTAGCAATAGTTCTAAGAATTCCTTAAACAAAAAGTGTTTTGAAGTCTGACCAAAATTTGAATTTTCCTTCAAAAATGCTATCGTTCAGAGGTCTATAAAAAAGGTTCTATCAGAGTTCCCATAGCGAGCATTGGGTTTTATATAGCTAGCACTCTATTCTAGAGGATTCTATAGTAATTTGAAATAGTTCCTAGAATTTATTGAACAAAACAGTGTTATGAAGATTCACCGAAAACGGAATTTTCCTTCAAAGTTGCTATAGTTCAGAGGTCTATAAAAAAAGCTCTGTCAGAGTTCCCATAGCGTGCATTGAGTTTTAGTTTGTTAGTACTCTATTTTAAAGGATTCAATAGCATTTAGCAATAGTTCTGAGAATTCGTTAAACAAAAGAGTGTTTTGAAGTCTGACCAAAATTTGAATTTTCCTTCAAAAATGCTATAGTTCAGAGGTCTATAAAAAAGGTTCTATCAGAGTTCCCATAGCGTGCATTGAGTTTTAGTTAGTTAGTACTCTATTCTAAAGGATTCAATAGCATTTAGCAATAGTTCTAAGAATTCGTTAAACAAAACAGTGTTTTGAAGTCTGACCAAAATTTGAATTTTCCTTCAAAAATGCTATAGTTCAGAGGTCTATAAAAAAAGTTCTATCAGAGTTCCCATAGCGTGCATTGAGTTTTAGTTAGTAAGTACTCTATTCTAGTGGATTCTATAGTAATTTGATATAGTTCCTAGAATTTTTTTAACAAAACAGTGTTTTGAAGTCTGACCAAAATTTAAATTTTCCTTCAAAAATGCTATAGTTCAGAGGTCTATAAAAAAGGTTATATCAGAGTTCCCATAGCGTGCATTGGGTTTTATATAGCTAGTACTCTATTCTAGAGGATTCTATAGTAATTTGAAATAGTTCCTAGAATTTATTGAACAAAACAGTGTTATGAAGATTCACCGAGAACGGAATTTTCCTTCAAAGTTGCTATAGTTCAGAGGTCTATAAAAAAGGTTCTATCAGAGTTCCCATAGCGTGCATTGAGTTTTAGTTAGTTAATACTCTATTCTAAAGGATTCAATAGCATTTAGCAATAGTTCTAAGAATTCGTTAAACAAAACAGTGTTTTGAAGTCTGACCAAAATTTGAATTTTCCTTCAAAAATGCTATAGTTCAGAGGTCTATAAAAAAAGTTCTATCAGAGTTCCCATAGCGTGCATTGAGTTTTAGTTAGTAAGTACTCTATTCTAGTGGATTCTATAGTAATTTGATATAGTTCCTAGAATTTTTTTAACAAAACAGTGTTTTGAAGTCTGACCAAAATTTAAATTTTCCTTCAAAAATGCTATAGTTCAGAGGTCTATAAAAAAGGTTCTATCAGAGTTCCCATAGCGTGCATTGGGTTTTATATAGCTAGTACTCTATTCTAGAGGATTCTATAGTAATTTGAAATAGTTCCTAGAATTTATTGAACAAAACAGTGTTATGAAGATTCACCGAGAACGGAATTTTCCTTCAAAGTTGCTATAGTTCAGAGGTCTATAAAAAAGGTTCTATCAGAGTTCCCATAGCGTGCATTGAGTTTTAGTTAGTTAATACTCTATTCTAAAGGATTCAATAGCATTTAGCAATAGTTCTAAGAATTCGTTAAACAAAACAGTGTTTTGAAGTCTGACCAAAATTTGAATTTTCCTTCAAAAATGCTATAGTTCAGAGGTCTATAAAAAAAGTTCTATCAGAGTTCCCATAGCGTGCATTGAGTTTTAGTTAGTGAGTACTCTATTCTAGTGGATTCTATAGTAATTTGATATAGTTCCTAGAATTTTTTTAACAAAACAGTGTTTTGAAGTCTGACCAAAATTTAAATTTTCCTTCAAAAATGCTATAGTTCAGAGGTCTATAAAAAAGGTTCTATCAGAGTTCCCATAGCGTGCATTGGGTTTTATATAGCTAGTACTCTATTCTAGAGGATTCTATAGTAATTTGAAATAGTTCCTAGAATTTATTGAACAAAACAGTGTTATGAAGATTCACCGAAAACGGAATTTTCCTTCAAAGTTGCTATAGTTCAGAGGTCTATAAAAAAGGTTCTATCAGAGTTCCCATAGCGTGCATTGAGTTTTAGTTAGTTAGTACTCTATTCTAGAGGATTCTATAGTAATTTGATATAGTTCCTAGAATTTTTTTAACAAAACAGTGTTTTAAAGTCTGACCAAAATTTAAATTTTCCTTCAAAAATGCTATAGTTCAGAGGTCTATAAAAAAGGTTCTATCAGAGTTCCCATAGCGTGCATTGGGTTTTATATAGCTAGTACTCTATTCTAGAGGATTGTATAGTAATTTGAAATAGTTCCTAGAATTTATTGAACAAAACAGTGTTATGAAGATTCACCGAAAACGGAATTTTCCTTCAAAGTTGCTATAGTTCAGAGGTCTATAAAAAAAGCTCTGTCAGAGTTCCCATAGCGTGCATTGAGTTTTAGTTTGTTAGTACTCTATTTTAAAGGATTCAATAGCATTTAGCAATAGTTCTGAGAATTCGTTAAACAAAAGAGTGTTTTGAAGTCTGACCAAAATTTGAATTTTCCTTCAAAAATGCTATAGTTCAGAGGTCTATAAAAAAGGTTCTATCAGAGTTCCCATAGCGTGCATTAGGTTTTATATAGCTAGTACTCTATTCTAGAGGATTCTATAGTAATTTGATATAGTTCCTAGAATTTTTTTAACAAAACAGTGTTTTGAAGTCTGACCAAAATTTAAATTTTCAAAACACTGTTTTGTTAAAAAAATTCTTGGAACTATATCAAATTACTATAGAATCCTCTAGAATAGAGTACTAATCAACTAAAACTCAATGCAAGCTATGGGAACTCTGATAGAACTTTTTTATAGACCTCTGAACTATAGCATTTTTGAAGGAAAATTCAAATTTTGGTCAGACTTCAAAACACTGTTTTGTTTAACGAATTCTTAGAACTATTGCTAAATGCTATTGAATCCTTTAGAATTGATAACTAACTAACTAAAACTCAATGCACGCTATGGGAACTCTGATAGAACCTTTTTTATAGACCTCTGAACTATAGCAACTTTGAAGGAAAATTCCGTTTTCGGTGAATCTTCATAACACTGTTTTGTTCAATAAATTCTCGGAACTATTTCAAATTACTATAGAATCCTCTAGAATAGAGTACTAGCTATATAAAACCCAATGCACGCTATGGGAACTCTGATAGAACCTTTTTTATAGACCTCTGAACTATAGCATTTTTGAAGGAAAATTTAAATTTTGGTCAGACTTTAAAACACTGTTTTGTTAAAAAAATTCTAGGAACTATATCAAATTACTATAGAATCCTCTAGAATAGAGTACTAACTAACTAAAACTCAATGCACGCTATGGGAACTCTGATAGAACCTTTTTTATAGACCTCTGAACTATAGCAACTTTGAAGGAAAATTCCGTTTTCGGTGAATCTTCATAACACTGTTTTGTTCAATAAATTCTAGGAACTATTTCAAATTACTATAGAATCCTCTAGAATAGAGTACTAGCTATATAAAACCCAATGCACGCTATGGGAACTCTGATAGAACCTTTTTTATAGACCTCTGAACTATAGCATTTTTGAAGGAAAATTTAAATTTTGGTCAGACTTCAAAACACTGTTTTGTTAAAAAAATTCTAGGAACTATATCAAATTACTATAGAATCCTCTAGAATAGAGTACTAAATAACTAAAACTCAATGCACGCTATGGGAACTCTGATAGAACCTTTTTTATAGACCTCTGAACTATAGCAACTTTGAAGGAAAATTCCGTTTTCGGTGAATCTTCATAACACTGTTTTGTTCAATAAATTCTAGGAACTATTTCAAATTACTATAGAATCCTCTAGAATAGAGTACTAGCTATATAAAACCCAATGCACGCTATGGGAACTCTGATAGAACCTTTTTTATAGACCTCTGAACTATAGCATTTTTGAAGGAAAATTTAAATTTTGGTCAGACTTCAAAACACTGTTTTGTTAAAAAAATTCTAGGATTTATATCAAATTACTATAGAATCCTCTAGAATAGAGTACTCACTAACTAAAACTCAATGCACGCTATGGGAACTCTGATAGAACCTTTTTTATAGACCTCTGAACTATAGCAACTTTGAAGGAAAATTCAAATTTTGGTCAGACTTCAAAACACTGTTTTGTTTAACGAATTCTTAGAACTATTGCTAAATGCTATTGAATCCTTTAGAATAGAGTATTAACTAACTAAAACTCAATGCACGCTATGGGAACTCTGATAGAACCTTTTTTATAGACCTCTGAACTATAGCAACTTTGAAGGAAAATTCCGTTTTCGGTGAATCTTCATAACACTGTTTTGTTCAATAAATTCTAGGAACTATTTCAAATTACTATAGAATCCTCTAGAATAGAGTACTAGCTATATAAAACCCAATGCACGCTATGGGAACTCTGATAGAACCTTTTTTATAGACCTCTGAACTATAGCATTTTTGAAGGAAAATTTAAATTTTGGTCAGACTTCAAAACACTGTTTTGTTAAAAAAATTCTAGGAACTATATCAAATTACAATAGAATCCTCTAGAATAGAGTACTAACTAACTAAAACTCAATGCACGCTATGGGAACTCTAATAGAACTTTTTTTATAGACCTCTGAACTATAGCATTTTTGAAGGAAAATTCAAATTTTGGTCAGACTTCAAAACACTGTTTTGTTTAACGAATTCTTAGAACTATTGCTAAATGCTATTGAATCCTTTAGAATTGATAACTAACTAACTAAAACTCAATGCACGCTATGGGAACTCTGATAGAACCTTTTTTATAGACCTCTGAACTATAGCAACTTTGAAGGAAAATTCCGTTTTCGGTGAATCTTCATAACACTGTTTTGTTCAATAAATTCTAGGAACTATTTCAAATTACTATAGAATCCTCTAGAATAGAGTACTAGCTATATAAAACCCAATGCACGCTATGGGAACTCTGATAGAACCTTTTTTATAGACCTCTGAACTATAGCATTTTTGAAGGAAAATTTAAATTTTTGTCAGACTTCAAAACACTGTTTTGTTAAAAAAATATAGGAACTATATCAAATTACTATAGAATCCACTAGAATAGAGTACTTACTAACTAAAACTCAATGCACGCTATGGGAACTCTGATAGAACCTTTTTTATAGACCTCTGAATTATAGCAACTTTGAAGGAAAATACCGTTTTCGGTGAATCTTCATAACACTGTTTTGTTTAACGAATTCTTAGAACTATTGCTAAATGCTATTGAATACTTTAGAATAGAGTACTAACTAACTAAAACTCAATGCACGCTATGGGAACTCTGATAGAACCTTTTTTATAGACCTCTGAACTATAGCAACTTTGAAGGAAAATTCCGTTTTCGGCCAATCTTCATAACACTGTTTTGTTAAAAAAATCTAGGAACTATATCAAATTACTATAGAATCCTCTAGAATAGAGTACTAACTAACTAAAACTCAATGCACGCTATGGGAACTCTGACAAAACTTTTTTTATAGACCTCTGAATCATCGTTAATTATTAGGTTAGTTTACAGAATTTGAACAAAATTTAAATTTGTTCCTTAAATATTATTTTTGTTATTTCCACATACTTTTAGTTGTTTTTTTATATGTAGAACTATGTATTTATATGTTTTATATAAGAATTATTTGATTGGTGTCGTTTTAAAGCGATGCTCTGCTGGGCCCCAATGCGAAGTTAGCAGAGCATTTCAGTATTTTCAATTTTCCTGTAAAAACGTCAGAACTATTTCTGAAAAGTATCAGGAACTATAGAACTATTGTGCACGCTAACAGAACTCTAGTTAAATCATGCTCTGCTAAGAGTTGCTCTGCTAACTTCACAGACACCGTTATACCTACGTTATAACTTTTATAATCTCTAATCTCTTTGATAAGTTTTGTGACTTTATATTTTTGTCATTGGACATGAATAACCCTTGAGTACCTAGATAATGAATACCAAAGAGAATATAATCACTACGTTATAATGAATAGGTACGATCGATTTGATTGACGTTTCGGGCATAAGTCTGATGGTTCTTACCTCAGAAGAATCTAAGGTTCTTACATTATTATTTTTTAAATTATTATATAAAAATATTATTTTGGCTTTGGCTGTGGCTAAAACTTGCCACAGAAAAGTAACTAATATTATAGGTACTTAGCAATGATTTTATATAGTATAGATATGTTACCTTCATGTAATTGCAGTTTGAAATCTGTTCCGCGAATCCAAAACTGACATAAGATGTCAAATGTTTACTAGTTCATAGAGTAACATTTATATTCGTAGAGTCGACACTTGAGTGAAATGTATAGTAATAGGTAAATAAAATAAATAAAAATAAATATTGCTGGACAATTTACACAACGACATCTAGCCCCGTGGTAAGCTCAAAGCTTGTGTTACGGGTGCTAGATTTCTGATATACTTAATATAATATACATACATAGATAGATATTTTTTATTATACATACAATAACACCCAGACACCCGAAACAAATAAAAGAAATAAAACACCTTACAAAAATCATATTTATTGAAATTGAAATAATTAATGATAAATTAGTAAAATACACTTTCTAAATACCTTCAAAAAGATTTAATTTATTTCTTTTCTGTCTCTTTAAAAGTTTTTTTAATTCAGGGTTATTTTTATGTGCGGAATGGAGACGAATATTTGTGTATTTATGAATTATGGTTTTAATCAAATATACGCGATGATTAAAAATAGGTACCTGATGTGTTGAATGTTCGATCACAATTTACATTTACATCGAATTTACATCGCCATCAATATTCGCATCTACACTAACTAATCTATGTCCGCGCCTCAATTATTATAATTATTTGGAAAAATAAATAATCTAAGTATCTTTGCATACTCGCATGTGATACGAGATTCCTTGTGTTTGGTTTACTTTAGCATCGTAATTGGTACACTTCCGAAACACACACGATGGCATTTTTAATTTGTTTTAGCAAGGACACAATAACCCACGGCATGTCAAGCTCGTGATTGCGCTCGATGCAGACTGACAACTAAAAGTTACAATTGGGTTTTATTTGAGTCTTTACATCGCTCGTGCTTGTAACAAATCTATACTATATAAAATCATTGGTACTTAGACATTCAAAAAATCTACATAGCTAAACCAAGTAGGTTGTTACATTTTTTCGTCTATTATGACTTAACTATTAGGTTCACTTTATTAGGTTATTTATACAACGTCGTCAATTTAAACCTACGTGCCTAGAACAACCATAGGTTAGCATAGGCACATAAGCCGACCCATTATCTTTGTAAACCGTAAAGTTCCTACATAAGTAAGTAGAATTCGTCAAATCGTCATCACCTTAATTAATTACGCACTAAACAACTGATGCATAGTCTATCCAGAGACCAGTCGTACCTAAGGTCTGAAATCTGTTACTAATATGCCTGGAGAGGATAGAAATAATGAAACCAAAGTGTGTTTTTATTAAATAACTGTAATTTCGACTTCTCTATACCTGGATTAACAATCAGCAATACTGTGTGTATAGTCACAACCAAAACTAAACTATATAAATAAAAACGATTTACAAATTCTCCTAATAACACTGTAAAAATAATTGATTACAAGCTGAAAAACGCTAAGTGTATAATATTAATAATGTTTATATTAGTGATAGTTTTCTAAATTTCCTACTTTTCATTATAAAATTGTCTACAAATTGTGTACAGTAGCAATAAACTAATTGCGAATAACGTATTAACATTGGAATGTATGGTAACATCGAGAATTATCTTACTGTGTAAAAGCTTCCAAACGACTATAACTATGATGCGATGATACTTTATTATCTATTTTATTCCACTTATGTACCCAAGTACCTAGCTGTAAAAATCTGCGAATAGCTCTCACTAGGCTGATTTTCTCCACATGTACAATTCACACAGCCAACATCTAACGCCGTGGTACGTTCTAAGCTTGTATTAGCTACGGGCTGATGTATGATATCGTATTCGAGAAATATCACAGGAATTGTCTTTAATTGTGACAGATAGTTTACGGATGTTAATTGCGATATTAATGTTTAGATATGAAATATTAAATTAGTAGTCAGGGCGAGAATAGATAGATAAAGACTATTCTAATAGAATGCAACGAATCTTTAGTGTGGGACTAAATCGCTTCGTATTTAAAATTTTTCGTAATTAATAGAGAATGAATTTCGGGCCTTTTCTGAGGCTCTGCCAAATATTATCTAAATGTGGCTTTATAGATTGAAGTAGAGCCATTAGTATTTTTCTAACACTACAATTTCATTAGGTACAGAATGTGGAAGTGGAATACAATATCGGTAAGAGCCTTTTTAAAGAAAAGTGCACGGCATCTTTTATAACATAAACCATACTGCCATGTATTTACTTTTCTGGAAAAACCTCCTATTTACTACCCTAAATGCAGTCACATTACGTATTGTTTGGCTTTATTGTTCGTATAAGCTTCTAAACTTTAGACTAAATCACTGCTTAGAAATATTGCACAGAACGATTGTTTTTTCCCGCATTTATTGTCTTATTGATTTTTGACTGTGAATATAAGCCCAAGCAACATTGTTACACTGATATGTCTTTTTTAATATAAAAGATACTAACTTTGCTTAGCTCGTTGCTAATCGTGAACGGGTGATCTATTAATCGTTCCCATTAAATTTAAATTATGTAGGTACCTACACCTTATTGGTGTATCAATAATAATACGTTCTTAGAAACAGAGTTCATAAAATCCGTTTGACATTATCTTATCTGGTTCAATTACCTGAAAACTGCTTTCATATATGTTTTAATAATTACATGGTTGAACCGAGAATCGAACCCGTTACATGAGAAAATCAAATCTTGTAGTAGCTTTATCGCTTGATCGCAAGGCTTCATCATAAGAATTATTATTTGCTTATAATCAGTGTTCACTGTTGAATAAACTTTAAAGCAAAATATTAACATAGAGTCGAGTCCTGTGAGCTCGTCGACAAATATCATTTCAAATTAAACTTATTTTTTTTTTTAAAGAAAATGTGAACTTATATTATGAAATCAAAAATACCTGTCTGATAAATGCATTTTCCATTCATAGTCCCTATCCCTATTAATACTTATGTTCTAAGTTCTAACTCAACTACAAGGTTCAAAGTATTAAACAAGAGTGATCGCACACTTAAGGGCGTTTCATAAATTAGTAAATCCAAACGTTATCCATCCATTTCAGTAGTTTTGGATTGCAGTAGTTTAATAGTACAGTTCCGTTCCGTGGTATAGTCAATAATATTTAAGCTATCTTATACATTAGGAATCAAATCTGAGCGAGAGCAATGCGTCCCAATTCAATTTAAATGTTATGTGGGTCATAAAAATAATATGGCAAACTTCAACATAATAATAAATCCGGAAAAATTAATTCGAATATTATTAAAGACTTCGGAAAACTTTAGATTCCCTTTCCTAAGTTATTTATTAATTACCTAAGTAATTTCATTACGCATGTCCATTACAAAATTACACCGTTAACAAGATTTGGATGATGGTTGACTTAAATTTGGTCTGAATTGACACCGAATTCAGTCTTATTTATTAAAATTAATTAAGAGGTAGTTTACATACAAAAGTTTTATCAATTGGCTGTAGTAATGTAGTAGGCGTAAAAACATCAGGTTTTAGTAAAAATCACTTGGATAACATTCAGTTACAAAAATGTTAACGCTTAATGTTCAATTTGTAACACACTTTTATTTTAAACTCGTTAATACGTTTTCCAATAAATACTTATGAACTTAGCCTATTTTGATATTGTCGTTTCAATTATCACCTAATTTTAGTTACTAGTAGGTTATATATACCAAATATTGACTTGCAGTGGTGCATAAATTTTACTAAATAATTTCTAACTAATTACTACAACTTCTACTTAATGCGATAAATGTGTGGGTAATAATTTTGTTTACATCGTTTCATGAATGTAACAGACCATTACTTATTTAAGTTTAAACGATGAACGTGTTACAAAATAATTCTGTATCAATTCTAGAACCTACAAAGAAATTTAAATGGACGTTATCGAAGACCGTACATACTCAGACATGTTCAATGATAATTTTTATCAGAATACAAAATATCGTCAGAGATAACAGGCATCCTTAATTTAAGGTATTGAGTTTCCAGCAGCAGTTAACCTGTATCCATTTTACACGCGTTAGTCAATTTACGTTTTGAATATTTCAAATTTCTGCAATGCGTTTACTCATAAAACAATTAACTTACCCCGAAGAAGATAATTTAAAAAGCATGTAGGTAGAGTTAATTTATATTTTTTCTTTTTTTATTGCAATGCCGCAATACCAGTGGTCGTCCGATGGCTACGATGATGATGATGAATGCCGCAATGTGTAGCGGTGTGTGTTGCTCCTCTGTTTATGACCTATGTTATCGTCTGTCCAAGTAACCTAACATAATATCTTATATCAAACATGTCTGAGTGTGCTATCAGGATTAGCACTCCGATGAAACCTTTGCCAACTAAAACTAAACTGTTAGAATGTTAAATGGACTCCATCTGTTCTGTAAGCTCCAGGATAGGGCTTTCGCTTAGCGGCAGCATGCTCGCTGGTGGCGGAAGTGTGTGCCCTTGCCAATTAGACTGGAACACAAATACATCATGTGAAGATGAGCATCTCTTCATTCAAGGCTAGGTACTATAAGACCAAACAGACACATCTAGAACAAACGCCGCTAAAGAAATACCTACAGGTCTGGTCTGGCTTTATCGAGTCTCAAACCCACAATCTTCCTTGCTTTGTAAGTAGACTAACCTATAAACTGCCGTAGCAGTCAAAGTAAAAAAACCCTTAGTTATCTCTTTTTTCTACCAGAAATGTTTTGTTGAGAGACCATCTCTGTCGACTTACATACAAGCTTTCATAGTGTTCGTCAGTTAAATCAGAGACCATTGCGACCCTTGCTAACGTTTATTTGTATATTATAAATAGTTCAATTACTTAATGAAGCAGTTTGATCTATGACGACAGAATTAATAAGGCTCTGGTCATTATTGGCGGTCCAAATACGATCAAAACTCTAATGAATAAATTTGATCCTTTAAACTAATTTTCGTGGAGGCAGCTGTTCATTTATGACACGGGATTCATCTCAAGCTTGGCAACTAATATTTATAAACATGCAAACGGAACAAAGCGATTTTGCAATGTAAAAATAAAACAAAAACTATAGAATGTATAATTATTTATATTTAAATTAAACTTGCTTCTAAATAAAGCTATCACATCTTACATACATTACTTTATTTATTAGCAAATTATAACACAACTATACAAAGAATATTTGGTAATAACTTATAATGTAACTAATAATAAATAATCTACTATGTATAAGATATTGTGACGGTCAATGAAATAATGTAGGAACACAGAGAGATGATCTAGCAATCATGAAAAATGCTTAAAAATACACACTACATTATTAATAAATAAATACTTGGCAAGTCCAATAAAACCTTGAATGTCTCATGAAAATTATTAAAAACTCCAGGAATGGTTTTTCCTAGTGATTATAATTGAGTGCATTAGAATATTTTTACTATGCATTACAGTATAATTATGTTATATTCAAAATATCCTACCTAGCTACCATACTGTGCTCTGATAGAGTAATCATAAGATTTAATATTTATTTATCTTAGAAAGTCTTATGTGTAGCAACAGAGCCTGCTTTTCGACTACATTATAAAATACACAACAAAGGCGAAAGTTACAAACAATTTAAAGCACTATTTATTGTCATGCACTCTACAAAATTCAAGTGTTCTACTTTCGCCATACGAATACAAACTACATGAGTGAGACCAACGCATCTTACAGTACAAAGTTCGGCTAAACTGCGTGCTCTATCCACTAAATCTACTTGTCTATGCTTAGCGTGGGTCTAATTAATCTGTTGAAATACCTGGAAGCATGGCTGCGGTTGGAAAAGGTTAGTGTTCCATTGAACAGGCCAAATTGGAGCGTCAACCGAAGCCGAAGCTTCTGGCTCGCCCTCTCGAGCGGTGCCTTCCCGTCGCCCCATTTCCGATATCTGGCAAGCACTTTGAAGACTAGACGGCAGATTCGACCAGGTCTCATTCCCCAATCTCTCCTTATTCATTATACTGATCTCCATAGATCCCTGGTACGCCAACTTAGCCAGGTTTTCCTGGACCTCTTCTGGTTTCAGATTCCTGTTTGGTCCTTCGACGATAGCTTGGAATGCGAGCAAGTCTCTGTTTTCAGTTTCGGTGAGTGGGAGAGGTGGCAAGATTTGCTGTTGTTGGGCGATTTTGTAGCTTTGTTGGCGAAGCATCTGTCGTCGGCTGAGGCCCACTTGTAGTGCGTGGAGGCCCATTTCGTGAGCGGGAACGTTTGGAGGTGTCATCTGCTTTTGAAGGAGTTGTCTCTTGTGCTGGTAGAGTCGATGTTGCATTAGCTGTTGCTGTAATGGCGGCTTTGTTACTTGTGTCACCGTCGCTCCGAGCAAATCTGTCGGTTCCTGAAGTTGAGCTACCATTTTAGGGCTAGCCGGCATAGGAGGAGAAGTACTCGAGTAATTGAAAGTCTCGGGTAAGCTAATACGTTTCGTTGGGTTTTTGTTATCTAAGTAATGCGGACTGAAACTTGCGGCGAATTGGTTGTGTTGTATCTGCCGTTGTGTCATTTCTTCAGCTGGTAATGATGACTGGTATTGGGTTTTTAAGATTTGGGCTTCTTTTTGGACCAGATGTAGTTCTAGGACGCCTTTAGCCTTGCAATTCTCGTTTAGTCTTTGGCTGTTGAAAGCTAAGTTGTTCTTTTGTGGCTCGTTTGCTTGAGCAACTTGTTGTGCGACTAAACCGTCGCTCGCTCGTCGCCCTTCTCTAAAGTCAACTGGACTTCTTGTCAAAGCTCGGGTACAGGTTTTATTCGCTGATTGGTAATTGATCGGGTTATGTCGCGACATTAACCCCGTGCCTGGTGAATTGCTATTGTATGACGAAATGTAGACGCAAGGATGCATTGGGCTAGTGTTTACTAAGGAATTATTTTCGTACGCTAGTTTTTCCTCATTTGTTGTACAGCTGGGCAAGCTGCTTGCAAGCTCACTCGAGCAATCTGACAACTGGTAGTCTAGACTTTCAAAAGTAGAAAAATTGCTTTGTGAAGAGTCGCAGCTAAGGTTTTGGCTCAAGCTTTTGTTGTTAAAAAATGTAACAACTCCGCTGCTTGAACTAGAACTGGCGTAAGAACTCAGTCTGTTTTGAACCCCGGGAGGTACGCTAGGGACGTCTTCCATATCGGTCTCGCAACCTTCATCTGTTGACGAGGAATACTGTTGTTGAAATTTTGATGGCTCCGCAGTACTTGTTTGGAGATTTGCCGTATACATGGGCTGGTTTGTGGTGTATCTGTTGAGGGAAAATTTACTATCGGGTCTGTACAAAGTGCTTGGAAATAATTCATTTGCATTTGTAGTTGTAACGGAGAAATTTGTGTCCGCTGTGCTCGACATCGGAGGTAACGGTGAGTTTTGTAAGTGGTAAGCTGAATACGTTGGAAGGTGGTTCATATAGTCTTTGAAAGGTGGCGTACTAGTCTGTAGTCTACTCAAATCCTGTTGTTGCGCTTGAGATACGAGCCTCGTGGATTCCAGTGGTTTTGGTTGCTCCAATACTGAAACACAGCTCATCTTTGACTCCGATAAGGGTATTGGACTAGCGCTCAAATTCACAGTGCCTTTCAACGGTAATGGTGATTGCTGTAAAGTATTCATAAGTTTAGCAGCCTCCGAGCACATAGTAAACGTGGTAGAGTTGGGCATCTTCACTGGTTCTGCACTAAAGTTCGTTGCAGAAGCAGAATTCTGTAGAAAACTGGCTATAACGTTATGATCAGCGGCTGAACTCCTTCCGCTGTCGATAGCACATTTAGAGTCGAAGCTAGAGGATGTTAGAAGGCGTCCGTCATTATTTTTGCTGGTTTCTGGTCCGACCGTGGTCGACTGTTGGAGTAATCGCCGGCAATCCTCGCTGGATTGTTTGAGGATGTTCTGCTGCTGTTCAAACGTCGAAGTCAGTAACCTGTGAGCTGGGACAGTATCTTTGGCACTTAACTGGCTGGATTGGGAGACGTCGATGTTTCTCATGGATAGCAGGCGGGTAGATTCGCTTTCATGTGTTCTGTCGAGGTTGCTGACTAGGAAGCTCCGATGCGTATCCGAAGGGTCGGAGTTTCGCTGGAGCAGTCTCTGCTCGGTCATGTTGACGCCGGCGAGGGTCAGAAGCCGCTGGGTTTCTGAGGCCGTGGACTCTCCTGTCTGTAGGGGAGTTTTGGCGAAGTCTCTTGCTAGTTCACCGGCGTGTAGTAACCTGGAACGGGATATATAAATTTTCTTGGTTAGATCGAAATAGAATCACTTAATCCATACTAGGTATATACTTCTGGGCGCGTGTAAAAGCCTATGTTCTTATCAGGATTAATAAGGGGACTAATATTGTAAGAAATATTTCAAATCAGTCTATTAGTTTTAAAGCATCTTCGTAACAAATAAACAATCAAATTTTTCATTTTATAAAATTAGAATAGATTACACAGCATGGTCATGGTCACGTCTTGAACCAACCTGATATTGTCTGATAACCATAATCCTTATAGTCTAGTAATCTTACCGTGCATGTCTAGGGTCTTGCAACGAAGCATCCCTGGATAAAGCGTGGTCAGCCACAGACGACGGGCGGCGAGAAGGCCGCCGAGCCTCGACAGTGGCGCCGCCCGCCGCTCGCGCCCGCAGCCTCTCTAACAGAAGCAGGTAGATCGCTGCGTGGTGGTCGTAGCTGTTTGACCTTAGGCTCTGGAAATTAAACAGTTTGATTAGTCTCTGATGGTCCCTATGTAGAGCAGATTTCTTTTAATCTCATGGCACTTTTTCAGTAACAATATGGCTGTAACTTCCTGAGTAGGTAACTATTTAAGGAGTTGTTGTTACTTCGGTAATTAAAACCATGGAATTATTTTCAGTGATAAATCAATGTGTAATCATTATGAAGAGTGGTTTACTAACATTTGTCTTGCCTTAAGTGCACATAGGACTTGTGATATTTTTTTTAATGATGATAGATCCTTGCTTGACCATAATCTCACCTGATGGAAAGTGTCGATGTGGCCGAAGATAGATCGCAAGGGTCTAGAAGGTACCTATCCACTCATGTCTTGAAGAGACCCAGATTGTAAGTTTCAGGAAAAACATCAGCAGGCAACGCATTCCAAACTTTAGCAGTAAAACAAGTGCTATAAGTATTAAGTATACTGGTCTGTTGAACTCAGATAAGTGCTTGAAGCTCATTGGTGAAGTCTCGCAAGAGACCGAAAAGATTAACAATTTTGAATGTAGAACATAAATAGGTTGAATGTAGAACATAACTATGGGTGATTATGATTACCTCTTTAGTCTTGACAGGATCGATCCCCAAGCTCTGCATGAGCCGCAGCACCTGTTCGTTGGGGTCGGCGTGCGCGGGCGCGTGCGCGGGGCTGCGCGCCGGGTCCGTCGCCTGCGGCGCCGCGTACGGCTCCAAGGACATCCAGCGGTGCTTCTTGATCTGATCTATCGTGTACCGCTTCATCGGCTCCAGGACTAGCATCTTGCGGATTAGGGATTCGCAATCTGTAACGATTAAATGGTACTGTTAATGATGTAAACTATGTAAAGTCTTGGTTTAAATATTTTTGGGGTTATCTAAGTAAGTACTTCATGTGTTACCTTAATTTTTAATACTGTAATTTTATTTTTATTCTCGTATTTTTAAAACAAAAAACTTATTTTTTATGTGAATAAAATACTTTTGAACTTAAAATATATTTTATTCAAAATTATACTTGTACATTTAATCAACGCTTTCATACGCACACATTCCATTTAATGTGTTCTTTTTTCTGCATTTATGTACATAATCACAGAAAATAACTTGCTGTAAAAGGCAAAGTTTTACAACTTCCTACTCCTGGCAAGTATTTTTTAATTAATTCATTCCATCTCTTTACAAACCTATAAGATTTTTTTATTTAATCTAGCTGAGATTAAAGTTAATAAACCAACGTTTAGTATGCGTCCGCTATCAATGAAAATGCACCAAATCGACTTCGTACAAAAACTTGTAACTGACACGACGAATAAATTAATATTGACTATGTTTGCCCCGCTCGCTTAGCCTCACCTAAGTCTAATAAACTCCAAACTCATTTATCGCAAGCGATCGTTGATACGAGTATCAATTACCCTCATCGATATCGGATTTTCTCGACACACCTTATATCCTACTGAGCTAAAGTAGATGCCGTTATCGAAAGGTCACGGCTTGCATTCACGTAAAAGAGATATAATGTCAGAGTGGGAGTAAAGAGAAGTGCAAATAGAGATACGGATTTTGACTGCTAACTTACAAATAAACATTGATAAGGTCGTAAAAATACACTCGACAGTTGTCTAGGTAAACAATAACACAAGTTTTGAATCACTACATGGTCATGACTAGATACAATTGGTCCAGAAAATATGTAGATCGTTTTCAAGCCAAATATTATGAGTAACATGTTTTTTAGTTTTGTACAAATGATGTCTGAATATAAAGTTATTTGCATAATGTAACGTCGTTGAATTATTATACCTATGTTAAGTTATGTATGTTTCAAGTACTTAAATAAATGCTTGAGTATTATTGAGTGTGTTGAGTATTGTAGGTAGGGGAGAGCGGGGTTCGAAGTTCCGATTTTCAAATAACACGCAAAAAGACCGTCAGTAAATAGACTGAAATTAAATATATAGGAGCTCATAGACGCAGAATATATTCTAGTTTTACTTGATGTTGTCGTATTTACTAAATGATTAAACGTGTTAGCGTCAGGTCATTTTTTCTGTGTAAAATTGACAAGGAACAACTGACCCCGTCATGGGGCTGGTTGTTCCATCGTTGAGGCAAGTTGTTCCGACAGCAACTTCAATTGCTAAAGTTGCAGTTGTAATGTATATAATATGTATAAATGAAACACAAAAGTACTGTGCCAAAAATTAAAAAGTCATTTATTCAAAATAAGGATTAAAATTACTATATTTGGCAAATAATCATCAAAACTAAGTACCTACTAATAATTTATGATTTTTTAACTCAAGAACTTTGTTTTAGGACATTGGGATCAATCAACTAGCACTAACATTTATAGTAACAAGTAATTCTAAGTCTTTAATCAGTCTAATATCTATTCTTTTATCAGAATAATGTCATTATGGCATATTTTTAGTTCCCGTGCTACGGTTTTGATTTTCCGACCGTCTTCCATTACAGTATCAACTCCACGCTGCAATAGTTATTCCGAAGACTTGCCCCGTTCCGTTTTTCTATTGATCCTAAAACAATTTTTTAAAATTAATTTAAGTACTACTACGCGGAACAACTAGCCCCGGTCAAGCGGAACTTAGAGCCCCAAATTTCATAAAAAAGCAAACCAAAATTATTTTAAAAATAAGTATTATTACATCAATTATGACAATAATAAAACATCCCCAATAGATTTTCCAACAATTAAATGCAAGTCAGATATTAATTGCTATAAAACTGTTCAAAATAGACCAAAAAGTTTCAACACAAAAATATTTACTCACGTTACAATTATGAGCCTCCATTCGATGACCACAGTTGCCGGTTGCCGAGGCGTCACTAAAATAGCTGACGCGATAGCGCCATGGTATGACGTCTTGCACCGTACTTCACACGTATTGATATCTCTTTTCTTTCGAAAGTTATTTGCATCGGAACAACGTGCCCCGGGAACTTTGAACCCCGCTCTCCCCTACCTAGTTTTCGTTCTATATCTAAAAATTTAAAGATTTTTATCATTTATTTCCAAAAAATCCTACAGATCACTTGATATATTCCAAATATGGTATAATTTTTATGTTAGATTCAACCAATGACGTTATGATTGATATGATCGGAATAAATTGAGTAATTCGTCAAGTTGTCCTACATTTAATGACGCCAAAATTGACACCCACTCTATATCAGGGAAGTTACTTAACACAGGAAGTAATTAGGGAAGTACCTAATAGCCTTATCATTATAACATTCGTTGACGTAATATTAATTCAAATATTAAGTCACATTTAATATCTTATCTTTAAAACAGCAAATAATACAGTAAGGTAAATGGTTTTACTGTAAAAAGATATCTAAAGTTATATAATAATATATTCTATATTTCTTTTGACCAACCCGTTTTCTTTTAAATATCTACTAACCTACCCTTAGATTAATATCAATTGAAGACCAAAATCAGCTAAACCGGCCTAAGTTTTAAGAAGCAGCAAGTTCATAATTATTTAGATTTTCCATGCTTTATAAATTGTAAAATCCGATTTAAATATAGTTCAGTGTGCATATCTAAAGCATGCGTAACCCTCGTGTATGTATGACGTAGAAGATGGCTTACAAAACTTGTATGGCTTAGGTTACTAACGTTCCTCAGAGGATTTTCAAATTATCTAATTCAACTAAAAATAAATATTATCTTAAATTATATAAACACGTTAGCCTTCCACCTGCGGCTTTTCGTGCGTCATTTTCTGCATTAAACTTTCCTTATTCCAGTAGTACTACCTATATTAGATATCTTTATTTTTTGAATATTTACAAGCGACACTTGCATTTAAGGTAATTACAGGATCTGTCTAACTTAACGTGGATATCGAATTTCAACATTTAAAGGGATTTGTTAAAAATGCGAAACCACCCTAGGTTTTGACATAAGGGGAAGCTAAAGCTATAATAAGCAAGACAGATATCTAATCTTAGATCTATTTTCCGTGGTTTCAAAAGCTATTTCTCTGGAACATCCCAGATGTTTTCTGGAAGATCCTTCATCTTTATTAAATAGGTATCGATTTGTTTATTCATTCACAAATAGCTTTTGGGAAAAGTCCCTCAGATCATTATAACAACATCGGGGTCATGCGTCATTCAGTCGAAAATACGAATAATTGCTTTCATGTGCCGAAGAGGAGTGACGCCAGTTGAAAATAAATAAATCCTTCCGAAATTATCTAAAGTAAATATATTTTTCTCAGTTTCACGCAGCAAAATAGTTTCGCGTGTTATAAATTCGCAAATTGAAAATATCTTCATGAACCAAACCTAACGTAACACGGATCATCCGGTGTGTTGGTGCTTTCGTATTTACTCTTTATTTACTTACTTTTCGCCGGGTGGTTGTATAAATAGAATGATGGACGCAAATATCGCGTGCTATGTTTGACCATTGACGCAATCGGATGAAAAATACGCAGGTTAATGACGGGCTTCCACTGAAGCTGAAACTATAGCAGGATTTCTTGTCTTACACAACTATAATTAAGGAATTAAATTGACTAGTTAGCATGTTATGTGATACAAGTGCAAAATGCTCAACGCTACTAAAGATAACATATTTATGATATCAAACATCATCATCATTATAATTTAGGCTGTCAGGATGCCATTATTAATATGATATTATTTATTACGCTTATTAACACGGCTCTCTCTGCAATTATATTAACTTTTAATTCAAATAAATCCTGTGGAAAACCTAATTAATTAGAATAGGTATTTCTTAAAAGTATTGAAACCGCTAAAAGTCTAGACTACCAAAAAGGCTATTCAAGGCAAATTATTATTCACGAGTTTAATGAAATTGACGTACCTATATACAATTATTATGGTCATACTCGGTCATAGTAATTGCTGTAATTACATAATGTTTTAAAATATTCAAGCGGTTATTGCGGGTTTTATGACGTATTATTTTTATAATGTTAATGATTAAATTAAAAGAGAGGCACTAGCTAGCACTGTAATAGTATTGTCACACTAGCAACCTAGTTTCAAACTCTGATCTTCTGATACAGCGCTGGCGATTTTCAATTTTATCATTTTTATTTCATAGCATTAATAAAGTTAGTAGTGGAAAACAAACTCTACATTGATGGAAAAGCGGGTGGGTGTCGCTCGCCCGACTGTCACCTCCATGAACTTGGCTTTACGATCGAGTCCGACCAACATCGCGGCGTAGATCCGGCATTGTCTATTACCATATGATATAAATAAATAAATAAATAAATATTGCCGGACAATCCACACAGCAACATCTAGGCCCGTGGTAAGCTCGAAGCTTGTGATACTTCACTATTATCATCGTTACAAGGTCACAACCCATATATGTCCCACTAATGGGCAGGGTCACCGATATAGCCCAGCGGATTAGCTCTTTGAAGTGGCAATAGGCGGCATATAGCGAGGAGAACAGATGGCCGATGGAGCTGAAAAGTTCTCAAGTGAAAATCACTCGGCAAACACAGCGTCGGACGTCGGCCTACTTGATATGTCCATCTAATCTAGTATGGGACATATTTATTTAATACATTTTTGCCAACCGTGTCTACCGGCCATTTAGTGAAAAAACGCTTATTATTGGCAAAATTCTACTACCGGTAACGACCTATAAAACCATAGAAGTTAAACGATGCACGATGACGCGATTCCATGTTGACCAGACTACGATTATAATATTAAACGGATACGTTCTATCTACGCTCTCCTGAAAAGGCTTTGGAATGCCACTTTATATTATTTTTTCTTTTAGACGCCTACAATCTTACAAAATTAGATCAAAGAAGGCGTTTATATTTTATTAAAATTTTAAGGAAAGGTTGTTGCTGTTAAATTAAAAAATCCTACACCTTCAATCGTAAGAGATGAGTGAACAGGCTTGGCAAACTCAATCAATCGTCGTCGATTAAAATATATAATAAAATTACAATGAAAAGTGTCATTGATTTTATATACCTAGTTATATATATATATTTATATAGGATAGTTTAAAAATAAACTACGAAAATCCAACGTTTTTATTAAAATGTTTGCGTACATACGAGCATTTTGTCTAGCTATCATTATAATTTCTGCCGTCAGACGTTCATAGCTGAACATACATAGGCATCCCTTAAAAATTTCTAAATATTTAGGTAGGAAGTGGTAAAAAAACCCCGAGAATAGCCCTCTCCATAATTATTTGAGCGACTCATAGTTTGTGTTCAAGATCTACCACAGTTTAATATGGGCATGGAACTATTTTTTGTAAGTAGCCAATCGGCCTGACATTTAAGGAGCACAGAATGTTGCTAGACTAGTATGCCAGGTGCGTTTTCGCTCGTGCAAATAAGCAGGCTAATTCATCTAATTAACCCTGTGAATTTGTTAACTAGAATGCATACAAAATGTTAACGAAGTATATGTATAATATACCAACTGCTTGCTCGTTTATATAACAAAGAAGTTAAGAAACGCAAGCCTCTGTTCAAAATTTGTGTAAGTAAGGTGCAATGAATCTTTAATTGCACAACTATTGTTGAATGAAATACCAGTTTAAATTCATTATTGTTTAGAAATCTTACATATCTTTCCGTTTTATAGCCACTGTACAATCAATCATGACGCGATTTTACGGTCTCATAGGTTACGGTAGTTAGGTAAGAATCAACTACTCGTTCAGACGTATTGTAAAAACTGGCTAGCGACATATGAATTAATATTTACATAATTTATTGATGCTTGGAAAAAAATAATTGAGCAAAAACAGGCAGTATACATAACTAGCTTGGCTTCGCCCGCTAATAATATTATTTTCCAACTTTGAAAAGTATTCTTTGTCCTTCTCCTGGTTCTAAGCTAACACCCCACCAACTTTAAGCCAAATCATAAAAAAATATTCGATAATACCTTAGGATATTATGGTTTATTGTAGTCTATACAAGCGAAATCATTAATTTTACAACTAAAGAAAAGCCAAAGCGTGCATGTGGAATATAATGCACTCAACAGTAAGCACGCACTTCAAAAATACTCGGTAATTTAAAAACGCTTGTAATATCTAGTGGTAATATTTAACGCATCACAGAAAACAGAAATCCACATAATGTTTATATACCTACATCCAACATCCATAGGTATATAATAATTATCGTAGTTCTTATTCGCAGCGTACACGCACTAAGTATTCGTTAACAAGCACGCAACGATTTCACGGATTAATTAATAAATGGACGGTTATTTAATTAGTTGCGTTTACGTGCGAAGCGCTATCCGCTTCTTGACGTTAATGTCCGCAGTATATGTCTGTTATTTTGCAGTAAACAGTACTTATAGATAATTTTGATCTATCTGTGTATGTATATTCTATTAAGAATAAGTATCAGAAATCTAGCATCCGTAACAAAAGCTTAGAGCTTACAACAGGGCTAGATGATTCTGTGTGAATAGTTCAGCATAAGATATTTAAAAAAAATATAGCTACACAGATAGGTAGATGTTTTACGTAAGTATTGGTAATTAAGACAAAGATGAATGTTATTTCAGTATCGCAGTGCCATTTAACATTGCTGTATTATAATAACTGAAAACAATATTATACTGGTTACATTCAGAATCTTAAAATCTTTATTTACTTTTAAAGGCTCTTCTTCATCACGTTTATAAATATTTAAGGACCTATCACAAGTTCACAATGATGTTGGAACCACCTGACTAAAAGGGTTCTTGTCATCGAAATTCAAATTTGTGAAGACGTCAAATTTTCCACGACACAAAGTTCAATTCGCGAGCCTGAATTATTCAAAAACCTCGGCCGGTATTATACATAAATGTTAATATTTTTTCAGAGAAGAGTGGAGAGTACCTATGTCTGGCCTAAAAACTACAATCTTACAACATAGTGTATAATGGTTTAATAAACGTGTACTTGCTTGTAAGCCTTGAATCGTCAAATATACAAATATAAACATAAATTATCAAGCTGGGAGCTGTTACAAAGCTACTAAATCCAAAACATTTACTGTCATAAAATAAACTAACAAGCTATATAAAAACAATTTAATTAATTTGGTTGGTTAAAAACTAATTTGCTATTATATTCCTATTAGTTACATTGGAAAGTATAAATTCATGTAATGGCTTCATTAAATTGTAGATGTAATAGCTTCGTGTCTGTAGTAAGCTCAACTTGAGTCGGACTGTGTTCTCCAGTACCTAGAGAACACAAAACCGCGCGCCCGTGCTTAAAAGCTCTCATCTCGCTTCAACAATTTCGCAGTAATTGTACTCCTGATTACATTATTTCAGTCCAACAAATACCTATACAATTGTTCTGTGAAGTTTATTAGTGTGATGAGAAAAGGGTAAAACAATAGTCTAAATTTAAAAAGTAATTCCAACTTTTTCGTAGTGGTGTGGTCCACTCATAAAACACAAATAATCTAAAAAAATTATATTTCCTTAAAATTATTAAAATTAATATGTTCTCTTAGTTAAATCAAGTGCCTTACCTACTTATACAGAAAGCGCCATGTTTTGTAACAGTTATAAGTAGGTAAGTATATGGTCTTTCGTCAAAGTTGACATAAAATGCCACGTATCACGTACCTACTTACTATCGAAAAAATGTGTAAATACGAACAATAAACAATTATTTACAAATGAATTTAGTTTTTTTGTTAAATCTTAAATGACATTATGATAAGAAAATATTCATTCCACAGTTCTAATCATAATCACCTCAAATGTATCTCCTATTAATGCAGTCACAAGACATTCAAGTCACGAACAACATCACCTGTACACTTAAGGTAACTTAGAAACTTACAAGTTATTTCAGCAAGTTCCAAAGTAACCCTAGGGGAACATCATTCACTTTCATTTATCATGTTTATTCAATAACGACCCGCCGTTGCCATAAATAGGAGTAACCAATAACATTGGGAGGGCATCTGAGATATTGGCTTTTCTTTATTTCATCGTCTTAGTGGGGCTTAGGGCGGCTTGTGATTGGAATAGAAAACATTGAGATGTGCGATTTGTGCTTACAAATTCCATAAATACGATAAACGAGTAATTTACTGTAATATACAATAAAATAAATAAAATAAAAAATAAAAACAGTATTTATTCACCACAGTTAGGTTTACAAGCATAGTGTTACTATATAATTACATTATAAGGTTTTAATCTAGATTTAGTGGACATGTGTGTTGTAACATATGATTTATCATCATGTTGCCAGTGATAACCCCGCATAACATTGCATCTTCTTATTCTAACTAAGTTTATATAAACTTGTGTTTAGACATAAGAGTAGAGCTCTGCCTCGACATCACCACAGTCATGGTGACTAGGTACATATTTTATTATCCAATCATTTAAGACTATAAAACTATACTTTATACAGGTAAGAAAGTGTGAAAATAAGGCACAGTTTAAAATTATAGAAATAAAGTAAAAAGACAAGCATAGTTCATTTTTTTCTCTTTTCTTTTTTTTAGCCATTTACGTGATAAGTGATAATTAACCAAGAAATAACTTAAATTAAAAAAAACAAAAATAACACAAATTTTCAGCCATTTATGTGTGTGTAGAATAATAAATTAAAAGTGGAAGTGTAATTTATAACATGTAGGAGTTAAAAGTTTTAGCTTTTTAGTAGGTGCCTATTTATTAAATGTTAACTAAGATTAAGAAATAACTTTTAGCATATTTTCAGTTTCGCTGTAGTCTAGATTCATAAGAAAGCTCTTTATTGTAGGTTTTAGTTCCATGTAGCTCAGGTTATGCAACTTTGTAGTTTTGTTAATGTTATTGTAGAGGTAGGGTCCTAGAAAAGCTGAATGTTTTTTAGCAAATTCAGTTTTACAAGTTATTTTTTTATACACTTTATTAGTTCTACGTTTAAGACGCTTATCTTTTAAATCGATTATGTCATGGTATTTTATTCTTTGTCTTAGTATCAATTGGTGAATGAAAATTTGTCTGACCGTTAAGACCTTACAGTATTTGTAAAGCTGTGTAGTAGGATATCTAAAAGGAAGTGAATTGGCTACCTTTAGAACAGCTCTTTGGGCTCTCTCAAGTGGCAGTATGTGAGTTTTTGATGCACCTCCCCATGTTGTGATGCAATACATGAGTAGTGTTTGACATAGACAGAAGTACGTGGTTTTTAATTGATTTGGGTTTGCAGAGTACCTTAAGTTTTTAAAAACTGCAATTAGTCTACGAATCCTACTTATGAGTTTTATGATGTGAGGCACATACGTCAAGTGGGAGTCAATCTGTACACCTAGATATTTAATATCATTAGAGTTGCCTAGCAGAGTACAGTCGCAGGTCTGGTAATTGGTGTTTCTATGAAGACACTCTACCGAATGTGATTTCAATATGTAACTTGTACTTGGAAGTCCTGGATTTCGAAGAGAGAAGGTAATATATTTAGTTTTCTCAGAGTTAAGGGTTAGAAGGTTTTGGTAGAGACTTGCGGATACCTCATTGAAGCCATTTTGAGCATATTTAAAAACCTCTGCCCATGTATTCCCAGAGAAAAGCAAAACAGTGTCGTCGGCAAAGGAAATCAGTTTACAGTGTGGGGGGGAGAGTTCGCATACTTCATTAATATATGTTAAGAAAAGGGTGGGGCCCAAAATACTTCCTTGAGGAATACCGTAAGAGACAGGTAATTCATCACTCAAGAAATTTCCAATTTTAACCATTTGTACTCTATCAGTTAAATAACTTTGGAATAATGCTTGTTGCTCTCCTCGAATTCCCAGTTGCTCAAGTTTATGTAAGAGTAAAGGAATTGACACCGTATCAAAGGCTTTTGCTAGGTCTAAGAATATTGCCAGTGATTTCGCTCCATCATCTAGACTTTTAACTATAAAGTTATTAAGCTCTGATACTGCGTCAGCGGTGGATCTTCCTTTTCTAAAGCCAAACTGGTTATTTGATAGTAGTAAGTTGGCTTCCAAATAATTAACTAATCTATTATTTAAAGCTCTCTCTAAAATTTTTGAAAAAGTTGGCAATATTGAAATAGGCCTATAATTGCATGTAGAGTACTTATCTCCGTTTTTATATATAGGTAGGACGACAGATTTTTTAAAAGCTTTGGGGAAAATAGAGGTAGAGAAACTTAAGCTACAAATATGAGTAAGAGGGTCAATGATATACTCTACATTTTCTTTAATTATACGTTCAGATATTCCGTCCCACCCTACTGCGCAATCTGTCTTTAGAGAATTTATTAGAGTTCGTACTTCAGTTTTATCAATTTGTAATAAGCCAAAAGAATTAATTGATTTCGAATTAAGTATAAAATTGTTCTCTATATTGAAAATAAACTTTTCAGCTAATGTCTTTCCTACATTTATAAAATATTGATTTACTGTGTTAACCGTAGAGTAAGGACACTTATCTTTGATCAGCTCTTGTGGTAGTGTTTTTTTAGGTTTGTAGTTGGTAATATTATTGATTAGTTTCCATGTCTTTTTTATATTAGTGCCTGCCTTTTCAAACTCTTTTTTTTCATAGGCTATTTTAAGTTTTCTGAGTAAGGCATTACAGAAATTTCTATATCTTTTATAGATTATAACCAGTGTATCATTTTGAGGTGATTTCCGCAACTTACTGTGTAGTTTATCTCTATGTCTTAAACATCGAAGTAACCCAGGTGTTATCCACGGTTTTCTCGGGATTTTCCTTCTAGCTTGCCTTATTTGCTTTGTATTTTTACTGATTATATTAGATATTATATTGATAAAAATATCGGTTACCGAATTACAGTCAGTGCCATTCATTACGGACGAAAAATCAGCTGCGCTTAAGTCTTTGGTTATTGCTGTATAGTCAATTTTAGATGTATATGAATCAGCAATTACATGGTTCGTATTTTTAATCATTAACAAGATGCCATCGTGATCAGTAACGCTATTTTGGACCACTAAAGTTAAGAAACTCTTGTTTGATTTAATGAAACAATGATCTAGGCAGTTAGATAGACGAGTTGGGAATGTGTGCGTTGGTAGAAGCCCATGGAAAGCTAATAAATCTAGGTATTCAGCTGTTTGAGAGTTTTCCTCCAGGATATTTATATTTATATCGCCTTTCATTATTATTGTTCGAAATTTGGATAATGATGTAAGTATTGAATCTAGGGAGTTAATAAATTTATCTAAACTTTTGTAAGAGGGAGAGCGATAGATGGAAATTATAGCTGTGTTATTATCTATGGTAGAAACTAAACAATTAGCATCAGAAATAGCTGGTTCATATGTTTTGACATTAAAATTTTCTCTTACATACACCGCAACGCCGTCGTTTTGTAGTAAGTTGTTGGTTGTTGCTGTTCCTACATAACCATCCATAGCAGGGAGGGCGTAGTTTTTTGATAACCAACATTCCGTTAATATTACAATGTCCGGATGAGTGTTTGTGCGTTTAATTAAAAGCTGCAAGTCTTCAAAGTTATGGTTAACACTTCTTATATTTTGCGTTAGGATCAAAAGATTCTGTCTTGAGACAGTCAAATATGGGATGCATTCTTCAGGTTTGCAGAGGTACGCCTCTGCTGTGGTGGAACTGTCAATGTTATCGCTAATGAATTCAAAGTTGTTATTCATTTTTATATTTTACTCGCAATTAAAATAACAAAATGTATACACTGCGTTTAACAAACAGTGTGATTGTGTTAAGAAAATTGTAAAATTGAAAGCGATAATATAACAGATCCTTTTAAGATTTCCTATAATACAATAAAGAAGATAAAGCAACCCTATTTGGCCTTTAGTTCTCACAGTGATAAAAGCAATCCCAAAACAACGCAGAATCCTTAAAGAGAGATTAGCATAATCTAATTGATCACGCGTATTTGAATTTATTATAACTAAGTTTGTGTACATGCTACATGAAGGCTGAAAATCTTTTGTAATTAAAATTCGAATACAAGTACTTAATATACTAAAAATACAAATGGCTAAATAAAATGAACAAAAAATTAACGAGAGTAATGCGAAGTTATGCTTTAACTTTATACATAGTCATATATTTAATTCCGCGAGCTGCTCGATGCTGGAAATAAGGATACTTTTTGTACCTTCATTTTGACGAAGATACACTTGTCCAAAACTCGTCCAGCAGTAGGAGTAATTGTTATTCTTCGCGAATTCGCGCGCCTTGTAAAATATTGACTTAGCTGTAAAAGTCAAGCATTCTCCGACGTATACTGGTCGTGAAGGGCCTTCTATGGAGAAATGAGAAGTATTTAGTTTGGCGTTAGTATTTTCCTTATTGAAGCGCCGTACTTCTCGAATTACTTTGTTCTTTACTGCCATTGTAGACATTTCGACGACAATCGGTCTAGGGGAATCTGATTTTCCGGATAGCCTTCTTATGTCGCGAAAATCCGTGTCGAGACATTCTATTTTTAATGTCTCAAAAAGTCTTTTTGTGACATTAAAAAGTTCTTCCGAAGACTCATTCGAATTCGATGGTATGTTTCTTAATTCAAACTTGAAGGCACAAGCTTGCCGATTCATGATCTCTATCCTGCTTTCCAATGATTTTATTTTGGAAGCCTGCGATTCTTGACCCTTTCCTAATGCCATGTAATTTTCCGAGATAGTTTCACAGTGTTTTTTCAGATTTGTTATTCTATACTCTATGTCTTCATTTAATTTCCTCATCTCTTGTATTTCTCTTTTCAGGTCCGTAAACTCTGTAAGAAATGTAGCATATTTGGCATCTTGTTTTTCCTGAAAAACACTGAAGAGCTTCGTCAAGTGTTCCGAGATGTCGTGTTTAAAAGTGTTGAACTTGAAGGAGATCGCCGCTTCCAAATCGGCATCAGGACTTCGTTTCCTTTTTAATCGTCGGGTAATTTTAGCAACATCAACTTCTTGATCGGTCTCTGAGCGACTAGCAGCAGAATGCGATATATCGTCTTCTTTATCGTTCTTGTCGTCTTTCATTTTAGGTGGAGTACGCTGTACCTTTGGCATTTTTCGATAAGCAATCCTTAAAGACCTTGCCTTTAATATATGTTAAGGCGCCAATCTGAACAGGTACCCTGTGTTCCGTAATTTCGTCGCCCCGCACACTGATCACGTAGCCGAATCGGTACCCGTCCGCCCGACACGCCGAGGGTCGCTGGTTCGAAACCACGTGGAAGCAAAAAGACAGCACTCACCCTTGGCCACTTTACACGGTTTCTTGTTTGAACGAGTTGACGAAGGCAAAAGTTGTGGCGCTCCAAGGGACAGGGGCGCAGCACGAGCACCTCAGGAAAGCGAAGCACCAAAGCGGTAGTCAAAGTCTTGCGGAGTCCCAAACAAATTAGCACAGACCGTCGACACGTCCGTTCGTCACCACAGCCGAGAGGCAAGAGGTATCGATGATCGTATCGTATGGTATCGATGTACCAATGACAATATAAGTGTTTACTAACAACAGTGGAAAATTGGTTGTGTTTAGAGTATCTAGCTAGATTATTCATTATACAACGGGAACTCATGTATTTGTAAAGGAGTTTCAAGACTCGACGTGTCGACTACAAAATAATAAAAAAACTTTTTCAGTAGGAGTGAGCGCTTCGATGTGCTCCGTCTACTCGCTGCTCGCACGCGCGGTTCTCATTGAGATCTAGATTAGTTTAATTGGATACCATTATCCACCAATTAACGAATCCTTTGACATAAAAATAAGATAGGATAAGTATAAGGCGTACTAATACCAATAACATTTCAATTTAAACCAAGTATTTATTTAACTTGACAGGTTAAAAGCTCTCCATAAGCCCTACATCGCAGTTAACACATATACCTACTACAAAATCTTCCACACTATTTTAGCCGAACTCCAAAATAGTTTCACATTCCCTATTCCGATATCGCGTTAATAATAAAGTCATTAACATCTCATGCGTCAAAGCTTCGTGGAGAAATGTATCGACGTATTTTCTACGTCAGACTTCTATTCCCGGACCAAGACCGTCATCGTCCAAGGTGCTTTCAAAAGGACGTGTCCTTAAGATAAAGCCTTTTCAGGGTCAAATAAGTTAATAAACTTAAATAAAAAGTCACAAAAGTTCATGAATTTAGCTGGACAACACTTATACAGATTTATATGTTATATTATATGTATATTTTTTGTGACAGGTATATCGATTATGTACATTAAACACTGATAGCACCTCAGCAGAATTCAAAGCTTCATTAATGAAAAAAAAATTAAATTGTCAAATGTTGTTTTGTTGTTTATTTTAATGATTGCGTAGTAAGATTTGTACTCATTGTCGTGTGTATTTTAATTTAATTGTAGAACTTAGTGATTATTAAAAAAAACAGCATTTATTTATAAGCAGATAAGGGCACGGATAAATGTCTGAAGTGTTTTAAATTTAAAAAAGCCTCTTAATAAATTATTTAAATTTAACTGTTGCTTTCTAGGACCGCAGCTCCTAAGCCAGTCTCATGTAAAGGTGCCCTCAGGTCGTCATCTAGACGGGTCGACTTGATATTGTTTCACGTAGGCAGATAACACCTGTCAATTTAGATTCTACTAGGTTCTTATCAAGTCTGTTTAAATTTTAAATACCACGTTACATGTGATCACTCGTGAAGTGTGTTTTTCGAAATTTTATAAAATCTCTAACTAGAAGTAATATTTGACCTTTTTTATGAAGATTGCTTGTTCTTTGAGAATATAAAATCCACTAGATATTTTAGATATTACGAGTCTGTACATTCAAGTATCATGTCAAGTAGTATTATGTCAAGTCAAGTAGCAAACAGACATGAGAATATAAAGAAAACTTAAATACAGGAATAACTTTATTTATAGTATGTAGAAAAAATAATAAAAATGTAGAATTTAAGAAACACTTGTATTTTATCTGTTATCCGAATATTAGGCTCATTCATTTATAGCTTACTTTAACTGTTTCACTACTGTTAAATTCACGAGGACAGTTAGTTAATGAGAAAGTTGGTGGTAGGGCTCACCTACAATTCGGATAGATACTAAGTAACATTCAAACTGTGAGTCATACATGTTATTCTAAATTAATAACTGAAAAGGTTAAATGATGTCATCTTGTGTAATGTTGCAAAACATACTCACATGATCAATGTCTTATTACTTTAGACAGACTGTGCGAATTGTCCTTGTCATTTTAATACCTACTCTTTTGAAACTAATTAAATTTTCTTATTTTAATTTTCATTTACACTTATAAAAAAGTCTACCTCAAACTTTTTGGTTTGCTACAAAAGTGAACGCATTAGAAATGCAAGGAAAAACCCTATGCCCGCCGGAAAATCCATACATTGCGGGAAAAGTCTTGCACAATATCTGGTACCTACCTATAAAATATGTTTCCTTAAGTTTGATATCCGTTTCCTATTCTGTGAGGCGAAACTTCAGTTTTCTTGCACATAACACGTTTTCTACTCGAGCTAGGCCGGCTGTACCATGCATGATTGAACGCGTCTATGACGCAAGCAGTTTATCGATTTCATTATATTTTTTATCTCTAGCACACTAGCATCTGCGTTATAGATTAAGTAAGTTACTTCACTAAACGATGAACAAACCAATTATAGATAGGGGTAACATGTTTTTGTTTTGGAATTACGATAACTGGAGGCCTTTGTTTGAATAAGTCGATTTCCATAAATCATTTTGACAAGTCTAATCGTACCTATAAACGAAACGGGTATAGCTTGTATGTAATAAGTCCTTCTCATTTTAAATGTTGGACATTCCCATTTTATACTGTTTGCCAGTATCGTAGGCTTAGGCACGTAGGTGTTCAATAAAACGTGACTGTTCATCAATGCAATCCTTAGATGGAAGATTTCATTTCCATTGCACTCGGAATGCAATCATATAAAAACACTCAATATATCTTATCGAGAGCATTAATTATTCCGTAGATAACATAATTTTTCTTATTATGAAAAAAAATCTACTTTGAATTTTGTATTTTGTTTGCCCTCTAGCAGAATGGATTAGGTTCTGGGCTAGAATTTAATTTAATCTCAAATCCTTGACGCTACACTGATAATGAGTAACCAAATAAAGAAGAAATAAAATATTAGAAATAGGGTTTTGATCCTATTAAGTGATCTAAGGATATTACCTAAATTGTTCAAAAGTGATATGACCAGGGTTTACTTTTGGCCAATATTAGTTTAGGCCTGTGGTTTTGTTCTAAGTTAGTCACGTATTTAATGCTACTTTGGAAACTTGGAGGATTTTCTTAATACCCTTTTTATGTAAGAGAATGTATTAGAAGTTCAGAGAGTTCTCGAACTAATTAAGTGGTAGAAAGAAAGAATGTTCAGTATATTTTGATTCGATGGAAAATTGGTAAAGTTGTTCGTCGACACGTAATTCTTTGGCGATGACTGGGTGAGTCTTGCGAAAGTTTAATACTTTTGGGAGTACTTAGGTTGGAGTTCTTTGCTTAGTAAGGTATCATAATCGTAAAACTCTAACAAGTATGTTTTTGTTTATAGCAGGGACACCTTACGAGCATATCAACATAGAACATGAGGTCGTAGTGATAGAAAAGTTGTTGCAGGTTGCTTTCAACATAAACAACTAAAGACCTTTAAGAGCGCCCTATTAATCTTTGTTGCCTGTTTAGAAATTATTATTATGAACCTATAACCAATGCCCTATGGTTGTTAATTTTTATGGCAGGAAACATCTTTATGATCCTTCGAAAGTGCCTGGGATTTACCATAGGTAATTAATATTTATTTAATGAAAACTGGGTTTAATTTAATGTCTAAAATGTTTTGAATATAACATAACATGGCATTACTAAATTTGTATGAATAATTGATATTAAAGAAGAGAAATTCAGTACCTAATATCATTTAAAGAACGCAGTAGGCACCGAATGCTATGAAGCCTGTATTTACCAATGTGTTGTGTCACGCACCATCTTAAAAGGTAGGTACACAGAACGCTCATCTTCTATTAAATCTTAATCCCTTAATCGTGACACCATTGAATAGATGTGGGATGTTATTATACGGGCAACACTCGGGAATGTGCAATATAATTCATACTACTTGATATCTTACCTTCGCTCATAAAGTAGGGTATCCTGAAGCGGCCGGACAGCACTCGGTCCCGGAGTGACTGAAGGGTGGAACCGTCGAAAGGTAGCGCGCCGCACACCAGCACATACAGGACTACTCCGAGGCTCTGGAACGAATGGGTCACATGCTGAACGGATCAAGAATTAATTAATGAATGAAGAAGGTGCTAAGTTCATCATCATCATTCTTATTTACGTTCCTACTGCTGGGACACAGGTACTTCTCTCTCGACGAGAGATATTAGACCCTAATAAGTCATTACGCTGGTGAAGTGCGAGTTGGTGAAAAACATGTCCTTTAAACTTTTTAAAACATGCCGGTTTCCTTGCGATGTTTGCCTTCACCGTTAGAGCACGTGTTTTCAAAGCGCACATAACTTTTTGAAGAAGGAAAATCCAGAGGTGCGGGGTTTAAAAGTTAATAATAAAACATTTTTGTGATCGAAACTTTAAACCGCTATTTTTCTAAAACACCTCTATTCTCCGCATTTGTTCTCATTCTTATAACGTGCAAAGTATTTTGTTAAGTATTATCATAAATCTCAATTCCTGAATGCCTAGTCCTTGTTTCAAGTTTACAGCCGAGTAGATGGTTTCGCCTTGAGCGCTGATTTATTCACTAACTTCGAACACCGTCTGTTTTATGTTATACGAGAAGTTAGGGCTGATCTGTCCCCTTTTATTGTGTAGATGTCGTAAAATGTATGAGTTGAAACGTAAAAGATTTTCAGGATTTGCTTACTGCTACAGTAAAGCATTGTATCAGATCAGAATCTGAATAAATTTTGTATTCCAAGGTGAGAGGCCTCTGTAAAAGTATCTGTGGGAAATATTTTGATTGTATCCCTGAACAAATTGTAAACAAGGCCTGAATAAAATGATATGTCATATTTCTGTAGAAAACTCTCGGAATTTTAAATATAATGAATTAGTAATTCAGACAATTGAGATTTGAGGAATTCCGAACAAATTATATTGACACTGAAGAATTATTGAGCGTATCAGTATTCCAGTGAAATTATGAGTACCTACCTTTTTGTAAAAATCAATGCCTCTTTTAATTGTTATTTTATAACTCAAAAACGGATGGGCCGATTTAGGTGCTTTTAGTTTTTTTTTTTAGAAAACATGGGAATAAAGCGGGCTTAGCCGCGGACAGGTCAGCTAGTTAACTATAACTAATACGTTTATTTCACCACTCTCTGTCAGTTTACGTATATTTATGGACTGTTAATTACTAAATGGATGTCAAACTAACAAACAGAGCTTGGTGAAATTAGGCCTTAGTGTGTCAAGTCCAATTAGATTTTGGTTTAAGAGTTGAGAAAATATGGAATGGAGCGGGCTTATCCGGGGGCGGGTCAGCTAGTTACCTATAACTTTTCCGTACTTACCCATATATCAATTTCGGGGCCGGTGTACCTCTTGCCCTCGAAGACCTCGGGCGCGGCGTACGGCGGCGAGCCACACCACGTCGCCAGCAGCTCCCCAGTGGCGTAGTAGTTGCTGAAGCCGAAATCCGCGATCTTGATGTTCATGTTCGCGTCTAGTAGCAGATTCTCCGCCTATGACAAATAGTACGTATATAAATCATTAGGAATCCCAATTTCCCTTGGTCATGCCATCTCGCGATTTAAATGTAGGTACCTATAAAATTGAATCCCAATTTTACCTTTACCCTTGGTCATGCCATCTCGCGTGAACGGCTGTACCGATTTAGGTGATAGTTAAAGTTTAAATACGGTTAAAATATAAAATAGTCGTTGTAGCCCAGGGAAGGTTTAAAAGTTGAGAACACACGGGAATAAGGCGGGCGAAGACGCGAATGGATCAGCTAGCAAGTTCATAAATATATATGTATGAAATATTTTTATTGTATTTTATAACCGTCCTGGAAAACATGATGATTATACTAAATACCCCAAGACTAATAATGATTCAGAGAACCCGTGCTCAGTAGTAGTAATACATGGGTTGTAGTTGTAGTTGATAATGAAACACTATATGTTCCTGAATGTCGGTTCCAAATGTATTAGTTGTCGAGATTATCAAGTTTGATCAATTTAATTATGTCCCAGACTTAACAGTGTCACTTCAATTGGTTTACATTTCCACAGATACCTAACCTACACTTATAAATAACAATGACCGTTTCTCTCAGACAAAAGATAATTTAAAGGAGATAATAATTTTTCCTCGAACTTATGTTTTAACCTCATTCGTTAATTACTAATTTAGGCTTTCCGCTCTTTGTATTTACGAGTAAGTCTAATTATAACAGAACTCTTGTTACTCTCAGAATGTCTTTTGTTACCGTTAATTTTCATAAAAGAAAATTTACTCGGTCGTATTAGACACAGTTATTTAATAAAGTTGTTTATAAACATTACAAATTATAAATTCATTACTTCTTTATTATTAAGAATTCGTTCTTTGATATTGAGTAAAACCAATATTTGCACTAGAGATTTCAACCCGTAACGATTTAAAAAATACGCGTATAATACGAGTATTTCAATCAAAAATTACTATAAATTATTATTAATAAATTATTTATTACTAGACAAATCTTTTCATCCCTCTTTAAAATTCTCCAATCAATTCAACCTCACAAAAGACCAACATAACAGGTTCGTGTAGTTATCGAGAACTAAGTTATTTTATGGCTCATCGACTCTTCCTAGTAGGTATTGAGAAATTCAAAAACACTTTTACTAACAGATATTTTAAACTGGCCCTTTTGGATATTATTTGCTTTATTTAATAGAACGTTAAGGATCCTAGGTGCAGTAGGTACCTGAATGGCAGAGTAACTTGGTCAATACAAGTTCGTTTGTAATTGGTAAAATACAATAACGTCTTTGTTGTGTTTTTCCCACGGAACACACACAATGGGCACTTTATTCACTTGCAAAATGGTCATTTTATGCGATTAAATTTCAGATTTTTACAGTTTTTTTAAATAATCAATTAACGAAATGTAATAGATAAACATTTAGACACAGGAAAGGCTATTTAAATTGTCGCTCCAGTTATGATACGACGGAGTCATATATAAAACATAACATAGCTGATATATAAAACAAATTATTCAGTTATCGGTTGAATCGACTAAGTGGAACAAAGTGGAAGGACCCAACTCAAGGGACGTTCTAGATCGCTTCTTGTTCTTATGGAAATAAATTCACGCGTGGGGTCATTGCTTTCGGAGTTTGCGTCACTACGCCTATGGAGATATGAAGATTTTTTACCATGAGCAATATAATTGTAGGTACTATTCAATGAAGATTTATTGCCTGTTGATGACCGTTGTGACTCATTATTAGCGATGGTGTGTCTAAAAATGTGAACCGTTCTATTCCGACGAGGAGATGGTGATAAGATTAATGAGATAGTTCCGGGGACAAACTTCTTATTGGGACTGGGTATTGTATAGGTATTTAAAAAATATACAGTTTTTTAATCAATATTATTAGGTACTCATGCTAAAACTAAAACCATTCTGCGATGAAAATTTATCTTGACTTGGAATTGAAACGTGAAGAGTCTTCAGTTAGGTCGTGAATAATTCTGGAGAACTTCGCAAAATACATATTTATTAAGAATATTGTTGTAAATTAAATAATCGCATAATTTTTCCTTGTAGTTAATAAAGTTGTATTATTTATTTATTTATTTAAAGACAAGCCAACAGTAAATTTAAATTAATATTGAGATTCCACACTTAACGTAGTTTTCGACATTTAAATCTCAATAGATGGTAGAAGTAAGGTTTTATACACCTATATTAGATAAAATCAGATAGAAAAATCAGATAAAAAGATCTTCGCTTGCGTTTTACGTTAACTACAATGAAGTGCCTACAGCTTTTCTAGATATCCAACACTGAAATAATTTTACAAATTGGACCACGCTGGTTCCTGAGATAACACCGTTCAAATTAACAATCAAACAAACTCTTAAGCTTTATAATATTAGTATAGATTTTATAATCAGTCGTTGTTAGCCAATGCTAGATGTGATTGTGGGCATAAAAATACAGCATTGTGTTTAAAACACCATTTGATAGAATCCCCGTGGTTACCGTACAGGAAAATTTGTATGTGATTTAAATCCAAGGCCACTGTTTTAATGCACATTTAGTATATTCGTGATTTCATCACAGCACAACACTACATTAAATTCATCGAGGTCTTACGTATTACTCGTAAGCCTTAAGTGTTTTTCCCTATGATAATACTAGTCTTCACATTAAACGGGAATAATTTGCATACGTCACGATAGTGCTGAGTAGTATTAAGTGATGTAACAGAATGCAGTCCAAAGTTTATAGTGAATCAACGACGTGTTCAATGTCCATACCTGATTATGTTTATCGTTTTCAAACCGTTGCATCATGGTGGCATCATTTGTAAAGACTAATGGACTAGCCACATCAAAACCTACCTGTGCCCATTCTCTACGGCTCTGTATAGTTTCGGCACTGCCCTACCTGACTTAGTTATAGGCAAAAAGGTGATGGAATATTTACGTCAAATTGAAAAGTTTGGTTATTCAGGTTTTTAATAAGAACAGGAAGCAGACAAATAGTAAATAGACAAACGTAATTAAGATGGTAATGACCTTATTTAGCATTAAGATATTTTAATGTTTATTGTATAACGGGTTATAAGGTATAGTTGAGGCACAACAACCGTTTATATTTTTGGCAATATTTTGTCCGGTACTTAATATTTTTATTTACAGTCATGATTTTCCTTTTAAGGTAACTTTTAGTTTAATACACATATTCTATATTAAGAACTGTCGTTGCATAAATAAATGTCAACCTTATAAAGCATTTTTTATAGAACCTGTAGGTTAATACCAACACAATCTTATCTTTAATTTAACGATGATTACACAAAACGGGATATCCACGAACCTTCAGAATTTTATCGCCGCAAATTTCGTTCCAGAACGTGAAACACCAGGGTCAATTGCAAAAGTATCGCGATTTCCTTTGGGCTTTAGACACACTCAGAGCAAGATGGCGATATTTGTTCATTGCTAAAATAAATATTGCTGGAATTTACACAGCAACATCTAGCCCCGTGGTTAGCTCGAAGCTTGTGTTACGGGTGCTAGACTTCTTGACATATTTGAATACATAATATACAATCGTTTGCCCGAAGCGCCACAGAGATCGCCATCGTCAAATCTTTAAATAATTTCTATAGTAAACACACCTTTTGTTACTTACTTTGAGATCCCTGTGGACTATCCGCCTCTCGTGGCAGTACTCCACAGCTGAGAGAATCTGCCAGAACTTGCGGCGGGCAGCCTGCTCAGCCATCCGCCCGTATCTGGCTATGTAATCTGGAAAACATTTTCAATTAACTATAGGATCCAATAATTATTAAGTTTGCTTCTTCTAATATACCTTTTAAAACGTCATCTCTACTCTCACTTAATTTATAAACGATGTAATTTTTCATACAGTTATGTAGGTACCTATGTGAAGAGTATTGAAAAGATCAATAACCCTTTATGAAAATTTTCAAATTTTCGTCTTGGCCATACCAAGACGTCATATTGAGTTCACTATAAATAGTTAAAATAAAATGTACCCAGTGGTACGAGTAAATTTTTTTATGTTTACACGACGAGTTTGCAAAATAGTCACGTTCATTACATAAAATATGATAAGTTTTATGTTTAAACTTACACATTCGCAACGCAGATAAAATTGAGTTATTTCTGTACCTAACAGTAAGTATATTCAAGTTAAAGTACAAATACCTATTATATTTTTATAAATTTTACAGGTTTAACACGATTTGGAAAGCATTCTTTTACGTCAAAGAAATTTAATCAAAAAAAAATTTAATCAGAAACAGTCAGCTGTGCGCCGAAATTGGACACCCTTCCCGCCCCCCACGCTCTTCCCCCTCGCTCAATGACATCACAGAGCCTTTTGACGTCATACGCCACGAATATACAAAACGGACGCCCTTAATACCATTCGAGGTTACGCTTGGGTCAAATATATGACCAAAAGTCACGGTTACATAGACAGAGTATACCTATATATAGACACAAATAAATTATCTTATTCTTACTTATTCATAAACACAGGGTAATATTAAAAACATTAACAATGCGTTCTGACGTCATCGACTTGTTGCATGAATAATTAAGGTCTAGGTGGCAATGCATTTGACTTTTATTAAGATAGCGGCACACACAATGTTGTTAAATAAACAAACGGTAGGAAAAATAAGCGATAAGATCCAGTTATGGAATTTATGCTAATTTGTTTGAACATAAACACATCGTTAACGTGATTAACTAAACACGATACGATCGTTTGACAAACGACAATCGTTTTTAAGAAACAAGCAGACATGCCGTTTTTCGGATCTGTTTGCCCTTTAAGGCTTTTTAAACGTCTATGCTATATTGGGAAGTCTGTGTTAATCGATAAAGGATAAGAGTCATTTTAACGAAGGAAGAATACTTTGCTTCCGCGTGCAAAATCTTTAGCAGAACGGAAAAAGGCTCAAAAAGGCTTGTACTGTCATACAATAATAACCGTTCAATAAACTTAAAATAAACCGACATTGATTATTCACTATATTATACCATTGCTAATCAAAGGTTTATTTATTTTCAGTTTAGTACATTTTCACATATTCTGAATTAAAATACTTTTGACTTCCGCCAGTAGAACCACGAATCATCGATAAACGCATGGGTTTTTTTGGCCTTGACTGATAAAGGTGCTTTACAACAGTACAGATAACTTTTTTAATATAGAAAACGTTACTTAAATAATAACATTAACTTGTTGTTATCATTGGCAACACACAAATAAACGTTTACTTACCAAAAATTTCTCCTTTACTCGCATATTCAGACACAATATAGATCATGTTTTTCGTCTCCATGACCTGTAACAAAGATAACGTTGCACGTGAATTACAGTGCACTTATAGTAAACAAACTCAATCATTCATCTTGTACAACGGGAATTACTCACGTATTTACATAGGAGTTAAATTTTGAAAGTGAAACTCAATCATGTTAGTAAATGGATATGTGATGTGTAATTATTCTATGTTGAGTTACAAAAAATAATCTCCAACTTATTATTTTAGTGTTATCTGAATTTTTCGACCCAACAATAACAACATCCGAGGGGTATTTTATTTTTTAAACTTTTAATCTTCATTATTTTTTTAACCAGTGTTGTAACTGATATACCTAATAGTTTTCTTACTATAGATAAGTTTAAAATATAGTAATCGATTTGAATAATTCTTGCTCAGTTAATAGAGTTTTGGTCTACTTTAGACTGGCTGGGGCAGAAAGCAAATTATTGCAAAACATTAATTATCAAACGTTTGTTCCGAAAATTGTTCAGTAATAAATTGTTAAACGCAACAGTCTGTGATAATTGATAAGTTCTGAAATAATTTTCTCGAAACGTTCAGCTCACATTTAGTACTAACAAAATGCTATATTGGAAATTTGACCTTCTTCGGAAATACAAAGATGTCTAATATACTATAATGTGTACTAGATATATAATTACCAAAATAAATCTTGTTCAGTTCTCTGTAGATATAGATAAAATTGTAATAAAATTTAATATAACAATTTTAAATAATGTACATATTCTTTAGGTACATTGTATTAAAGGAACAAAAATACAGTTCACATCAGATAGAGCTGTTATGGACGGTTATAAATTAAATAGAAATCTATCGTATTCCGGGTCACTGAAAATTATTCTAATTAACCTAAAATGAAATCGATAACTTCAAGTATTCTGATATCGCAATCGAGACAGGTCGTGCCCATGAACTAGCCACCGATTTACAACAGCCATCACTATAAATAATCGACTGACTCACGTTCACGGCGACGTTCGATGTTTTTCGTTCCCCTTGCTCTTTTCCTGAACAATGTGAATGAATGTGTCTATTTATATAGATTTTACTGTTCTATGTGTTTTACGTTTTAATAACGTGTGTAAATGACTGTCATTGTTATGGATGGGGAAATACTATCGTTGTTTATATGAGTTTGATCGAATATCGGACATATTCGGCAAAGGTGACCGTTCTCGAGGGAAAAAAATCTTCGTTTATTATTAACCTTATTTCTGTCATTATCAACGGATTAATTTCAAAGCGCCTTCAACGCTGAAAATTTGAATCTTGTACATTTTTCATTTGCACACATTAGATTACTCCCGATTTACTAAAATTCAGTGAACGGACGTTACAGATTCAAAGATTTTTATTTTTTATCTATGACTATAGGTACTTAGGTAGGTACTTTTCTTTCGTTTTAGGGGCCGTCCATTAATCACGTGAGGCTCAAAAGGGGGGGAGGGGGTACGGAAAACATCACGAAACATCACGAGGGGGGAGGGGGGGTCTCGTTAGACATCACGTGTATTAATTTTATTTATTTTTTGTCAAAAAGCGCTATTTCTGAATCGTAATTTTGAACGGGGCGAAAATTGGCCCCGCCCGACTTATTGCAAATACACAAAACGCCATTTTATAAATCTTTTTTTCCAGTCAAAAATTGCCTTTACATAGACTTCCAAAAAATACACGTGATCCAGGGGGGGGGGGAGGGGGGTTGTTCCCAAACCTCACAAAATATCACCATGGGGGAGGGGGGGTCAAAAAATGAGAAAAACGACCTCACGTGATTAATGGACGGCCCCTTACAACAAAGCAAAGTATTATAAATCTCTTCTGCTCAGAGACAATGTTATTTGATACAATAACATTGTTCGAGCTGCGCTTAATGATTTAAAAACTAATAACAATTAACATAACTAGACCGATTGAGGTAGGTTGGTTCAAAACCTGTCCGTTTAGGTTTGGAGATGATCTAGTGTGGAATCAGGTTTAAGTGTTTATGACACATCATTAACCCAATAACATGTCATTAGGTAGCTACCACTGTTTGAGCATATTTTGTGTCCTTGTGATCGAATTGTTCTATTATTATAAATAGATGAAACATCGACCAAAATTATCTAAAGCAGGATGCAGCAATGTTTGTATACCTTAATTTTTTTTTCTTTTTTAATTCCCTAGTATGGTCTGAAATGTTGTCAATACTCGTACTAATACATTTATTTAATAGTGTGTCAACTTTAACAAGATAATTAATTTATCTAAATCTTCTTTATAGAAAGTCTATATTTATATTATTATTATATTATACAGTCTAGTAGTCTTTCTTAACAGCCATTAACATCGTTTTGAACAAGAAATGTCAAATAAAAAAATTATTCTGACTGTAAAATGTTTTCCACAGAATTGTTATGAGATGGGAAATGGAATACATTTCTGAACCGTGAGACATAAACTTCTGAACAATAACAATATTGAAATTTATTCAAGAAATCACCTTTCATGTTATAGCAATTAAGACGGTGTAAATGTAAATATTGAGAGTCACGTGAAAATGATCAGGTATATAATGACGTCAATGGAATTATTCTTACGTACGATAACTTTGCTATGAAAGATAAATGAGTACCTTTCAAAGATAGTATCTCGCATAACTACAACTTAGTGATTGTACTCGATTGTATCTTGAGTTTAACATCTAATAATTAATTAGATTAGTAGGAACGTGAGTGCCTATTGTTTGTTACGTATTTCATGACATTGTATTAATATTAATGGATTTATGTTTTCAGATAACAAAAGTGTCTACATACTTTTATTTTCAGCGCTTATTAATGCCTTAGGATAGTTATCTGTTGGCGGACGTCTAATAATTCTATTATTATCGTAATTATTGGTCAGGCATCGATTAGGAACGTCAGCCAATGAGAGCCTAATGCCCTAGGCTCTTTTGTTTACACATACGTCGCAAACATGTAAAGTCGAAACAAGATCTGCAGGGCTTGAATAATTGTAGAAAGATAACAACGTATACATACATAAATTTCGTTATACATACAAGTATTTTTTGCGACATACTTCCCTTAACTTTAACTTTTTGTGACGTTGCGATTTAAACAGAATACTGAGGGTCGGATTTGATTGAGATCGGCATATTGGTCTGCAGTTGAAGTAGAGCCGATGTTTGTGCCCTAATTATATATCATACAATATAGTAGTTTGTTTGGATCTCTTTAAATATAGATTTGATGTCTTTAGTAATTTAAGAACAAAGCACGAAACAGTGACGGAATGAGTCTGGTATGCGGTATTCCGTAGGAGGTTACACCAACATACCACTTGTCTGCTCTTATTATCTTTTGTTGAATGATATCAAAACAAACGTTGATAGTAATATCCTCCGTCACCTTGTTAGTTTTATAGCAGTAACATTACCTACTGTTTTATTGCAGTCCACCCCGATTAAAGTCCAATCCTTGCCAATTTTATATTTTCAAGATACATTCCTAGATTTTTAAACGTTTACCAACAATATCGTTATAGAATTTACAAATTAGTTGATAATTAATGTAGTAAATTACATAGACGACTTATAAACGATTTATTTAGTTATAACTTATAAGTTTAATCTGATTTGTCCCCTAAATATTTGCATTTGGTGTTTTATTCGAAATTCATAGGGATTTCTCAAATTTGTGTACGATTGAGCAAAATCATGAATCGCACGAAATTACCATTTGGCAAGATTGAAAATTCTTAATTTAATCATTAGCCATTACATATCCGAAAAAAAAGTAAAATACAATTTCCCCAATCCGCATTCTTATTTTAAAGTTGGCAACCAGTCCATTAAAGGTAAGGCAGCCAGTCATCCTTAATTAGTTCCAATAGGTGCACGTAGTACGTACTAACGTAAAGTCAATGGCACCGTTACAAGCTACGTGTCTTTCTTCATGCGTCAAAGAACAACGGCTCATAACATTTCATTTTAGCAGCACTGATTCAACAATGTTTTGAGACTTTTGAGCTTACGACTTTATTTGTACGAAAAATACAAAATTGGAAAGGAAATAACAATCGATAGCCCCCTTTCTAAATAGTAATTTGTTTGTATTACTGATACTTTGTTACTGTCTAACAATTTTTTAACGGTTGTGTTGTATATAAGGACCGATTTCTATACTTAGTTGGAAAATACTTTTTAGCCAGTTTGTCGATATTCATGGGAAGAGATAAGATACCTACATAGGTCAACATGGCAATATCATTAATCTGTTAAACGTTCAATAGTTGTACTGAATAGCGCCTTTGAGAAGACATTCCTACAACATTTAAAGCGTAGGTAAATGACGTACAGAACGTGATCTCTCTACGTCAGATAAAACACATTTGTAGGGTATATAGTGCCAAAACTAGTCATCAATCAGACAGATGTAACGTGATTTCGAAAGTTAAATGATCCTTGGAACATATTTTGTTATTCCTTAATTTTATATAGCTTTATTTAATTTATATTATATCTAGTCATATAATACCACTGAGAACCGCGCTGAACTTATCAAGTTTGACGTTGAATGAAATGGACGTACAAATACCTATCTTGACATAACTTTGTTGACATTCTATCTTGAAATAAAACTGAGAAAATGCTCGAACTACGTAAACACGACGTAAGCCGTTGACGTGTGCACCCACCTCTAAAATAACCTATTATTATAGCTAATGTCGTTACCATGGCATTTGGAGCAAGAGCTGCACTTGACATGAGGTTGGAAAATCGCTTGGGAACAGTTGATAGTGCGAATTCGTTCCGCTTTGCAGCGAGTAACGGGCGAACTCAGATGCGACCGCTACTGACCCCTAGCGAGGAGTTTGTTGCCCCTATTTGCGTCACCCTTGAGGTCGAAATTATTCGTGTACAGCTGAAGGTGAAGCGTTTTTGTGTCATGCGTCTACCAGGTCAGGCTCTTCGTTAATAAATTAGTTCAAATTCAGGTTTATCAACCTTAAATCAGAGCCCTTTGTGGTAGAGCCTTATCAGTGAAAGTAATATTAATTTGTAAGTCTTCTAAAATAGAGTCCCTCAATTTTATAATTAGTGGTTTTTGTCTAGTTAAGATGATTGTGTTGGTTTATTTTTTTTTAATTGGACGTCTGAAGTGTTTTTGAATAGATATTTAATTTTAATGAATGTTTTTACCTGCCGGCCTAAGTTTAGGCTCTGAAGGATAGTTATCAATTACTAGATGGTGGATGTGTCATAAGAATTAGAATCTTGCTAATTAAAAATAAAACTCACCTGATAAAGCTTAATTATATGAGGATGGTCCAGTCGTTTCATAATGTCCACTTCTCTGTAGACTTTCTGAAGATTACTGGCGTCTAATTGGGATTTATCTATTATCTTAATTGCTACCTGTAACAAAAAACATCATTGAAAACATACATTTATGAATATTTTTATGCAGATTTATGACTGTATTCAGAAAAATGTGCGAAAAGGGTCGTTAAGTTAACGCCTTGTAAACTCATAAAAATGTAATTTTATTTGCTTTTACGATTTATTCACATGTATTAAGAAAACGTATACTTATTATATATATCATAGTTTGGGGTATTTGTATAGTGGGCCTAAGAATGATATCATGCACACTCTAAATATTAGAACACTTTTTGCACTTTTTCCTTTTTAGGTATGTTTTATTTCTGATATTCAGAACAGGATAGTAACAATTTTATTTAACCTTATCAACGCTTTCATATCATACAATGTATGTTCTACCTCTAAATATAAATCAGTTCAAAATCGCTACTCAGTTATGATTCATGAGACAACTAACGTAGTCTCCCGAACATGTTTATCAAAGCTACCAATAAACAGCGTCTCTATGAAAAATGCAGATGTTCAATCTCGATTTAGCTTTCTCGATTCACGACTGAAAATTCCTAACTATTTACCCGAGCTGAAGGTCCGACTGACGATAAATTACCCAATTGTTTACATTCAACAACAGCTGTTTACGCTATCTAAATAAGAGTGATAATGAAATCACGAAAAAGTTCGTAACGGAACAATGCTGTTACTCGTTTGGTAAAAGAGGGCCGTGATGACGGTCGAGCTGACGTCATCACGGTTGAACCAATTGACGTGATTGTGAATTGAGCGGCCCACCGGCTCCATTGCCACTGTGAGGCAACAGGAAGGAAAGAAAGAAAATGTATCGACTATTTTGATTCGTACAAGGACTTGTAATGTTTTCTCGTATAATAAATATATTGCTGGACAGTTCACACAGCAACATCTAGCCCCGTGGTAAGCTCGAAGCTTGTTTTACGGGTGCTAAACTTCTGATATACTTAAATAGCCAATAACCATAGCTAATTCAACATAAATATATTCCGAGGATAAAGCAATAAAATACTACAAAACCTTCTTTCAGTAGGTAATTCATCTCACATTTGAATAATAACATATTTTTTATAGACTCCTCGTTAGCAATTTGAAAGGCATTTACGTCACTTCATCACAAATCACCTGACGCTTCTTAGCGATTGATGCAATGAGGCTACGCTGGTAGGTTTTTTGCAGGTAAGAAATCTAGCACATTAAGGTGACCTATTGAGGCTGTTGTTAAATATTTAGGATCGAATTTTACTAATAACATAAATATCTCAAAAAAAAAATCGAGTTTACGACCGTAAGTAATTAAAGTATTTGAAATTACTTTCAAATTATGGTTCATCATCAAAACAACAAGGTTAACAAAAAATATATTAAATATAGTTATATTATGTTTTTGAAAACATTTCAAAAGTTCTTGACCGAAAGTATAAATTGCTCAGTTTTCAAAACTCTTTTGTAAACTATGCCACTTTTAGATACAGATGATTATATCATTACTTCTAGACTAGAAATCTGATATATCTTTGTTAATATAGGGCCTAAGACAAGTGACTGGCTACTCAACAGAGGATATGCAGTGCTGACATTGACCCCCTTATGATAGCAGAATTACGCAAAACTGACGTCACACTACACAGCTATCAATCCAATGCAGTTGGAAACTTGGAATTACTTCCCTTTAAAGCGAGATACTGATTATGTTGGTAATATTCCACCCTAAAGAGATATTGCGATATTTCCTTTACCGTCTTGGAAGATGACTTGAAAACGCGTTTACGGTTTTCTATCTAATGCCCCTTTTCGTTTCAGTTATAACTCAAGAATGGCTGGGCCGTTTTAGGTGCTTTTGGTTTTCAAATAGTCGTAGTAGCCCAGGGAAGGTTTTTTAAACGGAGGGAAAACATGGAGCAATAAATTCAAACTTATTCTCAAAATTAAACATCGGCATACAAATTTAGTATAGCAACTAATTCTAAGGTAAATTTCCGTCACACCCACACATGATTATCAGCATAATGCAAGCTAGCAAACAATGCTTATTCGATTAGCAGGGAAGCTCTAATTTGTACGCACGTCACGTTTTGTTACTCTAACCCACAGATTACAGTGGGTCTCTGCTCTTAGTTTATTTATGTTGTAGCAAGCTAACTTTTTCAGTAGTCGAGTCTTTTGATAATTTTCTTTCCTGTTTTAATTATTTATATTAAGTTAAGAATGGGTATTTAGTTATTTTCGATTTTTAGCGATACTAACGAACAGGATATTTTTATCTATGGCGATTATTTATTGTGCAAACTTAGACAAAATTAAAACATTTATTTAAATGGAATAAAAGCGTTAGTTATGTAAAACTACATATTTTGCATTTTTTTTGTGAACTTTATTGTTTTTATGATAATTAACTTTTATGCACCAATTAATTATAAAATGTGTGAACTTGTGTCAAAATACTTACATTCATTAAATACATTACTTTTATATAAATAGTTATGACTAAGTGTCCTTCAATAAAAAATCTTACTAACGCTCCGTCTACAAAAGCGTAGCATTTGCTACGCAATATTATTAAGATATATAGCAATGTAGAGTCGCTACGCTAGTCGTAGCCGTCTTCTTGATTTCCGTAGCGGGAATTATGCCTTTATCTAGATCTCAACAAAAATTAGGACACATTTAATCAATTTAAAAAAATAACACTAGTTTACTACTATCATTATGTAAATAATTTCCTCCCAATTTATTTATTATTGGACTATGGTTTCCCATAAACGTAAATCCACCGTTTACCTTGCTTCTATCTATTTTTATTTTAAAAAAGGAAGGTAAATACTTCGATCAACCTTTGAATGTGATAACAGCCTCGTTTTGGAAACTCTTATCTTGACAGGTCCATTAGTAACAAGATACAATAGTGCTATGAAACAAGAGTAAATAGGTTTATTTTTAGATATTTATGTGCTATAAAAGGCCTTTTTGCCGCCTACGTAGATATTTCGGAGGATTCGTGATAAGAATTTTACTAAACGCCATCTTGAGGAACGAGGGGAAAGCCTAAGAGGCAATAACTCAAGAACTCTTAATACATATATAATCTCTGCTTAAATACTTCCAAATTCCGTTTAGAGGCATGATTAAGCTCAGATTAACAAAGCGAAACAGTATTCTTGTCGATGAGGAAAATCTAAAATCGGGAAATCGGCTTTTGGGTGTGTTCTAAACATAGAGGAGGGTTCACGCCACCCCTCGGCAGGAATTTGGAAGCTATTTTAGTGAAAGAGGCTTTATATGGTTAATCGAATATGTGCCGAAATGGGTCAGGATTCAAGATTCACTTAAATTTATAAAACTTTAAGCAGTTCCTGACACATTTCCTTACCAGTAAGAAAAGGAAAATATAGGTTAGACATGATAATTAGTAAATACGTTAAAAGTTAATACGTTTATAATTTATATTATAAGTTAGGGTAAACTATATTATATTAAAGGCTCTAGGCCTGTCCCGGCTTCGCACGGGTGGACATAAATATGTATTTATAATTTTCTTTTTTTTTTAAGTTTATCAAACTTAGTAAAATGGTTTAGCAACTTGTTTAACATTTTTGGAAAATAACAAACATTTGTATTTTATTGTAAAAGATTTGTTAAGTATTTTATATAAAGGGATAATATAAAGGATTTAATACCTTGAGGATTTTTGGATCATGCGATACAAATTAGTAGAGAAATTATCTTTTTTTTTTAAGTGAGTCAATCACTATTATCTATAACGATATAAGTAGATACTATTATCTTTATATTATACGAATACCTACTATCATTTTAGATATAGTATTTGTATATTGACTGTCACGTAACTCTTAAATCGATTTATTTAATTGATAGGCAGGTACATTAAGTACTGTATTTAATTTATGGCAGCGATTAGATGTAATTAAATTGATATGAAAAAACGTCATTTGAATACATGTATAATGTACCTACACTTATAGAACATAGGATACGGTAGTTCGGATAATTGAACGCAGAGAATTAATTGGTATTTAATTGGAGTCTTATTTTAATTTATAGCATTTTTATAAAACGAAAGTTTTATTTATGTGAATTGAATTAAGAATATCTTTAAAAGCTATAAATACTTGTCTATTACATATTATTTACATATTTGATTTACTTCAACTCCCACTAAATATGTTTTTGTTATAGGTACACAATATAGGTAATTTATTATAGGTAATTTATATTATAGGTATATTTATATTATAGGTAATTATATTATAGGTAATTTCTGTTAAATTTTCTATGAATCAGTGCATTTGTTCCACTCTTTGTCGCTTTATTTAAATCGCGAAAAGAATGAACCTATGGAGATACATGTAAACTTTCAGCAATTAAATAGAGAATATCTTTTACTTGATATATAAATCAAAAGTCCAGGTTCGTGTTTACTACAGTAAAGGAAAATGCGTAGGTTTGTCTTACAGAGAAAAACATTTTAAAACTCCCCTTCCAATCCAATGCTCGCCGTCTTACAGTATGCAAAAATACTGTCTACTGAAATCAATAACGTGATGTTTGGGTGATATGCGGGAGTAGGATATAGAGTTGTATGTGAGTAATATTAAAGAAGTATGGCGCCACAATATGCCCCTTATACTGAGATAGCCTTAATATCGACTTTTTTTATAGTTACTCTTTTAAACAGACTTGTATTATTTATCTCAAATCTTATATTACGATCAATATAAAAATGTCTTTATAGATTGCTATTTAGTTAGTTGTATTTTTTACTAAAGAAACATAAACTAAAAAACCTTAAGAGATTAAATATCTTCACACTTATTAGTTTGTTCCATGGTTTAATGACTATGACCAAGAAAACTAACTAAACTTCGTGGCATGATACATATCCATGCAAATTTGCGTGCAGGTTTAAGCGGAACGAAAATATGTACAACTTTTACTGGGCGAAGATGACAAAGCTCTGTCTACACAACGTTCTTTGGAGGTCTTCTTCGTGTTACCTACAAGCGAGCGCTACTTTTCGCTGGAACAACTACTGCCCTCCTTTCTAGACTTCCCAGGCTTGGTTATTGTTTCATTCAAGGATAAAAAGCACGTAGTCGGTTTAATTTCACATATTTTGCTCTAGTATTTTGACCTTAGTTATCAGAGCGCAACTTTTTACCTTAGCCTGAATACCTTTTACATATTAAGTTACCTCTACTTAATACTTCAAAATGGGGTTAGAAAGTTCTATTCATTAATTGACCTCTGTAATAACGATCGTGCTTTCAAATAACAGTTTTTGCAGTTCATGAGTCTTTATTTCAAGATGGACGGTGGTAAAGAGTTTGACAATCAGGTTTAGTTACTAAATTGTAAATAATAACATAGGTAGTTACTGAAGAAGACGTCAAAACACAATCGTAGCGCAAGGTTAATTAATAATTACACTCATAAAGTATTCTTTTCACCGCAAAGCATCTTCAATTCAACAACGTATTGACGTCATAACGAGAGATAACGAGGATACCTAACTACTTATCGAGAGCAAACAACACGCGTGTCTTTGATATTGTATTATCTGATAAACACATCCTAGTTTACTTGCTTACAGCAGCAGGCTTGATCTAATCAATGTTTTATAATTCGACGCGCGAGACCGAAAGTATATGTAAAAAGAAACTGAAGAATCCAAATCTGTAATGGAATTTAGCAGAACGTCCTGCGACCGCTAGACTGCAAAACGTAGATAATAAGTCTCTGACGCAAATCTCCAAAATAGATAACGCATTTGCGTCAAGCATTACATTTTTCAAGCAAGGCGCGTGCCATACTGTACGGTTTCCTGGCGAATATTCGCAATCACGCATCGTGAGACTGATCGGAATTTCTTCAGTTTACCAAACGGATCGCAACCTGTCTGTCTTACCTTCTGTCTGTAGGTTTACATAATAGCTTTAACACATGCTACTGCGAGTATTTGATAACATTCCATGAGAATATAAAATAATATAATCTCTCTTAAGATTCATGTAGACGCAATCTAGGATTCTAGACAGATCCATTACTTTGAATAATGTAATAAGGATCTTTATCTCCAGGGAGGCAACGGGGCTAGAAATATTACTGTGTGTGTGTTCAAATTGTTGAGCCTCCAATCCACGTGGAAACATTAAAAATAAACTTTTATTTACTAACATCTATTTGTACCTACTAGGAGATGCACTGTTTCTTACCTTTCAACGTATCTCTATGTCTTTAAAGAAAACATTACAATATGACCATCACCTTGCTTTTAAAAAGTTAAATAAAAGCTCGGTGCGTGCATCCTGACGCAAGGTCGATGCCGTGGTATTTCTGGACACGGTAGGCCGGCTGTGAATCACTTGATCGAGTTATGTGAAAATGGACGGAACATTTAGCTGATGCTCACAAATATTGCCGACTTTATCTAGCCAATCTGTTATGCTCGCAACAGTTCAACTCTTAGTAATTTCTAATTTAAGATCCCTAGAAGATGTAGGTGCTCAAATACAGTAAAATAAATCACATTTGTCAAAAGAATTGATGCAAATCCTGATCTAACAAGATTTCTTTCTTCATGCGTTGCTTGGCTTAACATGCGAGTAGATTTATTGACACAATTACAGCGTGTAAATTTCTAAAACATGACATGGATATAACTTAGAAGGAATGTTTAGAAACTTTAGAAAGTCAGTAGAAGAAATAAGTGAATACGCCATTCAAAAGAATGGTTCTCATACTTCTCATTGACAAAAAGCTGCGATTACTCGGATTTATTGAACCGGTTTGTTTACTAGTAGACATCAAAGAACACGCACTCTATAAAACAAGGCTTCGCGAAGGCCGAGGACGGTCGCTCTGTTATTTCGGTGCATTCAATGAGCGCCGTCCTCGCATGCATCGGCCGGCATTTGCGACTGCAGGCCTCTACGTATAAATAGAAATGTGAGCCCTGAAAATGTAATGGCCAGTTAGAAAGTCAACACATGACTCAGTGTGGCATAGTTTTCGGCCAATGACCCAATTGCCGTAGACTGGCATTATCTAAATAGGCAAGTATACAGGGTGTCCCAAAGTTATGGGCCATGAAGGGGAAGTACCTTAAATATCGTAGATAGTGAATTTTGCTCAAAGAAGACGTAATTTTATTTTTAAAAGTAAGTAATTCTGCATTCATAGATTTTCTAAAAATTACTTGCTTTGTCTGGGAATCGAACCGACTTACATGTGGAAAAAAAATACTCTACTTTTATGATACCAATTGAAAGAATAGCTAAAAAATAATAACTCTGCTTAAGTAACATAGTACTTTAAAAGAAAGGAACAACATAAAATAATTGAGTCAAGGTCAAATGATCGAGTTGCAAACAGAATTGTGCCATATCACATCGAGTGTTCACCATAAAATGATTATAAAATCAACAGGCAGCCGGGTCACAAGAAGATTGGCGATGATGCTTAAGACAAGAGTGATCACATTTTGAGCATTTAATTAATTAATTTACAAAAAAAAAATGTTTTATGTTTTTTATTTGATTAAAATAATTAATTTCACGTTGTTCCTTTCTTTTAAAATACTATGTTACTTAAGCAGAGTTATTATTTTTTAGCTATTCTTTCGATTGGTATCATAAAAGTAGAGTAATTTTTTTTTCCACATGTAAGTCGGTTCGATTCCCAGACAAAGCAAGTAATTTTTAGAAAATCTATGAATGCAGAATTACTTACTTTTAAAAATAAAATGAAGTCTTCTTTGAGCAAAATTCACTATCTACGATATTTAAGGTACTTCCCCTTCATGGCCCATAACTTTGGGACACCCTGTATATATGTGTAGCAGACGACGACGTCTGAACTTAGGGTTGTATGGAAAACTCTGCAAATAGATAAAGATATTGATTTTTATCGGTAGTCGAATTGAAAAAGTAGAATGTTGTGTCCGTCAATATTTATTTATTTTAAATATTTATGTTTGTTTTCTAACATGGCCAAATATCGTACGTAAATAAGCAGAAACGATAACAGTAGGTATATACCTAATAATTATTGTATCATGGATTCCTGATTAGCACACGCTGTACAATGACCTTTTAGCGACATTTGTGTATTTAAATTTAAGATAAATATTTTTTGTACATACCATATGACGCGTGTCCATTGGTCCTAACTTTACATTGATTTCGTTAAGACCCGGAACTAAGAAACTTTTTAAGAGCCTTGTTACTTTTTTGAAGTTTTGCGAAATTGGATATTTTATGCACCACGTGACCGGCGCGTCACGCGAATTCTATGAAAAATACTAAATGATCTTGATACTTCGTCGATCTAAAACATACAAATATACTAATAATTATTTTAGATCTGTAGAAAATGGCATCGAATAAATTCCATTTTATTGAGTGGATTTTTTTCAGTTTCATTCTGAAATAATTATTATATTAATGTTTTTATTTAATTGATAGGTGTTTAATATATTTTCCTAAATTCAAAATGGCGGATATTTTTATTTCAATATTTGAATCAATTATGTTTTATCTTAATAATATCAATATTTATTTTAAATATTAAGTACATAATTTTAAATTAAAACATTCATGATTAATAATTATCTATATAAGAATAAAACTGACAATAGTCTTATTGAAGTTAAATGTCCTCATTCATCTCATCTTATGGGCTCATTTTTAAACCGATTCTTCTGAAATTTGGTGTGTAGGTTTGTAATTAAATGTTTTTTTTTGTCGAATGTTGGGACTTGATGTAAGTTCGAAAGTCTAAATTGAACGGACTAAATACAAATTCTAATTATAACAAAACAAATAAATTATATTATATATAAGTTGCTTGTTTTGTTAGATGGTATATTTGTGTTTGAATAAATAAGTTTCGTTAATGAAGGTTTTAATTATGTTTAGGTATTATTTTTGTAGTTTCGAACTTTATATTTATTTTTATATTTATTGGTATCCATTTATCTACATAATGTCATAGACAGATGTAGAATATCCATTTATCTACATATGTCATCTTGAATAATTCCCATTATATTTTTATTTTGATAAACTATTTATTTTTATTTTATTACGAACTTATTGAAAATATTTCATTTATATATTTAAAAAAAAACCAACCCGCACTTGGCCAGCGTGGTGAATTAAGGCCTAATCTATCTCGTCAAGAGAGAAGTCCCTATCCCAGCAGTGGGAACGTGAATAGGGGTGTTATTTTATATACAGGGCGTCCCAAAATTATGGGCCATGAAGGGGAAGTACCATATATATCGTTGATAGTGAATTTTGCTCAAAGAAGACTTCATTTTATTTTAAAAAGTAAGTAATTTAATTAATTAATTTACAAAAAAAAATGTTTCATGTTTTTTATTTGATTAAAATAATTAATTTCACGTTGTTCCTTTCTTTTAAAATACTATGTTACTTAAGCAGAGTTATTATTTTTTAGCTATTCTTTCGATTGGTATCATAAAAATCGAGTATTTTTTTTCTACATGTAAGTCGGTTCGATTCCCAGACAAAGCAAGTAATTTTTAGAATATCAATGAATGCAGAATTACTAACTTAAAAAAAAAATGAAGTCTTGTTTGAGCAAAATTCACTATCTACGATATTTAAGGTACTTCCCCTCCATGGCCCATAACTTTGGGACGCCCTGTATTTATTAGAAAGGTACATATTTAATGTTTACAATAAATAATATATTTATTAGAAAGGTACATTATTTTTTGTTTACATATTGGATACTCGGTAAAAATAAGAACAAAAAATTACGGAATATTTTCTTTGTAATAAATATTATGGAAATCTATACTACAATTATCAAGCTGAGGAGATTGCTTGTTTATTTGTTTGAACGTGCTACTCAGGAACCGCGGGTCCGATTTAAAATATGATTTCAGTATTGGATAGTAAAATGATCGAAAAAGGCTATAAAACATAAACTAGTAAATAACGTAAAAACGCAAGCGCAGCTGTCGGCGGGTCGGCAAGTTAGTCATAATCTAAAAAAATCATAGGCATAATTACATTTAGTCGTTGGACGGTTTCACCAAAAAAAGTTGCCTTGTTGTTTTTTAATTAGGATAGATAACTTTAGATATGCAATCCACATCCTACAGCATAACCTCCAAATAAATAAGGTTAAACAAGATGACAATGATGTGGTACAATTCTTAGGCCAGCAACAAGTGGTACAATTCTTAGGCCAGCAACAACAACAATTGATCGTTATCAATAAAAATAACAATTGATCGTTATCAACGGATCAACTTATGTCGGTCGTAGTATCGCAATAACACATACACGCACACTAACAGCGTTTTTACAGCAATTGACAGTCCCACACACTGACATTTTACGAAATATTTCTATATTTTATTCAAGAACAACCGACATAGGTCCGACCTCGACAAGCGCTCGCGCGGTACTAAATGGAAAAAGCCGGTTGAATGAAAAAACTACTAAATTATGGTAGTTTTATTTTATTCATAAAAAGTTACCAAAACCGTTCTACAAATTAAAATTAATATCATAGTTTAAGCAAATGTTGATAAATATTTTGATATAAATATGACGTCCCATTGATTTAGAACTTCGGAGTTATTGAGGTTTGTTTCGAAGCATTTTCGGTCGATATTAAATTCGGTATATCTTTAGAATAAAAGCATTTAACGAAAATGTACTCTACTCTAAATGAAGAATAGGATATACGTAACATAATAAAAAATAGTTCGATCGCCCATATTCATTAGAATCTACAAATTAGAGCTGAGAAAACAGGTCTTCGAGCGTTTTTTACGAAACATGTATCCGGAGAATGATTATTGCTCAATATATAAACAAGTTCTCGAAAATGTTTCTTGATACTTTTGTAGAGGAGAAAACGAACTATTATAAAAATGTAATTGTAATATCAAACAACTAACGCAAACCATAGAATTAGGACGAGAAAACCGAACAATTTCGCGATTTCACGTAATAGGCCTCTTAAAATTCAATACCTTTTCATAAATTATTTCTTTTGTTTATTTCTCTAAAGTTTTTTATTTTATTTACGTCTTGGGGTTCAATTACTTTTTAGGGTTTGTTAGCACTACTAGCATAGACAAATAAATTCTGGTTATTTGTCTATGCTACTAGCTAATAAAGTTCATCAAGTTCCAACCTAATCTGATTTGAATCATGTACGTTTTTATACCAAATTACCAATGTGCTTAGGTAGGCCTCAGCGTATTGGTATCAATACGTCAGGAAACCTATAGAGTTCTTTGTTTTGTCTGTGTAAGAAATCTAACAATAGCATTAATTCTATATATACCACTATATAAAGAAAGACATTTAGGAATACCTTCCCAATTAATAAAATATTTTTTGGTTGAAATACGTTAGGTTATTTGCTAAGATAATTAATTTAATAGTTACGTACCTACCAAGTTATATTGTGGTTTAATATTTACATAATACTTATTTGATATATCATAATGCAGAGAAGACCGTTATATGCATCCTATGGCGTAATTAGTACCTACTTATTATTTACTGAGGAAATGGTAGGGACTTATAGTTTTCCTCCTCACTTCTCTACCTTATTTACAAATTATAATATTGTAAATAAGAACCTACTTGTTTATTTCGTCTTCAACTTAAACGATTTACTAGGTAGGTACCTACCCACCGACTTCTTTCTAAAAACGCATCGAAACTATAAGGATAGATGATGATTTATTCTCTTAAATATGAAAAAAATCAGAGTATGGATAACTTTTAACGAGCTTAAAATGCCCATTTTATTGCTTACCTCAGTCTTCGTTATTCGATGTCGTGCTAATTTGACGACGGCAAAGTTACCCTTGCCAATGGTCCTCTCGATGTCGTAAAAACCCACCCTAATGGGGGTTTTCGCAGGACGATCGCGCTCCGCCATTGTCGCTTACAAAATCCTCAGCTTTTCAAAGGATCCGAACACTCCACGATTTTCCCTCTCGCTATTCATCCATAACACTTCATACGCTGTAATGTTTATATCCATTGGAGTTACTCCAGTTCATCGGGCAACGATTAATGCATTCCGAATGTCATTTGTTATTACTACTACAGTATTTTATTTTACATTTACTACGTAATCAAGCATAACTATAGGTATATTTCATACCCTGAAGTAAATAGGCTTTATCAAAATGAACGCATTAGCGCGCACTACATTTCGGGTGAGCCGAACGGTTGATCGCGCACAAGTATAATCCCAGTAAACACAGCGGGGTTTTGTGTACAAAAATGTATTAACAGTGATTAATATCGCGTAGAGGCGGCGTGCGATTGAAAAGAAGCGGGCCGTCACGCCGCCGCCTCGCCGGCTGTCAACCGGGTACTGAACTCAGTCGATCGAGTTGAACACTCGTACCTGCGAGCGATGTGCGGTCGTCTACGGCGCGCGCTTTCAGGCGCCGCCATATTGGATCGCCTGATGACGTCAGCGACATGCCTTGTAACTACCTACCTACCTATTGACGATCTAACTGGGCACATCCACCCACAACCCATGGATCCAGAAAAGCTATTATCAAGCTTGTTAATCTGTAATGGTTCTCAAAGATAGCTGCTAGTCGCAGAACGGCATTCTTAGAATTTGAACTGAGTTAGGTCCTATATCAAACTAGCTATAGCTACTGTGCTTGGTTTTGCAGAATTACCTAAACCTAAATGGTTTTCTAGTAGGTACCTAATCAAATGACAACCCCTGTGGCACAGCGGGCGAAGGCCCGCCAGCGACGAAAGACGTGTTCGATTCCCGCCTCAGGACTAAAATGTGTACGATCTGCAAATATTTGTCCCGGGTATAATAAAAAAATATCTACGTATGTACTTATATAAGTATATATTTTTAAGTACTTATATCAGAAATCTAAGTGTAAGTTCCGCCATAATTCTTAAACCAATGACCAGATTTTGATGAAATTTGGTAGATATTATACCTACTTATATATTGATAGGTTAAGCTTTAAGGCTAAAGTATTAATTTTTTGCTCCAGTTATGATAAGACGTCCATAATTACAATCTCACGTAATTTACGTAATACGTTAATTACCACTAGGTTCCTACCTTCCTACTATCACATAGCAAAGATAAGATTCTAACGCGTTGATATTTCTAAAATGCCAAAATCCTCGTAGAGCTTCTAAGCTCTACGACGTAGCGTCAGTCGTAGCACTAAAAATGAAAAACTTGATTAGTAATTTTTACTTACCTATGTAATAAATAAAAAAACTCACCTTCATCGTGCTCGAAAGCTTGTATTATTATAAGGTTGTGATTTTTAATTCTGTTTATTTATAGGTACCTACCTACTTATCTATAAAGAAAGTCGTGTTAGTGCCTGAACTTATAACTCGAGAACGGCTGAACGGATTTGCCTGAAAGTTGGGACGGGGGTAGTTTAGAGCCAGGAGAAGGACATAGGGTACTTTTTACTTTTTTTTTTTTTTTTTTTTTTTTTTTCAAATCTAATATAATGCGGGCGAAGCCGCGGGCGGAAAGCTAGTATTTTATATAGTAGACTAGACAACGATTTTCCTTCTCCCGGCATTTTAAATTTATAACTACCATTGAGTTAAAACGTTTTTGTGATACTTACCAGAATATGAATATGGACCAAAAGTATTTTCCTTCAGTGACTATGGTACTTACTACTTAATTTTATGTGTAAAGTGTAAACATTTTATGATAAAGTTAACCCTACCTACTGTATGTAATCTTGGACAATTTCTGGAAATTTTAGCACAAAGTCAAGACAAATTATGATTAAGATTTTGGCATATTACATGTGGCTTAGTGAATTGATATTTTTAATTTATTAATTTTTAAAATAAACCGAACCACCAAAGTAATAATTTACTCTTACTGCGTAACACATAACGTAATTATTTTTTAACATGGCAATTCATTGTGTTTAATTATCCAGTTTTAGCAGTAAAATGCGGCATTGAAATTATGTTTTGTCCTTGTCTAACTGGATAAGAGTAAAGGTATAAGAGCATACTTTTTCAATGCTATCAAACACAACTTCTTATTGGAAGAAACTGAAACACAATCTTTTGCAATGTGATTGTTGAAAAACTAGATAGATTTAGAAAATTCTCTTTCTAGGTTTTAGATAAATCTGTGAAGTTTTATTTGCATTTTTACGTACTGAATCTGAACAAGAAATTTTATTTTGAAAGTTTTATTGTATGTATGTCAAAAATACAATCGTACATTTGCCAAGATGTCGGTGATACTCTTTTTGACAAGAAAATGATGCAAGTACCTATCCTCGTAAGGCAGTTTACGAACAAACTTTATTTCTCTTGAATGTGTAATTATAGATAGAGGACACCAACATGAACCAAGTAGCCGAAGAGAGTTTTCAGAATATCCAGTGCACTCAAATAGGTACGAATATGAAAAGCAAGAGTAAAAAGGCCAAAGATCGTTCAGAGGTGAAGGATGGAAGAACCTTAATAAATCAGGATGATCTATGTGAAAATTTAGCTAATAAAATTCATATAAGTAACATGAGCAATAACCTAACTAATGGAAGTAGCGATCACTCGCACGAATCGCACGGCGGGAGTCCAAGCCATCCGAGTGCAGTGTCCCGAAACGAAGTGGTGGTAAACAGTGTACAGAGTAGCGAAGCAGCGACCAGTTCAGTCGCCCAGCGAGCCATCAACTGCATCATAGACAATGCCCTAGAAAACCTCGAAAACACCCTCAACACGCGAGAGCAATCACCGCCAGATGAGATAAATATAGTTTCTTACGAATCTGAACTGCAGATGCCTGAAATAATGAGACTTATTCAAAAAGATTTATCAGAACCCTATTCTATCTATACATATAGATATTTTATACACAACTGGCCTAAGCTATGCTTCTTGGCAAAACATGAAGGAAAATGTATTGGTGCCATTGTATGTAAGTTAGATATGCATCGCAATGTTGTAAAGAGAGGGTACATAGCTATGTTAGCAGTAGATCAAAAGTTCAGAAGCAGAAAGATTGGATCTCGGCTCGCACAAAAAGCTATAAAGGTAATTTTAAATTTAATGTAAACTATTATTCTGTTCATACAATACCAAAACTTTTGATCCATTTTGTTGGACAGCAATGTTGATCAATATAGAAAATGCAACTTCTGAGACACATTCTTAAAGTACTTAATTGCTGCTTCAAATCATCCAAATCATGTATTTATTGTATGGAGGTCATCAGAATAAGGCTTTGAAATCCTATGGTAGAATACCCTTTTTACGCTGATATTCAATTCTCTAAATTGCATTGTATAAAAATTGCATAGTTTATATTCAATAAGCTAAAATGTGTGTTATTTTCCAGGCTATGATTAATGATAATGCAGATGAAGTTGTACTAGAAACAGAAATAACAAATAGACCAGCACTGAAGCTTTATGAAAACCTTGGTTTTGTAAGGGACAAGCGCTTATTTAGATATTATCTGAATGGAGTAGATGCATTGCGATTGAAATTATGGCTAAGGTGAAAATTGTAGCTAAAGGAGAAATTCTCAATGTTGTGTTATATAAATTGACTAAATCTACCTCCAGTTCACTAGGGTTACTCAGTCTGTGACACAATTTACCACCTATGAGGTCTATAAGTCCATGTATAGTTTTGTTTAAATTTTTTTAGTCATGTGATATGTTTTATTGTATCTAATATATGTGTTGGAATTGTTAAAGAAATGTTTTCATCAATTCTATAAGGATATAGTTTTATATACTTACTAAAATACACAACTTTGAAGAATAACACAATTCACTCTTTATTTAGTTAACCCTCCACTTCTTACCAAATATTTGATTGGTTACTTGATAAGTAGATACACAGTATATTTTTTAATTCGTATTTTAATAAATCTGTCATGAAGTATATACAATTGGTTTGATATAACAATATATTTACATATCCTTCTAAAATTATTTGAATACTAGCTGACCTGCCCACAGCCCAGCCCACTTTATTCCCATGTTTTCTCACCATTAAACCTTCCCTAGACTAACTAGGACTACTTTAAAACCAAAAGCACCTTAATCACTCTAGCTGTTTTAGAGTTAGAAAATTATAAAGAAAAGTGGTAATAATTTTTATTCAACTGACTAACTGATGTGCAGGCTATATATTATATTGGGATAAGTAAAATGTCTTCATTCATTTTAATAATTTATTATCAAATATCCATCAATACACTTAAAAAGTAAAGGTAGCTGTGTTAGTTGAGGCGCCGTCATAGATAAATGTGTTATTTACTGGCTTATATTGTTTGGTAACAATCTTTATGGCTTCATGTGCCACACATCCTCCTAAGAAGGCAGAAATACTGTGTAATTCAGCACCTCCGTACCTACACATTTCTTGAATATAGTCATCTTTCCTAACCAACTCTTGAGAATAGGAGATATCACTAAGGAACTTAGTAACGCATGTCTTTAGCTTTGCAATATCACCTTCTGGCTCAAATTCCCCCGGAGCTCTGCAGTGTTCCAATTGAAACATCTCTACAGCTCTGAGCATTACATAGTGAACCATCATTATATCCGGTTCTTCAAGGTTCCTTGCAATGTAGGCTGCTACTGAACTTCCAAGATCATTCTCAGTTGCAATACTGGATCCCTTTATCAGGTTTAAGTCATGTGCATGCCTGCAGAATAGTTTGACATCACTTTCGCTTATGTTATCCACATGCATTTGTGCAACAATTTGTTGCACTTTTCTATAAACTATTTCAGCATCCATAGATGCTTGTGTTCTGTAAATATTTTGGAGTTTTACATAGTGTTCTGTTGATGCAGTCATGTCCGGTAAAACACCTTTGACAGGTAGTTTTCCTTTGCCCTCCACTTCCACAAACCCTCTAAGCGCAGCACACATTATCCAGAATGGTGGACTGTCCTTTGTAAGGTTAGTAGCAGCATTGCTATACAGTAGCTCTTGAATTTTTACAGGCAAAAAAGATGGAACCAAAGATGTGTTCACAGCTCTTATGGCCTCTTCAAAGTTCTCTTCAACAATAGGCACATCATTCTCATCTTTCCTAATAAATCCTTGGATGATTTCTCTGATTTCATTCTTCTCTTTTCTACTCATGGGCCAATTATTTACATGTGTCTCTTGCCATTTTAGAACAGCTTTGTATATTATGACAATCCATGGAATATGTCCATGGTCTTTTAAATCCAGAGCATCTATATCAATAGATTCCAGATAGTTTAATAAAGCTTTATATGGGATATCTAAGCGTAAGTCTGTTTGTTCATTATCAGGATGTGTCTCAATGATAGCATGCTCTTTTATTTGGATTCTAAAGGACCCTAAGAATCCAACTGATCTACAATGAATTAGCGGTACATTAATGTCCCACAAATGTTGAGCAAGTGCTGTAACAGTTTTCTCATTGAGTGCAGTAGTTATGACAAGACTGAATGACTTGAAAAAGTCAGGGTTTTCTTTCAATATTTGATCTGGTGGTTCTTCTACAGCATGGCCTTGGACTGCAGAATTTAGTTCTAATAAGAATTGCAGAGCCTCGGTCCCCCTGTTCAGGCCTTTGCTTGAGCATTCTAAAAAGAAATTGCTCCCTATATCTTCATCCGAAACTATTTTATCGTCAACAATAGTAATAGCTCCAACGCCGGGTAGAACGATTGACTTCAAAATTTCTGTGCCCAATCCTGTAGCATTTATAAGACAAATGTGTCCATTCTCTAAAGTAGCTTGTCCGTGGTCACCCCATAAGCGCAGCTGACGATCATATTGCTTGTTCTTTTCACTTTGTTCAGGAGACTTTGGCGAAGGAGATGCCATGTTGATCTTGGATTCAATTCGTTTTGATTTTATAATGAAAGAAGCTTATTGAAGATATTACACTGTTTTTGTTTTATAAACCAAACGTTCACTGTTGTTTCTAAAATGGCAATAACAACGATAAGCTTAATTCGAGCTGGAAAATATGTAATACAGACACGAAACCATCGGTCCGGAGCCCCGACCGCATATTTCTTCTTCTTGAAAATTGTAAAATTGAGATTGTAAACGTACAAATTGATAGGTTTCCTGTTGTCATTGTCACTAATAGGGAATATCTTCTTCTTCTTAGTTTATGGCTTGCAGAAGGGAATTTTACAGTGATTAGCATAGTCTGCACTGTATGAATGATTGACAAAAAGACGAAACCGACTTGTGTCGTAAAGTTTTCTTTCGTTCGTGCGTTTGACAAAAATATCAAACAAAAGACAAGGACAAACTTTTAGTTTGAGAAATGGTATTTTTGTAAGTCGTAATGTGTTTGGAAATGAATTTGCAAACTCTTTTTCAGGATTTCAATCCTAGGTGAGTTATGTATAAATAAATAAACTGAGTTTGTAATTATCCTCTGTTACCTTTCAGCAAATATATATATTTACTTACCTGTTGTATTTCTCCACAGCAAATTCGTTGTCCACACATGTCTATTAATTTTCACTGCATTATTTGCTTTGAAGCTTGACAATACCATAACATGGTCGTATTGGGCAGTTTTTGCCCCTATATGGGTATGGAAACATCTAGTGGTTTTCGGAGCTTGTGTTGGCACTTACGTTTGGTGGCAGTACCCCCATTTCAGGTAAATTTCACACTTAAAGTCTTTACCACATATATGAGATCAGATTAGAACCTAGAAGAAATATACACATGATTCATTTATTTCTAAATTTGGTAAGTAGGTAATAAAGCTGTTATCTTACAACATGACCTAGATAAAAGCTTGCATAACTATTGACTTGTATCTCATGAATTTGTATCAGACTATATTATTTTGGATCTGATTAAATAAATCTTTAGTAGAAGTAACAAACCAATTGTTACTCTTACACGAAAGTTTTGTAATATACCCCTCGACAACTAGGGAGTAAAGAAGGATTTTATAACAAAGTATAGTTTTTATAAATAATGGTTTGGAAAACATAAAAGAAAATAATTAAGATGGTGCTTGTCCTCAATTGATCAGGAAATGTATAATGAGGAATAATAATTCAGCATAAACTAGCAAATATTTATTTATTTTAAATAATGTCTAAAAGTTAATTAGGAATTAATGAATTAACACTTAATTTTACTTAAAAAACATACAACAGCTTAATACTAGCCACAGCTTAATACTAGCTACTGAAAAATAGTATCATGGGTGGCCTCATCACAGAGAGTGATATCTTCCAGGCAACCATTTTAAGGATAAGCATTGCTTGTCTGGAAATCTGTGGTCTAAGAATCGGCAACTATCTTTATTTCATACCCCTAAGTGATAAGTGTAGTAAAAAGTGTGCAAATCCACGGGCAGGTCAGCTAGTTAGTATAGATAACAGATAATTTGACAGCATTATTGAATTCATTCGCAATTTTCAGACTAGAGGGAGAAGCATATATCCACTACAAAGCAATGCTGATAAGTCTCGCCATTCACCTGATACTTCTAATGTTTGAGCTGCTTGTCTGCAACCAGCTGACGACAGGCAGTCATTTGTGGATACTTGTATTCATTCCATTGATATTCATAAGCATTGTGTCTATTGCAATCTGCATCTGGTCTGTGAAGCATGATCGCAGTTATGAGGTAAATATTTTACTGTTGTATTTATCCATAGCAGATTCCTTATAAACAAAGTATTGTTGAATCCATACAACTCTACTTATATATTATTTGTTTCTCAAAGTAAATTCTAAGAGGAGTGTTTATTTTCAAGAACATTGACAGCATGCAACACTGCCTTAATTATTTTCAATTAAAGTTTAATATTTATAAAAAATGTATTAGCTATTTACTTATTTATTAAGGTTAACCATAGGTACAATTGGTATAGCTTGTTACTAAATGCACAACCAATTATGGGTTAATAAAGCATGTAATCAATTTTAACTTTTTTTTTTAAAGTTTTGATAGTGCACTGTGAACATTACTAACATAACTTTTTTGTTACATATTTTGTGATTTAGAGATTTGTTGCAGTTTAAAACATAAATTAAACATTTTTTTTACTTTAAAACATTATGTAATTAAACTTTTTCAGTTGGAGTTGTTTTGTGCAGTAAACATTCTTCAATTCATATTCCTGGCATTGAAGTTAGATGATTTCATCAATTGGTCTTGGGAGGTGGTGTTTGTACCACTATGGATATTAATGTGTCTAAGTTTAGTCGGTAAGTCAGTTTAAAAAATTAACTAGTACATTCTAAGCAGTTGCTTAAAGTAAAGCCTGATATTGGCAATATTTAAAATGATCGTGAAACTGTATAATTCAGTTTTAAAAGACTAGCTGACCCACCCGTGGCTTCATCTGCTTTAACGGATTAGCCGGATCTATGCAAAGGAGCCGTGTTGGCTAAGTGGGAGCACACTCGACTTTCATTCCGAAGGTCGTGGGTTCAAACCCCGCCGCTCACCTCTGATTTTTCTTCTTGGAAAATTATGTGTGCTTTAAAAACACGTGCTCTAACGGTGAAGGAAAACATCGTGAGGAAACCGGCATGTTCTGAGAATTTTGAAAAGTTTGAAGGACATGTGTCATTCACCAACCCGCACTTGGCCAGCATGGTGAATTAAGGCCTAATCTCTCTCGTCAAGAGAGAAGTCCCTGTGTCCCAGCCCCCAGCAGTGGGAACGTGAATAGGGGTGTTATGGTATGCAAAGGTCCAATTCTCAGTTACTCTACCTAAGTATCAGTATCAGATCAGTACCACCGTTCGATGCTGCGGTGGACATTTAAACGATGTCATATTTAATAAAAAATGGCATAAACATGGCCTTTAAAATAAAATAAAAAAATCTTACATACAGCTTCTTTTATTTAATTTCAACATCGGACCCGCCCTTATTGAAAGACCCTATAAAATGTTGTTATATTCCAGGTGTGCTGTACAGTATAATATTCGCGGGCATCCTGCTGCGCACGCCGGAGGTGAACGCGCAGCAGCGCCGCACCAGCTTCAACTCCGCCATGGCCTACACCTTCACTGTCTGCCCTATACTCGTGTTTCAGGTCAGTTTACATACAGGACTATAGCATGGGTTTATTCAAAAAGGGTATTCTGAAGCATTTAAATTTAAAGGGTTCGGCAGCACGCGGGTAACATCTCTGATGCTACAGGCGTCCATAGGCTGCGGTAACCGCTCTCCACCAAGTGGGCCACATGCTTGTATGCCAACTTGGTAGTAAACACAAAAGGGTTGTAAAATCGATTCATTTTCGCTTGGAATTAAATATTTTTGGTACAATCTGTAAATATTCCGTTCTGTAGTCTGTATTTCAATATTGTTACGGGTGTTCTGGGGTGTTTTTATGTATGTATATTCTTATAAATATTTCACTTTCAACATTTTCGCGAGTTACACTATTCATTTTATAACAACGGGAATTAATCACTTATTTACAAAAGAGTTTAAACACTCTCGACGTTTCGACCAAGACAAGAGCAGTCTTTTTCAGGAAGAGTGAGCGTCACGCCGTGCTCCGTCTACTCTGCTCGCGTGCGCGGTTATCACTATAAGATATATCAGAAATCTAGCACCCACAACACAGACTTCGAGTTTACCACGGGGCTAGATGTTGCTGTTTGATTTAACTTTTTAAACTATCATGGTTTTAATTTTTGAATTTTAATATTAAAAACATGGTTTGTTTCAAGTTCAAATGCTGAATTTTCCAGCAATAATTATTTATTTATTTATTTTGTTCTTGTTTCAGGTGCTATTAACGAATAAGTTAGACGATGACCTACATCTCAAATACATCGTGGTCGTCAGCCCGCTGTTTGTTAGCTACGCGACGCTTATCATCATGTCGTTTAGTTCGAAAGGAGGAAACAAGTGTAAGTACTGTTTGTATTATTTGTATTTTGTACTTTGGTTTTTATAATGAGGAACCAATATAAAATACCGTGCCGTGTTGGCTAAGCGGGAGGGAGCACACACGACACCAAGCACCTCTGGATTTTTCTTCTTGAATAATGTATGTGCGCTTTGTAAACGTGCTCTAACGGTGAAGGCATACATCGTGAGGAAACAAGCATGTTTTGAGAATTTTGAAAAACTTCAGAGTTTTTCAAAATTCTCAAAACATGCTAAGTTTGAACATTGTGTCATTCTAATCTCTCTCGTCAAAGGACTTCTGCTTTGAAGTCCCTGTGCCCCAGTAGTGGGAACGTAAATAGGGGTGATAATTATCATAATTCATCAGAAAACATATTTATGAAAGTGCCTTGTATCTGCGAGATTAGTCTTGGGTAATTATGTTTATATTTGTTGTAAAGTGTTATTAATTATGTTCTGTGGTCTTGGTAAGTTGGTCTAAATGTTCCTTTATCAGCAACAAATTGTATTTCCAGGGTGGTTCGGTATAAGGAAGGATTTCTGCCAATTCCTCCTATCCGTTTTCCCATTACTACAAGAGTATGCGAACATTGCTTACAACAATAACGTAGCTCGCGGTGCGAATATTGTACCAACCGATCCACCAATCAACCAAGAGCCCTACAGAGATGAAGAAACTAAAGTAAAAGACAAGAAATCAAACAAAAATCAAAAGAAGAATGAAGCACTTAAACCGGTCGTACCTATAGTAAGCATAGATATGCCAGATTGAAGTTTATTCTTTAAATATTAAGAGCTAAAGTGTGTTCATGGGATTAAGAGGGCAATAATGTTGTTAAGTTTGTTTTTAAGTAGACTAATTTGTTATGCTATGCTAAGGAAAATCCGTTGAGAATTTAGTTGAATATTCTTATGTTTTTTATATTAGTCAAATTGAAGGGTAGTCTTAGCCTTTTGTTAAGATGCTTTAATGCAGTATTGAACTGTTTTTATTTTGTATATTTGAGTTAAAATTGCCTATTTTAAAGAGGGGATGAGTCAAATTATTGTACGGTAGTAAAGCCTTTAATTAAGATTTGCTTGAACCGTTCTTGAACTTTTTCTTATGTTATTTATTTGAATTGCCTATTTTAAAATTGCCTATTTTTTATAGCGAAAATATATATGTTAATAGTAATGGTAGTGTCTTAGGAATTGTAGTGCCTGTAGGTAAAATTTGCCTTTAATACAGTATTGATGACAGTAACGACGTATTTTGTGAATGTAACGAATCGAAGTTATTTAACTATCTTCCGTAGATATATTAATATTCGACGTTTATTTTAAGTAACACAAAGGATCTGTTTGATAGACATAGAATTAATTATAAACTGAAAATTACTTTAATGAATATCTTGTGCCTATCTAACTTTTCTGTACACTCTTTACGCATAACTGAGCAATAAAATGCGGATTTAATAATATATAGGTATTTACTAATGTTATCGTAGTAAACCTTCAAAAATATAGCAAATGGCGGATACTCTCATGCTATCTCGCTCACACAAGAAAAGTAGAACATAATATGCTATCCTGCTTATATCTGCAAATAATATCTGGACTAATATTATAAAGGTAAAGTTTGTGAGATTGGGGGTAATATTTTGATGTATAGGACCGGTTCGGAAAATCTTACCCTCAATAGAAAAAACATAATTTGTTATGTATTGTCATTGATTTATAATAAATTATACCGCAGGCGATGCCGCATGTCTACAGGCTAGTTAGTATGAAATAATCATGGAATGAAGCATGAGAATGTATGGCATATTCAATAACATTATTAATGTATTGGGGTTTAATTCAATACCTATCTATTAGACACCTTTGTAAGACTAAACTATATGTACCTACTTCTTATAGGCAGACTTCTTATAGATTTCATGTATTATAGTCTGATTGAAAAATTTAGGTTTCAAATAATTAATGCTTAAATGTTAAATTCTACTGTATTCCTTTAAATTTTTACTTTTTTTATGTTTACTACAGGGCTGAGTATCTAAAATTATTTAAACTGTGATATTTTCTTCCTTTGGTGTGGCATTGTTAATTTATTAATATATTAGTTGATGTTGTTCGTAATAAAACTTACTAACTGGTAAAAACGTGTATTTTACTTTTTTTCATCTCATCCGTAAAAATATCAATGTAATGTAAAGCGGTCTACACACCAAAGCCGGCGGCCCGGCGGCTTAGTGCCGGCGGGTTAACCCGGCGGCTTCAGAATGTCCAAGCCGAACGACTTTGCCGGCGGCAATGCCGGCGGCACGACAGCCGCGGCTTGTGGTGTTCTAGTAATACGTCACTACTCTATGAAAGCCGGCGGGCATCTGACTGAGGGATGCCGCCGGCATCGGCATGCAGCCCCGCCGGCTTGCCCGCGCGGGCGCAAGCCGGCGGCATGATTGTATACATATTGCCGGCAAAGTCGTTCGGCTTGGACATTCTGAAGCCGCCGGGTTAACCCGCCGGCACTAAGCCGCCGGGCTGTGCCGCCGGGCCGCCGGCTTTGGTGTGTAGACCGCTTAATGGAAATTTAAAATGTACCTACGACGCAGCAAGCATTTACCAAGTGGTTAATTTATTACGTTTTGGTAGGTACTTGCATTGTTTTACTATTTACCGTGTGGTGCTGACCTAAGAGTAGTACCACCCCATCTCTTGCCGTAGGCGTCGTCAAATTATCTAGGTATTGGGGAAAGCGTTGTAACTATGATTGATATTTCTTTCGTTCATCTAGAATCTAGTTAATAGATTTTGATACAAGGTAAACTTTTATATTGCGGTACTTATGCGAGGTCAAAGTTTATTAGCAAAATTCCCTTGACCCGCCGAGCACGAATGAGTTTTCAGGGTAGTTTAATGCCGGTGTTTTATCATTTGAAAATGTTCTTTTAAGAACTAACTGTAATAATTTTGTACGTGACTAATGGTGGTGGATCACGGAATAGATTAGGTACCTACTCCTACTTACAGTGGTTTTAATAAAACATTAAGAAACTTTGAGTTAATTTAAAAATGCAACACCTTGTTATACTAAACCGTTTAAAAAAATGTTGAAAGAACCAGAATATTAATTTAACACCATATACCCAATGGTTAGGTAAGTTCGGAAACTGTGTACCTACCTACCTAGCTCTCTCCGTGCATACCTACCTATCCAAAATATTTGAGAGTTAAGTATAGGTTTTGTTGATTTTTATGAAGAGAGGTATGCTTACCTTTACCTCAATCGGATAATTAAAAATTATATTTTATTAATTATTGCTGAACAATTCACACAGCTTGGCCCCGTTAAGCTTGAAGCTTATGCAACGGGTTCTAAGATATCGGATACATTTATTAACTTGATTTTATAGCATTCAAATTGACATATCAAATTGATTACTAACCAAAACTCCGCAAACTATAATCGCGGCCCATAAAATCAAGGTTAGGGTTACAAAGCAGTAAAAAGTTTAACGATAGCAATTGTAACTTGTTCTACACCCCCTTAGACGCTTGTGAAGGCTGGTACGGTCGTCTCCATCGATTTTAGACAAACAATAATCCCCAAATGCAGGCAGTCACTATCATGAATCGGGGTAGGTAACATCTTTAGTCTTAGCCACAATCGTAGCTTTTACATGATTTAGTAAACGATGTCAAGCTGTAGCGAGTTTAATTTTCTACCGAGAGAATCACTTCACCTTTTATAGGATTTTCAAGCTTGATTGATGATTGCAATATTTAAAATCTATTAGCTACGTTTATATTTTATAATGATTTCGAGTGTGATTGGCAAGAAATGGATTAGTGAGGAAACAGAAGATGAAGAGGAGCTATTCAGCCATTGTAGAGAGATGGTCATGGTCTGTTATGGGGTTACCAACGTGGTATTAGATGCAGATAATAAGTGGAAAGGGGCAGGAGGGAAGAATAATACACATTCTTTGTCAAATCGGAAATATATCATGGAGTTGGTGAATATACAGGTGAGTTTTCATATTTGTTAATTATACCTACTCAGCTAATATTATGTTGCTAAAGCCAAATTTTTAGCTTTCCACAAATGTTAGTACCGTACCCCACTTTCGCTGTTTTCGTATTGACATATTATTGTGTTATTTTGACGGTGTTATTTATTATTAGGTAACACCATTTTCGCTCCACACATATTTTCATCAAAATTTCAAAGCTTCTCGTGTTTCATTTAAATTGTAATTTCCCCTAACAATCAAATAATGTCTTAATGAAGTACTTACACGTACTTAGTAGTAGGTACCTATGTGAAATGTATAATATTTTTTGTAATAAGTACTCATTATTATTGAAATTAGCATTCCAATTTGTCTAATATTCGATGTTGATTTCTTTTCAGGTATTAGATCAAATAATAGAATACTTAGCGAAAGTAGTGAAGTCCTTCTACAAATTGAATCCAAAGCTGGCAAGATTGAAGAAGGACAATGGTCTGCTCAGAAGCAACCAGGAGCAAATGTTTGATAAGCTGTGCAGCAGCAGGTTTACGATGCTGCAGGCGATTAGCGGCCTTATTGCCACAATACTTAACACGTGCCTTCATAGAGAAGATTCTAGGAAGATGATTGAATCTTGTTTAAGGTAACTTTCTGCGTTAACACATTCAATACCCAGTCTCTGCGGTGCAGTTTGTAGAAATCCCCCGACACGCCACGCGCCACGGGGTGAAAACACGAACGTGCGTCATGGGCGCTGATAGTGTTAAGGTTATTTTAGCTTTCTGCCCTTCGTGTTTTTACTTTGCCCGTGTTCAAATTGAGAATTTTAAATAAATTTTTATTTTTCAGTTTGGTGAACATTTACAATCACCTTATGGGTTTGAGTTACAAGAAGTACGTAGCTAAGTTTAATATAGGAAGCAACACATACCCAAGTACAGTCAGCGAGACGAAGACTATAACTTTGACCAAAATTGTACAGGTAAATTACTTATAATTAATATGCTACCTACTATGTTACGCTTACTTTTATTTCGCAAATGTATGTATCTACTTGAACCTGGTATACTCGTATCTAATATGTTTACATTTATCGAGGAAAGTTATATAGGAACATAAACTATATAACTATGTACCTAGATAATGCGAAAAACGCAAGCGAAGCTGCCGGCGGGCTAATTATAACTATTATTAAAACGTATAAAAACATGAGAACAGTACAAGGTCTTGCAAATATCTATCTAAGTTATTGGGCATGCATAAAAGTAAATACATAGATACAATATGTGTTTTACAATAATGAGAAACAAAATTTATATTTACCATCCAAATAGAAATAACGTTATTTTACAAACATGTATAAAAGGCGCGACTTTTAATCTAAATAGGACATCAGAAAGAGGAGTGAAACTCATAAATCCTTTGTCGAGTCACATCAGAATTCTATTGCGTATGGAGACAGGTCACGATATTTTGTTTGTGGCCATATATTTTATAGCTAGTTATGGAATGAGAGTTGAATGTACTGTTGACTGTACTTCTGTTATGTTTATGTTTTCACCGATTCTTATCGTACATTTTTTATTAATTTTACAAAATATTATTATCATATAAGTAAAATTAAGAAGTATATACTTTAATGTTTGTATACTTTGTATGTTCTCGTAGGTACAAAAATCAAATCATTGTATCTGTTATGGCAATAAATATTTGTTGTAATACGCGTTCAAAAACCTCGCACGCGATCCTCCATACTCTTTATGTGATGTTTAACGACAATAATAGCTAAATTCATAAGCACGCAGCACATTTTTTATGGAAATTAGGATCTTATCGACAAAAACATGATTTATTATATCAAAACATGCCATAAAGAATAAGGTAGGTAGGTACTAGCTAATCTATAGTTGTTATGTTGGCCTCTTTTTGTAGATGTGAGTTTGTAGTTCATATCATCATTTCAGCCATCAGACGTCCACTAATGGACATAGCCCTCCCTTAATGATTACCAGGTATTACGGTCGGATTATTATTATTTTTTTATCTATTTTGTTGGTGGACGTCTTACGCTGCGGAGGTCGCTAACTTTTCGGCCCCATCGGCCATTCGTTCTCCTAGCTGTATCGCTATAGTTTGTAGTTACTGGGTTTTTTTGAAATAATTTTATTCAAAATAATTAATAATTCTAGTTTCCTTTACAGAGCTTAGCCAAAAGTCGCGTAGAGATAAACTGCCAGCGACTAATAAACTGCCTCGTGACTGTATATTCTCCAGAAGATAACTCCGATGCGGAATCCGGCTCTAGTGGTGAAGATCTTGAGATTTATCAGTAAGTTTCATTTATAAATAAACTATCTACCCTTGTCGGAGATAATAATTGTAATCATTAACGGCCTGATAAAGTCTAATGTTCCAAAATCATTTAAAAGTCTCCCTATCATTTAGTTTTTCGATTTGGAGTAGATATTAAATAATTAAAGGTTGCCTAGAAGAGATCGCTCCGGCGAGAAGGCCGCCCATTGTACTGTAGTTTTAGTTTAATGTAACTTATAACTAATTATAACTATTATTAGCACATTGTAACTTATATTACATTTTGGTGTACAATTAAGCGTTTTTGATTGATTGATCAATTAAATCGTTTTGCTGGTCAATGAAATGAAAGACTAATTATATTACTGAAACTGCTATTATTAATTAATGTTTCCAGCACACTCACCAAACACATAACACCACCCGCGTCTTCGACCCTGCGAGAGATGTCGGTCGAGAAACGCCGAGAGGTGTTCATAGACAACAAGAAGAAGAAGATGAAACACGCCAAAAGCCTCGTAGTCGCTAAGAACGAGAATAACAAGATTCTGACTGAGATTATGAGTGGACAGAACTCTGATGCCGATGTGCCTTATACTTCGCTACTGGCTAGCGAGTGTGTGTTGGAGAATATTATGAACAATGATGGTAAGATTGAATATAAATTAAGTAAATTATTAAAAACTTAATAAACTAAGTATAACATTATAAACGTAGTTTTTAGGACATTAGGGTATATAATTAACTACTTATTCGCCCGCGGCTTTGTCCTAGACTTTTACGAAAACAATTTAAGTCTTGAAAGTTATAAGTAGGTAGGTACCTATATCTGTACAGACAGTTCTTAAAAATATTGTACCTATTTGCAGAGAATGTAAACGGAATTTTACAAAGTGAAGAGATTTACATTGAAATTTTGCTCGACACCGTTTCAACCATGTCGCCTACGCTTTTGGGACCCAACGGCATAAAGAAATTAAAATCTGGTAAGTACCGCATCTTATTAAGTAAGTACCTATATCAGAAATCTAGCACCCGTGACACAAGCTTAGAGCTTACCACGGGGCTAGATATTGCCATGTGAATTTTCCAGCAATATTTATTTATAATTTAACCTTCCAGTTAGTTTTCTAATATTATGATTCCCTATTTACTAGGTCGGATACAAACCAGTAAGAAATCAGCGCACAAGGTGACTGAATATTACCAGAACATTCTTTGGGGCGATGTCGGCAGCTGTTTAGAACATATTGTGCTTTGGTGGTCTTCTTACCCTCTCGCTACCAGGTACATTTCACTATTAGATAAGGTCAACCGGGGCAAATGCGTGGTATTTCTCGATCACTTCAAGTTAGAGCCACATTGTGATCAAATGTATGGCATTATCCACTTTTTGAAACTGTAGTCCAATATTATGGCTTTTTCTGCACAAAGTTCAATCAGCCATATCTTCCCTGGAGCTTTACAGATGTTTCAAATTGACTTTTTATTTTAAATGGGAATTTTAGATGCATTTGCCCCGCTTTGGGAAAATGCGTCTTTATTGAATAAAAACTTTATTAGTAAGTTTTTCGTGATAATAACTAGATATAACTTTTTGGTTCAAATTTCTTTGCAATAGCATGATAGTTAAACAAGTCAAAAATAATAATTGACGAATTTAGAGACAATTTAGTAAATAATGGGGAAATGCGTCTATATTTTGATAGACGCATTAGCCCCCTGTTAAATCCAGATGTTGTCAACATTTTATTTGGGTACGGACAAACTATCAAAACTCAACAAAAGTCTAAAAATAACAAATCTAAGTAATACGATGGGACGATAGTAGACAAATTTCTACGCGTGAGATTTTGATAGGACCGTAGAACAATACAGATTATAACAAAACACAAATTTGAAGGCTACACCGCATCTTTTTAAAATTAAAGTTAAGTATATTCTGACTTTTGTATATTTTCAAATAATAATTTGACAAAAACGATATAAAAACTTCCATGAGACTAGATTTTATTTACATTTAATTTTCATATTTAAATTTGCCGACATAAAAAGGTTGACGATATATGTTTTGGGGGTAAATGCATCCCACAGTCGCAATTGCCCCATAACAGCAGACGCATTTACCCCAATAAATTAATCCAAACCTTATAAATGGAAACATTATTTTTTCTTTAAATAAAGCTTTTTCACTAAAAATAACTGTCTGTGTAGGTAGCCCATAGTTTATTCCTTACAATGATTATTGAATAAAATCAGTTAATAGAAGAAAACTAATGACTAACATGGATTTAGTAACTCGCCTCACGCAGTCAAAATATGTTCAAAAAAGTGCAATTTTCAAAATGGCCAATTACTCGAATATCTGAACTGCCACGCCATCCGCACGAACTGCATGTTCTGTATTTAGTTCAAACAAATGCAACTAGATGACAGAAGTCAACGTATGTTGAATAGTTCTCGAATAAATTCAAAAAAACGCATTTGCCCCATAGACGCATTTAGACTGGTTGACCTTACATTTTACTTTAAATAATGTTACTTTTTAAACTATCATGGGTTTTAACAATATTAGAACACGAAACGGGTAACATACCATGTTTCAAATGTTTTTGATTTTCCCGATATTTCGGCACTGTTACAAGCGCCATCTTCACGGAGAGACTTCTGTCTCTAAAAACCATGAAAATTTAAAAAGTTATAGTACCTAGTAGGTACTATTGGTAGGTACTACCTACCTACCTACTGTGTTACTGTGTGTTACTCATGTTAATTCTTGATTGTAACAACTTATTTCAGGTCACCGAACACTAGTCAAAAGTTACGTGAATGGTTATTCCAGACGTTTAATGTGAACAGTGAGTATCAAGCAATACAAACTACAATAAACAATATTTAATAAAACAAATTATTAACTTAAGTTCAGTATTCATTTATTTGCACACACACATACATTTCAATTTAAATAAACATAACATTTATGCACTGCACCTCTTTAACTATGTATAGGGCAAATCTTAAAAATATAAACTTTAAGCTAGGTTAAACTAAAGCTAAACACATTTAAGAGCCCGGTCTACTGAATCATGGTGTGTAGTACCTACACTACCTACATAAAGTAGATATTTTTATTTTATAGATACCCCAGAACTGATTCTATCTGCGCTTCGAGTTTTGGCTGATGCTCTGGGGTGTCATGTCACTTCTACATCCTGGGATAAACATTTCGGGTAAGCTCTATACATATCATTAAATACGTATTATAAGAAGAAAATAAAAAGATACAAATTGGTCATATGCTACAAGAGCAACTACAGTTGGCAATGGTTTTCTAAAATTTCCTTTATTCCTTCAAAAAAATAAAACAGTAAATCGTAATTTTAGATTAGAAATGCTCCTGTTTTAGAAGATATTCTTTATTTTTTACAGGGCTACTTTAACAACGAATTTGAAACCAACATCGTTAAAAATACATCCAGACTTGTCTGTTTACATCAGCGAGGTAAATATTACGAGAATGCAAAACTTTTACTTTAAACATTTACAACTTGGTTCACAAACTATCTTTAGGCGAAAGAATTTTAATGGTCTTTTTTCATATTTTACGGCAAATCGGTTGAACTGATATAACTAAAATTCGCTATGAATATAGTAATTTAATAACATTATGATTCATCATCTTTCATCATTTCAAACATCGGATGTCCACTGCTGGACATAGGCCTTCCTAAATGATTACTCATATTATGGTCGGATGCAGCTTGCATCCACTGGCAGCTTTGACCAGATCATCTATACATTTTGTAGGTGGACGTCCGACGCTGCGTTACGAATCCCTTTATTTCTGATTCTAGTAGAGAAAACAAAGCCCTCTCCATAGCAACTCTAACTCTATTCATGTGACATTGTATTATGTTGTTATTTCAGTGCACAGTATCCGGAGCTAACTTCGCGCTGATGCTGCAAGAGCTGGTGACGTTGAACAACCAGTGCGAAGTCACCTGGGACTACATTCTGGGCGCTCCGTTGGACGATTTGCCTATCGTTGAACAGATTCCTATACTGCATAGACTGGGTGAGATTCTACATTCATATTCATACATTCTATTAACCTTTTTTTTAATAACTACTATGTAGGTACCACTACGTTTCATTATCATAATCACATTATAAAGGTTGTGGTTTTAAACCCCGCCGCGCACCTCTAGATTTTTCTTGAAAAATTAAAGTGTGCTTTGTAAGCACGCCAGCTCTAACGGCAAAGGAAAACATCGATAGGAAACCGGCATTTTCTGAGAATTTGAAAAGTTTGAAGGATATGTGACTTCGCCAACCCACACTTGGCTAGCGTGGTGAATTAAGGCCATCTCTCTCGTCAAGAGAGAAGTCCCTGTGTCTCAGCAATGGGAACGTAATATAGGGGTGACGACGATGTCGATTCTGGTTTATAAGTGTTTGGAATCAATCTGTATGTCATTCAACAAATAAATAAAATATAAATTGGTGTCAAACTGGAGGTGAACGGATAGCCGATGGGGCCGAAAAGTTCTAGAGTGGAGACCACAGATCGGAAAACGCATCGTCGGACGCCCACCTACCAGGGGGACGGATGAGTTGGTGAAGTTAGCTGGTTCACGGTGGATGCAAGTCGCATCCGACCGAAACGACTGGAATTCATTAAGGGAGGCCTATGTACAGCAGTGGACGTCCGACGGCTGATATGATGATGATGAAACTGTTGTCACAGACCACTCGATCCACACATACCGTCTGTGGTGCCTGGCTGAGACGCGACGCCTCGCCAACCTGTGGGAGATGGACGACTACTGCCGCATCGCTCACAACGACATGCAAGCCTGTATGGAACAGCTGCTGAATCTGAGGTTCGCTGACCATACCGCTACTATTGAGACTGGTGAGTTATATTATTAATTTATTATTATATACTAGCGGTGCCCGCGACTCCTTAATTAAAGTTATAAAATAATAATAATAAAAATCTTTATTTATAACATTTTTACATGAATGATCAAATGGTACTTTTAGAAACAATTATACTACCGAAGTACCGAAGCTTTACAAACTGTGTGGTAGTGTCAACGCCCAACTCCTTGGTTACTAGATAATAAAGAATTACACTATAATAAAGAGTTATTAAGTTACATTCTTACCTATCATGTCAAATTCATGTAATTCATTTTCATTGATGATTCATAACTGACGATTACTTTTTTTTAGGTAAAATTGGTGTTCATGAAAATGTTTGCGCAAAAATGAGAGAGAAGTTAGTGTCTGAAGTGAAAGTCAATATACAAAAGTTAAAAGTAAGTTACCACCTACCACGGGGCTAGATGTTGCTCTGAATTGTCCAGCAATATTTATTTTAACACCATAGCATAGGCTAATATAAAATATTTTTTTTTATCTTTTATTTTAAGGGTTTGTTTAAGATCGAACATGTCACCCTGTTGGTACACAGAATACAAATATTACAAATTAGATATGTATTATCAAAAAAACTAAACTAATTATTGCGTATTTTGGCAAACTCTTTGTAGAGACTGCACAGTCTCCAGAAACTCTTACAGCCTCCCATTTGCCAAAAGGTAGGGTTATTTACAAATAATAGATAGATAGAATTTCTTTATTGCACACCATTAATAACATAACATAACAGTGGAAAATACAATGAGATATAATGGGACAATTGGCGGCCTTATCGCTAAAAGCGAAATCTCTTCCAGGCAACCTTTGGATGGATAGGAACTATTAAAATTAAATAATGTGTTGCGAAGGCTATTATTCCGACCACATTCCATAAGAATGTGATAAACGTCTTCAATTTGATTACATGTTATAAAATGTTATATAATTATGTTGTTTGTAGGAAGCGACAGAGGAGATAACGTCAGTCCTGTCCCGCGTGTGCGCTACGACCAGCCTGGCGCACCTCACTATGATATTCCCGAGCAACGCGGCCTGGAGGCGTCTTGTCACACCGGACCCCGCGCATTCCACTTACGTGCACGACTTTCTAGGTAACACTACTTAATAATGTATCAGTACTTACTAATATTATAAAGCTACAAACAGTTCGCTTGATTGGTCAACTAACCTAACCTAACAAGATGAGCGAGTTCTAACAAACAAACAATTGGTTGTTTGTTTGTTTGAACGCGCTAATCTCAGAAATTATTTCAGAGTTGGATAGTTTATTTATTGGAAGGTATATGCTAATCGGCTGAGTATCAGTTGTCCGATGATTTAGTCCGATGATCGGACTGATTAAACTTTTTAGTACCTATCAGTAGTCCGATGATTTGTATTGATCAGAATCATCGGACTACTGATACTAAAAAGTATCAACAGTCCGATCATCGGAAGATTAAATCCTTACGTTTATCCTGGACTTTTATTGAACAAAAATTGCATTTTAAGATGCTGTTTATCTTTAATATATTTCCAGATAAAATGTTACTGCCCGTCATCAAAGCGACGAATGATGTGATAACATTGAATATGATTCTGAAAATTATTTGCGAATCCTGGCTCCATCACATCTACGTGTCTAAAGTCAAATTTAGGTAAGTATGTGCACTTGTTTTACATGTAACACATTCACATTATGTATGTACTTAAAAATAAATAAATAAATACTACTGGACAATCCACAATATCTAGCCCCGTGGTAACCTCGAAACTAGCTTATTCTCTTCTTAAAGTTACGGTAGATAAACCGAACGATAAGTACTGACTTCATTATAATGATTATTATTTGACATAAGTGATTTAATTATTTGTTGTATTTGTTTGTTAATTTGTAATTTTGTTATAAACCTAACAATACATTGTATCATACTTTTATAGTATTATGTTTTTATATTAATATAATGTATAGATAATTCATTGTATTTAAAATGTTTGACATGTAATAATTATTACCAATAAATACTATTATGACTATTATTATTATTATGACAAGTATTAATTTAATTGTAACTAGCATTCGTTTGCAAAGTAAAATGGCAAGATTAATAAAGTTTATATTTGAATGATTTCAGCAAAGAAGCAGCAATGCAGTTGTTAGCTGATTTCAACGAAGTCAGGAATTGGTTGAACGAATGCAAGCCGCTCTCTACCGCGGGCAGAAAGCAGATGCTACAGAATGAAGTATTGAGGTAAAAATAAGCTTTTTATGTTTACCCCTCGTTTTATGTAGGTTATTGTTAATTGAGTTAACATTTCCCCAATTAATAAAATTTCCATGTGGCCGACCTTAGAATATAACCAATGTTAATTAACTGCTTACAAGTTAGCTAGATACAACTAGTATAGTATTATTAGTATCACAAACATTTTTATTTATGGAAGGTCAATAATAAAGACGCTATACAATATGGGTAAAGTAACAGTTTGTAATAACTAAGTTTAACGTTAACATTGTAATAATAATAATAGTCATAATATTTTTTTATTGATAATAGGTATTATAGGTCAATTTGTACATTATTACATTTTAGATGAGCATGTCAAGTACTTATTTATAATTTTACATTCTTGAAGACATAACAGTAATAATAATTCAATAAAATAATGTCAATCATATACAATGTAAAAATTTAACTATATGCTCAAAATAACTGTTCCTTAAGTCCCTTCTTAAGGTCTAACGTATCGTCAAGAGAGAAGTCCCTGTGTCCCAGCAATGGTAACATGTATAGGGGTGTTAATGATGTATGTCACGTTGTATCCCAGGCGCTGTGAAGGCGTGGGTCGGCTGCTGCTGCACGCGCCCGGAGACCTCATCAGCATGCACGACTCCACCACGCAGGCCGCGCACCACGTACGGAAGGACGGTATGTAACTACTATAAATACATATATGACTTATGTATACCAACCAGGTGCAGTAGTAATAATAATGTGTTTAGGTCTACCAGTCTAGATGCGGAGTCTGAATGCGGGGAAAATGCGTCTTTTTGATTTTATTTCGAGAACTGTTCAACATACGTTGACTTCTGTCATTTAGTTCAAACAAATGTAACTAGATGACAGAAGTCAACGTATGTTGAACAGTTCTCGAAACAAATTAAAAAAGACGCATTTTCCCCATAGACGCATTTAGACTGGTTGACCTTATTGATACTCCCTACGTATAAAGGCTCGAGCAGACCGGATGTGTATGCGTGCGACGTAACAACGTCGTAGTCACGCGCGTAGTTACGGCGTAACCCAATGTCACACCGGGTTACGCATACGTCTACGCTTACGCAATCGAGCTGAGAACGCAACGCATGCCCCGTGCCCGGCTCCAGCAGCCATTTTACTGTTTTTGACGGTGTTGTGCACGATGTCTCACAAAAGATTGGATATATGGACCTAATAGTTCATCTGACGAGGAAGAAGCAATATTACTACTATTGTGCCAGATTACTTCTGCGTGTGCGAAAAGAAAACGGGTCCATGATATAAATGAACGGAATGTTTATACAATGATTGGATTGTTTATTGATTCGTATTATAAAATGTAGGTAAATCATGTAGGTATTGTAGAAACAGACTGATGTATCTTAGGCTTTAGGCATTTAGAACTTGTGTTCAAGAGTTGTTTAGAATATTATATATATTTCAGAAAACGATGCTCCAGAGCAGCTGATGCCGGCAGAGATGTATGTGCCCAACCAGAAACAATGGCTGACCTTGCGCGCTAAGAAAATGAAAGGCCCCCTTGCGTTCACAATGTGCTGTATTGTACTGACGTGATAATAAATATAAGTATTTCATTAAAATTACTTTTTGTGAATGTCCCTATACTTATGGAATAGTTTATTAATAAAGTCTAGGGATATTATTCTTTGTAACCTACTTTTGGGTTCTATCTATTGCGATCTTGATTTCCACAGTTTAAGGGAAAATATATTTTAGTTAAATATAGGTTCATTTCATACTGAAAAATAAGATGTACTTACACATTGATAACTTAAAAAACATATGTGTGTTAAAGTAAAGAAACAGGAAGAATTCAATGGGCACAAATACCTATAATTAAAAAATCTTCTCGCATCTCAATTTATGCATATAAAATGCATATCAAATTGTAACTTTATACTGGTCTCTTGTTTTAAAACTCGCGCAATCAAAGCCTGTGGCAAAAAGTTCTAATAAATTAAAAAAAAAACATGAATTTACTATTTAGAATTAACCAAGAGTCCACAATCGATGACATAGTTTGAGCCAGTAATGCTCATATTCTTTTCATTGGCGAGAAAGCCGATCACTTCTGCTATTTCCTCCGGCTTGGTTACAGAGTTTAGTGATGTCCTAGTCTTCAATTGTTCTGCGCTAATCGCTTCATGCCCTTTAAATATCTCTGTATAAACAGGCCCAGGGGCTACAGAATTAACTCTAACACCAAACGGAGCAAATTCCAAGGCGCAACATTCAGTAAACGAACGTATTGCCGCCTTCGATACGCTGTAAATCGCGTACTTAGGTAAACCGCGAATTCCGGCTATGCTCGAAATATTAACTATGCTACCCTTCGACTTGATGAGGTAGCAAGCGGCCAAATTGGTCATTACAACGACAGATCTAAAGTTGCAAGTCATCACTTCGTCGTGTACGCAGACCAGATTGGGTTCCATAACCGACTGCCCTTTGCCGAGTAAGCCAGCATTGTTTACTAAAATATCTATTTTCCCAAACTTTTTCACCGCTGATTCGACGATACACTTCATGTCGGAGTATTTGACTAGATCTCCAGGAACGGCGAAATGCTTCGCGCTGATCGCTTGGCATTGTTTGGTGACTGCTTGCAGCTTGTCCACCTGTCTGTCTGTCAGGACAACGTTAGCTCCATTTTTGGCGAAGTATAGTGCTGCTGCTTTGCCGATGCCGCAACTGGCTCCCGTTACCAACGCCACTTTGTTGCAAAACATTTCTTGTCGGTCTGTGTAGAGAATACACGATGTTAATATGTGATTTCCTTCAAGTGTGTTAAACCTTTAAGGATATCATATGTGTTTAACCTTTTAATTTAGCCTAAAACGCTGCAAGGATAATAATTTAAAGTACTTATGGTGTAACCTGCCTGCTCTGTAAGAATAATAGGTACCTAAGTAATTTAAGGTTTTTAAGGTCTCGAAAATCACCGACCTTAACCAACATTGTCTAATAACTTAAGGTAAGTAATTAAAATTGTAAGGCTCTTAAACATTAAAAGTGACTAATCATAATAAAAATTAAAAATAATACCATAAGTTCCTACATAATATTCTTAAATCAGGGTCAATCACTTGAAGGAAACTTAAGCAAAACTGACTTTTATCAAAGTCAAAAATATCAAATAGATTTTCACACTAATTTTCTGTTCACTCATTCATAACCATAAAGGTGCTAATTTTTTTACTTTACCTTTGTAGTATAGGTACCTATCCACAGAAAAACAACTTGCTTTTTCTATTCCGGGCAATGATTTGATTCCGGGTGTATCTATCTATAAAAAATCGTATTTAAAAATCAATCCACGTTTCTTTGTAATTTATAATAGGTAGGTAAACAGTAAAAAGCCATTAAAAACTTCACGCACTTATTTAATTACTCAGACTCATTATTTGACCCACTACTTCTTAATCAAGCACCCACAGTCAATAACATAGTTAGACCCCGTGATACTTTTCGCTTTATCGCTCGCAACGAAGGCGACAACATCCGCAATCTCCTCGGGCGCGCTCAGTCTATTCTGTGCCGTTCTAGACCTTAGTATCTCAGCGGTAAGGTGCTCTTGTCCTGCGAATATCTCTGTCTGTGTTGGTCCAGGGCTTACAGTGTTCACGCGAACTCCGACTTCAGCCAATTCCAAGGCTGAAACGCAACTGAATTGAATTACTGCAGCCTTAGACGCACCGTACAGCGCATAGCAAGGTGACCCCCTGATACCGGCGATACTGGACACATTCACAATATTCCCTTTCGTCTTAGCTAGATGCGGAGCTGCTAAGTTAGTAAGGAGAACAAGAGATCTGAAATTGGTGTTTAAAACTTCGTCGTAAACAGACATAAGATTTGGTTCAATAACTTTTTGCCCATTGCCGAGCACACCTGCGTTATTTATAAGAACGTCGATTTTGCCGAACTCTTTGATTGTGTTTTCTATGATTTTCTTCGCTTCTGCATCGTTGCTGATGTCCGCTTTGACGGTTAAATGTTTTTTGCCGGATTGAGCACATTTTTTGGCGACTTCCTCTAGTTTCTCGACTCTTCTGCCGACGATGACTACGTTAGCTCCTTCTTTAGCGAATAGCTCTGATATAGCGGCTCCAATCCCGGCGCTGCCTCCGGTCACAATCACAACTTTGTTTGCAAAACTCATTGTATACTGAATCAATCCATAGTCAAAGTCAAATGAGAGTGAACTGTGTAGGATGGGAGTTTATAATAGCTCTTATCGGTACGGCCGGCGATAGTTATAACTGAGATTATTGCGTAACACAAACAGAGTGTTTGCATTACGTAACTATGTACATAATATTTGTTGAATTGTTTATAGGTGTAGGTATAGGTATCTACTGTTATCCGCTTGAGAGGTAGAAGATAAATAGCAGGTTATTATTGGGATGATTGAGATTTTATCTTAGTAAGGATGTTTTTGGGACACCTCTTTCCATCAAAACTATATTTTTAAAACAATATAAACAAATATTGAATACGATAATTTATCATTGTCTCATTATATCACGACTACCAATAATTGTGACATTATTTCTGAATCTGATTGGGATCATTTTCAGAACCTTATTTAGGTACCCTAGTAACTACTTACTCGTGTAGGCATAAAAAAGCCAGACTTTTTATCATTTTTTATTATTTTTATTACATTATACTATCTACCAACAGATGACATAACAAACAATTTTGTATTAATAATAATCCTTAATTAGATAGGTATAGATGATCTAATCTTAAAATGAACTCCCCTCCACAAAACCGTGATAATTTCAACGTGTGAGAGGAAATACGTATTGCATCAGTATACTTGTGTGCGTGCTACAACTTTACTGTAAACATGGACTCATCCGCGCACTGCGTTGTCAATAAGTTGTGCGACCAATCCCGTGTAGGCATTTGTATGGCGGGGAGCGCGCTCTTTGTTTGAGTGACACGTCCGTTCAGTCGCGCGTTCGGCTCATTAATGCCGAAGTTGGCCGACAGATCCAGCCTTTCTCTCATAGTGACACCGTGAAGGCTAGACATTTGGCGTTCGTCGACATCGTTAGTAAAAAAGTACAAAATGTATGGATTTGACATAAACCTATTATCATTATGGTCTAAGCGATTGCCACATGTCTATGGGGCCCGTTTGTTTATACGTCATTGAACATCCAATGACAAAGATCAATTTATGTGTGTTGTATCTATACACCTTTTTGCATGAACGTGTAACCGCGGTGGAGGGGCGTTCAGTTTAAAAATGGTTTTACTATACCTACCTATACATACATACATTTTAAATAAATTAACTTTAATCTTCGCTGACTATCGTTTAATAAGACATCCACAATCAACAGCATAATTCGAGCCCGTAATGCTAACCGCCTTCTCGCTCGCAACAAACGCTACAACATCAGCTATTTCCTCTGGTTCACTTATTCTGTCCTGTATCGTTATTGATTTCAAGAATTTAGGGTCGATGGTTCCTGCCATCTCAGTATTAACAGGCCCAGGACTTACAACGTTCACACGAACTCCAACTGAAGCTAATTCCAAAGCAGCAACGCTGCTGAATAGATTCAATGCAGCTTTCGATGCGGCATATAGAGCGAATCCTTCTCTACCCCTCTGACCTCTTACACTGGAGATATTGACAATATTCCCTTTCGTTTTAGCAAGGTAAGGCGCAGCTAAGTTCGTCAGAAGAACAAGCGGTCTCAAATTCGTATTGAATACTTCATCGTAAACAGGTAGGATGTTTGGATCAATAATGTTTTGAAGGTTGCCGAGGGTGCCCGCGTTGTTAATAAGAACATCGATTTTACCGAATTCTTCGATTGTTTTTTCGATGATTTGACTCGTTTCTGTATCTTTGGTGATGTCGGCTTTAATGGTTATGTTTTTATTTCCGAATTGAGTACATTTTTTGTGGACTTCTTCTAGTTTTTCGACTCTTCTGCCGACGATGACTACATTGGCCCCTTCTCTAGCGAACAGCACTGATATAGCCGCACCGATTCCGGCACTCCCTCCAGTCACAATCACCACTTTATTTGTAAAACTCATTTCACAGTCTCGCAGTGTCAGTCGTCAATAGAAATATGCCCTGTAATAAGCAGTCAGATCTTTATATATCAGCCTCGTTGCGCAATTTAAAGAAATACTTGAATGATAATGTAGTTTTATATGTACTTAGGTACCTACCTATCAAGATACCTACATATTATAGTTTTATCTGTCTATCCAAAACTCGGTATTTTATCAGATAAACTTAACTATCAGACCGTTGGCTAAGTGAGACCACACTCGACTTCAATTCCGAAAGTCGTGGGTCCCGTCTACTTATGTACCTAAGGACCTACCTCTGGATTTTTCATCTTGTATCATTTACGTGCACATAACACATGCTGAACATAACATAACACGGTGAAGGCGAAAATTGTGAAGATACGGTCATGTTTTGAGAACTTTAAAGAATTAGCCAATCTCTCTCGTCAAGATTGAATTCCGTGTCGTAGCAAGAAGTTAAAATATTGCAAAAGTATTGGCTTCGGCAAATAAATTGGTAGATATGTGTCTGTTATGGGCCTACCACACGTGCATGCTTGACCACAGTTTTACTTGCGCATGTCAGCTTGTACACTGAACACTGTGCGTGTAGTTGGTAAAACGGTAGTATGCGCAAACCCCAAAGCTTGGCTTGATGGTTTTTAAACTAGTCTCTGTTACTAGACTAGACTAAAAAGTTTCAGTTTTGTACCTAATTGAGTTTTTATTTCACCGAAATCCATCACAATATTCTACAAAATATTTTCTACTATAGTCCGGGATCCGTAGAACATGGAAATCACTTGATTACTATCAAGCTAATTTTTGGTGAGTAGCTTCGTTTCGATGAGACGCCCAAAAATATCCTATACCCAACTCTCGATTGTGGTAGCTAAACAGAGATATCAAGGATTTAAAAAAACAAGTATGTAAAACCGGGATAACGGACCACGAATTTGTAGGACAATGACGCCACAGAGGTCGACACGTCATAATGTAGGTAGGTAGGAATGAACATGTACTTGCTTACCGTCCTCGGCTTTGCCGTCATACCAAGTACCAACCTAGTTTATGTTGTATTTTCGTTATTTAAAGTTTCTTAGTTTAATTAAATCCGGTTTGTAACTTTTGCGTGAATAATTAATAAACATCCATCCATCTTAACAAACATTCCCATTCATAATATACCTACCTACCGTAACGAACCGAAACCGAACGTCATACGAGTAGGTATCTTCTATTATCAACATAATAACAAACGGACACTTCAATTTTATCTATCAGTATCTAAGTAGGTACCTACCTAATAGGCTAGGTATCTACAAAAGTCTAAAGCCCATTTTTCAGTTAATATTTCGGTACTTTTTAGTATTCATAGAACTAAATAGTCTAGTAGGTACCCTACCTACCTAATTATTAAATGCATTCAAACAACACAGTTTTACAAAAATCTTTATTTTAAAGGTCACACCTATGTATAACACTATCACAACGAATTCAATACAAGCGCAATATACCTGAGTACTAATTAAACATTTATATTACAACATTAAGACATAAATAAAAGTTTAATATCTAATTAATTTCTATTTCTTGACTAGACTTCCACAGTCGACTATATAATTCGAGCCTGTAATGCTAACAGCCTTGTCGCTCGCAACAAACGCTACAAGTTCAGCTATTTCCTCTGGCTCACTTATTCTGTTCTGGATCGTGACAGATTTCAAGAATTCAGGATTAATGCCCGCTGCCATCTCAGTATTGACAGGCCCAGGACTTACAACGTTCACTCGCACTCCAACTGAAGCCAGTTCCAAAGCAGCAACACTGCTGAATAGATTCAATGCAGCTTTCGATGCGGCGTATAGAGCGAAGCCATTTCTACCCCTCGTACCTGCAATGCTGGAGATATTGACAATATTCCCCTTCGTTTTAGCGAGGTACGGCGCAGCCAGGTTGGTCAGAAGAACAAGTGGCCTAAAATTCGTGTTAAATACTGAATCGTAGACAGGTAGGATGTTTGGTTCAATAATGTTTTGAAGATTACCGAGGACGCCCGCACTGTTTATAAGCACGTCGATTTTGCCGAATTCATCGATTGTTTTTTCTATAATTTGACTTGTTTCAGCATCATTATTGATATCGGCTTTGATGGTAATGTGTTTATTTCCGAATTGAGCACATTTGTTTTGGACTTCTTCTAGTTTTTCGACTCTTCTGCCGACGATGACAATATTGGCCCCTTCTCTAGCGAACAGCACTGATATAGCCGCACCGATACCGGCACTGCCTCCGGTCACAATAACCACTTTGTTTGCAAAACTCATTGTCGCCCAGTGTCAATAGTCTTATTCGAAATGAGTCCTAAAACGCTCGGTATCAGTGTTTTATATCAGTTATTGCGCAATATAAAGCAACATGTTGAAATCGATGGTAATTGTATTAGGTAGGACCTATTTGTACACTCGTACATGGTTAAGTACCTGCTTATATCTGTTTATCAAAAGAATATGTTGTATTTTTCGTCTCTATGGTTTCGTAATCCCACATGGCTATTAATTTACGACGGTGATGTCGTTAATGTTGTTAGCATATCTATACCTACATGACCTTGTAATTTACTGAACATAAAATATACTTTCAAAGAAGGACTTGTGACATTCTACCACCCGCACTTGGCCAGATCTCTCTCGTCAAGAGAGAAGTACCTGTGTCTCAGCAGAAGGAACGTAGGTGCTTTTGTTTTTTTAACTAAAGCACTGTGCCGTAGATATGAGCGAGTGTCAATGGGCACAGATAGTGTTAGTTTCAACAGATAGCAGATAAGAGAGTAGGTACTAGGTACCTAGGCACCAACCCACACCAAACTATGCAGGTGACACCGGAAAAGCAAATTCAGTTTTATCTTAGATACTACCCATCATACCCATGTCATTTTAAAACTTTGATCCTTACAATTTACAAGTACTTATAGATTATTTTCAGATCGTTATTCTGTTCCTTTCTAATTACGAAAATCTTAAGGAATAAAAAGAACCTATATATTGGAATATAGGTTCATTTTACTTTACCTTTTACTTCTCTATGTGATCGTGAAATAAAAATATACACAACAGTATTAAACAAAAATCTTTATTTTATCCCATAACTCTATCACATAGAATTCAATGCAAATACTTCATTACACAATAATACTTAGAACCTATTTTTTTTACTAGATTTTTTGATGTGGCGGGCGACATTAAGAGATGCTTTTTCCTCACCTCAAATTTTTCCTCATTAAACTGTCTTTCTACTTATAGTTATTAACAAGTCTTATCATAATTAATTAATTAATACGAGTCCAATGCATTGATTTATTACAATCTATACTTATTCCTCCCTAGATCTATTACATTATTTGACATAGCATTATTAACATAGCGAGACAGTAACATAATTTCTATAATGTTTTTTATAATGCAATACGCCTTCATTGATTCAAAAGCTCATGCCCCATTTACGTAATGTTTTTAAGATTCTTATATTTTTATAGTCATTAACTCACTTAGCGCAGCCAGGACTAAATTGGAAGGCGTGGGTTTGACTCCCATTCAAGGACCAAGGTTACCTTGTGGTCTTGTAATTTTTTATAAAACATTTTCTAATTTAGATTACTACTTAAACTTTGGAAGAGTCTCCCGTGCAAACTATTTAATTTAGAAAGTAATACTCGTAATGTGAGAAACCTTTACATTATGTTTAATATAAGTATAGATTACTAGTTGACTATTGATTCATAAGGCTATTCATTCCATTTCTTCGTCAGTCATCCTCAGATTCGGACTGCCGACATTTCTCCTTCAACTTATCATACTGATTCTTCACAATCATATCAGCTTTTATCTTCTCCATATCACTGACTAGGCTGCTCACTTCAATATTATCTAGTTTCTCTGGCGGAATAGATTTCGAGTCGCTGTCCAATCCAGAATCAGAATCGTCATTCGATTTGAGCTCGCCGTCTGAAGGCTGGTTGTTCTCTTCATCAGAACTCTCTACTTTGACTTCATCAACCCTGTAGGCTTTAGGGACTTTATCCTTGTTGATTGGAAGATTGATGTCGGGGTTTTTACGAGCCTCACCGCGTTTCCTCTTGCTTGTGCTTTTAGCGATCACGCGCTTTTGGTGGTCTAATTGCGGGAACAGTTCTGTGGGTGAAATCATAGTTATTATTGTAAAATATAGACTATTATAAACAGTATACTAATGACCACTAAACTAAAGTACACGAATGGCCGCTACAGTACACTTCTTATGACGACCTCTGTGGCGCAGCAGGCGAAGGTCCACTTGCGACGCAAGAGGTTGCGGGTTCGATTCCCGCCTCGGAACAATAATTTGTATGATCTGCAAATATTTTTTGTTGATTTGTCCAGCAATATTATTTTATGGCCGCTACAGTACACGAATGGCCGCTACAGTACACTTATGGCCGCTACAGTACACGAATGACCGCTACAGTACACGAATGTCCGCTACAGTACACGGCACTCACCATGGGCATTGCTGAGCGCCATCTCCGCGGCGTGCATCTCCGCCTCCTGTATGGAGTGTCCGCGCGCCGACGCCAGACGCGTGCCTCTGAAGTACACCCCCACGGTGTACACGCGCGTGTTCGTGGGACCCAGGCATTCTATCACCCTGAAACAGACAAACAACTCATTTTATTGACGTGACAACGTCATATAATTCGATAGAGCCGGCTGCACGCACGAAAAATCATGACTCATGCGGCGTTACCTCGCTCTGAGGCGTTCCATGTAAAGCTTGAAGTGCAAGCGAGAGCGCGGAACGAGGGACAAAGAAGCACAATCAGCAGCAACAAACAAACAAACAAACAAAAATATTTTTATTTTTCCAACTTAAAAATAGGTACAAAACAAATACAAATTTAATATACAAGACACATTTGTTGTAAGACGTTGTCACGTTCAACTATCGTCAGTAAACCGACTTTACAGACAACCAATTTTTTTTATAACGAAGGAGGGTATTAACTATGGAGTGTAAACACATTCCCGTTGTTATAAAACGAATAGTGTAACTCATGAAAATTTTGAAAGTGAAATAGACAAACAACTGTTGGAACAGGTGTAAGAAACTTAATTTCTGAGACTGAAAATTATTTATCACTTTTTTCAGACATCGATACAATTAAATTACTTACCTAGATGATTTTCCTGCGATAAATCGCACACTGACCTCGTTATTGGTAAAAAAAACAGTGAGTTAAAATAAAAACACTAATAGGAACTGTATTTTGGTTCATACGAAATATATAAATTGACTTGTAATCTCTTCTTACATTTTAAATAATCCATTCTCTCTTAAATTCAATAAGTTTCTTAAAATGTCTGGTAAAGAGTGGTTCTATTCAGGGGTAAAAAAGGGTCAGAGGTTTAAATCACCTTTTAATCCCACAGCCAAACCATAGACAAGCTCTGTGGCGCTGCGATGCGAGGGTGATCGCTGGTTAGTTATATAAGTGAGAGCGCGTGTCTTACTTGTACACCGGTATATCCGGTTCCCCTCCCTCCATAGAGCGCAGCGTGAGGCAGCATTGTTGCAACTTGGACTTGGGGTCGTTCCAGTCTTGGTTCATGATGAACTCTTGCAGGCGAGGGAAGAGACACGCGTTGCAAAATGCCTGGCAGTATTCTAAGCCCTGGAGAATTACATGACATTATTAAGATTATTATTGTTCCGGGTGTCTGGGTGTTATATGTATAATAAAAAATATATATCTATGTATGTACATTCTATTAAGTATATCAGAAATCTAGCACCCGTAACACAAGCTTAGAGCTTATCACGGGGCTAAATGTCGCTGTGTGAATTGTCCAGCAATATTATTATTTTATTTTAAGATAAGAGCTGCGTTGACTAAGTCAGTAAGGACCCTCGACTTTCATTCCGAAGGTCTTGGGTTAAATAAACAATTATTTCTTTCGTCTTTCTTCAAATTGGGTTCAAACCCCGCCAACACAGATAACCCCCACTAGATGGTCCATTATAATACTTTTGTTCCGATTCAAACGCACCGAAGTTGGAGGAAGGCGCGGGTTGCGGGGACTGGAACAAAGGCGTTGTGATTGGCTATTTCAAGGTCGCACTTAGGTCGCGGGTTGGGAACATTGAACGAATTTGTCGATAATTAATTTCGATGATTCGTTTTAAAATTTCATATTAAAATGAAAATAGCATCATGTAGGTAGGTAGATATGTATTTATTTTTGGAATACACAAATCTGTAGAACTTAAAAATTAAAAAATGATATTAGAAACATTTATCACTAATAATTCATTTTACTGAGTAAGTACTCTATAAACATATTTAAACGGTTTATGGATTACTTATTTATTTTTACATACAATAATACCGAGAGACCCGCTAATATACGTCGTCTATTATTTTTTTTATCGATTAGAATTTACAACACTAACGTTACACGTGCTTTCGCCGAGAAGGACAACGAATGCAATAAGCGCAATGCGGAAAAGAGACAAGTGAACGTCCTTCGTACGCGTAGCCATTATAAGCTGACCTCTTCACTTGCGTTAGACTATAGAAACGTATATGAAGTTCACGGGTCTGACACTTGGTCGCAACTAAAGCCGTGTTTCGAGGCGGGGCTTTACATATGGTTGGTTTAACCATATGTTTGGCGCGCGGTCCTCGCCTGTTATGAGGTATCTGGTTGGTTATTAATCTGTGCCCGCCAAGCACCTCTGGTTTTCTTCTTGAAAAATGTTTGTGCACTTTAACTCATGAGCTCTATCGGTGAAGGCAAACATTGTTAGGAAACTGGCATGTTTTAAAACTATGAAAAGTTTTAAGGACATGAATGTGTCATTTACTAACCTGCACTTGGCCAGCGCAGTGAATTAAAACTCTTTCGTCCAGAGAAAAGTCTCTGTGTCCCAGCAGCACTTATTTATTTGTTATTAACAATATTACATCGTGGTTAGCTACCACCAGCTTGCCTTAGCCGTCAAATAAAACTTATCCGATCATGTGCAGAATAAGAAAACAATCTTCCAGAAACTGCTTTTTAAATTATCATATCCTTGTACACAGAAATACAAAACCAAATTCAAAATAAATAAATATAATACGGTTTTAGACATTTATTTCACAAAAGAATACAACTCACATAAAAGAAACACATGCATAATATTAACATGTCGTTTAAAAACATTTAGTTATAATGCTGTGTAAAGATAACATGTCAAAGACTTGCTTAATTTTCTATTCGCCTTCAAAGTTCAGATATTATCAAGTTTTTGCTTGAAGATATAATTTTAGATTTGTCAGTTAATGAGCTTCAGTAAATTTGACGACAATATTAATTTTTTACTTGATATCCACAATCAATGGAATAATTCGAGCCCGTAATGCTAACCGCCTTCTCGCTCGCAACAAAAGCTACAACATCAGCTATTTCCTCTGGTTCACTTATTCTGTTCTGGATCGTAAAAGAGTTCAAGAAATCAGTATCAAAATCACGCGTCGCCTCTGTATTTACTGGTCCGGGACTCACAACGTTCACTCGAACTCCAACTGACGCCAATTCCAATGCAGCAACGCTGCTGAACATATTTATTGCAGCTTTTGACGCGGCGTATAGAGAAGAACCATTTCTACCCCTCGAACCCATAATGCTGGAGATATTAACAATATTCCCCTTCGTTTCAGCAAGGTACGGCGCAACCAAGTTCGTCAGAAGAACAAGCGGTCTCAAATTCGTATTAAATAACAGATCATAATGAGGTAGGATGTTTGGTTCAATAATGTTATGAAAACCGCCCAGAACGCCCGCGTTGTTTATAAGCACGTCGATTCTACCAAACTCTTTGATGGTTATCTCTATGATTTGACTCGTTTCTACATCTTTTAGGATATCGGCTTTGATGGTTATGTGTTTATTTCCGAATTGAGTACATTTGTTGAGAACTTCTTCTAGTCTTTCGCTGTTTCTGCCGACAATTACTAAATTGGCCCCTTCTCTAGCGAACAGCACTGATATAGCGGCACCGATTCCGGAACTACCTCCGGTCACAATCACCACTTTGTTTGCAAAACTCATTTTACAGTCTTACGGTGTCTATAGTTTTAACAGAAGTATGTGTTGAGATGAGGAGTCCAGTCTTTTATATCAGCGTAAATTATGATTGATTTGTTTACAATTTCAACGAACTATTTTGTTATATTTTAATTGGAGGGTTCCGTAGTCCCAGTAAACATTTCATTATATTTGAATAGCTATGAACGCACAGTTAGACAAGAGATAAAACATTGTTTTAGAGGCAGTTTTTGATAGCAAAATTGTGTATCTAATTAATTAAGTAAATATTTCTAGTTAGTTATAAACTAAAAAATATGTGCTAATTAAATAAATAAATATTACTGGACTATTTTACACAGCGACATCTAGCCCCATCGTAATTAAGGTTATTGTTTTCATAAATATTGTTTGCGATTGCGAAAACTGTAAACTCTCGACCTGAGAGGAGACGGGGCACGGCGGGACGCTCACTCCTCCTGATAAAGACTGCTCTTGTTGTAGTCGAAACGTCGAGAGTTGTTTAACTCCTATGTAAATACGTGAGTAATTCCCGTTGTACAAAATAAATAGTATTGGACCAAGAGCCTGTGATGGCCAGACCTTCCTTTAATTCACAAGCGTGAAAATTATTTCATGTGTATGTCTAACATAGGTAAGAATAACCCCCAAACATGAAACCTGGATCGCGGTTGCTTTGGGAGATAACAACCTTTTACCTGTTATCTCCCAAAGGAACCACGATCCAGGTTTCATGTTTGGGGGTTATTCTTACCTATGTTAGACATACACATGAAAGAATTTTCACGCTTGTGAATTAAAGGAAAGTCTGGCCAGACCTGGCTCTTAGTATAGACTAATAACCTGTGATGGCCAGACCTTCCTTTAATTCTGAAGCGTGAAAATTATTTTATGTGTATGTCTAACATAGGTAAGAATAACCCCCAAACATGAAACCTGGATCGTGGTTCCTTTGGGAGATAACAGGTAAAAGGTTGTTATCTCCCAAAGCAACCGCGATCCAGGTTTCATGTTTGGGGGTTATTCTTACCTATGTTAGACATACACATGAAATAATTTTCACGCTTGTGAATTAAAGGAAGGTCTGGCCATCACGGGCTCTTAGGTTATATAACTCATGAAAATTTTGAAAGTGAAAAACTGTGAAAACTTTAGTCACGCAAACTCTGTCTTGACTTGTGGGAGTAATTAACATTCTCTTATCAGTTTCCTCTTATAATTGGTTCATTATTACGAGTTATAACTAAATGATTTAATGCAAAAATAATGAGGCATTGACATATTTAATTTTATAGCCTTGTTTATATGCATTGCTATTACATACATATACGACAACAATAATTGCTTAAAATGGAGTAAATATGCTCATTTTGTTTTCGTCTGTCTTCATCGGATTTGGATTACACATGATCAGATTTATCTTTTTCGTATTTATTTATAAGGGCTACTAACATAGGTATAGTTTCACCTAGTAGTAGTAGTATAATTAGTAAGCTCTTATCAAAACTTTTTTTTTCGCCTTTATCTATAGAAATGTAGAAAACCCGCAATAGAAAATGCACAACGGAAAGTCCTGTTTTCACTCAGTCATTATTTTGAAATACCCTATATTAAATAGTAGTAGTAAGTGCTGCAAAGGAACAGGATAATCCCGTTTCGTTGTTTATTCGAATCGGAATATTCGGTATCATCTTCATTTTAGGATTAATTTATTTTACAAAGGCAAGCCTGAGGCAACTTGCCTTCGCCATATCATTCCCATATCTGTACAGAATATCACGATTCGATTTATGGCCGCGCAGCTGCATCAATTCAATATAATCCAATAATAAGTCGTTAACCTTGAGATAACTAAAATAGTGCAACATCACGATTGACAATACATTACGTTTATCTTCTTAACATGCTGACTACCACCAATACCGTACTCTAGATTAGATAACATGATAATATCATCACTTGTACAAGGCGATAACAATGGATGGAATGAATTGTATTTATTTCAAGGCCATTGTGATAATATTGTTAAGTTCTGATCAAACTTCTATTCTAAAAGAATGCGTTTATTGTCTGAAGTGACATAATAAAAGCAAAAATCATAATTAACATTAAAGTTGTAAATAAATAAATAAATAAGTAAATAAAAGTACTAACCAATACTGAAAGAATTTTTCAAATCGGACTAGATCGGTTCCCGGGTTTTGCGCATTCAAACAAACAAAGAAACTCTTCAGCTTTATAATATTAGTATAGATAGAGTATAGATTACTTTGTTATACCTGCTGCAAGTAAGAAATCTATAAAGTAAGCCATAAGCCTATGTCTAGCAATGGACGTCCGACGGCTGAAATTATAAATTGCAATTAAAGAATGAATGAATCTCTCACCCGATCAATATACAACGCTCCAAGGAAAGCCTCTAGTAGATCCGCCTTGTGTTTCTTAGTGCTCGGTTTCGACTTGGGGTTGTTGTATATCGCATACTCCGATAGGTTGAGGTCGTCGCACACCATCGACTGTGTGCGGTTGTTTACTAACGATGATCGGAGAAGCTGTAAGATAGTGAATAGAAATAAGTAGGGCTCGACAGTTCATAATTCTCCGTGGTAAGCTTGAGAAAGCTGTGTCTGTCTAGTAGGAGCACACTCGACTTTCCTTGCGAAGGTCGTGCGTGGCCCACCAATGTGGACTGTGGGTAAAACTCATGTATTGTAAGACTTTTTTTCAAAGTGAGATTTTTCAAGAAAATTATAGGTAGGTACTTAACGGCAAAGGCAAACATCGCGATAACTGGCATGTTTTTAAAAATTTTGAAGAAGTTGGAGAACATGATGTGACATGGTACTTAGCCAGCGTGTGTAGAGTAACTTAATCAAAGGTTCTTCCAAGGTTTTCCCGAAGGACTATAGCAGGGATTATTCAAAAAGGGTATTATGAAGCATTTAAATGGTTCGGCAGCACGTAGGTAACATCCCTGATGCTACAGGCGTCCATAGGTTCTTCCAAGGTTTTCCCGAAGGACTATAGCAGGGATTATTCAAAAAGGGTATTATGAAGCATTTAAATGGTTCGGCAGCACGTAGGTAACATCCCTGATGCTACAGGCGTCCATAGGTTCTTCCAAGGTTTTCCCGAAGGACTATAGCAGGGATTATTCAAAAAGGGTATTATGAAGCATTTAAATGGTTCGGCAGCACGTAGGTAACATCCCTGATGCTACAGGCGTCCATAGGTTCTTCCAAGGTTTTCCCGAAGGACTATAGCAGGGATTATTCAAAAAGGGTATTATGAAGCATTTAAATGGTTCGGCAGCACGTAGGTAACATCCCTGATGCTACAGGCGTCCATAGGTTCTTCCAAGGTTTTCCCGAAGGACTATAGCAGGGATTATTCAAAAAGGGTATTATGAAGCATTTAAATGGTTCGGCAGCACGTAGGTAACATCCCTGATGCTACAGGCGTCCATAGGTTCTTCCAAGGTTTTCCCGAAGGACTATAGCAGGGATTATTCAAAAAGGGTATTATGAAGCATTTAAATGGTTCGGCAGCACGTAGGTAACATCTCTGATGCTACAGGCGTCCATAGGCTGCGGTAATCGCTCTCCACCAAGTGGGCCGCATGCTTTACTGCCAACTTAGTAGCATTAATCTGCTACTAAGTTGGCAGTAAAGCATACAAGTTTTCTGGCCCGCGGTTTTGACTCTACTCACCGACAAATGTCCTTCATGATGGTCAGGGAAGTGTCTGTAGAGTCTGTCGGAGACCACGAGCTGCAGCACGGTGTCTCCGAGGAACTCGAGGCGTTGGTTGGAGCCGAGCGTGAGGTGCGTGAAGCCGACCGAGCGGTCCGTGAACGCGCGCGCTAACAGACGAATGTGTTTGAACTCTACATCTGTAAGAGTCAATATCTTACTTACCGACAAATGTCCTTCATGATGGTCAGGGAAGTGTCTGTAGAGTCTGTCGGAGACCACGAGCTGCAGCACGGTGTCTCCGAGGAACTCGAGGCGTTGGTTGGAGCCGAGCGTGAGGTGCGTGAAGCCGACCGAGCGGTCCGTGAACGCGCGCGCTAACAGACGAATGTGTTTGAACTCTACATCTGTAAGAGTCAATATCTTACTTACCGACAAATGTCCTTCATGATGGTCAGGGAAGTGTCTGTAGAGTCTGTCGGAGACCACGAGCTGCAGCACGGTGTCTCCGAGGAACTCGAGGCGTTGGTTGGAGCCGAGCGTGAGGTGCGTGAAGCCGACCGAGCGGTCCGTGAACGCGCGCGCTAACAGACGAATGTGTTTGAACTCTACATCTGTAAGAGTCAATATCTTACTTACCGACAAATGTCCTTCATGATGGTCAGGGAAGTGTCTGTAGAGTCTGTCGGAGACCACGAGCTGCAGCACGGTGTCTCCGAGGAACTCGAGGCGTTGGTTGGAGCCGAGCGTGAGGTGCGTGAAGCCGACCGAGCGGTCCGTGAACGCGCGCGCTAACAGACGAATGTGTTTGAACTCTACATCTGTAAGAGTCAATATCTTACTTACCGACAAATGTCCTTCATGATGGTCAGGGAAGTGTCTGTAGAGTCTGTCGGAGACCACGAGCTGCAGCACGGTGTCTCCGAGGAACTCGAGGCGTTGGTTGGAGCCGAGCGTGAGGTGCGTGAAGCCGACCGAGCGGTCCGTGAACGCGCGCGCTAACAGACGAATGTGTTTGAACTCTACATCTGTAAGAGTCAATATCTTACTTACCGACAAATGTCCTTCATGATGGTCAGGGAAGTGTCTGTAGAGTCTGTCGGAGACCACGAGCTGCAGCACGGTGTCTCCGAGGAACTCGAGGCGTTGGTTGGAGCCGAGCGTGAGGTGCGTGAAGCCGACCGAGCGGTCCGTGAACGCGCGCGCTAACAGACGAATGTGTTTGAACTCTACATCTGTAAGAGTCAATATCTTACTTACCGACAAATGTCCTTCATGATGGTCAGGGAAGTGTCTGTAGAGTCTGTCGGAGACCACGAGCTGCAGCACGGTGTCTCCGAGGAACTCGAGGCGTTGGTTGGAGCCGAGCGTGAGGTGCGTGAAGCCGACCGAGCGGTCCGTGAACGCGCGCGCTAACAGACGAATGTGTTTGAACTCTACATCTGTAAGAGTCAATATCTTACTTACCGACAAATGTCCTTCATGATGGTCAGGGAAGTGTCTGTAGAGTCTGTCGGAGACCACGAGCTGCAGCACGGTGTCTCCGAGGAACTCGAGGCGTTGGTTGGAGCCGAGCGTGAGGTGCGTGAAGCCGACCGAGCGGTCCGTGAACGCGCGCGCTAACAGACGAATGTGTTTGAACTCTACATCTGTAAGAGTCAATATCTTACTTACCGACAAATGTCCTTCATGATGGTCAGGGAAGTGTCTGTAGAGTCTGTCGGAGACCACGAGCTGCAGCACGGTGTCTCCGAGGAACTCGAGGCGTTGGTTGGAGCCGAGCGTGAGGTGCGTGAAGCCGACCGAGCGGTCCGTGAACGCGCGCGCTAACAGACGAATGTGTTTGAACTCTACATCTGTAAGAGTCAATATCTTACTTACCGACAAATGTCCTTCATGATGGTCAGGGAAGTGTCTGTAGAGTCTGTCGGAGACCACGAGCTGCAGCACGGTGTCTCCGAGGAACTCGAGGCGTTGGTTGGAGCCGAGCGTGAGGTGCGTGAAGCCGACCGAGCGGTCCGTGAACGCGCGCGCTAACAGACGAATGTGTTTGAACTCTACATCTGTAAGAGTCAATATCTTACTTACCGACAAATGTCCTTCATGATGGTCAGGGAAGTGTCTGTAGAGTCTGTCGGAGACCACGAGCTGCAGCACGGTGTCTCCGAGGAACTCGAGGCGTTGGTTGGAGCCGAGCGTGAGGTGCGTGAAGCCGACCGAGCGGTCCGTGAACGCGCGCGCTAACAGACGAATGTGTTTGAACTCTACATCTGTAAGAGTCAATATCTTACTTACCGACAAATGTCCTTCATGATGGTCAGGGAAGTGTCTGTAGAGTCTGTCGGAGACCACGAGCTGCAGCACGGTGTCTCCGAGGAACTCGAGGCGTTGGTTGGAGCCGAGCGTGAGGTGCGTGAAGCCGACCGAGCGGTCCGTGAACGCGCGCGCTAACAGACGAATGTGTTTGAACTCTACATCTGTAAGAATATCAATATCGAGAACAATATAAATAAAAAAATTCAATGTAAATCGTTTAATACAATCCTATTTATCTGAATTTATACTTACTTATCGAAGTTTCAAATTCCGTCAACTTCTGCAGGAACTCGAAGTTCTTGATATACTTCCTATCACCCAGCGGCTCTTGTTCTTGCAAGGGATGGTACCTCTCTTTCATCCACGTGTCGTACAGATCGGGGTATTCGTGCCAGAGCGAGAGGGCGAATACTCTGTCCGCTACCTGTAATTTTATTTACTTTATGTTTAATTTTGAATTAAGAATTACTTTAGAGTGCCATTATTCACATCACAGTTTAGTTTTTTTTTTTCATTTAATTACCTATCGAATTGTTTTAACCATGTTTAACTGATAACATATCGCTCATTGAATGCAAAACAGCCATAAATCAAAATATTTCGCAAATAGTTTTATTTCAAAATTAGGGTCTAAAGCTGCAATACTTTACGTTTTGCTGAAGACACCCGTCATTTTCGCTCATTTTGACGTAAAACTGAACAACCGCCCTTTTTGTATTGGGCTGACTTACGCACAAACTTCAGAACAAAACTGCCACAACTCGAAAAATGACCCAAAATTTAATTCAGTGTTCTGTGCAAAGGGGACACGTCGTTTAGTTTTAGGGGATTCGTCAAATACTTAGATTATACCAAACATTTTAGGTATTGTCATGCTAATAACTAAATAAGTAATGAGAAGTGGCACACCTGGAGTCCAGCGTCCAGGAACAGCGCCCCCATGAGCGCCTCGAAGCAGTTGGCCATGGCGTGCTTCATGACCACCTCGCGGCACAGGTCCGACCCGTGCGCGTACAACATGTACTTCTCTAGCTCTATGTTCTACAAATGAGTGGTGGCACACCTGGAGTCCAGCGTCCAGGAACAGCGCCCCCATGAGCGCCTCGAAGCAGTTGGCCATGGCGTGCTTCATGACCACCTCGCGGCACAGGTCCGACCCGTGCGCGTACAACATGTACTTCTCTAGCTCTATGTTCTACAAATGAGTGGTGGCACACCTGGAGTCCAGCGTCCAGGAACAGCGCCCCCATGAGCGCCTCGAAGCAGTTGGCCATGGCGTGCTTCATGACCACCTCGCGGCACAGGTCCGACCCGTGCGCGTACAACATGTACTTCTCTAGCTCTATGTTCTACAAATGAGTGGTGGCACACCTGGAGTCCAGCGTCCAGGAACAGCGCCCCCATGAGCGCCTCGAAGCAGTTGGCCATGGCGTGCTTCATGACCACCTCGCGGCACAGGTCCGACCCGTGCGCGTACAACATGTACTTCTCTAGCTCTATGTTCTACAAATAAACATTCAAATAAAAAAAAAACAATTAGAATTATTATTAGAAAAATTAACCCCTCGATAGCGAAGTGGTTAGCGCAACCAGGGCTAAACTGGGTGGCGTGGGTTCGACCCCACTCGACGGCCAAGGTTACGTTGTGATCTTGTAATTTTAGCCATACCATTTTCTAATAATTTAGAAAACTTTAGTGAGAGTCAATCACTATAAAATAACAATTAGTAGTAAGCATTATTATGTATATTTATTTTATACTGATCGACTCTCACTTAAGTTTGCTTAATAATTAGAAAACGGTATAAAAAAAATGACAAGATCACACACAACATAACCTTAACAGCAAATATACATAGTTATACAGCAAAGCGACATCTAGTACCAATGATTTAATCCTGAATGCAACTTAAGACATTGGTCAGTTCGTTACAAAACTGATAGGTAGATGGCGCAATCAGTACTTAACTGAAGATATGAAGTATGGGATAAATTCGAGCTCTTACGTAACTCCACGATAGCGTAGTGGTTAGCACAAACAGGACTAAACTTGGAAACCTTGATGGAACCGATTTCGAATTCTGCCGATGAAATGCGATTGTATCTAACTTTATCAATAAATAAAATAAATATTATAAATATTACTGGACAATTCACACAGCAACATCTAGCCCCGTGATAAGCTCTAAGCCTATACATACATTAATACATATATAACACCCAAAATAATGCGACTTACTTTAGCTAAATGTGCCAGATGTTGGTTCTGTACAATACTAGCTCTGTAGGTAGCCAGCCCGCCCTCGGCCAGTGATGGGAACATCTTGAACAGATGTATTGAAGATATGAACTCTACGACCGCATCCCCTAAGAATTCAAGACGCTCGTTGTGTTTTATCTCGGATTCAGTTTCGTTGTTTTTGCCGAAGCGGGACATTATGTTTATTAAGGTGACGATACCTGCAACAAAAATATATTTACTGCACTTAATATTTGTAAAGGTAATGTACGATAAAAACGTTATTATTTACACACAGATATATTAAATCATACACAAATATAAAAACTATGTTCTAATCGCTTCTCAACATCAGCATGAAAATATTGAAGCTAACTGTCACGGGAAAATTATTTCCATGTTAAAATATAAATACAAAATTAGAAAAATGGTATAGGCAAAATTACAAGATCAAAACTTAACCTTGGTCCTCGATTGAGAATCGAACCCACGCCACCCAGTTTAGCCCTGGTTGCGCTAACCACAACGCTATCGAGAAGTTACGTAAGAGAGAGAGTAAATATAAATAATGGCCCGGGTTAGTTCCGAAGTTTTTTCCTAAATATCTGTTAGCGAAACATTTATATCGGTATTTATGATTATAATGATGATGTACTTACCCTTTTTCCTCGTATAATGTATCCTCCGATCGCCATACTCGGGTTGTCGTATGCCACAGTTAGTCAAACTGTTCCTAGCATGGTCTGGGTTAGTCCCGAAGTTTTCTCTGTACGATGGGTGTGTTAGCGCAGTCTGCAGTAATGTTCGCTGGTTGAAGACATAGCCGATCTTATGTTCTAAGGTGTCTAGGGATTTGTGGAAGCGAAGATGCCTGATTAGAACTGGTATTAGCATTGCGTGCTGAAATAAGATATTGTTTTTACACTATTTGCATGTAGAAGAACAATGTAACGTTGCTTTTTAACGTAAGAATACATTCACTTTGTGGTGACAGGTTTTAAAAACAGATTTTTTTTTGTCATGGTTGAAAAAATTTTTTACCACAATTTTTGCCTTTTGAAGCCTTAGAATAACTGACCTGTACAACATCGCACATCAGGCCCGTGGTATGGAACCCCTCGGACGAGATCGCGACAGTGACGTCTCGTTTCATCTTGCTCTGAGTGCGCATCTCCTGCAACTTGGCCTCCTTGGCCGCCAACCTCCTGCGATCGTTGTAAGTCGGTTTTGCCATGTTGGCTATAAGATGGCGGAACTTTACGTAGAAGCGCCAACGTTTTTGGTACCTGTAATAAGTATTGTGCACTCTAAGAAACTTTTGTTAATTCTCTTTTCAAGTTGCGGAATCTTTTTTTCCGCAATTTTTGCGGGCTGCGGTCCAGCTGGTCCACGCGGACGGAGCACGGCTTCTTGTATATAACAGCAACACTCACTCGGGGCTGCCGGCATAGCTGAGCTGCGGCGGGCGGATGCCGAAGTGCACGATCTCCGGGAAGTAGGCCAGCGGCCGCGGCGCCTGCGCCGGCGGGCTGCGGTCCAGCTGGTCCACGCGGACGGAGCACGGCTTCTTGTATATAACAGCAACACTCACTCGGGGCTGCCGGCATAGCTGAGCTGCGGCGGGCGGATGCCGAAGTGCACGATCTCCGGGAAGTAGGCCAGCGGCCGCGGCGCCTGCGCCGGCGGGCTGCGGTCCAGCTGGTCCACGCGGACGGAGCACGGCTTCTTACCGGGGAACGTCACTATCATACCTGGAGCAACATAAAGGTATGGGATAAATTCGAGCAGTTTCGTAACTCCTCGATAGCGTTGCGGTTAGCGCAACCAGGGCTAAACTGGGTGGCAAGGGTTCGAATCCCACTCGAGGACCAAGGTTAAGTTGTGATCTTGTACATTTTTCTATACCATTTTCTAATAACGTTTCCTCAAGTCCTTAAGAAATCTGAACTAATTGATATTTTGGCATGTAACAAAAAATAATATGGGTTGGATGAAACAAGGAATCGTTTAAATTAAATTTAAAAGATAATGAAGAGCTTCATGATAATTCTCTTTTTCATAACATAATGAGATGACATACCCTTAATAGTATCAACAAATTTCTGCCAATAATAGTGATCCATCTTATGAAACTCCTCTAACTTATCTGGTGGAATAAGAAGTCCACTTTCATCAACCAGGTATCTCATAACTTCGGACATCGAAAGCACCTGCAACAAAAACCATATACATACTTTTAGTATAGGGGCCGTTTTGGTTAAGTGGGAGCACACTCTCTCAGATGCCAGTCTATTATTATAACTTACAATACAAAAAAAAGTCTACTCTAAGTACGTTTTTCTTGGTCCTAACATTTTCAAATCTTCAAAACGCTCTCCTGTCAAATTAGTGTTTTGCAGATACACAACTATACAAGTGTGTAGTATGTAAGTGTCAATATAATAGTTATTGACAAAAATAATAGATAAGTTGTGTGTGTGAAATAAATAAATAAAATAAATGTCTAATGTACTTACCTCACAACCCCCCTCAGACAGGAACCTTACAAATCGCGGCATGAAGTGAAACTGCGAACAGTTCGTATCAGTTGACTTGCCGAGGTCCAAATCCACTAGTTCCAATAGCTCCGTGAATATGTATTCCTCTGAAACATTATTGTTAAAGGTTAGATTGTTTTAATGTACATCAGATATCTATTAGATATTGTGTGAATTTTCCGGCGATATTAATTATTATTTATTTATGATATTTACATACCAAACAAATCCAACTCTTGCACGGTGAAGTTCTCCGGCGCTGGCTCTTCGACATACAATATCGTGTACTCGATATTGAACCGTATCACTTTACAAGTCGGCAGCTTCGCCAGCTTGTAGTGCGAGAACATCGAGAAACCCGAGAATAGGAACTCGTGTTCATCATGGGATATTATTGTTGGAGATTTTATTAGGAAGTTTGTTGGTGGAGAGACGGTTATTCTGAAATGTGATAGAAAAGTTAATGTTTATTTTATTATATAAATTCCACAATACAGTTTTTATGTGAAAAAAAACAAGTATTTTTTTTACAAAATAGCGGTAAGTTCGTTTAATCATCAATTATACTAATAGACTGGCATGGTGTAGATGCCAAAAATGCTTCAAACGTATAAGTGTGTATCTGGCAGTTACATGAACATACGTAGGGAGTATCGATACAATTACTACGCAACTAAACTAGCCCGTTCTGTATTAACCTGTAATGGAACAGCCTGTCGATGTTGCTCTCATTGGGCGCGCACCTGGGCGCGGCGCGCTCGGCCGCGTACACGCCGTGCCGCATGCCGCCGCGCCGCGCGCGCGCGCTGCACCGGCACAGCGGGCCGCTGTTCATCTCACCCGCGTTATTGAACCTGACGTGTACATATAGGTATACATGCAAGTAGAGTAGAATTGTATGTTCTGGGACACATTTTTGAAGGAGTATTTTGTGCCTTATGTGAATGTGTATAAGGTTGTTTTTAGGTTGTGTTTAGCGTGAAAATGTGTGTTTTAGCTGTGTTCCCATACAAAATGTATGGGTAGAGAGGTCTAGGATTGTTGGTTTCTGGTTTTTGTACGGTCTCTGATTGGCTACAATCGACCAGAGTTCAAGTCGCTGGTTTTATAAATGCCTACTTGTGTCATTGTGCGTGGGCGGCGTTCCCTCGGTGATAAGACAAATAATGAAGCATTGATAATTTATTGTTCTGATTATGCTCTATTTCGTGTGATTTAAGGTTGATTTTTGATTCGCACGATTGTTATCATACGAGTTTTGCAATGTGAATTATTTTATTCTGAATCATTGTTTACAAGGTTTTGTGAAAATTAGCAGTGTCACTACGTTTTAAATAAATTAAAAGATGATACAGAGTTGCAGCGGACCGCTGTTTCCATGGTTTAGTTCAAGAAGCCGTAGACTAGAAAGTTTTAAACTTTGGTCTAACAAGCACCAGACACCAGATCGAATGGTTGATGCTGGATTCTTCTACGTCGGTAGTGAAGATAAGACCATGTGCTTCTATTGCGGTGGTGGTCTGAAGGATTGGGAAGAAGATGATGTACCCTGGTTAGAACATTTACGGTGGTTTAATAGATGTCCTCTGGTTCTAATGCATTTTAACAAAAAGTGTTCTTATTATGTGAGCAAATAAAACAAATGTGTGTGTTAATATAGTTTTTTATTTATAAATTTGTCCATAACAATATTACTTAATTCTAAAATGACCCCAAGCTAGAGTGCTGACACAATCATCGGGTGAAATGTACCTCTTATTATCATTGCCTGAGATAATTTTCTTCTTAGTAACTTTAGTATAAACCCTATGTTTATCACTTTTAAATGTATACATATCGTCATAGAGTTCATAATCACGATTCAGAGCTTTAAGATAGTTTTCAAAGAGTAATTTTTTAACACTAGCTGATGATACACCTTTATTTTTCTTTATGGTTGTGTTGTTGTCTAAAACGTAACTATACATCTTTGAACGTAATCCTACAAACTCTTTGATGATACAGCCATTGCTCTCGTCTTTCATGAGACCGACCACCTTTTTATTCACCAAAGGAAGATTGTAGACATTATTGTGCGGAAGATCAGAGGTGTCGAATCTATCTTGTAAATCACATCGAATGTCTTCGTAGAAGTTTTCAGTTTTAATATCATATATGAAAGAATCCGTATCAGTATATAATAATTGTACATTTTGTTTAAATTTTGGCAACATGTAACTATAATGAAATTCATACATTACATACTTGGAAAGTTCAAGCACACTGAAGCCGACATAAATCGGTTTATCAAATAAAATCTTAGTTTTGTTCATTTGTACCGCAACAAAATTTTCCGAAAATATTTTACTACTATGATAATTTGGTAGAGATATGTACCTCTCAGCCCCATATTTGGGTTTTGTTGTATTATTGTCACTATTCCATGTAGGTACTACATAGTTTTACGTCGACTCTTTTTGCTACATTTTCTATAGTTTTGCCGAATATGGAGTTATTCATTAACTTGTAGAAATCTTTTTCAAACGAGTTTTTTGCAACCTTTCGTCGGCTTGTATTGAAATCTATGTAAGATTTAAGCCATGGTGATTGTTTGAAAGATAGAATTCTGTGAATTTTTTTGCAAATTAAACCATTTTGTATGCATTGTTTTAAATTCACGTAGTGAATAATGTAATTCTGTTTATCATTGAGTTTGAGTAATAATTTTGTTGATTTATCTACTCCATTTGGTGGAATTTTTGTTTCTGCACAAAAGGGATAGTCATTGTGCATATTATGAAGATATTTAGGATATTCCAAATCCACTTCCAAAATATACCCAATGTCTGAATCAGGTTGCTGAGCTGTAATATCAAACGATAAGATTTCATCCTCTTTCAACCAAACAAAGTTTGCATAAGGTAGGTGCTGACTCATAGCATACCCATACAAATTATTAACATCTAAATATATTATGAAATTATTTTCCTCATCTGGTTTGTAGGTACTTAAAAATATATTATTCGATTTAGCATATCTTTTGGAAACCTGACTGATTCCGCCACGTACACCGGATTGTAAAAATTGAATCATTTCATAATCCGTGAGAAGTTCGAGAGTGACACCAGTTTCTCTCAACATAGCGTCCCAGGAGAGGCTAGGCGCTGTTAGACATCTACATGGATCCAAACCATATGTGGTTAAACAAATCGCTCGAAAGTTTTCAAAAACTTCAACCAACAGTAAAACATCTGTTTTTAGATATAAATCAGAGTACTGCCCCAAAGATTGAATACCAAACTTGTTCCACACATTTTGTGCATGCATGTAATCACTATCAGATAAGTGATTTTGTGTCATTGTATTATAAAAACATTTTTTCTCTGGTAAAGATTTTTCCTCAAGTTTAGAGAGAGAGTCAATGTATTCGTAGGGAAAAACTCCTTTACGTATAAGAAGATTAAATTGTTCATCGTTTGGGAAGAATTGAGGTATTATTTTAAATTGATCGACTGATAAATTTTTCACCAACTTTTCTAAACTTGATGTCATGAACTTGAACGTATCAACAAACCGTATTACGATGCTCATTTTAGAACCATCATCACCACAACTATCAAAATTGATTTTTTTGCTGAAGGAAATGTACTTTTCTTTGTTTTGTGGTATACAATTAATATTTTCACCATACTTTTCGGCTAGTTCCTTTATAAAAAGATGACTATCATATCCACAAAGATTATGGAAAAATACTGGTACATAATCTGGATTTTTGTACTGTAAGTTACAAGCGTTATGAGAAACGCCTCTAATATTCCCCGTTAGGTGGCAATGATCTAAAACCTTTTTATGTGTTGATATAATTTCTTTATGACATATGTGACAAACATTCGATTTCAATATTAAATCACACTCCTTAGAACTTTTATTTATTGGAGTTTTATGTGAAAGAAGTTTTGTAATGCGTTCAAGGTCAGTGTAAATGCTATCAACAAACTTTTGAACACAATCCTCACCACGATACATAACATACTTGGAGAGCGAATTATTATAATTACAATGTATATAATATCCAAAACTATGCGGTACATGTTCATTCGTAAAGTATGTATTTGTTTTAGGTATATGTGTAAGAGGGCGTAACATAGACTCGGTATCAGCATAAATGACAAACGGTACTGGAAGTTGATGACTGATATTTTTAAATGATAAGTATTTATTTTCTAGGGTGGGTAATTCTATTAAAGCCTTATTACATCCAATTCTTTTATGAAGTTCAAGCTTACTACTGGAATTGAAACGTTGTAAGCACCCCTCACAGAATGATACTTGATTTGTATGTTTTGTGATTTGAGAACGTATCAGTCGGGATAAGTTTTTAATCCAACAATAATGCGACTTTTTACCATTTTCATAGAATAACAGGTTAACATGACGATTATAGTTGTTTTTAGATGATACATACAATGGAATAACGCATTTTTTCACACTATCAACACCATACACATTCACTTTGATTTGATTCAACACTTCGAAACGTTTGATACCTTTTGATGATACTGGCAGCTGGCAGCGATATACCATCCACTTTCAAGACAGTATCATACGCTGGATATGATGATGTTCGATTTGCTCGTTTGCTTGCATCTGTAGGGTAGAGGGCGCTTACGATAGCCCAGAAGAAACATGCGTTATCATGATTGAGAACGTTTACACACGCATGTTTATTTTGTATCCAGTAAGGAAGCGGTACATGAGAGCAACCAGTCAACGGTGTGTATTTATTAACATTAACTTCTAAAAACTTAATTTTTTCCAATGTCCACCCACTATCTTTTTCTTGAAATTCATCACATTTTTTAAGAATACTAAAACAAATATCTTCATAAAATACAATCAAATTGGAAAAAACGTCCAAAATCACATTCTTTGTGTTGAACGACTTGAGATCTTTGATAAAATCTTCTTCCCTTTCACCTCTCATAATTACATATGTGCAAAAAAGCTCCAGGTTTACCTTGATACATTTATGAGTTTCCAACTCAAGAGCAAGCAGTTTTTGAACCTTATCTGCTGCTCCTTGTAAATACATGTTCGGATCTAAAATGTTATTAGATCCATTGATTCTATACGATATGATTCTACATTTAAACGCAGAATCTATGGTATAAGTGAAATAGTCTTCATCTTTATAACCCTGTTTACATAATAGTTTATGACGTTTCGATCTTGAGTGAGCAATTAAGCGATTGCTTTCAACGGTAACATTTCAAAATGGACAATTATACATCTTACTCGAATTACGTAAAGAATACAACTGATATCAACCTAGCGGTGATAAAATGTTATGAGAACGGAAATAGATAAAAACCGCAGATATAGGTCATTGTCAGGGGGTGAGAATGGTGAAGAAGAATAAATACATTTTACTAACTTTACCTACTATTATAAAGGTTGAAAGGAATATAAAAATAAAACCATTTAATTATTTAATAATACTTTTATTGTATATATCAGAGAATAGATGAAAAAAACAAATACTCTAATGCAAAACACTTAATCTCAACATCCGCCAAGGATGTATGATCATAATTATTTTCAAAGTATACTGATGCATCAAACAATGTTTTCAACTGAGCCTGTTTGAATCTTTTTCTGAAAAAGTTCATACGATTTTCATAAAAGAACTTTATTCTGTGCAGCTGTTGGAGACGTAAATCTAAACAATTCAACATCTGACATAAACACCACCATTCTTCAGAATTTAAAGTCATTGATTGCACTCCCGAGTAAATAAAAACGAAATTTTCTCTACCTTCGGCTTGCATATTTATATATTTTATCACAGTTTGTTTCTCATCCGATGATGACGTAGGTGATGGTGGTGGATATCCATTTCTGAAAAAATCTGATATGTTTTTCTGATTATCCATGAATATTCTTTTCCATTCTTGTCTTGTTAATTCAATTCGATTATCAATGTTGATATAAGCATCCAGTTTTGTATTAATTCGATCTGTTGATGGTTTCAAATATGTTGTGATACATGTGAAATGGCTCCTAGCATGATATATATTTTTACACAGTTCAAAATTAAAGGGTGGCACTGATGGTGCATACGATGGATGTAGTAAAGTAAACATGTTTTCACTGAGGCAGTTAAACAGACACTGAACTGGAATATCGATTATATAACTGAATAAAGCATCAGGTCTCATCAGATCTGATGATCAGAGCAGATTAAATCAGATCGAAGCTGATAATAAATACCAGATCATATCTGATCTACTGTTGGAGAGTTGATCAACTAGTAAGTTTTCTCACAGTTTTCGAGAGAATTGAATACTCAAATAGTGAGTCATTCAAGATTAAACAAAACGCGGTAGTATCAGATGGAACGGCTTTTTTAAATTCCAGTTCTAATTTGATGTCAATAGCTCCACCAACTCCTGAGTGAAGTGAATCATTTTGTCTAGAGCAATCTATTACAATTAATGGAGTTTTTGTCTTGAATTGAGATGGATTTATTTGACAATTGGCTCCTTTTGCACCATAATATTCCCTTTTAAAGTTTATAAAGGATTGATACAAGATTGAAAATAGTCCTTTTTCAAAGTCAGCGTTGTATGAATCATACGGATAGTATTGAGAATTTAGATAAAGCCGAGCGTTATAAAAATTAGTGTGATCGAATAAACTCTTGTCTTTGTGTGCATCATTGTTGCGTGCATGTTGAAATCCAAGTACAATAAAACGAGGCTTTTCTAGTTGTGTGCTGGTTTTTACGGTCCATACATGCTTTTGTGCTGTTGGTAGAACAGGATATTCGTAAAGATCCCATGTTCTGAATGCTATAGGAATCGGAACATTATCATCAATATACTTCAACAAACGAAGCTTTTCCTTATCAGATACTTTAACAATCGGCATGCGCCACATAATTCTATTTATTTGAACATCTGCTTTTTTAGTCGGATCTTTAACCAAAACACAATTAAGATCTGAAGAATTAATGTTAAATATTAATTCATGCTTCGCGTTCACAATGACTTTGTTGTAATCTTCAGCAAATCCTAACAGGTGTCTAAGTGGAATAGTAAAACAAAACTCCCCATCATATTCTTTGAATCCATTTAAATTCCAACCACTGTTTTCTAACGCTTTACTTTCTTCCTCACCATAGGATATTATTCCCTTCATTAAAGTACTTATACCAGTGTTTTTTGATCTATCAATTTCCACACCATTTAATTCGTAGCGTACGTCTTGGAAAAGGTGCATGGGTGCATTGTTAACGAAAGCACAATCTTTTGTTATTTTTCCTTCAACTATTACATAACTTTCACATGGTAGCAATATTGCGTCTTGATTATTAATGTGAATACGAACTTCATCATTCGGTTTGTATGAATCATTGAAAGGTAAGTAAGAGTGATACTGAACTCCTTCAATACTATTTAATAATTTAAACATAGAGTACCATGTCAATGGTTTCATCATCAATCTTAAACATCGGAGAGAGGGTGCATTTTGACGATAGTATTGAAGGAGTTCAGTATCACTCTTACTTACCTTTCAATGATTCATACAAACCGAATGATGAAGTTCGTATTCACATTAATAATCAAGACGCAATATTGCTACCATGTGAAAGTTATGTAATAGTTGAAGGAAAAATAACAAAAGATTGTGCTTTCGTTAACAATGCACCCATGCACCTTTTCCAAGACGTACGCTACGAATTAAATGGTGTGGAAATTGATAGATCAAAAAACACTGGTATAAGTACTTTAATGAAGGGAATAATATCCTATGGTGAGGAAGAAAGTAAAGCGTTAGAAAACAGTGGTTGGAATTTAAATGGATTCAAAGAATATGATGGGGAGTTTTGTTTTACTATTCCACTTAGACACCTGTTAGGATTTGCTGAAGATTACAACAAAGTCATTGTGAACGCGAAGCATGAATTAATATTTAACATTAATTCTTCAGATCTTAATTGTGTTTTGGTTAAAGATCCGACTAAAAAAGCAGATGTTCAAATAAATAGAATTATGTGGCGCATGCCGATTGTTAAAGTATCTGATAAGGAAAAGCTTCGTTTGTTGAAGTATATTGATGATAATGTTCCGATTCCTATAGCATTCAGAACATGGGATCTTTACGAATATCCTGTTCTACCAACAGCACAAAAGCATGTATGGACCGTAAAAACCAGCACACAACTAGAAAAGCCTCGTTTTATTGTACTTGGATTTCAACATGCACGCAACAATGATGCACACAAAGACAAGAGTTTATTCGATCACACTAATTTTTATAACGCTCGGCTTTATCTAAATTCTCAATACTATCCGTATGATTCATACAACGCTGACTTTGAAAAAGGACTATTTTCAATCTTGTATCAATCCTTTATAAACTTTAAAAGGGAATATTATGGTGCAAAAGGAGCCAATTGTCAAATAAATCCATCTCAATTCAAGACAAAAACTCCATTAATTGTAATAGATTGCTCTAGACAAAATGATTCACTTCACTCAGGAGTTGGTGGAGCTATTGACATCAAATTAGAACTGGAATTTAAAAAAGCCGTTCCATCTGATACTACCGCGTTTTGTTTAATCTTGAATGACTCACTATTTGAGTATTCAATTCTCTCGAAAACTGTGAGAAAACTTACTAGTTGATCAACTCTCCAACAGTAGATCAGATATGATCTGGTATTTATTATCAGCTTCGATCTGATTTAATCTGCTCTGATCATCAGATCTGATGAGACCTGATGCTTTATTCAGTTATATAATCGATATTCCAGTTCAGTGTCTGTTTAACTGCCTCAGTGAAAACATGTTTACTTTACTACATCCATCGTATGCACCATCAGTGCCACCCTTTAATTTTGAACTGTGTAAAAATATATATCATGCTAGGAGCCATTTCACATGTATCACAACATATTTGAAACCATCAACAGATCGAATTAATACAAAACTGGATGCTTATATCAACATTGATAATCGAATTGAATTAACAAGACAAGAATGGAAAAGAATATTCATGGATAATCAGAAAAACATATCAGATTTTTTCAGAAATGGATATCCACCACCATCACCTACGTCATCATCGGATGAGAAACAAACTGTGATAAAATATATAAATATGCAAGCCGAAGGTAGAGAAAATTTCGTTTTTATTTACTCGGGAGTGCAATCAATGACTTTAAATTCTGAAGAATGGTGGTGTTTATGTCAGATGTTGAATTGTTTAGATTTACGTCTCCAACAGCTGCACAGAATAAAGTTCTTTTATGAAAATCGTATGAACTTTTTCAGAAAAAGATTCAAACAGGCTCAGTTGAAAACATTGTTTGATGCATCAGTATACTTTGAAAATAATTATGATCATACATCCTTGGCGGATGTTGAGATTAAGTGTTTTGCATTAGAGTATTTGTTTTTTTCATCTATTCTCTGATATATACAATAAAAGTATTATTAAATAATTAAATGGTTTTATTTTTATATTCCTTTCAACCTTTATAATAGTAGGTAAAGTTAGTAAAATGTATTTATTCTTCTTCACCATTCTCACCCCCTGACAATGACCTATATCTGCGGTTTTTATCTATTTCCGTTCTCATAACATTTTATCACCGCTAGGTTGATATCAGTTGTATTCTTTACGTAATTCGAGTAAGATGTATAATTGTCCATTTTGAAATGTTACCGTTGAAAGCAATCGCTTAATTGCTCACTCAAGATCGAAACGTCATAAACTATTATGTAAACAGGGTTATAAAGATGAAGACTATTTCACTTATACCATAGATTCTGCGTTTAAATGTAGAATCATATCGTATAGAATCAATGGATCTAATAACATTTTAGATCCGAACATGTATTTACAAGGAGCAGCAGATAAGGTTCAAAAACTGCTTGCTCTTGAGTTGGAAACTCATAAATGTATCAAGGTAAACCTGGAGCTTTTTTGCACATATGTAATTATGAGAGGTGAAAGGGAAGAAGATTTTATCAAAGATCTCAAGTCGTTCAACACAAAGAATGTGATTTTGGACGTTTTTTCCAATTTGATTGTATTTTATGAAGATATTTGTTTTAGTATTCTTAAAAAATGTGATGAATTTCAAGAAAAAGATAGTGGGTGGACATTGGAAAAAATTAAGTTTTTAGAAGTTAATGTTAATAAATACACACCGTTGACTGGTTGCTCTCATGTACCGCTTCCTTACTGGATACAAAATAAACATGCGTGTGTAAACGTTCTCAATCATGATAACGCATGTTTCTTCTGGGCTATCGTAAGCGCCCTCTACCCTACAGATGCAAGCAAACGAGCAAATCGAACATCATCATATCCAGCGTATGATACTGTCTTGAAAGTGGATGGTATATCGCTGCCAGCTGCCAGTATCATCAAAAGGTATCAAACGTTTCGAAGTGTTGAATCAAATCAAAGTGAATGTGTATGGTGTTGATAGTGTGAAAAAATGCGTTATTCCATTGTATGTATCATCTAAAAACAACTATAATCGTCATGTTAACCTGTTATTCTATGAAAATGGTAAAAAGTCGCATTATTGTTGGATTAAAAACTTATCCCGACTGATACGTTCTCAAATCACAAAACATACAAATCAAGTATCATTCTGTGAGGGGTGCTTACAACGTTTCAATTCCAGTAGTAAGCTTGAACTTCATAAAAGAATTGGATGTAATAAGGCTTTAATAGAATTACCCACCCTAGAAAATAAATACTTATCATTTAAAAATATCAGTCATCAACTTCCAGTACCGTTTGTCATTTATGCTGATACCGAGTCTATGTTACGCCCTCTTACACATATACCTAAAACAAATACATACTTTACGAATGAACATGTACCGCATAGTTTTGGATATTATATACATTGTAATTATAATAATTCGCTCTCCAAGTATGTTATGTATCGTGGTGAGGATTGTGTTCAAAAGTTTGTTGATAGCATTTACACTGACCTTGAACGCATTACAAAACTTCTTTCACATAAAACTCCAATAAATAAAAGTTCTAAGGAGTGTGATTTAATATTGAAATCGAATGTTTGTCACATATGTCATAAAGAAATTATATCAACACATAAAAAGGTTTTAGATCATTGCCACCTAACGGGGAATATTAGAGGCGTTTCTCATAACGCTTGTAACTTACAGTACAAAAATCCAGATTATGTACCAGTATTTTTCCATAATCTTTGTGGATATGATAGTCATCTTTTTATAAAGGAACTAGCCGAAAAGTATGGTGAAAATATTAATTGTATACCACAAAACAAAGAAAAGTACATTTCCTTCAGCAAAAAAATCAATTTTGATAGTTGTGGTGATGATGGTTCTAAAATGAGCATCGTAATACGGTTTGTTGATACGTTCAAGTTCATGACATCAAGTTTAGAAAAGTTGGTGAAAAATTTATCAGTCGATCAATTTAAAATAATACCTCAATTCTTCCCAAACGATGAACAATTTAATCTTCTTATACGTAAAGGAGTTTTTCCCTACGAATACATTGACTCTCTCTCTAAACTTGAGGAAAAATCTTTACCAGAGAAAAAATGTTTTTATAATACAATGACACAAAATCACTTATCTGATAGTGATTACATGCATGCACAAAATGTGTGGAACAAGTTTGGTATTCAATCTTTGGGGCAGTACTCTGATTTATATCTAAAAACAGATGTTTTACTGTTGGTTGAAGTTTTTGAAAACTTTCGAGCGATTTGTTTAACCACATATGGTTTGGATCCATGTAGATGTCTAACAGCGCCTAGCCTCTCCTGGGACGCTATGTTGAGAGAAACTGGTGTCACTCTCGAACTTCTCACGGATTATGAAATGATTCAATTTTTACAATCCGGTGTACGTGGCGGAATCAGTCAGGTTTCCAAAAGATATGCTAAATCGAATAATATATTTTTAAGTACCTACAAACCAGATGAGGAAAATAATTTCATAATATATTTAGATGTTAATAATTTGTATGGGTATGCTATGAGTCAGCACCTACCTTATGCAAACTTTGTTTGGTTGAAAGAGGATGAAATCTTATCGTTTGATATTACAGCTCAGCAACCTGATTCAGACATTGGGTATATTTTGGAAGTGGATTTGGAATATCCTAAATATCTTCATAATATGCACAATGACTATCCCTTTTGTGCAGAAACAAAAATTCCACCAAATGGAGTAGATAAATCAACAAAATTATTACTCAAACTCAATGATAAACAGAATTACATTATTCACTACGTGAATTTAAAACAATGCATACAAAATGGTTTAATTTGCAAAAAAATTCACAGAATTCTATCTTTCAAACAATCACCATGGCTTAAATCTTACATAGATTTCAATACAAGCCGACGAAAGGTTGCAAAAAACTCGTTTGAAAAAGATTTCTACAAGTTAATGAATAACTCCATATTCGGCAAAACTATAGAAAATGTAGCAAAAAGAGTCGACGTAAAACTATGTAGTACCTACATGGAATAGTGACAATAATACAACAAAACCCAAATATGGGGCTGAGAGGTACATATCTCTACCAAATTATCATAGTAGTAAAATATTTTCGGAAAATTTTGTTGCGGTACAAATGAACAAAACTAAGATTTTATTTGATAAACCGATTTATGTCGGCTTCAGTGTGCTTGAACTTTCCAAGTATGTAATGTATGAATTTCATTATAGTTACATGTTGCCAAAATTTAAACAAAATGTACAATTATTATATACTGATACGGATTCTTTCATATATGATATTAAAACTGAAAACTTCTACGAAGACATTCGATGTGATTTACAAGATAGATTCGACACCTCTGATCTTCCGCACAATAATGTCTACAATCTTCCTTTGGTGAATAAAAAGGTGGTCGGTCTCATGAAAGACGAGAGCAATGGCTGTATCATCAAAGAGTTTGTAGGATTACGTTCAAAGATGTATAGTTACGTTTTAGACAACAACACAACCATAAAGAAAAATAAAGGTGTATCATCAGCTAGTGTTAAAAAATTACTCTTTGAAAACTATCTTAAAGCTCTGAATCGTGATTATGAACTCTATGACGATATGTATACATTTAAAAGTGATAAACATAGGGTTTATACTAAAGTTACTAAGAAGAAAATTATCTCAGGCAATGATAATAAGAGGTACATTTCACCCGATGATTGTGTCAGCACTCTAGCTTGGGGTCATTTTAGAATTAAGTAATATTGTTATGGACAAATTTATAAATAAAAAACTATATTAACACACACATTTGTTTTATTTGCTCACATAATAAGAACACTTTTTGTTAAAATGCATTAGAACCAGAGGACATCTATTAAACCACCGTAAATGTTCTAACCAGGGTACATCATCTTCTTCCCAATCCTTCAGACCACCACCGCAATAGAAGCACATGGTCTTATCTTCACTACCGACGTAGAAGAATCCAGCATCAACCATTCGATCTGGTGTCTGGTGCTTGTTAGACCAAAGTTTAAAACTTTCTAGTCTACGGCTTCTTGAACTAAACCATGGAAACAGCGGTCCGCTGCAACTCTGTATCATCTTTTAATTTATTTAAAACGTAGTGACACTGCTAATTTTCACAAAACCTTGTAAACAATGATTCAGAATAAAATAATTCACATTGCAAAACTCGTATGATAACAATCGTGCGAATCAAAAATCAACCTTAAATCACACGAAATAGAGCATAATCAGAACAATAAATTATCAATGCTTCATTATTTGTCTTATCACCGAGGGAACGCCGCCCACGCACAATGACACAAGTAGGCATTTATAAAACCAGCGACTTGAACTCTGGTCGATTGTAGCCAATCAGAGACCGTACAAAAACCAGAAACCAACAATCCTAGACCTCTCTACCCATACATTTTGTATGGGAACACAGCTAAAACACACATTTTCACGCTAAACACAACCTAAAAACAACCTTATACACATTCACATAAGGCACAAAATACTCCTTCAAAAATGTGTCCCAGAACATACAATTCTACTCTACTCATGCAATAGATACAATATACTTTATTGCACACCAAAAAACACATTACAGAAAAATAAATAAATAAGGTAAGTACATAAAAAATTGTAACAATGAGCGACCTATATCACTAAAAGCGATTTCTTCCAGGCAACCTTTGGATGGACACGGACAAGTACTAAAAGACGGAGGGTGCATAAAATAAATAATACATATATTTATTTACTACAAAACACACATAAAGGAACTCCCGAACAAGCCGGGTTCCGAAATGGCTATCCGTAGACCATCCCTCGACTACGTATAATTTTATAATTACTTTACAAGACTTTGAAATAATTAAAAAATTGTATTGAAAAAATTACAAGATCACAACAATATTGTATACTACATACCACATCTCCGGATGCAGTCTGCGTGGATGGTTCTGTTTCCTCTGCAGCTCCTGGACTATCCTGTCGCTCTCCAACCCTGCCTCGTCTTCAGATAGTTGATCCTCAGACGATTCTGAAGAACTGGAGCTTTTGTCGTCATCTGTACGTAGATTTATTAAATAAAAAAATTGTAGGTAAAAAAACTCATTAATTTAATTATGTGTGGTTAGTAAAAGTCGTGTTGGCTAAGTGTGAGCACAAACGCCACTAACATAACCAACAATAAATTCAAGTAATTCCCTTTGTTATAAATTAAGTATGGCAGACTTGGTACTCACGCTTATGTCCTGTACAAAGTTTAGTCTTAGTATACAATGGTGGCATCTCATCTACCTCGGGTCTTGCTTTCCGACCTCTCTCGATTAATTCCTTAGAAAACCTTTCAACCAAAGCTTCAAGTTTCTTAGTCTGCTGAACACCGGGGCGGCCTTCAAGACGTTTGTAGTATAACTCTGCTGGTGAACTTCTGTACCACATCTTGGTTTGTCCCTGTTGAAAAAGTTTTGTTTAATTATTGCTACAGACCAATAAAGAATAACCAATTCTTTAATTCTAGACAATGTATCTCTAAAAACTAGTATTTCAAAAATCTACTTTAGATATGTGCGAGCAGATACAAAAATGATTAAGAGTTATGTTGTTCTGTGTTTGTGAAAGCATACATAATCAAAGCAGATACAGAATTCACAGATATAAAATATATATTTTTTCTTACATCTTCTTCATCAGGGTTATCTTTAGCCCACTTCTCAACTTTTTCAACAAAATCATCAGCAGTTCCACAATAATTTTTCCTGAAAATAAATTCAATAATAAATACCTTAAACTAATAAATTTAAAAAATCCAGTTGATAAACAAACTAATACCTGAACTCTTCCAGAATTTTTTCACGGTCAGTAAGAGGTTTATCTTCTCTTCTAGAACTAACTCTGCTTTGCCGAATTCTAGACTCTCTGCTTGCAGTTGATATTCTACTTGATGACCTTGAATACCTATCATGACTGAGTCTTCTTTCCCTCTCATATCTCTCCCTGTGATATCTATCTCTCTCACTTTCTCTAGATCTATGTCTGCTATGTCCTCTAGAGTCATATCTATCTCTAGACCTTCTAGACTCCCTGGATCTAGATCTGTATCTGGATCTTTCTCTAGAACCATATCTCTCTCTAGACCGATGCCTAGATCTCTCCCTATACTCATACCTATCTCTTGATCTTGATCTATGTCTAGATCTCTCTCTTGACCCATGCCTGTGTCTTTCACGAGATCTCTCAATTATTCTAGAATGCTCCCTTTCAGGATAAACTGATGACCATCTAGACTTAGCTGGGCTATGACCTCTATCAACCTTTCTAGAATCACTCTCATTGTTGGAAGAGGTAACTGATTTTGGTTTACTAGAATAATATGGATCTGTGTGTGGTGCATAGTAATCAAATGGATCTTTAGGTGGTAAGTACGGTGGTGGGGGTGGATAGCCATAGGGATCTAAAGACGGGCCTGGATAATAATGCCTTGGTGGAGGGGGTGGGTACGATTGGTATGGAGGATGGTGATACATATCTGATGGCGCAGCATAAGGTGCATACATAGGCGGCTGTATAGCACCAGTATATGTAAGCCTGGGAGGCGGACCCTCAGTAGGAAGCACAGGCCGACCAGGTGGTGGCAGGTCTATTGGATGCATTCCAGGAGGCACCAAGTCCATTGGTGGTAAACACTTCAATTGTGGCCTCGGCGTAGGTAAATTATGAACTGCCGGTGGTGGCACATTCGTCCGTATGCCACTTGGTGGCAAAGGTGGTGGTATTCCCGGTGGTGGTACTCCCGGTGGTGGTAGACATAAAGGTGGCCCTCTTGTGGTTATATTTGGCGGAGGAGCCATGTGATTTGGTTTATTTGGAGGAGGAACGCCAAATCCCCCAGGACCAGACATTTTCTGATACAAAACCAATTTTAAACAATAATTCCAATTTTAACGAAATGTATGACTTGTATTATTCCATTATTGATGCAATACACTCATAATTAGTACGATATTTAATTTAATTCTGAGAAATGGAACTTGGAAATAGCACTTTACAGAATAGAAACAGAACAAACCAAAACAGCCGATCGAATCAAAACAAAAAAAGCATTCTACATGACGATTGATTTGTCTCTAATTTTGTGTGCTAGGTATATGTTTGAGTTGGTTGCTAAATTTCAAATAAAAATGATAAATCAGATCAGTGTGAGCTGATTTTATTTATCCTTGATGATATTTCACAATTGTTTATTCAGTTTATAAGTAACAATAATTTAAATTCTTGGATACATTTATGGGCAATGCTCATATTAAGTAGAATAATCCACAAGTCCACACCACAACAAATGACTTTGAATGATCCAAATAAAATTTCGCAATGACATTGACAAATTCACTAAAAATGAAACGAAAATGATAACTTCTTTACATTTTGGCTACATTCACCAGACCAGAAGATTTTTTTTGGTCTAAGTTAAGAACTAGACAGGGAAGATAAAATTAATAAATTATACCTTTATTTTTTTTTTTTACGATGGGAAAATGCTGTTACGCATTTCCTTCAACATGAGGAGTGCTGAGCTGAAGGGGAATGTTGGACTCTCCACATAGCTACTAACGAAAACATTAGTAACCAGTGGCATACCAACTAAAAAACCATCGATACTCCCTCTCTCACCTCAGGGCCAGAGCGTCGTCGAACCATTCGTCACCAGACGATTCGCTCGACGGCGCACTAGCACTCGACAGGGTTGCGGGCTCCCGGTCGGATTCTACCGCTACCCTGTCAGTGATCATCCGTCTCGGACGGATCCTCCGTGTTTCTCCCTGAGGGAGAGAGTCGTGTCCCTGAGTATGAGGGACGTCAGTTAGAGACCTGTGCAATGCCGACTCTTCACAACAGAACCCATTATTATAATCTATTTATTATTATAATATTTTTTTTTGGATTAAGTATAATCACCCCGCTTACCATACTACATTACACTGACCGACTGGTCTAATAAAACATATACCTGAAGATAAAAATGCTATATAATGTAAAAAATAACTTTTAACTTTTATGTCGTATATTATGTGATTTAAATGATCTATTTATTCAGTTAAAAGTTTATTTTTTACAATTTAAAATTAATTCCATTAATAAACAGGTCTTATATTGAAATATTTTACTTAATTACGGTTGCTGGGTTTATAACAAATAAATAAGTATAAAATAACAGGAAGAACATATATTTTAACAAAATAAATCTACAATATCATTATAATTGGTTAGGTACCTAAATATTTACTACAAATTGTGACAAATATTAACAATTTTAGCACTACCAAGGCATTCTCCATCTTTATAAAGGACACCGAATTGCCCTTCAGTTAGTGCTCTCAATTTATTTCCTAGAAGTAATGTAAGACCTTCCGAGTTTCTAACAACTCTACATGTAGTCAGAGGTTTTGTATGTTGAAATCTAAAATAGCAATGTAGTACTCCATTTTCGGATAACTCTCTGGGCTCTGAGTTAATCCAATGAGGTAGAGTTGTAAAGCAGATATTATTCCAAAGGGCTGGATGTTTTGTTCCTGGTACCTGTAATAGAATAATAATTGTATACATTTTTATTGCAGTTAACAACTTCAATGCCGACTCCCCATATTCGCGGGGTGCGGGTCGAGCGCGGGGTGCCAGCTCCGCAAATTAGCGGAGTAGCAACGCTCAGTTTGTATGTAAAAAAAAATATCGGCATTCCTCAAGCCACCTTCTTAATCAGGCCGGCAGTGAAGTTGTTAAAGCAGAACAAATACTTAAATTATGGGACCATTTTATACAAAATGCATGTAAATAAATATGATTATTTACCACATAAATATTATTTGTATTCAAATCCTTTTTGAAAATGAAGTAAGCATCTTTCCAGTTGGCTAGACAACATCTTTGGCCAACAGTCCAATGGTGTAGGCCATCATGTTCACCCACAACATTACCAGAGTCTATGTCTATGAATTGGCCTTTCTTCGCTTGAATATACTGGAACAAGAAAAGTTACTTATTTAAATATTCTCATTAATTGTACTTTTTTTGTTTGTAAGTTCTATAGATTTTTTTTTGTTGTTTATTTATTTTATTATGTTAGATTAGTTTTAGTTAGTCATAAGTTAGCATAAGGTAGTTATAATTGGTTTTATACTGTAAAATAACTATTTAATTTAATAAAAATATTCTATTCTATAAAGAAAAATAATATTTAGAAATTACCTCTCCAATGAAATCTGAGAATCTCCTTTTTCCTATAAAACAAATACCAGTGCTATCTTTCTTCTTGGCTACATTTAACAAGCCTTCCTTCTTGGCTATTTGTCTAACTTCAGTCTTTAGAAGGTTTGCAATAGGAAACATACATTTTCTCAGTGAAAATTGTTTTACTTGGGATAAGAAGAATGTTTGATCTTTGTGCTTGTCTGCAGGCTGTAGTAATCTAACAGCTGAAATCAATTTTAAAGAGCTTGAGTGGATGTATTGTGTACTTTTGTAGTATTACACATAAGTGTTCAAAAGCCTCTTAAGAAAATATACTTAGTGTTACCTTCATTCTCATCATATTGTTCCAAAAACGGCCCAAAAGATGTGTTTGCATAGTGGCCAGTGGCTATAGCATCAGATCCTAAGTTGTTCCTGCAATATTCGAAAAAGCTATCAAACTTTATAAATCTATTGCATAATATATCTGGATTGGGGGTCAGCCCTGTCTCATATTCCTTTAGTAACACAGTGAACACTTCGTTCCAATATTCCTTTATGAAGTGAACTCTGCGAAGAGGAATGTTCAGCTTACGGCAAACAAATGTCGCATCTTCATAATCTCTTTCGTCTGAGCAGAAACCTGCTTCATAATTGTTATCCCAATTCCTCATAAAAACTCCTTCAACTTGGTATCCTGAAACGACATAAAATAAATAAAAACAAATATTGAGAGGATAAATGCGTAGATAGGATGTAGATAGGTCGGTAAATTAACTAACCTGCTCTTTTGAGGAGTAGGGCAGATACCGCACTATCCACTCCTCCTGATATACCAAGAGCTACTTTTCTGAACATGTTTGTCGTAACATCCTCATAAACTCTTAGAAATACCACACAAATTTATTTAAATTAAAATTTTAGTAACCTCTTACGTTTTTAAATAAAGAAAAACAGTGGCTATTTTAACTCGAAGATTATAAGTCAACCACTATCATAGAGTTTATGATATTTGTTGACTATGCCTTATGCTATGCCGTAGCATAGACTAATACTAAACAGGACCGAAAATTTGTTTTTATGAAAACAAATCCCTGATGAATGACCGGTAGTAAAAATAATTATGGCCAATAATAGAAGAAAACAAGTTCTGAGATATGAGTGTCCAGATCTGTACAATAACTAATGCTACAAATGCAGTGTTGTAGGAACTTGAAACACAATAATTAATAGCCTGTGGCACCCAGAAGATATAATCTAAGCTGTGGCAGAACTCGAGATGATTTGACAACATTTTGTTGTTGACAGTCAAACAAGTCGGACGGAGTTTTTCAGTTTGCATCGTTGTGTAGGTTATTCTTGCGGTATTTCGTAATTGTAGTTGATATTCATCAATAAACATGTCGAACTTAAACCTGCAGTGCCTGTTAGGAATACAGTGTAATGATTTCGTTATGATAGCTGCTGATCAGAGCAATGCTCATAGTATTATGCTCATGAAAGACGGTGAGTGAGCGGTTTTTATTTTGTCTCTTATTCTCCCTGTAAGTGACTCTGGAATTTATAAAAATATATTGTTCTCAGACGAGGAGAAAATCTACAAGATTTCCAACCAGCTAGTAATGGGCGTAAATGGAGATTCTGGTGACTCGAATCAGTTTGCAGAATATATAGCGAAGAACATTCAACTTTACAAAATGCGTAATGGTTATGAGCTGGGGCCATCTGCTGCTGCTAATTTCACTCGAAGAAACCTGGCTGACTACTTGCGAAGCAGAGTAAATAAGTTTTTATTTTACCAAACTTCTTTTTACATAATATGAATGAATGTATGTATGTATGAGTATAAATTTTATGTAATTTCAATGTTGTTTCAGTCGCCATACTATGTAAACCTCTTGATGGGTGGATATGACAAGGAAACAGGCCCAGAACTGTATTTCATGGACTACTTAGCATCAAGCATGAAGGTTCCGTTTGCTGCCCATGGCTTTGGTGGTTACCTCAGCTTGAGTATCATGGACCGCTACCACAAACCAGGTTCGTAATTTATAATTATCTTATTTATGATTTCAGGAACAGCAAATCTAAGTGAAAAGAACTTGTGTTAATCTGTTAATATTTTCTACATCTGTTTAATATTTCAATATTTATTTTGCAGAAGCAACTGAACAAGAGGCCTATGACATCCTCAAGATGTGTATAAAGGAGATACACAAGAGACTGTTTGTCAGTCTGCCGAACTTCCAAGTCACTGTTGTGGACAGGAATGGAATTAAAGCCATGCCAGTTATCAACTCCTCTATTCTTAAGTAATTTTTTATGTAATAAAGCTCTGTATTTTACTTCTGTTTTCTTTTTTACAAGTTGCTTGCATTAAGTTAGAGACATATCCTTACACTTGATGAAGTTTTTCATAAGAAATATAATGCCTAGGTTATCTTATAAAAAAAAATTAAGATAATCAGTACCTAAATAATAATAGGTGTAAATCGGGGGAGGCTTCTTATCAGGAGTTTGCATCCCAATGGCTAGTTATTTATATGGTTAACAAAAACTCAATAATAGTTGTAAATCTTATTCTATTTTTTATTTTAAAAATTAAGCACAATCATCCACCAGCCTTTCTATCAGGGCTGGATGGTACATCGGGTCCCTGGTTCTCCGGTTGCGAGTTGTTAGCATTATCATTATCTGGGCCATTATCACCCTCATTGTCAGAGTTATCTGAAAATAAAGTAATTCTCCTTTACATGTATAATGACACAATTAGTCATATTTTAGCTTAAAAAAAATTGTTTTGGCTAGTAGCTTGTATGCACCATTACAAGATACTAAGTTTTTCTCACTGCTTTTTGTTGAAAGAATATGGCTGCAAAATGGTACATATAATATAGAAAGCAAAGCTTTGAACTACCTAAATGCTTAAATATTTTTCTTCATTAAACTGTTTAAGGAGTTCAATATCAACAACTATTCCATTTTATCTAGAACATTAAAATACGAAGGACATTATAATACCAAGCATGGCTAAAACAAAAAATGGTTTGCAGTGAAAAATGATAGTTACCTCCTCCCTTTTTCTCAGCTGGTAAATCTTCAGTTCTGTTTGCAACTTGGAAGTGGTATTCCAGTTCATCAAAGTCAAACACTTGGTCGGTTGGCAGCAAACAAGCCAAGTAAGATGGAAATGTGGGCTTGCATGCTATCACTGAAATAAACAATATAACATAATAACATTGATATTGCAGTGCCTTCAATTTTCATTTACTTATAATTTATTTTATTTTATTAATAAATGGCTTATACCAGCATCACTTATTCTTCTCTTAATGCTAACACTTTATGTTAGTACTTACAAGGATATACTTGATTATCTTCTGTATTGAAAAGATTATGAGTTTCACTAGTTTTGGCCAAGAACTTTGTAAGTGCTCTTTCAATATCTCTCTTCTGAGTGGCAGCCTTTTCTCTGATAGCTTCATATTCAGTCACTGGTTGTTTGTGTGTCTGAAAATAAAAAAATAAATTAGTAACAAAATATTTTTACAAATACTTGTCAATGTATTAAGATAGATACTAATTATTATTACAAAGTTTGTTTATTGCATATAGGTATATACAATTTACAAAAAATGCAATAAGAGTTAAAAAATTGATTGATTCAGATTTAGTCAGTAAAATCAGTAAAACTTTGACATTATTATTGTTTTTAGTATATCAAATACTTAGTACCCATAAGCTTCAAGCTTCTAATCAGCCTAGATGTTGTGTAAATTGCCCAGCAATAAATAAAACAATAATAATTAATCAATCATATTCTTTTTTATACTTACTGGTGTTCTGATATAAGCATGAGGATCTGGTAATGGTGGTAAATGGAACGGGATGTGAGGAGCAGCTTTAGCCTTGGACCCGGCAGAGAGCATCGCTGGTGTTCTGGGGGCTGTAGCTTGCTGTGGAGGCTGAATCACATGTCTGTTTGGACGGATCGCATACTGCTCTAGACCTTTTAAACTGACACCTGAAATAGGCAGAAAAATCTCATGAAGGAGATTCAAACTTTATTATAAGGAGGTATGAGATGTCCTTTTGGACACCATAGACACAAAATATGAAATAAAATAAAAATACTAACTTTCAACTACTAATACTCACCCATGTTAATAAGACCCATAAACACATCTCCCAATACTGGTTCAACTCTGCCGGAAATCTCACAGTAACCTCTGGCTGAATTACCAACTTCACATAGAACTGTAACAGAGAATTAACACATTATTATTAATTAATGTAATTTAAAATTGTGTTTAATAAATAAACAATGAAGCAACAATGAACAAAGCAGTCTAATTAACTACTTTTAACATGACTTTTCACTTTTTAGATTTCTACTGCTGGACCCCATCATTTACATTCCTATTGCTGGGACTTATCTTGACAAGAGATTAGGCCTTAATTCACCACACTGGCCAAGTGTGGGTGACACTGCTGGACATGCATGGGCATTTATATTTAATTTTTGTCAAAGAAGGCTAGCATTAACCGTCAACCAGTGACTTTTCAAGATCATTCTTGGTTGGATGACTGATTCTGTGTCAATATTTATTAAATAAGTTTTTTTTGTCCATCCATGCATAGCAAATACAAATCTTGAAGAGAGGTTCTGTGTGTATGAGTAGCTAAGAAGTGACCTAATGACTACTTTCATGGATGCTTTCAGAATGTCAATATTTTGAAATAGCTCAATCAAAATGTAGGTAGTAAAATAGGATCTTACAAGCTTGGAGCATTTCCGTCAAAGTTTCAAGAGACATTTTGTCACACGATTCGAAGCCTGTCTCTAGTAGAACTGTGGACACTGCTATATTGAGTATCCGACGGCGAGCATCGATGTTTCCCTCAGGCTTTTCCGTGGTTTCAGCCATGGTAAGTGTAGTCACAGTATAAGTATACACTATACAGATTTCAGAATTTAATCTCTATTCAATTTTTTTTGTGTTTGTTATTATAACAACATGATTGGAAAAAAATCCTATCCTATGTTGGCCAATATGTTTTAGGCTATTTTATCGTCAATGGCCACGTATCATTTGACAATGATAGTACCCTGACAAATGACAAGATGATGACGAAATGAAATAAAAAAAAACTTGGAGAACTGAAGAAATACCTACATGGTTCCTGAGTAAAATTGTTCAAAATTACTAAAATCGAAGTGTTTTGTACTTATTTAGACATTTGATTTTCCCTTATAAAAATGCAATTAATCTGAGTGTGAGTAATAAGTGGGTCAAGCGAAACAATATTATCTTCAATAGTGAAATCTGGTAATTTGTGTAAGTACTTTAATCTCCAACTTTCAATTAATTTATGGAGTATATATGGTGGTTTTATGTGATTTTGGTCTCAATTATCCTCATAACTGAATGTTATTTTGAACGGTATAAATTATACTCACAACATATTCTTACTTAGTTCTAAATTCATTCATATTCTCTATAAATATCAGGTACCTACATAGTCTCCATCATATTGACAGATCCAGTGGTCCAGTTAAAAAACATTATTTGGATTAATAAAATTGTAATGATGTAGATAAAATTAATAACTTTAGTTTTCTGCTTCTATTCCAGCTACATCAAGAACAGGGTAACAGTCAAAATGGTGAAAGTGTATGCCATTCTTGTGCTATACAAAGGTATAAACAGTGGTACAATACTGAAATCAGCATATGATCTACAAAGCTTTAGCTTCTTCCAACGTTCTTCAGTTCAAGAATTCATGATGTTTGTCAGTAAAACTATGGTAGAAAGAACTACAGCTGCTTCGAGACAGTCAGTTAAAGAAGGTGAATACATGCTACAAGTTTATGTGAGGTCTGACAACTTAGCTGGTGTGCTAATAACAGACCATGAATACCCAAACAGAGTGGCTCACACACTTATCACTAAGACATTAGATGAATTCTCCGTGGCAGTCCCAGCAGGAACCTGGCCTACGGCTAACGAAAGCACAGTAGATTACCAGGCTCTTCCTCAGCATCTAGCCAAATACCAGAATCCTAAAGAAGCTGATGCTATGACTAAGATACAGAGTGATCTAGATGAGACGAAAATCATACTTCATGATACAATCAAAGCAGTTTTAGATAGAGGTGAGAAATTAGACGATCTTGTGGCCAAATCTGATAGTTTGTCTATGCACAGTAAAGCATTTTACAAGACTGCTCGGAAAACTAATAGCTGCTGTAATTTTTGAAGAGTATTTGAAAATCAATTGCGATGTTTAAGGTGTCATTCATCACACAAACTATTTAATAGTTATTATAAGTTTGGATGTGTTGTTCATATTTCATAGACAATACTTGTTTTAAGTAATCCAATCATAGTTTTTGTATTTTTAACTATTTATTTAAAATAAGTACTTTATCACAAGTTTTAGTGTAATTTTTTTTATTAAAAAGGAACTTAGCAAAATGTTGAAATAGATAAATGTTTTATATAAAACTTTGGACAAACTATTTGAATGGGGATTCCACATACTAACAATCATATTATGTTATGTAATGTAGTGTAAATCTAGATTACAAAATTCATGTTACTCATTATGTAATGTTGAATGTTTATTGCCTGTATTATAATAAATATAAATATATAAATCTATTACATAAATATACAAATGTGTTTAATGTGGTATTGTATATTGTCAGCTAGCTTTTGGTGTGGCCTAAATGTATACTAAAGGAATTTATAGATAGGTTATATTAGATTTATGTTCAATAAATATTATGGCCTTTCTTGGAAAAAAAATTTGACAATGTTGAACTCATATTGGCTATGTATCTTTCTAGTTTAAATAATGTTCCTTAAAATTCAGTCCTAAGATGTAAATCTGGTAACTGCATATTTGTATTTATTATTTGTTCACATTTTGATCTGGACTACAAATATCATGATTGTTTCATGAGAAATAATATGAGCTGTGTCTTATATTTCGTACTTTAGATATTACCTATATGATATAACACTTGTCTGAAGTGGCTGCAATGTAAATGTAGTTATATTTCCAGACTTATTTATTAGAAATAGTATAAGGCACAGATATTATGTATCTATTATTTACGCAAAAACTCTGGACACTTTTTAACACTACAGTATCCATCATAACGGTGGCATAATCACTGGCAATATAAAAATAGACAACATTGATTCCAATGATAAATTTAAGTAAGTATTTTTTATGTAAAATATTGAGCATGTTAAATAGTGTTCTAAATTGCTATTACTGTGTATACTTGTACCTATTTGACGAACAAAATGACTTTTCAAACTGATTTTACAATGTACCTGTGCATATTATTACAAAATCAAACAGTAAAAAAGGTTACAAGATTAATGCCGACTTGTTCTTTAAATTGAACAGAATATTTAATTGTTATTTAGAAAATAGTTGTATCTAGAATTAGCTGTTGAAATGTTAAATTATAAATCTGGTTTTAGAGAATCTCTCTAACTGGTCATTCCACTCCTACCTAAGGGCGATCTTACATTGTTCAATGTTAAGCGGTTAAGTTAAACAATTTGTGTAATTGTATATTATACTATTTAAAGGGTTGAATTAACTTTCACCATCTGTATACATAAATAAACCTGAATAAAAATAACTGTTGTTTTAGTTTATAGTTAAGATACCTAGGTAATAAATTCAAAACAGTCTGTTACCGTCAATCATCAGTAGTCTAGTAAAAGATAAAGATTTTCAGAGATATTGTGCTTATCACTGAAACTAATTGGACAATTTTTTTATGTCCTTCCATAACCAATGATCCGAATTTATGAAATTTGGTAGATATACATTTAGACGTCTGGCTAGTCTGGGACACAGGATAGGCCATTGAAATTCTTACTCCAGTTATCATAAGACTTGGCCTACATACAAACATAGTTTAACGCGGACGAAGTCGCGGGCTCAGCTAGTTAATTCGTGGGTAAGACATTGTGAATGTGTTTGGTAGGCAAGCCGTAAGCAGGATCCGGATATGACTTATATCTGTAATGGAACCTGCTTACGGCAGATTGTATATTCCGATAACAGAAGTCCATTGCTGAATATTAGAGCTCCCTTATTGACATCCACAGAAAACAGTAACAAGTCTCCTCATTTCTGATTCGATTCCCTAGCTAGAAAAACCCCTATACGCTGAGCCAGGTTAGTTCATCATCATCATATCAGCCGTCGGACGTCCACTGCTGGACATAGGCCTCCCTTAATGAATTCCAGTCGTTTCGGTCGGATGCGACTTGCATCCACCGTGAACCAGATTACTTCACCAACTCATCCGTCCACTTGGTAGGTGGGCGTCCGACGATGCGTTTAGTCAGCCAGGTTAGTTGAGGAAGTAAAAATAACACATTGAAATAAAAATACATATATTAAATTACATCGATTTTAAATTACAGCCAACATAATAATGTAGGTTACAATAATAAAAATATACCTATATAATTTTCATTGAAACAAAATAAATAATAAAAACAAGGTATTCCTTATTATTACAAACCTAGCTTCTAAAACCATTGACTATAGGAGGATCTTCTTAGCGGACCAGGTAACAATCAAACCTCGAAGCAGGGAGCTTATTATTATGGAATTAATACTCAATTATTCTATAATCTTTAATTAATTATAGTGAAAATGTTTGTGGAGTCAGTTCATAGTAAGAACATAATTTTATATGGAGGTTGGTAGGTAGGTAATAGTGGTTTAGGGAGGTACATTTCAAATAATGTACCTACGCACGACATAAATAAATGTAAGTACCTTTAAAAAGTGCTAAATAATATAAATTATCGCACAGACAGTAGGTACAAGTCGGTACAACTGAGTAGGGTTAAATAATAATTTGGCCTCTCAAGTTTCGAGAAATGTTATGTTAAAAAATGTATCTTAATTGATTTTGATTGATAAATTAGTATTTCCTTTTAGACCCGATCTCGGCTTGCTCGACAAAAATGTACTAGGTAGGTAAACCTAGTGAAAATTTCCGATTAACAGTATGAAGTGAATTATTCACTGATTCCACAAACATCTGTTACTTAAATTATACAAAAGAGATTTTACAAGTAACACCCATTATAGAATTTTCAGCTAACATTTTTGGCATTAAGCAACGAAAATAATAAAGAGAAACTAAGTAAGATTTGGAATAGCTACCTACCAGTGGTTTTTGGAAGAACTATTTTGGAACCTATCTCAGGTCATTGGAATTTGGTCAAAGTATGGATACTACTATAATCTGACTATCTTTACATTGTTACCTACCACATAATAATGTGTTGTGCTGGCACTTAATTCATAGTATAAGTCCTCATTTATAAAATCATTGTATTTTTGGCTGTGCCTTAATAAATAAATAAAATAAAACTAACGTAACTAAATTTAATGACCAAGGTACCCATAAGTGGGTACCTAGGTCATTAAATTAGTTTAAAAGCTTATTGTAAAAAACATGTAAACAATAAAGTAAGTACCTATTTGATTTGATTTCGGTACACAAACCTAATTTATCCTTCAGGTAGAACATAAGGGTTTTAAAAAACGTTCTAAATAAAAAATTCCTGAGATTTTTAGAAAGATAGGATTTGGTTACGACTTTGTTAAAATAACCTTCGATTACTATTATCAGAAACCTACAGAAAGAGTCGATATTCTGTGCCACATTGGCAGTTTTAGTAAGTATATATAATTTCAACATTTAGTTACCAAACTCATATAATTATATAACCACTGGTAAGAGAAACAAGAGAGCCTACTAAGGCAGGTAAGATACCAGGAATTCATAACTTACAAGAGATAGAAGGAATACAATACAACAGGGTATTTACAACATAAATAGAAGAATCAATGATAGCCAAATAAATAAAGATATATTGTAGGAAATATAAAAAGGAAGGTTTTTACAAATTGCAAAAGTATAAATGCCCTTTTACATTAAATATAATTTTCACACTACTAAAGTAGGTTTCTAATGATAGTTTTATCACCTACAATATATCTATTTGTTGTTTTTATTACATTTAATTTTATTTCTATGCACTAATGTTTACATTAAAATATGTTACAGTGTTCCCAATGTTTTTTTTTTAATTTTGATGTCATATATTTGTGAAGGACAATGATTTTATGGCTTGCAATAATATTTTGAAACAGTCGAAACACAATTTAAAATCAGTCTTCCTGAATGTTAAATTTGGATTCAATTCCTTCATTATTAATCATATATGATGGTCTTAATAAAAAATAAACATAAATGTTGCATTTTTAGTGCATGGAATAAAATGGTTTTATGTATTTTTGGAACATATTTCGTTTTCTACTTTTCCAGCCGGTCAACCTAATCACCTTGTTAGGTACTTCTAAAACGTTATTATACTTAATCATAATGTCTAGATTCTAAGAATCACTGTAGCATAGCAACCTAACTAATAAATTTAAATTAATGGTTAAAAAAATTGCACTATTTATTTGTGCAAATTGGGTTTGTGATGATAGGTAATTGTCACAAAAAACGCAAAGATCAACATAATAAAAATAATTTATAGAATTTACATTAACAATTAATTAACAATATGGTTGCGGTCATAAATGCATATTTAGTAAGCCAAAGAAACTCAGCACACTTGTACAGATTCTACCCAAGTAGACAGAAGGTACTAGAACACTGGTCGTCTCATCCACAAGCTAAAGGAAAATATCTCTATACTAGTCTATGCATCCATCGCCAACCAGACTTACATCTATTACTTACATTTAAAAGGCAACCACTTTCATAAAATATTCGTTACAAATCAAAACGAATAGCAAATCACTTTAAAAAAAGAACAATCTAGGTACACGATCACAATAATTGTGCAAAATAATGTCAGCACACCGATTTCACTATGCACCATGGGAACCTTTGTACTACGTAAGGGGGGAGGGGACTAACATTCAACCATCCATATGTTAACATCGACATTATGTTATGTGACATCCATTCCCATCAGTCATGAAGAACCGCGAACGAAAGCTTTGGTGTTTTTCCTGTATACTTCATGATATTCCGAGTAAGTCCAATAGTTGGTCCATTTCGGTTCATTTAATTTTGTTCGGGATGTGAATCTTCTTGGTTTTGAAGTCGTAGACCTTTCTGCAGAACAGTACCAGTTCTGGGGACACTGCGGGGGGGAGCTTGGTGTCGTTGGGGGCGAAGCCGGTCAGTTCGCTCGCTGGTATTGGTGGAACTATTGTTGGTATTATCTTGACGCCTTCCTCAGCTGCTTTTAGCCGTTTTCTATACCTGTAAAGAAAAAGGCATGATGAAATATTTTTTCAAAATAGTCATGTTTGAGGTTCAGCACCCAACTCGTAGTTACAACGTGTAATAGAAATCATACCTACTGTTGAGAGAACTAAGTACTCTTCTTCAGAGCCTAAAATAAATAAATATAAGTAAGTAAATAAATATTGCTGGACAATTTACACAGTAATCTAGCCCCGTGATAAGTTCTAAGCTCGTGTTACGGTCACTAGATAATCTGATATAACCTACATAATATAATAAACATAAGATATGCCAAATTGTGGAAATCGGTTCGTGCGTTCTTGAGTTATAGTGTCAAGAAGGAAAACCCGACGTATTTTTATATAGTAGATATAGAACACCCAGACGCCGGAACAAATATCTGCAGATCGTACAATTTTTTGTTCCGAGGCGGGAATCGAACCCGTAACCTCTTGCAAGAATCGTTGTATGCAGCAGTTGACTGACCGGCAGTACTCGTTGAATGTGAGCACGTAGCACTTGTCCTCGATGCAGGCGACGGAGTTGGCGTCCCGGTGGCGCGACGCGAACACCTCGTCCGGCGCGTCCGCCGCCGCGCGCCCGCGCTCCGTGTGCTCCGGCCGGTAGTACCACACCAGGGACACCATCATCTCACCTGCAACATTACATACATTTCAATTTATAGGTTTTTTATATCACTGAGATGGCAGACAAGCATGCGGCCCACCTGATGGCTACCTCAGCCTATGCACGTCTGTAATGAGAGGTGTTACCTGCGCGCTGGTCTTTTAAAAGACCGCATGGGTCTTTTCAAATAGGGTATTCTGAAGCATTTACGTGGTCGGCAGCAGTATAGTCTTTCGGAAAAACCTCGGTAGGGATCATCTTGAGTGTTTGTGGTAAGTATAAAATTTCTTTAGAACTAAACGGTTCCAAGGTATGTGGATGAAACCTTTTCCGACGGTGAGTCGCGAGTGTTATAACAATATACAGCAGCACGCAGTCTCCGCTCGTGTGAGTCAAACTAGGGCTCCTATGAGGTGCAGTACTGACCGTCGTCCGGGTTCTCCCAGAGGTTGGCGACGCGCGCCACGAAGGGCTGGGCGCGGGCCACGGACGCGCGCAGCAGCACGCAGTCTCCGCGCGACACCTTGTCTCCGCTCGTGTGAGTCATGTGTGACTAGCAGCTCGGTGTATGAGCTAGGGACAGTACTGACCGTCGTCCGGGTTCTCCCAGAGGTTGGCGACGCGCGCCACGAAGGGCTGGGCGCGGGCCACGGACGCGCGCAGCAGCACGCAGTCTCCGCGCGACACCTTGTCTCCGCTCGTGTGAGTCATGTGTGACTAGCAGCTCGGTGTATGAGCTAGGGACAGTACTGACCGTCGTCCGGGTTCTCCCAGAGGTTGGCGACGCGCGCCACGAAGGGCTGGGCGCGGGCCACGGACGCGCGCAGCAGCACGCAGTCTCCGCGCGACACCTTGTCTCCGCTCGTGTGAGTCATGTGTGACTAGCAGCTCGGTGTATGAGCTAGGGACAGTACTGACCGTCGTCCGGGTTCTCCCAGAGGTTGGCGACGCGCGCCACGAAGGGCTGGGCGCGGGCCACGGACGCGCGCAGCAGCACGCAGTCTCCGCGCGACACCTTGTCTCCGCTCGTGTGAGTCATGTGTGACTAGCAGCTCGGTGTATGAGCTAGGGACAGTACTGACCGTCGTCCGGGTTCTCCCAGAGGTTGGCGACGCGCGCCACGAAGGGCTGGGCGCGGGCCACGGACGCTCGCAGCAGCACGCAGTCTCCGCGCGACACCTTGTCTCCGCTCGTGTGAGTCATGTGTGACTAGCAGCTCGGTGTATGAGCTAGGGACAGTACTGACCGTCGTCCGGGTTCTCCCAGAGGTTGGCGACGCGCGCCACGAAGGGCTGGGCGCGGGCCACGGACGCGCGCAGCAGCACGCAGTCTCCGCGCGACACCTTGTCTCCGCTCGTGTGAGTCATGTGTGACTAGCAGCTCGGTGTATGAGCTAGGGACAGTACTGACCGTCGTCCGGGTTCTCCCAGAGGTTGGCGACGCGCGCCACGAAGGGCTGGGCGCGGGCCACGGACGCGCGCAGCAGCACGCAGTCTCCGCGCGACACCTTGTCTCCGCTCGTGTGAGTCATGTGTGACTAGCAGCTCGGTGTATGAGCTAGGGACAGTACTGACCGTCGTCCGGGTTCTCCCAGAGGTTGGCGACGCGCGCCACGAAGGGCTGGGCGCGGGCCACGGACGCGCGCAGCAGCACGCAGTCTCCGCGCGACACCTTGTCTCCGCTCGTGTGAGTCATGTGTGACTAGCAGCTCGGTGTATGAGCTAGGGACAGTACTGACCGTCGTCCGGGTTCTCCCAGAGGTTGGCGACGCGCGCCACGAAGGGCTGGGCGCGGGCCACGGACGCGCGCAGCAGCACGCAGTCTCCGCGCGACACCTTGTCTCCGCTCGTGTGAGTCATGTGTGACTAGCAGCTCGGTGTATGAGCTAGGGACAGTACTGACCGTCGTCCGGGTTCTCCCAGAGGTTGGCGACGCGCGCCACGAAGGGCTGGGCGCGGGCCACGGACGCGCGCAGCAGCACGCAGTCTCCGCGCGACACCTTGTCTCCGCTCGTGTGAGTCATGTGTGACTAGCAGCTCGGTGTATGAGCTAGGGACAGTACTGACCGTCGTCCGGGTTCTCCCAGAGGTTGGCGACGCGCGCCACGAAGGGCTGGGCGCGGGCCACGGACGCTCGCAGCAGCACGCAGTCTCCGCGCGACACCTTGTCTCCGCTCGTGTGAGTCATGTGTGACTAGCAGCTCGGTGTATGAGCTAGGGACAGTACTGACCGTCGTCCGGGTTCTCCCAGAGGTTGGCGACGCGCGCCACGAAGGGCTGGGCGCGGGCCACGGACGCGCGCAGCAGCACGCAGTCTCCGCGCGACACCTTGTCTCCGCTCGTGTGAGTCATGTGTGACTAGCAGCTCGGTGTATGAGCTAGGGACAGTACTGACCGTCGTCCGGGTTCTCCCAGAGGTTGGCGACGCGCGCCACGAAGGGCTGGGCGCGGGCCACGGACGCGCGCAGCAGCACGCAGTCTCCGCGCGACACCTTGTCTCCGCTCGTGTGAGTCATGTGTGACTAGCAGCTCGGTGTATGAGCTAGGGACAGTACTGACCGTCGTCCGGGTTCTCCCAGAGGTTGGCGACGCGCGCCACGAAGGGCTGGGCGCGGGCCACGGACGCGCGCAGCAGCACGCAGTCTCCGCGCGACACCTTGTCTCCGCTCGTGTGAGTCATGTGTGACTAGCAGCTCGGTGTATGAGCTAGGGACAGTACTGACCGTCGTCCGGGTTCTCCCAGAGGTTGGCGACGCGCGCCACGAAGGGCTGGGCGCGGGCCACGGACGCGCGCAGCAGCACGCAGTCTCCGCGCGACACCTTGTCTCCGCTCGTGTGAGTCATGTGTGACTAGCAGCTCGGTGTATGAGCTAGGGACAGTACTGACCGTCGTCCGGGTTCTCCCAGAGGTTGGCGACGCGCGCCACGAAGGGCTGGGCGCGGGCCACGGACGCGCGCAGCAGCACGCAGTCTCCGCGCGACACCTTGTCTCCGCTCGTGTGAGTCATGTGTGACTAGCAGCTCGGTGTATGAGCTAGGGACAGTACTGACCGTCGTCCGGGTTCTCCCAGAGGTTGGCGACGCGCGCCACGAAGGGCTGGGCGCGGGCCACGGACGCGCGCAGCAGCACGCAGTCTCCGCGCGACACCTTGTCTCCGCTCGTGTGAGTCATGTGTGACTAGCAGCTCGGTGTATGAGCTAGGGACAGTACTGACCGTCGTCCGGGTTCTCCCAGAGGTTGGCGACGCGCGCCACGAAGGGCTGGGCGCGGGCCACGGACGCTCGCAGCAGCACGCAGTCTCCGCGCGACACCTTGTCTCCGCTCGTGTGAGTCATGTGTGACTAGCAGCTCGGTGTATGAGCTAGGGACAGTACTGACCGTCGTCCGGGTTCTCCCAGAGGTTGGCGACGCGCGCCACGAAGGGCTGGGCGCGGGCCACGGACGCGCGCAGCAGCACGCAGTCTCCGCGCGACACCTTGTCTCCGCTCGTGTGAGTCATACGGTTCCAGCATCGCGCTAAGCGGTCTAGGCGACCGTCGTTCTGCAAACCGGACAAAGGTTATGACGAATGTATTTCTAGCAGAGATGAGACACTAGTTTATGACATATTTGAAGGTTGATTGGTAGGAAATCATTCAGCTTAAATATACTTAAATATAATTAAATATACTTTTTTATTGCAACAATAGTAGCTTTGTGAGCACCGTGAGGTCCGTGAGCAATAATGTTTTTTCAATTTTTATAATTTTAAACAAAGTTCATTCAACCGGAACTGTATGAGATTAGTTTTTTGAAAGACATATCTATTCATGCACACTTGATTTCAGAATGTACTTACATTGATATATATTTTCGTCAGCGTGTGTTCACCGTCCCAAGTCCAGCCGTTGCTCCACCGCGGCGGTGCTCTGGGCTCTAGATCCGGTAGGTCCGCGGGGGGCAGTAGCCGCTTGCCGCGGCGCCCCTTGCCCTTCCGGCGCGGGCCCGACGGCACCGGCGACGCACAAGCCTCTTCCACCACCAACGTCGCTTCATCCGTCTTAAACGCCGGCCGCTTCGACACGAGAAGCTTCACCACTTTCTCAACATTCTTAGCCTTCATCTCCTTCAGCTTACATCGCTTCACTTTGGGTACCTCGAGACATTCATTTGGTTCTTTCTGAGATTCTTTTTCAGGAACGTCTTTGGGTTTTGAGGTTTCGGGCGTTTTGTCGATTTTAGGTTCGGTTAGTTTTTCTTTTGACGGTTCTGGTTTATCGTTTTCTGTCACTGGTTTGGGTTCTAAAACTGGTTTTGGATTTTCGGTTTCTAAAGCTTTCTTATTATGTATTTTTAATTCTAGTTGTTCACAATTTGTGATTGGTATACTATCATCTTCTTTCAGAACGGATTTGGCGGTGGGTGGTTTTAATACTGATTTGTGCATGATTTTAGATTCGATCTTCCCTAGTTTGCATGCATTTTTAGATGCCAACTTCTTTTCAATCAATTGAGTAACTGCAGCTATTGTGTTTGGTCTTACACCAATGCTTGAGTTAGCATTCTCTACAACGTTGTTGTTAATGTTAAATACTTTTTTCGTGCAGTTTTGAGTGATATTTTCATTTGGTGTTAGGAAAAGTTCTGCTGGGTTTAGTTCCTTCTCTGTATCAGCCCTGTCAATGCTGTTCTTGCGAATCAGATTGTCTAATATTAGTGCACTTTTGGTCTTAGCAATGGGTGTCGTAAATTCATCTTTTTCTTTCTTCTGGATAACATTCAACGCTAGAACTCCATGATTGACTTTAGGGTTCTCATCATTAGAAGGTGAAAGAAGTATTTTCTTAGCTCTCGAACGACTAGAACTCGAGTCAAGTTTCCGTTTTGGACATTTCTTTTCCACCGGCGGCGATTTAGGCACCCTCTTTTGTTGTGAGCTCTTCTTTTTAACATCTTTAGTGATCATTTCTACACGCGTAGGTTCCGGTGGGTCGCCAGAGACTTTTCTCCTCTTTATTAACTTGACGTGCTCCCCGATCCCGTTGGTTTCGCAGCTCTCCAGCTGTTGATCTTTCATATCGATCTCTAACTTCGGCCTGGAATATCTCCGTTTCACAGCCTTGGGACCTGGACTATCGGGCGTATTGTGTTCCCTTAACGCTTGTGCGTCCGTTTTTCTCGCAGAAGCGATCGTGGGTCCTTCGTTTTCTTTCTTTATATCAACGAGAGGGGTAGTTCTTTCGTCTGACGAGGAGAGATCGATGGGAGCCGCAGGAGGGGAGGATATTTCGACGACGTCATCGTCGGCATCGCAAGGTTGGGGTTGCACGGAGAGTAGGACGCTGGTGTCGTCGCCTGCGAGGGTTCGACGGGCCATGGCCTTGCCGAGGCGCGCGCGGCGGGGGGCCGACGAGGGGGGCTGCGGGGCGCACGCTCCGGCGGACCCCCGCGCGGGGGAGGGGGGCCCGATGGCTTCCCCGGGCCCGTGAACTTCGCTGGCGATGCGGATGTTGTCGCGGACGTCGAAGAGCTCTCGTTTGGGAGACGCGCCGCCTATTGCGGGGATCGGACAGGGGTGGGGGACGTCCGCTCCGGATGGTGGTTCAGGCTCCAATGGCGGGTCCTATGGAATAAACCGTAAATGAGAGATTGGAGTGAGTGCTTTACCAAAAACAAATATTGCTGGACAATTCCACAGTCACATCTAGCCTCGTGTAAGAGCCACTGAGGTCGTCATCATTGTTGAACGCGACTACGTCTCAACAGATAAGCTCATAATGGAGTTAATAATTAAGTTAAAGGAGTTAGTGCTAACCTTCCCGCTGCCGTGGTTGTCAGCGGCAGCGTCGAGCGCGCAGGCCCGCGCCTTCGAGCGGAAGGCGGCCCCGGGCGGCGCGAGAGCGGAGGACGCGTCTGGGCCGGCACCGGCTGGGGCTTTACCAGTACCGGGCCCAATAAGGACGTTTTTTGGACACGCGTTAAGTGGGCACGGGCATCCGCGATATTCTGGAATAGGGTTAATTGTGATGAGAAACTTTGTAGTTTGTATGAGTGTTGTCGATAAAGTTACTTAAAATGTTTGGCATACAATCAAGTTTACATTATAATAATTATATCATACGAACATAGAATGTAGACCACAATACTAAAATAAAATGTATAGTACCAGCGTTAGTCTTCCGTCAGAACCAATTTCTAGTTACTGGCGTTAATCTGCATCGCTACTGTAATTGTTTTGTACTGCTCCCTTTGGTTGATGTTAACAACTTTTATTCAACAACCAAATGGATACCAATAGTTACCTACATATTATTCATATGCTTTGTGCCTATAGTGAGATCAGGCTGCAAATTACGATGATTCAACTGCGCTACTGTGCAATTTGTATTATAGTCGCGAGAATTTCATTCGACAAAGTACTTTGAAAAGAAAAATATAAAATCAGACTGATTAGGACTTAATTTCACCACTCTCTGTTTGTTAGTTTAACATCCCATTAAGTAATTCAAAAAAAAAAAAAAAAAAAATAACGTTTATTGAACACAAGGTGAGAGTTACAATACAGTGCGGCTCTGACTCCCAAACTAGGTGTAAGTAACCTGTGTGTCAGGAGTCAGCTCCTTCCAATCGTGTGCTTCATTTGTTACATAATCTGAGCAAAAAAATCATTATAGAAAAGAAACTTCAAATCCATGAACACTAAAAGTGTACCCAGAGTGTAGAGCTTCCTTTATAAACATGCTAATTACATGCTAATTACAATTAATTATTAATATCTAGGTACAATAGAATAATCATGAGAATAACAAATTGTTCTAAATTCAAGAGGAAAAGTATGTTAAGTTAAAGTATTATTAAAGAATTTTGATTTTTCTTATTGCAAGATCAATCTTTCTGTCTCATCGTAGTCTTTATCAGTTAACCAAGATACTATCTTTTCTTTTATTTTAAAGTTATTAAATTTTCGTAAATCTTTGTGTATTATGGTAAGTTGGTTATATAGGTACGGTGCAATATAATTATAGTGATGTTTATTTATTTTAGATCGTGCTATTGGTAAAGGGCATTTTATAATTCTTTTGTTGGAAACTGGAATTAGGGGAACTGTTAACCTGTGATAACGTCGCAAACTTTGAAAAATAAATAACTTGCGGACGCTTAGTACTCCTGCTCTTTTATAAACATCTGTGGTTGGATGTCTATAGGGTAGAAACATAATAACCTTAAGTAGTGCTCTCTGAGCTCGCTCTAGTTGAATCATATGGCTTTTATACGCCCCACCCCACACACATATACCATAGCCTAAGATACACTGACAGAGAGCTTTGTAAATTCGAATACAGGTAAGCTTATCAGCAACATGTCGGAGTGATTTGAATGCATATATAAGACTGCGCACTCTGCCAGCCACAAGCTTTATCTGTGGAGTCCAGCTCATATTCTCGTAGATGTTTATACCAAGGTACTTTATAATTAGTGTTCTTTGTAGTACAGGGCAAGTGCACAGTTTAATAGATAAGTTATCGTCTATTCTGTTACAGGGAAAGGTATGTATTTTAAGACTGAAGTTAGGGGATGGACTTCCACGCGAAGTTTTGCTGAAACATACGTACCTACAATACAATACAAAATACTTTATTGTCACACCACATTACAAAACAGATACACAAAAAAATACAACACAAAACAATACAGTGAGACAATGGGCGGCCTTATCGCTAAGAGCGATTTCTTCCAGGCAACCGTGGGATGGAAAAATATTAGAAGAAAAATAAAGCAGTGGCGTAGTTTAAAAGTATAAACATTAGAATTATAATAATACCTAATACTAAAATTTATCTTATAGGTATATTTATTTATGAACTAACATTAAACTAGAAACATATTTTTTGCTGTGTTTGTAAATAATGCTTGTATACTAAATTTTTAAAAGTATGTATCGTCTTAGCCTTTCTTATATCAGTTGGCTTACGTACCTACTTTGTTTTTAAAGTGTTAAGGGTAAGTAAATTGTTTTCTAGCCAGCTCGTCACCTTTGATAGACCGTCTTCAACCAATTATCAAAAAATTAATTATTAATCAAAAAATTAACAGTCCATAAATGTACGTAAACTGACAGTGATTAAACATGACGGGATGTTAAACTAACACAACACACAGAGAGTGGTGAAATTAGGTCTTATGCTAATACAATACTTAGTAGGATTATAGCATTCGGGGCTCGATTCTGAAGTATTACAATTTTTGTGTTATTTATCAATGTATAACACATTACAATGTATAAGTAAAGCAGAATTTTGAGTGTAGTTTCGAGCCCCAAATAAAGAGAAATACTTGACGTAACTCACCAACATAAGAGGGTATCCTTTGAGGTGAGTGCTGATAGCACGGGGGACCCCCGTAGTATTGCGGCGGAGGATAAGGCTCGCCGGCGATTCCACTCATCTAAAACAATCACGAACAAACACTCAGAACACACTAATTTATGAGAACTTGGTATCGTAATAATAGATAAAAAAAAAACATATCACAAACAAAATAAAATCCGCTCAGAATTAATGCTGATAATTTTTTATACACGAATATGGACGCTTTAACTTGTATTCTAGTATTTTAAATACATAAATGAATTTGATATAAGTAAATATTTAAAGAAATGGAGCTACCAATCAAAAGTAATACAAATACGTGTGACTTGCTTCAAATAAAAATCACGACTAGAACCTAGAGGGAAGTTGCTTTGCATCTGGATAAAGTGAGTCACTATTTTGGGAATTCTCGACCGATAACCATTATCGCATTTATTCGGTACGTCGGGAGATTTACGATGAGTCAGAGTTTTGATTTCCCTATTTGTTTACAAAGTTACAATGTATGGTGACAAATGTGCAAGAAACCTGTAATAACGCATTTACATTATTGAAATAAGAATGTAGACCACACGACACCAAAATATTACTGACTCAGCATTTAGTTGATTAGGTACTAGCAATATTGATCATCCGTCAGCACCAATTTATAGTTACGGGCGTTAAATTAAAGATTTGAACTGGGTTTTTCTTGCTGCATCGCTACTGTAATTGTTTTGTTATCCGTGTTCGTTATTCGCCTCGACACTTGAAGAACGTTCGACGAAACAATCATATACGAGTGCCTTTACGAATTACCATTCACACATTCGTAGAGTGCATCATTTTGACATTTGCATTCACAAGAATACAAGCGCGCACATTATCCTTATGAGCTTTAATTTACACGGAAATTATAATAACTTGACTAGAATACTTAAAAACATATTATCTAAGATCGTCGGTCGTAAAGTGTAGGGTTCATCCTTCTTAATAGAAGTTAGAGTTATTAATTAATCTTCTACTTTAATGAAAAAAACTGTGTGAGGGTAATATATGCATCCAAAGTATTATCATGGCGTCAAATACATCTATCTAATATATAAAATTTCCATGTCACTATGCTGGTTCCAGTACTCATCCGAAACGGATTTACCGATTTTTGCGTATTCAGTAGGTCTGAGAATGGGCTACTATCTATTCTATTCAAATACCGCTAAATGACAAGTTATTTTTATTTTTTTTAAATTAAAACGGGCTAAGCCGTACTAATAACTGATTGTGCATCGTAATACTTACCGGTGCGTCTGCTTGTGTATGTGGCGGGGGCCCCATAGGGTATGGAGGCCCCGGCGGCCTGTAGTACCGGCCGTAGCACAGCTCTGTATAGTATGGAGGCCCATATTGTGGCAGCATCTGTTGGCAATGGATGTATAATAAATATCACTGTAAAAGTGTTACATGGTAATATTAGTAGCTCACATAGGGTGTCATCTCAACATCATAATCAAAGCCCCTATTTACATTCCCACTGCTGGGACACATAGACTTTTGTCTTGGCGATTTACATGGACACGTCAGATAAAACTTTTAACTAAATAAATTATTTTAAACTCGTGAATATGAATAGAATTCGTGAATATTAATGGAATAACAGTCAACCGTTGGCACTTTATCTGAACCCCGTTGATCCGACTGTGTCTTGTAAATGTCGAGAGTTCGCATCTCTGATGAATCGAAATACGGACTTTAGAGATAGTTATGTTAGTGTGGGTGAGGTGACTTACTTGTGGATGCGGTCCATGGTAGTGTGGGTATCTGGCCAGCGCGCGTTCATCATTGTTGGCCTCCTTGATCAGGGGCCCTGCTGGCTGGTAATAACCTGGAACAAAGACATGCATGATCGTTAGTGTTACGTTACGTTGACGAGTTTAGAAAAGTTTTAATATAAGTGTTTTTATACAAGTATGGGACCCACCTGAAGGCAAGCGATTTTATATCCATACACAAAACTTTTGGTACTAGAAAACATCATAGTTACAGGGTTATAGTTAAAAATTACTTTATTACTAGTTTGGGAACACTAAGTAGCGCAGTCCGGGAGTCAGCTTATACTTTTTGCTTATTTTACATTCCATGGCAGATCTCTAATTTAGTCGGAGTCTATAGATTTGTTTGCCTTGTTGATTGTAATAATAGACACACAAAGGTTATTTATTACTATGTAGTTAAATAACTTAATACATAGTTTACACTCAAAACCAATTATGGGAATAATTGCAAAACATCAGGATTTCCAGATGCCATATTTTCTAAGAACTCTTACTGTAGTGAAAACTTTCAATCTTTGTTAAACCTTTATACACAGCATAAGACGCATCAATATTTTTAATAATCAACAAGTCGAAACTGTTAAATTACAGATACATTCAATTTTGTTATATCCTACTTATTAAATGATTTTCCTGCTGTCTCTACGGAAAGACATGTATGACGAATTTACACATCCTTTTTTTCATGACGAACTAACTTTGTGGCAAATGTACAATAACCCATTCAAATCAAAGTAGTACACTTAGGTAATGACCCTGGTATTACGGTTAGACTAGGTTCAAGTTTCAAGTACGTCAGTAAAGCAGGACATGACAGCTCCACATGAACCGCCCACGGTCACCTCATTCGAAGGATCATCGAGCCCTGACATTATGGCACACTTTAGTAACTAGGCTAGCCGCTTTGTAAAGCTTTGTCAGTGGAATTTACCTCTTTAATAACTTAGAACTTTTATCACAGGATTTTAGATGGAAATTTTCTATCAGTGCGTATGATGAAACTTTTTGTAAGATGATGGCGGAAATAACTTGTGGTGCCGGCTTTAGAACAGTACTGTCTCATCATCCCACGAGGGTGTTATAAGCGAGAATATAAAAAAAAGAAAATATATTTATTGTCTTAAAATACAAATAAATCCAGTAGACATAAACTAAATACGAAAGCTTAGATATACCATAATACACAGCAGCTTTGTTCTATGTACTCTGCCAATACCAACTTACAGTGATCACCAAACCGCTTGTTACATTTTAATAAATTGGTTATAAATTGTAATATAAATTGTAATAATTTAGATGGAGTTAACTCCTGTGTAAATACGTGAGTCTGAGTAATTCCTGTTTTATAAAATGAATTTAGATGGGTTTGTCTATCTAGGGCTAGGGTATAAGTATATCGGATAGGTATATCTGACTAGACAAGTAGAATAAAGAAGCACTTTTTAGCGTAACAAGCAAACTTTGACTGAAGATTTTTCGTGCAAGCCCTTAGTGATGTACCGTTAAAATAATTCGGTCACAATTATCCGTTGAGCAACTGTCGTGTCGGATGTGGTCACCCGGTCACCCTATTCAAGTTTTTAAAGCTCTACAACACTATACTATAACCAACCATATTCACAATAACACAAGGAGTGTTTTCGTCTGCAGCATTATTTTACTGCGTACCTACGTCTTCACAGCACATTTCGTAGATAACACTTGTGGTTGCACCGTTTCCTACCCGTTATTAGTGAAGGTAATTTTACGAAATTTATTGTTGTGATCTACATAATGTACCGTTTTTCTATCGCTTTTTATTCTCATTTATTTTTTGTTTTGGTTTATGTCCGCTGCGTTTGCTATTCAAAAACTTTTCGACCTCATCGGCCATCTGTTTAAGGAATCATAAAATTACAGGACGCAGGTACAGCAGATGGTTAAAGAAACAAATATTTAAGTTATAATGTTCTCGCTTTGCAAATAAAAAAAATCTCATTTAAGGCCCTTACACACGAGCGGTTCGCCTTGAGACGGCAAGCAGCTGCTTGGCGCTACGTCAAGTATAACTGGCGAGTCTTTTTGTATAGTCTATCTATATTATTATGTACTGTCGGTGACGAAATCATGTTGGGAATTTGTTATGCACATTGAAACAGATTTTGAATATACCGATCCTAATATATTTATTTATTCAGACAAAGATAATCTTTATAATTTTATCTCAACATTTTCAATAAACTATTGCCTTACAGAAACTAGCTTGATTGAAAGCTTTTCAAATTACATAAATAACAAAATATATTAGGCGTTTGAAGTATTTTATTGGCAAGCCGCTTATTATTTTATAACATAATTAAAAGCTAATAATATTCCAAACACACCTCTGAATTGTAGTAAGTATAAAAATGTTTTGTCGTCGACTGTACCGGACTCATTGTGTCTGTACGCTCGGCCGGACCGCCATACAAATAAATACTAACCTCAATGGATATTTTTTGTGACGATCGATCGTGTAAAGGTGCAAAGTTTACGGTTTGTATAAATTATTGAAGTAACAATATTGAGACGTTACGCTCTTTTTTGCTACTTAGATGGAACGAAATTAGTTAATATTAGAGTTAAATAGAAGTAGCTACTTATGCTTAAATTCAAATTTGAACTAGGAGTTCTTATCTACGCATCGGGAGCTCTAAAACGACGTAATAGTTACAGAGCAGATAAGCAAACCAATCGTAAGAAGACTTTGCACGTTTGTATTTCATTGTGGAATTATCTCCGTAATTATCGCCATTTATCACAATTTTTCACACTTTCCTCGAAACTGTGATAGGCTGCATTTACATAGTATGCAGTTGCCTGTATAAATTATTAAAGAAAAATTGGTTTCAGGTGCGGTCCTGTAAAGTAAATATAGGCTAGCTAAAATATCGAACGTAAACAAAACTTTTCTGTCATGAAGACAGAAAATTTAAGTTACATCGATAAAAAACGTGTAACTAGTGTACTATGTTCAAAATTTTCTAGAATTTAAATATCAAATGAGCAGCATTTGATTATTTAAATAAATAATTATTTTAAAATAAAATCACATAATTCAGACACACACATTATTATTCAAAACCATAAAGTTTTTATGACTAAAATATTTTTATGTGATTCCGCACAATATTTAAGTAACTTAACCTGCTTTCGATGCAAACTAATGAGTGTGTGATGCCAAGATGTTTTGACAAATAATGGAACTTTTATTGGTGTCATAAAACAACACATTTAAGTGCGCAGTGTTTATTATTGACAATTATATTTTTTTATATTATATAACTGTCGGTTATGTAGTTACTTTTTAAACTAAACTATTGTTGCCTTTTCCTATTGAATATTTCAATCATAACAAAACGAAAAAAAACGTGAACATTTATAGCATAACTATAATGTTAATCTGGAAATTAAATTTTACTAATCAATCCTGCAATGTAACTTAAAGATTTTATAGAACTTAATTATTTTATAAGCCTAGAACGTAAGCTTTCAATTGCGATATCAGTAAATAAATACAGTTCTTCATATTCAATAAAACACATAAAACCATAGAAATTATTAATCTTTTTTAAAGTAATATAAAAATATTTTTTTTGTTACAAGTTGTTGTGATTCAGTTGTAGAGTAGAGCCCTCATTATGGTATTTTAAACTTGTGTTAGAAGTCTCGCTCTTCTATAAAAAATATTACAATGCTATAAATAACGTTTATTAATAATGTTATATAAACCCAAAGCTGGGTATTTCCCATCTGATCATATGATCAGATTGTAGTTGCATCTGATCACACAAAAAGTTCCCATCTGATCACGGATCTGTTGCAACTACTTTTAAGCTTTGTCAAAAATTGTTTGATCTTACGGTGCTACGTTAAAAATATAAAAAGCTGTTAGAAAACTAAGAGAATAGCTTGATTTAAAATATCTCTGCAGCATATTTAACATTGCAAGTTAAATAAAAGCTTTTATTTTTTTACCAGCTATTTGCACGAGCGCAAAATGACCGTATTTATACGACAGTGAAAAAACTTCGACCAAAAATTGCGGCCTGCCAATAAAATGGATTTATATTTCTGTTCAGGAACAAAAACTGCAGAGAAAACATTTTTACAACTGAAAAAGTGAACTCTTAGTAACATATTTATATATTGGATACTATTTAACGTGAAGATTAAATGTATGTTTCAGAATGAAAGAAAAATTTCCATGAAAGGAAAATCTTGCCGCAAAATGCCCTCAATACAAATTGTTGTAGGCACGTTGTAAGTAGGTTTCGGGCTATGCTCAAATATTCTCACTTAGAGTGAACTTGCCTAACCTTCCAAAGGTTGTTGATACCCGCCGAAATGGGTTTAGGGGCTGTTTACGGAAACCTATTTAAGTAAATGAAGACGAAAATTCTGTTGTTTTTGTTCGGAATAAATTCACAATTTTGCTGATTGATGAAAAGTCTTTGTTTGTTCCAATCATTCTACAGAAAAAAGGTTTATGACTTGAAACAAACGCATTCTTAACCTAAATGCAAAAATATTAACAAAAATAAAACCGTTTTCGTCAATGAACTTTTTCGAAATCTTGTTCAAATTATCCAAAGAACAGTTCTAGATTTAAAATTATAGATAGAACCAGTTTAAAACGGTAGCAAGCCGTGATCATAGTGCAGTAACCCCTTACGGTTGGTTTGGTCAGAATGTCAAAATGTACTAATCTCTATAAAGTACTTATGTCAAAAAGACCTTTTCCCGAAATGACGGATTTTCTATAGGTCTTCATTGTTTAATGTCGGAAATCCGTAAAGCCTGACATAAATGGTACATTCAGCTACATTATCTTTAAGTGTGAAAAATCCGTAAAGGTGGTAATATTAAAGGTACCCGCCACTATGGAGAATAGAGCATTCGTTAGAATGTGTGCTAAATTACCCTTTATTACCGACTGAAAAAATTCATAGTGAATGGGTTAATTTGGAAGCTTTGTTCCCCCAATCTCCTGAAATGATTAAAATTTTAAAGTAGGTAGGTAGGTACGTCTTTTCTTGGATGCGGAAACGATAAGCATCGTACAAATAATTCTGTCCATGGGTGGCATAGGAGATTAAACGCAAGTATCCGCCCAAACCTACCCTTGTGAGATATAAACCAAGAAAAGAGGCAAAATATCAAGACACCAGAATAACAAAATCAAAATTAATTGTTTAGTGATGCAGCTAGATGACGGCGTGATATTTTATTTGACAAAGTTATCAAAAACAGTTCAATGAGTTCCAATCCGATCATATATAAAACTGAAATCCAATTTAATAGTAAAAAGAGCGTGACTGTACATAATATTTGACAGTTTCATTTCCGACATTTAACAATGAAGAAATAGGTCTTCATAGAGAAAATCCGTCATTTCGGGAAAAGGTCTTTTTGAAATAAGTACTTATAGAGATTAGTACAATTTGAAATTCTGACCAAACCAACCGTAAGGAAATAAGAAATCTTTCGTCACCCAAACTTTCTAAACACAACCTTTCCACAATGAGAATACATCAGATTTCATCCCATCATCATTAATCAACTACGGTGGTCCTATAACAACACCGTTACGAATTTACCTTCGAAAAATTACGCCTTGATGCATAAGAATCGCCGAAGGGTCATTTTGTAAAACACCGGTTCGATGGTTACTGCCTTACGGTTGGTTTGGTCAGAATTTCAAATTGTACTAATCTCTATAAGTACTTATTTCAAAAAGACCTTTTCCCGAAATGACGGATTTTCTCTATGAAGACCTATTTCTTCATTGTTAAATGTCGGAAATGAAACTGTCAAATATTATGTACAGTCACGCTCTTTTTACTATTAAATTGGATTTCAGTTTTATATATGATCGGATTGGAACTCATTGAACTGTTTTTGATAACTTTGTCAAATAAAATATCACGCCGTCATCTAGCTGCATCACTAAACAATTAATTTTGATTTTGTTATTCTGGTGTCTTGATATTTTGCCTCTTTTCTTGGTTTATATCTCACAAGGGTAGGTTTGGGCGGATACTTGCGTTTAATCTCCTATGCCACCCATGGACAGAATTATTTGTACGATGCTTATCGTTTCCGCATCCAAGAAAAGACGTACCTACCTACCTACTTTAAAATTTTAATCATTTCAGGAGATTGGGGGAACAAAGCTTCCAAATTAACCCATTCACTATGAATTTTTTCAGTCGGTAATAAAGGGTAATTTAGCACACATTCTAACGAATGCTCTATTCTCCATAGTGGCGGGTACCTTTAATATTACCACCTTTACGGATTTTTCACACTTAAAGATAATGTAGCTGAATGTACCATTTATGTCAGGCTTTACGGATTTCCGACATTAAACAATGAAGACCTATAGAAAATCCGTCATTTCGGGAAAAGGTCTTTTTGACATAAGTACTTTATAGAGATTAGTACATTTTGACATTCTGACCAAACCAACCGTAAGGTCTTATTTCAATGTAGACTTCAGATTGAACTACGACGGATTCAAAAATGGAGGACACAATGACATTCTCTTTTTGAGATTTTGAGTTGTGCCTGAGATAAATTACTTTGTTTTTCATTAAGTTAAAATCAAATCTTTCTATTGCCAATAGAAGATTTTATAAATGAACACTTATTATTGGCGATATTTTAATGAATATCGGTTGAATTGACTGTAACTGCGGTGACGTCGACAGCTACTAGTGTGCCACAATGCCGTCGCTTGTATTATTCTGATAACATTATAATTATTATACGTGTTATACCTATATTAAATTGTTTTTTATATAATATAAATTAGGATTCGGATTTGATTTATGATGAAACATTATATTATCAAATTCTACATTATAATATAATTTAGTTAGACATTAAAATTATATTAATGAATACTTTATACTATTTTGTAGGTTTGTAGGTGTATTTTGTACCTATTACATACAACACATGATACAATATATACCTACACATGATTTCTGCGAAACAAAATTATTTAACCTTGAACGTAAACGTATAAAACTAAGCACCTAGCTAAATAACTGTTAATGTATAATCAAGTTAGTAATTTTTATATAATTATAACGGCTTATTTATTACTATGAACTGTATTGTTAATTTAATAAAATTATTCGTTTATACAAAGTTTATCAATGAGTGTTACAAGTAAAGTTTAAACAACGGCAACATTTAGCTTGTTATAATTACTTATTTTTTAGTTATATATAGAAAGGAAGAACTATAGATCATTTATTTAGACATACACGGCTCATGAAAATACAAAAATCTTATCAATTATGTCTACCTAACTACCTACATTATAGTCGCGTGTAATGGTCTCATATTAATATTTTTGTATTGTATTATTTTATTCTACTTTCGGTCATAATAATCGATGAATTTGCATAGTAATGTTAGAATTAGTTTTTTATAATGGTCCCTGCGCTAAATTAAGCTCAATTTGCCAATGTCAAGTGTTTTATAAATTTACAAAATTATAAAGTTGTTACTTGTGTGATCGCCATTTTGGCAATCGAATAATAATAAATTTATGTTAGATAGCAACTATCCAAGTATGACGTAGACACTGACAGTTCCTATTAGCTAAATGAACATTGAAAAAACCTATAAATACGCGAATCGCGAGGTCTTCGACCTCAGATTGGTTATGTTACCTACTAAAGAGCTGTTTTTGTTCGCTTTTTTGTTAGTCCTCCGTGCATTACCCTCGCTTTTTACTGGTTTTACCTAGGATTAATTTTCCCGTGTAATTCTTGTAGTTTTGGATTGGAAACTCCCAATTCTATGAAATAAGGATACGGTTAATTTACTTCCCTAGTTACTTAACTTTATAACTTTTAATTATGGTTCTTAACAATATTTGGACATGAAACGGGTAAATTACCACGATTTTAATGTTTTTGAGTTTCCGATATTTCGGCAGTGTCATCAATCAGTCTCTCCGTAAAGATGGCGCTGAAACTTAGTTAAAATAATTACTTATAGGTATAAATATATCTTAAAGTGGGAGTGAAGCTCAGATTTTACTTTTGTTGATATGAGACCTTTCCTTTTACTAGCAGTTTTTTACTAAGCCTTCAGGGTAGATAATCCTAGGAGCAGGTTATCTAATAAATATAAATAAATAAATAAATATAAATAAATATTACTGGACAATTTTACATTTTTTTTTTTAATATTTTACGCTTTTACAAAAGTATGATACACGTGTAAGTTTTCGCTAGAAAAGTAAAAGTAGTATAATTATACTTATCTTAAGCAAATTGACAAAGAAATGAGAGATAAGATTAATTTATTTGTGTACCTACATACCTAAAATATTACAAAGATTATTAAACAAAACCGTTCATGTTAGTTAACAACACTAATTTAATTAAGTGATTACTTCATTTTATTAACTGGTTATATAAGTTGTCCATGAAATCTTTTTAATATTACATAAAATATCTTGAATCCTAAATATTTATTATATCAGCCGCTATTCAAATTTTGCAACTATTATAGGTAGGTACCTCGTTTCCGCATCGAGGAAACCTGCTCTACGCCAAGAAATAGCTGAAACCACTCTATACAATAACTAAACCACTTAGCGAGTTAGTGTACCATCGGTTAGTCAGTGGTTACTTGAGCTTTGGCCGTGGCGGGCTATGACGTCATTGCTTACGGAGTAGTCGCGTGATTGGCTAGTTGGTTATTGGACATTCAGTAAGTAACTAGATATCGTTGGCGTGGATGGCTAACTAAATGTACCTCTGAAAGAATCAATATGATGAATTTTGCCGGTAGCATGTTACGAAGATCAAATTTTTATATTATTATGTCTTGAGCTACTTATAAAAAACGCTTGACATTTTTATCATGATTGTCTCGCAAATTATTACTTAATTACCGGCATAGCCCAGCGGATTAGCTCTTTGAAGTGGCAATGGGCATGCCATAAGTTCTCGAATGGAGACCAATGATTGAGTAACGCAGCGTCGGACGTCCGCCTACTAGGTGCATGCAAGTTGCAACCGACCGAAACAACAGGATATCTTTACGGGAGGCCCTATCTCCAGCAGTAAACGTCCGACGGCCGATATGATGATGATGATGACTGAATTACAAAATAAACCTAAAACACCTATCAAGAACGTAGGAAAATCAAGATAAACCCGTGTTTACAAAAGATAAGACGATAAAACACCGGGTGATTTATCTGAGAGCAAACAGGTAGCCGGTCCATCGCCATCAATTAATAAATCCGTCAGATCCCAATGTTTATAGCTAAATAAACTTTTATTCGCGGGTTGATGTATAGTGTGCAGTGAAGGGTGGAACCCCAGTGACCTTGGTGAGCGAGGGTTGTCCCCCACTGCAACTGCACGGTTACAGCGGCATCAACGATCACTTTGCACGCTACGGGTTAAAACGTTCAAATCACTTTACGGCATTTTCTTATGCATTTAAATTTTTTAAGATGTTTTAGGTTGTCGTTTTTAATCTTTAGTAAAGTAGACATTTAGGACAGTTGTTTAGGTGTTTTCTATGTATGTATAGTAAAAATATAGATTTATGCGGTGTATTGTATCAAGTATACATACCAGATATGGTAGGTACTCGTAACGCAAGCTTCGAGCTTACCACGGGGCTAGATGTTGCTGTGTTAATTATCTATAAATAATCATCAAAACTTTCAAGAAAGGCATCCATGAATGAATATAATAAAGTTATACCTACATATAAAACATTAGTATCAAACTACAAAACTGTAAGAATAATTTAGAAGAACAGAAAGTCTGCGTTCTACCACCCCGTAGCGCAACTGTTTTTTAAGATGTTCCTAAAATAACCTTTAAATAATAAAAATCCTTATACAGAGTGCAGATAGACAAACACCTACATATTTCATCACCACAATAAACAAAGGGATGAGTTATTGAAAGTATTTTTAGTAATCTTCTCTAATGAGCGCGATCTAATTCGTGTCGACATCACAACGTGGCATGTGGCCTATTCTCGGCACAAGTGATTCATTCCTTGCCAAAATATCTTTGCGATTATGATATAATTATCTGTTAATGAACGCAAAACGACACAGAATCAATTCATGTTTGTAAATATATACTTTTAATACGTTTGACTTTAAACCTTCAAATTCAAGATCATTATGAAATATAATTATGACATTTTATATGTTTTATATAGCTTCTCTCTCAGAATAAATGGATCCTAAACTATGTATTTCCAAAATTATTTTACTCTTTATTTCCATCCAAACCAAACTAACAATTTCATGGGTTTTCAGTTGAAAATAAAATCTTTCCAACCATAACATTATAGTGAAATGCCAACGTAACATTTAACAGTAAACACCAGTGTTTTCGGTGTCTGCAGAGACTATTAATTAAGACGACCACTAATTACTTAATCGTGTAGACACCTATTAATAAATATCTCTTAGACCGCACTATAAATACAGACAATCTGTTGAATGAGGGGTTCGTAGACTCTACTTTGTGTGTGTTGAGACTTTTGACTGTGATGTATCTACTTCGAGCTGTGAAAATAGTTACCATATTATTTCGCTCAACTAGATACGACATTACCATCTATGGTTTTACTAAAATCATGACACCAAAAGACTAGGATATTGGTTTATTACAACGCTTGACGCATGAGAAAGTATATAAAATTAATAATGTATTTTGGACTGTATGTACTTACTATAGTTAAGCTAAGCATAATATAAAACAGCTAACAAAAAACCTTAGTACTTATTATTATTTATCTGGGAAAATCGAAATACAATTATGCGCTTTTTCCAGCTCATTGTTACACTTACGTGACCATTGTTATAGGTAAATAATACAAATACACATTAGAACACAAAAATACACAAAAAATGGTAATTGGCACTCCATTTCACACATATTTGATTATGAAGTGTGAAAAAGAAATCCAACGATGACAAATTCAGAACTATTCTATTCTAGCTTTACGTTACGCCCCGCGGCTTCGCCCACGTTACAATAATTTTATTGACGTCAAAAGTTTCCTGTCTTTCTTTGTCTTTCTACTGGCTCTAAGCTCTCTCCACCAATTATCAGCCAACTCAATTCAGTCGTTCTTGAGTTATGTTATAAATGTTATTACTAACACGGCTTTCTTTTATATAATATACATTATCTAGAAAAAATCAGATGTTTTTTTGTATTTCATGTGTTGAATGAACTAGCTGAAACCTTGTTTTCTAACAAGCTGTGCTGTAGGTTGTTACTTATATCGGAACAACAATTTGTATGATCTGCAAATATTTGTTCCGGGTGTCTGGGTGTTATAATATGTATAATAAAAAAATATCTATCTATGTATGTATATTATATTAAGTATATCAGAAATCTAGCACCCGTAACACAAGCTTCGAGCTTACCACGGGGCTAGATGTCGTTGTGTAAATTGTCCAGTAATATTTATTTATTATTTATTTATTTATTTATATGATATAATTGCGGGTTACAAAATTGATAGGCTGCGATAAAAATAAGATAAACCGACGCCTACCGCGGCCTAAGGAGACGTAATTTGTTACAGGTTTATTTATTACTTAAAAATGCTGCTACTTTAAGGCTTCTGTGGTTATAGTTTGACATTTTTAACCCGGAAGAGCAAAGACTTGACTTGACTCAATATCGGCCCAGCCGTTTTTGAGTCATAAAATACAACAAACAGTGGAATTGATTTTTATTTATGTAAGTACATACAATAGATTGTCAAATTTTACACAGTAGATATATGTATTTAATGAGTTTAACTGGGTTAAACGCAATCCTATGATTCATAAGAATAACTTATGAAAATAAAGTACCTACTCAGGAACTCAATTATTGAATAATTTACGAAGGGACATAAAAGTAAAGACAGAATTCGCCTAAAACGAAGTAACAAGAAGACAGATTTACTGCTATTACGGCTTAGATTTAGGCATAACGAGGTCGATGCTCCCTTGGTTGGTGGAAAAGCCAATATTATCTGCCAAAACACGACTCCAGTGTTAAAGTCAACGAAATTCCTTTATTCTCTAACGTCTATAAATTCTATACAAAAGGGTAAAGTCAATAAATATTATGCTTGAAATTGCATCTTAGGTAAAACATGTTTTCAATAAATTAAGTACTAAACCGATGGGGTCTAGAGTCTAGGATAATTAAGGTATTTCAACGTATTTAGGTTTTATATTGTGATATAAGACAATAAAGCCAATAAAAAGGTAAAGTTTAATATAATTATTTTTAATCAACAATCTTGATAATGTCCATAATGATTTTATTGCGCGAAATAAAGATACACAATGTAGATTTCAACAAATAACTAAACAAAAAATTAGTTATATGAACTTACGACATTACTTTGTAAAATATAGCGATACTCATGTACCTTTATCTAATAACCTCCAAATTCTAAACCATCCCTATACGACTAAATTGTAAAGACATCTAAAATCGTCTTCACTGATAGAAAATGCTGACGATGTGTAAGTCTTTATAAAGGTCTTAGAAGTAAGTTGAAGGCATTACGAGGACGTAACTCGCAACCCTCCTTTTATACTGAAATACCAATATCCCATTCAGGCCGAGAATTTAAAATTTCGCTCTTATTTTCTAAGTTCAATAACTTTTAGGTTTCAAAGGCAAGAAAGTTTCAGAAGGTTTTCTTCCTCATACTTAATCTTTATTTAATTTGGTTATTAAGTGAGTTTTGGTGTTTAAAACTCAGAAATATGAAAAAATATATGGAATTTTAATATAAAATAGCAGATTTTTAATTATTATTGAAAAGTGTACGTTATAAAACTCCGAAAAGCGAATATGTTTAAATAAATGTATATTTCACTCGAACCAAATATTCACCTACTCATCTATATTTCAATTCACTCAAGAATGTTCTTAACCGAATAATTATCAGAAACCGAGTGTTTCTAGAGTAACAAAAATGAGATCACTTAGAAAAATCATAAAGAGTATTTTCGGAGCATTGGAAGTTCGTTCACCTCTTTGTCAGCGGAAAGTGGACCGATGTCCGCAAAATGGTAAATTTATGGGCACCCTGTTTTCAGGAAAGAGGTCAACGCTAGGCCTACTTAGATTATAATAAATTATTGTAATTTAATCATCATGGTGGTTATACTTGGGAGTCATGGGCTTTTGCTCTTTAATGTGACATTACCGACTCTAAAAACAATTGTAATAATGTTCTTTAATCAGAATTAAGTAAAAACACTTATTCAAAATATTGATAATAGAATAGGGCTGTTGATAAATATAGGTATTTATAATAAATAGTAGGTAGGTACATCGGTTCACAAACTAGGTATCATCTAAATGAAAACTAGGCAGAAATTATATAAGTACATAATACAGAATAACATCGTTTATTGCGCTAATACAATTATTGAGCCAACTAGATAAAGTAAAGTAAGGAAAATATTGAATAAACCTTTTTTAGGCAATGATGGGCCGTCATTGACTCAGACCTTTGCCCTCTCTGGCACTGACGCAGTCAACATAATTATTTCACAAACAATCAACACAAAATCACGAAATCAATAAACAGCATGCCGCTATTCACCGATCATTTTATAGCTATTTAAATTCAAGCATAATTTATAGCTGAAGTTATAAAATAACCGGCTTGTGCAAATTATAGCGCTTTATTACAAAATAATAAAACTGAATAAGCGGGGTTTTATTTTCACGTGTTTGTCTTATCTTTGGCCCCAATTAGGAAGAGTCATAATTTCATCATAAAATGTTAATAGATTTTAGTAAATAATAGATAATAATAATGTAGGTACCTATTATTCCAGACGCTTGGGTTATTAGAAGGATAATAGTGAAATTTCATCAACATCCATTCAGTAGTTTTTGCATAAAAGAAACAAACAATTTATAATAATAATAATAATACATCCAAATCCATGAAATCTTATCTTTCGCGTTTGTAATATTTGTCAGATAATGATGACCCGTGTTGGCAAGTGTTGGAATTAAGGCCTAATATCACGCGTCAAGAGAGAAGTCTCAGCAATGGGAACGTTAATAATTCAAGATTATGATGTGATGAACTATATTTATGAAGGATATTGACAAGGTACATTTTAAATAACTTGATTATTATGCCCTTGGTGGTAACTTAAACAATGCTAAAATTTGAATACGAGGCCATAATATTGCATACCGATTGTAAGTCCGTGTGACGTCTTCTCGAGGTCACTGATATGATAATGCCAACACTTGGACAAACAGCGTCCACGAAATCTTTATACCAAGTCATTTAGCAGAACTGTTTTCAGGAAATATTTTATCTTTTGTAGGTATGAGGTTCGATTGACAAACGAGACCTAGAATTTGAAATAAGCTGTTATAGAAAATGTTTTTTTATTCATCATCATCAACCACGTTCCTACTGCTGGGACTAAGGGAATATGTGGTTATTTGATCTGAAAAAGTTGTAAAACCTTTTTTGTAAGCAAACTAGGTACGTGATGATTTCGCTGCTGTACAGATATAACCACTTGTTCAACTTAAAACTTAACAGAAAACATCAATTGTTTCCACTAAATTAAATTTTATTGTATAAAAGTAACATCCACGTGTAAATATATTTACAATTTATAGCCATTTTATTACAATCGAAATAACTTTATTCAACAAATCATATTTTATATTTAGAAACTTTAATGTTTACAGATTTTATTTCATAAAAAGGGTGAGTATACAGGGCGTCCCACGGCCATGCCACATGGAGGGAAAGTACCTTAAATATTGTAGATAGAACATTTTACTGAAAGAAGACATTATTTTAATTTTAAAAACAAATTAAACTACATTCATAGATATTTAAATAATTACATGGTTTAACCGGGAGTCGAACCCGTTACACGAGAAAAATAATTATCCTTTAGCTTTATCACACCGATTGAAAGGCTTAACCATAAGGGTTATTTTTTTCTAAATAACATAGTGTCAAAAATAAAAGGAGGACCATGAATTTTAACATTTAATGTGAAATTTAGTTCAGGAATCAGTCAGCCGCATTGCCATGGACAAAATAGTTTACGCGTCTTTCGGGTCAGGATACGGCTCGACTTGTTGCCTATTAATTACATTACAACCAGGTACATACTAATTACGTATCTCTTTATCATTTTATCATGCACTTAGATTATAATAGGGAAATGATGCGTACTTCTCAATTGGTGAATAACAGTTGTTTGTTTTACGGCAATGCCAGCTTTCATGAACTAAATTTCACATTAAATGTTAAAATTCATGGTCCTCCTTTTATTTTTGACACTATGTTATTTAGAAAAAAATAATCCTTATGGTTAAGCCTTTCAATCGGTGTGATAAAACTAAAGTATAATTATTTTTCTCGTTTAACGGGTTCGACTCCCGGTTAAACCATGTAATTATTTAAATATCTATGAATGCAGTTTTATTTGTTTTTAAAATTCAAATAATGTCTTCTTTCAGTAAAATGTTCTATCTACAATATTTAATGTACTTTCCCTCCATGTGGCATGGCCGTGGGACGCCCTGTATATGTTTTTGTATAATGTATTTTTATACGTCCTCAAACCGACTTAGAGATTCATAATCATCATCATTTCAGCCCTCGTGTTTGTTTCACGTTTGTTGAACGCGCTCTCAGGAACTGCCCGGTCCGATTTATTTCTGTGTTGGACAGTAGTACATTTATCGGGGAAGGCTATATTATAAACTCTTTACGTAGATAACGTAACAAACGCAAACGAAGCTGTAGGCGCGCCGACTAGTTATGATTTAAAAACATTCATTATGATAAAAACCCCTTTTCAATAAACTATATTGGTTTAGGATAATGTGAGTCGAACCGTTCGTTTCTATTTAGTAGAAATTCCCATAAATCGAGTTCTCTAAAAGGTTCCGATTAAATTTATTCATGAATGCTGACATCGATCACCTAATAAATGGTTCTACTCTCAATTTGATGCTGAGATATGCTGCATGATGTAATGGAGTTTTTATCCTAAATTAGTTAAAGAGAATCTGTTAAAATCGAGTCTTAGTAGGTATATTTAAAGGTTATAAAGAGTAGCTTATGAGACGGGAAATTATTACGCTATAATCGCCCAAATATGGTTAGGAATGGCTAGGAAGCGACTATTCCATCAAATCAAAATTAGTAGTCATAAAAAACATTATTTATTCCAAACTCGCGCGCGACTGCCAAATCCAAAACGAGGAATGAATTTTAAACAATATAGGAGTTATTGATAGCTGAATTCTACTCGGGTTTCTGTCGTCTGTTAAATGAAAACAGTAGACAACGGTAGGTAGGTAGTTAGTTAAACTGAGTACTTAAATGGTTCTCAGTCTTAAATAATCGTCATTATTATGGTAATTTTGTATATAAAAACTTGAAGCATGTATGTACATCTACGGAAGGTACATTTGTACTCAAAAATATGAAGACAGACATGGATTTTTTTTAAGCGGGCCGAATGTAGAAACTTTTGTTTTCCCGCGAGATGACGAACAACCCAGAATAAATTGATACAAACAACAAAAACAAGACATTATGTAATATAAGTAGGTATTATTCAATAATGCATAAACATAAATAGATAGGTAATAAAGTTTGTGACTAGGTTTTATAATAATAAAATTCTTTACTAGCGTTGTAAAATGAAGTCCTATTCCGAAGCCTGTCGGTGTTGAATAAATTGTTTAAACATATTTATTTTACGAGTTCAGGGTGTAAACTTTTACGAAGCTCATCAGATTGTGAGCTTGAAAAATCAGAAGTTTAGTGGAAAAAGTTGGTGATCAAAGAGGGTTGTTACAGGGAAGACTTATTTTAATATGTTTTTATAAGGTAAGATTTACTACCAATTATGTACCCAGTTGGATCACAGCCCCAAAGGATTATCATAAAAAATCACCTTAAAAAGTTTAGAATTAAAAAAAAAATAATGTAAATTTCAAAGGAATCTGAATCATCCTTAAAGTCCAGGAAAAATATGATAAATAATTAATTAGCATTAGAATTTCGTTACTTCAAAGACATAAAGCCCGCAATACCTAGATCAAGATTAAAACTAAGCTTTCTAAATTGGTTCAGACGTAAGGTTGACATTTACGTAACACGTTGGCACTTTCACTAGATGTTTCATAGAATTAAGCCGAGATTCTTGCGCAAAACACGCCCATCTTAGCAACAACAATGTGACAGATAATAAACAATACCTATAGATAAGACAGCACTGCGGTGTTCCTAGAAATGTCCTATCGGAAGTAGGTTAGACGTAACAGCATATTTAAATAAATAAATAGAGATAAGTGACATGTTTGCCAACAATGTATTTGTAAAAACTATGAAAAAAAAATGTTAATATTAAATCTCAAGTAAGTATCATTTTAATACAGCTAACGCAACCGGTATCCACAATGCGACATTTTTGAGGGAATCTATGTTCGGCTGGTACGCTCCTAATAATGTACTTCTTTTCTATTGTCTATATTTTTTTTTCACGATCCCCTTTCTACTAAAAAATAGTTTTAGTATTCCGTTCCTTTCTCATTATTAGGTCAGTATACATTTTTATGGCATTTCTTGAATGCGTTTAATAGCTACTCAGTTAACCCTCGAGAATGTGCCAATAAGGCGCTTAGCATTCCTGTAAGTAGTTAGTTACACAATTAACCGGTGGTAATATTTTTACTTACTTTTTTATAAATATTGCGAGTTTTTACGAACGTTATTTATGAATTTGGAGTTGAATGAAATCTGAAAAATATAGTCGATAAAAATAATAACCTTAAAACAAAACCCATAACTAGAGAAAAATGAATAGGACAATTTACAGTGGAAAAAAACTATTAGCATAGAAACCAACACGGTTGCAATAAAAAAACTTGAAGGAAACCACATAGTTGCAATAAAACTGGAAACAGACAAACCACACGGCGGAAAAGTAGTCAAAGATAAAACAAAATATTATCATAGTATTACAATAGATAACGAGTTGTAGAAAGGAGGCGAGTACATCAAGTGATAGCATTATCGATTTAGGATGTAACTTTCTGTGGCCTTGCGCAATAAAAGTAATGCGAAGTTTTGCTTCATTTCATATCGTGGGTGAGTTTTCAAGTATTATCCATTTATCGCAATCGTAGGTAAAATGTGCTGTGTATGTGTGTTATATCTACATTTGTTAGGTAGTAAATAAAACTACATACGTGTGTATTAAAATTCGCATCGTTGCACTGAAAATTACATCACGCGACAATACAGCCAGGTTTACCGCCTTTGAATTTCCGAAATCAATTGGTTCGATAAAACCTCTAACATCTATGGAAACACTGCTGTGAAATCCCGATCGACAAACAGATCATGGGGAGAATATTGTTATACGTAATTACGTTTATTATTAGTAATACCTCATATAGCTACCCAATAATTAGTGCAAACTCTTGGGACTCCTATAGCGCAGTGTCCGCAGTATTGAACATATTCAAGAATAAAATGCAAAAAATATTTAAATTTTATTTGGATGTTCTTGGCTCGCTCGCTAATCACGCGGTAAGTAAACAGTGACCTTTGGGATCAGCCAAAGACGCCACACCTGCACCTTGGCCCAATGCATTCAGCATATTGCAGTTAGTAGTTAGTTCTCTACATGACAGTCAAATTAACATTAGAAAACGAATAGCAACTTAAAAAATATAAATGAAAATGACACAAAATAAAAACAATGATGAATAATAATTAATACTTTAAGCCTTAGAATAGTAAATAGCTAAAGCTTAGTCGGTAAAGCTAATAAATTGAGTATAAATGTGTAGTAATTGAGTAAGTAATTAGTAAAAACCTGCTACATAAACAAATAAATACTTCTGACGCAAAAACAACGAAACCTGTCATCTTGTAAAATGGTAAAAGGGTTCCTTAGTATTTATAACTCAAAGGTTAATTGTATAAGCCGCTGTCTCATAGAAAATGTACAAAACCCAGTTTTCCCTTCAAAACACGATAGCATATTATTATTCTGACACCACGTGCCGCGGTTTGCAGTTAATCCAATCATTTTGCGAGGGACGTTGGCTTTGTTTATTTGTAAACAATAAGTAGGTACACATTGTATTGTAACGCTGATTAATGAATTGATTAAGAATGATAAAAATATAACTTTTTAATAAAACTGGAACATCAACACGGGTTACATACCATGATTTAAATGTTTTTGAGTTTTCAACAACAGTTTAAAAACATTATTTCTGGACATTTCATACAACACCTAACCCAGCGGTAAGCTCGAAGATTATTATGGGTACCTATATAATACTTACACCTACAACATATATTTTTTCATACATAGATTATATAGGATTCACTTTGTACTTTGTTTACGTTCATCTTCTGTTGATGCATAATACGTTCATTTATAGACAGCGAGAGGTGCTAGAGAAAACGCAAGCTGCAGAATCTTTCAACAGAGTTTCTTGAGGTATTAGTACTAAATTATACGTTTATTTTATCAATTAAATAAATTGATACTCCAGCCGATTACCCATGTCAATATAAATGAAAATATATCTAGAATTCTAGAAAATTAGCTAGGTAGGTATGCTGTTTATTAAATACTAGCAGCCCCCGCGAACTTTGTCTCGCCATATACTTTTATTTGCAACTATCTACATACAAAATTTCATCGAAATCGAATTTTCCCACGTAAGCATATATTTTTCCGCGGTAAAAAGTAGCCTATGTTAGGATTAGGATATTACATTACATTGACTCCACCCCGTCCCCCGTCCCCCGTACCCCAGTGACGCTTACATGGAGTCTACATCGCATGCTGGCTAGCTGAGCGCGGTGAGCGACAACCTCTAGACTTTTTTCTAATACTTGCATTTTTAAACTCGTGATATCTTCCGAAGTAAATGTCCGAATTGAATAATTCAAAAAGTTATAAAAAGGTATTAAAGCCGTCTTGAATATAAAGTAATTTATTTTGATAAGGATTAATACCAAGGTACAAATGAAGACCCTTTCAAGAGGCGGCATATATAAATTAATATTTTAGAATAAAAAACTGCTTACTGTGACATAACTATAATATTTAGACATATGCTGTCGCAACATTTTTTGTAGATAATGATGAGTTCTGCAAAGTCGTAGTACATGATTTTGTTCTATCATCAATAGTTTTCGCAGCGCACGCGACGTAAGACATTTTTCAGGTCATTTTTTTACACCTTATGTTACATTATTGGAGTTTTAGTAAGGATCCCTAATTTTTTTTTAAATATAATATAGCCTATGTTACTCGGGGATAATGTAGCTTTCCAAAGGTGAAAGAATTTTTGAAATCGGTCCAGTAGTTTCGGAGCCTATTCGTTACAAACAAACAAACAAACAAACAAACAAACAAACAAATCTTTCCTCTTTATAATATTAGTATAGATTTATACGTTCTGCAGTATTACTATCATAATCACTTCCGACAAATCAAACATAACTTCCCATCAGAATCTTGTAAAAAACATTGAACTTATGTTAAACATAAAGCCGCAGCCACACTTACGCGCAAATATAGTTTTCCGCATGGCTTCGACCGCACTACGATTTGACACACCGAATTGAATACGTCCGTCCGCTAAAGTGCGAAATTAAAAACAAGTACGGCGCATATCAAGATATGGAAATGATAAATAGGCGAGGTCAATCTTTTTGCAAGTCTAGTACGGCCTTCGCGAAATTAGCACGATTTACATAACGTATTGGACTCCTACTCATGTTATTTGCATTATCTGATAAACTTGACAGAGATGCGGATATAATATAAGTATAAAGAGTATGTTCCAGGATAAGATTTCTTATATTTTTATTTAGTTCTAGATTCATACACATACACTACTTACATACGAAAATGTTTAATTGCAATTGTACGAAAAGAAAAATAGCAAAATTAATTGAGAAATATAAATAATTAAGTGTTACTTATACTTATTATTGGACTATAAATATAGCCAAAAGTATTTTTATTAAGGGAAGAAATAGTTGTTACATTTTATTAATTACGTTATCATTTGTTACAAAATTAGTACCTAATACACATATTATTATCATTAGATAACAAATTTCAATGTGCCCTTGTGTATCTTATCTGTGCTTTTAATAATCAAAAAAGTCAACGCAATAATTCGTCCTAAGTGTCCACAGATCACGTTATCACTATCAATGTGACCGTGGCTTTAGATAAAGCGGAGGTCAAAAACAAAATGGAGGAAGCAGTTATTAAGGCTTTTGTAGGCTTTAATACAAAGGTCGACTTGTTAGATAATGAATTGTTTGCATTTGCATATTATTCTTGTAAAAATCTTCTTAAAAGGTAATGGTAGTTATCCGAGTTATAAGTATCTTAAGTCATAAACATATTTAAATAGGTCTAATGGTATATTTTATATCTAAGTAAACATTTTATTATAAGTTAAAATAAGTATAATACGTTATAATAATGATTTGTACAGTGTACAGGCAGGCTTCATTCGTAATTATTATTATCTTTGTCTACATTGTTTCTTACAAAGGAATCTTTAAAATCGTAATAATTTCTTGAACTAGATATAATATGTATTTTAACTAAAACAGTAAGAACTTGATTTCATTTTTAGTTGGACCATAACATTGAGAAGTACCAAAACTCGGTTAATTCCAATTTTAAACGAGGGTGGGAAGTCGTGCGTACTTCCTCTTACAAAAATAGGGTTGCAACGGACAGGAATGAACTTTATCGATTATCGATTAATTAGAATCAAGTAAAGCTGAACCTGCATACGGGTAAAAACACACGATTATTGGATCATTATTTTGAATTATGTATTTGTAGTTCTTATGAGAAACAAATGTCTTTAAACCAAAATATTCTGAACTGGTCCTTGTAACTTGATGGATTTCTTCTATTCTATATATAAACAACGCTTTTGCTAACAAAACTACTAGTTCTATTTTTTTATAATGGTCCCGGTAACTTATGTGATATAGGTATAAATTTACAAAATTATAAAGTTATTACTTGTGTGAACGCCAATTTGGCAATCCAACAGAACTATCTATTAGGTAGGTACTATTATTTTTAAATTTCGTAAACAATCGTCAAAAATTACTGTCGATATCTATTTAGAGAATTCAAGCGCGTAAGACAATGCTTCCTGTTCACAGGGGTTACTAATTTATGTGTATTTCATTGCAGTGGGTATCATATAAATACGGGTTATACGGGACTCTCATGCGGGTGACCTGCTGACCCAGTCTCGCGCCAATTACTGCATCTCTAGGACAAAGGAGTGACGGGCGTTCGTCAATATAGCAATAGGCTACTGTAGGTGAATTGACGCAACATTCAATATGTATAAATCTTGTCTGTGTACACAGACATGTACAGGTATGATATATCCATGGTTATTGTTTTATATGCATCGTTCATAGTTATTTTCTTAGACTTTAAACAAAACACTAAAAAGTTGGAACGCAGCACTCGGCACTCGAGTGAAACTTATGTAATCGTAATATTGTTGCAGCTGTACCTAATAGTGGAATTTTAATTAGCCAGTAGCCTATAGTTTCAGTTCATTTTATTATTATAAGTTGTAGGTGTCAGCGGCATTACCACGTAAGATGCTTTGTTGTCCTAAATTAGTCAATGCTACCTACTCGTATTATTTCACGCTCGTAAAAACCTATTATGATCTAAGGGAAGCTTTCAAAAGGCTTTAGTTAAAGATGAAAGTTTATTATAAAGACATATTTACTAAGAAAATGGATTATTTATTTAATTTGAAAAGTAGTGAAGTCAAAAGAGGCAAGGCTTAATTATTTATAGTCTTTCGAGCCCGCAAGTTTCTTATAATTTTACGAAATAGTTATTTCCACGGTAAGTGACAAGTTAAAATGAAAATTAATACCAGCGTAATAAGTATTTTACTGCCAATTAAACGTTATCGGGGATAATTTACTTACTTGATAGTTTGTGTATTTCCAAACACCCTGTATTATTTGTTTAATTACGTGTCTAGTATGTAATCTTATAAAATGATTTGGAAATATTTTGCCTTTCAATTCAAAGCTCTTTTGAGTCTGGGTCGGATTTAAGCAATATTTTACTAAAATATATTTTTCTGTTAGTAACTACATAGTTATTAACTTACGTTGAAGTCGTGACATATCTGATGTGAATTTACTGCCCAAGTTGTTCTTACCTGAAACAAGAAATATTAATTTAAAAACATGCAAAGATTTACAAACTATAACAGAAAATCTTTATAAATCGGGATAAGTTCATAAAATATATACAAAATTATTTAATTTATATTTCTGTAGCATTTGATAATGCCAAGATTCAATGGTTAATGCAGAAAGATAAATGTAGTTGATTGGTCATGGCACGGGCTTATTGGCTGTCGTGGACCAATCGGTGAGCTGCATTAGTGTCTGAACTTTTTCTATGCGAGAAGAGAAAGTATAGAGGAGGCGGGGGTATTCGGATTTTAAACATTGGAATAGATTCATGCGTTGTAGGTTATATTTAAGCTATTTTTGGGTATTTGAAAAACTACTTTTAAAAGTTTTTTTGTAGTAAGTTCGAATTTAAGAGTTTCATGGCGTAGGTAAAGTTTAACAATCACACGAATGACTAAACCAAAGTAAATATACAAGAACAGGTTAGTACATGAATATTAAATAATAACCGTGACATTTAAGATAGAATGCAATAACCGTCATTTTAGTATTTAAGAGATAAGTCGATTCATTTATTTAATAAGGTCTAGTCTACTATCCTACTACTACTAGGTCTGGTCTAGTATCCTTACAAGAAAAGTCACTAGCACAAACTGATATTCACTACATAGACAGCAAAATGAATCATTTTATCAATGATATAAACTGAGTGCTATAAAAACGCTTTGGCGGCCGTCACTCGAGACAGCACAATAATCATAATAAGTAATCTATAGGCAATTGAATGACAACAATTTGATATGTGGCTTGAGGCTTAATATAGAGTTATTATTTATTGATACATTGTCACAGTGCCCTCGTACATTTCTTTGCAGAATACCATGACAGTATTATGTGAAATAAAACCAACTTCAATGAAATTCTTAGGGATGTTTTCGTTTTTTTTCTATTTTTTAGCTTCAATAAACATAATAATTTTATGACGAAAACATTGGAAAGAACCACTATACTTAAAAATTCTACTTAGTTTATACCTCTTCTATTTTTAATTTTAATTTAACTCGAGACGTAGGCACGTTAATATGTTTATAATTTCTGAGTATTGTATAAACTTACAAAATTCGGAAAGAAAAGAAAAAATAGAGGAACTCGAATGGGGTAAACAATTCCAAAAAGACCCGTGTAAAATTTCTCATGTTACAAAAGCAAATCGCTTCGCCTAAGAGAAAATCTTGATAACACGCCTTCAAAATTCATGATGCAATTTACTCTATTCAAATAAATTACTAACACATAAATGCTCATGGGTTATGCATCAGATTCGAGAAGCTACAATATTCTGTTAGCGCTTCACCATAAGGGTAAGTAAAGTATGAAGATAGACTTTCAACTTTATGGCAATCACCTAAGCTTTTATTTAACTTTTTTCATTTCGTGTCGGCGTGGTTGATTATTGTTTTAGTTAACTTTTTATAGCGCTTTGCGGCAGGAATACTTTTCACATCGAGGGGGAACATTTGTTACGATTTGATCGTGTTTGTGCTCACTTCAATTGTTAATTAAAAAGGCTTTGTGGTTTCCGAAGGACGTACTAAAACCTTTTACTGTGTATTAGTTCTGTGAATTTGTAAGACTGGAAATTTATTTTTTCCTTTAGTAACTACCTACAACAAACAACACAACTCAAGGCTGAGTCAGTGTCCTTTTCACTATGTTTCGTTTAATTGTAGTAGGTACTGATACAAATTTTACTATTAACTTTCGTGTAAAACGAAACCAAAAAATTTTTAGTTATTTTATTTTTTTATTAAGAAAGTAATACGTTTCTAAATCATATAATTAAATCTTTGTTTCATGTTTTGTTGTGTGTAGTCTACTAGAACTTACTGAATCATGATTTCACTACAAATTGAGAGAGATCAAAGCTCTAATTACAACAGTTTGCATAGGATAGCCAATGCACAGAAAGTAAATGTAGAGTAAGTACCAAAACTAAAACGTAGTACATCCGAGACCTTATTTCAGATACATGAAATGCAGGAATAGCCAACATTTTCATTCCACGTTTTATAAATAAGAGCGGTAAAGCCGTAAATTTGTTCTGGAGCGAGTTTCTGTGATAAAATCGAACGAGGAAATCTGTGGGAAGATTCAAGGTCGTCAACATTTTATTATTTTTAACATAACTCGTTAGGTTTGATAGTTTTGGATATTTATATTTATGAGGATGTGAGATCTCATGGCAGTCTTCGGAAAAGTAAGCTATCGACCGAGAAGAGAATATAAAACCAGATTTGTAAGTATAACTTATTTCTAATTGGTTAGTAAATATTTTTGGAGATAAATAAAATGACCCTCAAAACTCAAGAATGCTTAAAAGTAGTAGAAGTAGAAGGCTTCGAAAAGAGGCCTTTGCCCAGCAGTGGAATGATCCAGATTGATAATAATAATAATATAGAATCACTAAGTACCTAAACTAGCAATGTTTGGATTTCAAAGCCTTTGAAACTGACGACTAAATCGAACTAAATAGTTGGGTATTAGATAATACTTGAGCAATGCTTTGCTCAACGAGATAGCTAACAACTAATTACGTCATGAATTATGGACCGTCTTTGATTTCTAAGCTTTGGATTGGACGAAACCGTATGCTTATAGTCGTATAGTATATATTATTAGTTTTTTTTTACAAAAGATGTGAAATGTTTCTAAACCGGTTTTAGAAGCAAGCTGCTAAATGATATTTCAGGAAAAATAAAAGATATTTCCTTGTACTTACAAGTAGCCAATATGTTATTGTAAGAATGTAGGAATAAGCTATTTTTTTGTCCAAATTAATTTTAACTGTAATAATTAATAAGATTACTATATCTCATATCAAATACATTTCGTAATAAATATGCGGTATGCGCGATAAATATGTGGTGGCCTCTAGGTATATGCTTTATTTGTAGAGATATATACAGCGTGAGGCAAAGTGTGCTTAAAGACAAAATTAATTTATTTAAATTAATGAAAGTGGCTTTATAAATACACGTTATAATTATGGACAGTACTCGTAAATGTGTGTCGAATGAGCTTGAATAATAATTATTAAAATTAAATTTGTTTGAAATCAAGCACTTCATAAAATAAGGAAAACATTTAATAGAGCGGTGTGAATATTGTTTGTCAAATGAAATATTTACTTATATTCCATTTATATTACAATTATAATAAAGCTGTTGATACCTATGGTATTGTTTCTCATAAAATGTGATTATTTGTTTTAGCATTTTCCTAGGTATGTATTTGGCCATAACTTGCGGTTTAATTCGTCATCGGTTTTATTGTAAAATGGAACATTTAAATTCAACTAAGCCGTTTTTATCTGTTCACTAATAAATCCGTTCCAATTCTTACATTTATTATTTTTAAAACCTATCTTTTAATATTACAAAATATATCTAATACAAGCCAAGCAATCGTTGATTCACAACATCTGTGGTTAGTCAGAGTTGTACTAATATGTCCTTTACTACATTGACAGACAAAGCTTCATTATATCAATCAATTGCAGATCATATAACACAATAATAAAAGTCAAGTCATTTCCTTGTGCCACTAAAGGGCTGTCCACACTAACGGGGACGTGCCCGGGACTAGAGCGAACTGTGTTCTGTCAGGGGTTGAAATATTTGATTATCTGAACCAAAATCCATCAAGATCTACAATTGTATTGAAAAGCCACACATGCATTGACACGTAATAAGGTTTTTACGCTCTTTATGATGATGACATTGAAGCTAGTTTTCCAGATTATAAACCACAAAGTTTTTATACAGACGACGTAAACGGCTGTATAGATAGGTAGTATACTTGTATCTGACTCGGGTTTGACAAAAGTCCGAGTTATTGTAACTATGCTTATGACTATGCTTATTTTTGAAAGTGAAATATGCTTATGACGGTTTGAGGGCAGTGTGGTGTGTGGTCGCCCTAATATGTGTGGATAGCCTCTAACATAGTATCGATACAAAGGATCCTTGTGACGTGATCGATAGCCGGGATGTTTACGGTGACGTCATCGCCAGTCAGATGACTCATGTAGACACCGCCGCGCCGGCCTGTATTCTCAGATTCCGTCCCGATAACGATACGATTATATATTTACACTTCCGCGCGAGTTTTTAATTGATGTTTGTCAAATCTACGTTCAAAATTTAAAATACTAAGTACTTAAACTAAAAACAACTGTTAATAAAGTGGAATTTAACTCCGCTAACCATGTGACTGTAATTGATGTTAAGAGTTTTCCTGCAATATTTATTTTATATTGACTTTGTGTTCTTCCATTTTTGCCTGCACTCACCTAAAGGTAACGTTTATCACTATAAATACGTGGGTAATTTTGTTAAAAAATGTTATTTTACTAACTTTATAATTCATTAAAAATACTTGACATTAAAGGGAGAGTCCATTGTAAAAAGCTGATCAGACTTAATTGAATAAATGTCTGGTGTTCCTGCATGTTAGCGAATAAGGGCCCGCTTCCAGCCCTCTCATTACCGCTGAAGCGTCGAGTGATCCGTGAGGGTCCTGATATGGGAATTGGGGCCAGTTTTGTCTCTAATGGGCCAATTGATTGGGTATTTATTACTGATTGAGCCATCCCTTTCATAATTATTATATCCGATGAGTTGATCGCTTTTTGGGTTTTGTTAATGTATGTGGCACTTCATTTTATTGGTTTCATTTACCGTGTTTTATGTAACCATGGTTACTATACAGCGTTAATTGAACCTTTAACTTTATCCAAGCCAATATGAATACTGTTTTAGACCTTTGATGTACCAAAACTGAGTAAAAATAGTTTTCTTTTTATTACCATTTGGACTTTACATCAATCAGTGATCTTTGATCTAACTTTTATGAGCACTAAAACACTCCTGGCTTATTCAGGGTTGCCGAGCGATTCCATGGAATTTTCGCAATTATTCGAGAGAAAAAACGTTGTAAGTAGGACAAGCCTAGAAGAATCTAGAAAGTCTCAATAGGGTCTCAATTCAAATCAGTTTCTTTACAGTAAATTCATTTAATTCGAAAAATATAGTATAATTCATTATTGCATGCCGAGTGAGCGTTATTATTATGTTATATGATTTAAGTGGGTTTCCTCATATTATGTTATATGATTTAAGTGGGTTTCCTCATAAATCGAGAAGGAATTACAAATAGATCTGGATCAATGTGTTGTAAAAAAATCGTCCATAGTCCTGCCATTAACGGGGCTGCGAAATTTAAACTTCGATACAACAATAGGAGAACATTCAAGATAATTCTAGAATATTCCATAGAGTTGCAAAACGTAAAGGTCTTCTGTCCCACAAGCGGATAAGGGTAATCAACTCATTGAATTAATTTGCACGGATCTCTAATTCCTTTGTCAAAATTTGATTAGCTGGGAGCTGGCTCTTGCATTGTAGCTGTGAATTTGATTCTAGATATTCGGCATTGGTATTCAGATTTTAAAGAGTTAGACACGTACTTAAAAATCTAAAATGTTATTCTTCTAAAGTACTAATCAGTATGCGACAATATTAAGAGGCATAAAAATATTAATAGTACTTACTTATCTACTTTGCATTTAAAATAAATCTTTAAATAAATATTATCAGAAGTAAATTATCGGTAAATTATTTTTCGTGACATAATTAATATAACTTACGTGCATATTTGAATTTAAAAGCTACAATTCAAGCAGTTTACTCTCCAGATTTAATTTAAATTCACGAGGATATAAAATTTGTGAAATATGAAATCACTTGTAATTTAGGGCATAGAATGAACGAAGTTGAATCTCATGGGACGAATCCCACAGATTCGGTAGAATGGATTTAAAAGTACCTACCGACTTTACGAAGGCCGCAATCGTGGTCGTGTCGCTTATAAATTACACAGTATATTCAACTTTATCAAGACTTAGGTAATGTTTATTAAGGATTGGTAAAGCTCGTATAATGATAGGTTCTAAAGGCACTGCGCGTACGCACTGATTTGAAAAGCTTGTAGAATTATTATCGGCCTGATTCTCTGCTTTATTACCAACTAGAACACGTTATTTGGCCTTTCCCGCGGTGAAATATATAATTTAGCCTTTGTTAGTCGCTATATACTGCAACTTCTATTGGTCAAATATATTTTTATTTAATCCACTTCTTACTAATCTTTTTCCGTTTTAAAAAATGCCTTTTCTTCTCCGAATGTAATTCAGAGAAGAATAGGCATTTTTTTTTATTAAAATAAGTACTAAACATCAATTTACATCTATTTCGTGTTTAATTTTAATTAGATACACGTATCATCTACGCATTCTCAACATAAAGGTATTTGACATCAAAGAGATCTTATTAGGGTCCCGTATTTCCCTTATGAGGTACGGAAGCTTAAACCATAATTTTCCTTTCGCAGTGACTCAATTTATCTCAATTTGATATGCTACGAAATAAGCAATAATGGACCGATATGATATCTATTCTATTATCCAATAAACAAACAAAGCCATGGGAACCAGCTTATTTGTAAAGGCTAGATACTATTACACGCTATTGCTTTTAGACTGTCCGTCTCTCCCGTTAGAGAGGCACTTGTCTACAAGATAGTTCATGTCTACAGAGACTATGTTAAACTAAAACCATAACATATTAAAGGAAGGAGTACTATTTTATGGAAAGCCATAACCTGCCAATTTCTTAATATTTAATAAAATGTACTATCCAATATAAAAAAAATGTAATCGGACCACATCGGTTTAAACATACTGTTGAGCTTTATATTAATAATATGAGTAAAAATACCAATAATTTCTAGAAACTAAACAAGGAAAATGTATTGATTTTATAAAAGGAACCATAAAAGGAAATTTCGCATTGCAAATAAGGCAATATATGAATGTAATAATAAAGCAAAATACAAATATTATGTATGCAAGGAAACAGGTTTATGTTCGTGGTTTTAAGCATAAGCATTTAAGTATATTTCCCACTTTTTGGTAAATAAATAGGTTCCATTAGAGAGACCCGTAGTAGTAAGACCTAATTAGGATTGATTTGAAAAGGTGAGAAAATATAGAAAGCGGGCCGCGGGGGCGGGTCAATACAATACTTCCTCCAGCAATTAAGCCACGGATCTCCTTACGGTGTCTCCCTTCACCATACAAAAATATTCAACATCGTGTTTACACATTCAGAGTTAGTTATACTGTTCCGAGTTTAAAAGTTAAGCATTTCTGTCAGTAATTTGCGTTTTGTGCGGTTTGCATCCAAGTCTCATTTTGCTGCGGTATTCTGCATCATGTATTCATGAAACATGCATATATCTTTGAAACTGTTTCATTTCAAAATCCTTAAGAATATAAAACAGATGTAATATTTTATACGCTCGTTTAGATACGAGTTTAATAAAAATTCATTGGTTATGCTAGATGTTGAATTATTGGTGTAACAAATAGAATTTTCTGAATGAGTCACTGAATGTTATCAAAGTTAGAAACTTTGATAACATATGACTCCGATTTTCTTAACCTAAAAAGGAAAGACAGATACTTAAACAATCGAAAATCAAGCTAAAAATTCCTAATCAGCCACTCAGCTGTGGAGTATACAAGTACCCTTAATGAGTTTACATTACCTTTACATGCAGTTAGATAATCTAAAGCGCTAATGGAAAGGACGGCTCAATCGGCCGGTTAGACGGGTGTTAATCGTGCGAGGTCTATGACGCGTAACCGTACGCAGCCTACGCCGGCGGCGTAAGGCTGATGCGAATACAAGGGATAGACACCTAGTGGAATGGCTCAACCAGCTCTTACCTACCGGTAAGTAGGGTGTTAATCGTGCAAGGTCTGCGCCGCGTGCGATACTCACCGTAGCCTGCGCCGGCGGCGTGGGGCTGAAGCGAATGCAAGGGATAGTCACCTAGTTTGAACAGGTAAGCCGACAGCAGCACAGCGTCCGGCCGCGCCTCCGGCACCTGCGTCGGCCGCATCAACGAAGATATCGAAAAGTCCGTAGTTCCCTGCCCGTTCACTCCCCACCCGTTCGCACTACACAACTTACACTCCTCGATCTTCATCTTACACTAATAAATAACTCTATCCGTTTTTTTTTGTACTCGGTTTGTACTGGGCACTAGTAAATCACATATAAAAATATCCTGGTGGTTCGCACATCACAGTTGATATCACAGCGTTCAGCGTCTGCAAAGACACGTGGGTTGGTTCCGCGGGCCAATCGCAATTGCACCTTTGGAACGACGTAAATCATCGCTTCCCAAGAAGCGGGATTATCCAGTACGACTAGCACATACAAATCGCCATCTCGTTTGCCAACTGTTTAGTTTATTCGGACATTTATTTTATTTTGCGGCTGTTACTTTTGAGCAAATAAGACGTAAAACGCCGATCAATCTTCATCAAGCTTTGGAATGTGACCTTATGGCTTATAAAATATCACTCGAAATTGATATCGAAATATTGCGCAGTCTGTAAAGTTCACATATCAAATGTAGTTAAAGCAAACTACGAGCTCGCTAAGCCGTTACGAGAATTAGCTGGTAGTTTCCAGAACGACAGCGACGTCGGCTTTACAGTTTTGACACGAGTATTTACAGTTTTGTATTTGCAAAGCTCATAAACAAGCTATTACGAGTTGAAGTTTGTTTATAGAGATGGCGATTATGTATGCGTTAGTAAACAGCGTGTTGTGTCGGCGTGGTGTCGAGCTCTGCATTGCGACGGCAGGGTGCATTGCCGTGCCCGAAATCAGCAAACTACAGCAAACTATGACCGATATTCTCAATTAATTACGTACTTAGGTATTGCAGATTCTCTGCAATACCTAAGTACGTAATTAAAATATTCACAGACCATTTGTAGATACAATCAATTTACTTAAATCTTTTAGTATTTGTTTAGTTGAGCTCCCATCGTAACTAAATAAAAAATAACATGTTAACAACAATCTTATCGCAAAACAGAACCCTTTCAAGAACATGCTAAATAAATATCTATGTTAGACTTTTTTGACACGGACATTAAATTTATGTTCCGGATACAACAATATGCTTCCGCTTTTATGTTTCGATTGGTCTTCTCATTAACATGCATAAAAAATGATATTTGCATGGGATCACAAAAACGTTATCCTTGTTATGATAACCTTATCTTCACAAATTGTTATTTGAAGCCACAGAGCGATCAACAGATGGGTTTAGGCATTTAAAGTGAAGAATATAAAAACAATATGGCTGCTATAGGTAACTATGGAAGCTAAACTGCGTCGTAGTTGTTTGCTCTATACTCGTCATTGTTTCCAGACAGCCTTGACGTCATCTTGACCCGTCTGTTCTAGATATTAAAATTCAAAATAGATTTTCTCGTAAACTCAGCCCATTTGTCGCACTCCTGTTAACAGCGCGATCGATTCTGCGACGCATTATCACGGCGTCAAGATTCTGAATACCGTGTCATCGATCAAATTGACTCGCCGAGATGACTACTAATCGGGAATAAATTTGTTATCTTTGTAAGATATAAATCTTATTGATAGACTTTGACTACGAAACGAAAAATCTGTACGTAGAAATGCTGAGAAATTGAGGATGACGAAGGAAATGTGCAACGATACGGATAGCCGAAATTTTCCTTGTTTGGAAACAAAAGTTAAGTGAAGTTTTATCAAATGTTTACATAGATATAAATATCAATAGTAATGTAGACTATGACTACAAAACTATAAATCTGTACTCACTTAAATAGGCATAGGCCGAATAGGCATTCCGGATGAAGACCTTAAAGGACATGTGCAGTAATGTTACAGATAGCCGAAATTTTCCTTGTTTAGATAACGAAAGTGAAGTTTTATTAAATGTTTACATAGATATAAATATAAAAGTACTAATTAATTAAAGGCTTACGTGCGCAGTACAGCGTCGTATTGCAGAGCGGCCTTGAGTTCGCCGGTAAACAAATGTCACGTGTCGAGTCTTTAGACCTGCGTTTGCGTTCCATTTGTCGATTGTGCTCACGTGACTGGTTCAGATATTACTTATCGTACCCAATAAGTGTAAAAATGATAAGATTGTGCCGAAATTTCTAGCGCGGATTTATTTAAATGTTATCGAATTATTACATTAGGCCAAACTTATGTCACAGAACATATAATTACTACGCAACTTATGTTAAGTATATCTAAATTCTTTTTTTTATGTTTTAATGATTCCGAATAGTTTATGTTTTAGTTCAAAAGTAAATAGAAGAATATAAATAGGTAAATACATTTACTTAGGTAAGAATTTCAAACTAATTTACTACTTATTCAGTTTGTTAAACACTTGAAAAAAATAAGTCTTTATTGAGCCAACAGCTTGTGTAAGAATCGTATAGCTAATTGTCAATAGAATCCTAATCCCTTTCGGAAAATTGTATGTGAATTAAAAAAGGTCTTTAATAATAGGTTGTTCGCACGTGCGCCAGCTGCTAGGACAGATGTTGTCGACTCCCCCGCTACCTGCTCACCTGACTAACTACCCAAACCTACTGTACTTCCCAACCCCAAAGCACTACCCATACCACTATCGAACATTCGGGGACAAACTAGATTATTATACCGTTTAAACGAAATTGATGAAGTAATAACATGAGGTTATTTAATTAGGAAGCTGTTATTGTGATTGCTTACTCCAATAAGTCATTTTGAAGTCAAGATCTTGGAATCTCAATTAATTACATATTCGGAGCTTATAGGACAAAACGTTCTTGGGAGACTTGACTAATTTAAAGGAAACAAATGTGTCGAAAATATCACTAAACATTTTAAAAAGGTACTTAAAAAAATGTAATATTTACATACACATCCTTTAAAGAAAGCATTTTTGGCACTGGAAGTACGTTTTTCATAGTTCCAAATAAAAAATTCAATCCATAAACTTCTATGGATCAATTCTATTATCATCAAACATGTTCTGTATGTTCGGATGTAATATCGAGGCGAAGTTCAAAACGCTTTAGAGGTCGTGTAATCTCAACCAATAAACGGATATTACAGAACATGCGTAAATTTGTGATTCCCGGAACTCGATGCTATTCGAAATGGATCAGATTGAAATTCCTCGCATCGGGTTCAATCTGAACTGAAGCGTCATACCGAAGTTCTAGCATTAGCGAATGGCGACAACGCCGTAAATATTTGGCAATGCTTTCTGGCGAATCTGGCGATCACCCAATAGAGCAACCGTTCGATATGGTTTAAATAAACATTATGCGAAGAAAGCTTAGACAATAGTTCTGCAGTAAGGTGCAGATTGGTTAGCTATTGCCAATGTCTTCTATTTGTTTTATAAAGTTTTGAATATCAGGTTTGTATTTCAATATCATATTATGATTGATTTGTTTATGTATTATCTAATATTATCATTAATTGTTCGTGCTGATAGATTAATGTATCCTATAAGGAAAATATGTCAAAAAAATGTGTATATCATATTGGTGTTGGGTACAAATCGTAACAACAAATTCATAGGTATATTTTGGCTATTGTCCAGCCTTTAGAAAATCGAAACCATAGTATATTGAACTTATTGAACCGCACTTCATAAAGTGTTTGTTTTGTAGTTCAGTTGATAGTTTGGGAAGGGTAGCCCTTCGGTTCGGAATCAATTGGCAAAGGTCGTTTTCCTGGCTCTAGCCCAATTTGCGATCGGCTTCTGTTCGGCCACTGATCTACTCTACGATAACTAGTTTATCATAACGAAATATTTTGCGGATATTGTTATCAGTTTTTATGTTACTGTAAGTATGCAAATTTTTTTGTATGAAACTTGGTACAACTATTACACTGACCTTAATATTATAAAAAAGTTTTAGCACGTAGGTACGTTATCAAGTTACAAAATGTTAGCAATGTTTCATTAATCATTATTACCAATTTGTCGAAGGCAGTTGTAACGCGAGCAATCGAAGCCAAAAGCACAAAGTTTCACAAGCATCACAAACTGCTTACATAAGGCATAAGCCTCTTGCGTAAACCACTTAGGCGCAGAGCTGTACAATAAGTTGCCTTTAAGTTCATACGATGGACCGTGTGATCAGATCAAAATATCCATGAACTCAATAGACCATACAATTATACGAATATTTATTAACTCGACAAAACGAAACGTGCAGATAATAATGAATCTTCAGTGTTTAGAGATAAAACACAAAAAGGAGTGCCGGAATATATTAAACCAACATAAACTCACAACGGAACAATAAATGGGGGACTAACAAAGCAATTCGTGACGACCCACATACACGAACTAGAAAGGAACTTCGAAAAACTCTCTCACTGGGTGAATAACGCACCGTGACAATTGGGCTAATTTGATCAAAATTAGAAAATGCTATAATGAAACATTTGGGGTGAATTAAACCTCTTTAAACAGTAATGGCAAGTACCATTACTGAATTGATAAAACAGACTCAACTACCATATTAAAGGAAAGTGTGAATCGTTAGAAGCCAAAGCCATTTATCTGTGTAATTGATAGATACAGTATCGATAGCAGGAGAGTGCGAAGATTTGCAATAGAGCTATATCGTGTAGAGGGACGCCGCAGGGCTAGAGAAAGCAGGCCTTTCACTCGGCCTGCCTACCTCGCTTTGCGTGGCATTAATTTAAACAATAATAGGAACGCAATCATTTCCATTGTTTGATCTCGTTCGTTTTTAGATCGAAGAGTTCGGCGGAGCAAATACCATAAAATTGTGATCGTAAACAGTGATCTCGTGTATCCAGTTACTTTATTATTAAGCGTATCGGGTCAAATGAAATCGGTGAATATCACAGAGCGCAATTTATGCACGATAATGTTATATTCTAACCGATTGTCTTGTTGCACAACGAGGATTCACATTGTGTTTGCAATAAAAAGGTACTCCGTATATGATGCGCCATCAAACCGCAGCATAAAAATGTCATTTGAAATACGAGCACATAGTAAAACACTACAGTCATACTTACAGAAATGACACACTGGCTAGTATACAATTGAGAGTAAAGGCAGAAACACATTTGTAACACCCGACGCCACCCGATGAAACGTGATGCGTGTTGAGTCGAATCAAATGTATGGTTTTCTATAGACCAGAAACACACTTTGAACACGCGACCCGACGCCACGCGCGCACACGCCACCTGATCCAGACGTGCCAGATCTGCGTGTGCGTGTTTACCCCCACCATGCGTGCCCATGGTGAGGGTAAACACGCCATCCGACGCGGGAGCGCAGTATGTTTCTAGACAACACTCGACGCCACGCGTCATTCGTTCGAGAACTGTCACTTTATGACAATTTCATATTAAATTTTGGCATTTATTTAGTGAAATGATGATGAAATGCTAGTATGTCGTGGCGTCGCGTGTTGGTAATATGCACGGTGCACGTCGGGTGTCGACACGTCGCGTCGCGTCGGGTGTTACAAATGTGTTCCCTGCTTAATTCAAGCAAACTTTAAGACTTTAAAAGAAGGGGTTCTAAAAGTGGTTCTATTAAATCAAGTATTTAAGTGAACAAGCTGCGGGTTTCGCTATTAAAACTAGCTAAGGATAAGATTAACTTGAGAGTTGAGAATGGCTATGTGAGGTAGTTTCGGACCGCAGAGGTGGAAGTTTCAGTGCACTGAACACCGCAGGCTACGGTACAAAGATTAGTTAATGAATAAGGTACTATGCTGAATCTCAAACCTTACAAACATCACATCTATTTACGGTCCTACTGCTATGACACAGGTTCTCTCTTGACGAGACACATTAGGCCTTAATTCACCACGCTGGCCAAGTGCGGGTTGGTAAATGACATAATATGTCATTTACCAACCCGCACTTGGCCAGCGTTGAAAAGTTTGAATGACATTATGTCATTCAAACTTTTCAAAGTTCTCAGAACAAGCAGGTTTTCTCCTAGAGGCTTGCTTTACCGTTAAAGCACATATTTTTTAAGTTCAATCAAGAAATCTAGAGGCCGGGTTTGAACCCACGGCTTGCGAGTATGCTACCACTTAGCCATCAAGGCTCCAACCTTAGAATTATTGAATTTTAATGTATGGATTCTTATCTAACAAAAGCTTAAATTCAACAGTTTATGAATTGCTGTAAGCACCTAGGGCCCAGGTAGATATGTAGGTACTAATAAAGATCCTAAGTGAAAATACATTTCTTTGAAATGTTCTCTTGGTGAGACGTTCGTTTCAAATAAGAAATCCTTTGAAGTGCTTTACAGAATAAATTAATTTGTAGGTACCCATACAACGTTACTTAATGTATTGAAGTAGATAATACAAATGTAAAGACAATTGAGTTCGTAATGTTAGGCTAGGTACTCCATCAATTCAATCATCGCGGTTATAATTCTACAGATTTACATGAATTAGGATACCTAACTATGTACATAATTGACGATTAAATAGCTTTTTTGCTAGTTAAAGAACGGTTTTAATCGTATCTTATTAAAAATTTCCTTGGCAATTTGTTATGATAAAATTCTATGATTTATGAGTTCATTGTGTGAGGTCATTCATTACATTAGGTACCTACCTAGTAGGTACTACTACTAGTAATTGCTGATTAGAATTGTACAAAATAAAGTTTTAGATAGGTAAATAGCTCCATATTTATACCAAAGTGACGTTGTTTAAATTGGTAGGTAAAATTGATAACGAAATATTTGAGCTCGAGTTTGGTGAACTATTAATTGTTTCAATGTAGAGTTCAAAAAGCAACTTTGAGCATTGTTGTGTAAAGTCTGAAACATATTCTAGTACCTTACTCATTATTTTTCACCAGTAATAGGTAGGTAGGTACTATTTTCAAGGTTCATCGCGATTGCTAATTCGCTCGCGTAGATTACAGAAATACGTCATTGTTATTGGAGAGCTAATATTGTGCTCTAAATCGGCCCTTTATGCCTTAGTAATAGGTTGTTTGCCGCCTTTTGTCTAACTGGGGCATAACCACGATGGCATTAATTGATAGCATTGACATGCCGGGCTGAGTGGAGATTCCAGCCGGTAGCTTGGCCTAATTTCAGGTGAACTAAAGTGACTAGCGAGTAGCGACCCTGTTTTTATAGCAGTTGAATGTTCTAGAATTTGCGAGAATAAATACGGAGCTGATTATGCGATGAATTGATACGAGAGCGATTTTGTACTTACTAAGTTATTGCGTATTTTAACTTTTTGTTACGGATCCCATTTAAATAACTCAAACAATTTACCTACTTTATATTTGTTATTTGTAACTCAAAGCACGTAAGTACACATATATGTACTTACTTTTCCAATGAATTTGTCGATAAACATCAAATGGGTGAACCGTATCGGTCTGTTGACCATATAAATATTTTAATAGGAGGTTGGAAGGTTGACATTTCGTGTAAAAGGCAGTAGACACCGCAAGCAGCCTCCATTTACGTCGCCCAAACGCTAATTTGGGGACTTGCGATAGCGCGCCGATGCCGGCCGGCAAGACCGCCGACTCCAGCCGACCTCCGTATATTATTACAATACCTACTTTCGGAAGTCTCTTCGACCTCGTCAGCAAACAAGACTTGTTTTTGAGGAATACTACTAGTTATAATGCCTATAATTTCTTTACATCAATGGCATTCGCCGGACACCACACCGGCACATTCGTGCGACACTAGTGACATTTACATGAATTGGAAGTTCAGTTGCGTTTCACGAACCACACTATATCATTCCATCCATAAGTTTGGCACAACACGACACTAGTTGTATAGGCTATCCTCGAATCCAGGTTAAATCGCGAGCGGAAGCACTGCGCGGATAGTGCGTCGTGTTTACAGTTGGCGCGGCGCTTTGCGGCGTAGCGTGCGAGGCGTGTGTTCGCTTCCGCGGTTGACAGGCGACTAGCGGCAGGCGGCGGACGACAGTGGAGGAAAGAAAGCTGCGGCGGTGGTGGGGAGCGGGCGCGGGGCGGCGCGGGGGGTGGGGCGTGCACACCTGCGACTTGCGATGCGAGCTGCGAGCTGCGGCCCGAGGAGCGCCGAGCGCCTCCAGCCGGCGACTGCGAAGCTTCCCGCTACTACGCAATAAACGCTCGATAAACTTTCTCATTAGCCGCGCCTAAGCGTGTGACTGCCGTAAGCTCACTTCTTCTCCACATCAAATGTAAAACACGACACTCATGAAGGCAACTCACACACGCAATCCGCGCCTTCGTCTCGTGCGCAGGAGAGCTTGGAGAAGCGAATAAGCGTAGTTATGGAAATTCTAAGTTATAAACATAATGGAGATAGGCTTGTTGCATTATGTAAGATGTTCGATGGATTTTACGGTAGGTAAGTATAAAACTTTCGTATAAGTAGAAAGATAATAAATACGGAACACTTGTAAGTAGTTTATTGTTCTGTCGAGTTAACTTATCGTAAGCACGATTATTCATACTTATTCATGCGCTATGGTTTAACTTCCTACCTACCTAATATTCATAAATGAACTGTATGCTTCGTACTTACAGTTAAAAGCTGTTATATTTTTTATGAGTTTTTACCTAAAAAACCTAAAAAACATAGGTACCTACTATCCGTAAATCAAATATTAGCCATAAGTGAATAAATTCAAGAGTTTAATGTTTATTGAAACGGTAGGTGTAATATTATGTCCTAAAACATCATAAGAATTTATCAATAACATTAACGTAACTTCCGGTTAAAATTCTAACCCTTCCTCCACCTCTGGAACAATCGGTTCGAAGGACCAAACTATCGCGGAATCAGCAGTATTATCTGTTTGCTAACGTCTTGAAAGCTCAATGAAAACTGAAATCTACGTCTCCTTGTGACCTTTCCCTGCCTCCGCCACCCACGACCACGTTAGAGCTATTTCAAGTTTCACGTTTCAACCTTCAGTGACCTTTGTAAACTTTTACCTAGTAAACAGACACCTACTCAATGCCATTCGACGGTCAGAGCGGTAAATGATGTTCAATTTCATTAGGGGTGTTTTATTTATTAAGGTTCGGCTTGGATTTGCTTTTGTGATTGGCACTCATTTCCGTAAAAAGGTCATCGTTACATGTTAATTATTAATTTAATTATTTAAGAATACTAACATTTGAACCATAAGCACTTGATTATTACTAACGGGTTTTGAATATGGATTTACAATTTATCGTTATTTTACTGATACCTATAGGTATAAGGTACCAGTAAAACCATCTACCCTTGTTGTTTGTAGAACCCCGTGGTAGAACCTAAAGGTTCTACCACGGGGTAAAAATAGCAATAACATAATATACTATAATATATAGTGCTATAAATAGCAATAACATAAAATCAAATCAAATTATTAAATATTATATATCAAAATAATAATTGGGACACGCACGCCGCACGACACGATGATAAAGTAATTAAATGTCTTAATTTCGATTAGTTTAAAATCTTGGTAAGTTATTTATATTTATTTTTATATATTTCATCTGGTTATCTCTTATCTACTACCTACAGAATAAAATAAAATAATATTGCACCATAATATGAAACTATAGCGAGATTGCGTGATGCAATTACATAGTAGTATGGACCATAAAAGTACAACAGTTTACTAGCACTATAAATATATATTCTATTCTATACTACTACTGACCTAACGGCAAATGAAAAAACTAGAGATTTTTTATAAATACGCAATACGGTCAAAAATTCCAGATTCTTGTTCCAAGAAATCCTTTTGAATAGCTAGATACCTTCTCATAAACTGTTCCATTACCTTAGTACTTTTAATGACTCAATTGACACATTCGTATAAATTCCGGTGCATTCTAGAAGCACATACTATTGATCCGTAATCCGTTAGTTTTCTTTGAAGAGTCTTTAACATTCCAGAATTTCTCGGCCAGGTAAAATGCGTTTATATTTTTAAACCCAAGACGTAAAACAACGTGGTAATATAAAGTTGTTCTAGTGTATGTATTCATGGCTATGTTTGTTAAAAATCTGTTTAACCGTTTAGATTTTAAAATCTTAATTAGGCTATGGGGGCCAAACTGGAAATCATAAAATTTATAATGCCCACTCTAAGGGCTAAGTAATGTGACGTAGGTAATGGGGTTGTTATGATGATGATAAAACTTACCTGATGTTGTGTTTTAGTTAATGTATTTGTAATATATGTACGAGTAACATGTATTCAGTATCAGTAGACTTGTACATTTTGTTGTTTATTTATTTTTATTGTGTTAGATTAGTTTTAGTTAGTCATAAGTTAGCATAAGGTAGTTATACCTAATTGGTTTATATTGTAAAATAACTATTTAATTTAATAAAATATTCTATTCTATTCTGATCAAATCTGAACACCGAAAACAAATTCCATCACAAAGTGGCCTCAGTGTATCACTGTGTATCCGAACGGGGATCCGATCATTCTAGATTGTTCGAACACTTTCAACGTGTTGCAATATTCAGTTACCGCTGAATGCACATCGTTGCAGACACGTGGCCCGAGACACGTGGACCTTTCACGTGCACACAGTAATAGAGGATATACTGGTAGGTATCTAGAAATCTAGATTTTATGAACCGTCTGGTGAACTGGTCATAAAGCCACGTTAAAATTGCTCTTTAATGGAAAAATTCAATACAAAAGTAGGTATTTTTACATATGCACATTCTCGCGGGGACCCGAAAGTCGTGGGATCCTCCCACGACTTTCGGAATAAAGTTGAGTGTGCTCCCACTACGCCGACATGGCTTTTTCTAATGCACTCCCTTTCAATATAACAAGTAAAATGCTAATGTTTCTCGTAATGGTTCCATTTTAATTTGGCACAGTTCTCTGACAATTGCAAAATGTGAAAACCTGATAAGTCTTAAATTATGAGGTTCTTTGGAGTCGATTTGTTTGTACCACTTATTAACTTATAGAAAAATTTCAACACAAAAATCGTTATATTTAAGTTATACGCATCAATAAAGCGTGATTTTACACAATTTATCTTTATTAAACGCACAGTCGCATGAAAATAACAAATATTTGTATTTATCAAAAGGTGTTAAATATGAAAATCTGTTCAGTTCATAAACATTCAAGGTACTTCAGCTCCAGTGAGATTCGCCAGGAACTTGGAGCGTTGTATGCAAACTAATACATATTTTAACTTTGCTCCGCTCAGACGAACTAGGTCAGTGCATCGGCAATGGACACTCATTTACTCTTTGTTCATTGCGCTGTAGTTCATTTTACATTTTCATTTACTATTTCAACTGCAGTAATTATTGCTGGACAATTTACACAGTCCATGATAAACTCTTGGCCTGTGTTTGGCACTATTTATCTGATATAGGTACCTTCCTTTTAAACAAGCTAGGTTTTTTAATGCACTAAAATAAAAATACGCCAAATTACCTACCTACGTCTCGATATAGACAAAAATAATAAAACGAATAATAAAATTATAAACACGATCTTCAACAACATAATAAACATAATAAATTCCACGCACGTTTACCTAATTAACATTTCCCTTTCCATTACGGAAACTGGCCAAAGGCGAAGGTAAGCCGCGCGAAACGTAGGAACCTTTTTTGTGTAAAAAAAAAACAAAAAAAAAAACTCACAAAAGTTTCCAGCCAGCTGCTCAGGCGCATCCTGTCTACGTCACTACACCTTTTGGATCCATTCATCAAGTTGTCTTCTTCTTTTAAGAGGCTTTTTAACGAGAGGGAAAGAGACAACGGTAGGTTAAAGTGTAACGGGAGACTTCCGTTGTATTTTGATTAAGTCGTGTAGCGGTTGCTTGTTATTTTTTTCGGGTTATCTAGTTAGACAAATGACTAAGCGAAGTCGCTAATTAAAACTTTGTGGCAATTTTATGAAAAAAACTTCCACATGCTTTCAATAAATATAAATAATAAGATAATGTTGAAACGACACGTTTTAAATAGTAGTAGTTATTTAGTTATGTTCGACAGAAATTTAATTTTTAAATTTGTAACATAGCAAGAGATGAAATAAAATAAATTTCGACAGCATTTTATTCACAACAGTTACATAGTTGGTTTAATAATTAATTTCATCATTATTTATTTTTTAACACCCAATTTTCCAGAGACTCTAATGCAAATATGTACATGTAGGTCATAGACATAAACCACGGGAAACGTTCAGATAATCAATTAGAAGATACCCGAGCAAAACCAGGTCGATTTACTGAAGAAAAAAAAACGATAAATCGTGACCTCTCATCGATCGCACGATCCTTGTAGATCCTTTGATCACTACGATCGCGAGATCCTATCCTATCCTTATTCAATGCTATCGCTCGAATCGCCAGCGACATTTATCTACAGTTTCCAAGTCTGTTTGGCCTGACGTGACGCCGCTGACACGACAAAAGCAGGATTCACCAGCATGCTCGTTGATAAATCGTCCTTTGACACAATACGTTCACGCGCGGGCTACTGCGGGGTGCAATTTGCAACGGTTAATTGTGATTATGAAAATACGATCTGTTATGGCTCGGATTAATGGGGAGCCATTTAGTCTGTGGCCGTAAGTTGTACTAAACTACAACTCTATAGGTACATGCCATTTTAAAGACAGCAGATATTCTTTTAAATTAGTAAATAACTGTCAATGCCTGCACACCGCGATGCAGCTCGTAAAAATAATTTAAAGATCATATAAATGTTAAATTGTTACAAACGAGTTATAAATACGATGGCATTTGTCCTATAAATCCAATTGAGATATTTCCATTGAACTTCACGAACTTTATAACCTTGCCGTGATTGATAAATTAGGACACTCGATGTGGGAGTCAGTCGTTCCGAATAGAAATATAGCCCTTGGACAGATTGTTAATGAGAAACAGGTCAGTCGATTTTAATTGTGTCTTTTAATCCGTGTTAAATAGATTTGTTGAACAGAAGCTTTAAACTTGTGATTTCTTTTTCACAACAATAAATTACGGGGAAAAACCTTATTAAATAACTAAAATAATAATAAATATGCAAACACTATTAACGTCCCACTATTGGAATGGGAACCTACCTATGGAACCTACCAGACAGTTTGGTAATCGCAGTAAGATTGCAGATTACACAGAACACAAGTCGATAAGATTCAAAGCGACTACAATATTACATATATGTATTTGTTATTTATACCGAAAAAGCCAGCCCTATCTTTAACCATTGAACATTCTTGTGTATCATAGAATGCGATAACAGCGTGGAGGTTAAGGTCGCGTTATCTACGCATTGATGTTGAATGAACGCCGTACAATAGTTTTATTTAGACATAAACTTTACTGTTCGCCGAGCAAAAATGTTAGAACGAAAATAGTGAATGGTAGAACGATTAAAATAAATGTGTCTGTACGAAAATAGTGGGATTTATTAGGAAAGCGATGGGTTTAAAATTCCAACGACAATTGAAAGAGTTTCTAAAAATTAAAAATATTTTATGAATATGATAGGGTTTGGTTTGGTATGCATTTTATTATTAAAGTAATTTTCATCATTTTATATAAGTATTTATTTTTAGGCATTCACATTTCGAACACAAGGTAAAATTGGAAAATGTGGGTTTAGTATTAGTTCGACGAGGACAATTGTTATTATTCTGATTTATATCAACTCTGACTTTTATATTTTACTGACTCAAGATCAAAATTCCTTGTTTGTTTATTGTAGTCGAATTGATTGTCATTATAAAATCAGTAAATATGCTTAATAAACGAGTAGGTTTTCATTAATTTATACTCTACTTTTAAAATATAGTGAAATGTGAGAGTTTATCACCCCTGAAACAATACGTCGATCTCTTAAGAAATATCGGAACTTCAACTATTTTCATTATACTTTATTTTCAGATCCAAACGTGCCAAGAAATCGCTTAAACGAGACATAAGGAAGGAAGAACGATCTCCAAGGCTGACCACAAACTATTGAATTATAGCTCTGAGCTCTTGAAGCTTCCGCTATCCCGACTTATCTATTGAATTGTCTACTAGTCGCTTCCTTGAAGGATTCAATCAATTGTTTTTAAACCGTTATAAATATGTAGTATTTTTGTGCGTTTATAAAAAGTTCCATCCATCCAAAACTAAGCATCTAAGTAGTGTAGACACTTTACTAGCTTACTGCGAACACCAACAAGCGTAATAAGCATGGTGGTCATACTAAATAGGTTCTAAAGGGGAGAAACGTGCCCATTAAATGGGTTACGATGACGAGAATGGTATGGAATAACCATGAATAAAAATCGACTAGCTTCATTGATTGCAAGATCCTCGTACATTATATTGACATATTTTGGGACACATTGTAGGTACAATGGAACCTGTTTAACGGTCTTGAAAACCGTTAACTGCGAAATCATTTCTCGTTCGCATCTCAATAGCATTGTGGGTTTTTTGTTGCTTTCTTTACTGGCGAAATAACGACCAACCACGTCTTGACATGCTTCAATTTTTGGATTTATCCAGCAAACCATATCCATTAAAAAATGTCTGATGATTTCCACCTCTCAAACTATAATCCAAGTCGGTGCCAAGCCGTATTGGCTATGTGGTAGCACAATCGACTATCATTCTGCAGGTCGTGGGCTCGTGGGTATAAACCCTACAGAAAAAAAAATCTCAAATCGAAGCAGCGGTTCTTGAGAAAAAGATGGCGCGTTCAAACAAACTCTTCAGCTTTTAATATGTATGTATTGTATAGGTTTTACAATGTTGCAAATTTTTTATTTAAGTTATTTAATCTCACGTATTGATTCCACGCACATACTGTAATTGCAATGTAAACGATTCAAATTAGCATTTGAATGTAAAGATAAGTTATCAATAATCAAAGATTCTAAATATAAACATGACGAATGGTTTGGTTGGACCAGAGTACACACACTTTTTTGCTGCCTATCTATTTGAACTTATGAAAACTTAACATGAGTTATTATTTGGTTAAGAATAGTTGATTTTAATTTCTGATTAATATCTAATTGTTGATTTTAATTTCTGATTAATACCTATAAGTTGAGCGGCATTCATAGTCTATCAATCATTTAATCTCAAAGAAAGTGTTAAACATAATTAAGGTATATTTTTTTAGCAATGGGTAACCTACTAAGCTATTAAAGCTAAATCTTTTGGCTCTTTTATAAAGATATTAAATACATATATGTATGTATGGTATTCTTAACACATTTAAATATATTTTTTTGTAGATTTACTTTTTATCATGTCTGTAATTATTAATAAGTAGGTATTTTGCGGTATTAATCGTTATCTTTATCGATTGGTTAAGTAGGTTTGATAAGGTTGCTATTAAGTCATAATTAAGTGCTTAAGTACTTAAAGTTGCATTAAAAATAATTTCCCAGTGTCTTTTTCCATGAAAAGGTTCATTATCTGTATTATGTATGAAAATGTTTATAGGTTATATGGAAAATTCCATAGGTTTGAAATACAAAATTATAAATATTGCATTTTTATAAAAAATATACCAAACACATTTACAATATCACTACAACATTTTTTTTTTGCATTTCATGCCAGTAGTACTTATATTATAGTGTTTATGGGAGAAGGATAAATAAAAAAGGTTTTTAACCAAGAGAAAACTGTAAGTATTTCCTGTTAAATCAAATCGGGTGTGAACGGACCGGGGGTGTACGGGACTCGGGGTGTACGGGACTGGGGGTGAACGAAACTAACCCGTTAATTCGTATCCTCGTACCTAGCTAGATATGTATTAGAGAGTACTTACATGGAACAGACAGTTGATTTCTCCACGAGGTATTATGATGATTAACGCTTACCTTAAACAAAAAAAAACAACTATTAGTTTATGAATAACAGTTAAGTTATTAGTACTGTACTCGTAGTAACCTATAATAAAAGATCGTCAATACATATGGTTTTATTGGATAGATCCGTGGCTATTGGGACGATATATCGATCCATATGATAAATCGCCATAGCCCTAAATAACTTTGTCAACTATTTGTCTGATAATTTGTCATCCTCTCCCAACCCTATTCCTACAATATATGGGGTCAGCACGGCACAACTCTCCTTTTATTTTCTCCTTTCATTTTCATTTCCACACTCATATCTTCCTTACACATGTCATCACTCACAGTTCTTCTGTTGTCCGATAATGATGCCGACAAAATACCAAACAGTCTATCTGCCTTAATAAAATTTGGTTCACAAATTAAATTCGTAATATTAGTAACAAAAATATGTACATGTTTAATATCTCTTTTACCGTATTGCTGTTCCTATTCTCGTTAGCACATTACTCTTTGTGGCACAAATAGGCAATGCAGAGCTTAGTTTTTATCTATGTATGTAGGTATATGAAATATATATTTTGTACAGGACATTGAATGAGTCACAATTTTATATTTTTATGTATACCGTACCTACTACTGTGTGAACCCATGTAACTTTCCTTGATACATCGCGTAGTAAGGGATATTTTCAAAAACCCTTATATTGTTAGTTTAAGCTTCAGCCCACTTACAACCACATTGACAAGCTTAAGAACCTCGTTCTTTAAGGAGGTTCGAGGTTTTCAATCATTTCTGATTGAAAACCTCGAACCTCTTTATTACTTAACGTAACCATTTTTATTGAGCCCAAAACATCGTGATTCATTCCACGAATTCTCAACCACTTGCTCGTATTAGGGTAAAACGAGCGCAGTGAATAATCCACAATTGACAACCGCTGCAACGGTGACTCATATATTGACGCATTCACTTTATCATTGGATTTTCCGGATGCTTTGCTATCATCATCATCATCCGACTAATAGGCAAAGGTCTCCCAATACTATCTATAGCCTTACGCTATATCTGTTGCCCATCTTTTGGTATACAAATCCCGTAGTTTATATGATGACACTTACGAGAAAAGGTGGTACTATTTTAGATCGGTCGGTCGAAAATTAAAAGGCAAAAATACAAACGTAAAAAGATCATACCACAATACCAAGGACTTAAATAAAGCTCTTTCTGCAAACAAAGCGATTTCAGTAGCGAAAGTTCAAATGCACGGTGTCGTTTCCACAAACTAAACAATCAGATTCGTTCATTCAAACGGCAAAAAGAGACGAAAACTAGAACAAAGGGCGCCAGTGTTGCCGTACAAATAAAAATATTTGCTGTTTGATTTGAGAAATCCAACACTACCTGAGCGCATTCGAGATAGATTAAGGAATTACCATTTCTTTTCAATTGCAACAAAGAGTGAATAAGAGTCGAACAATCTTAATGAAACAGCGTCGATTGGTTTAATTTGAATAGTATTTGAGCCACCTCGCCTTTGCGAGGTAAGATAATCTATACCTTTATGATGATATTATATATCACTTTTTTTCTTATCTTATGTTGCCTGAAATAAACGATTTTATTTTCATTATTATAATGTTATAAACTACAATGCAACGAGCGGGTTAGTGTTCGCATTAAATAAGGTGTATTCATACTCTAAGGTAGTTTGACGACAGCCCCGTGAAGATAGGGGTTGTACTATTCTTAGGTGAGATCCATTTTTGCACTTTACATTCGCGTTTAAATTACATAAAATAATAGCACATCTAAAAATCCTGTAACAAGGAATACGGAAACATCCATTGCTCTAACGCAAAGATACGCGCCTATTGGCTAAGTAAGCTCAGCTTTGCACTTCCCACTTCATGCTTGATGTTGCCGAAGTTGAATGAACCGCATAAAAAACCATTGAGGATAAAATCCTTGGAGTAACGTTAGCTGGGTAGGTATAGATAGAACAATCGCGACACGTTTGTGGTAAAGTTAACTGGTGTCCTGTCCCCATGCAAATGTTTTATTGTCTCTGCGCTTGGATATTTATTAAAACAAGTTTTATTGATTAAACAAAATTTAAATAAATTTCTTTATGAGTTTTCTTTAACATAACTCTAAAATTTAAAAAAACTGTAAGTATATCAAAAATCATTTGATTGCATAATTCTCATAATACAATTAAAGATGCGCCTCTATTAACACTATCAGGGCCCATACATAACACATTCTCGTATCTGCAAGGCGGAGTGGCAGTGGCAGGAAGGCACAGCTCTGGGAGCGTGGGCATTATATGTGTTAAAATACCAGAATAAAAAATGTAGTGTGACGAGTTCAAATTACTGCGCCATTAACGGTTTGGGCAAAAGTTAAACTAATTCATCTCTGTAAACTATAGTCAGCCCGCACACCTCTAAGTACATAAACTGAATAGGCCAGAGCATTTGTGGACACGAATTATTAAACCGGTTCGGTGCGAGTTGAATGCACACGACGAATGTTCCGTATCAATTACTAGTTCAGTAAATCGCCTCAAGGTTGACTTTTTCATGGTAATTTATTTTTTATTGCTTTACTGTATGGATGAGTTTTCTAATAAGCAACTGATTTGGAGGATTTGCGATATAGTTAAGGTAAGTAGTTTCAAGAAATTAGATACTGTATCAAAGTACCATATAAAACGGTTTCTAATCAAAGTTATCTATGATATGGATCAAAATTATCATGATAAGTTAAACTTGCAGATATTTCTGCACCTTTTAGCGAAGGTTTAAGTTAAGAGCTTCTAAATTACGTAGCCCAAAAAATCATACAGAAATGTATAATCTATATTAATAATTTCGTCAATATCAACGGTAGACTCGATCGAAATATTATATGAATAACAAAACATAAAATAATATTGATTTTGAGTCGACAGCAAAACTCAGATTTTATATAACTAGAGATTTTATAATGTAAACAATTGCTGTCGCCATCAAAGATGGCTTACAATAATGTCTTACGTTAAACTTACAAAATAAAAAAAAAAGAAACGAATTTTCTATCAGCAAATAAAATCAACTACAAAGATAATTAAAAAAAAACATCCAGCTAACTTTTTCAGGTTTGTAAACGTTTGAATTCAGAATGAGGCGAGGGTGCATCGGACGTGCCTTATCTCCGCAGACAGTGGCTACTCGTACTTGCCATATTTCGTATTTATTGCGTACCTTGAATGTTGTGACTTTCTGAATACGAAGCGCTAGAGGTTAAGGGAATAAAAGACAAGTTGTGACGGAAAAATTAGCAGCTAATTGATAAGTTCTCATAAAAAACATTAAATAATTTGTTTTTGCGTAAAAAAAAATTGTGGGAACTTTAATACACAAACAATTAACAGCTTTTAGAATTTATACGATGGCATAATTATCTACCATATTAGCTGTTTAAAGTACTTATACCTCATTAAAAACAAATGAATGTATCACAGCTTATCTTGAAAAGTTCAAACTTCAATAAGGTTTTATTGCCAGAGGAATCACAATAATATTATATTGAATATGCTTTTGTGAATACTAAAAGCAATCTATAGACCTCTTTCAAAACGCTTTACAAAGAGATTCGATTGAAAAATGGTCTTCTAAGGTTGAAAATGGAGATATTATGAAAAGAGATAGTTAATGGCTGTTAGAATTAATACACGGTTTCTAAGTAGTCTGCGAAATATGTTTCTTTTATAGTACTATGATGTCGTTCTAATTATATTAGTTTTAGATTATTAGGCCAGGACCACATGACAAACCGGGACATTAAGGATGAGTACAGATTGTAAAGAAATATACAGGGCGTCCCACGGCCATGCCACATGGAGGGAAAGTACCTTAAATATTGTAGATAGAACATTTTACTGAAAGAAGACATTATTTGAATTTTAAAAACAAATTAAACTACATTCATAGATTTTTAAATAATTACATGGTTTAACCGGGAGTCGAACCCGTTACACGAGAAAAATAATTATCCTGTAGTTTTATCATACTGATTGAAAGGCTGATATTTAATGTAGGTACTTTCCCTCCATGTGGCATGGCCGTGGGACGCCCTGTATAATTTTACTAGATTTGAAAATTGCACGCTACGTTTGCACGTATTATATGTATTACAGAATAGCTAAACTTTTTAATCTTAGTACTTTATTTATTATACCACGGCACCACCGTTAGCCACCTGAGTATTTATTTATGTTCTGCTGTGCAGTGGCGGATTTACAAATTTGCCGCTAGTAGGCCATTAAATTTTTGCCGCCCCTACTGACTTTTAAAATTCAATAAGTACGTAGTATAGTAGGTACCTATAGTTTAATCCCGTTATTAGTATGATTATGAACTTAATGATACATAGTCCGGTCAAAATAGATATTATAAAGTTAAGTATATTAATTCCTAACATTTATGCCAATTTTCAGCAAGGTGCGTCCTGAAAATTGGCATAAATGTTAGGATCACATAACTTGTCAAAAGTCCACATGGTCCACTCCACAGGCGTGGAAAAAAGTTATTCAAGGTCTAATGTTGTTAATATCAGTTAATTGTAAATATCTAATTTCCTATTAGACCAGGTTTTTAAATTTTTGAAAGGGAAAAAAATAATAGTAGGATGAAACCCATTATAAAAGGAGGGGAATATGATAAAAATGAAAGAAAAAATAAATTACGGTCGATCTGAGTTCGGGAAGTGGTGGGTGAGTTTTAAGGGTAAAAATGGTTTATTTCGATTTCCGGTAAAACTACAAGTCCTATGAAAAAATGTGAAATAGCAAAGTTGTAGGTAATAAAACGATCTACAACTTTTAATTCACAAATAATGTCAAAATGTATGTGAAAAATTCAAATAACTAAGTTTTTGGTTTTTTATTTCTATCTTTTTCAAAAACATTTTATTTTCTATGAAATTTGGTGAAAACTTACCTTTTTATGTCCCAAATACACTATAATTTATTTGATTAAAAATATTAGTTTTTCACCTTATTTTGACCTAATTTAAACAAAAACACCCTAATTTTCAATCGAAAATTCACGTGTCAAAATATAAGCTTTTTTTAAAAAGTCGGTATGCTTTTTGTTCTTTGAAATCTCTACTTTTTGATGGTTAAAAAAATATATTACAATAGAAAATTCTTAGAAAATGCAAAAAACCGAAACAAAAATTTGTATCATAATGTACAATTGCATCATAAAAATGTGATTTTTGCAATTTTTATTTAATAGTTTTGCTTATAACCTGACTTATTGCAGATTATACAAACAGATTCATCCATTGTAATAGTCTGAAAAGACAAAATTAAATAAAATCACATTTTTATGATGAAATTGTTCATTGATACAAATTTTTGTTTCAGTTTTGTGCATTTTCTGAGAAAGTGTATATTTTTTTTAATCATCAAAAAGTAGAGATTTCTACGAACAAAAAGCACACCAACTTTTTAAAAAAAGCTTATATTTTGACACGTGAATTTTCGATTGAAAATAAGGGTGTTTTTGTTTAAATTACGTCATAATAAGGTAAAAAAACTAATATTTTTAATCAATTAAGTATAGAGTATTTGGGACATAAAAAGGTAAGTTTTCACCAAATTTCATAGAAAATAAAATGTTTTGAAAAAGATAGAAATAAAAAACCAAAAACTTAGTTATTTGAATTTTTACATACATTTTGACATTATGTAAAAAAGTTGTGAAATAAAAATTGTAGATCGTTTTATTACCTACAACTTTGCTATATAACTTTTTTTCATAGGACTTGTAGTTTCACCGCAAATCGAGATAAACCATTTTTACCCTTAAAACTCACCCCCCCCCCCTACCACTTCCCGAACTCAGATCGACCGTAATTTATTTTTCCTTTCATTTTTATCATATTCCCCTCCTTTTCTAATGGGTTTCATCCTACTACTATTTTTTTCCCTTTCAAAAATTAAAAACCCTTGGTCTAATAGGAAATTAGATATTTACAAAAAACTGATATTAGACCTTGAATAACTTTTTTTCCACGCCTGTGGACAATGCGAACTTTTGACAAATTGTTTATTATAGGATTCCTAACATTTATGCCAATTTTCAGCAAGGTGCGAATTAATGTAACCTTACCCCTATTTTTGTGTCTAATTATACTGGACTAATAGCTATATTATAATAAAACATTTTAACAATCAGTTAATGAGATCAAATAAGTTTTACATTATTTTCTTGCGAGATTTTAAATTAATCATCACTTATATAGTCGTATGAAAGCGTTTCTGGACTTAAAATAGATCGTAGATAGTTAATTTATATTATTATGAATTGTGTACAAGTATAATTATAAAAAAAAATCTGAAAAAAAATTAGCGAAATTTGCCGCCCCCCTAAATCTGCCGCCCTAGGCAATGGCCTACTTGGCCTAATGGTAAATCCGCCACTGCTGCTGTGATTTTATAGATTACTTTGTGGATAGTTAAAGAATGTCTCAAGTTGCATAAGGAACTACTAAGTATATTATCAATCACTATGTAGCTGCTTTTTATGAAATTCCAAAAATACGTTTCATTAACAGGAACAGAACATTTTCGAACAGGGGTTCGAAAATAAAAGTATTTAACTTTAATTTTCGAACCCCTGTTAACAATCTACAACATTTACAAATATAAAAAAGTAATATCGATTTACAGTTCTTTCTATGAGAAACTACCGATGACTCAGAAATAATCTTAATAATAAATAAATATTTCTGGATAATTTACACAGCAACCTCCACGTGGTAGGTTATAACTTGTGTAACGGGTGCTAGATTTATAATTAATTTGTTTGAATGAAATCTGAAGAATGCACATAAAAAGCAGCAGAATTTAAAAAATAAGAACATTTAAATTAGTATGGACGCCGACTGAACGTTCCTAAAGGTGCAAACTTCGTTACCCATATTAGCACTCGGAAAGGATTAAAACAAACAAAAGTAAAGCTTAAAACGAGGAGTAAATGCATCTGTAGATTGTGACGAGATTTCACGAGCAGCGGAACGTTTTCGGCAGCTGGATTTTTTATTTTTTATTTGTGATACCAAGAGAATTATATTTATTTTATTTACTTGAGCGCATTTTATAGAAAAGAGTTAGTGCGTTGCGCTTGCATTTTGTACCTATATAAACACGTCATCATAATCACCCCTATATACGTTCCCACTGGTGGGACTTAGGAACCTGTGGGATAAGGCCTTAATTCACCACACTAGTGAACTGCGAGTTAGTGTTTGTTACTTCAAACTATTCAAAGTTCTCAGAACATGCCAGTTTCCACAAATATTTTTCAAGAAAATCCAGAGGTGCATGGTATGGTTTCAACCCACGACCTTTGGAATGAAAGTACAGTGTGCTCCCACTTAGCCAACACGGCTCCTAGAGATTATGTTTAACTGATACATTTCTATGGCACGTGGCATATGACGCCTGACTTTCACTTCACTAGTACAATGGTACCTAGGTACGTACCATCTAGGGTTTCAACCGGACTATTGTTCGAGACAATAGCTACATCTTGTTTGCGGGACTTTCATCGTGAAGGATAATTAGGTTACAAGCTTTATGATTTTACTACTTCTGAGCTCTTGTGTTATTGTGAAATATGAAGAGTTTTGCTCTGATTAACAAGAGGATAATATATTGGCATAAAATAAATATTATTCAAGATAAGTTTTGTAAAAAAAGTATAGGTTAAAGAGTGCTTATTTATTCTAGTTATTATCACAGAAGTAGAAGTAGTAGGTATAGAGTTTTTTTTATAAAAGATAGATTTACAGTCCAAATTAATACATGGTTCTGACGTAAAGTAACCAATTAATTATTTTTTTACTTAAGAGGTAAAAAAATTAAATAATTCGCAATTATTATCGCAAATCGCTTTGGAATCTGGATTAAATATAATATTTTCAACAGAGAACCCGACTTTTTAACTAACACCTAATAATAAAATCTCGACATTGCTTATCTTCGTAAAAAAGTGTTAAACTCCCTAATTGGCCATTAATTTGATATCGAGGCCAAGTTAATAAGAACGTTTGTTGGTAGCTTCGTCCAGTTTTATCAATCATTAACAAGTTTTTGTAACGCAAATACGTAAAATATTTCCATCATAATTATTGTAATACCTACTTTGATTTTAATTGGGCATTGCCCTTATCGAATAAACCCTTTGTATGTTTTTATCACAGATAACCCCCACTAGATGGTCCATTATAATACTTTTGTTCCGATTCAAACGCACCGAAATTGGAGGAAGGCGCGGGTTGCGGGGACTGGAACAAAGGCGTTGTGATTGGCTATTTCAAAGTCGCACTTAGGTCGCGGGTTGGGAACATTGAACGAATTTGTCGACGTCTATAAACATATTTAAACGGTTTATGGATTACTTATTTATTTTTACATACAATAATACCGAGAGACCCGCTAATATACGTCGTCTATTATTTTTAACGATATCGATTAGAATTTACAACACTAACGTTACACGTGCTTTCGCCGAGAAGGACAACGAATGCAATAAGCGCAATGCGGAAAAGAGACAAGTGAACGTCCTTCGTACGAGTAGCCATTATAAGCTGACCTCTTCACTTGCGTTAGACTATAGAAACGTATATGAAGTTCACGGGTCTGACACTTGGTCGCAACTAAAGCCGTGTTTCGAGGCGGGGCTTTAAATATGGTTGATTTAACCATATGTTTGGCGCGCGGTCTTCGCCTGTTATGAGGTATCTGGGGGTTATTATATCTGTGGTTTTTATTAATTTATTTAATACTAACAGACAATCAAACAGTTAAGACCTATAAAAAGTTATCACGAATACGTAACTACATAAATAGCTAAAAATGTTTTTTATTAAACATATTAGGGACTTTTGACGAACTAAGAGAACCTGTAGAACAGACAGACTATAAATGATAAGCCCACAGATAACTCAAACAACGCATAATTATGCTATAGGTACCTACCTAGTTTTTTTTTTAATAAATCAGTATTTTTCTAAATTATATTAACAATCTACTATTTGTTTTGAAAGTGAAATCTATATGTATAAGGCAGGGCGGGAAAAATTCACGTGCCGCGTTGGCAAGACATGAAGATCATTATTATCTATCAGGTACACTTAAGTGATTAAACAATTATTATTGTGATCCGTCTCCAATAACTTGAAATCATGAAGATTTTTCATGAATCGCTCAACCGATAAGCGGTGGACAAATAGTGTGAAGTTTTGCTCAACCAACTATGGGAAGGAATGCAGCGAGATCCAGAGCTTAGATGTAGGTATAATTTGACGTAAGTCGACCGAGTGATTTGTCACACTGGAGCGAGCGGTAGGTGATAAGGTAACTAATTGTTCGCTCCATTTTGGCCCGTTCATTAAGTTTCTGTTTTAGTTTCTATTATATAATTACAATTGTTGGTTGAGCGACATATCGCTTGCATAGAAATTTCAGACGAATCTTAGACGTAACCAAAGCTAACGTGTGCTAAAGTGTGATATGAATACTGCTAAAGTAAGAATTATTATTGTGAGTTCAAACGGACTTGACGTCCCGTTGAACGGATGACGTGGCTCGTATGACGTCATCTGACACCCTCGCAATCCCCTCGATTAACAGGAGGGTTGATTTATACCTAGAGAATAAAAGTTCTTGTGCTTAAAATTGGAATGGAAGAGGAGCAGAATGATTCATGTGTTTTGTGATTTAACTTTAATTATGCATACTTGATTTTTTAAATGTGTATACCAAAACAGAAGCTTTATTATTTTTTATATGATTTTGGTCGGAAACGAACTCAATTAAAAAACGGAAAACGTCTGTCGATAGACTTGCCTGACCATGTTGTAGTGTGGGATAATTTATCCTGGATCTTTCCTATCCTATTTCTAACCAGTAGAAAGCCCAAAATCTCGTGAGAAAAGCTGCGGTCCCCCATAATACCGTTCAGAGATTATACCCAGTCTTTCCCCACATTTCACACGCGGCTACCTTCTCATTTGTCGGAATCCGCTAAGCAGTTATCTGCCGGCGGCGAGCGGGATTAACTCAACTAAAACTCAGCATTCGGATGCATCTAACCAGAATACGGCCTTTAGACCCGCCACTTTGTAAACAATCCCATTCTCGGTTTTCTGGTTATAAAAAGCTCGGGCATTGTATTTGACAATTTTGATAGCATTCTTCTGTGTAAGTACATGTAGCTATTGAATTACCTTTAAAGCCGCAGATTTTTCTATGTTTTATAATATTTTCGCGGGAGTAGGTTATTTTTTCTCAGTACAGAGTTTCAGATTTCTTCGCTTCTAACATCACTTTCATCTAAGCATCACTATTTTAATTTTAATTTTATATATTTTTTGCAGTTTATAAAAGCTTGTATGGATATAATAGAATACATTCAAGCTCTCCATGTGCTCTCTGAATAGACCCAATATTTCCAGATAACATTCGACAACCAACAAACAAATTATTTTCTGCCACTGAAGAAAAGAAAACGGAAACAAGTACTGAAATAACACAAGTATAAATGAAACAATGCGACCTAAACAGCTTGATTCCACAACAATAGCATTAATTCTGTAACAAGGCAGTCGGCTCATCCAAGAGCCAGAGAGCCCTAGTCTACTAATTAGGAGACTCGACCCCCCGCACGATTTTCTTGCGAAAACCCATTGTTCGCTTGAAAATGCCTGGAACTTTCCACAGCTTTTTAATTATACAGAGCGAGGTAAATTAAAAGGCAGTCGGGCGGACGGATTTCTGCAAAGGAAACCTTTAAGCGGTTGCGCTTTTCTTATAGTTGTTAGGTCGATACGATTGGTTTGGTTGGGTTTGATTCATTTTGGATAGGTAAAGATGAGGTAGTGCCGGGCGTGCCTGTTTGTCATTGGATCAAGATCAAATAAAGTAGTATAGTTGGGGACTTTACCCAGCAGTGGGCAAAGTCAGGCAGCGGATTATGATGCACAGAAAAGATACTTATTACATCATATACATATGTACATTGGCTTACATCTTACACGATTTATAAAAATGGTTAATGGATCATTGAATGCCCCTATAATCCATATACTCGTAGATATTCAATTACTTTTATCCAGTACGATATAATAATACGATATAATTACGTTTCTTTTCAATGAAATCGATTAGGTATAATCTGTTTACCAAAATACAGGGTTTTAATTACTAGGTATCCTATGAGATGAATCTGTTTATTAATTGGGGTTTGAGTAATGTACTTCAGTTTTAATTAACCTACTGTCAACGATTTAATTACGGGGTTGAACAACGACTCGAAAACCTGCGTCATCACAATACGTAGCTTCCGAGATAAAGAGATTCATGTTTGAGAATCACTTGGACAAAATTTAAATATAATCACTTTTACAAACAAAGTAAAAATAAAAAAATCATTAAAATGTTTAAAACTACACAATGAATTTTGATGCGCTTTTTTAAATTATGTAAAATGATTTAAGGGAATCTATCAGGGGGTCGGCTAGTTTTAATAGGTATATTTTCCCGCGGAAAAGAAGACCATGTTCTTTTGCGGCACTTGGTTTATCTATAAATCCGTCTTGTGAAAGGGTAACAAACATCCAGATAACCAAACTTTCGGCTTTATTCATAATCATTTAGTAGAAATATCTAAGATTCATTTTTTAAATAGTTATTTACTTCTATCTAATTCATTTCGAATGAATGACCATTGGTCATTAAATGCCTCGATTCTTGTCCATTGTATAATGTGTGATTGATGATGTCTGATGCATAATAGCGACCGACGTCAACGGATCTATGTTATCTTATCTCCGGTATACAGCTTTATCTTATCTTATCTGGCAGAATAATAAGCTTTAGATTACACTGTTTGATTTAACAAACAAACCGGCCAGAGTTATCAATGCGGTTTTTATGTTAGGTTATATTTTTATTGCCCATAGTTTGTGTTATTGTTTATGATGACCACACACATAATGTTTGTGCATGAAAAGAGAGTTTATTTTCTTATCAGATACCTACCGTAATTCTATGTTGAATATTTTATTTAATTATATAATAAAAGTTCTAGATTCAAATGAAAAAAAAAACATAGATATAAATAATGCATAATAAGCAAATGATAATTTACAGTCAAAAGTTTAAGTTAAATTTTAAAATGTGAATACTATAGGTATAAATGGATGATTTTGATCTCTTAATTGTTATCGCTTTAGATTTTTAGATAATATAACGTGAAAACAAACCTTGAATAAGCAATTATGGGGCGTCGGTATCCGATTTTTGGTATTTTTCTTCTCGCCAAGGGTATCTACTAATTGGGCCATAAATTATTGCTCAATCGTTTCATATCGCAAGCCCCTCGGTTATCGACAGATGTTTACAATAATGTGTTTTAGATTTTTTATTGTTTATACTCATATTACAGAACTAAAAACAGCGCATCCAAACACGCAAGAAAACTATAATAACAAATAACTAATAACAAATAACAGAAGATAAAAAAGACCGGGATTTATTTAGGCTTTAAGCAGGGAACACATTTGTAACACCCGACGCGACGCGACGTGTCGACACCCGACGTGCACCGTGCATATTACCAACACGCGACGCCACGACATACTAGCATTTCATCATCATTTCACTAAATAAATGCAAAAATTTAATATGAAATTGTCATAAAGTGACAGTTCTCGAACGAATGACGCGTGGCGTCGAGTGTTGTCTAGAAACATACTGCGCTCCCGCGTCGGATGGCGTGTTTACCCCCACCATGGGAACGCATGGTGGGGGTAAACACGCACACGCAGATCTGGCACGTCTGGATCAGGTGGCGTGTGCGCGCGTGGCGTCGGGTCGCGTGTTCAAAGTGTGTTTCTGGTCTATAGAAAACCATACATTTGATTCGACTCAACACGCATCACGTTTCATCGGGTGGCGTCGGGTGTTACAAATGTGTTTCTGCCTTTATTCTCATGTAAACCTACATTATTTTAAACTTTCAAGTAGCTTTCGCGAGAAAGAATAACAAACATTAATCAATTACAAATTTTCTCGTTCCTAATATTATTTTATGAATAGTAAGGATTGTTTCTGCCTAGTCGCGATTCTGAATATTATTGTTTACATAAAAGTTTTAATGTATATAAAAGAAGATTTTGATTTATTTTATGCTACTCGTTTTAGAAATGTTTTTCATATTGGCTTTTAATTTTTTAACGCAAGTGTATAAAAGTCAAATGTGTCAAATATATTTGAAAAATACGATTTCCTACATTAAAAAAAACATTGCTTTTATTCGTGCACACTTATCTTGCTTGAAGAATTTTAACTCAAATAATGCCTTGAAATCGACAAATTCGTCTACTAGTTGGTAGTCTGGCAAGATTTGAGCTTTTTCTGGAATTAAAACAACGTATTTAGGATAATATCTCAAGATTAGGACAAAGAGCTTGACGAAGTTTGTGATTGCCGAACTTAATCCCTTCTCAGACATTTAAGTGTTGTCTTATAATCCTTTAAAGGCATAATTTCAAGTTTAATATTAATATTTGTATATTACAATAGATATCGATTGTAAGAAAGGAATCTTAAACCAACAGGTGGCTGTGAATGGTCTGAAATGAAGATGATGGAAGGACCCACAAATATAATAAAGCAGAATACCTAAATTTTCTTTAAATACATAGTCATTACACAAACATTTTAAGCATTAAATGGCCTAGGAAGAGCAATTTACCGACGAAATTATTTACCGGACTGGCGAAACCACAGCCGATATGCCTCGTGGCCGATTTCCATCAATGATAGCGTCCGCGAGCTGTCAGAAGACAGATATGTATCAGTTTTGTAACATTTCACATATATTTGTGTTAAATTTACAAAAATATGCCCCTATTTCTTATAATAGATATTTCCACGGTAATATTTATAGGTATATTGTATTGAAAAACAATAGTTGGTAGATAATGTCTCATTGTTTTGAAAACGCAAGAAACATCTAAACATCACAGATTACTTCTTTCGTCTTCAAACTTCGCGCATTTTCTATACAAATATTAGAAAGCTGAAGAGTTTGTTTGTTTCAAGGAGCTAATCTCAGGAACTGCTGCGCTGATACATTTATCGAGGAAGGCTAAATAGCCTTTTAGGCTATAATCTACGTATAGGCTATGTAGATAACGTAAAAACGCAAGCGAAAGAAGGAAGAAATATTGATCGACAGATGTTTGGTTCCATTTATAACGTTTTTGTAGGTATACATTTTTGATTAAATGTTAACCTTGATATATAAAAGAATAAATCTGTAAGCTTTTAATAAGGTAAATAGGTCATGCCACAAATTATGTTAAATTATGTTATTTATTTCCAACTTGAATATAACATTAAACAAGTACCGTAAAACACTCCAACATTGCCACCGAGGGTAATTTTGCCCGAAGACCAATTTTTAAGCAAAACTTTTAATAGCAAAAATATCTGAATACTATGGTAACATTTATTGACTTTGGTAGAAAATAGGTTTTGTGTTTAGCACCACTGTCTATTGGATGTAACGCTAACGTCACTCAGTAACTTGTTGGAACTCGTCAAAGACAGAGTGTATTTTTGCGGGCAAATTTTGGTGAAAATTCAAAAGTGGATTGTGCGTGATGAAGAAAACACAGATGAGTTTAATTTATATTATGTTGTACAAAAAACTTAAGGTATTATTATACCGTTATTGTCACTGATGCAGCTCTTGTATAACTAAAGTTATAAAGGTGGGCAAACTTATCTAGTATTTTTGCGATCTACTATTGACAACATTGCCCGCAGTCAAAATAAGCTTAGGGTTGACACATCCGAGTTTTTTTTTTTTTTTGCTAATTATTATTATCTTGATTATTTAGATAATTTATTTTTATTATTTCTTAAAAGCAAGAACAAATCTCGAATTCGTCAAAGAAAGTCAAGACGAAAGATTGGAACCAGAATGTATTAAAAATAACACGGAATAAATGTTAATACTTGCATGTGAATCTGTTGAATCAAACATGTTACTTGAAAGTTTTTTAAATAATTCAATAGAAGATATAATCTTGTTTTTTTATTAACATAAAAAGAAATAAAAAGTCAAGAACAGTTTACTGAGATGTACCAACCCTATCACTTTACTAAAGGCGAAAAGCGAATTGTATGGAAAATGCTAACAAGGTCAGGGTAATTTTGCCCAACTAGCCTAACATGGATTTTGGTAGGAAACCTGTCATGGATTCGCTTTAGTTTTAAAGTAATGGCCAGTTTTGGTCATAATTCTTCTACAAGTTTTGCTGTCAGTTGATTAGAGGCCGGAGAGGAGATATTTGCGTCAAAAATCAACGTGGGCAATGTTGGCAATAAGTCGAGATAACATTGCCCGCCTTTAAAAATAATAAAATACTTGATTTAATATTGACGAATAACAAAATCTAATAAAATAATACATGCAAAATATCCTATAGTTGCAGATGCGAATAGAAAATACTTGTGTCCCCATACAAAAAAATAACAAAAATTGTAATTATTCGAAAAATGTGGGCAATGTTGGAGTGTTTTACGGTAAGGCTAATTATTAAATTCATGTGGAAAGATCATTTTTATAAATTTTCAAAGTTATAAACGGATAAAGGATTATTTAGCAGTGTCACAAATTTCAGATGTTCCTTACAATTATAATATCTAATCTATTAATATCTTTCAGCGTTGAGTAGGTGCATGATAAATTATTCACTCATCTTATCATATTCGCTTTTTTGTCATTAAGTAATTAAATCATTAACATTAATTAAATGCCTCTATTAAAATAAAAACCGTATGTAAACTTATTAAGCTTCTACAAAACGAATAAAGTTAGCATCAGAATTTAGGCAGAAGTCCAAGAAAGTTCGATGTGATTCGAGTTGGAGCAACTTGGGCCAACTTTGCCTCTAAACTTATCAAACAGTTTTGGAGGACTTCAGCGTCACTCTTTGAACCCCTGGAATATGTAGATAACTATTTAGTACGTCTTCTAAGTTATATTGCGCTCATTTAAACAGTGTAATAATGTTTTTTTTAATTATTTTAATAACCTAACACAGAACGTATTTTTTTTAAAGATACATAAGTAGGGTATTTAATAACTCAGATAAAGGCACTATATATAACTAATGTTTTTTTTGCCTTGAAGCTTAGTTATATAGATAATAAACATTTTTAATTTATTGAAATTCCGACACAAGAATAAAACATTTAGCTTTATGTAAAATCTATTATTATGAAAAATATTCATGGAATTTGATTAAAACCAATTAATATAGCACTGAATCCTTAAAGAACAAGAACATAAGAAAAGTCGCATAAGGCCATTCATTCGCCATTAATTGAATCGTGACGCGCCGCCCCCGCGCTACCACCCCATCCAATAAACAGCTCTAAACTCACTATCATACGTACCATTTTTGAACGCACGGTGAAATTATAGGGTTGCCGTAGTTGGTTGAAGTTTACATTTGTTGAAAATAGTCGATTTTTTAGTAGATTCTTAAAATTAATAGTTATTTCTTTAACGATTCTCAGATAAATATAGAATTTGAGACGGAGACTTTAGATAACTTGCATATATCAGCTAAGTTTTTAAGAAAATAATTGATCTCGAATTTGTGACCCAACCTCTGAGTGGTTTTCTTGGTACTTATAATTTATTTTGTTTCTTTAACTAACACAATCAGGGCTCATGACGCACGGGCGTGTTTTTGTTGCACGGGCATTGAATGTGTTAAGATAAAATAAATTGACAAAATTTCGTAGTACCGTTTCGGTATGAATTAAACATAATTACTGTTATTTTATTTAATGTTTGTACTTATTTTACCCAACTTATTTGGTATTTCAAGGTTTGTCGTAGGGGTGGCAACCATAGTTACACGTACGGGCCAGAACAACAGTTATTTTGTTCTCACGCTCTATTTGCGGTTTCCGAAGCTCTGTGGACAGATATAGATCCAATAAATGTTTTGAATGCTGCGACTGTCAGGTGGGAATGACTGCGGATGAAAGGGCGGAGGTTTGAGAGAGATTTGATCGGTTGCTAAATTACATGTGTATTTTTAGAAAGAAGCTAGCCTGTTTAAGGAAAATTTGATGTATGTTATAAGCTAATATGATAAAGCTTGTTTGGTTGATGTTTTAATTGTCGTTAGATTATCAGGTTTCACAAGCAAAACAGGTTAGTTCGTGGTTTCATGTTTAAATTGTGATTTTATCTTAGTTAAATGGTATGTTCTGTAGCATGTTTTAAAATGGTTTTATGTAGTTGTTTCTCTTTCAGCACAGCCCTAGGTAGTCTGACATAATTGACACAGGAGGACTGTTATAATGTTAGTCCAAGTCGTAGGCTGTCGGCAGGCGTCTTGTTTACGTGCTAATAATCGTGTTTAGTTTACTCACGTACTATCCCTGTTTATTTGGATAAAGATACAGATATTTGTGTGGTTGAGTGGATATTTAACAAAGTTCTTCAAAGCACTTAAAGCTGTGAATGGATGGATGCTTAGGTACCGCAAATATAACGAGTAAAGCTGAGGTGGAAAGCTTGTATTATTATAAATGCGAAATGTACCTACTGTGTGTAAATAAATGTTCGTAAAATCTGCACCGGTTCGAAACAAATGTATGCATACTTAGACTAACCTGGAATAGGTAATATTATTTAAATTTTTAATACGAAAAAATAACTCGGATTTGCAAATTCGCAAATCCGCGGTTAGTTCCAATATGCTCGATTCTCCGAATATCAATTTTTGCATTACATTTTAACAGCGCTAAGGTGAGGATGCAGCTGAACATCAAACAAATGAACTGGGATTGACCCAGAAAGCAGCGTAGAACAAACATACTCTACAAAGGAAATAATTTCACGGTACGAAATTAGTGAATTATTTGTCCAAGTGTACCGAGGTAACTCATTGATGCCGTGTATGTACCTACCATGTATAACCGCACGGCTTGTTTAGTTATTTACCTTCCTACTGCTGAGACACAGATACTTCTCTCTTGACGAGAGAGAGAGATTAGGCCTTAATTCACCAGTCAAGTGCGGGTTGGTGAATGACCTTCAACTTCTTAAAAAATCTTAGAACACGCTGTTAAAAAACGCTAGCGAAGCTGTGGCGGGCCGACTATTAAATAAAACTAAAAATAGATCAATATTTCCGCAAGCCCTTTTAACAGAATTGCAGTTAATTTAAAACGACACTGACCGTAAGTTCTTCTTATCTTTGAAATAGCTGAACTGAAATATACGGTGTTTAAGAAAGATTCACTATGTTTGGCACAGTTTCAAGAGAGATTGTAAACTATCCGTAAGTTTTTTATAAAAAAAATAAAGAAAATTCAGGGCGATTAAAGATGTGTCGGTATGTTTATTAAGATATGTATATTAGGTTTAAATCAAAACAAAGTTGTTAACAACTACAATATTTTTATTGTTTTGTCTTTTATTTTATAAAACTACCTATCTAGGTATAACAAAAAATATCCTTAATTATCGCGAGATATAATTTACATTTTCACGTCCTATGTAATCAACCGGCGGCGTCATCACTATGGAAAAGTAATTAATTAGGTAATTACATTATTTTTAGTTCAAAAAGAAAGATAACCAATACGGAAATAAAAAAAACCAATAACACGTATCGCTAAAAGGAATCGAAATGAATTTCATTTGTATCAAAGGTATGAAACCAATTTGTGCTCACGCGAGTAGAACTTGAATCAATCTGCATAATGAAAGCTGTAGGCTATGAGAATTCCTTGAACTGTGGAAATTTATTGAAATTAATATTGGAAATAATTGAAAAGGATTATGTTGTACGATATTGTCATAGAAAAGAGAAATGTACACGACTTAACTGCCTCTAAATTTAAGAATTATATGATTCGCATTGTGAGATTGTCGTTGTATTTTATCCACTACATTTTGTGCGGATTGTAAAGTATGATATCTAATCCCCTAAGACCTCTAATGAGGTTTACTAGGCGCAGTACATGGACGTAATAAGGGTTATTATAATGACTGTAAGTTCAATAAGACAAGGGCTCTTATTAAGTCTGCCCGGTGGGCGGGCGGACGAAGCGCGCCCACGCACCGCCTACCGATGCAGCTGGAGTTTGCTACTAGTTTTGATACCTGAATTGTATTCTGAATACTGAAATAAACCGTAGGGAAATATAAATCTTTAAGACTGCATGGGATTTATGTGATACAAGTTTTCCAACCGCGTTTTGCTGCGTTTTACTGATGTCTCTGCCACTTTTCTCCAAATGTATACTGTTGAAACTTGGTACGTAGATGTATTCTCAACTGAATAGTTTGCACGGACTCTACCAAAGTGGTAAAATGAGTGTCCCCTCTCTCTCTGTCTCTCTTCTAAAATAAGAGTACGATAAAGGTAAAAAAATATAATGATGTACATTATTATTCAGACTAACATCGAAAATTAGTTTGAACGAGATCTAGCCAGAAGTTTTTTTATATCGTCATAAACTATTTCTTAAAAATAACTGCTGCGGAGTTCATGAGAGAGTCCGGCACTTGGCCGATTTTTCATTTACGTGCGACTTAATAAAATCATATTAATAATGTCAAAGGGCAAACGTGTGCAAGCCTTAATAATTTCAGTAAGCAGTGGGCGGCTTCAGTCGCCCACACACGACGCCCACTGCCAATGCAATTGAATAAGTCTCGTGTATTCTACCAAGTGTACCAGAAATAGATTCGAATACGTCAGTAAGCGCCTAAGAAGAGGGAGGGATCTCTTCTAACACAAGACATGATACTTAAATAATAGAAGCTCTCAGTACATATTAAATATTATTAGCTATTAAAACCTGAAGAGTTTGCTTGATTGGTTTTTGTATAGTTACTTGGACATATAGGCACAAGAAGTGTTAAAAATACAATTTGCATAAACCGTACGGCAACCAAAAACTCAACTTTTTAATGATAAAAAAATGTTTTAACTTAACTTAATAAATCTCGTTATCTCGTTGAATCGTGCCAATAAATGCCAAACAAATAATTTACTTAAACTAATTGGATTACTGTAAAAATGTGCAAATTCAATTGCGGGAAGTCGTAATCTCCATGTTATTTGCCATTCGCTTCCAACGGTTAACGTCGGTATAACAAAGCGACGCTCACGATACAAAACCACGATACCTCAGAGACGAGACTATCAAACATATGGGAATATAAACAAATGGCAGTAAAAGCGCAGTTACAATTAATTGTGCAATTCATAAACAATCTGTTTTAAAATATAGATAAACTTGCGTAGAGACTAAAGTTAACAATTCATTTTATAACAACGGGAATTTGTTATAAAATGAATAGTCTCACGAATATTTTGAAAGTGATGTTGACAAACAATGTTTTGTTGAATGGGCTGGCTATATAGCAAGAACAGATGGCGGATGGGGCCAAAAATTATCGAGTGGAGACCACGGATCGGAATACGCAGCGTTGGTCGTCCACCAATAAGATGGACAGATGATCTGGTCAAAGGTGCCAGTGAGGCATATGTCCATCCAGCAGTAGACGTCCAAGGGCTGAAATGATGATGATGATGAAACATATATTATTATGACAAGTAAAACTCTCCAAGCTATAAGTGAACATCAATAAATAAATATAAAGTGTCTTAACCCTCTATTGCATACAGAGCCATATTTGGCTTTTCAACTTTAGTAATTTTTTTCTACCCTAATTTGAAACAAAAATTTTCAACTTTTATTGTAATAATGTTATGTAAATCAAACTGAAACGAAAATCAATTTTTATTGTCTATAGCAAATGTCAACTGTCAGTATACCTTCATTTTTCTCCGACGCGTACGCAAACTTGTGTCAAGTAAATTTTACTGCAGTTTTGTTGTTGAAATTAAAATGGAAATTGTAAGAAAATTACGTTTAAAAAATATGAATAATGTTGTACAGAGCCTCTTTTTTTATTCCCTGTTGAAGATTTTTTTAAATATATGTTTTTTGTTTATTATTTTCACCATTTTATATGGGAGCCATTTATGGCTTCCTATGCATTTACGGAAAATACGCTTACGCCAAATATGGCTTAGTATGCATTTAGAGTTCTTTTTTTATATATTTCCATAATGCTTTCTTCAGGCTTTTATGATACTGCTAAATGCACTGATTCTATTCCTGGCGATAGATCCCTTAGTAACGATATTTCATTATCCGAATCCGATGAAGACGTTTTTTGTGGCGACGTATAAATGTCACTATTCGATTTCAAGCTTGTCATTATCGAACATTATTGCAAGGCTGGCAAGAGCATCTCAAGAAAAAGAGGGCGTCTTGGTACACATAATGCCGAACATACCTCGTCAAGAGATGGTAGACCTACCTCAAGACAAATTTGTACGAGTACGATCTCATTCACCTCGGTAAAGGCCACATAAAATCACGATAAAAGCGCAACCTCTGAATTCAGTGCAATCATGCATAATTGGCATCAGGCATAATTGGAATTTTTTTTGGTAAATCGGTACCAAATAAGTGTCAAAATTATTGTTGTTTGCGTTCTCATATAAAATTTGAGGAATGTGAAGTTTTTCTTTGCTTGAATGAGAAAAGAAACTATTTTAGAGAATTAAATCTTGTATGAGTGTTGGTACTTATTGTGCATAGGAAGCCAAATATGGCGTAAGCGTATTTACCGTAAATGCATAGGAAGCCAAAAATGGCTTTTGATTTTTTTTTCTAAATAAGAAGATTATTTAATTATTTTATTTCATATTTTGTCTTTTAAGCCCTTATAAAACACATTATATTAAACAAATATTTTTTTTATTACAATTTTAATAATTCATGCAATAGAGGGTTAAGGGTGTACCCTTTCAGGAACATCATTGTTTTCAAAGACCTATTCAAGATAGGTAAATACCACATTATTTTTATGTCCGTTTTAAAACTTTTTATGTATAAATAATGCAGGCACCAGAATAATATTTGTTAAATATTCTTTTAACATATACATTTACGTTTACATCAAAAATCAATTATGTAAAATTGGTTCACTTGTTCTCTAATGTCGTGGTCATGAGAAATAGGAATACATTTAATATCAATGACTAACAATATAAGTCGATAGAATATTAGAGCCATAATATGTTAAATACAAAAAAATACAAAATGTTTATTTCGTTTAACATAACTACCATAGAACACTGTTTAAAAAACTCCCTTAGTTCGTAAACTATTAAAAGTGCCATGGTCACCGAGCCATTGTTTACATTTTAACTTTTTATATACCTATTGACCCAGTAAATTGTTGAAATATCCCTGGAGATTTAATCCGAAGGTTGTGTATTGGCCTTAGATATCCATAATATTATAATCGAAAAGTTTGAATGTGTTGTTGTTAATGCTTATTACGCTTTCGCGCAAAAAAAAATAATAAGTAAAAAATTAATAATATTTTTTACGGGAAAAGCCATATACCGCAGGCAAAGCCGCGGGCAGAAAACTAGTACCTAATATTGTAATAGCTATAATTATAATATAACATTTATTTAGATAACAGCATCTTTGCATGTATGTATATACCTATATGTATGTAGAATAGTAAAGTGAAATGTCTTTTCATTTGTAAACTTGTAGTAGAAAATATTTAGACATATTTTATTTGTTACCCCACTAGGCGTAGTGAATGTCCTATTGTTATTATATCCTTGTTACAAGTAAATGGTTAGGCAGAGTTAGATACTTACTGCCGGATTATGATGATACGGTACTATAATTTATACTAAGCTTTCAAATATATCGCACCCAATTTTATAGTCAACCAGCACATTTTACACATTTTATAGTATAACAACCCACAAACCTATTGGATACGATGGTGTGCTGAGGACCGGCGAGCGGTCGTGATCCGTGTCCTTGAAGTGGTCCTGAAGATGTCCCACGTTCTGGGATGAAACTGTTGATCAAATTCAACGTATAAAATAGGTTCATAGATTTCCTGTTTATTCCAATATAAATTCATTAAACCATTATAGTTTATACAGCTTTACTAGTGTCACAGCCAGAAGCAAATAGAGGAAAAACCGATAAAATAAATAGTTCAACTGAATAAAAAATAATTAACTTAATATAAACCGTGCGGTGTGATCTACGCTTGAATTTTATTTTCTCAAAGCTTTTATAAATTGTTTAAAGATATTGCTGTGTCTTAATTAAATTTCAACATTCAGATGACAATCTCTTTTAATTTAACCATCCATTAGCCTTTTGTTGAGTTAAGAGCTTAATTATTTAGAGGCAGAGTTATTATTCCTACGAGAAAGTGGAAATTATGAGGACTGAAATTTTATTCATGAAAGTGAGCTGTATGCGAAAACTGTTTTTCTTTTGGCTTTTTGTTTGAGTATATTTTAGAAAGGTTTCATTCTTTTGAGTGGGTAATAAAGTTTAAATAAATCTGTTTAACTAGTTAAAACTAGTCAGTCTTTTTGAGGTAATAAAATGTTTCATGTTTCTTTTAGTTTAATAAATCATTTACTTTTAAAATAAAAGCAGGATCGTATTTTAAAAATACTTACATGGTATACAAAGGTTTATCATGTAAGTATTATTATAATAAGTCTTTACTTATTACAATTAGTTTTAATAAAGATATATTTCTGTGACCCAAATTTTTACATTTATGTTCCTACTTCGTATAGTTTAGAATGTTTCATTATTTACGATAAGATGATTTTTTTAATAGGAACCAGGCTTATTACGAGTATATGTTATCTAACTTATAAAATTACCTAACAATGACGAAATACCCATATGTTCTTCTATCAGCAATATTTTACAGTCTGTGTTTTATCTCCCGATAGTCATAAAATCCTATTCACAAACCTGGAAAATTCTGTTCGGAATGGTTTACGATGCAAAATTGGGTCGAGGGCTTGTCCTTCGTATTTGGAATTATCTGACCTATTTTCGCAGCAGTAAGGTAATATTTTGCATGCACAGACCTTGATTGGGGTAATCGCATTTTAACGTGATGACGCTGTGATTTTAAAGTGCCAGGAACTTATTTTTGTGGAGTATGTGGAAGTTTCATGGTGCATTTAACGCCAAGTTAGTTGAAGTGTACTAATTAATTAAATTACGTAAATGTCTTAAGTTGATTTCTTATCCTAACTTAACTAACTTGATTTTTTCTTTCCTATATGTTTTACTTTATCAACTTTATGTAAATAAATATCCGAGCGATATTTCGTATAATATTATCTATATATACAAAGAAAGTCGTGTGAGTTATACCATTTATTACTCAAGATCGGCTGAAAGTTGGTGGAGAGGTAGCTTAGAAACAGGAGAAGAACATAATAGTACTTTTTACAGTGGGGAAATGTATTATAACGTAGACGAAGCCGCGGGGCGGGATAATAATAAATTGTTTCGGGTTTTGTAACAGTTGACGATCGAAATATGCCTAAAAATTTGTACATGCGTGTACAATCGAGTCGCCGCTAAAGAATGTAGATACGTACTATTTATAGCTCATGCTTTTTCCAATAAATGTGGTCCTATTCTCCCCTCCTGCCTTGAATTGAGTTAGGGCTAGCTCATACAATAGCCCGTAACAAGACTTTACTTACTTATATTATTCTAGTGTGACGTAAACATTTGTAATTAATTATTTAAGAAAGCAATTGATAAATTGTTAAAATTTGAATGATCGTTGCGATTGAAATGTTTTTAAATAGAGGACTATATTTGACGATTTTATCTATGAGGAATTTATAATAGTCCTTGCCACTGATCATAAAGACTAAAATTTTTAGGCTTTGTAATAAAATATTAATACGAAATTTGTTAGACGGAATTTTTAACGTACCTTTCTATCTATACCTTATACTCCAGCGAACAACCTAGTAAAATGTGGACAAAGGTATATTCTATCCTCTTACATAATATAATATGTATGTATTTATATTAATAAAACACCAGGTAGACACAGTGTGGACTAGGGTTAATCTGAAATCGCGTCTCCGGGCACACAGAGGGCGCCCTGTCTGACCCCTAGCGCCGGCTGATGTGGACGAATGTTTACGCAGACTCTAAATTAAACTTCTAGAAGGTTAGAGAATATCCTTTTCAGTGACGTAAAAGGCAACATTTGCCCGATATACAGAAGACATGTAACAAGCCGTGAAGCAAACCTTTAAATTCGACGAATTTAGTTTGAAGATTTCCTGAGTAGCTCTATAATATCAAGCTATATTTCCCCCCTTAACGTATAATAATTATTGTTTTTAAGATTCTGATATATATTTAATTCTTACAAGCACCATCTTTATGGATATGTCACACTGATATATTTTAATATTGATAAAAACCATGACTGCTATGCATATCACAGTGCAAATATAAGACGTAGGGCAACCAAACTAACGTTCAGCGTAAACTCCAAACCGTAAACTTAAATCGCTACCAACACCTAACTCTGTTAGTTCAGAGTCGCAGTTGTAAATGGTCTTGTGGATGTCCGTTTTAATTACCAAGTTAGGTGTCTGTGCGATACGAATGTGGCTATTATTACGGAGGTAATATAATAGATAATGTACATTGTACCTACGTATATTTTAAGTGTATTAGAACGATTAAAAAACTCGAAACTCAAACACTATGTTTAGTCATTCATTTTATTGTTCAACTAGATGGACGCATCGCGGCTTTGCCCCTAACTTTCTGAATAATATAGCTTAAAGCCTGCTTCGATAAATGTGTTATACAAAACTGCAATATTTTTTCGGTTTCTGAGATTAGCGCGTTCAAACAAGCTATTCAGCTTTATAAGTTCGCACTTTTGTTAATACTTAAATTGCATATTTGTATGCATGCACCCAGGAACAGCATTCATGTCTTTAAGATAACTCCTATTATCATGATATAACTGCATATTTTCATGGGTTCCGCTGCTTTATAAAAGGAAAAAGAGAACTCATTATAAGACACTGTATGCCAAACCCTTTACATTAAGTTTGACATGTAAGTTAAACATAAACTTCAATTGGGTTAATTTATCAATAATTGCGTAATAATAATAACGTTTCAAAATGTCCGTCTATCTAAACGTAAGCAAGGATATGCAACGTGAAATGTCAAGTGCGCTGACTGACCTTCCAGCGCGATCATGCATCAAGGTCGCAGTATTGATTGACGCCGGAACTACATTATCTAGGCACAATTGTACAAGCCTTTATTTTATGTGATATTATGAAATAAATTGTCAAGTGTGGCGATTCAAATTCAAAAATACTATATCACATTCCACGTTCAAGCTCGGTGCTGCAGACGGCTGCAGCACGCCACACCGAGCCGTAGATACGAGCGTGTGTCATGGGCTCAGATAATAATATACTCAGTCAACTTGTTGTTACATAATTCCAATGAAGTCTTAATACTATAAGCGCCCATGACGCACGTATCTACACACGGTGTGGCAATGATTATGGCGTAGCTGCACCGCCGAAGCCACCGCCCGAATGTTGAAAGACAACTTAGAAAGTTTTGCGAACAATAGTTTTTATGTAGGTAAAATACACTGGTCACTTGTATTTATTTCGAAAACAACGATTATTTAAGAATAAAAATATCATTCGATTTTTAAATATCCCTCCCCAATTTTTAAAGACCCAAATAAAATTTTCTTGAATCATTAAAACAATAGATCTAAGTTGAGAAAATTTTCGTGCTATTATTTCCGTTTCCAAAATTTCAAATTTGAAGACAAACATGAGTAGAGTCGGGTTCTAAGCATTATCAATTTTAAAATATGAATCTACGTTATCATCTATTCCAGCTATACTCAAAGTGTGTTCCGCGGAACCCTAGGGTTCCGTGATACCTCTGTAGGGGTTCCGCAAGATTTTAGAAAAAAAAATCAAAACACCTCTCTCTGGTCGCTCCGAGACAAAACGCTATGAACGTTATTTGTTTATTTGTATTTGTAACATGTGTTACAATAGCTGGTACTATATCTCATAAGATTGGTATCAACAATTTTATACTTGTACAACCCGTTCGCTCCAAGTTTGCCGGTCTGTGGAATGGGCGTAACCTCTCCCCCACGTGACAACAAATTTGAACGTAAGTACACAATTTTTAGGGTTCCGTAGCCAAATGGCAAAAACGGAACCCTTATAGATTCGTCATGTCCGTCCGTCCGTCCGTCCGTATGTCACAGACGTTTTTCTCCGAAACTATAAGAGCTATTAAGCTGAAATTTGGTTAGTAGATGTATTCCGTTAACCGCACTCATCATCATCATCATCATCTCAGCCATTGGACGTCCACTGCTGGACATAGGCCTCCCTATATGACTTCCAGTTATTGCGGTCGCTCGCAGCCTGCATCCACCGCGAGCCGACCGCCTTCACCAAATCATCAGTCCACCTTGTTGGTGGACGCCCAACGCTGCGCTTTCCGATCCGTGGTCTCCACTCGAGAACCTTTCGGCCCCATCGGCCATCCGTTCTCCTCGCTATATGGCCTGCCCATTGCCACTTCAAAGAGCTAATCCGTTGGGCTATGTCGGTGACCAGCGTTCTCCTACGGATCTCCTCATTTCTGATTCGATCTCGTAGGGAAACCCCGAGCATAGCCCTCTCCATAGCCCTTTGAGCGACTCTGAGTCTGTTGATGAGGCCGATAGTGAAGCACCACGTTTCGGATCCGTATGTCATCACTGGCAACACACACTGGTTGAAGACTTTCGTCTTAAGGCACTGAGGTATTCTAGACGAAAAGACGTTTCGTAGCTTCCCGAACGCTGCCCATCCGAGCTGGATTCGACGAGTGACCTCCTTCTCAAAGTTGGACCTACCTAATTGGACTGTCTGTCCTAGGTAAACATATGCGTCAACAACTTCAAGAGCCGAGTTCTCAACCATAACAGGGGAAGGCTCTACATGAACATTGGACATGACTTTCGTCTTATCCATGTTCATTTTGAGACCAACCCGTTGGGAGACTCGATTGAGGCCTTCGAGCATTGTGCCGAGTTCTTCCATTGAGTTTGCCATGACTACGATATCGTCTGCGAATCGAAGGTGAGTGATGTATTCGCCGTTGATATTGATGCCCAATCCTTTCCAATTCAGAAGTTTAAAGGCGTCTTCCAAAGAGGCCGTAAACAGTTTCGGAGATAAAACGTCTCCCTGTCTTACGCCCCTTTTTAAAGGAATCGCCTCCGAACTCTGTTCTTGTACTCGGACGGACATGGTGGCGTTTCTATACAAACACTTCAACACTTCGATATATCGATAGTCAATACGGCCTCGCTGGAGTGACTCAAGCACCGCCCATGTTTCGACCGAATCAAAGGCTTTCTCGTAGTCCACAAACGCTAGACAAAGCGGCAAGTTATACTCTTCGGTCTTCTGTATAACCGCACTAACCGCACTAAGATTTCATAAAATTAATTGAAAAAAAGTTTATTAAATTTGGGGATACTTAGAACTGAAAATTTAAAAATATAATTTCATTGAACCCATACGTGTGGGGTATCTATTAATAGGTCTTCTAAAATCATTATAAAGGTTTCTAACATCATTTATTTCTAAACTAAATAGTTTGCACGAGAGACTCTTCCAAAGTGGAAAACAGAGTGTTCCCCCCCCCCTCTAACTTCTAAAAAATATATAATGTACATAAGCACAAAAACTACCAACGAAACTGGTTTGAACGAAATCTATAATACTTACGTCATAAACTATTTCATATAAACAATTGCTGCGGAAGCCTACATGGGCGAGTCCGACTCGCACTTGGCCACTTTTTATTGTTACAAAAACAATTGTTTTATTGTAGGGTTCCATCAAGTATTTTGCTTCCCAAAAGGGTTCCGTCATTAAAAAAGTTTGAGAACCACTGTCAATTCTATAAAATACTAAAGTATAAAGGTAATTCCTACTCCGTGTTATTCCAAGAAGTGTCGAGGTCGGGTACAGCGCAGCCAGCGTGCTTAATGCCCTATCTCGGAGCTTATTCCAGCGGTTACAGTTTGAGTTACTGTCTCTCCACTGTTTAACACTGTTTAAACGCAGAATAACAAGCGCCGGACTTAATGCTGACAGGTATGTATTTTGTTGTTGTAGTTTTAAGATTAAAATCTGCCTGCGGTTTTGCCCGCGTTTTAAATTAGTCTATGTTTTATTCTATTTATCTTATTTATGTTTTACCGAAATGTTTAAGATTCACTAGTAGGTATGTTAAAACCATAGGTATTGACGCATAATATTTTTCATCAATAAATAATCATTATGACTATTAAGTCTTGTGGTTAGGTTTTTAGCTGTATTGTCACCAAATGAGCTAACACAGTAAACATATTTTGCGAGTGAAAAAGTTGCCTCGTTTCTGAATATTGTTTTAAAATTATTTATCAAATAAATTCGCATTACAACGTATTTTATGCTCTTTATCAGATATTCCATGAGTAAACAACCATAAACCAAAACATCAAGGACATTATAGTGAAGTTTCTTCGACCGACCGCATTCACAGCGTATGATACCATAAGTATATACAATACACCACAATGAAAAAATACTGCGTATAAGTAAATAGAGATGCTTCACGGTAACATTCAAAGCAACAAGTCGTGCGGCGGCACAGAACATACGAGATTTACGTATACGACACGACACATGACCTTTCGACGTACGACCCCTACCAATCTTCCACCCACGCCAAGAAAAGTTATACGAGCGTAATCAATTTATTTCCTTTAAATCGTATCGCCTGTAAAACCTTATAGGAACGTAATGTACTATTGTTACAGTGGAATATTTTTTTAGGCGATTAGAGTAATGCTTATCAAAGAACCTCTTGTGCCATGTATCGAGAGTGAGAATATTAAGCTATATTTGACTTTACTTGAATTGTAGAGCAATATTGTAAGATGTCCTACTTTTATAAATACTTAACTGAGAGTTATAAATATTTATATGTTTCTAAGTACCTGATTCGATCGATGCAGGTTTCTGTTATTCCAATATTGGACCAAGAGCCCGTGATGGCCAGACCTTCCTTTAATTCACAAGCGTGAAAATTCTTTCATGTGTATGTCTAACATAGGTAAGAATAACCCCCAAACATGAAACCTGGATCGCGGTCCCTTGGGGAGATAACAACCTTTTACCTGTTATCTCCCAAAGGAACCACGATCCAGGTTTCATGTTTGGGGGTTATTCTTACCTATGTTAGACATACACATGAAAGAATTTTCACGCTTGTGAATTAAAGGAAGGTCTGGCCAGACCGGGCTCTTAGTATAGACTAATAACCTGTGATGGCCAGACCTTCCTTTAATTCTGAAGCGTGAAAATTATTTTATGTGTATGTCTAACATAGGTAAGAATAACCCCCAAACATGAAACCTGGATCGTGGTTCCTTTGGGAGATAACAGGTAAAAGGTTGTTATCTCCCAAAGGAACCGCGATCCAGGTTTCATGTTTGGGGGTTATTCTTACCTATGTTAGACATACACATGAAATAATTTTCACGCTTGTGAATTAAAGGAAGGTCTGGCCATCACGGGCTCTTAGGTTATATGCGCAGTAAGTAATAATGAAAATAATCTTGTAAACAACCGGTACCTACAATGAATAATACTCCATTTATTGATGGAATACGTCTAACGCAACCTATAAAATTATGACGTAACTTCAGAAACGTTCCTTCAGAGAGTAGGTACTTAGAATACTAAAAATGCCAAAGTGCATAGTAAGTTAAGCTCAAGGTTCTCAATTTCATACAATAACAAACCGTACCGTTCGCTGCTGAGTCGAACCCGGTGACTTGGGCGAGAGGAACCGGCGGCAAATCCGCGATCATCCTGGGATTCCACTTCTCCGCCGGTATAGTGGTAAACTCTGGTAAATTATGGTAAATACTGGTATATCTCGCGTTCGGCGCAGTGTTACGCATTCAAGTTTCGACTGGCGGTCTTTGAGAATAGCGCGCAATTCGGCACGTAGGTTCGGATAGCGCGACGCATGCGCGGTGGAACGCGGGAACTGTTTCTAGAAGCATCTTCCGCAAACAAGGTTCGTGGAAGACGTCCACAACCAGAGGGTGCTGGAGTTCTTGGAAGGAATCAATGAACAAATTATTGTAAGGAGTTTCAAATTATACGGTAATTTAATTTCTTGGAAGTCTTAATGGTTTTGGACCCTATTCAGGATTATTTTTTACGTAAAGAGTTTGTAAGGATAGCGCAAACAAAGGGATACATTACCTAGAAGTGCATAAAATCAGTCCGTGGATCAATGTTTTTTAGCTGGATATTTTCATAATAACTAGGAACATAACTAAGTGCCCATTGCAGAAAATCATTAATAGGTACTTAGCTTTACTTTGTTTACTTGGAGACTCTTTTAAGTATATTTTCCAACTGAAATCGTAAGATTGTATTGTTAACCAAAAGCCGAACTTAATATACCGTATTTGTAGGTACATTTGTTGTTTGTTTTCCGTCAAAACTTCACAAAAGCATAATTGAGCTTTAACAAACTTTGTGCCAAATAGGAAATCAGGTTTCCTTAACCGATTACGGGAACTTAATAATTTAGAAAACTCCGCGGAGACCCCGGAAAGTAGGACAGGGGTCAAGGATGGCCCCTAGTCACTGATTACTTGTGAAGCCGCTAACTAGTTACCGCTCTGTGTTTGTTCACAGTTGGGGCAAACTTTGCTGTTATGAACAGATTTTGTAAGATTAGAATGAAGGGATCTTTTGACGAAGATTTAATAAGGTTACCTATCGATTTTGTTTACAGTTGGATAATGGGACTAGACTTCTATAGAACCTAATATACTTATGGAAAAAAAAAATTTGTTATCGCAGTAAAATGATGCATACACTACACAGATGCTGCTTCCTGTTTTCTAGTATATAAAGAACTTAGTGGGATTGCCGACACCGATAGAATTTAAATATTTGAAATGATGTGGTACTATTTTAGCCGTTATTTAAAAATGAGTTATAAATGGTACTAATGGTAAGTACCTACCTACTTAATTAAAGGAAAATTTTTGAAGTTTTTTGTAATTTTAAACACGGCCTAAATTTTAAAATAATCATCGTAATATTTAACCGTGGTCACACAACCTTACGAAGAAACGTATTATACATAGGTATTTGAGAGATGTCGTAACTCTGAATCAAAACAACAATTTTATTCTATTTCTAACCTTCCCACAGAAGAACAACGTATTTTGTACCAATAATAAAAATAATGTTTCATAAAAGGAGCATTGTTATGGAATCTTTCGTCCTCTGGTACGTTATGTCACAGCCCTGAAGGTCGTTTTGCATGACCGGGACAGTATCATAGTTACGACCGTAAATGGTAATAGTATAAGATGTAGTGCTACTTTTACGAGGCAATCGAAATTCTAGGTTTAAGGGTTAAATTTACGGATCGACTCTAATTTAAGAACGCTAGATGTTGCTGTGTGAATTTTCCGGCAATATTTATTTAACACTACCAGTGCCCGTGACGCACGTCTGCATCTACTCACGGGTGCGACGCTATAAGTAATATTCTTTTTATATTTTTATTTAGTCAAAACAAGAGTCTGTGCAGAAAGGAAACTTTCTAAGCGCTTTATAAGAGTCTGCTCACATGTTGTTCAATGAACATGTATATTGCAATACAAAAACTTTGGAGCGTCAAAGAAAGCTTCACTCACATAATTGAATAATAATAAAATTACCTGTTTTCAACAAAAAATGATGTTTAAAGTCATTTATTGTGACTGAAGGTAAAAATAAGTTTCTTTGTTTATAGAAAACTATATCCTTTACAATAAATAGCTTTCTGCCCGCGGTTTCGCTCACGTTATAATAGATTGAACCGCGGTAAAACGCCTATGTAACTACACTCTCCATACCTTCAACTATCGCCATTAAAAAGATACGTCGTTACGTTTTCTCGTGACATACGGACAAACAGACACGCACACCTTCACATTTATAATATTAGTATGGATTATGCATTTATTGACTTTGTTCCAAGTAATTTTTATGGAAATTTGTGCATTATTTTAATTAGAAACTAGTATCTTATCTAAATAATTTAATACGATTCTTAACGATCCCTAATAAAATGAATACTTGCCCGGCAGGAATCACAGGTAAGTAAGCGACCTTAATAAGCGTAGTAGGTCCTTTACCAGGACGATAGTAGAGATAATTTGTGCGACATGCGATATCATCTCGGACGGGCAGCCATTGTGTGTGCTTAAGCGATGCTTAAGTGGTGATTACTGCGATACCCGCCGATGGTTATCACTGTTTATTCAAGTAGGGATTAAGGGGTACCTATTCTAGAGCTACTTGTACTACACCGCAAGTTTTCCGGTTTTAACCGGGTTAGGAAACGAAAAACCTTGCTACAGGACTGTACGATGAACTGATCTTTACGTTTCAACGAGTAATTTGTTGTTTGAATATCAATAATTTGTTTTTAATTATAAAACAAAATTGGTTCATAAACACAAACAGACATAAAAAAGCTTACTTAAACTTAACTAGCTTAAGAGACCTCCTTTTTTGGAGCCGGTTATCTTAAAGGTATTAATTTAATTAATAAAAAGCATCTGTTCGTCTTGTTATAAGCTATAACTAAAAGTATATTTAACGAAATTTCTTAACACTTAGTCAATCAGGATAAAATATTAATAACACCCTCTTGACATGACATACAGGTTATTGCATAAAAACTAGTTGTATATTCATAAATAAATTCAATATGTTGCTAAAAGGGACACTAAATGACATTTTTATTCATTATTCACCCTCGTGCAATAATATAAGCTACTGTCTGACAATTTAATTGAACCGGGATGGTAATGAAATACTGATTTATTTCTCAGCAATTCTGGAGTTTTTAGCTGGAAAATTTAGCGTAGGCTTAGAAAATTTTCAATTTTATAGAAGGTATTTTTTTTACAAAGACGAATCTGAAATATGCTAGGCTTATGTTGCTTTTACCTATGTTTTTTATATTTTTAAATGAATAAATAAAGAACCTAATTTTTCACAATATTGTTAAACAAATTTGAAATTGATTATCATTTTTTTTCAGTTTGAAAATAACCTTGTCATCTTAAAATCCGAAGAGTTTAACTACTAGAAATACAGCAGATATTATATGAAAGAGTTGGAATGCTTTGTGGATAAATAACTGACAAACCTGCATACTATTTTTAATCCTTGACCTTGTATGTATGTCAAGGACAAAAAATAAGGTTTCTTACTTCTTTATCTACAAAGCATTCAAACTGTTTTGTTTAATCTTAACTTAAAACTGACTAATCGCGAATTTTCAGAATACAGGCGCTGTTAAACTTACCTGTAAACAAATAAAAACAAATTAGTTTGCTAGGTAGGTAACGAACTGTAAACATGAAATAACTGTGATTGTTTTTAACAACAGCAGGTTCAAAACTGGATTGTTTTGAAATGTGGCATAGTTAATTAAGGTCTAATAGCTTATGATGCCTCATGTGTGTTATACAAAAATTTAAAAGTCATCAGTAGTGTTAAATCGTGGCAGTTTAACACATTCAATGCCCACGCTCGGTGCTACCGGCACACCGTGCCATAGATACGAGCGTGTGTCATGGGCACAGAAAGTGTTAAGGTGACAGAAAAAGGTACTAACTCGCTTTTGTTAAGCTGCACCTTAAACTGAATAAAATAGAGATTTCATGGTCTGAGTTATAATTTTAATATGCAAAGCAGCCCGCTCTCATTCTGAATGCAGACCCGCTTCAATCGTTGTTATCGACACCAGTGGCTACAATTTTACATTTCAATGGTTAATAACAGGAAAATCAAACGATCCGGGTATTTTATTAGATTCCGCCTTTTGGTTATCCGTTTATAGGTCGGGTTCGGTCGTGTTGGTTTTGTGGCTGATCAATGATCAATCATTTTTGGTTTATGTCTCCTTTGTATAAGTTTTTAGGTTAGTTCGCGAAATTCTTAGTAACTCCAAAACTCTGTTAATTTAATAAATCAATAAATCTGGTCATATAGATTTCCAAGCTTTTAGGTTAACACCTAGTAAGTCACTTTGATAGTAAAAAGGTCATTCCGGAAATTTGATGCATTTTTATAAGGCACCATAGGTTTGTTCAATAAATGCAATAGTGCGGACATAGTCAGAAAAATGATAAAAAAAATAGCTGGCTCGTTAATTAGTAGGTTTAGTTATAAGTAGAGTAACATGCAAAGTACAGTTTTCATACACATCGTATCACGTCCACGCCATAACCTAATTGCTAACTACCGAGTTACTTCAGCAAAGGGCCATCAAGTTCCTAGTTATAACCGGTTATAACCGGAAGGCTCTACACCCGGGAAATGACTCCTATTACATTATTAACTAACTCGACCTCAATTACTTGACAATGAGATTTTGCACTGTACCCGATGTGCTCCATAGACTACTAGTCTTCTAATAGGAGAACAAGGCTCTTAAACCTGGTCTAAAAATGGCGATGGCTATTTGGTCGACAAAGCCAAATATTTAAAATTATTCTCCCAGCTTTTCGCGATAAGCTTTGTCCACGTTATAATGGATTTTCCGCGTCATAGTAGCTATGTGTTAGTAAAATGTACAGTACAAGCTAACTTTCATTAAAAATACTTAATATGTGCTGTATGAACAAAAACCAGTGGAGAACACATGTTAGTTTATAATTTTTGTTTGTATTCGAAATTTATAACGCAATTTTCTTTTGTAATTTGAGATTAGTACTAATTGCAAAACCACATTGAGGTATCGTATCTCAAAAGCATAAACAAATCGAGTTAATTTAGTGTTCATTAATAGGACACCACGAGCGACTAAAAGCAACACTCTACGTTACGACGTTATCAAAAAAAATGGAAATTACACCCATTGTCGTATGTGCTGCCGTTCTGGCCCAGGAATAGTACCAGCCCAACCCTCACGGTGTCAATCAGAAGACGGACAGGAGAAACGATCTGTATATTTGACCAATTTACTGCGATCACGATTTCACGAACCGCGTGCAAGCGTAGCGTGGTGATGGTGATTCAAATGTCAATAAGTCAAAAACTTTATTTCCAGAAAAACACAAAGATTTACACACCAAAAAAAACTTATAACTAAATATTTTTTTTTGGTTTTGATAACGGATACCGCTGCTTTATTATGACACCTGTGCCTAGTATGACATAGCTAAAATAATAATTTCTCCCCAACCTTATATTGTATCGCTAAGTTCAAAATAGCCGAAAACCACAGCAAACCAATCTCTAAAACTAACGTAGACAAGAACTGGCAATTTGGCACGCTCGAGGCTAGTTGGGCACAGATTCAACCCAAATTTTTGGATGTTCGGGCTACGGGCAATTACAAAAACATTAATAAACACCGCTGAGATATTTAATGATCAAATAAAACCGAAATGTCGGTAACCAATCGTCGGGCTCGCGATATATTAAAAAAATAAACTCCACCGCAACCGATGCTGGGTTATTTATTCGATTGAGTGAATGGTATGAAAATTTTAACGCGCAGAATTTGTAAATTGCTTTCAATAAAATTTTATTTTGCTGAGCTATTTAAAGACACATTTTATAGTTTAATCTCTAAGTGATACGGTTTCTAAGATGTATCTGAGTCCAACAGGATTTTTTTTAGTCATATGACCCAAATACCACGGAAACCGTATTACTTAGAGATTAGACCACTGAACTGTTTGTACATAGACATAGTACCTAATTTACTCTGTCGATTGATTTGGGTTCATCATTGGCCGCGGAATCACGTTATTTCTAAAATGACGAATAAGTAGGGATAAACTTTACTATGAGTTCAACTTTAAATTTTTATCTATTATAAAGACGATTTACAAGGCTCGATTGAAGCTTGGTCTTACAGGTACTTATTTCATATACAAGTTGATGACTAAAGATCAAACATGTTTTGCATTATTTCGCAGAAGAATGTTGATGTCGTAATCTTTAGAATGCATCTGTATATGCTGCTAATATCTTGCTTGTGTGAAACACGGCGATGATGTCACATCTATGCGGAAAAGTATTTTCACTTTGGAAATGTACATATAATAAAAAGAGTAGATCAAAATCGTATTAAAAATGGGTTGAAGTGTAAGGATTTCCTATTTACGACCTTTGGAACAGGCAGCTTTTAACAGAAACACTTGAAATTTATGTAAATCTACGAGAGATCTATAGAATTATAGGGTTTAAGCATGTGCTGAAGTGATTATGGCGAAATGTGAATTATTTACGTTAATTTTAAATCGAACCTACAAAAAAACCTATTATTAAGTGGTAGGAACTATTATTACGATTCTTCATTATTCTTCTTCATTAGTACCTGAACTGCACTTCTGAACTAAAGTAACAATCATTTAACTCGGCAGTAAAAACGATTAGTGATTCAAGGAAACTTCGTGAACTAAAGCAAACAGAAGTTGGAACCTTACTAACAAGGTAATAGAGTTCAATTTAAATGGCAGTAAGAAGTTTGAGTTAACTATCTAGAGAGTTACTCCTAACTAGTATGAAGCCTTGGAGAGAAGTTACTATACTGGGCATCTTAGTGCATGGGAACCAAACTATCAATACAGTTCGGTTGTACAAAGAATTAAACAAATATTTTTATAAATTGTAAGTAGGTATGATACCATGTAATGCTTAAGTGTAATCTGTTATGTTACATTGTGTAATAATAATTAAAAAATTGAAATGGTGTCCCAACAGTGGGAACGTAAAAAGGGGTTATAATGACAGGATGAATGCTCGTTGTGATACATTACATTACACCCTTATAGCGTCGGTTTATAGATAGAATAAAATTAAGAGATATATTATACATGGTATATCTGTCAGAACTATAATTCGATTAAAACATGAATCTATTCTGCAATTCAATCATATCAATAGTCACTATTGCTTTTGGAAAGAGAAGTTAATACGATCTTTGGTTTCAGAACCATGACAGATCCAATTTTCCAGTCTACAAGTTGTAAAATATTCAAATTGAAGAGCACATTAAACATTTGGATACACTGAAATACGGTCCAATATTTATTCGTCATTTCCAAAGTCGTATACATAAGATTGGAATAGAATATTGTGGGTTATTTTGAGGAATGAGGGCGTAAATCCTGAACACTGTAACTGTAAATTTGTAAGACGAAAGGAAATTGACTTTGTTGTAGGAATTTCAATCGTAGTATTCCGATTCTTTTGCACAGATTTTGAGCTTGATTTTCAAGGAAAAGTATTAAAAATGATATATCAATATATTTGTAGCATCAGGTAGTTTAATTTTCTTTTTGTTACAAGACGAAACATAAAACTCTTGCTTGTGAACTTTTAGGTTTTTAAACCGTTCGGTCGCTCCGTTTTGCCTTGACACACATTCCCATTTATAATATTATATACGAACGTATAAGTAGTCATAGTAAGTAAGTATTAGTAAGTAAGTATGGATAGTCATAACCACAAATTAATTCGTTCTCCCAAAAGCTGTAAACTCTATCCCGAGGAGCAGTTAACGTTGCTCAAATTATTAATGACTAGCGCCGAGCTGTGAGCTTTCTTGTTTATTTGTTGGCTTGAGAAGTTAATTAAACCTGATTCATGTGATTCTACTAATAATAGATTGTAGGATTGTATGAATTGTGTATGTTATCGTCATACAAATGAAAAGTAAGGAACGAAAAAATTAGGCTGTGTTGAGTGGGAGCACGCTCGATTTTCATTTTAAAAGTCGTTCGTGGTTATAAAGCCCCGCCGCGCCTACTATTTTTTTTCAAATTAATGTGAATCGAAGTGCGAAGACAAATATCGTTAGAAAACTGACATGTTCTGAGAACTTAGAAGAGTGTAAAGGAATTTGAAGTTTCAATTATATTTTAAATTTCGAATAGCATGCATGTCTCATCTGTGTGTGACGGTTAAAAACGTTGCTAAGTACTCGTAACAAGCTTCGCGTCAATCACCTCACCCGATCTCCTTCAATCACCAATCTACGGAAGGGTGTAGAATCTCCCCAAAAGAGCTTTCACAAAAGCCTCTTAAATGACAACAGATGAATGAAAAAGCGACAGCCTATGAATAGAATACGCAAACTCGCAGTTCTCGAAACGAGGAAAATGGGGACAAATAAATAATGTACCCCAATTAAGTGAGCAAAGAGTATTTTCCGGAATAAATTGGTTTAGTGAGTTTTTTACGGATGGGATTTTTTGGTGAAACGGGAAGTAGTTTACTGCTTTTAAAAATTACAACACGCGTGATGAAAAAGCCACAGCGGCTTTGGGTAAACCTTCATTTCTAATATAACAAGACTTCTTTATTGTACGAGCGTTTCATGGGTTTTCTCGGGAGTTGAATGTTTATTTGTTTATACATTTTTATTGTTATTTGATCTCATATTGATTATCATAACATAATACTATGAAGAGTTTGTTTGTTTGAACGCGCTAATCTTAGGAACCGATTGTTCGGTTTGAAAAAAATCTTTCAGTATTGGATAGTATTTTTATCTAGGAAGGCCTATATTTTATGAACTATAGGTAAATAGGTAACGTAAGGAACGCAATCGAAGCTGTCGCAGGTCGGCTAGTCTTTTATAATTATAATAATGAACATCACCATATTCTAATGCATGTCCCTAAATCTGTTAAAAACAACCTTTCTATTAGGGAAAGGTAATGACGATGGAAATGTCCCAGCTCATTTTCCGCCCTAATCCTTTACGGCTAGGGATAACATTGCTGTTTTGTCCTATTTATTACCCGACTGAAGAATAAGGGTTATTTGTAAAGGAGGTTATTATGTGTATGTGAGTATTTTTGGTTTAGGTCGAGAGATTTTTTATTGTATTATATAAATTTAAAGCTTCAAAATACATGACAATATTTATATGAAACAAATGGTTAGTAGGTACTTTTATTTGTCTTTAATTTATAAATATAAATATGAAAAAAAACCATAATAAACCTTGCTCGTGAATAACTCTTGCAGTCAGCGGTAACGGTAACGGTTATACTATGTATAGAATACATCGTAACATTTGAATTTACAAATTATAATCAAATCAAATATTTTACCAAATTGATACAAACAAATATATCGATGGTGAACAATAATATTGCAACCAAAAGACCAGTAAGTGTAAATATCATTGACAATTAACTTGTTTGTCCATCCGGCGATAGGGAAAACAACGCCTATAAATTACATTCCCAAATGCACAGTTAGTATCCAATACAGATTGATCAAAAGCCATCAACCGTAATTAATTCAGACGATTAATATTATATTAATTAACAAATCATCCATTAGCTCGGTGTTATTGGTTACATTTATTTATTAAAACCGACTGACTATGTTAGTGAATTTAGTCTAATTACATATGAATATATGTATGGTTTACCACGACTTGACGAGTGAAATTAATAACCTTACTCAGCATTGTATTATTGTATAGTTTAATAATCATACTGAGGACAGTATGATCATCTTTCAGCAAGAGGCACTACTGCTTCTGCATATTTTGAGGTTCTATAGATTTTAGTTTTAATTAGGTTTTGGAGTTTCGGGAGAGGGATATTATTTAGATTACGGATGGAGACGATTTGAAGTATGAACACGCAATTTCGATTTAAAAAGTAAAAAGTTGGCTGTCGTTCAACACTGCGTCTGTCAATACGAAATCTTCATTCAAGACAAAAACACAAAATGTTGCTCGTATGTATCAATTTGAATATTTTTTCTAAGAAGAAACCTGTCAAAAAATCGCTACGTCAACGAAGACAAAGGGCGTGAGATGCAGAACATCCGAGATGGACTACTATTGGCTAGCAAACCGGAATGGTATCGGGGCTCGACACCACCCTTCTGGACTAGGTCAAGGGTCACTGACCCGATCGGCCTCATGCGAATAACGATAACGACCCATTGTGGCCTCATTATCTCCTACGTTTTATCACTCCCATTTCGTCACATACCACGACCAATTTCTTTTATCGCTTCTAATATCAAAAGGGCGCAAATAATGTTTGTAAACATGCAATTATAGACGCTGATAAAGCCGCGGCTGTTGGTAGTAAAGTCGATTGTTCCTTGCGCCTACTTGTATCAAATATTCATGGGGCGCCGGCGCCGCGTGCGGGCCAATGGAAACAGTAAAGCGTGTTATTTCACAACAAATAAACATTTAGCTGAAAACATCGGCCGGAAAACGACAGTGTTTTTAACGGATTTATTCAGCGTTGCTTTAAGCTGACCTGTTAAAGTAATGCATTTGAGCATGGTGTGCGAATTTATCTTTAACAGCTATTCTTGTGCTTTATCTATAACATGCGTTTGTTTTCTAAATCCTAGATGTTATTTACTTTGTATGATTTACAAATCGGTGTGATTTGGTAGTTGTTTGATTTGAAGCAGATTTTATTTAAAAAATACATTCATTAAACATATAATAGAGAAACTAGATGAGGTTAATTTTTTATTAAATGGATTTTAATACATAATGTTGATATATAAAACAAAGTGTGTTGGCTTTGCAAAACCGCAGAAACAAGCTAACAGAACAGCAGAAATATTTTAGCTAACGAAACGAAAACAGAGTATGAAACATTATCACATTTCCCAAATATTTTGGCACTAGGAACGTGAGGGAAAAGGCAGACTATTCCTTTGGCATTTTGGGCATTTGATAAAGTAAATAAAACTGTTTGAGTAACTCAATACCGATCCGACCCTAATTTATGAAGAAATGGCGCCGGTATTTTGCTCCTTTACGGAAAAGGGTCGTGAGATTACCGTGAATCAATTCATCTGACTCAATCGGCTTGAATTTATTGTCTTTGGATAAATATTTGGCAATGAATACATAAATTTACGACCGCCTCAGAAAACTTTTACTTCAGAAAATTAAGGAAAAATGGAATGCAAAATTTTTTGAACACATAATGCTTGTAAGTTGATATAAATACATAGATGGATGGATGTTTAGTGCTTCGACACAAACTTTGAACTTACCACGGGGTTAGAGTTCTATGTTGCTAAGTTGTTGATGTGGAGAGATCTTTCCAGACGTTCTATGTATTTAACTTTTTTTATGGGTAGTTATGATTTTACACTTCTAGGCACGGGTCTCCCCAATAGAAGCCATACAAACATAATTTTTCGCGGACTGAGTCGCGGGCACCGCTAGTTAAGCGATAAATGATGTTGATTTACGGTTAAATAACGCGGTATTTATAATGAAGGGTGTGTAACGTTTAAAATATACATTCAGCTCGCGTACTACAATATTGCCTTCGTAATAAGCCTCTTGCGAAAGTCGTTTTTATTCGGGTCTCGTTCGCACTTCATTTTATTTTTAGACAAAAGATCGCTAAGAATTTTGAGTTTGCGAACCGCGGGAATCATTGAATCGTTTAGGATTATTAACGGGAGATTTCATTGGTGATTCATTGCGTGATTGGTGCCGTTATTGGGGTAGGAATTATTAGATGAAAGTATCTTATAAAGTATATATTGCAAAAAAAATGTGTGTAGTGTTGTGGTTCGGTTTCTGCCTCGAGGGCGAGACAAACGTTTGTTTGTACATAATTGTAGATATTTGTTTTGGGCGGTTCATATTTATGTTCTCAATTCGTCGGTATTTGCGAACCTAGTAGAACCGACTTCAAAAAAGAGAGGAGGTTCTGAGTTTGAGTGAATTTTCAGGGTGGGTCGCTAGTTTACCTATATAAAAAGTGGTATTAAACAATTCTCACAAAACTTAAAGAACTAAAGCAACGTAACGCAATTTGTTAAGCATATTCCAACAAACTTGAGCAGTTCTTCTAATTCAGTGTCCGCAAGGAATTCCAGTAATTTGCGAACTAAAGTCAGAAAACTTGTCCAGCGTTTACAAAGTCTCTGTGTGAGCATTTCCCAGTGAAAACATGTCCTAAAACTTCACCGGTGTGGGAACTGTTTATTGCAAATAGAAGCTCAACATGCGCCAACTTGCGCTATAGAAATCAGAGGGATTATAGTTAGTGGACGAAATTATTTTTTGTAGGACATGCAACAGTTGGAAATTAGTACGTCCTGCTTGTTCCTAACAGTAGAAAAATATGTTACCTATTATGTATTATGTATAGATATAGGTGGTAGGTATGTGGTAAGAGTTGACTGTGACACAATGAAATGTATCAGTAATAAATACAAGTGCCTAATAGATTTAGACATAAAGCATGATGTTAATTATTTTATGATACGGGTAAATGTAATAAATATGAACTAGGTTTGTAAAAACCAAGATTAATTCTGAAAGAAGAAGAGTGTTTTGTTAATCATTTCATAATTTCAGTCTAGAAGCCGTACATTGGTCATATAATCTCTATTGATTCACTTATATCTAGCTTGCATCCATCGCAAATCAGCTTTTAGTCAATCATCCATCTTAAAAGTTAGACGCCGCTGAGCGCAAACACATTGTTTATTTACAAGTTCACAACATTTTGATTCACTTTCCTTGTTTCAATAATTCCTTTTACATGATGGATAACCGAAGGGAACGAAAACAAGTAGGAGTTCAGAACTCTCTGAACTTTGACTTGGTTAAATGAATTGTGTTAGTCGTAGTTGAGGAATCTCTAAAAAGTTATGTTTTTCTTACAAGATAATATGTAGTATAGCACAATCAATGCTCAAGCTTGCCGTGCCGTAGATACGAGCGTGTGTCATGGGCACAGATAGTGTTAGATATCACATTCAATGATCTAGCTCGGTGCTGCAACCAAATAAACCATAAAAAATATCGAGACAATCCCAAAACGCGTAACGGGGTTTGACAGTTTCTAAAGATCAAGGTTGGAAAGATCTAAGGGTGGCCTTCGTACAGCAATAGGTACCGACAATAGACCGTTTTTTTTTTAATTCAGTTTTTTTTGCCAACTCCTTACTCAAATAACTCACGTTTTAATTCACAGATATAAAACTTACCAAGATTAGTGTAGATAGAATAAATAGCAAGTCATACTAAGTTTGATGCGTGGTTAGATGACTATTGTAGGATGATTAATGTGGGATTTCTTCCGGCATTTACGTAAAATTATTGCCCAAAAGCGAGAACATAGATTATTAGGTACACTAAGTTTAACGTTTTCAATAACCTAATGCAACATACAGACAAAGCTTTTGAGCTGTTATTTTAGCCCGCGCTAATTCTGCGGGAGATTTTGTTCAGTAGTGGCTCTGAAAGTCTACGCTGAGTTATTTAAACTTTGCTAGTGAATGTACTACATTTGTAGCTTATCCTTAAGCCATTTATACATTTCGGGGTGATGGTAGTGATAATACATTCTAGAAATTCAAGCCTCGACACTGAAAAATGGATTTAAAAAATTGGAATGATGTTATCTACGCCTTTCTTTTCTGTTATTATTTATGTTTTTTATGGATAAAGTTTTTCATAAAGCAGTTGTATGGATAGTCCAATCATATCCTATAATAGTTTTGAAATAAACCTAAAATAGGCATTGCAGCTAAAACCATTAACAAACATTCGTAGAACAGTTTTAATCATGTTTTAAGAGAGCTGATTCTGGCCCTTGTCCAATTGCGAACTTTATAAAATGTATTTTAACGGAATTTTTAAAGCACAATGTGTTATTAACTACGAAATGTAGCAGCTTAAAAAAGCTGTTATATTACAGAATAACGCTTTTTAAACAGCTGTTGCAATGGATAGCTTCGGCAGTTACCCGCATAAACCTGTTATTAAACCTTATTGTAGAACAGTTAAGCATCCTCATCATAGAAAGTTATATGACGTCCCACTACTAGTACGGGTTTTTCTAATTATTTGTTTATTGTAGATTGAGTTGTACTATTCTTTTGCCGGTAAATAAGACAAACCGAGAGAGTTATAAATTAAATATTATTATCTGACTAACTAACACTCAGTCATCCATACAAATGTTTTAATGCGACAGTAAATTATTTTGTCAGTTTGTTGCCACCGCGTATAGAACTTATTATATGTGTAATTTGGCACGGAGTTGAAATACTTTGAGTAGCTTAATAGCGTGTATGAGGTCAATTACTCGTTAAACTAGTGTGGAAAGAGTTAAATCACTCGAATGGTCATTCACATTCACTTTCCATATCATGTTATGGTAAAAAAAATCTTGATTAAAACGTAGATATTCGAAAACTTGGGAGAGAATTCCACGAGAGAACGTCTAGTATTAGTATTCGGAGGTTAAGTCTAGAACACGTTATTTGGAGTATCTCCCGTGTCATCAGTTCATCAGAGACAGAAAATCAGAGAGGTATAAACATCTCTTCGTAGCTTCTGTTGCCCTGGTACTTTCGCACTAAATGGCCCGTGAGTTGTTTTAATGAAGACAATGTTGGTAAACCTAAGTACCTAAGTAAGAGTTATGTCTAGACTCACCTGGATCATGATGTGCTGAGGGCGACGGCGCTGAGAAGGCGCTGGAACACCCAGCTCGCCTGGAGAGTCCTCCCAGTTCTGCTACAGCTGAAAATAAAGCCAACTTTTTAGTTTAACATATGGACCCTTATTAACGTTCAAACTGGTGGGACATAGGGAATTCTCTATTTACGTAAGATTAGGCACTACAAGACTTATACACCACGTTACGCAGCCAAGTGCGCTTGGGACCCGCACGCGCATTTTTTAACTTTGATCGAAGGAAAAAATATTTGCCACGGCAGTTCCTAGTGTAAAACATATATTTTGTTTGTGCTTAGTGCTTACTCTATGCTTTCAACTTTACGTTTACTTTGAGTATGTAATTCAGCAAAATAGTTGATTTAACTTAGATCTTGAATAGATTGTACTTGTTCAAAAATGCATTCAGTCGATTCGACAGAACTACTTTCTTATTTGCTACTTTGATCGACTCCATTTTAAAGACTCACGAGGGCAGTAAATGAGAGCGACTCTCACTTTTTTATTGATTAGGCAGTGTCTAGTTTGGGTAAAATCACGTGGTATGACTTGATGATGAGATTCTTAAATACCTAGGTACTACTATCAACCGCATAAATATATGACTATGAATAGCGTCGCAAAAATATTTGATCATTAAAATAGACGTAAACTTATTATTTATACTCTAAATTCTGACCCCAAGGCAGCAAGTACTTCAATTTAATTAGTATTAAATACAAGTTACTTAAACAAAAACAGCTTATCAGATCGCGTCTTATTCCAAAACAGATTGAACATTATGAAAGCCTTTCCAAGAAGGTACAAGTTACATAAACTTGTTTGCGTAACTCGGCAAGTTTGTCAATTTCAAAAGAATCGCTGGCCCGAGACTGGAGATCGTCTCAAGCTCTTGTTATACCATTCCACACCATTCACACTTTCTCGGCATTGGAATAAGTCGACAAATACATGTCTACTTTATTAGTGAGCTTTTGAGCTTTGTCTCATTGAGGCTTCGGCAATATTAGAGTAGCTGTTTATTTATTTACTAGCCGACCCGCCGACAGCTCCGCTTGTGTTTTTTACGTTATGTAAATAAAGTATGTACGGGTATAATATAGAAAATAGCCTTCCTCGGTATGTATGATGTAGGATCTCTAAGTCAACTAAATGAAACTATAAAATTGAAAACTACAAGTGTTTAATAAAGTTGGTAACAGTCTAACAGTAATATTTCCTACCTTGTCACACATCCATTCAGCTGTGAACGACAAAAAGAAACAGATGTAGAACTACGGAGCGATTAGCAAGCGACTTTTCGTTTTGCTTTCCTTTCGTCGTTATAAGGTTGGCGCTCGGTATTCAGTCAGTTACCACATTATTATTATTTGACTTCTGTTTTGTTAAAAAAATATACAAGACAAATACAGTACATCCTCTTTGTTTATTTAGAATATTATGTTTATGAGGAAACTTGTGATTTATATTGAATACATTAAAATAATTAGGGAACATCTCTTCTTTGTAAATAATTAAAAGCTTACGAGATATGAATTATTGTGAAAAATCTATCTTTTCAAATGTTTTTCTTTGCTGTTTTTAAATTATCATAATCAATTATCATATGATTTTTTTAACAATACAGGTGAAAATTAGTTTGAAACTTTATGACACAATTTCGCTTTCTTTGACTAGCCCGTCAATTCACCATAATAGGTAATTTTATTATTAGAAACTGTTAGATAGTGATTTGCTTAGATATTATTAAAATAAACTCAACCATGAAAGCGAATAAGCGACAGATTTTATCGTCGCACTTTGGTAGTTTATATAAAAAAGTAATTATCGTCCGTGTTACGAGATTATCGGGAGTTAATCGTGTCAACCCTATCCAAGCGTTCTAATTCTCGAGCTTTTTCTCGAGATAACAAATAGGCCACGGCCGCTTAAATACTAATCGGCTACCGTAACGGAATTCTGTTAGGGACACGTATTACAGAAACTAGCGCCTACCTTGAAATTAAAAAATGGGGGAAATGCAATCTATACTAATATTATAAAGAGGAAAGATTTGTTTGTTTGTTTGTTACGAATAGGCTCCGAAACTACTGGACCGATTTCAATCGCGTGCGCTGCGAAAACTATTGATGATAGAACAAAATCATGTACTACGACTTTGCAGAACTCATCATTATCTACAAAAAATGTCGCGACAGCATATGTCTAAATATTATAGTTATGTCACAGTAAGCAGTTTTTTATTCTAAAATATTAATTTATATATGCCGCCTCTTGAAAGGGTCTTCATTTGTACCTTGGTATTAATCCTTATCAAAATAAATTACTTTATATTCAAGACGGCTTTAATACCTTTTTATAACTTTTTGAATTATTCAATTCGGACATTTCATTCGGAAGATATCACGAGTTTAAAAATGCAAGTATTAGAAAAAAGTCGCGAGGTTGTCGCTCACCGCGCTCAGCTAGCCAGCATGCGATGTAGACTCCATGTAAGCGTCACTGGGGTACGGGGTGGGGGGCGGGGGGGGGGGGGGGAGTCAATGTAATGTAATATAATATGTAATATCTAATCTAATCCTAACATAGGCAACTTTTTATCGCGGAAAAATACATACTTCGGCGGAAAAATATATGCTTACGCGGAAAAAATCGATTTAGATAAAATTTAGTATGCAGAAGATAGTTGCAAATAAAAGTATATAGCGAGAGACTTTTCAACGCGGAAAATACATGCTTCCACGGGAAAATATATGCTTACGTGAGAAAATTCGATTTGGATGAAATTTAGTATGGATATAGTTGCGCAAATAAAAGTATATGGCGAGACGAAGTTCGCGGGGGCTGCTAGTGTGTAATAATGTTTGTGATAAAATTAAAACGTACGTATAACGTAGAATAATACTTAAACGGCGGGAAAACTTGCTGTGGAAAAAAATAGGCAGTTCCAAGTGTTTCTAGGTGAAAAAATTATACATCTATCAAAGACATCCAAGCACCCGTAAGTAACACAAGCTTTTAGCTTACCACGGGGTTTGTGCTTACCAAGTTTCTGCATAAATGTAATTATTTGTAATTTATTTTATATCGCAATTAAACAAAAAATATCTATATAAACCGTTGTTAAAACTTGGGGAGGAGCGTCCAAACCCCACTCACATCCCAGGCTATGAAAATTAAATGCTCACCGCTCAAATTGGAATATTCCGAGATGAAAATTAAAATAAATTCAAGGCGGCCGGTAATTTAAACCTCAATCTGTAAACTTTCCCGAGTCGAGCTCGAATTGTCGCTTACATTTTTTACAGATCTTGGAACTTTAATGTCGCTAGAGCTATTTTTGTTTTATTGGCTTATTAATCTACTCATTGATTTATTGGTCGTTCGTAAAAAAATGATTTTAGGTTTATAAAATGGAGTAGGCACAATTACAATTCATGACGTTGTACAAGTCATATTATATACAGTTAATTCAATACGCTTGTAGTGAATTAAGGGCTAATCTCTTTCGTCAAGAGTGAAGTCCACATAAGACCCAGCAATGGGAACATAAATAGATGATGATTCTTAGGATTAGTTAGGATCATACCGGGACAAGTATAGATAACTTGAACTTTGAATTTAGTTTTCGAACGAAAACCTAAAATCACCTTAATCTAAAGGTATTATCGAGAAATTAAATCGAGTATCTAATATCTGAGATTTTGCTGATACCATGTCTGTTGCCAGTCTGCTAAGGCTCCGACTACATACAGACAGACAAACTATATAAATACCCAAAAAATTAAGAGATTTTTATAAGTTGTGTAACATTGTAATATATATTTATTTAACGTGTCTTTAAAATGGTGGTCATAATGGTGAGTCAGTCAACTTCAAAAAATATTTCTGAACATTCACACAGCAACAATTAGCTCCGAGGTAAGCTTGTGTTACGGGTGTATGGCGTTAATGTTATAGTTGTGGTGTTATAATGTTTTTATGCAAAAATGAAAATTAAAATCATAGATCATCCAAGTTAAATTTTGACTCAGTAGTTAGGCATCAAGAAAAAAAAAGCCCATATACTTAGCTACGGTGTCCGAATAAATTGTCGCGTTGCAGTTCCCGATACATAGATTATTATTGATTGAAAAATATATTAGGTAAAATTATATACATATATAAACTAATCGTGGAATTACCTAATCAAATTCTTCAAAAAAGTTTTTCGTGTACAGTGAAGGTCTGGCCTAAGTGGTAATATCCTGGACAGATACTAATATACAAGGGGAATCTTGGAGTTTTGCCAGGGATAGACACGGGATACCGCAAGCAAATCTTGTACGGTACAGTCGACAACATAACGTCGAAAAAAGTGGTAAACAAAAATATATTAGTCCCCAGAGAAGCGCGTCAGTATCATTATAAAATGAATAAATATTGCTGGACAATTCACACAATCTAGGCCCGTGGTAAGCTCGAAGCTTTTGTTTCGGGTGCCAGATAATTATCTGATATACTAAATATAATATACATACATATTTATATGATAGGTACATTTATACAAGACCCATCAACATACATACATGATGTTGTAATAAGATTATGTTGTTAATGCCCAGGTGGTTTTCACTAGATCCTTTTCCGCATCCCAATTTTATATTTGTAACAACTGTCCGTGGCTTTTTCCGTTTAAATTTTTTAGATTTTCTCACCTACAAAATTTCTAACGAAGACGGAACATGAAATAATTCGATGCAGAATTGAATTTTTTTAACACTCGCTTTGCAGTAGCTGTTAACTGTTTGAAACCGTTTGCATCAAGATATTAAAAGAAGTTTCGATTAGTTTTTATAAACTTCCAGTAGTAACTAGGTTTTCTCCAAGGAAAACTCATTTTGCTTAAGTAATTCAAAGTTAGGTCGTTCATCTTAATTTTCTTTAAACGGTCTAACTACAATAAAAGTTGGAATATACCGTTGATAGTGCAAAATAGTGTTCTCTGCTTACCAAGACGTTGACTAAACTTGTAAAGTTGAACTTATTTGTTCTACAACAAGTTTGCAGCTCTATTATTTAACTTGAAGTGTACTTGTACAAGATTTTTAATCTTTTGAGAAAGGGTTCGTTTTGAATGTGTGCGAAAGACAACTTAATTAACTTAATTTGGGCGAACGTCTTGTAACGCAGAAGGTTGCTGACTTGATTCCTGCTTCGAGACAAATAACTGCACGATAGAGAATTAGTTCCGGGGGTTCTGGGTATATCAAAGAAAATATGATTTCTTAAATTGTAGTTATTAAACAAACTTCGAGCTTTCCACGAAGTTAGATGTTACTGTGGGAATTGACCAGCTATATTAGTACTAACATATATGTAATTATGTATATACTCAATACTCAAATATACTATTGTAAAACAGCTGGAGAGATTGTTTAATTGATTGTTTGTTTGATTGCCTTATCTTAAGTACAGCAGGTCCGATTTGAACAATTCTTTCGGTGATGGATAGTCATTTATCGAAAGGCTTTTAATAAGGCTATATAATATAAATGTTAGGTATGGACCAAGAGCCTGTGATGGCCAGACCTTCCTTTAATTCACAAGCGTGAAAATTATTTCATGTGTATGTCTAACATAGGTAAGAATAACCCCCAAACATGAAACCTGGATCGCGGTTGCTTTGGGAGATAACAACCTTTTACCTGTTATCTCCCAAAGGAACCACGATCCAGGTTTCATGTTTGGGGGTTATTCTTACCTATGTTAGACATACACATAAAATAATTTTCACGCTTCAGAATTAAAGGAAGGTCTGGCCATCACAGGTTATAGTCTGTACTAAGAGCCCGGTCTGGCCAGACCTTCCTTTAATTCACAAGCGTGAAAATTCTTTCATGTGTATGTCTAACATAGGTAAGAATAACCCCCAAACATGAAACCTGGATCGTGGTTCCTTTGGGAGATAACAGGTAAAAGGTTGTTATCTCCCAAAGCAACCGCGATCCAGGTTTCATGTTTGGGGGTTATTCTTACCTATGTTAGACATACACATGAAATAATTTTCACGCTTGTGAATTAAAGGAAGGTCTGGCCATCACGGGCTCTTAGGTTAGTATGTTAATAACGTGAAAAAGACGTAAGCGAAGCTGTCAACGGGGCGGCTAGTGTTTAAAAGTTGCACATCCGCCACTTAAAAGTTTCTTTCGGTATATCAGCGTGCGTATCTATTCTCTACTAGTTCCTATTCATAATAAGTAGAACATCTATTTAAATATATTTACCAAGATAAATAAAAAAAAATATCTACGAAGATAATAAAATGAATAGTGAACTACCTATTTACACAAATACATCGCTGTATACGCTGAAGGTGCTTTATTTCAAGCTGCGGGTAAAATAGCCCAGATATTCCACAAGAGGGTGGAAAACACGAGAGGCCAAGATCTAGTATTGACATTTGCAGTTGGCAAGAACCCAAACTAGTTAGGTTATAGAGGCCTTCGTTTAATATCGGTTAACCGATGAGTTTTATTTCTGTTACTATGGCATTATTTATACTGCAGTTGCCGTTGAATAATTGAAATTTGACTAAATATTCTGTGGATAGAAGAGTACAGGGTAGGTACTTTATAAGAGATGATTTAGTTTTAGATTATGTTTTCGTGCTCACTTTTTATATGAGTGAAATGAAAACTTGTTATTAGCTGTCTGTTGTTATTAATAAATAATTATCTTATTACTTAGCTGTTGGTTTTCCAAATTAAATAAACTAGTGGCTCTGTGAGCTGTAGACCTCGCGAGGACTAACATCATCAAAAAGTTATAGACTAAATTATTATAATTAGTACCTAACCTATAAGTAAATGATTCAAAAGAATGCGATGCATCTTCCATAAATAAATAAAACTAACATTATGTACATCCAACCAAACAGCTTCCAAGTAGAAACGAAGATCCATCGCTTATCTATTATGTAAAATGGCCCAACAGTGATGGAATCTGTGCTGTGTTTCAGATTTGAGAACTCATAAGTCGCAGGGATTGACACGTACCGCGTTCGCCGCTCGCACGGTGCGCACGCGTCCCTGAGCGCCCGCTTACGCTCTCGCGCCTCCACCTGTTTACGCGTGTGTGTTAGTGTGGCCCGCATTTAGCGACCCAGCTGGTGTGCGTGCACCGCTGATGGTTGTTGACGCGGTGCCTACGAACCCCCGTAACTTAGTGTGTGTGCAGTCGATAGTGTACAGCAACGTATTAAACTAATACATGGTGACAGTGTTATATGTGTGTGTGTGTGCAAGCGTCCCCCGTGAGGCACGTACTTACTCGGCTCGCGGTTACTCGCGGTGAGTGTAATGTGCCTAACACACTTCAAAGGACCAGGCTTTCTTACACTATAACGTCCTTTACAAGTGTGTGGTCATCTGAGTGAAGTTTTATATTCTAAAACTATCATCGCAGTGACATCCTTCGCCTTACCTTCCCGCTCGCCACCTGACGTATTGGGTAGTCCAGCGTCGCTGCGTTTCCTAAGCTGGGCCTTCCTTCTGGATCTCACCCGGCTGGGTCTCCCGCCCTGCTACCCAATCGTCGTACTTAGAGTGTTATCCCATCCCTTCCTTCCTTTCTATCAAACCGAAAAGCTAAGGAAATCGTAACGTCACTGCTCGACCTGTCTCAACATGTCCGGGCAAGACGTACCCCGCAAGCCCCCCGAAACTCACTCGCGGGCGGCACAAGCGCCGGGACGAGATGACGGCGCGGCAGGCATCGCCAGCCCAACACCGAGTGCACCGCGCTACCGCCCAATCAAGATACCATCGCTTACCCGCGCACCCCCGCCCCCCGCAGACCCGAACGCGACGGGCGCGTGCGGAACTGAGTCTCCGCCCCGCCCCTCGCTCAGCGCGCAGGGAACAAGGGCCCCGCCACGACCACGTGACACCTCCGACGAAGAGACGCAGGAAGACAAAAGACAAAGACTAATGACTTCCTCCTCCTCCTCCGCTGATTCGCCACCGCTACAGGGAACACCCGCGACCTCCCGCCCGAGGCACGGCGCGCCGCTCGCACTACCTGCTGCACGAGCGCCGTCGCACTACACCACGCCCGCCACAGCAGACCCCTACTACTTGCCCACTATGAGTGACTCTTCCTCGTACGTGGGACTAGACCTGCCCCTACAGGTAGCGACACCGCGGCCAGCAGAGTCATACGCGCAGGCCGTGGCACTACCTGTACAGCCTACTAGACCCGAAAGCCGGCAAGAGCCAGGAATGGTGTCGCTTGGAGCCGTTCCTACTGCCCGACCCTCCATGGACGTTCGCGCGGTGTCCACCGAACAGGTTTGTGCGCCTATGCCGCTCCCACGAAATCTACAAATCACTGAAGCCCTACCAAAGCCTCCATCTGATGCTACTGCCCACTCACTGCCCGCACTAAGGGTATACCGTTCGCAGAAAAAGAGCGAACGTACTCCCCCAGAGGCCCCCCAAATGGCCACCGTCTCTGAGGTCGATGTTGGCGCTAGCCAGCCGTTCCAAGCCGGGGAAGTGGAAAGCACGGAGCCGGTGCCACCCACTTCTGACGTCCGGACTGCAGCGGTACCTCGTACCGATCAACAGCAACCACTCACCCAGTCAAGAGCCTATCCCCCAATAGTCGTAGAATGCCTACCAAACTGGACAACTCATTTCGCTACACTTCGAAGCAAACTGGGCCACGCACCAAATGCACGCCCACTAGCCCAAGGAGTTAGATTTTCCCCAAGAAGCCCTGAGGAATATAGGACTATCCAGCGCCACCTAGTGGAAGCAATGGCTGATGACCCAGCCATCAGCTGGTTCAGCTACTCTGTGACGTCCGAACTTCCTACAAAAGTAGCCATCAGAGGACTTCCTGGTGACACTGCCACGGAGGACATTGTCGCCGCCCTAACAGAAATGGGGTTCCCTGCCCGCTTTGTAAAGCGTATCAAGCCGAAGCAGGGCCGAGCGGGGTGCCTCTTTCATGCGCAGTTGGACCGACTGCCTGAAGATGAGCTGGTACGTTTGTACCGAACCACGGAGCTGCTCAACATGCCCGGTGTTTGTATGGAGCACTGGCGCGGCGCTGCCAATCGTGTGGCGCAGTGCCACCGCTGCCAAGCGTTCGGGCATGCCTCAACAAACTGCCACCGACCGCTGCGTTGCGTCCGCTGCGGTGCCCAGCACGCCGCCTGCGACTGCCCGCGTCCACTTACAGACAAGCCCACCTGCGCTAACTGCGGTCGCGACCACACAGCCAATAGTCGCCAATGCCCTGTGCTCAGACGCGAGGCACGCAAGCGCGGCGTGGTATTTCCGCCACCAGCGCCGCAGCCAGGACAAGAAAATCCGGTTGAGAGAGCGATCTCACCGCCCCCACGCCCAGGAGGACGAGATAAGGCGCCTGATCGCGCTATTGTAGCGTCTGCCCGAGGCGTGCGTGAATCTGCTCCACCGAGCCGCCCAGAGATTCCAAAAGAAAAGAACCAAGACCACCTAGCCCCTGAAACCCAAGCCAATCAGCCCACGGATCGCGGGGCACTTTTGCCAAAAAAAAGAAGGAGACCGAGAGGTGGCCGAAAAAGGAACAAACCGGTTGCCTCGTCGACCCCTCATCATGCAGCCGCACCTCACACGATGGCGCCCCCAGTTGTATTGGAGAACAACGCAACAAACCCGGCAACACGGGCATGCCCGCCGGGACTGCAACCTTCCCAACATCCCCAACTCACCATAGCTGCTGAGCCCCAAGCACCCCCGATGCAATGGGCTCCGCTACCACAGCGAGATCCCCGCGGCACGCGCCCTCGCCCACGCCTCACAGCCACCAAAACAGTCGCTACCACTGAAGCCCTTCCCGTCGCCAGCGCGCCCCTTGCGACTACCAGCGGGACAACAACAACCAGACCGGCCGGGAACCCCACGGAAATTATCCTGGGTATCCTGACCGAATTCATGGTTGCCATCGCAGCAGGCGAAGATGCCAGAGAGGCTGCGGTGCGAGGACTAGCCTCCATACGCACCATTCGTTATGAATAGGCCCTCTGCACTGCGCCTTATCTATTGGAATCCCGGAGGAGTTCGAACAAAAGTTCAGCCTCTCCGCCTACTAGCCCAGTCCCAGGATATCCATGTGATCCTGCTGGGAGAAACGAAGCTGCAGCCCCATCAGGAGTTGAAGGTGCCCAACTACTTCGTGTACCGACGAGACGAGATTTCGCCCGCAGGGACCGCCTACAGAGGTACAGCGGTTCTAGTCAGACGCGATCTCATCCATGAGGAGTTGGAGAACCTTCCGTTCACGGAAATCCGTACCACCGGCATAGTTGTGAAAGCTGCCGGCAAGGAGCTGAGGATCTTCGCTGGATATCGCCCGCCTTCAACACGCTACTGCCGCACGGACACGGCCGCTATATTTGACTCCACCACTCCCACGCTGATAGCCGGGGACCTCAACGCTAAACATCCGGAGTGGGGGTCCCGGGTCACAAACCCCGCTGGTCGACACCTGCTGGAGGACAGTGAAGCCAATGCCTTTACAGTAGTGGGTCCAGACGCACCGACTCACATACCGAGCAACCCACAGCATGCAGCCGACGTCCTGGACATCGTCCTCTACAAGCACATGCGCTGCCCAATACAGGTGGAGGTGCTCTACGACCTAGACACGCAACACCTGCCGATCCTCATTACGCTTGACCTGGCCGCGGACTTCACCGTCCCTCGTCCTCAGGGCGTGAGGACAGACTGGACGGCCTTCACGCGTATGCTTGAAAACCTGAGCGTAGGCTCCCTAATGACAGCGGAGGAAGTGGAAGCAGAAGCCTCAGCACTGGTCTCCAAAATTACACAGGCCAAGGAGGCCGCCTCCACCCCCATCACTAAACGCTCTGGAAGGCGCAACGAGCTACCGCAACACCTACAACGAGACCTCAAACGCAAACGAGAGCTGCGCCGTGAATGGTCGCGCTCGCGCTGCCCGCAGTTGAAAACCAGCCTGAACACCCTGACTGCTAAACTCTCGGCCGCCGTACAGGTTTGGCGTGGTGAGACCTGGGATGACACCATCGACAAGGCCTCCGAACACGACACCAACCTGTACGCCCTGAACCGAGCGCTCACGCGTCAGCCGACGCCGACCTATCCCCTGCTGGATCGAGAAGGGGTCCGACATTTCGCTCCAGCCGATCGTGCCGAAATCCTCGCCGAGCACCTGGAAGAGCAATTTACGCCGCACCCTATTCCAACGGACGCCCACCCGGATACCATCGCTCATCATGAAGCAGTCGAAACGACCGTGAGTGAGTTCCTGACTCGTCCAATTCCGCCCTTGGAAGGGAAGTACTTTATTTCCCCAGCCGAAGTACGGAAGGCTGCCCTTCGCCTACCCAGGCGAAAGGCGCCAGGATATGACGGAATCCCGAATGCAGCCCTCGCCAACCTTCCTCGCCGTGGAACGACCGCCCTAGCCCGACTGTTCAACGGAATACTCCGGACAGGGCACTTCCCGGAGGCATGGAAAACAGGCAGAGTCATAGTCCTGCCAAAAGCCGGCAAGGACCGAAGATACCCCGGGAACTATCGGCCCATAACCCTGCTTCCTACTGCAGCCAAGCTACTGGAGAGGCTACTCCTACGCCGCCTGACGCCCACGATAGAGCCGCGCCCCGAGCAGTTTGGCTTTAGGAGTGGGCACTCCACCACGCTCCAATTGACGCGCGTGCTTCACCACCTCACAGTTGAGCAGAATGCCGGGCGCAGCGCTGTTGGGGTCTTCCTCGATGTCGAGAAGGCGTTCGACCGCGTTTGGCACCCCGGCCTACTCTTCAAGCTCCTGCGAACGAGTACGCCGCCCGCGCTCATCAGAATCGTGGCATCCTTCCTGGAAAACCGCAGCTTTTTCGTCGCAGTCGAAGGAGCCACCTCTACTACCCGGCCCATCACAGCTGGAGTGCCGCAGGGGAGCTGCCTGTCGCCCGCGCTGTACGCGCACTACACCGACGACATCCCGACCCTGGAGGGGCACCTAAATCCCGGGGAAGAGGATGTGTTGCTAGCGCTCTTCGCGGACGATAGCGCCTTCTTTGCGTCCCACTTCAGTCCCTTCATTGCCGCCCAGAAGATGCAGCGAGTCCTGGACCTACTGCCCCCATGGCTGGACAAGTGGCGCATGGCCGTCAACGTGGGCAAAACGGCCGCGCTGTGTGTGTCCCGACGCCGCCTCCAACCGCCGCAACTGAAACTCCGGGGCCAGAACGTGGCATGGAGCTCGCAGGCGCGGTACCTCGGCATCGAGATCGACAGGTCGTTGAGGATGCAGCCCCAGGTAGACCGCGCGCTCCAGCAAGCGCGCGCCGCCCAGGCGCTCCTCCGACCCGTCCTTGACTCTCGACTGCCGCTGAGGACCAAGCTGCGAGTCTACACCACCTACGTGAGGTCTCGGCTCACCTACGCCGCGCCGGCCTGGTACGCGCTGGCGTCCACCACCAACCAGAACCGCCTGCAGACGCTGCAGAACAAGGCGTTACGGCTCTGTACGGGAGCGGGCTTCTACGTAAGGAACGACGTGATCGCCCGCGACCTGCGGATGCCGTCCATCGAGGAGCACGTGGCGCTGACGGCGCGCCGAATGTTCGCCTGCGCCGACAACAGCCGCCACGCCCACCTGAACGGCCTCGCGCCGTTGCACGCGCGCCCCCCCGACCACGCCGGCCCGCTGAGGCCCCTGCCGCGGGACCTGATAGCCCTCGCTCCGGGAACAGAAAAACATAGCGTCTGAAGCCTGCCCATCAAAATGGGCTTAACCACGTGACCTAGGGGTCGTTACCCCTAGAGTTGAAGCCGGGGTAAAGAGGCCTAGCCTCGAAGCCTCTCTCGGTGCCCCCGTAAGGGGCCTGAAAGAAGACTCGTCGGCGATAGAAATGAGGGGTTATTCTCATCTGATCATATGATCAGATTTTAGTTGCATCTGAAAACACAAAAAGTTATATTCAATGATTTTATATAGTATAGATATGTTACCTTCATGTAATTGCAGTTTGAAATCTGTTCCGCGAATCCAAAACTGACATAAGATGTCAAATGTTTACTAGTTCATAGATTAACATTTATATTCGTAGAGTGGACACTTGAGTGAAATGTACAGTAATAGGTAAGAAATAAAACACCTTACAAAAGTAAATCATATTTATTGAAATTGAAATAATTAATGATAAATTAGTAAAATACACTTTCTAAATACCTTCAAAAAGATTTAATTTACTTATTTCTTTTCTGTCTCTTTAAAAGTTTTTTTTTAATTCGGGGTTATTTTTATGTGCGGAATGGAGACGAATATTTGTGTATTTATGAATTATGGTTTTAATCAAATATACGCGATGATTAAAAATAGGTACCTGATGTGTTGAATGTTCGATCAGAATTTACATTTACATCGAATTTACATCGGCATCAATATTCGCATCTACACTAACTAATCTATGTCAGCGCCTCAATTATTATAATTATTTGGAAAAATAAATAATCTAAGTATCTTTGCATACTGGCATGTGATACGAGATTTCTTGTGTTTTGTTTACTTTAGCATCGTAATTGGTACACTTCCGAAACACACGATGGCATTTTAAATTTGTTTTAGCAAGGACACAATAACCTGCGGCATGTCAAGCTCGTGATTGCGCTCGTCGCAGACTGACAACTAAACGTTACAATTGGGTTTTATTTGAGTCTTTACAATGCGCGTGCTTGTAACAAATCTATACTATATAAAATCATTGGTTATATTACACAAAAAAATATCTATTAATAGTCCGGTGGCACAAAATTTAATTCAATAAAGTAGTTGCAACGGGTCCGTTATCCGTTGGGAACTTTTTGTGTGATCAGATGCAACTACAATCTGATTATATGATCTGATGGGAATAACCCGAAATGCGTACAAAATGTTATTTTAAAAACATTTAATAGTCAAATATTTCGCTAACGGAACATTATATCGAAAAATTATGTTCGCAGACTATGATTGTTTTTTAAAGACCTATTCAACGACACCCCACATGAGTTTTTGGTGTTTTTCTCCGCCATTTAAAAAAAAATAAAAAAAATGGCTCGACAAAAAAATTCTATACTAATTACGAACCTACACACCAAATTTCAGAAGAATCGGTTGAGAAATGAGCCCTCTAGAGGAGAACATACATACACACATACATACGAAAACTTTTTCTTTGACGCTGAAACGGAGACGCTTCGCTCGCTTCGCTCGCTCGGTCAATAAATATAATTCGAGCTTATTATGCTACTATGTGTATTGTCCAGCAGTATTTATTTATTTATATAAAAAGGTTAAAACCTAAATAAATATCCATAAATGTTGAAATTGTTATAAGAAATTTTCATCCGAAGTCATAACAAAATGAATAAAAGCGATAACGGTGTGGTTTGTCTGACATCTCAATGAAAAGGTCGGAACACAGCCTTGTTAAAACATGCTCTCAGTATTACAATATTTAAATAAGCATTTTTCGGGTTAAAATAATAAGAAAAAGTAACTACCTACAATTAGCGTTTAGATTTACCGCAGTAAGAGGTAGCTGTCACTTCTCCATCAACTATCTCTGCATAAAACAACTTTTTTTTTGTTGTGTGTTTTCATCACATGGAAACAAAATTTATTTTGTTTCCATGTGATGAAAACCCCTTATATACAACTAACCGCTGATCTTCGCAGTTTTATCTTGTGCTGTGTGAACGAGGCCTTATAAAGACCAATGTTGTATTTTTTCCATTTTATTATAAAACAGTGCTTTTTGACATTCACCGTAATATTTTAATAAGTTTAGTTGCACATAACGACACTTTAATTTGATCTCTATTTATACTATATTATTTGTTTCTCATTTTGAGTTATAAGCTGTTTTCCGGAAAATCTTAGTCGGTAAAAAGCTAATTAAAAACCTTAGTCTATTTGTCGCCCCCCAAGGGAATAAATAGAGTGAAACTATTTAAGGCCAGCACCACACGGAATACATACAAATATTCATATTGAGATAAACGGGCAATACACGAACCTTATTTACGTAGACTAATGATCAATCGTTTTGTCCCAGAACGTGGGACTTCATCAGTGTCATCGTCGTGTGTAGTAGTTCATCATCGGTCGAGATCCTTGTCCTTGCAGTGTCCTTGATCCTGATGAAGTCCCACGTTGTGTATTGCCCGTTTATCTCAATATGAATTTATCAAACCACGACAGTTTTTATAGTACATACAAATATATTATGATCTATTGTTATGACTTGAGAGTAAAGTATTCTAGTATTTAAAATCAATTTGCAAAATATTGACGTTGATTGCGATTGCGAGGTCAAAGTGCAATGACCTATGATGATATGAAACAGTTGCTTAAACAAGATTGGTATAAATATTATTATAAAATTGAACTTATTAGTTTCCCGTTTTTTAATTTAAAAGCTTAGTTTGTTTTGAGATCATACAAATTATTCATAATAAAGAGAATTAGTACCCAAACTAATTAATGTTGACTAAGATTCCGAATATTCCGATAATGAATTGCATTATGTCATAAAGATGTGTTGTGGGAGCTTAAAAAAAGGTACTTAATCAAAATCATGACATTCAAGAACAATAAAATCACTTCATATACCTTTAGAAAGTTAAAATAAAGCCAATTTCATAAACAAACTCAGGTATAATCAAATACGAGGATTATCTCATACAATCTTGATACAAGATTATCAAGTAGGTATGAGAAAAGGAACAAATTCATTGAAGCCCATACCTTTGATCAGTGATTACATTTGTCGGCAACAGCCTGAATATTGTATAAACGTGGCATTTCCTCATTCCCTCATAATCCGAAAGCTGGCGTCAATTTTTAGGAAGGTATTTCAGGAATGCTGTTTAGTATCCAACCTCTCTTATTTTAGGAACACGAAACTGCATTATATTTTCAATTAACTGGTACATGAAAAACTGTATTTGAGGAAATGATGTTGAGGTATATTTATATTGATGTATATAGTGTTATGATATTACAGTAAGTACTCGTATATTTACTATAATATTACATCTACAGTTTATAACTTTTGCGACCTCATTGTTCATTGTTTTGTATCTGCGTCTATAACTAAAATAAGATTCTATAAATTATATTGGTAGGACTTTTAACCTGGCAGCTGATCTTAAAAATCGTGTCCCCTCCAGGTCCATTCGTGTTGGGGTGTATTAAGAATAGAAGAGAATACGAAAGATGTTTTTAACTTGCCTCAATACCTACCCAAAATAAGTGCTAGCTCTCGGACTATCTTATATCATCTGTCTTAGTACGGAACAGATTTCTGGTAATCATAACATTATTAGCTATGATGAATTAACTGGGGAACGATTGCGATTAATGATTCCGTCTGAGAAACTCGTTAGTTAGGAATGTTTATTATAACTGAGTGATGACAATTTCTATGATTAAATAGGCTGTGGTTTGACCTGATTTTTAGGGTGTCAATACAAGCCTATTATTTTACTCTATTAAAAATAAGTACATGACTTAACATCAATAAGTTCTCTCAATAAATTTTCCAACACTTTTAATAATTTGCATATTTTGTTGACCGTTTTTAGACTACACTGTGTATTACAAAAACCGCGAAACATATCGTCACGATTATTATATTAACACACGCTGCGCTGTTTTATTTGATGAATACATTAAAAAAGAAAGAAGGTTAAGGTTTTAATTGTTTTATCTGATTTCAATATTGTTTTGTTAATCCAATAGGACAGCCATAAGGCAAGGGGACAATGCACAATACGCTCCACAGCGAGACGTCAGTGCAGATTCTAGTTCCCCCGCAACAAATTAGAATTTTATAAACGGTGGGTGGTGTATACATATTTGTTTGTCCTTACCTGAGGGATGTGGTGAGTGTGCGTGAGCATGTTCCGCGGGAGGCTGCATGGAAGACAGCGCCGACAGCGGCGTGTAGCGGGGATCGTCGCGCGCGCAGCCCTCCTGCCACAAAACAACATAATTAAATCATCATCATCTCATCCATTGGACGTCCACTAAACAACATATGACTTGCAGTCAATACGGTCGCTCGCGGCCTGCTTCCACCGCGAGCCAACCACCTTCACCAAATCATCTTTCCACCTTGTAGGTGGAACATATTAAATACCTACTACTTATCTATACTAATAATAAATCTGTAAGGGTAGGTCATGGAGTTCGTAAGTTTTTTTAAGGACTACTAATTATAAGATGCTGCTTTAGTAAAACGGCTTTATCAGAATTGTTCGCGAACAAATCAACTATGTTTCCACGCCAGTTCAGCTAACCAGTGATTAATGAACAATAAAATTGAAAACAATTTTCTCTTTCAAACAGTGAAAGTGAGTTGCGTAAATAGATTATTTGCTTTAGAAACTTCTTTGTAAATAGAACAATACTATAATGGTTAAGCGTCGGTAGAACATGACTTACGGTGTCAAAGTTTGAAGTGATTGATATTCTGACACTGACAGTTAAGTGTCAAGTTAACTGTGTAGGTGTCAAGTGTGAGTGAAAGTGTAGTTATGAGCCAAATCTGCATGTTCATTCAAGCATATCATATTTTAATGCTAATTTATTTGAATTGAATGTTATTACGCACTGTACCAGAGTTTTGTAATAGACACGTTCGTGGCAAGACTACGTAAACTTTAGTGTGCCCGGAACGCACTTGTTGGATTTTATTTGCCTATGTGTAGGTGTTGTTAAACTGATTAAGTGATTATATTAGTGGACGGACAGCAGTAACGTTAGGTATCTTAATTCTTCACTAAATCTTAAAGAACGCGCTTATCTCAGAAACCGCTGCTGGTCCGATTTAATAAAATATTTCAGATACCGGATTTTACCGGATAGTGCATTATATCGATGAAAGCTATACGTAGATAATGTAAAAAACGCAAGCAAAACTGTCGGGCGGTTTGGCTAGTTATCTTAGGTCTCTATAGGTTTGATCTACGTTTCGGAACGGGCCAATTTCGAACTCAGCATTAATAAGGTTTAAACTGTCTAATGTTCTAATCTCCTTCAAGTAACATGACGCCTGCTCCTTTGACGCGTAAATCGCACACCCTCGGCGTCATGCTCAGCTCAAAACAGAACCATCTGCTTATAACACAAAGGTATATTTTACTTTGACAACTATAGCTAGTCTCGCCTGTTTACATGGAACTTACTTCATTACCGGGTATTAATGAGAGTCGAGTGCCAGAGGGTAGTCGTCTTAATTATAAAGCTCGGGAAATACGATTCAATTGGACGACTTTAAGCGTGATAGCAATTTTGAAGTTGATTATTGATTATGTCGACAGGTTAAACACAATCACGTCAGGTTAAGATAGTAATGGATTGATTGATTGATTCGGATTTTTCCGTAAAATCACAAAGATTAAATTGGAAACTACATACATAGGTATAAAATATTTAAATTGGTTTGTACACTTCATGACTCATTAATTTCATCCAGGTTCAAATTAATTTGACAAATTAAACAAATCTTTATATAGCTTCCCACCCATGGCTTTGCCCGCGTATTAATGGATATTCGCGCGGTACAAAGCCTACATGTTATTTTGATATGTTAGCCATATTATTGTAAGGGTTTAGCAAAACATTAGTAGGATAAAACATAAGAAAAACACGAGCCTTAATGAACTGGTAGTCTCTCTAAAGTGAAGTATTACAGCGCAAAGAAAACTCTAATTAACCTATTGCATTGTTGGAAGACAACTAAAAGCTTAAAAAAGCTAAATAAGAATGCATTTGATAAGATAAGGTATTTGTTCCGGGTCTTCTGGTTGTTTTCTCTGTCTGGCTAAATCAAATACCTAGGTGTTGTGTAAAGTATAAACATTACGTTTACAAAGACAACTTATTTATGTTCTCACTGTTGGGACACAGGGACTTCTCAAGTGTTACGTATATAATTAACCCGTAACACAAGCTGCGAGCACTACGGGTAAATTGTGTAGCAATATTTACTACGCATTTTTTTCTAGACTTTATTTTAGGATAGTTTATCAAAAAGTATTATTATATCTAGAATGTCCAGCGTAATCCTTACTAATGGAAAATACCTACAAAAATGCTTATTTAGCTGAAGTTTTCTCTTATTTAAAAATCAATGCCACTTTTCGTCGTAATTTTAAAACTCAAGTACAGCTGGGCCGATTTAGTTTTTAAATAGTCGAAGTAGCCCAGGAAGGTCTAAAGGTGTGAAAACATGAAAATAAACGCTAAGGCGGCTCAGATAGTTATTTATAGTGAGAGGTTTGTAGAATAGTTATAGTTACCTTTTCACAATTGGAGGTGGTGGTCTGCGTATGGCTGGTGGAAGAGATGCGGTACTGGTGCATGCCGGACACCGTGCAGAACCCCTCGTTGTGGTGATGGTGCGTCGCATACACCCCGGTTATGGTCACATCAGTGTCCTGGTTCACTATCACTTCCACTTTTTGCTTAGAGTCCGTTCCAGTAGCTTCGTCACTCTCAGGTTCCTGTTTGGGCTCCTCGTTTTTTGACTCCGACTTCACGCCGGAAGCTGCTCCGTTTTTTGGCCCCAGTTTTTGAGAAAAAGACTCGTCGCTGCCCGAATCTGTTGTTGTTTCATCTTTGTTTGATTTCGGCGAGCGCTTTTCGTAATTAAGCTCTATCATTGCGGAAGCGTTGAGACTCGCCATACGCTTTTGGACGACCATATCTTTGAAGTCCATATTTACTTCATTTCGGTTACGCTTTTTCTTAGGAGGGGGTGCAGGTTTCCTTACTTTTACCGGAGGCTTGTCGGAATCTAATTTTGCGGATGTTGTTTTTACTGTTTTCTTCTTGTCTAAGGGAAGTTTCAGTTTCTTTTTCGTCTCCATTTCACTGTCTTCACTTGAAGAAGAGTATGACTTAGGGTCCCAATATTTTCCTGCACTTCGTATTCCTGGTTCTCCGCGCAGAGATCTTTGTGGGGGATTATCATCAGAACTTTCAGAAGAAATATCTTCTTTCTTTTCGTTTAAATTTTCATATTCAGATTCTGATGTTGTGTCATGTTTTTCAGAATCTTTTGGCTTGGAATCTTTCTTTTTAATAGGTGATTGCCGCTTTGATGTACTGGGAATAGGTTGTGCAACTGTTTTCATCAATCCCAAGTCTGTGTTTGTTTGAAGCTCATTTGCCAACAAATTTTGAACAACAAGTTTTGCGTTAAGAAGTGCCATTCTTTGCTTCTTTGGGCCCTTCCAATATTTATGAAGTGCTCGATGATGTAAATGTTTTTCTTTGTTTTTATTTCTGCGTGAATCTTCTTTAAGGTCTGTAAGCGAATCTTTTGATAGCGCTTTCAGCTCTTTGGACTTTGGTTTCTTTAAACTATCTGTAATTTTTTTGTACCTTTTATTTTTAAATCTTTTGACTACGGAAGCATCGGAAGTGGAAGACTCTTTAGTTTCATCGTTTGACTCATTGTTGCCTAGTTCATCAGACGATGAATATTGGAAAGATTTTGTATTAAGAGAAAATTTGGAAGATTCGAACTCATCGTCAGACGAGCTACATTTAGTTTTCTTCTTTGATTTAGTTTGTGGTTTTTTGGTCGTTGAATTCGATTTTGTACCTGATGGTTCACTGCTACCACTTTGTATAGGTTCTTGCTCCGTAAACTTTATTGGACTAAACGGTATACCCGTTACACTCGATTTTCGAGCAACCATCTTATAAGACTTACTAACTATTGCTTTGGGTGGTTCTTCCTTTGAATTATTAACCTCAAAATCAAAGCTACTTGATGCTTTAGAAACTTCTTCACCTTTCTTTGCTTTTAGTTGTTTTACGACTTCTTCAATCGGTCGATGTGGGGAGAACTTTTTTCTTTCCGTTTCTACTTTTTTGTCCATAACTGTTCCTTTTACTCTAGCTACAGGTCTTACGCGCCCAATATTATGACTTGAAGGATTTCGCGCATCTGACAAAATGCTCTTTGGAGAATCAACTTTTTCAGAAAAGGTATAAACATCTATATCAGCAGCACCTTGACCGACTAAGGTGTTTGGCATATTTTTTTCTTCCATTGATTTAATTTCACATTTTAGCGATAATCTTTCAGAAACATTCAGATTTCCCTTTGAATTTTTACAACACTTTACATCGATATCAACTGTTCTTGGAGATCTACTGGATGTAAAAAACTTTGGTGGTCTTTCAGTATCTTGTTTTGGTGTTTCTGGAAGATTTGTAGAACTAGACGGATTGTCTAAAGATTTAGATAAAGTTTCTTTAGAGTCACTATCCTTGTCAATTTTATCTTTCTTTTCCTCTCTTTTAGCAGATTGTTCTGTTTGATTTGTTGGCTTGTTTTTAGTTTCCACTTGACCCTCTCTCTCATTGCAGATTTTTTCATCTTCATTGGATTTCTTGTCAACTATTAGCTTACATTGCACTAAAGTTTCATTCTTATCATTAGAACAAGTTTTGCTTCTTTTAACAATTGTTTTAGGTCTGTATTTTTTCCTTTTAGCATCATCTTTATTTATTTTGTACTTTGAATCATCACTTGAATCGCTCGACTGTTCACTAGAGTGTACTTTTTTAACGATTTTCTTTTTAATAGGTTTTTTAATGGTTTTCTTTTTGCTATCAGAGAAGTTTTTTGGCGATTCTTTTTTCTCTTTGGGATCTTTTCTACCTTTTTTAGAAGGAGATCCACTTTGTGAAGGGATACATTTTGACGTTGAGGGTCTTGCTTCCAAACGCTCATTATCTTCTTCCTCCGACTTTTTATAATTTTTTTGTGCATTTTTCTTTACCAAAGGTTTCCGAACGATTTTTTTAATTTTCTTTACAACAGTTTTCTTCCTGGCTTTTTTAGTTTTCAATGATGTTTTGCTTACCACTCCTTTGTTTGGCGAAGTTTTGGAAGTCTGTGACCTCATTGTCTAATTTGATCGCTGAATGTTACCGTCATTGGTGGAACGCGATGATCACATCCTGAAACAAATAAAAAAATGATTTTTAAACAATTAAAAAAAAAATAAGGACGGCTGCAACCCGTTGATAATGAATGCAGCTTGAAAAGCTCTCTTTTGTTATGTAATTTGCTCGCTCAGCTTGCCCCAAGACAGATGGTAAGTTTTTTTACGATTAGCAAAAGCTTTGTAGCTAACAAGCTGTGATCCCTCTATTTTAAGAAGTTGGTTTAATATTAAAACAAACCCCATTTATTTTTTCAGTTCTTTCAGAACAATTAAGTAATGTTTTTATTTAAAAGGTAGATTAACGTGGTCCTGTCTGTCCTTTTTGATGTCCTTAGAAACATCAAAAAGGACAGCTTACTAACATAGTATCTTAATTTATCCAAGACTTATAATTATAATGTTTATTGATAATTAAAATTAACAACTCTCGTGAACACAACAACATGAGATTCTACTGTTTATAAAATTAATGCAGAACCATTAAAATATACTCGTTTTCAACTTGACCTATTGAATATTATAAAAAAGGGACGAAATGGACCTACCTGGAAAGTGGACACGTGCCTTTATCGGTACAAAAAGATAAGAGCCATGTGTGAACACAAAAAAGACCCTAATGATATGCTTTTTTTCAGATAGTTTGGTTTTGATAATTTATTGTTCACTCTGCTTTAACTGTAAATAAGTGTGTGTGTTGAACGGATTTATTTTGTAAAAGTTTACAAAGTTACTTATTATTTTCCAGAGATTTTACGTTATCATTTGTCAACTTTCTATATTAGACGTAAAAAGAATATTTGATATCTCAGTTTTTAAGTTTCTTGGTTCTAAGTAGTCTTATAACTATAGACTTATAATCCAGATATATTATTATAGATTATATAAACTATATGCAGGTAGATAACGTAAACAACGTAAGCGAAGCTGTCGGCTGGTAAAACATTATCCACAAATGGCACTGAATGAAATTGTTACACCATCGCTGTCGAAAATATTTATTCACAGCGTTATTCTGATTAAAAAAAACGCATTGCGCAGCTGTGAAACTGGTTAATGGAATAGCCGAACTATTCTAATAAAACTTTTTGAATGGCCTTTGAAGCATTTAAGTGTGTATCAAATAGTTCTAGTGTTTTTATAAAGCGTGAAACTGAATTCAGTTTGTGTTTTGATAATCGCAAGTTCGAAACTGGACATCAATGGAGAGACTTATCGACGAGAGATATTACTTATGTTTGCTAGGACCGAAGAGTAGGTAATTGAAAAAGATTGAAAAACTTTTTTTATTTTTTGCTTTCCACCCCGCGGCTAAGCTATCTCTCTACCAAATATCAGCCACATAAATCATCCGTACCTACTTGAATTATAAATAATGTTGCTATATTATATGTCGGGGCTAGCCGTGGTAAGCTCGAAGCTTGTAATAATAATAGCTACCTGTGCATTAAACTTATCTAAGCTTAGAAGTCAAAAGATTTCTCATTGATTGAGTTCGTAACATTCCAACAGATGATAAACAAATTCTAGAACATTAACTTCGCAAGATATTCCGTCATTGATTAATTATAGAATAGTTAGTATTACTATTATTACCGAAATAACTGAAAATTTACGAGTTCACAATGCATACAGAAATATGAATAACCTTAGGAGATTAAACATCATTCACTGTGTTTTGTAGTAAATTCATTTAACTTAATCTCAGTCGCATAATATTTTAGTTATTCTTTTGAGATTATATTTAGAACTAAAAACATAATCTCAAATAAAATATGAACAAGAACTCCACAGTAATAAAATGCTAATATATATTTTATATGGGAAAGTGCTGTTTATTTCTCCTTGTTTCACGACTAACTACTAAACCCGATTTTGAATATTTGATAGTTTCTATACTGGGAAAGGACATAGGCTATTTTTAACGCAGAAAACCTATTATAACGCGGGCCAAGCCGCTGAGCGGACAGCTAGTAAATAATAATAGTCCGGGATCCGTAGTACATGGAAATCAAGTGATTACTAACAAGCTAATTTTTGGTGAGTAGCTTCGTTTCGATGAGACGTCCAAAGATATCCTATACCCAACTCTCGATTGTGGTAGCTAACAGAGATATCAAGGATTAAAAAAATCAAGGATGTAAAACCGGGATAACGGACCACGAAATTTGTAGGACAATAATTTATATCTCAAGATAATTATCTAAATTATATAAAAACATGTTTGTCCTACAAAACCTATGGTTTGATCAAAGAGTCCGCCATTTCGAAAATGTTTCGAAAACGAGGTCAATTTAAATGATTACTATGATTACTAACCAGCTGAATTTTTGTTGTATACTTAATTAATATATATAAAATCTAACGGACATATTGTCCGACAAATTTCGTGGTCCGTTATCCCGGTTTTACATCCTTGATTTTTTTAATCCTTGATATCTCTGTTAGCTACCACAATCGAGAGTTGGGTATAGGATATCTTTGGACGTCTCATCGAAACGAAGCTACTCACCAAAAATTAGCTTGTTAGTAATCACTTGATTTCCATGTACTACGGATCCCGGCCTATAAATGTTGAACACTTGATAATTTCACTCGTAAACGAAAGTTTCACCCCTGTCGCCCATCAACTTCTAAATTGACGTCAAAGTGGCGTAAAGTGAAGACGAGGAGGAACCGTCACTTCAAACCACTCGACGATCGCTCGCCATGAGCTTTGACGCAGTGAATTATTCAATATCCTCGATTTATATAGCTTCTGATTTTTATAGCTCGACTTGTATAGATTGATGGTTGAGGTACTTACTAAATAAAATAAGAACGTTTAGCTCACGCATAATGGACCGCGTTTGAGTCTTAATGCGGAAAACTGAGCCATCTTAACTAATACTTTTAGCGTGAAAATATCATCCTCGTGTGTTTTTTGTGATACAAAAGTCTGAATGAATAAATTGAATATTAAATATTCGTTACTCGGATTTATTTATATTATTTAAGGATATTATTATTTAGCATAGGACGCATTGGTTATAAAAACTGTAATGTGAATAAAAATCTTTTGAACTTTAACTTTTTGAACGACACGACGCTAAAGGAAAGGAATGAGGTTGCTATTCTTAAGCCAGCCAGCCCTACACGACACGACACTATAATTAAACTTAAATACTTTTAAATTAAATTCTATTTTTAATAAGTGCAACAGAGCGGCTGTAAGCGCTTTATAAGCTAAAGAATCTCTTTCAATAGCTTTGTAACAATGTCACCGTTTGCTTCTAGGACAATAAAATTAGATTTTCCCGAGACAATAACAAAGACTGTGGTTAGACGGAGAGTTGGAGCGGTAAAGTACCTACACCGCTACAAGCAATAGGGTTTAAGAGTTCCAAATAAGATTTTGATGGAATTGCTTTATTTTTAACTGAGTTCTAAAAGGACGTTCTCAAGTCGAATGAATGATTTTTTAATTGATGATTTTGCTAATTTTTTTAAATTGATGATTTTATAAAAGGTTACCTCTGAACTTTGGATTGAGAGAACAGATAGGAATGTTTGTTTATTTAAAGTTCATGCGTCTAGTGTAGTCACATTTTTGGTCCCATTCGAACAATTTACTTACCTTACAAAAAACTAAGAATAAACTCTTGTATTCAGTGTTTAGTTCAAAATTCCTTCTGTATCTCCGACTAAAACCTATTATTAGATTAACAATACGAAAGGCGACTCGTGTACTTATAATTATATTTTAAGTGTTTCTTACAATTAGAGACTTTAACGTTTAGTTGCCGACAACGGACGGTGATTTTGTTGTACTGAAGAGGCACTTTATCGGAGCGGTGGTTAATGCTGAGTAGATTGTAACATGAGGTTTTGTTTAGTTTTTGAAGCATATAACTGTAAGGCTATACTAATATTATCAAGGAGAAGAGTGAGAATCAAACAAATTGATTGTTTGTTGGAACGCGCTTATCTCAGAAATCGCTGCTTGTCCGATTTGAAAAATTATTTCAATTAGTTCATTTAACGTGGATGGCTATATGCTATTTGGGTATTAAATATATAAACTATGGGTTAAAAAACGCAAGCGAAAGTTGCCTAAACTTTGTACAATATAGCCTTACTCGGTAAATGTAATATACTTTTTTTTTCTGATTAGCGCGTTCAAACAAACAAAATCTTCAGCTTTATAATATGCGTATAGACTATTTAAGTAAGATAACAATCTTGATAACATTTACAAGTATAGTCAACGCCGGAACAGGAGGAATCCTCTAGGAGGCTGCAGTGTAATTTACAACATAAACGGCTCGATAAAGCTCACGAGAGTGTGTTTGAATGAATGACTGCCATCTGTTTGGGACGGATAAGGAAAAGGGAATGAAACACGCGGTGGCTTATTGGGGCAAGTGGCTGAGAAATGAGAGAATCGCTTCGATTTCCTACTCGTAGGGGATAAACGTTCGTGTAACGAACCGAATGTATTGGCATTTGAGTTTATGGTGACATTTTAACAATAAGTACCTATTACCTACAAACACGGGTCTCCCCAATAGAACTCATTAGGTCTTGAGGGGTTTCATATTGAATCAATCGCTTCAAGGTATATAAATCACTCATGATACGAGGTACTATTCTTAAACCATACCCAAATTAATACCAAAATGCACACTTATTTACTAAATATATTCTTAAAAACTTTCGCGTTTATAATATTAGTTAGATTAAGTAATAAAGAAAAAGATAGGTAACTTAAATCCCATGTTTTTTTTTTAAATTTATAAATTGTAACTTAAAAGTACTTACAATAGAGTAGATAGAATCTAGAGCGATTAGTAAATCATGAAATTTAATACACAAATAGTTAGTTTCCCTTATAATCCTAGCGTAGTCGTTTAACGTAGTCAAAAGCTGAAGAAAGTTTATCAAAACATTTCCGTACCCCTCCCCTCAGTGTATTTATTTTGCTTCGTAATACTTCGGCTGTTCCCGGAAATTTCCCGATCCTGGTTTTTGTTTGTGTTCTAACTAGTTTTCTATTACAAAAACATTACAGTTGCTTTCCGGTGGGAAATGAAGAATGTGAAAAGTTTAAGATTAAGAACTTTTAAGATGTGGAAAGTAGCAAAACCGCGAGAAAACGAAACGAACGTTTCTGAGGGAGTCCAATATAGGTTCGAAGCTCGTTCTGTCAATTCTTTACGATTTTTTTATCTCACGTGTATTATCCAAAACATTGTACTTAAACATTTGTGTCACTAATATTTAAAAAGTTTATTTAATTATAAATGACTAGCCGATCCGCCGAATATATACCTAGTTTATTTTATATAGCCTTCCTTTTATCATAAGCGATAAATGAACTATCCAACACTGAAATAATATTTAAATTGAACCAGAGGCTCCTGAGATAAGCGCAAATTAATAAACCAATCAAATAAACTCTTCAGCTTTATAATATTAGTAAAGTTAAGATGACAACTATTAGAAAACTTAAGTGAGAGTCAATTACTATAATATATATATAAGTTGAGAACAACATCCTATGTTTACAAAAGTATATTAATTTTAGAGCATATTCATTTCACGACAAACTTTATGTTTAATTTGCAACCATGTAGTTTCATATTTAAGGAAGTTAAATTAAGTTACTACGTACATTTTGACTGGAAATAGCAAACGCTTGCGTGTTACTCAATAATAAAGTACCCTAAACGTAAATTTGAACCAGTTACAAGCCTTTTAAGAATTAAATTAACCAGCCGCTTATCGGTCTTGTTTACATAATTTTATTGAAATTAAGTAATATTATGTTGACCTTCATGGGGCAGCGGGCGAATATTTGCGATGTAGGAACGTTACGGATTTGAACCCTGCCTTGGGACAAATATGTATTTGTTTTGTACGTTCTCTCAACTGACGGATACTTAGTAACGAAACTGAGCACTTGTAACATTATATACAAAATAAAGTATACTTTATATTTAGTTATTTATAAGTATCCGATATATTATATTATTATAAGGATACTCATGTATTTACCTGTTTAGTTTATTACTTGAAAGAGGAAAACGAATTCAGGTGAAATAAGGAAACACAATAAATGTCACTAACTGTCAGAATCAGAAAACAATACAATATCTGTAAACAAGCCACAAATTGTGGCTAATATTGTGGAAACAACCATTATAATGTTTAGTAATTATATCCCTTACGTGTAATTACTTCAAGTTGTGGTGCTCTTCTAATTAACAACAAATTACGATAATTAACCAGTTGGAATAGCACTCGGTTTGTGAATTACTTAAGCTTTAAATCTTACCGAGAATCTTGTTTGAAGTCGGTAATTTAGGACTAAAACTCTATGTTTATCTCTATGTATTTTCATGAAAAAAACTATCATCATATAGTTATTTGTCTTGTTTATATCATGCTGTAATATAGCATACAGTCAATTAGTAATTAATTATTATAATAGTAAATTAGTAATTCATTAGCAAAAATATATAATATAAAAAAAATTTACAAAGAAAAATTGTCAAAAGATTTTTTTTCTACTTAATGGAAGAATTGTTTGCCAAAAAACATGCAAAAAGTACTACCAAATTAGTGTACGCCCTATTCCAAATAAGGAGTTCTTTATTTATGTAACTCAAAGATGATTAACGAGTTGTGAATAAAGAAATCAAGTGTCAAATTATGACGTAGACTCATGAGTCTTTTATCAGACTCCATTACGGCGCGCCATTCATTTTGTTCAGTTCAGTACTGTCGCGTACAAAGAGCATTTTATTAAAATACCTATACCAAACAGAAGTAAGGACTTCTGTTTGGACTATATTTTGTCAAATATGGAGTTCTGTTAACCCTTTATCAATAGGGCACACCCTAAATTAGAAGTGGGTTTCTTTGCAATTTAAAATATTTCCTGCAATAAACTAAGGACATAGATACGTAGAAGAACGCGGGCCGAATATGCGGCAGTAAATGCAAAATAGGCTCTTTTTACGCAATTAGTTGTCGAACCCGTAAGATTGCTTGATAGATTACAGTGATACACGTATTATAATAGTGCATAAATTATGTTCTCTCGCACGTTAAAATTATCACGATTATAGTGCAGTAGTTAATAATCTACAAGCTGTTAGTGTAATTACTACATAATGTAATGGCATTACGAAGTAATTAATTACCTAAATAAAGCATTAGGTGCAATAACTTTATGGGTACAAAATTTTATAGGTAATAATAGTATCTGACCCGCCTGCGGCTTCGCCCGCTTTATCCCCCCATGTTTTCTAAACCGAAAGCTTTATGAAATACTATTGCTATTGAGAATTACGCAAACAAAGAAGTCTATTATTGACATAATGCCAACGCACACCATCACAACTTACGCATTGAATTCCTACAGAGTTTCGGTAAAAGCCGAAATACTGTATGGTTAATTTTATATTATTTAATAGTGTTTCGAGCCCGACTGTACCAGTTTGCCTTATGACATGTTTTTCTTTTAGTGGTGCGAGGGACGTAGGCCAAGTACAAGGGACCAGACCACATTCATGTTGAAGTGAATGAAGAGGAATTTGTTTTTATGTCCTAGATGATGTGTTATTATGAGAAAGTAAAAACACTGGTGTAAATTGAATTATTTTTTAATAAGCGTGATGTTCCGCATGTTGTGTCGTTGAACCGACTTAGGGTTAATAATAACACATTATTAAAACGCGACGCGCGTCGGGTGTTCGTGGGCTTCTAGTCATAGAAAACTATTGTGTATACAAATTGTTATATAATTTTCGTAATTTATTCTAAGTCATTTATTTAGTAATTAAAAAGAAAGAACAAATGTTCCATAAGCCGCGATAACACTATCTTTGATGACCCAGGCTCGTATCTATGGCACGATGTGGCTTAGTTTTGCCAGATAAAACAATAAAACGCAGAAATGCTTTTAACCCTGAAAAATAAACGCGAACTACAGCTAACCTCAACAATCATCCGTTCATCCTAAACACGGTCAAAATAAATTTCAAAAGCTGCCGTTAGAAATAATTTGCAATATCTCCAACCCTATCCCACTAAGCTAAAATCAAAAGCGGGTTAAACAAACTGATCTAATTATATTCCCGTATATTACGCTCCAATAAACCGCGGGACGATAGCTTACCCCCTGGTTTTAGGGGGAAATATGTTGAAGATTATCCTATCATAACCCTTGCGATGTCAATGGAACTTTATCAAAATCGATAAAATTATTCTAGCTGTCTAAATAACTAATAAGTAACTCCCGATTCGTGGGTTCCGATACGCGGCGAAAAAATTGGAAGAAGAAACATTTAAGTAAAAAAATACTATTTCTGTTTCAGAATAGGCCCAACAAATTACTAACTATTTTGAATTCCTAGGTATCTTTCCGCGTTAAAATATATCCTACATGCTAGTTCACTAATGTGAAGCACATCACATTGCAGAATCATAGGTATCCCAACACCACCACAATAGTTTCACTAATGGACAGCTAATCTTCTGCGGTTAGAATGCAGGCGTATTGTGATGAACCATTCATTTATTACAGGTGTTTGTGAGTGTAAATATTAACACATTAATTATTTAATTCAATACATATTTGATTGCGTGGGGTTACTCGTTTGTTCGTTTTGGGTAAATTATTGAACAAATGTATTATTGAATGCTGAGGTTTCTGTGATTTTCGTTTATGTTTGAGAATAGACTAAGAACTGTATCAGCGCCCATGACGTACCTACGTATATACACCGCTGAGGGCTGAGGACGGAGTTGCACCGCCGAGCTTGGGCATTAAATGTGTTAAAAGCTTGTCTTGTCACTTGTTTTAAATAAGTTTTTTTTTATATTTAAGGAGCGTTTCACGATGGGCTATTAGCATGAGCGTTTTTTAGTTTAATATTACAATCAAAATTTCTAATTTAGGTAGATACTAAATAATCTTTTAAGTTCAATTTATCTATACTTACTTTTATTGTAAGCTGAACAGTTTGTTTGTTTGAACGAAAGCTCTGGTATGATATGAAATACTTTTTCAATGTTGGATATTATATCTATGGAGGAAGATTATAGGATATTTATAAGTAAGGAAGATTATAGTACAAGCTTTATGTAAACAAGGTAAAATAAAAAAAAACGCAAACGTAGCTATAGGCGGTCACGGTCAGGCTAGTTATCTAAAATATTTATTACTATTTTAATTTCCAAGCCCAGAAATTCCTGTTAGAATTATTATTATTCCCGTAATTAGAATTGCAAACTGGTGGGATCTTCGCAGTGTGCAATTAACCTCGTGTTTGGTATTCGAGGCGAGCGTGTTTAGGCGTTAACACGGTTGCGGCTACACCACAGATCAATGATTCGATCAACTGCGAGACACACTGATTTCATATTATGACTAATTAGAATAATACAAAATCATTCTCAATAATAAATTGAGGTACTAGTTAGCTTGAGAATCGCTATAAGTTGGTACAGTAAACAGTACAACGCTGCTGGAATATCTTATTGTCTTCAGGCTATATTATTATGGCTTATTCCACTTTACCCCAAAACTCTACTTTTTAGTCAATATATTTCCATACATTCATTCCACTACCACCCCAAGACGATGAAAGGTGTCAAAATTTCATCAACAAATATCTCCATACTTCCATTCCACTTGCACCCCAAGCATTATTCGTAGGGTTTGCAGCATAATTTTAGCAAAAATAAATAAAACGCAAGATAATTATTGTTCATGGCGTATTTGTATATAAAATATTGTAGGTATCTATATAAATGTTTTATAAAATACTGTACAAAAAATTTGTAGGCTAAGAAGTCTATCGGCGGTCTATCGTTAAAGATACAGCTAGTTGATTATATCTAACTTTTATAATTTACACAATATGGGGTCCAGTATTCGCCATAATCACTAAAGTATGGCCGTACCAAGAGGAATCGTAATATACTAATAATAAATCTGTAAGGGTCGGTCATGGAGTATGTTAGGTTGTGTTCAAAGATATTGAGTCTAAAGGCTCAATAATATGGTAGTCTTATTAAATAGGTTTTTTACCAAACCAATATTTCTTTTTCAGACTCTATACACATAATATTATATCTCTGACGATTTAAGATGTTGTAGTATTCAAATAGATTTTACTACAACCAGCTCGCAACAGCATTTTGCGATAAGTATTTTTTTCAAATTGATGAGTTATCACTCCTCAAGTATTATCTTGAATTTTTCTGTTGACTACCTATACTTAAAACAAAAGATTAATTTTAAATTTAATTTTCAAAAACGTTTTGGGGTTGAAGTGGAAGTTTTTTTGGGGTAAAGTGGAATAAGCCATTATTATACCTATATGTAGAAAACGTAAAAAAAACGTAAGAAAAGCTGTCGGCGGGTAGGCCTGGTATAAAGTTAATTAAATCCATTAAATATTTTTAACGAGATAGAGTAACTAACATCCAACTCATTCTCACAAACATTTGAATTTGTTAACAAGAATAGCAAGGATTATAATATTGCAACCATAGACAATCAAAGACAACAACAGACGGTATATCTACCCGTCAATTATTATTATTTTAAATATTACATGTTGATGAGTGATATTATATAAATATTTATTGTATTTTGTTTTCTTTTTATTGTGTTGTCTGTGTTTCGAATTAAATGTTTTTTCTATTCTATTCTATTCTATTCAATTATCCAACTAACTCGAACCGCCCTTTGTACTCCCGGCTCACCAATTAGCTGCGATTTCACGGTAATAAACTAATTCAACTCAAATCCTATTATATAATCTAAGTATCTGTTAAATAAGAGTAAAAACCGAGTGGTGCCGGCCTTGAATAAGTCCCCATCTCATCCCCTAATACCTATACAAGTTGTGGGAAAAACTGTACCCAGAAGTGGGACATAATATAAGTTTTGTTATGATGGTCCGTTAAAATAACATAATTGTGTTTGAATTATGTTACAATAAAAATCGTTGTCTTTGTCCTAGTCTTTCCTGTTATTCATTTTAATAAAATCGAACTGTGTAGCAGTTTGACGGCAGCATATCCTGATATATGCCCGAATATCACGGGACGAATGTGGACTAAATGATGAAAAATATATTCTGAGCCGGTTACAAAAAGGTACGAAAATGGATCAAAGTTTATTTCAGTAATTAGCTATGAAAAGCACAGTATTAAACTTTTTTACAATCAAAAAATCAGTAAGAAGACTTATCAACACACCGACATAAAACCATTAAAATTTGTCGCTAAGAAGCTTAAAGTTAATGTCATAAAATATGGCCCATAACGAAGACCAAAAGCCCATTACAGTGGCACATGCCCTCAAAAAGTAAAGTATATGAAACTTTCCTTCTAACGAAATGGGCCATCACTCATCAACATGTAATATTCATTGGCTTGACTTGTGTTGGCAGATTGTCAAAACGACTAAACAATTGACGCACTCGTTTTGTACGTTGGCTTATACTGTCAACTGTTTCTGATCAATCTTTGTTTTAGGTTGGAAATATTGAATTATGAATACTTAATTACTTGGAATAAATAAATAACGCAAGAGGTTGCGGGTTCGATTCCCGCCTCGGAACAACAATTTGTATGATCTGCAAATATTTGTTCCGGGTGTCTGGGTGTTATATAAGTATAATAAAAAATATCTATCTATGTATGAATATTATATTAAGTATATCAGAAGTCTAGCACCCGTAACACAAGCTTCGAGCTTACCACGGGGCTAGATGTCGCTGTGTAAAATTGTCCAGTAATATTTATTTATTTATTTATTAAATAAAATAAAATATATCTTTATTATCTCTCACAAAAACAGTACTTAAAATAAGGGTTACATAACGTTGTGGATATTAGATGATTAGAAGAAATAATAATCTATATTGAAATTAAATACATTTGTGGTCGTACTGGAAAACTTTGTGAGAGACTGGTGCCTGAGATAGGTTCGATAGAACCTGTATCACCAGGCCCACCACTCGGAACCCACCACTCGGAAATAACGAATAGTTAATTACTAAAAATGTAAAACGAAACTACTTCAATAAAATTTCTGTCTTATAAAATTAAATAATTCTATCCAAAAATGATAAAGAAATTGAAGTAGTAAGTAGCAGTAGCTACGGTATTTTACGTAGCTCTAATCAAGTAAACTTTACCTAGCTCTGCGCTCGCCACCAATCGCTATCAAAAATAGAGTACGATCATCGGCAAAATATGTATATAAACCTTCCGTCGAAAGCTAGTATTCGTGAGCAAAACTGTTAAGTTAGTAAAGCCCTGTACACCGTACACGGTTTACTCGTCAGCTTGCGGCCCGACATCTTTTTTGTCTTTTTACCGCGCGAGTGAGTTTGCTTTTATGAGCGCCCTAATTTGGGTCATCTAAACTACGTGTTAACGATTTTCACTCTTATTTTGAAGCCTGTACAATATCAATTTGCGCGGCAAGCGTTTGTTGCGTGTAGCTTGGTTTCTTTTTAACAAAACTGCTACATTGACAGTATGTGAGGTGATAGCTTAAGCTAAGGTTACCCTTTAGGGGTTTAGCGCTTCGCTGATTCGGAAATAACGTAGGATATTCGGATGTGTTAATATGAATAGGGATTTTAACTAATTCTAGTTAGACACACGAAACCTACAACGCTCTGTTATGTTTTTGTTACAATTTGTTGACTTAAAAAAAAAATTAATATTTTAAGTTTTTAATTTCATAAGTCAATCTCACCAAGCTCCCGTGCCGTACTTAACGCAATCAGTGTTTGATGTAATGTTTTTAAAACAATTATTTCTAGTAATGATAATAGAAATCTTATTTCCCCGTATATTTATTAAACTCTGCTAAAACGAATTAGATACTCTCACAGATAAACTTTTTGCTGTGGATTTTCCTTGTTTGTGAAAAGTTTAAAAGATGTTTCCATGAAATAATGTTATTTTGTACTTTTGTGACTTCTTCGGCTTGTTTTAAGTGTTGCTTGAAGATTTATGGTTTCAGCCTTTGTGTGCCGTGACTAAGTTAATATTTTACTGAGCTCTATTTTTACTTTGTAGTCAAGTAATTAAGTACTGTCTGTACTTAATTACTTGACTATTTCCAACAAAGTAAAAATAGAGCTCAGTGATATGCACATTATAATCAAATGACTTAAAAATCGTAGAGTTGTTAGGTAAAGTAGTACCCCGGTAGTTTGCAGCCGCGTTATTTAAAATTTCTCGTGTAAAAAGGGATTTTTCCGCGAACTTAACTTGCCCCTTGTAATTACTTAATCATTAATAATTGTGAAGCTTATAAATGTTTGTACTTTGTAAACCACTATTTTGTGAATACATATTTTTATTATATTATTTTATCAATGAATTCCACGTAACTAGCTACTATATAATTTACAGCCGCACTTATATTGTTCTAAACTCATAAATAGGTAACCCATACTTTGTAACTAAACGATACATTTTAAAACTAAACGCGTTTGTAATAGTTGTGATTCACCCGAAACGCCGTCCATTGAACCAGCCACAAACCCACTCGAGCTAATATTTTCAATACACCTGATAATAACAGCGCCAATTGATTAAACCTACTAATAGTATAAAGCTTAATAGTTTGTTTGGTTTAACGTGCTAATCTAGGAACTGGTCGAATTTAAAAAGTTATGCGATAGATGGAACGAAAGATTTATAATGTAAGCAAAACGCCGTGTGAATAGTACAACCCCGTCACAGTAACATAAGGTCAGTACATCGGTAAGCACATTAAACGTCTGTACTTAACATAAAAGTGAAGATAAATGTAGTATAAGGTTATCCCATATTTCATAGCAGTTTTTGAAACAAACATAAAATTGCATAGAAAGAGAATTACTTATTGATTACAAAATAATTATTTTAAATAGTAACACTAAATTTTATTTTATTATGTTTAAAGTGTACCTACTAACAACTATAATTGTATTTTTATGTGCTACTAACAACATATGGATTACGTTATCTGAAATAAAGCGATTTTATTTTTTTAATTTCAGAGTTTGTTTGCGACTTCGTTCGGACACTGGACAGCAAACAAACCACAATGAACCGACTTATCTATTGTAGCAGTCACTAGCACGGAAGGGCCCCGGAAATGACGTCACGTCGATAAGCGACGGGACACACGTCATTCGCAACCCTACGTGACGTAGCCAACGAAACCGCCCTTATTGGTGGGGCTTCATATTCTAACAAGTTATAATGTTGTAATATCAAGTTGTAATATCTCTCAGATATTTTAAAAAAATATTCACGATAATATTGTCATATAATTTTAAATATAAAAGAGATCAACATATAGTTTTAAATATTAGAAAAAAGGATTTAAGAAAACTGAAAGATCACAACGTAACTTAACTAACTTAGTGTTAGGTACGGCCTTCTAAGTTTACTTGATTCGCATGAGCATCTGCAGCTATTATTTATTTTATATAGTATCTATTTTATAAATAATTATTATTATGTAATGAAGCAATGCAATTTTTGTTTTAACTTTCGTAGCACTTTTCGTTTCAAGTGCAGCTGGCCCGACTTGAGTATTTTGGTTTTAATATAGTCGTAGTAGCACAGAGAAGGTTAAGCCGAGAATCATGATAAAAAGCGGGCAAAGCGGCGAGCGGGTCAGCTTGTTTAGAATAAAATAAAGGTTAAACGCATTTTGCAAAAGAAGTATTTCATTCTTATAACTGGCAGGTGTGCGATAAAAACTGAATAAATTATAGGCAATAACGACATAGGACGTTATTCTCGTCGTTATTCTCACTACATTATGTAATTTCGTTTTTATCGACGAGTGATTACGTGGCTAACAACTTAAATGCTTCTATATCATAATGTGATTGTCGATATAGAAGCAAATAATATTTTATTCATAATATAACACCCAGACACTCGGAACGAATATTTGATATTGGAACAAATTTTTGTCCCGAGGCGGGAATCGAATCCGCAAGGTCGTCATATTACGTTTTATGAGTGTCAACCCACGCACAACAGCTTTAATACAATTAAGAGCAGTTTAATACAATTAAGAGTATTCGAGTCTCAATGTTCTACGGTGACTTTACACAATGCGTCGCGTAACATTTCCGTAAAGGCTTCATCACTTTGGCAATCGAGTAAAGCTTTGTCAAACATAAAGTTACAAGGTTTTCCTCACAGAGTATTCTTGTAACAATAGTTCCAGTAGTTTACATAACAAGCTCAAAGGGTGGAGACTACTGACCTATTTCCTTATGCTGTGTTGGTATCGCCGCAAATTGACTAGTTACTGTAGTTTATCTATGCTAATAAAATCAGTATTTAGTTAGATAGACAGATGATTTGGTAAAAGCCTATTTACGGTGGTATTTTCTGTCGAAATAACTGGATATTTTTAATAGAGGCTTATGTAAAAAAATGAATGTCAGACTGTTAAAATGATGATGATAAGGATAAGAATCTACACTATTCTGTTCCCGTGGGTGTCGTCACAAAAAAGCGACCAAGGGATTTATGGGAAAGAATGGGAAAAGAGCAGCATTGTTTTATAAATTGCAAAAAATAATGGAGATATAGGTTTTTACCAGGTGAAGAGGGACTTTTTACCAGGGAGAAATACATGTTTCATCGATAAAATCAATAGCATGCAGGCAAACATAGCAGGCTAGTGTAAAAAATACGTTTTACTTCACTCACATGACACGTCATTAAGCTCACCCGCCTTTCAACACGCACATCATGCTAAGGTCATAACCATAAAAGACCGGATAGCTTCAATAACTATGTTCTGTATCTGCATTTCCTTATAGGTCCTTGGGTACAAGACCCTACGTTAACGATGGGTTTACGATGCTATTGATCTAGGTTTAGGGCCCAAGGGTCCGTACTAGGCTCGAAATCTTCCGCTTTGAAACATCTTTCCAATCACGTTGTAAGGGATTTCAATAAATATGTTATAACCTCTGTCATTCATATTGAGTCATAAAAATACCAATGAATATTGGTTTTCGCATTATTTACTGGATAGTACACGTTATGGCTGAAATTACGATTAAGTATTTAGATTGGTGCCGTGCTGGCTAAGTGGGAGTACACTCGACTTTCATTCCAAAGGTAGTAGGTTGAAACCCAGCAACGCACCTCTGGATTTTTCTTTGTAAAATGTAAGTGCACTTTGTTAACACAGTGCTCTAACGGTGAAGACAAACATCGTGGGAAACCGGCATGTACTGGAGTACTTTAAAGTTTTAGGGACATGTGTTATTCACTGACCCGCACTTCAGCGTGTTGAAATAAGGCCTAATCCCTAATTTTTGATGATGATTTAGATTGGTTAAAAATTACTCTCTAAGGACTTAAACCAGACATATTTATAAGTATAAGACCGAATTTCACCAAGCTCTGTTTGTTAGTTTAACATCCATTAAGTATTTAACAGTCCATAAATATACGTAAACTGACAGTGATTAAACATGACGGGATGTTAAATTAACAAACAGAGCTTGGTGAAATTCGGTCTTAATGTTCTAGGTAAAACTGACATCCGGAGTTTGCGCACATTTATTCCCCTCATATTAACCCCCCATAGACTAACGTTCATTCCTTCCGGCTTATCCCGTGTACAGATCAGCGACGGGATGAAATAAAACACGACTTGAAGGGTCGCGGTGTTATAATACCGTCATTCTTTCCGCTATTACACATACACTGGCGTTCATTCCGTAAGGATTGTACATTCCGGCAGGAATGAACGTTAGTCTATGGGTAGCTATTATAATAACAACTGAAGGAATAAGACTGAAAAGGGCTTGACACTAACTACCCTGTGTTTAAGTCGTAAAACAAAATAATAACTTACTTTTTTAAATACCACCAAGCTAAAAAGTCTTAGTAAAAAGAATGCTCAGAAGGCCTAGAATTCCGACCCCATATTTTTTGTGGGACACCGTCATGAATACAATTTATATGGTCTTACAAAACAGAAAATATAAACCTTATAATGAAGGAGTATATTATACCATTTTAAGAGATAATTAATTACGTTTACATAACGAGCAACGACATTACAAAGTATAAATTATGTAGTGTTTGCAATTTGTTACATAAAAAGTACTATGCTTTGACGTTTTAAAATTACTAGGTGATTACTCGAAGTTATTTATTTAGTTTATTTATACACGAACTTTGAGCTTACAATAGTGATAGATTATTGTAGTTGTAATATTTTAATTTACTAGCATTCCGCCAGCGGCTTTGCCTGCTTATATTATTATTATTATAAGTAAGAATTCCATGTAGTATTTAATACAGGCACTTTGAGGCTTTCTCGAAAGTATGAGGATCACGTAGAAAACACAATAGTCAGTACCTAAATACCACGAAGAACCCGCTAGGGCCGAAATGTTCACGGGTTGGATCACTTAGGCAGAGTGAAAGTTTTGTGGTGTAAAAGCTTGGCTATTAACCCACAGTAGGCGTTCTAAGACTATAACAGTTACAGTTAGCATGTTATGTTCCACGGCTGGGCAAAGACCTCTTACTAGTCCCTCCACGACTCTCAAACAACAAATTCAAAACTTTAATTGATTTATTGACTGTTTGGTGGCTTAATTTCCGTCACTTAAAATATAACATCAATGAATATTGATCAAACAAACATAACATTGATAAACTAAAACGCTTTATTAACTAGGGGCTGGACGCTCCCATAACACAATAATATCTCAAATTGCTTCAATCGTTATGGTAAATAATAAATTACTCGCTTAGCGTTTATTTTCCAGTAAACTGTATCTAGATATTTACGTAATTGTTTCCGTCATAGTTATTCCGGAAATTAGCACAAAAACAATGACAATCTTTTGAATACGCAAAGCACATACCAAGCCTTATGCGCAATGCTGCATACATAAAAGATAGTCTTCCTTACAGCCGTCCGGACAATGAACTACAATAATGTGTTCTTAGGCTAACTTATACAGAAATTGGCGACTATAAGGCAAAAAATCCAGATGATAACAGTCGTTTTGTTTCAATAAAAAGGTAAACGACCGTCGTATGACTTTTCTGTATAACTTACAATTTATAAAATTTCTCTTTTGTTGAGAAATGTTAGACACCTATAAAATATCCAAATAATTATAATTATTTTTATTTATTGACTGTCCTCGTTAAATGTAGATTATTACGCTACGTGTCGGTTACGTTACGGCCCGTAAGCTTGTGAGTAGGAAGTTCCATGTGTCTATACAAACCTTATAAGGAAACACAGGTGTAACAGATCCGGAAAACATTAATCAGCATTACTTGGACCACCAATAGAGTTTTGTGAATTAAAAAAGCTATCAACCCACGCGATATCTAGTGATGGGTTTAGTTCCTACTTGAATTGTCTACGAGTACTTAAATGAAATTAAAATTAGGGCAAAAAAAATTAATGTTAAATTTAAATGTAAGTATTAATTGATGATTGAATTGAAGAATTAATTTATATCAGCGGGTTATATATCATTTATTTAGTTATATTAGTTATTTCTAACGTGTCCAAGTCCATGTAAGTAAGTAAATAATTGTTTCTATGGATCATAACAACCCTTTTAAAGTTCCAATACTGGTCATGGTTCTTCCATAAGGACCCACAAAAGACCATTAAAGGTTGACAATTGGGGGAAAACCCCTTAAGGGGTAATGATATTGACGCCCCTTATTGACCCAAGGTTTAGGTTCGATGCTCAGAAAATAAGTCAGAATAAGATAAAGATTTGTATGTACGTATCTTTTAAACTGATATCGTTGATAAAAAAATACTGAAAGTATTATTTCATTTGTGCTGATACTACTGAATAATTATTTTTTATTATCACTAAAAGATTTTTTATCAGTCATGATGACTATTTTATCGCGACCAACAAACCGTCTGGTCAGCGTGATTTTATCAAATCTACCAAAACTTAGAATTCGTTTTAGTAATTAGGGAAACTACAACTTACATACGTTTTATAATAAAGCTTTGTCGTTTACAGTAGATAGCTTGAAATAAATAAGAAAAATTTTCACACATTTTCAACTCGGCTAGGTAGATTTTCCCATTTCATAAAAAAACTCTTTTTTCTTTTGTAAAATAAATTTCTCTTAAAATATCAAGTAAAGTGACTGAAAAAAAACTTAAAAGTGACTGAAAAAAAACCCTTTCGGATGCAGCAAAGTAGATACCTACGACATATTAATATAAATGGAACTGATTTTGCATAAAAAACACAACTTTCAAAACTGGGTCAAAATTTAATCAAATTTAAGATAGAAACCCAAATATTTTAGACCCCGTAATATAATTAAGTAGTTTATTTGATGAAATAATTTTTAAAATACATACAACCGCACAAATGTACAATCTCAGAAAAAATCATTTTAATATCAGATAAGGGATGGTAGTGCCTAGTAATTAAGAATACCTACGAGCAATCGAATATTTCTATATTTACCACAGTATTAAATCAAAGGAAGATCATGATGCCTAACAATATCATATAAAAGCAAAATAAAATAATCGTAATAATAATTAAAATTATTCATACAATGTTATAGTTGTACTTATCGAACCGTACATTAAGAACCTATCGTTCACCAATAGAGTTTCATAAGAATTTACAGTGTTTATGAAATCATTTATGTCTTAATCCGAACTCATAAAGGCTCGCCAATCTCCCATAGCATAAGCGTTATAAAACCCACATTGAAATCAAACAAATATTTCAACATTGTATGAAACACGCCATGAAAACATAAAGTTCAGTTTAAACGGATCATAAATATTACAGCGCCTAGGGTTGCCACTGAGATATTTTAATATTCAATATTTAGATAAATATAAAGTTCATAAAAATAACATAATATATCCCCGAAACTATTCAGTCTGCCCGTGTTAATGTATGTTGATTTTAATTTCCTTTCCATTAATACCACACGGAATATAAATATTGCTCGACAGTTTACACAGCAACATCTCCTCATCCTCATCATCATCCTCGTAACAAGCTCTATTGTGATACGTGTGCTAGATTTCTGATATAAAATAATTTCTTTGTATTGTATATTCTGTTATACTTAAAGTATGAATATATTTTTTATTAGAATAGATTCGGTCGGTTTTCCTAACATTCAATTCAATATATCTAAATCATCTGAACCTCTTCCTATGTAAATAAATAATCTCCAAAGATCACCCCTGATTAAAATCTTTTCACCCAATCTTTTCGCTACGATGCTTTAGTCACAAGAGCACACTTACAAAAAGACACATCGAACTTGTAACACCCCGTGTTTTTTACGTCGTGGGTAAAAACAATATTGTGTTGGTTTCACGAATTTCATATTCGGTGGAACTTGTTGATTGAATTTAATTTATTGGAAGAGTTTGATTTCACGGTTATTATTTTAACTGATGCAAATATGTGATATTGATATTAATGAAAATGTTTTTATTAATTTAAATCTGGTATCACTTTATGTAACAGCGAATTTTTTCGAAAATTGTTTTAATATTCAGATGTAGGTCAATTGTCAATATTAATTAAGTTTGTTCATATTTAAAAAAATGTATTACGTAATCAAATTTTGCTGTGTGAATTATCCAGGAATATTTATTTAGTATTAGTCAAGATTTTCGCTACATTACGTTTTTACGTTGAGATTTAATTACCATCAAAAGGTACCTATAGATTACAAGATTATAACGTAAGCTTTGTCCTCGAATTTACCATAAGCTTAATTGGAGAGAGCGTTAATTGTACTCGGCAATATTAAGTTATTCATAGAGTTAAAATATCATAAACACTTAGGTGACCGTATTGTGACAACCCTGGTTTAAGCTCACGGCCTTACACAAAGTCGAAAATATGTGGCCTTCTTCAATCTGCAACTATGTGTTCAAACGCGCTACGTTATAGGTATTACATAGCGGAAACATTTATGATAGCAGTGTCAGATCAAAGTGCTTCTCAAACGTTTATGCTCACACGATATCAATATAGGGATCCAGAGAGCAGGGATTTAGAAATAGGTAAGTAGAGTAAGAGCCGTGTTCGCTAAGTGGAAGCATACTCGACTTTCATTCCATAGGTCGGTTCAAAGCATCGCCCGTTTCGTCCTTTGCGAGGTTTATTTGAAAATTGTAAGTAAGTATACGTATTATGTAAAACGTAAACCATCTATATTTTTAAGCCTGCACCACATGTTCTACTATCATAATTGAATAAGATTAGGAACATTTACAAGCTAAGTACTGATGTAGATACTTTGTAAATGTTCAGTAAAAACCTATCAAAGTAAAGTAATTTTAGCAGGTTAAAACTTTGAAAGAAACTTTCCCTTTGTATATAAAGTTAAGTGAACGATCAAAGTCAACTTGAATACAACTTGGATAGTTGATTTATTTGTTAAACAAGTCGAGAACGCGCCGGAACCTCTCTGTCTCTGTCTAATTCTGAAGATTAAATATTTGAAGGTTTGTTTCGTTGAAATAGGCTTACTACTACTGGAACGATTAGACTTTTAAGATAAACAGCTCCGCGCAAAAAATATTCGTACAGTACACATTCGTAGATCTAGATGACACTATTTTATTATTACGATATCTGTGGTTCTATTTGCCGAGACAATGACCATTATGTAAGGGACACCTTGTGTGCCGAGCGTTGTTCAATGATGCATTACGGTACAGATGATGCAAGCGGCCTTCTCAAATTGCAACAGAATGAAGGTCGTGCCGATGCCGACATAACCATAGTTACTGTATTACCTATAGTAAGCTTTATACGTTGTTTATGAAAGTATAGAGTAAAAGATTATTGTTTGTTGACTTAAAGGAAAAGGGACAGAATTTTTTTATAATTAATGATAATTGGTCGCGACTTTTTACCAGTATATTTATGTAGTACTAACGGATTATAGTAATACTTACTGTAAAAAGTAGAACATTGTTTTTTTCATAACTCAATTTGAATCGTGTGTTATTAATATAAATATAGATATTATGTAGGTGGATCATATTTATCCCTATTTACGTTTTCACTGCTGGGACACTCCCAGAGGTGCAAGTCGAGTTTAGACACACGATCTTCGGAATGAAAGTCGAGTGCGCTCTACTATTTATTTACTCAATTGAGTAAGTGGCACGAAGACTATGGAAAAAGATCTCGCTGTTTAATCACAGATTGAACTAACAACGTTTTTTAATAAAACAATAAAATAGAAAAAAAAAAGAATTTCACAATAAACCTTCCAAACAATCACAAAGAATCAGATTCCTTGGATTTTCCAACAAAACAACAGATAAGGAAAAAAGAGAGGAAACTTCTACAATTTTAATTATATTTAAGGTATAAATCGGAATTCTTTGGAGAACTTTTTCATGTTATATTATCAAAAGTTGAGTTCCATTATGCTTATTAAACATAACAAAAAATATCGTAACAAATAGCAAATCTTAATACCTTTAAGGCTAGGTGAGCGAAAAAATGTTATATTTAATAGAGATAAGTAGTTATTAAGTATTTATTCTGGTTAGTGCAGGTTGACAAATGACATAATGTTCTTAAACTTTTCAAAGTTCTCAGAACATGCTGGTTTCCGCATGATATTTGCCTTTACTGTTAGAGCACGTGTTATCAAAGCGCACATAAATTTTCCAAGACAAAAACCTAGAGGTGCGCGGCGGGGTTTGATTGAACCCACGATCTTCGGTACAGTTCCACAGATTACGATAGTATTGCCTCATTTAAAAATGAAAATGTATAATGAAAGTTTCTTGTAGTTTCACAAGCAAGCTTACAAAAGTTGTCGTGAGTAAATTCGCATCCGTCAAAGCGAGTTAACTCGAGTAATTGTCGAGAGAACCCTCTTAGGAAACGGATATGGCGGGACTCCAAACATGTCGGAATAAATATCACAAAGATCATGTGAATATATTTTCCCTGTACTTATCTGAATTTATCTTGTGCTCATGACTATAACTGGCTTTATCAATTTGTATTATGTTTGAGGTTGTTTAGCTATGTTTATGTTTGTTATTAAACTATATAGAATAAAACGTAAAGTGCAGAGATTTTAAGGGTTCCATTACGTATCAAGAATAGCCGAAATGTTGTATTGTATTGTGTGGGACTACGCGTTATCTTAAAAAAATTATAGCGGCAAAATATATACAGAACAAACACCGGTCCTATCGCGAGAAATAAACCTGCTACTTTTTAAGATATAAAATAATTATTGGTATTGTTATTCCCCCTATTACCACGGGGCTAGATAGGGATTGCTGTGTGAATTGTCCAGCAATATTTATAAATTACATAAATAGTGTTCATCTTTCAGCAAACTAAATCTGTCTCTACGTCTGATTTGTTTTATTGTGTTAAACTTAGTCTACTGTCAATGTCAACAGCTAACTTGTAATTCAAATTAGAGTGACATTTCGCGATTGCAAAATTATTTAGGTGCGAAAACAGAATAATTTTGCATAATTCTAGACTTCGTTAAACTAATAAATTTATTTTAGGACTTTGTTCTGGTCTGTCAACCAAATTCAGGCTCAAGGAGTTATGTTTATTTAAGATGTTTTATTACGGCAAGTCTTTGGTATAACTTGCCTACTGTTTATTTATATAATCACTAGCTTCACTTCCCGTCCGTGGCTGTGCTCGCGTTATAGTGATTTTTACGACTATTTAGAATACAAGCTAATTTATGATTGATAATATTATTGATCATTCTTGTCATATATATTAAGTAGGTACCTACCTCCTTTTTTATTAAGTGATAACGCTAATATTTAATAATATAAAGGCGTGTTTAAAACCACCAACCCGCACTTAGCCCTCGTGGTGATTAAAGTTCCAATCTCTCTCCAGTATCCCAGCTTATTAAACGTAAATAACGGGGCGTAATATGCGTAAAACCAGCATGTGATAAACTTAAAAGTTAAGTTGTATGACTGTCATAAAAAAATCCTATTGAAAAACACTATTTTACGAATAAACTTATAATCACGCAGTTAAGATACCAGTTAATGAATGTAACGTTTAAACATCTTGACAAGTATTCGATGTAACTTGAATAAAGTCATTATCTGATGAATAAATAATGATAATAAAAATTCAATGTACACTTTAAGAGCAATTAACATAAATAAGCTCTCAATGGATTGAAAAATCTATCGAATCTCAAATTACAGAAAATTTAGATGAAGCGCACAGAGATAAGTGAAAGTATGACTATACATATATGTATGTACGTCGTTACTTACATCTATATTAGATGACTAGTGCTCGCGCCACTACTTCGCTTGCATTAAATAATTAAAATTAGATTTCCTAAATAAAGAGTTTACTTATTTTAAACTTGTCTAGATCTTTGACAATATAATTAGGTCATACATAACTTAGGTACCAAGTATTAGGTCATAGCATCACCATTCAAAATTAAAACAAAATTATACATAACATGAAATGTATATTACTTAATTGTTTAATAAGGTGTATTACGTGTAGTTAGTAAAAGAATTTAAAGAATTGGTTCAGTCAGCTTCGAAAGTCAACATTAAACATACTTTGTGTCCTTTTCGGTTTGCATTTTGTATAATCCCGAAGCGAAGATAAGGCGGAACGCTATTTTTATTATTTAGATAATCAGGTTTTCACTAACCCGCTTGGTCACCGGTAAAATAGGTCCTTGACCACACATGCCCAGAATTAAAAATGTGGATAGAGGCGAAAACTAGTCATAAAGAAGCCCAAGTAAAATATTAGATGTCGAATATTTAATTGAAGTGTCCTAAGCATGAGAACAGCGGGTAAACTTATCTATAAATACCACTGAAGACGACGCCCTTGGCTTGAGTATCAAGTACAATTAGTTAGCTCAGAATGTCAGTCAAACACAAACCCAAGCTTCATTAGATTAGAGCTTAAATTACTACACCTTTTACACTTCACGTAAAATGACTCGGTAAGCGAGATGCTTTTGTGTGTAGTGTTTTAAGTTTTTAGAATTACATCGTCAAATGTTTGTCGAAAGCGTAAAATAAGTTTTCTTAAATATTTTCAATTAGGTATATAATAATTACTTAGGTACAGTGGAAAACTTGGTTATTTAATTTTAGACTAGAGTAGAAAATCTAAAGGCTAGAAAGTTAATGAAAACAAGGGAAAAGTCGCGTGTATAAAACTTAGGCTTATACATCAGAATAATGCAAAGGCTAAGTTTTATCGCGAGAAAATTCTCTATAACACAGGAAAGTTAATTATAACGCGGACAAAGCCGCAGGTGGTAAGCTTGTTATAGTCATTTTTGAAATTATTCAATCGCACACAAACATTACACACTTCGCATAAGTATTCAAATATAAACATAATTTTTAGGTCATAACCATTCCATCGACCTTGAGAGCTTGTTGACGCTTAACTCGCATATTCCCATACCCCACACGAAGATAGTTAATAACGATTATGCGATTGTCCATTGAAATTCACCCAGTTATTCCCGGCATTAATATCCCGAGTCGTTTTGTCATATTTAAAAGCTTTGGCATAATTTAGACGGTCCCGGAATCGAGGGCAATTTGCCTTCGTATTCCCAATTCGAGCCTAATCGCTTGAAATTCGCTCTCATTGCGAAAACATCGCCACCTGACTTGTTCCCACGACACGCCTGGGGTACTTCGAAAGTCCAGATAATTTATAACAAGTTGCTGTCTTGGAATTCTGACTGGGTTTTGCTAACTTCTGGATTCTGAATGGGTTTATTATTTCTGACGTGAAGGATGTACTTTTAAATAAATATGGTACAGTAAATGCGAACTTAGACCTAGTAGGTAAGTTAAGAATTTGAAGAACTTTAGTCCCATAGTTCTGACAACCGAAACAACAGGAAATATTTGAGGTAGACTTATAAAGCATTATTTGATTACTAACTTTTGCAAGAAACATATCGTTAATGCGGTTAACAGAGAAGCAGCGATTGATAAAAAAATATATAATATATGTAAAAGGCGCTCATCTATTATGGCGAGAAAATTATAATATTGATTGAATTGACATGTTTATGCAGAAGCACCTGTCAGTAACGTTTATTCTGTAAGCGTCAGTAAAATAACAATTTCATTTAAAATGAGATACGGGTTTTGTGTGGGATATTATTGTGTCCGACACATTGACAAGCGGTTGTAACGTATCATGTGTTGGAAGATCTCAATAAGTCTCATTCAAGTTCTTATACAAAAATTAATATAATTTTCGCCCGGTCAGTCCAAAAGTCAGCATAAACCTAACAACGAATGAATTAATTAAGATATTCTTTTTTCTTTCTCCTTTCAGCATAAACCTAACAACGAATGAATTAATTAAGATATTCTTTTTTCTTTCTCCATTCCGCATTTCTACCTTAGTACAACGACATTATTTGCAAGCGAGAATGCGAATACGAAGAAGCAAAGATGTCCTAAGAAATAAACTTATCTACAGTATTCTCATTCTAAACACCTGACACGTGCTTGTAAAATGCCCGATTACATTAGCTGACAATGTCTAAATCATCTTGTTTGCGTAGGTACATTGATATTCAAAAATGTTTCAAACATTCAAACACAATGTGCGAAATCTCTTGTACGAGCGAAATGTTCGCACTTCGCTGTGAATGGCAGCTTTAAACGAGGTAATCTACTTATGCCTTTTGATCGTGGAAGCGATCTGTCAGCAGCTGTGAGTTATAGCGACAGTTCACCGCGACGGCCGCGCACTGACTGATTGAACGACATACTGCCGATGACAAAGGTGCATCATAGCTAATTTTCGCTAATTTTCATATTCAAATACGCTAATAGTAAAATATATTGACAGTTTTATAGTTTCTCCGGGAAACGGATATTTTTGGGCGGTAAATAACTGCCTATAATAAATATTAAGCTTGATAGATAGTGTTTTAACTAAAGAATAAGGGTACACAATATAAAGAGCTATGGTAAATATGGAAAAGGTTTTTTATCCGAAAGAGGAAAGCTGATTACCAAAACTAAATTCTACCAGTTATACTTTCTTCTGAGTCCTGCGATAAGCATTTAACCAAATCAACAATCTCCTTGGCTATTTTAGTATAATGTAAACTTAGTATTTAGGCACGCTGAAAACACTGAAATGAAGAAGAAGTGCTTGCTTAACTTAAATAATTGGCCCTCAACTACACCTTGCTACACAAGTTGGACTTCGCACGCTGCCATTTATGATGTTACTGCGTTTTCTGTCGAGTCGTGCGACCACTGCAGTTGGATAACTCGAATACCGATTTGACTTTTGTCAGTGAGTGTACAAGTTTTCTAAACAATACGTGTTCAGCGATCTATAGCCGATTACTGCATTTCTCTTTAAGTGACATCGAGGGAGTTAAGTTTCGATTAACGATTTGAATGTAGTTTGAATCGACTTCCGTAGCATAACGACGAATAGTAATAGAGTTGTAAAGTTCTTCACTAATCGATTGTCATTATAAAGTTTTACTTATGGAATATTCAATTATTCTGCATGCTTGACAAAGTTCATAAAAAGTTGTTAAGTACTTAGTTTCATATTGATTATCTCAACGACGATACATGGTATAAAATATATAATAGAGGATACAATTTTTATTTACATGCATAAAACATTATAAATAAATAAATTAACTTATCCCTATTGAAGTTCCCACTGTTAGGACTGTAAGGTGAATTTTAACTCGCCACTAAGCAATTAAAAAAAAGTTTTCTTGTTTCCAGCCTCAATTATCTACTTTACTCGACTATATCAATATCAAACGCCTTACCGTCTAAAACTCTACGAAAACCGAAAGCTAAACAGACACAGAATAAATTGAAAAACGGGACGTGTAAAACACGCAATATCCGGCCGTGTTCGCTGAAACTACGTGGAATTGGAACGTTACTGCTGGATTTTGGACGAATCAATTTCGCAAGGTTCGTTTTAAAAACTAGGTGAGAACCTACAAGTGGCTTTTAAATTCATACATCGTATGTCACTCATGAAAACAATAATTGGTTAGTAAATTACTGGAAATCTCGTAATAAAATGTGATAATTTTCGAATTTGATTTATTATTATGGAATAAGAAATATTTATTAATAAAGCTCCCAAACCTACAAGTATTACGTACGATACGATATAAATCGAAAATCGTGATATTCTCCGTTCAGCAGAACGAATATCAGGAATTCGATCTATTTGCTTGCGTTATAAATCATATCTCGAATTCAAAGTTCAAATCCCCAAATATTTATTCAGTGTTGTGAACGCCGTTACGTGATAGTAGAATTCTTTGGAAATTCTTTGTTTCGTCGGATCCTCGAATTGATTGTAGCATGCAAAGCTTTATGAAGTTTGAACGTAGGCTTTGAAGTTCTTTTATTACTTTGTGGAACGTCAATGGCTGTGAAAATTAAGAAATAAATTTCATTTTCTGGTTATACAATTATTTAAGTGGATTAAAACAAGTTTCTTAATTCATATTTTAGGACTTGTTTTCCTTTAAGTAACATCCATAAAGAAATTTTTTTAGCAATCTTTAACAATTTTAAAAAATCTTATACGAATTTTAAGCATCTAAGTATATTTACAAATATTCAGGTCAGTATTTTTAATCTTAAATTATGTAATCCCCATTTAAATAGCTTTCATATCAAAGCGAAACTATACGAAGATAATATGATAAGCTAGGAATACAAACAAGATCAAGCGATACGGCTATTCAGAACAACTTCTATCCTATATCAAGCTCAAGTTCAGTCTGGTATGGAGTATTGCTGCCATGTTTGGGATGGCCAAGCACCAGCTTGCGGCTTTGGACTCAATTGAACAAGGAGCCTTCAGAGAGAAGAGCAATACTCGGACGACTCTAAGATTTAATGTCTCGAGAACTGCCAAGGCAAGAGGCATTATGTTTATCTTTATAGACAAAACAGAAAAACATAATGCTTGAAGAAAATAAGCCTTATGAGAAATGCAACCAAAAATAATAGTATGTTTGGTTACATTTCGCATAAGGCTCACAGACACGCACGGCGGAGAAGACATCATTTTTTACAAATAATTTTAAGAACATTGATGTTAAGTTACAGGTGATAAAGAAATAAAACAGTATTCCAAGCGCGTTAGCTTTCAAAATAAAACAATTCTCACCAACAATCCCGTGACAACATACGAGTACATCAATATCGACATACGTTTCCCGTTTACAAGTTCAAACAAACAAATAAAAGGTCGTAGGTTGTGCGACGTCCCGGCTAACTGCCTCTGCTCTCAAATTGCGGGAGATATTCGAGATGATCCCCCACTTGAACTAACTCAAATATGCGGAACTCTCAAAGTTCTGAGATATTACGTTGGGTTGTTGGAACCTATTCTTCTAATTCCGTTCGATATGGTTAGATTAGTAGATTTTATCCATCCTAAGGTTGCCTGGAAGAGATTTCGCGATAAGGTCGCCAATTGTACAGTTATATTAAACTGTTATCCTGTTTATTGTTTTAGATTTAAGAGTATAATAAAGTTGTTCTATCTATCTATCTTATCTTATATTTGTGAACTGTTATATTAACAGATGTCTTGATGAAATCGATGATTTTATCGCCATCAGCATCATAACAACCCATTTTCCGACCCACTCTGCACACCAGTTTCCTAAATAGAATCAAATTAATTAGAATATTATTGTCTTGGGGGATTTGTTATTGGCAGGTTGTTGATCGCAGTAAGTAGGTACAGTACCTATATATGATTTTTATTTTTTTAAACACTTTAGCACCATACAATCATTTTGCCCAAATTGGCGGTTAGTGACTTCTCGCACTACACCGAAGATTATATGTTATACGATACATATTTTCTTCTGGTATATAATATCTGGTTTGTACGCCTGTATAAATAAAACTTTCGAGTTTCTCTATAGCTTCATATTTACTTCGAACAGATTGAAAATATTTCATTTTACTTAATCCATTCCCAACCGAGAACATTTATACGAGCCATCCAATTGAGTCAATAAATTGGGAACTAATTGATCGCTGAAAGTATTTAATGGGCGATTGGTCCGCGTCTGAAGAAAATATTTATGTTATTCAATCACTATTCTCTACCTGCCCATTTATACGCAGATTCTGTGATGCAGTCTACTGCGTTTTATGACTGTACAGTGACTATGGTGATGGACAAGTCCATATATTTTGCTTCTATTCTATTCTAGCTTCCGCCCAGCATCTTTACTCACGGGTTTATAGATTATCTTGATACAAAAACTGTAAAAAAAACCTACATATTTTATCGATAGGAACTCAAACCATCGACTCAATTTCAAACATAATCAACTTTCAGCCAAGCCAAAGGACCGACAAAATAAATAAAAGCCCAACCGTTCTTGAGTAATAAAATTGCAACGAAAGGTGGCATTGATTTTTATATTTACTTATATAAAAAATGTACATAGTCTTCGATTATAGAACTACTCTAATAAAAGCAGTTTATGTTCGCTTTTTTAGTATAACTTACTTAAGTATTATACATATAATTAAAGTTGATTAACCTTTATAAAACATGCTCAACATTTTTTTTATAAATAAAAACTTAAATAAACAACCATTATCAATCCCTTTGATATCAGTGTAGCCCTATTCCAAATAAAGTATAACAGGCTGATAGTCATTAGGAGTGATTTTTTACTTTTTCTACGCTCAATTGACCGTGACAATTATTGCATTCCACAAAATATGCGCGTAAATAACCTATAGCCCTAGAAATACTAATTTATAACCCTTGCACAATAACTTCAGCCACCTTTTTTATTGGAATTATCCAAGCGTTGACGTGTTTATGAGTAGCATATTTCAACGGCTATTATTGACCCTATCACTCATTTTTTCAATAAAGAAGGGTTACACTACACTGCTAAATAATAACCTTAATATCCTAAGATCCCGCTATACAACGACCTTCACCGAGATGTATAATTAATGAGACATATTTTTTATGTTATTAAATATGCCAATAAATATATCCTATATGGGTTGCCTAACAAATTTCAGTCCAGAGTTTTTTTTATTAATAATTAAAAAAATAGCTGCAGTCTGTGGCTTGTGGGAAGCGTTTACTTTGGACCTGTCACGCGGCTCACGGATGACCCCCATGGCTCGAATGGTCCGGTATAATAAGGCTCACCGATGAGCCTTGTGGCCTGAATGGAAATACTTGATTTTTCTTAAAAAGTTTAACGTGATAATAGGGCAACCTAACGTTTGCATATTCTATGGGCTTCAAACTTTCGATTGGTATCAAATTTATTTAATAATCACACCGGTGCAATGTTTAAAACAAAAACAAAATTTTTAATTATTAATTAAAAATACTCTGGACTGAAATTTGTTAGGCAACCCATATAGGATATATTTATTGGCATATTTAATAACATAAAAAATATGTCTCATTAATTATACATCTCGGTGAAGGTCGTTGTATAGCGGGATCTTAGACTATAAAACAATAATGAAAATAATTGATTTTCAGCACCCCGAATAAATAAGTTTACTTTGACTGAATGACACAATGTCATCAACTGCCTGCAGAGCTGACGTTTGGCTAACCATTTCATCAAACGCCACCGAAATCCGTGATTGTCTGACTGACCAACCGTTCTCTATAGTACGGGAGGCGACGATGCTAAATGGGGATTTACTCGAGCGTCAAAGAGACCTATTGGGTTGCATTTGGTAGATGATAAGAAGAAAAAAATTGTATGAGACCGATGTGTTTCATCAGTGGGGGAAGCGACCATAGATAATTAAAAACTTATTTAAAAAAATACTGTTGTATGGACGTACTTAAGCGCGTCAGTTAGTGATAGATTCTATAAATCAGATTCAATAAATTGAAAATCAGCTTAACATAGGTACTTACAATACTTAAAAATAATTTAGGAAATATGATTGATGTTCGATCTTTGCTTACAAATAAATAGGGTGGATTGAGATTTTGTTTACCAATGACAGTTTTTTATAATCTACCTTCTTGGAAGCATCGACCGAGTGTGGTGGGGTATTCTTTACGCCCGCTGTGATGACCTCTCTCTCACCTCCACGCCGTGCGTGATAGAAGACGTGTCCTCATATTTTCGACTCCCGTGATTGAATTCCGTGAATAGACAATCTTAACACAGTTTGAACAGCCGTGCTGTATGTGATGGTGTTGTGAGACGATATTGGATACCGGAGAAGCACCAGAAACCCTCGTATATGTGGACGGGAAGCTCTGGATTTAAAGAAAGGTTAGTGGTATACTCAGTCCAATCTATCCTAACTTCTGTGAGCAAAGATCTACTACATTTATTTATTTTTCTTTATACCTTTTGCCTAGCCACCATGGTTATACTCATTTATAATTAATTACTTCATAAGGTCCTTCGATAATTAATAATTAAACCAGCCCTTCATTACTCGCCAAAACATTGGCCTTCGAGCCGGGATTAACCCATACAATATAAAAATATTACTTATAAAACATAATTTCATTTATTCACATTTTTCCTACCTACTCATTTCAAAATGTCTGACTCTGAAAGTAAGGCTCCTCCCTCTAAAAAAGAGTTAGAAACCGTACGATCGATAAATAAATGCATAGCAAAAAAGCAGCGCATTTATTCACAATTACAACAAGCATTTGATTTGTCAAGTCAAATTGAGACTCATAAAGAAATGTTTTTATTGCGAGCCGCAGAGATAACAACATTACGTATATCATTTGAAAACATTTGCTTAGAAATATACGATTTACAGTTAATTTTAAATCCTAAGGCAGTTTTCTCAGATAAGGACATGCGTAGTTTTGATGACTTATTCTTTCGCGTTAGGTTGTGCGTAAATCAGTTAGAATCTAAAATGGCGGACGCTCGACAAAGCGCGACGGACACACCCAATGTAGATATTCGACCACGGTTACCAAAGTTAGAATTGTTTTCTTTTGATGGAAATATTGAAAATTTTACAACATTTTACGAAACATTTTGTTCTTTGGTACACAATCAGAGTAATATATCAAGCATAGATAAATTTCATTACTTGTTGTCGTGTACAAAAGGATCTGCGCTCAACATTGTAAAAAGCATACCTATAACTTCAACAAATTATGAAGTAGTATGGCAATCATTGCTTGATAAATATCAAGATAATAGGATGCTCGTAGGTAAATATCTCGATAAAATGCTAAATTTTCCTGCATTAAAAACGGAATCCGCTGCAAGTTTAAATAACTTTATTGAAACTTTTGATCACTCATATCGTGCTATAAAGGCTTTGAATATTGAGCATTTATCTAGCTACGTTTTATGCCACATAGCATTACGGGGATTGGATTCCATTACTAGGAAGACATTCGAACAAGGTCTCGATCAGAAAACGATTCCAACATATGACCAATTAATGTCCCATGTACATAATCAAATTAAAATTTTGGAACATTCCCAAGCGTACTCATCAGCTGTTACTCAGTTTAAAAACGTTGTTCCTAAAACAGTCGTAAAAAACGACAATTATAATAGGAAGGTATATGCCTCTCAAACACAATCAAAATCTAACAACAATAAACCTGTTTGTGGTCATTGTGGCATGGATCATATGATATTTCGTTGTGTGGAATTCCGTGAACTATCACCTATCGAACGAGTCAGCCGTGCTGATCAGTTAAACTTATGTCACAATTGTCTTAAACAAAATCACTTGGCCTCAGAGTGCCGCAGTGACTTTAAATGTTTTACCTGCAATCAACATCACCACGCATTATTGCACGTTGACTCAGGAATCGAACCTGCAACATGTGGCATAGCTGCTTGCAATAATGACGATACTCCGCTAGAAGTAGGTTCACTCACCACTCAGGCGAAACGCTTAGTGTCGTCCCATATTGGGAAATCTAAAAACTATATGGTACTACTGGGTACAGCTATGGTACATGTGGTGGATTCGTTTGGTCATCTGCAGGCATGTCGTGTTATGATTGATTCGGGCGCCCAATCAAATTTTATAACTTTAAACTGTTTAGATAGGCTAGGGTTGTCACGTAAGAAATGCCCATTTAATATTTCTGGTTTAGGTGGCAATAGTGTGCGAAACTTTGGCATGACATCTTGCATTATTAAACCAAGGCATTGTGATAATCCTTCTTTTAATATTGATGCTATAATTTTACAAAAAATTACATGTGATTTACCTACAGTTGAAATTCCTGAAAAGGTTTCTTCCCGCTACAAAAACCTTTTGTTAGCAGATCCTTACTTCTATAAAAAATCTCCTATTGACATTATACTCGCAGGTGATGTTTTCCCTCAAATCTATGATGGTAATAAAATAATTATTAATCATGAATTACCAGCTGCCCTAAGTAGTATTTTTGGTTATGTATTATGTGGAAAAATAGAAGTACCGTGTACTTCAAAAAATATTAACAACATTGCAACGTCTTGCAATCTAGTGTCGTACACTAGTGATTCGAATAGTATCAACTCACAGCTTAAATCATTTTGGGAAATAGAGGAGCCACCGTGTGACATCCCTATTAGCCCACTTGAGGAACTCGCTGATGAGATTTATTCAAAACATCATTGTAGGGACGAAAGCGGTAGGTATGTTTCACCCATCCTGCTGGACCCTAAATGTGCCAGTCTCGGCGAATCTTATAACCACGCCGTGCGTAGGTTACATCACTTAGAGCGACGTTTCGCTCGTTCGCCCGAGTTACAAAAGCCGTATACTGATTTTATGCGTGAATATGAACAGCTCGGTCATATGCAACTATATACAGGTACTGAACCAAGTAAGTATATTATACCACATCATTGTGTGGTAAAGGCGTCTAGTACCACTACTCCCATGCGAGTGGTATTCGACGGGTCAGCAGTCACTTCAAACGGGGTGTCATTAAATGATTCATTGCTTACTGGTAAAAAACTTCATCATGATATTTCAAAAATCATTATTAATTTTCGTCTATATAACATATGTTTCACCGCTGACATCGCGAAATTTTATAGAATGATTTTAATAAATCCTTCAGAACGCTGTTATCAGCACATTCTTTGGCGAGAATCACCGGCGGATGAGATTAAAACATATGAACTTACGACTAATACCTACGGGTTGCGCTCATCTGGTTATATAGCCGTCCGGTCACTCCAACAATTAGCAATTGACGAAGGTCATAAATATCCGCGTGCTGCTAATATTATTATGAATGGTTTTTTTGTAGATGATTTGTTGTGGTCTACTGATGACCTGGAAGACGCCTGTATGTTGCAGGATGAGCTCGTAGCTCTTCTTAAACTAGGCGGTTTCGACCTTCGTAAGTGGACCAGTAACTCGCCTGAGCTACTGTCGCGTATCGGCGCTGACCAAGCAGTCACAATTAACTTTACCGACGACACCGTGTGCTCGTCAGTAAAAGTTCTTGGTTTAAAATATCTTCCTACAGGTGATTGTTTTACCTTCGATTACAACATGGTCGATAATACCTACACGAAACGATCCGTGTTAAAAATACTTGCTAGTATTTTTGATCCAATGGGATTCTTATCTCCGGTTACATTTCTCGCTAAATGCATAATTCAAGATCTTTGGAAACTAAGCCTCGGTTGGGATGATCAGCTGCGTGACAAATGGATGAGCTTCACTAGTTCATTGTCACAACTGTCGCTTTTAAAAATAGATCGGCATTTACTTATAGGTAGGTTTAACGAACTTGTTTTGATTGGATACTGCGACGCGTCGACCCGTGGATACGCGGCCTGTATTTATGCTCGTAGCATAAACTCAAGTAATGAATTAAAAACGCGCCTGCTTATCAGTAAAAGTAAAGTTGCGCCAATCAAGCCTATGTCAATTCCTAGGCTTGAATTAATGTCCGCTGTATTGTTGTCTAAACTTGTTTTATTTTTAAGAAATTCAATACAACAACAATTTCATGTTATTGCCTTAACAGATTCTAGTGTAGCCCTCGCGTGGTTACAAACACCTCCATATAAACTCAAAACCTTTGTTTCGAGTCGTGTCGCTAAAATAGTAGAAGTCATCCCGTCAAATAATTGGTTTCACGTACGCAGCGAGAACAATGCTGCCGATGTTTGTTCACGCGGCGCCATGCCGCTTCGCTTCTTAGACGTTGCTACTGAATGGTTTGAAGGCCCGACGTGGCTACATGATGAGCGACATACATGGCCAATCACGTCCTTTTACATTAAGGACGATTCTCATGTTCCAGAAACTAAAATTAATTGTGATACATTCTGCTTAAATTCGTATAGTGAAATAAACAAGTTAAATAATGATTTAGAGTTGAACTTTAATAAATTTTCATCATTTAATAGATTACAGCGCGTTATGGCTTGGTGTCATAGGTTTATAAATGCTGTTAAGTCTAAAATACGTACAAAAACTAATACACCACTGAAAACATCTGAGCTTTTAATTGCTCAAGATATCAGAATCCTGCAGGATAAATTTAGGTGTACCCCAAGGGTCTATCCTGGGACCGTTATTATTTATTTTATACGTAAACGATATTGTAACTTGCGTAGACAGGGCTGAAGATATTGTTTTGTTTGCAGACGATACTACAATAATAGTAAGTGATAAAAATAAATCTGAAGTTAACATGAAAATTGATAATTTAATCTACAATATTAATGAATGGTTCAAAGCAAATAACTTATTATTAAATATTGACAAAACCAATATTATTAGATTTTTTTTAGGTAATGGACAATGTATTGACCCAGCTAAAGACACTATTATTAAGAACTCTGTAAATATTATTAATGATGTAAAGTTTTTAGGTATAACGATAGATAGTAAGTTAACATGGAATCGTCATATTGATTGTCTTGTAGGGAAACTAAAATCAGCCGCATACGCTATTAAAACTATACGCCAATTAAGTGGACTACAGGCTGCGATGGCGGTGTATCATGCCTATTTCCACAGTCTTATGAAATATGGAATATTGGCTTTTGGAAACGCTTCACAGGCTAACAGAATTTTTGTACTACAGAAACGTGCAATACGTTTCCTTTTACAATTAAACAAATTAGAATCCTGCAGAGATAAATTTAGACAGTTAAATATAATGACATTTACTGGAGAATATGTAATTCAAAATTGTATTTATGCAAAAATACATTCAGATCAATTAGGGTTACAAAGCAGTAATCATGAGTACAATACCAGGAAAAGGAGTGATGTTATTCTACCAAAACATAGACTAGCAAAACTTAATAAAAGTTTTTTATACCTTAGTATTAAATTTTACAACAAATTGCCACTAGCAATAAGAAACCTTACTATTAAAGAATTTAGTTTTACTATAAAAAAATATTTAATGTTTAAATCTTTTTACAATATTGACGAGGCTTTAGCTGATGACTTTTGTATGTAAAACTAGAACATTATTATTATTATGTAACTTGTTGACCTATCCAAATGTACCTAATTGTATTTGATTGGACTAATAAATAAACTGAACTGAACTGAACTGAATACTATAATGAGAGTAATTCAATCAAACCATTTTAACGATGAAATATCATTAATTAGTCAAAATAAAAATGTAGCTTCACTTCGTAAACTATCACCCTTTTTAGACTCGCAAGGATTCCTCAGGGTGGGGGGTAGGCTCGGACAATCCGACCTACCGTATAAGACCAAACACCCATTGTTACTACCTAAATGTCACATTGTTAATTTATTAATTGAATATTTTCACAAAATTTATTTGCATGTTGGGCCACGAACTTTGCAAGGAATTCTATGTAAGCAATATTGGATCGTATCCGCTAGAAGTGTTATCCGAAGTGTCCTTTCTAAGTGCATCGTGTGCTTTAAATGCAACCCTGTATCCATACAACCATACATGGGCTCGCTACCAGCTTCTAGATTGTTGCCTAATAAAATATTTGACCATGTTGGGTGTGATGTAGGCGGTCCCTTTTTTATGAAAGCAAGTACAATACGCAACACCAAAATTATAAAGGGCTATATGTGTCTTTTCGTGTGTTTTTCAACTAAGGCCGTACATATAGAAGTGTTAAGCGATCTAACTGCCGATTGCTTTCTAGCCTCACTCGATAGGTTTGTAGCACGGCGCGGCCTATGCTCGTGCTTGTATTCTGATAACGGAACGAATTTTATCGCTGCCGCGAAACATTTAAAGGATGTTTGTAAGTTTTTTAACGAAAATAATGATTCCATTTTATCAGGTTGCGCTTCTCGCTACATTGAATGGAAAAATATTCCCCCTACTGCTGCCTCAATGGGTGGCTTATGGGAGGCTGGTATTAAGTCTACCAAACGTCATCTACTTAGGACAATCGGCGAAATGACTCTTACTTATGAGGAACTTTCCACCATATTCTGCAAGATAGAAGCGGTGCTCAATAGTCGACCATTATGCCCGTTATCTAATAATGCTAATGAGTTTGATACCTTAACTGCAGGTCATTTTTTGATCGGAAAAAGTCTGATTGCGATTCCTGAATATAATTTTGATGATTTAGGTATGAACCGACTGTCACGTTGGCAGTCTATACAGAAAATCTCCCAAACCTTTTGGAAGAAGTGGTCAAATGACTATCTACATACATTACAACAAAGATCGAAGTGGTTTGCATCGCCACCCAACCTAAATGTAGGTGATTTAGTTCTTATTAAATCTGAATTAACTCGGCCACTTTATTGGCCCCGTGGTAGGGTTGAGTCTGTTCATGAGGGTCCCGATAAAATTATTCGTGTTGTTACTCTGCGGACGCAAAAGGGCATAATTAAAAGACCCGTAAATAAACTTTGCCCATTACCATACTTAAATTAAATTCTTGTTCGTATCCTATTATATTTTATTTTATATATTATTATTATTTATCTTTATTAGTTATATTTTAGTTAAATAAATACTCCGTCATCGCACAACAACATTTGTGCCACTTTCTAATTATAATGTATTGATATATTTTCTTATGTCCCTTAATTGAAATTATCATGATAATTTCGGTGGGGGGTATGTTCGATCTTTGCTTACAAATAAATAGGGTGGATTGAGATTTTGTTTACCAATGACAGTTTTTTATAATCTACCTTCTTGGAAGCATCGACCGAGTGTGGTGGGGTATTCTTTACGCCCGCTGTGATGACCTCTCTCTCACCTCCACGCCGTGCGTGATAGAAGACGTGTCCTCATATTTTCGACTCCCGTGATTGAATTCCGTGAATAGACAATCTTAACACAGTTTGAACAGCCGTGCTGTATGTGATGGTGTTGTGAGACGATATTGGATACCGGAGAAGCACCAGAAACCCTCGTATATGTGGACGGGAAGCTCTGGATTTAAAGAAAGGTTAGTGGTATACTCAGTCCAATCTATCCTAACTTCTGTGAGCAAAGATCTACTACATTTATTTATTTTTCTTTATACCTTTTGCCTAGCCACCATGGTTATACTCATTTATAATTAATTACTTCATAAGGTCCTTCGATAATTAATAATTAAACCAGCCCTTCATTACTCGCCAAAACAATTGATAATATACGTTTGTAAATCTGATTGTTTACACGATTGGGGTGAGTGTACGTAAACGTTAAAAAAATAAAAATCGCGACTCATTTTTTTTGACTCATTTTCAAAAATATGAACAAAAAAATCGGCATTTCCAAAGGTGTTAGAGCGTCAGATTTAGATGTATATGGTTCATCTTAATGTTCTGATTCTACTATATCTTAATCTGACGATTATCTAAAGTGATTCGCCTAATCTGACAAAAGTAAATTTTGTTCCTTTATAATTCACGTTCGAACATAGATAGATTTTTTATATTTGGTGGAGGTACTTGTCTGGGTACTAGCTATCTCCAGTATCTTAATCTGACGCGCTCGAGTAAATCCCGAAATCCCCTCTTCGGCTCCCCTACTACTAGTGTGTGGTCTTTAGTGACGTGAATTAACTTGTTCGTGACTGTTATTGTGCCTCGTTTGTTTGTTTGCGCTCTTCAATCGAGTCGTGTGGGTGGTTAAACGCTGTTCGATTTGTTTACTACGATTTGATTCGATTGTCATTTTTCAGAGTTTCTTTGTTTTTAGTGCTAGCAACTAGCTAGGACTCTGGATTCAGTGTCAGTTTCTCTTAAGAACTCAATCGTAAGAAAGAGGCAATTTGCGTGATAAATGTCTAATACAAATTGACGATAACTTTCTCACAACACTTTAATAAAGGAATTATGAGATCTTATAATGCCTGTCAGGGATTTGGAGTAATTATCACGGTTACGCGGTCGCAGTAAGTTATCACAAAGTTAGTAAAAAACAACCTTCATCTTAGACTAACTAATAGTAAGCAATTCTATTTATGAATTTATAGTTTTAATTGTCAATTAAGTAAAACACTAGGAAGTGAGCAGTAATATCAATAAGATAAATGGTTAATCACATGTCACGTATGTTAACTATTTCGTTCTTTTTTAGAATACAAGACCTTTGTGTCTATAGACCAGTGCAGTTAGCTTCAAAAATGGTCAAATAAGGAAAAAAATAGTAGTAGAATGAAACCCATTAGAAAAGGAGGGGAATATGATAAAAATGAAAGGAAAAATAAATTACGGTCGATCTGAGTTCGGGAAGTGGGAGGGGGTGGGCTTTTAAGGGGAGAAAATGGTTTATCTCGATTTGCGGTGAAACTACAAGTCCTATGAAAAAAAGTTATATGGCAAAGTTGTAGGTATTATAAAGATCTACAACTTTTAATTCACAAGTTTTTTACATAACCTCAAAACTTATGTGAAAAATTCAAATAACCAAGTTTTTGGTTTTTTTTATTTATCTTTTTCAAAAATTGTTATTTTTCTACGAAATTTGGTGAAAACTTGCCTATTTATATCCCAAATACACTGTGATTTATTTGATTGAAAATATTATTGTTTTCACCTTATTTTGACTTAATTTTCAAAAATATAGACTAATTTTCAATCGAAAATTCACGTGTCAAAATATTAGCTTTTTTATAAAAATCGGTGTGTTTTATGTTCATTGAAATCTCTATTTTCTGATAATTAAAAAAAATATATACCTTACAATAGTAAATATTCTCAGAAAATGCACAAAACCGAAACAAAAATTTGTATCATTAGGCACAATTGCATCATAAATATATGATTTTGTCTTTTCAGACTATATAATAATTATTATTATATAATAATCTGTTTGTATAATGTGCAATAAGTCGGATTATAAGCAATTATATGAAATAAAAATTGCAAAAATCACATTTTTATGATGCAATTGTACATAATGATACAAATTTTGTTTCGGTGTTTTGCATTTTCTGAGATAATTTATTATGGTAATGTATATGTTTTTCTTAACCATCAGAAAATAGAGATTTCAATGAACAAACAGCATACCGATTTTTATAAAAAAGCTAATATTTTGACACGTGAATTTTCGATTGAAAATTGGTCTATTTTTTTAGTAATTAAGTCAAAATAAGGTGAAAAAATTAATATTTTTAATCAAATAAATTATAGTGGATTTGGGACATAAAAAGGTAAGTTTTCACAAAATTTCGTAGAAAATAAAATGTTTTTGAAAAAGATAGAAATAAAAAACCAAAAACTTAGTTATTTGAATTTTTCACATATATTTTGACGTTATGTATAAAAGTTATGAATTAAAAGTTGTAGATCGTTTTATTACCTACAACTTTGCCATATAACTTTTTTTCATAGGACTTGTAGTTTCACCGCAAATCGAGATACACCATTTTCTCCCCTTAAAAGCCCACCCCCTCCCACTTCCCGAACTCAGATCGACCGTAATTTATTTTTCCTTTCATTTTTATCATATTCCCCTCCTTTTCTAATGGGTTTCATTCTACTACTATTTTTTTCCTTGTAAAATATTAAAAACCCTGGTCTACTAAGCATCTTAAAACGTTTAAATAAACAATCGTTCAAATAAAAACGAATATCAAGTAAGAATAAATAAAATACTTGAGTAATGAGAGAACCGATCACATAACCCCAATCTGTGAACAGAACAAAGGAAATAACAGAGTCATTATTGTAATGTTATTGACACTAACATATCATTGCGGCTCGGCGGAATGAATAGGAAATGGCTACCCTGTATAGGTTTCAACGGTATTCAATGCATTAGTTATCTTTGCATGGAATATGCATAATATAGTTAACTAGATTACCAGCCCGCCTTTGCCCGCATTATAGTCGATTTTCTAACAAGAACAAAAACAAGTTTTTTTTTTGAGGTAATAGGTGGCCTGTTAACGTTCTTCCCGGCACTTAAACTATCTTCATTTAATTTAATCCTGTTTAAAAGGTTTGGTTTCAAAGCGACAGACGACTGATAAACAGTTACTTTTTCATTTACAATAATTGTGATAATATTGAAGAGTAATGGTTGGATTACTGAAATTTTTAAAATAATTAAAATATCAAACGTTACCTGACCCAAAAAATAACGAGTACCTTAGCAGTTTAAAAGCACAACGAAAACCAATCAAAACCTTTTCAACTTTATCAATAAACGAACGAATTAATTCCATCAGGGCCGATGAAAGCTTCGGCTATAAATTTTTGCTCGAATCATAATCATTCCTATTTATGTTCCCACTGATGGGACACAGGCAATTCTTTCTTGACGAGAGAGATTAAGCCTTAATTTACATCTGCGGCCAAGTGCGGGTAAGTGAATGACACACATGTCTTTAAAAATTTGCAAATATTTCAGAACATGCCGTGCCGGTTTCCTTACGATGTTTGCCTCCACCGATAGAAAAATCAGAGGTGCGAGGCGGGGTTCGACTAGGACCTTCAGATTGAAAGTCAAGTGCGTTCCCACCATACCGCACTTAGCCAGCACGGCTCATAATAATAATTACTGGATATCTAGCCAAGAACATCGCATCAGAGACATAAACTTCCATAACTTATGTAGTCTCAGCAAACTAAGCAACTTAAACTGTAACTTGCATGTTAATTTAACTACTTGGCAACATACCAGGTCATAACTGATTATGTTGACATTTTTGGAACAGACCTAGTGTATCACAAGTGTATGGAGTCAATTGACTCTGGTCTCAGATTTAGATAAGAGTTTCGTTCAAAGATAAACGTTATATCATAGTTCACTGTGTGAGTGAATTATCCAGCAATATTTATTATTTACTAGCTTTCCGCCCGTGGCATTTCAATTTTACTTTTTCAACCTAATAAAGACCTTATTCAGTAATAGAATAGAATAGAATAGAATAGAAAATTAAGTTCCGCAAATAATTATTTCAAGAGCAAAAATAAGGCGTATGACATGTTTTCATGATATATTATAAATGTTACTTTGTAAAGCTTTTATAGAACCTTCAAGTTATATAATTAAGAAAATCATACTTATTTATATAAGAGCAATAGAGCTTTACAAGATAATATAATCCATTCTCAATAAAACACGAGATAAGAAGCTTATTTTAATGATCCATGAATAAGAGGATTATGAAGAATTTTTATGAACATTTTCATAATAGATACTTTTATTGATGAAACTTAATACTTTAAGGTTTTGAATATACGATGCTGCGTGGGGTGGTATTGTAGGATTGAACAGGTCAGATTTAAAATAAAAAGCGTAGCAAATAAATATTATTTTGGTAATTTATCATTATTTCATCTTCAACACAATAAGATAATGCAGAAATGGAATGTGTATTTTGTAAAGAACATTTCGAATATGTATATGCAATCTCACCTGTCTCAGATTAACGAAAATTGTATTAAAGGCTTTTCTTTTTGAAGAGGTTGCTAAGCTGCTCCGTAGCAGCCAACGCCATTACGTAATGGAATTTCTTATTTTTATAATTTATTGTATTTTTGTAACTTGGGGGTATGTAGTAAAGTTACTACTTTAGGTACATAGTAAGTAAAACTTTTACTGCTAGCTAGGTGATAAAAACAAAATCTTCGCTATGACGGGTCGACAGACGGGTTTGAAAGACATGATACAAAAAAAAAATTCGGATAAGTATTTTGAAATTCGCATCATAATAAAATCATTGGGTTCAAGTCAATGTTTTTCTTTAAAGTTCATAGACTCATAGTTTTGAAGATGTGGTTGGATAAGATTTCATTATCCAACCACATCTTCAAAACTATGAGTCTTGACAATGATAACAGGGAATGCTATTCCCTCGGGAAAATCAATAAAACAGAAACAAATAACTTGTAACTAGCTAATATGCAACAAGATTTTACCACAGAAATATAAATCCATGCCCAATTTCACAGGAAAGCTTTTAAAAATTTAAATGCAAGCAAATAGGCGCACTATAACTAACATGGAAATATAATTAAAAGCATAATTCGTCTATAAATGCAACGATAAAAATCATAGAAGATTGTCTATTATTTACTTACTGTCAGACTTTTAAGAACAGACTTACAAGCCTTAAGGCTGATACTCTGTATCGGACTATAATAAGAATATATTTTATTTTATTATGATGCGTGCGATTGTTATCAGCATAAAACGTATGGCAAATCTGGCATTTTTATGAAATGAATGCGTTCTATAAACCTTAAAAAGCAATTTAGCAAAGAACATAAAAACAGAACAAATAAAACTAATATAATAACGACTGGACAAACAGAACCGTCAAATGCTTAAACATTTCCACAAATAAAAGTTATTTGCATACGCAGATACTAAACAGCATTTCGTTCCTTTTTTATGAGCTTTTAAGCCCGTGTATAATTGAAGATTTGTTAATGCGGTGCTTTTGTTTTCAGGAACCTGCTCTTTGCCCCGTGAAGAGAAGCCATATTAAATAAATATGGAACAGTCATTATTGTTATCATCTGCATAATTCGACGTTTTGCTTTGCATAACGAGTCATGAATAACAATAGACATTCGCACATCAATGTCCCTTGCCTCACGCTACACTGAACTCGATTTACTCGACCTTATCTAAATCTACCCTTATCAAAACTCCTTACGAAAAAGCTTACGGTCTATAACAAAAGCGCATTTCGCAAGCGATGATTTATCTAATTACCTATTTAGATTATGTGTGGTTCCAAGCTATCATACGTGGTTGGACCGTAGTGATGTCCGCACATAATCCGATCTCTTGAGCACTTGAGAGACAAAGGTTTCCAGCCCTGCGGCGGGAATCCGCTCCCGGCGCGGCTACACAACTGACTGAGCGAAGGATGCGCGCGCTGCCTCAGGTACCCTCTTATTAATTATCCTACCGATACCCCAAACAAAGGACTCAGGTCAACAAAACCAGTCAACTGATATTTTCGGGTCTGAAAAGCGATCGTTCGAAAGCGAGACTCATCAAACACTCCAAGCTGCGTTCATGCCTCGACACTGGCATATGACGCGGCAAAAGAAGAAAAACGCGCAATATGCGGCTGAGGGAGACGGGGCTATGCATATTAACTGCGAGTTGGAGAGGGACAGGAACAAACATTTTGTAAGCTGATAACCAGAGGCAGCGAACAGACCGAGGGGAACCATATTCTCGCGAGTCTGCATGAATGTAATGAATTAAATTTGAATGTACACAGTTTGTGCTTCAGTGTGAATCAGTCCTAAGCTTCATTTGAGAGTTGAGTTATTTTGTGTGTAAATGCAAAAAATAATGCAGTGGATTCTTTTGAAACCTATAAGATTCCTATTCTATATGGGTCTTTTAAACCTAATCTATTTACATGCAATAACATAACCTAACCAAAGCTTTGATTCATTTTTAATTGATTTATTTACCTACTGTGGGAAATAGTAAAATGAATAGGCTTTGGTCAATTAAATATAAGATCTCAAAAGTTACGAATAAATCCTTATCGACCAAGGGTATTCTAAGTTAACAAGAAAAAGATCACATGCTTCAAATAAAACAAAGCAATCGCTCCAAGCAACACAAGAAACGTGGACCACACAATGAGCACACGCGCTAAAATGCCAACAAAAAGTTTATGAACAATTTTTACCTATAAACATCCATGGAAATGCAATCCATCATTGGGTCCTCATGTATCCATTGGTGCACTCACACAAACACAGCTCACACACACAAATCCACCGCACCTCCTCACGCGAAGGGAAAATCTTCACACACGACACAGATAAACATGTCAACTGCTCGACATTGTTACCCTAAAATTCTTCGTTTTTCACCACACAATCACTAATTCACATAAATCATAACACAAGCTTGATATCTGAACACAGAAACACTTGATTATTTCACAATACCACTCGCGTCCAATTCACGAAGACGAGGTTTTCGACAAAAATACGCGTAAGTAACGTAGTGTCGATTCGGTTACTGCTCTCCCCGCCCTGTTCCAGAGGCGAATGGCAAGTGCGGGCGCCATATTGGATCTCACTTGACGGGTGCTGACACTGACATCTTGCGGACAACTCTGCAACTAGCACGTAACGTTGGTATCTGCCTTGCTTACGTTCAACTTTATTATTGTCGTTTTTATTAAATACTGCAGATTTTTATACAACTATTGCAATATTTAGCAATCATTGGTAATATTTATTGTTTTTAAAGCATGGATACTAATAAATGTTCTCTCTATTACTGTAAATGAGACTATAAAAATGTGGAACGCTATGAAATGGTCATGTATCCTCTAACATAGTTACGCGTTGCGTCACCAGATCGCGCTTTGCCAGATGTTCACAAAAGCTATAATCCTTTGTATTCGAGTCCGTAGTTTTTATCAAAACATTAAGCGATTATTTTCGTCTGAAATGCTTTAGCCTTTTTATTCAAAAGCTCTAAATTATTAAATGATCCACATCGTTCAGTTTACTAAAAATTACTTACTAAATAAGGTTTATTGAAAATGAATGTGTTTATTTATATAATGTTGTAATGGAAATTGTTTATTGTAATTAAATGGAGCTGTTTTGTTATCTAAGCATGTGTTACGGGGGCTAGATTTCTGATATACTGAGTAGAATAAATAAATATAGCTGGACAATTTACACATCTAGCCCCGTGGTAAGCTCGAAGCTTGTGTTACGGGTGCTAGATTTCTGATATAGGTACTTACTTAATTTAATATACCTACATACATAGATAGATATTTTTATTATACATATATAACACCCAGACACCCGGAACAAATATTTGCAGATCATACAAATTGTTGTTCCGAGGCGGGAATCGAATCCACAATCTCATGCGTTGCAGGCGGACCTTGTATCGCATTACATTATTTCATCATGTTTGTATTGATATACCTATTACAAGGGGTATCGTAAATAATGCTTACATTACATAGCAACGTGCAAAAAATGAATTATAACGTACGCAAAGTACATGCAAAAGCTGTTTAAAAAAGAACATAAAAAACGCTGCTTATTATCGTTAGGTTATGCTTCAACTGAATCCAGCTTCGGATTTAGTAGCTTAAGGTATAAATAACAGTAGCAACTGGACCTAACCCTAACATATCTTTATTACATTATGTCACCATTATTCATCATGTATTACAAGTATTACGAAGAGTATCGTAAATAATGTTTGTCTGTTGTATAATACGACCTCGATGCTCACCGCGTAACGTTTTATGGCCACGCCGTGATAAAACCATTTTTGAATCCCTGGAAAACGATGATTATAAAAGGGTAATTTTCAGATGGTTTAAGATTTTCCTGTTTTTTATTAGAAATTCTTGTCTTTTGTGAAATGTTTTTACAATTCAAACAGTATCATCGAGCCCCGTGGTAAGTTCGAAGAAGAAGTTGTGTTACGGGTGCTAGATTTCTGGTATAGGTACTTACCTACTTCATATGATATACTACATACACAGATAGATATTTTTTACTAAACATATAACACCCAGACATTCGTAACAAATATTTGCAGATCGTAAAAATGTTTGTCCCGAGGCGGGAATCGAACCCGCAACCTCTTGCGTCGCAGGCGCAGGCAGACATTTCACCGGCTGCTCCACAGATGTCGTCATGTGTAGTAAGGTAAATAACTCGTACACAAAACGACATACATTTCCTGGTTAAAACAAAACAATCGGTTTGGAGATAGCCATTGAAGAGACGGGGTGTAACAATTCATAGGCGGGAACCACACGGTGAATTTCTTTATGCCTCAAAAACCTCCAGTATAACCAGTTATAGTCACGCTGCACTGATTGACAACTACTCAACAATTTAATGTAAGAACTGGCGCATATCAGACGACGCGTAGCAAATATTTTCCACCGTCATCTATTCTACATACACCGCTGTATATTAATATTATGAAGCTAAAAAGTTTGTTTGAACGCGCTAATCTCAGGAACCGCCGCAGCGCTGCCGATGCCTATCCGCTGACATAGACCTACATACATAAAAAAAAACGAATAACCGGGAAATTAGTTTCAGTATCATTAATTGAGCCTATAAACACAATTTCTCTAAAAACAAACTAATTTACTCCATGACCGACATCTACAGATTTATTATTTATTAGTATTGGTTTATTATTTCACATGAACTGGCGATTCGTCTCAGTCTACATACCCTGAGTAACACGGTGCTACAGGCTGCGTTTACCGATGGATGTGGTTTCTAATCCGCTGTTGCAATCGATAATTATCGGAATTAGTTCTTTACGCGCCGGTAATCACGGATGGCGTTTTCGACTACGAACAAGCTTTGTACTATTCAAGATCTAGGGTAGGTAGGTCCTTACTCAAGGGCTTGCTGGATTTCTTTTTCAGTAAGTATGGCGTATTTAGACGACCTCTGTGGCGCAGCGGGCGAAGGTCCGCCTGCGACGCAAGAGGTTGCGGGTTCGATTCCCGCCTCTGAACAACAATTTGTATGATCTGCAAATATTTGTTCCGGGTGTCTGGGTGTTATATATGTATAATAAAAAAATATCTATCTATGTATGTATATTATATTAAGTATATCAGAAGTCTAGCACCCGTAACACAAGCTTCGAGCTTACCACGGGGCTAAATGTCGCTGCAATGTGTAAAATTGTCCAGTAATATTTATTTATTTATTTGTGCGACGATACAGACATTATGTGTGTTGTCCATGTTGAATCCAAAGATAATTCCGACATCACAGCCATTTCTATGTAGTACAAGTCCGCTCCGTCCCCTGCCGTTGTTTTGTGTCTTCAATTCTGTGAAACTATTCAAAGCCATCTCTGTGTCGAATCTAACTGAGCTCTGACGAATTTTGCCATTACGTTCTTTAGTTAACAGTAAATTGCATTAGTATTTTACTTGCTCTACATTTGCAGTTGCACGTAATAGGGCGAAAAAGTAACAAGTTTTAAATGTAACTCAGTAATATTACAAACATACATACTTACATAATACCGGACCGGATGTCGAAGGAAACCAGCATGTTTTGAATGAATGAATGAATGAACACTTTATTTGAACTTAACTAAATAAAAACAGAGTTATAGAAAAAACTTAATACTAACTTAAACTTAGAAGTTCAAACGGCGGCCTTATGGCTGAAAGCGATCTCTTCCAGGCAAACGAAACTTAACTAACTTTAAAGATAACTTCAAAGAGTTTAATAGACATGTTATATTACCAACCCATACTTGGTAAGCGCAGTGATTAGAGGCCTTATTCTATCGTCAAGAAAGAAGTCCCTGTGTCACAGCTATGGGAACGTAAATAAGGGTGGCCATGCTTTACTAGACATTACATACTTAAATATAAATATTGATCTAAAAACCTAAAATTATTTTACAAGATTACCTTGTCCACTAGATCATTCTTTGATATCACCACGAGTTAAAACTGAAATTCTTATAATAAAGATTAACTCTGTGAATTGACGCAAAAGTTGATATACCTACCTAAGTAATAATGAAGATTTTAAACTTTTTGCTGAAAATATTTTCATGTCAAACAGTTTCCTGAAATAAATTTATATAAATATCTGTATTAAGATAATGTCCGGTATAGCATAAGCACTTCTCTATTATGTTATTACTTTGCGTGAATTCACAGAGTTAATCTTTAAAGTAAGATTTTTTGTTTAAACTAGCGGTGTTATTAAAGAATGATCTCGTGAACAAATCGCGCTAACCCGCTGTAGGTAGGAGGTACCTACAGCACACATGTTACAGTTCATAAAATTCATCGCTCTGCCGTAAAACGGGAAACGGTAAGTAGTAAGGCATGCGTCTTTATCGAGCGCGTTGAGAACAGGAGCCGGATTGAAACGTGATATACGTGAGCTATGAGTATAATATACCTACACACAAACCCACTTAGCATTATTAATCCTTAGATATAAGCCGTTTTTCCAAGTTTTTCCATCGTTATATGATAGATACTTGATAAGTATAATAAATAAATAATTATATTATATAGGTAGGTACTTTAAACTATCATGGTTTATAACAATATTAGAACACGAAACGGGAAAGAATATTTGAATCATGTTTTGTTACCAGTTTCGTGTTCTTGTATTATTATATTATAATCACGGATCTTTGCATTTTATTATTAGTTGTTTTGGTGGTCTTTAGTTGTTTAATAATGAATGCCGTAGAGTTGAAAAGTTTTGCTCCTATTATGCTCTGAAAACGTTTTAACTTAACAAAACGCTCGTAGATGGTGTAAATGTAGATCGTCGATAGTCGATAATAAATAGAGCTTCAGCAATGAAACTAAACTGAACACTCTTTTTCGCAGGGGGTAACAAAAAGCTGTAACAAAAGACACTTAGGTAATACTGTTATATTTGTACAAAAACAAACGATTTGCGCTGAGTGCATTTAGATTGGAAAGCCGCAGGCGTAATCGTACACATCTGTAGAATACAAGATAGAAGCGATAAATTAGGTAGGTACCTAATAAAAAAAATACAATAAATAAATTTAAAGGACTCTCTATCATAGCCTATTACACCCACTGGTGAATATTCCCTATTCCTTCCTGACAACTTCTTACTTCTTACCTATATAATGGATGGCGAAGTAGGATTATTAAGATAATTTTAACGAGTCTTTACAGTACCTAGATAAAAATCTCAAGATTCAACAACCCATCCGATTTATGATCACGCGCATGTTTCTTATGATTGATTTAGAATTATCCTAAAGACCTTTGCAAATCTGGATTGGATTTCAGTTTCTTATCTAGAGTAATATTATACTGTAGATAAGAAAGAAGCAGGAAATTATAAATAACTTGAGTCAAATTTACAATAAAGCATCCTACTTAATGTATTTATTTTATTATCTTTGCATCAGAACCAGAAATTTTGTTTTCTTATAACTTGAACCACAGCACACTCATTCGTCATACTATCGGCACAATTTGCATACTTGTATGCACAATATGCGTAGGTACTGCAACATACTTCAATGTATCATACCGGCAATGATGTAACGGTGTTACTACGAAACTCATAATAGTCCAGGCTAACTGGTCTTTTGTGTAAAAACTGGGTAGGCAGGCAAAGAAGGAACTATCACAAACTGAATAATGCTACTGTCTTTTTTTTCACACATTTTCAGATAAATAGTCTAAGTTTAGACAATATATTGCAGCAAGTAGCGAGAAAAGACAATATATTCCAGCAATTAGGGAGCTAATTTTAAGTTTTGGAACCATTCTTAAATTATCATTTATGAAAGTTAAAAAGTTATAAGAATCTAACATTTTAACGTGTTTTTAGCATTCTTGAATGGAAAATTGACAACATTATTGTTATACCTACACAGAAAACACTCATCATAAGTGTATGGGTGGTTTCCGAGAGATTTTTACAACAGAACCCTAAGGATAAAGTTTGCCGGCCCTAGGATTCAAGGGACTACCGATGACATGTGCATTCGTTGAGATCATTGTTGATTGTTTCTGTACTTGTGATCCGTTGGTGTCATCTATTGTAGTAGATTTGAGTTACAATTAAACAATAGGCTTTATTATTGTAATGAGATGTTTGAGTATAATCAGTACTATAAACTAAAGTCCAGACTCTGACTAGGTATTAGCTTTGATTGAGCTAGCGTTTTTAGCTTTTTAATTACGAGTATATGCAGTATATTTTATACATATGTATGTTTATAATGTATTTGGACAGTTATTCTTATTCTTATTCTTATATATTCACATACAGCACTAAGTAAAACATAAGGACGAATACGTTAATAACACGGAGCCCGCAAACACCATGGCTTGTTTGCGTCTCCGCATCATACTGTTTAGCAGATCTTGGTGCAGCAAGTGTAAATAGTGATGCATGGGCAGCCGCAGCCACCGCAGCAGCCTCCGCAGCAACCTCCGCAAGGTCCGCAACACATCTTGATAGTTTGAAGTTAAGGAGTACTTTTAATTCCTAAAAAAATTAGTCGGTAAGACCGAAAGGAAAGTAAAGCATTATTACTAATAAACTTCAGTAAAATTAATGACTGTTTTGCGTGTGGACTTTTGATTTGTGTGGCTGACATTGAATTCTTGTTGAACGGCTCAATTAGATTGTACACGACTTTTTAAATGAGACTAACTTAGAGTTTAGATAATAATACATAAGAAAATGAGATTAATGACAGCCCGATAATGGGTTACCTAACTAATTTTGAATTCACAAGGTGTTAGTCAGGATTAGATTAACTAGATAATAGATATGCTAACACAAAACAAGCAAGTTTTTCAGATTCTAAAAAAAAGGTCAAGCTTCCGAAGCTACACTTCTTCAAAATCTCAGTCGCAAAAGTTTTTGTTTTATTCTTCCGAATTCTCGTGTATTACCCATATGAGTGTATCTGTTTTTTTCGTAATTTAGCACTTAATAAAACGTGCTTATACATCGTGAACTAAATTTAAAGAGAAAAGATTGCTTTCATGTTCAACCGATCACTCCTCATCACCTTCTTTACATTGGACAGCTCGCATCCATCAATATTACATCCATCATATTACGATATTGTTACGCAGTCGCTGAAAACTATAATATAGAACACTATGTTGCAATTTAATCAGATTATAATAAAATACGAATTGAAAGAGAATTTACGTGTTAATTAAATTACCAATTAATTGATTGTTCTGATTATTACTTTCTGATCACAAAAGTACATTCAGGAAACATTATGTTAGCATTTTAAATTTAAAACATTGAATTTCTTTGTAATCACAGAAAATATCTTCACAGTTTTTTATCTTTTACATGCTTTTACAATGAAAATGTTTCTTAAGTATATTTACAAACCGTGGTCTTCTGGTCTATAAATGCGTTTAAAAGTTAAAATACAATATATCAGCCATCTTTACCAAGGCTAGACATTAACACACTAGACTAGGCGTTTGTTTTTACCACAAACACTTGTTTTATGACCTAACCGTACTATTTCTATACTCTGAGAAGTATTATTCAGCCTTTGTCTGAGATGACAAGACTTATAGATCTTTAGTCACAAGATTAGGTATTTGACCTGATTGCTAATTGGTTGTTAATGTGGGCTTTCTGCGTGTGCAATAATAATGTTTTTTGAGAGAAAATATAATTAGGTGATCCGAAGACGGATACATCAAAGTTTGATAAATGTTATTTATCTTTTCTAATACTATAAACGCAAAAGTTTTGATTTGATTTGATTTAAATAAGTTTTTGAGGATTCAGTAGTTATTTGAAATCTAGATGTTTTAACTTTCGCGATATTATTAATATAATGTTATTTTTATTTTTTGTTAATAATTGAATTCGGTATGATTTATTTAGTTAATTTACATATGTAGGTATCATGTTTTCCTTTCCTAAAGTAGCGTTAGTTTATAAAGGAAAACAAGATACACTTTTACGGTAAGAATCTATTAACTAGGTAGGTAGGTATTCAAACTATTTACGTAAATACTTAGCACTTCACTTGACACTCACTCCGCCGCATTTCTTCGGCGTCCTATACCGTTGGAAAACCGTTGCTTTTCCCTAATGGGATCTGTATTGCGTGATTCTACTGAACTCCTTATTGCATCCGTGTTTCTGAATGTTGTATTTGGAATGAACCTAAAAATGATCTTAGAATTCTCGAATGATCATAAAGGATATTCGTAAATCAAATTTTATGGTAGGTACTTATTCTAATTAGCATTTGACACACCAACCGCCTCAATTTCCTATCCTATCCCGTTAAAAAACCCGTTGCTTTTCTCTGTTCGGAGTGATAGCGTTTTTCTACTGAACACTCTTTCCAATTTGGATTTAGATTTATTTCCAACATTCTAATTACAAATTGTAATTCTGATTTTAACTTTTCTAATTCTAATTTAAATTTTAACTGAACTTTGACATTTTTTTTTCTTATCTATATATATAAAAGAAAGTCGTGTTAGTGCCTGAACTTATAACTCGAGAACGGCTAAACGGATTTGCCTGAAAGTTGGCAGGGGGGTAGTTTAGAGCCAGGAGAAGGACATAGGGTACTTTTTACTCTAATATAATGCGGGCGAAGCCGCGGGCGGAAAGCTAGTTATTAATATTTAGGAAAATATTTTCTGATTCCTACTACCTACTACTTTTAAAAATACAGATCTCTACAAGGTTCAGGCTTTAAATTAATTTCTCTCACTCATCTTTTCTTAATCTTTGCCATCAAGTTCTTGCCATTTTAACGAAGAACCCGCTTTCCCCGAATATTTAATATTAAGCATTTACATTATACGCCTTATGGATTGCGTTGAATCCCTAAAGATTTATATAATATATTTCCTTATAATCCAAGAGATAGATTCCCTACTTGGACCCTCGTTTAACACATACCTACATTTAAAAACTTACAAGTCTGCTAATATAAAAAACTAAAGCATATAAACATAAAGATTCGCGTGTCATGCAAAGAAAATAACAAACCTGGAACCGGCGTAGCTGCATTCCTAGCGAGGAACTTCACTTCTTCATATTCAGTTCGAAAGTAGACGCGCTGTCGCTCGGTCGTTGCGCTCAAACGCAACTCGCTTCCGAATCCGGAATTCTCAATTCAAACTTTAATTAATTGCAAACATTTTCGAAATTGTAGTGGCCAGTGTTTGTGTTTGATTGGATTGTAAACTTTTTGGATTCTTTTTTATTTTTGTGTGGTGAGTAGAACCTTTTTTATTGCACTTAATATGTAATGATTTTATGTAATATCATTCCAAATTACTTCAGTAGATACTACTCATTATAATGTTAGTTATGTACATAAATAGTTAATTTTTTGCAATATTTCTAAGTTATATATTTAACCTACATATAAATTTACCGCTTTGCAAAAGAAGATACCGAAGATATCATTGTTGAAGTTTTGTTTAAAAAATTAGTTTAAATTAGTTTAAACTTAGATAAGGTAATAAATGTGGGATAAGTCTAAAATACTGATGTAAGTATACAAATGCAAATTTATCAAGGATATTCTAAATAATCTATGTTCACGGCGAGATGCAAATTTGATGTTCTAAGTCTAGAGATATCTTGCAGCTATGAATAAATGAAATTCTAATTTATTGAGAAATGCAAGTGAATCTCTGGGCAAAAGATAATTACAAAAGCTATTACACTGATCATTAGCGGAACCTCACTTGTGTATATTTAACATAAATGTTTGCATATTTGTAATACATCATGCACTTTTACATAAGTACATTTCGTTTCATGCATAATTGATTGTTGCTAGTATCAATTATTTCTTTAAATTCATTAGTTTTTTTTAAGAAGACGAATGGTTCGCACATTAATGAAAGTGAATATTAGTCTAAAATGGAATTAGACCCAGGTGAGATGAACCTATGTGATTTTATCGAAATTTTGTGTACTAGTAGTAGTTTTTTGTAGGTAGCTAGTGAGTACCATTTTAAGTTCTTCTGTATACATCTCGTACTTATGTACTACTTGTTACACCTTATATGGGATGAGTATCATCAAAGTTTATAAGTATATCCCGCCTAAACCCATCCCATAAAATTACGATAAATTAGCCATGTGGCGTATAAAGACTGTATAAGCGGCCATTGTTCTTCAGCCCAAAGAATCCATTGTGTTTGTGAACTGAAGTTACCCCTTCAATTTATTTTTATCGGATTCCTTGAACTCTTATTTCAGCTAAAAGCATGATGTCACTTTAACTCGCCAACATTTAATCGACTTTGTTTAGTAAAAGTGATTAAGCTACCTTCCACACTTTATTTGTTAGGAGAACAAGGTGTGAAATCTTAGTAAGTATATATTTAATATTAAATAACATTTACTACTCAGATAACTTAGTTTTCGAAAAATAAAGTTACGTTGTACACAATTGCGTAATTTATAACACGTTTAGGATACTCGCTTTTTAACTTGATAGTTTAAGTTGTTGGACCTAAACAACAAAAATAGACGAGCATAACTATCGATGATCGAGCGTCACGCTCCTATCGATGTGAAGACTTCTCTTGCGAAGATGAAACGTAGAGACAACACGCGCGATTCCCGTTACAAGAAAATGAATAGTTAAATCAGTTGCGGATACAAAGAACAACTCTACATTATCTATGTCACTTGAAGAAACAATCTACAGAGCCGTAACAAATGTAGGTTGTCGTGAAATCCGTCAACGTATCGGATTGCGATGCAAATCGTATCGCGCGAGAGTGAAAATACCAAAACACCACACTATTTACATAAATACCACACTGTTTACATAAATCTATGGCCGGATGGTATCTAGCTGGCTAGAACTGTTGTATGATCATTAAATAAATATTAACGGATTCTATCTGTTCTAGTTTTTTATACATAAGCACATTACTTTCTTCATTCTTTGATTAAGTCCATATTATCTTGTGTTGCGTTAAAATTTGGTATCTATTTTTTTGGGTTAAGAACAAGGGATTTTCAAATAAATTCCATTCAAAAAAAATTATTTGATTGATGGATTGACCCCAATTAGTTATTAATTACTCCCACCCCGAATGTTTTGCTTCGTTTATTTTTTGAGTTATTCACTTTTCTCACAGTAATTTAAATTTGACATACACCTATATCCATTTAATTTGTATCTAATATTGTCCCAGGCACTACTATCTGTACTCCCTAGTATAAGCAAGATATTTGAAAAGTATATAGCTGAAGAACTTACCACTTACATTGAAGATAGTGAATTGTTTAACTACAGACAATTTGGATTTCAAAAAAAGAAATCAACTAAGCATGCTATTACAAAACTAATAGAAGATGTATTTACAGGCCTGGAGAAATCACAGAAAACCTATGGGGTATTCTGTGATCTCTCCAAAGCCTTTGACTGTGTATCGCATAAAATTCTTCTTAATAAACTGGAACACTACGGTGTAAGAAACAAAGAGCTCAAAATATTTGAATCTTATTTGTGTGATAGAGAGCAAGTAACAGAAGTTAATGGATGTAGATCCAATATAAATAATATGGCACTTGGAGTGCCTCAAGGTTCTACGCTAGGTCCTTTACTATTTTTAATGTATGTTAATGATGTATCAGTAGCTTGTAAGGATATTGACATAGTCTTATTCGCTGACGACACTAGTTTAATTATTAAGAATACATGTAATAATAATCTTAGTCATATGTTAAAAACAAGTATTTACAATTTAAAAGAATGGTTTTCTGTAAACAATTTACTGCTTAATGTAGACAAAACACACATTGTAAAATTCGGACTAAGAGCAAATGGAAGTAAATCACACCCTGTAGTAGACCAGGTACTAGATGAAATGGATGTCCCCAGAACCAATACTATAAAATTTTTAGGTGTATGGCTAGACGGAAAATTAACTTGGGCATCTCATATTGATAATTTAGCTAAAAAATTGAGTTCTGCAACATATGCTATCAAAAAAATTAAAGAAATAGGAGGACTAAAGGCTGCAAGGGATGTTTACTTTGCATATTTTCATTCCCTTATGAGTTACGGGTTATTATTTTGGGGTACTGCAGCTGAATCAAACAGAATATTTATTCTACAAAAGAGATGTATTCGACATATTTTAGGACTTGAATATAGAGACACTTGTAGAGGTAAATTTACAGAACTTAATATTATGACTATGACTAGTGAGTTCATTTATCAAAATATCATATACATATTAGAAAATCTGGAAAATGTTGTGACAAATGAAGAAGTTCATAGTCATAATACCAGAAATAAGGGAAATGTGGTGGTTCCTAGAGCTAGACTAAGTAAAATTTTAAAAAGCTTTAAATGTATATCAATAAAATTATATAATAAAATACCGCTAGAAATACGATTAAAATCTGACATAGAAATTCTAAAATATGTTAAAAACCACTTAGTTAAAAAAGGCTATTATTCAATTGACGAAGCTTGGGCAGATAAATTTTTATTTTGTGAGTAATATTAATTTTATTTTTGTAGGTACTTTGTACAATATATTTGTTTTTTTATTTGTAAAAATTTGACATGTCTAAGTGCTTTATATAAGTTTAAAGATGAATAAATGAGTATTATGAGTATTATAAGAGTATTATGAGTACTACCGCGTCTTGAAAAGCATGTGTGCTTACAGTTTGCTGTGCTGACTTTACCCGCGGTGATTGTTAAATGTAAGCAGTTCTAATATTCCAGAATCCTAATATTCCTAATCGTAATATTCCAGAATACGTCCTTCGATGCGCTTATTAGAAACTCTGTAATCTATCGATGTCTATGATTACGTAGTTCTCTTTTGAAGCAGAATCAAGTGATTTCACGCTACAGTGATTTTTATACACGAATTGTTATGAAAGTGACAAATTGACAACATTACGGCTGTTTAACGACAGTAATTTTTTTGCAATGAGGTTATTGACTCAAGAACTGTTGGTCGAATAACAAGCGATAGTAGTTGTTAGAGCAAGTTTGTTATGTTGGTAAAGTGCGAAACTTGAAAGTTACGAAGTTTCAAAACTGTTATATATTTTTTTTAAATATAACAGTTAATTTTATTTTTAGTTGTTGTTTTTGTTACTACGTCCAGTTTTTTCATCCCTCGGCTAATAATTTGTAATACTGTTATCCGTTCGTATAAACCGTTCGTATAAACTTCTACACTACTTCTACTTATAATAAAAAAAAACGATTTATTCAAATATGTAGCATTGAAAGGTATTTAATTTATAAAAGCATTGAATATAACCTTCCTGAACTGTAAAATTTATTTAGGAAAGACCTCGACGCATTCCTTTTCATTAAAAAAGAGTCGGCAATTTAGAAATATTTTAATTGCATTTTGTGGGCTGGGCTTAAGAAATGATTTATTAAAAAATCTGGATTATGTAGATTTATAGATTCAGTGCTGTCTTTAACATAGATCAAGATATTTTTTGAATTATTTAAAACCTCAACGATCTTTTATTATTTTTGTGGGAAAAGTCCCTAATAAGATTTAATTGTAAATAATCCAATAGTAATTTAATAAAAAGCATTAATCATGTGAACAATTGAACTTATTAATATATCCTCAATAAATATATATGGTAGGTACCTCCAGCAATATTATATGTATTTATCTATGGTAACCATTAATAAGCATAGTAGTCCCTACAAAGTGTGTCTCACCGTTTCTAACCACAAGTTATTATGAGAACCTTCATTTGTAGGCCGATGGTCGGTAAAATGTAAACGAATATGGAATACGGTTTAGTCTAACCGACATTATCCGGCCCTTTCCGCTTACAAACCTAGTTATTAGTGAATAAATATCAACTATAATTAAATGTTTTAATTAATTAAAATACAAAACCAAAGCCGAATTATAAAACACAAAGATACATTTTATGACATGCTATTCGTCTAACACATGCTGAGACTGAGCTAGTTGTACTGGCTTGTTTTAGTGTGTATTTCTGTTTACCTATGTATTGTTGAATATGTTAAAATAATAATTGCATCATATTTATTTAAAATAGATATAAAAGAGAAATGGTAAAAAGCTAAAAAGGCAAAAGCTCGATAGGGCTTCTTCTTCTAGGCGTCTTCTCTCAATAGTTCGTTTTTTTTATTATAAGTATAAGTAGTGTAGAAGTAAGTATATATTTTTATTAAACATGCTACACTTACAGAAAAACATATTACCGCTGAAAACGCAGAGCTAATGATAAATATACGTCAATAATAATTTCCGAAGAAAGCCAGCCATTAGCGCGGTATGTCTATTTCTGAAGATTTCCAATTAAGTTATGCGGAACATAAGCGTGAATAAACGCAATGGATCAGGCGGCTGCGATATCAATCTTGTGAAAACTCTGATTGCTAGAGAGTTACATGATGGAGAAATTTTCATGAACATCATCATGACAGCTGCTGGACGTCCACTACTGAACATTTATTTAATTATTGAATAGTTAAAAACAAGTACCTACTTTTAAAAATTATATACTTTGAATGAATGAATGAATGAATTGACACTTTATTTGACTTAATTAAATAAAAACAGAGTTATAGAAAAACTTAATACTAACTTAAAAGTACAAGGCCTTATCGCTGAAAGCGATCTCTTCCAGGCAACCGTAGGCTTTGTTGTATGTACTACATTTATCTTGGTACAGTCTAAAAATCCAACTTTAATCATTAAAACAAATGAAACACAATTGCAGGGTAGGTATAAATAAATAGTGTGTTGTTAGATTGTGTAATGAAGTTTGTTACATTTAGCGTTAATTAACTGTTGTCGAGGATGGTATGATGTCATGCATTTGCGTATTTATAAACCAAAACATAACGTATAGAGAATCTATTTCACTTTCAAAATTTTCGTGAGTTACAACTATTTATTTTATAACAACGGGAGTTACTTTCACATTTACAAAGGAGTTAATAGTGTTTAAAACAATGCAAAAACAATGATCTGAATTTGATGATATTATACGTCTGGGACAAAGGATGCTATTTAAATTCTTGATTCAGTTATGATAAGACTTGGCCCTCATACAAACATAATTTAACGCGGACGGAGTCGCGGGCACAGCTAGTATTGTACAATATAGTGTATAGGTACATGGGTTCCTGACTAGCCGTATCTGTATTACAGGAACCAAGGCATATCCAAACATGGTTTTATTATATTTATAATTAGGTTTCGTTCTGTAAGAACCCTGACTAAAACAAGCGGAAAGCAACGGATTAAATTAACTAATTAATTTAGATTCCGGATATTACTAAATAAACAGTTTATTGTTATGTTACACAAATAAAACAAATTAACTTAGTGAATGTTTCACTTTTACCGATGTGAAGCGTGTAGCGTGAAATCGCGATGACCAATAAAACTTTATGCTTGTCAAAATGATTCAACAAAAGTTTTTAGAGAGTTGTTTCAAAAGTTTTGTATATTTTCTTACTGTAATTCTGCATAATATATACTTACTCGCTTTTCACCCGCGCCATTGCCCGCATAGGCAATTATTTACCGCGAAAAATACCCTATTTTTCGCGGTAAATAATTGCCTATGTATTACTTTGATCAATCAGCCAGTAACGTAGTTGTCCAAGCGATCTTTAGAATTTTATGGAAATAAATGACAAAGCTATAAATCTCTAAATAAATAAATAAAAAATAAATCGATTTTCTACATTCATCCATACATACACACAAATATTCGCGCTTAATAATGGAATAAGGTATTTAAAGTTTTATATATGCAGCGACTGCTACAGAATACGAAATATATTTTATTTCAAAATAAAAGCCTAAACGTGTAGGAATAACTATAGGAACAGGTTAATCCAATTAGTAGGTACTTAAACAATACAAGTATACAGTAAAACGTGCGCTTGTTCAAAACAACGCCTTCGACCTCAATACAAAACTTAAAAGTGTTTAAAAGACTAATAAAGTTTGTATGGACTAAATGACAAGTGATAGCGATCACGCAACCAAAGCTTAATTTTTATAATGACTCTCATTTGAATGCAGTTTCGGTATGCTAGTTTATTTATTCTCATTCAATATTTTATTAATTAATTCTTATATGTAAAGTAACATAGTTAGATTCTAATTCTAAAGTGATAATGTATCAGGACTCCCAGCCAGAGTCAGTTTTCTGGGCTGATTGTAAACCATTTACATTATAACCAACTCTATGTTGTAACGGAGTGACCCTGATTCTTAGTTTCTTTCCAGCATTTCTTTGAATGTAGGTAAGTACATATATCAATAAGACGCCTCAACATTTCTGCCCTCTTCCATCATATACTGGTAGACGATAAAGCATAGAGCATTCACTCAGAATAAATGTTATTATTTTAAAACGGCCTGTATTCCTGGGATTAGCGCAAACAAACATAGATAAACTTACTGTAAGGTGTCTTTGCCTTGCATCTTTGCCATCGGGTCGTGATAACCGCGTCCGGTTGTAAGGCGTGCCCAGCTTAGCAATCGAGTTAGCCGTGTTAGGACAGCGTATTATTGGCTTAGTCGAGTTAGTCGTGCCTCTTGGTTGCTTCGAAGCGTGAATGCCCAGGTTGTTCATAGGTTTGAATAGGACTATTTGATTGTCTATAGCGCTGTTATTCTCTATTGCTGACGTTGTATGAACCATCCATGACTTATAGTAGTGGAATTATTTGTGCTATCTTATTTGAATAAATTAACTGCGTCCAGTTTTTCAAAAAATATATAAATACATAATTGAAATGATATGCGATCATATCAATTATGTATTTTTATTTTGTCTAGAAAACTCGGACCCATACATAAGACCCCTTTTTCAACGCAACTCCATTTTCTTGCCAAAACTTATTAATATTCAACATACATGTACATTATGTCATTAGTCTAGCCTTTCTATTATACATTCAAACATTGCACTGGTTAGTGGTTTCTTACAAAGTCGCTTAGTGCAACAATTTGTCTTAAATGGTACCATTTCGTAATTTTCTTTCAGTCTGTTGTAAAATGTCTTTAGCATAATCTTTACAAATACTGTTGAGAAAAGATTTAATATTTCATGGTCATTTAAAATACCCATTAGCAAGTTTGGAGAATATCTTCGTTTACAACCTGAGCTTACAACAACTAGTAGCCCCGTGGTAAGCTCGAAGTTTGTAATAATTTAATCTTTCTTTTTTAATCTCTTTATTGAACTAATGTATGTGCGCTTAAAACACTTGCTTAAACGGTGAAGGTAAACACCGTGAGGAAACCGGCATGCTGGATAACGCGGTCTCCGTAGTATCTCAGTAGCTTGTTTCACTGATGCCTGTATCTTGTTACTACTGTCCCAAAAACAGCATCCACATTTAGGTCTCAAGTCATCAAAGCTTACGATGTGAGCGACGCACATTAAAACAATGCGCGTTCCACATTACGAAACTCAAGTTAAAGGTCAAAAGGTCAAAATCAAGACTAAATGTGAACGAACTAGCGTCATTGAAGCCGTGCGAATCTGGAGATTGACGATCTATTGACGGAACTGACTGATTAATCATAAATCGGGATGTCGTGGAACACCGAATTCGATAATAGATAAGTATCGTATCGTAAACGTTACATTTATGTGAATGCGAGATGGGTCGATTTTGTACCTATGCATAGTAGTAATTACGATAAATCGAAACAAGGTTGTCAGAGTAAACCTACAGCTCAATCCTTGATGTCTTGCTTACGTAACATGCACATAAAAACGTTTATAATGTACGAGTACGTTGGTTGGCACCACAGATCACCTCCAATATCTGTGGTTGGCATGGCACTTAACGGCTTTCATGTAATATAGAATAGATCATACACGACCTGAAAGAATGCACATAAGTATGTAGGCTTTTTACCAATAATATAGATAGTAATGTATTTTACACATTAATTTTAATTGCAAATGAAAACAAACTGTTGCACAAAAATAGGAAACGTGTATAAAAGATGTACGAGCACGTGAAAAGATACCATTATGTTTAATAATACGTACCTACCGCTTGTTGAGGTAAACAGGGAAACTTTCAATCGCTCTACTTTCTTCAAGTTTTTGTTGATTTTTATCTAGAACAAAAAACAAAGATTGCAACTTTGTTTTTGTTGTGGACCAACAGTTTTTGTAGAATAAGGTAAATTAAACTATCTGTACCTGAAAACTAGTAACTGAAAAAAGTAACTTGAATATTAATTATTAATTTTACTAAGAAGTTTATTCGATTTTTGTTAGGTGGGATTTGAAAACACGTGCTCTAATGGCAAACATCGTGAGGAAACCGGTATTTTCTGAGAACTTTGATAGGTATGTCATTCACCAACCCGCACTTGACCAGCATGGTGAATCAAGGCTTAAATCTCGTCAAGAGACGAGTCCACGTGTCCCAGCTGAGGGAACGTAAATAGGGGTGATTATAAAGACTTAAAGTCAACAGATTTTTTTGATTTCTTTAAATCCTACATATTAGTTAGTTTCACCATGTGAATAGATAATGAGACGCTTAGGCCATACTCAAACAAATACTCAATAATGGCCACGTTATTTAAGCTAATCATACAAAAGTATTTCACCAATGTCTGTTGGTAATTTCGAAGCGCGGATGCGTAAACATTGTGTAATGTATTTGCTACCTCGATCGTCTGATAAATTAAAACGAAAGCCGGCAGCGATCGCTATCTTATCGCAAACAAATCGGAAGGCTTGTAAATACGAATACAAATTGAATACTGTTGTAAGAAATATATAATTTGAAATAGACTTATGTAATCCGGACAAACTTATGCGTTACAGAGATTTGGAGTTGGAGAGTTCTCTACTCTGGTTTTAATTATGATTTGTTTTGAAGGTCGCGAGTTCGAACCCCGCCGATCAGCTCTGGATTTTTCGTCTTAAAATTAATGTACGCTCTAAAAACACATGGTTTAACGGTGAAGGCAAGCGCCGTGAGGAAACCGGCATGATCTGAGAACTCTGAAGAGTTTAAAAAAGGACTTGTGACGTTATAGGGGTGAATATATCAAAATTCTTGTTTAGTTTTGTTGTTTTTTTGGCTATGGAATTTGTTAAATAAATAAATAAAATGATAATTTAGTAACAGCTGCTGGAAAAATTAAAACTAAATATTTCTACTTAAATCACGTTGTTAAAAAACGTATGATGTTTATATTTATTATAATGGCACGCTATTTCAAAATGCAAGCCAGCAATTTAAAATCACTTTCCAATCCATCAATTCAATAAAATTTAATGCTTATTCAATCAGTACTGATTCAGATAAATCAAATGGTTTGACCGCGGAATTAAGCCATACGTGGCAATTCAGCCGTGAAATTATTTATCGAGCAAAAACATGTAATAGCCATTTAAGGCCAAGGTTACAACTGCATTATCAAATTGCTACAGAATAAATTACACTACTTGTTCGGTTCTATCCGGAAATGTAGAGCAAAGTTACAATCATCATCATCACCCCTCTATTTACGTTCCTACTGCTGGGACACAGTGACTTCTCTCTCGAGAGAGGTTAGGCCTTAATTGAATTAAGGCCTAAGTAGAACTTTCTACTTGCTTTATGACCGGCAAACCTCCAACGAGCTTACCGTTGTAGCCTTATCGATGACACTTATAAACTACTTTACTAGAAATTATTGTAAAGGAAATAATATTACATCATGAAGGATATGAATGGTGGTTGGCAGCTAAACAAATGTTCTTTGTGACTATTGTAAGGGATATTTAAATAACTTACACACTTTATTATGCATACAGTGATTCAAATAGAGATCCAGAAAGGGACAGGAAGTGTGGACTCAAAATGAATAGATAAATTAATTCTAACCCAACGTCTAATAGCTTTATGCCTTTAGCTTTGACTGGTCATTCAAGCTTCCAAATTACTCCTTTAGATTCTAACTAAGATTATTTTTTTGTGATTGCTGTGAAGATGTGAAGATGGCTTGATGTTTTTGGTTCAAAATTAAACTACCTTTGATTAAAATGATGAACTATGTAGTAGGTAAATGATAGCCAATTGTATACGATTGAATGTTGAATGAACTAGTTAAAAATATTTTTTATTAGCACATTTTTAACTAATTAATGTCTTAAAGTTATTTCTAGATCTATTCTGATATTTACCAAAGCGATAGTTATGAACAGCTCATCAACTAATATTTGTGCAGCTTTTCATTATGAAAATTATGTGAAATGTTATGCATCTTTTGACTTCAGCTTTTATTTGTCTAAGAATGCAACTTCTGAACTCTCGATTGAGACTTCTGAAAATGTGGCTGAACGATAATGGGAATAAACAATGTTTCTTTGAACGACGAGCTGGGAAAAGATCTATACAAGCATTATACAGACCAAAGAGATTCCAAGTATGCTTCAATAGAACCTAAGACAGAATCGTCTCGCCGCGACTTTACGCTCGCATTTACCTACATAATAAACCTATTTTATTACATGTTAGAAGCCTTTATAAGAGGAATGCCGTCATCTTAACAGTTCCTATCCTTCATCACACAAAAACCTTGACTGAGCATGCTTGGAAGGTCAACTTTTGTTAAGAACCGGTCGATGTAATACTAAGGTTTTAAAGGCGTGGTAGAAACAGTATGTGTACCACTTATCTTAAAACTTGTTCATTACAAAGCCTACATTTGTATGGAATGCTTTAAAGATAAAGGTAGTGAAACTTTTCCTTTTGTTTGTTCAGAATATAAACTTTGTAAGTTTCCACAGTTACTCTATTTATAACTCAAGAACGGCTGAATCGTTTGGGCTGAAAATTTATGGAAATGTAGCGTGAATCCTGGAGAAGGACATAGAATACTTTTTACCGCGGGACAATCTAATATAAAGCGAACGAAGCCGCGAGGCGGGAAGCTAATTCAATAGCCAAATCGTAAGGCGTAAATCGTGTTAGGCAACGAATATTTAACCTACAGTGTATATTTCTACACCTGAAACAATACATATTTCGAGTAATTATACACTAATAAATTAATCACTATGCTGCTCAATCCACTAATTAAACTAACGGATACTCATACTTGCTAATGACTACAAATCACATTAACATAATATTGTTGGCCGTGTTTTTTTATAATAGATAGGTACTTATATTGAGTAGGTTCGTAGATTATCTTTCCTTTATAAGCTTAAAAATATTAATTATTAAAATCGCTTCGTTAATATTTTTTTACGTAAAAAAGAATAGTAAAAATTTTCAGAATAATTTATTTTTGCGAAGAACCTATTATGACGCCAGTTAAGTCGCGGGCCACGTGTGATAATTATTTATAAGATCTCTTAGGCAGTGGGAAATGCTTAAGTGAGGGATATGCCTGATTTTTACATAACAGCTAGGTAATTATAGCAATCCCAAAAGTAAAACTGTAAAACAGAAAATGATTCATATAGTTGTTGAAGTATTAATGAGGTCTACTTACTTGCATACAAGGTCTTAACTCATTCTACAGGCGCAAGAAATATCCATAATATTAACGCTAATTATTAAAACAACCGTCGTAATTTATATGATTATTACGAAATTACGAGTACAAAATATGGATACGGATTGTAAAGCACAACATGCATTTATTCACAGAGTTGTGAAATATGGACGATGCTTAACATAAATTAAATTATTTATTGACAGAAGTTGATTAAAAAGTTATGGATTAAGTAAAATGAGGCAGGAAAACTAAGAAAATATAATTTTTTACTTGTATACGATACTTCAAGTTCGTAGCCGTGTTGGCTAAGTGGTATCATACTCGACTTTCATTATGAAGGTCGTGAGTTCAAACCGTTTTTTTTTCATAAAATGTACCGGGTACTGTTTAATATTAAAACTATTTATTAAGGTATGCTTCAATCGTCTCGTCGAACCAGTTGCAACCTTCTCATCAACGCGTCAATGTTATGAATAGCAATACGATGCGTTTCCATTGACGATAGTCAACAGGAAGACGGGGCATCGTTTATCGGAAGGATTTCAGTATAAATAGCATGGAAAAACTTAACAGTTTTTTTCACTGAATTATATTTTATTACCTACCTAATCTTTTCCATGATTCTTTAGACCCACCGAAGGGGAAGTGTTTTAAAACAGCACATTAAAACACGGGACAAATGTGGACTAAATAACATAAAATAGTCACGAAGAAACATCCAGAGGTGCGCGGCGTGATTTGAACCCACGACCTTCGGATTGAAAGTCGAGTGTGCTCCCGCTTAGCCAACACGGCTTCAAAATAAAAATTATTCTACAACTAGCGGTGCCCGCGGCTCCGACCGACCCTTACAGATTTATTATTAGTATAGATATTGGCAAAACAACGTATTGCAATGGAAATAGACAATTGTTTGTTAGTAAACATTCAACGTTTATCACACTGACCCACATACTGATCAACTGGCTTCATTACTTACGTAAATTAATTACGTGCCCATTTTATTAAATTGCTTCTAATATGTTATAAAATTGAGTAATATTAAATTGTTAGGAAATGAAGTCGTTTCAAATCTTTTGACCGTTACCACGTATTTTACAATTATTTTTATTAGGGTACTATAATAGCTTAGATACTATTAATTCAACGAACTCTGCAATAATAGTAAATTATTAGAAAGGTAATTTTAACCAATAACATCCTTATAAAAATTTGATATTTAATTTTTACCTAGTTTACTTTTAAGTTGATCTTACTAATAATTAGAGACAAAAGTTTTTAAATTATATTAAGACCTGATCTTTTAAACCAAGTGGCTTAACCAATTAGGATGGGAAATGAAATGACAGTTCCAAGTTCCAAGTGCCCGAAAAGAACATTCTACTTTTCAACGCGGGCAAAGCCGCAGAGCGCAGCTAGAGAAACGATAATTGTTCTATTCACCAGGCTCACAGCAAAGTATAGCATCCACCTTAATTACAATACTTAAAATTCACTAACTTCAAAATAATTCCTCCACTCAAATTACTCGACATTTAAACGACCAACATATCAGATAATTGGTTCTCAAACAAGTGGCCAATTATTATACACGTTTCGTAATCCAAGAATGTACTCTTGATTTACAAGCAGTTTGGTAGGCTACTGACATTTAATTTTCGTTGTTTGCCAAACTGGTTGTATCGTGTATGAGAAGATACTATAATTTATATAATAACAAGCTTTCTGCCAATTTTTTTTTGTTAAAAGTATCTGGTTCTATAACCAGAAGAAGGACATGGATACTGAATGCATTCCTGCGTTCTTGAGTTATAAATAGTGTAACTAACACGACTTTCTTTTACCTATATAAGTACATATAAATATAGGTGAAGACAAGATACCATAAAGGGTATAAAGTATACCAATATGTTTTAGTTCCAGTTGAAGGTGACGGCCTTAGAATAGTACCAACTGTAAACTGCTGCAGTAATCTTCATGGTCGAGTCCGACTCGTACATCGCCGATTTATTTTAATATTTAGGAATGTTTTTACTTTATTTAATTGTAATAATTAACATTTTTATGTTTTCTATTATGCAAAACATAGAAATAAATGTATAGTAAAACCATTCTAAAAATGAACTTCCCTCCACAAAACCGTGATGATTTCAACGTGTGAGAGGAAATACAGAAAAACAGAATACACAGAAAAAAAAATACAGAATTCGGTGGAGGGGCGTTCATTTTAGAAATGGTTTTACTATACCTATATAAACACTATCCAATAATATTAACTACAAATCACTTTGTCAATGGAGCCTATAACAAGCACACCTGCCACAGGCAATATTGCTCATGCATTATTCATTCCATCGGATTGGAACAGCCAGACCACTTACAGACTTGCACAATTCTAATATAATAACTATGGTTTTTCGATTATTCATTACGAAATCTTTCGTTACTATCGGTACGATGGTCCTACCACAAAACATAGTATCGAAGAGTTTACTATCATATTGTTCAGATAGTATCATTAGACAAAATGGCTTAGTTATAAATAAATTCATCAGAATAACACAGACATTTTATACCACACTAATAACCATAACGAAACGAATCATCATTATGATCAGATAGGAATAACACGTATACTTACTCGTATTTATAAGCTTTCTCCATAACCTCTAAATCATTTTTATTGCCATAAGAAAATAATAAAGTAGCATGTTAAATGTCCAAGTTCTGTAAATGTTTATAGAAAAAACAATAAAATAGAGTCAACAACATCAGGAAATGAAAAGCGGCACGCGAGTCTTTTCCTACTTAGTACGCTGCGTGACAGAAAGTTGTATCATTTCTCAACCACATTTGGTTTAAACCGATTGACAACTTGTTCATGACATAGCATTTAGAAAATACCGTAGGAATAGGCTAATCTAATTAGAGAAATAGGAAATGGTTTGTAATCACGAGAAAAACGTGCTTAGTTTCTGCGCTGTAACTACAATGTTTCGCAATAATAATGTGTACCGTACGTGCACGTAGGAACCTTAATACAAAAAAATGTTTCATCATCATCACCCATAATTATATTCCCACTTCTGGGACATAGGGACTCTTCACTATATATTAGGCCTTAATTCACCACGCAGGCCAAGTGCGGGTTGGTGATGACTCGTGTCCTTCAAACTTTAAAAAAAAACAAGCCGGTTTCCTCGCGATGTTTGCCTTCACCGTTATGTCATTACCGTCTAAAGAACGTACAAACATTGGTCCCGGGGCGGAAATCGAACCCCACGCAACCTGCTTCAGCGCAGGCAGACCTTTTACCACTGCTACAGAGTTCATTAAAGTTAATTAATATTTGTACGATCCTTTCATCATCTGCAGATTACAGTCTTAATAAATTTTATAGTGCCGGTGTTTCATCAAACGCTACTAAAATCTTAACGATCTAAGTTCGAAGAACTTCTACATCCTCTGCGTATGAACATTACGCAAGTACAATCATAGGTGGATACTTAACTCGCAACAATCATAAACCGAGCCGTAATTAGATAGAGACCGAAAAACACAAGCTATTGTTTCAATCAATGTTTTAGCGGAAACGAAACCTTGGACAAATTGAAGCCGAACCGTTTTTCCGTTGGGCATTCAACTTTGTTTAATGTGCTTCAAAAAGTGGGGCAACTAAACTTGTAACATTTAAAAGAAAGCAAGAGAATGAAGGAAACTTAAACAAAAACAAAGTATAATCTTATTCTCTCAATAAAAAAAAAAATCACAGGATATTGTTAAAAACCATGATAGTTTAAAAAGTTACAGGAGCATATTAATTAAAAATTCAATCAAATTACAGTTATATTTGAACATGAAACGGGTAACATACCATGATTTAAATGTTTTTGAGTTTTCCGATATTTCGACACTGTTGCAAGCGCCATGTTCACGGACAGATAAAACCATGATATTAAATAAAAATACAGTTAAATCATTTGTTATATACACATAAAAACAATATATGTATGTACATATATACTCAGTGTTGCAGTAAACTACAATGCAGAAGTCAGTGACATCGGCGACCTTGGCACTATATCGGTAATTGCATCCCACGAGTCTTTTCATAGCGGTTATGAGTTGATTGAATCGCTGATGTGCTGATAGCGTTCTGCATTATAACAGTAACGGGTTTAGACCTTGGGATAAGATCAAAGAATTCTAATGTTTGTTTTTTCTGTTATGTTGAAACTACAATAACATTTAGTAAGTTGGTAAAGGATGCCATGTTGGCTAAGTGCATACTCGACTTTCGTTCTGAGGGTCGTGGGTTCAAACCCTGCCGCGCATCTGGAGTTTCAAGAAAAAAAATTGTTAGCTTTGAAAACCCGTGTTCTAACGGTGAAGGCAAACATCGTGAGGAAACCCGCATGCTCTGAGAACTGGACAACAGAACTTCACATGAGAGAAGTCAATGACGCCTGAACCTATATGCAAAATTCCGAGTCCAAAAGCCAAAAATGACCTTTACGTTTTACTTATTTTTATGAAACTTGTTATCTTTTGTAAACAGTTTAATATTGTATAAAAACCTGTTGCACGCGAATATGACCATGATAAATTTACATTTTACAAGCAACATTACTCCATAGTTTGTATTTAGAAACTATTCAATCATCACATTACATCACCGGTCTATTCGCTTTTCAACAAGCCTGTTTGATGTTACATTACGCTAGCTAGAATATAACTTTTCTACGGGAAAAACATCTATAAATTCTATATAAGTATTCTTTTAAAAGACTCCTACTAAATAGTTAGGTACTAAATCAAATGAATACCCAAATATCATCATACCGTAGCCATTTTTATTGCATAGTTCAAATTAGAACAACGTAGTTTTATGCAAAAATACCGTTAATGTGCCTATTCATCTTCATACAACTACAGTTCTATTCGATTGAGAACAATTAAGAGCCAAGTCTACCATTTCATTACAAAACTCGTATAAATTACAGATAAAATAAGTAAGTAGGTAATTGAACTTCTAAGGAAAGTATTTACTTACACCACATTATAAAAATCTTGAAATTCTAATCCGTCAACAGATGGTAAAGTGCCTAGAATGCTGGCGGCATTACTATGTTGGATAGCAATGCTAATTCAAAATAGAAGCCAGCATTCTTATCACATGTGGACTCAATCTAACAAGATCTAAAATATAATCAAATAAAAATATCTAAGAATAATTAACTAACATAATAAATTGGACAACACTCTCATCATCAATATCAAACTCCACCTGCTCCAAATCCTATCAAAAATTACTACCTGTGCACCTTTTCATCAGACAATTCACCACTTCAAGTTTGTTTCTACAATTCACGTTTCAATCCAATCCGAATATTTAAATTGACTTCGGCTTGACTTCAGCTTACGACAATAACCATTGTGCGGTTTGGCACGGAGACAATCGTTGCAACACCGAATGCCTGGTATTAAGCCTGATTACATCTACTAACCGAGAACACCAGGCTTCGAGTGCTAAAACATTGTAAACTATGCCATCAACGTTATCTGACAATACACAGCTACAAAAAATAGGGCATTAACTCTACGTAGGTACTGTCTGCTACTATTGGTATACTTAGTCCAAGTGATCTTGAGGATTTTATGGAAATAAATGACATACATCTTTAAATTTATGTCCATTTTATATTAATACTAGCTTTCCGCCCGCGGCTTCGCCCGCATTATGTTGGATTTTCCCGCGGTAAAATATAGCCTATGTTACTCGGGGATAATGTAGCTTTCCAAAGGTGAAAGAATTTTTGAAATCGGTCCAGTAGTTTCGGAGCCTATTCGTCACAAACAAACAAATCTTTCCTCTTTATAATATTAGTATAGATTTACCTCGGAACAATTTTAAGTTCCAAAGACTATACATGTATCTAAATAATAAATTTCGTTATTTTTTTTAATCAGTCTAGTACCTTGTTGAGTACGGTTATTTCAAAATCAAATATCTCGCCCTAATTTCTGATAGAACACAAGAAAAAAGAATTTTGCAATTTAATTCTCACATTTTTATTCATGACTAGCTCCTATAAAATACAAGAATCCCTTATAAGGGCCTTATCTCAGGACAACAGTGTTGCAAAAAAACTCCAATCGTAATAAACTCGTTTAACCTCTAACTGTAACTATAACTACAATCTCTCAGCAACCTAAATATTTCACATCGACACGTTCCTCTTATGGTCGGTAGTCAATACTGACAATTATACATTCTGTGATGGTTTCCTATGTGTCTGTTCTGTACTTGTTCAAAATATATGTGCGTACAGACAACAAAAAAAGTGTAAATTTTCTAAAGAGTCTTCAAATAATAGAACTTTACAAACCATCCCAATTATACTTGTCTTTACAAACCATCCCAATTATTTTAATAAGAAAAGTATAAACGGTTTAATGCACTACTGTGTACTTGTTTCACTTTAAAATTAAGTAGTTCTTGACAAAAACTTTTGCGACTCAAAATTTAAATGTAACATGAATTAACGATACAGAAAAAAAAACATTAAATATATATACATTTTAGTCAATGTGTTTTTATAATAGTGCCGAACAGCCTAACTAGCAGCTTTTGCTAATAAATTCATGCGCTTTTGTTTTTGTCTGTATGTATGTACTTATAATTCGTACGGTCTCCTATAACTTGTATGTATGTATGTCAGTGATGGAATGTGTAGGAGTGGCGTTAGAGGCCAAGGGTTGTCACGACTGTAAACACTTGAATCTCGAACTATCTAAAAAGTTCATGACCTCTGTGGAAAGTAAATATTTGTAATGCATTACATAAGGTTATTAGGTTCAATGTTTTTTTTCTATAAAAAATAAATTGACAGTTAATAATTTTAATACCTAGATACTTATTTACTGCGTTAAATTTATTGCGGACGTCGTACAATTTTGTATTTAGGTACTTCCAAATCTGTGAAATGACCCTACAGAACTGTAGATCCAAAACATTTATTTAAAGTATTATTTTGGTGACAACCCTTCGGCTACCTAAGTCTGCGTAAAGTATTAGCTCACGAACGACACACGAGCAGTTATAGTCTGGAATTCATGGCCATGTAATTGATTTATCACGTTTAACGAAGAACTTAGATATATTCTTGACAATATTTATGAAGCGGCAGGCTTAAATTTATGCTGAAATGAAGATCTATGAGTACCTACATATATACTTTACATATACATATACCAATTTTTTTATTACCTATTTTATCTTTTACTAGTTTTTCGCCACGTGGCTTCGCCCGCGTTATTATCCAGCGCAAATATATTTTTATACCGTTCCAAGTAAAAGTATATTATATAGGGAAGTTTTATCTATATTTTTTCCGCATGTATTCAGCTTATTTACTTTCTGCTCCATTGTCCGCTTATCGTTTCTCTCTAATAGTAAGTACCTACCTATATCAATGTATTTTTCCGCTTATCAAAAAGATCGTCCAAGCCAATCCAGAACTAATTGAAGAAGCGATCGCCGGGTAATGGACTGTGGAGATAATTGATCGATGACTTGTTGATGCGATGTCGATGAGCGGGAAAGGAGCAGAAAATAAATTACCTGAGTTGCAAATTACATGAAGCCGCTTGTGCGGTCAGCGGGCAACCCAGTATTATGGAAAAGAAATGGAATAAAAGCGTGTGGAAATCCGGTTGGAAACTCGCATTCTGCATAAATTATATGTTATTAATGTAATAGGTATTTTCCCCTAACCTGTAGTTATAGTAGATTAAAAGAAAAATCGAGATATCTCTGATTATGTTTCTCTGACAGCTGATTATAAAACTGAATAGTTTGTTTGCTTGTTAGTTTGTACGTAAATACCGTAAAAAAACGCAAGCCTAACGTCGACAGGCCGGCTAGTGAGGCAATAAGTTTAAAGTTTAAACTTTTAAATAAAACAAGTTTGTTTGAAGTAAGTACGCACCTAGACGTAACTGGATACTTTTTCAATTTAAAAAGTAGGTGGCTAACACGTTAGCTGCGGCACCAATTTTTGCATACTTTCCGTTCCTGCGGCACGAGGTATAATCGGCCCGTACCGTGACCAGACGTTAGGGCGACACGCGGTCTATTAGACCCCACCTCCTTTTACAGACTAAAATCCATTTTCTGGCGCGAAATCAAAGATAAATGAGAATTTTGGTCCTTATTGATATAGACAGTGAATTGATGAACCCTAATCCACCGTCGCCCCGGGATCTGATGGCTAGTTTAGGAATTATTAGCAAAACAAAATATGGGATCTTATACACCTCGTAACGCACTGAAATAGGGCAAATTTTCGCTGCGATTAGTGATGGGAAAAATAATATCGACGTTTTTAAACAACTACTTTCAAAACCTAGACAAAGAACTACTGAAATATTAATTATATTACTTACCTGTTTTGTCAACGGCTGCTTTGCGTTTCTTGTGGAGTTTTTCACTACCTACAAAATTATCAATTAAGTGTTAAGTCCTAATAATAATAACATTATTATCACGATATAGAATAATAGGTAATTCTAGATATGTTGCAAAGTATTAGGTACGTCAATAATCGTTATTACCAATAATATCTTTAGGTATAATATACTTAAGTAATAATATCTTACACTTACTTTAGGTACATAGCTACCAAGATAAGAAAAAACTAGGTACTTACTGAAGATTTTTTCATTAAAAACTTACCTGTTTCGGCTCTGTTTCTGGGTTTTTTAAAATTAACTTCTTCCGACATCGTTTAGACATGTTCGGCGCTGTAAAAGGACGTGCTCTCCAATCGAAGTGATGCACAACACTGGTCGCGGGAAGCTCGCGTTGGGATATGGGACGTTTTAGCCTCGTTCCGCACTGCATTAAAATTATATTAATTCAGTGCGGCACGAGGCCTAAGACATCCGGTACCAAGGTAGGTACACCACCGAGTCCGGAACCATTACATGATCTCAAATATATATTTATCTCTTTCCTACACTGGACCAAACCAAAGCTATGCCATTCGCACGACAGAGAAATTCACTTTTTTGCTTGCCGCACCACAGGGAAGTTGCATCAGGGGTGATTTAGGCCTCGCTTCGCACTTAACGTGCTAAATTAACTTTTTTGTGCCTCTGAACTCGAAATTCGAGTCTTGAGTGTGTGTTTATTTATAAATTGCACAAAAACAGAAACAAATTAGGGGGCCGAAATGTTCTCGAATGGAGACCACGGATCGGTAAAAGCAGCGTCGGACGTCCACCAACAAAAATGAACAAATTATTTTGTAATGGGTGGTTTACGGTAGACGCAAGCAGCATCTGTGTCTTGTGTGTAAAATAAACTTATTTTCTTTCTTTCTTCTTCTTTCATCTGACAGAAACAACTGGTACTTTTCTCTCGACCCGCCCAACTTCTTATGCACATCTTTATTTGTAATCAACTTCTTAGCAATTCAAATTGTTTTGAGTGTTAGAGCAGTGATGAAAAGATTATGCATAGATTATATTCTATGAGTCATCTGTATGTTATTAGCACATATTAGTCAGGCAGAATAAGAGACTGTGCAAAACAGTTTTTATAAGAAATACATAACATATATATAAAAATTTGTTATTTCATTACAATCCTAACCTAATCCACTTTTTAATAAGAATCCAAAAACGCAAAAATCGATAAGATTTACATAAAATGCGGGTCAACGATAAAATACTCCTTTATTGGATAACAAGTTTCTTTTGTATAAAGTTTGTAGGTTATTTCTCTCTTCTCCACCCACGGGGACATTTACCGTTGATACTAATGCTGTTCTATTTCAATAACTGATCTGTTGTAGTACCTATGTAGGTACAGTTAGCACAACATTGTTCCGCTATATTGTTAAACCAATGATCCGATTTGGATGACATTTGATAGATATACGACACAGGATAGGCTATTGAAATTCTGTTATGATAAGACTTGATCTACAATCTTTAAATAAATAAAATAATTTCAATTAAAAAAATAAAACCAGAGCAAGAATTTAAATAGCCTATCCTGTGTCTCAGACATATCTACCAAATTTCATTAAAATCGGATCATTGGTTTATGAGTTATGGCGGAACATACATACATACATAAATAAATAAATTGTGTTTAACCAATGTCACAAGTAGGTGCGTCTTATTCATCGGAGTTCGTTGCTCTAGAGAGCCTGCGGTTACGCTTGCTTGGTTATTTAACAGCTTAGCCTCAGAAAAACTGTGTGTTTTGCTGTCTTTAATAAAATGTTACTCTTTAATGTCGCTTACAATTTCAATATTACATTGTTATTGGTTTTAATTAGAATATAGCTTGATTTGAACTTTTGAACATTTGAAAAAGTATAAAAAAATAGCGTATTCTTTGTAATATTCTTACTGTTATTGTTCACTAGCCGACCCGCCGACAGCTTCGCTTGCGTTTATAAATAATACAAATAATAAAAAAAATCACACAATAAATTATGATCCTAAAGGATAACCAAAGAAAATTCAAACACAATCGGTATTCGAACTTGCTCTGCTAATAAGGCCGTGAAATATTGACATGTCCAAATAATCTTTGTGATTTGTGGACAAAATCTGAAACAATCAATCAATTCCATGATGACCAATACCAGCGTGGAGCCGTGGACAGACGTGCTGTAACTATTAAATACGAAGCTGTTATTGGTACTGTCGAAAATGGATAGCTTTCTAATGAACCTAACCTGTGTGTCATCAATACCATCTTCAGCTTATGACCCAGGCCCAGGTGAAAGCAATTGCATCACCGGTTATGTCATTTTGACATTTATCTTGAACAGAAAATTCAGAGGCAGGTGACTTATGGCTAACGAAATCTGACTTTTTAAAAGTTATGTTTAACTACGAGGCTCGTATTGCGTAATTTTATTGAGCTGCGATTTAGAAAAGTGTTTCTTTTTAAATAACGAACTTATTGGCAATTTCAAAAGATAATCTAGTAGCTCAAAATTTAGTCGTAATGATTTATTTCCATGTTTTGCATAATACAAACTTCAATTATTAAAATAAAAAAAAGTCATAATAACATAGTCGCATACTGAGCATTAAAACAAAAATATATATCTAAGTAAATAGTTATTTATCTCACCGTTAGAGTTCGTGTTTACAAAGCGTACATAATTTTTTCAGGAAAAATTTAGTGGTGCTTGGCTGGGTTTGAACCCACAACCTTCGGAATGAAAGTCGAGTATGCTTCCATGATGATGACCTACGTTTAGGTAGAAATAGGCATACCACGGGTCAATAGGCGCTCCGAGAGAAAGTTAAGAAAGTGAAGGACCCACGATTTGCCGCGGACTATAGGAGGCCTACTCGCTGTTTGTTCGGCCTGTCACTCACTGTTTACGTGACTATATGGAATAGAAGATTTTAAATAATTTTCAATCGCCTTTTATATCTGCAAGCTTCCCGCTGCTTTGACGGGGTTTTCTAATATCTATTATCAATCTTTGTTTGAAAAGAAAGCTAGTTACACAATTTATTAATAATCGTTAAACTCAAGAACGACTGAATCAATTTGGCAAATGAAAAAATTGGTGCAGTGATAGCTTAGAAACACAAGTAGGTACACGTTATATATCTGATACCTTACTAATCACACATTAAAATATCGCAATATATTAGACTAATTGGGCGTGTTAGTTACACAGTTACACTATTTATAACTTCAATACGGCTGAATCAATTTGGCTAAAAATTGGTGCAGTGATAGCTTAGAACCACGACAACACTTTAGATTTATATCTTACATAACACTATTAATCAGACTCATTATTATCAAAACTAGTTCAACTAATTATAAAGTAGGTGGAGGCTTCTTTGTTTAGTTACTAAACAAGTGTGGTCATGCCATTTCGGTTATTTGAATAACACATTATCAAATTTACCCGTCACGGGTCGTGGAGGCATTGTTAACACATTAACTAATGGTTACTGCTTGTCTTAACAAAAACATGTTTAAACGTGATACTCTAGTTTTTATGCGTTGAATAAAGTGACCTCAACCTTTTTTGTATTAGCCAGATAAAATGATTCATAGGTACGAGTACGCTTACAGATTTTGTCATTAGATTGTGCATTGTCTTTATTTTCATGTATTTTATCTATGGATGTCCTAATGACCAACCATGACTAGATGAATCAATCGAATAAACACCCAAATTTAAATCAAAACAACAATGTATGTGTTCAAAACTTTAAACCCTTCTAGTTAGGTAAATAAGAAAGCTAATGAAACAAATGTCCAGACAAGTTACCCGCAATTACTGTGTTTGAGCCACAGATTAATAGGTTATCTGTGGTTTGAGCTCAGCATTTAAAATGTAGCTAACATTTTAAATTGTCTCTGTTACCTAATAAAATAATACGCTCACGTCTGTCTGTTTATTTGTGCTCGTCGCCTCTTATAGAGAAACTTTATACAAAAGTTGCTTTTACAGTGCATTTGCTGTTATGCAACGGAACACGGAAATTAAATTTACTTTAAAAGTATTTTGAGCCGTGTTGGCTAAGTGGGAGCACACTTGCCTTTCACTCCTAAGGTCGTGGGTTCGAACACCGCCGCGCACTTCTGGATTTTTCTTGAATAATAGATGTGCGCTTTTAAAAACACTTGATCTAGCGGTGAAGGCAACATCGAAACCGAAACGAAGAATAATTTACCATCATATATATTCAATAAGCCATCATAAAAGTTTTGTGTTGAGAACCATGATAGTTTTAAAATATCATTAGGTACACGCATTTCTAAATTTATTCAAAAGAGTACAATTTATAGTATCCTAATTTGCATACTAACACTTGTCTAGCATAAATCATTGAGTGGGCAATACACTTGAATATTAATATAAAATATATATTATATCAGTCAAGGCCTAGCAGGTGTACTACAGGCCTTATACTTATTTCCCAATTGACGGAAAAGGTCACTGCAATTGTAATATGTCAATTAGTTATGATTTAACATAAGCCATTATATTATGTATAATTTTTTATTTAAATATATTAAACTACTTCTGTATTAAGTCTAATTCTAGTGGGAATTAAACGTATGTAATTGAATTTAATTTTTGTAAAAATATGGATTCTTGTGTTTGCAATAAAGAAAATTTATTTTATTTATTTCTTAATCATGGAGTTGGAAAATATCTATATAAATAGATATCTAACATTACCGGTATGGTGAACACGAATAACTTAAGTGTTCCGCATTACCCGTACTTTCAAGGCATTTAAAAAGAATTACTTGGTGTAATTATTGAAATAGAAACGAAAATTGGTCTTAAAAACTACTTACTTAAGTACTTACTGAGAGAAACTCGTTTTTTACAATTGGTAACGTAATTAATGTAATCGTAGTTAAAAAGGCGGTTGAATGGTAAAAGGTAATGAAGATTCCATTTTCAAAATCCCATGGCAAAATTCAAAACCTTGACCATCTTGGAGCAAGGAGGTGTAACTTGTGTATTGGACCTATGATTTCCTTAACCCGTAACCAAGGTTGAGTAACTGCCAATCAGAACGACTCGGTTGGTTAGGCGTAGAAAGCTATCCTATCTAATGACCAACACATCATGTATTCGACTTTTTATCAAGAGTTTAAGATTTTTTTTAGATCTTATGTAAGCAAATTATAGGGGTGATTGCTACTGAAGTAAAGGTCATAAGAATTAATAATCATTTAAACTCTTACAATTTTCAGAAGCACTAAGCTTAAAAATAAATAGCACCATACTACATCTTTTTCTATTTATTTCTACTAAAAGACCTTTTCGTGTGTTGCTAAAATTCAAAAAAATTATGTAGGTAGGTACTTACTTAAGTAATTTTCGGGTGATTTAAAGACAACTTAAAGTTTTAACTTTACGGTTACCGGTAGGGTCACCGCTGTCTGTTAACTCCAAGATTATAAGTAAATGTTACCCAGTTAGACAAAACACATTCTTATTCCCCATTTCTTTTACCTTCGTTTTATTAGTTTCCTATGCATTGCATGTGTTGGCCTGTCCCATCGTTTATTCGCCGCCATTAAACAGGTAGTCAGGTAGCGGTGAAGCAACGCTTCGCAATTCTGATTGCTTTGATTGGTGTGCCAGAGCTATTACTAGTCATTAGAATGCTCAAACTGTACGTTGCTAGAATATGTTCATAATGGGGTTAATTGTGGAAGCTTTTGAAACTATGCGACGGTTAAAATAAACATGCTGATAGTAGCAAGGATCTAAAGTCGGTGGGGTTTTGAAGTTGGCCAGAACAGACGTTGAGTGTTCTTAAAAAAATCTCCGTTTATTTCATACGAGCGACCTTATAAAGACTCATCTTGAATTACTGTACCGTAAAACACTCCAACATTGCCCACATTTTTCGAATAATTACAATTTTTGTTATTTTTTTGTATGGGGACACAAGTATTTTCTATTCGCATCTGCAACTATAGGATATTTTGCATGTATTATTTTATTAGATTTTGTTATTCGTCAATATTAAATCAAGTATTTTATTATTTTTAAAGGCGGGCAATGTTATCTCGACTTATTGCCAACATTGCCCACGTTGATTTTTGACGCAAATATCTCCTCTCCGGCCTCTAATCAGCTGACAGCAAAACCTGTAGAAGAATTATGACCAAAACTGGCCATTACTTTAAAACTAAAGCGAATCCATGACAGGTTTCCTACCAAAATCCATGTTAGGCTAGTTGGGCAAAATTACCCTGACCTTGTTAGCATTTTCCATACAATTCGCTTTTCGCCTTTAGTAAAGTGATAGGGTTGGTACATCTCAGTAAACTGTTCTTGACTTTTTATTTCTTTTTATGTTAATAAAAAAACAAGATTATCTTCTATTGAATTATTTAAAAAACTTTAAAGTAACATGTTTGATTCAACAGATTCACATGCAAGTATTAACATTTATTCCGTGTTATTTTTAATACATTCTGGTTCCAATCTTTCGTCTTGACTTTCTTTGACGAATTCGAGATTTGTTCTTGCTTTTAAGAAATAATAAACATAAATTATCTAAATAATCAAGATAATAATAATTAGCAAAAAAAAAAAAAAAACTCGGATGTGTCAACCCTAAGCTTATTTTGACTGCGGGCAATGTTGTCAATAGTAGATCGCAAAAATACCAGATAACTTTGCCCACCTTTATAACTTTAGTTATACAAGAGCTGCATCAGTGACAATAACGGTATAATAATACCTTAAGTTTTTTGTACAACATAATATAAATTAAACTCATCTGTGTTTTCTTCATCACGCACAATCCACTTTTGAATTTTCACCAAAATTTGCCCGCAAAAATACACTCTGTCTTTGACGAGTTCCAACAAGTTACTGAGTGACGTTAGCGTTACATCCAATAGACAGTGGTGCTAAACACAAAACCTATTTTCTACCAAAGTCAATAAATGTTACCATAGTATTCAGATATTTTTGCTATTAAAAGTTTTGCTTAAAAATTGGTCTTCGGGCAAAATTACCCTCGGTGGCAATGTTGGAGTGTTTTACGGTACCTATTTAAAAACCCACATCAAAATCTGTTGCGTAGTTTGAAAGATTGAAGCATGCAGACGGCGATAGCGACTTTGTTTTATACTATGTCGTATTTAATTATATGTCCTGTGATTATGTAGAGAAGATGCATCTAGGATAGAATCATTCGATATGACCTATAACATATCGTAGTGGTTGATGATCAAAAAATCAAAAAGCTCTTTTATTTGGTCATAATACAAGACAATCCACATAACAGTATATATAGCCTCAAGCTAAGAAAAAACCTTAACTTAATCACATAATTTATTACAATTACAATTCAGTATAATACAATCTAACTGTATCTCATTCAACTCTTCAATCAAGAGCAACGAACTAAGCCTGACTAGATGCACCAAAATAATCATTAACGACCACACACTTCCAAAATAAATCCACTGCGGTTCCAGGAACTCGTGTCAGTTTTATTGCAAAAAGGAACAAGCTCACAAGTGACAGAGTGAGCGGATGTTCTAATTATAAAACTTAAATGTGGCAGGACATAGCTCGATGGTATATTATACCATCTTCTAGTCTATTATTGTATATGTCTTTCAATATTTACCGCTAAACGAGGTATTGAAATGAAAAGTGGATGGTGTTTTGGCCTTGGTCTTGGTCAAAATTTTATAATCTCCCAAGTAACTACAACCAACCCTATTGCAAAGGTTTAGAGATGACGGCATTTAGATAATTAAAAATATTGATTGCATTGTGGACATTATTTGCGCAAGGGTCATACAAAACATCTAGGATATCTGAATCTCCAGCTACCAATTTTTATCTGCGGTAGGCATCAATAAGATGAAATCAACAACCTAACTAACTTGACTTAACCCAACTTGTTTAAAATTTATTATTATGTAAAATGATTTATTATGATGTCCGAATATTATTTAAATAACATTTGAACCGTGCGAACGAAATCCAAGAAAAGGTTCTCACGAGTTCGGAAAACTGAGCGTAATATTAGCCGGAATATCGTCGGATATGAGATAAAAACAGTATTATGGGATCACGTAGAACTGACGGCCGTGATCTTGCGTTATCTCAGCAAAAACTGATCACAAAAGAGCTCCCACGTTTTTGTTTTACGTGTCGGCTGAGTTACTGATAAGATCATAGTGTGATGAATAATTCTGTAATTATTTAAACACAATTTTGTGTGACCGTGGAATACTAATACTTTAAATAGATATAAGGTTCTAATAATCGAATAATGAACAGCTGAACCGATTTTACACAACATCATTATCATCATTGAAGTGAGATATTAGGCGTTAATTCACCACGTAAGCCAAGTGCTCACGATGTTTGCCTTCACCGTTAGAGCAACTGTTTTCATTTTACAAATACTTTTTAGAATCTAGTGTTATTCCAAGTAAATATAGTTATGATTTGGATGTTGATGGGCCGATAACGCATGTTAATTCTTGGTCTCCTTCGGAGAATTTTTCTGCCCCAACATCGAATACTACTAAACTTGGATAATTTTCTACGAGTATCATAAAGAATTACTTAATAAAGTTATAATCAATTAAGAGTCAATTTTAAGTCAATTAAGAGCTAGGTATAAATACTTTGCGTTCAACTGCAACGCAAAGACCTTCCAATAATAACTTCCCTTTCTAAAGGGAAGTGCTTTTAACATAAATTACAGTGTCAGTTTCCAAGACCAGTAGTTACTCGTATGCAAGAATTTCTACCGACACTAAAAAGCTCATAAAATAACAATATCAATCGAACTATTAACGTCAGAAAAGGACTTTCTATTGCAATTATCGTTTATAGGAGAAAACCGCTAGGTGATCAATAAAATCTGAGCAGTGAACGATCGTTTAGCCTGTGGTTTTATCAGTCGCAGCCTTTGAACAATTTATCATGTTGACTGCCCCTAAATCGTTTTATCAGTTTGAATTGATCCATATTTTCCATAGGTTTTTCTCTTGGTATGTTTATAGTGTTTGCCATATTATATGCAAATAACAAACAATATATGGTACCTGCGTGAGATAGCTAGGCTTCCCAAGTATCTGCACGGTGACAATCAAACAATACCTAAGAACACAACGATTATATTCACCCACCCTTCCATTGTGTCGCCTGTTTACAAAACTGGCAATTCAATAAACAAATTGGTTTGTGTTCATCACAGGCAATTACTGAATGGAATTCTGTATTTTCAATTTGAACGTGACTGAGTTCCCACTACATTCACTCTCAGCATACTCTCGTTTGGATTTTTACAATGCGCTTGTATAACTGAAATTACTGGCGTAAACTTTGTACTTATACAATAAGTTTGACCTTATAGGTATATAATAATATAATTAAAAATACATACTTTATTTTACTTATCTGAATACCTGTAATACTGGTGATGGTGAGAGAACTTGGCGTACGCGAAGCGTTGCCTTAGAACTAGTTAGTTATCAAAAAATAGGTCACAAAGATTCTAATTTGAAAAACTGACTGCGTCTGCGATGAAGATTTTGCGTACGAAATGGTATTTAAACATTGACACATCCGCTGACTGTATGATTTCACGAATTAGCGATGTAAACAATTAGCCCCAAAAACTTGAGCTTACCACGACACGAAACGTTTAACATACCATGAATCGAGAAACTCAAAAACATTTCAATCATGTTTTGTTATTCGTTTCGTTTTCTGATATACTTCAAAACCTTACTACTCTTACTAACAGATATAATCTCCTTGTTCCATAATATAATCTCCTTGCTGCTTGTTCCAGATTCAAAAATGTCAGCGTAATGGACGGGCTCGTGTGGCTGTCCCTGGGGCTGCAGCTGGCGGCGCTGTGCTCCATCGTGGGCGCGCTGCTGCTCTACCTGCTGCGGAAGGTCCGGGTGGCCGAGGTGCTGCCGGCGGAGAGCGCCAAGACGGTGCTCGTCACGTGCGTCGACACTGCGCTGGGCTTGCAGGTACAGTGTATACCCCAGTGTATGGGTGTGTGTGTAGGTTCAGTGTAGCTCTTGTAATGGACGGGCTCGTGTGCCAGCCACACACTCCTTGTGGGGGGTGATAATTTAGTAGGGTTTTTTTAGATCGGCAAATGCCGCCCCTGGTCTTTCTTTGGAAACACCTATAATTAGGACCTTGGTTAACCCGTAATACAAGCTTCGAGCTTACCACGGGGCTAGTTGTTGCTGTGGGTATTGTATAACAATATTTATTTATAAATAAACTAGCAGCCCCCGCGAACTTCGTCTCGCCATATACTTTTATTTACAACTATCTACATACTAAATTTCATCGAAATCGAATTTTCCCACGTAAGCATATATTTTCCCGTGGAAGCATCTATTTTCCGCGGTGAAAAGTCTCTCGCCATATAGGTACTTTTATTTGCAGTTATCTTCTGCATACTAAATTTTATCTAAATCGAATTTTTCCGCGTAAGCAAGCATGTTTTTCCGCCGAAGTATGTATTTTTCCGCGGTAAAAAGTAGCCTATGTTAGGATTAGGATATTACATATTATATTACATTACATTGACTCCCCAACCACATGCTTACATGGAGTCTACATCGCATGCTGGCTAGCTGAGCGCGGTGAGCGACAACCTCGCGACTTTTTTCTAATACTTGCATTTTTAAACTCGTGATATCTTCCGAATGAAATGTCCGAATTGAATAATTCAAAAAGTTATAAAAAGGTATTAAAGCCGTCTTGAATATAAAGTAATTTATTTTGATAAGGATTAATACCAAGGTACAAATGAAGACCCTTTCAAGAGGCGGCATATATAAATTAATATTTTAGAATAAAAAACTGCTTACTGTGACATAACTATAATACTTAGACATATGCTGTCGCGACATTTTTTGTAGATAATGATGAGTTCTGCAAAGTCGTAGTACATGATTTTGTTCTATCATCAATAGTTTTCGCAGCGCACGCGACGTAAGGAATTTTTCAGGTCATTTTTTTACACCTTATGTTACATTATTGGAGTTTTAGTAAGGATCCCTAATTTTTTTCGAAATATAATATAGCCTATGTTACTCGGGGATAATGTAGCTTTCCAAAGGTGAAAGAATTTTTGAAATCGGTCCAGTAGTTTCGGAGCCTATTCGTTACAAACAAACAAACAAACAAACAAACAAACAAACAAACAAATCTTTCCTCTTTATAATATTAGTATAGATGAGTACACAGGGCTCTTTAAGTTCAAGCGAGATGTAAGTCTTGAACACTGTAATTGTTGTGGACACGACGAAAGATCTGTTCACACGCTGTAGTATAAGTCATTTTAACTTGAAATAGTAATGTGTGTTTAAATGTCGGCAATCGCAAAACAAAGGAATTCGTATTACAATAGGACACTTTGATTTCGCCGCTACTTAGAAAATGTTAATGCGCTAAAGGCAAAATTGTTTTATGACTCTGTTATTTAGAAAGGATATTTTTCTATTGTTTAAAATTCGTCTAAATTTTAAGTCTTTTACGATGGGAAAATATTTTGAGCTTAACGTGGGAATTTTATGTTTGATTTGAGCGAGCTTGTTTTTATGTTACTTGGATTGTATAAAAGCTTACTCTTTCGAGATACAGCATGGCAGTCTTACAAAGTTAGTCGTGAAGAATCAATGTCAGTCTTACAGAGTCAGTCTATAGAGTCAGTCGTCAGGAGTCAGTCTAAGAGTCAGTTGCCAGTCGCCAGTAATTTATTGAAGTTCGGAATAAATAGTAAAAACCAACTCCGCCTTTAATTGAAGATATTCTTACTGGACTCAAACCCCAAAAATACAGTCCACTGCATACAGTCCAGTACAGTTGGTCCTTCGAGCCGGATATAGTTGGCCCTTTAACCCGGATACGGATCATCACTTCGGAAACATCTACGGGAACCTGAGCTCAAGATGGTCATCACTCGGAGCCAAGCGGACGCTGCCGAACCACGGGAGGACGCGGCCGAGTTGGACGTCATCGAGCGGGAACGTAGAAGAAGAATTTCCCTGGATCCGCCCGCGTCACCGGCGGTACAAAGAGAGGGACGGCGCGACGCAGACATAGCGTTCACGCCCGACTTCACCCGCGCCGGAGCAAGTCACAGAGAGGCGACACCAGCGCTACGAAGAGAAGGACGGCGCGACGCCGACATAACGTTCGCACCCGACTTCACCCGCGCCGGACCAAGTCGCAGAGCAGCATCACCTGCACGATCTGCGCGCTCGCTGCGTTCCACGAATAGCACGGCAATGCGTGCGCGCATGGCGGAATTGGCGGCGGAAGAAAAACTGGCAGAACTGAAAAGAAAAGAACTCCAAATTGAAGCGGACCTGGTACAGAAGAGGCTTGAAGCGGACCTAGCTGCCCTCGAGGAAGAAGAACGAAGTCTGCATGTTGAAGGGGAGCTGCCGGAACCCAACGAGCGATTACAACAATGGGTGCAGCAAACCGCGCCGGTAAAGAAGAAGAAGAGCGCCGCGAACATCGACGCTCTAGCCGACGCTATTGAAAAACTTGCAAGACCGAGAATCTCATGTCCAGTCCTACCTACATTTTCCGGTGCACCAAATGAATGGATGATATTTAGAGCTGCCTATAATGAAACGACCAAGACATACAAAATATCTGGATCAGAAAATATTATGAGAATTAGAAGCAGCATCACCGGAGAAGCAAAGGAAATCGTATCTTCACTTCTATACACTGCAAGCGATCCTGAAATAATAATGAAGACCCTGGAACAATGCTTTGGAAGGCCAGAAATCATCGTTGACCGGGCCCTGGAAGAACTGAAGAAATTGCAAAGACCGGGACCATCAGCAACAGAACTTAACACCTTCGCGGTAAAGCTTCAGAACGTGGTGTGCGTACTAAGCAATGTGGGCAACAAAGGATACCTGTATAATCCTACACTGGCCCGAGAAACGCTGGAGAAACTGAGCCCACACATACGATCACGATGGTGCGACTACGCCAGCGAGAACGAGACTGCGGAGCCAGAGATCATCATGCTTTCTCGCTTTCTCATGCGTGAAGCGGACCGAGCTTTGAGATACAGCTACGCGCCACCTAGCATCACCAAGAAAGAAGTTCAACAGAAACCAGCCTTCACGAAGAGGACAAATGCCGTATTCAACACTACAGAGGAATCAGGAAAAGAGAAATGTTCCTGCTGTGAGAAACTACACGCCGCAATAGACTGCACAACATTTAAAGCGATGACCGTCAACGAACGATGGGAACACGTCAAGGAGAATAAGTTATGCTTCAAATGCTTATTGAAGACGCATCGAAGATTCAACTGCAAAGCGAAGACCTGCGACAAGTGTTCACGACACCATCATCGTTTACTACATCAAGATAAGAAGGAAGAAACGAAGAAAGAAGAAGCCACAGAAGCAGTCATGACTACTTCTGCTGCTCAGTACAAGAAGGCAGTACTGCTCAAGATGTGCCCAGTCACCGTCATTGGTCCATCGGGGGAGGCTACTACTCTTGCCCTATTCGACGAAGGAGCTACAGTCACCCTGATAGACGAGAAGCTGGCGCGAACCATCGGAGCAAGAGGAACGTCGCTACCACTGAAGATGCGTGGAGTCAACACCATTCAGCAAGAAGACTACAGCCAAATTGTAACAGTACACCTGAAGAGCAAATTCACCGACAAGCTTCGACCACTACGAGCACGCACCATAAGGAACATGAAACTCCTACAACAGTCAATCCCTGCAAAGCTACTGGAGCAAGATCACCTTAAAGACCTCCGACAAGATGAAGTTTGTTACGAGCCGTCGGAACCAGGGATCCTGATTGGAGCTGACCATTGGGAGTACATAGTATCACAGGAGTTACGAGTAGGACGAGCAAATCAACCGGCCGCATCACGAACGCAACTGGGATGGGTGATACATGGAACCATGCCACGAGATATTGTTGCGGACCAAGACAGCGTCCTGCATGTTCACACAGCAGAAGCCATCATGAAGCAGAATAAAGAATTACACGAACTTATAGAAAAACATTTCAGCATTGAAGCTGTTGAAATAAATCCTGAGCCACGTCTGAGTGAAAGAAATCTCCGGGCCACGAAGATAATCGAAGAAACCATCGTGAAGAAAGAACAACAAGGATATGAAGTCGGACAACCTTGGCAATCGGAAGACCAAGAAGAGGAAGTACTGCATACACGCGATGAAGAAGACCGCGCAGACGGATGGTTACCAGATCCATCACGCTTCTCTAAGTTCGAGAACTTGGTGAAAACTACGGCACGAGTATTTTTCTTCATCGAGAGATGTCGACGACGAGCAACGAACATTGAAAAGAAGCACATTGAAGAGGCCGAACGTGCGCTTATTCGCCGCGCACAGAAGGAGCGCTTACCAGACGAACTGCAACGAATAAAGACTTCTCGACCAATAACGAAGTCAAGTCGTCTGTTTCGTTTGGATCCGATGATAGAAGACGGAATTCTACGAGTGAGAGGACGCATAGGAGCCGCCGACGCACCGATTGAAATGAAGAGGCCGGTGATACTCGACGGACGGCACCACATCACGAAACTCATAGTGATGCGAGAACACTGCATGGCTGGTCACGCTAACAGGGAGCGTGTGACTAACGACCTCAGACAGAAGTATTGGGTGATTCATCTACGACCGACAGTGCGAAGAATTGAAAAGGACTGCAGACTCTGCCAACTACGCAAAAAGAAGCCAGACCCACCAGCTACGGGAGACTTGCCGCGAGCTCGCCTGGAACCATTTCAACGCCCGTTCAGCTATTGTGGGACAGATTACTTCGGGCCCATGATGGTGAAGATTGGACGACGACGTGAGAAGAGATGGGGCGCTCTCTTCACTTGCCTAAGTACACGGGCAGTGCACATAGAGATCGTTCCAACGCTGTCCATCAGTTCGGCAATAATGGCACTCCGGAGGATGGCTGCGCGACGAGGCTGGCCCCGCCTCATGATGTCTGATAACGGGACAAACTTCAGAGGCGCGGACAAGGAGCTGCGGGCTGCATATGAAGAATGGATACCTGCACTTCGAGAGGAAAGCCTTCTGCATCGCATGGAATGGCGTTTCACTCCTCCTGGTGCGCCAAACCAGGGGGGAGCCTGGGAACGGTTAGTGCGATCAATCAAAGTTGCACTAAACGCCACGCTGAACGAGAGAGAACCACCAGAAGAAGTTCTCAACACCCTATTGACTGAAGCGGAATACAGCGTCAACGCGAGACCACTGACGCATGTGAGCGTCGATCCAGAGGAACCTGAGGCGCTAACCCCGAACCACTTCCTGCTGGGATCATCGAACGGCCTGCCAACCACCGGGCCATGCAGCGAAGCGGATCGGCGCACTTGGAGAGCAAGCCAGGCGCTCGCTGACCACTTCTGGAGACGCTGGCTACGAGAGTACCTTCCGACGTTGGTACCCCGGGTAGAACCTGCTACCCAACGGCCACAGCTGCAAGAAGGAGACGTCGTCATCATCGTGGACCACACTCTGCCACGGAACGTGTGGCCAAGGGGAATCGTCGAGCGCACCTACAAGGGACCTGATGGAGGAGTACGAGTGGCAGATGTCCGGACTAAGACGGGAGTCTTCAAGCGGCCGACCAGCAAGATCGTCGTGTTGGTGAAGAAGGAGGCTGCGCGAGCTTCGCCGGGGGGAGAATGTTGTGGACACGACGAAAGATCTGTTCACACGCTGTAGTATAAGTCATTTTAACTTGAAATAGTAATGTGTGTTTAAATGTCGGCAATCGCAAAACAAAGGAATTCGTATTACAATAGGACACTTTGATTTCGCCGCTACTTAGAAAATGTTAATGCGCTAAAGGCAAAATTGTTTTATGACTCTGTTATTTAGAAAGGATATTTTTCTATTGTTTAAAATTCGTCTAAATTTTAAGTCTTTTACGATGGGAAAATATTTTGAGCTTAACGTGGGAATTTTATGTTTGATTTGAGCGAGCTTGTTTTTATGTTACTTGGATTGTATAAAAGCTTACTCTTTCGAGATACAGCATGGCAGTCTTACAAAGTTAGTCGTGAAGAATCAATGTCAGTCTTACAGAGTCAGTCTATAGAGTCAGTCGTCAGGAGTCAGTCTAAGAGTCAGTTGCCAGTCGCCAGTAATTTATTGAAGTTCGGAATAAATAGTAAAAACCAACTCCGCCTTTAATTGAAGATATTCTTACTGGACTCAAACCCCAAAAATACAGTCCACTGCATACAGTCCAGTACAGTAATGTTACAATTAGAAGGACTTAGGCCGTAGAAATATTTCTCTCCGCGAATATGTCGATAGCATTCGATAATGTACACGTCTTTATTAGCTAACCATTCGAACAGGCAGTCTCCCTTCACAAACCCACTGCGCTACAAATTCGTCGCATTACATAAAACATCAAAAAGCAGTAAATTGCCTATAGATGAGTAGCGTTATGCAATCAGAAGCCGCTCCAGTTTACCAAAAACAAGTACTTACTGCTTCGCCGATTTCCCAATGCAAGGTTACGAAACCGCCAATTATATCTGTGCATTAGTAGATATTTACTGCTTTTGGTAATGAGGGAATCGTTCACTTAGAACATGCAATCTTAATGTTAGTTATTTGTTTCTAGTATATAGTATTTTTTACAAATTTGCAAACAGTTATCATCTCATCATGTAATAACTGAGAGCCTTTGGTGTTATCTATTTGATTCAGACAGGTTTTAGGATAAAATTAATGTATGTGTGTGATTGGGGTAACAATAAAAGTATTATTTATTTATGTAACAAGTCTTGCTGACTTTTTTTAAGTCTTTGACTAACAAAGTGACTTTTATGTTATTCTTGAGTGTCAGTCACATTAAGCCATAGTCGCAGTTACCTAAATAATATAACATTTTTGACGAAATTACGTCGTCAAATAGTGGAGCTGTGTAAGAACAGTACCCCCTATTTCTTCCCTATTTTTGCAACGAATGTCGTTCTAAGTCACATAACAAACATAAACATAGTCAAGGCACATTTTCCAAAGCTTTCAAAACCAATCAACTTTCCTTCATAATTGTACACTCGAATAGTAGATATTTAAGAATGTATGTACTTGTTTATGTCTTGTATGACAATAAATGATCTATCTATCTTTACAGATAGCAACCTACCTCAGCGGTCGTGGTTGGCGCGTGATCGCCGGCTGCCGTTCAGGCGGTCTCGGCGCACGACTGGCCGGCTCCTGGCTGCAGTCACACCTCGCCTCCACGCCGGAGGACCAGCCCCCGCCGCGGCTCTACACCTTGGAGCTGGACGTGGCGCGGGAGGATCTACTGGAAGAAGCAGCCAGGGCTACGGCGCAGCATTTACCCGCGGGAGAACATGGTAGACAATATCAAACATTTTAGCTTTCATGAAGGCTATCGCTTCCTTGGCCTACTCTACTCTGTTGTGCGCGGGAGGATCTACTGGAGGAAGCCGCCCGGGCTACGGCGCAGCATTTACCCGCGGGAGAACATGGTAGGTAACTCAGAACATTTAAGCTTTCATTAAGGCTATCGCTTTCTTGGTTTGCTGAAGTCTTCTCTGTTGAGACTCGTATGAGAATTTTTCCAATTGCTCAAGCTAGAGTCTAGCACAACACAAACCAGCAGAAAGGGTAGATGCCCCATTCTACAAAAAAATACCTATACATAAATAAACTGGAGATTATTCACATCACATAATTAACGAAAACTGAACAAAGAAATTGATTAAAATTTGCAAGTAAATAATTTTAATCGTACTAAGTATATACAAAAATATAAATAAGATCTAAAAAGAGAGTGCACTGCCCGGGAATCGAACCCGGGTCGCAAGAATGGGAATCTTGCATGATACCACTACACCAGCAGTGCTTGATATCTTCGATGGAATTAAATGATTGGTTGCAAACATAATGTTGTCTTAAATTTCAATTTCAAAACTACAGTAAACAGAGAATTACTTTAATTTTATGATAGCAAGTTGCTACAAATTGGATTCACTCCATCCATATCGGTGACGTTATCCTGTAACACCAAATGGCACGTTATAGTAGCGCCATCTATTGGTTTATTAAGTAACTAGTAAGTTGCGTGTTTACAGAGGAGCTTGAGTAGCTGTTATCCTTGCTAATAAACTGTAGTAAGCTATTTGCGGTAGATGCCGCTTGAGTAAATTTTCACTATGAGAGACCCAAGAAATAAGTTGAGAAATAACTATTAGTCAGGGATCCGTAGTACATGGAAATCAAGTGATTACTAACAAGCTAATTTTTGGTGAGTAGCATCGTTTCGATGAGACGTCCAAAGATATCCTATACCCAACTCTCGATTGTGGTAGCTAACAGAGATATCAAGGATTAAAAAAATCAAGGATGTAAAACTGGGATAACGGACCACGAAATTTGTAGGACAATATGTTATATCTCAAGATAATCATCTAAATTATATAAAAACATGTTTGTCCTACAAAACCTATGGTTTGATCAAAGAGTCCGCCATTTCGAAAATGTATCGAAAACGAGGTCAATTTAAATGATTACTATGATTACTAACCAGCTGATTTTTTGTTGTATACTTAATTAATATTTATAAAATCTAACGGACATATTGTCCGACAAATTTCGTGGTCCGTTATCCCGGTTTTACATCCTTGATTTTTTTAATCCTTGATATCTCTGTTAGCTACCACAATCGAGATTTGGGTATAGGATATTTTTAGTCGTCTCATCGAAACGAAGCTACTCACCAAAAATTAGCTTGTTAGTAATCACCTGATTTCCATGTACTACGGATCCCGGCCTATATGGGAATTACTCAGGATAGCTACCTACATTGCAAATTTATTTAAATTTTTATTCCATTTATTTAAATCTGAGATTAGTTAAGTACTTATACTCAATTACGACTTGATTCGACAGCGCTTTTCAAATTGTAAAATAAGGAAAAACTAGGTATTTTGTCTACGTATAAATGACTGACATGCGCTACGAAAATGTTCGTAGAGCTTCGTCAGGTGCTACGCAAAAAATAGTTCAATGACTGTTCTATGTAATTCCCGTTTAGTTGTTATAAAATTGAAACTTTGAATGTGAAATATGTTCTGTTTGTTTGCAGGTATCTGGGCAGTGATCAACACAGCGGGCAGCAGCGGCCGCGGCGGCGCGTCCTGCTGGGAGGGCGCGCTCCGAGGGAACGTGCTGGGAGCCCTGCGCGTCGCCAAGACCTTCTCGCCGCTGTTGGCCGCCGCCGCCGCCGACCATCCGCACGCTGGACGCTTGTTCTACATCGGTATGATCTATACTTTTTGATCCTTTAAAAACACTTTAACCTTACATGTTCCTAGCCTTGTTATACAGACTGAATCTGTTAAAAGGCTCACAGGCAGCTTAAGAATCTACATCAATACCCTATAATTATTGATTCGTTGGTGCCATGAATGTGCTAAATAATCTATGAAATAATTAGAGAATTCGCAATGTAACATAAGACTTTTGTCACGGTTTGCTGTGAATTAACCATATTTATCTACCATGTTTATGTTTATGCTTGAACAGAGCCGATTGACAAGGAAAATTGATCAATGATATTTATCATATTCTTAATTTTTTTTCTACTATTTCTAATCCATGTTGTATTCGAATTCTAGGATTATCATCCGACACGGCATGCGAAAGCCTAGCCCGACCTGAACACGGAGACTTCGGAGAGATGAGCGCCGGCGCGGCGGCCGCTAGATGGGGCACCTGGGGCGCCGCGCGAGCCCTCCGCACGGGGCTGAAGGCCAAGAGACTGCACGTCGTCATGCTGCACGCCCCGGACTTGTCCGCCGCTCAGATATACGCTCCACCGGCGCAGCTGCAGCCGCCTAGTCAACCGACCAGGTGAGAGACACGTCAATAGAGCCCTCCGCACGGGGCTGAAGGCCAAGAGACTGCACGTGGTCATGCTGCACGCCCCAGACTTGTCCGCCGCTCAGATATACGCTCCACCGGCGCAGCTGCAGCCGCCTAGTCAACCGACCAGGTGAGAGACTACACTTCGACATGCCCCAGACAGGTTCAGTTTCGTTCGCATGGTCGTAGTAATCTTAAGTGAACCGGTTGAGTGATAGAGATAGAGACAACGAGACACGTGAATCTTCGCTAAATGCCATGATAAATTGGTCTTGGTACCTAGCTAAATAATGTCTAGCTAGATGTAGGAATTTAGGCGTTACATTATTAACACTGTATTTAACCTAAGCTAAATAGGTACTCTATTACGCATTTGAATAACTTAATATTTATGAGAGGTAACAAAAGGTCTTTAATCTCTTTTGATTGTTTCCGATGGATGTTAGGTACATTGCATCATGTTACGGCGCAAGAAAGTTTTTTACGCTTCGTAAACAATTTAAAGCCTTGTTCATATTTCAGCCGTCCGGAGACTCCAAGCTCCGATGTAAGCGGGACCACCGCCAGTTGCGCGGTCACAATGCCCGGCGAAGCCACGGAATACAGCGCTAAAGTGCTGCCCACCAGCGCACTGAAGGTTCTAGAAGATGCGCTCATCACACCCTCCCCTAAAGACTCCTACTACTTGAAGGTGAAACAGGATTCCTGGTTCACGAGAATGCCGTCGTTAAGAGTTGCGCAGATGTAATCATAGATGGCGTTTTAAATTTTGTGTTTCTTCTGGCCGTATTTTCTAAGATATTGTCTGCTTTCTCCGAAAACGTACTTTATTTATAACCGACAAAAACAAGGTTTCTCAATTCTATACATATATTTCACGGCATTTTCATGGGGACAAGAATATAATTGTTTTGACATTTAGTTTTAATTTGCGTAGTACGTTTACGAAGAAAGCGTGTAGGCCCTGGGCATAATAGTTATGGTCAGTAAAATTATGAATATGGGCACTGTCAGGTTTATAGCTTTTGTAAAAATTAACAATTTCAGCATAATGAAATCGGCATTTACAAGTAGGTTATGATTTTTCTAAACCACCTGTAAAATAAGTCTATGAAAATATTAAACGAAGACAAGCTGCCTAAATTCATATGCATGTCCTTTATAATTTAACTACAGGATAAAAACAAAACATCAATTTGTTAGGTAATCCTAGAATTAGGAACCTCTATCTATATAAAAGTATTTTAAACTTATTATCTGGTCATAGGTGAAGGATCTTCTTTCCATAAGGTGCTTTTATGAGCCAAAATATGAATTATTTTTAAGATATCAACTCGAAAACCACAAAATAAAATGCGGAATGTATATTTATGTCTGTCTGGAATGTATAGGTATTTAATAACGTAGAGAATATAACTCATTTTTCGATATGTTGTTATTTTGACTACACTACACAAACACGCGGGCAAATGCTGGTGTATTTTATATATTACGACCTGTTTCCTTTGACAAATATATTAGGAATCAGATGTGTAACGCAAGCTCTTGAGTTTCTCAATGGTGATGGAATTTTCGCATCTATCACACTTAACGAATAAAATGCAACACATTTCTAAGGCAATTGTATATAACTTAATTAACTGTGCCAATGATTGTGTTGTAACAAAAATTAAACTATGTCTTTGGAATATTTTCTTATTTATGTGGATCCAGTGAAGCCAGTTCGTGGTTTCAAGACTTAGCTTATATTTTTTGTTTAAAGTTGCTTAAATGTAACAATGTAAGAATGTAATCGTGTAAATAATGTTTATGTTTGTATTAAACAGTGAAAAATATAATAGATTTTTAATTTATTAAATTTTGGTAAGTAGTTAGGTACTTACCGGAAACGGTTAAGTATGTAGGTACCTATGGAAAATAATTGATGACAATTCTCGCTTATGGGTTCTCATTTTTGGATGGGATGTCTAAAACCATTCCATCCATTTCCATTGGGGAAAATACTTAATCCTTATTTTTTATTTTTTTATTATTTATTTATTTCACAACATAAAACATTATTACAAAAGAAAAATAACTATAACACAAGAAAACCACAGAGGTTTATAAGTTAGTGTTATTATGAGTCACTTATAACGAGATGGTTGAAATTTTAAAATTAAAGGTTAGTACTTAATATTATACAAATAAAAGAAAAACAAACTATTTTAACCTAAGTTCGGAATTGGGTAGGTACCTATTTGAGTATTAAACCTATGAAGGTTAGCTAGAAAGTAAGATTTAAGTTTAAATTTTATGTTTTTGCGGGTTATAGCATCCCGCAATTCAGTAGGTAAATCATTTACGAGCCGAAATGCCATATAAATGCAGTTTATATAATTTATTCGCATAATTTCAAATAGGTAATTTACATTTATAATCAATGTTACATCATTCATACATACAATATGTATTTCCTTTATCAAATAAGGTAAAACTTAAAGCTCTGTCGGACACTGAGGCTCCGATACCTTGAAGTTAGTAAAAGCCCACCAAATGGGATAACTTTCCACACACACAGCAAAACCTCCTTGGTAACCGCCATCTTGTTTTTCCACATTACTCGTGCAGGCCCAATGGCTTTTATTCTTTCCAGTCGTTTGCCAAACGGCACCTGTACTGACTGCAAAGTTCGCCTTATCTGTCATGTTGTTAACGTAGAATACGTCCCCTTCTTCGTATTTTAGTGATATAGAATCTATGTTGCGGACACTGGAATAAGAAGTTAAATTATAGAATCAACAAAGGTTCTCAGAGTCATAAGAAGCGTTCCCATTTCTAAGACGAAAAAAAGTAGGGTTTTTTTTTTTTTTTATTCTTAATTTTTGAATGGGGCTTTTTTCGCTTTGCGAATATGCCAGCCCCAGGGTTTTATCTTTTTCTTTGTATAGTGATTGACTCACATAAGCTTTCTATAAGTATAGTAAAACCATTTTTAAACTGAACGCCCCTCCACCGCGGTTACACGTACATGCAAAAAGGTGTATAGATACAACACACATAAATTGATCTTTGTCATTGGATGTTCAATGACGTATAAACAAACGGGCCCCATAGACATGTGGCAATAGCTTAGACCATAATGATAATAGGTTTATGTCAAATCCATACATTTTGTACTTTTTTACTAACGATGTCGACGAACGCCAAATGTCTAGCCTTCACGGTGTCACTATGAGAGAAAGGCTGGATCTGTCGGCCAACTTCGGCATTAATGAGCCGAACGCGCGACTGAACGGACGTGTCACTCAAACAAAGAGCGCGCTCCCCGCCATACAAATGCCTACACGGGATTGGTCGCACAACTTATTGACAACGCAGTGCGCGGATGAGTCCATGTTTACAGTAAAGTTGTAGCACGCACACAAGTATACTGATGCAATACGTATTTCCTCTCACACGTTGAAATTATCACGGTTTTGTGGAGGAGAGTTCATTTTAAGATTAGATCATCTATAAGTACCATTTTCTAAGGTTGTCTGGAAGAGATCGCTTAACGATAAGGCCGCCTATTGTACAGTTACTAGCTTTGTTGTCCAATATATTGTTTTGTTTATTTAAGTGTACAATAAAGTTATATTAGCTGTGTATCAAACTAATAGGCATGACCTTATGTCAAAAATGGACTCATGGTGATAATACAATGGTTGATTCGTTATATTTACCCAAAACCAGGCTCACAGAACGGCTGAACGCGCGTGTCGTGTTGGTATACATCGAGAATCAGCCCTTTGTACGAAGCGAAGGTTTTATACAGACATCGGTTTTCTCCCGGGCGTCGGTACAGAATCATTCCATGGGTAGATTTATCGAGGGTTTGAAACTCGAGCGGCAGAACTGGCATGTTCTTCACTTTTTTTGGCAAGGATCGTCGATTTCTATAAAAAATAATAAGCTAAAGCATATTTACGTTCTTACTGCTGGGACAAGAGGCTTCTCTCTTGACGAGAGATTTGGCCTTAATTTACCACGGTAGCCAAGTACGGGTTTGTGAATGTCGTATTTACTTTAAACTATTTCAATTTCAAATATATATAATAAATTGTTTCTAACATTTTGTATTCAGAAATGACCAACCTAATTACCGATGACTTGCCTCCGCGATTGCATTGTTTGCATTTGGATTTGGAGGCAATTCTGAAATTTCGAAAACTCGCAGTCATAACATGATTTGTTAAATTTTTTTTAAATAAAAATAGTCCTGTTTAAAGTGATAATTGTGTAAACTTTTGAAAGCCAATTTCAAACATAGGAACTAGAATTTATGAGATCCGTCTATTTCTAGCATTGACGATAATGAAAAGATTAAACTCTTAACAAAGGATAATACCCATTATATAATTTTGACTTAGGTATCTTACACATTTTTATTCGTCCCCGTCTGTCGAAGATCCAACCACCTCGGTAAGCTCTTCCGCATGTTGATAGGAATGCTCAGCGATAGGACAGTCGACTTGATTTCCCGTACTAAGCCCGCAATATGGTTTAAAAGACTAAGGTTTAAGGAAAGACAGGTTATCATGTGGCCTGTGTTACGCTCATCAATGGGGAACGTTTTTCGGCGCCCTAGAAACAGAAATTTTATTGAAATCAAAATATTATTAGAAAAAAATACAAGATTGTGATCACATCTCTAATGGCATCGAACCGACACGCCTTACAATATAGACCAGTGCAGTTAACTTCAAAAATGGTCAAATAAGGAAAAAAATAGTAGTAGAATGAAACCCATTAGAAAAGGAGGGGAATATGGTAAAAATGAATGGAAAAATAAATTACGGTCGATCTGAGTTCGGGAAGTGGGAGGGGGTGGGCTTTTAAGGGGAGAAAATGGTTTATCTCGATTTGCGGTGAAACTACTAGTCCTATGAAAAAAAGTTATATGGTAACGTTGTAGGAAATAAAACGATCTACAACTTTTAATTCATAACTTTTATACATAACGTCAAAATGTATGTGAAAAATTCAAATAACTAAGTTTTTGGTTTTTTATTTCTATCTTTTTCAAAAATTGTTATTTTTCTACGAAATTTGGTGAAAACTTGCTTATTTATGTCCCAAATACACTGTGATTTATTTGATTGAATATATTATTGTTTTCACCTTATTTTGACTTAATTTTCAAAAATATAGACTAATTTTCAATCGAAAATTCACGTGTCAAAATATTAGCTTTTTTATAAAAGTCCGTGTGCTTTATGTTCATTGAAATCTCTATTTTCTGATAGTTAAAAAAAATATATACATTACCATAGTAAATATTCTCAGAAAATGCACAAAACCGAAACAAAAATTGGTATCATTAGGTACAATTGCATCATAAATATGTGATTTTTGCAATTTTTATTTCATATAATTGCTTATAATCCGACTTATTGCAGATTATACAAACAGATTATTATATTATTGTTATTATTATATAGTCTGAAAAGACAAAATCACATTTTTATGATGCAATTGTACCTAATGATACAAATTTTTGTTTCGGTTTTGTGCATTTTCTGAGAATATTTACTATAATAATGTATATATTTTTTTTAATTATCAGAAAATAGAGATTTCAATGAACATAAAGCACACCGACTTTTATAAAAAAGCTAATATTTTGACACGTGAATTTTCGATTGAAAATTAGTCTATATTTTTGAAAATTAAGTCAAAATAAGGTGAAAACAATAATATTTTCAATCAAATAAATCACAGTGTATTTGGGACATAAATAAGCAAGTTTTCACCAAATTTCGTAGAAAAATACCAATTTTTGAAAAAGATAGAAATAAAAAACCAAAAACTTAGTTATTTGAATTTTTCACATACATTTTGACGTTATATATAAAAGTTATGAATTAAAAGTTGTAGATCGTTTTATTTCCTACAACGTTGCCATATAACTTTTTTTCATAGGACTAGTAGTTTCACCGCAAATCGAGATAAACCATTTTCTCCCCTTAAAAGCCCACCCCCTCCCACTTCCCGAACTCAGATCGACCGTAATTTATTTTTCCTTTCATTTTTACCATATTCCCCTCCTTTTCTAATGGGTTTCATTCTACTACTATTTTTTTCCTTGTAAAAAATTAAAAACCCTGGTCTAATATACGTATGTCTGTTATTTATGGATAAGTAGTATTCACGTTTTATTGTTCAATAAGTTCAGAAAATTGGGTTTTTCTTGAATATAATGTGTGGCCAGTGTCAAGTGTTTTTTCTATTTATATTTACAAAATTATAAGTATTAAGATTATTTGTAACTTGTGTGATCGACATTTTAACAATCGACGCTTCTTTTAATAATTATTTTTTCAGGCATCACCTAACTGACAGTTAACGTTCAAGCATCTGTCAATACCTGTCAAGTCGAGCAGATCAGGCACACTATGGCTAATCCAGACGCCTCCCTTCTCGTCCGCCATCAGGATCCCGAACCCCGGCGTCTCCACCACGCCCTTCACTGAACCGCTCTCTTTATACGTCATAGCAGCCAGGTAGTTTTTGTACTTTTGCTGAAAAGTCAGGAATAATTTATATCAAGAATTTAGATAGCTTATCCTGTGTCCTAAACCTCTATAAAATATGTATATTGACCAAATTTCATTAAAATCGGTCATTGGTTTAAGAATTATGGCGGAACATACATACAATACATACAGAAAAATCAATAGTTCTAAAAATCGTCAATATATTTGAACATGAAACGTGGTAGGAATGTTACCCGTTTCATGTTCAAATACAATTAAAAACCATGATAGTTTAAAAAGTTATATCGTCAGTATAGTTTCAGGATCATATTATTCTGCCGATTTCTGCCGACTCTGCCGTCCTTAAGCTATAATGCAGTTATAGCTTAAGGACGGAGGAATATTAACGGTCTTTTAGAAAGACGATGACTGAAAGCAAACTGACTTTACTCCATGACATTTACAGATATATTATTAGTAGGTATACCTTGTAGAAAGGTGCCAGTGTGTTGTGCAGCATATTACTGGCCAGTATGGTCTTGCTGGATGCCGTGAAGCCGCGCTTGCCGGGAGTCAGGAAGGTGAAGTTGAGTCCGTCTGTGTCGGGCTGCGAACCGCTGGGCGGAGGCTTGTATAGATACCACCTACGAAATGCTACATGTCGATGACAAACTAACGTTTACTAATACTAGGTTTATGCTACGATTTGCTTGTGTAATAACCTAGCACAAGTATTTCAGTATTACTTAAAAGGTGTTTTCAACACTGTGAACTAATTATAAAGCTTTTATTGAATAAAGATTAAAAAGATTAAAAATTAATTCTGCGGTGAGTAAATTGTTTGCGTAGATATTAGAAAATGGTATAGAAAAAATTACAAGATAACAACGCAGCCTTGGTCTTCGAGTCAGAGTCGAAGGCACTATAGTTTAGTTTTGGAAGCGCTTTTAAAAGGCTTTTAAGCCTTAAAAGGTTTTGCGTAATACCTGTTACACCTTTGCCCATTTAAAACCCATTCAAAATCATTTATTATTCCATTTTGATACCTACCCTGACAAATGCATCAACCGCGGTCCAACCGCTTTCACCAGATCATCTGTCCACCTTGTTGCTGGGCGTTCGACATTGTGCTTGCCGATCCGTGGTCTCCATTCGAGAGCTTTTCGGCCCCATCGGCCATCTGATCTCCGCGCTATAAGGCCTGCACATTGCCACTTCAAAGAGTAATCCGCTGGGCTATGTCAGTGACCCGCGTTCTTCTAAGTAGGTATCTCCTCATTTCTCTTTGGTAAAGATATTTCATACAAAATTTTTACAAACTAGATCTTACCAATCTACAGGGTTGTTCTCATTATCCCGACAATGCATGTTTACGTAGTTCCAACTTTCCAATCTTTCCGCGCAACTACACGTTTTGACTAAAATATAAATAAAAGCCACGAAATACAACATTTCATATAAAAATATTTCTACACAAACTGAACCAATAAATTTTATCACTCCATTTTATTATACCTTCAGTTTATTGTTATACCTAATGTATAATGTAATCTACGAAAACACTAACATATCACAAATTAATGTTACAAATACTTGCTCTAACAGTAAAGGTTAACATCGTGAGGAAACAGGCATGTTCTGAGAATTTGAAGCTGGTTAATCAAGGCCTAATCTCTCTAATCAAGAAAGAAGTCCTTAGAATGTAAATAGGGTGATGATGATGAATGTAATGAGTGACTAGTATATCAGATTTAATATAAAAAATAAAAAAATCTCATACGGTTTTCAAATGTAACAATATAATGTATGGCAAACCTTAACTACAGTCAACGGTTGGTTTTGCGATGTTATTTTGTGGCAAAGAACCAAAATACATTATTAACATAGTACAGTAATAATTTATTTAAATATAAAATGTATGGGAACAGCCGATTATCTTATCTTTTAATGACTACAAACTAAAAGGCTTTGTACATAACTATTTTAGAAAATAACATCGAAGTATTTGACTCAAGGATTTAGTCTATGCTCAAGGTATGTTATCGTTTCATATTCAAATATTGCCTTTGAAGTTTTTCCCTATTTTGGCTATGCGACACACTCGACTTTAATTCCGAAGGTCATGGGCCCCTTGAAAAATTAATACAATGTGCGATTTGATAACACTTGCTTCAACGATAAAGGCAACTTCGTAATTAAACCGGCATGTTCTGAGAACTTTGAAAAGTTGTTAAACAAGACCTGCTCTCCTCGTAAAGATAGAAGTCCCTGTGTCCCAGCAGTGGGAACGTATATAGATGTTATGCTTATGTCGTTAGTGTAGTTTGCAAGTCAGTTCACGGGTTACACGTCTGCACGGACTCTATGAGGTGCGCGAAGTTGCCCCAGAGAATGGGCCCGGAGGTGCATACTGTACCACCACCGCGAGACTCTTGTGGTAGCTGTAACAGGGTACAATACGATTATATTTCACTTTTATAAAAACGAGAATTACTTATTTATAAAGGAGTTAATAAACACACGAATCAGGAAGAATTTTGATTCGCGCGACGGCGACGGCCCACTTGGAGTGGTCGTTGTGCGACGTGAACGACATATAATCTATATAATCATACCGCTCGGTTGATATCGCCGACGCAGACCCAGTAGTCGGCCACCTTGGTGTCCTGGCTGTTGTGCATCTTGTGCGCGACGGCGACGGCCCACTTGGAGTGGTCGTTGTGCGACGTGAACGACATATAATCTATATAATCATACCGCTCGGTTGATATCGCCGACGCAGACCCAGTAGTCGGCCACCTTGGTGTCCTGGCTGTTGTGCATCTTGTGCGCGACGGCGACGGCCCACTTGGAGTGGTCGTTGTGCGACGTGAACGACATATCTATACTAATATTATAAAGCGGAAGAGTTTGATTGTTTGTTTGTTTGTTTGTTTGAACGCGCTAATCTCAGGAACCGCTGGTCCGATTTAAAAAATTCTTTCAGTGTTGGATAGTCCATTTATCGAGGAAGGTTATAGGCTATATTACATTTAAAAAAAGTTAGGGATCCGTACGGAAAACCCAAATATGTAACCCAAGATGTAAAAAAAATCCTTATATCGCATGCGCTGCGAAAAGTATTCATTTTAGAAATTTACAATGTACTACAATTTTGTAGAACACATTAATATCTACAAAAAATGTCGCGACAGCATATATCTAACTATTATAGTTATGTCACAATAAGTGTTTTAATTTTCAATATAATTAATTTTAATGCCGCCGCTAGGAAAAGCTCTATATTTGTATTTTCAAATAAAACATTATCAAAATAAATTACATGTTAATTACGAATATTTCAATATCTCTATAAAACTTTTTAAATTATTCAATTCGGACATTCCATTCGAAAGATATCAGAGTTTAAAAATGTAAGTACCGAAATAAACCAGCCCTTTCGGTAAGGCATCATGCTTTGGTACGGGCACTCAGTCATTACCTACTAAAATAAAGTCTTTAAACGAAAGTAGGTTCGTTTGATTGAAAGATTGATTCACTTTTATGATAGTAAAAGTATATAACGAGAGACTTTTTACCGCGGAAAATTAAATGCTTCCGCCGCGGGAAAATTCGATTTTGAGAAATTTAGTATGGAGATAGTTGCAAATAAAAGTATATGGCGAGACGAAGTTCGCGGGGGCAGCTAGTAATCTATATAATCATACCGCTCGGTTGATATCGCCGACGCAGACCCAGTAGTCGGCCACCTTGGTGTCCTGGCTGTTGTGCATCTTGTGCGCGACGGCGACGGCCCACTTGGAGTGGTCGTTGTGCGACGTGAACGACATATAATCTATATAATCATACCGCTCGGTTGATATCGCCGACGCAGACCCAGTAGTCGGCCACCTTGGTGTCCTGGCTGTTGTGCATCTTGTGCGCGACGGCGACGGCCCACTTGGAGTGGTCGTTGTGCGACGTGAACGACATATAATCTATATAATCATACCGCTCGGTTGATATCGCCGACGCAGACCCAGTAGTCGGCCACCTTGGTGTCCTGGCTGTTGTGCATCTTGTGCGCGACGGCGACGGCCCACTTGGAGTGATCGTTGTGCGACGTGAACGACATATAATCTATATAATCATACCGCTCGGTTGATATCGCCGACGCAGACCCAGTAGTCGGCCACCTTGGTGTCCTGGCTGTTGTGCATCTTGTGCGCGACGGCGACGGCCCACTTGGAGTGATCGTTGTGCGACGTGAACGACATATAATCTATATAATCATACCGCTCGGTTGATATCGCCGACGCAGACCCAGTAGTCGGCCACCTTGGTGTCCTGGCTGTTGTGCATCTTGTGCGCGACGGCGACGGCCCACTTGGAGTGGTCGTTGTGCGACGTGAACGACATATAATCTATATAATCATACCGCTCGGTTGATATCGCCGACGCAGACCCAGTAGTCGGCCACCTTGGTGTCCTGGCTGTTGTGCATCTTGTGCGCGACGGCGACGGCCCACTTGGAGTGATCGTTGTGCGACGTGAACGACATATAATCTATATAATCATACCGCTCGGTTGATATCGCCGACGCAGACCCAGTAGTCGGCCACCTTGGTGTCCTGGCTGTTGTGCATCTTGTGCGCGACGGCGACGGCCCACTTGGAGTGGTCGTTGTGCGACGTGAACGACATTTTGGCGATCGGGAACTTTAGACGCTCTATGTTTCGTACTCTGGAAATAGAATTTCAAAAATTAAATAATATTCTTCAATATTATGTTAGGCATCGTTCCCACTACGCCGGACCGGCAGATCTGGCAAGCGGGGGACAGATACCGGCACAAACTCGATCACTTTACTCCGGGTCCGGTAGTTTTGCCGGAAGTTTGTAGTGACAAAACGCTCGGAAAACTCGGTCACATTATGCCGGGCCCGGCATTTTTGCCGGACCCGGCATAATGTGAACGAGTTACATATAGCTTCATATAAATTGTACAGCCACTAGCCCTTCCGGCAGATTTACCAAGTGGGAAAGCTACCTAACTTGAAAAGAGAAGAGTAAAAACTTCTGCCATAATGCTTTTGATCATAGGTTCTCCAGCGTTGTTGGTCCATTTCTACTTCTACAAATATTTTAAATTTTTTCGACGCAGAGTTATATGGGCTAACTAAGGTGTTAATAAATTACCTTGTTTTCTTTATATTAATTTAAGGCCTAAAATTGTATCTTTTTTTTTTTGTTATGTTGTCTGTGTGTCGAAATAAATGTGTATTCTATTATATTTACTAAATTACAGTAACTGTAAGAAAAATATTTAAAGCATCAATCTTATTGCTGTCCTTATTGTCATCATCTGTCGTCCATAATTACAAAGTTTCGCGTTTATAATATTAGTAGGATTTATTATGTAAACTTACTGGAAATTCCTGGTACATTCAGAGTCTAGTGTGCCGGGTCCGTTGGTCCACGACTCCACTAGCAGGTCGGATTGCAGCACCTATAAAATAAATATAAATAAAATGAAGAATATACAGTCATATTCTGAAAACTTTTATCATCAAACACAATGATTTTTTATAGTTAAAATCATTGATCAAACATAATATGTAGAAGAACGTCAAAGAATTTAAAGGACACGTGACATTCAAAATATAAATATACTACCGAGTCGCGGCTCCGCCCACTTTCAATCTTATATTTAAACCTTCCCTGGACTACTACGAACCTTTCAAGACCTTAACCAGCTAAATCAGCCCGGCCGTTCTCGAGTTTTAATCAGACTAACGAACAACAATTCATTTTTATATACACTGATGGTCATATATTAAGAACGCTAATATTTAGGGAAGATTTTCTCAAACTAAGACGAAAAACTATTTGCACGTAATTTATTTTATTTATCTCAGTATTGTAAAACGTTTCTATAATATCACCGTGCTTATTGGTATACAATGACTAGCTAAAAATAAATTGTAATTTTTTTAACACTACTACAAAACATAGTATTCCTATTTACTGGTTGGTCATATAATTAAGAACGCTTAATCGTTAATTCCTTTTTTTATAATTTAAACAGAAAACACGGTTGAAATTTTAACTGTTTGTATAATATTGGCAATATTTAGTGCTGTAAAAGATAAAAAGGCATTGCTTAGTTAAAAAAAATAAAGCTTTTGATCTATCAACACTGGGTAGAACACCGGCACAAAAGTAAAACTTCGCTTGAAGAATTGGTATTATAAAAACATAGAAAACCATCTGTAATGTTAAAAAACGATGGTTTTCGACGCTTTTGAGCATTTTACTTCGTATCACATACTTCTACGGAGTGTTCCACATGTACCTAAACAGAGAAAAACAACTCCTCGAGATGACCCAAACATCATTCGTATGGGCTACAAAACTCTTTAATGGGTCCAATGTGCTGAGACAAGAATATTTTGGTGAAAACTAGCCTTCAGCTATCTCAGCACGCACTGTTTGAAGACGTATGGTAAAAGAAAAATCGCACGGAAGGATATCAAGAAAGATACCCATGTTGAAACTTTGCTATAGTCAAAATCAGCTCGCACTTGAGAGAAAGTATGAAAACTGGACTTTGCGACAGTGAAATTTTTTTCTATTTTTCTAACGAAACGAAAATAACTAGGGTGTATTCTGATGGGAAACGATATGTTCTACGTCTTCCGAATATAGCATTTAACCCTAAGTACTCGAAAGTTACATTAAAGCATGGTGGTGGAAATGCGAAAATTTGGGTGTGCTTTCGTGGTTTTCTATCTTAGACTGATAAGCTAACAATCTAAATCTAGAGCCAATAGAGAATCTGTAATTTAAAATAAAGAAAAAGTATACAAATACAGAGTGTGGGAATGCAGGAGAGCTGTACGACGCTTTTTTAAAAGAATTGAACTGTATTTATCTTGCGAAATATCAAAAATTAATAGGTTATGCCTCGCAGGTGTAAAGCAGTGTTTAGAGGCCGTGGAAATGCTGTAAACCCTTAATTTAGTTTAAAATGTATTCAATTACTTTTCAAATTTTCTGCACTGCATATTATTGTGATTTAGATTTAATGTAAGTGCCATATAAAACATTTTCCCAGCAGTTAAATAAATCGTTCTTAATTATATGTCCAGCTTCATTACTATTAGAGAGTGTCTCATTTCGGTAAAATAAAAATTTGAGAAATATAGTAATCGATTTTATTGTTTACTCTATAAGACACTATGCTCCATTAGTATGGCTATTTTTTAACATAATAAGTTGTTTCTCAGAAGGTACACATCTCGGTGTATGAATGTTCTATAAATTCGAATCGTTCTTAATTGTATGACCACAAGTGTACATATATAAGAAGATAAGAAGATGATAGAATACCTCTGCCACCAACCCGCTGTATAGGTCGTCGTTGAACATCGCGCTCTTGGCGAATGACAGGAACTTCCGACCGACTAGTGTCTCGAAGCTTTCTATGTGGTACCTGGAATATTAATGAAATCAATACCTAAATAATAAATTGATGATTCTGATTATTTTGATGATGATTGACGCTTGAAAATAAAACTAAAATTCTTTAACAATGATAATAACATGTAAAACATACCATAGAATAAATGTTTTTGAAATCATCAGTTTATCCGTGAAAATGGCGAAAACAGTGCCGCAATATTGAATATAGCAAAATTATTTAAATCATGGTAATGTTGCCATATCATTTTTGAATGATATGGCAACATCATTACATTTTGGCATTATTATGATTTTTAATCAACATACATTCTTGACTTCTTTAATTCTAAAGTTAAAAGAATTCGCGGTTCTTATTCGTGATTAATCCTCAGCATTGTTTTAATTTCCTTTGTTATGAAGGCTTTTGAGACAATATAACTTACCTTTTAGAGATGTTCTCTCATTTACAAACTAGGTCAAGTCATTCTTGGATCATGCTTGATTAAGACATAACCATGTCAGGAATTCTAGGACATATTTGTCTGCATGATCATAGTAGGTTTTAGATAGAAGTTGCTGTTTAGGTATTTATTAATTGAAATTTATTATTGGTCTGCAGGTTTTTGGCAGAGGAAAATAAATATCTGAGAGATACTGAAATAAATTGTTATGTATAAATTTTTTTATAAACAGTTTCTAGGGAAAACAGGCATGTGAACAATTGACCGGTGAGAGTAGCAAGCCGAAATTTTTTGGCAAGCTTATATTCTTGACTTCATTAGTTACTCTTTTACATATAGGTACCTATACAATCTACGCTTCACTACACTCGTCTACCAACTTACCAAGGCGAAACGTCGATAGTCTTGTTGCGGATAACATCCACCAAGTTAGGCAGCTCATTCTCAAACTCCTGGAAATATAAAATTTACAACTATGCTACAATTTTTTTCAGTCTTAGTGGGCTGAGCTTTATTTATTTACTAGATTTAAACCCGGCTTCGCTTAGGTGAAATTTGACAAAATTCTCCATAATCCGAATTTTGCGGATATAATTATGTTGTCGACTCAAAATCAATTTTTTTTATGTTTTTTTCTCTAGGTAAATCTAAGTATATAGGTAAGGTTTCGATCGAGTCTACCGTACCCCTTGACGAAATTATTAATATAGATTCTACATATATTATACTTACCTATGTTATTTGCAAATTTAATTGGTTAGGTACCTGTGGGAGGTGAGAGTGAACAATCAACGGTTCATTGTATTTGAGCTGCGTGGCGATCTGGTTGAGAGTGGACGTCTGCACCGACATGCAGAGGAAGGATTGTCCGTACTTCATGCCGGTGGTCGGGTAGTCATAGCCCGATGTGTTGAGGGAGTTCACGGCTGGGAAAGAAGAGATAGAAAATCTTGAAAACGAAATGATTGATTTTGTTTTAGGTGTGTTATTTGCGACCTTATTTGCTGAACAATCGTCATTAGACCATCGAGCTGGTGGTCGGACTCTCTTTATTGTTAGTGTTCCTTGGCCACCATTATGTAACAGACTTTGGCCACCTGTTGATTTCGTCTAGCATTTCTTATAAAATATTCTTACGAGCAGACGCAGGCGGGAACCTACGCGGAAATGCAAGCGAAATGAACTTATACCCCCTATTTTACCCCTTTAGAGTGACCATTGCATGTTCTAAACTATACTTCATAAATGAGCCTTGTGTCTCATTGTAGAGCAAAGGCCTCCCCCATGTCCTCCCAATCCCCTGCGGCATCCCACCATTCCTGGTCATCGAGGTCGTCTCGCCAACGCTTTCGTGGCCGACCTCGACGCCGCGTATTATTGTTTACCTATTTTTATTTATTATTACATATGTGTTTATTTATACTTACGATCTGGCACCGGCGGGAACCTAGGCACGGAATGCACCAGCCACAGCGACGTGAACTTGTCTCCCAGCACGACGCCCTTCGTGTGGCCGTTAAAATAATTTGATATCGTATTAACTTTTGGGGTAAAGTAATTATGCTAATTTATAATTAGGTATAGTAAAACCATTTTTAAACTGAACGCCCCTCCACCGCGGTTACACGTACATGCAAAAAGGTGTATAGATACAACACACATAAATTGATCTTTGTCATTGGATGTTCAATGACGTATAAACAAACGGGCCCCTAGACATGTGGCATCGCTAACTTCTGACGTGCGGAATAGCTTAGTTAGACCATAATGATGATAGGTTTATGTCAAATCCATACATTTTGTACTTTTTTACTAACGATGTCGACGAACGTGTAACTTGCCAAATGTCTAGCCCCCACAATGTCACTATGAAAGAAAGACTGGATCTGTCGACCAACTAGTGCATTAATGAGCTGAACGCGCGACTGAACGGACGTGTCACTCAAACAAAGAGCGCGCTCCCCGCCATACAAATGCCTACAAGGGATTGGTCGCACAACTTGTTGACAACGCAGTGCGCGGATGAGTCCATGTTTACAGTAAAGTTGTAGCACGCACACAAGTATAGTGATGCTATACGTATTTCCTCTCACACGTTGAAATTATCACGGTTTTGTGGAGGGGAGTTCATTTTAAGATTGGATCATCTATACTTATATATTGCTAGATAAAGGTAACTAGATTTTATATAGTGTTCCATTCTCTTAGAAAACGAGCTTTGCCTGTGTGGATGATAGAATACATAAATTCTTCATTAGGTATTTTGTTGATTATAATAGATGAAAAAACATTAGGCGGAATTTGTAAAAGTTAAGATAAAAAAACTCTTTTCAACAAAAATAATATATTTAGAACGAATAAAATACTTAAACATTTAAAGATCCTGTAAACCGATAGAACATATAAATGGAAGACTTGGCACATTGTATGTATCATTTAACCTTAACCTAATTTGTTCGCTTAAACCTAATAGGTATTTAAGAATGGCTTGATAATGAATGCACATTCTTCGAGTACACAATACTATTCGATATTTTGAGCAGATGTACTGTTTTTGTTTATAAATTCAAGTTGTTATTTTAAAAAGTCAACAGACCCATCTAATTAACCTTCGCCCGTGAATTTAAACTATTTAAAGCATACTTAATTACCTATTACTAAAGGTAACCCGTATCCGTAATAGCTAAACATTATACTGTTTACTTATTTGTTTTAGGACACTTTGCCGTAGTAAGATTAGAGGGATTAAGGTATTTTTCACAAGAAGTATTTACAATTTCATCCAGCTACTGAAATTAGCGTATGAATTAGGTGTAGATTGGCTAAGATTATGGCATTTGTTTCCAATTTTTATCTTATCGAAAAACAGGCAAATTAAATTACTGCTGTGTAGGCATAGAAACAGCTGCCTTAGAATGCGAAACATCACTTTGCCTCCAAAAAGACACAACCGTCTTCAACTCCGTATAGAAATCCAAACCCTGTTTACCGCAGAAATGATTCGTGCCCAAAAACGATCCTCTAGATCCCGAGAAGGAGAACATAGACAACGGCACAGGAATGGGCACATTCACACCGACTTGTCCAACATCGATTTCATTCGCAAACTTCCTCGCGGTCGCGCCGTTTGTTGTGAAAACGGCAGTTCCGTTTCCGTACGGGTTAGAGTTTATCATGTCTATGGCCTGGTCTAGTGTGTCGACGAAGAGACATATAAGGACGGGGCCGAATATTTCCTCCTTGTAGCATTCCATGGAGGGTGTGACGTGCGTGAGGATCGTGGGGCCGACGAAGTTGCCTTTCTCGAAGCCGGACACTTTCACGCTTCTGCCGTCAAGGGCCAGTTTTGCGCCTTCTTTTACACCTGGGAAAGTTATTTAGCGTTAGTTTAGCAAAGAACCCATGCTAATATTGATATAATACATGCTCAGGGTTTAGGGACTTTACCAGAATATTTTTAAATACCTAGAAAAATTTTAAACTAAGGTCTCATACATTCATCTCAGATATTTAATAAAATAATTTATATAATAGTACGCCCAAGCTATATGGATCTCAGTAATGCCTTTAAATTTATTTGATAATCTCGTTTTATTTATGTTTCAAAATGAACGTTACAGAATAATCTGATCTATAACCTGCCAATTTATTCAAGGGTTACAAGAATAAACCATGTTTTCTTTTTGTGAATAATCTATTATAAATTTGTCTTCTTCTTCTTCTTTTATTTTTGGCGAACGAGACTGGCCATTGGGGTTATGCCGTCAACCGCGAATGTCAAGTTAGTGAATTTCATGACAAATTTTGAATAGATTATTCGCAAAATAGATAGACATTGGCGGTTGACGGCAAAACACCAATGGCCAGTCACGTTCGCCAAAAATAAAAGAAGAAGAAGAAGAATAAACTATTTTTATTTGTGAATCCCTGTAAATCTGTGTCCTAGCCTAGCAGTGGGAAAAAACGTAAAAAATGGTTGATGATGATCTAAGTGCAAATTTGAATATTATTCCTGAACATAACCTGACATGTTAACAGGTTTAGATATAAAACGTATTTGTGTTCACTTACCAGACTCTACCAGCCTGTGTATCCTCTCCTTAGCCTTGACAGATATGACGGGTCCTACGTCCGTCCCGGGCACGTGGCCCGCGTTCACCTTCAGGTCCTTGGCGCGCGCCACTAGGTCGGGGATCCAGTCTTTTGCTTCACCTGCGATAACAAGAAAATTAACATTATTTGAACGATTGTCACTTTTATTCTGAGAGGTTTAATAGATGTTGAAAAATAAGTAAATAAATATTACTAATATTAATTTTATAGTGATTGACTCTCACTTAAGTTTTCTAAATTATTAGAAAATGGTATGGGAAAAATTACAAGATCACAACGATGATAGATGGCGCAATCAGTGCTTAACTGGTGATATTTTAATTAATTAATTCAAAATGTAACGTAACTCCTCGATAGCGTAGTGGTTAGCGCAACCTGGGCTAAACTGGGTGACGTGGGTTCGACTCCCACTCGAGGACCAAGGTTACGTTGTGATCGTGAATTTTTTCTAATAATTTAAATAAATATTGCTGGACAATTGACTATAATACTTCGCGTCCGCCATTATCACGTGGTTCTAGCACCATATACCACAGCCACCACAGCCACCACGGTACATACCAACAAACACGGCAGTGCTGAGCGCCATGCAGCGTTGTCCGGCGGCCCCGAAGGCGGCGCCTGCGAGCTGGTTCAGAGTGTGTTCTTTGTTCGCGTCCGCCATTATCACTCCGTGGTTCTTCGCGCCCATGTTGCTTTGGACGCGTTTGCCTGTACAAAAATAAACCAGTTAAAAGGCATAAAAACTTTCGTATAAAATAAATCAGACGATACTAAACACTATAAATGGAAATCATGTAATTACAAGGTATTTGATAACAAAAACTTTTTTATTAGGAGATTATATCGCGTCTTTATCGCTTGTTTTTACAAGGGATTCCGACGTTTTCGTGAATTTCAAGCAAAAACTCAAGCATTATTAGAAAATGGTATGAAACCTCATATGAGATATGGGATAAATTCAAGCTCTTATTTCCTCGATAGCATTAGTTAGTTTAGTGCAACCAGGGCTACACTGGGTGGCGCGGGTTCGACTCCCACTCATAAGCTCGTTGTGATTGTGATCTTGTAATTTTTCTCATACCATTTTCTAATAATTTTGAAAACTTAAGTCAATCACTATAAAAAAAATAACAAATAAAACTCAAGCAGTTCTATGACAACGAAATCAGCTCTGAACGTCGAAATGGTAACTACTGGTGATGGTCCTTACCTGCAGCTGAAGCGCGGCTGTATATGTGTTTGCCCGCGGCGTCGCCTCCCACAAACGATACGGCCTTGATGTCCGGCTGGTCGCAGATGAAGTTCACTACATCGTGAGTGCCGTGGACTACCTGAGAAAAAGATGCAAGTGGTTGAGAGCATTTCGAAAGTGATACGCCGGGGTCCTGCTCTGAAGGCATCACGAGGCAAGTGTTGCCAGTTACGAGTGTCTAACAGTGGACGTTGAAGGCTAGATGCAGTACTGTGTACTCACGTTGACGAGTCCGGGCGGCGCGCCGGCCTGCTCCAGGAGATCCATCATCAGGAGCGTGGCGCCGGGGTCCTGCTCTGAAGGCTTCACGAGGCAAGTGTTGCCAGTTACGAGTGTCTAACAGTGGACGTTGAAGGCTAGATGCAGTACTGTGTACTCACGTTGACGAGTCCGGGCGGCGCGCCGGCCTGCTCCAGGAGATCCATCATCAGGAGCGTGGCGCCGGGGTCCTGCTCTGAAGGCTTCACGAGGCAAGTGTTGCCAGTTACGAGTGTCTAACAGTGGACGTTGAAGGCTAGATGCAGTACTGTGTACTCACGTTGACGAGTCCGGGCGGCGCGCCGGCCTGCTCCAGGAGATCCATCATCAGGAGCGTGGCGCCGGGGTCCTGCTCTGAAGGCTTCACGAGGCAAGTGTTGCCAGTTACGAGTGTCTAACAGTGGACGTTGAAGGCTAGATGCAGTACTGTGTACTCACGTTGACGAGTCCGGGCGGCGCGCCGGCCTGCTCCAGGAGATCCATCATCAGGAGCGTGGCGCCGGGGTCCTGCTCTGAAGGCTTCACGAGGCAAGTGTTGCCAGTTACGAGTGTCTAACAGTGGACGTTGAAGGCTAGATGCAGTACTGTGTACTCACGTTGACGAGTCCGGGCGGCGCGCCGGCCTGCTCCAGGAGATCCATCATCAGGAGCGTGGCGCCGGGGTCCTGCTCTGAAGGCTTCACGAGGCAAGTGTTGCCAGTTACGAGTGTCTAACAGTGGACGTTGAAGGCTAGATGCAGTACTGTGTACTCACGTTGACGAGTCCGGGCGGCGCGCCGGCCTGCTCCAGGAGATCCATCATCAGGAGCGTGGCGCCGGGGTCCTGCTCTGAAGGCTTCACGAGGCAAGTGTTGCCAGTTACGAGTGTCTAACAGTGGACGTTGAAGGCTAGATGCAGTACTGTGTACTCACGTTGACGAGTCCGGGCGGCGCGCCGGCCTGCTCCAGGAGATCCATCATCAGGAGCGTGGCGCCGGGGTCCTGCTCTGAAGGCTTCACGAGGCAAGTGTTGCCAGTTACGAGTGTCTAACAGTGGACGTTGAAGGCTAGATGCAGTACTGTGTACTCACGTTGACGAGTCCGGGCGGCGCGCCGGCCTGCTCCAGGAGATCCATCATCAGGAGCGTGGCGCCGGGGTCCTGCTCTGAAGGCTTCACGAGGCAAGTGTTGCCAGTTACGAGTGTCTAACAGTGGACGTTGAAGGCTAGATGCAGTACTGTGTACTCACGTTGACGAGTCCGGGCGGCGCGCCGGCCTGCTCCAGGAGATCCATCATCAGGAGCGTGGCGCCGGGGTCCTGCTCTGAAGGCTTCACGAGGCAAGTGTTGCCAGTTACGAGTGTCTAACAGTGGACGTTGAAGGCTAGATGCAGTACTGTGTACTCACGTTGACGAGTCCGGGCGGCGCGCCGGCCTGCTCCAGGAGATCCATCATCAGGAGCGTGGCGCCGGGGTCCTGCTCTGAAGGCTTCACGAGGCAAGTGTTGCCAGTTACGAGTGTCTAACAGTGGACGTTGAAGGCTAGATGCAGTACTGTGTACTCACGTTGACGAGTCCGGGCGGCGCGCCGGCCTGCTCCAGGAGATCCATCATCAGGAGCGTGGCGCCGGGGTCCTGCTCTGAAGGCTTCACGAGGCAAGTGTTGCCAGTTACGAGTGTCTAACAGTGGACGTTGAAGGCTAGATGCAGTACTGTGTACTCACGTTGACGAGTCCGGGCGGCGCGCCGGCCTGCTCCAGGAGATCCATCATCAGGAGCGTGGCGCCGGGGTCCTGCTCTGAAGGCTTCACGAGGCAAGTGTTGCCAGTTACGAGTGTCTAACAGTGGACGTTGAAGGCTAGATGCAGTACTGTGTACTCACGTTGACGAGTCCGGGCGGCGCGCCGGCCTGCTCCAGGAGATCCATCATCAGGAGCGTGGCGCCGGGGTCCTGCTCTGAAGGCTTCACGAGGCAAGTGTTGCCAGTTACGAGTGTCTAACAGTGGACGTTGAAGGCTAGATGCAGTACTGTGTACTCACGTTGACGAGTCCGGGCGGCGCGCCGGCCTGCTCCAGGAGATCCATCATCAGGAGCGTGGCGCCGGGGTCCTGCTCTGAAGGCTTCACGAGGCAAGTGTTGCCAGTTACGATCGCGGGGGGGAACATCCATAGGGGGATCATTACGGGGAAGTTGAAGGCTGCTACGCCTGTTGAGACATAGGAAATATTAGAATGCATCTTGGTCCAATAGCGCTGAATATTAATTCGATTTTTAAACTGTTTTCTGTTTTGAGTACCTCCGACAACTCCCAGAGGCACTTTGTAGCTGTGAGTGTCCATGTCCTTGGCGATGTTCTGTATGCTGTCTCCCAGCTGCAGGCTCGTGATGCTGCAGCAATGCTCCACCGACTCTGGAAACATCATAATATATCACCTTAATAGGATTTTACTCCAATTTCATTGAATCTCAGCAACCATCGCTGAACACATGCTGAGCCAACAAATTTTGAGTATATAATTCTGATTTTATTTTCTAAATACAGATGGAAAACTTACGGATTCCGCGGAGGACATCGCCCTCTGCATCCGCGATGGTCTTGCCCTGCTCTTCAGTGATCTTTGCCGCCAGTTTTGATTGGTTTTCGCGCAAGAGGCGAGCAAACCTGAAAATAATTTATGATAGGTTTACTATACAGAAAAATCTACATTTTAGCTAGTTTATGTGCCTTCCTCAATAAAATGTACCATCCAACACTGAAAGTATTTTCAAATCGGACGTACGGTTCCATCCCTTTATAATATTAAGTATAGTATAGTATAGTATATATATATATATATATATATGAGGTAGTGCTGCTACTGACTCACTTGAACATAAGCTGCTGCCTTGTCATAACAGTGCTCTGGCTCCATGACTTGTAAGCCCTCTTGGAAGACTCCAATGCACTGTTCAGTTCTTCAGGTGTTGTCTCTGGCACTCTGAAATTAAATTCATTATCATTTATTCATTGGTTTATTCAAAATAAAAAACTTTAAATTGTAATCTGAATAAAAATGATAAAGAAGTTTAGTTAAAAAAATTGTTTGTAGGCTTTTGTAATGATCAGGTTGCAAATTAAATTAACATAACATTAACTAACTCATGGTATTAAAATATTTATTTTTATGACATCCAACAGAGATCCAGATATGAGTAATTTTTACACATAATTCTTATTATATGGGCAAATTAAATGCAATTTACCTACCATTCAAATCTAAAATAAACTTAATAAGGCAAGTCATAATAATATCAAATAAGTAATTTTAATTTACCATCAGTATGAGCAAATCTCTGACAACAACAAGATAACACTTATCAAATCAGTTACAGCATAGGTTTATAAGTAAACAATATTTGTGTGACGGGAATTGATAACTATCAAATCATATTCAGATTTACAAAAACATGATGATTAAACCACACCTCTTCAAAACTTATAACCTTTATGAACATGTTGTCTTAAGAAGAGTTAAGAATGCTTGCCCTTATACAATATGTAAAATAATTGTTGATACATAAATAAGGGTGATGATGATTTTTTATCATTAATGATTTCAAGTTTACTCAAGATTTAACTTTGCCTAATTTATTTCATTTATCACAACTGTAGAAGATAAGACTATATTATGACCCAACTGTGATCTCTTATCAACACTAAAAGTTACATCATGCAAATACCTACTTGATTCTAAAATTCTTTAAGAGGTTTTAAATACATCTATTTCCACTATGGATAAACCAAAAAGGTTTTTACTATTTTTTCTACAAGTAGTTAAAGCTATACTTACTAAGAATAATTTGTTATGTTAAACAGTAAAAGTACAAGTTAATTCATGTTTAATTCATAAAGCCAGTCATGGTGAATGGTGCATATTCCAGTATTATTATAACTTGAATGCCCTGCACGCTGCTTGTATGCTAGTCAAACATAAAAAACATGCTTAAGTGTATAACGATTGTGCGAAAAATACCAGAGGATCTCAAACTAAACTATTACAAATAGTGGTCATATTTAATTGATAAGTTACCTACTCAATTTACGAATAATTAAATATTTGAGTTGGTAGTGAAAAAAGTATGACTTTACTCCTAAAACTCAACTCTCTACTTTAACTCCTAAATATAATGACATACCTCCCAATAACTTCATTAGTGGCCGGATTAGTGAGCTCAATCCATTTGTTTGTCTTTGAGTCAACATATTTTCCATCTATGTACAGCTTTGTTGCTGGTGCAGAGCTGCTATAGTTTCTGCGAGCTAGTACTAGCGACTGAAATCAATATAAATAAATCTTTTAACTTCATTATTCATTGTTGTGCAATAAAGTCAATATAAATTTGAATATAGAATGTGAATGAAACATGAGAAAACAAATTATACTGCGCAACTGTCCCCGAGCAATGGATAAGAAATCGTCTATTCTATGAATAATGTAAGGAGTACATATTACAAAACTTGTGAATGAAACATGATTGCTATCCTTGTTTTCTTGTGTTACAAATAGGCTATGCAAGTAAAATATGAGTCTAATTTTTTCTCTTAGGAACACACTATTTTACAGAAATCTGCAGATATTTTATTTTATGCTATGTATAAAATGTTGTCAACTTACTTCTGATTTCAATAATTTCAACATTGAAGAGGCCATAGCTATAAATTTACGTTATAAATTTATTTATAAAAATACTATGTAACAGAGTGGCAGCGGTAGCCGGCTCTTCGGTGGAGAAGGGGGCAAAGCCAACTGATTAAAAACCAAAATATTCTGACCTTGAATTGATAAAATAATCTAATTTGCATTCGTCGTCGAACACTTGTTTGTTTTGTTATTTTTGTACGTTTCGTTCTACGCTTTTAGTTGAAAATATATATATTTTAGGCGAGCGCAAACGAAAATGATTTAACCAGAAATAACAAAATAAAAATTAAACTATATTTCTATTCTATCACGTTTATTCTTCAGAAAGATAAGATAGATAAACAATCTTAAATTCATGGATGAAAGAAACGTAATGCTATTGAATACTGAATGAACAACGAATTAATTTAAACTGTCACTGTCAGACAACCGTCTCGTTTAAAAGTGGTTCTACTGGATTTCAAAAGAGGTCGTTACGTTACTGATTTTTTACAAAATTTTATTCAAAAATGCATTCCTTCCTACTAACATTGTCTTGCTCGGCCATGGAGTACCTAATTTATTTTGTTTTCTGAGATATTGAGTTTATAAGGTCAATAGGTAGGTCGGTTGGTACTGAAACTAGATTGACGTTTTTTCTGTAGGTACATATGTGTGTTTCTATGTTACGCCATTAAAACCAATGATTCGATTTTGATGAAAATTGGTACCTAGATATGTACATTTAGTGGTTTGGGATACATGATCGGCTATTTAAATTCTTGCTTCAGTTATGATAAGACGTGGCGTAGGTACCTAACGTGATTATTGACTGTGCTACATTCACAAACAAATTATTTCTATTGCAGTTATTATTTTGATAAGGCTGGCGAAGGGCTAGGTTGATAAATAATCAAAGAATGCTGTTCATTTAACGACATGATAGCTTAAAATAGATAGGTAGGTAAATATAGGTAGGTCCACTACATTATGTATTGTGTAGTAGACCGTGTTTTGATAAGCGAACACTTGGTCAAACATCCACATAGTAACGTAACGTTACATTAATTGCTTTGCTTTTTAATGATAGGTGCCTATTATTGTAATCTGTCTATTTTATCTTAGGTTAGGTTCGTCTATATATATAGCCTATATGTTTAGCTGCGGTTTTCCTTTCAATGTTTCCCATTCCATGCTTATGCCAAGTTTAGTGTTTGGAGAAAATAAATCCAGAAATTTGGGTACTTAACTGTAATTTTACGTAACTAGGTAGGTAGGTACTCATTCACGCAAAGTTAACTGATTGGATTGAAAATAAACATTATTACTAAACATATGACTTGCATAGTAGGTATGTTCATACATCAGAGTAGTACCTACTTACCTACCTAAGATTATTTTCTATATACGTAGGTACTTACTACATACTTATAACTATATAAAATAATATTTTAACATGATACGTTAATTAAGTACCTAGGTACCTATTAGGAAATCATTGTTTGAACTTTAATATTTTGAGAACAATGGGTTTCGGAGCGCAATGGAACTACACAACACACCACTATTCAGTCATTTTCTCAAACCATGACTGTTACACAATTCACCATATAAAGTAGGTTCGTAAGGGCTTGTGATAAAAGGTCGACGACATCACTATCGGTCATGCACTCCAGTGCAGGGCTGTGATGCTGAGGAAGTACTTACCTAGAAACTTGCCTCAGTCTTGTATATGCCAACACAGTTCTTGGGTATACTTACCTACCTACTTACCCAACAAATAAAACCCAAAAAAGCAAGTAAGTACCTACCTAAGATTAGGAAACCAAAGCTTCCGACTACCTATTTAATACCTAAACGGTTTGTATGGTATGGTTATATGGGTCCTATGATGATGAAGTTGAGGGTTATTCTTGATAAAAATTTACAGTCAATCTCATAGTTCTGATTATGCTCCACGCTATTTTATCATAGCAATCTCCACAATACATTTCCCCAGTTCAATGGCCCCGGTATCGCTCATTTAACCATAAACAAAGTTTATCGACGCACATTGTACCTAGAACAATATGCCTGTGCCATGTATGCCTATGTGCCCCTTAATTATGCACGCTGACTTTCATCGTGGCGTTGAGACTTTTTATGTTTTTATTATTTTAATTACAGAACTTAATACCAGCTTCGGCTCCACACGAATAAGTACCTACTACCTACCCTAGGGCTTCCATACCCGCAACTTGCAGCTTTTTCAGAGCAAAACTATATCTAGCTATATCTAACTATGTATATCTATATCTAGGCAAAGAAGCTGTGGTGTGAGTGAATTTTACGCGATAAGTAATGTCAAATGAATAATTATGCTGTGTTATATTTATGCCGACATCCTAATAGTACCTATGCATGCACATATGCACCTTTGGTTTCATTCAACACACATGTAATGTCTATCAATGATCACAATTTTTGCGAGGCTTTTCATATGACTATGAATAATGACTTTATGCGTTTGATTGTATCTGAATATCATTTTAAAGTTTAATCCTGAGCTTAGATTTATTGATTGGAGACTGGATAAACGGCACTACTATACAGTAAACAGCGAGGCGCGGTTACAGTAAAATTGACAGCACCAGTATTTGGGTGGTACTATTTTTACACCTTCATCACACGACATTTTCATGGTGAAGTATGTTTGTGATTTTGACAAGATACGTATTGTTATGGATTGTAATAGCATTTTAAGGAAGGCTTTACACGTCTGCAATCATTGTGGCAACACTGTATGTTGGCACAATTGTGTTCTTAACGCATTCATTCACAAAATAAACACAGAAGTGTAAAACAAATAGCACTTGAACAAATATCCGTATTATCCTCATTACAGACTGAAATTATAGCACACACAACAGCAGACACCATTGAATATTTTTTCATACTATCAACTAACAACAATTTAAGAGGCCTATTACGTGAAATCGCGAAATTGTTCGGTTTTCTCGTCCTAATTCTATGGTTTGCGTTAGTTGTTTGATATTACAATTACATCTTTATAATAGTTCGTTTTCTCCTCTACAAAAGTAGTAAGAAACATTTTAGATAACTTGTTTATATATTGAGTAATAATCATTCTCCGGATACATGTTTCGTAAAAAACGCTCGAAGACCTGTTTTCTCAGCTCTAATTTGTAGATTCTAATGAATATGGGCGATCAAACTATTTTTTATTATGTTACGTATATCCTATTCTTCATTTAGAGTAGAGTACATTTTCGTTAAATGCTTTTATTCTAAAGATATACCGAATTTAATATCGACCGAAAATGCTTCGAAACAAACCTCAATAACTCCGAAGTTCTAAATCAATGGGACGTCATATTTATATCAAAATATTTATCAACATTTGCTTAAACTATGATATTAATTTTAATTTGTAGAACGGTTTTGGTAATTTTTTATGAATAAAATAAAACTACCATAATTTAGTAGTTTTTTCATTCAGCCGGCTTTTTCCATTTAGTACCGCGCGAGCGCTTGTCGAGGTCGGACCTATGTCGGTTGTTCTTGAATAAAATATAGAAATATTTCGTAAAATGTCAGTGTGTGGGACTGTCAATTGCTGTAAAAACGCTGTTAGTGTGCGTGTATGTGTTATTGCGATACTACGACCGACATAAGTTGATCCGTTGATAACGATCAAGTGTTATTTTTATTGATAACGGTCAATTGTTGTTGTTGCTGGCCTAAGAATTGTACCAAATGTTGCTGGCCTAAGAATTGTACCACATCATTGTCATCTTGTTTTACCTTATTTATTTGGAGGTTATGCTGTAGGATGTGGGTTGCATATCTAAAGTTATCTATCCTAATTAAAAAACAACAAGGCAACTTTTTTTGGTGAAACCGTCCAACGACTAAATGTAATTATGCCTATGATTTTTTTAGATTATGACTAACTTGCCGACCCGCCGACAGCTGCGCTTGCGTTTTTACGTTATTTACTAGTTTATGTTTTATAGCCTTTTTCGATCATTTTACTATCCAATACTGAAATCATATTTTAAATCGGACCCGCGGTTCCTGAGTAGCACGTTCAAACAAATAAACAAGCAATCTCCTCAGCTTGATAATTGTAGTATAGATTTCCATAATATTTATTACAAAGAAAATATTCCGTAATTTTTTGTTCTTATTTTTACCGAGTATCCAATATGTAAACAATAAATAATGTACCTTTCTAATAAATATATTATTTATAGTAAACATTAAATAATTGTACCTTTCTAATAAATACAGGGCGTCCCAAAGTTATGGGCCATGGAGGGGAAGTACCTTAAATATCGTAGATAGTGAATTTTGCTCAAAGAAGACTTCATTTTATTTTTAAAAGTTAGTAATTCTGGATTCATAGATTTTCTAAAAATTACTTGCTTTGTCTGGGAATCGAACCGACTTACATGTAGAAAAAAAAACTCTATTTTTATGATACCAATCGAAAGAATAGCTAAAAAATAATAACTCTGCTTAAGTAACATAGTATTTTAAAAGAAAGGAACAACGTGAAATTAATTATTTTAATCAAATAAAAAACATGAAACATTTTTTTTGTAAATTAATTAATTAAATTACTTACTTTTTAAAATAAAATGAAGTCTTCTTTGAGCAAAATTCACTATCAACGATATATATGGTACTTCCCCTTCATGGCCCATAATTTTGGAACGCCCTGTATATAAAATAAACCCCTATTCACGTTCCCACTGCTGGGATAGGGACTTCTCTCTTGACGAGATAGATTAGGCCTTAATTCACCACGCTGGCCAAGTGCGGGTTGGTTTTTTTTAATATAAAAATGAAATATTTTAAATAAGTTCGTAATAAAATAAAAATAAATAGTTTATCAAAATAAAAATATAATGGGAATTATTCAAGATGACATATGTAGATAAATGGATATTCTACATCTGTGTATGACATATGTAGATAAATGGATACCAATAAATATAAAAATAAATATAAAGTTGAAACTACAAAAATAATACCTAAACATAATTAAAACCTTCATTAACGAAACTTTTATTTATTCAAACACAAATATACCATCTAACAAAACAAGCAACTTAAATATAGGTAATATAATTTATTTGTTTTGTTATAATTAGAATTTGTATTTAGTCCGTTCAATTTAGACTTTCGAACTTACATAAAGTCCCAACATTCGACAAAAAAAAACATTTAATTACAAACCTACACACCAAATTTAAGAAGAATCGGTTTAAAAATGAGCCCATAAGATGAGATGAATGAGGACATTTAACTTCAATAAGACTATTTTCAGTTTTATTCTTATATATATAATTATTAATCATTTTAAAATTATGTACCTACTTAATTGATTTCAAATAATCAATCAGATTTAAAATAAATATTGATATTATTAAGATAAAACATAATTGATTCAAATATTGAAATAAAAATATCCACCATTTTGAATTTAGGAAAATATATTAAACACCTATCAATTAAATAAAAACATTAATATAATAATTATTTCGGAATGAAACTGAAAAAAAATCCACTCAATAAAATGGAATTTATTCGATGCCATTTTCTACAGATCTAAAATAATTATTAGTATATTTGTATGTTTTAGATCGACGAAGTATCAAGATCATTTAGTATTTTTCATAGAATTCGCGTGACGCGCCGGTCACGTGGTGCATAAAATATCCAATTTCGCAAAACTTCGTAAAGTAGCAAGGCTCTTAACTTTTATTTCCACTAATCATAAAGCTTTTAGTAAAAGGACGACTTTTCAATTCCTGTCAGATATCATTAACTGACAGACATGGCACTGGAAAGTAGCAATCAGAAAAAGTAAGATGATTTTTGAAAATCGGGAATTACCTACTGACGTAAACTATGACGATAATATGTACTTATATCCGACGTTTCTGTTTTCTATCAAGAGAAAATCATCATCATGGAAACACGATTCCCGCGAGTGAAGAAGGATCATGGCTGCTACCAACAATTTGTACAACACTGGCGACTGATGTAGGTATTCTAATTGAAATAAAGATTTATAGATATTCAATAATATTCACCAAATTATTTAAAAAACTGTCAAAACAACATTTAAAAAATTTTAAGCCTTTCAACAAAACGCGTATAAAGCAAATAGTTGTAAGATGACACAGGTGTAACCCTTATTTAGTCTGTGCGTGCCTTCCTCAAACTCATACCTCGTACAATCACTATTGACTTACTGTTTGTCTGTTTGTGTTGGTACCTGGACATATCGTTTAGGTAGGTCATCATCATTATTATATTACCTACTCCAGACCAACATCAACATGGCCGTGTTGGCTAAGTGAGAGCACATTCGACATTCATTCCGAAGATCGTGGTGATAACAAACAAAATCCTAATTTTAGGGCTTACGAAAAGTGTTACGAAACAAAATGATAAAATTAAATGATGATGATGTGGGAAAAATTATAAGCTGCTAGAGGTCGAATAGGTGTAAGCAAAGCACTAACGCCAAGACAAAGGCTCGTAAAGATACGAAAGTAATAGCCAGCTCTACGCAAACTATATTCACAGCATATGGCTTGCGGTTTGCTCTAATAACTACCCAGTACCTACTAGGGAGTTCTTTCACCAGCCTCAGAAATTAATGAGATAGATCTAAGTTCAGAACTTCGGAGTTCTATACAGGCTTTGCTTAGTGCGAAAACCATTAGTAACCTCTAGTTTTATATACCTCACTACTTAGGAAAGTAGGTACCTTATAATGTTAGTTTATAAAGTTTAATTACGAGTAGGTAGGAGTATTACTGAATAAATATATTTTATTATTAAGATAAAAGATTTTTCAGTTTTATACCCATCATTAACTGTAAATGTAGGGTTTAATAGGGATATTTTGGTCGGTTTTGATTCTCATGAGTAGCAGTAAAATAGAACGAGTTAGTCGTTGGGGATGATATTTATACATTATAACAATAATATTATTTAAGTAAAGTATTTTTAAATCTTATACCTATAATTGTGGGTGGAATAAGCATGTACATGAAGCTCACAGGGCGGCAAGACTTAACTTCAAAGTGTGGGTTCAACAAAACCGGCCTAGAGCGGGTGTGTATTTTGACCTAATGCATGAGTCCAGGAAAGTTTTTAAAAGTCGATTGAAGTGGTGCCAAGATAATCAGGAGCAACTTAAAATGGATATCTTGGCTAAACATAGAGCGGGGAAAGACTTTGTAAATTTTTGGAAAACAACTGGTAAGTATGAGGTTAAATCGGGTCGCCCTGTGAGTGTTGATGGGGAGAATGACCCTACGAAAATCAGTAAGTTATTTTTGGAACATTTTAAAGTGCCCTCCCCACTTGGCTCCGTAACTGGATCAACTCCCTCCAATGCTGAACCAAAATGTACGGGGGATAACCCACCGTCGTTGATGATGTGTTTTACCGCTAAGGAGATAAGATTGGCTCTAAAAAAAAATGACTGGTGGGAAATCTCCCGGACACGATGATCTCAGCGTAGAGCACTTGAAACTGGCAGGTTTTCATTTACCGAGGGTTCTCGCCCTGTTCTTCACAATGTGCATGAGTCACTCATATTTACCACATGACCTAATGAAAAATATTGTTGTACCTATTGTGAAGGACAGAACGGGGGACATCTCGGATAAGAAGAATTACCGGCCTATCTCACTAGCTACAGTAATTGCCAAAGTACTGGACAGTTTGCTTAATTCTTACTTAGACCAATACTCGAACTTACATGACGCTCAGTTCGGATTTCGATCCGGACTTTCTACTGAAAGCGCAATCGTTAGTCTGAAGCACACTGTCCAGTATTACACCAGCCGTAAAACGCCGGTATACGCCTGCTTTCTGGACTTATCCAAGGCATTTGACCTCGTCTTGTACGAGGTGCTCTGGAGTAAGTTAGAGAGCAGAGGTGTACCGGCAGAAATACGGAAGTTGTTCCAGTATTGGTACGGCAATCAAACTAACTTTGTGAGATGGGCAAATTCACTTTCTGATGCATACAAGCTGGATAACGGAGTAAGACCGGGCGGGTTAAGTTCACCAAACCTTTTCAACATTTATGTGAATGATCTCATCGTGGGGTTGAGTAGCATGCGTGTCGGCTGTAGTATAGATGGTGTTAGTACCAATAACTTAAGTTACGCAGACGACATGGTGCTCCTCAGCCCAACGGTGGGTGGTCTGAGAGAAATGTTACGTTTGTGTGAAATGTACGCTACTGAGCACGGCCTCTTGTATAATGTGAAAAAAACGGAGTGCATGGTCTTTGGGGCTGTCGGTAATTGTACCATTAACACTCATCATATTGCTCTAAATGGATTGAATATTAAAAGAGTGTCTAAATTCAAATACTTGGGGCATATAATTACCGACAACCTCAAAGACGATGCAGACATTGAGAGGGAGCGTAGAGCTCTTGCAGTAAGAGGTAACATGGTGGCTCGCAGATTTTCCCGTTGTACCGAGGACGTAAAACTCACGCTGTTTAAAGCGTACTGTCAAAATATGTACACGGGAAGTCTGTGGGTCAACCATACAAAAAAGTCTGCAGATACTCTACGCATCCAATATAATAATGTTTTCAGGATGATGTTGCGGCTGCCTCGTTTCTGTAGCGCGTCGGGGATGTTTGCGGAATATCAAACTGACGGGTTTGAAGCAATAATCCGCAAAAAGACCGCTTCCCTGATCCGCAGAATACGGGACAGTCGTAACAGCATCCTGAAAACATTATCCAATAGATGTTCCTCTTCATTCTGGGTCAAATTGATCCAGAATGCAATATAGAGAGGACAGATATTTTATTTTATTTTATTATTTTAAAGTGTACCTACTAACAACTCTACTTGTATTTTTGTGTGCTACTAACATCATATGGATTAAGTTATCTGAAATAAACAAATTTTATTTTATTTATTTTTATTTATAAGTATAGGTACTCAACTTAGATTGGTTTGGTACCTACATAGGTACGTAAGTTTACTATTTTTAAATCTTATTGTTATTTTTAATGTACTGGAACTAATGTGGTTAAGTTTTAATCTAAAGAATTGCGCTTGCTATGAACATTATAATAATCCCGACACAATAGTTTATTTTAAATCTGCACCCATGACAACGCAACGGCACGGCGTGGCGGTGAAGCCAGGCTGCAGCACCGAGCTTGGGCATTGAATATGTTAATAAATCCTGAACAATTTCGTCCAACGCTAGATTATAGCTTGCCACAAAACCAGGCCTAATATCACTTAGCAAATATTAGATAATATTCTTATCTATCACACATCCAGCAGCAATAATTACTATCAGAGAGCTAACATAAGTATTTACTTTCTCAGTTGATAGCAATTGATAAGAGTTTGGGCTTGTTTTGGTAACTAGGCCTTTAACTGTGGCAGGCTTATCCATCCATTTATAAGTGCTTTAGGTAGGTAGTTTATAAGATAGGGGTTAGGTATTAGGTAGGGTACTTACCTATTTATTATTTAGGTACCTACCTACTTACGGTAATACCTACTATTTTATCCATAAATTAATGCATTTTATTTGTCTTACATTATAATACATAATGTATCGATCAAACCGATTTTAGCTAGAATGCTAACGTTTCTGTTAGTTTGAACCTGATATTATACCTAACTTAGGTTCACAACGCCTGCTATTTTATAAGGCATGAGAGAGGGACTTGGTAATATTCTGTAATTTCTGTATCGAAATGGACACGAATAATATAATGGGCCTATGCCTATGTAGCCATAGAATTTACATCTATTTATGTAGCAGTAGATGTTGTTGGAACCGAAGCAATGATGATAAAATACTTTTGTTGTATGTATTGTTAAGTTTGAATTACCAAAAATGTTATTCAATCAAACATGAATCCAAAACCTTGGATTCACGGATCGGGTAACGCAGCGTCGGACGTCCACCTAGGTGGATGAGCTAGTAAAATTATCTGGTTCACGCAGGTTGCATCCGACCGAAACAACTGAATATCATAAGGGAGGCCTATGATCTATGGACGTTTGACGGCAGACATGTTAATGTTCCAGAATCTCCATTAAAACGATGTTTCCCTTCACCATCAAAGCACGTGTAGCAGTAACCCCGCATTGTTTATAAGTTATAGAGGCGCCAATTCAGCTGAACTTTACACTGAGCAGTTACCTAAGTCCGTATCGACTTTCCGATACCGCGAAGTGTTTAGTTAGACCATTTGCAAGTCAGCGGGCAGGTCACCTTTCAAAAGGTTTATAATTGCTCCATTCGAGCTGAACAAACAGTTTTACTATGTGAACTGGATATTATACCTACACCAAGTGACCTATTTTTGCAGGAGTTAGTTATGTATCTACTCGTGAGAACATCTTACTTATCGACGTCTGCATTCTCACAAACTTGGTAAGTAGCCCCGTGGTAAGCTCGAACCTTTTGATATGGGTGCTAGATTTCTGATATACCTACTTAATATAATATACATACATAGATAGATATTTTTTACTATTACATATATATGTATAACACTCGGAACATATATCTGCAAATCGTACAAATTTTGTTCCGAGGCGGGAATCGAACCCACAACCTCCTTCGTCGCAAGCAGACCTTCGCTGCGCCACAGAGGTCGTCGATGAATGATTTGTATTAGGTAGGTATAATAATATAATTCTAACCTAACCCAACCAGTTAAATTTAACTATCTTATTCTGATCTTTTGCAAGTGGAATGAAACTGCTTATTCTCGTTGAATAAATGGTGCTTTATCAAAATACCTGATATGAAGATAATGTAATGTACTATTTACTAATTAAATCTGGGTTGTAAAGGAGGAAGGAAAGGAACATAAATAAAAACAAAGGGTTTTTAACATATTTTGACTATAATTCAAATAAAAAAATGCAGATGGAAATAAGAAAACTTACAATAAATGTCAAAGCTTGACCTTAATTTTTTTGTCTTTAAGAAATAGAACGAACGTAGTCAATTTTTTTGGAAGATTAACTTATAATTGCAATTAAATTAAAAAATTAAATACTTAAATTACGAATGACGTAGGTACTACAAACCTTAACTAATGTCTGTTATATAATAAATGACTCATGTAAACAACTAAAGATTAAGTTACAAGTTATCATGTTTAAATACAAAAGAAATTAAATAAATCAGTTTAAATGGTTTATGTATCATAATGAACTGATAATAAATAATATTCATGAACTTAATGAAAAAACGCTTATACCTAGTATTTTACTTAAAATTAGGTAGAAAATTATTAACTTATAATGGTCATCATGCAATTTGACAAAACGGAGAAAAACTGAAACTATTACGTAGATACAAAACAAAATACCATTTCATCCTTAGAGGCTAACAATAAATAAACATAAGACCAGGATTGGTAAACATGTCATTTTATTGAATGTACGAAATCTGCATGTAAAGTATTATAACAAAGTCAATTATATCAAGAGGCGTCTGAACAGTCTCTCGGTTACAAGATTCAAAGCTTACGAAGGTTCTATCAGAATTTCTCCTAATCACTTACATTGGTCCCTTAATTAAAACTTTAAACCTTTTTTATATAAATATTATAAAATATCACACTTTAAATTCAAGAAAAAACTATAACTACGTCCAAACTAATCACTTAGTTTTTTGTCAAAGTACAAAATTAATAACTGTGCCAATTTGAATATTTTATTCAAAACAGACAATAAATAAACAAACTATCTATCTTGATAAACTAAAAATCAATATAATCGATTTCCATCGTAAAGAAGAAGGCACATACGTTCAGTGCGCATGCGCGGCGGCTGGAAGCGCAGAGAGGGTGCCGCCGTCGCCTGCGCAATATATTATAGTATACTATAGTTAGTAATATTATTTAAGTTATATATCTGTATTTATGTAAGGCCTCGGGAGCTCGGCGAACTAGGTACTCTCAGGTTTCTCGCATTTTTTGCGCATGGATCATTCCGAGCGCCGCGGTCCACACTCAGATGCACGGTTTGCCGAGAGGACGAAAAAAATAATCACCAAAACCAAAACTGGTTTCGGCCGGCTCGTCCTCCGCACGGAACAAAAAGTAAAAATCCCTCGCGGACGAGTCGTGAACCAGAGGGCGCTGCTCGGGCGGCCGCGTGGGGCTTTGGTTGTGGGATTGTAGGCGCGGACAGCGGCGCGGCCGAGCAGAGCCGCGGGCGGACCTGGAGCGCCGAGCTGCCGGGCACAGCGCCCGGCGACGCGGGCCTCGGCCGAATGCGGTGCAGGCAGCTGCTGGCTACTATTTAATTATAGTTAAAGAGACTCCAAATAAATAATAAATTATTATCTTAAATTCTTAAAAATAGATCACGAGCGCCTTCTCGCGGTACGGTACCGAGCGCGGATAGGCAGTTACAAATAAATAAACGTTCTATGAGCTAACTTTACAAGACCACCGCTCGGCGGAGGATCGCATCGGGAAGACTTCCGCGAGCTACACGATAATAAATACGTATCTAATAATATAAGGTGCCATTTACAAACGTGTGCCGACACTACCATAATCACATTATTCACACCGCAAACATTCGAGACGCCGTACACTTCGTATAGTATATGTATATAATGGGAGCGAGGAGCATCGTCGATCTGGAGATCATTCGTTGAGCGAGTGCGGGCGCCGGCCGGGCGCGGCTGGAAGACGTCGAGTCAGAGGCACTAGGTGAGGGGCATTCTTAACGCTAGCTCGGTTGTTAACTTAGGACTAGGCGATGACGAGGTCGCCGAAAGCGCCGGCGAGTCGGTTGAACACGGGCAGCCTCTCGTCGTCCTCCTCGGGCGAGGGCGGGCGGCGGAATGCGAACGCGGTCTGCGGCTCGGGCCCGGTGGGCGAGTGCGGCGACTGCGGAGAGCGCGGGGAGCGCGAGCCCTCGCTGCCGTAGCCGAGGGAGCCGGCCGAGGACAGAGAGGCCAGCGAGCCGCCCGGCGACGGCGGCGAGCGGCGGCGCGCCTCCTCCGCGTTGTGCACGAAGTGGCAGCGCGGCCCGTACGGGCAGAAGCCGACCGAGTGGAAGGTGCGGCACAGCTCCGTCTTGTACTTGGGGTGGCGCTGGAGGTTGCGCAGCTCGCGCATGCCGTGTGCGAACTGGCACTTGTCGCCGTACTTGCAGACGCCGGCCTCCTCGAAGGGGCGGCAGAGCTCGGTCTTGTAGCGGGAGGTGGCGGGCGCGGGCGGCGCGGGCTCGCTGGCGGTGCGCTCCAGGCGGCGGTGGCTGAGCCGGTCCAGCAGGCCCGCCAGCGCGCGCTGCGCCGGCACGGACGCGGCGCGCGCCAGGGCCGGGTGCTGCTCCCAGTTCACGGCGCCTCCCACGGCGCCCCCGCCGGATAATCCTCCGGTCATCGTCTGCACTGGTCGAGATTGGTTCTGGAATAGAAGGAAATAATCCATTAGTTACAATTAGAAGGCGATCCATATTAACAAAATAAAAATAGAATTCGTCATATATAAGTAGAATCGTTAGGCTACTATTAGGGCAGTGTGCCACGTTTGATTGTGCCAGCCCTGGTAATTAACGGAATCGGGCATGAGAGTTAACTGAAGGACAATTAGTGTTAGAACCGTCTATTAACATTAACTTGCAGTCACATGGTAATAGTGAAATTACAGGCTAGTAAACAAAATTACAAACAAGTTTCTTTCATTAAAAATTAAATGCATTTTCAACATCTTGAGTTGAGTTATAAATGGCTTTCTAAAATAAACAATTAGAAGGTCCAATATAAAGAAACCCCAATTCGAAAGGAACTGTAAAGTGCATATTTTTACTACGCGTATTATTTGTGAAATAGTAAAAACGTACACAATTCGGGTCGAAGGAAGGGTCGGGTACGGGTACCTGCCGGGGCACAAAAAGCTATCCCTGAAGGTTTGACTGTCTACCTGCTCCGCCATCTCGTTTACTCTAATGGTCGCTGCGTTTTAGGAAGGTTATGACCAATTAAACGTGGTATAAAATGGTGATTTTACAGTGTGAGTTGGGTTTTGTCGAATTTGAATGGTTTCTTCAGTTCCCGAACATGAATTATTAATATTTCGACGTTTCCAGTTCTCATAATGTATTCCAGTATTCTCATTCGGGTGTCGCTGGTACCAAATGCAAATGTTGGATGTTGTTTTGTGTAGCGCGTTGGTATGGTGCGTCGAACCTGGCGCTCGGCCTAACAATGGCGGCGTTCGCGCGAGCGAGAGGCAGTTGACACGGCAAACAGCGCCACAATCGCGGTGATTGTGCACTATTGTTCAGCCGTTGCGTCCGACGAGGAATAATTGTCGCCGGGTCACTACATACAACTCTCCAGTGCCTCGGGGCAACGGTCGTGCCTCGTGTTAGGTAACAGTACTCCTATGATCTATTCATGATCCATTGGAAGGCTGAGCTCGACCCTCCTTGTGTCGTTAGAATTTCATTGTTTTGTAAAAGGACTAACGTGGGTTCTGGCGTTGTTTCTCAAGTATTTCGCAAGGAGAGTGTTGTATTTCGTGATTGTCTTCGGGCTGAGGTTTAGGTTAATTTCTTTTGTGATGCAAAGAGCGTGAAGGCCAGACTGTTCAACACGGAACATGCTTCTTACAATGAAGCAGTATTGCCCACAACTTATCTTGCTTAAATGACACGTCATTTTGTATTCAATTCGCCTATGTCTCGTCCGGAGATCGTAAACACGCAAACACTTGCTTATGGAAATAAATACAGGGAACAAATATACGATTGATATGACTATCAGATTTATCAGGCAGTACAACTAAGTATTGTTTTGAATTGAATATTAAATGTATATATATACATGCTCTGTGTATTCCATTGATGGTTCGCCCATACGTGTCACATTCAGTAAGTATCTACTCGTGTCGACCATTTTTGTATAGATGGTTATAATGACATTTGTAAAGTCGCGAGGTTTACTGATACAAAAGTCAAACATTCACTTAACTCAAAGTCCAACCAAATGTCGACTGTAGATTTAAAAGTCAACATTTCAACACGACAACATCTCAGTGAACAATCTAAGCTACATACTTTCAGTTACTTATGAAAAGCGGAATTTATTGGTCTCCGTGGTGTGAATGTGCCATAGTGTTTCATAATCTTTGGATGAAGCCGCCTGTTTAAGCGATGACAGAATGTCACAGTTTGTAATTGATTTTGAGGAATTCATTAACTAGTATTGGCATTTTGGTAAAGGCGAAAGTGGTGAACGAATGAGCGGAACGATTGACGGGCAAAATATGGCTGTGGAAATCTAGGGGTTAAGTCAGCGGCTGACTAGTGTCGACGGTAAACAGTCAATGCGTAATTAGAGAGTTATCAGAGCGGAACATTGGTTAAACGTTGCTTTCCATCGGACGTTGCTCGCGCAATCGTTCCAGGGAAAATTGAAATCGGTAATCACTGTCGATTTCAAATAGTCGCGGCGACGAAGCGCGCACCAGACGCCACCAGTCATCATAATAATAACACATGCTGGCCATTAATTGGACGTCGACAGTTTACACTTGGAAAGGGCAACAAACTTACCATAACGCGGTGGGTGTTTGGATATTATGTATTTCATGTATGGTTTTGAAGCTGCAAAGAGCAGAGGTCGCGTCATGTGGTGTTTACGGCGCGAGTTAGCGCGGCGACAACGAGACAACCACGAGTCTGCCCGACGCACTGTTTGTATTCCTCATTACAACGGCACCAACTTGCATAATAATACAGTCTATTTTAAGCTTTAATGGAACCACATGGAGCCACTGTCATCACGGAAAAGATAGAACATAATAAATGCGAAGTTATTTTACGAGCTGTGAGTTGGTCGTTCATTTGAGCGAATATGATACGTTATAACTAATCTGGGTTATAATTGCTTTGCTTGTGGCTGAGGAATGGTGTAAGCATCACGTTTGCAGTGAAATATAAGAATAAACACGAGGAGGTAATTTGAAGGATATATGAGGGCATCGACTCGCTTGCAATGCGTGCCACCTTCGCAGTACTTTCCGCCTTTCGGCGCGTAAACAAACAAGACTGCGAGAGATGGACGAAAACAGCGAGGAGCTGGCCAAACATAATCGGGAAATGGGCTTTCCTTAGATTTATTTCAGAGAAACCGAGCAAATTGGAAGAGCGTGACCTCTTGCACAAGGTTGTCGAACTTTTGAGCAACAGCCACGGTGAATATTTGCGTTTATAATCGGGAGAATTAACACCTTTTGATATTTTCGAGTAAGCACACCAAAAACGGTTTCTGGGTGAACGTTTATATGGGTAATGTTGGAATTGCGTATGGTTTTTCAAAACCTAAACTATTGACTTTCGAGATAGGTGAGACAGTAGAATATTTAGTGAATACTCATTAGTCAGAAATGGAGGACATTTTCATATTTCTAATAACACAATGTCTTCAACACTAAAAAAACAATGCGTGAACGAGCTTTGCCAAGCAATTTTTTTACTGTGTCAAATAGAAGAGTTTTGTACACACTCGTCTCTTGCTGTCGTAATTTTGTGACTAAGTTGTCTGACATTTAGTTTTATTACAATAAGTTCACTATACTAATGGCAAACAAATTGACAAATTAGAATCATTTAAAAGGCTGCCACAACTAATTAAATACATAAACAAGAGAACTGCTTATTCGACCGTTAGTTAATTGGTCGTAATCAAATGCGTTCTATTTTTAAATGAACGTTTATTAAAACACTGCTTGGGTTTTGACAGATGAGGCGACTAACAAACAGAGGATGTGGATATTTTGTATTTTCATTACCACTGGCCTCAAATAAGGCCATTATAAGAATAGGTTCATTTCTCCAAGGAGCGAGGGTCTTAGTGATTGGTCCTATCAGGCTTTATTGAATGATTGCGCGAAATCGTGGAGTTGTGGTCCCCTCTATCAAGACAGGAGCAACTTCAAATAGTCATCAACCTTTCTGTAATTCGCGAAGTCTCTTTGTTCTTCACTACAACAGTTTTAATTTCTTATAAAATTTATTAGTTATTAGTTCTTTGTAAGAAATAAAATATACAGCAATTCAGTGTTATACGAAGTCAAAGAGAAACAATATATACATAGGTACATAAATCAGTGCAAGTAAAAACCAAATTAAGTACCGCGTACTTTCAGCATTGTCATCATTTTTACCGTCGAAAAGAAAACGGCCCAGATTTCCCTTAATTTATGCAAATATTTAAGTCGCTTTGTTTGTATCCGAGTCACAATGGGCATATAATGTGAATCATGCAGAGTAATTACTGCGTCTTGTACTACGGATATTTACGTGACGCATCTGTATAAGGAAGTCTAAGCTCTATGTCCTGCTCGTTAGGAGTCGTTATAGTAACAATAGCAAATGCATTGCTCTCCCGCAAGGAAAACCGTTGCTGTCTTGGACGCATGTGTTTTAGATTATCTCAAAATAACTAGTATGATTTCATAATTTAATGTATCCTTTTTTGTAGTCATACAGTTCCATTTGTTAAGTGAGTGGGTAAAAAAGCAGTTATATAAAATCAAAACGCAAGTCACTTGCCTACTTCTTAAAATATTCACGAACGATGCGAAGAAAAAAACATATTGATATCCAGCATATTTTAAAAAGTAAATGCGACGTTTACTTTATTACAGCATAAATGAATGGTAAATTGAGTAGCGCAATATAAGTGATAGTTCTCATAGCTAAGTTGTGTTAGATGAGTAAGACCGGACGCGCGGCTTACCAGCTCGCATGCAGATGTATCCTCGGAGTGATTGCAATGCGAGACCGAACCCGCTATGGTTATAAATGCCATCACATTGAAACCGACAGGCTTTATTTATATTACAAACGCCTTCCAATTGTCTTCGCTTCGCGCTATGATACACGAAAACAATGGAAATATATTCAGAAGCAAGCGGGTAAATCATTGCCACGGCAAAAGGAAATCACGTATCGCTGAGCGGGTAGCAAGAATTTTTCGTAATATCTATTCTATTATTTTCTGAGAAAACATAGGCTTTGTTTGAGTTCGATGACACGCGAAAAAAGTAAATAGATTCTAAAGGTTACATAGCGTCGCTGTGGTAAAAAAAAAGTGCTAAACTCTATAATTGTGGAAACATCTATTGTTTTCAGTTTCCTTCAAGTGATCTTGGGTTGGTCAGACTAGGCTATTAATATGAGTTAACAAAGAGCAATCTCAGGTTAAAACAACACGGTGTGGCGCAGTTGTTCACCTTTGTTCAGTGTGCGTCCACGGCGGCAGAGCTGCGTTTATTGCTCTCATAAAGCACTCGAGGTGGGCTGGTGTAAGGCGAATGTCAACAAAGGCCTCGGGCTGTTTACCCCTCGGCCTCAAAGCGGAGGAAGCAGGCCGCGTCCCCCGGCTGGGGCCGCTTTTAGCACCTTTATATTTATAGATCCCTTTCAACTTGGATGCTGATTTGCAGAAACGCGTACAATGTTGCTCCAGACGCTTGAGCCTTGCGTTTGTTAGCAAAAAAACTTTCCCAGTATTCACGGTCCAATCTGAGAGGATGGAGTTGAGTAAGATCCTGGGCTTAAGGCACGGGTCGCGTTTTTAAAAGCATGTTTGCAAAAAAGTTGCTGTCGCTTATAAGGAGACGGTATCCGTTATTTGCTTCTCGAAATACATCGCAATGTTGTCGAGTCGTTGAATTCAAACTATCCTAATTATTTTGTCCTAGCCGACTCGCCAGCTTCGCTTGGATTTTTTACGTTATCTAAGTACATAATAGTTTATAATTATAATAATATAAAATATATATAATATAATTATAATAATTTTTTTTCAATAAATGTACTACACAACACTGTTTTTTTTAATCTGACCAGCGATTTCTGATATTAGTGCGACAACAATCTTGAAGAGGAAGCTTTTTAATATTAGTATTTAGTATAGATTTATAAGGTGAGCAAGAGTTAGTTGGCTATGGAGATCTGAGAAAAAGTTAGGTCCGTAGTTTGTTGCGGTCATCTATAAGACGTTCAACGAGCTATAATTGTGTAAAGATATTACACACAGGGCACTTACGTCAGACGAGTTTTTGAGCAATTCCTTTGTCCGTGCAATTTTTATTGTTGCGTCACTGCCGGGTTATTTTATCCACTTTCCCCGTAAATGGAGTCTACTGTGACTCATGGTCTCATACGAAGATAATAAAGTGGGAAAACGTTTTCAATGTATAGCTGTTTAATGACCCACCGTTGTCATTGTGTTATGGTTTGATTGCTCGCGCATGTCCGATAGTGCCCTTTGTGCTCTTAGAAAGTTATCAGGCTATTAGAAATGAAGTAGCCGTCACGTTTCAAGGCTCTGCGATATCGGTGTTGTTCAAGTAAATCGTATTTACGTAACTAATTTACTTTATGTCTAGTCTAGCCGGAGCGATTGATTATTACAAAAGCTAATAAATAAAGTATCTCTATTGCATGTTATATCTATAATAAGTATTGATAAATTACGTAAGTCATTACTAATCGCTTTCCACAAATATTACGATCACAGTAAGAATATTATAATAAGTAATTTTCCTACTAAGTCCAATTCAAAGGCGTGGGCAATCAAGTTTCAACTTACGAAAAGTAGAGCCACTTCTTCATCGGTCAGATTTTCGGGACTCACCTGCGAAAGAAGAAGAACAAAATTAATAATAAATAAGGTAAAACTTATTAACTTATCATGAATCAACCATTGCAGCAAATAAACATATTCTAAAATGTAAAACTTTGCCGTTAAGTATTTATTACCATAGCTAATACATAAAACAGAAGACGATAAAATGAAATGTATTGTGCCAGTAGTTTTGTCTTCGCGTAGGTACCCTTTTGTTGGCGGTTACGCGTTCCAACTATAAGGTCCGATCGTACCATTAGTTTTATAACATTATGGCTCAATAAATGGTGTAACTAGCCGGGCCCGACCGGTCTTGGTTGAAAGCGACAACACTTCCTACATGAAAGTAAAACTGTAGTCCGATAGCTGACCGGGAAACTGAGAGACGGGGTGCGATGTAACTGATTACGGTTATCGCCTTAATAACAATAACAATAAGCGTACAGCATAAAAACAATCTAAAAGATAATCATTACGTGTTATCACAATTACTTTTACCAGGGAAGAATCTAATTATATTTTAAGACTTCTTACTATTGAAGTTTGATAATGTCCCATCTGTCCATTTGTTACAAGGCTTATAAAAATACAATTACTATTTTACTTTCCTTATAGCTTGAGCAAAATATTATTATTGGAATACTTTATGTGCTGGTAGAGATATAAAGGTCAACAAACAAGACTATTGTCGATTACTCAGCGTATTCAGTAGTATGTACATTTGTGTTCAGATTTACATTTACAAGTAAATAATAAAGGTTTCGCATCACTGATACAAATTTTCTATTACAACTAGCTGTACTAATATAGCCTATGAATCGTACAAGACTAGAATAACCAATAACTTGTGTTTGTTAATGTAAAGATGCATCAAACCTTGGCCAGGTTGGCTTCATGTAAAATAATAACCATCAACCACGGTTATAAGCGATTGACTATGATGCTCGTTACAAGTGCTGACTTGCGAAAATCCCGTAATCAGTGGAATAAAGATAAGAGAACAAAATCAATGGTGTTTATTAGATTTTAGCATTTATTAGAAGACTAATATACCTGCCCTGCAGCCGTGTTGGCCAAGTGGGAGTGTACTCGACTTTCATTCCAAAGGTCGTGGGATCAAATGCCGCCGCGCAACTCTGGATTTTCCTTGAAAAAATTATGTGAACTTTGAAGACACGTGCTTTAACTGTGAAGGCAAACATCGTGACGAAACCGACATGTTCCGAGAACTGTGAATAGTATGATGTACATGTGACAATCACCAACCCGCACTTGGCCAGCGTGGTGAATTCATCAGGTCTAATCAAGAGTCAAGAGAGAAATCCGTGTGTCCCAGCAGCGTAAATAGGGGTGATGATGATGTATCTACTGAATGATTCTGAGTTATGTTCAGTCTTTAGGTTGAGACTACATAAAACAAAGATTAAAGTTAAGTAGTAAACAGTGCGTAACGAAATTATGTTTTGAATCTTTGCTTTGTATACCTAATGTTTAAATGGAAATTAAAGATAAAGTTGAAAAATAGCATTTATCTCTCTTATGATAAGAAAGTAATTATTTTTTATTTGCGGAAGTTTTCAGAAAAACAAAATATTGTTTACGAATCTAATGTTTACGAATGTTTTAAGTTTTAATTTTTTTTTATTTTACGCGATTTTTTTAGTAAAGTGGTAGTTAAGTTCTCACAATGGTCTCGTTATATTAGTTACATTCAGAATAGTCATTATTTTAGTATGTTGACGAGTACCAAACCTACTGTGCTTTCACATTATGGTAGGTACTAAGGTGTAGGTTTCTACTACGCCTTCGCAAAAGATCCAATAAATTGCTAACAGTTTTCAATAATAACCATATTTAATCTTGGTAACGTTAAAACGTATAACTAAATCGTCTTATTATAATATCAACCATGACCACACGGAAAACCATTAAAATATAATATACTTATTAAACAGGCAACAAAAAGCATATACGTTAGGTAGGTAGTAGTTAATTTATTAACATATGAGTATTTTAAATGTTTTTTTTGAACAACGCTATTATTTACTCAGGTGTTATTGGAAAAATACAGGAAACTGTAGTGTAAAGGAAGTTACTTTTACTTTTCTTAACTCACTCTCGAAACTAGCCAATATGGTATTCAGTACAAATTACAATAAAAGAAAACATGATAAAATTGATAAAACTATTTCAATGAACGCGCTAGTTTTATAATTCTAGAACAGGTTGAATTAAGATTGCTAAGCCGTGCCTGAACTGAATGTAACTCGCTTGCAAAACGACACGCTTGGCGCGATAAGTGAAAACGTGGTTCAATACAAGTAATTTGCAATGTCCTCCATAGAGCGATAGAGCGCGATAATGCCCACATTTTCCGCACCTATTTACTTCTAACTAGTCTCACCTACAGTTGCTAGCTGCAGGCTCTATTAACGCATTTGTGTTACGCACGTGGTTATTACTTGACAACAATAATAACAACAAACAATAGAAACAAAAAACAAACTAATTTGAAAAAATAAAATGGTATAAATGATGGTTAGTTTATACTTTAATTAAACGTATACAACGTTTTTTTTGTATTATTAATGCCGTTTTATTTAATTCTATTTGCCGCTGTAGCGTCTTTATTTAAAAATTTCTTGCAGAATATTATATATTTTGCATTGCACTATTCTAACGTTCTTATGAAATCTGGATTTCTGGCTATGGTATAATTATTGTAAAGTTTCGTTGAAATGTTTCAGTAATTTTGCGTGAATAATTAAGCTTATATTCGCCCACACAATGTTTATCTTCTGGTTATTAACCAAAGTATGGAAAACCCACTATAATATACTACCTATAACAATACATATATTACGGCGGTATTGCCCGATTATATGAAGACTTCCAAAGTACTTAAGTAATTTACCAACGTTAGAAAAACCCAGTATAATGTAATTATAACAATGCAGATACAGCGGAGTCGCGACCCCAGTAATGGAGGCGCTAGGCTCTGTGGAGTGATCTCTGATTGAACCCGGCAGCAAACTAAGGTCTGTCTCGCATCACGAACTAACGCAATATTGAACAAAACACCTCCATTAATTATAAACAGAAAAACTAAGGCGATTTTCAATTCGTTCTCTACGTTCTTATATTGAATAATTATATTGTTCTTATTCTTATATTGTATTTATTATTAGTTATCTCTTCTGTATTAAGTTTTCTAATGTAGTTGTTATGTACACTATCTCCCCACCTTGTAAATGTTTTTTTCTTTATGTCCAGGTTTGCTGTAAGAAAACTCTTTAAGGGTTAAGCACACCCATTGTGTATGTTATTTTATTTGTTAAATGTTTTAAATGTAAATTTGTGTACTTACAATAAAGTATTTTTGATTTTTTTTTTTGATTTTTTTGAATAAGTACTGTAATAAAGAACTTATTTAAACTCTTCCTTATAGATTTTATATTGTAATGATAGTGAATGTTATTTGTTCCTTATTAAACTTGATTAAGATATAAATATCGTAATGAACAGCGTTTACTTCTTACTATGAGAGACAATTTGTACAATTTAAGCAACTTTTATTTTAAGTTCATGCTGCATGGGGCATATTGTTAAGCCTCTAATCTACATAAATATTAAGACAGTTTAAGGTTTAACTTTTTCATCTTTCCAGCTCTTCTCGTTAATACGTTTGAAACTGCTACTGTCGGTAACTAGCTTACGAAATAGGCAATCGAATACGGCAGTGGCTTCGCAACGAGCCGGCAATCGGGGCCACTTGTGCTAATGAAACACTTCAATTGAATTGGGACAATTCAGCAGAAGTCGCCAGTGATACAAAGAAAACAGTTGTGAATGCAAGGATGCTTACAAAAATGTCTGTGTATATTGAATATTTTATAGAAAAGCAATAAATATGTTATATTGCATGGATACAATGCAATTACGCAGGTGGGTTGTTTTTTCAGAAAAACCGAGTGCAACTATGAATGAGGATTTCATTAAAAAATATTTTTCCTGTTCAAAATTTAATCATTCTCCGTCATCTCATTCATGTTAGTTAATCAAATAACTGGTTTTCGTATTGCTAGCAGAATTAAAGTATAAATACCTTTTTGTGCTGAATTTTTGCATATATTCATTATGGACGTCATAGATAATTTAATATCTAGATAATAACTAATAAGAGTTTAAATGTATATAAATTATGTGAATTAATTTGTGTCTGAATAATGATAACTACTTAGGGAAGTATTTAGATATAAACATAGGAAAACATGATCGAATTCTGATTGTTTAACAACGCTTCTAATGCTAATCTATACTAATATTATAAAGAGGAAAGATTTGTTTGTTTGTTTGTTTGTTTGTTTGTTTGTTTGTTTGTAACGAATAGGCTCCGAAACTACTGGACCGATTTCAAAAATTGTTTCACCTTTCGAAAGCTACATTATCCCCGAGTAACATAGGCTATATTATATTTTAAAAAAAGTTAGGGATCCTTACTAAAACTCCAATAATGTAACATAAGGTGTAAAAAAATGACCTGAAAAATTCCTTACGTCGCGTGCGCTGCAAAAACTATTGATGATAGAACAAAATCATGTACTACGACTTTGCAGAACTCATCATTATCTACAAAAAATGTCGCGACAGCATATGTCTAAATATTATAGTTATGTCACAGTAAGCAGTTTTTTATTCTAAAATATTAATTTATATATGCCGCCTCTTGAAAGGGTCTTCATTTGTACCTTGGTATTAATCCTTATCAAAATAAATTACTTTATATTCAAGACGGCTTTAATACCTTTTCATAACTTTTTGGATTATTCAATTCGGACATTTCATTCGGAAGATATCACGAGTTTAAAAATGCAAGTATTAGAAAAAAGTCGCGAAGTTGTCGCTCACCGCGCTCAGCTAGCCAGCATGCGATGTAGACTCCATGTAAGCACTGGGGTACGTACGGGCGGGGAGTCAATGTAATGTAATATAATATGTAATATCCTAATCCTAACATAGGCTACTTTTTACCGCGGAAAAATACATACTTCGGCGGAAAAATATATGCTTACGCGGAAAAAATCGATTTAGATAAAATTTAGTATGCAGAAGATAGTTTCAAATAAAAGTATATGGCGAGAGCCTTTTCACCGCGGAAAATACATGCTGCCACGGGAAAATATATGCTTACGTGGAAAAATTCGATTTGGATGAAATTTTGTATGGATATTGTTGCAAATAAAAGTATATGGCGAGACGAAGTTCGCGGGGTCTGCTAGTTGATTATATATTTGACACTGCGTTAGGTCAACAGCGACATTATTTTGTCATTATTGAAGAGAAGTAGGTCTTCTACTACAAACTAGGTAAACAGGCTCAATGTTATTCAATCGATCTTGACAAATGAGCGTTTTAAACTCTTGAGAAACACAATGTAAATAATCAGTTCCTTTCAAGGAAAATTACAAAACTGTTGGACGTTAACTAAGAAAAGTTCTTAATGATAAGGATGTTTAGTAAAATGAAGTACATTTACCTATAACTAACTTAAGAAATGTAAGTAAGTAGTTGAACATGAACAACCTCTTAGGTTTAAATTCTAATGCATAAATTTAGACAGATTTCAAAAATAAAAATAGATCCTTTGAAATACCACATGTCTTTCCCAGCATTTAGGATCTTCTAGAGAATACTGATCGCTTGGTCGACCTTGATCGGACCCACAAAGAGTTCGCCGGCCAAATATTAATTAAATATTTATAACTCAACTCGTTGGACCAGTCCGCCGGCTCGCGTGTTGATTCTCCACTCAAACTAATGTATTTAAAATTGACTGGGCACGACATTTCGTACCTGATGATCGTTGGTGCTTCTTTTATTGCTTGGTGTATTACTTCATGTTGTTACACGGATCTAGCTATCGTAAAATGGTTTTTATAGTTAGTATTGAGAACAAATATGCGGAACAATTCTTTATAAGGCTTTGTTTCAATAACTGATAGTCTTCTTTTAATAATGAAATGGAGGGTATTTCGTACATCAGTGGGTGTTATGATGATGCCACGAAGCTGTTTAGGAGTAGTGCGGATCTACGGTACGGTTGACGCCGCGTGACGCACGCGAGCAATGCAACCGGTCGTTGTTGCAAAGCAATCATACGTTGTTGCGATTGTCACGCAAACTCCGCTAATCGATCCAATAATCACCCTGATTCAATAATTGTGCAAAAAGCACGACCTTTGCAGCATCTGTAATGTAGTATTGTGCAGTGATAGTTGTGGGTGGTGGGCAGCGAGTAGATCCCGGAAGCGTGTCTGTGAAGGTCGAAGAGCGCTCAGACGGCCTTGCCGCTGGCTGTGCCACTTTCTCTGCTGCTTGCGAGAGCCCACGTGTAGTCGTGAAACAATGCCCGTTCCACAAGCTGGCTCGCCGACGCACTCAGCAGAACCACTGACATAATCACCCGAAATTGCTTAGTTTCCATGCACGAACTGTCCAAGGACAGGTGTAACATTAGTAGAATAATCTTTAATCTTCATTACACAGAGCCTTGGTCTCGAAAAGCGCCGAGCCATTCTCTTTTATTTAACTTGTATCTTAAAATTGAAACAGGCAAACTTTAATTGCTTTACATGTGAGGCACCGCCTGCTTTAGAGCATAATAAACTAGTGTTTGATAATTATGCAAGCTAAGATTTTGCATAAAGATTGTATCCGAAATGGAACTTGATATTGCAACGATGTTAATGCTATATCGTACTAAATAACGTGGGGCTTTAGATCTGCATCGGTCAAGTAGTTTATAAATCCTTGCGCGTGCGTCAATCGTGAAGTAGCCAAACACTGTCTGATCTTTAGAGCATTGGTGTCAGAATGTCAGAAGACGATGAACAGAGTGCTTTAAACGCGCTTCATTAAGCGGTAGTATGGATTACAACTTTTAAGTTGATGAAATGGAATGAATGCTTCTAAACGGCCACCAAATCGAACTAGCTCTATTGTGCAAGTAACCGGTTTCATCTAAGTGTAAAACTGGCGTCATTATCGTGAAAATAGTGATTTGCGCAAATATTAGCTGTAGTTGTGACACTTGGTTTGACGAATAAACGCTACATTGTGCTATAATGGGTGAAATCGAAGGACGTTGAATGCAATGCAATGGGGCGAGTGGCAAGCAAAGCATTGTGATTGTGGGCGCCTTGACAAAGGCAGTTATTGTATGCATGATTTTATAATAGCGAGCTGTAGATTACTATAAGAACTCCTGATAGGCGATACAGCCGCGATTATTCTGCGCTAAGGATTAAATTCATTTCGAATCACGCGAACAGCATACCAATTAGTAAACGCAATTGTCTATTTACTACTATCAATAGTAAATAGTAAAACAGGTACTTTGGCGCACAGATAAGAAATGTAATAATGTAAGATCTTTCTTACGATTTTCTTAGAAGTTTTGTTTCATCTTTGTAACAAAACTTGTGATATAAATTCCTAGACCGTTGAATATTTTTGTTTTCTTGACAAAGAAACTGGTCGCATACTGTGCCGGAACATAAATATGGTGAACTAATCAATCACGTTTGTACGCTACTACTTACTGCTTTGATGTTTACGTTCGAGATGGCTGGAAATTGATTTTCTCTTACCTGAAAAAAAAACAAACATAAGTATGCTATAAAATTCATAATTTTAACATAAGAAGTAATTTCTTAAAAACATGCGTGTCGTACATAAGTTCTGAAAATATAAGACCTACCGGAAGACTAATCCGTTTAAATAATATAGGAAAACTATAACTTAGTGAAATTTCATGGTTTTGTTTAATACTTTGTTTGTTGAAGTTAAGTCTCGCCTCGTGAAGTTAGTAGGTGTGTGAGCGGGTGACCTTCGAGAAACAAGCGAAGGGGCTCATCAACTCAACTTGTTTCATAAATAGCTCCTATTAATTATATTTTATGATACTTAAGAAACGCATCAAGAATAATACTGACGCACTTCTAAATTTGTATATCAAATATGTTACCACTATTATTCACAAGGAACCAGTTCAGATATGTTTTCGAGATAATTAACTTGGAGACAGACTGTTGGGTCGTTTGTATTTTTATTGTTCCCGTATCGTTGTCGCCTGGTCGTTCAATTGTTCAATTGCTTGAATGTAAAATAATTTAGTTTAGTGTCGGGGGTGCGTTGGGACTTGGGACTTGGGAGAGTAAGGAGAGGGCAGGGCGGAAGTGATGAAATGTGCAGGACACATTGTGCGAACTTGTAACTAACTGCGTCTCACTGGCTGGACGCGCTCCTCGGCTAATTACTTGTTATTATGTCTCTAAGGCAACAGATGTGCCACATCCGTTCTCAGCACGTTTTTTCAACTGCCAATTAATAATTGCGAGTCGAACAGAGCTCTTTATTCTATTTTGGGTCATCATGTCCCCGATAAATATGAGACGGCCGCGCAGTAACAAAAGTCATTCATCATAGCTTTGAAGGTTGTGGTTGTTGGCTAAATTATACAGGCGTTGGAAAATAATACGTTAACTAATGAACGCACGTAGGTACGAGGTAGTTAAATTACAGGTCTAAACATTGCGTGAACCTCGGTCTAAGCAGATCATTAATATTGGCTTGGTCTTAGTAACCCTCTCAAAAGAAGAGGATGTGGTCGCGGTCGTAAAGTGTGCGTGAGATTACAGAAGCTATCGAACAAAAATAATAACGATATTAACTGTTTTCACTTTTTTACTATTCAAAATCATTTCAGGTTTAGGACGTCCACAGTTGAACACTTTTTGTAAGTCTGCAGTTTCATAAGATTAATAATATCTTAGAACAATGAGCATGTGAAATGATCTAGCGACGTTGAACGCGTTAAGTACCTAGTCTACAGAAGTAATTACTTAGTGCAAATTCACACATTGGATGAAGTGCCCTTCAGTGCACATGCAAAGGGCTCCACTTGCATTAATTCAAAGAAAGATCAAGTGAAGCGGATGCGAGCGTTAAGATGATTATTTTTAGACGTTCGTCGACAACAAATTGTAAATAAAGCATAGTGACGATTCGTTGCAAGTTGAACAAACTGTCGCTCGTAAAACAGCTCGAGGAAACGCTATCATGCGACCCTCAGCGGGTCGGCTGATAGCTTCTGAACCCAATGTACTAGTTTCGGATAAGCTATCGACTTGCGTCACGAATTATTTGAAATCATATCATTTAAATAGCAATTGGTAACAATTAAGGAACCGCCAAAGTTGGCTGGTTGTGGAAGCGCGTACGCTGGTTTCGTTATTGTTTTCCACTGCTGGTCGGTCACCGAAGCATGGCTTTCCACGTCATGGAGTAAACCACCCCACCTGTCACGGTGATGGGTTTTCCGGGCCGGGCTGGTAATTTGCGAGTATTACGAAACGTTTTACTGCAATGTTTACGTTACATTCGTAAAATGGGTAAATTGCACCGTCACGACAGGCGTTTGTTTTTCGTTGAACTCGACTCAAGAAACTCTGTGCAACAATGGTTTATGATGATGCCATTTAAGTATTCATTTTAATAACTTTCAAGGAAGTCGTAAAACCGCGTTGGGAGTTATTCCGTTGTGTTCATGATCTTTATTAAGTTAATGGTGGTTAACCGTCAGCTTTGTTTGGTGGGTAGGTAATTTTAATATGGTGAGTTATTTTTTCCGTGTTTTGGCCCTTGAGTATGTTGGCTGGCGTCGGGCGGCGTGACGAGGTGCAGAGGCAGCGAAGCGCGGAGCTTCAATTTGATAAAGCACAGTCGGTGGCGTAGAATCACGTTAGTGGGGAAGCGACCCACCTGTTTGCAATCTGTTACAGATACATTGTCCAACACTCCAAGCCCATTTGAAAATGAATAAAACATTAGGTTTCATTCTAACAAAAACAACTTCACATAATATTTTTAATACCATTTTATTATCTTAGGTGCTTCCGAGAAGATTCATTTACATTTTCGTTGTATGTAGACAAGTTAATTTATTTTATTACCAAGGTTAGTTATTGTCAGAATTTATAATTATGTTTTGGTATTTAGTTGGTTTCATTACCGCGTTTACACTTATGTGGTGGTAGGTAAGTTACCGCCCACAATTAAATAGGATAGGTATAAAAATATAATTTTAATATGTGCACGGATGTCAAACTTTTCTAACAACCTACCTAGTCACAAGTCACAACTCACAATGCTGTACGCTTACATAGCAACACTTACCAATTTGGTTTTGCACGCTTTTTGTCTACATAGGATTAAGTCATGCGTTTGAAGATTGTATTAAAAGGCAATGAGTATTATTGTTCGATGTTTGCAAAGAAGTTTTATCACACTTTATCTATAGGTAGTTTGTTTAGTTTTTAATTGGAAAAATACTCTTAAAGAGTCTCTACGGGTATCCGGTTTCTCTTTCCCAGTCACTATAACCATAATAGTACCAGTTTTATATTATTGAAAGATATTTTTCAATAACCTGTGATTGTCGTCAAGAAGATACAACATATGAATGATCTAATAGTAAGCCGTGTAAGTAGTGCGTACGTATGTTATCATAACACTATTCATTGAGAGAAGGTAACCCAGTTACCTATAATCCACCACACGTATTGCCCAACTGAGGTTTTGCTCTTTACATAAGCACGTCATGCAACACTGAGCTGTAATTTAAAGTTTTTGAGAGCATGTAAAGGTAATACTTATAATGAAAGGGTTTTTCCTAAAAATATCTATACTTAATCATATCATTGACTAAAGGTTTTCATGTTTGTGTATAAATGAAATGAAATTGAAAAAGTAGTAAGACACTTTACACTTTACAGAGCTTATAGTTATTATATCATGGGCATGGTAGGTGTTTTATAAGGGTGTTAAAGTAGGGTTCCCTGTGTTATGAACAAAGCATAGTTAAGTTTCTTATACCAGAACAATAAACAGTGAAACAAATAACATTCCGATATAAAAACTGGCCTTATTGAGAGGTTTTATATGAAGCCGAGCAGGAAGTCTGTGGTGCGAGGCCTTGCGGAGTTCATCGCCTCCACTCCTAGTGACGCTGCGCATGAGCACCTCGTGACATTTCGCAGGACAAGCTTCCGCCATCAAGGGAAAATTGACCTCCGAACTTTGCGTGTTGCAAAGACTGCAATAGACATTCGAGATGCCGGATTATGCAAGACTGCACAAACGATCATTACACAACCGTGTAAAGCTCCGTGAAAACAATGAATGGGAGTTTGTTCCGCAGATGAGCAGTAACGCAATTTATGTATTTAGTTCGAAGACATTGAAAAACGTTGTCGTATATCAGAAAAACAATGATTATGTCACAGATGACCGCGTAAACTCGATAAGAACGAAATATGTGGGACAGAAAAACAACGCGAAGGCGAAAATGGGCACGATGGCTATGGAGTGGTCATCGGTTATGTAAGCGTGGACCGGCAATGACCTACCGGCGACGCCGCGCCACTTTCCTTTCATTATTGACACACACAATCTAGAAGCTGCTCAACACGTGATAACATGCAAGAGGTACTTACTTTTTAATTTGTAATGCATGACTCAATGGGAAATACCTCAAAATTCTAATATTTAAGTTGGAAATATTAATGAGCGAAGGCAGTTCATTACTATGCTACAGGAAGTTAGAATTCAACCTTGACTTGAAATAGAAGGTACTTAATTCTTGAGTTAATTTATTAAGTTTGTGTTGTCGTTAAGGCGTGCCCAAGTTTTTTTGTCTTGAGCTCTTATTAATAGAAGTGGGCACACATTTGGTGTTGCAAAGTAAACAATTGATGGTAGTGTTTCGCCAATTTTAACGAGCGTGTTTTCGCAACATAACGATCTTGAGCAGTGGGTGGTACTGATACGACTGTTTGTATATTCGTCGCAATCAAGCGCGACATGCATGACAATGCAATTAGTTAGTGATCGCTGCTGTTTTATACTGAAACATTATGAGGTCAAGTTCAGTGTCACGGTTCTGCATTTGTCTTCTACATTAAAACGGAAAGGAAAATGTCTCCAACTCGAGGTGACCCTTAATTATGCAAATATATAAAATAAATAATAATAATAAATAGGTTTATGTGAAATAAATTAACATTTAACGTTAATGGAGCGTAGACACGGCTCTAATCGGGTTACGAAATGAATAAATGAATTAAAAGTAAAGCTGTTTTCGTTACTGTAGAATACAATACACACTATTAGGTCGCTGACGCATCCCTAATAAACACGAAGTCAACTGATACGAACCTAATTGCGCAGCTAACAGAGAAACCTACAGTATTTGAAAACATTTTAAAATATAGAGAACTATAAAATTCTAAATTCCACGGTAAATATGCCTCTAAATAAATGGATACACCAGCTTGTGTGTTCAGTAGTGTACTGTTTCGTACGTGTTTCGAATGAAACTAGGGACTTATGTAACCAAGCAATAACTCATTGAACCTAACGAGTAGGTATGACGAGTTGCTCAGAAGTCATTTACATTAGATGATAAGAATATGTTATTTAATCTCATAAATATGTAATAAAGATATATCTCTGAACACTAAGGAATACTTTAGACAACGAATGAAGTTGTTTTATTTCAAATTATTAATTATGAAGTAACTTAATTTTGCGTGTTAAGTAGGCGAATACATCAGAAAGTAGACACTAGATTTTTATAGACTTAGACTTTAGACAAGACACTAGTTACATTTATATGATATTAAAACTGCCGGAACAAATAAAAAATCCGCGCAAATAACGTAGAATCAGAGATACGAGTAGGTAATTCGGTTCACTTCCTGCATCGCAAGTGCAAGATTAAAGCCCGACATATAGCCGCATACAGATTAAATCACGGTAATACGAAGTACTAACTCCGGTTTGTGCAATGCTCCGCTTATGCAAACTGCAATCGGGTAAATGCGCAACGTATATTATAAGTACATATTACTACACAGCTAAGATTGCCGATCGGGTTTTCAATCAGGTGATGTCACGCTTAGAGTTCCGCTAGGGTTTCACCATGATGCCGTGAAATTACGAAACGTCACCGTGAGCAGGCGGAGGTGGATGGGGCCAATAGAGCTATGGAGAGGACGATGCCAAAAGTGTCTATATGGGAATAAAAATTAAGAGATCCTTACGAGGGTGGATCAACAGGGATTGGATCGTAGAAGGAGCAGCGAGTAGACAACAGAAAAGCTAATGACAAATTCTCGAATGGATATCAAAAGCCACAACTATATCGGATGCTATATCGGATGGATAACAAAATATATAAACACATGATTCGGCTAGAGCACTTCTTTGGCATAAAAGCATTTGTAGTTTGCCTGCCACGAATCACAGCAGTGACATGAAGACGATAAGACAAGTCTTAGTAGAGTTCGGTGGAAATGAGTTGGGCGCTAAAAGATTATACAGTTTTGAATGAGTTTAGATTCGGTTCTTCTTCGCTCAAGCGTGTTATTACGGAAAAAGAAAGTAAAGGAGCAATTCGCCGAGGGCTCGGGTTTCTGAGGAAGCCGATGTGGTCCCAATGCACTCGTTTCATGTTCCATTCCACTGGTCGGACCATTCCGAGCGGCGGTCGTGCGTGATGTAATCTCAACATTACCTCAACTTGCACTTTTGTTTACCAACTATAGAAATTTAATGTTTTGTCATAGTTTCACCGTAATAAAATACCAATATCGACAGTCTTATCGTTATTCTACCAACTAAATAGAATGTAGAAGGACGGCCATTTGAGAGAAGTTGGCAAGCACTCGATAACTAACGAGCACTCTAGAAAACTTACTCAATCATCAAAATTGATTCAATGTCAACACCGCCATCGGCTCAGCATAAAAATCAAATTACTGATGCATTTATTTATGTGGACTGAACCGGTCGATAGTGACCCCTTAGCGCAACCAGAATCAAAATGATATTTTGGTTGCGTAAGGTGTGTTCTTTGTGGGTAATTATGCAAAGCGTTGGATCGGAGAGCACTGTATGTAGGTAAGAGACCGGCGCGGCCTGCAATCGGCAATGGTAAGTATTACGCGACGCGCCCGTTTCTGCAGCCACGAGGTAGAGGCGCTTATGCAACTGGCCTAAGTGTGCCAAAACTGCAGCAGAACGTTTGCGCCGTTTACTCCCACTTGTCCTGTTGAGTAGTCCTGTTGACAGGACAACTGAGAAAAAAATTCCCAGTAGTTCTGTGACGTTTAGGACTATGCTTTACACCTGACTTTTATTCCCACGTGTTTTGTTGAGTAATTCTGTTGGTATTTTTTTCGAATTAGTTTTGTCTAATTTAAAAAACTTTACCTACCTAAAAGTATGTTTTGATTTAGATTTGATCCATTTATTATTTGTGGAAAGTCGTGTACAGAGAATCATAAATAAGCTTATGTTCTAAACAATCTACTTTTTCAATGGTAGGTACAAAGATTATTTTATTTTATTTTACAATGTTAGGAAAAATAACAGCTATGCTTATATATAATCAAATTAAGTTTAACATAACATGTCTAAGAACATTTATGATGCTTAGGGCAATTATAAGTTTCCAAGTTTGTAGTTTATGTTACATATAGGTACTAGAATTTAATATAACATCATGTTACAATAATTATAAAAATAACAAAAAACGTATTAACATAAAACAATCATAATTACTGTAATAAAATACTTTTGTTCGGATGCAAGCGCACCGAAATTGGCGGAATGCGCGGGTTGCGGGGACTGGAACAAAGGCGTTGTGATTGGCTTTTTCAAGCTATTTCACTAATAATAGGGTTATGAAAGTTGAAAACCAAAAAATGAATTTGTCGATAATTAATTTCATTAATTGGTTTGTAAATTTGAAAGAAAGAAAGAAAAAAAAATAATTTATTTATTATCTACAATCTAACTTAAATTTAATCAAACTTAAAGTAACTTAAAAATAACACCATTACAATAGATTTAAAATAAAAATTAGGAGAGAATTTCGTAAGTATTCAAATGCAAATAGGATCATGTAGTTGTGTATTTATTTTTGGAATACTTACACAAATCTGTAGAACATAAAAATTAAACAATACCTAATATTAAAAAAATAAAAAGAGTTTTGTTGTGTTTGTCACTAAAACTCTTTTGTGATTCAAATAATGCATGCAATTATCACTTAACAACTGATTGAAATAGTTTGAATCATAAAAAAAATTTGTTGTGACAAACATACAATTCTCACTTTTTCTATATTAATTATTACTCACAGGACAAGTGAGAATTATATTGTCATTTGTCCTGTGGACCGAACTACTGGGAATTTTTTTCTCAGTTGTCCTGTCAACAGGACTACTCAACAGGACAAGTGGGAGTAAACGCTTTGCTACACTAATCTAAACTCGTTTAATCAATACTCTTGTCATTAGGTTTCGTGAAACCGTAGATGTATCCTCGGCCTACTTATCAGTAATGTAACGTGTTCGTTGATCTCAAGAACTAGTGATAATGTTTATAGCGCATATAAAATCTGCAAAGTGTGTGCTAAGATTGTGTAGCGTTACTAACAAATGTAATCGCAGCGTATCCTGTATAGCTGCAATAAAAATTATCAACAACTAATTGCGAAAATAGACGAACCATTCTAAGACCCGCGTATTCCGCTATCTAGGGCTTATCTACGCGCACGGGTTATCAAGCCGACAGCTAAATACTTATGCAACGAAGTTAATTGCCCAAGAGAAATCAACAGTCGAGAAAGGGAAATTAATGGTTAGGTTATGCGTTGAAATTACCACGTTGTTTTTCACAACAACGCTAATAATGTTTCCAGTTGTTATCAGGCGAGTGATAAGATAGAGTACAGTCCCCTTTGTTTCAGTGCACTCTAACATAAGACCTTAGATATGGCATTATCTAAATATGTACGGCAACTAGTGTGTGCTGTAATTGTATTTTGTTTACTCATGCTCAACTATTCTTTGTCTGCGACGTGAAATAGTACGATGACGAAACTAACTCTTCAGATAAGAAGAGGCTTGTTTTAAAAACTTAATTACCTTAGGGTACTAGAACGCTGATAAATAATGAAGCCATTAAGCCTGAGATATTGGAACTCTAATCTAGAATAAGTTAAATGTGTCGAAATATTACAAGTTAATAGAAGTAATAGGGGATATAAAATTATTCTAACGAAAGAGAAGATGATAATTAAATTACGAGTTGTTTGACACAAGGCGTACTCAAAGAAACCGTTTTCGACCTTAGTGGAAAGGTCAACCATCAGTCAAGGCGAAAATGAACGAACAATTGCCTAACAGTGTATTGTCATCTCCAATGAAGTTGTAAGTAGAGATTATTTAGGAGATTTTCGAAGAACCCCGATGTAATCTAAGGTAAGGTACCTACTGAGTTGAGTTACTTTCAATTTTAACTCAAGCTGACGTGGACATTATCTTTCACACAGCGACTATCGTTAAATACGCTCTATTTTTGTAACTTATCATCACCGTTATTTGTATTAGCTATTAACAATGCAGATAGCAGTATCTTATAACGTGTGTATTGTTTTCCTCGCATTATCAGTATCATACGAGTAGTTTTGACTGTTGACTTAGCTAAAATTAATTTGAGTAGCAATTCTTCACGGTGGAGAAACGATCAATTGCCTTGCCGATATTAGTGCTTACACGTGATCGTTCAGTCGCTGTAGCGTTTATATACATTTCATGCAGGCCTGTTTTTACAGCCGAATCGGTCGTATGAAAATTAAATAAGACGGAGAATTGAGTTACGACTATTGTGCATTCATCAACCTTCGTTCGTTTATCTCTACCTGGAGCGAATGTTAGCCAAGGCATTCTCGACTTTCGCTAGTGCTGATAAAACTGAGAAGAGTAAGTTGTTTGAAGAGTTACACTCGTATGGAGTGATCTCGATGGCCGTGGGCGTGGACAATGCCATTTGGCCGGCAATGAACCCTCGCATTTACTCTGCCACAACAATTAGCGACGCGACGCGAATCTAACGAGACTATTTACACAACCAAAGCCTGATGGCTGTATAGTAGGTACCTACTAGTTACCAACAAGAAACAAGTCTTGCCAACATGCCTCATAAAGCAAACTTCAAGTTGCCGAGTTGCTGTGATCTGTGTACAAACGCGAATTTATTGGGTTAGTTTGAGCGAATGTACAAAATCAAGAATAAATTAGGTACGGCAACGATTCAATTAATTACCTGGACTAGGAAACTTGTTATTTATAGTCTGGTTAGCTACCAAGATAATAGAACAACTATGTCAAGAAACAAATTATACTTAAAACCGGTTCAATGTTAAATGAAACCGACAGTAATGTGTTTAGGCGTGTTGATACCGTAAACTGGTTTGAGCGATTAGACTTTAGGAATAGGACGTTCGCTCTTCATAAGAAAAATAATCTTTTAAAGTAAAAAATACTTACACCAAATTACATTTTCTATAGAAAACCTTTTGTTAGAATTGAAAACCACATTTGTAAGACGTACCCAGACTACCCAGAGACTACCTACGTAAGTTTAGATTGTCGAAGGCGACCGTGACATTTAGTCGTATATGTTAACGTTAAATGCAGTAAAGTATTATTTTATTATTGAGAAAACATGGAGATGGTCAACGCAATGTAATCATTAAGTATATAGTTATTTTATATCTTGTAATAGACCATCACTACGCAATAGTTTCAAACTAAGAACTTCGTTTAAATGCTCAATCTGATTAAAATGTTCCAACACCTAGGCTGGTTCTACAACTTACAGCTTAGGCAATGCCAATTGGTACATAAACAGACCTATTACCTATCCATCTTACCCCACCCGTTATCCCATTACTCATTTACTACACATGAAACAATTTAATAGCATTTCAAGAGAATCGAGGTGTATCTCATTTCGGATTCATGACGGCGTGGGCGGCACAAACACAAGGCGATTGTCGCAATCTGACGTTATGACAGAGCCGCCGAACCTCATCTTTGCATCGAATTATTGTCTAGTGAATATGGGCTGTAATGGCATCTCCACGTTGAGCAATGGATCCCAAGGCGAACCGGATAAAAACTAATGAAATTATACGAAACCGGTTTTGTGTAATTTGCTACAGAACCAGAAGCAAGTCGTCAGTTACGCCAAAATTCCACGAAAATTTGATAAGAATGACTTAACTCTCCTGATATGGCAGTGGTAGGTACACCCGCGCCGGATCGGGTAGGTATTGAACGTAGTTTCCTTTGTTTTATTTGTTTACAAATGAGAATTTATATAGGGTAAGCAAATAATATTTAAATTACTAACAGGAAAGTAAAGTACATCTCTATGGTAATTCTTAGAACAACCAACAGAATCCATACAATACATATCAAGTGTAGTTTCTATGTCGAAAAAATAACGAATGGAGTTAATTTTCAGTAAAGGGAACATAAAATGGTAAATTGAGCTGGGTTATAAACCCTGTATTGACCATACGCACGGGCGTAGAAGGGAACAAAGGGCTGACTCATGTCCGGAGTTTGTCGGAGAAAGGAGTTGGGCTAAAAATAGTACACTGGCGGTTACTAGCGGGGCCGTTGGTCCTAGCCTACGCAGGTCGCCGCTGCCTTACCCGCACTAACTCATGCTCTAGGTACACAGATATATCTCCCAGCTCTCGAGTATCGACCTAATGAACGTATGCGCATGGCCCAAGTGGTCCGTAGATCGAATGCAGTCTTTTTGTTCGGGCTTTGTAAGTAGGTACATTCTTGGAAGAGTAGGGTATCAATTCTAGGGTTAAGCGGCGGGAAATTTATAGCTTGTATAGCGCGGGCGGAGTATACTTAATTGGATAGGTTTTGTTTGATTACTTTTATATAACCATCGGCTTACTATACAATACATACATACCTTCATACAGATTTTTATTTTAAAATACCTATTTTAAAATAAAAATCGAATCATGCCTGAGAATAGCAAACCTTATCGGACAATAAATAGCTTATTATTTTACAGTGACGAATGAAAGTACGCCTACATAGTTTCCGCTAAGATAGGCGGTCCAGACGGCCACACTGCGCCGGCGCATCATTATGCAGACTCGCTGATACGATCGTCACTTTGCGAGTCTAAGGGTACCTATCGTGGAACACAATACTTGAAATAAATGCGTATTCTTAGCTGCTACTTTTCATGCTTTATCTGGATGTACGGAGACAATGACAACATAATACTATGACTTACTGTAAACCTAGGATTTATTGTACATTAAGCTAGATAAGGCAACTATATTTATTATTAAGTGATTACATGCACCAGACATGATAGAACACTATTTAATGCATTGACAAAGAACGTACTTAATTACTTTGACCACACATTACTTGTCTCAACTACATGTCTTATTATCAATACTAAATTGATAAATACGCTACTACAAAAATAATGACAAGTAAAAAAATCAAAACAAAAACTTAGTTAAACATCTTAAAACCTCCTACAAAACGTCAGTGAATTACATGTAAAGATCATAGCTGTTCAAATAATTCCACAAGCATGAAGGAAATAATCTCGCCAGCTCTCACGATAACATTGTCTATCGCTCGAAGGTTCTGCAAGAGTGTCGAAAGGCGAGCTGCAGACCCGGCGGGCGCCGCTTGGGAAACCAACCCGCTTCAGATTGCGAAAAGTGTGGAAAACTTGCATTTGACTTGCGAACATTTATGCGGAGATTGTGTTAATGTTAATCTACGTAAAGGTTTGTTGGGTTGATGAATAGTATTAAATAAATTAATATTGCTGGACAATTTACACAACGTCATCTAGCCCCGTGGTAAGCTCGAAGCTTGTGTTACGGGTGCTAGATTCCATATTAGTATATAGTATTCTTGGCTTTAAGGAACGTTACATGATGATGTTGTACAGATCAGGTTAAAGCTGCCAGACCACAGTGGATGCAAGCTGCATCCTACCGAAACAACTGGAAATGTTAAAGGGATGCAGTGGACTATGTCCAGCAGTGGAAGTCCGTTGACTGAAATGATGATGAGCAGTACTTTTATACAATTAATAAAGTCGTCAGTCAAAGTTATAAGTATAAACATAATAATATACGATGATTAATAGCTCATATTAGATCATGCTAAATAATTATTATTACGAATTACATACTTACATAAGTAATTTAATTGTATTATAATTGCAAGGAAATAACCTAGTTTTATTTAGTAAGAAAACAAGTAAATTAGTGTATCATGTCATAGGTACCATGGACACAAAAATATCGTCTGTTACTCATGTAAACGAAGACCGTTTGATATATTATTACTTAGAATATACATGTTAAAACGTCTAAACATTTCGGTTGCTAACTTTGGTATCTTACTAACATGATAAATATATTTTAGAAACGTAAGTAAAACTTATAAGAAAATTTAGTATTTTTGAAAGTAGTTTCCACGGCAATTATAGCTCGGAAATACATGGGTTAAGCAATCACCATATTAAATCGCTAAAAACTTTTAGTAAGTAGTCTATTGAACTTTTAGTGAGTACTATTCGTTATTTGTAAGGAAAAATCTATAATATGGTACTAAAAACTGTCTAGTTATTGTACTTCCTTAGCAACTCGTGGTGATTCAGGCTTAGCCTTGAAAACATATAAAAATATTGTAGTTACGTTATCGATATCAAAAAAACCTCGGGCTTGCGTGATTTGCGTGCAATGCAAATGTATTGCAACGCTTGGCTTGCCGAATGTTATTACACGCCCACTGACCAACTAATGATCGAGAAATAGGTGAACAGGTACACGAAGCTATCTTACATAGTTTAGCTTGCGTAACATGTATGACAGAGCTTTAGGATAAATCTCAATTTTATACGACATCAAGACCGGTGGGAATATAAATTAAATAACTAGAATATGGGAAAACTCAAAATGAGTATCTAGGCAGGTAGCTTAGTAAGAAGTTTTTAGGTTCTGATTTTAACTATTATTCAGTAGTAAATTTTATAGTTGTGTGTTAGTGAAAGCAAGTAAAGTAAATCATAATAAGATGAACTAAGCCTAAATAACAATACCATCCTACGGAATAAGTAATTAGTCAATACGGGTGGAGCTAATTAGTATAAGTAGGTACTAGCTAAGCTGCAAGTTTCCTTTAAAATTAAAATTTATGACACAGGACCACGTTAATAATAATCCAAGAACCAACAAGAGGTTTCAAAAGTCCACGGACAAAAGCGAGATACAACAAAAGCTCGCTTTATCTGGTTTGTGGAAAAAAATAATGGCGAACTGTTGTATTTGTAAATCGTAAATAGGCAGCAGGTAGAAGGTTGTAGGTGTATTCAACTCAAAAGTTTAGGGGAGAAATAGGTAAAAAAATACACTTATTTGATGCACCTTTCGAAATTCCCACTGCACTGGCCCAATTTATACGTTACTTTCGTAAGTCGTAGGTGTATTGCATTAGGTTATGAATAGGGTAAGTTGGGGAGTGGGATCAGGTTGAACGTCTACTGTTTTTTATTGCATTTTGTGAAGCTATTATTATTTTATAAACATAACTAATACCTAGTTAAAGCTTACACTAACGAACATGTTGTCTAACAGCTACCATCGTGCCATCAGGTTATTATTAAATGATGGTGGTGGTTGGTATAGTTCGTTAGCTTACATACTTATATTTACTTCAATAAAATATTATTTTGAAGAAAATTATTAAATCTTATAAATGTTAAATGGTTAATACCGAAATTGTATTAAAGAGCAGGGTATATAACACATGCCTCCCTTTGACAAATTCGTGTAAATATTTATAAAAATCCCCTAATTATGGACTATAGACTGGTCTGCCCTTGAAGCAACCCAAGAAAACGAGCAACCCCAAGCAACAAGTGTGTTTACGAACGCAGAATAAACCACAAAAACCAAAGCAGGTAGCCAACTGCTGAACAAACTATTATCGACCTTATGCTGGGTGTTATAAGAATTCAACTACAAAAGCCAGCTCATAGGGCAACGGGCAGAGCCATACGATTTTAATCTCTAAACGTGCAGCCATAGAGTATTTCCAAGAATAAACACTCCAACCCCTGCAGAGATTCTAAAAGGTTCCATCCATTTTTTTTGTTATTTTACATATTTATCTCCAGTTAACAATTTATAGGGCTCCTCCCTAATTGGAAAACGTTAAAACTCATAGGTATTAAAATGGTTTTTTTAAATAGCTCTCATAAGTTAATAACTGTTGACCTATGAATGACAGACCTATTACAAAATGATATAGGTACCATAAGATTCATAGCTTCCTAAATTATTGACTATATCAGACTATACTATACTGTGTTTCAGGAGTCTGGCTTCTCCAATGACTGTGATGTGTCTTTCAGTACCTAGGTAGATTAGATATGTAACCAACCGTACACTACCTAACCTACCTACATGTAACAACATGTAGGATATAACCAACCTAGGGCATTCGCGTAATGTCTTACTACAAAGGAGTAAAATTAAAAATTGGATTGCCTAAATTGGTACAATTATTTCCTATATGTACCTACTTAGCTGTAACTATAAGTTGGTAAGAAGGTTTCTTTCTTATCTCACATGGAACCTAAATTCCTAAAAACTTAAATAGCTTTTTGTCCACTTAGCTACCCGATATTATGTATTACCCGATACATTCGTAAAGGACAACAAAACTGGAAAACCATAATGATAAATAATAATTTGGATTTGGTGTAAAAATTAAAATTAAGTTCATAGGTTAATAGATATCCCTGGTCTTATAACAATTTATTCTCAATATTTTATTTATCGTAAGGTTAGGTAGATAGGTATACGTATAAAATAAGTTTTGTGCGTGTGTGATACGAGAATATAACCTCGAATAAAATTCGCACAACTAAAAGAAGCAGTTCAACAGATTGATTTGATTGATGACTTCTTATTTACTGACAGAACAAAATAAATAAAACAGAGAATAAAATTTAAGTACCTATTTTGTTGAAGGGAAAAAAACTAGGCACATAGGTTAAATACATTTTTCCTTCAATATAAAGATGGGCATTAGAAGAAATAAATAATACTTTTTGTTCAACTTACCTTCAACAACAGATCACCAAAGTCGTACAGCGCAGACTGATGCATGATGGCAGTAGACATCATGTATGACGCTCAATCCAGATTTTCTGCTTTTCGCAATTGATATGAGTTGGTAAACAGTTTCACTGGAACACGATACTTTTGCGGGTCGTCAAACTCACATAGATTTGGAGAAAAATAACTAATCTGAATAAAAAATTACGAGAATTTTAGGAAAACCTTCGTAGAAGTCCTTGTAATTTTTAAATATAAAGATCGTTGGTCATTTGTTTTTATCGATGTCAACAACGCCCCAACTAGATGGTCGAGAATGACGAGTTTTATATTTTACGCCCTCCACGTTTGTGCCAAAACGAATTTTTGATCACAGTTTCGCAAACCGCGAAAATGTACAAAACAGTCCTTTGTTTGTTTCGAAATGTCTCCCTCACTTTTTCGCGTCTACACGGAAACTCACAATTTTGGTCAAAATTCAGCGCGAACTTTACGTCAACGTTATAATAAAAACTTTTTTAATTTTTGAGGACTATACTCCAAAAAGTTTTAATTCTGGTTGTATAAATCGCAAGCCTAATAGAATCGTAAAAGTCCGCGCGAACCGCACCACACGTTCATTCCGTATCACGCTTGCTCGCGCACTGAGACGAGCTGTTGCCGGCGGCCGGCGGCAGGCGGACGAACTGACTTGACTGAACTGAACCGCGAGCGGGCGCGGGCGAGCGGAGCTTGACTGCTTTTTGCTTACTTGTTGCTTGTTGCCGGCTACACACTCTGTGTAGATTGTAGGTACCTAGTGCGTACAAGTAGGTTTGTACATACGTAGGTACGTTATGAATATGAGTTGAGTACCTATGAACTATGTTTAGGGCCTGTGGATAGGTAAGTATCGAAGTATTTTCGCAATAACAACACAACACTGACTAGTGTAGGTAGATACCTAGGTAGGTACTTGACTCGAAATAATTTATTTAGTTGGTATGGTAGGTAGGTATTTTATTAATTATGTAACTGCTTAGCTGAACCATCGCACAAGATATTCCACCAAATTCAAAAGAAGTTCCATCATGTAGATCTAGATGTTGCTGTGTGTAACATCTAGATCTAGACATGCGTTCGACACACGTTCGACATGATAGATGAGGTGTGTTAAAAAAATCATCAAAGAACATCGTAGTAGCCCTAGCTTATAGCCCTACAAAAAATTAAGCAACAACTGAAGAGCATTTTGCCAATCAAGATGCTAACTTCACGCCCTAGACGTGCCCAGACGCCGATCCGCCTCTAAGGTACCTTTCTGTATTCTGTGTCTATGGTCTTCGGCAGCGGACAGGACACGCACATAGACAACGCGATTTTTATAAGTTTTACGTGTTTGCATACTATGTAGGTACTAAGACTAACTTAGCTACTGATACTACTGATAGTAGGCTAGGGACCTACTATCGTACTATAAATAGATAAGTATTATCTACTTACCTACCCAAAGCCCGAAATAGGTATAAAGTCGTTAAGTAGTTAGTTACCTAAGTAGGTACTTCCTTCCCAGTATCTTTCCAGTATTTTATTTACCTAACTCGCTCGTCTCGTTATCACATCAAGAGCCCACTGGTCCTTCGAAGTTCGAACAACTTTTTATTATCGCCTGCCAAACCCCGTTTTGCCGGTTATGATGCTATCCCGCTCTAACCATATAGGTAGCCTAGGCTTTTTGGAGTCGATATTTAGTCGATATATCGGTAGATAGGTATATGTACCTATTGAGTATTAAACTGATCAAAATAACACTATCAACAGTATCAACGCCCAACCGTGGTATGGCCGGGAATGTGTCGCTTGAACTTTTCATACAACATAATTCGAACGGTGGTGCCAGTGTATGAATAGAACAACATAGATAGGAGGAAATTATTGGCAACACGAACCTCAAACCTCGTAAGTTAAAACTCGTAAGTTAAGTCTCAGTAAGAGAAAACGTGTGTCGCGATATCTCTCTCTCTCTATATCCAGCTGTCCGGTCTGCGGTTTCGTCCGCAGACTAAGCTTGAATGCATGACGTCACAAGATCTAAGTACCATAAGTATAAAATAAACTAACTTATAGTATAGGTACCCATAAACTCTTGCAAATATTGCAAACTTAGTACCTACCTAGGTAATGAACGTCTAATGCGTGACCTGTACCATAACTTCCTGTGGTTTCATTATTTACCCTTATATAGGTTAATTTAATACATAAGTAGGTTTATATAAAATATGTATAACAACGCGGCTCGCTGCTACCGTAGGTATTATGTTGCATATCCCAGGAATAAACAGTTTATAGCTATGAAACCCATGGGAAATGTCGTGAAACCGGAGAATTACTTTACACTGCCGCTTTGACATCTAACATACTAACTATACCTACCTATCTAATTTTCTGTAGGTAGGTATGTATACTTACCTACCTACGAAAAATGTAGAAGTTCAAACGATCCAAGACCTCAGATGGTAAGTTATAGTTAGTTAGTTAGTTAGTTATATTATAGTTAGTTACCATAAAAAGGTTTTGGGTTCAAAACTTTAAATTTCGAATCTCATACGCGTTTTGTAAGTTGTAGGTATTCTTTGGTTCCTTCCTATTGATTTATATCTACTTACTATATAAAAATAAGTCAGGTTTTTTGGAAAATAATCTTCCCGTGGTAAATTATATTACCTATAACGCGTTCAAGCCCAATGCGTTCCTAACATACAATAAATAGGAAATGGAAATTTCGTAAATCATTCCAAATCTTATCAGCGTTAATAATCAACCCAATCTGGCCTGATGTTGCAGTTGACTGACTGATAAGCATACACGTAAAATAGTTTGTGTAGAGGGCATCACTATTATCTAGGTACACAGTACACACCACGTGACAAATTAGTCTTGTGAAAGGTAAACTTAACATAGGTAATCAATTTTTTTGAAACTGATTATTAAAAAAAAACAAGTCATCAGTCTTGCTTTTTGCTGGTTTATTCATAAAATTTAGTTTAAGTACTGATTGCATTCATTTTCGTCTTGTTACCGTTATATCGTCAGATTCGTCAGTAGGTACCTAGATAATAGGATTGGCATGCAGGTTACCTTGAGTAGCTAGTAAATCGTACTATCCTAAGGTACTTTTAGTATAAAGAGGTTAGTTTGTGGGTTTAAATTGATTTCTGCACTCATAAATGCCTCAGATCCGTCGAACCGCTGCATTTCATGAAACGAAGGCCCAACGCGAATAAAGCCGGGTGGAATTCTAGTATTGCCATAAATCACCGAACAATTCACATAAACGGAACCACAAAAACAGCCATCGCATTAGTACCTACTAGGTCAGTGTCAAGTGTCGGTCACGTAATGCTGGCTAAGCTTTGAAATATTATATCTTACAAATGCCTTCGTAATGCAAACTTTGTTAGGAGCCATAGATTAGGAAATATTATGTTACATCTTTAAATTAACGTAGAACAAACACTGCGTATAACTGATTTATATTTCAGGTAGAGTGGCCATAAAAAATAAATACGTACCTATCTGCAGATTCAACTTGGTTCAAACCCGTATCAAGGGAATCGAACACACTACCTCCTGCACAGGCAGACATTCAGCCACCGCAGAGGTCGTCAAATAAAAGAAACATATGCCCTAGACATCTAGATATATTTATGGAGGACATAAGAAAGCTACCAGTTATTATATGGGTCGCAGATGGTACTGCACCTGTCGTCTGCCAAGGACATTTTGCAACATTTCGGGCCTGTCTTGTCTGTGGTTTGCCATAATTGTCATGTTATTTCATTTTAGGACCTTGAAATACGTATGCCCTAATCATTCCGCCCAGGGTTCCTTTTTAATTAAACAGACAGCGTCTCGGGAACCCCATGACATAAATATTCCGTCTAAAGTATGCAGTTGATACTAGTAAATTCTATATGAAAATATACTTTGTTTTTAAAGAAGTATCCAGTACGACGGCTTTATAAAATTACATTCAAATATTTTTTAATAAATGTAAGTTTGTTAGAATTTTAGTTCAAAAACAAAGGCGAAATCTATTAAAACAATTAACAATAGGTATTATGTATTCACTCACGTTATGTAAAGCGGAGTTAATTAACTCTCGACGTTTCGACTACATAATCAATAGAGACAGAACTCTCAAAAGCTAATAAATTTAGAGAAATACATAATATATACAAAATGTCTACTCAAGCAGGAATCGAATCCGCGTCTCTCACAATCCGCATGGTTACTCTAACCGCTATGCTATGGAGATATGTACAAACATTTCAGTCATTGGGTTAATTATACGGTTGTTTCAATTAAAAGATCAATGCTTTTAAAGGTATGTAACCAGTTCAGGCATAATTTATAGATGATGCGGGTAGTTATCTCAGATATGTGCATGCACAGATAAAAAATACCTTTTTTATCTGCCTTGTTGCTGTGCTTGACTACAAGTGCTTAAAATTAACAAATAAATAACTCAGGTCGAAACATCGAGAGTTTTTTAACTAAGTACTTTGTAAATACGTGTGTAATTAATTCCCTTTGTTATAAAATCAATACTGCCATGAATATTTGCCCTGTAACACACATTACATCGTTACGTCGAATACAGATTACAGAAACTAAACCAAATTACACCAAGCTTCGTAGGCCAGACCATTACGGATATAAAAATATCATTACGGATATAAAAATATATTCATTATTTTTATATCCGCAAGTAGATAGTTCTATCTATATTTAATTCAAGTTTACATCGATACGGAAGAGCTGTAATTCAACTTCTTAGGTAGTTTCGTAAGTCGTTTGCTATCATTGTATCAGTAAACTTGCACAAACAGTAGCAATCTATTTCTCAATCATCATCAGAATTGCAATAGTTGCCAACATTAAATTGACGAAAGTAATTTAAGGAATTTTGTAATTCAATAACTGAAAGATAATGCTGTTTTGTAAACTTTTGAAATAGATGTTCTTTATACATTTGCAATCTTTGTCTTACTATCAAGGCTTAAGTTTTTTGATCTGCATTCTATCTCTAAGTTTTTCAATTGGCGATGTTTATTTTGAGTTCTTTTTAAATCAACAATTTTCTGCAAATCACAAGATATTCTACCTTTTACAAAGGCATTTTGGCAGAGCTTTGAAAAGCTTTAAGGTCATGTGACACCCCACCCCGCACTTAGCCAGCGTGGTGAATTGAGGACTAACCTCATTCGTCAAGAGAGAAGTCCATGTGTCTGAGAAGTGTGAACGTTAATGGGTGATTAATTATGTTTACTATCCGCGGGATATTGTCCGAACAAGGCTGCTGAAACTTGCTTAGCGAAATAGTTCGAGACTTGTGATTTAAATGCGAGGGCTCTCTACCTCAATATACCAATACCTCAATAAGTAGATGGTATTTAAGCACATCTTAGTTTAACTTAATGTGTACTCAGAAAGATGCTTACCAACAAAAACACGTGGCTTTGTTTCCTTGGAAAGATATTAAAAAAATCAACCTTATGTGGTATTATCGCTCTTTAAAGTACATGGTAAACATACATAATAATATATGACTACCGGGTTGCACCGTGGACCTTAAGATGAAAAGCATAGAGCTCAATAATAGTAAGGCCTTGTGCAATTCTTTAAGACTTGTTTGGTTGTCCGGGAAGCTGCAAGCTTCGTGATCAATACTTTGTAAATTACGACTACGTTGATAAAATACTTATTTATATTAATGTTGTCTATAGGATGTATAATTAAGCTTTATACATGAACAGGAGGCTTACCTAATTTCATACACAAGAATACTTGTTTTGATAAGCTCTAAGAAGAAAATAAGATATAAGTAAGTTGGTTTCGGAAGTTTTCGGAAGTTTGAAATACAATAAGCACTTAATCTAATGGAAAAGGTCTATTCGCTGCTAACCCGAACTGAACTTTTTTTAATATGTTGATAGGCGTTGATAAAGGGAAGTGAGATAAGTTATCAGCAACCTCAGGGCACCGTATCGCTTAGAACAAGCGAGTTGTTATGTGGCTGGCATACATTGATGTTTATTTTAAGGGTTGAAGCTCCACAATGATTCGCCTATACATCCGTATTCAAAACAAGGCTTATTATTATGTAAGTAGATATAATGCGGCGCACCTTTCCCCCTTTAAAAGATTTATTCAGGTGGGCAATATATTTATCATAGACCTCCACCAATCTATATTAAGACCCACAGTCTAACAAACCACCTGAAAGGTTTCAACTCGGTTCAGTTATGTTATAACCCGAAAGGTATTCTAAAACCGCAAAAGATGTCGGAATGGCAACCACAAACTCCGAAAGTCAAAATATATTTATAACCTACCCAATAAACATTATCTTTAATTTATTTATAAAATTACAAGTATTTACAGAAATTAATAAAAATCTAAAAATTCTAATCCGTCACCAGATAGTAGGTACATACTCAACTCTAAAGTGCCCAGAATGCTGCCGGCATTGCCACGCTTAGCAAAATCTGTTTATATGGCGTGGGGCCTAGGAAATTCTTAAAGTTCGGGGTAGGAACATTGGGTGGGGTAGGTACTCAATTAATATATAAACATAGCCTTATACAAGGTTGTAATTATTAGAATCACGAAAAACATGAAACAACTGCCACAAGTCCGTTCCATAGAATTCATTACAATGAACAATAAAACGTTTTTACATTATGCCAAGTCAATGTAGAAATATTGACCTAGGTTCGGGCACGTTTCGTCACTTATATGAACTAATGTCGGTTACTTAACCACAGTGTTGCGATTGTCATTCGATTTTATTGTTATACCTACTACGGATGTAATAAAATTATGAAAGAAGTAATTAATATAAGTAACCTTTATCACATTTAAAGCGATGTATTCGAAGAAAGGTCCATCGAGAATTTAATATAATAACTAGATTAATCTGAAATAAATAATCAAAGATTTCAACTGAAGCGTCTATTTCATAAACTCGATCTATAACCAAATCGATTCCCGCGACCTATGATGAAACCGATTGCGATAGCTAATAGCAGTGAAACATGAAGTTGTTACTTAATAAACATGTGTTTTTGCGCATGTCAATGTGCGTGTTGGCCTGGTTTCATGCGCATTAAGTTAATACCAACTCATACGCATCGCTAGAGCAAATAGGAAAAAAATGTGTTTTAACACAAATATTGATAAAATAGTTTACCAAATACGACATACGAAGATTCGCCGTGCAATATATATTCTTGCATGTGATTTGTCACATATTTTGTTTGACTAGTTTACAATAAGAGCGTAAGTCGCGTGCTTATGTCATTCATTCACTCATAAACAATCCCACAGCTGAGTGTTTTGGTACTAAGGCTGCTTTTTACGTGAGATAACTCAACGCGACGCAAATGCGGAGCTATCTGTTTGAAATCAATTCACATAATATGAGCGTTCGGTCATGTTAATAGCCTATGTGCCAATATAATAATTGGCCGACTACCTTTATTGTTTCTGCGTCGAATCGCACCGCTTAGCGTCGGGTCTAAAAATCGCTCACGTAGTTCGCCCTGTTACTTACGTGAAACGTTCGCAGACGCGAAATTTCACAAGCTGTGGACACGATCGTTCCCGCCTAGTAAAACATAAATAAATAAGTAAATAAAAAAGGAAATCTATACTAATATTATAAAGCGGAAGAGTTTGATTGTTTGTTTGTTTGTTTGTTTGTTTGAACGCGCTAATCTCAGGAACCGCTGGTCCGATTTTAAAAATTATTTCAGTGTTGGATAGTCCATTTATCGAGGAAGGTTATAGGCTATATTACATTTTCAAAAAAATTAGGGATCCGTACGGAAAACCCAAATATGTAACCCAAGATGTAAAAAAAAATCCTTATATCGCATGCGCTGCGAAAAGTATTCATTTTAGAAATATACAATGTACTACAATTTTGTAGAAAACATTAATACCTACAAAAAATGTCGCGACAGCATATATCTAACTATTATAGTTATGTCACAATAAGTGTTTTAATTTTTAATATAATTAATTTAAATGCCGCCGCTAGGAAAAGCTCTATATTTGTATTTTCAAATAAAACATTATCAAAATAAGTTACATTGTAATTACGAATATTTCAATATCTCTATAAAACTTTTTAAATGATTCAATTCGGACATTCCATTCGAAAGATATCAGAGTTTAAAAATGTAAGTACCGAAATAAACCAGCCCGTTCGGTAAGGTATCATGCTTTGTACGGGGACTCCGTCAGTACCTACTAAAATAAAGTCTTTAAACGAAAGTAGGTATATGGCTATCGTCTAAGATTGATTCACTTTTATGATAGTAAAAAAAGTGGCCAAGTATGAGTCGAACTCGCCCATGTAGGCTTCCGCATCAATTATTTATATGAAATAGTTTATGACTTCGTTCAAACCAATTTTCGTTGGTAGTAATCTATACTAATATTAAGCTGAAGGGTTTGATTGTTTGTTTGTTTGAACGCGCTAATCTCAGGAACCGCTGGTCCGATTTAAAAAATTCTTTCAGTGTTGGATAGTCCATTTGTCGAGGAAGGTTATAGGCTATTTTTTATAAAAACTATACGAGATAACTTAAAGAAACGCAAGCGAAGCTGTCGGCAGGTCAGCTAGTAAAGAATATAAGTAACAACGCTTAATTTCGTTATTAATATTGATGTATTATTGTCTGTCCGATGACTTGGTGAAGGCGGTCGGCTCGCGGTGGATGCAGGCTGCGAGCGACCGCAATGACTGGAAATCATATAGGGAGGCCTATGTCCAGCAGTGGACGTCCAACGGCTGAGATGATGATGATGATGATTGTCTGTCTGTCCGAAAGAAATCGCTCTTTACTGACGATTACGATAATAATAACGTAATGTTGGTAAAGACTAGGGAATAGGCATTCGCCTACTTTGCGCGTAAATTAAGTCCATTCATATATACTTACTTCATTTAGATTAGGGTCAACCAGTCTAAATGCGTCTGTGGGGGAAAATGCGTCTTTTTGAATTTATTCGAGAACTGTTCAACATACGTTGACTTCTGCCATCTAGTTACATTCGTTTGAAATAAATACTGAACATGTAGTTCGTGCGGATGGCGTGGCGAACTGCCATCTCGAATAAATTCAAAAAGACGCATTTTCCCCCATAGACGCATTTAGACTAGTTGACCTTATATTAATTTATTCTTTATTATTTGAATTATGAATTTGAATTTTGATTTATTTAATAAATCATTAGCTAGGTAGGTACTTATACTTAAATAGTTTATAAGTTTAATTAAGTACCCGAAGCGAAGCGAGGCCGGGTCCCTAGTTTAGTAACTAATATTACATAGCACTTTATCTAGTACCTATAAGTAAAATCCTAGACAGTACATGTTATCAAGCTCGTGAGCTTATCAAACTTTATCAAACATAAAGCGTAATATTCAAATTTGTATTTGAATATTACGCTTTATGTTGCCGAAATATCGGGAAACTCAAAAACATTTAAATCATGGTATGTTACCCGTTTCGTGTTCTAATATTGTTAAAAACCATGATAGTATAAAAAGTTAGACTATTCTTAGAGCGGCAAACAACAAGCACAAAATAAGATTTCAAATTGGTTCGCAAACCGAGTAAAGTATAGAATATATTGCCGATAATTGACAGCCAGTTGGACCTACCTATGTAATTAGATATTAATGAGATATTCCAGTTCTCCCGATTCGGATGCCTGCTCTAGGGTAGCGCTAACACCTGGCAAATTGTAGAACCTAGGCCTATTTTACATTTTACATAGCACTAAAGGGTGGAGGCTACAGTATGTTTGTTTGAAAGACAACACAGTTAGACTTTGTTTTTTTTTCTGCAAACGATACTCACACACTTAATACAAATACAAATGTTTATATTTTTCAAAAAGATTTAACAAATTACTAACTTATTTTACCTTAACAGACCTATGTTGGTAAAACTTGATGAATATGGCTACGAATCTCCATATGTTTTTTTTACAAAATTCTGTAATTTACCAGTGTCCAACTAGTCGATGGTTAGGTAGATCGTGGGTAGATCTATGTTCAAATCTTCATTACAACATCAACGTTTCATAGTTGACGTCCAACGCTACTATGTTAAACTAATAATACTCTAATTAATAATGCATTACCAGCCTTCCGTCCCAACCTCTGCTATGTCGATGATTTTCATTTGTCTACGTACTGTGCTCTTAATTCGAACCCATAGAAAACCCTCAGGATACTCTCCTTATACATAAATTCGTTGATGAAAATCCCAATGAAATGGAAATGTGGTGGTAAGATATTTCTTGTTTATCAGCTTCACGTTATAACCTTTTATTTGCAATGATATGGAATCGTAATTATTTATTACAATAACAACATTAAATTAAGTATTTTCCGGTTAATATTCATATCGTATGCTGATATGTTGAAATTCGCGTTTAATATAAATACATTTTCACAAGCCATATTTTTTTTTTACTTCTAGGTAAAAACTAATGTAATCATAATAGTAGCTCACAATAAATACGTGATAATTCCCGTTTTAATAAAATAACCAGTGACACTCCTAAACATTTTGAAAGTGAAATATTCCTTTCGCAATCCCTGCCAAGTGCAAACGCTTGTTTTCAAATAAACACCTCAAGTACTGGTTTCTCAAACTTGTCTGTAAGTGCATAACGGCGAGTGAGTTGGCGCGCGTGCATTAAAAAACGATAACTGGTCGATACGTCTGATAGTAAGTTGTATCTGTGGTTTGTGGGGACTTTAATTAAATATTCTGTTTATTAAATTTTACACACACTTGACTGTTTTACATAAACTAACTAACGATTTTATAGCTCGAGTTTTTATTGCTTGGCTACCTCATCATCATTTTCTTGCCCTTTTCCCACATAATGTGGGGTCGGCATAACATACTTTCCTTCGTTTTCCTCTGTCAGTTGTTATATCAACACTCACTCCTTTCTCCCTATATACTCTACATAATTATACATACATACTCTATTCTTTATGTCTCTAATACTTAACGCTCTTCTCGTCATATGACATTAATTTCTTCTCATTACATGACCATAGATCATAGACACTTGACTAACTGATTATACAGTTAACACTGGTACCATAGACACTTTACGCTTTACACAAATTACTCTGGGTTTACGATTATATAGCTCGATAGATGTTTGAGACCATTTCTTTCCATTTCTCTTGTCCAAGCAGATTTATAAATCATCCTTCTCTGTTTTGTACCAACAAACAGAGATAACCAAGCCACCTTATAAGCGATAGCTCGATTCCCCAAAACCTATAATGGGTTTTATTAGTGAGACCCGTGCCCTGTAGTGGGTAATATGAATAGTCAAGACAGTATCTAAATTAAAAAAACATTCGTTCTATATAAAAAATATTTCAATAAATACGGAAAAATAGCGATAATATTTCCTGCTCAATGATGATAAATCACACACCATCGTTCTCATAATAACATTTTACCAACATTATGTAAATATAATAAATTGTATTTTATTTATGAGCCTACAATAGAATTGGTTACGTTTAATGTAATTTTATGCGGAGAATAATGAATAGTTATAGTCCTGCCTCTCAAGGAAAACCTGATTAAAACAACGAACGATACTATTTATGACTACTGCCTGCATTGCTAACACTTTCGTACCCAAGCTCGATGACACTCGTACTACGCCACACCAGATACGAGCGTGTGTCATGGGTACAGATGTAAACTAAACATAACCCAAAGAATATTAGTAATTAAAATCGCGGGTACCTATTTGTTTTCTTCACTGTGAACAATATTAAGATTTTTACTGAATAAATAATTTATTATTTGATTGAGAATAATTAATATCTAAGAATAGTTACAATTTAGGTTAACACTATCAGTGCTCGGTCAGTGATAGTGTTAACCTAAATATGATATATTTTTTACATTCTTTCTCTATTAAGTACCTACATCATTCTAGTTTACTATAAGTAATGTTAAATCAAATCCACTTTAATTGTAATTTTATAACTCAAGAACCGATTTAGGTGCATTGGTAGGTATGTAAATAGATGTAGTAGAGTAGCCCAGGGAAGGTTTAAAAGGTGAGAAAACATGGAACTAAAGCGGGGGAAGCCGCGGGCGGGTCAGCTAGTTTGTTGTAGTTGTATTACATTTACATGCCTTATTGCACATTTTTATACTTTGTAGTTGTATTTTATATATTGGTTGTAGGTTTATGTATTTTATATATTAATTCTAATTCTAACACCACCGTCCAGTTATATTCTGCAGTTTTTCTTTCCATCCTAGGTTGTCTGGAAGAAATTGCTTTAAGCAATAAGACCGCCCATTACACATACGTTTTTGTAGTTTTAAGTTTTTTATGTAAATATTTTTTAAGTGGTGTGTAATAAAGAGTTATCTTATCTTATCTTATCTTATCTTATAGTCCTGCCTGCATTCCTCGCATTTAATCCATTCACTTCATTTTCCTCGTTCATGTAAACAAATGAATCATTTTCTGATTTCAATTGCATTGACATTTTGTAGGACTTTTATAAATGCAACGTAGTGTGTTTTTTAATTGAATAATAAAAAACACTGGCTTCGAAGTATCTCTGTGAATTTTAATATTTATTAATAAATTATCCATATTATTATCTTTGTCTCTGATTTAAATACACGTGCTTTAACGGCGAAGGCAAACATTGTGAGGAAACTGTCATGCTCTTTGAAGAGTTGAGAGGACCTGTGACAATCACCAACCCGTACTTGGCCAGCGTCGAAAGTGAATTATGTTATAACTTCTTTTGTCAAGACAAAAGTCTTTGTGTTCCAGCAGTTGGAACGTACCTACGATTTTTATTTATTTATCAAGGAAGGCTATATATAACACAAAGTCACAAACTACCTAGTTTGTGTTATATAGCCTTTCTATATTATATGTATATAACGTTTAAAACGCAAGCGAAGCTGTCGGAGGGTCGGCTAGTCGAATATAAAAACCGTGAATAAAAACATACATCTAGCGAAGTGTTAAAAGAAATGAACCTCACTTTGCGTCAAGTGTTCCAAAATGTGATTAAAACTAGCGTTGACAGTTATTCTTTCTCAACGGCTCGACATCCTTCATAAATTAACATTAAAACAAGTGAGTGACCTATATATTTCATATGTTCATAATATTCACACTTCGTTATGTTACTGAGTTTGCTTATCAACATGTGATTCTGACACGTAGAACATTATATGTGTTAACTGTCTTGTTTTTTTTTACCCAAAATGGGTCGTGTTCAATATTCAATTTAACTTACTGCCTAATACCACATGGTGAGGACTTAGGAATAGTACCAATACATCTACATTATTCTTTCTTCACACAAACTCTGTTATTTGGCCAAAATCTCTTTTCCGCAATTCAACTTAAAGTCGATCCTTTGTGCGTGTAAATATATTATACATTTATATAGCTAACTAAATAAAATAAATAAATATTGCTGGACAATTCACACAGCAAGAGCTACCTACCTTTGTATATTTTATTTAATACAAATGTGAATACTATCGTAGTTTGTCACATGTCTGGCTGTTCCTAGTGATATCATAGCAACACTTCCTAGTTGTAAGTTGTCAGTGCACGCATTATAATAAATAGCGTGTGTGTTGGCGACGCCTTGTCGTGACACAGTGAAGATAACCGCCGTTGGTTTAATTTATATAAACTACGGCTCATGAATATTACAATAAATATAACGTTAAATCTAAATTAAAAAATAAAAACATTTTAAACGCTCTTGTTCAAAGTTCTTGGTACTTAATGGCTGAGCATTAAAATTTGGTTATTCATAGGTTGTGTTTTACAGCGGGAAAATCTATAATAATAATATCTTTTATAAGAGCAAGCAATGTTATAAGTGTATCTATTTGTTTGTCCGGTAACGGTTGAAATAAATAAATATATATAAATATTACTGGACAATTTACACAGCGACATCTAGCCCCGTCCGTGGTAAGCTCGAAGCTTATTGTGTTACGGGTGCTAGATTTCTGATTTACTTAATATAATATACATACACAGATAGATATTTTTATTATACATATATAACACCCAGACACCCGGAACAAATATTAAATGATAGACCACTGTCAATTGAATCTCAAGTCTATATTCCTACTAGCGAAAAAAATACTTTTACGGATCAGGGAAGAAGAAGAAGGTATTACAAACTTTAAAGAGCAAATATTCTAATGATTATGTCTGCAAAGCTCATGTAACACTTACGTTGTAAGCACTCAGCTGTGACTGCTACGCTGTGTCATAACCGGTCCTAAACTTCCTCAAGCGATCAGCTTATTGGAACTATTAGCGACGCAACCCGTTTCAATCAATACAGTATGTGGTTTAAGTTGTTGAAAAAAATAGAACTATAATATCGATGAAAAAAACAATTATTATTATTACAGGACTAAATGGAGGTGGAGGGTGAAAACCGAAAAAGATGATGAAATGGTAAAAACTCCGAAAGACTCGACCAAAAGCAACTCGATCAAAAACTCAAAAGTCAAACACTTTATTTCAATAGAAAGACAAAGATTAACATGGACACATCAGAAGAAACTAATAACTAAAAATATAATTTTTAACTCGTCTATGTAAATTACTACTTACTTATAAATAATTTTAAGATCCTCTAAGTATTATACGTTTGTATGGAATTATAAGTTCCGTCATCCATGTTGTTTCATTAATTAATTTAATTTTCATATCTTCGATAGGCATTTTACCGCAAGAAAATTTATTGTAACGCGGAACCGCAGGGCGGACAGCGAACAGTCATAAACCTAAAATCTTGAATTGGTCGCCGAAACATCCTTTTAGCAGCAATATTCTAAATTGGAGCACTTCATAAGATCGGAATGGCGATACCGTCCGCATAAATCAGCCACCAGGCCTAATCGCGGTCCAAAGGCCTCATACGGCCGACTAATTTGAATAATGGACAATGTTACCCCCACGACCGGTTTCAACACGCGAGCGGGATGCTGAAGTTATGTATCGTATGTAATAGTGTGGTTAAATAAGCTGTACGTATAATACTAACGTTGTTACGATAGAAATACGTTTGTAAAAAAGCTACAGAACGAATTTTAAGGAAACATTACAATAAATAAACAATACAATACAAAATTCTTTATTGTTACACCACATTACAAAAAGATACACATAACAATACAGTGAAACAATGGGCGGCCTTATCGCTACGCGCGATTTTTTCCAGGCACCCATTATTATATCAAAAATAATAATGAAAAATAACACTTAGATCAATCTGTTCCTAAGGGCTTTTTCAAAAGTATGTGTATATTTTTAGTAAATTCGTGATCTTTGTGTTTTCGCAGTTATAATAAATCTAATTGTACTTATTATACACGTTAAAAAGTACCATATGTTTAAGCCCCATAACACGTTCACTGCCCAAGCCCAATCACAAACTGCACCGGACCCGAAACGTATCAACACACCGTCCCAACCTCGTTAAGACCCACCAATTCATCATCGAGACCTTTTTGCCTTCAAAACAAGTTACATAATTTAAAACAAAAGGTTTCCGTAAAAAATCGACGCCCGCAGAGAAAGAAAAGAACAAATGAATTTGCGAAGTGCTATGTTGTCTGTGGTCTATGTCCGTATTCTGAGACTGTTGGGTAAAGACCCAACAAAAAAATTTAGAAAGATATTTGTTAAGACATAGATAGAATATTAACTTCTGAATATAGCTAAAACTCGATAATTTTTATAGGACAGCAAGCTTAGCAAGACTTAAAACTATGATAGAGCACAACCAAATCCCAATAAACTTACACATACTCAAAATCTGTACCAAAGAAATCCAACTAGATTGAATATTTTTACAGAAAATAAATATTTACCTACTTAAACAGCGCACACATCCTAAAATCATTCCAGAACTTATACCAATAATAAGGCAAAGTTATGTTTTTAGGTTCCTAAAGTAGGCCTGGCTATTTAAACTGCCACATAAATCGCGAGTGGAACAATGGTTGGTCGTTCACGTTTTTTGTTCTCTCTAGCGGGTATCGGTATTACATAAGTTTGCTTGGCATAGTTGGCATTTCGATACTGTTTTTAAGCGACCGACTGACTCAATTCGATCGGCTCGTTCTTTGTTTTGAAATCTGTGATCGACGTTGATGGTAGAATTATGCATATAAATGATTTATGAGCTTGCTAAACTAGATACATCGCTTTTAGGTTGTTTAAGAAGAAAGGTTTGAGTTTATCAATTTGTTTCTGTCTTGAAATTTAAATAAAAAGTACTAGCTGCGACCTACGCCTTTGCTCTAGTGTTATGACAGCTCCTCAAAAATAGTGTTAGTCAGGGATCCGTAGTACATGGAAATCAAGTGATTACTAACAAGCTAATTTTTGGTGAGTATCTTCGTTTCGATGAGACGTCCAAAGATATCCTATACCCAACTCTCGATTGTGGTAGCTAACAGAGATATCAAGGATTAAAAAATTCAAGGATGTAAAAACGGGATAACAGACCACGAAATTTGTAGGACAATATGTTATATCTCAAGATAATTATCTAAATTATATAAAAACATGTTTGTCCTACAAAACCAATGGTTTGATCAAAGAGTCCGCCATTTCCAAAATGTGTCGAAAACGAGGTCAATTTAAATGATTACTATGATTACTAACCAGCTGATTTTTTGTTGTATACTTAATTAATATTTATAAAATCTAACGGACATATTGTCCGACAAATTTTGTGGTCCGTTATCCCGGTTTTACATCCTTGAATTTTTTAATCCTTGATATCTCTGTTAGCTACCACAATCGAGAGTTGGGTATAGGATATCTTTGGACGTCTCACCGAAACGAAGCTACTCACCAAAAATTAGCTTGTTAGTAATCACTTGATTTCCATGTACTACGGATCCCGGCCTATGTAGCTTAAATCCTTTTTCGGAACTTAAATTTAATCACTCGAATAAAATGATATGATATAACAAATAAAATGAATGCAATTTTGATCTTACGTCGAAAATGTGCTTAATTAGATGAAAAATTACGTTAAAATAGGTAAAATATTTAGGTAGGTACCTACTTAACTTATATTAAGTCGTATTAGATTTCAAATCAAATCAAATAAAAAAAAAATAACAACATTATCTATTATTCTCCCAAAGAAAAGCACCTGTAAAAATTGCGTTGCAATTCTGTGAGCAGAAAAGAGATTTCGCTACACAGTTCCGCATCTAGATAAAAACAAGGAAGTCTCGCGAAAAGTAATTGTTCTAAAGTAGGAATTTAATTCACACTTCCCGTCGTTGTTCGGTAGATAAACAAGCAGAGTGCTAGATAAAAATTACCTAATACGGTGTCAACAAATGACTTGCCTTTTGGAGGTGTGACTATCCGAAAAAGTATAGCATCTTCTCTAGAAAAACATGTCGAAATTAGATATATTTATAATTTCAAAAGTTACATAAGAGTACCTTATAAACATGAAGTTTGGTATGTTTCTATAACGATATTTGGTGTGAGGTTATGAAGTGTGGAAGTGAATGTGCTTTGACATACTTACCAATTTAATTTTACTAGAGATTAGTCGAGATTAATTTGAAATGTATTATTTATTTCATAAATCTGAGTCTTAATTAAGAAATGATATATTTAAGTACCTAAAACCTATATCTAATGAAATCAAATAATTATGTTTCAATATCATCCATTGAGCGGTGATGTAGGTTTAACATATATTAAAAAAATTAGCGTGACGACAAAAAACTAGATCTCTAATACGTTCTAAAATGTAACGTTTGTTTATCGACAAGTTAAGCCTAAAACTATTATCGTGACACCATTATTTAATTAATGTGCTTATCAGCTGTAAGTAGGTTGCCGCTTTGGTGCTGTAACTGACGATTGATACCGCTCTACATAATTACAATACTTTTTGTCCCTGGCTTTGTTCATTTATAAACTTATTAAAAGATGCTAATTTAATTAGCCCTACCCCAGACTAAGTTGCCAAAAAAAGCCACATTGGTTATGTTGGAAACACTCGACTTTCATTCCGAAGGTCGTGGGTTCAAACAACGCCACACATCTCTATACATATTTTTCTTGAAAAAAACATGTGTACTTACCTTACAAACACGTGCTTTGCAGTAAAGGCAAACGTCGTGAGGTTACCACGCCATGCCCTAAGAATTTTAAAGTTTACCAATCCGTATACTGTCCGTGGTGAATTAAGACTTAATTTCTCTCGTCAAGTTAGAAGTGTGTCCCATTAGTGGGTAGTGGGTGAAGTGAATAGCTCTGATTTCTTCTGTCTTTTGGTCTTTAAATAATTTATCGGTTTGACAAACCCACACGATTATGAACGTTTTAATAACTTTATTAATTTGTACCTACAATATTATGTTTGTGCTGTAAATTATCCGGCTATTTATTGATGTAGGTATAATTATTGACCATCATTAAAATTCGTTAGGTATGGATTCAGTGTGAAAGAGTCACAATTAGACCAAAATTCATTCTCGTTTAAATTACTAGAATTAATTATTTCATATATTAACTTCTGCATCCTTGATAACAATAACAAGTCACAATAAATAACACACATTTTTGAAGTTATAACAAGGAATAATTATAAATATGTCGACAGGAAACAAGATTAGGGATTTAGTTAGCGCTGTGCGGTTTTATTACTAACGATAAGCAGAAATAACTCACCATTAGTCTCTTAATTAATGTTGTTTACTATAACGATTACAATAGGTATTTAGACGTTTTGTTTTTTTGTGGGCCCATTCGCAAATATCATCAACTCTACAGTCTCTCCGTGAAGATGGCGTTTGAAACAGTGCCGAAATATCAGGAAACTCAAAAACATACATCATGGTATGTTGACCCGTTTCGTGGTCTAATATCTAGGCTTTTAATCTTCTCTTATAATAATTATTAAACATAACAAAGCGGTCTTCTGATAATAATAGTTCCTCGAAGATGGGACGCGAACGCGAATCTACCTAGGTATATCGTGTCGGTGAATTCAAGTTCTACAAAAAATCGTATATCGTAGGGTAATATTTAAATTAAGGCAAATATCTTATATTTTGCCTTATTTTAAATATTACTATTAATATTATTATATTATTATACATAATAGGTAACAACCAACCCACGTCGATTTTATTTTGAATAGATACTTTTTTGAGTATAACAAATTGATTTAAAGGTTGCCTGGAAAACATCGTTGTCAGCGATAAGGCTGCCCATTTACCCAATGTTTTATTAAACTGTTTTAATTTTAATTATTTTTATTTAGCTTGATGTTAATAAATCTTTATACTTATTTATACTTAATCTATACTAATATTATAAAGAGGAAAGATTTGTTTGTATGTTTGTTTGTTTGTAACGAATAGGCTCCGAAACTACTGGACCGATTTCAAAAAAAAAAAATTAGGGATCCTTACTAAAACTCCCATAATGTAACATAAGGTGTAAAAAAATGACCAAAAAAATGACCTAAAAAATGTCTTACGTCGCGTGCGCTGCGAAAACTATTGATGATAGAACAAAATCATGTACTACGACTTTGCAGAACTCATCATTATCTACAAAAAATGTCGCGACAGCATATGTCTAAATATTATAGTTATGTCACAGTAAGCAGTTTTTTATTCTAAAATATTAATTTTTATATGCCGCGTCTTGAAAGGGTCTTCATTTGTACCTTGGTATCAATCCTTATCCAAATAAATTACTTTATATTCAAGACGGCTTTAATACCTTTTTATAACTTTTTGAATTATTCAATTCGGACATTTACTTCGGAAGATATCACGAGTTTAAAAATGCAAGTATTAGAAAAAAGTCTAGAGGTTGTCGCTCACCGCGCTCAGCTAGCCAGCATGCGATGTAGACTCCATGTAAGCGTCACTGGGGTACGGGGGACGGGGGACGGGGTGGAGTCAATGTAATGTAATATCCTAATCCTAACATAGGCTACTTCTACCGCGGAAAAATATTGCTTACGTGGGAAAATTCGATTTCGATGAAATTTTGTATGTAGATAGTTGCAAATAAAAGTATATGGCGAGACAAAGTTCGCGGGGGCTGCTAGTTGTTAATAAAGAGTACTTAATTGATTGATTTAATTTGATACTTAAAAATTATTAAATTTTAAAAATATGTCGTCTAAATAAATAAAATGTTATATTCATATGTACCATAAATTCAATCAAAATGTAATAAGCTGAAACATTGAATAGCCGTATCTAATTTCACAGTTGCCCGATATCAGGCACGGCGGGGTCGTCGAGCCCTGTGATAAGGAGGCTATCGCTGCGGCTCCAATATAGATTTATCAATGAAATTATTGTACGATAACATGAAACAAAATCCGGCAATGATCTAAGCTTTACCAGAGACAATTTTATGATATTTATTATGTAGGTAGGTATGCATTATGCCGTAGAAATTGTATATACAAGATGGCGTTTTCTCGAAATCTGCCATACGAATTTTACATAGACGGTATCTATTATTTTATTTTAATATATAGTTCTTATTTTTTTCGGTTTTCGTAGATATTGGAGATTGAAACATTTATTCATCATAATATACGTAATACACATACCACACAATTTTATAATTTGTTCTTTCAATAGTTATTTTTTATCTGTGTCTCAAACATTGCTGCGGAAAGTTTTACGCTTGGGTGTTCTTATTTCGAAACCTAGTTTTTTGACTTGATTAAAAGGTTATAGGTTATCTACTATCCTACATATCGATGATGAAGAGTTGATCAGTAGAAATTGTTCTTGGGCGGCCTAATGTGGATTAGGTTATAATAATAATATACAATAATATGTTATGATTCATGATAATAATATACGAGTATCAATAATGGATTGGTAATACTTAAATACCTACCTTCCTAGGTACTTAATGCTGTATTAATGTATTTTTCGCGCAGATCTAAAAATCTAAGGACGATGAAACAAGTAGATACTTACATTATTGTTTGTTGAAAAATACAAGTTTTCCCCAATATAACAAATTGTACCTTCTTTATTAGGGCGGCATCATAAGAGAACGGGTTTGTAATCTTAAAATTTTACCCATAACCAGATGGTAAAGTGCCTGAAACTTTGCCATTCATTTCAAGTAACAAAAAAAAGACAGAAGTTAAATCTCGAAAATTACGTGAACATAAATAATTGAAACTACACAGAAACATTTATCAACGCACGGAAGCGAATTCCGGGTCAGCCAACGTACAATAAATTAATGTAGGTTTCATAAAAAACACGTTATCAAACCGTATTAAACTGATAAGTCATTGTTTTGTTAAACTATGAGCTAGTGTTTGTTATCAGCCAAAAGGTTACAATGTAATCTTTATGTCTATTTTGACACAGATATATTATAATAATATACTCTATTCTCTATGATAATCCATTGCCCTCTTATTATAGTACTATCTTAACTCACCATCTGAAAATGTTTTCATCTTATTTGTATGCCAGAAGTTGGGTAGAAGTGGCAGAAGTTAGGTATCAACTTACTGCGATCGCCAAGCCGTGTAAGATTTATAATTTACTAGATTTCCGCCCCACGGCTTCGCCCGCGTTAAAATATTATCCCGCTGTAAAAAGTATGTCTATACCTTATACCATGTCCTTCTCCTCGTTATAAGCTACCTGTCTAAATCCAATTTTCAGGCCAAACCGATTCAACCTTTCTGTTATATTTGGTGTAACTAACACGACTTTCTTTTATATATACTACCACTAATTGAACCCTTTAAACATCTAAGATATATGTTCAATAAGTGGTAGGTAGAAAGACGTAAGTCTTAAATAAGGCTGTCCATGTTTAATTAATGATTAACGTTGAAAGATATTCGAGGTAACCTCAAGGATACAAGACTATTGGTGAATTTCGACTGATGATGATAATGATAAACATCTCACAAATGGAAGTGCATTTAAATATAAACAGGGCAACGACTGAACGCCGGTCTCCAATTGACCTCAGGTCGGATTGGAGACATCTCTGTACGTATACAAGGCACTATCTGTAGTAGAGTTTTAGGGCTGCTTTATGTTGAGTCTTTGTTTTTGAGTCCGTGTCTACACAGTGAATTGGTTTGGAGGCAAATCGATCTAAAAAAAAATATATGTTGATAATAATTTAAAAATGCATTCAACAAAAGAAGTGCGTGTTGCGTCGGCGCATTGTTGGCGTGGCGCGTTCTGGTCGAGAGAGTGTCGAACAACCGGCGTCGGCGACGCACTCCTCTTAGGTAGTTGTTCGGAGTTCGGAACATATAGAGCCATTTAACAACTTCAAACTTCATTTCCAGCGGTAGAGTGACGAATTATCGCCGAGAACGCAGTCAAAGATAAGGTTAAGGATATTTGAATGTAGCACCTCATGCTTATAAACTTTGAACAGTAAAATGTGAAATAGCACCCTGTTTAGGGTCGCTGGGTTTGAAGCCATCGTTGACGCAAGGACCACACATTATTTATTTTTATTTACTGGATTTTTCTTGATAAATTTATGTGCGCTTTAAATACACGTGCTCTAACGGTTAAGGCAAATATTGTGAGGAAACCGGCATGTTCTGGGAACTTGGAAAAGTTTGAAGGGCAAGTGTCATTCACCAACATGCACTTGCCCAGCGTAATGAATTAAGACCTAATAATATCTCTTGTCAAGATAGAAGTCCCTGTGTCCCAGCAGTGGGAACGTAAAAAGATGTGATGAAGTACTACTATGAAGTTACTTCTGTAAGTTTCTACTTTCAGACAACCCTACCGTAAGAGTAACTTTGAAAGACAAGTGATCACGTGATTCATGACCTTGGAGTATGCCATCATGGAGTAACGTGATCGTGATCAAATGTACCTATCGGGTGCAACTGTATTAACAATAGACAAACAAAATTTACACACTTATTCATTTTTAAAATTAGGAATTACTCACGTAAACTTTACACAATGTTATTTGGTATAATCACCAATTACCACCCTTACTAGATGTGTTAATTATTGCAGTAGGTACCTAGTTGGTGCAGTCCATAGAATGACTCTGCTACAAGACTTCTGATAGACCCTTAGTCGTTTAGAAGGTAGAGTTTGGTTTACTATTCTCAGGCCGGCACCACACTACACAGAAAAGTTTATATAGGTACTCTAGACTTCTTTACATTATAGTATAAAACAAAGTCGCTGTCGCTGTCTGTATGCGAGAACGGATTTTGATGCGGTTTTTAAAATAGGTAGTGTTTCAAGAGGCAGGTTTATAAGTATATTTAATATGTACCCGAAGCGAAGCGAAGGTGGGGCGCTAGTATTGAATGATATATTTTTATTTATTTTTAAAAGAATCTTAGTTTTCATCGATATCTCTACCTTCGACATCGCAATGACAGTCTCGTCTTGTCAAATCATTTTAAAACCGGTAGCCATTGTAAACGGGTTCTCAAGAGACCTGTCTCCAATCTTCGTGTATGGCCAGGGCAGATAACACAGGTATGTTTTCACACATCCAAATCTAAAGGGACAATCTCACTGACAAAAGCTTTTTGTTTGCTCAGAGATGTAAGACTTTGTGAGGAACGCGAAATGTTATATGGAGCGATCTTATTTCCCTGACGGTTTGTTGTTCAGTCTGCAAAACTGCAGTGCGATGAGCCTTATAAATACAATACAAATATCACCTCATTTTTATGCAAATATTTCCATAGTGGACTTTCGCAAATGAACGCCTTGTTTAATTTAATAACCTCTATTACCGTTAACAATGCTGGTATACAAGGACTCTTGAAATTAGGCCACCAAGCTGGCCAAATCCGAATTGGTGACAAGTTCTTTAAAGTTTTCTGAGCATGCCAATTTCCTCTAAAACTAACATCAAGTTTTACAGAATAGACACTTGAGTTCTAACGCGTATATTTCATACGCGTTTGATCTCACGACTTACGGAATAAAAGTCGAGTGTGCTCCCACTTACCCAAAAGGCTTTTAAATATAGGTAAAGATGGGATATGTGATATAAAATATAATGTAGGTAATCTTATATTGTAATGCCCTTCCTGGGCTCATGTGATATTTTAGAAGACTACTTTTGATACTTTTGATATTTTAGAAGACCTATGTATGTATGTACACATGAAAACAATAAATAACTTTGACTTTGACTTAGGTAGGTAAGGTTTTGGTACCATCTGCTGATATCTGTAAAACATAGTTCGTACAACTATCCTGTACATACTACATGATCTCAGAGTGTTTTGATTGGTGCTTTTGGGTTCTGTTGATTGTTCTCAATTCGATCTCATTGAAAGATCAATGTCTCAACAACTCGCCGGTTCAATTTCTATCAATAGAAGCATCTCAGTCACGAATGTTATCACAACTTTGTTTGTTATAACTTGCGATCGGTCCCGGTTTTACTTGACTCCTTTTGTAAACAGACAACAAACACTTAATAAAAGAATATATTAAACTTAATCAGTCTCAAAAATAAGTCTAATTAAATAACCAACTTGTAATAAACGAATAAACCAAAATTTTATTTGTATTGTTTAATAATATGATTATAATATTTTCGACCGCAAATTGTAAAGTATGACATGGTGTATGAAATGAACGGCTGACAGAGGAAAATGGAAGAAAATAACGTGTCGATAATGTTGGCAAAAGGCAAGACAATGAGATTTTCGATATTATGTATAGATAACGTTAGCCTGAATAGTTAATTAAGTCTTATAAATGTTAGTTTGTTTTATTTCATAAATGATATAAGTAACCTGTTTATAAACCACGTAAACATGCTTGCAAACAGCTCCGATAGACGATCAAGGAAAATAATATAATCAACGAATTATGGAAAACTCTGCGGTTACAATCATAATACGACTTAGTTCATGTGCGTGTTTGTACAGGAACTGTTAGTCTGATTTATGTGGGATTAAGTTGTTTTTACAACACGTAAGAGCCGAGTTGGCTAATTGGGGACACTCGACTTTCCTTCATTCTGAAAATCTTAGGTTCAAACCCCGCCGCCTACCGCTGGATTTTTCCTCTTGAAAACTGATGTTCGCTTTAAAAACACGTGCTCTAACGGTGAAAGCAAACATCGTGAGGAAATGGCATGTTCTGACAACCATGATAAGTTTAATGAACTTGTGATATTCACCAACCCGCTTATTGTATCCTACTTTGTCTAATAGTGTAATACCAGTAAGTAATTTATTAGTTCTTACTTTGTTGAAAAGTAGGTATCTAGGTATTAATCTATTAGTAATAACCTGTTTAGTGCTAATAAATTAATAAGCAATAGGAAATAGAGCTGAAGTAACTTAGATCTAGTTTCAAAATAAATGCTGTTAAATTCAATTATCGCTTTTCTAGTACCTATCCATTTTAAAACTCTTGGAGCATCAAGCGATATATTTGATGATTAAACGAACTTACCAAGTGAAGTTCTATCATAATTATACGTTGCGTTTTTTCCGAAGAAATAAGTCCTGAAATAACAATATTATCACTTGTAGTAGGCATAATTGTGCACCGTTAACATCACTATAGTTTAGAGTATTAATAAATCAAAGTCTTTCGGCGCTGTCAGGCTGTCACTGCCACCTCGCTCGCTAGTACTTCATTTCGTTAAGAGATATATTACATCAGATAAGTATTCTTGAATACTTTTGCTTGATTTTGTTGACGAAATCAAATCAGCATCAGGGTCCTTGGGTTGGGAGGGAATTGGTACTTATTTCTTCGGAAAAAACGCAACGTATAATTATGATAGAACTTCACTTGGTAAGTTCGTTTAATCATCAATTATACTAGCGTTTTTTCCTTCAGAAATAAGTCCTGAAATAACAATATTATCACTTGTAGACTTTTAGAGCTGATTGAGGAAATAAAATCGCATTAAAATTACTCAATAGAGTAATTATACTAAATTAAGTTGAACTTAGAATTATGAGTGACTTCACTCAAAATCATATATAATTTATATGTCATGATGTGGGTAACCACTATTTTGCTCATTAAATAAATTCCAAGATTCTTTACCCTGTTATAATTATATTATTTTGAACAGTATTTTTATTACACTATCAACATAAAAATGTTGTGGCTTATAATTTGTGTGTTAAAGAAAATCTCATAATTGAAAATGTTCTCCAGGTTTGTATGATTGTTCTTTTGCAGAACCTTTCCATTGCAAAGGAAGAACCGTTTTTGTTGTAATTAGTAATAATTAGTAATAACATAATGTTTAAACATTCGTAATTACATAATGTTTAAATATAGCTGTTACTCTCTATGGTTAATGCATGGCTTTACTATGATTTTTTTTATAGATAAAGGGCTTTCCCAAACGCCAATAAGATTCACTGGTGATAAACGATCATACTCGTATCAAAATAGATTCAGATTCTATTCGGCTTACTAGTACCAAAAACATTTCTAAAGTCAGTAAGACATTTTTTGTACTATTTTTTACTGAAATCGATAGTTTTATTTACAGGGGAGCAAACTCCAAAACATCCATAGAGGATTTAAACTTTTGATCGAATATTCATGTATCCGATCGTCTGAAAATTATGTTTGAATTATTCAAAGGAGTACCAATAGGAACGCTTTCTTGTTGCTATTGAGTATACATACAGTTTTGTTTGTATGTAAAGTTAAATAACTGTGGTGAAAATAATGATATAATATATAAAAATTGTTGTAAACAACTCTCAAAACTGTAAGAAATATTAACTTCACAAATGTGTATGTATGTATGTATATTTAAATATACACGATCTTCCCAGACAACTATTGTGCTACATACTTGGTAGAGATTATACTTAATGATTATTTTTGATGTCCCCGTATGGTGGAGATAATATAATATTGTCTTAGCGACAAAAAATCAAATTAACACGTTATTGTTGCTGGTCAATTAAGATTAATGATTATGTAAAAAGTTTCTAAATAACAGATACAACGGCTAAATATACCAATTGGGAATAAAGCCTCTTCTTCAGTTTTTTAAATAATTGTTTGACTGTGAGTCAAAAAGAAACCGTAGAAACGTAGTATAAAAAGGTTTTAGCCCAAGACAACGTAAAGGGAAGATGTCAGGCGTGTCTAGGCACTTATTCTAGACCTTACAAGTCTCATTTTTTTTTTTTTTTTTTTTTGGTATTTGCAAAAGGTAAACGTTTACTAACGTTTTTCGAGGACGTGTCGTGACTTTCGAGTCGTGACTTTTTTCAAGTTCCCAGTGTGAGTAGAAATATGACTGTTTCCTTTTCTGTCGACGAACTGTCGATAATTCACTTAGAGACACTGGATTTCTTTCATTCTATTGATGTATGAATGCAAAAAAAGAATTATATATGTAACCTATAATGATAGTAGATAATTTGCAGCTTTATTTGTATGCAAATTTATATTATAATTCGACCAAGGTCTAGCCGGTACCTTCACTACAACCACACGAACCATACCCCGTTGTTGAGGCGCCAGAATTAACAATACAACTCTTATCTACAGTATTGTCATTTTAAATTCTTTAAAATGATTATAGGGTAGCGTGGAGCTACCATTATTTTAGTCGAATGGAGAAAATAAAAAGATACAATTTTAATGCTTATAACAAAGGCAATAAATTTCTGGGCAAGTGCACACTAGAAAACCGACTATGCAGTGGTTGGAAATACCACCTTATTTCATATTCTATGTTTTGATAACTTTATCCAGATGTTAATTTCTTTAAAAATGCGATGTGTTCCATTGCATGACAGCTGGTGCATCCCGTGGGTGCAAAACATAAATCATGGGGTTTAACTCAATAACACGTGTATTTGTAAAACCCTGAATTTATATTCAAACGAAGTTGAATTCATAATAGGTCTCCAGCTAACCCAGTCTTAGACATTATTATAGAAATCAGTTATAAAACTATATATAATAATATATAGTTTACATAGTAACTATGTAAGTTTCAAACGGTTGCATTGATAGTTATTATTATATAAAATGATATTAAAAATGTAGCAACGCTAATAGTAGATTATCTGAAGCTATTCATGGTTCATAACTTTAGGAAGTTACTACTATACACTTAACAGCAGAATATTCGTAATTATATTTTGTGTCATGTAAACACGTTAGTGTATCACATTGAGAGAGAATTTGGAAATAGTTGTACGTATTATCCGTAATTCAATGGACGTAGGTAGAAAAAACTCTCCGACATGCACACATGAAAACTGACAATAATTTCTAAGTTGCCAGTGATGGCGCATCCTACAGCATACAGCCAAGTAGGTTTGTATATTTCATGTTGGTAAAACACGCTTGGTCTTGACCCGATATGTACATCGGTCATAATGCGGCTGGTGCCGCGAGGCGGAATCTTCTTTTGCACAGCTTATATTTAAGATGCACATTTCAATTCGATATGGATTTTAAAAAGATTCCAGGAATGAACTTATAATAATATAAGATAGTTGAGCACGCTGCGATGTCTTGATTGCTGCGATCCTTCAATGCTGGATTATATTACTATTGTACACAAACCTTTAGTTTTGTACTTAGGTCTCACCAAGAGGCGGCCCGAATGTTAAACGACTGTTTAAAAAATAAAAACATCAGTTTATAAGTAGATATCTGTACCAAGATGGTAGTTACTATGGGTTATTGATGTCGGAAATACGATCGATGGTTTTTGGGTACCTCGTCTCCTCTATGCTCGGCGGCTGTGTCGGCGGTGTGTCCACTGCTGCACTGGCGTTGAACTGGACTACGGATGTAGACTTCTGGATGTGCGGTATTATTCGATGCGATCGGCTGTTTCTTTGTAAGATTAGCCAGTTTGCATCAAAGGTACTGAAAAAACCTAATAACAGATTCAGAATGCTGAATATTTCATAATTCAACCTTGTAAACCTCTTCATAGCTCGTTCTAATTGTTCTACAAGACTAATATTTATAAAGTTGCGTATGTTGGTCACAAGTAAACCACTTTATAGTTTGCTTATCTATTTCGCTTCAATCCCAAAATAATCGGATACGTATGGAAGGAAACATTTTATGCAGGAAAATCTACAACTTGCAGGATGTAGTAATAATAATAATAAAACATAGGTATTATAGGTATACATGGTATACATAATAGATAATTATGATATCTTGATAAATATCTAATGGTGATTGTTTGTATTATTTATAATGCAAAAGTAAGTAGGTATTATGCATAGTTACCTACTATGCATAAATCACCAAGTAGAACTACTCTATTCCATATTATTTTTCAAATAAGTGGACGTTAAGTATAAAATTTAAAACAATTTAATAATTACACAGAGGATAAACCCAAAAGTATATCCGAATGTATCAAATAAATTTTACTTGTGTAACACTACACTGTAATAATGTCAAATCTTTGTGTTTTGTTTTGCCCAAAGTGCCGTATGGCGATGGCCTAATAATAGTGCCACCCAATATTTTCCCATAGATTTCGTCAAACCGACGTAGGGATATGTTTATCAGAAGATAGGCTGCAGCGTCATTTGTGTAGGTACTTAACCTTTCAACTCACTGTGGTAAATTAAATTTGCCGCTAACAAACCTTTTAGTGTGGTGGATACACAAACTCCCCAATCTATGGGGTTTATATTCATCAACTCCATGTCCAGATGCAATGAGGGAAGTAGAATAAGTGAGACAGCCCATAGAACAGCTCGATATAATTATCTTCTAAATATGTTGTACAAATGCGATGAGTCAGCCCAAAGATCAGCTCGAGTGCATTAACTTGTTAATTTGATAGTCAATATGCGATGAGACAGTCCTGAATACTGCTCGAATGCATTGTATATGACTATCATAGTACATTATTAGTATAAATACGTATTGTTGTACACAGAAACTAACACAGTATCTGTTTTCAATAACCCACATTTTAAATGCGGGTAGCGCTTTATGACATCATTGTTGCGATGAGACTGTCCGATGATCAGCTCGAATGCATTTTTGTTGTTTTTGCGCACGATATGAACTACATAAGTAGGTACGCATGTAATAATAAATTGACTTTTCAATAAACCACATTGCAAATGCGGGTAGCGCGTTACGACATCATTGTTGCGATGAGACTGTCCGATGATCAGCTCGAATGCATTTTTATTGTCTTTGCGCACAATATGAGCTAGGTACATAAGCTTTCAATAACCTACATTGTAGGTGAGGGTAGTGCGGCATGACATCATAATTATGAGACTGTCCGACGATCAGCCCGAATGTATTTTTGTTGTCTATGCCCACAAAATAGCTAAGCATATTTTTAATAAGAAATTGACTTACCTTTTTCAATGGTATGATTTGGTTCCGAGTCACTTGGACTCAACTTGGATTTTTATAACAAATTTTATGATTTGTAGTTGATCACTTACGTAAGAATGGCAAATTAAACTTGTTTTGGCCATGATAAAACGTAATTATATTATATTGGACTAGTGCGAAACTTTCGCAATTTTACGTGACGAACGGTTGAGCACTAAAATGCGAATGAAGTACTAGCGAGCGAGGTGGCAGTGACAGCCTGACAGCGCCGAAAGACTTTGATTTATTAATACTCTAAACTATAGTGATGTTAACGGTGCACAATTATGCCTACTACAAGTGATAATATTGTTATTTCAGGACTTATTTCTGAAGGAAAAAACGCTAGTATAATTGTTGTGATACTGACCTCCATAAATTGTGTTTGTTTATCTATACCTAGATATTGATATTATCAGTGGGAATAAAACTATGGTTGGAAATAATTAATATTTTTTTTTTGCATATTGTTGCCTACTTATAATACACGGATGGTAATAGATGGGACCGATTTTTATCACATAAAATAACGAAAAAACTTTTATAAAACCGGAAGAATATAATAAATATAATTAAAATCTGCAGATCATACTAACACGTCCAAAGGAATCCCGTAAAGATTACCGCTATAGCTGAAAGAGATCGGAAGCAACCATAGACATACAATGCAGTAAAGGCTACAGTCCATCGCGCTGAAGCAAGCTCAAGCTCCTTTCACTAGCGGAAGCTCAGTTATATCACCGCAGTGGGCCATCGGTCGCAATCGGCACACTTACTCGTTGCGTCATGTTACATAACTTGCGTAACTTACGTGCGGCGCTTACATGCTTCGTGCTTGTTTCGTGGCAGTGTGCGCTGACCTTGACGGTAATCTGTTGGGTAATTAGTGCGGGATAATTTGGGGTAATTGTTTTAATATATAGAATAGATATATATATAGAAAGGGAAGAATGATCTTTGCACAGGCATATTAAAAATATGTTATAAGTAATTAATTATGTTATGAAGCATAAATCAAGATATATGTTTGTATCGTAGAACTTCCATAACACCCCTATTCACGTTCCCACTGCTGGGACACAGGGACTTCTCTCTTGGCGAGAGAGATTAGGCCTTAATTCACCACGCTGGCCAAGTGCGGGTTGGTGAATGACACATGTTCTTCAAACTTTGAAAAGTCCTCAGAACATGCCGGTTTCCTCACGATGTTTGCCTTCACCGTTAGAGCACGTGTTTTTTTAAAGCACACATAATTTTCCAAGAAGAAAAATCAGAGGTGCGCGGCGGGGTTTGAACCCACGACCTTCGGAATGAAAGTCGGGTGTGCTCCCACTTAGCCAACACGGCTCTCTCGTATCGTAGAACTTATTCCTTATTAAACCATTCCTTCTCCATCTTCAAAGTCTTACATTAGTGTATTAGTAACGACCATTTCTTTTATGATAATATAAATAGGTAGATATCATGATGTTAGTATGTCATATACAAATGTTCTAATAAAACGTAGGTAACTACTTACTTAGCTGTTCTATACCATGTATAAGTATCGTAACGATTGGTATACATGCGAAGATGTGCGTATGCGTCGAATCAAGGCCATGGGAAGCCATTATTTAGATATCTGTGAGAACTCACAAATAAATACTCATAATATGCTAACGAATCTATTAATTCTAAGTAATAATTGTAGAAACGTGGTATACACGTACTTATAATTCTGTGTAAACTTAGAAGGTTCCTTTATATCCATCATAATACTAAATTAAAGTATATTTGTATGCACTAAAGCAAATACTACTCTATGACTCGACAACATTGATTTTGTCAGTCATTGAATCGAGCCTCAACAAAGGGACAATTCCATGAGCTGGCATCAATATTTGGGAAGACATTGAAAACAAGCTGGAAAGTACCACAACCTGCAACTCAAGCAAGTAACTGCAGACCTGGCTTGGCTGCTAAATACTGAGACGTAATTTTTTGGATCACCTGGCACATCAAAAACTGTAGGTACCTGAGATTTGCTATTCAATATAGAACGCTGATCTTCTTTAGGAAACCTCTTTCGAGTCACAGATTTTCCTGAGAAATCCAATTCTATATTTAACCCTTTAATTGGTAATGTTATTCACGAAGTACACTTACTTTGTAAAAATCTAGGCTTGTAAATATTTTGTTTTTCTACCATTTAGTAACGGCAATTTGTGATAAATATTGTCTTCTATGGTAGAAAAAATACTCTAGGTGGCAAAGCTTACAATAACTGTCATTTTCGAAATGACTTTCAAACGGCCGGCTGCTCCTGTGCGTCGGGTATTTTTTTTTGGCAAAATTTCATGGTATTTCGATGGTTTTTGGCATGGTATTAGTATTTGATGACAAATAAATATAATAAATATTACTATTCAATAGTTATTTGGTGTCAGAGTATCATGATCACGTCATAATCACGGAAAGAATTGTGTGTACTCCGTGAATACCGTTGCCAATCGGTTAGTAAACTACTCGAAGTAGGGTACGGTATACACGGAGTACATTGCCAATTAGGTAACGAAATAAATATCTGCATTTTTATAACATTATTTTATCGCTATGGGTGTGGTTTGCATTTTTTTTTCTTTTTCTGCAGTGCTTGCAACTAACAAGTGCGCATAGAATTTTTTTGGCTTTGGTTCCTGACGAAAATGCATGCTCCAAAGAAAGTTCCGATACTGATGAGGAACATACCTTACGCCGTCATTTGCCAGTTACAATCCCTGAATCACCCTCATTTGCTAGCTCAGATCCACCCTCCTTGGACTCCTCATACGAACGACTTGATATCTTGAATAGTGATCTTGATAATTATAAGATCACTATCTACAATAAACATATATGGGAGGGGTTGATTTGGCGGATATGCTCATTTCCCTCTACAGGATACCTTTCAAAAGTAGAAGATGGTACTTGATCATATTTGCGCAGCTTTTGGATATGTCCATCAACAACGGATGCCTTCTATACCGGCGAGATAAAAGACCTGAGATGTCACTCAAAGAATTCCGGACTGAACTTTATAAAGGACTTTGTCGAGCTGGAAAGATGCCTAAGAATATGAAAACTACGGAGAGACTGAAGGATGAAAGAATAATCCTGAAACCATCCGTTGTCAGGCCGGTGGACAGTGTCAGGTATGATGCTGTCGGTCACTTTCCTGAAACTGTGAGCAAGCAATCACGCTGTACGTTCTGCAAAGACGGCAGAACGAAAGTTTATTGCGTCGAGTGCAATATGCATCTTTGCTTTGTCGTAGGTGGTCAAAATAATAACCGGAACTGATTTCTTCAATCTACACAAAATAAAAACGGCTCATTGTAATTTTCATCGCTTTGTTTTCGATACTAAATTCATGTTTTTAGTATAATGTTTTTTATTTTACACTTGGCAGGGTACTCTACAGAGTACAGACAAACAATGATGTAGTTTCTTGAGTAACTGGCAAGGTAATTCGTGGAGTACATTCATTTTCGCGAAAACTGTAATATATTGATTTTTTTTTGTAAGTTCTTAGCGTTCTAGGATCACAATCGATCATGAATTAAATAAAAAAATATCAGATTTCAGTAAAAAAAAAACTTGCCAATTCAAGGGTTAAAAGCATGTCCGACACATCAGCCAGGACCGCAGTTTCTTGTTGGGTATACTTATCTATACTAATATTATAAAGAGGAAAGATTTGTTTGTATGTTTGTTTGTTTGTTTGTTTGTAATGAATAGGCTCCGAAACTACTGGACCGATTTCAAAAATTCTTTCACCTTTGGAAAGCTACATTATCCCCGAGTAACATAGGCTATATTATATTTTAAAAAAAATTAGGGATCCTTACTAAAACTCCAATAATGTAACATAAGGTGTAAAAAAATTATCTGAAAAATTCCTTACGTCGCGTGCGCTGCGAAAACTATTGATGATAGAACAAAATCATGTACTACGACTTTGCAGAACTCATCATTATCTACAAAAAATGTCGCGACAGCATATGTCTAAATATTATAGTTATGTCACAGTAAGCAGTTTTTTATTCTAAAATATTAATTTATATATGCCGCCTCTTGAAAGGGTCTTCATTTGTACCTTGGTATTAATCCTTATCAAAATAAATTACTTTATATTCAAGACGGCTTTAATACCTTTTTATAACTTTTTGAATTATTCAATTCGGACATTTCATTCGGAAGATATCACGAGTTTAAAAATGCAAGTATTAGAAAAAAGTCTAGAGGTTGTCGCTCACCGCGCTCAGCTAGCCAGCATGCGATGTAGGCTCCATGTAAGCGTCACGGGAGCGTCAGCGGGAGTCAATGTAATGTAATATCCTAATCCTAACATAGGCTACTTTTTACCGCGGAAAAATACATACTTCCACGGGAAAATATATGCTTACGTGGGAAAATTCGATTTCGATGAACTTTAGTATGTAGATAGTTGCAAATAAAAGTATATGGCGAGACGAAGTTCGCGGGGGCTGCTAGTACCTAATATGAGATGTACAGCACAAGATTTCACCTAGCCTCAAATACCTACCCAAATTTGCTGCCAGCTTCCGTACTATAGGTAATTGTACAACTATAATTTACTCCATAGACTATATCTTAAGGTGGGCCGCAATTGGAGTCAAGGATTTTGCATATTTGAATAGTGTGCTTTATGAGTTAGAACCTTTCGATTTATCATGCTCATTCTGTGAGTATTAATAGTACTATTTGTATTACTGTCGTAATAATGATAATGGTAGATTTTCGGAATTCAATGGAATTTAACCTACTTACTAAACCCTCCTAGTCTCTGGCCCAAACTAAGACAACCAACCAAAGACAATCTGCTAAAGCTGTCTAAAGCTCTCCCTCATAACACCCTATTCACGTTCCCACTGCTGGGACACAGGGACTTCTCTCTTGACGAGAGAGATTAGGCCTTAATTCACCACGCTGGCCAAGTGCGGGTTGGTGAATGTTCATGTCCTTCAAACTTTTTTCAAAGTTCTCAGAACATGCCGGTTTCCTCACGATGTTTTGCCTTCACCGTTAGAGCACGTGTTTATTAAAGCACACATAATTTTCCAAAAAGAAAAATTAGAGGTGTGCGTGGGGAACCCACGACCTTCTGAATGAAAGTCGAGTGTGCTCCCACTTAGCCAACACGGCTCACCCTCCCTACCAATAAAAAAATTCAAAACCATTAAAACCTCAAGGACACAATACAATCTACTTAACTAAACTCTCCTAGTCTCTGGTCAGCGCACCAAAGACTCTCCCTACCAATAAAACAATTCAAAACCATTAAAACCTCAAGGACGCAATACAACCTACTTACTAAACTCTCCTAGTCTCTGGTCAGCGCACCAAAGACAATCTCTTACGTGTCTCGATGGTTGGCCCACTGTGCAGTGGAGTGGAGCGCGCACGCACTGCCCAATTGGAGCCGCCTCGCTCCATCGATCACCTATTTCCAGATCACTGTTTTTACAGAACTTAGGGTTTGTTTACGGAGGAAGTTATCTAGGACCTCAGTTAACTGGTATGCAATACTGAATTGTTGCAATACCATAAGGTTATCTAATGAGTTTTCTCATCAAGTAAAGAAATGAGAGGTGCAATTTCCAACAGTTAAAAGTTTATAAATGAGTGATTAGTATGCTGGCAAGACAGACTGAAAAACTAACTTTTTCTTACAGTCGTAGAAGTTTGGCATTTTGTTTTTCACGGCTTTACCCTTAAAATCCATTTTATGTTACTAACGATGATAGTTTTTTGCTGATAATGTTACTTCTTAATGTTCTTGTAAGGGCCTGGTTCACCGGATATAGATAAGGCCTATTCATAACTTATCTGCCAGATTACAATTTTTTTTACAAATATCTATCAGATTACTATCTGAAGCTTTATTTGTAACCAGTGAAACTTAATATTTTGAATAATTCTTAAAAAAATCTTTTATTAACCTATACTATTCTTTATGCTTACGAAGTCTTGTGAACCTACCCTAACATTTATCTACCAATAGTCATTTTGGACCTACAATCAGTGTTTTTACGACTACCATTACATTATCTTTAATCAGAATGGTTTGTGCTGTAAAGGGCCTTGACAAATCAGCAGCATGATGATGCAAAATCACCTAGTGTAAATTAATGTTTAATTCCACTTCGTGCATAAACTTCTTAGGAGATACCACAGACTTACAACTCCAATAAAGCTACACATGCCTGTTATGGTGGTGTTCATGAAAGGAAGGAAGGAAGATACAATTTCATATAATTACATTATATTATTATTTAACTCATAACTTACATAACAAAAGACAACTATTGACTATACACTTGTTACAATTCAAATCACATGTAAATACGATACATGTTTGAAACTCAAACATGTTAAGATCCAATCGTAGCTTGCGGCAGCGTCGTAACACTGGTTGAAGCGGGAAGGATAATAATTATGTATCTAGTTAAAGGTAATTAATAAAAAATGATACATCTATTGGCATTGCTACGTGTCAGTCTGATCGCAATCTAGGTATGATACTGTTTCTGACTTCCTTATTCGCTTGCTTAACAAATGTGTTAATCGCTCTCGTGGTTCATTCATATGTATGGTACAGTCGCATTCATATACCCAAAACAATCACTAAGCTACTGTAACCTGGCATCTTTAGTCATCATTTATTATCCGAATTCAAACCTGATTTCTTATCACACCGTTTAGCTTATTCGCACCTCAACGCACATTATAGCTCTACATAGAGATTTTCTAGCTCAAGATTTCCGGGTATAACATTGTTTTAAAATGATGTAACAACTTCAGCACGAAACTGAAAAATAAAACAGAATCCGTAATGTTACACAACTAAACAATGACAAAAATGATGCCATTCAAAATTAGTACCAGCATTCATAGAACACAAAAACGAAAAGAAAGTAAAAACGACATTTTAAATGTACGAACTATTACGCTACACTCATTAAAGTCATATAAAACACTCCACATCTCCATTAAACGAGGAAGGCAGTAGAACGCTGCAGCCAGTGATTCTCAACAGTGGAAACAGAAAATAATAATAAGTTATTGAAATATTTAGTATGAAACATGACGTGCAATGATTTGTATACTTAATAAAAAATATTAAATTGTTAACTGTAAAAACTAAATATATTTAATCCTATATTTATCTGTAAAATATGTGTTAGTCGAGCTAGATAATAGGCTAACTTCATTTACTATCAATTTTCATATTTATTACTTAATTGTATTAGATCTGTTTGCTTAGTATTAATAAAACTAGCTGAGTTCCGCAGCTTTCCCCACATTATAATGGAATTTCTTGCGGAAATATAACGTAGGTACCTATTTATCCATCATAAAGAAAAAGCAACAAACATCTAAGCATCAAAACTAATAAACTTATAATATCATAGGTGGTTTGATGTTAAATTAAAACATCTTACTTACCTTCACCATCATGATGCATGATTCATGTGCAATATTCCAATAATTTTCATAAAAATACTATTATGAAATTGTTTCCCGAAAAGTTTTGGAAGCCTCTGCTGTCTATCTATTGTGCCAGTAAGCCGCTGTGTCTGTGTGCGTTAGTGACAGTGAAAGTGTGCGTGCGGTGACGTAAGCGCCCCACTAGTCTTGTTCTTACTCTCACTAGTTCACTAAGAGCTCTATGGTCGTTGAAATTACTAAAATATGGGCTAAATTATCTTTTAGAGCTTGTTTGGATGTCTTGTTTATGTCGTATGCTACTTAGTCAGGCCATTTATGGGTAACATTCATCAAAATCCATTACAATAATGTCCGATACGAGTAATATTACGATTTGCTTTTACATAATAATATCTCGTAAAGCATTATTAAACAATTTCTGATCTCCATAGAACATGAGTGAAGATGTGCCTTTATGCCATAGCTTATACCTACTTATTCTTTTATTATAATTTGTGAACGTTTTTGTATCATTCGTATTTTTAACACGGTTAGGTTGACAACATTGTACCAGGATCGGAAAAAAGACGTTCGAGAACCGTATAGTCCAATACAAACTTTTGCTATACTTGTACTTAAATAATATCGACCCGCCGAAACAGGTAAATAGATTATACTTGATATGTAGGTAAAAAGATTATAATCTAGGCATAATTGTATAATTTTAGAATGTTAAAGATCCCCCGCCTACTTTGAACATTCGACATTTCCGCGTCATATGACCTTGGTATGTAATATTATTCTGTACTTAGTATTAGAGTTCCGTGTCATGATCACATAGACGTGATTTGGTGCTTAAATATGTGCATAGGAAAATTGTTTAAGTTTTGGCTTCGTGAGATGTATAGGAGTTTAAAAAATTATAAAACGTTAATACAACGGAATATATTGTAGAGCTTTTATAATTTGCTAGAGCTTGTCTGTCTAGCGTTTTTGTTATCTACACAGTTTTCATAATATCCTTCCTCGATCGATGCATAAAGCAGCAGTTCTTAAGAAAAGCGAGTGTAAACGAATAAACAGTTACTTACAGTAAAATAAATAATTTAATTATCTGTTCATCTAAAAAATGGATGAATTAATAACTTAAATATTATGGTCCTAAGTAGTGGAAACCTCCTGAGATTCACAACAGGTGTGGTGAAACGAATAAACAATGAAAATAGCTTTAAGTTCGAACTAAAAAGCTAATATCCTTACCCTTTGTTCATAATTATTCTGATATATTAAGTCTGCAGCGAATAAACGAATAAAGTTAATTACAAACCTAGTTAACAATTAGAACACACAATGCTCAACAACTGTCTTCTTAAGACCTTGATTCGACCCAAAAAATACCACTTAAGTTAAATAATCGCAAGTTTTTGTCAGTATTAAGTAAGTATTCATTAAGACATTTACATAACACGTCAAATCTTCATTTTTCTCAGACCTAGTTATTTAAAATTACACGCGCTTTTTATATTGTTCAAACTTCAGTCACGAATGTGCACAAAAACTTCTGAAGCTATAGTTAACCTTGGCGTATGTTACTCATATAATTGACCCATGTGGTTATAATAATATGGTTATAAATATAATTTGAGCATTTAACTTGTGTTAGCTAAATGGATAATCTGTTGTAAAACATTTTAGTGGATAGGTACCTAAGTACAATATTTTTATCAATTAGAAAATAAGTAGGTACAGAAAATTGCTTGATATTAGAGTGAGTGAGTGAGTGAAAGATAGTATATTTCCGCGCTAAAAAGCCTTTGTTCTTTTCCAGCATCTTCATACTAAATGTTACGAATTATACTTATTAGTTGGTTACTTAACTAGAAAATATTCATTTTAGTCTTGGAAAAAGACCTTAACTAAAAACAAAACTATTAACTATTTGATTAATTTTTCGGTTGAATGTTTCTTTGTTGGGTGTCCATCACTACAAATTTTAAAACGAAGTCGCTGTCTGTGTGCTTCAAAACTACGAAACGGATTTTGATGCCGTTTTCAGTAAAGGTTAATAAATATAATTAGGTGTGCTTGTAGTGGTTCACGAGAGTCGATCCCATTAGGTACACCTCTCGCGACGCGAGTATACCTTCGCCCGCTGCAGGCGTACAACGTGCCCGTAATCCTAAGTGGAACACAAAGCAAATGGCGATTCATAACCACAACATAACACCTGGTTTCAGTACCAACCAACAAAACACCTGCATTTAGTACCAACAAAACAGAACCAAAAACTACTCGCGCTAATGTAACGCACGGTAAAAAAGTAATTGTTTTACCCGCATTACGTCGCTCCCATCACGAACATGATTATCATATCTCCTGACAATCAGTTACAAACAACTCGCTAATTTACATTTACATAATGTAATGGCTTGCAACTGTATGGTCTGTTGATAATCTGTGGGCCTGCTAGAACACAGAAACATAATTACCACGATAAAACTAAGCAAAGTTTAGCAAAAAGCGCACGGCCTTCCTTTTCCCGAAGCAAGTCAGCCTATTTATTTAACATATCATCATCATCATCCCTATTTACGTACTAAGTACCCACTGCTGGAACAAAGGGACTTCTCTCTTGACGAGAGAGATTAGGCCCTATTTCACCACGTTGGCCAAGAGCGTGTTGGTGAATGTCACATGTCCTTCAAACTTATCAATATTCTCAGAAGATGTCGGATTCCTCACGATGTTTGCCTTTACCGTTAGAGCACGTGTTTTCAATTTACTTAGAATATAGATACACAATAATATGTTTATTGTGTAACGCTCCTTTGCTTTGTAACTCGCTCAAGGTACCAACTGATATAAATTCACTTTATATTCATACATTGATACCTTGATTCGTTTATTGTCGTGGAGAACTGTTAAATATTTAACATCGTCCAGAAACTTTAGCTGCGTACATTACACGTGGAAACTTCCAGAATTACAAATTCAAAAGAGTTGTTTTGAAATCAGGACATTTGTGTTCCAGTTGACAAACGACCAATATAAATATTATTCTTGAATACTGATATCTAAAACATATTAACTGAAAAGAAGTTAAATTTCGTCAGTTTTACACTAGGTATTCATTTTATAAAGGGATTTTTTTAAGTTTTTGTGAATAAATAATTTACATATCGATAAATAAAGAGAGTTTCTGAGAACTTCTGAGAATTCATCTGGGGAAGTGAGTTCACCCGTGCTCCGTCCCCTCGCTGTTTGCGCGCGCGCATACTTCATTCCTCTATCCAAACGTTGCCTGGAAGAGATCGCTCTACAGCGATAAGGCCTTCCATTGTATTGTATTCTTTTGTTTAATGTTTTTACTCTTGTTGTAAGTCCTATGTATACAATAAAGTATTATTTATTGATAGAAGAGACGTCACATTCTAAGTCAAAGTTCCCCGTGGCAATAACTTATAGAAAAAGTCATGCAAGTATCTTAGACTTAGATGATTTGCAATAGTGGGATTTTTGACCTCGTACTTCTAAGAAATGATTACTAATCTTTCTGTTAATACCTATAAGTACATTAAAATATATGGTTATCTTTTGAAATATTAAAATTATAAAAATATATTGTAATTATTTTATAGTGATTGACTTCCACTTAAGTTTTCTAAACAATTAGAAAATGGTATAAAAAATTACAAGATCAAGATCGTTACATTGTTCCTCCCTCTATACCATTTTCTATTTTCTTTTCATTTTCTATGATTAAAAAGGTTTAAAAATAAATAATGTAGTCCATGGTCGAGAAAATTAAAGCCCTGCATTGTTATTGCAGCGCGATTGGCGGAGGTCAACCACCGATAACCGATGAACATTTATCATCCCTATCAGTTAACAAGCTAAGACAATGTAATCGCTACTAGTAGGTACCTAATTACAAACAAACTATTATCTGTTCGTTGACCCTAGGGAAATTTGTTTTCGGGCAATTTCCTAATTAAAAGTTTATCGTAGCGCTTTTTAATTGGAAACGAGAACTAATTGTAGAAGCAAAAAATACAAGAAGGATGTAAGGAATCCTTCTTTGTTTATTTTGCTCGAATCGCAAAACAATAGTAGAACATTTACAAAAATCATTATCATCATCCTAATTTAATTCTTGGACGTCTAGTGCTGGAATCAGGCCTAACATAAAAAATCCAGTTGGTTAGATCTAATGCAGCTTAGATAACAGCCTTTGCAAGATCATCTGTCCATTTTGTTGGTGGACGCAAAGACATTATGCAGAAAGTAAATTTCATTGTCTATTTCGAAGCGATTCTGATAAAGATAACAAAGCAGTAAAAGCTGTGGCGAGCTTACTTTTTTTATAAAAAGCTTCAATAATGCGTCAAGGCTAAACAACCTCCAAGACATGCCAAACCTGCGTTTATTAGCGGACGCGGTAAAGAATTGCATATGCTGACCACGAGACCAATATAGTTGATGTTTTTGCGTATGAACCAGGTTTTACTCAAAAGAAATCCGTAAACGTACGAAAGAAATACGCCTTTCTTTGATTTAGTCTATCTATCGCCCGGGACGTTTTTCTTTAATGTTACATAATTTTTTTAAGGGCATCATTTATGCTAGGCTCAGGCACAGAAATATTTTAGCTGGGATATTCGAAATACAGATTTTTTGTATCAGCAATTCATCATGTTTAATTATTTATTATGATTTATGATATTTTGCTCCGAGGAATCGAACCCGCAACCTTCAACAAGCAAAGCTTTCAACTCGACGACGACGAACGGTTGATTCTCGCTTAGATCAGAACAGACAATCATTAAATTCACGCTAGTTGCTTACAGTCTAGCACCCACTCGTTTATAATTATGAAGCACAATTAAACTGCATTCCGTGTGAATGCGTCCCAACCTCACCCCTTTGCCACAGACTCACATCGTTCGCAAATCATTATAAATACTGCGCGTGCGCCCCTATGCGGGTCGAGTGGCGGCTCGTGTCCCACATACAACGGATTTTATCACAATTTATCGCTAATAATATGATGTGAACTTATTTAAATTTATACTGATAGTAATTCGGTCAACACTGGAAAAGTAAAGTATAATGTTGTTGACATATAAGTATCTATTTCTACTTAGGAAATAGGGAGTATTCCACTCGGTGAATGATGACAATCACATCAAAGATGATTTTTGTTTGACTAAAATCCGAAACTACTCCGACTAAAATTACTTTCCGCGATGATCATTTTATAATAATAAGTGAAATTTGTCTGCCTTCAAAACCTTAACATACCTATGTATATTCCAATTGTACCTAATATTTTGAGGGGTAATACCAAAGGATTGGTAGAACAAAACATCATTTGCATATTGAGTAAATGACATTTCTTAGTCTCCGGTTGGTATTTCAAAACCGGTCGTTGTCGTTTGTTGCTGGTGAAAAAAAACATCGTGCGATTAACTCCAGTGTTGTTTGTTGTTAATACTATTATGGCATGTTTATTTTTAACTGACTTTATCAAGAAAAGGGTTCTTAATTCGTCGGAATCTTTTTTTTATGTATGTTCACCGATTACTTAGACGCCTGGCCTGGACCTATTTGCAGAAATCTTTTTTGTTTAAAAGATGTCTTTCCAGGTGGTCCCATAGTAATAAGGTCATATTTTGATGATGGTATTTTTAAAAAAATAGTGGAATTCTTAAAATTTTACAGAGGCAGTTAGGCTTGGCCTTTATCTAAGTCCACATCGTACGAACGGTAATGTATAGGAGATACTAATAACAACAAAGGGAATGTATTTCGTTTTATATGAACGGGAAAGAAATCAACAGTATAGAAAGTCTTAAACTGACATAAATGACATATAAACTTGTTTAAAAAACTGACATTTATGGCTCATAGATATCCGGGGTCGTTGGTTGATAAGTGAATATGTTAACCTTTGTCCCAACCCCGCCCGTTACACCCTCATCCCTAATGTGTAACTGTCGATTCGATTCATAGGCGTTGGTCGAGGGTTGGTTCAAGGGTGCAAGCTTATGGTGGAATAGATTTGAAAATAATGGATAGAATAGTTTACTTTAATAGAGGCAACATCGAGTATCTTTGATTGAGCCATACTTAAATCAATAGTATATTATAGGTACAATCGTACCAAAAGTATAAAGGTTTAGTAGAGCTATTCTCTTTATCTGTGTTATTTTTACGGAAATCTATAAAATAATGATTCTATGCATACAGCTATCAGACTCTAAATATAATTCCATAGTTTATTTGCATCTCATCAATTATCTGAATGAGCACTTTTTCTTTGATTAGATGATACTCAAAACGGATCATATCAGATGGGAATAACCCACTACATATTTTTATTTTTAACTATATTTTTTCCGAATTGACATTCTCAAATTGACAGTATTAAAAAGTCCGAAGTGGTTTTATCTACGACACAAGTTGCGCAATCAGATGCACCATTCAAAATAAAAGAAAACAAATGGTGACGCGGTTGCCGTCATACTTATACTTAGATAACTTTCAAAACTGTGATTATAATGAGGATGTTTATTGTTTAAACGGATAACAGGTTATCTTGTTAAATATATTATACGTAATAAAAGACATCGTAATCTATTTAATAAAAATTACCTACCCTAGATTGCCTTATGCTTATGCACCGTATTGTATTTAATATTAGAATTAGATATATATTTATGAGTACTTACACTAGATCGTGTATCAGAGAGTCATCATAGCAACATAATTTACTTGTTTAACTTTCGCGATTTGTTAACATAATTATGAAGTTTAATACAGGTTTTTATTTGTTTTTATATTTACCATCCCAACGTTCACGACGGCTAAGCCAACACGGCTTAGGTAAAAGGCTAAAAAGGCTGACCTATAATTTCAGCAAAAAGAACTTCAATAGTGATACAAAATAAAATTCTGTCCACGAGTCTTCAATTTCACAGGCCAGCGCCAGCGCGAACAAAACTGCATACTCTCTGCATCGAATATCGCTGCGTCATTTGCAATATGCAGCGTGAAACAAGATTCGATACGTGACTCTACGAACGTAGATCGTGTCATGATTGTTGTGACGCACTAGCTACAGGTTAATTAAATATCTACGTAAGATCTATAATCTACACTTGTAAAACCTTTTTCCTGAATGACTAACTGACGTATCAACGCACAGCAGGGCTTAGGGCTCCACTAAGAATGGATTTTTTTAATGTCCTTTCTATCCCGTAACACAAGTTTCGAGCTTACCGCGGGGCTATTAATTGCTATGTAAATTGTCCAGCAATATTTATTTTATTATTATTAACTTATAACGGGGTAAAAAGGGGGATAACGTTTGTTATTTTATATTCCGAATAGAAATCCGAAACGGATACCCTTCAGCAAGGGCAGCTAACGGTTATGTCAGACTCCACTTGTGACGTCCAAGCGTATGTTGGATATTTTATATACTCGTATGTATGAATCAATAGGTTGTGCAGTCACGTGGTGCTGGGTTAAGAATAGTACCAGCCTACTCGTATCTTTAACCGTGTGTGTCGTGAATTCGACTATATTAGAATATAGGAAGAAACATCGTATTGTGAACTCACTCAAAACTTTTCAGTATATTTTAAAATGACCATAAATTATATGAACTCATATGTCATAATAAATAACATAATTTTATCGGGTTATGTGATTGAATTAAACTTAGTTTTGTTGAAATTGAATACCGCGGGAAAAACCGCGGGCGGTATGTCAGTCTCTAAGGGACTCACAAAGTAATTTAGTAAATTAGCGAACAAAAACAAAATGTCCCGGAGATCCCACGTTACATTCCCATGACATCAATCACCCTATTTTGATTTCTCCATTAGGAACAGATTGCTAAAACATTCCCTACAAACAAATATAAACTTTATTACTATTTTATTAAAGGTTAGTTATGGTCCGATCGAATTTGAACCTATCTTTGTAGTTGATAAAAATACGTTGGTGCTAACACCCGCATATTTTTCCCTATGTCCAGATTGTTCCATAATTAGGGCGACTTACCCTTACTTGCTTACTGGCAAAAGCATATTGTAGTATAGTAAAACCATTCTAAAAATGAATTCCCCTCCACAAAACCGTGATGATTTCAACGTGTGAGAGGAAATACAGAAAAACAGAATACACAGAAAAAAAATACAGAATTCGGTGGAGGAGCGTTCATTTTAGAAATGGTTTTACTATACCTACTTGAATTTATGTGGGAATCATATTTGGCAAATCGTATATTGTTTTTCAACAGACACTTTTGATTATGCCATTCTAACATGCGTTTGTTCTTTATTCGAATAATACCATAAATGCTTGAATTTTAATTATGTATTAAAAAAAGATAGATCGTTTATTTTCACACAACACTTGAATTAAACATTTATATGAACTATATACTTATTCTAGCGTACAACTATGTCATTCTTTCATTAGTAAATTTAAAATCAACTTGTGTTTTAGTTTTTTCTAATGACCAACGTTAAAGATTTTAAATTGAAAATGTTGAGTGATCTATCTATTCAGTTGGTATCATTATATCGTAATAAGTTCTGTAATTTATTAATACTTGTACCATGTCTAAATACTTAACCATTGTGTAATGTGAACCCTTAAATTAAACACGATACAATCTTGAAATAAGCCAAGCGTGTAACTAAAAATAATGGCGAAATTAATAAGAAGATACATAATTATATTTTACTACGTACTTCTCATTTCGTAGTGTTACCAAAATATTGTATTCTGTAGAGATAAGCTACTTTTAAAACAGCGGGAATATATTAAAACGCGGGCGAAGCCGCGGTTCGGAAAGCTAGTTTTCATATTTATAATGATGCGATCAGCTGTTTAGTAGTGCAAGCGTGTCAGACAGATTTGTATAACTAACTAATTTCTAGTTCTATGTACTATTATGTAATCCATTATTTTACACCACTGTCTATATATTTATAACTGTCCAGTCCATACATAGGTTGCCTGGAAGAAATCGCTCACAGCGATAAGGCCGTCCATTGTACTCCAAATGTTTTAGTTTTAAGTGTGTATTGTGTGTTTTTGTTTTTGTGGTGTGCAATAAAGCATTTTCTATTCTATTCTATTCTAGTTATAATCGGATTAAATTTTGTATTTGCAAAAGTGATTAATGTGTATAATATTTTACCTAATTATTTTATTTTAAATCTAGTTCCTAGGAAGCAAATTTTAGGGAGGCCTGAGTTGTAAGAGGTATAATGTATATTAGCAACTCTCCGACAGCTTCGCTTGCGTATGCTGAAAGAATGTTTCTTATAAGACCAGCAGCGATTTAAACAAACAAACAATCAAACAAACTCAAGCTTTTTAAATAGCTTTATAATTTCCGAGCAATATTTATTTTTAATTTAATTTATACGTAAATCTAAACAGCCTATGTTGTTGTCCTGTAAAGTGTGTGTAAAGTGCACCCAATAGCAAAAATCCGTGCTATGTCCAACACACCGAAACCGAAACAAATCACAAATTTAAAGAAAAACGCCGTTTTTATTTAATTACTACAAAAATAACTCATTGTTATCAAAATTCCATCAACCGACTTTTAATATCTAATTAACACGTTATCTTAGGATTTGGTAGAATAACTAAGTTCTTTGTTTTAAAACTCTGTTTATCGTAGGAGAAACTAAAATGTTAAGTCAAATAAGAAAAGTGTGTAAGAAATGAGTATATTTCCTAAGTTATTTCCAAGATAAAAATAAAACTTGCTTTTCATTTAAGTTATAACTTAAAGAAATAACATAATTTTTAAAACATATATGATAAAATAAGTGCCTGCATAAGTTATTAAATAAAGTTCCCGTTTATCTATGAAATCAATATGGTAATTATTGTCTAGTACCAACGGTCGTATGCTCTGTACAGTGCGCGTCTTGTCTATTAGCACATTCTAAGCTTTTACTATAAAGTTCGAAACCCGGCTACTATATAGATACTTAATAAAGTTTAGGAGTTTCCTTGTTTGTTTCGATCGGCAGTGACAATAAAAGATTAATTATGCGATAACTTACCTTTCCAGAGATTTTCAATTAGGACACGGGCAAAGATGTTAAAACTATAAATACGCATAGCCAATAGTCGTATACTGTAGCAATAACTAATATCGTTTGAGGGGAGGCCGGGCACACAGCGCGCAGCGAGCGCCCGCATCATTATTAGCGGTGTGCCAATTTGGGCGCGTCTCCCCTCCGCTATTTAAAGCGATAGGGTGTCCGTAGCACATTAACGTTTTAAATTAAACACACTAATGCTTTGTGTACAGTTAAATTGAGCTTTTGTCAACAGTCGCTTCAGAGTGGTTATTGAAATGGTCATTAACTGATTGGAGCTTAGTTAGTAAATATGAGTTAATTTTTGTGTGTGGTATGTGTGTAGCAGCTTATAGAGCACGTGTTTTCAAAGCACACATACATTTTTCAAGAAGAAAAATCCAAAGGCGCGTGGCGGGGTTTGTATCCACGACCCTCGGATTGAATACTTTCCATCCGTGTCAATACTTTCAATCACACTCTACTGAGTGCACACTCAGTGGGAGCACTCCCACTAAGCCAACACGGCTCAACAATAATAATTTATATTTAATATTCTCACTTGTCCAGTAATCACCATAAAACTCATGAAACTCAAATATTTTACGATTTTAGACATAAACAACACGAAAATAAAACGCTGAATATTACTGCAATCGTAAACATACGATAATAAATACAAAAAAACTTGTTCTCTTATTCACCTTAGAATTTGCAAGCATTTGCAATATATTCTATTTTCATTACCTACCTCCAAAAATACTCGCGTAAACACATTTTATAGTCTGCATTATTATGCATGCACCGTGAACCAGCTAATATTACCAACTCATCCGTCCACATAGGACGTCCGACGCTGTGTTTCCCGATCCGTGGTCGAGAACTTTTCGGCTCCATCGGCCAAAGATAATTTATTAACGAATATGTTCGTATAAAATATAGGTAATTTTATTGAAAGTAAATCAAAACCGCGAGTCTAGCTTAATAATAATACTTATAGCTTTTAAATTCAAAACATTTGAATCAAGATTTCTATGAAGTAAGTACAGATTCGGTGTTCGTTCATAACCAACTAATTTTAAGTTTTCGTCGGTCCAAAAGCAGAACTCTTAAAATAAATCCGCAAATATCAACAAAGGAGTGTAAATGAAGTATTTTTAGCGAATCCGCGTACACCTAAAACACAAGTCACGTTCAAAAACAAAAGAGAACCGACCACCGTGCACTGCGCTTTCTAAGAACCCTTTGGAGAACGCAGACTCGTATTGACGACTTGTAACTTTTTGAAACTTATTTAAATCTTCATTATTGAGATGAACGGCAATCCACGAACTATTACGTTAAATTTGGTTAGTTTCGTCCCAAAAAGTGAGACTCTACATCTTCATAAAACTTATGCCCTCAAGTGTAAGAGCCCCCGCAAACTACAGACTTTCTATCGGCCGATAGTTTGGTCGGGCTTATAATCAGTATGAAGATGTATGCAAGTCCGCATACTACAACGATTTGGTATCGGTCGAAAACGTTCTAACAGCCCAACCCGACCAAACTATCGGCCGATAGAAAGTTTGTAGTTTGCGGGGGCTCTAAGACGCAGTATTTCTTATCCGCAGCTCACAACTTCACAATCATAAACTTATGTACATTGAAAGTGTCCTTGACGGAGCTGCTATTTACAAAGCATAGAGGCGAACCGTCCGTCTGTTTGTGTAGGCAGGCGATACGATAACTTCATCGCACTTTGATATAATGTGGATATGTTAGAATGGATATGGCTTTTTACAAATAAATATTCCAGGAGAATTCACACAGCAACTTCTAGTCCCGTATAGTAAGCTCGAAGTTTGTGTTACGGGTGCTAGATATCTGATATACCTACTCCATATAATAAACATATCTTAGAAATATTTTTTATTATACATACACATATTACACTGTGAACAAATATTCATAGGCGAGAATCGAACACACAAACTCTTGTGTCGTTAAACGTCAAACAAGGTTGCCTGGCAGAAATCGCTTTTAATGATAAGGCGGGCGGGCGGCCTTTCTTATCGTTATACTTTTTTATGTAAGATTTTTTCTTTAATGTACATTAAAGATCGGATAGTAAGTATTTTTGATTTTCGGGTATGCGATAAAATGTATTGTATTGTATATTTGTAATGTATGCATTTGTAATATTACCCAATATAATATGGTGTATCCACATTAACTTATCTTTCCTGACTCATCTTCACACTACAGTCGATATCATTGTATGCCAACGGGATAGGGGTTTGCAACTTTAAACAACTTTATACTCCACGAAATAAGGGTCAAATTACAATTCGAGATTGATATCTGAGGTCGAGGCTATCGGGAGATAAGGGTGAACCGGCAAAGCTCAGATAAAGCTAAGGATGAGTTTCATATCTATCCACTGTTTATTTCCTAAATAAATATTTAATTTTAAATGATAAATTGATAACGGTGTCATCGGTCGGAATGATTCGACTACATTGTAGCGACTAGCGATGTGGTCATATTTAGGACTTGATTTTACATATAATATGTGTGTTTGTGTAGTGAAGTTATTATATATATACAAGGGCTTTATGGCTATTGCTTCTATTTGCTATTCCCTCTTTTTATTGCTACTAAAAGTTAAGTAAATATTGCATGACACTTTTATCAGAAATCTGAATTAGTCCACATTCGTCCCGTGATTATCGGCCCGCATTATAAAAAGTACATATAAAAACCTACATTCGTCCCGAATTGTTGTCTGAATTCGGCCCAAACTAATTTTATAAAAGCACCTAAACTAAGCATTTTATTTTTATTGCGTGTATAGAAAATACAATGATTTTACATAATATAAACGTAGTTAGTGCATCAACACGTGTTTTAAACTGTGTGAGTAAACCCACGTGTTGTAAATTATGTTAAATATTATAACCAACACTCAATGCATTTATAACTTCTGCAACCATTAATTAATGTCATAATCTTAAATTGAGATTTTATAGAGATAAATTATAGCCGCTCACTTTTATAAAGCGGTTTTACAACACAACTATAAATAATAAAAATAAATAACTAGGGGAAGTACACAGGATACTTTTTACATGGAAAACGGGAAAATATTATAAGGCGGGTAAGCCGCGGGGCGGAAAGCTTATCTATTAGAATTCCTCGATAAATGTTAAGGGACAAAATCATTTCCATGTTAAAATTTCTGATAACTCTGTATACAGGGTACCGTTTGTGCAAGGATATTTTCAAAAATATTAAAGATTTAGGTGTTCTGGGTGTTAATATATGTACTATATATTATAAAGAATCAAAATACGAGTATATATAAATATTCCATTAAATATATCAAAAATCAAGCACCCGTAACACAAGCTTAGAGCATGGTAAAATACATGAATTTATAAATATATGATTAGGTTCTATTTTGCAATATCTGTTCTGGTTAAATGTTAACTAATGATGTAATTTAACTATTTTGTGTAATATTGATTTATGCGACTAAATCAAGACCATCTAGTTGATAAATGTTAGACATAAGCCCTATTTTGATTGTGAAAATGTTAAACAAGTAACTAAAATTTCAAAATCATTGAGGTAACATTATCTGTACTAATTATTAAGTCTGTAAGGTCATGGAGTAATTTAGTTTATTTTTTTTTTGCTAAAGTTATGATAAGATAGGGACCACGTATACGTAGAATACGTACCTATAAAAACACAAATTAACGCGGATGGAGTCACAGGCACCGATCGACTAATAATATTATCGAAAAAATAACTAACAGAATTTATACATGCCATAATACTTAAGTGTAATAGAAATCATAAACCGATTCGAATCCTAATAAGATTCCCTCGTGTTTTCACTACTGGGATACCTACCTCAAATATTTTAATGGACCCTTAAATTCCCTTTCTAAAGACGAGATTTAAGACTCCATTAAAATCTCTCGAATAAGTAAAAGTGTAGCATTTTAATGTTTTCCGTTGGTTTATAACTTTTGTAAGGTTATATTTCACTTTCAGAGAAGGAACTTGCTTTGGGTTATTTTATTGGATGTGAGAAGGGCATTTTAATTTGTGTTGCTTGCAATATACATATACAAGTAGGTAGGCATTTTCTTTAACGGGGGCGAAGCTGCACATAATTTAACGAGAATGTTTGTGAGTTTGTACCTAAGCTACTCACACGATAAGTACCTACTAAACTTTACAATAGTATGGCTCATACACCACATTTTACCTCAGCGATTATATTATAAAAACCCAATCGACGTCAGAACCACTTTTTTGGAAGTCGGTTTAAAATACAATTTAAATACGAAAGTTTTGATTTTTACGGTAAAACAGCAGAACCGATAAGGTTCATCAATTTTACTGCGAAAAATCTATTACAACTTACAAGCCGGGGTAAGTTAATAAATAAATAAGAGAATGTGAATGTTAAAAAAAGTAGAATCTATGGAACGGCAAATTAAGTATCTACAAATTAATAAGTAGATACCAACGTAGACCATAAAATATGAAGGCACATAGGTACTGGATTAAGTGTATCTGCAACGCAACAGTGGCTATAATATGATGATCGTTCATCAATTCGTGTTGTAACAGAAGCCTAAATCAGGTGAGAGGCATTGCCCAAGCCACGAGGAAGCAACGGTGTGGCAACCGACCTCGCGGGCTACGTTTTAACACATTCAATGCCCAAGCGAGGCACGGTGTCAGCACGACAGGCTGCAACACCGCCACACCGTTCGAGCGAGGCAGATACGAGTACGTGTCATGGGCACAGAAAGTGTTAATTTAGTGCCTACTGCTACAGTATTTTTAGGATATCCGATGTTCGAATGTTTGCTGTGTTGTTCCGGCCTAAGCCTATTTATTTCATTTTACTGGAAGACGCGAAGCATTCAAAGGTAATTTTATACAGGGACTGTTGAAACTATCATTATCATCACACCTATTTACGTTGCCACTGCTGGGACACAAAGACTTATCTCTTGACAAGAGATAAGGACTTAATTCACCATGCTAATCGTACAAATTTTTGTCCCGAGGTGTGAATCGAACCTGTAACCTCTCGCGTCTTAGACTTTCGCTCGCTACGCCACAAAGATCTAATAAAATATTCTAATTATAAATGTCTTTAAACTTAAATACTAGAATTATCCATGATGATCTATGGAATTATCAATGTTAATTGCTGAGCGGTCTGTTACCTAATCTGTTTACAGGCACCGTGCTCATGTTATTCGTTTCTAAGTAATTCCTCATTCGATCCCAAACATAAGCGTAATTCATAACCTGCAAAATGAACTGCAATAAATAATTTAAAGTGAAATCAGCAGTGAAATACTAGACAATGCAATGGCATACACAATTATCACGGAATATCTACCCGCCATTCAGTGTCGTGTTGTCCTGTACTTGATAAGCCACTCCAGAGGCGTATTGAGGGAAGTGACGGGTCAAATTGGGGTTTATAATTTAAACACAATAACATTTAAAAGTAACACGAAACGGGTAACATACCATGATTCAAATGTTTTCGAGTTTCCTGATATTTTGGCACTGTTACAAGCGACATAATATATTCACGGAGAGACTCTCCGTGGTAAAGTGTAGTAAGGTAGTAACTTTGACTGCCATGTTCATATTAAACTGTATTTAATTGCCTTGTTTCAAAGAATAGAAATATTAAAACGCGCAATTTTAACTACGTGTTTGAAAGCTGTTTAGAGATGTTGTAGAAATTGTTTTTAGAGTACCTGAATAAGTATATTTCACTCATAAATTAAAAGCAATACCTGAATAACCTAGCAAATTAATAGTGCCCCCCTCGATACGTCCTTCTGGAAAACATAACATGAAACAGTTCCCACATCCAATATCGCTTGTAAGCACTATAATACATGTATGTACTGAAAATAATCAGTTATATGGAACAAAGAGCGATTGCGCAGTAAAGTCCAAAGTAATAATTAACGTGACGCGTTTGTTTTACTTTGTCTTTGTCTTCACGACCTATAATGACTACCATCTTCATAATCCTACTTATATTATTAACGCAAAGGTATGTTTGTTACGCATGATTTTCTTGTAAAAACTAATGATTTGTTTAAAACCACACATTACATTACTTCGCTTACGTATTTTTACGTTGTCAGTATCACTTTTCGTTGTAATTTTATAACTCAAGAACGGATGGGCCGATTTAGGTGATTGCTTTTAAAATTGTCTTAGTAGAATGTTTATAAAGGTGAGAAAACCTAAAGAGGGCGAAGCCGCGCAGATCAGCTAGTACATTATAAATAATTCAATAGGTTAACCTGTCTAGACTACTTTTAAGTTTTTTTACACACAAAAACAAGGCTTTGTCCTTATATCCTATGTCCTTCTTCTGGTTCTAAGCTACCTCTCCACCAATTTTCACGCAGTGCAGCCTTTCTTGAGTTATAAGTAATGTAGGTAACTAACAAGACTTTCTTCTATATTATGTATATACAAGTATATCGATATATGTAGATACAATGTGTGTCCCAATGTCATTTGTAAGTAAATGTAATATGTCGTGTATGAAAATGGTCCTTCCAGCAGGATATTCTAAATTAATTCCGAGCTCGAAGCGCGAAGTGAAACAAAAACGCTCGTAGTGCTCAATGTTATTAGGTCAAACCACACATAGCGATAAGTTACAGCATTTATCATTTCGTTTTTCGCAAATTGATTTGATTTTGAACAATTATTTGTACAACAAACAATAACATGTCCCATAAGTTTTGGGGTTTAGTTACCACGCTTATAGGCTTGATGATCACAGTATTATGGTATCATCATCACCCTTATTTACGTTCCCACTGCCGGAAGACAGGAATTATCTCTTGACGAGAGAGATGAGGCCTTAATTCACCACGCTGGCTAAGTGCGGGTTGCTGAATGACACATGTCCCTCAAACTTTTCAAAGTTCTCAGAACATGCCGGTTTCCTCACTTTGTTTGCCTTTACCGTTTTTTTTTTTAGCTCGTGTCAGCCCATATACATTTTTAAGAAGAAAAATCCAGAGGTGTTGGATATTACATTTATCGAGGAAGGTTATAACGATATAATACCTATAACAAACGGGTGGGCTAGTTTTCTAGTTGCTAGTAACAGCACTGAATAAACTGAAGCGTGGGCTTGAGTGTAGTCCCACCGCTGGAACTGGTTCCGCGTCCGCAACGACCGCGAGTCTGCCGCATAGTGCGATCACTTGTATGGAAATTTCAGAATGTTGTCCTTGCGCTACATACTGCAAGTAAAAATTTAAAAATGAACTAAGTGCGATAGTAGGCATCTCGCTACTAAATCCCTGCCGATTGCAAAAACCCGCCCGGGCACAACTCATCATCATTCACTTACTGAAATCAACCACTCAATATATCTTTGTAATGAATCCCAGTAGTACTATACTAAAGGAGAGAGAGAAAGGAGTGATAACTATACTAATAATAATAATATACTAATAATAATAATCTGTGGGGGTCGGTAAGTTAGTTTATTTTCAGATTGTGTTTATAGGTTTATATAATGATACTGAAACTAATTCGACGATTTTCAGATTTTTATTCTCTACATATGTTCCTTCATAATTATTTAACCAATAATCCGAATTTTATGAAATTGAGTAGATATTTTAGACGAAAGCTCCTTTTAGGTTTTTTTTTATAACCTTCGGAATAATATTAAGCTTCCTCCGAACTTGGTAGTGAATGAAAATAATACTTACTATTTATATAACATGAGCAATCATGTTAGGCACCTGCTTGATATTTCAATATTGTTAAAAGTCGTAAAATAAAATAACAACCCTAAAAGTCTTTGACTACTTGTGAGCCAACTAAGTTGCGGCTCGCTTGGCCATTAATTATTTGAAAAATGGTCGAGCACAAAATTAGTTTGCAAACTTTCCTTGTAATGAAAAATGGCACGTTTCAAGCGAAGGAACTTACGTTACAAAGTAGTTTAGTTTGCCAAACATAATTAAGTTAAAGAAGAAAAATAGTTTAAGAGCCGTGAGCATTTATTGCACAAAGCAAGGTTAGACCAACTTGTAATGTTTTGTTTAGGTGCAAAAAGATAACAGAGGCTTAAGCGGATAAGGGCACTATCACACGCTGCATTATACCTCCAATTGATTAATTAAATTTAACCACATATCTTTGCTAATGTTTTAGTCGCTAAGTTTATTTCAAAGCTACTAAACTAGCTGTAGAACAAAAAAAAAATTGTCGGTGGTCTTTATAACCTTCATATTGCTTAGCCATATATTAATAAGGAAGTGAAGCTATGTTACTATGAAAAGCAAAAAAAAACGCTAAAAAAGAGACCTTTACGTCTATTCTAGATGATCTGCGCCGAGCGTGACTAATTAGATAAATATTCGTTTTTTATTATTATAATATGTGTATGCATCCGTTTATTTATTACGAATTACTCACTATCGAAGATACTGACGACCCTGTACCTACACACTGCAAGTATTTGCTCCGGGTGTTCTGGGAGCGCCCGTAATACAAGCTTACCACGGGGCTAGATGTTGCTGTGAATTGTCCAGCAATAATTTATTAATGGTGAACAAAATAATTATATATAATAAGCCTTTTCTTCAAAGTTTTATCTATTCACTCTCTTTATACTTGTATTTTAAAGAAAATATCAAAAATATACAAAAACGCAAAAAAAACTTATACTTATAACTAATTATCTTCTTGAAACATTTATCTTATTTTATAGAGAACAGTTTGTTGGTTACTAACTAACCTATGTCACCCTATAGGTATTTATATTATTAGATGTTTGTATTGGCGTCAACGGCTGATTAGAGTCTCACTTAGAATCCAGTCAAAATGTTTTTTAGTCTCTCTAGTAACTAAACGTATTGTAAGAATGTTTATCGCAGATTATTGTCTGTTTATGCCGAGCCATCAGAGGACCGGTTTCACTCAAGACCCACGCAACTACTCACTTCTTACAGTGTTGCCAGCCACCACAGAATACTTATCAACCATTGATGGTAAAGCCTTGTTGGCTACACCATTACCCAAAAATGTAGAGGTTTTTCGGAACCTTAGCGTTTAGACCCCCAGCTAACTACAGACTTTCTATCGGCCGATATTTTGGTCGGGTTGGGCTGTTAGCGCGCACACTACGCCAACTTAACAGTTGGGTTGGTGGTGAGTGCGCAAACTAGGCAACAGTCGGCCGACGATATTCAGTTTTTAAGCTACCGTTGAAGAGAGCTGTCGCATAATGGAAGTTTCTCGTAGTAAAATATTGTCCAGAAATATTATAATTGCTCTCATACAACGGAGGAGAAAAATCAAGAAGAGAGTCCGAGAGTATTGGGTGCATCCCATCTACAGTACTAGATTATTAAATGGAAAATTAAAATTAGATTACGTTTCTACAACCAGCGATTGAGTAGAATTGGACAAAATGAATGAATGCACGACCTTCCGGCTCCAAAACTCGGAGCGAAGTGAACCATCGGCCGACTAAACAATCGGTCAGTGTGCGCGCTTGCAAGGAGCTCCATACTAATATAGCAGTCGGCCGATAGTTTGATCATCGTTCAGTTTGAACGCAGTTGATTAGCCTATCAAACTTATTTATCGGCCGATACCAAATCGTTGTAGTATGCGGACTTGCATACATCTTCATACTGATTATAAGCCCGACCAAACTATCGGCCGATAGAAAGTCTGTAGTTAGCGAGGGCTCTTAAACAAAATTTTTCGATTTCAATGTATAAAAAGGTAGGTAATATTTTCTAAGCGGATTAATTGGCTTAGTAATTAATTGAAGAGGACTTATTCGTGATAGCCCATGTCACAAAGTTCTTGAATAAAGATCGCAAATCAGCAAACGTATTCAGCGTCCAGCTCTAGATGGAAACATAAGTAACTTAGTAAAAGCTGATGGTTCACGGTGGATGGAAGACGTTTTGGCCAACCAAACTTGGTACCAGCAGGTACCAGGTTTGTTTGGTTGGTTGAGTTCGGTTATGATTTCCAGTAGGAAAAATAAACGTCAGACGTCCATTTACATAAGCTGCACATATGCCTGAGGACGTTCGATTGAAATCGTATGACACCATATAAATATGACTATGAAATAAGAATATTCTTCTTCCCATACTGGTAATGTACGCAAATGAAGTACATATCACATAAAACGGTCATAACATTTATATTTGTATTTGGAAGTTGTTCATACAGGGAAGTGACGTAGACGGTTTTCCGCTCGGAAGTGGCCGGAGACTTCCGGACTTGCGCCTGCACCGAAGGACGTTCCGGCTTCTCCTAAATATTCTCGGATTTATTGACACTATTGACAGCCATGTTATACAGGGCGTCCCACGGCCATACCACATGGAGGGAAAGTACCTTAAATATTGTAGATTGAACATTTTACTGAAAGAAGACATTATTTTAATTTAAAAAATAATTTAAACTGCATTCATAGATTTTTAAATAATTACATGGTTGAACCGGGAATCGAACCCGTTACACGAGAAAAATAATTATCCTGTAGCTTTATCATACCGATCGAAAGGCTTCCTCATAAGGATTATTATTTGCTAACTAACATAGTGTCAGAAATAAAAGGAAGACCATGAATTTTAAGATTTAATGTTAAATTTAGTTGAAATTTGCTGTATGTCAGTTGTTTGTTTTACGGCAATGCCAGGTTTTCTGAACTAAATTTCACATTAAATGTCATGAATGAATTTCGTCAGATTTCACCCGAACCGGGGTTTTCATCTAGTATTAAAATATTGTAAGATTTATCTTGATTTATTGCAAAAGTAAATAACTTAACAAGTCTAGAAAAGTTCAAGTGATTAAAAATACAAAGCTTAATCATTTATTTGGCCGTGATATAAAATGATTTATTCACGTTTATAAGCTTACGCAAGTTACGCATAAGCACAAGATAAAACTAACTTATTTCCACTTTATCTCTACAATAATATTTTACAGCCTCAAATAAAATGTGATACCATCATATTTACAGCCCACGTCAAAGTTCACATTTTATTATACGCTAAGCTTGAATGTTTCTTACCGTTTAAGATTAATAATAATTGTCAATAAAACTAAGCAAATATTATTTAATTTGCGAGACATTGTGAAACACTTTATTCTTCTTAGCTATTTCGAAAGGTACATATATGTCGGGGCAGGCAAGAACATCGGTTGAAATATGACTCAGAACCGGTTTGTGCCGGCCGCATCGCGCTACGGGTTGAAGCGCTTCGACGCGCTTTTATTACTTGAAAAACTGGTTCGGTCGCCTGCCTTTGCTGCCTGCGGTTTGTGCTTGGTATAAATACGACCGTCGGCCGAGCTAAAATTACATTCTTGTTTGAGCCGTTGGACGGAACAGTGCTTTGTTATAAATAAATGTATTCTTGTTCGAGTAGTCGGTTTGAACAGTTCTCTGTTTGCAGTAAATTCATTTGTTGTCCGTAATAAATTAATAATAATAATCTGTTGGTAATAAATTGATTCGCTGGACCGAAACATTGTAAAATGGAATAAATAATGGACGTTTCTTCGTGGTTTTATTATGAACATGAAGACGACTGTGACGTTCGACCAGGTGACGTCATAACCATCTAGAAGCCCTCTTTATAAACACACACTCCTCGACATCCTACACATCTCTCTCTTCGACATCAGAAGTGGGATAAGAGACCTGAACAAGTGGGATAACAGACCTGAACAAGTGGGGTCACAGACTTGAACAAATGGGATCACAGATCTGAACTTCGGAACTAAAAGCTGCTTCCGGACCAGAAAAGATGGTCAATTCATCCAGTGGGATCCGAACTTCGATAGATCTGAACCTCGATAGCCTTGAGACTGTACGCTGCCACAAGACCAAGACAAAGAAGAAGGCAAACCATACTGACGTCAAATTTTGGAACTACCTGCATCTTTATAAAATGATGCAAAAACTGACCAAGAAGATGGCTTAGTTAAACCATACTGACGACATATTTTTGGAACTACCTGCATCTTTATAAAATGATGCAAAAACTGACCTAAGACCAAGAAGATGGCTTAGTTAAACCATACTGACGACATATTTTTGGAACTACCTGCGTCTTTATAAAATGATGCAAAAACTGACCCAAGACCAAGAAGATGGCTTAGTTAAACTATACTGACGACATATTTTTGGAACTACCTGCGTCTTTATAAAATGATGCAAAAACTGACCCAAGACCAAGATGCCGAGCAAACAAACAATTGAGGATCATACTGACGTCAGAGTTTTGAAACTACCTGCATCTTTAAAAAGTGATGAAAACAAAATTGATGAAACGCAAATCGGTCAGGACTTAGCCGAGCAAATAAACAATAGACGATCATAGTTTTGAAACTACCTGCATCTTTATAAAGTGATCAAATAAATGATGGAACGCAAATTGATCAGGAAAAAGCCGAGCAAATCAATAATTGGATCAAAATTCCAATGAGAATTCCTACGAACCCCTTCTATGAAATATTCTTCAAGAACTAATTAAGTTTCTTTTACAGATTCACTTCCGCACTACGAGTACTTGATGATATACTCCGAGAGGCAGATGCATAGCACGCACTGCCTGTCAGTAGGGCTGTGTTGGTGGAAGAAGACGATGCACTAGGCCCTCAAAACACTACTGCAAGCGAGCCCGTGCCATCCACCTCCCATGCTAGACTGCCTGAGCAAGACTCCGACTGAAACAAAGTTAAGTTGATCATTTTTATAAATTTTCCCCAGAACTCTTACCCTCCGAGACCTTACCTATTCTTCATTAAAACTTTGTTCAACTCGATGGAGTTGTAACAGATACCAAACTCAAAAGCAACTCTCTTTGTTACAGACAGTTGCAGACCAGGCAGGTGCAAAGCGCGCACCGCCTGTCAGTCATTCCCGCACTACGAGGACCCCTTCGAGGCAGATGCAGAGCGCGCACTGCCTGTCAGTATGGCCGAGTAGGCGGATGAATACGATCCTGTAGTTCTACCATGCAACACTTCTACCTAGGCAAGTACCGTAAACTTTAAGCAATATGCAACCAAAACAAACAAACAAAAGAAAGAAAAGAAAAAAAAAAAAATTGGCGAACTATAGATTTTACACAAACTAGACTAACAAACTAAGTAATAAAATACGGATTATGATCTTAAACATCAAATAAGAAATCAGGTTGTGTAACTGAGTCAAAAACAATTTAAATAACTGTATGTCCTAGTATAACATTTTCAGTGCCTCTGGGGACCCCAGCATCGACCTTTCAAATTATCCTTTATCCCCTGTGGACCACGGTGTAGTATAGCCGCCCAGACCACAGCATCGACCTGCCCGTGAGACTTATTTTAAAAATTAAAAATTAAAAAACAATGTAAGTGCGTGGAGCATAAACATTGATAAAAATAATAACATAACTCGCTCACTGTCCGCTTTCGTTATCCATTATCCTAATAAACATTTTAACTATCATGTTTTAAATTATCGCTGATAATTTGGTGTTTGAGATCAACTTATCAGAACATTAAAAATTATTCCAAAAGAAAATGTAACTTACAACTACCTTCTACTAACCTCTACGAAAAATTCCACAAGTACCACGAGAATTTCCGCGAGTTATTTTATGAGAAATTCCAAGAGTACCTTGATAACCATGCAAGTACGTGGAGTGGCAAGCATTGGCCATAAAATTATAAAACAATGTAAATACGTGGAGCATGAACATTGATAACAATAGTAATAACTCACTCACTGTCAGCTTTCCTTATTCATTTTCTAATAAACATTCTAAGTACTATCTTTTAAACTTTCGCTGATAATTTGGTGGTTGAGATCCAATTATCAGAACAAATAACCTTGCACCAAATTATCAGCTAGTGTACCTTTGAATGGATACCTAGCTCAGAGAAACTTTTTCATCTTTTCCAGAAAAACGACTGGTGCAGAGCGCGCACCATCTATCAGCATGGCCGTGTCGGGGCAGGCAAGAACATCGGTTGAAATATGACTCAGAACCGGTTTGTGCCGGCCGCATCGCGCTACGGGTTGAAGCGCTTCGACGCGCTTTTATTACTTGAAAAACTGGTTCGGTCGCCTGCCTTTGCTGCCTGCGGTTTGTGCTTGGTATAAATACGACCGTCGGCCGAGCTAAAATTACATTCTTGTTTGAGCCGTTGGACGGAACAGTGCTTTGTTATAAATAAATGTATTCTTGTTCGAGTAGTCGGTTTGAACAGTTCTCTGTTTGCAGTAAATTCATTTGTTGTCCGTAATAAATTAATAATAATAATCTGTTGGTAATAAATTGATTCGCTGGACCGAAACATTGTAAAATGGAATAAATAATGGACGTTTCTTCGTGGTTTTATTATGAACATGAAGACGACTGTGACGTTCGACCAGGTGACGTCATAACCATCTAGAAGCCCTCTTTATAAACACACACTCCTCGACATCCTACACATCTCTCTCCACGACATATATAATATAATTCTATTTATATTTCAGTAAATATGCAATGCTGCCAGCATTCTTAGCATAGCAGTACTAATGATAAATTCATAGACCTCAACAAAACTATTAAATATAAAAAAATGCCTGAACAAAATATAAAATTTTGTAAATAATAATTAATCCATATTTCTACCACATGATAATAACAAAATATTATCATTTTAAAATAATAGTCTATCAAACTTCTTATAGTACGAGTATATGCAAAAAAAACTCTATATTATCTTGTTTCTGCTATGACCTTTCGAAATATAAAACGCGCACCACCTTTTTGCACCTTAAATATGCTAAGCAATTAAAATAGCCACAGTTAACGTAATTTAACATAAAAGGTAGGTAATCTTAATTATTGACCCACTTCCTACTATCAAAAAAACCTAATTACTTCACAATGGCTGGAGCCAACAGCCTGAAACCATTTGCGCAAGGTGCTGCGTCATTGCTCATAGAACCACGCACTCATAATACCTATTACCTACACTTATAGTCCAGGATCCATGGAACATGGTTAGCTAATTTTTCGGAGTAGCTTCGTTTCGATGAGACGCCCAAAAATGTCCTAAATTGGTAGAAATTGTAAACTAGCATCACATTTTCAGTACCTATCATAAGCGACACTGAGATTTCTTTCATGGCCAAAATATTTGCACCTCCTATTAGTTTTGTTGTGACTACGTCTCTTCTCTACGCACACTAACAATATATTTATGAAGGTAAGTAGGTACAGTTGCTCGTTCCGTCCGGCTACGTAACTGAGTTTTGTAACCAGCTACGTAATGGGAATATTTTTTATCGCTTGGAACCCAGTTATGAAGGAAGTATTGTTTGTCTTTATTTGTAACTCATTTGTAACTAGCTACATAGTAGGAATTATTTTTCTTAGTCGGAAATCCAGATACGTATAGAGAATACTTTGTCTCAACTTGTAACTGATTTGTAACTGGCTACAAAGTAGGAATGATTTTTCCCTGTTGGAAATACAGATACGTGCACCCCAGGCCAAAAGCATTGAAACAAGCTTACATGGAAATACAAATCCGAGATTTTCAAACACAAAAAGCTAAATTAAGTTAAAAAAATTATCGAAAATATAAATAAATCGGAAATATTATAAATTAATGAATGCCTGAATGGTAACAACTTACTAATATTACAATATTATCTCTAGGCCAAGCCGTTTCGGAGTTGTGACAGTTTAAAGTTTGACAGCTGTCATCGAAAATGTTCCTCTCTCTGACACCCGTCGATTGAGCTTTGTACGGCATCTCTAGGTCCAGCCGTTTCGGAGATGTGGCAGTTTGAAGTTTGACAGCTGTCATCGAAAATGTTGCTCTATCCGAGACCTTTCATTTGAGCCTTGTACGGCATCTCTAGGCCAAGCCGTTTCGGAGTTGTGACAGTTTGAAGTTTGACAGCTGTCATCGAAAATGTTGCTCTCTCTGACACCTGTCGATTGAGCTTTGTACGGCATCTCTAGGCCCAGCCGTTTCGGACTTGTGGCAGTTTGAAGCTTGACAGCTGTCATTTTGACAAATGTCATCGAGACCTATCAGTTTTAAAGTTAAATTGTTTCAAGGATAATCCTTGAATTCCATTATGTTGACTTATGTTAAATTAAAACTAAGGCACATAGCTTAATTATATCGTCCTTAGAGAAGTCCCTGTGTCCCAGCTGTGGAATCGTTATAGTACCAGCTTGAGTTAGTATAGTAAAACCATTCTAAAAATGAACTCCCCTCCACAAAACCGTGATGATTTCAACGTGTGAGAGGAAATACAGAAAAACAGAATACACAGAAAAAAAAATTCAGAATTCGGTAGAGGGGCGTTCATTTTAGAAATGGTTTTACTATACCTACTTATTGATAGATGTATAAATAAGATATAAAATCTCATAAGCATAATGCACCGTTGTAAGTTCCTAATTTATCTAACTGTACTTTTTAATTCCCGCGAGATGACGAACACAATACTATGAAAAATTGCAATGTGCCAACCCACGGGAATCCATTTTTTGTTTTCGATGTCGAACAACCCATTCTCCGCTGCGACGCTGCGGAATCCGAGGTCCACTATTGACCATGGTCCAAGATTTGACAAGTCTGAATTACCTATTTAAGTAGAGTGACTGGTTATAAACAGGGAAAAGTAGTTACAAACTAAGATAATTAATCAATCACTCAATACGTAACTGGGTTTCAAAGCGATAAAAAACATTCCCATTTCGTAGCTGGTTACAAACAGAGAAAAAGTAGTTACAAACTAAGATAATTAATTCTCAATACGTAATTGGGTTTCAAAGCGATAAAAAACATTCCCATTTCGTAGCTGGTTACAAACAGAGAAAAAGTAGTTACAAACTAAGATAATTAATTCTCAATACGTAACTGGGTTTCAAAGCGATAAAAAACATTCCCATTTCGTAGCTGGTTACAAAACTCAGTTACGTAGCCGGACGGAACGCAGTTGCTGCCGATGACGACCTACGAAACCATCTGACAAAACGTAAGATCATCTGGTTTACGTCAACAATAGCAATATGGCGCAACAACTAGTGCGATGAACTTTCCGTTTATTTTACAAAATTATTTGCGCATTATCCTTGTCCATATTTGTTTGTACAACACGAACATGACATTGAGAATCCAATGAATGGAAAATACATTTTTCAATGGTTTTTTGGGATGACGTCAAAATGCTCATTATTTTTGATAATGAAAAAATGTAGTGGTTTTCCGAATTTTTCAGGTACACTCAACTTTCATTTCAAACCACAAAAAATCTTTTTTGTGTTGAAAAAATTATGTGCGCTTTATAAACACGTGAATACTAACATCGTGAGGAAACCGGCATGTTCTGAGAGTTTTAGTTTGAAGGATATGTGTCATTCACCAACCCGCACTTGGCCAGCGTGGTGAATTAAGGCCTATTCTCTCTCGTCAAGACAGAAGTCCTTGTGTCCCAGCAGTGGGAACGCGAATGGGTGATGGTGATGACGATTCCTTAATTTACGGCGACGTTGGTATACGGATATGTAAAGTTATAGGTAACATAAACCTTAAAGTGTAGTGATCATGTATTCCGAACTTGCGTATGTATTTTATTGGCAACCGATACTCCTATGTAAAACGTGTGTTTAAATTCAATATGCCAATGATGTTACAATGTTGTTATTGTTACCAAAACATGGCAGGCCACACTGGAGTAGTCCGTAACTTTATCCTTTGTTTAACAAATACACATTATCTTAGGCTAGCGCCTCGTAAGTTTTATAAGTCAAGTTTCATTCCGGAAATACTACATGGTTTCAATATAACTGATTACAATAATGAGCGTATATCGAAGTACCTCTCTAGCATTTTAGATTGACCTCAAGAATTTCGAAAAGGCGTACAAAGCTTTAGTTAGGGTAACAGTAACGAAATATAGCTATCGTATCGTAGGTAATGTAGTAGCCTATTTTGCATGACTAAGTTCTTTGTCTGTACTTATATAAAAATTCCAGTTGCGTAGTCAACAATGCCTATTCATGAATAGAATATCACACTGATAACAATAGGCCTATAATCTTGGATTGTCGAAACGTAATATGCAAAGCGGTCTTTCGACGAATTGCTTATTGGGCAATTTGCTAATAACTAGTTATGCACTCGACTTCACTTATAATACTGTCTGACATGTGAGTAGGTTTAAAAGTACAATCTTAGGTAAGAAAGAAGGTACTTCAATTATAAATAATTTGACTTTCCTGTGAGCTACATCATCATTTCAGCCATCGGACGTCCACTGCTGGAAATAGGCCTCCCTATACGATTTCCATTGCAGTCGGATGCACCTTGCATCCACCGTGAACCGACTGCTTGGTAAGATCATCTATTCATCTTGTACCTACATCCGACGCTGCGTTCGCCGATGCTACCTATCTTAAAGCTAATATCAACCTTAATTGATTGTATTATGTTTAATGTAGGCATGCAATAAATCAGTATGAATGACATGCTCTACGATTCTCACGCGGAATTACTTACGCGCGCGAGCGTTTGTACTTGTACCTACATAGAAGAAAACTTAGGTACAGAACTTGCCTTAGTACCCTTTCTTTCTAAGCATCATAGGTACTATTGGTAAAATATTTATAATTTTATTTTATTTCAAAAAGTTCCTAATACCTTTGACAGTTTATTTGGGTGCTAAACAGACAGACACACATTCTACTTTTTTAGTTGGCTAGAACAACGGTCAGATAAGAGACCCGTACACATCCTTATTCCAAGGACATTCGGGCGGAGCTGGCGCGGACGAAATGCTAATCCATCCATACGCTACACTGAATATGAATACCATATGCGATCTTATTCATTTATATCAATCATTTATTTATTTATTAATAAAGGAAAACCAACAACTTCTTAAAAATATTTAATAGCTGACACCAAAATACATACGAGTATATGACATAAACGTTAATTAGAGGTTTGCACGTTATCAGAATTATAAAGAAGTGCTAAGCCAGTCAAAACTGCTCACACATACATATATGATATCATAACATAATAGGTCCAAATTGTTATGTCTAAACAATATTTATATTTACAATGAGACTACTATGAATTACTATTTCCAAATGTAAAATAATAATAAATGTAGGTACAAATAACAGAAACTATCGTTTATTACCACGAGGCTAGATGTTGCTGCGTGAATTATCCAGCAATTTTATTAAAGCGATATATTGAGAAATGCTGCCCTTGTGTAAACGAAAGCATTATTTGGCAGCCGCGTGCATTGCATCCGCTAATTCTTGACCTTCCTGAAGTTTATTTTAAAAATAAAGGTAGCCATGAACTTCAAGAGTCCGTACATCACTATATAAACCTGTCTGGCTGTCTGTCGGCCTTCGGTGGTTCACGAACAAGGATCCTTTATCAACACGAGGCAAATCAACTATGGTTTGTATCTTGCTCTGTAGTTTTTGTGTTATATTTAAAGGGTTTTTTTGCGATAAACGAATTTCGAAGAACCTAAGTAAATTTAGTTTTTGAAATATCACTATTTTGATATGCACTGATATGCTGATATGCATGAAAATCTGCCGAAATATTGAGAAACTAAAGACAATCGTGGTTAATATCCTGAGTTAAATCATAATATTGTTTTGCTTTTAATTTATGATGTTAATGAATATGTTCGTAACTCTGAACCATCCCTGAATAAATTCATGATGGAATAAACGGGAACATCCATGAACCTTTCTTAAGTTGGATTTGGTCTACTCTACTGTTTCGTCCCAAAACGTTGTTCCAAAATTAGTTCATTACCACGACAGTTTTGACAATAAAATGCCTGAATAATTTCATGAATCGGGGTACCTATTAAAAAATATTTTTATTAACCTATTTTTCAAGACCCCGATATTTAGTCAATATGAAATTGAGTCAAAGAATCAATGGGTTCAAGACCTTGCCACGGACTGAATAATGAATGAATCACGCCAATTAAGTAGCAGCATTTATTCATCAAAATGAGAAAACGTTTGACATTTCAATTGTGTATGTGGTGACCCGCGGGTTAGGTCACGATAATTTATGTACACTTTACTTTGTCTGACATTGTTTTTGTTTTTGCTCAGGTGAGCCTCTTGTGGCACTTTGTTACTGTGCTACTTACTTAATTAATTAATATTGCTGCACTATTTACAAGGCAACATGGTTCGATGCTTGTCTGGTTAGAGGGGTCAACTTTTTTTTCATAATAAAATAATTTAACTTAAATTACGTCCCAGTAGGATGGAAATGGGCTATATAGGGATTGGTATAATCCACGCTTATTACGCGTTGCTACCTACTCATCTTCTGCAGCAGAATTTAATATAGGTACTCAACACAACTTATCCTCAATTATCTCAATAAAATTAAGTAGGTATCTTAATCTAATGTGTAGCAAAAATCATAATAACTTCACAATCTTTTGTCACAAAACTTAAAATAACTACCCTTTTTTCATCAGACGTTGGTCGTAACATTTGAAAACCTAAAAAGTAAAACAAAGATATTGTTGATACGAGTAGAAAACACTTCTGTTTTAAAATTCCTTGTCAAAAAACGCCATTCATTCAACGATTCGCATTAAGTGTTCTCGAAACAGACTTCTTTGTTTTTCGCAGAAATTTGGCACGTTTTAGCTATTCACGAGATGAGATAAAATCGCATATTCTTTCTAAGTTTATGTATATTACATATTCCAAGGCATATTACATATTGTTGTTCCTTTAGGCAATCGGGTAATAAGCTTATCTAGATTATCTACTTTAAGAGTTTCGTTTTGATGACAAATATACCCTTTCATCATCATCACACCCAGTATCTCTTCTGAACTAGGCACTCTTTTAAGCTTTGAGGGATATGAAAGAGAGAAAGAAAAAATATTTATTTGAGACACATCATAATTTCAGCCCGTCTGCACCCACTTTGAACAAATAACGAACAAAGCGGAGAGGTGATGGCAGTTAGTTTGTAAGTGTAGGTCATCTGGTAAATAACAACCTTAACAATTTGGCGTCCTACAATATAATTATTTATTAGGTTTAATTGGATCAATCTGTTCAGTTCAAGTATGTGTCGGTTTTTTAACTAAATAGCAGAATTAATAGCAGTTACCTAGAAATTAGTATGTCAGCCAGTCATGAGCCTTGATGGTATAATTACCAAGTACCAGATTGGCATTTATCTTAATGGCTAATCAAGATTTGCACGATTGCCTACAGGTATAATAACAGTGACACAAGTAATTCCTCGGTGAACTGAAGCACTTGCAAAATATAGAAACCCAAGTATTCGCATTTAACGAATAAAAAAGCGACAAAACTGATTAAGCAAATGGAAGTAGCGCTTTTGAAGCGCGTCTGAGTCAAAGAAGCCGACACAGCGACCAGTTTTTAGTTCCTTCGGTATAAACAGCCGGAGGCTGTACCCACTAGTATTTTAAGAGATGAGGCTTACACATCCACTTTTAGAAATTACGTGTTCTGGCTGTTTCTTGTTTTTGCGAGGATGCTAACAGTTGCTTATATCTACTTCTGCAACATTGTTGGATTATTGTAGGTATCTGATAAATCTTATGAACATGAAAAGGTCTAGAAATGTTAATAACTCAAAAGATAATTTTAATGAAAACTTATTCATTATTTTGTAAAATGTATATTCATCATAAGCACCCATAATTTACGTTCGACTACTAAGACACAGGGACTTCCCTCTATACAAAAAAAAGGGGCCTTAATTCACCACACTGGCCAAGTGCGGGTTGGAGAATAAATACGACATGTCCTACCTATGTAGCCCTATGGCTTAACCAGTTTGGAATTAAAGTCAGTATGCTTATATGCTATTATTTTACTTAGCAATATGAATATGATATATAGCCGATATCATATTCAATTAATTAACAACCGCAATCAACATGTAGTTTGCAAACATTAATTAGGCATTGTCTAAGACTAAGAGTTACAGCCCTTCCTGACTCCACGGTACACTCGTCGGAGTCGTTATGTCCAAATATGTCTAAGGAACTAAATCTGTAATGTAGGAACTAAGACGAGATCGCTTCCTCTACCGGTCGCCGGCTGCAACGAGGTCGACCAATCTTCCTGCATAATACGTGTATTAGATACCTGATACAAACTTGTTTCCTGACGTCAGAGATTATTGGGCGTTTTTCCACGCTTCGGTAACTATTGAAGATACTATACTTATATTATAGATAGTAGTAGTATAGATAGATCTAAATGGGTTTCTTTTAAAATAAGGAAATCATTTGATGTATGGTAAAAGTGATTGTGTTTTTGTGAAGAATTATTTCCGTAAAATCCTAATAGGCCGGGATCCGTAGTACATGGAAATCAAGTGATTACTAACAAGCTAATTTTTGGTGAGTAGCTTCGTTTCGATGAGACGTCCAAAGATATCCTATACCCAACTCTCGATTGTGGTAGCTAACAGAGATATCAAGGATTAAAAAATTCAAGGATGTAAAACCGGGATAACGGACCACGAAATTTGTCGGACAATATGTCCGTTAGATTTTATAAATATTAATTAAGTATACAGCAAAAAATCAGCTGGTTAGTAATCATAGTAATCATTTAAATTGACCTCGTTTTCGACACATTTTGGAAATGGCGGACTCTTTGATCAAACCATAGGTTTTGTAGGACAAACATGTTTTTATATAATTTAGATAATTATCTTGAGATATAACATATTGTCCTACAAATTTCGTGGTCCGTTATACAGGTTTTACATCCTTGAATTTTTTAATCATTGATATCTCTGTTAGCTACCACAATCGAAAGTTGGGTATAGGATATCTTTGGACGTCTCATCGAAACGAAGCTACTCACCAAAAATTAGCTTGTTAGTAATCACTTGATTTCCATGTACTACGGATCCCTGACTATAAGGATCACTTGGAGGAGTCAGTCAGTTTATGTTAAAGAAATGAAATTATTTTATATAAGTAATTTCGATATATCGGAGTTAGCTTGCCAGAGCGAAAGTTTGCAGATCGTATTTTTTTTGTATCGGAATCGAACCCGCAACCTCTAGCGTCACAGACGGACCTTCGCCCGCTTCGCCACAGAGATATACACTACACTACATAAATATAAACAATAAATGTATATAATAAAGACGACAAGATGATTTCCTGATACAGCATTTTCTTTGCAACTCAGCACTTCCTCATTGAAATACTTGTTTTGATGACTCTACATTTTAACATCGATCTTAAAATAAATGGATGACAAGGAAAGTTGAACAACTCGGTTGCAGAAAGGTCAGTCGATCTTCAGGGTCACTCTGCGTGGACAGTGACCTGGGGTGACCATAAAACCACCATTTGCACAAGAACGCCTTTTTGTATGGCTTTCTTTGAGATTGCATTCCGAGATCTGATTTTTGTCATTTGGTTTTGATATTATTTATTGCACAATATATTTGTTTTATGTTGTAAGTACTAAAATAATTAGAAATTAATAATTATCTATGTAGTAAATATGATATTACGAATTACAAAAATATGCGATTTTGCGAGAATTAAGTCAATAGTTAGAGACAAGTAAATAAGTAAGTTCCCTTGCCTGCTTTTGAACTTTGCTGTCTTTCGTGCGGTTTTCCTTGTTGTAACTACATCTAACGGTAACTACCGAGTACACACTAATTTCCAAGAAGTATATTATTATCAATCATTGAACCTATCAGTTATTTTATAAACCAAATACTTCTTAACTTGAACCAGAAATAAAGAAAAACTGCAATTCAAAATATCGATTGGTGCCGATGTCGAACCTACGTCTAACAAAGCATTCTAACCGCTAAGCTACAAAGCCACTAACCATCTTAGTATACATTCAATTTTGAATTGTACCTATTTAAATTTTAACGTTTCGGTAAAGCACTGATGACTGCCAGTCTTAACAAACAAAGCATACACGTTACCAACACAACAAGCCAAGCCAGTAGCAGCTATAGAGCCATGTGACTATGTGCCTGGACCAAGCCGATGCATTCTCCTGCATTTTAATTACCCTTTTACGGCTTTGTATAAATGTAAAAAGTTAAAACACGTTCGATATTCCGTAACGTGGACAATAGGTTCGAACAAGTCTTTAGGAAGTGCGTGCGTAGAATAATATCCAAGTGAAGGGACGCATCATCTTGTTTAACAAGATATCGATACTATTTTTATCGATAAATAAGATGTATTTATTATTCGACTTTAATTTAATCTTCAAGACAGGTTATAAGAGCACTTTATTTAGCGGTCCTTTATTTTGTATGCGGATGACATTTTTATTTATAGGATATTATTTACAATATCTGTGGGTGGCTTAGAGGTTTAACCAATATTTTTAACCGATTTATTAACCAGAAAAAGTCAGATAATTAAGATAAAAATGTTTTCCACTGAAGCGGTACTCGAACTCACTCAGGTATTTCACTTCTAGCCATGGAGACAGTCTCAAATGTTAGGTACCTAACTACTAGATCTCTAAAATAGGTTCAATATCTATTTACACATACCAATGCCATAAATATCAAGTGAGTTTTATGACTAAATTATCAATGCAAATTGGGTTTTAAATTTGTGGGTGACTTCTACAATTAATTAGCTGATATCATAGGTACCACAAAAAGTCAAGAATGCTTATTATAGTCAGGTCAGACATTCCTTATCGTTTTCCTCGAAACAAAGAACATTAGAAACATAGAAATACCTAACTGTTTCTTACTTATAAATAACAAAACTGGCTTTAATTAATTTCTTTTTTAATATATTATACGAAGTCGACATCTCCTAGAACCAGAAGCATAGTAGGTACATTATTTAGAACTTACTGTTCTGGGATTGAGTTATGTCTAATGTAAATTAATAAGAAAACTTATTAATTGAGGTTTAAACAGGCTTCGATTCGATGAGATCTATTCTCACTACAATTTACAGAAAATTGCAAAAAGAAAACATTTTATCTTTAAATGAATTAATGCAATTAATTTAGTATCAAAAACTTGCTTGGAGAATAACTTTACAAATAATATATTAAACTATTGAAACTTAATGGTTGCCAACTTATAAAAAACGTATAAATTAGGTTTTAGAGCTTTTAAATAGATTTATAAATGATACGAGCAAATTCTGTTAATATTTTCACATGGAAACATAATAAAGTTTCCTTTTAAAGTTAGGTACTTAGCGACTTTTAAAGTTGGTTCGCTATAGATTTATGAGCGTGTTAAAAAATATAAATCATGGATGAACTTTAATCAGTAATTGAGATGGATTTTGCAATAAAGTGGTTTTAATGATGATATATGAGTCATTCTTGGTTAATGCAATAATGTACCTACTGCTAATTTATTATAAACTTATTATAATGCATTTGTAATTTTATAACTCAAGGACGGCGTTTCAAGTGCGGTTTAAAGATGAAAAAACATTACAATAAATCGGGCAAAGCCGCTGGCGGGTCAGCTAGTTAAGTATAAATTGGTGTCATAGGCTGAGCTCTAGTTACAAGAGTTAGATGCGTCTTGTGCAACGTGTGTCTAAAATATATTTTCTAAACATATTTCTACAGAAATCTTATATACTAGTTCTGTTAAATATTACAACATCGACTATAATTTGTAGTAGGTTAGTTGACAAAGAGCGGTTTAAAATGTCGACATAGGTTAAAATTTTAGGCCGTTACCTTCAAGCGATCGTGGTCAAAACTATTACACAATGAAGTTATTTTAAATGTGCTTCAGTTAACTTATTCTATAGATTTTTTCGATTAACTCACCTCTAGACTAGCAGCTGGTCTGGATGTTTAATTCAAGATTGAATTAGCTTATAATCTAGTCTAGTCTAATATTTATACTTTTGACCACAGTAAAAATGCGGAAAATTATATTAAACGCTGTAGCAAGACCGAAAGAGGAAAGCTAACTATTTTTTTACCAAAATTACAAATCCTATGATAATATACACCTGCGGAACTTAATTTAAGCATAATCGTTTGTATCTTTAGGTTATTTATTCATTCATTTACAAATGTACGATAAACAGCTATGAGTTGAGCAGGACTAAAGATGATTATAAAACGCATAAAAGCCACAAACACGATAGTCGCTAACAAAATGAAACAAAAAGTAATTCTGGATGTGGCCATACGGGCAAAAGCATTCGTGAAATCCTCTAAAAGAGACAACATATGGAAACTAATTACAAAGCAATAACATAAACACGTATGGCATTAAGTTGAACACTTAAAGGTAGTAATAAACAACTGCAAACTGGTTTGCGGTTACGAACTCAGGAATAAAAGTCTCGAGTATACTCTTTGTTTCCAGAGCATTGTAACGAGTTAATACCAAAGGCAAGGTAATAAAGAATACATGGGTCTACTGTACCCATTTAAAACTCATATATAGCATTGCGCATTTTAAGCTACGTCAGTTTTGAAATTTTCAAAATTGACAATAATAATAACTGGAACTTGCTTCAAGTGTACTTATAATAAATTACTAATACCCAAGAGCAATTTTCCCCAATAGCAAAAAAATTAGATATTAACAAAGTCAAGAGGTTTATTTATTAAGAACCCGCCACAAATCAAGATGGTGTTCAAGCTAAAAACCATTTAAAGTGCAGGTTTAAAAAAATCTTAGATGAAGCGTAAAAATTATTTCGCTGTCACCCTGTCACCATAATGAAACGGGTTTTTGTAGACCCTACAACCCCACTTCATAAACAAAAACTTTAGAGATGCGTGACAAATAAAATAAATAATATCGATAGTATTTATTTTACTTTGAATTTTTTATGACTCTACCCGTGTACCGCGAAATTTAACCTTTTGTCTTAGTAAACATTTAAAATACAGAAATATAAAAAGGGATGCAATAAAATAAGCTGAAGAGAAAACACAGAAAGGACCTAGGTAGTTGAATAATGTCTTTGTTGACATACTTTGGAGCTATTATCCTCCTGACATTTGTTTAGTAGAACATTTGCCAATTAGCACGATTTATTATGTAAAAATAAATACCAGTGCGGTTTGTTCTAACATAACTTGTTTTGTTATCGGAAAATTACTATGCAGTCTCACGTCACACTACTTTGTAGGTATTTGTACTTACCCTAAATGAATACATTCTTATAAAGTTATGTCTACATTTAAATTGGTTGCACTTTGCAAATGGACTTTGTGAATACTGTTTTTAAATATAATCAATGAGTCACACACAGAATTAGAAAAAATCTGCTTTAGAAATGAATATGATAATAAATTTTCCCTCTACTCTCTGAGACTCTCTGCTGATTAAACTCTCTGATTTTCAGGTCAACATTTAATACATAAAGAGGAGAGTAAATAAATTTATCGCAAGCAACGCACCAAAAGCCATCACATCACATGAACATCTAGCATACGGCACCTTTTTAAACTCCGAACAGTTGTTATACAATGATTCTGTTATCGCAGACATCTCTAACTTACTAGACATACATTATCGTGCTCTAAATGTATTTACATCGATAGAATGAGTACGTCACATCCCTAGTACACTCCGGGAGACAAGTGCAGGGTTGGGTTAGGTCAGGTGCCACACTTCGCTGCACGTGTAACGCACAGATATGCCACAAACAATGAGACCTGTGTTTGATGTGTCTGTTTTTTGCTTTGTATGGAAGTAACGAGAAACATACGTGGACGTTTTTGAAGCTTTTATTTTTTGTGAGCTATGGAAAGATTTGAAATACCAATTTGGATACTCTTAATTTTGAAGATAGGCATGAAATTCAAAGTTTTTAAATACAAATTGCTGATTCAGACCATATTTGTAATTCTTAGCTCAATACATACAAATGAAGATAATTATAATGTGTAGGCAGATAATTTCCCTGCAGGACATGTAATTTGAGAAGTGCTAAAGGTGCTTTGCTAATCTGAAACCATAAAAATGAAGAGGAATTTTAAAATAAGCCATCTGCAAATCTAGGGGATGCATGCTTCCACTGATTATGTTTTTTTTGTAATAGTTGCAGCATGCGTGTGATAGAGTTTTTCATTAGAAAGTTTAATTATTTTGTATAGACAAGGTATTTTTCTTTTCGAACGTTTTCGTAAATAAAAGAAAATAATTTAACTCACGATAATGAGATTTTTTATTCAAAATATTTTTAAATATTTTAACTAGGGCTGGGATGGAAGGTTTAAATAAATGCTTAAACCTTTTTTTCCTGCTTTTCCTTGTAGGTACTTTTAAGTTTAAGATTGTATTAAGTTTTTGTAACTGTTTTTATTTTATAATTAAAGTACAATAAAGTGTTAATTCATTCATTCATTTAAACCGAAGAAAATAAAATAAAATATAAAATTATGCGGGTTAACCCTTTACGGCGCTGAATTGCAGATCTGCATCATACCATTCAAACTGGGAAAGTCTTCCCAAGAAACGTGTATTAAACCTTGTAACGCAGCATAGCATATCTGCAGCAAAGCATTCTATCGAATTATGTCCCAAACTTGGTGCTAGATGGCGCTTTATGAAATTTTTGACCACTCGAAGTGACGAATCCAACAGAACCGGCTTGTGTAGTTTGCGCGCGACTTTCGTTGCTGTTTTTGAATAGTTATATTTGAAATATCGACGTGAAATTGATACGGAGTAACGGTAAGTTATTGATTTACACAAAAAACATATAATTTAAATGTTTTATTTTGTTTTTACACAGATAATTTCGATTGTTGTTGTGATGCAGTAATGCATCATTGCGCTAAACTATTACATTTTATTGATTTTTTGCTCCTACTAATATTTTCTTATTTCAGACCCAATATGAGTTCCAGGTTTCCACGTTCAGCTCCTAAGCCTCCAAATTTGTCAGCCAACGACTTGGAAAGCATTCTAGAGCAATGGCAAGATAGTAAGGATGGCTTGGACTTTTCCGACGACGATGATGTAGCTGATCCATCGTACTTTATCGGAACTAAATAACCAGAATTTATGTCAAGTCTCAGATGATGAGCTCGAAGTACCCTACCCACAAGATCGAGACAATAACATTTGCCAACAAACTCTAAGACTACTAGCAGCGCTTCAGTTCACCCATGTGATACACCGCTTGCTGTTCAAGTACCCAGTACTAGCTCCAAAGTTAGAACCGCATCACGAAGCACACGTGTTCCTAAAACAAATACCAATTATGGAAAACAAAAAACTTAGAGCTGAATGAATTAGAATGAAGACCAGATGAGGTTTTGGGGATGGGCACCGTTAGGAGAAACCGCATCCCTAACTGTAAACTCCCAGATGAAAAACAGCTGAAAAATGGATCTAGAGGCACGTCAGTCGAACAGGTTGCAGCAAACTGTAGACATATCAGTGGTGGTCTGGAGAGATAATAAATTTGTGAACCTACTATCCAACTTTGCTAGCAAAAATCCCACAACCGTTGTAAGAAGATTCGACAAGTCGCAAAAGAAACACATCAATTTGGAACGGCCTTTTATTGTGGCAGAATATAATCGTCACATGGGAGACCTAATGGACTGTGTAATGGGTTATTATAAAATAAAACTTCGCAGCAAACGTTGGTTCATTAGACTCTTTTACCATTTTCTGGACATGACACAGAAGAATTCATGCTGACACCGAACATACTGGCAAGCTGCTAAATTCTGCTGATTTTCGACTAGAAATTGCTGAAACTGTAGTCAAATATAAAATGACGAACCGGCTGAAGCGCAGCTGCTGCACTAGCTGAAGCTAGTGACGTGGAAGCACTCATCCAGGACAAAAAAGGGCCTTGTCAGCATATCCCGCCAAAGGACGTAAGACTGGATCAGTTAGGGCACTGGCCTGTTTGGACCGTCAAAAGGCTTCGGTGCAAATATCAAGGATGTACTGAAACTGCCCAAACAGAATGTGAAAAGTGCGGCGTAGCCTTATGTTTCAACAAAAATAATAACTGTTTCCGTTCCTTCCACACCTTGTAAATTTTGATGTTTTGACACCATGATGCACATCTGCATCGCCTTGTTTTTTTTGAAAATTATATACTTTTTCTGACATGTGATTTTTTTTATTATTTTTCCCATTATTGAATGGCTCATCTTAACCTATTTTCAATAAAAAAATATAAAAATACGTTCTTGCGCCGTAAAGGGTTAATGGTATGAACTCCATCAGCTGTTACGCCAATCTTAGGCCATCGAGTCCAGAATCCCGTTAAAACTATCCATACAGGGATTTCTGCATCAGAGGATATCTACTCGAGGCATTAACTCATTACCCTTCGATCAATTATCATCGGGCCGTCAATCCTGAAACCATAGCACACAGGCGACACGAAACGGGAGAGTTAAAAAAACACCAGCCTAACTTGAACTGTCTGTAGGTGACGGGTATTGGTTGATTGGCTGGAGAGATGGGTCTCGGGAAAGCGGTTGATGCCACATGGGCTAGGGACATGCCGTGGGAACTCCCCACACGTGGGCCGCAGCTTTATCGAACGAGGATAATAAAAAAATACGTTCAACAACCGTGTTTTAATATTTTTCCACTATACCGTATTAATTCAACTTATAGGAACTGCATATTAACATTTATTCGATAGCGGCACATTTAACCTATAATTAGTAAGAAATAATACCTACATAATTATGGATGATGCCGAAAGAAAAGCTTGATGATTCAAATACTGAATAACAAAGCAGGACTGAACTTATGTATAACGTTTTATGACTACCTAAAGTTAATTTTCTTTTGGTATGCCTGGTATACTCTAGTCGGCAGTTAAGTATCTACTTGTAGAATGTATACTTAGATAATGAGACATTTTGATAGTCAAAACACAGTGAACATTATTTATTTATTTAATGGAAGGCCTGCAGCTAACAAAACATATTAAAAGGATTTTTGGAGTACATAACTTGTCTGACATAACCTAGGTACTAGGTCCTATAAATCAACTCAAATTAAGCATCAATAAAAAACTAGCTAACGTTAGTAAAGCTTGCTCATTTGATTGAGCTATAAACTGAGTTTATAACAATCGATTATCACTAACGCCGATTGCTATTTTCGCCTTGAATAGACACATTACTTTTAATGATGTAAAAATTATGTTCGAATCGATTGAATAGGTTCTCGGGATCTTAAATTATATATGTCGGTACTCTCAACTCTATGGTATCATGTTCGATTTGTAATTGGCTGATTGAGTGTTTCGACTATTATAACGATACCCTTGTAATATTGTTTTTGCCTTGAGTTATGCAGTTACAGCGTTATTCATAAACACTGTTTAATTTTAAGTAAGCCTTTAAGTAATGCTTAACGTAATTTTGTATTCATAAACGTTGTTTAAACCAAATCAACTGTTTAAACTGGTACTTAAATAGTTGTCAAATTAAACAACCTATATAGGTAGTTTAACTTGACAGCTATTGAAGGTAAGGAGGTGTTACACCTCTCCTAACTCCTTATACAAGAAAATGGATGCTAATAAACAGCTGATTTGCTTGTTTGTTTACAATATTTTATAATGGAACTGGATTATTTTGTTTACCTACGGTGACTATTCAAATAATTTTGAGCAAGATATAGCAGATATAAACGAATTTTGGCAATCTAGTACTAAAGTTTATCAAACCAGGTTAGATCCGATGGTGGAAAATGATGAAGTGGAATTTAGAAAAAAGTGCAGGTTTTCTAAGGAGAACATGAACAAAATAATAAATATTGTTAAAGAAGACGACTCGGTTGATACAAAAGGTGGCGGCATACCTGTTCACATTCAAGTAATGGCTGTGATCAGGCACTGGGGTCGACATGAGGTTAGTGTTCATTGTATACAAAGGTTTTCTACTTTACTATATTGCAGGAAGTAAGTCTTGCAATATAGCCCTTTGTGGGTCTTGGTCTCCTTGATGGTTTCTCTCCATTAGGTACCTACCTACGTCAGGAGCTAGATATTAGGAAACTACTTGCCTAGCATTGATATTATGTCTTCAATCTGAAAATCTATGAAATTACCAATTTACCTATCCATATTTATTACCTAATCCATAGTTATTTGTTTAATTTCCTTTTGCAGGTTGTGTGTGGCCCTAATATATCTATTTGTGATGTGGTATGTCGTTGGAGGTGAAGCACTCATGATGTTCACATCTTTCGTGAGAGTCAGCTTAAAAGAAGGTTTGAAGAAAGTGAATTTAGAGGAAGAAAACTTTTAGGAGACAGTGGATATCCTTCCACACCATATTTGCGTACTGCAGTGCAGTAACTAGAGTCTGACAGTGAAGATGATGATGATGGCAAAACAAACACAAGTCACCAATGAATTAACTCGCAACATATTTATTAGTACCTAACCATTTTCAATAAATTACAATTATTATTATTTTTTCTAGTTTTTCTCGCAATATTCCAACTCTTCTTCCAATATTTGAAGTATTTTTTATGTTTCTCTTCCACAATTTGCATAGGTACGTAACTTATGTTCTTTTTCTTGATTTTGTGAAGTAATAAGTAGTTTGATACGAGTCTAAAACTGAACAAAAAACACGAGCTAACCAAACTTTATTGCAACTCCATAAATATTTTGATTCACAATCACAAAACACAGCTGACACAGTTCTGTCAAATTTCGTTTTTTTTTTGAGCAAATGGCCCACAGATTACCCTCATTATCTATGATACGGCCAGATTCTACTATTTCTACCAAAAAGTTACCAGTTCTGAAAAAAATAAGTATTGTTTAGCTAAATGATTTTTAAGTTAGGTTTATGAATACAAAACTTTTAAACACTTCTTAGGGCTTAATTCGTTGATTAGTTAAGTCGTGCTTAAGACGTGGATTAAGAGCTTTTTATGAATAAGGCTGTTAGTAGATAATTATAGGAAATGTAAGATGTTTTAAATTTATATCTGTAGATCGAATTTTGACGATGATTTATGAACGTGTAGGTAAGTGGGGTATAATTGAATATTAGATACCTAATAGTTATACAGATATACTACACTAAAACATAGACATATATAAATATTATATTCTTCGACGAACGTACGTAGACGTAGCAGACCGAATTTGTATCAGTCTACGACTACTTGCCACGCCGCATACTTTTTCTGTACCTATACTTTGCGGCTTGAGTAACTAAAACTAAACACCTATCTTACGACCCATTTTATTAAATATTTCAAACCTTAAAAATAAAATCATTAAAATAGACCACTAGCCTATTTAATTTTGGGCGAAGAGCCGCTACCATCAATTACCTGAGCTCACATGACAGTTTGGAAATGAGATGAGCAGATTAACTGACGTTTTGGCTCGTACCTTCCTAGTTCCCTTCTCGCAAGCAAAGTCAAGGTCAAGGCCGTATATTTTGATAGATCCACTGGCCGAAATCCAGAAACAATACTGGATTTTACAACTTGCCTTTTTCCTTAGTTTTATAAAAGGCACGGAGAAAGCTTGGCACAGAGCCCAAAAGCAATCGTAGCGAATCCTATCAGAACTATTGACAAAGTGCTATTGTGCAATGTTCCTGAAAATGCTTTACGAGTATGAAAGTCGGGACTTATTGTCCGAAAAAATGAAGTGATCGGAAGAGTACACTTCGTTTATTGGAGTATTCCCATTTTGCGCACCAATTCTATTCCCATTTTCGCACCAATAATAAAGTAGTTGCTTTACAGCCAAATAAATACATAGTAATTGATACCTTCAGAAATACAGAGATTTATCTCGATCAAAACTACAGTCTGAGAAAATATTAACCGTCTAACTAACAACCTATCTTTGCGTCGTTGAAATCTCTAAAAATATTATTATAAGACCGCATATTATGGTGCATAGATGAATGATAGATAAGGACAAGGGGTCCATAATTGGTCCCTTTTGCTCTTTGGTCCTTCTGATAAGGGACAGATACGTGGGTGTTTGTTACGTGATTCAGACAGTCCCAAGTCACGAACCAATTGTAGTTACAAGACATGATTATTCTTGACAAGATTGATACCATAAATTGAATTGTAGAGTTATTTATAATCTATGCTAAAGGCGTTAATATCCGTTCTATAAATCATTTGAATAATTCAATAAATATTATTGGAACAATATACGCAACAGTATTTTAATAAAAAAAAATGATAATTTTTAATGGTTAATATACCTACCTATACATTTTTTTATTTATAAATATTGACCAAATTTAACCCATTATTGATTAGGAGCATATAAGCAATGCAAACGCCAAAACTTTTATGCTAGGTGTACCATACCTCCGTCCACCAGCCGTATAAATAAAATTACTAATTCAAACACCCACAAATGTTGCTCTCTCTACAATAATAGCATAGACAAGCAGTTACACATAAAATAACAGTTGTAATCGTCTCTGCTCTATGCCTTCGAATGTAATGAAAATAAACATTATTCTGCACTTGCACTTTCGATCTGAAGGCGGACGTAGTTCAACGTCCCAACCTATGCCAATGTTAAGGAGCCTGCCAATAATGCTATTTAATTGCTTTGGCAGACTTCGGGAAAATCCTAGTCCGGGAAACATTAGAATATAATGCATTTATTTCAACACACAAAGTATCACACACACACAAACAACAACATTTTAGGGCAATTAAAAAAAAGGTAATTGTTTAAAGAACATGATTTAGTACGTAACTAATAAAGATTTGATGGTTTTAGGTTCATATCATTTTGTCTGTGTATAATTTCTTGAGTTTGGTTGTTTCTAGATTTTTGTCTATTGTGGCAATGGACACAACAATAATTTTATAGGTATTTAACTCGCCTGTTTTATTCCCATATTATCTTATCTTTTAAACCTTCCTTTAACGACAATTTTAAAACTAAAAGTACCTTAATCGATCCGTCCGTTCTTGAGTAAAAATAACAACGAAAAGTTGCATTGTTTTTATATACCTATATAAAGATAATATATTAAATGTCAATTTTTTATTACTTTGCTCTCTTTCCATCCAAAGGTTGCCTGGAAGAGATCGCTCTTTAGCGATAAGGCCGCCCATTGTACTTGTTTCTTTTGTTGTTTTTGTTATTTTTGTTTCTTTGTTTTGGTGTGCAATAAAGTGTTTTGTATTGTATTGTATTGTATTGTAAATGGTTAATAAATCTATGATTCAACAGCAAGTTTATTATGCAAATGAAAACTATGAAAGGTCAAGCAAATTCGTTACGGATCAATTATAAAAATTAATGCAAACAACTTATAATGGCCTACTGAGTTCAATTGTGAAATAAACCCAAACTTGGAAACTCGGACTCCATTTATGAAATCGGTGACGTAGGCCTTATGCAAACAGCCGTAAGTTTTTAATTGTTTTTATTCGAGAAAGTTTTCCAACGATTTACTTATAATAAACACTGATTAACACCAATTTTTGTTAAATCGGACTACAAAATGAAACGGAATACATTTATTTAGGAGCGTCTCAACTTAATCAGGGATCCCCAGTAGAACTCACTTAACAAATAAGAAAATAAATAAGTACCTAGTTCTAAGGTAATCAACTAGTGACTCGATAAATAAACAGTTATGATTTCAAACTAAGTTTTTAGTTTGATCTGGAAACAAGCATGAGTAAAATTTTCGCAGAATGATTTGCAAGCGATGCGGAAGACTGAAGAGTTTGGCTGTATGCCCAGCCCAGCAGATATATCGTGGCATTGGGCCAGCCAGGGTCAGGAGCGGCCGATGCTCTCTCACGATCACCTGCTCTATCAACAACTGCATGATTCTCCAATCTTAGCCATAAGCACTGTCGCAAAACAACCGGAAAAAATAGCAGGCCAACTTTAGGTACTCTACACAACCACCCACTCGACAGTTTAATAATTCATAAAATGCAAGAAATCCAAACTTTATCTACAGCTTAGTGTCTGACGATAAGATAAGGGACAAGTTATCTCGAGACCCTTAGGATGGGTCGAGACAATATTTAGAAAGCGTACAAAAAATCTTTATAATAAAAACCTTTTACAGCACAGCAGGTAGTAACGTATAGTTCTGTAGAATTGTTCTGTAAGTGGATAGAGGAACTTATTTCTTCGATCATAATGTTTTTATGGCGAGGAATATTGCACTGTTGGTCGACAGATTGCCAACATTATCGGACAAACATGTGTTTGGAAAATGTTTATTTAGGCAATCCTCGTAAAACGCGCTGACAGGATGTGCTTTGAACCCTCAAGGTTGGTGAGGTTATTTAAATAACTCGTTGTTTACGTGTGTAACTTAAATGTCTTATTTTGGCAGTGACCAGTAAAACTTGACTACAATATTACAAAACACAGTAGATTATTCAGATATGCGCTATGAACGAGCTATTACAGCTGAAGTTGTCGTGACAACTTAATTCTCGGAAATGTGACCCACTTCTCTCGCACGTCTCTCACTCATACATAAAGATTCATAACTATCAAGTGTTCCACGGAGTAATTACTGTTCCTGGTTTCAGTGTTATTTCGACTTTCGAGGGGTTACTAAATTAGTCGAAATCGCAGCAAATAGAGTGCATGTCATATGCGTTTATTTACACGATGCCCGTCGGGCTGGCTGCTTGGCCATGTTCCAGCTGAACTAAAATAGCAGCTCGATGTCATTGTACTAGAGGAAACAGCCCTATAGGGTACTGCAGGTTAGTAACAAGGACTAGTTCAAGGGGGTTCTTCGCTCGTGAAAGACTAATTGAGAAATTATTTTCTCTGCAACTCAACATGCTTACGAGCCTGAGTTAATGTTGTGTTGTGAGACCAAACTGGTTTATAGCGCAGTGTTGTTAAATATGTTTTGTTATTTCCTCTTATTTGGTGCATTTGTTATAAAAATTGTAAACTAAAACGCATAGTCACTATTACATAAATGTCAAAAGCATTTGATGATTAAGATGAGTGTATTGAGCTGCCATTCACGTTCGTCAGAACAAAGTGCACGCAGTAGATAATATTTTAGGTAGATATTGTATTTTACAGGAATAATGGTTGTTGTCCGAAGTATTAGCGTCACGTACGAATATCGATCTTTATAAAAGCTTTTGTCTTGATATAGCATATACACATACGAGTATACCTTTAATATATTCCTACCTGTAGATTGTAGATAGATATTATATATGAGCATCAGGCAACAAATGTTATTTTAAGAATTTATAACATTCCCAATACAAGTGCCAGCTTAAATGTTAACGCATAAAAGCAAATAGTAGAACTATAAAGCTGCAAAACCAGAAACATAAATTATAGGACTATCAGTGATTTAGGTCCACATTATGCGGTAATAGCAACGACGTTGTGGCACGGGGAATAGGTACCACGGCTTTATAGGCAAAAAATAAATGATACGCCAGGAACTTAGAATCCCACACTTTTGTGTATCTCGCATACAAATTGGAGTAGAAAAGATGAGCGCGGTGCAAAAAACCTGACGGTTCGGTTAAACCCTTTTATTTGGCCGTTAGCTTTTTACTTTTATTTTTAAAATCGCATTCACAAACCAATTTGGAAAGGAAACGTGAGTCTGGCCAAGGTCAGTAGAATTAGTATGCCTGTGGAGTGTTTGCTGTTGGACCGCTCGCTGCAAAAACATGCTAATGTACTAGCGGGCGTTTTTCTAAGCTTCATTCGAATTGCCTGTGCTCTGTTCCTACCTACTTTGTTGCGCCGTTGAAGCTTCGATAGGATTCTATTAGGATTAGGATTGTACCAGTAATGTTTGTGAAATGCTTTATGGTAACAAATAAATGCATTTTGATTTGATTTGATTCTCGAAGGTATGATTAAGGACCCATTTGACAACTGCCTTTAAATTCTTTAAAAGTTATGTGACGGCTACATCATTATATTCACTCATTCATATAATATCGCATTAATAAGATTATTATCTTATCAAAAATACTAGGTTAATTACTCGCAATGTTGACTTTGTTGACCGAAGCAACATTTAATTCAGATATGTATTAAAATAGCATTTATAGTAGGTAAGGAATTATTATAGGTACTAGATGCAGAAACTGAGAAGTTAAAAACTATACAAGCACAAAGGCATCATCAACTCCAGCAGAAAAATTAAGGCTATAATTTATCAAAGTCATTTTTGTTCACTTCGTAAATTATCCAAATTGCAATCGATCGATCAATGATAAAAAACAGGCTGCATTTTACGGGAATCGTGAGTCACTAGCAGCTATTATGACGATTTGAGAACATTCTTGATCATACTCAGGCACGTTCTTAAAACCAGTTTCGGTTTACGAGTATTTGAGATTTCGAGCACTTACATAAACAACAGAAAAAGTCAATATTTTTGCAAGTTCATGCCGATCCCAAATTTCCCTACAGATTTAAAGTTTATGGCGACCATCTACTCAGAGGTACAATATTCAGAGTTATGGTTTCATATCTTCTAATAAAAAGAAACGAAATAACCTTTTTAACAGGCAACGAGAGGAAATAGGATTGTGCCGCTAACGAGCTAAAGGTTGACGAGCGTGTGATGTTATTGTTATTGTGGTGAGTCGTGATGTGATGTACCGGCTCAGAGATATAACCTCAAAAGCCGGAGGGCTGTCCTCGGGAAGGGGAGCGCCGCTCGATGTTGTCGCGCACGCGCCCTGCGCCGCCCTCCGCCACAAGCCGCCGCACAAAGCGCGACAGCCGACATGTCCCGACCATCCATGACTCACTGAATCGCAGTGATCGTCCCGAACTCGACTATGTGATAAAACCTGTGACTGTAAATTGTAGTGACTTCGTTTGTGGTAAATTAGAACTAGTTATCATGTACAAGACGGTGCGACATGGCGAGAACAGCTTGCAGTACACTATCCTTCCGCAGACGGAAGAGGTGCTCAGTAACAGCGGGATGAAAGGCAGGGGCCGTGACTACAGCCCGTCGATCCACGTAAGGCGAGCGACTCGGAAACACGGCTGCAAAGACTATTGTCTCGCAATATTCACATTGTTACTCTTGATCGGAGCAACTGGTACTTTAGTGTACGTATTGGGACAAAAGCTGTTCGAGCCATGGTTCCAGACAGACCGACAGGATATTATGTCATCTGTTGTATTGAAGTACCGCGAGCTCAGTGTTGCAGAAACTACGCTGACTCCTAAACTCGAGACGACCTCGACGCCTTCCACCACCACTTATGCAACCACGACAGTGACGATCCCGACCGTCCCTACAACAATGGATCGTTCCACTACTCCGCCGTGGATACTGCCAGCCCTAAGGTCATGGAAGAGCTCTTCTACAATTCAAACAATTCCAACTGAGGGCGACGTATCATCTGAAAAACCTAGTAGAAAAGAGCTGACTGCGACAGATAATATGTCCATTAAACCTTGGGAGAAAGACACTATTATCCGACCTACCGCAACCCCGGAATCGATAACGCTGAGCAATGTAATCAAATACTACACTCGCGCGGCCTTATCTTCAGAGAAGCCTATTGCAGCGAGTACGAAATTGTTCGATGACGTGTTGATTACGACAAAGAGCCCTTCGGGTGACACGACTGAGAATACAAGGATGAGCGATCTGAAGGACGCGTTGCTATCCGTGGACGATGACGACGATTTCAAAGAATCTCTGGAAGTCGATGAAGTGTTTTCACTGCCGCCATTGAAACCGGAACCGGGCACATACAATGACGGAGACGAAGTCACGATGTCCAAGCCTGCGGTCACGTGGTACGGCTCCCGGTGGCCATTCGTCGACACCTCATCCTACTTCCAGTGGAGCGTGAGTATTACCAGTATTGCGGTGTTCTATGTAACAACTTACATAATTTACTGTATTTACCAAACTCAGCGCACAACTTAACGATTACTTCGGTAACAACTAGTTATCAGAATTGTGAAATCGGATATGGAAGAAGTTATTTATGAAACGTATTGCGATTCCAGTGTTTATGTAAGGTTATTACTAGTAGGTACTGATGCCTATTCCGCTGACATTACGGAATAGAGTGCGGTAATATTACAGTCTTATATGCAACTAGGTAACTGAAAGTGATAGTGGATTACGGAGTACTTACTACCTGTTTTCATGCCGGCGATTGTGCGAAATCGACTTTCATTCGGCATTGCGACTATGCCGACATCACGGAAAATTAGCCTAGATTCCGGTGTTAGATTGCCTATTGTACCTACCTTCTAACGTTTGTTTAGTATTGAATAGTTTAAAAAATATATAAATTTAGGTAAGACGAAAATTATTAGAAATTGGATAAAAACATTATGTCGTTGGTGCGGACATTATATTTTCTAACCTGCATTTTATTAATTAAACAATGAACTTAATAATTAATAATGGCAAAAAAAAATTCCTTAGGTTTAAAACTAATCAAGCCGTCATCACTCTATCGCAATTTCCTATTGCAAATTAGTTTATAGATAGTGGAATAAGTTAGTGAGAAACTATTTTATGGACGAGTTTTAGGCGTATCTTTTTTGTGTTTCTATTGAAATACCTAAATATTTTGATTTTGAATCGATTCAAAATCATAAAAATCTAAAAGATGCATTTCAGAATACCTACATTATATCTAACTCTACTTCGAAGCGTTAAAAAAAATGCTGAATTTAAGTTTTCATAACGAAATTTCCATTGCGGTAAAGTACAAATAAAGAAATAGTTGAGAAATAAATTTCTCTTGAGGCCTGGCCTATCCGACCTTTTCATCTTATTATAAACTTGCTAAGTAAGACAAGACATACTCACAAAATATTATCAACAAGAACTTAGGCACTCACATAATATGTGGTTCCAGGGTTACTCCCGCGGCGACAACCTGCTCCTACCAGCCCTGGTCGGGACCATCTCCTCCATAGCACTCATCTGCATGTTTGTGCTGGTGGCCAGGCGCGGACGACGGGCGCACGCATCCGCTGCTAATGGAGTAAGTTCTCTACAAGTTCTACAACCCTATCAAAGATCAGGATAGTATCTACTTAACATCATCACAAGATAGTTCTAAGACTCACGGGCACGGCCTTGGGGATTTTATACCTAACCGCTTACCGAGATTGGCGATCGCAGTAAGCTGGTCGGATCGTAGTCCAGAACAAGGCATTTGTGATACTCGTAGCAGGTATCTATGGTTAGGTATAGATTAAAAGTTTGATTTACCGGAACAGGCAGCAGGATATTTCTGTGTATATACTTCTGCGACCACCAACCCAGGAGGTAATCGTGGTGGGCCGGCCAAATCCCTCAACACAGTAGACAAAATAATTATCTATTAAAAATTTATTACAGGATTCTCTATCCTATTTTATTAATTTTTCCGACATATTTCAATGAAACTTACCCAATTATAATTCAATTGACCACGATTTCCGGAATAAAATGTAAATAAAAAAATAACACATCTAAGACCCGTGGCTCGAAGCTTATTTTACGGGTACTAGGTATATCTGATAAATTTACAATAATAAGTATGACCTTAGCTCTGTCATGCTAATCTTTGAGTTTAAGAGATCAGATTTAGTGTGCCATTTGTGGAAGGTATTCGCGTGTTCTCTTCAGATCTTTATCAATCACGCTCTAGGATTTGTATTCAAGGATATGCTTCGTGAATCTTTGCGAGTGACTTACTTTGTAATTGAATGTTTTTATTGAACTTATCCGCTCTTTGTTTAGAAATCAACTGCTCGGTTATTTGCATATTAATTGGAATAGTATTATGATAAAAATATTTTTTGAAAAATAAAATGAGTATGTTTAACTTAAAAGTTACTTAAGTTGGAGAGCAAAACTTCGTAGTTTAATTATCACTCAATTGAAAAATGTGGATTACTTGGAATAATCTCCTTAAAACTCTTCTGTAACTTAGCCATACAACACGAGACTCCAAACAATGTGACGTTCTCATGGTAGTCAAGATTTTCCGCAGCAAAATATACAAAAGTCTCTTAGCTCATATGTGTGACAGTGTCTTAAAATGATATTGATGAACTAAATAGAGCTTTTTTTCTTCAGCACACCACAGAGCTAGCAGTGGACGATAACACAAACCTGCTGACTGCCGAAAACGACGAAACGGAGGAGTAATGCTTGCAGCAATTGTACAATAAGTGCATATCGTAGAACACATAGCTTCATTTATTGACTCACCGGGTCGTAGGATAAGTATGAGTTTTGTATGGTTTTATTTAGCGAGTATTCTGTGTTTCGAAACTGATTGCAATAATTTACAGATCAGTTAAGATATCAAAGTTAATGCCACTTGTGCTCCAATTGCTGAAACTTGAAACATTTAAATTAGATACTGAATAAAGATCTGTCTACCTACATATTTCTTCTGACCATTGTATTTTGTATTTCAACTTCAGACGAGTAAGGCCTCAGTCTCGAAACCAGCGGGCAGCGGGGCGGCGGCGGCGGCGGCGCGGGAGAGAGGCGGGCAGCGCATACCTGTTCTCGAAACCAGCGGGCAGATCGCGCGGCACTGTAGCGGTGTAGTGTTGTGTTCGTGGTTGTGTTGTCGACATTCGCAAACGAAATGTCTCGGCGACAACATCTTTTTGATTCAAATGTATTCCTAACGCTCGATTTATTGTGGGGAAAAGAAGAAGTGGATCCCTACTATAGGGCAAGGAAACTAAATGGCGAGTTTTATCGAAATTATGAAGAACAGAGACAAAATCCCGATAAATTCTACGACTACACCAGAATGAGTGTAGAAACTTTTGACTATATTCTAGAAACTATCAAGGGTGATTTAGTGTCTGGAATTAATCCAAAAAGTTTTAGAGGTATATCTAAATAAAAAAAAATCTAATAAAACGCAGGCAAAGCCAAGGGCGAAGAGCAAGTTTAATATAATCAAAAGCAATAACTATTGAATGAATGAACCGATTTCCACGCGGTTGGCAGCATTCGACGTAGTTTTTCAACCTCATTAAAAATCTATAAGTTTAAAATGATCGATCGAGGAAATTCGTCCGACTTATGTACGAATAATAAGAAATTGTTTGTCCGGTACCCGTATTAATAATTATAATTTATTCATAAAGTACCCGTACGAATAAAAAATAATTTATTCATACAGTACCCGTACGAATAAAAAATAATTTATTCGTACAGTACCCGTACGAATAGATTCAGTCCAAAAAAAGTACAACACTATACTACAATGCAGACGCGCACCGCGGTACGGTCACCGCTCGACTGGAGTGCACCGCTCGTAGCCCGCCCCCGCGCCGCTCCCGCGCCGCTGTTTTCGAGATTCGGTCCATTTGACAATACGCATAAGATCCTGCCGCTCCCGCGCCGCCGCCGCCGCCGCCCCGCTGCCCGCTGGTTTCGGGACCGAGGCCTAAAGGTTCGGAGGTTGTGTGATCGGAGTTGTAAAAGTCGGCCGAACTTAACCATACGAAACTCTCATCTCAACCGATAGACATCCTCAACTTATTTAAGATTTAGCATTGCTTGGTCAGGCGGTGTGATTCAGGACCAATGGATATCATAGCTTTTGTAGCTTAAATCAAACGAGAAGTCATCGGATCATGAAAAACGAATATTGCGCACATTATTTAACTGTCCCGTTTTAATTAGTGTTAAGAATATTGACAGTAATGTAAAGGATTGTACTTACAATACTTACCTAACAAGATGTAACCAGTAATTAACATTACGCACATAGCATACCTAATGTCCTAGTTACCTAGATAGCTAGCATTCAACCGTCAAAGATTTAGCATCGTTTTAATCACAACACGTCGAACGAACACTGAAAGCAATCATATTTTCAATTTCAGTGCCTATTGTTTGTATATAAATGGCCGTTCGGTCGGTAGGCTAAGGGGCAGTATGCATTTAGGGCCGGTATGTTCGGTTCGGCAGTATTTTATGAACAAGACCCGAAACAATTACACAAGCTGTATTTTATTCGGATTGCCGGCACTCTGGGTAAACAACCAATTTAGTGCTACTGAACAGAACGGGGTTCGCGGATTTTCTTACGTTCGATTTTGCCGATTAATGCCCAGTGTGAAGCGCCCCTAAGTCCAAGCTTGGAGGTGAATTCAGAGATACGATATAAATTTAGGTATATATTTTGTAACACACTAGAATTAGGTATTCAAATGCCAAAGTCGCTAAGATATTTTTGTTACAAAATTAATCTATATGGTATATTTGATGATTGTGACACCATTGTAATGTACATTTTTAGATAATCCCCACGAGCTTGCTAGTGACTGTATTTTTGGATGCGTAGATCAATGTATGCGTTTTTTTCTGCTTTATCGCGAATAAATCGACCACATAATGCCGAAATCCCCCTTTTGTAAAGAATCTACCATTACCAAATTAATAATAGAATTCAATTATTTAAAGATGATTTTCCTTCGTATGTTTGTCGTTTTTATGCATGTCGCCATGATTCATTTCATTCTTTTAACTATTAATGACCTAAAAGTAAAAATGTGGCTATGGTAGATTCAATGTCCAAAAAAAATTACTTAGTTACTTCAGTTGGCAAAATACTAGACACAAATATAAAATTAATTAAATATTGTTCAAAGTAAATATATCATATCTCTGAAAATGATAATTAGCCTCGACAGTATTATTAAAAACCTGTGGTATTATTATGTGTAAGCGTGCATATTTTTGTGTAGTCGGTAAATGTAAGATAAAATATCATATAGTAACTTTAATATGTTCTTAGCTACCTGTGTAACTCGAATGCTTTCAATTACCTTTTTGATATTTGAAATATTGTATCTATTTTAAAACATACCTAGTTATAAGACTGATGGTAGGGTTGAGTTGATAGGATTAGTCATATTTTATTAAGTTTTGTAACGGTACTATTGCTTTCATAAATAATATCTATTGACAATCTTATCTGAAAACCAAAACAAGAAAAATGTCTATTTTAATATGAGCTTTTTTAGACCCTAAAAACATTTTCAGATCAAGTGCATATTACATTTTACTTTGCATTTGTTAGATTTAAGTAAAATTCAGTAACACTAAATTAAAGCTCTCGAGAAAAAGACAATTTTCTTCATCAAATTTAATTTCAAGATCGACTATTGTCACATTCCCAAGTTTATTTTACCGCAATCTTAAAAGCTTATTCTAGTCAATAACGATGTCAAAGATTATTAATATTTATATTTGTGTGTATAAATAAGCATATTTCGATATTTGGTGTTAGCAAATACTGTATTTGGAACGTGGGGTCATTGCGAATAGCTAGATTTTAAATGTGATACATCATAGTATCTATGTATGCATTCCCCGTAGGAATTGAGGTGTTCTGAAGGTCTGGGTTTTAATAAAAAAAACATAATTCTAAAGACAAATTAATCATAACATAACATTATGTTTGATCTGTAATAGCAACCAACATCTTATAACGTCTGTTTTATCAAAACCCTGAGAATTCGTGCCTGTAAGTATAAATGTTTAAACCTTTTTACATATACATATGTATTAGTAATAGCGAGATAATTTCCGCAATACACCGCACATTATCAACAAAGATGTTTGGCCTGAGTTAGATTAGTCAGGAAGCAGTGTGATTGAGCTAGAACACATTTCATGTACATAAGTATTGAAATAAACTATGTTTTCCCATCCAGTCTGCCTATATTTTTACCAACCTACGTTATATTTCAGCATTTATATTTATCTTCACTCCTATTTATGTTCCCACTGCTGTGACACAGGGACTTCACCCTTGAAGAGACAGATTAGGCCTTAATTCAATACGCTGGACAAGTGCGAGTTAGTGAGATGTCAAAGTTCTTTAAACATTTTTCAATGTTCTCAGAATATACCAGTTTCCTCACGATGTTTGCCTTCACCGTTAGAGCATGTGTATTCAATATTTAATATTATCATAGTAATATCACATCATTATAATAGCCATTCTAGTACAGAGCAACTTGTGTTACTTGTGTGTAAGTGTCTTTGAATCCTATGAAGTATTTTTATTCGAAATAAGTTAGTTTGGGGAAATGACGCTTGAATAAAAGTCATTTATATAAAAGCATTTACAATTGACATTATATTCTTTAAAATAAATGGGACACCCTACTATCATATAACAAAAATGTACAATTAAATATGATAATTTGCAACTTAAATGCAAGTGACACTTATTTGCAAATTCTAAAACTAAACCAAATAATTACATAAATCTTTAATAGTCATAAGTCTACAATACTAATAGAGTAAGAACAAGCCAAGATAAGCTAACTACTTAGATGTTTTAATGGAGAGGGGGTATATTGTAAAAATGTATCAAAATTACAAACATTATTGCTTATTTCTTCACAGATTCTCACTTTTCGTTTCAATTCAACCCAACATTTTCTTGTACATTTATACAGTCTGTAAATCAATATGCATTACATTACTTATTAGTTAATATAATGGTGTTATGTGAGTAATTAATATAAACCTTTACATGTTTCTCATTAATCTCAATATTCTTCCATTAACATATAAAATCATAATCGTCGTCGTAATGTCGTGACGACATTATCAAGTAATCAAAGATTAAATGATTTTAGGGGAGAAAATATGATTAAAAGGATTTAAAATATTGATATATTTTAAATGACTATAAACTTCATTAAAGTTTACTTTAATGACGAAATATATTTTGAAAAAGTAAATAACACATTACGGAAGAGGATTTCAAAATCTTTCGTCATGATTATGTAACAATTTTAAATCGAATTGAATTAAATTATAATTCACAATCCCCTCTTATTTTTCATAGATTCCATACTACTCTGTTGGTATCAATGCTTATCAGCTTATATCATCTCATTATTAGATAATACTCATATCCAATCATCTTAAATAAAAAATAATTAAGATAATAAAATATATACAAAGTTATTTGTTACAATGATCTGTTATTTACAAAACATTTGGTTTTATAAGGGATACTTGGGAATTACTGTAACTAAAACTTATTCTAGCAACATCAAACTTTTTGAAATCCTGCTAAACCAAAAACGAATAATTTCACTTAAAAATTCTTGTGAGTTACACATTTCATTTTATAACAGGAGTTAACACTGTCAGTGCCCATGATTCTCGTATCTGCAAGGCCGTGCTTGTTGGCATTAAATGTGTTAAACCGCGAGCGTGAGCAGCAAGGACACTGAACACTCATTCAGAGAAAGACTACTCTTGCTGTAGTCGAAACGTTGAGAGTTTAATTCCTCTGTAAATACGTGAGTAATTCCTGTTATAAAACAAACTTAATTTATCGCGTCGTATTGTTATACGGGGATCTTAAAAATGCTTTTTAAAAAATGGAAAAACTTTTATTTTATTTAATTAAAAGTAAAGCACAAAGATTTAGTAGATTTTTCGCGAACAAATATTTTTTATAATGTATGTGCGTGCCGGTTGGGATCTATGACCGAACTGAGCTGAGAAAGTGGGAGTATCGTATAGGACAGATATACATATGATATTACATAGAATGATAGAATACTTAGATATGCAATTATAATATAAAGTAAGAAATACATAGGCATATTTGAGGACATATCTTGGGATATAACATCTCCCGGGTTAAGAGGAAAGTTACTTTGAAAAGTAAGTTTACGGAAAAGATAATTTTATAATATTTATTTTATGTATTTATTTAATATAAATATATATTTTTATATATAATTTATTTATGTATTATAAAATAAGTTTACTGGTAAATAGAAGGGAGAAGAAAGGATAACAAACCGAACACACACACGTTTACAATAAGTTTTAAAAAAAAATAACATTATATAATTACATAATTGCCTTAAGCTAGAGATAAACTAAGTACATAAGTATTTCAAAATTACATTAAAATATTTCATTCAAATAATTTTCAAAGTTACGAAAGTTTTAATTATTTAGTATTTTATTTTAAAGTGTTACAATAATAATAGACGATTACAATTAAACTTTATAAACTTATTCATAGACATAAACTTTATATTTGATTTTATAAATTTAATGAATAGTGTAGGTATATATACCTATTTTACTTATACTTAAAATTTTAATCAATTCTTAATCTAGGTAGCGGTATATCTTCTATTATATTCTCCGTTACATTTTCAAGAGTTATCTCTCGTTTCTGTTTGTTACGAGATATAAAATAAAGACATTTAAATTTCTTACAAAAATAGAACATAATAAAAATAACAAAAGAAATTACTAAAATTATAGTTAGAATAGGGAAACTGATATGATTCAAAAATAGGTTATCATTTTTGTTAATAAACTCATCAACATTTTTCAATTGTAAGTTAGCTTCATTTTTAAGGATTTTTAAATCATCTAAATTTATATTTTTTATAATTTTGTTTGGCATGTTGATGATTTTATCTTTAAAATCATTAAATTGACAACAACTATCATTTATAAGGTTAAAGTCCGAGTTAATAGAGGGTATGTTTAATTTAGGTTTATACATAGTTAATAATTTTATACTGTTACAAGTGGCTATACATTTTTGTTCGAGAGTTAAAATTCCGGTACCAACTATAGTCATATCAGTAGTGCCATTCTTACATTCTATTGATAACTTAGTCGGGTCTGATTGTACAAACAGCCATCTATTTTGGCCGAGGTCATGCCAAATATCAATTGAGTCACCATAAATTGATTTTACAACGCATTGGGGAGGAAGTGTTTTTATGACTTTTGTAATGAATTCAATTTCGCAAATAGGATTGTTGTTTACAGGAATTATATTAGTGGCGTCACATAGGAAAGTTTTGGAAATCGTTTTACAATAATGGATGTCATCTAATGTACAGTATGTGGATTTATCTTTGCTTATAGCAACATAATTTTTTGTTGGTAAAATCATAGAATAAAATTTACTTGTTTTGTTTTTATGTGACACCGGGACTGGTATTACTTTGTAAAGATCATAATCAGTAAAATAGACCAAAGGGATTCTTAGAACATAAACAATATTATTCGGGATGTGATAAGCGGATATTTCGGAAATCTTTAGTAACAAATTAATATTATCATTTAATTCGATATTTACAGGGTATTCTTTGTATTTGGGTAAAAATTTGAGATTACGATTTAATTCTTCATACAATTTTCTTGGGGACAAGATAGAGGGATGAAGCGTATTGGAATTAGCAAATAAAATAGAGTTTACAATGTCTTCAATTTTGAAACTAAGGGTAAGTAAGTTAGAATGTAACGTGTTTAACACTTCATTGATCCTTAATTTAATCTTGACCTCATTTGTAACTAAACTTATATTACTCATACTAATACTTAATTTAATTATAGCATCATTCAAACGTATTTCGTTTTCAGAAATTGTTTTCAGAGTGTTATTCATATTTTCAATGGAAGATTTAGAAAGGTAGATATTTTGTTTTAGAAGATAGGCAAGTTTCTTATTGTCAGAATTAAGCGTTTGAATGGCGCTATGGTACATATTTGAATCGTTTTCGTCCATAGTACCAATCACAGTTTTTAACATTGAACCAATACCAGCGAACCAAGATCTTCTAGATTTTGAAGATATTAAGTGGGATATTGAATCATAGTCCCTAATTATGTCGTCAAACAAGGTATATAGAGGTGGGATCATGTTAAGGCATTCATAGTTTTGATTATTATTTTGTTCACATAGAATTTTTACGTCTTTAAGTCCTCCTTCAATATTTTGTAAATGTGGTAGTATATACTTTAAATCAGTAGGGATTAGTATAAAAATATAATCGTTTATTATTTTCAGGTTGCCGACGGCGTTGAAGAAAATACCTGCACTTTCATCCAGAGACTGAACGTGTTGCTGGCCCAAGGACGTCGTGAAAATTAGTGATGGAAATATTCTGAAATTTTCAAATTGTTTCAGTGCTTTGATAGAAAATTGGCTAGATCTTAAGACCTAGGAGATTCTATCTCAGCTAGTTTCACTTCGTCATAATGGTGTTTGATCAACCGTCGATTTATGAAAACAGAGAGAGTATTATTACCATGAATCTTAGCAACTTTATAGGGACCTTTCCACAATGGGGATAAAGCTTTTCGAAGTCTTAGGTGGTTTTTAATGTAAACGAAATCACCTACTTTGTATTGTATAGGTCGGGTATGTTTGTCATAATAAGATTTAGATTTTTCTTTAGATGATTGAATATTTTGGATTGCTTTTTCACGAGAAATTTTGAGACGATGATGTAACATCTTAATATAATCTGGATAGGTCACATCAGATCGTAATTCAAAGACTGAGTCAGGAATATGAGGTTTGTGACCGAAAACTAATTCATATGGTGTAAATTGGGTTGTAGTATGAACGGTACTATTGTAGGTAAGCATGGCTGTATAAACAAATTTATGCCAATTGTTTTGATTGTCGTTGACATATGATTTTAAGTATTCCTTTAAAGTCGAGTGGCTTCTTTCTAGGGCGCCTTGAGTTTGAGGGTGGTAAGGAGTTGACCAAATTTGTTTTATTTTTAGGAATTCGCATGTTCTTTTAAATAATTCAGCAGTAAAATTAGGACCTTGGTCGGTAAGTATAGTTTTGGGGATTCCGAATAAAGATATAAAATGGACTAGACATTCACATGAATCTTCTGCGGTAGCTTTGGCAACGGGGTAAGCAATAGAGAACTTTGTTAGATCATCTTGAAGTGTAACTATGAATCTTAGATTCTGTAATCCTGCTTCAGGTAAGGGACCCACGATATCAAGGCCGATTCTTTCGAAGGGTCGAGTAGATGTAGTAGTTATCTGCATAGGAGCTTTATTCGTTTTACGCAATGGTTTATTGGTTTGGCACAATTTACATGCTTTCACGTAGTTTTCTATGTCAGAACGCATATTTTTCCAATAGTATCTTTCCTTAATTCTATCGTACATTCTATTGGATCCGAGATGACCAGCGATAGGGATATCATGATTTTCTTTTAATATTTTATCAATTTCAGAGGGAACAGGGTAAATTATATTGTTTTTATAAATATTAACAAATATATTAGTATTATTGAATAGATACAATAGCATACTATAGATTTTAGCAAAATAAATCTGTTGAAAGGGGTTTTTGAAATCGGAGATGGAAATATCATTAATAATTCCGGTAAGTACAATATCGTCTCTTACGGATTTTAAAGTTTTAAATATATCAGGATAAGTGCAATTATCAAAATAGTAAACTTTAGTAAAAAGTAAATAATATGTTTTTTGTTTCAGGTGAATCTTTTGAAAGGAATGAAGTTGGCGTTCTTCGCTAAGGATATTCGTCGCGTTATCTCCTAACTCGGAGAGGATGTCTTGTAAATAAGGATTGGAATCATCGAAATCTATGGACACTGGTAACAAAATTGTGTTGGAATTACTTTTTAATAGACTTGAATTGAATTCTTTGATCTGAACATTAAATGTTTCATTTTTATTTAACATTGATTTGTGATATTCGGAATATTCTCTGTTTATATTCATGGATGTGTCTATAATTGCTTCTTCAACGGGTTCACGCGAAGGTGAAGCAGGGTTTGAAATAGAAGATGTTGGAGTGGAAGGGTTTGGTGCGATTATAATCTTAGGACTCAGAGGGGCTGGAAAAGGATTTGGCATAAATGGACGATTACGAGGATTCGGAGGATTCAGAGGATTTGGAGGATTCAGAGGATTCAGAGGATTCAGAGGATTCAGAGGATTTGGAGGATTCAGAGGATTCAGAGGATTCAGAGGATTTGGAGGATTCAGAGGATTCAGAGGATTCAGAGGATTCAGAGGATTCGGAGGATTCAGAGGATTCAGAGGATTCAGAGGATTCAGAGGATTCAGAGGATTTGGAGGATTCAGAGGATTCAGAGGATTCAGAGGATTCAGAGGAGTTGGAGGATTCAGTGGAATGAAGTCCAAATCAGATTCTTGAGGATTATCAAATCCGTAGTCTTCCGGGCCTAAAAGCTCGTCTAAATCGCGCTGAGAAATTTCAGTTGGCATTTCGTCGGATTCTTTAACTATAGGGTTAATTGGGAATCGCGAGAGCGCATCAGCATTGCTGTTTAATTTTCCTTTTTTATGGACAAAGTCGTAATCAAATTCTTCTAGTTTCAATCTCCATCTCACAAGTTTTGAACCAGGGTCTTTACAGTTAAATAACCACTTAAGTGGTTGATGGTCTGACACAATCGTGAAATGTCGGCCGTATATATATGGTCTAAATGTTTTAGTGCCGAAAATAATGGCTAAACACTCCTTTTCCGTCACGCTATAATTGTTTTCAGCTTTGTTGAGAGTTCGCGATGCAAAAGCAATAGGTTTGTCTTGGCCTATTGGACCCTGTGATAGGATAGCTGCAATGGCAAAGTTCGAAGCATCGCATGTTAGATTGAAAGGTTTTGAAAAATCTGGATATGCTAATACTGGCGCGGAGATTAATGAGTTTTTTAGAGTTTCGAAGGCCAACTGTTGTTCATGGTGCCAATTAAAAGGAACATCTTTCTTGAGTAAGTTAGTCAAAGGTTTCGCTACGCGGGATAATTCAGGAATAAAGCGGCGATAATAAGATACTAATCCTAAAAAGGATTTTATGTCTTTAGGGGATTTAGGAGTTGGGTAATTTGCCACGGCGCTTGTCTTTTCTGGATTTGGCTTAACACCTTCTTTAGTAATGATGTGGCCTAGGTATGAAACTTCCTTTCTTAAGAATTCACACTTGTCAGGTTGGAGTTTAAGGTTAAAATGCCGGAGTCTATCAAAGACATTAGATAAATTTTTAATATGGGCATCGAGATCATAGGAGTAAATGACGATGTCATCGAGATAGACAAAACATTGGATACCTTGGAGGCCTGAAAGAGCCGTGTTCATAAGCCTCTGGAAGGTGGAAGGCGCGTTCTTAAGGCCGAAAGGCATGCGTGTAAATTCGTAATGACCTTGTGGGACTGAAAAAGCAGTTTTAGGGCCGTCATTAGCTTTCATTTTGATTTGGTGAAAACCCGAAGTTAGGTCAAGAGTACTGAAATATTTACATTTTCCTAGTTGATCTAAAATTTCTGTGATATTTGGGATTGGATAGGAGTCTCCTATAGTAATATCATTGAGTTTACGGTAGTCGATAACGACTCTCCATTTACGTTGGCCAGAAGCGTCTAATTTCTTGGGTACTATCCAAATAGGGGATGACCATGGGGAAATGGAAGGTTTAATTATACCTTCTGATAACATTTTGTTAATTTGAGACTGTACTTCCTCTTTGTGAACTTCAGGAAATCTATATGATTTAGTATTGATAGGAATATCTGAAGATGTGATGATTTCGTGTTCAAGGACGTCAGTGGTTGTTAAATGATCTCCAGGAAGATAGAAAATGTCAGAAAAAGTAGTACAGAGCTCGAGGAGAGCGTTAGATTCTTCACAATTCAAATGGTTCATTCTCAGGGAATCTATGACTTGAGTAGTGCGATCAATAGCATTTTCTAGATTATTATTGAATTTAATAGCGCAGTGATTTACAGGTTCAAGTTTAATATTTAGATTTGAATTGAAGTTGATAGGCTTTTCAGAAGTATTGACCACGGTCAAATTGATCCGTTTGTTTTTCTTTACTTTTACTATACAATTGGATATCAATAAGTCATTTGACAAATGTTGGTCTAGGACGACACCTTCACCTATATCTGGATTAGCTACTGAGCATTCGACAACAGCTTCAGTGCGAGGTGGAATAGAATAAACAGGTTTTGTGAATTTAAGATATAATTTATCTTTTTCTACCGAAAGTATGCCTTTGGCGTAGTCGATTTGGCAGTGATGCATGGCAAAGAAATCATTACCTATTATACCATCATAGGGGAATTGTAGATTTGGCATTACGTGAAAATAATGTTTAAGGACGTCGAACTTGATGTTTACGATGCCAAGAGATTTTATGGGGTTATTACCCGACCCAAGGCCACTGAAATTTATAAATAATTTTGTAATTTCAGGCATTTTCTCAATGGCGTTGATTTTCAAGAGGCTAACAGATGCACCACTATCAACAAGGAGTTTCAGCGGCCTAGAAGAGACTGAAGATATAACTTCAATGAATGGTAAGTGTTTTTTCAATGGATTTGTAGTTATATTATATGTTTTAATTATTTCTTTTTCTGTTTCAGGCGCTGATGTGCACGTATTATGAAACGAAGCAGAAGTTGTGTCGATTTTGGTTGAAACTCGTCCCGTACGACACGGCGACGAGACGCTTATTCGTTTAAAGGCTCGGCGGGGTCGCTAGAGACGTCGTTGTATTCGGATTCCTCGACAGCGTGTATGGGCTGGTTGCGGCCAGCAGAGTTATTGAATCTATTTGCATACTGTCGTTTACGGCATGATTCTATTGTGTGTCCATAGAACTTACAATACCGGCATACCAGTGGAGCAGATTGACTATCATAGTTAGCTCTAGACTGGTTCACTTCCGGTTTAGGCTGCGAAGATCCTTGAGTGTTATGAATTTGATGATTGTGGGGCCCCGCGTTAGAATGACCTTGATTTTGGGGAAAACGTCCCTGATTTTGAGGAAATCGTCCTTGCTGATGGGAGAATCGTCCCTGATTTTGGGGAAAACGTCCCTGATTTTGGGGAAAACGTCCCTGGTTTTGGGGATAATGATTTTGATTTTGGGGAAAACGTCCCTGATTATTATTGTTATAATTATTATTACGCGCTTGATGGTTAGGGGTAAAATTGGTTTTACGCATAGTTGCGTGGTGAATTTTTTCTTCTGACACTGCGTAATTTATCGCCTCGTTCAATGTTTCAGGGTCGCGACACCTAACAACTTGCGACAAACGAGGATTAAGCCCTGTGATAAATGTATGTGTTGCGAGGTCTTGCATCGCAGCGAGTCGGCCGGCCAGTTCTCCCTTCTTTTTGGTAGGGATTGATATATTTATCTCCTTGAGAAGTTTTGAAAGGCATGACTCTATGCGTAGAGAGAACTGGGTGACCGTCTCGTTATTAGATTGCCGGCAGTCTTGAAGGTCTGAGAGGAGTGCAGCGTAGTGTTTTTTCTCACCAAATTGCGATTTTAGGTAATCTTCCAATTGTTTGAAAGACTCAAATTCCCTCACTACACATGCACTCTCTGCGGGACCTTCAAGCTGGCTTAGCACATATTTCAAAAGGACCCCTTGTTGCGCGGGAGACGCTAGACTAACTGCATTTTGGCAGTTCGTAATAAATGCATTCAGCTTCTCTCTGCTTCCATCGAATCGGTTGATAAATTTAAGCAAGATGTTTAAGTCAACTGATGTAGTCATGGCTTGTGATAATTCGGCCTTTCCGATATTCTCACTCGTCATAATAATCTACAATTAATATTTGAGCCAGGAACGAGCACAGTCTTATGTGGGCGTATAGTCTTAACAAATTCCCAATGCAAATTCTTAGAAGATAGCGATAACGGGGACCTACCGGGTATTGGTAATGTTAACAGAATGTGAATGGTCAAGCAACATATATACGACAATTTTTTTTTTGAATGATGAAATAAAGTTTATGTTAAAAATAAAGATAAAAAATATAAATTTGTAGAATGTTTTTTGTAATTAATTGTTACTTCACGGTATTAATTTTGCACTTCACTAACACTTTGTAAAAAAAAATTAATTGACTTACAGGAACTGGAGAAACATTTTCACACACAATAGACTTTCCAGGATTCTGCGACGTGGAGGCTCGCAGGTGAGCGGAGCGGGATACAGCGAGATACAGCGAGATACAGCGGGATACAGCGGGATACAGCGAGATACTCTTGGAATTTCAGGGCGTCAAAGACGCTGCGGCTCGCAGGTGACCAGGGCACGGCTCGCAGGTGACCAGACACGGCGTAGTAAGTAGGCGTATGAAGGACTTGGTATGATTGCGGCGGTGAGGATTCAGCGAACTTCACTTTAGAAGGCGATCCCGGGATTGCTTTTTATACAATCCCACCTTTCCACTGCCACCAATGTTATACGGGGATCTTAAAAATGCTTTTTAAAAAATGGAAAAACTTTTATTTTATTTAATTAAAAGTAAAGCACAAAGATTTAGTAGATTTTTCGCGAACAAATATTTTTTATAATGTATGTGCGTGCCGGTTGGGATCTATGACCGAACTGAGCTGAGAAAGTGGGAGTATCGTATAGGACAGATATACATATGATATTACATAGAATGATAGAATACTTAGATATGCAATTATAATATAAAGTAAGAAATACATAGGCATATTTGAGGACATATCTTGGGATATAACAATCAATAAATCCATCTCGCGTACTACAGAATTCAGGCGAAAAGCAAACAGACAACGTCTATAAAGGTCTCTAGAAACAACTACTTCTGTAGAACGCGCTTCTATCAACATCAACAATATAATCAGAGATCTGGCACCAATTTTAATAGATATTTGAGGCAAGCTAAAAAAATATTTTATTTTTATTGAAATAAAATAATTTAAATTATATTTTACGCAAGCTGACCATGGAGTTTTTTCTTAAACGTATATGTATATAATATAATTTGACTAAGCAAGATTGTATACTTATGAAGCGTTGTATAAATTAAAAGGGATTTAAAATATAAGTGGTTTTAGACAATATCCCAATTTAATAAATTGTTCAATATTAGGTCATGCATTTAAGATTGAATAAAAAAAAATATTGCTGGGCAATTCAGACTCATAATCGAATATCGCCATATTCTACCTATGATCAGAAATAAAATAAAATAGAAAACTTGTCTGGCCCCTTTCTTATTATACAGGGTGTAATCGTTAAGTGTGCACAGGCGATTATTCCGTAACTATTGCAGATATCAAAAAACTTTAAACTGATATCGAAAGTACTTTACCTAATGAGTAAAATGACATTAATAACTTTTTAAAAATAAAACGAGAAATATCCAAAAAAAATACATTAATCACTCCCATACATTTAGTATGAGATAGTAGAAAGGTTTTAGTTTCCTTATTTTAAGTGGAACAGTACCTACTCATTTCACCTTTGTCATTTTATAATTATGTACGATATGAAGGTATTAATGAATTTCAAGTAGATGCACGTGTAGATTAATTATCTTACCACTTCAAATTTATAATAAACCTTGTTTCAATATTGTATTGATTTGAACTAGCTGAAAAGCAACATACTAAATAAAAACAAAAAGAAAGATACTCTTTGGTGTTCGTTCTAAATTCAAATTCTTTATCGCGGGTTCTCGTTCCCGCCAATTTATTGTATTTTTCAATTTGCGTTAATAATCGTGATTGTTGCATTTATTGATTGAAAAATGGCATATTCCAATACAGAAAAGAGGGACATGTTAAAAATGTACTACAAACATGATTGTAACAATAGGGCGGCCATTATCGCCTACAGAAGAGAGTACCCAGATAGAGAAGTTCCTTCTGGTACGTATTTACGTAAGTTGGATAACAATTTGATAAATTATGGATCTTTTAACAGAAAAAAAGGTTCGAGAACAAGAGCTCCGGAATTTGATAATGACTTAGATAACAATATTATTAACTACGTAGTAGATAATCCACAAGAATCAACGCGTTCAGTGGCCCGATCATTTCCAGTGTCCCACAATTATGTACACAAGTTATTAAAAAAACACAACTTCAAAGCACTTAAGATAAAACCTACTCAAACGCTGCACAATGATGATCCTGCTCGTCGGCTGGTCTATTGCAATTGGCTAGTCAATAATTATGTCAATGTAAGGTCAATTTTATGGACCGATGAAAGTAATGTTTCAAACTGCGGCATTTACAATAGAAAAAACTCGCATTATTGGTCAATTGACAATCCTCGCTTAACTACTGAAGTTAGAGCTCAGGTGCGATTCTCAATTAATGTGTGGTGTGGTATTCTTGGAGATCGGATCATTGGGCCATATTTTTACAGTGGAACCTTAAATGGACAGAGATATTTCTCCTTTGTACAAAACGATATGCCAAGTCTCTTAGAACCAATTCCAGACGATGAAAGAAGGTCGATAATTTTTCAACAAGATGGAGCACCTGCACATAATACAAATGTTGTAATGAATTTCTTACGAAACAATTATAATGGCTTAATAGCCAATAATAGTGCAACCCCTTGGCCTGCCAGATCCCCGGATCTCACGCCTTGTGATTTCTTCCTATGGGGGTTTGTCAAAGACCACGTGTACGCTGAGAGAGTACACAGCCTAGAAGAGTTACAGAATCGTGTACGTCGTGCAATTGCTTTAATTACTCCGCAAATGTTAAGGAAAGTTCATTTAGAAACTGTAAATAGAGCTCGTCATTGTATTGCACAAGGAGGACGTCACTTCGAACATATGCTTTGAACACAAAATTTTGTACTTACTAAGAAATAAAATGTATGGGAGTGATTAATGTAATTTTTTTGGATATTTCTCGTTTTATTTTTAAAAAGTTATTAATGTCATTTTACTCATTAGGTAAAGTACTTTCGATATCAGTTTAAAGTTTTTTGATATCTGCAATAGTTACGGAATAATCGCCTGTGCACACTTAACGATTACACCCTGTATAATACCCCAGCATGAAACTGATGACCTGGCTCATGAGCAACAGGACATGATTCTTAAGATCTAGCAGGTGGAGAGACCACCAACATAGGTCATATAATTATATTTTAGGTAGCCAGATGATCTTAAAAATATAACGTTTCACCAAAATTGGCGCCAGCTCTCGCACTAATACGTCCATTATCTTCAATCCTAGACATGTATAATTTAGAAAAATGTATACCTTAAAATAGTCTATATCAACATCACTGAGGGGGAGGCTGGTTGGGCCGCAGTATTCTCGCTAGCACGTGTCGGCCGGACACTAACTTCAACTGCTGCCCGTCCATCACCACGCTTCTCACTCCGCTAGGTGTCGCTGTGCTACCAACGGTCCCCTGGAAATAAAGATAAGATGATACTTTATAACACACCATTATTCAACATATCGACACTCCCTACGTATAGTTGTGTATCTGCAAAACAAATTTGACAGCAAATGTGTTGAGATTTGAAAATATTAGGAACATTATGAAGTTGGACAGTTAAACGACCAAAAACGTACTTAGAGTAGACTTTTTTTTGTAAGTTATAATGATAGACTGGCATGTGTAGATGCCAAAAAAATCAAACATATAATTGTGTATCTGGCAGTTACACGAAGATACGTAAAGAGTATCGATATATACAAAATAAAACTTAAAACGTATGCGTAATGGGCGGTCATATTGCTTAAAGCTTCTTCTAGAAACCCCTAAGATGTAGAGAACTCTGCAGAAGTTAGAAGATAGACTGGAAAAATTCTGTTAGTGTAAAAAATTTACATGCGTACATTTACCCAACTTGCAGTTCATTATACGAGATAACTATTAAAATATCAATCAATGTTATTTTTATACCAAAACCAATCTCAAACCATGCAATAAAACAAATCAAATGGTAAATTCCCATGATTTCAAACGTGCTGTTGTCTGAATAATCACCTGCTGCAATTTAATCCCCTGCGCGAGTTTTACTTGGTGTATCTGATTCACCTATAGACGTTGATAAAAACAAATATGAATCACATGACAAAACAAACAAATAAATGACAAAATTAATAATTTATAAAAATAATTTAATAAAAAAATATAAATAAGTAATAATAATTTACCTGTTGTAATTTGAGCACTGGGGTGGCCGTTGTAGGGGTAGTGACAGTTTGAGCCGCTGAAAAATATATTAATTCTATGAAAAATGCATGAAAAATCTTAAGTTTTATGTAGATATTCATCTATTGTTGTTATTCATCTATTGGTATGTTTATGAACTAAATAATTCAATTTACTGATATGTTAACAGCTACTATTTTGGTTGGTGGGTTGGTGAATGACACATGTCCATCAAACATTCAAAGTTCTCAGAATGTGCCGGCTACCTCACGATGTTTTGCCTTCATCATTAGATCACGTGATTTCAAAGCGCAGAAATAAATAGTGGTGACAAAATCCATAGGTGCAAGGCTGGTTTTGAACCCACGACCTTCAGAAGTATTCAAGTGTAATACTTACACATATTGCTTATAACTATGGTCTGCGAGCTGCTGGCGCCGCCGGCCGATGTGACCCGGACCGCGGTACCATCGCTCTGAAAACAGGAATACAATACATTTTGTACAAATTATATTGCTGTGTAGTGTCAGTGTCAGAGTTACATCAGCATATTGTTTGTATTGTTGATAATAGAATAATAGTAAGTCTAACGTAAAGAATAAACAGAAGTGGTCCCAACAAAGATCCTTGAGGTACACCGCTTGGTATAGGAACCCAAGTAGACACATAGTTGTTTAAAACTTCCGCTTGAGATCTATTCTCGATGTACGAAGAGAACCACCTTAGTAGTTCTCCTCGAATTCCTGATTGAGAGAGCTTCTCCAATAAAGTATTATGTTCTATTCTATTGAAGGCTTTACTATAGTCTGTGTAAACAACATCCACTTGCTGATCATTGTTCATACCTTATTATATTCGTTAAGAAGAACTAGGTTTGTGACCGTTGACCTACCGCGAAGAAATTCATGTTGCAAATGACTAAAGGAATTGCATAAGGCTGAATAGATTTATCTGAAGGTAAATTTTTTTTTTGAGATAACACAAAACAGAAATCGGCCTATTATGGGTTATCTCGGACAAAGCTCTTTTTTTGTGAATGGGAGTAATGAAAGCTGACTTCCATGATTTACTTATATTAAGAATGAGTGTAATTGGTAATACCGTTCTGAATATAACACACTTACCTTTTCTATTTGACGTGACTAAAAGTTCCATGTATACCAAAAGTATAAAAAATAAATTAAATATAATGTAATTACCTGCAGTATGATGTTGTGCAGTGGTTTGGCCGCGGTGAGCAGCAGCAGGCGGGCGAGGCGCGCGGCCGGCGACAGCACGCGCACCTGCGGCCGCGGACGCACGCACGACACTATCTATTACCTGCAGTATGATGTTGTGCAGTGGTTTGGCCGCGGTGAGCAGCAGCGGGCGGGCGAGGCGCGCGGCCGGCGACAGCACGCGCACCTGCGGCCGCGGACGCACGCACGACACTATCTATTACCTGCAGTATGATGTTGTGCAGTGGTTTGGCCGCGGTGAGCAGCAGCGGGCGGGCGAGGCGCGCGGCCGGCGACAGCACGCGCACCTGCGGCCGCGGACGCACGCACGACACTATCTATTACCTGCAGTATGATGTTGTGCAGTGGTTTGGCCGCGGTGAGCAGCAGCGGGCGGGCGAGGCGCGCGGCCGGCGACAGCACGCGCACCTGCGGCCGCGGACGCACGCACGACACTATCTATTACCTGCAGTATGATGTTGTGCAGTGGTTTGGCCGCGGTGAGCAGCAGCGGGCGGGCGAGGCGCGCGGCCGGCGACAGCACGCGCACCTGCGGCCGCGGACGCACGCACGACACTATCTATTACCTGCAGTATGATGTTGTGCAGTGGTTTGGCCGCGGTGAGCAGCAGCGGGCGGGCGAGGCGCGCGGCCGGCGACAGCACGCGCACCTGCGGCCGCGGACGCACGCACGACACTATCTATTACCTGCAGTATGATGTTGTGCAGTGGTTTGGCCGCGGTGAGCAGCAGCGGGCGGGCGAGGCGCGCGGCCGGCGACAGCACGCGCACCTGCGGCCGCGGACGCACGCACGACACTATCTATTACCTGCAGTATGATGTTGTGCAGTGGTTTGGCCGCGGTGAGCAGCAGCGGGCGGGCGAGGCGCGCGGCCGGCGACAGCACGCGCACCTGCGGCCGCGGACGCACGCACGACACTATCTATTACCTGCAGTATGATGTTGTGCAGTGGTTTGGCCGCGGTGAGCAGCAGCGGGCGGGCGAGGCGCGCGGCCGGCGACAGCACGCGCACCTGCGGCCGCGGACGCACGCAGGATACTATCCTGTTGCCGCCGACAACGCCATCTATTGGCACTACTTGACCCTGGAAGACGATATTTAAAATAACAATAACACCAACGAAAATTAATTGTAGGATTAGGTACACCGTTTGCGTGGACCGTGGACGTAACGGAGGTGGTTGGTCATTTCTTTAACTTATAACTTTACCATTCAGCAAAGTACGCATTGGTTATAAGAACTGTAATATTTTATGTGAGTAAAAACTTTAAAAATTATTTAACTAAAAAAAACTTTAAAAATTGCGATGCCACCATAAAATTAATACAATAAACAGCACTTACTTGAGCATTCGTGAGCAATTTCGCCATAATCGGTTGACTTTTATCCTGTCCCTGAGCCCTCAAAACCTGCGGCTTCTGTCCGGCCAACACGCCACCGGCCAACTGCAAAGTCTGTCCACTCGGCAACTGCAACGTCTGTCCACTGGGCAGTTGAACTGTTTGACTGCCCGCCAATTGAACTGTTTGATTCCCCGCCAACTGCACCGTCTGATGCTGCACATTCGGTGTCATCTGTACCGTTTGCACATTCCCACCAATTTGAAACTGCCCTAACTGAACGTTGGGTAAAACATTTGGACTTGCAACCTGAACGCTTTGACCGCTCGGTAGTTTGACCGTATGACCGGTTAATTGCACGCTTTGACCGGCCAGTTGAACGGTTTGGTTGCCGAACTGCACGGTTTGACCGGCGAGTTGGACCGAGGATACTGGGATGACTTGGTTTGTCTGTAGGGTTTTTATTGCTGATGTTGTCTGGACTCGGTTTTTGGCTTTGAGGGCTTGCATGACTTGTGGGGTGGCTAGGGGTACGGTTTGGCCGCTGGGGAGGCGGACGCTGTGTGTGGGGCCTTGAGAGGGTTGTAGCTGAAGGGATGAGAGTTGAAGGGAGTGGTTTGGTCCGAGTTGGACGGCCTGGCCGCCGGGGAAGTGAACGGTTTGGTTCGCGGATATTTGCAGCGTTCTGCCGCCCGCTAGCTGAACGGTTCGGGTGGGGGTTGTTGTTACGGTTGTTTGGCTGACCACTACGGTTGCGTTTGGACTCTGAAAGAAAGTAAAGTTAACCGTGAATGCAAATTTAATGTATGACATATGTAAAAACTATTTAAAATAGTTGTATATCTGGATTATTCACCCGAAAATGAAGCGTAAGTAGATTTAAACTTGCTAAAAAAAACATCTTACCTGTGCTAGAGTTGTAATTGCAGATGGAACAGTAGTAGGTAATCGCTTTTTGCTTGTAGGAGTATCTGAAATAACATACGAATAATATAATTTATTATTAGGCAAAATGACAATTCAATTGTTCATGATTTACGTTGTTTTTTACTTTAAAAATTAAGAATATATTGATTACTTCATACCTAATAAGGCTCGAGGGGAAATCAAAGATTTCCCAGTGGACGGATTAGCTGGACTTAACACTCTCACGACACCTCTCCTGGCAGCACAAACCTGTGAAATAAACCATATTTACATACAAAGCAGAGACATAAGACCACTGTGTAGCTTTAGCTTGTAAAATGTATGTGCGCTTTAAAAACAAGTGCTCTAACGGTGAAGGAAACCGGCAAGTGCTGAGAACTTGAAGGACATGTTATGTCATTCACCAACCCGCACTTGGCCAGCGTTGTGAATTAAGGTCTATTATCTCCCGTCAAGAGTGGATTCCCTGTGTCCCAGCAGTGCGAATATAAATAGGAGGGATGAATAAATAAAGACATAATTGTTTTAAATGTTGTAGTAAATTCAAATCTTACCTGTGATGTGGGTGTGACAATAGAAGCTGTTACAGTAGTTTGCAAATTGGGAGGTTTTATCAACAACGAACGCGTTCCGGGTGTGATCTAAGGGAAAAAGAAAAATAAATAAATATTGCTGGACAATTCACACAGCAGCATCTAGCCTTGTGGTAGGTTGTGTTACGGATGCAAGGTCGCAAAATTTCGTACCTTTTGTGTTTGGATAACAGGAGAATTAGCAACAGGATGTATCACGGTTTGCGAAGTCGATATAGCTTGGCCCAACATGTTCGTTTTCATCACCTACAAACATAATATACGTAAAACTAACAATTCCATAGTCATATAAAACATTAAACATTAAACGATAATACTTACGTTTGTTACGTCAGTCTTTATTGACGTTCTCTGCTTGATAAGCGGCGATTTTTGTGGCGCAACTATAGTCGGCAGACTAGAAGATCTTGATAGAACATTGGCTTGAGTCAGCATCGGTATTGAGATTTGTGGGGGAACAGTCTTGATCGTTGAAACAACTGGTTTGGTTAATATGGCAGGCTTTGATGGTTCTATGTGTTTTATTATTAGGGGTGACTGTTTTTGCGGTTTCGTTAGAGGTATTTTCGTGGTTTGTATTATTGTTTTTGGGTGGGATTGGGGGGGAGGCATAGAGATTTGGGGTGGCAGCATTGGGGATGGCGGGGGAGGCATTAAGGGTTGAGACACAACAGCTTGACTCTGAGGTATCGATTGTGGAGATTGCTTCGGAGAAGAAACCTGCACAGGCGATTGTGGCGCTAGAAACACAACATGTGGCTTCAAATCTTGAGTTTGCTTGAAATCTTTCCCAGTTATTGATATGGAATCTTTAGTTAGATATACTTGTGGGAGCTGTTTATCCATTGATTTGTGTAAAGATTGGCTTTCAATTTTTCCTGGGATAGATGGTTGTTTTGCCGAGGCAGCAGGTTTATTTGCTGATTGTATTTGCCTGATCGAACTCGCTTTAGGGGACTGTGGTTGAATTGGGGATTGCGGTCCGGGTGAAGATACTTGTTTAGGTGAAGGTGGCATTTGTTTAGGAGACGGAGGAGGTTGCATAGGTGACTTTGGCATATTGACCGCAGGTGGTTGTTTGGGAGATTGTGCAGCTTTCGGGGACTGCGTGGGGAGTTTAACTGTTTTTGTTTGTTTTATTGTCGATTGCAATGTTGCTTTTGATAGCAACGCTGCTTGTTTGGCCATGCTTCTCGCTGCGGCTAGATTGGCTTTGTTCTGGGAAGTTGCGCTCGCTTGCTTCACCGCTTCAGCAAGTATCTTTGCTTGTTTGACGGATTGGCTCATCAAAGCGGCTTGTTTGCTTTGTTTCGTTAAGCTGAGTTGTTTAGGGGTGTACGCTCGTTTGGTGGGAGGCGTGTAGGAGAGTTTCTTCTTGGTGGGGGATAGTTTTTGTCCGAGCGTGGCTTGCATGAGGAGTTGAGCGGATGACAGTTGGGGGGAAGATGAAGGGGCGTTCGTGTCGTCGACGTCTACGTCGCTGTCTGATGCTTCGATCACTTCTTCTGTCCCGGAGACATCCACATCCATCTACGAAAAAACCATTGTTATAAAATTTTAGAATATAATAAGAATCCATACTCCAACTGGTACTGGTAACAGTGTACCTATTACCGAGAATCTTAATACTCCGGTATTTTATACAAAGCTAAAACTACCCGCATGCTATCACTGGCAACACACACTGTTTGTAGCTAGACTTTCGTCTTGACGCACTTAGATCGTTTTTGGACGAGAATACATTGTATATTTGCGAATAGTAAATGGCGTATATGTCGTTTTGATCAACACTCACAGGTTGCGGGGTGGTGTCCCCCTCTCTGTGCGGCGCGGGGAGGGGGGCGGCGGGCTTGGCCTTAGGTGCGGCGCGGGGCGGCGGCGCGGGGGGCGGGGAGGGAGCCGATGCTTTGCCTTTACGACCCGCTGCTGTTTTGATCCAATCTTCTTCCGTTCTGTGAATATTGTTTTATATATTAGTTGCATTTAAAGGAAAAAGGTGTTTGATACAACCGTTATGTGAACAGTCCAAAAATTTATATGAAGATAAAAGATAAATAGTCTCACCTGTTCCGATGAAGATACGTCCAGACGGAAGTCCTATGGTCCAGTTTGACGACAGGGTCTCGTTTGGCCGTGTGGAACCGTTCTAGCACCGCCGATACTGCGCCCAATAACGCTTGCTCGCTGCATTGTGCTATGTACTGGGACATTCTGTCAACAAAAACAGTTTTATATTCAATATTTAGATTGCTCCTGTTTTGTTATCGTTTATATAACCGTTTATATGATCATATAAGCGACTGAATCTATTTTCTTCAGACATAAGCCAACACGATGTTCGGGAGTGTTCTGGGCTTACTGGGGTGGGAGTGTTGGGTTGACGACCTCTGTGGCGCAGCAACCTCTATGGCGAAGGTCAGCTTGCGACGCAGGAGTTGCGTGTTCGTTTCCCGCCTCGGAACAAAATTTGTACGATCTGCAGATATTTGTCCCGGGTGTCTGGGTGTTGTATATATGTATCTTAAATAATGAGTAGGTCCCATTTGTTCCGTGGAACATGACGTCACGGAACAATTTGAGAAAATATTTTCCCAATTTGTACCACGGAATTACATACTAGCTTTTGCTCCTGTTTTTATTTGTCTGTGACTGCAAGGAACTAAATGAGAATAGCTTTTCCCAAATTGTTCCATGATGGTAAGCTAGCTATGACGTGAATGACACTAATCACTGACGTTAATACCAGGAGCAGTTTCACTATCAAATAATTTATATAAAAAATAGAACCTACTCCAAATTAAAAAGTTAAAAATCATAAAACTAGGAACAACATCAGTTTATATCGGTGCTCCTAAACAACACATTAAGTTATTTATTTTATCCCTTTTAGTGTTAGATGATCTCTTTATGTGAAAAATTTTTCATGTGAATATTTTGAAATAAAGAAAGAAAGAAATATTTATTTAAAAGTCAAAGTCAAAGTAATTTATTGTTTTCATGTGTTTACAAAGGTCTTAAAAAATTTATTAAAGTACTTATCAACATGAGCCCAGGAAGGGCATTACAATATAAAGTCATATGCATAACAATATTTCTTTTATAGCATCTATAAATTTTTTTATACATAATAGGTACTTATATCTAAGCAAAATAGAATATACCATCCTACAATTTAAGTAACAATATAATAAGAGTTTAATTTACAATATTTACATCAAAAGAAAGAGAAACTTAGTTATCAAAAAAATCTTGAAGGGAATAGAAGCTATTTGTGGTAAGATAATTATATTTTTAACATTTTCGTCATGTCCGTCCGTCCGTCCGTCCGTCCGTCCGTCCGTATGTCACAGCAATTTTTCTCCGAAACTATAAAAGCTATAAAGCTGAAATTTGGTAAGTAGATGTATTCCGTAAACCGCACTAAGATTTCAAAAATATTGAAAAAAAAACAATTACATTTGGGGGTCCCCATACTTAGAACAGAAACTTAAAACCTTTTTTTTAATCGAACCCATACGTGTATCTATGAATATCTATGGGTAACTATGAATAGGTCTTCAAAAATCATAACAATGATTCTAACACCATTTAATTCTAAACTTAATAGTTTGGACGTGAGACTCTTCCAAAGTGGAAAACAGAGTGTCCCCCCCCCCTCTAATTTCTAAAATAAGAGGATGATAAATCTAGAAAAAATATATATTGTACATAACCATAAAAACTAACAACGAAAATTGGTTTGAACGAAATCTATCAAGTAGTTTTTTTATAATACGTCATAAACTATTTCATATAAACAATTGCTGCGGAAGCCTACATGGGCGAGTCCGACTCGCACTTGACCACTATTTTATTTTAAATTTAAATATGTTTGTTATGTTCTTAATACTTTGAAGGATATGGTTATAAATTTTGGTTGACATGGCGTGTGTACCTGAGTGAAAAAGCTTAAGTTTAGAAAATGGGATATCGAGTTTACTATATGGGGGCGAAGATTTTGAGGGCGGGAGTAGACCTGGAAGAATTCTTTGTTCTTTCTTACAACAATACATATTTCCAGGATATAAATACAAGTTAGGGTAAGAATTTTTTCATTAATATTAATTACAAAGTTAGAAAATGGTCATCATCACAGAGATAGAATTTTTTGCATATTTATCAGATGTTTCTTTAGATTTAACTTGAAAGAAAACAAACTTTTGGCGTTCGAAAACTACCACGAAATGCAGTTTTGCTAGGGGACCACCTGGAAACTATACTCTATCAATCTAAAAAAATATTTTTCAAATCAGTCCCGGCGTCTTTGAGTAACCGGTCCTACATCCTTCATTTATTTAATCCTTGATATCTCTGTTAGCTACCACAATCGAGAGTTGGGTATAGGATATTTTTGGGCGTCTCATCGAAACGAAGCTACTCACCAAAAATTAGCTTGATAGTAATCAAGTGATTACCATGTTCTACGGATCCCGGACTATAAGACAAATCATTCTCGAGTGGCCAGTACTACATATCAACTTCAAGAAGTTTATGCAATTATGACTAAGAAGTTTTTATAGTTTGTTCCATGGAACAATTTGAAACAAAAAAGTATCAAATGTTCCGTGGTACAAATTGGGAAAATATTTTCTCAAATTGTTCCGTGACGTCATGTTCCACGGAACAAATGGGACCTACTCTAAATAATATCAATCTATGTATGTATATTATATTAAGAGCGAGTATGCAGTGAAAATCGCGGCTGAAACGACTACGACAGTTGACAACAGCGACCGCGTGCCCCGCGTGGCGCTGGCCTATCGAAAATATTACGCGCAGCGCTAACCAGAATTAGTTGTGTAGCCTACAATCATAGATAAACCCCACTAGATACCGCATGACAAGCGACGACCGCGCGCCAAACATATGGTTAAATCAACCATTATGTAAAGCCCCGCCTCGAAACACGGCTTTCATCTTCCTCCAATTTAGGTGCGTTTTTTTAATAAATAATAAAAAATAATTTATTTCACTTTTAAGTTTACATAAATACATTCGATACCTACATAGCTAATTTGTTAGATTTAGATTATAAATTATGAGTTATTTAGTAAATGGTATCGAAGCCGAGCTCTGTCCCTTGCACTAGGTCTCTATAGAGCCTGTGTTGCGAGGTTACAGTGGATTCGCTTTCGATTTACACAGACCAAGATTTTAAATTTTAAGCTATATCATTGTTATAGGGAACAATACTGTTAGTTAATGTACTGTTTTTTAAGACTTGATTCATTTATTTTATATTTTTGAATCGGAACAAAAGTATTCTAATGCGGTATCTAGTTTGGGTGATCTGTGCATACAATAGACACTATTATTGTAATCTGAAGCAATGCGTCAAATTTTTACACGTCAAATAATTATATACAAAATTGAAATGCGAAAGTAACTCTGTCTGTCTGTCTGTCTGTTACGCTTTCACGCACCTCTCAACCGATTTTGATGAAATTTGGCACATACAATCTTTAGACCCTGAGAAAGAACATACTTTTTACCGCGGAAAAATACATGTTTCCGCGGGAAAATTTGATTTAGATGAAATTTAGTATGGAGATAGTTGCAAATAAATGTATATGGCGAGAGGCTATTTACCGCGGATAAATACATGCTTCCGCGGGAAAATACAGAATGTAGCATCCACTAAAAATTTAGGACTAATATTCGATGAACATTTGAGATTTGAAAGTCATATTGCAGAAATTGTAAGAAATTGTTTTTACAGACTAAAAGTATTATACAAAATCAGAAAATACCTATCCCCTGAGATCAGAGTTATGTTGGTAGATTCCCTAGTGCTGTCAAGATTTAATTATGTTGATTGTGTTTATGGTCCACGCCTGCTTGCGAAGACATCATGTCTTATTCAACGTGTTCAAAATGCCTGTGCTCGTTTTTGTTATAATATCCCTCCTCGCAGTCATGTTACGCCGTATTTGAACCAGCACCGTATTTTGAACATGAAACATAGAAGAGATATGCACATTGCAACACTTATGTTTGGGGTAGTCAGCTCACATAAGCCTGAGTATCTATTTTCAAAATTCAAATGGGCCAAGAACACTAATAAATATCCACCCAGGAAATGTTCTTTTGTACTGAAAACACCTCGACATAGGACAGCAGCATTTCGTGGTAGTTTTTGTTTTAATGCCACTAAGTGTTGGAATTCATTGCCTCCACCAATGCGTGATATCAGAGGGTTACATAGTTTTAAAGTTAGGTTTAGGAATAGTCTGCTTGATCTGCAGAATACATTCTGTTGATTCAGAATGTATACTGTAGATCAAGTCTCTCACTCTCTTAAGCCTACCAAGTTTTAGAGTTCGTTTAGAAGTGTAGCTTAAAGCTTCACAAAGTTTTATTTTCTTTAATATAATTTTAACTTAGGTATTTATTGTATTAATAACACATAGTGGTATTATAGTTATTATATGTCTGTATTTATGTACTTGTATAGCAATTGTGTATGTAAAATATTATTTATTATCATTTATCACACTGCACACACATAATTTAAGTAGTTTACAAGAGTAATTTCTATTCTATAATTTCGTTTTGTTGTCTAATTTACCTGTAATTGTAATTTGTCTAGTTTACCTATCATTTACTCGTCACTCTACCTGGGTATGTGCTGAAAACCAGCGTTGTGGCTCCGTGTCACAACACATGCTGAGCATATAATCCCTTTTAGGCAACGCGGCACCTAACCCATAAGCTTTATACAATTATGTTAATTTTAGTTTAAGAACAGTGATATATATAAGTCTCACCTAATTTTTTGCCGTGTATGTCTAAATAAATGTTTTTTCTTTCTTTCTTTCTTTCAAAATATATGCTTACGCGGGAAAATTCGATTTGGATGAAATTTAGTATTGAGATAGTTGCAAATAAAAGTATATGGCGAGAGACTTTCTACCGCGGAAAAATACATGCTTCCGCGGGAAAAGATAATAATTCTTACGCGGAAAAATTCGAATTGGATAAAATTTAGTATTGAGATAGTTGCAAATAAAAGTATATTGCGCGAGACTTTCTATAGCGGAAAAATACATGCTTCCGCAGGAAAAGGTAATAATGCTTACGCAAGAAAATTTGATTTGGATGAAATTTAGAATGGATATACATAGTTGCAAATAAAAGTATACGGCGAGCAGAAGTCGCGCGGGGGCAGCTAGTTATAAATGACAAATTACTTATAAAATTGGTTCCGCCACAGAATATTATTAGTTAGTACAGGGCACGGAGAAAATTGTCATAGGTCCGTTCAGCACAACGTCTCGCCCCGCACTGAATTGAAGGGCCCGCGAAGGGGAAGATCGCGCATTGCGTGTGTCGTTTTACGTAAAAAATTCGTTAAAAATCGCTGAGATTTTTTTTCGAAAAAGTAAGCTCAGGAGATGATTGGTATTCTTTTAATCTATATGGTGATGAAAATTAAAAAATCTTATGATTAATAGATTAGGAATTAAACGGTTCTTGCTGAAAAAGTAGACGGTATTTTACACTATTATTTCAGGTACTTAAAATAAAAAAAATAAAATTTCGGCCTCAGGAGATGATGCCTTATATGGCATAGATTATTGTGTAATTTTTTCAAAGCAATTCCGTTAAAGAACAAGGAAATGAATGGTTTCTGCTGAACCCAAATTTACCAAATTCACGCATATCTACGCCTTAATTAAAACTGGAACAAAAACAAATGAAGGTGTTTGCATATCAGTGGTCTCAATTTAACTGATAACAATAACGGTTATATATTAGGTAGTAAGTAGCCCACAAAGCACGATTTTGTTTTTAATATTATTATTATTTGGCTGATGTATCTACGTCCAACAGTTATGAGTCTAGTTTTATGTAACTTATGTGAATTTCTTGTTATTGTTCCGTAACCAGTTGTCGAGTTTGTTTTTGAAAGAGTTTATTTACATTTTAAAATACCCCGCTCAAAACTTTATCGATCCATGATGTAAAATTTACATCTCATTATTTTAGCTGTAGATGTTTCATTCAAGTATCCACAAGACTCGATTTGCATACATATTACATAGTGAACTTTACGAATTTAATCAAGTCACTTTTCTTTCGTCTTTCTCGATAGTGGACCTAGACCTCTTGATACCTATAAATAAGCATGAGTCATAAAACCTCTTTATCTTTAAAAAAATGTAACGTATACGAAAAAAACAAAATTTGCTTTCGACTATGTGCGAAAATACATAGTTTGAATTTAAAAATCGAAAGTATTGGTAATCAAACAAATGAAGCGAGCAATGAACGACCTTGCATCAAATCGTTCCAATTACGATTCATTAAAGGTTTCATAGTTGTATTCAAATAAGTACATGTCAATTTGAAATGATTAATTATCGTCTATATTATGTATTTAAATAAAAATTGGGACGGTAAGGTAAGGAAGGTGTTATTCTTATAAAAAATATTTATGCTTTGAATCCTATTGGCATATAATACCTTATTGGGTGAGTTATAAGAAACTCTACGGCATAACATTTTTTATAGATTCGACAAAAGCGAGAGTATGTAGTGCTACAAGCTTCACTGTTGCGCGAGTGCAGTGCATCCCGCACAGAGGACGCTGGAGCGAGGAGCAACATTACAATTATTCAATTCCTTGAGTGATTATTAGTTATTTTGCGTACCTACTCCCATAAAAAATAATCATGACTCAACCACGTAGGCCAAACGAATAAATTGCCTTAAAATATGATTTTATCAATTTCGCAGTCTATCAGCTTGCTTTGTCGTATGTCGACTCAGCTCCTTTGAAAACTTAGGATGCGGGCAAAAACTGTACCTTCTATATTATCTGTATTATACTATAGGTTGTCTGTGGATGCGCCAAAGAGTTTCACAGAGGAGGCATACTTATATAAAAAGATTAAAATATTTTTTTGTAAAACTGAATTCAACGTATACTTTTTATATTGTTATAATGCGAAAGACGATAAATTAAATTAATCCACGTTATAATTTAGTGGGTTTGCTGTGGTCGTTAATTTCAAGAAGAAGATGGCAAATTAAGGCATAATTATTTACTCTCGTCAAGAGAGAAGTCCCTGTGTCCAAGCTGTGGAAACGTTAAATGGGATGTTTATACTTATAATAACTTTTTTACCACTAAAACTCATTGTTTATAACTGAGACATGATAACTAAATTATTATTGTTTTTGTGGATTTTATGTTCAAAAGCGATGCAGTCCGATCTGTATTTACAGTCCATGGTACTACTCTCGTTAGGAGCCCCTTTTGTGTCTCAGAATAGACATTTTGAAATGTTTTCATGTAAAAGCTATTTGAAAGTATATTCCAAATAAAGTGATTGAAAATTTATACTGAGTTTATGGTTTACGGAATCGTTTACATTCAAAATAAAAATATACAACGAACATAGAACCCCCATTATTTTGTTCGTTGGTTATATGTAAAGTTTTTCGTAATAATGTTAACTAGGAAAACAAAAAAATAATTAGCAGAATCCGTTTTAAGAGTGCTGCTACGGCGTAGCCTGTTCGTAGAGGCTCGTAGCACTTCCGTATCGTTGCTTAATTTGTGTTTTTATGCTTCTAATTAAGAGCGAGTATGCAGTGAAAATCGCGGCTGAAACGACTACGACAGTTGACAACAGCGACCGCGTGCCCCGCGTGGCGCTGGCCTATCGAAAATATTACGCGCAGCGCTAACCAGAATTAGTTGTGTAGCCTACAATCATAGATAAACCCCACTAGATACCGCATGACAAGCGACGACCGCGCGCCAAACATATGGTTAAATCAACCATTATGTAAAGCCCCGCCTCGAAACACGGCTTTCATCTTCCTCCAATTTAGGTGCGTTTTTTTAATAAATAATAAAAAATAATTTATTTCACTTTTAAGTTTACATAAATACATTCGATACCTACATAGCTAATTTGTTAGATTTAGATTATAAATTATGAGTTATTTAGTAAATGGTATCGAAGCCGAGCTCTGTCCCTTGCACTAGGTCTCTATAGAGCCTGTGTTGCGAGGTTACAGTGGATTCGCTTTCGATTTACACAGACCAAGATTTTAAATTTTAAGCTATATCATTGTTATAGGGAACAATACTGTTAGTTAATGTACTGTTTTTTAAGACTTGATTCATTTATTTTATATTTTTGAATCGGAACAAAAGTATTCTAATGCGGTATCTAGTTTGGGTGATCTGTGCATACAATAGACACTATTATTGTAATCTGAAGCAATGCGTCAAATTTTTACACGTCAAATAATTATATACAAAATTGAAATGCGAAAGTAACTCTGTCTGTCTGTCTGTCTGTTACGCTTTCACGCACCTCTCAACCGATTTTGATGAAATTAGGCACATACAATCTTTAGACCCTGAGAAAGAACATACTTTTTACCGCGGAAAAATACATGTTTCCGCGGGAAAATTTGATTTAGATGAAATTTAGTATGGAGATAGTTGCAAATAAATGTATATGGCGAGAGGCTATTTACCGCGGATAAATACATGCTTCCGCGGGAAAATATATGCTTACGCGGGAAAATTCGATTTGGATGAAATTTAGTATTGAGATAGTTGCAAATAAAAGTATATGGCGAGAGACTTTCTACCGCGGAAAAATACATGCTTCCGCGGGAAAAGATAATAATTCTTACGCGGAAAAATTCGAATTGGATAAAATTTAGTATTGAGATAGTTGCAAATAAAAGTATATTGCGCGAGACTTTCTATAGCGGAAAAATACATGCTTCCGCAGGAAAAGGTAATAATGCTTACGCAAGAAAATTTGATTTGGATGAAATTTAGAATGGATATACATAGTTGCAAATAAAAGTATACAGCGAGCAGAAGTCGCGCGGGGCCAGCTAGTTATAAATGACAAATTACTTATAAAATTGGTTCCGCCACAGAATATTATTAGTTAGTACAGGGCACGGAGAAAATTGTCATAGGTCCGTTCAGCACAACGTCTCGCCCCGCACTGAATTGAAGGGCCCGCGAAGGGGAAGATCGCGCATTGCGTGTGTCGTTTTACGTAAAAAATTCGTTAAAAATCGCTGAGATTTTTTTTCGAAAAAGTAAGCTCAGGAGATGATTGGTATTCTTTTAATCTATATGGTGATGAAAATTAAAAAATCTTATGATTAATAGATTAGGAATTAAACGGTTCTTGCTGAAAAAGTAGACGGTATTTTACACTATTATTTCAGGTACTTAAAATAAAAAAAATAAAATTTCGGCCTCAGGAGATGATGCCTTATATGGCATAGATTATTGTGTAATTTTTTCAAAGCAATTCCGTTAAAGAACAAGGAAATAAATGGTTTCTGCTGAACCCAAATTTACCAAATTCACGCATATCTACGCCTTAAGTATATCAGTAATCTAGCACCCGTAACACAAGTTTCGAGCTTACCACGGCGCTAGATGTTGCTGTGTGAATTGTGCGGCAATATTTATTTTATTTATGTGCACACTGTGGAACATGAACTCACTTGAGCAGCGTGAGCACGTCGTGCCTGGTGCCCTCCCCGTTGGGCAGCCGCGCCAGCGCGTCCCGCACGAGGGAGGTGAAGGTGGCGTGACGCGGCCGCGCGGCCACCAGCAGCGACGTGCCGGCGCACCCCGACGACACCCAGGCGCGCGCGCACGGACCCACCACGGAACGGTACCTGACGGGGAACAATATGTAAATGTGCTGGAAAATTTAGACAGGAACATCTACATTATATATATTCTAATTTAGAATCTAAATGCAGCTTTACGACGTGGTAATGGATTGCACACGGAACATACGCTACCGATCGGCAGCGCGCCCCCACAGCCTGGCCCCGTACCGCAGCAGCGAGTGTGCGGTCGCGAAATAACAGATTCGCACTGCCTTTATAGACACCATGCGAATAACACGGCTCAGCGCGTAGCCAGCGTTTTCCAAATTCCACATAGTACATCAATGTGTCTCGTTAATTGCAGTCTTCGGTCAATATGAAAACTGAGAAAACGCGTGAACTCCTTATGACCGACCAGTTTTCCTTTTTAAGAAAGTATAACATAACTAACGTAGTTTTGAGGAAATTACCTACCGTACTAGTTAAAAATTGTGTGACGACAAACTAAGCAGACAAATAATGTATGCCACAAATAAATACTTCAATGTTCAGGACTTACCCATGTTGAACGTATGTGAATGGTTTGGAAGCGGTGGCAAATCTCCGTCGTTCTTGAGAGCGGAACTCGGATATATCCGCGGTGGTCGGCGGCCGGACTGTCCAGGACGTTGGATATCTAGAAATAATAATTTTATTTTAAATTATATATCTTTATTTAATTTTTATCACTTGACAGAATGTTCGTATGTCATATACTCCTATTTCTAATATTATAGTTCGTATTAATATTCGTATTTATTCGTTTAAGTTTGGGGACTTCTATGTCCGCAATAACGACTCAAAGTTGGTCCTTTGTGCATGGTTATTTATTTATTCATATTATTATTTCTTTTATTATGATACATACTTGGGTGGCGGTGTGTTCTTGGTGGTGAGTCGCGGCGACATGGCGCGCAGCCAGCGGTCGCACAGCCGGTCCAGTATGGAGTCGCAATCTCTGCCCGCTCCGATCCACTGATACATCTATAACAATCAATCAAAAACCCCTTATTGTAATCACCCCACAAAAAAATTAAATATGTATGTACATACAGTCAACGTTAGCAATCTATTTCTGGCGCCCATTTGATGGTTAGAGAAGATATATATTATTATTAAGTTCAGAAAACATGACTTAAATATATGTGTGTATATGTATAAAAAATATATCCATGTACATATATTATATAAGTATATCAGAAACCTAGCACCTGTAATACAAGCTTCGAACTTACCACGGCGTAACTTATCTTACTGTGAGACTTGTCTAACAGTATATAACTTGAGAAACAGTATTTACCTGTGTCTTTGGCATGTACTGCAGGTAAGGTACGAAGTCGTCTGGATGAGATCCTCTCTCTCCGGCGAGGAACTCCAGAGCCGAATCCAGCTCGGCGCACCAATCGTCTGATACTAGAAACGACGATACAATATCATAATTATAGTTTATATCATATCATCGCGCCATCGTACGACCGCTGCCTATTAGGACGACCCCTTACCACTAGAGTCGACAGTTTTTAGCACAGAAAAATCTAAAAAGAATGATAATTGATCAGCAATATTTAACTGGCAAGAATTCTTAACTTAAAAATCTGATAAATGCTTAGTCACTTACATGAATACCATGTATTCAACGGAGCGATCGGCGACTTCATAACCGCGCCGCACCTCGCGTGCAACTGCTGTTTAGACGCTCTATGGGCATCCCTAGCCGGGAACAGAGCTCGGACCAGAGACAAGAAGTTTGCATGAGTTGTCTCTGTCAAAGACTCATCCACTTCTACGACTCGTTCCTCTTGGATGGCTGAAGCTGAGGCATCTACTTGAATCACTTCGCCAGCCTCGTCCGCTAGTTGTATGGGAAGGGCCATCATATCTGCAAGGTTGATGTATCACAAGATAATTTATTTATTCAATGATTTTAGGAAATCTAACAGGTATTAATAATAACAAAAATGGTGAGTTGTAAGTTTCCACAGCTAACAAGTAATAGAAATTGTTGTAATTGTGTAATGTTAAAATGTTTTTCGCATATAAAAAGTGTAATATATCCCAAAGGAAACGCAATAAATCACTTCTCTATGGGTTGAACCATATGTTCCATTAATATATATATATAGGATTTTTCGAAAAACTTTCAATAGTTTTTCCCCAATTATGCCGATAGATGTCGCAAGTTGGGACTTGATCGGCGAGCTCTATCATCATTAATAGAGAAACTGAAAGGAACCTATTGGACTATCAAAGGATAAAAAATCTCTTACCAATTCCATCCAAGTCTTCTAGTTTGATTGGTAGATGTAGATTTCCAGAATTCTGGCCATCTAGTGGTTCTTCCTTGATGGCAACTTCAGAAGGATTATAGTTATCCCTGAAATTAATATTAAGTTAGTATCAAATAATAAAGAACTTTCAAAACAACCATAGTACAATGTATAAAAATTTTGAAACTTATATCTATAATATAGTTACTTACATTGAAGTACTAGGATAGCTTTCATTCTCTGCATCATCAATCACTTCTTGCTTGATTTCCACGTGTTCCAAAGAGCCTGATGGTTTGGGACTGGCCATAGGATCCACAAATGAAGAACTTTCCGAATCAGATTCATTCTCATACTTTATACTTGGTTTAGCTTCAACATCATTCTCTTCTTTGATCTTCTTTATGGTTTTGCCTTCACCGACTTTCCCTCTAGATATTGAATCTCTCTTTGGTCGTTTTAGTCTTGGAATAGGAGACTCAGATTTAGGTGTTCCAAATATGAATTTCTTGCCTCCATATACTCTTTGCTCTATTTCTTCTAATGTTATGCCATTTACATTGAGTTCTGGGTGAATCTGAAATTTTATTAATCATTGGAATTATGTAAAGAATTTATTCGATGTTTTTTTTGTGCATCTTCTGATTCAGATTCTATTTTAATATTCATTCCTAGTTATTTATTAACTGGGTGTTGATATAAAATCTATAATTATTATAGATGACACAACACATACTACTTAAAATGTAGGTTTTTTGGGTGAATTTCATAAATATAGTCACATTCAGGAATGAAGACATTTTTTGTAAACAAATAAATGTCATGAGATGTCACTGTCATAATGACAAGTCAGGGGTGGACACCACCTTTTTTCCATGGATCATTATAAGTAGTAATGGCGCGCGGTTTTGCTTGTGCGTTCGATACTTAGGTTACCTAAATATTTCCGAACAAACTTACTACTTACTGCAGAACAGTGGAAAATAGGTTCATTCTAAGATGATTTAGCTATGAGATATAAGATCTACCGTGGATGTGGCATCGTCGGGACCTTGTTTCCCTGTTTCCATAAGGAAAACAACGTACAATTGCATGAGTAGCGAAAAAGTAACACATTTGACTTCGACTTATGAGAGATAAATGAAAAACACGAAATAAAATAGCGTAATGTTCGAATGTATAAACTGTTTCCATCTCCTGTGGTTTATAGCAATTCTACTACGATGATACCAGTGTCGTAAAATATTTTCTGCTACTATTTCTTCACCAATTTATAACTTTGTTCACAAAATTAAATTAAATATTATAAATAGTGCAAAACCATATCAATTTTCTATTCTATGGATATTGATTAGAAAATAAACCCTACCATAAGTATTTATAGATATGATGTAACCTTTTATAAACTTACATTTCGAAACTATTTTTTTGATATGGTAACACCTTTGTTTACATAAAATGTCTGGAATATTGAATTCGAGTATAGAAATATTATAAATCTAGCACTATTTATTTATTTATTATGATATAATTTTTATTACCTCTCTCTGTAGCCTTCTTAGTTTATGGATAGAGATCATTTCCTTTTCATCTAGTATAGGATCTGGATATGTTTGTGAGCAGCCTGAAAGTGTCCCTAATACTTGGGATTCTTCTTCCTGCAACCATAATTACATAATTATATCATGATTCTAAACATATCAACCACCACATTTTACTAACAAGACAAATTTTACGAATGTGTTATCACATAAATGTTTATTTTTCTAAATCCAGATGCCTCTTAACTTTTTAAACTATCATGGTTTTTAACTATATTTGAATATGAAACGGGTAACATACCATGATTTAATTGTTTTTGAGTTTTCCGATATTTCGACACTGTTGCAAGCGCCATGTTCACGGACAAACTGATGACACCGGCGGCGGCGGGTAGGCAGACCGTTATTGACAAACGAAACGATCTACCCTCTTCCTGAGTCTTTTATTGCGAGTTTGAATGTCACTGTCACTGTTATCACCTGTTTCATTCACGAATGCAAGTCGATCGCGACATACTACACTCACCGTATCTGGCCGGGCGGCCGGCAATACACTTTTATGATTTTTGCATAACTCCACCACAGGTTTCCAGGTCCCAGACAACTGGAAGCCATCTTCTCGATTAAAATTCCTGTGTTTGGTAATCTCAATGGCCTCCTGAACCAATCTTGGTATATAGAATCTCTCTGTTGAGATTACTTGGGGGTTATGCAATTCGATCCAGTGATTTGAGCCCGACTCTAATAGGTGTTGAGCGATAGCTGACTTGTGGACGTCTGCGTTTTTTACCGCTCTTATATGTTCCCCTATCCGACAGGCAATAGTTCGTTTTGTTTGACCTATATACGAACTTCCACAACTGCAGTCAACTTTATATACACCCGGTTTATCCAGTGGGTAGTAAGTTTGGGTCACAGTGTCTATAGGAAACCGACACATACAGACAAGTACCTCCATGCAACTTCACACCACCATCCGAGACATCTGAACTCAGTGGTGACGTCGCTAACAAACCGAGCGTACGACTTATGTGACAGTGGGTATTTAGCCGATGAACTGGCTCACATTAAAGAGGTCCTTGAACGAAATGGCTACAAGCGACGTGCACTACCTCCACGGTCATCCCCCGGAGTGCGCAGGTGTATGGTAGAACGTAGACCAGCCTTTCTACCATATATCAAAGGTGTGACGGACAGAATAGCAAATATTTTGCAGAAGTCGTCCGTAAAGACAGTTTTCACACCACTGAAAAAGATATCAAATTTCCTGCGAACACCTAAAGATAGATTCCCACTGGATAAACCGGGTGTATATAAAGTTGACTGCAGTTGTGGAAGTTCGTATATAGGTCAAACAAAACGAACTATTGCCTGTCGGATAGGGGAACATATAAGAGCGGTAAAAAACGCAGACGTCCACAAGTCAGCTATCGCTCAACACCTATTAGAGTCGGGCTCAAATCACTGGATCGAATTGCATAACCCCCAAGTAATCTCAACAGAGAGATTCTATATACCAAGATTGGTTCAGGAGGCCATTGAGATTACCAAACACAGGAATTTTAATCGAGTAGATGGCTTCCAGTTGTCTGGGACGTGGAAACCTGTGGTGGAGTTATGCAAAAATCATAAAAGTGTATTGCCGGCCGCCCGGCCAGATACGGTGAGTGTAGTATGTCGCGATCGACTTGCATTCGTGAATGAAACAGGTGATAACAGTGACAGTGACATTCAAACTCGCAATAAAAGACTCAGGAAGAGGGTAGATCGTTTCGTTTGTCAATAACGGTCTGCCTACCCGCCGCCGCCGGTGTCATCAGTTTGTCCGTGAACATGGCGCTTGCAACAGTGTCGAAATATCGGAAAACTCAAAAACAATTAAATCATGGTATGTTACCCGTTTCATATTCAAATACAGATGCCTCTTGGCAATAATTAGCCTGGTTAGTGTTTATTTTACTAGTGTATCAGGGTAAAGTATAGCAAAGCATTTTTAATAGTTAACTCTCTTAAACTCGTGAGAGATACCTACTTATGAGCTACTATTACTTACATTACTTTTTAATTACTATCATTATTACAACTGAAACATTAACAGTTGGGCATTTGCTCTTATATAGAACTCCAAATGTTAGTTTTTATTAATTATTATTGAGAAAAACTTTTTAAAATTTGTACTTACTGCTTCAGGGTTGGTTGGAGAAATAGATACTGGCTTTCTTTCACTGAAACCTTCATCAGGACCTTCAGGGAAGTTTTCATCTTCAGAAGAATCCCCTCCAACTTCACTTCTGACAGCATTAAGTTCATCAAAGTACCTCTGTTTTGCTTTCTGGTAAATAGACCTCTGTCCAAGTGGGAGTGAGGATTTAAAAGGCAGTCGTGGAAAGTATGGTAGGGGGCATGGTGGCCCTCCTTTAACTGCTGCTAGTAGTCTTTCACGGTTGAGTAACATTTCTGGCAGCAGTTTCGCATAATGGTCTCTTAGCTAAAAAAAATATTATAATAGACACAGGTAAGATGAGCTGGAAAATAATGTTCTTATTGGAATAAGTACATACCCTCTGCCTTTGCTGCTTTCTCCTAGCTTTTTCTAATAGTTTTTTCATTTTAGCCAAATCTGGCCTGTAGTTACCTAATTTAAGATCATTATAAAAATCACTGAGAGGTGATGTGAATTTGAATGGTTCATAGTCAAAGAGCATTTTGAGAGTAGCATCCTTTTCTACAGTATCATTTTCTTTAAATTTTGGCAAAAAGGTCTTCAGGTGTTCTTTTTCTTTATCTTCAAGAGATTCAAATGTTTTCATGGAGAAGACTTCTTTAAAGAGTGAGTAGTCTTCACAGAGACTTTGTGGCAGGTTGAAGGTGTGTCCCAGGATGCTGACTGTCTCCGTGGTATCGTCGTCTCCGTCGGTACTCCCGCTACAAGAGCTATCGGACGAGCTACTGCTACTTTCACCACTGAAACTCCGATCGCTATCCATCTTCTCCGCCATTGGGGACCGGTTGGAATTCATACTTAAGTTGCCGTGATGCAATGCCCAATGTATCCAAGAGCTCCGACAGAGATTTTCCACTAACTACATTGATGTTTCACAGTGTTTTGCTCATGTTGTTTACGAAAAACTCGAGCAATGTTTCAGGAACTTGAACAATAAAGCCATGAAGGTTTTTTAAACAGCCGTCAAGTCTTGTCTAAAATAAAATAGAACGCACACGCCAAACCTCGGCGTTTCACACATACTATGCGCCGGAACGGCACATTACGATGAGAAAATAACTTGACAATCAAGAACGGCGACATTTTGCCCGCAAAATGAGATTTAAAACAAAATTCACATTGTCTATCGTTCGTATCTATACTGTCTATGGTGAACGAATGAAAATTTAACCACAGACGAAAAAATATAGGGATAAATTCTGGCATGGTCAATCGAATCGATTTATCGCCTCTTGAAGTTTGATTTTTGTGACAGCTGCAGTAATGAATTACGTTCCGTTTCATCCTATTTGTAATTCGAATCTGATTCAAAATATTTCAAGTTCAAAAGTTATATTTACATTTCTTACAACCAATGCATTCTATGCAAAATGATTGTGAATCATTTATCTTAATTACAATATTAAATTTTTTTATCAAAATAAAGTATATTTGCGTTACTATACTTTTATGGAGAAAACAAACATTATCTTTTACTATAGTGAAGTGAAGACTGTAAAAATTGTCACTACTTACCTACTCGTCTAATTCTACTGGCATAACATCTGCTACAGTAACACTAATACTATTACAATAATTATCAATAACAATAAATAATATACCCACATTACCCACTCATAACAGTGTCGTTGATTATAGGCCACTCAAATTAAAATATATTTCTATGTTCAATTTAATATTACTCTTTTCCGGTGTTAATAAAAAAATATAAATTCGAATGTGTGTCTTTGTGTCTATTTATTCGTTTTTCAAGGCAAAACAGGGTGACAAATTGACGTGATTTTTTAAGTGGAGGTAGTTAGGAGTATGTAGAGTGAGGTAGAGTGACATAGACAGTAGGTAAAGCAGCTTTGGGGAAAGCTATGAACCCAATGATTTTATATAGTAATGAACCCAAATATAACCCCCGCAATTGAAAATGAATTCTGTAAATGGCGGCGGTATGTATGGGTACGATTGGCAAAACAAGGATAAAAGTATAGACAGCGATAGAGAGTGAGCGAGAACGCATGCGAGCGGACGCCATTTACAGAACTCATTTCTAATTGCGCACGTAATACCTATGTATATTATAAATTTTCAAGCAATTATAGCTTAGAGATATGATTTTGTTTGATTGTTAGCATTATCTAAAATTTTTAATTCTAGGTAACCAAAAATATAAATTGACTAGGTAAATTGTATTTATTTTTCAAAAGTTGAAAGTGCACCAAAACTATTTCTGCTGCGTAGTATGAACCGTTTTTAGATTCACTCTATCAAAAAACCATCAACAACAAGCTCGGCAGTAGCTTGTGGATGTGCTTGCTTTTGTGTGTGTCTGTGAAAAAAAAATCTGACATAAAATATTCGGTGTAGTAAATATGGCTGACGAACTGAATGTTGACAGTCTAATTCACAGGCTTTTAGAAGGTATTTATGCGATTTTATCAATTATCAGCGCTTATTCTAATCTAACTACTCATAATCTTTATCTTCAATGTATTGGATCTTCGCTCAGTAAGCTCTTGTTGCGTAATTATCACTTACTAGTAGGTATAGAAACGTCAAACTCATAAATAAATCGATTATCCTCAATTCTTATCTAATTTTTCTTTGGATGTTAGATATTTTAGCAGGGCAGCAGCAATGTCTACTGTTACCGTAGAGAAACACTATTTACCTAATGCTAGAAAGCATCGCAAAAATAGATTTCCAATAGGATGTCAGAATTCATAGCATGGAGCACCTTCAATAGGCCTAATATTACGCTTTAGTCGCATTATGTACGTACTTTACTTGATTTAAACATGTTTATTTTACTTTATTATGCTGCTTATTGACGGGTTACTACAGTATACAGACTGCAGCAGGAAACAGCACGAAGAAAAGGGAAATTCAAAGACATCTTTTCAGGAGAATGTATGGTTTAACCCAAAATACTTGCCAAAGTAAAAGCTAGATTTTTTCTTTATTATATTTAGTGTTCTGCTAAGTTGAGGCTCCTATCCAATCATAATACTGGCCATTATAATGTTTAGGCTACCATCTGCCTTTAAAACAGCTTCAAAATTTCTACCCATTTGAAACCGCTGGCACAAAGTATGTAAACAATTGTAAGTCCTTAAAGGGTGAAATCCATTCTGCAAACCTACATACTGCTGAGAGTATAAACACTATTGTTCCTCACTATATTAGACTGCCAGTTACCTACACTGAAATCTCCCCATATTCGGCATGATCTTAAAACGAATGTGACTTGTGTTTGTGGAATGGAATCCTTTGGAATGCTGAATGACTTGTAAAACTACAAAAGCATGTGAAATAGTTAATTAAAACATATAAAACTTGCGCCAATTGTCTAAGAACTGCTGCATTGTTACATTAAGCTTAAATTTAGCATTCATTTAGTTGAATTCTAGTATTTATAGTATGAGCTTGTATAATGTCTAGTGAGAAATTGTCCTTGTGATGTCTGGTTCCATGCCTAGTTTATATGGATGTGAATAAATAGGTCTTAAAAAATAAAGAAGAATGTTTCTTTTCCCAGTTCGAGGATGTCGTCCTGGAAAGACAGTTCAGATGTCAGAGTCCGAGGTCAGAGGACTTTGCACCAAATCCCGGGAAATCTTTCTACAGCAGCCAATACTACTGGAGTTGGAGGCACCACTTAAAATTTGTGGTAACTATTCCATTTATCAATTTTATTTAAATATGTTCCACATAAAAATTAGCCTTTCTTGCTAAGCGGCCACATAACTTTATTGAAAGGGGTTTGATTTTGGCTTTAGCTAACTAATTTCTTTTTTATTTTTTTAAAAAGAAAGAAATTAACTGAATCGCCAAAAATCAATCATTCTCAAATACAAACTTAAGTATAACTGCAACAAGATGATCATGATGATGAGATATTAATTTATTTAAGTATACCTGTGTAATTATTTGATTATTATTATTTGATTAATGATATGTTACATTATTATGACAGTAATAGTCATTCAATATTATGTAAATACTTTGTTGGTTTGTGGACACCTGATGGTAGAGTGGTACTATTTCTAGGTAAGCACACACACAAACAAAATAAATATTGTATATGTAGGTATGTATACCATATGAAGTTTATCAGAAATCTAGCATCCGTAACACAAGCTTCGAGTTCACCGAGGGGCTAGATGTTGTGTGAATTGTCTAGAAATACAGCTGTGTGACTTGCCAATCCCATATTCAATGGGTATCCAATAAATTATCAAGTAAACAACCATTGTGTTGAAAGAATACCCTTGACATAGTATAATAAAACAGTATCCCAAGCATCACTTAACAAATTAGTTTAGCACCAGTGAACATTCTTATGCACTGCTTAACTCCCTATTCATACTGGGGATATGGTTTGATTAACCCTATAGATGTTTAAAAATGGATGTTACTGTAAATACCTAAGTATATTAAAAAATATGGTAGTCTTAATTATTATAAAGCTGAAGTTTGTATGTTGGGTTGAACTGAACATGCTATTTTCAGGAAGTACTGATGTGGTTTTTAAAATTATGTTTTAACTATGAAAGTACGTAATAGATTTTTATTAGAACAACTAACCCTTAGTAAACTCTAATAAGAAATAAATATAATAATAAATGAAATCCCTTATTGTATTATGTTAATATTTATTAGAGTTAATATGTTAAGTAAGTAGTAATACAAGTTATGAAAAACAATCATTATTATATTAGCTTACAATCTTAACATTGTATAAGACTATGTTGCTTTATGATCTGGCTTGAAGGCAAGTGTTTTAATTTCAAACAAGAACATTATGATTTTAGCGTCTATAAATTTATTTGCGTCCGTGTTTATATTCAAACTATTCAAAGATTCTAAGACAAACACTATATTTATACCTCAAGTCCATCTGCTTTGAAAACTGACTATAAATCTTAAATTTGTTAGTTTTCTTTGAAAGTCTGGTTCTCCCGAAAACAAGTGTTTTAGTAACTTGTAAACAGTAATGTCGGTTATGATAGAAAAGATTTTAGACACTGATTCACCTGATTAAATTAAATAGAGTTATTAGGTATATTGCGCGATTAAATCTTTCTGGGTTTTCCTCAGTTAGTTTTCTTCGTTCATTAGTAAAGGTTTTGTTATATTCTATCTGTTTTGCTCCTAACATGTCTTATACTGATTGAAGGTATATGTTCATTATTTGGCAGAATTAATTAACTGCAATTATTCAATGCAACGTCGAGCGTACGCCACAGCACAGCTGATTATCATATATCTGCAATGACGGGCTAGGTACCTACCTACTGCCAAATCTGTTACAACCATAACCATGACATAACCATAATATGTTTAAATCGTAAGGGGTGATTTTGTGGTGAGTGAGTGGCGAGTCGAGGAAACTATTATTTTTCGTGGCTTTTGTTCTTCTTTTAACAAAACGTCAAATAGATCTAAAATGTAGAAATCAGCTCCTAGAGAAAAATAGTTGGGTGACCCGGGACGGGATATAAAAAAATGATTAAAATTTGTTATCAAGCTTATCGATGACAGGAAAACATTAATTAGGTTACGTTTCGCTGTCCTGATATTATAATAAACATGTTTTATTTAATGCAGAATATTATCTAATTATTTACTAGTCTACTCCACTAGAAAACTAACTTAAACACGAGTTGCATAGAGATTTCATATGAGATAACTCATTCATTGTAAATTCGTCACCGTCGTACATTAGACGCCCACAGAGGCTATTTCTTGCTCGCATCGTGTTATCTTCAAGACTGACTAAACTAGCAATATCGAAATCCTGATAATGCTGAGGAGTTCTTTTAGAACTTGAGAAGGTGTTTGTTCTGCCATACAACCATTCGTATATTATATTAAGTATATCAGAAATCAAGTACCCTAAACACAAGCATCGAGCTTACCACGGGGCTAGATGTTGATGTGTGAATTGTCCGGCAATATTTATTTATTTGCAAGAACACTGGACACAGACCAGACCTAACTTGAAAACCTACCACCGGCACTCGGCACTGTGCCCATATAGTACTATTTTAGTTTAATTTTCTTGCCATATCTAACACTCCCACAAAAATTTTACTATATCTAACTTTGTGATTTGGTGAAGGCGATTGGCTCGCGGTAGATACAGGCCGCGAGAGACCGTAATGATTTGTATCATAAAGTCATATAGGGAGGCCTATGTCCAACAGTGGACGTCCAATTACAGAGATGATGATGATGAAGTACTTGGGTATTGCATAAGTTATCCAGGTAATAAACACTTGCTCGTTTCCAGGCGATATCCACGGCCAATACACAGATCTGCTGCGTCTCTTCGAGTACGGCGGGTTCCCTCCAGAAGCCAACTATCTCTTCCTGGGGGACTACGTGGACCGCGGGAAACAATCTCTGGAGACAATATGCCTACTGCTTGCCTACAAGATTAAGTACCCAGAGAACTTCTTCCTACTCCGGGGCAATCATGAGTGTGCGAGCATAAACCGTATTTATGGTAAGTTTCTATTGCTTCATAATCATCCCTATTTATGTTCACACTGCTGGGACTCGGATTAGTAACATTGTGTTTCACCGTAAACCTACCTACGCTTGAATCAAAACACATTACGAAAGTTAATTTACTTGAAACAATGATCTTTATTCACATATCCTAATTACACCCCAGGAAAATCTCCCTGAATAATCCCCCCGAACATTTGTGATGAAAATATTGCAAATTGAATAAAATAATAAATCATAAAATATTAACGAAAACAAGCACTTAAAACCTTGGATACAAAATTTCATGTAAAAAGATACCTTCAATACACCTGTTAGATTAATTTGATTTTAATAATGATAAGAAATTTGTGAATGAATTAAATCAGTCTACGAAATCGGGGCTGTTAGCACGAACGACAAAAGATAATCAGATTATTAGACACGTCATAATTATGTTATACCTACCTATAGCTCATTGTTCAATTTAGTAAAACAATGATTTTCCACGGAACTAACCTTTTGCACGAAAATTTAAGATTTCTTGTGCATACAGGAATTAATCATTGATATTAATTTCATTACTATTCAGATTTTTTGAATGAAAGTTACACATGAAGATGTCATATAAATTTCATGTCATATAAATTTTACAACTAATGTGTTAATTACAAAATATATTATTACATTTAAATAAATGTTTTTAACACATATTAAGTTATTAACTAGAGCATTAACTACTAAAGAGGAAAGATTTGTATTTTTATGTGTATGTTTGTAATGTACTAAAGAACTACTGTGCCGATTACCAAAATTCTTTCACCATTGGAAAGCTACATTTACCCTGCGTAACCAAGGCTATATTTTATATGTAGATAACGTTAAAAAAAGCAAGTAAAGCTGTCGGATGTAAAATATATGTAGTTTGGCATCGAAAACATTAATTATACTACTTATTACCTAAGTATAGAAGAATAGTCGTAAAATATCTTACTTCACATCCAATCGATAGCAGACTGTGACCTAGAAACGGGCCAATAAAACCACAGTATCGTTGTTCTTACGTTTAAGTCGCATTGTTTATCAGCCAGTTCAATAGACGATAGCGAAAAGGTTTCCCAATTAATAATGTTATTTTAACACTACTATTTCCGATAACATTATTCGTTCGACGCTTTGTTGTATTACTTAGAGGTAGTTTATATAATATAGTATGTCTATAGCCTTTCTCGATAAATGTACTATCCAACACTGAAAGAAATTTCAACATTTTTCAGATTAGCACTAGATAAGCGCTTTCTAAAAACAAACGCTTTTTAGCCGGTCGGCTGGTAAATAAATGCCATGAAATTTGTTTCATCTTTTGTAGGTTCTATCTGTGGAATATTATAAAATACTTATTGACATTACTTAGATAATTAAAATATAAAGAAATAAAATTATAAAGAGGATCAAGTATTTAAATATTTATCTACATTATTTCTTAATTAGTAATTAAATAAAACTTACGAATGCTTTGCGATTTTGTTCCACATATATGTATTCAGGAATGGGTCTGATCTGACCTTGTTGAAATTTGACTTTGTCTGAATAATTTTAATGATATATTTACCTTTCGTTGAAATTTAAACTGTTTCAAACACTTCAATTCAAGCAATGTTTAAATACCAAAGTTGTCAATTATCGGCCACAGATCGGCGACCGACTATTTAAGTCCCATCCCAAAATAAACCTTATAATAATTAGATTCAGTACCACCATCTCTTATTACCACCATCAAACCATCAATTAAGGTATTTACATTATACCAAAAGACGGGTAGGAAAGTAAAAGAGTTTTTACATTATAATCCCAAACATTACAAACCACAAGGTTCTATTGGAAAGACCAGTGTTCATTTAACGTATCTAATAGTGGCTGTTGTTATAAGAACGAATACAATCTTCAGCAAAAGTACTCACAGCGTTCCATTAATTGTATTATAAGGTAACTTAGGTTTATTGCTATTAACGTCCGCGACCTTATTAATTGAAGCATTCAAGGTATTGCCAAGGTTGTCAATTGAAGTTTATGTTATTCTGACTAATCTGCAATCCAATAAGTTGTTGACTAACAGACTGTGGCATCGTTCTACAATTTACCCATTTTTAGGTAAATTAGTTTAAAATATAAGGCAAAGATATTTTAAACTAATTTACCTCTTTATATGTATTTGAAACTGTTCATAGTTCAATTCAAACGCTACGAGGTTCAAATTCAATTCAAATTCAAAATTCAATTCAAATTTTTATTTAAACTTTAGGAACATTTAGTAAACTTAGTTTCGTCAAGTACTTATGTAAAGGTTCATATGGTTCGTTTACCACACCTATTTACGTTCCCACTGTTGGGACACAGGGACTTCTCTCTTGACGAGAGAAATCAGGCCTTAATTTACCTTGCTGACTAGGTGCGGGTTGTTAAATGGCACATGTCTTTCAAATTTTTCAAAGTTCGAAACATTCTGGTTTCCTTATGATGTCTTCACCGTTACCGTGTTTATAATTATAATTATAAAGCGCACTTAAAATTATTGAAGAAGTACATTAAGGTGCACAGCCGTCTTTGAATCCACGACTTTTCGGAATGAAAATCAACTGTGGCTGCACACTCGATTTTCAAGTAAATGATTTTTCTTATTCACCACGGGTCTTCATAGAGTATCGCTAGCGCTAGGGATAGCTGAATTTGTAATTAAACTTTAAATATTTCCATATTCCATCAGGTTTCTACGACGAATGCAAACGCCGGTACAACATAAAACTGTGGAAGACCTTCACGGATTGCTTCAACTGCCTGCCCATCGCCGCCATTATCGACGAGAAGATATTCTGCTGCCACGGCGGCCTCTCGCCCGACCTACAAGGCATGGAGCAGATCAGGAGAATAATGAGGCCCACCGATGTACCTGATACAGGTAACTGAATAAATATAAATATTTCTGGATTAAAATAAATATAAATATTGCTGGACAAAAACGAAATGTGGTGCTTTACTATCGGCCTCGTCAACAGACTCAGAGTCACTCTAAGGGCTAGCGAGAGGGCTATGCTCGGGGTTTCTCTACGGGATCGAATCAGAAATGAGGAGATCCGTAGGAGAACGCGGGTCACCGACATAGCCCAGTGGAATTTTACTGTAGTAAAAAACCATAGTAAGGTTTTGATTTAGACTTATATGGATTATTCACAAGCATCAATGTGATGCTACGACAGAATTAGACCAACTATAATTCAATTTATAAAATAATAAAACACAGATGTTAACATACATTTCTGCAAACAAATTAAGTACGATCATAATGGCGTGTGGTATATAAAAATCGTGAAGTATCACTGACATTTCCTTTCATAACAGACGATGACTAATCCTGGTGGGTTATTTATTCTGGGAATATTGTAATGGATATGATACACAAATGATTCATCACAGTTTGATGCAATGATAAAAAGTTTCTTAATTGCTTATCAGATTTTTTCTGTAGGTATCTAATCTAGTTTGTTATCTTAAGACGCAAGAGGTTGCGGGTCCGATTCCCGCCTCGGTACAAAAGTTTGCAAATATTCGCTCTGAGTAAAAAATATTTATATATGTAGGATTTGTATAGAAATTTGTTTAAATAAATTATTTGGTATGATGATATCGACACTCCCTACGTATAATTGTGTATCTGTAAAATACAAATTTTACAGGAGAGCGTTTTTGCGGTAATCAAATATTTACGTGACGCACACGCATTCTACTCGCTCTCCGCGCAAGAACTGCGTAACGGGCAATTACCCGCCACCCGCACCGTACTCACCCCGCATCAAAGTGTGTATGTGGAAGATACAGCATTATATTTTATGGCGGGAAAATAATAAAATTGGACAGTTATATTTACTTTAGTTATATATACTTTTTTTGTAAGTTATAATGATGGACTGGCATGAGTAGATGCCAAAAATGCATCAAACGTATAAGTGTGTATCTGGCAGTTACACGAAGATTTTTTCAATAATTTATTAACATAATACGATACAATATACAGTTTAATTCAATCCATGGGTTCCTGACTAGCGGAATCTGTATTACAGGAACCTAGGCTTCTCCAAACAATGGTTTTTTACGATACGAAGATACGTAGGGAGTATCGATATGGTCAAGACTTTAGTGCCTTGGTAGTTGATGTTATAATGTTATTTGCAGGTTTGCTGTGCGACCTGCTGTGGTCGGACCCGGACAAGGACGTGCAGGGCTGGGGCGAGAACGACCGCGGCGTGTCCTTCACCTTCGGGCCCGACGTCGTCAGCAAGTTCCTCAACCGACACGATCTGGACCTTATCTGCCGCGCACATCAGGTCATATAAATATATATTGCTGGACAATTGACACAGTAACATCTAGCCCCGTGTTTAGCTCGAACCAGTAACAAGGGTGCTAGATTTCTGATATACCGTAATACCCCGGATTTACACGATAGGTGGGACTGAGCGCTATCCGCGTAAGTCGAATTCGCGTAAGTCGGGGTACAATTTTGCATCGTTGTTTGGTCGTCGCACAACGCACAAAATACACAAAATCGTGACTTATGTATCTACGCGCCGATTCCGCACTACACGTCTGCCTGTTGTTAACTGAACGAATAATAATGCGGGCGGGGGAGTCATAAATTAGAGGGAGAGAAAATTACAAGACCACTACGTAACCTTGGTGCTCGAGTGCGAGTCGAACCCATGCCACCCAGTTTAGCCCTGGTTGCGCTAACTAAATTCTAATAATTTAGAAAACTTAAGTGAGAGTCAGTCACTATAAAACAAATATAATAGTTCAATATATTATTTCATATGAATTTACAAGACCAAAAATAGTCTAACAAACAAATTGCCTGTTCCAGGTGGTAGAAGACGGCTACGAGTTCTTCGCCAAGCGTCAGCTGGTGACGCTGTTCTCTGCGCCCAACTACTGCGGCGAGTTCGACAACGCGGGCGGCATGATGTCCGTCGACGAGACGCTCATGTGCTCGTTCCAGGTAAGTGTGCTACTACCTTTACTTGTGAGGTGGCGTTCCGATCTTAGCACGACAAGACCAGGCGACCTATTGCGAGTTTATAAATAAAATCAGCACTAATGCTATAAGTAATTAACACTTCTTAATGAATACTAGTTGGCTCGGCCGCGGTTTCGCCCGCTTTCTATCTTCCTTGCAATTGTTGAGACGAATAGGCTCCCCCGGTCATAGGCTAATTAAGTCAAAATCAACGTCAAAGTTTTATTCAAAGCAAAATCGTAATTTAATACAAAACAAGGGAATCTGTCGGCTTATCGACTCGTTTATAGATAAATGCCTCCTCCGTCACTTTCCGTATGGAATTATATGCTCTCTCATTATAAAAGCTTCCAGTGACGGTCTAGTAATTTAATAGATGCCGCGACCGCGTTGCGTGGTTGTCTGGTCTCGGTCGCTAAGAACGGAATGCCACCTTAAGGTGTGTATGTGTATTTTACAAACGTACATAAGGTTATGCGGGTTATCTAGAAGCCTAACATAATATACAATAATATACAATTTAATCCGGATCTTACAGTTTGTAGTCCTGTGCCTCATACCTATTAAACTTGTTTTGTTTTAACATTTGTATTTAAATGTAAATGATTTGTTATTTAAATGGACATCATACAAATTCAAGTTCACTATATCAAGATCAAGTAAAAGAACTAACACTTAATATACAGACAACGTGCATGACATTATGTACGTCTGTAATATAATACACATAAACACCTTACATCTTTATATTGGGCCTAGATTGAACTCCACAATGTATTATAAAACTAATAAAATTTAGAGACGATTAACACAATAACATAACCTAGCTTGGTCGCATATAATTTAATATGCGCTTGAATAAGGTTTCAGTGTGTTGAACTGTGCATATTTTCTAGAAGACAAGCAGAGAATACATGCACTTAACATGCAGTAATAAATTTATTCGATCATAGTGCCTTGTTAAGAGTTCCTTCTAGGCTCGTTAATATCCCTCTTATGCTGCCTGTCCACCAAAGCGTAATTTTTGATATTCTTTCAGAATTCGAGAGATAAGTTGATTTGAGATAAGGAGATAAACTATTTGTTGATATCTTGATTTTCGTGATCGAAAAACATTCGATAGATTGAAGTTAGCATAATGTCATTTATTTCCTAAAGATCAGTTTAGCATATAATAAAATAACAAACTTTATTGTTAAGAGCCCTGTTAAATTTTTGAAGTTTTGCGAAATTGGATATTTTATGCACCACGTGACCGGCGCGTCACGCGAATTCTATGAAAAATACTAAATCATCTTGATACTTCGTCAATCTAAAACATACAAATATACTAATAATTATTTTAGATCTGTAGAAAATGGCATCGAATAAATTCCATTTTATTGAGTGGATTTTTTTCAGTTTCATTCTGAAATAATTATTATATTAATGTTTTTATTTAATTGATAGGTGTTTAATATATTTTCCTAAATTCAAAATGGCGGATATTTTTATTTCAATATATGAATCAATTATGTTTTATCTTAATAATATCAATATATATTTTAAATCTGATTGATTATTTGAAATCAATTAAGTACATAATTTTAAATTAAAACATTCATGATTAATAATTATCTATATAAGAATAAAACTGAAAATAGTCTTATTGAAGTTAAATGTCCTCATTCATCTCATCTTATGGGCTCATTATTAAACCGATTCTTCTGAAATTTGGTGTGTAGGTTTGTAATTAAATGTTTTTTTTTGTCGAATGTTGGGACTTAATGTAAGTTCGAAAGTCTAAATTGAACGGACTAAATACAAATTCTAATTATAACAAAACAAATAAATTATATTACCTATATATATTTAAGTTGCTTGTTTTGTTAGATGGTATATTTGTATACCATGTTATTATCATTATGTTTAGGTATTATTTTTGTAGTTTCGAACTTTATATTTATTTTTATTTTATTACGAACTTATTGAAAATATTTCATTTATATATTAAAAAAAACCAACCCGCACTTGGCCAGCGTGGTGAATTAAGGCCTAATCTATCTCGTCAAGAGAGAAGTCCCTATCCCAGCAGTGGGAACGTGAATAGGGGTGTTATTTTATATACAGGGCGTCCCAAAATTATGGGCCATGAAGGGGAAGTACCATATATGTATATCGTTGATAGTGAATTTTGCTCAAAGAAGACTTCATTTTATTTTAAAAAGTAAGTAATTTAATTAATTAATTTACAAAAAATAATGTTATATGTTTTTTATTTGATTAAAATAATTAATTTCACGTTGTTCCTTTCTTTTAAAATACTATGTTACTTAAGCAGAGTTATTATTTTTTAGCTTTTCTTTCGATTGGTATCATAAAAATCGAGTATTTTTTTTCTACATGTAAGTCGGTTCGATTCCCAGACAAAGCAAGTAATTTTTAGAAAATCAATGAATGCAGAATTACTAACTTTTAAAAATAAAATGAAGTCTTGTTTGAGCAAAATTCACTATCTACGATATTTAAGGTACTTCCCCTCCATGGCCCATAACTTTGGGACGCCCTGTATTTATTAGAAAGGTACATATTTAATGTTTACAATAAATAATATATTTATTAGAAAGGTACATTATTTTTTGTTTACATATTGGATACTCGGTAAATAGCCCAGTCAATTTAAACATTTCAAGTTACATAAAGTCCCAACAAGCTGGATTTCTGTGAAATTGTTCAAATCATAATTATAAACAATGTCTAAAAGATCCCCATCATTCCACGTTAAGGAAAAAGTTTTATTCAAGGTTAAATGTCAAAAAATTTAGTTTTTCGCGATTTTCAGCAAAATGGTAAGTTTTATCATAAAAATACCTAGGACAAAATTGTAGATCATGAAATTATCTATCAAAATGTATCAACACTTTTTTCTTACAAGCCACCGTTTCTGAGATATAACGGTTCAAAAAGTTATAAAAATTGTTTACAAAATGAAATGAAATGTTCAAAAAGTTATTAAACTGCGTCAATAGCGATGTATCGCATGATACTTTGTCGGAACGAAACGAATCCTCCGTTGTTTGTGATTCAATATTAGAGCACGACCGGCCTTGACAATTTTTTTTTATTTTTTTTATTTAATTACAAGAAAAGGCTTTGTCGCTGAGCGACCACATCGTCTTATCGGGAACTTGACAATTTGTGCATGCCAACTTTTATAACTTTTTGAACAGTTATATCTCAGAAACGGTGGCTTGTAAGAAAAAAGTGTTGATACATTTTGATAGATAATTTCATGATCTACAATTTTGTCCTAGGTATTTTTATGATAAAACTTACCGTTTTGCTGAAAATCGCGAAAAACTAAATTTTTTGACATTTAACCTTGAATAAAACTTTTTCCTTAACGTGGAATGATGGGGATCTTTTAGACATTGTTTATAATTATGATTTGAACAATTTCACAGAAATCCAGCTTGTTGGGACTTTATGTAACTTCACCCTCATTTTTTTGTATAAATTGACTGGACTAAAAAATAAGAACAAAAAATTACGGAATATTTTCTTTGTAATAAATATTATGGAAATCTATACTACAATTATCAAGCTGAGGAGATTGCTTGTTTATTTGTTTGAACGTGCTACTCAGGAACCGCGGGTCCGATTTAAAATATGATTTCAGTATTGGATAGTAAAATGATCGAAAAAGGCTATAAAACATAAACTAGTAAATAACGTAAAAACGCAAGCGCAGCTGTCGGCGGGTCGGCAAGTTAGTCATAATCTAAAAAAATCATAGGCATAATTACATTTAGTCGTTGTACGGTTTCACCAAAAAAAGTTGCCTTGTTGTTTTTTAATTAGGATAGATACATTTAGATATGCAATCCACATCCTACAGCATAACCTCCAAATAAATAAGGTTAAACAAGATGACAATGATGTGGTACAATTCTTAGGCCAGCAACAAGTGGTACAATTCTTAGGCCAGCAACAACAATAATTGATCGTTATCAATAAAAATAACAATTGATCGTTATCAACGGATCAACTTATGTCGGTCGTAGTATCGCAATAACACATACACGCACACTAACAGCGTTTTTACAGCAATTGACAGTCCCACACACTGACATTTTACGAAATATTTCTATATTTTATTCAAGAACAACCGACATAGGTCCGACCTCGACAAGCGCTCGCGCGGTACTAAATGGAAAAAGCCGGCGGAATGAAAAAACTACTAAATTATGGTAGTTTTATTTTATTCATAAAAAATTACCAAAACCGTTCTACAAATTAAAATTAATATCATAGTTTAAGCAAATGTTGATAAATATTTTGATATAAATATGACGTCCCATTGATTTAGAACTTCGGAGTTATTGAGGTTTGTTTCGAAGCATTTTCGGTCGATATTAAATTCGGTATATCTTTAAAATAAAAGCATTTAACGAAAATGTACTCTACTCTAAATGAAGAATAGGATATACGTAACATAATAAAAATTAGTTTGATCGCCCATATTCGTTAGAATCTACAAATTAGAGCTAAGAAAACAGGTCTTCGAGCGTTTTTTACGAAACATGTATCCGGAGAATGATTATTACTCAATATATAAACAAGTTATCTAAAATGTTTCTTACTACTTTTGTAGAGGAGAAAACGAACTATTATAAAGATGTAATTGTAATATCAAACAACTAACGTAAACCATAGAATTAGGACGAGAAAACCGAACAATTTCGCGATTTCCGGTAAAAGGCCTCTTAAGTTCAATCGAACATTCTTGCTGCCTTGCTTACGCTTCATATTAACATTTGCTAGTGTGAAAACTTGTAAAATGTGTAAAATAACTTACAGTCAGCTTTGGTTGGCAGGCAATCTTACTGTGCGTTCACACTTTATTATGATTTTTCTTGGCGTATTAAAATTCGACTAATTAACTATATGCCATGTATTGGGAAGGGTAAGAAATTTGGGAATATTTTGATAATTTTGTAGAACGTCACTAACCAATAAGAATACGCAGAATGTTTTGATAAATTAAAGTGTGAACACTCTTCTTTCTAGACTGAGATTTATGGCAGAACAATTAGTTATCTTGTAGATATGTAGTTGTCCTTAAAATGTACTTACAATTTCAGCTAACTACTATGTAATTTATAAATAAATGTAGTTTGCTATAGTGTTTAAAGTTCAGATTATAAATCTCAGTCTATAACTAACCCCGCTGATTTATATTTAATTCATAAACATATGAAGCAGCTGGGTTTTATAAACACTGCTTAAAGATAATCGCAATTTCTACGCACCGAAGTTGTTAACTGTATAAAAATAATTACTAAATTCATGTTGAATTTGTTAACAGTCGGAGTATAAATTTGAGTGATTACCTTTAAATTTGATTTCATTCTTTTGCATTTTTAACTTCAACTATTTTATTTTATCCTACCGTTTGCCTGACCCGACAGTTGTTTAAATTATGCGTTGACTGCATGATACCTGTCTATTCTTTGTCCGTGATTTAATGAAATAAGATCAAATCTAGCAGTGCTTAAAATAAGAGGGATTATTATAAATATGATGTTCGATGTAGTCTTCTGTGTTGAATGTTGATGTATCTGCTAGCTAGATCCCCATTCTCGCTCAGTCAGTAGATCCCTGTCTCGTACTCAGTATTCCATTTAGCTGCTATTGTCGATGTTCCTCCAAGTAAAGTAACCTCTAGATAGTAGCCTAGATGTCAATTTCTAAGATAAAAATAACAAGTTCTGTTCTGTGCAGATTCTGAAACCGTCTGAGAAGAAAACGAAACGCTAAACTAACTGTCGGTGTATCCTCCCCGTCTGTATCCTTTTAGTAAACTAACGCGATGTGTTCTGTGCAGATTTTGAAGCCGTCTGAGAAGAAGGCGAAATATCAGTACAACGGCGTCAACAGCGGCCGGCCCGCCACGCCGCAGCGCTCGCCGCCCAAGAAGAAATAGACGCGAGATTCAAATAATGTAGCAATGTTACATGTGGTCATCGGACATAGCCGAATAACGTGTCGCCCCTGTTAATGTTAAACAATTATTTATCGATTTGCTTGTGCCTTCTTATTTTTAATTTTTATTGTTAATGTGAGTGATATTAATTTATGAATTAGTTCTACAGAGAAGCGTTGGGAAGGACGTGTATTCGGCGACGCCGCGCCGGCCGGCTCGCGCCACGCTCCCGGCAGCTCGTGCCACTTGTGCACTTGTGTCCCGACATGTTGTGTTACGTGCGTTGATATTGTAGGAGTTTAAATTTTATTGTTGATTTTAAAGAGTTTGAAATGGCAAAGCTATCTTAAAGATGCGGGCATTGGAGGCGAGCGTCATTACATTACATGTTAAGTTGTAGCGGATCGGAAGCACCTTGCTTTGTTTTCAGTAACTGATGTGCCTATAAATTTAAATTATCGGATAGGTCTCGATAGATGGACGATGTCGGGTTGATTTGAAATTACTGTGTCGACTGTAATGGATGGAGCGGATTTATTTTTATTTGGTCTTCATCTGGAATTATTTCGTTTCAGTAGTTTGTACTGATCCTTCTGCGGAGCTGGCCTAAGAGCAAGATTTGACCTTTACCCTGTCATAGAGTAAGTGTTATTATTGTTCTGTTCTAGGACTTCATTGCTATAACTGCTTAGGGCGCGACAAGATACACCCAGTGAAATTAGTTTAATTCTGCTCTCAGTATTAATCTTATGAAATAAGTAGACTTCCAAATTGAAGATTGGCGTTGATCTCCAAACTGAGGCTTGTTCCTGCATCTCCTGCTGTAAGCCTCATTATTATATTAATTGGTGTGGTAGAGCAGTGTAATGTAGTCCTCGCAACAATAGTGCAATTGCAAAAATAATATATGTAATAAAATTATATGCAAGATTTGCATTGTACAATTTTATTTTTTAGATATTAATATGTCAGGTTTTAAATAATTATACTATTTCAGTTAAGAAGTTTATTTTGTTTCATTTATAGGTTTGCATTTACGACATGATTGTATTTCAAACACATACATATATTTTAGAAGTATTGCTAATGAAATAATTTATTCATGTTTCTTATATAAACTTTTGCTTTATTGAATGTATTTCATTTTGTAAATGGTTCTGTATAAATTAGATGGTGTAAGCTGGTAACTTGTATTGTTTTATTGTAATATAACAAGTGTATAAGATTATGGTGTCTTTTAAATTCTGCATGATTGTTTGGCAGACGGTACTCATTTAACATGTTAAGTTATATTTGACTAAACAAAGAGCAGTTGCCAGCTTAATAGCCACTTTTAGAGTTAACATTATTTAATATTAACACTTTAATCTTAGTACACTTGAATTTTTCTCTATTTTCTTCTACTTACACTTAGTGAATAATAAGTTACTGGAGAAGTTTCATTTGAAATTATCAATTATAATAAATTTTGTTGTACTTTTTCTCTGGTGTGTACAATTTTCTGAAATATAAATTTATTCAAATATTATTCTTATTCATTTATTTCCATGTCCTTATCAGTCCAGGTTAGGTCATCCAAATCATTTTTTTCTGGTACTATAATTTTGATCAGAGTGTCATGATTTTCTAGTTTATCATTTATTTTTGTGATGAGATCTTCATTTTTCTTTTGATACCTTTGTATGTCCATCTGTAATGCCTTCAGGTAGCCTCTCTTTGCTGATATTTTTTTTTTCAATCTATTTACTCTTGCCTCATATTCTTTAGCAAGTGTTTCCAGTAAAGTTTTCTGTTTCCGTAAGTTTGCTACGTCACTAGCTTTTAGTTGAGCTTTAACATCACCAAGTTGAGGTCTCCTACAAAAAAAATATTATTTGTCAATACTGCATAAACTATAATCCATAATAGAAATAAACTATAAGTATATAAATGGGAATAATAAAAGTGATTCCATGGGTGGGTTAGCCAGTCCATAATAGAAATAGTGTGGATGTAGCCTAACATATTATTTTCACTTCCTTACCAACATGTATGTTAATGATAAGAACAACAAATGATAACTACATGTTAAATAAAGGGACCATTATGCATTAGTAATTGGGTAAAACTATCGACAATTTGAGAACACATACCATAAAATTTGGTCTTCATTAATGTCAAAAAACTTTTCCTTTTGCTTTTCTAATGTTTCAAGTTTGGCCGGCATGTTCTCATAGTCCCACATGGATGAAATCTCTTGGATCATCTCATCATAGATTCCTTCTTTCAAACATTTGAACATTGGAACCCATTTCACTCTCCTTAACTTCCCTTTAGGTACAGTCTCAAGAAAATCCTCATTCCTGTTGAATCAAATTATTTGTGAATTAATATAGTCGGAGTATAATATGTTTAATTAGGCGCTGGATGAACAACAAAGTGAAGCAATAACTTCAAACTTAAGTTAAAAATGTTTAACTGGTAAAGATGCTGGTTAATTGTAATTAAAACTTATCGTTTAGGACTATGTCCAGCCAGCCCAGCAGTGGACCAAGATGATGAATTAAGCTTAGATATATTTTGTTATTTCGAGCATAATCGAGCTCAAATAACTGGGGACGAAGTAAAGAAACTCTTACCTGACCAAATTTATAATATTGCCAAATTCTTTCAAGATGACGAGATTATCAAACGTAGCCTCAGTAGTACTCATCTCCACATCTATAATTTCTTCCACATTTTCAGCCATTTCATATGTTGAAGGGTTCAAATTAATTAAAAACTCAATGAAGCTTTGTTTTGTTAAAAGTTTTTAAACTCAACCGACCGATCCACCAAAACCTACCAAAACAAACAATAGACTCTGAATTGACAATGACATGACAGCTCATTTTCTACCACAGAATAAACATCATTCGCTCACCATAGACAAAAAGAAATCCGTAGACATGACAGTAGAGCTACTCATTGCTAGATGACGGCACTATTAAGCTTGTTTATTATTACTTGCCACTAGGTGACACTTCCAGCATTATATTATGATTATTCACCGCTAGATGTCGCTAAAATACTATATTTAACGTTAAATATGTACTCTAATGATGGATATAAATAATGCCGGAATATCTGCCTCCAGACGCTGCAGAACACGATGCTACGGCTCTGCACGGGAGCGGGCTTTAACGTGAGGAACGACGCAATCGCCGTAGTTAAGTATATACAATGATAGATATTTTTTTAATCCATATAAAAAACCAGACATTCGGAACAAATATCTGCAGATCGTACAAATTTTTGTTCCGAGGCGGGAATCGAACCCGCAACCTCCTGCGTCGCATACAGACCTTCGCCCGCTGCGCCTCAGAGGTAGGTAATGGGATGAAACAGTTGACCATACTAATACGATGTACTTATAGAAAATGTTCGTGGATCTCCTGTTTAAACTATAACAGAATTTTTTGTTTTAATATCTAGTATAGACTAAGCAAAATTACTTATTACCTGCATTAGTTACTTGTATAGTTTGTATAGTGCGAGTATAATTTGATAGTGTAATGTAAACTAAGAACCTTGCGTTAAATAACCGCACTTTATTTAATTTCTGAATCTGATCATATCCATAGAATATAACTACTAACTTAGTAGGTACCTACCTACCTATGTTTATTAATAAATAAAAAACAAAGTAATTCTGTTGAGGTATATTTATACGGAAAGAAGAAAGGATAAATAAATAAATATATAGCTGGACAATTCACGCAGTAGGTAACTTTTAGCCCCGTAGTAAGCTCGAAGGTTGTGTTAGATTTCTGATAAAGGTACATACTGCGATACTATAACTATTACATTTGATTAAATATTTATTATAAGTAAAATACCATTGAAAAAATTGTTGAATGCGGTGCGTGGCCGCGGTTTGTGGTTTTTCCCGAGGAAACATATTTTTTTACCATAATAAATAAGCTATCTTCTTACATTTTAAGATTCGAACTATGTAGTAGATCCATAGATTAGCGTGATCAACGAATCACTTCTATATATACCTACGCTTTTATCTAAGAGTGGAACCAACCCATTTTAACTATATTACCTATATCGCATGCTGAAACCATGGCGGGGTAATAAAACATTTACAAGGTTTTCGATATTTTATTTTATTTTTTTTATTTTTTCTTGTAAATAAAAAATAGTTAGGTTATAAAAACAGAACGTTCAACAATTTAAATATTTGCGGCAGTGACTATGTTATTGCAGTCTTTGAGATCTTGTGGAAAATAATTTTATATTTGGTTTTAATTTTCGTTGCTCGTTTGAAGTTTAGTATGTTTATTTTATTAACATAGCCATTGTTTAACAGGAATATTCCATAATAATTAATACGTTTAAATACGCTTTTGTAGAACTTAGATAAGCCAACACCATCATTCGCTCCTTAGAAAGCAGCAGCTGAAATTAAAAATATTTTAATTACTAAATCAAATATTTTCAATTGTACATAAATGTTTTGTATAGTGGTTATGTTTCAGTTGTGTAAATTCTTGTTGATTGTTCCTAAGTTAAAAGTTTATCTGCGTAAACAAAATAAAACGTAGCAACTTGAGAGAGGCTCTTTATTAGCTTTATGTAGGTTCGCTATTTTTTCTTTCATAGAAACGAATACTTTCTTAACCGCATATATTTATATTATATTCAAATACAACGTCATTTAGATAAAAAAGGATCGATTTTTGAAAAATCAAATTAGTTTTTCTATTAATTTAAAGTATATTTGAACAAGAAACGGGTAACATACCATGATTTAAATGTTTTTGAGTTTTCCGATATTTCGACACTGTTGCAAGCGCCATGTTCACGGACAAACTGATGACACCGGCGGGGCGGCGGGTAGGCAGACCGTTATTGACAAACGAAACGATCTACCCTCTTCCTGAGTCTTTTATTGCGAGTTTGATTGTCACTGTCACTACCACCTGTTTCATTCACGAATGCAAGTCGATCGCGACATACTACACTCACCGTGTCTGGCCGGACGGCCGGCAATACACTTTTATGATTTTTGCATAACTCCACCACAGGTTTCCACGTTCCAGACAACTGGAAGCCATCTTCTCGATTAAAGTTTCTGTGTTTGGTAATCTCAATGGCCTCCTGAACCAATCTTGGTATATAGAATCTCTCCGTTGAGATTACTTGGGGGTTATGCAATTCGATCCAGTGATTTGAGCCAGACTCTAATAGGTGTTGAGCGATAGCTGACTTGTTGACATCTGCGTTTTTTACCGCTCTTATATGTTCCCCTATCCGACACGCAATAGTTCGTTTTGTTTGACCTATATAAGAACTTCCACAACTGCAGTCAACTTTATATACACCCGGTTTATCCAGTGGGAATCTATCTTTAGGTGTTCGCAGGAGATTCATCAGTTTGTCCGTGAACATGGCGCTTGCAACAGTGTCGAAATATCGGAAAACTCAAAAACATTTAAATCATGGTATGTTACCCGTTTCTTGTTCAAATATAGTTAAAAACCATGATAGTTTAAAAAGTTATATAATTTAAAGTATTCCTCGTAGCACAGTATCGTATCGTTTCTGCTGCACCGCATGCCTCGTTGTTGTCCATCGCTGTAGTCTCGTAGCTCGCTACGCCCGCCGCCCTGTAGCGTGCTACGTCGTAGCTCCTATAGATTGGCTAGTCTACGTCGCTGTTGTGGATAATTTTATGCATATGACGACATGTTTAGCGGTTGGATGCGTTTGAAAAACTATATCCTTATAATTTATGTGTGGGCATACATTTTACAATCCTTATGCTTTCAGAAATCGATGTAAGTAAACATTACTGTGCAGTGCATTTGTTAATTCAACGATATGTGAAAAACATGATATTAGGATTATTTAAACGAAACCTTATGTAATGTTCTACTTTGAAATGGAAAATACATATGAAAACGATACAAATGGATACAAATGGGTAATAAATACAAATTTAAGAGGTCACTCACAATGAAAGATGGCATAAAACGAAACTCATCAGAACAATCAAATTACTACGAAATATGAAAAATGAACTAGTTATTATAAAATCGAAAAAGACGTAATGAGACTATGACTAATACAATCGTAACAAAATGACGAAGAATGACACAGATAGTGAATTAAAAAGAATGAGAATAATGAAGTGATTGGTTGATGAAGAACATACGGTACAGATCAAAGAGGGTTCAAATCGACGTCTACAAAATGCAGGAAGTCACCACAGAGTCTACATCACAAGAAGGCATAATACCTGCTCCGGTTCTCTATATACTACGCAAGTACGGTAACGTCCTGCTTATATCGGCCACCGTCAGGTCATCCACCATTAAATCTGTCGTCAAATACACCAATTAACTTAGATTAGTGAGGCCAATTGTACAGCTTAGGCGTATATACAGCGTCGACTAACCTAAGGGCCTGATCGGGTGCTTGTCCCATAGGAAGGTTCGTTTGACGGGCGACAAGTAGGAGTCGCGGATGTAGGAGGGGCTGCGGTCCCAGCGCGCCAGGGGCTTCAGCTCGGGCCAGTCGTACCAGAAGGGATCCCGCGTGATGGCGGAGATCGGTAGCGACGGACTGGGGTTGAATATGTCCGCCCAAGGCCTTCGCAGGCCGCCGGCGCGGTACAGCGGCGCACCTACCGACCACAATCACATACAGGGACCAACCACAACTGTCGTCTTCGTCTTCGCTGCATGCTAGCGAACGGCCATGCTCAATTCAATATACAATTCATAAGTATATAGTCACATGCCAATTTGCATGGTGAATGATGCAAAAGCTAGTACTTTTAGTATGATGGGGTAGAAAATGATAATTGTATTTTACAGTTAATTTTTATTATAAGTCGCTTGGATCGCGACTGATGCTCATGCTGTTTTGTTTGTGAACACTTCACTCAGACGTCGTTACAATGGAAATCGAAATATTAGATCCCGTAGAGACGTCCTGTTGTCTCATCCACTACGCATGATAGATAATGGAGGGGTCTAACTACTGGAAGTTGATTCAAGTCAGAAGGATTCTTGTAGATTTAGATAGAGCAATCGAAGGTATTTATTCAGGATATAATTAAGGCCGAGACGAAGATACAGGGTGGGGTCTGGTCCCTTACCGTCGGCGTCGTACGCCACCTCGCAGTCCCGCGGGGGGCTTATTCTCGGCTTCACCGGCGTGGGCGACATGCCTCGCAGTGATCGATCGAAATCAGCCCATTTTTCGGCTTCAGCGAAAAACGGATCCTTTTTGAACACGTCCGACGGCGATCCTTCACCAAGTTATGATCAATACCAGCGAACAAGCAAGCTAAACTCACGACCGAAATCCGCCTGGATTTGTGTGTGTGTGCGTGTGTGTGTTGACGATGTTATCGTGTGCGGTGAACTTGTGAACGCTTGAATGTTGCTCGCATATATTTACAATGCAGCTCATGCACATTAAAATCCATTACCAAATATCGAGGAGCTTTGTTGTAGGTACATAGATCTTTCATAATACAAGTATTTGGAGAAGGTGCTAAACTACTAAATCAAAACACGAATTGGTCTTTTAAATTTTAATACAAAATACGTATTTTCATGGTTAGTTTTCTAAACTTTGTACTGATCCACAATTATAGGGTAGGTGAATTTATACAGTTCGTATCTACAAAGTCACATCATCTTTATCAAGTTGTAAATCCACACAAGTGGAATATAACAAAACAAAATTAACAATACGGTACGGAAAGGCTTAATTTAAAAATAGTAGAGCCACTTATGCCAAATTTATAATAAATTATTAGTAACAATAACAATTATAAAATTTTACAAATTCATCAATAATTACAGATATTAAATTTAGAGCTCTTATAGGTAAATCTAACTAAGCCATTCCAGTTTAACCCAAGTAATTAAAGGATGGTAGGTAAATTACAGGAAATCTACATTGGACTGTGTCGAGACACACAAATCGGATTCAAACGGGCGTTGAATCTAACAGGTGATCGATGTCCCGTGCGGGTCTGCGTCCAGGCCGCAGCGCACTCGATAATCGAACTTTACAATCGATTATTCGCAGCCTTCGGCGTGGACACAGCACGGCGCCCGCTGTGCCGCCGCCGCGAACAATCAGTCTATCCGAGACACTAAAGAAGACCATAGTGCTTGCAGGTGCGGCGGCGACAGAGAGAGCGCCGCGAGCTTAACCTATCTAGTCTAGTAGCATTTAGTATTTACCTGTTCCCCAGTGGGGCTTGTTGTCGGGCTCGTACTCGATGCCTTTGAGGCTCTTGGGGCTGAACGAGGAGAGCTTGGTGGGTTCGAAGGCGGGGGCGGAGGCGCTGAGGTCGGTGATGGGGTAGGCGCGGTCCTTGAGGTACAGCCCGTAGCGGGACGGGTAGAGGCGGTCGATGGCGGCCAGTCTGTCGAGGTGGTCCTGCCAGGCCTTGTGCGCGTCGAAGGGATCCACTCCTCGTCGCACGCGCCTCGGTACGTGGTAGACTACATAAACAAACATGACAGTTAGATACCATCCAAATTTAGAACGTTACGGTTCTTTATTTAAACACGATTTATTTTTAAAAGTTTTTTAATGTCTTCAGTCAAACTGCATTTCACACGGGATTGGCTCATAAATCCTATAGTTTATTTTATGTTTAAATAGATCCTTTTAGTAGGATTTTCATAGTTATATTGAAAATTTAAGTTATACTTAAATTAAAAATAGTAGATGTTGTTTATTATTAGTAATTCAAAGCAAATCGTATTAGTAAATTGATATCAAGCAAGGCCATGATTTAAATGGTACTTTAGGGGTTGTAGGGGTACAATACACGAAAACCTAGTATATAGAACTCACCTCTTCAATGCATTCCTGGTGAAGCTTGGAATGTCAATAAATTTTTAGATAAGTAACTAAACTATAGGTTAAGGGTCCGTCTTAATAAAACAAAACCTGACAAATGCTAGAAGATCGAAGTATGAACATCGATGTAACATTCATGGACTTATGTACAGTATGATGTTGTTATATGTTTTTGAGGTGATTTCTAAATGATGCCCTATTCATGCGTTTTTTAGTAAAATTAACACTTGCACAAGCATTACTTTACATCTGCTGCCAGCACTTATGTACAATCACGGAATGGCATATATATATTGTAGAACAATTTGATGAGATAAATGTCTATTTCGATCTAAGTGCAGAGTAGCGACAGAAGCCTAGTGTAATCAAACTCGATAGATCGACTAAACAAAACGTACGCATGTCATAGCCTCATTTCGTGTAGCACCATTACTCATGTTAAATCGATTGCACAGATTCAATCTCCTAGCAGACAGGCTCGTAGAAAAATGTTTATATTATTTATTCGTATAAAATCCTTCAATACAAATGTACAGAAATCATTAACCCTTTCATAAACTGAATTTTCTGATGGAAATTGATAATATTGGTGGTGATTTTTCCAATAAGTCTAGAAATAATCAAATTATAGATGGAAATTATATTTTAGACTGCTTTGCGGCTTTTCTCGGCTGAAACAATTGAAATCGTCTTGTGATTTTGAAGTCGATTTTAGAATGTGTCTATCGTGTGCGTCCAGAAACGTGGTTGCAGCGAATACATCGATCTTTGTACGAATGGTGTTTAAACACAATATTTACAGTTATTACGCTGTAAAAACAGAGCTGTTTTCATATAGAAGTTGTTTACAAATCTATTTCAATAACGTAAAAACAGATTTGAAAACTGTACTTAATATAAAAAACCGCAAGTTTTCACGTTGTTTGTCCTATTACACTTTCACCAGAGCTTGGAACATGAATATGATCATCATATTAGTTTGTAGAAACTAAATCATTATTATCAAAGCTCTCGTGAAAATGCTGTTCTGGTCACAGGTTACATAATTGTTGCCAAACTACAGCGTGGTGAGCTTGCCAATCAACAGCGAGTCTGGTCTACCAATCTATCGGCAGATTGGTTTATTTCGGATCAATTAATTGTTCAAACGAGTTGCTGATAGGCTGAATTAGTGTAGCTAGCGTGTGTGTTTTTGTGTGTGAGCTGTACACTGAATCGGTCAAACTAAGAACCTTTACATTAATAGTCCAAAGCTTTTTTAAATTGTGTATTTTAAGACTACTATTTTGTGTTTTAATTTTGTCTTCAAAATACTTGCCAATCATCTGAAAGAATTGTTTAGTTTCTTAAAACAATTAGGTACTTAATCATATTGTAAAGGTTCTAGTTTCCAATTCAGATTCAGATTTGTCTGCCGGTCTAGCATTAGTGCCACAGACAATCTCAGTCCTAAGGTAGAATAGACTCCGCTGTACATTGCGTAAACATCATTGAATCCAAAAGTATTTTACTTATATCACTTATATTTATATTGATGTACCTAAATGTTAAGTTATGATTTCATATTTTTTAGAATTTACATTTAAAAACTGTTACTAATATCTGGTACCCAATCACAAGCTACGAGACACGTAATGTTGTGTTACTGTGTTTACACATACCACAATACATTTACGCAATGCACAACGTTCCACCATAGAAAGAGACCGTTATATATCTCTGTACTTACTTGGCCTGTACCGATCGAGGGAGCTAGGATAGTTGTGCGCGTAGATGGGACGGGGGGAGTATCCGTAGGTCTCGCGGTGGACTGGCAGGTAGCGGTAGCCAGGGACGGAGATCCTCTCGGCGGCCGCCACGGGGTCGTCGTAGATGGACTTGCTGTAAGGGTAGGAGGTCAGCAGCTCGGGGAACACGCTGCGGCGAGACGGCCTGTATCTCTCCTCGGCTCTGATGTCTTCCGACCCTGATGAGATTACATGATTTAGATTGATAGCATTGGGATGACTTCAGCTAACAAAACAAGGTTTATGTAGCTATGAAATCTCAAATTGTTAGGGATTGTTTTGGAAACTTTAGGGCTATCATTTGGACTTTTATCTAAAGGTACCTACATTAATGCTCTTACTTATGTGACTTTATAGTTATATTCTTTTAGAGTGGTAATTATTATTGGAGTCAAGTGAAGTAGTTTACCTTTTAGGGAACGGACGAAGGACTGCCAGAACCTGGCTTTCTTCGTGGGCGTCTCGTTCCTGCCGATCATCTCTAAGTGATTTTTAAACATGGTGGCGTTTTTGTCGTGCTCGTGTCTGAAACAATTGCATCAACACATCATCGATGGTAACCTTGGGGCTGAAGATGAGAATGAGCATCCAGGTGACATAATTTAGTACAATAGCGTGCCCGATCCTCGTAAATAGAGCAATGACGCGAGCGAGCCGGCTATTTGCGGTGCCGCCGCTGCTCGCTTGGCTCGCCGCCAGCGCCGCCGTCGGAAAACTTGAAAACTGTTTTCACAAATCTATGTTCATTGCTCAGCTATTTTCGAGTTTTCGTCGACCTTGTTGCGAGCTCCGCGGATAAGTCAGCGGCCTGTCGATTTGTAATTACGTAAGTTGTGACTGTTTTAAATTCTGTGCCCGGGATGAACGGGGTAGCGGCCTCGCCTTATTGCAGCGCTGGTTCAACAACACGATTGAAATCGAATCGACAAATTTTCCAGATTTCTAATGTAATCTAATGTATAAATAATTCTGGATCCATTATATTATATCTGAGATGTTTATCTTTGACGTGTTTAATCATCATATCAACATTAGCAAGAATTAGATAATTATAAAAAAATTATAATTTTATTGACTTATTATTTTATTTTTAGTTTATTACATATATTATATTTCAAAACAATTGAATTAATCACGTTTAATTAGAGTGAATCTGTTAAAAATGAATGTTTTAAATGTATTTAAAAAAAGCTAATAGAATAATTTACGACGATTTTGTTTATGAAAGATACAACGTGATTGACTTGTCTATTCCCACTTACCTATCATCATAACTTCATATTTATTTTATTTACGCACTACCATACTGAATATAACATTACCGTAAAATAACATTGATAACACATCTCAATGTATTCTGAAACGTCTGTAATCCGTTGTCTGATTTATGAGGCATGCTAACCTACTTGAACCGATCGAGAAGCTCAATTAGATTTACATATCTTGTTTTTGATAAAGCTCAAATTTCAAAACGCTTTTAGGATGGCTACGAGAGCTTAAGTAAACGTAAACCGTTAGGTAGGTACTTTCTTTGGCGTAGCTTTATAGTTATATAGTTTATACCTACTATAAACTGTTGATTTATGTTTATATGTCAGTGATCTAAAACTAACTGTCCTTTGAAATTGAAAATTTCTTCGGAACCAAAGATTAGTTCTCGTCAAATGAATATGGATGTAGACATAGACAGAAAATAAGTAGTTAATAATCTAAGTACTTACTTATATTATAATTTTATGTTACTGAAATGGCGTAAAAAACCAAATAATAAGTGTCCGAGTAAGATAGTAGGGTACAGTACATTGCACCCCTGTGCTCAGTTGTGCTGATATATTCGCTTGAAAAAATCACCCAATAATAGTGTGTTATTCACAAAGTTTAATTTCCTTTAGTTATTTCATCAGTATTCATTGAATATTTGTTTTTTGTTTCTGCAGTAGTTAAAAAAATATCATAAATACTACAAATGTTTCGTCATTCTTCAGTAGGTACCTAATGAAAGGCCACGTATGATATCAATGTATCAATTTGCGAGGGCACAACCTTATTCAATGCCTTCTGTCAATCTCAAAAGACGGATGTGAAAATGCCAAAACAAATAAACTATAGGTAGTCATTACTAATTAATTGTATTTGATTGGCGACCTTTGTTTTCAAATTAGGTCAAGATTCGAGGCCAATGCCAATTATGTTTTGGGATGTAAAATATTAGGATAGTAACAAATACTTTGTAAACGACACTTTCAAGCCGAATTCGTAGAGACTAACATATTATTAGATTTATACATAATTATAGCAATTACACTGAAAACGATTATCAAACTAAACAAAATATTTTTTTAAATCTCAGTTTGATTTTATTTATTTTTGCACTTGAAATATAACTACAAATTTTTCCTTTTAATTATTTTATTATCAACTTTGGAATATAAATTTAAATGTTTTGTCATTTTGTAGAGATAGAAAGTCTTCCAAATGCAGAGCTTTCGTTTTAAAAATTCAAAATCCGAAGGCTGACCTTTGAAAAAGAACAACAGCTAGAAAAGTTTGATTGTGAAACGGTTACAAAAATACTTGAGTCGATTTGGCGGATTGCAAATTTGGCGCGGGAGGCGCGGCCAGAAATAGGACGCGCTCGGATCGGATTCACAGCATTCCCGGAGCCGCATTGTCGCGCACCTGCGACCTCCTATGTACACACATCCTTACCTTAGAGATAAGGCTGGTAACTTAAGATACTTCTGAAAATATCGAGAATATCTGAGAGTGCACCTCTTAGCTTCTTCTAGAAAGCTTGGCTTGAAATTTGAGATAATTTCGGAAAGTTACTATTTTCTAGAAATTCAGAGTTCAATCCGATGTTCCCTATGCACACACCTCACATTATGAGGCCTCAAATGAGACTTGTTTTGTGAATATAAAGTTGATACAATATTACAATAACAATAAAAAGATTAATTTGAAAATAATCTACTTATATTTTTGAAATAATTTATTATAGTGTGGTAATAATTTAAGGGCAATATTAAATTACATAAATGCATAGTAGAATTATTGAAAGATATTTTAAGCAGAGGAAAATCATTGAGTTATCCCCATTATCATGTCCATACCCTTCCTCTACGAGTTTTCTTTTTCTAAAATTCACTTTCCCATGGTTGATTTAATTTTCAATGGTATAAATTACACTTTTCGTTGTTCACAATCAATCAATTTAAAACTAAAAGTTTAACATAAAAATAAAGTGTTGTAATGACATTTAATGTGAATTAAAATTGATGTTTCCTTAAATTCTTCGTGTAAACTATGAAGTAAGACTTACGTGCTGCTGAACTATTACCGTAACACCGAATCTGAACCCAATAGAAGGGAAAACGAGCGAGACGGCGATACAATTGCGCAACGAGAGAGCAAGACGACTACACTTTCCACCAGGGCGGCTGTTTAGCCCTTAGAATTGAACTGGGTTAGAGAGTTAGCACTGGTAATTATCTTACCGATTAAAAAATGGTCGTATATTTTAGGTCTGGTTTCTGTGACGAGCCGACGTCGAGTGTCGGTCCGGGGCGGGCGCGCACTGAGCCGCCGCTGGCCGCCAGCCCCCGCCCGCCCAGCGGCTTAGCGCTTACGTTTACTAAATGTTGACGATTTTATGATTTCAAACCGGATTTCATGGTCGAGTTTTCACTAACTGAATTTTTTTACATATATTTTTGAGTTGAGTTTTTACTTTCTGTCAAATTTAACTAAACATTGTTGCTTTGTGAATTTGAATTTGTGTTTTAATAATTGAGCAATATAGTAGAATTCAAATATTGTTGATAAATTGTGTATAACGAAAGTCATCACAAGAGAACAAAAAATTTTGATTAACATGAAAAGTTTCACGGTTATCAAAAGCTTTTAGGAATTAGTTAATAAGGATAATACATTCAATATTCCGGTTAAAAAAGGCTTACTACATTTTAACTAGAATACGTGTCGTTTTACCTTTGTTAAAAGGCGAAAGTATAATTATATCCAAAACTATTATGTAGTGATGTGATGTTGGAAAGTGATAGATCCAGTCATAATTCTAAAAATACTGTATTCTGTATATGTTTGTAGTACTCTGCTAAACGTTGACTGTACCTGTTTGAAACTGATTCAAGAGCAAACGCCCAGGTGATGAATCACGCCGGTATTTGTGTTTAATTGATATTACTTTGACGTTCCAACCTGACTAATAAACAACTTTATCATTTTTTATTACAATATTTTTAATTGTTTATTGTTTTTGAGTAGATATAATGATGTTCTTTATTATTGTCGACTAAAAACACAAAAATATTATAGGCTTGACTTGTTAACACGGAAAAATCCATTGGAACGCGAGCAAAGACAGAGCGGTAAGCCTAAGCTTAATGTAAAATTGCTACAAAATGTCTTCACTTGCTATAAAACGGATTACCAAATAATCATAGTAATAATGTAAAACTAACGTCACATTGTAATGTAGCAAATCCAGCATGAAATACTAATCATAAATTCTTCATTATTACGACCTACAGGATGTTTGGATGTAACATGATTTACAGCTGTCTGCGAGATTATGGAGTTAGTTATTACCCTTGACTTTGTATATTTAATGATACATCAAACATTTCTAGGGTTATGATGAAAACCTTGAATTTTTACTAAGAAGAACAACTGAGATTATCTTAGTGATCTACAGAATAATGTCCTTTTCCGGAACATGAATTCACAATAATTATTTTCGAGTTTCATAAATGGTTTTGGTGATCGTAGATGATGGTGTTGGTCTTTATTTAAAACCAGTCAAGAAACCACTAATATCTATACATCACATTATGTAATTAATTTTTAGCTTCAGATTAAGTTTTATAGGGAAATAAATTGGTGATTTAATTAAGACAGACATGTCAATACGTGTGTACAAAATTGATATTGAGCCAATATTTAGAAATTTGTGGACAATAATTCACCGTTAGATGATAAATATAACATATTTAGCCAATGATCATAATATAAATGATCATAATTTAGCCAATTTGTTTAATAGCATGTTATTAGCAAAACTAGTCTATGTTATTACTATCTACAGAATCATTTTCTACAATAATATATGAAAAACCTGTATTTGTCATTGTTGTAATATGTCTTAAACCGTATCCTAAGAGATTTCCATATTATCAGTTGTTCTCTTGACCATCTAACTGCCAATGGCGCGTATGGTTTAGTAGTATTGTATTGTAGTGGAATGTAATATTAGTAAATACGTTTATTTAAGTTTAGGGCTTCATAAAATATTGTAGGTATTATTTTATTTAAATATTACATAGTTAAATATTATATATGTACTAGCGACAGGGTTAATAAAAAAGGAATTGTAAAAAAACCCCTACACATACGCAAATAACCTGATCGTACTACAACAAATCAGTTTCTCCAACAAAAATTCAGTTTCCAATGTTTTTAATTTGTAGCTTTCAAGTTTGTAAGTTGATTTATATTTGCTTTCAGCGAATATAACGAGGACACCGCGCCGCCCAGTCGCCTTCTCTGACAGACTAACCTTGGCTTAAATATTTTTATTTTGCGCATTCTGAAACATGAATTATTAAAAGGAAAACATTGGGATATAAAATGACATCAAACGCAATAGCTCTATAATTTTACCAAAGCGACAATTGACGATCAACTCGATGTTGGGCGGGTGACGTATCGAATTTGTATGGAAACTTTATTCTGACAACGGAAACTTTGATAGAACTCTGATAAATAAGATAGTTATCTAGAGTTTATTTAATCATAAATATTATTAGCCTGTATCGGTTCAATGGGCACTGTCCGCCTCAAACGTATGCCAGTTTTCGCGGTATTTTCTTCGGATCACAACCAGGTCATATTATCGATATTTACGATATCATTGAATTATTGAACTATTGCGTTGAATTATTTATTTGGTTGGCTAATAATAATAAATAAATTCCAAGTGGTCTGCCAGTTCTACATCTAGACTCTGAGACTTGTCTAGTCTAGCTAGACTATGATAACATACATCTAAAACTGTCGATGTTGTCTAATAATGAAGCATCAAACACCTAGGTACCTGTCAAACTTACTGCGTAATACTAAATAAGGTCAGGTCTGTTGTGAATGAAGAAAGCACCTACGTATCTTCAGTTGCACATCTCCGTGACGTGTGCACTTCAATGGACGCATTACCAAAGCCTGGCTACACAAATATGTTTACATTAGCGTGGACATAGTATATTGTTAATAAGAAAAGCAAATGGGAATACCTTTTAAATGATTTAGTCAACGCATTTTTAACTGAGTGGCCCCGCAATAAAGCCTCGAGCAGACCGGATGCGTATACGTACACGTAATCGTAGACGTGCACGTACCACTGAGTTGTAATGTATGGGAATGTATGAGACAGGACACACTGCACGCGCACGTCACGTTACGCAAGCAGTGTGTCCTGTCTCATACATTCCCATACATTACAACTCAGTGGTACGTGCACGTCTACGCTTACGTGTACGTATACGCATCCGGTCTGCTCGAGGCTTTAATGTCACTACGAAATGACGTAGGCAGCAAGTACACAGAAAAATATGATACGGCTTAGATAAGTAGGTAAGATGACATGCTATCGCTTGCCTTTTGCCGTATGCTTTTTACAAGTAACCGATTTTAAGTGATTTTAACATTCTATAAAAACATTTAATTTAACACAAACTGCTTTGCAGTTTGGCAGACGCGAATTAATGTAATGTAGTACTAGTAGTACTTTATAAAAAAAATACAAAAATATTGCAACCGTGTACATATTTTGTTCGTCCAAGGATTATCGTAGGCACATTTTCGTAGCGATTGTAGCGCCCGCTACGCTATCTACGGCGTAGTTTAGCGAGCGCTACGATTCGATAACGAAGTTTTACAAAGTGTATATTGTAGTGATAAAAAAAGACCTTATTATTATCAAACAACTATTGTTTATGGTTTTAAAATTGTATTCAGAATTTAAAATTCGTTTCCCAGTCAATTTGATATACTAGGTTGGCTCATTTACAATGTAACACTAGTGCGACGCGCAATTCCCCCACTGCATGATGTGTACTATGTCACATCTATAATAGGTATTTGTGTTGTCTGCTCGTGACGTCACCGCCCACGTGCTTCACCCTGAAAAATCACGTTTTATCGAATTTTGGCGCGCAGTCAAGTCAAAAATAACTCGACTATAAACAGATGGAGATAAGACTTGGAAGCGACTTCCGATGATGTGATCATTTCCTTTGTTACCAACGTAAGATTACGAAAAAAAGCTTCTTTTTAACCTTAAAAAATAATAGGAGGATATTTTACCTCAGTTGTTTCGACTAAGGTATTATATATTCCGTGACTAGGTGAACTGATTTTGATTTATATTTTTACGTACTGAAATAATCTTAAACATACTTAATTGTATTTTTTTTTTAATTTTAGAAGAACAACAGAAGAGACCACATTACATTATATTTCTGGTTCTGTAACAAGTTTGAGATGATACTTAAGGTACCTATAGTGTCAAAATAAAAGAAACTAATTTAAGTTTTCGGATATATAATGTATTAACAAGTTGAAAGAATATTTCTGTTTTCTGTTAATGCACTACATCGCTACTAAATATCGCGGTTCTACTTAGCTCTGACTGACGTAGATTTCTCATACCTATAGTAAATGTTGTCCTCTGTCATAGATCATTAAATAATCTTACGCCTCATCGAGTTTGAATATTTGGAACAACTCAAAAGCAAGAGCCAAAAGAGACTTAGCGATTAATGATGTACACATGCCATTACTCTTGTTGTTTGCGATTGAGTTCATTAAACATCATTATTTACACTCATCGATAATACGTGCGAATATGTATTCATTTTGTTCTCTGACATTGTTGAATATAATAATAACCTACAGTATCTCAATCATTTTGATTGAGACTAAGGTTATTTAAATGTTTTTTGTCGACATTTGGCTGGCAAAGGTTAATTTGGCGAAATTTTACGATCTTAAAATATCTGTTTCAAGTGTCTGGGTTGTAATAAAATATCTATCTATGTATATATTATTATAAGAATATTAAAAATCTAGCACCCGTAACAAACTTCGAGCTGACCACGGGGCTAGATATTGCTGTCAATTTTCCACCATATTTAATTTATAGCATTTATATTTTGTGTATATATGTAGGTATATAATAGGTACCTATTAAGGTAAGTACCTACCTAAACTTAGAGAATCTAATAAACAAGTTTCTTATCTTTTAGTCAAGTGGAAGTAGCTAAGTGCCTAGATATTTCTTATTGGAAATGATAATTAAATCTATTGTTTGTAATCAGGTACACAGTATTTAAATATTATTATTATTAGCCAAGAAGCAATTTTATTATTACTATACCGCCATAGTGATCAAAATATTAGCAACCAGAATTAGGTTAGAAACTCTACCTGTATTAAAATACGTATTACTATACCAACTCTACAAGGTTAAGGTTTTTATTTTTAATTATTTCTGATTAAATCATAAAAAACTTGCGACTACTTACCTCGCTTAATCTCGGGCACCTAATTATACTTATAAACATTCCTCTTAAATCACTGAACTTTTTAAATACGACATCAAAATCTGTTGCGTACCTACTTTGAAAGATTGATGCATATAGGCCGGACAGACAGCGACAGCGATTTTATTTTATACGATGTAGTGATATCCGCTTAATAAGACCCCTCGCAAACTGCAGACTTTCTATCGGCCGATAGTTTGGTCGGGCTTATAATCAGTATGAAGATGTATGCAAGTCCGCATACTACAACGATTTGGTATCGGCCGATAAATAAGTTTGATAGGCTTCTCAACTGCGTTCAAACTGAAAGATGATCAAACTATCGGCCGACTGCTATATTAGTATGGAGCTCCTTGCAAGCGCGCACACTGACCGATTGTTTAGTCGGCCGATGGTTCACTTCGCTCCGAGTTTTGGAGCCGGAAGGTCGTGCATTCTTTCATTATGTCCAATTCTACTCAATCGCTCGTTGTAGAAACGTAATCTTATTTTAATTTTCGGGTAATCTAGTAATTTTGAATGCATCGTGTAAAATTTTCCATTAAATAATTTAGTACTGTAGACGGGATGCACACAATACTCTCAGACTCTCTTCTTGATTTTTCTCCTCCGTTGTATGAGAGCAATTATAATATTTCTGGACAATATTTTACTACGAGAAACTTCCATTATGAGACAGCTCTCTTCAACAGGTAGCTTAAAAACTGAATATCGTCGGCCGACTGTTGCCTAGTTTGCGCACTCACCACCAACCCAACTGTTTAGTTGGCATAGTGTGCGCGCTAACAGCCCAACCCGACCAAAATATCGGCCGATAGAAAGTCTGTAGTTAGCGAGGGGTCTAAGAGTTACATCTAGTCTTGCTCGATTTGGCATGCCTATATTCGTTTGTAAACATAACCAAAACGAAAACCAATGTTTTGGCAACGTCCGCGCGTTTCTGCGAACGGCCATTATTTACGGAAATAAATCTTATAATCGAAGCGTTGCGATGGCTGATGCAAACAGATTGAACGATCGAACATTACCGAACACAGATTGTACGATGTATAATTTATATGCTAAAGAGATTGTATCTTTTATTGAACGCTAACCTGATTTGATTTTGAAAATAGTTTTTGAGTTAGCCCATTTATTTATTAAGGGTAAAAGATAATTATGTATCCCTGGGAACAAATATTTTATAGAATAAACTCTAAGCGAGCATGGAGCATAAGATGGGAATTTTATTTTGTAATGTTATATCTCATTGATACTTAGATTAGGTAATTAGAATACAAGAGCGTCCAACGTAATTATTTGGTGATCTATCTATTTATCAATTACAGATGTAATGATGATGATGCATGATAGCTATCAACTGCCAACATCGTACTTTCTAGAATCTGGAACCACAATTACTTCCCTAATTTCTAGTACTAATAAACATTCTGGGTCATATAAAATGGTAGGTGATAAAAGCTTGTACTAAACAGAGACGCAAGTAAAATTTGTAACAGTGGAAAATAATTGTTTAAGCCAACAAGTCTTCGTAGTTTTTCAAAACGTTGCACACTGTGACCTTTAACACTGTGAACGCCCATAAAACACGTTTGTATCGACAGCACGGTGTAACGGGCATTAAATGTGCTATATGGACAATTTGCCGAAAGTTAAAAAACAAATTATAATTTCATTAAGTATCTTATTCAATATTTTATTTCATGTAGACTTTATACTGTTAATGTATTCATTGCAGATCTTATCATATTTTTGTCCCGAAGCGGAAAACGAACTTGCAACCTCTTGCATCTCAGACGGGCCTTCGCCCGCTGCGCCACAGAGGTCGTTGCATCAATAAATAAATAAATAAAAATAAATATTTCTGGACAATTTTACACAACGACATCTAGCCCCGTGGTAAGCTCAAAGCTTGTGTTACGGGTGCTAGATTTCTGATATACTTAATATAATATACATAGATAGATAGATATTTTTTATTATACATACATAACACCCAGACACCCGAAACAAATATTTGCAGATCATACAAATAGTTTTTCCGAGGCGGGAATCGAACCTACATAGTAGAAAAATTTGTGACATCCACGTCTATTTATTTTCACACAAGTTTAACTAAAGTCCTTAGAGCTATTCGTACAACTGGTCATAAAATTTCCCTGAAGCTGTCATGAATAAGTTGTGGAATAAACTGTTGCAATTAACACACAGACACACACTTTCACACACACATACACATTCACACACACTACACATACTCACCCACACACACTACACATACACATTATCATGCTTACTTTCACACTAAATCAACCTCTTTTTCTAAATTTATATAAAAATGTTTTATTTAGGTTACCAAAATGTTAAATTGTTAAACCGGAGGAGGGTGTTGGTGTCTGCGACACAGTTTTCTTCTAAACTACTGCAGCCATCATCGTTTTCTTAAATATAAATTGTATTATGTTTTTGGTTCCAAATAAAGAAATTTTGAATTTGAATTTGAATTTGAACTTGCCAAATAACAGCAATAAACTTATCTTTTAACTGAGAACTGTTTTGGCAAAAGATCTTTGAATTAACTACAAGAATTACACCAACTATTCATCTAATAAGACCTGATAAACTGTTTCGGTTTAATATAAAACTCTTTACCTAATAATCCTTTTAAATAACATAGAATTAAATAATAAGAAGATTGTATACCTACACTGTATATGTATACAATCTTCTTATATGATTATTATTATTTCATAAACAATCTTCTTATGTTTTATTGAATGCGACATTTTCATGGATTATATAATGTAAAAAAAATACACAGGACCTTCTAAACAGTCAAACTTATACTAAAAACATTCAAACTATTATGCACAAAAAAATTAAAATAAAACCTATAAAGTCGACTTACCTAACCCAACAGTTTAAAAAAATCTTATTTTGTCTTATAAGACCAAATGTAGTCATTTAACGTTATAGTTAAATACTCGTAATTTATCTAACAAGGTACACTCTTATAGATTCATCATCATCATCATCATTTTAGTTATTTGACGGCCACTGCTATACCCTCTGATTTTCAGTTTTCCGGCCTACATTCACCACGAGGCAACCGCTTTCACCAGATTCTTATGAATTATTAAATTAAAATGTCCTTAATTTCAACAGTCTGATGAGGACAATCGTATTTTAAGAGACTCCAGCATTTGTTTACCAACACGACATTAAAACTAAATGATTTTCATGAATAACATTGTCTTGGCAAATATTTCGTGGAAATTTGAAAATTTGTAGACTGAAATTTTATTTTTAAATGAAATATTTGGCTTTCTGTTTGTTTCTGAACTAAAATACAAATTTTATAAAAGCTTTTATTGGAGTAAATTTTCAAAACTCTTTATTCCATTTATCGTATTTATAATCCCAATAAATATATTTTTCATTACCATTGGTTAGCAGTAGGTAATCTGACTTAACGCTAATATAATATGTGGTAACCGTTAAAGCACTTTTTATAAGTTTTCGTTTCCTGAAATAATATCCACAAAAGTATGACTGTGCTAGAAATTTAGAATTAAATTTTACTCTTAGCTTAAAGTTTATGTAACTTGTCTTTATATTTTTTTATGAAAGACAAAATTATGGTTTAATATGTAAACAACACGATGTTATTGATATTGTTAGTGACGTCGATGCTAATACGCAATTGACTCTACAATTTTCATAAAAAATAAACACCGTTTGATGTGACCAATAAAAAATCCTGAAACGCGAAAAAGCTTCTGTTTTTCAGTTGATCCGTGAAAACTACGCGGATGTCGATAGCGTGGGTCGGCTCAGTCGTGGCTCACCACCAATATTGATAGATCTACCACACCCCCCTAGTTTGTTTCTATAGGTGTAGAAACGGAGGGGTTTGGTGAAGACTGAGGTGTCTGTTTGAGCTGGTTGTTTCGATGTAATATAATATCGGTTGACCTTGCTAGAAATAGTGCCGCCCACATCACCGATCCGACACGACTACGACCGAATGCTTTACTGATAGGAATTTCAATGTTCAATGTTTCTTTCTGATGCGCTTGGCCTTTATTCAGTTCCGCTATATGTCAATTATGATGTTTTTTATTTGATTTTAAGACGCGCATAAGATGGCAGTGTGCCATAAAAATCAGAGTTTTATAACAATATTATTAGTTATAAATTTAAATCTTGGTAACTACTAATTATGTATTATAAAGTGTCTATTTCCATAAATTTATCCAGAGTATACGTAGTTTATTTGCAAATCTCCTAATAGTTTTACGCTTAGGTGATTTTACGTGTTCAGGAACAAGTATACAAATTGTTTAAGTAATTTTATGTTTATTTAACTATGAAGACTAGTAGACTAACCAAACGATTATACATACAATGATGGAAAACCCACGCGGGTTTTCAGGGTCACAGGCCACAGGGTCAGGCGGAGGCCTGTATTTGAGTTAATTAAGTAGGTAGGTAGGTACTATATTATCTTATTATTCACCGCCCACTATCATTAATAACAAGACGAACATATATTTATAATACAAATGCTACTTGAATACATCATAAAATGAATGTAGAGCATCATTCCCATCGAATCAATGTTTTCAGCGCAGAGTTATGTGGCGACAGACAGGTTAGCTAACTGAATGAATGAACCGCGAAGTTGAAATATTTAGCGCAAAAAAGCTCTATGAGAATTATTCAGGATAGAAAATATGAACATGGGAAAAAGCTTATTCTGTACATATATAAACTATACCTACCTGAATTTTACCTCTTACATTTTATAACGGTTATGAAAGTCACTTGAGAACAGACATGCTTATGTATTAACAAAATATTCTTCATCAATGATACTTTTCGTTGTAATTTAATAACTCAAGAACTGCTGGGACGATTTTGAGCTTTTGAAATAGTCGTAGTAGCCCAGGGAACTCAGGGAAGGCTTAAAGGTGAGACAACGTAGGAATAAAGCAGGTAAAACCGCGAGCGGGTAGCTTAACTAGCTACTTATAATTATTAAGTACCTCTTTTATTGAAACGAAAACTATACATTAATAACAATCTGAACTACATAAGTACTTATTATCACTGTTTCGGGAAAATAAAACATTTAGATCAGAATTCAAGAAAATATTTTATTGTTTGCAGGTGGGAATACCATTGTCCCAAATAACAAAACTATTTCCAATTCACATTAAAACAATTCAAATTCATTTTATTGTGCACTAGTTTTAATGCGCTTCGTAAAAAAACACATCAAAGAAAGATACGCTTACAAAACAATCCTATTATTTCTATAACCTCATTTTTTGACGATTCACCCAAATACTTCAGTTTTATTCACAGGTTTTATTACCCTCCAGTGCCATTAGGTTGAATTCCTAAAATGTTGAATTTGCAGTAAGTTGGATTTGCGATATGTTGAATCCTAAAATGTTGGATTTGCATAATGTTGAGTTCTTTTTATGTCCAATTCCCATAATACCTGTGTCAAACCTGCAATGCTAAAAAAACCCTAAGCATAAGACAGATTTACTCAAGATTTCAAAAATTTTAACATTAACCTTCATTCGATAAATGTTCTGTGAAATTATTAATTACTCAAATAGTTAGAGATCTAATTATCATGGCCTTGTAATTAGCAGAATCACCTACTCTTAAACAACCAGATAAAGTTTTAGCGGTTTTTTTTAACATCTGAAGCTTATAAGAAGTTACTATGTCTTTGTATTTTCAGTTTCAGATAGATATAGATCATTGTCATTAAGGCGAGAACTATTAAATAGCCACCTTGGTATAGAAGGGATGTGCTATGGGTCACCCTGTATATCTCGTTGCATGCTGTCGCGGCAATAAGACATTGTTGCTAACTAGAACACAATGAACATTACAAAAGCATATAATTGGGTCGCGTTTTATCGCGACCCTGGTTAACGGGCCACGGTCGAATGCTTGAGTGCGACCGATATAATGTAGGTAATCCCACAAAGCATTAGCCATTTGTTATGAAGACCTGGTATCGTTGGTAATATATTATGTAATGCTTTAAAACCTGCGTAAATTTTGGATTTGGGGTAGCTATGTGTGCCGGACGGTAGAGCTGCACTGCTAAGATATCTTGGTAACTATCTCTAATAGGTCAGGCTAGTAAAAATCAACTAATTGATTGAAATAAAGAAATTCAAATCCATTTCAAAATAGGAATGATTTAAATCAATGAACCGCAAACGGAACGCATGTTTTGAAAATCGAATAAATCTAAGTAGAATAAAAAGACCCTCAAGGAAACTCCGACATCCCCTCAGAGCTGACAGGTCGAGACTTGAAGAAGCCGGAAGCACGTCAGTGGATCGGACAGTTGCAGATGGCGCCACAATAGCAAAGTTACGGTTTCGTCGGGAGTTTTTCGCATAGAAATGGCAACATTACGCATTGTTATACAAACTTTTGTAGCGTAATGCCCTCGTGTGTACTCCACTGAGTCCGGAGAACTTCCTCTCAAACTTGGTTATCTAAACAGAAACGCTGACTGGTTTATTTTCGAGCGAAGTATTTTTCAATGCGATCTTGCGCAACTGTTGAGATATTTTAACGTGCACCTGAAATAAACAAAGTTGAACAACGTTAGGATAGGTACTTACATACTTATACATTATGTTGTATTACGCTTTATTTATTTATATATGTATATTTATTTATTATTTTGATTATCATAACGTTTGGAAACATTGAGGTCTAAGATAGTAGACTATAAAAACAGGTGAGTTGGGCGATTTGTATATCTACCCTACTCTTTGTCATACAAAGTTCTTTCAATTATTTGTACGTAATTTTTCATAACACCTAGGCAGATCCGTAAGCTAACAAGTAGTCAGTGACTCTGGTTCAAATAATGCGATCGAAAGCACACAAAGGGAGTGGCAGCAAATGTTTGCTATCTGTAGGTACGAGCGTGTTGGCGCAAGAGTTCTCACAGCAATGTTTGTACTATTTGTTACGGTAATGGACGATTTCATTGCTTACCGAAAGGTCAATATTGTTTGACATTGATGTGAACTATGATTAGTTTTAGTGCTCGTAAAACACATCGATACTATGTTGTGCTTTGTTGATTCTTTGTTGGTGGGTGAATGGTAATTAAAGCTAAATTCAATATCATAGATCTATAGAAGTTTCTAAATTATCATATCTAGGTGTAGCAACTGAGGTAACTATTATCACATAAGTACCTAAGCTTTCTGAAGTCATTTACTTCAGAAATATTAAAAATATAATGATAAAAAGGAAATAGTCCATTCATAATAGTTATAGATACAGTTATTATATTAGTTGTAACCTTTCAATTCAAAACAGTTAAAGTGGTGTTTTCGCTAAATAGGTTATATCGCGTGTAACATCGTTGTTCTCTAAAAAGTTGAATTTGGAAATAATAATTGTTTAATGCATTTTATTGCTGGCAACATTATCAATTGTTCGCAGGGTGGTTCGGAAGATGGCAGCACGTGTCGCGCGCGTGCCGCCATCGCCGGAAGCGCGGGAATACGCCCGCGAAACAATACCTTCGCCTAAATTGAAATAAATAGATGTGGGGCTACCTGCGCTTTATTTTGAACAGAATTCACGGGTCATCGCGAGGGATAAGAGCTTTTAATGTATGAGTTGGCTGAAACTTTCTCGCAAATAGGTGGCTGAAAGCATACCGTAAAACACTCCAACATTGCCACCGAGGGTAATTTTGCCCGAAGACCAATTTTTAAGCAAAACTTTTAATAGCAAAAATATCTGAATACTATGGTGACATTTATTGACTTTGGTAGAAAATAGGTTTTGTGTTTAGCACCACTGTCTATTGGATGTAACGCTAAAGTCACTCAGTAACTTGTTGGAACTCGTCAAAGACAGAGTGTATTTTTGTGGGCAAATTTTGGTGAAAATTCAAAAGTGGATTGTGCGTGATGGAGAAAACACAGATGAGTTTAATTTATATTATGTTGTACAAAAAACTTAAGGTATTATTATAACTTTATTGTCATTGATGCAGCTCTTGTATAACTAAAGTTATAATGGTGGGCAAAGTTATCTGGTATTTTTGCGATCTACTATTGACAACATTGCCCGCAGTCAAAATAAGCTTAGGGTTGACACATCCGAGTTTTTTTTTTTTGCTAATTATTATTATCTTGATTATTTAGATAATTTATTTTTATTATTTCTTAAAAGCAAGAACAAAATCTCGAATTCGCCAAAGAAAGTCCAGACGAAAGATTGGAACCAGAATGTATTAAAAATAACACGGAATAAATGTTAATACTTGCATGTGAATCTGTTGAATGTTACTCAAAAAAACATGTTACTCAAAAGTTTTTTAAATAATTCAATAGAAGATAATCTTGTTTTTTTATTAACATAAAAAGAAATAAAAAGTCAAGAACAGTTTACTGAGTATGTACCAACCCTATCACTTTACTAAAGGCGAAAAGCGAATTGTATGGAAAATGCTAACAAGGTCAGTGTAATTTTGCCCAACTAGCCTAACATGGATTTTGGTAGGAAACCTGTCATGGATTCGCTTTAGTTTTAAAGTAAAGGCCAGTTTTGGTCAGAATTCTTGTACAGGTTTTGCTGTCAGCTGATTAGAGGCCGGAGAGGAGATATTTGCGTCAAAAATCAACGCGGGCAATGTTGGCAATAAGTCGAGATAACATTGCCCGCCTTTAAAAATAATAAAATACTTGATTTAATATTGACGAATAACAAAATCTTATAAAATAATACATGCAAAATATCCTATAGTTGCAGATGCTAATAGAAAATACTTGTGTCCCCATACAAAAAAATAACAAAAATTGTAATTATTCGAAAAATGTGGGCAATGTTGGAGTGTTTTACGGTAATTAAAGTTACCTATATTTTTGACGAATATGTAGAAAATAGTGTCTCTCTGATTATCAAATTTTCCTTGTAAAATCGAGTAGGTACAATATATTAAGATTTATTTTATTTTATTATTTATTCTTAATTTATTAAGTACATATATAATATATCGAGTATTTATAGTTTATAATTAGATTATCAGATATTTAGTTAAATTGGGATTCTTTCGCTAAATTGTTCGAAGTAGATTGAAGTAGGTAGATTATTTTTGATTTTTATTTTCCACATCCACATTTTGACATTGTATTTTCCACTGTTATGTTATGTTATTAATGATGTGCAATAAAGAAATTCTATCTATCTATTTATCACAGGTCTAATCTCCTAAATAATACACATATCTTACCAAGAAAATCTAAAAAATGATATTAAAAATCTCACTTTTATTTTTACATTAGTCTGGCATAATTTGACTACTAAAACATGTAATTTGACCGCCAAAGTGTGACAGTAAATAAACACTAGTAATTAAAAGTCCCACGGGTGTTGAAAAACATCGCGCGGAGGGTGGCGCATTCTCGCGCCCTTTTGGCCCTTCTATGGCCTATCACGTGCCCTGTGGCACGCTGTACTCTTCATAAGGCTGGATTTATATGTGGCAGCTTTTAAGGCATTCTTTAACAGTTTTAAATTAAAGAAAAACCAACATGGCGATAGATAGAATATTTATAGACGCCCAAACCATTTATTAGGTAGGTAGGTACTATTTATACAATTTAAATATATAAGTAAGTAATTTAATTAAAATATATTTGTGAAATTAGGAATATTGATTACATAAATCAATAGATTTTCTGAAATTCAGCAGTTTTGAACTTATATAGGTAGCGGTTATTGTTCTTAACATTCAATCATTCATCCGAGACATTGATAAACTAACTCTATATTTCATCAACTAAAATTCGACTGTAAAAACGTTGAAAAATTAGAAAACTAACAGAAAATTACGCTGTGTTCGACCATGGGAAACTACCCTAAGTTAGTAGGGTGACTCGTCGCGCTAATTACGCAATCAGTTCTCACAATTACGCTCCCACAAGCTACCTTGCTAATGCTAATGTACAGTCAGATTGGTTGATTGTTTGCGATTGACTTTGATTTCCGATGCTTTTATTGATAATTTATTTCCGGGCTAGATGTCACATAATATAAAATAATAGGTACTCATAATATGAGTCAATTTTGTAATAAATTTAGATGCAGAATGCCAGTCCGTGGTGTTTAAAGGTTTGTGTATAATCAGAAGTTTAATTTTATAGATGGTTATGGAATATGAGAAATGACTATCTACCTACACGTTAATAGTAATAATATTACTAAAATAACAAAATATAGAGTGGTACTTTTGAGTGCAATAAAATGTCTTACTCCGAGATAGCGGGTTATTATTTTCTGTAAACAAAAGTTCAAATGTACCATAAACAATCTGCCATAGACGTGCCTCATTAAGCACAACCTCAAAGTGCTCTCTGAGGGTCCCTCAGACGAATGTTAATCATAGAGAACGGAGTCAGTAACGATGTGTTTGCTACGATCCGATTAAGCAGTTACTCTATTAAAACTGGATCAAAAAATCTATAGGGACACCTCTTTATTATTTTTTTCAGCGCGCCAAGGGAGCGTTATGGTTGTTGGTCAAGTTAACAGCTTATGAAACATTTTCTAAATATACATTTAAGACGTAAAATATAAAGAATACGTTTTTATCATATTGAAACTGAGCGAGAGATCAAAGAACCAAAAATAACTTTAATTTATTTTCATAGACAAAGATGCGATATCCAAGCAACTCCATGTTGTTTTGTGATTGCAGATGACAAATAGGCGTCGGAAGTGATCCATTTCGGCGGGAAACGGCGCACCGGAAGTCGATTCGCAGACCGCGAATGTTGTTGGCGCCACCGTCACTTCATTTTCTTTTCCCCGTTTCACTGTTGTATGTACTACGCTGCACAAACCGTAAATAATAAAAAAAATAATTCTAACAATGATTTTGCTAATAATTAGATCTTTATGCAAAAGTAGAGATTACTGTAAAATGTTTTCTAGTTTATGGAAAGTATGGAACGGCCTGGTCAACTACGACTATTTTAAAACTAAAAGCACCTAAATCGGACTAGCCGTTCTCGAGTCATAAAATTACATCAAAGAGGGGATTATGTCTCACTGTAGTCTCACTACCTACTGGACAGAGACAACGTCTTGGGCAGACATCATAGCAATGAGTTTTCTTCTATATAGTATAGCTAAGTCAAAAAAAAGCACATATAAAATTAGGGGAAAAGAACATCTGCCGTGGCCACCTCCCATCTGCGAATGTTTAAAGAACTACTTAAATAACATTCGAAGATCACATAATATAAATTAAACAATCATATTGACAAAAGTGGGTGCGTTGCGAATCGGCCCAAAGAACCACGGATGACACTATAGAAACCGTTTTGGGGTCGCGTGTGGAACCAGGTGCTCGTTCAAGTCATTCTCCGGTGACAAATTATCATTGTGTTTTCCAAAGGAGAGGGATTTTATGACAATAGTAATAAAAAGATACTTTTTATTATAGCTTGAGTTGACTTTTGATAAAAAACACTTGAAATTAATTTAATGTTTCGCATTACGATTCACTCACCCTTCTAAATTCAATATTACATTTTACTTTTGAATGGTAGTTAATTTCAAAATGGCTTCCAAAATGAGCACCTTTACCACAGACAAAAAATATAGATATTTTTCAACCAAGAAGTTTTACACAAAGAACGTCAGTAGGTCAGAGGATAGAATGATTTTCTACCAACAAAACGGTTAAATAGAGTTGACGGCGACCGTTTAGCGTGTTACTTACAAACAATTAGCTCGTATGTCGTTTCTGACTGCGATGGGTTAATTTGTGTGAAATTAATATTCATAGTTCTGCTATCATTATTTCTCTGCGTAAATCAAGTTGTCAAGGAACTATGCCAGTAATTTTAGAATTTACTTTTCTACAAGGTTTTGTTTTGTTAACTGTTATCTACAGTAAGTTGAATAGATCACAAAAATTATATGAATTTTTATTATACATAAGTAAGTATTTCAAATTCAACGCTTAAAATAATTAAATTTGCTGTTGTAAACCGAAGCATGCGATTTGGCAAAGCAATTACCCGTAAGAGGAATTACAGTCAAATTTCAAATTGCTTTGAATTTGGTTTAACCTTTTTTCAGCAGTGTTTTATGGTTTCGCTAGCGTATTGTTTCTGCTGATCTTGGCAGCTTAAACCTTTTTTGGTTGCTGCTGTTTTGCGGTGCGCGCTATTATACGTTTAAGACTGGCTAAAACTGAATTCAAATGTTTACGAAAATAGGGAATTTGTTTAAATTTGAAATATGAATACTTATGTAAATTACTAACATGTGTTTATATACTTAAAGCAAATAGTTTTGTAACAAAACACCAAAACCGTCCCGGGCATCAGTTTTGTAAATATGTTGTGTTGTATGTTCTATTGTATTTTTATTTACTTTTCTTACTTAATTATTTTAAAACGGATAAAGCCGCGATTTAACCCTCAACAGGCGACTCGACAATGACTGTCTAATTAAGCAGACAGAGGGCGCCCGCAAGCCGTGATGGATCCATTTAATATCTGCTCTGTTACCTCCCATTCAGCTTAACTTGTCGTCTATGCCCGGCCTTAATGGATTTAAAACTGAATTGAGACTGCGATTGTGCTTAATCTTTGAAAAATATTTTAAATTTATATTAAAATTGTTAATACAGTATAGGTTAATACTAAAAGCCCAGAGTTATCAACATTTTTTAGATAAGTCAACAGCTAATAAGCTGCTTTTACAGTAAAACATGTGACTGACTGAGTTAATAAATTTGCTTGGTAGATATAATATTCGTTTAAAAATAACTAACACATTACATTATCTTATAACAAAAAATGTTCATTGTATGCGTCCGGGAAAACACTATCTGATACCCAAAACATGATAACAAATAACAGTCTACCGAAATCTGAGGTCCGATCAAAATTGCCGGGCATTAAGTAAGACGTAGGGACGTAAGGTCGGAGGGTCCGGATATTGCCTAATCATCCCCGCGTTCACACCCTACTAACTGCCCGTTGTTTTAGCATTCATCGCGTTTTATCACCCCAGATTGATACCCCATAGCGCCAATATACGCGCAATGTTTCATTAAAACGGATTTAAAAACATTCTCAACAGCTTAGATTACACGGTTTATCTTGCGATAACGATGCATTAACTTTACAAGCAATTATGTTGTCAGATTTTTTATATCTGTATGCAATCGTGCGTTCAGGTGTGATATGAATTCAAAAATGTTAATCAACTCAGATTTTATTTACGTAATTGGATTGTCGAGTTAATAATGCGGGAAACAATCCCAAAATCAGAAAAGTAGCAGTTTGTTCCGCGGCCGCTTCACGCGTTATTAATCCTGACAAAGTGCTTCACTGCCGACGAAAGGGTTAAAGGAACGTAAAATATTGTGACATTTTGCTACAATTTGTATCTTTTCCTAAATGAAAGATGCCCCTATTCATCCCGATAATGTTCTACAAACATATTGCGTTAGATAAATTGTATTTAGAATAAAATTTTACGAAATACAGTAATGTTCTGTAAATATCGTAGCATTGTGCAATAAAATCACCAAGCCAAATGAGATCGGAAGGAACGGCGATAGAAAGGACCCCAGAGTCGTCCATCATTCCTTCAATGAGCTTACAACAATCGAACAACAAGCCATTGAGCGTCCTTCGCATTGTGTGACGTAATTTTATCAAAAATATCGGACATGACAATAGGATGTGCGGGGCCGACAAAAGTCGGAAGAGCGGATGCGATTCGCGTCGTCTATGCCGACATTATGTCGCGTGGGTTTTTTACGCAATCTTGCGAGCGACACAAAGACGGTCATTTGTTGCCAGGGGATGTTTCCACCCACAACTCAGCGGGCCTCATCGCTCATTACCGACAATCGGAAACTACGCAACGACTTCGGAACTTTTGACGCACTTGTTATAGTGATAGTAAAAAAATACTCAATGATTCGGCTTTATACACACAGGTGTGCGTTTAAAATGACCGTAAGTAATAAATTGATTTACAGTCATTTCGTATTTGCAAGAGAGTAAAAGAGCGTGAGATCAGATTTGAATGGCGATAAGGCAGAAGTCTTAGGTGACAAATGAACTAAAATTAAATTAATTGTTCTCTATTCTAAATATAAACCCTTCCAAAGTTGCTATAAATTTTACAACAGCTATCAATCTCACAGATTGGGCCATTAAGAAAGTGTGGCTACATTGACACAGTGTGAGCGGCCATTAGACAACTTTTACTGTTATCGTATATCGTAACGATCGGAGCACACCGTGTAATTAGTCCACAATGGGGAACTAACCCTCTACTACAATAACATTACATCAAACGAACTTAACCCTAACGATTTCATTCATCACACTGCTGGTTTATTTGTAAACTGAGTATACACAGTCAAGCAAGTCCTTCAGTGTATTTCGTGTTTGGTGAAAATGTGATTGTAAAGTAGTACGCTCGCATGTTGGGGTCGCGGTAGACAAAAGCATCGCTCCGGTAATGCAACAAAGCGATGGGCACGACGAGATACAATTGATTTTCCGCTAAAGCTTGTAAGTCAATGTTATGAGTCAGAATGGGAGTGTTTCCGGGGGTATATCAGTACTTTTTATGTGTGTAAAAGAAAGGAAACAATAGGTTGAAGGTTGTTAGTGTGGTAATAAATTTGGGAAATGCTTTTAAGAAACATGATGTTCATTCTTGCTGAAGCTCTTCTAGTTTAATTTTAAAATACACAATAACCTGAAATATTACTGAAATAATAAATTATTGAATCAAATGAAAAATATTTTATTATTAGAGTTAATATTAGAGTAACCAAACAGCCTCAGTAAACCAAAGAAAAAACCTTCCTTAGAAAAATTAAGTATAATCAAGTATAAAGCACTACAAAACCTTGTCGGCATCAGTATCATTCTAACTATACAAGCGCTCAGCCTCACAGGTCAAAGGAAGGAAGTGAATCATTTATATTAGATTACTGCTGCAAAGCGAGCCGACACAAAGAGAGATGAATGAAACTCCTGGCGTTGCGCGCGTTGCATCGGACATGACTTGCTCATCGCAATCAATGGAATCAATTGCTTTTCTGAATGGAATTACAACTGGGTTGACCCTAGTTTAGAGTCTAGGAATTTGTTTCCGTCGAATTTGTTCCGTATAGCATCGTACGCATAACAATGGACATGGACCGTAGATGGCACAAACTAAGAGAGATCTTTACCTATCAGTGAGTAAAAGTTAACATAAATATTAATGGATGATGTAACTGATGTAAGTATAAGAAATTAAGAGGTAAGTAAATTAAATTATGAATACCTATTTATTTAACCCTAGGTGTTTTAATTAATGAAGAGATGTGTTTTATTTTGATATAATTACTGATACATAGTACAATGTATGAGGTTTATTTTTTAAATACAGACTAGATTACCTCCTTTTATTCATAGTAAAATCGATACTATTTACTGTCAGCACCCATCTAAATTGAGATGGATGTCGTTGATAACGCGTTTTAATAAAGTTAACGCGGTCGAGTATAACGCGTTGGAGCGGAGCCTGGATTAAGGCAAATCCGCGCGGAGATGTCGAGGTCTCGTAGCGCGAGGGGCAATGTGGTGGGACAAGTTATAGGCTGAAGCGGGTGGTTTATTTTACACTCTGCTAGCTTTCCGCCCTGCAGATTCACCTGCGTTATAATATTTTCCCGCTAATAAAAGTACTAAATTAAAAAAAAAAGTACAACTAACACGATGCAGGTTGTTAATTGATTCCCGCTGTGAGACAATTTTTTATCATTCCGAGATATTTTACCGGGTTTTTTTGTGATATTAAACGTCGACGGCTACCAGTGACACAAACTTCGTGCTTACCACTGGGCGAGATGTTGCTGCGTGAATTTTACAGCAATATCAAAATATCGATCTGACTATGAATAAACCTATTTGTCTATGCTAAGAACTAAGACGAAAGACGAAACGCCAATTCTATCTCAAAAGCACAGCATCAAAAAATATTAACGGTTTACCACTTTGTTTTGAGCTTCTTATAGGCGATGAAACAATAAGTAATAGTATAGGTAATTCTTTTTCGCCTAAAACAGAACCGGATTTCAAAATTACGTACTTAAGTATACTTAGTTTATAATTAAACTAAATGTTATTTTGAATCGGAGAAAAACAATCATCTTTCTTAAGAATAGTACCTACGCTTTTAAATTGCACCATACCTTAAAACAGCAAGGGTGGCAAAACACAACAATCAAATATACTGGTGGTTTTAATATTGTCGACGATTTATAAGGATAAGTCAGGGCGAGTAAATATTAAATTTGTTAGCGATACTTCGAGATTAAGTAGGAGGGTCCGAATTGGCCCTTAGGGCTTGTGTGTCGAATTTATGTTTGGAGAGAAAATCTGTATAAGCTCTGTGAACAAATAAATTGATTCGGTTATACGAGTAGTTATGGGCAAATGCGTTATATAGTTAGATTAATTTAAGGAATGTAAACCTTTCGTAAAATAATAAATTGTTTCTAAAATTAGGAAAGTAGTTATCTACCTACTTATATATTTTTTAAATATATTATCATAGCGGGTTATTTCCAATTGACAAATGTTTGCAGATCATTCCGTAACCTTGGTCCTCGAGTGGGAGTCGAACACACGCCTTTAGTTTACGTTACGTTTTGAACTACAATTTATTCCAAACCTGATTATTCTCAGTAAAACGCCGAGTGCGATATCTATCTTGTTATTTTTTCTATACCATTCTCTAATATTAAGAAAGCCTAAGTGGTCTCACTATAAAATATAAAATAAAAGTAAATCAATATTGATTACCACCTCTAACACCTAAAGGTTCATGATCGAAGTTCAAAGACAGCGAGTTAAACAAGCAATAAATAGCACCATCAATCCTTGTTAGGACGCCGTACCATTTCGACCATCAACGCCCTTATTGGACCTTTAAGACCTTTTAAATTGCCCCAGAGTAATGGCCTTCTAAATACCCGATTGATAAGGTCGGGGGATTAAAAAGCTGGGTTATATAAATTGTTTCAGCACCAATTAAAGTATATAAGAAAGGTGAGCAAGTTTTCAGTTGTCAAATACTTTAACTTTTAATCTACTGGAGGCTGTGTATTTAAGGAATCTGTATCATTTAAATTTGAAAGTGATATGTATCATTTAATTCTATATTTTTTATTTCTCTCTATTTTATGACGACGTTGGTAATATTATAAACGCATTCATAATTGTAGGGGATATTATTTATAAATCAAAAGCATAAACCTAATCATATGTTTTAGTCGCTGACGATTCATAATTTATCGAATATAGATTTGCCTAATAAGGCTCTTATCATAAATAATCAATTACACTATTGTGCACGAGTCACCCTATCAGGCCTTACCTGTTTATAACAATATTTATATATCTCTAGTAAGGGGGAAATCCAACCAGAGTATATACATGAAACAATAGTGGAAGGCAGTACTTTTCTGATAGTAGGTATCGAGTTTTCACGCGCAATCGACGCCATGTTCGTCAGAGCGGGACAACACTACTCCAACCACTTACTCGGTAACAAGAACAAAGATTGTCGTCTCTCTATTAGCTACCTAACGGATCGCTACCCGTATTGCAGTATAAGTGAGAATATCAGAACTATTATTTTTCTTTCACACGATTAATCTTACTGAAAACTACCTAAACTTTATATTGAAAAGCTTAGTGTTTTTAACTATCCCGACTTGCTTTTTCATTTTTATAATATTAAGCTAAGTTAATGGACAAAGCTATAACTGAAATTGGTAGGTGTAACATAGAACCAAACACAGTCAAGTGATCTTAAGATTTTATGTAAAAATCGGCTTTTAGTAATGTACCTAATTTATAATCTGAGATAAAATTTGTACAAAAACCACCTGTCTGTTCTCCACCGATATACTACAACAAACGGTCTTATAAACCCCTGAAAATCCGTCTCGAGTAAATTGAAATTGGAGCGAGAAGGGAAACTGGCAGGATTGCTTTTCAGCAGAGTGCGAAAGAGAGGTGAGATCCGAGTGAGAGGTCAATAACGAGGCTGACAAGGGTGGGCTGTTTCTCTTAACTTCAGGCTTGCAGATACTTCGCAATATGTGGAGATTTATGTACCTACCTACCTCCCTAACGCTTACAGTATTACTTTATGACGTAACTTGTTCCTATTATAAACGTATGCTTACGTAGATTTAGCTTATGTTGTATCATGTATGCATATTGCTATTATTAGATAGCTTACAAGCTTCCTAACGTCTTTAAGACTTGCTTGCGAAGCGTCGAGTCTCGGTGTGAATGTGAATTGACCCTAAGAGATAAATGTGAAAAATAAACTACCTATATTACGTTACGAGTATGAATAAAACAAACATCATGAATAAATTCATATTTTAAATTTAAAATAACCTTCCCTAAGACAAATAACAAAGGTGACAATCAGTTAGTTACCCACGCCTGTCCTTAACACTGCTACACCTGAGGTCATACTATTTATATCGTCAAGGGCACATGGATTATACAAGCTAAGAATATAGCCCTTAGTCATAATCTAATCCCTTGAAACGCAACGGAGCTTTAGCTAATTAGGTTACCTAATAACATCTCGGATTATGTGGTGATTACTGAATTAATGTTTATTTGTGGAGACATAATTAATCAAACAAAATTTTACTAAAATTATAATTAATTTTTACAGGCATCAGACGATCATGTCACATAGACTAATTGAAGATTTCCGACTGGAAATTCTAGGAATTTGAACAATAAATTTGTTAATATTTGATAGTTGTTAATATTGAACCTACTAACAAACCTTTTTATATTATTATTATTATAGATATTATTATTATTTTTCATAAAAAGCTTCATTATTATTATTTTTTATCTCATATTTCAGTAATCTATAAAGGCAGTCAGGTACTAAAACGGTTTTCGCCGTCATTCACAGTTTATGGATAAAGTATCTATCATGACTATTAAAAGATGAAAGACGCGTGTATTTCTGGACGTTACAAATCTTAAAGAACACGCCCGCAATTAATCAGTAGACGAGAATAGCCGTTTTTGCGAGATTTCAATCAGATCGAAGCGGGGCGTGGAAGTTAGAGAGGGTGTGATCGAATTTGTGTGTATAGTGGGCTCTGTGGTACTGCGGTTAGATGCACCTGGATAGAACCTCTACGGAACAATGCTCTATCGGGCTCTGGACATCTTACAACACAAGACAAGTTACCTTTCCACACGTGTCAGAGATTTTTTTATGCTTTACAAACCTTGGGTTCACTAATTTAGATATTTTTAAATATTCGTGACAGTTACTAACTGAAACAAACTCTTTAATTATACATCATACCGAAAACTATACTTACTTAATACTTAATACATAGATTTTTTACTATAATTGTCCCAATTTAAGTTCTTCGCAGCCTTGCAGAACCAGCTACTACCGGATTATTTCCGACGGATTAAAAACATACCAAAGCTTGTCACAACGCATAATTTCTAACATAAATACTAGGTAAGTGTTTGTATGAGTTACTACTGAGTGTGCGGTCTCTATTCACAGCCGGGCTCATTGTACCATTGTCACTGTCTGCCCAAACATGTATTCTCTCAGGCGCTACAAAAAATCACTGTTTACCTTTATACTCGAGCACATATTTTTATACAAAGTGTCGTTTTATAATGAGAAGTTTACAGAATGACGCCTGACCACAATAGATGAATTTGGGCTGGAATTGTGAATTTTGTGCGATTAACGTTTATCGCATGTACGGATGAGAAAGTGTTGAAATAATAACATTAATATTGCTGGACAATCCTCACAGCAACATCTAGGCCAGGTTACGGGTAGTAATATCAAATAAGTACCGTAAAACACTCCAACATTGCCACCGAGGGTAATTTTGCCCGAAGACCAATTTTTAAGCAAAACTTTTAATAGCAAAAATATCTGAATACTATGGTGACATTTATTGACTTTGGTAGAAAATAGGTTTTGTGTTTAGCACCACTGTCTATTGGATGTAACGCTAAAGTCACTCAGTAACTTGTTGGAACTCGTCAAAGACAGAGTGTATTTTTGCGGGCAAATTTTGGTGAAAATTCAAAAGTGGATTGTGCGTGATGGAGAAAACACAGATGAGTTTAATTTATATTATGTTGTACAAAAAACTTAAGGTATTATTATAACTTTATTGTCATTGATGCAGCTCTTGTATAACTAAAGTTATAATGGTGGGCAAAGTTATCTGGCATTTTTGCGATCTACTATTGACAACATTGCCCGCAGTCAAAATAAGCTTAGGGTTGACACATCCGAGTTTTTTTTTTTTTTGCTAATTATTATTATCTTGATTATTTAGATAATTTATTTTTATTATTTCTTAAAAGCAAGAACAAATCTCGAATTCGTCAAAGAAAGTCAAGACGAAAGATTGGAACCAGAAAGTATTAAAAATAACACGGAATAAATGTTAATACTTGCATGTGAATCTGTTGAATCAAACATGTTACTCAAAAGTTTTTTAAATAATTCAATAGAAGATAATCTTGTTTTTTTATTAACATAAAAAGAAATAAAAAGTCAAGAACAGTTTACTGAGATGTACCAACCCTATCACTTTACTAAAGGCGAAAAGCGAATTGTATGGAAAATGCTAACAAGGTCAGGGTAATTTTGCCCAACTAGCCTAACATGGATTTTGGTAGGAAACCTGTCATGGATTCGCTTTAGTTTTAAAGTAAAGGCAAGTTTTGGTCAGAATTCTTGTACAGGTTTTGCTGTCAGCTGATTAGAGGCCGGAGAGGAGATATTTGCGTCAAAAATCAACGCGGGCAATGTTGGCAATAAGTCGAGATAACATTGCCCGCCTTTAAAAATAATAAAATACTTGATTTAATATTGACGAATAACAAAATCTTATAAAATAATACATGCAAAATATCCTATAGTTGCAGATGCTAATAGAAAATACTTGTGTCCCCATACAAAAAAATAACAAAAATTGTAATTATTCGAAAAATGTGGGCAATGTTGGAGTGTTTTACGGTATACATATTACATGGAATATAAGTAGTTACATGTAGGTACGTATGGAAATCGAGGCCAGACTAGACTGTTGCTGCTTGGAGACGACTTATTTAATTAAATACGACATCTGTAGAAATATGATAGGTGTATAAGTTTTAGAACAGTTCAAATAGAGCCCATGAGAATGTTAGAAAAAAATATATATAAGTAAAACTTAAGGGTTTGACAAGTTTTATCAATGTCTTTAATCAAGGCCTGAAGACAATTGTAACAAAAATTTTTAGTAGCTATTTCTCTGTCAGTAAATTCAGTGGAATTCAAAAAGCGCCAAGTTTTTCGTAATTAGAATTGTTGTAGACACGAACGTCTACAACAATTCTAATTCACCATTCATTCTAACAATTCATTCGTCGAGGTTTGTTTTGGCAACAGCTAATCTCATTTGTTTCGTAAATCGAGGAGGTGCGAAATAATGTAACGAGTTTCAGTCATCATATAAAGTTATAATTAGAACGCTGAAAAATGTAGTAAAACAAAGGTCAGAGAAATGTTGGCAGCCATCGTCGTCATTGGGCGAAGGTTAGAGAATGGCCAATTAAAAATAATTTGTTTTCCGGGCATATGTTCTGGTTATTTTTTTCAGGTGTTAATAGTTGAATATTATTTCGAATTCATTGTCAAAACAGCTATTAGTTTACCCGGAGACAAAGTCCATGTTTTTTTTTATCATAATATCATTTCGTCATAATATCAGTAGGTATTTACTGAAATTATTTACATTAATGATAGGTTATTATAGGTATATTTTATTGTATTTATTGACTAATCCTAATGATCTTTAGGATTTTATGGAAATAAATAAATGACATTAATCTTTAAATCTTCTTACATCATTTAATTTATAAAAATCTAAAATTCTCATAAATTATATATTTTCTGACTGTAATAATTTATTGTAAGCACATGACACTTTCGTGCCGCTATGCGCAGGAGTGGCTACTCAGCGCTCAATGGGTGGTCGATGCGTCCGCGCAGCTACAATCTGAGTAAACACTGGACTCCGCCACTTCCGGACGGATGTAGGAACAATCTTCACAATTGCACACGGATAAAGAAAGTAATTATATTCTATAGTGTTGCATTATGGAGGCTGTTTGAGGGTTAAGAATATAGAGTTACTGACTCGTGGTTTGCTTCTTATAGTATTAAATAACTAGCTTACCATCCCGCTTCGCCTGGGTAAAATGATTTTGTCTTCGAATAAACGCCACTTATAGAGGTGAGCATAATTTAGTGGATGGTGTGTAAAACTCGATTACCCACAGCAAAATTCTTTAAAATCCGTGTAGTTAAGTACACTACCTACCCAAGTCCCTACGTCTTGAGCTCAGTACATGTTGCTATTTATACATTTAATTTTCTGCGATGTTTCAAATTATTTGCTTGTTTACCTAATTAAAATATGCTTTGGTTGTATGTCAGTATTACATTTTTCGACATGTTTTCAAACTGAAATTGCGGAATTTATTTTTCAATTGTTTTCATTATAGTACGGGAGCCGACGATGCTAAATGGGGATTTACTCGAGCGTCAAAGAGACCTATTGGGTTGCATTTGGTAGATGATAAGAAGAAAAAAATTGTATGAGACCGATGTGTTTCATCAGTGGGGGAAGCGACCATAGATAATTAAAAACTTATTTAAAAAAATACTGTTGTATGGACGTACTTAAGCGCGTCAGTTAGTGATAGATTCTATGAATCAAATTCAATAAATTGAAAATCAGCTTAACATACTTACATACTTAAAGATAATTTAGGAAATATGATTGATAATATACGTTTCTAAATCTCTTTGTTTACACGATTGGGGTAGAAGTACGTAAAAGTTAAAAAAATAAAAATAGCGACTCATTTTTAATCAAAAAAAAGAACAAAAAAACTGGCATTTCTAAAGGTGTTAGAGAGTCAAATTTAGATGTATATGGTTCATCTCTATGTTCTAATTCTACCATATCTTAATCTGACAATTATCTAAAGTGATTCGCCTAATCTGACAAAAACAAATTTTGTTCCCTTATAATTCACGTTCGAACATAGATAGATTTTTTATATTTGGTGGAGGTACTTGTCTGGGTACTAGCTATCTCCAGTATCTTAATCTGACGCGCTCGAGTAAATCCCGAAATCCCCTCTTCGGCTCCCCTACTATTAATCTTTTTGTATACTCGTATTGTCACTATGTGGCATAACACGCTTGCCATGCTTATCGAGAAGTATGTGCTTAGAAAAATACAGATTATTAACGAATAATCTAACAATGCCACTATCGCCACATGTCTAGTGTCTCACCAACCTCATTGAGCCTGAAAGAGCCCTTACAAGACCACAACAGATAACAAACACGCACCATCTGGTAACACCAAGGTTTTAACACTAATACCCAAATTGCAAACATGTGGCGCTTTGTTCCTCAAACAAAAGCGAAAGGAAGAAACAAGCAAGTGTAATTGTCACCTCATAAAGCTTTGTCCAGATTGTATTAACTAACTGTCCAGTCCAGCCGTGGGAACGCAGACATGGGAGGATTCGCATCCGAAAAGTTACCTGATTTTTTGTCGGATGCTGTAAAACACTTGTTTAGTAATGCCCTTTTAAAGTACTGTGCTTTAAAGTGGTAAGTGCTCAATGGCACTTGTGAGAACTTGTCGGGTAATTCATTTTAATGTTTGACCGCTTAGAGTTTCATTGACATTATCAACTGTTGGAGTTGTGGCTGGAAAATGCGAGTACTTGTAGTTTAATATAGGAAGGTACCTACTCACACCTATAACATTGAGTTTATAGAAGATAATTTTAAGAATCACAAACATGGGATTTCCCTAAATTATTCCTGCAACCTCATAGTGAAAAGCTTAACAATAAAAACCAAAATTAAAACTATGTCAAAGACTAAGAAAATCCTACTAACCTAAATGAATCATGTAAAACGAGCCGTTTATCCACTTTATAACTTTAAGAGTAAAAAAAAGTTCTCTATGAAAACCATAATTACTAAAATTGTAGTAAGGATCAAGATTCATTCATAAACTCGCAGCTACCTGCGCGTACGGCTGTAGTGCGTAGTGTTTTTTTCCGCCATTCATAGTAAAGGTATAGTATAGTATTATTTTATCTGTGGTAAAGGTAATCGCAGACACTGTCTTCCGCCTCGCCCCGCTTGAATCAATTTCACGCTCCGAACCGTTGCATAAAACCTAATTCCAACATAAACATACCCAGGAACCACCAATAGCGAATTCACCATTTGTGTGCGATTTACGAGAATAACGCATTTTATGAATGAACGCCTCCAGAGAATAGATCGGCTTCGATCGCTCAGTCTATTTAACTGAATAAACTGTCATTTTAAGCCTACCAACACTACTGCTTTGTTGGTCCCCACATGTAATACGGCCATTTAATTTCAATAGACATACCTACAATAAGTAGCACCCTTCCAATCAAGGCTTTGCAATCTGGTACAAATTGCGATATATTATCAAATAATACAAATAATTACCTTTATCAATATTGTCTTTATCTTTAAATGTTTTATAGAAGTACTTCAGTAATAAAGATAAAATCAGTGTCTATTTCTTATCACGTCTATAACGATTGTTCAATAACAATAAATGCAAAAGATAATCAGTATCACTCGCTAAGTATTGCAATTAGTCAGCAGGTTCAATACCTAAACAAGACCTGAACTACCATAGATAATTGAATACTCTATAAACTTTTTTATTTATAAAAAAAGGTTGCAAAAAATCGACTGCATAGTTCCGACGGCGACACTCTGTCTGCCGTAGACAAGTAGAAGAATGTCCCATTCATTCTACACATAAATATTCTCACTTCATTTTGGCATTACAAATCCTTTTAAAGGCGAGATAGCCTGACGTGGGTCTCCTTTCCGGTCTCGGCTCGAATAAAGAGCCCAATTATAAGAATTAACAACGCACGGCCCTCAAAGGCCTCTTCAATCCAGCTTCCGAATTTCAAAGAAACGACTAAAAGGATAACGGATTAGCGTAATTTAGTTTCATCACCACCTACAGCGAAGCGTGAAGTTTATGATTAAAAAGCTAAAGAAACTAAAACTAATAAATCCGTTGCATTTTATCAGTTGACTATTTGGGGAATGGCAAAGTTTTTGTAGGAAGCTGCTTTTGTCAGTGGGACCCCCGGGGTAATCCAATTTCCCCTTTTAATATAAAATGACCAGTCCAGATTGATGAATGTGGAACGTTCTTGACTCGTCTTTTTAGTTCACGGTGCACGGTAGCTGCCGTGAGCTAACTATCCTGATGCCCATTAAGCAGCTTCAATGGGAAATCATTACGATGATAGGTGTCGAAACGTTTTGGGTGTATTTGAATGCGTTTGAACAGGAGAGCATCTTTAGGAATAAAAAACTGGATGTGGCTGTTGGTTAGTAAATATTATTGGCCCATTGGCTGTTAAACGGTTCAAATTTCTAATAGATTTATTTTGTATATGAAAATTAAACAAACTTACTCAGGCTCAATATCGTCTAAGTAGTATTTTAAACAACGAATTGTATAGTTGCACAAAGACAAATACGCTTTATAATTAATTAATATTTTAATTATCTTATAATTGAGACAGTGGTTTCACTGCAATGTTGCGAAAGTACCTACCTAGGTAATTCATTCCTTTATATTATTTAAGTATTTTTTATGCCACATCCATTGAAACCTCTCGAAGTCCTCTCATCATAGAGCCATCAGCCGGTGCCTAAAGATAAGCGTAATTAATCATCATCAGGACAGACTCACTGACCATTAGTAGGTGCTGAGTCACACCGCGGCGGTGGTCGCTGCTCGTGATAAATTCTTATCTGCGCTGATTCATAGAGTAAACTCGGAACTTTATACTGGATTAAACTTCATGCATGCTCTATACTCTATGTCATAAATGTAAAGAAAACATGTTCAACCTCATTTCAGACCCTCCCTTAACAAGGGTAGGATAGTTAGCTAGTGACCTACCGCAGGAATCTTACTTACTTAAAATTAATTAGTATTAAGTTACAGAAATATATAGTAATAATATTTTTTTTTTCAGTTAGCTCTCTTATAATCGCTAAAAACTATAACTTGGATGTGACCAAGTGTGAAGTACATTTTTACTAGTTTAGGTATGGAAATATTTTTATTTCATCACCTAGATTTGCTTTGCTATTAAAACGATCGACGTAAGTTTTATATAACGTAATGTCTAACAATTATATTTTTTGAAAGGTGGTTTGAATGAAACATTGACAAACTTTAACATCTCTGTCACCAGCTGCGATTTTTTCTGCCACGCGTCTAATTGCCACGTGTGGTCTAACCACGGGTCTTGGTCAATGGTCAATTTATTGGTCCTTGTGGCTCATTAATCGACAGCTTTGACAGCTCTTTCACAACATTCTGCGGGGCGCCATTTGACATTGACAACCCCCGGAAGGACATTGATGTCTCAATCCACTTCCGTTGAAACTGCGGGGGAGCGTAATTAGATCAATACTCTATGGATCATATGTTTTTTCTTCCAAAGAATCAGTTAAGCATTTGTGACCACACGCAGTTGGTTTGCTAGTAAGAAGTTTGAATAAAGAATCTCTAGCATCTATGGTTCTCGATAGGCGCTACAAAAAATTGGACACATTTAAATTTAGAAAATTATTATACAGGAACGCACAAGGATAATTAGTTATTTTGTTTTGTAGATATTTATAGTATTTTTTAGATACAAATATGTAGGTATATCTTAAGCCCATCAGAAGAATACAGAGATATTTGCAACAAATCAAATAAAAAACAGAACAGTATATTACTCACAGAAAACTTGTTCATCCAATACCATTAGGAAACTGTATTAAAGTAAAAACAAGTAAAGTTTCCCAATATTGGAGAAGAAGTGAAAAGTTTGGATCGGACAGGCGACGCGCTATCGATTTTCTGATTTAGCCCTCCCCTAGCTGATAACAGGTACCGACCCACCTTTCTGATATTATCATTTAACGTCGACAATGATTATGTAGAACGCAGTATTAACGCATAGCATGATTTAAATTAGTTTGTTAGAAAAAAATGAAATCATGGTAGGTATGTTATGAGTTGCAATTTTTAATTTTTTGAGCCATAATACCCTATTGAGTTGTTGAAAACCAATATTTTTAATAAATAAATATTGCTGGACAAATTACACAGGGGCTAGATGTGCTGCGTAAATTGTCCAGCAATATTTATTTATTTATTTTTATTACGGCTAAATAGCAGTTATAAAATTGTATTTATTTGATAATAGCACTCATAGATGTTAATAATCTAGCAATATAATATATTGAATATATTGGTTTCAAACCAATATAATAATTATTGTTAGATAACCTGGAATAAAAAAGTACCCAAGTGAAAAACCTACGAATTGCAATCTAAGTTTTTTTTAAATTTTATGTTGTTTTAGTAAAAAAAACAATATAGCACTATTAATCTGAATTTGCGACAACAATACCGATAACAAGTTCAATAAAAAACAGTAGTATTAATAAAAACCTACGACGAAACTCCTTTGATTGGACTCCAAGTTATTGAGCGGAAATCGTAATATTTCCGCCCTAGACCATTCATTTTCCCTTTTTTACCGAAAAAAGGGCGCGATATGTCTTAATCGAAGTCAGCGGAGGGCAGTCAACAAAGGACTATTAGGAGAGTCATATTTTATCAGTCTGAAGGTTTAATGCCGTGATGCATCTGCGAAGTGGACTAACGGCAAATGACGTAAAGGCAACGTGGTCAGTTTGTATAATAAATGTGGGTTTTGGCAGATTTAATTTAGACAAGTATTAAACACTATTGTACCACTCTAAATATGGTTATGGATAGAGTTTAAATAGGTGAATAAAACTTTAACATTAATATTTTTATCAATTTGTTCTATCTTATGTATTACACTACTACTGTAATTAAATATTTCAATGTTTTCTTATTATGCTTATTTGACAACAAAATCAAACTCCATCTTGACCCTAATTAATATCAGCAAATAACAAAATGGCAGTGGATATGAGTAACGACAGGGCAACCCCACGTAACCGGCTCCCATTTCCGCAACATGATCTACGAGGCAACCCAACGGCCAGTAGCTACTTGATTTAGCGGAAACTGAGATAAAACCTAATGCGCACAACAAAAAATAACCCTGTATAACACAATAACTCTGTATATCACAATACCCGGCCATAAATATGACGTGTCGTCGTAAACCTTTATGTCTGCGTTGCTGGCACGTGAAAAATGGCGTAAGCGATACAGAAAACTATCCGCGAATACTAAGATATTTCGATATAATTCTTGGATCATAAACCAGGCTGGTAATAAAATAGGCTGATCTGTCACAGTCGCTGTTTCAAAGTTTTCTGAGGCATATGTTATGGTCCTACCAGTAGTCCAGTATATCCCACCTTTATTATTCCATATACAATATCATTCTTAGACATAGGTTCTTCTCCCGCGGTTATCGACGTTTTGTTATGGATTCACATTAATATTTCAGTAAAAATGTAGGTAGCTAAAAGTTGTAAACCCAATTATTAAAATAAATGTCGCAAAAACTTACTATGATTATTTGTAAATGCAAAACCTTTTAAATAATGGGTTTTTCAATGTATTATGATGATGCCAAACGTTGTAATAATCATAAAGCTTATAAGCTTCGAACGATGTGTCCAAAGCCCACAACATCAAATGAAAATCGCTACAGGATGTGCCCTATTAATATTAATTTGGTTGCATCATAACGTGTTTATTAAAGCACGCTCTATAAATCCACTTCGGTTGCGGTCACAGCCAAACTAAAGTTAACTGGTAAATTATTTTTATTATGTTATCTTAAAATCTTAAATTAATTATTATTATGTTATCTTAAAATGAAAATAATAAATAGTCACCTCGTGGTTTCAAATACTAATGGTAATTAATGGTCTTATCTACCATATTTCCTCAAATACATACTGAAAAAAGATCGAGAAATCGTCAAATTAGTTTCGGCATCATCTATTGGGCCTTTAAACACAATATCTCTGAAAACAATGTAACTTACTTCATGACCGACCCTTAGAGATATATTATAAGTATAACTGAGTGCAAGCAGTGAAAGTACCCCAGCCGTCCACATTTCCCTGTGTCGTGAGGGTGGCACCCGGTTCAAATGGCCATAGCCACGTGTGCTGATCCTCACGACGTTCCTCACGACAATATGGACCTGATTTACTTATCAGATTAGACGCTGCTAATAAATGTTCCGTGTGAATTGAAGGGTGACGCGGTTTGGTCCATAATTTCATATTTATTTTGAAACTACAAGCTACGCTGAAATACCTTTTCCGGTAGTCAAACAATCTTATAAACTAAAACGGTTGAACCAACCTTATAAACTATTTAACATTACATACTTGAACACGAAACAGGGTCACTATGATAGCTTAAAAAGTTAAAAAGTAAGTACCTATGTAATTATTTTCAGGTTCTGGATCTCGAATCATCTCGATCTTTTATTATCTTTTCGTTATTTTTTATTACAATAAACTCCGTAACATGTTTATCATAATGTTTAACATAATTAAGTACTTACTCTACTTAAAAATTGTAAACATATAATTTGAAACTTTAAACAGTGTTACACAACACCACTTGAATATAACCTTTGTTAAACAAAATTCCTGTTGAGCATAAGTCTTAGAAACACAAATATAAACAAACATCTCCTATTGCTAGAACAGCTACTTTTAATTCTTCGTTTCATATTTCCTCCATCATTCATTCAATTTATATTAAGTGCCATTAAATCGGTTTCATAATATTCAACATAGCTCAATGGAGAACATTTTACATAATTAGTCTAAAATATTAATTGTTAGCTTGTTTAGTTAGTTATACATACAATTGTTAATTGGTCTAGACTCTTGTAGAGTCTAAAGATTGCGTTATAAAATAAACTATAAAAACCCTTATAATCCTTATAAAAACCCCTTCCCTCCATCATACTTTTAGTTTTTCTCCGTCCACTGATGAAAACACCATGGAATTTTACACCAGAATCTACGGGATGAATATGATGGGGTAGAGAGCATATTGTCTATGGCACCACCAGGTGCTCTACCCGCTTATCACGGGTTTCGAGTCCACTGCGCACTGACCGAGCTCGTTTATCATATCGTATCGCCCACGTCCACAATATTGTGTATCTCGCGACCCCTGACTTCACAGATGACCTTTAAGTCCAGGGAATACGGTACTTAGTTCGATGGCGAGGAAATCGATACGAAAATTGTAGTGTAAGCTTTGTAATAAACCCTTAGGAATATGCTTTGGTACAGTGATTGCTTCAGGAGGCGTAGAGATATTGTGCTTTTGACGAATTATAACAGATTTTTTTAAATAATTATCTTCCTGAATTATCATAAAATATCAGTTTTGAGAATTTATACATTCTGGTTTCGTTTTGCAAACTAGCTGATAGAAGATGTGATATTTCATTTCTAACAGCTTTTTAACCTTTTTAAGTGATAGATTTCAAATAATTGGGATTTTTAAACTGCTGTCCTTAAACATCTTAAACTTTATCATAAGGCTTCAGTTTTCATCACATTCAATGAATCCTTCTATAAAGAAAAACAAACTGATCTCACGTGTGACATCAGGGCAGTATTTGTTGTCACACTAATCGGCTTACCCGCCCTTTCCACCGTCCCATTTAGCTTTAGAATTGAATGTTTGCTGTAGAATTGTATGTTTGTCTGAATCGAAGGCGATTCGAGAATTGATAGGAATTAATACCTTCTTTGTTGGGCATTGTGCTACCGACGCGGCTTTTGTCGAAGTGTTATTATTTATTTAATAAACGGTGACATGTCTTTGTGGAGAGCCCGATTGGGTCCCAATTTGTAATTGTTGGCGAGTGAGAAAAGTATTCCTAAGTACTGTGTATGTTTAAACTTACAATGTTAGTTATATAATAATATTTGCTTTTTTGTAATGTTTAAACTTAAAAAAAATATTATCTACATCGCAAAAGGTATTATTTTTTATAAAAGGATTTAACGAAGATTGTGTTACGTAATGACTATCTAAAGATAACATTCAGAAACAGCTCTATTTTTTTCTTCTAAAAATAATGGTGGGTAGGTACACACGTACGTTCTTGCTCGATAAGCATGTTTCATTCGAGCATGACTATCTACAAATCTACTATCATTTTGGTTGGCTTCGAGCATTTGTCTTGAGACTTGCATGGTACACACGTTCGTACTTGCTCGAGATCGAGCAAGTTTATCGAGCAAGAACGTACGTGTGTACCCACTATAAGGTTTTTACAAATGAACTGGAGTTGTTTTTGAACTAAGTAAGTATATTTTTCTTATCCACATTCCTTTTTGTAAACGTAATAATTTACAAACTTATTAGTATTTTTTTAGTTCGAATGATTTATCATTTGTTTTGTAGTATAAAAAAATACATATGTAGAAACGAAACATATTTTACATAGGTAGTCGTACAAATAATAAGATATTGTTTGTACCTATTTAAATAAGGCTTTAAGCTTATTAAATTCAAATCCCGTTGATAGACATTTCCCGTCGTAAGCCTAGTTCTTTGCTAAGGATGCTTCAAAATACCTAATTTCGTCTTATTCGTTTCAGCTGCCTAAGCAGCTAGGCCTAAGCCTATGTCACAACAGTTGACGAAGACATAAGAGTTTAGTTAGAGTGTCTGTAATAAAAAATATATATCTATGTATACAGGTATGTTAATTATATCAGAAATCTAGCACCCGTAACACAAGCTTCGAGCTTACCACGGGGCTAGATGTTGCTGTGTGAATTGTCCAGCAATATTTTTTATTTATACCTTCCCATTATATTAGTACGGTTTCCATGGATGCGTTTAGGTTAAACCTGTATTCGCAATAAATAGATCAGGTGTAGTATTGCCACAGGTATTTCAGTAATCGGGTCGCCGTATCTTGTTGGCAGCCGATTAGATAGCCCGCTGGTAAATATTAACGGACAAACAATCGCCCGGCCTGTTTGTCACTGATCATTGACACCTTAGTTATATAAAATGTAGTAATATTCATGACTTGATCCTATATATTTCTAATTTTTCTGCCTAGATAAAATTTTACATAAACGTAGATATGTTTTACATGTTGATATTGGCTCATCCTTCTAATCTTTTTTATGTAAAAAATGGTCAGAAACATTCAGGATCATGAAAGTGAAATAGGTATACATTCTCGTAACAATTATTTTAGGTGTATGAGGTCCTTATATGTGTGGGTATAGAAATAAATAATTCTTAAGTTTTAATTCATATATTTTAATAATAATTTATAGAGATAATTAAAGACATTTTTACAATCTTAAAATTATGGAATGTCAGGTTGTAGATTAAGTACGACTTGATGGATTAACATTATAGTTCACATAGCTCTCAAGACAAACTATATCCTAATGCAAAAATGTACTTAAAACACCTCTCCAGGTAACTCTTATAACTTTGTAATATACAGATATACATACAATACACTTTAAACACATCCTACACTACATGGTCTACAATATAATATTTTATGTAATACTTTGTTTGGAATATTCATAAATTATTAATCACTAGGCATATTCGACTATGATAATACTGAATCTTAACCTAAATATTGCATTTTGATAAAATCTGGTCATTTCTCATAAAATTATTTACAGTAGCTAATCTTTTTACACAAATTTACACGTAGATGGAATGCATCGATTATTTCACTAATGTATAAATACAACTAAAGACTTATCCAACCAAGGAAATGAAGAAAATAAATCGAAATGCAAACTAGCAATTCACAAAACTAAATATTCGAATAATTTCATAATAAATACAAATTAGGAACTCCAGACCATAGTCATTTTTTAGTCACAGTAGTTTCTGATGCAAACAAAACGGCCGATATGAATGACTGTATTCGAGGTAAACGATTCGAACAAAAAGACGGAACAAATCCCACTACTTAACTAAACAGTTACGATAGGGCCAATTTATGGGCGACTACCGCAACAAGACTAGCAAAACACTAACACGTAGTAACGTAACTCCGTTCACCACCAGCAGCCATTGGGTTGTGGTCCGTGGCCGGCCGCTTGGTGGTGCATAGCCTGGTGGTATGGCGGCAGCATGCCTAAAGGAGGTAGGCCATCGGGTTTCCCCAAACAAGGCCTGCCATCTTTCACTAGCACAGGCACAGCAACGCGTCGCGGCGAGCTCAAACCTCCAACACCCATATCGTGCGCTCCCTTCTCTTGAACAGCTCGCTTCGTCTTATACCTATGATTCTGGAACCAGATTTTAACCTGCGTCGGTGTCAGACGGATCAAGCTCGCCAAGTGTTCCCTTTCTGGCGCAGATAGGTATCTCTGCTGACGGAATCGCCGCTCGAGTTCGTAGGTCTGCGCTTTGGAGAAAAGGACGCGTCGCTTGCGTTTCTTATGGGGCATGTTGGGGTCGGCGGACATGTTGGAGGGTTGGTCGTGGTCGTCATCGTCGTGGTCGTCGTCGTCGCCCTCGGGGTCGATGTCGTCGTGGCGCGGGTCCAGGGGCGGGGGGGACACCTCGCGTCCGGCGTACGAGAGCTCCGAGGCGCGCGAGGTGCTGTCCGGACTCGCTTGTTGACCCACCACACCTACAATGCAAACATTTGCTTGGTTAGGAAGGGGAGAGACGGTAGCTTTAGTAGTTTGATAGCCGTAATTGCAACACATAAATACCTACCTAGCTAAATACAAAAATATTCATGCATTCATATAAAATTTATTTATTGTGTGAAGATTGAAGTAGCCACTCGGCCCTCGCTAAGCTGGCACAAAATCAAAACAAAACTGTTCGCACTCAGTACAAATCTCCACTAAATCTCTATAGGGTAGTATTTAACTACAGTAAAAATAAATAATGGATCGTGAAATATCACGCGTTTCATTGTTCGTTCCTCCCTGCTCTACCCCTCGGGTTCACACGGGTATGGTAATGTGGCTGGGCGTGGGTAGGGCGGCCACACCTACCTCAGCTGCCTCCGCATCAGGAAATTTAATAAAACGCGACAAGGCTCCCTTTATCTTGAGCTTAGTGCTTTTGTGCTCAACAATCAGGGATTTGAATATCACATCGTTGCTTTTAAGATGCTACGGGACGCCTAGCGCCTTATTAACTGTGTTGTTTTTTATGTTTAGAGTTTTACAGGATTTCTACCATGAAAACGATGTTTGAATGTAGATCTAAACGCCACGGCACAAAGAGCTAGGTAGAGGTATAGAAAGAACATAATTTGTTATTTTAAATAAAATTATATATTTTTTAAATTACTAAATCTATCTTTGATTTCCATCAACACTGCTTTAGCAAAATAGTTAAATATATATACCCAATCAATTTCACGTTGCAAATAAAATTCCCAATAAATCCAATACCATCCCTCACACCCATGTCACCAATCAAAACCATTACTTCCTGAACAATAAAACCTAACTGTCATCGAATAAAGAACAAATAGCGGCCCTAACAGCCGCAAACATGTAATTGATAGCGCCACGGCAGCTGTCCTGAGCGCCCCACGGCAAACAGTCACCTACCCCATGATGAACGAGGGGCGTGATACTGTTAACTTCATATTTTTGACGCCATTTAGGATGAACAAGATGGTGGATCTTTGATGTCAATAGGTTTTGATTTTAGTTAGAAATTTGATGAGCTTAGCACACACAATTAATTGCAGAGTTAGCGTGATTCTGAAGCCGCTATTTGAAAATCTACTTGATCATAATGATCACATATTGAAATACAACTAAAATAGGTACGTACTATCACTTACTACTCGTATGTATAGATATAGAACTATTTATTTTATAAATTTTGCTCTAGATTTCAAGTAGGTATTTATGTTTTAGTTTTAATGCGCGGTGAACAACATTTCACAATTATTCTTTAAAATCAAACAAATCCTTTAAAATCACAATGAATGGATACGCAAAATTGTTTTAATACGAAATACGAGAAGTTATCATCACAACTTCATAGAACATGATTGAAATAACAAACGAAATCTATCATTTCGGCGTAGTAAGCGCAATCCAGAACAAGTAGGCAGAATGATCACCAAAAGTGCTAGATAAGCGATAAAAATAATTAATGACAGTAGATTAGCCTAAAGGTACTTAACTGGAGGAGCATTTCAAAAAATAATCTCGCCTCTTCAGCGCCGAACACACGTTAATTCGAGTGGGTCATATTTGTGCATGATAATTCAACAAGTTTGACAACGACTGATAAAAATATTTGATTTATATTTATATATTTATAATATTTATAATAACTTCAGATTTGGAAGTGTTTAAGTGATTATTGTCACAAAGACAAGTTTTGTTGATGCTACTTACATTTTTATATAAGAAAAATTATTACATTTGAAAAGGAAAATTTACACTTTGTAACAATTTTTTTTATCTTTGATTTGGGATAAATATGTCTTAGATAACAGTTTACCAATAACGTCAGTGGCGATGAGATAAGCAAGCGCTGTCTTGCACCAACTGGTTAAGAATATTTTACAGTTACGGTAGGTAAGAATTTTATCAGTTAGTCAAAACCGATTGCTAAATACACGAAGAATGGAATTGAATTTTGGACAGTGTAAACGATAATAGTTGATGAAATGAATCTTTGGTGAATGTATCTATTATGTGCATCATTTAAAAGTGTTTTCTAGAAATATTAATTTGTCAGTTAACAGAGTCAAGCGTGAATAAATATATTGATTAAAATTAACTTGACATCATAAACTGTAGGTACCTACAGTTTATGATGTCAAGTTAATTTTAATAAATTTATAGGTAGGTACCTATATGTATGCAATAAATAAATAATGTATGAATCCACCGTCAACAAACAGAAAAAGATGTCATACAATATTTTATTTCAGGCCTAAGTGATGATATACCTAAGTGAATTTCACTACATTGTTATTTTCTATGCGTACTTTTATGTCAAATAAACAAATATTTACTTTTTAACTATAGTGTACCGCCAAAACCAAGCTGGGCGCCCAATGCCTTATTTTGAATTTCTGTTGTTAATAAGTTAAGTTGAATATAATTATAAAGTTCTCACCATGGCTATCATGATGGTCGACAGAGAGCCACGGCTGATGATGCCGCAGTAGCTCGTGCGAGTAGGGATGAGGCGGCGCGTACGGCGGCAGGTCGAGGGGGCACAGCGAGGACTGCGCAGGCGCCGACTCCAGCCCCTTGCCCTCGTTCAGACCCAGGATGTCGGAGATCTGGAACCCTGGACGCTGGCCTGGCATCTTCATGCTGTCTAGTAAGCTGTGGACAAGGAGATTTGGTTTAGTATAGTGAAGGTTTATTTCAATGAATCGTGAATGGTATTTTAATTTATATTGGTATTATTCATAAATGTGAATTTAATTAAACTATTTCTCGATGTGGAACGATACAATTACCTAGTTTTTGGAAAGATTATCTCCCGTTCTCGAGTTCCCGACTGATGGTTATTGGTTTCGGTTATAAGTAAGTATACCTTAACTTCGAAATTGAAATAAAAATTGAATGGTTATTCGTTTTATTTTATAATTGTACTGTTTAATTGTAGGTATAATATAGCTTATAGAGACCGACATACCTCTAATATCTTATATATAATAAAAGAATAAGTCGTGTTAGTTAGTTCACTTATAACTCAAGAACGGCTGAACTGATTTAGCTGCAAATTGGCAGAGAGGTAGTTTAGAGCCGGGAGAAGGACATAGGGTACTGTATGTTTACCGGTAATATATGTTTCTGTAAGAAGCGGCGGAAAAGTAACGGCTCAGAAAAAATGTCATATTTTGTTGTTAAAAAGTTAAGTCATGATTAATTTATTGCAATTCCTAATCACTAATTTATTGCAATATCATGATTTGAAATTAATACATCACCGTTATCAAAAGAGTAATAGTTAATGATGATTAAAATTCAGTAAAGCGTCGTGTTATCTAAAGTATAATTTTCTTTCGAGATAAAACAATCAATTTATTCACTGGTATTTTATAACTTTCTAATTGTACCTATCTCATTTTAAAATACGCCTAATAAAAGACATAAACGCGCTCAATATCCGTAAAGTGTTGTAAGACCGAACGTTTTAATATGAAAGCTTTAAAAGCCGGCATCGGACAATAATCCCACTTTAAAATATTCCCATCATCTGAACAAGTTACAAGCACGTCTCGGCCGCATCTATAATCATGAAAAAACATACCAAATACCTTCGTCTATTATTGCTAAAGGACCTCTCGAACGAACGTGACTGGTATAAAGAATCGGCACCAAAGAAGTCCTGTTTATTGATACATCAGTGCTATAACAGACAGTGGAGTGTGGGTTTGTTCCCGCGTACGTGCCTGCTCAATGGAGGCTCAGGAGAGGCAGGTTGTAAACACGGCTATTAGCAACTCTCGAGACGGCAAACACTGACACGATTCCTTGAAAGTGGACCATGAATAGTCAATTGGGTGATCGAGACATCTCCGCGGGAATCGAGTTTGTTGTCACAGATTGAATAGTTGGATTTCATAATAAACTAATTAAATAGAATACAATTTTAACATTGCTATGGATTTGATCTATAAGTTCATATCTAATACCTACACATTACCTCCTTCTACTCCTTATACACATTAGATTTCACTTATAAGATTCCCAAGCCTTTCAGCTTACCGCATATAAATTCGTTTAATGAGCCGACACTGGCCTTCAAAAAGTTTAGGTATTCATTTTATTAGGCAGGTACACATAATGCATAGAAAAAACGCCAAAAAATAATACAAAAAGATTAGAATCACACGGTCACACTGTCAGAATCACTGATGCTCACCCAGGGAACGCCGAGCGGAAGGCCGCCGGGTAGAGCGCCGGCAAGAAGGCCGGCGCCCACGGCGGCAGCAGAATAGGGCTCCATAACAGCGACGCCGGCGGCAACAGCGGCGCCGGCGAGCGCGCGCCTTCGCCCTCCTCACACCGCATCTCCCGCCCGGGAGAACTCGACTTGGGAATAATCGTGACGGCTATCGACACACCCGCGACACACGTGCTGCGCCCTTAGACGCTGCGATCGCACTAAACAACCCTCGAGTGGTCCTCGGGGTGAAGCGCGCGCCGCCCTCGGCTCGACAGCCCACTCAGCCCCGCTCGAGGGTGCTCGTGACCAGCCAATCGCAGACCGCCGCGCGCTGGGCGGGACCCACCCTCGCCAATCGCGCACATCTAAAGCCTTCCCAGCAAAAAAAAACTGGAGTATACACTTTGAATAGAGGAGCTTTTCGACGTAGCGCGTTATGTTATGTCGCTTTTTGTAATGAGTGAGCATTAAGCCCATTGTTGAGGCCGGGTTCGTTATGGACGCCGCTCCAAATGCCCGGATAACGATTTTCATTTAGAGTGTTTTAATAAACCCGTGTAAGCCCGTGTTTGCGTTTTTATAGACATTGAATTTGTAGGGACGTATGTTATATCTAACATGGGAGAATAGACCGTTATTGACTATCAGTTTTATCTCAGCCGTAGGAAAGTGTCCAGCAATATACTACTAATTGCTGGAACAATGAGGACTAGGTACTTGGTCTGGTCTGGTACCTACTGGTCTTTTACCTATGTTAGTACAACATGCATTCCTTTTGAATTTCTTTGTACTCTGTGTTGTGTCACCATCAACCTAAATATTGTTATAATAAAACAACATTCATAATTAACTTTAATTTAAAAATGTAGAGTAATATCGTTCCTGAGAAATATTTCGAAGTGTCACTGTGCACCTCGAATAATTAAAAACAGTTACCCTCAAGTCTAAAAATAAAAGAATAATCTGTTGCACATGTTGAAGTGGAAGACGAAACAATAGATAGCGGTGTTCTGGGAACAGAACCTCAAGAATCAAGGACTTTATGGCATGCACGTGTTCGGTCATTGTTTCTGCGACTTGACCGCTCTATTGAAAGATTAGCACTTCAATGCTTTGGACACTTGTGTAAAGTTGCATTGGAGTAGGAAGGTTCCAGAATTAAAAGTACCTATATAACAGATGTTCGAGACAAAATTGATTAATAATAAAGAAATATTATTATTTTAAGAAAATTACTTTTATACAGGGCCGGATTTAGAGGACGAATGTGGACTAAATCTTATTTTCATTAGCTGTCATAAATAAAATGTATGTAGTCATACTTCCGAGCCGATAAGCGGTAAATTGGTATATCGGCACCGGTAATTCGCTTTCTAAGTTCATATGCCCTTAGACTGAGGTAGAGCGCCGGCAATAACTATATATATTATTGTATATTGCTGGACAATTCACATAGCGACATCTAGCCCCGTGGTATGTCCTTATCTTATGGACCAAGAGCCTGTGATGGCCAGACCTTCCTTTAATTCACAAGCGTGAAAATTCTTTCATGTGTATGTCTAACATAGGTAAGAATAACCCCCAAACATGAAACCTGGATCGCGGTTCCTTTGGGAGATAACAGGTAAAAGGTTGTTATCTCCCAAAGGAACCGCGATCCAGGTTTCATGTTTGGGGGTTATTCTTACCTATGTTAGACATACACATGAAAGAATTTTCACGCTTGTGAATTAAAGGAAGGTCTGGCCATCACGGGCTCTTAGGTTATTATGTTACGGGAACTAGATTTCTGATATATCTAGTAGATATACATATATTGATATAATGAACTAGTTTTCCGCCCCGCATCTTCGTCCACGTAGGCTATATCCTTCTCCGGGTTCTAAGCTATCTCTCCACAAATATTAAGCCCAATCGATTCAGGCGTTCTGGAGTTATAAATATTGTAAGTAACACGACTTTCTTTTATTTGTAGATAGTCTATCTATCCTATCAATACCTATTGTCTATCCATACGAACAACATCAAGACAGACGGGAGTTCACCTAATTACCTCTTATTGTTTGTTTTAAAGAGCTCTTTATTCCTCTTTTGTTTGTTGTTTAACTTTATGACCTGCAGGTGTGCAATTTGGGATAATAGAAACAAAAGGATTAGGGTAAGTCTTGAGAAGATTTAAGTTGAATCGACGAACAAAAATAGGTATTCTCACAATACCGTTTAGATAAAGTTTAATACGATGCAGGTGTTCTATTGGTACATAGTTATTTTGTCTTAGCTATTTTGTTTTAGCATTATATACTCAGTGGCAGTATTATTTTATCAATAATATGCAATGAAGAAATGAGGTGCAAAGATTAAAGACATTATTTCCCATAAGATTATAAAATATCACTTAGAAAGTCTTAGTAGTGGTTTATAAAATAAATGTTTCATATTTTTTTTATTTATAGATTTATACAAAACTAGCTTTCCGCCCTGCGGCTACGCCCGCGTTTTACACTTTCCCGCAATTTTCTTATATACCTTATAAACCTCACGGTGCCCGATAGCATCAGGAATCCGTGAGTGGAGGCCCTGGAGACTTGCAGTTACAGGTTTTTATAAACCTATAACAAGCTCCAGCCTCTCACAATACAGGTTTAAATCATAGTTTTACCTACTAGTTAGTTATAATTATATTATAAGAGGAACCTATTGTGAAGAGGAAATAAAGAAGTTATTTATTTATTATAGGAAGGAAAACTCGACTTTTTTTTTATATATTTAAATTTAACTTAAACCATATACCTACCTATTAAACTTTAGTAATGAGTATGCACAATATGCAGGACGGCAAAGGGCACCGTGTAAAGGGCAACAACAAAGGCCAATTATTGGAGCCCCAAAGTGGCGCGATCACGAATGTTCAAATGTTTAATTGACTTATTGAGAATAAAGTTTAAAATATCTGCCCGTGCGATCGGTGCGTGCTCATCGCTCTGTGAATTAGTGCAGTATAAGTAAAATAGTTTGAGTAGTTGAATTTGAGTAGGGTTCGCCTGTGGCGATTCAACTAAAAATTTAACATAAATATGTATTGTATATAGTTAGGAATTTAGATTTAGTTTTAGTTAAGTAATGTGTTTTGTAAACTTCAGAAGTAGTGGTAAATAAAAAGCTTTTTTATTTTTTATTATTTATTATTTAAGTAAAATAGTTAGATTTATCAAGACTTTTTTTGACTGTAGGTTAGATAGTCAGTGAATTGATGACGGATCGGATTTTTTAGTGAGTACCTAAGAACAATGTCATCTCTAACTTATATTTAACAAGCAATAAACGACGACAGAAATAATGATAGAACTTTTATTTAGCTCCGTTGCTATACCATATAGCCCAATGGAATACAATTTCAAACTGCCTTCTCACTCATCTTTACTAAGATGCATGTTACTCTTGCAGTTGAAACCTATATACTAAAAATAAATTGATTTTAAGGAGATTACTAATATTTATCAGAATTACGAATATATAGTTAACCTTGTTATGCTACGTGTTTTATTCCGTAGTGAAGTTTTCTCGGGAAAGAGCAACAAACTTTGAAATTGACAAATTTTATCTATACATACTACATTCACATGACATGTGTCTTAAATTTAGCTTAAACTTGAAATTCACAGTAATCTCAGAGTAAATTTACATGTGTCTTAAAACTTAGCTTATACTGTCTGGTAAAGCTGTGCGGGTCAGATTTGTGGGGCGCGGGCAGGTGCGCCTACCCTCCGCCCTCGTTACACGGACCACTAGGCACCGTATCGATACGTGGATCCTAGAGCACTATAACATCAAAATATTGTCTACTGTGATGGATTAGATCTTAGATTAGGGCTGTGCAAATGGTGCGCCATAGACAAACCATAACTAAAACAAAACCTTAACCTTAAACAATATTAACACGCAACGATAGAATAGAACTTATTTCTTTTTGTTCGCACTTATGATTTGAGCTGGATTTTGTTTGCAGTATCTAATATTTACTGTTTATAATATCCGTGTTTCTACTATTCTCTGATTTACCAATCTAGGGCACTGTTGAAGTGTGTTGATTAAAAAGAATAGGAAAGGATTGTTAGAGTCAGGTAGAGCCTACTAAATTGTTATAAGAACAGAAAAATCAATTATCGGAAGGTTAAAGCCAAACAGTCAACAGCGTTCAAAAAAGTATCTTGTTGTGAAAAACATTATTAATCTTTTTGTGTTTGGACTGGTCAGTATGGATCCTTATTGAGGATTCATAGCCAAGGGAACCGGTCCACCAGATGTTCTACGATGAATCAGCGAGGGTGCTTTGTTTAAATGAATTATTGTTAAACTCCAATCACCGGGCGCCCACTAATAACAAACTATAAATAAAAATAACATCAATCAACCCATTTATATTCCTTAAAAACTGTAATTAGACAAAAGCTAAATCGTCGATGAATATTTGCATCGCCTAATGATAAAATAATGGGGGCTGATAGCGAGCACGATAGAAATGTAATTTGTAAAAGTAGAATATTGTATTGAGAAGCCGTGCCGGGTACCACCCGCGACGGGGACGAAAAAACAACCCGCGAACTTACCGGCCCCATTACACTGTGCCTGTCAAATTAGATGCCAACTTTTTGCATAACGTCTAGATTTATGATCTGAGAAATAAACAAGTGAAATTAGAATCGAAGTTCGCGAGAACCACAGACATAAAAATTATGGAGAACCGCACGGCATATTACCCGCTCTGGTGGATGCGAGGTGAGCGTATACCGTCACCACCTGGTGCTTACGGGAAATTTACGACTGACTTGACTACTTTACAAGTTCTGCAGACATTTGGAATATGGCAATCTGGTTAGGCGTAGCGGGCCTAAATGGGCGAAGGCATGCAACGCGAAGAGGGCTTCGGAACCAATTAAGGGCTCCACGAAGGCATGGGAGAGGGCGCAGCTGCTCGATGGTACTCACGATGAGTGGCACGCGACGTGTCTGTCCCAACTCCCAGGCAACTCATCCAACCGTTACTGGCTCCGACGCGTCGAGCCTGCGGTTCTTGTGTTAGCAAAGTTTGCTCGGTACACATTGATACCAACATAATATTTCCTTGAAGTTTCCATAACGTTCTTAATCCAAAAATTGTCGAGTTACTAGAAATATGCCCGTATCCTTAATATTATTTAAGAATTTCCGTGAATTACAAGAAAATATATATTTTCTTAGCCCTACCTTCTATTTACCTAGACTTTTGAGTTGTAAGCTCTGTAATTCTGTTTTTTTTTTAATCATGAACTATGAAAGGATAGTAGGTAGGTACTAAGGTAATATGACGTAAATAAAATGAATAAGCGGCGTCGCATTTCCTGCTAAATTCGTTATCGATTAACAGCGGTAGTCTATTGCGTGCTCGATAACAACTATTTTAGGAAAACAGGTGCAGAACTAAACGATGATTTCGTAATCTTCGCAACTTGAACCATAACATAGGTTCTAAGGTTATTCCCCTATTCAATCAGCTTTTTTCAAACATCAAAAATTTAAAATGTTCTTATTAGAATGTATAGGTAAGCTCTCGTTCAATGACAATTAAGTAGATTATACCAGTAGGTATGTGAGCTGCTTAATTCGATGCAAGGAAATATTTTATTTTTCGAAATTCAGTAATATCAGTTCTCTCTCAGTCTGTACAAATTTTCACAATTGGTGAATTCAGCTGATGGATTATAAGCAGGTGCTGGTGAGTATTATTATTCAATAATTTTGTTCCTAATAAAAATACTAATAGAGAAATCAAATTAAAAATATTGCTAAGACTAGTAGGAATGCCACGACATTCAGATAAGATCACTTCATACTTGGTTACATAGTACGTTAGCAGATAAAAGTTTCCTTCTAATTCCTACTAAAAGCTTTTACTGAAGAACACGTAAACCCGCACTCAGACAAATTCGCAAATAGCATCGGAGCATTTTCTCAAGAATCGCGTGTTGCCTGCACTCTGCTCTATTCTTTATGGAAATTATTGCAGTACTCTTTTGGTTACAATTTGGCGAACATGCAATGTAAAAGCTAAAACAATGCGACTTTTAAGTTTATAGGTTATGGCTTGGATTTTCTTTTAAAAAAGTCTTATTGGATGATAATGTTGTTGTACGCTCCAAGTGGGCAGGCTGTTGACTCTACATATAAACAAATAGAATCTAAAACCGATCCCGTTTTCCGCCACGGAAATATACGATCTGCAGATACCTATTTGCTAAGACGCTAAGAGTGTTCTGGGTTCTTATTTAAAAATATCTAATTAAATAGGTACCTAGTGAAGCGTATGAAGTAGGTGGGTATATTACGAGTAGCTTACTAGTGCCCGTTATAATAAGCTTTGACGGGGCTAGATTAATTACCTTCTTAATTATCTAAAACATTATTTATACAGTAAAAAGCTTTACATTTTTCACAGTGTAGAAAACCACCTTAAGGTTATAATATATAAATATAAATAAATAAATAATGCCGGAATAAATAAAAAAACTCACGCATAAGAGTTGTACCGGTAATCCTCCTCCAACTGCGGCTGGCGCTGGTACGGGTCCGCAGTCACGGCGCCGTAATCCGGCGGCATCATCGACCAATTCCCTTCGTAATTATAATAGTCATACCCCATCTCATCCCCCATCATTCTCATCATACACTACACAACCACAACCTATCCTCTACAGTCTATAGGCTCTTGCGAAAATATACGCAAGAAACGCGTGAATACGACAGTCCGATACCATCGAGTGATCGATGCTACAGCCCTTATCAATAAATCGTATCGTTATCATATCTAGCAGCTTTCCCCTGATAGGGACTTTTATACGCGACACCGACGCCAATATTGATAGCTTTATCAGATGCGACCAAGCGATTGTCAGTCATGTTTTATGAAATAGTAGGTACTTCGGAAAGTGGTGAAAGAACCTGGACAGGAAAAGTTAAAAGAGAATGGGAAAGACAGGTGAATTGGCAGTCTTATAAGATTTGTAAGTTTTAATTTGAAGGTTCTACTAAAGGTTTCATTCATATTTGAACGGTTTCCTTTCAGATCCTCTTAACACTGTATCTTATTGGAAATCAGCATAACAATAGAGAAGGTTAAATAACCTCTATAGTATAGTATCTTTTACAACACATAAATACTAGTTCAAACATAAAATGGGTCTATTATACACATAGGTATTAACGTAAGATTTTTTTATAAAATATTACTATGTATATTATCTTCAATGATAAGCATACTACAAAATACCTACCGAGTTATGTAGAGCAGAACAACTTGGTATTTAAAAACATGTTAAATCATTCAAGTTTAAATGATTTCAAAGTGATGTAAAAAGTTTCCCAGCAGGAGGTTGGTATGTACCTCTATCTGTCTTATCATTACTGGAGCAAGAATCTTTATGATAATAACAATGATACGTAATAATAACCTATTACATTTTGAAATAAAACGTGTACCTTACTCCTAGATTACCTATCTATATTAAAAATTTAACTAATTAGAAAACAAAAAATAAAACAGAAACAAAACGTAAATGTTGATAAACATTAACACGCCGAAAATTTTCCTCCACCGAATCTTGCAATACCTAACATATTCTTAACAAACAATCTTAGCAATCAATTTTCCCAACACACAAAAAGGTTTAATTTTACCTCTGGTGGGACTCGAACCCACAATCCTCGGCTTAGGAGGCCGATGCCTTATCCATTGGGCCACAGAGGCTGTTGGCGAGCCGCGTGAATAAGTCGACAGTTGGCGAGCTGGTTACGTCACTGTGACGCCACGAGATAGCGAGTGGCCTTAGCGATGATTAATTTGTTATTTCGGTCAAACACTCGCTGTTAGTCGGGAATGTTTTAAAAATAATCTATTTTATAACACCTAACTTTTTTAAATAATACGCGCCTAATACGCCGTGGACGCCTAATATTTAACTGTAGAGCTTGTAGGTTAATGTCAACCGAAATTAGAACCCCCTTAATAAACCCACATTGCAATTTTAAGATTTCGGTACCTACTTATATTAGAAACCTAAAAACACGTTCAGCATTTTCAGACTCAAATTTAATCTTTAACTACATTTGCCGGTGTAGAGAACTAAATTAAATAACTCGATTAGTTTAGAATGTGGCTATTTTAATAAAACAAATGAAATTCAACTCGCATAGAAGCTTGCCGTACTTGAATGTCGGTCAAATGCTAATCAGTTATCAATATTGGAGTGTCATAGTTTTAAAACATGCATATTCGACATTCGTGCCTAATATAGAATGACTAAGCAATTATTCTGACTTTGTGAATTTAAAATAAATACCTAATTAACGTAAGAAATGTTGGTAATAGAATTCAAATATTATGCGCATACGCATTGTTCTTATTATCAACTGGCTGTGCCCGCGACTCCGTCCGCGTGTTTGTATGGGGCCTCGTCTTATCATAACTGGAGCAAGAATTTAAATAAGCCTATCCCGTGTCACAGACGTTTAAATGTTCATCTACCAAATTTCATTAAATTCATAGAGAAAATTCTAAAATTGTCTTATAACTATCTCTGAAAACAAACTAACTTTACTTCCTTATAGATTTTGTTTTAGTATAGATAGATCAACAGGTGTCCGTATATAGGCTAGATGTAGAGCAAATTATATTTTAAGGTTTCATTACCAACCATTTCTTTGTTTAAACAAATTGCTATTGGGCTACCGAGAGAATTAAATCTTCTGTTGTAAAAAGATGTTGAGTGACGAAAGTTGAGTGTATTTAAATTGCCTCGAAACATGCACAAACACACAGAAAATGCATCTTGCTAAGCGTATGAAATTATATAATTTGCATCAACATCATAGTTCGTGAGTATAACACGGCGAGGAATGGTGTGTAGGTACGTCTTTTTTTCTGCATTGTATTTGCATTTATTATTGATGATATAGGATTGTTATTTCTAAGGATTTCAGATAATTGTGTAAGACCCAATAAATATAGTTCATGTTCATCTGTAAAAAAGAAAATGAAGCAGGGAAAATTACGCCATGCCCATCCCTTATGTAAGACGTAAAATGTCTATGATTTTTAGGAGATACAAGGAAATCTCAGGTACATTCTAGATTTTAGACTTAATGGAAAAAAAAACTACATGCTTTCAATATCAGCATTAAATATCAATTTATATGGTAGATAAAATAGAACGAATTTAATATTATAATGATAACGTACCTACTAAGATTCCCTTGCTGCCTGAACTTATTAATTTAATTACCTACATTTACATGGATTACAAAATATAAAAAAACATAAATTGAAATAATTTATTGATTATACTTTACCTACATACCTATAATACAGTTCATTGACATGCCTTAACAATGTTTTCTTAAACTTACATATTTTGCAATTTATAAAAGAATACAAATATAATATATTACATGTACATTTTAAGACATATAAGTTAACAAGCACACCTTCATAGCATTTTGTAGACAAGTAGAGTGGTTTTACAACAATTTAAATAAAAATAATGACAAAAAATGGAAAACCGCAGCGTCATTACGATATTTTGAATATCCATTTAGACAACTAATCATAAAAAACTGCCAATTCATTATTATTTTTTCTAAAAAACTTATGACGTCAAATAAAATGTTCATTTGAATATTAATATGGTCTGCTTACAGTAAAAAATTCTTACTGAAATATCAAAAATGGGTATTGTATTTTGCCAATAATGCACAATATGCACAAATACCTAAATAATAAAATTTAGCATTCATCAAATTTTACAAGATTTTTCATATAAATATTATTGATTCTAAAATTTCTATAATGATCTCATATAACATTTTATTGTACAAGTGACTATTAGAATTATGTACCTATAAAATTAATTTTTACCTATTTATACATATGCTTTTAGACCTTAATTAAAATAAACAAATAGTACTTTATATCGTGACTCAACGACTCATGGCGCCATCTGTTATCAAGTTAATGAAACCAATATCCAATATACATACATCAATAATTGATGTATATATACTCTTTTCAACAATTATTGTTGAAAACAATCGAATGCGAAATGGTGTTTTGAACTGGAATCTGAGCAGCTTTAGCTCTATCCATTGCAAAACTAAAAATAAAAAAGTTTTCTATACATATAATATACCAAAAAAACATATCTATCTATCTGTCGTAATGTTATGTCCCGTTAGATTTTAAATTATTAGCAGTGGGAACGTTAAAAGGTGTTATGATGATGAATCAATTATTTTCTGTCGTATTACTATTATTGTATTATTTACTTTATCATTCTACACGAGTATCATATCTGCAGGAGTAGTGCACGACCTCCCCGCTGGGGTACCGCACGAACGCGCTCTGGTTGTTGAACCTCTTCTTGCACACGGGACACAGGTCCACGTCGCTTATGTCCACGCGTTTAGACTCGTGGTACTGCTTTATTTCTTGTACCTGTTAAACGAATACATTACAATTTGTTAATTGAGCTTTCTACAAAAGATACAACAGTATAGGACACAAACAACAAAGGAGGTAACAAAGGACTGTAGCATGGGTTTATTAAAAAAGGGTAATTAAATCATAAATATTTATTTGCATGAAACATGGGTATTCTGAAGCATTTAAGAGGTTCGGCAGCACGCAGGTAACATCTCTGATGCTACAGGCGTCCATAGGCTGCGGTAACCGCTCTCCACCAAGTGGGTCGCATGCTTTACTGCCAACTTGGTAGTATAAAAAAATACAACAGTTGCATGTATACCACACCACACTCTAGAGTGTATGACAGTTACCTGCACATGTTCCGCAGTGAGCAGTCCCTTGGTGACCTGTGCGCGGCGCTTGTCGGCGAGCTGAGTGCCTAAAGCGCTCTCCAGATACAGCTTCAGGCGCGGGAGAGGCACGGTATCTGGCAACACTGACAGCGCCTACAAAATATACAATACATTTAATATCATTTCGGTAATCAGCAACTCGGATGGGCAGAGTTCGATAAACTACACAAAGTCTTTTCATCAAAACTCCTCAGAACAGGAGAAAGTTTGTAATCATTTGTGTTTTCAGTGATGACGTAGGGAGCTAAAACGTGGTGCTCCACTAAATGCCTTACGAATAGAACCAAAGTCGATCTAAGAGAAAGAAAGGAGCTAATACTCGGGGTCTCTGTAGATATAATGTACACATAAACACACAATAGATATATTCCTCGACCTTGCAAAAGCTTTTGACATTGTCTCAACAATAATCTTGATAATCTTGAGTGTATCAGAATCTGAGACACTCAATTAAAACACTTCTTTAGTTAGAAGCCCGCACTCAATCGTAAAAATTGGAAATGTCCTCAGCTATGACCGACTAAATACTTCTTTTGGAGTTCTCCAAGGTAGTGTTTTGGGACCAATCTTGTTTCTGATTTTAAAAAATGACCTTTGCAACCTTTTGAACCTTGACTCAGGTGCAATTGTATTAAAAAACTTACTTTCAGTGGTGAAATCTTATCAGCATGTTTTTCCAATATATTCAGGGCCATCTCCAAGTCGGGTTCGGCCGTGGCGGGGTGTCTCGGTATGTTGGCCAGCGGTCCGCCCAGTATACTGGTTTTTTGAGGGTTTAGTAGAATACGCATTAACGTTACGTATACATCTTGGTTCTTTGTACTCGTGGAGCAAACGTTGTCACAGTAGCGTAGACTTCTTTCTACGTCGCCTGAAAAAAAAAATGTAAGTAAATATTTATATAAATAATAATATTCATAAAAAGTCATAATCATCATTTTAACCGTCGGACGGTCATAGCTGGACATAGGCTACCCTTAAAAAAATCCAGTTGCTTCGTATCCATCGTGGACCAGCAGCCTTTAAACTTGTAAAAGTTTATTGCTAAACAATATACTTTAGTTTATGATAGATACATACCTAATATAAGCACATAGATAGCCAAAGCCTGATCATGCTGCCCCAGCTTGCCCAATATAATAGCTCTCTCCTCAAACATACTGTCCGTCGGGAAATACAGCAAAACACGAGCCGGAGTATAATGCGTAGACTTTTCCAAAAGCGAGATCAATTTGTCCTTAGTATTCTGTAATTCCTCCTCAGTAACACACGTTTTACCGGTAATTTTCTCTCTATACATGTGGATTAAACCTTCGTGGAATGTAGTATTTGTATCGTTCCAAGTGTGGATGACGTGTTCGAGATATGGTATCACTAAAGTGTTGTGTTCTCGAAGTAAATGGTCGAGGATTTTCGCTCGCGGTAGGTTTTCTACCTCCTCTTCGGTGAATATTTTGAGACCTTCTTCTGGATACTCTTTTAGTATCCAGTCTGAGAATTTAAATATTAGGTTTATGTGTTCTGCGCCTGTGAAAAAAGGTTAAAGGTAAAGACTTTTTTATCATTATTCAGATGCAAAATAATTTAATCCAACATATTTATTCGATATTAAATTAGTCTTGACTTGAGATTTTTTATTCATTATTAGATACAAGCCGACCCACCAACAGCTTCGCTTGCGTCTTTTACGTTAACTACCTATAGTTTTTATACTACAGGATGACTATATTGACAGTTCTTCTAATTATTTGCTCAGCGATAATATAGCATTTTAATTTTTAATAGTGAAATTATTTTCTCATTCGGTCCAGTAATTTCGGAGCTAAACGTCTCAACAAGCAAACAAACAGTTAAATTATTATAAAAATAGTACAGTATAATAAACTTTAATGTATAGGTATGATAGGACCTCCTTACCAAGATGCTGCAAATAGTTCTTAGTATCGCGATACCCCTCCAGACTAGAGTCCGGTTGTTTCGCCTGCTCCCTCAGCAGCTGCAGCGCTTTAGTGTGTTGTCCCTTGTACTGGTACAGGATCACGAGTTCGCTGTATTTCCCGTGCTGCAGTAAAGCGCGTTCAGCGTCCTCCAGGCGGCAGTTGTTGATTCGCAGTAAGGGCGCTACGAATGCGTCGTTTGTCTAGAAGGAGAGAATGCTTTTATTTTAATATCATACTTAAAATAATATCACCGTTAATATCATAAAAGTAAAAAAGAATAAACAATAGATTTTAGGCAAAATTATAGAGTATTGCTATTTGTGAGAGATTTTTTTTCTATAGTATAAAGTTCATGTAAACAAAAGGCAAAGACCGTGTTGGTTTGCGGAGGGGCCGGTGTATTTACAGGTATATTTATTTTATTAAATACAATTTAAGGTCTACTGGAGAAATTATATTCTTTAAAATCTTAAGCTAAATTATGTACTACTTAAATATACCTAGCCTAGCTCCCCAAAAGTCTACTCAATTTCTTCTTGTTCAGCGTTCACCTCAAAAGTAATTTAGATAGGTACGTAAAGATATAAGTAAAAATAACTAACCTGCAAATAACACTTCAACAAAGTCGTATCAATCAACTCCATTTGCTGCGCGAATTTTCTATCTTCTTCTTTTTTCCTCTTCTCAATATCGCTATCCCCTGCCCTCTTGCCGTCTCCCTTACTCTCCTCATTTGTCGCAGTGTTCCTTTGAACACTCGCAGCCTCTTGAACTTTCCTTCTCAGCACGCCCAGATATTCCGTAAGCGCTTTCAAAGCTGCTTCCGAATCTTTATCTATCGGTTTATTTACATTGTCGTTCTTTTTGTCTAATTCAGGAAATAGTTTGATGACTTCAGCTGGGTCGGTGTTCAACTTGAGAAATGCTTTCATGGACTGAGAGTATTCCTTCTTGTCGAACTGTTCTAAGGCACTCAGTGTGTTTATGGAATGGATTTTCTGTATTCTTTCTTCTTCGGTGCAGTCTAATTGGCTCTGTAAACAGATTTTTAATTTTAAAATATAATTTACACACTGCGTTAATAAGTGTAAAAATGATAAAATAAGTAAGGCTCAAAATTACTTACTGTCTGCATAAGAATAGCCATAGTATGCCTCCTATCACATTTCTTAATAGAAAACGGCATTTTCAATATTATTATTTTACACAACTCAAGTTAACAAGTAATTTATAACTTAATCTAGGTATAAGTTCTCATGCTTAAAATATCAACATAAAATATAAACTTTCAACACCTTTAAAATATCAGGTTCTTTACTTACAAGTTCTTCCATTAACTCAATAATTTTAAGGACATGTTTACTTCTTTTACTTGGTTTTAGGCGTTTACGAAATTTCTTCATCATGACTGTTTACTAACGCATAAACAAGAATACTGCTATGGATAAATTTATTATAGTGAATTTCATCGCGCTTTGTAGATAACATATCAATATAATGTATTAACAATACTGTTAATTAACGAGCATTAGTGCTGAATGAAACAAGTGAAATGGAAAGATTAAACTGTATCTCAAATATGAATTGGAACTCATAAAATATTTTTTAATTGTCACAACAATCAATGGCGACCTATAGAGTTTACTCTATTGTTATTAGTATTATAAATAAACAAGTTTTTTTAGTAAGAACTTAAATTAAGCCTTAACCTCTCTCAAAAAGAGAGTAAATGGGTGTATTAAGCTTATCATAAGAACCTGATATTTTTGATGCTTGATAATTTTAAACACAACACAACACATGACACTATAAAAGGAACTGATTTCTGTTTAAAATTTCCTCTTATGAATACATTTTGTTTAAATATCCTCCAGGAAAACGGCCACGTAAATCGTAATAATAAGTCTGCCAACAGAGTCATGTTTAGAAGATCGCCATAACTCATTATTTTCTATTTTGTCACTATCCGTGAAAACAATAGCAAAGCTAGATGTTAAACACTGAAAGTCTTTTTTAAATCGGATTAAGTAATAAAAATGTCTTTAGAAACCTCATTATTTTTTTTAAAAACCATAAATATACCTACCACACACATAGGTTTGATGAAAAAAAATTGAGTTTCAGTTCTAAGTATAAGGGACCCAAATGTTATGTAATGTAAGGTGGCCAAATGTAATGTTTTAATTATTTTGTGTGATTTATTTATTGTATATTATTATTTAATATATGTATTGAGTGAAAATCTTTATGCAGTTTACAAATCACATCTTCTTACCAAGTTTCACCTGTATAGCTTTTATAGTTTTGGATAAATTGGCTGTGACATACAGACGAACAGACAGACAGACAGAAGGTGAGATTCACTAAGTCTGATGAGACTGGTGAGAGAGAGACTTTCCATCAGGTGAGATTGTGGTTAAGGAAGGGTCTATAACCAATAAAAAAAAAACATTTTTTTGGCATTTGGCTACGATAAATAACAATCGACCTTACCGTGAGATCAATGGCGATTTGGAACTGCTTGTCGTTGAGGAGTTGCGTGATCTGCTTGGAGACGTCCACTGCGCTGAGGCACCACACCTGGCTGATGGACGCCACGTACACCAACCCGCGCTCACACCTGGAGGAAAACACCACATTGCCTGTTATACTCATTGATGTAAATAGTTAGTTAGATACGCCCCTGTAAAACTGTGTCGTTATCTTTGACATAACTTTAACTTTGACTAAGTTTTCTCTTATTTTGTTGTATGCATGTATCATTTTAAGTTTTTCTAAATTACTCATAGGTTAGACAAGCATATAGACATTTATATGCGAAAGCTAATAATTGGATCGAAGTTTTTTATATTTGTTTTTCACGAAGTCATTGTAATCTGTATGCTTTCCGAATGAATAAAATAAAATAAATAAATAAAATACACAACCAAGCGTACTGTATAAATAGTGTCATCTCTTTTTCTCCCACGATATTTGCAAATACTACTATCTTTTTCGTTTGATTCCAACTGCGCTAAATAGCTCACCTTAACTTGGCAACAAAACGGCATGGCCTCACTATGGAAAGGGCCTATCTAACTATTTACATCTACATATCTATGGTATGTATAATAAAAATATATATCTAAATATGTATATTCGACGACCTCTGTGGCGCAGCGGGCGAATGTTTGCCTGCGACGCAGGAGCCTGCGGGTTCTCATACTTACTGAATACACAAATAAGATTTGGTAAAAATTGGTAGGTAAAGTAGGTATATCCGTTTCGGAGTACGGTTACTAACATGTGACATGGAAATTATGATCTGAGCTTACCTATACATCAGTCTTGCCCTGTTGAGGTCAGATAGGGTCTGTATAAACCGCTCTGGTTCCACTGATTGCACTATCACCTTCTCTTGAATCAGTCCTAAGACGTAAGGCACATCCCATACTAGAAAAACGTATTAGTTTTAAAAACAGGCAGAAGAATAAATAAATATGGTAGGACAATTTAACAGCTACCAATTCATATAATATAAAATATCTTTATTCAGGAACATACATACAGTACAGTCAGTACATACAATATTACAAAGTTTTGTGTTCAGTTAATAATACATAATGACATATTTCATTTTAGTTTAAACTCCTCACTCTAAACTCGTAAGTTCGAGATTTTGACGCGAGGGCTCTAACCTCAATAATATAATGATACGAACCGACACAAGTAGGGGCCTCTTTCCACTTAATAGTTTGCTTTATTTCTATGGTGGACATGTTGTTTTGGTCTTGAGTTTCTTTGATGAAGACAGAGTTCTGTTCTCTGCCCAGAAGGAACGAGGTATCCGAATACTTGGCTATCGTGGGCTCCAGGAACCGCGAGCTGCTTATCGGGAATAACTCTTTCGGGTTGCCTGAGGACAGCTGAAATTATAAAGTTACACTCAGGTTTCCGTCATACTAAATCTATAATCAAAATCAATGCCGAAGTTGTAATTTTATAACAATGTCTGGGCCGATTTAGATGCTTCTGGTTTTAAAATAGTCGGTTTATGAGGTTACAAATCATGGAAATAAAACGGGCGTAGCCGCGGGCGGCTATATAATTTGTTAACTGGGAGAAAGAATAAATAATTCAACCGATATGGCAGCAATAACCTAACCAACAATAATATTACTAACCCGCCGTTTGTGACCTGTATGTCTGTGAGACCGGGTGGATCGAAAAAGTCGAATAACTTTTTTACCAGTTGACCAATTGAGTTGCAATTTCGTGTACTCTCCTGATTTTGCGTACTCTACCGTCGGTACACCCCGCGTGGGCGAGGCAGGCGGACGTGTGTGAGTTTTGGTGCCAACCCGGTGCGTGAGACCGGGGTCACAAATTACGTAAGTAAAATAGTCATAGTTAAATATGGTACAAAAATAATCAAATAAAAAAGAATACCTTTTTATGTTGAGTTCCTATCATAATAACCATAAAAAAGCCTGATTAGGTTAAAAAAATTTTTTTTTGTTGAAAATTCTGATATTTAAAGTCAACATTAGAAATAACTTCGTCATTTTTAATGTTTTAACTATGTAAGCCTAATAATGAATAAAAGATAACTAATTTAAGATATAACCTTGTATTATTATAAAAAAAACATAGCTTTTCAATATTTGAATAAGTAAACATTCCCTGCAGTAAAACTTTTTAAGAAAATTCAATTTGAAAAACCCGGTCCGTATGACCGGCGTCACAAACCACGTAAGTCAAAGTGACGTCACAAACGGCGGGTTAATATACAGGCGAAAGTTGTTGGATTATTAATTTATTTATAAAAATTTACACGGAATTTAGGTTAACCTATGACATAAAATATTAAAGTTATCTTTATAAACTGTTAAACTGATCGCAGATAGAAGACAGAGGACGAATTTTGACGTTGACGAAGCTTTAGTTGATGAATTTAATTTACATATTTGTTCCATCCCACGGTTGCCTGGAAGAAATCGCTCGTAGCGATAAGGCCGCCCATTGTTTCACTGTATTGTTATGTGTTGTATTTTTTGTGAATCTTCTTTTCTTATGATAAATAAAAATGTATGTACTTGACATTTCCCAGAGTACAACTATTGTATCAATAATAGAATAAAATATTTTGAGTTTGAGTTTTTAAATGAGCTCAAAAAAAATCGTCACACATGCAATTGAAATAAACGGATATAGAACTTACATCATACAGCACATACTCGGTCTTGAACCCGACGCAGAGGTAGTCCTTGCCCCAGGCCATGACCTTGGGCAGGTCGGGTATGCTGAAGTCTATGAGGTGCGGCTTGAACTCCCCGTTCTTGCCCTGGAACAGCTGCAGCTTGCGGCGCACCGCCACGCACAGACGCAGCACTGAGGAGGCCTCTCCGCTCAGCAACGTTGTGGGCTGCAAAAATAATCACTTAATCATACAAATACAAAAAATAAAAAATTGTATTTGTATTGTACTTAATCATAAAGTTATTTTTTAAGTTACTGTTTGTTATTTTATAGTGATTGACTCTCACTGAAGTTTTATAAATTATTAGAGTATATTGTTTATCTCCCACTGGAGGACCAAGATTACTTTGTGATCTTGTAATTTTTCCGATAACGTTTTCTAATATTTTTTTAAGTCTTACTTATATAAATATATTTTACAGTTATGGACTCTAAGTTTTCTAAATTATTAGAAAATAGTATGGGACAAATTACAAGATCACAATTTATTCTTGGTCCTCGTTACATTAGTTAAAATAGAAAAAATATAAAAGTGGGAAAATATCATAATCCTTGTTACATATGCATACATTATGTCATAAAGTTTTCAATAAAATATATTATTTTGTTAATAATATAAAACTTACTGTCTTATCAAGAGCAAAAAGTGTAGCTCCCTTGGTTTGTTCATAGGTTTTAATTAGAGGGAAATTCCTACCATTCATATTATGTGTTGAAAATACTGAATCTGTCAGACATAGGAGCACATTATTTTCTGAAACAAAAAGAAGTATTGTATTATCTCTATAATATAGACCCAATAATAAATCTTCACAATAAGTCAGCACTTGAATTACCTGGTAGCACTTCTATCTGTTGAATTGGTTTCTTGCTAAAATGTTTACAATATTCTAGGATCTGAACTTCATATTTCTGATTATTATTGTCTTTGTTGGTTGACAACAAATACTTAATCAGATGCCCTTGTCTTGTTCCCAGGAGCAAAGTTTTATCTGAAAGAGAGACACATACACATTATATAGTTAGTAAAGTATAGTATAGTGAAAAACGGTTACAAAAATATAAAATGTAAGCTCATGGTAAGCTAATTGAATGAAGATACCCTTAAACATGATTCTTTTGGGGAGACCCACATCCAATGGTGTAAAAGTAGATGGGGGATATTAAAACCCCATATATGTAGTTGTAGGAAAGTCTATAGATTCTGTTGTTGTTTTTTACAACATAATATGTAGGAAGAACGCCCTCCCAGGACTGTCATTATAATGTTTAATACATTTTATTAAAAAGACTTACCAAAAGCGGCAATCGTTTCAATTTGATTTTCTGCATGGTTGATAAGATTGGACACTTCGTAAGCCTCATGCATTTTAATAATTATAATAAAAAGTTATTTTATCCGATTGATAGGCAAATCACCAATGAATTAGTTTGATAGATATGTTTCAATAAGGTAAGTCATTGGAGCAGGATACCTTAAATATCACACTGTTTATAAACAATAAATTACTGTGTCTATTGCATTAAAAATTTTCTTTTTAGTAATGTTTTCCTACAAATTTTCAACAAAAAACATGAAAATTCTAACTAGAAAACGAAAACATCATCGTATTGTTTATAATCTCATTTTTGACGTTGACACTAGAAACAGCTGACATATGACAATGATTGTAATTTTTTTATGATTCTCAGCCCTATCACAGATTTTATTAAATGTAATAATATCTTGTCTATGGTCTTTTTAAAAAGAAGCGCGATTTTAAACTCCCCTAAAATGTGCCATTGACCATTTGTTTGAAACTGTTTGTCCAATATATTGTTCAACAGGAAATCCCGATAATTTCTACACAAGCAAAGCAGCCATAAACGATTTAACTATTGTACCTAAGGAAAAATAGAAGACTAGCCCTAAGATATATTTTGGGTACCTACGTCAAAAAAGAACGTAGGTAAAAAGCTTGTTTCCAAATGTGCGTTGATAGGCTTTTTCTCAGCAACAATATCACGTGATACTCACTAGCTAGGGGTAGTCGTGATGAATCCGCCCCTTCAGGACAAGCTCTAAATTAAGAAAAGTAAGTACCTATTGTTTTTAGTATTTAGGGTGGGACAACACTTCGAATCAAGGTGAAATAAAAAGCCATGGAACTATTCATTTAATATTTACTTTTATAATTATGTTATCTTTTATTCAGAACTAACAACGATATGGGTGTTACGACGTTCTCAAATCCAGTAAAACAATTATTAAAACAAAATACAAATTTCACTCACTATTAAATTTTAATATTACAGATATAGTAATAAGAAAAAATCCTTTACTTTAAATAATTTATATAAAGTCATAACTCCATTTCAAACTATGCATATTATACTGAAAGTTTTCGTGCACGCAAATCGTGAAAGTGACAATTTAGTGGGATAAAGACGTTCACTAACATCGCTTTAAACGTTCAGGTCACTAGTATGTCTTAACTTTTTACACAGAGGGTTCTTTAGAAGCAACGTCGATTACAAAATTCATATAAGATAGACTTAATAAAAAATATGCGTAACTAAATACTAGTTAGGGCTGCGACGCCGAAGCGGACGCGGCCCCACCGTTACATTATTATAATATTTACACGAATTATAGAGGTGTTCAGCAAACCGATAGCCTTAACGACGACAACTAAGCTCCACTATGTGTGATTTCAAATGCGCCGAGCGCCGCTCTTAACATACAATAATTTAAAACAATTAGTACATCCGTAGATACTACACGTTATTCTACGTAATGATCGTGGACCTGGCATTCCTGAGGAAGTCTTGCATGACTATGGGAATATGTACTGTGCAGACTGTCACCACATTAGTAGGTATTATTATTAAAATTAGGTATTTAGGTAGTGAATAAAGATTAAAATTATTGCCTTTTATAGAAACGGCATGCAATAAATTTTATATTTGAGTGCAATTTGCCTTTCAAGCACTAAGATTTAGGTGGTACATTAATCAATCACCCACAAGTTTATTAGTAGTTTGAGAATGACTGTTGTTAGCTTAGCGCAGAACAGTGATTATTGAACAACAAACATTTGCATAACTAGAATTCACATCACAGTATGACATGGAAGGATATTGGTCCAGAGAAGATTGCTCAGGTTGCCTCCCAAAACCAGTTTTTACATGAATCATGTGTGAGAGGTTATCCATAATACCTCGATAAGGTTATAGGTTTAGGCTAATTCTACACCACGAATAAAACATTTAGTTAGACTACATTTAAAGGTTTAATTCAACCTTTGCCTAATTTGTATGCCGAAAGTGCAGAACGAAATAACTCGAATAGTACTTAAAACTATGACAATGAAATTTATAGCATTACTTTACCATTGCCTTCATAGATGACTACTAATTATAAGTGTTCTCAATGACAAATTTTTATATTATAGAAATATCATTTTATTGAATATAGAATACAATATTATCGAAAAACTATGTCGTTACAAAGGACACCGACAGTGCTAAATAGACTTAAACATTTATCCAGCAAGGATAATACGAGGTACACTGCAAAACTAACATACAAAGTTGCCCAAAACAAATATCTATATTAGCATATCTAATTTATACTCTGAATGTTTATACAAATACATAATATTGAGATATTATTAATAAAAATTACCTTGAGAGATCAGTTTACGCTAGATATAAAAAATTTACAAGAATGCTTTCTATTTTGCCACAATGTTTAATCTGCTAGGTTTCGTCGTCGATCGAACACTAGGCATACGTTCATTAGTAAGTGGTACAATAAATACGCTAATGCACAACTACCGAATATGTTTCCCTACGATTACACGGCCCAAGCAATATTACGCAGCGTCCTAAATACCACACAGCTATCCTAGCGACGGCAGGCACCGCCGACGCCCAAAGCGAACAATTTCGAGGGTTAAACACGTAATCGGAAATAAAAGACTTATCCAGATGATAATCTGTCGTTTACCATAAAATTCCAGCATCCAAGGTATGTACATAAGAGACAATTTGAGCTTACAAAAGTACAAAGTAATCACATCGCGACGGTTGAATCTACAGCGGATTTACCCTTTGACCGACTACGACAGCTGAAGCTTCGACGTAACACTATATCGTATAGGAGTCTCCGTCCGCGGCGCCGGCCTACTACGCGCCCGCGCCGCCGCCCAGCGCGCTCTCGCCTGCAACAAACAAACAAACAAACATAACTGTGAGGCTCACTGCCGCACTCTATCTCTCTCTCTCATGTTATCTGTACATAGTACACGTACCCTGTTCGTCGTGGTCGGGCGCGTGCGACGGCTGCGGCGCGTCGGCGGCCGGCGCGGCGCTGGCGGCGCGCGGCTTCAGGAACTCGTTCAGCGAGGGCTGGATGCCGAGCTCGTATCTGGAACCACACAACACGTTATAACACTGACCACCATTTTATATTTTTTTAGTTCGGAGTGAGACTGGGTACAAGCCTGCGATGTCCCCACGATTCCGGGCTTCAGTTCGGAGTGAAACTGGGTACAAACCTGCTATGTCCCCACGATTCCGGGCTTCAGTTCGTAGTAAGACTGGGTACAAGCCTGCGATGTCCCCACGATTCCGGGCTTCAGTTCGGAGTAAGACTGGGTACAAGCCTGCGATGTCCCCACGATTCCGGGCTTCAGTTCGGAGTGAGACCGGGTACAAGCCTGCGATGTCCCCACAATTCCGGGCTTCAGTTCGGAGTGAGACCGGGTACAAGCCTGCGATGTCCCCACGATTCCGAGCTTCAGTTGGGATTGAGACCGGGTACAGTAACTCACTCGGTGAAGTTGAAGAGCGGCGGCAGCGCGCGTCCGTTGGGCAGGCGCGCGGCCGGCTCCCGCAGCTCGTCGAAGAACGAGTGCGCGCAGGCCTGCAGCGGCGACAGGCGCGCGCCCGGCGTGTACTCCAGCAGCCGCGACACCAGCGAGATAGCGTCCGGCGGGGTGCATGCGCGGAACACCTACGGAAGTAAACATTTATTTTTAATCACCCAAAACATGAATTTATGATGGGAATTTTTAAACTGGGGCATGACCCCGAAAAAAACCGCCTTCCTTATCCACAGAATACGAGACTATCGCTGCCGCATGTCGCACAAAAAGACCTACTTGATCCGCGGAATACGGGACAGTCTGACGCATTGTACGCAAAAAACTACTTCCTTGATCAGTCTTGGCGGATCACAGATTACGACAAAGTCAATAACGCGCATTTTTAGAAAAAAAAAAGAGCTGTTTTTTTTTTTGATTTACAGAATACTAGAAAAATGTAACAACATTCAATAGCACTCATAAATAATCATATTAATTATAATCATAAAAAAAAAAATCTCATTTATTTTCTCACACAGGTTCTCAAAAGGTGTAACTTTTTTGCTGTTATAATTAAAATATACCTTTGTTATGCTCACGAAACGAATATAGACCAAGAGCCTGTGATGGCCAGACCTTCCTTTAATTCACAAGCGTGAAAATTCTTTCATGTGTATGTCTAACATAGGTAAGAATAACCCCCAAACATGAAACCTGGATCGCGGTTCCTTTGGGAGATAACAACCTTTTACCTGTTATCTCCCAAAGGAACCACGATCCAGGTTTCATGTTTGGGGGTTATTCTTACCTATGTTAGACATACACATAAAATAATTTTCACGCTTCAGAATTAAAGGAAGGTCTGGCCATCACAGGTTATTAGTCTATACTAAGAGCCCGGTCTGGCCAGACCTTCCTTTAATTCACAAGCGTGAAAATTCTTTCATGTGTATGTCTAACATAGGTAAGAATAACCCCCAAACATGAAACCTGGATCGTGGTTCCTTTGGGAGATAACAGGTAAAAGGTTGTTATCTCCCAAAGGAACCGAGATCCAGGTTTCATGTTTGGGGGTTATTCTTACCTATGTTAGACATACACATGAAAGAATTTTCACGCTTGTGAATTAAAGGAAGGTCTGGCCATCACGGGCTCTTAGGTTAAATACAATTCAGCAATTTGTTTGCTATCCTTACATTATAAAATGATCTTTTACGATAAGAGCGATATGTCCAAAATATTTGAAATGTAAAGTGTTTGTGTGTGTAAGATAATTATCATAATATATGAGTATACTACGTTACTTATTTTGTAGTTTACTACGGATGGCAACAAATGATAAGATTTTGTGTCAATATCATAATAGCTATCCAAATAAAGTGAATTTATACTGGAATTTGGTTATTTACAGAAATGGTCTGTATATTTCAGTGATTCTAATCTAAATTGTAATTATTACTGACACAAATATAAAAATGTTCCAATCATAAGTTTTCTAAATTTACTAATGGTATTTTTTCTAAACAAATGGATCTAATATAATAAACTATTTTAATATTGATTGATATTATATTGAAGGAAGTACTTTAATAAATCAATGTATAAAAATTTAAATATTAGAGGGTTAAATATAACCATGATATTTAGCAATGTATGTGAATTATTCATGTTTTAATTGTTATGTGAATGACATGATAGCTATTATTGATGTAGTGCGGTCGATTTGCACGTCGTGGTATTAGAGCACTTGAGCGCGAATGCACACTGGACACCAAACAGAAAGTCAGCTTTGTAGTAAAACAGCGTCGATTAGTGTCGGCTTCAAACATGCCATCTTTGACTGTAGAGAAACGACCAAGACTATTCGAATTACAGAGATTTTCATATAGGTATTATTTTTAGTATTCCACTTAGTTTTAAACACCATGTCTAAATGAAATCCATTTTATGGGCATTATTGCTATTTTTTTAAATAAAAACATTTTAAAAGCTATCTATATTTTTGTTGTTTGTTTCCTACAGGAAAATTTAAAGAGTGTTACACAGTAAATCTTACACAAAATATAATAAATTCCTACTTACAGGATTGATTTACTAAAACTACAAATTGTTTTTACTTGAGCTTTTTCGAATGATTTGTAACTTTTTGCTATACTTTCAGCCAATATTTACTTTCTCTATACCGCATAGAGCCAAGTATTTAATAAATATACACCATTTTTATAAGCATAATGTACTAAAACTTTATATATTATTGAGCAGATTTTAGGAGAATTTAATCTAATTTTGTGCCAAACAAGCTTTGATTTTCTGAATCTATATTATTCTATAAAAAAAATACACTAATAATAAGCTTTATTGGTCGTTTTTCCACGTGGCAGGCGACAACGTTACAGGCAGATGCCACCATCGGTTAAGTCTTAAACAGAAAGCTCGATGGCATCTATGCCATAGCAAATCTTACTCGAATTCTTTTGTGGTGATCTGTGGCGTTCAGTGGCATCGACATTCGCTCCAACATAAGCTGCAACGAGTCTTGTTTTAGGGAGCCCCTAGACCAGCAGTAACATTGTGCAATACAATTTTATTGTACAATAACACATTCAATGACCACTTGCACAATATAAAAATTGTGCAATATAATTGATCGTCCAGAGGCCGTCTAGCAACCAAAGCGACGTTGATATATTCAGCGATGCATAAAACCTTACATGTGCCGTAAAGGTTACCATTAATTAGATTAAGATTAAGCTAATCATCCGGATTATGCATACATTTACGTTGTACATACCTTTGCCCAGGGGTGGCTTTTTATTTGTGGGAATTTGAATTCTGTGTAGTTTGGATTCATCTCTCGTATTTGTTCTCGGGTGGGTGTGCCTAAAACCTGCAATAGAAATGTTAGAATATAAGACACAATATTAGCTTCCTTCTCTCCTTTGAATAAATTGTAGGGGTAAAAATTTACAAGTTACTAAAACCTGTTATAGGAATAAAAGGTTCTATTTGGGATACCTAATCTTGGGAGATTTGTTCTAATCAACACACTTACCAGGCGCATCGGTTATAGCAGTAAGTTGGTACAGTACACAGAAAGACGCTGTCACTCTTATATATGTGGCTTATATTTGGTGGAGGTACTTGTCTGGGTCAAAATTAACCCCTGTATGTTGTTAATCTGACGCTCTCGAGTAAATCCCGAATTTCCCTTTGGGCTCCCCAGTTATAAGTCATAAATAAGTGTTACCTTGATGATTTCAACCAGTTGATCAACGCCTGAGTCTCCGGGGAAGATGGGCTGTCCCAGCAGCAGCTCGGCCACCACGCAGCCCGCGCTCCAAACGTCTGAATAACAAATACAAATAAAATAATAAATGTTGCTGAACAATTCACACAGCGACATCTAGCCCCGTGGTAAGCTGTAAACTTGTGTTATGGGTGCTAGATATCTGATATACTTAATTTAATATACATACATAGATAGATATTTTTATTACACATATATCATCATTATCATCATCATTTCAGCCATCGGAAGTCCACTGCTGGACATAGGCCTCCCTAAAACATCTCCAGTTGTTTCGGTCGGCTGCAGCTTGCATCCACCGTGAACCGGCAGCTTTGATCAGATCATCTGTCCATATTGTTGGTGGTCATCCGACGCTGCGTTTTCCGATCCGTGGTCCGGCTATCCGTTCTTCTCGCTATATGGCCAGCCCATTGCCACTTCAAAGAGCCAATCCGCTGGGCTATGTCGGTGACCCGCGTTCTTCTACGTATCTCCTCATTTCTGATTCGATCTCGTAGAGAAACCCCGAGCATAGCGCATTGGTTTTGAGCGACTCTGAGCCTGTTCATGAGGCCTATAGCTTGCCATGCCGTTAAAAACCTATCTAAAAAACAGCCAAAGAGAAAAACTTACCAATTTTCGTAGTGTAATCGATAGCTCCGAAAATGAGTTCGGGAGCGCGGTAGTACCGCGAGCAGATGTAGGAGACGTTGGGCTCGCCGCGCACGAGGTGCTTGGCCGAGCCGAAGTCGCACAGCTTGAGCACGCCCGTCTTCGGGTCCAGCAGCAGGTTCTGCGGCTTTATGTCCCGGTGGCAGATGCCCAGCGAGTGGATGTACGCTAGGCTTCTGAACAACTGGTACATGTATAGCTGTGGACAGATAACATAATAATATAATGGACAGTTTACACTATATTCCAGTCCAGTGATCTAGCGAGATTCCAGTCCAGTGCTGGACTGGATCTGTAACGTCTACATTATTCCAGTTATTTAGTAGACCGCGAATCCAGTTACTGGACTGGAATGCTTACTGGACTCAGTTCATTCCAGTGCCGGTTTACATTTTTCCAGTAAGCAAGCTGGACTGGATCGCTGGACTAGAATAATGTAAACTGGCCATAAGACTTTATTTAAACACATACAATGTTTCACTAAAAATTATCAATCATTTATGACTCGACATCGACATCTTGGTCTGTTTGCCGTTGTGGACAGATATCAACATTCTTATTAACCTTTCACGTTTAAATTGTTATCAATCAGAGGTAGAGCTTAATTTTATTGTCTTTATAAATAAATAAAAATTGGTAGACAATTTCGCTATTCACTTGCTCAAAACTTTGCCTGAGAACGAGGTAGATGTATTCCACCACACTTCGCCGAAATTCATGGGACTTTGCACAGTCAGTTTAAAAAAAGTTATGGTATGTCATGGATATAGATAGGGCATTGATATTTTTACTATTTTTTTATATTCTGTATGTAAATAATAAATAAATAAATTGACACAGCGCTATCTAGCCCCGTGGTAAGCTAGAAGCTTGTGTTACCGGTACTAGATAATCTGATGTATCTACGTATGTACTCAAGACTGAATGAGCTGGTACAATTGAGTCCCTAGCAACCTTGTCGCGCGCCGAAGATTTATTATACTCTCTGATTGAAGTGACCATGACGTCACAGTGACTCAATTTTCCTTAGGTACAGACAAGAGCATTATGCAACTGTTTTGAATTGTTCCTGGTCACGTGAATAACGCTTCACACATTTATAACGTACTATTGCGGACATTCCTGATGCTTATGTCCGCAATAGTATCATATTCGCTTGAATAATATACTATGAGTTAAAAGAGTAGTGGGATCGCACTTTAAATTAGCCGCAAAAGAAAGTTATTATTGTTTGTATGACGGCCCCATAGGCCACCCGTTCTACTAGCTATATAACTAGCCAATTGCCACTTCAAAGAGCTAATCAGCTGTTAGTATGTTAGTTATTAGTTAAAAATTTAACTAACACTACATTACTCACGATATCTGTCCAAATGAGCATATAAAGATTTCGTTTTTAGGGTTCCGTAGCCAAATGGCAAAAACGGAACCCTTATAGATTCGTCATGTCCGTCCGTCCGTCCGTCCGTATGTCACAGCCGTTTTTCTCCGAAACTATAAGAGCTATAAAGCTAAAATTTGGTAAGTAGATGTATTCCGTGAACCGCACTAAGATTTCATAAAAAAATAGAAAAAAAATAAATTAAATTTGGGGGTCCCCATACATAGGACTGAAACTTAAAAACTTTTTTTTAATCGAACCTATACGTGTGGGGCTATCTATGAATAGGTCTTCAAAAATCATAACAATGTTTCTAATACTATTTAATTCTAAACTTAATAGTTTGGACGTGAGACTCTTCCAAAGTGGAAAACAGAGTGTCCCCCCCCCCTCTAATTTCTAAACTAAGAGGATGATAAATCTAGAAAAAATATATATTGTACGTAACCATAAAAACTAACAACGAAAATTGGTTTGAACGAAATCTATCCAGTAGTTTTTTTATAATACGTCATAAACTATTTCATATAAACATTGCTGCGGAAGCCTACATGGGCGAGTCCGACTCGCACTTGGCCACTTTTTTCTAAATCCGTTCGTAAACATATATGTTTCATAAGAGCAGAATAATTTACCATTTACATAATATACATACCTTTATAAAACTAATTGGTATGGTTTGTTCATCTTTGGAGTAGTGACGCGCGACCTTATACACAGTCTCGGGAATATACTCCAGCACCAAATTCAGGTACACTTCATCTTTCTGCAATCACAAACATTTCATCATTATATCTTCATCACCATAACCACAGTCTAAACAATTGTGTGCTTTAGTATTTCAAACTTAGGGTCCAAATTTGTGTGTTTCTCTGATATGTATAAATTTACTAATTTCTATTGGGGATTTAAAGAGCAGTTATGCAGTAAATGTTAAGAGATAAAGCCAGAAACCCGGATTGAAAAATAAAATAACTATTAAAACCAATATATCGATGCCAAAACAAGACAAATAAAATGCAAATCTTTAAAGGCTATGTCCAACAGATCGTAGAAAATCTCACAAATAAATTATATATGTGAATAGGTTTAAAGTTGGCTCGGCTCCAAAGGCTCTTTGGCTAAATGTTTATTAGAATCATGATAAGACCCATTTATTTGGCGTTCTAACCTTGGTCGGCACACATTAAAAATGTAACTTCAATTTAACCACGTGTTTTGACTCCTACCTACGCCATTAGATTAAAAACAAAGTGATTGGTATCACCGAACACGTAGGCTTTCGTGTTCCGAGATAAATAAGCCTTGAATCTATTCGATCGATATTAATCGATCAGTTAGTCGAAGCGAGGCCGCGGAAATAGAAAGTAGGATTGTATTATTTCTTCTATATTATCATCTTCACGAAAAATAACACTTTATAAGACATAATCTCTATTTGTTTTCGACGTAACAAATAGAGATATCTCTTGCTCGTGATTGTTTATGCTAGTCAGCCTTGATTTTACAGAAACCGTATACATTTTTAGTGTGTGCGTGCTTTTCTAAAGTGCACGTCATTTTATGGGTGCAATTCCATGAAGATTTGGCGATGAAACTCAAAGCAGCCTTGTCAATAAAACAAAACAAAATATAAACAAGCAATCGAAGTTAAAGAGTCTAAAACACATGAATGACTCTGATGCTTCTGCCCATGGATGATATGAAGTTAACTCATGAGTGGGCAGGACTCTTATCGGAATGAAGCATATGGCTGACGGATTACTGCTCATGAAATGATAAGACTTGCGCTCAATTATGCACACAACTGCTTGACCGGCAATCAATCATGAAACAATACATCGCCGCGTAACATTACTGTGACGGTATTCGAGAGGGTGTCGATGTATTGCTTGATAATCAGCCATTTTTGTAACGTATCAATTGTGCGTTAGCACGCTAGCGCGACAATCTGATTGGTTCGTAAACATACTGCGACATCAAGTGACTGCATTGCGTTTAACATTGAGCTCACTGCCGCGGGCACTGCCGCCTTCCCCAAATAAAACACACAAATAATACACCCTTAATTCACACAGATAAAAATTCACAGTCGGCAATAATACGATTAAACATCAAGAGCATTTATCACATAACTAATGCTAAATAAACGAGTTATAATCTACTGCTACGCTAAATATAATATAACGTCGATTGGTGCTCACCTTTTCCCCACTGGAGTAAAAGAAATATTTCAATTTGACAATATTACAGTGCTCCAGTCGCCGCATGATTTGTAGCTCTCGATTCTGAAACGAACAAAACAATTTTAAATAAAAATATTAAATGGAAATCTTAAATAATATTAAGGTATGTAAATTATTCAAAATTTACGACTGTAGAAGGCTACTTAATTTAAATAGGACAATTTTATACTACTAATAAAAATGCATACTAAAAGTTACGATTCAAGGAAACTTTCTGCATAATCTTGTTTGCTAATTTATTACGACTTAAAAACTGAATTTTGGATCAATAATATTTGTATAATATGGTTTTTGCTCAAAACTCGTAAAGACAATTTCTCAAGTCTTTCGTAATCTGCTCCAATAAACTACTTTATGGTACAGATTTTTTATGAGAAAATTGCAAAGAGATCTAAAGTACCAACAAGCAGCCTGAATTCTGATTCCAAAAGCATCCCAATAGGCTCTGATTATTTATTTAAGCTAACTGAAATGCTGTGAATTGGATTTGCCCCAAGCAATTTTAAGTTTAGTGTTCATAACATATTCGAAGTTTGTATATCTGAACTAGCAATCCACACACTTTGCAATCGGCTAAAAAATTGGTAGAACAATTATGTAAAAAATATTATTACATAGGTACGCACGGCCGTATACTTTATGGCTTCATTGAGTTGATCATTTTCTAATCAGCGATAAGCCACCCACCCTTTGTACTCCAAAACCATGTTTTAAGTTTGTATTATTTGTTACTATTTGTATTATTTGCATATTTTTATTTCTCATTCAGTCGCTTCAACCGCAAACAAGTTTTGGTAAATAATTATTATTCAAAGTATGGACCATACCGAGGAAGACGAAAGCGACGGCGCGATGATTTAGTGTGGATGGAGATCGCATAAAACCGCAAAAATTGGCGAAATCAAGGGCCATTACCCAGTAGTGGGACAATATCTAAATGTATTTAAGAAGAGTGTTAATTACATTATCTATAACCCAAGAACAGCTGATTCGATTTTGCTGAAAATCGGTGAAGAGGTAGCTTAGAAACAGGAGAAGGACATAGGCTACTTTTCACAACGGGAAAACAATATAAAATTATTAAAAATGAGATCATACGTAAATAAAAAGAAATAATAAAATGAGACTTTACCTTAAACCGTTTGTCCTGCAGCACCTTCTTGATGGCAATGAGCTCGCCAGTGTCGCACAGCTTGGCCTGGTAGACGACGCCGAAGCTGCCGTTGCCGATGAGCTTCATGTCGGCATAGCTCACCTCCTGCGGCCTGTCGGGGCCCTGCCCCGGCGTCGCTACCACAGTCGTCACCTTCGAGCCGTCTTTGCCTGGAACATTGAGGTTAACCATCAGTGCTGTCCACGGTTCGATAAACGTAATACTAAATATCAGACACGCGTTACATCATCATCACCCCTATTTATGTTTCTACTGCTGGGACACAGGGACTTCTATTATTGTTATTATAATTTAAATGTTTTAAAAATTCCCGATATGTCGACACTGTTTAAAGCGCCATCACTTTAGCGGTTTAATCTTCACTGAGAAGTAAAATATTCGCATAGGTATTTCATCGGTATAGTTTTACCGATGAAATGAACCTATGCGAACGGTTTTTCAATAGTTATGATTAATAAGTAAACTTGGAGTTTGTTTATCGCATAGAATAGTAAAGTAGCTGTTGAAGTAGCAATAGGCAGGTCATTATACCACGCGAAAACAGATGGCTGATTGGGTCGATAGGATATTGAATGAAACCGCGTATCGCCAACGACGGAAAGATACTAATAAGATGGAAAGATGATCTAGTGAAAGCTCTTGGTTCACGGTGGATGCAAGAATCTTCCGACCGCAATAACTATAAATCATTAGGGCAGCCCTATATTTAGTAATGGACGTCCGGCGGCTTCAATACTTGGGAGTATTAGTTAACCCTACATACACAATACACATATCCGTAATGTATGTCTGTATGATTTATATCGAACGCATATATGAAGTCAGTTGTTAACATGATAACTAGGTTATCAGTACGTTCGCAAGTTCAGTCGGCAAGCAGTCAACCATAGAAATTGATAAAAACGTCTAACACAACAATTTGAACGGCCTCTCTAATGCAATTGGATAATGACGTACATAATTAATCCATTTCACGGTTGCTACCTGCGTGAGCATGGCGTGATCAGGTAAATCCATGTTTGTTACGGAAAAATATCACAAAAAACCTAATGAAATTGAAAACTCAAGTGAACGTTCAACAAACCAGATATTTTTATGACTGTCCTAGCATAACACTTTTCACACTGGCTTGGCGGATCCATCCATTAATATAAATAAAAAGGCATGGCCAAAATATTATTGGGAAATTCAAATAACGGTAATTTTAAACATTTTGACCACCTAGATCACAGATGCCATGCCAAGTTTGACAACCTCCTTACCAAACCGCAGGTCTTGTAATTGTGGTGGCTGGTGGGTCCCGTCGTGTTATCCGTGTCATTCACTACCAGAGAATGCAAATTATACTGTGAGTCTTTTGTCTTCATAGTTTTTTAAAACAAAAAAGACGTGGGCATAAACCTAGCTACAAGATATGGTGAAGGGTACGTGGGTGTAACTGTGCGTAACCCACCGACCACCCCGGCGCCGACGAGCGAACGGCGTGGTTTTACGGCTGAGCGCGTTCACAAGGGTAATAATTTCAGCATAGCGCAACGTAGAAATAGAAAGAAAAAAAAGGAAATTTTTACTTTTATATGGACATGCATATTAGAATATGAGATCCACTTAGGTTAAAAGTTTATTACGAACATTGGTAAACTTGACCTGTTACCAAGCAATCAATTAAGTAATTGATTTTACAAATTAGACTATAATAAAAACAATTATTTATTATAATGATAATGTAGTCAGCTTATTGAATGGAATTTTTTTAATGGAATATTTATAAAATTTCCGCATAATATTGATTCAGTCATTTACGTTCATTGCTGAATATAGCTGTCCCGTCGGATTGATTACGCCACTTGTCTCTGGCCTGCATAAACCATACCAACTAATAATTAATCTAATAAATTACGGTCCATTAAACTGATGAAGTTGATATCCGATAGCGAGGCTCGAGTTGATTATTTACAACGGAGTTGATACTCAACCAAAATCTGTAATACCACTCAAGATTAAGGTACCGTATATATATATATTATCATATAACGCTATACTGTTACGTACTCGATCAAGGGCAAAGGGTAGTTAAGACTATTGTTTATAAACAATACAGAGAGAGTCAAGGGTCACATCTTTGATATCTTGGTTATATCTTTGACGTAAATGGATGGATAGGTTTAGCGGATATATTTAATAAACCAGATTTATTTCTAGAAAAGTTTTTGAACATCTTCAGGTACATAACAATAAAATAATAAATTCAATCTGGTATGTAATATTAACCACTAATATGGTGAAATTATTTAAAGTCCTGTTACCTAAACGCAAAGAATAGCTTAAATAATACAAAACTACTTTCATTTATAATTTTGATAAAACATCAAAATAATTAAATTGTGTGTCTTGCATGACTAGAAACTATGGAAAAAAACAAGATGGATGAAAACTATTAATATTCAGATAATTTCAGATGCAGAGTTCATTATGCAGAAATCTTCGGTTCAGTGGGCACAGGAGAATACAACGACCTTAAAAGAGAACTCTACTTTATAAGGGTTGAGCTTACGTGTTAATTCTGCAGACTTGGCAAAAAAAGGACGAAAGTAAAGCCTTGCACATATTTTTACAAGCCAGTAAATACTTTAATGTTATATGGGACGATTAAACTACATATTTAAGAGGCACATATTTTTCTCGAGAATAAATAATAAGTATGAAAGAAAGAAAGAAAGAAAAATTCTTTATTCATAGTTAGTATGTGTATGTGGGAACACTTTTTATACTGAGAAACTCCATTAGGTATAACATTTAAACCGTGGGCGGAAGTTAGTTTAATTCTGATTTATTAAATATCTTGTTATAAATTTGTTTTACCTGCCTATATTTTCCTGTAAATCATCCACAATTTCATGACTCCCATATAAACATTCATTAAGTATGAATAAACTACTGAAAAAAATTCGTAGAACAATTAGTTACTGCGTTTCAGGTATGAGTGTGTATCTATAAAATGTATATTAGCTCACTTGTTAGAGCATTTTTCTACAGAAGGAAATTCATACGACGGTCTAATCTAATAGGTATCAAATGTGTAGGTATAACAAGCTTAGCAAACTGACGCAAGCTGGGGTACTCGGACTAGTTAATAAGTTTGATAGATAATCGATATTTAACTAGAGCTTTCTCGAGATATTACGAGGATAATGTTGATAATAATCGGTCAAGCCGTGTTGGCTAAATGGAAGCACACGTCGACTTTCATTCCGAAAGTCGTGAGTTTAAACACCGCCGCGCACCTCTCATTATTTTCCTTGAAAAATTATGTGTACTTTAAAAACACGTGCTCTAACGGTGAAGAAAAACATCGTGTGTAAACCGCCGTGTTGAACTAGATTTTTTTAGGGATATTGAGTCATTCTCCAAACCCTCGCTTGGCCAGCGTCCCTGTATCCCAGCAATGGGAATATAAATAGGAGTGATGATGATAAATGTAGATTACGCAATATTAATGTAGCATTTTGTTGTTTAAATATTTTACGGCACCAATGACAAAGTCACATAGTTTAATCTCGATGTTACAATATTGAATTTGTATTTAGTGTAATGTGAATTGTAAAAAATATAACTCAATAAGTGCTTTGTGTTTATTTATCACCACATCTCTAATATCTCTTCATTATTGATTTCCTTTTTGTTATCAAAGAGAATTTTGCAGTTGCATCTAAGTCCTTTACATAATGTAATGTCTGTTTTTTTTTAAATAAAACAATAAAGCACAGCCACGGACATCGTTTCTAATGCTATGTACTTTTATATAAGTAGTATTTTATATAGTATGCTATGTAGTCTATGTACACTATAATATAGTGACACTTATTTGTTTCGTCAAATTACATTTTTTTCTAGGTCAGCAAAATCTTGATACTGATACAATTTTCACCCCTAAAACTAGGAAATCTATTAAATAGGTATTTACAGACCAGAAAAACATTGATATTTTTTGTCGTAATTAACCTACGTAATAATATCCTATCGATTGTTTCTACGTTTTCACGGACATATTTGTCCCTCCGAAATAGTACCTACTTTAGCCGTAAAAACGATTACATGAAAATTAATTCATGATCAAACTGTCTCAAAGGATTCGTCATCATCGCAGAACTATTCTCGGACTTACACAATGAATTGGTTAAATTGTTGTTCAGTTGATATGAATGAGCCAATAGACTTGTTTATACCACGTGACAATCAATAACAATAACTTCTGTAGCATGAAGGAGACTTTAATAAACTCCAACAAAAACATGAATGGGAGTAAAACGTGATGTGGACAAGTTTAGAATTTACGATAAAAAGTGGAAGTTACTTGGCAAATTTCCATTCTATCAAAGACTCGTTGCTACAAGACAAACACTTCGGAGAATTGTTCCTTATATCCCCGAGACAATAAGATTATTGTAAGGTCACTAATTTTCTCCCAGTCGAAGCTTGTTTCTATGATTGAGGACTGAGGACGCTCTACAATGACATCGTGTAAATGAGATGAAGAACGATGAAAATAATGAATTTAGCTCTTCTCTTCTCTGTTATTAAGTACCTACTCTGATAACAGAAAATCAGCTGACTAGCTACAGTCTAACCAGACAAAACATTAGTTTTCCTGCCTTATTAAATGTGTATTATTGCTGTGTGAATTGTCCAGCAATATTATTATTCTGCTTCACGACAACACAGTACCGTTGTGAAGTTTTACTTTTTATATTGAATAAAATTCCCTAAAGATACTATAATAATAATAACACACGAACACATGCATCGTATGATCAGATAAAAATAAAGTAGACACGAACCCCTTGCTTATAATGAGCTGCTTAATAGTTCCAAGTCAAACAACACCAGTAAGTTGATATAATGAAAGAATAAGGGCAGCAACGCCACACCCTTGGCACATATTGACTCAAGCCTTAGCGCACTCCACCTTTGTTTATCGGCTTTCTATCTGAGTACCATTACATTGTACCAAGCTGTCCCTTATGGATCATGGATCATGCCACGCCATGTATTAGGCGATATTAGTCTAACAATAGAATTATAAATAACATCGTCACAACTAAGCTTTTTACTCAATTCTGTCTGGTAAGTACTATATTCTCTGGTCTGGTACTTTAGTACGGGAGGCGACGATGCTAAATGGGGATTTACTCGAGCGTCAAAGAGACCTATTGGGTTGCATTTGGTAGATGATAAGAAGAAAAAAATTGTATGAGACCGATGTGTTTCATCAGTGGGGGAAGCGACCATAGATAAATAAAAACTTATTAAAAAAAATACTGATGTATGGACGTACTTAAGCGCGTCAGTTAGTGATAGATTCTATGAATCAGATTCAATAAATTGAAAATCAGCTTAACATACTTACATAATTAAAAATAATTTAGGAAATATGATTGATAATATACGTTTGTAAATCTGATTGTTTACACGATTGGGGTGGATGTACGTAAAAGTTAAAAAAATAAAAATCGCGACTCATTTTTTATCAAAAAAAAGAACAAAAAAACTGGCATTTCTAAAGGTGTTAGAGCGTCAGATTTAGATGTATATGGTTCATCTCTATGTTCTGATTCTACCATATCTTAATCTGACAATTATCTAAAGTGATGCGCCTAATATGACAAAAGTAAATTTTGTTCCCTTATAATTCACGTTCGAACATAGATAGATTTTTTATATTTGGTGGAGGTACTTATCTGGGTACTAGCTATCTCCAGTATCTTAATCTGACGCGCTCGAGTAAATCCCGAAATCCCCTCTTCGGCTCCCCTACTACTTGTGTCAGTTCAGTTTTTTATGATCAAATTTCAAATTGAATGAATAAAAATTCAAATTGTTTATTATGATTATGTATATGGTTTAGCAGTGAACGCAAATCGTCGTCATTTCCTTGGTCACGCCATCATTTGTGAACGGTTGGGCCGATTTAGGTGCTTTTGGTTTTGAAATAGTTGTAGTAGCCTACAGAAGGTTTAAAAGGTGACAAAACATGGGCAAAACTGCGGACGGGTCATCCAACTTGTACATACATACATACATGTAACCGTAATTGAAAAAAGTTTAATTTTGTTAGACGTTGTTGAATTTTCAAATGTTACCTATCAACATGGCCTTACTTTAGCAGTATGAGAAATAAATAAATATTGCTGGACAATTTACCCAGCAATATCAAGCCCCGTGGTAAGTTAATTAATAAATATGTACTTTTATATTGGTATGTCTTTATTGAAATCTGTATTTCGATGTAGCATCCATTCATCATCATATCAACTCATAATACGCCCCACTACTGATCAATAGAACTAAATAAAGTATTCGACAATATTAACGCCAAACAAGGTATTAACACCTTGCTTACCAGGCGACTTGGAATCAATTAATAATTACCCAATATTCGATCGATAGAAACTGATATACTTACCTATACCTGCAACCTATGAATATGATGTGTAGCTAATATTACGGATATCAAATAAATTGTTTTTTTTTTTATTTTAGTTACTTTTAATAACTAAGAATGAATATATGTAACTAGAAATACCGAAGACCTTGTCTGGGTCTTTGACAATATCTTAATTTTGATGCTAATAATTGAGTGACCTTTTCCAAGTGCACAGTGCGTTTTAAAAGTGAGGAATGCTGTAGTAGTACTTGTGTGTAGTTTAATGCGAGAGAATTGTGATATAACAGAGCTAATGCCGATTTTATTCCACTTGAAATCAAAGCCTATTGAAAATGGATGTTAATCCCCAAATAAACCCTGTCTCTGATTGAATCCTACAACAGTATTGGCTACCGAACAGAGGATTGAAATCCCCGGATAATGTTTCAATTGCAGGCATTCGTTCGTGACCCGGGATTAAATTCAGCCGCCCAAGTGAGTTTTACATCAACTCAGTAAGGCGATCAATTTTTATTTCGTTTCCTTAATGACTTTTACAGTGACAAGATCACTTAGGTGGCAATTCGAAAATTGATTATATATAATTTGAGTTTTTAGTAGTTTTATCAACACCAATTTAATCTAGTTTAATTTAAGTATATTTAACACCAATCTAACACCAAAAAAACACAAAATGCTGAGTAAATAAAAATAACTGCATGTTGAAAACATCTAAGCTAAGCATAGATTAGAGATGCGACAGGAGCTGGACCAAAGCCCACAGTGTCCTTAGGAAATAACTAAAATAAACCAATGTGCTAACAACTACATTCAATAACACGAAAACACACGAATGACAGACAATATCGATGCTAATAAGAAATACGATATGAAACGGCAGTTTGATGTGCTACGATAATCCTCCAATATTACAATTTGTAGAAGAAAAGTTAAATTTTCCATGTCAGTGGAATTAAGCATTAAAGAAATTAAAGGATTGTCGCAAGAATATCTACATTTATGGTGGTGTGATGACGTGAACAGAGATGTCCAATCCACATACAGCCGAGCTAGGTGTCGTGCGATCTCTAGCACTTACGATGAGAAGAAGACTTCTTTTCCGGAGCCACTTCCGTCTTTTTGGGGGTTTCCACTTCGCCTGCGTCACGGAGCAACACACAAAAGCATTAGAACATAGTTGATGGTGAATGGAACAATAAATGTGTGATACTGATAACATAAACGACAATAGCCAGCCAACGATGAAAACGGCTCAGTACGGACAACACTCACTTATCGTACGGCGAAGTTTTTTACAGAATGTGGATAGTCTATCGCGAGCGCGGCTGATCTGGCCGCTTTTGTCATTGTCAAGTAAACGGAGTAAGGAGGGTTCTGATCGCGCGCCTATTTCTCCGACGGGGCGGACGGCGGAGGCTGGTCCGTCGGAGACGCCGTGCTTGTCGAAGCATAGTGGCCCTGAACACTCCAGGTTGGCAGAGGATCGCACGCGAGCGCGCCCGGAGGTATACTGCCAGCCGCGCCATCGGCAGGCTGCGAGGGCCGCCCCGCTACTCACTACCTCCGCCCTCTACATTAACTGATGCTAACTCAAACTTCGCGACACGACTCATCTTGTCAATATACAGTAATATACATACACGGCCATGACCACCACTCTATACACACAACAAAAACAAACGCAAATTGCACTTTATGTAATTTTGTGGAATTAAGGTTTTGTACTGTCCAATTATTTTATTATCGTGGACCATGTTTACTTTGCGTTAATATGCGTTGTGTTTTTTTGTTCATGGTTACAAATCAATTATTTATTCTTATCCAGTTTGATTATAGCAATTAGTACATAACATAACTCACAGACGGTGCCATAATTATTCAAATCAATATAACTTGGTATAAATGTATAAAATTGTTTACTTTACAACGTCCATGGCGTGCTGTACGAAACTGAAGTTAGAATCCTACGAACCCCATAAAACATTAAACCGTACCAAGTATAGCGCCGTCTTTGTCTGAACGTTTCTTTGTTATGCATAGTTCTGAAATAGGAAACTCTCGTTGTTTTGAAGTTACGATCAGTATCGGATCGCATGCACGCGTGTCTGCCTCTTTATACCGCCTGTGATAATTTCATTATGGTGACGTCACTGCGGTGAACTCCCAATAATTCGCAACTTTAAATGCTTTGGTACACAAACTGACACATCTGGAAAGGTGCATTGCATTTCCCAACCCATTGTAAACGTGATGAGTGTCTTAAAGTAACGTCGTAATTGAACGAGCAAATCTCAGGTTCTTTGGACAGTTGCAGTACTCGATTTTATTTATTCCTTTATTTACGGCAAACACTTATGCGCCATACATCTCATAGTGAATTAAATTAAGAAGACAGGGAACGTGGTAATTCTCATTTAACGAAATATTGCGTAAACAACGCGGGGATATATTTTTATCGTAACACAGATTACTGGCTAAAGCAACATTAAACCTGATAGCATTATTGAGTTTAAAAAACAAACATAGTATTACTCGTAAAACAAAAGTAGTGGAAGAGGTTATCAGTTTTTACTACAATTTAAAAAGAATACTATCCCAACTGATAAACTGGAAGGTTACCCCAGAGAGAGAAATATATTTTCTAGCCTAGGTTGTCGATTTCTAGTGTCAGCTTATAGTATTTATTTTGACTCCGTACTCTAATAAAATGATGAACCAGTTATCAGCAATGGGCTCTCGTCGTGTTATTAGTCAAGTCTGTTAAAAATAACCTACAAAACAAATTCGATCTAATTCGAGAGCAGCGTTTTCAACATCCGTAAACTACTTCAACAAATAAACTGGCCAAAAGTATTTAGATGAAACTTCGTACGTAATTTTTTATGCGATTATGACTTAGCAGTGTATGAGTTAGATTAACTGCTCAGCGGTATCCTTAATTGTATTAGTAATTTTCACGATCCCGGTTTCGACAATTGGATTACAAGTTTTTGGAGTTGGTTGGGTTCGGCTCACGCGAGGCGGCCGGTCGTACCGGCTGATATTCGATACGCTTTCACTGAATCGTACCTACTTCGGTAGTACCTAATGATCGAGCGATATGTCTGTTATGGTCTGATTTACGGCTATACTGTGGGCTTTTATTTACTTCGCTGTCGGTTGATAAAAGAGGAAATAATTTTTGAGTTGTTGTTTATTCAAGTTTTATGTGAATATCCAATATTATAAAGTCGCATTCATTGCTATGTGTAATTCGCAAAGACAAAGCACTTAAAGTATATCGCATAATAAAACAAAATATTAAAACCTGCGTCACGACATGATCAAGCAATAAGTTGAGAACGAAATTATTTTGAGTGTTTGCCAAATACGAGTATGTTTTAAACTTTGTTCTGGAGCTAGAAGTAAAGATAGAAAACAAAGCAAAATGTTCTGTGCGTGTTAGTGATGCATTTCCGTATTCGTATTTTGTAAACCATATTGTAAGTCTTATAATAGAACTCAGTCTAAATTAAATTAATTAAATGTTTACGTATTTTCTATTTCTCCTGTTGAGTAGTTAGTCAACCAGGATGTCTACTTTAGAAATCGATAGTCATAATGGGTGATTTTGTATTTAATTAATGATTTATATAAATAACATTGTCGGAGAGGACCTCAGGTCAAACTGTTTTATAAAATCTTTTTAATTTTTTTACAGACACCAGAGGGACAACAAATTTGTACAAAATTATCTTATTATAATTATTATCTTGTCAGTTGTAAATCAGTGATAAACAATTGCATATCAATTAATTAATTATGTCCCCAGAAATAGATAGTCTACATGTAATAGCAACGATTGAGGAAGAGCTCGCGGTATCATAAATTCAAATCTAGAACCGAAGTCACATTGTTGTCATGCTCTATTTAACAGTAGTCTGCGAATGATGTTGCATAATAAAATGTTAGTCTCCGACCTATTGGTGCGGCTTCGGCCAATATTTTAGACAAAGTACTCAGTCACATTGGAATTAAATTATGTGATAACGTACCTAAGACCGACGCAAACAAACACTTGATGTATGAGATTGCAATTCTATAGCGCTGTATGTATGCCTTCTGTATAGAAGGCGAGAATAAAAGTGCTTGTCCGTCTGAGCCACAGATATACCCCACCAGATACCTCATAACAGGCGACGACCGCGCACCAAACATATGGTTAAATCAACCATATGTAAAGCCCCGCCTCGAAACACGGCTTTAGTTGCGACCAAGTGTCAGACCCGTGAACTTCATATACGTTTCTATAGTCTAACTAACGCAAGTGAAGAGGTCAGCTTATAATGGCTACTCGTACGAAGGACGTTCACTTGTCTCTTTTCCGCATTGCGCTTATTGCCATTCGTTGTCCTTGTCGGCGAAAGCACGTGTAACGTTAGTGTTGTAAATTCTAATCGATATCGTTAAAAATGATAGACGACGTATATAAGCGGGTCTCTCGGTATTATTGTATGTAAAAATAAATAAGTTATCCATAAACCGTTTAAATATGTTTATAGAGTACTTACTCAGTAATATGAATTATTAGTGATACATTTTTCTAATATTATATCTACCTACCTACATGATGCTATTTTCATTTTAATATGAAATTTCAAAACGAATCATCGAAATTAACTATCGACAAATTCGTTCAATGTTCCCAACCCGCGACCTAAGTGCGACCTTGAAATAGCCAATCACAACGCCTTTGTTCCAGTCCCCGCAACCCGCGCCTTCCTCCAATTTCGGTGCGTTTGAATCGGAACAAAAGTATTATAATGGGGATGTAGTGGGGGTTATCTGTGGTCTGAGCTAAGCGACGCTAATTTGCTATAGAGTATTCCACATACCATCCATAATAGGTGGGAAAGCATCCAAAAGTTACAGGTATATTTTTATAACTCAGTAAAGCACTTAGAACGAACCACAGCGACGATTAGGAAAAACTTCATTTCTCAAATCAGTACTAATGTAGTTATATCGGAATTATGCAAGCGCTGGAAATAAAATTAACATATGTTAACGATCGAAATGAAATAAAAGTGAACTAAATAAACTGATACTTTACTACGAGATAAAATGAGATAGGATATAATGATATATACAATTTTTCAGCGAAACCTTTTCAGTGTACTTGACTTTAGCTGAGTGGGACGAGTATAACATGATATGATCCGTTCATCTCAGCCTCACAAAGGGGTATCGAGTGCACAGTCCCATTGTTCTCTAGGCATTTTGTGTACGGCTGACGAGCACGCTCACGCCTCTGAATCCTACCAAGGCCCTATTGTCGGGGGAATCTAGCCGTGTACAATACCAACCGGTCCCAAGGTATGACGCATCGCTTAGGAAATATGCCTGCTTGTTGCTAAGCATTCACGTTCAATGCAATTGCGATGCCTAAGCCGTGAATTTATTGTCCGTCGGTTGATTTATGCGTGTTGTTTAATGTGGGAAATCAGCAATTGTAGCAGATTCTGTTGTAAACTGCCATTGTTTAGAGCAATCTGCCCAAATCAAATTATAATGATGATGAATTAAGTTCGATTTCCGCCTCACTCTTTTTTATACTATCTGCAGATATTTGTTCCGGGTAATTTCTGTGTATAATATATATTGTGAATTGTGTTTATTTTGATAATATAAAGTAAATAATATATCATTTAGAATCTGTTACATAAGCTTCGTCCATACCAAGGGCTCTCTCATTGACTAGCAATATTTATTATTTGATATAGTTTATGTATAAGGATTTATTAAGGAATATCTTGAAAAATACACAATTTGACCGAATTATCAAGCTATCAAAGTTCACTCAGATTTAAAATCGGAGAGAGCGAGACTTGATTAAGACTTGAAATAGGCGCCTTTAAAATATTGCGGCCTTTTATAAGTTCAAATATTCACGTACAATAATAATGTTAGCACAGTGATTTGGTTAGAAAATAACACTTGCAAATGCAGTAACATCGCGTATAAAATAAAAATAAAAAACTACTCAGAAGTTTAGAAAGTGAAAGGAAAACGAAATAAGTAACAGCTCGTTACTAACACACTTTAAAACTGCCACATTTCTAATAGACTACCATTTCTTTCAACAAAGAGCATGTTCTTGGAACACCTAAACTCTACCTTTAGAATCGACTATATTATACAAGATACGTACGAATTAATACTCGAAAGCACAATTATGAACCTCGTTAGATGTTGATAGATCCCTAGAATCTTAAACGACTAAGTTCGAGTTATAACGTACCCAATCCAGGGTAGGTACTTACTGTCAACTCTTTGTATGGCACGTTGTGTAATCTTGTATTATAGCTAACTTATTGGTCTAAGTTTTAAAACGTAGTTTTTCTGTATTTCATATTTAATAAATTGAATCCATAATAATAGAACAGAAGAAATAATACCTAGGTATAATATGTGTGATAAGGACTAAGGAGTAATGGTGCGTGTTTATGAACGACCCCGGCTTCTAACTTTACAGCGACCGTCAAGAGGCAATGCCCTTTCAAAGACAAAAGAAATACTCCAGCAATACCTAACCTACCATAAAGGTAAATTTCACGAAATTAACACGAAATCTATTTATAGCGTGCTGATTAATGATCTCGGAATTACTTAAATAAAGCTGGGCATATTTCCAAGATGGCAGTGACGTAGGGCATGTCGCATTTGTGCGTAGCGAAGGTCCGGACTTCCGTTTATTTCTGAGGACGGGGTATTTGGTGAAATTTGTTGGACAGGGACAAGTGGTGTCAAGGTTTGATGGAGAACATAAATGGGAAAACGGTGGAGTTTGGTTAAGACAGTAGCGTACCGCCACAAATTATAGTTTTATTTAGTTAAGCACTATTAGTTGACCGCCCCATATTCTAGTGTGACATATTTCGGTACTAATTCGAGTTTATGACATCTATTTCAGAGACACAATAGGTCACCTTCACCTTGCCAAACTTAATAGATTTAAAAATATTTTGATAATTTTGTCGACGTATAATATAGTTATTGACTTGTTTTTAATCTTATCATTTTTTTACAATAATAAACGTCTGCGTGAAATATAGGGTTGTAAAATCATGTTACGTCTTGTTGCTGATTAACTTATCACCACTGAAATGAGTTTCTGCTTCCGCCTAACACTGTACGAAAGTTTTTGATAAATTTAAAGTAGATTTCGACAAAAATATAAGATAAATCAGATCTATGCAATGAAATGATATAGATTTTGTTCACACTTACACTGTACATTCATAAGTATATTCGCTCGAATGCCTAGTAATGAATGGGCTGAAAATGCCAATACAATGCATGGACTTCACCTCTGCCATTTATTAGAAGGAATCCTACCTACTCGTACATTTTACAAAGTTAGTTACAATAAAGGTGAATATTTAAGTGTCTTTGTTGAACGTTAGATACTGTATCTCGTTCAGCATAAAGAGATTTGCTATCACTTATCAGTTATATGATCTTCGACAATACAACGTCAACAGGTCATATCTGTAACTAGTATCAATACTAATAAATTTAATCTATTCACGTTATTAGAATCTCAATAAGCTGGCTGTTGTATAGCGGATACATCTTTATTTAGAATATTTTCACTACATCTATCTAGGTAAGATATGAATATTCTATGAAAAGATCATAAAACATACCAGTTTTTTTGACATTGTTAGAAGGAGATTCCGCTGATTTCGGCCTATTGTACCGGTTGTCAGGGTCTGCGTTCACAGTGTAAGTACCGCGACGGCGCAACATTGTCACAATCCAGCGGTTCACTAATCACAAAAACGGCTGCACCACAGAACATCCTCATAGCTCACGACTCACAGAAACACATCGCAAGCACAATGTGACCGAGTCGGCTCAGTGTTTCGGCAAAACGTAGCGATGCGAAACGGTAGATTGTTATGGAATTGCTCGCGCACCGGATAGCACCCGCTGGCGGCCGCGACTCGCGTTATAGAATTGAGGAAGTGGGTTAACGAACCAATAGGTAATTTTGCAACATGCACCGCCGACGGGCGCGGATAAGTTGTGAGCGAAAGGTAAGTTGAGCGGAGAGTGCGTCGGCACGGCTCTTCCGCGAATGGCAGGATGGAGCGGTCACACCGGCCGCCAGATAGCGAGATCCACGACTCAGCTGATAACGGCGCGATATCATTGGACAGTTGACAAATACAAGTGCTCGATGCATTAACGCCATATCTGCCGCTTAACTACCGGTCACGGTTTATTCACATATTTATGTTATGAGATTATTATGAACAGGTAGGTTTTAAAGGGCTTTAGACGAAAACGTAAATCAGGGAAACCCCCAAATGTTTACAAAATCTACAGCCTTACTGTTTGTCATGGAAACGCAAGCTAGGGTAAATAATATATCTTGATGACTTTAACTGAAATGATGATGATGATAATTATCAATATGAAGTGATCGCAGTAAAAATCACATAATGAAGTGAATATTTGACCAAATATATCAACGCATAATACGTCCTACTACTGGGCACAGGTCACGGGTTAGGGAGTGCATTACTAAGTTCAATTACATAGTTACATTAATCCAGGAAAGAATAATAGCCATTCTGACGTACAAGTATAAACGGACAATTATTGATAACGATCGTTAACAAGGCGAGATGGCAAAAGAAACAACAAATTAGCATAATCGAGCGTTCTCCGCGAATACATACGTCCGAGTTACATCAAGCAAGGTGCCTTCAACAATCTCATTAGTAAGCTACGAATGTGGTGTCAAGGCTGCTCTATTAAAAATGCAGAGCTCTTAGCCGCGAGGTGTTACGCTGTGAAGGGACTCGTGAATTTTTTAATCGTCAGCCCGAATATCAAGATCGCCTGCGCTAGTTAAATGTTTTAAATTAACTTTTAATTAAATGTTCTGCGGCTTTAGCTTGTATTTTACGTATTAAAAAGGTTGCGAGTGTCCTTTGTTTGTAATGTAGGGATGATCTTAAGTCTTAATAATAAGTACATAATATTCTTTTATACATAAGTGTTATATTTTATTAAATTACGAAATTAAATTACATTTTATTGATTCTGTGATTAAAAAAATGTCTTAAATTAATGCTTAATAAAGAGAGATTGATGATATCAAAAACTAAATGATTAAAAATTTTTGATACATTTTAGTGACGTTATTTCTTGCTATATGAAAAATATGAAAAGTAAAATGCCATCTTGAGTCATGAAACGTATTTACGAGAAAATGCTTTAATTCCAGCGATTCACTGTTCTAAAAGCAAGTGAAATTTTAATACCATGATTCAGTTTTCAAACTCATCACAAATAATAAACTAAGAATAAACAAAAGGTATTAATAACAATGGTATTTTTCAAATGCATTGATTGTTAAACATAAATTCAAAGATCATATTGTTTTCTAAATAGGTATGTATAGTAATGCCATTAAGTAATTGACTACAAATAACAATATTAAACTTATAAGAGTCATCAGAGATGAGCAAATCTCACATTTTATAATAATGATGATAAAAGGATGGTTTTACTGACAAATAGGCTTTTTTGGAACATATACATAAAATTTTGGTCTAGCAGTCTAGCAGCACACCAATCACATAATTCTGCTGTTTTGAATAATGTGTACAATTATCTAGCTGTTATATCATTAACACTATGCTGTAAGCTCTGCATATGTCCATAAAGTAAATAAATAAATATTGCTAGACAGTTCACACAGCAACACCTAACTCTGTGGTTAAGCTGATTGTATGTGCATCCTTAGCAGTGAGAGACTGTGAAACAAGAATCTGACATTCAGTCATCACATCACATTATAATGTGACATTACAATTTCATACATCTTAAAGAAAAAAATTCCAATACAAATATCACAAACTAACATAAAATGTAAAATGCAATCCCTTAAAAAGTAAATTAATTTTACTTTAACTTTATAACTCAAGAACGGCTAGGCTGTTTTAAGTGCATTTGGTTTTAAAATAGTTGTAGTAAACAGGTAAGGTTTAATAGGTGAGAAGACATGGGAATAAAGCAGGCTAAGCTGCGGGCAGGTCAGCTAGTTGTTGTATAAAATCTAATGAAGTGGATGGAGGTGTGAGATTGACCTATTTATTACAAGATATTTATTTACAGCAGGGCTTGTCCATACAGTGTTAGGACTATTAATAACAGTTTTATATTATAAATGATAATAGGTATTTTTAATAATGATAAAATTTAGCTAAGTAGAAGTATGTACATATTTTAAAAAATGGAAAGGAATTAGCTCATAAAGAATATGTCAGATTGTAAATATTGTAAAAAACACATTGTAAGGCCATTGAAATAGCGAACTAAACCTTAAAAGCAGCAATTAACCATGCTACCTAAGACTATGTAGTACTAGTTAGTACTCATGTGTATAACATGAATTGTAGAGAATATAATTTGACAATGACTGATCTTTGTTGGCGAGCCAGTGTTTTTTGGGAACTTCTGACTAACTATGTATCTTACATTGTAAGAATTAATGATTAAGTATTTTAGGACAATCAATAGCTTTGAATTGTTTGTATCTATGCTCTTTGTTATGGAGTCTTAATTATCTTTATGATGGAATTAGATGACAAAGCTAAGTAAGTCTAAGTGAAAAAAATTCTTTTGTAAATGATAACATTAATTATTACAACAATTACAGTAATCTCCTTGACACTGATATTAGGGAGAAAATATTTACGTGAATTTATAAACTGGTGGCGTATTCCCTAATTATTACGTCATTACAAGACCTAGAAGTAACCTCAAACTATGTGTGAGGATCTAAGGTTTACTCCTAGTAGGGTAAAATTATCATAGCGCCCATTCAGAGACATGGAGGAGGTATGGAGGTACGAGGTATTTCAAATGACAGGTGTACGAATAAAATGTTAGCCGCGAAATCAGTAAATATATCAGCTAATCGCGAAGAATACGACGCATTTACCAAAAATCTAGCTTTTGACATGAGTTAGCTGTCACACGCCAGGCCTATGTGGCAGACAAACCTTCGACTGTGGCCATTTTCCAATGCTGACGACGTGAATTGCTAGCGTATTGATTTATTTCCGAGAGTAGGTATTATTTTACGAATTTATTAGATTATTTGAGATAGTTTGCGGCCATTTTTAAAATTGTCAGTATCAAGATACGTCACAGGCACAAGAAATCACGATGGCCGACAAAAGAATGGTTAGGTAGAGGTACTTACTGCTGATTTTTACGCCTCCCAGTGGTGGTTTCGCTGGTTGATTTTCGAAAGTCCTTCGAACGGATTTGCTGCCCTCGGCGAATGACGTGGTCCTAGGGCGTCCGCTCATTATTAGAGGTATAAAATAAACGGCCTAAGAATCCTGAACTTCATAGATACTTCACATTTCTCGTTACCACCCTTGCACTCGCACTAAAATCACTACGCCGACGATGTACAAAAAGGTCAGAACTGTCAAATGATATCACTAGATTATAATACAAATCAAAATACGATTATTCTAACAGGGTTTTACAATATCATTTTGTTAATTTTTCAAAATTTACATCACTAAAAAGTACGACAGATTTTAGTTTCTTCAGACTTGACTTGAACGCGCATTCGGTCACATTCGGACCATGTCGGGTCGGAGACGGAACTAGAGGTGTGTAACTCCGGAGTGAAACGTCTCCTGGAGACGTCTCCACTCCCGGAGTTGAATGCTTCCACTCCGGAGTAGTGGAAGCATTCAACTCCGGGGGAGTGGTGTTTCTGGCGTGTCCGTGTCCGAGTCCAACTCCACCTCCGCGGACACGTTTGTCGCGCAGGTCTCGGTCGGTTTATGTCAAAGTCAAAGTTTATTTATTTCTCTAGAGAACCTTTGTGGTTTAAAAAACATAACTTTTATTAGTTAGTGAATGTTGTGTTATGATCGCTATTAAAACCTGTTGAATATTCTTATAATATTAAAATTCTAATAAATATTTTAAAAAAAATTTCTTTCTTATCTGTGCTTATCCTACTGTATATTTTTTTAATTTTGTCCGTTGTTTGTGTCATTCCTATAAGTGTTGTGCTGGCCTATAATAGGCACATGTTTCATGTTTTATGTCTGAGTAAGATTTTGTAAACAATTTTTGTTGTGTGTGCTGTTGGCCTTGCCTTAATAAATAAATAAATAAAAAAAATATTCCTAATATAGGTACTCTTTAAGTAATTGCAATAAACATTTATTTTATTTATTTATTATATACCTACCTATTTTTCACGAAATAAATACCCGTTAAATAATACTATAATAATAATGTGTGCAGTGCAGATTGCGTAAGATATAAAAAGTTAAAATCACTGTACTTGTCTTAGAGATTAATTACGTTACTATATTTGCCACTGATTCGTTGAATCCACCGAAACAAACGTGTCCTACATCAAACAGATCCAACGGACATGTGGAGCCGTTTGCTCAAAACAACTCCGCGGAGTTGTTACTCCGCGGAGTAGTTTGCTCAAAACAACTCCGCGGAGTTGTTTGCTCAAAACAACTCCGCGGAGTTGTTTTGAGCAAACGGCTCCAGCTCCACATGTCCGTTGGATCTGTTTGAAGTAGAACACGTTTGTTTCGGTGGATTCAACGAATCAGTGGCAAATATAGTAACGTAATTATATCTCTAATTTGATTTGTTGAATCCGAAGCAAACGTGTCCTACAAACAGGTCCAATGGACATGTAGGAGCTGTTACTCCAGACGGATCCAAACGACTCCGCGGAGACGTCTCCGGGAAACGTGTCCGGAGCCAAGTGGAGTTGGAGTAACTCCACTCCAGCCGCGGACACGTTTAGCGCACGTCTAGACGGAACGTCGATTAGATGGCAGCCGAAGATGACGTCATGCCTGTGCTACAACGCCATCTATGATAGCAAAGTGTGACTAAAACCTAGTTAAGGTGTGTGTCGATAAAACAGAAAACCATAGACTTTTTCTTACTTTTTATCCCAAGGCTAAGCGTGAGTTTCCTTAGTTCAAACTTTTGGTCGTAGTCCGGCCCTTTCCGGCCGTACACTCTCCGGTATGACCACAAATGTAATATCTAGTTTAGAGACAAACTACAAACATGGTCTAATAATTGGATGTTTGAATACTGCTATTCAAAGGAAATATTATAGCATGGTGAGTTTTTAAGCAACTTTGAATTATGTGGTTCCTACCTACATAATTACATACCTAATTTAAAGTTGCTTAAAAACTCGTATACCTAATTATATGGGTATATGAATTAAGAGAGAATTAGATACAAGCTTCTAGAATCATTCTACTTTTTAAAAACATCGCATCTAACCTCGTTGCGAATTTTTTTAAGCATTTCTGGATGACACCTGTGGCAAGTGATTTATCTAAAGCCGGCACCACACGTCAAAAACATGAAGTACTATAGTTTGTCTAACAAAAGATGGCCCTGAAAAACCCCGGCAAATTCAAAAAAATTTAGTATGGCAATACATTAAATAATGTGATAACTTGGAATAACATAATTTGATACTTTTCTATTATTCTAAATAAATATCCTTACATATTTTTTTTACTCCGATATAAACAAGTAATATTCTTCAGATTACCTACACGCCTAGGGTGCATCTTAGAAATATCTTAGTGTAAGTAATAAATAAAAGTCTCAATTATTTAAGTTTTTTTTTATTCATCGTAATCAATATCAGAATTTTGAATCATAATTCATAAATTTACTTCAATAAAATGTTTCTTTTTCCAAATATGTAGTAATGCTATTTAGCTATCATAAAAGAAGGCAACAGTATTATAAAAAGAAAATAAAAGTCGAGAACCACAAAAATGGGATCAAAGTATCAAAATGTTTGTGCACTACAAACTTAGGAAATCAACCACATTATGTAAACAATTCTGTTTCTGCAGAAATTCAGCTTCTTTTTCCTGCTGCTTCTCCTGATACTTAGATATCATACAGAATAACAGCCTTCGCTCGCTACCGTTGATTGTTTGAGGCATTTTAACACGCAAAATTCTCAAAATGTATTTTTAATATCCACCAAAACATCAAGGAATAGTATTGCCACACACCGAGACCAATTTTCCCTAATCTTTTAAAGTCAAATTTTTATGGATGTACCACACGTAATTGTATATTTATCCGATTTATGATTTATAAAAAATTAAAGAATTACTTCTTGTGTTCATTAAAGTGAACTATAAATCGTTAGCAAGTATTATTATTTTTTATCACCCTGACTTTACCCCGTTATAGAGCATAATGTCCGTAGGTGGAAACACATGATGTATTGCCATGTGAAAAGTTTCGCAAAAATGCCCAGTGCCAGCTTTTGTTAGACAGACTCTAGGTACGTACCTACACGACGGATTCAAAATTATGCATAGGTAGTTAGTAGGTAGGTAAAGTAAAACCATTTTTAAACTGAACGCCCCTCCACCGCGGTTACACGTACATGCAAAAAGGTGTATAGATACAACACACATAAATTGATCTTTGTCATTGGATGTTCATTAACGTATAAGCAAACGGTATCACTATGCAGACAGATGAGCCAATGTTACAGTAAAGTTGTAGCACGCACACAAGTATATTGATGCAATACGTATTTCCTCTCACACGTTGAAATTATCACGGTTTTGTGGAGGGGAGTTCATTTTAAGTCTGGATCATCTATACCTAAGTACCTAGCCCTCTATGCTTAGTCTAGGTACTTTCTGTAAATGTAGGTATGTAATTTTATGATTAGGTTAAATTTAAATTAAATTTAAGTAAGTGCATATTGTTAGGTTAGGTTAGAAGAAAGAATTTCGGGGTGGCTAAACTACACGAAAAACCAAAGGTTTTTTTTTTTGCGGCCGTTCTCATATTACAGAGTCTCAACTCACTTAAATGACGGCACAATTAATTAGCCACGTTTGTAATATCCAGGAATGCCTTAGGAATCATATATAAACATAGATTTTTTATGTTCCTATATTTTGTTGGACATCCTAAATAAAAACCTAGATTACCTATGTACCTTTTCAAGTTCTAGCCTACTACCTACTGGTTAAGTAGAGCAGAGGGAAGTTATCATAAAGGTATTTAACCTACTCGTTTCCTCAATACACGAGACGGGCTGTCATGTCAAGTAGGAGATAGATATTCTCTTTGTTTAGTCGGACGTCCCTGATAAGATAAGAGTTAAACAACAAGACCATCAGATCAATTGCAACGCAGTTTGGTATCTTAGAGAGAACACCTAACGGTGCTATTTAACTGATATAGGTACCTAACCAAGGCAAAAATATTACATAACACAAAATATTAAGTAATGAGCAGAGAGATAGTTATTAAGACTAGGTACCTATTTATTTATTTGTATGACAAATGAGGTGTTTAAATTTATTTAAATTACTTAAAATTTTAAATACTAATTCAATTGACTTTATTAAACACATCGTTACATTACAGAGCTAATCTAAACCACACTAAGTCTACTAAGTCTAAGTCACTAAGACTACTCTGTATTACGTTCCAACTTCCAACCCAATTCGCTATCAAACGAAAGCGAATACAGGCGCAAACGCAAGCGTATTTGATAGCAAGATTTAACCAACTAGTCAAACGGCCAGTAGCGCGCGCGTCGCGAGTGAGGCGGACGGCGCCGACCGAAGCCTCGACAAAGATAATGTGATAACAAAATAATACAATATAAACATGGAGTGCTACACATCCGACAGCTGCGACAGCGACAGCAGGGAACAGAAAACCCTCGACCTTTCCAGCCAACACCTCAACTCCACAGGCCTCGAAACAGAACTGAGGAGTATTGTCGACGAAAAACACTGCGCACATAACTACGAGATAATACTACTGTACAACAACAGAATAGCATCGATACCGGACACGATAAATCAGTTTCACAACTTGAAGAACTTGGATATAAGCAACAACAGATTGACGGCTCTACCTGATGTGTTCAGAAACTGTCCATTAACGTCGTTGATTGCGAAACACAATCAGTTGACCAATGAATCGCTTCCGAAGTCATTCTTCACGGCTAAATCCTCGCTCAGAGAGTTGAACTTGAGCGGGAATCTTCTGAATTTCTTCCCGGAACAAGTTTTGGAGTTGACATCACTTAAGTATCTTTATCTTGGTGGTAATAGAATAGCTAATATACCAAAGGACATATGGAAACTGAGCAGGTATTAATAACATTTTTGGTTTGTTTATTTTCATGTGTGTTTAAGGATAAATGTATGAGGGCAATTAATTAATTACAACAAGTAAATTAATAATTGGCATCATTAATTTAATGAATAATTAATTACCTAAAGGTACAAAATGAATATTTTATAACATTTTTTTAAAATGAAGCACTAGGTTCATACGAGGCACATTTTTACGTCTGTTCTCTTTATGTACCTAAAAATAAAAAATAAATGTATGTCTATGTAGGTACGTAATTGTTGAGTTACAGAACACAATGATAATGAATCACTCTTTGCTATGACTGTTTTCTAGACTAAGATTGCTATTGTTAAAAAACATGCAGAAAGACAAATTCAAAATGTATGATGTATGTAAGTATTTATTTATTTTATGTAAGGAATTGCCCTAGAGAGGATTATGTAGAACACAACAAACAAGTAGAAAAAACAGGGTGACTCATTATTAACGCGGACAATCTGTTTTCTCCACCTCCCTAAAATGCCAAAATCTGGGTTCCCTATGACGCACCCTGATAAGGCATAGTAATAGAAACAATTTCAGCCTAAACGCCGCTCGTTACGTCTTTTTATAGTAAGATACATTTTTATAATATATATTTTAAAATATACACAAAGTTATAGACCTACTCGTATATCAACCTAAGTAGATTCATTGGTAAAATATTTTATGTCTATAATAATTAATAACGTTCTAGTTTAGTTTAGGGCTACCCAACGTAAACATAATTTTGAAAATCAAACCATTAGGTAGGTACCTACTTGTAAGTTAGAGCTCAATCATCTCCGTCTTCCGTCAATTCAATATGCAGGTATAAACGTTAACGTGTATTAATTTTATTAGAAATCGTTTGTTGAATTTTATGACCTTGAATACAGGTCCAACAGGCAGGAGGCAGGTTAACGTGTTTATTTTCAAGTCGTTTACTGTATTAATGACCTTGAATACAGGTCAATATTTGTTATGTACAACACATGGCACATTGCTGATATTTGGTAACACTTGGGCGACAGACAAGGTCGACACATCCACAACAGGCCGTGAATGATTTATGAAGTTTTTATGTACTTAGTTCCATTTCATCAGACAAAATAATCCACGAAATCCCACGAAATATCTTGGCAAAGACAATCAATACAGACACAGATTAAAACATATGTGATACGATAAGTAAGTAATTACCTATACGTAATCTATCAAACACAACGTAAACTCAATAAAATAGTAGATTAAGAGTAAATACAACCTAAATAAGATGAGCAAGCAGTTAAAACAAACCAACAGAAGTAAGCTTTAAAAATCACCAGATAACATTATAAGTACCTACCAACTTATTTAATGTCAACAAAAGATACTTATTCAACATGAATATGCGAAATTATAAAATATGCATAGTCATGAGCATAATGTTAAATATAATAGTATCTACGGACTCGTATACATATTATGTATAAATATGTAGATACGAGTTATTAAAGATATTTCTCCTATAAAACAACAACTGTTTGTTATTGTTTAAAAAACCGTAGAAGTGTGTCACGCAGTCAGAGGGCTGGAATTTGTAACAAATTGAAAACATGGTATAAATAGGCCTTTCATACTTTTATTTTATTAAATACTATGTTCACAAATGAAGGCAGGTGATAGTGGTGGATCTTTTACTAATCATGACAAAAGGCTTTACTTACACACCAGAAGGCATCTCGTTTTGGTTTACTCGTATAGGTACCTATATGCAAAATGGTGACCCAAATTTTGCGCTACAGTCATCTTAGACTAGGGCCCGATCCATTATTTTAATTTCGGCTGGTTATGGCAATAAAATGGGGTTCCGATTCCGACTGTGGTTTCGGTATGCGTCAAAAGTTTAAGTTTAGCCATTATAATTCTTAGAACGCAATTTGAGACTGAGGATAAATTTGAATTTATTTTTGAATTCAGACTGTTAACAGTTTACATTGTAAAAAAATATCTTACAACTAGCCCCACTTTAAAAATCTAGATAGTAGTATCAGGTCACAGATTACCTCCATATCAGGTATACATGTAAATGTTTCCTACGACGACTATCTATTTTGCAACAGGCAATCCTCAACCAGGAGATAAGTGTTGCTAAATGATTCGCTATCGTTAACGTTAGATGGCGCACTTGTTCAATTGGGAATAATACTGTCTGCTCGATAAGATAACCCAAATGAAACATTGTTGCATATTTTTATCACATGATTATTTATTTTTATCTTGTCTATCTAGCGTTTTCATATAAATCCTTAGTCGCCAATTTAGACAAAAGTTTATACTAAACATAAAGCCTGCCTTGGACACTGTGGTGAACTAAGGCCTAATCTCTATCTCGTCAGGAAATCCCTGTGTCCCAGCTGTTATGATTATGATGATATTACCTATTTACAGCTACCTACTTACTTTAAACTCATACAATGTTTTAGATATACTTTGTGTTTAATTTATCTAAATTAGGCAAACTTTACATACCTTTACATATTTTAAATATTTTTTAATAATAACTCATATCAACATTATTAGAAAGCGCCGTAAAAATTTTAAAACCTTTTTGTAGAGCTAAATTGTTCTTTTGAAACCTTATATTATACTCATTATATTCGTTGCTGTTTCAGTTTACAAGTTCTATTATTGGGAGGTAACCAAATCGCGGAAGTCCCGGAGTCCGTGGGCAGACTAACCTCCTTACAAGCTTTGTTTCTGAGCGACAACAGGCTGGAATACCTGCCCGCCTCCATCGCGAACCTCGACCAGCTGCGCTCTCTGCACATCCACAAGAACAGGCTCAAGACATTACCTACGCAGATTATAAAGCTGAGATGCTTGACAGAGGTGGGTCGATAAACTGATAAATACCTACCTATTCATTTTGAAAAATTGGGAACTATGTAGAATTTTTGTATAGGTATGTGATTTACACATCTTCTGTTCTAAAAGAATATACCTAACTAAAAGACACAAATCGGTCACCACTCAGCATAATATGCATAGCGCTGGTTTTTACGTAAACTACCTTTAGCGATATCCGATATATATATCCGACGTTTCTGTTTTCCATCATGAGATAACCTTCTTCAGGGAAACAAAATAGCTAGGAAGTAATTTCCGATTTTTCAAAATGAATAGTATAGGTAACTCGCGTTAATTTCGAAAATGATAAACCTAACTGGTTATCTAACTGTAGGTACTATCGGTATAATATCGAGCTACTTATCAGTGGAAATTTTCAATCCTGTGTCTGCCTGGCCCATATTGGATTTATGCAATGATTATTATAAGGGACATCATAATTGGCTAATTAAATATGTTTATGTACATATGGAGTTTGAAAAATCAGGTCCTCATTTACATAATAATGAACGGTACCTAGCAGACGGGCTAAAATTTCAACACAATCGGTTCAGTTGATTCGAAGAAAATTGTGTTTGAGATTATTTGAGAACTATCTCTACTTATAAAACAGATGCAAGAGTTTCCTTGTTTTAGAGTTTTAGAGGATCAAATTCCTTTGTCAAAATAAAATTTACCAATGGGGCCAGGATCTAATAAGTTTTGTAATAAGTTACCTACCTAGAAATGAATTAGGTAGGTACCACTTATTTGTATATTTACTACCAGCCAGCTTCTTACAAACTTTCGCATTAAAATATGTATATTCTGTTATTCCAGCTAAGTTTGCGAGACAACCCGCTAGTCGTGCGGTTCGTTCGAGACATGACCCTGCAGCCTCCAAGTCTCCTCGAGCTAGCAGGACGCACCATCAAGCTGCACCAGCTGCCCATCCAGCCCGGAGACGTGCCGCACACTCTGATGCGTTATCTCGGTGCGGCGCAGTGCTGCGTCAATCCCAAGTGCAAAGGTAACCTGTTTGACAATTCTCCTCGATGTTTACACTCAGAAGAATGAAACAAATTTTATTTTCCTTTCTCTGAGTGTTAACTATGAAATTACAATTTTTCACGGTAATGAGCGTCCGAGTTAGACTACGCGCCGCCACTCAAGTCCGATAAACGTGGCGCTGCTTGCCTAGATATTAACGTTTCTAATACCGTAGTTCCCGCGTCAACCGTAAAACTTGCTTGACTAGTGGCGCGGGCTCTAGTTAGAACTAGCACTATTTAGAAAGAACTGCTAAACCGATTTGACTAAAAATTGGTGGAGAAATATTGTAGTAGTACAGGCTACTTTTTCCCAAAAGAAAATCTAATATAACGCGTATGAAGCCGCGGGGCGGAATGCTAGTAACTAATGTATAACCCTTAAATGCATCCTGTTGCCAAATGGCAACGTACCATATTTTGAGGTAAAATAGTAAAAATTTACAAGTGACAGTTATTAAAATGACTTTGAAAAGATAGCCAAAACAATAGACTAAATAAAAAAAAATCCGTGATGACATTCGGCGCGAAATTCGTGAGTTATAAAAACTATTCAAGTGAAGGGGAACAAAGTTTGTGAGAGTTGCTGTTACAGTTTTTCAAAGTTGATTTTTACTAACTAGTAATTGTTATTTGGATTGGGAAAAAATATTTTTCGTTTGAAAATATGGTAAGTAAGTTATTTATATTTGAACCTCGAAGCTCTGTATTATTATTGTTTTTTTCATTATATTGCAAAATCGATATGTTGCCAAATGTCTTCACCATGCGTTCAATGTATAATTATTATGTAGTTTGTGCTCTTATTAGGAATTAGATTTTGAATGGTTTTTAGCTTATTTTTGCTTTGATTTTTAGCACGTCTGGTGAATTGCGAAACAGGTATATTCCAGCAGCAATTATAAGACAATAATATTGTTGAAGACGGTAAAGATTTATGCAATATTCAGTAGTAAGAGGTAGTTATGAGGAGCATGTTGTGGACTATGAAGGTGTAGGTATGTGTTATCTGCTGGAAGGACAACAAGCTTGTTACGCTGGCATCTATGTACGTTGGAACCGAACCACTTGAATCTATAAGTAGGTTCGACAAAAAAACAAGAGGAAAGTTTCTACAGAGGGTAGAAAGATCATAAAAGACCACACGTGGTTGGTGCAGATCTTATGGACTGTTTCTTGAAGAGATACCGTACAAGGGCAAAAAGTCGAAAGTGGTACATTCGTCTACCACATGATAGATATGGCAGTTGAAAATTCTTATATAATCTATAAAAAAAAAACATGTAAAACAAGGGGACATAATACAATGAGTTCGGCAGACTTTAGGTCTGAGTTAGCAGAAATATTATGTAATTATATAGAAAAACTGCAGAAAATAAAAGAAGGAGACCTTCAACCTCTCATATAAACAAAGAACTGGAAGCCAAGAAACATCGTGGACTAACGAAGCCTGTTCCACCTCGAGATGTGAGGACCGATGGCGTCGATCACCAGGAGTGGAGATGTGTTAGTAAAAATCAGTGCAAACTGCTTAGGTGGAACGGCCTTTTTACGTACAGAATGTACAAATTGAAAAGTGTAGCACATATCATACAAAAATCGATATTTTTTTGTAGATTTTCATTCTTGATCCTCTGAGTTTCTCAAGGTTTTTATGTTTCACTGACGCATATTGTTGCCATTTGGCAACGATCATGTTTTTTCAAAATATAAATTACTGAAATAAATTTTTCGCTTTTTTTACTTGTTCCCACATTTCATACCTAAATTACGACCTAAATATATTTTTTTCATTTAAAAATAAAAAATCATGCATTTAAGGGATAAGAATCGTTACACTGGCGACATCGTACCTATTGCTGAGAAAAGTTGATGGTACCTAATGTATAATCTAGCAATAGCTAGACTAAACATAATAGCGTTTAGGTACAAACAATGTGATGATAGGACTGATGTCATCAATGCATTTGATCTTATGACCGTTATTTAGGCTGGTCAGCTAATTGATGATTTCCAATAGGTCAAGTCAAGTGCCAAGGTGATTATGATAAGATAACTGCACGTGTTGCTATAAGATTGAATTAATTCAATAAATAACTATACTTACATAAAATTTTCACGTTCCTTTTGGCGAAAAATACAAAATAAAAACTCGTATTAGTTACGAAAGAAGTTACCTACCTGCGAGGTGCCTTAATTTGTGATGAGCATTACAGAGCCTAGATGGCTGGCATTTTTATCTTCCTACCAATATGTACCTACCTACTTATTTGATATTAATTCAAATATGTTTCGTTTCAGGAGTATTTTTCGACAACCGCGTAGAACATATCAAGTTCGTGGACTTCTGCGGAAAGTACCGCATCCCGCTTCTACAGTACCTCTGCAGCTCCAAATGTATCACGGGGAGTTGGGAGAGCCGAGAGGAGAACCACAATCCCAACCCGCACATGATGAGACGGGTGCTCCTTGGCTAAGAATTCACAATTCCTACTAATTATGGAGCCCTAGTACCTATTGGCTACACGCGACGGATCAACTACAGAACTACGAATGAGTTGTGGGAGCAAAATCGACTTTCATTCCATAGGTTCAAAACCCAGCCACCTCTGAATTTTCTTCTTGATAAATTATGTGCTTTAAATACAAATGCACTAACGGTGAAGTCCCTGTGGGAATGTAAGGGGTTATTCAAAGAAAGCCACTAATTACTCTAAAATTATCAAGAACAAACAAAATTCTAATATTTAGTTAAATGGACATGCTTTGCTAGTGCTAATTGGTCCACAGATCAGAATCTGTGGTTCTTTCACCTAGTAATATTTTTGAATACAGGAAATTATAGTCATTTTACTAAACAAATAATATAATTAATTTTTCATATTAAATACATACAATGTATAATCAAACAATGTATGTTTTTGTATTTTAAACTATTTTTAATATAACCAAAGGGACCATTTTATGTTTTGTTAATTATTGATGCATATTCTTGTTTTTTTGTGTAAAATATAATGTACATTACATATAAATAAAATACTTATAAAGAAATATCTTGTTTTTTCACAAAATTCTATACTCTACCATGATTTTATTCATTTTTGATCTAGAGGTCTTAAATAAAACTATATCATAAACAACTACAAACCTATTTAATTTAATCTATTTATTCATTATTTTCTTGTAAGAATGTTCGCCTAGCTTCTTTACCTCTTAGTATAGCAGCTTTGAATAAATTACAGTACAGTTTGATTGCGATTGGAGAGTCATCATTTCCAGGTACAGGATATGTTATCAGATTAGGGTTACAGTTGCTATCAACTATCCCTATAGTTGGTATTAACATTTTGGCGCTATCTCTTACGGCTGTGTGTTGATTTAAAATATTATTCTGGGTGTTAAGGAATATGCACAAGTCTGGCAACCTTGTTACAGCACCAAACTGATGATTAGCGTTAGTAAATATACCTCCTCTCCAGAATCTTGTGTGGGCATATTCTCTCGACTCCATAGCAGCTTTTTCTACAGTGTGTGCATTCAGAGCATTTCTGTTGAAGAAGCAAATAATCCCACCTCTGTAAGCCACATGAGCTGTGATGTTAAGAGCTTTGCGTAAATGTTCTGCTGTTACATCGAGATTGAAAATCAAATGGCCTAATCGAGAACCATAAATGTATGGTCTCATAAAGTCATTGAGTGACCCTTCTTTATGGCCATAGTGGACTCTGTTATCAAATAAATCTTTGACTGTGAAGAGATTGTGCACTTGGAAAAAGTCAGGATGGTGGAGAGGGTTCTTCCCCTGGACGGCATCTGCAACTAAATGAACTGTTTTAGGAGACTGCATCATTTTGATGAAAATCAACTCTACAGCTATCATAAGTAGCATTATGATAAAATTGTTTAAAATAATTATGTAAGTACAGGTCATAATACGTTATAATTTATTTATTATAGGGCAACCAACAGAAGATACACCATAACTTAATTAAGTAATTAGCATAACTATTCTTTAAGTACTTATATGAATTTATTACCTTCTGGAGCTACAGCGGCTTGGACTGCAGTAGAATTTCTTTTAAGGGATGATAATCCTTGCCTTATTACAGGATTTTCTAAAACAAATTATCATAATATTTATAGTAACCTAGGTCTATAATTAAATTCTGGCAGAATTTATAAACTTTACAGTTACAGAGCGGAAACACAAGGAAAAATGATAACAACTTACTTGATAAATTGGAAAACATAATTAAATCAAATCTAGCGCAGATCTAGCGTAAAACGTAAAAGTAAAGGTTATAAATTTCTTATTGTCTTTTCGAGGAGCGTCCACGTCTTTTTGTCTGTTCACTGCACTGCACTGTCCTGAATGTTCTTCTTCTTCGTTTATGGCTTGCTGCTAGAGACCCAACCATATGACATACAAAACAAAACAACGGCAAAATAGCCTCTATAAATGAGGAAAAATGAAACAAAAATAAATCTTCCTGTTGCTCAGTTCATTGATAAAGTTATTTTTATATCTGTTTCCTCTAAATTTTCAAGATTTTGTAGACTTGAAATATGGACGAGATAGTATTTATTGGTGACTGGATAAAGGATAGACTTTTAGGATCTGGAAGCTTAGGCGTCGTAGTACTGTGGAAACACAAAAGAACAGAAGAAAAACTCGCTATCAAAACTTGCAAATGGGGCGATGAGCTCACGCCGAAGCATAGAGAACGATGGACCAAGGAAGTAGAAATGCTACAGAGCTGCCAGAACCCAAATATAGTGGGGACAAAGGAGCTACCTAATGAGTTTGTAAGTGGTTTGCAGCGCGCTAATCCATCGGGGCTACCGATCCTTTGTATGGAATACTGTAGCGGTGGTGACCTTCGGCAGCTGCTGAACAAACCAGAGTCATGCAGTGGTCTCAAAGAACCACAAGTAAGACAAATACTTAATGATATCAGAAGTGCTATGCAGTTCCTTCATCAAAATAGGATAACTCACCGTGATCTCAAGCCTGAAAATATTGTCATGTGTGTACTTGATACTGCAGGGCAAATTAATACCCAAGGCCCAAGTGTGGCCTACAAACTGATTGATCTTGGATATGCCAAAGAAATTGACTCTAATTCTATATGTGCTAGTTTTGTTGGAACATTACAATATTTGGCACCGGAGATTTTATACAGCAAAACATACAGCAATTCTGTTGATTTCTGGTCACTAGGTCTTCTTGCATTTGAAGTTATATGTGGCAGCAGGCCATTTTTACCTTTTATGGCTCCTGTGCAGTGGATGCCTCATGTGAAGAAAAAGGCTCATTCAAATATTTGTGTATATGAAACTTTCCATGAAGACATTGAATATTCTGATGAAATATTCCCTGAAAATCATATATCAAAGCCCTTCAAGGTACTAATTGAAGAGTGGTTAAGAATATCTTTAGAATGGGACCCAAAACTAAGAGGGAGGGATACCCCCTCTAGAGTTACTTTTAATATACCTGAAGATAAGGAAAGAGCCAGCAATATTATTATTTTCGACAGTCTAGAAAATGCATTGGCCAAGAAAATTATAAAAATTTACTCTGTGGTGACATATTCCATATTAGCTTATGTGATTGACAATAACACTACAATAGCATCCCTTAAAGCATTGATCCATAATGACACAAAAGTCCCAGTACAAGAGCAGATCCTAATATCACAACTGAGTTTTGGAGAACTGGACAATGAAGAGCTGGTCTTTAAATATTGGAATGAAAGTAATGAAATAATGCTGTCACTATTCAGCAGATCAGTTTTCATGGTTGATAGTGTGGAAGCTGTTGTACCAAAATCAGTGCAAAGATGCTTGGAGCTTCCAAAAGCTCTGTACAATTTTAAAAATAGCCAGAATTTGTATCAGAATGGATTATACTTTGTCCAAACCCAGATGGAACTCTTTGAGTCCCTTGTCAAAGGAGTTTTTGTGAGAGCTGAATCATTGAAGAGTGAAGGAAACCAGCTTCTCTTAAAACACAATTCAGTTGATAAGAGTATTGGCAATCTTCTTGCACAAGATGAGATTCTCAAAAAGTTAAAGGAAACAGGACAACAACACATCTCAGAGCTTCGAGAAAACTCAACAGGAACAAACTTACTGGGAGGTTTTGACAAAATATTCAAAGATGCAGATGATCTCAATGATAAAATTTGTAAATTAAAGACTGCATGGTCCCAACTTACCATAAGACTCCAGTCTGCTACCAGAAGGTGTAATGAGAACATCTCAACAGATCTCAATACTTTTATCAACAAATATAATTTTACTAATGTTTACACAAATGCCTATAAAGTGTTCCTTTTATACAAGAAAACAATGAGTGAGTTCAGAGGTAAAGACCGACAATGCCATGATATTATGAAAGTTTGCTATGACTGCCTTAAACTCAGAAGTAAAATTTTAACTGAACTACGCCACCAAGCTTTTATACTGAAACTGATGGATTTAAGCATAGAATTTGCTAAAATCAGTGATATTGTTAAAAATGCATTTGAACATACAGAAAAGTTGTCATTAGATTTATCTACTGTTCTCAATGAACTTACAAATTGCACATGGTCTACTATAAGTTTAATAGTGAAAGATGCAGAAAACCTCTCTGGTCTTCCTTACAGTCTTATATCATTTGAGAAAAAAGACTTTAAAATTGGGGAACCTGTATCCAATCATTGCATGAAAGGTGTGAAAAATATGGAAGAAGATAAACTAAAATCGCTGATCGAGGATAGCCTCCTAATCAGAAAGAATCACAAGCAGTTGACTGAAAAATTGAATTCACAGAAAGATTTGTTAACAAAATCTACTTTTGACTTTAGCTTTTTGGATGAATAGTAAGTGCAAATAGCACTGTAAAAAAACTCTGTTATAAAATGTAGTTATTCCAAGTCCTTGTAAGGCTTTTATGGTGCTTTTTATAGATTAAGATTAGATTAAGGTACTTTTTGAAATGTTTTACTGTAATCCTATTAATTAGTGTTCATTTTAACAAGATATTAGTGTTGTGGCTGCTTATTTTATGGGTATATCCTTATTGTTATGTTTTAGTGCCCATTTATAAAGTGTGGGTATTTTATGTTGATTCAATAAATTCTACTAACATGTTTGTTTATGTTCTAGTCAAATTAAGTGCAATCGGAATAAATCTATATAACGGCATATTGTTTATTGTTGTTTATAGCGCCATTGTTAATTGCATGCTTTACAATAGGCAATTAACGATAGTGCTACCTACCTAATTAACTAGGTAATTATATTTAACATATTTTAAAAAGCTTGAAGCTAATAATTGTCAATCTATAGGAGGTCCGAATTATATGTTTATGTTAAGTGATTTGTTGTAGCCAACTTATCTGCATCAATCTAAAAGTTTAAGTAATTAAATCATCACTATTTTAGTGGTGGATGAGTTTCTTCCACTTCACCTAGTTAGGGTACTTAGTTTCTTATCTACAAGAAATTTCTAATTAATAACACTCAACAGCTCAGTCAATGAATGGGATAAATATTAACGAAACGACACCTTAGACACATTAAATACAATTTAATTGAAGATAAGAGTTCCTGTAAACTGTTCTAACCATTCCTTAAAGCTATTCATCATTTTGTGTACCTTCTTAATGCTTGAGGGTGTTTGGAGATATTCTTCAGGGGCGAATCTCGGGTCAGGGCCTCCGCTGACGTGAAGCCAGATAGCGAACACAGCATCATCTACATTAGCAATAGGTCGTCGACACAGTTTTGCGGAAGTTACACATGCAGCCACCAAAGACTTCATCCCTCCCACTGATACCGCCCGTGGTCCCTCCTTTCTAGCTGCCAGAAAATAGTTCCTCAATAGATTCTCAGTCGCAATATCCATGGAAACCTCAATCCCAGCTACCAAATCGATATACGTCGATAACTCCTTAAATGTCTGCTTTTCTTCGATGCTTGGTTCCATCGGATCAACACTGGTTTCCAAATGAAAATCTATTATCTCATGATATTCGCAAACGTCCCCTCGACAGACAGTTCCGAATACGTTCGCTACGTTGTAGACAATAATTTTCTTAAAGTCCATACCTTGCGCCCATACAGCACTCCGAAGTTTGGTATTACCGGTTTCGGTGTTAACTACACCACTCTCCACTGTAGCAAGAATTTCATGAGTTTGCTTTTGATTGTAAACGTGTAGAGGCAATGGCATAGTGAATACACCACCGGAGCTTGCTAGAAGAGCCGTCGAAACTTTAGTGTTTGATGTTCCTAAGGTAATGAATCGGTCAGCAATTCCAGCGGCGTTAATCATCAGCTCACCAGCATACCCCGTGTCAAACCCTGCGGCTAATACGTGCATGATGTCAGATCCATTCAGAGCACTTGCTTTTACACTACAGAGACTCATAAGAAGGCATATCTTGAGATGCATAAAGCAATTGCAAGGGCAGACATCGAGACCAACGCTTGATGCTAAGCAATAGATAAATTTCCATGGAAGCCCGTCGCATGATTTATGCAAATTCTGGATATCTTTCAAAACGGGACTAGTCATCGGTACAGCCAGGGGCTGAAACTCTTCTACTGACCATACCAACTGGAGATTCTGTGATACAACTGCGTGTATTGAGTATTTTAAACCTATTGTTAGTTTTGAAATCAAATCATCTTTTATCGTTAGATTCTTTAGGTGGGATTGTTGATCTAGTTTGAAAGTAGCCGTTACCTTCTCGCCACACCTTCTCATGCTGCTGTTTTCAAATAGGACACTTTTGCAACAGTAGCACTTTGGTGGAGCTTTCGGGTTGTAGTGAAGTACTACCTCGTTTTTTTCACATTCTTCAGGACAACTCCATACGGTATGGTAGACGTAATTCGTCGGCTTAGATATTGAAATAAGAATACCTTCAATTGTGACGAGCCCAGAGTAATGATGTTGATTGGGACGCACATGCAGTTTAGATAAACTTCGTAATCTTATCAAGGCCAGACATTGATTCCGCTGAAAATGTTGGTTGTCTTCGCCGATAGTCGCTTGTAGGCATGCAAACAAAATCTCGGTACACATACATTGCCATTTCCAAGGCTCCTGTATTAAATACATGCCGAGCTCAGCAAATGCATCGAGAAGGTCCATTACATCAATATTTAGTAGAAATCGGAGTGGAGGGAAGTTGTGTATTGTCTTTTCTGTTTGCTCTTCTAAAAACTTTTCGCATTCAAGTTTCATGTCGTCTAAATAACGCCTTTTATCGAAGTATAGCAATAACTGACACTGCAAATCCATTGCTCCGTTGCTTTTAGTTTTTCGATTAAATACAGGAAATGAATAACTTTTTTCATTAACGTACCACCAATTCGGATTCTGAACTAATATTTTTTCCCGCGCTTTTTGCGGAATGGAAATTAGCTTGTCACATTTTTTACTTATAATTTATCATTTATTTTTAGTGCAAAGCAAAGGAAATATTCTGCCTAATCCATGCTCTATGGTTTTAACAAGGTAGGTTAAGGTAACATAACATAGGTACCTACCGAAAAAATAACTATAACCTAAGAGCCCGTGATGGCCAGACCTTCCTTTAATTCACAAGCGTGAAAAATTTTTCATGTGTATGTCTAACATAGGTAAGAATAACCCCCAAACATGAAACCTGGATCGCGGTTCCTTTGGGAGATAACAACCTTTTACCTGTTATCTCCCAAAGGAACCACGATCCAGGTTTCATGTTTGGGGGTTATTCTTACCTATGTTAGACATACACATAAAATAATTTTCACGCTTCAGAATTAAAGGAAGGTCTGGCCATCACAGGTTATTAGTCTATACTAAGAGCCCGGTCTGGCCAGACCTTCCTTTAATTCACAAGCGTGAAAATTCTTTCATGTGTATGTCTAACATAGGTAAGAATAACCCCCAAACATGAAACCTGGATCGTGGTTCCTTTGGGAGATAACAGGTAAAAGGTTGTTATCTCCCAAAGGAACCGCGATCCAGGTTTCATGTTTGGGGGTTATTCTTACCTATGTTAGACATACACATGAAAGAATTTTCACGCTTGTGAATTAAAGGAAGGTCTGGCCATCACAGGCTCTTGGTCTACTAGACTAGAATGTTAATAAAATTAAACTTTGGCGATCCGGACGAATAGCTTTGATTAGGTAACTGTAAGGAAAAACTAGCTGCATAAAATTATTTTTTGTAAAAAGGAAGTAAGTATATAAAGATTGAATAAATTATTGAGGGACCGAAAGTTACGAGGGTCTTCCTACACAAGACATTTAATCAGCCCACGCTATCCTAAAGGACAAACTCCACGAAGGTCAATAAACAATCAACCATTCGCGATGGCGACCATATTATGGAACGGAAATCAGAATCGATATGCAAATCCTATTAAAATGATTACGATTTACAACCCAATGACATAGTTTAAGTAGAGCCAGTTCATTCATTGTGACGAAGTACACTGACGTAGTAAAATGATTTAAAATTTAAATTGAAAAAAACTAGTCCCTATTGTTGAATCATCGGAAATAATGTATTGCATCATTGTCATTTTTATGAATATGTAGCTATAGTATTTTTTAACGAACTATTTTTGGCATTGGTGTTGACTGGTACCTACCTAGTACTCACCTAGTTAGTACATTGAAAAATATTTTTACATATTTTTCACAAATTGCTGAATTAATGTTTAACTAGAAATAGTTATAACCATCATAATAGGAATAAATAATTTGCATAAATGCACCACAGGGTAAATCTAAACAGGTACCTAATTGCACACAATAATTTCGACGAATATGCATGATAGCAATAAGAAATAAGGAGTACTTGGTTAAATAGTACCTAATTCAACGTTGTCGTGCAGAACTGTACGTGAACGAAACTTATAGTAGGCGGTGTCGAGTAGAACTAAGCTACAGAATAAAAAATACTACCCACGTTTCTTACAGTGCAACACATTTTAGGAAACTGCTCGTTGGAATTCACGGCGATTTCAAGACCCGGAAAGTTTATTGAATAGTGTAAAAATACCAACTGTATCCGAAATTGAACACGGCTGACGCAATGTTCGTAAAGCTTGATAGCGTTTAAGAACATTCGAGTTTTTTTTATTTTAAGACTATTCAGTGTCGATTGACGATGACGATCTTTTGGCAGAGATAACAATGCATTTTCGACTGAAACTGTTATCAAAATTTATTGAAATTGGTGGAGGAACTCTACCATACTTAATTTTCTTTTATTAGATAAGTTCCTACGCTTTTTTACTCAATAAAATTAGTACAATTACACACATGATTTTTATTTTTATTAAAGTCCTTGTAATGTACCTATACCTAGCTTGCTGCTAGCTATGTGTCTTTACCCTAACGAACTCAAGTACGTACGTACCTGGTATCAGAAAACAGTGCGAAACCAATGTACAATCAAATATCACACTTACGGCTCCAAGTTACCGTAACTTAAAATGATGACTCGCAAGATGTGTCACACTACAGACTGGTTGAGTTGGAGATTGGCGCGGGCGTGCGTGGGCTATCCTCAGTCGTGCAGCACTCCGCCGCGCGCCATGCCCGAGCACGACGCGTACAAGCTGCGTCCGCGCGCCGCGCGCAGTCGAGAGCCGCGCGCGCGCAGAACTCCGCAACCACTCAGCAAATACCGCAGAAAAACCGCAAACGCACGCGAACGAAGCCGCATGCAGGAGATTAACGTCGCGTTTGAAGCCTTACGACGAGCTGTTCCCGCTGCAGCGATCACTGGGTCGCCGATACCCTGTGAGAAGCTAACGAAGATTACCACTTTGAGGTTGGCGATGAAGTATATAACTGCGCTGTCTTCAGCCCTTCAGGAGCCGGCGGAGCCTCGTCCAGAGCGCTGGTCTTCCCCTCTGTGCTCGGAGCTCTCGGAGCTGTCCACGGAGCCCGATCAGGAGCCGCTAACAGACCTGGGGGAGGACTCCCTGTCTCCCTTCGACTCTTTCTTCGCGGAGTTCGACTGTGACTACGTGGAGAGAACTTTCGCGTGACAGTGATCTGTGTTGTGATTCTGGACTTCTGTATTTGGGTATTCAGCATTGCCATACTAATATTAGGTTTATGATAGACTATGGATATATTGAGATTAATTTATTGCTATATTTTTAATAAATTTTATTTGTTATCGTTATACTATGTGGTATTTCCTTAACTTTGACCGATAACTTAGTACCTATACCTAGGTATATATAATATAGGAATTTTCCGCAATAAAATATCTAATTTAATATCTATTAAGTATTAAAATTAGGAAATAGGAAAAATATGTTTCGTACAAATTACCAGGGAAAATATAATAAAGTCTGATACATGTCAGTAGTTAGGAAGCTATAGGTAGGGATAGTAATTAGGAAAGTACCAATGTAGTATGTACCTTCCTAACTACTATCTTTAGCTATTTTAATTTGTAACCCATTTATTAAGTAAATTTTCTCGTTTTAATTTACTAGAGCTTATTTAAAAAAATAAGCCGATTATTTTAGCCATGCTTGATTTAGTATTCAATTTAAAGTAGTGATCAAAGTAGGTACCTATCTACATATTTATTTGTAACCATGATAATATCAAATTAACTAAAAAGTATACAAATTTAGAGAAACTTTTTTTGAGAAGATTTCCTATTCTTCAATCTAAGGGTTAACCATGTTGTCAGTAAAATTTTATTTTTCGTATATTTCCAAAATACGAGATAACTACTAAATTTTAGTAGTGAGTAATGTATTGTTGATAAAAGTCAGATAAATCTCAGATAAGGTATCTCGGCCCTCAGATTGGCTGATTTTTACCCAAATCTCACATAATTGTGAACACAAACGAATTGAAGTTCTAAGTTTTTTTTTTCATCTTTTGTACGATGTATAAAATGGCCTTAGAATAATAATACATATTGCTGCACAATTCACTCAGAAACATCTAGCCCTGTGGTAAGTTCGAAGCTTGTGTAACGGGTGCTAGATTTCTGATATAGGTACATAATATAATATACATACATAGACATGATAGACAGATATTTTTGTAATAGGTACATATACCAGACACTCGGAACAAATATTTGCAGATCATACAAATATTTGACCCCAGGCGGGAATCGAACCCGCTTGTGTGAATAGTACTATCTAGCCCGTTTCTTACCGTCGGTGTCGTTAATACATATATAATTATAGCCTACCTCGATAAATGAACTATTATTTCAAATCGGACCAGCGGTTCCAGATATAAGCGCTCAAACAAACTCTTCAGATTTATAATATTAGCACTAAGTAATAAGTATAGATAAGTAGAGAGTAAATGTAGAGCACAAAGTATTGATGATCAACACAATATTATAAACAGACATCTTAGCTCACGATAAAATAATCGCCTATTGTTCAATACAATCCTTCTTTTGCCCACTGGTGCGGAATGATTATGCTAATTCTGCGGAAGCGTGGATCCAATATTTTATGGTACTGGGATGTAGAAATCTATCATCATGGAATCGTGATTCTTCAATTCTTCTAGTTTCAAGTGATTCTTTAATTTATATATTTATTTATTTAATCATCATGGACACAATATAAACATTCACTATTTAAGAGATTTAAAAATTCAAGTTATTCTAATTATAGATGAACACAGCATGCAATGATGAACATTTAAGTAAAGTTCAACGATTTAACACATTCAAAGGATTATTGTTAACTTAGGTGCTGGTTAGGACATCACTAAAATATAGATAGCTAAATGCAATTGTTTCTGTGTCAATTATTTTCTACTCCTGAAACAGTTAAATAATGTTCGATATCACCCTGGTAAACCCTGAAAGAACCTTGTTGGCTAAGTGGGAGCACACTCGACTTTCATTCCGAAGGTTGTGGGTTCAACAGCGCCGCGACCCCTGAACTCGTCTTTTTGTGAAAATGTATGTGCACTTTAAAATCCAGTGCTTTAACGGTGAAGGTAAACATCATGAGGAAACCGGCATGTTCTGAGAACTTTTAGAAAACTTTTTAAGGGCATGTGTAATTCACCAACCCGCACTTGGCCACTGTGGTGAATTAAGGCCTAATGTGTCTCGTCCAGAGAAAAGTCCCTGAGTCCCAGCAGGGGGAACGTAAATAGGGGTTATAATATCACCCTGGTAAGGTAAGCCGTAACTGGGCAAAACGAAATGAATTTTCTTGAAATGTGTTTAATGTACCTTCCTAATCCATGAATTTGATTTTTATGTTCTTTCAACGTTATATAACAATATCGTCATATGGTAAGCCATGTCAAGATATTGTTATACCTAATGATGACTGATGACTTTGCTAAAAAGCCAATGACAATGCCGTTAAAAAAGCTAAATTCTGAGGTATGCAAATACTGTAAATGATTGTAAAGTATTATAAATCACCCCTATAATTTTGCATTGTAACTCAAAGATAAAATTAAGGTGACAACTTCACTTTAAAATGCTCTTATCGTCATAGCAGTGACGTCTTACAAATTTCGTCATATTGTGAAAATGAACAAAATAATGAATGAAAACTGCCTGATTATTTTTCTTCCTTACATCAGTTCAATATAATCTTGAATTTAAAAAAAAATATGAACTAAGAATACATTAAATCGAATAAATAAATAAATGAATTATAACTTTGACGACCTCTGTTTGCGGGTTCGACTCCCGCCTCGAGACAAAAAATGTACGATCTGCAAATATTTGTTCCGAGTGTACAATTGTTTATTACTACGGGTGCTAGATTTCTGATATACTTAAGTAAGTATATCAGAAATCTAGCACCCGTAACACTAGCTTCGACCTTACTAAGGGTCTACTCTACTAGAATGTTGCTGTGTGAATATTCTAGCAATATTTATTTCCTTTGGTCATTAGGCACTTGTAAAACATACTTAACTTCTTGATTATTAGAATAAAAAGTGCCTAGTTACTATCAATTGCAACTCGTCTATCTCAATTTACTTTCGTAGTAGATCGTAGGCGTTGCCCACGCGCACCTATTGTCTACGTTTTAGAAGACGAATGTAATCGTTTTTTGTTACGGAACATTAACTTTAAGTCGATTGAAGTAACTAGACGAAATCATGTAGGTACTCGTACATACCTACATTGTTTAACTTTAATTCTTAAAATAATTTTCTACTGGAGTAAAATATTATATTTGTAATTACCTATGTTTAGGTATATATTTTATGAAATTAGGTGTAAAGCTGTAAACAACCGTGTTAAATTTTCTGCAATTTTTATATTTTATATTAAAAACGTTTTGTCTAGATAGAGCATAAAAACAGCAAGATCTACCTTCAGTCTTCTTATTAATAAAATAAAAGACCTTTGTTACTAAAATATAAATATATATGAATATCTAATTTACATTTCGCTCACATTACATATCTTTATTTTCTTCAAGCAGAGTTCATAAGAGTTCAGTATGTGCAATGACAAAATCAAAACCAGTCATATCTTAAGGTCCATTTTCCTCGAATCACATTATAACTTTATCTGCTCAGCGAATCGCCCAGGACCGCAAAAATGCAAAACTTATGCAACGACTTAATGCAATAAAGAACCAAGCGGTCATGCCAAATTCGGCGAGTGGATTGCTTTCTCACCATGTATGGGACATGACAGCTTGAATTATGTGATACATGTGATTAAACGACATGTTGCTTGTTGGTACGGTACAATCGCAAATTTTCGTCGGTGTTGCATGAAACCGTCCATCAAGTTGGGATTGAATGGGTTTGATTAGACTATTGCTTGCCAAATTGAGAGTGTGATACCGTAGTTGGAAACTGAGCCTGGTTCTCTTTAGGTGGGATTTGGGAGTGACTGTCAATCAGAGATAATCACTCACAATCACATTGCCCAAATGCTTTTGGTACAAACTGATTTATATTTAGAATCGTTCATATAACTGTCGCTCGTTATCTGATCTCTCTTTATCTATAAGAATTGTCGTGTTAGTAACACTATTTAAAACTCAAAAACGGCTATACTGATTTGACTAAAAATTCAACCTTCTGCGTCATCAGATTTTAAGATCAATTTAAAGCCCACTCATAGATGATGATGTTACGACCTGCATACGGCACTAGGTCAGATTTATTACGATTTATGGTCAATTTACCTGAATAGTTAACACATTGTGTAGGTGAAGCTATGGTTTTGTTACAATTTTCTGGATGAATTGAGGAAGGTCAGATGAAATTGGATGTAACAGGGTTAAATGTGTGTTTGGGTGTTAGCATAGACTAAATATACAGTGTTAGTCCAGGAAAATTTGTTTGTTAATTATTTTTCGATATGTAATTCGTTCAAATAAAGCTTTAATTTTATTATAAACCACAAGACAAGTAGCAGCGTATAACAACAACTTTCCTGTGGTCCCTGTGGTGATTATTCCAAATCCCCCAAGCACTACCGCCCAACAGTGGGACGTACATATTTGATTTATAATCTATATTAATAATTTCGTCAAGGGGTACGGTACCTACATCTCGATCGAAACCTTATATGAATAACAAAATATTGAAAAATATTGATTTTGAGTTGCCAAAATTCGGATTATGGAGAATTTCGTCAAATTTCACCCGAGCGAAGCCGGGTTTTCATCGAGTAATCAAAATTTACACGTGTTCTTTTTTTTCGAGTGTCGTGTACTTAGCCAACATAAATGAAGTGGTTTGTTTGCCCTTGATAATCATTTGCATAAAAATCTACGCAAAACATGTCAACACCAAATATTCCATTTATGTACCTACCTATTGCATTTAATCTTGGCAATTAGCTCAAGTGACTCATTAAAGGAAAAAATAATTATTACAAATCGTGTTTTCAAACAAGTTGACACGATTCATGTTTACATTCTGATTATGTCAGCTTTTTTAAAAAAAATTGTATAGATCTGTGGCAGGAATACTTCGATAAAAGATCGCTTGAGAAAGGTATTTGGTTTCGCACAATACAGCCTCAAATATCGGCCTATCCCTGGATCGATGAAGCCGACTTTGGTCGAAAAGAAGTACTTACTGCACTCAGGCTGCGTTCCGGACACATTCCATCCAACAAATTTGGATTTTTAATGAAAGTCGTACCATCACCAGATTGTGACATATGTGGATCGATTGAAGATGTTCAACATGTTTTGATGGAATGTGTTCGAAATGCAAATGAAAGACTAAATGTTTTGGGAGCAACAACATTTTATGATATGGGCAAAATTAATAGCATGCTGTCGAGTCCACTATCAGGTGAAGCCCGAAAATTGTACAATCTTGCAATTGATTACTTTAGTTCTAGAAGTTAGTTTTGATTTTGTTTTATATATTATAGTTTATAATTAGGCGATGTGGTCGCTCAGCAACAAAGCCTATGTGTGTGTGTGTTAAATTAAAAAAAAAAAAATTCATGTTTACCTAGAAACTTGACAAGACGTTCTAAAATTAGTTTATTGTTTATTTTTATAAGGACAACCTAATTTAGAAGTAAATTGTCAATACAATGAATGAAATATACCTAAGTAGAGTTTTGTCATGGTACAAACTCTGGTAACTTAATCCTACTAATATTATAAATGCAAATTTTGAAAGGATGTATGGTTTGTGTGTTTGTTTATCTATTACACAAAACTATTAAGTGGATCCATTATAACGCGAGAAAGTTAATTGAAATGCGGGAAAAGCCGCGGGAAGAAACTAGTAGCCAGTACAATGAAATATGCGAGTGATCTTTTCTACAATCTTTATTATTTATTAATTGTGTAAGAAAGCCTTTAACCCAATTGCTGAAACATGATGACTATGAAAGTTAAATCCATTTTAAATACTTATCTTCGGTAATTAATTATATATTTTCTCTCGATAAGAAGGTAGGCGGTGGTATTTTATTTATGCAAGGTCGTATATTATGACATCACGCGTGCATTAAGGCGGTCGACATTTTTGAGGCTGCAAAGTGCGTTGGCGGTGTGGGCAGAACGCGTTGAAAAAAACATGTTTGTCTCTGAATGCCTTTCATAATGCTATAATAGCGTGTTCTTTTTTTAAATTTAAATTTTAGTACACTGCAATTTAAAAAATAATAATTTAAAATAGCCTTTTGCTTATTTATACCTAGTTATCTTCTTTCTTCCTAAACATAAATCCCAGAGGCGCTTTGATGTCTTTTATACGGAACTGCAAAACATTATCTAATAAAAATTAATATTTTTTTGTGTACAACTCGATATGTATTTAGCTGATTTGTTTTAGAAATGTTAGAGCAGTTCAGGGAAGATTTACAAGGTGATATAATATAGAAAAATTGCGGGTACCTAAACGCATTCAATATATCTGTTATCATTGTTTCAATTTCAAAATGTAATAATTATTTATTTATTTGATTTTGCATAATAAAGATTTTGATAAATCGTAATTAGTTAGTCAGAGTAGACCCTGTATGTTTGCAGTAATGGAAACCTGGAAACATTTAAGGTATAAGTTGACTTTATATCCTTTTTAACACTTTATTTTCTCTTAATTTTCTCTGGTGGGACCAAACGCCAAATAAATCCAAGCACTTTATTTTGGGCTCTCACGATCCCGCCAAACTCGGCAGACAAATGCGGATGGTTTCGTGTGGTCCTTTTAAAGAATCATTTGCAACTTATTTTGGCAACAAGAATGCTGCGCCACTTTTGGTAACTTACAATATCAAATTTTTTTTATCATAAAACACACTAAATTATAAATGCGAGTTTGTTGTGGCGTCCGTGTCACAGCCATTTTTTTTAGTACAGAACCCTAAAGAGCGCAAAGTTAAATACCTCTTTGTTCTTCAATCAATATGTCTGGCAATTACTTCGATTTATTAATTAAAACAATTTGTCTTTGAACTCACATATTTTCCATAAATGGAATGTTGAAATTAATTATGGGCTTAAAAAATCGAATATGCCTCAATCAGTGGTTGAATGAAACTGTTCATATTTTAGAGGGGTCAAGTGTGTATAATTTGATGCAACAAAAACTAGATAATAATGGCTAGGTGTGTGTTTCCATAAACGATGTTAGTTTGTTACCCGTGGAGTTGATTTAATAAAGTATCTAAGAGCAGAGCCGTAATAGGGGGGTATGAGACAAGTCTTATTTATATCTGACCATACATCAATCGAGTGAGGAAACTAAAAAGCCTGAAAATGTATACCAATTTTATTTTCTTTAATGTAACGATTACCTATATAAAGTTTTTAAATTAACGTTCAGGTATTCTTATAATAAAAAGTTATACAAGTTTTAGCAATATGCTACACGCAAAAAATAAATGTAGGTATGTGAACACGTAGGTACAGCGTAAGCCCATACAAACAAAATTTTCAATTGTTTCCACCTTTGTTTATACAGTTAAAGGAAATTGCGGACTTTAATACTTTCAATATTTAGTGGTCTAAATTATTTTTAATACCTACGTATGATTATAATAGGTACCGGAAAAATACATAAGACCCAGGCAGAGCTGCGTGGGAATTCTTAGCCGAATTAATATTTTTCTAGTTCTTACTGTGCCACAGGGACTTCTCGATTGACGAGGGGGGATAAGGCCAAGCTCACCACGCTAGCCAAGTGCGGGTTGGCCTAGCTCCATCTCTGTGTATTTACCAATAAGTGTCACTTGCAGTTAATTGCCCCAGCGCCATTATTAGCGCCATATCTGGTGAGCTTTCAGAAAACATTGTTGCCAGTTAGGGCTAGAAATCTTGATTGACGTGATTGGGCATACCTACATTTTTTACTTTATGGCCAAAATATTTAATTCGATTCGTTCTTGAAATACTTTATTGGGGTAAACACACTTTATAGGTACTTGTGTATAATTACGGTTTCTGTTTAAGTCGGCGAAAGTTATGTGTAGGTTACTGTGTATGTGAGAATGTTCTTTAATTTGTCACGTTCAATTAACGTAATAGATTACAGGAATATAAACCCATGGCTTTTTCCATAAAATATCATTATTTTACAATCAAACAAATTTAATTTCCCGGGCAAAGCCACGTTCATAAAGCTAATCTATAAATATTGCTTCAGCACCACCATTTCAAATAAGCTGGCAACACTTTCTAAGACTAACAAAAACCTTAAAACTGTAACCATGTCTTCACAGCATGTGGAGCCAGCAGGACACTTCCACAGATAAAAAATTAAACACTAGGCTAGCTAGTTAGTTAAGTACTAGTTGTAGGTCTAGAACGTGTGAGAAATCTATAACCCTCACCTACATACTGATGTGAGTTGTGGTGCTCTGTTTATGGACTCTGGCGATTAACATCAGCATCATTGACCCGCGAATCGTTGGTCTTCAATTTTCATATTGATCTTTTTTTTTAATAATTCTTCTATGTTCCTTTCGAATTTTTGTACTCCGATACTGATTTTTACTTTAAAATGGAACATTCGTTAAAAGCAACGTTATGGCAGCCATCGTTGTTTGGTTTTTTAGTTTATTTTATTTATGTCATTTATTTCCTTAAAGTCTTAACGAATAGTATCAAATATACGCAGAAATGGGAGGGCAAAATAATGTGATGCATATTAGCACTAAACAACTAGGTACTTTATAATATTATATAACATAATATAAATAGTAACTAAATATGTACATAGTGTAGGATAACTAACCTACTGAGAGGCATGGAAATAAAGTAATTTGTCCAACAAAGGGTCAGAACAGACTTATGTATACCTATGTACCTACTACTCTACTCATAACATTTGTTTATTGGGATAAACGTGAAATCCACGAACCTTTTTTACGATGGATTTGTCCTGAAAATGTCCCACGTTCTGGAACAAAACTGTTGACCAAATCCAAATTAAGAAATGTTCGTTGATTTCTCGTTTATCTGGTTGAATTTAGTTTTCTGGATGAATTGAGGAAGGTCAGATGAAATTGGATGTAACAGGGTTAAATGTGTGTTTGGGTGTTAGCATAGACTAAATATACAGTGTTAGTCCAGGAAAATTTGTTTGTTAATTATTTTTCGATATGTAATTCGTTCAAATAAAGCTTTAATTTTATTATAAACCACAAGACAAGTAGCAGCGTATAACAACAACTTTCCTGTGGTCCCTGTGGTGATTATTCCAAATCCCCCAAGCACTACCGCCCAACAGTGGGACGTACATATTTGATTTATAATCTATATTAATAATTTCGTCAAGGGGTACGGTACCTACATCTCGATCGAAACCTTATATGAATAACAAAATATTGAAAAATATTGATTTTGAGTTGCCAAAATTCGGATTATGGAGAATTTCGTCAAATTTCACCCGAGCGAAGCCGGGTTTTCATCGAGTAATCAAAATTTACACGTGTTCTTTTTTTTCGAGTGTCGTGTACTTAGCCAACATAAATGAAGTGGTTTGTTTGCCCTTGATAATCATTTGCATAAAAATCTACGCAAAACATGTCAACACCAAATATTCCATTTATGTACCTACCTATTGCATTTAATCTTGGCAATTAGCTCAAGTGACTCATTAAAGGAAAAAATAATTATTACAAATCGTGTTTTCAAACAAGTTGACACGATTCATGTTTACATTCTGATTATGTCAGCTTTTTTAAAAAAAATTGTATAGATCTGTGGCAGGAATACTTCGATAAAAGATCGCTTGAGAAAGGTATTTGGTTTCGCACAATACAGCCTCAAATATCGGCCTATCCCTGGATCGATGAAGCCGACTTTGGTCGAAAAGAAGTACTTACTGCACTCAGGCTGCGTTCCGGACACATTCCATCCAACAAATTTGGATTTTTAATGAAAGTCGTACCATCACCAGATTGTGACATATGTGGATCGATTGAAGATGTTCAACATGTTTTGATGGAATGTGTTCGAAATGCAAATGAAAGACTAAATGTTTTGGGAGCAACAACATTTTATGATATGGGCAAAATTAATAGCATGCTGTCGAGTCCACTATCAGGTGAAGCCCGAAAATTGTACAATCTTGCAATTGATTACTTTAGTTCTAGAAGTTAGTTTTGATTTTGTTTTATATATTATAGTTTATAATTAGGCGATGTGGTCGCTCAGCAACAAAGCCTATGTGTGTGTGTGTTAAATTAAAAAAAAAAAAATTCATGTTTACCTAGAAACTTGACAAGACGTTCTAAAATTAGTTTATTGTTTATTTTTATAAGGACAACCTAATTTAGAAGTAAATTGTCAATACAATGAATGAAATATACCTAAGTAGAGTTTTGTCATGGTACAAACTCTGGTAACTTAATCCTACTAATATTATAAATGCAAATTTTGAAAGGATGTATGGTTTGTGTGTTTGTTTATCTATTACACAAAACTATTAAGTGGATCCATTATAACGCGAGAAAGTTAATTGAAATGCGGGAAAAGCCGCGGGAAGAAACTAGTAGCCAGTACAATGAAATATGCGAGTGATCTTTTCTACAATCTTTATTATTTATTAATTGTGTAAGAAAGCCTTTAACCCAATTGCTGAAACATGATGACTATGAAAGTTAAATCCATTTTAAATACTTATCTTCGGTAATTAATTATATATTTTCTCTCGATAAGAAGGTAGGCGGTGGTATTTTATTTATGCAAGGTCGTATATTATGACATCACGCGTGCATTAAGGCGGTCGACATTTTTGAGGCTGCAAAGTGCGTTGGCGGTGTGGGCAGAACGCGTTGAAAAAAACATGTTTGTCTCTGAATGCCTTTCATAATGCTATAATAGCGTGTTCTTTTTTTAAATTTAAATTTTAGTACACTGCAATTTAAAAAATAATAATTTAAAATAGCCTTTTGCTTATTTATACCTAGTTATCTTCTTTCTTCCTAAACATAAATCCCAGAGGCGCTTTGATGTCTTTTATACGGAACTGCAAAACATTATCTAATAAAAATTAATATTTTTTTGTGTACAACTCGATATGTATTTAGCTGATTTGTTTTAGAAATGTTAGAGCAGTTCAGGGAAGATTTACAAGGTGATATAATATAGAAAAATTGCGGGTACCTAAACGCATTCAATATATCTGTTATCATTGTTTCAATTTCAAAATGTAATAATTATTTATTTATTTGATTTTGCATAATAAAGATTTTGATAAATCGTAATTAGTTAGTCAGAGTAGACCCTGTATGTTTGCAGTAATGGAAACCTGGAAACATTTAAGGTATAAGTTGACTTTATATCCTTTTTAACACTTTATTTTCTCTTAATTTTCTCTGGTGGGACCAAACGCCAAATAAATCCAAGCACTTTATTTTGGGCTCTCACGATCCCGCCAAACTCGGCAGACAAATGCGGATGGTTTCGTGTGGTCCTTTTAAAGAATCATTTGCAACTTATTTTGGCAACAAGAATGCTGCGCCACTTTTGGTAACTTACAATATCAAATTTTTTTTATCATAAAACACACTAAATTATAAATGCGAGTTTGTTGTGGCGTCCGTGTCACAGCCATTTTTTTTAGTACAGAACCCTAAAGAGCGCAAAGTTAAATACCTCTTTGTTCTTCAATCAATATGTCTGGCAATTACTTCGATTTATTAATTAAAACAATTTGTCTTTGAACTCACATATTTTCCATAAATGGAATGTTGAAATTAATTATGGGCTTAAAAAATCGAATATGCCTCAATCAGTGGTTGAATGAAACTGTTCATATTTTAGAGGGGTCAAGTGTGTATAATTTGATGCAACAAAAACTAGATAATAATGGCTAGGTGTGTGTTTCCATAAACGATGTTAGTTTGTTACCCGTGGAGTTGATTTAATAAAGTATCTAAGAGCAGAGCCGTAATAGGGGGGTATGAGACAAGTCTTATTTATATCTGACCATACATCAATCGAGTGAGGAAACTAAAAAGCCTGAAAATGTATACCAATTTTATTTTCTTTAATGTAACGATTACCTATATAAAGTTTTTAAATTAACGTTCAGGTATTCTTATAATAAAAAGTTATACAAGTTTTAGCAATATGCTACACGCAAAAAATAAATGTAGGTATGTGAACACGTAGGTACAGCGTAAGCCCATACAAACAAAATTTTCAATTGTTTCCACCTTTGTTTATACAGTTAAAGGAAATTGCGGACTTTAATACTTTCAATATTTAGTGGTCTAAATTATTTTTAATACCTACGTATGATTATAATAGGTACCGGAAAAATACATAAGACCCAGGCAGAGCTGCGTGGGAATTCTTAGCCGAATTAATATTTTTCTAGTTCTTACTGTGCCACAGGGACTTCTCGATTGACGAGGGGGGATAAGGCCAAGCTCACCACGCTAGCCAAGTGCGGGTTGGCCTAGCTCCATCTCTGTGTATTTACCAATAAGTGTCACTTGCAGTTAATTGCCCCAGCGCCATTATTAGCGCCATATCTGGTGAGCTTGCAGAAAACATTGTTGCCAGTTAGGGCTAGAAATCTTGATTGACGTGATTGGGCATACCTACATTTTTTACTTTATGGCCAAAATATTTAATTCGATTCGTTCTTGAAATACTTTATTGGGGTAAACACACTTTATAGGTACTTGTGTATAATTACGGTTTCTGTTTAAGTCGGCGAAAGTTATGTGTAGGTTACTGTGTATGTGAGAATGTTCTTTAATTTGTCACGTTCAATTAACGTAATAGATTACAGGAATATAAACCCATGGCTTTTTCCATAAAATATCATTATTTTACAATCAAACAAATTTAATTTCCCGGGCAAAGCCACGTTCATAAAGCTAATCTATAAATATTGCTTCAGCACCACCATTTCAAATAAGCTGGCAACACTTTCTAAGACTAACAAAAACCTTAAAACTGTAACCATGTCTTCACAGCATGTGGAGCCAGCAGGACACTTCCACAGATAAAAAATTAAACACTAGGCTAGCTAGTTAGTTAAGTACTAGTTGTAGGTCTAGAACGTGTGAGAAATCTATAACCCTCACCTACATACTGATGTGAGTTGTGGTGCTCTGTTTATGGACTCTGGCGATTAACATCAGCATCATTGACCCGCGAATCGTTGGTCTTCAATTTTCATATTGATCTTTTTTTTTAATAATTCTTCTATGTTCCTTTCGAATTTTTGTACTCCGATACTGATTTTTACTTTAAAATGGAACATTCGTTAAAAGCAACGTTATGGCAGCCATCGTTGTTTGGTTTTTTAGTTTATTTTATTTATGTCATTTATTTCCTTAAAGTCTTAACGAATAGTATCAAATATACGCAGAAATGGGAGGGCAAAATAATGTGATGCATATTAGCACTAAACAACTAGGTACTTTATAATATTATATAACATAATATAAATAGTAACTAAATATGTACATAGTGTAGGATAACTAACCTACTGAGAGGCATGGAAATAAAGTAATTTGTCCAACAAAGGGTCAGAACAGACTTATGTATACCTATGTACCTACTACTCTACTCATAACATTTGTTTATTGGGATAAACGTGAAATCCACGAACCTTTTTTACGATGGATTTGTCCTGAAAATGTCCCACGTTCTGGAACAAAACTGTTGACCAAATCCAAATTAAGAAATGTTCGTTGATTTCTCGTTTATCCCTATAAACCTTACAACGGGAAGGAACTTATTTATTCATTCATATAGAATACTTATAACAGTACGCATTATTTTAAAATTATTAAGTAATATAAAATCAAACTTAATGTAACCAGAAAATTAGCATCTCTTGCCCCGATGACTTACAATCACTGCGATTTTCAACATACAATATTCGTTTTCGGTACGATAATGATAAGATAATGAACCTTAAAGTAGATAAACACTGATATTTCCCACGCACCAAGACGGCCTTTACGAATTCTGAGCATGACTTATTGGGATTTTGTTTCAGATTATCTACAATATCTAATATTTTGTCACAATCGTCTTATCGTTCAAGGATAGATCTAGATATAATCTCTTTTAGAATCGGTATAAGTTTTATGCAAGAATACTGAAACACTTTGTGATGATGTTCTGTTTAACCCCATCTGGAACATACGACTATAAGATAATCTGTAATCTTTTCTGACCTGTGCTCTATAGGATCCAAAGACAGCCTGTATAAAATAGACTGTATCATGATTGCCCATACCGTAGTATTTAAGAGGTAAATTTAAGTACCAAGTGACTGATGGAAGTCTTTACTAATTGAGCACCTTCTAGAAAACTAGAATTAACGAATAATATGAAGAAAAACTCTCAAGTTACAGCTTTTAGCTTGCAATCTATGGCCTCAATAGGCTGTTATAATATCGATGAAACATTTGGCAAAACACGAACCTTATTTACGTTGACTTTTGATCAACCTATTCTATTTTTATTTCGTCCTTTTTCAAAATCCAACATGCAACATAGGTCATCAGCGATACTCATAAATAGTGATAGTATTTCTGAGTCATTCAGTTAAAATTAACGAGCCGGTTACGTAAGTAAAGGTAAGCAAGGCTGTCGCGTAAGGTCAGCTGATTCGCTAATGACCTAAGGGTTACAGGCCAAGGCTGTCCAGAAAAATACTTTAGAATCACAGAAATGCACTCTACTTACCCAATTAGTGAGGTATTTTAATTAAATCAGGAGTGGTGCCAGTTTAAAGTAGTACAGCTCTATCTCTACCGAACGGTGCACTTTCTGTGTACTGAGCAATCACCAAACAGTTTTCACTAATTCAAAGCATGAAGTTTAAGTTATGCGTTATGAGTGCATTTTTTAACTCCTTTGTAAATACGTGAGTAATAATTACCGTTGTTATACAGAATACAAATACAAAATAACTTTATTTAGGTATTTTAACACTGTACAATTAAGGTTACTTGTGGTCCCCGCACTAGGAATAAACCCGTATCGCGGGAAACCGATGAACAGGTACGATTTAAACAATAGTAACTTATAATTATAATGGCAACCCAGAGATAAAGTAAAAGGAGTTGTTAGAATACATAAAATAGTAGCAAACTAAGAAATAAACTAAAGTAACTTATTAAATAAATACCTTTAGATACCATATTGCATATTATGGTAGAACCTCAACATGAATGTATAACAAGTGCTTTCATAAAGCTGCTCTACTCTACCAATAAATACAAGACTTCAAGTCCATTCATGTATAACAAAAATTTCATGAATTCTATAACTTTGAATAAACTTGACAGGTCTTGGCCTCTTTCTCAATGAATCCTAAAGAGACATTGACAACCTTATTTTTTAACTATTTTGAACCATAATAGTTTGTATTAAAGATGTTGTATTCAGATTGTTATGATTATGGCACTCGCAAAAGCTCACGTTCTATTCTGTATAGAGATTAGAAAAATGAGCACATCCTTTTAAGTTTCGATGTACTTTAGACTTTTGAGAATTCAATGTTAACGTACATTGTGTTACCAAAACTGTCAATGCGACTATATAAGTAAATACCTACATACAAAATAAACTTTAGATTTGTCTTTTGATTAAAAAGCCATGCATTATACTTAGTACATAAGTGGTTAGCTTTATAACATAACAAATCTAAAAAAAAAAATCAAACAAATTTCAGCGCGTGCAATATGTAAGTTATGATTTTATGTTATTAAAGCCCGTTTAATCCATAATCAAATATTCAAATGTCTGAATACTTAAACTTTAGAATCCAATATTCTTCAGACTAGACTAGGCACACTAAACTTAACTTTATCAAAACCACATCTTTATGCAAGGAGGTGGTAATAACAAGCGTAAACTTTTGGAACCGACCAATTATGGAAGCCACCTAACTATAATGAGCAGGTGAGTACGCTAATATAATCATGACTCAATCTGTTTAGCACACAGTAGTCGAAGTGCCTTAAATGGTGTTGTGGTCCTTCGAGGCGGATCATTTGCATTTTGCACACTGCGGATTTTATCGATTTTGATAGACAATCGCGACACAAACGTTCAATATGTCATTTAAGTCCCGCAGTTAATTAAAACCGGTGTATCCTTTACCGTGTAATCCTAGCCTATAAATAGTACCACACCTTGCGATCGCCGAGCAGGCTGGTAAGCGTAGTGATTATACCAAATCTCCCAAAACTTACAAGAGTTTTACTGGGTAGCTGCGTGTGGTGGGACGTAGGTAATAATGGGTTGTAATGATGATGATGGCGTAAAATCAACGGACCATAGGAAAATTAAAAGCTAGAAAAAACAGTATATCATTTACGTTCATCGCGTACCTAATTACAGCAAAATTAAACTGCATAATTAAGTAGCTACTTAGAAAAGGCTTTTGACCTCCTCAAGGTAGTCATAGAGTACCTATACGTATAAAATACTTACTGCCTTTACTTGGAGTTATTAGTAATCATCATCCATCCCTAAGACCCGTGACAAATATTAAGACTTAATATAGGGGTATCCCAATATTACATCATATTACGTCTTGTGGGATTTGGTATTATCATATCATCGCTTAGGCGCTCCTGTTAATAATTAAGTTACAGTATGCTGAATGACGCTGCTGCCCTGGTATATTATATACCACCAGTCAGTTATACGACATTTATGAGAAGAAACGGGATGATAATCTTAGGCCACCACACGGCATACGAGTACTACTACAACTACAGATAAAAATAATGATATAGACCACGCGACCCAAATACAGATAAAACATAACAAACATTTCAACTAGGTCATAAAATCAATCAATAAGCACGCTCATGAGTCTATCCGAATGATGTTGATTCTCCTTATACAGGTGGTAGGTGCCTTATCTGTACTATCATGCCCTTACGTCTCTGCTGAGCTAAACACGATCTTAGGATGGAGTTAATAGAGGCGTTTAGAACAAGAATAAGGGTCGTACATTATTCAATTTCATTCAGCTTCAACGAGCACTGTGACCCTACTTATTTATTTTATTAGGTTAGAGTATTTCCCAGGCCCTCAGTAGGTATTGTAGATATATAAATAAATAAAAATTGCCTGACAATTTTCACAGAAACATCTAGACAGGTGGTCATCTCTAAGCTTGTGTTACGGGTACTAGGTACAGTAGGTACTATTGAATTGAGCATCCCCAATAGTTAAGAATATATCAATGAATTTATCAGTATTTTAGGTATCTAATGTAGAACGAAATATACGGGTAAGGCATTACATAATTTAGGTGGAAAAGTATCTAGATAATTATAGAGTAGGTTCCAACTTAATAATAAAAATTCCGTCCAACCGGTATAACTATGTTACTTACCTACAGGCTTCCTTAAAAACTCTTATTAATTTTATAAGCTGCAAAGTGCTAACATGCTGCTAATTGGTTATTTTATGTCTTTAAATGTCTAACATAGCAAAGCTTTCTTTCATCTTCTACAAACGATAAAGAAACCTTAATGAAAACAATCTTATTTCTCGTATATACGACTACAAATTGCAAGGCTCATCGCGAGAAACTTATTTGAAATTCATCAATGGAGCTTATCAATTTCAAATAAAAACGCCAATAACGGTCGCGAAGATCGAATTTAATTGGTAATTTATCATCTATGGCGAGTTTCAGACATACTTTCATTAAAAGTGTTTTTTTATCCTTCTTGGCGCCTGGTCTGTGCCCCGTCGTGTCTTCATTTCCTGTATGGGTTCCTGCTAATTAGTCGTTTTCAATTAATAGGAATAGATTTTCTTGTTTTGTAGAATTGTTTTTAGTGTTTTATAACTATAAGATTTAATTAAAGAACTGTTTTACATAATTAGGTGTTCCTACAGTGAAAATAAATAGGTAGGTACAATACCTGACTAATCCAAATAGTTTATGCATTTTGTCAGTTTAAGTGAAAAAGCACTTAAATAAAATAGAACGAATAAAAAGTATTTATTCACCTATTAAATAATTGGGTCAAACAATCTACCTAGATAATAATTTCATCGATCTGTCCGTCTGTAATTATTTAATTGAGTACGACAGCACGTGGGAACTAACTATACGGCACATGGAGCTATACCTAATAGTAACTGGCGTCTAGTTTGGAAGTTTCGTCACGTTTGATGGAATAGTGTTGCCTTCGTTTTCCTGATAGGCATCATACATAATAATGGATATTATTAGCACGTACCTGTATGTTTTGTAACCACTTGTTCCTGGTTTGGGTTTTTCTATTGTAGATTGTAGGTAATACTCATAAAAAACCGCCTGGACTTTTCTTCTTGAAAATGTATGTATGTGTGCTTTGAAAACACGTGCTCTAACGGTGAAGGCAAACATCGTAAGGAAATCGGCATGTTCTGAGAACTTTGAGAAGTATATAGGAGATGTTCTGTCTTTCTGCACTGGGCTGCAAGGTGAATAAAAGCTTTATCTCTCTAGAACAGAGAAAACAAGACAGCAGTCCCTGTGTCCCAGCAGTGGGAACGTAAATAGGTGTGGTGATGATAATGATTAAAAAAATATAAGTTAAGTACCTACCTACATCTGATAACTAATACCTACCCGTAACCGTTGAGTTAAGTAGGTTTTTTTTTGGTATTCTAGACTTTTCCCAATTCTTTCTAAATTCCATGTTCCACCGAAAACTTCGCGTCAAAGTGTATATGTGAGGAAGCGATGAAAAAAAGTAAAGTGCATCTTCAAAAAATAAACACAGAGGAGAGAGAAACACTAAAAATAAAGGAATAACTCTATTTTCGGCTCTGAGTGTGTCCCTACAGAGTGGTCTACCCCGCAGCGCTGTATCTGTCTCCCTCTAAAGAGTAAAATAACTCTTTGGGTATTTTTAATTTACCTATCTTAGGAAATACTAATTGTAGGTACTAATTACAGAATAATATCTAAAGCTAAAGCCATACATACCATGTTATATTATTCTTTGATACCTAACTGATAGACCACCCCTTCTCTTCCCGTGCCTACACAAAACATAAACCAACTAAGTACCTAGGTACCTATAGATTTTATATAGGCACCATTTTACTGCAATCACTAAGCCTGGCAAGAGTTATAGTGATTGGAGTAGACCATAGGTTTCGTCAGGGAAGACCAGTGAACAGTAGTAGGACATTTTATTGTTTGTTATTCTTATCTTAGAAATTAGTTATATCTTCTCATAATTATAATGGGTATAAAGGCCTCTTTAATCTAGAATTTAAATAAATAGGAAAAATATCTATCCTAGTTGAATCACAGAATCATTGATCAGTTGCGTGGGAGTTTCTAAGAAGCAGTTTCTTCTATTTATGGCGCTAAAAAGCGAGATGCGATGACTGTTTGGCAATTAATAAGAAAACGTTTATTTAACTCTTAAAGTTGTACTCATTCTGACCTCAGATGAATCACGCGACCTGTTATCAAGCCTTCAGACTACGTAAGCTTTGGACTTGGACATTTATACCTTTTTGTTTTGCTCATAAAGTTATGAATGAAATCAGAAAATATATAAAATAGAGACATAAATGCAAATAATAAAATATTGAATGGAGAAAACACAACGTCGAACGTCTTCCCATAAGTCCACCATTATTATATTCTACAGCATAGTAGAAAATTAAGAACTTTGAATTGAACTAATTAAATCAAGATAAACTTGCCGCCATCCAATTTCGAACCGATTTCGACAATTTGATCCAAATCCTCGCAAGATTTTCATTCAGGGCCAATTAGTTATTTGGAAGTAAAAGGGATGATGATGATGACCAACAGTCGCACGTGAAGATAAATTAAAATTATGCGAAACATTGCCGAATATTTTGTTGTAGAAGTTCAAAGTTTACCTGGTCAAGGCACAAACTTGGCGCCAAAGCACTGGGTTACATTACACCACAGATTTCATCTGCACATTATTTTGGCGGCAACAATAACTTGATTGCCTTATGAGGCGTCGTTTTATGCTTTTAAACTCTATATTTTACCTTAAATGTATAATATATGTGTCTTAATTTGGACCAGTTAAGTATCTTTTAACCATAAAATTAGTTAAGGCATATCACAGTGACCAAAAGATTTCATTAGCTTAAATTATGTACCTAGTAGGCGAAGAGGTACTTATACACAATTGACTTTTATTATTTAATTAACTAGCTTTGTATGTACTTATAACCTGCGCACATATAGAAGCGAATTATAAATGGCGTCCGCTCGCATGCGTTCTCGCTCACTCTCTATCGCTGTCTATACTCACACAGTGAAGTACGCGCTACAAAAAAATAGTCAGTCAGGCCTAATTCGCACGAGAGCTTTTTTAACGTCCGTTAAAAAAGCGTTCAAATAGAACATAATAATTATGTTCTATTTGAACGTTTTAGGCATACCCAAGTACGTGTTCACACGTCGGCGATTTTAGAACGCGACGCTTTTTTATCGAGCAGTGTTGCATTTTCAACGAAAAGTGCTGGTAATAGGCCGTATGAAACTTTTTATTATTATTCACACTATTAAAAAAACGCCGGCGCTGCGATTAGTACGATGAGTATTAGTAGAAATATTCCAATAATTCGTCAAATCTTGTATACTTGTCGAATCTTCGTACAGTGTCACAAACTGTTATTTTAAGTATCTCTGTTCATTCAGAGGATGTACCCAGAATGTCCTTTTTTTCTTTCTTCTTCTAGCAACACAAATCGCTATAGCTAGTTATTTAGCAAAAAAAAAATTCCCACGGCTTTCTAAAGCGAGGGACGAGACGAAAGTGATTTAAAAGCGTTCGTATGAATGATCACATTGAGGACCTTTATAAAAGCGCCGGGTTTATAACGCAAAGTTGTTTAAACTCTTTACTTTACTTTACTAAAAAAATAATTTCATTTAAAATAAGTATTTTGTAAAAAAAACTCTGTAGGGACCTAGATAAAAATACTATTTAGATAATAATAATACAATAATACCGTGGAAATATGCTCGAATTACAAATAATTTTGGTATTATGTTTGTATGGGAAATTCGTCGTGACGCCGGCCTGTTTGAGAAATTGTTTTGCCAACCGTACCATACCTACCCGCCGCCATTTACAGAATTCACTTTTAATTGCGCAGGTTATACCTACTTTAAATTTCAATTACCAATTTCGGATAGTCCCGGGATCGCACGTTTGGACCGATTGATATTTTTATCTAGCTATGTAGCTATTTTAAAGCGAAGTTTATTTAGAATGCGTTCAGTAGCTAGTATTAGAACCTACGTTTTCTATTTATTCTAGGTACCTACCTAAGTACCTAGTTTTTCCCAAATCTTATGGTATAAACAATGTGCATATTGTGTTGTGTCTAGAAAAAATCTGTTTATTTGTGTGAGACCTAGATGTCCAGCGGTGGACGTCCGACGGCTGAAAGAATAATGATGATGAGATGTTGCTTAGTGATCCAGCAATACTTTAATCTATATCAATACTACCTACATGATAAAATTATATCTATAAGATATTAATTACATTACATGCACACATAATGTTCGATGATTGTGGATGAACCTCCGTGCCATATTGGGAAGCCGGTCCTACTTACCTTATACGGCAGAAATTTTGGCTTTCGAAAACTTTTTAAATGTTTACCTTTATGTAGCTATGTATAAGTCATTACTATAGGTAGGTATATACCTAAAATACCTGTACCTTACCTATTTTAACCACAGGTAGGTACACATTTGACTAAATAATACCAAAAAATAGTAGCTTAAGTAATCACACTACCTAATCACTGATTGTTTATATAATTTATGTACACTACCTTTTTAAATATTTTAATTATATCCACTAAGGTTGTCTGGAAGAGATCGCTTTCAGCGATAAGGCCGCCCTTTGTACTTTTAAGTTTAAGTTAGTATTAAGTTTTTCTATAACTCTGTTTTATTTTAATTAAGAAGGTACAATAAAGTGTCATTCATTCATTCATTACAATCAGTACCTACCTAATTACCAATAAATAATTATTATTTACCTATTAGGTTATAGGTACCGTGTTGGCTAACTGGCTGGGAGCACACTCGAAATTAATTCCGATGGTTTTGTGCTGGCCTAAGAATAACACCTATGTACCACCTAATTCTTCCCATGAATATCGTCAATACGTATAAAGCAGAGGTAAATCAGAATACAGGCAGCAACATCGTCCTTAGAGATTCTCATCTCAGAAGAAGGAATTCTCTGAGATAAACATTTTCTTCTTCTTTTATTTTCTAGCGAACGTGAAAATTATTAACTTAGCTGTCATAACTGTCTCTGTCAATCACCGCCCCCACTTCGTCTCCTTCTTTCCTTGCCGCCGGCCGTATCGGTCGATCTCGCTCGCACGGTCATCGTATTCGTATTTTACAATTTAATTTTGCTTCATGTCAAGTTTGCTTGATCTCGTCCTGCCCGGCAACTTTTTGTTTTTCATTTTTATCACAGAAACAGATAATAGAGCTGCATAATTTACATTAGCATGACGTAGGTGTCATAAAGATATCATAATTCCGGCATCGTTACTTCAATTCCATTCCTGTTTAGTTAGTTAGCGACCGTGTTAAAATGTTCAGTGAATTAGTTCGCAAATGGGTGGTCTCAATAAATTTTCTAGTATGTGCTATTTACTTAGGTCAAAAGTTTTTGGATGTACGGCTATCCCCGGAATCTCTTCTCAATCACATGTTGGTTCTGGAGAGCGAGAACACCGTAGGAATTGGTAAACTTCAACCGAAGGTGGCTTTGGGCTATGGAGGCTGTCATGACCTCTTTGTGAATGCGACAGCTTTGCTGGACCATCGAGAGCTCAAAGGTATTCCGGCGCACTTCAACGAAATAACTGACAAACAGGAATTGCTGAGGAGTTTCACTTACTTCTTTCAACATGGTGCTGCTGCTGAGTAAGTTAAAATTTGTTTTACCTTAAATGTTGTTTTTTTCCTGTTAGGTATAATGATAATAATGTATTTTTACTTTTGGTTTTAGAAGGTTTATGTCCAACTCAGAGCTGTATGATGAACTGATTGCCCAAGCCCTGGACCTACCAGACACTAGATGGGCCATTGGTGGCAATGCACCCCTCATGGCAAAGAGGTTCAACACAGAAGGATGGGATGTTCTATTTGCTGCTAAAATGAGCAAGAAACTAAAGGAGTCAATCCCGTCTCAAATCCAAATTGTTGGTGATGAAATAAATGAAGAAGTTAAGGATGACATTCACATGATTCTTGAATACAGAGCTGATGAAAAGTTTGGACAGTACAAGGCTCCAAGAGCCAATAGATATATTATGCATAATGATCAAAACAATCCTTTATTGAGTTCCTTGGAAAAATTTGGGGAAGTATTGCCAGAATTTCAACCAAATTTACTAGTCATTAGTGGTCTGCAAATGATGGACAACTTTCCTTTCCAAGTGGATGGATCAGGTAAATTTTAAAACCTCTGTTTTTTAATGTCCAGCTTAATTGTTGCCATCTTATAGATAGAAATAAAACTTTATTTTTCTTTTCAGATCTCAGAGAAGAAAGACTGGATTTAGTAAAAGAACAAATATTAAAGCAATCAACTGACACCCTTATCCATTTTGAAATGGCTAGTTATGTAGACATAGAGTTGCTCTTGCATCTCACAACAAAAGTACTGCCTTTTGTAGATTCTATTGGAATGAATGAACAAGAACTGGCAAACTTGCGAAGTGTACTCGAATATGGAGAAGTCAGTGTTGTAGCTGATTCTAATCCTAGAATAGCGATGGCTTTGGATTTGATGCGATTAATTTTTGAAAGGACAAGACAACTGAACATGGAGAATGCCAGTGATAGAAACTTGACACGAATCCATGTTCACACATTAGCATATCAAGCTATTCTAACAGTCAAAGAATCCAACTGGAAGAGAACTAGAGCTGCCACAGCAAAAGCATCACTAACAGCTCATAGATATGTCTGTGATAACCCTAAGATAGACTTGAATAACTGCAAGCTTCTGCTTGATGGAAGCTTTGCTGTGACGAGAGATGAAAATGACAGTAGAAGGGTTTATTTTGACTCTAATGAACCCATTGCCTGTTGGGATGAGATATTGAATGATCAGGATGTGGAGATATGTATTGCTCCAGTGCTGGTGTGCAAGGAAGCTCGACTGACGGCCGGCGCTGGAGACAACATCTCAGCAGCAGGACTAGTCTTGCAAGTTCTAAAGTAAACAAATGCCTTACTTTATAATTAGGGATTTGATGTTATTGTTCACTTTAGTCATTACTGCAAAGTCATATTTATATTATTCCTAATTTTAAATGTAGTCACTTGTTTCTTGTTGTTGTATTTTGAGCAATTTTTTAGTATAAGTTTGACAGGGATAAATTTATTTATTATTTGAATTCAATGAATCTATGATATTCCATAATACTTAACATTCCTAATTTTATTATCTTTTGAAAAATTTACTTTGTTGCGCAATAAAAACTATGTACTTAGTTACAACGTGTTTATTTTCATATCTTAGGAATTATGATAATAGTATAGCAAATACAGAATGCATTCAAGCAATAACAAACTTATAAAATAAATTAACTAAATACCTAAATAAGAGACAGTAAACAAAAGAATGTTTCGACTTACAACTAAAACATCAATTACAACAAACCGAAAAAGATCATCTTTGGAACATAAAAATAGAGAAACAAATAGAATTCACTCAAAATTTTAACCATGCATTCAGTGTAGATGAAAGTTAACTCATTACAAATTTCTACAACATTTTTTACACCATGTTCCTAAGTATTTATGACTTAAAAAATAACACACACTACTAATCTATATAATAGGTACTTTAGTGGGTAAAATACAAAGTCGAAATATCTTAAAATAGTAAATTCAGCCTTAAAGTAACCCATTTAACAGGCAAATTCACTCTTCATCATTATCTTCAAAGCGAATCTTCTTATTAGGTGGGGTAGGGGTATTATTATTAGATGTATTTTTGTGATCATAAAGACCACCTTGGACAAACCGCTTGGCAGCCGGGATGTTGAGTGTCGGTCTCTTGTCCCTATCCTTGACTTGCTGCCATTTCTGCATGGTTGCCTTAATACGCTGTAATTCGCCCTTGATTGGGTGTTGCGTGGGATCAATACCTTGGATCCGCAGGTTCACCCAATGCAACGAATTCAACATGAACGCCAGCAGCAAGTCCAACTCGATCTGCGATGGAATAGACAGCTTGTCGTACTGAGCTTTCAGAGGCAAAATCTGATCCAATATTTTCTGCACACCGATCAAATCCTCTTTCAGATTTTCGCATTTGCTGACGAAGTCCAAGTCCTTCGATAGCTCGCCATACTGTAGGTCCCAATCCATGATGTGTAGAACGTTGGTCACAATATTTATTGAATGAAGCAAGGATAAAGGCAGGATTTAAGAAAACCACGTTTAGAATTTTAGACAGAAAAACAGCAAGCCGCCGGCCATGAACCTATTGACAAACTTGGACTCTGGCTGACATTGACTTTTCAAATTCAATCGATGAACACTAAAAAGATGTACCCATCCACTCTATTGCCAAAATTGTGTCCGTCCACACTATAAACATCTTTTGAACTTTATAATCTACTAGCAGCCCCTGCGAACTTCGTCTCGCCATATACCTACTTTTATTTGCAACTATCTACATACTAAATTTCATCGAAATCGAATTTTCCCACATATATTTATTGCATATATTTTCCCGTGGAAGTATGTATTTTTCCGCGGTAAAAAGTAGCCTATGTAGGATATTTATTACATTACATTGACCCCCAACCCCCCTTCCCCCCGTACCCCAGTGACGCTTACATGGAGTCTACATCGCATGCTGGCTAGCTGAGCGCGGTGAGCGACAACCTCTAGAGACTTTTTTCTAATACTTGCATTTTTAAACTCGTGATATCTTCCGAATGAAATGTCCGAATTGAATAATTCAAAAAGTTATAAAAAGGTATTAAAGCCGTCTTGAATATAAAGTAATTTATTTTGATAAGGATTAATACCAAGGTACAAATGAAGACCCTTTCAAGAGGCGGCATATATAAATTAATATTTTAGAATAAAAAACTGCTTACTGTGACATAACTATAATATTTAGACATATGCTGTCGCGACATTTTTTGTAGATAATGATGAGTTCTGCAAAGTCGTAGTACATGATTTTGTTCTATCATCAATAGTTTTCGCAGCGCACGCGACGTAAGGAATTTTTCAGGTCATTTTTTTACACCTTATGTTACATTATTGGAGTTTTAGTAAGGATCGCTAATTTTTTTTTAAATATAATATAGCCTATGTTACTCGGGGATAATGTAGCTTTCCAAAGGTGAAAGAATTTTTGAAATCGGTCCAGTAGTTTCGGAGCCTATTCGTTACAAACAAACAAACAAACATACAAACAAATCTTTCCTCTTTATAATATTAGTATAGATTACTTTTCATAATTTTCATAAATTAATAAAAAATAAATGAATATGTACGGGAGAACACTTGAACATTGTATAATATACTTGTTTTAAAATAAATATGTAAATAAATGTAGGTATATGGTTCATCTCCATGTTCTAATAAAATTGTACCATATCTTAATCTGACGATTATCTAGCTAGAGTGATTCGCCGAATCTGACAAAAAACAAATTTTGTTCCCTTTTAATTCACGTTCGAACATAGATATGTGGCTAATATTTGGTGGAGGTACTTGTCTGGGTACTAGCTATCTCCAGTATCTTAATCTGACGCGCTCGAGTAAATCCCGAAATCCCCTCTTATGACAAGTAGATAGATAAATACAAAGAGTTATAAATATATTTAAATAAATATTTATACATTTTGACATTATTTGTTTGCAATAAATTAATACTGATAAATTTAGGGTTGTTACATACAATGCCAGAACAGGATAAAATGAAAATTGGACCACACTGGAATCATACCTATTAATAAAAAGAAGCATCCGTCCATTTACATATTAGACAAACAGCTGACTTAAAAATTATATTATTTTATGTATCAGTGATTTCGCTATATAAATAAGGACTATAATATATAAATAAATAAATCAATAAATATTACTGGACAAATTTTACACAGCGACATCTAGCCCCGTGGTAAGCTCGAAGCTGGTGTTACGGTTATATGATTCACCTTTGTTCTTCTTTCGTTCCATTACTATAATAGACAAGGTTCATAAGATCGGTAAGTACCTACTTAACTTAAAAAAGGTCTTACTGAGGGGTATTGAAACTGGTACATATTGATGTTTAATTAATTTTATTTATTTCAAGAGGAAATACAATAACTGTTACAATAATACATCATTAATCTGTTAGCAATGGATGTACTTCAACATTATTCTAGTTAGCTATAACACCTTCTTTAAAACATTATGGTTGATGGGTCAAATTGAGTGATATTACACATCTTAATCATCTAAGTACTCGAAAGGTTCTGGTGGCTCAGGTTCTTTCTCCTCTTCCGTTTTAGGACCAAATGCAGCTACAGGTTCCACCAGCACCTGTTCCACATCGCCAGTGTGGTTCAGCATTACAATGCCACCAATAGTTACGTCTTTCAAAGGACTGAAACCAGACCCCTCAACTATAGATATGTTCTTTAGCTGTTGTCTCATGATCAAAATAATTTATTTTGATAAGGATTAATACCAAGGTACAAATGAAGACCCTTTCAAGAGGCGGCATATATAAATTAATATTTTAGAATAAAAAACTGCTTACTGTGACATAACTATAATATTTAGACATATGCTGTCGCGACATTTTTTGTAGATAATGATGAGTTCTGCAAAGTCGTAGTACATGATTTTGTTCTATCATCAATAGTTTTCGCAGCGCACGCGACGTAAGGAATTTTTCAGGTCATTTTTTTACACCTTATGTTACATTATTGGAGTTTTAGTAAGGATCGCTAATTTTTTTTTAAATATAATATAGCCTATGTTACTCGGGGATAATGTAGCTTTCCAAAGGTGAAAGAATTTTTGAAATCGGTCCAGTAGTTTCGGAGCCTATTCGTTACAAACAAACAAACAAACATACAAACAAATCTTTCCTCTTTATAATATTAGTATAGATTACTTTTCATAATTTTCATAAATTAATAAAAAATAAATGAATATGTACGGGAGAACACTTGAACATTGTATAATATACTTGTTTTAAAATAAATATGTAAATAAATGTAGGTATATGGTTCATCTCCATGTTCTAATAAAATTGTACCATATCTTAATCTGACGATTATCTAGCTAGAGTGATTCGCCGAATCTGACAAAAAACAAATTTTGTTCCCTTTTAATTCACGTTCGAACATAGATATGTGGCTAATATTTGGTGGAGGTACTTGTCTGGGTACTAGCTATCTCCAGTATCTTAATCTGACGCGCTCGAGTAAATCCCGAAATCCCCTCTTATGACAAGTAGATAGATAAATACAAAGAGTTATAAATATATTTAAATAAATATTTATACATTTTGACATTATTTGTTTGCAATAAATTAATACTGATAAATTTAGGGTTGTTACATACAATGCCAGAACAGGATAAAATGAAAATTGGACCACACTGGAATCATACCTATTAATAAAAAGAAGCATCCGTCCATTTACATATTAGACAAACAGCTGACTTAAAAATTATATTATTTTATGTATCAGTGATTTCGCTATATAAATAAGGACTATAATATATAAATAAATAAATCAATAAATATTACTGGACAAATTTTACACAGCGACATCTAGCCCCGTGGTAAGCTCGAAGCTGGTGTTACGGTTATATGATTCACCTTTGTTCTTCTTTCGTTCCATTACTATAATAGACAAGGTTCATAAGATCGGTAAGTACCTACTTAACTTAAAAAAGGTCTTACTGAGGGGTATTGAAACTGGTACATATTGATGTTTAATTAATTTTATTTATTTCAAGAGGAAATACAATAACTGTTACAATAATACATCATTAATCTGTTAGCAATGGATGTACTTCAACATTATTCTAGTTAGCTATAACACCTTCTTTAAAACATTATGGTTGATGGGTCAAATTGAGTGATATTACACATCTTAATCATCTAAGTACTCGAAAGGTTCTGGTGGCTCAGGTTCTTTCTCCTCTTCCGTTTTAGGACCAAATGCAGCTACAGGTTCCACCAGCACCTGTTCCACATCGCCAGTGTGGTTCAGCATTACAATGCCACCAATAGTTACGTCTTTCAAAGGACTGAAACCAGACCCCTCAACTATAGATATGTTCTTTAGCTGTTGTCTCATGATCCTGGCGGGATTGCTCAGTATCTCGAAGGTTGGTTCAGGTTCCTTCTTTTCCTTAGTCTCTTTTTCCTCACCTTCTTTCTCATCCTTCTTAGCATCCTTTGTAGTAGCTGTAGCTACGATTGTTTCTTTATCTTTGTCGTGTTTACCGTGGAAGGTAATGTTTAAGTTTGGAGTTTTAGATGGCTTCTTTTCTTCTTCATCTACATCCATTTTAGATGTTGTTGAGGAAGTTATGCTGCTGCTAGCAGAGCCGTCGGTGCCGTGCGCCTTCCTGCGTGCCTTGGCCGCGGCGATAGACAGCACTGCGGTGGTCACTCTCTCCCTTTCCTCACGCTTCTTTTCTTCCAAGGGCGCAGGGTAAGCGTAAAGAGATGGCTTAGAGTTAGATTTGATGTCTAATTGCGGCATCTTGAGTTCAGAGTTGAGCGCGATCAGGCATGTTGGTGTGAAGGCCAGGGACAGGCAATGCGCGAGCGGGAACCAGTACCAATACTGGGTAAACACCAGCATACCTACGACGGCAAGCATATTCATGTGTCCCGTTCGGTTTTGTAAAGAAACTGTGACATTTCGTCCACCAGCGTCAATGATACCCTGCGCCATGATCGCTCCGAACTTCGCCATAACATCTTCGTGTTTGTTGGAGATGACTTGAGAGTACAGTTGGCGGAAGTAGGTCACCTTCGGGCAAAGGGTCTCGGTCTGCTGAATCAGAATCATAGCGGACGCGATGAGTGCTCCTTGGCGGACAAAGTTGACAGGATCGAATTTCACCATTGGCTCAAGAAGGCCAATAGCTTCGCGGTTTCCGGTGCCAGCGCAGGCGATACCGAGAGCCATAGCAGCACCATATCTTACGTGAGGATTGTACGACTCCGCTAAGAGTGATACTACTGATGGACATTGTTCAGGCGTTCTGAACAGGAGGAATCCGAGAGCCGTGACGGCAGCGCGACGCACGTCGTCGTTTACGTCGGACACGGCGACGTGCAGCAGAGTTCTGATCGAGTCGTTGTTTCCGGTGCCGCAGTAAGCAGTAGCGATAGTGTAGCAGCCGGCGCGTCGTAAAAGTGGGTCCTTGTCCCTCAAAAGCTGTTGAACCAGGGCGTCAGCTTCTTCCAGTCTTCCATACATCGTGAACGATATACCGACGGCCAAGCCTCTTAGTATCTTCTCATGCTGAGTTTCTTGAGCATATGCAACCATATCCTCAATGGCACCCGCGTTTTTCGAACCTAACATGACCATACCCATGGCGATACCAGCTGCCTCACCTGTCACAGCATCATCCTGATACAGGTTGAATTTGAGCTGCTCATAGACATCCTGTCTGTGTGTGCCCATTGCAGCCAATCCAAGACCAAGGCAGCCTCCATGACGCACCATCTCATTCTGAGCATCTTTTAACTGTGTTAGAAGATAATCAATGATATCTGCACCATGGTTAGCATGGATTAACCCAAGAGCATACAGACCACCACCTTCAGAGTATCCAGATGATGGTCCAGCTTCCTTAGGCAAGTATGACTGCATGAGAGCTAGAGATTCTCCATCATGACCCCTATGGATAACACCTAAAGAGGCTGTAACTGTTAGTTTGGCCCAGTTGGTAGCTCTGGCCAACCATTCCAGGTTATCTCTAAGGAACTGATCACTAGTGGTGCCTGCATGCATGAAAGCATTAGCGATGACTGTGGCAGTATGGCAGATTGAAACTCTGATGGCATCTTTAGTGTTCTTGAGGATTAACATATCAGCGTGATTAGATCTAATTAAGAATTGAAGTTGTAATCCTATTGAGACTTCTCCACCGAGAATTGAAATGAGTTTTTCTACCCTCTTCTGATGTTCCTTCTCCTCTTCATTCAGACTTTCAATATCTCTTTCTGGCTTCTTGTCTTCAGTAGCTGGTGCCGGGTCTACCTCCATACCCGAGGTTTCAGGGAAGGGTCCACCTTGGGGTTGTGGCTTACCTCCAAGAGCTGATGGGATGGGAGCAGTGCTTCTAAGAGCTTGTAAAACTCTACCAAGGAATTGTTGTGTAGCTGAATCATACAAGTCAAAACCAATTTGGTACGCCATAAGGACTGACTCCTGTGGGCCATGTGTAAGTTTGTCGAGAATTTCAGCAACTGATAGAGGGTCTTCGAGGAAGATGAGGCACTGGCACATGTTGACATAATCAGGGATGTTAAGGTTTCTGTAGAGTCCTACTAGAGACCGGAGAACTGTGCTGCGGAAGCCCTTGTTTTGGAGAAGGCTCATGGCCACTGTAAAAGCGTAGACTAGCATTCCTGAAAACAAATTTATAATTGAGAAACACTGGATTACAATTTGTTCGGTTTGGAATAAACATTATAATTTTAGTATGAATGATAACACTAAGATAAAATACAATAAATACAAAAGGCAAATGTTTTTAGCAACAAACTTCATGAACTTCTTACATTAGAGATAGGCATTATTTGTATCCCTTAAATTAAACCCATACAATTTGGGACTATATTTAACTAAATATTGGCCGAACCAACATCCAACTTTTTTTCTTCTATTGTCAGGCAATAAATAAATAAATTCTTCTAATATTAAAAATTCATACACCTGTTATGTTTAATTTCAGTGTAAGTTACTTTATTTGTTTAAATTTCTAAACATTGGACCTGAATTCAATAAACAAAGTGATTTGAAATACAAAGATCAAACAAAGAGTTATTACAATTTTTATAGCTTACCAGGTATATCATCTGATTTCATGATGGACTCCTCAAAAATGTCCATGCGACGGGTCTCCAAGGCCAGCCCCAAAGCTTGTCTGTATTGGCCATCATCCAGGCATCTCTGGAACATTCGGTTTACAATAGCCTCCAAACGGGGATCTATAGGCTCAACTGTGTTGTCTGTAAATATTGCCTTCCTTTTCTGTGTGTAGAAGTCGATAGCTTTAGCGATGGTTGTGTCCACATACTCATTCCTGGCATTAACATCAAATAGGTCACCAGCACCCAGAGCATAGGTCAATGAATCTTCAAATGCTCCCAAGTGGTAGTAGACCTTACTGGCGACTAGGGCTGCGAGTTGATGCTGGGAAAAGACTTTATCTTCATGTAAGATCTCAATTTTCTCGATCGATTCCGATATTTCGGGCCAAAATTCATTGACTATGTTGTCCAACCTCTTCAACGCGAACTCCTTGACTTCGGAAATAGGTTCATCCAGCAGGGAAATAATCCCCGCGGCTGACGTGATGTTCATTTTGGGTTTTTTGTTAGTTTTTCCAAGTTTCCACACCACAGGTTCGTATAATTTCTTGAAATTAAAATGATTATACACAAATCGAGATGAATTGACAAATTTTGTTTTTCAAAGACAACATAGAATTTACTGGTGATTCCAACTCAAAACGCTTAATTTCCATTTATTTTCTAATAGATCATTTTCTGTAACAATAAATAGACGAGAATTTTTCAATGAAAAAAACTTACTTATACCCAACTTATACTTAAATAAATTCTAAAATTAAATAAAGAAGATCGAATCAGATAAATAATCGATATATACTCTGAACTGAAGAGTCGTACAGTTGTGATCTTTGATACAATTTCTAGTTCCAGATACATTTTATACCGGAATCACCAAGTTAATTAAAATTTCGTTAAAAAATTTAAGCACTATCTAACTGTGGTTAAAGTAATGCTTGAATTAAAAAAAATCTCGATACATAATAATTTTATAAATTTTCTTTTGTTGTATGTAGTTATTTATTTTTGCACACCAGTGCACTAAATATTTGTATGGTATTGCATCTACCATTTTCAACCACATTTCATCTTTACGGTATCTAAGTTAGTACTTTATCTATAACTTATTTTACTTAACTTTTATTTTATTTTAATTTTTAAGTTTGTAATATTATTTTGTAGTCTGAAAGTAAATTTAAAGTGCCTTAGTTTTTAAGAAACGACAATCACTGCAATGTTATGTTTTTTTTTAATATTCGTGATTTTGAATTTTCATATTTTTTAGATGATGTATAAAATTATTTATGTATGGTTAACTGATTTCCCCTTCTGCATCTATGAGTAATTTTTAGTCCAGTTTTAAGACGAACATTGTGAGTTGTCAATTAAATGTCATTAATGTCAAACGCACGCACGCAAACACTGTCAATCAGCAATCAGCAGTCAACATTCCTACGCAGTGCGAAACATCTGTTTGCGATTATTTCGAAAACAATTTATTTCTTATTTTATCAAAATGCTAGACCTATTCACCATTTTCAGCAAAGGAGGTATTGTGCTTTGGTGTTTCCAGAGTACGGGCGAGATATTTGCAGCCCCAGTGAACGCTTTGATACGTAGTGTAATATTACAAGTAAGTACGATGTTTTTAAACCAGATTGTGACTTGGTTTGTAATCGAATTAGGGTCTTTGAAACGTGGAATCCCTAGAATTATATTCGTCATATATAAAAGTCCCTTATGTAGTAACTTTTATAAATAATTGACCTTTGGAGACCTCTTCAAGGTAATGTGATTAAAATGTTTGTTTTAACGTTTCAGGAGCGTACAGGGAATAATTCGTATAACCATAACGCGGTAACGCTGCAATACAAGCTTGATAATGAGTTTGAGCTGGTGTTTGTGGTGGCATACCAGCGCATACTGCAGTTATCTTATATTGATAAGTTTTTGAATGACGTACACCTGGAGTTCCGGGATAAATACAAGAATGAGCTGACCGGAGGCAGCCAGCTCAATGATTATGATTTCTTGAAGAATTTCAATCGAATCCTGAAGGATGCCGAGGAGTGGGGTATGGATTTTTTTTTGTGAACAAAAGATAAATTCCTAAATGAATTAATATATATTTATTAATTAATTTGGCGTTCATTATAAATAGTTTATACAAGTGAAAACAATTTCACTCTGTAGTATTCTCTACACATTTTGCCTTGGTAAAACAACTTTGGAAAACCCATTCCATTTTCCTTATAGGTGATGTAATATTTCTTCATCTTGAAGATTTTGCAATATAATAATATTTTATCAAGACTTGTTGCACTATTAATTTAATATGACTCAACATGAATTAATAAAATTAATTTCATTACTTTTCAGGAAAGTTACAAGCTAAGATTCCAAAACGAATGAAAACTTTTGAAGACTCTGCAAAGTCAAAGAAGACTGTCGCTTCTATGATTGAGCGTAAAGGAGAAGAGAAAGGAAAAAAATCAGGTATGAATTTAACAATTCATTCTAATTTAAATTGAAAATACATAAAATTAATAGAATCTAGACTGCTAACAGATTTAAAGTTTTTATTTTACTAAGGCAGATTATTAGCAAATACTCCCTTTGTACTAGAAATTACTGTCGAACTGTTTTATTGTATTTTATTATAATTATTTCCAGTGAAAATAGTGGAGAACAAGAGCTTGACCAATGGCAAAGTAGAAGAGCCTGAAATAGAGGATGACGTGATCGCCGCCAACCGCGCGCGCCTCGCCCAGAAACTGAGTAAACCCAAGAAGGAGCCTAAGTAAGTTAATAAATAAATATTGCTGGACAATAAGTAATGTTACTAGGTATGCCAAATCGCTTGAAATGTTGTATCAGTAAAGCCTGCGTGTATACAAATACACTAGTTTTTGTTTAGTTAAAAAGTACCTAGTAGTTTTGATTTTATAGGCATTCAAAGTTTCGAAAAATATCGAGTCTCGCTAACAGTCACATGAGCGCTTGTGACGTCATAGTGCAGCACGATCAGTCTGGTTCACTCAGTCCGCTTGCATTCGCTTGTTATTGTGACGTAACTATAATAGTTAGAAATATACTGTCGCGACATTTTTTGTAGATATTAATGTGTTCTACAAAATTGTAGTACATTGTATATTTCCAAAATGAATACTTTTCACAGCGCATGCGATATAAGATTTTTTTTTTACATCTTGGGTGACATATTTGGGTTTTCCGTGCGGATCCCTACTTTTTTTGAAAATATAATATAGCTTAGAACCTTCCTCGATAAATGGACTATCCAACACTGAAAGAATTTTTGAAATCGGACCAGCGGTTTTTGAGATTAGCGCGTTCAAACAAACAATGAAACTCGTCAGCTTTATAATATTAGTATAGGATAGTATAGATAGGTATAAGTATAGAAGCGCATAAACAAGTTTTAAATCAAAATAAACGGCCTCACGCATATTGTAAGTAAAATGAATACAAATAAAAGTGGCCAAAAATTGAAAAAAAAATTACATTTGGGGGTCCCCATACATAGGACTGAAACTTAAAAACTTTTTTTTAATCGGACCCATACGACGGGTTATCCAGAGTGTCCCCCCCCCCCTCTAGTTTCTAAAATAAGAAGATGATAAATCTAGAAAAATATATATTGTACATAACCATAAAAACTAACAACGAAAATGGTTTGAACGAAATCTATGAAGTAGTTTTTTTTATAGTACGTCATAAACTATTTCATATAAACAATTGCTGCGGAAGCCTGCATGGGCGAGTCCGACTCGCACTTGGCCACTTTTATTTGTATTTATTTTACTTACAATATGCGTGAGGCCGTTTATTTTGATTTAAAACTTGTTTATGCGCTTCTATACTTATACTTATCTATACTATCTATACTAATATTATAAAGCTGACGAGTTTCATTGTTTGTTTGAACGCGCGAATCTCAGAAACCGCTGGTCCGATTTCAAAAATTCTTTCAGTGTTGGATAGTCCATTTATCGAGGAAGGTTATAAGCTATATTAGATTTTCAAAAAAAGTAGGGATCCGCACGGAAAACCCAAATATGTCACCCAAGATGTAAAAAAAAAATCTTTTAACGCATGCGCTGCGAAAAGTATTCATTTTAGAAATATACAATGTACTACAATTTTGTAGAACACATTAATATCTACAAAAAATGTCGCGACAGCATATTTCTAACTATTATAGTTACGTCACAATAACAAGCGAATGCAAGCGGACTGAGTGAACCAGACTGATCGTGCTGCACTATGACGTCACACCGTAACCGGCGGCTCGCGTCGTACGGTTACAACTTGTTTTACTTCTAAATCGGAAACTAATTGATGTATCGAAGTAATTCTTTCACTAGTATTTTTTATATTTGACATAGAATATGGTGTGCTATTCATCAAAATTAGGTAACATTATCAATTCAGCAACATCTAGCCCTGTGGTAGACTTGAAGCTTGTGTTATGGGTGCTAGATTTCTGATATACTTAATACATACAATATACATAAATAGAATTGGAATAGAAAATACTTTATTGCACACCACAAAAACAGAAACACACAATACACACTTAAAACAAAAACATTTGGAGTACAATGGGCCTTATCAAATAGATACCTTATTAAACTTATAGAACTCCCAGATACACACAAACAGAACAAATATCCAATTCATTAATAGCACAATAATGTGTCTACACTGTGGATGAAGTATGACTTCACTTTACCAAATTCATTTATTTATTTAACAAAATCCACAGCCCTTATATGTAAACATTTTTCATATACCTGAGCCTACGCCCAAAAAACGGATTTACTTTTTATAAATAATTCGATTGTATTGCTTCAGAAAATCTCCCAAGAGCCCCAAAGTGTCTGAAAAAGAGCGAGTGAAGCAGCCGCGCGTGTGGGAGATGGGCGGCAACTCGCGCGACCTGCCCGCGCTCGACTTCAGCACCGACAAGGACCAGCAGGCCGAGATCAATCCCGATACACAGGTAATATAACCCACTTCAAAAAGAGCGAGTGAAGCAGCCGCGCTTGTGGGAGATGGGCGGCAACTCGCGCGACCTGCCCGCGCTCGACTTCAGCACCGACAAGGACCAGCAGGCCGAGATCAACCCCGATACACAGGTTATATTATTATTATTTATTTATAGACAGGCAGCCATAGGCTGATGTGTCTACGTCAAACAGTTATGGATAGTTTTGTGTGACTTTTGTGAGTTTCTTGCTATTATTCCGTAATATAACTGACTTCAAAACAAGAGGAGGTTTCTCAATTCGACCGTCTATCACCCACTTTATTGTAACTTCTTACTGAGCGAACAAATAGCGATTTTTTTCTGTACATTGCGGAACGTGGAGGGAATATCGAGATCTAACTAATATATACCACAGTGGCTTGATTCATAGCTAATCAGTTTTAAAATAATTGGACTCCTGCAGTGCCATCTTCCTAGACTGATTTGAAAATCTAAACATCCAGGGTGCCACACAAACGCGTCTAGATTTTGCTGTGGTATAATATATCAAGCTATGAACTATCAAATTTATGAGCTAGCAATGGTAGTTCAACAAATAAATTAAATATTGTTTTAATATTCAAAATCTCATAAAATCTCACTGTGCAAGCAAAGTGAAAGATAGATTTTACGTAGGTACATTTAGTATTATAAAAATTTATTATATTTTAAATTGTTCATTTCCAGTTGGTAGGTCAAATGACTGGCGCTATTCGAGACCTGGAAGTGGAGTCAGAGGAGAGCAGCAGCGACGAAGAGTACGAGGAGGAGAGAGACGCAACACCCAAGAAAAGTGGGGGCATGTTCAGCATATTCAAGGGTAAGTTATGAGATGGACTATTGTTGTGTCCTGTGAACGTAAACACTCAGAACAAGTAATTGTATCTATCCATACTTCCACACGATTCATACTAATCCATACGCATATTATAAATGGAAAGTGTGTCTGTTTGTCCGTCTATCACGGCAAAACGGAGCGACGGATTGATGAGATTTTTTAAGTGGAGATAGTTGAAGGGATGGAGAGTGACATAGGCCTATTTTACCGCGGGAAAAAATATTTCCTAGGAAAGTGTAGAACGCGGAAAAAGCCGCGGGGCGGAAAGCTAGCCTATCTATCTATATTAATAATTTCGTCAATGGTTACGGTAGACTCAATCGAAATCTCATAATGAATAACAAAACATAAAAAAACTTTGAATTTGAGTCGACAACATATATCAGCAAAATTCGGTTTACGGAGAATTTTGTTAAATTGTGTTAAATGTTTTATAATGTAAACAAAATGGCTGTCGCCATCTTTGGTGTGAAGCACGTTCCGTTTCATCGTCAGTCGTTGACGTTTCGTTATTATAATATAAATCAAATTTCACCGGAGCGCAGCCGGGTTTTCATCTAGTATAATATAACATGGTGTGTGCAACATTTATCAAAATTCGGATTATGGAGAATTTTGTCACATTTCACCCGAGCGAAGCCGGATTTTCATCTAGTATACAAGTAATAATATAACATGATGTGTGCAGGCCTGGTGGGGTCCAAGGCGCTGACTGCGGAGGCGATGCGGCCCGCGCTCGACAAGATGCAGGACGCGCTCATCGGCAAGAACGTGGCCGCTGACATCGCCAACAAACTGTGCGAGTCCGTCGCCGCCAAGCTTGAAGGAAAGGTGGGACATTAACACTTATAGACGTAGACATTTTTTTTTATATTACCAAGTTGACATACAAGCATGCGGCCCACTTGGTGGAGAGCGGTTACCGCAGCCTATGGACGCCTGTAGCATCAGAGATGTTACCTGCGTGCTGCCGAACCCTTTAAATGCTTCAGAATACCCTTTTTGAATAAACCCATGCTATAGTCCTTTACATCCATACATTTACAACACTTATAGCTTGGTCAGTTGGTCACGTTATCTCGAGACTTTGCGTCGGTGACGTCACGCGTTCTCGCTATGATACCTCGGTGCGCAAAACAAGCATACTCTAGTCTAGTAGAATACTATTTTAAACAATAAGATATTGTGAGATAAGATATTTTACAACAAAAAAAAATACAATTGTGATAATGAATTTTATTTAGTTAATATTATTATAATGATATGCCACCGTCCAGTTACATTCTGCAGTTTTTCTTTCCATCCTCAGATTGTCTGGAAGAAATTGCTGGCAATTAAACCGCCAGTTACGATTACGCCCATTTTTTATCATAGGTATATATTTGATGATGTGTAAAAACTACTCTAAATATTATTTTTGGAGTAATAAACTAGGCGGTATTACATTTAACTGATCATTACCGTGTGTTATCGTTGAAATTAATGAATGTAATTCCTATCTAGGTGCTGGGAACATTCGACAGCGTAGCTAAAACCGTGAAAGCGACACTGACAGAGTCGCTGGTTCAAATCCTGTCGCCCAAGCGTCGCGTGGACATCCTGCGTGACTGTTTACACGCCAAGTCTCAGGACAGGCCGTATGTCATGGCTTTCTGCGGGGTAAGTGTATTTCAGGAGATATTAATATTCGATATAATGTATCGATTACTTACTAAACTTTGGCGATTTTTTAGCATTTTTAATGAGTTATAATGGTATTTATCGCGTTTTTTATCTATTTACCATTCGACGTTTCAAGCGATTTGCAGTCGCTTGTGGTCACGGAAAAACTTAAGAATGTCGAATAATGTCGATGCTTCTGTCGCGAACTGAGAGTGGGATCCACAATTCCTAATAAATTTTTTGAATCAGCAATGTCCAGGTTCACACTACGATAACGTTGGATAATATATAAAATGACGCGATAAAAACCCTTTGTAACTCCATTATTACAGTATCAATTAGTCGCATTTGTAAGCCACAAAAGCGATGCCAATTCGCTATTGTGACTTTATAAAATTTATTTTAAAATTTTCTATAAATGTATTTTTATTACAGGTAAACGGAGTCGGTAAATCCACGAACCTAGCTAAAATCTGCTTCTGGCTGATTGAGAACCAGCTGTCGGTGCTGATAGCGGCGTGCGACACGTTCCGCGCGGGCGCCGTGGAGCAGCTGCGGACGCACGTGCGACATCTCAACGCGCTGCATCCGCCCCAGAGACACGCCGGGCGGACCATGGTGCAGCTGTATGAGAAGGGCTATGGTAAGTCACGAGCAAACTAAAATCTGCTTCTGGCTGATTGAGAACCAGCTGTCTGTGCTGATAGCGGCGTGCGACACGTTCCGCGCGGGCGCCGTGGAGCAGCTGCGGACGCACGTGCGACATCTCAACGCGCTGCATCCGCCCCACAGGCACGCCGGGCGGACCATGGTGCAGCTGTATGAGAAGGGCTATGGTAAGGAAATTAATCATTTATTTCAGCCAACACAAGTAGATAGAAAAGATATACTCCCTTCTCTTTTGATATCACACATAGGTGTATTGTGCAGCTGTATGAGAAAGGCTATGGTAAGCATACTAATTAATCATTTATTTCAGCCAACACAAGTACAATCAAAATATTATGTCTATGATAACATACTCTGTAAACTCCTTCAAAAACAAGCTCGACTACTTACGGAACAATAGCAAGAAACTCACAAAAGTCACACATAACTACTCATAACTGTTTGACGCAGACACATCAGTTTTTGGCTGCCTGTCTATAAATAAATAATAATAACATAGGTATATTGTGACACAAAATGTTAAACATTCGGTTGTTCTTCCCAACTTTTAACTAACATAACTTTTTTTTAATAGATGTCCCCCAAGGCAGCGTACTGGGCCCGACGCTATATCTCATTTGCATTAATAGTCTCAGTAGCATTAACATACATTATGACGGAACATACATACATAACTTGTATAGTTAATAACTTCATGTACAATAAAGAGATAATGAATAATACGACGCAAGAGATAACGGGTTCGATTCCCGCCTTTAAAGAAAAAAATTTACGATTACTATCTAAAAAATATCTATGTATGTATATTATATTAAGTAAATCAGAAATCTAGCACCATAAGTTTAGAGCTTACCACGGGGTATTGCTGTGTGAATTGTACAGCAATATTGATTATTTTTTAATAAATGTCCCCCAAGGCAGCGTACTGGGCCCGACGCTATTTCTCATTTATATGAATGGTCTCAGTAGCATGAACATACCTAGGACGGAACATACATACATCACTTGTATAGTTAATAAATATATTTACAATAAAGAGTTAATAAATGATAGCACGTGCATTGCAGGTAAGGACGCGGCCGGTATAGCGATGGAGGCGATCCGCTTCGCCACGGACAGCCGCGTGGACGTGGTGCTGGTGGACACGGCGGGCCGCATGCAGGACAACGAGCCGCTCATGCGCGCGCTGGCCAAACTCATCACGGTACACATACAATTTAAACAGTTACCTACAATACAAAAGACACGTACAATGGGCGGCCTTATCGCTAAAGAGCGATCTCTTCCAGGCAACCTTTGGATGGAAAAGAGAGATGATAGAAAGATTTATTTATTTAAAACATCATTATATCTAAAATGACATAGAATCTTATTATCTAAAAAGTTCATATTTTACTTAATCATAGCCTGAACTAGGATATAACAGTTGTTATACTTGTTTATTGATATATTAGAAAATTGTATTGAAAAAAATCATAATTTCACCCTTCTGAAGCCCACTAGACATAGCTCTCCCTTAAATATTTCCTGAACTGGTAGCTTTGACCAAATCATCTGTCCATCTGTTTGGTGTACGTCCTAGAGTCCGAGGCTGCGTTTGTCGATTCGGTATCTCCGCTCGAGAACCTTTCGGCTCCATCAGCCATCTGTTATTCTCGCTATATGGCTATATGGGAAGATACATAGGTGTATGTATGTTCTAATTTTATAGTGTGGGGTTGATGCTATTATTAGACCAGCATTACCCAGAATTGACATTCAACTGATTAATTTAGTGTCAAATAAATGAAAGTATTCCTCGAAGCATGACAAACTTGACATTTCAATTCTAAATACAGAGGAGTCTTCATCGGTGATGTCTTATTCTTTGATCTTTTTAAGTTTTTTTTTTTATTGTATACGCAGGTGAATGAACCGGACACGGTGTTGTTCGTCGGCGAAGCGCTGGTCGGCAACGAGGCGGTGGACCAGCTCGTGAAGTTCAACCAGGCGCTCGCGGACCACAGCGCCAACAACAACCCGCACGTCATCGACGGGATCGTGCTCACCAAGTTCGATACTATTGATGATAAGGTGAGCAATACAATACAATACAAATAGCTCTATTGTAACACCAACAATATACAGGATACTACGAGAAAGAAAAAGATTCGTAATAGTTTTTGTTTCATGATAAGGTAAGATTTTATTTCTGTTTCATTTACAATACAATATTCTTTATTGTTACACCACATTACTAAGAGATTCACAAAAAATACACATAACAATACAGTGAAACAATGGGCAGCCTATCGCTAAGAGCGATTTCTTCCAGGCAACCGTGGGATGCATTTTTTTATTTTTTTATAGATAAATCTTATAGAAGAGATAATGGTCGTGGGTGCAAACCCTGTCGCACACCTCTAGATTTTCTCTTGAAAAATGTATGTGTGCTTTGAAAACTTGCTCTAACGGTGAAGGCAAACATCGTGAGGATACCGGCATGTTCTGTGAACTTTGAAACGTTTGAAGGCCTTGTGACATTCACCAACCCGCACAGCTTGGTGGATTAAGGCCTAATCTCTCCCTTCAAGAGAGAAGCATCCAAGCTGTGGGAACGTAATAGGGGTGATGATGACCTGACCTGTAATATTTGTATCCAATAAATGAGTCTTCTCATCACCAGGTCGGCGCTGCAATTTCAATGACGTACATCACCGGCCAGCCCATCGTGTTCGTGGGCACCGGCCAGACCTACACCGACCTGAAGGCGCTCAACGCCACCGCGGTCGTGCACGCCCTCATGAAGTAAACTCGTGTGCGGCAGAAACGTACATATTTATATACAGCTCTACTGAAAGGTAAAAGTCTTGCATTGTGAAAACTGTGTTACTATTCTGTTACTATTCATTGTGTTACTATTCTGCAATATTATTACATGAAACAGCCTAACAGGTGTAATTAATTTTATAATCGGGAATCACTCACGTTAACTATGGCGATATTATGTATGTATATCCGACGTTCCTGTTTTCTATCAAGATAAAACATCTTCAGGGAAGCTCAAAAGTCATAAAATATTTGCAGATTGTACAAATTTAAGTCCCGATGGAATCGAACCCAACGCAGGTGGACTTTTGCCCGCTGCGCTATCAAGGTCGTCTGTTGAAAATGATTTTATGTTAACCGTTTCATGTGTTAATATTGTTAAAACGATGGTTAAAAAGTTATGTTACTTATTCACTTACGTACCTAAAATTTTCATTATTTCATCTCATTTATACTTTAGTTGGGTGTTAGTTATTTCTTTATCTTAAAAAGTTTATAGTTAAACTGATATTTGTCGCAGGGGCTATGTAGCGTGAAATTCTACTCTCTTTAACTTTGTACTCTTTCTATCAACTAAATATGGCCATTTGTAGACTATTATTAAAACAATTGGAATAATAATTACAAAATCTTATAAATAACCGTAGTCTAGAAGAAGGCTTCTTACGGCAAATGTCAGTAACGCCATATTTAAAGAAGATTGTTTACTCATGATTTTCTGTTTTTAAGTTTTACGTTACGACATAAGAATATTATACAATAGCGGCCCATAGACTAACGTTCATTCCTTCCGGCTTATCCCGTGTACAGATAAGCGACGGGATAAAATAAAACACGACGTGAAGGGTCGCGGTGTTATAATACCATCATTCTTTCCGCTATTGCAAATACACTGGCGTTCATTCCGTAAGGATTGTACATTCCGGGAGGAATTAACGTTAGTCTATGGGTAGCTAATGAAATTCACAAAGTAATGACATACAAATATATGGCATTTGTTTAATAAATTTATATTTTTAATTAAGTTTTTTATTCCACGCGTTACAGGGATCATGAGAAGTAGCTTTATTTTTATTATTTAATTGAGTGTACGGTAGATAAATATTGGTAATCATGTATAAGAATGTTTTTCATAACAATAACGAAAAGAGTAATAACACTGACCAAGTAAAAACTGTCACAATGTTAATATAATATTAAGTTATTTTGTCAATTTATTGAATTTAATGTTATTTTATATTCTGTTCTGAGAGAAAAATATATGTCATTGCAATAAATTGTAAACTCATCACTTGTTACAAAATATAATCTATCGATTTATCTATCTATAATATTATTCATGTGAGAATAAGCGAAAGAAATTCCCGAATTTTATAAGTAAGATGGTTAGTGTTTTATTTATAGCATAAATTCACAAATATTCATTGGTTATGTTTTTTAAGAAATAAATAATTTGTTATGTATTGCTTTTGTATTATTTGTAGACATTACGCAGATTAAGATTTGTAGACATTAAAATTATCAAGATTTTCGCTATTTGTCTTATATATTTTGTATTCTAGGAACGTATATCTTTGTATACATACCTAGGTGTATGGCACTTAAGCTTAAGCCAGAACAACACAATCCCAGCAGTAGGATTTATTTTAAATAGGAATACCAACAACTAAAATAAATAACAAAACGTTTAGGATAAATTAAAAACTTAATCAAAGACTTTTCCCACATCATCCATACCCATAGAACACGTATTATAACTATTCAGTTGATTTTAATGAAAGTGCAGTCCTTGTAGGTACCTACTGACTGGACAATTGCCGCACTAATTAGACACATAATAGTTTAATTTTTTTGCTGACCTTTTAATCATCAACATCCTAATTATTGTAGCTTCCACATTTTTGGAACGAACCGCTTGAATGGCGCACGAGTGACTTTTTTATAACTTTATATAAGTTTTTAATACTTTTTGGTATGAAATATTCAGAAATGGAGCCGTTTAGGTATCTAAAGTCAGTGGTGTTGAATTTAAGAATGGATTATTGTTGCTGGCTGTTCCCAGTCAGATTTGGGCTCATAGTAACTATTATTTATAACATCTTGATGGCGGTAAGTTATTTTTTTTTACATTTAATATACCTACATTATGTATGTAGGTATATTTAATTCTATATGTAAATGCACTTTTCGTTCTAATTTTATAACTCAAGAATGGCTGGGCCGTTTTAGTTTGTTAGAATAATAGTTGTAGTAGGTATGCCTAGAAAAGGTTTCAAAGGTACCTAAACATAGGAATAAAGCGAGGGAAGCCTCGGGCAGGTCAGCTAGTTATAAGTACTTACACGCTCTGATTTTGCAAAACAAAGACAAATATTGTCAAATGGTAAAGTCCTCTTTTATCTTAAAACAGCCTGCTTCCATCCTAGGAAACCAGCAAAGGTTCAGCTCAGTTTGCAGAAGAAAAAAAACTTGAGAGATTTTTGCCTAAGTCCAATGGGTGTTCTAATATGAAAAACGTTGTGTTAATGAATACAATTGATCTTCAGGTAGTCAGCATAATAGCAGTAGCCAACGAAACATTCCGTCCGATTTTGTTACAAGTCCAGGAAAAACTAAACCAAGATACGGTGACGACAGCCGTGCCAATGCTGGCTTATATCACCGAGATCGGCTTTAGCTCGCTTTGCTTGTGTGGAATATTCCGCGTAAGTACAATAATGCTATTGGGGTTTCTTCGAGGCACAGAAGGCGGTAGAACATGTACTATTACATTGCACAGCCACTGAAGAGGCTAGAAAAGAGACAGGCACCTTATTGATGCGGTAGCACGGTCTTCATCCTCAGATATACTGAAACAGATCTGTAAAAAACCAAAGGTCTTACTCCGCTACATCAAGGAGTTAGGTTGGTTAGGGCCGACTAAGGCAAGGGGAAAATGCACAATACTCCATAGCGACACGTCAGTGCAGATCCTAGTTTCCCCACAACAAATTAGAATTAGAATAATGCTATTTTATTATCTATTATTAACAGTATCAGTGCCTGAAGGTCGATGGTTAATCATATTTCTTCTGAACAGAAAGACTTGGTGCTACTCCGAGTGTACTTTTACTACTGCATCTCTGCTCTAGTCCTGACCTTCATGGTCTACTCGCTGGCGATACTGGCCCTGGATTGGCTGACACATCTTGTTATACTTCTTACCATTTGTGAGTATATTTCGCTGATAAATTTAATATGGCGTTGTCAACCCAATGGGAACCTATTAAAATACGGGGAAAGCTAGTAAGATAGGTAGTTACCAAATGTCATGTGAATCTTTTAGGTGTCCTATAATATAAAAATTAAAAAACGCCCACCTCCAGATAGAGTAGAAAGGTAATACCAAATTACCTATAGTTAAACTTATGATTTATTCCAACATAAAGAATAATGTACATAGGTATAGATAGACTATAAATAAATATTAGGTAGGTACTGAACGTAAACACTGATAGGTACCTAAGATAATTTTGTTTCACTTTCAGTTCTCCAAACCTACATCATACTATTAGTAAGAAGCCTAATAGTAGAGATAAGATGGGAGAAGAAAGAAATGCAGCTACCGAAGTTTATAATGAGCACACTCGCAGAAGAGGACATGAAAGACCGCATTTCTATCGAAAGCGCCGACGTCAAAGAGAAAGACCACGTCCCTGATATAACGGTAGAAATCGTAGAAGTTACGGAACCCACAAGTGACGTTGAAATCGTCGCGGAACCCAAAGAGATTGAGGCTGCACCAGAACCAGAGAAGAAGGATGGACATAAAAAAGAAATTGAACCCAAGTTGGAAACTGTTAAAGAGGAAAGCTCTTAGAAAATTATATAAAGTGACTACAAAAAAGTATATTATGTATTACAATGGTTTTATAACAATTCTTTTCTTCTCTAAAGTCTAGCCCTAATTTTGGGTGAAATAAAAAACTTTAAATATTATACGTAGATTTTTATTAGTATAAAGTTTTTAAAGTAATAGGTAACTTTTCTTCGATAATCACATTAAATGTTATTCAACATTGTTCGTTTGTCAATATAATAAGTAGGTATAATACAATAATATTGAGTTACTCTTACAGTCATATGAATATCGAAAACTACATGGTGTTTTTACTTATATTTTTTGCCTTATCTTAAAAACCTTACGAAAGATAAAAGTACAAAATTAAAAACGTACCTACTTCCAAATACTCTTCAAGTGAAACAATATTTTATCACAATAAGTTCGTAATTCTTACATTAGGCAAACTATAGTTAATAAATTATTGACTTCACCGCCGCATTATTAAACCACCTGTAGGTATCTGATCAACATTTTTTCATTAATTTTAAACCTACTAGGTTGGTTTAAAATTAATGAAATAAAGGAAGCATAGAAAAAGGCAACTTAATGATTTTATCTTATGTGACTAAATAATCATCAAAAATAGGTATTTCTTAATTACCCTTTGGCACGAACAATATCAATATAATTGAATTTAGCTCTTGTTCTTACTTAAATGTTCTATAAAAATATGTTAAACAAAACCAATATCTTTACTTAAAACAAATTTTAACTAAGACTTCGAGCGAAAACAAATATTCAGTATTAATTATTATAATGTCTCAATTATCAACATAATTAACTAGTTTGCTAATTATGTGGACAACATATGGAGGTAATTCATTAATGTAATTCAAAAACGGTAGATGCGGCACACAAGCGTCGAATATAATTAGGCCAGAAAGAAGTAAGTACATGAAAAAACTCTCACACAACCAAGTTTTGATTTAAAATTGCTACAGTCATTGTGAGTCAATTTCACGTGACATGTAGTGCCAGCGTCTAGTCTAATAAGAGTAACGTCTATTGTGTTCTTAAGACCTAATTTATCGGATCCAAGTTAAAGATTGCGTATTAGTGTACAATGTCTCCCGTTTTTTAATCACATCAATGAACTAAAGTAAAGTTTCAGATATAAGTTCCCCATTCAATTAGTGTACTTATGTAGTAAATGTACTTTGAGATTATTTGTTGAGATCTAATTTCTGCAAGTCGGCATCCGACACGTTGACGCGTCCAGATCCTAAAAGAAAAGATATACACCATCAACATAATAGACGAAGTCACTTCAAAACAAACAAATAATTTTATTTTTCCAACACACAAAAAAAATAAACACAACATTACAAAAAAAAGACTATAGAGAAGGGACATGTTGGAAAAATTAGTACTGCCTCAGCATGATCTTCCGACAGAACTAAATAAAAGCTGGCGTTACGGAAGATAACCTAAAAACACGAAACTATCTTATACTTAAAACAAAAAATACAAATTTATGAACTAAACAAAAAACAATAACAATGAAAATATATAGGTACTATTTACCTTAACTAGATTATACACTATAAATTCCTACAGAACACTAGAGTCGTGCCTTAGACTTTCTTGCTCCTTCTGGTGATTAAGCAAAAATATTTTTAATTTTTTCCTAAATCCATGTAGGCTGTGCAGGTTCCTTATCGGGGGTGGAATATTGTTCCAGCACTTCGAAGCAGCATAGCGGAAGCTGCCTCTAAAGCAGGCAGAACTGTGCCGCTGTGTGACTACTTCATATAATTGAAAGGTTCGATTCCCGCCTCGCGACAAAATCTATATTAATAATTTCGTCAAGCGATACGGTAGACTCGATCGAAACCTTATAAAATTATTGATTTTGAGTCGACAACGTATATCCGCAAAATTCGGATTATGGAGAATTTTGTCAAATTTCACCCGAGCGAAGCCAGGTTTTCATCTAGTGTATGTATAATTCTATTAAGTTTATATAAATATAGCATCACACTAGTAACACAAGCTTACCACGAGGCTAGATGTGGATGTGTAACATGCCCAGCAATCTTTATTTATTAATATGAAATACATATTTTAATAAATAAATGATTCTATTCTTCTTACCTCTACTGGCCCCTGCGAAGCGGAGCGGTGGGAAGTCGGTGTGCGAAATATCCGAATGAGTAGACTGGAAACCTGCAAGATACCAAATTAGTTCCAATTCTTAACACTTAAAAAATATATGTATTGTGATTCTTTATTGTTGAACAATGTAATCTTTGAGGATTTTATGGGTTCATTTGTCTGAATAAATAAGCTTTGTATTTAAAAAAATGAGCGTTCTCAACTGTATCTTCCATGTGTTTGTTACCTCATAACTTTGGATTGGGAGAACTGATTTTTTTTTTTTTTGGCACAACCAATGGATTTGTAAACTAGTGTTTCCAGTATGGTCCCAATATAATTTAGACCGCTCTGACAATGGTCAATGTGAAAAGTTCTTAATTTAAAGTCAGTTAAAACGATTAGGTATCTATTATTTAATTGTAGAACGTAGTAACGTAGTTGAGGGGATGAAGAGTGACATAGGCTACATTCATAATCGAGCAAAGCCGTGGGCAAAAGCTAGTTATTTATGATCAAAATGAACGTTACTCACCCATGGTTTCGATAGTAGGTTTACGAATAGGCTTCATAGTCCGCTCTGAAAAATAATACCACTATTTTAAAATATGTTTAAAAAGTTTTTTATTATAAGGTATTAAAAAAATCTTTCTGAAAGTCTGCCAGCGAAGCTGGAGGTTGTGGGTTCGATTCCCGCCTCGGAACAAAAATTTGTAGATTGTCTGCGTGTTCTACATAATTGTATTAAATAAATATGTAAGTATTTATGTACGAGGGTGGTCCGATAAGTACTTAGCCTCAACGCCCGATGGCGTCGCTATCGCAAGTTTTTTTTTTATCGGGTAGTTCATACTCCTAGACGGTAACTGTAGAAATTTCAACCGAATCGGACGCGCAGTTTTTTTTGAGCGCGTGTGGAAGCGGGCGTGTCAGTGGATTCTAGAAAAATGGAAAAAGAGCAATATCGTTCGGTGATTCGAGTCTTGTTTTTGGAAGGGAAATCGCGCCGCGAAATCAAAGAGCGCTTGGACGCTGTGTACGGTGACTCTTCTCCTTCGATGGCGACCGTCAAAATTGGTTTAAGGAGTTTCAGCGTGGTCGCACTTCGGTTTTTGATGAGCGACGCCCAGGTGCCCAGAAAACGGCTACTACGGAGGATAACGTGACAAAAATCCACGATCTCGTATTGGCAGACCGCCGATTAAAGGTACGCGAGATAGCTGAGACAGTAGGCATCTCAAAAGACCGCGTGGGTCATGTCCTGCATGAAATTTTGGGCATGAGAAAGCTGTCGGCGCGATGGCTGCCGCGTTTGCTCACTCCGGACAACAAACGCAACCGTGAGACCACTTCAGAGCAGTGTTTGACTCTGTTTAAGCGCAATCCGAAGGAGTTTCTGCGACGTTTCGTGACCGTCGATGAAACATGGATCCACTGGTACACGCCAGAGACCAAGGAACAGTCAAAACAGTGGACCTCACCCGGCGAACGCGCTCCGGAAGGCAAAGACTGTCCAATCGGCCGGAAAGGTGATGGCCACCGTTTTCTGGGATTCACAAGGTGTGATCTTCATCGACTACCTTGAGAAGGGCAAAACGATCACAGGGCTGTACTATGCCGAATTATTGGGCAGATTCGACCCCGAATTGCGGAAAAAACGGCCCCATTTGGCGAAGAAAAAAGTGCTCTTTCACCATGACAACGCACCGGCTCACACCTCCGCCGTCGCCACGGCCAAATTGATCGAATTGGGCTACGAACTGCTGCCCCATCCACCGTATTCTCCAGATTTGGCCCCGTGCGACTACTTTTTATTTCCAAACTTGAAGAAATCACTCGTCGGGCAGAAATTTCAGTCGAATGAGGAGGCCATCGCCGCCACAGAGGCCTATTTTGCAGACTTCGAGAAAAAGTATTTTTCAGACGGGATAAAAAAGTTGAAGCATCGCTGGACCAAGTGCATCGAGTTAAAAGGAGACTACGTTGAGAAATAAAACGCCACCTTTCCAAAATGATCGTTTTTCTTTTTTAGGCTAAGTACTTATCGGACCACCCTCGTATGTATATTATATTAAGTATATCAGAAATCTAGCAGTAACACAAGCTTCAAGCTAACCACGAAGCTAGATGTTGCTGTGTGAATTGTCTAGCAATATTTATTTCAATATTAAATGCCGGTGTTGTTCGATAATTAAGTAATTGCATGACTCACTGGAGGACGACGTGCTCTGAGCCGATCTAGCGCGCACTTCCGCCCAACCATATTCACTTGAAGCTGACGACGGGGCCTGCGAAAGATATATTATTACTACACTAGCGGTGCCCGCGACTCCGTCCGCATTTGTTAGGGGCCACATCTTATCATAACTGGAGCATGAGTTAAAATATCCTGTGTCTCAGACCTCTAAATGTATATCTAACAAATTTCATCAAAATCGGATCATTGGTTTATGAGTTATGGCGGAACAAAAAATCTAAAAAATATCAATAAGTGTCAGCATCATATATTGAGCCTATAAACACAATATCTCTGAAAACAAACTGACTTACTCCATGACCTACCCTTACAGATTTATTATTAGTATAGATATTGCATGATAATAACTTCTTTCTTTTCTATCTTAAGAATAATTACAATTACAGATTTAACCTAGTTGAGGCACTTGTATTATTTATGAATTTTTCATTTTTCAAAGGTCTCAGAACATGCCGGTTTTCTATATAATGTATTATGGATGTGTGGATTTTGTCTTTATGCACTTACTCTAGCCGCTGGCTGACGCAACTCTTCGGCTTTCTTCTGTTTGAATGAGAGAGCACCCTGGAACAGGACATAAAATTAGATATTGTAACAAACAATGTTGCTATCAATTAACAATTTTAATCATTTATAGTGCAAAAGTGGATATGCTAATTAAGATATTTTTTATGTGTGAAGATGTGTGAACCTGGATAAGGTTACATCTAGTTACCCAGACAAGGTTACATCTAGTTATCTGTACAAGGTTACATCTAGTTACCTGTTTATCTGTACAAGGTTACATCTAGTTACCTGGACAAGGTTACATCTAGTTACCTGGCAAGGTTACATCTAGTTATCTGTACAAGGTTACATCTAGTTATATGTACAAGGTTGCATCTAGTTTCCTGGACAAGGTTACATCTAGTTACCTGGACAAGGTTACATCTAGTTATCTGTACAAGGTTACATCTAGTTATATGTACAAGGTTGCATCTAGTTTCCTGGACAAGGTTACATCTAGTTACCTGGACAAGGTTACATCTAGTTACCTGGACAAGGTTACATCTAGTTACCTGGACAAGGTCACATCTAGTTATCTGTACAAGGTTACATCTAGTTACCTGTACAAGGTTACATCTAGTTACCTGCACGTCCATGTCCGCGGGTAAGTGTTTCCCCGGGACTACGGCGACGCCGGCCACGTTGCAGCAGCTGTCCAGGATGGTGTACACCCAGCGCTGGGCGCGCGACTTGCAGCATTCCGTGGGCTTCTCTCCTGACTCGTGGTGCTGGGAATAAAAAAAAATAACATAATTTATTTCAGGCATTATGAAAGCCATATATATACACAGTTATACGATATTAAGAGACACCGTCGAAATAGACGAGCAGCTTATATGCTGATTTGTCTATGTCACAGTGTTGGATGGTACAGTCATTATTTATATCTTGTCGTCTGAAGTTTATTTGTGCGTAACCAGTGGTCGAGTAGAGCTAGCTGTCACAAATTCTTCAGGTAGTCTGTTCCAATTCTGAACAACTCTGTTGGAAAAGGAAATGATGTGCAGAGAGAGTGTTCGTATTCGCCCTGTGGTTATTTTGAGATTGTGAAAACTTAATCGAGATTCAATCAGTATAAAATGAATATAAGTAGATTAATAAACTTGTCACCTTGCAGCCGATCCCCGGCGTGTATTTGAAGGCGTCCTTCCTGAGCGCGGCGAGGGCCAGCGACTCGCGCGGCAGGCCCTCGTTGCTGTGCCGCTTCAGCGAGTTCATCATGTAGAAGAACAGTATGTCCAGCTTGTACACGCGGAACACTGACTCATCTACTTGTTACCTTGCAGCCGATGCCGGGCGTGTACTTGAAGGCGTCCTTCCTGAGCGCGGCGAGGGCCAGCGACTCGCGCGGCAGGCCCTCGTTGCTGTGCCGCTTCAGCGAGTTCATCATGTAGAAGAACAGTATGTCCAGCTTGTACACGCGGAACACTGACTCATCTACTTGTTACCTTGCAGCCGATGCCGGGCGTGTACTTGAAGGCGTCCTTCCTGAGCGCGGCGAGGGCCAGCGACTCGCGCGGCAGGCCCTCGTTGCTGTGCCGCTTCAGCGAGTTCATCATGTAGAAGAACAGTATGTCCAGCTTGTACACGCGGAACACTGACTCATCTACTTGTTACCTTGCAGCCGATGCCGGGCGTGTACTTGAAGGCGTCCTTCCTGAGCGCGGCGAGGGCCAGCGACTCGCGCGGCAGGCCCTCGTTGCTGTGCCGCTTCAGCGAGTTCATCATGTAGAAGAACAGTATGTCCAGCTTGTACACGCGGAACACTGACTCATCTACTTGTTACCTTGCAGCCGATGCCGGGCGTGTACTTGAAGGCGTCCTTCCTGAGCGCGGCGAGGGCCAGCGACTCGCGCGGCAGGCCCTCGTTGCTGTGCCGCTTCAGCGAGTTCATCATGTAGAAGAACAGTATGTCCAGCTTGTACACGCGGAACACTGACTCATCTACTTGTTACCTTGCAGCCGATGCCGGGCGTGTACTTGAAGGCGTCCTTCCTGAGCGCGGCGAGGGCCAGCGACTCGCGCGGCAGGCCCTCGTTGCTGTGCCGCTTCAGCGAGTTCATCATGTAGAAGAACAGTATGTCCAGCTTGTACACGCGGAACACTGACTCATCTACTTGTTACCTTGCAGCCGATGCCGGGCGTGTACTTGAAGGCGTCCTTCCTGAGCGCGGCGAGGGCCAGCGACTCGCGCGGCAGGCCCTCGTTGCTGTGCCGCTTCAGCGAGTTCATCATGTAGAAGAACAGTATGTCCAGCTTGTACACGCGGAACACTGACTCATCTACTTGTTACCTTGCAGCCGATGCCGGGCGTGTACTTGAAGGCGTCCTTCCTGAGCGCGGCGAGGGCCAGCGACTCGCGCGGCAGGCCCTCGTTGCTGTGCCGCTTCAGCGAGTTCATCATGTAGAAGAACAGTATGTCCAGCTTGTACACGCGGAACACTGAGTCATCTACTTGTTACCTTGCAGCCGATGCCGGGCGTGTACTTGAAGGCGTCCTTCCTGAGCGCGGCGAGGGCCAGCGACTCGCGCGGCAGGCCCTCGTTGCTGTGCCGCTTCAGCGAGTTCATCATGTAGAAGAACAGTATGTCCAGCTTGTACACGCGGAACACAGACTCATCTACTTGTTACCTTGCAGCCGATGCCGGGCGTGTACTTGAAGGCGTCCTTCCTGAGCGCGGCGAGGGCCAGCGACTCGCGCGGCAGGCCCTCGTTGCTGTGCCGCTTCAGCGAGTTCATCATGTAGAAGAACAGTATGTCCAGCTTGTACACGCGGAACACTGACTCATCTACTTGTTACCTTGCAGCCGATGCCGGGCGTGTACTTGAAGGCGTCCTTCCTGAGCGCGGCGAGGGCCAGCGACTCGCGCGGCAGGCCCTCGTTGCTGTGCCGCTTCAGCGAGTTCATCATGTAGAAGAACAGTATGTCCAGCTTGTACACGCGGAACACTGACTCATCTACTTGTTACCTTGCAGCCGATGCCGGGCGTGTACTTGAAGGCGTCCTTCCTGAGCGCGGCGAGGGCCAGCGACTCGCGCGGCAGGCCCTCGTTGCTGTGCCGCTTCAGCGAGTTCATCATGTAGAAGAACAGTATGTCCAGCTTGTACACGCGGAACACTGACTCATCTACTTGTTACCTTGCAGCCGATGCCGGGCGTGTACTTGAAGGCGTCCTTCCTGAGCGCGGCGAGGGCCAGCGACTCGCGCGGCAGGCCCTCGTTGCTGTGCCGCTTCAGCGAGTTCATCATGTAGAAGAACAGTATGTCCAGCTTGTACACGCGGAACACTGACTCATCTACTTGTTACCTTGCAGCCGATGCCGGGCGTGTACTTGAAGGCGTCCTTCCTGAGCGCGGCGAGGGCCAGCGACTCGCGCGGCAGGCCCTCGTTGCTGTGCCGCTTCAGCGAGTTCATCATGTAGAAGAACAGTATGTCCAGCTTGTACACGCGGAACACTGACTCATCTACTTGTTACCTTGCAGCCGATGCCGGGCGTGTACTTGAAGGCGTCCTTCCTGAGCGCGGCGAGGGCCAGCGACTCGCGCGGCAGGCCCTCGTTGCTGTGCCGCTTCAGCGAGTTCATCATGTAGAAGAACAGTATGTCCAGCTTGTACACGCGGAACACTGACTCATCTACTTGTTACCTTGCAGCCGATGCCGGGCGTGTACTTGAAGGCGTCCTTCCTGAGCGCGGCGAGGGCCAGCGACTCGCGCGGCAGGCCCTCGTTGCTGTGCCGCTTCAGCGAGTTCATCATGTAGAAGAACAGTATGTCCAGCTTGTACACGCGGAACACTGACTCATCTACTTGTTACCTTGCAGCCGATGCCGGGCGTGTACTTGAAGGCGTCCTTCCTGAGCGCGGCGAGGGCCAGCGACTCGCGCGGCAGGCCCTCGTTGCTGTGCCGCTTCAGCGAGTTCATCATGTAGAAGAACAGTATGTCCAGCTTGTACACGCGGAACACTGACTCATCTACTTGTTACCTTGCAGCCGATGCCGGGCGTGTACTTGAAGGCGTCCTTCCTGAGCGCGGCGAGGGCCAGCGACTCGCGCGGCAGGCCCTCGTTGCTGTGCCGCTTCAGCGAGTTCATCATGTAGAAGAACAGTATGTCCAGCTTGTACACGCGGAACACTGACTCATCTACTTGTTACCTTGCAGCCGATGCCGGGCGTGTACTTGAAGGCGTCCTTCCTGAGCGCGGCGAGGGCCAGCGACTCGCGCGGCAGGCCCTCGTTGCTGTGCCGCTTCAGCGAGTTCATCATGTAGAAGAACAGTATGTCCAGCTTGTACACGCGGAACACTGACTCATCTACTTGTTACCTTGCAGCCGATGCCGGGCGTGTACTTGAAGGCGTCCTTCCTGAGCGCGGCGAGGGCCAGCGACTCGCGCGGCAGGCCCTCGTTGCTGTGCCGCTTCAGCGAGTTCATCATGTAGAAGAACAGTATGTCCAGCTTGTACACGCGGAACACTGACTCATCTACTTGTTACCTTGCAGCCGATGCCGGGCGTGTACTTGAAGGCGTCCTTCCTGAGCGCGGCGAGGGCCAGCGACTCGCGCGGCAGGCCCTCGTTGCTGTGCCGCTTCAGCGAGTTCATCATGTAGAAGAACAGTATGTCCAGCTTGTACACGCGGAACACTGACTCATCCTCCACTGTACATACAAATCATCATCATCACTATTATTATTAAATATTATATTTATGATCCCACTATATTTGAAACTGAAACGGGTAACGTACCATTTTCCGATATTTCGACACTGCTGCAAGCGCCATGTTCACGGACAGACTCAAACATTTAAATCATGGTATGGTACCCGTTTCAGTTTCAAATATAGTTAAAAACCATGATAGTTTAAAAAGTTATGTTCCCACTGCTGGGACACCGTATATTGGGTTAGGTTAGCTCCTGACGAGAGAGATTAGGCCTTAATTCAACACCCTGGCCAAGTGCGGGTTGGATTGACACATGTCCTTAAAGCTTTTCAAAGTTCTCAGATCATGCTACTTTCCTCACGATGTGTGCCTTCACAAATATTTCAAAGCTGAAGAATTTGTTTGTTTGTAATCTTAGGAACCACTGGTCCGATTTGAAATATTACTTCAGTAAGAAAACGTAAACAAAGTTGTCGGTGGGTCGGCTAGTATATGTACATATTATATAGAATTATCACGAGGCTTGTGGGATATGTTTTTACACTTTGTACTTGAGGAATTTCTATTTTCTAAATAAATGCCATACTTACATGCCGCATGGCACAGCTGCCCAATGAAATTCGTAACTTGGTGTTCTTTTTCGGGTAAAGTGTAGAGAGGTGGAATTACCTATACAGAAAGTGGCATTGATTATTATTATTTTTAACCTTTAATATATTTTTCTTATATTTTAAGTGGACAAAGGTCTTGCAAGCACAGGAGGACAATCTTTTGTACGATCTGCAGATATTTGTTATGGTTGCTCCAGGTGTTATTTTTCTATGTATAAAATATAGAGTTATATCAGATATCTAGTACCTTCGAGCTAGATGTTGTGCTATTTGCATTGATTTATGCATTTGATCAATCGCACAACAACATATATCATATTGTACAATGTACATACCTCCGTTTTTGGATCACTCTCTTTCAAATAAGCTACTATAGTTGCCAACATCTGTAAATAGTTAGTTTTCGGAGCCTCAGAATCCGGATACTCCAATCCAAACTCCTCACAGCCCATCTTAACGCTGGAGGCATATCCAATTGGGATAGATGCTGAAAGATAAAACAAATATTTAATCATTTATAAAAAAAAAAAATTAATAATAATAATAATAATAATAAATAATAAATATTACTGGACAATTTTTACACAACGACCTCTAGCCCCGTGGTAAGCTCTAAGCTTGTGTTACGGGTGCTAGATTTCTGATAAACTTAATATAATATACATACATAGATAGATATTTTTTATTATACATACAATAACACCCAGACACCCGAAACAAATAGTTGTTCCGAGGCGGGAATCGAACCCGCAACCTCTTGCGTCGCAGGCGGACCTTCGCCCACAGCGCCACAGAGGTCGTCGGCTATTAATAATATTTTTATTTATTATTTACGTACAGAATATAACATAACAGTACAAATGCGCTATATCCATGACATACTATAAGTTTGTCCATGAATTTCGGCAAAGTGTGGTGGAATACATCTACTTCGTTCTCTGACAAAGAATTATAATTTTGCATGGGAACTTTCATTGTGAAATTCGGGAAGGAAAAGGGAGGGGGTGATTGATAGTTATGATGTGACGTTCATGTAGTTTGTAATTGTAACAAATAGTATAAACACTTACGAGGATTAATGAGCTTGTGCACATAATTCTTGATACCATTGCGGATATTGAACCGCACAATTGTCACCTCTCCAAAGACATAACATTCATTGCATTCACACAATGCGTTGACATCTATAACATAGATGTCTTCGTCCAGGATTTCTATAAATAAAATATATAAAAATTAGCGGCTTGTATCTTTCCCCAGATGTGGACAAAATGACCAAGGGATTTATAATCAGAAAACGAGACACCATATTGCATGCAGGGTCTTGTCCCTTGGATAGTCAAATAAATATTTATTATAAGTTAAGTCAATGTAAATGAAGCAAGAACCAAATTTCATCAAATTAGGATCCAAATGATCCGAATTTGATTAAGAGTTATCTTTCAGTATCATTATATTGAGCCTATAAACTCAATATCTCTGAAAACAAACTAAATTACTCCATGACCTATCCCTACAGATTTATTCTTAGTATAGATGGGTATGTAGATACGTAAAATATGTAGATATAAAAAACCCGCCTGGTAAGTAGTGGTTATACTGGTGCTGTTGTAGGCTTATTATCATTTGTTGTGATAACGCGTCACAAATAGTCACAATGAAACATTAAAACCACAAAGTCCCTTCCTGTCTAAAACAAAATTATTTTCCCACCATCTGATATATACAAAAGTTGTGGTTGATAATATTTATCAAATTGTCTGTTTAGTTGATTTCATAATTATCTGATTTACTACAAATTAAACTACTTTAAGTAGATGTAAGGGAATAATAATATAAGAATCATAAGTTCTGGTTTGTAGGCTATAATATGTAATATGGTGAAGTTTTATCAATTAAAATTTTCTTGATATTGTTCTAAAAAGTTGTAAAATATGAGATCTTACTTTTATTTATAGAACTTTGGCATACAAAGTTCTGAATATCTTTCAGTTCTTGATCTACAGCCTCTTTCGCTAGGCGTTCTTGTTCTTCCAACACTGAAAATGGTACTCCAAATGTGGTGAATTTCTGGGCTGGGATATTATGTTTTGCCTTTTCTTCTTTAGCTATATTTTCAAAATGAGCCCTTACTGAAGGTTTGCATTCCTGTAAAAGGTTACAATTGGCATAAATAACAAAGATTGTATTATTTATATTCGGGACAAATATTTGTATGATGTGAAAATATTTGTAACAAGTGTTACAAATTATTATATATTAATATTTGTAACAAGTGTTACAAATATTATGTATACCATAAATTATATATCTAAGTACATTATGTTAGATCTTATATATATAAGAAAGTCGTGTTAGTTACTCCACTTATAACTCGAGAACGGCTGAATCGACTTGGCTCAAAATTGGAAAAAACACAAACAGAAGGGTCTATGAATATTTTATGTTTTGTGAAATGTAAATGTTTGTGTATGCAAATAAATATCTAAATAAGGGTACATAGATACTTACTCTCCATGCAGGGTCGGCATCTTTCTGCACTTCTTGCAAGTTAGCATAGTTCCGACCTTTCTTTCGTTCCTCTTCTCGAAAATTGAGCATGAAATAAAAGTAGGCGTTTTTGGCCTGCTTTTTCGGCATTTTGGTGCGCTGAAATTAGGTACAAAGTAAAATTTTTGAGGACCTATCCGAGAAAAGTGCTGACAAAGAGAATATAATCACTCCGTTTAATTTTTGAGTGCTAAATGAATAAGTTTTTTTTAACAGGGGAATCACCGGGATAATTAATTACCTACCTTCCTTCAATGTTACACAGAGTAAAATCTAGGCTAGGTTTATTTATACAAACAAAAGTTTGCTGGAATTTGGATTAGTTTGGAATTGGATGGTTAGTTTTTTTTGTTTGGTTTGATTTTCCTACTTCTTCTTTAGCGTTCAGGTCACAGGTGCAGTGATTGCAATTACTGTCACTGTCACTCAATATACACAAGTAGTGCATAACTTATAATCAATCGTATCAAAAATCGATATATACATATAGATAGGTCATGTTTATGTAATCCATAATAAATTACGTTCATAGCTACGATAGAAATAATTTAAATTGAAAAAGAAAACGTCATAAAATTTTAGGACTCGATTTTAATTTTTCCAAACCTATCATAGTCACTGTCAAACATATTCTCTTTGGTCACTGTCTGACAGACGACAGTCAGTCAGCGACCGCGATCTGTCACTGTCACCTTGTTTCTCATAATTCTCATTCTCATCCACCCACCTCAGCTCAGTTGATAGAAAAATATCTGAATTTGCTAAGTGCTTAGCCTTACAGCTTTTGGCTTTGATTTCGTGTAATTTATTTTGTATAAAAAAATCAAGCCGTAGCTATTATAGGATCATTTTACATTTAACAGTGTTCAGCCTGATAAGTGAATGAATTATTGCCAAATATAAATGTTTTGTTTATCACAAGGATTACTTCACACCATATTCACACCTAACGAAGAGGTACGATCTATGTTAATATTACAACGGTAAATGCCCCCTTTACATATTAGCACTTGCGATAAATATTGTTTTCTAAAATTTAATTCTATTAAAGACATATTTTATGTGAAGCGGCGCGGTAATGTTAGACATAAGCGAAGTTGTAGTAAGGATCAACAAATAAGCAATATCCGCTCACCACTTGCTCGCGGTTTTTATTAGTTTCGGCTACTGAGATACTACGGTAGATATTGTACATTAAATAGGTGGTCTGGGTATTTTATAAATAAATAAAGAAAAAGTTGCACTGCAGAATTCTAAAATTATGCATAGGCATGTTTAAATATATTTTCTAAGTGCAATAAAATATATAACATTAAACAGACCTAATCTTTTTATATGATAAGCAGATATCATTTATGGAGGATATCATTCACCAGAAGGAGGAATATAGAATAGAATTGCTCTATCAAAGCTCAATATTGCTTTCTGTTTTCATTATAAACTAACCAAACCACCAACAGCTTTCCTTGCATATTTTACCTTATCTACATACATATTTTATATAAAATATATAGCCATAGCCTTTCTCAATAAATGTACTATCAAACACATAAATATTTTTTCCTGAGATTAGCATGTTCCAATTAACAAACAAACTCTGGAGCTTTATACTATATTCTTATTCCTAAAGTTCCATTATATGGGTTAGTATAGTTTAAATAATAAACTTTTTTGAGTTAATAACAATAACACCAACTCTGGTTCCCCAACTGTTTCAAAGCTATGGGGCGGTTTAGATTGTAATTAATTGGAACCTCATTTCTTTGTCTAATATTGTTTTGTAATCTGATAGAATCACAATGTAGATTACATGGGTGTCCTATCAGATATAAAGGCCCTTAAAATAATCTGAATATAAAAGAAAAAATACTCAATAGACTATGTACTTTTATAATCAAAATTAATTAGTATGCGAAAGTCATCTTCATATTATTAACTGAAAACTGGCAATCGGTTTGTCCACAAGGTAGACTCTTATTTGTGACAGACATTGTGTAGGTAATAATTGCCTTATTACTTTTAACTATTCGTTAAAAATATTGCATATGTAGTTAGATAGTTTGGGGACTCCTTTTTCCGTAATTAGACTCAAATTTGGTCCTTTGTGCATGGTTATTGCATATGTATAGTTATGTAGATATTATTTACTTTATACAGAAATTCACAATGAAGAAAGTCAATGATGCATAGTGATGAGAAGAAGCTCCAGACTCTTCAATGGTCATCTGACGTTTTACGACTACTGCACAATGTACCTGGCGAAGTGGAAACGAGCCGCGGTCCTCCTGCTAATTGTGTGGATTGTTGTCACATATTTTGTTATATCACCCCTCAGGTAATTGTTTACTTTTACTAGATTATATCGCATTTTATGTTATTTTATTCCAATTTGCGATGAAAATTGATTGCGATTTGTGATGTCAAAAGAAGTGGTGAGTGAAGGGCGGTTATTTATTGTTGCTCAGCTACTTTATCACTATCTGTCCCCGTAACACACGCTTGTATCTATGGCACTGTGTGGCGAGATTGGGCATTGATTGAAAAAGAATTTAACTGTGTTAGTTGAAGATCAAGTTAATTTTCACTTTATAATCTCTGATTTCTTTTCTACTGAACCCACAATGAAGGAAACCAACATTATTTATGAGTGTCAAATGCTCTCGCGGAAAGAGATGTTATCCTTCGGAAAAATCCATTATTTAGGGGCAATACCGAGTGGTGATAAACTTGCTCGTATTATGATTGTCAAATACTCTAGTGGAAAGAGGTTTTATCCTTTGGAAAAATCCATTAAATTAGGGGCAATGCCGAGTGGTAACCTAGCTCGTATTATTGTGCTGCACTAGGTTGTACAGCATACTTTATAGATTGAGCACCCGTAACACAAGCTTAGAGCTTATCACGGGGCTAGATGTTACTGTGTGAATTATCCAACAATATATATTTATTTATTGTGAAACCCATCAGGTGTAGCGGCAGTTCTGACGAGTCATTAGACGTCCAGGATCAACTAAGGCGAGTCACATCTCAGCTCGAATCTCTTCGGCAGCAGCACAGCAATCTCATCTCACAGATTAAGAAATCTGATGGGTAAGCACCACGCACATTAATCTTGCTATTCAAATCGCGTATGCATTTTCTTGTTTTCTGTCGCTTCAAAAGCTCAATAAATTACTCCATATTCAAGACAAATTATTCTAGAACTTCGAGTTCTAGACTAGAAACTAGAATTAAATTCGGACGTTTCATTCAAAAGATATTGCGATATTTAAAATGGATTAGTGTTGTATAGTAGGCAAATTAGCGTTAGGCGGTCAAGAGGAGCGAGCCTCTGCAAGATACCACGCGAGTGGTCGACTCCTTACGGAAGGATTGTGAACTAAATTTTTTTTAATACTTCTTAGTCGATTTTTTATCAATTTTATATTAAATACCCTAGGCATCACGTTATAGTACATTTATAGACGCATTTATATACTATATATGCTTAGAAAACGTAAAAAAAATCGAGTGAAGCTGTCGGCGCCGGCGGGTCATCTAGTAATATAATAATCGTACGGCATCTAGAGGTTACAGTTTAAAATACCTCCTTTAAACCTTCAATCTAAGGACAATCATGCTATCACGCTATCTGTGATTGTTGTCAATTATGCGCCTGCAGCAGAACATCAAACGCTTTATGTAACATTTTTACTTTACCCTTGAACATGAGGAAACCCCCGACTAATATAGTTCTCGCCTCTGCCTCTACCGTTAATATTAAGGCCTTAATTTCTTACTTACTTAAAAGTATGTTGATATTTTAAAGGCGCTTCACTCATCTGTTATTGTTACATATTGGTTTACTTGATTTTTCTTTGAAACCACTTGATTTAACAAATTCGGCGTAATTACATTCTCTGAAAACCAATTGTTGTTTCAAACAAATAGTTGCCATAACCTAAGTTAATATTAAATGATTGTACTAACTAAAGTATACTAAATAAAGTATTTAGCCGGTTAACTATTTACTCCAGTTAAGAAACATACCTATATGCAATTTTTTCTAATTAAAAAAATGAATGAACAGAACATAGATTTTACTAGTCTACAGAATGCAAAGAATTCAGAATACTGGTATACCTACCACGTTGAAAACCAATGCAAATTTTATGTCACAAATGAAAGCCAGCATTCCGATTTTCAAATGAAACAAACACAGATGTATACAAACAATGTACCTATACCGTTATCTCGTAACGTATTGGTTTTCCTCGCTTCGTCGTACCAACCGAACCCAGACTGATTCCAATCGATAGTCGTAAAGTTGACGACACGTCATGTCTGTTAATAAATTATTGCAATACCTGGATGCTTTGAATTTGCTTACAGGAATTATCGGTCTTATATCCAATGCGAAATAAATCACGAAGACGAAATAGAATAGTAAAACACGGGTCCGTAATAAGCCGAGTATTATATGGTAGTTATCTAGTACCAGTAACACAAGCGTCGAGCTCACCACTGTTGCTGTGTGAAAGATTTAAAGATTTATGTCATTTATTTCCATAAAATCCTAAAGATCACTTGGACAAGTGAATTGTCTAGCATTGTAATAAGCTATGTGAATTATCCATGTACTAAATGAGTTTTATTTCCAGGTTCAGCAACCTAAAAGACATAGATGGATCATTATTCATAGACTCGGGCCAAGGCCCTTCTGAAGAATACGAGAACCTCAGAAGAAGAGTATACTCCAACACTAAAGAGTTGTGGTACTATGTAAACCATGAACTTAGCAAATTGGCAAAAGGAGGCATGAAGGATGCAGTACAACCAATTTTGGACCAAGTTGCTGATAGGAAAAGGTTGGTTTTGGCCTGCGCTATATATTTTATGAACGTATAAAGTTAATTGAGTGAAGTTATAGATGAATTAATAGCTGATTTTTGCGTATAAACCTTGCGCTTTAGGTCGCTTTAGGTATTGATGACCTCTGTTGCACTCGGGCGAAGATCTGACTATGCAGGAGGTTGGGGGTTCGATTCCCGCCTCAGGACAAGAACTTGTACGATGCAGATATTTTTTCCGGGTGTTTTTTGTCTGGGTGTTCTATATATATAATAAAAATCTATCTATGTATCTTCTATTAAGTACCGGTAACACAAGCTTTGGGTTTATCACGGGGCCTTGATTTCGCATTACGTGTTCTAAATTTCATAAACTTGTAGTAACAGCGCTCTTGAAGTTTGAGAGCCGATAAGGAAGGCAAACTATGAAGTGGCCACTCGCGAAAGTTATTATAGCGCAGAATAGCCAGTAAAATCGTGATAACGAAATAATGTCACTATATGTGCGTAAAACGATGATAAAATGTTATGGCATTTCTTAGTCATTTGAGGATAAGACAGTCTTATTGCTTTATCTAATTACAAGTCTAATCTAGTAGACTAAATTGCGAAAAGTTATTCTTTGAAGTAGTGAAACAGAACTATTTCTAATGCCTAGATTCTTTTATACACTAGAAGACGAGCAGCTGTGTCGATCTCCCGCCTGGAAAGTGACGCTTATACCAAATACCCCAATGGAAAGCCATTTCCATCATGCTATGAGCGATTCCATAAAGTATTATCGAAAAATAACAAAATTGTTTTTGCATATCATACAACAGATGTACATTTTCCCAAGTATCTAATATTACTGACATTATCGTCAAATCAGTAATTTTAGATTAATATCGAACTAAAGTTGTTGTAATCACAATAACAAATCTTAGCAACTGTTTTAATGATGCCTGATTGCAACATATTAGTATGTCATTCAAAGATACAATAGGATGTAAATCTATCAAATAATGGAATGTAAAAACAGCTGGGAATACAAGTAATGCCATTGTTTGAGCCTAGCATGAATGGCATCTAGATTGTCTAGATATTTTAGTTAAACACGAACATATCGAAAATATCGCCAAATGGCGATTAGACAATTTTATAACTTTGTTATTTTACACTTTTGAGACAGATAAATTGCGCAGGGTCCATCATAAAAAAAACTAGAATATAAATTTCATAAAAATATTCATATTTAGAATATTAATATACTTAAACCCGTATATTTTCCACACAGATCCCTTCTATCAGACCAGGAGAAACTTCCAGAACTCGACGGTTACAAAGACTGGCGACACATAGAGGCCGCTAACGTCAGCGACCTCATTCAAAGGAGGCTGCATGCTCTGCAGAACCCCAGCGACTGCAAGGAGGCCAGGAAACTCATCTGCAGCTTGAATAAGGTAACACAATAGAATCCCTTCTGTAGAACCATCTTCGGCCACATCGACACTTTCCATCAGGTGAGATTGTGGTCAAGCAAGGGTCTATCTTGTATAAAAAAAAACCAAGAGAAGCGTCAATATGGCAAATGCCCCGATCTGAACGCCATAAAAGAAGAAAAAACGTTACATAGAGACCGCTAACGCCAGCGATCTCGTTCAAAGTAGGCTGCATGCATAATACTTTTATTTAATACTAGCCGACCGCCAACAGCTTCGCTTGCTTTTTTTTCATAAAATATAGCCTATAACCCTCCTCGATAAATGGACTATCCAACACTGAAAGAATTTTTTAAATCAGACCAGAGGATCCTGAGATTAGCGCGTTCAAACAAACAAACAATCAAACTCTTCAGCTTTATAATTAGAATTAAAACTTATCAGACTACAGTTAGGTAATTTTTATCTCAATACTTTTAGCCGATAACCGTTTACCCTATATAATCGCTCACATTAATAATGTATGGAGTTTCCGTCTTTCAGCATTTTCTGTTTTCTGATGTGTAAAGTGGAATCGAGATTGATCGTCTTGTTAATTTTGATGATGATATTTTAGAAAAAATATTATAAACTATTATATGTCAGCCAGTAGTCTATCTAAGCTAGCGCCCTATTTTTAGTATTTGTTTTTTAGTTCACAGAAAAACCACTCGCCGCCCTATAATTAGACAAACAAACAAAATAAACTTCTGTCACGATCTGTTAACACGGTCAATGACCGCTGTTTCACAAGACGTGTTTAGATGACAAATCTTAATATATATCTAACACCATAATGTCCTTTCGTGATAAGAATAGACATTTCCATAAAAGTCAATTTTTTTGACTCGATTTTGAATATTAAATAAATGAATTTTGCTGGATAATTCACACAGGGACATCTAGCCCCGTGATAAACTATAAGCTTGTGTTACGGGTGCTAGATTTCTGATATACTTAATATAATATACTAAAATTAAAATAAAACTGTAATTATCTGACTTCCGTTAAATAATGTAATATTTTCTAAACTTAAAGTAACTTTATCACTTTATAATTTACGCCCGTATTGATAAAAGGGGCAAAAGTCAAATTGTTACCAAGAAGCAATTGATGTTATAATTGTTGGATAAAGTCGAATTGCAAATATCATACCTGTTTCACCTTACCACCTCACCAATACCTTTTCGAAGGTCGTAGATTCATTGCGCACTTTATTGTAGATTTTTCTTATTCAAAATATGTGTTCACTTTGTATACACGTGCTATAACGGCAAAGGCAAACATCTTTAGGAAACCGAAACCGTTTGTTCTAAGAACAAGTCTGAAGGACCTGTGTCAATCAACAATCCGCACTTGGCCAGCGTGAATTAAGGCCTAATCTCTCTAGTCAAGATAGAAGCCCCTGTGTCCCAGCAGTGGGAACATTAAATAGGGGTGATGATAACGAAAGCAGGTTAAAGATTGCTTGAACTGTGTTTAATAGATATTACTTAATTGAGTGACAAACCTATTGTGAGAGTAAATAAATAACGATTTAATAAACGATGATGATGATTTCACCTTTACTACTGGATGTTTTTTTTACATGAACATATCATCATGTGTATTGTGTGTTAAACAATAAAGTATACGGTTGAGAGCGCAGTAACTAATGTAATGATGGTCATTATTTCAAATCATTATGTTCCATTATTAATGTTTTTGTTCCGATATGTTTTTATAGGAAATAGGTTTGACGGAAAGAGAGATTTTCCTTTGTTAAAACGAGGTTATGTTGAAATCGGTTATCGTGTAAGTTAAAAATAATTTAATATCCATTCATGTACACACCAAAGTACAAACTCAAGGACTAACATTACTAAAACTACAAAAATGAAAGTAAAATGAACCACACCACAAAAAAATAAACACACAATACACACTTAAAAATAAAACATATGGCCTTATCGCTGTGAGCGATTTCTTCCAGGCAACCGATGTCCATACATAGGTCAGTCCATACTGGACGGTTATAAATATATAGACAGTGGTATTAAATAATGGAATAATACAGGGTAAGGCGTCGTCCTAATTGGTAGCGATCGTACAATGGTGCGAGGCGTTTTTCATCGCACGATCAAAGTGGTTATGGTTATTTTATGTGCTCGCACGATTACTTGCGAGGTTCAATTAGGATAATAGAATATGTTTGTTTCAACTCGTCGCACGACGAGAACGCATCACACTATCGTACGATCGCTGCCAATTAGGACGACGCCTTACGCTGGTTTTCAGACTTAACCCTTTATTTATAGTATGCATCTTCAACCTTTTTGTGTCCAAGGGCCAAAAAATCAATTTTTCTTCGCCCGAAGGGCCGCAACCTGCTGCAGGTTGCGGCTCTTCGGGCCGCAACCCCTAGGGTAGATGGTAAAATTAAATAGAGACTCAAAGGACGCCGATTTAGATTAAATGTACCGACTGGATCTGCGAATAGATAAAAACGCTAATAGAGAAAACGCGAAAAAGGGAACTGTGATTAAGAAGCTATTACTGAAAATAAAATATTATAATTTGCTATGGGCTCCGAAGGCCGCAAGAAAAGACCCGGCGGGCCGCAGGTTGAAGACATGTGCTTTATAGTATAGGTAGATTATTCGGCAAGTGTTTTTATTGTTCCTTGTATATCCCAGGGGTGCGGTTTCGGGTGCCAGCTGCACCACATAGTGTACTGCCTGATCTTCGCGTACGCCACGGAGCGCACGCTGATCCTCAACTCTGGTGGCTGGCGCTACAACGCCAAGGGCTGGGACTACGTGTTCCATCCGCTCTCCGACACATGCACCACACATTACAACGACAAGGTGCACTCGTGGCCAGGTAAACATATCCTTAGGTGTTCTAGTTCTAGTTTTTAATTTTTAATTGCAATTTTCGGTATTTTATCCTTAGGCATTCAAGATTCTCAGTTAAATAAAGGCTATTAACAGGGTTTCTCTACGGGATTGTATCAGAAATGAAGAGATACTTAGTAGAACAAGATGCCCAGTTAAATAATGACTATTTTCGGGGTTTCACTACGGAATTGTATCAGAAATTAAAAGATACGTAAGTAAAACTAGGGTCAACGACATAACCTAGGATTTTGTCATTGAAGTGGCAATAGGCTGGTATCACGCCATATACCACGGAACACAAATGGTCACTGATGCTGAAAGATCTCGAATGGAGTTCAGCGATTGACAACCGCACCGTCATCAGATCATCATCAGATGACTTGAATAACTATTATACCATTAGTTATTCCTACTTGACAAACAGAAGTGTTCTTGTTTCAGTTATGTACGACGCAAAAGTGGTGTCTCTCCCCTTCATCGACTCGCTGACGTCGAAACCGAAATTCTTGCCGCAGGCAATTCCCAAGGACTTAGCGGAAAGGTAACCTCTAATTATCATTATTCGTTTGTTATACTCTATTACACAGATGAAAAATTGGCACTAAAGGTGAACCAGATGCTATCATAACAACGCCCCACTACTCTGAGTACTTGTCTCCCCAAAAAATCCAATACAATGTGTTGAAGGATTTGGTTTCACCATATTGGTATGGCAAAAATTACAAGATTACTATGTAACCTTACTCCTCGAGTGGGAGTCGAACCCACGCCACCCTCCACGCCCTGGTTGCGGTGACCACTACGCTATCGAGGAGTTGCGTAAGAGAATTTGCATTTTTGAATTTTGAATTTGAAACTCATAGTTGCACTCCCATACCATTTTCTAATTATTTAGTAAGAGATCCTGCAAACTTTTCAAATACTATCAAACAGTATTTGAAAAGTTTGCAGGACATGTGTCATTCACGTGGTGAATTAAGGCCTAATCTCTCTCGTCAAGAGATCAGTCCCCTGTGTCCCAGCATTAAGAACGTAAACAGTGGTGATGATGATGTTCTGTTTCCAGGATAATCCGTTTCAACGGCGACCCCCCCTCGTGGTGGATCGGGCAGATGGTGAAGTTCATCCTGCGGCCGCGCGGCGCCCTGCAGCGCGCCATCAACGACACCGTCGCCAAGATCAACTTCAAACATCCCATCGTCGGGTAAGTGTACACTATACATATAGAAAAGAAGTAGAGAAGAAGAAGAAAAGCAGTAGAGAAGCAGCAGAAAAGAAGTAGAAAAGAAGTTGAAAAGAAGTTGAAAAGAAATAGAAAAGAAGTTGAAAAGAAATAGAAAAGAAGTAGAAAAAAAATAGAAAAGAAGTAGAAAAAAAATAGAAAAGAAAATAAATTGAAAAGAAATATAAAATACTTTATTGCACACTTTGGAGTACAAAGGCCTTATCGCTTTGAGCGATTTCTTCCAGTGTCGAGTGTGTCAAGAACTAAAATGTCAGACCATTTAACGTTTGACGCATGTTCTCCACAATATAAAGAAAAAAAACAAAGATTTCAAACCTAACCTTTGTTCTCGAGTGGGAGTCGAACCCGCGTCTTCCAGTTTAGCCCTGTCTGTTCTGACCACTACGCTATCGAGGATTACGCTTTGAGCTGTAATTTATTCTATACCTGTTAATTCTAATAATTAGTAAGCTTAAAAAAATCAAAAAGTTAAATACAAAAATTATTTATTAATTCCAGAGTACACATACGTCGGACAGACAAAGTGGGGACAGAAGCGGCGTTCCACCATATTCATGAGTACATGACCCATGTTAAAGACTACTACGACCAACTAGAGCTCACACAGGCCGTGGACGTGCGGAGAGTCTACCTGGCCACGGATGATGCTAATGTACGATCACCTTATTTATTATAAAAAATAACAACAATATTTGTAAGTTAATACTCCATGTTACTGATGTCAATACAAAAAATAACGTGGTGCCTTTATGTTACTTATTAAAATGGCATAACAGTTATAACATTATTTTTAAAATGGCAGACTAAGTACGGGTTCCATGAAAAATTTGTTGAATCATTTAGCATTCACCATTACCAACTGAATGTAACATAATGTTACAATAATGTTTTCTTTATGTTTTCACTATCTTTTTTTAAACCCTCTTATACAAAGATATCTGTATTTAACGTATTAAAATTATAGTGTCAATAGCCTATATAGTAACAACGCCATATATTTTTCAGGTTTTGGAAGACGCCCGTTCAAAATACCCGACGTACACGTTCCTCGGCGACGCGTCCATCGCTAAGACCGCCGCCACGCACCGCCGCTACACGCCGCTGTCACTCACCGGCTTGTTGGTGGACGTGCACATGCTGGCCAGCAGCGACTACCTCGTCTGCACCTTCAGTAGTCAGGTACATTACAATAATGTAGCCTATATGTATATCAGAATAACACATGAGCTACTTCTTACCGCGGGAAATTTTATAACGCGGAAATGTTAATTGAAACACGGCATGGGCCGTTGAAAACTGTAGTTCATATGATTGACACATAGGCCTACTTCTTACCGCGGGAAAATCCGTTATAACTCCATTATAAAAGTTAATAAAAACGCTGTCAAAGCCGCGTATGGAAAGCTTAACTTAAAAAAGTCTCAACAGAAAACCACCGCTGGTTTTCAAAACCAGAGTAAGCTGAGTTGAGACCTTTTTGCTACCATACTATTATTATTATATTCATCTGTATTACTTACATTTTTAATATAAGTTATTTATAGTAATGTCTGTGAAATGTGCTTTATGGTAACAAATAAATGCATTTTGATTTGATTTTATTTGATTTTTTAGATAAATAAATATTCCTGTGTGAATTGTCCAGCAATATTTATTTATTTATAAATTGTTTCAGGTCGGCAGAGTGGCGTACGAGATAATGCAGACGAATCGTCTGGACGCGTCGAACAGTTTCTTCTCTCTGGACGACATCTACTACTTCGGCGGACAGATCGCGCACAACAGGGTCGCGGTGATGCCCAACGCTGGGACTAGCGATGTCATGTCTTTTGAAGTAAGTACATATTAACTAATTTTGTAAGAAATTAATATTATACTAGGTGAAAACCCGGCTTTGCTGGGGTGAAATTTGACGAAATTCTCTATAATCCGAGTTTTGCAACATATATCCATGTTGTCGACTCAAAATCAATATTTTTCTCAATCAATCTTGAACATAAATTGAGTGTCATTCTAAAATATACTTAGTAAATTCATTTTTGTTTACAGACGGGTGACCAAATTGGAATCGCCGGTAATCATTGGAATGGCTACGGCCGTGGTACAAATAAGAGAACCAATTTTGTAAGTTTATTTCTGATTATACCATATGTATTAAGTGAAGTGTAAGGTGAAAAAACGAGGGGGTTGTGTTATTCTTAGGCCGGCATCACACTGCAAATTATTTTATAAATTTATATTTGATTTGATAATGATGATATAAACTTTGATAAAATATTGGTTATATAATCCAAAATGTATTGTTTTTTTCTTTAATAAAAAAACTGGGGCTATCGATATCGCTGTGTGAATTGTCCAGCAATATTTATTAGTTTATATCATTATATCACATAATATTGGCAAGTCATACAATTACAATTAGGTCCATAAAGCTATTTGTTTATTTGTTTCAGAACGGTTTCATCCCGTGGTACAAAACGGCGGAGCACCTCGTCCTGTATCCGTTCCCGGAGTACAAGCAGGTGCCGCTCTACAGCGACGCGCGACACGACCACTTATAACTAGTTATAACTAGTTTGTACTCAAATAATTAGTCAACTACCCGCAACTTACTGAATCTCAACTGCTCTAACCATTCCGTTGTTCAGTATGTCTACCATGAGTTCTAGTCTACACTCGCTAGCGACTGGAGTTAAAAAATGTATGAAAATTTGAACAGCGCCTCTAGCGGATAATTGGGTATTAAGTCAAGTCCGTTAGACGTAGCGCTGTTTAGATATTAACGGTTCTAATACCGTAGTTCCCGCATTAACCGTAAGACTTGAAAGGTGGGGGCTCTACGTAACCGCTAGATTTAACTTTGACAACTCATGGTAAAGGTACTGACTAGCTGATGAAATTCCACTTTTAAAACTCACCATTCTAACTCTGACACTTATTTCGATCTATTGATAACTGAATGGGAAATCTGAACATACCTACTTTTATCATAAGGATCTTAAGTGAAAGTCATTGTTTAGTCTTTGTGCTCATTAATTATGTATGAGGTAGCGTATAACAATAACATAACCATAGTGCAATGAAAAAGTGTGATGTAATATTAAAAAGTTAGTGAATACTTTTTGTTAAAATATCTCGAATGAATTTCCACGTCTCTTATGGTTTTGATCTGTGTAAAATTTCATTATTTTTGAATTAGTTTATTGTATGTTATCTATTTTATTGTTCAGGTATTTTGTTAACCTGGTATTTGGATTTTATTGAATTTTTATTTTTACGCTTTTTTGGGTACTATAATATATTGCTTGACAAGTCACACAGCAACATCTAGACAATACAATTATTTTCGACAATGCCTCGAATCCGCGAAAGACAACAATACTAACGTATAAAGAGGAAAATTGATTCTTTGCTAGCTAAATCTATTTTGGATAATTTAGCTAATTTGTATGAGAAACCTTTTTGGCCTCAAACTAAAAAATATAATTTTAGTTGATTTTTCTGTTCTTTGATAGTTAAAGAGTTATTATTTCACAACAAGAACATTATAACAAAATATATACTTACTTGAACTTAGATACAAATGAATTGGCTGTTTGAATGGACAGGTGATGCAATTTTTTAGTTGGAGATATGCTTTAATTTATAAGTGTTTGATTTATTATAATATTTTTCGGTTTTCTTATGTTATGATCTGATGGTTTTAGTTATAATTGTTTATTTGGAAATGCAATTCAAGATTAGCTCTAAGTTTATTATTTACTATACATAATCAGTTCGTATTTTGTCATTGTTATTTTGTGAAATATTATATAAGGAAAGATAGAAACATATTGTTTTTTTTTGTTGCTCAATGAATGGTTTTATCCTAATGTATTTATTACATTTCATGTATGAGTATGATAATTACTGCACAGTATATTTTAGTTAGATAACAAGGATAATTATGTTTTAAAATACATTGACAATTATACGTTATTTAATATTGGCAACAATTTAGGTATGTAAATAGTTTAATGAATTTTTTTTGAGTAGGTACTATACTAAACTTAAAACATTTTACACATTTACACATAATATTTAAAGGCCTATAATAGAAATTGAGTTATCAATCATATAATCAAGAACCACAGAAAGTCTAACATAACTAACGTAGTTTTTAGGACTTTACCTCCCGTGCTAGTAAGAAACTGTTATAGCAAGGTAATGCCCCCCAAACCACGCAGACATCTAAGATATCATTATATGTAATATATCACCTATTTTTTATGATGACATTCCAGAATGTAATTATTATAGCTTCTGTGTAATATATAATATACATAATGTGACACATTGCCGTAAAGGGGCGTCTAAACGGGCCAATGGGCTAAAGCCACAAATTGTCGTAAAATATAGCCCGTTTAGACGCCCCATAAAGTATAAACGCCTGAATGTTTACATAAATGTACCTATCGTTGTGTTCCATTCTAAATTGTGAATCATTAACCCAATTAAGCATACAAGTCAAATGTATAAATGCATTTATTAAAGCCTAGTGAAATCGTAACGTGTATTTTTGTAGTCTTATGAATTTTAATACGATATTTTGTGTACTTTGTAACTGTTTTAAAAAGTCTTGGAGATATTTTGTGTCGAAATATATGTTTCTTAGCAACCATAGAGGATTTAAACTAATATATACCACGGTCGGAAATTTATCTTGGTTTTCTTTCGGTACAAGATATTCGACACAACAAGATATAATTGACAAATCTGACATTTTTAAAATTATTTTAATGTAGTGTCTGTCGGTCATTTTAACATTATTTATAAGCTTCTGATGGTGATCTAATATGGACCTAAATTGTGTATATAGCTTTAAATTAAAGTGTATATAGAAGAGTTAAAATTATAATAAAATGTAATGTGATTGAGGAGGATTTAGTTTTCTATTTTTGTCCATTTAGAATAAGGCGTTTAGATTTATAACCAATTTTTTGTATCTAGTTCCATGTCTAGAATTTTAGATAATGCTAATAGAGTTTTTATAATTGAAATTGGATATTAGCAGCTAAATATTCAATCTTAATTATAAAAACTCTAGATAATAACTAAGCATTAGATACGTGAAAGCTAAGCCCACAGGTAACAAGACTTAACTGGATTTTTTATATAGTTCAACATGTGAAGTTTATTCTATGAGTAGAATCCGCTGCACCAAGACCGGGACAAACCCGCTAACTTCCTAGCCTCGTAAAAAGCGATTGCGGAGAAAGTCTCATTTCCAGTCGTTTCAAGTTCAATAACACGTAACAGTACGTTCCGAGACGCGGCCGAGACTGCTCATCTTCCCGGGAACATTATACATTTCTCCGGGACTTTCCCAATCGCTATTTCCCGGGAATTAGTTCTCTATCCCGGTATTAGTCGATAAATGTTTGTGCATGGTTATATAGTTTGTGTGGTGTGACAGGATGAAGTCTGTCGTTGTTTTTGTTTTGTTGTGTGTGTTGCCGATTGTACTCCCGGTTAAGTATTTGCCGAAATGGAAGAAACAGGTACGTTTTGTTTTTGTTCTAATCAACTTATAAAGTTATGCATTTATATAAATATTTATTTAAGCTTGAAATATTCTTCAATAAACATTTAATAATAGGTATCTTTATCTTATGTTAGGTATCTATATGCATGTTGCCATTTCACGAGAAAACTAACGAACGGATTTTAATGAAACTTTACAATAGTTATAGCTCTAATCAGAATAACACAGGCTACTTTTTACCGTAGGAAAATTCATGAGGACGCGGAAATAATCACGTGTGGACAACTTTACAGTTTCATATTTTATTATAATGGCAGTTTTATTATTATATACTTTTGAGTTGGTTAGGGTGACAGAACCTAGGTACATATCACTTGTGTAAGTAACATTAATTCGTACAACCTACTGGATTATTTCTCGTCTTGCCAAACGTCTAATCCAAATCACTAGGTAGTTAAAATTTAGAACTGTTACCCAATAAGTCCGCACGCCATTCCTAGACAGCATCTACATGATTTATGGACATACCATCGCCTTCCTGTCTCCTATTGGCCAAGCCTACGAATGCACTGGATGTCGGTAAAACCAACAAAATGTGCAATTTATTAGGCATTTTAAATGATGCGTGTATGTTTTCACGCGGCCTGCTTTCTCATGCTTTCTCGTTTATTAGAAAGTCACTGACTCACGGATCGACGTCGTTTATCCTTAAGGTTTATTAGAGAAACCTGTCCTTTTTATACGGATTTACGATGTTGCACGGCTGCATTGATTTCTCGATTTGACAGCTGATGTTTGATGCATTATTCAGAGTTTTTAACCGACTTCAAAAAAAGAGTAGGTTCTCAATTTGTCGGCATCCTTTTTGTTTGTTAATAATTTATTGGCGAGAAGTAGAGTATTTATTTTATTCAACACCAAGAATATAAACAGAAAATGTATGGTTAAACATTAAAGTAACATGGGAATCCATGGGCGGCCTTGGTGACAGCGATCTCTGTCAGGCAACCTTTGGATGGACACAGATCATGATCACAAAAAAGATGTTTAGAAAATAACTCATTATGTTATTTTGAAGACGAGTTGCAGGCGATGGTCTTCCTGCGATGAACCCGCAACCGTTTGCGGAACTTCGCCCGCTGCGCCACAGAGGTCGTTAAATAATGTACCTACTTACTCCGGAAAACGCTGGGTCATTCTGTTTTCGCTTTCTATGATATCGAACCAAGTTATGGTCCGAACAATAGACAACAACAAGTCTATGTAACAATCGAAAGTATGATAGGTACCCATTTATGGGACAGACATTATTTCGTTCATTAGTTCTCAAGCATTTAGGAGCTAAGTTTTTTTATGGATATGAAAAAAAAACACATAAGTAAATATTTATTTGCATGAAACATAGGTTACATTAATGATCTTATAAAATACTTTTGCACAGCCATGTCGCGCCCAGGTGGGCATACAAATATAATGTTTTTTCTCTAATCATAAAGCTTAATCTAATCCATACCATTTGTAATCACAACCTTAGTGAACCATTACCTATACACAAGACAGCTTTTGACGACGATATGGATTAGTATGGATGGATTAGTGTGGAAGTATGGACTAGTAGATATAGATTCTCGTAGTATGGAAGTAAGGATATATTATTATTTATATTATTATTATCCGCAGGCATGTTCACCAGCAGAGAGATCTGAGGATAGCCACTACGTGTGCACCGACAAGGGCGAGCCGAAGTGCCTGAAGGGATGGCAGGGAGACCTCTGCGATGTGCCCATCTGCAAGAAAGGCTGCGACCCTTTACAAGGTAAGCTCTCACCACACACGTCTCCCCAATAGAGCCCATATAGGTCTATTAGGCTAAGTAGGTACCTATTAGGTCAAATACAAACATTTTTAGTATCATAAAAGAGTTTTACAAACTAATTATACATTATAATCTCACTGCACCTCGGTGGCTTGTCTCTGGATTTACAGAAATATACAGAAATACAGATTCATTTAAAACTCTATAGATTACATGTCATTGGGTCCCTATACAAAATATAGTAAGAGTATACATTTTTAATCTTAATAATTTAAATTACATTTATAATATACGAGTATTTTTGGTATCCAACGTTTGAAATTTTTTCTTTCGGTAAAACTTGGTTGGACAAATAATTCATAGGTACCTATAGGTAGGTACTTAATTATTTTAGTATAAAGTACGAGTATAAGAGATTAAGTAATTAACTATTATACGCTCTATCTTATTAATCATATAATTTAATAGGCATTTCTTGATTTATAATCTTGCCATAACCGTTTTGTAAACTGTGTACTAATAAATTAATTAATTACTCTAGTCTTTGACTCCTTAATTACTCTAGTTTATGGTTCACGCCATACAAGTAACCGATTCATATGAAAAATATCTTATTAATTGAGATCATTAACGGCACGAGAGCGACCAGATTAAGAAATAAATTAGTGCTAAAAAATAAATGCTGTCTGTAACGGGACTTGTTTTTCAATTAGCTTAATTAGCAATCGTAGCCCTAACACGACATTATACTCGTAGAAATAGCTATAGCATTATATCTAATCCTCAAAAAAGGGGAAGGTTCTAAATTTGTCGGAATCTTTTTATTTTTGTTTTTATGTATGTTCACCGATTACTGAGAGACGCCTGGATCGATTAGACTATGTTTACATCAAACTATACATGGCATACTGTCAGGTGAAGAAGACTTCACCTGACAGTAGGAGCTGAGGAGCTTTCTATGAAACTTTCTTCGAGTCTTTGAGTAAACAATTCTATTGTTTGTCTAACCTAGAGGTTTAATTTCTCTACAGTGTGATAATGACTCTTATTTTATGACTACTACGAGCTAAGATAGTACCTATTATATATGTATATATAAGAAAGTATTACTTTGTAAAAGTGCTAATGTTAGGTCATTCTTAATATTTAGGGCGCTGGGGAATTGATGACTCTACTCAATAATTCGTGATTAAAATCAACCTTACAATCCCCAAATAAAGTAGTATAATTTTATGTTTAAGTTACAACAAATGAAAGAGCAAAATTTTAACACAAGTAATTATATTAACTTAAAAAAAGATTTCGGCCCCTTAAGATACTTGTAAAAAAATCCGGTAATAAAATAAACTTTTTGTATTTTTGTATTCGTATATCAAGTTTAACCCTTAACCGTTGTTGCAGGCTACTGCAAGCGTCCCGGCGAGTGCCGCTGCAAGCTGGGCTTCTACGGAGACAAGTGCAACAAATGCATCGCCATGCCGGGCTGCCTGCACGGTTACTGCAACGTGTCCTTCGAGTGCATCTGCAAGGAAGGCTGGGACGGCATCTTCTGCTCTGAACGTACGAATGTCAACTCATTATTATATTCATATGTATAAAAGGTTAACATAGAGTCCAATAGTTACTTCAAAAAGTTCCCAGTGTTATTAATAACACTGATAACTTTTTTGAGTAAAAAATGTGACAATGTGTAAAAAAAAATTGTGATTACAAGTCTCACACTTAAGTTTTCTAAAAATTCGATCTCTTACGTAACTCCTCGATAGCGAAGTGGTTAGCGCAACCAGGGCTAATATAAGTGACGTGCGTTCGACTCCCTCTCGAGAAGTTAGTTACGTTGTGATTTTGTAATTTTTCCTATACCATTTTCTAATTTAGGTATAATAATATACATTTTAGCAACATGTCGGTCCGACTGCCACTCCACACGGGGCTACTGCGAGCAGCCGGGCGAGTGCCGCTGTCGCTTCGGCTGGACCGGGCCGACCTGCCGCGACTGCCAGGCGCTGCCGGGCTGCCAGCACGGCTACTGCGACAAGCCGCTCGAGTGCAAGTGCGTGAAGGGCTACACCGGCCTGCTGTGTCAGACGCGTGAGTACCTATCACTGTCTCTAGAGAGAGTGCCGACACCGGGCGACACATTCAGATATTAAACATAGATTTAATTTGGATAGATCCATATAGACTTAGAGGTTCATGTTGGTATCCTAAGACTGTATGTTATAAGTCATCATTACAACTTTTACAGCTCCTAGTATCCTTCTTGTATACATTGAGTAATTTTTTATCCATAGTTTCAGAAAACCCAGTCAAATTAACAGTAAATGGACATGTAAAGATCAACATAGATGCCAATAGTTACTCAAAAAGTTATCTGTGTTATTAATATCTCTGTAACGTTCGATGTATTGCCTTCAGCCGTGTGCGCCGCCGGTTGCCACAGCGAGCGTGGTTACTGCCGGCGGCCGGGCGAGTGTCGCTGTAAGACTGGCTGGACCGGCGCCGACTGCACCACCTGCCACCCCTACCCCGGCTGTGTGCACGGCTCCTGCGCCCGCCCCTGGGAGTGCAACTGCGATAAGGGCTGGGGAGGCATGCTCTGTGACCAGGGTAGATAAACGTTTATTTTTCAAGAACAGGATAAGCATTATAAGATCAACATACATGTATTTATGCAATAAAGATAAGTACTTACTTTTACTTTACTTGACTGTCTTTACGTCTTGGGTACTAGAGTACCCACGGACAGTCAAGTCAAGTCCTAGAGCTGGCATTATGTTATTTAGCAATTATTTAGCAATTTCACAGTGGTTTCTTTTTTACTAATCAGTCTAGAATATATATTCTGTATACAGTAAGAATGTCTTTAGGAATCCGTATCTATTAGTCGATATCATTCTTTGTAACTGTAAATTACAAAATGAAGTTATATCTTAGTAGAATGTCAGTAATTGGGTGCCTTTCAAATAGTTTTTCTTAGCAACTAAGCATCTGTCTCGGATTACATAGTTACGGTTTCATAGATAAACATCATAGATGAGGTAGATACTATTCAGTACCTACTAAAATCATTCATCAATCAGTGAATCATTTATTAAAAACAAAAAGAATAGCAAAAAAGAAAATAACATGACGATCAGCATGAATGTCTGACGTTTCTGTGTAATCAAGTGAAACCGTTTCATCAGGAGTAAAGTAGGAGCCTCCCGTATAAATCACACGCTGCATGATTAATATAACATATTAATTAAATAATAATTAATATATCACATTTATTTAAAACACTAACTGACATAGATACCGGATGTATATTCATTTTATTTTAAAATAATCTTGTTTGATTATTACCCTTATTACCTAAATGATAACACATGGCGTATATTATCAGTGAAAATTTAAATTCAGTTCATGATGATAGATACTTACTATACTACTAGGTACTTACTATTATTATTATGATATTTTGCAAAATAATTTTCAATGATTCGTTACTAATAAAGCAATTTTTTTTTCAGAATTAAACTTCTGCGAGAAAAACCCGGACACATGCAAAAACAACGGAAGATGTCAATCCTTAGAAGCCGACGACGGTCACTTCCGTTGCGACTGTCCTTCCGGTGTTTCCGGCAAGAACTGCGAAATCCTACCAGAAACTACCACTGCGCTAGCTAACATCACTAGCACAGAAACTACCATTTCTACCACTGAGATTACAGTTACGTCAGAAGGGGTCGATACAGCAGAAGTTGATAAAACTACGGAAAAAATTAAAGAAACTATTGATAAGGATAATGAAGTTAATGTGAAAGAAAAGGAAGTCAATATGACATCTGTTTCCAAAAGTAAGCGTATTGGCAGTTCTCCTGTGAGGTCTAAAACTAAACAGTTTACTCTGTCTGTTTATTTGGATAGACATTAGGATATGGAATACTAAAGATTAACTTCATTCAAACTTAGAAATAATTTTTGTTACATCCCAAAGTAGTTTTACGCTTAGTTAATCTTTAGTGTCTTAAATTTTAAACAGAAATCTAGATGGAAGAATAAAAATCCCAAAAACTAATTTTGGCAAAAATTATATAAGTAAGTATTAAATATGTGAGGTTTCTGCCTATATCTCACCAGCTACTACATTATATAACTGAAAGTATAAAAAACTTTGACTGACTAATGCATAAATTTGTAAGTTGATTATTTGTTAGTGAGTAATGTGTGATGAACTAATGAGATTGTTAATTATTGTGTATTTGTGGATATCATGGTGTATTGTTGTATTAAGTGTTCATAATTAAATAAAAAAATATTTTGGTTTTATTGTTTTAGTTTTCCATCACATCCTTTAACTTACGGACTTTTATTTTTGTCCCAAGGCGGGAATCGAACCCGCAACCTCATAATGCGTACCTTCGCCCACTGCGCCACAGTGGTCGTCAAAGATCTATAATTCATTAACTCAATTAGAACCTCCGTTATAGCCAAACTAGATCTAGGATTCTAGATCCATGCTAAAAAGCTCCACAGGATGCAAACTCATGTTACATTCATCAAAATGCTAATTACAGATTCATAGTGAAGAAATATCCAGTATTTTAATCAGGCTCAAATCACCCGTTTAAGATACCAAAACTAAGGCGTGACATTTTGCCATGTAAATACTAACTGGTCTTATTTACTTAATTTTCTATGTACCTACCCATATGGAATGTGATAAATCTTGACATATAGTGTCTTGATTTCTATTTATGGGAAGTGCTCGGAACACCTTAAATTAATTAAAGTATGGGGCTATATAATTATTACATTAACTGCTAAAACCGAATGAGCTAATAGATATTATTGGAATAATCGGGAAATCCGCGAACTTTTTACTTTGAATTTGGTCAACAGTTTTGTCCCAGAACGTGGGACATCAGTACCAACACTGCAAGGACACAGATCACGATCGGCAGCGGTTGTGATCAACGCAACATCTTCCCAAAGCATCATCTAGGCCCGTGGTAAGCTTGAAACTAGTGTTACTGTGTTAAGCTCAGTACTCACATACGGTATTACTCGACTTTGAGTAAAACTATCGAGTAATACCGTATGTGAGTACTGAGCTTTAGATTTCTGATAGACTTAATCTACATATATATTTATATAAAAATCAATGCCACGTTTCGTTTTAGTTTCATAAACCAAGAACGATGGGCCGTTTTAGTGCTTTTGGTTTTAAAATACTCGTAGAACCCCCGTGAATGTTTAAAGGTGAGAAAACATGGGAATAAAACGAGCGAAGCCGCGGGTGGGTCAGCTAGTTGTATTTATTCTAAGTAATAAAACCGATTTTTATAAACCAAAACATTACAATTAAAATACAATCCATTAATTTAACCGGAAGATTTCGTTTCTGTGATCAGTAAAACTGAACCTATAATATTCAGAAGCCCTACCTATCATCTCAACATGAATCGTGTGTGTACCATAGGGGCAGCCGCTCTTGACCACACAAACGAAATGTCTATATAAGCACAGTTCCACTGAACCGATCACATATCGATCGGAGGTATCCCACACGGTAGATCGATTTATGGATTATTACAAAGTTTGTGATTTGTGATCTCAGAGTGAGCATGGCGGTTATCCCCGTTTTGATGGTAAGAAACGTTACATTTATGACAATAACTAGCTGCCTGCGGCTTCACCTGGGTTATAATATATTTTTCCGGAGTTGTTTGGTTTAGTTTTAGGGGACTTTTTCCACAATTAGACTCAAAGTTGGTCCTTTTTTGTGCGTATTAATATTAAATTTAGCTGAAACGAAAAGCTAGATAAAGCTTTATTTGACGTAATAAGAATACATCTTCCCTGTGAAACTCATTATATGGTTGACTAAAACTTAATGCGAAAAGCCTATAGATACATTATAATATTATGTAAACATGTAGTATTATTATTATGTAATAAGATTATTAGAGGTTTAGCTTAGTTAAATTTGAAAAGAGCCCGCAAACTCATAACATCATTTAAAATAGATTTTGTTTTCTCGAGCCCCCTGCGAGTTTATAATAAAATTTATTATACTGCTACTCGTATAATACATATTAAATTGGTGCAATTCCAGTTTTATTACGAGTACTATATATCTAGTTAGTTATTCATTAAAATAAAAACTTCTTGTTACGTTTGATTACAATTTCCATACTTCGGTAAACATTACGAGTTTTTAATAATAGATCGTTCAATTAATGAGCAAATTGCATAAGTCCACTTCCTACATTTTAAGTGATTTATTTTATATATAATTAGAAATGCTTGATTGCTATCGAACACTTTTAATAAGATCTACGGATCGATTGTATAATTTTACGGGAAAATCCATTATAACGCGGGCAAAGCAAATAATCTATACTTATACCTAATAAATCTGTAAGGGTCGGTCATGGAGTAATTTACCTAGTTTCTTTTCAGAGATATTGTGTTTATAGGCTCACTTTATGATATGTACTGAAATTAATTTGACGATTTTAAGTTTTTTTTCTTTATGTATGTTCCGCCATAACTCTTAAACCTATGATCCGAATTTGATGAAATTTGTTAGGTATAGGTACACATGATAAAGTCGTGGCTCCCATACAAACATAACTTAAAGCGGGCGGATTCGCGGGCACGGCTAGTTATATTAAAATACTAGTACAAAGATAGACAAAAAGGTATTAGCATTTAATTTTTGACGCAAAGGGGATTAGATTATTGAACAAAAAGTTCACTTTTCCCCGTTGACGGGGATTTTCAACGGGGATTAGTGGAATAAGCCACTTTTTACCACGTGAAAAGTAATTTCAAAGAAAATTAATTACAAAAGAGGTAAACCGCAACAAATCTAACTAAAAGTAAGTAAAGTTCTTACAAATCCAGAGAAGATATTTCGCATTTTTTTAATTCTCTTAAAACATAATCAAATGCAAGTCAATTAATCACTAGGTACCTAGTTCCTACCTAGCACCTATCAAGTTCTGTGAACTGACTCACCTTGCCCTAGTTAATAGTGCTGTCTCCGGCAAAATGGTGCACGTTTTCTGCAATTTCTAAGCTCACAAGTGTATTTTCAAGCTCAACACACTAGGTCACAGTTTATAATAGAATGCATTCTTATCTATTTGACATTTGCGTTAACCTAACGCTTATTAGTAAGGATTTATGAATATAGTTATCTATTATCATATCATTAATACTGAGTGGACAAACTGCAATATCTCTATATGCATATAAATAATAATTCTAGTTTTAAGGGTATAGGTCACGGCACCCCTCCTAAACGGCTGGGCATTCTTGTTTCATAAGGTATTTCTGGGTGGCTTAGATTCACAAATCTGGTATATGGCGCTGCAGGGGACAGCTATTAAAGTCTAAAAACCAACTTTACTCGCCTCTCTAACGTGATCTACGTTAGAAATGTTAATAATTGCAAACCTATTGCGAGTGACTCGCACTATACGTAAAACACCTAGTAAATATAAGCAGTAGGGTTAATACCGAGGTATTTGCTGAATCTCTAAAAGAAAGAAATTGTGTTTCTTCCAGGTGCTGCTTGCACTGAGCAGTCTTTCAACAGCAGGAGAAGTAGTTTCCAAGCAGAAAGTCTCCAAACTCCTTCTTGAGGGCGGCTTCAAGGGTAAAGTGTCAGAGAAAGCAGTGAAGAGAGATGTATCTCACTTAGGGATACCAGGAGGTGTCATTGGTTCTGGCATCGGTATTACTGGAGGGGGGATTGGATATGGGGGGTCTGGGATTGGAGGGCTAGGAATCGGAGACATTGGAGGCTCTGGACCAGCTTTAGCAGTTTCAGCAGCACCTTCTTATGCGGTATCACCTGCCCCGTCAATAGTATCATCAGCTCCCGTTATCTCTGCCCCTGTCGTGTCTAGCCCTGTCGCAGTCGCTCCTGTAGCGCTGCCCCCACCATCGGTCCAAACATCAGTCAACGTATCACCCAACCCAGTAATCTTGAGGCAAGAAATACCAAGATACATTACTCGCACTATAACACGAGACGTTCAAGTGCCAGTACAGGTTAACGTGCCCGTGCCAGTGGACCGGCAAGTGCCAGTACCGTATAGAGTCAACGTTCCCGTGCCAGTTGATAGGCCAGTCCCTTATCCTGTCGTCCAGAAAGTTCCAGTCGAGATAACGAAGCACGTGCCTGTGTATTATGAAAGGAAAGTGCCTTATCCTGTGAAGGTGTCTGTACCGGTGCCGTATCCAGTGACGGTGGAAAAGCATGTTCCAGTGGATCGGCCGGTTTATGTGGATAGACAGGTGTCTGTTCCGCATCCGGTTTACGTGGACAGGCAAGTCCAAGTGCCTGTTCCGGTGCATGTAGATCGGCCGGTGCCGGTGCCTCATCCGGTTGTAGTGCATCAGCCCGTACAACAGGTTGTGCAATCGTATGTGCAACCGGTGCAATCGCAAGTCGTGTCTTCATTGCCCAGTTATTCCTCGTATGGCGCCAGTGGCTACTCGTCGCTTGGTCTCTCTTCAGGACTATCGAGCGGGATCCCGATCTCTACTGGATATGGGGGTTATAACAATATTGGTTATCACTGATTGCTAATTCTTTGTCTTTCTGATAATAAAGTATTTGATGAAAATTTGTTTAATAATGTTGTTTATTATTTTTGATTATAATGGTCTCACTGTAGGGCTATGCTTCATCCACAATTAACGATAATGATACGAGGATTGGTCGTTGGTAAATTTAATTATTATAGGTAAAAAAAGTGAAAAGTAAATGACATTCATACATATTTATTGGTAATACAAAACATATTCCTCCATATTTTTATACGAACATCTTCATCAAAGTAATAAACCTATTTAACTATAACATATTTTTCCTTGTTTTTACGGTTCAAACGAAAGTGGGTGGACAGATGTAGATTCATCTTACAAGATTTTGTAAACAAATAATTCCTAATAAAAATGTTGGAATCTGTTGATAAATTAGAATTAAGGTCTTGATTCAACTTCAGAATTACCATAGGTGCGGTTGGTAAATCTATAAAAAAAGCGTCACTCGTCTTAAGGTATTGCTCTGCATTTTTGTTAGCAAGACTTGTCACTTTAAGGGCTTGAGTCACGCTTAAGGATTTAAGGCATTGGTAACCTGATTAAGTTGTTTACACCTACATAAAGCCATATACTTAAAAGAACCGGTGTTTGTATGCTGACATCCGATAAGTACCTAGTGTTATTTAATTATTTTTATTGAATTGGTTCAAGCAGACTTTGTGACTCATGAAGAAAGAAGTTTAATAGGCTTTACAAAATCAATCTACCGCTCTTGGTGAAGCGACTTGTTCCTTGTATACAAATTAAAATCCAATACTAAACTATAATAGTATTGGCGGAACTGATAAAGATCATTTACTTACTCACGCTATAAGCAAATAAATCTGTATTTACAGGCTTGGTTTAGTATATAATGCATTTCTTCCCCGGATTCATGAAGGAGCCGGGCTTGCATCTCCAGGCCTTCGCGAAAGCCTCCACATTCTGCAATGAACCAGTGACCCTGAACTGTTGCGGCGCGTGCTCGTCTTCCAGATCCGACTTCAGAGACTCCGAGGTGGAAACTCCGCACCATAGCTGAAATAATAAATAATTGAATAGTATACAATATTGCTGGACAATTCACGCAGCAACATCAAACCCCTATTATAATGATATACCGTACCATTTTGGCATGGTTTGTACTCGTTTGTTTATCAACGCTGTCTGTAAACTACGGTAAACCCTATGTCTAAATCTAATGTCTAAGTAAATAAATATTGTTGGAAAATTCAAACAAAACAGCAAACCTTATGTCTTCTAATCTAATGACTTTGGTAAATAAATATTGTTGGAAAATTCAATCAGCGTAGATATCCATGGTTAGCTCGAAAATTGTCTTTTAGATCCTTGACATCTGATTAAATATTACTTAATAGAATACATAAATATATAAATGCGACACCGACCCGAATACCAAGAACCTGCAGATCGTACAAACATTTGTCCCTGTGCGGGAAAATAACCTTTGCCCGCAAGCACCTTCGTCAACAAGATTAAGGGTGTTACGTATGATGAAGGTACTTACGTTTCCATAAGATAAGAAGAACATCTGCTCCGAGGTGAACCTCTCGAACCCTGGCAGCTTCTGTTCGGGCCCTGTCCTCCTTAGATGCGTCCTCAGGGCCGCCAGGGCTTCCCGCACGCCGCCGTTGTCTGCGATGTTCTCACCCAGGGTTTTCTTACCATCTACCTGAAAACAATAAATATTCATATTCACTCATTCATATTATTTTATAAAATCAAAAATTACGATATGTCAATATTACGAATATGAGAATTAATATGGGTTTAAATGAAGTTGTTGTTAGTACATTACACAGAACATGGGTGTTCTGGTTACCCACCATAAACCCGTCGTTTGAGGTCATTCACGGGAAAAGATGGATCTACTATCAGCATTTTTGATAGCAAGCATAATAATTGTTTGGTCTATACTTACATGTTGGTCGAGCTCTGGTAAATAGTAGTTTGAGTATTGGTCTACGAAGCACTTGGTTTTGTTATCGAAGGATTCTATCGTATCGTTGGTCCACCACGGGAGAGCGTTTCCGTTTTTATCAAAATAACGACCTGTAGAAGAAAATTAAGCTTTATAAATTGTTTAATATTTATTACACCATTATTCAAGTAAAGGTTATTGTGATAAAACGTACCAAAATTGTCAAATCCATGAGTGATTTCATGTCCAAGTACAGTACCCAAAGATCCATAGTCTAAAGAGCTGTAAATAAATACGTACCTATTATTATCTACATATGATACTAAATACAAACTATTTATCATGTATCAATTAAATTCTGCAATCAATATTTATTGCATACTAGTTATTTATAAAATATTTTATAGGTACTAAATCGTTTTAGACAAATATAGAAAATTATCAACCTTATCTTATTTATTAATGCTTATAATTTAAAACACAAACTTACTCAATTCCTAAGTCAAAGAAAGGATACTGAAGAACGACCAAAGGAACAGCTGAAATTAAATTAAAATTTAATGCATTATCGAATGAATTGTTGCTGTGTCAATTATTGTCCAGCAATATTTATTTATTAAATTCATCGCTCTTTGTTCTCGATTTAACTTACTTATAGTATTATGCTGGAACGTGTGATAAGCATTAACCTCAGTCGGTTCAGTGGCCCAAGTTACATCATGCACGCCATGAAACATATTAAAACTCTTTATAATCCAAGCTTGTATAATACTAATCAGATTATCCAAGTGCTTGTCAGGCTTTATCTCGATACCACTATAGTATTCATCTAGCTTCCCTTCTTCTAATAACCAATCTGGAAACCCGACAAGTGATTTCATTTGTATAATCTTTTGGTAAGTGGCAAGTTTTGTGTCGTCGTCCATCCATTTCGCTTGCCCAACTAAATGCGCTAAGGAGTTTTTCAATTCGTTCAGCATAATTTCAATCTATAAAAGAAAATAATAATTGTTACATAACGTAACCTTATCAATCTCTCCGAATATTGCAGTGAGGTTCTTTTACGTTGTGTCTAAAATAAGAAAATGTTAAAGTATTTTCGATTTAGTTACTTTAATTATTAAGGTTGGTCCCAAAAGGTAAAACCCCTATCGAAACAAATCCTAGCAAACTTATTATTCCTTTTTCATGTTCAGCGGCGACAAACTTAAAAAGTTTAAGTAAGTTTGTAAGTCCGATCGCTTTATTATTTTATGCAGAATTTTCAATTTTCTATATAAGTTTTCTTTAATAAGATAATACCTTATTAAAGAAAACTTATATAGAGTGTGATGACGGTGTTTTCTCCTGTAGATTATTTATAATTGTAGTATTTTTCAGGCTTACCTTAGGCTTAGTAACATTATAAAACCGTGGATCAGCTATCCCATAAGAGACAGCCATTCCTAACATATCGTTGACTGCATTTGCGCACTGCAGGCTTCTTGAGCCGGGGTAGTAGTAAGCACTCTCTTGTTGGTATGCCTTCTCAAACAGAGCCCGAAGCTCCGAAGTTGTGTGGATTGCCATCACTCCAACCACCTGTAATGTCAAAAATTTATGATTCAAAGCGAGCATTTTTATATTACCCTATATGATGATGAGTACCTTTGCCTAGGTCAGTCATGAGGAATGGACGGACGGTTGAGATTAAGATGACCTTTTGTTCTTATTATGCGGTATAATTTAAGCCTGTTTTTTGGGGTAAAAAGCTAGATAATGTTGAAAAATATTAGAGGTTTATAAACATAAACAAAATATAATGATACAGTCATAAAATCAGAAGTAGATAAAAGAACTGTACATTTTATACGTTCTCTACATTTTTGTTCTTAATTTTTAGTTTAAAGCTCAGTCCAAACAATCCTAGGTATCCCAAGAAACTATTTCATTGTCAGCTCACCTTAATCCAAATATAGAGTTCTATAAGAACAGGCGGAGTTTTCGCCATATACGCAGCGATCTGCGCTAAATACTTCAGATCAGGATCAGACACTAGAACCTTGTCGTTCTCAAAGTCTACGATGATGTCACTAACGTTGAAGATTCCTTCGAGGTATCGTTTCCAAAGGGGAGTTGCTGTGCCATTGTTATGTTCTACGTTGGCATCGGTAAAGTTCTGCAGTTCTTGCGCCGTGAATCGTGGTATGTCGTGGTAGTCATCGTCATCCGTGCTGTTGTCGTTTTCTAGCTGAAAAAATAAAGGTGCACTTTTTACTGCCTGTATGTATAATGAAACTAGAAAATTTAAGGCCTAATTATTAGTAAAAACAGGGAATATTATTAAAACTGGACTACCAATTAAAATTATCAATAAAATTACTATAAAACCTTATCGATTGAAACATGTAACAAAAACATTGTGTAAGTCATTATAGAAAAAGTAAGGTCACACACAACTGATTTTATCAAACCGGGCCATTATCATTACCGGCATTAGGGGAAATAATCCTATGCTTCGTGCATTTCCACGCAAACCTGTAATTTTCTAACGAATAGATAACACCAATGCATGTTGTCATAACTATCACACGATGCAATAAGAAATGAATTTGATTGCTATTAATCATACAATTATTTTACAATTCATGTACTGAAAAAGCTAAGAAGGAACTTGTAACTTTAAAAGTTATTTGCATTTGTATTTATTTATAAGAGATTTGAACAGAAGGTATTTTAGATAATATGGCGGCAAGTACTCAGTATAAACTTATGCTTACCGCGTAAATACTTTCTTTCATTAGCACATAAGCGTCTTTTGCTGTAATAATATTATCATCTAACTCAGCTTCAGTAAGTTTCATGTTTGCAATGTCAGCTGATTCACTAGCAAATATCTTCATGAGTTGTGCGTATAGAAAATTAAATTTATCGTCTTCTGAATCCTCGCCTTTATCTTCATTAGCATTGAAGTCCCCTGTCTTTATGTTACGTTTTCTTTTATGTCTGGGCCTATAACTATCATGACCGTGACCTTTTTGCTTATATTGTAGGCTGAAATAATAATTATAACGTAATTATATATGAAAAGTTATATACGTAAAAGGTTAATTATTAAGCTCTAGTTGTGAGGTAAAAATAATAAATTGAAGATATAAATGTCTGATAGGGCGCTAATTATAAAAAGAAATGAAATATCAAGCACACGTCGAATTGATAAATCATAAATAAGGAGAAGATAATTATAGAAAATATATAAAATAGCGTAAATGATAGTAATATAAAATAGAGAAAAAAGAAAGAAAAAATAGTGCACCTAACATCATCCAACCTTGGAAAAGGATTAGTTGTTTCTGGCGTGCCCATTGCAAGGATATAAGTGGAGGAGTTCTTAGGATCAGCGAACAGATCGAATCCAATGATGACATCCATGCCAATAAGGGTCTTGATCTTAATGACGGTTTCCAGCCAGTCAAACGTGTAGGTGGAATAGTCCAGCTCAGTCACGTTGATGAACGTGGGGATAGCAGGGAGTCCTAGCTTTGTGAGGATGCCGAAGATTGGCTGTAGTCCTTGTTTGTCTAAAGTTTCTGTGAAATATTTATGTCTTAATTAGGTACTTATATTACGATGTGGTGTTAAGTTTCGGAGAAAATTTATTTGGCTGGAGAATCTATGCTGAATTGGCAGGAAATTTTTCATGTATTTGGTTAGCGAATTGCACGGCAGTTTTACTTCTTATAATGATCAGATAGACCAGAACGGCAGAATCGGTAACAAAAAATTGGTAGAGACAACAGGCTACTTTTTCCTTTGGAAATAATATATCTTTCCGCCGAAAAATAATATCGCGGGCAAAGCCGTGGAGCGGAAGGCTAGTGTATAAATTCTATAATACATAAGACAGGCTACTTTTCCTGTGGAAATAATATATCTTTCCGCGGGAAAATAATTTTGCGGGCGAAGCGGTGGAAAGTGTATAAATTCTACCTGTGTCCATGCAAGCTGCATACATGTCCCTAGCGTTTTGCACCGCGCGCGGCTGGCCAGTGTTATTCTTGTTGAGGAAGTCCCGCACTAGCGCGTAAACTCTGACCTGCTTGGCGCGGAACCAGTCGAAGGAAGAGTACGCGTCGGGACGTGGGTGGTCTTCGGCCCAGTTTCCGCAGGTGTACTAAGGGAATAACAAAACATTAGGTAGGCCTACTGGAAAATCTATAGACTTCTACTTCATTTACTTAATTTTTATGTTAAATAGAAGAATTGTTATGTAAATATTTCATAAAATTCTATAGAACATTTCAACACTTGTCTTTATTGTGTGTGAAAAAACACGGGTTTTAATTTACCAGGAATAAGGTTACGCTACTTTCCAAGCAATTGCTAATTATAAGCCACTTTGTGTTTGAAGCACAGATCTTATTTGAATTAAACTCTGAGATAAAAATATGTACCTGATAGAAATCTTCGCAAGGGTCTGCAGTGAGGTCCATGGACAGCGCAAGGTTGGCCGCCGATCTCAAGCACTCTTTACTTTCGCAAATCCGTACCGGCTTATGGTGTTTTTGCAAAGCGTCTGCAAGAATAATACAATATAATCAATAATAATACAAAATACCCGAGAACAGCAGTGTTGGCTTAGTGGGAGCTCACTCGGCATTGTTTTCCGAAGGTCGTGGGTTCAAAATCCACAAAACACCACCCGATTTTTAATTTGAAAAATGTATGTGCGTTGTGCGCTTTAATAACACCATGCTGTAACAATGAAGGCAAACATTGTGAAGAAATCCCTGAAGATTTTGAAGGACATGATGATATTATATTTACAAACACGCACTTGGTCCCACAATAAAGGCCTAATCTCTCTAGTCAAGAAAGAAGTTCCTGTGACCCAGTAGTGGGATCGTAATAGGGATGCTTAAACCCCAGAACTAGAGCACTAAACTATATAGTTTAGAATACTAGCCATAAATACTACTTATTAAACTAAAGTACTTGTAGTACATATTGAGTACAACAATAAATAATTGTGCTTACTTTTAAATGTCAAATGTAATCTAATACTAGGAAAATGCGTATCGGAAATGTACAATGTTTCTCTTATTCCATTTAATTATGGCATGTGAATGTGACTGACGTAATATTTTATATACCGCTTGGATGTTTGTAGATATTATTGATGCTGATATTTGGTTATTATAATGTTTTATTTAAGATTAAATTATACTCACACAATATAGTCATAATGATGGCAAAAACTAATAGAAGTGATAGAAGGCATATTAAAACTATAACTGTAAGTTTCTCCTTATGTTTTCTTCTAAACCTGAAAAATAAATACAAGTTTTCATTTTATAACAACGGGAATTACTTTCATATTTACAAAGGAGTTATAACACTCTCGACGATTCGTAAATACGAGAGTAATTTCCGTTGTTATAAAATTAATAGTGTAACTCATGAAATTTTTTAAAGTGAAATAAATACAAGTAGTACCTATATTTTTGTAAATAAAACACTAAACTTGACAGTGGAAAATTGCGCTTTGTTAGCACCGAGTCCATTACAAAATCTAGAAGTTATTATTATTACCTTGACGTTCTCGATCCAACTGCTATTAAATAACCTGATTCCACCATATCATTTCCATTTTTCAGAGGCGGTGTCGCTGGTTTGGGACTTTCAGTACCTTAAAAAGTATAACGCTGTATTATAAAATGTTAGATATGATAAATAATAAATAAATGTTGCTGGACAATTCACACAGCAACATCTAGCCCCGTGGTTAGCTCCATGCTTGTGTTTGCGGTACTAGATTTCTGATATACTTAATTATAATATACATTCCTTCCTATAATACATTGTACTGTTTTATGATGCATTGTAACCAACTACTACTTGCATTTTTGCAACAGAATGGATCCTTTTAATTACATACTTGTGTCAAGTTGTGTCATTATCTTGTTTAGATCTTTTCAGTTATGTGTAAACCTATTACATAAGTAAACATCACAAATTCTTCATACCACTTAATTAAAAATATGTTTTTGAAGTAAAACCAGAGTTAATTGTCAAAAATCATGGGCGTGGGAAAACAAAAAACTACATGGAATTCTAATTTCGAACATAATGGAAATCGCTTAAATACCGAATTAACAACCAATTTAAATTGCCAAATAAATAACCAATTTAATTTTAACAATCTGATAAAATAATGTTCCAAACCATGACCTACCTTAGAGAATAAAGGATATTTGAGGACTTTAATGATCAGTATGAATAATTGCGTTTATTTAGTAGATTTCGACCAGCCTTATTTAAGTTTATTATGGGTGGGTTAAAGGTGTAGTTAACGTAAAAAAAACCCCAAGTGAAGCTGTCGGCGGGTCGGCTAGTAGTATATTTATTATTATTATATTAATTATTTCTAAGGGTTGGGGATGCACTTTTTAAGATGGTCATACAAAATGTAACTTTATCTACGATACGAAAAGATTTAAACATTACAGTAAAGAAAGACTTCAACCCTTCTAGTCTAGGTCATTTGCACTTAGCCTTGACCATAATAAATACCTTGTCTGGGTAAAATTTACGATTAAATCTTTAGGTATTAGCCCACGGTATGTTGGCATGGGTCTGTAACCTTGGATATAATGGTCTAAAGGCTTAGAATATCTGCTTTTGGTAAGCATAATACTTGCTGGAACTCTTTAAAATTGATTTTATTAAAGTATTATGATTACCGTCGCGAGCCGTGTTGGCTAGTGGGAGCACACTGGACTATAACTCCGAAGGTCGTGGGTTCAAATCCCGCAGCGCACCGCAGGATTTTTCTTCTTGAATAAATATGTGGGATTTGAAAACACGTGCTCTAACGGTGAAGGCAAACATCGTGAGGAAACCGGCATGTTCTGCAAACTTTAAAAAGTTTGAAGGATAGTGTCATTCACCAACCCGCACTTGGTATATAGACCCTTGTTTATCCACGTCTATGAAGTGTATTAAGATATCAGATATTTAGTACCTACTTACCTGAAACAGAAGCTTCCAGCTTCTTTCTAGCGTAAGTATAATTGATGCTGTGTCCAGCAATATTTATTAATGTACAATTTAGTCCAGCAATATTTAAATACAAGATTATATTCTAAGACTGAGTGAAAAAGATGATAGAACTTATGGTTGGCTATACTTATATTTTAGATATCTTCAGTAATACTTACGAGCAACAGTGGGACCCATCACATCCGCGCCATCTCCAGACCAAGCCCGCATTCTGGCAACTTAACCACTACTTAACTTTTAACTTAACCTTACTCTAAGCTCTTAACTAAAACTTAGTTTTACCAGTTCCACAGTCATATTCCACTATTTTTAATGTAATGTTACAGGAGATTCGGCTTTAGGTCCTAAAACTTTGGGTACAATTTGTAAAACCAAAGTTTTCCGCAAAGTTCGTTTGTCGTAATCATTTGAGTTGTACAGTAATGTGGTTCGTTTCACTGTGTTCTGGTGACTGAAAGCTGTTGTGACTTACAGTTTGTTTCAGCTTTTGTACTGTGACCATACTGACTATGTTATTTGCCGGACAAAGAAATAAATATTTAATGGGACCTAGATATCTGATTTATGTATTGGGACCTAGATGACTATTTGGGGTAGTCATTATTTGTAGATTATTTGAAAGACTTCATGCTATTCATGTCATAGTTATTAGTTTTGTATTAATGAGTACTTAGGGTGTGTAGGCGTCGGGGGGAAGGTACTACTTACTGAAAGGCTTTTTAGTTATTAAATATTTCAAATAAAAAGTTTATCATGTTTGTTCCTGCTTAGAAAAGTACCACTAATTATATTTCCCGGAGAACCCGAAGCTCTGTGTTACTGTGCCAACTAACTGCGATCTCCAACCCGCTTGGATAAAGTGATGATATAACAATTTCCTAGACTTTTATTGACACTTAATATGTTATGGTGTTGATAATACAAGTGAAGGAACCTTAGTCCATCTTAATCATTTTATCAATCAAGCAATATTGTTGCCACGGGTCTTCCTTTGTCCAACAGAAAAACATGTTGGCATATCAAACATTAATAATAGATTTAGTTTATCCGTACTTATATACTTTATGGTCACCCTAAACATAGGACAGAGGTGATGTGCCTTAACGCACGCGATGCTAGTGTTGTGCCTCGCTTTATCGATTTAACAGCGAATTACAAATCGATGCCTTCATTCAAGAACAACTCGAGTATTTTTAAACGGTTTATGGATGCCATATTTGTGGCCTTGAATTTTAGTGGCACTAGAAATGTGGCGGAGCTTTTTTATTTTACGAGTATTGCTTGAGTTGGATTAAGGCTACGAATAGTATTTTTTTATAAACGCTTGTGTTCCAATTGTATTGTATTTATTATTTCATTTTGTCAAACAGTTCTAAGAGTTAACAAAACAAACAGGCAATTGTTAAAGTATATCTTTTACCAATACTAGGTGATCCAAGATAAAAAATTTACCAAATACCTTTAAAAATGTAGATTTAGTTTACAAATTTATTTAGAGTTATCAAGCTGCAATTCCGAATGCAATGACTTAACTTATAGTGAGATGTTATCAACATTTATTAGCAGGTCATAGAAACATGCAAAGTCTTAGAAAACGACAACTTAAGAAAAACTCTAAAGCTTATTTTAAACATGACTGGTCAGCAACCAAAGTATAAACACGCCTTTAGGTGAAGCGTTTTCTTTTCAAACGAACCCTAATAAAATTGATATGCTACGTAAAGCGTTCTATTTTCAAACGAACGTTTAAAATTATTAGTAACGTGTCTGTTAGCTTTATCGATTAGTTGGTCAATAATAGAATATCGATTACCATGACTAGGTACCTACTAATATCGATAGGTAATGACTGTTCACATCACTAAATAGATCGATTCCCATGATTAATATTTAAAAGCTCCGTTCGGTTTAAAATTTAATATGTAGTATTGGTTTAACGGTTGTCAACGTCGAACTAAGTCGATGTGCCGTTAAAAGGGAGTTGACAGTAATTTCTGTCAATTATGGATCCTATAGTAGCTATAAAGTAAACAAATTATAGACTTAACCTACAAAGATTATCTACAGTTTAAGTGGATCTAATTGTTTTTTTTGTACTTTTAAAATCGTACGTGGAAAAATAGGTTATAAATATTTCAGTATTAAATACTGTCAACTGATCGCTAGAAATTCGATTATTTAGTAATTAAACATAGGGATAATCATAAACATAACGATAAACATACCTACTTGCAACTTATATCATCGAGGATTTTATTACTAGCTGTAGGTACTTTTTTTTTCCTAACTTGGACCAGAATTAAAAACCTATTTTGGTCTATGGTATCTATGGTAGAGCAACGACGACAAATTACTAGTGGACCTTAAGCTCTAATAGTTTTCCCAATGTGACAAATATTTATTAATAGGTGTAAGGAAATAAGAACATTGACTAATATAGCTTTATTTGCACCACAAGAACATAACGGACATGATCTCAACGTATAAATAACTTAAAATAAGTTTTTGAAACTTGCCATTTTTGTCTAAAAGACACTGATTTTTAATATTCCAAGAAATAAGTGTAAGATTTTGTAAGAGCAAAACAACTGTTTCTATATTCATTCACCATCATGATTTTAGCCGTCATACATCCACAGGTCCTAAAGATTTCCATTTCCTTCGATCGGTATCAGCTTTATCTTCGTATTTACTCTTACAAAAACATAACTCTCCTACAAACACTTGCCTATAATCGGCTGATCATAAGTTTCCAAATCATCGGAAATACCATAAATCAGTGTCATAATCATCAAAGGAGTCTACCATCCATGTCCTATCCCTCCGATGCCTCCAATACTGCTAATCCCTCCAATACTACCAATGCCGAGTGAAGAGACAATTGGCTCAGAGTACGAAGGCAGCAGCGGTTGGGAGATCACGGGCGAGTGGACCACTGGAGAATGGATGACTGGGGCTGCCTGGACCAGAGGAGCGTGGAGAACTGGCGATTGGACCACCGGAGCGTGGACTACGGGCGCGTGGACCAGGGTGGGCGGGTGGATCACCTGAGGAGTAAACTGCGTGTCATGTAAACATCATTTTATAAAACATGAACTATGAAATACAGATATAATATTCTACTACCCTTATCACTTTGTGGTATGAAAAGTAGATAGTAGCCGATTCTCAGACCCAATGAATACCCATATAAAAATTGGTAAAAATCGTTAAAGCCGTTTCGGAGGAGTACGGTAACATTGTGACATTGACATTTTATAAGTTAGGTTAAGAACTCTATAGTTACCTTTTTAATGATTAATGATAGAGTTTAGGCAAAACAAATGCACCTAGCTCACGTTGAGAGACAGAATGTGTTTGTTTTATTAAATAATTATTCTAGTATAATGCATTTGCGTGATCATCCCGGGTTCCGAATGCGTGATCTGATCAAACATATTGATTTTGAATAGGTGTCCTAACAGACACACCCAGAACACGCTCGCGCGATTCAAATGTTTGTATTGGGAACGCGATGGTCGTTCTATTAGGACAATTCCATAGCTCGCTAGAATTGACAGCTCAGCTTACGACGACAACCCTATTTACAATCATAGAAATAAACCTTATTGAGCAGCAAAAATTAGTGACTGAAATGCAAAGTCCTTTAAAGAAGTCTTTAAGTCTCACCCGCTGAAAAGACGAGTAGCTAGTAGCAGCTGCCTTGGCTATGACCGGCGCGTGCACATACGACGGAGCCACGACTTGTTGGACGATCGGTTGGGCGACTTGATGGACGATCGGTTGGGAGATCTGTACTGGCTGGTGCACTAGGCCAACTGATGATAACTAAAAAAAATACCATTAATTGGTATCACCGTATATGATTGGTATTTATGAGACTTGTACCCATAACACTTCTGCGACAAACAAAAAAAGAAACAAACATTAATAAACAAATTGTAATATTTGCTGTACAATTTTTTGTCAGGAGGCGGGAATCGAACCCGCGGGCGGACCTTCGTCGTCTACGCCACAGAGGTCGTTAATTATGATAGAGACCGACAGAGAGACTTACACTAGGTGTGTCCCATCCTGATGAGTAGATTCCTGGTTTAGCACAAACGATAGAGAACAGAGCACACAGAATCTGAAATCATATTTGAATTAAAGAAGTAAAGCTAGCTTAAGGAATAGTTAAAAAATGCTTGACTTATGCTAATTTTTTTATAATCTTAATAACAAACGGCAATACCTGCGATGGTTAGTACCAAACTATTAACATGTATTAATAATGTGAGGAAATACTACAAAATTATTACCGTACCTAATTGAATGTAAATACTTTATTGGATTTAGAAAAAATTATATCATATTAAATAATTTTAAATTTTAGGAATACTAACAAAACGTACTAAGACCATTATTCGAAATAGACTAGATATAGTATTATTATAGTTCCTTAGGTGCGGCCGTTATTTACATCAAAAGTCAAATAACTCAGGCATAAGTAACAGTAACTAGTTTTTATTTATTATACTTACAAGTGCCCTCATGGTTACTAAGTAAGAAATGTAATGTGGCCATCAAATGCGTCTGCGCACCTTATATACTGCACGAACTGCACCTATCGAAGCTTTAACATCGTTTTAAGATGAAGTAAAATTTAACTTTTATAATTCGAAGTGATTTTACGTTAATTTTAGTCCTTTCACTTTCAAAATTTTCGTGAGTTATACTATTAATTTTATAACAACGAGAATTACTCACGTATTTACACAGGAGTTAAACAACTTTCGACCACAACAAGACCAGCCTTTTTAGGAGGAGTGAGTATTTTAGTCCTGTCATAATCTACTATTTACGTTCTCTCATAATTAAATACCAAACTTTATATTGTATAACAGCATATTGATGTATAAGCTGGTGTGAAATAACTCAAATCCTTAACACTAAATCATTAATAATATTTCTAGAAAAAAATCTAATTAAAGCTTAATTTGTTCAGATTTATGTATCAAGAAAAATATTTATTTAGTTATGTTGTTAATTATACGGCATTCATGTTGCTTACCATATTAAGACTAAACTTTGATTAGTTTGACTAATCCTTACTAATAGATATTATAAACGCGAGTGTTTATGAGTATGTATGTTTCACACTTTTTCATGCCAAAATCGCTTATAAGATTTTTTATCTCTGCATAAGTGATTGCTAAAGATATTTTTACTGGAATGATCTTAAAAAAACAATCTCAGCCGTATTACCTACTACTTAAACCAGTGGTAGGTAGGTATTATAAATCTATTACTTTAGTGTCGATCTCATCTAGAGGTCTAGATAATACATCTAATTATAATTGGTTAATGAGTATTATTCAGGTATTGCAGTTTGTGAATGAGCTCGGAATTTGATCATTAGCACGAAACCTTGCGATCCTTATTTAGATTTGAATCATGTCTCTAAATAACAGACATCTTTTTAATGAGATGGATGGTAAACTAGCTTTACATCGTAATTATACAAAATCAGTGCTTAATTCTTAGTACTGGTGACTAATTCTGAGAGATTTGTTTTGAAATAGAGTGTTATGTAAATAAATAAAATGTATTAATTTTCTGATCCACTATGTATTTGGTGGACTAGCGATGGTTGATTTTACTACATAAAATCATATTATTTACTGTTTTAATTTTTTGTTAAAGGTCTTATAAGTGAATTTAAGCACAGCATAAATTCAGATATCACAATAATATAAGATTTACTTTATTTTCCATATTCGTCCGGGACGTTTTTCCCGGTCAATTAAAAGGTCACCGTTCGTCCCACATTCTAATTGTTGGCCGCTTTGGAAGATTGCGCATGAAACTGTTTTATAAATCAAAAGAAAACCACTAGACTGTCTCACATATTTCCTCCTTATGGACATATCATTTGCAGACCGACTTGTCTTTAATTAGGCATAGTATCTACCACATTTAAATTTAAAATCTATCTAAATTAGGATATGTGAGATTTTTTTGCTGCGTGCGAGTGATTTTTGCATAATTGGCGGATTTTCAATATCTTTCTAATTATGACTGTATTAGTCATGTGTTTCATTAATAGATTTTGTTTAGAATATTTATAAGAGTTTTTGCCATTAGTTAAAAATACTTGTGCCTATTTGTGTTTATAAACTATTTTACTCATTATAAGCGAGTCCATCCTTGACTTGTCATAATTCATAGAATTTTATCAAAATCACACACATCTTTAAACAAACATCTTTATACCAAAATACCATAATTATCTTGTACCTAGTATGAGATTTATGTCATTTTTGATTATCATAAAATCCTAAAGATTACTTGGACAAGTGTATGTATAAAGAAGACTGGCACAACACATATTTTTTTATACAAGTAGTTACTTATTTTTAAACTTACTCTTATTGCGGTCATTGCCCTTACTAGAGTTCCTAGGTAGGTTACTTTCTTATTAGTATAACAACAAAAATTGACTCGAAATATAAAGAACCTATAATTTCCACGACATACTCTACTTAAAAACTAGATAAGTACTTATTATATCTTTAGGAACTAAGCTAGGGGTTTGTGGGTCGACAATCGATTCGATTAAAAATGCATGCACTATCGATTGTAGCCATCGATAACGTAGTGATGTGACACGCGAACATCGCTGTTTTGTCGCATTTACATAGAAAACAGTTTGGTTATCGCTCTTTATCACGTCACTATTTTTAGTAATGGTTTGTTATTTTCAGATTGTAGGAAATATCACTCTACATACCCTATTTTAATTATATTTTTTATTGGCGGTTAAGGATATGAACTACTTTTTACCGCAGAAAACTTATGTTTCCTCGTAAAAATGTACCTACTATGGCGGAATTGTTAGGTATTGAAAATTATAAGAAGCAACCTATGTCTAGCAGTGGACGTCTAACGGCTGAAATCCACGACCACCATTGTAACCAGCATTTGTTATCACAAAGCATGTCAAGCATGAACGTCCATCAACAAATGCTGATAATGATGATGGTTGTGACCATGTAATTACCGGAAAATATACAACTTTATTATAACTGGAACGAAGTTGTCACTCAAATAGCTTTCGATATCAAAGCGGAGTAATAAGTTTTTAATGGAAATATCATTAACCTACAAAGGTCGATGTTACGATTACATCTTAGGCTTTCTATGTTATTATTGTGTTCTTCTATTGTTTTAAATAGGGCGAGAGGTCGGGTGTGGCGCCAGTATAAGAATAGTGTTTAGACATTTTTTTACTTATTCAATTCACACAACAAACCATCTAGCTCCGTGATAATTATGTTCTGTTTCCCGTGGTAGGTATACACAATAACTCCTAAATTATTAAATAAGTATATTACCTATACTAGCAGCCCCCGCGAACTTCGTCTCGCCATATACTTTTATTTGCAACTCTATCCATACTAAATTTCATCCAAATCGAATTATCCTGTGTAAGCATATATTTTCCCGCGGAAGCATTTAATTTTTACGCGGTAAAAAGTCTCTCACCATATACTTTTATTTGCAACTATCTACATACTAAATTTCATCGAAATCGAATTTTCCCACGTAAGCATATATTTTCCCGTTTAAGCATGTATTTTCCGCGGTGAAAAGTCTCTCGCCATATACTTTTATTTGCAACTATCTTCTGCATACTAAATTTTATCTAAATCGATTTTTTCCGCGTAAGCATATATTTTTCCGCCGAAGTATGTATTTTTCCGCGGTGAAAAGTAGCCTATGTTAGGATTAGGATATTACATATTATATTACACTAGCGGCCCGCCCCGGCTCCGCACGGGTACATACATACATCCTTTTTTTTGCATCGGGTTTAAAAAAAAAAGTTAAATTATATAGGAAGTTTGAATTTTTTTATTATGAATTTTTTTTATTCATATTTTTTATTAATGTTTTTTTTTTGTATTTTTTTTATTTTATTTACACTTTATTTTATTGACGACAGTGACGCTTACATGGAGCATAGATCGCATGCTGGCTAGCTGAGCGCGGTGAGCGACAACCTCGCGACTTTTTTCTAATACTTGCATTTTTAATCTCGTGATATCTTCCGAATGAAATGTCCGAATTGAATAATTCAAAAAGTTATGAAAAGGTATTAAAGCCGTCTTGAATATAAAGTAATTTATTTTGATAAGGATTAATACCAAGGTACAAATGAAGACCCTTTCAAGAGGCGGCTCATATAAATTAATATTTTAGAATAAAAAACTGCTTACTGTGACATAACTATAATATTTAGACATATGCTGTCGCGACATTTTTTGTAGATATTGATGAGTTCTGCAAAGTCGTAGTACATGTTTTTGTTCTATCATCAATAGTTTTCGCAGCGCACGCGACGTAAGGAATTTTTCAGGTCATTTTTTTACACCTTATGTTACATTATTGGAGTTTTAGTAAGGATCCCTAATTTTTTTTAAATATAATATAGCCTATGTAACTCGGGAATAGTGTAGCTTTCCAAAGGTGAAAGAATTTTTGAAATCGGTCCAGTAGTTTCGGAGCCTATTCGTAACAAACAAACAAACAAACAAATCTTTCCTCTTTATAATATTAGTATAGATAATGTATAATATACTTATTTAATAACTTCTCAATCCTCAAGTTGTAGTTAGGTCGATTTCAGGATGTCTAGGCACTCTAGAAACTGATTTGGATAATATCGAAAACGTGACTTTTTCTATGTCAGATTTGGTATATTTTCGATAAATAAGAATTTGTTTGTCAGAGTAGACCAAGTAGACCTACTGATTTTTAATAAAATGGACAATGGGATAACGCACGCTACCTGTGGATTATTTAACAAACTAACTAGAGTTCTATAATGTTTGTTGACCTCAGTCGTTGGCCATTCGTAGCTAACTATGTTCCTCAAGTGGTTCTAATAAATAATCCTAGATGGCGGTTATACATTACCAACGGTTAGAAATGATGTACGTTTATTTTATTTGAATTTTTATAAGAATTAAAAAAAAACCAGGCTGATTAAAGATTATTACTGTCTACAATAAAGATAGTGTTTATTGTTATTTAGGATAAATCAGGCCCCGGGTTTCCGCTAGAATACTATACAAATACACTTAACTTTATAGCAAATTAATCAATCAATCAAAAATATAAATTAATACTTACAACTTTTCGTTATAATTTTATAACTAAAGAACAACGGAGCCGATTTCGGTGTTTTTGGTTATTAAATGTCGTAGTAGCCCAGGGAAGGTTTATTAAGCGAGAAAACATTGGAATAAAGCCGGCAGGTCAGCTAGTTAATATAATATAAAGAAATAAAACTCTGAAGGACAAATTTAATTTACCCACAAGCACTCGGCCAGTGTGGCGAATTAATTCAATGTATCCCAGCAGTAAGGACGTAAAATGGCGGGTGACGTAAAGCCTAAGCTAAACTATTGATTTCCGTAAAATCAAAAAATTAACATGGACAACTTCAAATATAATACGTTCCGAAGTTCTTAGTTTAGTGATCATGTTGACGACTACCTACTCCTACTATTATTTAACATTTTTATTGATATTGATGTTAAATAAGAAATCTGACAGTAAATCCTTCTTACATATCAATGATATAATAAACTGTTACTGTCTCTTTACTCCGTAAATGTACAACAAGTTTAACGAGCTAGCCCTATTGCGAGAGCAGTAGCTATAACTCCTATAAACCTATTAGGAGTAGCGTTGCACAAGTAAATGTTCCGGGTTCGATTCCGTGACGTGTTTTGTTGCAATTATTGACATTTGCATTGTAATTGTAATCCTAGCTAAAGGTTTTGAAATGTTCTGTTTTGTCTTAAGTCGCTTGAAATTGGTAGAGCTTGTAGAATTGCGAATTCGGTTATATGAAATGAAACTTTTTTTATTTGCGATATTTCTATACGGTTATTATGGCCAGTTCTAGAAAAATCTGTGTCATCTAGGACTCATCATCAAAAATAAGTACCTACATGGATCGTTTGCACGAAATTTGTCATTTCTAGACTCATGATGCAGCAGTTTAATAAAAGTATATAAATATTTAATAAAATAAAAAATATATTTATTTTTCTCACAAAAACTACTAATATTGTAACCAATAAACTATTTTTAGGGTTCCGTAGCCAAATGGCAAAAACGGAACCCTTATAGATTCGTCATGTCCGTCCGTCCGTCCGTCCGTCCGTCCGTATGTCACAGCCGTTTTTCTCCGAAACTATAAGAGCTATATCGTTGAAATTTGGTAAATAGATGTATTCTGTAAACCGCATTAAGGTTTCATAAAAAAATTGAAAAAAAATCAATTGAATTTGGGGGTCCCGATACTTAGAACCGAAACTTTTAAAATAAAATTTCATCGAACCCATACGTGTGGGGTATCTATGAATAGGTCTTTGAGTGTCCCCCCCCCCCCCCCTCTAACTTCTAAAATAATAAGATGATAAATCTAAAAAAAATATATATTGTACATTACCATAAAAACTACCAACGAATGGTTTGAACAAAATCTATCAAGTAGTTTTTTTATAATACGTCATAAACTATTTCATACAAATAATTGCTGCGGAAGCCTACATGGGCGAGTCCGACACGCACTTAGCCACTTTTTTTTATATTTTAGACTTATTTTATAAAAATTAATGTCTTATTTTTTATAACTTATTTTATAAAAACAGTTACTGGATCATTGTGAAAGACTGGTGCCTGTAGTAAGTTCTAAAAGCACCTGAATTACGAGTCACCAAGCTTTCCTTAATGGTGGAAAGACGCGCCTAGCTCACTCTTTTAGGTCACTTTTTAGGCCATCCCATCGGACTGTCTATTTGGTGGGTTATTCGTCATCTCGCGGGAAAACAAAAGATGGATTCCCGCGAGTTGGCACATTGCAATTTTTCATAGTATTGTGTTCGTCATCTCGCGGGAATTTCAAAACAAATGAATTTATGTACAGGCAACTCAATAAAATTGTTGTAATAAAGGAAATGTATATATCTATATATAAGTAGGTACTAACTCAAGCTATAAAACTGTGAAAACTTAATAGCTATAGATATTTTGCTATAGATATATACATAGTTTGCACAGTTGTGACATACTTATACATTTATTTAAATTTTTTATAATTTCAAGACGAAAGTCTCCAATCAGTGTGTTGCCAGTGATGACTTATGGATCCGAAACGTGGTGCTTCACTTTCGGCCTCATAAACAGGCTCAGAGTCGCTCAAAGAGCTAGGTCGTAGTAGTAGAGGTCTATCTATGCTCGGGGTTTCTCTACGGGATCGAATCAGAAATGAGGAGATACGTAGAAGAACACAGGTCACCGTGATAGCCCAGCGGATTAGCTCTTTGAAGTGGCAATGGGCATCTCTAGGTCCAGCCGTTTCCGAGTTGTGGAAGTTTAAAGTTTGACAGCTGTCATCGAAAATTGGCTCTCTCAATCACCAATCATTTGCGCCTAGTACGGCATCTCTAGGCCAAGCCGTTTCAGAGTTGTGGCAGTTTAAAGTTTGACAGCTGTCATCGAAAATTGGCTCTCTCAATCACCAATCATTTGCGCCTAGTACGGCATCTCTAGGCCAAGCCGTTTCAGAGTTGTGGCAGTTTAAAGTTTGACATCTGTCATCGAAAATGTTGCTCTCTCTATCACCAATAATTTGCGCTTAGTACGGCATCTCTAGGCCAAGCCGTTTCAGAGTTGTGGCAGTTTAAAGTTTGACAGCTGTCATCAAAAATGTTGCTCTCTCTATCACCAATCATTTGCGCCTAGTACGGCATCTCTAGGCCAAGCCGTTTCAGAGTTGTGGCAGTTAAAAGTTTGACAGCTGTCATCGAAAATGTTGCTCTCTCTATCACCAATCATTTGCGCCTAGTACGGCATCTCTAGGCCAAGCCGTTTCAGAGTTGTGGCAGTTTAAAGTTTGACAGCTGTCATCGAAAATATTGCTCTCTCTATCACCAATCATTTGTGCCTAGTACGGCATCTCTAGGCTAAGCCGTTTCGGAGTTGTGGCAGTTTAAAGTTTGACAGCTGTCATTTTGACAAATGTCATCTAGACACCTATCGGTTTAATAGTTAAACTGTTTCAAGGATAATCATTAAATTCCTTATGTTCACTTAAGGACCCAAATATATACTTCATCATTATAATGTCAGATGTTGGACGTCCACTGCTGGACATAGGCCTCCCTTTATGACCTCCAGATATTACGGTCGGATGCAGCCTGCATCCACCGTGAACCAGCAGCCTTGAAAAGATCATCTGTCCCCATTGTTGGTGGACATCCGACGCTGCGCTTGCCGATCCGTTGTCTCTTCGAGAACTTTTTGGCCCCGTTGGCCATTCGTTCTTCGAGCTATATTGCCTGCCCAATGCCACTTCAAAGAGCTAATCTGCTGGGCTATGTGACCTGCGTTTCACTACGTATCTCCTCATTTCTGATTCGATCCCGTAGAGAAACTCCTAGCGTAGACCTCTCCATAGCTCCTTGAGCGACTCAATTCAAAAATTAAGTACGTATACTAATTCATATTGAGATAAACGGGCAATACACTAAATATCTCAATATGAATTTATCAAACCACGATAGTTTTTATAAGTAGGTATACTAATTTATCTAACTGTACTTTACGATTCCCGCGAGATGACGAACACAATACTATGAAAAATTGCAATGTGCCAACTCGCGGGAATCCATCTTTTGTTTTCCCGCGAGATGACGAACAACCCTATTTGGTAGATACCTATGATTGCCTATAAAAATATTACGTAATTAAACGTTAAAGAATTCAACACACGTCCTTTTCCTATAGAAAGCTGGTATGCCACATATGTCAGCCCCATGCTGACATAACATAGGAAGGTACGCTTGACCGGATATTGGGTAACCTCCTTCATATAGACCAAGTATACCATAAAGGAGTTAAAACGTCTGTAGTACGGCAAAGGCCGTGTTAGCTAAATGGGAGCACATTGGACTTTCATCCCAAAGGTCGTGGGTTCAAACCCCGCAGCACATCTCTGGATTTTTCTTCTTGAAAAATGTTGTTTTTGTAAACACTTGCTCTATCTGTGAACGCAGACATCGCGTGGAAACGGGCATGTTCTGAGAACTTTGAAAAGTTTGAGGGGCATGTGTCATTCACCAACCCACTCATCTCTCTCATCAGGAGAGAAGTGCCTGCGCCGCAGCTTCGCCTGCGATTTTTAATATCGTTTTTCGTGTAAAATGTATCCTATGTCCTTCTACTGGTTCTAACCTACATCTCCAACAATTTCCAGCCCAATCGATTAAGCCATTTTTGTGTTATAATTAGCGTAACTAACACGACTTTCTTTTATGCATATAGATGTAGATTAAAGTGCGTTGATATTTCAAATGTTATATTATTAGTTAACAATATCCACGAATGTATGTGTTTACAGTAGTAAATTTTGTGAATTAACTTATATGTTTTGTTGTTGTGAGGATCTTCCCACCCAAGACACATAGTTTTTAACTCCACCATTTTTTCTAAGTAGATATTGAACTTAATCTATAGGGGTGAAAATAAAGATAAATATACTGTATCATAATACATTTTATTATAAAAGTTCGTACAAAATGTCGACTGCGGTCGAAGTAAACCTTATTCATGAACACTAACCTATCATCAAACTATATACACATTCAGGTACTCACGCTTGACGCTTCCTAGTAGGAGATCAAGTGAAAACATTACTCCAGAATTATGTTTGTGAAGTGAATATGACACTACTTTGTAATCTAACCCAACTTTGCGGAAATAGTCGATTTCAATAATCTTGAAATGGTTGAAAGTAGTTGAAATAAAAGTTTTCGTTTTTGATGATAGGAGTTATTAAAATGAACCGATATAATTCATGTCAAAATAAACACTCACAAACACAAATTCTATCAAAAATTAAAGCCAAACAATTTCTTCCAGCACAAAAACATTATTGCTGATTGCACCCGGTTCCCGAATACTGCAAAACCGAACTAGATTTAAGAATGACTTAATATTATATTGATAGATACAAAAAAGTATCTAGTATGAATCTTACGAAGTCATTCGAAAATCTCTGGAACTTCCCCTAAAACTAGTTTTCTAGCTAAATCACACAAATCCTTTGACTATTCGGAATTTTCACATAAAATGCCTCGCACACTAGAATCTGGTTGGATTGTGGAGCTCTGTTACAAATACCATACAGTTATCTATGCAATAAGTTGTAGTTTTCTAACAGCAATTACTTATGTAGTGGCGGAGACGTTTGTAATATTTCCCATTCTGACTAATATAAACTAATCCAAACTATTGTAACTAATACTGCAACGTGACTTCCTTCATGAAAGCAAGACAGAAGAAAGAAAAGACACGGAACAATCACTACTAATATAGACTCATTATTTGTCTATGAACTTAGTTTCCTTTATATTTTAGATTTGAAATTTATAAGATCTGTCTATTCCAAATAATTCCAATATCTTTAGAAAACACCGAAGGAAACATTACGTAAACAATTTTCTCTTGCGTTGTAAAATCGTATCACCCCCTTCCATTTGTAACCAAAGCTCCGTAATCTGCAATCAGCTATCTACCAGCCGAATTTCCCATGGAAGCCATGAGAGAGGGGGAGAGAGAGGTGTGAGTGAGGAGAGTAGACGGACTTGATGATGGGCACCGGCGCGGGCACGGGCACAGCCACGGGTCTGGGCACGGCCACGGGGTACGGCGCTGGGATGGGCACTCCGACCTGGAAGAGGATAGAAATTACTTAAATATATATGGAATATAATGTATATAGATGTTGCTGTGCGACTTGTCCGGCAATATTTATATTTATTTATTTATATTGTTTCTAAATTGTAAATTTAACTAACAAGAGCCTAAGCAAGCAAGAAAGGACTCTATCAACACAAGTCCTGTTACTTAATTGAAAAGCTATAATAACGCTTAATATAACCCTTTGCTTCTAATATTATTAAAGAAATAAATCAATTTTATAGTTTTGTATTAAAGTGTTTATAAAATATATCTTACTTGTTTAACGATGGGCACGGGGACAGCGTGATGCACTGGAACGGGCACTGGTCGGTCGACTGGTACGGCGACGTGTTTCTCAACTGCTACAGGGTATGGTCTGGGCACTGGTACAGCGTAGGGTCGGTCCACGGGTACAGGCACTGCCACCTGCATTTACATCACAATTTCAAGTTATAGTAGGATAATGAAATTAACAAATAGGACACCACTCAGCAATTAATGCAATGGTAGCATTAATGAATTTGCATCTTTCATCTTCACGGATATACAAACAAATGAGACAGATGTGATCATAACACTATGTTATGGAAAAGAACGAATCATCACATGAATCCAGGGATGAGTCATTCAGGTAGCCATATTTCCAAAAAGTCTTAAATTATCACTTGGATTTTTAAATAAACTTTTTACTGAACTAGGTTTAAATATTTAAAAGTCCATGACTTACCCTCACTGGAACCGGCACCGGCCTATCAACCGGCACAGGATAAGGAGCTGGTACTGGTACACCAACATGCTTCGTAACCGTCGTATGCACGTCTGCGCCAATCAAAGCGCCGGACAGACCAAGATGGCCGATGCCCGGACCAGCGTAGCCAATCGCAGGTCCCGCTGCAATGTGGCCGAGAGCACCACCATACCCGTGGCCCAGAATTGGAGCGCCAAGTCCGTAGTGGCCGATTCCACTTCGCTTCTCGAGGACTTTCTCCGGATCAGCCAGCACTGTCGCCGCGGTGAATAGTATTGCTATCTGAAAAGTATTCTGAAAAATGACTTTTGCGGTCCACATGACAATTTTTACTCGACTTCCAATAAAATTATCGAGTAATACCGGATGTGAGTACTGAGCTTTTTATTGACAACATTGAACACTCACTTTAGAAGCTTCTTATTGAAAATCTCAAAATTAATTTTTGATACCTAACGTTGGTAAAACGGTACTACCATGGTTAAATTTAAATCGTGGTGTAACATACCACGATTTAAATTTGTTTCATGATCTAATTAAAAAAATATATCAACTTCCCTATCATCAGTATTACTTAGGGGTCGTGACTCGTGGTCCCACTAACCACCCACCAGTTGACCCACCAGTGGGTCATTGTGTCGATTTAATGGGCTCGTGGTCCCACTGTTTGGTGGGACCATCAGTCATAGTTAGCTATGAATCTATTTGAGTCCATAGTCGCGCCAAAATTACCGAACACTACAGCCGCATAATATGAATTTATAACAATGATATCAAAAGTCGTGACAATGTTTGTGGAAAGTTAATGTTTAAGTACAGATGATTCGGCATACATCATTATCGATACGTTTCGTTATGGTGACATCACCTCATTGATGATGCTTGTGGTGATTTAAAACGAAATTTAAACGTGATCCGCTTTTTAATTAGGTTTTTGAACCTGAGGTGTTGTTTTGTGGCTATCTTGACAGTTAAAATTATGTAATGACTGTAATTGCTCTTATAAAGTATGTTTTGCATTTTTTGTTTTTCTTTTGCCGGTCTATATTAATATCCTAAACTTTTATGACGAAATAATTGTACTTACTAAAAAAACCGTTGCTTTAATATTTATGAAGAAAGTTTAAAGTTTTATTTATTAAGGATATGTTTCATTACCATTACTTCAAATATTAATTAGACTTTTTATATTTCTATGGCTATTTATAGAGATATAGTTGGTGTTATAGTGTACATTTTTGAAGAAAATAAATTATTCCATTCTAAGTTTGTATATTATGTATTCAGTTGGAGAACAACGATTTACTTACACACAATTCTAATTCTAACTTCACTTTATACGCAATAAAGACTATGTCAGTAGACCAATGACTTCAACCACGAATAATGTAATTAGAACACGAAATGGGTAACGAACCATCATTTAAATAATTTTAATTTCCCTAAATTTCGACACTGATTAAAGAGCCATCTTCACGGGAAACTGTTGTTAATGGCGAGTAGGCAAACAGTTATTTACAAAACGATTTTCCCTCTTTCCGAATCTTTTGCCCCTTTGAGTTCTAATATTGTTTAAGACAATTAAATAAATAAATATTGCTGAACAATTCACACAGCAACATCTACCCCCGTGGTAAGCTCCAAGCTTGTGTTACGGGTGCTAGATTTCTGATATAGGTACTTAATCATAATCTCATCTGATATACTTAATACATACATAGATAGATATTTTTATCATACATATATATAACACCCGCACACTTGGAACAAATATTTACAAATCGTACAAATTTTTGTTCCGAGGCGGGAATCGAACCCTCCTGCGTCGCAGGCAGAACTTCGCCCGCCAGTCGTCAAATATGAGAAACAAACATAATAACAAAAATTAATTTGGGATATTAGGTAGGTAAATTACAAGTATTGGTATGTACAATTCAGGAAGTGCTATGATTTTACAAAGTTCCTACAACGTAGCTTTTTACAGAGTAACTGTAGCTCAAGCGATTCTGGGTGTTATCGAAATCCGTAAAACTAAAGATCATGTTAATGCGAGTTAAGTTGCGTGTGAAAAATAAAGCTTTCAAAGATAATCTTCATTTCTTATTTTATTGACATGCCTCAAAAGTATTCGTTAAAATAAGTTCATTTTCCCATCCAACTTTTTAACAATTTAGGAACACTGACCTAATTTTAGTTATGCAATATTATTATTATTGTATTTTTTAGTAACGGGTATTTATTGTGTCCGATATGTCCGATGTATGCCGATAACCATTTTATCCTTTTGACCTACTTTGTGCAAGCCCTCCTGACCTATAATTATATGCATATATTTCGTCATCACGAAACACTTACAAATGATTTCATTTTCACTACACTTAGTTCCACTTCACTTAAACAGAACAGTTCATATGTGACTAAGAATCCGTCCAGTACTTATATAAGGCAGACTACCCCACTTCAGCCACAGAACCAAACATTGTTACTATGAAAACTACCACAGAATAAACCCCAGTTTGTAAGAAAATTGGTATAGAATAAATAATAGTTTGTAGGGGGTCAGGATTTAGTTTGGTTTGTTTGCATCAGTTTTATACGACAATTGGCAAATTTGGACATAGACGGAATTTACGATGCAGTTTGTGAAATGAGAAAACGTGGTGCAAGTAAATTACGGGGAGAAATGGAAGGTCAGGTTTGAGAAAAAAAGTCCTTCTAACTTAAATATTCTGTGGTCTAAAAGTTGAGACATTTTTGGCAGAGATTTCAAGATCGGAAAGAAATGGGCGGTACTGGTGTGAATGTGGCATAATAATGTTCTTAATTTGAATGAGGGAACTGCATCTAACTAGCCCTAACCCAAAAATGTATGGTGCAAAACCTTTATTTTGTTTTAGAGTTAATTAGAAAGATTTTCGGATTCGCATGTAACGACACTATACTTTAATTTAATAAAGAATCTGAATCTGAATTGTAATTGAATTAATACCTACCAAAAATATTGGAAAATACAACCCCGTACCATTTCAGACCTCTTCTTGTTTAGAATTCATTTTTCAAAACAAGATTTGTTTTTTGCTATTCATTCCACTGTTGAGAAAAACCTTATTCAACATCATGAAAAAAAATATGAAAAAGATAACATAAAATTACGTTTGAAGTTTATTTGAAGCTCTGTGTTGAGAAACGAAAAGTACAACAGCTTTTATCTGATTGAGTGAAGTTTTTGTAAGTTTGTCATTTTCTTCCTTCCTATATAATTACGTGACAGGATCTAGTGTTAAAACCAGCAAAAGTATTTTATTAATTTCATTAAAATTAATAAAATACTCTTTTTCATGCTGAGTAGGGAACCTTTTTGAGATACAATACAATTTAGTCGTGATTTTTATTTTAATTATTATTTTGTATGTTTTATTTTATATTGTTTTGTATCCCAAATAAAAGTATTTTCTTTCTTTCTTTCTAAAATATTCAAGAAGTAACTAGAGTCAATTAAAACAGTAATAGTGAAATAATTATATCTTGAAACCAATCGTATTTCAAGTTTGCTCAATAGGCATTGCTGTTCTAAATAGGACGGTACAATACCTACAGGCTACTAGTCACAATTACAACAGCATCCAATGATCCGTTTTGTAACCACGGTTTCAGTAACAAAGTAAATATTCCTATTGTATTTTAGATAAATGGGTTTAGACCGGACATTTGTAGGTCAAAGGGCCAATGATTATTTGTGATCATAAATTGTCAAAATTTAGTTATCCATAAAACAATTAGTATTGCCGTTTTGGCAAGTGGGAGCACACTCGACTTACATTCCGAAGATCGTGGGTTCAAACCCTATTCTAGTATTTTTTATAAATAATTGGAATATTTTTTACCTGGTCGTATTGATGACGTACTTATACGCGTTGAAATCTTTTCTATGAGATTCATGTTGTAAAAAATCTTTAGCATGTTTTTCTTAAATTAAAAGGAAAATCCAATGCCTTTAGTTTCAAGTTTAAATAAAAATAAAATTTGGATTTAAATAAATAAAAATAAATAATGCCGGACAATTCACACAGCAACATCAAGCCCTGGTAAGCTCGAAGCTTGTGTTACGGGTGCTAGATTTCTGATTTACTTAATATAATATACATACATTATAGATATTTTTTTTATACATTAAAACAACCAGTAAAGGAGTATTTGTATAGGAAACGCATTTAAATCTTCCGAGAAGTACAACTCAATGGTGCGTGTCGTATAAAAATCACAAACTGTGGAACCCTAATTCAAGAGATATGATGGACGCACCACTGGACTAACATGTAATAAATATATTTCTATTATAATACTTTTTGCGTCCTGCGGAATTGCCTGCGTTTTTATTTGATGAATGAGGTGTACCAAGCATTTAAACTCCTCAAAAGGTCACACGATGTTTTTCCTCGCCGTTATAATTCTTCAATATTACACTCTACTACTGTACTGGCTACGATACGAGTCTCCCCAATTTGGTATAATCACGCCAGGCGTGTTAGTGGTCGCATTCAGTTGGTACAGACCGACACTGCTGCGCTTCTTTTGGTGTATTCGTCCATCTTCTTAAGCAAGCACCACACGATTTATTGAATAAATGCGACAATAATGGCTACCCTACTCATGGCTCTACAACTTTACATTTGAAAGGGACAACGGTTCCCACAGATTCCTAAAGACTTAATACGACATAAGTTTCACCATAATATTCACCCAATTATCGCCCTTTTCAGCATCAAATTAAGACTGATATTGTTCTGAAAGGATAATCCTATGACATTTTAAGTATCTTGACGCTCTAGTTCTGCGTTCAAGGATTGTGGTGTTTTGATGGTATTGTAATTGGCACTAGTTAGTAGTTTGTTAATTAGCCACTTTATTAGCACCCGGACGACTACAGCTAAAATGATAAATCAACTGTTCAATATGAGTATAAAGGAAAATTCTAGTTCGTTATACTGTGGCGAACGTAGAGAAACTTATTTCAATTAAAGCGTCATCACTACCCTTATGAGTTTCTGTAATAAAAACGATTTCAATCCAGTTTTGCGTTTCGTGATTTTCTTTAATATAAAATGTGACTGAAATGCGATTTTGCGAAAATTTTTTAGAAGGTTAGTTCCAGGTTAGTTCGAAATATTTATACGCGATTAATTTGATCTGTTTGGATGAAAGTTCTCAGATTATTGGAATAGAACCTAAAAAATACTCGCAAAGTTAAATAGGTACGTACGCATTCCTGAGATATATAGCCTGAGAAAGTAAAATGATATCGCTTTTACTCAATGAGATCCTTACGATAATTAAATAAATATATGTAATTGATTCCAGTTTATATGGCACATTGTAACGTTCTAGAATTTTCCCTCGACACTTCATTTGTCATCCAGTTTCAATACATCAAAGAGTTTTAGAATCTATGACCATGTAATAAAGACTATAGTTGCTGAAGTAGATTGTAGTTAAAGATAGGGTGTGTCATAGTTTTTATTGCATTTCTCAATGATGTAAGTGCAAGTGGATCTGGATTTATTTTGTAATAATATATGCGTTCTAAATCTTTATAGGGTATGCCAGTGATTGCATGATTGTCTAATGGTTACAAAATGCAGGATTTTAATAGTTTGACAAATTAAAGAGGACGTTTTATAAGGACACGGGAAGAACTCTTTCAAAAATCAAAGGATCATCAAAATTGGTACACTCAAGTAAGTTCTGAGGTACCTAACAAACTTTAAAATATATTCAACTTGAGAACCAAATTTTTTATATAAGTTGCTAATATTTTGATAATTTAAATTCATTGTAGCAATTAAAATAATAGGTATCATTGTAAATAATTAGAAAAAAACACGTGAAGCCCTGTGACTTAATTCGTGAAGAAGTATTGCCGCGTATTGCCCGTTTATCTCAATATGAATAAGAAAAAACTTAACTTTTTTTTAGTTTGGTTTGTTTAATTTTCAAAATTCCCGTGAATAACATTCACCATTTTAATACGGTGATCCTATTATAAATAATTAAAAATTACCTAATTTCCAGTGATAACCCCAAAATGCCTCGACAATCCCACAACATAAGACGTGACTAAAATCTGGACCGCATATCTTCCGCACCACCTTGTTGAGCATTCGAACCGTCATTCTAATCTGATGCAATGTGTGCTTAGTTACCGATTTGCACACTAATTCCATAGTGTTCCGACTTGTGGACCACATTACAACAACCTATAACACTTGAAACTAGTTTTTTATACAAGAAAAATGCATAGAAAGAGGACACACAACGTAACATTATTCGAACCCGCATTTCTCAGAATGAACTATTTCCAATAAATTATTTTAAAACAAAAGAAATAGGTAGTGCGAAAAATTATATCAAATTATTTTTCGATCTAAGGCCTCTTTTTATATCGCTCAAAGGGCCTGTTATCACAAAAAAATAAGCCGATGTCCAAAAAGTATTCTACTCGTATAAATAAATTTTAAAGCATATTTTGCTATTCAACATGTGTTTCCCTAGCTGAACTATTTAATAGGTTACATGATGGTATCTAGTAGACTAGGACCTGAATATATCCACAGTGGATGTTGTAACCACGTGAATGAATGAAATAGATGAGCTCACTCAAGGTGAACAATGGCTCACCCCCACCTTATATTTTATAAATGAGAATCGCGTGAGATTTGTTATGCCTCTAGAAAAATCTTATAAAATTAGAAAATTGTACAAATATAATTTTCTTATTAGTTACTCAACTACTACTTATTTACTCAATATGAGAATTGCTACCTTATGAGTGTGGGGTCAATAAATTGCTTTGTCCTCTTTGTTTACCAAATGCAAAAACGACGGGATATTAAAATTACCACGCTTATAATCTAATAAGCCTCAAATCAATAAATCGATATGTTAAATAGAATACTTATAACGAGATACAACAATGAAATGATACACAAAAATAAAACAAATCTATCCATCCTATCCCGCCTACCTAATTATTGTTTGCACCTTAGTAATTGTTTGGTGAGATACATAGTGTATTAATCGAACACGCATTTGGAGCATAATGTGAGTCATGTTACATCATAGGTAACACGTTACGTGTAGGTCTAGACCAGATCTAGATTGGGAGTGCTACCTAATAGCTTACTACGACTTTACTAGAGTACTAGTAATGTAATCTAGTAAATAAATAGAGATGATACAACGTGATCGTTCGTACTCCCATTATAAACATTGGGACTAATCGATCCTTAATATACGATCACGGCAAATACATTTACGGTTCCATGTATCATAAGAAGGGTTTCTTTACATGCTGTGTTCATCTTTAATGAGAATAAATAAATAAAATAAATCCCCTAAAAACGATTATTCCTATGGTAAACAATTTATTTTTGTAGATTTAGGAAAATGAACATTTACAAAAAAACGACAAATTAATTTTATATAAATTATCGTAAATCGGTGCCCGAATACCAACTCTAGTTAAATCCAGGGCCACTTTCATCTAAGGTACATAAGGTAAGATACAGGGTGTACCAGTAGTTCCGCGCCCTACGTCCACATGTGCGGTATAAATGCTACTCTTTCCTACAACGTGCCACTTTCTTTCCTCACTTCACATTGATAGCTTGTAAAATGGTCTGGATACATTACGTAAGTGATTTATAATTTGTTATTAAGTTGTAATTTGTTATAATATTAAGAGACTAATTTTGAGACCAAAATTAGAAAATCAGCCCAGTCGTTCTCGAGTTTTAAAGAGAACCAATTCTTTTTAATTAATTATAATTTTACTTTTTATTATGGATTTATAGCTTAATATATAATGGCTCGTTCTAACTACACATACGAGTATTATTTAAAAAAATCTACATATAAAAAAAATATATGTTAACGCAGATAGATAAAATATTAATTTTCCACAGGCTCTACTGCTGCTCTACGCAAGACTATCCCACTCCGCGCCGTCAGAAAAACGTGACGTCATCGACAACGATCTTTCATCATCATCATCAATCAACATCCCCATCCGCCACACATACTCCGAGCTCCACACCCACGTCGGCATCCCTGTCCCTCAAGCGATACCTGTGCCAGTACATCGCGCGGTACCTTACCCAGTACACATCCCAGTACCGGTCGATGCGCCTAGACCGGTACCTGTGGCGATACCTCATCCAGTGGCCCATGTGATTCCTCGACCAATCGCGGTACCAGTTGATCGACCGTTCCCGTACCCTGTTGCTTATCCAGTACCGGTGACGATTACTCAAGGCGTGGGAATACCGGTACCTCAGCCGTATCATGTTGCGGTACCGTCGCCTGTACCAGTACGGGTACCGGTTGGCGTACCCGTGTCGGCACGGATACCGGAGATACCTGGGCTGGTATCGGGGGTCGGTGTGCCAACAGGGCTGGGTTCAGGGTTGTATGGTATTGGGTCGATATCTCAATCTGTAGCCAGCTCGGTGATCTGAGCTTGTAATTTAATTACTTAATGTCATTTCAAGGCAGATTCTAGTCCCACCGACTTATACCCATATATTTAAGTTATATTTTGAGACTTTTATGTCAATAATTTGAATTAACAAAAAATTTATTTATTTTAATTTCATTTCAAATTTCAAAACGAATTTTTTTCTAACTATTATTGTTTGTCTAACTATTATCTGTCCACCTTATTAGCACATCCGGATTATTTGTCATTATCATTAAGTACATAATAATCTTATTTTCGATAAGTACTCGATAACGTATAAGTCTGACTGATAAGTTATTATCAGTCCCCTCATAGTCACTGGCCGTGTTCTATTGTACCAAAAATAAACTGTTCCAATTTTGAAATGTTTTGAACATTGAGGTTTTATATCTCAGAGTGAGAGAACTTCTTTTGTTGTAACCGAATTGTTTAAATACTGTTCAATTCTTTTCTCTGTATTATAGAAAAACAGTTGAATTGCGTTTAGTTTAGTGAAAGGACGCTGAGCTGATTTGGTGAAAATGTTATCGAGTAAGTTGTATGTAACCTTTATTTAATACGAGTATTATGAGTAAAATTGTATAAGTGTGTGTGTTGATGTGTTTGATACCCTAGCTAGTTTATTATAATTTAGCACTAGAATAAAAAAAAAGTTAAAATATATGTTAAGTTAAAATAAAAACATTTGAAGTAATATTTTAAATTTGATTTTCTTAATACATGCTGATAGGATAAGTAACTGATAAGTATTTAATATCACCAACCACATCATCATAACGACCCATATTACGGCCCATTATTGAGCACCGGTCTCCCCATTAGAACCCATCAAAAGTTTTAGGGACAACACACGGTAAGTTAACCGTTTTATACGGTTTTTATTTACATTTCAAGAAATATGTTGCGTTATAAGGCCTGTTCAAACAAACTTATCAATTTTATGTCGTGTTAGCGGATTTAATGAATACTACCGATCGTAAAACGCTTAGTTCGAAGAGTAGGTAAAATAAAGTACAGTCAACTACAAAAGTGAGTGTGATATGTGTAATAAATCCATCGTGATTTTACAACTCCATTAATTCTCATCGTAGTTATACCGTGCAAAGCCGTAGGCAAAAGATAAGCTACATATTTAATTATTTTGTAATCTTTATAACCTGGCCTCAATAATCAGGGCTTAAATATTTTATAGTCAAAACATGAGATTTTTGCATTGTTTTTTAAGAGTTGACTGTACCTATAATGTAAGTAGTATACAGCCTAGTATTTCTAGGTTCAAGAAAAACGTTATGTTGAAAACCGACTGGTGTTGTAAAGTATTATGTATTTTCTTCTGTGGTGTATTTGATTTATTTCGTGCTTTGAAAAATGGTAACTTTTTTATCGCTTTAACTTATTTTAAATTAAATATAAATCGATTTCTATAGTTTGTTAGTGTGAAATCACAAATATAATATAATAAACAGACAGATACACATGCCGGGCTGGTACAGTGGGACTTCTCTCTTTGACGAGAGAAATTAGGCCTTAATTCACCTCGCTGGCTATGTGCGGGTTGGTGAATGACACAATTGTCCTTCAAACTTTTCGGAGTTTACAACATGCCGATTTCCTCACGATGTTTGTCTTTACCGTTAGAGCAAGTATTTTAAAAGCGCACATAAATTTATCAAGAAGAAAGATTCAGAGGTGCGCGGGGGTTTGAACCCACGACTTTCGGAATGAAAGTCTAGTGTGCTCCCACTTAGCCAAATTATTAAATGTACTTAGATCGAGGTTTGAGAAGCATCCGAGTATTTCACTTGTAGTCCACACCACCCGTTACATAGTGACTTTGGCATCTAAATTATAAGTAATAAAATAATAAAATGAATAAAATATTTTGATGTGTCTAAATATAAGTAAACTTAAATACTAAAAGACTAGGTATCACTTTTAGAGTAAAGTTGTATTTATTATATTGTGGCAATGCAGTCATTACAAAGTGGGTCGTCTTGGATTGTTGTTTACGTAGTCTAAGTAGTTATTAGCATTTTGATAAGGAACTGGTAAATACTGACTCAAACATCGAATCATTTTTCTCTTTAACAGTTCAAATTCCTTTAGTATCCATACCAATAGGGGTGATGATGAATTATACTTTTTAATTACCTAATATGAGGCTATCTATTTTCTTCCTTTTTCAGGTTTCCCATTTTCGATGGAGAATATACCTAGGCAAAGGGGTTTCGCCTGTCTTTCCCTAAAGTTTGGCAGTATAGTATCTGCTTTACTAATTATTGTAAGTACTTAAACTTATCCTAGCCTAGAGACAATGATCTTATCTGTATTTCGTCGTCTTAGAAAATTTTAAAACATTAAGATCATAGAAAACATTAAATACTCAGTGCCGCAGCGGGAAAAGGTTTACTTACAACGTAAACAAGAGGTTGTTGGTTTGAACCCCACCTCAGGACAATTTTGGCACGATTGGCAGTTTTGCTCCGGATGTTCTGGGTGGTAGAGATTTTAACAAAAATAATGCAATTTTAAAAGCATGCAATTTAAATAATAAAACTTGTTTACATTAACGTAGGTACATTTTTTAAAAGCATTCAAATTTTACAGAAAATTAAATCTATGACATTACATATGGCAAATAATAATAAAATACAATCAGACGTAAAATGACTTACTTGTAGATTTTGTCTAGAGCACGGATTGGTTGATTCACGAGAATTACTGTCAATCGTAATCAACATTTCTTTTTCAGGTATATTCCGTGCTCGTTCTAGCACAATGCACCGTAGTGCTGGGTGAACTGATATCCCAGAGTCCTCACGTGTCCTACATGGTGATAGTAATGGCGATATCGGTCACCACAGCTCATGCTATAACCTTTTTGCTCACTGCGATCATGCTTGTGGGAGTGTTAAGAGTAAGTAAAATGTATTTGATGATACATTTTTGATGATGTCGTCAAACCCAGTAATGGATGGCTATGGCTATATATCAGCGTCTATGTAACAGCGTCGTTCTCTGTTCTGTTCTTAATTTGTAACCAACCTGCCTGGTGGTGGTGATTGTACCGTTGTTGTCCCAAGACCTATAATTCGTTCTTTGCTTCAAATATAATGTAATGATTTATCACGGGATATTTACCACGATTAAATAAAAGTGATAGAAAGTGCTCGATATTTCGGCACAGTTTCCTGCGCTATCACGAAGGAACTGAAGTTGCATGATGTATGACAGTTATTGACAGACAAAGTATTTAATAGGTATCATCGTCATGTTAATTTTATTATCTATATAAATAAAAATGAATCGCCGTTCGTTAGTCTCGCTAAAACTCGAGAATGGCTGGGCCGATTGCGCTGGTTTTGGTCTTGAAATGATCGTAGCAGTCCAGGGAAGGTTTAAAAGGTGAGAAACTATACAAAGCGGGCGAAGCCGCGGGCGGGTCTACTAGTTAATTATATAAACTGAACTTACTGCCTGAAGATGCCGTCACTGCCACCTCTGTAAACTCCTTCAAAAACAAGCTCGACAACTGGTTACGGAACAATAGCAAGAAACTCAATAAGTCACACAAAACTACTCGTTTAAAACTACTAACTGTTTGACGTAGACACATCAGCCTATGGCTGCCTGTCTATGAATAAATAACAATAATAATATTTTTTGCAGGAAAAGCTCAAGTTGATCCGACCGTGGGTGGTCTGGACCTCTATCCAAATGATAGTGTACGTCCTCTTATTCGTTTTCTGGACAACCATGAGCTTCATCAATCGTTCTGGCACAGATACTTTGCTGTTATACGTCGTCGAATTTCTAGGCCTTTGTAAGTACCTATTGACATTTCACATACAACCATTATTTTACTGTAATGCCGTGGTTTGATGAATTCATTTTAGAATTTTCGTTTATACTAAAATGATTTCATCAAACAGTTTAACAGGCTTAGACAAACAAATTTTTTAATATCTCTTTAAAATAAAATAAATAAATATAAATATTGCTGGACAATTCACACAGCAACATGTAGCCCCGTCATAAGCACGAGAGACTCGTGGTCCCCCCAACAAGTTCCCCTGGGGGAACGACGCATAAGCTCTAAGCTACGGGTGCTAGATTTCTGATATACTTAATAGAATAAACATACATAGATAGATATTTTTCTATAATACCTACATATATAACACCCAGATCATCTCTATGGATGATAGGTACCTAAAATTGTTTCCTTTTTGTTTCAGTGATAAGATTCTACATGCTAATGATAGTGGCTAGTTACTACAAACAACTTGAAGAGGACAAATTCGAAGGGGAGAAGGCCAAGACCTTGATACATAATAAAACTTGGTATAATAGTGCCTGATGATCCATGACTTTAGAAGACACCTTGTACCTACTGAGATTTGACTGAAGTATTAGATAGAGATTATGTAATATTTTGTAATTGAAATTCTTTGATCGAGTATAGATTAAGCCAATTTATTAATGTAACACAAACAAATTTTTTTTATAATAATAATTTGATCATTGTTTTGTTTTATTGATTTTGTATAAGCAAATTTTTTGTCAAAGTTTTTAGCAAACATTTTGAGGTTTATAAATAGGTATTACTTATATAATATTATTTATACAAGGGTTTAAATCGGTTAAACAAATGTGAATTATTTTTGTGATAAAAATAAACAATGTTTTATGAACATAAGCTTTTATTAAAATTTCACGTTTAACACATTATTTACATGAAAATCTTTCTTAAAATATAGGTTCTTACTTATTTGAATTGGTAACATTACATACTTACCTAATAATAATTTACACTACAATTTTGTCAGATTTCAATTTTCGTGGTTGGCATTTTATAAACAATTTTTTTTTTATATTTTGTTAAGAATATTTATGGCTTTTATATAAATTATAAACGGATGGTAAAAAGTACGACAGTAAATATTGGCTTGCCATTATCATTTTCCATAGGGGTTCATGTCAAACGATGTACTTACCTACCCCCCTTTTTTAATTAGACTGAGCCATCCCACTGCTGGGTAAAGGCCTCCCCCAACTTTTTCCAGCAGATTCTATCGTGGGCAACCCCGTTATCTTTGTTATAAATATAAAAAAATAAGAAAATTTGAGGTACCTACTCTCGAAAAAATAATACCTATTGACATGAAGCAGTTTATAATATAATAATAATTTTACATTATATGTATCTTGCGTTTGAAAATATAATATTGTTGTAATAAAGTTTGAGAATTTATACATCATTTATGGTACAGACAGTATAGAATTTGGTCCTTAGATGTTACAAGACTTACATAATATAATCACACACTATGTATAGCGAATCTACTTAACTTCTACTATACATTTTCACACGACTTATACACATGATACTATTTGTATGATCACAAAATTCTAAGGCACAATTTTTTTGTAACTTATTATGGAGTTCTATAAAATTAACTTTGGTTGCCAATATTTAATATTGCTTTTAATTTTATTTTTATCGTAGTTAATCTAGAATTTTGTTGAAAAATGAATAAATAGGTAATTCATTACCTATCTAAACAATAGGTGGTTTTAATAACTTCGGCAATTATTTTATAAAAGGTAAAAAGGGTAAAAAAATAGTTTTTAATATCTTTTCATTTAGTAAGAGTATTTTACTCGAATTCTACCTAAAACAATCTAGAATATCAATTGCGTACAAGTTGTTAACAAGGTCTTACAGACTTCATATTTAGTATGAACGCGAAATCCAGAAACCTACGTTCGATTGTTTAACTTTTCCACCTACTAGAGAAGATGTTATGATAACAGATGATAACAGTTGTCCAAATCCATCGTTTAAAAAATTTCGAAGATTTCCCGTCAATGCTCATATGAATTCATCAAACCACGACACATTTAACAGGTCTAACAGATCTTTAAAGTCCAAATAGTTTCAAATACCCTGTCGAATATATCAAAGTTAACAAACCACCTAGATTCAGTCTATGTGAGTGCTATACAACATCTCTATCCCGGGTGTACTTAACGGAGCCGTCTCGTTCCATCTTCACAATCGAGCTCCAGATGAGGATCACCAGGTATAGCTGCAGCACTGGAATAAGAGGTAAATTAGTTTAATTTTTGGAGAAACGCGTACCCGAGTTGAGTAGTTGTTTTATATATAGTATCAATTTATCATTTTCAATCGTTAATTAAAGACCGAAGAAAGTACTTTACATAATTTACGTAGTTTTAAGGACATTTTCTCCCGCGCTATTTAGAAACAGTGTTACAAGTTACAGAATACCTTGCAAACGAAATAAATAAAATAAATTATTATTTAATTTACAGCCATAAAAGTAACACAATAGATACTATACTGTATTATAATTATGGGTATAACAATTAAGGTGAGATACGAAGGCTCACGGTCGAAAAATGCGTTTGTTTCAGCATGTGAAGATGATTAAATCGGCCTTATGAATAAATCCACGAGAGATTAACACCATTTTCCTGTATGAGTGTTCCAACTGAGTGACTTCTATCATTATAAACGTAAAACTATGTGTATTATGAGGATGTTTTTGAGGTATAATTCACTAAACTAGGTTTTATTGCAACATACAATCATCATCATCATTTCAGCCATCGGACGTCCACTGCTGGACATAGGCCTCCCTTAAACATCTCCAGTTGTTTCGGTCGGATGCAGCTTGCATCCACCGTGAACCGGCAGCTTTGATCAGATCATCTGTCCATCTTGTTGGTGGACGTCCGACGCTGCGTTTTCCGATCTGTGGTCTCCACTCGAGAACTTTTCGGCCCCATCGGCCATCCGTTCTTCTCGCTACATGGCCAGCCCATTGCCACTTCAAAGAGCTAATCCGCTGGGCTATGTCGGTGACCCGCGTTCTTCTACGTATCTCCTCATTTCTGATTCGATCGCGTAGAGAAACCCCGAGCAACATACAATATTTTCGTAAAAAAAGTAAACTGCTTCGATCTCCCATATTTATGTTATTAGTAACTTACTTAGTTGAAAGAGTATCAGGAACAGTTCGCTGGCTGTCTCCTGCGTGAGGAAGGCGAGGCTGTAGACGAACCCGATGGTAGAGTAGCCGATCTCGAAGTACAGGTAGATTCGCATCAACAGCACGTGTTTCTGGAAATTAAGTTTATTCATAAGTTACTTAACAAAATGTGCCTCATTTCATCAAATAATATTACTTCATTGGAACCCTTGGAGGTCCTGTGTGTACGGATCGAAACGTGTTGCATCACCATAGGCCTCATGAACAGATTCAGAGTTCACGGGCACGTATAAACCGAAAGATTTATATAATTTATTTCCATCAAGCCTAAATATCACCAATTTTGAGATAATGGTGATGATGATTAAAGGCAAGCTGAATACTTGTCCTGCACCTCTCCTATCGAATCCAATGACCAAATGAGGTTGACACAATTTTCAAGATCACGTAACTTAGGATCCTTTTTTAAGATCGATATAAATATCTGAATATTATCTGATAGTCCGTAACATAAGCTTCGAGCTTAGGTACCCTGGACTAATAAATATTGCTCTGTGAAATATCGTCTATTTTGGTAGATTTTCTGACGTTGAAATCCTTTTTTTTTCATGTTTCAAAGTACAGGCTTTGTTTGAATATAAGGTTTCCACTGCCTACCTTATGTAAGGCCACGATGAAGGCCACAGTGAGGCCAAACTCTAGAATGAGGCCAACGACGTCCACAATGAGCCTGATGAACTCCGAGGCCAGTTCCGCTTGGTCAGCATCCGAGGAGTTCCTGATGATAGAGATGTAGAGGGACAGCATACAGGTCGCCACGAGGGTCAGCGTCTGAAACATTTGGGAAATTATATTAGAAGGATTCTTTTTGGGAACATGCCGGTTTTTATATGTTTTATATGTTTTTATATGCCGGGTATGTTTGCCTTCACCGTTAGAGCATGTTTTTATAGAACACATCAATTTTTCAAAAAGGAAAATCAGAGGTGCCGGATTTTCGGAGAGAAAGTCGAGAATGCTCCCACTTAGCCAACACGACACTTACCCACTTAGCCAACACGACACTTTTCTATTAGTTGAGGGGTTATTCGTCATCTCGCGGGAAAACAAAAGATGGATTCCCGCGAGTTGGCACATAAGTACTAATAAGAGCCCTCGCAAACTACAGACTTTCTATCGGCCGATAGTTTGGTCGGGCTTATAATCAGTATGAAGATGTATGCAAGTCCGCATGCTACACGATTTGGTATCGGTCGAAAAACGTACTAACAGCCCAACCCGACCAAACTATCGGCCGATAGAAAGTCTGTAGTTAGCGGGGGGTCTAAGACCCCTCGCAAACTGCAGACTTTCGATCGGCCGATATTTTGGTCGGGTTGGGCTGTTAGCGCGCACACTACTCCAACTAAACAGTTGGGTTGGTGGTGAGTGCGCAAACTAGGCAACAGTCGGCCGACGATATTCAGTAGGGCGTGCAAAACCGGTTTCCGGTTTTCAGAAAAACCGGAATACCGGACGAAAATTTACCATTTTTCAAAACCGGTTTTGGGAGACAAAACCGAAGTTGATTTCGGTTTTCCCGTCAATGAATTAAATTTGGATTTAAATCCAATTTTTCGAACTTAAGAAATATTATGTAACGAATTATACATGGAGATAATCACAAAAGTTCGAAATTGGTAAAATCTTCAAGGAAATCTCCCCTAAAAGCTGATGAATTTTATGTTTTTTCTGTGTTCCTTTAAAGACATACTTCCGCAGGACTATGTTGTGGCTATTATGTCTTTAAAGGAACAAGGAAAAGACATAAAATTGCAATTAGAATGACGCACACGATGATCAAAAATATTATTTTTGATTTGATCGAGTAATTTAAAGTTTATATTATAAGTTCATGTTAACTAAACAATTAATTTGATCTACTTAATAGGCATAGGTTGATTAAAACAGATAATAAATAGGTTTTTACCTATAAAATTGCTGTTTTGCAGTACTGGTTTTTTAAATCATAATAATTATTTTTTGGCTTATAATTCTATAAATAATGGCATTCTTTTTCCAAAAGCAGTCATTTGCTTTTTGATTAATGGTAAATTTTCATCGAATTTCAATCTTTTTCGTCATCATGGATACGTAAAAAATTCGAGTAATTACGGAATTTGAGTACTGTCGTGACTGCAACGTGGCACAAGCGGCACATAACATCAACAACGTTTACGCAGTTAACATTACAAACCAACAAACCACCTCCCATTGGTTTGCTTGCTTCCGTTCTGAAAATTTCCACCTCAAAAATGGTCTCCTCGCGGTCGTCCGAAGACCTTTGTTTGCGATGATAAATTCAAGACGATTATGGAAGCTGATCACAATCTACGGCTGAATTAGCTGCAACTCTTGACGTTAGCCTCGAAACAATAGTGGTTAATTTGCGTCAAATCAGCAAGGTAAGAGAGGTTGACAAATATGTGCCCAACAAATTGAATAATTGCCAGCGTGAAATAGGCGTCGACACGTGCCTTGCACTGCTCAACAGACACACAAATGAAGGAAATTTGAATACCAAGTTGGCTGGATCCTGGTTCAACACCTAAACAATGCCCTAAACGTAACCATATACCCCTATAAAAATCACTGATTATTACTGTTTGGCCGCTACTACCTACTACTACTACTAACTAGTAGCGCCGGTGTGATTCATCACAGCTTCTTATCAAACGAGTTGAGTATTACTGCAATTATGTGTACTGAGAATTCTTCTTCTTCCTCGGTTCCTCACTGCTGAGGATCGTGACCACGTACAATCAGCCCCCACTGTGTACGGTCATATGCAGAGTGTAGAGCGCGGTGCAAGCTGCCTTCACTGGCCTGTTTGATGGTATCAGACCATCTCGTAGGAGCCCTGCCCTGTGCATGTTTTCCTTCCATCTTTCCCATGATGATCTGCTTCTCCAGACAATGCCCAGAACCGCATAATGTGCCCGAAGAAGCTAAGAGCTCTTTTTCAGCATGTTGTAGAGCCGTGTGGTGGTTATGAGCTCTTCTAGGATCGAATCATTGGTTCTCATGGCCGGCCATGGTATACGCAGCAGTTTACACCAGCACCACATTTCAAAGGCTATCTTGCTGCTGTCACGGGATCTAACTGTCCATGTTTCAGCTTCGTATATATACATGGAATGAACCAGTGCACGCACAAGGTGTACCTTCATTTTCCGCCGAACGCCTCTAGTGTGAATAACTGTACTGTACTGTGAATAACTGAACACAATGACGGGGAAACTGGCACATCACCAACCAGCATTGGCCAATCGCTCGTCTCTGCGGCTTCTAAACGTCAACGCACGACCTCATACTGCACAGCAGACGGTCTCCAAGTTGCAAGAACTGGGGTAACCTTCCGTCTTTCGTCTTACTCACCAGACCATGCGGCTACAGGTTACTACTTTTTCCAGAATTTGGATAACATCTTGGGACCTCAAAACCGAAATTAAAAACCGGTTTTGACAACCTTCCGGTTTTGCACGCCCTAATATTCAGTTTTTAAACTACCTGTTGAAGAGAGCTGTCTCATAATGGAAGTTTCTCGTAGTAAAATATTGTCCAGAAATATTATAATTGCTCTCATACAACGGAGGAGAAAAATCAAGAAGAGAGTCTGAGAGTATTGTGTGCATCCCATCTACAGTACTAGATTATTAAATGGAAAATTTTACACGATGCATTCAAAATTACTAGATTACCCGAAAATTAAAATAAGATTACGTTTCTACAACGAGCGATTGAGTAGAATTGGACATAATGAAAGAATGCACGACCTTCCGGCTCCAAAACTCGGAGCGAAGTGAACCATCGGCCGACTAAACAATCGGTCAGTGTGCGCGCTTGCAAGGAGCTCCATACTAATATAGCAGTCGGCCGATAGTTTGATCATCTTTCAGTTTGAACGCAGTTGAGAAGCCTATCAAACTTATTTATCGGCCGATACCAAATCTTTGTAGTATGCGGACTTGCATACATCTTCATACTGATTATAAGCCCGACCAAACTATCGGCCGATCGAAAGTCTGCAGTTTGCGAGGGGTCTAAGAGTTATGTAAATGCGTATGCGTTTGTTTTTTGCAAATAACAAAGACATTTACAGTTAGGTGATACTCGTACCTTGTCGGTTATATTGCATTAAAACTTAATATAGCTTTAGCCTCGTCGTAAGCTCGAAGCTTGTGTTATGGGCGCCAGATTTCCGATTTATATAGATTGATAGATATATTTTTGTATCATAAATATGATTTATAAAAACTTACCAAGTTGATGTACGCGAAGGCCATCAGCCCGCGCCTCAGGGGGAAGCAGAAGCAGCATTTTGTCAATATGGGGATCTCAATGGACTCCTTAATTTTATCCCTGGAAATAAAATATTACGGATTAATAAATACTATTCATTCTACTATTCATAAAATTACAGATATTTACATAACGTTACGTTACACACACAAAAAAATATGAATGTATTTCTGATTGATTCACATACTTGGCGATTGGCGTTTATAGGTACGGAGGGGAGGGTGTTTAGTATATTTTTCAGCAATTATGTCTTTATTTCAAAAATTGTTCCCAGATTTAATGTTAACAATTTATCACTACAAATACCGGAAGATGTCCGATTAATGTTACTATTATCATACATGACCCGTCAACTTATTTAGTAAGTACCTAGTTGTTTACTGTCATAGTACGATATAATTAAAGGATGCGATACTGCCGACAGGAAACTGTTTGATAACAGAGTAAAGGAATAATTCCTATAATAGATAAGTTTTAATGGTAGCTTTTGTTCAAGCAGTTAAACATTTAACATCAATCTAATTCATTCTGAAATAGCCGAAAAAATTACGATCTAACAAAATAAACTTATATTGAGATAACTTACTATTGAGAACCATATACCAACAAGTAATCAACAGTGATTTCCAATACAGTAAAAGACTTCTAATAATGAGATACTTCTGAATGAACGTGAGAAAATTCAGTTGTTAACAGACTTTGTTACGCAAACTACTGTATATGGCATAAAGGGTAAACCAAAAGCAGATTGCAAAAACCGCTAGTTTATCATTACGTGCGATTCTCACAACCCAGTTGGTAGAAGGAAGATTACATGGCTATTATGTCTAGATTATACAGCGCAGTTGATTTTACATGGGCTGTATGGATTGTATGTCACTGTGGATTGACGAATACGGTGGAACGACACGGGACCGACACGGTTTTATTAATGGACATAAAGATAAAGATATTTATATCCAAAACAACAGTTAACAAAAGTAACGCCTAGTAGAATTCAAAATGAAAAATATTGTTTCCTTAATATCTTTATAGAACATACCAACCGTAAGTAAACATTTTAGGTTTCTTTTTTGTAAGTTTTTTAAATACAGTTGCCGTTTTTCAATTGTAACTGATTTTTATAAGTTGTTTTATTAACCCGGATGAATATTGTATCCTATTATATGTATATCTCAAAATACATATAAATGATAAAAAAAGGATTGATGGAGGAGGATAAAATACAATAAAGTGAGTTGCGTCGTTACGTTGTCGTCGTGTCATTCGTTACGTTGTAGTTAAAGAACCGTACAATAACAACAGCTTATGTTGGTGACTAACAAACGTGATGAATTGTTTAGTGTACCTATTTATTACTACTTCAAACCTTGTGTCTATAAGATTTGTCAAACAATATTTGCAGCCAACAAAATGAATTTTTGATGTTATTATAATATAGTTAGCTATTGCCCACTTTGTATGTACAGTCTATTGTAATACAATTATTAGAACACTAAACGATAAACATACCTTGATTCAAAAGTTTTTTAGTTTCCCGATATTTCGGCACTGTTACGGCGTCTTATCAACCATACATAATGCATTGTCTTTGATCTTTATAAATAATAAAAGTATGTTTGTTTTAAATTTATTTTCTTTCTTTTTTTCTTTCACGAAAAGAAACTTTTTCTTAGGACACGGATCAGTGCACCAATCTAAAGTAAAATGTTCGTGGATTTCCCGTTTATCCAAATAAGCATAGGGGTTCTTATGTTTTTATGCAATAGGTACTTTACTCTGCCTCATTTCAATTTACATTCTCAGTTCACCGAGCTGAACTTTTCATTTTATCTGAGTGTCCCCGTACAAAAATAAGGATGAAACTATTAGTGGATATTGTAAGTGACTGAGGAAATACGTTTACCTTGGAGAACAATGAGGAATCGTGATGACAGATACACTTAAGAAAACAGATCTCCTTTCGATTGTACTGATAAGAAATAACTTCCTACTTTTGATACAACATCATGATACACCCATAACCATTATTTCATATGGTTACGAGTGTTGGCTAAATGAAAGCACAGTCGACTTACATTTCGCAGGTCGTGGGTTGGAACCCCACCGCACACGTCTTTCCCCTTGAAAAATGTGTGCTTCATCAACCTTCGGGATTAAAGTCGAGTTTGCTCCCACTTAGCCAAAACTGCTCATCGTGAATCGTCAGTAAATGGGCTAAAATGATCATGATTTGAAGTCATTTGAAAGTTGACATTAGGTAAGTAGGCGGAGCGTGAAATTATGAAGTGAAGTCGTTTTGAAGAGTTCTTTCAAAATGACAGCTGTTTCAACCATAAAAAATTGCAAAAATGTTTTGTTTCATCCCGTCATCGGATGCCAAAATGGCGATCACACAAGTAACAACTTTATAATTTTGTAAATTTATAAAACACTTGACACTGGCAAATTGTGCTTAATTTAGCGCAGGGACCATTATAATAAACTAACTAACATCCCGTCATCTACGGGATCGTCTGATTTATAAACAGAATCGGCGGCGGGTCGTTCTCTGTTTACGGTACCAACTTATGTATTATTAGCTTTCCGCTCCGCGCCTTCGCCCACATTTAATATTTACCCGCTGTAAAAAGTATCCAATGTCCTTCTCCTGGTTGTCAACAATCTCTTCACTAGTGTTACTAACACGACTTTCTTTTATAATTTATAAAGATGTTTGCAACTCTCCTGGTAGGTAACTCCATTTTACCTGGTAGGTAAAATAAGTTACAACAGTTTTTTGAAAAGGTTTACTATCTAAAAGCTTTTAAAAATATATATAAATCGATAAGTTTTTCCAGATCTTTCCCATCAACTTAATTGTAATCGGGTGACAACGGACTGGGTGAATACGGGACTGGGCGAGAACGAAACTAACCCATAAGATTGTTAATTTATGATGATACGGTTTAATATATGCTTATCAAACTTTTTACCAATTCCAATTCTACATAGTAAAGAAAATACGTTACATGCAATTTTGCATTGTGTTGTTACAAAATCAAATTAATCTTCGATCATGTAGCATATACATTTAATAATGCTGTTTGTATGCGTAATTTGATTACTACTAATATTGCTGAAGTTTGTGCAAATGTAATGAATTGGTCAACAAGTTGAAGAAAGTTGCATCATTTTACATTTTAATGAGTTTCATAAAACTGAAAACGTCAAACACACAAAAATAATAATGCGATGTTGTAATCTCATTTTGGAAATAAGCAAATGCGGGTTGATGAATGTCACCATGTACGTTATTCATATTCAACAAAGTTCTCAGAGCATGCCGCACATTAAATCACGTTTTTAAGACGCACATATTCAAGAAGAAATCCAGAAGTGCGCTGCTTGGTTCGAATCGAACCCAGAACCATCTGAATGAAAGTCGAGTGTATTACCACTTAACCGACACGTTTTTTTGCCAGGAAGTGATTATCATCCAAATCATTGCCGTATCACAAAGCAACGTTCCAAATGATTACTTTAAACCAGTCACATGATCTGAATGACTGTAATTCTGATGATGGTCACATGTCGGTACGTTGACCATTGTGGATTCTCATTAGAGAAGAGTTTACCTAATTGATGGGGCCAAGGACTAATGAATTGTAATTCCCTCAATATTAGATAATAGTCATAAGCGCCGGGAGCCGTGTTGGCGAAGTGGGAGCATACTAGAATTTCATTTCGAAGGTCGTAGGTTCAAACCCCGCACCTTTGGGTTTTCTTGTTGAAAAGATTTTGTGGACTTTGAAAGCACTTTGCTCTTAAGGTGAAGGCAAGTCATATTTTTGATATAAAGACAAGCGACGCGTCCTAGCAACTCCTTGGGTTAACTATACTTATAAACCTTCCTCTCGAATCACAACCTATTTAAAAACCGCATAAAATCCGCTGCGTAGTTTAAAAGTACCATTTAAGATTGTACCTACTTCTTTCTTTTTGTTGTTTTTTGTATTTTTTATTTATTTGGTGTACCTACAATAAAGAGTTTTTGTATTGTATTGTAAAGATGAAGCATACAAAGGGAGGGATGGACATACATCGACAGCGACTTAGTTTAATATATTAATTATTTACATCTTTATTTATAATATTATTCTACTGTTCAACTACTTGCGTGATGACTAACGTGACTTTGTGACGGACTTTTCAATAATTTTTTTTTATTATTGTTAAAGAAAATACTTTATGCACATAATAACTAGCTAAGCCCTGTGCACAGTCAGTTCTAGAAAACTTATAGTACTTATGTGTCATAAATATAGTGTATTGGTAATTTTACTGTAATGTTATATTCTCCATATATAAGTATACATAAATGTATTATCTTTAGTACAATCGGTTCAAAACATCGTTGCGACTTAGTGAATAAATATTTTCCTTAACATTCTGCGAAAACGGCTTTTATTCTGATGCAAGGTTTTTTCCCACACGTTTTTCTGAGTACTGGAAACTCTTAAACCTAAATTCTTTATGTTTTATTATGTTATTGTTTGTTAACTTGTAGAAAATATGATAAATGAGAGATATCTCTTATATAAAAATTAATTGATTTTCTTATTAAATAGTCCTAAGAAAACCTTGTAAACCATTCTTAACCATAACTGTTGCATTTTTTTTAATTCATAGAATTTGAATTTGCTCTATAAAACACGTGTTTTGAGACAAGTGTTTCTTACTGCATAATAGGTACCATTCATTTTATACTATTATGATATTTCTACACAATTTGCTTTGTCCTGTAATGGCAGAAATATGTTTAAAATTATTCTTTGTTAAATGTTTTATAATCTAACTAATAACAAAAAACCATCTGTTGTTTGTTGCTAGTGAAAAATATTTTCTTTATTGAACCACGAATGTTTAATCGACAGAACTTATTTTATTTTTTGTATTTTCTCAAATGCACACAATTTTGCGCAGTGATATAATAAGATATACCCTAACCGTAGTAATTAGGTATATGTTCTGTTACCTAACTTTTAAATATAAATTATTAATTAAATTGTTTTTTTTATCAACATCAATTTTTTTTGAGCTTAAAATCTAGACTTTTAATGAATAGGCCAATTGATGTAAATGTATTTGTTTTAATCGATTAGTTGTTAGTTAAACTATTAATGAAACAAACATACTGATAATTATATTTAACGATTTGTCATTGTATAAGTACTTTCCCGGAAACTGGGTTACAGCTGTTGTCATAGATTACAGACTTACTAATTGTGCCTACTTTATCTATGGAAATGGCGGTTATTTTACCACAGAGTAAACTACATTATCTATCTACTAGATTCTTCATCTCATCATACTCATCATTTTCATCATCATAGGGTTCACTACTGAGTATCCTTCTTTAAAAATATTTTGTGAAACAAGTAAAATTATTTCGTATTTCTTATTGTATTGTAATTTTCTGAAGCAAATCGGTAGGTTTTCCTTATACGAGAATTTGAATACAATTTAGGTTGTCTTTATTCTTTTGTTTGTACTTACCTTAATATTTAACTAATAATTGCCATGTTTTTAATCTCTAAGCTTTCGTTAGTTTAAACGTGTAAAAGACAAGTGTACTTATTCAACTGTATGTAAATATTTGACCAAGTAAATTTTATATATTACTAGAGACCCGCCTCGCTTCGCCTCGGTATCTTTTTATACCTATAAACATTCCTCTTGAATCACCTATTGGAAAATCGCATCAAAATACCTTGCGTAGTTTCAAAGATATAAGGACCGACAGACAGCAAACGCGATTTCCTTTTATACAATGTAGTGATCAATATAGCAATATCAATTATCGCCATAGTCTTTGTCCAGAAAAGGTAAAGGTACCTTCACATGGTGCCCTTTTCTGTAAGTGGGCCAGTGACGGCATAGCGAAAGTGCGCATTTAGAAAACTGCATTTTCCAACGCGAGACCAGAATAACGGGTTTAGTTGCAAATCTTTACGTATGCACTTAATCACTTTAACTAATCATGCCACATACTCTTTATTTTTATCTTATTATCTAGTTATTTTTATTATGACATAATATTTTTCCACTGTAAAAGCCATTCTTAATAAATGGTAAAGTCGAACGTAATTTATTTTTAATTTTAATTTTGTGTACCTACTTTAGTTGTTGCCTAGCGATATTTTATGATTAAAGGCGTCTTAAGTCCTAAATTAGGTTTAACTAAGATGACCGATGGGGCCGAAAAGTTCTCGAGCGTAGATCACGGATCGAAAAACGTAGCGTCGGACGTCCGCCTACTAGATGATCGGATGAGTTGCTAAAATAAGCTAGCTCACGGTGGATGCAAGTTGCATCCGACCGAAATGCCTATGTCCAGCAGTGGACGTCCGACGGCTGATATATAAAATTAGGTACAATACAAGTACGGGCAAAACATGTTCTTATGAAGATTAAACCAGTCGTGATTAAGCAATAAACAAAAATCTTAGCAATACTACGAATTGTTATGATTCTATGATACAGCCTCAATAAAAAGTAAAGATCTATGATGACCTACCATCGTTTTTATCATCAACAAAAAATATAACAACTGGCAACCTTGAATCATAATAGATTGTGATGCAGCGTTCAGCCACATTGACAAGGTAGGCACTAGTATAATAGAACCTTCTGGTTATAGATTTATTTATCTTTGTTTCTAGTTAAACAATCAGGTAGGTATTATTATTTTCGCAATATACGATAATTTTGATGAGCACTTGAAAATTATGTAGATTTGGAAAACGCGTACAAAACAACACTTCTGCAAATAATATTTTTACGACTTGATTGAGAGATTTATATTGAAGGTGTTTTTAAGACTTAGTTATATTTTAACAAAACGACTTAACTAAAATATTTATGGAAATACTTTTTGTTACCACGCGAGCAGAGGAAGAATTCGAGAGCAGTGACGCAAGCAAACAAAGGAGAAAACGAATAAAATTTAACTTATACTTGTTTTAGTTTTACAAATAAATAATATTGTGATCCGAAATTGTAGTACATCAATATTTTTTATGATTTTCATGATCAATAACGTATAAAAACACATAACATCAATATACACCAATTCCATATTCAAGTATATATTCTGAGAGAACTTCACAATGGAGTTATCAAACCGCAGCTCCCATCCCAGGCTGTGACCTCCAGCATTACGACCGTGGGTCATGAACCGGCTTTGTGCAACAATGCACGACCACAGATAAACCGGTGAAACTTGGAAACGACGCATTATTATTATAATGAGCGTTTTACTAAGATTATCTTAATTATATAAAAAATCTGATCCTTTTCTTGTTGTGATTTTAACCCGTATTTTAAGTGGAATTTTAAAGAAACCATTATTTTATTTATTTCCTAAGTTCTAGTTTATATTAATTTTGAACCAAAATGTCAGCCAATAAATGCAAAACCAAAGTAAAAGTGACAAACAGAGAGACAGTCATGACCACATTATTAGATACCCTAAAAGGAACTAGAACTAATCAGAATTAAAGGAACCTTCCAGTTAGCTAGCAGGCAAAAAAGTCACGGTATTGTGTCGCACGCTGTCATGAATGTTAAAAGAGAAAAATACTATACAGCGCATAGTTAGCAAAGTATCACGTATTGGCGAAACTCTGCATTAAGTAAAAATTAAATAATTTAAAGTAGAGTGTATTTGATGTTTAACATGATATTTTAAAAATATAAAATAATGTATATTCGGTCTCACGCTAAATAAGGTAATAAATATGCTTTTAAAGGGCGCGCGTCTTAGAATGTCGGGTCTCCATATCCAGCTGAGCACATTATAAATCATATGAATTTTCCACAATTCAGGGTCAAAAACAAAGCCTTAACCAACATTGGAAATACCAATGTCGATCCATTAAGCTCTTATCACTTATCACAGCTGATAACGAGGGTAAACATCAAGAACAATGGACTACCGCGTCAAAAAGATAAAAGACTAACCCCTTTGTTTTAAGGTTTATTATTGCCTGGGAATTTGTGATTATTGATGTCATTATTCAGGTTCATTAAGAACCAACGTGAGAAGGTTTAAATCAATGCATATATTTATTTGTGCCTACTGTATTGGAGATACTATAAACGATCTCTAAAGCGTTAAAACATACAGAAAAGGTGCCTTCTATAGGTACTTTCATTGTGGCTTGAGAATGTCTAGTTTGTATTACGATACCTCATTATAATAAATGGGTATTTAGAAGAAACCAACACGTATTGTTTCACTTGCCTGAGGGCGATAATTATCATCATAACAAATTACAAGTAGCTCAATTCACCCAAGCGATAAACGGTGGTCAACCGTTGTCTCAAGTTCATACCAAGCATGACACGGAATGAACTATGAGACGGAATATAACCAGAACATAGCTAGATGCATAATTTGACGTAAATCGGTCGAGAGATTTGCCACATACATACATGTACATTAATTGTACCGAGCAGTTGGCAATAATATAACTAGGATGGCCAAAATGGCACAACAACTTTATATTTTCATTTAATTTATAAAACACTTCATCTTCATCACTCCTATTTACGTTCGCACTGCTGGGACACAGGGACTTCTCTCTTGACGAGAGAGATTAGGCCTCCATCAAACTTTTCAAAGTTCTCAGAACAAGCCGGTTCCCTCACGATGTTTGCCTTCGCCGTTATAGCTCAGGGCGCGGCGGGGTTCGAATCCACGACCTAAGGAATGAGTGCTCCTAATAGATAAATTAGAACTGCAGCAAACTGTTCAAACACAATTGACGCAAAAAACTAACATACCCAAGAAAAATGTCTTTAGTAATAAGTTTTGAGATTTTGGTTAGTAGGTACTAGCCTTATTAAAGTAACTCTCGTCATCTATCGTTAGTTCTTGAATCTGGTAGATAGATATAGATAGATAGAAATACTTTATTGCACACCATTAAAAACATAACATAAAAAGTGGAAAATACAATAAGAAATAATAGGAAAATTGGCGGCCTTATCGCTAAAAGCGATCTCTTCCACAACAACCACAGGCAACCTTTGGATGGATAGGAAATATTAAATGCTGGAGAGGCGGTGCTGGTAGTTTAATAAACTCTTTTCATTGCACTGTAATTATATCTCTAAAGTTAACTAACTAGTTTAAACAATGTAAACAAGTTCTGTGTATTATGGAGATGCTATCATGAGCACTTACGTCATATCAGTTGACCCATCAGATGGCGAACATTTCAATTGTGGTTTTCCTTACTTTATTCATAATTAAAATTGTTATTCTTCATAAAAGGAGTGATATTATTAAACGAGGGCTTTAGGTAGAGAGATAGTCGTAAAGTCTTTGAATAGAATGTCACGTCGATGTGCGTTGGTGGTATTTTTATGTTTCATTTTGGTACAGAAGTAAAAATTCTATTCTATTATTACACATTATATTATTCACTTTCACCAATCTCTCGTAGTTAGTAATTACGTAGGTATAAACGTAGGTTTAAAAGGCGAGTAAACATGGGAATAAAGCGAGCGGTTCAGCTAGTACTTTATGTGAATATGTTTCGTTTCTCATTGTAATTGGACTCGAAAGTTTTCATGACAAATAAAGTTATTTTACCTCGCTAATGCAAACGAATATACCCGTCAAAAGCTCAGAAATATTTACGCCAACTTGGCCATGCATTTGACGGTCAAGGACTCAACCAGACCGGTTGGAGTCGGGTTGCGCGTAACATGAACCGTGTCTGCTTGTTTGTGAGAAGCTACATTACTATAGGTAATATGTATACAAGGCTTGTAAACACGTGCTCTAACGGTGAAGGCAAACATCATGAGAAAACCCCCATGTTCTGAGAGCTTTGAAAAGTTTCAAGGGCCTGTGTAATTCAACAACCTGCTCTTGGTCAGTGTGGTGAATAAAGGCATCATCAGAGAGATTTCAAGAGAAGTCCCTGTGTCCCATCAGTGGAACGTAAAAAGGGTGACGATAATACCTACTAAGGAAATATCCCTTAGTCGGTTTGGCGACAACCGCACAATGATTGCACTGAGAAGTGAAAGATTTGTATATTTCCCATTATAATCTGTTTCCAACTAACTTAAAAAAAAATCTAGACAACGATAAGGCCTAACATTAATTTTATCATTAAATTATATTAAACGTTTCTACATATCGACTGTCCCTAAGTACAGTATCGAATCTGAAAATGGCTACTTTTCAGGAAGGCCATTTGAAGTTGGAATTGGTTGTTTTTTGGAATATCTTTTTATTTGAAAGAGACAGATCGACAATTTTTTCAGGATAGCGGCTTCAATTTATACTTAAACTTTGGATATTAACGGTAATAAGAAATTCTCAACAGATTCTAGGATTTTTCAGTTTCAATAGCTTACATCGTACAAACTAGCCTTTAAAACATCGTAGTAATTCGACAGTATACTTAGAAATTTTACCCTATATTTTTATCGAAAGTGGTAATTTCATTAGTTTACGTGGTAGAAATCTGTATATTCGATTGTACTCCTATCATTTTGGTCAAAGATAATATTCTAGAAAGTTAATAAAAGTTCATTATTTTCATATGTAATATGTAGTACAAAGACAGGAATGACTAAATAACAGATTATAAGGTCTGATTATTACTAAAATCGACAAACAATCAAAATAAAATAATATATTTTAACAAAAGTACACTTCTAATCAATATAAGCAAAATTAGAACAAATTCAGACTTTAGTTTGAGTCATCATATTTATCGGGTAAATTTTCTTCATGCTTAAGGTTCTATGATAATTGGTGACAAAATTACACATAGACATCAGGTGCTTGTATTTAGCTTCGGGCAAAGGTACACACATCTCTGTACAAATTATTTATTTTAATACATCTTGCTCCTCTCTGACCCTTTTTGTATCTTGTAAATTATTTAACAAGTGACTGTAATTATTAAAATTATATTTTAAATACAAACTGATTGGGTCTTCTTTTCTTAACCTTAAATATCGCCTGTGTTATTTCAATAACGTTGTAGGACTTACCCTCAATTTTGGCCTACCTGACCAATGCATACCACAGATCCAGGGTGTAAATGAGGATTCCTTTAGCCTTTATTATTTTTCTTTTCTCCTTCAATACGGGCGAACCGTATCACCTTCATTTTGGGCAAGGCCTTGTTCAAGAAATCTGTGAGTTATGTCCATCCAGAACTTCACCAATTGCTGCACCCTAACACGGTACATGTACTTACATAAAGCAATCTACCACTTAAGCTTAACATTGTAGAATGTTTATATATGCAATAAATAAATAAACTCTGTTCATGTTATGGCCTAAGCAGTTATCTAAGCAAAATCAAAATTTCTTACCACCCTTTTTGACTATACATTTTATAAAGTGCATCAGGCAGCTTGACTCTTTATTGCCTCTATTTTAGCCGTGCATTTTGTCCTCAAAACAAAATGCCTCTTTTGTGACAAACAATAAAATAAAGAATTAACTTTCTCTTGTAGTAAAATAAACCTATAACTCCTTGAGGAGAATTAAGGATTTTCTGAATATCAAATGTTGCGCAAACCACTTCCGGGTACTTTTATTGAGCCAGCTGCTTATAACTCTCCTAAGGTTGGCTTAGATTCTCTAGGTAAAGATTGATCATCGTTTTACTGTCACTGTTAAGATTTTTGTTTGGTTTAGACACAATAATGCTTGGCGAGACTGTCGTATTTCGTGATGGGTTATCGTCGATCATTCTTTCCAATAAAGTGAAATCATCTAAAGCATCTCTAAAGTTACAGTTTAGTGGTAGGAAATGAAGATTCAAATAAAATAAGTCGTAAGTAGTCCTAAGTAAAATTGGTAACGTGTATACGTTCCTATTAATCACTAGCCACACTGATAAACGCAACAGGTAATGTCACTAAATATTTTAACGTTGATATTGTCTTGAATTTAGCTATCAAAAGTAGACGAAATTAAATAAATAATGTTGTAAAAACCACATAGCATCATCTAACCCAATGTAAACAGAGTTTGTGTTATGATGACTTATTTACATTATTATATTTATAAGATTTTCTTTTAAAGGAAGGTACATAGATTATAATCTATAGATCGTATAAACATTTGTCCTAAAGGCGGGAATTTTACCCGCAATTTTCGCTAGCCGAACTAGATCGCTCGCCTTTAAATTATTTATCTTTTAGGTAGTACTTTCGGTTGTATTTGAATTTATATAAGATAAATAAATTGACATTCGATAGCATTTATTTTATGTTAATACGTGGTATACTATTGAATGTGGCAATTTCGATAAGAAAACATTTTGAAATTGCAACGTAAACTGACGAAACTGCTACATTCGATGCAAAAGTCTCTTACTGTCTCGACGTAAAATATTGAAACGGCCACTATCAATACTTTACGCAGACATCACACAGTAGGTTTTTATGAATCTTATAAAAAATATTGTTAAACTAGGATTATAATTACTAAAAATTACCGTTAATTATTTCAGTAATATATTTTTATAGCGAGTGACGTGACGTATACTCGCGAAAGCGGTAGTTTCGTCTCGTTCGCATAGTGATCAGCACAGCGTATACGCTCGAAACTTATTTTTCGATATCCTACGTCTGAACAAAATGTTACATTCGATTGTATACGTTTAGCTCTCTAGCTAAACGTATACAATCGAATGTAACATTTTGTTCAGACGTAGAAACTAATGAAAAATATTAATTTTTCTTTTCATCCAATTAAAGAACACATAAAAATAAGTCATTTAAGCAAATAAAAAAAAATTGCCAATTTTCATTTTCGATACTGTACTTAGGGACAGTCGATATATTATAATACGGGAGGTACTCGTTATAATAATAAATAAAATAAGTAGTCAAATAATACCTCCTCCTCGAGTAAGTAGTCATATAATACGTCCTCGTTAACACAGTAATTAATGCAGTTAGCATTAGCCAACTTCGTGTCTTGAAAAAATATTTGTTAAAATTAAATGGCTTGAAAAGTTTGAAGGACATTGTGTGTCATTCACCAACCATCTCGTAAGTAGAGAAAAGTCCTTGTGTCCCAGCAGTGGGAACGTAAAAAGAGGTGATGATGATGCTAGATGTACTTAAAATTTTACTCATATAACCTACATAAGGATAATATAAATAATTAATTAACAATTAGCTGGTCCTGATGAAAATTATCCTTTTGAATCATCCTTGATTAATTAATAAATTGATAGATTTTAAACATCAACATTTTCCCCTAACTTAAATTTAGTTGGGGAAAAAAACCTATACTGTTCCTGGTTTTCAATGTGAAATAATTTTAAATTAATTAGGTAAGGTTATTATTTTATCCGTTTTAAGTATAGTTTTTTTACTGTTATTAATAAGTCATAACCAGGTCAACTGTATTCTACATTTAAACAGCTGTAAATATTAATTTACAATGTAGAGTCATACATTATTCGCATATAAATTAACTACGTTTTGTTTTGTGTTGATTACCTTAGTAGTTTATACTCGTAGATATTATTTTAATTTTATGGGCCAGTTTCAGCGGTTACAGATAGAGCCTATCCGTAACATATCTGCCAGATAAACTACAAATTTTGCGCAACTAAAAATCTGTCATATATCTGACAAATATCTATAGCTTTATCTGTACCCGGTGCTTGTTTATGTTTGATAATAATTATTTTTTTAACAAATAAATACTGAACGAATAGATAAGAATGGTATTATAAATTATCTACACGAAGTCAAAATATTTTATAGAATAACTATCAATCCGCCCTCGCTTCGCCTCGTATACTTATAATTATACTTATAAACCTTCCCCATGAAACACTCACTTGAATCAATCACCTACTCGTATAATCCTACATCAAAATCCGTAGAATCATACAAAGGCACGGACAGACAGCGACAACGACTTTGTTTATACTATGTAGTGATAATATACCCCATGTTGCATTATATCTTACATCACCTTATGTATATTATGTGTATGATAGGTTTTCTCGTTACTAACACTTGTGTTTCCAAACGTTTCATCACCTCTTAATAAGCAATTTTATGTGAAATTAGAGTTTTTTGTTACAATACGTTTGTTTTATCGAATACTATCAATAAAAAACTAGGAAATAAGTATCTATTATATTATTTTTTATTTATTTTATCGAATACTATTTATTTAAAGTCAATATTATGATATTATTAAAGTAGCTGTATGGTGCCGGCCTAAGAAAAGAGATGATGTATGACACGGTTTAAACCTGAATGAACCTTTGCTATTCAATGATCAATTCCGTTATTAAATAGTTGAGAATAGTTTGATATGGTCAATAATACCTATCAAAGAATAATAAAACAAAAAACAATTATTATTGTTATTTTTAAGATAAGTTTTTCAATTTGAATAAGTTTTGCAAGAATAAATGTGAGAAATACACTTAAATATTTCAATCGTTAAAAAAATACTAGGTAAGTCTCTGTTTGTGTCTTTTAGGTATTTTTAATTAATTTACCAGGTTAAATAAATAGTACTCGCAGATTTTTGTGTTAAGTAAAAAGTACCCTATTTTTTTTAATTTGAAAGAGTTATAAGACTAAAAACAGATTCGTTTGATTCCAGGGATCTTGTTTAGGTTTAGATTACATACAGTGATTAAAATTATCCATTACGTTTACGTAGGTAATCAGAAAATACTTTCTGTAAATTCTCGTAATTTTCTATTAAAGTACTATTATGGAAATAAATAAATCAATGTAACAAGGAAAATGAAAATAATTAATCAAGCCTTCAAGCCTTAGAAATTAGAACAGTATTGACTTTGCCATAAAGAGACGTTGCTATAAAATTGTAGTCCATGGCAAGTTAGTTAATGAAATTGTCTAGAAATAGAATATTTTATGGATTGTAATTAAATTTATTTCAATACCTACTTAGTGCAGTGCCTCGCACGTCAAGAGAAATCACTGTGTCTCACAGCAACAGTCTTATATTTTGAAAGAAATATTTCAAAAATAAGCGTTTTGTATGAAAACCGGCGTCTGGAACTAGTTATAGGTAAGTTGCCTGTGCGTTAGTCTGCACTTTAATGATGCCCAAAATAAAAGGTTTTTTTAAATATATATTGAGATGCTTCGTAGATTTCTCTATGAATATCTTAGAATTCAATTTAGAATTTTATTAAAGGTTATCGTCTAGAGAAATTGAAAAGAAAGCTGAGCATCGCATCGTTACAAATTCGATTAGCACGTGAAAAGTGAAAACCGAATCGATAAAATATCAACATTTTGATTGCAAACGTACTGGTACCTTAAAAGAGTAAACATTGGGTAAGGACTTACGTTACTTGATAATGTTAATTGAAAGAAAACTATAATTATAATGTGAAATAGCTATTTTGATATTCGGGACAAACTTTTTCAACGGATCAAGTTTATAATAACTATAAAAAGTTGAATCTACTATAAGAGTACATTTTTAAGTATGGGGACTTTATCGTAACAAGTCTGAGCAAGATAATTATGAAAATAATGTTACAAACATAATTCAAGATCATAAAAAAACAATAAAAAAGTACTGATGAAGAATAAATAAGTACATAGAAATTACACTGTGTCTGAGCAAGAAACTGATAAAAAATTTGTTTGAAAACATGATATAGGTAAAAGTTGCCACATTCGAGAACCACTTATAATAAATCAGATCGTCATCAAAATCGACGACTCCCACAGAACCTTCAACAGCTTAATAAAAAAATCGCAGAATCGCTTGATTCTAGAACGAAAAACGCTGTACCAAAATAAAATAAAATTTCACACGCAAACAAAACGCGAATTTCTCAACGGATGCCACAACATGACCCGAATAGCTTGACCGATTGCTTTCGCTGGCTGCGCGGGCGCATCACTTACTTCAAACTGGTTTGCACTGTGGCTGACATCGCGAGTGTAGCCTGCCGCGGTCAAACGAAAACTGAATGCCTGTGGCGCTCTACCTTAACTCTACAGAGTTGATACACAGCCTTATCTACTGAATCACAACTAAAAAAATCAAAATTAAGACATAAAAATAAATGAACATTGTAGATCTTTTGCGTGATCTTTTCTTTTGTCGAATATAATTAATTATCCGTTGTTTTGTTGAGTTTTATTTTATTTTGGTCCTCGAATAATAAGCAAGGAAATCGCAACAGAGTGTCTAACTACTACTAAGGTATTTGGGCAAGGTAACTGCGTGGACGCAGGACACCGGAGACACTACACAACTAGAGGCTTAGGTATGTCCTGTAGTGGATGGAGGTATGTATATTAGGTTTTGCATCTTACTGTATTAATTGTAAATAAATAATTTATATAATAAGCGCGGAAGATTAAACTATTCTTGTTATTTGTAATATTTATTTATTTTATTTTACAATATTGGGAAAACTAACAGATATGCTTTAAAATAATTAAATTAAGATAATATAATATAACATGCCTAGAAGCATGTTATGATGCTCAGGGCTAATTATAAGTTTCCACTTACAGGTAGAATAATCAAAATATAAATATTAATTTACAAGGACAAACTAAATAATTACTTTTACATGTGTGTTTAATGTTGTTCTTTTACGGCAACCCAGAATTAAATTTGGTAGGTGCCGCGTTAAAACTACTTTTGACCTCGGGATATTTAATATTTTTGCGGCTCAGACTATTATATCGCAGGTAAGGGCGCGGGAAGAAAATAGTAGTTTTTACGAGTACTGAGTAAAGAATTTATTTAAATCAATTCTTTCTAGATTTCAGATTTCGTCATTAATATTAAAACATTTAATAAAATGATAGAAATAAATTAGTGTGTAAGATTATATATTACTCCATATAGGTACTTAATACAAAACATGCGTTTCAAAAAGTACTTTATTTTTATAAGTAAACTAAAAAAGTAAACAAAGTAAACTATACCTATATAATATGTTAGATTTGGTAGTATAAATAGGTACTTACGTTAATATTATGACATGTTCTAAGTTTATATCAGTCATAGTAAATTGTACACAGTCACTGTTATCCTTATCCAGAGGAAACTTATGTGGTGAACATAAACTCTACTATGAACTTATTATTAGATATTTGTCTTCTTTAATATCTTACACTCTTTTCTCTCGCGAGTTGTTTACTATTTCTTGAATTCTATCAAATTAAACTGCAGAATATTATTTCCTGAGACGATTCTCTCAGTTCATTTCCACCTATTAATTTTAATCTTTATTTTCTCACTTGACCCTTTATCACTGCATTATCAACAGACACATTTAAGTTTTAACCCTAGAGTGGGCGCGCTATGTCAATTTTGCCGCCTTTGGTGAACAAACGATACTATTTTTGCAAATATTTACGTGTCAAGGTCAAGCTGTCTAGTAGCTGCCCCCCTTCTATTCATCTACCTGTGTCGTAAGTTTGAACTCAATCAGTGCACGGGCAGCCGCAGGAAGAAAGGATTGTTGCCACTGGGTATCGCGCGGCGGCAAATTTGTCACGGCGCGCCTACTTGCGTAAGTAAAAATATTACTACAACTTGAAATTATTTTGTTTTTATTTTCATATTGTTACTAATCATATTGTTCCTAATCATATATTGATACTTATTTCATATGTTTATTCCGATGAAACCACTGGCGCCGCTGGGAAACCCGAAATTATACCTTTTTACAATGCAACTAATGATGTTAGACCAAATGAAAGATGAATATTTTACCAGAAGATCTAGCCTCAATACATTGAATTTACCATTGAGGAACCAAATAGCTCCAGAAGACCAACCCTCATCTTCAGAAAGGCAAGGAATATGCGCTATTTTGTCCATCTAAGAAAAGTAGGAGGACCAAAAAAGGGTGTCATATATGCCAAGAGTTACTGTGCAATAACCACTGTGTGTACCTGTGCCAAGTCTGTTTTGATGAAAAATATCCTAGCAAAGACTATGGCATTTAATTTAATTATATTTTATGTTTTATTTAAATTTTATCTAGAATAAGACAAACTTGTTCCTAAAAACTAAGATTATCTTCCAAAGATGATTTAAATACAAAGTGCCTCTTAATTATTTATTTATAATAAATAAATCTTTATTTTTCTAACAGCTAATGTTTTATTTTAAACCCCTAAAAGAAAAAAAATATATATTTTTAACTGCATATTAGGAAAATAGTTAGTTAAACTAGGGCGGCAAAATGCTCCCCACGCGCCCACTGACGTTCCACGCAAAAGCGCGCCTACTCTAGGGTTAAAACATCCTGTAATGTAAATATTGTGACATTATTCCGAAGTAATGATAAGTAATGTTACTTCTACGCTAAAAACAAATTTGTTGTGTTATTCATGTGTTTATGTTATGACTAATAACTATTCACTTGATAGTAATATAGTAGTATAGGGTAATTGTTCCCATTTAGATTTACTAATAGGTACAATACTTCCTCGGAAATAATCAGCTTTGAATTATTTGAAAATAATATTCTCGGATGCGTTTTGGGTTTATATTTCAATTCAAAACACTATACATAGGTATATTGTAGCACTGGTAGAACTCTATTGTACCATTAATTCGATTTGTTGACTTTATAAAATGACAGAATACCTAATTGACCATGGTATTAAGTTAACATAATCATGTGATGAAAACATGTTGTGTGTACGTACACAGCGCAATTATGTCTTTGCTAAATAAGTGATATAAACACAAAATGTTGCCTTACATGGACAACTACGCTTAAATTGACACGTTATCTAGGACTAGAACTAGTAAATAAAGGACAAAATAGCAGAAGTTATTTTATATACATAAATACTTAGTTAATACATACAATAATAGGTACATACATAATTCTTACTAGTAAAATCTGTGGCGAAGTAAATTCTATAGATGTTCTAAGTTATGTGTGTACCTATATGCTTTTAAATCATATAGCACCCATAGCTTCGGGTTTACCCCGGGGCTAAATGTTGTTGGGGAATTGCACAGAAAAATTGATTTATATTCCCTTTTTACTTGTTACTCCATTTTACAATCTACGTGTCGAGTCACGGTATGCTGAATATTGGACTTCGGAACTCTCTTCTATTAAGCGGACGGTGTTGTAAACCAAGAACAGGAGGTAGATATTTAAACCTGAAACAGGAGAACATAAATTTAGCTTTTTGTAGGTGGTATACGACAGGAGGTCTCACGGTAAAGGCAAACATTACGGCATGTTCTGAGAACTATTAAAAAGTATGAAGAACAGTGTCATTCTCTTGGCCAGCGCGGTAAAAGTGAGAAATCTATCGACAACAAGAGAAGTCCCTGTGTCCCAGCAGTAGGAAAGTAAATAAGTATAATGCTTATGATACGAACTGACCTAAGGAGAAGAAATACAGGGCGTTCTCGACGTATTCTCGATAGTCGAAGTAAAAGAGGTCGACACAGAGCGACGCCAGCTGAAGAACCACTCCGAAACAGAAGTACAGCTGAAGTAGGATCTTCTTTTTCTGTAAAAGCATGATATCAGATTAATTAAATATGGAGGAGTTACAACGAGCCTTGTGTCTAAAATCGGTTAATCGTTCTCGAATTTTTTTACATCAACGTGAATGATATCAGCAAACGAATAACTTTGCTCGTTGAATAAAATCAGGATAGTGTCTACAACCTTAGGTAGGTCCCGTATAGTAGGTACTGTAGATTTATTAACTGCTTGCCCATATACTTCGGTTTAATTAAGTCATTTATTTCCATTAATTACTTAAGATCATTTGAACGAGTTAATGCACCATACGTACGTTTGCTGATATTAGTTTATGCATTAGTAATGAACTTGGCTTGTCGTGCTATTCAAGAAAAGGTGGTAATATCAAGACGTAAATGACCTGATGAGCTCCAACCAGCAGTATCACAGTCATGATGACATCGAGCAGCACGAAGCAGATGGTCAGGGGAAGGTGCACGGTGGGTTCTAGTACAGGACGCTCCAAAGGTGTCTCCTTCTTTGTTGTCGCGTGTTCCACTACTAGGAATACTAGTATTGGAAATGATAGGAGCGCTAGTATCTGGAAAGACGAAGTATAATTCAGAATAAAGAAGAAAAAGAATTTAATGATTAAATATATACCTACCATAACATAACATTACAGATTTAGAATCTAATGCGTTGAAGACTAGTGGTGTTTTATTTATAGATTAGGAACTTAAGAACTATGAGTCTTATTATTTCACAATTTAAATATAAACAAACCTACATCTTGACCTGATTAGAAAAATAAAGAAAATTTAAGCGGGTACAGATGGGGTAGTGCTATTATTAGGATGAAACCACACGGCGACTTATTTTTAATTTGGGTTCCATAGAAAACATTATAGTTACCCTCATAGTTTTTGTATTAAACAGTTTGGCAAAAACATGTCATAATTATTGTATCTGTGTACTTACCAAATTGGCGTATCCGAAAATAGTGACGCCCTTGCGTATCGGTACACAAAAGCAGCATTTCCTGGCGACGGCCCACTGCGGGCACTTGACCTTCCACAGATCCATCTTACTCCAATCCATCGGAAACTAGTCTCTATTCTACCCACATTACATCTTATATCCTATGCTCTGATATAGCTTGATCCATCTCTACCACTATTACATTAAAACCTACTTTAAAAATTCTAAATTCAAACTTTTAACTCGATCAAGCTTTTGTTTCCAAGTCTTGTTTCGACGCTCCTTTCAACACTAATACACTTTTTTCATCGTTCAATGACTCAGAATCGGGTTTAGCGTCGGAGTAATCTTAAGAGGTATAACACTGGTTGAGTTAAAAGAGCGAATGGATCTTGAAAGTCTGTCTGTGTGTCTGTAACAGGCAGCTTCCTGTCCCCACTTCGCCCATTAATTCTCATTGTCCTCACATTTAAACGCAATTGCTTTATTTGTAATGTCTGGAAACTGCTTTACGTAAGGTAAGGAATGTTGCGTCGTGGGTATAAAATAAGTTGTATTTACAATGTCATTTATAAGTAGTTTATTATTTTTTATTATTAAAACAATTATATCGAAAACACGACTTGAATAATAAATAGTACAAAACAATGTAATTATGTAAATGTTAATAATTATTTTAATTTAACAAGGAAGATCAAATATTATTAATTGATATTAATATAGCTACAAAGAAATTTTGTTTTTATTGTTTCATAGACTAACGAATCAATTTTAACACAATGTTACACTTTTTATTAAAAATAAGAATTATATAGGTATCACCAGAAATCTAGCACCCGCAACACAAGCTTTGACCTTTCCACGGGGTTAAATCTTGTTGTGTGAATTGTCCAGCAATATTTATTTATTTTATTCGCTGCCCAAACTCTGGTACCATGTTTAGAGTTATGTAAACTTATAAATAATTAAGACGTTAAGACGTGACACAAATCTAAACAGAGGTTAGCAAAGTTAATATCAATACGGTGCTAAAACTAAACTTTACTTCTCGCAAACATACAATGCAGGCGGATATAAAACGGAAAGCTTTACAAAAGTTTCACCATAAAATGTTCGTCCGATTGTCGGCATTTCAAAAATTCAATCAAAATCACCTATGCTGATTGTTTTGGTCAATCCTGTGCATTCGTTAAATCATATTTGTGATGTATCTTCATTATTTCTTTTTTCACTTTTGCGACGAGACAAACGTCGATTACTATATAAATATAAATAAATATATAAAGGGTTAAAGTAAACTTACATTCTTTGAGATGCTGTTGTTGAAAAATAATAAGTACCCACTTACCTAATTGTATATCAAAAAGGTTGCCTACTCAGCATTTGTTGCAAATTGCATTTATGCAAAATAATGCTGATTTTTTTGGGAAACTGGTGCCACAGATGCAGACTATCTTATATACTATCTTATTTATTCAAAACAGTTAAGTTTGGAAATGTAGCAACGCAGATGCAATGCAAATAGTATCTAGTAAAATATCCCAAAAATCACGAAGAAATTGAATACTCACAAATATAGTACATGCCCACTACCAGTATTATCACAGTCGTTTTCACTTCCAGCCCTTGTTCGTTGTTGGTGATGTACAGGATCAGAGGCAGCAGTATGAAGTCGGTCACGATTGCCAACACTTCGTAGAAGAAGAAAGATCGTAGAGCGATGTAGTTTTTCTGAAAATAGTCAATTTTTATTTTATTTCCACTAGCGAAACGCTCTCGATTCTGTTCGAGTACCTAGTTATACTTATAAACCTTCCTCTTGAATGACTCTACCTTTTTGAAACAAACTGCATAAAAATGCGGTGTGTACTCGTAGCTTTAAAGATCGAAGCATAAAGACAGGGACAGCGACTTTTAGTTTTAAATATGTAATGATTTCTAGCTGTTAGCTAGGTATAGATTTTGTAACTTATAATAGATTTTCCCACAGTAAAACTTAACCTATGTATTAATCCAGGGTTTCAGCTTACTTGATACTAAATTCGCTCCATCCTTTAGTCGTGATAAAGTAATGCACATACTCACAAACTTTCGCCTTTACAAATAACTATGATGTATTACCATATTACAAACTAACCATATGGACTCCAATGATAGAGATCACTTGGAAGCCGACATCGTCTACGAGAAACACCGACAAGAAGACGAGCATTGGATACAGAGAAGACAACTGCAGGCCTCCGACCAGAACAGCTACTGCCGTCACCAGTAAAATTAGATCGGTTATCTGAAAATATAGTATTTCAATACAACTTCTTAGTTTATAATTCAAAATCATTACATATATAGATACCCGTATTTGTTCTACTGCTGGGACACAGGGATTTCTCTTTATTTTGAGATCCTAATTAACCACACTGACAAAGTTCGGTTTGGCGAATGCCACCCGTGTCACTCTTCAAAGCTCATAGAACATATCGGTTTCCTCAAGATGTTTGTCTTAATAGTTAAAGCTCGTATATTTGCACATATATTTTTCTAAAAAAAAAGCACGATGCGTGATTTGAACCTATGAGCACATCGAGTTATTAGTCGGTTATTTTTGTAAAAATATTATCACAAGTCCTTTAAATGTTGTGGCTCTTAAGAGGCCCTTGATACGTCTTTTAAGTTTAAAACTGATTTAATTATTTTGAGCCTAGGTTCAGATTCATTATTAATAACTGTCGTTATAAGTCATTTATTAAATTTTAAAATACATTATTTTTTACTAACATCCAAACCACAAACTTACAATTTTTGCATACGCCCAACTTTGAAAGCACATCTTCATCGGCAAGGGAAAACAACACTTATTGACCCTAGGCTGGTCTTCTCTCATCATTCCTGCAGCATTAGCGAAAATCATGGTCCAATCAAAGCTGTAAGGTCCAAAACGCTGTAAAGTTCAAAGCAATTACGATCGAAACGCAAAACAATACTGACGCCTTGGTACAAATACAGACTGAAAGAGAAAGAGGGATGGTATTTTTAGCATTCGGAAAGACTGCTCTGCCGTGGTACTGTTTGTTTGGTCGTGCGACCGTGACCCAGTACGTGCTGAAAATGACTCAGGGTTTAAATGGTATCCTGATTGGCAGAAATATAAATAAAGCATACGCTAATGCATTAATGGCATTGACTGCACTCATGACTTTGCAGTACCTAGACACAGCTAAAGTAAAACCATTAATATCATTAATACTTGGAAAATTTTCAGTACACAGAATTGATTGCTGTCTAACTTTGGTTTATAAATCCTGCCATTATCATTTCAGCCATTGGACGTCCACTGCGCTGGTGCACTCAGACTGACACCACATTGTTATAACCCATATTACTCCCTACTATGTGTCCCATTGATAAGTATAATGTAAATAAAAAATTCAATATGCCATAATTTCTAATTTTTATTTAATAATTTAATAAGTGTTTATTAAAATGTTATTTGTATCTTCAATAAAGGTGACATTTGTAAATTAGATATTCTTTTGTATAATTCCCATAATGTTAAGCTGATGTTTACTTTGTTAAATAACAACCCAATAAAACAATCGAATGTTACTTTCACTTGTCCACCAAGTCTTCTTTAATAAACAAATAACATTTAGATATAAGTATATTCTGTAAAATAGCGTATTTACAATTTAATTACCTATTCTTATCACAATTAGCGAATATATTGTGGATATTATCATCGTCATCATATGTACGAATAGATACGTCCCACTACTGGGCACGAGTCACAAAACAGAACTCATTTTAATACAAATTACCTGGGGATTTGATAAACAACTACGGTTCGGCAGCGCGCTCGTAAAATCTCTGATTCCACAAGCATCTATAGGCTACGGTAGCAGCTTTTCATCAGGTAAGACATATGTTTGTCTGCTACCTTTGTGGTATATAAAAAATACAGTTTTAATATATTACTATTCCATTCGAGAGTTGATGTAACGTCAATGTTCCTGTTTTATTCCTCGTCCGCCGTGAATTTGCCACTTTCCTCACAATCGCTGGACATTCGAGAGAAATCGTACTGTCCCTTGTTCCTTAGTTTCACCATCTCACTCTTCACGATGATGATGATGCACACATCTAATACTGAAAAAAGGAATAAAAACTTTCATCATCATCATCATTTTAGCTTTCGGACGTCTACTGCTCATAGCCTCCCATAAAAATTTCCAGTAGTTTAGATCGGATGCAGCTTGCTTCCACCGTGAACTGGCAGCTTTGATAAAATTAAATTTTCTTTCCATATTATTGGGCACTATTAAATAAATTATAAGTTTTCGATTATCACCTTTGCGCTAGACCGGACCAAATCAAAGCTGCAATTGACGGTCATCTACATAAGTGTACCAGAAGAGCAGCCGTGTGAGAGGAATGGCGCCGGATCGTGAAGCCTGCCACGACCACTCCTGACATGACGACCACGACCACTCTGCCAAGAGTGTAACGACTAAGAAGAATACGTACCTATATATAAGATTCCGACTAATACAAGGAGAATGCCCAAAGGCCCAATGCCCGCTTGCAAGATCATCACGCTGATGAAAATGATGATTGCAGTCTCAACAGCGACGACGTAGAACTCGTAGTAGAAGAATACTCGGAGCACTTCGTAGCTTTTCTGGAAGACAAACAATCGTATGTTATATACGAAAAAACTACTACATGGATTTTGATGGAACTGCACTGATGAAGCATATATATCAGAATAAATTGGGGGCTTGCCGCGGGATACATAATTCCGAGGGAAAATCTATTATGACGCGGGTGAAAACGCGGCGAAACTTTGTAAGTTCTGTAAATTGTACACTTAATGAAAAGCATCGTCCTAAATCATTATTGTAAGCATTATTTTATTAAATAATATCTTACTTTTATGATCCCAGCAGTTAAGCAGAAAAGAAAGACGATGTCGATCAGTATTGCTACGATCAGCAGAACAATCAGATGCCCAGCTGAAGGCCGTTTGAAGAAATCGTCAAAGCTAAACACCCAAACCGAAAACACCGCCAGGTACGTCGTGGCTAGTATTTCCAAAGCCTGGAAATAAACATTAAAATATAAGAATAAATTATTAGATATATTATCGATTCATCATCACCATTTCAGCCTTCGCACTGCTAGACGGTTTCGGTCGGATGCCATCTTTTTGATGGACATCTCTTCTATTCTGTTTTGTCAATCTTGTATTTGCCCTTGAAGGTTATTTATTTATTATTTAAACTAAACTCGATTTAGTATAACACAACATAAACTTATAAATTAATATAGGTAGTAGTTCTTCAATTTATACAACAGTAGTTGAAATAACCTAATTCTAGCACTTTTTTGTATAAGGAATCTTTTAAGAGGCCTATTACGTGAAATCGCGAAATTGTTCGGTTTTCTCGTCCTAATTCTATGGTTTGCGTTAGTTGTTTGATATTACAATTACATCTTTATAATAGTTCGTTTTCTCCTCTACAAAAGTAGTAAGAAACATTTTAGATAACTTGTTTATATATTGAGTAATAATCATTCTCCGGATACATGTTTCGTAAAAAACGATCGAAGACCTGTTTTCTCAGCTCTAATTTGTAGATTCTAATGAATATGGGCGATAAAACTATTTTTTATTATGTTACGTATATCCTATTTTTCATTTAGAGTAGAGTACATTTTCGTTAAATGCTTTTATTCTAAAGATATACCGAATTTAATATCGACCGAAAATGATTCGAAACAAACCTCAATAACTCCGAAGTTCTAAATCAATGGGACGTCATATTTATATCAAAATATTTATCAACATTTGCTTAAACTATGATATTAATTTTAATTTGTAGAACGGTTTTGGTAATTTTTTATGAATAAAATAAAACTACCATAATTTAGTAGTTTTTTCATTCAGCCGGCTTTTTCCATTTAGTACCGCGCGAGCGCTTGTCGAGGTCGGACCTATGTCGGTTGTTCTTGAATAAAATATAGAAATATTTCGTAAAATGTCAGTGTGTGGGACTGTCAATTGCTGTAAAAACGCTGTTAGTGTGCGTGTATGTGTTATTGCGATACTACGACCGACATAAGTTGATCCGTTGATAACGATCAATTGTTATTTTTATTGATAACGGTCAATTATTGTTGTTGCTGGCCTAAGAATTGTACCAAATGTTGCTGGCCTAAGAATTGTACCACATCATTGTCATCTTGTTTTACCTTATTTATTTGGAGGTTATGCTGTAGGATGTGGATTGCATATCTAAAGTTATCTATCCTAATTAAAAAACAACAAGGCAACTTTTTTTGGTGAAACCGTCCAACGACTAAATGTAATTATGCCTATGATTTTTTTAGATTATGACTAACTTGCCGACCCGCCGACAGCTGCGCTTGCGTTTTTACGTTATTTACTAGTTTATGTTTTATAGCCTTTTTCGATCATTTTACTATCCAATACTGAAATCATATTTTAAATCGGACCCGCGGTTCCTGAGTAGCACGTTCAAACAAATAAACAAGCAATCTCCTCAGCTTGATAATTGTAGTATAGATTTCCATAATATTTATTACAAAGAAAATATTCCGTAATTTTTTGTTCTTATTTTTACCGAGTATCCAATATGTAAACAATAAATAATGTACCTTTCTAATAAATATATTATTTATTGTAAACATTAAATAATTGTACCTTTCTAATAAATACAGGGCGTCCCAAAGTTATGGGCCATGGAGGGGAAGTACCTTAAATATCGTAGATAGTGAATTTTGCTCAAAGAAGACTTCATTTTATTTTTAAAAGTAAGTAATTCTGGATTCATAGATTTTCTAAAAATTACTTGCTTTGTCTGGGAATCGAACCGACTTACATGTAGAAAAAAAAACTCTATTTTTATGATACCAATCGAAAGAATAGCTAAAAAATAATAACTCTGCTTAAGTAACATAGTATTTTAAAAGAAAGGAACAACGTGAAATTAATTATTTTAATCAAATAAAAAACATGAAACATTTTTTTTGTAAATTAATTAATTAAATTACTTACTTTTTAAAATAAAATGAAGTCTTCTTTGAGCAAAATTCACTATCAACGATATATATGGTACTTCCCCTTCATGGCCCATAATTTTGGAACGCCCTGTATATAAAATAACACCCCTATTCACGTTCGCACTGCTGGGATAGGGACTTCTCTCTTGACGAGATAGATTAGGCCTTAATTCACCACGCTGGCCAAGTGCGGGTTGGTTTTTTTTAATATAAAAATTAAATATTTTAAATAAGTTCGTAATAAAATAAAAATAAATAGTTTATCAAAATAAAAATATAATGGGAATTATTCAAGATGACATATGTAGATAAATGGATATTCTACATCTGTGTATGACATATGTAGATAAATGGATACCAATAAATATAAAAATAAATATAAAGTTCGAAACTACAAAAATAATACCTAAACATAATTAAAACCTTCATTAACGAAACTTTTATTTATTCAAACACAAATATACCATCTAACAAAACAAGCAACTTAAATATAGGTAATATAATTTATTTGTTTTGTTATAATTAGAATTTGTATTTAGTACGTTCAATTTAGACTTTCGAACTTACATAAAGTCCCAACATTCGACAAAAAAAAAACATTTAATTACAAACCTACACACCAAATTTCAGAAGAATCGGTTTAAAAATGAGCCCATAAGATGAGATGAATGAGGACATTTAACTTCAATAAGACTATTTTCAGTTTTATTCTTATATATATAATTATTAATCATGAATGTTTTAATTTAAAATTATGTACCTACTTAATTGATTTCAAATAATCAATCAGATTTAAAATAAATATTGATATTATTAAGATAAAACATAATTGATTCAAATATTGAAATAAAAATATCCACCATTTTGAATTTAGGAAAATATATTAAACACCTATCAATTAAATAAAAACATTAATATAATAATTATTTCGGAATGAAACTGAAAAAAAATCCACTCAATAAAATGGAATTTATTCGATGCCATTTTCTACAGATCTAAAATAATTATTAGTATATTTGTATGTTTTAGATCGACGAAGTATCAAGATCATTTAGTATTTTTCATAGAATTCGCGTGACGCGCCGGTCACGTGGTGCATAAAATATCCAATTTCGCAAAACTTCGTAAAGTCACAAGGCTCTTAAGGAAAGTGATATGGAATAAAATCATAATAGCATTGTCAGTTAATCTTTTTAATAGAACAAAACACAGAATCTTGCAAATTTGTCGAGTGAAGTATATCTTTTATTTAACCCATCCATTAACCCAAAGTGACTCTTATTTTTGTTTTCTACAAACACTGTAATTCTTCAACCACTATAAACACAAAAATATTTAGTTAACACTTTGACTTACCAATTTAATCAGACCCCACGTTTGTAAGCACATCCTCAAAGGTATTATAAAGCAGCATTTCTTCATCAGTGGTTCTTCTCTCATTATTATTGTGTCCATTTCCCAGATTTAATCCTAATTCTTTTAATTTGCGATCACTTTCAATGTCTACGTGTGTCTCTCGTTTGACTGTCGACGAAATAAGCTATTTTTAAACTCGATGTACCATCGTACACAAACAACTAGGGGTTATTCCTATCTGATCATATTAAACGACATAATACTCGTATAAGGTAGTAGTCGCATCTCAACAAAAAATAGATATTGTTGTTTACTTAATGATAAGATAAAGATAAAAAAGAAAGAAGAAAGTTTGAAGGACAGGTGTCATTCACCAACCCGCACTCGCACCCGGCCATCGTGGTGAATTTAGGTCTAATCTCTCTCGCCAAGAGAGAATTCCCTATGTACCAGCAGTAGGAACGTAATAAAAGTTTATGAATAACCACCACATTGCTTTATCTCATTGTTTTTCAATATGAACGCTTCCTCGGATACTAAAATTTTGTTATAGGCATGATGGTCTCTTGACACTCTTTGTGTAAAGGTCTCTTGTGACTAATTCAATTTCCTCTCTGACGATTAGAACTCGTTCTCTGTTAGGAAAAAACCTTTATTATTTTAATAATTACTGAGTACCTACTACTATGAAATAATTAATTTAACTAACAATACAGTCTGTTTTATAGACAAATTATAGTAAGGAATCTATGCTGGAAAATAATACTTCAATAGTTCGGTTTATTTTAAAAAATTAATCATTTTGAAAATTTTCTCTTATTCAAATCTTCTCATAATCAAACAGTTGTGAATTGCTACAATTTAATGGGCTGTCAAGTGATATATTTTTCAAATAAAATATTAAATAATCTGCTTGAATAATATGAGTATTCCTTGGACGCATTTTTTTTTATTTGGGCTGGAGTATAAAATGAAGACATACCCTTGCATATTGTTTAATTTTCGTGTATCCAGAAAAATTAATTAGCAGTCAAAAGATTAATCATAAAAGGAAGTCATTTTATCATACAGTATTTTGTACCTATATAGTTCATGCTAGAATCACGACAGTATTTGAACTTTAGAACTTAGACGATTGCAAGTGCAGTTCTTTTATAAGGTCACTCGTATCAGAAACTATCTAGAAGTTATCAATGTGAGACGTTGCTTTCCACTCAATCAATGAAGTAAATAAATTAAATTAATTGAAACAATGGCAAAGAGGAACGTTGAAACTTTTTGTCTATGTTTGGCGGTGCGACAAGGATTACTAATATGGGGATATACGAAACTGGTGAGTACTAAAAATAATTTAAATAATATTCATAAAATCAGCAACATTAGTTGTATCATTAAATCTTATTGAAAGTCGAACTTTATCTTAAATAAAATGAAAAAAAAAAATGCATATTAGTAGTTATTATAAAGCAGAAGAGATAAGTAACACCTTAAACAACACTGCTAAGATATTTTTTTCTTGATCTTCTTGATTATTTGAATCTTAAGCCGGCCCTAGAACAATAATCATTCAATGATCATTTTCCAGATGGTATCGCTCGCGGTGACAGTGAGTTTCACATACGTGTCTGTCCGTCTGTTCGAGCGCGTGCCGCAGTCCTACGACGATGCGATCACCTTCCTGCAGTGTATCACCACTATGCTGCCTGAGTTGCTCGACCTTATCTTCACGTTGATCCTTATTGTTGCTACGCATAAGGTTGGTATTTACATCAATTATTACAAAGTTTAGATTTTAGGCTTAGGCTTATATCACCCTATACCTTAAATGGAAATTACTCTTCCCACTACTATTACGTACATTCGAAAAATAATATGTTTTATTAGGTATGTAAGATTTACTGCATACTTTTCCGGGTTATTGTGTGGGAAGCTCAATAAATAAATGGCTCAACGGATTTTACTATAGAAATTGTGAAGCAACTTAATTACGTTTTTTTCTAGCGGAACCCAAGGATGCTTGAAGTATACTTCTTTTACAGCATCACAATGCTCGTCATCTTCATTTTCGTCCTGTTGCTGACCAGTTGCAACATGAATAAGTTCCTGATTCTCCATAACATGATCTTCCACTACTTCTGGATCCTGGAGTTCAATTATTACGTTCTTGTGATTTGTGGTACGATAAATATCTGTAAGTATTTGTAATTTTTCGTTGATTTTTCCCATAAGGTTTATTATAAATAACTAAATATTTCTGGACAAATCACACAGCAACATCTAGCCACGTGGTAAGCTCTGAAAAGTTTGTCATTTCACCAATCCGCACTTGGTCAGCGTGGTGAATTAAGGCTGTATCTCTCTCGTCAAGAGTGAAGACCCCACAGGGTCTTCCCACTCCTAGGACACATAGGACATTACCTTCAATTGGAATACCTTCTCTGTTTTACGTACTATCTGGCTTGCCCAGATTTTCATTAAATATATTTTCTTTATAGGTCTTCAAATATACCTGATGTTGCTCGTAAGAAGTGAAGTCGTGAAACAAAGGGAAGTGAAGAAAGCTAAGCTAGCTCGTCAGAAATCTAACAATAGCTTTAGAGGGCTCAGAGTTGGCATGTCAACGAATAGTCGATCTAACGTGTATTGTATACGCACCTAGAAGATAAAATGTGTAAGGTAGAAAAGAGTTAGAGGGATATACATAGATTGGTTGAGATTAGAGTGGTGTTAGAACCTCAATTAGGTACAAATATCCATATTATAATTTATTTAAAATTTAATTGTGTACTCTGGGCAACCTAGTTGTTGGTGCTTATGGATAAAATCTAAACAATCTGTCTTCTCTTTTCTCTTGACTGGTTTTCGACATTTTCACGTAAAGTTAGAAGATTAGCAACATCATTGATTTCCAATTTGAACATCTCGGTTTTCGTCATACAAATGAAGTACCCTTGTATACCTGTAAAATAGATATAGGCTATTATCATTTCATGAGTAGGTACAGGGCTTGCATTCCGCTTTACTTCTATAATTCGTTCTAACTTTCGCGTGTTAAATAGAAGAAAACATAAGCACTCAAGCCAAAGATAGGATAAGACTTGAAAGAAGTTGGGCCTTCATTCAAACTCTTCAAAGTTTCTTGGTTTCCTCATGATGTTTGCCTTTACAGTTACTGCACGTATGAAAGCGTAGGTAGATCAGAATGTAATTCATGAAGAAAAATCCAGTGGCGTTCCGCGGGGTTTGACCCTACGAAGTGTGAGCTCACTTAGCCAATTCGACTTTCATAAACCAAAATAAGCTTAACTAGCTTAGCTTATTTTGTTTATTAACTAGGGAATGTGGTTGCGAAGTTAACTTGTTCACACTTTGGTACACTTTGGTACCATTACCAATATTTATTTTTTGCAATAATATCTCAGAAGAAATATATGCTACTTTTTACCCCAAGAATATATTATAATTATAATGTTAGTAATAATTTATAATAAAGAGTGGCGACAGCTTGTGCAGCATTTTTTTAAAACTATTATGTATGTTACACGTTTCATGTTCAAATAGCAATTAAATTGACTTACCTGTATTTAATAGCACTCCTGTTCCAAATAATTCGTAAAAGATAAAATTCAGAGACCAGCTTCTGTACTTTTGTAGGTTGATATAATATCCAGGTTTCATGTTTGGGGGTTATTCTTACCTCTGTTAGACATACACATGAAAGAATTTTCGAGTGCATCCCATCTGGCCCGGTGACCTGGCCCGGCACCGGGGCAGATGGGAAGAAAAAGTTGCAACTGGCCCGGTGATGTGTTTACCGGGCCAGATGACACAAATCAAGTGCCATCGTCCCCGGTACGATGCGCCTTGTAATTTATGAAATACTAAATACATGCATGTTTACCAAGCAGTTTGAATTTTAAGTTCAGTCCCTTTCATAGGTAGATGCATGTATTTAGTATTTCATAAATTACAAGGCGCATCGTACCGGGGACGATGGCACTTGATTTGTGTCATCTGGCCTGGTAAACACATCACCGGGCCAGTTGCAACTTTTTTTTCTCATCTGGGGCAGATGGGATGCACTCGAATTTTCACTCTTCAGAATTAAAGGAAGGTCTGGCCATCGCGGGCTCTTAGGTTATAATTAAACAATACGAATGTGGCCCAAACGATTGACGTAAGGACGCATAGAACAATACTGTAGTAGTAGAAGATCTTCAGAAGTCTGATTTTTTTCTGAAAAATAATAATCATTCATTCGGCCAACCCGGTTAATTAATAATTAACCGTGTTGGCCGAATGGGATCCTACTCGACTTTTAATCCGAATGTGGTAGATTCAAACTCAAACCCCGCCATCGATTTTGAAAAAATATGTGCGCTTTGAAAACTTTTTTTTTGAAAAGAAAAACATCGTGAGGAAACTGGAATGGACCCTGAATGCTAAATTAAGCGCAATTTGCCTGTGTCAAGAGTTTTAGTATTGTTTTCTCCAATCTTTACGAGAGAAGCCGGGAGAATTTAGCCGAAAATTGGCCAAATATTATTTACCATCTTATGACGAGCTTTGTGGCGCGGCAGTATTAAGCCGCGTTTATATTTATCTGACGTGTCGTGTTGTGATGCATCAGAACGGTATCGGTTTCATACATTTTATATGGTAGCGTTCATATTTATTCAGCGCGGTGTGCGTCACAACACTCGCGTTACATTTCTTACATACGTCACAATGCGTTTCTGACGTATGTAAGAAAATTTTTAAACCCATACCATCACAACACAACACGTCAGATAAAAATAAACGCGCCTTTAGTTTAAAAAATACATTGTCAAAATTCTAAAATTATTACCTTGTGACATCCGATGATAAATATAATAGATAGACCGAAATCAGCCAAGCAAAGAAGGATCATCGTAAGTTCAATTCCAAAAAACTAATCATGTGCAGTACAGTGTATATCATTTAAGAACGTTATCAAAAAACGAACAGTATTAATTATAAGTACTAACCTAGATTTTAACATGTTAGTTACGTAAGTCTTTCTTTGTGTTCGTTTTGGGTTTTTTAAATAAAGTTACATTATACATTCTATTTTTGAATTTTCCCAGTTCAATTTAGAAGGGGAGGTCTATGGCGCATAGGTACCTGCTTATACCCACTTGAGTTTTTGTTGCATTAGAACTGTGCGACCAGCCAGACCTTTTTCATCCCTTTTACTAACCTTAATAATTTTAAATAAATTGACGTTAGTCAATCCATGTTCGTCATACTGAACACTCGTATTTTATTTGGCAAACCTTCTGATATTTAGGCTATCAAATTAGGTCATTCCTTCACACAAACTAGCCTACATACTCACACACACAACATATATATTAAAGCCAAAAGCTTATTAACCGCTTTACCTCTAGTTTTGTATAAAGAAAGAATGATAGAAATTATTTATTTGTATTATTTAGATTGATTTATATGTGAATTTTAATTTTTTTATAATTATTTTAGGTATATACTTATGAAATAATACAAGAAAACTTAACCTAAATTCGCCAGCCTAATTCAGTAGGTACCTAGCGCCTTTCAACATTTCGATATTTATAACCAAAAAAAACTCACTTTCTGCGACTCAAACTTTCAAATAAAATATATTTATGGTTACATATAATGTTTTTTTTATAAAGCTCGTTGATATGACAGACGCGTCTCTTCATTGTCTATGGTAGAACTTGGTCGGAGATATCAGTAAAGTTCCCGGCAGTTTCTGGTATCATGGAGCACGCAGGGTTCGCGGCGTGGTTGGAAAAACTGAAGTTATTGGTCCCTTCCAATTTCTTTATTTCACTTCTCGTCAGGAATATCAAGTAGACTTGTAACGCTGAAAAACCAAGACAACTTTTAAAACTCTTTGCAGAAGCTTAGTTTCATTTATAAATTGACTGATTGTCTTAATAAAACCACAATAGATTTAATTTATTCCAAAATGATTCATTCCTCTACCAGCTATTTTATTTTTAACAATATTTAGTACACACTAATCACAGCCCAAGCAAATTGATAAAGTAGAAGGCAATAAATAAATGAATATTGTTGGACAATTTATAAGGTTATATGCAGTAGGAAAGTAGTCTAGTAGGAAATTCTGTGCGGCATACATACCTGCAAATAACTTGTAATAATTACCTGTATTGATCATTCCTGCAGCTATATATATTTTGACAACCTGGAGCGCTACGATAGGTCCATAAAACATTGCAAAACACATAAAAAAATAAAGAATTATCATAATCATGATCAGGGTTGTAAGCACGCACAGGACCATGCTGTAATAGTTAAAGAGCTTCAGTAGTCTCGCGTTTTTCTGTAAAAAACAAGGAAATTAAATAATAACTACAATTGTTCTGTCTAACTAGGTAACGGCATTCTCAATCGAACTCATTGGTCTTAGGTCTAAGGGGATTTGGTATAATCTTCATGATTACCAGGCCGGTTGGTGATCGCAGTTGGCATAGGACCTACACAGAACGATGCCGCCGGGGCCGTGGAAGAGTGCCTACGGGCACCCGCAGCCACTTGACTTACAAAAAAATATTGCTGGACAATTCACACAGCAACATCTAGATGTTGGTGTGTGGTTGCTTTGCGTTGCCCCGTGGTAAGCTCGAAACTTGTATTACGGTGCTAGATTTCTGATATACGTAATATAATATACATTATATTATGTATACATATTGTTAATTAGATATTATTCGTATTGGACATTTAACTATTTAATACTGTAATTTGTCACCAAAAAATGAGTCCTTAAGCCTACTCACTAATTTAAAATGTAAATGGTGGTTAAATTAAGCCGCGTTTATATTTATGACGTGTTGTGTTGTGATGGTATGGCTTTCAAACATTTCTTACATACGTCGCAACACACCGCGCTGAATAAATATGAACGCTACCATATCAAATGTATGGAACCGATACCGTTCTGATGCATCACAACACAATACGTCAGATAAATATAAACGCGGCTTTACCTTGTGACATCCGATTATAAACACTACTGTTAAAGCTGTATTGGCTAAGAGAATCACAGTTAGCAATCCTAAAGTAAGGAACGTTGAAAAATTTTTGCGGCCCGGATGGTAGATGGTAGTTATAAAATCTTCTATGCTGGATCCCAGGCACAACAAACTATAAACCTGAAATGAATAAATAATAAATATTGCTGGACAATTCACACAGCAATATCTAGAATGAATGAATGAATAGAAAGAATAAATAATACTTGAGTTTTGAAGCTTTTTTTGTAATCATGTAATTAATTTTATGTTTTTTAAGGACAATAAATATTTTATTCTTTCTTTCTTTCAAACTAAAAGAACAGTCAAATTACTTTCGTTTAATAGTATTATAATATTATTATTATATTATAGTACTCATGACTCACATAAGCTTTCTAATTAGGTACTATAAAAATGATGAAAAATTACAAGATTACAACGTAACCTTGGTCCTCGAGTCAAACCCACGCCTTCCAGTTTAGCCCTGGCTGATTACGCTATGAGCTCAAATTTCTTCTATAGATCGAGTTTAAAGGTGGTTTTACTACAACTACATACATTTAATTAATATCTTGAATCATTAATTTCATGAAACCTATGTTTTATTTTAGCTATTTTACTTAACAGAATAGGCTATTATTTACTGCGAGAAAATTCACTATAACGCGGTAAAATCTAAAAAAGGCAGGCAAGCGGAATACTATTTATTGACATACGAGTACATATACAGAATAATTATTGATAACAATTAAGTCACAGTTTAATTACATTTATTAATTAGTATACTTTTAATTTTAAAATAAAAAAAATGAAGAAAAATATCCAATACATACCAGCTCTATATACCCAAAAGCCAATAATCCTGGCCTCAGTGGAAAACAACAGCAGCATCGCTTAAATTCAATTCCTTCAACTCTCATTTTACTCAATTTTAAACCTATATTTTGTTTTTAGACACGACAGATTGGGCTCTTAATATTCAAATAACTAGCGTATTTTGTAACGTGTCGCTTAAATATTGAATATCAACTGATTCGTCGGTTAGTTGATTCACTAGTGCGATTGCTCCCAGCGCTTATCAACGACAATTCCTGTGACTTTAAAGTTTAATCGTCAAGTAGGTATAATGGCTTTTATTATTATTTGCCCTTGGTTGTGATTTATGTAGATTCCTTTGGATCATCATCATCATTGCACTGTTGGATGTGGACTGCTGAATATTGGTTAGGTATAGATCTTTTGGTTGAACTATCGCTTACATTATTTATATAACTCAAAAACGGCTTAAACAATTTGGCCGAAAATTGGTGGAAAGGTAGCTCCTAGAGGATTGCTACATAACTAAGTACTTAAAATAAAATACTGGTATATTTATAAAATACTTCATATATTAAAGGTACCTACTATATTTATAAGCTCTAAACTAAAACAATCAATCGAAAATCGCGAATGCAATTCAGAAATCAAAACTTTTCAACGCATTTTGATTTGAAGCTCGCGATCAATTAATCCAATTCAACGGAACGGTCACCATCTCCTTGGTTTCCGTGAAGCCGTTCCTCTTAACATGTTAACCTAACTTTGAGTAGTTTCCATTTAGTTTGGCCGCTATTTTATTATCAATCACTTCTGTACAGACATCATCATTATCAGGTTTTTCAGTGTCTTGTTCTTTTGTCTCTGAGAGACTGAGGTTCCCTAGAGGGTCCGCTGTCATGGTGCACTCAGGGTCGGCGGCGTGGTTGGTAAAACTGAACTGACTATTGTCTTCTAACTTGAGGACCTCACTCCGCGTCAGGAATATCAGATACACGTGTAAGCCTGAAACATAAATGGATCATTATCATCATTTCAGCCGTTGGACGTTAACTGCTGAACATAGGCTTCCTTTGTTAATCTCTAGCTGATTTGGTCGGAAGCTTGCATCGTGAAGCAGCAACGATCACAAGATTACTCGCCATCTTGTTGATGGACGTCCGACGCTTCGTTTTCCGATCCGCGGTTCCACTCCAAATCTCTAACCACATCGACCATCCGTTATCCGCGCTATATGAACTGTCGTTGCCACTTCAAATAATCTAATCCTCTGGGCTATATCGGTGACCTTTGGTTGATTGATTGAATCAGAGTTTGCCCGTATATTCACAAACATACTTACAAGTAACGACGAAGCCAAGAGTGACAGAGGACTTGAGTGCCCAAGTGGCGAACACCACTCCCCCCCAAAGTGCCAGTTGAAGGAAGGTATACGATATTATCCCAAACCAGACGAGCCCTATGAGAACACACAACACTATGCTGTAGTAGTTGAAGATTCTCAGCAGGTTTGGATTTTTCTGAAATAATAATAAACTGCTTTTAGATGCCGTGTTGGCTAAGTTCGGAATGAAAGTCCAATGTGTTCCCACTCGACTTTCATTCCGAAGGTCGTGTGTTCATACTCTGTTCCTTGAACCTTTGGATTTTTCTTGAAAAATGTATGTACAATGTGCACTTTAAAAACACGTGATCTAACGGTAAAGTCAAACATCTTGAGGAAAGCAGTATCTATGTTTTTGAGAACTTTGAAAAGTTTAAAGGACATGTAACACATGTCCATAGTTAACGTACATGTATTATGTATTATTATGTACATGTAACACATGTACCTACATAGTTAACGAGAGAGATTAAGCTTAATCTCACTCGTTAACTATGTATGTATGTTCATCCATAACTCTTAAACCAATGATTCAAATCTGATGAAATTTGGTAGATAAACATTTAGGTGTCTGGGACAGACTATTTAACTTCTTGCTGCAGTTATGATAAAATGTGGCCCCATACAAAATAATTTAATGGACGGAGTCGGGGGCACAGCTAGTTAAAATAATCTAGGTTAATTACCTTATGGCATCCCACCAGAAATATATTAGTTAAAGTTATATCAGCAACGCTTAACAGTATGCCTGTAATCCTTATAAGCAATAGCAACACCATTCTTGAATCGTAGAACATGTAGAACAGCTCTTCCGATAGGCATATTATCCAACCTAATAGGAAAATCAAGCTAAACACCTGAAACCGATAAAATCCTTAATTAGTCTGTGCCTGAAATCTTACTATTATAGAAGAGAGATGTTATAGTTGTTTATTCCAATGCCTACATACATAGATAATATTTTCCTAGGTCATGTAATGTGTTATTAATAAAGTTTCATTAAATCACACGGTACTTACCAGTTTTAAATATCCAAAAAATAATAGTCCATATCTCAACGGTAAACAACAACAACAACGCCTAAACGGAATACTTTCCACCTTCATTTTATTTTTGTCTATGGATTTTACGCAGAATATTATAAAATACTTCTAGTAGAAGAGCGAATACATCAACTACTGAGATGCATCTACATTTTACTATCAATGTATTTATAAATACATTGGTAGTAAAATTCAAAAGATAATTGCTATCTAGGGTTAAAGTTCTGACAACACATTAATGATTTATTTATAATGTAAACGGAAAAAAACGCGTGTAAGTTTATAATTTATAAAAAGACGTCCTACAACAGCTTCGGTGCGTTTTTTTAATGTTATCAACATAATAATTTATGTAGGTAGTATAATATAGCCTTCCTCTATAAATATACTATGCTATCCAACACTGAAATATTGTTTTAAAATCGGGTGGTTCCTGAAATTAACGCGTTCAAGCTCTTCAGCTTATCATAATATTAGTATAGATTACTTATTATTTAGATTAATAACCGTAATCTCAAATGTTAGGTAAGAAAAGAACATACATATCACTGAATACTTACGTTCTCACTGTGTAAAAGAGGACGGTGAAAACGGAGATATTTGCTCACACGATTAATTATATAAAAAGAAGAAAAAAAAATCAATATTTAATACATTATATTTGAACAGGTTCAGTTATATACATCCCAGGTTGGCTAAGCACGACTTAGACAGGCGGTGGGCGTAGCACGACTTCTGACATATGATTCACATAGCTGTGTCCTTCGCGGTACTTCAGCTTCTGCATCTCTGTTCTGATAAGAAGCAGGAGGTAGCCTTGAAGAGCTGGAATAGCAGAGTTCATAAAGTAAATAAATATTCCAGGACAATTCGTGGTAAATTAATTAAATCGTAACGTTTGAATGTAAACAACAGGAAATGCTTGATGCCCCTTAGATATCGCCAGGAAGCGACAAATGATTCATTGTAAATCCGAAACAATAATGCTTATCTGTATTTCTGTATTATTAAAGTAATAAATAAATAACACGTACTAAAGCTGCAGAATGCTAGACTGAGTGCTACAGCGTCCAAGAAATATGTGCGGGTTAGGCTCGGGCTGAAGGTGACCAATAGCAGGATGAGAGTGGACGCTACCATGGTCACAATACCGTAGTAAAAGTAGACTCGGATAAGTTTGATATGTTTCTGGAAAAGAAGAGGAATTTGTTAAACTTTCGGGATTTGTTAACATACCGAATTATCCAGTAGCGGTGGCAGCTGTGACCCAGCAGTTTAGAAGAAAAAGGGCTGATGATAAACGATCGCGTAATTTTATAAATTTTCCATTTCGACGTTTCAAACGCTTTGCAGTCGTTCTGAAACGGAAGAATTCTTCCGTGACCACGTAAATGCTATTTTTGTTATTTGTCTAGTACCCTTTTCCCATATCTGGGACCTTATGGACTCCAAGGACATTATGGACTACTACTCTTGATGAGATTATGCCACTCTGACCAATTGAATTTTGCTGGTAGGTGAATTCGAATATACAAGTAATCTTATTTATTTATTTAATATTAGGAAAACTAACAGCACAATCCATATAATATATAAAATAACTAGTTACATGAGGCTAACAAAAAGTTTTCACTTACCTATAGTCTAATTATCGGAGCAATTATGTTCTACGTTTTAGTTTGTAGGCATATTTTGATATGGCTCCTATGCTACGTCTTTCAGTTTACCTACTAAACTTGTATAATTTTCTAAGGCTTTTATGTTATAACTTACCGTGTGAGCACCAATAAGAAGGACAATATTGAAGATTATATCGAAGGAGTAGAGCACGAAATGGAACCACAGCTGTGCGTATATTTCGACGCCTCGAAATATCCCGAAAGTGTTTATTGATGGGTGATAGCCGAAGTCTAGATACGCTTCTAAACATAGCAAGAAGAGGGTAAATAGCTGAAAAATATGCAAATTATAATTAAATTAATAATAATATATAAAAAAGTCGAGATTCGCTGAGATAAACCACCTCCACCTTTTGCCTTTTCAGGCACTCCTTCAGCAATTCATTCTTCTTTCGTTACCTAATTTTTTTAAATTTGATTATTTGTTGTCTTTTTCCAAGCACAAATATCAAATTTATTTCAAGATATCGTGTCGAATATGTACTTAGTCGGGTTATTATCGTCTAAAAATCACATCATAAAATGTAACTATCAAAATTAATTTAAAATTTAGATTTTGCATTTCCTTTGTTATTACAACCAGTAGCTAATACAATAAACACCTTGGTTTGGCCATAGATAAATAAATTTGTGTTTACAAAAAAAATGCTTTATCTAAGGTAAAACTTACCAAATTCAAATATCCAAATATCAGTATTCCATGTCGTACCGGAATGCATAAACAACACCTTTTAAAATCTGGTAACTCAAACTGCATTTTTGTAAAATAATTGTCCTATTTTTAAATAAATCCTCCTTGTTAAGATGCTTAGAGATACAATCTAAAAAGTTTTATAACAATGCGTTCTTTTTGTTTACGTTCTAAGTTTGAAACTAAGAATATTGTTTTTTTTTCTGGCCAGCACAGGTAACGTAGATTTATACGAGCACTGGCCTCGGTACACAATGCCCGTTTGAGTTGAGAGGGAAAAGACCAACTATCCTATCTGAATACTTACAATTATCTTATTTAGCGGGCTACGTTCGAGGAAATAACATTGTGTCATGACATGAACTTTACCGTGTTCCAAAAAGACTTCATCGTAAGACTTCTAAAAGTTAAAATGTCTAATGAAAATTGTAGAAGTTTAAACTTTAGAATTCAAAATCAACTAGCGACTAAGGTTACCATAGGTCAATTCAATTTAGGTTCTATTAGAGGCAAATCAATAGTAAATTTTTTCGCTTCATATTCTAAAAAGAACGTTATTTGCTCAATTTATGCGACAACGACTTTGTTTTAAAGTAAACATAAAATTTTGTAGGTATGTAATAAGCTACCTTGTTTAAATTCATATGTCACTTACTCGTTTCACGTTCTTATTATATACTAAGTTTATCTATAAGGTAAACCGAGGCAAGTGTGACACAAATTCATTGGTTCAAAAGTTTGTAATTAAATATTTCTACGCTGAGATGATTTAACACAAAAAGAAAAGTTCCAACACATTAATTATTGTTATATGTACGTTTGATCAAGTATTTTAACATCTCCTAGTAGTTTTTATAGACTTTTTGCAAGTAAAACGAATCAAAGTTGGAGACTGTCACAGTTCCCCCACAACTGGGGTAAGTGTAACAGAACACGTTTATTTCCTGTTGTCTATAGTATTGTCTGTTGTATCTGTGAATTTCGATGAGCCGTTATTAATATTAACGTATTTTACAATCTATTTCTATGTAGTGATCGTTCTTTTTTGCATAGCAAAAGATTTATATACGCACGGGGCAAGTGCAACAGATTTTTAGAGAAATAGTGATGTGACAATAATAAATTATATGTCACATTTGCCTCAGGTATTTTTATCCATTAAATCATGTTATGCTAGTTGGAAAATAAATTGAAAAAGTATCTCAGAAGTAGTAAAAACATTTTAATTTTTTACTCAATCTTATGGTGTCTTCTATCCAAATATATTATAACAATCACAGTTCGCGGCGATATGGAAAAAAAATGTTTGGGACTCTATACAAAAATCATCAAACATCTTTCTCAAAATTCATAAACTCACTGCCTCAATTTTCACCTTCGTTCATCAATTTTAAATAAAGAATAATAAATAAAATATATTCATTTAAAATACGATGTCCATCACTAGTAATGTTATTCTCATACAAGAGTATCGAGGTAAGTGTGACAGTGTCACACTTACCTCATGTTAGATTTTAGGCGAGGTAAGTGTAACAGAGTTCGTAATTTACAGAATATTGAGCTTTAGGTCCTAGAAACATATTACACTCCAATTACCGATATTAGTTATGGTCCCTCACCTATGAACTAGTCGAAAACAATTCCGCAACTTACAAAAAAATACAAATGAACATTCCCCGAAATTTGAGCGTCCTGACATTAATCCACTTGTTTTGGAAAATGGCGTGTAGCGCGAAAACAGCTGACGCTATGTTACCTGTCGTTGCACTAATTAATAGCAAAAACTTTTATCTATTGTTTCATAGATGGCGATTAGGCGTAAAACGTGTTTAAGCCGAGTAATTTGAAAATGTTACACTTGCCCCAATGTCACACTTGCCCCGGTTAACGATACATAAAATATTGACAAAGATTAAATTGATTAACAAAGACACGTGCTTGATCATTACCTATCAAAAACCCATAATAATGTATTCTTGTATGTAAGAGTAAAAAACGATTATTTTATATTAACAGTGATTCAAAATCTTGTAATAAATATAATTCATTGATTATATTTTACAAATAATTCCTATTAGTTATTATTTCTTCTGGCTGATTCAAAGATATTTCTGTCATTTGATTCACATAAGTGTGTGCCTCTTTGTATTTCAGCTTTTTCAGTTCAGTCCTGATGAGCAGCAGGAGATACGCATGCATTGCTGAAACGAATTACATATATTTCAAAACAGAAATATGTTAATCAGAGTGAAGAGAGAAAAATCTCAGGTAAAATTTAAAAATATTTAATACCTACTTATATTTACTTAGGATTTTATTTTGAATTATACTTTAAATTTATTTTTCAATTGATAAATTGGATATCTCTATATTTTATTTATTAAATTTGATATCTAGATATTATATTTTAATTTAATATAAATTTGCAATCTGATAGTCTTAATAGTAGTACCTAATCATCCTTGCTGTGTTGCTCTACTAGGTAACTTAACAGATACTAAAAACCAAATAAAATATATTTTCTTACCCATAGCGATGAAGGTTATGCCCAGGGACAAAATAACATAGTGATTTTCCCGCTCCAGAGGCGGGTCGATTGTGACCACGATGTAGATGAGAATTGAAGCTATTATGGTCAATATGCCATAATAGTAGTATATTTTTAACAATTGGGTATTTTTCTGTAAAAAAAAACATATATTAAAAAACAAAAAAAACATATCGCTGGGGACAGGTGAACGGAATAATGGAAGCTTAGCCCTTTATCTAGAAATATCTAAACCAGTACCTAACCTAGATTAAACTAAAGATATAATATTATTTTGGATTCTATTATAAGACTTAGGTAAACAAGTGTCGCTTTATATAAGAGGTGGAGAAATTTGGCAAACGGAGATAATAAGACAATAAGAAGAAGTACCTATATAATAAGTTAATTGACTGAGGCTCAGAAGTCCAAACTCAAGATTTGCCAAAGAGCAATGGAGCGCAGTATTTTGGGTTTTAAGCGGATCGACCGAGTCCCCAATACAATACTGCGCTCACGTACTGGCATTGCTGATGTTGGGTGCAAGACAGCCAAGCTTAAGTGGGATTGGGCAGGCCACATCAGCCGAATGGGACCAGAAAGGTGGGCTAAAACGTGCACACCTTGGCAACCAGACGGTGGAGCGCGACGTCGAGGTCGGCCACGAAAGCGCTGGCGAGACGACCTCGATGCGTATGACCGGGGATGGTGGGATGCTGCAAAAGACCGGGACAAATGGAAGGACATGGGGGAGGCCTTTGCCCTACAATGGGACACCATAGGCTAACAAAAAAAAAAAAAAAAAAAAAATATAATAAGTAATATCACGTACATAAAAAAAATAAGTCAGATATCCTGTATGACAAGCATTGGGCTGAACACGTAGCTATACGTTGCTGTATGAATATTCCAATATATATTTCATTCTAGCATTTTCATTAGGAAGTTTATATAACTATAGCCTTCCTCCATAAATGCACTATCCAACACTAAAATATTGTTTAGTGTTGGATAGTACATACAGCTCTTCGGCTTTATAACATTAGTATAGTATAGACTTATAGATAGTAAAACATCCTGAAACTTATGATAATCCTCACCATATGAGCGCCAACCAGTAGCACAATAATAAATACGAAGTCCAAAGCGTCAAGCATAAAATGTATCCACAGGTGGGCGTATATCTCAACTCCTCGAAATATGCTAAGTGTGGAATTCCAAGTGAATCCAAAATCCATCACTATTTCTAGATAAACCACCAAAAAGGTTAGTGCCTGTAAAATTATTGATGATTAAATTAAATGATGATTTTTGATTTGGCACTTTATTTTACCGTTATGGGCTAAGCTGCGGATAAGAAGTTATTTTAATATAATTTACTATTCATGTATTAAATATAATACCCAACCCCTCAAGATTGATAAAGGATTCTATTGGTTAGACGTAAGGTGAGTTTACTATACCTACTTATGTTTTTTTGATGAAAATGGCTGAAAAGGGTAGATAAGAATGAAGTACCTACATTAAACTTCCATAAAAAGTTTTGCTCATAAAACACGTCTAATCTGAAGGAAAACATTGTGAGGAAAAGACTAGTTTTCCTCTGGGTGATTACGTGATATAAATGGATTTGACCCTACCAATACAATATGTATTAGAAATTGGTAGTAGACATTTTTAATAATTACTTACCAAGTTTATATATCCAAAAATAAGTATTCCATGCCGTAACGGAAGGCAAAAACAACATCTTTTAAAATCAGGACACTCTAGATACATTTTACACTCTTCAAGCACCTATCTATCGTAGAATATTCAAACGAACTTAACCCTCGTCACAACCTTCTAAAATTAAACGAACTTTCAAATTAGAAAAGGATCACTTTTAAAAATAAACAGTTCCACATTAAAAAACTTTTCTCTTTTCTTAGCAGCCAGCAAGGCTTCGTGCGGCTAAGACTATAAAACCTCCTTGGGTAAAAACACGACTTCTTTTCAAGCCACACGTTGAGCGTTTGAGTTTGAGAGGGAAATGAGCAACTATCCTATCATAAAAAACAATTATCTGATTAAACAGTCTACAGTCCAGGAAATAACATTGTAACGCTTTAGATTCCTCTTATGATGATATTATTAGATCTTATGTAAGATGTCTACTTAAAAAATGAACACGAGAATATTGTCAAAGTAACAGAGTTTCCGTCAAATACAAGGTTTTATTTTTTACTTGCTTTCCGCCACCCGCCCTATAGTTTATTTTCCCGCCCAAAAACTAGCCTATGTCCTCCTCCTGGTTCCTACCTCTCCACCAATTTTCAGCCAAATCGATTCAGATGTTCTTACGACTTACTTTTATAAATAAAATAAAAGCTGCGATTACCGACTAAACCGACACTAAACCAATGGGTCGCCTCAATAGAACCTGGGTCGCCTCTATAGAACCATATTCGTACGTAATCTTGGTCTGTTTATATTATTCTACTAGCTTTCCGCCCTGCGGCTTCGCCCGCGTTTTACACTTTCCCGCAATTTTCTTTGCTATATTATAGCCTATGTTACTCGGGGATAATGTAGCTTTCCAAAGGTGAAAGCATTTTTGAAATCGGTCCAGTAGTTTCGGAGCCTATTCATTACAAACAAACAAACACATCTTTCCTCTTTATAATATTATTATTTTTAAATCTATGTTACTCGGGGATAATGTAGCTTTCCAAAGGTGAAAGAAATTTTGAAATTGGTCCAGTAGTATCGGAGCCTATTCATTACAAACAAACAAACAAATCTTTTATCAATATATTCATTGGTTTAACTCTAATAACTTATTACTTAATGAAAATAAAACCAAATGTATTAGGTTTTCATTACCAAATGTAAAACAAGTTAAGGCGTAGATATGCGTGAATTTGGTAAATTTGGGTTCAGCAGAAACCATTTATTTCCTTGTTCTTTAACGGAATTGCTTTGAAAAAATTACACAATAATCTATGCCATATAAGGCATCATCTCTTGAGGCCGAAATTTTATTTTTTTTATTTTAAGTACCTGAAATAATAGTGTAAAATACCGTCTACTTTTTCAGCAAGAACCGTTTAAATCCTAATCTATTAATCATAAGATTTTTTAATTTTCATCACCATATGAAATAAAAGAATACCAATCATCTCCTGAGCTTACTTTTTCGAAAAAAAATCCCAGCGATTTTTAACGAATTTTTTACGTAAAACGACACACGCAATGCGCGATCTTCCCCTTCGCGGGCCCTTCAATTCAGTGCGGGGCGAGACGTTGTGCTGGACGGACCTATGACAATTTTCTCCGTGCGCCGTACTAACTAATAATATTCTGTGCCGGAACCAATTTTATAAGTAGTTTGTCATTTATAACTAGCTGCCCCCGCGCGACTTCTGCTCGCCGTATACTTTTATTTGCAACTATGTATCTCCATACTAAATTTCATCCAAATCAAATTTTCTTGCGTAAGCATTATTATCTTTTCCTGCGGAAGCATGTATTTTTCCGCGGAAGAAAGTCTATCGCCATATACTTTTATTTGCAACTATCTCAATACTAAATTTCATCTAAATCGAATTTTCCCGCGTAAGCATATATTTTCCCGCGGAAGCATGTATTTATCCGCGGTAAATAGTCTCTCGCCATATACCTTTATTTGCAACTATCTCCATACTAAATTTCATCATCGCGGAAACATGTATTTTTCCGCGGTAAAAAGTCTGTTCTTTCTCCCCTGCGAAAGATCTCTAAAGATTGTATGTGCCAAATTTCATCAAAATCGGTTGAGAGGTGCGGGAAAGCGTAACAGACAGACAGACAGAGTTACTTTCGCATTTCAATTTTGTATATATTATTTGACGTGTAAAAATTTGACGCATTGCTTCAGATTACAATAATAGTGTCTATTGTATCACAGATCACCGAAACTAGATTACCGCATTAGAATACTTTTGTTCCGATTCAAACGCACCTAAATTGGAGGAAGATGCGGGTTGCAGGGACTGGAACAAAGGCGTTGTAGCAAATAGCATCATGTAGGTAGGTAGATTTATTAGTAGTAGTAGTATTTATTTTTGGTATACACAAAACCTGTAGAACTTAAAAATTTAAAAATAATATTAGAAAAATTTATCACAAATAATTCATTTGACTGAGTGAGGAAGTAATAAACATATTTAAACGGTTTATGGATAACTTATTTATTTTTACATACAATAATACCGAGAGACCCGCTTATATACGTCGTCTATCATTTTTAACGATATCGATTAGAATTTACATCACTAACGTTACACGTGCTTTCGCCGAGAAGGACAACGAGTGCAATAAGCGCAATGCGGAAAAGAGACAAGTGAACATCCTTTGTACGAGTAGCCATTATTATGCTGACCTCTTCACTTGCGTTAGACTATAGAAACGTATATGAAGTTCACGGGTCTGACACTTGGTCGCAACTAAAGCCGTGTTTCGAGGCGGGGCTTTTCATAATGGTTGATTTAACCATATGTTTGGCGCGCGGTCGTCGCTTGTCATGCGGTATCTAGTGGGGTTTATCTATGATTGTAGGCTACACAACTAATTCTGGTTAGCGCTGCGCGTAATATTTTCGATATGCCAGCGCCACGCGGGGCACGCGGTCGCTGTTGTCAACTCTCGTAGTCGTTTCTGCCGCGATTTTCACTGCATACTCGCTCTTAAGGCAGATGTCAAAATAAAAGATAAAAACTTAGAGTTATATAGTTTCTAAGTTTTCTTTCTCTTCCTAGCATTTTCTGAGAATGGAGAATGAGGAAAATAAATAATTTATTTGCACATTTGCTTATCTGCGAACAAAAGGTCAAAAGATAATTTCTCGTGAGACATCGACTGGATCCCTAGATATAACCTAAGGATCCAGTCGTTGACTCGATTTTGCGCTTTATTTTATCATCATCATATCCATAATATACGTACCTATTTAATATAGTTCTACTTCTGAACATGGGTATCCCTAATAGAACGCATTATGTTTTAGGGTTTTAAATAGATAATTATCACGCTTAACAGGCAGAACGTGGGTAATCTCAATACGTTACCTATGTACTTGGTAAAGTATAAACATTGCCTGTACAGCATATACAATCATATTTAATTAATAATAAGAAGTAATGAATAGACTCTTTCTTATGCACTGTACGATAAATTACCTTCTGAAATCTATTAGATCTAAAAGAGTATTGAAGAAATAACGTAACCTTTTGGTTTATCACAAAATGATAATATGAAAAGAAAAATGCAAATGATTTTTTTATTTTTTATTTACAAAAATAAAGAAACTGTTTATACACACATAATAACCAGGTATCTAAACTTTAAGATACATTTAAAGGACTGCTCTATAGAACTTTGGAAAAATCATATTTTCCTTCCTTTCATATAATGTATATTGGCATTGATTTTTATTCATATAGAATTGAAATATCATGACTACACAGAATAATAAAACAAAGTCACTATCGCTGTCTGTTTGACTATGTATGCTTGAATCTTTAAAACTACGCAATGAATTTAATGCGTTATTCAAGAGGAAGGAATCATAATTCGGTAGGTACCAAAGTGTAGGTCGCTAGTAACATATAAAATAAGTCAAGTGTCTTCATCTTAATCAGAGGCTTGATAATATAAATGCTAAAATATTTTTGGTTTCAAATAACATTGTTTCTCTGTTTGTTCTATGTAGTATATACTTATAGAAAAGGCAAATTTGATTGGGCAACTTAAAACTAATATAAAATAAGTCAGTCTTAAGAGTCCAATGGTACGACGGTGGTGTTGTTGTAAATCCTGTTGGAGTCAGGAGTCAGGTCTCCATTGGCGATGGGGTGGAGCTGGTTCTCGTACGTGTGAGGTCCTGAAGTCTCCATGTCCTGGAGAAGGCTTCGGATCAGCGTGAGCAGGTACAATTGAATGCCTGGAAGAAATGTTGAGCATAAGCACTCCTGTTTACGTTCTTACTGCCAAGACACAGATACTTCTCATTAAAACATCTGATTTGGTTATGAAAAAGTTCTACAAAATGGTCTAAACTCAAAAGGTTTTCATGATTGAAAATGGTCTTAAGTATTTACCGGACAGATTACAAAGACTGGTGTTTTTGGCCGCCTACACTCGAATTATTGTGACAAGTAGGAAGTAGCTAATCAACTTAAATACCTAGAAGCTAGCTTATTAGATGACTTACTTTTTTATATTTTATACCTATAGCACCCTATAGTGATTAGTGATTGACTAACTTAAGCTCTCTGATTTTTAAAAATGGTACAGAAAAAAATTGCGTCATCCGAGGATGCGCTATCTAGATAGCGCAGGGATTTAGCGCAGCCTGGGCTAAACTGGAAGGCGTGGGTTCGACTCCCACTCGAGGACCAGGTTTCGTTGAACTAAACGTATACAAACACAACAAACCATTTTCCTAAATTACCTACACTATACATGAATTTACTCTAGAATTTTTTGAATGAGAAATAAATTCCTTATAATACCCCTATTTACGTTCTTGCTGGGACACAGGGATTTGTCTCAACAAATAAAGGCCTTGTCAAAAAAGTAGTTATACTCACTTAGTCCAGCAAAAGCGAGGATACACTTCTCGATAATAGCGGGCCCACGTGTGTCCGCGAAGTCCACGATCTCTACTATGAGCAGCGCTAAGCACGTCAGGATTGCGTAGTAGTAATACGTTTTAACGTACTTAAAAATTTTCTGAAAGAAAATAGGCGTTAAATTTCTAGTAGTTTTACTAACCGTAAAAGGATGCTAGACTTTTATTTGTTACGTTTAAAACATATTTCAAAGATCTTAGGTTAAAACCCCGCTGCAAACGCCTGGAGTTTTTCCTAAAAAAATATGTGCGCTTTAAACACGTCCTTTAACGGTGAAGGAAAACATCGTGAGGAAACCCGCGGCCAATTGGCCACAGACGTATTGACTAGTTCTTTCGTCTAATTGCCGCCGATTATGCCGAAAGGATGGATTTATTCTTAAGCAACCTCTATCCATCGTCAATATTACTCCTTAGTTTCAGACGACATGATTCCACCTAGGATACGAAGTTAACACCTTTGACATAGCTTGTAGCTTCTATTCCTTTGTAATGGAATGAAACTGCTCCGCAATCCGCAATATTACACTCAAAATCACCTAATTAAAACATTGCTCACCTTATGTGCCCCATAAATGAGTATAGCGTCGAAGGTGATCTCGAAGCAGTAGAAGACGAGGCAGACTTCAGCAGGCATCATGCCCAGGGAGCGCGCCATGTACAGGAACTCCGTCAGGATCTGGTGGTGGACTCCATAGCAGTACAGGCCCAGCATAAACGCGCTGAAGAACTAGAAATGAAAGTGTAGTTGTATATTCAGCCAAACAAAGTGAGACCAATAAATAAACGATATTAACTTTCTAATTTTTATGAGACATTCACCAACCCGCACTTGGAAAGTGTGGTAAAATTAGGCCAGTTCTCTCTGGTCAAGGGGGAAGTCCCTGTCTCCCATCAGTAAGAACGTAAATAGGGGTGGTTGTGAACCAATCGACATTTGATTTGGTCGGCAACAAACTGGCTATATTTTAAGTAAGGTCTGCAATGGCTGCCGTACGGCTGAAATTTATTATTTTATTTTATTTATGAAAGTAAATAAAAGCATTTTCAAGGCCCCTTAAGAGTATTTAACTGCCATATATTGGCACATTATAGAAGCATTAGGTCTGCTTTGTTTTGGTTTACACGATCTGTAAATCTAGTTTATGAAGTTCATCCCATTTTGAAGTATGTCATCCTCACTAACAAATCTACTGAAGACAATAAATATGATGATGACACTTACAATGTGAATATAGGCACATGTTAAGACCCCTCTTCGTAACGGCATACAGAAGCAGCAGCGTCCCAACCGCGGCCAATCACAATACATTTTGAAATTAGAATTAACTACACAAAACGAGATGACAACTCTTTGGTCAGAGTAATGTGTGTCGTTGTAAGGTCTGGACTATACTGAGCCGTTTATCTAATGGAGACTATTGTCCAGGCTTGATTGGGATACACAGTAATAGGGTATCTGTTGTGTGCGTGAGCGCTTCCGCAGCGATAGCGATGCACGCCTACTGTTGGGTTTGCCCTATACTAAATGATTCTCAAAAAATACGCGTAAATATTTGTTTTGGCCCTACGCTACCTACTTTGTAGCAACGCCCTTTCAGGATGAAAGCTTCGAACTAATCTACCCTCTTTCTAAGTCTTATATTACGAGTTTGATGTTAACATCTATTTCATTCTCGAATTTCTCGAATGCAAATCGAGTGTTGAAATATCGGTAGACTCAAAAATGTTTAAAACATGACACGTTACCCGTTTCATGATCAAATATTATGTTAAAAACCATGATACTCGTAGTTTAAAAAGTCAAACATAAATTGTCAGTAACCAAGTTCTTGCTATAACCAATAGCAAAGATCATTCGGAAATCCTGTCCAGCAACTATACTGGTTAAATGGAACTCTTATACCAATGAGTATATAGCTGATAATCCTTTATGCATTTCATCTGTTTATTTCTGCATTGATAACGCTGTTGTGATGACCTTTCACAGTAGGTACTTACTTACTAACTACTACACGTTTCGAAGTATTAATACTGTTGGAAGATAAAAGTAATGTAAACAAAATGTAGTAAAGCTTTGTAGTGCCAGCCTAGGAATAGAACCACAGTAACGCGCACTCTTTTGTGTAAGTGTCGTACAAACTGACTGAGGGATTTACTCATAGTATAATGTATTATTTAAAAACAATATACTTACCTACACTACTACCAAATTTCTTGCAAAAAATGATTTACTTATTTTTATAATTATATCACGGTCACCAACCGCATGGTATGTAGGCAAGTGTTGTGACTAGGTATATAAAATCATAAAGACAACTAAAGACTGTAATAAATAAAAAAAATATAATAAATACTTAAATGTTATGTTGAGATGAATGAGATGGACAATAAACAGAGCAACAATTTGAAGCTGAAAAAAATAATTATTTGCAAATAGGTAATAATATAATTCTAATAATTAAGATTAAGTTGGAAATAATACAAGCTTAACGACTTGATTATTTTATTTTTACATAGGTAAATAGGTTCACAAATCATGTGTAATATCAATTTATTATTTATTACTGTTGTACTATCAGGGTTAATGTTTGATAATAATGGTTTATAACAATAAGTACTTGTTAAACAAGATTTATTATTAAAAATAGAAGATTTATTAAATCAAGAGTAGGTTATAAGAAAAAAATATCGACTGAATCATCATCATCACAACAATCAATATTACGTCCCACTATTCTAAGTTATAAGCCAGAGCCACTACTCTGAGTTTGTATATTTGTATTTTATTTTGTAAACATCCGTTTTACAAATAACTTAATAGGTGAGTCAATCACTATAAAAATTAAAATAGATAGGTAGTAATCAATTTCTTAGTCGGTCTGACGACACCCGTTGAAGCTTATGGGGTTGTACTATCCGTAAGCTAGCACCAATCAGCATAATTCTTACAGGCACCAAATGACTTGCAAGCGCGTCTTGCATTTTAAGGTAAGATTAACTAGAACCTATAACATTTTTTTACTGACGAACTGTCTCGTTAATTAGTAGGTTTATGAACATACCATAATTTTCTATCTTATCCATAAAACGTGCTTCTAATCCATTCCCTTCAGAACCTATAGGTGATCTTATCTGTCACTATCATATTGATAACTAAAAAATTATCACTAGCCAGGCCCTGCCTGTCGTGTTTTGTGGTTATTCAAAATCCGTGATCCAAACTGTTGACTTCTAAATTTTAACTTGAGAAATCATTTCTGGAACTATTTAGAGTCATTTAATTATTTATTTATATAAGTTGGTTTTTGTTAAGTTTTGAGTAAAAATGGGGAAAACTTATTGGTATGGCAGAGTCAATAAGTGTTGTTGTTGTATTCCTTTGAGGATAGGATCACTTTTGATTGGATATATTGCAATTGTGAGTATTGTTTTTATTATGTTTATTTAGCCAAATAGCCTATAGACATACTTAGGTATTAATGTTCTTGTGGTAGGTTAATTTCATAATGCTTAAGGTTGTATTAATTAATAGTACTTAATCTAATTGAAAAATGATAAAATTCTAGTCCAAATAGGGTGCAGGCTAACTGGTCTAGTTCAGGCTTATAAAATATTATTCTGTCTATAAAGTTTTCTTGCGATGTAGGTATTGAGTTTTTCACAGGAAAAGCAACTATATAATTTAATAGACCCATGCCCAATAGAAAATAACGAATGGGTTCATGTCCCCCCCCCCCCCCTACCCCCACCAGAAATTAGGATTTCCAATTGTCTCAGTTATGTTATGTGCGTTTCCTACCATCCCCGGTCGTACAAATCATGAACTTCCCACCAACCCTTTCGTGGCTGACCCCAACGACCACTTTACCTATCTCTAATTGTATTTCCCCTTAGATAGCTTCTCTCGTGACCTTGGCCGGAGTATCGTACTACACGTACAAAGTGGCTACATACGTGGAGGCACCACATGCGCCGCCCGCGCGCCCGCCTGCTGAACTGGAGAAGAGTGCTCAGAACCTGTACATCACCTTCGGATACTACATGCTGGTGTTCGTCTACAACCTCGTGGTGCATGCTGTGATGGTGTATGGAGTGCATACTGTAAGTTTATGAACAAATCCGCTAATAACTAGCCGTAAATCTATCTGCGTTCGATTGAGTGTGATTAGTAACCTGGTGGTTCGGGTTATTACCAAAGTCATAGGTTAAATAAAACAGACAGAAACAGAATGAAAGATCATGTTGAATCACATTGCTACGAAAGTACTGAGTGGACAGAAGGATGTCTCTGAAGTCAATCAGTACCTACCTAATGAGGAAAGACTTTCAATACAAGAATGAGATACTTACCTACAATGATCGTTTTAGTAGATTAGGTCGTTATAAATCAGGTAAATAACATCTGAATCGAGTTGCTTTACTCATTCTTCTCAGAACAAAGAGCTGTTTTAATTAACTGAATGTCTCTTCTGAAATAAAAAAAAGATCCACATCAACATAAATTTACCATTAGAGTTATAACTAAGACGATAATATGACAGACGTTTTTTGTGATTCATCATCAGATAAACATTTCTTCATAAATTCGTCAAATATTAGTCAGGACGATTTGCAAATTGTCTTTGTAAGGTAGGTACAGGTCGGACAGTTGAGCTAGAAATGCGTCATCTAAAGACTCAGTGATATGACACACACTCTGATTGATGAAGAACGCCCGCAAACTAGAAGGACGAATGGCTAAATGTTTTCAGAGATTACAGTGATCGGCCCAGACGTTACTGTACTTATTCCAGGAGTGGACTTCATCACCCTGGATAGGTACCAACCGACCAGCTAAAGTTGAATAATGTAATGATAACGTGGGTAGGAATAAATAGATGAATAATTATTTTACTGGACAATGCAAACAGCAACACCTAGATACTTAGACCAAAACTAAGCTGTTGTGTACTAATCATAACAGTACCTACCACTTTAGTGGGTAGGTGTCTGTTTTATAGGTAAATCGGTTCTTACCTAATACCCATTCTGCCGTCCTATGGTTAAAAAACCGTAAAGTGACAAACCCAAATTGTTGGCTACGAGCAAAAACGTGAAAAATGTTAAATTCTAGACTTTGTGAAGACTTACAGTCTTCTTTCATATACCATTTTTTAAATAATTTCTGGGGCTTCTATTTGAGTATGAAACGGGAACATCAAATTAAACACATGAGTTTTTATTGACAAATTTGTGTTTTAGACAATGGTCATCTACTTCATAAAGTGGGGGTGTGCAACACTAAAAAGCAGTCAGCTGAAGCGTAGCGGCTTTTAAGTGTTGTATCTTAGTGAAACTGTGTGATGATTTTATGCTCACATACAGTTTTTCCACAAATGCTTAACTAAAACACAGTTAAGTCACTTAGTCGTCTTTTTGCATTGCATTGTATGGAAAATTGGACCAGCTCTAATTCTTCAAACACCGTTAAAAACCTTTAACGGTTTATTTGTTGTTTTGTGGTATAAGTAAGAGATATGGATCTAGACTTAAACACAGTATTGGAAGAAACATTTTATGTAACTGTGTTTTAGCGTTGAAAAATGTACTTGTAGATTCATAACATAAATATAATTTTACGGTTAAGTCTATTATACTTCCTACATTTTATCTCACCTCCAAAATGGTAAATCATGATTAAATTTAACGATTATCTTTTATTCCTAGCAATAAAAACAATATTGAATCATATTAATATTGTTTATAGTTATTGTATGTAACATAAAGTTGCAAATGCTTATATATAGGAACATTTTAAAACTTAGTTTGATAAAATCTCACTGTTAAACAAATGAACTGTGATCGCCTAGCGATTTACCATGTTTAATTTGCCGTGCAAAATCAGTCTTGAAGTTGCGACGGTAAAATTATTCTCATACTTAATTACAGATTAGAATCAGTTTTAAAAAAATACTTGCTTCATAATATTTCCGCGTAATTTGATTCTGAGCGTTGTCCTGTTTGTTTATGATACAAAAATTTTACGCCTCGACGTGTTGCGCGAATTGTAATTGTATTATTTGTGAGAGACTTCGGTTTTAACAGCTCAGATTACAAAAAAGATACAACTCATGTAAGTAGTATTTAAAAAATTGACAGTCAATTTAATCTAGATCATTAATTAATTCCCATTAATTTTGTTTATTACAGTACAATGTCTCAAGTCAAAACTCGACAATCGACGTCCTGTCCCGTGTTTGGTTTGCCAGAGAAGTTACCAGTGTCCCAGTTGGCTACTTATAATGATGTTATGAATTATTATTATAATCATTAAATATCAATAAAAGACAGACAAAACAACAAAAGAGCCGACTGTCCATAACATATCCGAAATATTGGCTGAAGAAATATTAACTATATATGTAAGCCGTAGGAGAGTATTAAAGTTAATTCGCACCTTTTATGATAAATACAGAGGTTTAATGAAACCTTATTATGGTCAGACCAACATAAACTTTCAACAGAACATTAATACATTTACAGCTGAGTCTCATAGATTATTTGATATTTGCAGTTGCTAATGAAAACTTATCTCAAACTCTCAACGTGTTTGAAAGACACTCGTGTTCCCAAAGAAGAAACTCTCTTTCTAGTCGATCAAAGAACAACAAGAGAGATGATGATAGTTGGTGTAGATCTAGCTGCAACTACAAAAAATAAGAAAACACAAGTTTATTGCGTAGCAAAGAGACAATTTCCTTACTCAATAGATTGAGGCACGATCGGGAATCGGGAACAGCACGGTTTTTCGGAAATCAAGCTGTTCCCGATTCTTAACAGATAATGTGAGATTAATTCTAGCAATAGCGAGGCATCTAGTCCAATAAAAAAACCCTTTGCCGCGTCATCAGCAAAAAAGAAGAGGTTAAGTTTACCATCGCTAGCTCTCGCGGAGTTTCTGACAGAGCCGCGTTTTTAATAGCTTCCTTGGTGTTGAATGATGTGGAAATTGTTTCTTCAAACGATACCGGTAGCGTCATTGATCGATCCAAGTTCTGGAGAACTAAGACTGGATATCTAGTTCAGTCGACATCATGCTGAGTCGAACCCTCTTCGCTGTGTCACGCAACACACACAGTTTATAGATTAAGTTTTGTGCAAGCTATTTTACATGGTTTAAAAATTGTGTTTCTCTTTCTTTGTATGGTTGTGTTTTATTGTAATTTGTGTGCGTGATCCAGTGAATAAATGTTATATCTATCTATCTAGGTTGCGCCATGTGAGAACTACTGTACAGTCAGGACAGCTTTACAGAATGCAGATTGCGATGTAAATGGTTTATTTATTTTGATGGTAGAAAGGACAAAACATTTGTTAGTATTTAAAAGGAAGAAATGTTACAGAAAAAGAGTTACAGAATCCCACTTAGTTATTTTATCGGAGCCAGGAAGTGAATACTTCGGACATATCACGTCTTAAATTGTTCGAAATAAGTTACGGCTCTGTTAATTATCCTATTTCCAGGTATATACAAATATATTTATTAATTGATAGCAGAAAAAAACAATAACTGAACAATTTGACAGCGTGATAACCAAAATGTAAAAAGTAGTTATATATATTTCAACGGTTTGTCTAGATGCTCACATTCGTCCTTTACACAATTACCAATATTTCCGACGATCTAATTGTTAAGTACCTAACATATTATACCTATTTTCAATCGAGCACCTCGAAATATTATAATAGATTAATGAGATTTCGTATGTTTGATTCTATCTTTCAAAGACTATTTTATATCGCTATGCTATCGCCGTTCAAAAATTCAGGAACCTACAACAAAACATGCGCCAAATATTTAATAAACATGATATAAATCTATATTTAGTGCTTTTCTTTCTTCAGAAATCATTTTCGCTGATTTTTATCCTAACGCGCCGAACGTCAGACCTCCACAAGGTCCACGACACGACCGAGAAAGGGAGCGAAACGCATAAAAAGGTAGAGCAGGTAGACGTGTTTTAGTGTTGCATTGTCAGTTAACTGTTTTATTACGTTTTAATTACTTAGACAATAACGTCATATTTCATTTCTTAAAACCAGTGACTGTCTTTTAGGCTTGTAATTGTTTAAAATATATGTAAGTTTACCTACGATTTTACGTCTAAGGGCGTTTAGCGGCTCTTTAGTGTTGTACGAGTACAAAAACTGTGTTTTAGACATTGTAAGTCCTAATCATATCATGAGGGTGGAAATAGTTATAAAAAAGTTAAAGTCAGATAGCGGTCATTTAGTATTGTTTATGCATATAACTGTTTTCTAAGTTTGTAGGACCAAGCGAATGAAAGCCTTAAATTCACGATTAGAGGCGTTAAGCGGTATTTTAGTATAGAAATGCTAGATAACCGTGTTTAAGAATTGAAAATGTCTCAAAATGATGTAGTTAACGGTATACGAGGGGTCCAGATCTCAGGCATTATAAACGATAGAGCCATGAGACCCAGACTAGAAGATAGATAAAAGTTTACGCTTTCGTGCTGTGTATAAAAGTCAATTTTGGCAAAATGTCACTTTACGGTTTTTTAGCAATATGACGGCAGCATTATAGAGTCGCTGTTCAGCTTTTAGCTTTAGCAGGACTTGCTAGTCTTTTAGGTACTAAATTTGATATGGCAGCAGAAATCTAATACCAATAGGTACAAGTTCTACAAGCGTATGTACTTTCGCTCTTCGCGCCTCTGATAGGTACCTACAGCCTACCATTTATATTACAGGACCAGCCTCGATACCTGAACTTCTACTGCAGCGCTGCCTACTTCTTGTTCGCGCTGGCCGTGGCTCTCATCGTAGTCACTTGCATCTTCATGGGCATTTGGGCTACAATTCCAATCCTCAAATGGGCCTGTAAGTATTTCCTACTCTCTGTAAAAGTTAATTCTTTATACAACCCATATTGCGATTTGCGTCCCACCACGTGTAGGTAGGTACTTAATTAATAAAAACCTTTCCGCCCCTATAGGTACTTAAGTACTTATTGTAAAATACAATTTAGCGCCTGAAACTATTCAAAACTAATTAATGTTTTTTGTTTGACAGTCACCCTTGCTGTCTGCATAATCGTGGTGCGGAGTACTCAGATCGAGATGGAAGAGAGATTAAATCCTCGCGTGTACGAGATGCAGAATTTGTACATTCGCCAACCGGTGGCTGTTGTAGTTTAAGACATAATAAATTCATAATAATATATTATACATATAACGTCTTTGGCATTTTTAAATAAACTTTGTGAAGCGACTATAATAGAAGGCGAGGCCTTTCTAACCTACCTGCACATGCCACCTCTTGTGTGTAGCCTTAGTACCTACCTACCAAAGTATGGATGAGCTTGATATTATTATGTAGGTACATTCCCGTGATTTTATTAAAATTTACCTAAAAATATACAAAAATAGATAGGTATACCCCGCGCAGATAGAAAATTGATTTGAAAATGGCGGCGGGTACGTATGGTACGATTGGCAAAACAAGGATAAAAGTATAGACAGCGATAGAGAGTGAGCGAGAACGCATGCGAGCGGACGCCATTTATAAATAAATTCTTTAAGTGCGCGGCTTATAATAAAAAATATTTTTGATTTATTTTAGGTTCTTTTTCTCTAAATTGGTATCTTCTTCCTTACTAAGTTACCTATTAATTTTATAGATATCCAATTTTGATTTATAAAATAAAAACGAAAAGAGGCATTGATTTTTAAATAAAGATTCATATTATGTAAAAATAATTACCTCGCCATTTTAATAAAAAATAGTATGAAATACAAGAAGCCGAGTGGCATTATAAAATTCCTAATATGTCAACATCAAATTCTGAATTATGACAATGTCATCTTGACGCTTGACGCACAGACGCAGGCAGCAGGCACGTACCCCGAGCCCCCCGGCCCCCGACCCCCCGAGGAAAGGAACTGCTAGCTAGCTACAGATCAGTAGAGATGCGCAAAACAGTACTCTCTAATGTCATGCCATATAGCATGACATTTGGTACCGCGTCATATAGCATTTTATCAGTACGCAGTACTCTAAACATGACCCGACGTGACGCGCTATTCTATGCTAAGTAATTTAAAGGGCCCGCTTTTACGTAAAAGTGCAGGTACTTACTTACTGAATGTACCTACTTACCTACTGTTCAGTTCAGATGTAATGTAGGTTATAGCCATTGACAGACCTTTCATTATTAAATTATGTAGTATGTTATGCCAAATATTATTTATTTTCTATGAATTGCAATGAAGCAAACCGCAATTGCGTGGCACGGCACCGGTCTGACCTTTATTTAACAAAGTTGATTTCCCTTCATACTTAACCCCAATAATTATGGTATAAAAAGGGGTCTCCAGGCTTAGGACTGGCAATATTAGTAGACCACAACAACTGGTTGTGTTACCAATGGCTTTTTGACGTTTGTGGTACTGAAGTATCCACGGACAGTGGAGTGGAATAAGACGGTGCCAAAGGAACGTAACCCTTATCTAGAACGCAATACTATAAAGATTATACGAAACGGCGCTGCGTGTGACAGAGACAGAATCCAGTTCAGCCGACACCCCTTCTCGCTTGCACTCGAATCAGTACGAAACTAACGATACTGAACTGACGGACACCCGAGCGTACGCAGCCGCGCCGATCGCAGAGATAGATAGATAGTATAATTATATTGGTGTAAATTTGATACATTACATGGTTAGTAGCGTCTTAAATCCTATGTAAGGTTTACCTAGACACTACTAGTTCTCTTATAAATTTATTCTAATTGTATATTAAAAGCTACAAACAATTACGCACTTAGACACAGCGTTATCATTCAACACCGCTAAGTTACGTGACACGGAACGCGCGGTATGCAGTTGCAATTGACAGGCGCGCTCCGCCAATCACGCCAACCATGCCATGTTTAGTGCCATGCGTCATGCTAAATTTTGTCGGGCTATAGATACTGTTATAGTACGCGGCCGTGCTATATTACGCGTACTGCATTACTCATAGCACCTACACATCTCTACTACAGGCTCTAACTATCTGTTTTTTTCAGCAAATTGCAAATTAAAACTTGAGCTGTACCTATAATTTCCTCCTAATCTAAACACGAGAATGGTCTATCTTGTATGACCAAACGAAAAGAACATAATTGACAGCGAAGATGTCCGGTAAATTTGGAAATCCCAACTTAGCTATTCAAAACCAGGTTCGTTGTTTGTTGTGAGCGCGCGGCACTTAACTATTTCGTTGAATTTAATGTATATAATAAATATATTAAAGAGTATTTACCACTTTTGTGTGTTTTATTACCGGAATTTGGTATTTTCAGCTAGTACAATGGATAAACGAGGCAGGCATGTGCGAGGGGGGCAAGAAAGTGAATTTGTTACGAAAGACCTTGGAGGTCTTGCTTCACCAGGGTGCCCAGTACATTCCTCTGTACATTCAAAACATCTTGAGCTTCGGAGGTGATAAATCCAATGATGTGAAAAAGCAAGTCATTATATTTATCGAACAGATAAGGTGAGTGGGCTAATTCAAAAACCCTATTGAAAGTCTTATTTACCTAGCTTAAACAAACTACATCAGTAGTTTGGATCATTTAATCAACATACAACCTACTAAGTACTTACTTAGTTGTCCTATGCTAGGCCTTAAAAATACAAGTGGTATTTTGGTGCGGATGAAGCTTGACACCATAGACTCGGCATGAGCAACTCCGTCCAAAATTACTAATACTTATAGACCAAGAGCCTGTGATGGCCAGACCTTCCTTTAATTCACAAGCGTGAAAATTCTTTCATGTGTATGTCTAACATAGGTAAGAATAACCCCCAAACATGAAACCTGGATCGCGGTTCCTTTGGGAGATAACAACCTTTTACCTGTTATCTCCCAAAGGAACCACAATCCAGGTTTCATGTTTGGGGGTTATTCTTACCTATGTTAGACATACACATGAAAGAATTTTCACGCTTGTGAATTAAAGGAAGGTCTGGCCAGACCGGGCTCTTAGTATAGACTAATAACCTGTGATGGCCAGACCTTCCTTTAATTCTGAAGCGTGAAAATTATTTTATATGTATGTCTAACATAGGTAAGAATAACCCTTAAACATGAAACCTGGATCGTGGTTCCTTTGGGAGATAACAGGTAAAAGGTTGTTATCTCCCAAAGGAACCGCGATCCAGGTTTCATGTTTGGGGGTTATTCTTACCTATGTTAGACATACACATGAAAGAATTTTCACGCTTGTGAATTAAAGGAAGGTCTGGCCATCACGGGCTCTTAGGTTATTATACCTTGTTCCAAAACACAATTTAATGAACAGTTACTAACTGAAACAAATATCTTAATTCAGAATAACTTATGTAAGAACGTAGAATCACAAAAGCTGGTGTAATACGAACACTCTCTCTGCACATTATTTCCTTACCAACAGAGTTGTTCAGAATTGGAACCTGAAGAAGTTGTGACAGCTAGCTCCATAAACTGCTTTAAAAACAGGCTCGACAACTGGTTACGCACAAATAAAATAAAGATGACAAGAAATAAACAATGACTGACACATCAGCATCTAAGCTGCTCATCTATAATATAAAATAATAATAATCATAAATGCTTGTTATTACCATTTCAGTAAAAGGTTCACCAAACACATCCCGGAGGTGATCAGCCAGTTGCAACTCCTGGTGATGGACTCGGTGATAGCGGTTCAGAAGAGAGCCATCCAGGCCTCCAGCATTGTCTACAGGAACGCCTTGATGTGGATCTGTGAGGGTGAAGCTGATATGGAGGACATGCAGAATGTTTGGGAGCATCTTGGTGAAATTAAGGTATACTAAATAATCAATATTAAAGCACTTGAAAGTTTTTATTAGTTTTCAATAGAAGTTAATAACAACATTATCGCTGGCAATCTTTTATTGCTGTGTGGTGCCTGTCTAAACAATGATACCGCTCATCTCTTTCTGCAAGTCAAAATTAATATGAGGAAGATGGGCAGCAACTTTATTTATTTTCTACCTATTGAACACATGAAAACTTTAAACTTATACCCCAAAATGGAAGGTTTGTTATATTGGCTCCTGAAACACAGTGTATTGTATACTAGCTCAGGCCTATAGCCTATGGATCATATTATACTGTACACTACTTTTGAGTCAAATAAACAACTTTTACTTTTTATTCAAAACAACAATTGGTATGATTCCGGGTGATTATTTATATGATTACTTTCTCCAAACCTATAAGTAATCTTAATAATGTAACATCTAACTATCAATTTTATCACAGCTCATCATCCTAAACATGATTGACAATGACAATGAAGGCATCCGGACTCACTCGGTGAAGTTCCTTGAGGAGGTGATCTTGCTGCAGAGTCCCGGAGAGCTGGTCAGCGATGACGACTTCAGTCTTGACTCTGTACCTTCACATCTGACTTTTATCAAACGGGATGTGGTGGAACAGGAAGCTGAGTAAGTTTATCATCATAACAACCCATACTAAAAAAAAGTGGCCAAGTGCGAGTCGGACTCGCCCATGTAGGCTTCCGCAGCAATTGTTTATATGAAATACTTTATGACGTATTATAAAAAAACTACTGGATAGATTTCGTTCAAACCAATTTTCGTTGTTAGTTTTTATGGTTATGTACAATATATATTTTTTCTAGATTTATCATCCTCTTAGTTTAGAAATTAGAGGGGGGGGGGGACACTCTGTTTTCCACTTTGGAAGAATCTCACGTCCAAACTATTAAGTTTAGAATTAAATGGTGTTAGAAACATTGTTATGATTTTTGAAGACCTATTCATAGATACCCCACACGTATGAGTTCGATTAAAAAAAAGTTTTTAAGTTTCAGTCCTATGTATGGGGACCCCCAAATGTAAATTATTTTTTTTCAATTTTTTTTATGAAATCTTAGTGCGGTTCACGGAATACATCTACTTACCAAATTTTAGCTTTATAACTCTTATAGTTTCGGAGAAAAACGGTTGTGACATACGGACGGACGGACGGACGGACGGACATGACGAATCTATAAGGGTTCCGTTTTTGCCATTTGGCTACGGAACCCTAAAACGTCTCTCTGACCTACCAAGACAACTGTCATCATCGTACTAAACATGTTTTTGAGTGGGTCCCATTTGTTCCGTGGAACATGACGTCACGGAACAATTTGAGAAAATATTTTCCCAATTTGTACCACGGAACATTTGATACTTTTTTGTTTCAAATTGTTCCATGGAACAAACTATAAAAACTTCTTAGTCATAATTGCATAAACTTCTTGAAGTTGATATGTAGTACTGGCCACTCGAGAATGATTTGTCTTATAGTCCGGGATCCGTAGAACATGGTAATCACTTGATTACTATCAAGCTAATTTTTGGTGAGTAGCTTCGTTTCGATGAGACGCCCAAAAATATCCTATACCCAACTCTCGATTGTGGTAGCTAACAGAGATGTCAAGGATTAAATAAATGAAGGATGTAGGACCGGTTACTCAAAGACGCCGGGACTGATTTGAAAAATATTTTTTTAGATTGATAGAGTATAGTTTCCAGGTGGTCCCCTAGCAAAACTGCATTTCGTGGTAGTTTTCGAACGCCAAAAGTTTGTTTTCTTTCAAGTTAAATCTAAAGAAACATCTGATAAATATGCAAAAAATTCTATCTCTGTGATGGATGATGACCATTTTCTAACTTTGTCATTAATATTAATGAAAAAATTCTTACCCTGACTTGTATTTATATCCTGGAAATATGTATTGTTGTAAGAAAGAACAAAGAATTCTTCCAGGTCTACTCCCGCCCTCAAAATCTTCGCCCCCATAATATGGGGGCGAAGATTTTGAGGGCTATATTATAGTAAACTCGATATCCCATTTTCTGAACTTAAGCTTTTTCACTCAGGAACACACGCCATGTCAACCAAAATTTATAACCATATCCCTCAAAGTATTAAGAATATAACAAACATATTTAAATTTAAAATAAAATAGTGGCCAAGTGCGAGTCGGACTCGCCCATGTAGGCTTCCGCAGCAATTGTTTATATGAAATAGTTTATGACGTATTATAAAAAAACTACTTGATAGATTTCGTTCAAACCAATTTTCGTTGTTAGTTTTTATGGTTATGTACAATATATATTTTTTCTAGATTTATCATCCTCTTATTTTAGAAATTAGAGGGGGGGGACACTCTGTTTTCCACTTTGGAAGAGTCTCACGTCCAAACTATTAAGTTTAGAATTAAATGGTGATAGAAACATTGTTATGATTTTTGAAGACCTATTCATAGATACCCATAGATATTCATAGATACACGTATGGGTTCGATTAAAAAAAAGTTTTTAAGTTTCTGTTCTAAGTATGGGGACCCCCAAATGTAATTGTTTTTTTTTTTCAATATTTTTGAAATCTTAGTGCGGTTTACGGAATAGGTACATCTACTTACCAAATTTCAGCTTTATAGCTTTTATAGTTTCGGAGAAAAATTGCTGTGACATACGGACGGACGGACGGACGGACGGACGGACGGACGGACGGACGGACATGACGAATCTATAAGGGTTCCGTTTTTGCCATTTGGCTACGGAACCCTAAAAATGTTAAAAATATATCTTACCACAAATAGCTTCTATTCCCTTCAAGATTTTTTTGATAACTAAGTTTCTCTTTCTTTTGATGTAAATATTGTAAATTAAACTCTTATTATATTGTTACTTAAATTGTAGGATGGTAAGTATATTCTATTTTGATTAGATATAATATTAAGAATTACTTAGATATAAGTTAATTTTTATACATAATAATGTATAAAAATTTTTATAGATGCTATAAAAGAAATATTGTTATGCATATGACTTTATATTGTAATGCCCTTCCTGGGCTCATGTTGATAAGTACTTTAATAAATTTTTTAAGACCTTTGTAAACACATGAAAACAATAAATTACTTTGACTTTGACTTTTAAATAAATATTTCTTTCTTTCTTTATTTCAAAAAATTCACATGAAAAATTTTTCACATTAAGAGATCATCTAACACTAAAAGGGATAAAATAAATAACTTAATGTGTTGTTTAGGAGCACCGATATAAACTGATGTTGTTCCTAGTTTTATGATTTTTAACTTTTTAATTTGGAGTAGGTTCTATTTTTTATATAAATTATTTGATAGTGAAACTGCTCCTGGTATTAACGTCAGTGATTAGTGTCATTCACGTCATAGCTAGCTTACCATCATGGAACAATTTGGGAAAAGCTATTCTCATTTAGTTCCATGCAGTCACAGACAAATAAAAACAGGAGCAAAAGCTAGTATGTAGTTCCGTGGTACAAATTGGGAAAATATTTTCTCAAATTGTTCCGTGACGTCATGTTCCACGGAACAAATGGGACCTACTCATGTTTTTCACGCAATAAATAAATTTTACTTTAAAATACTTATTAGATGTTTACACGAGACCCACGAAAAAACATAATATTTTTTTTTATCATTGATCTGATTTTCTCTTTCCAGGCACATCCTCAATCTAATCGTGAACTTCCACAACTCGCAACACATTTCAAGCGTAAACTTGATGGCTTGTATGACAACACTTTGCTTCCTCGCCAAAAACCGCCCCAAATACATGAGCCGAGTCATACAAGCTTTAGGAGATCTCCATACAACTTTACCACCCACACTCACCCAATCCCAAGTAACCTCTGCTAGAAAACATCTAAAAATGCTCCTAATAAATATGATAAAACATTCTTCATCAAATGATCATATGCCGCAACTCACACAGCTTTTAATGGACATAGGAATGACAACGTCAGAGATTAATAAAGCCCTCCCAAAAGAGAAGAGAAATAAAAGACTCGGAGAGGTTAAATATAGCGATATACCATCAAAGAAGTTCAGAATAGATTCCCCACAGAACTCTCAAAGCAGTGACAGTAACAGCAGAAGCGATATCTTCACAGACAACCGATCGGAAAGCTCTAAAGACAAAGTTGAAATTATTGACGAGGACAGTAATAGTCAACCATTCCCTCCCACGGCCACGCCAGTAAAACCTGAAGACAAACCAGTTTCGGAAGACACTTTCTTTGATGGATTGAACAACGTTGATTTAGTTGTCGATCTAGTGATGTCCACATTACTGAACGGACTGCCGACTGAAATGCCGCAAAATTTCCTCACAATATACTCTCCTATACCCAACGCTGGCACCAAAGTCCAGAAGAAAAACTTAGCTAAAATGATAATGGCTTTGATAAAGAATGAGTTGGAATCTGTAGAACCAGCTCCAATCCCCGTTCAACCGCCTACTGCTGACACTATCGAAGAAATACCTTTTGTCACACAGCCATCGTTATCAGAAATCGCTGCTAAAATCCCATTGATTAAGGATGAGGAAACTGAGAAGAATACACTTAAAAACGCGGTAGCTAAGCTTCAAGAAACGTCCAAAGCCGAGAGGCAAATGGAAAGCGCAGTTTCAAGTGCAGTATCCAAACTCATGGAAGAAACCAGAGCTGATCATTTGAAAGAAGAAGAGCGTAAAGCAAAAGATAAGGAGAAGTTAATACCACCGCCAACGCCGACAGTACCAAAACTGAAGCAAAAGGTTAAGCTACTAAAGCTACAAGAAATAACCCGTCCTATTCCCAAGGAAATTAAAGAGAAAATGGTTTTACAAGCTGTGGATAGGATCCTTAGAGCTGATAAGGACAGCGCTATTGGCGGAGCGGCTCAAATTAGATACAAGTTTATTACGATTTTCGCATCTAGTTACACGCCAGAAATTCGCGAATTAGTGTTAAATTACATCTTAGATGATCCTGTTAATAGAGTGGATTTGGCTTTGTATTGGTTGTATGAAGAATATGCGTTCATGCAGGGGTTTAACCGTCACCCTGTGACCTTACAACCGAAGATGCATGAGAAGCATGATCAGAACTACAGCCAATTGCTTTGCTCGTTGATCACTCAGATTTGCGAAAGGGGAGATCCTGCAACGGAGGCCTCTAAAGAGGTGCTTCTGAGGAAGATTTACTCAGAATGCCCGGTGGTTACGGATGAGGCTGTGGATTATTTGAAGCATTTGGTAACGGAGGAGAAAATAGCAACTTGTGCATTGGAGATTTTGGAAGACATCTGCATAATGCGCCCGCCCCGAGCGCACAAGTACGTCGCAGCGTTGGTGTGTCATGTTTGTAAGTATCTTCTAAATTCAAATTTTCAAATCATAATAAGCAGATTTTTTTTCATCTTTTCAGATGCCGTGAAACTTAACTGATATACATACGAGTATAACACGAAACGGGTAACATACCATGATTCAAATGCTCAAATGTTTCGTGTTCTAAAATATATTTTTGTTTACGGATAGAAATTTACGAGCAGTCAATATTTTTTTTTCTAAAACAGCATAACTAACTTTTCCAGTAAACCACCAAGAAGAAATCCGCGAAGCAGCATTAAAATCAACGATGAAGATATACAGCCGCGCTACAGAAGGGGCTCGTAAGGTGATAGAGAAACAAGCGCGGCTGTACCTCGGGTTCATAGCGCTGTCCGCGCCGCCGCACGAGCTGCTCGGGCACACCTACCGCGCGCCCTGGACCGACAACCTGTACAAGCTGTGTCTCAACCTCATCATGAACCTGCTACTGGAGAATGAAGGTAACAGAACACCCGGAAAAAATATCTACTGATGGTACAAATTCCGAGGTGAGAATTGAACTCGCAATCTCCTGCGTCGTCAGACAGACCTTCGATTGCTGCGCCACAGAGGTCATCAACCGCATTAATTAGTTCTATTTTCATTTTAATTGACTTATTATCTCCCTCAGACCTGATAATCGAAGTAGCCCGAGTATACGGCTGCTGCGACCCGGAGGCCAAGCGCGTGGTGCTGCGCGCCGTGGAGGCCCCCGTGCGCGCCGCGGTGGCCAAGGGGGTCCCCGCCGGGGGCCTCCGCCCGGCCTTCGCGGCGCTGCTGGACGAGTGCCCGCGCGGGGCGGACACACTGCTCACCAGATTCGTGCATATATTTACTGAGAAAGGTCTGTATGAAGAGAACTAGCCGAAAATAAAAAAAAATAGACCAAACAGTCAATTAAGTATATATGAATTCATAAGAAATGGAGGGGGGGATTTTTGACAGTGAGATATTATCAAACAACCCAATTTGAAAGAGATCGTTGCACTCAATCGGATGTATTGAAGACTAGAAATATCTTTCCTTCTTACTGCATCCTGTGTTGCCTTAATCGGTTTCACTAGAAGAAATGGGTGGGGTGGTACTATTAAGGCCTAACTAATACACATTTAGTACTCTTGTGAAATTACTTGACAAGGAAAACATCCAAGAACGTCACAGAAACTAACTCATCACCATTCTGTAAATTATTAATGTTCTCTGCAGCGCCACCGTCTCCCGAACTGGTGTCCAAGATTCGAGACTTGTACGCGACGCGCGTGTCCGACGTGCGGTTCCTAATTCCGGTGCTAACTGGACTCACTAAGAAAGAGGTGAGTTGGCAACACTCGTTTTACTTAATTAAGGAGTTAATTTGACGTATTTACTTATTCTAATATCTTGTTTTATGTATCAGATATTGGCCGCACTACCAAAGTTCATAAAACTGAACCCAGCCGTTGTGAAGGAGGTTTTCAACAAACTGCTTGGTTTGCAGAACCCAGATGAACAATGCCCAGGTAACTATACAGCATCTAAGTTAAAAAAAGTATTGTTAATACATGTTTATGTATATTCATTTTTTATTTGTTATATTTCAGTGTTCGAAATTTGTAAGTATCTATATAAAACTAGCTGACCCGGCAAACGATGTTTTGCCATATAAATAAAAAAAATTTAGGGGTGGACTACCCCTAACATTTAGGGGGATGAAAAATAGATGTTGGCCGATTCTCATAGATACCAGATAAGCACAAAAAATTTCATCAAAATCGGTCAAGCCGTTTCGGAGGAGTATGGCAACGAAAACTGTGACACGAGAATTTTATATATTAGATGTATTTTAGATTTATTAAATGATTGTTATTTTATGCTTTCTGGCAATTGCTTTCCTGGAAAGGATGGATTGGTAAACGATTTTTCATAAAAAATGACACATTTTCGACAATTTTGTATTTTATCACGGTATTTTTTAACCATCAACGATTCCATTCACTGATTTATTTGTATCACGTTGTGTGTTTGTTGTGGATACAAAGAATTTTATCACAGCAATATTTTATTTTATTTGTTGTTACTCCCATTTTAATTCATATTTTGGTTTTGGCATCATCCATTTTATTCATATAATTTATGGGCACATCCCTTAGTAACTAGGCATATCATTACAATAGATAATTTTAGAATCATAACCTTAGTACAATCATCTTTCTTTTATTCATTTCTTTTTTTCAGTTCCATGTCTATTCATACATAAATGTTTACTTGACCAACTTTCACCGATAGAGTTATGATTATAATATCAATTCTCTAAGATCTATAATTTTCATGTGTAAATGTTCTACTATACGGAGTAGGTAAGTAATTTGATCAGATATTTCCATGATTGTTACTAATTAGGTTATGGGTAACAAATGATAGTCACAGCGTTCTAAATATTCCATTTTTTGTCCTTATACAGTTTCTCCTATGGATTTGTTGGTAGAACTCCATCTGATAGACCCCAGCAAGGCTGACTTGAAATTTATCATCAAAGCTACTGCCATCTGCTTTGGAGAGAAACATGTCTTTACTCAAGATGTAAGTGGGATTTACTTTTTCATAATTATGTAAGCAAGGTGAAGGAATGTTTTCTGATTGTGCGTCACTTTATCAACATTAAATAAGGAAATCATAATGAGTTTATACTAGACTACTTAGTCTAGTGTCCCGAGAAAGGTTATCAACCGAGAAAAGTTTTACACATACCAAAAATATAATCCTTAGTGACTGCAAGGTAGTGTTAATAAATTTGTGGCACTTGGAACGGTGGAGGAATGTTGTTCCAGCTTTCGACTGCTTCGAATGTCAAAATCACGTAAATACTACTTGATTAGATTTTGATAAAACTTAAAAATGAATAAGCCTGCATAATCAGAATAATATAAAAAAGGCTTGTTATTACAGTAGCAAATTCCACTAGAACACGGGTAAGTCCATTAAAACGTGGAATAATTATTAATGGAAAGCTAGTCTTAAATAATACAACATCATATTTTTGTTTATATCTTCAGGTGGTATCAGCAGTCCTCCAGCGGTTGACTGAAGAGCCGGAGATACCAGTTCTGATGATGAGGAGCGTTCTGCAAGCCTTGACCTTGTATCCGCCTCTGGAAGCCTTGGCGCTGAATATTCTGCAGCTGTTAGTCGAAAAGGAGGTCAGTATTTTTTTGTATTATAACATAAATAAGGCCTATTCTGTTTCTTATACATACTTATTGAGTAGATAATATTAATTATGGTATGTAATAACTATAATAAAAAATTAAATGATTGTATATGTTGTTGTTAACAGGTATGGAACAACAAAGTGGCGTGGGAGGGCTGGCTCAAATGCTGCGAGCGACTGCTCCCCGCGTCCACGTTCCTACTGCAGTCCTTGCCCGCCGCCGTGGCCGCCGCCCTCTCCACGCAGCCCCGCCTGTACGCCGCGCTGCAACACCGCCGCTCCGACCCGCCGGTCAGTACACACTCATCATCACCCCTATCTACGAGCGACTGCTCCCCGCGTCCACGTTCCTACTGCAGTCCTTGCCCGCCGCCGTGGCCGCCGCCCTCTCCACGCAGCCCCGCCTGTACGCCGCGCTGCAACACCGCCGCTCCGACCCGCCGGTCAGTACACACTCATCATCACCCCTATCTACGAGCGACTGCTCCCCGCGTCCACGTTCCTACTGCAGTCCTTGCCCGCCGCCGTGGCCGCCGCCCTCTCCACGCAGCCCCGCCTGTACGCCGCGCTGCAACACCGCCGCTCCGACCCGCCGGTCAGTACACACTCATCATCACCCCTATCTACGAGCGACTGCTCCCCGCGTCCACGTTCCTACTGCAGTCCTTGCCCGCCGCCGTGGCCGCCGCCCTCTCCACGCAGCCCCGCCTGTACGCCGCGCTGCAACACCGCCGCTCCGACCCGCCGGTCAGTACACACTCATCATCACCCCTATCTACGAGCGACTGCTCCCCGCGTCCACGTTCCTACTGCAGTCCTTGCCCGCCGCCGTGGCCGCCGCCCTCTCCACGCAGCCCCGCCTGTACGCCGCGCTGCAACACCGCCGCTCCGACCCGCCGGTCAGTACACACTCATCATCACCCCTATCTACGAGCGACTGCTCCCCGCGTCCACGTTCCTACTGCAGTCCTTGCCCGCCGCCGTGGCCGCCGCCCTCTCCACGCAGCCCCGCCTGTACGCCGCGCTGCAACACCGCCGCTCCGACCCGCCGGTCAGTACACACTCATCATCACCCCTATCTACGAGCGACTGCTCCCCGCGTCCACGTTCCTACTGCAGTCCTTGCCCGCCGCCGTGGCCGCCGCCCTCTCCACGCAGCCCCGCCTGTACGCCGCGCTGCAACACCGCCGCTCCGACCCGCCGGTCAGTACACACTCATCATCACCCCTATCTACGAGCGACTGCTCCCCGCGTCCACGTTCCTACTGCAGTCCTTGCCCGCCGCCGTGGCCGCCGCCCTCTCCACGCAGCCCCGCCTGTACGCCGCGCTGCAACACCGCCGCTCCGACCCGCCGGTCAGTACACACTCATCATCACCCCTATCTACGAGCGACTGCTCCCCGCGTCCACGTTCCTACTGCAGTCCTTGCCCGCCGCCGTGGCCGCCGCCCTCTCCACGCAGCCCCGCCTGTACGCCGCGCTGCAACACCGCCGCTCCGACCCGCCGGTCAGTACACACTCATCATCACCCCTATCTACGAGCGACTGCTCCCCGCGTCCACGTTCCTACTGCAGTCCTTGCCCGCCGCCGTGGCCGCCGCCCTCTCCACGCAGCCCCGCCTGTACGCCGCGCTGCAACACCGCCGCTCCGACCCGCCGGTCAGTACACACTCATCATCACCCCTATCTACGAGCGACTGCTCCCCGCGTCCACGTTCCTACTGCAGTCCTTGCCCGCCGCCGTGGCCGCCGCCCTCTCCACGCAGCCCCGCCTGTACGCCGCGCTGCAACACCGCCGCTCCGACCCGCCGGTCAGTACACACTCATCATCACCCCTATCTACGAGCGACTGCTCCCCGCGTCCACGTTCCTACTGCAGTCCTTGCCCGCCGCCGTGGCCGCCGCCCTCTCCACGCAGCCCCGCCTGTACGCCGCGCTGCAACACCGCCGCTCCGACCCGCCGGTCAGTACACACTCATCATCACCCCTATCTACGAGCGACTGCTCCCCGCGTCCACGTTCCTACTGCAGTCCTTGCCCGCCGCCGTGGCCGCCGCCCTCTCCACGCAGCCCCGCCTGTACGCCGCGCTGCAACACCGCCGCTCCGACCCGCCGGTCAGTACACACTCATCATCACCCCTATCTACGAGCGACTGCTCCCCGCGTCCACGTTCCTACTGCAGTCCTTGCCCGCCGCCGTGGCCGCCGCCCTCTCCACGCAGCCCCGCCTGTACGCCGCGCTGCAACACCGCCGCTCCGACCCGCCGGTCAGTACACACTCATCATCACCCCTATCTACGAGCGACTGCTCCCCGCGTCCACGTTCCTACTGCAGTCCTTGCCCGCCGCCGTGGCCGCCGCCCTCTCCACGCAGCCCCGCCTGTACGCCGCGCTGCAACACCGCCGCTCCGACCCGCCGGTCAGTACACACTCATCATCACCCCTATCTACGAGCGACTGCTCCCCGCGTCCACGTTCCTACTGCAGTCCTTGCCCGCCGCCGTGGCCGCCGCCCTCTCCACGCAGCCCCGCCTGTACGCCGCGCTGCAACACCGCCGCTCCGACCCGCCGGTCAGTACACACTCATCATCACCCCTATCTACGAGCGACTGCTCCCCGCGTCCACGTTCCTACTGCAGTCCTTGCCCGCCGCCGTGGCCGCCGCCCTCTCCACGCAGCCCCGCCTGTACGCCGCGCTGCAACACCGCCGCTCCGACCCGCCGGTCAGTACACACTCATCATCACCCCTATCTACGAGCGACTGCTCCCCGCGTCCACGTTCCTACTGCAGTCCTTGCCCGCCGCCGTGGCCGCCGCCCTCTCCACGCAGCCCCGCCTGTAAGCCGCGCTGCAACACCGCCGCTCCGACCCGCCGGTCAGTACACACTCATCATCACCCCTATCTACGAGCGACTGCTCCCCGCGTCCACGTTCCTACTGCAGTCCTTGCCCGCCGCCGTGGCCGCCGCCCTCTCCACGCAGCCCCGCCTGTACGCCGCGCTGCAACACCGCCGCTCCGACCCGCCGGTCAGTACACACTCATCATCACCCCTATCTACGAGCGACTGCTCCCCGCGTCCACGTTCCTACTGCAGTCCTTGCCCGCCGCCGTGGCCGCCGCCCTCTCCACGCAGCCCCGCCTGTACGCCGCGCTGCAACACCGCCGCTCCGACCCGCCGGTCAGTACACACTCATCATCACCCCTATCTACGAGCGACTGCTCCCCGCGTCCACGTTCCTACTGCAGTCCTTGCCCGCCGCCGTGGCCGCCGCCCTCTCCACGCAGCCCCGCCTGTACGCCGCGCTGCAACACCGCCGCTCCGACCCGCCGGTCAGTACACACTCATCATCACCCCTATCTACGAGCGACTGCTCCCCGCGTCCACGTTCCTACTGCAGTCCTTGTCCGCCGCCGTGGCCGCCGCCCTCTCCACGCAGCCCCGCCTGTACGCCGCGCTGCAACACCGCCGCTCCGACCCGCCGGTCAGTACACACTCATCATCACCCCTATCTACGAGCGACTGCTCCCCGCGTCCACGTTCCTACTGCAGTCCTTGCCCGCCGCCGTGGCCGCCGCCCTCTCCACGCAGCCCCGCCTGTACGCCGCGCTGCAACACCGCCGCTCCGACCCGCCGGTCAGTACACACTCATCATCACCCCTATCTACGAGCGACTGCTCCCCGCGTCCACGTTCCTACTGCAGTCCTTGCCCGCCGCCGTGGCCGCCGCCCTCTCCACGCAGCCCCGCCTGTACGCCGCGCTGCAACACCGCCGCTCCGACCCGCCGGTCAGTACACACTCATCATCACCCCTATCTACGAGCGACTGCTCCCCGCGTCCACGTTCCTACTGCAGTCCTTGCCCGCCGCCGTGGCCGCCGCCCTCTCCACGCAGCCCCGCCTGTACGCCGCGCTGCAACACCGCCGCTCCGACCCGCCGGTCAGTACACACTCATCATCACCCCTATCTACGAGCGACTGCTCCCCGCGTCCACGTTCCTACTGCAGTCCTTGCCCGCCGCCGTGGCCGCCGCCCTCTCCACGCAGCCCCGCCTGTACGCCGCGCTGCAACACCGCCGCTCCGACCCGCCGGTCAGTACACACTCATCATCACCCCTATCTACGAGCGACTGCTCCCCGCGTCCACGTTCCTACTGCAGTCCTTGCCCGCCGCCGTGGCCGCCGCCCTCTCCACGCAGCCCCGCCTGTACGCCGCGCTGCAACACCGCCGCTCCGACCCGCCGGTCAGTACACACTCATCATCACCCCTATCTACGAGCGACTGCTCCCCGCGTCCACGTTCCTACTGCAGTCCTTGCCCGCCGCCGTGGCCGCCGCCCTCTCCACGCAGCCCCGCCTGTACGCCGCGCTGCAACACCGCCGCTCCGACCCGCCGGTCAGTACACACTCATCATCACCCCTATCTACGAGCGACTGCTCCCCGCGTCCACGTTCCTACTGCAGTCCTTGCCCGCCGCCGTGGCCGCCGCCCTCTCCACGCAGCCCCGCCTGTACGCCGCGCTGCAACACCGCCGCTCCGACCCGCCGGTCAGTACACACTCATCATCACCCCTATCTACGAGCGACTGCTCCCCGCGTCCACGTTCCTACTGCAGTCCTTGCCCGCCGCCGTGGCCGCCGCCCTCTCCACGCAGCCCCGCCTGTACGCCGCGCTGCAACACCGCCGCTCCGACCCGCCGGTCAGTACACACTCATCATCACCCCTATCTACGAGCGACTGCTCCCCGCGTCCACGTTCCTACTGCAGTCCTTGCCCGCCGCCGTGGCCGCCGCCCTCTCCACGCAGCCCCGCCTGTACGCCGCGCTGCAACACCGCCGCTCCGACCCGCCGGTCAGTACACACCACGGAGCAAATACAAAGAGGAGACGGCCTAAGCAACTGTGCACAGTGATTTTCAACTAGGTCCTGACGTCATCATAGTAGGCGTGGCCTAGGTCGGTCTACTGTTGGCGTTCGTCCTGTGCACGTACGGTGTCAACAGTGGAAATTGTAATGTTAAGACAGGGCCGTAATTAGAATCCAATTTCATAAATGGAAAGTAAGAACTTTTACATCATTCATAATCATTAAAGTTAAGCATTTCTTTATTCGTCATTCACATCCATACATCACCTGAAAATAATTCACTTTCATAAACATTAAATCTTTAATAAAGTAGTACCTATTACTATTTCAATAAAAAATATGCATCAGGATGGGTCACTAAATAAATAAAAAAACAAAATACTTTCTATTACACAATGCACCGAGTACGTTCCTGTTACCTACACCTGTGACATCTATTATCAAGTAGTTAAACTATGTAGCAAGCAGTTTTGCTTTTGACCGGTAGATGGAAAAGAAAAAAGTGGGCGGGATCTAACACCCACATAGCACCCCTCTCACGCCGCAAATTGTCACGCGTTGTTTCATAATAATATAATAAGGAAATCTGATTACAACATCTCCTCTCTATATCTGCTCTGTGGTACACACTCATCATCACCCCATCTACGTTCTACGTTGCTGAGACACAGGCACTCTCTTGCGGATTCGTCAATGTCCTTCAAACTTTCAAAGTTTTCAGAACATGCCGGTTTACTTACGATGTTTGTGAATTCAAGCAAAGCTGTCTCGTTATTTTACAAAGATACAGTTACAAAAAAAATATTAATTTTTTTATTATTATTTTGTCATTTTAAGTGCGCTTATTAAACATTTTTAGGTTTTTATTATTTTAATGTTGTTATTTATGGCTCTCTGATAAGCCCAATATCTTTATGTCTTTTTTACAGGAACAGTTCGTGTCAACGACCCCGCCAGCGGCCCCGATGTCCAACATGCCTCTAGAGCCGCTGCCTCCAGGCATGGAGTAATAGTCCATAACCTTCATTCGTTCAATATGTTTCATTCATTCGTAAATAATTGAGTTCGCGCCATCACTGAAGTCTTGACATTTATATAATTCTTCTTCTTTTATTTGTGGCGAACGTGACTAGCATTGTGGTTATGCCGTCAACCGCCAATGTCAAGTGAGTAAATTTCATTACAAATTTTGAGTAGATTTTTCGCAAAAAGACAATGGGAGATGAGAACAGACAAAAAAAAAAGAATAAACAAATTAACAAGTTGATATATTTTTGAACAACCTAATAAATCTAACTAAAATGAAAACTAATAAATCTAACTAAAATGAGAAAAAAAAATACAAGCATTTATATAATTGTCATGTAATACTCTAACTTGACATTGGCGGTTGACGGCAAAACCCAATGGCCAGTCACGTTCGCCAAAAATAAAAGAAGAAGAAGTATATTGTGTCGTTAAAAAATTATAGATAAATTATGTTATGCATATTTATGTCAGTTTGATTAGCATGATTTAATCAAAAAATATATTTGTTATCAATTTATACTGAGCCTACCAATTATTATTATTATTATTTAGCCGTACTGTCCCACTGCTGGGCAAAGGCCTCCCTTTTTTCCAAATTATTGTCTGTTCTATTAAGTATAAGAACATTTGTAAAAATAAAAACCTACTCTTCTTAAATAATTATTTTGTTTAAAAAAATAATTTAAACACAGCATAATTATGTTTATTCACGTTTATCATTAGAAAAGCAAGGTTGTTATCGGACTTCGGTGGTGGTATGTAGTCTACGTTCGGGTAAACATTAATTGATTTTTCAGTTTTAATTTAAACAAGCTAAACGAATGGACAATACGCCGGTTAAACAGTAAATACCTTAGTTTAAATCGCGAAAGTTAATCCTTATTTAATAGTGCCCTTTGGGTAGGTACATTCCACCGCAGAAATATATGACTGTGAACAGACTCGTCATATACTCGGTAATACAGTAATGTATTTTCATAGTCATTTATTTATGCGGTTGACTGTACTGTACCTAATAAAATTATAATCAGACAATCTTTTGCAGTATTGTTTTATTCAATTTATTAATTTACTTATTTATAGGTTAAGAGGTTGCCTGTTAAACCATTGATTCGGATAAACTTAATTTTATTAATAAAATTGTAAATAATAATAGGGTTGAGCTTCATATGAATTGTGATTTTACGTTATTATTATAATAAAAATAATGAGTACAGAAAATTGATGTTTGTGGTATATAAACAATGTTATTAACTTAATTTAACTTATAATACTCTGTCCTTGGAGATATTGTTTTAAGGATGTTTTCAACAGTGCATGGCGAATCTGAAACAAGTCAATTCAAAATATATTTTCCACCTTCTTATTAAAAACGAATTTCATACTACTCAAAACGAAAAGTGTTAGGTATTTTTTCGTATATTATCATGCGCGAATCTAAGAGCCACCATATTATTACCTCGACGATACCAAATTTTTACAGCCCATGAAAGATAAGTCGCTGTCATATATTTTCAAAACTATAAAAAACTACGCAGCGGATTTTGATGCGATTTTTAAATAGGTATAGATTAATGAATATTGATGCGGTTTTTTAAATAGGTAGTGATTCGTAAGGAAGGTTTATAAGTAAGGAATATAAGTAGGTTTAATAAGGTACCTAAGGTGAAGCGAGGGTGGGTCGTTAGTAGAAAATAAACAATACTCAACAAACGTTTAAAATGCTTGTTTGAGGCAGAGACGAGTTATAATAGTAATTCGTCTCTAGTTGAGATATTAAACATACACAACCTGTATGTAGGTACATACCTACTTCTAAATCATTGAAGAATCATCAATCATCTACGGACTTTTAGTTGAAAGGTAAAGCTCTTACCAAGATTCACCCATTGCGTATCTTTGTACCCAAATTCCTTCCTAGCTTCTACAACAGCGTCGTGCAGAGCGAATGACACCACCACTGCTAAGGCAAACGCTGGTTCTCCCGTTGCTGAAATACAATATTTCCATTAAGGACATGGTTTATAAGTAAGATTTATACTAAGAAGCTGATTCGCAATGCCCTGGTAAATTTGCATTTCAGAAGTTCCGCTTGAGCGAAAAGGTTAACAGACATTTAGTCTCTATTTGCAACTAAGTAGTTGTTTTGTGTATTGTGTGGTAGGTATTTTCTGTTCATAAACACCGTGCTTTTATCTTTTTTCATATGTTATGCATTTGACTCATATGCGCCCAGTCTGCATACCTTTCGATCTCAGAACTCCGGCAGGATTAGGCGAATTTCGTCTAAAACTGACTCTGAAATCGGCTGGAATGTCCTTAGCGCCGGGCGGCTTGTACGTCCAGGTTCTGTCCGTGAGAAGTTCGCCTTCGTCGCTGTAGATCAGGTGCTCCGTAGTCCACAGGCCTAGGCCCATTACGAAGGCACCTTCAATCTGTTGAAACAAAGGGAATTTTTAGAATACCAAAAAAGGCAGGAGCCTCGATTTGAGTATGTATTGTACTATCCTAGTGCGTTCATATTGATATAAAAGGGAACAATACACGAACATTTTTGTTGCCGCAGTGCACATCCTATCGATCACCAAATCATCAAGGCGCTTATGAATCTACGCCTACGCTTTAATAATGTAGTACGAGTATAGTAAAATCATAGTAAGACGAGTTGAAAAGAGGCGACTCGTTACCAGCAGTGGGATATAATAAGGATTGTGATGACTTACCTGACCCACATCGATATCCGGACTCAGGCTGACCCCAGTGTCTTCCAGCACATCGACTCTACGTAGCTGGTGCGTCCCTGTCAGCACATCTAGTTCCACCTCCGCTGCGCACGCGCCGTACACGGTGTAGCTCTGCAGATTGTCTAGAGGCGAGCTCATGTACGATGCTTGGAGGTGGATGCCTTGGGATACAGAATACTGATTTTATTGTACGTACCAGTTGTTTACAAGGTCTTATGAAAATAAGTAAGTTTCAAACAGGAACCCTGTTATGGCATTATAAATAATTTCAGCGTGTACCTATAGCTCAAATCTCAATATTCCAGCCGTAATAGTGTACACCGCAATAGACTGCACACCCTCTGATATAGTAGATATATTATCTTTTTCATGACGGCACTTGTCTATGATTCGGTTTTTGCAGATGAACAGCGAACATTAACCCTTAACCACCTGACATACGTCTCACAGACGCAATCAAATTTAAATCGCTTATATTTTTTCGGGGAAAGCACGCATCAACTTGTGTGTTCCTGTACCTTTTCGCCCCGTCCCTGAGTGTCGCTAAAACGCTCGTCAGCGTCAGAGGTCCACGCGTTTGTCATTGGTAAGTGAAAAACTGTCGTTGCCCGTCTGTGGGACGGGTGGTAGGTGGTTGTGTGACTTTTTTGAAATTTAGTTTTTTGTGTGTTTTAGTTTTAAACGGTTTCTAATGATAAAGTTATTGAACGATGATTATAACAATACCATCTGACGACAAAAACTTACCAATTGATGAAGGCAGCGAGGTCGATGTGGAAATGAACGTGCAGTGTAGAGGATAGTTGCGAATAGAATTCTAATGGCGAAACATCTAATTCTAAAGAAAGCCATGGTATAATTGTATCTCAATCTGAAGTTTTATATGCAGAGCAAGAATATATTTGTCTGTAGATGAAGAGCCCATAACAAAAATTTGTACGAGACCACGAATAAAAACTTTTTGGAAAAGATTTTTTGGTGGTCTTCCGGTCCTTTATCAAAACGCTCGAGATTATTATAGCGTCATATAGTTTAAGAAAGAGAAGCTCCGCATATGCAGCGTCAATAAACAACGTGATGATTCAACGTGATTTTCAATCTGCACTTCGGCGCATCCTTCACTGCGGCAATGACTCTGCCCCATCAGCACTACCAGGATATCTCTCCTTGGAATCGGTTCCAAGGATAGATTGGCTTCTAGAAGACTGTTCAACCAGGAACAGAACGCAGGACCCAATACAATAAACTCTAAATTACCAATTTGTATAGAATGCTCCCACAAAATGTGCAGTCACCGTTGGAAAAATCTATAAGATTGATGCCCTGCAATTTTGGATAACATAAGATAATAATGAGAAAGTGTTTATTTTATATGTCTTGTTGGTTATTCTATTTTCATATACGGAAAGAAAAAAGTTTCTATCTCGATTGATTATTTTTATAGACCTCATGTTTTGAAAAACACATTTTTTAAGCTAAAATTAAGAGTTGTTTTACAGAAATAAATATTTTAAGAAAATACATTGTTTATTCTGCACTTTTATTACTTTAATAAATACTTCGATATGTATTTTTAAAGATTTTATATAAAAAACCGAAACTTTATCCTTGGATTTTACATACAACGCCATTTTAACTTGCCCGTCTAGGAGACGTATGGTAGGTGGTTGTGTGACAAAAATAGGTGGTAGGAGGTTAAGGGTTAATGTGTAAATATCACATTTCAGTTAAATAAGGATTGGTTCCCTCCCGAGTCCGCTGCTTTTCTATCTTGTTGGTGGACAACCGACAACTTTTTCTGATCTTCTAGCTCTACGCGCTTTGCCTTACCGATGTCCTACAAATAACTTACCCTTGTTATAAGCTGCCTGAACCACACTCAGCCAAGGAGTGCCCGGGTCCTGCTTCACAGGCGCCAGTCTCCTCAACAACTCTTCACACGCTCTAACGGTCGCGAAGGCCACGCAGTCGCTCGTGATGCTCCCGTTACTGACCATGGAGTTTGGAGACGTGTAGTTGTCTGTTGGCCTCACCGTCACCTGTATGATAAACAAGAATACAATTAGGTAGGTACCTACAGAGTGATTGTGGTTGAACTGTGCTCAGTTGTCATAGTTAAATCTCCTGACGTTACTACAGCGGTAGAGCCCGCCACTTCTCAAGTCTTACAGTTAATGCGGAAACTACAGTACCTATTAGAACCGTTAATATCTAGGATTCTAGGCCAGCAGCGCCACGTCTAACGGACTTGAGTGGCGGCGCGTAGTCTAAATACGCAGTCTGTACAATTAGCTTTTTGTATGAGCATTTTAGTACACAACTATCCGCTAGAGGCGATGTTCAAGTTTTCATACATTTTTTTAACTGCAGTCGCTAGCGAGTGTAGATTGCTAGAACACGTGGTAGAGATACTGTTATATTGATCAGTAAACGTAACGTAACCGTTATCTGCTACGCATCAAGCCACAGGCACGTCGCCCGTTGCAGCAGGTTGACTCTCGATACGTTGCTGTCTGAGTGAACATCACTACGAAACGAAGTTCCACAACCTTTTCCAAAGGTATCTTGAGCGTGTAGGCGGCGACCTGCGCGACCTTGGTGTTGATGCCCTGCCCCATCTCGATGCCGCCGTGGGCCAGGCTGACGGTGCCGTCCGAGTGATGGATGGAGACAGTCACGGGGAAGTTCCACGAGTATTCTAAGAAAAAGATATGATGGGTATTGCGGAATTCATTCCGACTAGGTAAACTGTTCTAAAACCTTTAAGGCTTAGGTTTTACAAACAACGATGTTTATTCAAATGTTACACATGCAAATCTGATGTAGGTATCTTTATAATCATCATCAAGTAATAGAAACTATAGGGGTCTCGGGGGACTCGCTCAATCACGATCTCTATCAACACGCTTACACGGTTGATGTAAAATTATGTAAAATGAAAACTATTTTAAACAATTAGATAGGTGTTAACCTATGTGTTTGAATTTTGTTTAGATTGTACCTACATTATTATAATGTTAGTCGATGTTTCAAATAAGATAATAGTAGGTACTCACCTATTGGATAGGCCATAATTGACAAATTCAACGATTTCTTCTTCCAAGCATTATCTTCGTTATATTTTCTAATTTCCTCTTTTCTGGTTTCAAAATTGCAGTCTTTTTTGAACGTTGTGATAATGTCTTTCATTACGTTATTTTTTGTAGCTAAATGCATAACTCTGATTTCAACCGGGTCCTTTTTAGTCTCGAAAGCTATTCTGTCCATTATATGTTCTACTATAGCTATTGACTCTGTGGTACCTGGAATGTTAAGTGTTATTTGTATTATTTAATTTTGAGTAGGTACCTACGTCAATAATTAGTCACCTCATTATTTTTGCAGACATTTGAATTCAAAATATTTCTTAAGAACGAGTAGGCAGTGAAAATCGCGGCAGAAATGACTACGAGAGTTGACAACAGCGACCGCGAGCGGCGCTGGCGTATCGAAAATATTAAGAAAGAAGAATAAGGAATGTTACTAGGTATGCCAAATCGCTTGAAATTTTGTATCAGTAAAGCCTGCGTGTATACAAATACACTTGTTTAGTTAAAAAGTACCTAGTAGTTTTGATTTTATAGGCATTCAAAGTTTCGAAAAATATCGAGTCTCGCTAACAGTCACATGAGCGCTTGTGACGTCATACAACAACGTCACGCGGGCCACGGCCCGCTTAGTATCAAGTCGCCAGCAGATTATAGTAGTAGTGCAATAGCTTGCGCAGTATTTTGTTGTGTTTTCGTCCGCGTATTAAGTTAATAGTTTAATAGTAGTACTTAAATATTATTCGATTTATAAAATGGATGAAGATAACTCAAGTAGTAGAAGTACCTACCTACCATTAAACTTTGACGTTAAAGACAATATTACCTATATGTATTAAAGTTTTGTTGCTATTGGTATTTATCTATATACTATAGGTAGGTACCGCTGTTCTTAGTAAATTTAAATAAACAATACATTGATTTATTGCAAACTAGCTTCTTAGTAAATTTAAATGAACAATACATTGATTTATTGCAAATGAGTACACTTCGTAACTTCGTATCAATCAACATCTAGAACTATACATTTTCTTAGGATTAAAAGTAGCCTATGTGTTATTCTAGACTTCGTCCAGATCTGTCAGTAGTTTTTTCGTGAAAGATATCAAACACACCCACTCACTTTCGCATTTATACTATTAGTAGGAAGTAGGATAGATACTTAGGATGTAAATGTAGTAGCTTGAACGTTACAGATGTACTAAACCTATTTTTTTAGGGTTCCGTAGCCAAATGGCAAAAACGGAACCCTTATAGATTCGTCATGTCCGTCCGTCCGTCCGTCCATCTGTCCGTCCGTCTATATGTCACAGCCGTTTTTCTCCGAAACTATAAGAGCTATAAAGCTGAAATTTAGTAAGTAGATGTATTCAGTGCACTAAGATTTCATAAAAAAATTGAAAAAAAAAATTAAATTTGGGGATCCCCATACATAGGACTGAAACTTAAAAACTTTTTTTTAATCGGACCCATACGTGTGGGTTATTTATGAATAGGTCTTTAAAAATCATAACAATATTTCTAAAACCATTTAATTTTAAACTCAATAGTTTGGACGTGAGACTCTTCCAAAGTGCAAAACAGAGTGTCCCCCCCCCCCGCTCTAGTTTCTAAAATAAATAAACTGTAAATTAATAAACTGTAGTCTTAAATTAATTAGTCCTGGTTCCTATTGCAACCCAGTTGATTCAAGTATACATTTTAAGAAAGCTACTTCCCAAGTAGCATTTGGGGTTCTTTAATGGTTTACATTTAGTTCATCGGTGATCTCAAAGCATTAACATTGGCCACACATGGTTCATTGGCTGTATTAAAGTGAACAAATTCACTCATACCTGTATAAGGCCTGTATAGAAGTTCAAAAACAGCCTATTATGCAGCTATTAGTGTTATAATAGGATAATATTATCCTTCTAGTCAGCTTTCATTTTAAAGCTGAATAAGAGCATTTTAAGAGTGGATAAATACGGCACGGGCTGTTTAAAGGTCCACATGTACGCTGTTATGTTGCTGGCATTTTAATACAACAAATGTGAACCTAAATGCAGCCAAAGGCTGTTATATTTACATTTTGTGGACCGTTATTCAGCTTGTAGCTCCAAGCGGGTCTGTTTGTGATATATTAATCAGCTTTTAAATTATTCTTTAAAAGAGCGTTTAATGAGTTCACATGTGTGCATTGAATACAAGGAATTCCAATACCTTTGTTAAATATATTTAAATAGTAAATAATACAACTTTACAAATGTTTGATAATTTTTATTTTCATCTCTTTCATTTTTATAGTTACATCCGTTATCATGTCTTTATTGGCTTGAAAAGATAGATCCACATTATTGTTTTAATGCGTCTGAAAAATAAAAAACAAGTTGATATAATTTGCAGTCAGGTAACTATAATTATTCGGAAACTATAGTAGGTATATTATATACTAAGTAACTTGTGGTAATAAAACCAAATTCAAATTTTTAATGCGGATCCCTAAAATTTTTGTAATCTAAAAAATCTAAAAGGGTATGCACGTGAACCATTAAAGAGCTGCTTACCAGCCCAGGGCTGAATAAGAGCTTATTGATCTTATGTTGTACAGCAATTGACATTAAGATGGTACACAATGTGTCCTTTCTACAGCTCACGGTATTATAATGGTACACATGTGAGACTTTAAACAGTTCACAGCTGTAATTTAGAGTTACAATGGTTCACATGTGGCTGGAGACAAAATGGTGGACAATGTCCAGCATTCTTCACTCATAACCTATATATTTTTTTAATTATTTACGGTTTTATAACATACTACGTAGTTTTCGTAATTAATATTGTGGTTAATGTTCAAATAAAAAACTATAGACTGATTTCAATGCCTTAAAAACACAACAATCAAAAATTGAAATCTTCGCATCTGCTTATTTTGAATAATTATTTTGGTAAAACGGCATTATTCTCGAGGCGCATAAAAATTTTTACTCTAAAAATATATATACTTTACAACAAATTTACAATACCCATCGTTTTAACACAATAGAATATAATAAACACAGAGTACTTACCGTATATTATAATCCAAGTCACATAAAAAATATGGCTGCTTATAGACACTCACGAGCGACGTACGTAATTGTTAACAAAATTAAACTGCCCTTGCTATTATGAAGAAATAAGCGGCCGCTACTAGTTATAAGGGTACACTTGTGAGCTTAATACGATATAAAGGCTGTTTAATTGTTCACTCGTTACTTCTTATAACTCTCTTGTCTGTATAAAGAACCACATGTGATCATATATGATGCCGTTAATCAGCTTCAAGACCACAGGTTCTCTCTTAAACTGCCGTTATAGTGCTACTATTCAGCTACTGTGTACCATTTGAGAACTTAAGGCTGCATAATTTGTGCCCAAACTGGTGTTATAAGGGCTGTATAGCATGCTATACAGCCCTTATACAGCTTACTTAGAGAGCTTAAAGAATAAATGTGTACCATTAGTCAACCGTTATAGAACCCCAAATGCTACTTGGGTTGTGACAATATTCAGAAAATTATTAATAAATTAAAAGTAAAAAAGGCACTGGGTCAAGATTGCATTAGTATAGCTGATTTTAAATCAATAGGTGTCGACATAAGCACTGCTTTAGCTAACCTAATAAACGCTAGTATTCAATCAGGAATATACCCAGACGAACTTAAAATTGGCTGCGTTTATAAGAAAGGGAAGCGAGACGAATACAGTAATTTTCGCCCCATAACTCTGCTCTCAACAATTGATAAAATTGTCAAAAAATATGTCAGTGGACAAATTTTCGAGTTTTTCAACAAACACGATGTCCTATACCAAAATCAATTTGGGTTTCAACCGGGAAAGGGCACTAATGATCTCCTAACAGTATTTACAGATCAAGTTAATATTAACCTTAATGATAAAAAACATGTACTGATACTGCTGATCGACTTTTCCCGGGCATTTGATACATTGAATCATTTACAACTAATTGAGAAACTAGATAATTGCGGAATAAGAGGTCCCCTGCTAAAATGGTGTGGAAATTACCTTCATAATCGAAAATACTCTGTCAAAGTTGAAAATCAAAATAGTGATTATATAACAGTGACTGAGGGTACTGCCCAGGGATCGGTACTAGGTCCGCTTCATTTTCTGTCGTACGTCAATGAGATGAGCAACTGTATCAACCATACCATTTGCTACCAGTTCGCAGACGATACGTGTCTCGTTGCAGTTGATAATGACCCTAATAAAGCCCGTGACCTGCTGCAAATAGATTTTGACAATTTATGTAAATGGTGTCATGATGCTGGATTAGTAATGAATGCCAGTAAAACTAAAATGTTAGTAATCAAGTCTCCTTATATTCAAAAAGACCCCCCCGCCAACTTAGTTGCACACGACCACAGCTGCTTACACACAAGTAGTAAGAACTGTAGATGCCCTACTATAGACATAGTAGATAGCCATATGTACCTAGGTCTTATAATAGATAACACATTTACTTGGTCCAACCATATAGAAAGAGTATGTAATAAGCTACGACACTTCCTTGCAAATAGAATAGAATAGAAAATACTTTATTGCACACCACGAAACAAAAACACACAATACACACTTAAAACTAAAACATTTGGAGTACAATGGGCGGCCTTATCGCTGTGAGCGATTTCTTCCATTTCTTATGTACCTACCCGATTCCAAACTTAGGTTAAAATAGTTTCAACCATCTCGTTATAAGTGACTCATAATAACACTAACTTATAAACCTCTGTGGTTTTCTATGTGTTATTGTTATTTTTATTTTGTAATAATGTTTTATGTTGTGAAATAAATAAATAAAAAAAAATGTATCGAAGTAATTCTTTCACTAGTATTTTTTATATTTGACATAGATTATGGAGTGCTATTAATCAAAATTAGGTAACATTCTTTATTAGTTGTGTTATAAGCAATGCGTCAAATTTTTACGCGTCAAATAATATATACAAAATTGAAATGCGAAAGTAACTCTGTCTGTCTGTCTGTTACGCTTTCCCGCACCTCTCAACCGATTTTGATGAAATTTGGCAATCTTTAGACCCTGAGAAAGAACAGACTTTTTGCCGCGGAAAAATACATGTTTCCGCGGGAAAATTTGATTTAGATGAAATTTAGTATTGAGATAGTTGCAAATAAAAGTATATGGCGAGAGACTTTCTACCGCGGAAAAATACATGCTTCCGCAGGAAAAGATAATAATGCTTACGCAAGAAAATTTGATTTGGATGAAATTTAGTATGGAGATACATAGTTGCAAATAAAAGTATATGGCAAGCAGAAGTCGCGCGGGAGCAGCTAGTTATAAATGACAAACTACTTATAAAATTGGCTCCGGCACAGAATATTATTAGTTAGTACGGCGCACGGAGAAAACTGTCATAGGTCCGTCCAGCACAACGTCTCGCCCCGCACTGAATTGAAGGGCCCGCGAAGGGGAAGATCGCGCATTGCGTGTGTCGTTTTACGTAAAAAATTCGTTAAAAATCGCTGGGATTTTTTTTCGAAAAAGTAAGCTCAGGAGATGATTGGTATTCTTTTATTCTATATGGTGATGTAAATTAAAAAATCTTATGATTAATAGATTAGGATTTAAACGGTTCTTGCTGAAAAAGTAGACGGTATTTTACACTATTATTTCAGGTACTTAAAATAAAAAAAATGAAATTTCGGCCTCAGGAGATAATGCCTTATATGGCATAGATTATTGTGTAATTTTTTCAAAGCAATTCCGTTAAAGAACACGGAAATAAATGGTTTCTGCTGAACCCAAATTTACCAAATTCACATATATCTACGCCTTATTTGCATGCCAACTTAGTTATCGACATAATTCATGAATTCTCTATAAGTACTTAAACACCGTTTTAAAGTAATGACCAACAAACAAGAACTATCTATTAAGTACTATTTTAGAGTTAAATAATTTTACCAGGTGCTCGACACCAAGTCATGCTGGCCTTGTCCGTCAAGACGCTGTAACCCTGGATCTTCCACCGCGATGTATCGTACATGCTCCCCATAACGCCACTGAGGTCTCCTGCCGCATCGTTGAAGCAATATCCACAGTCGCTGTAGTAGGTTATATTGAGATACTGGATCAATCCTGCGGCGTTTATCCCGATCTAGAAATTATAAGGATATTTTTATAGAGACAAGTCAAAAACTATCAAGAAATAGTAATGTAGGTGTATAAAATTTTCAGAAGCTAGACCATAAACACATTTTATTATATACCTACCTGTATATTTTATCACTTACCTCATAATCAACCTCGCATTCTTGTCTCTTCCCTATAGCTGCCATGTTGTCTTTGATGGGTAATACCAATGTAGCCGTTCGGTTTAGTTTATAAGCAACTACAGCACAAGCACACGCTATGAGAGAAGATCTGGACGCTTTCCCTCCGTATCCTCCGCCCACTCTAGGGACTATCACTTCAACTCTGAAATTGAATTAAGATTAAGATTAAAGTGACTGTGTTAGGGCTTTGGAGCCTATAGATTCTATAAACCGTCGCGTCTACGTCAAAGTATTCTCTACGGTAAAGAATATTTATTGCGGTTTTGTTCAGGGACTGGGTATGTTGGGGTGGAGATAGCAAGGATAAAACAATCGCACTGAGAAAAGTACACACATTATTATACGACAGAACGTTAATCGTACGATACACATTATACTAAGTAAGTACTTAGTTGTTGTTTCATTTTGTGGGGTACCTCAAGGTTCTTTCTTAGGTCTCATGATGTTAATTAAACGTATAATTTATGATGTCTTACCGATTATGATCTATTCCTAAAGCATCTCCAACAGCAGCGTTGACGAGGTCAATCCATTGTGTGGATGATCTAACGACAACGCCTCGAGAATTGTTGCTGACTGTGCAACTTTGAGCTTCCATGCTAAAGTGGTATTGCGAAGGAATATGATATTGACCTTTAATTACTTTTGTGACTTCTTTACCTGAGTCGCTGGGAGTCGTATTGCATTCTTGGCGTAACTATAACAGATTTTAGTTATTAAGTTCAACTTGATTAATAAACATTGTAAGTAAATCAAATGATTTATACAACGCCAGAAACATACAACAGGTCTAAGACGTTGAAATACCCACGAAAGATATTGTGATAATAAGAAGATCCCAAATTTATCATTACATTATCTAGTCCGTCTTAATTAGTTACATTATTTATTACTTTGTGTGTAAAAAGTCAGTTAATCGTTTTATCTCAATAAGTAAAAAAATGTGTTTGTGTTGTAGTCCCCAATAAATTCTTAGAACATTTATTTAAGTACATGAAAATTGTTTAACATTTCTTACTCGTTTATCTTTGTCTGCAGCTGATAATACGTCACGAACTTTCAGGACTAATTTATCCGTGCTTTTCTTATATTTAACTTTCACAAGCTTAGCGGCTGTTAGTGCTTGCTTTTTAGTCGCAGCTACCACCACTCCTACGGGTTGACCATAGTAAGAAATATTAGTAGCAAATATCTCTTCGTTATCTACAATCCATGGAACGTCTTTGCTAGTGAAATTATTTTTCCCTGGTACATCTTTGGCAGTGATAAAATCAACGACACCAGGCATTTTCTGAAATAAATTCAAAAGTCAGTTAAAAATCATGTCTGAAATATTGTTATAACCCCCGCTAAAAATGATATCTGTAAATGGCGGCGGGTAGGTATGGTACGGTTGGCAAAACAAGTTCTCAAACAGGCCGGCGTCACGACGAATTTCCCATACAAACGTAATACCAAAATTATTTGTAATTCGAGCATATTTCCACGGTATTATTGTATTATCATTATTTAAATAGTATTTTTATCTACTTACAGAGTTTTTTTTAACAATATACTTATTTTAAATGAAATTATTTTTTAGTAAAGTAAAGGCGTCGGCGCTTTTATAACGTCCTCAATGTGATCATTCATACGAACGCTTTTAAATCACTTTCGTCTCGTCCCTCGCTTTAGAAAGCCGTGGGAATGTTTTCTGCTAAATAACTAGCTATAGCGATTTGTGTTGCTAGAAGAAGAAGAAAGAAAAAAAGGGCATTCTGGGTACATCCTCTGAATGAACAGAGATACTTAAAATAACAGTTTGTGACACTGTACGAAGATTTGAGGCAATATCCCTGTAAATTCTGTAATTATTTTCGAATAAGTATACAAGATTTGGCGAATTATTGGAAATAGTGGGGCCTCAAATAATTTCTACTAATACTCATCGTACTAATCGCAGCGCCGGCGTTTTTTTTAACGCTCGTGTGAATTATAATAAAAAGTTTCATACGGCCTATTCCCAGCACTCTGCGTTGAAAATGCTTGCTCGATAAAAAAGCGTCGCGTTCTAAAATCGCCGACGTGTGCCCGACGTGCGCCGACACGTCCAAGTACGTGTTCACATAATATAGAGCGTTCAAATAGAACATAATATTATGTTCTATTTGAACGCTTTTTTAACGGACGTTAAAAAAGCTCTCGTGCGAGATAGGCCTGACTGACTATTTTTTTGTAGCGCGTACTTCACTGTGTGAGTATAGACAGCGATAGAGAGTGAGCGAGAACGCATGTGAGTGGACGCCATTTATAGATATCTTTTTTATGTGCGCGGCTTATACTAAAGTTTTATTTTCAAAGAAACACATTTACGCGATATTTTTTCTTCATTTGCCATTACATTATCAGCCCAATTTTGTCCAATTGTTAATTGGTTTTGTAGGACATTTAGATATAAGAACATACCATAATATATTTTTATAAAACAAATCGTGACATCAAGCTTGCTTTGGATGTCATTGACTAAGATTTATTAGTGATGAGATCACCGAAATATACTTTTAATTATAACTAATTTTGAGATGTGTTGAAATAAGTTCATACATCATTCAGTGATTGATATTAGTGGTAAAAGACTGGAAGCGAGTAGTATCGTAAAAATGGAAATATCTTCAGTTTTAAACGTGGTTTTCATTATCGGATATAGTTTATCGTGTGCTGGTCTTCTAGTTCAATTACTACTCGTAGTACTACCAAGGGGCAGAGAAGTGACTCCTAGAAATGAAGATGTAATTTCCGATGAAATGATTTTGTTGAATTTGACAGTTACAAGTTCGCTGCACACAATTTTCGTTTACTTGTGGTGTGAATTCAGCGATAGTGAATGGCTCTTTTATCTTGCAACGACAACTGCTGGAGCACTAATGGGTTGGAGAATCACGTTTACTAGAACTATATACAGTAGAATTATTCTTAAGAACATCAGTAATATAAACATAAGCTTTATATTTATTTGTATATGGTTTTTGTCTGCATTGCATTTCACTTTTTATCTTGTAACATATATTTATGAATTAGATTCGGCTCAATCCATTCTTCGCGAATTTTTTGACTACCTTTCTCAATTGTTTTATGATTACAATAGTGTTTTGTTCATGGAACTTTTATTCAGTATTATGTCTCAGTGGGTTATTGAGGGAGAATTGAACTTTTTTAGTAAAAATGTAATGTTGATTGTTTTATACCCCATGATTTGCAGTTGGATGGTATCATTGTGTACAAAGCCTATTCTGTGCCCTGGAGAGATTGAATATTTCTGGCCAGTCGCTGCGAGTAGTTACGAAGGAATATTTTCCACAGCCGGTTTCTTAGTGACTGGCGGTTTTCTTAAGAAGCCGGCTACAGACGTATCAGTTTTTAATTTTGGTTTTTTCTTCAAAATGCAGGCTACGTTACCCTTTCATTAGGTATAGGAACATAATGTAACAGTTTTAGTCAAATATCTTAGGTAGTAAAGTAGGTTGCTATAAACATTATCTATAAATGATTGTCAGAGCGTGTGTTTTCCGGTTTGCAAAATCTTCACATTCATATCTACTAAAACAACTCAAAATTCTGAAAAGTTTGGTTTATTACTACGCCTACTTAACGAAATTTATAAGCAGGTTGGTCTTATCCGACTATAAATAGATATTTACATAAATTCAAGTTTCCTCGTTATTAATTAAATTATTATTGAATAGGATTGTAAATAAGGGAAAATATAAATGATTGTGATGTTTCCTCTATGGACTTTCGTATTCTAATTTGCGTCAACAGATTGGTTTGAGTAGGTTCCTCAACACCCAGGTATTAGTTACACTTACTTATATTCTTCAATATAAATTTATATAAGGTTTATTGCTTTTATTATTCGCCCAAAAGTATATAGGCAAGGCAGCGCAAAAGCCAAACCTTGGTTTTACACACAGAAAACACCCAGAGCACCCGGAACAAATGAATGCATGAATTAAATCTTAAATGAAACTTTAAACATAATTATTATAAGTAAGTATAAATACTAAACGAATATTACAAATCTGCAGATCGTAGGTAGGTACGAACATTTGTTCCCAGGCGGGCAATTAAACCCGCAACCTCTTGCGTCGCAGTTTTTCCTTCTCTTACTGCGCAGAAGGTCATAAACACCTACCACACTTTGTTCATCAAATTATTATACTTACAAGAGCCTCACTAGAATCGATCTCTAGAACCTCTCCCTTACAAATGGTGGATAGGACAAAAGACAGCTGAACTGCACTCGGCTCCATTGTGACGTCGCAAGAGTAATCAGCCTCTCCTGAACACTGAAATTGCACAAAACATCATCATTATGCATCCCAACAGTGGGAATATGTAAATGGGGGTGCTCATGTAGGTACCTATGTTAATGTATATTTGTTTAAAAACAGACACAACTGATGAACCTGATCCCTTATGCATCATAATCATCATCATCTCTTACAAAATGATCACAACGTAACCTTGGCTCATACCTCATATCATCAGTTAATGGTGGCGTGGATTCGACTCCCACTCGAGGGCCAAGGTTACGTTGTGATCTTGTAATTTTTTCTCAAACCATTTTCTAATAAATTAGAAAACTTAAGAGAGAGTCGTGATTGACTATCAATATTAAATAGCTTATTTATAGTAATCTTACAAAATGGTTTCTGAATCAGAACAACCCAAGCTGCTTCTTACCGCAAAGAAAATCCATTATAACAGACAAAGTGTGAACATAAAGCTACCTATATAAATCTTTACGAACCTGACTCAAAGCTTCGAGTTTCGTGACTGGCTTGTTCAGCGGCCAGAGAGACTTGTCTGTGTCAAAAGTTTGAGTGCCCCTGGACACTTCTCGCTCTAGAATTGAGCCACCAGATTTATACCGGGGGTTTACTGCCGGTGTTGCTGATAGAATCGCCTGAAATAAAAAGAAAGCACATTAATAATACACATATGACCTCAGAGGCGCAGCTGGGTAAGGTACGCTAGAGCAAGGACACGGATCGGAGAGTTCGTAATCCTTGAACTTAGTTTTCCGTTTATTCTAGAATGAATATTTGTTGTGACCTATAGTAGGTAATCCTGTAACACAGGCTTCGAGCTTAACACGAGGCTGTGAAGCCGCTGGGCGGAAAGCTAAAAATCTAAGCTAAAAATAATAATTATAGTATAATAGTAAATTCTAAATACCTTGTAAAACAACCCCAAAGCCAGAGTTTTCCTGCATTCTGCTGAGGGTTCCGGTGGTACCTCCACCGGCACAACCTCCTTCTTCAAACTCTCCAACGCCATCTGTAGGGTGTCTTCAGTAAACTCCCGATTGACCAATAGAGCTTCAGTGTTAGTTGCTGCTATGAATCCTGAAAGAGATTACAGTACCAAGCTAAATATTATGTTGAAGCGTATTATAAGCAATCATATTATGGTAAAAAGAAATAATACAGATGGATTGACTCAACACGCGTTGCGTTTTATCGGATCGTGTCGTTTTAATAATGTGTTTCCGCTCTCAGACTTTCAACCCACCTGGACTTATGTTTCCGAAGACTATGCTCGCTGATGACACCTTTTTGCTATTAAGTTGAAAATAGAAGCCCGCGTTAACTATTGCGTGGGCGTTTTGAGCTCGAGGCATTATCTAGAATCAAGCTTAGATTGTTATATTTTATCAGCCTGTAAAAATGTAAATTAAAATCGTTTTAATGTTTTAAGTCGACTAATCAATTAAGTTTAGTCTTGAGTTAGTTCAATTAGAATTAGGATACAAAAGAATGTTAAATAGAAAGGTATAACAAATGCAAAGTTAATAGTTTTATTTTGTATAAAAGGATTCCTAAGTATTCTTTTATTATATCTCTAAAGGGTCCAATTTGAGAGCAAAGCCTTTTTTCAGATTCCATTTTTTAGTGTCTGAATCAACATGCCTTCTTAAAATTATATAAAGCGAAATCGTTTAACACATTTAATGCAAATATAATATCAGCTGTTCTCACCTTGAAAGTCTTGACAAAACTAGTTTCTGATAAAGGAGGTAGTCTTATATCGAGTATGAGTGAATTGAGCAAATCGTATCTTAGAAAATCCTTCATTTTCACCAGGTTTTGTGCTTGTTTTACATCACCTGAAACATGGTTGGAAGAAAAATGTATATTTCTATTCAGGATCAGTTGTTACCTATAGGTAAATTTTGTAAACCCATATTTAATGATTATTATGACTTATTATTAGCCGCGTACCGGCCACAGTTTCGCTTGCGTTTTTTACTTTATAATTGATACAAAGATTATATTTTGTTGTATACTTAATTCATATTTATAAAATCTAACGGACATTATATTGTCCGACAAATTTCGTGGTCCGTTATCCCGGTTTTACATCCTTGAATTTTTTAATCCTTGATATCTCTGTTAGCTACCACAATCGAGAGTTGGGTATAGGATATCTTTGGACGTCTCATCAAAACGAAGCTACTCACCAAAAATTAGCTTGTTAGTAATCACTTGATTTCCATGTACTACGGATCCCGGCCTATTATAATATAACATAAGCATCCTCGATAAACCTATCCAATACCTACTGAAGAATTTTTCAAATCGACTAGTGGTCAGCTTATAATATAAAACAGTAAAGAAAGTATTTACTAACTTACATATTGTAACCACGGCTCCTACAGTAGCCAAAAGTAGAAAAACATCGGAGGGGAAATCGTTGTGAGTGTTTTTGAGAGCCAAGTTACCTCCGATCGTGCCGATCTGCAACATTTAGGGTTCCAATTGCAACAATAAATACTACCCCACATAATGATTACATGATTACATGATTACACGTTTATTTGATTTTTCAGTGGTTAAAAGTATTCTGATTTATAAGATATGTTTCGGAAGTGCTAGGCGCGGTATGAACCCCAAGACTTCCGAAATGAAAGTCGAGTGGGCTCCCACTTAGCCAACACAGTTCCTAATTAATAAAATGACATAAAACTTAGACAAACGACACCGAAATAAAATTCTTAGGAATAGAGTTCAAACTTACGTTTCTAACAGGAATATGCGCCACTAGATCTAAGTGGCTGTAGAACTGTTCCAGGTATTTGAACTCGCTCTTCTTCCCCCAGGCTCGGAAGGTCTCCATGAGCTCAGTCAGGCTCATCCCAGCTCCTATGATGAGGTTCTCATCCGGCAGACACACCTTCATTGACGCGATCGATGATATATCGATGAATACGTTTGGTTGGCTCTCGATTGGGTAGATACCTGGAATAAGATAACACAATCTTTGAGCTTACCACGGGACTAGATGTTGCTGTGTGAATTGTCCGGCAGTAGGTATTTATTTATAAGATATTATTATTACTTGGTTATAGAAAAGCCAAAGGCTGATCTGTCCGCGTCGTTATACGAGCCTAATTGGTGAGTTTTTTGGTATTGTTCCGTAAACAAAGTTGTTGAGCTTTTATAGTTTACAAAGGTGGCAGTGATGATAAATACATATAAATATGGAAGGACTATTTCTCACAAATACATCTAGTGGTACCTAAGCCTGAAGCTTGGCATACAAGTAAGGTGCTAAATTAATTATTTACCACGGAGCTAGTTGTATTGTGAATTGTGAATTATAATAGTCCAACCATATTTTGGAATAATGTAAGGCTTTGAGTAAATGTCGAGTCAATTTGAACGCGTTACAGTAACAAAGAAAATAACTTTCACTATTTGGCTGGTACGCTTCAAGCAAAACTACTTTCTTATATAGATACTTTTACTATACGAACCCAATTTTCATTTGGAGCTGTTTGTAGGAAATTGAAGAGTTATACCTTTAATAATCAATAGCGCATAAGTTATTGTGTTAATTTAAGACTGAATCTATTAATACGGGTACTGTACGAATAAATAATAATTTATTCATCCAGTACCCGTACAAATAGTCACTTCGTTAATTTAAATTACCTTGCCCTGTATTTCCTGCTACAAATCTGTAACTTTCATTGCCGATGCGAGTAAATATCTGAAAAATTAGTTAAATGAATAACTTAATTGAACTCAGACTTAGTGCTTTTATTAATTTTAAGCCATTAAATATGACAAAAACATTTAAAAATGTTGTAACAATCTAAACATTTGAATATTATATTCATAAACCTTATAAGTAACAGTATGCATGATGGCAGTATCATAGGTACCTTAAAAACACCATCAACAGTATAAGCTTTATACCATCTTCCTGAAGACAGAGCTAACTCTCGTGAAGATTGGTCGTCATTCGCCAAGATACACCACTCGTCGTCTTTACTGCAGTCTTTAGCGCAAACCTTTTGGCATTTCAGGTTATGAAGGTCTTCAACGTCCTGAAAGAGTAAACATAGGATATCTTTACTCTAAAAGGACAGTAATTTAAGTAATTTTATTCGACGTATAATTTGTAAGATTGTAGCTAAGTGGCTTGGCTACACCGGAACCATTGTGTTCTGGTGTTAATATAAATTCCTTAGTCCATAGATTAGGGTAGGTATTCTTAAAAGGGCACCACACGGCCTAAAAAGTTCAAAATTCCAATGATAAAAACAAATCCAAAAACAATATATCCCGCTACGTTGATAATCTTGTCACTGAAGTCTAACCTGGATCTTATTCTTTAGAGCTGGATCTAGGTCTGTCGCGAAGCTCTTGAAGGCGTCCAGGATGGGTCGGTAGCCGGTGCAGCGGCAAATGTTGCTGCCGAATGAGTTCTCCACTTCCTTCATCGTTAGTTTACTGTTGCTTTTGTGAAGACTGAAAAAACGTATTCATTATGATCATTATCAAATCACTAGTAGGGAAATCTTAAGACACTACACACACACTAGTGTATAAATTTAGTAGTAGCATTGTTACAGTTGAAAATAATAGTAAAAATATTTCGTTTTATCTCTGACGTTCAATCAGAGTAAATGTTTAGCAATAAACGATAAGAAAATGTTGTAATAAATTGTGTGACTGCCCCATGCCCATTGCCCAATTCATATCTTACTTTTCGTGAATTAAATGGGTTGCTCAGCAATCAAATATTACGGTTCATACAATATTTTTTAGCGGTCAACACCAGAGCAAGACACAGTCATGGTCTTGCTCCGAGGTATTTTGGACAAAAAGTCAAAAGACTTCGCAACAACTTCATAATCAGCTTCATTTCATAGTTGGACATAGGCCTCCCTAAATTGCCTGTTTTTCAGGCCTGAATCTACCGCAACCCAACCGCTTTTACCAGTTCATCTGCCCACCTTCTTAGACAGAAGATCAGGAGACAGACGCTGCGATTTCGTTGGTCTTCATTCAAGAACGTTTCGGCCCTATCGACGATCGTTTACTTACCAGTACATATTCATGACCATGCCCGGCGTGCAGTAGCCACACTGAGTTCCATTAAACTCCGCCAACCGTTGCTGTACGGCGTGGTAGCCGCTGCGCCGGTTACCGATGCCTTCCACTGTGGTGATGTCCCATTGGTGGCACGATAAGATGTGGACAAGGCACTGGAATTCATATGTCATTATTAATGAACACCCATGGACCACGCATTGTTCTTGGTGCCGTAGGTACAACTTAAGATTCAGTCAATTGACAATATGACGTCACAGGACTGAGTAGATGATAGAATACTCACAGAGTTAACGGCTAAGGTCTCTTTCTCAGCAGTTCTAGGGTTGGTTCTGCACACGGAGACGACGCATGCGCCGCAGCCACCCTCGTGGCACATCGCCTTCGTGCCGTGCAGCTGCAGATACTGGCGGAGGTAGTCGTTGAGTGACGTCATCGGACTCACCTCGCTACCCACTGGAAGGTTTGGGGAATTCCATTTTCAAATAAATTACAAAATGGAATAAAAGCTCTGCCTCAGCGTAACGTCCACGAGCAACGCTGGTTTTCAGGCAGAACCTTATGAGAGCTACGAACTTAAAAACTAGTTACAAACCGGCTATCAAAATAAAATATATTCGACTTTTATATAAAAGGTTAAAGATAAACACTGTTTATTTGTGTTTATTCATTGAACTATGGAACTATGTATATAAATATTGCTGGACAATTCACACAGCAACATTTCTAAAGGTGCTAGATTTCTGATATACATAATAGAACATACCTACATACATAGATAGATATTATTTTTTATAAGTACATAAATTATTGTTTCATTGGTTCATAAGTTGTTTAGACAATAGGTAACTAACTTATTAAATTATTAATCTTAGAATGATATTGCGCAATATTAAGCCAAGCAAGGTCAAATAATGTTTTATCATCATGCCTAATCTTCTGAGAATTATGCCATTAGATCGCAATGTTTGTTTACATAACGTAGGTACCTACTCATACATAGCTATAACATGGTATGTTCATAATAATCTTAAACATTGCATTGTCAGTTATAATATTTTTAGTATTATTGTATTATATACGAGTACCTAGATCATTTATTATTAGTTTATTATCATTACCATCTCAACCATATCTGCAGAATGACGCTTTTGCTCTTCGTCTGGTTTATTCCTTATTCGATTAGGCGACACCATAGACAAATATTTGTCTATGGCGACACAAACGGTAAGAAATCGGCTTATCATCATCACCCCGTTCCAGATCTGTTTCGTCAAGAGAGAAGTTCACTTGTCCCAGAAGTTGGAATGTAAATATAAATAGAAGTTGGAATGTAAATATAAATAGGGATGATTATGTACATAACATAAGAAATTTAAGTTTAAAATGTGTTTAAAATACCTAATCTTATCGTTTCATTCTATGGAAATAAACTTGACTTCGGCTTTTGACTTTATGGACCTTCGTAGCCAGATGAATTGCATTTAAAGTGTCAACAACTTGAAATATTTGGACCGGATTTTCGAGTGGGTATGGTTCACTTTTGTTGTTTTTCAAGTGAAGGCAATATCTTAAGTAGGTATATAAGTACCTAGTTGTATGTTAAGTTTAGCTTTATAAAAAACGATTTCACTTCTTTTATTTATTAGCTGACTTCAAAGTTTCTCAATTCGACCGTATTATTTTTTTGTGATTAACTATTGATTTTTTTAAATTTCACATTAACTTAATTTGTGCATCATTGACTCCTAATCATTTCTAATGTAGATTGTTGCTTTTTGTTAGAACTAACAAAATAAGCTTTATTGATTTAAATAATTTTTATTAAATCTTAACTTTAAGATTAGGTTACGATGGGACTGTGATACTTTTAAAGCTAAAAGTCCCTTAAAATAATGTTTGTTATACTACTAGCTGATTCGCTTGAAGGTTCGCCCGCAAAGAATCTAAATCGGCGTAGCCGTTCTAGACTTACAAATTACAACGAAAAGTGAACGAAAAACGTTTCACCAAAGTCAATTACAAAATATATGGGCAAACAATTAAACAAAAAAATAATTAAAATGGAACGGCTGATACATAAAAATAAAACATTGATTACTGTAGGCACAGAACATAGTAATTACTACGTAAATACTTTGCTGATAAAAATAGTTGAATACTTTGAAATGTTTAACTGATAGCCTTCAGAATAAAAACGCTAAAATAAAATATTATTTTCTTACGTCTCCTTTGAAATAGTATCATGTCATGTCTCATAAATGTAATTTACTTACCTAATATTATTTTATTACCTTGATTTCCAGATTTATATTTAGTTATTTTATTAATGAATCGTGATTACTAAAACAGTCAGTAAGGTGGTTATATTATACCGTAAAACACTCCAACATTGCCCACATTTTTCGAATAATTACAATTTTTGTTATTTTTTTGTATGGGGACACAAGTATTTTCTATTCGCATCTGCAACTATAGGATATTTTGCATGTATTATTTTATTCGATTTTGTTATTCGTCAATATTAAATCAAGTATTTTATTATTTTTAAAGGCGGGCAATGTTATCTCGACTTATTGCCAACATTGCCCACGTTGATTTTTGACGCAAATATCTCCTCTAGGGCCTCTAATCAGCTGACAGCAAAACCTGTAGAAGAATTATGACCAAAACTGGCCATTACTTTAAAACTAAAGCGAATCCATGACAGGTTTCCTACCAAAATCCATGTTAGGCTAGTTGGGCAAAATTACCCTGACCTTGTTAGCATTTTCCATACAATTCGCTTTTCGCCTTTAGTAAAGTGATAGGGTTGGTACATCTCAGTAAACTGTTCTTGACTTTTTATTTCTTTTTATGTTAATAAAAAAACAAGATTATCTTCTATTGAATTATTTAAAAAACTTTCAAGTAACATGTTTGATTCAACAGATTCACATGCAAGTATTAACATTTATTCCGTGTTATTTTTAATACATTCTGGTTCCAATCTTTCGTCTTGACTTTCTTTGACGAATTCGAGATTTGTTCTTGCTTTTAAGAATAATAAAAATAAATTATCTAAATAATCAAGATAATAATAATTAGCTAAAAAAAAAAAACTCGGATGTGTCAACCCTAAGCTTATTTTGACTGCGGGCAATGTTGTCAATAGTAGATCGCAAAAATACTAGATAACTTTGCCCACCTTTATAACTTTAGTTATACAAGAGCTGCATCAGTGACAATAACGGTATAATAATACCTTAAGTTTTTTGTACAACATAATATAAATTAAACTCATCTGTGTTTTCTTCATCACGCACAATCCACTTTTGAATTTTCACCAAAATTTGCCCGCAAAAATACACTCTGTCTTTGACGAGTTCCAACAAGTTACTGAGTGACGTTAGCGTTACATCCAATAGACAGTGGTGCTAAACACAAAACCTATTTTCTACCAAAGTCAATAAATGTTACCATAGTATTCAGATATTATTGCTATTAAAAGTTTTGCTTAAAAATTGGTCTTCGGGCAAAATTACCCTCGGTGGCAATGTTGGAGTGTTTTACGGTACCAATTCTTTAATGTTTATAGTGCTTTTGTCGAGTTTCTGTTCAGGTTTTTTTTATTATTTATTTGGTAAAGACAAATTAGTAATATAAATACTTAAATTCAATTCTTTATTAATTTAATACCTTTGGATCAAAAACACTAAGTCACAGATATTGCTGTGTGAATTGTCCGGCAATATTTAAGCCTATGGTTATGGTTGGTTATTTATGGTTTAAGCCTTTTTTACTTAAATGTAAAATTATTATTTAAATAATACCTAATTTAAGTTTTCTCTGACGTGTCCATGTAGGTAAATCGAAATAGAAAAATCCTAGTTTTTTAAGGAAATAAAGCTCTTGGCCTTGACTATAATTAATTTTGATATTATTTTACAGATATTCGCTAAGCAATAATAATTAATAATAAATAATACCTACTCATAAGTTGAAAGTAGTACACAATAACATCTACAAAAACTACTTCACCAAATCAACATATACAAAAAATATTACTTATATACTTGCCTAAAGTGTATTGGAGTCCATTGACCGTAAATTGAATCTTATCCATCTTGCTATAAGGTCGTGTTTACTATCACTGCATTTTATCACTGACTGACGACCGCTTGCCTCAAATGCCGGTGTATTGTGCTGAACATATCTACCAATCTACGTTCTCTTTACAAGACTGTGGTTCTCAAATTGTAATACATTTTACAGAATATTTAACTGTTTAACTATCTTGGATTTTAACAACAGTCTTGGTTTTTAAACACAGGAACAGAGTTATGTTACTGTGTGAGTTATCCAGCAACATTTATTAATTTTATTGATACTTAACAATACTATTCCGGCACGCCGCCATTGCATTCTTGTAAGTAGTTAGAAAAGTTTAGGAAACACTGCCACGGATATAATAAAAACTCCAGAACAATATCATCAGTTGCTTGTGAATGTAACGTTTACCTACCCGTCGATAGACCGATTACTAAGACGGCAGATAATCCTACATTATGTACCTAGTTCAAACCCCGCCGCTCACCTCTGGATTTTCTTCTAGAAAAATTTAGGTGCGCTTTAAAAACACGTGCTCTTACTTGAAGGCAAACAATGAGAGGAAACCGGCATGTTCTGAGAGCTTTGAAAAGTTTGAAGTACTTACATAAAATGTCATTCACAACCCGCACTTAGCCAGCTTAATTTCTTTCGTCAAGAGAGAAGTCCCTGCGTCGTAGCTATGGGAACGTAAATAAGGGTGATGATGATGAGGTACCTACCCAGTATAAAACAATGTGGCTGTCTATCCGTCCCTATCCCTATGATGCTTCAATAAATCTCTTCTATATAAAATGCGCAACGGATTTGATCATGTGATCAAGAAGAAATTTATAAGTTGAGGAAATTTATAAGTACCTACCTAGTTTTATAATAATAAAAAAAATATATTCATAATCTAAAGTTTATTTATTTATTTAACAAAATCCACAGCCCTCAAAATATATACAACATTGTCTTATTTAACAGAACTTATGGCCAAAAATAGTTATAGTTACCTACGTAGTAATTTATATGTTCTGTGGTTTGGTACACCCTATAATGTACAGTACAGTCACTTGCTACAGTTCTTGTAGGTAAGTTTAGTACCACAATACTGCTTAATAAGCACTTGATAAAAATGTAAGCTTACCATGGGCGTACTCAGGATTAGGGTGTCACGTCTAATCATAACTGGAGAAATTAATTCGGATCATTGGTTAGTTATGGAGGAACATAATTATGTTCCTACATACATTATGTGAGAGCATTTAATTATTTTGTAGATTTTTAAGAATATTAGTTTCTAAGAAATTATACTTAGGTAACTGTTTGTTCTCCAAATAAAATAAAATAAATTTATAAAACACACATTAAGAATAAAAAATTAAGTCGTCAAATTATCGGTATTATGTGTATGACCGACTCTTACAGATTTATAATATTAATTTAGAATACGCCCATGTTTCCTAGGTAGGTACTGTAAACTAAAATACACATACCTACGTACGGGAAGTTATATGCTCAAATGCCACTTATGTCAGGGGGAAGTCACTCTTTGCAGACGTGTTTTGAACAAATCGATAAAAAATGGGTGAAATATTTTGCTGTATTAAATATTCAGAAAATGGGTGCTTGCTCATAGGAGTCTCTTCATTTGTAAGTATTTTTATAATTATCTATTACTTAGAAGGTAAACTTTGTAGGAGCTTCGGTGCTCTGTAGGATAACTTTGTAGGAGAACTTTGTAGGAGCTTCGGTCGAGCTTATCTCGAAATTATTTTCGTTAGAAGAATAATGATTATTCACACATTATGATTATTCATTTTCATTATGAATTATTATTCTTCTAACTATAAAAGCCATCAAAAGTTCAATCTAAAAATTAAATGATGAAGATATAAAACATAACATACTTAAGAAACACTGGAAGATATTCTTAAAACAGGATTGCTAGAGTCATGTTTTGTTTTAAAGGACGACATTTTATTATTGCATCCGTGTTGCATCCTAAATTCTATAATGAAACTAGCTCTCTGCCCTGTGGCTTCGCCTATATACATTTTTCCATAGAAAGATATATTTTTCCCGCATAAAATAGTAGCCTTAGCTACCTTTCCACCAAAATCGCCGAATCGATCCAGTCGTTCTTGAGTTAGAAATAGTTGCCAAAGCATGGAGAACATTGGTACTTGGTATAGGTAATATAAGTACGTTATGTACGTTTCCTTTGAATATCATAAAGATAAATAAGTTATTTATTTTTATAATATTAAGTATTAATATATTGTTAAAATTTTGAACACATTCTAAAATTATTTCAAACTAAACTAGGTTAGAACTTCTGGGAATAACGTTTTTTTCCTGTAGATAAGTTGTTTATTCATACACAATAATGAGGTAATATTTTATATTATAACTAGCTTCCGCCCGCGGCTTTGGCTGCGTGAAAATAAAAAGTAGGTACCTACCTATGTTCTGTCTCAGGGTCTAAAGATTGTCTGTACCGAATTTCATCAAAATCGGTTGAGATGTTTAGGCGGGAAAGCGTAACAGACAGACAGACAGAGTTACTTTCGCATTTATAATATAAGTAAGGATAAATGTTTAAAATGTCTGTATTTGTGTACAATGGGTAAATAATTTATGATTATGATAATACCTAATTAATGTATGTACCTATAGGTAAGTACTTATGTTAGATGTTCCTCTGTGAATTGTCCAGCAATATTCAATTCAATTCAATTCAAAATTCTTTATTCCAGAAACATACATAAAAGTACACTTGGATAGGTCAATATACAGTTTTACATAAAAATACTTAGGTAATAAACTAAATGAACAGCTTAACTATTAAGACTGTCAAAGGTATCAGCAAGAGCTTCGTCCAAATTATAATATGATTTATCCATTAAAAATTTTCTAATTATTATTTTAAAAGTAGAATCATCTATGTATCGCAAATTAAAAGGTAATTTATTAAATAACTTAACACTCAAATAAAGATAACTATTTCCAACTTTCTGTAGTCTATGGGATGGAAGACAAATATTGTTATTATTTCTAGTCATATATGCATGATTGTCACAATTTAATTTAAATTTATTTATATTGAGTTTTACATACATTCGGTTTTGAAAAATATACTCCCCAGTCAACGTCATTATTTCAGTTTCCTTAAATTTTTGCCTACAAGATTCTAATCTTTTCATTTGCAAAATAGAGCGGATAGCCCTTTTTTGCAGAATGAAAATTCTACTTATATGTGCAGAGTTTCCCCACGCTATAATTCCGTACGCCATTAATGAATGAAAATAGGCATGATAAACAATTTTTGCAGTTCTGATGTCACTAAGAGTTCTGATTGTTTTGATTGCATATACAGCTGATTTTAGTCGATTGGAAAGAATGTCAATATGCTTATCCCAAATAAGTTTGTTATCTATAACAATGCCTAGAAACTTAATACTATTACATGTAGTCATTGAAAATTTATCTAAGGAGTTCTTAATACATTCAATATTGTCATGTCCAGATCCAAGAAAAAATTTAATGATATTGGTTTTTTCTACATTAAGTAGTAAGTTATTCACACTAAACCAGTCTTTAAGATTACATATTTGTTTATCCATTTTGATACTTATTTCTACTTTATTTTTATCACTCACTATAACTGTGGTGTCGTGTCATACGTTAATATGTTTATTTATTTATTTATAATAATACTTTTACTAGTTGTTTTATTTTTGGCAGAAAATTATTTAAGAAATGTACCTACTTTAAAGATTAGATAAATAAATAAAAAAAAAATTAAAAGTTTTTAAAGTGTAGAATATTTACCTAAATGCGAGTTTTTAATGCACGTGACGAATTAATTAATCTACGGAGTCAAATGTTGACAAATTAACTTTGAGATTAATTAACAACTAGCCCATCAAAATCTGTCTCATGTTTGGACAGGAAAAACATCTAAATAATAATACAAATTTAACGCGGTCAAAACCGTGAGGCGGAAGCTAGTCAAATAAACAACTCTAACCAGAATAAAAGCTTGCAAAATTTCTTCAAACAACACTACAGTACAATACTGTTTAAGTCGTGTAATGTGAGTTACCGTGGAGTTACCCTAAGCTATAATATTACACTAATGTCAGCACTTTCCTATGTCTGCCTGCTAAGTTATGTATAATATCTATATCTTACAGGCAGACAGGCCAGGCCAATATAGACTAGCCGACCCGCCGACAGCTTAGCTTGCGTTCTTTTTACGTTATCTACATAGTTAATTTATTTAATAGACTTCCTCGATGTATGGACTATCAATATCAACATAGTACTCAGTATACACTACAATTATAGAACCAACTTACCTCATTGCTTTACATGTTATATTTCAGATCATGTCGTTGGCAGCAGCGTCGACATCTTGTGCATTGCTATTCCTGTACCACAACTGCTTGCCGTGTGCTGCTCACTTAGAGGACTACCCTGATATGGTCCTTGAAATCATGATCCCGTCGGCCATTGTGCTAGGGACTCTATTCATGGCGTTCTCTCTACTATTGATCATCGGTGTCAAAAAGGTTGGTAAACATAGCAGAAAGTATAAGCATATCTATTTATCTATAAATGATGAAAACCCGACTTCGCTCGGGTGAAATTTGACGGAATTCTCCATAAAACGAAATTTGCGGATATAAAAATTATTCACAATATTATTGATTGTCCAGAGTTATTAGGTAAGTTAAACTTTAACGTCCCTAGGAAAAATACTAGGTTTAGTCTTGCACTAGTGGTTCCTAGAGCCTCTACTAATTATCGAATGAATACATATATGGTTAGAGCAAGCAGATCATTTAATAATCTGTGTAAAGATCATAGTAGGTATTGATCCATAATGACGACCTCTGTGGCGCAGCGGGCGAAGGTCCGCCTGCGACGCAAGAGGTTGCGGGTTCGATTCCCGCCTCGGAACAACTATTTGTATGATCTGCAAATATTTGTTCCGGGTGTCTGGGTGTTATATATGTATAATAAAAAATATCTATCTATGTATGTATATTATATTAAGTATATCAGAAATCTAGCACCCGTAACACAAGCTTCGAGCTTACCACGGGGCTAGATGTCGCTGTGTAAAAATTGTCCAGTAATATTTATTTATTTATTATTTATTTATTTATAATGCCAGCAGTGTGACCAAGGCTAGGCGGGTTTTGTGTGGCAGCTTTTTTGGTAGTTCTTCTCCTAAAATTTAAATTAGTACCTATATAATATCAGGTGTTTCTTATAATGTACAGTTTTATTCCTAGGTTTAGTTAGATTTAGTTTAGTTGGGTTCTGTACGGTTCCTATTTGGTATATGTATTCACACTTTTATGTATTTATACTATTTCTAATCGTGAGAACCTATTATTGGCTTTATGTTTTTTATTTAAGTTTATATCGTTGATGTTTTAGCCGTTGGTTTTCCAAATATTGTTAAATAAAATAAATAAATAAAATAAATAATAAATAAGTTGTCGACTTAAAATTTATATTTTTTATGCTTTTTTATTCAAATAAGGTTTAGATAGAGTCTACCGTGCCCCATGACGAAATTATTTATAAGTATAGATATATTTCCGCGGAAAAAACTATTATAATGCGAGCGATACCACGGGGCGGAAAGATTGATGATCATTAGCTCAATGACGACGATGACTTTTATTTTCCAGAACCGTCCAAGCTTCGTGCTGAGCTACTTCACCTTCAGCACCCTGCTGACGATCGTCTGGCTGCTGGGCGCCTTGCTAGTGCTCCTCGAGGGACTGTTCTTGACCTCCCTCACCATGTTAACTATCTCACGTGAGTATCCCTCCCAAATCTGAGCCTTACGAAAGTTTGTGTTTCCACTGATGATGCTAGTGATATATACGAAACGTGGTGCTTTAATAGGCATTATGAATAGGCTTGGAGCTCAAAAATCCATGGAGAGGCTCAAGCAACGAGTACGGTAGAACAATTTCCAAATTGTCCCGAAGCTTTTCATCTTATTCTTTCTATTTAATTCTTTGTTATTTTAGTTTTTTTTTCTTTCTTTCTATGTGAATTCCATTCTTCCAACGTGCACTTGGCCAGCGTGGTGAATTAGGTCTAATCTCTTCCGTCAAAAGAGAAGTCCGTGTGTCCCATTTGTGGGAACGGAAATAGGTGTGATTATGTATTATCATTATTATCAAAGCAAATCTGTTTGTTCCAGTGGTGAATATGTACTGCCTGGTCGTGGTCCATGCTACCTACGACACGATGCAAATTCGCATCGGACTGTACCAACGACAATCGGACCAACACGTATTGATAGACAGCGATGAGGAACTCTAATCTCTTTGACGCATTTCTATTCTTATTTGTATTATTTGTTCCACAGATCATTTTAATTAATAGGCTATTACTGAACTTAGGCAGATAGCGATTTAATGACAAAAAAAATAACATAACCTAAACAAATATATAAAAAAAATATAGAACAAAAGGTATATCTACTTACAACATTATGTGACCTTATATTGTAATGCCCTATCTGTGGTCAGCTAGTAAATTTAATATGGCATAAAATTATATATGGCAGTATGTCATCTAGCTGACCCCAGAGAGGTTAGGTTTGGTTTGATGTTTGTTTTTTTGTCATTCAATCGTGCTTAAGTTCAGTTATAATACTACGCGTGCTAGATACCCTATACTTAATATAATATACGAACATAGACTGAAGGGTGGTCCAAAAATGTATTTTTCTTTAAGTATTTTGATTTAAGTTTGTTGCAGTTATTTTATAGTTTACTTAATGTTTGATCTGACTATTTCTATAGGCTTAAGGTATACATAATATGACCTGTTAATATATTGGAAGTACAACTACCTAACTCATTTTTTAAATGTTAATTTTCATGAATATGTTAATTATATCTACACAACCAATTGGTAAACAATTTTGTAACATAACAAATTTTACAACGTAAAAATTTTAGACTAGGTATCAGTTCGTGCAAATTCTTGGGGAGTTAGGTTACGATGTTAGGTATAAGAGCGGAAATTTGTTACATAATGACATTTTATATTTTTAGTAATAAAATAATTTTAACTATTTTATGATATTTTTATTTCAACATACACATAGAATTACGAATATAATTTATTTCAACATACACGTAGAATTAAGAAGTATTGATGAGTTTTACATATAATTTGATTAATTAATTATTATGATAGTTGGTACAATTATCTAGTAAGACAAAACAGATTTTTCATTATGTTACTCTATAATAAATCATACTAATATAATAAGGACTTCGATGACCATAGATACAAATAAGTTATTTTATTCTTATTCTTATATGCTACCTATCTAAAGTAATATTTTTTTTACATAACCCAGAAACTTGGAACAAATATTTGCAGATCGTAAAAAATTTTGTCGCTAAGCGGGAATCTAACCCGCAACCTCTTGCGTCGCAGGCAGACCTTCGCCCGCTGCGCCACAGAGGTCATCAAATTGGAATTGACAATTCTATGGATGGAAACAAAGAACTCTAATAGAAATAGAGCTACATATTTATGGATAATTAATGTAGTTACATCAGAACACTTGGTGAAAAAGCATCCTAAATTTAACGATAGGCCCAAAAGATATAAAATACATAGATTTTTTATACTTCTTCTCGCATGTTCAGTTGTTTGTAAAAGCTCCGGCTCAGAAGAATCATGTAAACGTTAAATCCTGTAAAAATATATATATTTTAATACTTCGTATAGGTACAAGTCTTAAACATCAGATGGCTTTCGTTTGTATAGACAGATACATAAATAGAATTTATTTATAAAACACACTTTACGCCCCGTGGCTTCACCCGCGTTATAATATTTTCCCGCGGTAAAAAGTCCACCAATTTTCAGCCAAATCGGTCAAGCCGTTTTCATGTTATGTCGTGACAACGGAAAACGGTTTTCATTTTTATATAAATAGATTGACAATTTTGGTTAATAGCGTTCTTAATCATAAATTAGGTTTATCTAGACACTAGAGTTCTCTAATATAAAGTCACAATTAAAAACACGCATTACAAGTGAAATTAAAAAGATTTTTGGTTTCCTTATAGGTACACAGTTTATACTAAGCTCAGGAGCCTATGAATCAATATAATGTTTTGTAACACACTTTTATGTCAAAAACAATTTTTTTCTTTCCTCTATTCATGTATATAAATCTTTAAAAATGACTCACCAATATAAAACAGCTCGGTACAGATGGTGCTGGCTCCGTAGTTCATGACGTTCAGGAAAAACACGAATAAGGACAGAAGGAAGAACACCGTCCACATTATGAAATAGGCCTTGATGATTCCGGCGCGCTCCTGGAAAGACATACAAAAGTTAAAGTTAAGTTAAATCTACCCTTATCTGCTACAAAAGTATAGTAAAACCATATATCCATCTATAATGAACGCCCCTCTACCGAATTCTGAATTTTTTTTTCTGTATATTCTGTTTTTCTGTATTTCCTCTCACACGTTGAAATCATCACGGTTTTGTGGAGGGGAGTTCATTTTTAGAATGGTTTTACTATACCTACGTAGTCATTTTGTTGTTCATGGTGCTATCATGTAATATATTCTAAAATCCACAAAGTACCTATGTTTGAAATATATCAGGCATTGCAAAGTGGGATGGCTAAAGCCAAAGATTAAGATATTTTGTTAGTATTGGTTGCGTAGTAATTATTATGTTCTGTGGTATTGGGAATATAATAATTGAATGTATTCTATTTTATGTAATATTTGACATGTCATTAAATTTTAAATTTTGTTTATTGTTTAATAATACTTAGATATTAATTATTTCTATTATAATTTATTGTAACTTGTTGACGTGACTAAGTGTTCTGTGATGTTCCTATAGTTGTAAATAAATGAATATGAATATAAAAATTTTTTTTATGTGGTGCCAACCTATGAATAGAACCTTATCTCCTCCGGGTATCGTCAATACGAAGCATTTATATACGAGAACACGGCAACAGCGTCGTTTTGTGCACTGTTTTGTATGTACCAACTTTCTGCCCGTTCAGTAAGATCCTAAATTCAACGATAAGGAGAATGGTACTCATCGCGTAGAGGCCGGTGAGACCCGCCTTCATCTCTATGTCATAGACAACTTACCGATATAACGCCATAGACAAAGGCCACGTCGAAACAGAACTTGGCGAGGAACATGATGAGGAGGATGATACTCATCGCGTAGAGGCCGGTGAGACCCGCCTTCATCTCTATGTCATAGACAACTTACCGATATAACGCCATAGACAAAGGCCACGTCGAAACAGAACTTGGCGAGGAACATGATGAGGAGGATGATACTCATCGCGTAGAGGCCGGTGAGACCCGCCTTCATCTCTATGTCATAGACAACTTACCGATATAACGCCATAGACAAAGGCAACGTCGAAACAGAACTTGGCGAGGAACATGATGAGGAGAATGATACTCATCGCGTAGAGGCCGGTGAGACCCGCCTTCATCTCTATGTCATAGACAACTTACCGATATAACGCCATAGACAAAGGCCACGTCGAAACAGAACTTGGCGAGGAACATGATGAGGAGAATGATACTCATCGCGTAGAGGCCGGTGAGACCCGCCTTCATCTCTATGTCATAGACAACTTACCGATATAACGCCATAGACAAAGGCCACGTCGAAACAGAACTTGGCGAGGAACATGATGAGGAGAATGATACTCATCGCATAGAGGCCGGTGAGACCCGCCTTCATCTCTATGTCATAGACAACTTACCGATATAACGCCATAGACAAAGGCCACGTCGAAACAGAACTTGGCGAGGAACATGATGAGGAGAATGATACTCATCGCATAGAGGCCGGTGAGACCCGCCTTCATCTCTATGTCATAGACAACTTACCGATATAACGCCATAGACAAAGGCCACGTCGAAACAGAACTTGGCGAGGAACATGATGAGGAGAATGATACTCATCGCATAGAGGCCGGTGAGACCCGCCTTCATCTCTATGTCGTCCAGGTTTGCAAACTGTGTCTCTTCGGCGTCAACTGTCACTGACTCCACTATCATCATTATCACCAGTATGAATGATAACGTCTGAAATGGAGGCTATATTAGTGTATTTGAGCATAAAACAGATTTCATAAAATATAAAATATTTTTAAGATATTTCGACACTGTTTCAAGCGCCATCTAAAGTTATATTCAAGCCCGAAATCCGACGTTAGACAACCTCCGTGGCGCGTGCGATGTAAGAGGTTGCAGGTTCGATTCCCGCCTCGCAACAACTGTATACAGATATTTTTTCATGGGTGTTTTATATGTATCTGACCTGGTATACGTAACACACACTTCGTACAGCAATATATCTATCATCATCATCATCATTTCAGCCATCGGACGTCCACTGCTGGGCATAGGCCTCCCTTAATAACCTCCAAATATTACGGTCGGATGCAGCCTGCATCCGCGGTGGATGCAGGCATGCAATATAATATATCTATGTATATGTATAAATATATAAACCCAAAAGGAACCAGGTTTGAACCAGCCAGCGCGGTTTGTACGTTTTAAAAATATGATTTCGACTTTAACAAGAACATATAAAAAATACTTACAGCATTCAGGCACCCCATGATTATATTTCCGGTTTTGAGGTCAAATACAAAACAGCATGTTTCTAGTTGAGGTAGGCCCATTTTTCAAGACTTAAGACCTGAAAATATATTTACTACTTATATGGATTTATTTATTTACAAATAGCTTATAATAAGTATTCGGGGAAGACTTTGAGTAGTTGTGAAAAATTACTGAAAAATTAAATAGGAAATTGAAAAAGGCTTCAAGCTTTATGTTGGAAACTATGTTGATATCAAAGGTTGAAATAATCTTATATTAAATATACATAATAGCTTATTAAGAGTATCAAAAAACAGGTAACAAAAAGAACTAAAAAAAATGCATACTTATTAGGTACATACCTACCTACTTTAAAATTTGTATTGGAATACTACAGATAGCTTAGTTAAATTAACGTACGTTTTAAACAAATAAATTCTCGTTCAAACTGTAAAAGGCACTTTGTGAACTTTTATAAAAATGTCTAAACACGGAGAACACCGGAGTACACTGGATGCTGTGTCACTATGTGTTGAGCCATAGACTAAGTGGAAGATAGGGCATTCGCTGTAGGTTTATCGACAGACTGGCTGATTTTAAAAGAATTAATTTTTTATTGCTGGACGATTCTATTATATTGAGCTCGTAGTAAGCTCAAAGCTTGAGTAGCTAAAGGTTATATGTATTTACTTTTAACAACCTACCTTCCACGTAGATAGGTATTTTTAATTCATATATTTAAAAAACAAAAAGGCAACGGCGTACGTTCTACGCATAACCTAATTATTAAATTATAAGAATTAAATTAAACAATACCGCAAAAATCTTTTATGTGTAAGTACTCTTCTATAACTTGTAACTTTTTAGCAAATAGGCTTACCTATCTGCTCTCATACTCTTTGTTCCATCTCAGGCGCCTGAGAGTCTGGCATTACAATCAATATTGTATTTTCGGCTCAAACCCAGTTAGACGTGGAATCTTTGAAACATGAAATTAGATTGATACATTGATTTTATTGGACTCTCAAATCGTTGAATCGCAAGACATGACATGTCCTCAAGTCGCAGGAAATTTATTTAGTAGGTACGGTATCTAAGGTATAATCACCGTAACTATCTGTATTACCAGATAAATATTGCCCTCAATTAGACATGTTGTGAATTTCACCATTGGACAAGCATGTTATGCAAAATGCAAAAATCGTTAGTCAGCATCGCATCGGGTACTTCCCAGCTGCCCACGAACCTACTTTCCGAATAATCCAGGGCCGGCGTAAGGCTTTTATATTATTATGATTTAATATAATCGTAATAAAACCACAGGGCTAGATGTTGCTGTGTGAATTATCCAGCAATATTTATTTATTTACTATTATTTAGTAGGTAATAATATTGTTAACGAACTTAATAGTTTCAGTAGTTACTGTGGCTTTATTCATATTTTACACACAGTTTTTATTTCTATTTTTTATATTCACTTTAAATTAAGCACAATTTGTCAGTGTCAAGTGTTTCCTAAATTTACAAAATTATAAAATTGTTTCTATTTTGCCATTTTGGGGCATTCCGTTTAGTTATTTTATCTTAGTTTTGGTTGACTTGTCATTTGACATTTGTATAGACACGTCCATCACTTGTTTACTCGTATTTTACTTGGAGTATATCATTCATCATGGTTGCGAATAAGATAGGTACTTTGTAGATACCCCTTTGCCCGTTGTACTCCAAGGTATGTTTTAGTTTCAGTTTGTATTAAGTATTTGTAACTGTTTCGTGGTGTGCAATAAAGTATTTTAAATTCATTATGGGCCCCGCGATACAGGCTTTGCCTAGTGTGGAGGCCACTGATATGTCTACTTGATTTAATTGTATTTTAAGATAATATATTTTTTTCATTTTCATTTTAATTATAAATGTTCTAGGCCTCAATTCACACCTGTGGTCAGAGTGGCTCTCATTGGCTCGTGTGCGCAGAGCTCAGTGTTGTGTGACGACGCACCCGGCGCCGGCGCAGTATTGCAAAATAATCGTGAGTTTGTTTATAAAACAATATTACTACTTTACGCTGTTTACGGTTACAGATCTAGTAACTTTATTTATTTATTAATGCAATTAGATGTCGTGGGTATATGATAGATAAGTGGGTGAGTATTATTGATATAGCAGTAGGTATGTTATTATAGTTTAGAACTTTAGACATAATAGTTTTTAAGTGTATGCATAAAAACGTGTCATATCGAGTACATAATACATAAGTGACCAATTGTGTTTTTCGTGTCAGATAACAATGTTACCTTGTTAGTTGTTTACTTTTTGCGCTGGTATTATTTTATTTGTGTTTACCATGGAGAAAAATCGAGGGAGTGTTTGACGTGTCTGTGTTTTCTGTTTGTTTGTGTTTATTGTAGCTCTCAATTAATAAAATCTGTATTGTAATCAGTGTATCAGGTAACTAGCACATAAGATTGGAGCTTGTCCAAGCTTATAAAAGTGACATAACATTTGAATATTTAAATTATAACAGGGTTAGAACAATGAAATATCTTAATCAAAGTAAGGTAGGAAGGTACATTCTTCCTCCATATATACACTCCACTTTCCCTTAGCTGAAGTAACCAGTTGGAAAGTTTTAAGTGTAGATAATATAATAAAAGTAAGCATTGCATACAGGTGATACAGGTTAACCCAAACGGTAAATTGGCAAGGAGGCAGGAATTTGATATTGGTTTATTATTGGTAGTGTTCATGGAAAAAATGTTTACAAGAACAATAAAAGTTAAGAGAATAATAATGTAAATAAAGCCAGTCAAGTCCTAGACGAAATTTTACAGGACATTTTCTCTTCTTAATCTAGTTTCGATTTTTTTAGGGTTTAAAATCTGTATATACCTATGTTTAAGAGAAAGTCGTGTTAGTTACACTCTTTATAACTCTAGAAAGACTAAATTGATTTGGCTAAAAATTTATGGAAGTAGCTTAGAACCAGGAGAAGGATATAATTTACAGAGGAAAAATGGTTATCTTAACGCGGGAAATGTATAGATAGGTGAAGCAGCGGGGTGGAGAGAAAGTTGGTCATAAAAAAAAATGTAAGCAGGATCCCCTAAGACCAACAACGGCTTCTATTGGAAAGACCAAAGACCAATTGAGGGATGTAATATTATGGGTTCTTAAGTTGCTGAAGTAGGATAAAGAATGTTGTCAAGTTTCTTTGGCGAGATAAACATTGTGATTTGTGACGTCACACAAGGAAAGTCTTTTGAAAAACCCCAGAGCAGTTTTGTATTCATTATCTACCTTCTATTGAGCCTTTAAATCGAAAATCGCATAACTCGATACTCTTTTCACAAACACATATAAAGGCTTCTAACAAGTTTAATTAAGGGAATTTCAACCTTAAACCTTATTTTTACGATGTGAATTCCTATTGGTATCGTAAAGGCTGTGTTGATGGTTTTCCTCAAAAAGAACCCAGGAGGTTTTGTTGTGGCCTTTTTACGGCAGAACCGGTTTAAGGAATGATAATCACCACATGGGTTGTCGATGATTAATAATAATTTGCAAGATATTTTTTCCATCGTGTTGGCGGAGCACACTCGAATGTCATTCAGAAGGATTTTTCTACTTTCTTCACGTTCTTTAACGGTGAAAGTAAACATCGTAAGGAAACCGGCATGTTCTGAGAGCTTTAAGTGTCATTCGCGTGTCATTCACCAACCTGCACTTGGGAGTGTGGTGAATTAAAGCCTAGGTAATCTCTCGCGTCAAGAGAGTCGTCCCAGCAGTGGGTAGGTACGTGAATTATTCACGTACCTACCTACCCACTACATATTGCTACATACTGCCTACATAGGGGTGTTATCATGTCTACTATTCCGTGTAGATTTTTTTATATTTATTTCGCAGAATTCTGTGTTTTATTAGCAATGACTACTAGATATTATTATTAAAAATCATGACTAAGAAATAAAGTTAGGTAATTTTCGTTATTCCACATTCATGATTAATTTTACATCTATTAATGGACTGTACCAATACTACCTACATTACCATCCTCCCTAAACATCACAGAACATTAATATAATTACTACGCAACTTACTTAACAATATAGGTAGAATACGAGTTTATAAATCGTATACAACGCTACTAGCGGATAATTGTATAACTAAATAGTAGTTTACTTAACCAACACCAAACGTGACAGAGTAGAAGAACCTTCATTCTAGTTACTTTAAATCCCTCTAGATGGCACTATAGTGTATAAACGAAAACCATAGGTCGCGTACTTATATTATGTTGTAGTAGGTATACAGGAAGGTATATAATTTATTCTAACGTTTAACTTTATAATACATTTTGTAGGTTTAACTATGTATGTGGTTATACAGGATTATAATTAGGGAAAATTACTTCGACTAAAAAAGATTATTAATTATGCCATGATTTCCAAAATCAATAGTAGGGTATGGGTAATTAAACTGGGTAATGATCTTTAAAAATTTTCGTAAGTTATACTATTCATTTTATAAAACGGGAATTACTCAGTGAGAACCGCGCGCGCGACCTGAGAGGAGACGGGGTACGGCGGGACGCTCACTCCCCCTGATAAAGACTGCTCTTGTTGTGGTCGAAACGTCGGGAGTTAACTCCTGTGTAAATACGTGAGTAATTGCCATTTTATAAAATGAATAGTTAATGATCATAAGGTTAATGGGAACATCATTGGTGCAGGACAATAGGAGCATTATAATCATATTAAAATGTTAGAGAACTAATATAGGTTAAAACTAACTAAAGTTGCTTATGTATGTATATATAGGTTATATGTTCTGTGCTCATGGCTTAGTATCGAATTGCAAAGACAAAAACTTTATTTCCATAGAAACACAAAGATTTACATGGACAAGTCAAAAATAACGTACTTATGTATATGGTATAACTAAATAAATCATTTATAACTGTTTAAATGTTAAAATCCATTCAAAAAGGTTTGTCCATTAAATTAATCTTACATGGAAATAATTTTGTTTTGAATGATTTCCTGTTGATGTTCAGAAGCGATTATAACAACATGCTTTTATCTCTGTATAAGTTTTACAATATGAACACTTTGAACAATATTGGTTGTTCTAGATCCACGATGTTGGGAACATTCAATAAATGCTGTTGCTGCCTCGATCTGCGAATGGGAAGCTTCATCATTGCCTATTTGTTGCTGGTAAGTAAATAAATATTGCTGGACAATTACACAGCAACATCTAGCATACCTAGTTTAATTTACAATTAAAATAAATTTATAAAAGAACTCGTAGGTAGTGTATAGGTAAACCTAACATAGGATTTATGACGCTACTAACCATGTAATGAACCATGTACCAAATTTTTACCAATAAATACTATCTATCTTTCTATCTATCTAGCATCCTAGCCTCGTGGTAAGCTCGAAGCTGCTTGTGTTACGGTTGCTAGATTACTGATATAATTAATCAATCAAACATATAAAAATTAATTGCTGTTCGTTTGTCTCGCTAAACCTTGAGAATCTGTTTTTTGAAAACTTTCTTCGGCATTTTATTCTGTTTCACCTCGACTTCATATGCCCATTATGGGACACCATGTATATTAAGATACTTAACCTCCATGTAGCATGGCCGTGAGACGCCCTGTGGAAAGAGTCTTCATTCTTCGAAGTCCGTTAAAATAAAATAAAATAAAAATAAAATAAAAAATAAAAATAAAAAAGCCTTTTATTCTAATGAAGTTTACATCTTTTCTTATAAGGTACTATCTATCTATACTATTCTTCAACAGTCGCCTTAACGGCGTAGGCCTCCCCTAACTTCCTCCAGACTTCTCTATCCCGCGCCTTCGTCATCCACATTGGTCCGGCTATTTTGTATAGGATATCTCTCCATCTTCTTTTCGGTCTCCCTTGTTTTCTTTTCATTCCTAGAGGTATCCATTCTGTTGACCGTTTTGTCCATTTTGCATTGAACAATGCAAAACAATGCGAAGTCCGTTACAATTACAATTTTATTTTCAGATCGGTCGCATAGTCCACTTGGTGATCAGTAGCATCCACCTGGCGAACATTGATGAAGAACTGACCGACTTCTCCAATCATCACCTCATGCTGATGCACAATGAACTGGACTTCTCCCGTCTCATGATATGCCTGAGCATCCTTCTTCTGGTTTTTGAGCTGCTCATCACTATTGCTCTTGTTAATGGATTAATTAAGGTAAAGATAACTTTATTTGCATAAACATTTTTGTAAAGTCATATTTGGTATCAACATGTTTTACCGAGTTCGGTGTATAGATTTATTTGAGAGATGGCATGCAACGTGTAGGTAATTCATGCTCATCATCATAACCCTTATTTACGTTCCCATTGCATCAGTGACTCCTTATCATTTATAAATATATTTTAGATTTTTGTTAAATAAGATTAGGTTACGAATTCACGACAAAAGCGACTTACCACTTAGCCAACACGGCTCTTTTTATAAACCATCACATGACATGACCTTTAATAAAATAACGTTCATCTCTTTCAGAAAATCCAAGACCAAATCCAGATGTTCTATACCTGCGGCTTCGTGTTCGATATCCTGAGGATGATCCTGGGAATCGTCATCATATTCAGATATGGGAAGTATATGGCGAAGCTCTTCGGAATCTGGCAATGGAGCACTTTCGTCGCGGAAGTATTAGTTCACGGTAAGCATTATTTGTGGTTAAAATTTGTGTAGGAGAACGCGGGTCACCGAATAACCCAACGGATTAGATATTTGAAGTGGGAATGGGCAGGCTATATAGCGAGGAGATCAGATGGCCGATGGGGCCGAAAAGTTTTCGAGTGGAGACCACGGATCGGAAAACGTAGCGCTGGACAGAAGAGAGAAGTGTTTTCTTATAAACCTTATAAACTTTTAATAGTATTTTAAACTCAAGCACCTAAATCGGCCCAGTCTTTCACGAATATTGGCTTAAATTAGGTTAAGCCATTATTATAACCTCAAAGAAATACGGATTCATAAATTTAAAGAGATAATAATGTTGGAAATCAACGAACGTTGTTTATCTTATGTTTTATCTTATTCTCCACCTTCTTTCAGTTCTGTATCTCTACTTCCTGTCCGTGATAAGGAGCTACTACTTCCGCCTTCGTGAGGAGACCAGCTCTGAGCGATACAACGTCTTCTCTAACATGCCAGTGAAGCTGAAGATAGACAAATAAACTATACAGTTAATAAAGAGAATAAAAACATCATAAGTCAGCCATAATTCTAGAGCTAGGAGCAATTTTTAAGGTTCCATAGTGAAATGGCAAAAAACGGAATGTTATAGATTAGTATAAAGAATGATATAGATTCTTGATGTCTGGCTGTCTGTCTGTTTTTTATTTATTTTAATTTTACATAACTGTATGAAAAGAGTATTTATAAATTACAATTTAATAATCGTAATCTTAACCGCCTTTTGTATACATAACAACTTTTAGACTATAATCTATTATTTATTTACTTAGTTAATTGTTTACATAAGTTAATTATATATTGCAAAATACTTAAATAATAAATTTTTTATAATCTTATTTCATGTTATGTTATTTTAAATTAACCTAATAACAACCATACTTTGAACTAATCGAGATATCTATGTAATGTTTTGTAAGTTTTGAAATTATTTATTGTTTCTAAATTATTATCCTCACATAATAACCTAAGAGCCCGGTCTGGCCAGACCTTCCTTTAATTCACAAGCGTGAAAATTCTTTCATGTGTATGTCTAACATAGGTAAGAATAACCCCCAAACATGAAACCTGGATCGTGGTTCCTTTGGGAGATAACAGGTAAAAGGTTGTTATCTCCCAAAGGAACCGCGATCCAGGTTTCATGTTTGGGGGTTATTCTTACCTATGTTAGACATACACATGAAAGAATTTTCACGCTTGTGAATTAAAGGAAGGTCTGGCCATCACAGGCTCTTGGTCCATAAGAAACCAATTGCTCTCGCTGTTAATTTCGGCAACGAAATAAATACTTCTGTGTGTTAGTCCTAGATGTCGGAACATAGCACAGATAATAGTGCCAAGCAGTCGTGTCACGGGAAATAAACGGATTTGGGGGTTATCTGTGGAACATAGGTATAAAAACTTGATACCAAGTTTAGTAATGTATAATTTTCCTTGTAATTAGGTAACTTGGGGCAAAACCCAAGTTACCTAATTAATACTATCAGATCATGACGTACGATCTAATTATAAGAATTAAATAATTATTTCATAAGGATAAATTTCATCAACCGGCATGAAATTATGAATAATTATGTTTGACTAATAGTCACAGATAGTCAATAATTTGTAAAACTGTATTCCATGGAACATGGTTAGCAATCGATTACCATCAAGCTAATTTTTCGTGTGTAGCTTCGTTTCGATGAGACGCCCAAAAATATCCTATACCCAACTCTCTATTGTGGGAGCTAACAGAGATAATATGAAGGATTAAATACATCAAGGATGTAGGACCGGGATAACGGACCACGAAATTTGCAGGACCATGTTCCATGGATCCTGGCCTATAATGTATTATTCAAATTCATATGTATATCAGAAATCTAGCATACGTAACACAGGCTTCGAGCTTACCACGGGCACAGAACATTATTATAATTACCACGGGGCTAGATGTTGATGTGTGAATTATTATGTACCTACTAGCTTTCCGCCCGCGGCTTCGCCTGCGTAATTATATATTTTCCCGTGGTAAAAAAGTATTTTATGTCCTTCTCCCGGTTCTAAGCTACATCTCCACCAATTTTCAGCGCAATCGATTCAGCCGTTCTCGAGTTATAAGTGAAGTAACTAACACGACTTTCTTTTATAAATAAGACTAGCTTTCCGCCCGCGGCTTCGCCCGCATTATATTAAAGTAAAAAGTATCCTATGTCCTTCTCCTGGCTCTTAGCTACCTCCCTGCCAATTTTCAGCCAAATCTATTCAGCCGTTCTCGAGTTATAATTGAAGTAACTAACACGACTTTATTTTATATATAAGAAGATTAGTAAGGATCCCTAATTTTTTTTAAAATATAATATAGCCTATGTTACTCGGGGATAATGTAGCTATCCAAAGGTGAAAGAATTTTTGAAATCGGTCCAGTAGTTTCGGAGCCTATTCATTACAAACAACCAAACAAATCTTTCCTCTTTATAATATTAGTATAGATTACTGGATTAAATTAACGAAATAATAACTTTAAAGTAAAAAGTAAAAAAGTAAAAAGTTATTTATTTGACTAAAGTAAATTATATTTAGACTTGTACTTGACACTGCGTAGGTACTTCTTGATTTTTCTTCCAGTTAAATTAAGTGCGCTTTAAACAAATGTTTTAATGTGTTAAAACATCGTAACAAGACCGACATGTTCTGAGAACTTAACAGAGTTTGAAGGACATGCTTCCAATCTTTTGTTATATAGATTATTTTAGAACTTATTAAACATTTTAAAAACAATCTAAATTATTGCACCCCTTTTAGTTTGGTTTGAGGATTCCTTTTTCTGCATTTGTACTCGTACAATGTTGTTCCTTTGTGCGTGGTTGGTCCGCTACTTTAACCAGCCTAACTCCGTCCAGAAGCTCAGAATCGTCCTGGGGTCATCGCAGGATTCACGGAATGACCTCGGCAGTTGGAGGATATGAACTTGCGCTGTTACTCCTTCGCATTCGAGGAATACGTGGGCAGCTGAATTCTTCTTCGCTAAGACACCCTCTACAGAGAGGGCTGTCCGTTGCTCCGATGTTGAATAGATTTTTACTAAGGGTAATGTGTCCCGCGATAGTGGCTACCAGGACACGTAGTTTCGCTATATTTAGTTTAAGTAGACGTCCAGTGATCAGTCCAGTTATAATTAACCATTGCACCCCTAAGCTGTTTAAACCTAATAATTGCCTTATTGAAATTTCGGGAAAGGACCGCTGACTTGAAGAATTTAAGCATTTTTTCCACTGCGGAAACTGATCTGGATTTACCCTAATCGTCCTCGGGTCGGGTCTGTTTCCTTCATAAACTGCAAAGTTCGTCGGTAACACCATTCTTTCGACCACAGCGCCAAAGAGCGCCCGTGAACAAGTCCAACGCTGAAATACCTATTCAAAAACCGTAAGTACTTACAGATTTTTTTAATCTATACAAAACCACTTATTTTAAAATAAATTAAATTAATAATGTTTAATTATTCTAATAGATTCCTGTCATACAGCTTCGGCTAGTACCATTTATTCAATTGAACTGTATATTTTATTATGTGATATAAATAAATGATTGATTGAATTAAAAGTATCGGGATTAGGGACTGGGAAAGGAATGAAAAATAAGGCTGGCATTTTCATTGGTAACAGAGTCTGTATCTATTTTTAATATGATTAGGTATTACATTATTTATCTTATTCTAGATAACTACGAAAAGTCCCCAAAAAATTATACCCTCTTTTTTTAGATTTTTAGTTTGTCTTAAATGCAAACACAAGTTACCAATTTTATCAACCAGCTATTTTATGAAACTGAAAGGGTTCAAAAGAGACAAAAAGTTATACAAATAGATTATAAAACAGACACATCGTGTGTGTGTTTGTTTGAAACGTATTCTTTTGTATTTTATCTCGTATTAGTATGGATGGAAGTTAAAGGAAAATATTTTAATTTGTTTTCAGTACTAACATGGCTCGCTTCGTGGTTGACAAATGTTGCTTCTGTATAGACCTGAAGATAGGTTGCTTTATCCTCGGTGTCCTATCTGTGGTAAGATAAGTCTATTTTCAAAATCATATATTATAAACAAGTATAATCTGTCGCTGTCTATTCGTCCGTCCCTATGTATCTTTAAAACACGTAGCTTACTGATTAAGAAGCGGAATTTTTAAATACCTAGGTAGAAGTTGTAAAGGAAGGTTTATGAGTAAATATAATTAGGTTCCCGAGCCGTAGCGAGGGCGGGTATGCATTTACTCGACTTAGTTACAAATTTTCGGCTCCGTCGGAATTCGAACCATCGCCGGTATGCCGGGCTCTAATCGCTAAGGTACGGAGCCACTAGCCACCAGAAGATTTTTTCATTTAATCGCTCAAAGAGCTATGAAAAGGGCTATCATCGGTGTTTCTCTACAAAATCGAAGCAGATATGACGAGAACGTAGAAGAACGCGGGTCATCGACAAAGCCCAGTGGATTAGTTCTTTTTAGTGACAATGGGCAGGTCATATAGCTCAGAGAACAGATGACCGATGTGGCTGAAAAGTTCTCGAGTCCCACTGATAGACAAACGCAGCGTCGGACGTCCGCCTAGGTGGACTGATGTGTTGTTAAAATTGGCTTGTTCACGGTGGATGCTACTTCCGGCCGAATAGATTAATAATTGAAGCCTATGTTCAGCGACGTCCAGTGGACGTCCGAAGGCTGATATAACAAAATTTACCTGAGTCTGAGCTGATATTGATAACCTACCTACTTTAACGCAGGAAAATCCACGCGGGAAAGTTAAATGAGACGCGGGCAAAGCCGCGGGTGGAAACTAATTTATAGTAATAATAAATCTGTAAGGTGAAACTGATTTTAGAATGTATATCTCTTATACCAATGATTTTGATTTTTGATAGAAATACACTTACAGGCTGCAGTTAAGATAAGACATACAAACGCGGAATGAGTCGCGGGCACCGCTAGTTATAATTCACGCGTGATGACGAACACAAAGCTATGAAAAATTACAATGTGCCAACTCGCGCTAGCATTTGTTTTCACGTGAGTTAACGAATAACCCAATTTTAATAGGTACTTTTTTAATTCCAGGTCTATCTCTCAATCTTTTCCATACAATTAATGGTTGGTATATTTGGTGGTGATGTGGAAACCTTAAAGATCAATGACCAGTTAAAATACCAGCAACTCGCAGCAGTGAAGATTGTTTTAGTTATCGCGTTCTTAATCGTCGCTTTGTTCATAATGTTCCATATAATGCTACTAGTGGGACTGCATAACGTAAGTAAACGAAAATGATTGTGAAAAACAAGTGAAAAAACTTTGTGTGTAAAGCTCAGTACTCACATACGGTATTACTCGATCTAGCTTAAAAAATAACCCATGGAATGGGCTTTCGTCCACACATTGAGCATTGATTTATCGAGTAAGGCGCGTCATTCAGTATTCACTGAACCGTTCGAGCCAAAGGATGTCTGATGTCAAAGGTTGCCTGGAAGAGATCGCTCTTTAGCGATAAGGCCGCCCATTGTACTTGTTTTTTTTGTTGTTTATGTTATTTTTATATGTTTGTTATGGTGTGCAATAAAGTGTTTTGTATTGTATTGTATTGATTCTCTTAAAAACACGTGTTTCAATCACGATAAACAATAGCAGACTGACGCTCGCCTCGCGCCACTCGCAGTCACGTACACACGTTCGAGTCAAGATTGACGGTTCGCTTCAAGTGGGTTCGAAGGAAATTACTTTCATTTAATTCCATCGAGCTGGCTTGGTGCGAGCCTTCGAGATGTGAGTTTTACGGTCCACACGTTGATTTTTTATCGACCTAGAATAAAACTATCGAATAATACCGTATGTGAGTACGGAGCTTTATACAAGTGTTGAAACCTAACAACCTTACTTTGAACTAACTTGGATATCTACGTAATGTTTTGTTAGTTTTGTAATAAATTTATTCTTATTCTTATGATTTCCAGAATAGACCTGGCTTTGTCAAAGCCTATGTGATCTTCACTTTTGTCTTCCTCATCCTGGTTGTCATTGGATTATTTGTAAATATCATCAGGTTTCCTGACATATCCCTTATTATTAATGAGGTTTTAGGCTTTGGTAAGTAAATTATCCAGTCTATAACACAACTTCAGAGTTTGTTGCTCAAGCAACATAAAATTCGCTAATCTATACTAATATTATAAAGCTAAAGAGTTTGTTTGATTGTTTGTTTGCCGCTCGCTGGTCCGAGATGAAAAGTTCATATTTAATAATTCGTTTATTCATTAATTTTGGGTTTAATAATACACGCTGGACCAGTGGTTCCTGAGGTGAGCGCGTTCAAACAAACAGACAAACTCTTCAACTCAAATATATTAGTATAGGTGAGTTTTTTGTCTAATAAATGATTTTATAACTATCGTGCTTGTTAACAATATTATTATTTACTTTTTATTTTTGTAGTGTATGCGTCACTTATGCTTTCTAAATAATGTATTAAAAATGGTATATAAAATAAATTGCGCAGTCAGGGCTAAACTGGAAGGCGTGGGTTCGACTCCCGATCGAGGACCAATGTTACGTTGTGGTCATATAATTTTTATACCATTTTCTAATAATATCATCATTTATCACGGGCAATTTATTTTATTATTATTTATTTACTACGGTTTGTTCGTTTATGATCACGACATGACGCATGAAAATGTGCCTATCGAGAAACTCAAAAACGATTTATAGGTGACAAAATATCTCGTGATACATCATAATGTTTATTGTTTTGTTGTTCCAGCCTGGTGCGCCTTCGTTGTCTTTGTCGTCAGGAGTCAGCACCATGCGATGCTAAACCCTAGACGTAGAACTGCCATTTACAGTACAACACGCATGGTGTAGTTAGTGGTTATTATAAATATTGTTCGTGGTGAATTAAGGCCTAATCTCTCTCGTCAAGTCCCTGTGTCCCACCAGTGGGAACGTGAATAGGGGTGTTATGAGGATAAATATTGTTCTGTACCTTTACCATGAGTCGTCATAGTTAGATCGCCTGACGTTACTACAGGCAGCGGTAACATAGATTGCTAGAACTTTAGTAAAGATACTGAATACACAGCGAACTGGAACTATACTGGAATGTAATGTTGTTTAATAAAAATCAATGCGAATTTAAAAACCATATTGTGATAAACGGGCACTACAGGAAACTTTTTTACGTTGAATTTTGGTCAACCGTTTCGTCCTAAAACGTGGGACTTCTTCAGGGCCAAACACTGCAAGGACACGGAACACGACCGCTCGGCGGTCCGCAATGCAATCCCGTATTGTCCGTTTATATCAATTTAAATGTATCAAACATTTTTTTATAGAAAAGCCACTTTAAAAAAAACTTTAAAAATTAATTTATCAAAGACTGCGACCCTAGCGGACTATTGTGAAACTAAATGTTACTTTCTAAGGAGCCCCTTACCCGCGTAACCACGCGGCACCAAGCTTTACGTAGGCACAGAACATATAATTACTACGCAACAGAAGTATCATCTCATACATTGTTTTTCTGACGACCTTAGTGACATATCGCGGAGAATAAAAATGATACAACTTCGTACCACTAGATGGCTATTCAACTTAATTAAGTCAAGGCGGACGTTGCGTAGTAATTTTATGCTATGTGGCGGACGGAAGGCAGGCTGTGATTCCAACTCTCTAAATAAATATCAAATTAAACGATAAATTATTTTATTGCTAAAATATAATTCCTATATTTATTAAAGAACAAAACTTTATGTTTCAAAATATTATGACTATATTTTTTGTTACGTTCTTATAATATTTGAGGATAAAAAAATGTACTAAATTAGACATTGGCAAAGTACTCTAAAGAGTGAATTATTATCTATCGTTCCTTTCTTAGTAACTACCTAGGTAAATTAAAAAGGAAAACTCAAAAACAATTAAATCATGGTATGTTACCCGTTTCATGTTCAAATATAAATTTACCTAGGTACATTAATTAAAGTAAATTTAAATTATTATTAAGATAACTCTAGCTTTTACTTTTACCAATTTGTTGGAAACACTTTGGAAGTCGCATTAACCTTTAGCTACTGAGGTGGATTTAATTTCACGTAGTCACTGCCCTTTTATTTATTTATTTAATCAATACGTTTTTACGGTTCCGTAGCCAAATGGCAAAAGCGGAACCCTTAATCATGTCATGTCAGCCAGCGTCATGTCCGTCCGTCCATCCGTATGTCACAGCCTTTTTCTCCGAAACTATAAGAGATAAACTGTTAAAGTTTGGTAAGTAGATGTATTCTGTGAACTACACTAAAATTTAAAATTTAAAAAAAATCAATAAAATTTGGGGATCACAATACTTAGAACTGAAACTTAATTTTATTTTTTCATTAAACCTATAGGTACCACGTGTGAGGTACCTATCTATGAAGTCTATGGGTCTGAGAAGCCCACGAGATACTTCAAAATGAATTAAATTACCGAAATTGCTCTTGCAAATACTATTTTTATATTAACATTTACTGGTACCCCCTGCTTTACATAAGGTAATGTATATCTAATGCTTAATAATTTTGTTTTCTTTTCGTTCAGCAAAAGGTTGTTTGCGCTAAACCAATGCACAATATGTTTGATTAATAGTCAAATAATAATTTGTAAAACTGTATTACCCTAATGTATTATGAATTCAAATTCATATCCAATATTTTAATTATACTAGTAGAAATCTAGCACCCGTATTACAAGCTTCGAGCTTACTACGGGCACAGAAATGATTACCACGGGGCTAGATGTTGATGTGTGAATTAAAATGTATAACTAGATTAAATTAACGAAATAATAACTTTAAAGTAAATTATATTTAGACTTGTACTTGACTTTCGACGCAGCCACTGCGTACCTAGGTACTTCTGGATTTTTCTTCCAGTTAAATTAAGTGCGCTTTAAACAAATCATCAATAAAACATCGTGATAAGACCAACATGTTCTGGGAACTTAACAGAGTTTGAAGTTTGAATTAGACTCGATGTTGTTCCTTTGTGCGTGGTTGGTCCGCTAGCTAGTGTAACCAGCATTACTCCGACCAGAAGCTCAGAATCGTCTTGGGGTCATCGCAGGATTCACGGAATGACCTCGGCAGTTGGAGAATTTTAATTTGTTGCGCTGTTACTTCCTCGCACATTTTGCAGAGTGGGCTGTCCGTTGCTCCGATTGTAAAAAGATTTTAACTAAGGGTAAGTGTCCCATGATAGTGGCTTCCATGACACTCTATTTAGGTTAAGTAGACGTCCAGTTATCATCAATAACCAGTTATGATTTCAGTTATAAATTGCATATATTTAAAATTTCCACCTTTTAATTTACTTGTAGAGATTTTGGCAAAGGATAGCTGACTTGAAAAATTTAAGCATTTAGTCCACTGCGGCAACTAACCTGGTTTTACCCTAATCGTCCTCAGGGGTTTTTCTGAAAACTAGACAATCAGATAGATAGATAGTCATTTATTGGTAAAATTTAGATATATCTATTAGGTATATCCGGTCAATTAATTAAAATAAATTTATAAATAAAAATAGTAAATTAATAAATTAGCAATATAATTGTATAAATATAACTATACACACTAAAACTGATCAAATGTATAGAATGCCTGTTCGATCAACCATAATTTTAATTTAGCGTAGCCCTGTGCAGGGCAACACCAAGCTGAGAAAAGCCCTTTTTTGCACACAACACAGAGAAAGAAAGAAAGAAAGAAAGAAAGAATTTCTTTATTGTACACCATATTAAAATTACATAAATAATAACTAGCTAGAAAATATATATAAATATGAAAATGGGACAATAGGCGGCCTTATCGCTAAAAGCGATCTCTTCCAGGCAACCTTTGGATGGATAGGAACCATTAAATGCTGGAGTGGCGGTGCACCTACATAGTTACATAAATTTTATATATTAATCAATTAATCTATTAAGTTACTTAATCAATGCTAAGGCATGTGAATAGCAATGAGAATATATAAATATATATTTATAAGTAAATAAGTAAAGATAAGTCAAACATCTGTACACAGAGCAGACATGCCATCCTTCACTTGGTTCCCATCCCATACCTACAGCTATTACCTACATAGACTATTGTTTTTATTTTTGGCTCTTTGTTTTGTATTTTTGTTCTGTTCTTTTTTTTGTATGTTTTTATTTTCTGTGTTTTCGTAGTTCTATGTTTGTATGTCTGTAATCTGTGTCTTGTGCTCAGAAGAAGGAATTGTGTGTAAAATAAATTTATTTTCTTTCTTTCTTTCCTCGGGTCGTGTATGTTTCCTTCCTAAACTGCAGAGTAAAAATTGTAAAAATTGTAAATATTTATTTATTATTTAGAGTTCGTCGGTAACGCCATTCTTTCGACCATTCAAATCAAATCAAATCAAATTTATTTCCAAACACAGTTAATCAGACAAAGTAACGCCAAGGTGACAGTGTAGTTTTACATTTTATAATTAAACAATTTCAATGAGCCCCAAACTAAGCAAATTGCTTGTGTCTTGGGATTCGAGTGCGGTTAACATCATTTTAAATATTTGTAACAAGTAGGCGTATTAAATTATGAAGTTGGGAAGTATACCTACTTAATTATGCTATTATAGGTATTACAAAAATTTCATAATAATACATACTCGTAGATAGATGATATCTAAATAAATAAATACTATATTGTAAATGATAAAATAAATAAATAATACATACTTTTAAGAATTTTATTTAGTGTTTACTTAACTAATGTAGCTATTGTGTATATTTAATATGAGTTTGAGTGTGTGTACTTGCGTGTTAAACTCGACGTTTTTGCCATGATTATATTCTCTTTGCACAGTGCCCAAGACCGCCCGTGAACAAGTCCAACGCTGAAATACCTATTCAAAAAGCGTAAGTACTTACATATTTTTTCATCTATTATTTTGATTGCATTAAAAGTATCGGCACAGAACATAATTAATTAGGTAGGTACTACGCAAGTATCGGGATTAAGGACGGAAAATAAGGCTGGCATTTTCATTGGTAACAGAGTGTGGTGTATACCGATTTTTATATATTTATATTATCATTATTATATTCCTTATCTAGAAACTACGAAAAGTTCCATGTTCAATTTCACCCTCCCGTTTTAGATTTTTAGTTTGTCTTAAATGATAAACACAAGCCACCAATTTTATCAACCAGCTATTTTATGCAAGTGGAAGGGTTCAAAAGAGACAAAAAGTTATACCTACAAAAAGATTATAAAACAGAGTGTCTGTTTGAAACGTAGGTATTCTTTTGTATTTTATCTCGTATTAGTATTTTTAGTATGGATGGAAGTTAAGGGAAAATATTTTAATTTGTTTTCAGAACTAACATGGCTCGCTTCGTGGTTGACAAATGTTGCTACTGTATAGACCTGAAGATAGGTTGCTTTATACTCGGATACCTATCTGTGGTAAGATAAGTCTATTTCCAAAATCATATAAATAAGTACCTATAATTTTAGTGGCAATGGGCAGGTCATATAGTAGCTCAGAGAACAGATGACCGATGTGGCTGAAAAGTTCTGGAGTGGAGACTACGGATCGACAAACGCAGCGTCGGACGTCCGCCTAGGTGGACTGATGTGTTGGTAAAATTGGCTTGTTCGCGGTGGATGCTACTTCCGGTCGAATAGATTTATAATTGAAGCCTATGTTCAGCGACGTCCAGTGGACGTCCGACGGCTGATATAGCAAAATTTACCTGAGTCTGAGCTGATATTGATAACCTACCTACTTTACCGCAGGAAAATCGACACGGGAAAGTTAATAAATGAGACGCGGGTGAAGCCGCGGGTGAAAACTAATATACATATTTAGTAATAATAAATCTGTAAGGTGAAACTGATTTTAGAATGTATGTATGTTCCTACAGTCATAACTCATACTTAGGTAGGTAGGTACCAATGTTTTTGATTTTTGATAGAAATACACTTACAACTTTTTAAACTATCATGGTTTTTAACATGAATATCGGAAAACTCAAAAAACATTGAAATCATGGTATGTTACCCGTTTCATGTTCAAATATAATACACTTACAGGCTGCAGTTATGATAAGACTTGACCCCTATACAAACGCGGAATGAGTCGCGGGCACCGCTAGTTATAATTCACGCGAAATGACGAACACAAAACTATGAAAAATTACAATGTGCCAACTCGCGTGAATCTAGCGTTTGTATTCACGCGAATTACGAATAACCCAAATAATTTTAATACATTATAAATTCCAGGTCGGTCTCTCATTCCGTTCCATGGCATTATTAGATATATTAGGTGGTGATTCTGATAGTGTGATATACTTAGAGGACGACATCATAATCAACGGTATCAAGTGCCAGCCTAAAGACCAACTCTCGAAGATTAGTATAATTTTGATGTCCATAATCGTCGTCTTGTTCCTAATGTTGAATATAATGCTACTAGTGGGACTGCATAAAGTAAGTAAACGAAATTTTTTGTGAAAAACAAGTGAATAACTTTATGTGTAAGCTCAGTACTCCTCACATACGGTATTACGGTACGATCACACGGAGACAAGATTTCCCGAATCTTATTTTCATCGGATCTGGAAAAAACCGATGTTGTTCTCATGTGCGGTACGTTCACACGGAGACACGATTTTCTCTACCGAATCGGTTTTTTGCAGGATTCGGTTTTGTGGCCTATGTATTTCAATGAAGGAGTTCACACGAGCATTCGGTTTCAAGATACGACAAAAAACCGAATCCTGCTGAAGTTGACATCCGATTGTGCGACTACAAACCGATCCGGTTTTCAATTCTTTTTCCACCTTTTTCAAAAGATTATCAAATGTAGGTATAGGAATTAAAAGTATTAAATTATCATTCAAGGAAGTAGTTCAAAAAAATTTGTGTATCATTCCTTAACTGCTGCATTAGAGTTGTAAAGGCACCAACTGTTGATCTTCTTTGTACTATTGGGTTTAACCACAATCTTTTTCTACGACGCTGACGGCGATAATACCAGTATAGTATAGCAACACTGTTCACGTCCATCGCTTCCAAATCAACGTGTGAGCGCGCTCTTGCGAATACAACATTCGGTTTTTCCAGATCCGATGAAAATAAGATTCGGGAAATCGTGTCTCCGTGTGAACGTACCGTTCGGTTTCAAGATCCGACAAAAAACCGAATCTTCCCCTCGTGTGAACGCATGTATTGAATGCCCTATACCACTGCATCGGATCTGGATTTTGCAGTATCAGTATATACAAACCGGATCGGTTTGTAGTCGCACAATCGGATGTCAACTTCAGCAGGATTCGGTTTTTTGTCGTATCTTGAAACCGAATGCTCGTGTGAACTCCTTCATTAAAATACATAGGCCACTAAACCGAATCCTGCAAAAAACCGATTCGGTAGAGAAAATCGTGTCTCCGTGTGAACGTACCGTTACTCGATCTAGCTAAACTGTCAAAAATCCCATGGCTTTCGTCCACACATTGAGCATTGATTTTTCGAGTACCTAAGGCTAATCAATTTATTACTCTGCCGTCTAACAACAATTTTTCACAATTTCAACATACCTAATAAATTTTTCGGTTCTAATAATAATGCTTCATCTATACTAATATTATAAAGCGGAAGAGTTTGATTGTTTGTTTGATTGTTTGTTTGTTTGAACGCGCTAATCTCAGGAACCGCTGGTCCGATTTAAAAAATTCTTTCAGTGTTGGATAGTCCATTTATTGAGGAAGGTTATAGGCTATATTACATTTTAAAAAAGTTAGGGATCCGTACGGAAAACCCAAATATGTAACCCAAGATGTAAAAAAAAAATCTTTACATCGCATGCGCTGCGAAAAGTATTCATTTTAGAAATTTACAATGTACTACAATTTTGTAGAACACATTATGGACCAAGAGCCTGTGATGGCCAGACCTTCCTTTAATTCACAAGCGTGAAAATTATTTCATGTGTATGTCTAACATAGGTAAGAATAACCCCCAAACATGAAACCTGGATCGCGGTTCCTTTGGGAGATAACAACCTTTTACCTGTTATCTCCCAAAGGAACCACGATCCAGGTTTCATGTTTGGGGGTTATTCTTACCTATGTTAGACATACACATGAAAGAATTTTCACGCTTGTGAATTAAAGGAAGGTCTGGCCAGACAGGGCTCTTAGTATAGACTAATAACCTGTGATGGCCAGACCTTCCTTTAATTCTGAAGCGTGAAAATTATTTTATGTGTATGTCTAACATAGGTAAGAATAACCCCCAAACATGAAACCTGGATCGTGGTTCCTTTGGGAGATAACAGGTAAAAGGTTGTTATCTCCCAAAGCAACCGCGATCCAGGTTTCATGTTTGGGGGTTATTCTTACCTATGTTAGACATACACATGAAATAATTTTCACGCTTGTGAATTAAAGGAAGGTCTGGCCATCACGGGCTCTTAGGTTATTAATATATTCTACAAAAAATGTCGCGACAGCATATATCTAACTATTATAGTTATGTCACAATAAGTGTTTTAATTTTCAATATAATTAATTTTAATGCCGCCGCTAGGAAAAGTTCTATATTTGTATTTTCAAATAAAACATTATCAAAATAAATTACATGTTAATTACGAATATTTCAATATCTCTATAAAACTTTTTAAATTGGTCAATTCGGACATTCCATTCGAAAGATATCAGAGTTTAAAAATGTAAGTACCGAAATAAACCAGCCCTTTCGGTAAGGCATCATGCTTTGGTACGGGCACTCAGTCAGTACAGTACCTACTAAAATAAAGTCTTTAAACGAAAGTAGGTTCGTTTAAGATTGATTCACTTTTATGATAGTAAAAGTATATAACGAGACTTTTTACCGCGGAAAATTAAATGCTTCCGCCGCGGGAAAATTCGATTTTGAGAAATTTAGTATGGACACTTATGGAGGTAGTTGCAAATAAAAGTATATGGCGAGAGACTTTTTACGGCGGAAAATTAAATGCTTACGCGGAAACTATATGCTTTATTACGCGGGAAAATTCGAAAGTATATGGCGAGACGAAGTTCGCGGGGGCAGCTAGTATTTAAATATTTGCTTTTTGTCTTTACTAAAACTATCTAGGTACCTTTTTTGATTAGAAATGATTAATTTATACCATCAAAATGTTCGTGGTTTACGAACGAAGACCTTATCTTTCTATAGAAACTTATGTTTATGTTCTTACGATGTTATTTGCATCACAGAAACGTGGCTTAATGATACGATTAACTAAACTGAATTGTTTGACGATCGCTATGTGGTATGGAGGCAAGGCACAAATATTGCGGAATTAGATCAAATCTACGGGGGTGGTATTTTAATAGCTACTCAACGGGAGCTTGTTGCAGAATATCGGAGTGAGTGGTGCTCATCGGCTGAGGATATAATGGGTAACCCTAATATACTAAGAGCCCGTGATGGCCAGACCTTCCTTTAATTCTGAAGCGTGAAAATTCTTTCATGTGTAGAATAACCCCCAAACATGAAACCTGGATCGCGGTTCCTTTGGGAGATAACAACTTTTTACCTGTTATCTCCCAAAGGAACCACGATCCAGGTATCATGTTTGGGGGTTATTCTTACCTGTGTTAGACATACCTACACATGAAAGAATTTTCACGCTTCAGAATTAAAGGAAGGTCTGGCCATCACGGGCTCTTAGTATGTATAACGTTACGTAACCGTAACCATGCGTCAACGAATTACAACTTTCTTATTTTCACAAATAACGTAAATAATTTTCTTGACAATCCAATGGATCAGGTAAGTACATAATTTTAGGAGACTTCAACATGCCACTTTCTGTTAGCTGTAAGTAAGTTTTTCCTAAAATGTTTAAAATAAAACATAAAATAAAAAAGGCCGTTCAGAATTCACCGAACCGTTCGAGCCAAAGGATGTCTGATTCTCTTAAAAACACGTGTTTCAATCACGATAAAGCCTCGAGCAGACCGGATGCGTATATGTACACGTAAGGGTAGACGTGCACGTACCACTGAGTTGTAATGTATGGGAATGTATGTGACAGGACACACCGCTTGCGTGACGTAGACGTGCGCATAGACGTCATGTGTTTTTTATATTTCGTTTCCCTGCACGAAATTATTAATATAGAAAAAGTGATTTTTATTTTGTTTTGATTAGTAATTAATAGCGATAAAAAAGAAAAACTTATTGAAATTGTGCATAAATATGAATGTTTATACAGTCAAATCATTGTATATAGGTACATTCCGTTCATTTATATCATGGACCCATTTTTTTTGGACAAGCAGAAGTCATAATTTATTCGCGTTCCCACTGCTGGGACACAGGGACTTCTCTCTTAACGAGAGAGATTAGGCCTTAATTCACCACGCTGGCCAAGTGCGGGTTGGTGAATGACAAATGTCCTTCAAACTTTTCAAAGTTCTCAGAACATGCCGGTTTCCTCACGATGTTTTGCGTTCACCGTTAGAGCACGTGTTTTTTACAGCACACATATTTTTCCAAGAAGAAAAATCAGTGGTGCGCGGCGGGGTTTGAACCCACAACCTTCGGAATGAAAGTCGAGTATGCTCCCACTTAGCCAACACGGCTGTAAAAGTGTGTCTGGCAAGCAGAAGTATTCTGGCACAATAGAAGTAATATAGCTTCTTCCTCGACAGATGAATTACTAGAACAGATGAACTCCATATACCCAATCTTCGTAACACATAGTGCACAACACCTTCAAAAACAGTAATATGGTTGCTGGAGCCGGGCACGAGGCATGCGTTGCGTTCACAGCTCTATTGCGTAAGCGTCAGGGTAGACGTATCCGTAGCTCGGTGTGACATTGGGTTACGTCGTAAGCAGGCGCGTGACAACGACGTGGTTACGTCGATGTCACGCATACGCATCCGGTCTGCTCCAGGCTTAAACAATAGCAGACTGACGCTCGCCTCGCGCCACTCGCAGTCACGTACACTACACACGTTCGAGCCAAGATTGACGGTTCGCTTCAAGTAGGTTCGAAGGAAATTACTATCATTTAATTCCATCGAGCTGGCTTGGTGCGAGCCTTCGAGCTGTTAGTTTTGCGGTCACCACGTTGATTTTGAATCGACTTCGAACAAAACTACCGAGTAATACCGTATGTGAGTACTAAGCTACCAGCTTGAGCCTCTCGACGTAATTCAAAGACGCGCTGTGAGAATTGTCGACGATACTTTGCTCACAAACAGTATTCACTGAGTTTCAGAAGGGATTTTTCCTCTCTGTGTGTGTTCTACCGTCTGTATAACGGGCACTGTTCTGATGAACTGTTTGACTTGGTGCCAATGGCTACATTTCTTCATCGCACCACTCGCCGTCGGGAAGGATTTCACCCACATACTTTAGAGCCATTCAGTTCGCGGACTGTCAGGTTCACAAGAAATTTCCTACCACGAACACTCAGGTTGTGGAATGATCTTCCTTCCAAGGTTTTCCCAAAGGACTATAGCATGGGTTTATTATTATATAAAAAGGGTAGGTATTCTGAAGCATTTAAAGGGTTCGGCAGCACGCAGGTAACATCTCTGATGCTATAGTTTGTCTAACGAAAGATGGCCCTGAAAAACCCCGGCAAATTCAAAAAAATTTAGTATGGCAATACATTAAATAATGTGATAACTTGGAATAACATAATTTGATACTTTTCTATTATTCTAAATAAATATCCTTACATATTTTTTTTACTCCGATATAAACAAGTAATATTCTTCAGATTACCTACACGCCTAGGGTGCATCTTAGAAATATCTTAGTGTAAGTAATAAATAAAAGTCTCAATTATTTAAGTTTTTTTTTATTCATCGTAATCAAAATCAGAATTTTTAATCATAATTCATAAATTTACTTCAATAAAATGTTTCTTTTTCCAAATATGTAGTAATGCTATTTAGCTATCATAAAAGAAGGCAACAGTATTATAAAAAGAAAATAAAAGTCGAGAACCACAAAAATGGGATCAAAGTATCAAAATGTTTGTGCACTACAAACTTAGGAAATCAACCACATTATGTAAACAATCCTGTTTCTGCAGAAATTCAGCTTCTTTTTCCTGCTGCTTCTCCTGATACTTAGATATCATACAGAATAACAGCCTTCGCTCGCTACCGTTGATTGTTTGAGGCATTTTAACACGCAAAATTCTCAAAATGTATTTTTAATATCCACCAAAACATCAAGGAATAGTATTGCCACACACCGAGACCAATTTTCCCTAATCTTTTAAAGTCAAATTTTTATGGATGTACCACACGTAATTGTATATTTATCCGATTTATGATTTATAAAAAATTAAAGAATTACTTCTTGTGTTCAATAAAGTGAACTATAATTCGTTAGCAAGTATTATTATTTTTTATCACCCTGACTTTACCCCGTTATAGAGCATAATGTCCGTAGGTGGAAACACATGATGTATTGCCATGTGAAAAGTTTCGCAAAAATGCCCAGTGCCAGCTTTCGTTAGACAGACTCTACAGGCGTCCATAGGCTGCGGTAACCGCTCTCCACCAAGTGGGCCGCATGCTTGTCTGCCAACTTGGTAGTATTAAAAAAAAAAAAAGTTTATACAAGTGATAAATTTACAAAACAACCTTACTTTGAACTAACCAACCTAACTAGATATCCAAATCTACGTAATGTTTAGTTAGTTTTGAAATAAATTTAATCTTAAATAATTTAATTAATTTAATCTTAAATCTTATTCTTATGATTTCCAGAATAGACCTGGCCTTCTCAAAGCGTACGTGATCTCTACTTTGGTCTTCATCATCCTGTCTGTCATTAGATTAGTTGCAATAATTATCATCAAGTCTCCTACCAGTTGCCAAATTAGTAGTCCGGTTACCGACATTGGTAAGTAAATTATCCAGTTTATACCACAACTTTAGAGTTTGTTGCTAAACCAACCTGAAATTCGCTTATCCATACTAATATTATTTAGCTAAGGAGTTTATTTAGCTTAAGAGTTTGTTTGCCGCTCGCTGGTTCTAGATGAAAAGTTACCTAATTATTATTAATTCGTTTATTCATTTATTTTGGGTTTATTACATTATGGCCAGCGGTTCCTGAGGTGAGCGCGTTCAAACAAGCCAACAGGCTGAAAATTGGTGGCAAGGTTGCTTAGAACCAGGAAAAGGATAGGTACATTATACCGAGAGAATCCTAATATAACGCGGGCGAAGCCGCTGGCGGAAAGCTAGTTTCTATTAAAAATGGTATATAAAATAAATTGCGCAGCCAGGGCTAAACTGGAAGGCGTGGGTTCGACTCCCGATCGAGGAACAATGTTATGTTGTGGTCATATAATTTTTATACCATTTTCTAATAATATCATCATTTTTCACGGCCAATTTATTTTTTTATTATTTATTTACCAAGGTTTGTTTGTTTATGATCACGACATGGCGCATGAAAATGTGCCGAAATATCGAGAAACTCAAGGACGAACTATAGGTGATAAATATCCCATGATACCTACATCATCATGTTTGTTGTTTTGTTGTTCCAGCCTGGTACGCCTTCGTTGCCTTTATCGTCAGGAGCCAGTACCATGCGATGCTGAACGAACCCTAGACGTGGACCTGCCATTTACAGTACAACACGCATGGCGTAGTAGTTATTATAAATATTGTTCTGTACCTTTACCATGAGTCGTCATAGTTAGATCGCCTGACGTTACTACAGGCGGCGGTAACAGATTGCTAGAACTCTAGTAAATATACTGAATACACAGCGAACTGGAACTATACTGGAATGTAATGTTGTATACTTACTTAATAAAAATCAATGCGAATTTAAAAACCATATTGAGATAAACGGGCACTACACGAACCTTTCTTATGTTGAATTTTGGTCAACCGTTTCGTCACAAAACCTGGGACTTCTTTAGGACCAAACACTGCAAGGACACGGAACACGACCGCTCGCCGGTCTGCAGTGCAATCCCGTATTCCGTTTATCTCAATTTTAATGTAATAAACTATAAATATTTAGAAAAGCCACTTTAAAAGGTTAATTTATCAAAGACCGCGGCCCTAGCGGACTATTGTAAAACTAAATGTAACTTTACGCTTGGTTACGCGGCACCAAGAAGTAGGTAAACCAACCTTCGTTCTAGTTACTTTTGATCTCCCTAGATGTCGCTACGTGGCTTATAAACGAGTGTTTTGTCCCTCGCGTGCTTCTACTATTAAATTGTTCTACCGATATATTCACATTATTTTATTCTTAGGGATGACTTCATAACACAAAGGGTAGGAAATAGGTTTACTCATGCTATGTGGTTATAAAAGATAGGAATTGGTTTTACTCATGCAAATGGGAATTAGGTACCTACCTCGTCTAATAACACGTTTATAAACCAAGGAGGCATAGTTAACAGCACTCAGTATATTCTAAATATACTCAGTACCTATAGTCTAAAAAAAGCATCTATCAGAAAACCTACTGTTAATTACTTACTTTGTTTTAAAAACAACATTTTGATCCATAGTTATAAACTACTTTTAAGTCTAATAAGCCCTAATTTCACCAAGCTCTGTTTGTTAATTTAACATCCCGTCATGTTTAATCACTGTCAGTTTACGTATATTTATGGACTGTTAATTACAATGGATGTTAAACTAACAAACAGAACTTGGTGAAATTAGGGCCTGTTAATTTCATGTTTTTAAAGATTTGTATTATTATTTATCTATGAACTTACACTTGCGAACTTTGCTAATATAATGTACCAAGGTGCCTAATGGTAGATTGCTATTGCAGATGATCTGCATTAAATTATCCTGGTTTGTAAAGTCAAAGGTATGTCCATAAATGATTTTTTAAGTTTGATAGCAAATTTTAATGATGTTGATTTATTGATGTTTGAGGTAGAGTGAGCCAGAACAATTCTAAAACATTATTAGAAATTGGTATGGGAAAAATTACAAGATCACAACGTAACCTTGGCCCTCGAGTGGGAGTCGAACCCACGCCTCCCAGTTAGACCCTAGGTGCGTTAACCACTTCGCTATCGAGGGATTACGTAAGAGCTCGAATTTAACCCATACCTCATATCATCAGTTAAGCACTGATTGCGCCATCTATCAGTTTTTTGTTAACTGATAGATGATCTTGTAATTTTTTCCCATACCAATTTCTAATAATTTAGAAAACTTAAGTGAGAGTCAATCACTATAAAATAACAAATAGTAATTCTAAAACAGTTCAAACACACAAATTTCTTGCCCCGACCAGAGAACATTTAGTTTGAAGTTAGTGTTGAAAAAGGGTATAATGAGTCTTTGAACCTAAGAATCTAATTTTAATTGGAGTAACAATTAAGGTAAAATAAAATTGACATTCATCATCACTTTTCCCTGCACCCTTCCTATAAACCTTTTACTTACTTATTTAGTTGTGTTTTTGACTTGTCCATGTAAAACATTATTTGTCCATAGAAATAAATATCTTGAATTTGACTATGAAACGAACATGCACATTGAACATGTTTTTAATCATAAGCACACCACGTTCCCAAAACCCACTGATGCCACTCAGGATCTTGTCTCTTGACGATAGATTTCGCCTTAATTCACCATGTAGCCCAAGTTCGGGTTGTCACCATGTCCTTAAATCTTTTTTAGGTCTCAGAACATGCCGGTTTCCTCACGATGTTTGCTTTCATCGTTTAAACACGCGTTTTTAAAGTCTACATACATTATCATGAAGAAAAATCCAGATCGTGGCCTTTTTAACCCACGATATTTGAAATGAAAGTCGAGTGTGCTTAGCCAAGACATCTCTAAAAACAATATAATATAAGTACCTACTGTTAAAGCCACATAAACCTTGAGCTTTCTTGGCAACAGAATCAGTCATATTAGATAATCATAGTTGGAGAAAGACAATGGTTCAATTGATTGATTGCCTAGCCACTGATGTGTTTTAAAAGGTACGGGGCAGAAGCCCCGAAGTTTCGCTGTAATACATTTTCCAGCGGATAGATATTTTTCCCGCTTCAAAAGTTCTATTGGTTCTAAGCTATCTCTAACATTTTTCAGCCGAATCGATTCAGCCGTTCTTGAGTTATCGGTAAATGGTGAAACTAATACTTACTACTTTTTTGAAGCATGTTGAAGAGTGTGTAGGTTCTACGATTTTACGCATGCATGAAATCCACCATAACGCGGCAAAAGTCGCAGGCTGGAGTTATCTTTATAATTGCGTCTTGTGGGCTCAGCATGACCTAAATATTTATGCAATCCATTACTCTGTTTGGCAATATCATTGACCTATATTATGTTTGTATATTATATTTATATTTTTTATATTTTGACCTATATTGACGTATTACAAATGGAATTTCTGATTTCCCAAAAACGATTGTTTTTATCACATTTTCTTAATACAGAGATAAATTTCTTAATATAGTAGGTAAAGATTGGTAGTATGGTCAGTTGGAGTAAGATGATAAGAGGGATAAGACCACTCTAGCAAGACTGATCCTGACAAAGAAGTTAATTTACTGGCGTCTGTTTCACCGCTGTATGGCCCGTTATATAGCATGACCATAGACTGTTGCATTGAGGTAATCACTTTGTCGGTGAGCCTCGTTCTTCTACGCATCTCCTTATTCTTGATTCGATCCCTTAGAGAAACACAGAGCGTAGCCCTCTTCATAGCCTTTTGAGTAGGTAGGTAGGTAGGTACAGCCGTTTTTTCATGGACCTACTATTTTCTCCTATTAGTATGACCACGAGGGAGACCTATTTCTGTCTGTCCTATTCTAGGGTGAATCAAAAATCTACCTCCTGTATAAGTTTCTCGTTACTCCTATGATAATAATATAGAACATTCAAGTAGTACCTACATAAATGCTCTAAGGATAAGAAGTTTAATATAAGTGGCCACTTTAACCTCTTTTCCATTTAAATGCTGATGTCAGTCAATAATGTCATCCTTCATATTTTGTGTTTCAAGTGCATTTATTTCCATAAAATCCCAAAGATCACTTGGACAAGTCAATAAATACCTGTACAACTAATAACCTAAGAGCCCGTGATGGCCAGACCTTCCTTTAATTCACAAGCGTGAAAATTCTTTCATGTGTAGGTATGTCTAACATAGGTAAGAATAACCCCCAAACATGAAACCTGGATCGCGGTTACTTTGGGAGATACCAACCTTTTACCTGTTATCTCCCAAAGGAACCACGATCCAGGTTTCATGTTTGGGGGTTATTCTTACCTATGTTAGACATACACATAAAATAATTTTCACGCTTGTGAATTAAAGGAAGGTCTAGCCAGACAGGGCTCTTAGTATAGACTAATAACCTGTGATGGCCAGACCTTCCTTTAATTCTGAAGCGTGAAAATTATTTTATGTGTATGTCTAACATAGGTAAGAATAACCCCCAAACATGAAACCTGGATCGTGGTTCCTTTGGGAGATAACAGGTAAAAGGTTGGTATCTCCCAAAGTAACCGCGATCCAGGTTTCATGTTTGGGGGTTATTCTTACCTATGTTAGACATACACATGAAATAATTTTCACGCTTGTGAATTAAAGGAAGGTCTGGCCATCACAGGCTCTTGGTCCATTATTAAAGAAAAAGATCATTCCTGTCAAGTCAGTTATGCCAAAAACCAAATCGACGAAGCAATAAATAAAATGAAGAATCAAGCTTCTTCTACTGATACTCCAATTACGCAAATATATGGAAAAGAAAAGAAGAAATTGGAAGATAAAGGTATACATTTCGTACTTCCGGTGCCACCCCTTAAAAATATACAAACGGCTTTGTATACAAGTCGCAAAAGGACAAATTTCAAGAATGTAGAGTCTGTGCAAATACCAGAACAGTTGTCGAGTTATCTTTTAGCGGAATACCTAAATGGAAGTTGTCGCATTTCTGTTTTTTGCTCGAATGAAGGCAGAAAGCTTTTAGGAGAAGCTGAGGAGTTCTTCGTTGATGGAACTTTTCAGAGTTGTCCTCAACCGTTTGAGCAACTATTTACAATTCACGGAGACCTTGGTGCTTCGTCATCAGAAACGAAAGTAGTACCACTTGTTTATGCCCTCATGTCTGATAAAAAGCAAGAGTCGTATGCTGCTCTTTTCGCTATGATAAAATCACAAATACCTGATTGGTCTCCAAAAAAAATCCATTTGGACTTCGAAATCGCTATTGCCAATGCTTTGATGAACATTTTCCCGGAAGTGATATTAAAAAAATGTTTTGCTCATTTATCGAAAGCCATTTGGAAAAATTCCAAAGTCAAACTTAAAATTAAGGAAAAAGTAGAAAAAAGAATTGTCGGATTATGTAAGGGTTTAGCTCTACTACCTGAAAATCTCATAGAAAATGGTATTGATTATATCAAGAATGAAAGCACCAGTTCCCTAAAAATTACAAAATTTTTGAAATATATGGAAAGAACATGGTGGAAGAACAAAGATTACAGAACTTCATGGTGCGTATATGGTGAACGTCACCGTACAAATAACGTCGTTGAAAGCTGGCACTCTCAACTAAACAAGAATGTTAAAAAGCGTTCACCAGTTTCGATCCTGCGGTTGATAAATGCAATAATGGATATGGAAAGCGAAAGAACAAGTGATGCATCACGACGTCGAAAAGAAGAATTAGATCGCGATGATTTCATATTAAAATGCCAGTTACAATTAATTCACGGTGATATAACAGTAGGCCAGTTTTTAGAAAAACTAAGATAGGACTGGCCACCTTTTTTTTTTAATATACAGGGTGTATAAATTATTGGTTGTTTCTATTTATAGTATATAATAGGAAAGACAGAAATAGGTCTCCCTCGTGGTCCTACTAATAGGAGAAAATAGTAGGTCCATGAAAAAACGGCTGTAGGTACCTATAACATGCATGCATACGTACCTATACATATACGCTTCCAATGGCATGAAAATAATTGATTCAGATATTGTACGTAAATCACAAAGATAAACTTGGCCATGTCTTAGGTACTTACTATCTATCACCCTTTATTATTTTCACCTGAATTTCACATTAATTTTACTACTAAAAATGATCTAGATATAGATTTGTAAAGGCATTTTTACACGTGTATAATCTACCTGTGTTAACCTTGATGAAAATTGGTTTTGTGGCAAAAAATACCAATTATAACCGTTATAACCTAAGAGCCCGTGATGGCCAGACCTTCCTTTAATTCACAAGCGTGAAAATTCTTTCATGTGTATGTCTAACATAGGTAAGAATAACCCCCAAACATGAAACCTGGATCGCGGTTCCTTTGGGAGATAACAACCTTTTACCTGTTATCTCCCAAAGGAACCACGATCCAGGTTTCATGTTTGGGGGTTATTCTTACCTATGTTAGACATACACATAAAATAATTTTCACGCTTCAGAATTAAAGGAAGGTCTGGCCATCACAGGTTATTAGTCTATACTAAGAGCCTTGTCTGGCCAGACCTTCCTTTAATTCACAAGCGTGAAAATTCTTTCATGTGTATGTCTAACATAGGTAAGAATAACCCCCAAACATGAAACCTGGATCGTGGTTCCTTTGGGAGATAACAGGTAAAAGGTTGTTATCTCCCAAAGGAACCGCGATCCAGGTTTCATGTTTGGGGGTTATTCTCACCTATGTTAGACATACACATGAAAGAATTTTCACGCTTGTGAATTAAAGGAAGGTCTGGCCATCACAGGCTCTTGGTCTATTAGCTCTGACAGAGCGTGTAACACTGTCGTAACAATATTATGCCCCATGACATACGCTTATTATTTATTTATTTCCAGCTTTACGTAAAACTTAATTAATATATTTCAGTGCAATAAACCTAAAAGTTACTTTACTAGATGCGAACGTTAATATCTGATGTAAAAAAAACAACTGAGTGAATTTTTACAAACTTTAGAATAGGTAAGTATAGTAAAACCATTTCTAAAATGAACGCCCCTCTACCGAATTCTGATTTTTTTTCTGTGTATTCTGTTTTTCTGTATTTTTTCTCACACGTTGAAATCATCACGGTTTTGTGGAGGGGAGTTCATTTTTAGAATGGTTTTACTATACCTAAGTACTAAGTTTGTTAGTTTTCGTTTGGTACGCTACTAAGTTTGAATGGAAATCTGGTGAATGAATGAAAAAAAAAAAATATTACAAACCAAATTACTAACCCCTAAAATAAATATCTACAAAAACTGCTTGTATGTAAACAATAGCTGAGATAATAGAACTCGTTCAATCAGATTAAGAAACAAAAAATATGACGTTTGCGAGAAGTCTTAAACAAAATCGTGATCCATAGGTACAACGAGTAGGCAGTGAATACGAAGGTCAAATTTGGGTGTAAAACTGGTTTTACAAAGCCTGTCTGGTCTTTCTGCAACCTACATAATATACCTATAGGTATTACGAGTAAGTATGAATTATTATTACATAAAGCACCCATATATTTCTCTTTTAATTTATGTTTAGTTTTAGATATCCTATAGGCTTTAAATATGTACTTATCTAGTCATTCATGGTGTTATACTTTAGTGACATTAATACGGAAGGCTTTTCTCGGTGTTGCCGGCAACTTAGGTACTTTGCCGGTTTTATGAATATTTGTAGGATTTACCAGAATTTACAGGTAATAACTATTTATTTGTATAAATTAGGTTTTTATCTATTTTAATTTGAGTTACATGACGTCATGTTTGTATAAATTAGATCCTGCTCTATTAGGTGTTATTAACTTATATTATATTTAGACCTAATTTCATCACTCTCTTTTTGTTAGTTTAACATCCCATTAAGTAATTAACAATCCATAAATAAACGTAATCTGACAGCAATTAAACATAACGGGATGTTAAACTATCAATCAGAGACTGGTGAAATTAGGTCTTAGCGTCAGTTAATTTTATAGACATTTAAAGCCGATTTTAAATTCAGTATTAATAAATAAATATCTTAAGGTACTGGATAATTTGAATGAAATTAAACGACCAATAGGTACCCACAGGACTGATATTATAAGATACCACAAATTATTAACAAACATCTTGATGATTGCAGCAAATTAATTATTCCTCTTCTGTAAAGTTTGACTTTCGACAAAGACCTCGACTATGGTTTTCTACTATCTCTGTCTGTATTTGCTGTGCGTAACAACACAACATCTAGCCCCGTGGTAAGCTCGAAGCTCGTGAACATTAAAATATATTTTTATTATTCATATTTAACACCCAGACACTCAGACAGAACAAAATCTGCAAAACAATGGTCTCCCCAATATGGGTTTGTGGGATTTGGTATATGCCCGGGAAATATACTCCATATTCTATGTTTCCCTTATAATTTTCTAACCCCATTTGTCCTTGACATGTTTTTGTTTATAATGTAAGGGTGGCTATTGATCTGTGCGATGGGGGTGAAGCTACAAATTATTTGAAACACTATATTATTATTTCTTCGTATCACTTTTATAGATTATGTCAATAATAAGATAAGTAGGTACTTCTTATTCCAATCATACCAGTGTTATTATTTAAACTAACAGTGCGTGCGACTTTGTTCGCTTTTTGATGAATTTAAAATATGAAACTACTACTATACTACTACCTACTACTGTATACTGAAACTAGAAAAAATGTACTGTCTAACAATGAACGATTGGATGGTTGAAATGATGATGATAAAGTAGCCAACTGGATTTTACTTATCACTGGTTATCGGCAAATGACCCAGTACCTGACCTTTACCCGAAAATAAGACTAAACTAGAAAAATAACAAGCACCTACTTACAAGTAAATAAATAATTAGTGGTTATCAAGACGAGTACCTATTTCCAAATTTTATTAAACTTCAACCAAAAGAGAGGAACCACGCCTGCGACGCGAGAGATTGCGGGTTTGATTTGTCCCGGGTGTTCTTACTTACCATGAACTCATCCATGAAATATAGGTAGTATGTTCCCTACTACCCGGTACTACGTACCTACTTACATGCGGGTGAAAAACTTATTGGACATACGTTACCTAAACAATACATTCATAGGTAGGTACATTTCCGGCATCCGGCAGTTCAGAGTTTTAGTAGCCCATTGCTATTAGAACAAAGCTGAGTTGGACGCATATTCATTGTTATAAGAATATGTCATAAATAAGTAAATATTTGTATTAAGTTTGTATTAAACTATGAATACAGATTTTTTCTTTTCTTTTCTTTTTTCTTTTTATTTATTTTCTACAAATCCGCGGGAAATCGATCAACAACAAAAAAAACAATGTATAATAATCTTGATAAGTTCAACGCGTTTCACATGGGTGCCTAGTCCCCAACAATAGCTCGAAAAGTGTTAGTTATTCGGAGCAAACCTGTCATTATAGTTATAGGCAAACAATTTGTGCTGTGTGCCTGTGGTTCGTTCGCCATCCGACCCGTTTCGCAACAGAGCTTAACACGCGGCGCGGCAGTTGCCAGTCTGACAGAAACAGTGCTGAAGAGCGCCCGTGAACGAATCCATCACCCAAATACCAACAAAACGTAAGTAATTACTTTAAAGTTTTTTTATTCTTTTCACATCGAAACCATTAGAACGAAAATATAAAACCGCCTATAAACTTCTGCAGGTTTTTCAGCGCATTTTTTATGACCTTGAACGATGGCGTCATGTTCCAAACGTTTTTAAATTTCAAGGCGTACTACTTTTTCAAGAGGCTTTTAAATGACTACTACTAGAATTTAGAAGATGTTTTGAAGGATACGCAGGATTACAAACTGGATATTTGTGAAATGGCGTCGTACCTTTCTCCAAAAGCCGGCCGGTAACCGTTTGTCACGTGTATAGGTATTATTTAACTCGAATGCACGTTTCTGCAACAGGTTTTCGGTTGCGTTGGTCACATAAATCTTCTCTTGACGGTAGCCTAGATAACCTTTAAATTTACTGATGCATTAAAGTTTTACAATTGATAAAGGAAATAGTTTTTTGGCCAGAATTTGCGGGTAGCGAAAATTCCGGCTTATGCGTACGTTCTTTTTCGTCGCCTATTGTTAGTTAAAAAGAAATAACATCGCAAATTCACCACCTTATTTATACTGATATATTTATACTGGTTATTATTAAAAGAATTTGACCAGTTAGCTTTCTGAGTTCTTACTTGATGTTGGAGTTAGATTCGTTTGAACAGATAGATAATACTTATTGCCAGTTGGCTATTTTAAGCCTGTTTTCGTAGGCTTGTTTGTTTTTGTTATCATCGCGTCTGCTGTATGGTCTACATCATATAAGCAAATGTACCGATGATTATAAAAGTTTTAAACATTTAACCAACAGTAATTCAATCTATATTAATAATTTCGTCAAGGGGTACGTTAGACTCGATCAAAACCTTAGCAAAATTCGGATTATGGAGAATTTCGTCAAATTTCACCAAGCCGGGTCAAGCCGGGTTTTCATATAGTCTTTTAATAATTATACAGAAAACATTATGTATGGCTGTTAAAGTCAATTCTTATCTATTATATGGTAAAAATTCTTTGTTTGAAAGCCTACTGGTGTTATTGAATCTGTGGTATACATGGGGCGTCGCGTCAAGGGCGTCGGACCCCACCCTAGGTGATGTCATCGCTACGCCATGAGCGCCCCAAATAGTTCCAGGTCGACAAAGGCTATAATATAGCTATAATACTTTATAACCGATTCCCCTATCTATACGGTATGTTGAGTGATGTGTTGTCTTAATTATTTTATAGTTGAATGTGTTTGACCTCCAAACGGATAAGTGTTAAAAGTTATTTGGATTCATCTACTTGCTAATTTATTTATTATGTCGTAGTTAACGATTAGTTCTGATGTCACAAAGATTTGTGCTAGGTTATAAAAGGTTTAATAGTTTTAATTCCATAGATAAAGTTATTAGGTAGATATAATTGTTTTTGAAATGTGCTATTCGGTGTGCGTAACAAAACAATATAAATTAAAGATTTTTTTTTACAAATATATTACTATTACTGTACAATAGTATACAAATAGTAATATATAATACAATATTACTGTCTTATATTGCTGATTAAAGTCGTGTTAGTTACACTATTTATAACTCAAGAACGGCTGAATCGATTTGGCTGAAAATTGGTGGAGAGTTAACTTAAGAGCCAGGACTTAGTCCTACGTCCCGGCTCTAAGTTACCTCTCCAGTCTATGTCTTCTACTCTTGTTCCTGAGACACACATACAAGAGTAGAAGACATAGACTTTTACATAGATAAATGTTATAACACGAGCCAAGCCGCGGGGCGTAAAGCTAGTACCAACCTATATAAAAGAACTCACTTATTGCAAGGGTACCAGCTGAGTAAACATTATCCATCCATGTTCTATTATTGTATCTGTGTATGTGATGTGTAGTATACACATACATCATAACATTGACAAAATAACATTGAGAAATGGATGCCAAACTTAGATTCCTTCTTCTGAGTGCCAAACGGATCACAGACAGTCAACGATTTATTATTACCCATTTTTTTTCATAGAGTTTGAGTTACCAACGAGTCTCACGGTCTTATCTCACTCTATATAGGTAATTCTCAACTTATGAAGATTCATTTGTTATTATGTATTTTATTTGACGTATTAGGTTTAAAAAATTTAACTAATTCAAATATTTATTATACCAAAATTTTAGGAATTAGGAAATGGAGTGGAGCAATGAAAATGTTAAACTCTTCATTGAACTGTATAAAGAGGAACCAACTATATTATAATTACTGTATTATAATTGTGGAACCATCTCCATGGTTCCTCACGCGAACGTGCAATGATCGTGTAGTCGCGTTGTATTAGGAAACAGGGCGATGCCTAAGACCTCATTATATTAGGCCGTTCGAATACAACAAATGCATTCCCAAGTATGCCTACCAAAGCACACTACAAAAGTTTCAAGTGGTTACGGGTTTTGGGCTTCGCTATTTTAACTAGGTATCGTGCGAGTGAAGCACTCGTTTTTAGGGTTCCGTAGCCAAATGGCAAAAACGGAACCCTTATAGATTCGTCATGTCCGTCCGTCCGTCCGTCCGTCCGTCCGTCTGTCCGTCCGTATGTCACAGCCGTTTTTCTCGGAAACTATAAGAGCTATAACGTTGAAATTTGGTGAGTAGATGTATTCTGTTAACCGCACTAAGATTTCAGAAAATAATTGAAAAAAAAATCATAAAATTTGGGGGTCCCCATACATAGGACTGAAATTTAAAAACTTTTTTTTAATCCAACCCATACGTGTGGGGTATCTATGAATAGGTCTTCTAAAATCATAACAATGTTTCTAAAACCATTTAATTCTAAACTTAATAGTTTGGACGTGAGACTCTTCCAAAGTGGAAAACAGAGTGTCCCCCCCCCTCTAATTTCTAAACTAAGAGAATGATAAATCTAGAAAAAATATATATTATACATAACCATAAAAACTAACAACGAAAATTGGTTTGAACGAAATCTATCAAGTAGTTTTTTTATAATACGTCATAAACTATTTCATATAAACAATTGCTGCGGAAGCCTACATGGGCGAGTCCGACTCGCACTTGGCCACTTTTTGCTTTACTAGGTACGACCATAGTTTTAAATACTGGTACGACAAGACAATAAGAACCCAACAATGTTTTTATCCAACAAAAACAAGGCTTTGTTGCTAAGCGACCACGAATACAAGTATTATAGACCAAGAGCCTGTGATGGCCAGACCTTCCTTTAATTCACAAGCGTGAAAATTCTTTCATGTGTAGGTATGTCTAACATAGGTAAGAATAACCCCCAAACATGAAACCTGGATCGCGGTTCCTTTGGGAGATAACAACCTTTTACCTGTTATCTCCCAAAGGAACCACGATCCAGGTTTCATGTTTGGGGGTTATTCTTACCTATGTTAGACATACACATGAAAGAATTTTCACGCTTGTGAATTAAAGGAAGGTCTGGCCATCACGGGCTCTTAGGTTATTAGTTGTACAGGTATTTATTGACTTGTCCAAGTGATCTTTGGGATTTTATGGAAATAAATGACATAAATCTTTAAATCTAAAATCTTTAAATTTAGCGACAGACTAGTTGTTATTCTGCCGGTGTTGTGACAGTATAGACCAAAGTAAGGAAATAGACGGAATGAATTACGAACTAAATAGGAGGATCCGCGTGGGTTCACACAAATTAAGTTTATTGCTTTTTTATAGCGGTTAGATCTCTTTAAGATATTTACAATTAAACTTCCTGGAACGTGGTAGATGGCCATTTAAACTTATAGTACAGGTTTATTTAGTACTAGCTGTCCCCGTGGCTCCATCCGCGTTTGTATGGGGGCCACGTCTTATCATACCTGGACCAAGAATTTAAATATCCTATCCTATGTATGTACCAGACCTCTATCTATATATCTACTAAATTTCATCAAAATCGGATCATTGGTTTAAGAGTTATGGCAGATTATATATTTATATATACAACTACCTACATTCTTACTTTCATAAAAAATTTAAAAATCGTCAATATAGGTAGTTTCAGTATCATTATCAACTCAACATCTCTGAAAACAAACTAACTTACTCCATGATTCCCTTACAGATTTATTATTAGTACTTATAGATTTAAACCACAGAACATATAATTACTACGTAAATTTAAACTGAATAATCAGTCCCAGACGTTTGTAAAACCGCATAAAGATAATCGTAAATAGTTTCATGAGTAATGTTCCTCGGTTGAAGGGTAGATACTTTACAAAGTTACATGGAAAATTAAATTATTTTGGTAAGCTATACGGCTATATTATATGAGGTCTTAAATCCTTAATCTTCTTTGTATTTCATATTTTTTCCCTTTGCATAATCTACCTATGAAAATTTTGCATATAATTTCAGTCAGTACAAAATAATACATTAATGAGTACATATCGATTATTTGTTATTTTATGAACTAAAAGGATAAATTAATTATTTTGTGTAATAAAAGTAGGAAATACGTTTATTATTAAACGGAGCCCGTAACAAAACCTTCGAGCGCCCTAAGGGCTAGTTTGTTGCATGAATTGTGGCAATTTTTATCAACCCTAATACTACAGAACATTATAATTAATACGTAAAATAAAAAATAAGACTTAATATCTTCCTGTTAAATTAGCTTCAGGCGGTACGATTAACTTCTTGGAAAAAATATAACAATAATAAGCTTTGTTCTGTAAGTGGACACTCATGTTATCGAGAGGTCAAGTTTCTGATGACTCGTGTGTTTGATACCTAGTAGGGACTTATTTGGAATCAAACCTAGTTGTTCAGTAGGGTAAAATCCCCAGTAAGTAGGTTCCACTAATTATAACCTTCCATATTCATAGTCGGGTATATATAACTGCTATTAGATAAATAAACCTATCTCCTTATAACTGTTGTACATATTTCTTTATTTCTTAAACTCAGCAACATTGATATAAGAGTAACAAAAACTTTTGTTAATTTCTTGAAGCGATATAATATTTTTTCCCCTTGACCTCGTGTATCTTATGACGCAAACACGTGCATAAGATATCTCGCTATTTTGACCAAAAACATGGCAGAATATGCTGATAATGTATATCTGTATTGAAAGAGTTCTTTCGCTTTCACATATTTAAGTTTTTTTTAACCGTTTTTAATTATCAATTACAGAATATTTGATGACAACAATCTAGATTATTTGGCCGCTGTTTTTATGCGACTTAAAAAAGGAGACTGATTTTAAGTCTTAGGTACCTTAGAACATAATGATTGGGTGGACCGATTAGGATGATTATGGACAACACCAATACTAAATTTAGAGGCAGTTTGAATTTGTTTTTAAGATGAGGTTATAATATATCGTTTCCTTTTTGTTTAAGATATTGTTTTCCCGTATTCCCCAAATGGTGAAAATCAGGATATCTTCAAAGCTAGTCATGAGAATTAAGACGCCTCAAATCACCGGCGCCGCCGTTTACATAACGAGCACGGAAGTAATGACGTACTGACCAAAATGCCATGCTATATATAGATACTAGAATCTATTGTGTCGACGCGTTTAGGTGGTACCAGTAAAATCCAGTTTAGATACTTTAAATGGCGGTGAATTTTAGTTTTTGGTATGTTCATTGCGTTGAAAATCTGTAAGGGTCGATCATGGATAAAGTTATTTGTTTTCAGAGATTTTATAGGCTTTTACAAAACTTCCACGGACCAGACGTGTTATCTTTACGCTATACGGTACGTATGCCAAAAATTTAAGATTGGTATGGATATATGTGTCATATCCGTATGAATCCTTCCATCAGATTGCCATAATAACATATTGGATATATGTCATTATATCCAAAATATCAAACAATATATAAAATCTAAAAACATTTTTTAGACGGTTTCAAATGGGGAAATTAGTACCATACTCATCCGTAGTAGGACGGAAATATCTAAGTTGTTATAATGACTAAATATCCAGCGACAGCTATCAATTCTTTTTTATATATTTACGACAACTCACAACACCGCGTGTCGTCTCTATTAATGTCTTCACCTTCAGCTATTTCTCCGTTATAGAATTTTATTCGTGTGTCCCTCCGCGTCTGTCTGGCGCCAGAATGTGGCCTTGTGTCGAGCCATGGCGTCATCGAACGAGATTGAGCGTCTCCTTGACTACGACCTAATTCGGATTAACCAGATTTTGATAATGTACAGTCATTGAGGTTTTTTGTTTATTCTATGAGATAACATTCGATTTTCAATGTAAGATCCACTTAAAAACTTTGAATTTAATATCAGATTGCCATTTTGAAAAAAACACCAAAGCAGCAAATCAAAAAGTAGGTAGGTACTTAAATATTCAAACTCATTCACATGCATATTCATTTATTTACAACTGAAGTACGAGAACATTTAGTCACGTCAACATATTATTCATTAAATTACAAAAATATAAGGTACAGAAATAATTAGGTAATTATTATAAAATCAAAAATTAATGACATGCCAATATTACATAGCAGTATAATTACAATTAAAGCATGTTTAGGATTCATGTCATATTTATCATAGCATCAGGATTATATACTTAATTAAATACATAAACAATTATATAATTATTACAGAATATTATATTAAGAATTGCAGTATTTGCAATGTTTCGGCTTTTAAAACTTACACTCGCTCTACTCGCTAGAAATACCTAATTATTTAACCTTTCAACAATATATAACTATATTATACATACCTATATTATATAAACGATTATTATAGTACCGACCTATATAGTATTTCATACACGCCCTATTTATTATTACAATGGCGAAACGCTTACATCATAGGCGTAAATAACCCTTCAGAAACTGCGTTCATAAAAACTATTTAAAGGTTAGTGTTGAAATCTTTTACTGAGGAAACTTCTACTTTTTTATCACACAAAATCTCTACAAATGTTCTAGTTTCAGTTTTTGTGATTGACTCTGAAGCTGGACTCTGAAGCCGTATTGGCAAAGTGGGAGCACAATCATTCCGAAGATCGTGGGTTTCCACCCCACCTCTGTATTTTCTTCTTTAAAAATTTATGAGCACCTTAAAAGCACGTCCTTTAGGCAAACATTCTGAGTAAACCGGCATGTTCTGAGGCCTTTGAAAAGTTTGTGAGACATGTGTGTCATTCACCAACCCGCTCTTGGCCAGCGTGATAAAGCCTAATCTCTCTCGCAAAGAGAGAAATCTCTGTGTAATAACTCTGTCATAATTCTAATGTTTCTAAAACGCAAATTGTTATAAAACAAAGACGCTGTAGCTGTCTGTCCGAATTTCCCTATTACCCTATGTATGCTACTCGTACAATCTTTAAAACTACCTACGTAACAGATTATGATGTGACTTTTTAGGGTTCCGTAGCCAAATGGCAAAAACGGAACCCTTATAGATTCATCATGTCCGTCCGTCCGTCCGTATGTCACAGCCGTTTTTCTCCGAAACTATAAAAGCTAAAATTTGGTAAGTAGATTTATAACGTGAACCGCACTAAGATTTCATAAAAAAATTGAAAAAAAAATAAATTAAATTTGGGGAAATACGTAGGACTGAAACTTAAAAACTTTTTTTTAATCGAACCCATACGTGTGGGGTATCTATGAATAGGTCTTCAAACACCATTTAATTCTAAACTTAATAGTTTGGACGTGAGACTCTTCCAAAGTGGAAAACAGAGTGTGTCCCCCCCCCCTCTAATTTCTAAAATAAGAGGATGATAAATCTAGAAAAAATATATACCTATTGTAGTTACATAACCATAAAAACTAACAACGAAAATTGTTTTGAACGAAATCTATCCAGTAGTTTTTTTTATAATACGTCATAAACTATTTCATATAAACAATTGCTGCGGAAGCCTACATGGGCGAGTCCGACTCGCACTTGGCCACTTTTTAAATAGGTAAAATGATTCAAAAGTACGGTAAGGTACCCGAGACGAAGCGAGCGCGGGTCGCTGGTATCTAATAAATGCCAAAACATTACTAATAATTTGTTAATTACAAAGACGATTTAACAGGAATTAATTGCCAATAAAAGACTAGATATAATAAGTATATACTTAGAGATTAAAAAAGGATATGTCTAGCCTTAGAAATTCATTAAGACCCCTCGCAAACTGCAGACTTTCTATCGGCCGATAGTTTGGTCGGGCTTATAATCAGTATGAAGATGTATGCAAGTCCGCATACTACAACGATTTTGTATCGGCCGATAAATAAGTTTGATAGGCTACTCAACTGCGTTCAAACTGAAAGATGATCAAAATATCGGCCGACTGCTATATTAGTATGGAGCTCCTTGCCAGCGCGCACACTGACCGATTGTTTAGTCGGCCGATGGTTCACTTCGCTCCGAGTTTTGGAGCCGGAAGGTCGTGCATTCTTTCATTATGTCCAATTCTACTCAATCGCTCGTTGTAGAAACGTAATCTTATTTTAATTTTCGGGTAATCTAGTAATTTTGAATGCATCGTGTAAAATTTTCCATTTAATAATCTAGTACTGTAGATGGGATGCACACAATACTCTCAGACTCTCTTCTTGATTTTTCTCCTCCGTTGTATGAGAGCAATTATAATATTTCTGGACAATATTTTACTACGAGAAACTTCCATTATGCGACAGCTCTCTTCAACGGTAGCTTAAAAACTGAATATCGTCGGCCGACTGTTGCCTAGTTTGCGCACTCACCACCAACCCAACTGTTTAGTTGGGGTAGTGTGCGCGCTAACAGCCCAACCCGACCAAAATATCGGCCGATAGAAAGTCTGTAGTTAGCGAGGGGTCTAAGTGTCAAAAAACTTACGTATACCGTGTGGTGCCAGGGTAAGAAAAGTACCTACCCCAAGAAGATAGGATAGGAATATAGTAAGCAAGCATACTAACGAACAACGAAATCATAGTAATTACTAATTACACCCAAAGACCTAAATAATATGTTATATTTTTTTTATAAAATAAAAAATAAAAATCATAACAATTTTTCTTTGGGTATAATCACTTATTTATCGTAATTGAATCTATATGCCATTTTACAGCAGCATAATAAATCATCTAATCAACTTTGATGTTTCTTTGTTTAGTAAATGTTATAGTTATGTTCTTGTGTTTATGGGCATTTTCAAATTAAAGCAAATTAAAAATTATGTTGACATGAATCCTATAGTTTGGCCACGATAAGAATACGTTTAGGACACATGTCAGTTTGACACGTTAGTGATGGGCACAACATAATGAGTTCGTAACCGTTCCTCCAAAATGAACCGCAGCCTTATTTTTAAGATTATTTTCGTTTTAAATTGGCGGAATCATTTAATATTTATATTTTAGTGGAAAACGACTGTTTTAGCGTCACAAAATGGCGGCCCATAACGCCATTTGGGGTTATTATTTTAAACATAAATATAAAAATGCCACTTTCTTTCGCGCGTTCGGTTTGGTCGTAGTTTTATTCTTATATTTAATAAAATCTTATAGTCCATTATTTTCAAATTCTTAAACGTATTATTTTTTAAATATAACTGTAACAGATAACGATACTGTTGTTGCCTGTTATTTTTAGCACAGCACTACCTACAAATATAAAGCACTGACATAACCTTGTAATAGCGCAATATTATCGCAATATTATTACGCAGATTAAGAAAAATATTGTTTACCAAGTTATTTTACACTTAGTTTGGCACAAAATTATTAGATTCATTGATTATTGATATAATAATGTAGATTTAATCCTCATCAATTGTTAAAACGGTAAACAATCAGTAAAAATATTTTTATCGTAACTGCAACGCCATTACAAAGTTACGTTATCAGTTCAATCGCGATGAGTCAGGAACGCAAAGTCTCGGCGATCAGACCATAGACATGCTTTAATTAACTAACCTCTGTGGTTTCCTTTGTGTTATTGTTATTTTTCCATTGTAATAATGTTTATATTTTGTGAAATAAATAAAAAAAAATTGAAATTAAACTGATAAATAATATTGACTTGTAATTTATTTTACGGAAAAAACCTAAAAGCAGCCAGCCTTTTAAAAACACAGTTTTTTTATCCTCCCGCATAACAATGGAATTTATTAGAATGTACTACCACCGTAGAGCGTACCTACTGTTGTTAACAACAAGTAAAGGGCAATCTAGGTGAAGAAAATAACTAAAACTCAAGAAATAACTAAAACTCAAAGAAGAACCTGTGGCTTTTCCTATTTTTGTATATACATATTTAGATAGTAGATAACTTATCCCATCTTAGAAAGTGAAGATTCGTATTCTGAAGCAGAATCCGATATGTTGTTTGTATTGTTTGAACGCGAATACCTATCTGTCGGTCAGATTAGAATAATTCTTTTTAGTGTTGGATGATTAGATGGTACCTACATTTATCGAGTACCTAAGGGGCTTAATTTTAAAGTAAAATTATGAATAAAATATCTAATTAAATGACAATACAATACTTCTTATTTAGTATCTATTTACTTATTAACTAGCCGACAACTTTACTAGCGTTTGTTACGTTATCTACATTATATAGTGTAAGTACGAAAAAAAAAATCGATAAATTTACTTTTTTCAAAGCGGACCAACAGTTCCTGAGAAAAGCGCGTTCAAACAAACAAATGAATTCTTTACAGTTTTGTAATATTATAGATTTGCTACCAAACATATTTGATTTTAATTCAAACTACCCATTGTTTCCTATTGTAGATCTGATGTTTCAAACGTAGGCTCATTTGTAATTCAACAATATTCCAAACATCATTTGCAATTCAATTTTTTCGGCATAGACAAAAAGTATGATGTCATGGTAGGCGCTCTATCTATGTACGTAGTTAAATATAAGACTTGTGGTAGGTACTCCCGTTTAGAGTTCTGATCGTAATTGTTGGTCGGGTGAGTTATGTGACCTTTTAATTAATTCCCATGCGCTAAAACCAAGGTCAAATGGCTGGGCCCCACGATAATCTATTTAATGTATACTAGACGCCTAAAATGTGTTTATACCTTTGTTTTTTACGACCTCTGAGGCGCAGCGGGCGAAGGTCTGCCTGCGACGCAAGAGGTTGCGGCTTTGATTCCCACCTCGGGACATAGTAACAGAAATAATAAATAGTATAACTGAAATCTAGCACCAGTAATCAGTAATACATGCTTCGAGCTTACCACGGGGCTTGATGTTACAGTGTGTGTATGGGCTATACTACATACCATCCTCTCTTTCAGCGAGTGTTGTCAAACTTATGTGTGTGTATGTTTTGTACCAATCTTACTGCGCTCGCCAACCCGTCTGGTAAGGTGGTGCTATACCAAATCCCCCACCTAATTATATGTTCTATTGGGATGTAATGGTTGTGATCGTGATGAAGGGTTATTTATGAGTTTTTTGTTTCAGAACCAAAATGGGCCGCTTCGTGGTTGACAAGTGCTGCTTCTGCATAGACCTGAAGACAGGCTGCTTTATCCTCGGATACCTATCTCTGGTAAGAATACTTCTACAAATCACATCGTTATCGTAATATTTATATCTTAACACAAATAACATTTTTCTTTCTCTCTTACTAATTTGACCCCCAAGTCTCTCCCGATTATCAGTAAATTGTATAGGTACAGATTATGTTTGTGCTGAAAGATCTTAATACCTACCTCAAATCATCCTTATTTTAGCAATGATACAATAATCTTTAAAAAAAAAAATTAAAAAAAAATAATAATTACCAATCAAGATCATGAGGCTAGGCTTTGAATCATAGTATGTTAATGTTAGGTACCCGTTTCGTGTTCTAATTTAAAAACTTTAAAAAAATACCTCTTTTTCTCTTTTCCAGGTCGGTTACTCTATCCTGGCCCTGTTTTGCATTTTGGCTATCGCCGGAGGTGCTGTTTTGACCACTGATGACCACCTCGGCAGCAGCAGACCCGTTCATCAATTCGAGATCAATGGCCAGACATTCACTACTGGTGGTAAAGATAACAATGCTGGAGCCATTGCCGGGACTATGGTGATAGTCTTCGCTGCTTTGCTCCTCATATTCGTCGTGTTGTTCTTGACATTCGTGATTGTTCTTCTCGTAGGTCTGCATAAGGTATGTGATATATTCAATCTTTTATTATTTTTTAAAGCTATTGCATAGCTTCTATCGCGGGCCTTGAGCGTGGAGACCGAATCCAGAAATTCATAATCAAATCAAATCAAAAAACTCTTTATTGTACACCAAATAAATAAAAAATACAAAAAACAACAAAAAGATACAAAAAGAAACAAGTACAATGGGCGGCCTTATCGCTGAAGAGCGATCTCTTCCAGAAATTCCGTAATGAAAATAACCTAACACCCCTTGTTAAAAAATGCTATGCAATAGCTTTACCGCGGCAGTCTCCGAGTGCCACACGTTTTTTTTTTCATATTAAACATAACATTACGGTAGGACCAAATCGTTATGTCTAAACAATATTGTTATGATACAGATTGTTTATTTAAATCTGGATCATAACATTACAGTGAGTTTTGGTACCTACCAATACGTTATGCCTAGTTAGTTCTAACTTATTCAGTAACTGACCGAACACTTAAAATATTTTTACTGCACAGAATGAAATGGTAGCTTTAATAGAGCATTTTACATTTAAATATTTAAGAAGGTAGGTACTACTAAATTAAAACATTTTCGCGGGAAAATCTTATGTAACGCGGGTGAAGCCGCGGGGCGGAGCTAGTTTAAAATATAATTATGATTTACAGAATAAACCTGGCCATGTCAAAGCGTACGTGATCTACTCTATCATCTTCATCATCATTGCCGTCATTGGATTATTGGGCTCCATCTTCGGATCACGGGACCCAGGCAGCATTGCCCAGACTCTTGTCAGCATTGGTAAGTTTATTTATACTTGATAGACTCTTGCCTAAATTAAGATAAGTTAGAATAGAATAGAATAGAAAATACTTTATTGCACCACAAAAACAGAAACACACAATACACACTTAAAAGAAAAACATTTGGAGTACAATGGGCGGCCTTATCGCTGTGAGTGATTTCTTCCAGGCAACCTATGTAAGTTAGTTCGTTTTCAGAGATGTGTTTATAGGCTCAATATATGATACTGAATTTAATTTGACGATTTTTAGAATTTCTGTATTTTCTGTTTGTATGTATTATTTCTCCATAACTCTTAAACCGATGATACGAATTTGATGAAATTTGGTAGATAAACATTTAAAAGCCTGGGCCACAGGATATTTAAATACTTGCTCCAGTTTCTTGCCCCTATACAAACATGCGGACGGAGTTGCGGGCACAGCTAAAATTAAACGTAAAAGTTATGAATGATCCCTGTCTATGTCTATCTACTCTGTCAACCTTACTCAGAGTTATCGAAATTGTAATTAAACATAATCAATCATCATCCTTCATCATTACAACTGTCAGTTTAACGATAACATCGTCCGTTGTCTATGGACATCCAATTGTAGCAATGGGTCTTGGACCCTACCCATTACTATTTTTGACAATTAAGTACTTCCAAATTTAAAAAAATACTAAACAGAAATAATAATAGACTGTATCTATCCAATTATTTTATCACATGCCAAATATTAACCCTTTCATTAACTAAGTCTGACGCTTCATTACCTTAATAGAAATTGCCAGTTAGCTCGATTGTTATCGAGAGTTTTTCAGGGTCATTTTAGTTAAAATTTGTCGAATAAGTGAATCATCTCAACCAAACGTACTATGTGAACCGACAATCGTCATGCGAGAATTGAGCAGCTATTAAAATAGAACGTACACTTTATTTCAGCAATGAAAAACATAAGCGTAGGTAATAAAAATGGCAGTAAATTGACTATACTTTTGATTCTGTATCAACTGGTACAGAAACTACAGAACTCTGAACGTCACTAGTTCACTACTGTTCGTTTTCTGGTATTATAGTTCCTTTATCTCTGATATTATAGGCCGACACCAGCATTTGATATGATGAGCTCTAGATTCCGAGAAAATTCAGAAAATTGAGAAAATACCAAGTAATTTTCTCAATTTTCTGAATTTTTTCGGATCCACTTCATCTGGTTTCTAGTAACCTTGCATCTCTGTGCAGTCTAATAATATCTATCAAGATATTTTATTTACAGAATATAAAGAAGTGGAAATTTCACGGTACCTATATTCACACTATAGTCGACGCATTTTAATATATAACAAGACATTAATAATAAAATACACGATGTACAAACGGTAATAAATGTGTCTACGATACGACGACACTTTTAAAATGGATATAATCTATCAACGTAATAATCTATCAATATAAAACAACGTGCAAATCAAATATGTAATATCCATTTTAAACGTGTCGTCGTATCGTAGTATATATATATATATATGTATATATATATTTATCTTACCTTAATTATATAAAAGAAAGTCGTGTTACTTACACTATTTATAACTCAAGAACGGCTGAACAGATTTGGCTGAAAATTGGTGGGGAGGTAGCTTAGAACCAGGAGAAGGACATAGGCTTTTTACAGGGCAAAGCCGCGTGACGGAAAGCTAGTGTATAATCAGACTTGTCTTATTTCAATATAAAGCTTACGGCTTGTTTGTATATCTAATGTTAAAGGTTTATGTATTTTATATATTAATTCTTATTTTAACACCACCGTCCAGTAACATTCTGCAGTTTTTCTTTCCATCCTCAGGTTGTCTGGAAGAAATTGCTTTTATCAATAAGACCGTTCATATTGATTATTGGTGTGTGTAATAAAGAATTATCTTATCTTATCTTATTTAATATATGTATGTGTTCTTATTTCCAGCCTGGAACATCTACACAACCCTGGTCATCAGGAGCCAGTACTTCGTGATGAAGAGCCCTGAGCGTGGACCTGCCATTTACAACACCGCCTAAACCTCTAGTCGCCTTCTTCCACTGCCAAAGCGATTTATGAGCTAAGCGGACCTATTACGTGTTTTATATCCCTATACACTCATTTTTCAAGTTGCTTGATTTCTTGCAGATTTGCTTAACACAATTTATATACCTCAATGTTAAACGTTTTGAGATACCTACGACTGTTTCTCATTCATCGTAATCGCCTCAACAACATAATTGATGTTGTAAAGAATATTGTACAAAATTCTTACGCCATTATAGGCTAGTTTTTCTCATTTCGCTGCACGCACGTTCTATGATTATATCTAACGTATCCGTTTTCAGAATTCGCTTCAGTGGAAGCCATGTAGGTAGGTGTCTAAGAGCTATGTACTCGTATTTGTCATTTGTCATCGTGTGCTTGAAAACAATTTATGCTAGTTATTAAGGTTTATTTTAAGGCACAACAATGTAGATTAAGGTCAGTTACATACAAGAAAGAATTTATTTTGATACGTTTAAATTTGCTTTAACTTTTGTCACGTGGCTTGATTTGTGCCTTTGTCGTCCATTTTGTCATGAACTTTCAAGAATTTTCGACACAAATTTTTGTAACACTATAGAAAATTAGGATATTTCTATGAAGTGACTGGTTTAGTAGAGCCTTAAAGATTTTCTAAAGGCTTAACAAATGTGTTATGAAACTAGAGTGAAATTAGAAATAATATTATCTAATCTCTAACTGGTGGTAAAACATGTAAGAAGTTTCTCCAAATTTAGGTTAGGGTAGACTGGGTACGGTTGAAACATTTTGGCATTTATCATGCATAGCATCGGGATTTGTCATGTGAGCGATATCGGAAACATACTAAATAAAAGACCTTATATTTGTCTACAATAGGGCAATGTTATTTAAGGTCAATGTATAGTCATTTCTGAGAAAAATCAAATTAAAAAAAAAATAGTTTTTTGTTTCAACCGTCCCCATGTCGGGGTCGGTTGAAACACATACAAATAATACAAAATATAATCAATTATTATCTTTTATTAACCTTCTAATAACATCTTTCGAATGGTAGTGGCACAGTTGATTAATCACAATAGTCTTTGACTATATTTATAATCGAACATTGTTTTTAATCAGCCTTATATTAAGTACAACCTAAACTAAATTATAATGAGATGTTGGTAGCGACAATTCTTTGGCTATACTTATAATCTATCATTCTTTTAATCAGCCTTCAGATAAATATTAAGTATAACAACATCTAATTATTATTTAGTTTAAGTCCCTATGACTTGAACAAATTTTTTTTTTTTTGCCTTTTTTTTCTGCGGTTGTTCTCAACGAAGATCTCGCTTTATATGTCGGCTTGACCTTTTATACCTTTTGTCTCCCTTTGGCGTACCCTCGGTATCTAAAAAACAAGAAAGTTTAATAAATAAACTGTTTCAACCGTACCCAAAAAAATTGTTTCAACTGTCCCCACCCCCCATCTTTGTATAAAACGGTTCATAGCAAGAATGTCAGTAAATGTTAATAAAAACTAATCATACTAAGATGTTGGACAACCTTTAATTGAACTGTAACAAAACTATCAATACTCTAACCATAAATGAAATCTAAATAATTGCAAAAATGTAGACATCGAAATACTTACTTTGCTGTTAAAAAACACAATGGGGCCTCCTACAGACAAGCACACCGCCCGAAGAGTGAAGCAATACTAAAATTCATGTTTCGCCCTGTCGCCCGCTTCGTTCTCCCCTTGTACCCCTCCCCCTATCGTGCACTGTTCACAAGTTATTCACTCTGTTTCAACCGTCCCCCGTTTCAACCGTACCCAGTCTACCCTACTCTTCTGTTTTTGAAACATCCACATTCCACATGTCTGAAATTCAAACATCGTCAAAAACATAAAAAAAACCTTTGCCAGTCACAACATTTAAATATAAATGATGTGTCATGATCGAGACAAAATTTTTAGGTACTTATACAATATTTTTTCTCTTCAGAGTAACTTATAGGCGCTGTTGTGCCATTTACAAATCTCTTAGTTTTAAGTTCTTAAGGTAAAATTATAACAATTGCATACAAAGTATACTTACAAATGTTAAATTGTTAAAAATAGTGGTTGTAAACCATATTTTTACACAAAACAACAATTATTTCCACTATTCGTTACTGTTTTCGTTACGTAATCAATAAGAACTTTAAGTTTGATTTTGTTAAACATATTGATAAATAATAAATGAATAATCCAATGTTACATGATTAAAGTACCTAGTAATGTTATTGCATTTTTAATTAAGATTTATAAGTATGTTTATTATCTTGCTGTTGCAAGAAAAACTCATAAATATTTACTTTTTGATAAATAAACAAATTTCTTAAATTGCATACTACACACATAATTGCGTGTTTTATTTACCTACCTACCATTAGCACCCATAGCACGTTCCCACAGCTGGAACACTGGGAAATCTACCTCGACAAGGTAAATTAGCCCGTGTTCACCACGCTGGCTAAATGTGGGTTAGAAAATTTCACATGTCCTTCATCAAATGTTCAAATGTTCTCAAAATAAGGCAGTTTCCTTATGATAATATTAAAAAAAAATATAAACCCATACACAAAAAAAATCTTATAGATCTTCGGCTGATTCAATGTTGTATGAATTGTGCAGCAGCAGACAATAATAAACAAATCCTAGTCAAATCAAAGTTTGATATAGTAAGTTTGTGTCCATCAATCCTATAGCTGTCTTGATGCCAGATAGAGCATCATCTGCAGTAGAACTATGGAGAGACAGTTCCGATTTGCATGAGAAGTGGTGGTAGCAAACTGTACCACGTGGTACACATAATGTTGCTCGTGGACCGAATGGAACAAGTGTGCATAAGGCCCTGGAAAAGACGAAAAAATGGTCTTCAATCTTCATTATCATTTGAATCACGTCCGTCCACTTCCGGACAATTAGTTTTTATGTACTTAATATAAGTAAGTAATCTACAACGTAGTGATTATATTCTCTTTGTAATCTACAAAGAAGAATTACTTAAATTATATATTTAGTCATAAGTTTTTTCTGTCGTGTCTATGTAAATCATTGTGGTTCTATGAAAATAAAGTTCTTGACTGTGACTTTGGATACAGGCATACATAATTTTTGATAATTTTTAGGATTTCTTGAAAACTTGAGATTCCAAATATTGCGTATGGATAGCAAAAAAAAACTATGTAAGTACCTATGTTTTATATTTTTATTAAGGAACATCGGTGTCAAGGTTTAGGCTATTTAGGCAAAGATCACTAATAACCAAATTCTGTGATCTTGATCCTAAACAAAGCATTGTCAGTAGAAGATCTACCGAGGACCTACAATCCCGAATCCACTAGTCGCGAACTGAATCGCGTGGTATACGTAATGTTGCTCGTGGATTGAATGGAACAGGTAGGAGAATGGCCCTGGAATAGACAAAAAAACGCTTATCATCATTTCAGCTCTCGGGCGTCTTCCCTGGACATAGGTCTCTCTTAAAGAACCATTCATTTCGACCTAAAGCAGCTTGCATCCAACTGCTTTCGCAAGATTAACTTACGCAGCATCAAACGTCTAACAGAAGGTATTTTGTTGGACGTCCGACGCTTCGTTTTTCGACCCGTGGTCTCCACGGGAGAACCCTTTCGGCCATTTAGTTAGTAAATTTTATCGAAAATCAGCTCATCAATTGGAATAATCCTGTTGTTGACCTCCTGTATGATCTTTATTTCGTCCTTACCTCTCGCGTAAACCGCAACATCTCCACCTCCGTGCAAATTTTCATCAGTAATAATACCGGCCACTTGCTCGTAGTGGAAGTCGTCAGTGTCTTCTAGTGTGGGCTCTCTCCTCTTCACGGTAGTAGAGCCGTCCTCGCTGGTTTCCGCATAGTAGTGCATAGACCCAGGTCCACCCGTCCCGTAGGATAGTGTCGTGTAGTTTATGCCGTCGTGTCGAGAGGCTTGAGCGATACCTGGAACAAATTTATCGAATTGTTTAGACTACAGACTAGCTTTCTATTCTCTTTGGTTAAAGCTGTTCAATTGTTTTTACGGAGTAAGACTAAGAAATCCATCCATTCCATACATACAAACTATCGCGTACACCAGTAACTGATAGCGCGACAATCTAATAAAGTGTCTAAGTAATTATAAGCAATATTACTATCATCAAGCAAGACCAACCATATATGCCTATGGTATCTATCATCCATCTCACGGCTTTAGGTTTATTTGACTTTGACTTCTTATTCCCAGTTGTTTAAATTGCATTTAATTAATAAGAATAACTTCTTCAATTACCAAATAAATCCGAGCCCCGATCCTGGTATCCATTGATAGAGAGAGTGTGCGTGTGATCAGCTGTGACGATGATGAGAGTGTCTCGTTCGTCCGTCATTGTTAGGGCCAGGGCCACGGCGTCGTCGAAGGCTGAGGATTCGTTGATGGCTGTCTTCGCTCGTCCGCGGTGATGTGCCATATCGATGTTACCGCCTTCCACCTACACACGCATTTTATTACTTAAACTATTTACTATTTATTATCTTATATATTATTATAAAATAAAGTTGTGTTAGTTACACTACTTTTATCTCAAACTGCTGAATCAATTTGGCCGTGAAACAGTTTAGAAGATGACAAGAAGATGTACATACGTAGGCTCCTTTTACAGCGGAAAATATTATAACGCGGGCGTAGATGCACGGCGCGGAAAACTGGTGGTTTTTTAATTTACATATCTGTGTTTAACTTAAAGTTGAAATTTAATATTGTGGAAAGCTTATAAATAACACACTGTGTTAAAACCCGCTTTACAAAAAGGTTAATTATTTTTCTTACCATGAGGAAGAATCCGTTCTCGTTCTTCTGCAGAACCTTGATCGCAGCCTCCGTCATGTCTACGATAGACGGCATGCCTTCAGGGCCGTCATCTCGCTCGAACTCGTACTTCAGGTGACCATTCGCGAACACTCCTGAGGATATTTAATATTATGTTATCACTTATCATCATCATTTCAGCCGTTGGACGTCCTCCCTTAATGACCTCCAGTTACTTCGGTCGGGCGAAGTTTGCATCCACCGCAAATTTTACAATGAGGTCACCTCTATTCACGTTCCCACAGCTGTGGCTGCAGCAGTGACTTCTTGATGAGAAAGATTATACCTTACCATTCACGTTAACCCACGTTAACCCACACTGGCCAGCGATTCACCACGCTGGCCAGTGTGGGTTGGTGAATGACATAATGTCCTTCAAACTTTTGAAAGTTCTCAGAACATGTCGGTTTCCTCACGATATTTGCCTTCACCGTTAGAGCACTGGTTGTCAAAGCTAAAATATTATAAGATTCTATACATTAAATACCAAAACCATTTAGGCAGCTGGTCAAGGACTGGCCCGAAAGAGATTTCCAGGAATTAATCTCTCTCTATCTGTGGCTCAGTTTCTGAGAGGCATTCAACTCTCATCAATTGATCTCTCATCAATTGCAAGAGAAGAATCTAATTATATCAATTAGAATAAAAATAAATATTAAAAACTCACCAAACAGATAATCCGTATCATCCACATTCAACGCCCTCAAATCCTCGTTGTTCCTCAGCACGTTGTACTTGAGCCCCCGGTTCTCCTTGTCCAGGACATAAGTGTGGGTGAGGTTCCGGCCGTCCTGGCGACGACACGACCATGTGTCCAGGGGGTCGGAAGGTGTCCCTGGGGATTCGGAGACGAGCATTTGCGTACCACCGCCGAGGATCACCTGGAAAATAAATGAGTTCCTGAGAATTAGTTGAAACTCCGGATTATTTTCTAATCGTGAAAACCTATTATTGGCTTCATGTTTTTTATTTTTAGGTTTTCCAAACATTGTTAAATAAATAAATAAGCCTTTTAAAAGATCGTGGTTCTTTTTCAAATTTCCTGTCAAACGAATCCACGATTCTTTTTCAGTTTACATGTTGGATCAATTGAGCTGTATGCTCATCAGAAACTAACTCACAGATAGTGATTAATTCCTGGAAATCTCTGCCGGGCCCTTCCTTCGGCTTCGCGATAATTTTGCAGTAGCTGTCTGTTGGCATATTTTCCTCACACCTTCTTCTATCATGACTGTCTCTGTATCTCAGAAACAAACGAACAAATAGAGAGATATATACCTGGAGATCCCTTCCGGGCCAGTCTTCAACCAGCTGCCTGGCGATGTCCTTGCATTGGCTGACTGCCGGCATGTTTGCCTCACACTCTTATCTTCTATCAAGACAAACAAACAAATAGAGATATATACCTGGAGATCTCTTCCGGGCCAGTCCTCAACCAGCTGCCTAGCAATGTCCTTGCATTGGCTGACTGCCGGCATGTTTGCCTCGCACTCCCAATTTCTTTGAGGACAGCGTGCGTACAGCGGTGCGGGGGTTGCGTGGGTCACGCGCATTGTTGTTACAAAACCTGGAAATAGATTAGATTTGTTAAAATTCTCCAAATTTCCTGAATCGATACTTAATGTTATAAAGCTGAATAGTTTGTTTGATTGTTTGTTTGAACGCGCTAATCTCAAGAACCGCGCTGGTTCAATTTGTCCGTCGTGTAGGTGTTTCAAAATCGTCAGAGCGACTAAAGCATTTTTGTGATATTTATATAAGGGGGATTTAACAAAAGACTGTTCCATATTTCTGTATACAGACAGTTATAGCTTACTGCGATCACCCACTCGCCTAGTACCAAGATGTGGATTGTGGAAGTCTCCAAGACCAATAAATTGTATTTAAAAAACTTTTACAAAAGTTTTTTCTTTCATAATATTTTATTTAGCAAAGTTATAGTATTTTGGGAATATAAGAAAAAATATCGTCATGTTTAAACCATCTTTTATGGTAGGTACTTAGATTTGACACAACTACAAACTAAATCTTATTTATATAATGATAAATGAAATTGATAACGTGAACGAAATTAAATTAGGTAAGTTGCAGACAACCATTACCTACGATAATACGCGACACAAAACCTCCACAGATTTCGCAACACATTACCTCCACAAATAAGAAGCTGTGCTGGCTTGAGCATAATTATCTACCATAGGGACTAAATATTTTTAATATTTTCTAGGCGCGCTGGTCACTATTATGTTATGAAGTCATGGAAGTATTGAAATTGGCGAGTATATAATAGTTGGCGTATGAAAAAGAGTTTGCAACTCCTGTTAAGATAGTAGCCGTTTCTCAAACCTACTGAATACGCTTAAGCACCTTTAACAAATAAGTAGGTACCTTTAAAATCGGTAATGCTGTTTCGGAGGAATACTGTAACTAACATTATGACATGGAAATTTTATATATTGGAAGATTAGCTACACGATGACTTACCGGCGCTCTTCCCAGCATTCAAAGCCTGGGCAGCCAGGGAGTCCAGCCTGGCCTCTGGCCTCAAAGACGCCTCACAGTCGTTGGCCGCCACCGTCGCGTCCAAACCCAACACCTCCTGGTTCGTCTTGACGCCGCAGAGCAGTGCTGTGGCGGTGCAAGAGGAGTCTGGCACCATTTTATCAGCTGAATAAGTCTGGAAAAAGGGTTTATAAAATTATTCATAGTAGAAATAATGAAAGCAATAATAATTCAGTTTAAATTAAAACCCAAATAGGGCAGGGCATTTTGTAGTCGATTTAACAGTTCGCGCGATTTTTCCATAATCATCATCATAAAAAAACAATAATTATACTATGCCTTAGTTTATAGTTAAGTTTATGGTAACATTGTTCGTTTAAGCCGGCATATGTTACCTATACAATGTCTCGGTAGAATAAAAAATTTAACTGGGGGCCAACCACCATCTTTTAAAAACTATCATGTTTCCGAACATTCTTAGAGTAAGCCTACAATAATATTACTTAATATTATTATAATATTATTATTGATCTAGACAACAAAATCCTCGTGACCGTGTCAATCAATTCTAAAGAAGCCTGACTACACTTGGTGAACAATTACCTTAAGCATGCCTACATGTGGGAACTCCTCAAACGAGAGCTTATGTCCTTCGCCTCCTTTATAAATCCTGGTGGCCGTTACAGTGTTGGGACCCATACCATCGCCGATAAAGAGGATCACATTCTTGGCAGTGTTGTGATTCCTTTCCAACTGCAGCGCTGCTATCAGCTCTGCTTGCGCTAAGGCTCGCCAATGGGCTTGATCTGGAATCATTATAATTTGATTTTATTTATTAATATAGTCAACATTTTTGGGTCGCATGTTTTTTTTGATTGTATATATACCTAATATAATCCTATAATTTCAATAAAAATAAAAAAGATACAAAGAATAAAAATTACTATCTAACGTAGTGAATTCCGTTAAGTTTGTAATATTTATTCATTAAATTACAAGTACCTATTTACAAAAAGTACATTTATAAAAATCTTCACCAAAAGGTAAGTTAATAATAATAAATTGCGTGTACCCCAGGACACCAAGGACCTAATGTTTCTACCCCAAACGGCTCAAACAGGAAATCTCTCTTCACCGTTTGAGGGATTCGGCTTATGTTGCTGCGGAGCCAACCCTTACTGAAGTCGCTGTAAGATGGGAGATCGCTAGGGTATACACAAGTAACATACCTAATAATCACATTACCTTTTGGCAGTTCAGCACAGTGCGCGGCGGCACACAGCGCACAAAACACAAGCAGTAGTCGCGGGAGCATCGTTGTAACTAATGTACAATGTATCACAATCTTCTGTCCCTATATATACATATGTTCTAGATCCTTAATGTGTGACGTATGGAGAAATTTGTGTTGCGAGTTGTACTATGATATGATAAACCAATCTGTTTTGGGTACCAAGTATTCTTATCTAGATTTGTGATAAAACATTACTTAATTAATTAATTAATTAATTAGTAGTGTCTGCATAATATCATAAGTAGTTAAGTATACCTTTTACTTTCCGCTGCTAGGATTACCCAGTAGCGGAAGCGGTTCTATCTAGGAGACTAGTAAGACCTTGACAAAATCCATTATAGTTCTTGGGGCATTTATTAAACCCACTGAAAGAGATTGAGACATAAAGTACCTTCTACTTTTAGCCGGCACAACTCAAGATCGAATATTTTTCGGCCCCATCGGTCATGCGTTCTCTCGCCGTTGCCTCGCAATATGGCCAGCCCATTTCCACTTCGAAGAGCTAATCCGCTGGGCTATGTCGGTGACCCGCGTTCTTTTACGTATCTCCTCGTTTCTGACACCATGAATCAATAAAAACCCATTCTGATGATACTTTCCACAGGGAAATCTATTTACCGCAAGCAAAAGCGTGCACAATCGCTAGTTATTGCTTAAACGTGCTGTTACATAAATAAAAATCCCTAAGGTTTCTACTACATTTTCTTTAAAAACGACGATGGGAGATATGAACAATTTTAACAATTTTTAATTTAAACCATGTTTTCGTCGTAGAATGAGTGGATGTTGTTTGCGGTTTTGTTTTATATGATTTTGGTTCCTAATTTATTATTTTGACACATTTCAAACAGATCACATCATCCCGCTGTTTTCTCGTGGTCCCAGGATTTTGTCCCATTAATGGGACCACGAGGGAGAACTGTTTCTCGTAGTCCCATTACTATGCTCAGTAACGTATTTATCCTCCTGTATATAGGTATTCTTCTTGCATAGATAAACTTTTTGGAGTGTGTAGTGAAGTGTTAGATGATGAATAAATGTCACTTGACTGAACACTTGCCATCCGAAATCTTTATTAAGACTATTATTAAAGAAATCATTAAGGGAGGCCTATGTCCAACAGTGGACGTCTAACGGCTGACATAATAATGATGATAAAGTATGTATTTTGTCCTTAAGTTAACATATATAATTCAATGATTATCCTTGAAACAGTTTAACTTTTAAACTGATAAAGGTGTCTAGATGACATTTGTCAAAATGAAAGCTGTCAAGCTTTAAACTGCGTTAACTCCGAAACGGCTGGGCCAAGAGATGCCGTACAAAACTCAATCGACAGGTGTCAGAGAAAGCAACATTTTCGATGACAGCTGTCAAACTTTAAACTGCCACGACTCCGAAACGGCTTGGCCTAGAGATGCCGTACTAGGCGCAAATGATTGGTCTTAGAGAGAGCAACATTTTCGATGACAGCTGTCAAACTTTAAACTGCCACGACTCTGAAACGGCTTGGCCTAGAGATGCCGTACTAGGCGCAAATGATTAGTCTTAGAGAGAGCAACATTTTCGATGACAGCTGTCAAACTTTAAACTGCCACAACACTGAAACGGCTGGACCTAGAGATGCCGTACTAAGCTCAATCGACAGGTGTTGGAGAAAGCAACATCATAATTAAACACGGTTTTTCAGTTTTTTTTTATATATTAATATATTTATTATTGTACAGTGCAGCTACACTATTTGTAACGAAATACAATTTTATCATATTTTTTTATGAATTGCCTAACTTAACCCATATTATCTCAAACGGCATCTCTAGGTCTAGCCGTTTCAGAGTTGTGGCAGTTTAAATTTTGACAGCTGTCATTGAAAATGTTGCTCTAACTAAGACCCATCATTTGCGCCTAGTACGGCATCTCTAGGCCAAGCCGTTTCAGAGTTGTGGCAGTTTAAAGTTTGACAGCTGTCATCGAAAATGTTGCTCTCTCTAAGACTAATCATTTGCGCCTAGTACGGCATCTCTAGGTCCAGCCGTTTCGGAGTCGTAGCAGTTTAAAGCTTGACAGCTGTCATTTTGACAAATGTCATCTAGACACCAATCGGTTTAAAAGTTAAACTGTTTCAAGAATAATCATTGAATTCCTAATGTTGACTTAAGGACCCAAATAATATACTTCATCATTATAATGTCAGACGTTGGACGTCCACTGCTGGACATAGGCCTCCCTTTATGACCTCCAGGTATTACGGTCGGATGCAGCCTGCATCCACCGTGAACCAGCAGCCTTGAAAAGATCATCTGTCCCCATTGTTGGTGGACGTCCGACGCAGCGCTTGCCGATCCGTTGTCTCCTTTTTTACATTTTTGACATTTTTTAGAAAAATTGAGATAAAATATTATTCTTACCTAAGTAATATGAAATTGCTACATTTATTATCAATGTTTCTTTTGGTAACCACAAACTTTTATATACAGGATGTAATTACACAACAATGGGACTACGAGAAACAGTTCTCCCTCGTGGTCCCATTAAAGGGACAAAATCCTGGGACCACGAGAAAACAGCGCATCATCCAAGATCTTCACGGGGATTAAACCTACAGGCCTGTCCCCGGCACACTTTCATCATGCGATAGCAATCATCTGCTTGATTAGGTACCCTCTTAAAAAAAAACATGTGCTAGCCTAGCCTCAAATATTGTTGTCACTTTCCAACCAACACAAATGTCAATGTGAAAGATAAGGACAAACTAATGCTAAGCGCATGTTAACTGAAGTGATTTTTATGCATGAGATTTCCATGTAGTAAGAACCATTGATCCCTGAGCTCACGTACCTATACTCTATCAGATGGAGCTAGCTGTTGATCCTGGCGGGAGACAGCGAGCGATCGATCTGCGCATGTCTCACTGCGCATGTGCGGTGCAGCCTCCGGTTAAGGGGAAGATTTAAGGTTAAAGAACTATATTTCTTATAAAACTTATACAAAGTCACTTAAAATAAGAAATTTATAATTATATTTAGTCTAAATTTAAATTTATACCTCAAGGCATTAGTTATTTATTATGTACATTAGTCTACAATCTTATCTTTTTACAAAACAACAACAATCAAAAAAATAATGAGGTAGATAAAAATTTAAGCAAACCGAAACGACCAGTGAAAAAAAAATAAAAAGAAGGTAGTTGAATATTTAAAGTAAACTGAACAATGGTGATTTCATTGAATGTAAAAGTTTTTAGAAAGACGGTAGAGGAAATTATAAGTATATTTTATTTATTTTATGAGCAAAACATGTGTTTTAACAGTTTATTTTAATGTAATGCTTTTTACGTGGTGGCGTTAGATTTATTGGTTTATGTTTTTTTTTGGGGCTGATTAACAAGTTTGTACTACCTCACTTCACTACCTTGTAAACGAAGGCAAAAATATCATCTAACGAGTAATATATCTACCGTCTTTTCCCGATCAAGTTATAAGTTACACAGTTAATTCTTGAATCTTGGCAAACATCCTCCCCTTAACAGGTCTTCAATCAGATCTGCCGATCGGACTTGTTACTCGGTAGTAAAATGCCCGCGCGCTGTCAGTGAGTTGGAGACGGGAGTGTCCTGGAGTGATACATACAGCCAGAAGAATAATGGTAAGAAATACACTATAACAATGCTTTTATTTAATATGAACCAAGCCTGTAAGAAAGCTTGAAGTGCCTGCTAGTTGGCCGATGTAATCGAAGATTCATTACGGAGAATTTGAGTTTGGAGCCTTAGCATGATCAGGGTTAAAATACAACATGGTTACTTCAATCGTTCATCGTTTAAAAGAGTTTTCGGTTAAATGTGGCTCTGTCTCTTGATCTTGTAAGATAGGTGTACCACATGGTCTGCTTTCTTAAGGGCACGACAAACTAGACTTCTTATACTTAATATATAATATACATACATGCCTATATAAATATTTTCAAGTAATGACACAGATGAAACCTCAGGGCAACAAACACGAGAAGCGCACGAAAAATCTTACCACGGGACTAGATGTTGCTGTGTGAATTATCCAGCAATATTATTGTATTATTATTTTATTATTATTGAGTGAGTGTTCCCTTGTTTGTCAGGCAGGTATGGAGCTCCCAGTACTGGACAAGTGCTGCTTCATCGTCCACCTCAGGACTGGCTGCATCATCTTGGGAGTCATCAACTCAGTAAGTTTATTACTAAATTTTAAGCTTATTATATGGATATAATGGATAATTGGTGATGGGAGTGATGGAGTCAATTAGCTTCTAATATTAGTTTCTGGTTATAATATTAAACATACGATAAATACTTATAATGTCAGTTTAATTAGTTTTGTTAATTAAAAAGCGGGATGTAGGTACTTCCATATGCCATGGCGTGAGCATATCTATATGTACGAGTATATATAAAGTAAAGTCGTGTTAGTTACAACATTTATAACTCAAGAACGGCTGAATCGATTGAGCTGAAAATTGGTGGTGATGTAGCTTAGAACCAGGAATCGTACATAGGACTAGTATAATGCGGAACTAGTGAAACTTTTTATAAAAAATTTGCGTTATTTTTTAATAACAGTATTTCCGTTCAAATCAAACTTAATTAAGAGCCTTGACATTGACATCGTAACTCAAACCAATTTCCCTAACACCCACAGCATTAACTCAATGACCTCACCAAAGTACATACAAGACCCTCTCACATCACATCGTTTGAGTACACCATAGATTACCCCGAGTACACAAACAGTAAAGTCCATTACACAAGTGCTCTAACAGGCCGATGCCCGTTCTTTTACGATGCGATAGGCGCTGAAAATGGGTGACCTACATTGGGGTAGAAACTGTTGTAGTAGGTATGTTATTTATGATTGTAACGTTACCGCTTTCGTAGTGAGAGTGGAATGGTGGACATGGTTGAAATGTGTTCAAGATTTTCATTTATTTATTGAATGCTAATAAAATGTCACTTACAATAATAAATACGAATCAAGAATCAAATCGCAACATATTTGAGCATGAACGTTGAACGTTTCTTATAAATCATAATTAATAAATGTAATAGATGTTTTTATAAACTTAATAAGGTCGATTAATAAGTGCAATGTGTAATCGATGTTTTTATATACTTAAGGTCGTGCCCGCTTTTTTGTCCGACTTAACAAATAAAAAATAATAATATCTGCGGATCGTAAAAGTTTTTGTTACGAGACGGGAATCAAACCTGCAACCTCATACGCAGGCAGACCTTCGCCCGCTGAGCCACAGAGAAATAATTAATTAAATAAATAAATTCTATATTGTCTATGCCTCCTTCGTTATTCCAGCTACTAACCTTCGTGCTCGGCCTGGTGCTGATAACCCTGGCGGTGGACGTGCGAGGGGCGGGGGCGCGGGGCGCGGAGGGGGAGGCGGCCCTCACCGGCGTGCTGTACTCCATCCTCCTCCTCCTCGTGGTGCTGATGTTCGTCAAGTTCCTCGCAGATATGGTGTTCGTTTGGGCGGTTTATAAGGTACGAGATACGTCAATTACAGATAATTTATATCTATCAAAAGACTATAGCATGGGTTTATTCAAAAAGCCTATTCTGAAGCATTTGAAGGGTTCGGCAGCACGCAGGTAACATCTCTGATGCTACAGGCATCCATAGGCTGCGGTAACCGCTCTCCACCAAGTGGGCCCCATGCTTGTCTGCTAACTTGATATTAAAAAATATATATTTTATAATAGAAAGTCGTGTTAGTTACACCACTCAAGAACAGCTGAACAGATTTGGCTGAAAGTTGGTGGGGAGGTAGCTTAAATCCAGGAAAAGGAAAAGGAAACCCTTAGAGATTCTGAGAGTTAGGAACGTAAATAAATGTTTTTAATTTCTAAAAAACCTAAGCCTGAATTTGTTATTATTTTGTTATTTTTCTTACAAATCTGATACATCGACGTGAATAGAGCAATAAGATTCTAGAATCTTCTTAAAGCTTAATTGTGTCAAGCAGTTCAACACATAACTTTTTATTCCAGGAGAAGTCCAGTATAATCAAGAAGTACTGCATCTTCTGGATAGTATTCCTGGTGCTCTTCATCATCGGCTTCCTGAAGACGCTGTTCCACATGGGTGCTGGGGTCGTCATCACCTTGATGCTGTTCCTTGGTAAGTTCCTAGACCATTAGATACGCTGTGCTAGCTTAAGAAAGTTCATTTCTTTCCGCGGGAGTCGTACAAAATACAGGAAACATCGTTTTGTGTATAGTGAAAATTTACTGCAATCGCAAATAACGTGGTGATTATGCCTAAGACTATAATGTGGTGATTATACCTAAGTCTATAATGTGATGATTATACCTAAGACTATAATGGGCTATATTAAGGATACTGCTACCTGGTCGTTGGTTACATTATAAAGATTTGATCGGTAGTTAATTGAATTAAAAGTTCCTTATTTCATCTAAATGCATATTTTCAGCATTAAATTTCTACTACATCAGCATCATAAGGAGCTACATGATATCAATCAACGAAGACGGTGTTTTGTGAACTCGCAGTATTAGGTAATCATATTATCTAACCTCAGGACAAAAAAAACATAATCGTCCACGTCAATGATTTTAAATTTTCTGTTTTTTTTTTAACTTTAAAAATACTACTTTTATTATTTTATTTATCAATTTTTAAATTATTTTGATCGGTAAAATTGTTTAGATATGTGTAATACATACCAAAATCTAATAAACGTGAATGATCATCAAAAGTACTAACTTGCTTATATGTATTTACATAATGATAAAACATGTACCTATTGTAACAAAACTAAAAAAGTATTATTTAATAACAAAATAAATTGTTACTTTTAGTATTAATGTAAAGTGATTGACCAAAGCTTTCTAGTCACCTTTGACACAGTTTATAACTAATACAGGTGGCATCGTTTTTCATGAATATGTAACATTGTTTTTGTGTCAAAATAAACGATTTATAAACGATTTTTCTGAATATTAGAAAATCGTATTGATAACATTACAAGACCACAACGTAATCTAAGTCAGCCAGAGCTAAACTGGAAGGCGTGGGTTCGCAGTATAGGATTATTATAAGTTAAAACTAAACCATATCAAAATAATAAAATTTCTATATCACAAATTAAAAAATGTTATGGTTGAGTATAGATTTTATGATTATGTGAATTCTAAAAAATAGAGTTGGTTGATAAAGAAACGGACCAAAGGTGGGCACCTCTGATTGTTTTTCATAACAATTAGAAGTGTGTAGTATAAGTATTTATTTGAATTAACCTTAAAAATTATGAATGGGAGTTAAACTATCGCTATCACAAGAGCTACTTCAAGTCCCATTCTCTTATTTCAAGGGTTATTTTACTTTATAACTTATAAGGTTATTATTGTTATTGAAACGCTTATTACCTCTGGATAGTCTTGAGCTCTTGGTTTTACTGAATATGTATTTTTACCATTATTTACGGAACCACGGATCAAACGCAGCGTCGGACGTCCACCAACAAGATGAACAGATGTTGGACAAGTTACCAGTACACGGTGGATGAAAGCTGCATCCGACCTTTAAATCAATATGGGAGGCCTATGTCCAGCAGTGGATGTCCGAGTAGTCCCTTAAAAAAATATCACTTATTTTTTTTTTAACATTAGATTTTACCATATTAGTAAATTTAGTCTAAATAAAGTAAGGGATAATCTTTAACAATTTTATTGTGTAAATTAATAGACCAAGAGCTCAATGGCTTCTGTTCACAGTTATATTAAATATTAATTTAATAAGCAGGTTGTGAGAATAATGTTAATTATTTTAATACAATTGTATATAATTTGGTATTTGCAATCATTTAATGTTAGAGATTTGTCTTCCATTTAGTAGTATAAGTGTTATAATTGTTCATATATCGCGCCACGTATTTATCAAGTTTATTGACGTTTTGAAAGAACATTGTTAAAAATATTTAACATTTTGTTGCCTTAGATTGTTTTAGATTTAAATCAATTATGTACATTTTATCATAGGCCTTATTATTATGTTGAATTATTTTATGGCGTGAACAAACATTTTAGATTTTTTCAAGTACAAAACTATATATTTTTTGCCTTAAGTATATTAATTTATTTAACAAAAATATTTTACTTAATAATTTACAAGATACTGATGATATAATATGATGATTGATAATAAATAATATCTCATTTTATATTGTATATAACATTTTTTAAATATGTATGTAATTTTATAAATATACACTTTTATTCAACATTACCTTAAATCTTTCAGGGTCATTAAATTATTTTGTATAGAATCCTTGTTATACTACCAACGATTTATAATATTTTCAAATATATACTTACTAAATATTTTTGATCTTCCCTATTATATAAATGTATCACAATCTCCGGCTGACATAATTTATTTTTGTCAATAAAAAACAACTATAATTACATAACTACTTTCTAAATATACATAATTATTACGATTACTGTTACAGCGAATTGCGCTTTCCCTCTGCTGGGAAAAGCCTAAAATATAAAAAATACTAACGTTAGGCAATTATTCATAAATATAACCGGTTGAGCGTATTTTTTGTAATTTCTAGTAGGTTTTTAGACTTGTATTTTTTACAGTAAGTATATTATGTAATCGTAGATGAAGTTAATTCAAATATAGTATTTGGATACAGAAAATAAAATATCGTATATCAACATAATATCATAGAATTACAACCATGTGAGTAGGGATTATTCAAAAATTAATGAATGGCATTTTGTAATGTATGTGTGTTAGAAACAAAACTTAATACTCGTAATATCGACAATAAATTCGTCCTTCGCTTTAACTAGCATTAGAAATGTTATCCTATCCGTATATATTATGCGCTAAAGTCAGCAAACAATTGACATTATCATACATAAAAATGGTATTTAATTATACTTTACGTTTATGTACCTACGCGATTACGATTCTTTCTGATATATAATACATGAATTTATTAATAGGTATACTTACCATGAAAATGGGATTGTATAATTTTTTAAATTTATGTGTAGATATTGAAGTTTATCAAATTTTATTAAAGTTTATATTAAAATAATTAATATTATTATGTTGAAAAGTTTCAAAATTCAATATATTTATTTATCGTTTGTCTTGCTGACTTAACGCTTTATCCTTCCAAAATATATGAAAATACCCAAAACATTCATTAATACTAACTTATGATTTTCTCTATATAATTACTAACGAATTTGACATATCTATTTATGAAAGGGGGTTTTCTTATATTTTGTCCTATAAAATATATCAATGTGAAAACTATATTTATATTTCTTCTTCTAAATATGTCCTAATCGGGGCACTAGTTTATGTAAAGGCCTATTCAAAACAATTTTCATATTTTTTTTATATTTTTATTCTTAAGAAGAATGTAAATGTAAACTTATTGTCCATGTGTATGAATTTCGAATTTCCTAATTATAGTGCTGATAAAATTTTATAGAGATAAAATATCATATATTTTGAATGGGCCTCTACTTTTTATAACTATCGATCAATTAAAACGCTTTAAATGTCGTAAAAAATAATTTACAATGTGAATTAATATTAATTTTATAGAAATTTTGATGTTTGTGATCGTTCTACAAAGCTTTGTTAAACGCAGTAAAATATTGTAATAAAAATGTGATGTAATTGCATTTTTTATTGACCAGACCTAATAATTAAAAACTAACAAATTCATAGATATTTAAAATATAATACAATTTTGGCACAATGGGTTTTGAAGACGGTTATTATGCTATTATAGACTACACAACTAAACGTTACACTATCAGCAATAAATCTAATAGGTACGATTCAAGAGTCCAATAAGATAATGAAGCGTTATTGTTTTTTTCTCAAAAGAGATTAGATTACTTTTGATTTTGATAAGAGATTGAGATTGCCATAGAAAGCTTTTTTTAAAACCTGCATTCCGGCCTCCTTTTATTAACCTCATATTTATTAATTTATTTATACAGTGCGAGTATATTGTGCAACTTAGATTACCTATCACATTAGTAACTACGACAGATACAAGGCACCAATCTTAATTATAACACTGCAATAAAGTACAACCCTTTTTTATTTACTTAAAATTAACATAAGACTATGAGCACTAATTAAACTAATTAGCTGTGCCCGCGACTCTCTCCGCGTTAAATTATGTTTGTGTGGGGGCCACGACTTATCATAGCTGGAGCAAGAATTCAAATAGGCTATCCTGTGTTCCAGATGTCTTAAATGTAAATTTCATCAATTTCGGAACATTAGTCTCAGAGTGGAGGAACATTATATAATACATACCTACAGATAAAAAAAATTAAAAATCGTCAAATTAGTTCCAGTATCATAATAATATTGAGCCTATAAACACAATATCTTTAAAAACAAACTAACTTACTCCATGAACGACCCTTATTATTATAAGTATAAATACAGTAGAATCTGGATATAACGACCTTCAAGGGACCGGCGATATTATGTCGTACTAACCGGATGACGCATAAAACGGATACATACATAATTATGTATTATAAGTGTAAAAGTTTGATTTTCTTATTTAGGTAAATAAAACATGTAGGAATCACATATGCTTTATTTTAATTATTCTTAAACATACTAAGTTACAAACATAGGTAGGTACATGGCATGGCTACATATTTTGAAATATGTACGCCTAATTCCATTGCGAGGGTTGCATTTGATTCACCAGCTTCCAATCTGTGTAATATTGCACTTTTTTCTTCAACTGTAAAACACTATCTTCCCAAAACTCATTTTATCGAGCTTTATGAACTTGTCATAACAAGTGACAAATACTAACAACTGTGATTTACGCGCGCAAATACGGCGGAACAGTGAAGCGCGCGGGGGAAGTGAGGGAGCAAAACACGGCGCGTTATCGTAAAAAATGGTCGCTATAAGCGGTTGGTCGCTTAAACAGGAGTCGCACTAAACGGTTATATTTCTTAGTACCTAACTATGAAACCGAACTTGAGTAAACAATATCGTCGCTAAAAACGGATAGTCGTTATAAGCGGCGTCGTTATAAGTGAATTCTACTGTACATAGATAAAAAGTAAGCTCTTATACTACTTACGATCAATTGTTGCTCGACGGTTAATTCCAACCTGTGAGTAAATATAATGTGCGGAGGGGAAGCAAGTTCGATTCTCACTGAGGAGCATTATTTTTAATCATTAAAGTGTAAGTACCTACCTATTTCGAAGATGTTTTCTAAATATTTATTATCTCACGAGCTGATTACACTCTCTACTTTTCGACCTCACAAGAGAATATTTCATTAATTTAGTTGTCTAGTAGGTAGTCAATTCGCCCATTATCTGCCTTTTTTCACGAAATTAATTCCCGTTGCAATAAAATTATCAGGTTTTCTTATTATATTTCTTAGTAAAAAATATACTTCGTACATTTGTATATCTATAGAGAAATAGTATGTCCATGTCACAGTTTACTTGTTAGGCACTTCTAAGACTTTTCTTAGAGAATCTTGGTCTCTTCATATTGGAATTGCAGTCTCCACGTAGTCCATCTTCATAGCTCTGTAGTAGCTATTCACCACCATCAGGTAAAATACAGAATAAGCTGGAAAAGGAAAAGGAAAGCGTGAGTTTCAAGATCCCTATTTATTTCGTGAGAACACATTCCATCATTATTATTTTAAGAACTCTGCCTCACTAGGACGCCATGGCGATGTAGCCGGCTATGTCTCCAAGCAGTTAATATTGAATTTGGCGACTTAGCGACGTTGCTACACCGTCGCCAAGTGAGTTAGGTAACATCCATTTCAATATTAACTGCTTGGAGACGTAGCCGGGCTACGTCGCCATGGCGTCCTAGTGAGGCAGAGCTCTTAGACTTACCAACGCCAGCCCACAAAGAAAGCACAACTAAGGCCAAGATGAGCGGGTTTTGGAAGTACACTTCCATCCGGAAGATGCAGTTCACCAGCGCCACCACGAAAATGCAGATGATGAATACGCAATTGGATATCAGAGACAGGTGGAGGTAGCCTGGCCTTTTCTGAAAATAATATATTAAATAAAAAACTGATTTACCAAAATTACCAAAACACACCTAAACTTAAGATTTAGTTTCAGACAGATTGAGGGCGACACATAGTCATCATTATATTATATAATCCAGAAAAAATAGAGTATGTTTATTTTCATAGACATTATGTTTTCAGAGATATTGTGTTTATAGGCTACTGAAACTATATTGACGATTTAAAGATTTTTTTGTCTGCATGTACCTCTCCTCTTAAACCAATGATCCGATTTTGATGAAATTTAGAGGTCTGGGACACAGAATAGGCTATTTAAATTCTTGCTACAGTTATGAAAAGACCTTACCATAATAATCCCTCCAAGCGCCATGACATCGCTGATGGCAGAGAGCGTAGAGAACATTATCATGCTGAGAGAGATTAGGTTATCCTCCGGGTCTCTCTCGCGGTGATGCGGCAGTCTCCACGCTCCGGCTATTATGTTGGCTATGCATCCTAGCTGGAAATTTAAATAAACAATTAATACTTAAATGTACACAAATTAATATTATATTAGTAAATACCGGCCAAGTGCGAATCGGACTCGCCCATGAAGGCTTCCGCAGCAGAAAACTGTGCTGTGACAGACGGACGGACGGACAGACATGACGAATCTATAGGGGTTCCGTTTTTTGCCATTTTGGCTACAGAACCCTAAAAATCTTAAATGTTTTTATGCCTCGCCTCGTTATCCAAATCATCGAATCTTCTAGATTCGATGATTTGGATAATAATATCTGAATTATTAAATAAAAGTTAATTGTCGATAATCTAGAAAATGATGTATAGGTATAATCTTTAGAAAATTACACACAATTCCTGGATTCGAAAGTAATTAACATTTTCCTACAAGTATGAAAGTTGAAACCAATGTCCTCCAGTTTGCTTCTAGGTACGATAACTGCCAAAAGGCAACTGTTACCTTTGGAATTTTGTTTTTTTGTCTTATTATTATTTTTTAATATTTGGAAAAACCATTAATGAACGACAAGGAAACTAAAAAATACCAAAATTTCATTTTAATTTTGCTACTATCATTGCAGATCGATTTTGACTATACGTTTTGTCCTACTGCCCTTGAAGTCTGGTACTAATTCAAGCTTCCAGCCGTCACGCCCTAAAAGTGTTTTATTATTTTGCGAAACGAAACAAGGATAAATCATACTTTTCACGCAACATCCGACTGATATACTTCGAAACTCATTGTTTACATCCACAGGGCGGTTAAAGTAGAAAAAATAGGCAACCTAGAATTTCTAAGTCTGTTCTTAAATACGAATTGTTTTTTTTAACTCCTCCATTTAACTCTTTATATCTTTTAAATCTATTTAGCTTGTGTAAAGGCTTTTTACCGAGTAAGTATACATACCTACTTTAAATACTCAATCACAAAAATAAATATAAATACAATGCAATATTTGGACTCCAGTGGCTGAAACCGATGGTGAATGTCACATGTCCTTCAAACTCTTCAACCTCTTTATAGTTCTAATGAGCATCCCGGTTCCTTGCATGTTTACCTATACAGTAGAACGCACAGTATACATTTTTCAAGAAGAAAAATCCAAAAGCCACTAACTTGAATACTGTCAAACCTACCATAATCCTACTCGTATAAATAAATAAAATAAAGAAATAAATATTGCTGGACAATTCACACAGCAACATCTAGTTCCGTGATAAGCGCTAAGCTTGTGTTACGGGTGCTAGATTTCTGATATACTTAATAGAATATACATACATAGATAGATTTTTTATTATACATATATAACACCCAGACACCCGGAACAAATATTTGCAGGTCATACAAATAGTTATTCCGAGGTGGGAATCGAACCCACAAACAAACTCTTGCGTCGCAAGCGGACCTTCGCCCGCTGCGCCACAGAGGTATAAAGGGTTAATTATTGTGTTATTGTTTTACTATTTTGGCTTCCCACAGTGACGTCACTCGGTTTTAACAATGAATGCATATCATCTCTCACAAGTACACTTATAGTGTGTCTTACAATTGTTTTCCATCAATGAATATCCCTGAATAATAACTACTACTTAACCATTTATGTTTTATTTATGTCAACAGCATAAATATCTATCTATGAACAGCGGAGCAAAAATATGTAACCACTGATGCCAGCAAAAACATGTGATGAAACCAACGTGCATAAAAATCTAATGGGGTTTCACGGCGGCATAAGTATCTGACATGCCCGAAAGCAAAATAATATGACAGATCGTCCTTTGATTAAATTCTTTATTGCACTCGCAGTATTTTGGCAATAACCTGGCTATAGCAGGCGCTTCGGAAGCCGACTTCTGCGAGTTCAAGATTTTGCCCGTGCATGATAGTTTAAAAAGTAGGGTAGACTGGGACGGTTGAAACATTTTGGCATTTATCATGCATAGCATCGGGATTTGTTATGTGAGCGATATCGGAAACATACTAAATAAAAGACCTTATATTTGTCTACAATAGGGCAATGTTATTTAAGGTCAATGTATAGTCATTTCTGAGAAAAATCGAATTAAAAAAAAACAGTTTTTTGTTTCAACCGTCCCCATGTCAGGGTCGGTTGAAACAGTGTCTGGGGTCAATTGAAACACATACAAATAATACAAAATATAATCAATTATTATCTTTTATTAACCTTCTAATAACATCTTTCGAATGGTAGTGGCACAGTTGACTATCACAATAGTCTTTGACTATATTTATAATCGAACATTGTTTATAATCAGCCTTATATTAAGTACAACTTAAACTAAATTATAATGAGATGTTGGTAGCGACAATTCTTTGGCTATACTTATAATTTATCATTCTTTTAATCAGCCTTCAGATTAATATTAAGTATAACAACATCTAATTATTATTTAGTTTGAGTCCCTATGACTTGAACTAAATTTTTTTTTTGCTTTTTTTTTCTGCGGCCGTTCTCAACGAAGATCCCGCTTTATATGTCGGCTTGACCTTTTATACCTTTTGTCTTCCTTTGGCGTACCCTCGGTATCTAAAAAACAAGAAAGTTTAATAAATAAACTGTTTCAACCGTACCCAAAAAAATTGTTTCAACTGTCCCCACCCCCCATCTTTGTATAAAACGGTTCATAGTAAGAATGTCAGTAAATGTTAATAAAAACTAATCATACTACGATATTGGACAACCTTTAATTTAACTGTAACAAAACTATCAATACTCTAACCATAAATGAAATCTAAATAATTGCAAAAATGTAGACATCGAAATACTTACTTTGCCGTTAAAAACACAATGGGGCCTCCTACAGACAAACACACCGCTCGAAGAGTGAAGCAATACTAAAATTCATGTTTCGCCCTGTCGCCCGCTTCGTTCTCCCCTTGTACCCCTCCCCTTATCGCGCACTATTCACAAGTTATTCACTTTGTTTCAACCGTCCACCGTTTCAAACGTACCCAGTCTACCCTATACTGTTCAAGCATTTGTAAAAAAATATAAATTTACCTTTCTGTAACAATTATCAATTTATTTAAGTATATTAAATTGTGGAAATTTATTACCTAGGTATTATGTACTTACTGTTTATATTTTTTATTTCATTTTAATGTCAGCCATCCATTAGTCATAATTATCGACTGATAGTTCCTTATCAGTGTATTCATAAATAAATTAAGGTCAACCGGGGCAAATGCGTGGTATTTCTCGATCACTTCAAGTTAGAGCCTCATTGTGATCAAATGTATGGCATTATCCACTTTTTGAAACTGTAGTCCAATATTATGGCTATTTCTGCACAAAGTTCAATAAGCGATATCTTCCCTGGAGCTTTACAGATGTTTCAAATTGGCTATTTATTTTAAATTGGAATTTTAGATGCATTTGCCCCGCTTTGGGAAAATGCGTCTTTAGTGAATAAAAACTTTATTGGTAAGCTTTTCGTGATAATAACTAGATATAACTTTTTGGTTCAAATTTTTTTGCAATAGTATAATAGTTAAACTACTCAAAAATAATAATTGACGCATTTAGAGACAATTTAGTAAAAATTGGGGAAATGCGTCTATATTTTGATAGACGCATTAGCCCCTTGTCAAATCCAGATGTTGTCAACATTTTATTTGGGTACGGACAAACTATCAAAACTCAACAAAAATCTAAAAATAACAAATTTAAGTAATACGATGGGACGATAGTAGACAAATTTCTACGCGTGAGATTTTGATAGAACCGTAGAACAATACAGATTATAATAAAACACAAATTTGAAGGCTACACCGCATTTTTTAAATTAAAGTTAAGTATATTCTGACTTTTGTATATTTTCAAATAATAATATGACAAAAACGATATAAAAACCTCCACGAGACAAGATTTGTTTTGCATTTAATTTTCATATTAAAATTTGCCGACATAAAAAGGTTGACAATATGTGTTTTGGGGGTAAATGCGTCCCACAGTCGCAATTGCCCCATAACACCAGACGCATTTACCCCAAGAAATTAACCCTAACCTTATAAATGTAAACATTATTATTTCTTTAAATAAAGCTATTTCACTAAAAATAATTGTCTGGGTTGGTAGCCCATAGTTTATTCCTTACATTGATTATTGAATAAAATCAGTTAATTGAAGAAAACTAATGACTAACATGGATTAAGTAAGTCGCCTCACGCAGTCAAAATTTGTTGAGAAACGTGCAATTTTCAAAATGGCCAATTACTCGAATATGAGAACTGCCACGCCATCCACACGAACTGCATGTTCTGTATTTAGTTCAAACAAATGCAACTAGATGACAGAAGTCAACGTATGTTGAATAGTTCTCGAATAAATTCAAAAAAACGCATTTACCCCATAGACGCATTTAGACTGGTTGACCTTATATTTAATTATACTTATTATCTATATCTTCTGTACCTATATATAAAAGAATCATTCGATCTTGAGTTGAAATTAATGTACTTACACGACTAAGTAGGTACATAATTTTCAACTCAAGATTGAAAGGCAATGATTCTCAACGGCTAAAATAATTGGGCTGAAAATTGGCAGAAAGGTAGTTTAGAACCAGGAAAAGGAAATAGGCTACTATTTAACTTTTCGTGGGAAAATGTATTACAATACGAGGCTAGCACGCTTTACCTAGTCAAATACTGCAAACCATAGAAAGCCGCGGGGTAGAAAGCTAGTAAGATCAGAAAGCTTATAAGTATCATTCGATTCGTCTTGGCGATATTAAGTTTGATAGCTGACTGTACAAAACAGCGATCATTGATATTGGCCCAATTGACGCAACAAAATTAATAACAATTGAGAGCGACAATTAGTTCACAACTTGGCCGAATAAACTGTCCCAATTGTCGCCGAGCCGTATTTGTCTTCGCCGTAAGAGTAGGTACGTACGTTTTTCAAAGCGCACATGAATTATAAAGAACAAAAATCCAGTGGCCGTATTAACATTAGGTTTTTATTGTGATATTTTGATATACAACTTACCGTAGAAAGCACACAGAGAAGGAAGCAGCCTGTCTTCAAAGGAAGACAACCGCATTTTTGGATGAGTGGCATCGGCTGTCCTCTGAAAAATGTTTAAAACTCATAAGTACTTATCTCTAAAAATAAATAAACATAAAAATCTCTAGATACTATTACCATGAACACGTAGGTAAGTTTGTATTTATGGGTGGATATTTTATCACTTTCAAGTGAAAACTTCTGAACAGGTCTTAGTGAAACTTGCATAGGTAGGTAGGTACTTAGATTAGGTAAATCAGAATATATTATAGTAGATAAATTATTCTATTATAGGCTACTTTTTTTTTATCTGGAAAAATTGATACTAACTCGTAGGTATTTATTTATCTGAAAAAGTACGTAAGTATATGACTCCTTTTAAATCTTCCCGCCTAGTGTTTTTAGTGTGGAATAAGGAGTGAATTCTGCACACAATGAGGTTTTAAAATATAATTAGAAACTTATAAAAACATCAACAAAAATATATAATTACTTACCTACCTGGATACCCGTGTTGGTTTAAAAAACCTGTTTGTGTTTAAAATCAAGCCCATTTTTTTTCATTTTCCACAGATAACAGAATGCTGACGTATTTTAATATTCTTTAGATGTGTAATCATCATAACAACCCGTGAGGTCCCATAACATTTTTACGCATTTCTCCCATAGGTCTCCCCAATTATATCTATTTAAATAAAGAATAGCAAATAAAAATGGTTTTTAATAATTCGGTAGGTATAAAAAACATTAAAATATAGCAATCATTATATCGCATGAGAGTCGTTAATCCTTTTGTATTAGGGGTATGATTGATCCATACCTAATAAAGCAATGTACATGTAAACAGATCTTACCTTGCAGCCAAACAGCACAAGCATTAAAACGAATTAGGTCTAGCAAAGCAGGTCACATCACGAACCACGAAGCATCAAATTAATTCTCAAAATCATCTCTTTACCTAAACATCGTAGGTCACTTCACTTTATTTATTTTCCACCAGTTTGTTCAAGTGTTGAACGGAGCGAATAGAAATGAATCACTCATTCATTTCATTCATTCTTTTATTTGCATACGCTGTAATTATCCCACATATCTGATGCGTCCATTCTAAATTTAAATTGTCCTCTTCATTCTGCGTTCCTCAATCCTAAATAACAGTTTTGTGTTCACCTTGAGGAGTAATTATTTTGATGAGAAAATCGGATTTTAATAGTTTAATAATACCTAAACACTCTTATTAAAGTCAATTTAAAAGCAAGCTTAAATTTGCGTGCTGATATAAACATTATAAACATACAGTTCCGCATGAAGGTACAGAGTCTATGTATAAAAAATAAGTTTCATTCGTAAAAAAATTACTAAAATCTAAGAACTTACTAAATATTAAATAGTTATAAGATTCTTTATAAATACTTAGTTATATTATTAAATGTATGTACGATTTAATGTTTTCATTTTGTATAATCGCAAAACGGTTTATTTGTTTTTCTTAAGATTCAATAAAATGTTCAGCTCTACAACATTTTACATTAATTATAATCAATAATTGATCTACACTTATAAATGAGTATCACCAATTTAAACTTCAACATTTAACAACGTTCTTATTATTTTCCCGTATTTATTATTAAATTGATATTTTTTTTAGATATATATATTCACCTGAAATTTATTATTAACCTTTAAAATTAGAGTCTCCGATTTAAATCTCCACATTAACGTTATTATTATTTATTACACACTTCCCCATATGAATTAATTCTATATTTTTATATCAACTTTATTATTTTAAATCAGATTGAGATTCACTATAAATTAAATAAACAATTAACGTTATTATTTTTGCGATGATAAACTATTATTATTTATGTTATTATTTATTTGATCGAGATGAGCTGAAAGTGGTCTGTTTGGCGACGCGGCGTCGACTGGCTTCCTGATTCAGCCGTGACCGTGAGCGGCGGCGGCGGCGCGACGTCACCGCGCTAATGTGTCGCTTCCATGGGATAACTGGAATGTTTCATGGATATATTAGATACTAGCTTTCCGCCCTGCGGCTTCACCCGCGTTTTACACTTTCCCGCAATTTTCTTTGCTATATATATTATTATGCCTATGTTACTCGAGGATAATGTAGATTTCCAAAGGTGAAAGAATTTTTGAAATCGGTCCAGTAGTTTCGGAGCCTATTCATTACAAACAAACAAACAAATCTTTCCTCTTTATAATATTAGTATAGACTAGCTATCCGCCCTGCGGCTTCGCCCGCGTTTTTTTCTTTGCTAAATTATAGCCTATGTTACTCGGGGATAATGTAGCTTTCCAAAGGTGAAAGAATTTTTGAAATCGGTCCAGTAGTTTCGGAGCCTATTCATTACAAACAAACAAATCTTTCCTCTTTCTAGCTATCCGCCCTGTGGCTTCGCCCGCGTTTTACACTTTCCCGCAATTTTCTTTGCTAAATTATAGCCTATGTTACTCGGGGATAATGTAGCTTTCCAAAGGTGAAAGAATTTTTGAAATCGATCCAGTAGTTTCGGAGCCTATTCATTACAAACAAACAAATCTTTCCTCTTTATAATATTAGTATAGACTAGCCAACACACTACAGCTTCACTTGCGTTTTACGTTATTTACATTTAGGTATCTAGCTTATGTTATAGCCTAATAACCTTCATCGATAAATGCACAAATCAACACTGAAATAATTTTTCAAATCGAACCAGCGAGCGTTTCCTGAGATTTATGTATATGTTACGGCTAATACCCGAAGTGCGGCTACACCTAGTTCTAACCGGCTAAAACTAGGTGTAGCCACTGACTGTTGGTTAAACCTAGTATTAGCCGATTGTTTTCGGGTAAAACTAGGTCTAGCCTTCATCATGCCGGCTACAACTAGGTCCAGCCATTCGCTGTTGGATAAAACTAGGTCTATCCGATATCACTCCGGCTAGAACTAGGTCCAGACAATCCCTGTTGGATAAAACTTGTTGTTCTGATAAATAGTTTGTTACTTTATAAAAGTGTGATATATATAAATAACATTCTTTAAATTATAATATGTAACTACTTATTGTCTGTTGTTAAAAAATGTTCTTGATTGTTCCTATTAAGTATATTAAAAATTGCATGCTATCGGCAGAGCTTTTTTAGATATTAAAAAACATCCAATAAAAAGAAACGAAGAAAGTTTTTTTATTCTTATAAATCATATTGTATCTAATAATTAACACAAATTATTAGGAGTGCAATTTTTAATATAATAGGAACAACCAGGAATATTTTTTTAACAACAGACAATAAGTAGTTGCATATTATAATTCAAAGAATGTTATTTGAATTATAAATCACACTTTTATAAAGTAACATAAACTATTTATTAGAATAATAACAAGTTTTATCCAACAGGGATTGTCTGCACCTAGTTCTAGCCAGAGTGATATCGGATAGACCTAGTTTTATCCAACAGGGAATGGCTGGACCTAGTTGTAGCCGGTATGATGAAGGCTAGACCTAGTTTTACCCGAAAACAATCGGCTAATACTAGGTTTAACCAACAGTCAGTGGCTACACCTAGTTTTAGCCGGTTAGAACTAGGTGTAGCCGCACTTCGGGTATTAGCCGTAACATATATATATATATATAGCCTTCCTCGATAAATGCACAATCACAATCCAATACTGATTTTTTTTTCTAATCTGACCAGCGGTTCCTGATATTAGCGTGTTTAAACAAACAACCAATTAAACAAACTCTTCACCTTTATAATATTAGTAAGGTCGCTAGGCCCAGGTTCAAACCAATAGCACCAACTAAATCGGCTCAACCGTTGACGCGTGTGACTATGGGAAATAGGGATTCATTTTTATATATAATGGAGATTATGGAGATATAGAGATTAATCATACTGTAACAATGGCAATAATAATAAGTTGACTGTTATCACTTTCTTGTCAAATTTGGATTGTAGTCTCGGACGAAATACTGTAGATTCTACACAATTCAATGTAGATTCTACAGTATTTCGTTGTATAGTACCTATATAGTTTATTCTACAGTGTAGAATAAACTATTGTTTTAAGTTTTTGAACTTCCTCAAGAACTAGACTATTTATTTTTAATTAATTTACGACAAGACGTCACCGGGGTAATGTGCCGCTTCCATGGGATCACTGGAATGTTTTCATGGACATACGAGATATTGAATCGTTGCTTGGGGAAAACAAGGTTATACAAGGTTCAAAACTATAGTTTGATAGAGGTCACGGCCGTGAAGAAACTAATATAGAGAATTTCGTCAAATTTCACCCGAGGGAATCCGGGTTTTCATCTTGGATTTGGTCATTTCTTTCGTCCTAGAAAAGTGGGACATCTTCAGGACCAAGACTACAAAGAAAAGGATCAAGACCGCTCTCCGCACCACCGGTCCGCAGTGCATACCTACTTCACTTTCTTAGTCTTATTTTTGTACCTTTCTCATAAGGATGTTTGTTGTAAGGTTATAATCAATTACACAGATAAAACATCTTAGAAATAGGTAAAAATTTTATTCACCTGGGAATAAATAGCCAAAAGATTTTGAAAAGAGCTTTGCTCTACATAACAGTCAAACAAAGTGTAATATATCTGGTCATATTTATTTTATTTATTTCATAATTATTATAGAACTACCTAACCTGACCATTACGCTCCGCCTTCCCCATTGAATTTCTGATATACTAAACCCACTGTGATTGCTCCAGCCAGCGCCAACAGGGCCCACTTCCACCAACCGCTATTAGGATCTCTGAAAAAAAAAGAAAAATACGGGTAAATTATGTCTATGATCCATTATTATATTATGTTAGTATCGAATTATTGTTCATCCGTCTTTCACGGCAAAGTAGCGAAGAAAGAAAGAAAGAAAAATTATTTATTTTTAGTTACAATCTAACTTAAATCTAAACAAACTTATAATAACTTAAAAATAACACCATTAGAATAGATTGAAACTAAAAACTAGGAGACGGCTCAGCATAAAGCTTCCTGTTTTTAAAACAAATACAGGAAACGCTGATCTTCCGCCGGTTCCCACATGCAGTATATGAGGTAGCATGGTATATAGAAGTTCTATCATACAAATAAAGTAAGTAAGAAGGGACGTGACTTATGCTACTTTTGGTATTTTTCTAACGTGAACGAACCAGCGGGCAAAGGCTACTTATACATGTATAGTAAATCGTTTTACGTTATCACTGCTGGGACTTCTCTCTTGACGAGAGACATTAGAGATTGATGAATTAAGTTCATCACGATGGCCAAATGCTGGTTGGTGAATGACACACGTGGTCTAATTGAGGAGTTTAATACAATTTGACTTGATTTTAGGAAAATACTAAATTTCTAATGTGTCCTATTACGGAGAACATGCACAATAGGTAGACATAATACAATAAAATTATGTTTATAATGTAAATTACCTTTCTGTCTCAAAACATGGGCTACGAACTCGCAATCCCGTTTGTGTTTCCGCAACCTTCGTTTTTGTCTGGCTCAGTGCAGCGGGCACAGGTTTGTTTGCAACGCAAGGGGTAGCGGGTTCGATTCCCACTGCACATTCTTCATGGCTTGGTTTATCCTCGATTCTACACAATCATAATTAAACTATTATGCGTATCCAACACAATAAAGAGGAGTAATTTTGCTGTTTTGAAATGCAGTTTCAAGTTTTAAAGGACAAAGTACTAGGGACACAGCATTTCTTAGCGGTGTAACTTTACATAATGACCTATGTTTTGTAGAAACATAAAAAAATCTTAGCACAGACACTGGTTTGTATTTTTTTTTATTAAAACCTCAGTATGAAATTAAATCTCAGTTCATTTGATTGTGATTTTACGTATTATATATCAAAATAAACTAAAAACCTATGTTGTAAAAACTGTCCCAAGTCCCAACATTTTAACATTATTAACATTTAACGTATCGAATTCCTTACAAGACACCTACTTAGGTGCTGATAAATCCTTTAAGGATGTTAATCCCAATGATGGTTATTATTACCTACCTACCTACATATTTCATACAAACCTGTCAATCTCAGCGTCAGGTTCGGGTAAAGAGGAAGTCGTTTGTGATTTTTGCGAAGGACTACTAAAACAAAACAAAAAGTGTGTCGTAATGTGTGCTCAGCTAAAATAAACTGAAAATCCTTCAAACACACAAAACAAAATATATATAAGAATTAACAATACAAAAGAAAATGTGTAAAAAGGTTATAACGTACCTAAACCTTTTTACACCGCACACAGTTAGAAAAATAACTTAAAATACAGCTTTTTTGAGCTTAGCACATAATTACGTACCGACACCTTAGAAATTACCTGCATGGATGTCCTCTTGGTCGCCTGAAAAAACACAGAGCTTAATTAAAAAGATTAGCAGTAGGTAGTCATTCAATCGATAGCTGGCACCAATTTTAAGGTAAGTACCTGTAAATTATATTACCTACCTAAGTAAATTATATTATGTAAGATAATTTAATAGACACTTATTTATTTGTAGAGCCTAGAGGTATTGAGTAGAGCCGTTGGCTAAGGGAGCACACACACGACTTTCAATCCGAAGGTCGTAGGATCAAACCCCGACACGTTTTTGTTCTTGAAAAATGATGTGATCTTTAAAAACACGTGCTTTAACGGTGAAGTGAAGGCACTTATCGTGAGGAGTTTCTGAGAACTTATTTAAAATTTAAGGACATGGACACTTAGCCAGCGTGGTGAAGCGTGAGTCTTTCTTTCAAGATCCACTAAACATACACAGAGATTAGGGCTGAATTTATATCATCGAATTTTCTTATCAAATTGATCAAATGGATAAGCACCTTATTCTTGGAGCAACTTGGGCGCTGGCCACGGGTGTGGGATGCGCATCCTTTTTGACTACTTTCCTGTTGGAAAATAAATTAAAAATAGTTAGGTACTTGGAATCAGAATCAATCTAAATACCACCAAATCTATTGGTTTCTGTCAAGCCTTCCCAGAGTTTAATGCTTGTTTTTAACCACCTTTAACGTACAGGTAAATTGGGGTTCTCAATAGTTGTCTACGAACTTTCTTCTTTTATACCTCATCATCATTACAACTAATAGGTAGGTATTGTCAACGTTTAAATGTTTCACGTATTTTAAGTTACAAAAAAGACTTGATTTAGTTTCTATTAGCAAATAATAAAAAACTCTTGAAAAATTTTTAACAACCCATATCTATTATTTTCCACAATTGGGCACCGGCAACGTTCCGCTTCCGCGTTCAAAGAAACATCGTTTATAGTACAGCTTAGCGGTGGAAAATCATCATTTTTCTGCTTATATAAAAGTATAAGGTACTTACGCGGTATGTCCAGCTTTGAAATTCTCTTCGTTTTTAGTAAGAGCATCATCACACATAGCTTGCTATTTTATATTATACCAGTTGTTCTGTTATAAAATGGATGCAAACACTTTTTTCATTTATTTACAAGTTAAGGTACCTACTGATTATTTTTAGCGATAGAAACTTAATCTCTTATAATGACTTGACTTCACGGTTTTAGCTACATCTGTTTTCTAGTTTTATGAATGGACTCGGCGCATTGACTCGGACATTTTAATCGCAATTTGCGAGTGTTTCAGTCAAGTTTTTTATAAATTTACAAAATTATAAATAAGTAAAGCCATTGTTGCCACTTCTGATGTCATGAGTCAAAGAGAATATAATCACTACGTCATGAGTGGTAGATAATTTGTCATCATGTTGTCATTACGGTGATGGTCGTAACGACAGTTACCAAATACAGAGTAGAAATCATCTAGAAATACATCTACCTTTGCTTGTGAAACATCAATTAAAACTTAATTACCTATGTTGGTAGGTACTAACGTAGACTTCTTTATCATTATTGAGCAATTAATAAATGAATATGAATAAATGCATGAATATTTATAGAGAGTACCTACGTATTATTTACATAATACTAATACTTATAAAAATCTTAAAACTCTATGATAAATCACAGAGTATATTCTGTAAAACCAAACAGTAGGTAATCTATATTATTTAAGTTCGTGAAATGATTGAACTCATCATGTTCTCAGTCAAAATGTACCTTCTTATTCTTGTTCGCTATTTTCCCATAGCCTCCCATTCTATTAGCTAGAATTCTACAAAACATTGTGAAGTCAGGTATAGCATAATGTATATTTAATTATAGTGTTTCGTTTCGACACAGCTTTTGGAAGAATCAATTCATATTTTTATTTTATTTTAGTGGCTACTTTGTCTGTTGTCTTTCATTTCTTCGGTTCTCTAATTTTGTAGCGATCAATAGTTTCTTCATTTTGTGACTGTGTGCATTAACCTTCACCCCCGCCGCCGAACTTGGTGACCACTATGCCGACGGTGATGGCCCCGGCGACGAAGAGAAGCGCCCATTTCCACCAGTTACTCGGTGGTGCCTCTGGTTCCTCTTGAGCTGGTGCATCACCCTTTCTAGAAGTAAAATATAAAAATATTGAAATTTTAAACTATAGGTAAGTATACCTACCTATCGTAAAATAATATATGAATTAGCCGTCGATAGGTATCTACATATATCGGCTTTAATTTATTAGTATTTATAGGAAACTAGCTTTCCGCCCTGCGACTTCGCCCGCGTTTTACTTTTTTGCATAAACCTTACACAGCCCGAGACCTTTCCAACGAATGCACAATTGTGGAAATCGGTTTGTCCGTTCTGGAGTTATAGCGACAGGAAAGAAAACCCGACTTATTTTTATATAGTAAGAATAGAAGCCTCAATACAGGAAGAAATGTCACATTACTCAGGTTTATTGGGCATTTAAAAGAAATCTTGCTAAAAAAGCGATTAGGATAATACAGTTTAACACATTAGTCTGATTAAAGATTATTCAAGTTAAGTAGATATTCCAAGTGTTCTGGAGGTTTTCTGTATAGATAAGGTAAATAGAGTTTCTATTGTATTGTATTTGTTATATCAGCAGAATTTACATAGGTATAGGTTGTACACGTAACACAAGCGTCAAGCCTACCATGCTGTGTGATATGTCCAGTTATGTTTATTTTATCTATATTATGTATTTTGTTTATTATCTACTTTTTCTTGCAGGGGCAGCCGGGGCAGCGTCGTTTTCGTTTTTTGGCGTTGGGAGGCCCCGCCATTTTCGAGGAGCTACTCTTTTGAAGGGAGTTTCGCGAGTTTGGAGATGAACTAAAACAAATAGAAATAATTACCTGCATGGACTTTTACAGCACCGTCTAGAAGAACTATAGGCAAGACTTAATAAGCAGTGACAAACACTATTAGTCGATTAGGTACATTTTTACAAGGGTAATTAGCATCTAAAATCTATAAAAAATATAAAAACCACGTATCAAAAAATTCATTAATGAGACAATGTTTTAACAAAATTATCTTATCAAATAAACGTAAATTATTACCGTCTGTCAAGATTCCCATTTGAACTCCTGTTCACGGGGCTGACTGAACCCGGCCTGGCCAGCAAAATAAACAATTATTAGAAAATTTATTTCATTAATCATTTATACCTACGCTATTTATCTATGTTATGTCTGATGGCTCTTTTTAACCCTAAGTTCCTTGAACAATTAAAATGTGATTACCGTCTAGCACTAAGATGATAGGTACCCTACTCATGTACAAGCCGTGATGGCTCATTGGGCTCTATGTCGAGTCATGACAGTTTCCTCACGATGTTTGCCTTTACAAGCTGCCATCCAAGCTGTGTGCAGTGGGGTTTAAACCCACGACCTTCGGAATGAAAGTAGTGTGCTTTCTAGCCCATACGGCTCTTTATACTATCCTTAGTAGTGGCTGAGTCAAATCCAAGCATACAATTAGGTGATATTGTAGTATTGTACGCATACTTTTGGGGTGATCTTGAGCCCTGAGAATCACAGTCACACATAATATTTTAAACTATAACATAATATAAATAAAATTGATTTTGTCTTGTTACCCCAGGTAACTTAACACTAACGATTTTTTGCAAACATTTTATTACTTATTGTGTGCAAATAAATGAATACTAAATACTGTAATTTGTTAGGATTTGTTTTGATAGCCTAAGAGAATATAATCACTACGTTTTTGATAGCCTCTTTTACGTATGACAGGTTTGTGGCAGCGTAATTTTATGACGATTTGGCAGAAGTAGTTGTCTATAGGTAGCTACAGATATTTTGGAATACCTTATTTAATTATTTAATAGAAGGCAACCAACGGAAGATACACCTGAGCATACGCATATGTTATAAGACCTAGCTCTTCCAATTACAGGAGGCCATAATATTACCTACACAGAATAAAGAAGTTAAGACCATGTTTTTTGTTCACAGTTTCACACATTATCTGTGCCTGGAGCATAATAGCTATTTCTCTCATAAACAATATTTAAGTCCAATAATTTAAGACTTTATATAAGATATAGATTGTATAGATAGACCTACACAATGATTTTATAAATCATTGGACCTACATAACAAAATAGTAGATGAAGTTAGATTTACTAAATTTCATGTCATTCAACACTTCAAACTGAAGGCCATTTAATAGTCTCCAGTTAGGTACCAAAGAAATATTTATGTCAGTAGGTATTCAGAAATAAAACAAAATAGTTTAGTAACAAATTAATAGATTGATCACAATTTATTCAACACTAAAAAGCGAGGGTAACAATACTATAGATAAAGTAGATTGCGTAAACAGATCACAATGGAATGTACTTAGTACAAAATAAACGGCAAATTGTACGATTCAATACGAGCAGATTTAATCATAAATTTCAAAAATAAATACAAATACTTATGCATATAAAATATCTACACGTTTGATATATGTATTGAAAATATTATAATATATATTATGTGTGCTAAATCTCTCTTGTCCAACATGTTTACATACCACTTTTCGGTTATAAAATAGCCTCTTTATCAGCTTAACGCCCGCAAACGTTTTAAATAACAAAATATATTATTTATTCGAGGGTTAAGTGAAATATATTTATACATCAAAATATAGGTAGGTATAGTCGTTACACAGAAGTTATAGTACTATTTTATGCAAAGAAATTTGATAGTTTCATTTTTTTTTTTGCCAATTTTGTGGCAAGTTATAAACCATAGGTACCTGTATGAGTATTGTAGTATGTGACTTAATATACATTTTCCATATTCGAAAGTGTTTTCTATTTTTTTTTATTTTTGACACTGTTTTCTACTGAGGTTTGTCCAGATGCTCACATTCGACCATAACACGATTAACAATATTTCCGGTTATTGCGATCTAAGTGTTACCTAGAATTTTATTTCATTGATTCTAAGACTTATTTCTACTGTTTATTCGACCTATGATGGAGTTTGTGATTTATACGTCTTAACAATTAAGGACACCGTAACAGCTCCAGCTAGGAAAAGTAGCGCCCACTTCCACCATCCATTGGAGTCGTCATTATCGCGAACTCTGGGACCACTGAAAAGAAAAACAAATTGAAATAAATAAATGTACTGGACAATTCACACAGCAACATCTAGTATCGTGTGGGGCTAGAAGTTTGTGTTACGGGTATTTGTTATCTGATATACATACTTAAAACAATATATTGATATTATAACAAATATCAGCATATCGTAGAAATATTTTTCCAGGGGCTGGATCAAACCTCAAACCCGCAACCATCGGTCGTATGGTAAAGGCACACAAAAATTACAAGTTTAGTACATTTTTATTACTAGCCATATAATAACTAACATAACTAGCTAAAAATATGTATAGATGATCCAGTCTTAAAATGAACTCCCCTCCAAAGTCATACCGTTTGCTTATACGTTATTGAACATCCAATGACAAAGAACAATTTATGTGTGTTGTATCTATACACCTTTTTGCATGTATGTGTAACCGCGTGTAATGGAGGGGCGTTCATTTTAGAAATGGTTTTACTATACATACGTAATTACGTTTATCGTTAGATCTTTTATTACTCTAAAAAAACAACTCCTTAAATAAATAAGTAAGTACTTAGTTCTAACACATTTACCCCCCACTACTAGAGAACTAACCACTAAGACACACCAGACTAAGATACTCATAGGTATTAGGTACACACATTAAATAAATACGAATACTTACATTACCTATATCTACAATTAAATATCTTGCGGGCCTAGCCTTCACTCCAGAATATAAAATAATCACAGATACAAAAAATAAACATAAACACAGGTAAATCTTCATAGTGTGAAAACTAGGCCAAACAAAAAACATTTTATAAATAAACAGAATTACCGACAAAAGCATGTGCTGGTATTACAGGGAATCCTAAAAATAATAATATAAATAGTTAATAAACTTATAATTTTATCATATTTCTACCACAAAAGATAAAAACAAAGTTGTAATTTTGTCGACTAAGGTCTAAAAAGCTATTTTTTATTATTTTAGAAGTTCTACAAGAGGGTTGAAAATTAGTGGCATGGCTGCAATGATTTTTTACATAGCAACTATTCCGCCATTTTGTAAATAATAGGCCGGGATCCGTAGTACATGGAAATCAAGTGATTACTAACAAGCTAATTTTTGGTGAGTAGCTTCGTTTCGATGAGACGACTAAAAATATCCTATACCCAAATCTCGATTGTGGTAGCTAACAGAGATATCAAGGATTAAAAAAATCAAGGATGTAAAACCGGGATAACGGACCACGAAATTTGTCGGACAATATGTCCGTTAGATTTTATATACATTAATTAAGTATACAACAAAAAATCAGCTGGTTAGTAATCATAGTAATCATTTAAATTGACCTCGTTTTCGATACATTTTCGAAATGGCGGACCCTTTGATCAAACCATAGATTTTGTAGGACAAACATGTTTTTATATAATTTAGATAATTATCTTGAGATATAACATAATTATTGTCCTACAAATTTCGTGGTCCGTTATCCCAGTTTTACATCCTTGATTTTTTTAATCCTTGATATCTCTGTTAGCTACCACAATCGAGAGTTGGGTATAGGATATCTTTGGACGTCTCATCGAAACGAAGCTACTCACCAAAAATTAGCTTGTTAGTAATCACTTGATTTCCATGTACTACGGATCCCTGACTATAAGGTGTTTTTATTCATCCAAACACATGGATAGAGTCAATTATTAGAAACAATAATTTAAAAATAATCTTATCTATAAGATATACTTTTTACGAGCTATTTGGTTTCAAACAATTGTGTAAGTCTTTAGATCCAAATATCACTATCACGTTTTTTAAAGAACTATCTAATAATTAAACATTGTAATAATGATAGTACCTTTTGTTTTGGCAGGTAGCACACATTCCACTTTGAAAAGAAAAAACATAAATTAAATATACAGAAAAAATATTTTACACCAAATACACTATATCTACTAAAACTGCAAATTCTACCTAAAAATTCTTACACAATATACAGATAATATTTTAATCTACCACAATAAGTAAGATACATAATAATAATAATTTTAAATTAGTAAGTTAGTACTTGCTTTAGTAATATTTCTGCAGTTGATAAACAAAATAAAAAAAACCTGCTGCTTTTTTTCGGAACCACAATAGCATTTACTCTCCTCTCTATGTGGGGATCTGATACTCTCTTTCTCACTCGATGGTGGGATTTTTTCCTGTCGATAAATTAATAAGTTAAATGCTGCCTCGTAGTTTAGAGATCTCAAGAATATAAAATTAAAGATTAGTTACTCTAGCTAGTTAGTTAACTAAACAGCATTATCTTTACTAACAAACTAGATTCAAAATTTTAAATCCATACAAACAATTCTATAACTATTTGGTAATTACCGATGATTCTTATCTAGGTATTTATTGTATATTTTGCAAAATCTATTTTACAATACTTTCAACTAAGCAGGCACTAGGCTAAACTGTACAATACAAAACATTTTAATGAATTTACATCAAAACATAACATAATACAAATAAGTACAATGGGCGGCCTTACTTAGTAGTCAAATTAAGACGGTCACATTTTATTTGATTACATTATGACAAGATGTTTTAAACATACATGGAGGACAAAAGCTAATGATAAAACATGTATTAAGTTTCCTATCATACTCGTAACAAGCTAGTATACTAGATAATCTAGATATTTTTTTTGTATTAACCACGTACCTATTACGTTATCTTATTAATGGTGTACTACTTATCTAGTAAAAAGAAATAAAATAAATAATAAATTGCAACAAACACATCAGGAGTGCCGTCAAAGGTACGCCACGGCTTTTTACTTTCGTTATAATCATCGTTGTTGTCCCGGCTAGACAGAAAAAATAAAATAAAAAACCTTAACCTATATATTATTCGATACAATCATAATGAATAATTCACAAAACAAAATCTAGGCCTGTGGTAAACTCAAATATTGTAAGCTATCTGTAACCTCATGTGCAAGGTTTTTTTATAAATAGGTATGTATTGTTGGAGATCGCAAAAAATTCAGAAAATTGGCAAAATTAAGGGGGAGACCTTTGCCCTGAAGTGGGACATAAAAATCAGTTAAATGTTTTGAAGCAACGAATCTAAAATTAGCTTATTATCCTAAATTATACCAAGATCCGACTTTAATGTACTTATTATGATATTAAAAATCTAATTTAAAATAATTAAGTCTACCTTTCTGTTTGTTTAGCTGGACATACAACATAAACATTCTTCCATGAAGTAGATGTGGAACAGCTAAAACATCGATATTACAATTATGTATTTATATCTTATTATATAAAAGAAAGTCGTGTTAGTTACTTCGAAAACGGCCGAACAGATTTAGCTGAAAATTGGCAGGGAAGTAGTTTAGAGACAGGAGAAGGACATAGGATACTTTTTACTGCGGAATAATGCGGGCGAAGCCGCGGGCGGAAAGCTAGTTATTAATAAAATTAATTTGTATTGATTTATAAGCCATCCATACAGAATTAATAATTAAATAGATGATTTCATATAGAACACAGTACAAACAATATAATATAGAACCATAATGACCAGAGTTACGTGTAATTTTGGGGCGGAAAGCTAGTATTTATCTACTGTATAAAAATAAGTCGGGTTTTCCTTCCTGACGCTATAACTCCAGAACGCAATGCAACGCGAACCAATTTCCACGGTTTTGCATTCTTTGGAAAGGTCTCGGGCTGTGTGAGGTTTATAGCAATAAAGATAAGACAATTGCTGGAAAGTGTGTAAAAGGCGGGTGAAGCCGCAGGGCGGAAAGCTAGTAATATATAAAAATTGCACTTACTATGCTGATACCGGAGCTGTTGAATGCTCACTTTGTGGTAGAGTGCCGATTTTGAATTTTTTCATTATTTCTCTGAAATTTAATAATTTTTATAAGTAGGTACGGTAACTAAAAGATCATTTAAAAGAATTCATTCCCTATTTTAGAAGTTCACATCAGGAATTATCACTAGATTTTCATTTCATTATTTAGAGATACAAGAGAAATTAGGTGCAAAAATAATTATTACACAAAGTTTTTACCTGGCATCTTCACTGTGTCCAACATCTTCGAAAGCTTGAGTGGATTCCTTTCCAGCATTTTCTAGAAGTGTCTCTTCACCACCAGGGTGCTGAAAGCAGTAAAGTACAAACATGTTCAAATAGTGACAGTGTTTTATGTCCCACTAATGGGCAGAGCACAGGTTTCCTTAATACCAATTATAGGTTTAGGTGATTAAATAATATGTAAGTGAGTACAATTATCACATATAGGTTTAGTTTGGGGACTTTTTTCCACAATTGGACTCAAAGTTGGTCTTTTGTGCGGGCATCACATATAGGTATTGGGCAGGTTGGTGATCATAGTAAGTTAACAAAGTACAGAGAAAACTTTAATACAGTAGGTACCTATATATCTTTTATCTTGTATTTTGTTAGGCCATTTCCACATCGTCAAAAAAGAAGTGTAAGTAATAATCAAAAATATGAACCTATCCGGTTGGTTCAAAACTTGCTCAAGCAGTTCAAAAATTGTATGTACCTATTTCGTCATCTCTAGGTGTGTATTTGTTTTAGCAATTTGTGACTGTTTAGCCTTTAGTAACCTGTATGAAATTCGGCTAGAATCAATCAAAGCATATTATAGGAAATCTAGAATTGCAAGTTTTACGCAAGCTTACAAGGTACATACCAACCTCGCTCAGGTACTTCGTAACGTCGTAAACATCATTGTGGATCACAAGCCAAAGACTTTTGTCGTTATTGTGCTTCTGAACTTCCGCTAGAGATATTTCAGGGAGCATGTTTGGAGTGTGCGCCTGTGTGTGATTCTTACTTAACTTCTAGTTTTATTTGTTAGAACACGTGAATTTATCGTCCTAAGGTTTTTTTAAATATTTTATGAACCAACACCAACAGCGAGATGTGGTACTTGATTGATTTGATATGATATGATACTGTCAAAGAAGTGTCACTATCAGCTGTAGACCAGCTGACGTTTCATTTATAATCTCGTCACGCTTCATTTCTTTTGAATTAAAATGTTGACTTCTTTTTTTACATATTAAAAATAACACATTAATGTAAATTTATACATTACAATAAAGATTAACAAAATTCTAATTAAACAAAATGAATCGAAACTGAGAAAATAAATAGAAACGAGCGTTGCGCTTCTATTGAAAACTTGTTTCTTTTGATGTCAATGTCATGTCATAAATTGTCAATTTGATGAAAGAAAAGAGAGGCACAAAAATAATCTCAAAATAATGTATTAGCAGAAGCAAGAAAGAAGATAACCTGGAAAAACATAATCAAAACAAACCAGCGCTTTGCTGTTGTTGTGCTTGTACACAAACTCAGTGGCAAAATATCAAGTCTGCTGGCTTAATGGCTGCATCGGATGACTTCAATGATGTGCTAGATGATATCTTCCTATCCGAAGATAGAGAGCACAAGCAAAGCTACAAGGAAGGTTTCCAAGCTGGTGCTGACGCAGGAAACCCCGAAGGATACCATTTGGGATATCACCGAGGAGCTGAGCTTGGCAGAGAACTAGGTTAGAAGCTTACTGAACTGTACAAGTTACTAGCCCATAACTTTGCTTACTCTACAGTGTATATTTAGGAAAAGGGTATAAAGTAGCCTATGTGATTATTGTAAAATAACCATAACAGATATTAGATAAGATCATCTACGAGCTGTTATGGTTATTTTACAAAAACACTATATACTATTAATTTCCACAATAAAAATAAACTTTCTTTTAAGACTTTTACACAATAAGTGTGATCACAACAGGTAGGTATGCAAGTTTACTTTCAGCAATATAGGTACTATAAGAATATTGACATACAATATTGTTTTAACAAGCGGATTTACTTGGGTACACCTGCAATATACTACCAATACTTGTTATATTGGTGTTAAAGATATGCCGGTCACTGAATCTGTATCAAATAATTATAATTTGACTTTCCAGGCTACTACCTTGGCATTGTAACCCACCACATTAACATAAATGCTGAAGCAGAGACAAAATACTCAGAAAAGATCCTTGCTCAGTTGACAAAGGTCAAAGAATTAATTGATACATTCCCAAGAGATAATCCTGAAGAGGTTGATATACTTGGCCTGGCAGAGACAATTCGAGCACAGTATAAGAAAACTTGTGCTTTGCTGAAAATATCATCAGCTAATCCTTATGATGCCAATGTCTCATTCTAATCAATTTGGTAAGTTTTAAATGTATTATTGCATATTTTATTAATATATGTAATTTAAGTTTTAGTACTACCTAAGAAAATATATATATATATTCTTTATAATTATGATGCATTTTAATATGTTGGTTTAGTATGTTGGTTTTTTTATTGGTGTGTGTAATAAAGAATTATCTTATGTTATGTTAAAACAGCTTTGATGCCAGCAGGCAATATTTGAAAACATTTTCGCCTTAATTAAAAAAAACGAAAAAAATCAATGTTAGGCATCTTAACTAAACTCTTTATGGCACTGCATCTTGCTATGTATGACACATAGCTGCCTTACGGTGTACACAGTCCCTTAAAATATTCTGATTAAATCCTTACAACACATTTTCAGATAAATCTATGACCAACCAAATGATTAAGACTCTCACCAGCCACATAAATGCTATCACAAGCTACCTGACTCCTCTCCTGCCGATAGCCAACACCCATATGGTGGAGTTTATCACGAGGAACCATTGGACGTTATTACCAGAGCCATTGAGGTGCTATTTGGATAGCACGGAGCTAGATGAAGCTGTGAAAGATTTTTGGCAATGTCATGATGTTAATGGAAATAAAGGTAATTTCTTCATCATTTAAAACTACCTATTTCGTCAATTTATATCCCAGTTAAATGTCAGTTTAATTACCCCATAAATTTATGCAATACGTTTTTGCAACGCGTTTTCGATACTCGCCCTGGTTCAAATGTTTGTTCTGAGTGTTAGCTGTGTATAAAAATAATGAATATCATTTAAACTATATCTTTGAGCTAACCATGGGCCTAGATGTTGATGTATTGTATTTACTTGCTTTCTGTCCGCGTTATAATATTTATCCTCTGTAAAAAGTTGGTCAAAAATATCCTTTTGGTTCTAATCTATCTGTTTTCAGTCTAATCGATTCAGCCGTTCTTGAGTTATAAATAACGTGACGTGTAACTAACACGACTTTCTTTTATTTTATTTTTTTTAGGCAAGTCAGAGCTAGCAGATTGGGTATCCCATGCCCGAGCCCACTACGTGACAGTAAACGACCAGTACTGCTTGTCCACTGATCAACTCCAGCGCAGAATCGCGGCTCGCGGAGGTTCGTTGAAGCACGAGCTTATGGTTACTGAGTTCATGACGCATAAGAAGAGTTATGAAGTAAGTTTTACATAAATACACGTAAAAAATAAGATTTACATTATTACTTGGCCTAGAAAATATTGAATGAGCGTGCTGAATGCTTGTGTAGTTTTAATCACTTAGTTTGTTCCAGTAAACTATAATAATGTACAGTTTTTAGGCTTAAAGCTGCAAAAAAATAACCAAATTACTACAGGTGAATAATAATACAGACCCTGTTAGTTAAATTATAAGGTTGTCGTTTGGACTAAACAAATTCTTGTCTAATAATTTTTCCTATAACTGAGTTTTAAAATGTATATGGATTCATTTTATAAAACGGGAATTACTCAAGTATTTATACAGGAGTTAAACAACTCTCGACTTGTCGACCACAACAAGAGCAGTCTTTATCAGGAGGAGTAATAATTATATGGATTTTTCACTAAAACTTAAACTTTAAGGTTCAAATAATGTCACAACACGTCGCCTCGCTGTTCCAAGCGACAAACGCGACATGTTCCGTGGAGGCGGGCGGCGGGCGCGGACACCTGCAGGTGGCGCTGTGTCTCGGGTATGACATACCCAGCCTCACCATAGACTGCAACGAGCAGGCGGTCAGGGCTGCGGAGAAGAGGGTTAATATGATTAAGGTAAGTGTTAATGTGTAGAGTAATCAATATTATTACTCAGATTTTTCCTAAAATATTGATACTACAACCGGAGGGAACATTCATGATCATCATATTGACTCACATTATATCTCACTACTCGTCATGGTTCTCTTTTCTTCAGTTCTCGCTCTAGCGTCGTAGAGTAAGCACGCGTCCGCTCGTACGAAATTTTTGAAAAACTACCCTCATCATGGCAAAGTGTCACAGTTGTAGCAAGGTGTTAAACAAAAAATCCATTGTTTTGGAGTGCAGCCACTGCCAAAAAATAGTCCATGCTACTACCATCTGCTCTGGGCTAAGTGCTAAACAACTAGCAGCCCTCAAAGCGGCAGAAAACCTAGAATGGATGTGCAACGACTGCAATCAAAACTCTTCTCGGAGAAAGTCTTTTACCACACTCGCTGACCATGTAGATGAAGACGACGATGATGTCATTGAGGCAGGAGCTTCATTTAATATGAAGCGAGTAATGGACGATTTGAAGAAGGAAGTTCGTAGTATTATAACGCAAGAGATTCGATCTATCACCAATTCATTACAATATTGTAGTGAAAAAGTGGATGAATTCTCCGAGTGTATTGACGCCTTAACTGGCAAAGTGAAAGATATGGAGAAAAAAATAACCCACCTCGACAATCAGAACAGATCTTGCCTACTGAAAATCGATTTTCTGGAGCAGCGCAACGTGGAACTCGAGCAGCAACTTCTAGGTGACCACGTTGAAATTTCTGGGATACCAGACTCCACTGACATGGACCTGCCTAAATTGGTAGAGAAGATAGTGGACAAACTTGGAGCACCCATAGGGGACATCTTGTCAGTAAAGAGGCTGCCTTCTCGCCAAGCTGGATTTGGAGCCGCTCATGTACGTGTCCGCCAGGAATCGACCCGTCAACAGCTGATGTCTGCAGCCAGGAATGTCATCATAACCGCTAAGGAACTCGTCCCGAACCTGTCTGGAGCACCGGCTGCTGAGAAGATTTATGTAAGGGAAGCGCTAACCCCTTATTTGAAGAATCTTTTGTGGCTTGCTAAGCAAGAATTAAAGGGTATTTTTAAATTTGTTTGGGTAAAGGAAGGAAAGGTTTTGGTGCGTAAAAATGAAACCGCAAAGGTATTCAAATTACGAACCAAACACGATATTCCAAACCTTTTGAGTAACGTTAGTTAAATGTCAGTTAAATTATCTAATCTAACCTATTATTTTTCTTTTTTGTATGGGGTAGGTATCTATTTGCGTATCTATTATGCAACTATATACTTACCTCACATAAAGAAAACATCTAAGTACCTACCTTTGTTATTTAGTATGGATTTCATAGAAGATACTAATGTAGTAGAACTATTTGACTGTCAAGATTATACTAATTATAAGAGTTCAATACCCCGTTTTCAAAACAACATTACCTTTCTTCATGTAAATATAAGATCATTAATAAAAAACTTTTCCAAAATAGAACAACTCATACACAATGAAACTTCAATTGATGTCATTGTGTTGACCGAAGTCAATGTCTCTGAGAATATCAAGTCACTATATAACTTACAAGGATATACAATGTATACTGAGCTGAGAAAGCATCGCAGAGGGGGAGGAATTATTATTTACACAAGTAACAAATTTAAATTTCAGCAAAAGAATGTCACTACCTTACATTGTGAGTGCCTTTTCGGTACAATCACTGCAAATAACTATTCAGCCACAATTTGCGCTGTTTATAGGCCGCCAAAACACAATAAACAACTTTTCACTTTAGAATTAGACCGTCTACTTGACCAGGTTAGAAACAATGACTTGATATTCTTAGGCGATATAAACATCAACTTGAAAACTGAGAATGTGTTAAAGCAATCATACTTGGGCATTTTAAGCGCGCACGGTCTATCATGTGGGATCTCAGACTATACGAGGATTGAAAAATTAAATGATTTAGTAACAAAAAGCTGCATTGACCATATCTTTGTTCGATCCCGCACGAGAGACGTGTATGCCGCTGCGCTCTGCACTGTACTGGCCGATCATAGAATAACCACTGCCACCTTGGTTGGCGATTCGCATGTAAAGGATGCTCCAATTTATGCAACTTTGTATAATAATCGTAAAATTAATGACCTGTTGGATAAGATTGATTGGAATTCCACATCTAGTATGAATTGCCCAGATAAAATATATCAATTTATTAATAAAAGTTTTAATGACTGCTATAGCGAAGCAAAATACATAAAAAAGATTACCAACTCAAAGCGTATTAATTATAAATGGATTGACAAAAAAGTAATGAAAATATCTACAGAAAGAGATCGTTTGTTCTCAGAATGGATTAAAGATACTAATAATAAAGCACTAAGGTTACAGTATAATAAAATAAGAAATAAAACGAATAAAATAATTTACAAGAATAAAAATAATAATATCAAAAAAGAAATACAAAATGCTAAAAATGACACCAGAAAGTTGTGGCAAATAATAAATAGTATTACGGGAAAAATAAATAATTCTTTGGATAAGGTCATTACAAAAGCATTTAGCGACGAAAAAAGCCAAATAAATATCTGTAATAATTTTGCTAAACAATTTCAATTTAATGTAAAATCAATTATTCCGAATTGCTCGCGTAATCTTCTCGATAAAAAAGATTATTCTCGACCAGTAGATAAGTCACTTTACCTTCCAAAAGCTACTAAGAGCGATATACATAAAATAATAAAGCGTACCAATCCGAACAAAGCTCCAGGAGTCGATGGGATTCGAGCAGTAGACATTGTAAGACTAGCGGACAAGATAGTTGGTAGCTTAGTACGTCTTATAAATACTAGTATATCCACTGGTAGATACCCTACACAGCTTAAAACTGGTATTGTCCGACCAATTCACAAAGGAGGAAGTACTCATGATTATGGAAAATATCGACCGATCACGATTCTACCTGCTATAGATAAAATTGTAGAAAAGTACATTTGTGGGAAAGTTCAACAATTTTATTCTCTTAACAATGTTCTGTCTTCCCAACAGTATGGTTTTCAACCGAAAAAAAGTACCACACTTCTGTTATCTCGTTTTACTGATGATATTAACTACCACCTTAACGCAAAAAGTCATGTCATCCTACTCTTTATAGACTACGGAAAAGCGTTTGACACCTTGAAGCACGATCTACTAACAGAGAGGTTAGAGAGTAGCGGATTAAGAGGAAATTTGCTGGAATGGTGTAAAGACTATCTAAAAAACCGTAGTTATCAGGTCCGAGTAGGTGAAGCCTATAGTAACAGTGTAAGCGTAACGGAGGGTACAGCGCAGGGTTCAGTGTTGGGACCATTACATTATCTAACTTATGTCAATGATCTAAACAACGTCATTAAGCGCTGTACGGTTTATCAATTTGCTGACGATACTTGCCTCATGGCCGCTAATACCGATCCTCGCATTGCCCAACAAATGATACAAGAAGATTTTACAGCAATCTGCAAATGGTCTCATGATTCAGGTCTAGTCATTAATGGAGACAAAACTAAATTAATTCATGTCCATTCTAGCCATAATTACCACGTTAGCAGTGAAAACCTGAAAGTGTTATCACATAGTCACGATTGCCTGCACTTATCTAATAAGTGTACTAAAGATTGCCATATAATTGAGAAATTGTCACATTACACTTATCTTGGACTAGTAATAGATAATAGATTTAACTGGGTAAAGCATATAGATAAAACTTGTAATAAATTAAGAGCCATTATGGCAAAATTTTATATCATAAAATGTAAACTACCATATCATATATTACTGACATTGTACAAAGCTCTAATAGAGAGTATATTGTCATACGGACTGAGTAGCTATGGCCGAACGTATAAAACCTATCTCGACCAAATATATAAAATTCAATTGAGTATTTTAAAATTAATAGTACCCCCTAAAATTAAATCAGAATTTACATGTGATCCAGATGGACTATTTAAATATTGTGGAGTATTGCCAATACATAAAAAAGTAGAACTAAACCTCTTATTAGAACAATACTTTCGCGAAGAGATACAAATTCCTATAAATCATGCCAATACTACCAGAAGCGTAACGCAAAATAAACTTAAAATTCCATTATTTAACAACTTATACGGTAAACGAACCTCTCAATATTTAATACCAAAACTAATTAATAATTTGCCAATGGAACTTAAAAATAAAATAACTAAAAATAATATTAAATTCATTTTACATAAACACTATTTACATAATATCTAAAATCTTATTTATCTATTTTTTTACCTAAAATGCATGTACACTTATTTTTACTAAAAAAAAAGGAGCATCCTATAGCTGAACTCAGACGCAGCGTTATCAGTTATCACTCATTGGTCGCTTGACGGAGGCTCGTGATTGGCGGAGCGCGCCTGTCAATTGCAATTGCATACCGCGCGTTCCGTGTCACGTAACTTAGCGGTGTTGAATGATAGCGCTGTGTCTGAGTACGTAATTGTTTGTAGCCTTAATTTACAATTAGAATCAATGTATGTATAAGAGAACTCGTAGTGTCTAGACAAACCTAACATAGGATTTAAGACGCTACTAACCATGTAATGTACCAAATTTTTTACCAATAAATACTATCTATCTATCTATCTATCTTCAATAGAACCCAGTACTCATGTAATGATTACTTGGGTATTACATACCCAGCTGTCAACAAAAAGCGGTAACCGTATCATATAATATACATATTTTAATATAGGAAAATATTTTATTGTATCAGAAACAATGGCATGTTATCGCGAAGAGAGCAGATGGCAGCACTGAGTCACGGATACAACAAGCGGAAAAAAACTTACACAGGTTTGTTTTTATTAAAAATAATAAGCAGTATTCTGTATTCTGCTTCTATATGAAAAAATATTTCAGTGTTGGATAGTACAGTTATCTATGAAGGAAGTAAAAATAACGTAAGCAAAGCTGTCGGCAAATCGGTTAGTTTATATAGTATTTTTCTTTGATCACACATAGTTTTATATGTCATTGTAGCTCATAGTGGTATAGTGTATAATGTGCGTTGTAAGGTGTTTTGCGTGGCTATTGAATAAATATGTAAAGTTGTTTGTTATTATGAAATAATAACTCTCATACTCAGTAGGGTATTATGTAGTGTGGGAAGGATACTCGTGTCAAAGTTAGACACGCTATTTCTAAATCCACACATCCCTTGAGGTAAAGAACTTGATTACCTAGATTATTTCTAACAACGGAACTTTGAATTTAAATATAAATATTGCTCGTTAACTTACACAGATATGTACATCTAGCCCCGTAGTTAGCTCGAAGTTTGGTTTAGCAACTAAAAGCTAGATTTCTGATATATGTACTTAATATAGTATACATACATAGATTTATATTTTTTGATTTATTAGATATATGTCCCAGACACTCGGAATAAATATTTGCCGAAAAACTTTTGTCCCGAGGCGGGAATCGAACCCACAACCTCTTGCGTCGCAGGCAGAACTACGCCCGCTGCGCCTCAGCGGTCGTCTTAATTTAATAAATATATTTTGTCTCTGTCTAGATTTGCTGCTGCTTTTATCACGCGTGATTCTGACTTAGCCGCGATTGTTCGAGAGCAGTTTCCAGATCATAAAGATACAAGAATTCTTTTAACAGGTATAATGTCAACAAAATTGATTATTAATTTTTTTTTTCATTCTTTAATAGATAAAAACAGCAGTGAACCTTCTTTTGTATCTTAAAAATGCATGAAGGGTTTAGTTAATATTTGATGCATAAAAATATGTGTGTTCTTTTTATAAATTAGTTTATTTTACAAATATAATGCGAGGTTTTATATAACCCTTATATTTCATAACATAAACTGCTAGAAACGTAGGTTCTACTCAAATATTTAGTGATAAATGAGCACACTGGCTCTATTGGGAATCTCAGAAATAAAATAAGGGTCAAAACAGCTTGATGACCCTTTACTAACAAGCTTGATATGCTTTTAAATTGTTCATTTTATAGTGTTGTAGATAAATTGAAAAATAACAAAGATATCTATAAAATATGTATAGTGTATTTTTAACACTGTCTTTAACTTGTGATGCGTCAAAGTATTGTTATTGTTTGTTATATGGACAAAAGTTATTACTTTCTGCATCTGCATAAACATGAAACTGGCAGTGGTTAATGTGGTAACCCAGATCAGCTGTTTACAAAATGAACAGGATAAGACCCAATATCGATCCCTGAGGTACACCTCTCGCTACAGTCAATGTAAGTAACCGCAGGTTTTGACTTAGGTGCTAATTGGACGCATTGATAGCGCTGCGTAAGGTTAACTATTGAAACACTGCAATGCGTCACTGTCAAATCCATAGTACTCTAACTTGGCCAATACCTATTCTATGTTCAGAGAGTTGAACGCTCTTGAGAGATCAAGTTATACAAGGACAGTGCACATGTCTTCATCTTGAGCAAAAAGGACGTCCAATAGAGCTGTAACCGTACTTCGAAATGAAATGAAAATAATGAAAGATGATATGATTGATGTTTATTTTATTAGCGATACAAGCTATAAGCTAAGCGTCACGTGAGTATTTCCCGATTATCAAAATGAATGGGGCAAGCGAAGCTGTTGGCGGGTCGGTTCGTTATTTAATACGCCTCAGTCGGTTTTATGACAGCCGCGGGGAGAGATTATTATTAATTTAGCAACATCAACAGAATCAACATGGACACAATGTAAACGTTCACTATTTATAAATTAATGTTATTCTAAATAGAGATGAAAATGGCATGCTTTAAAATACAAGGCTTATGGGAGGGGAGGAGATGGAGTGATACTATAGGGGAAAGGTGTACATAATGATCCCTCGAGGTAATATGATTCCCTATGGGTGACAGCAAACTACTAATGTCATCTATCTGATTTATAAGTAAACGTCTTTCCCGTACCCCGCTCAATGGTCCCACAAAGTGTCATGGCGGCTACTTACGTAAAATTTTAATGATGATATCCCCAGGTCTACACACGTGTGGTGATCTGGGGCCCGTGTCCCTCCAGCTGTGGGAGCGCGCGCGGCCGGCGGGCGTGTTCACGGTGCCGTGCTGCTACCACCTGCTCACCGAGGGAAGCGGCGAGTGTCCCATGTCGCACTGTCTCTCAGGTGAGACCTGGGGCCGGTGTCCCTCCAGCTGTAGGAGCGCGCGCGGCCGGCGGGCGTGTTCACGGTGCCGTGCTGCTACCACCTGCTCACCGAAGGCCGCGGCGAGTGTCCCATGTCGCACTGTCTCTCAGGTGAGACCTGGGGCCGGTGTCCCTCCAGCTGTGGGAGCGCGCGCGGCCGGCGGGCGTGTTCACGGTGCCGTGCTGCTACCACCTGCTCACCGAGGGAAGCGGCGAGTGTCCCATGTCGCACTGTCTCTCAGGTGAGACCTGGGGCCGGTGTCCCTCCAGCTGTAGGAGCGCGCGCGGCCGGCGGGCGTGTTCACGGTGCCGTGCTGCTACCACCTGCTCACCGAAGGCCGCGGCGAGTGTCCCATGTCGCACTGTCTCTCAGGTGAGACCTGGGGCCGGTGTCCCTCCAGCTGTGGGAGCGCGCGCGGCCGGCGGGCGTGTTCACGGTGCCGTGCTGCTACCACCTGCTCACCGAAGGCCGCGGCGAGTGTCCCATGTCGCACTGTCTCTCAGGTGAGACCTGGGGCCGGTGTCCCTCCAGCTGTGGGAGCGCGCGCGGCCGGCGGGCGTGTTCACGGTGCCGTGCTGCTACCACCTGCTCACCGAAGGCCGCGGCGAGTGTCCCATGTCGCACTGTCTATCAGGTGAGACAAGAGTGGGAAGCTCGAAGCGTGTGTTGCGGGTGGAAGAATTCTGATATTAATAGAATATACCATACACACTTAAGTTCTCGAGTGGTGACCACTGATCGGAAAACGAAGCGTCGGACGTCCGCCAACAAGATGGACAGATGATCTTGTCAAGGCTGCTGGTTCACGGTGGATGCAGGCTGCATCCGACCGTAATACCTGGAGGTCGTTAAGGGACGCCCAGCAGTGGACGTCCGATGGCTGAAATGATGATGATGATATATACTAAGATAGATATGTCATTATACATAGAACACCCGGAACAAATATTTTTTTTACCCCGAGTTGGGATCCCGGATCGAACCTGCAACCTACGTCGCAGACGGACCTTCGTCCGTTGAACCATAGAGGTTGCCTGGACTGGAAGTGGAGGATAAATAATTAATACCTATTCTGTTCCAGGGTTCTCTTTCGGTAGAAACGCGCTGATGCTCGCCAACCATTCCATAGACCGAGTGGTCAGTCAGAGAGAATTGCCGCCCAGAAGTCTCCTCTACAGAGCTATGCTTGAGGTAATTCAAGACATTATCTCCTTTTTTTTTAATATGTCCAACCAATAAAAATGCCTTGAGGCAATTAATTATAAACTGTTTATATTGTTATTTTTTTTACAGGTAATAATAGAAACGTACGCACCAAACTCCAATCTAGCCACAGGGAAACTAAAGCGGATATCTTCAAAAGCGGATTCCTTCAAACAATACTTCAAAATGGCGGACGATGTCTTAAAATTAAATCTGTATAACTCAATACCCGAAGATTTTCTACAAGAAATAATTAATAATGAAGAAAAGGTTTGGAAGAAATTAGTTATGTTTTATTTAGTTAAATTGTGCTTAGCGCAAGTTGTTGAGAGTTTAATATTGTTGGACAGAATTATGTATTTGTATGAAAGAGAGGTTCATGATGCATATTTGGTTAAATTGTTTGATCCTGTGTTATCCCCGCGGTGTCATAGTATCGTAGCTATAAGGAAATGATTTAATAAGGATTATTATTTTCTTAAATGTGTTTTATATTAAAAAATAAATGTATAATGTACCTATTAAAATATTTTTTATAACTTGTGAAGTAGCTTACTCAATGGAACAGCTCTACAACCAAATAAGTCAAGAAACTGATCGCAAATAAGAAAATAACGAAAATAAAAACTTGTAAACTCAGTTGTATATTCGAAAAGTAAAAAATAAATAATAATTATATTTGTAGATTCCATAGAAATGTTATAAAACTAGTAAATGCTTCAACATTTCTTGGTATTGCGAAATAAAGTGAAACCGAACAAATGTCCGAATTTCTTTCACAAACAAATCAAGTGTCCCTCGGTCCGAGAGTCGGATAAGTTTAATTAATTTATGCTTACGACGGAAGGACTGTTTCCAAGGAAATACCTCGTTTTATTGTTTTTAATCTCTACATAGATAGGTTACCTACCCTAATGCTTTCGTGAATAACACTATTCATTTATATACACGAGAACTACTTACGTACTATTTAAGAAGGATTCAAAACACTACGTTTCGTCTACAACAAGAGCAGTCTTCCTGGTTTCCTCACTATGTTTGCCAGAGGTGCGCTACGGGGTTTGAACCAATGACCTTCCGAATTAAAGTAGAGTGTGCTACCACTTAGCCAACACGGCACATGAACACGTGAAAGGTAAAATATAATGTCTACTCACAACAATATTGTTTTCCTTTGAGACGAGGGGCTACAAAAACAATAACATTAAATTTATTCAATAAACCAACAGATGATATTTCAAACTACCCACGTCTTAGATTGAAATCCGCACCCGAAATATTACAACAGCCGTATGGTGCTGGCCTATAAATAGTACCGCCACATATCTACCTGCGGGGTTCGTTAAACCGACTAAAGAGCACATAATATAATCATACCTAGAATACCTACTTAATATTATAAAGCTGAATAGTTTGTTTGTTTCTTTGAATGCGCTTATTTCAGAAACCGCTGGCGCTGGACCGATATGATAAATTCTTTCAGTGTTGGATAGTACATTTATTGAGGAAGGCGGTAGGCTATATTATACAAACAACTTATAGGTTTATGTGAAATTCAGATGCCCTTCAAACTCTCTACAGAAACATTTTCCAAGATAGCATGCCCAGGGTGCGCAGCGAGGCTTAAACCCACGACCATCGGGATTACAGTGGAGTTTGCTGCCACTTAGCCGACACGGTTGTCTTAATATGGGTTACAATGACTGAAACAATAAAGGTACAAGCGTGACCTAGAGATCTCTATCTGTAGTCCAAATCGCGAAGGTGAGTGACTAACACTACCTAGGATGTACGTTGTAAATGATAGTATCTGTTAATGGACCTTTCGCTAGAACTTAATGTAGGAATTCCGTGTAGAGAGGCTTCTAAGAAAAAGTGAGTAAACAGGTATTTTAAGTTTAGACATTTTCATAAAAACCGTACCTAAGCAAAAATGTTCTAGGTACGAGTACCTATTTTTCGGATTTTATGACACGGCTATCCCGCCACGGCAAGTAACTTAATCACATTTAATGCCCAAAAAAAGTTTTATCTTTTTAAAAGAATAATAAATATACTTACCTTTATGTTTCAATGTTCATTAACACAAACAACAAACAAACAATTTTATTTAACGTGACAGTTGTACACACATTAAACTTTTTTTTGACAAAAAACTTCGTAGACACTGCTACGTCGTAGCAGAGTCTACGACGTTGTAGCATCTACGGGGTAGCAGCCGGAACGTAGAACTTTTCATAAACCTATAGAGAAAAAATTCTAAATTTACAATCTTGCCTTGAACACGGGTTTTGTGTAAGGACGACAATATTTATTAGATAGAGATATATCATGAAATCATTGCTATTAACAAATTGCAGCATGGTCAATTAAGGCCTTTCTCTCGTCAAGAGAGGCCCTGTATCCTAGAAGTGGGAACGTAATTAGGGGTGATTATGACGATGTGATCGACATACTTAATAGTAAATTTTCCTCGTATAGGAAACTTAAAAATATAATTGTGTAAATTGTACCAAAATGATCTAATACGCGAGACCATAACATGAAATCACCTACAATAAATTTCTAACATTGTTTTATCAAGTTATTTTCTAAAACAAACCTGGGGCTTAGAAGTGGTCACGACATAAACCGTGTAATATAAGTAACATGCAATATCTTATAATTAAGGACGGTTGATAAAACGCAGCAGCCGTGCGTTTCAATTTGTAGTGACACTAACACATCGGGTAAGCCTCTACCTTGTTGCACAAATAACAATCATGCGCTCCGAAGGCTTTTTAACAACAACACTTTTATGACCGTGTTGTCAAAGTGGGAGCACACTCGGCTTTCATTCCGAAGGTCGTGGGTTCAACACCGCCGTGTAGGTACACGGCGGTGTTGAACATTGTGTTTAACATTGAATCGCACCTGCGATTGTATATACACACACCTAAATATTGTTAAAAATTATAGTTAAATTTTAAAATAAGTGAAAATAAAAAAATCACCTACTACATGGTACACTCTACCACATTTATGGTGGTTTGGCTGCACATTTATTTCTCGCGTTCTCGCAAAAACATGTAGCAGTTTAATGCATTATCCTGTCAACAAAACCTAATAAAAAGTGACGAAATATTTAACCCCCCACGCCTTGCTCTCGGCTGATCTTTCACACCCTTTGAAGTAACCCTGAAGTCACGATGACAAAGTTTTTGTGTACATAATCGTTGTAGCGCCGTCCGCCCTCGAGATTAACGACCTGTTTTCTAGACAAGTGGTACAATCATGTGTAAATGCGGTAAACCGCTTTTCTTCAGACTGGCTTAATCTTTGGACAGAGTAAGGCTGGTTTCACTATCGGGACCTACCACGCACAAAGGACCGACTTCGAGACCAATTACGGAATAGGGAGTCCCCAAACTAAAAATAACAGGAAAGTCTAATCCTAGTCGTTCAAAGCGTTGAAATTTTTGTGTGCTATATACCTACTTATATATAACTTGGGCAGCGTCATAAATTAATCCTTAATCTCTCTCTTCAAGAGAGAAGTCTCTGTGTCCTGTCTGTGAGAAATTATAAATTGATAATACGTATTTTTGAAAATACCTTTGTCTACGAAACGGGGTAAAATCTGAAGGCGGATTAAATCGCTCAGAAGCCAATGATAGATCAAGCTGTAGACACCCTTCGCGATAAAGTCGAAAGAAGCATTACACGACTCATTTTTCTAACATCTCTGAGTATAGTCACATGTTAAATAATTAATAGGTTGTGAGACAATTCATATGTTTTCCAATATAGGTACCTACCTATACCTACAATTTTTTATTAATGAATTTTTTTTATCTAATGGTTTTGTGAGATAAGGATACATGGATGGACTGTGAATAGGATAACATAAGTTAATAGGCCAGACATGAGGAGACTAGAAAAATAAACCCCCTTAAGGCTATTCGCGATTTGGTTTAATTATCTCACTTATCATGTCTTATAGCTTTATCTACGTAGTAACTAACAGTCGCACTCCGTAAAAACAAACAGTACTTGTAAAGACACGAATATACCTTCTCAAAATATTATTCATTTTTATATTCATCAGAAAGATTAATGGTAAATCAAAGGCAATTCAGCAACATGAAAATATCAGACGTACTTATACCTAATAAAGGTGGTAGGCCCGTACCTAAAAGGAAAATGTCATCAACTCATCACTTACATCACAGAACCGCAATAGAATTTATTTTCTGATGTGTGATTTATTTTCACAATTCAAATTAACTTATTATACCTACGTTATTATACTTCTTCGAAGTTTGTCCGTAGGTAGAAAAATTTAGGATAGAATTATAGATAAAGCGGGCAATAGTTTATTATAATAGAATTGCCCGTTTATCTCAATATGAATTTACCTACTATGTTGTAGTACCTAATATAAATAAATAAAGAATAATAGTTTGATAAACTCGCGAAATTGTTTTGCTGTGTGTCGTGGTTTCCCGTTTATTCTAATATGAAATCGTTAAACTTTAAATAACTACTAATGTATGTATCTGAATCTAACAACAAGAACGTGTTTTATGAATAATATGATTTAGAGTTCACAATAAGCAAAACACCATTAGGTTATTGAAAAATGAGACAACATTTCAGCCAATGCATGATTCAATAATGTTAAAAGCAAGACTGTTTCCGCGTTAAACGAACCACAACAGACATAATGCGTCAGATTTCGAAGGGAATTTCCCTTCAAAAACAATTGACGACCATTTTTGTTCAGAGTTATCCAATATCCTGAAATAGGTAGATATAGAATGGTACCCAACCAACATGTTCTGAAAACATTAGAATATGAAAATCACTAACCCGCGTTTGGCCAGCGTGGTGAATTAAAATCCAGTTTCTCTCGTCAAGAGAGAAGTCCATGTGTCCCAGCGCTGGGAATGTAAATAGTAGGTACGGATGCTTATGCTAGAGTCGTTTGAAATTAAAAAAAAGGAAATACAAGCGCGGAAATATCCATAAATTGCGGTTACGAGAGCAATGCAATAGTATCTATCCTATTAAAACGGTTTGTGATTTATCGAGCCATATACGACCATTAGTAATAAATAAAGCAATGCTTTTTGTTTTTTCCGTGCGGCAGGTAATAATGAAAAACTCCATCTTATAAGTATTCAATAATATTTTGTTAATAACTAAATTCTGACTGTAATTTATTATTTATGAACAATGTGCACCTACCATATTTCTTGCAAGAGATAAATGATTTAGGAACAAGATCGATAGAACTAATCTTTTAACTGAAACTATGTATTGTTTAAGCTTAACTTATATTTATAGTTTTCCGCCTGCTTAAAAAATGGTTTTTCCCAATGGGGATTTATAATATTAGGTAAAGAGGTAATACATCTATCCCTATTCAGGCGGTATGTAGGTACCTATACCTATTTCAAATTTTAATAGAATATGTCCTAATAGGATAGATATTTTTATTATACATAATATTATATTTTTTATTATTTTGGTCACCTATCCTAATCTATGAAGTGGATTCAAAATACGAATTTAAAAATCCCCGAGGTTTTTTTTTATTAAATAAATTAAAAACATCTTGTGACATCGAGGCTTGCAAAATCTCTATCTCCTTTCGAGAACATTTTAGCCCTAAAAAGCACCTGTCTTATGAAATCGTGGTCTATTTAAATTATTTCTGAGAAAATCGAAAAAAAATTAATGGTGGAAACTAACAGTATCTACTGGCTTATTTTATAACGAAACGATATCTATCTTAAATTAAAAATACCATTAGTTACAAGATTCATGCCCATACAAGACAATTAATAAACAATATTTTGAATATTATGATTTAATTAAAAATGTCTTACTGTAATTACCAAAAACCGCGCGCAACAGCATTCCTAATATGTAGAATCCTTAAGGACACAAAAAAATATATAACAGCCCTGCAGAAGAAAGAACCTTAACACAAGGCGGATCCTAAAAGTGTACCATAGACGCATCGCTTTTACGCAGACAAAGTACCAAGCAGGTACAACTCCTACGGCAAAAAGGCGTCATAAGATACCCTATGTTATAAAGGGAGCGCAGAAGGCTTTCGCGGCACTCCATCCAGAAACATGGCGCAGGCAGCTTGCACGGTGTTGGTCCTGCTATTGGCCGGTGAGTCGAACTTCTACTTTTGAAATTTGATTTTTAAATTATTCCAAAGTTACAACATCAGTTTATTAAGAAGTATTAATTTTTTATTTATATTCTACTATTGTGGCAAAGATAAGATGATTGAAATTTTTTGTCGTTAAATATTGGTTCCACTAATTTTTAATTATCTGTCGAGAAAGTTACATCTAAGTTTATTACTAATTTTATTTTATTCGCATTTTTGAATTTTGTAAGTTTTTATTGTTATGTTATTTTCAAGTTCACATACACATTTTCTTATAGTCATACTCGTATTAAATACTTACATTTTTCGATATAAGTGAGTTTAAAACGTAATGGATCTTTTTTTAAGGAGTTATCTTATCAATTATTTTCATTTTGGTAAATGTCCTAAATTAATTGAAAATTAATAAATCGCAAGTAAATTTTATGTCATAATAATATTAATATGTACCTACCTAATTTTCTCGCACAAGATACCTAAATAAACTAATTTTAGGTCATTACTTCATGTGTTAGTTGGAAACTGTGTTACAGCGAGGAAATGACCTCTTCCCCCATTTTAAACCTTCCCTAGGCTAATACGACTATTTTAAAACCAAAAGCACTTAATTCGGCCCAGCCGTTCTTACAAGATTACAACGAAAAGTGGCATTGATTTTTATTCATTTATTTTTAGTCATATTATTAAAACTATTTTTTAAATTATTTTCTAGTAAGTAATAGACTCGTGCTTTCATTTAAAATTAAAGTTAAATAATGAAATTACCTTGACATTTTGTCCCGGTTTACCTTCGCACCAATTCGATGAAAGTTAATCTAATAAGGACTAATCGTTTTCGGAAATTGAAAAAATACTATTTCACGTAATAACACTAAGTAATTGTGCGTAAAGACAAATGACATTGTATGTTTATGTTTAGTCAATTTAGTAATGTGGCTTTCGGCATAATTTATGAAGCACATCACTTTTGGTAACTTGGAGCAGGTACCACATTGTCAGACGAGGAGTAATAATATCGATCTATGTATGTAATATAATAATCAGAAAATAGCACCCGTAACACAAGCATCGAGCTTACTGTGTGAGTTGTCTAGCACTATTAATTAAAAAAATAAATAATAAAAGTTTGTTAGCATTAATAAACGTAACAGTTCACTTCCAATTCAAGTTAACAGTATAGTTAATAACTTAATAACTGTTAAATGGAAAACATAGGTACCCAAGCTAGGTAAAATACCTGCGTGATGGCTTAAATGTTGCCTTCCGCCGGTACATAATTACGAGTATATAAAATAATACATTTATTTAAGCCATGACGTAGATCATTAGTGATGGGAATAATCCCAACAATAATGATCTACGTCAGCTTGATGATGAACAGGAAGACATACGACAAAAAACTACAGTTCAGTAAATGCGATGCATTACCAAACATTTCCTCTTACACGTAAAAGTATTCGTATCGTATAACACGTACTTCTTGCATTTTAAAAGCCATATAACATTATAGAACAGTTAGATAGAGCTAAAAGCTCTCGAAAGGTCTCGCGCAGATCAGCAAACGCATCAGCTGAGGTCTCACAACAAGATAGGCAGATGGCTTTGTGAAAACTACTAGCTCATGAATGTAAGCACCTCCCGCCCGTTATTCACATTATTTCAATTCACTTTATTTAAACATTACATTTATTTAAAATTACAGAGCAAATCTTAACCACTACGTGTTACCGTATATAATCTTCTTGCCCTTTCCCATATTATGTGGGTTCGGCACAACATGTCCTTTCCTTCCACTACTTTCCTTCACATATGACCAGCAGTGGCTGTCTTACGGAGAAAATGATGATTACCAACATTCTAGTGAAGTAAATATAATGATCAATAACAAATACAAAAATAAAAACGGGAATAACTCACGTATAAGGCATAAATTGTAAAAGGATCTTTCATCGCTGCGTTAATAGGAAAAGCCACTTCAATCATTATAATACGCGAGCTCGTGCAATATGTCGCTATAATAGATAACATTTAATCCCAACTTATAAAAAACAAATTGTTTTACAATTTACAGTAATTGTAGCCCAAAAAACAATCAAACGAGAATGCTTTCAAAAGCAAGCACAAGTAAAATTACAAACCAACTTATGAAAATAAATAATCAGAAGGTAACATATTTTACTAAACATGTAGGAGCCTAAACAAATACGTTAGTTATTGTTAGTTGAGAACTTGCGGCACCTGTTACTGAACAGCAACAGGTTGGGAAAAGTTCTTTAGGATAAATATATGCTTGCCAAATCTAAGGAACGACTACAAATGATCGAGTACCTTCTTTTAGTTCGTTGTCATTGAGAGTTTTTGCACACCTAAAGTCAAAGTCAAGAACTTTATTTCTATGGAAACAACGATGTGAACGATGTACCTACATGATTGCCAAAATGGCGATCACACAAGTAACAACTTTATAATTTTGTAAATCTAAAAAACACTTGACACTGGCAAATTGTGCTTAATTTAGCGCAGGGACCATTATAATAAACTAACTAACTAACGATGTACATGGACACGTCAGAAAAAAACTTTAAACGATATTAATACTTGTAACCTAATTTGTCTCCTAATCGGCTTGATGACATTCGTAGGAAGATCTTATACCGGAGTGGTACTATTCTTAGGCCTTTTAGGTTATTTTATGCCATGTAATCGTAGGCGTATAAATTAAGATTTTATAAATTTATCAAGTTGAGGAGCGCACATATTTTTATGAGGAAAAATCCAGGTGTTCGGTGGAGGAACACACGACCTCCGGAATGAAAGTCGAACGCGCTCCTACTTAGCCAACACAGCCAAACTGCACTATACCACAAAACATATTAAGACTATTAAGAATCTATGCTACCCCATTCTATTTCGCAATCGTGAACAAATCGTGAACAACTAAAACCTGACGCTTCATTACGTAGGACTTTTCGCTCTCTGCGGCCACATCTAATTGAGATCCAAATCCATCTTCAATCTCGTAATCCAACGCCTTACACAAATCCCTGATTACAATGCACCAAAACACCAGGATTAAAGCCTAGTTCTGTCGGATTTAACTGTCATTTCATGATATCTCAAGATAATTTCTACCCATGAAATTCTCGAACGTGACATTATTATTCTTACTCTTACGCTTTTACTACTTAGTAATGCAGAATGGGAGCAACATATTCGTCTTCTTTCAGGCGACCTCTGTGGCGTAGCGGGCGATGGTCCGCCTGCGAAGCGAGAGGTTCGTTTCGATTCCCCATCGGGACAAAAAATTGTACGATCTGCAAAAAATATTTGTTCCGAGCCAGACGGTTTATAATTATATTCTATTGAGTACATCATAAATCTAGCACCCATAACACAAAAAGTTATAAGGCTTTAATAAGGCATATATACAAAACATGGACTTTCAAATCAACGAAAGATAAAATAAAAATATAACCTATAGAAGTCTTTGAACCTATTAAAGTCACGATTATATATTTTATTATTAGAACTTACTTTGGCTGGTATTTATCTGTATTCTGAATATGAATAAACAGATATGGAAAGTGGAATGATATATTTTTATAGCGATAAATGTTTTTGAATACGATTTTCTTATTCATTGATAACAAAATAGAAGGTAAACGATCAACCACCTACGTTAAATACAGCGGCATTTAATTTTAATGTACAAAGACGAAACTTATTGATGATGTTTTCATAGAAAATCCTATTTTACATAGCATTGGAGAGCACAGCTGGGTACTCTGAAAATTGTTATTTGAATAGGTTTTGAGCAAAATTTGTGAATAAGACTTATTTTCCAGATATCTTTTAAACATTATGAAACGTATAGGGGACAGAAATTGCAGGAAAATACAGAGTAATATAATAAGTACTTTATTTATTTACAGAGCCCGCCATTTTGTCCAAAAAAGCTTTCAAAGTCCGTGAAGATCATAAATTCTGTGACATTATTAGGGTTCATTACATACCATGATCATCCTTATTGGGTTACCTTCTTAGGTTTTTCTGATTCTGAAAGTGATTTTTATGACATAAATAATTCGGAAAATGGACACTATAACTTTTTTTGCCAATAAGGCTAATAATAATAATAATGATCAATGAAATAAATAAATATTGTCGGACAATTAATTCATACAGCAACATCTATTTATATTATTTAACGTTGCAACGTCCCTGGGTAATTATTCCTCATTTAAAGTTTGTTAAGTACCTACTTTCAATAATAGTATACATAGTATTAAAACAACTTGGTTTTATTCTAAACTAGAATTCCGCTCTGCAGCGTCGTGTCGTCCGCTCTATAATAGATTTTTTCAGGCAAATATTTTTTTTACCACAATTAATAGTAGCCTATGTCACTCTCCATCATTTAAATATATCCCCATTAAAAATCACGTCAATTTGTCGCTCCGTTTTGCAGTGAAAGAACACACAATATTCATATTTATAATATAAATACGGATAAATATTTCCCTTTACAAATTAAAAACATATAACAGTCCAATCTTTTCATAAACTAGAATCATGTTAACTACACATTCTATTGTAAATCGTTTAATCCCATAATCTCGCTTGTCGGTTCTGTGCCATGTAAAGCCGGTGAAAAGGTAGGTACCTAGTAATGAAGCTTAAAACCAAGCTATTTGACGTGATATTTACAGATTTACAGGATTTGGGGATCTTCGTGAACAACATAAAGCTTACTGGTTATCCCGCCACAGATTTGCTTACGATTACGATGTTACATTATCTTATTCAAATCATTCTATTCAATCGATAATTCATAGGTTTTATGATTTTTGGATTTCTCAAGATTTTTTATTTGTTTTTTTGTCAAGATTACAATTACATTTCCCCTATAGGTCCTTAGGTTTAGTTAAATCTATGCGCTTATTGTCAATTTTCCGGAAAATTGGAAAAATCTAATGAAAATATATATATATTTTTTTTTACAATAATAAATCAACTGGATATCATACAGTTTAGTTTTAAATACCGATCATAATTTAAAAGGCTTTTGCCAATAGATTGTAGAGTATTAAATTAAATAATTAGTAAAAAGTAAAAAAAATCGCCTTTATTATCGAAGCTCTCTTAATATAAATATAGATATGTATAAGAAAGTATAAGATCCTTCATCGTACAAAGTAATATTTCAAAAGGCCTTTTTATTAATAAGTACTTAAATTGTAAGCAAATATTTACTCCAAGGCAAATTAAGACAGTTCGAAATTAGGTAAGCTTAAATTGAATTAGGTATTGTAGCAATTTCTATTCATACTAAGTATCTTATAAAAGATTTTTTAGCAATTGTGCTAATAAATTAAATTTTAGGAAAATAATAATCTTTTAACTAGAAACAAAATACTCTTAACTAGAAATTGTGGACATTGCCTGTCTGTTTTGTTAACTAGCTGACCCGCCTGCGGCTTCACCTGCTATATTTCCACTTTTTTAACATCATAAATCTTCTCTGGGGTACTAAGACTATTTTAAAACCAACTCTACTTGTGAACCTCCTTGTTTTTAGTGTTCCGTAGCCAAATTGAAAAAAAACGGAACCCTTATCGATTTGTGATGTCTGTCCGTCCGTCCGTCCGTCCGTCCGTATGTCGCAGCCATTTTTATCCAAAACTATAAGAGCTAATACAGGTGAAACTTTTAACTGAAAAGTAAAAAAATTGGTCTTCGAAAACAAAATGTAGGTATTATTATTTTTCTAAACATTTTTTTACAAAAAATTACAAACTGTTAATAAATTGTTCAGCTTTTTAATGTAATCTTTTGAGTGAACGTTTAAAATCTAGCTTCTACACGAGAGGCCTTTATATGCAAGAATTCCTTCATATTTCCTGTTTCATGCATAACTAATTTGATTAGATGGACTTCCGGGATGAAACCTTTGTGTTTAGCAGAGTTTAGGATATAATCTCAAAGTCATCATCATCACCCTATTTACGTTCTCACTACTGGGACGCAGGGACTTCTCTTTTGACAAGAGAGATTAGGCCTTAATTCACCACGCTGGCCAAATGCAATGCTGGTAATTGACTACGTCCTTAAAATTTTTCGAAGTTCTTAGGAAATGCCGGTTTCCTTACGATGTTTGCTTTCAACGTTAGAGCACGTGTTTTCAAGGGCGCATACATTTTTAATAAATAACAATCCAGAGGCGAGGTTTGAACCCACGACCGACGAATAATAGTCGAGTGCTATCTCTTAGCCAACATGGCGGCTAAGGACCTATATCTAAGTTTAATAGAATAAATACATATTGCTAGGGTTGCTAGACTATTATGTTGGTACTAGTGGTGTGATGTGACATTAGATTTTGATTAACAACGTTTACTGCTGATAATGTCATAAAACAGACACTATCACTCTCGGGTCTCAACAGCCTTAAGATTAATAGATAACTAAAATGTGTATTTAAACAGATAAATATATTATACGATAATTAGAAAGTACAAAATTTTGATTTATCTTAGATATAATCTGGGTATCTATCTATGTATATTATATTATCCGTAACACAAGCTTCGAACTTACCACGGGATTAGAAGTTGCTGTGTGAATTGTCCTGTAATATTTATTTATGCATATTTTTGCTCCTAACCCATAACAGACATAATTTTAAGTTTTTTAAGAAGGAATAATTAAAACACGTACAAGTCGAAAACCTAGTAAACCTAACTATATTAAATTAAGTTCTCCATAGGTACCTAACTATGTAAGTGCGACTTAATTTTCTTACAATTATACAAAACACCGAGCTATTTCAGGTCAAAAGGGCGTTAATTTCTTTAAAGCTTTCAAGCACAACCAGCTCGAAATATAGCAACAATTGTACACACCTATTTCAGTCAGGGAGCAAGCACTTCTTTACATAGCCACTTTACAAGTCCTAGACTTGTTTTTAGAGTTCTCTTCAGGAATATTATCTAAGTAAGATTGCAGTAGGTATAGTCTTAGTCATAACTCCTTTGATAGAAGATTCTTTTGTTTTCCTCGCGTAAACCTGCATAGAACCTTCATACTTGGTAGGATCTCAGCTTTATAAAGGAACAAGGGTATTAATATCTCGATAACTTGAAGAGTTCTAAGTTTATCCATCCTACTTTCATTTACTTGAAGAACTCCTCATGTTTCATTATCAAAATTTCATTGATTTAAAGATTTATGTCATTTATTTCCATAAAATCCTAAAGATCACTTGGACAAGTCAATAAATACAATTCATTATTATTATTGATTTGTCTCATTAAATTTTTTACTTATTTTATTCGTATTTTTATTTATTTTACCGGAATAATGGCAGCAGCGTTATTATGGATACTGTTATTAAAAATAAATATTAGGTACTGGAAAGAGGACAGGGCTATGATCAAGGTTTCTCTACGGGATCGATCGGGATCTGATATAAGGAGATACGTAGGAGAACGCGGGTAACCGACATAGCCCAGCGGATATAGCCATATAGCGAGGTGAACAGATGGACGATGAGACCACGGATCGGCAAACGTAGCGTCGGACGTCCACCGACAAGATGGACAGATGATCATCATTTATTTCCATAAATTTTTATGTCAACCTTTTTACGCACTGTCTTGAAAAACGTAACAGCTGAAATGATAATGATGATAAATAAAGTTATAAAGTTATTTCACCAAACAAATAAACTGCATTTTCAGTTGACAATGTTTGCATTCAGGCTTCGATTTCCATCTCCACGGAGCGATTTTCAATAGGACAGATTTATTTTTACTCTTATGTATTTACATTTGTTTGTATGAATGGCAGGAAGGTTTCAAGTCAAGGAAATGGTTATATTGTTGTTCATTGTACTAAGGTTATCTATTACTCGTATACCTTAGGTAGGTACTCTATACAATTATCTTCTAACTAATAATAAATCTGACTAACTCTTATGCCAATGATCCGAATTTGATGAAATTTGGTAGAGAAACATTTAGTGGGACACAGGATAGGCTATTTAAATTCTTGCTCCAGTTATGATAAAAAATAAAAAAAAATTTCATCACTACCGATTTATTATATGAAGGTATCCATATAATTATGCTTGTTCAATATTTCAGGCTCTTTCTACTACTGTTGCGTTAGGTTCAAAAAAGTTTCTCTACGAAATTCAACATTTATATTTTGATCTTTATAAAAAATTTAATTTTCAAATTAGAAATTCCGTGAATAAAACGTCGGACTTTCCTGTGGTTAACGGACGAACATTTTATATGACTAGCGTTTGTTTTCTGGCTTTCAGAATCAATTAAAAGTTAAAACACATTTAAAAAACCGCATCAAAATACGTTGCGTAGTTTTAAAGATTGGAGCATAAAGATTTATTTTCAAGCGATCTAAAATAACATAAAATTATAAGGAATGTTTAAAACGTGCTTAAAATATCCAAAACGTAAAATCTTGTGGCTGTGTGATGACACCGAATTTATCTGAAACTAGGCAACCAAATAGAAATATAGATCGGTATTATTATGTAATATTATGATTTAATGTAAAGGATTTAAGCCATAAGTTATTCCACACGTGTTTATGACAAGCAGGACTCATTTAATCAAGATATTTATTACTTTACGTGCCAAGTTAATAACCTATTGTCTATGAATGTTCTTTGTTGGCAACCCACACAGCACTTCGTTTTGTTTTCAAATCCGTTTCAAATCAAAACCGTTGATTTATGATTCACTATAACTAGCTTTCAGCCCCGCGGCTTCGTCCGCATTTTTACACATTGTCTTGCGGAAAGCTGTGTAAAAAGTATGCAATGCCCTTCTAGAAAACCCTGCTGTTAAAAGATATGCAATGGTTCTAAGCTTCCTCCCCGCCGCACTATGCGCCTTAAGGTCTTAAATACTGTCAAACATCCAAATATACCTTATATTAGATATAGGTACCTGCTCTATTTATATTACCTTTCCACTCCAAAATTGGACAAAGTCCGCCCCTCACAATGTTTCTCAAAACGTTTCAATTAAGGGAAAATCCCTTACCTAATTAATTAAAACAAATTATGATAGTTGTAACAGTAAGAATTTCACGGCTATCAAAATTAATTTACCTTAAAGTAGTACCTATCTAAAGGTTACCTTATTCATCATGTAAATTAAAGGATTAATATAATAACGAAATAAATTTTTAATAACTTAGTTTATTTTCGGATAGATAATAAAACACAAAATAGTAAATTCCTGTTAAATCTTTAGGCGTCTTATTTTGATAACAAATGCTAACGTGGAAATGTCTGAATTATGTCATGTATGGATGTGTATGATTACTCTTTCAAGCCAATATACTTAAATTTGAAGATGTAACTTTACAATAATAGCATTCAGCTTTTAAGCACAAAAAAATATCTAAGGTGCGGAGAAATATTAAAACGCAGGCAAAGACGAGGTTCAAAAGTACCTACTCAAATCTCAGCAAAAACGAAGAATGCCTCAGAACTCAATTAGATGAGTTCCAATCACACACTCCGCTGGACATTTTATCTTTAATCTCTACTCAATTCAGATTCCATTGGACACAAACTTTCTTAATACCAAGCCCCTCAACTACTTGTGGTTATTTATAAATTATTGAAGCTGAACTATCATTAGACTTAGAGATAAATATGAGAGATAACCGAATTTTGTAGGTTATAGGTACTTGAGATATAGTAATAATTTTGCTTTTAAACGATGATGTAAAATTGTCTATAGTATGGAATAATATTTTTTTCTGTGCTATAAATATGAACAATACAAGTTTTTTTATTATTTATTATTACAAAAATAACATGTATGTATAAACTAAGGCTTACACTAAAAACCATATACAGCCATTTAAAACAAAAGTATTAAGCCATTTTTGTTATTATAGTACTAGTAGGTTTAGTATTATTATCACCCCTATTTACGTTCCCACTGCTAGGACACAGGGACTTCTCTCTTGAAGAGAGATAAAGCCTCCTATTCCAATTTTAATTTATTTTTAAAGCTCTAACAAAACACTATGTGATTTTATATTGGATTTAAATAATTAAAATAAACAATTTAAAAATAAAATAGAATATTTTATTAATAACTAGTCACACATTTGACGTATTCGGTTTCCTTTTCAGTACAGTCACTTTTGTAACTCAATCCAAAAGGACAATCATTCAGCCGAAAAGGGTCGCGCTTCGAAAAGGCCAGTTCGTATTTGTCTTGATACCTGATTGTAATATGATGAAGGGTTTGACGAGCTTTGATAAGGCGTCAGGGAAATTGAAGGTGTCTGCTTTTTATGAGGGTGTCGATGTAGCCTAGATGTGGTATTATCAACATGGAGGATTTTATGTTTTGTGTTCGATTTTTAATTTACTTAATAATACCTTCGGATTTTGATCAGATCTCAGATCAGGGTTCGAATCCTGCTGGTGATATACGGTTACATTTTGTTAATGTTTTTACATTACAATCTTACTTTTTTCTAATATTATTATTGTCTTCAGAAGGTTAACGAAATGCGTAGGCAGTCCACTGAAATGCGCAGGCCAGTTGAATTTCAAAGTTAATAACTTTTGTCTGTGTGTTTAGGCGACTTTTGGATGTACTTAGTAAAATTTAAATGTTTGTGCTCCTAAGATTTATTTTATTTAACAATCCTTACAGGCATTTGCCTGGGACATTAGAAAACAATTCCGAAATCAGGAAACAAAAAATACTGAAAAGTTGGACTGCTTCTATGGAGTTTTCCATTTTCAGTTGGAATCAAAAATAAAGGTCCATTCTGTTTAAAGAAAATAATAAGTACTTATTAAAGTTTAGTTTTCTACTTACTACGGTCGTAATGCACTCCAAAACTCCGGACCTAAGTGCTCAGATCACGAAATCCTTTAACTATTCGTGCACATGTTCCATCAAGTAAAATGCACAACTCTTCCTTTTAACCCCGTCCTGCTAGATTGATGATGTACAGACAATACAACTAGTCTCCTCTACTTGTACACTACAGGGTTCTATTGTTCAGTTCCCGACAGTTTTGAAAAGAAACGATAGTCTACACGTGGCATAGGTAATTTGGTGCACAATTGAAGCTTAAAGTTTGTCTTGCACCGTTGAAACAGAACGCTATTTAATCGATATAAGCTAAATAACCTTATTAAAACAAAGCATAAATGTTAACAAATTAATTTATTTTCCAATTCTTGCTTACACTATCTTAACATTGGATTTATAATGTAGACCATGATTTAATTTCTTTTGTCTTTGCAAAACAATTACGCAAACCTATTAAAATGACTGCCCTTTTTATAAAGACTCCTAATTAATTTATTTGTTGTAATTATAAAGAAAAACTCCGCAAGTCGGCAGATGGTAAGTAACACGGTGGATGGTAATTAGAAATTACTGTTTTTTTTCTAAGCCGTAGTAAACGTGCAAGTAACAATTTCATTTTATTCTTCTTTGACTTTCCAGGGAAATGATTTTCTTAACATATTTCCCGTGATGTTTTGTCTAAGCGGGAGCATACTCGACTTTCCGAAGGTCGGGTGATCAAAACCCTTTGCGCACCTCTGGAAAAATATAGTAAAAAGCATGTCCTAATTTGGCTTATTTCATCAAAAGTTTGAAACACTGATAATTTAATTAATATAACCCAAACTACCCTTTCATAGCAATTAGGGTAACAACACATGGGATGGCCCATTAAGGCACCACAAACAGATAGTTTAAATAAAATTAACCTGTTTAAGTCGTTAAATGACGGTAGTTACACTTTAATTATGGTTTTCGCACTTATTTCCCCATAGAGTGCCCAGGATTTGTTACATTAGTAAGCTACACTAGTACCTACTTGTTTTTACCTAAAATATGCTTATCAAAATGTACCACCAAATGTGCTACTTTGAGAGCATTTAATGAATTTCCCTAGAAATCTTTAGCTGAACGAGCCCGTATTGCGTCCAGCGTCTCGTTTGAAGTAGGTATCTTATCGTTACTGATAGAAGACCTGAAGTGCTGAGCTAATGGGTCGTTGACCTGTCCTGTGTGTCTTTACTTTATCTAAAAGGTCTGATGGGAAAGTTACTTTACGTAAAACTACAATATGAAAAGTAGAATCAATGTATAGAATATTAGGTATCAATTAATGAGGCACCTAGCGTAAAACAACAGCGAATTTTATTATGTTTCTACATTAGCACAGTTTTACGACAACCGACTCTTGCAAATTTCTCATTTTGTTACAAAAAACAAGTTAGTAAAAATATGATTATCTAAGCTTTACCTATGAAATACTTCATGTGAAACAGAATTTATTTATTTTTTATCGATCAATTTGTTTAGGTGCTATCCATAAAAAATAAAATAAAAGTCCCTAGTTTTATCGACTTCGCTGGATACTCTTATACTAATGAATATCTAAGGCTAGGTATCTTATATTTATTTTATTTTACTAGTCTCAAATAAAACCCGTTTCTAGTCCTCTCAAAAAAATAATTCACAAATACCTACGTTCTGTTTTTTCGAGGTCGTTGGACATAGAAGTCCATTACTCGTTAGATCCAAAAATATATTCAATATCATCATCATCATTTCAGCCATCGGACGTCCACTGCTGGACATAGGTCTTAATGATTTCCAGGAATTATGCATCACCATCCAAGGTGATCAGTTTGCATCCACCGTGAAATGCAGCTTTGACCAGATCATCTGTCCATCTATAAGGTGGACGTCCGACGCTGCGTTTGCTAATACGTGGTTTCCATTCGATAACCTTTCGGCCTTTTTTCATATAAAATTCGCATATTAATCAACTGTTATTTTTATACACTGTAATCTTAAATATTTTAATAGAAAAACCACATATTTTTATTTCTTGTAAGAGATATCACAGCATTATGAGCAAAGCAACTCAATAATGTGGAAAACCGAACGTAAAGCTCAATGAAGATCAATGAACTTCTACGTTCATTCTCATCAGATTTCCGGTTGTGATGCTTAAATTCAACTGTTACCCCCTTTCAGTTGACTGGTATTAGAAATAAATAAACAACAGACCCTTAATGAAGAATTATACTTTACAGAACTAAAATAAATATTAATCTAATCATAAGTACCTAAAATCAATTAAAACTTCATGACCTGATGACCATTAGACCACCTGGGAAGTGGGAAAAAAAGATTTTTCCTGTATCTAAAAGAATGTTCCTTCAATATTGATTGAGGAATTACCGTACCCGGGAAGCAAGTGGACTATTTTAAGGACTTTGGCTTACGATGGCGTGTGAATGAATACACACTGATTCTTAAACTCTCGACTCGAAGTTCTTCCTTCAAACTGAAGGCCATTTTTGTTCCCAGGTGTCATCACCAGCAATGCACAGCGGGACTATCGCGACCAGAGCTTGGACCTCCTTCGTCTCCTGGCCTCGAAGCCTGTCCGTGGCCAGGACCGCTGGGATCCGAGACCTGAGCTGGACGCGCCCGCCGTGGAGGAAGAACCGGATGGAGATGATGAGTTAAGGTGAGTTTGTATTGGGCTTGTAGAATTGGTTAAAATTGAATCTTAATGTTAAGTTTCATCTGTTATGTTTAATCACCTGTCAGTTAACGTATTTTTATGGACGTTAATTATTAGTGGGATGTTAAATTAACAAACAGAGATTGGTGAAATTAGGTCTAAAAGTCACTTAGATAGAGTCATATCACTGTCAGTTTACATATGGACATTTATGGACCGTTAACCGATAGTGGGATGTTAAACTAACAAACTGTTATTTTGTTTGATTGAAATTGGTGAAATAAGGTCTAAGTCACTTAGTTATCACTTAGATTATTTGGCCAATGCATTGGCAATCTTAATGCTTTTGATCTATTTGCTAGGCGCCAGCACATTGTAATCACAGTTTGTCGGGTAAAAAATGATGATAATGGAAAAGGTGGAAACCTAATTTGAACTCATTTAAATTCTTCACCCTTGCTTGTTGGGCTCTAGATTTTTGTATTTCCAATATTTATGATTTTAAGAACAAGAATTAATTTAACAAGAATATTTTGTGAACAGGATGAGATCCGACAAGCGCTCGGCCATCGCCACTGCCCTGAACACGGGCCGCAGACGGCGCCAGCAGACGCCGGCGCTCGGTAAGGGGGTCTCCAGATATATCGGGGTCGGTAAGCAGTGCCGAACTTACCTACCTAATGGCAAACTAACACTAACAACAAGACCTTATAATGTATATGTTACTGTAAAAGCCCGTGCTACGGTAAATCTTAAGATTTAAGTGTAAGTCTTAGGATTTACCGACATGAGTTGGTAAATGTAAGTAGGTATTTCTGAAAACACGACGATTTTTTCGAGCTTTTACCATTCAGTGAAACACTGTCAGTGAAATTTCTTATTTATTAAAACTCCTCTAGTGCATAGTGTAGATAGGTACATGGCCAGTTTTTCGCCTCTTGTGAAAAATTTGTTACTTTTTGTTGTACCTGTTTCAATGTGTTATCTAGTGCGATATGACAAAACTTAGAAATGTCATCAATAACTTTTTTAAATCAAACGAAAATCATCTAAAACGTTGCACTCCGATACCGATGGCTTTAGTTTCCTCATTTAAAAAGGATGTTTTAGGAATCTATCTGTATAGGTAAGGTTAGGTCATGGAGTAAGTTAGTTTGTTTTCAGAGATATTGTGTTTATAGATTCAATAAATGATACTGAAACTAATCTGACGATTTTCAGATTTTATTCTGTATGTAAGTACCTGTGTATGTTCCTCCATGACCTAATTTAACGCGGACGGAGTCGCGGGCACAGCTAGTATAAAAATAAGCGAACAATCAATATTATCCATGTGAATAAAAGATACTGTTCGGAACAAAATCCAAATCCAAATCTCAAAAGCACTTTACTTCAATTGAATATTCAAAGCACATTCACTTATTTCCTTATTCACTTGAAAATAAAGCATCTAATGTCTGATACGGCAGTTTGTTCTAAGTATTCTTAATCTGTCACGTATAAAGGACATAAACCTCAATAAATTTAGAAGAAATTTCCCAGTCAAAAGCGTAATGCGGAATAACCTATTGAAAAAATTGAAGGCTATTTTTATTGGAGATTCTCTCATCTCAACGAGTCTGAATATGAACCTCCTTGGATTATTTATTGGATGGCGGGAAAATAAGTGAAAATTGATAAAGACAAATTGGTTGCCATAAGAGGCTTTTTATAAAAATATTGGGCTGTTTGTTAGTTTTCTTTGAATTGGGGATGGACGACTTGTGTTTCGATTTATTGATGAATCACAAATTCCTTTACATAAGTAATTATACCTATATATTTTATCTCCAGATTCTTATAATTATTTTCAAAACGGCATTCTGTGACACAAGATCGGCACGCTATAAACTCGTTTGTGATATTAAACTTGAGCACGTGAAGCACTTTGAGCATGAAACAAAAGACGTGGACAATACTATCCATCTGTCTTGCTCTTACATGTTTGATCACTTTCTCACAAGTCACAAGCGACCCAGTTGTATACAACATGAAACAATACGCTGTAAGCTCAAAGGGAGTAAATGAATAATTTCGAATCAACTCCTAAAAACCGTAAAATATTGCTATTCCCATCAAATCATATTACGATCCGCTTATAACTCTAATAGTAGTTTAGTCAGGGTTAACGTCAAAACATGAGATGAAGTTAAAATTCGGTAAATAAAGAACTTGACTATCTCAAAAGCCCCTTTTTATTATATATTTATATATTTAATTAAGTATATTTTTATATTTACGTTCCCACAGCTGGGATACAGGGAATTCTCTCCTGACAAGAGAGATAATGCCTTAATTCGTGAGGCTAAGTGCGGGTTGGTGAATGACACATTTCCTTCAAAGTTCTTAGAACACTATTACAGCCCGTGTTTTCAAAGCACACATAATTTTTCCATGAAGAAAAATCTAGAGGCGCGCAGCCGGGTTTAAACCCACGACCTTCGAAAAGAAAGTCATGGGTACCTACTTAGCCAACGTCAGTTTTTATGTTGTTAGGATAATGTATAAGATAATGTATCTTTTTTTTTCGCCTCGGCGGGTAGTTGCAAACAAGACGCGTTTTATTTTGCTCCAGTTAAATTAATTTATTTTTAATATAAATATAGTACAGTTTAAATAAGTAAATGCATAAAAAGTTGTAGATACCTGGTAACTTCATCTGCCCACATAAAAATCTCCATAATATCAACACAACTAACGTTACAACCGCACAACAGTAACCACCGGCTAAACTATGGATAGCCAACACTCATTGTTTGAAGCAATACAGTCGCTGCATAACCGAATGAGTCAGTTTGAAGGAGCTTTGCAAAAGTCCACATCACCCACTACGTTGGAGTCCATCACATCGGACTATGCAGCCTTCAAGACCTTCACTCTGGATATTCTGAAGTCTCTTCAACAGCAAATGGAGCTGATTGCCAATGATGCTGACCGTCAAGAAATGCGCAGTCGCCGCAAGATCCTTCTTGTACATGGTGTGCCGGAGGACAGTAAGGAAGACACAGCTAATGTAGTCATTTCTACGATACATAGCCAGCTTGATATGCCTGATTTCTCAATGAACCACATAAGAAGGTGTCACCGTATGGGTCGCGCCACAAATAGTGACAGACCTCGTCCTATTCTTGTAAAGATCAGTGATGTAGCTATGCGGGATAAAGTTTGGTTTGCAAAAACCAAACTAAAAGGCAGCAACATCACTCTTTCGGAATTCCTCACACGGCGCCGGCATATCACATTCATGGCGGCCAGGGAACGTTTTGGATTGAAATCATGCTGGACCAGAGATGGTTTTATCCATATAGTTGCGCCAGACGGATTGCGGCACCGTATCTGCTCTATCACCGAACTCGACAAGTTGATGCCGGCTTGCACGGCAAAACCAACGGCGCAGGCGTCGGCTGCACCTGCGCAGAAGCACAGGGCTCCGTCTGCAAGACGTGCGGCGGCCGGGGGCAGTGGAGCATCATCGTCGAAAAGATAAGCATCGTAGTTTTGAGCCAATGTCATGATAACTTAGCTTCTTAGTGTCGGTTTACCCTAGCTTATTTTAATGTCTCTCCTTTATTTTTTCTACCGCATAAATTGTGTCAATTGATATTTCTCAGCCTAGAATAATTGTAAACAAGCGGTAGACCAGATGTTATTAAAATTATGGCAGTGACACTGACAAGTAATGTCGTAACATTCGACGGCTCTTTGTCAATCAATATGAATGGCCTCTTGTCCTTTAAGCTAGATTGATTTACTTTTTTTTTCTATTAGTTTAATTCATGTTTTTTTCTTAGTGTTCTAATGAATGTTGTGTTTTATTTTTTAGTGTTTTAATTAATGTTGGTGTTTTTATTGTTTGATGTTAGTTCTTTGTGTTTTGTTTTGTTTCCCAGGCTAACCGGCAGATGGAGTGCAGGTAATTTGCACTTTTAATATAAAATATATAGGTATTTTTATTTATTGATTTTTAACTGATTTTATATATATTTGCTTTTATTTAAATAATTTTAAAGTTTGTTATATACAATAATACACTTATAGTTTTGAATGACTTCTTTAGATAGTGATGACGATGAATATCTTTCTTGTTCATCGCATGACTCAGGGTCTGATATTAGTTTTGCCAGTATCCCCTCTCTGTCTGAAACGCTAATTTCTCAGTTTTGTGATGTTAAAAACAATTTGAACATTGTGCACATAAATGCTCAAAGCATACCAGCGCACTTTCCTGACATGTTAGCTTCTTTTGATGTCAAAAACCTCCATGCTATCTTAATTTCCGAATCTTGGCTCAAACCTTGTCTTCCTTCTTCTCTCTATTCTCTGCCTGGCTTTTCTCTCGTCCGTAACGATCGCACTGGTGGTCGTGGAGGTGGCGTAGCAATGTACTTGCGCTCTGACCTACCGTACGCTGTAATTAGCACATCTGTACAACCTCCTCCCTGTAATGCTGGTGAACATCTTCTTGTGGAAGTTTCACTTGCACACACTAAAGTTTTATTGGGAGTTTATTACAGTCCTTCTTTGCGGGTAAACTATTTCTCATCTTTCGAATCTCTTCTTCATTCTTTTATACCTCTATACTCGCATGTCATAATCATGGGTGATTTCAACACATGCCTTGCCAAACTAGATTCACGCGCTTCTGCCTTGAGGTCTGTTGCTCAGTCCTGTAACTTGCACATACTCCCTCTTAATCCAACACATCATTCTCCTAATGCCTCTCCATCTCTTCTTGACTTAATTCTCACTTCTTCTCTTCAGCACGTTGCTAGGCATGGTCAATGTTCTGCGGATTCTTTCTCATATCATGATCTTCTTTTCCTTTCCTATAAGCTTCGCCCTCCTAAATTCAAACATAAAACTCTCTTGCAGCGTAATTTTGGTGGTATGGACATAGAAAAACTAAAGTTAGATGTAGCTAATATTGACTGGTCTCCAGTGACCTTAGCAGATACGGCTGATGACAAATTGTTAGCCTTCAATACAGCCATAACTCATCTCTTTGATGTTCACGCGCCAATCCGCTTGGTCAAAATAAAGCACCTGCCTGCTCCTTGGATCACAGACGAAATTAAATGTCTAATGCACAAGAAGGCAGTTGCCAAAGCGCGATTCAAATGCCGTGCTACAAAGGTCAACGAAAAAAAATATCACGTAGCTAGAAATCTCTGTAATAGGGTGTGTAGGGATGCTCTACGCCGCTATATCCACTCTTCTCTTTCCGATGTTGACTCAGCCAAAGCATGGCAATTTTTGAGAACACTGGGAGTGGGCAAGCCACGTCAAGAATCATGTCTTCCTAGTCATGTGAATATCGATTCTCTTAATACTCATTTCTCGTCGACAACTAACATGGACATGGATGTCAAAAATAAAACTCTAAAAAATCTTTCTTGCTTGCCTACTCCTGTTTATCCTTCTTTTTCTTTCAGCCCGTTCACTGAGTGTGATGTTAAGAGATGCATAAAGTCTATTTCTTCTAATGCTTTAGGAGGTGACGGTATTGGTCGTAACATGATTACTCCAATAATTGATGAATTGCTTCCTGTGCTATGTCATCTCCTTAATTTCTCTATCGGTTCTGAAACAGTTCCAACACTGTGGAAAGAAGCTTATATTATCCCTCTTCCGAAAAAATCAAAGCCCAACTCCTTTTCTGACTTCCGACCTATATCTATCCTTCCTTTTCTCTCTAAGGTCCTAGAACGTCTTGTTCATGGCCAACTTCATTCATTCCTTACGTCCTATAATCTTCTTAATCCTTTCCAATCCGGTTTTCGTACAGGTCATAGCACTGTTACCGCGCTACTTAAAATTACTGATGACATAAGATTTGGTATGGAAACCGGTTCTCTTACTATCCTTACTTTACTTGACTTCAGCAATGCCTTTAACACAGTGGACTTTGATATCCTCATTGGACTTATGCAATCAATTAACATATCTCCACCAGCGATCGGTTGGTTTCGCAGTTATTTGCAAGGGCGCCGGCAGAGGATACGTGCTAATGATTTATTCTCTTCATGGTCCTGTACTTCCGCCGGTGTTCCTCAGGGTGGCGTCTTATCTCCTCTTCTGTTTGCGTTATTTATTAATACTATTTCTCTTAATCTTACTTCTTCCTACCATCTCTATGCAGACGATCTACAATTGTACCAGCATGCACCTGTAAATGACCTGGACAATGCTATAAATAATATGAACCAGGATTTAGTTAATATAAGCAGTTGGAGCTCTGCTCATGGTCTCCAAATTAATCCTAGCAAAACCCAGGTTATCATTCTAGGTAGCTCTCGAACTTCTGCTAAAGTTAACTGGTTATCCTTACCTTCAATTGTATTTAATGGTGTTAGTGTTCCCTTTAGCAGAAGTGTCAAGAATTTAGGACTCATCTTAGATTGCGATATGTCCTGGGCCCAACAGTTGGATGCTGTAAGTCGCAAGGTGTTTGCTTCCGCTGCATCGTTGCGTAGATTGCGCAACTTCTTACCCATTGCCACTAAAATTACGCTTGCCCAGACTCTTTTATTTCCTATCTTTGATTACGCTGATGTTTGTTACCTTGACATAACCGAGGAGCAACTTAATAAGCTGGAGCGACTGCAAAACGTCTGCATCCGGTTTGTTTTCGGTCTCCGGAAGTTTGATCACATCTCTGAATTTCGTAAACAACTTCAGTGGCTTCCGATTCGTTATCGTCGGAACACTCACATCCTTTCTCTTCTTTATAATATTCTTTTTAATCCTTTAACTCCCTCATACTTAAAAGAACGCTTTAATTTCCTTCACTCTTCTCACTCTATTGATTCTTGTGTACTCCGATCATCAGCTAACTTTACCTTAAACTTCCCTTCTCACCATACTTCCTTCTATGCCAAGTCTTTCTCTGTGCATGCAGTTCGCCTCTGGAACGATTTACCTGACAGCCTGAGAAAAGCGAAGTCACTACCTATTTTTAAAAAACAATTAAAAGAATTTTACTTGGCAAAACTATAATAAATTTATGTTTACGTAGTATATTTTAACATTCTTATATAAGTATTCATTAGTGTATTGTATTATTTGTATTATATCTCACATTATGTATTATATTATATGTATTCGTACACCCGTCAATTTTTTATTACTTTGCTCTCTTTCCATCCAAAGGTTGCCTGGAAGAGATCGCTCTTTAGCGATAAGGCCGCCCATTGTACTTGTTTCTTTTGTTGTTTTTGTTATTTTTGTTTCTTTGTTTTGGTGTGCAATAAAGTGTTTTGTATTGTATTGTATTGTATTGTATAAGTTTATCAAGGTTTCCAAACATGAGCTCAGTTAGCAACTACCTACACTATGGTTGATGAATGATATTACAAAATCATACGTTTTACTGTAGGTACCTACTTGTTTTCTATTAAGTAGGTATATATTGTCAGCGATGACCAATAAGTCATTTTGGGTAACTAATCTATTAGGTAGGTACGAGTATCTGTAGCAAAATAACATAATGATTAATTTCCTACATTTCCCGGATCAACACAATAATTCAGCACCACTGTATCAAGAGGCGACAAGTGGGACACAGTAAACAAGTCGATAAACAATAAAATATTGTGTTTTATTCCCACAGAACTGGCTCCGTAGTAAGCTCGAGGCTTGTAATAAGGGTGCTAGGTTTCTGATACACCTAATATAATATACATACATAGAGAGATATTTTTATTATACATACATATATAACACCCAGACACAGGGAAGAAATATCTGCAGATCGTACAAATTTTTGTTCCGAGGCGACAGGCAACACAGAGATCGTCTATAACTATAATTTAATAACAAATAGATTTATACATATATAATGTCTTAGGTGTCCTGAACGATGTGGGCTCTTTCTTCGACTCTCTCCGCGACAATCTGGAGACACTGGCGTCCTTGTCGCCTGCGCAGCGCTCCACGCTCTTCCAAGAACCACCCACGGTCGTGCACGCGCCATCTAGCGGTGAGTAGTTGAACTATATTCAATTTAATTCGAAAATGCCTGAAGCCTGCCCATTAAAATGGGCTTATCCACATGACCTAGGGGTCGTTACCCCTAGAGTTGAAGCCGAGGTAAAGAGGCCTAGCCTCGACGCCTCTTTCGGTGCCCTCGCAAGGAGCCTGAAAGAAGACTCGTCGTCGTCGAAAATGGTATAGGAAAAATTACAAGATCACAACGTAACCTTGGTGTACGAGTGGTTAAAAGTAGCCTAAGTTATCTTGCGGTAGGTACCTTCTCTCTAAGGTCTTGAAGGTGTAGATAGAGTGACTCGAATCTACATTTACAATTAGGTATGTGTTAAAATAGGCAAGATTATTACCGGAAGTACCCGTTTAATCGACTACCATTCATCTGCATGCTATTTGAGCATATAAGTACAGATGTTATGTATATATATCCGGTAATGAGATCATTAATCAGTCATAAGATTAAGTTAATTATAATTCGCCAATTATAACGCTAGTTCCAATTAATTCCTTTCAATTATTAATTATAATATTATAATTAATAATTGAAAGGAGTCAATGTTTTAGAGCGGAAGTGGAACTATGGTATTCGCATTCCATTAGGCAATTAATATTTATGGTCATTTGATATGACAAGTTTGAGATTACTATGACATGTACTCGTAATTTGTTTAATTAAAATTTAAACAATTGTTTAGTGTAGTTTTCTCACAAGTCTCGAAGTAAGAAAGAAAAGAAAGAAATAATTACTTTATTGTACACCATTACATAATAATAATAAAATAAATAATAACTAGCTAGATACAAAATATGATAATGGGACAACTGGCGGCCTGATCGCTAAAAGCGATCTCTTCCAGGCAACCTTTGTTATGATATTTTAAATATTTAGGGTTTTATGTTGACTGTAAAACATAAAATTAAATATACGTTACAAGTTGTCCGGTCAAACACGCGATTTCCACGTCACTATTTATTGTATCCTCTGCATACATCCTTTTACACCCTTTCAACCCTTGAACACACGTTTCTGCACAACGCTGATAAACTACAATCTCTGCTGACGTTCTCTAAATGTTGTAAATCAAAGGCAACGCTTATGTAGTAGGGGACCAGGAAAATTAATGTACACAGCGTTATACCATCATTATTCTATAGGTAAAATCCTGGGACCACGAGAAAACAGCGTAAATTACTAATATTCTGAAAACTGGCAACAATTTTGAAAACACGCTTTTTCAACAATTTTCTATAGACTTGGACTCATGATTTATATTTAATTTCATACATATTTTTGTAAGTTACTTGAGATAAAGAGATTATATTGTATTTTAATTTATAATGGGTTGGTTATGTGGGAGTTACTATATTGGGTTGTTAAGATGACGATCATATTATACATTATACGTCATACAAAAATACTAACTCTTGCGTGGGAAGCATGCTCAATTGCTCATGTTCACAAGTTAGACACGTTAGTTCTATCCACGCATCCCTTGAGGAAAAACTTGATTAGATTATCTCAAACAATGGAGCTTTGAATTCAATTAAGTAGGACAGGTCGTCTTGCGGTGCGGCCGCTTCGATACAGACACCTAATTTGTTTTTTCGAGTTCGTTAAAGTACCTACCTAGAGCTCACAGAGAATTATTGTAATGGCTTTTCGATATTGCTGGACATTTTACACAGCAACATAACTGTCCTGTCAAAGCCAAACACTGTATGTTGAGAAACACCGTTTTGAGAAAAACGCCAAAATGCATATCGAACAGATTCTTGTCATTTTCAAGCTACCTAATTAATGAATATATATAAAATTGGTATCATTGTAAAGGTGCTTTTCTTGTGGTTTTGGCCATGTAATAAAATTTACACTAAAAACAAATAGTTAACCAGAAATAATAAAAAACAGCGCAGGTTTAACAAGACAACATTAATTTGTTAACTTCTGTTAAGGTGAAACACTGTACTCTATAATACAGTGTTTTACCTTAACAATACTACGTATAATTATCATTACACTTAATAGTGTACAATTCATTTGCATACAATTTTTAGAATATACAGTAAAGTTCTGTTATGTTGTATAAGTTTGTCAATATAAATAAAAAAAAAATTGAGATGAGATGAGATGAATGAGATTTCTTTAAATGCTCCGTCATAACAATTTTTAGCAAACATAGTAAGCTTTCCTCGCCTAAATTCAATCATTTTTAAGCTTTGAAAATTGTATCCCTTCGGGTATGGCACTTTGGAATCGTTTTCTAAGATTATCATGTTGTCATGAGTAATCATATCCACATGCAAGTTTTTTCGAGAAGCTTTCATTACCGTCACACAATCATTAAGATCATACAATTCACCAGAAGCAGAGCAGCGGCGCCGTATTGACTATCGGTATATTGAAGTGTTTGTATAGAAACGCCACCACGTCCGTCCGAGTACAAGAACGGAGTTCGGAGGCTATTTCCTTCCTTTAAAAAGGGACGTAAGACAGGAGACGTTTTGTCTTCGAAACTGTTTACTGCCTCTCTCTCTCTGAAGACGTCTTCAAACTTCTGGCTTGGAAAGGATTGGGCATCAATATCAATGGTGAATACATGAGTGAATGCCCTTCGATTCGCAGACGTTATCGTAGTCATGGCAAACTCGATGGAAGAACTCGGTACAATACTTGAAGGCCTCAATCAAGTGGATTAGCTCTTTGATGTGGCAATGGGCTGGCCATATAGCGAGGAGAACGGATGGCTGATGGGGCTGAAAAATTATCGAGTGGAGACCACGGATCGGAAAACGCAGCGTCGGACGTCCACCAACAAGATGGACAGATGATCTTGTCAAGGCTACTGGTTCACAGTGGATGCAGGCTGCATCCAACCGTAATACCTGGAGGTCAGGAGGGAGGCCTATGTCCAGTAGTGGACGTCCGATGGCTGAAAAGATGATGATGACGAGAGCAGCGGTACTGCTCTAACTTACTACGAGGAAAGAAGAGCGAGCGCGATAGCAATAGGTGGTCCGTCATTTATACAGTGTTTCAGCTTGACAGCGTTACTCGTTCCCATACATTAAACGTATTGAATGCGCGACGCTGTTAAGGAGTAACACTGTATTGTATTGTACAGTGTTATTCTTTGATAAAGGTTTGTTTTTTGAAACTTACATGGTTTTTTCATTGTTTATTACTCATAAACTAACCGTCGTAAGGCAAAATCTGAAGTGCCATCGCATTATAGACCTTAAAATAAGCTTAATAAGCGTTGTTAAGGAGAAACACTGTATTCTTGAATACAGTGTTTGGCTTTGACACGACAGATAAGCTCTCATTACTAATTGTAGATACTACATAGGTACAACACAATGCTGAGTCAAAACTAGTTTTTCTAGCATATAATATCTGTATCATTTCATGTTTTGTTGTATTCGTATGTTGGAAAAATAAATATTTTATTTATTTGTTGTTAATATAATGTGTAAAATGTAAATAATGTATATAGGATAGAGTTATCTTAGCTTGCGGAACCCACACGAAATAACGACCTACACTTGTCCGATTTCATTCAAATCACGTTCCCAGAGCGCAAAAAAAAGGTAAAGGATTTTTACCTTTTTAAACAAACAAATCTTTCTAAAGGAAAATTTAATTTTCTAAAACTGGTAGCCGAAATCTGAAAAGAACTGTTTAATTGGCCATTATGGGCTTAATGGAGTATTTTAATGTAGATAGATACCTAGCTGTACCGTACGCCTATGATGTGTGGGCCTAAAAATAGTACCTACCACCTTTTTGCTGCCGCTTGTACAACAAGAACTGTAATGGCTATAATATTGCTGGACAATTCACATAGCAACATCTAGCCCCGTGGTAAGCTCGAAGCTTACGGGTGCTACATTTCTGATATAAGAAGGTACTTACTGAATATAATATATAATACATGGATAGATATTTTTATAAAACATATATAACACCCAGACACTCATAATAAATATCTGCAGATCGTTGTTTTGTACCGAAGTGGGAATCGAACCCGCCACCTCCTGCGTCGCTGGCCTGCTGCGACACAGAGGTCGTCATCAAATTACAATTTAAAGGAAAACTAAGCTGGACGGAATGTGGAAAATTTCTTAATAACAGAGGCACTGATTGGTGGATGTTGACAGCAACGTACCATAGTCCAGTGGAATAACACCTCTGGTCTTTTAATGAAACATAACAGACATTTTACCGAGTACTTTACAACATAGTAGTTTTATCACGGTGCGATTGTGTTTGATGGCCCACGAGTTTATATCACGTCGCGATCAAAGTTAAATGAGCTCGGAAAGTTGTGAAACTAACCGCGTTGTGTTTCAGATATAGAACCGTGTTGTGTTTCAGTTATAGAGCCACCCACCTTTGAAATGAAACTGGAAATGCGTAGTCCTTTTTAGTTATTAATTGCAAGGTAACAATGTGTAAAATATATTGTAAACGGTGGCGATTTAAACTCACACACGTAGGGTTCCGATGTTATGTCCTTTGAGTACCTTCGAGAAAACTAATTAAGCTTCATCTATATTATGTTATATAAAGTTATAATCAACAACATTATCAATTTTGGACCTACAATATAATTAACAAAAAAAAATAGATTTAAGTCATCAAGAAAAGACACATATCATAATCTAAACAAATGTAGATATTAAAATTAAATAGGTACTTTTTATAAACAAAATACTTTTTATATAATATGTAAGTATAATGTATAAGTATTTGTAATGTGTTAGCAACCTATAGGGCTAAAACACAAAAAATAAATAAAATAAACCCGCAAAATCTGTCTGTCTGTCATGTCTGCAAAAACGAATGCGTCACTGACCTAATTTAAAGTACCATGTTTATCTTCATTGCATCTCGCTTCGTCACAACAAGGATAACTGCTTGCTCTTATTACCAAGGCAGTAAGGTCGAAAGTCGCGGATGTCCCATCGACCTTTAACGCTAGCTGATGTACGACTGATGAGTGTCAATTAGACTTGTTTAAGGATAGTTTTGGCTTCCTACTTGGAAGGAAGAGGGAAAATTGTATAGGACATTGTCATATTTATGTTAGAATGTAAGGTTTTTATTTGTGTGCCTTTTGCCTTAGAGGTAATTTAGTATGTAAGGTTACCTTGCTGTAACACTAGGTTTCGAAAAGGCATTGTTCTAAAGACGTTAATTATGTTATACTTTCTTTGGTTCTTAAAAACATGATTGATTGTTTAATAGCAAGTAGGTATGACATGATTTTAAATAAGAAGTATCAAAGATTTCTTTGGGATAAAGGATGAATTCAGTTATTAAAGTTCATTTTATAACAACGGGAATAACTCACGTAGGTATTTACAAAGAAGTAAAATCAGCACGGCGGAACGCTCACTCCTGATAAAGACTGTTCTTATTGCCGTCAAGACGTCGAAAGTGGTTTAACTCCTTTGTAATTTTTTTTATATTGGTACCGCTATAATATAATATATACTAAAATCATTATGTTTGTCCACCAGGTGGCGGTGGCGGTGGCACCGGGATGAGGCGCTTCCACGCTCTACGTCCCCTACGGCCGACAGGAAACATCAGGTGAGCATATTGTAGGCCATATAGCGTGGAGAACGGATGGCCGATGGGGCCGAATTTCTCGAGTGGAGACCACGGATCGGAAAACGCAGCGACGGACTTCCACCAACAAGATGGACAGGTGATCTTGTCTGCTGGTTCACGGTGGATGCAGGCTGCATCCGACCGTAATACCTGGAGGTCATTAAGGGAGGCCTATGCCCAGCTGTGGACGTCCGATGGCTGAAATGATGATGATTAACACTCTTCCAACTCTTCCAACGCCCTCTGTGGCGCAGAGGGCGAAGGTCTGCCTGCGAAAAGGTTGCGGGTTCGATTCCCACCTCGGAAAAAAATTTGTACAATCTTCTAATATTCGTTCCGCGAGATATCGCTATGTAGAGCAATTGAGAGTTAGTCCAATATCGATTAGATAGTCACTTTGCTAAAATTTAGGTCAAAAACGACTTAATCCAATCGAAACACATTAAAATACATTTAAATTGTCATTTGACGATACCGTAATGTGTTTCGTAGAGTTTTATATACTTACCTAATAAATTATTTATTTTATAAGATTCACATCCAATTATGACACACCTTGAATTTTAAATCTACATGACCTATTTAACATTCATAATAAAATAACTGTCTAAATTCCCGTTGTACGTAGATCTTACAACCGCAGATCGTTCGTGGAGGCCGATGGAGTTTACCCTGGGGCCAACCACCACGACCCTGGCTTTCTATGGACCGGCCTGGGGCGATAAACCCTACCCTCATCCTTACGCTAGACAGAGACACCACACTTTCGACAGAGACACGAGAAACCTGCCGAAAACCATCAATCTACCAATCACGAATGAATATCCTGATCTCTCTAACATTCTCCATGGCCAACCTGAACAATTTACAAATAGCGAATCAAATCTCAGATCTGTCCATTGGTATGCAATTCTCCAGAATTACTTTGACGTCATTGGTTATAAAGTTGATGCTAATGATAATGATTCGTATGTGGATAATGTGCAATGTAAGACGCGGGCTCGTAATGTAAAGCTTTTTGGATGTAGACCAGGAGCATGCCATATTGCTTAAATGGTTATTGAATTTTAAGACACCTAGTTTGATCTTGATACAAGACATCAAGCGTCGAACTATTAGCAGACAGAAAAAGTTTTACATTTTTATTTATATTTTATCATAATGATTTTGAGGTACAAGATATTATATAACATGCGTATTATTCACAGAATAGACTTGAAATAACTGAAAACTATGAACATCAAGGTTGCGTTATATACAATTTTCATAGGTGATCTCTTTAGTCTCTAGAAATATTCGATGTCATAAATACAGTTAGGTACGAGTATATGAACAAACTACTGAAGCATCTTTCTGTAAAACTTTTCAGTTTTGGTTTTTTAAAGATGATAATAATGTTAACGGATTTTTTAATAGTCGTTTTAGGTAAATACTTATATAGAATTGTGTAATTCTATTCAAAGCGAATGTTGTTTTTATCGTGAAAGGTCTTAAATATGTTTATAAAATGTAAGCGTTTTTTGTTTATCTATCCACCGAATTGTCATTTTTTGTTATTATGAATTATATAATTTATTATTTATGTATTTTAAGATAATTTATAAATCTAGGTAGTTTATATTATTATAACTAGTTAGAAATTCATAATTATGTAGTTATTCTGAAAGGAGAGTTATGCGCTTAAAATATCATGCGATATCAATTTTAAATAATTGACATTTTATATTTTAAGTATTAAAAACAAATTAATTTTAATAATAAAAGTATGTTTACCTAAATTTTAATTGAAATATTGTGTACGTGTTTATAATTAATTATAATATATTTTCTTATTGGGACATTATTATTTTTAATTAAAAAGCTGTCCTACTACTGGACAGGACTCAATTTTTCCTTTTATCTTTAAAATATACATACTTAATACATATTTGGGATTGAGTTAGTAAAAATAATAAATATAACAAACTAAAATATGTTATTAAAATAAATGTATCCCCTAAGTCCCAACTAGAAAATATATAAATATAAATGTATTATTAGATTGACATAAGGATGAGTAGTTAATAGTTATGAATATGATTAATAAATTATCGTTACCGTGATATATAATTTTATTTTTATCCCTACTGGTTCATCCTAATGGTTCATTTTCATTTTAATAACCCTTAATACTCTATGCTCGTAAACCAAAATATGGATCCTATTATCTGAAATAAAATTATTCTAACTTAATTTAATAATATTCTCTCTAACTATAGTAACTATTATATTTTCTATTCGTAAACGTCGATAATGTAGCTTTTATCAACGTTGTCCTCTTATCAACGTTAATGTAGGTACCTACATAGATAGTGTGAATTTTTAGTTAAATAAAAAAAATCTTTCTTTGAAAGTAACGTTGATAACACAATCATATTACTAAAGTTAGTAAAGTAGGTATAGGTACTTATTGAAGGTCGATTCCCTAAAATTTGGAAAGATGGCCGCCTCTGCCTGCTACGAAAGGAAGGGCGCCCCCCAGATTCTCCCGCTGGTTACAGACCCATTATCTTGCTCGACGAGATGGGTAAACTACTTGAACGGGTAGTTTCTGCCCGTATAATTGGGCATTTGACTCATGTCGGTCCCAATCTATCGGATGAGCAATATGGCTTTAGAGCCGGACGCTCCACCATCGATGCTCTTCTGCGACTCAAAAACATCACACAAGACGCAGTCGCACGAGGGGAACGTGCATTAGCGGTATCGTTAGATATTGCCAACGCCTTTAATAGCCTTCCTTACGCATGCATTGATGAAGCACTGCGCTACCACTCAGTACCGCTCTATCTCCGACGGTTTGTTGAGCATTACCTGCGTGATCGCGACGTTCTTTTTCTTGACAAAGACGGTCAAGTCTGTGCCAGACGAATGACAACCGGTGTTCCACAGGGTTCAGTTATGGGGCCCTTGCTTTGGAACATTGGCTACGATTGGGTTCTTCGCGGTTCTCTGCTTCCCAGGACTCACGTCATCTGTTACGCGGACGATACCCTGTTTATTGCTCGGGGACGAAGCTATGAAGAAGTCGCGCACCTCGCTTCAGTGGGCTCAACTCTTCTGGTCAGTCGCATCGAACTTCTAGGATTAAAAGTTGCCTTGGAAAAAACAGAAGCCCTTATGTTTTATGGTAGAGTAGGCAAACCACCCACTGGTGCCTACATCAAGGTGGGCGGCGTGCGTATCATGCTGTCAACTCGCATGAAATACTTGGGTCTCACACTGGATAGAGCGTGGCAATTTGCTACGCACTTCCAGCTGCTGGCTCCCAAAATACAAAGCGCGGCGGGATCACTCGCTCGTCTCTTACCAAACCTAGGTGGACCGAGAGCACACTGTCGTCGTCTTTTTACTGGCGTTATCCGCTCCATGGCTCTGTATGGAGCGCCAGTGTGGGCGGATGCTCTGACAGTCAAAAATAAGTCACTCTTGCGAAGACCACAGAGATTAATGGCTATCAGAGCAATACGCGGATACCGCACTATTTCGTACGGCGCTGCCTGTACGCTGGCAAGCTCTCTACCATGGGATCGAGAAGCAAAGGTGCTCGCAAGGGTTTACAACCACAAAAAAGAGAAGCAAGCAGAAGGACATCGACTGGCTTTCCAGGAAATCCAACATGAGCGGGAACAAGCCACAGAAGTGGCCGTTCAGGAGTGGGTTGAAGAACTAGGCTCTGGTCGGTATGGTCGCAGAACCACAGACGCCATCAGTCCCATGCTAGATGAGTGGATTCACCGCGAACACGGGGCTCTTACGTTCAGACTGGTGCAAGTGCTGACCGGACATGGGTGTTTTGGTCGGTACTTGCATAACGTAGCCAAAAGAGAGACGACCCCCTCCTGTCACCACTGCGAGGCCACTGAGGATACGGCACAACATACACTAGAGGAGTGTAGTGCCTGGTCCTCGCAACGCCAGGCTCTGAGGGCTATAATTGGGGAGGACCTGTCTCTACCATGCGTGGTTAGAGCCATGCTTGATAGCGACATGGCCTGGAAGGCCATGGTATCCTTCTGTGAGGAGGTGATCTCCCAGAAGGAAGCAGCGGAGCGAATCAGAGAGGATAGTCCTCAGGCTGAGCCGCTCCGCCGACGTAGAACTGGAAGAAGGAGAAGGCAATTTCTTCACCTTCTTCCTCTTAATGGAGACCAGCCGGGTGATGGTTTGAGGAGAACCAGCCCGGCATTGCACAGGTCTCTAACTGACGTCCCTCATACTCAGGGACACGACTCTCTCCCTCAGGGAGAAACTCGGAGGATCCGTCCGAGACGGATGATCACTGACAGGGTAGCGGTAGAATCCGACCGGGAGCCCGCAACCCTGTCGAGTGCTAGTGCGCCGTCGAGCGAATCGTCTGGTGACGAATGGTTCGACGACGCTCTGGCCCTGAGGTGAGAGAGGGAGTATCGATGGTTTTTTAGTTGGTATGCCACTGGTTACTAATGTTTTCGTTAGTAACTATGTGGAGAGTCCAACATTCCCCTTCAGCACTCCTCATGTTGAAGGAAATGCGTAACAGCATTTTCCCATCGTAAAAAAAAAAAAAAAAAAAAGGTATAGGTACTTATTATCTGTATGCTAAACGAATGAGCATAATATAATCAGAAGTTAAGATAATGATCAGTCATCTCGCTTACCTTATTTAACCTAAGTTGGCGCACATCACGTCTTAATATTAACTAAAGATTAAACACTTAACTCAAGCTTGACGCTTATTGTCATTGAAACGAATAGAATAGTCTGGCTTATCGTTGTATCACGTATGTATGTAAGGTATAACCCCCGCAATTGAAAATGAATTCTGTAAATGGCGGCGGTATGTATGGGTACGATTGGCAAAACAAGGATAAAAGTATAGACAGCGATAGAGAGTGAGCGAGAACGCATGCGAGCGGACGCCATTTACAGAACTCATTTCTAATTGCGCATTTGGTGATTGAATATGCAAGAAAGTTTTGAATTGGCTAGCGCAGCTTTCTATCATATTTCGCTAAATAATCCGATTTAAAGTTAACCTAACACAAGCTAAGTGCTTATCACGGGGCTAGATGTTGCTGTGTGAATTTTCCAGCAATATTTTTATTTAATTGATAAATACTATATGTGTTGCTATGGTGATAATGATTATGACTATACGTTGCCCGTGACGGTACCGATAACCAATAGAGTCGAGATAATTCAACTACCTATACGTTACGTGTGTGTGTGTATAGGCAGCACCAAAATACCATCAATTGAAGTCCATCACGGATCATTGGTACACAATAAGGATATGCCGATCGCTCGACGAATTGATCAATTGGGAGTGAGTATTCGTTGACTTGTTTTTGCTTGATGCAGGAAACTGGCTTTATTCAAGGCTATTATTGGTTTCGGTTCTGAAAACTTGCAATTTCTGTTTGGTAAATCTTATGCGCCTTATTGAACCTACTCTACACCACGGTAAAATCACGGCTTAGGTACCTACTGAACTGTACTAAAGAGTACCTACTAAAGAGTTTTAAATTTTCCTGTGTTATAAGAATATTTTTGTTTTATATATTGGAAAATAATTACGTGTTTTATTGGTACTTATTATTAATTTAATCTGGTCCCAGATACAACCGTGCGACGAGCGGCATCCCTCAGGTACATCACGGTATCATTAACAAACCGGAAGTGGGAGGTTACGATGGGTTAGTTTCGTTTTCACCCAGTCCCGTACACCCCCGGTCCGTTTTCACCCGATTACAATTAAGTTTATATCAATATTTTTTCCGCTTTTACGGCAAGTACCTGCGAAGACAAAAGTGCTTCAGTATTGTGTTCTAGTAAAAATTATTTGGTTTTCACTTTTGTTATGAAATTTGAGTATTTATCATGTTTGTATTTTTATGTTACATACAATTTACATGAATTATTATTCTTCCTTCTTTCTTTGAAGTGATTTAATGCTTAGTCCCTTGAGTTTTGTGATAAAGAGTACTTGAGTTTAGTTAACACTGTATTTTAAAATTTAATTGTGTAATAAGACAAGATCTGACATTGTTTAAAATTACTTAGTTAGACTGTTTATTGTTTAAAATTACTTAGTTAGACTCATATTTTACAATCAGTACTTACCTATCTACACTGTTGCAATATACGTTGAAATACGAATACGAACGTTGAATATATGTTGAAACTACCTATTATAACAAAAATCTAATAAATAAATATCCTTTTATATATGATTTAGTTACTTATTTCAAGTCCTCTATATAATATTGTCCTTACATAATCATAATTAACTTACATCCATTATTTTAATATAACATTAATATAATATTGTCCTTACATAATCATAATTAACTTACCTACATCCATTATTTTAATATAACAAAAGCCGAACACATTTACGTGCCTGCCAGTACTTTTCGTCAAAAAATGCTTTTGATTGAATTTATTATACCTAAACCAAATCGGGTGAAAACGGACCGGGGGTGTACGGGACTGGGTGAAAACGAAACTAACCCGTTACGATACCTATAACCTAAGAGCCCGTGATGGCCAGACCTTCCTTTAATTCACAAGCGTGAAAATTATTTTATGTGTATGTCTAACATAGGTAAGAATAACCCCCAAACATGAAACCTGGATCGTGGTTCCTTTGGGAGATAACAGGTAAAAGGTTGTTATCTCCCAAAGGAACCGCGATCCAGGTTTCATGTTTGGGGGTTATTCTTACCTATGTTAGACATACACATGAAAGAATTTTCACGCTTGTGAATTAAAGGAAGGTCTGGCCATCACAGGCTCTTGGTCTACTAGTGACATTTGCTTTCAATATGATGGAATTAATAAGCTTATGGCAATATATACCATTAGGCTCAGAGCTACGAGAGTGTAGTGGTTTATGTATACTCAGGGCACGCTAATTATAATTTAATAAATTATAGTCAATCGGATTAGCTCGTTTACTTCAAAACGCCGTGTTGGCTAAGTAGGAGCACACTCGTCTTTCATTCCAAAGGTCGTGGGTTCAAACCCCGCCATGCACCTTTGGATTTTTTTTAATGTACCTATGTGCTCTTTAAAACACGATGAAGGAAACATCGTAAGGAAATCGGCATGATCTTTGAAAAGTTTGTAGGACATTTGTGTCATTCACAAACCCGCACTGTAAAAAGTAGCCTATGAGTTATTCTGGTACACCGTAGGTACCTATTTCTATTTTTTTTATATTGTAAAATTTCATTGAAATCCATTTAATAGTTGTTACGTGATAGAGTTACAAACATATACATCCAAATAGGATAAGTAAAAGGAAGCGTGGGTGTAGTAACACTCGAAAACAGACATTGTAACTTATTTTACCATTCTCATCACAATAAACAAACTACCTGCAGGAAGGCAAAAGACAAAAATGATGAGCCACCTTCGTACTTTAATCTACGGTAGTGCCCGTGGACAAACAGCTTTTATATTATCCAAGTGTCAAAGCTATGCAGGGTGTCCATTAATTCGTGAACATCAGTCATGAGTTTAAAAAATTAAGTTTCTATAATAAAATGTACCTAATTCGTTTTGTATGTAGAGTATTTCAAGCTAAACATACAGTAGGTACCTACCTACAATCAGTGTAGTGGAAAAGCTAGCCGTCCGCTTCTCTCCCGTAATATACCTTGTTTACGTATAATAATATAGCCTATAGCTTTTTAAATGGACTACCTATATAACACTGAAAGAGTTTTTCAGCGGTTCCTAAGATTAGTGCGTTCAAACAAACATACAACCTCTTCAGCTTTATAGTATTAGTATAGATAACTGTGTAAAATGTGTTGTGGAAAATAACATAAAGTACGATAGGTATTTGTGTAAAATGACTCAGATACTTAGGTAACTAATAATAGGATATTTATTGATGAACATGTGGCAATTAACCATTTATATTAATTATCTTACGATTATGTCTACTCTGACTACCGATAGTGAATTATTATAAATAGGTATCCATTATATTGAAACTCCAAAATAAACAAAGACTGAATCTATTCGTACGGGTACTGTACGAATAAATTATTTTTTATTCGTACGGGTACTGTACGAATAAATTATTTTTTATTCGTACGGGTACTGTATGAATAAATTATTTTTTATTCGTACGGGTACTGTATGAAAAAATTATAATTATTAATACGGGTACTGGACAAACAATGTCTTATTATTCGTACATAAGTCGGACGAATTTCCTCGATCGATCATTTTAAACTTATAGATTTTTAATGAGGTTAAAAAATCTACGTCGAATGCCGCCAACCGCGTGGAAATCGGATCATTCATTCAATAGTAATTGCTCTTGATTATATTAAACTAGCTTTCCGCCCGCGGCTTCGCCCGCATTATATTAGATTTGAAAAAAAGCAGTAAAAAGTATCCTATGTCCTTCTCCTGGCTCCTAAGCTGCCTCTCCATCAATTTTCAGCCAACACTGTGATTTAAAAAACAAAACCACCATAGAAGCAAAGCGTTTGATCAACAAATGGCTACTTACCCTTTCGTATGATCGTACAGAGAATATATTACGCATCGTGTCCTAGATTTTCTATTTTGGCTTTATAAGTATTATAAATAGATAAAAATAATAGTAAAATTTAAAATTAAACTTACCTACATTGTTATACTCAATTTTGAATTTGTTATTAGTTTAAACTTACATTTACATTATATTTAAATTTAGATTAGTTAAATTAGTTTAAACCTACATTATACTTAAATTTAGATTAGTTATATTAGTTTAAGCCTCATACTTACTACCTACATTATTACTACATACTTAAATTAGTTTAAACCTATATACTTACTACCTACATTATTACTACATAGTTAAATTAGGTTAAGCAGAAGACTCTTTCAAAGCTCACAATATAATTAATTATGTATATTAATAATAAGTCTAATAATAAGTATAAGTCCGAAATATATTATATTATGTCACACCTATTAATGGGCTCCGCGATACAGGCTTTGCCTAGTGTGGAGTCCGCTGATATTTCTATTTTGTATTGTATTTTAAGTTAATAAATATTTTTTCATTTTTCATTTTTCATTTTCAAATCTATTCAGCCGTTCTCGAGTTATAAGTGAAGTAGCTAACACGACTTTCTTTTATATAATAATAATAAGAAGATGAAATAAAATGATTAAATTAATTGAACAAATTTAATTTACTTATTTTTAGTCAAGTTAAATTCTATAAAACTTTTAATTGTTCCTACATTTTCATAACATCAAAATTAATTAAATTATACTAAAACATAGTAACGAAGTAGGAAAGTAACTAAATATGGAATTCCATTTTGTTTTTTAGGCATAACTTAAACAAATATAAAAAATCAAAAACTTTTAATGGTAATTATTTACAAACAATTAATTAATTGGAATTAACAAATTTTGTTTATTTTTTTTAATTTGCAGTTATCAAGGTCTTTTAGCAATATTATTTTATCAGTTTGACTTTCCATCATATCTTTAACCTTCACTCGGTTAGCTCCGAGATCTAATAACTCCGCAATTTTTTCCTTTTGATCCTCAGTTAATCTTCTGCTCCGTGGATAGTGTTGAATAAGATTTTCACTTCCATCGTGATTGTGATTCATGTTAATTGATTTGATGATAAGATAGTGGCCAGTATCATACACTCCGACGCTGAAAGTTGTTGGATAATTTTTCTGAAACGAGAATGCTTTTCTTGCTCCTTTCGACGTAGATGCAATATTTTTCTCTCCATGAATACAATAGTATCGGATGCTGTAATATATCAGGGACGCTTTAACATGCCTCTTGATTCCTTTTGTGCGACATCGTTCAATTGTCATAGCATCTCGATGATAAAAACATGCGTACTCTTTATCTTCCACATCTTTAACTTTCTAACGATTCAAAAGAATCAAATTTGTCACCTTCCTTCAATAAATTATCATTCTCCTCTTCTCTGTTTTGGTCTTCCTCTTTGCCCTCTTCGTTTTCATATTCTTCTTCTGAATCTAAAGAATATATCATCAATATTAAAATTAAAAAAAAACAATTCTATGTTAAGAAATCTATATATATATATATAAAAGAAAGTCGTGTTAGTTACTCCATGTTAGATATGGTATCAAAATTAAACTAAGTAGAATATTCCACACGGTGTGGCAACACCGATGTCGTTTGATTGTGTCAAGTGTGTTCTTGCATGGAATGTATGTGAAGATAAATAAATCTGTTTTTATAATATATCAATTGGAATTTATCATCAACAACCCATCACTCCACTTATAACTCAATAACGACTGAACCGATTTAGCTGAAAATTAACAGGGAGGTAGCTTAGAACCAGGAGAAGGACATAGGGCTCTTTCAATTTATGCGTTTCGTATCAGACCGCTGCAGTGCCGAAGCGGTGCGGCGTCCGTACCGCGAACGCCCGAGAGCAGGTACGGACGCCGCGCTGTTGCCGCACCGTGCATTTTGTATGAAAACAAGCGACCGGCCGTGCGCCGTACAACAAACGCACCGCTTCGGCACTGCAGCGGTCCGATACGAAACGCATAAATTGATAGAGCCCTTGGGGTAGTTTTTTACCGCGGGAAATCTAATATAAAGCTAGTTAATAAATATTTTTTATTAATTTCATAATTACTTACCCATTTTGTAAGATATTTTATACAAGCTAAATAAATTCAAATTGAATTATTTTATTATAAAAATACTTAGTGACAGAATGACAGAAAATCAAAGAGAATATAATCACTAGAAATATAAGCAAAATTATGATAACCTCCTTGTATTCACATTGGTGAGCACAAGGAGGTTATCGAAACTTATTAAAAGAAAAGCGAATCATCCCAATTGATGTACGAATAAATAATAATTTATTCATACAGTATCCGTGCAAATAGTGACGTTCTTAAAAGAAATGCTAATCATCCAGTACCCGTACGAATAAATAATAATTTATTCATCCGGTACCCGTACAAATAGTCACTTCCATAAACAAATCCTTAAATGTAATTTTAAATTTAAGTTAAGGTTAAGTAGAAGGTAATAATAATTATGTTCAGTACTATGAAAAAAATCTTTAGTATAACGAAACCAACCCAAGGAAACCATTGCTGAAAATAGGAAAACCTGTATCATAGTCACACGATTGCCAAAAATAGAACAGGCTAGTTAACCACTAGGTTGTAAAGACGGTTATGTTTTCTTAGGACAAGACGCAACGCAAGGAGATCGTATTTCACGGCAGTAATTTCATTGTTTGTAGGTACAGTCAACCGCATAAAGATATGACTATGAACTGAACACAGTATCGCGAAAATATGTGATGATGAACATTCATTACTACACCTGTGATTGGACACGGGGAGTATTATTCGTAGGCAGGCACCACACGGCTATCCGAAAGGTCTTTCTACCAAGTAATGGATTTTATAGAAGGACTATTTTATTCCCTAAGTTAAAGTTATAAGTTAGATAAAGTTATACATATAATTGTTTAGTACCTATGTATTATAAATAATTCCATAATTAGTTAACGAACAATCAATAATTTAATCTTATGCACGTGGAAACTGAATATGAAGGCAATTCAGGTCTAAACATTGCTATTTATTTTATTTAATATCAGCAGTACATAGACCTACTGGACAGTTTCAAATCGTGCAAAATGTGTTCTGAATTCGAAATAATCGATATAGTTTTCCTGAAACATGCGCAAGAGTAGACGGTCTTCCGGTCGATTGACTTGTCCGACAAAGATGAGAAATTCAGAATGGTCAAATTACTTACAAGTAAACTAAACTATTTTACAACAAAAACGATGAGAATATAAATCACATCACATAAATTGCACGCTATTTTGACGTGATTGATTTTAATTGCATTAGGTAAAACAAAGTTAACCATGTGTCACCACCAACTAACCTTTGTACATACGTTCCGAGGATTCTCCGCATTATTATTTTATCAAAATTACCAAGTATTTTTATTAAAAAATGGCTTTCGCAATTAAGTAGGTATTATTTCTATAAAACAATTTAGGCTACCCATCAAGTTTTCAGAATTTGTTTGTCTCTACAGTTTGATTTGAAGGCAGGTTAACTTACTTAATTCCTAACAGCAAATCAACCCCCTGGTTCAACCGAATAGGGAACTATTAGAAATAAGTTACTTACCTATTTGTAAATAAAAATCTATTCAAATTAAATAATATCCAAATTAACATTATATTATTTGTGTAGGTAGATTATTACATTTTACGCTGCGCTGACCCCCGCTTTTCTTTGTCCTGCGCGAGCGCATTATAAAGCAATAAAGGTCACCACAATAGTCCATCCGCTGATCACTGGTCATTGGTCAGTCTGCCAGCGACGCGCGAGTCGAAAACACGTTAGCGCGCGAAAAAGATTTAAATTTTCAAAATGTTGTTCTATCTGACAGTTGCGGTTCTTCTGGCCAGTGCTCAGGCGAAGTTTTACACGGATTGTGGTATGTTTGTTATTCTCATATAAACAGTTAACTATAACCTCCTTTGTCATTAAACTTTAAATGAGGTTTGATAGCATGTTAGGTATATTACTCGCACGGGAATATGAAACGTAATAGGTAGGTAGCGTATATGTAATTACGTATGTAGTTAGACAAGTAGGTAGGTGGTACCGATCGTTATATAGTGAACAATGAGATTACAAACATTACAAATCAGAGTAGGTAATTTAATTACCTATATTAAATAGTAGGTACCTACGTAATTTAATTGACCCAAAAATCTACTGCTGACTTTTATTTATGACCTTTTCATTCCGCGACTGTACATTACAGGGTGAATCGAGTGTTTTGTAACATTGGGTGTTGTAAAAAAAGTTATTTTGAAAAAAAATACACAAACACATCTTTAAAGCTCACAACATAATTATGTAGGTACCCAATGATTTTTTATAGTACTATATAAAATCATAGTATGTATGTACCTAATAATCTACTTATAAGTAACTATCAAACAGGGGGGAAACTAGACTATTTAAACTAGCTGAGTTTACCAAAGACCAATTTTTTACCAAACAGAAAATACCAAAATTATGTTTTATGAGGAAGGAGGATAGCTCTTTGCTAATTGGACAACTTGGGCTAAAATAATAATAATGTATTGCTCCAATTTATTTATTTTATTAATAATGATCTTCTAACCCAACCAAGCAAATTTTTATATCACTATCTTAGGGCAGAGGCCGGTCATACACCTTATAAAAAAAAAATAAGATCAAAGTTACAATGATTCAAGTAGGTAGGTATTTATTTATTTTCGACGAAAAATGCATTTATATTATTATTTCTAACACATATAATGTACCTATAGTATAAAAGTATTCCTTTATTTATAGGAAATCACATCGTAGTTAATATGAGCATATCGTTCCTTAGGTAGGTAAGTATTAGAAATTAATTTACGAAAAAAATATTTGTAAAGATTTAAGTTTTACACACGAACACCTGTTTAAACTAACGGTTGATCAAAAGCCATCGTAATTAAGGTTCTAGTATTGCCCATTTATCTCAATATGAATTTAAACTAATGTATCGACAGATTCAGATAAAATAATTTGATAATATGGCGGGTGACTATTTGGTTTCTGTATTATTAACGTAAATAAATACATACCTACAAGTAACACAAGCTTCGAGCATACCACGGGGCTAGATGTTGCTGTGTAAATTGCCCAGAAATAATTATTTAATGATTCATCATTAATGAGGTCCAGGTGGTCATTAGTCACTTCCATGTCCTGTGGAAGTCAATGACGGTTCATACTCAGTAGATACCTGCCTGGTGATTAGACTAATACGTAATGATAATGACTAAATCGAGGATAAACATCACAAAATGACAAACAATACACAGTACTTTTGCAAACTTAAGTATCTATTATGTTTTGATCGATAAATAATGATGAATGTTTAGTGATGTTTTTGAGTGTTTAGCTATTAGGTAGGTTTTTACCGTCTAGTTATCTATTTATAATTGAGTTTCCGGTTGTTAACATGATGAAGTACAAGGTGTGCTAAGCATTATTATGAGAAACATGCTTTGTACTTAGGTACTACTTTTTATTCAGGGCCTCTGTGAAATAAGGGCAATTTTAAGACTGCAATCTAAGAAAATACGTTTTAAAGATCCTAAATTCAGTTCCTATTTGTCATTGTGAGATCCATAGAATATTTTTAGTGATAAGTACATTAATACAAAAAAATATATAAGTACTATTTCATTTTATTATGGGACACCTTGTATAAACCTCTTTATTTATGCCCTTCAGTAGAAATAAACCGAGTAGTGACCATTTAACTTGAAGTCATCAATTTAGGCTAAGGTTTTGTTGGTAGGTACTAGGTAGATATACTTATAAATATAATACCTACTTACTTTATGACGCAAAATAAACTTTATTTTATTTTTTAATCAATGAATAATAATATGTTAATTAATTTCAGGTTCGAAGCTAGCAACAATACAGAACGTGGGAGTGAACAACTGCGCTGACGACGCCAAAGAATGCATCCTCAAGAGGAACAGCAACGCCACCATCACTATCGAGTTTACACCATGTCAGTATACATCATCATAACCACCACTTCTCACTACTGTGCACGGGTTTCCTCAATTTAAATCGTACCTAAGTCGTATATTGGGAAAACCCGACGTTTCTCGCCTGTGCCATGGGTTCAAGCCGTGCACCTCTGAATATATCTTCTTGAAAAATGTATGTATGCTTTAATGGTGAAAGGAAACATTGTTAAGAAACCGCCGTGTTCTGAGAGCTGTGAAGACATATAAATACAGTCATACCTTGTGCACTATAATTAAGTAATTTTGTATGTAGGTATTAACATTATAGATGTATTTCATGTGTGTGACAATAAATGATATGAATGTGATCACTCTCGTCAAGAGAGAAGTTCCTGTGTTCCAGCAGTGTGAATGTAAATAGGGGTGTTTTTGCTATACGTCTTGGAGACTCATTTAGCTGTAATCACCAAGCTTACCAGGCTGGTAGTAATCATGCTATAATTTTCTATTTCAGCAACGGACGTGACGAAGATCGACTCTGTAGTCCACGGCATCATCATGAACCTACCTGTGCCGTTCCCATTGCCGAATCCTGATGGCTGCAAGGACAACAACTTAGCGTGCCCTCTTCAGGTACTCGTAAACCTTTCTCTTAAGTCATCATCATTATCAGCAAATATTTGTCCACTGCTAGACATAGGCCTCCCCTAGTCAGCGCCAAATCGGAATGTTTTGATTTGGTTTGACGCATCCTTCTCTGCATATTTCTATTGGACTTTATTAGATTGATAATATGCTTTTATGTCATGTTTAGAATATTTCCTATAACTAAGACTATAAGTAGGTAAGTACCTACATTTCTATAATAATTGGAAATAAAACTTACATCCTTTAGGTAATAAGTTGAGCGGTAGAGCAAGTTGTAATTATTATGAGCAATAGCTTCTATAATATTTAAGTTAGTTAGTGAAAGGCGATAACAATTAAAACTTAAATATGGTAAATGCGAACTACAAGGTAGCGAGAGGTGATACGACAACTTCGGGAACTTTCAAAGATTTGAATTACGGCTACGGAGTATTCATGGCATCCAGTTTGGATATTATATCTTTATTCTATACTAGCTTTCCGCCCTGCGGCTTCGCCCGCGTTTTACACTTTCCCGCAATTTTCTTTGCTATATTATAGCCTATGTTACTCGGGGATAATGTAGCTTTCCAAAGGTGAAAGAATTTTTGAAATCGGTCCAGTAGTTTCGGAGCCTATTCATTACAAACAAACAAACAAATCTTTCCTCTTTATAATATTATAGTATAGAAAACTTATTCTATGCGATTATATAATAGACTGATGTGATGATTGTTGAAAAGGTTGAAAGAAAAGACAAAAGGGTATCTTTTCCCATCTGTGGGATTTTAATTCAAAAAATTTTATCACAAATTTTGCTTACCTACTTTCAACTCGGCCAGCGGCGACGCTCTGTGCACTGTACCGACTTTTTGAGATTATTAACCTGACCCGTAGGTAACCGTGGTCAATCAACCATATTTCCTAACGTCTATATTAGGTTGACCCGCGCCTAATAGATGGTCGTGCCATTGTGATGATGACACTTTAAAATAATGCAATTTATATTAGACACCTATAAATGTTCACCTGTTTGATGCTTCTGATTAAAATGTTTCTTCTTCTTGCAGAAAGGAGAAAAAGTAAAATACGTGACATCAATGAACGTCCTCAAGTCCTACCCTCAAGTGAAAGTGGACGTGAAGTGGGAGCTTCAGGATCAAAACGGAGAGGATCTGGTGTGCGTCCTCATTCCTACCAGGATCAAGTAGAATATTACCTCCTTAGTCAATTAGCTACGTCCAAAAGACCACAAATCCAATGCATACAACCTACTTTTTAAATTAAGTGTATATCTTTCTTCTTCTTTTTGTTTGTGGCGAACGCGTTCGATACTTTGTCGTCAACCAATAGATATCGTGTAATTGGATGATAGTCTTTAGACGAATGTCAATATTTTAAACATTATTATAATATTCTGTTCATGTGTTTTTAATTAATATACTGAAGGCGACATAAAACATAGAAGTTCATTGGATTGTGTGTTTAATAAGATAATAAAATAAATATATTTGACATACTACATACCTTAGATTTCATTACCCAAAAAAAAAGAAATACCACAGTACTGTATTGATCCTTTAATTTAATGTTAGGTACCTACCTTAAACATTTTATCAAATGACCTTCAAAAAGCTGTTTTGAGTAAATGTTTTTGCTAAATCTTAAAATCACGGTAGGCCTTGTAGTTACATAGAATTAAAGACGTTTTACATTTTAGAAATATAAAATTTGCATAGTTAACATACCTTTTACTGACTACATCACTTTTATAACTCCAAACTAAATAAGTAGGTTCCATAATACTTATCTTGTTTTAAACCACTTCAGTCAAAGGTAGGTTCATTTTAAAAATCCTAAATCTCTTTAATATCACTTTTTCTTCACACTTCCTTTACATTTACAGCACATGGGCTCCTCTTTCTTAACTTTTGTAAAATGCAAGTTAAATTCCTTCTTAAAAATCTTTCTATACATTGATTCTTTAACAGGCATAACATTTTCTTTACTGCATAAGTCAAAATACATAGAATACATGCGTTTTATACTTAAATTTGACATCAAGAACTGTTTCTGTTTAGAAAATTGCTTTACAGTTTTAGAATCTGTGGTAGAAAAAGATAGTATATGAGTTCTTACTCTGTCTTTCACTTCATTGGGTAAAGCATGAGTACTATTTTCTGAAAGTCCTCTTCCATCTGGCTTTGGGATATTTGTTTCAGACTTTCCACTATGAACATTGTAAACAGGCTTCTGTGATATAGATAGAGTACCCAAATAGAAGTTTTTACATACTGTATGTCTTTCAGATCTAACAATAAATGAATATTTGAAGGAATGTTTTCTTTTTGCATCATTTTTACCCCTTTTCACAGTGAGTCTTTCTGTGCTATTGAGTATAAAATGCCTTTTTTCATTGGTGCTTAGTGAATAGAATGATTTGAATATCATTTCTCTGTCCGTGTTGGATATTTGTTCATTACATTTGTATTTGCATTTCTGTAAGCAGTCCTTGGTGTTTTTGATTTGCCGTTCTGGGACGTATTTACCTCTACGGCTGATGTAGGCCTCGCCTTTTTGGTGCTTTAGTTTTCTTATGTTACTGGCCCAAGTGCTAGGTTTAGGAGACAGGTTCCTTATTCTTTTCTTTTTAAGGCTAGAGTCTGTTGTTTCCTCATGTAATTGGCTCTGTGGTAAACATCTGAAATAAGAAAGGGGTAATCAAATGTTTGTTGTTCAGCAAATTATATTTTTATTACCAACTTGTTTAGTATCAATAATTACTATATTGATTTTTAAACCTTAACTTAATATGTAGGTAATAATAAAATTATAAACTACTCTTAACTCTTACTCATTAGATTTTTCCTGTAATTCCGGTTGATTCTCTACCTTGCTCAAAATACACTCCTTGCCATAATCATATCCATAGAACTGCTGGACTTCATTCATCAGTATCTGCTGTTTGAAGACGGGCACAGAAGGCAGCAACATGTGTGATGTTATCTGTAATTGCTGCGTCAGGTCCGTGCCTTGTATAACCTGACCATGCAATGGCTGTATTGACTGTAGGTGAGTTTGTTGGCATGACATGACTATTTGATTCTGCGAGATCATCTCATTCTGTAGTGATGATACAGGGATGTGAATGTCGGAGGTGATTGTTTGTTGGTAGGTCACCTTCCCTTGGGCGTGCAGGCCCGGGTGGGCGATGTGGATTATCTGAGGGTTGTGCATTCTGGAGTCCTAAGCCTTTGTTTAATTTATCAAGAGCCGAAGAGGCTGTAACTGTTACAGATCCATGTACATATATCTGGAAATATATAGATATCTCGTGACAAAACTCATGATAATTCATTTCCATTTGCAGCACCACAATGGACAATTTGGCTGTTTGTGGAAGCCTAACATATTTCTCTTACCAATTTCCACTAGAACTAGAAGTTGTCTATGCTGTGATTTCTTTATTTACAAACAACACCAATGTGAATTTGCCACAGTTCTATTTGAAAATATTTTGCAAGACATTTCCAATCAGATGCAACTCTTTCAAACAAAAGCTGAGCGTCTACTATTTTCATTATACGCAGAAAAAATATTCTGTAAATGTCTAAAACTGCAGAAATCAGGAAAACTTCGAGCACTATTTCGCTTCATGTTTTAACTAAATTCGTGCGAGCAGGGTAACGGAACGTATTAAATTCTAATTTGACATATCTAGTGATGCGCACATAATATATTATAATGTATCGACATCGACTTCTACCGAAATATCGGTTTATGTCTATGAAAACCGATTTTTATATATACACACATTTACAAACACACGTTTTAATCTATGTTGATAAAATGAAACATTAAGTTATCGAAGTTATTAATAATGTTATTTAGAAATAAGTTCTAAAAATTAATATTTTACCTTATTTCGCAAAATGTTCGTTCATCTATGCATGTCGATGTGGTTAAATTCACGCAACAAAAACCGAAAGATAGACAGCGCTCATTTCTCTTTTGCGAAAAACTACTAAAGTTTTTGTTTATACAAAATTATCATTATGATATCGTTGAAAATAAACAAAAATTATGAAACAAAGTTTTTTATTTATAAAATTTTGAATAAGTAAAACAATTATGTCTAAACAACTACTTTCATACCTACATAAGTAAATGCTGTATAACAATAATAATATTTTAATAAAATACATTATCTACCTTTTAGGTACGTAGGTACATTTTTAAATTATATTAAGGTACATAATTTCCATTACATGGCACAATTAATAAAATTCAAGATATTATATTTTTATGTCAATGTTATACCTAAATACCTAATCTAAGTTTTAAAATAAAGACGTAAAAATAATAATTGTATCTTATACTTTTTATCATCTTTTCCTTATTTTATTACAATAATAACATATACATATTCAGAGTTAAATGCCAAAATTAAATCAAGTAAATGTTATTTACAATATTTAATTTTTAAATTTATTTTCAAGAAAATTGTAAACGTAATCGTACACTACTAGCATTATAGCACCACCAGGCCCCAAGCGTAGTACTTTTGGTAGAAGCCCTTTATATAATGCACGAAATCTGAAAAAAATATATAGGTATATATTAGAACCTTTGGTAAAACAACCTTCTACCTTAGTCATTAGGAAGGTAAGTATATACCATTACATATTAAAAATGTGACAATGTCAATGAATTGCATTTAGTTTACCTTATTAGCAGGATGACTAAAGGACCTAAAATACTTTTTTATTTATCAAATTAAAAGTCAAAGTTTTGTTAATGCAATATTGGTAATCACCAAGCTATTTACACTTTAAATAAAGTTATCAGATAACTTTAAAACTCATATTATAACATCAGCCTCCAACCCATTATTGTTATTTCCTACCTACGGCACACTTATTGGCACTGCTGTTTTCGTTTTAGGTTTTAGGGAATTTGGTTTACTTGTCATGTATTAGGTATATCAGCAACCCACCTGACCTGATCATAGTAAATCGGTACAAAACATAGACACTGCGTTGTCTTGTACAAAAATCACATAGTCGGATCTTACGCCTATGAGAAAAGATGGGAACAATCTTTTAAACTAAAACGGATCTACGGATCATGATAGTAGGTGGAGTATGACTGAAGCTAAACGCAACAAAACTCAAAAATTATTTGTTTTCCAGACAATACAAGTAGGTAAACTAAAATGACATTGCAATAAAATGAGCTAAATGTTACACATTACCTGATTCACTTGGCAAAGAGCCGAGAGCAAAATCGATGGCTCCGATTTGCATAACTTTGTTATTGGGTTAATTTGCTATTTTTACTGTTGATTCTAGCAATTGAACTGAATATACATATACAATAGAACTTGAATATTTTAGAATGACCATGACACTCGCCTCGGGTGCTAAAGACAAATTTAACTTTGGAATGGAGTTAATTACCTACTGCATTTTTTGGTCAGATAGCGCAGAGCATACCAATAACGCAAATTACTAAGCAAACACTTTAAAATAAATTAAGGATTAATTTATGACAGCGAATGTAGGTAAAGTTAAAAAAACGTTTGTAGGTACTTATTTTTGAATAGTCTGGGTTCTGGTTTACTCACCCTTCCTCTTTATATACCATAGTTAAAGCCCCCGTGGTGGTTCTATACTTCACAATGCCAGGAACAGGTTGTGGACCTTGAATACGGCTCTTAGCGACATCAAACGGAATGTTGACACAGGATCCTAAAACTCCTGACGTAAACCCAATTGCAACTTTGCGGCCAAATTCCAGAAGTGAATCCTAAAATAAACATTGCGTTATGTTATGTATATCTTATCTTTAGAGTTTTCGGTGTCAGTTTGTTGTTTACTTCATGGCATCAAACAAATAAGATAAAATAATCAGAGTATCTGTGTTTATAGTGTTTGAATAAGAATATAATATTAGGTACCTAATTAATCTAAAAAAAACACGATTCTTACTTCTGATTCAGGAATAAAACCTTTTACGCTGTGATAAAATCCAAAATAGACCATATTGAAAATTCCGTTTCTCGCAATTGTTGCAGTAAGGCCCTTATTCAGGCCTTGAAATCCAAGGCCATGTTCTCGAACTATTTGTCTCGTAACAGACCATGTGCTGGGCAACTGGGCTGTTATAGCTGTATTTGATTGAAGAGTAACTTTTACGACTTCAAATGGGTTGACTAGAATTGCTTCAGTTATACCAGCACCGAGACCAGCCAAGGCAAAAGTCTGTAAGATAATACACAATGGGTATCGTTCGTTATAGGTACAATCACTTAGATACTATTATGTGGGTTGGTTACACTACACTAGCATAATAATCATTTAATGTACCTAAGTATAAAAACCACAATGAGCACATTTATCTTTAAGTCATATCAGATGTCTTACCTATGTTTGCTCTTATGTTTTAAGAAACAAGAATCAATTTATTCTACCAGTATCTACATAACTAGTACCTTACCTACTCAGTTATCTTAGTTCTTTACTGGAAATTGATTTCACGAAATTTAAGAATTCAAGAAATAAATAAAAAAAATCAATTCCTGACAGAGACATGAATGAATTTTTAAGTTTGGTAACTACATATTTGCTGAGGAAAATGATGATGATACATTGGAAAATTTACAATCTTTATTATGTGGTTAGGCAGGTTTAAGTGTAGTAATTTTGTCATTGAATGCAAACATTGGCGTAAACGGAATTGCGAACCGGCTCTATGTGTCTAATTTAGTACATACCAGCGGCGTCGGTGAACTTGATCCAAACATAAATAACTTTTTGTACTGTTCAAATGTTGCAAACTTTACAGCACGTTTCGGCGTTTCAGCAAGTATCGGTGGTAATATTCCTTTCCAAAATGACGTCATACCTTCATATTTATGCATTTTCTTCATACAATCAATTATTCCACTGTAGTAGTGTGGATCGGATGATTTAATTAGACTTGTTTTTGACTGTAACTGAAGCCGGGTCTTGACTAGATCCAGAGGGTGCATGATGCATACTTCCACAAATCCTGCACTTCCTCCGGCACCAACTTGCATGGCAGCTTGTTTTAATAGTTTATCTATGTCTGACATTTTTAACTATTAATTATATTATTGCACTTGATTAAAACTTTTTAAAAATAAATTACTTGCATTTTTAATAAAAGTTTAATTTAATAATTAATTAAAGAACTGAACGTCAGTCGCTAGTAACTAATATATACTAGGTCAGTCCGAGCGTTAACTCAAGTTCAGTTCTAGAAGGTTACTGCAGATACCTAATGATCAAGTAACATGATAAGAATATTAAGAATTGAGTGTGAAACAAAAATGTACCCACTCTCGATTGAAAGTATTTGTCGATAAGTGCTACACCGTTTTTTGATCGTAACGTGACAGCACTAGTAATCAAATGCAATGGTAACACCAAAACCAACCAGTCAAAAATCATCTGTCAACAAAACATTTCACAAAATGTTGATTTGTGGTAGTAGTTTCCATGTATTAAATTTTTTATTGTTTCCTGTAAAATATATTGCCCTTACCTAATAAGTAGATCTATTGAGTACGTTATTATTTGATGTTAAATGTTGTGAGTAGTGTATTACGGTAGAAACTTTGTCAATAAAGTATAATATCGCTTACAGTACAATGCCAGCCAAAATGGCAGTAACAATTTGCAGTGATGAAGTGTTTTTATGATTGTTTGATGGTGCAGTGTCCGTGGATGTGTTGAGCGGAGAAATGTGGACATAACGTGTACAATGGGTTCGCAGACTTTAGAGATACTGCGCCAGGGTGTTTGGGCTTCACTTACAGGAGGATGGTTTTATGATCCCCATCAGAATCTGTTTTGCAACACTTTACACCTTTATGTGTGGCTGTTTCTGCTGTGCTTACCGTTCTCCGTGTACCTGGTGAGTGCCTTCATCTGTTGTATTTCTGTAGATGCTCAAAACAAGCTAATGTCGTAAAAAACAGTATTCAGGTCAAGATGTTTGTGAGTAGGTATTGTTGTGATTAAAATTTGATTTGAGTCATAGTGTCAATGTCCTTTAAAGGAAGTAGAGAATCTTTTTGTCTTACTTAACCTTATCATTTTTAAGATGCTTAGATGTTTGTTTTAATTCCATTTAGAGAAAGGAGGAAATAGATATGATAATATGACCTTTGATAATATTTCAATAAGAGTGTCTCTTATTTTTCTTCCATATCATAGAAACCTGTGCATAAAGTAAAAAAATAATTTTACTTATTTCCATTAAAATCTTAACGCTTTTTTCTACAATTTCAGTACTTTCCACCTGCAAGTCTCGGCTGGATAATCTACTGCATCCTTGTAGCCATAGTGTTCACAGCGCTGAAGGTTATAAACCATGGCCTGCACCACATGTATGATACCAAGGAGTGCATTGTTGTTCAGCCAACTACAGACCCTGTTACAGGAAATGAGACCGCCCAGTAAGTATTGTTAATAAATTTTCATGGCAACTCCTTTGCAACTGCTTTTTGAAAGGCTGCCTTGACATACTAGAATTGTGTTATGTTTAACAGTGGATATATTAATAAAATTATAATAATAAATGAATATGTACAGGTAATTTTAATTAAATTGAGGATGTTTTAGGTTGAGGAAACAAAAATTGATAATCTTCATGTTTCAATGTTGTTTTCGTTGCACCAATTGTTTTTGGAACAGCACAGCTGTTCCTGTGATCTTGCATTCAAACAAATGAACAATCTCTTTAGCTTTAAATATTAGTAAAGGTTTCAATTCCACAGGCCTGGAGAAGGTGTAGAGATGCAGATGCTGCGGTTGGGCGCGCAGGCGACCGGGGGATCTGACAATGAGTCTGTTACCTCTCTGGAGTACCATAAACCTAACAACAGCACCATTGGTATGTATAGCACTAGCTATCTATATAGAAATTAATATAATGTTGGTTTAATTTTACTGAAGAAAAATGTGAAAATGAAATCACTAAGAATCTATTATCTGTTCCAGATCTAAAAGTGGATGTCCATCGTAAAAACAGTTCTGAGTCAAGTATAGAAGACAGTGCGATGTCATCTAAGAAACAGGAAGAAGCAATATCGAAATACGATTTATGTACTGTTGAAAGCGCTGAAGCAGACAGAGACAAGTACCGTCCAACCAGAAGTCGCTCGAAGTCGGGCCACCGCCGCGAACGCACCTCCAAGCGCCGAACCCACGGAACTAGGATAGACGAGCTTATTGTAGAAGCGGCGCGGAGTCCGAGAGTAGATAACAACCTCCCAGTTCAGATGCAGGATGAAGGACCATTCGCTAAAGTCAGTCGACGGTATCACGAATGTCCGCATCGACGCGGATCCAGCAACAGAGATTTCTTCAAAGAATGGCTGTATTTAGACGCTGCTGAAGCCGCCGGCGAACCTTACCAATCGAAGTTTGCTCGACAGCTAAGCTCTGATTCTAAGGACAATTCCGAACCTAGCGTCGGACCTCCTTCACCGAAGAAAAGGCTAGCGCAACGCCGGAGGTACACCAACTATCCGGAAGAAAGCTGTTCAAAATCCGCAACGGCGTTAGCGACCTCCCAGCCCTCGAATATCAGACGCAATTCCAACTCGACAATGTCGACAATACAGCTTCCGCTATTAAACTCCACAGCACAACTTGTGTCTCATATGAGAAGGCATTCGAACAATGCTGATACAGGGTTCTTCGCTAGCGTAGAGTTAGGAGAGTATATGATGGAGAAAGCGGAAGCGCCGTCTTCAGAAGCCGAGAAAGCTAAAGGAAAAAGCCCAGGAGTGAGACGTATTAAAAGTGCGGCATTAGAAATAGGCTGTCCCCCTCCCAGTGTATCGAATTTATGCCCCCATCCCAACAGTGCCGAAACGATAGGTGGTCAAATGCTTAAAAACCCCAAAAGTGCTGTGATTCCCCCTCCCAGTAAGAGTCTAACTCGCGGTCCTCACTTAAATCTTTATCCAAAGAATGAATCGGGAGAGGGTTGCAGCTATCCATATTTAACATACGGTTCAGAGATTGTGTACCCTATAGCTGAGATATCAGATGAGATGCAAACGTCACAAAAGGAGACTGATCTTGATTCGAGTGGAGAGAGCTATAGTGATTATGATGATGAGAAGCAGTTTAGAGGCTTTGATTGGGATGCGGAGCAGTCCCCAGCTCTACGGTCTAGTGACAGCGATTTTGAGAACAACGGTTCAAGATCGCCACTACTAGATAGACCTACGGAACGGATTGTGCGCGGAGCTAATACTCGAGAGTTTAGGGTCACGCCGCACTACGTTGAGCGTCGTCCTAACCCTAAGTACAATCCCAATAACAATCCACACGAAAAAAGCAAAGCTGTGAGACTTAAAAAGAGTAAACCTGACCAGTACGACTCGAGGCGCGAACGAAACACGCCCCCGTGTGACGCAGCGGTCATACGTGTTGTGGATTACTTCGATAAGGCCAGCGCAAGCTCCAAAGATCTACTCATAGAGAAATCTAGCTTAGAATCTAGTGAAAATCCTGATAGTGATAAGAAAACTGACGATAAAGTCGTAGAGAAGAAACTCTGGGACCATGATATTTCTAATACTAGCAGTAGTAGTGATCCTGATAAACCACATGAAGACTGCAAAGAGAGCGAGGATATAGTTGCCGAAGTGACGCAAGAAATACAGCCAGATGAGACTAAAAGTTCAGATGAAAAGAGCACGTATAGTTTAGAATGGCTCTTTGAGGAGCCGCTTGAGTCTTCCAGTGGGAAAGAAGAAGAGGCGTGTGCCTTTCCCGAAGAAACCAGCCAAAAACTAGCCACTGCCCTAGGCGAAACGTCTTCCAACGTTCCAAAAAACTTAGGAGCCATACCAAAGCAAATAAAAAACTTAGCGCGTTCGAGGGCTTCATCGCAGAAGGAGAACAAGAAGAGAGATTCTAAGAAGGAGAAAGATGAGAATCAGAATGAGGAGAGGATTCTCATGGATGCGGTGGAGGCTCAGGCTGCTTTGGTGCAAGGCTTGGAATGCTTGTTTGCCGCGACGAACGCGAACACTGTGATAATGCCGCAAGGGAACCGCGCTGAGGACCGATCTCGTGCACATAGACAAAGTCTACGAGGCGAGAGGGAAAACTTGCACAAAACAAGAAAACGCTCCATCGAGGAAGTTGCCCAAAACTCTGCCAATACTCTTCTGCCAACATCCATGCCCTTGCTAGCTGCGTTCCTAAACTCAAGGGTAGAATTTGGTCCTTGCTGCGCGCCTAACGCGGTTCCGGTAGCCAACGAGGGCGAATCACCAGAACCCGCTCCTCAAAACACAGAAGAAGCCCCAAGACTTCGACCTCTAATGGATAGAAACCATAGAAATCGAGTCCGCAAAATCAAACGCTCCACTAGGCAAAGAAATAATCCACAGTCACAAAACCCTGATAAAAAAGATAAATCTGTCAACAACGAAAACATCCAAAATAACTCTGCTCGAGCACATTTTGCGACTTCACATGAAGACACGACAGATGGAGCTATTCACTGTTTTATGGATGAGTACGGAAACTGGATGTCTTATACCTTTGATAAGAATACCTCGAGCCGGACGCAAGCGCAGCCCATCCCATTACCAGACAAAGAAGATGGAATGAGGATAAACAGAGTCAAACCTCTCGATACAAACCTAGACAACTCACAAGAAACAGCCGGCGAAGGCAGCTGTGGTTCCTTAGAATCCGAGGCAGGAAACAGCGAGAGTGTACCTAAGCCGAAACGCGCCGATAGCGTTGATCAAAGCTCATCAAACCAAGGTAGCAACAACCCTCTAATAGCCAGCAACAATAACGTCGCCTCAATTATTCCTCCCACAGTAAACAACACGAATAAAAGGTTCTATGTTTTCGAAGGTGGCACCGGGAGAGACTTTGTTTACACTGACCAACCGAGGTCTCCAGTCGCGTTTGTTACAGATAGACTGCTGGAGCAGATTGAAGCCGAACGCCAGTCTCGGATGGGACTGCCTAGCATGCATATCAATTTCCTTATGAGCCAGCAAAGGGCACAACAACAGGCCCTCCAACAAGCAGAAACTATATCAGGAAACGGACCTAGCCAAATGCCCTCAATCGGCGAAGAAAGCGTGGAAAACAATATACGAAACAAGTTCTCCAAACTCATGGACGAAATTGAGAAAGCGAACAAACCGAAACCAAAAAGCTATTACTTGGTCAATTGCAAATTCTTCAAGTTTAAAGTGAAAATGGATCGATTACAGTTATTAGCGTTGTTTGATAGAAATCTAAGCTACAGGGACACCTTTTGCACCATAGTCTTAGCCATAATGGTAGCTATACTTGGCTCTATGGTTCTGAACCTCGGATTCTACAAGGATATCTATGCATTTTGGTTCTGTTTTATAATGGCGGGAAGTCAGTATTCCTTGATAAAGAGTGTACAACCAGACTCCGCGTCCCCTGTTCATGGGTTCAACAAAATGGTTGTTTTTTCAAGACCCGTGTATTTCTGCATTTGCACGGCATTGTTGTGCGGAATCCACGGGTATTTAGAACAAACCATGCCCCTAGAAGATATTCATATTAGGAATAGAAGAAGTTTAGAAGAACCGATGAAAATTTACGGATTTGTAGTAAACGAAAGGAATTTTTTTATCGTTATCCAAGAGATATTGACGAAGTTTTTGCTGTTGTTTCCGATCGCGTTCAGTCTGGGTTTGTTTCCTCAAGTGAACACATTTCTTATGTACTTCTTGGAGCAAATAGACATGCATGTGTTTGGAGGAAATGCTACGAGTAGTTTGAGTGCTGCTGTGTATTGCATTGTGCGGTCTCTGGCCGCTATAGGCGCGCTCTACGGATTCGCTTACAGCGGTATTGTTGAAGGGAAAAAATCCCAACACCAGAAGCACAATATCCTCTTCTCAATATTCTGCGGTATTCTCGTCCCAGTTGCGTATCACCTGAGTAGATCAGCAAGTGACTACAGCCTTGTTTGGAATTTGATAAAGAAACATTTACTACCTCCTGAGCTTTACGCGATACACCCAGAATGCAATCCAGAATTAGAAAAGACTGAAAACGTCCTAACCGATGATAAGAAGCAGCATTCCGAAAGTAATATATCCAAGCAGAACTCTATAGGCAGTTCTGCGTCTAAGATCAACTTTAGTTCAGAAACGAACATAGCTAGAAGTCAGAAGCGTTCTCAAACGTCAAGCGTTAGTTCGTTGAAAATGGATCCTAGGGGAGGGGATACTAATTCTACGTCTTCTCTCAAAGATCAGACTGAAGGTGAGGAGAAGAAAGAGACGAAAGATAAAGAAAAACAGGAGTCTGGGATGCCGGAGGCTAGCGAGGAGGATATGGAGGATCCTCTGCCTAAGAAACTGCAAGCTACAGTCAACGCCAGGTTGAAGAATGACGTCATCGTTTGCACGTTTCTAGCGTTGCTGGTGTTCGGGCTGCATTGTACTACGGTCTTCACTACGCTACGCCCACAGCTGAATACAGTGAGCATTATAATGTTTCTATCAAGGCTATCAAGGTTAACATCTAAAAGTTAACAATCCGTTTGTCAAACAAAATGTTGAAAGATGGCAACTACATGCCTAAATTAGTTTTTCTTATTTGTTTATCGGTAATAAAGTTTATAATTTCCCGTCAGGCTCTGTGGATAATAGCCGGTATACTGGGCTGGGTGCTCCACTACCTGGTGCCGCAGCTGCGCAAACAGCAGCCCTGGCTGTGCCTGGCCGGGCCCGTGCTCAAGACGCACGAACACGCCATGTTCGAGGTCACGGAGCCGCAGAAGACCATACTTGTGGAAAAGGTAAGGCAACCATCACCATATAAATAAATATTGCTGGACAATTCACACAGCCAGATTTCTGAACTTAATATAATATACTTACATAGATAGATAGATATTTTTATTATACATATATAACACCCAGACACTCATAACAAAATATCAGCAGGTCGTACAAATTTTTGTTCCGAGGCGGGAATCGAACCTGCGTCGCAGGCGCACCTTCGCCGGCCTGCACAGAGGACGTCAACTTACATTTCTTCTAGATATTCGCCTACCTGTTTCTTGGATCGTATTAATTGTAAATATCATCATCATAAGACCGCCCATTACGCATACGTTTTTGTAGTTTTAAAGTTTTTATGTAAATATTTTTATGGTGTGCGTAATAAAGAATTATCTTATCTTATCATCTCTCTTTTCCATCCAAAGGATGCCTGGAAGAGATCGCTCTTTAGCGATAGGGCCGCCCATTTTTGTTTTTTATTCATGTTTTTTTTTGTTTTTGGTGTACAATAAAGTGTATTGTATTGTAATTGTATTATATGTTGTAGATATTCGTGTACCTATGTTTCCTGGAGCGTAACGTACTATACCCGGCTGTGGTGATCGCGGCCACGACTCAGGACGCGCCCGCCATCGCCGCCAAGTTCGGTGACGGAGTCGGCGCACTCATCATCTGCGTCTGTGCTCTCAAATGTGAGTGATTGAAAGAATGAATGATTCAGATTTTTCCCGTGTGTTTCACTCAGGTATTCGACGAACTTTGAGATTTGACGAACAGAGATCCCTAATATACTCGTAGACCAATCACTTACACCTTTCTTATTTTTAACTAACACCACCGTAAGAAAGGTGTAAGTGATCGAGTTGACTTCTGATAGAGGTAAATTGAAACCAGCCAACACATAAAGATGGTTTCTATATATACCCCCGGTATTTAGAGAAACCATATTGTCGATAGCTAAACTCTTTTTATGTAATAGAAAAAGAAAGAAAGAAAAACCTTTATTCATAGTTAAGACAAACTTAATACTTAATATTAATAATAAGTATACATAATCTTATGTATAACTATGAATTGGCGTCCAACTCAAATGTAATGAATTTTTATGTGAAATTTTCTCGCACACACGACGAACTGAGTTATTTTGTATCAGTTAAGGTTGAAATTGTTGGTTTGCAAGTGGCTATAATTCCTTGTTCTGTTCTCAGGTCTAAGGCACGCCTATTCTGAACCGGAGTCACAATACCTGATCTTGGTATTCGCTGTGCTTCTCTTCCAACGGGATCTGAGCAGTATGCGCCTGTCTGAAACATTTCTAGTCGACTATTTCATCACTGCCGTTATATTTAGCAAGGTCTACGAGTTTTTGTTAAAGGTGGGTATTGGATTTGCGTCAATATTCTTGTAAAACATGGTTAAATAGGACCAAATTATATCTAATGGGGAACCTTATATCTTGAATTATTTATCTTTATTAATATTTTAGTACATTGTTGATTGAAACGATAATATCATATTCACTAGAATATACTACAATATAAATTCCCATATCCTCAAAATATCTTGTATATTCTATTTCTGCTGAGTACCTGTAACGCTGGCAAAAAGGTCCTGATTAAAATGTGAAGATTTTTTTTTTCATCAAATTTATATTTATGATATGTGCATATTTATTTCCAGATACAATTCGTGGTAACCTACATAGCCCCGTGGCAGATCACGTGGGGCAGCGCGTTCCACGCGTTTGCGCAGCCATTTTCCGTCCCCCACTCCGCCATGTTGTTTCTGCAGGCGGCGCTGTCTGCCGCTCTGTCTTCTCCGCTCACACCCGCGCTAGGTAACTGTAGAGAGAGTGAGATAGATATTACTACTCTAAATATATGTACATATTTCCTTTTTTGAAAAACGTTAACAATATTGTTTTGTCACAGGTAGTGCAATATTCATGACGTCCTACGTCCGGCCGGTAAAGTTTTGGGAACGCGACTACAACACTAAAAGAGTGGACCAAAGTAACACCAGGCTATCTTCACAGTTGGAAAGGAATTTGGGCTCAGGTTTGTATATTTTTAAACTAAACTTACATAATAGCTGGATTAAATTTACAGAGGTTTCATGTCAGAATAGGCATGTTTTTGCATCTAGATAAGTGACAATAACACGAATTGATGTCACCCAAGTCATTGTACGATTCAAAAGACAGTATCAGTGATTATTAATACTTACATACCATTTGAACATGAAACGAGTGACATTACCACGATTTTTATGTTTTTGAGTTTTGCAATATTTCGACACTGTTCAAAGCGCCATTATCACCGAGAGACTGATGATAATGGCGAGTAGGCAAACAGTTATTCAGAAATGAACCGATCTACCCTCTTTCTGGGTTGTTTTTGTGAGGTTGATAGAAGCACCTCTCTCATTCACGAATGTGTGTTTTCAGACGATAACAATCTAAACTCGATATTCTACGAGCACTTAACACGTTCGCTGCAACACTACCTCTGCGGCGATCTCATGATGGGCCGCTGGGGGACTGTGCAGCAAGGAGATTGTTTTGGTAATTTATTTCTTATTAATCTTCCTAAAAACAATATAAGCTAACTAATTCCCAACACAAATATAATTATTCTACTCCAACATTTGTTTCTTAAAGATTTCCTCTTTCGTTTGGATTAGATTCAAAGACCTTAGTGAATAATAAAACTTATTGCTATATCCACAGTTCTAGCATCAGACTACCTAAACTGCCTGGTCCATATCGTGGAGATGGGCAACGGGCTGGTATCGTTCCAACTGCGAGGGTTGGAGTTCAGAGGCACTTACTGCCAGCAGCGAGAAGTAGAGGCTATTTCTGAGGGACCTGAAGAAAGTAGCGGTAAGATATAATGATAGTTCGTATAATCTATGCTAAAGTGCTCTTGATCTATGTCCATCCAAAGGTTACCTGGTAGAGATCGCTGTCAGCGATAAGGCCGCCCATTGACCCAATATTTTTTTAAACGATTTATTATTTTTATTATGCTAGGTTTAAAGAGTATTTGATTTGATTGATTTGAAACCAACGCGAGTTACACTATTCGTTTTTAAATTAGGAATAACTCATGAAGATTTTACTCGTATGTATACTTAGAGGGCGTATGCGCCGGCGGTTGGTGGTGCAAACGCGAGTTACACTATTCATTTTTAAATTAGGAATAACTCATAAAGATTTTACTCCTATGTATACCTGATTTACTCGTATGTATACCTAGAGGGCGTTTGCGCCGGCGGCTGGTGGTGCGGCTGCTGGTCGGGACGCGTGCTGGCGCCCGGCGCGGCGTGGGCGCTGCGCTGGTTGGCATGGCAACTGACCTCCACGCGCTACGTGCTGGAGGGCTACTCCGTCACCGACAACAGCGCCCTCTCCATGCTGCAAGCCTTCGACTTCAGGAAAGTCCTGCTCACCTACTACGTCAAGGTGAGACTACAGACTAAGCAAGAGCCCTCTCAATATGTTACTTAATTCAACGCGAAAAGACCTGAGTAAGATAGGTAACATTTTACTGCGGAAAATATCTATATTTCGCGCCCAATTCAAATCAACTCAACAAAGTATGTTACAATGTTTCCATAATGCTTTTCTAAAATATTTCTGTGTAAACCCTACTCCACTAACCTACAATATTTCCGTTCTAGAGTATAATCTACTACACCATCCAATCTGGCAAGTTAGAAGAATGGCTGACGTCGCCGGTCTTGGCTGAGGCGTTGAAGCCGATGAACGAACGGAACTTTGTGGACCTCGATCCGATATTCAACGTGAATTTGGATGAGGACTACGATTTTAGAGCTTCTGGTATTACCAGGTAATGTTATATCTACTCGTACTTACTAATTTATTGGGACTATCATAAAATCCTGACGTTAACTTCAAATTCAAATGTATTTTTTCAAACTTTAGGAACACTAGGTACACTTAGTTAAGTCAAACTTGGACAAGTATATAATATGCGTATGCCCAAATTTTCTTTAGGGATTATTATAACTCCGATCATACTTCTCTACTCTAGAACGGTAAGTTTGATGTTAGGTACGTTTTGATATGAGTACATTGCAATTTGTTAAGTTTTTAGACCCCTCCACAGTGTGTGTCTGTGTCAGTAGTTCTTTTTTTTAACTGTTCTAATTTTTCACTGTATTAATTTTCCGTTTGTTATGCACAGGAGTAGATTCTGCGCGGTATACCAGGAGTGGATAGTCCACTGCAGCGTGCGGCGCGGCGCGGGGTGGCGGCGGCGCGCGGGGAAGGACTCCGCGCTGTCCGCGCTCTGCTTCGCGCTCAGCCTGGTGGGGCGCCGCGCGCTCGCCGCCGCGCAACACGTGTCCGCTTCTAGGTACGTCCGCCATCTTGATTGCAATATGGCTGCCCGTGTTGTTACATGTTGAGCAGCCATTTTGATGTAAAATGATTTGCAATGTTTAGATGAAGGCAAAATGTCTTCAAAAGTTGAAAGATGCATTCTATTTATTTTTGCTAGTTAAATTTATAACAACGGGTATTACTCACGTTTTTTTACAAAGGAATTAAATTTATTCGATAATTATGACGTGTCCAAGTTAATCTTGATTTTGTTTTGTTTATATTTTACGGACAGAATCGGAACCAATCAATCACGTGATGATTTTTGGCATATTTAACGATTTCCAATGAATTTCAGCGTGGAATTCTTCCTGTACGGTCTCCACTCGCTGTTCAAAGGCGATTTCCGCATCACGTGCGCGCGCGACGAATGGGTGTTCACAGACATGACGCTGCTGCACGCCGTGCTCGCGCCCGCCGTCAGGATGGCGCTCAAACTGCACCAGGTAATAAAAAAGCAATAAATAACATAAATATGTATATAACTCCAAATTTTCCCCTTTCTGTTTTATTATGCTAAAATAACTTTGTGAGCAAAAAATTCAGAAATAGTAACGCAAACGGGCCAAAGACGCTCGACTCGAACTATCATAACCGTAGCACATGTTTGCTACGGCGTAGCAATGACGCCACGTCTGCTACGCATGATTGCTACAGGCATGTGCTACGATAATGCTACGAATAGATAGTAGAAATGTGTATTGTGTAGTTCAGTGTTTCAATTTACTTATGTGCCTTGTAATTAACTTTTTTCGCTGAGTTTGGTATTAGAAAAAAATTAAGCTGATTTTACTACGTACGAAGGCAAGATCATCGCTTATCGCCTTCAACAATCCTTTACGCTATGTTCACACGTCAGAGTCGTGTCTTACAAATCAGATTTGTTGTTAAAACCGGGTCTATGGCAACAGTCTTCAATTCTAGATTTCATACGAGCATTCGGTTTGAAGGTCCGATAACCTCTGTAAACGCAGGGCTATGCGAGTCAAGTATATGGGTTCCATTAACGCGTCCAATTTGTTCAGGACCACTTCATGTTCCCCGAGGAGTACTGCAGCAGCACCGCGCTGCACTCCGCCATCACGCGGCACGCGGCGCGCCTCGTCATCTGCCACGAGGCGGCGCCCGCCTGGCGCTACAACGTGCTGCGGGGCGCCGACCACCTGCTGGCTCTCAGGTACACCACGACAGAGGAGGGAGGGGGGGGGGTGATATTTCAGAGTAGCGCTGTCTTGTATAACGAGACAAGGATGTGTATCACCGGATGGAAAGCACCTGGACCTTGCGCACAGGTACATCACAACAGGGAAAGGGGGGTTTCAGAGTAGCGCTGTCTTGTATAACGAGACAAGGATGTGTATCACCGGATGGAAAGCACCTGGACCTTGCGCACTGGTACATCACAACAGGGAAAGGGGGGTTTCAGAGTAGCGCTGTCTTGTATAACGAGACAAGGATGTGTATCACCGGATGGAAAGCACCTGGACCTTGCGCACAGGTACATCACAACAGGGAAAGGGGGGTTTCAGAGTAGCGCTGTCTTGTATAACGAGACAAGGATGTGTATCACCGGATGGAAAGCACCTGGACCTTGCGCACAGGTACATCACAACAGGGAAAGGGGGGTTTCAGAGTAGCGCTGTCTTGTATAACGAGACAAGGATGTGTATCACCGGATGGAAAGCACCTGGACCTTGCGCACTGGTACATCACAACAGGGAAAGGGGGGTTTCAGAGTAGCGCTGTCTTGTATAACGAGACAAGGATGTGTATCACCGGATGGAAAGCGACCTTGCGCCCAGTTACCTCACGACAGGGGGGAGGGGGGGGGGGGGGAGGGGTAGCGCTGTCTTGTATAACAAGACAAGGATGTGTATCACCTGATGGAAAGCGACCTGGCGCCCAGATACATCACGACAGGGGGGAGGGGGGCTTTCAGAGTAGCGCTGTCCTGTGGAACGAGACATGGCTATGTATCACCTGATGGAAAGCGACCTTGCGCCTCCTGTTCTTTGCGCACGTGGTTCGTCTCCTATGACTTCTGAGGATTGCGACCACGTATGAGCCACTATGTACGATCGTAATCTGACTTTCCATGCCTGCATCATGGTATCAGATCATCTTGTAGGAGCCCTGCCCTGTGCGCGTTAGCCTTCCATCTTGCTCATAATGATTGGCTTCTTCAGACAATGCCTAGAAGACATCGTAATGTATCTTAAGAAGCCAAGAGCCTTTCCTTGTCGGCATGTTTCAGAGATCTGTGTGTGTGATTTTTGAAATTTCAATGACCATTTACTTCCAGACACGTAATGGACGAAGGCAACGACGACTACAAGATAATAATGCTGAACAAGCGCCATTTAGGGTTCCGCGTCATCAAACTGAACCGCGAGTGCGTCCGCGGGCTGTGGGCCGGCCAGCAGCAGGAGCTGGTGTATCTGCGGAACCGCAACCCGGAGAGAGGTTCCATACAGAACGCTAAACAGGTGAGACAATGGTGCCTTTGTGATCTCGTAATTTTTTGTATACCATTTTCTAATTGGAAGAGAAAAAAAAAGGGGGGGGGGTTCATTGATAGTGACGAGACGACATGTCCAAGTTAATCTTTTACGGACAAAGCTTGAATAATAATAAATAAATAAATAATAAATATTGCTGGACAATTCACACAGCGACATCTAGAAGATAATACAATGTTTGTCTCATTCGTTCTCAGGCACTCCGAAACATAATAAACTCATCCTGCGACCAGCCAATAGGCTACCCCATCTACGTGTCTCCACTGACGACGTCGTACGCGGACACCTCGCCGCCTCTCTGCCAGCTGCTGGGCTCAGCCGTCACCGTGTCCGTCATACGGGACACCCTGTATACACTGTGGAGACGGTAAGAATGAACGAATGAATGAACTGAACACTTATTGTACTTAAAAATAAAGAAAAAAAATACAAAGCTAAGTACTGTTAAAAATTAAAAGTACAGATAAATATTGCTGGACAATTCACACAGCAAAATCTAGCCCCGTGATAAGCTCTAAGCTTGTGTTACGGGTGCTAGATTTCTGATATACTTAATAGAATATACATACATACATAGATATACAAAGGGCGGCCTTATCGCTGAGAGCGATCTCTTCCAGGCAACCGTAGTGGGTGGTGGTTATTGCATGTTTTTTTTTATTATTAAAAAAAAAATTAAAAAAAAAATAATTTTAGTTAATTTAGTGTAAGTTTAAGAATAGTGTTAATAAGTCTCACTTTATTGTTTTATTTTCATGTGCCGTGTATAAATGATTTTTCTTTCTTCTTCTTTCAGAATCCGCAGTCGTTGTGGAGAAGGGTGCTCCAGCGGCGGCGGCGCGTGCACGGCCTCCGCCGAGGCGGGCGTCGCACGTGCCACTACGCCGAGGCACCATCTGAACTTGTCGCGCACTTCGCTAGGTAACTAACTGTACTCTGTCTCATTAATGATCTGATGGTATCCTTGACAAATTAGTGGATTTTTTAAAATAAGTATAGATGCAGTTTCGATACTCCCTACGTATATTCGTGTAACTGCCAGATACACACTTATACGTTTGACGCATTTTTGGCCTAATCTAAGTACGTTTTTCTTGGTCGTGTAACTGACCAACTTCTTAATTTTCAAATCCTTAAAACGCTCCTGTCAAATTTGTGTTTTGCAGATACACAATTACAAATAATTAATTAATTATACGTAGGGATTGTCGGTTACAGTTTTTTTTTTTAATATTAATTATTGTTAAGTCTGTGCAACAAGGCGTTGATGATAACCAAATATTGATGATAATATTTATTTCTAGCCGGTACAAGAGGCAGTTTGGCGAGCGCGGGTAAGCCGTCTTCGACGCTCGCCTCGCTCGCCGGCCTGTTGCGGGAACACTCGCACGAGAGGACACAGGAGGAGACCACTCAAGGTTTGTCGTAGAATTTTACAAATCGGACCACGGTTTCCTGTGATTAACGCGTTTAAATCAATATCTTCAGCTTTATATAGGTATATGTTTGTTTTTGTACTGGTACCCGAGAGAAGACTGCCGCCGCTCTCACACATGGACACGTTAAGCTCAAGATAGGACTATGTGGTGGAAACAAATGGAGGAAGCCTTTATTCAAAAATGGACAACCAATAAAATATAATTAATAATTGATTTGTGTAACCAACAATTTTTTTCTAATTATTAACAATCTATTTTACTATAAAAACTGTCGTGGTTTGATAAATTCATATTGAGATAAACGGGCAATACACGAACCTTATTTACGTAGACTATTGATCAACCGATTTCGTCCCAGAACGTGGGACATCTTCAGGATCAAATACACTGCCAAGGACACGGATCACGCCCGCTCGCCGGTCCAATCTAATTTAATTTTAATCAACTGATTGATTCAGATTTGTCCGTAAAATCACGAAGATTAACTTGGACATGTCATCACTATCAATCACCCCCTCCCCTTTTTTTTTCTCCCCTGAATTTAACAAAGAAAGTTCCCATGCATTATGATCATTTTATTATCTGTTATTTAGGTTATTGTAAATAAAAGGCTATCTTATCTTGTTTTTTGTATATGTGCAGTTCAAAGTCCGGCGTACCCCACCGCGGTGACATACAGCAGTGAGCAGACGGCGCGCCGCAGCGCGTCCCGCGAGCGCGCGCCGCCGCGCAGACAGAGGAACATGCGGCAGAAAGACACGCTCAGACAGGTAAAGTCGAATGCGATTTATATATTTATGTTTAGTAATATTTATTTATATATTTATTTTATTAAACACGTTTCTTTAAATTTCAGTTTTATCCTTAGATTTGATTGCTTAAATACATATATGTTTTTTTATTAAATTTTTATTTTAAAAATCGTCATACTACATACAAATTATACAAATTAAAATTGCTTCTACCTACATATTTGTTTCGTGTTTTTTTTTAATTTGTGGTTATAATATCTATGGATAATAAACCTGTATTTATCCCTGTGTGTACGTGCCCGTATCACAAGCTTCGAGCATAACATTGGGCTAGATGTTGCTTTATGAATTTTCCAGCAATATTTATTTATTATTATTAATGTTTATATTAAAGAAAGTATTCCCTTAATGTAATATATATTATGTGTGTGTTTAGGGCGGGTCGCGTTCGCGGCGCGGTCCGGCGGCCTCGTTCCGTCTGCTGGGCGCCGACGCGCGCGGACAGCCGCCCAACCAAAACGAACCTGCCGATTCACAGGTATATATAATAATAATAATAAAAACATTTATTGGCAGAAAAGGCTTACAAAGTAGGTACAATATATTGTTACACTTTTATCTTTATTTACTAAATTAACTCATGTGAGTGAATTAATTTTGTTGTAGATGTTGGAAGGATTTTGGCGAGACAAACCGCGAAGAACAGCGAGTGAAAAGGTATTTACATTTTAATTAGGAAATTGAGAATCTCTAGTTCTTTTCTGAGTAATGAATAGATGAACAATATGAGACACTGTTTTTAATAGGTAACATTTTTTGATAATTTTAATGATTTCATTTAATTTAATATTATAATCGGTTAATAATTTTGTTGTGATTTTATAAAAGTTTATATATCAGGTGTCAATGGTTAGCGGCGGCGGGTCAAACTCGTCTCTAGAAGACGTGGCTCAAGGCGTCGACGTATCTCTTCCCGACTGCAGGATTATCGCCAACAGGGCGGCTAGCCTACAGCCGCTACATTCTCATAGGTAACAACAATATAATAAATATAACTTTTTAAACTATCATGGTTTTAACTATATTTGAACATGATACGGGTAACATACCATGATTTAAATAGGGAAACAGAGAGAGGGTAGATATATTAGTTTGTCAATAACGGTCTGCCTACTCGTCGGTGTTAGTCTGTCCGTGAACATGGCGCTTGCAACAGTGTCAAAATATCGGAATACTCAAAAACATTTAAATCATGGTATGTTACCCGTTTCATGTTCAAATAACATAATAAATAAATATTGCTGGACAATTCACACAGCAACATCTAGCCCCGTGGTAAGCTCGACGCTTGTGTTACAGGTACTAGATTTCTGATATACTTAATATAATAATTATATACATACACAAATAACACACTTACTCACATAATAAATATCTGCAGATTGTACAAATTTGTTCCGAAGCGGGAATCGAACCCGCAACCTCCTGCGTCGCAGGCAGACTTACGCCCGCTGCGCCACAGAAGTCGTCAAAACTATAGTGATATATTTGATTCAGTAATTATATCTAACGGCAAACTAAATGTAAAATCAGTTTTAACAACCACAGGTGCTACCTAAGCGAGGGCGCTAGCAAAGACCTCTCGAAGCTCAGCAAAGAAATACGACACGAACGAGAATCCTACCGGGAACTAACCGGACGATATACGGAGAAACCGGATAGTGCGCCAACCGGACGGTACGAGAAACCGGACGCATCCGGCCGGTACGATAAACCGGAGAGCGCGAATACGTCGAAGGAATCCACGCATTATTCAGATTTGAGTCATAAAGAGAGTATTTTGAAGAAGGATAAAGGAAAAGATGTTAAGATGAAGGTTAAGAGATCGGATTCTGGGAAGAGCGAGATGAAGATTAATGTGCAAGTTGGATCTAAGGTGGGTACATAGATAAAATAAATAAATATTGCCGGACAATTCACACAGCAACATCTAGCCTCGTGGTAAGTTCGAAGCTTGTGTTACGGGTGCTAGATATACATATATCTATACTAATAATACATCTGTAAGGGTCTGTCATGGAGTAGGTTAGTTTGTTTTCAGAGATATCGTGTTTATGCTCAATATATGATACTGAAACTATATTGATGATTTTTATAATTTTTTTCTGTATTTATGTTACCCATACATTCCCCAACTCCTTAACCAATGATCCAATTTTGATGAAATTTGGAAAATATAAATAAAGAGGTCTGGGACACAGGATAGGCTATTTCTTGCTCCAGCTATGATAAGACGTGGCCCCATACAAATGCGGACGGAGTCGCGGGCTAGTGAATACAGATGTTGATGATGTTATTAAATGTCTTAAAATAAAAAAAAAACAATTGTTTATATTTTTTTATTATAATTTCAGTGCGTAATAGTGGAACCTCTGGGCGTATACGACTGCATCAACCTGGGCCGGCGCATCGACGTGCAGTGGCCCAGCGAGTACCAGCGCGAGCGCGGCGGACGCAACGTGTGGGACAACTGGGTCCCACTGCTGGGAATGGACGGGACGGTACGTAATAGTGGAACCTCTGGGCGTATACGACTGCATCAACCTGGGCCGGCGCATCGACGTGCAGTGGCCCAGCGAGTACCAGCGCGAGCGCGGCGGACGCAACGTGTGGGACAACTGGGTCCCACTGCTGGGCATGGACGGGACGGTACGTAATAGTGGAACCTCTGGGCGTATACGACTGCATCAACCTGGGCCGGCGCATCGACGTGCAGTGGCCCAGCGAGTACCAGCGCGAGCGCGGCGGACGCAACGTGTGGGACAACTGGGTCCCACTGCTGGGAATGGACGGGACGGTACGTAATAGTGGAACCTCTGGGCGTATACGACTGCATCAACCTGGGCCGGCGCATCGACGTGCAGTGGCCCAGCGAGTACCAGCGCGAGCGCGGCGGACGCAACGTGTGGGACAACTGGGTCCCACTGCTGGGAATGGACGGGACGGTACGTATGTGGATACACTTTCAAAATTTTCGTGAGTTAAACTATTAATTTTATAACAACGGGAATTACTCACGTATTAACTAAGGAGTTTAAACACTCGACGGTTCGACCACGACAAGAGCAGTCTTTTTCACGAGTGAGCGTCCCGTCGGGTTCCTCTCTGCTCGCGTGCGCGGTACTCCTAATGTAATACGTGAGTAATTGCCATTGTTATAAAATTAATGTGGATCTACAGTTTATATTAGTAAGGAAGTCATCATAATTTCATCAGAAATGTAGCACCCATAAGCTTAGAGCTAGATTTTGAATAAAAATATTTTTCCTTATGTATTTTTTATATTTCTTCTTTTTATGTTATTAAGTCATTTGTTAAAGCTTTTTTGTACATAAAACATTTTGTATTTGTATTGTCTATACTAATATTATAAAGAGGAAAGATTTGTTATGTTTTGTTGTAATGAATAGGCTCCGAAACTACTGGACCGATTTCAAAAATTCTTTCACCTTTGGAAAGCTACATTATCCCCGAGTAACATAGCCTATGTTACTCGGTTAATATAGCTAAGAAAATTGGAAGCTAGTATTTTATTGGATCCGTGTTCCGCAGGTGGTCCACAAGTGGACGCCCAACCACTACGAGCCGCGTCTGCGCTCGCACGTGGACAAGACGATCCTGCTGCTGCAGATCGACGACAGGTTCGTGCCCATCGCCGAGAACTGCGTGCAAGACCTGGGGGACGAAGTATGACGATATTCCGGTAAGGATATTAATAAAAAAAACATTTATTTCAGACAACAACAAAGTCTATACATAAATCATAGATACACACACTAATTAGTAAACCCTTTTGCCTTTATTTTAATACATATCTTCTCTCTCCATTCAACATTCAAAAGAGATCGCTCTTCAGCGATAAGGCCGCCAATTGTACCTACTGTAATTTTAGTTTAATGTTTGTACTTATTTTACTTTTTTAGAGATGTAACGGATAGTAGTTTGGCCGGATACCGGATATTCGGCAAGCTACTAGGCCTTAGCGCCGGATATCCGACTGTCGGTTATTCGGCCCTTTATTGCGTTGCGCGATCAGTTTTTGGAACAATGACACTTCATGACAATTAATAAAGTATTTTTGATTGATTGATTGAATAAGTTTAATTATGTAAAGAAAAAATACCTTAGGCACACCAAATAATTAATTATTGGTCAAAAGGATATGCAAACCCGTCGAAAGCGACGCGATTTGTTGCAATCTGTTGTGTGTGTATTATTGTGTGCTTATGTGTTTTAGTTGAATTTAATGTATGATGTGACATGTATATAACACTATTACAATAGTACTAATACAATAGTATTAGGTACTCCTGTTAGGATAGTGTAATTGTTATCAATAAATAAATACATTATTTTTTCACTCTAAACTCCTTTCTAAATATAAAATTTGTTTCAGGCGCGCGATAATCCAAGATAGCGGCAAAGACAACCATTAAATTAGAAGTTCACATTTTGTTGCTTACATTACAGCGCGCCTTAGTCTTTATGTTGATAAGCATAAACCTTATTTTACCTTGTCTGAAAGATTTATCAGTATTTTGCTGTGTCTAAATTTACTAACTAGTGGAAAAAAGTAAATGGAATGCAATTTATTACAAAATTTCGACTTGTTGATAGTGGCTCAGTTGTTGAGAGTTCGAGTCACGTAATGTCAAAATATTGCATTACATTTTCTCTTTATCAGAAAACAGACCACAAGTTATAGATATAAAATATACGAGATGAAATATATAAGTCTGTAAGCTTAAAGAATAGTTCATAATTATCCCTGTTTAATTTCACAAGAAGAAAAATTCAGCGGTGCGTGGAGGGGTTGAACCCACGATCTTCAGAATGTAAGTCGAGTACAAAGAATACGTATGTGATTTTAAATCTCGCTCAGACTTTTTATAAGGGTGTAAGTTAGTTCTATTCTTTAAGTTTGCAGTTTTATGATATTACCTATAAGTGTTCATAAATAAAGCTGAAACAAAACAACTATCGTCTTAAATCGTACGAATGAAGTAGTGTTATAATTCTTATGCCTTTTTTTAGATTTTTACTTTTTTTACGATCAGTGATTTAACCAAATGTACTCATGCTTATAATTTTTATGTTTTTCATCTCATCACTTAAAATAATCCAAATACAAAGTTTGTAAACGTTAACGCTTTAAAATAATGAAAATTTAATTGAAATTACACCAAAACAAGAACTTAAAATAACATTTTCAAAAAATATCTCTATTATGAAATCTTAGATAAAAAATTGCTATAATTATTATCCGTTGCAGACTTTTTATGAAGTTTTAAGCTTTTTCTATTCTTGTTGTCTATGGTACCTACAATTATACTCTATTGTCGTCACACTCATACTATTCTCGTCTGCTTTATCTTAGTAAAATGTTGATTGAGCAATTATAAAATATTTACTATTTAATCATACAAGGTGTCTCAAAATATGGTTATAAAGTTAAAGGGGTTGGATCAATGAATCACCCTCAAAATGATATATTCAAAGGTTACTTAAGTATACTAAGATATAACATTTCGTTACAACTGACGCTACCTAAATGCTGTCATAGTTCAATATGTAATAAATAATATAGTCACTATAGAAATAGGCTGGATCTTGTATATAAATAATAGGAAAATCCTTTTGGATGCTTAAATCAAAATATTCCATGTATTATGACGTCAAATAATTGATGTAAAAAGTTATTTTCATAATAAATATCGCGGAATAAATACAGTTTAAAGGTCTGAATACAGAGGTTAAATATGGATTTGTTTGTCCTATGGGTAGTTTAAATGTATATAAATGTAAATAGTGTATAAATTTATCACATAATATCATGTTTTATTATAATTATGCATTTCTGCACTTATAATTTAGGACAAGGTGTTTTTAACATCTATCGCTCATAAAATCTAATTTTGTTACTTTTGTCTAAATTGTTTTTTATATAAAATTGCTCCCAAATAATACTAAGTCTATCTGACGCCAAATGATTATATGTATTTAAATTATTTATGTGTATTTAATTAATATACATTCACACAGCGGTAACTTTGGTTGCAATAAATTATACCTAGTTTCAACCAAAATAATCGTATTTTTCGCGCGTGTGTGGTTTGTTACTGTTGTTAGTTATGTACTTGTGATGTATCTATGTCTATAATATTGTTTATGGTAGAAATTACAAATTCTTATATAGAGCGTTGTGTTTCACGAATTTAATGGGGAACAATGGTTATCAAACGTATATTGGCTTACCCTTGCGTGCTTATGAAATTAATTTTTTATTTGTTTTTTTTTTTAGTTTCGCTGACATTAGACGTTATTTTTTGCAATGTTTTACTAGCGTAAATTTAGGGCAAGTTCTACTTAAATATCGCTGAAAACTGTTCCCCTAATCGTTACTTGATATTTTCAAATTCTATGCAAACCCTAAACTGTTGACTAAGCCCAATTTCTATTAAATTTAATAGCCACTTTCATTATTTTGACTTTTTGCGAACGTTCGAGAAATTGGTGAAATGGTTGACTGTTTTAGAGGACACTGCATTCGCTAATTGGCACAGTGTGCCAAGGATCGTCTGGGTTTTGAAAATTAACGAATTAAGCTTATTTTTCTGTACATGAAAACCTTATGGAAACTAAACGTAAAGAAAAAATACCAATTTGGTTCTTGAAGTTAATCACTCTTTCTTTAGGTTATAATATTTATTTTATACAAACTGTAAAAATATTAATTTTAAATGTAAATCTTGCCGACAAATCGAAAGTATATGTTTGGTTTTTAAAACATTTTGAAAACGCGGACGATCCGATATATTATATTCTGAAGTTGCCTTAATATATTTTAGACTGATTTTATAATCGTGAGCGTATCTAACCTATATGAGAATGTATCTAGATGTTATGAAATTAACTACAGGGCCCTTAGAGTAAAATGTAAAATTCACTTATGAAACCTTAAAAGTATTAGTTCTAAACATATCGGAAAATCTCTAAGGGCTCTACTCTTGTCTATGGGCGGTTATTCACACTTTATTTGTCGCACTTGAATTGTATAGCTGTAAAATAAAATCATGATAGTTTTCAACCATGTTTTGTTGTATTTTGATTATAATTTATCTTTGATCTGTGATTTCTTCTTAATCAGAGGATTTTTTATATCTAAGAACAAAATAAAACTCTTTCATTAGAATGGATGTAGATTAAACTAGGTACAATCCGTCCACGACAAAGGTAGATTCTAACTGCATTTCGAGCTGTAGATAAGTGTATGCCTACCTGACTCAAGAGTTTATGACCTTGAAGTTTACCGACTGCTTTTCTGTTATTACTTTCGATTACTTTACTCAATTTACTTTTGTCAGCGTCGGCCAGCCTTACAAAAAAGTATGTTTAGATGGTTTAACTTTGGTTGATTTTTAAGATTTTAAGGCCAACTTTGGGCCTCGCGATCCACGAGAATAAGTAAAATAGAGATAAATGGGTCTTCAATTATGTAAATGGTTGGGCTGGCAATTCCTTAGTTTCTATAACGCCAGTTAATTTATATCTACTATGTTTTTTCTCTAATATTCTTTGTTACTTAAGTATACTGATTCTTGTTCGTTATGGATTATAGAAAGGCAGTCAGGAAATTTCATTGAAATATGTAAGTGAAAACCGTCACTAAATGTTAAATTACGTTACATTATGTTAGCAGGATTAATCACGATTAAAATGGTACATGGAGATTAATCGTTTTATTATCCTTTTTACTACATTAGCACCCATATTAATGTTCCGAATGTACTGGGACACGGAGACTTCTCTATGAATAGAGATTAGGTCTCAATTCACCATGCTAGCCAAGTGCGGGTTGGTGGTGTTGGTTACATGATTTTAGAACTCTTTAAAGTTTTCAGAACATGCTGGTTTCCATGATGTTTGGATTCACCGTAAAAGCTCTTATTTTTTTCATGATTGAATTGAACGACGACGGCCAAACCTTTGGAATCCAAGTCTAGTGTGCTCCCACTTTATAGCCAACACGCCTGTTTGCTTGCATTTATGAACACAAACGCAAACGGGCTGTATACAAATTTATTAAAATCGATAGATTCGATTGTTGTTATTGGTAACATGGGTGCATTAAACATAAATAAATTAAAAACAGTTTTGGTTATCAGTTTCAGAAAATATATATTATACTTTTAAATTAATTAGCTACATTCGTTTGAAATATAGACCGTCAATTACATTATGTACAAAATGAAGATCACTACAAGTTCATTTTTTTAACATTCGAATCATAATAAAAAAACAACATATAAATTTAAAATCAGAAGAGCTTAAATAATCGTAGATTCTTATATCTAGAACTTTTAAAAACCTATCTAATGTAGGCTACCTACTTAGTGCAAGTTAAAATGGACCCAGGGCTGGTCGATTTAAGTTACTAGTTTAAATTCGCATACTACTTTACTAACTCGAAGCTGCATCTAAAATCGACATCATTTTAATGGCCGCTAAACTTACAGTTTCAACTTTGAACATAATGAAAATTCTATCTAACATCTTTGCTTGCCATTTATATTTTCCTCCGGTGAAAGTAAGTCTCGATTTTACAGCGACCATATCTAAGGCTACCCTGATGCATGCAAAAACTCTAGATACTATAAGCTAAATGAGAGCTTAACACTATCTGCGTCCATGACACACGCATACACGGTGTGGCACCGCCGAGCTTGGGTTTTGAATGTGTTATATTAACTGGAGTGGACCGAATAAAGGGATCTCGCTACGGTGTAGATCATGCATCTTAAACCTTGTTTGGTGCAAGGGCCAATAATCCATTTTTCATCACCCGAAGGGCCGCAACCCCTATGGTAGATGGTAAAAGGGTCTAGGCCTCCGAGGGCCGCAAGAAAAGACCCGGCGGGCCGCATGGGCCCTGCGAGCCGCGGATTGAAGACACGTGGTGTAGATAGTGCGTTTATGACGCTGACAGTGTCAGTAAAACCCTCTAAGAGCTAATAAAGTTAACCCTATAATTTTGCCACTAAAATCAATTTCCCTAAATATAATGCCCAGTATTACGCATTTACCTATAATTTTAATCTTAATAGATAAAGATGGAAGTTACCTGGTCCGATTTAGGTACCTACTCTAAGTTTAAATACGTTGTTCCCGTCATATGGGGCGGTCATAAGTTTGCTAAATAAGCTTCTAGTAGAAAATATGCTAAGTTATTAAAGTTTAAGAACACGAATGAGTTACGTAGGTAGTCATGTAAGTTAATAACTGTAGTAAATCAAATCTTATCTATGAGAACTAGCGTAAACCCTTATGCTTAACAAAACTAGCATGCTTTGAACCTGTCACTTTCTAACCAGCACAAATATCAATGTTAAAGATAAGGACAGACGAAACAATGACATTTTAGCTCAAAATGATAATTCGAGTATTTTGCATAGTGATGGTTTTCTTGTCAAATACGAAAGCGATAAATTTAAATTAACAACGATTCGCAAGATTAGGTATAATTGCCTTTATCTGCTCTGCAGAAACATTTCAGCATAAGACCTAACATAATCTAGATTTATCTAATAATTCAAATAGGTTTCCTAGGTCTACCAACAATTTGACAATACGTGATCAATAACATTTAAATATATTAGGTATGTTAAAAGAGGGTATACATTCATGGGAGGGAGGGAATCCAAGCACCTATACAAACACAATAAAGCTCTTAATTACATTCTACAATACAATTCGAAATATATTATAAAGATTCTTTCACATAACGACGCCGTATTCCGTAACGATATTCACAAAAAATTATAACATCTAAATAAAATAGATAACAATATTATTACGGTAAAAACTGACGTCAAACTGCCTATGAATTTAAGACTTTTAGGTTTTTCACATCGATAGATACTTTTGTCAGAACTGCACCAAATTAAAATAAGACAACACTGGAATCGCTAGTTTTCAAACAAAAAGAGAATCATCTAAATCGGTACTTACACTATAAAATAAATTAAAATATAGTTGACTGTTACAAACAAAAAAATACTTGACAAGCTAGTTTGAGGTTGGTTAAAAGTTAAGATATTTCGAAGAGCGAAAGTTATGCTACATTGCTTGCTCTCATTGTTGGAAATCAAGCTGCGTAGAATCGACTTAAATACAATTTCACTAATACACCAAATCATTGAGTAGGTAGATACGGTTTTTTTACTTGAGTTGCCAGATAGCTATTTACTTATTTAAATTAGATCTGTATATTATGTACATTGTGATACGGAATCTCAACTAAGAACGAGTAATTAAAAGGAATCGTTACGGAGCAAGGCACAAGAGAATATCATGAAATTTATTCTATAGTAACATGACATAAAAATATTTTTTCCGTAAAACGAGTTACACTATCCAGCAGTATAATTCAAATTAAATATAAACTTGTACAATTTAATATTTATTTTAATATAAACTTTTTTCGGTACCTTACAAAAAATATATAGCACATATTCAATTCAGTTGTATAATGGACTCAGCGCTTTAAATATACTAAGCATAAATACAAAACTCATAGTTCAATGGGCTTTTAATAGAAAAAGTATGAATATTCTATTGCAATAGGTGTTTTTTCTATAATTTATTAAAGTAAGGTTAGCAAATAAAACCGCCTAAGTTGTTTATTACATTAACGTAAAAAATCTAAAACTACAGATAATATACAGCTCAAGAAAAAATGCCACTTTTGTCTATGTATTTGTAATACAGCTAATTAAACATCACTTAAACAAACTTATAAAAATTATATAAAAATTTGTTACAAAAATATGGCGCGATAAAAATTTAAAAAAGGTACATAGTCAACACATATTTACATTTATGGTATGTGGAATATTGACGTTACATTTTTTTTATTATATATTAGAAAATGTATCATTTGAATCTTTTTTTGTGGAGCGCAAGCTTGATTATAGTTGTAATTTTGAACAGTTCATTAGCTTAAATCTACAAAAGACTCGACAGTTTATTAAAATTGCTTAAATATGCACAGAATTTCTAACTAGAAACACTACTAAAGTTTGTGATTGCTTTAATATTTAAATCAACGAGAGCACAAGCTGTTATTTAAACAAGAAAACTCAAAAATCACGTTTGTTTTTGTTATTTGCATACGACAAACAAAAGAATCGCGTTAGGAAATAACACAAAGTTTTTAGATTAAAATTTAAAATAAAAGTAGAAGGTCAAAAAATATATAAAACCTAACCGAATGAGTTTTTCAAAATCAATTAATTCCTGTAACATCAATTTTCCACAAAAAATCTACCTATTTCTATACATAATATATGGTAAGATAACTAAGACGCCTTTTTATTACCGGCCATTCTATCTATAAGGCCCGTGATCATGTCAGCATCCACGAGTCCTATGAATTTGTCTACGATTAGTCCGTTTTTTATTGCTATAACAGCGGGCACAGCTTTTACCTGTAAAAATAGTATTATTATGTGTCATGTAGATGTTATATAAATATATTAGATATTAGGTTTTATTATATTACATACTTTGTTCAGTAGTGGGACATAAAATCTGTTGATTTGATTGATAATTTAGACATATGTATTTAATTTCATTTATCGGAAGTCAAATAGGGAGGTCTATGTCCAGCAGAGGACGTCCGATGGCTCAAATGATGAGGATGATAAATAAATAAATATTGCTGGACAATTCCTATAGCAACATCAAGGCCCCGTGGTAAGCTCAAAACTTGTGTTACGGATGCTAGATTCTGATATACTTAATTGAATATAAATACATAGATAGATATTTTTTTGTCATACAGGTATAACACCCATACACTCGGAACAAATATTTACAGATCATACAAATTTTAGTCCCGAGGCGAGGAATCGCCCCCGCAACCTTTTGGCACCACAGAGGTTGAATCACTTACTTCGAAGGTGTGCACGAGGTCGGCGTTGTCCTCCACATCCACTACAGCTAGGTCCAAGTTGTCCAGCGGCTCGATCAGCTCCTTCAGCTTCGGAGTCAGGATCTTGCAGGGCTCGCACCACTCCGCGTGGAAGTTCACTATCACCGGCTTCTCGCTGTTCATCACCTGGAAAACAATTGAACAATTAATAGTTCGTTTTTAATATACAATTAAAATAAATTTATTAAAGAGAACTTGTAGTGTCGATTGACGCTACAAGTTCTCTTCGGAGGTCTTACTCGCTACATCAAGGAGTTAGGCTAGTTAGGGCCGTCTTAGGAAAGGGGACAATGCACAATACGCTCCATAGCGAGACGTCAGTGCAGATCCTAGTTCCCCCACAACAAATTAGAATTAGAAATTAGATTGACGCTACTAATCATGTAATGTACCATGCTTTCACCAATAAATGCTATCTATCTATCTAATTGACTTAAATTAAATTAAAATAATAAAGAAAACTTGTTTTAGCATTTTAAAAAGTAAAAACAGGTTCAATATTTTACATGCATAATGGACCGCTTTTGAGTCTAAATGCGGAAAACTAAGCTAATGGGTGATTTTTTAAGAGGTTCAGAACTTTTTTTAAAAAAAAAAACGCATAAAATTTGCAAAATCTCATCGGTTCTTTATTTGAAACGTTAGATTGGTCCATGACATTTACTTTTTGAAGATAATTTCATTTAAATGTTGACCGCGGCTGCGTCTTAGGTGGTCCATTCGGAAAGTCCAATTTTTGGCAACTTTTTCGAGCATTTCGGCCGGAATAGCCCGAATTTCTTCGGAAATGTTGTCTTCCAAAGCTGGAATAGTTGCTGGCTTATTTCTGTAGACTTTAGACTTGACGTAGCCCCACAAAAAATAGTCTAAAGGCGTCAAATCGCATGATCTTGGTGGCCAACTTACCGGTCCATTTCTTGAGATGAATTGTTTCCCGAAGTTTTCCCTCAAAATGGCCATAGAATCGCGAGCTCTGTGGCATGTAGCGCCATCTTGTTGAGATCACATGTCAACAAAGTTCAGTTCTTCCATTTTTGGCAACAAAAAGTATTCCGGCCGAAATGCTCGAAAAAGTTGCCAAAAATTGGACTTTCCGAATGGACCACCTAAGACGCAGCCGCGGTCAACATTTAAATGAAATTATCTTCAAAAAGTAAATGTCATGGACCAATCTAACGTTTCAAATAAAGAACCGATGAGATTTTGCAAATTTTTTGCGTTTTTTTTTTTTAAAAAGTTCTGAACCTCTTAAAAAATCACCCGTTATATTAACTAAGGTATCATTTTCGAGCTTACCACGGGGCTAGGTGTTGCTGTGTGAATTTATTGTCCAGCATACCTAATTTATTTTACAATTATTTTCTTTGATTTTTAATAAATATTTGACTTATACTTACTTTGTTAACAAATTCTTCATTATTCTTGACTAGTATAGTTTCATTGTGGACTACAGAGGTAGATATGCCTTTTACTCTATTCAGTCGCGCCAAGCTTCGGATTGGCGACCGAAGACTCTGGCAGATTACATTCGACATTTTCTGTAAAAAAAACCGACTCTATACCATCAAGATCAGAGCATGAAATGGGTTACATACCATAATTTAAATGATTTAGATTAGAGTTTATATATAAACAGTTGTTGTAAATTTTACCATTCGAATCATCAGTTTAGCCTCTGGAGTTTAGCCTCTGGAGGAATTCTGGTCCCAATGGCATTAGGAGCCATTTAAAGACTCCTTGGTTTTAAACCTAGATAAAGGCTTCTTCCATTTCCACAAAAAAAATGGTGCATTTGTTATGATGATTTAAGTATGACATCATAAAGTGATATCATTCAGTCCTCATTCCATGACACATTATTTATGCATAAGTGTGTATACATAGTAATAGTATTATTGGTAAATAATATAATATAAATCATTTATTTAAGATAATAACAAAGTCAATAACACATAAATCTTAGATAATGAATTGGTACACAACACACAATAATAACATTAAACACAACATATTTACATCCTAGGATGATACATACAAAAACTGCTTTTTAAACCAAATCCCCAAGATCTTTAATGGGTTTTAATGGGAATGCATTTATGTTTGTAGAGGGATTTATTGTTGTGATGATGATGACTATGGAAAGCATGATAAATGTGCAAAATGTACAGGCAGCATTATAATGTAAAATAGGGTGAAGGTTAATTTGGGACAAAATGTCAATATTCAAGTTAATTGCAAGTCCATTCACTAACATAATAAGTCATGTTTTGTAAATAATTCTTAATTAAGATTATCCTATGAAATCATGAAAAACATATTATAGTCAGATAATGTATGAAATCTTCTCAGTGAGAGATTGATGTTTAATATGGTTGTGACAACACAGCTGTGTAACAGAGGAAGTAGATAGACATTATTAAGATAACAGACACCTATTGTTATCTATTACATGTGAGATAATTAAGGTAACATAAGTTTGCAGGCTGTAGATACAGAGCTCTATTATGCAATGAAGTAGGAAAGCCTTAGTGATTTTATAAATTATTTTAATGTGATCTAAATAATTTAATTATTTTTTTTAAATTTTGTAGGATTATATTGAGAATAAAAGCTTTGTTTTGAATCTTATATTAAATTAAAATAAAAAAGATTTTTTTTTTGGACATGGGGTCAAAGCAATACACCTACTAATGTTATCTTTTATTTAAAACAATTAAAAGTTATCTAGTCACTATATTACCTACTTACCAGTAATTTTCTTCAAAAAACTTCAATTACCAAAAGTTTTAACTTTGAGGATGTCTCTTGGTTCAACGCAGTGACAATAATAAACACAAACAGAACCAAAGATAACACTTATCAGCAGAATTGAGATCGTACAGTAGCGCGCGACGAGATATTTATCATACAAAAAGTGGTTGGCAAACAACTGGATATTAATATTTGGCAGAGCAAGTACAAGAACAGTAATTATGCTTGCTACTAAAATAGCAATCTTTCCAATGCTATGCCTAGTACGTATTGTTACCCAACAGAGTATAAACACTGCGCCCCACAGTACACCCAGTAAATACAACGTTAGACTCAAGGAAGGATTGAGCATTATTCAACAACTTAAGAGATAAGACTGTGGACATCGGCAAATAATGAATTTCATGCAGCAAATTGTTACAAAGATCTCACAAAACAACACCAAGTTATATTAGCAGACACCCACAAAGCACTTAATATCGCGATTTATACCGTGGAAATTAGATTAGATAGAATACACACCGCTGAACCTTCGAATTTCAAGAAAAACAATGACGAATGAAAGAAAAAAACTGTATGAAATGACTATTGACATTACATTGGAAGTGACAATGACACCACAGATTTAAAGATTTAGCATCAATCTATTCTCAGGGATGTTCGCCGATGTCTCAGAAGAAGGAAATGTTGATTGTTTTTACACCACCATCAAAATCATTGACCACCATGCGCAAGAGATGCACTGAGGCACAGGATCCGATCCGGACTAGCCCGAGCAGAGTGTGCATATAACTTGCTCAGTTTGCATAATTATGTATCATGCTAGGATTAAAATAAATGAATAAATTATGCTGTGTGCCTCGGGTATTTTCTAGATGTGGGGGGGGGGGGGGGGTTGTTGTCTGAACTAAATGATTTTTATTATTTTATATATTTACAAATTGACCTTAGGTATTGATTTATATAGGGTACAAAATAATAATATTATATTATTTTAACTATGATTATCTGTTTTAAAATAAAATGTGGATATTTGTTAAATTGGTTTTCCGACTAACACAAAGCGGTGTTCGGCCAAATAACCGGGACATCACTAATGACAGCTCGTTGGTTGTCAAATAATTGATATTGCCCTTACGTTGGTAGTATTGAGTAAAGTGAATTTGTGGTGCTGTATTGCTGTCAATTATATTAGAAAGGTGAGTAATTTTTCGGTTTTCTATTAGTTTTCCTTGCATATTTTGATTTGCAGATGTTACATTTATAATGACAAAGCTAAGTGGCACCAGTTTGCGCTCTTTGTTGCTGTTTAAACTTCGTTATTTACGAGAAATTACAACGCCATTTTCCGCTTGGAAGACCGATTCTGAAATGTTTTTTTCATGTTCTATTCTTCATTGTGTACTATTGATCTTTATTACAATTAATATGTCATATTGAGTTAGTTTAATTTAAGGATTATTCTCGTTCATCTTTAATCAGTCTTCAATTAATCCAACAATTAGGTTCATAGACCTACCTTCTTGTGATGACTAATCCAACCTATCAGGGTCTAAAAAACATTTTAGATTTTATAAAAACGTAGTAGACAGATTAATGCTATTTTCCCGAGAATACAGAGCTAGGCTCCATTCGCCACTTCAATGACCTATTTTGTTCAGCAAAACCTTAATGCATCAGTTGCTTTGTATTATATTCAAGGCTGTTAACTTGCTCTTTGTATTTGATTTGCTTTTAAAATTGTTAACATTTATATCTTGGTAACTAGGCTGAGGTATAATCAATTATTAGTTAAAGAATTTTTTTATCCATCAGAAGCAATATACTTACTAACTTTCAATACAATCTTAAAAAAAAAGAGCTAGCAGTAAAAGTTAGATTTGTGTTGGGAGTGAAATATTATGTAGCCAATAAAAACAGTTTTATATTGTATAGATATTTTATTGAACAACTAGATACTTAATAAGGAGAATTTCGGTATAAATCAAAATATTTTATTTCTTTAACTTAACATAAACTAAAATACAATTATGTGGTTGGAGACTCTTTTGAGTATGAATATACTTGTGATAAAATCTCGCTCTGTAACGCGGGCCTTTACAAATTTATTAGAGTTAAAAGTAAAAAAATAACAAAATTAGGTTTCTTACTGTACAAGTATAATTTTTAAGAATCTCAGTCGACACAAACAATGTTGTAATATAATGTATATTCATTACTACTTTTCCTAGGTCAACTTGCAGCCTCAAACCAATGTCACTCTTACAATGTTTAGCATGTTGTCTATGTATATTCTGGTCTGTTGTATATATTTGATGACTCAATGATTAGATGCAGATAAATATGATGTCATAATGCTAACTGTTATAATGTTTACATAGAATATTTAAAAAAAATTTAAACTATGAAAAAAATAAGTTTATTTAAACAAAATGTACTTAATAGCTAAGTAAAGTACTTAGAACTAAAATTATAGACACAAATCGTTAACCACTCAGCATTTGCTGCAGAAGCCACATGAGCAACTACAGTGCTGGTTAACTAAAACAAGTTTAAATTCGGCTAACACTGATGATAACTGATTGATCTTGGTTTAAAAATATATTAGCCAGATTTCATATAAATTAAAATATGTTTTGATGAAAGTCAATTAGCATACAGTCATGAACAAACTATCACTTTAGTTTACATTACAGCTTCAATACCGGCTTTTGGAAGAGAGCCAATGTTTTTGCTCGGTAACAAAATAAACATTGACAATGAGTCATAGTATGCAAAAACCATTGTGTTTTTGTTAAGTATTTTTAAACAGTCTATTCTTAATAGGTTGCAATCCACAAACCTTTTTACATTAACCACTTAGACATAATAAGTTATGAGCATTCCAAAAGAAACCAACAAACAAACACTTCAGCTTAGTTATTTTACCTGCAATTAAAATTACCTTATGTTCAGGAATAAATTATATAAATGTTTACAATTATAATTATTTTTATGAATTAAATAGGAACATAATCATTTAAACTAAATTTTTTCTGTATTTATCCTCGCCAATCTTTTCCTTCCTTATTTTAGTTTTAACCAGGTATCAAGTTTTACCTTTTTAATATCTACACAGTACAAAAGTTAATAGACAATTAATTATTTTTACTATCAAACGAAGTGCGGTGTTACAAATTACCCCGTGAATAATTAATTATAAAATAAAATACCAATATAAATGGTATGGTATTATACTTGGTTTAGTAGAGGAAGGCTTTGTTGTCAACCTTTGAACCTTTTGTTGTTGAGAAGTCTTCAAACTTACAATGTACATTTCTTAATCTGGTCAGACTAATTGGCCTCAGCGAGGGCCCTTGCCGTGAACTCTCGTCTTGTCCCATTACAACATTTACTTCCACGTTTTAATTGGTTGAACCTTCACGGTGACTCGAAAATTTAAAGCATGTTTCTGTAAACCGTTAATTCGATAATTAAATAAGATCTACAAGTTATTGTGCTCTACCCTTAAATGTAAGGCGTTTTATACACTCACGTATTCTTGAATAGGTACTTTCTAACTCTCGATTTACCAAGTGCGGGCGGTGTATGATATGATAATGAATGTATCTAAGAATGTACCTGTAATTTAAACTTGTACATTTCCAAAAATAAAACTTGATCTTAACTAGAACTCGCGTGGAAATATTAAGATTCGTAAGTGATATTTTGTACCTAAGTTTCGAAATAAAATTATTCTTATTGTTCATTTTCTTATAAGCTAGCTAGACTTATAGACAGGCATAAACAACTTTTATACTTGGTTGACTTCGGAACCTTAATATAACGTAATAAAATAATAAAACTTAAACCTTTGTACCCCAAATAGAAACCAACTGTGTCTAACAAGTCTCTTCTTTACAAACACATACTTCCTCATACAGCAGATAATTTCATACCTCATTACGTGAGATATAGTGCTGAATATCAAAGACGCACCTGCCTAATACCTGTGACGGTTCGCGCTCCTGGCTAGGTCAGAAATACACCTGTGCTTTGAACACAGGAACTACCTGCTACGGTCATTGAACCCGCCGAATCGACTTGAAAAGCTTTGTTCAGTTGAAGGGGGTTATCGGCATTGATAACGTTAAGGCTTGGTTTCCAACAATGCAGGATGTTTTGATGGATGTTCCCTAAAGTACTAGATGTAAATATATACTGGATAAATAAGCAAGTTTCTTGTTTTATCTTAGGGTTTGACACAAATCCTCACTTATTCTGGTTTTTTTAGGATTCTAGTATTTTAGTTTTTCATATGACCTGTTCTACTGTTTATCTTGTCCAGGTTACAATTTTAAAATCGTCTGTAGTAGATTCTAAAGCGTTGCATTTCATGATTGGCTCGCTAATTCATAATTAATTGAATTTACTTGTTACCTGAAATAAATGTTTTTATTTATTTATTTGATTATAATGATTCAGCCCAAAGTCTATGCAGCGAAGCCTAGAAGAGCCGCTTATTGTAATTGGTTCTTTTGGTAGTATTTTGTAATTATGTTTGTTTTGGTGTATAATAAAGTGTTAGTGTAAAGGTTTAAAGCAAAATAACATCTGTCGCCAAACCAACAGAAACGTAAGTGTATTAATAAATTCACTGAAATATGCAATTCTCGTATTGTTGGATCTACGCGAGTGTCAACTTGTCAGGTATTGGATTGTGGACATTTGTGGAGCCCGATGAACCGGTCGGGCTATTTGCGATCTAGAGGGTTTTTTTTTTGTCCTGTCCTCTGCATTCTGTATTGTCCATTATTTTTTATTATCTTTTCTGTGCACTCGTTCCCTGATTGTACAATGTATCTTCTTTTTGATCTGTGTTTTATTAGCCTTATTAGTACGATATCTCGAGAAGAATTCACGTTGAAATATACCTATCAACATTCCGTAGAATCATTCAAAAATTATATCATGTATGACTAATGTAATATATAATTTAATCATAAAGTTCTTATAATCTGTCAGATTGTGATATTTGTGATATCGAAATAGAATGAATATATATAACCTTTTCACGACCATAAACATCATGAAGTATGCATTAAATCAATGAGCAAGCACTTTATAATCGGCTTAAACGGATCTCTTGGTATGTTCATGATTTTGTATTATGTCGTTTATGCACATATAGTAATCTATTTACATCCCTGTAGGTACTGTAGTAGGCCTTGGTAGGTCACTCTCCGTATTATTATGTTGTCTAGACTGTTTCCTGAATCAATATAGGTGTTGAAATTTTTTTATATGACACTCATACAGTGTGTCCTTGAATATGTTTCTTTCGTTGAATGACTTGCACCTACTTAGTTAATAATAAAATTAAAAGTGTTTATTTTAATTGCTTGTAGTTGTAGCGTAATTAGGTACTTTTATTATAAAATTGCCAATTTAAATTAGACAAACATATGGGTTTGTTTAATTTAAGAAAAAAAAACGCTTTTATCTATGGCGTTTGAATAAATAATAAAATGTTATATAAATTTAAATAAGATAACTTATTTAGGTTAGCTAAGAATAATTAATGTTTATGACATCACATTTTAATGAATTTTATCCTAGTACCTCCCACGTGGCTTGCGCAAAGGTATACCTATTACGACCACTCCTTAATAACATATACGTGATCTATAAATCCTAAAGAGAAATTGAAAGAGCAATTAATCTATGATCAATATTTCTATCTATCTAATATTTTTAACGATTAATCTGTAACAAATTATTAGATCAGTTCTGATTAAGAGGGGAACAAAGAATGCGTAGAAAATATTTGAAAAGGGAAAGTTATGGCTGCTTGTAAAGAGCGTCTTTGAGAGCACTAGTCTCGCCGGTAATTTAATTAATTCTGGTTTCTTTTTTGTGATCTGCTAATTGTCCAAAGAGCTAGAAATCTAGACTTTACTCTACCAACGTAGAACAAGCTATTAATTATTGAATTTATGTACATCGGTGGTGAAATGTTAGTTATTTTAAAAGCTAATGGATAAATTTGACAGTTTACATTTATCTACATTATTTGGTTATAATTTAGACGTTTCGACTTGATGCTTATGAGAGTTATAAGATACGTGATAGTTCAATTCATTAGCTTTCTTTTGCCTGCTTGAAATGTTAATGGTCACTTTCAGTCATTAAGTGATGCTTCCTGACATTTAGTTAATTAATGGTGTAAAATAAAACCAGAGAAATGGATGGTACCTTATTATTATTGTGTTAACGCTTTGTTCTGTCTTCTATCAACTTTTATGAATCATCTTATTCTTAACGATTGATTATATTGACCTATAAATCCTTTCTAAAATATTACAACATTAATGTATGCTAGATTTCCGCCACTCTGTTATATGTATTTTTGTTGCGTAGGCTTAGAAACATTTTTATAATATTTTTTACTTATGAATTTCATTAATATATAAGTTACAAGGACCCCTCAATTATTTAAAAAGCCACGTTCTTAATATTACAGTGTTAATTATAACAGTGTTATTCTTATATTTCGCTTAGTCACGTGTGATCAAAGAACTGCTTCCTCACATCAATCCTATCGACTTTACAATAGCGTCTCACTGTCTACAGAACATTTATTTTATTTAAACTGAACTGTAGAATCCTATGAGACATTGGCCATGGCCGTGTGAGTCACTGTATCGACCGCGATGTTGGAACGTAACGAGAAAATATGTAGGAACTACATGCTGTGAGCTGTTGAAAGTATTTGTTGGAACGCCGGTGGTAAGAAGAAATAGCTTGAATACATTGTATTTCGGATAGTTTTTGTTGTATTCTTCATATTGCGATCCATCCAACTATTATTAGGAAATTGTTTTAGAAAAGAGGTAGTAGGTATGTACTTATGTTTATGTTATTTTGACGTCTATTTATGTTGGTCTGTTACTGCCGAAATGTGTTATAAATCATAAAGAAATATTTTGCAACTGGGTGAAAATGGTATGATTAGCCTTTATAATATGACTCCTTTAAAATAAAACATCTTTTGTTAAGTACGTATTTACCTTACATCACTCATTAGTTTCTTAACAAAGTAGTAAAGTAACTTTCAATTACTGTTCAATTAATTTCCTTTATAAAGTTTTATTTACTACTACCTGTTTCTTGATCTCACGATAACTAATGTTTATGGTACCATAATAGCCGTCTTAAAGATAGACTCTCGTTCGTCATTTCATTTAACATAATATACGTCTTTAGTGCCAGAAGAAATAAAAGCAAGAAACTAATTGAAGACGAGCGTTTACTTTACGAGACGCGACGTGGATCACGTGGACAGGTTTATTTCCTCATAAGTACTGGCTGTTTTATTATCGGTCCCTTCGCTATTATAGGTTCTGTCTCCCGTGGTTTGTTCAACTCCATTGGATACTGTCGCATCTTTAATAAGATTAATTAGACTTGTATTCCTGTTTTCGGTATTAATTATAGGTTCGTTATCTTGCTTATTCGGTTCCAGTCATTGCCCGTAGCATTTACATAAGGTCTTGATACGATATCATGTTTACCGTGTATATTACTTCTAGTGTTGCTCCAGTGGTTATGTATTCTTATCCAATTTTCAATAGAGTTGGAAATGTTACGATATGGTTTAGAAAAGTTTTAACATTTTGTTTCCCGTGTCGCAAAGACTCCTCGCTTATTATATAAAGTTCTTGTTATACAGGGTGATTGGTAGGTGAGTGCAAAGCTGCTAGGGGATGGTAGTGTGGACTATTTGGAACCATTTAAGCCATAGTTGTCTTAACCGAAGTTAGACAATTTTTTTTTTATGAATTTTTTACGGGATACATGGAAAATACCCAAAATTTTACAGTTAGTTGCTAATAACTGCCAGTTTAAAAGGCCAGTTAATTATTTTTTGGTTAATTTAAGTTAAGCTATGTGTAAGCAATCTACCAAAACTTGTTTTTAGGTATCTGAGTCATTATCCATTTTTTTACAGACATTTCAAACTTACGAAAATGTTCTGCGATTTACGAAAACCATTTTTGACGTTGTTTTAAAAAAAAACTAATGGTGCTATTTTTGTTCAAACCTTTTTAAAAACATGTGTGGTTATTACTCTTTCTTTTGAGGTATCAATTAAGCGAATATCTCAAAAAATATTGAAATTATGATACAAAAACCAAATTGAGGGAGAAAATTCAAGGCAACTTTAATGAAAAATTAGGCAGGTTATCGAATTGCTGAAAGTGACATAAATAAGTGGTTTATGCGTGTATGACTCCAGATTCAGAGATAATAAGATAAGCAGACACAATTCTAAGGTCGAGGAATAGATTTTGGCAGCATTCTAAGCGGATCCTACTACCATCACTAGCGTAGTAGCTCAAAATCTTAACATTTCACAATAGAAGATGTGTATGGTGGAGTATGCACAAAAATGATAAGTATTTATTCCATGGCCCGGGTCTGCCAGGTTTGGAAGAGCAAGATACCGGGAAAATAATCCAATTCTGCCGTTTTCTCATCAACAGAGACATCAACGCATCTTCAATGCGTGATTCTTAAAATCAATCTTGTGGATGTGGACAAATAAAAGTAAATTTTCCAGAGAGGGCATAACAAACTTTTACAACCTTCACCAACAGGCCAACAAGGGCAGAAATCCATACTGGAAAAAGCAGGTGTCAGTACAGAGGAAATTCTCTGTCAGTGTGTGGGCTGGAGTAATTGGCAGAACTTTGATTGGGCCCCACTTCTTACCAGGTACCTTAAATGGTAATAATTATTTGGGATTTCTTCAAAACGATCTTCCAATGCTCGTAGAGGTGTCCTAATATTTAAAACTGACCAACTGACGTTAGGATTGTGGCTGCCTGGGTTGACTCCAGATTCCACGTGGTGTATGTCACTTTCAGCAATTCGATAACCTGCCTAATTTTTTATTAAAGTTGCCTTGAATTTTCTCCCTCAATTTGGTTTTTGTATCATAATTTCAATATTTTTTGAGATATTCGCTTAATTGATACCTCAAAAGAAAGAGTAATAACCACACATGTTTTTAAAAAGGTTTGAACAAAAATAGCACCATTAGTTTTTTTTTAAAACAACGTCAAAAATGGTTTTCGTAAATCGCAGAACATTTTCGTAAGTTTGAAATGTCTGTAAAAAAATGGCTAATGACTCAGATACCTAAAAACAAGTTTTGGTAGATTGCTTACACATAGCTTAACTTAAATTAACCAAAAAATAATTAACTGGCCTTTTAAACTGGCAGTTATTAGCAACTAACTGTAAAATTTTGGGTATTTTCCTTGTATCCCGTAAAAAATTCATAAAAAAAAAATAGTCTGACTTCGGTTAAGACAACTATGGCTTAAATGGTTCCAAATAGTCCACACTACCATCCCCTAGCAGCTTTGCACTCACCTACCAATCACCCTGTATAACTTCCATTCTGGATCAATAGAGAAAGTTTATTGTTTGTCAGTGGGTGTTTCAGATCAATGTCTTGGCTTTGTATAATAATACAGTTTCGTATTGCGTTTACTGATAAGATCTAATGGAAATTAGCTTCATGTGCTGAGATCTCATTATTATCTCGGAATTGCTTTGCCAATGATGTTATTAGATTCTTTGGTTCGCCTGTGACTTGATCGCGTGAAATTATAATTTATTTTATCTTTCTCTTATTAAATTTATACAAATCATGTTTGAATAAAATTAGTTTGTGTTGTCATCCTATGATTACACCTGCCAATATAGTGACTGTATTGTGGCTACGTTTTATTCTAACTGGAGCAAGAATATTTTGATTCTGTTTGTATGTTCCTCCATAACTTTTAAACAAATGATCCTAATGTGATGAAATTTGGTAGATAAACATTAAGACGTCTGGGACACTGGATAGGCTATTTAAATTCTTGCTCCAGTTATGATAACTTCATACAAACATAATTTATAGCGGACGGAGTCGCGGGCACAGATAGTAGCATAATAAAGTAGGCTTAGGCGTTACAATATCGTGACAGTTCTGTACGTGACTCTGATATCCGATATCCTGAAGCGAGTTGTACTTAAAACTTCGCAACGCAGCATAGGGCAGCCATACAGTGTTACAAATGTTGTGGGTTACTTTTGAATGGTATTAATTTTTTTATTGTAAATCCAATAATAAATCCCAAATTTAAAAAAAAATCTTATTTTTTCCACCTTAAAATAATGTTCAAAAGAAAATACAAAGTAATTTATGTTCTCCTTAACGTCCGTCAGTTTTATGTAGAACTAGAAACCTAAAAACTTAGCTCATTTTCGTGAAGTCTCCTCTGAATTTCAAATGAAGTGCACTGGAGTTTGGATAAGATTTTACTTGTGTATGTATTCCAGAAACGTTCGTGTTATTTTACACACGGGATAGATTTCGTTTTTGATTCAACACATTCACCTCTTTAGTTACACACATGGTGTAGGTACCTCCGTCAGATTCTTTATTGATTAAAGTATTATCTTCAATTTATTTAAAACAAAACTTACTATAAACTTTATAGTAGTTCTATGTAAAATTTTGACTACAGCCGTACTCGGACCTCTTGTTGACCGCATTAGCTTAGCTAACTAGACTACTAATCCGCTCTATTCTATTTTTTTGGAAAAATAGTCTACATACAGCATTTGTCTATTAAAATCAATTATGTTGTCAAATAAAATCCTTCCCAATAAATCTAGGTCACCAAACAAACAACAAAGTTAAGTGTTTAAGTTACTTAACTGCAATGTATTTTCCAGACGTTCTGGCGTCTGGTTTCTTTACCTTATCGATTCACCTGACCTTGTACCAGATTATTCTACATTTTCAGCCCGTCTTTCTCATTATTGGCTACTAGACCTCAGCTTTTGATTGCCTCCCTGTGCCCCATCTAAAGGGTGTTTCTTATAAATTTCTTGAAGCTTTTGTATAATATCGTGAGCAACATAATTTTCTATGTACCCTTTCAAGAAAAAATTCACTGTATTGTGTTTCACGTTTTATAGTTTATTCAATTTTCGTATTAATATTGACTTATTTATTCAGCAATAAAAAGTTGTCTTTAATTATTGTATCAAATCGAAAGATGATAGAGCAACATTTATTATAGAGATCATATCGATTAAAAAGTCCCCTAAAACTTTTAACTCGTGATTCATGGGCACCCCTGCATTGCGCTTGTGTGTGTACGTGTTGCACAATTCGCGTGTGTGAGGGGTTGGGGTGGTAACGCGATTGGCGAACTAGGGCGGGGAAATGACGATGTTAGTCGGGTTTGCGGGATTACTCGGTTAGTGAGGTTTGTAGTTGTAGCGGAGTTTATATAGGTCGGTGATGCAATATCAGTCCGCTTACTGTAATCTCGTCGAACACTAACAAGTGTTTTAAAAAAATAAATAGTGGGTTAGGTAGGTTAGAAAAATTTACTCAAATTTGTATTTAATGGTTGTATTCAACTTTTGTATCCATAATTTGTTTTCCACGTTTTCTCACCTATTAAACCTTCTTTGGGAAACTACGACTATTTTAAACCAAAACCTATCCTAACCTAAATCGGACCAGTCGTTCTTGAATACAAAGAAAATTGGCATTGATTTTCATATTATGCATATAGATAAACTAATGATTTAAAAGCAAAGCAGAAACTAGCAATCGCAATAGTAAAAAACTTAATCTGAAGAGATTCTATGTCTGTTTATGCAGCCGCACAATAATAGATAATTCGACCTTATTCAACATTAGAATAGAGTTAATCTAACACAGCGTATCAATCCACTTGTAGATTTAATTTTTGTTAGTATCGATAGTTGTAATCGTGCGTGCGCCTCACTAGAGGAGCGCTGGCCATCGCCATTAGAGTCGATCCACTTCAGTACGCATCTAGAGCTCGCTGCGGACGGACGTATCTGCGGAGCACTGTCCACGCGAACCGGCCAATAATATATTTTGTAACATTACGCGTCCTAGACCCGTCCATGATCAGTGACAGTGTTTGTATGTTTGAGATTCCTTTTTTCTAGTGCGCACTATTTTTCTATTTTTAGTTTTGCTTATCGGTCGCGGCTGATGTATAAAAATTTAACGTAATCGCGTGTTAGTAAACGAGGTCTTGTATATTTTATCGATTACGTGCTGGTTTAAAGTTAACTTAAATATGTATTCAATTTCATTCATCAGTTGATCTTTTTAAAAAACGAATCATCCAATATAAACCAATAGAACATCTCTGCAATATTTACCTAGATAAAATTAAATTATATTTTATAATCGTTTTATCATATCGTGTATCGCTCCTATAATTAAAATTCATATCAACAAGGCTGTTATGAAGTCATCGAACGGTTCAAGTTTACTTTCTGTCACCTCTCTTACTTTTTTATCTGATACTGAGCACAATATTTGACTTATCAATCACCCATACATGTTATAATGCTGTAAACATTGCTAATCTAATGCCACTATACCACTTTCAAATTCTTTCAAAGTTTTTAACTTTAAATTTGCACTTGGTAATAAAACTAATTCAATATTCTAGTTCAGCTACATTCAATTTTTTATAAATATTATCTTAAAAACATGCAATAGTCAAATAAATAAAATTTATATATTTATGAATTACAGCTAGAATACATTTTCTTTGAAGTAACATGCACTTCAATTAAAACCGACAATACCTAGGACGTTTAATCATTATCATCGAATATAGAACCTTAATGATTTTACAATAACGCAAATACCCCGAATCAATCTTAAAGTGTGTTTAAATTTATTAAACTAATTATAACTTAGAAAAGAAGATTCAAGCGTTCCAATATTTAACGCTATTATTTGAATGCATTATTCAAACGTAGGTAATTTAAATTCTTGCGAAAGAAATTCCTCTATCGAACGCTTCACGAAAGGCTCCTCAAGATTTCCCTGGAGTATCGCAAGACACTTACTTTGTGCTAGAAAGTCTAGCTTCAAACGGCTCATAAGAGAGCATTTTCCTTTGAAATTTAGCTTAGAAAATCCTGGTTAACCGCCACCGTTGATTTAGAACTTCAACCTAATTTATTGTTTCAAAATATTCAGAAACACGCTGATATTTTTATAAATACCTGATGTGAGTTAGTAATAGTTTCCGTACGGAGTTATTACTGCAAATCATGAGCTCGTTAGCGACTCTATTATTGCTTTTCATCAGTTTTTTGTTCCGGACTGCAAATGTGCGGTATTAATTAGTTTTTCTTTCCATTAAAAATTAATGTTGTCAACATTATTTTTTAATCAGCAAGAATTCATAAATAACTATAAATAAAACTATAAGAAATATACCGGTCTCAGATATGATGCATAGATCGCGTAATACTATTATGTATGATCAAACGCAGTTCCTTAATAATTAGTCGTATCAAATCTGTTTTGATTGCCAATTTATAATTGCCACCACATGTTGCTTTATTTACCAAACAGTTGACAGTATCTTTACAACAACAAACAATAGATCTGGCGAATGATCCAGAGATCAACGACTCTAAACCAACCTACCGGGATGCGTAGGAGTCATCTATTTCGATCACCTAACTTTTTACATTCGTCTCGTTCCTCCTCTAGTATTATACATATCTCCCTCTCAATGTTTCTTGGATTGTGTAAGAATTGGCAAGAGTTTTATTTTCCGTTCGCGCCCGTGCCAAAACACACGTGGATGACCTGACTCCCGGGTAGATAAATAACCATATATTTTATTCTGTCGCTACCGGAATTATCAAAACTTTCGTCGCTGACGTCATTCCGTTTAAGGCTTATGTCGCGTAGTTCTATTTCTGTTACATTAGCTTTCGCTTTGTCGACGATTAAAGCGTTGCCTTCCAAGGTCGCATTATTAACATCAACTTTAATCTTTTCAGTGGACAGTATTATATCAGAATATAGTGGCTTAGTATTTTTATATACCCTTTTATCAGTGCTAGTATTATTATTGTGATAATGACGTCGTTAGCGTCATGTTAGTGCAGTGAATTGTGCTTGTTGGTAGACACCAGTTGTATAATGTCGAAGACCTTAAACGCCTACAGAATGTGAGTATGGTTATCTATCATTTATGGTTTTGTGTTAGTGTTATTAGCTAGTTTAACGTTATCGATAATGTTATCTTGAGTTCCTATTGAGTTCATTAAACTTTATATTCATAATATTAGTTTGTTACGTGTCAGAACTAGTAAGCTTAGTTTAATATTATTATACTCTACTATCTACTACTGTTTCCGTGCGTGGTGCGGGTCTAGTACTACCCGAAGGTTAATGTATTAGAAGACGCGTACTAGCAATGTTTTCTGTATCTGTACCAAATGACTGCGGTTACCAACCCGCCTGGTAATTATACCATATCTCTAAAAAAATACGACGAATAAGGTAAATAGGAATCAAATAATCAATCAATATTACCAATAATCCGAAGCACTTCCACTCGAAATCAAATTCATTCCATTACATTAGCGGTAAAGGCGTTTCCAATTCTTCATAATTTCTGCATGTAATCGGGAGGTTTGATTGCCTATTGCTATCTGCGATTGACCAACCCACTACTGTCGGGATGGTGATTAATCGGAAATGACTACTTTGTCTGTTAATTGCTGCTGAGGGCGAGGACCTATCGACCCTCAAGTTTATGATGTTGAATCACATTAGAGTATTGTCAAGCCGATTCGGCCATAGCGTAGATACAGTCTAAGACTAGATACGTGGTATGGAAGAGTCAGCTTATTTACCCAAAAAATAAGAGACCCGGTTTTGATGCCTGAAATGTTTACGTAGTAATTTCAACAACTCATATTAAATTATGTTAGCATATTATAAATACTAATTAATTTGTGTTTAAATTGCCTTAGTGTTGTGTATGTAATGACTTCAATGACGTTTCATAATAATTATAATATAATTTTAATTTACTTTCAAGTATTTTAAAAATATGAAAGTTTCACTTAATATAAATACAAAAAGGTTTTATTATCACGAACATTATCATTTAAATTATAAAGATTCGGTATGGTTATGTGAGCAAAAGTGAAATGATAAAGGTTTCAGAAAGAAAGTAATGCAAATGCATTTTTCGAAATAATGTTAATTTATAAAACTCGAATGGATCTGCCGTAACTATTAAATAACGTGAATCGTGTTGAGTTTTTAATGTATCTCAAACAATTCCTTTACTAGTGCCACTTCTGAGATTCTTAAAGCTGAAAATACGTTGCTTTAAAATGCGGCACTCTTTATAGTTTCCGAAAGTGCTGAGATTGCTTAAAGTTGCATGAAAATTTTATTTTATTATTCCACCTACAGAAAGTTTCATTTCTGATCTTTTCATTTTATTATTACATCGATGTTGGCTATTTTTTGATTGTGTATAAACAATCTACTCTACTTCGAATAGTATTTAGGTACTGTAGAGAATGAAATGTGACATTCATCTTTAAATATTTTCTCCTTAAACTTTACCTAGCTTATCCACCAAATGCTTGTTTTTTATATCTGTGTTATAATTTGGCAACGAATTTCGCCCGGGTTTATTATGTTGGAAACACAAAGACCGTCCTTGAAAGAGTCTACCTCCCACCGATAGCTCTATCTACATCCATCCATACCCTGAACCCTTGGCAACCCTTGGCCTTGAATATTCCATCTCCTTCACTTTGGACCTACCAATACTTCCAGTAATATATAAAGCGTACAAAATTGTATCCATTTTTACAAATGATCCTTAAGATTTATACTGGCAATTAGGAGGAATGGAACAAATGTTTTCACATTTAAGTATATACAAATCACCTCAGGACTTAAGCGAGAAAATTTATGTAAAGCTTTATGACGAATGTTTTCAAATATCGAAATCATAGTTAAATCTAGACAATTGTGAAATTTTGGGTTTATTTTTGTTCGACATGTTCTATTTAGTAGGTATAGGTAACTCAGGTATCCTAAAACTACTTGCGTTAGTTTTAAATTTCTATTTTAAACTCATAAATATAAATAAATCGTTATCTCGAGTAGACGACAGCGACAATTTTCCTGTTAGATATTGTCGCTCATGTTTTCAACAAACTTGAACTAAAACTTTAAAGTTTTCCACATCTAACTGTGGAAAACATTGTTTATTTTACAATTTACGTGTATTTTCCACTTTGAACAAACTGGATTCGTATATACAAGTTTTGATCTGGTTCTTCAAAAATTTAAATCTGAAAACGCAACGACAAGTTGCTAAATTTAGACCCCAGTGCAGTGTACGCCGGTAATTTCGGCTCAATGGATGAGTTCAATTTTTAATGCAAACTGTGCCGACTTTACGTCTAGACATATCGATTCTGACTGCCGTTGTCCTTACGTGGTGTAATTGCATTAGCTCTTTGTTTTCTGATTCATTGGCTCATGGGGCTTAGGTTTGCCTTAAGTTATTGTCTGCTCTGCTATGTATATTGTCGACATTTTATATTTCACTAGCCTACTAGCCGAAGTTTCGCTTACGTTTTTTCGTTATTTACATCCAGGTAGTTTATATAATATAGCCTATAGTAGCTTTTCTCGATAAATTTACTATCTAACACTTAAATACTTTTTCAAATAGGACCAGAGGTTTTTGAGATTAGCGCGTTAAACTCTTTGGCTTTATAATATTAGTATAGATGATAATATCTCAAATTTGTTCCCGCATATGTGTTAACCTGATGAACTTTACAATTATAAAGTGTCATAATCATAATTGAGTAACAAACATCCCACCCAACCATACACACAAACTTGGGTTTAAAATATTAGTAAGAATATTAAACGGTCATATCCTATTCTTTGTTAGTATTTCTATACTTAGGAATCAATTCAGCTCATGTAGTTTTTTATTAAATTGTCTACTGTTTTACCTTGTAGAATAATAATACGCCAAATAGAGTTGATTTATCTGAACAAACCTTATTTAAGTCCATTGGACTGGACACATGAGCTTAATCCTCCTACACTGTTGAGAAGGGTCTTCAAAGGTTGGCTTAAATGTTTTCCGCGCACGATTCATTGGGTTTTTCAGAGTAGAATCGAACGAAAGGGCAAAGTTTATTTCTTATTGGAGGGGAATCTGAAATGTTGTTTATTTTTTTGTAAAAATTTACATTAGTGTATTTTTATATACGTCTATTAATGTTTTTGATTAAATATAATGCAGATTTATTAAAATACATTCGTTGTACCTACCTACAATTCACCTATAATTGGTGTTTCACCCACTAGTGGGACATAATATTAGCATTGTACCAACTTCGAATATTTTGAATAACTTACGCTACATGTTTTAGACGTGATTTATTACAGTTCAACAGGCTTCATTATTTTTTCAGATGTTATGTCTAGGTGTCTCCATTTCAATTTCATCCTAGTTTGGCACACGCCCAGGAAAACCCGCTTTTTGGCCCCAGACTGAACTCTGAACAGCCCTGTTCCTCTAATCCCCTGCAATAACCCCTGGTTTTATTGCATTGCAGAATTTATAGCAGCTGAAATTTTAAATTAAAAACAGCAACTATTTTAAGATTGCTTCCTTTCCTAGAAAATCTCATTTCAGCGTGTAATGAATTCAACAGAATTTGAAAGTTTTTATAAGTCTCGTTCCGCTGAGTATGATTCTGTCTGTTGTTCATATTTCTTTACTACTAACATGATTCGATACATCTTTTACATTCAGTTTGAACCACAAAAATGTAATGCCACCTTGTGTTTTAATATCAAATTTGCACCGAGGTAATGATTACACACGTTTTCGTGCACAGAATATATTTTCGATGTTTGTATAATCACGTAGGTCACTTATTTCATTATTTCTTCATTTGCCTAAATAATGTTAAAAGTACTAAAGAATAAAACAAATATTATTTATACTAATATTTTAAAGCTGGAGAGTTTTATTGATTAATTGTTTGTTTGAACGCGCTAATCTCAAGAACCGCTTATCCGATTTGAAAAAAATATATAAATCTTTTTTTAATACCGTTTAATATTAAGTAAATATAGATAGTGTATACATACATATTTATCAGGTAATAGGGATATTTATTTGCAGAATTACTAAACCCACGTAATGCTTGGTACTGTATGGTGTCTCTCAAAAATCCTAACCCTGTTTTAGCTCCAACGTGGCTATGGCTACGTAGGAGGGTTGTCGCCCTTGGTTTCCATGACAACGGAGATTTTATGCGTTCCACGTTCCACTCACCCTCCTAGGAGGATATATTTCGGCAAGGTTACCCCCCGCCCCCCGTCTTTCAGGCCTGAAATTGGTTGAATTAAAGGAATTTGAACAATGAATTCACGTTGTGATGTTATAATGTTTATCTTTGTTTGAACAGGTTGGAATAAAGTTATTTTGTATTATAATGGGAACATTCATATGGGAAAATGACTAAGTTTTTTACGTGACGCAACAACAACACAAGATCTAATATAAAGAATACATTTACTGTGAATTCGTTTACCGTAAATATCACTCGTGCTGACATAAGTTACGTAAACATGTAGTGACCGATTGGCTCATGCTACAAGGCCGAAATGTTTAGATTCTTGTTTGATAACATGTTATGTTTGTCTAGAACGAGTTTATCACCTGCCAATTTGGTAAAAACGTAAACAACCTTATTTTTTAGTACATCAATGGCATATTATGTTATCTATAAGTCTAAGTTTTACAAGGATATACATACTTGTTAAAGTTTCCTTAGTATCTATAGATTTGCATGCCGGTTTTGCTCTACAAATAGGATTTTATAGAAGGGTCTTTTCGTTCCGCCTTTCCCCATTGTATTTGTTATTTCTGTATTGTTTTCACCGCACTGCGTCGTCGTTGGCATTCGATTATTATTCTCGTTTATACAAGTGTCCTATGAACAAATAATATTACGTTGCCTTTAATTTTGACTCTCTCCGTCTTGCTTTCTATTTCTGTATTATTTCTTATAATGGGTTGCCTTTTCTGACAGACATTTCTTTCTGGTGTTGACATTTGCAGACTTTATGTTTTCTTTGTTCATTTTCTTTTATAGCCTTCCTAGACAAATGTATTATCCAACATTGAAATAATTTCTCTAATAGCCGGTTTAAAACAAACAAACTCGTAAAGCTTTATAATATTAGTAGATACATATATCGTAATCGTTATTATAACTTCAAAACGGTGATGATTGTAAGCCAGATGCTGTGTGTAGTAATTTTTATAAAGTCTTATCTATTACGTTTGGTATTTTTCTTTGAACATTGGTCAGTGTTAGTAAAGTATTGAATGTTGATTGCTTAATATTGAAATTCAATGTATGCGCCATGGAAAGCAACATAATAGACGATCCTATTTCCGCTTCCTTCCAAAACATTCATGCTCTATTGGCATAGTTTCTATAAAAGGTTACGTTAGGTAGGTTAGTACCTACTACTATTATACGTACTGATTCATCAATACAACAGTTATCAAAGGCGATAAGAATTCAAATGATGGTCACAACATTTTTCCACTTATGACGTTAGGATATTGCTGTCACGTTTCAGATTTTATGACGAATTTTTGCAAGTGTGCCTTTGATTATATTCCTCTATATACTAAGAGCCCGTGATGGCCAGACCTTCCTTTAATTCACAAGCGTGAAAATTCTTTCATGTGTATGTCTAACATAGGTAAGAATAACCCCCAAACATGAAACCTGGATCGCGGTTCCTTTGGGAGATAACAACCTTTTACCTGTTATCTCCCAAATGAAAGAATTTTCACGCTTGTGAATTAAAGGAAGGTCTGGCCATCACAGGCTCTTAGTCTACTACGTGTTGTCATAAAACTTTGTTATCGGAATTTGCCATTCAGATCCTGTATCAGAAATATCAAAATAATTTATTTTTAAATCTAAAATATCCTTTATTTTCTAGGTAGGTATTACTTTTGCATTTATTTCTCCGTAGGTATGAATGAACCCTACAGCACATTTAATCAAATTATTTTCGTAATAATTATGCTCAACTTACTAATCAGGTTAGTCATAGTTAATCTTTTGTTATCCAATTAGTTTGTCCAAGGTTTAGGCCAAATATTACGTTGTTGTTTTGCCTAACAAAACATTGTCAAATTTCTAAGGTTTCCCGATTATTACAGGCTTCTAAAGTGGCAGTGGCGTAATGTATTTGTGAAAACATTTGTCATTATTGTTGTTTCTTTGCCGTTTGTAACCATTATTCTATTTGAATGTAATCTACAAATGTTTTACATCTTTTATCTTCAGTTTACATAACTCATTTGTTATGTTTATAAACAAACTTGGCCTGTCATCCTTGCAAATTGCACTGACCACGTCGTCAATTAGAAGTGCAGTCGCTTCCTGAATATAAATTAAATGTACTGTCACGCTAAAATTTACAGTAAAGCCTATGGAATACAGGCTAAGTTTGGCCAGCAAGTGCTTTCTCACGGCACTACGTCCTGTATCGACACTCCCTTCTGACTGTCACTTGTGCAGTTAGGTTTGATTGGGTGCGCCATTTCCTTCCGGCCATGATTCCCTGGTATTATGATGGATGCGAAATGATCCTGCACCATTGATTTTATTAGCTTTATGTGATAGTTCTGGTTTATTGCTCTTGGCAACATTTGTTACTGCAGCCCCCTAATAGGCCGGGATCCGTAGTACATGGAAATCAAGTGATTACTAACAAGCTAATTTTTGGTGAGTAGCTTCGTTTCGATGAGACGACTAAAAATATCCTATACCCAAATCTCGATTGTGGTAGCTAACAGAGATATCAAGGATTAAAAAAATCAAGGATGTAAATCCGGGATAACGGACCACGAAATTTGTCGGACAATATGTCCGTTAGATTTTATATATATTAATTAAGTATACAACAAAAAATCAGCTGGTTAGTAATCATAGTAATCATTTAAATTGACCTCGTTTTCGATACATTTTCGAAATGGCGGACTCTTTGATCAAACCATAGGTTTTGTAGGACAAACATGTTTTTATATAATTTAGATAATTATCTTGAGATATAACATATTGTCCTACAAATTTCGTGGTCCGTTCTCCTAGTTTTACATCCTTGATTTTTTTAATCCTTGATATCTCTGTTAGCTACCACAATCGAGAGTTGGGTATAGAATATCTTTGGACGTCTCATCGAAACGAAGCTACTCACCAAAAATTAGCTTGTTAGTAATCACTTGATTTCCTTATACTACGGATCCCTGACTATAAGTTATTTTGCTAAGGACTTCTATTGTCTCGTGGGGTAGTGTTAAAAAACGGTAAGTTTTTCTTGTGTTACTCCTCTCTCAAATCATAATTTGTCACATCGCCTCTTGAGGCCGACATGGGACTCCAAATTATTGTCAGATCACAATCAGCTTTTAACTTTTAACCCGCTGTATTAAAACTTTTCAATTAAGCAGTCAATTATGATTTAACTAACAAAGCAACATCTTAGCAAGCTTTTAATAAAATTGCCTGTGTATTATTCCGGCGCAGTTAATAATGGCTTGACCTTAGACCTTTCAGCTCCATTGCCGCTTCAATCAACTGTGAATGTTAGGCTGAAACAACTTTTGCTTTCTATTTGACTTTCCCTGCTCACTTCAATGCCGTATTTTTCTTTATTCTCTCTTACCATGCCTCTTTTATTGAAATATCATATTTAAAAAAATGAGTTGCTTAGACATATGAATAGAAGGTAATTTTAAAAAGCGAAACTAAACTTCTTTGTCATTAAGATCAATATTTTGTTAGCCAGAAGACTCACTAAACATTATTTTTAGATTTCCGTAGTTTTTATTGTTTGTAAGACAATATCAGGAAACTCCCTTTTACAGACCTACTTTTTATACAGCCTTTACTGAAGAAAGTGTTTCTTGTATTATATCTTATTTTAGCATCAACGTTTATTTTATGTTTAAGTCATTTACAAGCGAAGATTATTAATAGATCCTAGCTTAGATGTCCGCCCCGTGGCTTCGCACGCTTTAATTTTTTTTTAACTTTCTCAACGTTTTAACCTTCCCTAGACTTCAAAAATATTCCAAGTAAATAAGCCAAACCTGTTTATCCCTTCTTGAGTTTTAATGAAACTATTTTTTTTATTTATTTATTTTTACAAAAATGACATGTATTTAAAACTAAGGCTTAAACTAAAAACCAATTATTGGTTTGTCCGTTAAGCTTTGAGTCTCTTAAATCTAAGGTTGATTCGTACATTTATAGAATAAATATTATGTTATAGAACAAATATTTCAATCTAATAGATAAGAACAGGTGCTAATAATGTAGTCGAGCTAATCACTGCTCGTTACAAGCGAGGTAGCAATAACTAATAACTAACGAACAGCAATTCATTTTTATTAAGATAGCTTTTAACTCGAGACGAATTAAGACAAAATTTGTCATAACATTACATGATTACATCCTGGAATAAGACAGACTTCCATTCAACACCACCATTTATCACCACTTCGACTGCTCCGTTTCTAATGAAACAATTTTACACATAACAGGGGTCAGTCTTCTTGTCTTCATAAACGACCGTTTCATAGCAGGGTCAATTTGATTGGGCATAATTGAATCAAACATAACAACCTATGCGAATTGATGCGAATATATTCAGGAAAGTCATTGTATTGTAAACAAAGTTCTCTCTACCAACTTCCAATTCTCATAAATACATGCAAATTTGATGGGACTTTAAGATAACAATGGAATTGGATGTATCTGATTACAGTTTGCTGATTGAGACGTTTCGATATCATTGTCAATTGTGTACGATACCGATTTGGTCCATTATTTCTCGTTTAATATTCATTTGTGTCTTGCCTTGAAGTGTAATGGTTTTTAAATCGAATATAAAGGTTAAAAGTAATCAATTTTAAATAAGTGACTCCAACAAACGTATTAAGCCGGCTCCACACTCGCGGCGCGATGGGCTGCGAAAGCCCGCGACAACTGCGAATCACGAGTGAAGATGTTGTTCACGCATTATCTTCGAACTTCGCGCCTTTCCCCGTAGTTTTTGTCTCAGTAACACAGATCGTCAGAAACTATTGATTCGCAGGCGGAACCAATCATCATTAAATATTAATGTTGATCTCTCCCTTGTTCCAGAAAGAAGATCGAGTCCCTAGGTAGGATGACGGCGATGACGCAGGAGGAAATGGTGGCCGGCGCGCGCACGGTCGCCGCCGGCCTGGAGGCGCTGCGGGCCGAGCACACGCAGCTGCTGGCGGGGCTGGCCGCCAACACGGACCACGAGCAGGAGAAGACCTCGCTCGTCAAGAAGAGCATCGACGCTATCGAACTTGGACTGGGAGAGGCGCAGGTAAGGAAATATATGTTTGGCCTTATATTTTATCCCTCGATTAGCCTCCACTACCGTGAACCGCACTGAGGAGATATCGTAGTTGTATAAAGTGGCTTTCCTGGCAGGCATAATAGGGGTTTTTGTAGCTGTGGATCAGCTATGTGTACGGAAAACATAATGATAGTCATTGTGATTGATTGATTGAATTAAGAGAGGTTCACTTAACTTCTTGTTTTACTGGTAAAGGACAAGATATTATAAATTACACCCGTAATACAAATATAAAATAATAAAATAAATTATTAATACTTTCTTCAGCTAAGCTACTACAAAAATATTCCAGTTTTGACGTATATAAAATAAAGAGAAGTAATCAAACCCATTGCAATATTTCGTCCGCGCCTTGCAAGATATCAATCGCGTATCAGCAAAACACATCTGGTGCCAGGCGGAGGTTGCCTAACTGCCTCCATAACTCACCTTCTAGTTTTTACTACAGATGGTCGGCAATACTTTTTAGTTAGACACACAGAAAACAAGACAGTTTAAAATTGGTATAGCTCGTTAGTTGTCCCTATTACTAATATAGAGACACGAATGCAGAATCATACGATAAGATGTTGCTGTGTGAATTTCCAGCAATATTTATAATTATTTATTAACAGCACATAAACAGAATCACACTAATAATCCTGTATCCGTAATTGATCTATGCATACACAATGGCACAAACGTTTACGTTATCTGGTGAATTATAAAAGTTGCGCGTTGTAGAAGAATCTTCCCAATAGATGTATACTATGTTCGTAGATTGGTGATTAATGTGATCTTATTATTTAGATATCTGTCACTCGTCTGATAGACTAGTTCTGTACTTCTGAATGGAGCTCGGAACGTGGCCTTAGGACATTTAATTACTTACACGGCAGACCACTCTTCTAATTATGGGCGGACAAGCGCCGTTTATGCTATTACCCGCGGTGGCCTTCACTTATACTTGCACTTTCAGTGGAACCAACGTTAGGTTAGGCTAGTTTTGCATCACGCTGATGATTTTTACTACTAGCATTAGCATGGCCTAGCAAGGTACGGTGATTATTATCGGCTCCGAAAGTACGTTATTAATTGTAATCTGCTGTCTAAAGTTTTCGTGACCACAGTTCAAATCTCTCTTCCATTATATCTACAATCATATCTTACAGTCTTTCTGTCTCTTTGATAGACAGCTCTACAGATACACAATGATTTATCAATAAAATAAATTTGGTCGAAAACGTGAAATTTACCGCGACGTCTTCTCAAATGACAGTAATTTAGCCAGGTTCTCACAATAGGGCTAACGTGATCTTGCGGTTGTACGGTGGAGAGTTACGTTCACATGTGTTCTATAGGCTTGCTTCTGTGGTCTGTGGTCTGACAAAGTCGTTTGATAAATGAACATTCATTTTTGCAGTAATAAAGACGTCCCTACCCAAATCGACACGCCCTTCAAAACGACATAACAAATAATATTCCTTGGACGACGCAAATTCAAGGCATTTTGTGTAGACATTATATAAAATCTAAAAGGAAAATTAGGACTTCTCGATGTCTCCGTCGTGCCGTTCGATACTCTCAATGTCATCATCATCATCATTTCGCTCAGTCGGACATCCACTGCATGCCTGCTGGACATAGTCCCCTGAAATCTAAAGTAATTTTTATCGCTGTGTAAGTTAAACTCTTAGATATAAAGCCATTGGAAACCCGACCCCGCTTTAGGTATCTCCAATTATAAGACATCTTGTACATCGGCACGTAGTTTGTAGCGCCTTAAGGCCGCCCTAGTTCTCTATGCCTAAAGGACTCGGCTTAATTTAGGTCACACCTTGCAAAGTGTGAAAGGAAACGCTTCCAATGAAAGGCTTTTGGCGTCGAGATAATGGCGCAAGCTGTGCCTTTTGCTTTTACTTTTTGCTTTGACAAAGGGAAAAGATACAGCGCGGACTTTGCATTTGCTGAATGTATACGTATCGTTAATTTTTTAAAGGGTTTATCACTATAAATCTATCTACTATCGTGAAGAAGCGTAATGCTCGGGTGGCAAAATAAACCCTTAAATTAAAATCTTTTGCCCTCCACGTGATTCTAGTTTAATTTATTTTGTGTTTTACACCAATATATCCCTACTATATGCTAGTTTTAATAACAAGTCGAACTCGCTATCTCAACATTTATTGCGCTCAGTTAATTCAAGAAAACTACATACCTATATAACAGAACCATTATCGCAAACTGCTACACAAACTCGACGAGGGTAAAGTAAATTACGTCACTACAAGCCCTCCAAGACGGCTTACCCACTGAGTCTTCATATCGCTATATTCTTCACTCCTTTTATGTGAGGTTGATGACTTCAGCGGTCCAAAAGTGGACACCTGTGGTTGAGGCTCTGAGGGTTAATTATCGGTTAATCGTTTATTTCTAAAAAAATGGTTTTGCTGGCGTTGTGAGGGTTTTTATGGAGGAGCGTGTTTTTTGGAAGTGTATTGGAAGACATAAGTAAAATAAGGACGAAAAATATAAGTGCGCTGTATAAAACACATGCTGTAACGGCGAAGACAAAATCTTAAAGAAACCGGCATGTTGTGAGTTTGAAGGAGATGTACCTAACATTTAGCAACCCTCACTTGACTAGCGTGGTGAAATATTGCATAATTTCTTTTGTCAAGAGAAAAGTCTCAGAAAACCAGTTCGGTTCAAAAATATTTCCCCTATGTGGCTGAGTGACGTAAGCTTTACAAGTGCACTAGGCTCAACGAATGCACTGATGTACGTGAGAATGTTTGTCCTAGCCACAAAGGGCGGGTATTCCCTATGCGCCCCCTATAAGTCCTATATGTCCTTCGCTACATGTGTAAATGGAGGTTTGAGTTTTTAGCGGCGACCGTAGTTTGACGGCTGTAAATGTTGCTCTTATAATTGAAGCTTACCTGTAAAGTGGTCGTTGGTGCTTGTAAAGTATCAAGTAAACTTATTCGTCCACATATCAAAGAGCTCTATCCAAATGTACCTTTGATTGATATTGTACTACATTCCCATTCCATGAATCTACTAAATCAATCTATTGTTAGTTCGAAGCCTAGGACTGATATTCGTAAAATAGGTATACTTGGTTTTAGCACTAAACATTACGGTGCTTAATATCCTGTGTAATGTTATAGAAATGAAACAGTTTTTATATTCAAATATATTTCCGAATAAACTAAAATTTTTACTAAAAAACACTGTTAAAACTGTACTAAAACTTTTCAAGTCACAACCTATCAAGAAACTTCCGCTTTCAACCAAACCAACATGCTATTGCAATGGCAGACGATATACGATCACATAATAGCGGTGATCGTTTACACAAACGCACCCAGTTAAGTTAGTTCGTAGCGCTCATTAAGGCCTGTAGTTAAGGGCTGGGGTAAACATTGTTTGAGACTATTTGATGATGGGGGAAAAGCTGAGTGAAAAGCTCTTTTAGTCGTGGTGGAGTGTTTTAGGATTTACAGACAGTAAAACCTAAAAAAGGGCTTTTTTGATCTTTGTTTTTGAGTATTTGATGTTAAGGCAAATTTTTGTTTATTGTGAAAAGTCTAGGTTTAACTGGTTTAAGTATTTGTTCTCCGATGGTACTTTAAACTATTTTATTAATTATATAGTACAATAAGTTTTTCGCATAAATTTGCAAATGATAGACCCTTATTAAACTTAACTGGTTACAAACTTTCCTTATTGACGACCTCTGTGGCGCAGCGGGCGAAGGTCCGCCTGCGACGCAAGAGGTTGCGGGTTCGATTCCCGCCTCGGAACAACAATTTGTATGATCTGCAAATATTTGTTCCGGGTGTCTGGGTGTTATATATGTTTAATAAAAAATATCTATCTATGTATGTATATTATATTAAGTATATCAGAAATCTAGCATCCGTAACACAAGCTTGGAGCTTACCACGGGGCTAGATGTCGCAGTGTAAAAATTGTCCAGTAATATTTATTTTATTTATTATATATTTTTAATTTAAACCTTTGTTGTTAGTTAGTTTAGAGTTCGATTTTAAACTATTATCAAACCGTTTATTCCATTACTGGACATAGCTAGACATAAACCAAATATTCGTTTTCTTACGTCCTATTTTCGGCTTGCAGCGTCTAACTTCTACCCTCAACTCCTTTAAACACCTGCTTTAAAATACTCGAATAACTAACCTAGCTGTATGTGACCCAGAGTGCGGAAAACTCGGACCCTATTCCCTGCAATTCTGATTAACTACAATAACATTTAATAAAATCTGTCTAAACGATCCATGTTTCCCTAATTCCAGGTGATGATGGCCCTAGCCTCGCACCTGCAATCCGTGGAGGCTGAGAAACAGAAGCTCCGCACGCAGGTCCGCAGGCTCTGCCAGGAGAACGCCTGGCTGCGAGACGAGCTGGCGGCCGCGCAGCAACACCTGCAGGCCTCCGAGCAGAGGGTGGCGCAGCTGGAGGAGGAGAACAAACACCTGGACTTCATGGCGTCTATACGGTAGGTTAAATATCTCTTGACAAGTTTCTAGCCGCTAGTCGAAGGCTTCACAAAAGTTGGCGCAGTTGGAGGAGAACAAACACCTAGACTTCATGGCGTCTATACGGTAGGTCTAATATCTCTCTGTGGCGCAGCGGGCGAAGGTCCGCCTGCGACGCAAGAGGTTGCGGGTTCGATTCCCGCCTCGGAACAACTATTTGTATGATCTGCAAATATTTGTTCCGGGTGTCTGGGTGTTATATATGTATAATAAAAATATCTACCTATGTATGTATATTATATTAAGTATATCAGAAATCTAGCACCCGTAACACAAGCTTCGAGCTTACCACGGGGCTAGATGTCGCTGTGTAAAATTGTCCAGTAATATTTATTTATTATTTTTATTTTATTATTTTAAGTTGCTAGCCGCTTTAGGTAGTCTAAGGAAGCCTACAGGCTTCTGCACAAAAGTTGGCGCAGTTGGAGAAGAACAAACTTCTGGATATGGCGTTTATACGGAAGGTCTTATTATCCCTTGATAACTTTCTAGTAGCCCATGTTAACATGGTACTAAGACCCTTTTAATGAAGTAAATGCTTGAAGTTTTCTAGCTAGAAAAGTAAATAGCGCATTTGAAGGAGACAAACAAACATCCAGCCAGCACTATACGAATCCACATTACTGACTGCTGAAAAACTTCGATAAATCGGGCCAGACCTTCAGATTACACCCCTTGGATAAGACCTATCTGAAACCGCATTCTTTCTTGCAGTAAATACGACAGCGACATCAATGAGGAACAGGACTCCAACCGCAGCGGACAGACAGAGAAGAAGCGAGACGACCCTATGGTCGACCTGTTCCCGGATGACGACCATGAGGACAATAGGAACAATAAATGTAAGCGTAAGCACTTTTTCTACACAGCATTTCTATGCGAAATATTTTTTTATTAATTTAATTATTTCTTCTGTTTCTACGGCTAGTCAGTAGCCCATGTATTCATTTATATTGTACACTGTTTTGTGGCAAAATAAATGATTGATTGATTGTTTGTTTCAGCCATGTCCCCCACCCCTCCGCTGCATTTCGCGCAGCAGGTGAACGCGGGGTACGAGATCCCGGCGCGGCTGCGCACGCTGCACAACCTGGTGATCCAGTACGCGTCGCAGGGCCGCTACGAGGTGGCCGTGCCGCTCTGCAAGCAGGCGCTCGAAGACCTGGAGAAGACCTCGGGACACGACCACCCCGACGTCGCCACCATGCTGAACATACTGGCTCTAGTGTACAGGTATTAATATTTATTAGTATATTTCTTGGTAGCATGTAGCAAAATATTAGAAAATGGTATAGAAAAATTCCAAGATATATAAAAGAGACAACGTAACCTTGGTCCTCGAGTGGGAGTTTATTAGTATGTTTCTTGATACTTCATGTAGCAAAATATTAGAAAATGGTATAGAAAAAATTACATGATCACAACGTAACCTTGTTCCTCGACTGGGAGTTTATTAGTATATTACTTGATACTTCATGTAGCAAAATATTAGAAAATGGTATAGAATCAATCACGCCTTCCAGTTTAGCCCTCGTTGCGCTAGTCGACTTCAACTCGAGGACCAAGGTTACGTTGTGATCTTGTAATTTTTTCTATACCATTTTTCTAATATTTTGCTACATGAAGTGAGAAGCAATCACTATAATATAAATATTCATGTATCAAATGTTGTTTGTAGGCTTAGTCACCATTTTGGTTGGAACCTAGTTAGATATTAGAAACTTATTCTGAAATAAACCAGTTTCTAATATTAACGTAAAAAAGACTGACAAGACACATGAAAAGAGATCACTACAAAACCCCTTGATAAAACACACAGCATAAAAATACCTAAAGCTTGAGTTTATAAAAGTGAACAATTTAACTTATTAACCGAAACAATAAGCGAATGCAAATTGTGATAAACTATTCGTCCCATTAAATGAATGGTGATTAAACGCAATGATTTAGTTAAAATAATTGGCATCGTTAGCAAGGACTAACGACCTTTCATACCGTGCCGCTGGTCATTAGACGAGACAATAGTTATGCTTATTTATGCACAAACAGGTCCATGTCTGGAATATTAACATTTTATTGATTTCACTAGTTGCTATAGGGTATTCGTCGTTCAAATGATTCGTTTAAAAAAAATACCATATAAATCCTGTTAGATCCCTAATGAGGCTATGAAAACTTCGATAGTTGATTGGTTAGTAGATACAGATTTAGTCCGTAAAATCATAATTTACATGTAACGTCATTAATCCCCGAGCGGTCGTTATATGTGTCCTTGCAGTGTTTGGTCCTGAAATCACGTTTTGGGACGAAACTGGTGATCAAAGTTCAACGTAAGAATGTCTGCCCGTTTATCTCAATATGAATAGGGGCCGTCCATTAATCTCGTTTATTCTCATTTTTTGACCCCCCAACCCCAATAAGAGGACCAGATCAATAATTCAGTATATAATTATCGTAATGTTTATTGCAGAGACCAGAACAAATACAAGGAGGCAGCCAACCTGCTGAACGACGCGCTCTCCATCCGCGAGAAGACCCTGGGCGAGAACCACCCCGCCGTCGCCGCCACGCTCAACAACCTGGCTGTGCTCTATGGGAAACGAGGTAAATATCAAATATTTATTAAGTATACTACTAATATTTTACTTTTATAGTGATTGACTCACTTAAGCTTTCTCAATATTAGAAAATGGTATAGAAAATATTGCAAGATCACAACGCAACCTAAGTTCTCTAGTCTAAGACGGAAACCCACGCCTTACAGTTTAGTCCTATCTAAACTGGTGATGAGAAAAATTGATCATATTGTTATGGTATTGTAATGTTCCAGGTAAATACCGCGACGCAGAGCCGCTGTGCAAGCGCGCCCTCTGCATCCGCGAGGCCGTGCTGGGCCGCGACCACCCCGACGTCGCCAAGCAGCTCAACAACCTCGCGCTGCTCTGCCAGAACCAGGTACATACCGCGACGCAGAGCCGCTGTGCAAGCGCGCCCTCTGCATAATATTAATAAACACATAAACACAAGATAAGATTAATTGTATAGACTAACTGACTATTATATAGACCCACCGAATACGTAAAAACGCGAGCGAATCTGTCGGTGGGTTTGCTCGTTTTCCATAAAGAGGACTATTTTATGAACACATAGTTATTAATGATGTATGTTTCAGAATAAATACGAGGAGGTGGAACAGTACTACCAGCGCGCGCTGGAGATCTACGAGGTGAAGCTGGGACCCGACGATCCCAACGTCGCCAAGACCAAGAACAACCTCGCTTCTTGCTATCTCAAACAGGTAAGTCCATCTGTGAATCTAGAGTTCTAGTTCTAGACCATAGAAACTGAACCCTAAAAACATTATATACGGTTTCAAAATCAGATTAGAAAGATTTTTTATTTTAATTTATGCTATTTTGTATTAGTTATCTCCACTACGGTTTGCCTGGAAGAGATCGCTCTCAGCGATAAGGCCGCCCCTTGTACTTTTAACTTTAAAAATAGTATTAAGTTTTTGTAATTTTGTTTTATTTTATAAGTACAATAAAGAGTTTATTCATTAATTTTTTTCATGGAGTAAAAATATTTCTAAAGCAACACTTTCGAAAAAACATTCACAACACAAATTAAAAGATGAGTTTCAAAGTTTGATCATAAACACGATTATTTACAAGATCGTTTCGTTTAGTGAGTTCTAACTATTACAACAACATACAACGGTAGTATTCATACAACGGTTTTTGTTTCAGGGTAAATACAAGGAGGCGGAGACCCTATACAAGCAGGTCCTAACCCGCGCTCACGAAAGGGAATTCGGCACTATCGACGGTGAGTTCATTATAATAAGTTGGCTCACTCGATTATCATACCGAAGGTCGTGGTTTCAAAGTTCAAACGCCACAGAGCACCTCTGGATTTTTCTTCTCGAAAAAAGAATGAACCATTTGAAAAAACACGCTCCAACTGTGAAGGCAAACATCGTGAGGAAACCGGGCATGTTCCGAGAACTACTTTTAAAAGTTTGATGGACATGTTTCATTTACCAACCCGCACTTGGCCAGCGTGGTGAAATAAGGCATAATCTCTCTCGTCAAGAGAGAAGTCCCAGCTATGGGAAGGTAAATAAGGGTGATGATGATGATGGTGTAAGTAGATATATATGTTGTTTATTGGTGTTGATATTTACTTTCTACATTTTAGAACTAAACAAATATACACATAGTATCTTGTAGTTGTATTTTACAGAAGTAGTTTGGGCTAGATATTTTTGTTGTTTGGTTAATGCATTTGAGTTTTCTGTGTTTTGTTGATTTTTCTAAGCTACTGATCTTAAAGATGTTATCGCATAATCCTCTGATATTATACTTGTAGTATGTAAGATATTTAATATAAAAATTTGTCTTTTATTTGCTTAGTTCTAAAATGGAGGTTGATTATAATATGTAACATCAATAAATATTTTATCTGCCTTTGCGGGTATAAATAGTGTATACTAATAATGTACATTGACCTCAATAACTTACAATGAAAGGCCTATAATTCTAATAATACTTCTAGAATTATAACTACTATCTATTCCTATTATTTTGAGTTTCTTTTTTCCTATTTATACATTATTTTACAATATATTTTGTTTGCCGTTTCAGAATATATAACATCGTTAAATAATAAGCCTAAAACATAACAACTGCCTCGCACCAACCTGTTTAATAATAACACAATAGTTAAAACATTATAATAATTAAAATTAAAATATATCTCTCTTTGCATTCCAAAGATATTTTTGATATAATATAATTTTCTGGAGTTTATCACAAGGAAATAGGGAATTTTTATTAAATGTTTTATAATATGTTAGTCTTACCATTTTATATGAAATGTTCCATGTATAATTTGTAATTTGTTATAATATTTTAATATGTTTGACACATCATGGTGTATCTTTATAATAGTTTTGATAATAATTATAATTTATATTTTAATATGCAGGGTTTTAGTGCCTCCAGTAGATAAAGTATTAATTTGTTAGTTAAATAATATTAATTTAAGTAGTTGAAAATTTTAATGAATAATTTGCATGCAATTAAATGCAGAATGTTAGTGAGATTTAGTATAATAAAATTGTTTATTTAAATGGCTATTTAGCTTGTCCTTAGTATCAAATAATTCAATGCTAGGTTATTAAGTAAATAATATAGTTATGCCTAAGCTTCTAGTTTAGTGCATTAAACATTTTGTGCCTTGCACAAGCCAGACATAATTGAATTAATCATGATTTATTCAAATGTATATTCTTCGATCTCATTCGCATTTCAATGGCGTTTTTATTTCCAAATTATAAAAAAACATAATAACACAAATCTTGTAAAGTGGCCATATAAAAGTTTTGACATACCTAATAAACTTTATACAAATATTATATCTCACTCCTGACAATTCAGGTAAAAATGTCTTAAAAACTTTTGTTAGATTAACGCGTGGAAGAATTATTATTCTAATTATTAGTAGGAGGAACATTAAAATCATGGTACTTTACCCGTTTCATGTTCAAATATAGTACAACTTGCTTATGAATGGAAATTTATAAGAGCAACGTTTAGTAACAGTAAATACAATCACAGCTCCTTTTCTGAGCAAAAGACAGTTTCGTGATTGCTATTGTTGTACATTTTGCCTGATTGTAGTATTACTATTAAATGTTACCTATTTAGTTAGTTGTTAGTTTTTTGTATATTTGATAGTTGTATAAGATCTGTTCAGAACAAACTATTTCTGTTTATTTTGTAGTATTCTAATCGTTACTATAAAATATATTAAAACTATAAGAGAAAATAATACAAAAAAATTATTTACTCGCTTAGCTTTGTAGTCGCTGTGCTTATTATAAATAGGGACTTAGGGATTTTAATTTTGTTATAGATAGATTTATGTTTGTTCTGAATTGATCTTTTCAAAATATTAGACGCATTTTAAATTGTGCTGTTACTCTCTTTAATTTTTATGTTAACTATAAAATAGGCGACATACCCAAGTTTTTTCATTTACTCAGTAAATTCTTGCCTATTGAAAGAAATGTTAGTTCCTGAATATATCATATTATAAAAATATACTCATAAAATATTTTTTCTAAATGTTGTATTTTATAATAAAATTTACATTATATTTGTTACATCCAATCAAATTCTATTAAATAATTGTAAATTGAACTGTGTTATGTTTTTTTTTATTTACAAAAGAGGTTTAATTTTTGAGGTTTTAAAACAAGGTGCAAAGAGGCGTTGTAAATTGATTCTTAGGTGAGTGACACAAGTATGGATTTTGTGTGGCACAGGTAGGAAAGGCAATACAAATTTTTATTTAATTTTTTTAATATTTATATATTATTATTTTATTTCTCTGCCGTTTGTGTCACACCTTCCCCACTTGTGTCACAAGAAATTGTTTTTTTCTGGTTATGGGGTGTGTTTTCTATCGCTTTGTTTAATGCAATTATAATTTCAAAAGCTTAATTATACTAATAAGGTACCTATCACGTATTTTCTTATCTACATCTCAGCGGATGTATATTAAATTAATCTGCATCTCTTATCAGTAGGTACGGACATGTAAACTATAAAACAAAATGAATAACTCACAAAATCTGCTTATATGTAGGTAGTCCTCTAAATAGTAAGCTTTTTTAAAAATACATTAATGAACGACTGAATCTTTCGAATATGGAGTCCTGTTACATTTATTGCAAACTTTTATAAAAACGAAATAAATTTTCCACCCAACAGAAGATTTCCCAAGCCTGCTTGTTTAAAGCATTTATTTATATATATTTTACTAGCAGCCCCCGCGAACTTCGTCTCGCCGTATAATTTTATTTGCAACTATCTTCGTACTTCGTACTAAATTTCATCCAACTAAAATTTTCCCGCGTAAGCATATATTTTCCCGCGTAAGCATGTATTTTCCGCGGTAAAAAGTCTCTCGCCATGTACTTTTATTTGCAACTATCTTCTGCATCCTAAATTTTATCTAAATCGAATTTTCCCGCGTAAGCATATATTTTCCCGCCGAAGCATGTATTTTTCCGCGGTAAAAAGTAGCCTATGTTCTGTCTCAGAGTCTAAAGATTGTATGTGCCAAATTTCATCAAAATCGGTGAGAGGTTTAAGCGGGAAAGCGTAACAGACAGACAGAGAGACAGACAGCCAGACAGACAGACAGAGTTACTTTCGCATTTATAATATTAGTTAGGATTACCTACATTACATTACATTGACTCCGCCCCGTACCCCAGTAACGCTTACATGGAGCCTACATCGCATGCTGGCTAGCTGAGCGCGGTGAGCGACAACCTCGCGACTTTTTTATAATACTTGTATTTTTAAACTCGTGATATCTTCCGAATTAAATGTCCGAATTGAATAATTCAAAAAGTTATAAAAAGGTATTAAAGCCGTCTTGAATATAAAGTAATTTATTTTGATAAGGATTAATACCAAGGTACAATGAAGACCCTTTCAAGAGGCGGCATTTATAAATTAATATTTTAGAATAAAAAACTGCTTACTGTGACATAACTATAATATTTAGACATATGCTGTCGCGACATTTTTTGTAGATAATGATGAGTTCTACAAAGTCGTAGTACATGATTTTCTTCTATCATCAATAGTTTTCGCAGCGCACGCGACGTAAGGATTTTTTTAGGTCTTTTTTTTACACCTTATGTTACATTATTGGAGTTTTAGTAAGGATCCCTAATTTTTTTTTAAATATAATATAGCCTATGTTACTCGGGGATAATGTAGCTTTCCAAAGGTGAAAGAATTTTTGAAATCGGTCCAGTAGTTTCGGAGCCTATTCGTTACAAACAAACAAACAAACAAACAAATCTTTCCTCTTTATAATATTAGTATAGACAAATCTGTACCTACAGCTTTTGTATATTTAATTCTTGACGTATAGTATATATTTTACATTGAGTATTTGCTTACAGGTGACAACAAACCCATCTGGCAAGTGGCAGAGGAGAGAGAAGAGAACAAACATCTGCAGAAAGAGAACGCACCGTACGGAGAGTACGGCGGGTGGCACAAGGCGGCTAAGGTAACTGTGAGTGCAATGGCTCTTGGACACGATATTTGTATTTAGAACTCATCAATCAATCACTCACTCAATATTTCCATGTCCATCATCGGCTTTTTTTAATTTTATATAATATCATGAAGTTTATCATCAACATTTCGGCGGGTTTTTGTTGTTAGCAGTTCACTTAATCATTCGCCCTTATTATTTCCCATCATCATGGTGTTGGCATCGTTTTATAAATAACTAGCTGACCCGCTCGCAGCTTCGCCCGCTTTATTCCCATGTTTTCCCACCTTAGATGATACTTAACTGGGCTACTATGACTTTAACAACCGAAAACACCTAAATTTGCCCAGTCGTTCTTGAGTTATAAAATTACAACGAAAAGTCGCAAAATTTATTAGCAATACTGAAAAATATGTGAATAAAAATAAACATATAAATTGATCAGTGAGAAACGCGCGCGTGAGCAGCGAAGAGACGTGGCACGGCTGAGCGCTTACTCCTCTTGAAAATAACTTCTCTTGATTTTTAGTTTATTAACTCTATAATTTTTTTTATAAATATGCGAGTAAATTCTGTTGTTATAAAATGAATATAATTTGTTTTTACAGGTGGATTCCCCCACGGTAACGACCACTCTCAAGAACCTGGGCGCCCTCTACCGGCGCCAGGGCAAGTACGAGGCGGCCGAGACGCTCGAGGACTGCGCGCTACGCAGCCGGAAGGAGGTAACTACACCCCCCCCCCCTTTAAATTCCCACTGATGGGACACTGGGACATCTCCCTTGACGAGAGTGATTAGGCCTTTATTCACCTGCTAGCTAAGTGCGGGTTGGTGAAATAAATGTGTATCACATCCCATTTTTAGGGTTCCGTAGCCGATTGGAAAAACCGGAACCCTTATAGATTCGTCATGTCCGTCCGTCCGTCCGTAGGTCACAGCCGTTTCACTCCGAAACTATAAGAGCTATAAAGTTGAAATTTGGTAAGTAGCTATGTTTTCCGTGAACCGCAATTAGATCTAAAAAAAAATAATTACATTTGGGGGGTCCCTCATACTTAGAACAGAAACTTTAAATGTGTCCTTTAACTAAATTAATGCACATGTGAAATTCTAGTGTGAATCTTATATATTTTTCTACACTGTAGTTAGTCACGAGTTTTTTATATTTTATATGAATAAATATGTAAAAGTATATCTGTTTCTATCAACACTATAATACAATCAAAGTATTTTCTTTAAGACAAGCTTTTTTAAGATTTATACATTGTTACTTCTTATAATTACTATTTTAATATATGTATTTATTACGCATATTTAAATATATATTTAATACAATTGAAAGTATTCGCTAATGCCACAAGTAAAGAATTGTTCGTTTTTGCACGCTGCCAGCACGTTCAACAAGTAAGTTTAATGCTGATTCTGTTTAGAAGACAACTCATTATTCAATAGAATATGCGTTACTTTAAAAAAACTACTGAAATTACCCGACAAATAAGAATTTCTGGTATGTACGAGTTTTCTGGGTTGGTCGGTTTTGTTTACTACAGATAGAAAATATATATAATATGTTATGTATTCTATTTAGGTATAGAGTACCCGCAACACAAGCTTCGAGCTTACCGCGGAGCTAGATATTGCTGTGCTGTGTCGCTGTTGAATCCAGCCGTATTATTTATTTATTTATGATATAAACTAGGCCTTGGACATCGTGAAACAGTCGCGGGCGCGCCAGGCGAGGCACGGCAGCCGCGACTCCATGGAGCACCACGCGGCTGACCACCTCGAGGAGGTTAGAGCGGAATGACCTGTCACTGTCAAACGTCAATGTCTAATGTCACTGTCAGTGCGCGCCAAATAGCATCTACGCTTGGAAACTGATGTTGATGATTTTGGGATTTAGGACTGTTTTTTTTTGCAATGTAATGTTATTAAGTAAGCTATTCTTTAGGTTTTTATAGCACAACATATTAATTTCAGATAACAACAATAATATCTATCGTATAATTGCGTATTTATTTTTTATTTATAATGTATAATGACTATCGTATGCCTAAAGAAATGAACGAAAAATAGTGACAGAATAAGTATTCACAAATAAATTTAATTGTGTTGTGTAATATAGATTAAAGTTTTTTTAAAATTTATTTTATATTCTAGCTTTTATTTACAGGTGTAGAGCTCAAAATACATTTTACTTAATTATACGTACTACATTAACTTGAAGACATAGATATACACTAATTACAAACACAATAATATAAAATTCAAGTAAATACGTGTAAATCAGTTTCTAAGCGCTACTTTGTCTAGCATCTGACGAGTGACAATTTTTCGCATTCGCTTGTAAAATATTCTGTCGGTCTTGGTGCATTTTGTCTTGTCTTTTGAATATCCAATGGCTTGGGACTAACGAAAATAACCTGTGTATTAATATCAGATTCATTCAGTAACCAAGCCATGTTTATAATTAGATGTTTTGGTGTTATTTATGTCGTTGTTTTTTGCACTATGCACGGTTCGTCACACTATCTTATGCATTTTAAGTGCTCGTTTTCACTTAGTGAATTATTAAGTCACTCATTTCGCTATCACAAAGTTTAATTTTTTCTCATTCATCAAGAATCATTATCGACAAGAATGTTTCGTTTTTTCTGGTGATTTTATTGGGTTCTAACATTTTATCATCAATTCTTCACTTCACATTTTTCTTGTAAAAATGGGATTCTGATTCTGTCATAATAAATGTGCTTAACAATTTAATATTGATTGCATATATTGTTGTGTTTTATGTTTAATTGACATGGTTAAAAGACTACAATTGAACCTAAAATTATCAGATGGAGTTTTATATCATTATTCATGTATTAATTTATGTATCATTTATCACACATCACATAACACTAAACACATTTTTGTATAGACAGATAAAACCCATAAACTTGCTATTAGATAACTCAAATAATAAGACATGCAGCAGAACTCTAAACTAAAACATACAACTATCAATTAAATTCTCAATTATGCCAATTCATACACATACACAACTTACATAACATGTAACGTTGATGTACTTATTGAATACTTTTGAACATAGTTTTTGGGTTTCATCTACATACTTCGCTTTTGACCACGCTTTCACAGTTATTTTGCATTTATTTTTGTTTTCCATTATTATAGGGCGCGAACACGGCGAGTGAACCTCGTCTCAATCTAAAGTCAAAGCTGTTTAATGCCTTAGGAATCAACACAGCCAGCGCGCCGCATCAGTAGTTAGACTAGATTAGTGTAAGATTCACTGCGAACTTGGTCTTTTTACTTGGTTACTAAACATGGTTTTGAACAAAGTTTTTTTATAAAAATAGGTTTTAAATATTAATTATAGGTTTTAAATTGAAATACTTGAGATGTACCTATGATGTTATGATATGACGCTTAGTTTGTTTTAAAAAACAATGATAAAGTTTATGCTTTGTAAAAATCTGTTTGCCTGACCAAGCCCTCGCTCATTTTCTCAAAAGACCAAGTTTGTAACACTTAATTGTTCGTAGCCATTTTGAATTTTGTGACAAAATCCAAGATGGCTACGTTTAAGCTTAGAATTATTTATTATTATTAGCATGCTGATAGAATAATTTTAGGAAACGAAGAAAAATCTAAAAAAAAATACAAATCAAAGTGTGATAGAGATTATCGAAGCATGCTTTTAAGCCGTCCCGTAAATAATACGCATAATAAATAATTCAAACATGTGAAAGAAACCTTATGGGGCGAAATAAGATTTTAAATCTATGACAATTAAAGTCACATATTTTTAATTGCTATCTAGTTTACATCCGAGTAATTTTTAATTAGAAATATTTACTAGAAATAAATATTTTGGATGTATTAAAAGATATATTAAGTAAATCGCATTTATTATTATTGTGGATTCGGGATATATTTATTATTTACACATTTAGACTCGCGCATGAATACACAACGATTTTATTTGCTTACAATTATTCAATTCTATTTTATTTTGCTGATATAATTTTATTTTGTATTCTTAGTTGGATGCATGATGTGTGAATTTTATTTTGTGAACGTATTTTATCAATAGTTATATTTTTAATTTTGTCATGTTGTCAGTAATATACGCATTAAACTTCATTCCAGTTATATCGGTCTAAGCTTTATGTGAGAGTATATAGGTGATAGTGTTTTATATTACATTGAGTTCTGTATGTGGGTGCTGCTTATTTTATGTGATTTTTTACTATAATTGTACACTTTATATTAAACAAGATAGAATCGGCTCAAATACCCACAGATTAGAAAAGAATCTCCAATTTTAAATCAATACAATTTTTTGTCACAATTATGATGTTATTTGAATTTTACTGCGTCTCGATGTCAAATCGGAATATAAGAAATTGTTAAAATAAATATTTATGTAACATACGTTTTGTTTTATTTATTGTCGGTAAGTCTATGGTGTTATGCAATTTATCACCGTGGGGTTACTTTAGTTATATTATGGCATGAATTAGAAATAGGTGTTAGCAAAGGCTTTTGTTGTTAGACACCTAGAGGTAGATGTGTGATATCAACCCACCTCTGGAGTTTTACTGTGTAAATTCAGTATTTTATTAGTAAAAAGAAGCGTATACGCTGCACGCATATGTTCCCATCAGTCATTTAACTCATTTAATTCATAAACTTTCTCGTTTTAGTTTTCCAATCGGTAGCGCCTAGTAATGCTTATAAAAATGGTACCTACCTAGTATAGGTAGTAGTACCTACATACATAATCCATATATTACCACGATTTTACAGTTCAAATGCAAATTCCATTAATCTCATTTTTCTGGGCACGGGTTCCCTAGGCGGGTTTATGATTAAGTTTATACAGAATCCAGCTCCAATCCAGCGAGTATAGTATTCCAAAGTCGGCACATCACACGACTTACTTGTTATTTACTCAGCCTGTATTTTTTCCACTACTGGGCAAACCTACCTCCCCTAACTATCCAGCAGTCTCTCTAAAGCACCTTATTCCCAGTCATTCTTCATTGGTCAGCAAAAAATCCCTCCTATCTATCGCACTTGTAGAATAGCGTATGAGTAGCACCACGTGATAAATTGCATAACGGGGCAGGTGCGGGATCGGAGCGGCAGTTTCTCTAGACTGCGAGAGTCGCTCCGGCGGTCGGCGCGCGCGCTCGGCTGGGGGCGCCACTCCGCGCACCTGCCTGATGTAGACTACTCTGATCCTGACAGGTAATAGACAGGACTAGGATATTATCTTCTTCTCTAGGATATCTTCTTTCAGGCCTTCGTGAGGGCACCGAGAGAGGCATCGAGGCTAGGCTTCAACTCTAGGGGTGACGACCTCTAGGTTACGTGAATTACTTACTTACACTGTTATTACTTACATTGTGATGGGCAGGCTTCAATCAAGCCAGGACTAGGATATACAAACTTATTAATGTACCTAGATTAGGGTAGCTCTGTCAAAGCGGTAGTTTCTCTATACACTATGCGAGTGACTCCGGCGAACCTTAGCCCGATGTAGACTACTCTGATCCCGACAGGTAATAGCTAGGACTAGGGTATATCCGACCTATCAATGTAGATTAGGGTAGGGCTTTCAACGCGGTAGGTTCTCTAGACGTCTAGACTGCGCGAGTCGCTCGGGCGATCATGCCCGACGTGGTCGTCGACGTGGTCGTGGACATCGCTTTAAAACCATTCAGTAGACCATGACTAAGGTGACACAATGGGGTACACCTGCCCATCTTATAACATACCTACATAGTTGTAATCTTCCTGGTTCATTCTACATAACGCCAGAAATTACATCATAATACATTATCTACATAATTCCATGTGGATTTAAAGTGACGGTTCTACCTTAATCTTTTTACAACAAGTAGACCGTGCTTTATTATAATTTGGTCTAGCTAGATTAGGTAAACAATTTAGGCAGGAACCTATGGATGTGTCTGTTTATACTTTTCGTTGCAACTTGCATATTTGTGTCTTGTGCATTATGATTAGAGCGTAAAACTGTTGATATTAAATGGTAAGTTTTTTGTTTTATTATTTCGTGCCTTTTATGTTTTATGTCCAATTGCGTAGTTTAATTGCATTTAAATAGCGTTATGTCCTATACCTACCTATGTTATATTACTGTATGCACATTTTCTTTTCATATTCTTTTTCATCTATTCTATTGTGAACTCTGTTTTTATTTTAATTAAGAAGGTACAATAAAGTGTTATAACCTAAGTAACAACCTTTTACCTGTTATCTCCCAAAGGAACCGCGATCCAGGTTTCATGTTTGGGGGTTATTCTTACCTATGTTAGACATACACATGAAAGAATTTTCACGCTTGTGAATTAAAGGAAGGTCTGGCCATCACAGGCTCTTGGTCCATTATCTATCTATCTATCTATCTATCTAAATGCCTGATTATGTAACCTGTTTCTTCCACAGCATGAAGCGCGCAAACTCTCTGTCCGCGCTCAATAGCTCGCAACAGAGGGCGCCGCGGTAGCAGTCGACCTCGCGCCGACTAGTTCTGTTCTCCACCACTCTGGTCAGGATTATGGCGCTGCGATCGTGATAACTTGAAGGTTTTATGTAGAATCACAGATGAAAACTATACTGGAAATTAAATTTTATCTGTGGTAGAATGTTCTAGTCATGTGATGTATACTCTCAAATTGTACCTAATAGTTGAGTCTGGCAATCAGGTAGGTAGATCGTGCAAATCTTTTTAAACCTTGTTAAGACTTTAACAACTGTGCACTCAGGGTAGTGTATGTGGCGCATATATAAATTAAGGCCTATTTTTGTTTCTAACAATCATTACAAATTTACAACATTGGGTATTGCCAGATTCACTTTGGCATAAAAATAAGTTGTTGGACTTGGTACTTATGAAGTAAAATATATCAATATCTATACCAACTCCTTCAATAACACTGATCAAATAAGTCAGTGCACTGCAAAGTTATTTTATATTTTTAGAAGAGCACTATCATATTAACTCTAAATCGCAATCAATGATAGATTTTTAACTAATTGAATACGAGATCGAGCGAATATAATCTATTCATGACCTAGTTCTTACTTGCTAAAGCTAGGTATTAACTTTTAGAAGTGCTAAAACTCGGAGACGTATAGAATGATCTCATAATAATATCTACTAAAATCTTTTGGTAGGTACTTACCAACCACACTGGTAGTACCTACAAACTATTATTATTAATCAGCCGTACTGTCCCACTGCCCCACTGTTGGACAAAGGACTCCCTCTTTCCCTCCCACTCTTATCGTTCTAGCGCTCCCTCAGTCCAGAATGTAAGATAGGCGTCGACCTTGTTCCTCCATCGGATGATTTAAGAACTCTTTTCAACGCCTGTTCAACCTGAAATATATCATGGAACATAATGATATTACTTTTTTCCATAAGACTCTTATTTATTTTAAGATTTTATAGTTTCTTAGTAACACTATCACGCCATAGTTAACTTAAATCGTAAGTAATACTTTTATTTTAAAATGTTATGTTCCACTTAATGAAATATGCTTTTGTACCTACTACTCACGCTAGTTACATACTTATACAAATTGTATGTATATAAGAAGCTTATGTTTTGTGTAAAGCTCTTAAAGCTGAAAAAGTACAATAAATTTCAAGCTATCTATTAAAGCTTGTTTGTGATCGATGTTAAGTATATTTGACTGAGTTAATAAATATCTTATGCTTAGGAAAATAAGTTTAATTTCACCCAAACCTTACCTTTAACCTTATATTAATAAGTATAAATACGTACCTAAACGTTAATTTTGATAATGGTGAATTGCATGATAGTTCATTCAACTAATTTTGATGAATTTTATCAGGTCTCACGATATGCCAGCTATAATACTAACGAGGAGAACCCAAGAGCATAGCTTTCTCTTGGGACAAACCTCTTAACGAAATCCAGATAGGTAGGTAGGTACAAGCTGAATCTGGACTTAACCTTCGGTGATTTCTTACCAGGAAGTGCATTACAATATAAGGTAACTTATTGTTGTAAGTATATATCTTTCTTTTTCTAATATAATTACCTATCTAGAATCTAGGTACAGTCAGCCAAAAATGTGGTCTACCACCCTACGGTTGAGATTCGTTTATTTGTACGTCAGTTAAATTATGTTTGAAAAGTCAACCATATCGATCACATCACACAGAAACAGAAACTTTTGTCAAAACTGGTAGACCACTTTCTTGGCCGACTGTACATCTATCTATAATATTCGTAGTATGTATAGTAAAACCATTCTAAAAATGAACTCCGTCCACAAAACCGTGATGATTTCAACGTGTGAGAGGAAATACAGAAAAACAGAATACACAGAAAAAAAAAATACAGAATTCGGTGGAGGGGCGTTCATTTTAGAAATGGTTTTACTATACCTATGTATGACCATCTGACATCGCGCTATCTAATTTCGTAACAATGGGTATGTCATCGGCGTGAAATAGCCGAAACATGGAGTGCGGTGGTTATGATCTGCCCGGACATAAAGAAGCGTTATGAGGCTGCTGCTAAACTCATTAGTGCTCGGAGATTCGGCCACTGGTTAGGGTTGCCACTGTTACCAATAAATAAATAATCTTTATTTATACATATTGGCACAGCTGGCGAAGGTAGGTACACCTACAACGCTAGAGATTGCTGGTTCGATTCCCGCCTCGGCACAAAATAAATTAACATTGCTGGACAATTCATACAGCAACACCTAGCCTCGTTATCAGCTCTAAGATTGTGTTACGGTTAGGTACGGGTGCTAGATTTGTGTGTGCTTTATGAGTTATCAAGAAATATTTATTTATATTGATAGTCACACATATTTAGTGACCAACAAAAGACGCAACATTGCATTCTGGGATTCAAATAACAGAATTCAACCTTATGGGAATTCAACATTTTGAAAATTCAACCTAATGGTCCGAAAGGTGACAACCCTAGCTCTATAAGTTTGGTACTTACCTACTTACATAAAAATACATCGTAAATTATTCTTTAAATTGTAGCTTAGTAGTATAGTGTAGTAATTGTATTAAGATCATTATGTAGGTAGGTACATATCTACTTATTATTGAGCTATCATTGTTGCGCAGCAGGCTTACATTTCCCATAGACGTACCTACTACATTTCTATGAACCTTTACCTTATTCACGATCACGACAAGAAAGTAGGTAGGTTAGACTATTACAAGATACCTAAACCATAGATATAGGGTTGAGACACGAAGCTATAGTTTTAAGTACCTACTTCTACGATATCCAATCCAATATGAAACAGAATTAATCTTAAATGTCATTGTGTTTCAGTTTCAGCCATTTTGATAATAGTGTGAAAAAATGAATCAGACTAAGACCCCTCGCAAACTGCAGACTTTCGATCGGCCGATAGTTTGGTCGGGCTTATAATCAGTATGAAGATGTATGCAAGTCCGCATACTACAACGATTTGGTATCGGCCGATAAATAAGTTTGATAGGCTTCTCAACTGCGTTCAAACTGAAAGATGATCAAACTATCGGCCGACTGCTATATTAGTATGGAGCTCCTTGCAAGCGCGCACACTGACCGATTGTTTAGTCGGCCGATGGTTCACTTCGCTCCGAGTTTTGGAGTCGGAAGGTCGTGCATTCTTTCATTATGTCCAATTCTACTCAATCGCTCGTTGTAGAAACGTAATCTTATTTTAATTTTCGGGTAATCTAGTAATTTTGAATGCATCGTGTAAAATTTTCCATTTAATAATCTAGTACTGTAGATGGGATGCACACAATACTCTCAGACTCTCTTCTTGATTTTTCTCCTCCGTTGTATGAGAGCAATCATAATATTTCTGGACAATATTTTACTACGAGAAACTTCCATTATGAGACAGCTCTCTTCAACAGGTAGCTTAAAAACTGAATATTAGGGCGTGCAAAACCGGAAGGTTGTCAAAACCGGTTTTTAATTTCGGTTTTGAGGTCCCAAGATGTTATCCAAATTCTGGAAAAAGTAGTAACCTGTAGCCGCATGGTCTGGTGAGTAAGACGAAAGACGGAAGGTTACCCCCAGTTCTTGCAACTTGGAGACCGTCTGCTGTGCAGTATGAGGTCGTGCGTTGACGTTTAGAAGCCGCAGAGACGAGCAATTGGCTAATGCTGGTTGGTGATGTGCCAGTTTCCCCGTCATTGTGTTCAGTTATTCACAGTACAGTACAGTTATTCACACTAGAGGCGTTCGGCGGAAAATGAAGGTACACCTTGTGCGTGCACTGGTTCATTCCATGTATATATACGAAGCTGAAACATGGACAGTTAGATCCCGTGACAGCAGCAAGATAGCCTTTGAAATGTGGTGCTGGTGTAAACTGCTGCGTATACCATGGCCGGCCATGAGAACCAATGATTCGATCCTAGAAGAGCTCATAACCACCACACGGCTCTACAACATGCTGAAAAAGAGCTCTTAGCTTCTTCGGGCACATTATGCGGTTCTGGGCATTGTCTGGAGAAGCAGATCATCATGGGAAAGATGGAAGGAAAACATGCACAGGGCAGGGCTCCTACGAGATGGTCTGATACCATCAAACAGGCCGGTGAAGGCAGCTTGCACCGCGCTCTACACTCTGCATATGACCGTACACAGTGGGGGCTGATTGTACGTGGTCACGATCCTCAGCAGTGAGGAACCGAGGAAGAAGAAGAATTCTCAGTACACATAATTGCAGTAATACTCAACTCGTTTGATAAGAAGCTGTGATGAATCACACCGGCGCTACTAGTTAGTAGTAGTAGTAGGTAGTAGCGGCCAAACAGTAATAATCAGTGATTTTTATAGGGGTATATGGTTACGTTTAGGGCATTGTTTAGGTGTTGAACCAGGATCCAGCCAACTTGGTATTCAAATTTCCTTCATTTGTGTGTCTGTTGAGCAGTGCAAGGCACGTGTCGACGCCTATTTCACGCTGGCAATTATTCAATTTGTTGGGCACATATTTGTCAACCTCTCTTACCTTGCTGATTTGACGCAAATTAACCACTATTGTTTCGAGGCTAACGTCAAGAGTTGCAGCTAATTCAGCCGTAGATTGTGATCAGCTTCCATAATCGTCTTGAATTTATCATCGCAAACAAAGGTCTTCGGACGACCGCGAGGAGACCATTTTTGAGGTGGAAATTTTCAGAACGGAAGCAAGCAAACCAATGGGAGGTGGTTTGTTGGTTTGTAATGTTAACTGCGTAAACGTTGTTGATGTTATGTGCCGCTTGTGCCACGTTGCAGTCACGACAGTACTCAAATTCCGTAATTACTCGAATTTTTTACGTATCCATGATGACGAAAAAGATAGAAATTCGATGAAAATTTACCATTAATCAAAAAGCAAATGACTGCTTTTGGAAAAAGAATGCCATTATTTATAGAATTATAAGCCAAAAAATAATTATTATGATTTAAAAAACCAGTACTGCAAAACAGCAATTTTATAGGTAAAAACCTATTTATTATCTGTTTTAATCAACCTATGCCTATTAAGTAGATCAAATTAATTGTTTAGTTAACATGAACTTATAATATAAACTTTAAATTACTCGATCAAATCAAAAATAATATTTTTGATCATCGTGTGCGTCATTCTAATTGCAATTTTATGTCTTTTCCTTGTTCCTTTAAAGACATAATAGCCACAACATAGTCCTGCGGAAGTATGTCTTTAAAGGAACACAGAAAAAACATAAAATTCATCAGCTTTTAGGGGAGATTTCCTTGAAGATTTTACCAATTTCGAACTTTTGTGATTATCTCCATGTATAATTCGTTACATAATATTTCTTAAGTTCGAAAAATTGGATTTAAATCCAAATTTAATTCATTGACGGGAAAACCGAAATCAACTTCGGTTTTGTCTCCCAAAACCGGTTTTGAAAAATGGTAAATTTTCGTCCGGTTTTCCGGTTTTTCTGAAAACCGGAAACCGGTTTTGCACGCCCTACTGAATATCGTCGGCCGACTGTTGCCTAGTTTGCGCACTCACCACCAACCCAACTGTTTAGTTGGAGTAGTGTGCGCGCTAACAGCCCAACCCGACCAAAATATCGGCCGATCGAAAGTCTGCAGTTTGCGAGGGGTCTAAGAATAAATGCTACCTGTCATCAGCATCAGAAAAGTAAAGCAATAAAACACGATATAGCGATCATCGAGCCACTCCGACGCAGCTGCCATAACAAGGGGCGCACGCGACCCGAGATTTGTCTTTTTAGCTGATAACAACGCTACATAAAGAACATCTTTCCTGTAAAAATTATGTTAGTAGGTAATTCCGTAGAATAACTAGCGACCTACACTCGCTTCGCTTCGTCTAACTAATAATACTTATAAACCATCCTCATGAATCACTCTACCTATTTTAAAATTCCATAAAGTTTTAAAGATTGAAGCATACAGAGTATACAGACAGCGTTAGCGACTATGTAAAGATAAATATTATGCACTAACCCTGGTAGGTACCTAGGTCCAGCTATCTTAAACGTAAAAGTTTGTGAGGATGGATGGTTTGTGGTAAAACATACAGAAATCTAGTTCTTAGGTACCTATCGATTTAAAGTAAGTATGTAGGTAAGGTAGGTAGGTACATAAGACACACATATTAATCTCAAAGGCGTTGGACTGCACTGCACATGATGATGATAATCCAATTAGCTCGGTTGCAATGCGCCGCGACACTTCCAGTGCTGGGAAGTGGCGGCGAGGCGTGTAACCAGGCGGCGCCGGCGCAATATCTAGGTCCTTCTAGATTAGATCTATGCTCGTATTGATAGATCGATCAATACCTACTATCTTCATAAGTTCAGTCATCATGGTCATTACATTATGTTACGGGAAGTCGTAAGTAGGTACCTACACTATGAAGGGATATGATACAGGTCAGATAAGGGAAACTTCGTATTTTATAGATGTTGATCAATTTATTTAGCTTTTCTTTTCACTCGTATAGTCCGTACCCGTATAGTCGTGGTTTGATAATCTCAATTATGAATTTATCAAACCACGACAGTTTTACTTATACTTATAGTAAATTAAGAACAACATAGGTACTTACCTACATACTTAATTAGGTACCTTTAATAGAATACTAAAGCTAGATAATTGTGTCGTGCTTTTCTCTGTGGCAAGGAGCCCAACCCACACTCTACAAACCAACTAGATGAAAGGAATCCTAAGAAGTTAAATTCTTGATACCAAATGAATATCAGGATATTAAAAACTTCCGTAAACATAACTTCAGCTTTATTGCTCTCGTCCATCCAGCCCATAAACCTTTCACGTAACCCCGAGGGCAGAGGGTCACAGCGTGAGAACCGCGTCCCTTGGGGCACGCCATCCCTCTGTTCTCTTGTTCTCATCTAACTCACTCAATTCTGTAATTGGCTGATTAATTGGGTTGTCGATGAGGAGAGATTTCTGTGGAAAGCTCTTGAGTTTTGTTGTTATTGTAAACTTGGTCGGTGTTTCGAAAAATGGAACCATACCACCATGATCTTACAAATTATACTAGCGTTTTTTCCTTCAGAAATAAGTCCTGAAATAACAATATTATACTTGTAGTATGCATAATTGTGTACCGTTACATCACTTTCGTTTAGAGTATTTAATAATCAAAGTCTTTTGGCGATCTGTCACTGCCTACTCCTTGTCACCTCGCTCGCTGGACGTCATTCGCATTTTAGTGCTCAACCGTTCGTCACGTAAAATTGCGAAAGTTTCGCACTAGTCCAATATAATTACGTTTTATCATGGCCAAAACAAGTTTAATTTGCCATTCTTACGTAAGTGATCAACTACAAATCAAAAAATTTGTTATAAAAATCCAAGTTGAGTCCAAGTGACTCGGAACCAAATCATACCATTGAAAAAGGTAAGTCAATTTATTATTACAATTACAAATATGCTTAGCTATTTTGTGAGCATAGACAACAAAAATACATTCGGGCTGATCGTCGGACAGTCTCATAATTATGATGTCATGCCGCACTACCCTCATCTACAATGTAGGTTATTGAAAGCTTATGTAGCTCATATTGTACGCAAAGACAACAAAAATGCATTCGAGCTGATCATCGGACAGTCTCATCGCAACATTGATGTCATAACGCGCTACCCGCATTTGCAATGTGGTTTATTGAAAAGTCAATTTATTATTACAAGCGTACCTACTTATGTAGCTCATATCGTGCGCAAAAACAACAAAAATGCATTCGGGCTGATCATCGGACAGTCTCATCGCAACAATGATGGCATAAAGCGCTACCCGCATTTACAATGTGGGTTATTGAAAACAGATACTGTGTTAGTTTCTGTGTACAACAATAAGTATTTATACTAATAATGTACTATGATAGTCATACAACGCATTCGAGCAGTATTCAGGACTGTCTCATCGCATATTGACTATCAAATTAACAAGTTAATGCACTCGAGCTGATCTTTGGGCTGACTCATCGCATTTGTACAACATTATTTAGAAGAGAATTATATCGAGCTGTTCTATGGGCTGTCTCACTTATTCTACTTCCCTCATTGCAGCTGGACATGGGGTTGATGAATATAAACCCCATAGATTGGGGAGTTTTTGTATCCACCACACTAAAAGGTTTGTTAGCGGCAAATTTAATTTACCACAGTGAGTTGATAGGTTAAGTACCTACACAAATGACGCTGCAGCCTATCTTCCGATAAACATATCCCTACGTCGGTTTGACGAAATCTATGGGAAAATATTGGGTGGCACTATTCTTAGGCCATCGCCATACGGCACTTTGGGCAAAACAAAACACAAAGACAGATTTGACACAAGTGTTACACAAGTAAAATTTATTTGACACATTCGGATATACCATTCGGGTTTATCCTACGTGTAATTATTAAATTGTTTTAAATACTATACTTAACATCCACTTATTTGAAAAATAAATAGGGAAAAGAGTAGTTCTACTTGATGATTTATGCATAGTAATGCATAATACCTACCTAACCTACCTACTTTTTCATTATAAATAATACAAACAATCACCATTAGATATCAAGATATCATAATTATCTATAATGTATACCATGTATACCTACAATACCTATGTTTAATTATTATTATTACTACATCCTGCAAGTTGTAGACCTTCCTGCTTAAAATATTTCCTTCCATACGTATCCGATTATTTTGGGATTGAAGCGAAATATATAAGCAAACTATAAAGTGGGTTACTTGTGACCAACATACGCAACTTTATAAATATTAGTCTTGTAGAACAATAAGAACGAGCTATGAAGAGGTTTACAAGGTTGAATTATGAAATATTCAGCATTCTGAATCTGTTATCAGGTTTTTTCAGTACCTCTGATGCAAACTGGCTAATCTTACAAGGAAACAGCCGATCGCATCAAATAATACCGCATATCCAGAAGTTTACATTACATCCGTAGTCCAGTTCATCCAGGACGCCAGTGCAGCAGTGGACACACCGCCGACACAGCCGCCGAGCATAAAGGAGACGAGGTACCCAAAAACCATCGATCGTATTTCCGACATCAATAACCCATAGTAACTACCATCTTGGTACAGATATCTGCTTATAAACAGATGTTTTTATTTTTTAAACAGTCGTTTAACATTCGGTCCGCCTCTTGGTAAGACCTAAGTACAAAACTAAAGGTTTGTGTACAATAATAATATAATCCAGCATTGAAGGATCGCAGCAATCAAGACATCGCAGCGTGCCTCAACTATCTTATATTACTATAAGTTCATTCCTGGAATCTTTTTAAAATCCATATCGAATTGAAATGTGCATCTTAAATATAAGCTGCTATGGTGTGCGAAAGAAGATTCCGCCTCGCGGCACCAGCCGCATTATGACCGATGTACATATCGGGTCAAGACCAAGCGTGTTTTACCAACATGAAATATACAAACCTACTTGGCTGTATGCTGTAGGATGCGCCATCACTGGCAACTTAGAAATTATTGTCAGTTTTCATGTGTGCATGTCGGAGAGTTTTTTCTACGCTACCTACGTCCATTGAGTTACGGATAATACGTACAACTATTTCCAAATTCTCTCTCAATGTGATACACTAACGTGTTTACATGACACAAAATATAATTATGAATATTCTGCTGTTAAGTGTATAGTAGTAACTTCCTAAAGTTATGAACCATGAATCGCTTCAGATAATCTACTATTACCGTTGCTACATTTTTAATATCATTTTATATAATAATAACTATCAATGTAACCGTTTGAAACTTACATAGTTACTATGTAAACTATATATTATTATTATATAGTTTTATAACTGATTTCTATAATAATGTCTAAGACTGGTTTAGCTATACCTATTATGAATTCAACTTCGTTTGAATATAAATCCAGGGTTTCATAAATACACATGTTATTGAGTTAAACCCCATGATTTATGTTTTGCACCCACGGGATGCACCAGCTGTCATGCGATGGAACACATCGCATTTTTAAAGAAATTAACATCTGGATAAAGTTATCAAAACATAGAATATGAAATAAGTTGGTATTTTCAACCACTGCATAGTCGGTTTTCTAGTGTGCACTTGCCCAGAAATTTATTGCCTTTGATAAAAGCCTTAAAATTTTATCTTTTTATTTTCTCCATTCGACTAAAATAATGGTAGCTCCACGCTACCCTATAATCATTTTAAAGAATTTAAAATGACAATACTGTAGATAAGAGTTGTATTGTTAATTCTGGCGCCTCAACAACGGGGTATGGTTCGTGTGGTTGTAGAAAGGGTACCGGCTGTAGACCTTGGTCGAAATATAATATAAATTTCCATACGGATAAAGCTGCAAGTTATCTACTATCATTATAGGTTATATAATATAATTCCTTTTTTTGCATCCATACATCAATAGGATGAAAGAAATCCAGTCTCCCATCTAAGTGAATTGAACTATCGACAATTCGTCGACAGAAAAGAAATCAGTCATGTTTCTACTCACACTGGGAACTTGAAAAAAGTCACGACTCGAAAGTCACGACACGTCCTCGGAAAACGTTAGGAAATAAGTAAACAATCAATTAACCCAGATCTTTTTGCCTTTTGCAAATACCAAAAAAAAAAAAAAAAAAATTGACTTGTAAGGTCTAGAATAAGTCTAGACACGCCTGACATCTTCCCTTTACGTTGTCTTGGGCAAAAACCTTTTTATACTACGTTTCTACGGTTTCTTTTTGACTCACAGTTAATTTACAAAACTGAAGAAGAGGCTTTATTCCCAATTGGTATATTTAGCCGTTGTATTTGTTATTTTTAAACTTTTTACATAATAATTAATCTTAATTGACCAGCAACAATAACGTGTTAATTAGATGATGATGATGAATCTCCAAACCAAGTATGTAGCACAATAGTTGTCTGGGAAGGTCGTGTATATTTAAATATATATACATATATACATACACATTTGTGAAGTTAATATTTCTTACAGTTTTGAGAGTTGTTTACAACAATTTTTATATATTATATCATTCCTTTCACCACAGTTATTTAACTTTACATACAAACAAAACTGTATGTAAACTCAATAGCAACAAGAAAGCGTTCCCATTGGTACTCCTTTGAATAATTCAAACATATTTTCAGACGATCAGATACATGAATATTCGATCAAAAGTTTAAATCCTCTATGGATGTTTTGGAGTTTGCTCCCCTGTAAATAAAACTATCGATTTCATTAAAAAATAGTACAAAAAATGTCTTACTGACTCTAAAAACGTTTTTGGTACTAGTAAGCCGAATAGAATCTGAGTAAATTTTGATATTAGTATGATCGTTTATCACCAGTGAATCTTATTGGCGTTTGGGAAAGCCCTTTATCTATGAATAAAATCATAGTAAAGCCACGCATTAACCATAGAGAGTAACACCTATATTTAAACATTATGTAATTACTAATGTTTAAACATTATGTTATAACTAATTATTACTAATTACAACAAAAACGGTTCTTCCTTTGCAATGGAAAGGTTCTGCAAAAGAACAATCATACAAACCTGGAGAACATTTTCAATTATGATATTTGTTTTAACACACAAATTATAAGCCACAACATTTTTATGTTGATAGTGTAATAAAAATACTGTTCAAAATAATATACTTAATTATAACAGGGTAAAGAATCTTGGAATTTATTTAATGATTGAAATAGTGGTTACCCACATCATGACATATAAATCATATATGATTTTGAGTGAAGTCACTCATAATTCTAAGTTCAACTTAATTTAGTATAATTTCTCTATTGAGTAATTTTAATGTGATTTTATTTCCTCAATCAGCTCTAAAAGTCTACAAGTATAATATTGTTATTTCAGGACTTATTTCTGAAGGAAAAAACGCTAGTATAATTGATGATTAAACGAACTTACCAAGTGAAGTTCTATCATAATTATACGTTGCGTTTTTTCCGAAGAAATAAGTACCAATTCCCTCCCAACCCAAGGACCCTGATGCTGATTTGATTTCGTCAACAAAATCAAGAAAAAGTATTCAAGAATATCTGATGTAATATATCTCTTAACGAAATGACGTCCAGCGAGCGAGGTGACAAGGAGTAGGCAGTGACAGATCGCCAAAAGACTTTGATTATTAAATACTCTAAACGAAAGTGATGTAACGGTACACAATTATGCATACTACAAGTATAATATTGTTATTTCAGGACTTATTTCTTCGGAAAAAACGCAACGTATAATTATGATAGAACTTCACTTGGTAAGTTCGTTTAATCATCAATTATGTCCCGCTGGTCATCAGCTAGGTTTTATGTTCTGTGGCGAGGTCATCAATCAGTTTTGTGTTAGGTTTGAGTGCGGGATAAGTTTACAGCCAATACATTAGATACCTATCAAAATAGGCAGCTTTGTTTCTCAAGATAGATTCTCAGGTCAACCGTATTTTTTTTATATTGTTACCTCAGAGTTTATGAACCGATTTAAAGACCGGTGACTTAAAAAAAATTTTTTAGTAGGTAGTTAAGATTTAAAGAAATATAATTATATGACTATGATTTTTCATTCACTATGAGACTTTTGATGATCTACTACGAGTTAACAATCTAAGAAGCAAATTAATTAGAGTACCTAGTACCTAGTATAACTCCGCCCTCGACGCGTCGCCCCGCCCATTCGATGCGTCTACGCAGCTTCCCTCGCAGCTTTCAGCCGATCTGATGTATTCAATCGCTGAAACCGAACTGAATTAGACGTGTTGTAATTTAATTTTGAATTGAAAATCATAAAATTTATATGTATTATAAAAAGTTTGGAAGTTAGTAAGGCAACTGAATCTTGTGAGGATCGCTCGAGTGAGACACTCTATAATCTTTTCATATACTTACTTAAACTAAAAGATTTAAAAAAAAATATTGTAATCTTCTGTTTCTTTCAATCTTTCAATCAAATCTGTTTATTTCAAAATGGTACCTACTGTATAAATAAGTACTTAACTTTTTTTAATTGTGTCTTCACGATCAAAAGTTGCTCCAACAAATTATTGTCGAATGTTATAAAATTATGCTTTAAAATCGTAACAACATGGAGTTCATACGCACAAGTTTCACATTCCTGCCCGAAGAGCAGTACTACTCTGAGCAGGCACCGCCAGTCCAGGAGTGGTGGCCGTGGACCCAGGAGTACCAGGAGACGGAGACCTGGGAGGAACAGAAGGAAGAGCCGGGGAATGAGGGTGAGTCAAATAAATCTAAAGGTAACATTCCGATCAGAGACCGCATCGCACGACCACGACCAGACGACCAACCTAGCAGATATTTACCTATTAGTGCCCTACCTAACTGCATCAACACGTAGGTATAGGTACCTAAGTAGGCCTAGGTAAAAGCCCGGATATTGTAAAACGCACCCTTGGAGACCCCCTTCCTCCATTTCTCAGCCATTGGACGTCCACTGCTGGACATAGACCTCCCTATATGACTTCCATTCATTACGGTCGGATGGAATTTGCATCTACCGTGAACCAGCAGCCTTTATAAGATCATCTGTCCACCTTGTTGGTGGACGTCCGACGCTGCGTTTGCCGATTCGTGACGAGATTCCTTATTCAACCTTATTACAGCCGTCGGACGTCCACTACTGGACATAGGCCTCCTTTAATGATTTTCAACAAAATTACTCAATATTCAAGACATTATTATATCCCCTATATCCAATCTGTAAGCAAGAGCTAGATAGCTCAGTACTAGATCTATGTTATAAACACCGCTCAATAAAGTACCAATAAAAGCCACCTGAGCAGGACGTTGTAAACACGCTGTAAACAGCGTAGCGCCGGCGCTTGCGCATGTGGCAGTTATTAGCGAATATCCTATACAAGCCATGGATTGCGGGAATCAAACCATTGACGTATCATAGATAGGTAGGTAGTAGGTTATCACATCAGGGTGGTCTTCTTACCTCCGACCACGGGAAAATAAAGAGAGCCTGCTAAGTAAATGCTTTAGTATTGTGGTTGTGGAAGATTATGATCGTTAACAAAAAGCAATTTCAAACGATTTGAGATAGTATAGGGCCTTAATATTGCAAGAAATTTCTTTGTTACATTAGGTAGGCACCACGGAGGTTTTACCTTTAGGCACCTAACCTATCTAATACGGAATTGAGTTAAGTGACTTACAAGCATTAATTCATTAGCTTTACCTAAACAGATCAAATGCTTACTAACTGCCTCAAATAATCAAAAGTCTAAAGTGCGTAGGTCGAACCCACTACCTTTGGAATTAACGATGTTCGTCCTCCCAACGCCAACATGGCTTCATCTGTGGACTATTGGTAGAATAAACTCCAATGGGCGGCCTTATCGCTCTTTAGCGATAAGGCCGCCCATTGCACGTGTCTCTTTTTATTTTAATGTTTTATTCTTGTGTTTTGTTTGTGGTGTACAATAAACTGTTTTTGTATTGTATTGTATGTTCATCAAAAATAGTTACCCTTAACTGAAATATGTACATACTAAAAAAAATAGATAACACAATCAGCATACCTAGGTACATTTTTACAAACAATATAATTAGTAAAAATGTAGGTATAAGTTTTACGAGTAAGAGGTACCTACCTAGCAAGTTTATTTAATTAGTTTTTTGGATTTAGTGAAGTCATTTTGTGTTTTAAACACAGAAAATAAAAATATTTTAATTTTATTGGTACCTACTAAAAAAAAAAAAAATTACAGAAGTGGCAGCGAGCGACAGGGCCAGTCGTAAAGAGCGCACCGCGTTCACGAAGTCGCAGGTTCGAAGCCTGGAGGCGGAGTTTGGGCGCGCCAACTACCTCACGCGCCTGCGCCGCTACGAGATCGCGGTGGCGCTACATCTCACTGAGAGACAGGTAAGTCAAGGAGGGATGTCTCTATAATTTGGAATAATTCTTTTTCCGTGTATCGAAATTTGGCAGTTGTCAGGTTTGATTATTCCGATAATTAAAAATGGAGTCGCTTTAACCTAAACCGTTTTTTAGGGATTTTTTATTCATCTATATTTCTATAATAAAGTAGCTACCTATATGCCTTGAGGGATTTGCCACACACACTAAGAATTTCAGGCTCTTGTGAGTGCATGAAAGAAAACCATTCGAATACTTCCATGTCTCTAACTAAGCCAGTCCATAATCTACGAGTACTAGGTAATCCTAATTGATATTATTCACGAGAAAGTTTGAGAGGATAGATGGCTGTTTGTTATTACATTTGTATAATACCATAGCATAGAACAATATAATTAGTACAGTGCAAGATAGATACTTTTTAATGAAAAAAATATGATATGAAGGCGAAAAAAATAATTTGTTGTATAACTTCACAGGTGAAGGTGTGGTTCCAAAACAGGCGGATGAAATGGAAGCGGACTAAAGGCGTCTCTAAACACAAGAAGGAAGAAAATGATACTGCAATGCAGTAACAGAAACGGTTATGCTGCAAAATAATTGTAACCATTTTATAATATCTTATTACGAAAAGATTTTAGTAGTTATGAGAGATGATAACCGAATATCCCTCACTGAACGAAAGTACTACTACTGTAGTACTGTACTGTGTACCTAACCTAACCCTGCAAATTGAATACCAAGAAAGGTATATATGTAGGTAGGTGTAGGTTGAATGAAACCTACATTAGATATATCACATTGAAAATTAGACTTTAGGAAAAATAAACACAAGTATTCAGGAGATAGGATATGTTTATTTATTAGACAACTTTACTCTAGACGACACCCCGTCTTTTAAACTAAAATATTGTAAATTAACACGCTATCTTTGGAAGAAACGTTCTGGCTGAGGCCTTTATTACTCGTGAGATATTTGTTCAGACCTTAGCGCGGGTCAGATTTACCCACAAGTCAGATTACCATAAATTATCTCATAGAATAGTCTAGTCTAGACCATCTTCATTTTGATGGATTTTGTGGGTTCAAATCATCCGTTCTTTATTGCACATACCATCCCCACATCAGATCAACAAACTATAAGTCTGGAGATTCAAATTCAAAATAAAAATTGAAGCGTTTCAGAAAGTACATACAAACTAGGTACCTACATACGTAATATTTATTTAAATAATGTTTTCCTCTGTGGTAGAGCTGGTGAGAAATAATCAAATTCCTGTTTGTAGTAGGTACAGTTAAATAAATAATGTATCCACAATAAATTCTTTAGGATTCGGAATAGGTAATTCAGATCCAAGCTAAGGTTTCGGAATCTCACGAGTACAAAATCAAAATAATTGTTGGTACTTCCAAATATTAAGCTAGGCATAACATGACATGAATCCATTAGGCGAAGTTCTATATATTAATATCGTATACTTTTACAAATATACAGAAAATGGGGTCAATATATTGCTGTTATTATTGTCAAATCATATATATGGTTTTGTCCAAATTACAAAATAATCAAATACTGTTATGCTTAAAAAGCAATCACCGTTAAGAAAACATCGCCTAAGAATCAAAAGAAATTATTTCTGTACAAAATTTAACTGTTAACATTGGACCGTATCCTAAAATGGACCAAATAAAATACTTATATTTCAACAATATTATAATATGTATCAACATCACCTAGTTCATATAAACTTCATAAAACGTTATGTTTAAATTGGCATTTTTAAATATTTTGTACTTAGCATTCCAAGCATATAATAAAGAAAAATCAATTAGTAATCACATTTCAAAATCATTGAATATTTCTAATTAACATTGTTTTCTCATATTCTGAAGTTTATATGAACTAAGTTACTTTTAACGATGAGCATTCAAGAAATATAAAAACTAGCTTTGTACGCCGCTTTCATATACAGTGCATGTTTAATTTCATGTGAATCTTTTTCGTCAGGCACAAATATCATCTTACACCTTTAATTTTGACGCATACAAATGTATAACTTATGTACAGAGAACTTATTATATCGGGGTACTACGAGTACTATACAAAGCTAAGAGTAGCTTTTACAAAAATACCAGGCCAGTTGGCAGATCTGTCAAAAATATTATTTTATGGTCATTATTGCGCCAAATGTACTGAAAAGTACCTACAAGCTGTTTCCTTACTACTAAATTCACTGTAACATTACACAGACTGTACACAATAATGTTGTATCTAAATAGTTTAATTTTTTAATGTTTAATCATTCTACTCACGTTTTTGGACCAATTTAGTCAGTAAGTTATACAATATTGAAACAATTGCTAGGGATTTAGGAGGGTTCCGCAGTTTTTACACCAAGCATTTTATCTACCATGGGTTGGTGTAAAAAGCCTATAGACTTTACACTAAAGGGATTAAGTTACAATATTTACTATGTTTACTTTGTAAGTAAAAGTTTTTGAGGAAGCATTTATTGCCATCTCCCTCTTAAATATACTGCGAGAGAGAGACAATTGCATTACCCCAGCTTATTCCTACCTACTCAGCTATTTTACTCCTATTATAATTATGTACGGTGTAGTAAGCAAACCATTATTAATATAGGTATAATCATGATTAAAAGGACTTGAAAACATATTTTAATTTTATTTGATTTCCACTACAAATTGCTATGAGTTTTTTTTATACTTTTATGTTTTAATTACACATAATAACAATGGAAAAATATGCGTGATATTCACTATTTGTTAAGCTATACACGATTACATTACCTGTTACTTCGCGCAAACGATACAAGAGATCTTGCGAAATGATTGATATAAATAATTTATAAATGCATTGTAGCCTGACTAGAGAATTTAGAATGTGGGCATCCGAGGATGTGGCTATTGAGTGTAGTCAGGTCTCTAAACTAACATAGTCGAACATGTCACAGCGGGCGTCACAAGACAGGAACCGAGTCATCTATCATATCATTTGCACAAATAACATTCCACCACAGTTCCACTTATCCTATATTTACACCATATAATATTATTAAGGCTCAACTGGTGATCACAAACCATCACTAATCATCTCACTATAAATAAATAGTTCACTCAACTCATTGTCCGTTGGTGGGTTCACTTTCACGGTGGTTGTAAAACCACAAAGAAGTTTCGTTAGGGCCTCGGTCCATCTTGCAGGACTTGGGGGGAAGTCACCACTATGCTCTGTGGGAGAGGGGGCATTATCGTTTGGGGCACAATCGTTAGGGATTTGGGTATCTTGGGCATGATCATGGTGCTCGACATCACGGGTAAATTGGGGGTTAATATCGTCTCGCTGGTTATTGAGACTGCTGGTCCGAGTTGTGGGATTTTTATAGGGGTGGATGTCATTATTAGGGGTGATGAGACGGGTGTGAGGGAGGGGGAGGTGACGGTGGAGGTTTTGGCGGGGATGGGAGCTATCGTGATGTTCTTGAGGCCGACGTTTTTGAGTATTGTCGCAGCGTTGGTGCTGTAGCAGTCTTTTTTGTCTTCATTGGTGATCTGAGTGACCGTTCCGCCGTTGCCCAGCATGGTGCTGGGTTGTAGCTCGGTGACGACGGTGCTGTCGTCGATGCTGGGTCGTTTCTTCTCTCCCTCCTGTAGTTGTTGTAGTTTCTCCCTGCGCATGACGCACATCTTGTTGTAGTCCTGGAGCGTGATGTGGTATCGCTTGCCGGAGGACATGACCTGCACGAGGCTCGGCAGCGAGCGTCCGTCCACGGCCAGCTGCGGCGGCTCGCGAGCTACCTTGTCTAGATTTTCCTGGAACAATTACAGTTAACATTATAATTTGATACTAACTAGACCTCAAGTATTTTGCTTTAATGAGTAATACACCAGTTTAAATTAAATTTGGTATGATAGTTTGAAAATGTAATTGTTGTTGAAAATGTACATGGTAAAGACATAGCGGGAATTTAGTTGCTTAGAATTGCACATTTTATAGTAGATGAGATATACAACAGTAAAATATGAGTTAATAATATTATGATCGTTATGAACATTTCAACTGTGAAGGGATTCACATCAGGTGTCTACAATTTCTGTTAGATGTAGATAATATCGCATACAAAGTTGCGAATATAAATAACTTATAAATGAATTAAAATAATATAAGTTTAAGTAACTTATAGATTATCTGTTACTCGTTTAACTAAATAAATATTTCATTAACTTACCTGCGTGATCGGCATAAGCGTCGGCCGCCACGGCTTACTGCTCTGCTTCGATTTCTTAGGCGTATCCGATTTCTCTTTCTTCTCTTTAGGCAGTGGGTCGGCTTTGGCCGTCGGCGGCGTGGGCGCGGCTTTAGCAGGCACTACTGAGATCGGCAATGCCGCCGGCGGCAAAGTTTGCGGCAGAGGCGCAGCGGCGACTTCCGTAGGGTCGGACGCAGAAACACCCTTCACAAGTTGCTGTATATTGTGTAAAACGTTCTGTATCGCCTTTCTACCCTGAGCGTTGGGAGTATTAATCGCTATCAGCTCTGGAGGTAGCTGCTTCTTAGATTTCTCCTTTTGTTTTAACTTTGGAGTGCCCGTTGGAGGCGGCATGAATTTCTTAGTTTCCTTATCTTCCATTTGATTCGATTTGAGCAGGCTTTTCCCGTTGATAGCGGGTTTTTTACGATACTCTATAAGACTGACCGCTGGTTCCGCTCTCCTGGGCGTGTCATTGACGACGTTATCGTACGCTCGAAGCCTGCTTTGCACAGAATCGCTGTAGTTAGCCGCCGGTGGGGACGCGTTGTGAGATAGAACCAAGTCACCGGATCTAAAGTATTTCTCTAATAGTACTAGATGTCGAAGGAAACTTGATTGGTTCCCATACGGTCTTTGGAGCTCGGTCCACAGTCTTTTTGTCTCATTATCGTATTGGATGGTTGTGTTACACTTTTCCCAGCCTTCAGGAGTCACACCTTTGACGTTATTGAACTCTACATTACATTGCAGGTTCATTTCTTCTTCCCCTGGGAATAGCTCCCGGACGGAAATAGAAGGATTCGTTTCTAGTCTTTTGACGGGATTGGAGTACTTTACATCGGTTTTCTTAGGTTCCTTTTCTACTGTTAACTTCTTGGATAGTTCACTCAAGTTTTTCTTGACTTGTGTGAAGCTTTCCGACATTTGCCACTTGTTTTTGAGGGTAGCTATATCGGGCGCGCGTTTGGGTGGTATAGATTCGATCGTGCACTCATCGTTGAGATTAAGATTCTGCAGAACCGGTATTCCCTTATCTTTCTCCTCCGATATTTCCATCTCATCTTTCCTGGTGACTTTCTCTTTGCTGACAGTGACGAATTGCTGGCCGATTTTCTGTAATTTTTTGGTGTTTTTATCGTGGATTCTGTGCTGCTGTGCTGGTTTCTGTATGCCGGAGACCGCGTGTAGTTTGAGGATGTTTCTTTGTTTCTGCGTGAGGTTGGGTTGGTGGAGGAATTGGGCGGGGTTGTTCTGTTTCTGCAGGAGGTACTGCAGTTCTGTTTGTTTGTTGACGATTGCGGGTAGTTCGCCAGAGTTCTCATCTGAGCCGTCGCTGGGATGTAGATCGCTCGGTGGTTTGGGGACTAGTATTTTGTTGGAGGAGATTAGGCTTTCGATGTCTTCTTCTAGAGGTTTCTCTGGTTCCTTTTCTGGTGTGGACTCGTTTGTTTTCTCTGAGGAGTTTTCGCTGCTGACGTCTGGTTCTGTGGACTTGCGTTGTTTGGACTTGTTGCGTTGTTTCTTCTTGATCTTGGCGGGGTCGGCGTCGGCGTCGAACAGGCTGCTGTTGGCCTCTCCCTCCGTCTCCGGCGGGACCTCTATGTTGTAGATCTGAAGTAATCTGTGGAAGATAAAGTTTGTTACAGAAAAGTTACAAGGATGAACAATACAAATTTGAAGTCTCACTAACATCTGGTCAGCATCAACCCACTATTGGTGAACATTCTACATTGTACGGATCTGCGTGTCAGTATATTTTTATCGTACACAAATAGTACTGTACTGCGTGACGTAGCACTTACTTGTGTCTGTACTGTGTGACTTAGCACTTACTTGTGTCTGTACTGTGTGACGTAGCACTTACTTGTGTATGTACTGTGTGACGTAGCACTTACTTGTGTCTGTAGTGTGTGACGTAGCACTTACTTGTGTCTGTACTGTGTGACGTAGCACTTACTTGTGTCTGTAGTGTGTGACGTAGCACTTAAGTACTTGTGCCTGTACTGTGAGACGTAGCACATACTTGTGCCTGTACTGTGTGACGTAGCACTTGTGTCTGTACCGTGTGACCTAGCACTTACTTGCGTCCGTATTGTGTGACCTAGCATTTACTTGCGTCCGTATTGTGTGACGTAGCGCTTACTTGAGTCTGTACCGTGGGACGTAGCACTTACTTGTGCCTGTACCGTGTGACGTAGCACTTACTTTCGTCTGTACTGCGCGGCGTACCCGTCGTTGTGTGAGGGCCGCTGCAGCAGCGAGCAATAGTAGCGACAACCTTTGCAGAGAACGAGGCGAGAATTGAACTGGACTGGCAGGCCGGCCGCGGTTAGTAGCGGGTTCAAATCTTCGTAGCCCTGTGGAAAAATAATTAGTTATCAGTAATTTTTAAACGATCAAAAGGCGAATTTTATGTTCTGAACTGCGTAATCGTGACAATAGCCATGACACAACCTTTCCGCTTTACAACCCGGCAACTGAATGGCCGATTTTAGGTTTCTGCCTTAATTGTTTAACGCATGAGTTTACTCTACTTAATGGCTCCAAAGCTAACCGAATGGAAAAAAATATTTCAACATGAGCGTGCTACATTATCCTTGTTGGTCATAAGCCATTTCAATTTCGGTTTCCATTAAATTTTAATAAACACATTACAGTAGAATTATGGTGTATGTATACTCACATGGTGTATGACGTGCAGGTTGTGGTGCTTGGTGAGTCTCCGGCGGCACAGCTGGCAGGAGGCGAGCGGCGCCAGCGCGCGGTGGTGCGCCGCGCACAGCGGGATGGTGTGCAGGCCTGGGTAGTCGCCTTTCAGTTTCAACTGGAAATACATGTCAATGTGTTAGTCTTTGTTTCGAATTGGTCATCTGCTGACCCTTGTATAGCCTTGTATTCAATTTATGGACTTGTCTTGTGGATTTATGACATTGTTTGGACAAGCAAAGGAACCCATGGATTGAATTAAACTGTACATTGTATTGTATTATGTTAATAAATGATTGATTGATGGACTAGGTAAATGGAATTCTCTACTGATACTGATTGACCCAACTGTGTTGGCGAAGTGGGGCACAGTCAACTTTAATTCCGAACCTCTGGATGTTCCTTCTCTACTGATACTGACCACTTTGTTGACTGAGGAGCGCATCTTGATGAGCCACTTGCGGCGGATGGAGTAGTCCCCGGGCGCGGCGCAGCCCTCCGTGTGGCAGGTGGCGGGCCGGCCCAGGGTCGCGGTAGAGTCCGACTCGCCGTCTGACTCAGGCGGTGGGCTAGGCGGCTTCTCGCCGGAACTGGAACTAGATATTCTTGTAAGCGACAAAAAAATATGAACGGAGAGCTGCAGTCTCGGATTGGCCCTGTAAAGCTTTGGTCTGGTGATCATGTCGCACAACGCTGCGGTAAGCGGTATGCGTTGTCGGACACTCACTCATATGAAAAACGTCGAGAGTGTTCTCCTGTTCCGTCGCAGTATGCGTCAGCAGCGAGGGGAAAGGGCGGTGAAGTGGGGAGGTGTACTGCCGTACACCGCGGCGTCATTCTCGGTGTGCGTCACGGGTCAATATGGATTTTTTCATGTCTACTTTGGTAGCTGCGGCAAAATCATCAGACCACCTCGCCGCTGGGACGCTAAGTGCTGCGTCGTGACGCTGCGTTGCGACGCACACCGCTGAGTAACCAGACCAAAGCTTAAAGATATGGTTTTTTTCTATGTGTATACTTACGGAGTAGGAGGCGACCGCGGCGGAGGCAGGTCGCTCTGCTTGGGCAGAGGCCGCTTGCGGTAGGAGGGGCAGTTGGCGCGCCGGTCCACGTGGCGGTAGCAGGCGTCGCACAGGCAACTGTCTATCGTCAGCTTCTCTTCATCTGTGGAAGCAAATACGCTTTAGTCTCCTGCAACTTGATATTAAGCATTCGAGAGTTCATAGTAAAAGAACCTAAACTTAGGCTTCCTTTATCTGGAAGAAGGAAAAAAATATTGCCGGACAATTCACACAGCAATATCTAGCCCCGTGGTAAGCTCTAAGCTTGTGTTACGGGTGTTAGATTTCTGATATACTTAATATAATTTATTTATTACACAAAATCCACAGCCCTTACAGATGTACAATATTAACTTATAACAGAACCTTAATAAACATACATAGATAGATATAGGTATAGATTGTAATCTCAAAAATTCACTACCGATGTATAAAATATATTTCAACAACTATTGAAATGTATTTCAAGGTGGGCAAAGCCGAAAAAATTTAACAAACTATTAAAAAATAAACTTACTAGCCAAAACCTTCTTCTGCCGCTCAGAGCTCTTAATCTGCGCGATATGACACGGGGTATCAAACAGGCCGAACTTCCCCCCGCAGTAGAAGCACTGGTCCATACACAGCCTCCCGGGGTGGATGCTGAACGAAGACGCCTTCTCCGGGATCACCAGGTTCAGTGTCTCCTTGGACTCTGAGGGTTCTGGCGTCGGTTCTGAATCTGTGGACGGCGCTTTTGAGAACAAAAGCTCGCAGCTTTCGCTACTTAGGGTTAGAACTTAACTTATCATGCCATGCTACACACACCGACTATATTTTAGGATTTCTGATATTTTAGTTTACTTTGTATTTGTTTTTGAAAGAGATCCCCGCTACTTGAACTATATACATAATGTTAGATTACAAATTTACATGTTTAAGTTTAGAAAATTGTAATTACATTACAGAAAATTGTAGTAACGATACGACTACCACCAAAAAGTAAATGCATGCTTTCAATCTTGTCTTTTCCTCAGTTTTTTGCAAAACAACCAATTAACAATCTAACCTATTCTATATTATATTATGAAACATATTTAAAAGTTGTGGCTTCAATATGGCAAGGGAAAACAATTAACAATATTTATTTATTAATAAAAGATGTTGAGTTTTGGCTTATTCAATGAAAAATAAAAAATCTTCATCATTCATTCACATAAAAATTAGGTATTAAAAGAAAGCTAAACAAAAGTTTTTGTATAGTATGTCCTTGTCTACATTAATTTTGCCAGCTAATAAGTATTAATTATTATTAACAGTATTAATTTACTGGGATAAAAATACTGAGGCCAAGACGTAGATTAATAAAGATTGTGTCAGGATAATCGAAGATAATTAGATAACTCGGCTGATAAAGGTACTATACAAAAAAATAATAATATTAATAATAATAATATAAAATATAATGGGTACTATAACATAAAATATCTTAGAGTAAAGAGCTTTTGTTAAATGTGAAAAAACTTTGATGATCCTGACGAATATAGCTACGCGCAAACATTTTTTTATAAACCCATCGCAGGCACCAGTCTCACACTTACTGCAGAATAGTTCTACCTAAAGCTACTTTAATTTAACATAATATAGAGATAAGTCAATTAAATATGTACTCATAGTTAAGTTAAAAATTTGTAAGTGTTGAGAAAATAAATGATTTATTTATTTATTTTATCTGTAACTAGCCGACCGCCGACAGCTTCCCTTGCTTTTTTTTTCATAAAATATAGCCTTGAGGGCTATTTTCTAATCCACAACATTTGGTTTCGATTTGGTAACCTACGATCAATTATGTCTATTAAGTTATAAAATGTAGAGCTTTCAAATTACTTATATAAGTATTATAGTTTTTTTCCCAAGATGATCAAATACAAAACAAAGCGGTTCGTTACCTTATCCTATTAGAAATCTAGATGAGACACTACTAAAGCATCGTGTTAAAAGCTCTGAAAAGCTTTGTACGTGAGAAAAGTAAATTTTAATCTATTGAAATAGAGTTTTTCAAATAATTTAAAAACATATTAAGTATATTAATAATGTTTTACCGATTTCGGTCATGGCGACTGTTTAAATAGACTTTTTTTAGCACCAAGAATTCTATATCCATAAAATACGTTAATATTCTGACTGACTGACTGAAGCTAGAAAGCTGAGGCATCAAAACCATATACGGCTAGATATAAAGCGAGATATATCTAAATAAATAAATTATTTAAGTTTCTCTCACAGCATAAATATTTGATTGCTTGCGGATTTAAACACAATTTGCAACTTGTAATTATTTATAAGATAATGTATTTTGCAAATAAATTGATATGATTTGTATAAGTTAGAAAGTATGTTTGCACGTAACTAAGTGTTAGGGCGGGTGAAATCCACACACCATGGTTAAGCCGATTACTGTAATGTGACTTTCTTTGCCCACCATCTGCTGAAGAGGCCGCGGCGATCTGTGAACAACGATTACAAACGTCAGAAGGGAATCATGGTATTCATAACGACACTTAGTTTAGTTTAGTTTGGGGACTTCTTGGTAAGCTCTATGTTTTTCTAGACTTTTGTAGTTTTGCAACTCAAGCGACAGCACAGAACGATTATTATAAAGTCGAAATATATTTATTAGTGGATAAAACGATAACAATAAACTCTTAAAAATGCCTTGCTCTATGCAAGACTATTTTCAATAAGAAATGTGATTAGAAAAAACCTGGCATTTTCCCACAGTGAAAACTATAGAGCACGTGAAGCGTGAAGAAATTCATTTGGAAGTTTAAGACGCATTACTATTTTCTTATTTCAGATAATATTGTAAAACGCTATATTTATACTAAAGAAAATTGGTGTAGAGCTTCTCATGGAAGGACAAATTAACAAATTAGCAACATCTAGCCCCGTGGTAAGCTCGAAGCTTGTGTTACGGGTGCTAGATTTCTGGTATACCTACTTCATATAATATACATATAGATAGGCCCGGAACAAATATCTGCAGATCGTACAAATTTTGTTCCGAGGCGGGAATCGAATCCGCAACCAGCGGGCGAACAGAACTCAATCATCAAAGCCTGACTTCACCTGCTGGGTATAGGCCTCAACCAGTACACGCCCTCCTCGATCTTGCACCAATCGATCTAATCATCATCATCTCAGCCATTGGACATAGGCCTCCCTATATGACTTCCAGTCATAACGGTATCGATACAATACAATACAAATAGCTTTATTGTAACACCAACAACATACAGGACAATACAAGAAAGAAACACATACATAACAGTGGCACAATGGGCGGCCTTATCACTAACAGCAATCTCTTCCAGGCAACCTTGGGATGGAAAGAGAGTATTGCACAAGTAAGAGCAATAATATCTAATACTAGCCGACCGCCAACAGCTCCGCTTGCTTTTTTTAATAAAATATAACCTCGATAAATGGACTATCCAACACTGAAAGAATTTTTTAAATCGGACCAGCGGTTCCTGAGATTAGCGCGTTCAAACAAACAAACAATCAAACTCTTCAGCTTTATAATATTAGTATAGATGTATCAATAAAAGGTTCAGTAACTCACCTCCCGCCGCTCGATGGTGTAGAAGGGGCTGTCGTCGGCGGCCGCCTCGCCCACCTCCACCGCCGGCTTCCCGCTCCGGTACTTGCTCTTCTGGAAGGTCATCTTCAACGAACTCCTGTGCTTCTTCTTCTCTCCGCCGCGGTTCAGCTTTATCACAGTCTTCAACGTCCCTGTATAGTCCCCAGAGGTCTTCGCTTTCCCCTTATTAGACATACGTTCGCTAATGATCCGCTCTTTCTCTTTAGCTTTTTCCATCTTAGCCTCTTTCGCCGCTTTGTGTGTAAGGAGGCCTAATGCTCGCAGCGCGCTCTCTTTACGCTTTTGGCATTCTGGCGTTTCGTTAAACGCGTTGCTCGGACCAGGTAAGGATTCTACTGAATTACGAAGCGATTTTTTACTAGGTTTGATTTCTTCCGGTTTCGGTAGTTCCGTAGGCTCTACTTTTTCAGGTCCAGGCTTGTCCGTTTCCATTGTTTCTGGTTTAGAATCCTGAGATTCAGTCTTTGTTTCGACAACTTCGTTAACTTTAGCCTCTTTTATTTCTTCTTGGCTTAAGACTGAAGTAGTCTCTAGCTTTTCAGTAACAGGTGTTTCTGAAACTATCGAAGTGATAGGACTTGACGGTGTTTCCGGTACAGGTGTAACAGGTTTGATGTTATCTATTGGAGGAGGTAGTGCCTCTGGCTCAATTGGAACAGCTTCAGGGGACTTGATAGCGACAGGTATAGGTGCCATCATGTAGGATTGGTGTGTTGGTGAATTAGCGGGTGATATTTTTCTAATCTCCGCCAAAATGCTAGAGAACTCCTCTATATCTGTGGACTCTGAAGTTTTCCGTGAGATGGAATCTTCTCTGGACTTTCGTTTGGGAACTTGAAACTCGGAAGAAGCTAATTTGGCTTCAGAGCTTCGAGGGGTTATGGAGATCTGGCTGTGATCTAGCATGACGCCTGCTACCGATTGGATGTTCCCAGGTAAAGAAGCGAACTGGAGCTCTGCCTGTGCCGCGTTCTTTTCTACCGACTTTCGTATCTCAGTTAACGTGACATCTTTCCCGAATATAGTGACAGCTTCGGACTCCCGAGAGTGATTGGAACTAGTGGATTCCTTGCGCGCGCTGACGCTGTTTCTCTTGATCAGCGTCACTGAGTTAGGTAAGTCGATATCTACAGATTTTCTTACATGATCTCGTTTTACTATAGATATAGCAGAGTTGTTTTCGAAGCAACTCAGCACATTTTCTTTCTCGATGGTTCTCTCTGGAGATCTTACGGATTGTATGTCGAGAGGCTTGAATTCTGCGCCGGATTTATGAATGAGGACTACGTCATTTGTTACCATCACGTTTTTGCTGTCAGATTTTGATTCAGATTCCTGGCGCTGTCTTCTCTTGTCCAGCTCCTCAAATTCCTTTAATCTATCCATGAGTTTGTCAATACTGGCAACTGGCTTGTATGATACTGCGTCAGATTTTTCTACAGAGTCTTCATCGTAATGTAGTCTCATATTCTCGCTGTCGTCCAATTTAGAAGGAGTGTTCTCAATGGAAGCGTTGATTTCGTCTTTGTCCTTGACTGGCGTGTCTGGGCCCATTATGCTGTTGTCGTCAATGTTGTTGAGTGGTTTACTCAGCCCATAGAACTTGGCGGGGGTCTTCTCTTCCAGCTGTGAAGGCGTCATGGAGGGGGTGGTAGTTTCAACGGTCATATCGTGATCGCCGTCGATGTTTTGGTCCAGGTTCTTGATAAGGTCATCAATGTCTTTCGAGAGTGTTTCAATGGTCTCGTGTTTGTCGTCGATGGGCTCGGTGACGGCGGCGGGCGCCCTGGCCGCGGGCCGCGCCGGGCGCCGCGCCTCCGCCGCTGCCTTCCTCCCGCGCCGCGCCCGACGAATGTTCTTCGACAACTCCTTTGAATTGAACGTCTTCGACATACTTGTCAATATATTACTACGAGCTTCAGAAAGCATTTCATTTTCAGTCTTAAACAGCATTTTCTCTTCAATGTCTGATGAATTTAAAGCATCTAACTTTAACCTATTACTATTATTGTTGTCGGAGTCTAGTGAAGTACTTCTTTGTAAGCTCAGTTTCTTTTTTGTTTCATTTTCAATGCTGGTCTCAGGGTCAAGCGTAGGTTCGTCTGATTTTGATTCAGTAATTACAGAAGGCACTTTGTCATCAATAGTAGAGATCTGAATACTATTTTCATTATCTACATCTAGGTCAGTCTTAGATTTTTCTAGTTTTTTGTTTGTTTCCTTTGAGTCTGAGTCGTTGAGTGTTTCACTCATGCTGAGGTCGGACTCGGTGTTGTCTGAGCATTTGGAGATCTCACTGCCATCTCCCGAGCAGGACCGTCCCCTCTTCAGCTTCTTGCAGTCTTGATCCTCAGATGACTCCGGATTTTTAGAGTCAGAGAGCAGTCGGCGTCTCTTCTTCTGCTCTTTGATAACAACCTCACTTAGTAAGTTCTTTACTTTCCTAGGCTTTCCTGTCCTGAGGTTCTTTCCTTCAGTGAGGGAAGGACTATTACTTCTCTCAGAGCGCATGGAATATGGACTTGTCCTAGGTCCTACTACTAAGGTGCTCGGGGAATCACTAAGCATGGTCTTCATCATGGCCATGTCAGAGCTGACCCGGACTCTCCGGCCGGCTGTCTTGGGGCTGGATGACCTGGAGCTGGGAGAAGTGTCTTCTGGCTCCTTCTTGATCTCTGCAGCCGGGATAAGAGGTGCCTCCTTGTCTTGTTGACTTTCAGGATCTATCTTGACAGCAGGCTTCCTGCCTCTTTTATTTTTTATAACATTTTTAATAACTTTTTCTTTTACTGCGGTGGCTTTTTTACTTCTGAGTGCTTTTCTGATGCCCAGAGGACGTTTCTTGACTATTGCTCTAGGTTTTGGTTGTATTTTCTTAGTGTCTTTGGAGGTTTTAGGCTCATCCTGGCCTCTGCTCTTCTCATCATTGCTGATGTCCGAAGCTTTCTTGCGAGCTCTGGTCTTGGGCTCTATGACTGAATCTTCATCTGTATTTTTGTCTTGCTCTTCTTTGATTTGTTTAGTTTTCATGATGGAATGTGTGGTAGGAGATGACCCTGTTTATTCGACATCAGGTAAAGGCTGTCTATCTTCTATCCAACGATCACCGATGTTGTATCAAAGTTATTTAGATAATTTGATTGTCTTAAATACAATAATGATACCCTAGTTTTATAGAACTAATTATTCTATGATAAACCTTGTGTGTTGACAAAACTCCTTTTGTTTTGTCAGAAATTAGATTAGTAGATCCTTTGTCTTTGGAAAGGGACGACTGTAACGCAGACGCCGCGGGAATTTGCCATCGGAATCTGAAAATATAACAAATGGACCATTAAAACACATGAAATAGTTAATTAGCAACATGGTCTAGAGCCAGGTACCTGTTGCACTTGATCTTTAATTACAGAGAAATTAAAAATTATAGGTAAGAATGTTTGGTATAAAAGCAAATAATTGTATCTAGAGAACCATTTTATGATGCAAAACAATGTTTATTTTCACTTATTTCAAACAAAATTCAAGTTTATATGTCGTGGTAAACAAAAGGTAACATTGCAGAATCAACAAGTTCGCGCATTATTTACGCTTTAGTTTTCACAAGGATAGTTGTTTATTTCAGTTATTTAGCTTCTTAAAACTACAAAATACGTGAATATGCAATGACTTTTTTGTTTACGTAGCTCAGAGCACAGAAAATCGCGCCGGAAAACTCATGAAAAACTCGATGTTTTGATAATATGAGGTCGAGTGACACCTAACGCCACCTAGCAGCTGAGTGCGTGTGCGTCGACGAACGAAAGCACCAAATCATTTCCCTAGCCGTGGCGCACCTCCGATATGTCCTCACAAAATACTCACATTTTATCCAATGGAACCTCCAAAAACCACAATAAACAGCTCACCAGATACACAATGCACCATAATATGCGAAAAAGTTCAATAAAAACTCGCGAATAAAGTTAGAAAACGATTTTTGAAAAGCCCGAATTTATGCAGGCGTCCGCCATAATGTTTCCTTCGAAACGAATAATATAGTTCTTATTGCTCTCTTGTAGCAATTCGCTCTATTCGCTATTCAAAATGGCGACGGTGTGGCGATCACAGTGCGCGTTTTTGCGGCTTTTTGCTGGAAAAAGCAACCAAATTCTGAACAACTCGATTGATTCGGGTACAAAACTGGTTCCGGGATCACTATCGGTAATTATTTTTATAAATTTTCACTTTAATCTTATAGAAATGTTGATTTGTCCGCGACATGTGACGATGCGATGAATGTACACCGCTCCGCGCAAGTTTCTTTTCCAAATAGATAACGTGATGTTTATTATGTTCATCATCATCATCATTTTATTTCGAGGAGGTTATTTTTTACCATCTTGTAATAAGCTGGTTACTTATTTTAAATATTTCTTATTAATGCAAATAGGCGATATGTATCCTTATTAAAAAAATATAGATATATTTTTTTTTGTATTTTCAAACAAATTATACAAAGCCTACTTTATTCAAGCAGTTAATGACTTAAAAAATGGTTTTCATGGGTTTCGTTTTTTTTGGTTTAACTATTATAATATCTAACGTCAGTGAAATTATATTTTATTTATTATATTGAATTTGATGTCTTGTTTCAGATTGTACGAAAATACTCTAACTACGCTCATTCACCGTTAGTAACGAAGATCAAGGAGCAGTACGAGTTTAACATCCATAAAAATCCCGAAGAATGGAAGTATATTGACAGGCTGTTACCTTTTGAAACCATTCCACAAGTTACACCTAAGGAAAGCTATCCCTCCGGATGGATTCCCCCTAAAGAAGAAGCTCTTAATCTTCCATACTTCATAACGAGAAATAAAAACCACGAGTTACCAATCTATTTAAAAATAACATTTAGAGGAACCCGTAAAATTGGTTTTATAAAAAGAATTGAAGGTGATATCTGGCTAATGAACGATGAAATAAAGTCGTATCTCAAGAAGAAAAATAATAGATACGTGGAAACCAGAGTACATGAAGTTGCAAAATTCATAGAAACTAAAGGTGATTTTGTCAATGATTTGAAAGAATGGGCACTTTCTAAAGGTTTTTAGTAAGAAAATAAATTGAGAATTTTCGTATAGTTCAAATAAAAATGCTAATGTTTTAAATGGAGTTTTATTCATTAATCATCTCATGAGTAAGTAATTTCTGTTAAATCATTAGACTCAGAGGATTCATATTCAACACACCCTAATCGACTATTATAAATCTAGTAGGATTAAAATGATTTTTCTTTCTAGATAGGTAGGTACTAGGTACTTTAAATTTAAAGAAAAGCCAAATTTTATATATACCCATTAACTAGCAAGATTCGTGTTCTGTAGCACAATTCAAAAAACATTATTATATCTAGGCATAGTACCTAACTCTGTGCCAATATTAAACTTTTATAGGTACTTGTTTACTAGTAATGGAATAAAAGTAGGTAATAATACATTCATAGCATTATTTGTTTATCCATTTCATATAAATTCACAAAATCTAGCAAAAGTCACCACGTAAAGTACCACGTGAAATATCAAAATTCCTAACCAAAAAATACAAATCATTAAATAAGGCAATCGAAAGCTGTGTGGAGAGGTGTACGCACGAACATGAAGTTTGTTTTATTCAGCCACCGCCAGAGGCGCTGCGCGCGGCGGAAGGTTTTATCTACCTAGCGTGTATAGTTAGGCGACATCCGCCCGACTTGTATTGGGCCTCTTCTACATTTTGTATTTTCGATCCAATCCTATTTTGTCTTTGTTAAAATCAACTTTTCTGTACCGTTTGAGCGTATAAGACACTCCGCGGCGAAATTCATGATTTCATTTATATATTTATGATCAAGTAAATGGGTAGGTGAGATTTGTAATTTATTATTGAGAAATTGATTCGCAGAAACAACGTGGCATCTTTTGTTGAAAGTTTCAAGTTGTTGTAGCGAGTGAGCTAATCAATGTTGGATTGTTCGTTCGGTTACGTAACTATGTACGTTGTTGCACGACCTAGGTATATAATGATGCTCAAGGTCGCGCGCTTTCAGCGGACACGTGTGATGTTTGTTCTATGTTCATTGCATTCAATCAAATATTATTGGGTTTAGCTTAGTAATTAGGTTGGAGGCTAATTATCTTATTGTTGGCAAATTAGGAACTTGGGTCTCGACATAGGTAGGTAGGTATAGTAAAACCATTTCTAAAATGAACGCCCCTCCACCGAATTCTGAATTTTTTTTTTCTGTGTATTCTGTTTTTCTGTATTTCCTCTCACACGTTGAAATCATCACGGTTTTGTGGAGGGGAGTTCATTTTTAGAATGGTTTTACTATACCTTCCTAATAATAAATAAAAAATTGGCCTACGCACCTATATGTATAACCTATGTACCTGGTAAGTACCTGGCTACCCAGGTAAGTAGTTAAGGCCTACGCCTTAACTACGTAGATACCCAGTACGAGGCATGTGTCTACCTGGTACCTATTTATAAGATAAGAGTACCTATATAGGTAATTAAATATAAAAGTACTTACCTAAGTAAAATACCTTAGCGACTTCTCTATAAATACAAATAGACAAAAAAAGGTACCTAGGTAAATAGGTACCCACTTTATAAGCAAACTTCCGACCAGCCGACATCTTGCGTTTTTACGTTATACATTATTTCTTCATAGAATAAAGCCTATAGTCTTAATTGATAAAATTGCCTACTATCCAACATTTATAACTTTTTATATCGGACCAGTTTGCAGCGGTCCCTGAGATTAGCGCGTTCAAACAAACTAACAATCAATCAAACTTTTTCACTTTCAAATCATGAATCAATCAAACTTTTCAGCTTTATAATATTGGTATTAATAATAATAATATTAATAATATTATTTATCTAATAATTAGGTTTAACCACTGACTTAGTACCTACTGTCATTAATAATTATTATTACTTACTTTTTGTTTTTTAACACATGAAGGTAGATTATGGTTTCGTGTTGGCTTCCTTACAGTTCCGATTCGAAAAAGAAGAAGTACCTACCTCAGTATAGATGATCCAGTTTAAGAATGAACTCCCCTCCACAAAACCGTGATAATTTCAATGTGTGAGAGGAAATACTTATTGCATCAATATACATGTGTGCGTGCTACAACTTTACTGTAACATTGGCTCATCTGTCTGTCAAAGTGATACCGTTTGCTTATACGTTATTGAACATCCAATGACAAAGATCAATTTATGTGTGTTGTATCTATACACCTTTTTGCATGTACGTGTAACCGCGGTGGAGGGGCGTTCAGTTTAGAAATGGTTTTACTATACCTACCTAGGTACCAAGTTAGGTCCTTAGAAAACAGTACTAAGTCAACGACAGAGTTAGGTATTACCACAGATAACCCTGTGGGTAGCTCTAGCTAAGACATAGGATTATGTACTCGATTGGGTGCAATAGATGGTTCAGTATTCATTTATTGACACAAACATTTACTTTTATAAAAAAACATAAGTTTCATGCATCTTGCATAAAATGTACCTATATGGCAAATTTCATAATTATAAACTAAAATCTAGGTCTATCTACTTAACATTATAAAAATACATTTTATAGTATGGTTGGTTCAATACTTGAACATGTTCAATGCTTTTAAATTTTCTTGCATGATTTAAAAAATCACTGGTATGACGTAATTTAACATTTGAAATTTAAATGTCACATATTATGTAGGTAAACGTTTACATTACGTCATAGAAAATGTTAAATCTTTTAATTTGTTTGTGTGGTTTTATACACCATCCAACAATGGAAATTCAATAGTACAATTAATATGGTAATGATCTTACCCTTTATTTTTATTGATAATACCTATCTTATAGTATCTCTACATTACCATGAAGAAGCTCTGACGTGGGTGCTTGTAAACAGTTCAATGGAGACAATTCAAATTACACTTGGACACTGGCTAAATTTTCACCAAAACATTATACGAAGAAGAATAAATACATTTTTAAAACGTAGATAAATAATTTAAAATGAAAACTACACTTTATGTAGAAATAAAGATCGTGTGACGTCTTTTTTTTTGCAAATAACAATAACTTAATTATTCTTCTTAGATGCATTTTTTTATTTAACAACAAGTAGGTACAAGGGGAATTCTTAGATAGTCTTACAATGGGTTGGGTTGGGATCATGGGAAACGACGGCTGTTCAATAAAGAGTGTCAAAACTGTTTTTATCGTAAATGATTAGAATGTTGCTTCTAAACTTAATAATACAATAGATTAAAAATTAAACTATTATATACCTATCTACTAAGCTTACAAGAGAGTGAGTGAGGTTTGGATGCCCTTAGAATTAGTACCTAGGTACCTTCAATTTTATAGTGGTTATTAGTTATGGGTAACATGTTATGTAGTTAAAGTAGGTATGATATATTGCGACTGTGAGTACCAATACAAACCTGTTGTGGGTTTAATGGTGCAATATGGGTGTAAATTAGATTAAGCTTTATGAATAATAAAACATTCAATACAATACAATACAAAACACTTTATTGCACACCAAAACAAACAAACAAAAATAACATAAACAACAAAAGAAACAAGTACAATGGGCGGCCTTATCGCTAAAGAGCGATCTCTTCCAGGCAATCTTTGGATGGAAAGATAACAAAGAAATGAAAAATTACGGGTGTACGAATACATAGACAAATATAATATACCTAATACATATATGAGATAGAATACAAAAAATACAATACACTAATAAATACTTTGTTAAATATACTACGTAAACATGTATTTATTATAGTTTTGACAAGTAAAATTATTTTAACTGATTTTTAAAAATAGGTAATGACTTCTATTTTCTCAGGCTGTCAGATGTGTTCGATAAAACTACAGAATTATAATTAATAAATAAATTACGAACCATTATTTTATGTCGCGCAGGAAAAACTATTAATCATTGGGTTATTTCGCTTTTAAGATCAAAGAAGTCTAAGACTTCTAAATTTCTTATTTTAATTCTTCATTTCACGTTACACATTGAAATTCAGATTTCAGGGTAGGTATTTACGGTGTCTTAGACGTGTAGGTATGTGTTTGTGTATTTTCATTTAGTTTTCATGGTTTTTATGGTCTGGCCATCACAGGCTATTAGTCTATACTAAGAGCCCGGTCTGGCCAGACCTTCCTTTAATTCTGAAGCGTGAAAATTCTTCCATGTGTATGTCTAACAAAGGTAAGAATAACCCCAAACATGAAACCTGGATCGTGGTTCCTTTGGGAGATAACAGGTAAAAGGTTGTTATCTCCCAAAGGAACCGCGATCCAGGTTTCATGTTTGGGGGATATTCTTACCTATGTTAGACATACACATGAAAGAATTTTCACGCTTGCGAATTAAAGGAAGGTCTGGCCATCACAGGCTCTTAGTCTATCACTACTAATTGCCATTTTGACCAAAATGACTTAATGATGCCAAAGTGTTTTTAAACCTATAATCAACCATGTGAGAAAATAAAATTATACTTAGAAATATTATTTATCTATACTAATATTATAAAGAGGAAAGATTTGTTTGTTTGTAATGAATAGGCTCCAAAACTACTGGACCGATTTCAAAAATTCTTTCACTTTTGGAAAGCTACATTATCCCCGAGTAACATAGGCTATATTTTACCGCGGGAAAATCCAACATAATGCGGGCGAAGCCGCGGGCGGAAAGCTAGTATTTCTATAGTTTTGCATGGGGGCCACGCCATATCATAACTGCAGCAAGAAGCGGACGAAAATCCCAGGCATATTAAAACTAAAAGTTTTACTCCATGGAAAAATAATAAGCTTTGAAAAGCTCTGAAATATTCTAACGAATTATTTTGTATTTGATTTGTTCGTAATTTACATAATAATACGACCTATAAATTAAAACTTTATTTACGTGATCTTGTAAATCGTTTTACTTTCTATAAATATAAAGTACGGAATCCAGTTGAGGTGGGGCGGTAAAAAGCAAAATTGTTAGGTACTTATTGCGTTTCTAAATGAAATAAATAAATATTGTTGGATAATTCACACAGTTACATCTAGCCCCGTGGTAAGCTCGAAGCTTGTGTTACGGGTGCTAGATTTCTGATATATAAGGTTTTCCCAAAGGACTATAGCATGGGTTTATTCAAAAAGGGTATTCTGAAGCATTTAAAGGGTTCGGCAGCACGCAGGTAACATCTCTGATGCTACAGGCGTCCATAGGCTGCGGTAACCGCTCTCCACCAAGTGGGCCGCATGCTTGTCTGCCAACTTGGTAGTATAAAAAAAAAAAAAAATACTTAATATAATATACATTTATTTATTATTTATTTACTATAAAAATCCAGAACATACATAGATATATATTTTGATTAAACACATATAACACCCAGATACTCGGAACAAATTGCAGATCGTACAAATTTTTGTCCCGAGGCAGGAATTGAACCAGAAACCTCGAAACCTCTTGCGTCGCAGGCGGACCTTCGCCCGCTGCGCCACAGAGGTCGAGGAGGGGTAAGTTAAATGAATCATCATATAATAATTTTACCTTTTAAAACCATTATCGTTTAAAAACTTCATGGTATACATATAAAAAACAGAAACACCACGCGTTGAAATCTTTTATATTGTTCGCGATTCCGCATCAATATATATAAAAATATGTAAAATCTATAATATACTTATCCATTTATGTATATATTTAAAATAAACTCGTGTTTGTTACACTATTTATAACTCATGAACGACTAAATCGATTCGTCTGAAAATTGGTAGCTTGGGATAAGGAAATGATATAGGAAACTTCTTACCACGGGAAAATTATTATAACTCGGCGGAAGGCGGAAAGCTAGTATTATAAATATATGTTTTCGTAGTATATTTAACATTCATAAGTATTCATTAGTGTACTTATTGTATTTTTTGTATTCTATCTCATATTAAATTATATCTATTTGTCTATGTATTCGTACACCCGTATTTTTTTTTATTTCTTTGCTATATTTCCATCCAAAGGTTGCCTGGAAGAGATCGCTCTTTAGCGATAAGGCCGCCCATTGTACTTGTTTCTTTTGTTGTTGACGTTATTTTTGTATGTTTGTTTTGGTGTGCAAAAAAGTGTTTTGTATTGTATTGTATTATAACACTTGAACGGCTGAATCGATGTCCCTGAAATTTGGTGGAGAGATAGCTTAGAGCCAGGGGAAGGATACAGGATAGCTTTTACCACGGGAAAACATTAGGCTTATAACGCGAGCGAAGCTGCGGGCTGGATTGCTATTTATTTTAATTTGTATTTATAGAATGATTTTGGTTGCATGCCTAGATACAAAATTTATTTATAGGTAGGTAAGTGAAAGTACATTGCTTGCATTGCCTAAGGCAAATGTTTAATAGAAATCATAGATACAATACAAAATAGTCCAGGATCCATGGAACATGGTTAGCACTTGATTACTATCAATCTAATTTTTCGTGATTAACTTCGTTTCGATGAGACGCCCAAAAATACAGAGATATCAAGGATTACATACATCAAGGATGTAGGACCGGGATAACGTACCACGAAATTTGTAGGACAAGTTAGATTTTATAAATATTAATTAAGTATAAAACAAAAAAAAGTGGCCAAGTGCGAGTCGGACTCACCCATGTAGGCTTCCGCAGCAATTGTTTATATGAAATAGTTTATGACGTATTATAAAAAAACTACTTGATAGATTTCGTTCAAACCAATTTTCGTTGTTAGTTTTTATGGTTACGTACAATATATATTTTTTCTAGATTTATCATCCTCTTAGTTTAGAAATTAGAGGGGGGGGGGACACTCTGTTTTCCACTTTGGAAGAGTCTCACGTCCAAACTATTAAGTTTAGAATTAAATGATGTTAGAAACTTTATTATGATTTTTGAAGACCTATTCATAAATACCCCACACGTATGGGTTCGATTAAAAAAAAGTTTTTAAGTTTCAGTCCTATGTATGGGGACCCCCAAATTTAATTAATTTTTTTTCAATTTTTTTATAAAATATTAGTGCGGTTAACCGAATACATCTACCTACCAAATTCCAGCTTTATAGCTTCAATAGTTTCGGAGAAAAACGGCTGTGACATACGGACGGACGGACGGACGGACATGACGAATCTATAAGGGTTCCGTTTTTGCCATTTGGCTACGGAACCCTAAAAATCAGCTGGTTAGTAATCATAGTAATAGTTTATGTTGACCTCGTTTTCGAAACATTTTTTGATCAAACCATATAGTCAGGGATCCGTAGTACATGGAAATCAAGTGATTACTAACAAGCTAATTTTTGGTGAGTAGCTTCGTTTCGATGAGACGTCCAAAGATATCCTATACCCAACTCTCCATTGTGGTAGCTAACAGAGATATCAAGGATTAAAAAAATCAAGGATGTAAAACTGGGATAACGGACCACGAAATTTGTAGGACAATATGTTATATCCCAAGATAATTATCTAAATTATATAAAAACATGTTTGTCCTACAAAACCTATGGTTTGATCAAAGAGTCCGCCATTTCGAAAATGTATCGAAAACGAGGTCAATTTAAATGATTACTATGATTACTAACCAGCTGATTTTTTGTTGTATACTTAATTAATATGTATAAAATCTAACGGACATATTGTCCGACAAATTTCGTGGTCCGTTATCCCGGTTTTACATCCTTGATTTTTTTAATCCTTGATATCTCTGTTAGCTACCACAATCGAGATTTGGGTATAGGATATTTTTAGTCGTCTCATCGAAACGAAGCTACTCACCAAAAATTAGCTTGTTAGTAATCACTTGATTTCCATGTACTACGGATCCCGGCCTAATAGGTTTTGTAGCACAAATATTGTTTCATATAATTTAGATAATTATCTTGAGATATAACATATTGTCCTCCAAATTCAGCCGAGCCGTGTGGTTCCTGAATAGCATAATAATGAAATAGTGGCTTAAGAATCTCCTGCCCATGTCTACCTGCGCGTATCGTCAAAAACCATTTGATTTAGTCCACATTCGTCCGGGACGTTTTTCATGAATAATTATAAAGTTCATTTTCGTCCCGCATTCCGATTCTTAGACGCATTCGTCTTTGACGATGATAGTTTAAGTACTATGTAGAGATAGTTAGATAATGTTATTTTAATAAATTCTCAATGAAACAAACATTTTCTCACCTCACATTTTCACGTGATAGTATTTTATAAAACATTGCTAAATAACATTTTTGTATAATACTTACAAAATATTTAAGTATTATGTTTATGCTCACATTTTAAAACAAATGTTAACTGTATTTCTATCACAGTTAATTTAATAAAATACAACCTCAAAAATCCATCATACGCCAGTATTAGCAAAACATGTAGCTCTAAAATAACTCGTACATCTGCATTGCATGCTAAATATACATACATAAATAAGAACCATGTCACTTCTTATGTTTTAAAATTTTAGATGGCAAAAGGTCTGCACTTAACTTAAGAATCTTACAATATTATTATATTGTTATTCTTAGGTTCTTTTTCTCTTATTTTAATCTATCATCACACTATTATAAGAAATCTTTTACAACTAAATACATCCTTTCTATCTTTTAAGTACTTACCTATTAGAACTAAGGGGATACGAGAATATACGCAATAGATGTTTTAATTTGATTTAAACTGTTCACAATTTCCACAGCGTCGCGTTGATAACGTGAGTTTTTTTTATGAAAACCACGATAACGATAGACGTCGATTTGTGGTTATTTATTACGAAACTGATAAGCACGTTGCCGATGCCGAACAGGGTAGATACTTACTTCACACGCTCCACTAAATTTTGGAATAAAAAAAAATCATAAATCGTTAAGGGACATAACATAGGCCATGTTCTCTTGTCTTTTGCGGATAATTTCTATTCAATTTAATATACTTTGTATATTTAGACATGTAAACATTTATTGCTTAAGTACTTTATTAGAGGATACAGGCGAGTGGGCCCATACAAAACTTGGACTGCGGTCCCAGACGCCTGAACACATTTTTGAATTGGTCGACTTGGACCATATACCCAATTTGCTTTAATGTACAGTTAACAGCAAAATCAAATCACATAACTCAGGATTTATTTTATTGTATTTTTTTAGTAAGATTGTCATAAGAACTATAATTATGCGAATGATTCCTAAAAACAAGGATATCCATAAAGGATTGCCCTTTTGTTTCAAAACAGGTATTCTACTCTTAACACCTGAGGGCTATAATATCTATATTAATAATTTCGTGCAGGGGTACGGTAGACTCGATCTAAACCTTATTTAAATAACGAAACATAAAAAAATATTGATTCATGAGTCGACAACATATGTCCGGAAAATTCGTATTATGGAGAATTTCGTTAAATTCCGACTGCAAATTAAACAGTAATAAACAAATCGCTGTCGCCAAGCACGTTCCGTTTCTTAGATACGCCTCGCCAATTGACACATTACGTTCGTCGCCCCATAAGAATCAATCACAAATAACTTAGAATATGTAAAACGAAATGTCTGATATTGGCCGATTCAACCACAGAAAAATAATATTAGTTTCCTTTTTATGGCTCGATGATATTGTTAAGGCTGCTGGTTCACGGTGGATGCAGGCTGCATCCGACCGTTATACCTGGAGGTCGTTAAGGGGGGCCTATGTCCATCAGTGGACGTCCAACGGCTGACATGATGATGACGAAGTATGTATTTTGCGTTACGGGGCAGTGGTCCAACTGCTCTGTCCAACTAGTTGGACCACGGGCCCTGGCAAAGGCCCGTGGTCCAACTATCTTTGCAGTTGGACCATGGGCACTAGTAAAGGCCCGTGGTCCAACTTAAACTATTTCAAATAAATATTAACAAAATTATTATAAATAAATATTACTGCAATTATTGTAACCACATCACCTTTTTAATTAAATAATTGGTTTTTACTTTTTTTTTGTTTATAATTTAATGTAATGTCCTTTAACCAGAGTTATGTACGATTACGTTTATTATGTAAATGTAGACGAGTGAGAGTGGCTCAGGTATGATCGTAAGAGGCCGGCGACACGAAAAATTGCCTATACAAACGAATATTACGTTTGTATGGCAAATTTTGGTATTACGTTTGTGGGTATGGGAAATTCGTCTGACGCCGGCCTCGCCGAGGTTCGATATGATGTACTGGCTGTTATCAAATTACATTAAATACTACATTCGACTTGACATTGTCATCACTGAATAATTAATCAAAAACTAAGTGGCCAAGTGCGAGTCGGACTCGCCCATGTAGGCTTCCGCAGCAATTAATAAACGTAATCGTACATAACTCTGGTTAAAGGACATTACATTAAATTATAAACAAAAAAAAAGTAAAAACCAATTATTTAATTAAAAAGGTGATGTGGTTACAATAATTGCAGTAATATTTATTTATAATAATTTTGTTAATATTTATTTGAAATAGTTTAAGTTGGACCACGGGCCTTTACTAGGGCCCGTGGTCCAACTGCAAAGATAGTTGGACCACGGGCCTTTGCCAGTGCCCGTGGTCCAACTAATTGGACAGAGCAGTTGGACCACTGCCCCGTAACGGTATTTTGTCCTAAGGTATTAAGATGATTATCCTTGAAACAGTTTAACTTATAAACTGATAGGTGTCTAGATGACATTTGTCAAAATGACAGCTGTCAAACTTTAAACTGCCACAACTGCCTGGCTTGGCCTAGAGATGCCGTACTATTTCAACATTTACGATGACAGCTGTCAAACTTTAAACTGCCATTACTCTGAAACGGCTTGGCCTAGAGATACCCTACTAAGCTCAAGCGACAGGTGTTAGAGAGAGAGCAACATTTTCGATGACAGCTGTCAAACTTTAAACTGCCATAACTCTGAAATGGCTTGGCCTAGAGATGCCGTACAAAGCTCATTCGACAGGTGTTAGAGAGAGCAACATCATAATTATAACACATTTCTTCAGTTCAATTCCATATGTTGACTTATGTTAACATAAACATAGCTTAATTATTTTGTCATTGGAGAAGTCCCTGTGTCCCAGCTGTGGAAACGTAATAGTACCAGCTTGAGTTATTACCTACTAATTAGCGGCTCATCCACTAACGACCTCTGTGGCGCAGCGGGCGAAGGTCCACCTGCGACGCAAGAGGTTGCGGGTTCGATTCCCGCCTCGGAACAACTATTTGTATGATCTGCAGATAGTTGTTCCGGGTGTCTGGGTGTTATATATGTATAATAAAAAAATATCTATCTATGTACGTATATTATATTAAGTATATCCGAAATCTAGCACCCGTAACACAAGCTTCGAGCTTACCACGGGGCTAGATGTCGCTGTGTAAAATTGTCCAGTAATATTTATTTATTTATTTATTTTATTTATTTAATTATGATATTGCTCTCTCTAACACCTGTCGATTGAGCTTTGTACGGCATCTCTAGGCCAAGCCGTTTCAGATTTATGGCAGTTTAAAGTTTGACAGCTGTCATCGAAAATGTTGCTCTCTCTAACACCTGTCGATTGAGCTTTGTACGGGATCTCTAGGCCAAGCCGTTTCAGAGTTATGGCAGTTTAAAGTTTGACAGCTGTCATTGAAATCGTTGCTCTCTCTAACACCTGTCGATTGAGCTTTGTACGGCATCTCTAGGCCAAGCCGTTTCAGAATAATGGCAGTTTAAAGTTTGACAGCTGTCATTGAAAATGTTGCTCTCTCTAACACTTGTCGATTGAGTTTGTACGGGATCTCTAGGCTAAGCCGTTTCAGAGTTATGGCAGTTTAAAGTTTGACAGCTGTCATCGAAAATGTTGCTCTTTCTAACACCTGTCGATTGAGCTTAGTAGGGTATCTCTCTAACACCTGTCGATTGAGCTTAGTAGCCCTCAGGGTGAGAACGACAACTTCCTAAAATGACAACTTCCGAAAACGACAACTTCCGAGAACGTCTATTCTAAAATCGTCAATTTCCTAAAATGACAAATTCCGAAAATGACAAATTCCGAAAATGACAACTTCCTAAAATGACAACTTCCTCATTGAAGGATCACTTATTACAAATTATTATAACTAAAAAAATGCAATAGTTATACTGAAAAATATAACTAAACGGATACGATAATTTGCATTGGGCGGGTTTATTTAGTTGTTTTATGAAAATACACAAGTAATATCAATTCGCGTTTTTTTACGCTGAATATAATACTAGCAAAATCTATATAAGGTACCAGGGTAGCAGAAACTATGAAGAGGTACGTAGATTAAAAACGATGATTTTCGATGACAGCTCCATAACTACTCATAACTGTAGGTAGCTGACGATTTAAGATGTTGTTTTAAAACATTCTAAAAAGTTGTCGTTTTAGGAAGTTGTCGTTTTCGGAAGTTGTCGTTTTCGGAAGTTGTCATTCTAAAAAGTTGTCGTTTTCGGAAGTTGTCGTTTTCGGAAGTTGTCATTTTAGGAAGTTGTCGTTCTCACCCTGAGGGCTTAGTAGGGCATCTCTAGGTCCAGCCGTTTCAGAGTTATGGCAGTTTAAAGTTTGACAGCTGTCATCGTAAATGTTGAAATAGTACGGCATCTCTAGGCCAAGCCGTTTCAGAGTTGTGGCAGTTTAAAGTTTGATAGCTGTCATTTTGACAAATGTCATCTAGACACCTATCAGTTTATAAGTTAAACTGTTTAATATCAATTTTGTGAATATTTTGTTCTATGTATTTTATCGATGCGAAGACTGATTTTTAAATTCCTATTATTATGTTGGTATTTTATTTTTTGCAATAGGACAATAAGGCATGATGCCAACTGTACTTTAAACAATAGATTTGAGGTTAAAATTACGAGTAGTCCCACTCGCCCAAAGAAATAAACAAGAAAAAACTAATCAGGCGACTGGGACTGCAGTCCCAGCTTTGTCGTGGGACCACTTGCCTGAATCCTCCTTTATTAATATAAATTGTATTATTATTCTTGACATTTCCAAGTGTACTGTATCTATGTGGAATAAATTACAATGTCTACCAGTGGACGTCCGATGGCTGAAATGATGATGATGATGTTTGTTTAACTAACGGCCCTTCTAGTTTTTCCCCGGAAACTTAATTTCTTATTTGCCTTCCTGTTGAATCACTCAACCTATTTAAAAAACTGCATTAAAATCTGTTTTGTAGTTTAATGATTTAAGCATAGGTACATAATGGACGGACAGACAGCGACAGCGACTTTGGTTTATAATACTATGTAGTGATTTATTCAAAATTGTGTTGATAAAAATAAATGAACATTAGTATAACCTGCGCAATTAAAAGTGAATTCTGTAAATGGCGGCGGGTAGGTATGGTACGGTTGGCAAAACAATTTCTCAAACAGGCCGGCGTCACGACGAATTTCCCATACAAACATAATACCAAAATTATTTAATAATTCGAGCATATTTCCACGGTATTATTGTATTATTATTATCTAAATAGTATTTTTATCTAGGTCCCTACAGAGTTTTTTTTACAAAATACTTATTTTAAATGAAATTATTTTTTTTAGTAAAGTAAAGTAAAGAGTTTAAACAACTTTGCGTTATAAACCCGGCGCTTTTATAAAGGTCCTCAATGTGATCATTCATACGAACGCTTTTAAATCACTTTCGTCTCGTCCCTCGCTTTAGAAAGCCGTGGGAATTTTTTTTTGCTAAATAACTAGCTATAGCGATTTGTGTTGCTAGAAGAAGAAAGAAAAAAAGGACATTCTGGGTACATCCTCTGAATGAACAGAGATACTTAAAATAACAGTTTGTGACACTGTACGAAGATTCGACAAGTATACAAGATTTGACGAATTATTGGAATATTTCTACTAATACTCATCGTACTAATCGCAGCGCCGGCGTTTTTTTAATAGTGTGAATAATAATAAAAAGTTTCATACGGCCTATTACCAGCACTTTTCGTTGAAAATGCAACACTGCTCGATAAAAAAGCGTCGCGTTCTAAAATCGCCGACGTGTGAACACGTACTTGGGTATGCCTAAAACGTTCAAATAGAACATAATTATTATGTTCTATTTGAACGCTTTTTTAACGGACGTTAAAAAAGCTCTCGTGCGAATTAGGCCTGACTGACTATTTTTTTGTAGCGCGTACTTCACTGTGTGAGTATAGACAGCGATAGAGAGTGAGCGAGAACGCATGCGAGCGGACGCCATTTATAATTCGCTTCTATATGTGCGCAGGTTATATGTTTATTGACAACCTCTATGGCGCAGCGGGCGAAGTTCTAAAAGCGACGCAAGAGGTTGAGGGTTCGATTTTCACCTCGGGACGTAAACTCATAGAATTTACAAAAATTTTAAACTTATTATCACCATCATTTCAGCCATCGGACGTCCACTGCTGGACATAGGCTTAATAATTTCCAGGTAATACGGTCGGATGCAGCTTGCATTCACCGTGAGCTTGCAGATTTGACAAGATCATTCTGTCCATATTGTTGGAGGCCATCCCACGCTGCGTTTGCCTAAAACGAAATATGCATATAAATTGGTTCCTGACTTAAAAAAGGATCTATTTAGAGTAAAAAGAACTGTTGTTTTAGTTAACACTATCTGTGCCCATAATACACGTTCGTATCTACGGCTCGGTGTGGCGGTGCTCCAGCTTGTTGGGCTGCAGCTCCATGCTTGGGCATTGAATGTGTTAAGTACGTATACTTCAACATGCTATTGCTATTAACAAATTAGGTAATTATACCATAACAAAACTTTGCGGGGATGATAAATAAAACATTGCATAATATTCCACATTTTTATTTCAATTAAATGCAAAAAAAGTCCTCTACAGCATACAAATATATGACTACGGAACCGTGGTCCCACTGTGATGTCCCACCGGTGGGTCAAAACTTTTTCGTGGTCCCACCAAGCTCACACTTGACCGTCATGTTGCAATGTGGTATGTAATAGGCGATACCTACTTTCTTGAAAAAAATGAAACAATAAGTAAACGAGACAATAAATGTAGTTAGTAGTTAGTTATAATTAAAAGGCGATAAAAATAATTCCACTAAAATTAATTCATTTTAGGGTTCCATAGCCAAATGGCAAAAATGGAACCCTTATAGATTCAAGTTAAGTTAAGGTTCTTAAGTCAACATAAGGTATTATAATTATGATTATCCTTGGAACAGTTTAAACTTATAAACTGATAGGTGTCTAGATGACATTTGTCAAAATGACAGCTGTCAAACTTTAAACAGCCACAACTCTCAAACGGCTTGGCCTAGAGATGCCGTACTATTTCAACATTTACGTTGACAGCTGTCAAACTTTAAACTGCCATAACTCTGAAACGGCTGGAACTAGAGATGCCCTACTAAGCTCAATCGACAGGTGTTAGAGAGAGCAACATTTTCGATGACAGCTGTCAAACTTTAAACTGCCATAACTCTGAAACGGCTTGGCCTAGAGATCCCGTACAAAGCTCAATCGACAGGTGTTAGAGAGAGCAACATTTTTGATGACAGCTGTCAAACTTTAAACTGCCATAACTCTGAAACGGCTTGGCCTAGAGATCCCGTACAAAGCTCAATCGACAGGTGTTAGAGAGAGCAACATTTTCAATGACAGCTGTCAAACTTTAAACTGCCATAACTCTGAAACGGCTTGGCCTAGAGATACCCTACTAAGCTGTAGGGAATTGTCGATTGAGCTTTGTACGGGATCTCTAGGCCAAGCCGTTTCAGAGTTATGGCAGTTTAAAGTTTGACAGCTGTCATCGAAAATGTTGCTCTCTCTAACACCTGTCGATTGAGCTTAGTAGGGCATCTCTAGTTCCAGCCGTTTCAGAGTTATGGCAGTTTAAAGTTTGACAGCTGTCAACGTAAATGTTGAAATAGTACGGCATCTCTAGGCCAAGCCGTTTGAGAGTTGTGGCTGTTTAAAGTTTGACAGCTGTCATCGAAAATGTTGCTCTCTCTAACACCTGTCGATTGAGCTTAGTAGGGCATCTCTAGTTCCAGCCGTTTCAGAGTTATGGCAGTTTAAAGTTTGACAGCTGTCAACGTAAATGTTGAAATAGTACGGCATCTCTAGGCCAAGCCGTTTCAGAGTTGTGGCAGTTTAAAGTTTGACAGCTGTCATTTTGACAAATGTCATCTAGACACCTATCAGTTTATAAGTTTAAACTGTTCCAAGGATAATCATAATTATAATACCTTATGTTGACTTAAGAACCTTAACTTAACTTGAATCTATAAGGGTTCCATTTTTGCCATTTGGCTATGGAACCCTAAAATGAATTAATTTTAGTGGAATTATTTTTATCGCCTTTTAATTATAACTAACTACTAACTACATTTATTGTCTCGTTTACTTATTGTTTCATTTTTTTCAAGAAAGTAGGTATCGCCTATTACATACCACATTGCAACATGACGGTCAAGTGTGAGCTTGGTGGGACCACGAAAAAGTTTTGACCCACCGGTGGGACATCACAGTGGGACCACGGTTCCGTAGTCAAATATATGTATATACATTTTCAATTGGACACATTTATCAAAATGTAGGGAATAAATTTATAATCATAATTATACGAAATTTTAAACTACAAAACGGGATATCAAATAACACAAAATGGCGTTTCAAAGTAATTTTTTGTGTTTTATATCCAGAGATAACAATTTTTTTAAGAATATTGACTTTTTAAATACAGAAACTATTGCCCTTAATTAATGTAGGAATCATAATCGTAAGTCTTTGTAAATACCGTTTAATATGTATATTTATTTATGTTTTAGATTATATCAGGTTATAAGATGATATTTATACACAAATAAAAATATTATTTCTTTCTTTCTATTATGTATATAACAGATTCTTTTATATAATCTTATATGAAATAAAAGATAATCAAATCGAATGTACTGGCTACTTCAAAACAAAACAGATCTGTATCAAACAGGGTTGTTTTCATATGTAAGTATATCTTGTTCGCGGAATTGTTAGTTAAGTAATTTAGGATGAATTTAATCATAATAAAAAAATAACGGTAGGTACAATCATAATTGTGGAACTTAGTAAAACCTTATACTTATTATTTCTAAACTAGGATACCTTAAATTGAATCTACTACAATTCAAAACTAAATAAATAATGATATAGATCTACACCCATATAACCTCTAGGCCAAAAAGTTATTGATATTAATAGAGCCTCCTTTTGTAAACAAATATCTAATGCAACGTTCTTTAGTGTACTACCAAGTACCAACCCACAGCGAATATCAAAACACTTGGTGATTATACCATTTCCACCAAAATTTCTTTAAGATAGTAGAGAAACAGTGTCAAATACTGTGGGACGTTGATATAATATTTACATCTATAGAACTTTTAGAAACTTATAAAATTACTTCTCTAGTGACGAGATAGCGCTGGCCAAGTGCGAGTTGGTGAATATCTTGTCGTCAAAAGAGAAGTCCCTGTGTCTCAGCAGAGGGAACGTATGATGATGATTTATTCACTACCTACCATCATTACGAGTTTCTGTCTCTACCATCAAAAGCATCGTAACTTTAGATAAAGTTATCAATATATGGAGGAAATAAATTTAAATTTATCCCCACATCGCTTGTGGTCTAAAAATAGCCGTGATGGTAATTAATTCTCTTGTTTTCCTCGTGGAAACTATTATTCTTATATTATTCTTGTTTATCAGAATAGCCTGTCCATTTACATGTCATAATAAGCTTTTAGATTTCAAAAGTTAATTAATTAGATAAAGCCTTAGAGATAATATTGATATCATGGAATAATTCGTAGTTTATTGACATGTTCTCAATAACTAGTTATGTAATTACTTTAATAAATTTCAAGTATTTTAATTACACAAGCCATTAGAAATTAGGGTGTAGTATCTCTATTATCTAGTATTTCCAACATAACGCCAATTAAACGATCATCTTCGTCCCATATAATGAACATTAAAAAACAAATGTTCGATTTAATACAATTTGTTTAGGCAATTAGAACAGGATATTTAAAAAGGTTTAATAATTTCTTTATTTGTGATACGAAAACTAGTAAAATTAATTTCAACACAGGCTTACCAAATATTTTATTATTTTAAGAAAATGAAACGGGTAACATGATAAAACGTTTTTGAGTACTGTTTCAAGCGTTATCTTCACGGAGATACTTCTTCTAAAACAAAAAAAAAAAAAACTTCTAAAACCAATCCATAAACCGAAGTCTAAAAATCCTGTTCTAATGATAGCTATAATTCTGAGAGTTATCACCAATTTTGGGTAGGTCTTTGAGGCAAGCTGGAAGCTTATTTCGTACTCTTCTATTGTACTCCAACACGAAATTCTTTACTAATCTCTTTAACTCTTTAAATAATAAATGAGAAGTATTTAAAGCTATAGGTGGAAAATACCACCAACAGCTAGATCACAATTATAAAATCTTATTTTCATCATCATTATCAGCCCTAGGTCACCTTATTTATTTATTTATTAGCTACGTGAAACAAAAATACTAATTTTCACTATGAACTACATTGAAATATAAAACTAACTAGCTACTGCTGGATATGGCCACATTAGGCCTGCCCTAGTAAAGGCTAAAGCAGCTAGTCGCATCCATCATCTGCCATCTATCTTACGCAAATCGTCATCCCATTGGTTAGATCAAATTTTTTAAAAAAGGATTTAAATAATACTTCAATAACATTTAAATTTGCCTCAAAAACAGTTTTAATGCCTTATTTAAACTAGGTGAGCCAGATGATTCAAAGAACGATGTCCCGGTATTCATCGCAAGTTATCAGTTTCGTGTTGGGGTAGAGGATGCTTGGTACCTACCAGCGTGTCTCAAATACCTCCTCATAAATTGGTGGCAGCTCCCTAATCACGATATGTTAGTTCAATCTCGTTCTAGAAGCTTCCTCACCAGCCGCCAGTCCTCCATGATGTCGGCGTCCGGCAGCATGTACACCACGTAGGGAGGCTGCACTGTCACCTGCCACAAACAAATACATATAATAAATAATTATAAATCATATTTGAACATGCATGGTTGCTTGAAAGAGATTGCTTTTAGTGATAAGGCCGCCCATTGTGTCACTGTTATGTATCTGTTTCTTTCTTGTTATTGTCCTGTATATTGTTGGTGTTACAATAAAGCTATTTGTAGATATTGTATTGTAACATAAAACATGAAACGGGTAACATACCATGATTTAAATGTTTTTGCGTTTCCCGATGTTTCGACACTGTTTTATGTTCAAATACTTATTGTTAAAAATCAAGATAGTTTCAAAAGTAATATAAATCATCATCATCACCCCTATTTACGTTCCCACTGTGACACAGGGACTTCTCTCTTGATGAGAGAGATTAGGCCTTAATTCACCACGCTGGCCAAATGCCAACATCGTAGTTAACTATTTCACGAACAAGTACGTAGAAAACTGGCAGGCTGATTAACTAAATAGATAGAAAGATACTCGTATTTTAATTTGTAAACGTAATATTGTAAGTAATACCTGAAACTGTCGTTTTAACTCTTTTAAATTTTTTATCTTTTTTATAAAATAAAATAATAAATAAATAATGCTGGACTACTCACACAGCAACATTTGTAAGCTCGAAGCTTATATATTAGATTGTTTATTGTCACTCATGAACACGTTTTCATGAAGTACTTATTCTAGCGTAAACTATGACTCGTCATAATAAATTAATAAAAAATATGTGTATATTACTCGTACATATATCAGAAATCTAACACCCGCAACACAAGCGACGATTCGTGCTAACCACGGGGCTAGATGTTGCTGTGTGAATTTTCCGGCAATATTTATTAATTTTAACCATAGACTGAATTAAACACATTAAGACCCAATTTCACCACTCTCTGTTTGTTAGTTTAACATCCCATTAAGTAATTAACAGTCCATCAATGTACGTAAACTGCCTGTCATTAAACATAACGGGATGTTAAACTAACAAGGGAGTGGTGAAATTAGGTCTGGTGAAATTAGGTCTATGTTTCAATTGACTGCTAGATCGGGAGTTTCCGGTTAGTCAGTGGTGGAAATGCAATTATGCAGTTCAGTTACTATTGCGAGAACTTTAGTTTGTGTTTTCTATGAAGTTTAATTAAACACTACGCCAAGTTAAGTACTAAGTTTATTTACATTTACAAGCAAATTTTACTTTTATAACAACGGGAAGTATGTATTCACATATCTTACGTTGATACCGACGTTTTAACTACAAAATCAAGATAAGTCTAGTCTATTCCTGTATTGTATGTTCATTTGTGCTCTTATAATTTATCATATTTATCAAATGGAATTTATAAATATAATAAATAACCCTTATAATACGTATAATACGTAAAACTGTGACGACCCAGAATCGTAAAGTCTGATACAAATGGTGGAAGACCTTCGCCCACCAGTGGGATAATCATGTTTGAAATAAAGTGAAACAACGCAAGCGAAGCAGTGGCCAATGTTCGAGCTTTTGTTGTGTGCTTTTTAACCGACGTCAAAAGAAGGAGAAGGTTCTCAATTCGTCGGAATCTTTTTTTTAATGTACGTTCACCGTTTACTCAAAGACGTCTAGACTAGACCGATTTGCAAAATTCTTTTTTGTTTGATAGAGTATACTTTCTAGATGGTCCCATAGTCATTAGGCCATGGTCTGATGATTTCTCCTTGAGAAATTGGTGGAATTCTTTAAATGTTATAGAGGCAGTAAAGTGGTTTTTTTTTAAGAATTATGCGCTTCTTGTTTTAAAAACGCTGTCGTGTGAACATATACCTACTTGGAAAAGCATTTGTTGTTTTTAAACGCTTTTTAGCGTCCGTTAAATAATATCTCGCGCAGTAAGAGATGATAGAGTAAGAGATGTATATACCTGTCGTTTTCTCCTCTTCTTGCCCCAGTCCTGGCCGCCGCTGCTCCAGAGGTCCACCGTGTGCCTCTCCTCTTCAAGCTTCCTCATCTTCTCCAACGTTTCTTCTTTCAGCAGCTCGATTGCCAACCATTTCTCACTCTGTAGACAAAGAGGCAAGGTTTAATTTTGATCATACTTAACACTATTAGCAACCATGACGACCGGGCGTTGAATGTGTTAATACTAGAATTCCGTTTGGGTTGAGTCTTAAATTAGTAGAAATACCAAGATGCTCAACCAAGAGAGATTGATATTTGATATTTATGACCTTTACAAATAAATCGCACAGTAACGAAATCAAAACTAAACTGTGATAGGAATATTATACTCGTATCAATACTAGTTTTCCGCTTCGCGGCTTCGCCCTCGTTTTAATATTTTCCCGCTGTAAAAAGTATTATAAGTCCTTCTCCTTTTTCTAAGCTACCTCTCCACTAATTTTCAGCCAAATAGATTCAGCCGTTCTTGAGTCGTGTAAGGAAAGTCGTATTATATATATTTTTAAAGTATAACTAACCCGACTTCCTTTATACCGATATAAGTTATCTGGGTTCGCCGACAATTCGGACAGTTTATTCGGCCAAGTTGTGACTTAGGTAATTGTTTGTACTTTACATTTTTATTTATTGTTTTGCGATAATTGGGACGGTATTTAACGTTTTAGGAATATTGAAGAGTTCAGTAACGTTCTGCTAACGTATGCATTTTAGAAATACCTACCAATATAAAACAAATCAGTTTTCCGCTTCGCCCTCGTTTTAACATTTTCCCGCTGTATAAGGTATTATAAGTCCTTCTCCTTTTTCTAAGCTACCTCTCCACTAATTTTCAGCCAAATAGATTCAGCCGTTCTTGATTCGTGTAAGGAAAGTCGTATTATATATATTTTTAAAGTATAACTAACCCGACTTCCTTTATACCGATATAAGTTATCTGGGTTTGCCGACAATTCGGACAGTTTATTCGGCCAAGTTGTGACTTAGGTAATTGTTTGTACTTTACATTTTTATTTATTATTTTGCGATAATTGGGACGGTATTTAACGTTTTAGGAATATTGAAGAGTTCAGTAACGTTCTGCTAACGTATGCATTTTAGAAATACCTACCAATATAAAACAAATCTGCATAATATATATACATATGTAGATAGGTATGTCAGCGATAACACGATCAAGTAAAGCCACGCATTTAAAGCCCGCTTCAGTCCATCGATGCGGCGTCGTGTCGGCAATTTTCGTTCAAACCGGTTCCGCTGCTACCTGCGAGGTGAAGGACTCTGTCTTGCGTCGTTTTAACCGTGTGGGTTTATTTTCAGCTGCTTTCATAAATATAAAGAGGTTTTTGTGTAAGGAAGCTGTATAAATGATGTATTTGATTGAATTGCTCTTACTATGTAGGTAGGTTCAAGGTGAAATTATTTCCATTTTTAGTTAGTTTTTAATTTAATTGACCTATTTAATTCAGGTATTTACTATAAATTGACTCGTCCAAGTGTTAAGCTAAATATTGTTCCTTAGAGTACTAGATGGTTAGTTCTGAGCCAATTTAAGTATGTTATTCTTTTTTAATTAAAATTTGTTACAATTGTTAAACTATACCTACAAATATTATAAAGCGCTAAACTTAGGAACCGCTCGCTGTTCCGATTTAATAAGTTATTTTAGTGTTGGATAGTACATATATCGTCGCTATATGATATAATATATGGTATGGCGAGTCAGTTAGTTTTCAATAAAATGACAAATTAAACAAAGTTATCTCGACAAGCAACTACATTCTACAAGGTTAATTTTACTTGAGATAATCCAGTTAAAAATACGCAGCGAGATCCCCATACTAAAGCTAATTGTATAGGAGTTACTGGCGCGTATTCTGTGCAGGTAACAAAGACGAGTTCAGTAATAATAGCGGGCCGTACATCTGTCTATATTGTGGAGCAGGTAATGTCCTTTTTATTATGATTCTTTTTACGGGAGTGAGTATTATTCTTTGGTTATCTTTATGTTGAAATGATTAATACACGATCATCATCATCGGCTTCTCATCAGTAAAACCCGTTATAGGATTTGGGGGATTTGGTGAAACCACCATGCTTACCAGGCGAGTGTTTTTTTCTTAGTTGATAGACCCTTGATTGACCACAATCTCACCTGATGGAAAGTGTCGGTGTGGTGAAGATAGGCCGTAAGGGTCTAGAATTTACCTATTCACTCTTGTCTTGAAGAGACTAAGATTTATATGTATATTTCAGGAAAAAACAGTAGCATGCAACGCATTCCTAACTTTAGCAGTGCGAATTAAGATAGTGGAGGAGTATCGCTTCGTGCGTGTGGACGGTATTTATTTATTTACAATAATTTGCACGGCATTTAATTATCCTATTACACAAATTATTAACATTTCAAATATTATGTATCTACTAAGTGGGAATGGTAATGTGCCGTGCGTCTTCTTGTCCTGTAGTGGAATGCAGAATGTGGTATTAGGTCATGGAGGTCTTGAGAACAGTCTCCGAAATGCAACGAGAAAAAAATTTAGAGACAGGCTACCAATCTATGAGCCTGAAAGCTCTTCGTTCAATCGAGTTCAAAGCTGCATTTTGCAGAGCCATCCCAAAAATTTACAAGACTCGTACACAGAACGACGCTGTTTCTCTTAAAGATAAAACAATAGACCTTGAGAAATAGTAAAAATCGGTTTACCTAGAAAAAAGTGGCCAAGTGCGAGTCGGACTCGCCCATGTAGGCTTCCGCAGCAATTGTTTATATGAAATAGTTTATGACGTATCATAAAAAAACTACTGGATAGATTTCGTTCAAACCAATTTTCTTTCTAAGTTTTTATAGTTATGTACAATATATATTTATTCCAGATTTATCATCCTCTTAGTTTAGAAATTAGAGGGGGGGGGGGGGGGACACTCTGTTTTCCACTTTGGAAGAGTCTCACGTCCAAACTATGAAGTTTAGAATTAAATGGTGTTAGAAACATTGTTATGAATTGAAGACCTATTCATAGATACCCCACACGTATGGGTTCGATTAAAAAAAGTTTTTAAGTTTCAGTCCTATGTATGAGGACCCCCAAATGTAATTTTTTTTTTTTCAATTTTTTTATGAAATCTTAGTGCGGCTCACGGAATACATCTACTTACCAAATTTTAGCTTTATAGCTCTTATAGTTTCGGAGAAAAACGGCTGTGACATACGGACGGACGGACGGACAGACATGACGAATCTATAAGGGTTCCGTTTTTGCCATTTGGCTACGGAACCCTAAAAAGGTACCTATAATAAGGGATCAATTATACTAGACCGGGCCGGGGCCGGGGCGTGCCGTGACCGTGGTCAGTTTCTATTACACCGGCCCGGACGGGACACGGATCATACACGATGTAATATAAACTGGTTCATATAAAATGTATGTAACGTTTCCAATCCGTGCCCCGTCCGGGCCACGGTCACGGCACGCCCCGGCCCCGGCCCGGTCTAATATAATGCATCCCTAATATGTATAAGTAGTTACTTACCTCTATTCTGTTTTATTATTATCTTTCTTATTGTATTTAATTTAATGTGTTCTAAACAAAAAAACAACTTCAAACAGGAAACAAAATAATTATTTTTTATTGAATTACCTATTTCATTTAAATCATTAAGGTATGTATCTGAACCTCATGTAAGGTTCAGATACATACCTAACCAGTTCAACTTGAATCAAATTAACAGACCTTCGATGAATTGTAGTAATTTAAAGTAAGTATGTTGTACTTTTCATTACGTTCTCTCGATTTCTATGAGATACTATCATCAGACATTCTTAGGCAAAACCTTAGGCATATCTACTTTTGTCTAGAAATAATCTCTAAATACTCTATACTTACTCAGTAAAGAAAATATAAAAAGTTTTTTACCATTTTCGTAAGATTGAAACTCATGCTCCTACAATACTCTGATTTTACCTGCTATGTGCCAGCAGCGCACGCGCACAAAATGGCCGCCGCGTCGTTTCCGGGAAACGCGAGGTCGAGCACCGCAGCGCCATCTTGCCTTCGGTGGAGCTTGCCAATTAGGTTTGTGATGTTGGCAAGATTGCTCGTGACGTCACTTGCTTTATTGTGTAGGTTTTGGGGTATTTGTTCGAAGAATAGATATTATAATCAAAGCAATCGATTAGAACTCTTATAATCTTTTTTTGAGCTTACCACGGGGCTAGATGTCGTTGTGTAAAATTGTCCAGCAATATTATTTATTATTATTATTATTTATTAATCTTATTTCGGGATCTTAACTGTATTCATACTTCAGGATATCTTAGTTACTTACTAATATTTGCTGTAATACACTTTCTAAATTGCAAGAGAGGCCTAAAAACGTTTATTATGTAATAATTTATTTGGATTTTTAATAGGTAAATGATGTACATTATTATTGTACAACTACGATATAATTATGTTAACACATTTCTCTGTAAACTACACCACAAAAAGAAAAGTATTTAATTACTTCCAAGCGTCCATGTTCAAATAAACATAGGTGGATTTCGGTTTTCACCCTGAGAAATTCAAAATATTCAAATGTATTATTGACAACTTTTATCACACGTAATAAATATTTATTACTTGATATCTCTCCGCAGCTTTGCCCTTTTAATGTGTTTTTCACTTATTGTATTATGATAAGTAAACTATATTAATGTGAAGTTTCATCTAATTCAGTAGTTTCTGAGTGAAAGACTAACAAATAGAAGACTAACATACCCTCATCCAACCTAACAAGGGAAACTAATAATGCCCAACAAAGAAAAATAGATCAGCGACTCACTCCGTTTACGATATAACAATATTGAACTATAAGTACTAATAATAAATCTGTTATGTTCGGTCATGGAGTAATTTAATTTGTTTTAGGATATATTGTGTTTATGGGCTCAATATATGATACGGAAACTAATTTGACGTTTTTCAGTTTTTTTTTCTGTATGTATCATACTATGTTCCGCCCTAACTCTTAAATCAATGACCAGATTTTTATTAAATTTGGTAGATATACATTTAGAGGTCTGGGACACACTATTTGAATTTTTGCTCCAGTTATGATAAGACGTGGCCCCATACCAACGTCCCAGTGACTAATATACATATATTCCACGAATCGGGTGCATACGACATTTCGTGATTGGATGAATCATGTTACAATTGTCAGCATTTTTGACAATATAATGAATGTCATTTTCCGGCGTGTAGTGCCGGGTTAAGAATAGTACACACCGACAATAATATTTAATTGGACGTTGTTAATCCCGAGTCTTTATTCTGGAGTTCATTCACGGATGTCTTACGGACGTATGTATATGGTCTCACAATAATGAAGTATTAATATTTAATATAAATAGTGATAGGTATATTTTTTTAGTCGTGTTGGCTAAGTGGTAGCACACTCAACTTTCATTCTGAAGGTCGTGGGTTCTTTTGAACCGCGTACCTCATAATAATTGTTCCACCTACCACTCAAAACGTAGTCATCTGTAATTAAGATACCACTATCAAATTAGATAACATGGTTACAATGTTATGTTTAGATTAAGTGAGTCTTGTTGGTCACCTTATTAATAAATAAATAAACCTTAGAATAAGGGCATAGGGTATGTGTGTCATAATGTGAAAGTAAGGTTAAGAACATTATAGTCTTTAAGTTTTTAATTTGTTATAATTTTGTATTGTTCAGTTAAAATTATTTTGATATTTAGGTACTTACATGAAACAAATGGAGAAATTAAATTTTAAGATATTGTCTCATACATAAATATAATTCTCGTGTCGCAAAGTTAGTTACAATACTCCTCCGCAACGGATTAACCAATTTTTGTAAAATTTTGTGTGAATTTTTTGCTGTTTATGAGTCAGCTAGTTACCTATTTATAAATTTATCTATCAGATTTCCGTCTCAGTTTCGCCTAAAATGCGATCTATATTATTTAATTATGGAATATAAATTATAATTACCTACAAATAGAATTTCTAGACAAACTCAACAAGAGACTCAATCTTTGATGGCCGATTGTCGTTTTGGCCATAAACAAATAGTACGGTCCACAGAACAAAAACGATGAAGGTTTAACATGAATAGTTCTAAATTCAAATCATTTTATTCAACTCTCACCGGCACATATTAGCATTATAGATGCTTATAGAGTAATAAATAATAGAATATAAGCGTACATAAGCTCGTAGCGAAGTTGCTACGAGACGCTACGCCCGAAGGTCAATGATCGCGCGCACACTACAATACATTCACATGTACACACGTGATTATGCGGTTGTGTATGTAGTAGTGATCATGACGATTTCTTTTATACTAAAACTAGCTTTATTTGAACATGAAACGTTTATTTTGCCAGTTTGATTTAAAGATTTCGAGTTTTCCATTGGTATATTACCCGTTTAATGTTCAACTATTAATTGTTAAGATAAAGAAAACTTTATTTATTACCCAATATAAACATTACGTAACACAAGCTACGAGCTTACTATGGTGGTCAAATGTGTCTGTGTTTATTAAGAATTAAAAAAACATGAAAATTAAAAAAGAAGTAGTAAATAAAGAAAATAATTTATAAGCCTTATTATAGGTACTCGTACTTCCAATAAAAGTAACAATTTTAACAAAATTAATCCTCTCTCGTCTAAAGAATAGTCACTGTGTCCCAGCAGTGGGAACATAAATAGGGGTGATATAAAATCATAATTATATAAACCAAAACGCTCTGCCTCAGCATAATAGACAAAAGACATAAAATTCATCAGCTTTTAGGGGAGATTTCCTTAAAGATTTTACCAATTTTCGAACTTTTGTGATTATCTCCATGTATAATTCGTATATTTCTTGAGTAAGTTCCAAAAAATTGGATTTAAATCCAAATTTAATTCATTGAAGGGAAAACCAAAGTTAACTTCGGTTTTGTCTCTCAAAACCGGTTTTGAAAAATGGAAAATTTTCGTCCGGTTTTGCACGCCCTAGTGTAGATATTGTCACACGAAATAATGAATTTGTTTCTAAATAAGTAAGAAAATGTAGACATACTATTTGTTAACTAGTTTAGAACTTAATTATAATTAGAACACATAAAACAAGTAAAATGTTTGTGAACAAGTGAAATAGCTTTAAAAGTGTTTTAAAAGTGTTTTAATAATAACCTTACCTACTTTAAAATATCTACCTAATGCCTAACTTTTTAAATAAATTATTCTTATTCTTCTTATAATGTTGCACCATATACAGGAACGCTGGTTTTTAGGCAGAGCCTTAAACCATGAACCAGATAGCCATGAACTTACCAGCCTTAGCCTTCAGCCAACAAGAGTAATGGCGAAACATACATTAAGAAACAGGCTTGGTCTAATAATCCCCTTAGATATTCCCCTTCGCAGGGGATTATTAGACTTTTTGTCTAAAAATCCCCTTACAATTAGATTAAATAATCACAACATTATTTTATTCTTTTATTTATACAGATTTGCTAAAGTTTACCGATTTACTAAAATACCTACACAATAATAATTCTTATTTATCTACATAATTCATAAACTAATTTTGTAACATAGCTCACCTGTTAATTTACTTATTAATTTTTTAAGTCCCTCAAACCCAATCAATCATTATACTATTTACATTTAAAATATTCTAACAGATTACATTTATTGACAACATTTATAAATTTAAGTTATTCAAAAATAAACTCTAACTCAAGTGTTATATATACTAACCTAACATTAATACTATACCTACTCGTGTATACATTACATGATAACTACATTACATAAATGTACATACCCTTATAAACTCAGATTAGTTAAACGCAGCGCACATCAAACTACATACCATAATATAAACTTTAATCCTCTATTTTTAGCTATTTATAAGTTTTTATTTAACACTCATGCCTATTATAGTATAGAAACTCATTACAAGTTAAACACTCATTATTTGAATTACATCACCAACAACATACTTACACACTTGCATACAATACAATCAATTAAAGTTGCTAAGTAAGTACTCAGGAATATTTAATTCTATTTTGCTTATTATAATCATTTTTGTAAGTACCTACCAAAAAACCGAGTGGTGGGCCTGGTGACCTGTAATACAGGTTCTATCGAACCTATCTCAGGCACCAGTCTCTCACAAAGATTTCCAGTACGACCACAAATGTGTGAAATCAATTTAGATTATAATTTCTTTTAGTATTTATACCATTAAAAATCCACAACATTTTTGTAAACCTTATTGTAATGTACTGTTTTTGTGAGAGAAAATAAAGATATATTTTATTTTATTTTGCTGAGGCAGGGGATTATTAGACTAAAAGTCTAGAAATCCCCTTAACCATATAATTAATGTGGGTGGAAGGGGGTACAACATACATAGAAAAAATCTACAAATCGTCAATATCATATATTGAGCCTATAAACACAATATCCCTTAATTCTTACCCCTAAAGTTTAATTAGTAGATAGATATAGTATATTTCTAGAACTTAGACTAAAAGTCTAGAAATCCCCTTAACCATATAATTAATGTGGGTGGAAGGGGGTACAACATACATAGAAAAAAATCTACAAATCGTCAATATCATATATTGAGCCTATAAACACAATATCCCTTAATTCTTACCCTTAAAGTTTAATTAGTAGATAGATATAGTATATTTCTAGAACAAGTCAATCTGATAAAGTATTATCAGTTCGGAGAAGTTATCGTCGTGCGGAATTATGTTAATTGTTATTAAACGGGGACATAATTATTACTTTTGTTACCTACGTATATACCTAATTATCGAAGGTTTCTATTCTACTTAAAAATTACTTCATCATCATCATCACAGCAACACATTACGTTCAATTACATTACTATTTCGTCTTGGTATCTAGTCTCTATTTTCTATTTTGAAGACTATTTCTTAGTACGTTAGTCTTATTTTGAAGATTATTATACTAACATATAAATTTAAAATTGACTTGTAAAGAAAGTCTTGCTAGTTACACTATTTACATCGCAAGAACGATTGAATCGATTGGGCTGAATGCCTTTATTAAAAAAAACGCATTACATCAAAACGTAACTAAAGTCATCTAAACGCAAGTAAAAACGCATAGCCTATTTTAACCCAAACCGTTTTTCCTGACCCGATTACAGAATGATCGAATACTATTTACTTTCAGGGGTCGAGGGCACTGCGCATGCGCGAGCGATGACGTCAGTGGCTTGTACATAGGCAGGTACATAGCCGCTATGTACTGCACTAAACCAGTTACCGAGTACGCTTTATTTTCGTTTTATGCGAACCTTATTTCGTTCAGTTATGATGTTTAGAGTTTAGAAGCTGAATGTTGGATGAAACTGTTTCATGTAGGTATTTTGTTTTAATAATCCGTGTGTGTGAATTGTCCAGCAATATTTATTTATTTATTATTTTGTTTGCCTCCTAGGGTGGTATTTTCGGGGGCTGCGTAATTAGTTATTAAAAGACAAAGTTGATATCGCTGTATGTATGCTTTAATCTTTAAATCTACGCAATGGATTTTGATGCGGTTGTATAATAATAAGGTAGGCACTCGAGGCAAAGCGAGGGCGAGTCGCTAGTAGAAAATATTGTAAAAAGAATAAAATGTGACTAAAAATGATATGTAAACATTAGCGTTTACATATCGTTTACGTAGCTTTAGGTATAGCAAGTCATGGTACAAAACAATGTCAATAAATATCGTTTTCGTTTCGAGATCCACGGGTAATGTAAAAAGAGATCTCCATGAGCTACAAACATGACTAGCTGATGCCTTCCAGTACATATTCGTTTAATAAAGGAAGAATCAATGGGTATCTACGATATCTACCAATAAAAAATTCAAATAGGGTTACAAGTAATACACATGCTGATAGAAATAGTGCGCATAAGTGCGGCTGCTTAGCCGCATAAGTGCTTCTTTTGGAAACAGCGTTATTTTTAATTTTCTTACACAAAACACGTACGTGTATATTCGTACGAGCTTTAAAAAGAGCTTTAACTTTGTAACTAAAACACAAAGTGTGCAAACTGTTGATAGTAAATTTCGCTCTGCTGTTTTAACGAGTTATCTAAGATTAAGTTTTGGTCTGGATCCTAATATCTATGAATTGTAGATACCTAAGTAATATAAGTATACGGATTGTCCCAGGATCAAATCAAATGAGGAGGTACGTAGAAGGTCACGATGATAGAATAATTTTAACATAGGTACATGACATGTATACAGAAACGCGATGATATTCGTATTAAATATTTTGTATATTTGTATTTGTATATTTTGTAGAAATTCTACGCTGATGTTGCCATTCCTTGGGTCTCGTTTCGAGAACTTTTTGACCCTAACAGTAATCTGTTCCACCTGCTGTTTTGATCACATAATGTCCTTATTTTTTGTATAAGTTTACGCTATTGTTGCTGTTAACCTTTCGATATCTTTTTGACCCCAATGGTCCTACGTGTTGTTTCAATGAATACTCGATTAAAGCAGACAAAGCCACCGGCCAGAAAGCTGTTCTATATTAATTCCGGTTCATTACGAATTGATTTATTAATGCAAAGCCACGGTAGATACCAGTTAGCTGCAATAGAACGATATTACAGCTAATCATGTCAAGGTCTTCGCCAATTGAGTTCTAGAGGGGATTGAAATCTAGTCGAACCGTTTCAATGACTTTGTGCAATGCTGAAAATTACTGAATAGTGAACATCATCATTACATACCGGAACAATTATCTGCAGATCGTACAAATTTTTGCTGTACCTATTTGTTTTTGTCCACCAAATTTAGCATTTATAAACATCAACAGAGTGAAAAATATTATGCAAGTTTAGCATGTTATTGTTAATCAACATAGTTTTGAATAATTATGTATGTAAAATGTTATCTCAGTAAGTAAATTTTGTTATTAAATTACGATAAAATAAATTTTGTAAACCATAACACTTCGGTTACGTTTAAGGAACTCTAACAAAACAAAGAGTGATTGTAAAATTCCATGAGTCGCAAAAACTCTATAAAGATCATAAAACGAAATAAACTACAGCATAAAGTAGGTGACTTCAATGTCAATTGAAGATGCTAACGGATAATAAGTTTATAAAATTAAACATTATTTAACCTTATTTTATATAATCACCCCTATTTACGGTCCCACTTGGAAATATGGATTTTTTTCCGAGGGTTTAAAAGCATAAGGTCAATCAAAGTCCTTACGGATACAAGATAATTGAAAGAGATGATGCAATGATTCTCCAAATTATTGAATTCCGAAGAATCGCTGACTAATGCGAGCCAAATACGGCAACTGCTGGATCAAACGTAAGATTTGTATTACGCGATGCATAATCGAATTTCAATAGCGTCATTTATTTTAAAAAGTCTTTTGCAGTAAATAGATCCTGTGTTCTTATGAAACAACTGATGAAATGAATATAATAATATAATGTACTTAAAAAAATATAATGCGTTTTAAAAACAAGCACTGTATGTTACAAGATACTAAAGAGCCCGTGAAATTCATCAACACGGACTTCGCCAGCGAGCGTGGTGAATCTAATAATCTCTCTAAGGCCTTATCTCTGCCTAAGGAGTCCACGTGTTTCAGCAATTGAAATGTAATTAGGGTGAAATTTAAGCTTTCAATAAGAATGAATTCCTAATATTGCCAAAGTTTTGATGCTGAGCTGGTGACCGATTTGTGTCCGTTATTTAATTTTTAATATTAGGTTATAAGATGATATTTGATAATACACAACTAAAATTTTCTTCCTTTATTAATTTTATAAATTTATTTTTAATTATATAAATTGACATCTGTAAATTCTCATTAAATTATATCATTCTGATGGTAGAATATAAGGCACTTTTCTACTATAACACCTAAATGTAACTACCTGTATTCATCAAATAAATGATTATGAATTTTTGATTTTTTTCTTTCTTTCTAATATTCCCATTTTACATTATCATTTTTATTGCATTTCTACGGTAGTGGTTAAACTTTTAAGCGGAGATCACAAGTGAAGGGTAAAGGAATTGAACGGGCTGCGATAAATTCCTGAAACGTAGCGCTGAGCTTCAAAGGCATTCTTCAGTGCAAAACATTATATCTTTTGAGCGCATAAGACGATGCAGAAATAAAATCCTTTTACTTCGACAATATAAGATTTAATCTCATTCTTCAACAGAGTAGTCCAGGTGTTCCAGTAGTGGGGACGTAAATAGGGGTGCTTATGCTTAGGAAAATATTTTGTTTGTTGCTATTTAATATTATTACTGTGTGTGTGGCTTAACTTATATTATAACCTCTAATTTTCACAACATCATCATTATCACAAGTTTAGCTGCATGTTGGCAGCTATCGCTGAAAATTTCTAAAATGTAAAGAATAAAACAAACAACACAACGTCACGAAGGTTATTAAAATTGATTGTTTGAATGCGCTAATCTCAGGAACCGCTGGTCTGATTTGAAAAAATATTTCAGTATTTGATAGAACATAGTATTAAATGAACTACATATATGTATGTAATTAGATAACGTTATAAACGCAAGCGAAGCTGTCGGCGGGTCGGCTAGTTGTTTCATAATTACGATTCCAATCGAAATTTTATTGTCAGTAGATCTTGACTGGTGATGGGTTAAATATAATAAAACTAAAAGTAAATATTAGTAATGTAGTAAATATTTTGTAATCCACAACAAAACTCGACGTTAAACATCGTTAGTACCTCGAACCTTTGCAGCCGCAACGCCGCTCCCTCCATCGATCCACTTATAACTAACTCTGCGCAGCTTTCAATTAATTCTTATAACAAAGTTACTTTGAACGGAAACATAGCCAATGTGTATAGTTTTATACGTAAGACGATTATTTTACTGATATTATAAAGGAGAAATGTTGTATAGGTTTATGTTTAAAAACGCACAACAAATTAGTTTAACAAAGACCGTCCTTTCGGCTAGTGCAAATAAATCATATCATTTCAAATTGTAATCACAGAAGAGATCACTGTTGGCTAGCACAGCCTACTTGCATTATAAATGAGCAGTAAGTAATCTGGAGTAATCCGTGCAGACTCGCAATCCATCATATTGACGCGGCGCAGATCTAAACTAGTTCGAGATCCCGAGTGGAGCTTAATAAATACCTATGTTGTTAGATAATTCACACTGCAACATCTAGCCTATTAGTATTCAATACAAATCAATTTTTATACTAAAAATATGAAGTAAATATATCAGTTCAATCTTAACCTATATTTGGAGGTGGGCGTTAATAGGACACATTTTGTAACTTTTGCGTGTATTATCGTTTCCTGTAATTTTTTTTTTCTGCACATCCTATTCGATTAATTTGTGTGATTTGTTATAAACGGTGGATGCAGGCCGTGAGCGGTAATGACTGGAAGTCATATAGGAAGGCCTATGTCTAGCAGTGACGTCCAATGGGATGATGATTATGACGATGATCATTAATTTGTAAGTTAGCCACTGTTCGGATCTTGGTTCATTCGACTGCAGGCCGGCCCATGACCCACAAACTGCTCGGCTGAACTTTGTTGGACATAACTACATACATTCGTTGCACAAAACTATAATGTAGGTATACGTCCAAATCCGCAGCAAATATGATTCTGAGTTTTTATTACTTGTTTGTTTCGCTAATATGCCTGCGTTAAAATGGATTGAATCGGTGATTTTCTTTAGTAAATGCGAATATAGGTTTATCCATTTTAGAAAATAAGTAAAATATGTATTTTACTCATCATCACCTCTTATTTTTGTTCCCAATGCTGGGACACAAGGAGAGAAGCTCTTGAGATTAGATTAGGATTCACCACGCTGGCCTAGTGCGGGTTGGTGAAGGACACATGTCTTTTAAACTTTTAAAGTTCAAGGAACATGCTGGTTTCTTCACGATGTTTACCTTCAACGTTAGAGCACATTTTTCAAAGTGCACATACATTTTTCAAAAGTCGAGTGTGCTTCCACTTAGCCAACACGGCTCTAAATATTTTACTTATTGTAACGTACTTTCGATCTGTTAAAAGTATTTTGATATTTGGAATAATCAGAGAATCGACTGGTCACAATGATATCCTTAATTACCCTTATTAAAATTAAAGCTTCTTTCCCCGTAATATTATAACTCAGAAACGAAGAAGATTTAGGTGAATTTGAAAATAGTCGTAGTAGCCCAGGGAAGGGCTAAAAGGTGAGAAAACATGAAAATAAAACGGGCTTAAGCATATTTATTGGCAAATATGAATTAAGTTTTAAATATAGTAGAAAAGCTTCCGCCCCGTAGATTTCCCGAATAATAATGCAACGATAACTATATTACGACTCACGCGTGTGACACGGACTTTTTTGGTGAGAGTCTAATTTCTCACAATGTTTACGTGTTGTTCCAATGGAAACAATCATGTAATTTAATGCCGTTATGTAGAGATAAGCGCATAGCCCGTTATGTTTTCATAAAACTTTTCCATACCATTAACCACATTTTATGGGAATATTATGAAAATTCGTAAAAGAAGACGTTCTTATTTATTTTAACTAGTTTTTCACCCCTTTAATTATCGTGATGTTTTGAGTTTAAGTAATGGTGTACAAAAATAAAAGTTTTTATCTCCTCATTTCAAAAACCACAGGACTCCGAACTATAGGAGTCTAATAGTTTGTAAACGTTCAAATTCAAATTATGACTTAGGGCAAATTATGAAATTAGAGCATAGTTTTTCATAATCATGTAACTGTATTTATTTTAATTATTGTGACATTTGTTTTTCGTGTAGCATAGCGGTGCCTTTTGTTAGGTGTTTAAAATCCGAGCAAACCGGGACTCGACATGTACTTATTTTAATTATTGTGAAACTTGACGTGTTATCAATAAATTGATTATTTTAATTGTTCTGGTGTATTATCAATTTAGTAAACTTGGCGCACATACAATTTTCATCAAACGTTTCGATTTGTCAACGCCACGGTTTGAAACGCAAGAGTGGCGTTGCAACATTGGTAACCTACAATCTACAATCGTGCCTAACTGTAACCGGCGGTACCGCAACGCCGCCATTTTGTTGTAAAATGCGGACGATTGCTCATCAAGGATATAAACTAAACTTAGATCGACCAATAAACTTTAAAGAAAAGTATTAAATGTTTTAAATGTCCTTTGAAAAGTCTGTGGGCGAAGCCTTGCTGGCTAAACGGGAGTAGACTCGATTTTCACTCTGAAGGTCGTGGGTTCAAAACCACCAAACATTTCTAGACTTACCTATTGAAAAAAATGATGTAACGCTTGAAGGAAGCATCTTAAGGAACCCGGCATCTTCCGAGGACATGTAACATTGTCACAGCGCAGCGTGTTGATAACGCCTAATCTCTCTTATCAAGAGAGAAGTATCTGTGTCCCATCCCAGCAGTGGGGACGTAAATATATGTTGTATTTATTGACTTGTCCAAGTGATCTTTAGGATTTTATGGAAATAAATGACATAAATCTTAAAAAAATCTTAAAATCTTAATAGCTAAAATAATGTTATCGCTAAGGAGCTCTATGGGGTAGCTCTATCGGGTAGCGGACCTACCCCCTGACGATATAGAAGGAAATGTATTTTTCAACTCTAATGATCATAGAGATTTTTAGGGTTTCGGATGTCGATAGGTCCTGCCACAAAGTGAGCACAGGAACGCTCTTTTTTGAAATATGGGGAAATTCATTATACATCCATCCATTTAACTCGGGGAATGCCGCGAACAAAAGCTATTTATGTGCGATTTCTAGTTAATAATCTTTTAAATAAATTGTATTCTGTTTTCATTAAATGTAAAACGAGTTATCGGAGCAATGTCAATTTGGATAATTGAAAAATCATTGCATTTACGGAACAAATACTTACAAAAAGCCATTTAGCTTGTATGACTAGAGTTATAAATATTATCTACCTACCTCATTCCTAGGGTGTCGTAATTATACGAATTCAAAATCAATAATTAAAACACGTGCTCTAACGGTGAAGGCAAACATCGTGAGGAAACCGGCATGTTCTGAGAACTTATCAAAGTTTGAAGAACATGTGTCATTCACCAACCCGCACTTGGCCAGCGTGGTGAATTAAGGCCTAATCTCTCTCGCCAAGAGAGAAGTTCCTGTGTCCCAGCAGTGGGAACGTGAATAGGGGTGTTATGGTTTATGGTAAAATCAATAATGGGTTCTATTGGGAAGATCAATGCCCTGAAGCCGGATTGAAGGCCCAATAATTGTACCAAATTATGGAAATTTTCAAGACATTTCAGCCGTTTTGGAAGTCTCAATAAAATTGTGGAAATTTATGTATTGCTTGTTTTTGCCCCGAGGTTGTTCGCATTCTAACCGTATATACAGAAATTATTTATTTATTAATTTCTATATTGATCTGCATATTCTAATATTCAGCTAAATCCGGCCTGCTTTTTCGGTATGAAAGTCTAAATGCTACTCTGATAAACCACGCATTGAGAAATTAGTACTCATAATAAGATCACCCAGCCACAACACATTACACAAACATAAGCAAATAAAGCGATCACCACCAATTGTCCACGTCATACAACTTGTATGGCATTCAGGCGAGGCTTGCAGCGACATCTATCGCGAACTATGCGCCCCCACACACACAAACGTTTACATGCTGCGCGCGAGTGGAATTTTAAACTGCTCTATGTATGACGTGTATGGGTTGAATTGAGTTGTTTGGGCTTTGTTGAGCTTATTTAACTTTTATTACCGGGTTCTAACAAAAGATGCAGTGTTCGAGTACATTTTATTGACTAAGGCAGGCTTCAATTCCTATATAAAATAACTCAGCAAAAACAATTATAATGTCTCATTTATGCAAAAACGTGTGTCATCGTCATAGCTCAACGGATTAGCCCTATAAAACGGCAATGAGCTGGCCATATATCGAGAACAGACGACCTATGGGGCCGAAAAGTTCTCAAGTGGAGACCATGGATCGTAAAACGCAGCGTTCGACGTCCGAGAACAAGGTGGACAGGTGATCTGGTGAAAGCGGTAGGCTGGCCTGCTTTTGGTTTTAAATTGTCACCTGGGCTACTAAGCCCTAAAACCTAAATCTGCCCAGATGTTCTAACGTAAAAAACGCAAGCGAAGCTGTCGGCGGATCGGCTAGTGATGATGATAAAGCGTCTTGGCCTTACCAACGTTATATTACCATTGAGCTAAATATAGATAGTAAATTTATTAACCCCTCTTTGCAGATGGGCATAGACGGTAATAAAATATAAATCCTTTTAATGCAGAAACATACGAAGATGGCTCGATATAGTTTCTGATGTTTTATAATTAAATATTTTCCTATTTTTAAATTGATAATACCTATATTAAAATTTCAGAACATAATCACTTATTATTTATTTTCCATTTAGGTCACGTTGTTAATTTTAGGATATAGATTTAAACATAAAATAATACCCCTTTCAAATGGGAAAACTCATTGGGTATTTTCCGGGTGTTTATGCAAGGAAAAGCGTCACATTACGGGTAGTCAAACCTATGTGCCTTTAGGTACTGGAAGGCGTAGGTTTGAATCCCACACGAGCGGTAAAAAGTTATGGTATCTTGAATATTTTGATATTAAGTCAAATGTTGCATATACTTAATAGTAATAAAAAAATCTAGTTTCTCGCCCGCGTTTTCCCGTAAAAAGTTAAAATAATCCTATGTCATCTAATGTCCTTCTCCTGGTTCAAAAATATCTCTACACTTTTCAGCCGAATCCGAATTAGAAATAGGGTAACTAACACAACATTATTTTTTATATAAGAGATACTTATGTAGATAGAATATATTAAAATGTAAATAAACTTTAGTTTCGTTGGTCCTAGGCATTGTAAAATAATAACTTTGCGAGACAGAATTTAATCAAAGTCGATTCCTAGAAGCAATTTTAATAAAATCGAGAAGAAAAGAAACTTAGAAAAAGTAATAAAGCTTAGAGCTTCAAGAAAATAAAAGCTCTTCCCAAGTGTTTGAAATATAATACAAAAGGTCAAGTACAGGATGGGTGGAGTCATAACTTATTCTAAGGTAGAATCAATAGAAATATTAAATCGTAATTCAGTTTGAATATTTCACTCTCTCGTGAGAGAGAAGTTACTGTGTCCCAGCCCAGCAGTGGGATCGTAAATTTACAATACAATACAAAATTCTTTGTTTTTACACCACATTACAAAAAGATAGACAAAATAATACAGTGAAACAATGGGCGGCCTTATCGCTAAGAGCGATTTCTTGCAGGCAACCGTGGGATGGAACAAATATTAGAAGAGATGTAAAGCAGTGGCGTAGTTTTATAAACATTAGAATAATAATAATACTTAGAACTAAATATGTTTTTTGTTTCAATAAATTTGAATTTATTTATTTAATTAATCAGTTCGATTCTTCTGATGGCTGCTAGGAATGTAATAGAATGCATAGTATACATACAAAATCGGGTCACGGACTTTCAAGGTAGGATAATATCTGGTTAATTATTTTGTAATGGGTTCCGTCCGCGAACCCTTATCACAACACGTTGTCTAGTCTGGACAAGTTTATCTTGTGAGAGTGTTATTTCGAATATTTACGTTAAAAATAGCACCACCTATTAATTTTTCTAGTTTTCTTTATTCTAACTTTCTGACGGTTTCATTCTAACTTTCTTTATTACGTAGTATAATATACCTACAAAGGGTTATTTTTTAAAGATATTTCTGTTGTGTGATACCTACCAACCTTTAAATTATACCACCTACATTTTTTTTTCAATTTCTTTATTCTAGGTTGGAATTATATTTCTGTCGTGTGCCAGCCTAAGAATAGCACCGACTCGTGTTTTCCCGCGGGTGTCCTCGAACTGAGCAAGGGATATTACCCACACACTGTAGGGAAGTGTTCTAAATATTTTTTTGATTACACGTACAATTTTTTTTTATTCATTAACTTATATCGTCGGTGTCGAGCGAGAAGTCACTAACTACAAAAACCGTGTTCCGAGATAAACGCGTTTTAAGATTTTTTTTGTCTTTAAGCCGTAATATCTCTGTAACGCAAATAGATAGCAAATATGTTTCTTTGAGGAAATTATGGCAAATTTATCCCAATAATAAGATTTTCAATAATATTTGAAATAACCATATTTAGTGAGTAATTATAACAAAATCTTTGAAAAAAGAGCAGTTAATGACTTTTGCCAAACACTGCAAACAGATATTATGTAAACATTCTGTTGAGTTAGTGATTTATTCATGCAACTAATTTAATAATGTTAACTGTGATTTGAGCGCGATTATGACCTAATATAAGTGTTTTTCACTAATTATGAAAAATTAATTAAACTCTTTTATAGGAGATGATAACGCAGCGTCGGACGTCCACCAACAAGGTGGACAGATGATCTTATAAAGGCTACCGGTTCACGGTGGATGCAAGTTGCATCCGACCGTAATACCTGGAAGTCATATAGGGAGGCCTATGTCCAGCAGTGGACGTCCAATGGCTGAAATTATGATGATGATAAAAGCATAAGCGTGTTTTAACACTATTATGAAAACTAGCAGTGAATATTATTATTAAATTATATTAATTTGATTAAAAAGAATAAGATTTCATCAAATAACAATCATCATCATTTAAATAACATTAACTTTCAATACAAGTATGTTTAAACACTATTATAAAACTAACAACGAACATTACAAATAATAAGTTTGTTAAAAACAATCATCATTATTTAAACCATCAACACACACATACGTTAAAATACAATAAATATAACTTAATCTTGCAAAGACAGCATAAAAAAATTATATAATATGTAGTTAGCTATATACTCGTATGTCAATGTTTATTTTAGATAAGATCTAATATTCCTCTTCTGCATTTCTTCTCAAGTGTCTAGTTCGGAAAGCGGTTCTGCATTGTCTTTTATTACTTCGAACCATGAGTAAAATTCAATAGGAATTATGTCAGTTCAGTATAGGTTGATAAAATATTCCATAACAACCGTAATAGCGAATAATGTCCTTGATACAGCAAAAGAAACAAGGAATAAGTGAAAATAACTGACCAAAAATGAATGGTTCTTTCTTAAAAATACGATCTACGATACTGATATAATATTATTATTCCTGTTGAATTTCACTCACTGATCAATCAATTCTCATTTACTAAAAAAATATCGTTAAGAGTGTCTAGCTAAATTAATAATGCTGCCTATCCAAGGTATTTTTATAATGTTGATTATATTTTAACGAATGTCAGGGTAAAGATGATTTAATGTTATTTTTTCATAATTTAAAGTTTTTATGAAAGCTTATTATTTGTAATAATGTTCGTTGTTAGTTATATATTTATAAACCTTTGTGGTTTCTGGGTGTTATTAGATATTATAATTATCTTGAATAATTTGTTATTGATGCTAAATAAATAATAATAGTGTTAAAACATTGTTGTTACCTATTCCGTATTGGAACATACATTTTATGTATTTTTACCTTGACATACATAATGGTGGTATTAATAGTGAAAAACATTAACATAAGGTTATACTTTTGCTCAAATCACAGAAGGTACACATTACATGGATAATTGTGCCAGATGTTTTACAAAGTCCTACTATCAAAAATATATAATATTGCTTAAATATTTGCGTGAGTTATAGGTATTTGCATTATATCAAAAAAATTAAAATTAATTTATAAAGTACAGTGATGGAAATAATAAATAATCAAATGACAATACATAATTAAAATGAATTGTACCTACTGTAAATTTCGTAATTCTTGATTTCACATAAGTGCGTTAGTTATTTTTATCATCCGAAAATCGCAGGATGCACGTGTTCTTTCAGTATGAAGTCATTAAGATCAATTAGTCATTTAAAATAGTAACAAAATCGAGAATTTAGTTATGCACATAATAACTAAGTGCAGTTAGTGACTTGTACGCAAATGCTTATTCCTTTTCGTGGCATCGTGATGTATTAAAAAGTAACTAAGTGACCTTAGTGAGAAACGTTTGTTCTACATTTCACCAAAATATTTAAGTCTAATAATACTTAAGTGAAGTTAGTTACTTTTAATCATACAGTTTATTGCTATTACAGGCACTTAATGATTTCTGACATTTTTATATTTTCTAAAATATATAGAAATATCATTTTTTTATTTTCTCACATGGTAGATTATAGGTTTAAAAACACTTTGGCATCATTAAGTCATTTTGGCCAAAATGGCAATTAGTGACTTCTCGCTCGACACCGACGATATAATGTATATGTAAATCCTCATTCATAAAACCTTTATATTGTTTGTCATATAATGTGCTGTTGGCTGTGCCTAAAAAGTATTAATAAAGTTATTAGTAAAGATAATTAAGAAGGTATCTAAAATAAAAATCTTAATATTCTGATCTGTTTCAAGTCTCAAAAATATGAATTTTTTTTTTGCAGATTATTAGTTTATTACTAGTGTGTACATGATAAGACATCCTGAGAATTTATCTTATTACTATACTAAGTGTACTTGGTTCTAGAACTAGACTATCTACAAACAAGATTAATCGGAAGTATCTATAACCATAGAGCCGGCAGCTTAATTCAGTTAAATGGATTTAATTAAGGCACGCCTTAGAGATTACTCGTATCCTTGAAGGCAATTTATAGTGAAAACAATATGAGGTCATTGTAAAATAGACAATTATATATTTTCTAATGGCAAAACCACTGATGATTAGAACATGTACGTAGAAGAACGATGGTCACCAGATAAACGTTTTTTACGTTACCTTCTTATAGTTTATAGCCTTAACCTTTCTCGATATGTGTGTAATATCCAACACTGAAATAATTTTTCAATTCGGACCCTTACTGAGATCCGAAGAAACAAACAAACAATTTAATCACACAAACTCTTCAGCTGTATAATATATATGTAAGTATATTTAGATTGTCGTGTCCCAAATCCCAATGTTAGTGACCATACACTCCGAAATGGTTTGACCGATTTCATTAAATTTTGTGTGCATAAAGAGTTGGACTGAGAATCGGTCCGCATATATTTTTCAAAGCCCTAAACGTTGTTTTTCATTTTCTGGAACAACAACGTTTGCGGTCAGCTATTAATTATATAAACTATTCGTTTTTATATGATGTGTAATAAAACGAAATTCGATCCAACAGGGCAATGTTATAGTCGCTACACAAGTGATGTATGTATTTTTATATCTGTAAACATTTGTTAACAAAACGTTCTTTAAGTACATATCTATAATAAATAAATAAATTGAATAATAGTATGTGGATCGCGCATCAACGTAGAACAGTAAAGTCAAATTATCTAGTGAAAGCTGCTGGTTTACGGCGGATGCCGTGTTGGCTATGTGGGAGCAAACTCGACTATCATTCCGAAGGTCGAGGGTTCTGGAAATTCTCCTTGTAAAAATTATGTGTGCTTTGAAAACACGTTTTCCTCACAATATTTGCCTTCAGCGTAAGACTGAAGGTAAACATTGTGAGGAAAAGAGAGTGTTTGTAATAAATAAAAAAAAGTGGCCAAGTGCGAGTCGGACTCGCCCATGTAGGCTTCCGCAGCAATTGTTTATATGAAATAGTTTATGACGTATTATAAAAAAAGTACTTGATAGATTTCGTTCAAACCAATTTTCGTTGTTAGTTTTTATGGGTTATTCGTCATCTCGCGGGAAAACAAAAGATTATGGTTATGTACAATATATATTTTTTCTAGATTTATAATCCTCTTATTTTAGAAATTAGAGGGGGGGGGGACACTCTGTTTTCCACTTTGGAAGAGTCTCACGTCCAAACTATTAAGTGTAGAATTAAATGATGTTAGAAACATTATTATGATTTTTAAAGACCTATTCATAGATACCCCACACGTATGGGTTCGATTAAAAAAAAGTTTTTAAATTTCAGTCCTATGTATGGGGACCCCCAAATTTTATTATTTATTTTTCAATTTTTATGAAATCTTAGTGCGGTTCACGGAATACATCTACCTACCAAATTTCAGCTTTATATTAGCTCTTATAGTTTCGGAGAAAAACGGCTGTGACATACGGACGGACGGACGGACGGAAGGACGGATCTATAAGGGTTCCGTTTTTGCCATTTGGCTACGGAACCCTAATTAGAAATAAATATTAATTATAAATTTTAAATTGTATATTGTGTATGCAATAAATGAATAAATAATTTTATTTCCTTTATTCTAGTCTGTATCCTAATTTTTTACCAAATGTTTTATATTGTGTGTGAGCAGCAAATAAATGTAAGTCTATTTAATTTTTTATTTTATTTTATTTGGGAAACAAACAGTAAATAATACTTAAATATATGTTTTATTTGCTATACTATACTAAAGGAATAGACCTTGTAAGTTTGTAACTGCGGAGTTATGTTAATTGCAACTTATAATTAACAACTTATTATTTAATTGCAAGATCTTAGTCGCTGCCCATACATGATGCTGCGATTGATCCATATGACAGTTTGATTTCTACAGATTATATAAAGCAAATATTGATCTATAGTTTATTTATTTAATGTATTTATTCAGAAAGCTCACAAATTTATCAATATCTACGAAACAAATCACTATAAAAAAGTAAGATCTTATAAGATTCATATAATTCTAAAGAAACTTGTCTAACACTAAAGAAAAAGTCAGTTATACATTGAATATTAAATTCAAGTTATGTTTCTTTGTGTATACTAATATAAGACATGACATGAAAGTGGCCACGTTCGCGAACAATCTCATTGATAAATCCAAGAACAACAACAAGTTTTTAAAGACGTGTAATAATTTTCAGCTGGAAGGTAGTGGTAGGACATTTCCTTAGAAAAGCTCAATAAATATAACTAAAATTAAGGCGTAAAAATATAAATTATCTTATTTTTCACAATTCATGTATACTACTCGTATTCTGAAAACGCATACCATTTTCAGCTCTATGGGAATTATGCTTCAATCTTATTTGACTGAAGCATATATCGCACGGCCCGTATAATGTCAGTTTAAAAATCTTTAATCCGTATTTATGATCATTGACCAACGTGGTAGGTCGTATTTAATAAGATACGTCAACGCTAACATTTACATAATAAAAACAATACAAATTAAAAGTACTGCAATGCTGAAGGCCACGCGCCATTATGGAAACTAGTTCTATCCTTTACTATTTCAAATACTATGTTCATGATTCGAAAGATAATCTAGTCCTTGCTAAGTCAATTCGACTTAGCAAGGACTAGATTATCTTTGACCCACGTGGTCCCGTAAATCTAAAAGTTTCCTTAAGATAAGATAAGATAATTCTTTAAATATTACACACACCAATACAAAATATTTATATAAAAACTTAAAAACTACAAAAACGTACGTAATGGGCGGTCTTATTACTTAAAGCAATTAAAGTGTGGTTTAACCGACTATAGAATTTATATACCAAGACTTTCTGTGTACCTACTTATATTATTACTGCCCGCCTAGTATACGTGATGTTTATACCAAATCCTCAGAAACGATTAGGATCGATTGGGTAAACTCATATATATTGATACCTACTCAATAGGTATGGGTTGTTATGATGATGCCAATTATATCGAATAATGTATCAGGCACAAGCATCCCATATGACCTAAGATAGCCGACGGATGTTGATCCGAATACATCAAGACATGTCATTATGTTAACTAACTAAGAGAAAGCCGGTCACAGATGCAAAACGTCCATAAAACATTTGATAATGTTACGAGTATAAAGTACGAAGGCTCGCCGGTCGCCTTGATTCTCTGCCAAGGAGCGTTTATTTTTGTAGCGAAAGTCTGCGTCGGCGCGGGAAAAGAGCCGTTAGCCGAGCGGCCACGGAGAGAACCGAGCGCGCCCGAACACGCAATGCGATTGCAACACCGCGAATGTGCAAGCTGTTGGTATTCTTGGTATCAATCACCTCTGTTTCTACCCATATCTAAGCTACTCTAGCTAGATTTTTGACAATTTTCCGTTAGTTAAGTTATTGTTGCTACATAATATGTGACTAAGTCGGGGTTGAGAGGGTTATTTGGACAGTTATAGAGGTTTAAAACTGTTGAATACGTGGTGCACATTCGCCGTTTTGACGGGCTCGTTCTATTTACACTATCGGCGGTAGAGACAGCCCCTCAGTGTTGAGCGGTTTTTTCTCTCGTATATTATTATTAACTTGGCTCGACTCCGTTCCATGACAGTAGACATTACAACATTTACAACACGCTCGGTAAGGGAGATTTCATTTCATGCAAGAAACTATAGGTTCATACAATTATTCAACGACTCTAGCGAATGGTTAGAATGAATATTAAACTTGAATTTAAAACCTTATTGAATTACAAAGCAGATAGTCGGGTTGGTGACTTATTTCGAGAATTGTGTGGTATTTAAATTTGTGGATACTGTTTTGATGTTTTCAAACTTAGTAACGTTGGATGGGAAAGAGTAATAATACTGTCTAATAAAGGAATACTTTATGCCTCATAATATTTGATCGACAATCTTAACCTTTACATGCTGATAGATTAGATAAATGTAACTTGTAGGTACTTATATACATAGATGAAATAACCTAATGAATATCAAATATAAAAACCTTCATAATTCATTTACATACAATAATATCGATACATAATACTGATAAGACTACTAGTTAACATCTTTATTGATTTAAGACGTTTGGAATGTTGAATATAATTGCGTAAGAGTAAGATTATGAACTAGGTCTGCCCACAAGTACTAGCCGCGTCGCCGGGCGTACTTTGTTTCGATAGCCGCAAAATCGGAGACAGTGGCATAAAATGGTTGATTCCTATCCTATACCCAGCAGTGGGTGAAGTCGGGCTGCGGATGATGATGATGATGAACTAGGTACTTACTTTAATTTGTCTCTGTTAGTAGGAATTCAGTTATATTATGAAATTATTGACATATTTTATAGTTTAACTTATTATTTCCTCTACAAAATATGGCAACCTGCACAGTAGTAGGTATTACAGTATTTTATGTAAATGAAAATTGTTTTCAATAATTATTTTGCTGCGGTAGTATGAATCTGAATTCATAAAATAACTCATATTATTCACTGAAGGTATTAATAATGAAACCGTGTTGGTTAAGTAGGAGCACACTCGACTTTAATTCCAAAGGTCGTGGGTTTAACCCCGCCGAGCTAGACTCTTTTCCTTGAAAAACATAATTATGTGCCCTTTGAAAACACGTGCTCTAACGGTGAAGGCAAACGTCGTGAGGAAACCGACAAGTTCTGAGAACTTTAAAAAGCTTGAGGGACATGTTTCAAGCCCATTAATCATTACATTTTTTTGTGAAAATTTCAATAGGTCGTTCAATAAAGTGACTTCTCTTTCGGATCTAAATTGATTGGTTTTTCCGCCCTTATTCGATAAAAATAAAGTTTTTAAGAATGAATCTGTGTTTTATTTTCTTGATCTACAATAATCCGTTTTCTTGTTAGAAAATAATACCTATTGGTTATAAAGTTTAAATCTGACCTATAAATAAATGAATTTCGACTTATGTTACACGAATATGTAGTTAATTTTGGGCTTAGCCACAAAACATTTAATTATTTAAGGAAAATTAAGATCTACAATGATTCAAACATTAATTTATTTAACCCTAGCTTTCAGCGCGCGGCTTTTCCCGCGTTTAATAGACTTTGCCGCATTTTTCCCCACAAGGACATTCGCATATAGTTTTTATGACATTCTTACTAAAAAAATATAATAAAATAAATCCTGAGTTATGTGATTTGATTTTGCTGTTAACTGTACATTAAAGCAAATAGGGTATATGGACCCAGTCGACCAATTCAAAAATGTGTTCAGGCGTCTGGGACCGCAGTCCAAGTTTTGTATGGGACCACTCGCCTGTATCCTCGGATAATCAAACTAATCAATCAAACAAGCAAAAAATGTAAAAAATGTAATATAAAATGAAACCGATAATTTTCCGTTTCATTGTTCTATCAGCGAGATCAGATTATATTTAAATTGCCTTCATGAATAAACTCAGTGTCTTAGGGCTGTGGAGAGGGTTATGGTCGAAGTTTTTTTTTGCGGGATCGATTCAGAAATGAGTAAATATGAGGAAGAACTAGGGTCACCGACATATCCCAGCGGATTAGCCTAAAGAAATCTCAATGGACGGGCCATAAGCACGAAGAACAGATGAGGCTGAAAAGTTCTCGAATGGAGACCACGGATCGGCAAAACGCAGCGTCGGACGTCCACCATCAAGATGAACTGATAATCTTGTAAAGACTGCTGGTTCACGGTAAATGCAATCCACATTCTCTCAAAACAACTGGATTTTTTTAAGGGAGGCCTTAATCCAGTGGTGGATATTCCACGGCCCCACGACTGCTGAAATAATGACCCAGCTTTACCGACACGTGTTAAAAACCTATTTACCTAGTCATTACAGAGTACTATAATCGTAGGTGGACGCACGTCATCACTCCCACGGTTAGAGTTCATGTCTCTCCGACATTTCAAGCGCCCACCGTTTTTTGCTATACCTAACCTTCTCGATCTCAATTATGATAAACCTTTGGAATGAGATATTGAAGTGATATAATTAAAAGCGTAAATTAGACATTTGGAACAAATAAGTCGTTACGTTGCTAAATAAATTTCAAAGAACAACAGTAAATTTCAATTATTTTTTGGATATTTTCAAAACAATTTATGATACAATTTGTAGTTTAATTTTTCTATATCGATTTATAGATATATAGTATTTAATTTATAGTAATACCTGTTAAACCATACTATTGTAAATATCGTGCGTTTTTTCACTGCAATTGAAAAGCCTGTTAAACTTAAAAATCAATGGTGCGGAAGCTACTAGAAAAATTTTGCACACGCTACTTGGTCAATAGATATCACTCATTATTACTTTTTGTATCTTCCACGTTTTATGTTATGTTATTAAATGTGTACAATAAATATCTATCCATCTATCTAATTACGTTCCCACTACTGAAATACAGAGAATTCTCTCTGACAAGAAGGAACCACGCTGGCCAAGTGCAGGTTTCAACAACAGCTATTTGAAAATAAATACATACTAGAGAGTTAAGTAGGTTTGGGGTCGTGGCACATGTCTCGGATTGCAAGCGTATCTATTTTTGTTACCGTAACCCTTGTTTAAATACACCCTTACATATCCCTAGTACGCTGTTTGAATTCACTGAATGTATCAATACAACTACACAAATGTCAACAGGCTTTGATAAATCGGAAGGGATAGAAAAGGGTTGATTATAATCCTTAGGAAAAAAAACAGCGTCAAAGTATTAGCGTTCACCGGTAACCCAGTGAACATAATGCTGAGCCGTAGCTTATTTACTGCTGTAGCACGTTCTGCTTGACAATTCGGGTGTTTTCCGAAAAGAATGAAAAATATCTATGTCGTGTATAAGTAATAATAAGTCAAGCTAAGTGGGAGCTAAGTGTGGCTATGTACTCGACTCTCATTACGAAAGTAGTGTGTTCAAACCCCGCCGTGCACCTCTGGATTTTTCCTTTTAAAATGTATGTGCGCTCTAATTTAACCGTAAGGCAAACATAAACGAAAACACGAGTTTGAAAAGGACATGTGACATTCACCAACTCGCACATTCACCAACTCGCACAATTCACCACGATAACGTGGTGAATTAAGGCTTAACCTCTCTCGTCAAGAGAGTAGTCCCTGTGTCCCAGCAGTGGGAACAAAAATAGGTGTGAATATAAATAAGTCAAAATGTCTTTGTGCAGTTCAGTAGGTACATACATACATAAATCAAATATGTTACACCCATAATCACGAGGTTCGCGCTAAAAGGGCTAGATGTTTTAAACATCAACACAGGTAACACCTGTTAATCCGCAATATTTATTATAAGTACTAAAGACTAATATTTAAAAAAAAGCTGCTGTACCCCCGATTAAAGGCATTTCCAAATCCAGACATTTCTATGCAAGGCTTATCCAACGATGGACGAAATCAGAAGTGATACCAGCTACAAAGACAGTTCTGTTCCACGTAGGCACGTTAATTACCTACTCCATTTACGATAATAGGGCCGGCTTCATTAAAACCGCATTAAGCTTTGATTAGGTCCTGAATGCCCGTTGTTGCGTAACCCTGATCATTCGATGCCGGCAGATGATTCCAACTAAATATAACATAACAGAGATAATATTAAATTTACCTTTAGTATTCAAGAAAATATAATTATAAACTTTTATTGTTATTTAACTTTTATTGTCTTGTGCTTTGGCAACGTAAATAGGTCTTTATGAACACAATATTAAACTTTTATGATGCAATAACCAGATTTTCTAAAGAAATTTAATTTTAAAAAATAAATTTCAAATAAATATGTGGAGTTCCAGCTAATGTAAGCTACTGTCAATACATACTCAATGCTTTATTGAAATCAAGTGCACAGAAATGGCTAACCGTAAATTTAACTTCCAAGATAGTTATTCTATAGGTTTAAGATATTCTATCCACAAATTATTCTTATCTTCAGAATGTGAAGAATAAGAAACCATTACGTAATAACTAACGGAAAGGCACAAAGAAATTCCCTACGTAAGCGTGAAGAAACATACATAGGGTACATAGCGCCATCTACCGAGAGATCCTTACTTATACGCATGTAACACTCGTGTCTGTCTGTGGTCTTATCACGATAAAATAACTCAACCAATTTGTTACACATAAAAATGGAGCATCTTTTAGATTTTTTTTTACCATGATCAAAGCCGTGTTTTCATCTAGTATATTCAAATTGAAGCTCCATTTACAAGGGGGATTTAATTTTAATTTTGTAGGCTGGTAATCTTATTCTTATACCTTAATCTTATATTTTCACACCAGCACCCAAGAGTACATTTGGACGACGAAGTAACGAAGTATTTTTGATTAGGTATTTAGAATTATGGGATGAGCAATATAAAAATTAGTCATTACATCCACATCACAGTTATTTAAATACATATAGGACACTGAATCTACAGATAGGTAGTTCCGCTTCGCTAAACATAAATCAATTTAGATAACGTCAATATTTAGTACCTAGCCATTTAAAATGAACACTTGAAAATACAAAGTTGCAGTTATAACTTAAACACTATGAACTGTATTACAAACTGCTTGATATACGTAGAATCTTCCTAAGATAGACGCATAATTTTAACCTTCAGACGTCCACTGCTGGATGTAAGCCTCTGTTAAAAATCTAGTTATTTTGGTACGATGCAGCTTGCATCCAACATGAGCCAACTGTCCATCTTGTTGTTAGACGTCCAACGCAGCGTTTGCCGATCCGCGGAATTCATTCCGAGAGCTTTTCGGCCCCATCAACCATATTACTCCGCACTATAAGGCACATTGCCACTTGAATGAGCTAATCCGACGCATCTCTTAATTAAACAAATATTATCATCTTTATACCAACCTATATTAGGTAGGACATGGGCAGTGGGTATTTCAAAACCCGTTAGAAGTCTTAGAGAAAATAGTAAGTATCGACATATTCACGTTTGGCGATTGCAGTAAGTTCGTATTGAGTGCAGAACGACGCTGCTGATGATGAGGTACTTACAAAAGGTGAAAGAATTAAAATACGTCATACGTATATAATACGTTAATCATGAATGGTCCAAAGTAAAATTATTCTCATCCAAAATCCTAAAACTGTCCATGTGCAGTGCTTTTATTGCATTTAATTATATAAAAGGTTTATTTCATCATTGCTTTTTAAGTAGGTACTTAGGTACCTGAGATGTTAGTTAGTCATAATTTTATGTAAGTCCTATTTAAAGAATTATATTTTCAAAAAAGTAATAGGTAGATACAAAAAAGTGGCCAGCCAGTAAATTCATTAGTACGCAACGAATAAATAGTAACAATGCGTAATAAGAAACGTAACCTTTTACGGGCGCATGACATTTGCAGATAAATGATTCGCTTTGAAAATCGAACATGAGACGCCAACACCAAGTTATATAAAACAAAATGGCGGCCGCCCAGCGTTATCGCGCCACATTCCGGCGCAAAGAATAGCTAGCAGTTAGTAAGGCTTTACAATACATAGATAATGTTGCAGTTAGTAGGGGATGATGTGTCACAGATTATTGAGGAGTCGGATGTTACAAACGTTGTTTACGTGTAACAAAGAGTATATTTTATGTTAATGATTATTTTATGATTTTATTAGTAGTACATGGCGTATTGTTGTGTGATGTTTCACCCAGTCTCTGAAATATTCCGTTTTAAACACCAATTCCCCAAAACCATATAAATGGGTTCTATTAAGAAGACTCGTTCTTAGTATTGGGACATAATATAGCTTGATGTTGATGTTTTCAACAATCGTTGAAATTGTGATGACATTTCATAATGATACACGACGAAATAACAAGCTTAGGACGAAATGGGTTTTCCTGGTTGGCACAAATAGTTCCCGATTAGTCACACGTGGGGCGTGAATAAGACTAAACATTCGCTGTGACTCATCCGTCCGATGAAACTTTTCAAGTGGTCCTAGTTTCGAGGCCTCAACACTGAACTAACAAAGCTTTGTTAGAAAGGAAACTTGTCGAAATAATCTTTACGATTTTATGGAAATAAATGACATAAATCTGAATATTTTAATCTTTAGAAAGTAAAGTAGATAGGTAGCTCATCCTCATTATCACATCTATTTACGTGACCACTGCTGGACCTGGACACAGGGACTTCTCTCTTTCCTCACGATGTATGCCTTCACCGTTAGAGAAAGTGTTTTTTAAGGACACATAATTTTCAAGAAGAAAAATGCGAGGTGCGCAGCGGGGTTTGAACTCACGACCTTCGGAATGAAAATCGAGCAAAATAGTGTGTGCTTTTAAAGTAAATACATAGGTAGGGGTGATGAATGTGATGATGGTTTGATCTCCAAAGCCTGCTTGCTTCGTAATTGCTAATGTTTTAAATAACATCATCTGAGATATAAATGTAGTCCCGGATCAAATAAAGGCTAATAGGTTATCAGTTGTTTAGTTATTAGTAGTTCAGCTAATCATGCAACAAGTAGCTCCATCTATAATTTCTAACATTAAGTTTTCAATTTCGCATCGCGGTCTTGTATTATTTTCTCATCTAAAAAGTAATGTTTATTTTTCTTTGTACATAATATACTTTTTGGCCAACATCTACCAAGTGGTAAGCTAAAGTGTGGTAAGTGGTGGTGGTTGGTGCCTTGGTGGTGAGTGGTAAATATTCTTTAAAATCAATCATTGAAAAAAAATATTTAAAAAGACCGCCTTAAAAAGGATTAAATGGTTTTTCCTTTTTATTAATAATATTTTGATAGATAATGAAACTCACCCCTTCTTGTTTTTTTTTGTGTTGCAAACCCGATGAGCTGGTTGTTTTGTATTTTATATAAAACTAGCAGCCCCCGCGAACTTCGTCTCGCCATATAATTTTATTTGCAACTATCTCCATACTAAATTTCATCCAAATAAAATTTTCCCGCGTAAGCATGTATTTTCCGCGGTAAAAAGTCTCTCGCCATATACTTTTATTTGCAACTATCTTTTGCATACTAAATTTTATCTAAATCGAATTTTCCCGCGTAAGCATATATTTTCCCGCCGAAGCATGTATTTTTCCGCGGTAAAAAGTAGCCTATGTTCTGTCTCAGGGTCTAAATATTGTATGTGCCAAATTTCATCAAAATCGGTTGAGAGGTTTAAGCGGGAAATCGTAACAGACAGACAGACAGAGTTACTTTCGCATTTATAATATTAGTTAGGATTACCTACATTACATTACATTGACTAACCCCCCCACCCCGTACCCCAGTGACGCATACATGGAGCCTACATCGCATGCTGGCTAGCTGAGCGCGGTGAGCGACAACCTCGCGACTTTTTTGTAATACTTGCATTTTTAAACTCGTGATATCTTCCGAATGAAATGTCCGAATTGAATAATTCAAAAAGTTATAAAAAGGTATTAAAGCCGTCTTAAATATAAAATAATTTATTTTGTTAAGGATTAATACCAAGGTACAAATGAAGACCCTTTCAAGAGGCGGCATATATCAATTAATATTTTAGAATAAAAAACTGCTTACTGTGACATAACTATAATATTTAGACATATGCTGTCGCGACACTTTTTGTAGATAATGATGAGTTCTGCAAAGTCGTAGTACATGATTTTGTTCTATCATCAATAGTTTTCGCAGCGCACGCGACGTAAGGAATTTTACAGGTCTTTTTTTTACACCTTATGTTACATTATTGGAGTTTTAGTAAGGATCCCTAATTTTTTTTAAAATATAATATAGCCTATGTTACTCGGGGATAATGTAGCTTTCCAAAGGTGAAAGAATTTTTGAAATCGGTCCAGTGGTTTCGGAGCCTATTCGTTACAAACAAACAAACAAACAAATCTTTCCTCTTTATAATATTATTATAGTATAGATGAGACTTACCTGTAAAGATAATAATAGGTTAAAAGGTGTATACTGCTTATAATATACTAAATAATGATTAACTTATACAAAAAATAAATAACAGTTCGTTATTTCATCTAAGAATTAGAAATAGGACAGCATCGATGGAAAACGAGCTGAATCTTTACAATTATTTCCACAGTTACGAAAACCGAAGTGCAAATGATAAAAACTGCTCAACAGCTCTAAACTCGGAAATGATGCTAATACGTGAGTGATTAAAGAACTGCGTACGAATACCTACCTTAAATTTTAGGCTAAATTGATTTAAAGGGCAAAACCAAGCCCTACAAATAAATTAAATAATCTATTTTAAAAGCATATATTTCAAGCTTATCACATCAAGACATGTGGTAATCTAGAAGCTTGTGTTATCGAGATGTTGCTGTGTGAATTGTCTAGTAATATTTATTTATTATGTTTTTAGGATATTATAACACATAAATAAGATTATCGCGTATCACGCTCGGCTGGTGTCAAGTCTCGGCGCGTGCGTTTAGAGATCGACATATTTCTATGTTTTTAGATACCTAATTGTTTTGTGAATCACGCGACAGTGGCCGTTTTAACATTATTATCTTATGAAAAATGTCCGATATTCATTTAATTTTGGTATTCGAGCACTAGACTTAGGTACCATGCATGTAGGTACCGCGCTACTTCATGGAAACAGTTTGCAAATTATTAAATATATTTAAAAAAAATAAAGCTCGAAGCTCGTGTTACGGGTGCTAGTTTTTTGAGAAACACGTGTAGATTCATAGAATATACAAAGATACATAGGTATTATTTATATTTTAAATAGAAAACCGATATACCAGAAGACAACAGTGAATCTGATGAATCAACAATATATAAAATAATTAATTTTAATATTTTCTCTTTGGTTTTCATGAACAATAAATTAATAAATAAATAATAAATAAAATAATTGATTCAAATTCTTAGTGCTATAGATTATAGTATAATACATGATAATTAAACAAGTGCCTAAACTAGATTAAAACCTTCTTAAAAGTTCTTTTAGGTAAACCTATGCCTAATATAGTACTTGCTGCTTAATTTTTGAAATTTGGTAGATGACACAGTTTAGGCTATTTAAATTCTTGCTCCAAATCATAACTGTATGATCAAACGTGGCCCCGGTACAAACATAATTTAAAGCGGACGGAGTCACCAGGCACCCCTAGTATATAAAAGAGATAAAATTGCTTTCACAGACGTCTAGTATCGATCGCACAAACCAAACGGACTCCCCTTTTGACCCCACAGCCTAACATTGTATATCGAAGTATCTCTACTCCACTTTTCTGGTTAATATCTTGTTAAAACTGTTATCCCAGCCATATAAAATTACTTACACTTAAGTTTTACGTTATCTACATAAACCTAGTTTATATAATACCTTAAACTTCCCTTCTCACCATACATGCTAAGTATAATACCATACATCCTTCTATGCTAAGTCTTTCTCTGTGCATGCAGTTCGCCTCTGGAGCGATTTACCTGAGAAAAGCAAAGTCATTCCCTATTTTTAAAAAACAGTTAAAAGAATTTTAGTTGTCAAAACTATAGTAAATTTATGTTTACGTAGTATATTTACGGTTTACGGTTTTAGAAGTTTATTTCTCAAAGAATACAATTCACTTATAAGAGAAATATAAATAGCACAACAATAATAAATCAGATAAAGAAAGTTCTTCTTCTTCTTCTTCTTCTTGGTGACAATTTGTTATCCTAACTAATATTATAAATGCGAAAGTAACTCTGTCTGTTACGCTTTCCCGCTTAAACCTCTCAACCGATTTTGATGAAATTTGGCACATACAATCTTTAGACCCTGAGAAAGAACATAGGCTACTTTTTATTTCCACGCGGGCGAAGCTGCGAGCGGAAGCTAGTGGTAAATAAGTGCAAAAATATTTAACATTCTTTTACATATATGTATTCATTAGTGTATTGTATTATTTGTATTCTATCTTATATTATGTATTATATTATATGTACCTATTCGTACATCCGAAATTTTTTATTACTTTGCTCTCTTTCCATCCAAAGGTTGCCTGGAAGAGATCGCACTTTAGCGATAAGGCCGTCCATTGTACTTGTTTCTTTTGTTGTATTTGTTATTTTTGTTTGTTTGTTTTGGTGTGCAATAAAGTGTATTGTATTGTATTGTATAATATAGCCTCGATAAAATTAAATGATGATAATAATAATAAATAATAATTAGTTTTTTCGAACAGGACCAGCGCTTCCTGAGATAAGCCCGTTAAACCAAACTAACAAACAATCAATAAATCATCGCACAGCTATATATATGAGTAAAGATAACTATTGTAGAACAAAGATTGCCACTTTTGGCAGAGTGTGCAATTGATGTACTAAAACATAGATTTAAGAACACGTCATCATTTATTTTAGCACCGAGGCTGTTAAAACATACAATGTATCTTCAATGAATTTACGCTGTGACAAACTCGCCGAATTGAAACTTTGAAGTGTTGCTCTTTCTTGTATAGATGAAAAATAAAATATCATCATTATTACTATTTTACTACGAGTTTATAATTATTATATTTAACAAAATGTGACATTGATATAGAGTAGGTAGCTTACCCGTTATTGCCCTATTTTATGCCGGGTATGCAACATAATAATTGAAGAACAAAATCACTAATCGACTTAGCCGTTCTCGAGTTTAAGTTTACGATTTTTTTTGTAGTTATAAGGTGTATGAGGAAACTTAAAAGCTTCAGAATTCGTTTTCGCTAAAAACAGGTAATTTTGTACCTATCTAGACCCTCTTAATTTATCTGATTTAATGACTCGTAAAAGCCAGTTACTTCAATTACTTTGTAACTGTTCCTTGAATACGAATGCGACGTAGTTACTTCTTACAAAAAAATAAAACAAAACAAATGATTACAAAACTAAACGTCTGGTTAATCAGGTCATAAATAAAAAGGTCATATTAGGTCAAAGTTTATTAAATTCGTGAGGGATATGTTCGTTATGCGGCTGGGGAAATCCTTGTGGATTCATAATGACCTAATTTTATATTCGTATTGTATACCTAATTATATATGAGCATTTTATTGTTTTGGTCTTGATGAATTAGCCTTAAATCAATAAATTTTAGTCAATGAATTAAGGCATAATATCTTTCATTTTAATCAAGAGAGAAGTCCCTGTGCCCCAGTAGTGGTATCGTAAATAGTGCTTATACATAATGGTACTAATCTTATGCAGGTACAACACGGCACGACTTCACCCCTTTCTACGTTACCACGGCTGGGACACAAGGACCTCTTTTGTCGAGAGGCCTTAATTCACCACGTTGGAATGGTGGTGAATGAAACATTTTTGTAAATCAAACGAACTCTGTGAAGTTCGATGACAATTATGTGAGCGGCTTAATTCGATGCGATTTACGACATGTTCACGTTCACAAAACAAACTGTGAAATGTTAAAAGTTCACAGAAAATGCCGGTTTTCTCACGATGTTTGCCTTCACGGTAAGAGCACATGTTTTCAAATGCACATACGTTTTTCAGAAGAAAAATCCAGCGCGGGGTTTGAACATACGACATTCGGATTGAAAGTCGATTGTGCTCCCTTATAGCCAACACGGTTATACATCGATAACAACACAAAACCAGATAATAAACAGACTCACGTGGCCAACATATATATCGACCGGCGATACAGTGAAGCCTTGTTAATGCTAAGACTTCAGTTATATCCATACGAACATCCATGGCTTCCTTCCTTAAATACGATCGCTTATGTAAAAGCTTTAATAAATAAAAATTGCTGGACAATTCACACAGCAACATCTAACTCCATGGTAAGCTAGCTGCGGAGGCCTTCATGGGCGAGTCTGACTCGCACTTGACAGATTTTAATTATAAGGACGATGTAACTAATTTCAAAATCTTTATTTGTTGTCCGAATTGTGAATATATCATAAGTTAACTGAAAACAAATGAACATTGTTGTTTCTTAACAAAGACATACATATTTAATTATGGTTCAGCCATTAATCAAGGTATATACACATGAATAATTTCTTGGTTATGATATGAAGTGCGGGGTGTAAAGGCTTTTATCTTTTTAATATTTTTACCAGTTAAAACTACATATGGTTGATAATAATATAATACGATAACACAAGTTTCGATCTTACCACGTGGCTAGATGAACACCAGCAATGTTTATTTATTATTTTAAACACAGGACGCATAAATTCAATATATTTATTCATATTTTTTAAAACTTTTCTAGGTTCAACTAAACCTGTGTTAGAGGAATCTCGCACTGCCAAAAACAGTAACTTGAGTAAAGTAAATTAAGTTTAACTTGTAAAGTTAATTACGGTATTAAAAAAGATGTTAGTAAAAAGTATTTAACTATGTTCTATCTATCTATCTATGTTCATATATAGGATAAACCACGATTTTTTAGTTTTTAAGCTTCTCGATATTTCAGTGCAGTTTCATGTCCCATTATCTATATAATGAACTGTTCCTAAACTACAAAACATGGTAAATATAAGCACTCACACTTTTCCGCTGCTGAAACACAGGGAATTTTCGCTTGACGAGAGAGATAAGGCCTTTCTTCACCACGCTGGCCGGGTACGGGTTGGTGAATAAAACACGTCCTTTTAAACACTAAGTACTCAGAACATTCTAGCAAACATCTAGCTTACTGCCCGCGGCTTTGCTCGCGTTCTACACCTTCGGATTTCTCCATCTTTTCAACTATCTCCACTTAAAAAGTCACGTCAATTTGCCGTGAAAGACTGACAAACAGACACACAGACATTCCCAGTCATAATATTAGTATAGTATGGATAATGGTAACCATGATTGTTTCAGACAATAAGCACATCGGAAACTGTAGAGAGGTAAGGACTAAGGATAGATAGATCCATCAATAAATATATCTATCGTGGAGGGGCCAAAAGGGCGGTCGTATTTGTTCGGATCGATAGTAGACGTCTGGTGTAGGCGATTTGATCACGTGGATGGTGAAGCGTAAACCGTAATCTGGGAGAGAAATTACCAATTTTGTATTGAATATGCACTGCATTGTCAATTCCTAGCTGATTGCTAGGATATAATATGGATATTCGTATATTAAAAAGGTTTATTCCCGTTTAAATTGTTATATTCACGTGGTAAAAATTCAGTGCCCACGCCGTTTTTAACAACAATACTAAATATATATTTGTTTGGCCCTTTGCATAGCACATTTGCCTACAATTTTTGTACTAGAAATAGAGCAGTTGTGATAACTGATTATACCAATTCCCCCAAGATATATATTTTTAAATATATTGCTTGACGGTTTCCTGCAATACAAATGATGATTTATTTATTTATTATGATGTGTCAACACAACAGTTTATGCATTATGACATGAATAAAATGTCTTAATGCTAACATAATTACATATAGACACATACAACTTGCACTTAGACGATAAACAACAAAATTAATTTGAAATGTGTGGATGTGTGTGGAAAATCTGTGGATTATAATAAAATATCCTAATCGTTTTCGTAAAATAATGAATTAGGTACTCATACACAACATCATCTGATTCACCACAAAAATACCTATATGATTTATGGTACCTACGTAGATATTAGTTATTTTAACAATGAGCACGTGCTTTCCTGTTTATTAATTGAATAAATTAATGAAGAACTATGAAAGTCAAATCACCATCAAATAAAACATTATTTCTGTTAAAACTAACTGAATTCCAATGACTCATCAACTATTGACAATATTATTGATTCATTTGTGTAAATTTATTTTCATCGAGACATCTATAATTAGCAAAAAGTTATCAATGAAGTCAAGTAAGACAACCATCAAAAAGAACATTACATTAAACATAACAAAATAGTTTAATTCAATATTAATAAGTTAAACAATCAATCCAAACAAGAACTAAGGCCCTATTAACAAATCTATTGCCCAAACCGCCAGCCAGTGAGTAACCTTGAGCATTTATTTGCAAAAGCATTCGTAACAGGCCACATAGGTTCTCAAAGACGTCAAGATTTACGTCAAAATGCGTCAAAATGTCGGTTTCCGTAGCAGACAAACCATTCACAAGATGGCCGGCGCGTAGCAGTTCTGAAAGCGTCTACGCATTCTCTGTCTCGCTCTAGCGCGTGCTACGATCTACGAACTTGCGCGAGCGCAGCCGACGCGGCACGAGTCGGTAAGCTGCGTCAACACATGCAAAGGTAAAATGCCTTGTATAAAAACTCAGATGCATTTGAATATACCAAGAAATGTCGGAACGATTTGACATTTATGTTTCTTTGTTCGCAATGGGTTGTATTAGCGCGTTGGTAGATTTTCATTGAAACATTGGAAACGTGATCTAAAATATGGGGCTAGTATCAGTAGTCCGATGTGCTGATTGAAAACAAATGTTTTTATATTTATAATGCTGTTTCTAGAAGAAATAATCTCTGTCGGTTTAATCAACTATTATATTAATTTATTACTGTTTTTGTTTGTCTTTTAAGCGCATGCAATTACTTTAATACAAACTCAATAATTTTCCAGGCCGTTGCTCAAGCTGTATTATTAATATTAAATGTGTTATCTTCCATAAGATCTAACTCTACTACTAAGGAAGCAAAATTATTAAAAAATCAATAGGTACCAACTGGTATAATAATGGATGCATTTATAAAACAGTAAAACTAGCAGTTTCTATTAATGAACGGGCCTTAATATGTTTAGAATAAAACTCCACAGTCCCTTACTAGAATCATCTCGATAACAAAATATCTTAGTAGGTACTAGGCCATCATAAAACAGAGAAGTTATTTCATCCACGTATCTCCAGCGAACCTCCGTACAAGCCTATCTGAGTCGCGGTCACGCAAGGACGCGCTAAACTTATTGAAGTGTTGGCATAGTGTCAAGGTGATGTCTGATGTACCCCACGCACACACTCAAACCGGCACACAACCAAACGTGCGCGCGCGCAGCTCTGTGCCGAGTCTCGCTTTGTTTTCTGCCTTTTATCTACTCGTCGCGTCGTTTGGGCACTAAACGTGTTTGTTAGAATCTGTCAAGATTATGTTTATTTATTGAGGAACATCAACATAAATAACATGATCACTTGGATGCAGTTACAACTTAAGATTTCTACAATTACATGTTTATTTAAACATTAACACAGCATGCGTAAAACTATATAACATGATTGCGGTTATGCCCGTTTTATAATGGATTTTTCCGCGGTAGAAAGTTCATGCTGTAGTTTTTGCGTGAAAGAGTTAAATATTCATCTATGCAGTCACAAACTTTCACATTTATTAGCAGAGACAAGTTAAGTTATATTAAGACTTGTCCATGGATCTTTAGGATTTTATGGAAACAGATGACTTAAATCTTTATCTTTATATTAACTGGTCTAGATAAAAAGAATGAATTAGTTTTGAATCTTTAGAAAGCATTTGTTTTTGTAATGTCTCGTAGCGTAGTGCTCAAATGTGATGCGGAAAAGGCTTGAACTACCATAGTAGGAAAGTTATTTTCTAGAAAAGTAACGCCAAGTCGATTGGACCTAAGTTCATGTTCCGTACAGAATACAGATTTATTAAAAACTTCATAGTTATATGATGATGGATATGGAATAATTAAGTTTTGAATAGTTGGAAAACTCGCTCTATGTACCAATTTACTGTGATAACCAACTAACCCGTTTTAAACTTGGTGATAAACCAAATTCCCCAAAACCTATTTTTGGTTCTAAGAGGAAATATTGCTCAGCGATGACCTATTTTTAAGTTCAGATAACACTAGCAGCCTTATTCATAAAAAGCTCTTAATCCACGTCTTAAGCACGACTTAACTAATCAACGAATTAAGCCCTAAGAAGTGTTTAAAAGTTTTGTATTCATAAACCTAACTTAAAAATCACTTAGCTAAACAATACTTATTTTTTTCAGAACTGGTAACTTTTTGGTAGAAATAGTAGAATCTGGCCGTATCATAGATAATGAGGGTAATCTGTGGGCCATTTGCTCAAAAAAAAAACGAAATTTGACAGAACAGTGTCAGCTGTGTTTTGTGATTGTGAATCAAAATATTTATGGAGTTGCAACAAAGTTTGGTTAGCTCGTGTTTTTTGTTCAGTTTTAGACTCGTATCAAACTACTTATTACTTCACAAAATCAAGAAAAAGAACATAAGTTACGTACCTATGCAAATTGTGGAAGAGAAACATAAAAAATACTTCAAATATTGGAAGAAGAGTTGGAATATTGGGAGAAAAACTAGAAAAAATAATAATAATTGTAATTTATTGAAAATGGTTAGGTACTAATAAATATGTTGCGAGTTAATTCATTGGTGAATTGTGTTTGTTTTCCCTTCATCATCATCTTCACTGTCAGACTCTAGTTACTGCACTGCAGTACGCAAATATGGTGTGGAAGGGTATCCACTGTCTCCTAAAAGTTTTCTTCCTCTAAATTCACTTTCTTCAAACCTTATTTTAAGCTGACTCTCACGAAAGATGTGAACATCATGAGTGCTTCACCTCCAACGACATACCACATCACAAATAGATATATTAGGGCCACACACAACCTGCAAAAGGAAATTAAACAAATAACTATGGATAGGTAATAAATATGGATAGGTAAATTGGTAATTTCATAGATTTTCAGATTGAAGACATAATATCAATGCTAGGCAAGTAGTTTCCTAATATCTAGCTCCTGACGTAGGTACCTAATGGAGAGAAACCATCAAGGAGACCAAGACCCACAAAGGGCTATATTGCAAGACTTACTTCCTGCAATATAGTAAAGTAGAAAACCTTTGTATACAATGAACACTAACCTCATGTCGACCCCAGTGCCTGATCACAGCCATTACTTGAATGTGAACAGGTATGCCGCCACCTTTTGTATCAACCGAGTCGTCTTCTTTAACAATATTTATTATTTTGTTCATGTTCTCCTTAGAAAACCTGCACTTTTTTCTAAATTCCACTTCATCATTTTCCACCATCGGATCTAACCTGGTTTGATAAACTTTAGAACAAGATTGCCAAAATTCGTTTATATCTGCTATATCTTGCTCAAAATTATTTGAATAGTCACCGTAGGTAATCAAAATAATCCAGTTCCATTATAAAATATTGTAAACAAACAAGCAAATCAGCTGTTTATTAGCATCCATTTTCTTGTATAAGGAGTTAGGAGAGGTGTAACACCTCCTTACCTTCAATAGCTGTCAAGTTAAACTACCTATATAGGTTGTTTAATTTGACAACTATTTAAGTACCAGTTTAAACAGTTGATTTGGTTTAAACAACGTTTATGAATACAAAATTACGTTAAGCATTACTTAAAGGCTTACTTAAAATTAAACCGTGTTTATGAATAACGCTGTAGAAGTCTAGTCGTTAACTCTAGTTATGGAAAAAGCTAGAAATTACTGTTTCTAGCTAAGATGGTTCCTAGATGTTGATTTCTAGGAAAACAGTGCCGTGCCTTTTCGAGTTTTACGAAGTCTAGCTTTATTGCGCCGACTAGATCATGGTTTATTACCTTAAGACTAAGACTTCTTCCTATCTGTAATGTTATTTCTGGTTTTCAATATACATTGACCACTAATTTTTCTTAAAAACATGACGGTTTGCGTCTATAGCGATTATTTTTAGGTAAATAAAAAGTATGTATACAAAATGTTAAATCAGAGTTAAAGGGCGTAAGAAGTTGACATGTCTTCATAAACAGTCTTAATAAGTACCTACTGTTATAAAAATAAATAACATTTATTCAACAAGTAATAGAAAGTATTCACAATACATTTATAAAAACGAATAATTATATTCCGTTACTATATACATATGCGTTTTAAGACATAAAATAACATGTACCTAGTAGTGTTATTTTATGTCTGAAATTGAAAACGTAGCTTTACTCCTATCTTTATAATTATCTTATTGCGTTCTAAGTTTCAGACATACAATAACACTACTACATGTTATTTTATGTCTGAAATTTAAAACGCAATAACGCGAATGTAAAATCCAATAAATATAACAATTGTTACACAGCAAGAGCACACACAAATACATAATGTTATATATTATATCTACAAGCTTAGCGATTAGATAAGGAATGGGTGTAATTCGCACGTAACTAAATCGACAAATTTAAACAAAACGATAAAAATTACACTGAATTGGCGCTGAACTGTAAAATACAAAACACAGTAATGAGCCATATATTATAGTTAACAATATTACGTTATATTAAATTTTCGTTCAAAAGAGCAAAAATATTTCGTGTTTACATTATAGGTAGGGTAGGCTTTTTGCCACGCAGCTATATAAAATTTTCCTGATGGAAAAATTATCTTATGCCCTTCTCCTGATACTAATCTATCTTCCAGCCATTTTACTTCAATCGATTTAGAAGTTCTCGAGTTATAATCGTGTAACTAACACGACTTTCTTCATACTAACGCTACATATATAAATGTATTATAGAACAAAGACGCTGTAGCCGTCTGTATACTTCAATTTTTAAAACTACACAAAGAATTTTGATACGGTTTTTGTTAAATAGGTGATTCAAGAGAAATATTTAAATATACTTAATTATTAGGTAAGCGACGACGGGTCGCTTTGGATATATAAATAAATAAATAAATATTGCTGGACACACACACAGCAATATTTAGCTCCGTAGCAAGCTCAAAGCTTGTGTTACTACGGGCTCTAGATAATCCGATATACTAATAGAATATACATACATGGATAATAATCTATATAGGCATATCAGAATGTATATAAGGGATATCAGTGCAGAATCTACGAATAAACAACTGTATCATCATCACCCTAATAGGTAGTAAATAGTAATAAATTTAAGACCTTAAGTACAAGCACATGAATAAATGTTATATTAAAATGTTATATTTTTTTATATTTTACAAAATGCATATAAGGGTGAATAAAAGGTTATTATAAGGTCTCGTAACCCTTCCTTAATTTCGAGTTATCGAAATCGGTTTATTAAAATCAAATACGTCTTTTGCGTACACACTGCTACTTTAACGATATTATCGAATTAGTTTTCTACACACGAGTACACATACACATCCCGTTCTAAGTACCAAACTCTTGAACGACATAACCTGAAAAGAACGTTCATTCGCTCCATACACCGCCATCTAGCGGATAACTTGGGCGTTCACGCAAGGTTACACTGTCGCCTCGAGGTTTATTTATAAACTGACACCTAATTTAATTGCGCTGCTGTAGCGTATTTATATTGTCGACTTCAGATATTATTAAGGGAGCCAGTTTTGTCACCAACATTGGTTTATCTATAAAATCTATAGAAGATAATCGTACGCGACTACAATAAGTAATAGTTTTACAATAGTAACTAATCCTTCGTAACATTATAAATAATTCTAATACAGAAAAGGGTGTTTTTCTTTGCATTTCCGAAATACTTTTTTAGTGCTCACTTTCAAGACAAAAATAATGAAACCCCTAAAGACCAGTGGTTTGGGGTAGTCTTGCCAAGATTTTTAAAGAATACTTGTAGAATAACTGATTTAAATAATAATAAAAAATGGATACAAAAAATCTATGTAGAAGACTCTACAATATTTAAAGGAAAGACACTGACACAATAATTTGATTTATCGAACGTTTAATCATGTCTAACCTATGAATTATAAATGAATAAATACAAATATGAATTTATAACATCATCAGTAAGCTTGCAAGTTGCAACTGTTTAGATCAGATTTCTAGCGTGTTACGTAGCGGAAGACGATAGACTTGCAAGACCATAAACCATTTCGATTGAAAAGCGAATCAAATTGTATTTGTTGCATAAAATACTACGTTACGTAGTGTTACGTGCTGAGCAAAAATCTAGTAATATCAATTGTCTTCTATAGGTAGATTTTCACTGTCATGACCAATGTTGGTGCATATTGGGGCGTTTTTCTACTGCACATAAGTTATGCAGTTTTGGTGGAAATACAGCCTTCATAAGCTAATAAATGGGCTTTTTTATAGTTGTTAGCTTTGTCTTTTATTGATCTGAAATCGGTTTTCTTTATTTTATAAGATTTTTTAAGCTATGTAGTTCTTAGCTAGGTGTTTTATAAATTTTGTAAATAACCAAGAGCGAACTCTTGCATACTTGTTACTGTTTTATAATTGTCTAGCCGACCCGCTGAGAACTTCGCTTGCGTTTTTAGCGCTATCTACACATAGGTTTTATAACCATGTGTAGATTCATCCTCGACAAATATACTTTCAGACACTGAAATTTTTATTCAAATCAGACTAGCTATTCCGGAGATTAGCGCGATAAAACAAACAAACAATCAATCAAACAAACTCTTTAGCTTTATAATAAATACTTATTTAAATAGATAGTATACATCAGCATCAACGGTTTATTTTTATATTTTTGGAAAAACAACTTATGTACTAATAATTTGATTAAAATAATGTAGGTTATAAGTATCTTGATAACGTAAAATTCAAGCGAAGCTGTCGGCGTGTCGGCTAGTCTTATACAAAATAGCCTTTAGAACTAAAACACAAAGTCATTTAAAAGTGGTTCATTGTGAGTAAGTGTAAACATTGAGCCAATAAACTCCGAGATCGCTCGGACGATTGAAGGATGTTGCTACGTTGTATTGTTACATTGTATTATTGTCATCATGTAACATATACATATATGAAGGTCCAAAGACTGGGCATGTATTTCCCCAATGGAACCCTTTATAGGTCTTGAGGCACACACTTTTCTCTTGACTAAAGAGAATAGGCCAAAATTCACCATGCTAAACACAAACCTTAGTGGTTTTCTTTGTGCTATTCTTAAAACCTAATCTTTTTTAATTGTTATTTAAGTACGATAAATAAATAAAATAAAAAAAATGCGTGCTGGCCAAGTGTTTGTTGGTAAATGACAAAAGTTCTCAGAACATGTCAGTATGTTTGCCATCGATTGCCATTTGTTAGAGCACGTGTTTTTAAAGTGCACATACATCCTTAAATAAATAATTATTCAAAATCAAACAAAAGTTTCATAATTCAGAAGAAAGTAGAGTGTCGTCTGTGCAAGTAGTTTTTTTTTTACAGTATTTGGTATTATTACCAGGTAGTACCTGAAAATTACACAATTTACTTATGGTAAACTAAGTACAGTTTTTAAGAAGTTATATAGATAAGGTACCTAGGACCTAGCTAGGCAATGAAATATGCATGCAAAAGCACTTTCAGATATCAATAGCATGTCCATATATTTTATTAGAATGTACTGTAGGTACATATATTCACAACACAACCTCTCTCGCAATTTTTAGACAAAGATTTTATGTAGATGTAGGCTGATAATTATCACCTTTTCGCATTGATTTCTTAATATGAACAATGCTTGATTTGTTTATTAATGAAACTGTTAAATGACTTACATGTATCTATAATAAAAAATATTTCTAGTACCTAGTAGTAAATACAAGCTTCGTTTATTACATATTTAATTATTATTATGCTTACGATAAACTCGAATTTATGTATGTATGCAAGTTTAGGAGAATAGAACCCAAAATTCTGTGAAAAAGACCAACTATAAAAGAGTCGTAAAATTATAATAAAGAAAAATGTTTTTTTAATGCATGACATGTAAATCTTATACAATTTATTATAAGTTTATAATAAAAGTAAACTATGTACCTTTGAGGACACACCGAGAAGCAATAGGGTGGTAGTGGTAGCTACTATCAATAGACTGACTGCAAAACTATTTTAGTTAAAAAAAATATGGCTGCACCTAATCTTACAGGTAACTTACTATACAATCAAGTGCTATGTATCTCACAATATATTAGCCAGAGCTCGGGTTAACCCACAAATCCCTTATTAGCTGTACTGAGTCATTTCGAAATGTATTGTCGAATAATTTGACTTAATATGGTAAATATTGCATGACCTTTAATTGAAAATGAATTATAGTAAACTACCCAAATGCATTAATGTATATGAGTAGACACAAACAAACACAATCAGTGTTTCAGCACCCATGGCGCACGCATGTATCTACACCGCGCTGTAGCGCGCCTAGTCTGGCCGGCCTGCACCGCCAAAACTGGGTGGTGGATGTATCGAACATAACACCATATAATGTTCTAGGACCTAGGTATTTAAGAAAGACCGTGGTAATGTTTCTTACGAATCGTCCGCGACCTCGCGACCAATATTCCAATCAAAATCCGAAAAAGAACATGTTAATTTTGACCCCATTAAAGTAAATGAACCCTTAAACCAATTGCAGACCGTGATGACCCCCAAATTGGCCGCTGCCCCCGCCTAGGTTCAACGCTCTCGGTTCAACGACCCGCTTTCAGAACGCTTTCCGCTCGGCATATAAAACGAATTTTATATCACTTTTACACGTTGATTCTCGGGACTTTATATATTTTAAATGTATTTTTGTTATTTTTTTAAACATAAAACACATCACTTGTTGTCTCCCAGGTGCTTTGAACAGAAATGATCTAAAATGGTGCTCTAGACGCGGTGCCCATATATATAATCAGTGTTCTAATTGGTATAACTTCTTTTAATTGGACAACATTTCGAAAAAGATCCTCTAACTAAAGAAATATAATTTGGATATCAAGAAATTCAATAACATACTTACTCAAAATAACAATATTATTATTAATAACTTCAATTTGAGAAATGTATCTATACAATCCTGTATTATCTCCACTACGGTTGCCTGGAAGAGAGAGATCGCTTTCAGCGATAAGGCTTGTACTTTTAAGTTTTAAGTACAGTAAAGTGTTAATTCCTGTCCTTGCAGTGTTGGTCCTGAAGAAGACCCACGTTTTAGACGGAACTATTGACCAAATCTAACGAAAATTAGGTTCGTGAGTTCCCCGTTTATCTAAATATAGATTTATTTATCTGTGTTATAATTAAAAGAAACAATTTTTTTGGTTTTCTTGAGATTGTACATACAAAACAGCATACGAATTTCATTTATTTACTGATTATTTATCTATACTATGTATACATATTTATTAAATATGTATAACAGTGTCTTTTACAACCATTAGAAAATAAATATACACAAGAGTACCCAGGAACTCTTTTATAAGAAGCTTTTATTAACGGCTTTAAGATACTTGCAATGGTGTCAAGTATTTTCTGCCTAAATAGTTTGAATAATTTTCTTTACAATTGTATCGTATTATGTAAACTCACGACAATATGATATTAATTTTAACCAGCATGAACCTAACTAATAATAACATTCAGTTCGTATAGTTTTTTGATTAACTGAATTATGTTATTATTTCTTTGGTTTATAATAGTAATGATTGATTGATTGTGAATTGAATTAAATAATAAATTAAACATAGTATAAAACAAAATCTTAATAGATAGAGGAAGGTTTATAAGTTACGTATCAGAAGCGAAGTTAGGGCGGGTCGCTAGTTGAGCAATAATATGCAGTTTCTGGTACTAACAGCATCATTGCACAGTAAGACGTATATAGCCGATACGTGATACTGATAAGATAATTAGATAACGTATCAGTGGTAAAGCATCCGACCTCCCGTGGAGATTAGATTAACCGCTGTTCAATGTCATAAAACTCGCAAGGAAATGTTCGTATTTTTCGTCATTAATTTATCTTATTTTATCTATCTCATCGGGCATAACCAACATAAAACTCTTATAGCGACTCTTATTATGTTGATGCGTTTCGAGAAGCATGTTGACATTCTCAATACTCAGTTATTTATAACAATATGGTCTATGAATACCAAAACAACTAGTATGTTCAAAACAACATGCGTTATTACCTAGGTATATGGATTTCACATCGGGAGTAAAATATTTCTTTTTTCCAGTTAATAATATTTCCTGAGGATACTGGCGACTGGGCCCACTACAAAACTGGGATCGCAGTCCCAGTTACCTGAATAGTTTTTTCATTATATACTCGAATTTAGTGCATGTAACACTAATCCTTCCATGTTCTCATATTTGTTTACAAACTAGCGTCTTTGTTTCTAATGTATTTTAGATTTAATGTGAATTCGTTTGTAATTATTATTTTAAACTTAAATAAATAAGATTTCTATTAATGACAGAGTTTGACCGAACTGGAGATGATAATGAATGTACAAAGAAGAAAAACCCGAGTTTTCGAGTCATCCATATGATAATTTTTACACAAGCTTACCGCTCCGTGGCCTAGCCCGTGTTGTAATATTTTCCCGGTGAAAAGAAATGTCATAAATTTAGAGGCTGGAACTTTCTACAATAAAAGAGGCTCTACTAAACAAATTTATACAATACAAATTTGTTTTTTCTTACTTTTTTCGTGTTTGAGATATATTACATCTTTCTTTCATATTGTGATAAACGGAATTTCCACGAACCTTTTTGACGTTGGATTTGGTTCTTTACTTTTTAACGTTTCGTTCTTTCTAAACATAGTATCAAAACTTTATATAAATTATCGAAGTAATCGAGGTTAACTTTAGCCCATACATCATACTTTACTATTTGCTTGTGACCCGAATACAAAACAATGGCCGACTCCGGCGCAACCGCTTCCGACGGGCCTTGCGAAACAATGCGCTTGCTAAACCTATACAGTTTTAATTGAAAGCAATTAATGCAGGTGCTTTATAAGTTAACGTGCATGGGCCTTCAATTGATTTATTGCTAAAACGTATAAAGCTCTATGATTTTTTGAATTAAATGTTCTTAAAATTTTTGTTACAGGTACCTACACATTTTATTAGGTTTGACTATTTTACATTATGCGTGTAATCGTATTTTGAAATAAATGTTTTGACTTTAAATGAGAAAAATAGATCAAAAGAACATTAAAAAATAAAATTGTAATGTTAATATTGCGGCTAGGGCGGAGCCGCCCGCCTAGTTTTAAATACTCGTGATTGCCATAAAAATAAGCTACGTACCTACAATAAAAAAAAACATTTCATTTCCTATTTATTTACCAGTTAATTTTATAATTTTAAATTTATCAATAGTTTTTAAAGTTATAATCCTTTTAACTCTTTTTAGTGATAAGGTCGCCCATTGTGTCACTGTTATGTATCTGTTTCATTCATGTACAGTCCTGTAGGTATATTGTTGCAATAAAGCTATTTGTATTGTATTGTAAAAGTTTTCAGAACTTGCCGGTTTTATTCCTAAGTTAACACATTTTGTTTATCTTGAAGCTTTGATCTTGAGTTATACAAGTTTAGAATATTCGAATATAATATAAATTATTTATAAATAAATATGGTTTTATTGCGATAACACATTATAAAAGCGAACACATATGTAGATGTTTCAGAAGAAAATGAACCCGCGTGAAAATAGCACGGGGTTTGAACCCTCGACATCCGGAATGAAAGCCGAGTGTGCTCCTATTTATTGGCCAACATGGCGAACAAATTTCTAAGACCTATAACTAGTTCTGTATATCAGAAAACTAGCACCCGTAACACAAGCTTCGAGCTTACCACGGGGCTAGTTGTCACTGTGTAAAATTGTCCAGTAATATTTGTATACATCCAAGAATAATTTAGCAACGTCAAAGTTATACTCGTATTGTTAGTGTTACATTGGTATAATGGTAAAGGGAGCTGAAGCTAGCCAAATTTACTAATTTTGTTTACCTTGTGTAGCTTCGAACTATCTTGAGTTATACAAGTTGTCGATGATTCAGTTAGATATGATAGAGATTGAGATATTCATAATGGTACTTATTACTAACATTTGATCCCTTTATAATACTACGTTTTATCTAATAGTTCGTTTAAGTTGATTGTTTAAATTAAGAATTACTCATTGTTTTGTTCCTAAAACTAACATCTACCAGCTGACACTGGTAAAACTTAGCATTTACTGAATTCGAATGGTAAAAGCTCGAAAAAATCGTCGTATTTTCTGAAATACTTACACTTAAATCTTAAGATTTACCGTAGTTCGGGCTTTTACAGTAACATATACACCCCGTGGTAGGCTCGAAGCTTGTGTTACGGGTACTATATAATTTGATACTGATACATATAGAACACCCAGCCAGACACTCGCGCCACTGAGTTCGACAAATAAGTTGATGTAGTGTAGAGCATGCTCTATTTCTATAAGAGTTTCGTCTTAGTTGCGAATGTCACGTTATTTATTTTATTATATGTATTGATTTTTGTCATCTTTATGCTATAAGTGGAAACCTATAATAAGCCCTTAAGTGTGTATTGTTTTTATTTATGTTTAACTAGCTGTAAGTTTCCCAAAAATTGTAAAATAAAATAAAATACTTATGTATATAAATATGATACTTTGTTCTCACGTTAAAGTAACGCAAGAACTCACAAAATCGTATCTAAAACTAGGAATACTCCAGCGAAAAGCTAATTAGATAAAAAACAAAATCCACTATCAATTGACCTCTTTATTAAAACTAAGTTTAGGCATGCAACCTATAAAGCAGATAAGCACATGTGCTCTGAACAATACGTCCAGTGTGTCATCGACACGGCCATTGTTGTGACGTCACGTCCGGCCGCCATTGTGCCTGCGCTTGCGCCCCGACACGATTTAGATGTTAAATGGAAGGTTTTCAAGCGGATATTGAATAAGTTATCACTTTTTTAATGATTGATGATTTATCTAGCTTTCTGCTTGCCAGTGGTATAATGGATTACCGCGGTAAACAGTAGCCTATTATTTATTCTGGTATATGAACAGTATTATTGTGCAATTTTATTAAAATCCCGTTTCTTAATTCTTTATTGCCTGAAAGAGTAACAAACTTTCGGGTTTTTAATAATATGTATTATAAAAGACTTGCACCACAGTTTCCCTCGGTTGGTTATCACAAATCGTTAATTATACAAATAATATTACCTACGTTTTTTAATTGTATGTGTATTATATTGTATTATATGTAAGCTATATTGTTGAGGAGTTATAAGATTAATACTGTTCGTCCATAATAAACGGACAATAATAGATTTTGTTTTATTATTACAATTAAGATATTATTATGTAGGTCACAGTCCTATAAATATTATCAACTCAGAAGTTTATAAGAATTTCGTACACTTTGACGCCAAGACTACTGAAAAATTATTTTATAAAACATTACAATAACATAGCATAGGTAATTATAATAAAAACACAGGCTTCTTTTATCGAGGGCAAATGCAATAAAACGTGTGTAAGTTCATTAAACGCAAGAAAACTCACGAGGGGAGAAAGCAAGGTTTAACATTAACATTTCATTGTTATTGTAAAAACTAGAAGTTTCTGTGTGAATTGTTCAGCAATATTTATTATTATTATTATCTATTGTCATCAAAAAAGCATGGGAAGTACTTATACGACGTTTGCGTTGATGTCTTTTAGGGGATAGTGAACATGAACAGTTCAGGAATAGAAGAATGTTTGTACACACAAGTTAGTCATCATCATCTTATCAACCCATATTAGATACGTACCTATTATAATCGTTTTTATTCAAAAACAGAAAAAACTCAAGAAAAAACACTGAAAAAGTTTGTTGGCAGCAGATATCGTAGGCTGAGCCTTATATTCTTACTGTTTACTAATTAAATATCAGCTACATATTTATGCCTTTTTATGAGCTAAGTAGGTACATAACTATATTGCACGTAATTTTTATTTAGGTACTATAATTTTAATAAACTTCGTAAATTTTTGTTTATCTAAAACAAAACTAGACCCACTACTCGATACTACGATGCATCTTAAGTTAAGATTTTAAACAAGTGTTTACAGTGCTGTTCACAGCACACGGACGTCGCTGAAAACCAGCACTATGTCTACAGTAATTGCAGTCACAGTCGATGCTGAGCTGACGACCCTTTTGCGTATAATGTTCGTCTAGTTTTAAGTCTTAATTTTATATTATAGTACATAAGTACACAAATAAATCTTATTATTATTCTAATTATTTTTATTAGTCATTGGTTTCCAGGGTAAGGGCCTTCCCCAACTTCCTGAATAGAACTAAGTATATGTACTTATGAATGTTTATTTTAGACACAATCATATCCCCCGGTGGAAATCCATACTAATATTACAAATGGGAAAGTGTATCTGTGTGTCTGTTTGTCCGTCTTTCACGGAGCGACGAATTGACGTGGTTTTTAAAATGGAGATACTGCTTTATTTTAAAATTAGCTTCTTAAATGTTTAAGAGTTGATTAAAAATACTTAAGTTATTACATATTTAATTGAAAACATTTCAGTCGTTTTGCAGTGCAAGATAACCAATCGGCTAAACAGTCAAACTATCACTTTAAAGTAAAAATAAAACTTGTTAATATTATTGCGTCAAAGAATAACGACATAAAGGGTTGAAGGTTTTTTGTAAATGCTTGTTGTGTAAAATCTAATATAATAATTAATGCATTATAGCAGGGAGTTGTTCATTTCATTATCAATTCAACTATTCTATTCAATTTGTTATGTTCAATATATTGCTTGCATTATCTATATTTCTATACTAATATTATAAAGAGGAAAGATTTGTTTGTTTGTTTGTAATGAATAGGCTCCGAAACTACTGGACCGATTTCAAAAATTCTTTCACCTTTGGAAAGCTACATTATCCCCGAGTAACATAGGCTATAATATAGCAAAGAAAATTGCGGGAAAGTGTAAAACGCGGGCGAAGCCGCAGGGCGGAAAGCTAGTCGTTCTTATAATTATAAATTTACCATGTTTTATATTCCAATAAATAAACGTTATTCATTTATCTATTATATTCAGCAATCAAGCCGATTTCAGGATTCGTTTAAAGAATACTTCGGTGCTTTTACTTCTTTGAGAAAACAAGTAAGTAGTACTTACAACATAAGTATATAACATAATAACATAACTTAAGTACATGTGTATAGTTAGAAAAGACAGGAAGCAAATAACTGGTAGTACCTATTCTTAAATTAAGTCGGGTACAAAAGCTAATCAATTTCTATTGTATTTCCTAAAAATAAAACACAATACACACGTATGCAAACATTTAAAGCCTTTAGAATTGATAACAGATATCAAATAAACGTTGAAGATAACGGACCGATAAGTCCGAAAGGAATTCGAAAATAGCCAATTATTCAGCCGAATCTAGGACATTTCTTAAGTAGAAGAACATTGTTTTTACGTAATTAACTAATAAACCTCAGGAAAGGTCAAAACAAGGTCACTTATTACCTCGTTTTACGAACACGCCGTGATTATTAATTTATTTTGAAAACTAAAAGTTTTGACCAAAGAAACATGATATTATAACCAAAAACATACATTTATCAAAGATAAACAATATAATATTATAATTGTATTGAATTATTATTATTATTATTATTTATCCCAATACGGAAAGGAAAGATAAGATCAAAATTACAGAGCGTCAACATTTTACAAATACTTTTAAGAACAACTAGCGCCATCTGTTACGCGTCAATGTAATTACGTTAAGCGACATCTGTTGAGTGGTAACAAAATTACGTACATTGCGTGGGTTTATTGTGTAGGTGGCGCCATCTATGTTTGTTTATGCAAGGTAAGTTTACAACTAAGTTTGGATACCATGAAGTATGTAGTAAAAATAAAAAGTTTTCTTCAAAAATATATGTCGAAAAAGTAACCACTTACCTTACCCGAACACAAAAAGCTACTATATGCTTTTTTTTTTCTTATTATGGAGATATAAAAGAGAATTTCAAGTTATGTAATTTCATTCAGTTCTTCTGTTGATGTTTTAAAAAGATATTTCTTATTTTTTCTTAATTATGGTCCTTAGATTAATAAGAAAATGTTTATTTAACATTTTACTAGAATGGTATATTTTAATATCTGGAGAAAACTTTTGGACATCCAAACGACATCTCATTTTTAAATTTTGCTAGCTATTTTAAGTAGCTTATTTCAAACATCGCAAATGTTAACCTAATAGTTCATAGATTCATTCACGTCGATAATGTATAGGCCGGGATCCGTAGTAGGTACATGAAAATCAAGTGATTACTAACAAGCTAATTTTTGGTGAGTAGCTTCGTTTCGATGAGACGTCCAAAGATATCCTATACCCAACTCTCAATTGTGGTAGCTAACAGAGATATCAAGGATTAAAAAATTCAATGATGTAAAACCGGGATAACGGACCACGAAATTTGTCGGACAATATGTCCGTTAGATTTTATAAATATTAATTAAGTATACAACAAAAAATCAGCTGGTTAGTAATCATAGTAATCATTTAAATTGACCTCGTTTTCGACACATTTTGGAAATGGCGGACTCTTTGATCAAACCATAGGTTTTGTAGGACAAACATGTTTTTATATAATTTAGATAATTATCTTGAGATATAACATATTGTCCTACAAATTTCGTGGTCCGTTATCCCGGTTTTACATCCTTGAATTTTTTAATCCTTGATATCTCTGTTAGCTACCACAATCGAGAGTTGGGTATAGGATATCTTTGGACGTCTCATCGAAACGAAGCTACTCACCAAAAATTAGCTTGTTAGTAATCACTTGATTTCCATGTACTACGGATCCCTGACTAGTAGGTGATAATAATTATGTCAGTACAGTACCTATAGCCTCACTTAGCCTACAGCGTTACTTTTAGCTTAGTAGTCTAGTGCAGCCAGGGCTCAACTGGAAGATGTGGGTTCAACTCCCACTCAACGACTTAGGTTGCGTCATGATATTGTGTTTGTTTTTATACCATTTTCTAATATTTAGATAGCTTAAGTGAGTAAGTCACTATGATAATAAATAGTACAGCTAGATTGGAGGGTGTGGGTTCAACTCCCACTCTACGACTATGATTTGTGTTTGTTTTTATACCATTTTCTAATATGTTTGTTTTTATACCATTTTCTAATATTTAGAAAGCTTAAGTGAGTCAGTCACTATGATAATGAAACTTAAAGCTATCTCTTACCTTAAAGTGCTGATGTGCTGCCTGATCCTCGGCCTCATACTTGTGTTTGATGTTCTCAATGCGCATCTGCCTCAGGACTCCGGCGACTTCGATCCTATTACAAAAACAGAATACTTTAACTATACAAGGTAAGACACATTGAGATAATGCTGGCACTATGGTGTGTCTGCATTATCATTATTTTATTATTTTTGGTTACAATAAGAATTATTTTATACTAGCTTTCCGTCCGCGGCTTCGCCCGCATTATATTGCGGTAAAAACTACCCTATGTCCTTCTCCCGGTTCTAAGCTGCCTCCCCACCAAGTTTCAGCCAAATCCGGGGCCGGGGGTTGGGCCGTACTCGAGTTATAAGTGAAGTAACTAACACGACTTTCTTTTATTTATAAGAAGACTAGCTTTCCGCCCGCGGCTTCGCCCGCATTATATTAGATTAAAAAAAGCAGTAAAAAGTATCCTATGTCCTTCTCCTGGCTCTAAGCTACCTCTCCACCAATTTTCAGCCAAATCTATTCAGCCGTTCTCGAGTTATAAGTGAAGGCACTAACACGACTTTCTTTTATATTATACTAGCTTTCCGCCCGCGGCTTCGCCCGCATTTTATTAGATTTTAAAAAAGCAGTAAAAAGTATCCTATGTCCTTCCCCCGGTTCTAAGCTGCCTCCCTGCCAATTTTCAGCCAAATCTATTCAGCCGTTCTCGAGTTATAAGTTCAGGCACTAACACGACTTTCTTTTATATAATAAGATAGATATATAGATTAAGGTATATGGACTGTGGATTTAAATATAATAAATACATAAATTAACAAATAAATAAAATCAAAGGTATCAATAACACATAAAATTTAAGTTTTTCCAAGACCTTAAGGTCAGTAAATTTATATTTTAGACTAGCTTTTCGACTGCAGCTTCACCCGCGGTAAAAAGTATCTTATGTTCTTCTCCTGGTTCTAAATAGTACAAATCTTGAGTTATAGTTAACTAACACACAGCCGTGTTGGCTAAGTGGGAGCACACTCGACTTTCATTCCGAAGGTCGTGGGTTCAACTTCAAACCCCGCCGCGCACCTCCGATTTTTCTTCTTGGAAAATTATGTGTGCTTTATGAACAAGTGCTCTAACGGTGAAGGCAAACATCGTGAGGAAACCGGCATTTTCTGAGAACTTTGAAAAATGTTTAAAGGACATGTCATTCACCAACCTGCACTTGGCCAGCATGGTAAATTAAGGCCTAATCTCTCTCGTCGAGAGAAGTCCCTGTGTCCCAGCAGTGGGAACGTGAATAGGGGTGTTATGATGAACTAACACAACTATCTTTTACATATATAGATATGATCACTTGATATTGATACACATAGATTACGACCTCTGTGCCGCAGCGGGCGAAGGTCCGACTGCGACGCAAGAGGTTGCGGGTTCGATTCCCGCCTCGGAACAACAATTTGTATGATCTGAAAATATTTGTTCCGGGTGTCTGGGTGTTATATATGTATAGTAAAAATATCTATCTATGTATGTATATTATATTAAGTATATCAGAAATCTAGCACCCGTAACACAAGCTAGAGCTTACTACGGGGCTAGATGTCGTTGTGTAAATTGTCCAGCAATATTTATTTATTTATAATTCATACCTGATCCTCATATTTTCTTGCAGCCTCCGTAAAGGTCCCAGGTACTCCTGCGACCGGCCGCCGCGCACCTCATCCAGTTGATGCTCCACTTGCTTCACTCTCTCCACATACAGCTGCTCTCGGAGTTGACTGAACTGACGCTCAAGATTGGCTGGAATTTAATTTTTATTGTTATTGATAGAAAAGGATTCTTTGCACGAGAGGCTGCTATGGATTTTTTTTTTTTATTCTACCAAGTTGCCAGACAAGCATGCGGCCCACTTGGTGGAGAGCTGTTACCGCAGCCTATGGACGCCTGTAGCATCAGAGATGTTACCTGCGTGCTGCCAAACCCTTTAAATGCTTCAGAATACCCTTTTTGAATAAACCCATGCTAAATTAAAATAAATTACTTAAAGATACAGGCTCAACGTTCAATAAAGGAGTTCAAGTTCAGATTCATAGTGTAAAAGTTTCATAGATTTGTTAGCTGAACTGAGCTGAAACAAAAATGCGATATCAAGTGAAAGTATGACCTACTTAATATTTACAGCAATTTTCTGTATTAAACCAACATTATCAAGCCTATCGACAATCGCTTAACAGGCAAAATTGCGCGAAAAACCAAAAGACATTGCAACGTAAACAAAAAATCCTAATCTATTTGATTGTTTTGTAAACATAACCTCAAAATGACTGACCTAAGTTATCCATGCAATCGTTCCGCCGCCGCTCGCATTCACTTTCGTCCATCTCCGAGGAGTCATCGGAGTCCGGTTCGTCAGCCTCCTCAGCGCTGGAGTCCCGGTCAGGGCCTCTAGACGAGCCCCCAGACCTCTCAGTGTCTCCCCCAGATAGGTCCCCATCTCCGTCACTGTCGCCTTCCACTTTCATCGACGGCATTATCGAACGGCTCACAATTATGAAGTTAAAACACAGCAAATCGGACAAGAAAATATTTTTTAGAATTATTGTTGATTTTCGCTCCTTCGTTTAGTACTGAGCGTAAAAAACAAGCAACGTCAGACAGAATCACAATTGTCAATTTGACATAACTTACATACATTGACATGTCAGAATCATTTTACTGTCAACGTCTCTAATTATTATGCAGTGTGTGGCCATAAAAGTTGCGGATTGAAAACAGAACGGCGCGTCCTAACTCAAAACCAATTTAGTCAAGGCTAGTGGCGTAGCTATCGTAGGGCTCGTAGGTGCAGTGCACCGAGGCCACTGACCTCGGGGAGCGCCTTTAGCGCTAGGTGTGCACGTTTTAGGCTACCAAATAACTAACTATAACTATAACTACCAAAATATGTCTGTATAAACCAATACCATCTAATTAATAAAAATATTAGACAGTTTACCTACTTCAATTTTTTCGATAAATAAAACTAGAATTACATACCTACACAGAACAAAATCGCGGATGGCTTCGCTCATCGAATATTTATTCGATTTACATACCTACACAGAACAAAATCGCGGATGGCTTCGCTCATCGAATATTTATTCGATTTTATAATAATAACGACATTATTTACGCTTTTCTAACTAGAAAAAGTATGTAGATCTCATGACATGTCATGTTTGTGATGTTAGTATAGAAACGCGCGATCGCGCTTTTCTTTATTTAGTTTGTAATTGTATATTACTATCTTCTTTTATTTGATAGAGAAGATGGAGTAATTTATATTTATCTTTATAATTGTTATTGAGTATTGGATTGTTAATATTAACATGTAGCTCAACGATAAGTACCTACATATTTTAATAAAAAGAAAATAAAACCACTGTTTTATCTGATATTAAATTTAATAGGTACTCTATTATTTACATGAAATTGTTCTATTAACATGTTATTTATAATATTTTATCATTTATTCAGTTGTTAATAAATTATATACAGGACTTTATAAATTAGATAATAATATCAATACTGTGAAGTAACCGAAGAATAAATTCATAGATAAGTGCACGAAACTAATACGATTAATTTTAAGATATCCTATGGCTTTTGCCATCAATCGTACACAATGTTGTAAGCAAATTCGTGCTCTTATCTTAACGATACAATTTCAAACCACACAGATGAAAAACAAAACTAAATTTAAAAAGTTTTAGCACCTCCACAGGCTAAGACTGATATATTAAACTTACACAACTAATGGAATAAATCTCTTGATCAAAATTTAAAAGTTTATGACTATGACACATTTAAATAGGTAAGTAAACCTACCTCAAACTAAGTACACATAATAGACAAAAATAACACAGGAGCATCAAGATCAGAAGGCTATCAAAATAGTGAGTCATTCAATAAGATAGAAATTAATGTATTCAACTATTTAATCTCTAAAAAAATTAATAACTTCAGGGTTACTTATCTTGTCGAAAATCATCGAGAATAAATCAAAATAGTTAGTTCACAACAGTATTTTAAAAGCCTTCTTTTACCTTTTCCTGCATTTAAAATATTCTCAAATACATAAAAAAACATTGTTATGTAAATACACCATACAAAATAACATCAAAATTGTGATTATAAAAATTCCGTCACCACTTGTATAGTGACAGTTTTGGCACTAAGTATTTGGAACGCTCAAATTTATCATAAGGATCGCTATCTATATAGGTACAGTAAATAGTTTTATATTTTTATGTTTACCACAATGCAAATAGATTTAGATAGGTATATAATATTATTGCTTTATTTCAGTTGACTGATGTATCAGTAATACCGTTACCTAGACATGATACAAATTTGGATTTGGTTATACAGGTAGGCAAGGTTGGGTTTACTTGACTCACTACATAGAGTACCTACCTATTAACATGTTGAAGCACAGACATATAAAAATGAGTGCTTTATTGTTCGTTAGATAGAGTGGAGAAATTGTGAACGTAAAATAAAGTTCTTTCTGAAATACACCTGTACCAACACCAACCCAGCTACTTTATCACGAATTCACGAGGGCTGTCTATCAGCGATAAAAATAACAAACTGCTGTTAAAAATAACTTCAAGAAGCCTAGCTTTATTGAAAATGTTTACTATAAAACAGATATGTCGTTGTACAGTAGCATCGTACGTTAGTGGTTTATAAAATATTGCTTTCTAACCACTACTGTAAGCAGTGTTCAATAATGTTTTACTGATTATTGCCTCTATTCATATAGTTCTATAATTCTTATAGAGAAATCCACGAGACTACAGGAGAGTTTTCGAAAAAATCTAATACTTTATAACTATCGTACAAAGGTAATAGAGAAATATTTTATTCTTTATCCACCGTAATTTATTATCTATCTATTTATTCGTTTGCAAACTATAAATTCCTCGCATTATTGTTTGTGTGGCATTAAATATAAAAATTCAACAATTTATTTATCACTATTTTAGAATTTAAATTTTAGTTTATGTGAGACATTTTTTAATTCCGCAATACCTACAAAATGGAAAATACAAGCCTAGCATATTCCTCTATTCAAACGCTCAAAATCTCTATAGAACATGAATGGGGCAAAGATGCTGAAAAATAGGAGACAGTCTTATTATTTTGGCAAAATTAGGTACTTATACATTTTTACATAATTTTATAATAAGTTACAGTGAAACTAGTTTTGAAACTACTATTGTTGATTTTGGGAAATAATAATCTTAATATAGCAAAACTATCAAAGTAAACAAGGTAAAGACATTAAATAGTGTAATAATGCTATTAGATATACAAAAGGGTAACTTATAATAATGGACTGTGTGAAGTCTAACGATTAGGACTGAAATTTATACAATGTTAACTACCTAAATAATGTATCTAAATCTATAAACAAAACACTTAGGTAGGTTGGTACTTAAATATTCATAAAACTTTAATGACTTTAAAGTACCTCCATAAAACAGTTTTAAGGCGATTTATGTGTTGGAATGTTAAATTTCACGATAAAGGTATTTAATAAAATTGTTTAAGTTCTAAACTTCTCTCATCTAAATTTTAACTAGTAAAAACATTTTCATAAGTTATTTGCACCGCACATAGGTATCTTTATCTAAATATATTGAAATCAATAATAACTCTTAAACTAAAGTGATGTCTTTGTATCTTTTCAAAATCAAATGTCAAAGTATTGAACATAATTTATAAAACAGCATTTTTGTAAAATACTTTGGCACTGTGACAGTTATGCAATATGGGAAAACATTATTATATTTTATAATTAAATAGTCCGGGAACACATTTCTAAATCTATATTTCTCTCTACCACCGTCAAATCCAAATTACCTGTGTCACTACGAACCTCGTAACTACCTAGAACGTGTTTATTCTCCCTACCGATTCTCTTTAGTTTCCTAAGTCTCCTTCGAATGTCGCAAGCATTGAAAAAGTAGAATAGCAAATGTAAAACCATTTGCGCTATCAAATCGAACATGATCACGAATTTGAACAATCGAAAGTCTCTATTAGCAGTCACAGATTTTTCCGCAATATTTATGTTACATTGCGTATTTTGTTTGCCAGTGTCGACTTTGTGTCGTGTTTGCGCCGCGTTGGTCGCGGCGAGGGGGGTCTCGCGCTAGGTGTGCTTCAGCCAGTGCGCCGGGACCCACTGCGGCTCGCGCTCTAAACTGTTGATTTCATTCAACAGCTGTTGGTAAGCGCGCTGTGTGTCGTTATTGATGATGATCATGTCGAATAGGTGTCCCCATCGTAGCTCCATATCTCTTGCTGTTGCTATAATTTCTTTCAATTCTTCCTCCTGAAAAATAAGAAGTGAGGTTAGTGTTATTCACGTCGCTAGTTGCGTGGCCACAAACACAAGCACATCTGAATTTGCCTTGATAAAATTATGTGCGCTTTGAAAAACACGTGCTCTAACGGAGAAAACAAACATCGTGGCCATTGGCCAGCAAAGCCAAATCTATCTCGTCAAGAAAATCCCTGTGCCCCAGCAGCGGGAACGTAAATAGGGGTATTTATAATCCTAACCCTTCCCTTAGGCCTTCACACGCAAAGGGGTTCTGACAGTATTTAAATCTATGGTGTTGACGGGCTAACAGTGAAGCAGGATTAAGTATAAAAATTTTTTACATGTAGGCACAGTCGGCCAAGAAAGTGGTCTAGGTACCAGTTTACCAAAAGTTTCTTTGCGATGTAATGATCGATATGGTTGACTTTTCTAACATAATTTAACAGACGTACAAACGAATCACAACCGTAGGGTGGAGACCACATTTTTGACTGTACATAGGTAGTTTGTTAAATTATTATTTTATTTTATAATTCTAACCTTAAAAGCCTCTCCATTCCTGATCTTCTTCTGGCGCAGTTTCTCGAGGCTCGGCGGCGCCACAAACACGGTGTAGGGCTTCAGGTCGGAGCCGCGGAGTATCTTCAGCGACTGCGGGTGCAGGTTCAACACGCAGATCTTGCCCGAGTCCACCACTTCGCGGATCGCTTCTAGTGACGTACCTGTCAAAAGGTCATTTAACTTTAGCACGTTCGTTTTGAATTTCGGAAATAATTTGCGTAAACTATGACGATATTGTGTATTCATTTTATAAAACGGGAATTACTCACGTATTTACACAGGAGTTAAACAACTCTCGACGTTTCGACCACAACAAGAGCAGTCTTTATCAGGAGGATTTTTTCCCGTTTTATAAAATGAATAGTATAACTCACGAAAATTTTGAAAGTGAGATATTGTATATCTGACATTTATGTTTTCTATCAATTCTATAGTTTGTTTTTCGATGCCCTTGTGGCGTTAGACTTAGAACACTTATTTTAGTATGAACTATGCTCTTACTCATGAATTAAACTCACAGTTTTTTTTTGTCTGTTCTCAACTCCCATTGTCTTTTTGCAAAAAATCTACTCAAAATTTGTAATGAAATTTACTCACTTACATTGGCGGTTGACGGCATAATCACAATTGCCAGTCACGTTCGCCATAATAAAAGAAGAAGAAGAAGAATTAAACTCACCATAATAAGCCTTCTCGTATTCCCCATGCTCGACGAACTTCCGGTTCAGTATGTCCGACTCGAACTGCGTCCGCGATATGAAGTGGTAGTCCTGACCCGGGATCTCGTGGTCTTTCCTAGGTCTCGACGTGTCTGGAATTACAATTACTTATATAAGTTTGCTACTTAAATAATTTGACTTCTAAAAAACATTGTTAAAGAAAAGAATTATATTCCATCCGTGGGCATAATGAGGTTTAACCATGAAACATAGTTGCATCAAAGCGATTCATAACTGAAGTGAGTCCTCCGTGATTCTGTGCTTTAATAATAATTATAATGTAAGAATAATGAATAAATAAAAATATATATATTGTCTTATAAAATAAGGACAAACATAATCTCAGACTTCGAGTTCTTACGTAACTCCTCGATAGCGTAGTAGTTAGCGCAACCAGAGCTAAACTGGGTGGCGTGCGTTCGAACCTTCGGACCAATGTAATTTTTCTTATACCATTTTCTTAATGATTTTATTATTGTTGTTTATGTTTATAGTACTTACGTGGAACAGCGGCTGCGAATCGCGAGCTGTCCTCCATGAGCCGCTGGCGGAGCTCGTGCCGGCCGATGTTGGGCGGCCCGATCAGCACGATGGGCCGCTTGTGCGACGTGCGCGGGTAGTACAGCGCCACCTCCTCGTATGTTAGGATCTCTTCTTGTTCGTAATCTGAAAATTATACAGAGGCCAATAAGATACAAGTTTTCAAGACGAAAAATCAGATGTGCGTGGCGGGGTTTGAGGTTGAACCCTCCGGAATGAGTCGTTTTTATTTCTGAAAACACTGGATTTTGCTATAATTAATTAGAAAATGGTATAAGAAAATTTACAAGATACAACGTAACCTTGGTCCTCGAGTGGGAGTCGAACCCACGCCACCCAATTAAGCCCTGGTTGCGCTAAACACTACGCTATCGAGGAGTTCCTCACGTTACTACGTAAGAGCTCGAATTTATCCCATACCTAAATTATGCATTGCAATTTTTCCTATAGGTACCGACCATTTTATAATTATTTAGAAAACTTAAAAGTCAATCACTATACAAAAAATATAAATAGTTTGCTATAAGTAATAGTTCAAATAATTTAGTTTTATAATAGATGGCTTACCATCAGCTCCCGATGAGGAGTACAGAGGATATCCCGCTTCACTCGTGGCTTTCTTTCCCTTCTTCTTTCTAGGGTTCTTCTTGGCACAGAGCAGGGTTCCTCCTTTTCTGGGCTTGTCTCGCGCTGCCACTTCACCAGCTAGAGTCAGCTTCATAGATTCTCGTCTAGAAGAAAAAAAAATGAAATAAAATCTTTGTCTATTATTCTTGAACATTGGGGATAAAGCGTTCTTTGGTAAGTGATGTGCTGTTGCAAATCAGTAACGAGAGTGTATTTAATATGTTGAATTAACTTACTGGTGTTGGAATGCCTGGCTGGGAATCAAACCCGCTAACGATTGATCTTCCTCCCCTTCGCGGAACGCTTGCCACCAGTTCGGGTCTTCTCGACTGGTTACGTGGAGTACGTCGCCTTTTTGGAAACTTATACCTGGAATTAAATAGGTAACATGGTTTAGTATTAATATTTTTTTATTTATTTTCGAAAACGTCACGTTATGCTACCCTGAAAACGCACGCGTACGTCACGTTACGCAAGCAGTGTGTCCTGTCTCATACATTTCCATACATTACAACTCAGTGGTACGTGCACGTCTACGCTTACGTGTACGTATACGCATCCAGTCTGCTCGAGCCTTTATAAGTGAATAAACAATGTTATTTTTTTTATTTTTTTAATCCACTGTAACCTCGCAACACAGGCTCTATAGAGACCTAGTGCAAGGGACAGAGCTCGTCTTCGATACCATTTACTAAATAACTTATAATTTATAATCTAAATCTAACAAATAAGCTATGTAGGTATCGAATGTATTTATGTAAACTTAAAAGTGAAAAAAAATCTTTTTTATTTTTATTTAATTATTTTTTAATTAATTTAAATGAATAGTACTCACCCAGCTCCCTACACGGTATATAGACATCATCCTCCGGGTCGTAGTCGAAGTGCGCGCGCACGTGCAGCACGCGGTGCGGCGGCGGCAGCGGCGCGGCGCGCGCGCGCGGGGCCAGCACCACGCTCAGCGTGCCCGACAGCGCGCCCAGCACCTGGCACACCTCGTGCACAGACTTACCGCGCATCGCTACTCCGTTTACTTCTAGCAACTGAAAGATAAAGATAAAGAATTTATTTATCCAATATAAAAATACAATCTCAGCCTTATTTCTACTTAGACTTAGGATAGATACAATATAATAATACAAGTACTCATGCTGTTCATACCTTCCGTATTAGTGTAGCACTGTGTTACGGCAAGGTATTGCTTCATGCCTCGGTACTAGATTAGTTGAAAGTACGGATACGATTTAGTTTATATGTATAAACATTATTCGCCACTCCAGCATTTAATAATATCTATCCATCCAAAAGTTGCCTGGAAGAGATCGCTCTTAGCGACAAGGCCGCCCATTATTTCACTGTATTTTTAAGTGTATCTTTTGTAATGTGGTGTTACAATAAATAATTTTGTATTGTATTGTAGGTAGGTACTGTAGAACCAGGAAAAGGACATAGGATACTTTTTACCAAGGGAAAATTTATTATAACGCGGGAGAAGCCGCGTGGCGGAAAACTAGTTTATAATAAACTAATAGGCGCCTAATGCGTGTCATATCATCACCATACGATTATTCGCTATAACGGTTGTGTTACCACAACAACTAATTGTAAAATTAACAACAACAGTAATGAATGAAATGACATGAGTGTGTGCGTTCTTACCTCATCCCCCTCGTGTAATAACCCTGATTTCTCCGCGACTCCCCCCCTCACTATCCTACCGATTATCACTGCTTCGCCTTCATTTCTTACTGTAGCACCTGAAACAAAAAGACACAGTATTAAATTGGGGCAACATTTCCTAAAAGTTATCCAAATCTTTTAAGATAAGCAGGACTAGTCTACAAAACAGGATTCTTTAAATCTCACTTTGTCGTCGTCGTATATTCAAAGAAAAAATTATATTGTGTATAAATATCTAGTAATAAAATAAATAGCTGAGACGAGATGATAGCAACTGGAACCTAAACTGGATGCTATTTTTAATATTAAACCAGTTGTCTTTGTAATCTCTACACAGATTCATCTAGACCTGTTCCAAGCTCTCAGCTTGTTTTACGGTATACCTAATAATGAGGCAGGTATGACAGAATTTTATGTAGATTTTTAGAAATCTAGCACCCGTAACACAAGCTTCGGGCTTACCAAAGGGCTAAATGTTACTGTGTGAATTGTTGAACAAAATTTATTTATTATTTATTTATCATGAGTCACTGAGACATGAATATAATTTAACAAAGTGTTTTTATTCCTAAATATCCCGTCTATAGCAAATTATCTTGTCGCTAAAATCCCAAACAAATGAATCATAAAAGGTGTTATCACAAAATCATTGATAGCATTCACCATTGCCGTGAATATCAATGATTTGATATCGTATGATAACATTGTGTAACCTTGCAAATGCATGTTCTATTATTTCTCTCATTTGCTGATATAAATACCGTTGGGCTGATAACCGCCCGATGATAATAATGTTAAATTTTTACCAGGTAAGTAAGTACCTACATTTAAATAACAATAGATAGCGTTAATAGATTTACCCTACTGAGCCAAATAGTAAAAGAAAACCAAAGAAAGTAGACTTACCAAGTGGTTCATTAGTCTTCTCAATTTCGATAATCCTGATCTGAACGTTATCATCCGTCGCGACACTCTTGTCATTCTCCTTGTGATTCACGTTGTTTGCAGTCTGAAAGAAAAAAATCAATTTAATCACATTATATTACTGTTTTTTTTTATGTTTGTAAAATTCTAAATTATAGATTGTCCTAGACGCGGCCTATTTCATGTTCCCCTAGGCAATTTTACTCCCCAAAACTAGCAAACGATGTCTTGTCGAAAACTTAGTGATGTTCCTAAAAGTAGAAGAGTATTGCCTGTCTTTTGCTCAAGATAAGAAATAAATCAAGTTCTATAAGTTGTACTCTGTTCAATAGCTGTACGGAAAGAGGCAGGAAGTATCATTGCCTTATTCCTAACATCTTTTTCCTGTTACAGTTGCTTTAATCTCCACATTATCATCCATTTCTTCGTAACCTCTATCTGTCTGCAGTCCTAGTACTCCGTACCTTATGCCTCTTCCCTCTGGTGAAAGAAGCGGGGTCCAGCAACGCCGCAGCCTGGTCATGAGCTTGTAAGAGGCTCTCCACCTCCAGCCCGCCCAGGATCGACAGCAGTTCCGCAGCCAGCGCCGAGCTCTCGCCTCCTGTGGCCGTCTGCGATCCTAGTACGTCCATGCACTGAAAAGAGAGGGTTTATCAGTTAATTGTATTGTAATTGTTTCTTTGCTGTATTTGTTATTTTTGTTTGTTTGTTTTGGTGTACAATAAAGTGTTTTTGTACCTATTGTATTGTATTATTGTATTAGTTCATTTATAGAAAATTGTAGACGGAAACAAGATAAACTACAAGCGAAGTAAACAATTATTGTATCCTTTGCTTGTAGTCCATACCGATTGTTATAATCTGTACGATTTCAGACCCGATGTTTTGAATGCTACGTTGTTGGTCGATGGTCACTGTAGTGGTGGTTTTGCATAGTAGGTTGTAAAAGCTCTGCCGCACTAGAACGCCATGGCCACGTAACTCGGCTACGTCTCCAATCAGTTAATATTGAAATTAATTAGATATGTATTTATTTTTATTTATTTGGAAAACCAACGGCTTAAATATACATAAGTAGTATTTTATATAGTTACATAGAGTCAATGAGAGGTTCTCACGGGTAGATATTTTATCGAGATTATTAAAGTGTGTGATTAAGTGAGTGAGTAATGTTACCTAGTGGTGGTGTGGCAACGTCGCCGAGTCGCCAAATTCAATATTAACCGCTTGGAGATACGTCGCTATGGCGTATCCTAGTGAGGTATAGCTCTAAGGGTGTACTCACGTCCTTTAGCCGGTCGGTGGCTCGGTGCGTGTGCGGCGGCGCCAGGCCCGGCCGCGTGTGTCGCACGGCCGTCAGCACGGAGGCGCGCGTGGCCAGCGCCGTCCGCAGCGCCGGACAGACCAGCGCGGAGGCGGCGCTGGCCACGCGCGCCGCTAGGGCCGCCTCCCCGCCCGTCGCCAGCGCCTTTTGGATACGGGTGAGCGCTGCGCATACTTCTTGGTAGTCTGTGGGGAAACAAATGAATAAGTAAACATCACTAATAAGACAAACTAATTCACTTTTATGTTAGGGGTCTCTTATGTACACTAAATGTTCGAAAAATGATTTCGAATACGATTTACGAATAGCATATATTCTGAAGATGTCTTTAAATGGACTTTTGGATTCATAGGCACACGTTGGGTAAGGTACTTTTTTCCAAAACTTTTACGATAAAGGAACATAAATTACGAACATTTTAAATTGATATCATCAAATTCTGTGGAGTATGTTTACCTATACATAATATAACTACAGACGAGTAACTAATTATTAATATTTACATAAGTACCTTTACCATAATCAAACAGGCGCATAGAGAGAAAGAAAGAAAGAAAAAATATTTATTTATAAATAAGACAATATATATAGTATCTATCTATATATACATTGTCTTATAACTATGAATTGGCGTCCAACACAGCTTTATGTTTTAATAGCATAGGTATAAGGGTGCCTAAGTGCAGGTACCTATAACCTTTACTTCCAGTTCAGCTGTCTGGCGGACACAATCTAGGTCGAGCACTGTCCGCGATTAAACACTCACTGGATCCATTCAGGAAATCATGTCAGCAATAGATTCTGTGCTAGATCGCAGACAGTTTCATTAAACGGTCAGTTGTTACATGTCTTTGTAATTTGACTTGTTTATTTTAAAGATTTTATGTCATTAATTTCCATAAAATCCTAGTGATCACATGAACTGTGTTTGTTAGATATAAATGGCGGTGAAACAGTGCCAATAACAGACACAATATGGATGGAATCCCTGTAAAAACTCTAATTTGTTTATTTTGTTCATTATGTGACGTTTCTGATGGTTCCAAGTTCCAACGAAAGATCAGTGTTTTAATAGCCCACAGCTATTAAAACATAAAGCTGAGTTGGACGCCAATTCATAGTTGTTCATGAGTTGTCTTAATAAAAATGATTTTATTTATTTTATTTTATTTATAGTTATAGTTATAAGATTATGTACACTTATTTTATTTGTAAATAAGTTTGTCTCTTTCTTCCTTCTTTTTTATTAAAAGTGTACTCACCAACAACAGCATACAGCTCTGAGGTGGAGTTGTCACTGATGTCATCTTCATATGCGTCGTTGACGAAGGCGGTTCCGGAGGCAGGTGGCGTGGACTCCAGAGCCTGCAGCTTGTTGGAGCCTCGCAGGGAGGTTCGGAGGAACTCATTCTGTGCTGCGAGACGCTCCTCGGCCTCTTTACGTTGGCGGAGTTGTTCCTGGAAGAAAAGAGTTGATTTAATAATATTATTTTTATAATGGAAATACAAACAGAAACAGCCCCGAGGTAAGTTAGTAGATATCTGATATAATCATAACAACCAATCAGGGGACGGTTCAAGAGGATTTTTGGGAATGAACCATGTTGCGTTTCACTAATTCAATTCAATTTATCTCATTCTAAGGCGTTTTGATAACGCTCACGCAAAGGGACGTGGTGGTATTCATAGGCCTACAACACACGGCATGGTTATCATGTGATGGAATAAAAACGAAGTAATTCTTTTACACCATAAATGAGGATAAAACACGAAGTTTGATAGGCAGATGCTGAAAATATTTCAGCTTTTAACGCTACGCTCTCAAAGGCATTGTTTTGTTTCGTAACAATAACAAGTTTGTTTAATAGATTCCTGAACTAGTACATATAAGTTTGTATACAAACTTTTATACAAACTAGAGCTTCTGAACGAACTAAAACTAAAAACAACATTCTAATTTCAAGTATATTGTGATTGTTTCTTGGCAATGTTTACAGAAACTCTCAGTACAAGTTTTAGAAAACATTTTAATAAAAACATCGACAAAACGTACAATACTATCCAAATACAACCCTTCATTCCCATTTCATCCTTCGGCATCTTAAAATAAGATTTTTTACCAATTTAACTATATTAGTATAAGCTTTTGTGTACTTGTTTTTATATAATAATATCTTTTATTTAAATATTGACATTGTTTTCTGTCTTATTTACTTGTTATGGATACCGACATAATCTAAAACTATTACATGAAATAGGAGTAAAAACATAGTTATACCGAATATAGAAGCGACGAAAATGGGATAAAACGCGAAGACAATAAAACTACCATACATGGTTAAAGTTGTTAACGGTCCAAAGTCCAAACTACTCGCTAAAATACCATACTTGGGTTAAGTATGGTATTTTAGCGAGCAGCGGCTCCTAAATAGATTCCAAGTTCAAATGTTATGTCAAAGAGCAGAGGACAGAGACAAAGCCGTTAGGTAATTTGAGGCGACGAAACTATGTCATGTATGCCGCGCTTGAGCTAAAGATTGCGGGTACATCTTGGGCAGTTAGCTCTTGCCTTGAATGCGGTGGCTTCATAGTTTGGTAATGAATTTAGGAATAGTTGAGGGCATTATGGCTTCAGCTGTGTATATCCAAGAATAGTTTCCATCTCGACCCGCGAGTATCGTCAGAACACTGGCAGCTATGTTGTTCTGTGTACTACGATCACCAACACGCATGGTCAATACATAAAATATCATTATAAATATTGCTGGACAATACACACAGCAACGTCTAGCCCTGTGGTAAGCTCGAAACTTGGATTAGGGTGTTAAATTTCTGATATATTTCTATAGTAGGTACATATAGTACATATAACACCCGGTTAGCGCGGTGATTTTAACAAAACTCCCAAGACCGCGCGATTAACGCATTCAACCATACATAATTCAAAATAATCTTAAATGGTCTGTATACTTTTTGTTAAGTCCTTTCTTTGTCCAAATAATTTAAAAGAGATTTCCTTGTACGGATTAAACGTCCAGACCTTTTCAAAGCCTCTTATCTATGTTAACAGTCGAGCGGTCAAATGACATCATGTTTTGACAAACAGTAGCCTTGGTCTGAGGTATTGTGCAGAAGGCTGGCCGAAAATACTTTGTTTATGGTGATGTTGAAATTTTAGTAACAATTTATGGGCTTGGAACGATATTTTTTTTACTTCCATCATTTTGTCATTGCGTAGGTAGGTAACAAATTAAAGAAATTACACCCTGTCAAAGAGTTCCTACTGTGAATTGGTTTGGTCTAACCTGCATTGTTCCTTGCATATGTTTCCTATCAGTATAGGTTTATTTAAACGCGTTCATCTCAGGATTCCTTAGTACGATTTGAAAAATTTCAGTGTCGTTCGGCTTAGTTTTGGGTTAGTAGATACATTTATCGAGAAATGCTATTTTATATAACACGCAAGCGAAGCTGACACCGGGCTAGTTTGAATATAAAAGGTTCTACAAACAAACGAAATATTCTATCATTCTATTTATTTCCCTTCCAGAAGGTAATTAGCAGTGAGCTGCTTAGAAATACTCATGTCTAACGTATAATAAGGTGCAATGAAGAGTGAAGTTGTGCTATAAAGTGGCTTGAAGCCTTAAGCCTTGTGCGCTTGTGGGCGACGAGGAATGGGATTCATTGTCATTTTAGCTTTGAAGTTACGGCTTCTATGTGACAGAGATGGATTAAGGGCATTCTACTTATATTTACAAAGTTGTATTTGTTTAGAATGAGTGATATAATATAAAGGACTTTTTGGTTTAGAGTTTACATAACAAATCTCAATGGTTAATTTAGTCTAGCTAGATTATTGTAATCAGTTAAATGTAAAGTAAATTAAAAATGATTGTGATGTTTGATAAAAATATAGCATAGTGATGTCGAATACAATTTGCTACGCTACTACGTCGTAGCGTTAGCGTAGCAGCTAAAGCATTGCCGTAGCAAAAAAATAAAAAATTAATAGTTTATTACACGCAAACTTTCATTTTAATCCCTAGATCTGAACGGAAGTCTTCTAGCTTCGTGAATATAATAAATACCCAACTTTTATAAGTTTTAACTGCCAAACTAAAGTTTTATATTTATTTCTTCAGTCCGTAGATTTTTCAAATACGTGTCCTTTTCCTGTTTTAATGCTTAATATAATTGGATGTCTTTGATATGATAATATAAATTTATTGGTAAATAAAGTTTTTAACTAGGTATGTTTTTGTTTTCTGCGGTATTTAATATTAATCCATTAACTTCGAACTTATTACGCCTCTGCCGCAAATAATTTAGGCTAATTCTACATCCAAAGAACTTTAGAATTTGAAACTTTGCGATGTTCACCCATTTATTCAAATGGCCTGCTACTGATGTTCCGGAGCGACCAGATCACATCTTAGACAAAAGTACACTCGACTTCGCAAATAATATCTAATATTCAAAATGATTTTCCTGAGCCAGTTTATTTTAATGATTAAGAATAATTTATTTCAACATAATAATTAACATTGAATAGGAAATAAACTAACTACCTATCTATAGTTCTAATTTGTTAAAACAATCCTAAAAAAAATTCGAGATGACATACCTACATATTTTTCTTGTTGGAGAAAAACAACTATATTTTCCTTAGCAACTATGTTAACACCACACCTTTATAAATTAACTAGCTGCCCCCGCGAACTTCGTCTCGCCATATACTTTTATTTGCAACTATCTCCATACTAAATTTCATCGATTTTCCCGCGTAAGCATATAATTTCCCGCGGAAGCATTTAATTTTCCGCAGTAAAAAGTGTCTCGTCATATGCTTTTATTTGCAACTATCTCCATACTAAATTTCATCGAAATCGAATTTTCCCGCGTACCTAAGCATATATTTTCCCACGAAAGCATGTATTGTTCCGCGGTAAAAAATCTCTCGCCATATACTTTTATTTGCAACTATCTCCATACTAAATATCAATTTCATCGAAATCGAATTTTCCCGCGTAAGCATATATTTTCCCGCGTAAGCATGTATTTTACCGCGGTAAAAAGAAGCCTATGTTCTGTCTCAGGGTCTAAAGATTGTATGTGCCAAATTTCATCAAAATCGGTTGAGAGGTTTAAGCGGGAAAGCGTAACAGACAGACAGACAGTCAGACAGACAGACAGACAGACAGAGTTACTTTCGCATTTATAATATTAGTTAGGATTAGGATTAGGATATAGTTAGGATAGGATAGGATTAGGATTTCGCTGATTCCTGGGTAAACTTTTGATATTATTAAGTCCTCAATGTTACTCACTCTTTCTCCTAAGTCACGATCGATTACAATTTTATTTTCAAAATGAGGTACTTTCCCTATTAAAAGTAACTTTGAAGGAAAAGTTATACTACCTCCCCCCAAATGTTATCTATCTCATATTTGTAGTTAATTTTAAAATGTTCACAAACTTCCATAATGGGGAACTTTTAAGGTAAGATTTTACAATGTCTGCTCTAGTTCCCCTTACTATTACTGGTAAAGTTAACTATTACTACGAAAGTCCCCAGCAAACAAATCAGTAATCCCACCTATGATTTTATCACAGCTTCTAATATCTCTAAGAGTCCTATCTAGAGCCTCTACATGAGGTCTATGGATCATGGTACATTCGTCCCAGATTATTAAACTGACATCTTGTAAAACTTTTCCCAAAGGGCCATTTTTTACTATCATAAAAGTGAATCAATCTTAAACGATAGCCATATACCTACTTTCGTTTAAAGACTTTATTTTAGTAGGTACTGAGTACTGACTGATGAGTCCCCGAACCAAAGCATGATGCCTTACCGAACGGGCTGGTTTATTTCGATACTTACATTTTTAAACTCTGATATCTTTCGAATGGAATGTCCGAATTGAATAATTTAAAAAGTTTTATAGAGATATTGAAATATTCGTAATTACAATGTAATTTATTTTGATAATGTTTTATTTGAAAATACAAATACAGAGCTTTTCCTAGCGGCGGCAAATAAATTAATTATATTGAAAATTAAATCACTTATTGTGACATAACTATAATATTTAGATATATGCTGTCGCTACATTTTTTGTAGATATTAATGTGTTCTACAAAATTGTAGTACATTGTATATTTCTAAAATGAATACTTTTCGCAGCGCATGCGATATAAATATATTGTTTTACATGTTGGGTTACATATTTGGGTTTACCGTACGGATCCCTAATTTTTTTGAAAATTTAATATAGCCTATAACCTTCCTCGATAAATGGACTATCTAACACTGAAAGAATTTTTTAAATCGGACCAGCGGTTCCTGAGATTAGCGCGTTCAAACAAACAAACAAACAATCAAACAAACAATCAAACTCTTCAGCTTTATAATATTAGTATAGATTTAAACTTGAAAAGTAGTTAAACTGATATCTACTTAATTTTGCGCTAAATTAAAATGCAATATTTTAAAGATTAGTTCATTTTATTAATTTTATTTATAAATATTTATCTACTTACTACTTTGTTATTTAATAATAATTTTATTTTAATAAAAATATTTTTGCGTTTCGTTTTCGCTTCCTTACCTGTTGTCTATAGTTCAATGTCTAATTTCACTAAGTGATTCCGAATGGAACTATTTAAAACGTGAGCCTCTTCTAAAGAATAAAAGATATTTATGTGAAGTAATGGAACGAAAAGTGGCATTATTATTTATTTAAATATGTAAATAAGGAACAGGAATTTAGCAAAATAAGCGTCAGTCACGGCTATTCACATAATATACGTTCCCATAACATACATATTCAAAATCGGTCCATCTGTAAGCTTTAAGGTACCATATAGACACACATCTCGGTATAAAAGACATTTTTGTAAAGATAAGTCAAAACACGAAACTTATTCAATAATATTTTCTTCAACAACTTCCATCCCATCAATCAAAATTTCATCCCCAATAATTTCCGGATTAATTTAACGCAATCTGGCAACCCTGTCATCCGGCGGTGACGTCATCCATTTTTAGGGTTCCGTATTAATAAGGAAACGGAAGTTTCTAGCGGAAGATTCTTAGATTACGTTTTTGCAGGAGAGTTGGCCGGAAAGGATTTGGCCCGACTAACTTTCTTACCTACAGATTAGCTTTTCTGTTAATTTTCCTCTGAGATAATAATCAAAGTATTCTACTTAAATAACTTTAACTAAGTTTTGTTTGCGAAAGAATGGAAAAATCGTCGGAAATCTGAACAAAGAGCTATTTATATACGCACAATTAAATAAGGATGAGAATAAATATTTATCCTGTTTTGACGCTTTATATTTTAATCAACTTACTATGAAATGTTTTAGTATTATGTTATATATTTACCGCAACAGTTTTGACTTTAATCGTTAAAAAAGTGTCTATATTCTTTACATAAACAACTAGATAATATCAATCTATATTCGATAGTGTTGTAAAAGGACCGACCAATACATTCTTAGTAGGTTTACTTAACACCTAAGTACCCACTAAGTTTATCCTAGTCAATGCAGGTACTCTACGTGTCTACACAATCCACCGAGACCTTCATCACTATCCGCCCTCCACAGGCAACCGCACCGGACAAATAAGATACGTGTGGGTTAGGTACTTATTCGGGACAGGTGTCGGTTTATGTTGTGTCCACTTTGACTTGCAATCTTCGAGGTTTCTGGTTTTGGGATCTCAGTTCTTGAATATTTATTGGTGATTTGTAAGCGAGGGCAAACACGGCAACTTATTACTAACTTACTTATTCATAGAAAAGAGCAATTTAGTTCTATATAATTAAAAAAAAACCTTTGAACTAATAAACAAATTGTATAATACGCAATGCATTAAATTGTGTTCAATTTCACACAGTCTCCCGTCTATCACTGGAATGGCCGATAAAAACGTCAAATCATAATTCAGCGACATCGATAAATGATAAATCTCGTAAACTGTTACTGATAAATCTCGTAAACGATAACTGATAACTTGTAACGTCGTAACTCCGCGTTACTGTTGATTGCTTTTTGATTGTTATGCAGTTTATCGTCCCCGCGAGTTTATTGGGTGTCATTTAAATAAGCTGATTAAATAGGAATTTATCTGTTAGGCAACCGTGGTGGCAATTCTGAGCAAACTGGACTTTAATTCTGAAGGTCGTGGGTTCAAACACCAATACGCAACTTTGGATTTTTTTTCAAGTAAATATAAGTGCGCTTTAATAACACGTAACGGTGAAGGCAAACATCGACTGGAAACCGGTATGTGAGAACTTTTAACAGTTTGAAGGATATGCGCCATGTATTGTATGTCTTATAATTTTGAATCATCAAGAAGTTAAAGAGACCTATTCTCAGACATGACGTATAACACAAAATTATTTTCAAAACCCTATCAAAGCTTAAGAGGAGTTCGGTTACATACACTATTCCAAGACATTTGTATAAGTATATTGAAAGATAGATTTGAACGAAGTCGTAGTTCAAAGTCCCCAAATGTGAATAACCGTATAATGTCAAAGTTATACTACGTCCTCGATATTGTACGATTCGGAAGATATTGGCAGAGCGCCAGCTGAGAATGTTCTAGACTTCTCGGAGTTATTAGTAAAACCTTATTATCATCTCGACAATGTTTTGTAAATACTGCTTGAAATTACTGTGAAATTATTAAAAATACGTAGTATGCATTGTTTTGACCTCTTTGGCGCAGCGGGCGAAGGTCCTCCTGCGACGCAAGAGGTTGCGGGTTCGATGCCCGCTATGCGTGAATTTAAAACATACTCTATTGTATTTCAAATACATTTTCACGTGACGTTGGAGGCTACATGCAAGGTTGTTCTAGTAAATCATTCAGAATAGAAAGCCGAAATCGTATCATTGTATGCCGTTTCCCACTCAATGCAATCCATCATACTAATACAATACCCGAATATAGATCACTTGTGAAACTTGTGTAGAATCTCTTAACAAAAAAATAGTTTTTAACTCCCTACAGAACAGAACATGCACAGCAAAATATACAAGAAATTATAAAATTTAAATAATTAAAAAAGTACTTTACTATTCATGGTTCGAATCTTTCGGTATTTTCAGAGATTATGTTGATATTTTCCTAAAATATTTTCCAGTCTAACTAAACAAAGGTTTCTATTCTCTATCCACACGTTTTTATCTAGGAACGAGATGCTGTAGATTAATTCAGGTCACAATTGCCTCGAACATCACTCTAAATTAAAAAAAAAAACCGAATAAAAATATCTTAGGAGACCCGGCTTCAAACAATACTATAATACTTACAGAGTAGAGTTTTATTTTCTCGTCGACTTCGCTCGTGCGATGCGCGCGGGGCGATGACGAAACCATCATCTATGGATCGTGGCTAACGGTCGGCGCATTCCAAAAACAAATCTTGCAGACTTTAGATGCTGAACTCTTTTATAGAAAACTATTTATCAAGTATTCTTAATTCGAATCTTTTTGTTTCTAAGAATTGGTTTGTAAAATAAAACACACTTATCAAAAACAAATGTTGCACTGCACTCCCTGTATTCGAAATCTCTTGTTTATCACTTGTTTTATGGTATTCGTTTTTCGGTGAACAGTTGTTTCGTTATTTAAAAATAAATGGCCTCTTTTTGATTTAGTAGGATTCACTTTTGTTATCACTGTTTTAAATATTTATCAGTTTTGTGAAATTTTTTATTCGGATCTGATAATACTTTAAAAGTTAAAATAAGAATTAGGTGTTTGCCAAGTTGGTAGCTGGTTGCAAATGCCGTATAAGTAATTAATATTTAACTCATACGAGTAATCTATATAATTAACAACTACGAGAATAAGTATAAGAACAATGGTGTTATTAGAATGTCTAGTATTTATAATATCTACATAAATAAAAACTTAAAATAACTAAAATAACTGTTATTGGCTACGTTATCCAAGTATGAGCTAACAGTTATTACGTTACAAATAAAAGCTGTTATGTACAAACAAGTTCTTGGAGTGGAGTCAAAACTGTTACGATACGACAGAGTTGATTTGATAAACAAGTAAACATAAGTCTGGGTAATGACCTTTCTATATATGGAAACAGATCGGAACTCGAAAGTATCTAATAGAAACTCGACTTCATAAAACATTTATCGGCGAAACATGTATATTTTGCCAATATCATTTTTGTCAGACACCTATAGACAAAAATTAAAATGAACAAGGGTCGAGAATTCTTATTGATGTAAGTACATATTTAAATTATAAAGTAATAACACGTTAAGATAAAAACCACCAAGCTTACAAGGCGGTTAAAATACAATACGATATTTTAAATGTTTTAATAGACATCATCATTATTATAACTCTAGTCCGACTCTGTTTCAATATTGCAATATTATTTTCTAGTTCGTAAGCGTAAATAATGCCTTAGTTTTAAGAAATGCTAATGCTATCGGTTTAATAAATACATTTGAATTTAGAAGACTGTTCAGGTTATGAAGTAAATTTAATTAAACGGAGAGAAGATGGAGAAAACGCAGCTGCTATGCCCAAGGTTATTACGACATTATGATGCAGTAATCGCGGCCCGTGTATAATGCGCTTGTTAAAATATTTGAACGTCAATATTGCGTTCTATTTTTAAATCAATTGGTAAAGTTTGTTTATACCTACATACCTACTATTCAATATAAATAGGTTTATAGGTTGTTACAATGCACCTCTGTTTTACGTATATGAAGACGTTTCGTCATTAGTAAGCAGAGCTTTATGTAGTTTTATGTATTTGTTGTTATACTAAAATTAAACAATGCAAATATTTATTTTAATTATTTACTAATTGAAAAAAAATGTAATAACGATAAAACAAACAATTGCAAATATCCATTCCGTTTCGTTCATCTTACAAACGTTATATTTTCAAAGTTTACTTCTACAAAAATTTAGATTCCGGTTATTGTATGCGATCGTTTTTACGTTCTTAAATCTTGTTGTTTACCAAAAAATTTATTTTGCATCGAAAATAATAATAATTTACTGAATGTTACAAAACAATCCATCAAATTAAAAGCTTCTGTTTCGCCTATTACCAGAGGACCTATCACAGTTGTATTTCGTATTATTTTTGGATATTTTGTGCTCGTTTGTTGAAAAACATCAGAGTGACCGAACGGGACATATCCATTACGACGTCATTTATCAAAATCCATCTTACAACAGCATCGAACAAAGTTGTCTTAAATATTTTCCCCTTGAAGATTATCTTGTTGTTTTATCACAAATGGTATTGTAATAATTTTATTATAAATTAACTTAGTTGGTACATCTTGCCAATAAGGGAATGGTGATCGAATTATTCGACGGACTGACGTATGTAAATTGACTATTGACGATATTTACTAGCTTACGGAAGTGACGTTACTAGGCCGAATTTAACCAAAGAGTAATTATAACATAAATACTCCTTGGTGTGACCTTATTATTTTTAAATATCTGTAATTTTGCGTAAGATGTTCTTGATAAACACCATAAACATAATTACAAATTATCGCTTCGTAATCATATTTGAAACACCTTGTATAAGACAAGGCAAGATCCCAACACTCATTTCTAATAAGATGATCATATCAAAATTGTATGGAGGTTATCTTATCAATATCGGTTTAACTTTATCATATCTCGTATAAGATATCGGATCCTGCATCTTCGGTGCTCTAGAAAACGTCTTCTGATAAAGACACCTTATTTTTATTTTTACCTATAAAATGAAAACATACAGACATAGACATAGACATAGACATAGACATACATTTATTTACTACCAAACACACACATAAAGGAACAATACACAGTAATACACTACTATACATATACAAAACAAAACTAGTAGACATAATAATTAAAAATAAAGTATAGGGAGAATGTGTGCTACAGCAGTAAATAGGCTACGGCTCAGCATTGTGTTCACTATTACCAGTAAACGCTGATATTCTGCCGCGACCTCTTAGTCAAAAGACTTTGTGAGACATATTAGTTAGAGTTTCCTAAATTATAACAACATTTCTGTTATCTATAATATCTAATAAAGTGTAATAAAATAATTAGAAAATAATGTACTTTAACCTTCAGAGACTGAGGGCACCAGCCTCTTAAGAGACTGGGCAACAGAATCTAAGCGGTGCATATAAGATGATAATAGTAAATATACATACAAGATACATAAAATGAATACATAAGATAAATTAAATTAGTAAAATAATAATATATTTTTTGGTTAATGAAATAAAATGCATACTTATTTATATAATGTAAAATTGTTAGGTAAAATTACAAAAATAATAAATAGGTAGGTAATTAAATAATTTTTATGATTATTTTACCTTCAGAAACTGAGGGCACCAGCCTCTTAAGAGACTGGGCAACAGAATCTAAACGGTGCACATAAGACGATATAGTAAATATACATACATAAGATACATAAAATGAATACATAAGATAAATTAAATTAGTAAAATAATAATATTTTTTTGGTTAATGAAATAAAATGCATACTTATTTATATAATGTAAAATTGTTAGGTAAAAAAAAATTACAAAAATAATAAATAGGTAATTAAATAATTTTTATGATTCTTTTAATAAATATTAATAAATAAATATTCTATTATTATAATAAAATTAAACAATTAAATTAATTCGGGTCTACTAGCAACAAAACGGTGCATTTGTATCGGGCAATCCAATTTTTTGACTATTTAAGATGTGCAACTTAATTTTACTTTTGAAACTAAATTTAGATTTTAAAAGACGAAGTGGTGGGGGTATGTTATTCCAACATTTAGTCGCCCGATACCGGAAACTACCCCTGAACGCAGCAGTTTTAACCTTGCTGTAATGCAGCAAGTCCCTAGTAGGCCGAGTACTATATTTACTTCGGGTTCGATCTAGTTTAATATAAAGATATTCAGGTGCTCTAGTAGTCATGATGCTGTGTACAAGAACAACCATGTGTAACCGTCTACGAGAGCTCATATTTAAAGTACCTGCGTCATTTAAATATGGTGTAATGTGTGTGCGAGGAGGAATTGTATAACAAAACCTACAACAAGCGTTTTGGATCCGTTGTAGAATTCGTGACGTTTTGGACAACAGACGGGGACCATAGACCACATCAGCATAATTCAGTTTTGATAAAACGAGTGCTTCACATAGCTTAACACGAACTTCCTCTGTTATAAATTTCCTTATTTTATATAGAATCTTCAGACGATAGAAACAAGACTTGAGTAGACCCAGTACATGAGATTCAAATCGCAGCTGGCTATCCAAAATAAGACCCAGATTACGGGCTTCGTAGACTCTTTCAATCTTTGTCCCATGCAGATTAATCTCAAGTGATAGCTGATCCAGACGCAGAATATGACGTTTCGATCCAAAAACCATGAATTTTGACTTTAAAGGATTTAAGACAAGAGAATTGTTACCTGACCATGAAGAGATGTAATCTAGATCGTCACTTAACTTTCTAAGTTCACTTGAAGCATTTACTGGGTCAATACCTAGATACAACTGCACGTCGTCAGCGTACAAATGAAATTTAGAGTGCTTTATTCCCCAACAAAGATCAGCGCTGTAGATGATAAAGAGCAAAGGTCCCAAAATAGAGCCCTGTGGTACTCCGCGCTGTACCATCTTTTGCATAGATTTTAGTTGTGAACCATCCTCTCGAGAAAACTGTACAAATTGAGATCGATCAGTGAGATAACTCTGAAACCATTTGATAGTATTAGCATCCATACCATAGTAAGCTAGTTTTGAGAGAAGTAAAGAGATGTCAATAGAATCAAATGCCCTCGAGAAATCAAGAAGAACAAGAAAAGTACACAAACCCTTGTTCTGAGCATCAAGAATATTGTCTACAACATCCAGAAGAGCAGTAGTGGTACCTCTGCCCTTCCGAAAGCCTGACTGTACATCGGGTAGAATCTTGTGTTTCTCTATGTAACTACTAAGTTGTTTGTATACTACTCTCTCCAAAATCTTAGACAATGTCGGAAGTAAACTTATTGGCCTAAGATCCTTTACATCTGAAGGGTTAGGTATCTTTGGGATTGGGTTTACAATTGCGGTTTTCCACAAAGCAGGAAATGTAGAAGTTACTATCGACTTATTAATAATGTCAGTGATAAAAGATAAAGTATGTGGTAGTGTTAATAAGATCATATCAATTGACAAGCCATCAGTTCCGAAAGCATTAGTCTTGATGGAGCATATAATATTAGCAATTTCTTGCTCGTTAACTGGTTGTAAAGAAAAACTTAAATCATTATTAAATCGATTAGTATCAAAGAATGCCTTAGACGACGCAATCGATACGTTAGTGGTAGGTACGTTAAGAAAATGGTCATTAATGATATCTGGACAACCAAAACCATCAGGAAGACAGCGGTCTTTATCCGAGTTAAATAAGACGTCCTGTTTAATATTTTTCCATAACCTCTTGTCATTATTTATTTCTGTATTGATTCGATAATCAAAATAAGCACGCCGTTCCATGTAAATATTCTGTATAACAAAAGCCTTTAGTTCTTTATAATATTTTTTGTCCACCTCAAAATTGGTGCAACGAAATTTAGAGTGTGCTTCATTTCGAGTCTTAATCATAAGTTTGACATTACCGGTAATCCAAGGCAGGGGCTTATGTTTGATCACTATTTTCTTAAGGGGAGCATGCGTGTTGAAAATGTTAGTGACTATATTCGTGAATATTTCGACCATCAAGTCTACTGATTCTGCAGAAGTAAACTTGTTCCAACCAGCTCCTACAAGATCATTATCAAACAATTTCATCTCAATATTTTTAAGAGGCCTAAACGTAATTGTTTTTGGTGTTACTTTAGCTTTTTTGACATTAAGCGTAGAAGTGATAAACGAATGACCATAAGAAGCGGTAATATTATAGACATTGCAATTTTTAACTCTACAATCAGTGCAAATAAGATCAATCAACGTCTCACTACTACAGGTAGAGTGTGTTGGTGTTTCAACTACCTGTGATAAACCAGTGTATGTTAAAAATTGTTTAAGTTTTTGAGTCATACTATTGCTTTGGTCTAATACATTAACATTAAAATCACCTAAAAGAACTATACTATCAAAACTAGAAAACTTTGCAACTGATTCGGTAAGAGCGTCAAAGAATGTATCTACATTGAGCCACTGAGGTCGATAAGCTGTTCCTATTGCAATATGTGTTCTATTTGTTTTTAATGAGATCCACATTTGTTCAATATCTGCAGTTGGATTAGCAATTACACGCACTTTTATCCCATTTCGAATATAGAACCCTACGCCTCCACCCCTACCATTACGCATATGTGTTGGCCTTGGTATTCCTCGAAATTTATATCCAGAGGCTACAGGTGCTCTTGCTTCCTCACCTTTGCGTAACCATGTTTCATTTATCGCAACTATGTCGACATCAAATTTATCCATAGCTATGATAAAATCATTATGTTCCGTACATAGAGACCCAGCATTGTATAGACCTAACGTAACAAAGTCCATTTTACGACCCATTCCAAATTGACATAAAAATAAAACTGAAGTGTAATAATAAAGCAAGAAGTTTTAAAATTTTAAACGAGTGTAAATTTTGTAAATTAATTAATTTTAAAGTATTCATAATAAAAATATAAAGATGTATAGAATTATAGTACATAATATTATAATTAAAAAAAGCACTAAATGTTAAAATTCTAAATGACTGTAAATTTTGTAAACTATATGATTTAAAAGTATTCATAATATTAATATAAAAATGTATAAAATGATTGTACATAAGATTATAATTAAAATGTATAAAAGATAGGATACGTAAAAATAGTAATATAAATGTATAAAAATGGCAATAAATATTCGTTAAAGTTAATTCTGTAGCACACAAAATCCGTATTGCAATATGAAACTTAACCACAACAAAATTAACAATTAAAATCTTCCAAAAATTACGATGAAAAGCACTAAAATCAATTAGCAGCACCAACAGCCGCTTCTCCAAAAACCCGAACTAGATCAGATTCCGAGCGTATGCGATGTCGTGGCGAATCTTCACTGGCGTGCTGACGAGCGAATACCTTCCCATCTTTAGACCAAACAAATCTCCACTTAAGACGGGCGCCTATTTCTCTTGCTTTGGCCAGCAGTTGACGATTATCACGAGTTAGCCGTTCATTTACATAAAAACGACGCGCTTCACCTTCAAGACCAGCATCCGAGGTAGTAACTCCACGCCGAGTGCGCGCCGCACGTAGGAGGTTATCTTTAATTGTACGACGAACAAATTTGACAGCGATTGGTCTAGCTCTCGAACGTCCCGTAGTGCTATCATAGGATGCACCCATTCTATTGGCGCTGACTATATCATTCTCACTGATGGTTAGACCAAGCTTCCGGCCTAAAGTCGTGACAATGTGGATGATTGATTCACCCTTTCCCTCCGGTACGCCTACTATATCGACATCATTGGCTAATGCTAGCTGTTCGGACTCTCTAATATAGCCTTCTAGTTTTTGTAGAGAGCCTCGAAGTTGATTATTCTCTGTTTGCAGGCTGTTGATGACATGATTTTTTTCTGTGAGAGATGATTTCAGGAGTTCTAATTGTGACTCAATTGAACTCAATGATGTTTGGAAACCTCCTAGTTGTTCCTTCAAAATACCTGCCACACATTCAGCAATGCCATTAGCAATTTCAGACTTGATAAGAGAACGCAAATTTTCATTTTTGCTCCATTCCTCCTCGCCAGCAGATGGTCGAGCCGTTTTCCGCATGGTAATATTGCTTAACTCGTCATCACATTGTGTAACTGCAGACCGAACCGGGGTATTACTATTATCAGTCTTTCGGTCTTTATTCCTGCATTCCTGACATCTCCATGCTTCCTTTTGTACCAGTTTCATGGAGTTGTAATTCCGTGATGTTATATTAGCGCAATTCAAATCGTAGCAGCTTCCACAAGAAGAACATCGCAGGAGTTCTTTACTAAGAATTGCTTTTAGGCAGCCGGAACAAGTATCCTTCTTGTAATCGCTCATAATTGTTGTATTTGTCCAAAACAAAAAAGCAAGTAAAATTCAAAAACCAGGAAAAAAAAAATTTTTATGTGCAAAAAGTGAATTCTTCCAACTGGGTTCGAACCCGGTAACTTCTTTCGCCTTGATGTTCTCAAGTGTGATGCGGGACACCTCCACCACTAGCAACTCTATGCAAGGTGTTGAATTTAGCAAATACTACGAACGGAAATCTTTTCAGTATTCTTGGTTGTCGGTCGGGGTATTTGGTTACTCCACTTTGACTTGATAAAGTCATGAACTGTGTCGGATGTGTTTATACTTGCTTTTTTCCATCAAATGTGTGCAGTAATCACTTGCACGATACACTATTCGAAAGAATGTTATATAATTCGTACTTTTAAAACGTTTTACAGTGTTAATTGGCACTATTTACAATATTTTAGTAATAAAATATCGGGAACAAATTTAAACGCGTTAGTTCTCACAAAGTCCTCAGACTACCCTCCAGTCAGACAGTCCTACAGTCAGAATTATTATTTCTTTCACGGATTAATTACAATTTATTTATTTCATTTCTCTACTGTTTCGATAATGTAATTCCGTGGAGAGCAAATAAATTACAATTTATGCTTCCTAGCAGAATTATTTAATGCCATTATGATAACCCAAGTGTTATTTATTATTATTAATTGCTGGCAACTTTTAATTAACGCTCGGACTTGCTCGGGATTGGCCGGAAATTGGAGAACAACAGCTCTTCCCGCGAAACTATCTAACCTTTTTAAAAAATAATTTTAAATTTAAATAGTTTGTAATACGTACCAATTTAATAAATAACACGAGATCACCTTTTCAAAATTTATAAATATTTTTTTATGAGAACTTTGCAATCGATTTATCAGATTTATCTATGAAATTCTTATTTGAGCCGTATCCAATAAAATACCAAGAAATTGTGTTAAGTACAAGAATTCAATTGTTCTGATTTTAAAGTTTCAAAACATACTTATCTGAAAGAATAACAGACGCAAAAGACAATCGTAGAAGTTCTACAAACTAACCATAGATCATTGTATAAAAAACAATGATGTCATGAGAACACAAAGTAAAAACAATCGTAGCGAATATCAATAGAGTAGATGGCATACTTATTGCCAGTGAATTTTCAATGGAGATCATTGTTCTTTTTATGGCAACATTGGTACAATAGTTACACAACATCGGGCTATGGGAAAATATTTTTATATCTTATTGAAAATAATTTAAAAGTTCTTGTACTCAATTTTCTCCTTCGAAATAATAGAATGCCTTGAACAACACAGGCTCTAATATAATAACAATTTAACATCTACATGGCTCCACATTTCTTATCCTAAATTTATTACCTACTTTCAAACTTTGCGCCAAATAGAAACAGTTTTAACCCCGTAAATAACAAGTTTTATCAGACAACAAACAGTCGAAGGGATGCTCTGTCGAAATAATTCACCCACCTCACTGTCGCCGTACTTCCGGCATAAACAGAATTGCTTCAACCTGTCCACACTCAAACAACACTTTGTTGAATCCAAAAAGTACACATTCAGGGTCTGAAAAACTTTTCCCATGTTCGAAATTCAAAAGGAATGGATACTCCAGTTTGCCGATTTCCACTTCGAAATACGAATCGCGCTAATTGACTTTGACATTTGCGTTTTTCTTTTTTCGAAACGTGTGAGCTAGTGGGAAATTGTTTGGTAACTGGCTTATCAGAAGCTGGTTATCTGGAGCTCGTCACGCAGATATTGGTTACAGCGATCAGATGATATCGTTTGTGAGGGGCGGTACTACTTATAGGTAGATCTTGTTTTGACAAACAAATAAATAGTTTGTGAGAATTATTTATATGGATGGACAGATGTTTCATATGTAGGTTTATAGTTTATACTCTTTTACACAAGCCTTTACAATATAGCTCGTACATAGGTAAATTTTTAAATTCTTTTAATTTAAAAAGTTACTCAACTAGTATTACATTATTTTATAGCTGGCAGAACGTTGAATCACTTTATTGGTTTAACCTGGTCTAGCGAAACGGAAATTTAAAATATATGAAATTTTCCTAGTAAAATAGTGGCCATTGCATGAGAAAACTTTGAATAAGAGACTCAGCTCTGTTTGCATTTCATTCGTGGAAATCCAGAATTGTGTAGGATTTAACAGTTAAAAAAACGAACCCCAGACTCTATTTAATTAAGAAGAAGTGTGCAAAGATTATAAGGTAATAAATGCACATCTCAACATAAATTAGTAGGTATAGATTAACGTTGATATATACTTTTGGTTACTTATATTTAAATTGTTAACAAATTAAATATTAGCGGTTAAACATAATTACTTAACAAAAATTTGAATAATTCATTAACTTAATAATTTTTAAATGATATCTAGTAAGTACAATAAAAATAGTTAACATAATGTAAGTAAATGGATGCTTGGCATATAATATGCCATCTGTCAATGTAGGTAGGTACAGAGAGAGCAGATGTTCAGGCCATCTAAGCAAAGCACCTTGTCACAAATAATGTCGCACAACGACTGTCAACAGCTTCAGAGGTATTTCTGCATTTTAAATAATAACAATGACAATGAGTAAACAAACATAATTATCTAACAGCTGATGAAAGGTATTCTGAAAAAAAATATCTAAGCCAGCTGTTACGACAAATACTGTTGCTGAGTTTCTTTAACTAAATTAACTGTATTTATTGACTTGTCCAAGAATTCGTTAATTATCATTTATTTTATGAAAATAAGCTACATGACTTAAATATTTGATCAACGTATGAGAAGGCAGATGTCAATCAGTACGACTAAACAAGTGTTAGTATAATTATGATCTCGTAAAAGTAGTAATAAACACTTTGATTAATGTGCGCCAATTCATTCAGAAAACGTAGGAACGAAATTTTGATATTTGACTTCGGAGATAAACTAAATAAAGTGATGGAAATAAGACGAGATAACAATGATGATAAAGTAATAACCACTGACCAACTTTCGCACATTCGCAACTGTGGTTACTGGTTATCATAGCATATTTACGAATTACTATGACCTACATTTACAAACAAAACACGACACGTTCCAGGAAGGAAAACGGCAGAATGCCTCACGAATTCATTTCATAGCCTCCATAAACCGTGATAGTGGCGATACAGTAGACCACATCCTTTACGAAGGTTCCTAATGATCTTGGATCCACTAAAGTCTACTTCACTGCATGGAATAGCTACCAAGTAACAACCGTAAATATGAGAACTACTTGAAGGTTTGTGTTTAACGATACTGGGCTGTAAATCGAAATCAGAATTGTAGGAAACCTTGAGATTGATATTCGAAGATCAAATAAAGCGAAGGAAATTTGTAAGAGGAGATATCGAACTAACATACATTCAGTGTCAAAATATAGAGCGCTTACGACGTTTAGAAGTAGGTAAGTATAGTTAGGTAATATAGCCGGTCAATAAGTATTATGGTCAGTAATATATCGATGTTAACCCTAAAATGTCTATTTTGGAATAACTTAGTTTCACTCAAAACTCCAAAGATGTAACTAGAGAAAAAGTAAACGTCAATATCATTGTCAGCATTTATTATTTTTAAAGCAACTTTTAACATTTATATAACTTTAGAAGCGCAAAAACGTAAAAAAACATTGCCGAGATAACAATGCTTTACAAGAAAGTAAGCGTAAAAAGAGGCTATAATTAAAGCTGAAACAAGACCGAAATTGGTCTAAGATAAGCCTTACACCCAAGTGAAATTTACTGCCGCGCCGATGTCATTAATCCAGACTAATTAATCTCAGCAAACACCTAGTGGGGTAATTACGGAAACACCTACAATCCTCCTGGGACGAGTCCGGACTCCGGACTGTTTGTCGACGTAGGGCGAAATACGAGGAAGAAACCAATAGAAGAAATGTAAGACATGTTAACAAGGAAATAAATATCCTTGCTGGACATAGCTTTCGACTTTCGTTCTTGAGATAGTAGTTTTGGACAAAGCTAGTTAATAAATAAATATACTGTGTTACCTAGTAAATTAAATATTGAATAAAGCCTGAATTCTATTGGAGAGCAGTCTCCACAATAAAACCTATAATATGGGTTGTTATACTAATGTAGAGATCTAAATCAATTTTAAATTAAGGTAGTTTAACACACCTTTGTCGTCTGCAGCAATTTTAAGGCTTTAGGTAGGTTTGCAGGTGTAAAGGCAATTGAGCAAAATCCGAATGTGATAAATGATTTAAACGAACTAATGTTACTCGATATTTCGTAAAATTATTGATCTCTCATTTATTTCAACGCTGAATATTAATTCACAGAACCTGTTATTGAACCACAAAGCAAGCCCCATTACCAAATGAAAAACACCGATTCATTCCCTAATTGCATTTTGCTGCAAATGCAATATACTCCATCCCACTCTCACCCTCACCATGTCATTTGTTAAAAAGAGATAACAGCAATAGGGTGAGCAGTGTGCATGCAGTAGTCATAGAGACAATATGTCATGGAATACGCTATACAGTCACGTACTTCCTATTTCCTGTCTTTTGAATTTAGATAGGTGGTCAATGAATGGTAAAGTTTGCGTGGAAAGTTGTGGCAATGGGCTTTGTCCGTCAGAGCACGAGGCAAGCTCAAATGCTACAATTTCTATTCAACAATGTTAGAGAATGAAAAGTAAACTGGTTTGATGGTGAAACTCGAAACGATCGCTGATATTTTAAGCAAATGCGGAATTTAATTATCTTAGTCTAGCGATTAGACCACAAAAATCTGTATAAAATAATTAAAAAAAAGTTTAATTCAATCTAAAAAATAAGGTTAACCATTTGTTATGACGAAAAATCTGAATCTAACCAACAGAACAAAAAACGATAGCTCAGTTCATTTTGCGTAAAACTTTGCACCCGTGTCACGATTAAATTATAATATTGATGAGTCAGATCCTTACATTGCCCTTTTACAAATAAGTGTTTGTGATACATATCGATGAATAATATTTTACATAGGATTCGTTCAAAACTGGCACTAGTCCAAGTATGCGTACTACATTCAACATAAAACTAGAAAAGTTTAAAGCTAGAATTGAAAATAATATTGAAAGTATTTCTTTTAAAACAGATATTACATTTCCACCATCTAAAATTTTGCATCGTCATAAAATAACCCATATAATAATCCTTACAGGCACGTGATATATTGTAGGTTTATTATGTCGATATATGGTATATATTGCATAGTAGTAAATTTAAATTATAATAAGTACTCTCTATGGCTTATGTTCAAAAGTTTTATTATTTACATTGACAATTACACAGACAAGAGTTCAAAAAACTTCCAACAAACGTACTAAGTACCTAAATCAACAAAAAAACGTACGGACACTTTCCTTTATTTCAATGTTCCTTCAGAAAATATTTCATTTCAACTTCGTGCGTAAAACCGCAGTGTACCTACTATGCTTCGTATCAAGAGGACACGAACCGGAAAATACCGGAATTGTTCAGAATCACAACTGTACGCGGATTTATTATTTAATTAAATTAAACATGTATGTATGTCAGCTCTGTTGATCTGTTTATTTAATGTTAAACTACGGACAATGGGAAATATTACTGGTAAATGATATTGAGTTATTCCATTTACATCAAAATCGTATTTGTATTATAGGCGTAATAAATAAAACAAAGAGTAGGTAAGTGAGAAACAACTGGGTACATTCTGCGAGATAATATTGATTGGTATGTGTTTTTACTAAGTTATTTTTAAAACAATGTTGACTAACTTTGTATTATTGTATTCTTGATTTATATTTAATTGTGTCATTGCTAGTGCCGTGCTGTGCACTATGACCTAAAGCCACAGAATACCAGCAGCCTACCAGATAGTACCTGTACTACCAGACTATTCACAGTGAGAGGTAACCATTTTGTGTTTAGTTTTTAAGTAAGTAGGTATTTTATTCAATAATAATAATAAGAAATTTGAGCTGAAGAGTTTGTTAATTTGTTTGAACGCGCTTATCTAGGGAAATTATATCATAGTTGGATTGTACACTTTTCGAGGAAGGATATCAGGGTATATTTAATAAACATAAATTATGTAGATAATGCAAAAAACGCAAGCGAAGCTGTCGGGTCGGCTAGTAAAGCAATAAATGGGTCATGTTCCACCGTACAAACGCAAGTGCAGGCAGTAGGTGCCGGCCAGGGCTCGAACCGGTTCTCTTTCGCTGACCTACTCCGTTCTACGTTTACAAGAAACTACTTGAACATCTAATCGAAGTAATTTATAAGTGTCAGTAGCCACAATATTAATTCCATAGCCGTCTATTTCTAAAGGAAAATTAATGATATGCTTTACTGGGATAAATAAATTTTTAATCAAAGCTGTGTTGTGCTAATCGCTTCTCAACATCAGCATGAAAACAGTAAGCAAACTGTCAAGACAAAATTATTTCCATTTACTATTTTAACACGAATTTAAATGGAATTTAATATTATTTATTTAGTCGTTATTTACATATTAAATTTACCCCCAAAAATATAGGTTCTTATAATCACTCAAAAGACACTGTTCTTAATTAATAAAACATGCTTTTAAGTAATTGGAATGCTAAAGATTCTATGTAAAAATACAAACAACCGAGCGAAACCCACACTGTTACTTTACAAAGCCAGTATTTTCTACAAGCATTTTAAAATAAAAATTCTTACACTTTATTCCCTGTAAGCCGGCTCAAGAAGCTGAACTCCCTATGGGCTGTACATGCCGGTAAATCCATACAAAATGAAGTAAGTATAATAGAAATTTCATATCAAACCATTTCTAGGCCACCTGAATAGACCTATAATAAGCTAGTATTTTCTCCATGAATACGGGGCCTTTGTTGGAATGTGGACGTTATAGAGCTCATACTGGCTCATATAATAGTCCAATACAATGGAATTTGAAATCAGGTGGAATATTAAAATCGAAGGAGGATTTACAAAGGTTAATATTTTTCTCTATGATTTTTAGCTTTTTCTAATAGCACCTTATAAATTTATTTTCACCTATTTACCACCCTTTCCCACAGCTGTAATACGTAACATCGAAGGATAACAACACGACAAATTCAATAGACAAATACATAGATAATTTGTCTATTGAGTTTGTCTTGTTTCAAGAATTATTATTAAAATATAAATATTTTTTGGTGACTTACGAATCAAAAATGGAACATTTATTTCAACCCGTAAGAACACACCGTTCAGGCTACATTCGTCCGTGTGTTCCAAAATTAAATAAATATTCGAATTTGGACGCGAAAAAGGTGGGACCAAATGACAAATGAACGTTGCCACAATTACCTTTAGTACGATTCAGCCATAAAATCATCCCCATTCGTCGTTCCCAATAAAAACTGGAAACATTGCTGAATTAAAATTAGTCTCTTGACGATAACTGGTTCAGGACGATGACGTCATCCCCCCTTACCCTCACCCCTCTCTGCTCACTCCAGAGAGGTCTAGTTGTTTGTATGCAATGGTTCGCTTCAATGAAATCTTCTTGGAATATAGATAGAATTTCAAATACAGATTAATGTTTTAATTGTAGTTTATTTACTTCAAAGATTTCTTATTATGGTCACAACTTTATTATTTACCGACAAGTTTTCAATAAACTTAAGTAATTTAGATTATTATTCCAACACCCAAGACGCGGGTTCAAGTCCCGCTAGGACTAGGACCAACATTTATTTATCTTTAAATTGTTTTCTCTGTTAAGTATCGAATAAAAAGTATAGTGTTACAACAATCTATGCAACAACTCAATCAACGAATAACTCTGTAAAAATATGTTAACATACACCTAGTTAGTTAGTAGCACTCTGCTATTATATGCTATATTTTTCTGGGAAATGAACGTGAATTTTGAATATTGGCAATTTTATAAATTCTGATAGTGATGTTGATTTTTTTTATTATAGCAGATTCAAATACCTTTCAGTTGATATTCGGATAGAATAAACCATAAAAACTATGTCTGGTTTTTTATGGGTTTAGTCAGTCCCAATTACATTCCCATTCCCACACAATATTCTAGGTACATTACATAACCACTCCCATTACGTTCCCACTGCTGGGACACAGGGACATCACTCTTGACTTGAGAGATAAGGTAGATCCTGCTGGTTTCCTCACGTATCTCACCAGTTATAAATTACGGTAGCTATATGACGGCCGCCGTTACAGGCTAAGCACGAGGTAAGATAAAGGTCCGTTTCCACTTTGAACTCTGCACTTTACCTACTGTTCTCAACCTTCTGTCTCAAGCTTCTGATATCACGGTATTTTAGGATTGCTTAACAGGTTTTATTCAACAATCACGAAAATAATCACATTCAGGAGTAAACTAGTGTTATTAGAACACACACACATGAATCTATGACCTATCTATGTAGCTTAGTATAAGGTGTGGAGAATGGCAATTTTATTTATTGATTGTTTACTTTATTTCCTGGTGAGTAAAATTTTGCCTTGTATAAAATGACAGGACAGGGTGTGGGTATTCCGTTCACTAGCGAGAATTTCTATATACTCACATACTTTTACTGTATAAATAAATAAATATTGCTGGACAATTCACACAGAAACATCTAGTCCTGTGGTTAGCTCGAAACTTGTGTGTATTGAAAAAACAGTACATTAACACAATACATATGTGTGTCTACCGAACTGTGTGATAGTTTGTCCTAGATTAGTGGAAGCCTAAACTTTACAAAGGTTCAAATTTACGATAGGTCCGACAAATGGGCGAAAAAACTGCGTAGAAACAGGTCTAACGCGCTGAGCATAAAGGAAGACGTATAAGACTTTATGCCGATGGTCGCTAAGAGGTTTCAAGACCCTCATTCGTATTTGGCGTGTGGCGGAAGACGCAAGATCACGCAACAGTTCAGTCTATTCACGAAGTATTTGAAGAAAAAGAAAATAAAACAAAATTTATTGCTGGACAATTCACATAACAACATTATCGAGTCCCGTGGCAAGCTCGAAGCTCAAAGTCAAAGTACCGGGTGCTAGATTTCTTATATACTTAATAGAATACAGACATAGATATGTATATAATGTATTTTTATCATACTTATGTACACAAAGACACCTGGAACAAATATCTGCAGATCGTAATTTTTTTTGACCCGAGGTGGGAATCGAACGTCCTAACGCTTATCTGTTCTTTATTTGATAAAATTATCGCGTTGTTTCTCAACTTGCACCACAACGAGGCCGCGGATATTTCTGTAGAACGAGGACATCTCGCATCTGTCGTTAAAGTTACATAACTGCGAATTCTTCAACTTCACACCCTCCACACTTTACGGGATATAAACACAAGTTTAGTCACTTTACTTTGCGAGTACTCTTTTGGCTGTTGGATTAATTGCTGGAAAAAACATAATAACATTTAGCTCCGTTCGCTATTTTGTTTAATATAATTTAAACAACAGTGTCTAAATAAAAAATAATATGGTAATTGTTCACAATCTTCTTTAATATAATTAATTGTTTTCGCTTTTCGTTCTCGCGTTCCAAACTCACAGTCTTGTAAGCGACTTGTGTAGCATAACCTAACCCAAAAACATTAAAATCACCTACCCTTCCTGATTAACATGACCTGATTTAAATATTCTATCGCTATTAAGGAAGGATGCTAGCTGGTCTCTATCTCTTCTAAAATAAATATAGCTATAGCCATAGCTGGAAACGTGCCGAATTGCTGCGTTTGACGTTTAATTTGTCCGCTCCATAACTTCGTTAGAGCTCGGAAGACTGTTTTTCTTATGCAAATACGACTTTATGTTATCACATCATTAAAAAAATCTTTCAGCGCTGGCGATCGTAAAAGAAAATGAAAAATGGAAACAAGACACTTAAGTAACATTTAAGTCAAAGAGACGTGAACCCGAGAGAGACTCTCGCGCATCCCTAATGACGGCTTCTCTTGTCGAACAGGAACGTCGGATAGATTGAATATGTGAAGAATACCCGATTTTTTAAATGCACTATTCTATCGGTTGTGAGTATAAAGAATCTTAAATTTATCTTTAGGATTTTATGTACAAAAAAACTTACTTAAATTAAAACACATCAACTAACATTAAAGGAAATTTAGATTTTCGCCTAACGTTGCGCGAGTAATTGATAACCAGGGAACCATTTTTCAGCAGTAAAATGAACCAACCATATCCATTCCATTCCAGGGACAATGGCCTGGCAAAATTTAATTTAAATTAACCCAGCGCAAGTGGGCTAATGGTAACAGACAGGACGCTGTTCACCAAAATAACTCCAGTAATACTCAGGTAGTCAAGTTACAAATAAAAATAAGTGCGACGATTTGAATTCGCAAATAGTTTTATGGGTTCCGTACCGTTTATATCCAAGAACCCTGAACCCTTTGTGAAGATTTTGTCACGCATCATATTTATGAGAGGAATTAATTGACTTTGATGGTGATTCATATCATTATAATTCCATTTCATTTGTATAGTTTTTTTATTTAATCTTAGTATTTACAGTATAATTGGTAAGCAACATAGTTCTAGCCTAGGTCTACACGTAAATTTAAATTATAACAGTGTTATAATTTTAACTTAATATTTCTATTATTTGTCGGGAGATATACATAGACTGTTAAGTAAGTCTAATTTAAATTAGGGTTTCCATTCCTAGAAATAGACATGCTCAACAATGTTCACTAAATGATCACTTACTCTCATTACTTAGTATTCAATCCCACAGACCTTGGCAGGCTTTCTGGGACTTCGTTAACGATGCTCTTAATTAGTGCGGTTTGACAACTTTGAAACTAAAGTATTTTTAGAGTGTGAATGCGTTGATTCTTGGTAGAATTTGGATAGGACTTTTGCTTGCAAGTTCCATTTTTGAACGTTTTGTTTTGCTGTCAGATAGCTGACAGCGACAGGTATATTTACCTACTGCTTATAACCAGCCATTACAGGAGTTTACGCAAAGACGACTACTGAGCCACAGACTAATCTTTTGTGTTTAAAACAATATATACCTATAGTATAGATGGATAGAAAAATACTTTACATATTATTTTGTTTGTATACAGGAAAATAGACCGTATTCTACTTATACATTGCCTGATGGATAAATAACGTACACTCTGGATAAGATACTCGAGTTTTCTGGGTTTCTTAACGAAAGCAATTTACTTAACCTATTTACAAAAGGAAAAGATTTTTGGAAATTCGGGATAACACGTTATCCTCTCAAAAAACCTATATAACGAGGACAAAACAGCTAGTATGAAATAAAACTCTTGTGGGTTTGTAAAGAAAGTAACCAAACATCATTTACGTAGAGTCCGGTCCTCTCAGGAGAAAACGTCACGAAAACTCGTAAAAATTTGTGAAATACCATCAGTTGTCTGGCAAGGGTTCCGCAGAATTATTTATTGAGGTTTCATAATATGGAACTCTCTTGCGAGTTAGAAATTTGTTTGTTATTTGTTCTGTAATATTTACGACGGTATGTTAATAAATCTTGACCTGGAATTTCACGTGTTTACCGAAACATTACGGGTAAAATATGGGTAAAATAAAATATATTTGTTTTATAGAACATGAACCTATACAAATTCCTATACAGAACCCTAAAACAAGTTACTCTACTCGGATACTAAAGTTTATATAGCAAAATTTCGACCAATCCTCTAAGTGTAGGCTACTTTATTTTATTTTATAGGTAGTATCACGATGACGTCAGCAGTTTAGTAGTGTGAGACCGTATGACGTCATCTACTAGTATATACAGTCACGCTGGTAGGTACAGGGTAGGAATAGGAATATGTACGTAACTGTTTTCTAGGATCTCGATGATTTAATAGAAACAGTTTTAAATGTCGAAAAAGTTGTACGACATTCGATTTATCATCATCATACAACAAAATAAATGCCCTAAATTGTCGGTTTCTATCTATTTACTTACTTATATAATTAAATAATAAAAAAAACAATGAAACAAAAAAAAACAATAATCTCAACTAGATCAAAGAACCTTATGCTTGTAAATTTTATTAAATTACGCAAGAATTTCGTAATTTCCGCAATCAAAATGATTACGTTAATTTAACACAATGGATGAGAATCCACCTCATTATGTAAATTCAGACTATTAGCGAGGTGCTTTACTAAGTGACTAATCTATTTGTTATAAATAATCACTTTGATAATTAATACGACCTGCGGTCTTGCTAAACGTCTTATTGAGCCCACATGTGATAAGAATGCTGGTTTCTTTGACTTTGAACGAATTAGCAAAAAAGCTTACAAAAACCTATATAACAGAATAATATAGTCTACATTTGACCGCGGGAAAAATCCACGAGCGGAAAGCTAGTTTATAATAAACGTCAATAGACCAAGTTTTCAAACATATGTAATATTTATATCGACCCTCAAGAGACATGTATAAAAATATAGATTATTCAATCAAATAAAACTTTCTCAATCATAACATTCTCGAAGCATTAGTCAACAACTCAATTTTCCTTGTGTATAGGTCAATTACAGTGATCGGTCAACCAAGCCAACAGAATGGGATCATACGGTCATGTACGATCAATAGGTACATAAGGTAACAGGTACTTGTATAGGTGAGAACACAGGCGCCTCTAGGTTATTGAACTATTAAACTAGAAAGTTTATGAGGTATGATCATAAATGTGTCATATTTATCAAAATAATTCATGTAACTTGAATGAATGAACTCTATTGTACTTATAAAATAAAAACAAAATTACAAAAACTTAATACTATCTAAAAGTTAAAAGTACAAAGGGCGGCCTTATCGCTGAGAGCGGTTTCTTACAGGCAGCCGTAGTGGAGATATTTATTATTAAAACTATAAAATGATACTCAAGACATAATGCCAAATATTGCAATTTCCCTACTACAGTTTCAGTCGGTTATTTACAATTTGGCTTTGGTCCAACTTATCAGATCTAGACCCCTGTAATGATAATGTCATACAAGTTTTGCTCAAAAATACGGCACTATATTTTACGGAAGTTTCTACATAATTTAATATATTGATTACAAGACCAAGACCCCGTAGCTTAAAACTTATCTGGGCTCTGACTGTACCAACTGGTGAACATGGTGATTGGTGATTATACCAAATCCCCCAAGTTATCATTAATTAATTTAAGTAAGTTGAGTGTTAACTAAAAGCACACAATGTTTTCAAGGGGAAACATAAGGTTTGCGGTGGTGTTTAAACCCACGCGGCCACGTCTCGGAATGAAAGTCGAATGTGCTTCCACTTAACCAACAAGGCTGCAATATAGTCGCTGCGTCAAGTTTGTTATCTTTTAAAAATAAATTAAAATTATGGTTGATCGAACAGGCATTCTATACATTTGATCAGATTTTGTGTGTATAGGTATATTTATACAATTGTATTGCTAATTTATAATTTATTAATTTACTATTTTTATTTATAAATTTATTTTAATTAATTGACCTGTAAATATCTAAATTTTACCAATAAATGACTATCTGACTATCTGACTATCTGGCTGCAGAGCTCAGGTAGTTCATTCTTTATTTAGGCGTATCTTCGCCCTTGTCACTTAGAAGACAGTGTTGCCATGTTTTTGACCGCAATGGCTGCTGTGAAGTGTACCTAATTTACCCCTATTTACTGCTAAATAAGGTCAGCTTTGAAATATGCAAAACAATTCCGCTATGTTTATTTATGGGCGACAGTTTATTAATAGGAAGTGACTATTTGTACGGGTACCGGATGAATAAATTTTTATTTATTCGTACGGGTACTGGATGATTAGCATTTCTTTTAAGAACGTCACTATTTGCACGGATACTGTATGAATAAATTATTATTTATTCGTACATCAATTAGCTTTTCTTTTAATAAGTTTCGATAACCTCCTTGTGTTCACCAATGTGAATACAAGGAGGTTATCATAATTTTGCTTATATTTCTAGTGATTAGATTACTCTTTGATTTTCTGTCATTCTGTCACTTAGTATTTTTATAATAAAATAATTCAATTTGAATTTATTTAGCTTGTATAAAATATCTTACAAAATGGGTAAGTAATTATTAAATTAATAAAAAATATATATTAACTAGCTTTATATTAGATTTCCCGCGGTAAAAAACTACCCCAAGGGCTCTATCAATTTTCGGACCGCTGCAGTGCCGAAGCGGTGCGTTTGTTGTACGGCGCACGGCCGGTCACTTGTTTTCATACAAAATGCACGGTGCGGCAACAGCGCGGCGTCCGTACCTGCTGTCGGGCGTTCACGGAACGGACGCCGCACCGCTGCGGCACTGCAGCGGTCTGATACGAAACGCATAAATTGAAAGAGCCCTATGTCCTTCTCCCGGTTCTAAGCTACCTCCCTGTTAATTTTCAGCTAAATCGGTTCAGCCGTTCTTGAGTTATAAGTGGAGTGATGGGTTGTTGATGATAAATTCCAATTGATATATTAGAAAAACAGATTTATTTATCTTCACATACATTCCATGCAAGAACACACTTGACACAATCAAACGACATCGGTGTTGCCACACCGTGTGGAATATTCTACTTGGAATATTAATTTTGATACCATATCTAACATGGAGTAACTAACACGACTTTCTTTTATATAGATATATATAGATTTCTTAACATACAATTGTTTTTTTAATTTTAATATTGATGATATATTCTTCAGATTCAGAAGAAGAATATGAAAACGAAGAGGGCAAAGAGGAAGACCAAAACAGAGAAGAGGAGAATGATAATTTATTGAAGGAAGGTGACAAATTTGATTCTTTTGAAACGTTAGAAAAGAAAGTTAAAGATGTGGAAGATAAAGAGTACGCATTTTTTTATCATCGAGATGCTATGACAATTTAACGATGTCGCACAAAAGGAATCAAGAGGCATGTTGAAGCGTCCCTGATATATTACAGCATCCAATACTATTGTACTCATGAAGGGAAAAATTTTGCAAGTACGTCGAAAGGAGCAAGAAAAGCATTCTCGTTTCAGAAAAATAGTCCAGCAACTTTCAGCGTCGGAGTGGATGATACTGGCCTTATCATCAAATCAATTGACACGAATCACATTCACGATAAAAGTGAAAATCTTTTTCAACACTATCCACGGAGCAGAAGATTAACTAAGGATCAAAAGGAAAAAATTGCGGAGTTATTAGATCTCGTAGCTAACCGAGTGAAGGTTAAAGATTATAATGGAAAGTCAAACTGATAAAATAATATTGCTAAAAGACCTTGACCTGCAAATTAAAAAAAAAAATTTGTTAATTCCAATTAATTAATTGTTTGTAAATAATTACCATTTTTGATTTTTTATATTTGTTTAAGTTATGCCTAAAAAACAAAATGGTATTCCATATTTAGTTACTTTCCTCTATGTTTTAGTATAATTTAATTATTAATTTTGATGTTATGAAAATGTATGAACAATTAAAGTTTTATAGAATTTAACTTGACTAAAAATAAGTAAATTAAATTTGCTCAATTAATTGAAACATTTTATTTCATCTTCTTCTTCTTATTATTATTATAAAAGAAAGTCGTGTAAGTTACTCCACTTATAAATCAAGAACGGCTGATTCGATTTGGCTGAAACTTGGTGGGGAGCCAGCTTAGAACCGGAGAAAGGAAAACCGCGGGAAAATCTAATAAAACGCGGGCAAAGCCGCGGGCAAAAAGCTAGTTTAATATAATCAAGAGCAATAACTATTGAATGAATTAACCGATTTCCACGCGGTTGGCAGCATTCGACGTAGTTTTTTTAACCTCATTAAAAATCTATAAGTTTAAAATGATCGATCGAGGAAATTCGTCCGACTTATGTACGAATAATAAGAAATTGTTTGTCCATTACTCGTATACCCATACCATACCATAGAGTACCCGTACGAATAAAAAATTATTTATTCATACAGTACCCGTACGAATAAAAAAAAAATTATTTGTACAGTACCCGTACGAATAGATTCAGTCTTATTAATATATGATTCAGAGGTCTTGACTTGGGGATTTGTAATGAAAATTTATAATTGTGCGGAATTGGTTGGAGGTTAAAGACTCTTTTTGGAGTGGTAATTCCGGGAGAATTAACGCCATGTTTATATTATCAAAAAATATTTGCATAATTACAATTAGTTATAAAATTATAATTTAAAATACTTGTATTCAATGTCCAAATTAGTGCTTTTCGTAAAGCTCGTAACCAGTTGAGGACTGACCAGCTCGAAGCGAGCTGGTCAGCTATATTTATTCCCATGTTATCTCACATTTTAAACCTGCCCTGGGCTACTACGACTATTTTTAAAACAACAGCACCTAATCTAATGAGTTTTAAAATTACAACGAAATGTGGCATTGATTTTTATCTATTAGGTAGTATTCGACTCGCGGTGCCTGTTTAAAGTTGATAGAAAACTAAAGCAGTTCTGACAACAAATCGTTCAAAACTTTTACCTTTTCAATAAGGAACATAACTCATGTAGGTAAAGGAAGTTTGAATAAACAAATTAAACTATATGACAGCAATTTTAGACAAAACTAAGCGGCAAGTTCCCGCTAAGCGTTGACATTACAAGTTCCCTAATTATAAAATTAATGTCCCTTGAGTTTTGTCAACAGCTACAGTTTCCTTTGTAATATTCTGAAAATTAGTTCATATTTGCCCTTGTGGTACCTGCCTTAGAATAGTACTACCCCGCCGTATGGGTGACGTCAAACAGGCTAAGACGGTAAACAGCGTCGTTCTGTGAAATGTGCCAACTGCGATCACCAAGCTTGGTTTCATCATCATCATCACCCCTAATTACGTTCCCACCGCTGGGACATTCTGGGACTTGACGAGAGAGATTAGGCCTTAATTCACGCTGGCCGAGTGCGGGTTGGCGGATTTAGGCATACTTTAGTGGAGCCAAATTCTTATAACGCGAGAAAAGCCCTGATATCAGCCAATATAACTGTGAAGTTTGTCTGTCTACCCGGAATTTCTCAAGCTGCGTTGAATAGTCTAATAAATTGAGTTTCCAATACTAGAGCGCTATAAATGTGTTCCAAGCCAAACGGATCGACGGCTTCAGACAAGCAACCAACACTAATATGTTTAGTTTCTCCTGACATGTATTGCTTCTAGCTTCAGCTAGGAATCCGGTGTTATCCGAAAGCTGGTACCTACCATATTTTTAATAGTATTTGAGGTAGGCTGGAAATTACCAATCCTCTCTTTAAATAATAGCAATACGAAACTGTATATCTGGCTGCTGAATATTAGGATATAATTTATTTGATCACCTGTCTTGTCTGTATTTGATGCTGCCTAAAATATTATAATAGGATTATTTATAGATTCTATAATTCATTGATCCTTATGTTGGTAGGACTTTCCACTTGTAAATCGTGTCCCGTTTCTTATCAGACAGGTGACCAGTTTTGTGTTGAATTATATTAGGAGGGGTGCGGGAAAAGTTTTCAGCTTGCCTCAAAATCGGTATTTGAATATTGGGGCCAACTCTCAAACTAGTATTTCAAGATTGCAGCAAGTTCTAGTTCTAGAACTGAGTAGTTGTGAACTAAAAGTTTTCACGCTGAAAATAATAATCAAAAACAAAGTTGGGAACGTAATAGCAACGATTTTGTAAGTTTAAGTTTTAGAGCCATAATAACAACCAACTATGTACGAGTGGAGTAGGTACTTTTATGTGGAGAGCTGAGGTTCCATAGACAAAATTTAATATTGAGTTAATCAATATTATGTAAAGAGATAAAATGATAAAAGACTTTACCGTAAAACACTCCAACATTGCCACCGAGGGTAATTTTGCCCGAAGACCAATTTTTAAGCAAAACTTTTAATAGCAAAAATATCTGAATACTATGGTGACATTTATTGACTTTGGTAGAAAATAGGTTTTGTGTTTAGCACCACTGTCTATTGGATGTAACGCTAAAGTCACTCAGTAACTTGTTGGAACTCGTCAAAGACAGAGTGTATTTTTGCGGGCATATTTTGGTGAAAATTTAAAAGTGGATTGTGCGTGATGGAGAAAACACAGATGAGTTTAATTTATATTATGTTGTACAAAAAACTTAAGGTATTATTATAACTTTATTGTCATTGATGCAGCTCTTGTATAACGAAAGTTATAATGGTGGGCAAAGTTATCTGGTATTTTTGCGATCTACTATTGACAACATTGCCCGCAGTCAAAATAAGCTTAGGGTTGACACATCCGAGTTTTTTTTTTTTTTGCTAATTATTATTATCTTGATTATTTAGATAATTTATTTTTATTATTTCTTAAAAGCAAGAACAAATCTCGAATTCGTCAAAGAAAGTCCAGACGAAAGATTGGAACCAGAATGTATTAAAAATAACACGGAATAAATGTTAATACTTGCATGTGAATCTGTTGAATCAAACATGTTACTCAAAAGTTTTTTAAATAATTCAATAGAAGATAATCTTGTTTTTTTATTAACATAAAAAGAAATAAAAAGTCAAGAACAGTTTACTGAGATGTACCGACCCTATCACTTTACTAAAGGCGAAAAGCGAATTGTATGGAAAATGCTAACAAGGTCAGGGTAATTTTGCCCAACTAGCCTAACATGGATTTTGGTAGGAAACCTGTCATGGTTTCGCTTTAGTTTTAAAGTAAAGGCCAGTTTTGGTCAGAATTCTTGTACAGGTTTTGCTGTCAGCTGATTAGAGGCCGGAGAGGAGATATTTGCGTCAAAAATCAACGCGGGCAATGTTGGCAATAAGTCGAGATAACATTGCCCGCCTTTAAAAATAATAAAATACTTGATTTAATATTGACGAATAACAAAATCTTATAAAATAATACATGCAAAATATCCTATAGTTGCAGATGCTAATAGAAAATACTTGTGTCCCCATACAAAAAAATAACAAAAATTGTAATTATTCGAAAAATGTGGGCAATGTTGGAGTGTTTTACGGTACTTGTTTTACTTGTCCATTGAACTCCCTGTCATCTAGTCTAGCTGAAGTCTTTGTGAATAACAATCGCAAACTGAAATATAATAAATTGTATGGATCATAGCAGGAATAGCCTAGAGGTACTTCATCTTTGTCTCGCTTGACAGATGTCATGACGTTACTCTTTTGACAGATGTCAAGAAGAATTTTATTTTGTGTTTCGAATAGACGAAAAATATATTGTTGCAGAGAAGAGGTTCGAGTGATTGGTGGTTAGTAAAAATATTGCTGAGAGTACAAAAGTTGAGAACCAAATAATGTAGAAAAGTGAAGTAACAATTCAAATACAAAGTTCAGAAGAGTAACAAAATTATATCCTATGTAAAAAGTTTGAATGTGCATTTTTTGTAGCTATTTAGTTTTTCTTCACACGCAAGTACGCATGCGCTCTATCTGCCTTTAGTTCAGTAATTTGAGACTTGCTCTTGTTAATGGAAAGGTAATAAAATTAAGCGGTTTTTGTTATTGATCGGGGGATTACTGTAACTTAGGCTTATGTCTAGAAATACAACAAATTTGGTAGGTACTTACTTAATCATTTAACAAAAATTATGTCTGGTAATAACTTACTTACATACTACCTACATCATCCATTAAATATTGTTTGTTATGCTAACTGTAGAGTAGGTAGGTAACAGCAATTGACAGCAATGACTAATTTTCATAACAATGGTCTGCGACAAGGCTAAACTGTTTTTAGCAGAACATATGGCACAATGTAACTTTATAATACCTATACTCACACCCAGTTGTTGTACGTCCCTTTTATATTTCATTTTATACGTAGAAATAAAATGTATCTTTATCTACGCTTTCACATATTAAAAGCGATTAAATTAGCATTTGTAGGCAGCTACACAACGTACACAAAACCATAGTCACGAATACGCAAACATTTACTAACTTCGTTTCAACACTAACAGAACAAACAAGTAGAACTATTTGCACTAGACAGCATTTGCAACCTTTTTGGGGAGGATAGTAAAACTTTTTGGAATTCCGAATACTTTACGTCACTGTCAAATTCGAATTTGGAAGACGGGGTTGGCGCGCGCACTGACGTCAACCCGGAGCGAGGTTTCGCGGCACACTGCCATACTACTTCGCCTGACGACTGACCCTACGCTCCGAGAATACGAATCGGTAAAGGTGGCATTTTTGAGGTGCCTTATATTATTTACATCGGTTCTATTCCTTTTTTGAAATATTCATAGCATTATACCTTTCGCACAGTAACTCTTGTCCACATTATTTGTAGAGATGTGCTAATAAAATAAAAATAAAATAAAATAAAATAAAATAAAAAGAGCCTTTATTGCTGTACTTACATAACATGATAGGTACTAAGTTACTAACTAAACTAAATTTTGAATTTATTCCTTTACAGCTTGTCTCTCGACAAAGGCCTCCTCTAGTTCTTTCCACAATGTGCGGTCTTTGGCGCTGCGTGTCCAATCTGGGCCGGCTAACTTTTTGATTTCGTCTTCCCACCTTTTTATTTGTCTACCTTTGTTCCTTTTGCAGTTACGGGGATACCATTCAGTCACTATTCTTGTCCATTTTTCCCTTTTTTCACGTAGTATGTGCCCTGTCCATTTCCATTTCAAGCGCTTGCAAGTGTTGTAGATGTTTTTAAATTTCGTTTTGTTTTTAATAGTTTCTAATCTTACTCTGTCTTTCACTTTAACTCCAGTAATATTCCTTTCCATTCCATTCTGGCAAACTTGTAGCTTTTTAAGTTGTTTTTCAGTTAATGACCAGGTCTGACAACCATATGATAGGCATGGGAGAATCAATCGTGCATAGTTTTCGTTGTAAAATCAAACAAAAATGACATACAATAATTTCTCGTAAACGATGTGCTTTTCGTAGTACGAAGTTCCCATTCATAATGGCAACTTTGTCTCCGAGTAGGGCGTGTTATACAATTGTTTGCATAAATACCGCCAATACAACGTTGGATTGTTGGATAAAATACGGCCAAAGGCTTATTATTGTCTATTTGCAGACCGCAGCTTTGCCGCGTGATTATGCATAATATTATAAGTTTCATTAAAATTCGTTCGGTAATTTTTGCATGATAGAGTAAGAAACATATTTTTTATCCTTACAAACTCTAGCATTCATAATATTATTAAAGTTTTCCTGTTTTACCTACTACGAATCTTAAATAGGTTAGGTATACAAAATGTTTAAGGTTTATTAAACATTAAACTAAAAATAAAAGAGGTCGACATAGGCAACGCAGAGGAAATAGATACATTTTGAAATTCACTGAAACAGGAACTAAACAAAGCTGAGCTAAAATAACCGTAATAACATAGCTGCAATTCAGATTTATGTTTTTTCTCATTTATAAAAAAAATTTACAAAATCGGAATGGCATATACCACACACAGCAAATGTATAATGCCACCGGTACATACAGACTAAGGGGTTAATGTTTCCAGAACACATAGTTCACTGCGATCTCTAAGCCGTAGATAGATAACGTAAAAAAACGCAAGCGAAGCAGTCGGCGAGTCGGCTAGTGTGGTAGGGTAGTAGCCCTGTAGTGAGACCTAATAATGGGTTTTATGATGATAAACCTCTTTTCACATAAATCTGTGATGCAGGTCATACCTACTGCTAAACTACATGACAAAGGCATAACGCGAACATGTGTAATGTAAATTATAAAACAATTTCTTTTGAAACGGTGCGCTCCACTTTGTTTTGCATAACTTTAACGTTCGTATTTACGGGTACGGCCACAGAGTGAAACAGTCCTCAAGTTTTTTTTTTATTTTTAGAGTTTGGACAAGCTGAGTAAACTCGTATGGCGAAAATTAAACAGCTCTTTTAAAATTAAACTTCTTTATTATAATAAACTTTATATTTTTAGGATTTTCACCAAGGTCCACGTTTTGGACGGTGGAAATGTGTTTGGAATTAGGCACGAATCTTTTTCAGTTAAATTATCTAGTATCTAGATATTTTGACGGATAACTATTTATTTGAAACCTCCAACAAAAGATACACGATTATTACTTAAGCTCTAAATTAATTTCTTTTAAAGTCTTTATGACTTGTAACTAAAAAAAATTGTAAAGGAAACATTAAAAACTTTTTCTCTATCAATTTAATGTATCTTCTGCGTCAACCACCAGAATCAGACTCTCAAGACAAACAAATCTCCATATACCATATCAATGTTTTATTAGTTCCGTACAAATCAAATTTTTATTTCAAAAGCACGATGCTACTTAGGTACTCAGTTACCTGTTGTTGCGACTTGCGGTCAAAACAAGTTATGTACTTGTTCATTGGCGGTCACATATAGCATCTACCAATGATAGAGAATACTAATACATTACTTTAATCTTTATCGCTTCTGAAATAAAGTTATTTTTATCATTTAACAACTATTTGTAAATCTTGTTAGTGTCTAATGAAATGCTACGTACTACGACTCTAGACTCATCATCATCATATCAGCCGTAAGACTGGCTGACTGACTGGCTGGATTTAAGACTATAGGTGACCACAACTGGTTTTAATGTGCCTTACTAACAATCCGGCTGGTAAGCATAGTCATTCTATTTCCCAAGAACTCTATTGGGTTATATTGAGGAAACTCGTGCCTAGTATTTGTACATTATAAAGGGTATCATTGATGATTATGTTAATTTTGTTAATGTTGATTATGTTAATTACTTAAGTTAAGGTGTATCTTTGGTTAGTTGCCTTATAATAAATAAATAAACACTATAAGAAATAATTTATTTTAGAAGTTAAGCAATTGTTGTGTATCTTTTGAGATATGGTTCCATATTATAACATTTATATAAATCCGTCAGATATGTCGTTGTCTATTTTCAAAGTCCTTTTCAAAATCGATTAGAGAGATACTTCAAGCTACAAATGTACCAAATATTTTACGTAATTCATGTTTTTGTTGTCCTTCAGAGGCAGAGTTCTCTAGGGGCGATATTTAGCACGATTTGCATAGGTAACACTGATAGCCCATTTTAATGAATATATTACAATAGTAAACTAGACCAGTGCAGATAGCTTCAAAAATGGTCAAAAAAGGAAAAAAATAGTAGTAGAATGAAACCCATTAGAAAAGGAGGGGAATATGACAAATATTAAAGGAAAAATAAATTACGGTCGATCGGAGTTCGGGAAGTGGGAGGGGGTGGGCTTTTAAGGGGAGAAAATGGTTTATCTCGATTTGCGGTGAAACTACTAGTCCTATGAAAAAAAGTTATATGGCAAAGTTGTAGGTAATAAAACGATCTACAGCTTTTAATTCACAACTTTTATACATAGCCTCAAAACTTATGTGAAAAATTCAAATAACCAAGATTTTTGTTTTTTTTATTTATCTTTTTCAAAAATTGTTATTTTTCTACGAAATTTGGTGAAAACTTACCTATCTATGTCCCAAATATACTGTGATTTATTTGATTGAAAATATTATTGTTTTCACCTTATTTTGACTTAATTTTCAAAAATATAGACTAATTTTCAATCGAAAATTCACGTGTCAAAATATTAGCTTTTTTATAAAAGTCGGTGTGCTATATGTTTATTGAAATCTCTTTTTTCTGATAGTTAAAAAAAATATATACATTACGATAGTAAATATTCTCAGAAAATGCACAAAACCGAAACAAAAATTTGTATCATTAGGTACAATTGCATCATAAAAATGTGATTTTGTCTTTTCAGACTATCTAATAATAATAATAATATAATAATCTGTTTGTATAATGTGCAATAAGTCGGATTATAAGCAATTATATGAAATAAAAATTGCAAAAATCACATTTTTATGATGCAATTGTACATAATGATACAAATTTTGTTTCGGTGTTTTGCGTTTTCTGAGAAAATTTACTATGGTAATGTACATATTTTTCTTAACCATCAGAAAATAGAAATTTCAATAAACAAACAGCATACCGATTTTTATAAAAAAGCTAATATTTTGACACGTGAATTTTCGATTGAAAATTGGTCTATTTTTTTTGTAATTAAGTCAAAATAAGGTGAAAAAATTAATATTTTTAATCAAATAAATTATAATATGTTTGGGTCATAAAACGGTAAGTTTTCACCAAATTTCGTAGAAAATAAAATGTTTTTGAAAAAGATAGAAATAAAAAACCAAAATCTTAGTTATTTGAATTTTTCACATAAATTTTGACGTTATATGAAAAAGTTGTGAATTAAAAGTTGTAGATCGTTTTATTACCTACAACTTTGCCATATAACTTTTTTTCATAGGACTAGTAGTTTCACCGCAAATCGAGATAAACCATTTTCTCCCCTTAAAAGCCCACCCCCTCCCACTTCCCGAACTCAGATCGACCGTAATTTATTTTTCCTTTAATATTTATCATATTCCCCTCCTTTTCTAATGGGTTTCATTCTACTACTAATTTTTTCCTTGTAAAATATTAAAAACCCTGGTCTAAACAGTCCTTGAGCTATTATTACTTCTGGATGTGGGCTTAAGATGGGCGACATAATTATGCAGTTCACGTATTTTACGAATTACTTTGTAAGGTGTATAAATTCAAACGAAATACTTGTATAGGGGTGCTTATTTATCAGAATTCCATGTTATGGTGATGCGTTTGATATCCTACAATCATAACATAAGCATAGACACCCCTATTACGTTCCTACTGCTAGGACATAGGACTTAAGCCTTAATTCACTACGCTGGCTAATCTATGTAATGGCCAAAAAAAAAAGAATTTAATCTTAATGTCTAATTTCCAGCGTCAATCTATTATAGGTACTCCCCATAATGAGAGCTCTAATAGAAAACTAGCTCTAACCCTCACTTACTAAACTCCTAAATACGAGTACCTACCGAAGTGGAATAAAGTTTCTAGATTTATCTACATTCTAATTCCAATCGCCGAACTCAGGAAACTTATTCCGTATCAAAGTTTGATTTTATATGTTCCGCAGGTTCAAAGATGAAATAAAGATACGAAACCTCTTTGGAGAAAGATATTCTTTTCCGACGTTTTATGGAAATATAGCTTCATTTCTTTAAATGTTACATATCTAGAAAGACGTATATGAACCTACTATATTATTATGTATTATATTCTTTTCTTAGGGGGTTTCAAATATTTATTAAGATCGTCAATGCTATTTATACATTCTTAAAATTGTGTACGTGAGTATTTACGTAAACTATGACGAATATTATGCATATAACCGTGTTTGTACAAAAATATATGGTGTAACTCGCGTTTCGAACGTGAAGTCGTGAATCTATTTAATTTACTAAGTTGGTATATTATATTTTTAAAGAAAGTAAAACAGTTTCTAAAACATTGCTAGAATAATCGTTTTTTTAATAGAAATGTTTGTTAAACTAAACATTTCTTAAAAAAAATGATTACTAGTCTTTGACCAGTCAAGGCTTTAAGGAAGTTAATGGCCATAAATAATCGACCCATCTAAAAGAAACAGTCCTACAAAAGACTGCCAAAAATACCACGCGCCGTATGAGATTAACTTTAGAGTTATAAGAATTACAGATTATCCCTTTCATGATAACGCAAAGATAAAATAGATTAGAAACATACAAATGAGTCGAATCATAATAAAATAGTTTGAATAGGTTTTGAGTATACTATCCTTTTAAAAATGATGTATTTTGAAACTTGTTACTTGATATTTCATGTTCATCCTCAACTTCGTAGAGAAATAAAACACATCGTAATTTATCTTAAAAATTAACCTATTTTATAACCATTTACTACTTGTTTATTCAATTGATGCGATCACTGCAAAAAGTTTATAACTACAAATGCAGTTTATGGTTATAAGTAATCTGCAATATAATTTCAGGGCAAAGCCTTTAAAAAATAAGCACTTCCTACAATGCTTTTGTACCTTAATTAAACCCGGGACTCATACGGGTAGGTCATTTAATTATGATTGCGTAAGATACGTATAATTTCATGTACCTACATTTGTGCGTTGTAATTACCTAGGCTTATAACGTACAAAATTAACTGAGTATACGTTGGTTAATGTAAAATGGTATGCATTAATATTTTATTTTAATAGGATTAATATAAATAATATGCATAGTAAATGGATGAATGTCATTTCAATCTACGAATTTGTTAAAATTAAATTTTAAAAAATCTGGAAAACCGTGAACCTAACAAAAGAACTTCAAACGATTGAAAAACCTTATTACGAGTACCTTAACACACTCCCTGCCTTTGATATTATGGAAATAATTAGCCAGGAATCAAATTTTTTAAAGGCTCACTACTCGGATCCGAGTAGTTGGCACTAACATAGACTAACCTGATATTTCTTGATGTTGTCCAACTGGCTGATGTCGTGAGGCGGGCGGGGCGGCGCGTCGCGCGGCGTTTCGCGCGGCGGGACGGCGGGCGCGGCTTTCGCGGTCCCGTTCACCTGCTGGAGGTTACAAGTTCTCATATTCGATCATACTGACTGGTCATATGAGTACTTAATGAGGTACAAAAGAATACCTTTTGAAAGATCAACCATGTTCTGATAATTAGTGGGTTAATATCAGGTCAAAATAATGTTTGAGAGGTTTATGGTCAACCAGGTTCTGATATTTGGAAAGTTTAATGGCAGATCAATAACATATTTGAGAGTAAGAAAGCTTCACCATCATAACAACCCAAAACGTTTCTCAACTGGACATGGGTCTCCCGAAATAAGATAAGCAGTATAAAATCTGTTTATTGTTGTAAACGAAATATAGATTTTATTCTATTTGGCAAAAATATCTAAGTAGGTACTACTGCCACTGCGTCAGAAAGGTTATCTTTTACATGATTCTGTGTAAACCGAAGGTACCCAAGTGCTTTCACATATTATTATCAGCAACAGTAGGTCCATATATTTTTCTACTTTGTTCTTTACTATAATTTATTCACAACCTATATTTATTCCTATATTTATACGTTAGTCGCGTCTGGTGTCCCTTACTGGGCCTAGACCTCCCATGAAGCTAAATATTGTTTAATAAAAATCAATCCATAACATTATGAAGATGTCTAGTTATTATGGGCGTCTATACCTACTCTTCAAATATAAATAGAATTTATGATAGGTACTTAATTATTATAAACACAGAAATTACCATTTTACAAAGTGTTAATCATGCATCCCTTCATAACATTGACCCACAAACAAGATATAAGTATCTTTGTACCTATATATTTCTAAGGTTTGTTAGTCCCAAATTACATTTCAAGACACATGCCAAACAAGAATGTTAGAAAAATATTAATTAACAGTACAACAAAACGTTTCAAAACTAGTTACAAATTATAATAATAGCAAAATTATATATACCTACGTCTTTTAATAACAATATTTGTGTAGCCTTCTAAGTAAATATAACAAAATAATTTTGTTAAAACAGTTTAATTATTAGTCAGCAGATGTCGCTACGAATTCATATGAAAAAAAATTAAAATATAGGTAACCACGAACAATTAAATTTATATACTTACCACGTAACCCCTAGATATGGGAATAAGTAATACATTTTGTAATATAAATAAAAGAAAATCCCATAAAATACACAAATAGTTAAAACAAATTTGAAATTTTGAAAATCCTGTAGACAGAAGAGCGTTGTAAGTGCATTAAGCGATGATAATGATGATGATATTAACAACTAGTTATGTTACTATAAAAAGAATAATAATAAAATAATGGAAAGAAGTTTTTAATAATATAATTTTGACATAATTAAATATAATATACTTATACATTTTGATAGTTTAGTTGTAGGATAGCAGAAATAATTGCTAATTAGGTTTCTGCGCGTTTTGTCAGCGTTATCATAGACTTTCGCTAATATACTTTATTTTCAAAAGTATTATAAGGTATCATTGTTAATGTGTGAGTACTAAGTTATAAATAGATATAGATAGTATAAATAGACGTACAAACTTACGTGGAAGTTGCCTAATTATACTAATAAAACTTCCTCTTGAATCACTATTTAAAAAAAAGGCCAAGGGTAAGTCAGACTCGCCCATGAAGGCATCCACAGCAGGAAGTAACATAATAAACTACAAATAATACTTATTTTGAAAATGTATTATAAAAACTACTAGATTTATAATAAGGGTAGGTACCGGTTTTTGCCATTTGACTACGGAACCCTAAAAATGGTGACTAATCTTAAGTTAAAAATAGTAAAAGGTTAAACCATGATCGTCGACAGCCTCACCTGAGCAATTAAATCTTATCAGCAGTCGTTAAGATAATGTAACTATAAACTGAAGGCTTGATAAGAACGTAGCGCGTAACCATGTAAACACTGCAGTAGATTCTAATAAATAGAAAATATTTAGTATACTACTAGGTATACTATAATATTTTATATTACTAAGAAAAGGTATGGCCATTAATTTTATCGATTAAAAACTAAATGGTATAAAAACATAAAACGGATATCAATTTGTCAAATATTTTGTGTTTCACATTAGTTTCTCTGTTAAAACACAATAAAAAATTCAATTTTTATATTCATCTGTTTGATTAGTGAAACCTGAAACATTGATATTTTATAAGGTAAAATACTGACTTACGTTTTACCAATAAAAGTATATAAACTCGAGGGGTAATGTTACGCTGGGAGTTTTGAAATCATTATCCGTTTTATGTTTACATAATAACTTATGACTAAAAGTTAGTTAACTTAATGATACCACTGGAACTACTTGCAAAGTTAGTGGTTAGATATTACAGATACTGTAGGTAAACAAAACCCTATCGAATCAACACCAAAAAGCTTAACGAACGTTTATCAGTATTTGTGGACTTAATTTCCCACAAAATCATAGTTAATTATTAACACCCCATTAACAAAATCAAAAACCATTCGGACGATTTTACTGACAACGATTTAATATTATAGCAGGTCCCATATGTGTCGAGTCAACATAATATCAGATGTCAAGCTAGCGTCTCTAAAAACATCAGTCGCCCATTGTTAAAAATATCATGTCAGATTGGTTTCGGATTAAGGACTTTATCTCTTTGACACCGTGGTGGTCTGATCAACGGTAGCTACTTCTATGCTTTTCAATATCACCGCCAAATACGCCAATAGTTGATCCTAAATGTTGTCCTTTGAGATAAAGTTCCAATGCCCAACTATCGCATACTTTCTGCCGGCATATTGTTTAGTCAGGATTCGCCAATCTTTAAGACTATGACACGGGGTAGATAACCATATCCTGCTTGCATCTATTATAAGCAGTATCATGCTCTCGCGTTTAAGTTATGTCAAAATAGTAAAATTACAGTGACGATCAGCGAACCGGTTGGCTAAACCCGCAGATCATTGTATAATATGTTTATGTTTCCCAGCTGAGTTTTGTTATTTTTTTCTTCAATTGTTTACTTATTGCTATGTTTACTTATTGCTACTGATAATCCTGACCAAACTATATGCCTACAGAAACTGTCTGATGATTCTTAAAGCTAATGAACCCACACCAACCCCCACCAATGAGTCATGCCAGCGTGCGTTACCTGAAACACAACGCTCTTTCTGTCCACAGTGCCCGGGTACTTCGGCGTGGTCTTCACGATCTGCACGAAAGTCTCCGGCACATCCACAGCGACCTCCCTTCCCAGCAGCACCGGCGTCGTATCAAACCCTGGAGGCAGTTTATAAGACGCATACACCGCTTCTCTGATCAAAACAGAATCAGTCCTGGCTGAATAGGCAACTTCACGGCAATCGATCAACGAGTCTTCTCCGTTTGAAATGAGCAGCTGGATTTTATGGTCGCTAAGTTCAGACAGGTCTGAATCCCCGCATTTCGCTGTTTCCGATGACCCTTTGCTTTTCTTGCTGCTGTAGCTCGTAGCTGAGCCTTCGCTCTGAGGCAGAGACAGCAGTTCTGTGTGTTTGAAGCTGGAGAGGAGTTCGGTATCTTTGAAGCTGGAGAGTAAATCCGTGTCTTTGAAGCTTGAGAGTAGGTCTGTGTCTTTGAAAGTGTTGAGGATTTGCTTGAAGCTGCCTGAGCCGTCTGAGCTTGGCGCGGAGGTCTCGGGGGTTCGGAGCACGGTGGAGTGCTTGCTGCCGAAGCTGGTGCCGGACCCTCCTGATGACAGAAGGGGCTCGTCGTCGGAGCGTACCTGCGGGGGCCGCGGGGGCGGGTAGCGGGGGGGAGTCTTGTTGCGGGCGATGAAACTGTCCGGCACGTCCACCGCCATCTCGCGGTGGGGACCTGGAACGAAGATACAGGAGTGTTAGGGCATAGTTTATTTTGTAAGTCGTTGTGCCGATGATACTTATTTAACTTCAGGTACGAATGATGGTATTGGTAATTCAAAAGTAGGTACCCAGTACTTTGACTTACAAATATAATAAGTCAACTTGAGTCTTTAATTTTACCAAACATTATATTAATTTGAAACGGGTAACATACCATGGTTTAAATCATGGTATGTTACCCGTTTCATGTTCAAATACCTATAGTTAAAAATCATGATAGTTTCAAAAGTTTTTACCAAACAAACATATTATATCCAGAAAATTCGAATATATCAATCGAATTTTCGATCAATCCCTCTGAATGGAAATTCAATCGAAAAATGTTATGAAACTACACAGGTATTTAAAACGCAGTTCGCGATGTAATGCTATTGAAAATTTGAAATAAGTTACTACATAAAATCTAGATTCATTGTAGATTTACTTAATAGCTGACGCACTAACTATTAACCCTATTATAAAACAATCTAGAAATCTCACAGGCGCCCCTCATGGTTCATCTAATAATTAACTCCTCTAATAATTAACTCAAGCGTCCCCTATTACAAGTTTCTCATACGAGTTAGCGTAAAGCTGTTATTGTTCCGGTCTGTTCTCAGGAGACTTCCGTGTGCCATCCTACATAAGAGACAGCTTATATTTATCATAAAAACCCTGTAATTGCCTTAAAAAACATGTAAGTGACCGTTTACAAATAAAGAATGTGTTATGTTGATACTTTTCTATACCTACGTGAGTTTTTCTATGCGTGACATCTATTAGTTTTATGACCCGCCTACAGCTTCTCTTGTGTTTTTAAGCAATAATAATAATAGCATCTCTCGATAAATGTACTATCTTGTACGGAAATAATGTTTCAAATCGGACCTATGTGGTTCCTGAGATAAGCGCGTTCAAATAAACAAGGTATTTAGCTTTATAATATTAGTTTGGATTTCAAGATTTTACTAATATTTATAGGGAAACTATGAGCTAGGTAAAGATACAAATATTTAATTCCAAATAAAAAAACTCAAACAAGCTCACTGGCGCGCCCAGTTTCCGTGGGGATTTTGCCAAATCCCGCAACATTATAATGGCTTATATTGGGGAGACCAGTACTGAGTTGGACGTAAAATGGGTTGTAATGATGATGGTGAGATCGTATTATGTGCCCCATCGTTCGCCATCTTCGCGCCTAAGCCGATACAATACGACGGTTTCTGCGATCGCTAATCGCGGCGAACAATGGAACAAAACACGCGGAAGAATTCTATACTATTCAATTACTCACTAATTAGTGGGTAGGTATATATTTAGGCTGAATGGACTGGCTAAATTCTATGCTTTGTAGGTGAGATTACAGTTATTGTAACATCGTTTTGTTATGAAATTACGGATTCACTGTCATCAGGAACATTCATGTTGTTATGCATACATTCATTATACTCGTATGTGTTCTTTTTATAAAGGACTAGCCGACCCGGCGGCGACAGCTTTGAGGGAGTTATTGTTGATGAACAGAGATCATTCTTGGTGATGAACTGAGGTAATTTTTGGTGTTGTAAACAGAGGTAATTATTGATGATGAACAGAAGTCGTTGTTGGTGATGAACTAAGGTCATTGTCGGTAATGAATAGAGGTCATGTTTGGTGATGAACTGAGGTCATTTTTGGTGATGAACTGAGGTTATTTTAGGTGAAAAACAGAGGTAATTTTTGGTGATGAACACAAGTAATTTTTTGGTGATGAATATTCCTCACCGGAGTCAGTGATGGAGAGCATGCTCAGCATGTCTTTCCCGTCTTCCGTCGGCTTCTCTTCATCAGCGCCCAGCACCACTATGCTGGAGCCGGAGCGCCGTCGGGGCCTGAAACGTACAAACACACTGTTTAATATTTTATTAGTATAGGTCGTACATCGTATAGATAGAGACATCGTTTAACGTAAAAGGATTTTTAGATTTTTTATCATTGCAGTTTAATTTTGGTTTAGCTTGTCATTTGTATACAACTTTTACAGGGCGACATACTAGTTATTTTAAATAACCCAGATTTAAATATTTCCTTAGATCCTAGGACCACAGATTTATTGGAAACAATTTGCAAGATCATAATCTACACTTAGGTACATATTATTATAAAAACATTATGAAAAAATAAAAACAACAATTTCGAAATTTAATTACAAGTATTACAACCATTTTAGATACTTATTACCTACACATAACTATTGAAAATCATAAAGGACGACCCTAAATACGAACAAAACCCGAAGACGCTACCTGCGCGCGCGCACCGGCCGTGACGCTCAACCGTCAAGAAACAAGTCAAGTCATTATGCTGTACGGATACACATCCGGCAAGACTGACATACAGAAGAGTCGTTCTGTGTACAGTTCCAATTTACCGAAATCCATAAAACCAAGATATATTCTACTATTCTTAGGCCAGCACCACACGTAGGTACCCAATGCCAATGTCACTGATTTAACCCTGATTTCGTAAATAAATCCCAGGCGGGATTTATTTGCTTCGAAATCCCTGGATATCTACAAATCCCGGACATCGTCGATCGCTTGCGATTGCGACTAGATTGAGTGCGAGTAAGTAATGGAATTCAGAGAACTCATATATTATACTTCTACATACGAAGTTTCTACATACGGACATCGTCGATCGCTTGCGATTGCGACAAGATTGAGTGCGAGTAAGTATGTAATGGAATTCAGAGAACTGATATATTATACTTCTACATACGAAGTTTAATAAGCCAATCGGGTAGAAGCTGGGAATATAACGTTTTACATAAACTTATATAGACAATCATTTTATAAAGAAAATTAACCATGTAATTACAAAGGAGTTATTATTATTATTACCTACTCACGACGTTTCGACTGCAATAAGAACAGTATTTATCAATAGAAATGAGCAGTCCGCTGCGCTCCGTCTCCTCGTCGCGGTTCCCACTCATAATCATGTGCGTGATACAGACATGTTTGTTTATATTATAATGATTAGTTACGCGGCCATTAGCTACATGTATTGATAATTACAAGTACAAAATAACATACATTTCGTTTAATTGTTTGTATTTGTATTTTAATCAATCAATAAGCCCTAAACATTTAATGAAGACAGTTTACAAATATGTAACTCAAACCTATATTGTTAACAAGAGTACAATCCAATGTAAAAACAAACACGTTGGACATGATGGAATGTAAAATATTTTTAGTCACGTACCACATAACATAAACGTACCAAAATGGCCATAGTACGTACATAATGCTCATCAATAGCAAGCCGATTCATCTAAAAATATCACAGGCTCTTCAAGGTTCAAGGTCAAGGGAAAATATAGGTACACTAGATGATGATTTTTTTTTATGTTTAGGTACTATTCACATAAGGTTTCGATCGAGTTTACCGTACCCCTTGACTAAATTATTAATATAGATTTAAGCAGGAAAATCTATTATTACGGGCTTTACGCGGTTTACGGGGGCAAAGTAAACTATGCGCAATTCAGCAAAAGATAATACTAAAGTTAAAACTTAAAATTAAAAGAACAAATTTATTGAATCCCGGAAATCAATATAATTCCCGCACTAACTGAATTGTCAAACAAAGCGGATGATTACCCGGGCTAATCCCGGCTCCCGGTTATAGCCTGTGATTGAACCGGCGAAACGAATCGCAGGAAGGGTTACATTATTGGATACCTAATTTAGATTTTAAGTCCGTTTAAATGGGACGACGTTTTATCCTTTCGTCAGTCTTTAAGATCATCGTCTTCATAATAACATAAATCCATCTTACTTCCCATTAATTTAACTGGTCACTAGTTTTTCTAACACAGCCCACTTTAAGTGTTGTATGGTTCAGTATGATTACCGATTCAACCCAACCCGCCTGTTATTTTTGCGTTTTATAATTATGGCGAATCTATGTTTGTGGGTCAGCTAGTCTTTATATAAAATGTATGTGTTGCTGAAGTACCAAATAAATGTTTTATCTATCTACCTATCTATTACCTCCTGTTATTTTTGCATTTCATAATTAAGGCGAAACTATGTTTGCGGGTCAGCTAGTCTTTATATAAAATGTATGTGTTGCTGAAGTACCAAATAAATGTTTTATCTATCTACCTATCTATTACCTCCTGTTATTTTTGCATTTCATAATTAAGGCGAAACTATGTTTGTGGGTCAGCTAGTCTTTATATAAAATGTATGTGTTGCTGAAGTACCAAATAAATGTTTTATCTATCTACCTATCTATTACCTCCTGTTATTTTTGCATTTCATAATTAAGGCGAAACTATGTTTGCGGGTCAGCTAGTCTTTATATAAAATGTGTTATCTATCTATATATTTATCTATTATCGCACAAAGTATTCTCGTTGACCTTTTGTTCGGAATCCTACACAAACACTTAGCTTAGTTAGCCACCGGAGATTGGCCAACAGCGGCATTCAGGCCTAAAAACAAGCTCCCTACTTATATTTTATTCAGTCAGGAAATGAACACCCTCTTATGTTCTCCCCTCCGTTTGTTCACTGAATCGTTACTCTTAAGAACTTAACTGGAATTGGGTTTAAAAGAGCTTCATAGTATGTTACGAAGAAATGTTAGTAACAGAAATATGGTCAAAGGCCTACAAAATGTACGGGAATTCGACGAGTGGGCAAACCTCTAGAATTTGTTTAGAGTAGAGCATTTAGATAATGTTACAAGAAGAACGCAGAAATAAAAATTTGATGTTTCGACGACCTAGTAAGTATCAAAATTAATATTGCTACCCCTTGTAGATCAAAGTAAAGTTTTAGCATTCGTAGTGAGAAAATCTAAAAACTATACATTTATCTCAGAATCATAAAATTATAAAAAACTATACTGTGTTGACTAAGTGGGAGGTTCACCCCGCCCCAAAACTCTAGATTTTTCTATACATAGGTACTTACCTAAAACTACTATAATTCAATAAATACATTAAATTCAATGGGTACATATGGATTAAGTTGTCCGAAATAAACCAATTTTTTTTTATATTATTTATTTTTATAAAGCAATATTCAATAGTAAATGTTCAATAACAGGTTCATCTAACGGTGGATGCAATGCGTATGATGCGGAACGATGGAAACAATCATTGATCATTGTATCAATCCACATATGAGGCGAAGCGAGGGCTGGTCGCTAGTTAGGAAATATGGGCATTGAGCAGGAGATGTCATTATGATAATGCTGAATTAAAAATCAAAAATTTTACTGAACTGTCGTGGTTTGATTAATTCATATTGAGATACTGTGCACTGCGGACCGGCGAGCGATCGTGATCCTTGTCCTTGCACTGTTTGAATGAAGAAGTCCCACGTTTTGGGACGAAACGTTGATCAAAATTCAACGTAAAAAGGTTCGTGTATCTCAATATGAATTTTACTGTACTTAGTACCTAATCAACCCAAAGTATTTTACCAACATAAAACTGTTAGAACAGACAATTATTTACTCTACTCTCAGTCTCACACGCAAGAATTTCCACAACTTGTATTCAGCTGAGGTCGGAAGGGACGCCTATAGCGCGTCGTAATAGAACAAACAGTGCCTGACTGTCATAGAGACTATATTCCTTTATCACCTCACGGGACATGTCCGGTAGTTGACATCACTATTGAGTTTATAGAAATGCTTTGTCGATAAGAGCGTGCGAGGGAATGTGAGCTTTATTAGAGAAATATAGCTTGTGTGGAGACTTTGTGTTAGGAATTGAGATTTGTGAGAAACTAGTTACTGTATCAGTACGTACTTTGGTCATTTTTTAACTGTATCTTTTACTTTTTTAATACTGGATACGAAATCTATTATTAATTTAAACAGAAAATGTAATAACATAAGTATTAAACAATAACCATACAGTGCGTAGGATAGATATTAAGTTAATAGGGCCGAAAAGTTCTTGAATCGGGAAATGCAGCGTCGGACGTCCACTAACAAAAAGGGCGGGTAATTAAAAGAAAAGCGCTAGGTCATATGGGATGCAGGCCTCTTCCAAGATAACTTAAAAATAACCGGATTCATAGCCTAGTTAAACAAATCCGCGAGGCAAGTTATTAGTTTTTAAACGCCTTGGTCAATAATGATCAAGTCATACAAAAACAAATATTTAAATACAAATATTAAATTGTTATTGTATTGATACTACAACACCATATATCAGATAAGAGAGGCTCACGTCACTAACAGACTAAAAACAGGTGATTATGTAAATAGCCGGGCTGGGTAATTCAGGTTTCGCCGGAAACACTTCTATTGACAGGACGCGTGACTTGACAGAGAGGGATGAAAGTCGTGTTGTCTCTTTTTTATCAGCTGATATTTGAAATACAGTGATCAAACTTAACGCCATCACTAAAGTCTTACGCTAAAGCTGGAACTACCATACTAGGAACGATCATTTCTAGGAAAGCAGAGCTGTGTCTATCGGACTTGATTGTTGGTGGGCAGTCTATTTTATTGTACTTTCAGGAACCAGTAATAACAATAGTTACTCGTATCTGGCACTATATGCTTAGGTACTCGTCTTACATTACCATTACATGTTTTAAACTTTAAAAAATAAACAATATCCATTACCTACTATAACTATGCTATCCATAAAAGAAATATATAATTGAAACCAGTGACAACTAAGGACAAACAGACGGACAGTCATAATTTGCGAATCCAATTACTGAGTTACTAATCGGATCTGCAAACAAGAAGCCATATTTAACATAAGTAATGACATTCAATAGTGTTGGTTTGTATTTCATACTACATTACATTGGCCTAAGGAATATCCTCTAAAAGACGAATTAAAAATATCATAAACGTGATGGTCTTATGTCAAAGACTTAAGGATGTATCATCATCATCGCCCCACTTAACGTTCCCACAGCAGGGACACAGGGACTTCTTTCCTGGCGAGAGAGATGAACCGCTGGCAAAGTGCGGGTTGGATGATAAGGATTGATTGTTTATAATTACGATTAAGATAAATCTAAAATAATTCTTTAAAGTAAATATTAATCATTAAATATAAGTTAATTTAGTCGTGAAGAAATAGCTAACATACAGTCGCACAAACTTTCGCCTTTATAATATTAGTGTAATAAATAAATATTAATTACCTTTCATCTTCAACAACCGCAGTAGCAAACACCTCACAAAACAACACTTTCCTAAACATGATCATTTACTCATTTAGGTACCCAAAAAAAAGTAATGTTTAGTCTGTAAGTATAGAAATTTCTCTAAGGGCCACAAAAAACACGCACCAAGATGAACACAAGCAACCCTTTATGATCAAAAAACATTATAATCTTACTAAGAAATTCACTTTTAATCTTCCAAACTAGAATTTGAAATAAGTACCTACGTTTTTAGCAATCATTTTAACGCATTTTTTTACCCATAGAGGTATTCTAATGTATTTTTAATCGGTAAAAGAAAAACGTACTTATATTTATGGTTATTTTTGACACAAAAAAAAACAGATTATAATAACTATTAAAACAAAGCACACGGGTAACTGTGGGCTGGTATCTCCCCTGACTAATTGTTCGACTGATAACACACTGATAACGGATTTATATTCGCCCTGACACTAATATTGATTTAGCAGATGCTTGATCATTGTGTCTGATAACTTTAAATATGATCATCACTTTATAACTAACATTATTTATAAAAGGGAAGTTTTGTAGATTTTCCACGGGCGAAAAGCTACATGGAAATAATTCTAGTTATTAGTTATTCTAGTTAACATCCTTCAGGCCTAGGTTATCGATAAATCTTATCTACATCCATATCGTCGTCGTCTAGATTCGAGATCTAGACGACTTCCGGAAACAAGACATTATTAAGGGAGACCTATGACTAGTAGTCGGCGTCTGACAATGGAAAATCCCCTTCTAAATTCGAATAAAAACCTCTGAAATTCGCGCAAACTCCGACAGAACCCCGCTGCAACACCTCGTAATTGTACCTACATCGCCACTACAACCCGCAAAGTGTTTTCATTGCTTTTGTTTCATTTACACCCCGCTGTGCGCTCTTAGAAAAATACACATAGGACCGACTACGTTTGTGGAGAAAACACTCAATACTGAGATCATCTACGCGCGTTTGAATAGATAACCCTATGTGTTAATACTTTGTCGACGTAAAAAGTAAAAACATGTATAAGGCCTATTCTGGCCGGATTACGTACATCAACCTTAGTATGTAAAGCAAGTTACCAGTGCACAATAATCTTGCGTTTTGACCAGGGAAAGTGGAAAGCGGACCTTTTTGCGTATTCACACCGTAGTTCGACGAAATGTGAGGATTATGCATACGTTACGTTCGCTTACGATATGTATAACACGTGTGGAAGACGTGTGCCAAATAGTGGACGGCTAATTTGGATAAAATGTTGGGCACCTCTGGAGGTAAAATAAAGGAGTGGCTGATTTGAGTTAAAAATTGTTATATGATGAATTGTGTAATTGTAAATGCTATTGGAGATACCTACAGTGTTTTGTTTACATTATTTAATACCTATTTTTATTTATTGTTTTTGTATTGTTTTTATCTGATGTGTCTGAAGTGTTCCTTCTGATCTAAAAGTATAATAAAAAAAAATTTGCGAACTATGGCCAGAGGATAAACTATAAATTTACCTACGCGTAGTTTTTTCCACTTTAGAAGAATTTTCTCTTTCGGGAATATTATTTACAATGATGAAGAGATCAATACGCTGAGATGATGATGAAACCAATGTGACAAGATATGGAAGAATGATTCTGACTAAACCTTAAACTTGAAATAAACCAGTCAAATCCATCAAGATAATACAATACCAATTCAATTCATTACATACATAACAAATAGTTTGCAGTCCGATGTAATCAACAATGGATTGCAGTGCCAAATAAATATAGACTTTAACTGTTCCAACTGAGAATGAAAATTGAATGAGCATTGGTATTTGGCTTAAATCGAAGGTATAGGACGAGAGCTCAAGGTTTTCATCAACAGCACTTTAATTAGTATTTTAAAAGAAACTAGGGTCATAATTCTAACAAAAACCTGAATGAATTAATATATAATTTGTTTAATTATATAACAATAATGACAAATAGTTTAAGCACAACATTCGAACCTACAATAGAACCGTGTTTTAGTCTTTCTATCTCTATCTATCTCAGGTTCTCACATCAGATTTAGTAAATTAAATTCTACTGGCTCCTACACTACAATCAACAATGGCGGCCACACCCATGTAGCGTGGGAAGTGACCGACAGACAGACAAAAACTTTGTGAAGCTGAGATCCCATTCAATATGGGCCCTACTCTATGGATAGCCGAATCAATTCCAATGATGATTTTCCTTGTATATTTAAAAGGTAATGTTTTTTGTCGGGTAATATGAAGTAATATAATGAAATAATAACTAGAAGTAGATACTAAAACAAAGTGTAATTATTACTGTGTAATTATTACTGAGCCGTGTTGGCTAAGTGGGAGCACACCCGACTTTCATTCCGAAGGTCTTGGGTTCAAACCCCGCCGCGGACCTCTGATTTTTCTTCTTGGAAAATTATGTGTGCTATAAAAACACGTGCTCTAACGGTGAAGGCAAACATCGTGAGGAAACCGGCATGTTCTGAGAACTTCTCAAAGTTTGAAGAACATGTGTCATTCACCAACCCGCACTTGGCCAGCGTGGTGAATTAAGGCCTAATCTCTCTCGCCAAGAGAGAAGTCCCTGTGTCCCAGCAGTGGGAACGTGAATAGGGGTGTTATGGTAATTATTACTGTGTAATTTATTCCGATATTAGTTCTATATGTACCTACTTATTAGTTCTAATCGCTTTATTTTATTCAGAGTTCAAAGTTAAGGTTATTCTCTTCTCATAACTTTTCGGCCCCATAAGCCATCTGTTCTACACAATATATGCCCTGCCCACTGCAACATCGAGCTAGGTTCTAAGGTAATCCTTGTTTATCATAATGAAAATTCAGATATGATCAAAGGGCACGATGTCGAGAGATATTTAAGTAATAATATACAGGGTGGCCCATTCAAATCGGTCAGTATGGGAAAGTCTGAAACTGTAAGACATACGAAGATTTGTTCTTAGGAACCATGTCACCGATTTTGATAAAAAGAAAAACTGCATTCATACAATTAAAAAAAAAGTGTACACAACTGGGGAATCGAACCCGGTTGTTTTGAAAAAATAAACTTACACTATTTCTATTCAGATATCGTTTGTGTAGGTCTTAAGCAGTAAATATTTCTAAGAAACATAATGTCTAAAATGAATAAAATGCATTTTTTTCACATACTTTAATTTATCATAGTAGGTGTTCAAAGTGACCACCGTCTTTTCAATACAATATTCAACACGTCTAGGTAACGATCTTACTATTGCATTTTGTATCTTCGTGTGGTGAATCTGCGTTAAAGTTGACTCTATGGCTACTTTTAGTTCTTCAACGGTGTTATAGCTATTTTTGTACACTTCATCTTTAATGTAACCCCACAAAAAATAATCTAGAGGCGTTAAATTGGGCGACCTAGCCGGCCATTTGATCGGGCCGTTCGTACCAATCCACTTTCGCGGAAAGTTTTCATTTAAAAAGTCTTTTGCTATACGACTATTGTGAGCCGGTGCTCCATCCTGTTGAAAATAAAGTTGTTCTCTTATTTCTACTGCCATTTCTCCTACGGCCTCTAAAAGATCTTCTAAGATTGCAAGGTACTTGAATCTGTCCAAATGTCCATCATAAATTTTAAACATGAGTACCTTATTGTGAAGTAGGCCGACCCAGCAGTTAAATGAGAATCTAACTTGACGGCGTCCTTCGTGCACTCGTAAGGGATTTTCTCGACTCCAATAGTGATGATTCTTACGATTGTACATTCCGTTATTGGAAAATTGAGTTTAAAAAGACGGTGGTCACTTTGAACACCTACTATGATAAATTAAAGTATGTGAAAAAAATGCATTTTATTCATTTTAGACATTATGTTTCTTAGAAATATTTACTGCTTAAGACCTACACAAACGATATCTGAATAGAAATAGTGTAAGTTTATTTTTTCAAAACAACCGGGTTCGATTCCCCAGTTGTGTACACTTTTTTTTTTAATTGTATGAATGCAGTTTTTCTTTTTATCAAAATCGGTGACATGGTTCCTAAGAACAAATCTTCGTATGTCTTACAGTTTCAGACTTTCCCATACTGACCGATTTGAATGGGCCACCCTGTATAAAGTGTTAAGAACTATAAAGTTATGTAGTACCTACATGAAAATATCTGAAAGTGGGAAAATAATGCAATCAAAAATTTAGTAGACAAAATACAAGATTTCATCAATTTAAATTACTCGAATCTAGAAAATATTACAAGCATTCACACTTTTTTATCTAGTCAGCAAAAAACCACGTGATTTTCCAATGAAAATAACAACATGCAATGTTTTTGTTTTGACCTCTGAGATAGACTTTGAACTTTGATTGAAAGCAAAATACTTCTCTCTTAACCTTACTAGGCAAAATTTTCACAGTGCGTTGCATTTAGAGTTCAGAGTAAACAGACGGTAATAGTTTATACAAGTATTATTGATTTAAATAGTAGGTAATCGTTTGTTAAAATTGTAAACTTATACAGAGATAAAAGCTATGTTGTTCTACTCGCTTCCAAATATCAGCATGGAATAATCGGTAAATTGAGGATTGTTAACAAAAAGCAAATGCCAACAGAAATTGTATATTTTTATAAGCAATTTATATTCTAATATGTTTATGAAACCAACGGATCACAGATGGTATCAACAATGGTGATCATTAAGATCTCATCATAATTTGCTAGACCTTGTGTGCTACTGAATGTCAAACCCTTTAAAATAACTGGTCATATAAATGCACTTTTGGAAAATATTATTAAAAGTCAATGTCAATAAGTGTAGTTTCAATTCTAAAATAAGAACACCGATTTACTTGAAATAAGAAGCCTGAAAAGAAAATTTCAGCATAAGATAATTGACTGTCTTACGATAAGCAATTCGAATTTCAAATTTTAAATACATTTCGGCGCGATCCGGATGAAAGCAGATTTTGAGAGTATCTAGGTAATTTTTATCACCCATAAACTAAGACAAATAAGTAGGTTTGGGAGACCGGTAATATTAAAAGATGACTAAAATCAAGAGGTAATAACAATTAAGTTACAGACACTTTACCAATATACGATAGGTATATCTATTCGTAAAACTTTTCTTTAGTACCGAAAAAAATAAAGAAGATAAATACTTACACATAAAATTTTCTACGTTATAATACCTAAACGATGATTGACGCACAAAATCATGACTTATTATTTATTACACAGTCTAAAATATCTCAATTCAATATTACAGCCACACAGATCTTTCATAATTCACACGACACGAGAAAAGTGAACGTAGAATTAATTCTCACTTTCTACGGGCGCATTGTTTCGGCGCTAGCGCAGAGCCTAAATAATGTTCCGCTTTTGTACGATTCGGGGAAATGGATGAGGTTGCGTAACTCGGAATGTTACTAGGTATGAAGTAAGTGATGCTTATCTACAACTTACATCTTAGATGAAAAAAACGCCCATTCGACTATATTAAAAAAAAAGTTTTTTCGATATTGGAATATCACAAAAGTAGTTTATATGACACGTTATGTTCTATTCCTTTTATAAATAAAATTAATAAATAGTATTTTTATTTGACATAAAAGTAGTTACAAAACTAATACGACCCATAGGCTCCTGAGCTAGTTAAACTGTGTTTCAGGAGCCAGTGGCTTCCCAAGCGTTATATTTAATACGTGTACATATTACATAACATAAATTATTCATACAACCAAAAATTTACGTCTAATAGGTATCCCAATATACCTATAGGAAACTTCAGATAAAGATAAAATCCTGTTTTAGATTTTCCTCTAAACATAATACGCAATGTACTCGGGTAGACAACGAACCTGTTACCCGATTAAGAAAGCGGTTGCATCGTGAGAACGGATCGTCTTACTGACACTGGACTCTGCGTAACCGACATCTGACTAACTTCAAGGCTTACTTGCATGTTACTATGGTTTGTAAAAGTCAGCCTTCAAATTCGGTATTAGATTATGTTTCTGTAGGTACACGTGGTAAGCTTAAAGCCGGTAGGTATGCTAGATATCTTATACATATAGGTACTTAATACATAGAGATGCACACAATACACAACTTTGTCATTTGCATAATACAATAATCTTATTCTTATCTGTCACCACACCAGAAGTCAAAGTGTCCAAATTATTTTTAGATAGAGATATTGCCAATTTGCCACAATGAATGGCTATAAGTACTAATTATTTAACCATAAAGCCAGCATTCCTATCACATGTGGACTTAATTAGGTGACTGTATCGTGCCAAGATTTTAGCAAAAATTGGATTACCTGTACTTAATACCCTAAGTTTTAAGTATAAGCCGACATAACTACGTACAAGCTAGGCCGGTGTTTACATAACTAAGTGAGGCGATAAGGCTGAACGCGCCCTTATCCGGAGGAATGTCCAAAATACTTCGCTGCTTAATAACAGTTTGGGAGTGACTTGGGTTATTTATCGTTTAAGGCTGGGTTTAAAGGTGCTAAGAGAAAAACATTTTACAAGTGTTTAAAAATCGTTCTCGTTAAAAAAATTGAATAAATATTTTGTAATAGTACTTTGTAGTTTTGTTTAATCTGTGGCATGAAGTTCAATTTGGGACAAAATAACAAAATCTCATACGGCTATTTCAAGTTCTATCTGTGTGTACCTATTTAAATGGTCCCACTAAGGCAATAAAACTGAACATTTTCTCCACGTTTAACATTTACAAAATAAATTGCCAGTGTTCAGGTCCCAATGGGCGTCAGGTCAGGCACTAACTCCAGTGCCTATTGACCTGGCACTAAGCACTAGCCTCGTTTAAACCCCGCTTAAGGCTCTTAAACATTGCCGTTTAAGTTTTTATGAACAACACTTATTATCATGAGAGTTTCTTCCGAGTTTGGAGTTTAGAGTTCATTAATTTGATAAATAGACGCGAATGTTCTCTTCTTTTATGATCGTTATAATCCTTGTACCTTAAGATAAGTTATAATAATTCTAGGGTCTTTTTACGGGATTCAATTATAGGGAATTATTAATTTTAGGATTGAGGTAAAGGTTGTAATAGAGTCCAAAGCAACCGAAAAATAGTACATAAGCACACTAGGTAACCATTATTAGAGTGCATTTCCCTGAAAATAAAAGAAACTATACCATGAAGTGATCAATTTAAAAACTTGTCATACCTCAGATGAAAAACATACAGATAATACCGTTGCGATATCTAATACTAAATCTACCAATTCCCAAACCGTTCGAATTCGGATCTCAATTTAATCAGTATCTAAGTAAAAAGATTCAATGATGTTCAATTTAAAACGCATAGGTACAACCGTTCACTTCCTCAAGACGAACTCAAACATTTGACCTTCCGAGAACTACCTGTTCACAGATGATGTAACAGTTGCTGGTTCCCACAAAATATTCAGCGAGGTTTTGAACAGGTTGGTCTGGCATATTAAAAAAACGAATATTGCCTTGTACTCTGGATAGAGTTCATAATAATTATTACATCCTTCTTTGATTAGCTACAAAATTTTAAGATTGTACGAGTATGGTTGACGAAGGCGCGGGATAGAGAAGTCTGGAGGAAATTAGGGGAGGGCTGCTGCAGAAACGAGTGATAGCGAATAATATACCTAGTAATAAGAAAATTTAAGTTTAATGTTAAAATAATTTCAAAATAACCAATATGTAAACTGCATTAAATAAAGGTTTTTTTTATTTTTATTTTATTTTATGAGTATGTTTATTAAATCGGCCCAGCCGCAACCTTTTTAGGGTTCCGTAGCCAAATGGCAAAAACGGAACCCTTATAGATTCGTCATGTCCGTCCGTCCGTCCGTATGTCACAGCCGTTTTTCTCCGAAACTATAAGAGCTATAAAGCTGAAATTTGGTACGTTGATGTATTCCGTGAACCGCACTAAGATTTCATAAAAAAATTGAAAAAAAAAAAATTACATTTGGGGGTCCCACATAGGACTAAAACTTAAAAACTTTTTTTTATCGAACCCATACGTGTGGGGTATCTATGAATAGGTCTTCAAAAATTATAACAATGTTTCTAACACCATTTAATTCTAAACTTAATAGTTTGGACGTGAGTCTCTTCCAAAGTGGAAAACAGAGTGTCCCCCCCCCCCTCTAATTTCTAAAATAAGAGGATGATAAATCTAGAAAAAATATATTTTGTACACAACCATAAAAACTAACAACGAAAATTGGTTTGAACGAAATCTAACAAGTAGTTTTTTTATAATACGTCATAAACTATTTCATATAAACAATTGCTGCGGAAGCCTTCATGGGTGAGTCCGACTCGCACTTGGTCACTTTTTTTGTCGTAGCTATAAATAAATTATTGTTTATCGAATTAATTTTAGGTTATATCTAGAATATATACAATCATCTTGATTTATGTTTTACTAATTATTTTAAACTAAGTAAAACCGGTCAAAATACAACCGAGATCCGCATCCATTCAGAGGCAAAATAAAGGAAAAAAATAAAGGTTGCATACCAAAATAATCTCTGCATTCCAAACTGCCGCGCCTTTAAAAAGTGCAAGTTCTTATCAACAGGTACTGGAGTATTCAAACTACTCGAAGGGAGTTTTTGTATTGGAGAGTAGCCCACGGATGGTTTGATTGAAGAGTTATCAACATCAATACGGCATAGATAGATAAAATTTTCAAATTAAAATCTACGAGAAACTTTATAAAGGTTCCCTTTTAAAATAAAAATAACTCAATTAAAGATTACTTAAAGATACTTATATCATTAAGTTATTTTTAAAAGTATTTTAAGTTATTTTAGGCAAAACATAAGGATTCATCTTCATTGCTTTTTCATGGCAAAATATGTAAACCCTTTTGAATGTGTGATTTGATAATTTTAGTACCGGATAAGAAGGCTTCTTTTCACAGCGGTAAAATATGCCTTTCCGCGGAAAGCTAATATAACGCGGACTAAGCCTGGTTTAGTAGGTATTAAACTCCCACGCATATCAGCGTGACGTCACAAAAACTGGAAGACTTCCACGTATTGCAAAATTTGAGTATTGTGAACAAAATAACCGTAAAAATACGAACAATGGAGTATTGTTCGCATATCGGAAGATAGTTTCAAATAATTTTCGGTTGTGCGTAAAATTAGACACTTAAATTTTACGACTGTGATTTTTTACGCAATCAAATTGTAGATTTCCTTTGGTATGTTGAAAAGTTGTTAAGTATAAATTAGTACTAAGTGCATAAAATGGAGAAAAGTGAGCATAGTCATTACATCTAGGTTATTGATTCTTATATTAAGTTCAGAATCTTATTCTTTAATATTGATCTTAGTATGAGAGACATGAGACTAGGGGACATGAGTACCTAGTATATGAGTAAATGACACCAACATAATTGAACAATACTCAAATCATTCCCCGGGGATGTAAAGACCATTGATGATGATGGTAAGTAGATGATGATGGTTTAAATATTTTTGAAACGCCCAGAAATAACTTCAAACTGGCCCAAAACCACCAAACCGCGGTCGTTAAAGCAAACTATAAAAATATCGGAATGTGTCATTATACGAGGAATTCCTGCGTGATTACCGAGCGAAGTCACGACGCGCGCATTATAGGGATGCTTGTGGTCGCTTTTTGTCTACGGGTCGGGTATGGTAGATTATGGAATATTCTCGTGACCGGATCATTAACGTAATAGAATCAAAAATCTATAACATGTATTACTTACTAGCTTTCTAAATTTTATTTAAAAGTAGCTTATGTCCGTTCACGGCATTCAAACAATCTCCTTATTGATTTTTTTTAATAGGTTCAGTTGTTTTGGCGTAAAAGCGTAACAGACAGAGATAATTACTAGATACCACGATTAAGCAAGACAAAGGCGAATTATTTTGGGTAGGTTATATGTTATTTTGTAATAGTTTACGCATCTTTTAAAACTCATCACTAAACTAGACAAGCCACCGTTGACTTTTACTAGTTTCACATAATTTTATTTGAAAGCAAAAGGTCACTAAACCGTATAATTTCAACTTTTACTCACAACTAAGCGTTATAATTAATTTCGTAAGTTATTATATTATGTATTTTGAACATCTATTCTAGTCTTAGCAAAAAATGTGATGTAAATTACCCATTTAGATACCTTTTGAGGAAAACCGCGGATGCATCGATGAATGTAATCAATTTACATTGTCATCAGCAAATTACATAGGAACTATATAAAATTAAAACGCTCTGCGATAACTATTTTGTTGTTATTGTTTAAGTATTTTATTCAAAAATTATCGTACTAGTACTCAAATAGAGATTTTTCTTTTGTATTCGAAATCGTTTTCATGAAAATAAGTAAATAAAGTACATTCCATAATGGTCCTTTCTCAAAATTACAGACAGACGAAAGTGAAATAAGTCAATTTTGTAACGGAAACGCATGCTCTGTCAGTCAATAGATCTGGAATTTGTAACATGATTTTACAATTTACGAAAAATTGGCAATGCAGTACATCAATGCATGAATCGATCGCATAAGTACTTAACGTACTGGTAAATTCATTTGAACCTGTAATTTAATGTTGACAGTCCAGGCACTATGCAAACAATCGATAATCATAGAAATATGCACTTTGGGATTAGCGTAGTAGATTGCAATTTACATTGTATGTTGTTAGTCAAAGACAATGCTGGTTTTGATTCGATCTCCTTTGTTAACCCATGTTTTGGTATTCGTATGGGCGATGACAATGAATGGACAAACTCCACATATTTCGTATAAATGCTGTGCGGAAAATATTGTTTTCCTGTTGGTATTTGGAACAATAACGTAGGTAAAACAATAAACCATAAATAATAATAAAATCTACCAGAAATTAATAATTATATTGTAAATCGTTGTGTTACAGAAGAAATAAATATACCTACAAATTAGTTTTGAACTTATGAAGTGTAGCCAAGCTTATCTATAGCGCGTAGAACGGATAACGCCAATAAAAAAGAAGAAGAAGAAGAACAGACAACAGATTGGGCCGAAATCAATGATTTTATATAGTACTATATAAAATCATTGGCCGAAATGCATCAAATAGAGAGAGACAGTTTAAATACCTCCCATTTATTATTATATTTTACAAAAAAATTGATTATTACATTTGTATTTTAACACCTATTTGCATAGATGTAAATAATTTTATAGTTGGCTGGTATGACGATTTTTATCATGGAGGTAGTAAATTGACGTACAAAATTGTTACAGAGAAGTTGAAAACGGATAAAGAAGAAGGCATAAGTTGTATGTAAGGGCGCGTCTTGCGCCAGCCAGTCCCAGCACGTAGACAACCCATTTGTTTGTTCTTATTGCTTTTCTAGCTGTTCAACTTTATTTGCTACTAGATGACCCGCCATAGCTTTGCTTGCGTTGCTTTACGTCAACTAATTTATAAATCGATCATTTTTGGACTTAATTAAGGTCAAGATTCAAACAGTTAGAAATAACTTATGACTATGACTGTCAGAAGACAAAAATAGGTACTTATTTGATTTTTATTTATCGGTCTTGTAGTGTAAGTTTAAACATCATATGAACAAAGACAATAAACAAACAAAAAATATTTTTTTCAAGATCGCTTGATGCAAACATTTTTATTATTGTATGTGTTAAGATTTGTAGATTTTTTGTGGTCACTAAATAACTCAGTTTTATATTTGAGTCAAGTGCACTTAAATGCGAAACATGTGCTTACTGATGGTTTGAGTAGTTTTGGGTTAAATAGATTCTAATTTGCAGGTTTTGAGATAGTCGAAGATCCTTTTAGCGTTAAGTGATTTTTGTGAAGTGTTAATAGAGATTGGTGTTAGTTAACTGAAAATGTTAACAAAATAATAGGTGTCTTAGAAAAAAGTTAATATTTTCTACATTAAAATATCCGTAACACAAGCTTTAACCTTACCACGGGGCTAGATTAATTCTCTTGTGTGAATTCTCCAGCAATATTTATTTTATTGTAATAAAAGCCCATAAATTCCCTATAATAAGTAATTCGTTTGAAAGTACAGAATTCGATCCGGGAAATCCAAAGGAGCTTTAGCTACTGGAGTAGCATGTCTAATCCTGATAGAAGCTATTCGATCCGACTTATAACGGTACACTTTAATTATGGCCTATTAAAACAGGTTATAAGCCGCATATTTTTAAAGAAATGTCTAACGAAAATTATCATCTTGTTATTTGAGTAGGGTTGAAATAAAACATTAAAATATTAAATTAATAACACATGCCTAATATAACTAGATTAATTCGAAAAAAAGCACCGTAATTTAAATATAACTTAAGTTTTTATTTTTTGTTACAAAAATTACATTTCTCTTGGTAATATGAAACACAATTAATTTAACAAGCTAGAACGTTTTTAAACGATATCTTATAGATGCTAAAAATATTGCATCTAATATTAAACATTTCTTCTAGAATATCCTTAAGTGCAAAGGGTCGTGAGTATGTAAAAAGTAGTTAAGTAAAAGTAAAAAAAGGGTGAGGATCTCGAAGTTTCCCAGGCGCATTAAAGCCGCGAAGCCACGAAGCCTCAGGGGCGACCATAGACAAGAAACACAAGAATTTACCACATATTTTCTTCTCGGTATTCAATATTTAAAACTAAGTTGACTATCAGCATCTTGTAAATAAGCAAGCAAGGCATAATTGTGAAGATGTCCATGACATAATACAAGATGCGCAATTCATGGAAACAACAATAATTAGTATTAATTATTAGCTAGATAGCCTTCATTATCTTAAGTTGAATAGATGATTTAGACTTATTACTTTCGGGGCTTTTTAGCAAGGCTATTTGACACACGCCTATTTATGCAACCTCAGCTGAGACACAAATACTTTTAGACGAGAGAGGACTTTAACCACGTTGGCCAAATCAGGCTGGTTAATGACACACCATATTCCTATTAGGTACTATTAGAGCACATCTACATCTTTCGAAAAATACAGTGATGCCGGCGAGTGTGAACCTCAAGACCTTTGGATTGAAAGTCGAGTGTGCTCTCACCTAGCTAACAAGGCTATTGACACATGGTACGATAAGTTTTTTTTTTAAATATCGAGTTACCTAAGTCATTGAAGAGAACCTAGATAGTCAGGTATCTAATCGAGATGAAACGCAGCATGCATACAATGTTATCTGATGAACGTGTAACTGCAAAAAATCTAGAACTACCGCAATAGAGATAATATAGGTACTTATGCATGCAAGTAATATAACAATTTACTTATAAGATTTCTCCTGTTCTTTCAACATTGAAGATAATGATATTATTTTATTTTATACTAAACTAATATTATGAAAATTATATTAAGCTGAATAGTTTGTTTGATTGGTTGTTTGTTTGTTTGAACTTTGAACGCGCAAATCTTAGGAACCGCTGTTCCGATTTGAAAATATATTTCAGTGTTGGATAGCACATTTATCTCTTTTTAAGCTGTATTTTACCAACTACATATAAGTATGTAGATAAACGTAAGCGAAGCTGCCAGCGGGTCGCTAGTATCAATATAAAGCGGGCAATAAAAAAATACAATAAGTTGTTAGTAGATCTAAGGGACTTTCTTTAGTACATTCTTTAAGGTAAGGCGTCTTAGAACAATAAGTTCTATTAAAAAGGCGCACAAGGTATAGAAAATTTTGGACTTTTCTAGGTTCATTCATTCATTCTACAACTCACTTTATTTACTGAGACAGGCCCACCGGCCGGCTGCCACAAACCATGCATGACAAGAGCATTGAAGCGTCAATAACATGTCTGGCTCTCTTGGATACACTCCCAAATTTATATTACATACAAATAACAATTAAACACCTAAAATACGTATTATAGGTATATATGGCATATCGACAACTGTGTCAACAAAAGCTGTGCATAACATGACGTTGTATTTTAACCTGGTTTTTTAGAAATACCTACTAGATCCCTTTTTGGTATAAACTTTCTTGTGTAAGGGAATATTGATAATTTATTTACATTCAGCAGATCAATCAAAATGACATCGATATGTAAAACAATAATGAAACCAAAGACAGTCAATAGACAAAAATCACGAGATTTTTTTATGATTCATAGGGTAGAAGCAATGTCTAGTCAGGTCGCACAAATTGATGTTTTAGGATAATTTGTAAATCTATTATTTCCAGGTAAGAAATTTAAGCAATCCAAAGGGATACATATATGATTACGGGCAAGGACGTAATTCTAACGGCTTTATACAACATAGGAATAACACATCTTGACAATAATACTAGGTCAATGCCATAGGTGAAAAACAATTACGTACCTAATCATGTCTATAATAAATTGAATAAAAGTTGCCTACCTTTTAAACAGGTGTTTATAATGCATCCTTTTCACACACACATAGAACCACACACAAAATTCACAAAACACAATACGTCCACCGCTTGGGAAGTTTACACAACTGTGACGGTTGGGATGCGCTCGCGCAGGTAGACAGGTACACCCTTATGACGCCATTGATAGACAAGTGCATGGAACAAGTGCTGGAGGCATACTAAATTAGTAAATTCTATTCTACCTGCGAAGGGGCTGACTCTTGGAATTTAAAGTGGTGTAGGATTACCAGTGGAATTTGAGAGTGAGGTTTGTTTATTTTTTAAACGGACTACGTTCTACGGTATTTTGGTAGTTATTTTAATGTTTATTGTCGTTGTTTGTTTGTAATTGTGTTTTATGTTTGTTTCGCGCATTTGTAATTGAGTAGTCATGTCTTTCGGTTATGGATTAAATTACAGTCTAATGAACTTTTTATAGTTTATGGTGTGAAGTATTTAGTGACCGTTATACCTAGATAGATTCCATACCCTGTTTTCTTGTAATTGCCATTTAAAATTGTTATGTAAACTCATACAACTATATTTTGTAGAAAGATTCATGTATTATTATTATTATTATATTGATTGTAATAAAAATTACTAGACATCTTAAACATAATTAAAGCTTGTTACAAATAAATAAATATTACTGGACAATTCACACAGCAACATTTAGCCCCGTGGTAAGCTAATAATTTAAATACATAATTATTGACCAAACGTTGATAAGTTTTTTCCCATGCTCGATATGTGCATTATCCATTCAATATCTGTAATAATAGCTTGGAAGAGGATACATTATCTCGAAGATTCCACGCAAATAAACCATGTTTCTCGTCTAACTGCACAAACCTGTTATTTTTCCCGTCGGCTGCGCATGACCACATAGATCAGCAACTTTATCGCAATTTATCACTATAATTGCATCGGGCTACATTTTTCTTTAGTCTATGGATAAACATAAACTCCTTATTTCTTAAAAAAAGATGTCTTTAATAAATTTAATTTATAATATTGACGACCTCTGTGGCGCAGCGGGCGAAGGTCCGCCTGCGACGCAAGAGGTTGCGGGTTCGATTCCCGCCTCGGAACAACAATTTGCATGATCTGCAAATATTTGTTCCGGGTGTCTGGGTGTTATATATGTATAATAAAAAATATCTATCTATGTATGTATATTATATTAAGTAGGTATATCAGAAATCTAGCACCCGTAACACAAGCTTCGAGCTTACCACGGGGCTAGATGTCGCTGTGTAAATTGTCCAGTAATATTTATTTATATTTATTTATTTATTTATAATAAACGCCTGCAATTAATGTTTTCTTTTAATATGATTCTAAATAAGGAAAGTTAAGTTTATATAGCTTTCCATCTTAGAGCTTCTTAGGTAGGTATCGATTTTTCTCCAATTTCCCGATTTTGACGATAATAGTCTGTCCATAATTAAGTTGGTATGGTTGGTCTTGGTAAGTATATAAAAATAAACTCCTCTATTATTATTTTGGTAAAAATAATAGTTTGAAGCAAATTGTAGCAGGCCCCACGAACGATATATTAGATCCTATCTATCACATTCACAAGAGGTCTTCTACCAACATATTATCATGTATTATGCAACAAGAGGAAATTCTTGAACCTCTTTAAAATTTGAACCTGAAGTTAAATACCAATGGGGCACATATATTATTGTGCAACTTAGATAACAAGAGATGTAATTATCCGCTGGTGATGTAAGTGGTAAAACATGAACATGTCTATACAAAGGGACATAGGTAAATGAATAGTTTGTATAAGGCCTGGTACCTGACGAGATTATACCAAATCCCCCAAGACTAGGTTCTATTGAAGATACCCGTGCTTAGTTGTGCAACGTAAAATAGGTTGTTATGGCGATAACTTGTAAGTATAAGAGAGAGAGGAAAACTATTATAATAATAAGTCACATGAGAATGATCTCAGCTAAGTACAGTTACCAACATATTTACCTACTTTGTCACTGACGTCACAAATACAATCATCATGAAAAACCACAGAGTTTATTCATGAAACTGTTAATATTGTGAATGAGTAGCCATTGTCAATGACTCAACAAAATACATACTTTAGTCAATAAATACGCGAAGATTACAGAATTACTAGCTGCTTCACACTCGCCTGCTTTATTCCCATGTTTTCTTATTAAACCTTCCCTGGGCTACTATGACTATTATAAAACCCTAAATCGGCTCGGGCGTTCTTGAGTTAAAACGGCAAAAATTACAACAGCAGGTGGCATTTCTTCGGTTAAATAAATTATTCTGTCGGTTATGAAGCAACTCGATATGAGTCGATTTAATAAGATCGGAAGTATTAATTAAAGTCAAAATTATGAAGCTATATCTAGGTTTTATTTTAATAAGTCTAACCATGTTGTAACCAAATGTTGTTTTGAATAACTTGTAAGACAGACTGTAACCTTATTAATATTATGAATTGTATTCTTTGTGAAATAAACTTCTAAAACCGTATAGATCAACTGACCGACTAACGCAGACAACAGTTGGCAGTATCGACAAATATCAATGAGAATAGTTTAGAAAGTGGAAGCCATATTGACACTACAAGGTTTTCAGTAACGCGAGCAGTCAGGTGACCTGGTCATTTGTCCTCCTACACAAGCACCTAGCACAAGTATTTCACTATTACTTAAAAGGTGCTTTCAACACTGTGAACTAACTGTAAAGCTTTTAATGAATAAATGATTATAAATGATTATGATTATTATTAGTTTTGGCCTTGAATATGCTGGCCTAGAACTAGATCAAGATCACTTAAAATCTAAGCTAGTAGTTATGAATAGAAAATATTTTTGTCTAAAAATATGTTTAACTTTTCTAAGCGTTTATGTCCAAAATCATAATAACAAACCGCCAAAAATATACTAGCCATAGAATCTGAACTCTAATTGGATTCAGTTGGTAATACGAGAAAGGTTTAACGTGCAACATTCCCAAACTGACCATTACACTAAAATTGCACAGCTGTAGGAATTTAATATTCATTTGGCGAAGTTATCAAGTTTCCACGCAATTTTTGATCCTAAACAGGGTTATGCCGCGTATTTTATTAATGACCCTATGTTCCCGAGGGTTCAATATTAGGCTATTTTCACGGCTTCTTGACCTAATGGACTTTCAGTTGTGGACTGCAAATTATTGAATTTATTAGCACGGATCAGAATTTGTACACTTACACAATACATAAGTGTTGTGATCATAATATTAAAAGTGTTGTGATCATATCAAATTCATCGTTGTTTGCTAATCTTAAGAATGTGCAAGCATTCAATTTATAATTAAATAATAATCATTATCAGGTTCATATTTCTTTACAATCAGAAATGTCAAAGTTATTTGATAGTGTAATATGAGTTGCTGGTGCCAATGGCAGCTTGCCCAGTCTATGCTTACCAAAAAAGTAAAAACGGCTTTTTTTTTAATGATTAGTGAACAAATATAAATTATAATTCGATATTATATATAAACAGCTGACCCGCTGCGGCTTCGTCCGCTTTATTCCCATGCTTTCGCATTTAAATTAAACCTTCCCTGGACTAAAACCAATAGCACCCAAATCGGCCTAGCCTTTCACGCCTGATGGCTTCGGCGTGACCAAGGGAAATAGTTATTCATTTTTATATAGTGAAGATGTGAAGAAAATAATAGTGCGTAATAACTCACCGATCTCCACCTGGAAGTAGCTTATTATTCTCAACAACAGGAGTCGTCCTGATCCGATCCGGTTGATCACCCAGCAGCTTCTCACTTCTGCCGTTACTCAAATGCTCACGCACAACACTAAACGCATCACTCTTATCTATATCACTAGTCACTTCACTAACACTTTTCTCACTTATATCCTTCTTTTCCTCTTCCTCGTCTATCTTTTTATCAATTTCATCTATCTTTTTGTCAACTTCTATGTCTATTGCTATCTTTTTGTCTATTCCGTTGGCTATGACGGGGGTTGGTTTGGCGGGGAGGGATTTCGGCTGTGATTTGGGGGATGATATAATGGGTTTGGTGTCTATGGCTCCGTTTTCGTTGATGGAGGTTACGTAGATGGTGGAGTCGTTGGTGGCGATGTAGCCGTTGAGCTCGGCTCGCTTCTCCGACGGTGCTCGTTTGCCTCGCCTTATCTGGAATACGAATTAAATGTTAATTAATTCACTGTTATTATTATGTTATTATGTTAAGTTATTAACTGTACTGTTAACTTGAATTGGAGGTGAACTGTAACGTTTGTTAATGCATAATAAACTTTATTTTATTTTACTTATTTTTATTTTTTTTGTTGGGAGTTTTTATTTTCATTTTATAACAATGAGGGTTTATTACCAGCAGGCAGCAGAAACCATAAACTATAGTTCTTTAAATTAGTCCAGTTGCAAACATCCCCGACATAATACTAATATTCAATTATCATTTTTTTGGTAAAACACGTCAGATAATTATATAATTATTAAGAAAATAATTAAATGAGTTAGAGTTTTTTTTACTAAAGACATGGACGGTGAATGGCCTGCAAGTCAATTTTGATTGTACTCGTAGTTATATGAAAGACAATAAACTCAGTTTAAAACGTGATCGAGAACAATAATATAACCTAAAGTCAGCCGCTATCAGGCCTTTTGTTTATAGAAATCAAATAACTCAACTGCAGACGATCCGTCGTAAATACAATAAAACTTTGCAACAGACAAACCGATGATATTTCCATCACGTGCCTAGAAATTGCAAAACGCTGAATTCCTATAAAACTGATGCGTATATAAGCTAGCAGTCGATGCGCATTATTGCGTGAGGGACACTCAACGGATGCGAGTGATCGAAACGTATAAGCTAAAAGAGGAAGCGGGTAACTAAAATATTCTCTGGACGAGAAGATCCTTGTAAATGTTACTCGTTTGCGAGCGAGATACTCGGTAAGATCGTAGTGAGACAACTCAATATATCAACGTCTCACCACCGGGCACGGGTTTCCCGAATAGGTGTTCTAATTTATTTCTTAGCAGGCATTGGCCTAAATGTAAATACCCCTTTCTTAGCGGGGTGGTGGGTGTTCGCAGTAAGTTGACACGGTACAAAGGCTGCGTCTTCTAGTAAGCTTATTATACTCGACACATCATAGATAAGTAAATGTATATTCGTATAAAAGAACCATTTTTGGTAAGGTTAACTGCCTAAGCATGCGTTAATTATATTATATTCTAGCGTAATCAGCACGTTCAGACAGCAAGGATCTACCTTATACTTGTGGCAGGTAAAGAATGGTCTAGAAACTATAGTTTAAGAGTTCGTGAATGATATTGTCGCTTCCGCCCCTACCACACACCCTTAGAGAGTGGATGCACGTGAAGAGGCCTATACTATGGATTGCACACGGACTATTCTCATTCGATTGCTTCGTTGTGAATGCAATGAAACGAGTGAAGTGTTAGGACTAGACTAGGATTGCCAAGTGCATAGGTAAGTTTTGAATTGAACTTGGTTTTGGATTTTATTTTTCTTAGAGTTGTGTAGGATGTTTGTCTACAAGAATATGATTTCGATGCTTCTTAAGGACGCGGTGAATGTTTATCAAAGAAATAAATAAACACACAACACGATAGAAAATCTCTGTTGCTGTTTACACTTTGGTTATTAGGTAACCCTCGCCAAACTCTCCAAACGCCCCGAAATCTCAGCCAAACCTTAGCGCGAATCTTGCGCCAATTTGTATAATTTTAATAAGACTACAATACATGTGTTACCTCAACAGAGAGTTTGGACATGTCGACGGGCGTGATCCGCTTGAGCGCCGACAGCCGCTGGAGACGCTGCCGGGCCTGTTCCTCGACGGCGATGAGGAATGCATCTTGGATTATGTTGTGTCCTATGTCCGATACTGCGAACAAAATTACACCGTTTTTATGCAGTAGATAGTGATAGGATAATAATAACTATTACTTATTCTGGCACAGAGCGAGAGCGAGAGAGAAATTATGAGAGACTTGATATCTCCTTATTATCGTAATATCGGAAACGGAATGTATATACCTAGGTATCTCTTTTCTCGTGGTCGACAAAGCAGCAATCAGAAAACGTCAACCGAATTTTGAGCGAGTGTGGTTTGTTATTTTGTATGGAAATGAAAATTTTCTACATCGAAACATAGACAGAACTAACACGTAATTCTGATAGAGTAGAACCACTGCTAGATTGCAGTGGTCGTCAACCTTTTTAGCGAACCTAGGACTAATAGGACGAGTATGTAAATAATGTTAGTAAACCATCTCGGCTCATCCTAACACATTCCACAAACGGCCTTTCTAGACATTTACATAAACATGCTTTATTACCATATTAATTAATAAATAAATATTAATAATCAAAAACGTAGAAAATTGTATTTGAATCCTTATAATTCTCGCTCATCGTGGAATTAGCTGCATACGAAATTAAATTATGTATCTTGATATAGACTTTTACATAATATAAGCATTTAATTTACAATATTTGATCAAAAATCAAATTGTTGAATAAAATTACGCGTGTTTTGAACATTCCTACTAAGTATTTATTCGATCATAATAAATTAAATCAATAACATAGCGTAATTTTTTTTTAATATTTGTAAATTCCAAACAAATTTACCTGTCTCACAAGTGGGTAGGTACTAATTATAAAGTTCTGAGCTCATACTTAAGTCTCACTTTAGGTACTATTAAAGTATTTTTTTTGTAAATTAAATAAGTAATTTACTGATAAGAGTTGTGCGCATCTTGCGATATAATCAGATAATTGGACACAAAGGCGCAGGCGACACAATGCCTTGCGCAAACGCAGCCATTGAGCGCTGAGCCATTGAGTCACGGTCAGGAATGCGACGAAGGTAGAATATTAATCCTTAGCGTATCTGACTTCCATAGATAATGAATGAACCTATGTGGAGCTCTATGGTAGAGCTAGTAAAAATGAGAAATAAAAATGTATTTTGTGATAAACAAAAACGGTACCTACTGTAGTTATGAAAAAATATTAGAAATGTATTCTATATAGAACTTGATTTAATCTATAGGAGATGATTTTGTCGTTCGTAACTGTAAACTGTAATATATGCTAATTCTTTAATGCTAATTATTAACTCCTCTCTCAACGAGAGAGATTAGGCCTCAATTCACCACGCTGGCCAAGTGCGGGTTGGTGAATGTATTATTAATAGTACCTAACTATCTTCATTAGGTGGATTGTAAAAAAAAACAGCCTGATAAGCGTGATTATATAAAACCCCCGAGACTTATAATGAGTTCTAATGGTGAGACCCGTGCCCAGCCCATTAGAAAACGTACATATGCTGAAATTTAATATTAGAAATAATTTTGTACAGAATTTCGTTTATAAGTATCCATACCCAAAAAGGTACCATATTTATGTATGCCCGTAGCAATATCTGTACCCTATATTTTGAGATATTCTCGTACCACCGAAGCTTTTCAGCAAATTGCTGGCTGGTTGGGTCTTAAATAAAACAAAAGGCGTCAAATTATTCATTTTTACGGGCCATCGAGGGGTCTACTTGTGGTACGGTAGGGTTTACTTCTCCCATAGGTCCCATAAGTCCTAAAAATATGATATAGACCATTCTTACTGATATAGCGATAAAAAAAATGGTCAACCATTTTTCAACCTTTTTCCTGGTCTAAAATACAATTTACGTTTTACAAGAAACTAGAGTGAAAATTACTTTGAAACAAGCTAATAAAAAGTGGGACAGGAAAAGACAATTAATCCTTACTAAGAGAAAATAGGAATGCTTATAAACTGCACTTTCAAAGAATATGGCTTCTTTCTAGTTTTATTGATAATGGATTTTCTTTGTTTTCATGCTTATTTGTCTTTAATGCGTGCTTATGCTTATCATCTATCTATACTAATACTAGGTGACCCGCCCGCGGCTTCGTCCGCCTTGTTATTTCACCTTTTACACCTTATTACAATACGCGGCATTTTTCATACATTGTATGATGTGTTTATTCATATTTGAAATTGTATTGTAGAGAATCTGTTCAAACGATTCAAATATGACCTGTTAAATCAATCTGTGGGTGCACATACCAAAAAAATGTAGAACACACTCTCTAAAACTATATAAGATACAAAATAATTAACTGATTTTGTGTGTCAGAGTTAGAGCTATCGACAAAAACTCGCTTAAAAAGTAAAAGTGTAATACTAAGTACGAGTATGTAAGTGAGTAAGTAGGTGAGTGAATTTATGTATGCTCTAAACATGTTTAAAAAGCAGTGTTGGTTAAGTTGGGACGTTCGGGTTTTAATCTGAAGGTCGTGTCTTTAAATGCCGCCTTTAGATTTTTGTTCTTGACGCGTGCTACAATAACGGTGAATACAAACATCGTGAGAAAACCGGCATATTCTGTGAACTTTAATTGAATTGCTTATAAGACATGTGATATAGGTTTAAATCTAATTGTATACAAAGCATATTCACCTGGATTAACACAATTGACACTGTTTACCGCGGGTTAACATTTTTTCAGAAAAGTACGCGGCCGAAGCGAAGAAAAGACTAGTAACTTGGCGTTATTAATAAATATATCTAGTAAACATTATAGGAAGTATTTAAATTACATTTAGAAAAATCTTGAAAAAGCATTTCCGCGCGAAAATCTAATATAACGAAGCTAAGAGTATATAACAAGGTTGTAGAGTCATGCAAATCCGCGGGTAGAAAGCTAGTCTAGCCATAAGCTTTTTATTTTTTTTATAAGCAGAGGTTTCAAACAAAGTAACCCAGCGCCTTCGCGGGCACTTTGCAGAAACCTTCACTTGTGACTAACTCATTAGAGACAAAGGGTGGAAGCGCAGCCTCTGGAAACATTGTTACGAATTTTCAGGTTTTTATGACGCGGGAATAGTTATTTTCCAAATGTAAAATTTATAAGTATTTATTTATTTATTTATTTTAAGGACTCCCAACAAAAGATACATTGATTTATATTCTAAACATTATTCACAAGGTCTTCGAAACTTATGTTATGTATTATTAAACTTATGTATTATTCTAAACATGAAATATTATTGTTATCCATCGGATAAGGCTACCTTTTTCTGTTCTCTCTGTTTTTATCGATGAGTAAAGAGGTTCTGTAACGCATGTTTAGTCTTTTATTATGAATTTTTTTTATTAAAGTCGATTAACTAAGGAAATATACAAGTAGGTTTAAGTTATGCCTTGCCTATTAAACTATACCTTCTCTTGCATACTTGCTTAGAAAGCTATAAAGATTTACAATAAAAATAATAAGAAGGGATATTCTTCTTACTACTTATCATTTTGAAATAAATATAACATAATCTGTAATTCAACTTAAATAGAAAGTTAAACAAATCTACATGAGTTATACATAATTATATTGTAGAATTGTAGTCCTGGCGAACTGATTATGCTAAACTTAATCTTACTACGAAGTCTTAAAGTTGACATTATATTGTCACTTAGAACGATCCATCAATGATCTAAGCTTTATATTGTTCATTTTGATCTTTAACCTGCTACAAATAAGGTTGGTTTGTTTTGGTGAAATCTTGGTCACTAAGTGTTCTGCTTTGAGAACCAGTTTGCATTCTTGAACTGATTTACGATTGTACGGTTACCTAGGATGTATGTTTGTATTTAGTACCTAAATATACAAGGTTCTACAAATAATTATAAATAAATATTGCTGGACAATTCACACAGGAACATCAAGCCCCATGCACAAAACATAATTACTACAACCCTAACCCCTTTAATTAAAACTTAATTTAATTTAAAGGGTTCGAAAGCACGCAGGTAACATCTCTGATGCTACAGGCGTCCATAGGCTGCGGTAACCGCTCTCCACACAGTGGGCCGCATGCTTGTCTTCCAACTCGGCAGTATAAAAAAACCCGTGGTAAGCTCGAAGCTTGTGTAACGGGTGAATTACGAGTATTATCACAACCCATGTTACCTATAGAACCGATATTCGAGCCTAGAAGGATTATCTTTGACTTTAAATTAACTTAGTATTTCGTAATACTTATTTATTGCCTATTACTAAAGGATTATTTTAAAGTTAATTGAGTTTATGTGCCCGAGGTCTGTGAGCTTAGAAAGTTCATATTTGAAATATGAGCTGTACTTCTACTCAAGATTTGATTATTTAAAATATTTCAAAACCATTTAACGTTCTTCGTATAAGAACTATGGTGGGTAACCTCACGTCCCGCACATTCTGCCGTTTCTCAGTAAAATGCCTCGGAAATAGTTCAAGATCACGTACGCATAACGCGGTTTGTAATGCTGATTTCAGTTATCATCGGACATTTTACAATTACAATGCTGGTACTGATTTTATCGATAAAATTATCGTACTTTTCCCATCACTCTAATCAGATGTAGTTTTATAGGCATAGACAAAATTCATCAACTTTTTAGTTTAGAGGGATAAGTTTTATTGTACAGTCGCGGAATGAAAAGGTTCGTCACCTTAGAGGCGGTTATCGCTTGCACTAGTACGGCAAGAATCAATTATGCCAACATAACGTCAGTGCAAGAAACAGTGCTGCTAACATTAAAATAAATATGACGTTTGTTATGGAATAAGGTTTTGCTTGTTTTTCTATACCGAATATTCGTAAGAAATGGCAGGTTGAACCAACAAGAAGGTTTTAGTTTATAAAACACTAGCAGCCCCCGCGAACTTCGTCTCGCTATATAATTTTATTTGCAACTATCTCCATACTAAATTTCATAATATCGAATTTTCCCGCGTAAGCATATATTTTCCCGCGGAAGCATTTAATTTTCCGCGGTAAAAAGACTCTCGCCATATACTTTTATTTGCAACTATCTCCATACTAAATGTCATCGAAATCGAATTTTCCCGCGTAAGCATATATTTTCCCGCGGAACCATGTATTTTCCGCGGTAAAAAGTCTCTCACCATATACTTTTATTTGCAACTATCTTCTGCATACAAAATTTTATCTAAATCGAATTTTCCCGCGTAAGCATATATTTTCCCGCCGAAGCATGTATTTTTCCGCGGTAAAAAGTTCTCTGTCTCAGGGTCTAAAGATTGTATGTGCCAAATTTCATCAAAATCGGTTGAGAGGTTTAAGCGGGAAAGCGTAACAGACAGACAGACAGACAGACAGAGTTACTTTCGCATTTATAATATTAAGTTAGGATTAGAATAATAATCTTATTGACAAGTTAAATTGTCAAACAACTTTGATCTGAATAATTTTGAACTTTATTATTGAAATGTTAAACATTATTTTCTCTAACCCGAGTCTATTCTGTAACATAGTTTCAAAAGGTAATATGTGCTCGCGATACGTTGAACGAATCACTTTGAAAATTGACGAACCTTTTCATTCCGCGACTGTACAAGAGATATATTATTTACTTACCTACTTTGTAATTATTATAAAAAATAATTACATTTTGGAAGTACGTTTATTGAGGAAGGCTATATTGTATCAAAAAACGCAAGCGAAGCTGTCGGCGTTGCGACTAGTTTTTGCATAAAGAAACAAAGAACACTGTCATTTGCAATGTGGAGTAAATTACCCGTGCTCGGATCTGAACCCGCGCCTCGCGTGACGTAACGGTGCAATCGCGTTACAGTTAGCGCTAGTCGGCAGATTGTTTACGGAGAATGATGGTTCTACTCGTATGTAACTTTAATAACTATATTGGGTTGAGTTTATCCTTTTGAACCGACTTCAAAAGCTGGCGGTTCTCAAGTTAAGTGTATTTATGTTTTTTACCTCAAAACCTTGGGTTGTGTACCTATCTATACATACGTATTATGTTTCTATACATTATTTAAAACTGATATTTCCCGTGTGGTCCCATTTTAATGTAGTCTAGCTTTGACAGTTGCATGGTGAAAATCATTAAATAAAAGTCCTAAAAGAGGTAATTTCCATATAAATACGTGAGTAATGACCGTTCTATAAAATGAATTGTACTCGTATATGAATATTTACCAACACGTCTTTAACCCATATCATCGTTGACACTATTTCACATCAGTTTTTCCAACTCTACGTAACATTATTGTTACACTACAGCTACACCACAACATAACTGTAAAACCAGAGACAATAATATTACGCTACAGAACGGCATATTAAAAAAATGCCATTTGTTTTTTTTAATCTCGTCTTTGAACTTCCGGGTGGCTTGTGACCTTGTTATCCTCGTTAGAGAGGTTGGTAGACCAACAACATTCATGGCGCTAAATGCTGCTGTGTGGATCGTCCAGTTTAATTTCTGTATAAAGAAGTGGCTTATGTCCGCGGCTTTGCTAGTGGGCGTTTCCCTTTAACCCTTCAACTATCTCCTCAAAAAAAATCAAGTCAATTCGTTGCTCCGTTTCTCCTTGAAAGGCAGACACAAACAAACACTATTCTATTTTTAATACTGGTATGATTGGTGAAAACTCCAAAGCTTTGGAACTGGGGAAAAACCTAGGCCTAACCTAACCTACCTAATCGTGTTGCGTAATATGGTTTATTGTGATGATGATAACCCTTGTGTCAGTGTATTATTTCAGTTTTGTTTAGCACATCTAGCATCGTCGAGGAGGAAAATATTTTATAAACTTTATAGACCTAGATAATAAAGAAACCGTAAGCGAAGCTGTCGGCAGGGCAGCTAGTTCATTTATAAAATTATAATGAGTTATGACGTGACCATGACAGGGTATCTTCTGCCAAGGTTGGCCGGCTTTTTGCCGATATTTTTACCTCAACTCACCTTGCAGATGTTTACCGGAATCGAAAATGAGGGAACGTGCACCTTATGTTGCCAATGTTGGCTGAAAAGTTACTAGATGAATCTACTGCATAATGTTGTACATACTGATTATTGGATTTTCATTTGTACGTGAAAGTTTTTTGGAAATTGTATTGTGAAAAGTAAAGTGGAAGAATTAGAAATTCACTTATAAACCATCATGGTTTTGAACAATATTAGAACACTAGCTGTGCCCGCGACTTCGTCCGCGTGGAATAATTATTTTTTTTAAACTTTTTTTTTGTTACTTTTAGTTTCTCGCTGACAATATTGTCCTTTGACACATCCATTGATGATCTTTATTTTCTATTTCGGTGATTCCTGGGTAAACTTTTGATATAAAGTCCTCAATGTTACTCATATCACTCTTTCTACTAAGTCACGATCGATTTCAATTTTATTTTCAAAATGAGGTACTTTCCCGTCTCCTATTAAAAGTAACTTTGAAGGAATACTACCTCCCCCCAAATGTTATCTCATATTTGTAGTTAATTTTAAAATTTTCACAAATTTCCATGATGGGGAACTTTTAAAATTTTACAATGTCTAAATGTCAAAAAGATTTTACAATGTCTGCTCTAGTTCCCCTTACTATTACTGGTAAAGTTAACTATTACTATCTACGTAAGTCCCCAGTAAACAAATCAGTACATAATCCCACCCATGATTTTATCACAGCTTCTAATATCTCTAAGAGTCCTATCTAGAGCCTCTTCATGAGCTCTATGGATCTATAAGAAACTATAAGAGCTATAATGTTGAAATTTGGTAAGTAGATGTATTCTATGAACCACACTAAGTTTATAGAAAAAAATAATGAAATTGGGGGGTTCCTATATTTAGGACTGAAACTTTTTTTTAATCGAACCTATACGTGTGGGGTATCTATGAATAGGTCTTCAAAAATCATATAAGTAAAGGTTTTTAACATCATTTATTTCTAAACTAAATAGTTTGCCCGACTCTTCCAAAGTGGAAAACAGAGTGCCCCCCCCCCCTCTAACTTCTAAAATAAGAAGATGATAAATCTAAAAAATATATATATTGTACATTACCATAAAAACTACCAACGAAAATTGGTTTGAACGAAATCTACCAAGCAGGTTTTTTATAATACATACGTCATTAACTATTTTATATAAATAATTGCTGCGGAAGCCTACATGGGCGAGTCCGACTCGCACTTGGCCACTTTTTTTACTATCATAAAAGTGAATCAATCTTAAACGATAGCCATATACCTACTTTCGTTTAGAGACTTTATTTTAGAAGGTACTGACTGAGTCCCCGTACCAAAGCATGATGCCTTACCGAACGGGCTGGTTTATTTCGGTAGGTACTTACATTTTTAAACTATGATATCTTTCGAATGGAATGTCCGAATTGAATAATTTAAAAAGTTTTATAGAGATATTGAAATATTCGTAATTATAATGTAATTTATTTTGATAATGTTTTATTTGAAGATACAAATATAGAGCTTTTCCTAGCGGCGGAATTTAAATTAATTATATTGAAAATTAAAACACTTATTGTGACATAACTATAATAGTTAGATATATGCTGTCGCGACATTTTTTGTAAGTATTAATGTGTTCTACAAAATTGTAGTACATTGTATATTTCTAAAATGAATACTTTTCGCAGCGCATGCGATATAAGGATTTTTTTTTACATCTTATGTTACATATTTGGGTTTTCCGTACGGATCCCTAATTTTTTTGAAAATGTAATATAGCCTATAACCTTCCTCGATAAGTGGACTATCCAACACTGAAAGAATTTTTTAAATCGGACCAGCGGTTCCTGAGATTAGCGCGTTCAAACAAACAAACAAACAATCAAACTCTTCAGCTTTATAATAATACTAGCTGCCCCCGCGAACTTCGTCTCGCCATATACTTTTATTTGCAACTATCTCCATTCTTAATTTCATCCAAATCGAATTTTCCCGCGTATATAAAAGCAATATGCGTATGTAAGCATATAGTTTCCGCGTAAGCATTTAATTTTCCGCCGTAAAAAGTCTCTCGCCAATTATACTTTTATTTGCAACTACCTCCATACTAAATTTCTCAAAATCGAATTTTCCCGCGGCGGAAGCATTTAAATTAATTTTCCGCGGTAAAAAGTCTCTCGTTATATACTTTTACTATCATAAAAGTAAATCAATCTTAAACGAACCTACTTTCGTTTAAAGACTTTATTTTAGTAGGTACTGACTGAGTGCCCGTACCAAAGCATGATGCCTTACCGAAAGGGCTGGTTTATTTCGGTACTTACATTTTGAAACTCTGATATCTTTCGAATGGAATGTCCGAATTGAATAATTTAAAAAGTTTTATAGAGATATTGAAATATTCGTAATTAACATGTAATTTATTTTGATAATGTTTTATTTGAAAATACAAATATAGAGCTTTTCCTAGCGGCGGTATTAAAATTAATTATATTGAAAATTAAAACACTTATTGTGACATAACTATAATAGTTAGATATATGCTGTCGCGACATTTTTTGTAGATATTAATGTGTTCTACAAAATTGTAGTACATTGTAAATTTCTAAAATGAATACTTTTCGCAGCGCATGCGATATAAGGATTTTTTTTTACACCTTAGGTTACATATTTGGGTTTTCCGTACGGATCCCTAACTTTTTTTAAAATGTAATATAGCCTATAACCTTCCTCGATAAATGGACTATCCAACACTGAAAGAATTTTTTAAATCGGACCAGCGGTTCCTGAGATTAGCGCGTTCAAACAAACAAACAAACAAACAAACAAACAATCAAACTCTTCCGCTTTATAATATTAGTATAGATATACATATACATGGTAAGTAATTATTCGAAAATACATTAAAAAAATTAACGATATTTTTCATACTTAAATGAATTATGGAAGAGCATCCATTGTTCTTATGCTTATTGTTTTTAAAATCGCTAAGGATTTATTTTTATCATTTGTACCTATACCTAGTTATTTATTATTGTAATAATTGCACCTTGGTTTAATGGTTATCAAGAAAAAAATGCAAATTAAGTTAATCGACGCTACAATCAGCGTTCCAAACGAAGAACGGCAAAAACTGGAATGTTTGACGAAATTACATTTAATTTATTTATTATTACCCAATTACTTATATTTATGGGTCCAAAGATTAAGTTTTAACTAAGTTTTGATGTGTTGAAATTCCTTTTGCATGAAGGTAATAAAAATATCTATATTTACCGTCGTATTGAGAAATTTCCGACGGTCTATTTTTCATTGGCTCATCAAATAAAACCTTCCAGGAAAGAGTTCTAGTTTTGATTTATTGTATATCTAATTCCAAATGAAGAAACTATTGTTTATCTACTACAGCAAAACAATTATTAAGGTATGTACTAATTTGGTACGTTACCCGTTTCATCTATACTCTATACTTAATAATATTAAGTATAGAGTATAGATGAAACAAAAATAGTATAGATGATGAGTAGTATGAAAAATATCGTTAATTTTTTTAATGTATTTTCGAATAATTACTTACCTATTTGTTGTTATTTTCTTAACGACATAATCTTATAGAATTGGGTATAGAATATGTTGTTCTAGAGGGCAGATCCTTGCCCAAAGTCTGCCTGCGACGTATGAGGTTGGGGTTCGATTCCCGCCTCGTAAACAAACATTTTGTACGAGCAAAAGTATTGTTCGTATTTGTATTTGTTCGGGGTGTCTGGGTGTTCTATAAATAATGTATAGGTACTAAAAATATATATCTATGTTCTTATATATAAGTATCTATTTTCTAAGAAGTTTATCACGGGGCTAAATATTGCTGTGTAAATTTATTTCCAGAAATATTAATTTTTATTTGTTATGTTTGTTTTATGATGTTGATGTATTCTTCTGCAATCGATAATTTAACTTTAGGTACTCTCTTTTTTATAGTCAAATGCTATGCTATCTCGCGGTTCTACGATATTATTAAGCAAAACGAAAGTGAATGTAGATATATAATTATTTCTATTTCGATACTAAGGTATCTCGGATTGAATAACCATCTTTAAAATGTCTTGTTCGCTCAAAGTCGGTAATGTAAGCAAGTATTGTTGGAAACGTATCTCCATTCATATTACCTGTTGCCTAACCGGTTCAGAATTTCAGTTTCTTTATTAGTATGTACTGGATCTTAGATCCGATAACGGACTTCGAAACTTAAACTGGGTTTTGCTCGAATTCCTCACAGTTTAAACATTAAACAATTTACGTAATACCAAATAGTGATTCACACTATTTACCTTAAACCTAGTTTGATGCCTAGTTTTGATGCCTTCAATATAGACTTGTTTATGCATTAATCTCTCGATATTTTCTTTAATGCGGATAAATTTATCGATAAAAATACCGGTGCTGCACCATCTCTAGTCCAGGTAATCCAGAGGGCAAAAGCCTTGGTGCAGCCTAAGAGGCTAAGGTTCACTCACCTCACAAGTTGACCAATCACTTTCCACAACACTAAACTGCTACTGATCCGTGTGGTCTCCTTGGAAATGTTATGAAAACTTGCGGTAGAACTTTAAACAGTATTTTGTTGTTAAATAATTTGGTCGTAGAAAACGGTGACGAGTACGCGAGTGGGAGAGGAGCGCGCGACTTGGAACCTGTTTTCCATCTCGCTCGCTCTGTTGTGCTGCAGTGTTGCCATGGCAAGTGGGGCCTTTTACTTTGTTTTTTATTTCAACAGCCTACGTAATTTCAAAGCAGAATCTTTGTGAATTTTTGAATGTAAGTACCTTTGGTTCTCTTTTCCAATAAGAATCTTATTGGAATAAATCGTTCTTTAATTGTTATGGAATTTTATTGTTATGATTATGCCTATGCCTTATTTAATACTTACAGATATTTCCTCTTGAGATACTACTCATTTGTCGAGTTAGCTTATAAGGATAATTGTAAAAATATTAGGTACCTATGTGATATTACGGACTGACAATTCAACCGTAACATCTAGCCCCGTGGTAAGCTCGAACCTTGTGTTATTACATTGTATGAAATAATTAATTCCTTTTTCAGTAAAAAGCTTTAAATTTTTCAGTGTAGAAAACAACCTTTTGAGTATATTGGAATTAATGTGTTAGTTATAAGTCTCTATACACCTCATGTATATCAATCTACACTACTTACATAGATATTTTTCATTAAGTATTTACATAGAAAACACCCAAAACTCTTGAAACACATATTTGCAGATCTTACGAAAAAAACATTTTGAAGCGGAAATCGAACCAGCTACCTTTGCCCGCCGCGGCCCCAGATTGATTCAAAGGATGTAGGGATGTATTATATAAATTTATATACAAGCACCTTGTTTATTGCCTGGGTGTTTTCTAAATAAAATAAATAAACAATTCAATTGATACATTACATACGGTTCATCAGAGATCTCGTAGGTACCAACATATTTTGGAGGGGGGCGCTGACTCCGCTACTCAGTTTTCTAAACTTTTGCGGAGTCATCTCACAAAATTATGTACTCTAACCATTGTTTTATGTTCCCAATAAATATTTTTGAATTTTTTTTGAATAGAAAAAGCCTCCCGTTAAGATGAACTAACATTTTAATCGCTCCATTCAAATGGATATTTGTTGGTTAATCTAGACAATTAATAATATTGTTTTTTAAGTAAGTAATCACTTCTCAGCACAATCTCTCATTACCCCATCTAAAATGCATCTCAACCATCTTGTAATCAAAACCGCCCGGACAAAGGCACATTAATTAACATGGCAACCCCGAGCGGAATAACCTCAAAGCCTGAGCGAAAACGTTGCTAGTGCAGGCAATACCACGAACGTAATACAGCCTTCTAATCAAACCCACAAGGTTCTATCAAACTCTTCAGCGCCCGGTGGTAGAACTTTGTCAAAGTATAACTCTGGCAGCACATAGGTGATTTTGATGTTCAGTGAAGCAATATTCTACAACTTTTAAATGTAATTTAGGCGTTACTACGTTGTGATAAAGTTGATGTCCTGTGACCATTGCTGAAGCCATTTTTGTCTGTAAATTGCATTACAGCAACGAAGTTTCGATTAGGTGCAGAGTGTGTTTTACATTATGACTATTAATTTATAACAAAACCTGTAATTGTATCTCCGTTAGCCTCAACGGCTGTATTAGGCGTAGACTAGGTATTATGAATTTTCAACACAAGTACCTACCTACTTACTTATAATAGAAAATGTAAATAGGTATCTTCCGGAATTACACATACCTAGTGTAACTCATTTTATTGTTTATGCTGCGATTAAGTTATAATAAAAACAATAATAACTCTAATAAACTCAAATAATCTATTAGTGGCTTTTAACTCAACCTCGTCTAACCCCTAAATTTATTTGGGGGTTAGACGAGGTTGAGTTTTTTTTATATAACTTAAATTTTAAATGTCAATTGCTAATAAAATAAAAATACTTTTATAGTAAGTATATAACATAAAACAATGCCACTTTTCGTTGTAATTTTACAACTCACGAACAGCTGGGCTGAATTACAGTTTACAGTACCTACATTACTTTAAGTAAATAAAATAAATCCATTTGAACATAACATAGTAGAAGTAACTTTATTGAATTAATCAAATCAAGCAAAGATCTTTTTATGAAAATATATAAAAGTCTAGGTAAGGTAAGGTGCCATTCTTCAAATCAAAGAAATTATTCTATTCAGAAAGTAATCTTTCACAGTGGAAAAAAACATCGAGACAATTCGACTCAAATATTCACAAAGCAAAAAGGGTGGGTGGCTTTTAAGAGGGATGAAACCAAACTATACAATTGTATATTGTACGAATTACAAAATAACTAGTAGTTGAAAATATAATTGCGGAAAAAATTAAACGTTTTCCAAGTTATTTCTTAGTGCACTATCAAACAAAAACACAATTCAATTTCAAACTCTGAAGTTTCTTTAACACTATCTTGCTGTTTATTAACAGCAACCGTTCATACCTACGAAATACCTGTAGGCACCTGACCTATACTATATTACTCTAATAAAATAAATAATTAATAATACTCACAGAGTTTGCTCTCGCTCCGTCGCTTTACACGAAGTTTGATGATACAGGACGAGATGCACTGGAACAAGATAACAGATTATGATTACTAGATAGGTATAGTAAAACCATTCTAAAAATGAACTCCCCTCCACAAAACCGTGATGATTTCAACGTGTGAGAGGAAATACAGAAAAACAGAATACACAGAAAAAAAAATTCAGAATTCGGTGGAGGGGCGTTCATTTTAGAAATGGTTTTACTATACCTATATATGAACTATATGAATGAATATATATGAACAATCCAAAAAAATTGAGATTGCACACTTTTTACCACAGAGCAGATATAGAGCTTTTTACATATAACTCAACGTGAAGTGTATTAATATTCCGGGTGTTCTGGGTGTTATCAATATGCCTACATGAGTAATAGTAAGTACTCGTATCTATTAATATATCCGAAATCTAGCAAAACAAAGTTCGAGCAAACCGCGTTGCTAGATGTTCAAAGAAGAAAAAAAGAAAATAGATTTATTTTGCATTTTATGTTGGTTGCTGTGTATTGAAATGAATAAAAATTAGCGCGTTCAAACAAACAAACTCTGCAGCTTTATAATATTAGATAAAAAATGCCTCACATAGAACTACTGAGTAGGGTTCCAAAAAGGAATGATATGAAAGTAGTCCATCATGCTAGGTTGTCAGTGGAAACATGTCAGGCACAGGCATCTGACCGACGAAGGGTTCCGTAGGGTACGAGTATATGACCCGATCCACTAAAGGATTCATGGATCCATGATTTGCAAATTTCGGGCTGGACAGTAAGAATCAAGATTTAATTATCAAAATACCATATTTTAGAGACGTTCAATATTTCAATACTTATATTTATTTACTCAGCGTTCATAGCAGTTAAGAACAAGAATTTATTTATTATTTTAAAATTACTATTTTAAAATAACCTACTTGACTATAATAAATAAAAAAATAAAAAAAATAAAAATTTTGTTCATTTTCAGTTAAGGTTTAACAAACAATTTTCAACTTAAACTATGTATCACCCTATAAAGCTAACGTTCGTCATTTTTGCACACATCGGAAGAATATCGTCTAGTAACTTTCCAACAGTTACAACTACGGATTTGAGGTTTCGTGCCAACTAAGAGACTGTTAGACTGCATCGGATGGTGGTCGCCTCTAACAGGTAAGTTGCTTAGTTTTGGAGATAAATGACAACGAAGAACTTCCACAGTTGCTAAATTCCCAATGGTGGTGAACATTCGATTGGTATTTTGACCAACGTGTGTTCAAAAATTATGAAGATCAATGTTTTATTTCTACAAATGTAAAAAAAAACTATAATTTTCTGATATTTTTTGCCTTAATCGTAGTTTATAAGATGTGTGATTTTGCTCTCGAAAAAGTGGTGCCATATGTTATTCGTGTTTATAGTGCCTTAATGGTTTAATATATGGATTTTTGTGATAAATATCTTTCACTTATATTCTATATTTCTTAAAAATACAATAAATCCATATAAAAATATAACACACTTTATAATATGGTTCATTTTATAATGATCGTCAAAATTACGAATGGTTAGCTTATCAAGGTAGTTTAAGAACGTTAGCTTTGTAGGGTTAACTAAATTATTGTTGTGGCTTTATGTATCAAAAAGAAAAAAATATATAAATGAACAATACAATTTCAGAACTAAATTTATAAGAATTAATTTATAAGAATTTAAATAATAAATTTAATTTTATAAGATTGTATACTATACGAAACTTACATAACTAACCATTAACAAAAGGCCCTAGTTTTAGCAAATATTTATTATTTTATTCGTGTTTGAACGCGCTAACCTCAGGAACCGTTGGTCCGATTTGAAAAATTATTACAGTGTTGGATAGAAGGTACTTACCTACATTTATGGAGGAATTTATATAAGCTATAATAATTATTCTATTTAAGATGCTTTACCTCATGGATATGCCCAAGCACCTCCGACCGCGACATGTCCTCGATCTTTGCCTCGTTCACATCCAGAATCTCATCAGCCACCTCCAGATTGTCCAGGTGGCCGGCTGCAGGGGATCCTGGAGATAAAATGAGGAGTTAGAGAGCTTATTGACCTATATTATGTCCTACTGCGGTAACTCTAAAACGTTTGATGAAATTGTGACATTTACCAATCCGCACTTGGCCACCGTGGTGAATTAAGGCCTAATATCACTCGTAAAAAACAAATATCTTTGTCTCCAGTGGGAACGTAATAGTGCTTATGCATGTCCTACTGGGCGCAAGTCTCCTCAATTATAACCCTGAACATTACAGGTCTTGCGGCTTGCGGGATTTGGTAGTTGGTACCTAATATCACCACACCACGCTGTACCACCCGGCGTGTTGGTGATCGCAGTAAGTTGAACAGTACCTAGCACAGACGCTGCTGCCCATAATTCTGGTATTTAATAGACCTTCGATTTGACGACACGCGCGGTTAAAGATGTCAGAGAGTGGTATAGGTACTTATTAATAAACGCCAATAAATTATGGTTAAAAATGTGGTTGTTCGACAATATTTACTACTATTTCGAATTATACCTCATTAATTTAAAATTTAAAGTTCATACATGCATAATATTTGATGAAGATAAATATCTAATAAAAGTTAAATTATACATTTGTTAAAGAAGTTGTAAAAACAATATTATTTACTTATCTTTATTTAACTTCATATACTTAACATGTATAATTTTCTCTTCACAATAGGTTTTCTTATAAAATATTTATTAATAGCTAGTAAGTAGAACGAATGTTAAACCTGTATTGTGAAAGGCTGGAGCCTAATAAAGAATGAATCTCTAGAGATTGATATGAAATTTATTCCAGGCGTTTTACTTACCATACAATTTGACTTTATTGTCCTTAGTTTGTACCACAATGATGACATATCCTTCCAAATCCACTATCTTACTCTTCACTGTTGTCATCTTCTCGACAGCATTTATCTGCGTTGTTGGAGCGTTAAACGTATTCATATTGACTTCTATATCTAACCTATACTATACCACTAAATATATATCCCGGGCTATAATGTCTTCTAACAATTCTGGCCAACGTTTTCGCCAGCACCACTTTAAGCAGAAGTGACCATCAAATACATGAATTCCACAACACATTTTCATGATTTTCTCCATCTTAACCAGGAGATAAAAATTCGGCCATTGTGTAAACTGGAGCACAGAACGCTAACAATATTATCACATAGGTTTTAACTGGTTTTGATGATCATTTTAGGGATACAGCCTTTTCAGTGGCTCGCGGAATTTTCTTGCTTCCTCGGTGACATGTCACAATTCAGAATGTTTAGCTTTCGGTTTTGCACTGTTTTTCGTTTGATATCACATTTTGAAAGGAAAGTATTAGTTACTTATTGAATAAATTAATGTTTTTTTGTATATTTTTGGGTTATTGGTCTAGTGAATAAGGCGTTTCAGCGTGTTTTTGAGGTTGCGATGCGGTCCGACATCCGCGGACAGGGTGGCTGCCGCGAATGGATAAGACTATCCCATTTTCGCACGATCAATAATGCTCCCTACCCACTAGCCAGCATCCCTTCGCACTCCCACAGACTTGCTATGCGCGGCTCGGGCTTGGCCTAGTATTATTTATTTTTTCAAAGAAATCATTGTTTTACAGCTGATTAATTATTATTCATCAAAAACTTTTATTCAATTATGATCAAAATGGACAAAAACATATTCAAGGTCCCACCGAGATTTGAACTCGGATCGCTGGATTCAAAGTCCAGAGTGCTAACCATTACACCATGGGACCTGCTGAGACATGGATCGAAATTAAGGCTTTTAAAGCAATCAAAATTAAAACAGAAAATAACTTAATTTTTTTAATATATATTTAAGTATTTAACAATTTTTAAGTCTAAATTAATAATTTTAAAAGTAAATAAGATAAATCACAATAACCGCAATCAATATTTTTTTTCAAATGCTTATAGCAATGACATCTATGAAAAATACTTAGAACTAATTCAACATTAGTATTGCCACAACCAAATAAATAATTAAAATCAGCTGTTTGCACTAAAACAATTTATAATTTTATCAACCTTATATTATTTATTAAATGATAATTTTAAAAATTTAAAGATATAATTTGATCTTATTATATTTTTATTTTGAATTCACTTTTCAAATGGTAGAAAACATGGTAGAGTAGAACAGTATCGATTTAGACTGGTAACACCATACGTCAGTTTGTCACTGACTTCGCAACGGTGTGGTTGTCATTCTGTTCGTTTACCAATCATTCGCGTGTGGATGAATGGAAAATTATTAAATAGATAGCTAAGTAACAACGAACAAGTCCTCGCTGTAAACACTAAACGGTCTCATCAATCAACACTGTCTCTCCCGTCACGGAGTCGCGCTCGCCAGACACAACACCGCCATGATCGATGCTAGAAACAAAGATGGCGGAATAATAGTGTGATCATCGGTTCTCGTGTAGGTCGGGAGACAGCATCGCACGTGCGGACGTTATGTGCGGTGGTGGGCGCGCACCGCAGCAGTGTCGGGGCGCGTGAGGGCGGCGGCGCGGGGCGATGGGCGCGCGGCGGCCGGACTGATGCCGCCCCGCGAGGCGGCCGGCTGCGCGGGCATGGCGGCGGACTCGGCGCGCCCGCCGCTGGCCCTCTTCACGGTCGTCTACGACTACGCGGCGCAGGGCGAAGACGAGCTGTCGCTCCGGCGCGGCGACATCGTAGAGGTCCTCTCCAAAGATGCCAATATCTCCGGGGACGATGGCTGGTGGACCGGCAAGATCGGCCAGAGCATGGGCATCTTCCCGGCGAGCTACGTCACGGAGGAGGATCCGCTAGTAGTGGAGCCACCGCGGGTCAGCTTCGACGCGCTGAAGCTAGAAGAGGTCATCGGCGTCGGTGGCTTCGGGAAAGTGTACCGCGGTTACTGGGACGATGAAGTGGTGGCCGTGAAGGCGGCGCGCCAGGACGCGGACGATGACATCGATGTGATAAAGGAGAGCGTGCTGCAGGAGGCGAGGTTGTTCTGGGTTCTGCAGCACGAGAACATAGTGTCGTTGAAAGGAGTGTGTTTGGAGGAGCCGAACCTGTGCCTGGTGATGGAGTACGCGCGCGGCGGGCCGCTGAACCGCGTGCTGTGCGGCCGCAAGATCCGCCCCGGGATACTGGTGGACTGGGCCATACAGGTGGCCAAGGGTATGGCCTATCTGCACGGAGGGGCTCCTATGAGTCTCATACACAGGGATCTGAAGAGCTCTAACGGTGAGTTATATTTCTATTCTCATCTATTAATGTTTACTATGCTGCACTGTCATACTGAACGACATCTCCATAAGTAGCTAATTATATTGAAAGATTTATCATGGTTCCACTTGGTAAACTATTTGTTTTAGTATGTTCAACTATGTTGGTTAAGGTGTGCTCATCTCAGTAAACACATAAACAACACAACTTCACCTTACCCCTACCGCTAACAAGTTTTTAATTAAACTCAATGTTTTCCAATAAAGTCAATAACCTTCCTCAAGATAACTGTCCTATCCTTGTAACTCAACTCTGCAAGGTTGCATCCCACTTTGGTATCAATCGGAAACACATTCCTATTGATAAGCCGCTGATAAGAATGTTACTGCCCTAAATTATGCTGATATTTCTTTTTTTAAGCAACACTTGCATAATATAAACAAAACTTACAGACCTAATTTGTATTGTTATTTTTATTTTATAGTGACTGACACACACCTTTAAAATATTAGAAAATTAAAAAGAAAAAATTACAAGATCACAATTCAACCTTGGTCCTTGAGTGGGAACGAACCCACACCTTCCAGTTTTGCCCTGGCTGCGCTAACCACTATGCTATTGAAGCTTAAGTTATGAGTTTGAATTTATTCCATACCTGATATCTCAGTTAAGCACTGATTCTGAACTAGGTCAGTTCACAATCAATGCACAATGTTTTTTTCTTTTGAATGACAAACGTGAATAAAATTTCAAACATACCTTTATTATATTATCCAACCAAAATAAATGTTTCTAATCTGGCAGGCCACAATGCAAAATCATGGCCCTTGTGCAAGCCTATGATATTGTTCCACCTACATAACCTCAGCTTAATATTCACTGCCCACATGCCTTTTTACAAGCTATCTCAATTGACGGCTCCTAATTATATAGCAATGATTTTAATGCTGATTATCCTATAATAATGTTGATTTATGTTTTGCTTAGCCACACATAATGTACCATCATTTTGCTTGGTATATAATAGTTTCATCCATATTTTGTAGATTTTCTCGCTATAAACAGTAGTTCAAATCAAATTGAAATTGAATCGGTTAGGTACTTCAGCTGAGTTTTTAACAGCTCAAATATTTCCTAATTAACCACTTTTTGAAAGGCACTAGAAAAGTAACTAGTAGTTTTAAATTATTTCTCATAAAACCTTGACTTTTTAAACTCTACCTACCTTGAATTTTATGAGAAACTGATAATCACAATTACCTAGAAGACTAGCTTAATTACAGATCATAATTTAGTGAAAAAAATATTTACTAGACATGAGCCCCATTTAGTGACAGCCAAGATTAGACCCCATCTGTTTCCGTGGGTGTCGTACCTTTACCTTGAGTTTCTGAACCAGAACTAAAAATGTAACTTTGGTTGTGATGATTAGGGCGTGCAAAACCGGAAGGTTTTCAAAACCGGTTTTTAATTTCGGTTTTGAGGGCCCAAAACCGGAAACCGGTTTTAAAACCGGTTTTGGAAAAAAAATTAAAAAGTAGATTTTAAATAAGAAAACAATATTCTTAGATACCCACTATATCTACAAATAAACTTTTTTATGATATATTAGGTCTTTACCTATGAAATTGCCGTTTTATATGAAACATTTTTTTTTCATGTATTATTATTTGTATGAATCGAAGCTATCACCCATGCAATCAATGCATCTTTGCCAAAGTAATGGCAGTATATTAATGCCCTTCTTAAAAGAATTCAGCTGGATAGGAGGTAACAAACTCTTTAAAGGCATTTTGTACTGCTTCTCGGGTATCGACATTTTTTCACGCCAAGATGTTATCCAAATTCTGGAAAAAGTAGTAACCTGTAGCCGCATGGTCTGGTGAGTAAGACGAAAGACGGAAGGTTCCCCCAGTTCTTGCAACTTGGAGACCGTCTGCTGTGCAGTATGAGGTCGTGCGTTGACGTTCAGAAGCCACAGAGACGAGCGATTGGCCAATGCTGGTTGGTGATGTGCCAGTTTCCCCGTCATTGTGTTCAGTTATTCACAGTACAGTACAGTTATTCACAGTAGAGGCATTCGGTGGAAAACGAAGGTACGCCTTGTGCGTGCACAGGTATGAACCTGTGCACCGCCATGGATGACCATATATACATATACTAGCCGAAACATGGACAGTGAGATCCCGTGACAGTAGCAAGATAGCAGCATTTGAAATGTGGTGCTGGTGTAAACTGCTGCGTATATCATGGACGGCCATGAGAACCAATGATTCGATCCTAGAAGAGCTCAAAATCACCACACGGCTCTATAACATGCCGACAAAGAGCTCTTAGCTTCTTCGGACACATTATGCGGTTCTGGGCATTGTCTGGAGAAGCAGATCATCATGGGAAAGATGGAAGGAAAGCATGCACAGGGCAGGGCTCCTACGAGATGATCTGATACCATCAAACAGGCCGGTGAAGGCAGCTTTCACCGCGCTCTACTCTCTGCATATGACCATACACAGTGGGGGCTGATTGTACGTGGTCACGATCCTCAGCAGTGAGGAACCGAGGAAGAAAAAGAATTCTCAGTACACATAATTGCAGTAATGCTCAACTCGTTTGATAAGAAGCTGTGATGAATCACACCGACGGTAGTAGCAGTAGTAGCTAGTAGCGGCCAAACAGTAATAATCAGTGATTTTTATGTATGTATATATGTTTACGTTTAGGGCATTGTTCAGGTGTTGAACCAGGATCCAACCAACTTGGTATTCAAAATTCCTTCATTTGTGTGTCTGTTGAGCAGTGCAAGGGACGTGTTGACGCCTATTTCACGCTGGCGATTATTCAGTTTATTGGGCACATATTTGTCAACCTCTCTTACCTTGCTTATTTGATGTAAATTAACCACTATTGTTTCGAGGCTAACTTCAAGAGTTGCAGCTAATTCAGCCGTAGATTGTAATCAGCTTCCATAATCGTCTTGAATTTATCATCGCAACAAAAGGTCTTCGGACGACCGCGAGGAGAACATTTTTGAGGTGGATATTTTCAGAACGGAAGCAAGCAAACCAATGGGAGGTGGTTTGTTGGTTTGTAATGTTAACTGCGTAAACGTTGTTGATGTTAAGTGCCGCTTGTGCTACGTTGCAGCCACGACAGTACTCAAATTCCGTAATTACTCGAATTTTTTACTTATCCATGATAACGAAAAAGATTGAAATTCTATGAAAATTTACCATTAATCAAAAAGCATCTGCTTTTCGAAAAAGAATGCCATTATTTATAGAATTATAAGCCAAAAAATAATTATTATGATTTAAAAAACCAGTATCATAGACCGGGGCAAGTGTGACATTGGGGCAAGTGTAACATTTTCAAATTACTCGGCTTAAACACGTTTTACGCCTAAGCGCCATCTATGAAACAATAAATAAACGTTTTTGCTATTAATTGGTGCAACGACAGGTAATATAGCTTCAGCTGTTTTCGCGCTACACGCCATTTTCCAAAACAAGTGGATTAATGTCAGGACACTCAAATTTCGGGGGATGTTCATTTGTATTTTTTTGTAAGTTGCGGAGTTGTTTTCGACTAGTTCAAAGGTGAGGGACCAAAACTAATATCGGTAATTGGACTGTAATATGTTTCTAGGACCTAAAGCTCAATATTCTGTAAATTACGAACTCTGTTACACTTACCTCGCCTAAAATCTAACATGAGGTAAGTGTGACAGTGTCACACTTACCTCGATACTCTTGTATGAGAATAACATTACTAGTGATGGACATCGTATTTTAAATGAATATATTTTATTTATTTTTCTTTATTTAAAATTGATGAACGAAGGTGAAAATTGAGGCAGTTAGTTTATGAATTTTGAGAAAGATGTTTGATGATTTTTGTATAGAGTCCCTAACATTTTTTTTCCATATCGCCTCGAACTGTGATTGTTATAATATATTTGGATAGAAGACACCATGTACTATGATTGAGTAAAAAATTAAAATGTTTTTACTACTTCTGAGATACTTTTTCAATTTATTTTCCAACTAGCATAACATTATTTAATGGATAAAAATACCTGAGGCAAGTGTGACATATAATTTATTAGTGTCACATCACTATTTCTCTTAAAATCTGTTGCACTTGCCCCGTGCGGATATAAATCTTTTGCTATGCAAAAAAGAACGATCACTACATAGACCTAGATCATAAAATACGTTAATATTAGTAACGGCTCATCGAAATTCACAGATACAACAGACAATACTATAGACAACAGGAAATAAACGTGTTCTGTTACACTTACCCCAGTTGTGGGGGAACTGTGACAGTCTCCAACTTTGATTCGTTTTACTTGCATAAAGTCTATAAAAACTACTAGGAGATGTTAAAATACTTGATCAAACGTACAATAAAACAATAATTAATGTGTTAGAACTTTTCTTTTTGTGTTAAATCATCTCAGCGTAGAAATATTTAATTACAAACTTTTGAACCAATGAATTTGTGTCACACTTGCCTCGGTTTACCTTACTGCAAAACGGCAATTTCATAGGTAAAAACCTATTTATTATCTGTTTTAATCAACCTATGCCTATGAAGTAGATCAAATTAATTGTTTAGTTAACATGAACTTATAATATAAACTTTAAATAACTCGATCAAATCAAAAATAATATTTGACCATCGTGTGCGTCATTCTAATTGCAATTTTATGTCTTTTCCGTGTTCCTTTAAAGACATAATAGCCACAACATAGTTCTCGGAAGTATGTCTTTAAAGGAACACAGAAAAAACATAAAATTCATCAGCTTTTAGGGGAGATTTCCTTAAAGATTTTAAGACAACAAAGATTTCGAACTTTTGTGATTATCTCCATGTATAATTCGTATATTTCTTGAGTAAGTTCAAAAAATTGGATTTAAATCCAAATTTAATTCATTGACGGGAAAACCGAAGTCAACTTCGGTTTTGTCTCCCAAAACCGGTTTTGAAAAATGGTAAATTTTTGTCCGGAAACCGGTTTTTCTGAAAACCGGTTTCCGGTTTTGCACGCCCTAGTGATGATGATGATGACTAGATATAGTAATTTATTACGGCCACACCTAGGTACTCTAAAACGCAAGTTAGGTATTTTATTAGTAACACAAATGCATTTAATTGTTCAATAACGCAACATGTTTTAATACAATTATTAATGTGAATTATTGCTGTCTACGATTGTTCTTTACCTATTCCCTTTGTTACGAGTATGTATTATATTTTCCTGACTATTGCATTGAAGCCATATCTATTTCTGTATCAGCATTAAAATTCAGTGTACAAGTTCCACTAAATTATGGGTAACAATAATAAGAAATATCTGCAGTTAGAACAAACATTTGTACCAAGGTGGAAATCGAACCTGCAACCTCCTCGGCCAGCACGCCAGACATCGTCATCATCATTGTAATATATGAAATGTTTCTCTTTGTTACGTGTATGAATGACCCTTTTTGTTTGAACTTAGCTTTTCAGCGAACTAGGCTGTCGCCCTGTATTTGCGCAGTTTGTTCGGTCAATGCATTTAACTGTGGGTAAACGTCCTTTCGCACTACGTAGTGCGTATTACTCGTAGATAGTAGAACTATAATATATTTGATAAAGGTTTGATCAGTTCAATCGATTTAAATATTATTTAAAATTCCGATCAAAGATGCGAGTATATGTATTTATTTAAGTCAAACTTTACTTAGTTGTTACTACCAGACCAGATCTATCCCCTAAATTTAAGTCAATCTATCCATCTAAAGATAAATGAGAAGTTCCTAATTACTTTATTGAAGACAAACTTTTCGTATCTTAGACCATCATTTTTATAAAATGAACGAACGATACTTTCAATGCATTGATATACGTAATGACTAGATCTTTACTAATACTCCCTAGCCGAAAGGTGTATTAATAAAAACGTAGATGATACTTACGCCCCTGGCACAATAAAATGCAAGTATGTTGGTACATAGGGTTGGGTTTCGAAGCGGAACGTTAATACCTCACATCTGGTGCTACAGGGGCACAGGAATAGAATCAGTCGTATTTAAAGAGTTTAAATGTTAGGTAGAAAATACAGTAATACTGAATTTTCAGTGAATTAAAACGTGAAGAAGTGACTTATGTGCATTAATATGGGAGGTTTACTTACTTACACTGTATCTGCTTAATATACTCTTTTAATCAGCTTCAACAGTAAGCTCCAAATTATTAAGACATTCATGCAAAAATAAACAGTATCATAGTCTGATCGAAGACTTGAATTGTCCAAGCTTTAGGATTTTATGGAAATAAATAAATCTTTATATCATCTCCACTATATTACTGTCTTTACAAACGATCTCTGACCCTTTACGCAAAGCAGTTATCTGAATAGAAGACTCCTTTTCTAATTCTTAAGAAAATCGGCAACGAGCAAGTCACGCCATTAATACCATAAACAGTACAATCTCCCCAAAATTACGAGTTGCAGGAAGGATGCATGCCCGGAAGACGGCTATTGGTGGGCGGGATGGGGTTACGACCCCTTGCGAGGGCGTTTTATTGAAATATTGGAATCTTCGCAGGTTTACAGCGCCGTTTCGTAAGGTTAGGTTATACTTCTGGAGTTTTACGAGTTCACCTTTTAGTGTTCCTTTTTGGTTATGTGTAAGGAGTTTTTCTTGTGTTAGGTACGACACGGTACGGAAGTTTATGCCGTAAGTGTGTTCTTTTTGAAGTCGTCTTTATCAAACACAACACGTTAGACGTTTTTCGGACGATATATAGTTTTTCCCACCAAAAGTTTTACTATCTGAAATAGTTAGGTACTCGGATAACTTACGTTCCTGAATTTGAAATTATTTATTACCAACTATGTAATTATTTTTAATTATTACGCGATTGAGTACTTACTGGTTAGGTAGGTATAAAGGTATTTCAAAATATTGCAACATAAATAATGCTTACGGGTTAACGACACAGATACCTACCTAATGTAAGCCTACTTTATTAAGAAGTCATTCACTCCTAGAACACTGTATTGTCTCATTAGCACCTTCGCATCCGCGTTCTAATGTCTTCCGGAATGGGGATCAGCATTCCCGATTTTATGGCTTCTACTCCGTATCACCATCCTTTACTTACATAACCGAATTAATTAATACCTTACTGGAATACCTGGCTTGGAGCCACGGTATTGCAGGGTTAAGCTAAAATAGCCATCATAGCCAATATCAAATTGTTTGGGGTTGAATGGCAAGTTCGTTTCTCTCGAGCTCGGTTTGTGCTGGTTAAAAATAAATTTACGTAATTAGATGTAAAAAATTATTTATACCAACTCTTGGCAGCCTTATCGCTCGATAACGGAAATAAATCTTTAATAGAAATAAAAAAATAAAAACGGCTTATAATAGGATTGATAAAAGATAATGAAAATGATTGTGAAATCATAATTTCCCATGTGGCAGATACCCTTATTAGTACTTTTAAGGGGTCTCTGATTCTTATTTTCCCAGAACCTTCATCACGAACTGCAAAATTATTAAAACACCATTAAATACTCCTTATGAAGAGGTCTCGAAGCCCAGGCTTCTTTCTGCGTCATTTGCGGCGCTATATTAGGCATTAGGCACAGAATATGTGTTGGTAATCTGCCCATAAAATTTAAACCCTCTCAGGAGATTACCGCAGTTGTGTTATGGATATCTTACGAATAAATGCCACTTGCCTCGGCTCACGTTTGGAATGCTTTTGCTACTTCATCATCATCAATCACCACTTTACGTTCCCACTACTGGGACACAGGGAGTTGACGAGAGAGATAAGGCCTTGATTCACCACTGTCGAGTGCGGGTTGGTTTGAATGACACATGTCCTTCAAACTTTTCAAAGTTCTCCGAACATGCCGATACTCATAAACTTACGTGTTTATTATATTACTAAGGGTTATAAGTACGAATAGGAGTGTTAGTACTGAGTAACCACGCAATAAATAAATAAATGACAATAAAAACTTAATTACTTGTATCAGGTATGTGAACATGGCACAGCAACATCCGACTCCTAAATAGCCGCATACCACAGTTTTATACCTACAATAAAACTCTGTATACAATCCCACGTATTATCAGCAAATACTTAATCTTGAACTTGAGAACCCCGAGTTTATCTGGGTTATAAGCCGAAACGGTCTTTGAACTCCCACATACTGCGCCGTTCCAAACAAAACAGGAAAATTTGTCTCGGAAGAGTCTGAATTCCGTACGTAATGTTAGTTTGCATGCGTGTGGTAGTCACAAACTGTCTGCCACCAAAACATTCCTACACCCTTCAAGCTAAAACAAACCATAACTGTAAACCATAAGCTTCATTTTAACTTTGCACCGCTCAAGTGTTTATTTTAAATTCCAACGCAGCAAGCTTCTGATGGATGAAGTCCAGTTTCTTCTAATTGCCATAATTGTTATATCCGTATATTGAATGAAAGCTTGATCTTTGATCAACTTTCGTCGCGTCGTGAGAACGGATTTCAAATCGCGTTGTAATAACTTGACTAGGTTCATTAGACCATTTTGAGATAACTGTACTGTATTTGAAGTATCTGTATGAATTTCCTCTACCGTTAGAACGCGTGTTTTCAAAACGCATATATATTTTCAAAGAAAAATCCGGAAGTGCTCGGCGGGGTTTGGACCCACGACCTTCGGAATGAAAGTCGAGTGTGCTCCCACTTAGCCAACATAGCACATTTTCTGCATAAATACTAATAAATAAAAATCATTTAAATTAAAACATCCATGCGTTACTCTAAAATAACTGCAACAATAGTCAGTTTTACTTTACAATGAGGACTACTACATCGTTTCAAAAATTTTGAAAGTGAAATACTACATCGTACTCAACATTTAAATTATAAATAAGTACTTGACATGCTCATCTAAAATGTAAAACAAAGTGACCTATAATATTTATTATCAATAAAAAACTACTTGACTATTTGACTATTTAGATCAAAATACTCATAAACATATCGGAATTCAAAACGTAGACACCCAGACGGTTATAAAACGCGCATGCATTATGTACCAGACACCGCGTAGGTTGTAAATATTGTCATTCTAATTAGATAGTGTCGGTTCGACATGAAATTCTAACAATCTACCCCTAAAGATTACCATTAGATATGTTTTAATAAGGCGTTCTGCAGCTGTTGTTGAATGTCGCGTGGCTTGTGAATGCACCATGTTCCATTATGCACCCTAGCGAAGTCGGTACAAGCCGAGTAATGTGTTGTTTGATCGTATAAGATAGTGGTCACGCTAAAAAATTGCAAAGGGTTGTGAGCAAACCCTAAAAATATCTTATCTCTATTTTTATTAAAAAATATATCAAATCCGTTCTGGATTTGACCCGCTAAATTTATTTGCACAACGAGAATTATGATTAAAATTATTAAAATCTTAAAGAATTTTGATTATACTTAAAGTTTTTACGTAAAACCATAATAAATCGCAATAGGCCTTATCAAATCAGTACTTAGTTGTTTATCTGAACTAATATTATACAGCTGAAGAGTTTTTTTTATTGTTTGTTTGTTTGAACACGCTAATCTTAGGAAACGCTTATCCGACTTAAATTTTTTTCAATGTTAGATGGTACATTTATCGAGGAAGGCTATATGTTATGTTACTATTATGTTTACTATACTTTAATGTTATGTTATTAATGGTGTGCAATAAAGTAATTATATCTATCTATCTATCTATACAGGGCGTCCCACGGCCATGCCACATGGAGGGAAAGTACCTTAAATATTGTAGATAGAACATTTTACTGAAACAAGACATTATTTAAATTTTAAAAACAAGTTAAACTGCATTTATAGATATTTAAATAATTACATGGTTGAACCGGGAGTCGAACCCGTTACACGAGAAAAATAATTATCCTGTAGTTTTATCATACCGATTGAAAGGCGTCATCATAAGGATTTTTTATTGCTAACTAACATAGTGTCAGAAATAAAAGTAAGACCATGAATTTTAACATTTTATGTGAAATTTAGTTCAGGAATCAGCCAGCCGCATTGCCATGGACAAAATAGTTTACGCGTCTTTCGGGTCAGGATACGGTTCGACTTGTTGCACACTAATTACATTTACAACCAGGTACATACTAATTACGTATCTCTCTATCATTTTATCATGCACTTTGATTATAATAGGGAAATGATGGGTACATCTCAAGTGGTTAATAACAGTTGTTTGTTTTACGGCAATGCCAGCTTTCCTGAACTAAATTTCACGTTAAATGTTAAAATTCATGGTCCTCCTTTTATTTTTGACACTATGTTATTTAGAAAAAAATAATCCTTATGATGAAGCCTTTCAATCGGTATGGTAAAGCTAAAGGATAATTATTTTTCTCGTGTAACGGGTTCGACTCCCGGTTCAACCATGAAATTATTTAAATATCTATGAATGCAGTTTAATTTGTTTTTAAAATTCAAATAATGTCTTCTTTCAGAAAAATGTTCTATCTACAATATTTGATGTACTTTCCCTCCATGTGGCATGGCCGTGGGACGCCCTATATATATAAACGCTATATAAATAACACTTACCTTTGACTAGCCATAACCTATTGTAACGGCTTTTGGCATCGGTTCAGGATTGATCTGATAGGCGAGCTATGATGGATATGGCCACTTTCTCGGAATGAGACAATACTTGATTGATCACTTTCAATCTCTCATCACTTAACATCGCATTGGCTCAGCCCACGGCTAAACGCGTGACTTGCAAATCATTGTTAAGGTATGAAATAAATAATGAATACGTTTTTATTGTATATAATAAATTATTTACACAGAGCGCTTCGAAGAAAGTTAACGTATATAATATGGACATAATACTATATATATATATGATGAAAACACTTAAAGTGTTTCATTCAACGCTGCAATTGTTAACAAGTCTTAAATAATAATACATGCAAAATTCATTAATTCTAAATCAATACCAATATAGAAAATACCATGTTTAGTAAAAGCCCGTGCTCTGCACTGTCTTTTATGCAGACTGCATTGACTGCATCCGCCGTAAAAATATTGGTTTGCGTTACTCCATAATCTGACTATTGAGACGTATTTTAATTACTTAGCATACATTTTACAGTTTTTAATATAAATCCATGACTAGCGATCCCGAAATTGATACTCCCCTTAGATTATTATAATCCCGAAACTCGTGCCTCGTACTGGAGAATGGTTTGTTGAAAAGTAATTCAATAATTCCACGTTTTAAAGCAAAACTCAAGAAAAACATACAGTGAAGAACAAAGCATTACGGCGTGTTATTTCACCGCGGGTCATTGAGGAGAATCCATAAACATAACAAATACGTCGTTCGACGCACGCGCCGCTCTCTGTTGACACTCTGTTATTGTAACATTTACCTTATGCCATCACGATATTCAAATTCGAATCGAATATCCGTTTTACCTATTTTATATTCTCGATGGAATTTCCTTAATCCTTCTACTTACACCCATTAATTTTTAATGGACATTTTAATTCATTTTACTTCTTACAAAAAAATCCGTTCTCAAGCTCAAGCGCAAGCTCAATATGTCTTCCTAATCTTTCTTTCCGGAAAAAAATTGCAATTAAAGTCCCTAGTCTGATGTTTTTTGTACGGATCGTCTAAAAATTATAATTGTTCGTTCCTGAATGAGAAATTTGAAAGCGCCCCTAGCTCTGAATAGTACGCTATCCTCCTTATATTATTATGCATACATTGAGATATTTTGCATATCCGTCGTGAACGTATTTTAAAATAAGGGCTCAAGTTCATATCTTAACTTAACAATTTTAAGCTATTATTATGAATTCAAAATTATTGAGAAGGAAGGTAAAAACCATAGGAACAGCACAACCTTCGATTCAAATAACAGCTCACGATGACGTAGACTCGTGGAATTTTACGTGTTTCGTCAGAAACGTATAATGGACTCATTTATTGGTTATGGAAATAATAAAACATACAATGAGAAATATTAAGGAAAGAATGATAAAACTGTAATTTGAGTTTGATAGTTTTAATAAATATATGCTGGCAGGCTATATTAAAGAAATAATGCGACAAATTCCCGTTATATCTGAGCCGTTATCGAGAACCTAGCTGTGAAGTACATGAAGGCTTGATGCCCCACGCGAAGCCTATCGATGTCAAGCCTCCTGGCCATACGCCAAGATAGGTCCGTCCGTAGCACTTCACGTTAAAATCTTAGGTGTAGACTTTGACCTCCGTATGAATATAATGCCAAGGTTTATTATGTGCTTCATTTTTTAATGGGTACATGTGTTGGTTAGGTGTTATCAAATGATACTCGTAGGTTAGTACGTAAATACCTATTTGTCATATTTTTTACAATTAAGTAGGTAGGCAAGTATCTAGCTTGCGAGTTATTTTATGTTGTCAACGCTAATCAACAAATATACCCAGTTGACAAACTTGTTATTCTTTAAATTATTGTAAGTGATCCAAATGTTTTGAAAAAATATCACAATAAACCAACTTGAACAACAAAATATTCGGCCCCACAAATGATTGACCTTACATTCCTATCAAAATCAACATAAGAAACAATAACTTATCAACATGGGCATATTAAATGACTAGCACCACACGCGGTATTGACTGTCATTTAATGATTTGTCTGCGGATTACTGCATATATTAAGAATAGTTATAGGCTAATAATAGCCAGTAGTGAGAGCAGTGTGTTCAGACAAACAAACTTAACTTCATAATCCATATTCTTTATAAAGCTTACAGGTTAGTTGTCTGAACGCGCTAATCTCAGGAACCGCTGCTAGTCCGATTTGATAAATTATCTTTTGTACATTACAGAGGAAGGCTATATATAATATTATATAAAATAAATAATGAAAAAACCAGGCGAAGCTGTCAGTGGGTCGGCTATTGCATTATATAAATTAGTGTGACATTGAACATCGGCACACGAGACTCGATGAAGCCTATCGTGACGCGCTATTCAAAGAAAAAACACAGCAATACTAAGAAGCTAGTTCCCACGGCCCTTTGCTAAGCTTAATTAATCTGCTTGCGGTATTTTTCCTTGTTGATCCGGCTGACTGTCAAGGTCTCTAAGATATGCACAATTCACACCATAGACAACAGGATTGGGCGAGTTTATTTATTGGTAGAGCAACTCGTTAAATATCCTACGATTAAAACTTGATTGAATTTGAGTCGGAACGATTATGAAAATATACCAACTGCACATCTCAAGTAAAATGTAAGGTTTAAACCGAACTTAGATGTTCAAAGCAAGCAAACCTTTTATAAGTTCGCGAGCTAAACTAAGCACTTATCAGTTTCTTTAACTATCTAACTTAAAACAGAGCTTCAGATGAAAGCCTTCGCCTTATCACGCTCTGTTATCTCCGCCCTACATACAGCGGCCAGCTTGTCGTAAACCTGTGATAAGTTGATAACGCTCACCGATGCGTTCTACTCGTGTTTACGTTTCGCGTAACGCTTCGGTTAGCGATTAACTCTGTTTACGGTCCGGGGTGAATGTTGCGTCGCTAATTAAGCTAGGTATAGAATTAGAAGTTTGCTCATGTGTGTGATATCCATGGGGTATTTTGTGAGCCTGTTTAATTTTAAATCATTGCCTAACCTAAACTAACGCTTACTACAAGCTAGCTAGGAGTCCCTCTAAACCTATCACAATTTAGTTTCAGTTCGTCTAAGTTTTGGTTAAACGACTTGTTATTTCTGCACTGACAAGTCTCTCAACCAAAAGTCAGAGGCAAAATAGATTTAGAGCAAGATCCAGAGAGGTATTTAACATTGCAGGATGTTGGTAGAATTTTACAGACGGTAAGTTTCGCTGGCGCAACCCACTAAGTGTGGCATTTACTTTACCTTAAAACACCAAAGTCCGGGACGACGCACGTAAGGTGGCCTCTCGTCAGACACGAGTTCATTGCGCAAACCGACGCGTATCGGTCAAATCCGTTTTGAAATCAGCACTCTGTCGGATGTTCTGGATTGCCGTGTGCGAAAAATCTGTAATGTAAACAAAACTTCACAAATACTTCGTATAGCAACTAACTAGGTGGTACAATAAAATAATTTAATCTGTATCCAACAGGTAGTACCTAATGTCCTGTGGTGAACTCTTTTATATAAAATAATAAGACAAAGTAGGAGCATAAGTTATGATATCAAATGAAGTATTGTGTAAATCCTTAGAGGGTCACTATTGGTGCTTTACTTAACATGAAATAGCACGACAGACCACCCAAACCACAAACTCTAAAAGGGCTCTAGAGTGCTGTTCAAGCGGAGAGGTTTCAGCATAAATTGAAATTTATGCCTCATATTTACTGCTATGCTCTGAGTAAAAGAGGCGGTGAGGCTTTTGTCGGAATTTAACTTTGAAAATTATCGAGGCAGAGTAATTTAATGTAGAATGACCGTTCGGTGCGGATGGATATTGATTCATTTAATTGAGAACAGCACAAGCTAATTTGTCACTTCTCGCCGTTGACGAGGGCTCAATATCCGCTCAAAAAACCGCTCCTATTCCACGAAGGTCATCAATAATGAAGACAACATCGATACCGTCGTAAACCCCAAATACAGACTTATCGATAAATCATAATCATGATAAACGGTACTTAAAGTCAAATAAACTCGACTTTTGTTATTATCGCCCACCTCGCCGACCCGCACTGACACTGATTGCTAAGTCAACAAACCACTTAATTACTTAGCAATCAACGCTTAAAATGGCTTGCTTCGGTTCATGAAAGCAAATATTTTTATTTATTGCCCAATATCATTTTTTGAAAAAATATAACCGTGGGTAACATTAATTTGAACATAGTCATTTTAACATTTTTCGATAAAGCATTGATTCAGATCATGCCTAACACTGCCACATAATATTCACGTCACAAGTCTCCCAATGACGAAGGCAATGCAATTAGCTTGTTAATACAATTGGATTATATTCTTCAAGGCGAAACCACCTTATTCTTAGGATAATATTAATAACAGAACACCTGAGCAGTTCTACAGTTGCCTTATTATTAAAATTTACCACTTGTGCCGCACCTGCTACACGACTGTGTAAACTATTAAGTAGGTGCTTAAGATGTAATCCTACGGAGGCTATGGACTTCAAACCACGCATAAATTACAGTCCCACAACTCCAAACACAGACAAAAGTTTAAAATCCGTCAAACACACTGCCCCAACCGTATTATCATCCGCTTAGAATTCCACTGATGAATATGTATGAGTGAATTATGGTGGTTCTGTTATCTCTGTTATTACGAAAGGGATTCAAATGAGCTCCACGAATAATTTGACGGTGTGAGAAATAAGTCTCTTGCAATACCAAGTAAGGTTGATAAATAGCTAATGAATTGTCGTCTGTCTGGAGTTCTAGGGCTTGTTGACGGGCGGGAATTAATGAGCTTCTTTGCTTATTGCCGCTGCAGAAGACTACACAATAATTCTATTACGACTATCTTTGAGTGCTCTCAACCGGTTGGTTTGGTTTGGTCGGATTTTCATAATGTACTAATCTACGTAAAGTACTTATTTCAAAAAGAACTTTTCCCGAAATGACGGATTTTCTATAGGTCTTCATTGTTTAATGTCGGAAAAGAAACTGTCAAATATATGTACAGTCATGCTCTTTTGATTTAGTCCGTATTCTAAACACTCGAAATTCGGCCTAATTCTCCGAAAGACTACCGACAATAATCTAAGGATGTGTGTGGGTTAAAAAAAATCAATGACATTTTTTCAATACAGTATTATAATAAATGACTTAAAATTAAAAATTAAGTTATTTCTCTTATTTGAAAATAGAATAAATTAAAAATAATTAGTTTACTATAACAAAGGATAACATTAAAAATTAACAATTTCTTTTATCTGTAAATAAGAACAAAATATTCGTATTGTTTTTAATTTTAAAAATTCAGGAAAGAAAATATATATAAATAATAAATAACTTATATGACGAATACGGACTAAATAGCTTAATAATAAGATAATGTAGCTGAATGTACCTTTTATGTCAGGCTTTATGAATTTCCGACATTAAACAATGTAGACCTATAGAAAATCCGTCATTTCGGGAAAAGTTCTTTTTGAAATAAGTACTTTATGTAGATTAGTACATTATGAAAATCCGACCAAACTAAACCAACCGCTCTCAACATTAAATTACTTGAGTAATCTGTTTGTTTTAACGGTTTATCTACCATTTCTAAATATACTGTACAAAGTTGTCGACTATAACATTAAATTTTCGCGGCTACATTTTCCTACACCACCATGTAGGTGAACTTGACGTCATCACTTAGACTCCTCATGATTTTATTCGATTTAGCTGTTATATCAAAATGGCAATGATCAAGGTTGATAAATAGCTAATGAATTGTCGTCTGTCTGGAGTTCTAGGGCTTGTTGACGGGCGGGAATTAATGAGCTTCTTTGCTTATTGCCGCTGCAGAAGACTACACAATAATTCTATTACGACTATCTTTGAGTGCTCTCAACATTAAATTACTTGAGTAATCTGTTTGTTTTAACGGTTTATCTACCATTTCTAAATATACTGTACAAAGTTGTCGACTATAACATTAAATTTTCGCGGCTACATTTTCCTACACCACCATGTAGGTGAACTTGACGTCATCACTTAGACTCCTCATGATTTTATTCGATTTAGCTGTTATATCAAAATGGCAATGATCATGCATATCAATAATCTTATTAGCGATCAATTAGGTCAAACGGCCTTCAGAACCTCACGCCTTATAACTATGATGACATAAGACGTGCCTACAATGTAAACTATGTTCCGAATCGCTGTGGAAAGTGATTTCTTCCGGTGCTGATTCATGTCATCACTTTCTGCGTGAGTCACTCCCAAAACTGTTGACCAGTAGACTCATCTGCGGTAGTATTTGTGTGCAAAACTGTGCGCTCAACAAACACGTCCTAAACCAAACGGACCGGTTGACCGTTTCTGTTGATTCGACAAACAAATTCTCTTTACATTATTCTTCTCGGACGGAAGCCCAATTTGCTTTTGTTAATGTTACTGGAACAATCCTTTTCAGATCATCAAGTATGATTAATACAGGAACACGTAATGCCAAATTAAATTGTTAATATTTCATTCAATTTAATAATTCTTCTCTTACAACACAAAATACTTGTGAGCTTAAAAAAATTTGTGAAATCGGATACGAGAAGTGCCTTCAAAAATTGTTGTATGGCGAGAAAATAGAAACAAGCTTGAATATGTACTCTCTAGTCTAATACATATTTTATTTTACAAACCACTACTAGAATAATAAAAATGCTTCCTACTTTGAAATGCGTTTGTTCTGCAAATAGATTATGAAGAGTACTCAAGAGACACTCGCTCAAGAGGTCGTGAAATGGTCACCGGCCGTCACAAAGTCCAATTTGCTCGCTTGACAGTTGACAGTGACAAGTCATTTCGCAAGACATTTCCACGAATCCTACTCTCATGAGACGAGCCTTGAGCTGCAGACAAGAGAAGACAGCATTAAAATTAAAATTATGTATTTATGGATAAGTTACAATTACACCGTGGAAAGTATAATATCGCGTGCGCGATAACTATTGTGTGCTGAATATTGATTGAATTTTTCCATTCTTGTTGTCTTCGAAATTGTGTCACAAGAATCGTGACATTTGCATCAAAAACTAAAAGTTGGTTATATCAATCAATTACATTAATTACAAGTATAGTTTTTATATTATTCTATGGACACTTATTTCTTACATAGCTAATTAATAAGTGGGTTTCCCAAATTCGGTAATTTTTAAATATACCAGTTCCGCTGATGTAAATATTGACACAGATTTCGCAATAAATTACTCCAGTTTTTATTATTTTTTCGGTATTTTATTAGTGTTTTAATGTGAATGTCTAAGGAGACTCTTGTTGTTTTGTTGCTAAACAGCTTGATTTAAACTCTTCAGTAAACAGAGAAGTCTTTATTCGTGTGTCGTCTCTTCAGTTTTCTTCTTGCTAGAAGTGATAAACTTACTCATTGTAAAAAAATGTTCTGCTAGTGTAACCTACCTTACTCCGACCAGAAGCATTTATTATACTTATCTTAATTTGAATCGTTATCTAGCAAATAATAGCGCGTCAGAAGCCGTCTACGTTTCGCGATTACGTGTGAAAACACAGGTTCACGCTGACTACATTTTCGTGACACAGTTTATGGTCAATGGCATTCACGTCGAAACTGTTAGCTTATTAGCAAACACTATTATCATAATGCTTAAACAAATTATTTCTATAATCTGTTCATTTTTGCCTCATTTCGGTTATTAAGATAGGTTCGAAACTCATTAAGTTTTAAATTTACCTGAGTAATTTATGGATTACTTTAATACCCATCATCATTTTCTGAGGTATTGGTCCCAAATACTGACAGACAGTCTAATTCGGACAGATTTCCCGAATATTATTACTTGCATATTTTTTAAATTCCTAACATTGTGTGTATTTTTTGGCAACAATAAGTTATACATTGCAATGAGTTTCTCACCGTTCACAATTCTGAACCTTTAGTTCGAGTTATGATTGTATCGGATGTGATAAAGTATTACACGTGGTGAGTGCTTGGCCTTGGCAGTCATACCACGCGCTCGCAGGTACGCGCAAATGTCACTAGGACTGCCCGAAAATCTGTTCTGCAGGATTTAACATGGAAAGATGCTTATTGAACCAAGCAAAGTAATCCATCTTCTGTACATATACCAATGTACAGGTTGTAACAAACACTTAGTATCATATCATCATCACAACATTCGCCTTACTACTAGAACGGGTCTTTCAAATGAAACCTTATCGTTACATCGTTAACTAACACAAATGTCACTTAAGGGGGCAGCGAACAACGCTTATCTTATTTCTAAGTTAAGTCAAAATAAAAATGTTTTCATTAAGTGATATAATCTCTGAACCGCGTCTCATTCTGGATAATTACATTCTGCTAAAACATTGTAATCTGCAACGCCTTATTTTAAAATGTCACAACCGATAGACCTCATTTTATCCGGTATCCTTGATAAAAATGCACTTTGTATGTAGCGCTCACATCAGCAATCAGCATCTAGTCCCATAAAGATATCGTTACGTCCGCTATTCCCACCGCGGACATGGCCATCGCTATGGATAGAACTACTGCGAAGTCCTTTAATAGCTTCCTTCGGGTTAATCCCAGTAGGTACTTAGCGAGGCTGCCAAAGTTTTCTAATAACAGTCTTGATAGACGATAAACTAATCCGTCACGCGGATTTGCTGAAGAAAATATTTTTATTCCGCGATAAATAGCAAGCTATGACTTTCTTTCTTTCAAGATATGATTATTTTTATCACATAAATAATTTTGAACATCAAACCAGTAGTTCCTCATTTTAGCGCGTTTAATTAAACAAACAAAATCTTTAGCTTATTAGATGTATAGATGATTTGATTTTGGTAGGAAACCGTAGAAACAGAAGAGATAAATGTTATAGGTTAAAAAACTTTTTGCGAGTAAGCCATATCCATACACATACGTACATGCAAGTTTGCATGTACCATAGCATAATCCATCTCCATGCTTTTACAGCTACCCATAAAGATATCGGTTTCCTAATGTGCTTTTGTTTTGTTTCAGGTAAGATAAGACACGTCTCAGCTGATGCGAATCTATGCTCTATCGTCGTCGTAGTAAGTGCCTATTCTATAGTCATATTTACATCTAAAATGCTACTTCAATACTTCAGTATTTTCTAAATAATATCAATATAATGTAAAACATCGAACGTTTTTAAAAATATATTATCGTATGACCAGCCCGCAGCTTCTTTCGCTTTATTCCCATGTTTTCTCACCTACTCTGGGCTACTATGACTATTTTAAAACCAAAAGCTCCTTAATCGAAACAGCTGTTCTTGAGTTGTGAAATTACAAGGAATAGTGGCAGTGTTTTTATATATAAGATTATATGCTTACCCGCCATGCGCATAGGTATATGGTAAAAGGTATTTCTATTAAATTTGCCTATAAACCTCCATAATAATAATTTAAATCGAATCAAGAGTTTCTTACTACCAATATAATAATATATTCCATTTTAGTTAAGCCGAGCCCATTTTAATTGCAACTCGTTTTATTGCACCAACATCCCGTTTTTAGAGAAACATTACCGCTAAGTAACAAAAGTTGTATTGGAACGGTAACCAGTATGGAAGTCAGTAGATTCAAACAACTCCGAAATAGAGCGACCGCTATTGTGTACCAAATTAACAGAACAATATCCACGAATGTTTCCGACTAGTGTCTGGACGGTTGCATAATCGCAGCTGCTTGCCGCTGTCGTACGAACCTTGCTCCACTAATTAGCCCTCAATTCTCTAAGATACAATTTCTCCTCACATCGCCGGGGTTGAAGGAATGCGTGTATTTCGTCATAACCGAGAGCTCACCGTTCAATCTCATACTCGACTCTATCTTACAAAGATAAGGTAAGAAGTCGCGTGATAAATGACTTTGTTTACGTGAAACCTGACGAAATACCGAGTGCTCTATAAGGTATGAGGTAGACACCGCGACACTTGGCATAAGCATTAAGAATTTGTAGACACGCCTCGTAGAATGTCTCATTGACTCTTAACCTTCTTGTTTTCTCCTCATAATTTACTACTAATTGGTCGTTTACGAATAGTTTGTTTCGACATTTTATTTATTGAATCCGATTCTGTTGCATTCTTAAATCTACAGTGTAATGCGCAAAGTTAATTTTATCAGTTTTCTTATCTGGCTGCGATAACTTTTAGTTCTAGTCGTTTGTAAGCACCGATTAGTCTAGTTACAAGAATTGCTAGAATTTATCACCATCGCCGCACGGTTAAGATGTTAAACTAAGAGATTAATAGGTCTGCTTATAACTTTCATTCTACTTACTTAGCTTACTAACTAACTTATCAATCTGTATTCTACAAGGATAGACGTAAATAAGTCAATAAGCAGATTTTCAAGTTCAGATACTTGTTGCTATTCTCGATGCTACATCTATACAACTTAAGTACCTAAATACATATAGCTATATATACAAAAATCAATGCCACTTTTCGTTGTAATTTTATAAACTCAAGAACGGCTGAGCCGATTAGACAGGTACTTTTGGTTTTAAAATATGCGTAGTAATTAGCCCAGGAAAGGTTTAAGAGGTGAGAAAACATGGGACAACATAATATTACAACATAATAATCTAATTTTTATCTTGACTACTTCCCAATAACTCAAGTTTAAGGACACTGCAAGCACATCTTCGTTTGTTTAAAAATACACCGCAATTAACATAGGCGACGCAATCACCAGATCGTTGCTCCCCCGTTGGTAGCCACATCACGTCCGATTATGTACGTAACATGTCCAACTGCCTATGGGTTCAACTTTTTGCCGTGGGTAAACTCGCGCTGGAGAACGATGGGTTGATAGATAAGACTTAGAAAAACCTGATTCGGAATAACTCCGTATATTCAGCAACAATAAGGTTCAACGCAGTTTAGATACATACCTTGTATAGTACGTTGATGACTTGATGACTGACAGTTCGATCAATATAAAATCAATTCGACCATTTGATTCATCAATATATTTTATTACCATATAGACACGAGTTTTCAGTTTACAATAGTAGGTTGCTGATGCCCAGCTATATTCATATAATTAACACAGGAACCCAAACTGTGCTTAACCTTTCCTCACATTAAGCCATTTCTCGATAAGCACGAAGCCCGTTAAAGCCCACATGATGAGCAAAACTAAGTTTATTACTATCGGACTTGAGTTAACAATGCTTCCTTTGGCCACATTTACCAGTGGCCTGCTTTATGAGCACTTAGCGATGCTGACAGCTGGCTTGTCGTAAAACTTATCGCATTGTCCACCGTCTGTTAAATGGAATCGCTATCGAGAAGTCACTTTCGTTTGGTTATAAATTTGCTGTCGATACCATGTTAAAGATACATAGTTTTGATGTTTCTATCTTGTGTAAACATACCTTGTAAGTACTTGTACCAAAAAGGCGACCACTAACAATGTCAAGAGGGTACAACTGAAATATTGTTTCAAACTCTTTCTTTAAAATGTTACTTTTATCGGCTACTTATAGAATACTTATGAATATAATAGTTTCATAAAGCAGTGGGTATCTTTTCATTGATGCCTGTTACGACTTGATAGGTGACATGAGAGGAAGTGAGTTGATAAATCACTTAATGTACTTTTCTTACAAATACTTATATTCTATCGTGTAAAACTTGACTGCCATTGATTTACACTTAATACATATAAGAAACGAGCTAAAGATAGCCCAAGTTTAAATTGTACTTGAGGTTGCAAGAAACTAGTTGATTAATAAAAACGATTATGTGATATTTCGGGAGTCTGGATGCCTACGGGAACTTATTATTGGGAATTTTATGAAAGAAACACGCGTTGCCATTAGACTCATTTATTGCGGACTGGTGACATTGACATTAGGCTACAAGAAAAAGGAAAACTAATGTTACCAACATCACACCTCCCTGGTAAATTAGAGAGTATACTATCTATCTTAAAACTAACTATAATAGGAAACATTACCATAAGAAAACTTAAATTTGTTTATTTCTTATATCTACATACTTATTAATACGAAGCCTTACAATTACATACTTATCTCTTATTTAACAAAATAAAATAAAGGAAATATAATATTGATTAGTTTAATCAATTTCTACGCCAAATCTTTTTGGTGGTTTGCGGTTCCTAACCGGGCGGTCTACGGGTACGTTCCGTGCCGGTGATGGTGGCGGTGGTGCTACAGTAGGTAGTGTTTCTGCCGTCTCTGAAATGACTTCTCCACTACTCTCTCCTCCCGGATCTAGCTTACTGTCCACACCTTCTACCGCTACCATCCCCGGAGCTGACTTCGCGCCGACATCCTCAACGTTTCCCGACTCTGAAGGTTCGTCTGGGTGAGATAAAAGACTTGACCGGTTTGTTTTCCTCCGAATTTGATCTGTATGCCTTACTAGATGTCGACCGTCCTCGCTGTTTACCATATACCTACGCGAGCCTTCTGAGTTAACTACCGTACCTTTAACCCATCTATCCCCCGCGCCGTAATTCCTAGCCCATACTGGGTCCCCTGCGCGGTGCGCGGTCGTGGCGGCGGCGCCCGCCGTGCCGGCCTGTCGCGCCTGCTCGCGCCACACCTGCTCGTGCCGTGCGCTCGCGCCGCGCAGCAAGTCCAAACGAGAGCGTAGCGGCCGGTGCTGTAAGAGCATCGCTGGACTGTCTCCTGTCGTGCCCTGGGTACAATTCCTGTACGCTAATAAATATGTCTGGAGCGCGGTGTCTAAATCTACCTTATCTCTAACCGCTTTTTTAATGGCTCGCTTACAGAGCTTGACCGCATTCTCCGCTGCCCCATTGGATGCCGGATGATAGATTGGAGAAAACGATTGTTTAATTCCATTTAATGCTAAAAATTCTTTAAATTCTAAGCTTGTGAAGGGCGGCCCTTGGTCTGATACAACTTCGATGGGGAGACCGAAACGCGCGAACAAAGCCCTTAGTACCTTAATAACCGATGTAGCTTTCGTTTGGGCCATCTCCTCAATTTCTATCCATTTTGATGTAGAGTCTATTATCACGAAATAAGTTTTACCTAACATGGGACCTAAAAAATCAATATGTAGTCGGGACCACGGCTGCGCTATATACGGCCACGGCTGCGGCGAGGCGCGCGGCGGCGCCGGCGCCTCCAGCGCGCAGGTGTCGCACTGCCGACACGTCTCCTCGATGTCGTTGTCTACGTTGGGCCACCACACAAAACTACGTCCTAGTGACTTAGTCTTTACTATACCCATGTGACTGCTATGCAGTTGTTTTAAAATTGTCCTACGTAAAGTCGTTGGTATCACTATCCTATAACCCCACATTATACTGTCTCTTTCGAGGTATAGCTCATGTTTCCTTAAGAAATATGGTTTTAAAGCATCCTCCGTACAATGCCCTGGCCAGCCCGACTGAACGTACATCAATACTTTGCTTAGAACAGGGTCGCGTGCTGTCGCTTGTTTCACATCATCATTTGTTACAGGTAAAAAATTTTCAACAAAATTTAAGTATGTTACCTCTTTCACATCGCGTTCTACCTCGCGCCTATTTGTCGGCTGCGGCAGTCGGGACAGGCCATCCGCACAGTTCTTCGCCGATGTGACATACTCGATATCATACCTATAACCTGAGAGCAATATAGCCCACCTCTGTAACCGCGACGCCGCCATTGTCGGTATACCTACTTTATTTCCGAATATATACGTTAAGGGTTTATGATCAGTTCTTAACAAAAAATGTCTGCCATATAGGTATTGGTGAAACTTTCTTACACCGTATATGATAGCAAGCGCTTCCCTATCTATCTGCGCGTAGGCCCGTTCCGCAGCGGTTAACGTTCGCGACGCAAACGCCACGGGCCGCTCCCCGTCTGGCGTCAGATGCGATATGACGGCGCCGACGCCGCGCGCGCTCGCGTCCGCCGTCAGCACCAGCGGCAGCTCCAGTGAGTAGTGCACGAGCACCTCGCCGGTGCTGAGCGCGCGCTTCACGCGCTCGAACGCCGCCGCACACTCCGTGTTCCACTCGTACTTAACCCCTGTCCTCAATAAATTATACAACGGAGATAAAATACAACTAACATTCTTTATAAATTTTCCATAGTACATTACCATACCAATGAAAGCTCGTAATTCTGATACGTTCTCGGGTGCCGGTGTCTTCACTATCGCTTGCACTTTATCCGGACAAGTGTGAACCCCCTTCTTACTGACAACATGACCCAAATAATTGAGTGATTCCGCAAAAAAAACACATTTATCGTTCCTCACTCTGAGTCCGCTTGACTCTAGCCGCTCAAACACTTTGTATAAGTTATCTAAGTGTTGTGTCGTTCCTGACCCTGTTATGATTATATCGTCGAGGAATACCCCTACTTGTGGCAAATCCGCAAACAATTGTTCCAGACAGCGTTGGAAAACCCCTGGGCTAGACGCTAAGCCATATACTAAACGCTTGTACATAAATAAACCTTTATGTGTGTTTATTACCGTGTACTTCCTAGAGTCATCAAGTTCAAACTGCGCATACGCCTGCGATAAATCGATTTTGCTAAACCGCTCCCCCCCGTGTAATCTAGCCAGTAAATCTTCTACCTTAGGTAAAGGGTAACGGTCGACTTCTAGTACCTTGTTTAACGTTGACTTAAAATCAGCACAAATTCGGATGGATCCGTCTTTCTTTACTACCGGTACGATTGGAGTGGCCCAGTCGGAACGGGTTACCGGCTCAAGGATGTCGTCGCGTACCAGCTGGTCCAGCGCGCGCTCCACGGGCTCGCGCAGCGCGTACGCCAGCGGCCGCGCACGATGGAACACGGGGCGCGCGCCTTCACGCAGGTGGATGCTCACTGTCCCACCCGTGAACCGCCCGAGGCCATCCGCAAACACCTTACAAAACCTGGAACTAAATTTATTTATGTTAAAATCGGTTTTATTAAGTATCCCACTATTGGGTCTATCTTGTGAACTATATTTTACTGGTGTTACTGATATTCCCATTTCTGCTAACCATTGACGACCTAACAATGATGTTTTTCCATTGTCAATTATATACAATTCTAAATGATGTCTTTTGTTTTCATACTCAACTATTGGTCTGATTATACCTACTGGTCGCACTAATTCACCTGTATAATAACGTAATATTAACCTACAAGGGAATATTGGTAAGCTATAACGGAACAGTTTATTATACAATTGATAACTAATGCATGAAATTGCACTCCCAGTATCAACTTCCATGTTAATATTATGCCCATTAACATTAACTGACATTACTATGGGTTTACATTGGCTTATTGACAATAAGGGATTTACATCTATAACTACCTCATCGCTGTCTGCCTCCTCTTCTTTGAAGTTTACTTGATCCCCAATGTTCATGTTTTGCAGAGTGCTGACCCGCCCTGATCTAGGACATATTCTTTTCAAATGGCCCTCTTGGTTACAAATTCGGCACACATACCTCCTGAATTTACATGTGTCTGATGCGTGCCGACTGCCACATACTTTACATTGTCCGTCGCTCTGCCATCTCTCAGTCTGACCTGATGACCAGGGTCTAGCCCCTGCAGCCCCGCGCCGCGCTGCCGACGCGCCGTCGCCGTCAAACCGCCCCGCTGCGCCGTCACCACTGCGCCGACCCGCCGCGCGCCCTGCGCCGCCGCTGCCGCTTCCTGTGCGCTGCCCGCCGGCTCCGCCAGTGTGCCCGACCCGATGGAGTGTTGTAGTGCCGCTCTTGCCTCCCTCGACCAGCGCCGCGTTGCTTTCTGCCGCCTCCATTGCCACGGCCAGCTTATATGCCCTTTCGAGTGTTATGCTGTCGTCTTCGCTGAACAACTTCTGCCGCATATTATCGTTTACCAGGCCGCACACGAATTGATCTCTAAGATTCTCATACAATCCGTCGCCCGTAAACCGACACTCTCTGCTTAATTTTTTTAGCTCCGCCAGATACAAAGCCACACTTTCCCCCAGCTTTTGAGTCCGCTGTCTAAACTTGAACCTTTCTGCCAGCAGGCTAGGCTTAGGGCTCAAGTGTGCTTTCATCAATGTAACAAGTTCTGAGTAAGTTTTCGACGCCGGTTTATCTGGCGTGCACAGATTCGCCATAAGTTCGTACGCGTCATTCCCGATTATCGTGATTAACAAAGATACTTTCAATTCATTCTTGATTGCATTTGCAATGAAATATTGCTCCATGCGGTCCACGTAGAAGTCCCAATTGTCTTTGGTAAGGTCAAACGGCCCGATTTTACCAACCGCCATCTTGACCGACGTGACTCAGACGCACTACGCAGTAATGAAATTATGAATATTTTCTGCTTTCGGGCACTCACTTTTAATTCCAATCTTACGCTTGGTTTGGTAATCGTCCTCGTCGCCACTGTGATATTTCGGGAGTCTGGATGCCTACGGGAACTTATTATTGGGAATTTTATGAAAGAAACACGCGTTGCCATTAGACTCATTTATTGCGGACTGGTGACATTGACATTAGGCTACAAGAAAAAGGAAAACTAATGTTACCAACATCACAGATTATTTCTAAGGATCCAAACGACATTGTAAGAAGCATAGTTCAATACTCCTTAAGTTATGGCCTTATACGTCGAGAAAGTGTCTATTTTTATCCACATTTGCCTTTACAATGTGCTTGTGAGCGGACAACCAAGCATTCTCCAATTGCCTCTTGATAATATTTGAACACTTTTAACTCCATATCCTGTAAATTTCCTAACTAATTTTAGTAAAATATAGGTAAGACCACTTCACATTCGCTTTCATACGTATTCTAAATCTTCAGTTAACTATAGTTTCAGTGTTATGTATGATGCCAATTTCGCTTCAAAGCCCCTTGTTTTTTGCGTCGATCTTCCAAGATTTTATATTATCAATATCTGAAGTATCTTAATTGTACTTGTATACAATACTTTAATGTCATTATTTATGGATAACTAAGTAGCAGATAAACGATATCCTACAACAAACTTCTTGTTTAAAATGTGTATATTTAATACCAACAAAGTTATTATAAGCATTTTCTCAGCTGCAAATGTCTCGTATTAGAACTTTATCAAATCATTAGTAAAACAGGTCCATAAAGACTTTACTCTGCCGTGTACATATTTACTTAATACACAATAGTAGCAATCAATCTTTGGGTTTTTTAGTCTGGTTTTTTTTTTCATTCATATTTACTAACAAAGTTTAAAGTTATCCATCTGAAACCGCTATTTTAACCTAGACTATCCATGACGGAGACTTGTTTATCTGTCTGTCAATAACTGGCGCCGCTTATTATCCAACTGCCCACAACTATTTACAGTTTTTTTTTTTATAAACTAACACGCCACGTAAATTTTCCTGCGTTTTATACATTTTCCCAAGAAATCGTATATATTGTCTCGATAAGAGAAAATTTCCTCAATAAATGGCCTATCGAACGCAAACAGATTTTTAAAATAAAACCAGTTAGTTCCTAGTAATTAGCACGTTCATACAAACAAACTGTTGAACTTATTGTAAATTTAGATTATGGTCAGTTCTGTCATAAAAGTCTATTAACCTAAGAGCCCGTGATGGCCAGACCTTCCTTTAATTCACAAGCGTGAAAATTCTTTCATGTGTATGTCTAACATAGGTAAGAATAACCCCCAAACATGAAACCTGGATCGCGGTTCCTTTGGGAGATAACAACCTTTTACCTGTTATCTCCCAAAGGAACCACGATCCAGGTTTCATGTTTGGGGGTTATTCTTACCTATGTTAGACATACACATGAAAGAATTTTCACGCTTGTGAATTAAAGGAAGGTCTGGCCATCACAGGCTCTTGGTCTATATGTATTATTTCGCATTATTCTGATCGTTTTAATTCATTAAACTACAGGCAAGTGGATTATTTATTAATGCAGGATTTCCTTAACCTGATATTTGTTTATTTTAAAACTTATTTAGTATGTTGTTATTATACATATATAAGGCAGGAAACTCTGATCCTATAATAAGTCGATTTATTATCACTTACATACATTTAAAATATTATAAAAGTTTGAGGAAACAGGTAATAAAATCTCAGCACTAATGATAAAAAACATTACCTTATACAAAAATATTCAAGTGCCATTATAGTTATAAACCGTTTTATAATCGACCATAAATCCAGTGAATAACGACACTGTCACACTACCAAATATGTACAACTCTGGTTCCACTTGCCCCGCCTTTGATACGAATACTAACTTGTTTAACCAACTTTCAATGATTCAAATTATTGTACTCATGCTTTTTGAATTTTTTGCGTAATTATATTCGGGCAGGTTGAGTTTTGATTTTCTACATAATGTTATATTACACACTAGATGACCCGCTAGTTGACCGCGGTTTCGCCCGTCTTCTGTTCCGCGCATTGTTTTCCTTATTTTTTTACAATTTAAATCAGTCCTGGACATTTTATCTACGTCAAACTTTAAAAAAAAAATCAGCGAAATTATTAGATTATCAAATAACTTTATTTATTATTTAAAATTGCCGTGTGGTGCCGTCCTATGAATAGTACCATCTTTTCCTTTCTGAGGGTGTCGCCAAAGCGCCTATGTAATTCATTATATACCAGAACACCGAATGATAGAATTGTCCTACTATTTTTTTCTAGCAAATTTATCTAATTTTTCCTCTAAAACTGAAATTATTTCCAGTCGTGATCTAGACTTATTAAGAGAGTAGACAGAAGGAGGAAGCTGGATAAAATATACAGCGCGTGGGTGGGCCAGCGCCGGCGCACTCGGTATTACCATACCTACCGATAAACAATAGTTTATTAAATACATGTAAATACATTCGCAATAACCGTGTCAGCTGGCACCATTCGTCAGTTCCATGTGATATGACTACGTTGCTATCAATAGAAATTGCAATGGAGTAGGCAACTGCAGCGTCATTGATGCGATTGCATTTGCTGACTGCGTGTCCGTTATTGTTTTCGCTTACATGAGGCATATTACTAATATTTATCCAGTAGTTATATAGTGAGAACCATTTATTGGCTATATATTTTATAGTTGTTGGTTTTCCATGTATATTATATAAATAAATTACTAGTTACTCAGTAAATAATTTTACTTAATAACTTGTGTACATGGCTTGCGACTTTGACTGTGGTAATTGTATTTGTACGGGTTTACGGTATTTTACCAAATTTCCTATTAAATCACTCTCACCTTAAAAGAGAAATCCTAATACATAAATACAAACTGTAAAAATAAGTACTGAAATAAACATTTTTTTTTCTCGCCAAGCCTTACAGCCCCTAAAATATAAGACTACAAGCAAATGATTTGACATGCGTGTTAACTATCAGAACTAACTTTTTATATTCTAAGTAAAATGTTGATAAATAATAGTGTTTTAAGAAGACTAATAATGTAAACTACATACTCGTAAGTAATTTGTTTAAAGGCGAAAAGTCAATCACCTTTTATGCACCTTTTCGAAACGCCGATCTATTAATTACTTACCCGCTATAGATATTCTAAGAATAATACCTGATTATAGCCAACCCGTCAATGGCTTGACTTTTTCCTAAGTAAGTATATTTGTTTAAATCATTGCAATATTCTTGTGATTTTCCTGCTTTGCGTTAATTATTATTGTTATGAAGTCTAGTCTCTTCGACCTAAAGTTTCTTGAGCTGCTTATTTCACCTCACCACATTGGCTAAATACTTTTTCTGTACTACAATCGGATTCTCAAAATCTTGATAATTTATTTAGGCTGACAAATTGTTTTGATTGTTTAGAAGTCGATCCTTCTATGCTTAGGAACTACAGACCCAGTTTAAAATTAGCTTTATGTTAAATAACCCACTTATTCAATAAGATTATTTTATGTATGTATATATAAACCTAAAAAAACCGCAGGACAGGCTATTCATCTCCAAAACAGCACGTGGTTATCACATCATCCCACTCAAAGTGCAAAGGTGTAGATGCATCTGAACCTCTCAACGCCTCGTTAGTTCGGTAGCTCCCGCCAACGCACTCTTCACTTGTGCGGTGAAAGCCTAGCCACTTGATTGTGCAATTCGCAACGCCTTGTTGTTTCCTTCATCATCATCGTGTTAGCAGCCAGGCCTCTCAGATTATAAGCCAACCCAGTTGGGGAGCTGTATGCGTGTGTAAGAACTAGTGCTTAAAGCGGATCTACAGTCCATGTTGTTGGTGGGTGGCCATCTCTACGTTTCCTATCCGCGTTACTTACTCTCTTACGTCTCTATTGGAGTAACTTTTTGCCCGTTTCATAATCGTCATCATTTCAGTTGTTGCCGGTCCAATGGCCAATGGTTAGGCAGGCTAATGTAGCCTGTCTAGTAGCGCTTCGTAGTAGCGCCCATGTGGGCGCTACCGATATAGTTTGTAGTTGTTTTGGTCGGAACTCGGAATGGACTTGCACCGGAATCTTTCACTAAAATAAAATCATCCCTCTGTCTCGGTGTCGTTTGTAGAATCCCGATCTGCTCTCTCCATTCGAAAAATATTAACATCATATGCCATCTATTCGATCCGCCAAGCTTGTTATTTCCTTACTACAATGGAACTTGCTAACGCAACCCTAGATCGATATAACTAGGACAGTAATAAAATAATAAACAGCTGTGTCGTAGTTCGCACCTGCTAGATAAGGGCATGGCTACCTACATTTTACATTTTCCGCGGGTGTCAACATTAGTTAGTGTTTCTTCGTACACTATGTTTTTATAACCACTAAGTGGAGTCGGCAATAAAAAAATCTTATTTGTTGTGAGTGAATTTTATTTTGCATGATGCATGCTATGTATTGCATAAATCCATTTTCTAAACGATATCCAAACTCAGGACTAAAGATAAAGAGTTCGCGACTCGGTTGCGACTTTTAACAGAATTTCAATTGGTGCCTTTGCGAATTAACACCGTTATATTAATCATATCATGCTCGCTTTAAGTTTCATTGTGTCTTAACCTACGTGTTCATTCTACACACATTCTATCAAAATAAAACAGATCAACCTAACATAATATAACAAAACCCCGTGTAACAATAAGCCGTGACAGTCGTGAACATGAAGAGCTCTACTTACACTCAGACTGTCGTTGACTGCACGTGTAATTGAAAAGCCAGCCACCCTTGTTTTTGTTACTGGAATCCCCTCGCGTAATTACCAGCGTGTTTACTTCTTAACCCTTAAATGCATCTTGTATCAAAAACGAAACAACAACTTTCTTTCGTTCCAGAATAGTTTTTATTTGATTACTGACCAACGGGGTGTGCTTATGGAGTAGACAGAATATATCTTAAGCGGAATTAAAAAAAAATACATGTCATTGGCCGCCATTTGTAAAAATGGAGGTCATTGTTGATTGATTGCCGGAAGGTTAGGTAATTTGTAAAAATGAAAGTTTTCATCCGGAAAAATCTGATAAATCTTGCGGTGAATTGAGTTCAAAAAATATAATTATCAAAGGTAAGTGTTTTTTCTATATAGTATAACAATTTTTTTCATATGAAATTGGCGGGAATATATAAAATATGTATTTTATTGCTTGTATCAAAATTGAAACTTCATGCATTTATGACTTGTTTTAGATGCATTTTCGCTGGGTTGTGGGTGTGAGATTTTTTCGTTTTTTGTTATAGAATGGCTCGAAAAAATATTGCTGTTAGGGATATCGAAGATTACCTAAGGTAGTTAGAAGATGGTTTCCTATCAGAGGATGGCTGTGAGGTGGAAGAAGATGATCTCAGAGAATAACCGGCTTGTGAAAAGCTGCAAGCAATATTAGAAGATGACCAGGAAAATGAAGAACCTGAACCTGGTGAGGAAAATCCTCCGCTAATCGAAGATCATTTACCAGATGTAAATAATGAGCCAGGTACAAGTAGCCCCCACCGATCTACACAACAACCTGTATATACAAAGGCTAAGGTGGAGAAAGCGATCACTTGCATTTCTAGAAGACAACATACAATTTCTAGGTTGCAACGATCTTCCTCCTGAAATAATGTGACTCGAAACTCTGTTTCAATTCTTCTCCTATTATTTTACTTCAGATTTCATGAATAAAATAATATAAGAAACAGATACTCTGTCCAAATGCAAACTGATCGTCCCGATTGTGTGACTGAATGTGAGGTGCGTATTTACGCATTTATTTTATGTATTTACATGGGAATCTTGATATTTATGTCATTATATCACTACCCTAATTTTCACTCCTTTTGGAGTAATAAACATGGATTTCGGTCATAAAAGAGACCATGCTGTAAACAGATTTAGAGAATACAATGCCCATGTGGGTAAAGTAGATCTGATGGACTCGTACTTGGGCAGATACAGGATCTGAATGAAAAGTAGGAATCCACCACCTCCTAGACTTGACGGCGATAAATTCATGGGTTTTATATAAGCAAGTTCACACTAAAAAGGGAATTGACGCGAAGGAAATAATGTGTTTAGCTGACTTCAGAACCGAACTTGCAGATATTCTCTGCAAATATAAAACCCACATTCAACCCTCAAGAGGTCGGCCAAGCATTAGCCACAACAGTCCCAAAGTGCAGGAAAGTCCTTCAGGTTATGCTATCAAGAGACATCATACATGATGGTACTGATCACAAGCAAACAAAACAGAACCATCGTATGCGGTGTATGATGCCAGGGTATAAGCTCCTCAGTAGTAATATGTGTGTAAAATATAAAGTTTATTTATGCTCCAAAAAGACCTCTAACTATTTAAATAAATTTCATGTGTAAATACTTGACAATAAATAAATGTTTCACAAAGTTCTTTATTCTTACCAAAATATATATATTACCCAAAATCTCAGGTCGCAAATGCATGTTGTATCAGTAATGATACAAATAGTTTTATGCAAAAAAAAACCTATTTATATGCTCATGATTTTTTTCATATTTTTTTTCGTTATCTAGGTGTATTTTGTCAACCCGTTATATTTTTTTCGAAACAAAAGGAAAATTCATGCATTTAAGGGTTAACGGTGTAATTGTAGTAATTTATGCTCTATTAGCCCGCCTGGTGGCTGAGATAAATAGGGAAACTGGAGGCGTTCTTGCCTTTCTGGAAATACTATACGAGTTCATGAGCCTAGGGTGACTTTCTGTTATTAATGCTCCTCATATTGTACGGAAATAGAAATAAGACTTTACACTTTCATCAGCATTACAAAAGAGTATTTTATTCCGGTTATCATCGTAGACTTTTTTCATCCATAGCTGTTTCTAAGCGGTCTCTTTCACTAATGTTTATTCTTATAGGTATTAACAGTTTAAAACGTACATAAAATATAATCCATTGGGAACCAAAAAAAAACCATTAGGTATACTGGAAGGGCAAAAATGTAGTCTACAATTCTTCTAAGACAATATTCCTGTGTCTAGCATAAACATAACTCTGAATTTTTTAAGGCGTTTCAAAGTATCCTCTTAAGTCCACATAATAATGCTAATTCGTACCCCCACATACAAATAACCTGTAAAAATATTCAAATAAACGTCTGGAGTTGGCAGCCGCGCGCTCGTAAAACCTTCCCGCGAACTTTGCAATGAACTTGTACGGAGGAATTGAGATGGTAATCGCTGAAGTTAGACGAGTAATGTATTGGCAGCGGGTTTTGTAGCTCCCAAATTGATTTTTAGAGGCATTTTGGCACGCGCTCACTGAATTAGAGGATATCGGCGCATTGTTTCCGTATTATTTAATGAATATAAGTATCTTAGAGGAGATACCAATTTATAAATTGGCTAAAGTAAAATTTTTATTATTTTTAAGGAAACCAATAGGTTAATTTGTACCAATAGGTTTAAGTTAATGTATATTTTTTTCATAGTACAACATAGAATAATATTTTATTAGATGCTAACATAGAATAAAGAAAAAATAATACATAAATTTAGTTCATTTAATTTTGTATTTTTATATCATTTATTATATTGCAATCCGACAAACGAAATGGATACTATACAGTTTTAGACTTTTAAATAAATAAATAAATATTTCAGGACAATTCATACAGCAACATCTAGCCCCGTGATAATAGTTAATAAATAGTTAATCATTAAAGTTTCAGTTCCATCTAAACAATCTAGAAAATCTAGATATTTTAAGTACAATCTAAAGTTACAGACAACAGCAGACGTCCGTAAAGTTTGAAATGAAATTCCCGCGCCCCTCAATTGGAGTGAAACGGAGGCAGATAACGGCACCACTTTCCATATTATCTACCCTTCCGCATAACATTTTCTTGTACACAATAAACAAGATAACGGGTAACCCCCTATTTCGCTGTTACTCTGGATTAAGGCTGTCTGCTTTCAATTACAGCAAGGCTTTGTGCATTTTTAGATTGTGATTATATAAGGAGTCTTCTATACTAATATTATAAAGAGAAAATATTTGTATTTTTATGTGTATGTTTGTAATGAATAAACTCAAAAACTAGTGTCCCGCTGCGTAGTTTTCTCTCATGTTATCAAAGTTTAAACCTTTAGATTTTCTAGCCATACCTACTATAGAACTATAATGCTGTGATCTAAATTGACTCGTTATTAAGTAGGTATTTCAGCATTACCTTAATTATCTTGATTGCTATTATTGATCAATTTGATTTAAGATCGAATTACTTAGACCAGTTCTCTAATACCCTAATTAATATCAACTTCTGGGTCAGTGTCCTTTCGCCGAGACGCTTGTATAAACCTTACGCTATCTCTAAAACTGGTTCCTATTATCAACAAATTACATTGGTAGTTATTTTTGCATTTTAAATTTTCCTAGAAATATTTTGTTTTCAACAGCTAGCAATCACGCATCTCTGCAACAATAGAATGCAAATTAACTAAAACAAGTTTGTCTTTTCATTTGTGCGGTCTCGAAGAATTCTTGGAATCATAGATGGCCGTGTATTACTTTTTGTCGTTGACTGATTATGTATTCAATGAGGATGCTGGTACTTTGTATTCTGAGCATATTGTCGCTGTGTCTTGTGTTTAATATCTTAGCCGTCTTTCCGTTAATACTTGCTCCCAAGTTTGCCTTCAGGAACCTCATCGAGTGGCCTATACGTAACGTATAATATACACTTATTACATATATTACAGGGATATTTTCACCATTCATCGATAGCTGGAAGTAACAAATAAATTTGAAGCTTGGCACTTTTGATGCTGACACATCACATAATTCATAGTAAATCGCAATATCGATAAGAAATACTTTGCCAACCCCGGATCAGGTTTGAGTCAGTATCAGACTGATGTCACGATCCGTTCCCAGGAATCAATTCCAACGTTCCACACAATTGGTTCACCGCCACAGATGCGGGAACAGTTTCGAGGCGCACGCGACGCTTTTTGGCGCGCGACATGAATTATTCAACGCGCATGCGCAGGACACCGCAGGATATAGATCCGGTGCGAGAGGAACGGACGTTTCTTATTCTTAGGGGCTTATTTGTACCGTGGACTTTTGACATAAAACTCTATTATCTGTCCCAACAGATATAGAGATGTATGTGTGTTATGTGGAAAATAGGATGATGTTTTTTCTTGATCAGTTAGGAAGCTACTTTAAAAGTGTTATTTAGTATAACGTATCTCTACCTCTATTATTTACCACTTAATGCAAATGTTGTGTGAGCGTAGCTTTGCATGTTTTCGTGACGTTTCCTGTTTGAAAAATATTAAGAATATCACGCGAACATTTAATCTAAAATTACTTTTGTGATTTCACAATAGGGGCCATGATAAGGCCCGACTCCCCAAACACTGTGACAAAAGGATAATAACCCAGCCCCTGCTATTAACACGGATAAAAACAAAGGCTCAAAAAGGTCAAAGCCTTCTCGAAAATGCCACTTCATTCTCCAAGCTGGGCGTTATCCATCAAAATCACTATTTAACCCTCATTAGGCTCCTCTGACGAATTGCAATCCGTTCCGCCATGGTGAAACAAAGTATATTGGAATTTCAGCGTTGCAACATATTTTTTAAATCAACAAAGTACCTACTTAAATACGTGATTTAGTTTCTGTCCTCTTGTCTTCTTGTTATGTGATATAAATACTGTACTTCCCCAACTTTTAAAACATACAGCTCATCAGTAAAAGTCGATTAAGCGCTTAGAAGCCTAGATATAAAAATACATGGTTCATCATAATAACAATTAGTAACATGTTTTATGTCACGTATGACAGTACGTTACAAATCACGGGAGTTGTTGTTTTTCTGTCATGAAACTTCATTCATTAATTTGATTCATAACATAATTATGTCGATCTGATACCTATCTTTATTATTTTCGTAAAATAAACAATCAAATTTTCCTACATCCTTTGTGGGCCGTGCTTTTTGATTGAACAGCACCTAACTTCACGTATCCTCCACCTTCTGGTTACAGAACAACGACCAAAATAATAGACAATCAAGTTCTATAACATCTTTTCTGAATTCTGAACATCTCTTACTTAACCGAACGTCCTAGGCTACGTTACTAGCATAACTTATCCTTTCAGTATATATATGAATGTAGTTTCTTGTTTTATGTAGATGCAGACAGATAAAAATCATAAAATATTTATTTGTATGATGTAAAACAAAGCACATGAATCGTGACACAGTTGAAACACTGTAAGCATCGCGACCCGTCACGTCTGAAGCTGTCACTGCCTGTCCCTTTGTAAGGCGCTGAGCGACGGATGAATGGACGCTGGACCCGTCGCGCTGTGTCGAACGTGGAACGATTGTGTTCGGCGAAGATTTAATTGTCATCCCGATACCGTTGGACTAAACCGCAACATCGATTCAAGACAAAATAAAATTCACCTCGGTGCTATTAGCTTAGTCACAGTTTCTTGTCTGTTTAACGTTTCTGTGTTTATGTTTATCACTGTTATGAGTATTTTTACTTAGCGTGGAGTATTAAATTAGGTAATAGTTGAAAAGTCGTGTGAGGATCTTCCATTTGGATTAAGGAAGATCAAGTTACCATTCGTTACACTTTGACTTACAATATGACTTCTTAACGGTAGATCGAAGTTCGGAGTGCTCTACGTTTGGCAGATGGATGAACTTTCAATTAATGAACGAGTCTCCATTTGCTAAATTGACTCGTAAACGATACAGAATTGAGGCTGCAATGAGCAATTTTGCTCTCGAGAGGTAACATTGTGGGCTCAATATTTATTTATTTTATACTACAGAACATTCCTTGTAACCGGATCTATATGCTTCTGAAAGTGTTACGCCACGGAGAAATCCAGTTAGCAGCATGATAGGACAACCAGTTCCATCTTGATGCTGATTGTAGATAGCGTCGGAATGGGGCCTGAAAGATTACCGCTGCTATCGATAAATGACATTACGACGGGAGCAGTTGTTAATTAACTTGATGCAATACCATGATGGGCTCCACAGCTTGCCACAGTACAGTTTAAATGGCTGGTAAACTTTTGTTATACCTACTGCATTACATAGAAAATAGAAAAAAAATAATACTTAAGTGTATTCAAATTAACAGCTGGACATATTTAAAGTAGGCCATGTCCTTATGGAGAGTATTTAGTAGGTGACGTCTAATCGATTTAGGCACAGGTTGGTGAATGCATCAACCCGGCTAGTAAAAGGTTTTTATAATCATGTCCTTATGTCTTGTCAATGTACCTATCAAAAATCGTGATCCACTGAACTAGCTAAATCTAAATGCAGCTGCACCAGCAGTTATGAAATGCAATTGTGCTTTCCATCAAGCGCGCGACGTTCGGCAGACAAGGCGTGTCCTCTCATTACGGAGGCGGGAACTCATCTCGCGACGTGGTCCATTGATGGCATGCCCTTCTATGACAAACAGGTAATCCTCTGCATGTGCTAAGTTCAAAGTCCTTATTGACTTGCAGATTGATTACCTGTTTGTTGTGTTAATGGTTTTTTGTGTTGTCACGATTGCGTAGAAACTTTGTGGTCGTTTCAGGCGAAGTCTATTGTTAAACGCAGACCTCTCTTTGATGTTCATTTGTTTCCGTTGATCGATGTCCGGTCGTAAGGGAATCGCCGTTAAATATCTAAAATATATATTATTAATCCACCTTGCCGTGCAAAAAAAGCTTAAAGATCCGCAGTCTTTATTTGCAGACTAATTAATCCTACAATATTTCGTATTTAACGAATATCAGCGAACTAATTAGCTTTGTCATATTTTCGTGACATTTTTTCTGCCTATTTCTTCTTAAACTTTAATTTAAAAAGTTAAGTTAGTGAAGTATATGTCTCGTTATATTTTATGCCATATTTGAAATGAAATAGTAATGTACAGTCTATCTGTCAATATTATGAAATGTATAAAGCTGTAAAAGTGTCCTGAGCCACAAAGGAAAGACAAAGGTTCTGTAAAACAGGCTCTTTAAAGGCTGGCACAGCGCCGCAGCGGCTGTGGCATAACATTTTATTGCTCCCAATAAAACTAAGCTCAAACTAAAACAAAATTAAAGTTCCCCAAATTCTCAATTTTCAATGACCGTAACGCGCGGGTGGAATCGTAAAGATGTTTATGTGGCCGTAGCACGACATATTTGAGCCGGGGTGGAAGCACTGCGGCGGCTGCGAAGGTCGACCTCCTTCCACGAAATTCAGGTTAATTTCTTCTAGACTAGAGTAACTGTATTGATTACACTGTAGTTGAACCAATAGCTGAAAAACTCTAAAAAGACCTTTGAAGTATTGAACTTCTTGTCATTTTATCGGAAGGCTTCTTTGTTTCAATCATGTGGTACCACGTACCTACTTAGCCTAATTGTAGATTTCAATCTTAAATATTGTTCTTGAACGTTGTACATCCAGTTTCGATCGTTTAATTATACTAGTGTTCATAATTGTTTTTTTAATATCAGTGTTGCGTTCTTTAGGAAACCTTTACAGTAACATTAACAGCTGAACTTTAAGAGGAGGCCATCTATATTTGGGCCCCGATGAAAGTAGCGTTGACCTCAATAGAAAAATCGATAAAGCTTTCGATTCCGAGCACTCCTGATTCTAAAATTGTCGTTTCTTTAAAACTTAAGTACGGTTGTACCTATTGTTTAAACTGGGCTCTACCATTAGAACTTTTAAACAATTTTAAATTTAGTCAATACGATTAATCAGGTTGTCTGGAAGAAATTGCTTTAAGCAATAAGACCGCCCATTACGCATACGTTTTTGTAGTTTTTAAGTTTTAATGTAAATATTTTTTTATTGGTGTGTGTAATAAAGAATTATCTTATCTTATCTTAATTGACTATCAAATATAAATAAATAAATATTGGTTAGACAATTCACACAGCAACATTGTAAGCTCCAAGTTTGTGTAACGGGTCCTAGATATCCTTGATACAATTTACTATAATGGATAGATTAATTAAATTATATAGAAAACTAGCTTTCCGCCCGCGGCTTCGCCCGCATTATATTAGAGTAAAAAGTATCCTATGTCCTTCCCCCGGTTCTAAGCTGCCTCCCTGCCAATTTTCAGCCAAATCTATTCAGCCGTTCTCGAGTTATAAGTTCAGGCACTAACACGACTTTCTTTTATATATATAGATACCCGGGACAAATATTTGTCTCGGGGAGGGAATAGAGCCCGGAATCTTCTGTAGGCAGACCTCCACCCGCCGTTCAAATTTATCGAAATATATCTAAATCTTTTTTTTTTCTTTTCAGTTCTGCTGAGTGAATCAATACTATCAGATGACTTGTTGGAGAACAAAACGCTGAAGATCACCGACTTCGGGCTGGCGAGGGAGGTGTACAAGACTACCCGCATGTCTGCGGCGGGGACCTACGCGTGGATGCCGCCTGAAGTAAGAACTATGACGTAGACTTATTTCATACTCATAAATAATCTAGAAAGCCTATAAAGAAATTTTTAATCATAAAAGCATTTCTAGTAGCCATAAACTAAGAGAAATAAATGCTTTTCATATAAAGTTAAGATTTAAGTACCCACCGCACATATTGCAGATATAATTATCTCCCTTGGTTCATATACAGTAATAGTTTAGTGCCTGCGCTATTTCGATCTATCTGCTATTAATCCTTGTTTTTATGTCGCTAGCTAAAGTATTATATTAAGTTACAAAGTTGCTACCACACAGGGTTTTCTTGCCCCGATCACATTACTTTAAAAGGTGAAATCTAACATACAATTTTCTAATTAGCTCCTTTTGAGTCGCGACCGCCCAGAATAAGTAGCCAAAGATGCAAATCGCGATAGATAAACAACTGTTAACGGCTTTAGTATGTGGCCCCTGAATTTAGGCGTTTAATTGCTTGTTTAACTGTTTGATTAATAGACCAAGAGCCTGTGATGGCCAGACCTTCCTTTAATTCACAAGCGTGAAAATTCTTTCATGTGTATGTCTAACATAAAGGTATGTCTAACATAAAGGTAAGAATAACCCCCAAACATGAAACCTGGATCGTGGTTCCTTTGGGAGATAACAGGTAAAAGGTTGTCACGCTTGTGAATTAAAGGAAGGTCTGGCCAGACCGGGCTCTTAGGTTATAATGATCGGCCACTTTGCTAAGCGTTGTCCAGTAGGTATGCTAATCTGGCATAGTTCAAGGCTGTTTGGAATATGAATACACGTGCCAAAATGATCTAATTATTGCTTTCGCAACTTCTTTAATTAAAATCAATAATTTTGTTAGTATGACTTACGTTACGTGGTATCTACTAAGTTGTTGCGTTATTAATTTTTATTATTAAAACAAAGAAATGTGTAGTAAAATCTGTTCCCCGCTTTAAAATGTAGTCTGTGTTATTATCTGTTGGTCCACATTAGTTTTCGGATAGTATATAAAAGTAATTATTAGGGGAAATTGAAAGTCACATTTAAAAGCTCTCTTGGTCTGAACGCGCTTGCTTGATATGGACTTTAAATCCTCACCTAAGTCACAAGCTGAGTAAAAATGTAGATCTCGCGATTACCTTACCAGTAAAGAAATACCTTTCAAATAAAGCCTGAGTTCAGAATCCATCACAATGAGCCAGCACATTAATTCGGCTAAGGCGGGGGTCGGAGCGATCTTACGTTGCTCGGGGCTTGGCTTGGGACTAGGGGGAGTCGGCAATAACTTATTCACGGTAAGCTGCAGTTGCAATCTAAACGTGAATGTTGCAGGCAATCGATAGTGCTGTATGTCGGGGGAATTTGTTGTATCTTGTTTTCTCGAGTAACTCGATTACATTGCCCAAAACTTGCTTTAAACATATACAAAAATAGATAAATACATATTTTTGGGCAATTTACAAAGCAATATCTAGTAGTAAGCTTAAACTTGTGTTACGGAACAACTATCAGGTGATTGTAAAAATGTTTGTTCTCAGGCGGGAATCGAACCCGCAACTTCCTGCGTCGTCGGCAGGCTTTCGCCCACTGGTCCGTAGAAGTTGTCGATATATCGAAATAAAGTAGCTGATAGGAATACAATCACGCATCGTTGCAAGCACGAATTATTTTCTAAGCTATTTCACAACTATTTAAACAATTCACGCAATAAAAAATGTTTGAAGGTTGCTCTTTAAAATAAAATATTATATAACTTAATCAAATCCTTCAAACTATAAAATGTCGCGTAATATGTAGGTAATTGTAGTTCAAGTATGAATTAAAGGAATTCGTAATCTTTGACCTACCTACGTCCTATCGAGTCGTGGAATTCACCCTATCGCGTGTCAGAGCCAATCACAATTTCACAGCATTATTGGAGTAAACTACTAAGTTATTGTTTTCTACATTTTCCTGTGAATTTCCAAAAATGTTTAAACATTTGTTAAAAATTACTATCGCAATTGGTTAAATCAATGAAATTCATTGGCCGGCACCAAAGTTTAGCTACGTCCTGGTGCTTATCAAAATCTCTCTCTCTCTCTCTATCAACATAAGAACTCTCTCTCTCTCTCTATCTTACCACGCCCAATCAAACACCTATATTAACAATCTTCAGGTGATAAAGCACTCGACGTTCTCGCACGCATCAGACGTGTGGTCCTACGGGGTGCTCCTGTGGGAGCTGCTCACGGGAGAGACGCCGTACAAGGGCATCGACGCGCTCGCCGTCGCGTACGGCGTGGCGGTCAACAAGCTCACTCTGCCCATACCCAGCACGTGTCCGGAACCTTGGAGAGTGCTTATGGAAGGTAAGGAAACTAATAAGACGAGTCTTCTTTCAAGCCCCTTGCGAGGGCACCGAGAGAGGCGTCGAGGCTAGGCCTCTTTACCTCGGCTTCAACTCTAAGGGTAACGACCCCTAGGTCACGTGAATAAGCCCATTTTGATGGGCAGGCTTCAGACGCTATGTTGTTCTGTTCCCGGAGCTAGTAAGGAACTACATCAGAAGTTGCGAAAAATTATAGGAAGAGGGCGAATAGGAAGAGAAATAATCTAGGAATTATGGCACTCGCCATAAATCCTAGCTATTACTCGAGTTAAATCGTTAAATGTTCTCGAAACTTTGGTAGAGTTCAAGTGAGTTTACGGAAGAGCGGATTTACATTAATTTTATTACATTCATCACAAATCCCGAATTGAACACTTGGTATTTTTATATCCAATACTGTATATTTCTCTAAAAAATCAAATGCTTACATGTATACTTCGGAAATTAAAATCTAACGAATCCCATTGACGACTTTGCTTGACATTAACTCATTCAATTGAACTTCCACAGCATGCTGGCACTCAAACCCTCGGGAGCGGCCGCTGTTCCCCTCGATCCTCGACCAGCTCGCCAGGATCGAGCAGTCGGAGTTCACGCGCGCGCCGCACGAGTCCTTCCACACCATGCAGGACGGCTGGAGGCTGGAGATTGAGGAGGTTCTGCGCGACCTTCGGAGAAAGGAGAAGGTAGGTTCTTTATAATGTTGGCAAACTTTCATAGGTGGTTAAGAGTTGAGTATAGGTTTTAGCGTTGCACTTGGAAATCAGGAAAAAAGAGAGGGTTTATCTCCTGGGCACGCACATGATGATCGAAGACTCCCAGAGAAATATTCGAATGTGGAAGGTAGGTTTATCCCAGCACTGAACCAGTTCAGGAGGAACTCGCACGTAAATGGTTGCATGAAAAATATTTTGAGATGATTTTTCGATCATCCGTGCCATAATTCCTTTTCTAGTTACAGAATAATTCTTTTAGTTGGTGCCTCTTGCGTATTAAAAATAAAAATAAACAGCACTTAAACAAGACTCGCGTAGTCTAGACTAGACAACACTGTAAATAAACAAGTAATTCAGCTTCTTTATCGCACTAACATATCAACTTCAAGATACGCGTACTTTGCATAAAGTAACACCTATTTACCAGCGAAAGAAAATTGCCAAGTAAATTCCGCGCCCACTTTCGTAGCAAAACACCACCCTCTTAGAAAGTAACTTGTAAGAAATTTGGCGCCCACCGCGGTACTTGGAGGGTCATATTCATACTCATATCGTTAAAAGAAATTGTGTGAAGATAAGAATTTATGTAAGTATTGTTTTGGCTTAACACTCGCGTTTTCTTGATGTGATGTTGGATAAATTACCCTTCTCTCGGAATGGGGCAAAAAAAAGCTAGGGTAGATAGTTAACTACACGCAGAATTTACTGACAAAAAGCTCAGTCTAAGTTTATCAAAGATTGGATACAGTTATTTATCCAGCCTATGATCCTTTTCGGATTTTACATAGAACTTCTGATCTTTTGGTTTGTTATTTTATAATTTAGATACTAAATACTCCTCAAATATCACTAACAAGGGCATTTTTGTTTGTAACGCTTCTTGCGGATAGGAATACAGAACAATTGAGGAGGTTAGTGGATTTGATGTTGTAACTTGTAGCTTAACGCATTATATCACATAACTATGCTTTTCTTCTTTATCACGGCATTTTGAGCTTAGTTGCCTGTGTCTGTAGTTGAATCGAGAATTTAATTAAAATCCAAACATTTTATATTGATGTACCGTCGTCAGTTAATAATTGCCCCCGTATAACGGAATCTTATAAGAATTTTAATTTCATACGAAACCAATTGTTATATAGGAAATAGTTTAAAGTTTTTTCTTGTTTATCCATTTAGATTTTTAATATGTAATTGAATACAGTTCTCATTGAAAAATTCGCACCTAATATTATTCTTTCTTTAATCAATAATTTTATTAAGGACCAAAAAAGTATAACATTTATACAAATATGTAGATTAGATGTAAGTTAATAAGCATTTCCTATTAAATAGTTATTATGTTCATATCTCTTTTCAGGAGCTACGATGTAGAGAAGAGGAACTGACTCGCGCCCAGCTCCAACAGAGGCTCGTAGAACAGAACCTCTTACAGAAAGAGAAAGAACTGGAGATGAGAGAGTTCGAACTAGTGGCGAGGGAGCTACATATACTCATCATTGCGAGCAACATGTCGCACAATCAGCCGCCTGCGCCCAACAAACGGAAAGGTAAGTGCTAGCTCAAAGACTAGAACAGAATGTTAGAAAGATAAGAACTAGATATCAGAGCTCACTCCTCGTGAAAAAGACTGCTCTTGTCGTGGTCGAAACGTCGAGGGTGTTTACACTCCTTAGTTAATATGTGAGTAGTTCCCGTTGTTATAAAATTAATAGATATGAGAGGTTTAGCTAGTGGCAAGAGAGTTACTTCTAAGACTTTGAACTGAATCTACTTCTTACTCTGTTACTACTTACCTCAACTTACTTTAATATTCCCCATTTTCAGTTTGCTGTCTGCTTCAAAGTTTTCAGAGCCGTTTACGAGTTGACATTTTATAAAATTGATGGTAGTTTAGTAGCTAGAAACTTCAATTAGCTTGTACACTAGTGGTTTTACAGCCAGACGTTATTATTCTTTGCAATGAATTTTCATAATGTTGAATATTTAAGTTTAATATTTTTTGTTAAGGATAGCAGGCAAAACCTAAATATCTTAGGTAACAAGTTTCAGAAAGCAATTAAAAAAAACAAACCCTTCAAAAATCCCAAATAGGTATATTAAATTACGTCAATCATCCAATCACATCTTCCACCATCTTGCAGGTAAATTCAGCAAGATGAAACTACTAAAGAAGGACACAATATCGTCCCCCGTCGACTTCCGGCACACTCTAACGGTGCGTTCGTCGGAGGACGAGTGCCAGGTCAAGCAGCTGGTCGCCGTCGCCAAGGACACGCCGCCCGGCTCGCCCGCCATCTGCCGCGCCATCGCACGTGAGTATACGCACACTACTACAGGTAGCATAGCTCAAAGACACAAAAAGCTGGTTAACTTGTTCGTTTTTTTGACGTCAAAAAAGGGGGTAATTAAAAATACCGGGTCAACTTCGCCGTCTCGCTCGCTTAAAACCCTTCTGAATTATTTTCTTTTTTTTTATTGTTTTGCATGTTGTTTTATAATATTTGTTGTAGTATTTGTTAAAGATGTCCGTAACGTCAGAGAAAATGGTATCTTTACTGGGAGCCAACACTATGCTGAGTTAGTGACCTATTCACTATGTTCGGTTACAGCCTATGCATGATTGTACGATTTATTAACATTAACTTGAACTTTAATGTAATAATTAACTTTTATGTAACCCAAACATTTTGAATTTCAATAAAGATATTTTGTTTGTTTGATAATCATGACCTTATCAGCCTGTTTCCTTGTTCCAGTGCCAGCAGACGGTATAAAAGGCAAGACGTGGGGTCCGTCGACGGTGCACCAGCGGTCCCGCACGCAGCTGCCGCTGCCGCCGCCGCTGGCGCCGCGCCCGCGCACGCGCTTCTCCAGCTCCGCGCCCGACCTGCCGCCGCCGCGCCCAGGTACCGCCCCCCAGCCCCGCCCCCCGTCCCTGCCCCCCGTGCCCCCGCGCCCGCGCCTCAGCAAGTCAGCGACGCGCCGCAAACCGGATCTGGCGAGAAAACGCAGCGGCAGTCACGACGACCTCCTCGACACCGCAGAACCGCGGCGACATAGATTCCTCCTCTGCCCTTTCAGCTCCGATATCAACCACTACGGCACGGTCTTCGATACCCCCGCCGATAGGAAGAAGAAGGGCACTTTCTTTAAGAGTATCAGGTCGAATAGCTCCGCGGGGCTGCTCGCGGTGGCCGGCAGCTTCACGTCCGAGACTACGAAGCTGCTTAGGGACGACTAGTTTGGGAGTTAGGGTTATAGTGGGTGCTGGGTTTGGCTTATCAATGTTTTCTGCCTTTTGACAGAGAAATGAACCTGTATAATATACAGGTGATGGTGATATTATCATATTTCTCCCATATCCTGCAAGCGTTTAAGAAAACAACTAGACGTGTTCTAAGTCGTTAATAAAACTTGCTGTGGATTGTCATAAGTTGATTTGCCTTACACATCGTAATGATACCAGTCAATGCGAGTACAAAAGTGTTGCCATATAGAATACATATCATTTCTACTAACACATTCCGTCAAGCATTTCTGAATCTAACTGCTAACTTCCCAAACTACGTCAAGCGACCCAATTCGATAGACAAATGCTGTTATTTATGTTTAGACACATGACGATTTCTAAGCAGAGAAATTGCTAGTTGCTAAACTGTATGCAGTCTATGGATTGTGAAATCGAAACTTGACAATCGAAATCTCGGCCTTATTCGAATATGAGGAGACGAAATATCGACTTGCGTAAATGTAAATAACGTAAAAGGATTTGACTTTATTATAATGTAGACTGTAAGGAATTTAAAAGACTTATTTTTAGATTTAAATTTAGTTGTAACTTTAATTCCAGTGTCCGCCCTTTTCCGTAAGATATTCATCTACTTCTTATCTTTCCTATTTATCTTCTATTTCTATTCTAAACTACATATCTTATGCTATTATTTCTTCTATTATTTCATTTTTTGAATTGTAAATTAATCTAAACCTGAAAAATAAGCATTTAAAATAAAACTAATTAAATTAGGAATTAATTTAATTAAGTTAGTAAAATTTTGTAAATTATGAAGACTAAAATCCTTTACCGACTGACGCATTATTTAGGATCTTGCCAATTTGTAATGGGTTTACAATATTAAGTCCAAACTGTAAAATCTTAATAACAAAATAAAAAAAAAATGTTTTACACTTTGGCTTATTATTGTAAATGTAGGATAATATGAAAGATCTGTTGAAATATGTTTTAAAGTTGCATTCTGTTTAATGCTGCTAAAGGAACATCTCAGGACAGCTTGCTGTACCCTTGTGAGTATTTTTGATTAGATATTATTCTAAAATATTGCATATATCATTCCCAATATATCATGAATACAACTTTATATTATATACATATCAAATTACTTTAATCATTTTATAAAAGCGGGAATTACTCACGTATTAAAATGAATAGTGTAACTCACGAACATTTTGAAAGTGATATTACTTTAACTTCCAACTAACTAATTTAGAATGTTTTCAAGTTATTAAGTCGATTCCAACATTCTTTCTGACAAACTACACTAGTAGTCAAACTTCAACTGGTATTTATTTTTTTAACTATTAAAAATACAGATCCTAAATGTCCATAATAATAAACGTAGTGTATTTTTAATATTAATAGAAAAATAGCTCTAATATTTACTTATTTTTGATGTATATTGATTATTGGGAATGAACATGTGCAATGCATTTGAAGCCTTAGAATGGTCATATCGTTTCGATCTTATTGATTAAGTTTTTAGTTAGAGCTGGTTATAAAGTGGACTCTAAACGTACCCGACAGTATTTTAATAACTAAATTACTATTAATAGTAAAATATTTGGTTTTCACATGAACATCTTGAACTACACTGATTACTCCAGTTATCTGATACTCAAATATCTCATTAATATCCTTTGTTACAACTTAAAATACTCCATTCCTCCTTGGCTACCCTAAAATCTCAGAAGTATAATTATGAACTATTTTAGGTGTCACAAACTTCTCGAATTGTATGTCAGTTGTTGACAATAAGAACACTAGCTGTAGTATTGTTGTAGATTGGTATTGCATAGATTCTGAGACGGCATTCTGTGAAAAGTCACTTATGACTTATCAGATAGTAATATTTTTTGAGGAAAAATCTCTAAGAGTATAACTTATCGTCTGAGCCAAATTTTTGAACAAATTGTTAAACATCTACTTTAGTAATTTATTTGAAAATTGTCTCAAACTATCAAGGAAAATAAAAGTTTCAGAATCTATGGCTTTCGTATGGAATTGACTTGTAAAAAACAAAACTGTTTTTCGTGTGATACTCATGAATATGCGTGTTATATTAGTTAGTTGTTAAATGTATTTTATTCAGTAATTTAGTATCCGTTTGACATTTTGTTTTTTTTTTATTTTCGTTTGTAAATTGTAAGCATTTGTTTGCTTTCAGCCAGAATTTTAATTAAGTTTCTTTACTTAAGAGCTATGCATGCTTAGCAGTTCATATACGCTATATACGATTCAGTTTAAGTCATTTATTATATGTATTTGTTGTACTTACTTATTTGTTAGTTTGTATGATCTATGCTTGTTATCACCATGTCATTTTGGCACGCTTTCAAATGTTTACAATGATACGATTGCGGTCGTATAGAAAGGTGTTTTTGGAAGTCTATATGATGCAAAACTGCTTCGCAATTACTAATTTACTACCCTATTAAAAGACATCGGGAATTAACTATTACCTGGGTCTACTTTTAATAAAGTTAAAAGACAAAATCTCCTTGACTAACTCGCGCCTTGTTAATAATGAGCGCCTTGTTAGTAATTAATAATGAGATGAACAGTCCTCATCAAAAAGTTTCGAGATAAAACTGTTATCGTAATGTAAACACTATCATCTTAAACTATAGTATTTGCAATTCGCAATTCATTAACACTATCCGTATAAACCTAATATAGAAACGCTTGAAACCGATCACATATAGGCTTCCAAAAGATTAGTTTGTCGTAGTTAAACTTGTATAGTACAAAACCCGCAGTAACTGGCCGTACCGTTGGTGGTGGATAGATTAAACAAACAGAGGCTCAGACGTCAGTAACGGTGAAGTGGTTCTAAATTTAATGATCCTTTTATATATCAAATAAACCTTTTCCATAAAATCGACAGTGGTGTATTCTTTTAACATGGGATTACTAATATACTAACGGAACCCTCTAGAGTCAGATTAGGGACGCGTCGGTGACGGTTGATTAAAACGGTTCGCTTTCGCTTTGCTTTTACACGTTGCCAGTAATGTTTTGTATAGCCTGTGGCTGGCAAAACACGATATATAAAATTTAAATTGCGAACCAAACGTAACGCCTTTAAAACTAGAAGTGGCAAAAACTCTGCCATTTGTAGATTGAGATTAGTTTTTGGTTATAGCGTGGATTGTATGTGGTTAGTAGTATGCGCAGGTCATCATAGGGTTAGGGTAATGTGACAAACTTTCACTATGTAGGCATCGTCAGCAAAGATACATTTTGAATTGATAGTTTTTTCTCGTCCACTTGCAATGTGACCTGTGCTTTGCTTGTTTTGTCAGTTCACATTATAATATGATTGGAAAGTTAAAGCCAACCTTTTGAGAATTTAGTCTCCAAATCTTCGTTATCTTAAAAAACGTCTTTTTACAGAAAATATGAGATTTAAAATAGAAAGTACATTAGTCATTAGAGGATATAAATTTCTAGAGTATTTTTCTGTTAAACTATTTAGGTATCAATTTAATAAGATGTATGTAATAGGAAATTATTATTAGGTTAAATAAACTGGTAACGTGTAAAACATCACTGCCTCTAATCGGGAAAGGCGACGTAACACTATTAACCGACGGAACAGTGATTCAAGCTATTTGCACAGTAAGTATTATGAATTTATTTTACACTTTTGTTGCTTGTTTTTAGGTAAGAATGAACTGTTTGGCATGTGTAGTTTTTGTGAGTTTGAAGCATGTGATTTTATTAGGTCTGAAGAAATTCGTTCAATATATTGTTTAACTGATAGGGATTTTTATATGTTCAGCTTTGTGACTTTAATTGAATAATAAAAATATGCATTATTTTAGGTAGGTAATTTTAGGTATATACTTATTCTAATAAATTGTACTTCTAATACTGTCCATAATTTCATAAAACGTCCAATATGATTCTTTACTTATTAAATTTTTGTTTGTAATAATATTATGACGACTTAACATTTGTAGAAAAAATGTGTGTACACAAAATGAATACATTTACAAACCAGTTACAATTAAAAATAAACTGTAGAGTTTATTACAAAGAGTCATATTGGATTTGCTTATAACTTTTCCAAAGCATTGAATTGGAAAAGACGTAAGTACCATCAGTAGGCATGTAACTAACGCCTTTGTTTCCATTCACATAGGTTGTTTTCTTGCTTACACAGACTACAGTCCGGACGAGTGGGGACCCGAATTTCCCTTGAGCAATACATCCCGGTATATCCCTATGCCGACTTTGTTTAATACTGAAGGTAAGGGACTTAATATTCCACGTAATTGTAGCACTATATCTCAAGCTTTTCAAAAATTTAAAAATAACCTACTTATTTATTTGCAACAATCTAGGTCAACAACTTTTACAAGGTTTTCACACACTTGACAGAGTATTGCGACTATGTTATTTATAATTAATTTATTTGCAAGAATGTTTGTCGTATGTCGTATGGTCTTATGTTAAAATTGTATGTCCATTAATGAATTATTTAAATCTTAACTAAACTAATAAGAGTGCCAATTACATTCGTGAAGTTGCCTTATAAGCGACGTGATTATACGAAATCCCACGAGACCTATTATGTGTTTTACTAAGAAGACAGTCAAGAAGTTATTTTGATGATGCACAAATGATGCAAGAAGGCTACTCGGATTAATTTTTATTGGTTGTTACTAAATCCGAATGTACAAGACACAAATGTACAGTTATTCTACATTGTTTTATTTCCGTGAAAAAATATTTTTTTATACTCTTATGTACATTTTTTTAACACCCAACAGAACTATAAATAACTCATTGTATAATTTAAGCTGCTAACATGCATGATGGGCTCTATCCACCCACATCATTGTATAACTTATTGAAACCTACGTTTTTAGGGTACAAATTCAAGAAGCCGAGCATTATAGAGTTGGTTTTGTATAACATGGCGGCGCTATTAGGGGGCGTGGCCGCCGGCTACGACCTGCGCGTCTCCAACGTCAGCCCGCTGCATCCCACGCTGCAGCCGCACAGGTAACACATACGTCTACTAAATAAAATACGTCGGGTTTTCCTTCCTGACGCAATAACTCCAGAACGCTCGAACCGATTTCCAGTTTTGCAATCGTTGGAGGTCACTCCACAGTTTACAACTTTTGTGGCCTCATCGTTCATTTGTACCTTGTAATAGTCTAAGTACCTTATTTCCAAATAAATTATTTTGAATTTTTTTGAATTTGAAAGGTCTTGGGCTCCAGGGCAGGAAAAAAATAAACTGAAAAGCGAGAAAATCTTATATAACGCGGGCGAAGCCGCGAGGCGGAAAGCTAGTTAATAAATAAATATTATCAAAATCGAACAATTCACACAGCAACATCTAGCCTCGTGGTAAGCTCGAAGCTTGTGTTACGGGTGCTAGATTTCTGATATCTATACTAATAATAATTCTGTAAGGGTCGGTCATGGAGTAATTTAGTTTGTTTTCACAGATATTGTGTATATGATACTGAAACTATTTTGACGATTTTTAGATTTATATAAATATGAGTTATGGCGGAGTCGTGGGCACCGCTGATACATAATAATAGGATGACTCCCGTTAGATATACATACTTAGATAGTCTAATCTAAATGGTAAATAGGAGTCACGCCATAGTACCATAAGGATTGGTAAAACAGTTATTAAAAGTTTATTTAATTTTAATTGTCATAATTTCAGAAGTGAGCCAGAGATGGAGCCACTGAACAACGCGGTGTATGAAGGCTTCGGCGCGTTCGGACACAACACGTACCACGGCCCGCCCAGACATCTGCGCGCGCCGCTCAACGCCATCACGGGACCTGTGAGGATACTGTACTAATTATTAAATAAGAAAAATACTCAATGTTGCCAGTGATAACATAATACCTTTGGATCAAACGTGGTGCTTCACTATAGGCTTAATGCAAAGCTCAGTTGCCTAAAGAGCTACTGAAAGGGCTATGTTCGGGGTTTCACTACGTTTCCGATATAGCCCAGTGGATTATAGCATACTATACAAGGCTAGCCGCCGACTTGCGTTTTTACGTTATGCTCTTATCTATACTATAATCTTTTGAAGCTGAAGGTTTAAAAAACTAACTCAACATCCCTAACAAAACCCTTTCCTTACAGATAACCAGCCTACAAACCGAAGAACAAAAACCAATCCGCTTCACCGACTCCCCAACGCACTACGCGCACCCATCATCATCATCCGGCTACACGCACACGCAGCCCTCCGCCACCTCCGGCCTCGGCACCAACTACACGCCCTCCCCCTCGCCGCGCAGGACGTCCACCAACTCGGAGCTCGCCGACCTCTACCACAACTACAGAGAGAACTTCCAACCGACGGACAGGGACTACCTGTACAGGAACGAACCGTACACATACGACAGAACCGCGGACTACGTCGTCAAACATCCCTACTACGGATACGACGAGTGTACCATAGATTATAGAGAACCGGACTACAGGCCCTACATGCACCGGAGAACACCTTCCAACTCCTCAGCCACTAACTCACATCACGAAGAATTCTCACCCACAAGACAGTATCGGAAAGACAAGCAGGAATATCGAGGCAAAACGGAATTCCCAAAAAAATCCAACGACTATTCCCTACCCAGAGATTTCTACAGACAAGAATCGCAGGAGAAAGATCTCGAACGACCAGCAAATCTAGGTCTCGAGCTAGCACCGACGAAGCTACGATCGAGCTTGAAAAAGTATAACAAGAAATCCAGCGTTTCAGGGGGCAGTTCAGGGGGGGGAACGCCCACCAATCCGACCCCCCCTGACAGCTTGACAAGTGAGACTGACAGCTCGTACATGTCAGCCAGGGACGCGTCGAGCGGCTCGCAGTCGCGGGTGAGGTTCAGTCCGGAGACGATGGAGGGGAACCTGGAGAGACGACCTTCGAGACACACGTAGCACAGGCTTAAGAAGTTCAACGACTACCTTGTTTGATGTGCGGGTTTACATAATTACTATGCCGACACGATTTATACAAGTTTTATTTAATAGAAAGACAGAAATTTGTCACAAATTAACAACTAAAAATAATCTTTGGTGTGACAAAAAGGTCGCCATTTGTCTACAGCGCTGTCTTTGAATATGAATATATATGAAGACCTATAATACTCAACAATACACAAAATTAAATCCAAACAATTAAATGCAAATACATTCTAATTCTAATATCTCCTGATATCGAGTTTATATTAGATAAATTTTAGAGATCGTAGTCAAACAAAAACAACTCTACCTAGAAGACTGACTGTTTAGTATAAACGAAATCATTTTCTAGAGACCAAAAATCCGACTTATTTAATTTGTAAGACCCGTTTGAAATAATCTTGAATTGAATCTTGAGTCCAAATTCTAAAAAAATTCATCGATATTCTTTTTTTTTTCATAAAATTGTCTTAGTATCCAAAGAAAATTGTGTATGTTATGAATACAAATAATAATATAAACTTGTAATGGTCATAATGGCATAGTAACATTGTGTAAACAAACGCATAGAGTTTTTACGCTTGCAGGTAGCGATGAACGCTTCAGCTTGAACTCTTATATTAGCGTTCAACTGTTAGATTGTGTTTAATGTATTGCCGTTAGCGTTGTGTTCAAACTCGTTTGAGATCATAGTGCGAGAGCTGGCACGAATTTGGATAGATATTTAAAGCGAGCTGAAAACTTGACCGTATACCCCAACATGAGACTAATGACCTTTTTGATGAGTGGGACATGATTTTTAAGGTAGGTGGAAAGTTTTACCAACATAAGGACCAATTATAGATTCTTATTTGAGGTACCTATAAATAATGCTCTAATAACATTTTAATTTGCCTCAATTACAGTTTTTGATGTACTAAAAGCAATACAAATTGTTCAAAATGTTCCGTTTTTCAGCAGCCAGGTTTACAATGTAGTTTCCTTTTAAGATATAATAAGAAGGAAATTTCCAGCTTGCCTCAAATATCTTCCCAAAAATGTATGTAGATGTCATCTCTATTATTTTCAGCGATTGTGCGATTTGATATTATTGTAGCGGGTAGTTACAGATTTTTGCTTTAGCATAACAAAACTCTAATAGATATTATAACTTAGTTTTGTCGATGTATAAATAAGCAACGCGTTATACAAATTAATTTTATCGTAAATTTGCAATAAGCTATTTGTAAAAATGTGATTGTGTTCAATAATTGTCCCGTTGGGATTCTATTACAGAATTGAGTCATAATGTTCTTTATTGAATTCCAAGGGGCAAGTTATCATAGATGTACATTTTGTATTATACAGTGAGTGATATGGTCGATTTGCATATTAATGTGCCTTGGATTCTGTTAGCATTCTAATACCAAACTTTATTTTGAAGGTTGTTGGCTGTTTTCAACTGAACATACTAAATAATATTATGTGTAAAACATTTCGTTGTGTTATATGTAACTACGAGATTTTTTAATTTACTTCATGGATATTCAGTTAAAAGTTCAGCTCAGATCAATTATTTTAAGCCATGATAATAAAAATAATATTAATTATCCATTTTAAGTTCCTATTTCAGAAAGTTTAGTTAAAAGGTGGAAATAGCCCAAACCTTGTTATTCTGTACAAATTGTAAATAATATATCCGGTATAGATTGTTGATAAGCAACGAAATTACGTTTTTTTTCGTTTAAATTTATAAATAGTACAAATATATGTTAAGAATCGAAAATAAATAATCGTAAAAATATTTTATCTTATGTAATTGACTTGTATATTTTGAACTAACAATATATCGAATGTTTAATGTACTTATATTGATGTTAAGTATGCATTTTGTACAAATTGATCAAATGAGTAGATATTTTTTAACTAAAATATCAGTAAAATATAGTAACCTAGGTAGTTCCAGTTAAACCAAACAGAATTATCGATTTATCGCTATGTTAACAATTAAAATCTAATGAAACATAATGAGATTATATTGCATGCAGAATAGTATGGGTACTAGATAACACATAAGTTTAATACAATACACAAAGTATAGATATAAAGATACGAAGATATCTTCTAAATAATGTTCTTTTATGGTTATTTTCCCTTAGTAAAAATCTCGGGACACAAATTCTACGGTTTTATTAAACCTAGTTCTTGAACGTGTTTGACCAAAACCCTCTAAATTGTGATAAGCAATTACTAGTATAGTTAAGTATATGTGTAATAGTTTTAACAAGAAACAAATAAAAATGGCAGCTTATAAAATGGTAAATTATTGATATATATCATGTAGATATAACAGAAAATGCAGCTTATAAAATGGTAAATGTGAGATTATATCATCAATCTGTTTGGTGTAAATGGAACATCACGGAACTTGAGCAGCTTTTATATCCCACATTATGTAAATTAGGTAAAACTAGTCGGAGAGTGGTGTAAGAATCTAAATTATTGCATATCCTGCTATAATTATAATTCGGGATATAATTCTTCACGAACACTGGCTAAATTGTTATTCAATTGACTTATGTTTAAAATAGCTGTTTTATCTAAATCGTTAAAAATAAATTTTAAATAAAAATCTATTTTGATATTTACAAAATAATTAGAACTAACCTATATTGTTGGGTAGATATTAATGATATGAATAAAATATTTGAATGCGATATATCAAGTATTTTGCAATAAGTACTTGCACAAACAATTATCAAACAAACTTTTCAGATTTATATTATTATATTATCATTTAGAATGTTAACATGATAATCAAGAAGTTATAAAACAGCTATTTTAAGCATCTGTAATAATACTAAGTCATTTGAAGTCAAGTGAATCAGATTGGATCATAAAACTAGTATGAATACAATGTTTTCTAGAGGTTGTTCTTAATGATATTTGAAGAACATCTACTTTTTATATAAAATCTGACCGCACCACAATAAGTTCATGGCCTATGGAACAGCTTGATTTTGAATAAATTAGCGGATAAATGACTAAATTATATTATAAGATGTATATGGAAATTAGCTTTGATATTATTAGCTTAAACCAGTGCCTAAACGGAACGGTTTATGAGATTATGCTGTGGAAATGAACGATGAGTTATTTGCTAAGGGCTTATTGACATTATAATGAGGACAACTTATCTTCCTCTTTATTTCCCTGAAGTTTTTGACTGGTACTGTAAAAACTGTTAGTTTTCCTGTTCAAGCGCTTTGATTTTATCTATTTTTGTATTAACTGTTACCTCCAGCTACTAAAACGCATTAAATAGGTAAATTATTATAGATTTATTGTAAACATGTGTATTATTAGATCGATTATATGTCTATATTAATATATTTAAAAGGGTTGTGTTAGTTGATTTACACTGGTATTTTGCTTAGGAGGATAATAAGTAACTAACTTGTTTTTCTAGTAAATATAATAAATATATTTCTTATATCCACGCTGTGTTCAGGAAATAAACAAGAAAATAATAATTCTTGCATATTGGCATTTATTATTATATAAAAAAATAATAGATATACTTCCTCATTATAGTGTCAATGCGCCCTCTGCCCTAACTTCGAAGGCCAGAGGAAAGCAATTATATTATTTTTCAAATATTTATTTCTCATGTGCAATATATGAAATTATTTTGCGTCCATTTTAATTTTTTTTATTTATTTGTGAATCGTCTTGAACTGTAGCAGTATTGTATGCAGTATTTGTATATTCGGAATATATTTTATCGTTGTACATTTTAGACCATAATTTTAGTTAATTTGAGTCTGTGCCAATTGTCCAGTGTTCTTGTTTGTCCTTTCCAAATTATGTATCTGTAGAGACTAGATTTCTAAAATAGGTTTCAAGAGTTTTTAGTATTTTTTGTGTTTGAACTTGAACACCCAGCAGTCACAAATTATGAGTCAATGTTATTTTACGTAATTTTGTAAATATCCGAAATTCACGAATATCACGGCGCGATACTTAGAAAGCTCTAGTCCTGATCTATATTTTAATGTAAAAGAGACCTAAATGTTCTGTGTTCTTAAGCTAAATTATGTTACATAAAAATAATTATAATACCTTGTCTATTTTTAATTGGGTTCCTGTCAATCTTCTAATACCTACACTATATCATTGGAATATCAACCTACATTCATTACTTAGTTTAAGAACACTCAACAATCAGGTCGAAATATCTGGTAGGTCTCGAACTAGCGAATATGTACTCCGATTTTTATCGATTTGTTATAATTTGGGCATTCCATTGTATTGTCAACATTCCATTAATTTGTGAAGTGATAGCGGAGGGTCGGTGTGCCAATAGCGGACGGTGGAAGAATGCCTTACGACTACGTTAAATCGACAAATAAAACTAGATTAAGCTTTTTATAATGACTTTTTTTATTACTTGACCCTATCTACCTTAACCTTGTTTAAACTAACACTATAATGTGTCTGTTTAGTCTAACTTTACAAAAAACAAAACAAAGTCACTGTAGCTGTCTTTAAGCTTCTATTTTTAAAATGTCCAACGGAATTTGATGCGGTTTTTTTTTATTTTATAATAATTTGGTATAGTAAAACCATTTCTAAAATGAACGCCCCTCCACCGAATTCTGTATTTTTTTTTTCTGTGTATTCTGTTTTTCTGTATTTCCTCTCACACTTTGAAATCATCACGGTTTTGTGGAGGGGAGTTCATTTTTAGAATGGTTTTACTATACCTACCTGAGGCGAATCGTTGGCGAGGCTCTAGTCTGTAATAAAAACCCTAGTGTTATTTATCTGGGCCGAAGATAAAAGCATACATTTAACGCTGACACGTTAGTTGCCTGCTGTAACTACATGGGTATTATTGTTTGTGATTTTATGAGTCACGCGAGTTACTGATAAAGGGTAGGAAACGCAGAGAATTATGTGAATCAATTACATAATATGTTATAACGGTACTATAAATGATGAGTTGTTTAGCAGGAAAAAGGAATTCTAAATCTACGAGAGTAGATAGAAAGTTCTCTATTTATTTTAACAGTAGCCCGCTGAATATTTCCCAAAAAGGCTATTTATAATATCTTACCTTAACAAACAAAACTTTCAATAAGTAGAATTTGAAAATGTGTGTCAATCTATAACGAGAGAACAAGATGAAGAACGAGAGACATTAACAATAATTTATTCATTTATTTTTATGTGACACGCGAGTACCTACCTAGGTATCATGGAAAATGGATTAAAGGGGACCTAATTATTCTACTAATAAGTAAGTATATAGGTAAGTATCCAAAATGCGAAATAATATGTAGAAATAATATGTGGTTACAAACACCATTCTGACAAACCTAGGCAAATATTGGTGAGGGAGGGTAAAACCGGCTTGATCTGTCTATGGTTTACTCAAAATCCACGTCTCAATAAAGAGTAGGTATGTACAATTTTGACGGAAACGAGTTTAGTACCGTGACCTCGGTAGAACCGAAGCTATTAAACTCGTCATTAATGCAAGCCGAGATCGTGTGAACTGAATCACTGCCGAAAGTCATTTCAACTCATTATTTCTGTCCCGTTTTGTTGATAAGTATTATAATATGACTTCGCTTGCGTATCTATACGTTATATACATATAGGTAGGTTATATAATATTATCCATATCCTTCCTTGATAAATGTCTATCCTACACTGTTTTTTTTAATCGCACCAGCCAGCGTTTCCTGTATAAACAAACTCTTCAGCTTTACGACTAGAAATTTATTATTATGTAGGTTTATTAATTTCCTTGTTGGTAGAATAATACCTATGGCGCTAACTATACAGAAAAGGCACAGGGCGTTTTACATTTAGTAGGAAATATTTACATTCTGCATTAAAATAAAAGACGGCAGATTATTTTGTAGTAGGTAAGGTACCTATAGATACTTGGCGCTAGAGGGATACCTACCCCATAAAAAGGTAAAGTCGCATGGCATGGCGGGCTAGTATTTCATTACTTACTGGGCTCTGCGCAAAGTAGAGATGTGTAGGTGCCATGAGTAATGCAGTACGCGTAATATAGCACGACCGCGTACTGTAACAGTACCCATAGCCCGACAAAATTTAGCATGACACATGGCATTTACCCACTCCTCCACTGTCCGTGGGTACTTTAGTACCACAACCACAAACGTAAAGAAAGACCGTTAAGACCGTCAACGTCAACTGTTCATGGTACTAGAAGGCCACAAAACGTTTCGCCCTTTTGTTTTCAAATTTCTGTTTTATCTATGCCATTATATTGTTGCCTGTCGTATTAAATGTCACTGTCAATAATTATTCTAATCTATGGTGAATTAATCTATAGTATAAAAAAATAATTATATAACAAAAAGTAAAAAAAAAATCGTACAAAAACTCAATTATTGTATTATAAATTTTTGCGGGTTCGATTCCCGCCTCGGAACAACTATTTGTATGATCTGCAAATATTTGTTCCGGGTGTCTGGGTGTTGTAATATGAACAATAAAAAATATCTAGGTATCTATGTATGTATATTATATGAAGTATATCAGAAATCTAGCACCCGTAACACAAGCTTCGAGCTTACCACGGGGCTAGATGTCGCTGTGTAAAATTGTCCAGTAATATTTATTTATTTTATTTTTATAAAGTTGATTTTTAAATACGCCAATATTATTGGTAACACAACCATAAGCCTGGAGACCCCTTTTTATACCATAGGTAATTATTGGGGTTAAGTATGAAGGGAAATCAACTTTGTTAAATAAAGTCACGTCGGGTCATGTTTAGAGTACTGCGTACTGATAAAATGCTATATGACGCGGTACCAAATGTCATGCCATATGGCATGACATTAGAGAGTACTGGTTTGCGCATCTCTAGCGCAAAGTAATTACCCACGCCACCGTAAACCCTACTTACATAATGCTTAATATCATTCTTCTTCTTCTTCTTTTAATATGGCGAACGTGACTGGCAATTGTAATTATGCCGTCAACCGCCAATGTCAAGTGAGTAAATTTCATTACAAATTTTGAGTGGATTTGTCGCGAAAAGACAATGGGAGTTGAGAACAGAAAAAAAAAACGAATCAAATTAACAAGTTGATACATTTTTGAACAACTAATAAATCTAACTAAAATGAAATACAAACTAATAAATCTAACTAAAATGAGAAAAAAAATAAAAATAAAATACAAGACAAATTACAAAATAAGTTTATGGAACAATGTATTTACAACTTAATATTATTAACAGATATAAATTTACAAAATTTAGAAATGAAAGATGAAAAAACTAATGGAAGGAAAGATTTATATGAAAGGGGTCGGGGAATTTCTGAGGGAGCCAAATTGTATAATGATGAATTTAATAATGAACAGGAGAAAAAAATATGATTTAAGTCCCCTTCATCTAATCCACATTCGCATAGAGAATTATCTCTAACCCTTATTTTTGCAAGGAAAACCGGAGAACAAACATGTCCCAGACGGAGACGACAGATGGTAGATGTAGTTGTTTTATTCGCTAGGCGAAATTTGAAGAACCATGGTTTTTTTGGGATATCTGGTTGAATATCACCATAGTGCTTACCTTTAGTTAATTTAGACAAATTCCACATGCGACTCCAAGAAGTCAATAAATGGATACGAGGTGCCGTACATAGGTCATGCGAAAAAATTTTTAAATGACCTTCAGAGCCAGACTGAGCAGCTTGTTTAGCCCAAAAATCTGCTGTTTCATTGCCCGGGATACCAGAATGCCCAGGGATCCAGGTTAAAACAATATTTAAATTTTTATTTTTACATTTGAAAAGGGTCTCACGAATTTTTAGAATAATTGGAAAACGAGATTTAGAATTGAATGGACTAGAGATAATAGACATTATAGAACTTTTACAGTCTGAAAAAATTATAGTTTTATCAAGATTATGAGCCTCTACAAAAGAGATAGCTTCTAACAAAGCAATAGATTCAGCAGAAAAAACAGAAGTAATAGATGGACACTTGTAATTTAATATGATATTTGAAGATGGAATCCATACGGCTGCACCTACAGGGCAGGAATCATTAAGTTTCGATGCGTCAGTAAAAATAGAAAGCCACCCATTATAATCACTAAAAAGTCTATCATTAAATTGGTTAAGAGCAAATGATGAACCTTTAATGACACCAAAGTCTAAAATTACATTCGGTTCAAACACTAAGGCCTCGTAGGGGGTGGTAAATAAAAAATTTGTACTAGACTGAACAACAGGAAAAGGAAGGTGAATATATTTTTTGTAGCTACGTATTATGCAGGGAATTTTATCCTGATTGAGATCGCTATTAGTTTCAAAAAAATTGTACAAGACAGAAAGTTTATTTAAAAGAGGATGATGGGAATTTTGTACAAGTTTAAAAAAAAAACGATCACAAAGATATTGTCTTCTAAGTGAGAGAGGGGGATCAACGCATTCTACCTGCATAGCATTTATAGGAGAAGATTTCATAGCACCTATAATTATTCTTAGGCACTTTGACTGAACTTTATCCAACTTATCCAACGCCATTTTTGTACATGGATCCAAAAGAAAAGAACCATAATCCATATGACTACGAACAATAGCGTTATACAAAAGTTTTTGGCAGTACGGATGTGATCCCCACCAAACCCCAGATAAAGATCTCAAAATGTTCATATTTTTGTCACATTTTTCCGAAATATATGTAAAATGAGAAACCCCATTCATTCTGCTATCTAAAAATACACCTAAAAATTTTACGCTGTTTATCTGTTCAATATGTTCATTACCCACCAACAGGTTAATACTCGGGATTATCTTTTTTTTAGAAAAAACTACACATCTGCTCTTTGATGGAGAAAGAGACAGACCATGATCATTCAGCCACTCATTCAGAATGGCTAGATCAGCATTTAACGCATCCTGAGCTTCAACAGCTGAATTAGAAATTACATATAACGCCAGATCATCCGCGTATTGTAAACAATTACATGATAAATTAACGTCAATGTCAGAGGTGTAAATATTATACAGTAAAGGGCTAAGGACAGAACCTTGAGGAAGTCCCTTGAATATACTCCGAGGAGGTAATAATAAGCCTTGGTTTTTAATAATGACTTTACGATCTAAAAGCATATTAATAATATATCGAGTAATTTTCTCAGGCACGTTTATTTAAGTAAGTTTATTTTTAAGGAGAGGAATAACAACATTATCATACGCAGCCGTTATGTCTAAAAAAATTGCAAACACTGACTTTTTATCCAAAAAAGCAGATCTTATATCAGTAGTAATTATGCTTAACCCGTCAAGACAGCTCATACCCTTACGGAAGCCAAACTGATATTTAGAAAGCACGTTACTATTTTCCACTAACCATTCAAGACGTAATTTTAACAAATGTTCCATAATTTTAGAAAAAACAGATGAAAGGGCAATAGGTCTATAACTGTTGTGATCATTAGCGGGCTTACCTGGTTTTTTAATAGGAATGATTATCTGAGTTTTCCATTCATTAGGTACAATACCACGATAAAAAAATAAGTTAATTAATGAGAGAAAATATTTTCTGATCGAAATTGGAGATTTTACTATAAACGAGTATGGGATGCCATCCAGACCTGGAGATGAGTCTTTTAAACCGCTTAAAACCTGATTTAACTCTTCAAGAAGAAAATCAGCGTCAAAAATAGAAAAAGATGGTAAATTACATGGAGAAGATGGAAGAAAATCATGAAATGGAACAAATGTAGGAGCTAGTTTATTTATAAATGAATCGACCCAAGATGAAGGATCATGAGAAGAAATATCGTCAGAGTTATAAGATCCGCGGAATTTTTTAATTTGACTCCAAACAAAAGAGGGCGGAGATCTTGGAGAAAGGTTCTCACAAAAGTTTTTCCAACCTAATCTTATCTTTTTAACAACCATTCTTCTAGCCTTGGCAGCTGCATGTTGATAAGCAGTAAAATTATCAGAAGACATAGATTGATTATATGTAAGTTCGGCCTCTTTTCTTTGATTAATGGCTAATGTGCAGTCGGAGTCCCACCAAGGAGGAGAGATTTTATACCAACCAAGGGATTGTTTCTTGATCGGAATGTTGTTATCAGCACTAGTAATTATACACTCAATTAATTTAGAATAAAAATAAAGGTAAATAGAATCTGATTCATCATATTGTAAGTCTAAATCAGGAAGACTTAAAGCTAAATTTTCAAGGTCAGAAGTATAAGAATCCCATTTAGCTGCAGAAGTTCTATATTTTAAATTAGGGTTAAAGTTAACCTGTTGAGTGCGTTGGTTGGGTATTTTAATGATAATTGGGAAATGATCACTTCCGTAACACATAGAAAGTGTTTCCCAGGTAAGAAGTGAAGATAAAGAAGGAGAACAAATCGTTAAATCTACAACGCTCCTAGGGTTTTGAGAAGGATAGGCCCGGCGCGTGATTGAACCATCATTTATAACACAGAGATTGGATTCATCAAGCATATCAACCAAGATACGACCAAATAAATCACAGTGACTAGAGCCCCACGATGTATGATAACACAGAGATTGGATTCATCAAGCATATCAACCAAGATACGACCAAATAAATCACAGTGACTAGAGCCCCACGATGTATGATGGGCATTAAAATCACCTAAAAATATTAAAGGAGGCGGAACTGATGAAATGACACGAATAATATCCGGAATGATGGAAGATTGTGGATGAGGGATATATAAAGAGATAAAGCTAATATTAAAGGCTCTTATAGCTACTATATTAATATCAATAGAGTGAGGGGGGAGAGAAATGTGAGAGAAGGGCAGGGAGTGCCTGACAAGTATGGCACAACCGGCATACCCGTCAGCCCTATCATCTCGGAGACAGGAGTAACCAGGAAGCCTAAAGTGGCTTCCAGGAACAAGCCATGTCTCCGAGACGGCAATGACTGACGGGCGAAATTTGTTGATTAAATGTAAAAGTTCGTGTTTACGAGGTCGAAGACTTTTTGTATTCCATTGGATGATGGATACTGGATCCATTATCAATTGAAGAAGAGGAGATGATCTGGGACAGTAATTGGGCAACGTTGGACGGTAGAGAAGAATTGGAAGAAGAAATTAATTCAATGATGAGAGACAAGAGAGTTTCTAAAAGAACGCTCTGACGCTTTTCTGACTCAGCGGGCAGAGATTGAGATTGGGAGAGCGCATGACCATTTGGAAGGGACGACGAGGGTTGGGCTATTATCGATTGATGAGCAACTTTATCAAAAGATATGCCCAAGGGAGCTTTATGATGAGGAGAAGCATAAACATTTTTCACATAGGATCGTGTCGGGAAAGGAGATGAATTATGAGAGGGAGAACTGGATGCAGATACCTGAGACATTGACATATGAGAAAATTGAGACAATTGAGAAGTTTCAGCATAAGATCTGAAGGATTTAGGGTAATTTGTAGAAGCCTGCTCATATGAAATACCATTTTGAGTCATACATATTTTAATATTTTTTTGGCGCTCCTGCTCAGGACAGGATTTGTTGGAAGCAAAATGGCTACCCGAGCAATGTAAACAAGTGGAATTTTGAACTTCAACATCACAACTGTCACCAGAGTGATCTTTAGAGCATTTAAAACATCTAGGTTTCGAACGACATTGAGATTTAACATGCCCAAAACGGCAACAGTTTAAGCATTGAATAGTCGGAAGTTGGTATTGCTCTACTGGCAAAGACGTGTGGAATGAATAAACATGATTTGGAAGGCGTTGCCCCCTAAAGGTAAGAACTACGGTTTGAGTAGGAATCCATGAGGTGAGACCATTATCTGTTGATTTTCTATTAAGCCTACGAGCTTTTAAAACAAATCCACAACCATCTGGAATCTCCAGCGATTCGGCGAATTCATCCAGAGAAAAGTCAACCGGAACATTGCGCACAAGACCCATACGAGTGATGTTGAATGTTGGAATTGTAGCAGTAAATTTGTAAATATCAAGAATTTTGTTTGTCAAAAAACTGTTTGCATCGGAAGCGGATTTAAATTCAACCGAAATACGATTACGGCCGACAGGCTTCACCCCATCACAGCAAATATTTTGAATTTTGTTAATTTTTAAAAACTGACCAAATTTAATAGGACGAATACTAGTACCAGCCGAAGGGTCTGGCTCGGATCTGCAAACATGGATTAGGAAGGGACCTTTGTCTCCCTCAGAGTATTCCTTAAAGCCAAGTACCATTACTGGATGATGGTAAATTGACTGTATAGAGGCCGAAGCCATATCCGAAGTGATTATAGTTTTTTTCGAAGAGTTGGGCTCATCTGTCACTTGCATTCTTCTTTTTGACCCTTTCTTGGTCAAATCAACATCAACCGAACATTGGTAAAATTTATCAGGAGGGTCAGGCGGATCCGGTGCCGGAGGAATAGCCTTCGGCGACTTCAAAGCTGGATCAATCTCCATTAATGAAGATTGACGGCGCAAAAATTTGAAAAAAATGACAGCACAATAAAAATGAAAATTTACAAGAAATTACACTATCTACTTAATACTCACATACACCGAAGACACTACACACTACAACTAAAAAGAATCAACTTATTTTATAGCTTAAATAATAATAAAACGAATATTTTAAAACTCAAAAACTCCGCTTAGATGTTTGTTGCTTCAAACCCAGACCGAGAAAACGCTTAATATCATAGTGCTGCATGAAATTTCTCTGGGCCTATTTCAGGCAAACGTCAATGTCAATCTACTATATAAAAATAAGTCGGGTTTTCCTTCCTAACGCTATAACTCCAGAACGAACTAACCGATTTTCACTGTCTGCATTCGTTGGAAAGGTCTCGGGCTCCGTGAGGTTTATAGCAAAGGAAATTACGGGAAAGTGTAAAACGCGGGCGGAGTCGCAGGGCCGAAAGCTAGTATCATATTAAATATTGTAGGTACCTACCTTACAATTCAGAACTCACCCACTAGTCATTGGCTAAGCGATCGCCCTAGAATCCCTAGATGATTTACACAGGTAGGTATATGTTTTGGCGTCCTGCCATGTATTGGGATAAGACAACGAAAGAAAGCGAGAAGACAAGCGTAATTTTCTTTGTTGATTTGCAGATGATTTGGGGAATTTAGATTGGCAGACAATGGGTTATGTTTAATTGTGGGAATTGGAAATTTCTTACCGAATGCGCACGTGTGAATCTTATTAGGTAGGTACCTAGTTAGATACTCTTTGCTATGAGGAAATGTCGATAGATACACACTTTTCATAACACCCCTTATTTACGTTCCCACTGCTGGGACAGCCTTACAGGGATGTATCTCTTGATGAAAGAGATTATGCCTTAATTCACCACACTGGCCAAGTGCGAGTTGGTGAATGACACATATCTTTCTAACTTTTCAAATAACATTTGCTTGCTGGTTTCCTCATGATGTTTGCTCCATCACTGAATGAACCCACAACCTTCGGAATGAAAGTCAAGTGTGCTCCCACTTTGCCAACATGGCTCGGCTCTTACACACACTATTACTTCTATAAAACTAACCTACTACCTACTTTTAACGTTATTTACAGCCCAGTTACTTACTATTATTACATTTTACGACTACTGTGGCGCGGTAGCGGGTTCATTTCCTGGGGACAAATGTTTGTACGATATGTAGATATTTGTTGAGGGTGTTCTCTTTAAAGGTAAGTAATTATTAATAAGATTATTATTAATATGCAACACCCTGTTCATAGTTTCAGACTCAACGACCGAAGGGAGAGAGATCTAAAATAAACAGACCGTCAGAAAAACATGCTATTGTCTACAGTAGAGAACAGCTAAACACACAGCTATTCATATTCAGAGACGTATGTTATATTTCAGCTGAATGTACCTACCTACCTAATGGAAAATAATAGATCTTGAAATTAAGTGTTATTGCTATACGATGCTTAAATATTTACAGAAACGCCGACACTAATAAGTAGGTTACCTACCTAGTTAGGTACATCTCATTTAATTTGTAGAAAAACATACTTTAGGATTCAGTTATCTATGGTTATGGCATGTTAGTTAATCTGGTAATGATACAAATGATGGGAAACACTACCTTGGTAGAAAATGTTATAATGTGGTATGAAATACTTACCTACATTAGCCAAATTGAGTTCCTTCTTTTGATTGAAACACGCAAAAACTATGAAGATTTTACTAGCTATCTTTATTCGTTGAATTGGTTAATTCTGTTACATTACAACATAAATGTTAAAATAAATAAATCCCTACGACTGCAGATAATCGGACATTACTAGGACCCATTTAGCAACTAATCCGTTTCCTAGTTTAATCGGTCGTGAATGGCTGAAGAAGACACATCAATGAGTCTTATGTAAACCGAATAAGGCTAAGCGATCCGGGTTTCCTCGCGAAATTATCCAACTTATGAAAATAAGTTAATAATTTAAAAAAAAAACAGAAACAGTTCAGCAATTATATAATACTAGCTTTCAGCCCTGCGGCTTCGCCCGCGTGTTACACTTTCCCGCAATGTTCTTTGCTATATTATAGCCTATGTTACTCGGGGATATTGTAGCTTTCCAAAGGTGATAGAATTTTTGAAATCGGTCCAGTAGTTTCGGAGCCTATTCATTACAAACAAACAAACAAATCTTTCCTCTTTATAATATTAGTAAGTATAGAAAAACCTATAGAACGTCCCACTAACTGGAGTCTCACCGATAGAACCCATTATAATGTCTTGGAGGATTAGGTATAATCCAGGCAGGTTGGTGATCAGTTTCCAGGTCGGAAGGTACCTATATATACATAGGTACTTATAGGTTAAACTTTCAGACGGTCTCTAACCCACTGAAAGATTTGGTTAGGTAGTCCTACTAGGTACTAGGTACATTACTATTCTTAGGTCGGCACCACACGGCATTTCGTATTGTTGGAAAATTAATACATTGTGTAGCAATTGGATATTAGCATTTTCACAGACAGTTCATTAGTATTCACCCCAGGCCGGCGGAATAACAGTGTTCGCAAAAAGTAGATAAAAAAAGTATCGCCATCCGTTTTTACATGCTAGGCTACACAGGCACAATTTTATATTATAACAACTGTTCCCGTTTGCGAGGTACATACGCTTATGAATTTGACTTATTTAATGGATCCTGTCTTAAGGACATTGGTACACAGTACACAACATGACATCGCCCTAGCTAGCCTAGCTATACATTCGTAAAACAATCTTAAAACAGTTACACAGTCCGGTATCTCAATTCAATAACATAACGAAGCGTTAACGTCCCTTAAAAACATGTAGGTACTCCCAAACGTTTAATAACCAATCGATAGTCTGCATATTTTTAGGCGAAACTGGCGGCTATTCTGTGGTCCGAGGCAGGTAGTCGCTCCTACCACCTGTGGTTTATTACACTTCCTTCTGCCTCTACTATTTCCAGTCCTATAGTTAGATATTATTAGGTTAAAAACAAGGAGCATCCTTGTTTCAAGTTGTTGTAGTGGATTTCCTTTATCCCCTTTGTAAGGTACTTATACACGCAGAATCTACTGAATGGATTTTACTGATTCAACAAAGTACATATTATAGTTTACATGAGTAACTCATAGGTCACTTTTTAAAGACAGTTGGTCAAATAAATATATGCAACAGTACATACTCGTACCTAACTGTTGTTTAAGTACCAAGGTGCATTAACCAAGTCTAGGTGTCTTATTTTATTTTACAGAAAGTACGATATCTACCACCTATAACACCTATTATTGCACTTAATGTTGAAAGGAGCAAATAACTACAATTAAATCCAGCATTGAAAGTATTCTCAGCTCAAACTTGAATCGCTAGACCTCGCGTCAGACGAGCGGTCGTTGCTACCAGTAGGTACCTACGCAATATTTATAGTCACGCCCTTGCGAGACTCGAAGGACGCACCGACCGAGCGTTTGACCGATCTGTTTGCACTGCGTCACTTTCCGACGGCACGGCACGATATGGTTTAATATGAAGTTTTGAACACCCGCCGACAGCTTCGCTTGCGTTTTACATCAATATATATATAAGAAAGTCGTGTTAGTTATACTATTTATAACTCAAGAACGGCTGAACCGATTTTGCTGAAAAATATATTTACTTTAACAGCGGGAACATATATTAAAACCCTGGCGAAGCCGCGAGGCGGAAAGCTAGTCTATGTATAAAATCAATGCCACTTTTTCTTGTAGGTAACTTTATTACTCAAGAATAGCTGAGCCGATTTAGTGCATCCTTAATTAAACTTACCTATCAATACTTACTCAAGCCTTCGGTACCTCAAAAGTCACTCATTACTGGGAGTGTCATTTGCTCAGCTGATAATTTTAACCTACCTTATTACAATTGAGTCATGTTTTGTTTATCAAAACGTTACCTAATCTACGAGTACGGGTTGGCCTACATTATCGATAGCAATTAAGTTGCTATCTTTTTAACAAACAGTTTTCCACCTGGCAACAACTGTTGTTTTACCATGCCCACGTTTGAACATTTTCCCGCGAATTAATTATAAGTAAGCCCTATAACCATTTAATTGGAGTATTTTAAAGGAAAAATAATTGAAAAATCAAACCACTGCTTCTCTAGAACAGAGAGAATAAACAAAAAAAATCATAAATATTATAAAACTTTTCTAGATGTTGTTGCTACTTTGTCATGTATATGTCGGGGCAGACATGAACATCGGTTGAAATATGACTCAGAACCTGTTTGTACCGCGCGCATCGCACTACGGGTTGCGGCGCGCCGACACCATTACTTGTAAAACTGGTTCGGCCGCATCGCGCTACGGGTTGAGGCGCCTCGCTTCGCCGCGCGCGCCTATTGAAAAACCTGCTCGCTCGCCAGGCCGCTTGGTGCTTCGTATAAATACGACCGTCGGCCGAGCTAAAATGACATTCTTGTTCGAGCCGTTGGACGGAACGGACCTCTCTTTGTAATTCAGTATTGCTCGAGTTGTTGGACCGAAACATTGTAAATTGGAATAAATAATGGACGTTTCTTCGTGGTTTTATTATCAACATAAAGACGACTGTGACGTTAGACCTGGTGACGTCATAACCAACTAGAAGCCCTCCTGATAAACACACACTCTTCGACATTCTTCGACATCTCTATTCGACATCAGAAGTGGGATAACAAACCTGAACAAGTGGGATAACAAACCTGAACAAGTGGGATAACAAACCTGAACAAGTGGGATAACAGACCTGAACAAGTGAGATCCGAACTTCGATAGATCTGAACCTCGATAGCCTCGAGACTGTACGCTGCCACAAGACCAAGACAAAGAAGAAGGCAAACCATACTGACGTCAAATTTTGGAACTACCTGCATCTTTATAAAATGATGCAAAAACTGACCCAAGAACAAGAAGAAGACTTAGTTAAACCATACTAACGTCAGAGTTTTGGAACTACCTGCACCTTTATAAAATGATGCAAAAACTGACCAAGAAGATGGCTTAGTTAAACCATACTGACGACATATTTTTGGAACTACCTGCATCTTTATAAAATGATGCAAAAACTGACCTAAGACCAAGAAGATGGCTTAGTTAAACCATACTGACGACATATTTTTGGAACTACCTGCGTCTTTATAAAATGATGCAAAAAACTGACCTAAGACCAAGAAGATGGCTTAGTTAAACCATACTGACGACATATTTTTGGAACTACCTGCACCTTTATAAAATGATGCAAAAACTGACCCAAGAACAAGATGCCGAGCAAACAAACAATTGACGATCATACTGACGTCAGAGTTTTGAAACTACCTGCATCTTTAAAAAGTGATGAAAACAAAATTGATGAAACGCAAATCGGTCAGGACTTAGCCGAGCAAATAAACAATAGATGATCATAGTTTGAAACTACCTGCATCTTTATAAAGTGATCAAATAAATGATGGAACGCAAATTGATCAGGAAAAAGCCGAGCAAATCAATAATTGGATCAAAATTCCAATAAGAATTCCTACGAACCCCTTCTATGAAATATTCTTCAAGAACTAATTAAGTTTCTTTTACAGATTCACTTCCGCACTACGAGTACTTGATGATATACTCCAAGAGGCAGATGCATAGCACGCACTGCCTGTCAGTAGGGCTGTGTCGGTGGAAGAAGACGATGCACTAGGCCCTCAAAACACTACTGCAAGCTAGCCCGTGCCATCCACCTCCCATGCTAGACTGCCTGTGCAAGTCTGAGCAAGACTCCGACAGAAACAAAGTTAAGTTGATCATTTTTATAAATTTTCCCCAGAACTCTTACCCTCCGAGACCTTACCTATTCTTCATTAAAACTTTGTTGCAACTCGATGGAGTTGTAAACAGATACCAAACTCAAAAGCAAATCTCTTTGTTTCAGACAGCTGCAGACTAGGCAGGTGCAGAGCGTGCACCGCCTGTCAGTTATTTCCGCACTAAGAGGACCTCTTTGAGAGGCAGATGCAGAGCGCGCACTGCCTGTCAGTATGGCCGAGTAGGCGGATGATTACGATCCTGTAATTCTACCATGCAGCACTTCTACTAAGCAAGTAACGTAAACTTTAAGCAATGTGCAACCAAAACAAACAAAAGAAAGAAAAGAAAAAGAAAGAAAAGAAAAAAAAAAAAAAAAATTTGGCGAACTGTAGATTTTAAACAGACAGTCCACTCTGTAGAGGATGTCTTAGCGAAAAAGAATCAGCTGCCCACGTAGTCCTGGAATGCGAGGGAGTAACAGTGCAATGAATTCAAATTCTCTAATTGCGGAGGTCATTTCTTGAAGCCTGTGATGACCCCAGGACGATCTTAAGCTTCACGTCGGATGGAATCATAAAATTAAAGGTCAGCCTCTTCGTTTACTATAAATAAACTAATGAAACAAGGTTAACCCATATAAATTTAAAGACAACGGTTAATTGCCAAATTTAATGTAACAGTCAGTTACAAAAATTATACTTATGATGATAAAGAAAATAAGTTCAAGTAATAATAATAATAATAGTCATAATAGTATTTATTGGTAATACTCATTACGTCATATCAAACATTTTTAAGTACAATGACTAACAAACTAAGTAATAAAATACGGATTGTGATCTTAAACATCAAATAAGAAATCAGTTTGTGTAACTGAGTCAAAAACAATTTAAATAACTGTATGTCCTAGTATAACATTTTCCGTGCCTCTGGGGACCCCAGCATCGACCTTTCAAATTATCCTTTATCCCCTGTGGACCACGGTGTAGTATAGCCGCCCAGACCACAGCATCGACCTGCCCGTGAGACTTAAAAATTAAAAATTAAAAACAATGTCATTGCGTGGAGCATAAACATTGATAAAAATAATAACATAACTCGCTCACTGTCCGCTTTCGTTATCCATTATCCTAATAAACATTTTAACTATCATGTTTTAAATTATCGCTGATAATTTGGTGTTTGAGATCAACTTCCTACCTTCTACTAACCTCTAAGAAAAATTCTACTTTATGAGAAATTCCAAGAGTACCTTAATAACCATGCAAGTACGTGGAGTGCAAGCATTGGCCATAAAATTATAAAACAATGTAAATACGTGGAGCATGAACATTGATAACAATAATAATAACTCACTAACTGTCAGTTTTCCTTATTCATTTTTCTAATAAACATTCTAAGTACTATGTTTTAAACTTTCGCTGATAATTTGGTGGTTGAGATCCAATTATCAGAACAAATAACCTTGCACCAAATTATCAGCTAGTGTACCTTTGAATGGATACCTAGCTCAGAGAAACTTTTTCATCTTTTCCAGAAAAACGACTGGTGCAGAGCGCGCACCATCTATCAGCATGGCCGTGTCGGGGCAGACATGAACATCGGTTGAAATATGACTCAGAACCTGTTTGTACCGCGCGCATCGCACTACGGGTTGCGGCGCGCCGACACCATTACTTGTAAAACTGGTTCGGCCGCATCGCGCTACGGGTTGAGGCGCCTCGCTTCGCCGCGCGCGCCTATTGAAAAACCTGCTCGCTCGCCAGGCCGCTTGGTGCTTCGTATAAATACGACCGTCGGCCGAGCTAAAATGACATTCTTGTTCGAGCCGTTGGACGGAACGGACCTCTCTTTGTAATTCAGTATTGCTCGAGTTGTTGGACCGAAACATTGTAAATTGGAATAAATAATGGACGTTTCTTCGTGGTTTTATTATCAACATAAAGACGACTGTGACGTTAGACCTGGTGACGTCATAACCAACTAGAAGCCCTCCTGATAAACACACACTCCTCGACATCCTACACATCTCTCTCCACGACATATATAATTGATTGATGGATTAGTTTACCCCACTGTTGGGTTTAGGACTCCCTAGTGTCGATCCTATGGTCAGTATTATCCACAAATCACTAGTTGTACTATTTTTTGGAGATCAAGTTATTATTGTCATTTAACGAGCCATCGCCAGCTGCATTCTAGCTACTCCCTTCTACTGAGATATTATTACCTAAGAGTAAATACAAGTGTGCCAAAACAAGTAGGTAGGTTTCATTTGCTGTGATAATAAAACTCAAGATAATCTGTCATTCGGTTTACTACCGTCTTCAAAGAGGATAGAGTACATAGGTACATTTCATAAATTATTTGTATAGTCCATTGACTCTTGTACAATGCAGTTTCGAACGCTTGTAAAACGTTCGTAACACTAAAACTTATCGATCCAATCGAGTTAGCACGCCTATGAATTTCATTACTTTCTTGCTAGATAGTTAAAAAATACGAATTCGCTTAAATTCAGAGTATCAAATACTTTATTTTATTTACAACTTCCAAAGACTAGAATAGTGCTTAAACCTAGCTTTCACACTACATGTACAAAATAAATTGTTCAAAAATAACAACTTACCATGCAAATGTGACAATACTTACTTTCTAGTTTCAAATTATCACGGAGTGTCTGGAGGCACAGTACATCACCTACCGAGCTTAATATTAATTGTGGCAGTGGGGCCACTTAGTGGCCAAAACAACCCCGTCCCAAGGACCCTTCCTACTCTCATCCCCAGCTGCTCGCAACACCCTTTACCCACAGTTAGGTACTACTCTAATGGACTTGAAATCCTAAAAATAAAGGGAGATTAAAGCTCACAATTTGTCTAAGACGATTAAATAAATTAGGTTTTCTGTAATGTGAGATTTTGAATTAGAAGGCCTGACCTGCCAAAAATAATATTGAATAATTAATCTCAGGAAAAAACAATAACTAGAGCTATAAATGTCGAGGTAACATAAACAGATAAAAATGTTATTTCAGTCTGTCTGCACCATGCAATAGTGAGGCGGCCACAGCAGACATACACAATACAATATTATATCACTACTGCCACAAAAATACTATATAATTATAATACTTAGATAAGGACAAAGGGGTGGGGCAAGTATATAGAAAATAAAAAATAGAGAAATATACAATAAATTCTATTTAAACATGAAATTTATTAAAGATTAAAAACATACAGAGGTTTTTACACAAAATAAAAATATATCTGGAGGGTTTGTCTGGCGAACCGGCGCGCGGCGCTTGGGCTGAGGCGCGCGCCGGCTGCGGAATACATATGCGACAGGTCCATACATAGTCCAATAATATAATACCATATCATAGGATAAGAACGGGTACACATATATGATACTGTCAAGCCAACTAAACTCAAATTATAGTCATGTCGCGCTCCGGCGAATATAAAATTATGTTAAATCTTATAAAAATACTTATGTGACTAATCTGAAATGCACAAACGAGCAGGTCCACCTCCTCGACTACAAAAATATTGAGATTGGAATGAAATCTTAAGTTTCCAGCAGGACGATCACACGACGGCGTTCATAACGTCCGCACTAGCGCTAAGCGCTTCTCTTCTGAGTCTTAAAGCTAACCGATAGAACCTGTCCATTGAGCGCGTAGCCGTTCAGAGCCTGGATCGCCATCGCCGCCTCGTCGTATTCCCGCATGTTTACGAATGCAAACCCTTTGTTTTTCTTAGTCTCGGGATCCTTGATCACTTTAATGGAGTCGATGGCGCCGTAGGGGCCGAACAGCTGCCAGAGCGCCAGCTCCTCCGTCTCCTCGCCGATGTTGTAGACGTAGACCGTGGTCTGGTGCGCCGGCGCCGCGCCCAGCAGCGGCACGGGGCTGGCCGGCGCGCCCAGCAGCGGCAGCGGCGCGTGGTTGCTCGCCGCCATCGGGTTGAACCGCTGCTGACCCTTGTTGATGAACGGCAGCGCCTTGCCGGGCGAGGGCAGCAGCGGCGGCGGCGACCCCTGCGAGTAGCCGCCCGGCCCGAAGGCTTGCCGCGCGCCGAACGCCGCCGTCAGCGACCCGTTGAACGCCGCGGGCGACGTGCCGTTGAACACGCCCGCGCCGTTATACGCAAGCGGCGCCGCTGCTGCCACGCGCGCGTTAGGCCGCGGCGCGTTCTTGCTGTTGTTAGGCTTGTTGGCGAACTTGACGACGATGGGCCCGGCGGCCGGCAGGGGCGTCTGGCCATTCATGGTGGAGATGGCCTCCTCAGCCATGGGCCGCGTCTCATAGCACACGAAGCCGATGCCCTGCGAGACGCGGCTGTTCGTGATGGTGCCGAACTGCGAGAACAGCTGGTTGAGGCGCTCCAGCGTCATGTCGGGCGGCAGGTTGCTGATGTAGAGGTTGCTCTCGGTGTCGGGCTTGTGACTGGCCTTGTTCTCGGGGTTGAGCAGCGCGAAGCTGACCTTGAGCGTCTTGCCCTGCATGAGCAGACCGTTGAAGGCGGCGCGCGCCTTCTCGGCGTCCTCATGCCGCTCGTACTCCACAAAGCCGTAGCCGCGGTTGGCGATGAGCTTGCAGCTCTCGATTTTGCCCATGGCCGAAAACAACGCGTACATCATGTCGCGCGTCATCAGCTCCGGGATGTAGTTGACCATGAGTTTGGTCGGTGACACATTGTTGATGGCGTCGCCGCCGCCATTCTCCATTTCGTTATCTAGCATCGTCCTTTTGTCGGAAACTACACTACAACGAACAGAATACTCTAAAAACACTCACTAAGGGCGGACGTTTATGTCATTTGGCCCATGAAAAAGAACAAAGGGAACACAAAAAGTTAAAAGTCACACGAAAACGCCAACGACGCCGGTTCACAAGTTCATCGTCGCGGAGACGGGATATTTTCGGAATGTTACCAGGTTCCGGCCCTGTTTTGGTGCTTACAAATTAAGGTTTTCGGTTGTTAATCACATTTCACTTTATATTAACTCTGTTAGTTATCCGAATTTCATTAAAATTAATATTTTTGCACGTGTTGACCGTACAACCAGCCAGCTGTCAAATTGAAAATAGTAATTTTCGAATTTTGTGAGCGTGGCATATTTTGGTGTTTTGTTGTCTATGGGCGATTTTATTATTATTTGTATTTTTTCTGAATTATTTTGCTGCTTTGTTTGGAAATAAACGTAATATTTCAAAATAGTTCCTTTATAATATTTCAAATTTAAAATAGTCTTAACTTTTGTTCTCTTACATTTTAAAAACCGAATTGTTCCGAAAATAATACTGATAGCATGAAGGTGGAAACACATCAAAACGTCAAACTCCAGACACCAACAGCTGATTCCAGCTGATTGGTTCACCTGTTTGTTTTGGCTGTATCTCTTTCCCACTAAAGAGTTTTTTATATTTTGGTTTCACTTATTGGGTCATTCATTTTATTATTTCCACAATTCATTCATTTTCATCGATTTGAGCGACTGTTTCTCTATTATTATTCGGGAATAACTTCCTACAACAAGCATGTTCATTACTAATGTTTTGCTGAAAAAAGTTAAGAGCAAGTGAGTATAATCTGCGAATGTTAAATTTAAGTCTTGGTGTAAAAACCGAATTGTAGTGTGATGGATGAATGGATTTGATATTTTCTTCAAATTGAGGTTTTGATATATTTCAGGAACATTATGGTTCTCATGGAAAGTGTAGTGTCAGGGCACCAGTGCACGAGGATTCGGGAACGACTGGGAGAGAAATTGGAACTCAAGATATTTGATCCCTACAGTAAGTGTAATTCATAACCTCTTTATGTATCTATTATCTTGATACCTTAACATATTTGATAGAAATAAGAACTGTAGATTATGAATGGCGTAAACTTTTATTATGCAATAAACTTATCATGGTTCTGTTAATAAATTTTTTGTTCTGCTTTTATTTGCAATGAGTCGTTTGACTATAAGCAGATTTGTTGAGCTTGGTCGGCGTGTTGGGGACCTGATCCAGTGATCAGCTCTTCTTCTTTTTGTTATATCACTGGCCCAGTTCAATGATATGCTGTCTTTTGAGTCTTTTGGGTAATTTATTGTAGTCAGCTCTGTTGCTAATTGGTTCGGGTGGTGGATAAGACATTGTTTGTATTTTGAAGAATAAATATTTATTGCTGGACACAGCACAGCAACATCAGTTACATATAGTTTATTTATAAGTTAATACATACACTGTTTTATTATATTCTAGGTTTTGAGCAAGGCACACCTTCCATGCCTGTGTCATAGACCTTTCCAGTTCTGCGTGTGTTAAGACACAAGTTTTAGAACAACTAGAAGAACTATTAAATTTTCAAATCTTACTTTGTTTCTTTTCAGTTCAGCATGAGAGCCTGTACAAAGAGAGAAAGAAGATCCGCAGTATGAAATCCAAATAAATGCATATTATGTAAATCTAAGTAGTTTAGGGTAAAATAATAAACACTATTAATTTTAATTAGAATAATTTTATTATTGTAATGAAACAATAAACAAATCTTTGGATACAATGCCATTTTTCTATTTCCTAATTGGGCAATGGTCTAATGATAACAAAAATATACTTTTATTTTTTTGTACATAAAATATGATCTTACCTTATAAAAATAAAACAACACTCTAAGATATGAATAGTTATTATACATAACAATTAGAAATAACCAATATAAATTTAGATATATATTTATTTGTGGAAAATATAATATTAATCAATTCAGACCATTGCCCTCCATTTATTAAGTACTGTATATTTCCGCTACATAGCTATTAAGAACATGTCTTAATATCTTCCCATAAAATGAGTTTAGAATATATGCTTTACTTTTCCATTCCACATCCTTATACTAAACTGTTAATCTGTATGTTATAAAGATAAAGGATATATGCCGCCAATATGTGCCATAATAATTCTGAAATAAGTGCCATGTGCAATAGAAATGAAAAGGTATACATAGTTTTAGTAAAAATGTCAACATAATTTATCTTATAACATATCTACTTTAACATTCGTTATTTACTAAATATTATAAATAGCAAGAAACCACCCACTAGGCCAATCCAGGTTAACCATCATATCACATTCCAAAGGTTACAATTTCGTTACATTTCAAACATATATTAATAATTAGATGAAAATATAATTGAATAATTTAATTATTCCACATATTATAAACAAGTTAAGTTCCAATAATATTTTAAAATTTGAATTGATTCAGTAACTATAATAAATGTTTCTGAATATCATAAAACTACGTAATAATATATTCAAACCTACATTATTCTCACTATATTTTTATCAATTTCTTGATATAATAATAGATACAATTCAATAGATTTTTGTTGCTACACTACTTAAAACATTTTAATAAAATGAATAATATGACGCTTATGATAAAGGCGTACTAGAATATAGTTTAAAATAAAATATAATGTGTACTTATTATATTAACAATTAGGTACTAAATGATTTAAATATAGCAACATAAATTGATGTTTTTTTATTAATTCTAATATTCGATTAGAAAGTAAAGTTTTACAGTAAATAACATTTATTTTTTTCTAATACTGAAAGAAAAAAAGATCCTGGTTAAATAAATATGAAGATTGACTAGACTGCATTACCTATAGTATAAATATTCTTATTATAAAACACTTACAACGTTAACTTATATTTAATATTTAAAAGAATAGAGAGAAATAAATACTTCTTATAGAATAGTCAGATGAAAATATAAGATTAGACTAAATAATAGAATTGGTCCACTAGAAGATATAAATGACATAAATTGCGAATGGTCACCATATAATTTCAGAATCTATAAAGGAAAACAAATTCTGTAAGTCTGTTGAAAATAAAGTAGGTATTCGTAGATAACGCATTCATAATAGTTTTCAAATATCTACTTAATGAAATATTGTAATTATGTTTCTATCTAAACCTATTTTTTTCTCGCTTAAAAATAGCAATTATTTCAGTTTATATTAATTTAATATTCCTAACTATGAAATAAGACACGATGTGTGTTCAAGATTTTATACATAATTATGAAACAGAAGATAATATAAACATGTAGGTATTATATTTACTTTTATTGTACTTATTAGGTGTGTTATGTATGTTATATTCATTATTTACTTGGCTATATGTGATATCTTATGTTAGGTATTTTATCTCGTAAATATTATTATATTTACGTATATTATAAAATTACAATACATTTCAGGTTGGTACTATTCTTTCGTGGCACCATGTGTCATAAATAATAGAGTGGGAATAAATGTCATGTTTTAGGTTATTAAATGATGGTATACCAAATTAACAGAATCTTAATTACAATTACTTATTATGTGATACTATATGTTATCATATCATTTATATGAATATGTTAAAACATGTAAACGCTAAAAAAATCGCATGAATGTTAGATATTACGCTGTTAATATGAACTTTTTGGCAACACCTACATAAATATTCAATAAGTCATACATTTGGCCCGGAGCACCATGTGATAGTGCTATAGAATGTCTACTAATCTACTTTTTGGTACATTCTTACGAAGTTTTTTTGGTAAATGTACAATATTTAAGATTTTATTTAATATTTAAGACCTAAAATACTTATATCTATTCAATTCCTAAAACACCGTACAATAACACCAATTAATTGGAAAGTGTTAGTTTCGGTAAAGTTTACTGAAGAAAGGTAAAATATAAATCTTACATTCTAAAAAGTCGACTTACACTAGGTAGGTTATCTAATAACTTATCAGCTTATTTCTCCATAATATGTTTATATCCATAAACTTATTAAATTCTACCCGACCCTCCGACAGATTTGCTTTTTTACGTTTTCTACATATAGTTTAGATTATTCCGATATATTATGGACTATCCGACACTGAAACAATTTTTCAAATCGGACCAGCGGTTCCTGAGATAAGCGCGTTCAAACAAACAAACTCTTCAGCTTATAACAATATAGTGTAGATTAGATACCTAATATGCAAACTAGTAGGAATCGAAACATTTCTCATGGATCCAAATATAGGATAACATATTTTTTGAACCATACGATAACTATTATAATATCCTTTGCACGAATTGCATTTTTATAGCTATCATGGAGATAGGTACACTATTAATTACTTGAAACATGAATATATTTTAAATACGTATGTACTTTTTGTAAATAACTCTAATTTCGTGTCAGCCAAAGAGATCATTTACTTCTGGGGCTTCGACAAACTTAATTTATAATTTACGGATTATCTTAGAAGTTATCTTATTACACAATATTTAAATACATAAGAAAACTTACATACAATTTCAACTTTCACGACACGTGCCTAAAACGCAAAAATTTGCGGGTACACTAAAATGTGTAATCTTATTCGATATTTAAATTGATGTTGTCGAGTTTAGAACACTTAACCATTATTCTCTTTGGCCGATCACATAGTCCAAAGTGAGGCAGCTGCTTCACTTCAAAACATCACTGTCACTCGCGCGTCAAGACAATTGCTCCAGCAGAGGAACAATGTCGGGGTACTTTCATGCAAAGAACTCCATCTTACTCGTCATCTCGAATTCGGATTCTTCCATTTTGTACATCTCAATCAGCTGTGAACAAGGTAAGACATTAGGAGATTATTTAGTAAGTTTTGATCTGTATAGCTGTCAAAAATGGAGCGAAAGGTTAGCGGTCATATCTCACTCCCAGATCTAAAGGGAGTCAACTCAAAAATAATGTAGACATAGGCCTCCCTATATGATTTCAAGTTATTACAGTCACTCGCGGCCTGCATGCACCGTGAGGAAACCGCCTTCACCAGATCATCTGTCCACCTTGTTGGTGGACGTCCGACGCTGCGTTTCGAGAACTTTTCGGCCCCATCGGCCATCTGTTCTCCTCGCTATACGGCCTGCCCATTGCCTACAGCATTGCCATCATTATAGCGTCAATAATGATTACCTTCTATTATCATTGGGCTAAGAGACACCTATATCTAATGTAATTAACATATGTAAGAAACTACTTACATTATCAATGTCCTTGGAGAGCTCATCCATCTGTTTGTCATGAGACACCTTCAGCTTTTCTTTCTCGCGGTTCTGTTTTATCGTCTGCGTCTGAAATCATAACGGTAAAAACTCGAGTAAAAATATCATTCAGGAATATTTCAAATCTTAACTAATTCATTAATTCATTATTAATCTGCAAATATCTGTTACAGGTGTTTTCTATGTATAATAAAAAAAATGTATGTGTAATTAAGTATATCTAGATTTCTGATATACTTAATAGCTAAACCTAAGAACCCGTATCACAAGCTTCGAGCTTACCACGGGGCTAGATATTATAAATGTCCAGCAATATTTTATTTTAGTTTACCTTGCGCTCGTCCATGAACTTCTTGGTATTGTTCTGTTTCTTCTCCCGCAGACGGCGGTCCTTCTCCTGCTTGGTCTTGAGCGTCTTGTCGTTGGCGACCTCCTTGCTCGTCTCCAGGGATATCTTGGTCTGACGCGCGTTCATCTCTTTTAAATCTCTGGAATATAAGGTGTACCCATTTGTTACTTATTATGTCCGAGAAATGAAATAAAACACATTGTTGTGCCAGAGACGTGTATTGACGCTAGGTGGCTCAATAATGAAACGTGGGGGTAGACCCATATATTCTAATTACAACTACCTACATAAATCTACTTTATTCACCAACAAAACAGAATTGTAGGTAATACTATTTGATAACATAACATACCTCCCCTCTAAGTAGGTTCAGTATCAGTAACAGAATACATGACATTAATAAGAACATAAAAACATTACTTCTACTTGAAACAAATAAACTAAACTATAACTCTTCATTGTAAATATAAAGTATTTAATCTAAACTATGTACAAATTGTCCTTCGAACTCTGAGGCCTTTGATAAGGGGTCTTGGAATGCTCCTTTGTTTTATTTTTAATTTTCCCAGTTTGACCTTGTGTTGATTCAGGTATAGGGATTCCAAGCATCTCTGCCCATTGATCATCATCTGGAATTTCAATGATTCTAGCAGACTGGTTATCCTCCAGTTCCATTTCTATATCCTCATCATCTATGTTAACACTCTGTGGTGTTTCAATTGAAGGTGGCTCACCTATTCTCTCCCTCTCCTCGGATCTAGGTTCTGTAGAACACCTTTGTATTAATTGGTCAATATGTCTATTAACCAAAGAACCATTTTCTGTTTCAATAGTGTAATGTGAAGGTCCATTCTTATCTACTACTGTTCCTGGTATCCATCTTGGTCCAATATTGCTATAATTTCTGTACATTACTTTAGTGCCTTCCCTTGACTGTCTACTCTTTGTCTGACTGTTTTTATTAATTTGTTCTTCTGTTTTTTTATGTTGAATATTAACAGGGTGTATTGTATCCAATAATGTTCTCAAACGCCTTCTCATAAGTAACTCTGCTGGTGTTTTATTAGTTGATGTGCAAGGAGTACTCCGCAGGCCTAGTAATAAATTTGGTATTACTTGAGTTAATAATTTATCTCTCTTTGTCTCAAGAGCTACTTGCTCCACTGAGTATGGGAAGTCATCAGGAGTCTCTGCCATAATCAATACTTCACCAATCTGTACCTCAGGTTGATCAGGTACTGGTTCTGGCCATCGACTAAGGCTGTCTGCATTTCCCAGTTCTGCTCCAGGTTTATACCTTATTTCGTAGCTGTGTGATGTCAACGCGATAGCTATCCTTGTGAGTCTTGGAGACAACATGTTAGGCATAGGTTTTTTTGGATCAAAAATTCCTAACAAGGGTTTATGATCTGTAACAATAGTAAAATGTCTCCCCATTAAATAGTTGTGAAATTTATTGATTCCAAACATGATAGATGCTGCCTCTTTGTCAAGTTGTGAATAGCGTCGCTCGTGAGCGTGTAGTGTTCTAGATGCCATCGCTATAGGTCTTTCTTCCCTATCTCCCATGTCATGTGATAATACCGCTCCCACTCCATATTCTGAACTGTCACATGTAAGTGTTAGCGGCTTCGCAAGGTCATAATGAACTAATGTCAGATCGAAAGTAATCAGCCGTTTCGCTTTGTCGAAAGTAATCTGTTCCTTTTGTGTCCAATTCCATGGTTGATTCGTTTCCAATAATCTGTGTAGTGGTTCTAGTAAAGTTGCCTTGTGTAAGACAAACCGTTCGTAGAAATTGTATAGTCCTAGAAACGCTTGAAGTTCTTGTTTATTTTTAGGCTCTGGAGTATTCATTATGGACTCAACTTTACTTGGTGCAGGGTGAATACCAACAGCATCGATGACGAAACCTAAGAATTCAACTTTTTGTTTAGCAAACTTGCATTTTTCCTTATTTAGTCGTAGTCCTGCCTGTTCAATTCTATCTAGGACGTCATCTAGTCTCTCCTGCATTTCTGCCATAGTATGTCCACATATAATAATGTCGTCGATTAGAACCGCCACTCCCCGAATACCCGCCAGTAACGAACTCATTAATCGTTGAAATATTCCAGGACTGGCTTTTACTCCGAAAGCTAAACGGTGTACTGAGTATAAGCCCTTGCATGTATTTAAGGTTAGAAGTTGGCTGTATCTTCATTCACGACCACCTGTGTGTATGCTCTTTCTAGGTCCAACGTTGTGAAAAATCTTCCTCCAGCAACTGTAGCGAAGACTTCATTTGCAGTAGGCATCGGATATGTATCCGATTCAGTCGCCTCGTTGACTGTACTGCGGTAGTCGCCGCACAATCTGACATCACCTGACCGTTTTATGATCGGTACAACTGGCGTAGCCCACTCTGAGTATGATGTCGGGCGTAAAACGCCTTCCTTCTCTAGTCTGTCAATCTCTTTTTCGACTCTCTCTTTAATCGCATAAGGAACAGGTCTTGCCTTCAAGAATTTCGGCGTAGCTCCTGCCTTCAGATGTATTGCAACTGGATGACCGCGGTATGTACCCAGACCTTCTTTAAAAACTTCTTCGTGTTTCGCGAAGACTTGCTTCTCTGAATCATCCTTATTTGAAACGCAGTTGATGTTCATCGATATGTCAAGAGGAGAAAGCCAATCACGGCCGAGAAGATTAGGGCCACTGCCCTTGGCTATAATGACTGTTAAGTCGCAGCAGACGCGATTGTATCGAACGGGCATGGTAGCCTGCCCGAGAAGTTGAACCGGCGTCTCTGTCCAGGTGCGTAGCGTGAGATGGGCCGGCCGGAGCGCGGCGCGCGGTAGACGTGTGCGGACGGCGCGCCACGTGACCTCATTTAGGATGGAGAAGCTGGCGCCGGTGTCCACCTGCATGCGCACGGGCGTGCCCGCCAGTGACACTTCCACTTCGTACGGCGGCACGCGATTGGTTCCTGACGCCGATTTCATGCAGTACACTCCGTTCAAACTTCCCTCTGACTCGTCAGCAAAGTTTATGTTTAGCTTGTCTTTGTTTCTTTTACTCAAACAAATCTTTTCTATGTGACCTTTCTTCTTGCAATACCGGCATATAGCATTCACAAAGCGACATTCCCCCGCGTGTCGGTCGCCGCAACGATAGCATTGTCGCACAATTGTCTTCGGCTGCACAGCGTTAATGTCCATCGGTTCTGGCCCGAGTGAAGATTGCAGCGTTGTCGGCTGCGGAGGCGCGCTCACTAATGTTGACGATGATGCGCCGGCGGTATCTAAAATCATACGAACGTCCTTTCCCGCACTTTCAGATGAAAACATAGCGTCCACTACATCTTGATATCGTATATTGTCTTTTTTTAGTAACTCGTATTGTAACTTGTCATCTCGCATACCGCACACCAGTCTATCACGTAACATTCGCTCTAAGTCCGTAAAGTTGCAGCTCGAACTGAGTCGCCTGAGATGGGCTATGTAATCCGCCGCGGATTCATCCTTCTTTTGATCACATTTGTAAAACATGAATGACATGGAAATTTCATTCCGCTTTGGACTGTAATGTTTTGTGAGTATTGCCTGTATCTCATTGTAAGTCACTTCACTCGCTTTTCTTGGAGTAATCAACGCAAGTAGGACTTCAAACACTCGCGCACCACATAACGAGAGAAAATTAGCCCTTTTAGCATAGTCTTCGATGACACCATTAGCCTCAAAACAAAAGTTCAACCGATCCACGTAATTTTGCCAATTGTCCGTTTGTGGATTGAATTGTTCGAATTTCACAGCTTTTGTCGTCATTTTTAACACTTTTTAGCACTCGTCGCCACTATTATGTCCGAGAAATGAAATAAAACACATTGTTGTGCCAGAGACGTGTATTGACGCTAGGTAGCTCAATAATGAAACGTGGGGGTAGACCCATATATTCTAATTACAACTACCTACATAAATCTACTTTATTCACCAACAAAACAGAATTGTAGGTAATACTATTTGATAACATAACATTACTTTATGTTGTTTTGCTTGACTATATTTTACGGTCTTTCGTATGATTATGTCTATGATAGTCTTTTTTTTTGGAAAGCATACAGATTCTATTCTATGTCCACTAGATTATCAGAGTTCCTCCAGGCGGTGCTTGGCCACCAGCTCGCTCCACGCGGACGACTGCTCCGACACCAGCTTGTTATAGGCCTCACCTCTCGTGCTTGGCCTCCAGCTGCTTCAGCTGCGCCTGCTGCGTGGCCTGCATCATCTTCTTGAGCAGGTCGCGCTGCTCGTTGAGGCGCGAGCGCGCGGAGCCCCACTCCTCCAGGCGGTGCTTGGCCACCAGCTCGCTCCACGCGGACGACTGCTCCGACACCAGCTTGTTATAGGCCTCACCTCTCGTGCTTGGCCTCCAGCTGCTTCAGCTGCGCCTGCTGCGTGGCCTCCATCATCTTCTTGAGCAGGTCGCGCTGCTCGTTGAGGCGCGAGCGCGCGGAGCCCCACTCCTCCAGGCGGTGCTTGGCCACCAGCTCGCTCCACGCGGACGACTGCTCCGACACCAGCTTGTTATAGGCCTCACCTCTCGTGCTTGGCCTCCAGCTGCTTCAGCTGCGCCTGCTGCGTGGCCTCCATCATCTTCTTGAGCAGGTCGCGCTGCTCGTTGAGGCGCGAGCGCGCGGAGCCCCACTCCTCCAGGCGGTGCTTGGCCACCAGCTCGCTCCACGCGGACGACTGCTCAGACACCAGCTTACGGAAGGCTGCGTCGTTGCTTAGCTGCTCCTTGCTGTGGATATTATGTGTTTTACACAAAGCAATTACACCAGTTAATATTGTGACGTAAGAAACTTTAGCTGGTCACGCCTATTATCCAAGTTCATGACTATTGTCCATGAGGTTATCTGGTGTTTCATTTGCTAACCCGAGGACGTGGGCTGAAGTTGGACCAGGGCCGGAGTCCCTACATGTTGGTCCTTCGAGCCGGATATACACGACGAAAAACGACTAATAAATCTTGATTTTACCACTCATAGAAGATACAATACAATAAGTAGGATGGGGGGAAATGATCTTATAATCCCGGTAGTCCAGTGACATCCCCTTGATCATCGTGGCGCTTGCGATACGTGTTAATATTATGCTACTCCTTAAGGTAGCTAGTTAGTTAGTTAGGATGGCTCAGTTTTCCGCATTTAGACTCAGAGGTCCCATGATATTGCGTAACATCGTTCCCTTGTGTTGTGGTGTTACTATTGCCTATGAACTAGATTGTTTCTTGGAAAAGTCTAGTAAAGCATGTAGAATATCTTACTTCTTCCCCTTAACCATCTTCTCTAGCGCGGAGCACTGCGCCTTCTGCAGAGAGACCTTCTCCTTGGCGTGGCGCTTGCGCATCGTCTCCAGCTCCTTCTGCTGCTTGCGGCCCGTCTTCACGAACCCCTTCTCTTGCCGCAACGACTCCACGGTTATCGGCTCGAATACTAATGGTTCTGTTGGACACATTTAGGAGGTTAGCTTATTTTTCATGATAACTTGCATAAGGCCAATTAGTTATTTATTTATGAATTTATGAAAATAGTGGATATCCAACTCTGGAAGTAATTTACTCAGAGAATTATTAGGTACTATTGAGTATTCGATTTCAGACCCTAACTAGTCCGGTCAAATGAGACCAAAAAATAAAAGTAAAAATAAGAATACATAAATTCCCACCAAGCTGAAAATCGGTAAAATTGTTAATAATATCATTAAAAATAAAATTTGAGAGTTTCTCATTTTTCCCCTGTAAGGAAAATTATTCATTGAAGGTCATCTTTTATTGTAAAGCATTCTGACGCAAAAGTGTTAAAAACATTAAAAAATCCGTATAGTACTCGTACATACCCTCTGCAAACGACACAGCTAACACTCGTCTCGCGGCCATATTTACTGAATGTATGCGCACGCGCCGACCGGCACAGACTGAAGTGTTAATGAATCCAGAGCTCAATCCATGAATGTAGGTAATAAAGTGGATAAGGAAAGTATGCGTGGAGCGAGTTATGGGAGGTAGCGATTTATAATGCTTTCTTCGTACTAAGTTTGATTGATTATGGTTAAGTTTTGTAATTATGAGGAATGGTGAATGTAAACGATTTAAATAAATAGTATTCAAATAAAGTACAATGATCGTAAGTTGTCATCTTTATAGCCGTATATAAAATATGTATTTACATAAAAGTTTGTGTGTTGGACTATGTATTACTTTTGGTTTCACATAAGTTAGTTAATATGTTGTAGTTTATGTAAGTATTCTATGCGGCACCTCACTATTTTTAAGTTTAGTAAAGATAGGAGTGTACCAAAATATGTTTATCTTATTGTAATTCATAACTTTACAAATTATTTTAAGGACAAATACTTTTTCGATTCTCCTAAGTTGAAATGAAAGCGATATCACTTTTACCGCTTAAGCTTACATCTCAGTCCAAACCACAAGGTGCCACATGCATCCCGAAATATCAGACCAGATAAACATTGCGAGATTTACAACTCTCGTTCGCGGAAACAAGGTGTGCCAGAACTCCGTTATGATATGTGCCTGGAGATGCTTATATAATATAGCGTTAGGTAAGATTTTCAGAACAAACAAAATCACCTCTATACTACCGATGTTATTTTTTCGTATTTATTTATACAGCATGTGTTTTACTGTTATTGATCGTAAAAAGAGTTTTTTTTTATTGATGATAGACCCTTGCTTGACCACAATCTCACCTGATGGAAAGTGTCGATGTGGCCAAAGATGGATCGCAAGGGTCTAGACTAGAACTCTTTCTTGAAGAGATCCAGATTATAAGTTTCAGGAAAAACAGGCAACGCATTCCAAGCTTTTTTTTTATACTACCAAGTTGGCACACAAGCATGCGGCCCACTTGGTAGAGAGCGGTTACCGCAGCCTATGGACGCCTGTAGCATCAGAGATGTTATGATTTTTGTCTGTAAAGAGAGATGAGCATCGGTAGGTGCATACAGTGTCATTCTCCCCTACTTACCCTCTTTTTTCTCTTCAATCTGCACCTTCTTCTCCCCGCCGCCCTCTTCAATGCCCAGCTTGTTCATGTTGTCGGTTCTCTCCTTCGCCGCGCCCATGAACGCGCGCGGATCTGACAGGGCTGCCATGAAATCTGGGGAAAAGCCATAAGTTAGTAGCTTTATTATGTACGTTGTATTTGAAATTGCTATATCGACACTCCCTACGTATAATTGTGTATCTGCAAAATAGAAATTTGACAGGAAACCGTTTTAAAGATTTGAAAATGTTAGGAACATTATGAAGTTGGACAGTAATGCGACCAAGAAAGATGCCAAAAATGCATCAAACGTATACGTATGTATCTGGCAGTTACACGACTAAACGTAGGGAGTATCAATATAATAAGTACATACAGAATAAGGTAGGCTGAGCTAGCTAAGCTATTTCGGCCCCAGAAGAGCACGGTTAGAATGCGCTGGCCTAGAAGCTGTCCTACCTTCGAATCCATCAGGGACGTATATCTTCAGCTCGATATTACAGAACAGCATGGGCAGCGACATGGGGAAGTTGGCCTCTGTCCGCAGAGAGATGTGTCTGTAGCCGGCCTGCAGCCCGTCCAACGGCAGGATGCGCTGGCCTAAGAGTTTCCCGTTCTCGTCGTATACCCCGAAACGGAGGACTGCTAAGTCTGGGAGGACCACCTGTGAGATACACAAACTCTTTGTTGTACACCAAAACAAACAACAAATTACAAAATAAACATGTACAATAGGCGGCCTTATCGCTAAAGAGCAATATCTTCCAGGCAACCAAAGTGATATCTAAAAAAGAAGATATCAAAGTGATTTTCTTATTCTTTTTATTATAGTTTAATAACACCTAGACACTCGGAACAAATATCTGCAGATTGTACAATTTTTTGTTCCCAGGCGAGAATCGAACCCGCTACCTTGTGCGTCGCAAGCAGACGTTCGCCCGCTGCGCCACAGAGGTCGTCATAATGATAGTAAAGTAAAGTTATAATTTCTAACAATCTTACCTTCCTGAACAAGAAGGGTTCCTCGTTGTAGACCGGGTTGAGCCCATTAGCGGGCACCATCCGGGTACGGAACTCCTTACGGATGGTGTCTGTGGGCAAACCGTACATGTCCACCTCCACGTAAGTGCCCACTTTCTTGTCTGATAAGAACTGCCCGGCTATCACCTGGGGAGAAGTACCTTGAAGGTGTTAAACTGAAATAGACGTATCATAAAAAACTACTTGCTAGATCTCGTTCAAACCAATTTTCGTTGGTAGTTTCCATGATTATGTACATTATATTTTTTTTTCATTTTCATCCTCTTATTTTAGAAGTTAGATGGGGGGGGGACCCTCATTCTTCTACTTTGGAAGAGTCTCTCGTGCAAACTATTTAGTTTAGAAATAAATGCTGTTAGAAACCTTAATATGATTTTTGAAGAACTATATTCAAAGATACCCCACACCTAACCTAACTTATACCCTATGGGTTTTATAGATTTTTTTTAAAGTATGGGGACACCTAGATGATATAGATTTTTTCCAATTCTTTTTTTAAATCTTATTGCGGTTCTAACTAACAACATACCTGTACAGAGCACTGGGCCGCAATCACACCGTCTACCGGTGCATCGGCGAAGGGATCGAAGGAGCGGTCGGCGCGCCGCATGAAGTCCGGCTTGAGCAGGTACCCGCAGTTGCCGTTGTACTCGAACTTGCCCTGGTTCAGCTGCATCGGCAGGTCCGACGTTTGGAAGTTCAGGGAGACCATTTGACAGCCCGCGTTCCAGAATACCTAGGGAATTATCAAAATTTCAAATTCAATTCGGCCACATCGACACTTACCATCAGGTGAGATTTTGGTCAAGCAAAGGTCAATTATCAATAAAAAAAAAATCGTATTCCATTATTTCAGCTGATTAAATTCCAGTTATTTCTATCGGAGCTAGTATCCACCGTGAACCGGCTGATTTCACCAAATTGTGTGTCCCAGTATCTTAGCAGTGTGACCATAAATAAGGGTGACGATAAACCTTAAACTCAATCTTACCTGTGGCATGTAATTAGATGAGTCAGCCCTTGTGCCCTTCGGATAGATCCGGGACATCTGCCGCTTGTTGTAGTTCACAAAGTCTATGGCCTGCTGCTTCAGGTAGTTCATGCCTGTCGTCTCGGCGAACGAGGACATGTTGTGGTATATGTTCTTCTCTGTGGAGTTTAGTGGTGGTCAGAGCTGATATTATAGAACTAGATGTTATAGAAACAATAGCAAAGTGGTTTTATAGCTCTACGTTAGACGCGACAAAATACAGTGCGGTGTTTTTACACTCCGGATGAATTTGGATAGACATACCTAGTAGTCATAGTCAGGCAAGTACAAAGGCTACTTTTAGGGTTAAAGTCAAAGGTTATTACTACTACTACTACTACTACTACTACTATTATACTTTCATGTGTACAATGAAAAGTTTCAACATGAGCCCAGAAAGGGCATTACAATATAACGTAACTTATTGTTTTAACTGGTTTATTGTAATAATAACACAAAGAGATAAAAGCTTGACTTGTGGTCTGTGGTCCGCATAATTCAGTATAACGTAGTTCCTAAACTCGCCAACAGATGGCGCTGATTACAAAGTGTACTTACTCTCTGCCTCCTCGAAGCTCTGGAACTTGATGGGCTGTGCGTAGTTAACCATAGAAGAGAGCCAGGGATGCACGTTGGTGATGGAGCCCGTGGTCCGCATACTTCAGTACAACGTAGTTCCTAAACTCGCCAACAGATGGCGCTGATTACAAAGTGTACTTACTCTCTGCCTCCTCGAAGCTCTGGAACTTGATGGGCTGTGCGTAGTTAACCATAGAAGAGAGCCAGGGATGCACGTTGGTGATGGAGCCCGTGGTCCGCATACTTCAGTACAACGTAGTTCCTAAACTCGTCAACAGATGGCGCTGTCTTCAAAGTGGACTTACTCTCTGCCTCCTCGAAGCTCTGGAACTTGATGGGCTGCGCGTAGTTGACCATGGAGGAGAGCCAGGGGTGCACGTTGGTGGTGGAGCCCGTGTAGGCCACCGGCGCCGGCGCGTCGCCGTCCGACGGAGTCTCCGCCACCACCTCCTCAGGCTAAGCGAAATAAAAAAAATATAAATAAATAAATATTGCTGGACAATTCACACAGCAATAGCCCCGTGGTAAGCTTGAAGCTCGTGTGTTGCGGATATTTTAAAGTTTATTTGATTCAAATGTTGGCCATAACTCCGGTTAACATACTCCATTCTACCGTTCCAATTTTCGATTACGCGTCCGAGCTTTTCGATTGGTATTTGGTGAATAACGCGAGTAATTTTGGCTTCCAGTTGCTCAATCATACCTGGTTTATCCATATAGGCTTTGGATTTCACATAGCCCTAAAGGATAACATAGACCATTCTACCGTTCCAATTTTCGATTGGTATTTGGTGAATAACGCTAGTAATGTTGGCTTCCAGTTGCTCAATCGTACCTGGTTTATCCATATAGACTTTGGATTTTACAAAGCCCTAAAGGAAAAAGTCTAGGGGTCCGTCCGTCTGTCCGTACGTACACGTACAGACACGGACAAACGGACGGACAGACATGAATCTATAAGGGTTCCGTTTTTGCCATTTGGTTACGGAACCCTAAAAATGGAGAGTGCTGGTTTTTAACAAAACCAAAGTTGATTAGTAGACTATGATATGTATCATCGTATATAATGAGTGATTTACCTTTTTATCAGGTATGGCGACGGCAGTAGCGTCCTCCAGCACCTCGTCCTCGATGACGAACTGTCCCTGGCGGAACAGCTCCAGCTCCTGGCGCTCCACCTCGGGCTTCAGCCGCTTGTTCTTGATCAGGATCTTACGCTTCAGGGCAGACGGCGGCGGCAGCGGCGCGCCGGGCTCCAACTACCGAACATAAATAATTAATTAAAAATATCATTTATTTCCTTACACAAGAAAAAGTAAAAGATGATAAAAACTAGATCTTGGACCCATATAAACAAATCATAACACTCTATATACTCTATATAAACAAATCATAACTCTCTTGATGAGAGAGAGGCCTTAAGGCCTTAATTCACCACGCTGGCCAAGTGCGGGTTGGTGAATGACACATGTCCTTCAAACTTTTCAAGTTTCCTCACGATGTTTTGCCTTCACCGTTAGAGCACGTGTTTTTTAAAGCACACATAATTTTCCAAGAAGAAAAATCAGAGGTGCGCGGCGGGGTTTGAACCCACGACCTTCGGAATGAAAGTCGAGTGTGCTCTCACTTAGCCAACACGGCTCTTGATATAAACAAATATACATGTTTATGTTAAATTAACAACTTACGACAAATCTACCAACAAATGGATCAAATTAGTTTCATGTTGAGGTTTCGTGTTCTAAAAAAATAAAAATAAGTAAAGAACGTTACCGGATAATCAGGCAGCTGCTGCGTCAACAGCAGATCCCCCAGTATATCGTCACAGTACTTGGCCAGCTTGTACTGCTGCGCCTTGCAGCAGTGGTTCTCGAAGGACAGGATGACGGGGCAGTCGGAGGTCACGAAGGCGGTGTCCCGCAGCGAGCAAAGCGAGGGCGGGTTCCTAGTTACTTAAGTAAACTTACCGGATAATCAGGCAGCTGCTGCGTCAACAGCAGATCCCCCAGTATATCGTCACAGTACTTGGCCAGCTTGTACTGCTGCGCCTTGCAGCAGTGGTTCTCGAAGGACAGGATGACGGGGCAGTCGGAGGTCACGAAGGCGGTGTCCCGCAGCGAGCAAAGCGAGGGCGGGTCCCTAGTTACTTAAGTAAACTTACCGGATAATCAGGCAGCTGCTGCGTCAACAGCAGATCCCCCAGTATATCGTCACAGTACTTGGCCAGCTTGTACTGCTGCGCCTTGCAGCAGTGGTTCTCGAAGGACAGGATGACGGGGCAGTCGGAGGTCACGAAGGCGGTGTCCCGCAGCGAGCAAAGCGAGGGCGGGTCCCTAGTTACTTAAGTAAACTTACCGGATAATCAGGCAGCTGCTGCGTCAACAGCAGATCCCCCAGTATATCGTCACAGTACTTGGCCAGCTTGTACTGCTGCGCCTTGCAGCAGTGGTTCTCGAAGGACAGGATGACGGGGCAGTCGGAGGTCACGAAGGCGGTGTCCCGCAGCGAGCAAAGCGAGGGCGGGTCCCTAGTTACTTAAGTAAACTTACCGGATAATCAGGCAGCTGCTGCGTCAACAGCAGATCCCCCAGTATATCGTCACAGTACTTGGCCAGCTTGTACTGCTGCGCCTTGCAGCAGTGGTTCTCGAAGGACAGGATGACGGGGCAGTCGGAGGTCACGAAGGCGGTGTCCCGCAGCGAGCAAAGCGAGGGCGGGTCCCTAGTTACTTAAGTAAACTTACCGGATAATCAGGCAGCTGCTGCGTCAACAGCAGATCCCCCAGTATATCGTCACAGTACTTGGCCAGCTTGTACTGCTGCGCCTTGCAGCAGTGGTTCTCGAAGGACAGGATGACGGGGCAGTCGGAGGTCACGAAGGCGGTGTCCCGCAGCGAGCAAAGCGAGGGCGGGTCCCTAGTTACTTAAGTAAACTTACCGGATAATCAGGCAGCTGCTGCGTCAACAGCAGATCCCCCAGTATATCGTCACAGTACTTGGCCAGCTTGTACTGCTGCGCCTTGCAGCAGTGGTTCTCGAAGGACAGGATGACGGGGCAGTCGGAGGTCACGAAGGCGGTGTCCCGCAGCGAGCAAAGCGAGGGCGGGTCCCTAGTTACTTAAGTAAACTTACCGGATAATCAGGCAGCTGCTGCGTCAACAGCAGATCCCCCAGTATATCGTCACAGTACTTGGCCAGCTTGTACTGCTGCGCCTTGCAGCAGTGGTTCTCGAAGGACAGGATGACGGGGCAGTCGGAGGTCACGAAGGCGGTGTCCCGCAGCGAGCAAAGCGAGGGCGGGTCCCTAGTTACTTAAGTAAACTTACCGGATAATCAGGCAGCTGCTGCGTCAACAGCAGATCCCCCAGTATATCGTCACAGTACTTGGCCAGCTTGTACTGCTGCGCCTTGCAGCAGTGGTTCTCGAAGGACAGGATGACGGGGCAGTCGGAGGTCACGAAGGCGGTGTCCCGCAGCGAGCAAAGCGAGGGCGGGTCCCTAGTTACTTAAGTAAACTTACCGGATAATCAGGCAGCTGCTGCGTCAACAGCAGATCCCCCAGTATATCGTCACAGTACTTGGCCAGCTTGTACTGCTGCGCCTTGCAGCAGTGGTTCTCGAAGGACAGGATGACGGGGCAGTCGGAGGTCACGAAGGCGGTGTCCCGCAGCGAGCAAAGCGAGGGCGGGTCCCTAGTTACTTAAGTAAACTTACCGGATAATCAGGCAGCTGCTGCGTCAACAGCAGATCCCCCAGTATATCGTCACAGTACTTGGCCAGCTTGTACTGCTGCGCCTTGCAGCAGTGGTTCTCGAAGGACAGGATGACGGGGCAGTCGGAGGTCACGAAGGCGGTGTCCCGCAGCGCTATGATCACGTCCTTGAACAGGATGTCCGTGCACATCGCCTTGCCGTGCGTGATGATAGGCTCTTGGTCCTCGCCTTTGCCGTCCCAGCAGTCCAGTTCTACGCATCTGGAGAGTATATCTTGGTGAGTTTGTAGATGGCTTAGTAGTTTCAGTGAGAGTTAAGGGGCGTCTAAACGGGCTATATTTTACGACAATTTGAGGCTACACTACTATGGCCGGCAACATTGCTTTGCTAGCAATACCAGCCACACTATGCAATATATTAAGGATGGCCCGGCATTATAGCCACATATGTATTTTTTGGTATGTCAAAATGTTTTTGTATATTAATACTACTCTTGCATACTTTTGCAGCTATATTCTTGCACCTGCAATTGATTGCTCAGCCATAAAATGCACTAAAATGTTTTTTGATGGCTAGGCAATGTTTGCCAATAATTGCAGCCACAAATTGTCGTAAAATATAGCCCCTTTAGACGCCCCTTGTAAAATGATTTTCAAAATTCACAGTTTCAAGTCCGTATCGATTCATTCACTTTAATCGATGTTTTTAAACAAACCATGGAGCTAATTCTTTAAATGTATCTTATCACTACTGATATCTCACCTGCAGCCAGCCAGTAGCACCTGTCGATACATCTCCACAGAGCTCTTCCCGCCGAACTGCCTCCCCGACAGATACGTGTTGTGCGAGGAGTTGATGTAGTAATGAGCTAGGGGCTGATCCATCTCCATATACTGGTCCAGGCGGTCAAGGAACACGGGCGCGTTCTCGTCTGACATCAGGTAGCGGATGAGACCGTCTTTTGTCAGGCATTCTGTAGGAAGTAGGGAATAGTTTAATAATAGTTCAGAAAATTAATGGAATGAACCGTGAACCAGCAACTTTCAGTGAATAAATGTTGTTGGACAATTCACACATCAACTAGCCTTATGGTAAGCTCGAAGCTTGTTCACTAGATCGTTGATAGTATAAGTCCGACACAACGTTTGCTTATTTGTGGTCTTTTTGTAATTTTTTGACACTATAGAACGTCTATTTTAGTCTATGAAAATATATGTTTGATCAACTCACTAGAAGTTTTAGCCTCCTCATCCTGTTCGTAAGTGGAGATGATCTCTGCAGCTCGCTTGTCCTCGTACAGCGGGTACAAGATCTCGTTGAGGCGCGGGTCACGCTGTTTGTCGTTGAGGAAGGTCACGAACTGGTCCAGGTTTATACGGTCCGCTTTGCCTTGGGTACTGGAAGTGAGGTTGAACTAATAGAATATACTGTCAGGGCTTTCCATAGTAATGAAATACCCTGTATATATAAAAAAAAGCCTAAAGAAGTTAAAGCATACAAGTATATCTACATAATTCTAAGTTATGGAATTTTTAGTTATTAGTTACTCACATGGATCTAAAGAGCTCTTCAATATCATTCCTCGGGCAGATCTTGTGATACAACGCGTAGAACTTATCAAAGGTGAAGGCGTCTTTCTCCATGGTATCATTTTTGCCCGATGGGAGGCCAAGATCCGATAGGCACTGGTACACCAGCTTCTCAGTCTTGCCTGAGGCGAAGGTGCGCGCGACCACCTTAACTGGAACCTTGCCTTTGGGGTCTGTGAGGAAGCAGAGTCGCATCCAACTGGAAGGAAGGGAGGTGATTAGAGATTTGTTTATGGTTTTTGGTAAGTTCATGCATGCAAATGATGTTTTTGTTCAGCGGATGTGTGCTACGTTGTTGTCTTTCAAGTTGCCAATCAGCGTGCTTTCCTCTTGGTGTCGTAGTGTGAGTAACATGAGTCTTAAGCAGATTTGTGATGAGTCCACCAGTCCACCACACGCATAGCAACGTTATTTACTTTACTTTATCTAGATTTGTTTCTAGCGTCCCCGTCTTATGTACCTATGACGAAAACAAAATGAGCTCACAACTGCCCAAGTGGGAACAACATAATGGAACTAGGTATTAAGAACTATAGGTACAAAGCGCAAAAAGTTTCAAGCTACTGCGATAAGCCCTTTGACTGTACCTTGTATATCTGCCAGATCGTCCCCTAAACTAGAAACTCATATCGACTTAACTATTCTAAGTACCTACCTAAAGAAAATGGTCGAACCATCCGATCTATTCCTATAATTAAATCCCAAAGACTCGAGTTTCCAAAACCAATTTCACGATATCATCATAGCTAACGATAAGAAAACATTGAGAATCTATTAAGGTTCTGACCTGGAATAACATCGATCCCTTGCATTTTACATTAACTAGGGAGGTACATTCGTTGAAACCAGGATGTTAGGACGGTCCATAACCGTAACCGAATAGAAATAATATCCATATAGGTACTCAACCGAATCCAAAATAAAAGTTTCGTATAATAGGGGATAAGTAACTAAATTTAATCATAATAAATAAAGAAATTTGTGATTGTTACGTCAAACATAAGTACCTACATTTATGTGACAAATAAAAAAAAACATTTTTTTAGCTATTTATATTTTACTGCTGAAATTCCTCAATAATAGCCGTACCTAACCGAAATTATCCGAAATTAACGGATAACACGAAATAATTTCATTTCCGTATCCGGTATAAAAATAATTTCTATATCCATTCCGTATCCGCAATTTCATATCTATGACATCCCTAGTTGAAACGGCACCTCGATTCGATGTTACATAATAAATGCATACAGACGAGGCTATTCCTCAGGGCAAATTGATAATTCATTTTGGTATACGTGTAGCTTTCGATAAAGTTTAGGAACCTTTTAGTAGGTCGGTGTAATGGGTGTTTAAGTTTAGTTGTTCTTCAGTTTAAATTTGAACGTGCTAGCCAAGATTTGAGTAAGCTGTATGGTTTCATGTATAAGTGAATATTTATTGAGTTTTGATTGTGTAGTGTCAAGAATTCGTGTTGAATGTCTATGCCCAAGTACAGTTAGTTTGTAGTTATAGTAAAACCATTCTAAAAATGAACTCCCCTCCACAAAACCGTGATGATTTCAACGTGTGAGAGGAAATACAGAAAAACAGAATACACAGAAAAAAAAAACAGAATTCGGTGGAGGGGCGTTCATTTTAGAAATGGTTTTACTATACCTACTTAATTTGTTAAAATAATTTTATTGTATCGCTATAAGGACTTTTTATATCCAAGTGACAAAGAAATATAAACTGGGATATGCATTAAAATTTACTTACTCAGAATAGTGAATTTCATCTTAGAAATGTACCACCAGAACTCATTTCAAACAAAGCGAATATTTACTAACTGAGCGCTATTTGTTCAGTCTGTTTATTTTGCAAAGTTGGTCGAAAACGGGTTTCGGGCTATTCAACTGTATTTATGTTTACCAAAGGAAAATGGAAATATTTTTGTAAACAGTAAATGGGTCACCCGACCGCATACAGACTTTCGCGTTGTTTACTAGACAGGGGTACTCAACCCTTGGACCGTGGGTAACGACTCACGAGTCAGGGGTGCCCAACCTTTGGACTTTGGGTTTTACGAGTCACGAATAACTATACGATCGGCGTTTATCTGTTTGGTTAGGGTGGATTAGTTTAAATAATCTCTTAATTAGGTAGGTAATTGAATTTAAACAAGGCGGCCACTGTATATACCTAATAACTTCTCTCAATACGTCTGGGGCCAATTATTATCCGCAGCTTTCCTCACAATATTTTCCCTTAAAACCGTTAAAACACGTGTTTAAAGCGCACAAGTGTCAACCTAGAGAATCTTATATTATTTCACATTAACAAAACAGGGGTTCGGAACATTTCAAGCGGCCCACTTGACCTAACTACTGAAGAGGCCCTGTTATAAATGAACTTTGTGAGAGCTTTTACTGGACATTGATGGCGTGGTAGCGGCCATGTTGAGGCTAGCTCGGAAAATTAAATAGTTTTAGTTCACATTTTACAAAAAATCTGATGAAAGTGATCTCATATTTAAAAGTAATTCAAGGATCGATAATCTGTGATATATGTGTGAGGTTTAGTGAACATCTATTGTTTTATATGTAGTGACTAAAACATTCCTAACCCAAGTAGGTACCTACTACCTACCTCTTACGATTTTCTCCCTTGTCCAGTCTGCCGTGTTATAAAATATATATAAAGTTCCGAATATCCCAACATAAACTTATAAGCCCGACCCAACACACAATCCTCCAAAACAGCTTCGCTATACGAAACCCACTTGACCCAACATTTCCGAATATATTTGACGGATTTAAGCATTTCCAGCAGATTTCCGCACAATAACTTCCGCAAGCATGCACACACTGGCAAAAAGCCAGGGAGAAAACAAAAACCTGTAGATATTTATAATTTACTTTTTTAGCTAAAAAGCACGTACATTTTTAATACGATAATAAGAAGTTAACTTTTAAAACTATAATGGTTTTTAACATTATTGGAATTGGAACATGATCAAGTAACATACCATGATTTAAATGTTTCAGAGTTTCCCGATATTTCGGCACTGTTACAAGTGCCATGAAAAAGGAATTGTTGAACAAACATTTCAATATGTATATTAATAATGTTATATTACCTATCACAATATATTAACGATAATATTTATCGAGAAACACAGCGAATCCTACCAAAAGAAATACTGCTAAAGCAAAACTTAGGTAGGTACTTCCGTCTTGTAAGAGCACAGCAAATTTAGAAGTTTCTTTGATATTAGCTGAAGTTTCGCGTTTTAGCAAATACTCGCTTTATAAAGAATTCAACTAGGTACTTCTACATGCGATTTTCACTTAAGTCATCGTTATTTATATTGCAGTGTTGGCTAAGTGTGAGCATATTCGACTTTCATCAGAAAATCGTGTGTTCAAACCTTGCCACGAACCTCTGGATTGTTTTTCGTGTAAAAAATATGTGCGCTTTAGTACGTGCTGTAACGGTGAAGGCAAACATCGTGAGAGAGTCGGCATGTTCTTAGTACTTTGAACAGATTGTGGACGTGACATTCACCAACCCGCACGTGGCCAGCGTAATTTCAGCCTAGAAGTCCCAGCAGTGGGAACATAAATAGGGACGATTATGAATAAGAATTCCACAACACCATACAATTGACGTTTCACAGATCAACCTAGCTTGATACATTCCATCAGTTTTACAAAACACTGGTTGTATATTCTAAGTGATTGAGTTGAAACTAACAATAGCTCCAATTTACAGTTGAATGATAGCTGATGCAGTAGGTAACTATGTAAACTTATATTATATACAACTCATCCAAAAGAAGACACGCATTGGGATTGGAATATTATGTACCTATTATCTAAGCACAAGCGACTTGTTTTGGATTTGCACATATTACTATTTTCCTACTTGGATTCTTGTTTCTGCAAAAATAATTTTGTGTACATAAGGAGTAGATTGGTAGATATGTATGTTTAGAATAGTTCTAAATCATAGTATTCTTTTATGGTTCAAAAAGCAACAAATAATACACGTAAAATTTGGTCAAGACCCGCATGTCAACGATAGAACAGAGCACTCCAAACCATTATACTTGGAAATATAATACACGAGGACATTATGTCCATAAATTAGATGGGTCATGTACGGGATCTACGGAATAACACGAAATGATTGAAGGAGCTTTTTTGTTTGATGTTGTTTGGTTGCTATCACAACTGGTAAGTTATTTAATATCCTCTGGAAATGAATTATTAGATTACTATACAAACGACTATGCTACTGCTTAAGCCCAGGAGGCTGAATCTAAATACTTTAACTGGAAGATTGTCTGGGTGTTTTTTTAGGGATTTGTGTTTTAGTGACTAGGTACACCACTCAAACATTGTGCGAGTAAAAGCAAGATGATACGTAAATTGACTATTGAAATAATAGCAAATGGTTTGAAAATTTTCCTGAAAATGTTGCCTCTTGTACCTTCTAAATCTGTACAGTGACCTGTTTATCAAATCGTTGACGCATTTTAGGGCTTTAACTAGATCTTTAATCTATGGTTCTACTCATAATGACAACTCTAGCCCAACTCTAGCATACTGTTATAAAAATATAGGGACTCAACTGCTTCATAAGGTTAGTTCTGACACAGACATTGTTGATTTTGTTGTTGTGTGTGATGGTCCGCAAAAGCTCCTTCCATTCCTTTGGCAGAAAGCGAAACATGCAATTGTCATATATGTCAAGAAATATAGTTAAATTCAAAAAGTTTCAAGATAGAAGATACCTCATATTTGTGTTTTAATTTGGCTTATAAAGACTGTTGTGTTAAGTTTCTGATAATAAGCGTTTTAAATAATATGAAAATGGTTTCTTAATTATACTTTTTGTTATTGCGCGGTACGTGTATCATAGTTCATTTAAACATGTAAATTTTTTATATTTTTTGACAAATGACATAAAATACGATGTTGCTATAATGCGCTGTAAATATGATTCCACAACAGAATCCACCACCAAAGCCATGCATTTCATATTTACCTACCCATAACCACATATCATGCTGTTTTTGCATAAACTAGTTGGTCATACAGGTATTAAGATGGCTAATCAAACATTTATAACATTGATCTTGCTAAAGCTCTCTTAAGCATGCTGTCCATCACCATAAGAAATAATGTCCAAACCAAATTGCATACTGACATAAACGTAAGGCATGCTGGCATAATCATAAAGCATGCTGACAAAATCACAAAGCATGCTGACATGCAAGTTCTAAGACTTACTGCTTCTTCAGACAAGTCATCGGACACACGTTGTTCGCCTTTACATTGTGGGTGATCTGCCTTAGCCCTTGCAACCACACCTTTATATAGAACAGTGCGTTAATCTCCTATTATTTCGATTATTGTGTAGATTTAGATTATACAGATTATTGTATATTGAATTAATTATTTTAGAATTTGTTTAAGGTAAATCAGTTTATCAGTCAATGGCGAAATGAAATGTAACCAGGTCCATCATGACATTTGAAAAGCAATTAATTTCGTGGGAAACTAGTTCAAGATCTATTCGTTTTTGTCTGCTATTTATATAATCACAATCATTTAACAATAGCTTTGTCGATTATCATACAATAGGTTGCACTTAACATGTTTTCTTTAGTATTGAAAGAAAGGGATTTAAATGAATGATGGCACTGTCAGGGACGTTTAGATTAGAATATAATGATCTAACCTTCGCAGTAGCGACGTCGGGACACACGACATGTTGGTAATTGATGTTGATGTAGTCTGTCCCGCTGCATATCGTGAGGGATTTGTCTTCCAAAGTGTCACCGTGTTTATTCAATAACGTGTTGCTCAGCTTTGTGTCCTGGAATAAAGGTATAATACAATACAAAAACACTTTATCGTACACCAAAAAAACAAATACATGTAAAGCACAAAAATGAGACACGTACAGTGAATCTCTAATAGTTTTCTTAGAACAGAGAAACTAATGGAAATATCAAATATAGGGTCAAGGATAAGATCTTTAGAGAAGGTATCTTTGGACCGCATAATATTTGATGAAGCAATTTCTTGGAACTAGAATTCAATATTCATAGGAATAGTAGGTACTAAAGTACCATAATAGTAGTTTTTATTCAAGTGATCATAATAGCATTTTATAAAAACAAAATGCGCTGAACCTCTTAAATTTCTGTCTAGATTTAAAAATAAAAAAGTCCTAAGTATAGCCAAATGAGTTATTATTAAAGCTCCGTTAGGGCCAGGTCTTTACGTCAATAGCATCCCTTGTCACGCCTCCGCAGATTCGATGACGTCATCCGATGGACAATTACACGCTGTTGCTAGGCAACGGACAATAAATACTATGCGTGAAAATGCCTGGACGTGTTGGCAACTCTAAAGGCAAGCATACATAGGTCCTATTTTCATGTTACTTAAGAAGATTAAATAAATTATTCTTATTCTTAAGCATGTTTTCTGAGCAGATCCTTATTTACGTTGCCACTGCTAGGACACAGGGACTTGGCTCTCTCTTACGTCAAAACAAAAGCCTTCCATCAAGCAACATCCTATCTCCTACTATGGGTTTAACCGACTAACCGTGTTGTTACCATTCTGTGTACTGTACCAACTTACTGCGATCACTAACCCGTCCGTTTCGTGAGAAATCCCGTAATTAACTTATTTAGGTTCTTTTGGGTAAGACCCAGTCAATACGTAATATGATGAAGTGCACTGACTTTGGGAACTCCTCCAGCTCTGATGTCGCTGACTTGACATAGCTCTATGACGTCACCATCCTGTAACAAAAACAAACAATAAGACAATTATAGTGGAAAGAGAAAAAGAAAATTAACGTGTAAACAACATATTAACGGTTATGCTTCAGGTACGAAACCATCTATAAACAAAACATTTATACTGATACTAGTTACCCGGCCTCGCTTCGCTTCGGATACCTAATACGAGTATACCTACTATACCCATATACCTACTTAATGCATTATTCACTCATACCTATTTAAAACAAAAACACATCAAAATCCATTGCCTAGTTTTGAAGTATAAGTACATAGGGACGGACAAACAGCGACAGTCTGTTAATTTTATACTTTGTAGTAATTTTGAAGGCAAAAAATATTTAACTAAGGAGTATCTACATACGTCCTATTTATCTGAAACAGGGCTACCAACAGAAGAGGCAATTTCCGGCGTATCCTGCAAGGAGGCGTGATGAGGAAGCGATCTACATGGCACTGCGGCTTCCGGTTAATCTTCTGGAAATTACCGGTTTTAGTGTTCTGTCACGCAATTCTCCTGAGAGTAATATTTGTACAAGTGTAACACAAATAAATAATATCGTTAATTCTCCATGGAAATTCGAAAACGTTAAAAGCTTTTTAGGGTTCCGTAGCCAAATGGCAAAAACGGAATATGGTTTTGATACATAAGAAATTCAATTTCATACATTATGTAACTAATTAAAACCTCTGCGCTAACCATTGATTTCTTGTAGGTAGGTACCTAAAGGAAGCCTTACGCAAGGTGCTCTTTGATCCAATTATTATAACGATGTTATCTAATTAGTCGATCGAACCGTCGCGTCGCCCTCGTGAGTCTCATATATGCAAGCACTAAGTTATTTTAATATTTTAAAGTACTAGCTTTTCGCGCCGAGGCTTTACCGGCGTTATTATAATTTTAATATAATCTTATCCATCGACTGTATTTTCGTCAAGTAACTTTTTTCTCATTTTAAGTTGTCATTTGAGCTAAAGTAATAACTCTTAAAGCCACGGGTCCACAAACGCATCCTGCAACTGACAGTTGACAGTTCTATTGTCAGAACTGTCACAAAGTAGGTCTCTGCCCCTCCCACTCCCTCCCTCGCCTGTGCCTGAAGCCTTCCGAACGAGAATACTAACGATTATCTTGAACTAGGGCATTGTATCGGATGCCTACATTGGCCTTATTTTATGTCACTGCATTCTGAAAACTTTGAACTAGTTTCCAACCATGTAATGGCAAAGTCTCCGCTTTGCTATCCTGTTTTGAATTTATATATAGGTTTGCTGTTTGCCTAAACTATATTTTAGGGGTTGGGGCTGAAAAGTTCTTGTATCATAAAATTTATTTGTTGCATTTCCAATTACGTCTAGTAATTTATACCGACGATATTCATTTACACCTATTTTTATAAAAGGTCTGTCATAGTATTTGTATTGTTTAAACACTGGAAATCTTTAACGTCCGAAAGCTGCAATGATAATAATTGAAAGATAAAAGAATTTCCTTACTTATAACTTTTATAAGCTGAGTATAAGGTCCTTAATAACTGATAAGAACATTCAAGTGTATCAACATTAGATTCATTGTTGGAAAGGATATCAAATTTCCTTTCACAGAGAAATCCTTTGAAATCTTTTCAAGCATTATTTGCTTAGGATGAGGGTAGTTGCCTACCGCTTGTACATAGGTACATGTACATGTGAGCTTTCAGCCTTAATCGTTTGACATTGACAGATGAGGTAATGCGTCATCTCTTTTTACTGGCAACATTTAATAACGATTAATATTACCGAGCCGTGAGGTGCCGACTCGGGCTAAGGATATACCGGCCCATTTTTCCGCGAGTATTGTCAGGGTTTTATACACCAGAAAACATTGCCGTTCTGCGTACTGCACCGACTTGCTGCGATTGCAATTGGTGATTAAATACTAAGCCATGATGAAACATTCTATTGGTTTTTATGATAAAGAATTTAAAAAATAAAAGGTATTATTTAAATTAATAATACATTATAATATTCTCCCTTTTATTTGTAACAAACTAGTAACATAAAAATTAAGAATGTTTGTTCATTTAAAAACGAATTATCTAACATTGTTGTTTGATCAGCCTCATACATAACATACAATCTACGGAACAACTTACGTACCACATGAACAATAAATAAATGAATATATTTTATTTATTTTTTTAATATAAACATTCCAGGTTCTAACTTCAAGGTACGAAACGTAAGAAGTAAGCAAGTCTCTGTCGAGTGTCTTCACAAATGTCAGTGTCGAGGAGGTAGTGTTGAGGGCCCTACAGGAGCGCTGTAAGTAGGGGCTCGTTAGTGCCAAGGTCATCTCATGACGAGATAGTAGGTTCACAACAGTGTACACTAGTATTGTTAAGGTGCTTAATAATCTATACCAATAATAAATCTGGTAGAGTCGGTCATGGAGTAATTTAGTTTGTTTTCAGAGGTATTGTGTTTATAGGCTCAATAGTCATAACTGAAACTATTTTGACGGTTTTTAGGGTTCCGTAGCCAAATGGCAAAAACGGAACCCTTATAGATTCGTCATGTCCGTCCGTCCGTCCGTCCGTCCGTATGTCACAGCCGTTTTTCTCCGAAACTATAAGAGATATAAAGCTGAAATTTGGTAGGTAGATGTATTCCGTGAACCGCACTAAGATTTCATAAAAAAATAGAAAAAAAAAAATTAATTTTGGGGGTCCCCATACATAGAACCAAAACTTTAAAACTTTTTTTTAATCGAACCCATACGTATGGGGTATCTATGAATAGGTCTTCAAAAATCATAACAATGTTTCTAACATCATTTAATTCTAAACTTAATAGTTTGGACGTGAGACTCTTCCAAAGTGGAAAACAGAGTGGGGACACTCTGTTTTCCACTTTGGAAGACCCCCCTCTAATTTCTAAAATAAGAGGATGATAAATCTAAAAAAATATATATTGTACATTACCATAAAAACTAACAACGAAAATTGGTTTGAACGAAATCTATCAAGTAGTTTTTTTATAATACGTCATAAACTATTTCATATAAACAATTGCTGCGGAAGCCTACATGGGCGAGTCTGACTCGCACTTGGCCACTTTTTTTAGATTATTTTTTTCGGTATGTATATGTTTCGCCAAAACTATTATACCTACCAATTATCCTAGGTAGATAAACATTTAGACGTCTGGAACACGCTATTTAAATATAGAAAACACAATTCAACGCGGACGGAGTCGCGGGCTCTTCTAGAAGTTATTAAATTTTATGAAACGAACGGAAAAATCGCATTACAATAAACATGGCATGGTAATCGTCTAGATAACTGTGTAATGGCGGACTAAGTAGGCAATAAGTCATAGTGGAGAATCAATACCACATAATTGTTTACTGTAGGTAGATCAATTAAGTATAATAATGAACCTTGCTATTTGTTCTTTCGTTTGATTTAATCTTGGAGTATTGTCATTTTGCAAATTGGGATATTAAATCCATATAATTTGATGGATGGCATGTCCATTGATTGAAATAGCACGCGAAGGCTCCAATAAATTACCGATAACCACCATGGCGACTAAAATAGTTTTATGGGTTTTCTTGTAAGAAAATGTTGCCAGTGAAACTATTAACAATAAAAAAAAAATGATTTCACTTTTAAGTTTGCATACATACATTCAAACAATGAAAGGGTTTTTAATTTGTTTTAGTGTTTTTACTAAGGACACACTAACGTAGTATTTGTTTAACATTCGAAAACCTCTTATTGTTATAATAATTAATAAGTACTATTTACACATTGTTACCTAATTATATTTTTAAATTTGATTTTATTGTTCTTCAACGTAAGTATCTTCACAAATAAAGATAAAGCAAAAGACTTTCTTATTTACTAAATCCTAAAATAACACTACAGAGTCAATTGAAAACTATTCACTATAGAATTGGACTTTATTCGCAAATAAGATTTCAAAGCACGCTCCCATTAAGCTTCACAAAGGAACCGTATTTGAAACGTATCGTATATTCTCGCAAACGCTTTTATATGGCAACTCTTTAGTGTAACAATACGCATTCAAAGATGGCGACAATGCGTTTCCGGCGCTTTCCCGCGCTTTGCTGCTGGCCACTTCCGGCGGCCGCCATTGTTATCTGACGGCAGATCTAGTGAATACGCCTTGTCTGTTTGTTTCTTTGGTTAAAAGAAGTATGCTTTCAGACAAATGATGTACAACTTTACAAAGAACAATGGCAGATATTCATACATAAAATTAGTTGATAATAAAAGGTAGCGTCTATAGATCTAAAATATCTTAAAATGTTAAGCGTGAGTCTTAGAATGACTTTGTCTAAGAATTTTGTGATAAGAAGGCCGCAGAAAAAATATATTTACATTTGAACTTTTTTAGGTTATGTCTTACGACACTCTGAGAAAGTTCGAAAGTGTGATTGTTTTTGTTACTAGTAAATTCTTTCTTATAAGAAGTCCCTGAATTAGGTATTTTTAGATTAATGCTTCTTTATTGCATATTTATATAATTATTTTAGGTACCTACCTCTACCTATAAAACGAAAAACATCCTAAGACCCTTTACTAAAGAAGAAGAAATTAGTTGGCATTTCATTAAAAAGACAAGAAAAGTCACACTGACACCGCGTTCCAGAGCGCGAACTACTAACCTCAAACGTCACAGTCACTGTAATGTCATGTCAACGTCATGCGAGCTTGTATTCAACAGGACACTACCTCACTCACTCGCAGAACGAGACGCATGACACGAATTGTTCGAGCGGGACAACGTGAGGCGTTCTCTCTAGTCAGACTGTGACAAAAATAGTAGTGAGACATTATTGAGCGAATGAGCGGTACAAATGAGGTACCTCATCTATGTTATAGTCATTTGATATTCTTAATTATTTATGTTTTTTTCGGTGGCCTTAAATAAAATATTTGTTTATGGGAAAAATCGTCAACAAACAAATAAAACTATTTTGCATATCAGATCAGATATTTCTAGACGCAAAAGCGTTATGCCAACTAATAATCTGCCATTGTTCTTTTACAATTTTACATTATTCTACCAGAAATATTGGTATTAACAACCAATGTTATAAGGCTGAAGATTATTTGATTATTTGTTTGTTTAAACACGCTAATCTTAGGAACCGCTAGAACGATTTGAAACATAATAAATAATAAATAAATAGAGAAATGGGGATGCTTTCATAACATGGACAAAACCTTGCTTTGGTAAATTATCCTTCTGTGGTTTTAAAACCTTTTAATAGTAGTCGTGTTGGATAAGTGAGTGCACACTCGACTTTCATCCCGAAGGTCGTGAGTTCAAACCACGCCGCGCATTTCTGAAAAATTGATCTTTAAACCACGTGCTTTAACGGCGAAAACTTTAGAAACCGCACTATTAAGTTTGAATACGATTTCAATAAACCAAACCCAGCATTTAATAAAAAGATCTTCTGGATCAGACCTGCCTCAAAACCTAACTTCCTAAAATTTGTAGGAGAACAAAGCTTAACATAAATAAACAGTAATAAAAACACTTAGGCTGTTTGCATAAATAATGTGAAAGATTAGTGTGGACGCGCACCTTATTTACGCAGGTTGCTAACAGGGTCACGAACGAAAGTTTCGGGCTTGAAACCGCCGTGACAGGTCCTTATTTATTAATACAATCCAGCTATTTTTATATATTATTAAGGACAGGTTTACTGTATATAATACTAGTTATCCGGCTTCTCCGCTATAACATTTTCTCGCTGTAAAAAGTCAATTCCTAGGTCCTTCTCCTGGTTCTTAGCTATATTTCCCCTAATATTCAGCCATTCTTGAGTTATGAATATCCAATCTCAGCCAATCTTACGATAAACAGCGTAGGTGACATTTTTTGTGAAAATTACCTATTAGTATATTCGTAATCAGCTAAGCGAGATCTATCTGGATAAATTATTTCTTCGAAATATGCCGCAATGCACTCACGCTGTTTATCATAAGAAGGGCAGAGTTCTGCTCTTAGAACATAAGAGTGAATAAAGACTCACCCTGCCGTCGCTTTTCCAGTAGATGAAGAACCCGTACTCGTCGACTTTGAAGAGACAGTTTTGCTCCAACTCCGTGTTATCCTTCTCTTCCGTCCAGCGGTCGAAAGTGGCGCCCTGGAGAAACAGAAACGTTATGATCCTCTGGAGATTGAATTACATAGGTATAAAATGCTATCGTATTGGTATCATATTTAAAATGTCTTGTTTCTGGACGAAGATTAGACAGTCTTTGACTTAACTCGGATTCTTTAATTAACAATATTTAACCATAACCATTATAAGAACCATAACCATTACAGAAGCTCTCTTGCCCGTGGCTTTGATTGTGTTTTTCTGACATGTAGGTAAGCTATTTTTTTGTGTAGTTTCATCAACTTTCATTCAGTAGTTATAGTTATTGAGTGAAAGAGCAATAGATTCTCACAATCCTTCAAGTTTATATTATTAGTAGGATGCACAAAGGGCGAGCTTATCCTCAACTGTATTAGTGTCAATGACACACTCAACCTTTGTTATCAATATAAATTATTCTTCTATTTTACCGGAACTGGTAAAGTGGATAAAATGGTCCAAGTATCATTTGGGTTCCGTATTGAGTCAGAGACGCGGTTATTGTAATTGCCCTCTAAGAACTTTCTCGTCGTTTTGGCTCGCCGCCAGAATGTTCTCACGATTGATTTGGTCGATATAAATTTATATTGCAAATACAGTGCAGTAGAAGCTATAATCGTAAATTAAGTATATTTTGAATTCTAAAATATTTAATGCTTTTTGAATTGTGTAACCTCAGAAACCTCTCCAACGCAACGGCGCGCGGCGTTGGTTTTGTGTCCTGTGTAAATTTGTAAAAACAATCATGAACACAATGCCATTCGGTAGACTGTGCTTTATTCGCAGCTTTATTGTACAGTATTGCAATAAAGCTCAAATGTAGCCAAAGTGATAAAAATACTCGAACCTACATACCTACCGCTGATTGACAACCAAACATCCAGTGGGAACTTGTTGGGGGGACCACGAGTCTCGCGTGCAGTTTCCTTCTAAATCTCATTCAGAATCAGAACACGGAAAATTTTTAATAAAAAAAACGGAATAACCGTCAAGTTTCCCGCTCGCGCGATTTCATCATATTGAATTTAGTCGCGACATGCAGTGGTTATTTGTGGTAAAAATAAACTATTTAGAGGTCCGAGCCATCGGCTAGACCCACTATGAGATTACGTTCTTTGTTTTCTGTGTAGGTTCGACGTATTTATAACAAACCTTCTCCTTTCCATCTAACCTTCTTGCATATAGCGATGCCTCTCTGTCATCTGCGTCTGTCTGCTTGAGTGACGTGCTAGGATTTCTCTTCAGTACGCTTTGTTTTTTCACTAGTGAAGACGTATTTTATTATATAAAGCTAAATTATTATCGTATAAAAGCACATAGTCTAACGTTGTTAACGTTTTCATCTTTTATGAACGTGGCTTTTACAATTTACGATGATATTCAAGTCTACGGCAAACGTCCATACCACGTTGAAACACCGGTTCTCGTCCGATCACCGAAGTTAAGCAACGTTGGGCTCGGTCAATACTTGGATGGGTGACCGCCTGGTTTGTATGGGCTTTTTAGGTAAGTAACTTTTATTAAACGATTAATCAAGTCGTGGCTTTCCCACACTTGTCACTATTAGAGGAACAGCTCCATCCGACTGTTTCCTAGATCACCACGTTGAAGCGTGCATTCCACCTTTAGCAAATCGATTATTCATAATCTATATGAATGGTGTATCTGTTGTCGGCGGCTCAGATGCCCCGACGCCGCGGCTCGTTTTGAGCCGTCGCCGGCTCGAGTAGCCTAGATTACCACATAAAGCGTGCATTCCACCTTTAGCAAATCGATTATTCCTAACCAATAGGAATGGTGTATCTGTTGTTGGCGGCTTAGATGCCCTGACGCGACGACTCGTATTGAGCTGTCACCGGCTCGTTTAGCCTAGATCGCCACTTTAAAGCGTGCATTCCACCTTTAGCAAATCGGTTAATCCTAACCAATAAGGAATGGTGTAAGTATCTGTTTTTGGCGGCTCGGATGCCCCCATACGATGGCTCTTTTTGAAATGTCTCCGGCTCGAATAGCCTAGATCTCCACTTTAAAGCGTGCATTCCACCTTTAGCAAATTGGTTATTCCTAACCAATAGGAATGGTGTAAGTATCTATTGTTGGCGGCTCAGATGCCCCGATACGACGGCTCTTTTTGAAACGTCTCTGGCTCAAATAGCCTAGATCACCGCGTTAAAGCGTGCATTCCACTTTTAGCAAATCGGTTATTCTCAATAGGAATGGAGTATCTATCGTTGGCGGTTCATATGCCCCGGCGCGACGCTTCTTTAAATTTAATAGGAATTTTATTATTAAATGGAGTAGTTAGATGTTCGATGGCTCGGTTTGAGCCGTCGTCCCGCGACGTCGGCGCAATTTGCCTGTCGTTGCTTCAAACGACCTGCCGTCGGTTCAAGTCAGCCGACGTTGGCAACGTTGACAAAACAAATACAAATGTTTCAGTTCACCTAGCCAGCTTGAGCATACTTTTCTCTAAATATGCCTATGCTTAATGTTCTTAAGAGCTTCTCGATTTTTCAGAAGATGCAGAATTTTATGTGCATTGATTGTTGCGCGAATTGCTCCTACTTTTCTAGAATAAATTAAGGAGTAGGCCAAAGTTCGAAGTTATGTTTTATGTTAAAGAACAGCTATTTGGAGATCCACCTGATCCACAGTTTATGAACAAGCTTCTTTTTACAGTTCCTACCTCAGAGTTGGCTTAAGCTTTTCTCCTTTCGGAGCTCATGGAAGGGTCGTACAAGACCTTAAAGATAAAACTTATGGCATGAACGTTTACTCGGGCTCTTATATACGCTTCAGTTAAATTGGCTCAGCAAATACTTATGGAGAATGCACTATTATCTTTATAGTAGAAAAATTTAACTTTAGCTTTTGTTCCGTCAGGGCAATGACAAAGCTATAAATAAAAGACAATAACAACGGTAGCCGTCGCCTATGTTGTCTATGAGAATAAGAGTTTATGTGGTCGAGTCCATAGATAATGAAAGGGTTTCTAATAAAATTTTTTTACTCCAGCTTAACCTCTAAGCAAACAAGAAAGCATCTTGGCCCAGACCTTGGCAAAGAAGCTGAAATATTCAGTGCCTTGAACGCGGCCGTCACTAAGTTGGTAGATAAGACCCACGTGTCTAATGGGATATTTGAGTCATCTGCCTGGAGGCAGATGACTCATGATGGCAGAAAAAGTTTTACATACTGCCCTAGTTTTTGTGACTTCGAAAGTAAATCCACCTTTATCTGATGTAATGATGATAACTTAGTTTGACCATATCCTGGAAGTTTTTACTCATGGGCTTTTAATACAGAGGGAGGCCTTCCTAGAGGCTACTGGAGAAGACGGGAGATCATCAGCTCAGAGCATATTAGAAGCCATGAAAAGCATTTATTGGGTCCTGATCTAAAGTTTCTTTCGGTATCAGACCAACTCCTACGGTATGTGTGTTGGATCGCCAGAAAACCAACTTACTTTGTCTTTTTCTGCGATAGACAACTTTTTGCAGGCGTTAAGGGTAACGCCTCCGCATCAGTTTCAGTTTTTTAGGTCTACAAAAACCATGGTGGTTTATATAATGGTGTAAGAAACCCTAAAAATTCCCTCTAAGAAGGGCGGCAACACTGAAAATAAGTTTGTATTACGATTGGTATTTCAAAAAGAAATATTGATATATTTATACGCCGGTATTTTACACCAGAAAGAGTATGTCTAGCAGAACCTAGGGGCACCCTCAACATTAACACCGAATTTATTTTGTCTAGAAACAGCATTTATAAATCTTGGTTTGTCCGGTACCAGAAATTCTGGAGCTACAAACACTATGGGCCTCGGTACCGGCCAACGCCAACGGGTTTCCCTATATTCGAAGTGAAACCCGATGGGAAGAAAAATTTTGACTTTAGAGAATTTATCATGATGTCCCTATAGCCGGAAGTCACAGAAGATTTTAGCTAAGATTTCAAGACCTGTTTTATCAAATGACCTGTCTACATTTTAGTCTTACTTCGGCGCCTATGGCCTTTGCCAAACTTTGAATTTGGGATTTTTAATTGCCAATTTCAGGAAACGATTCGAGAATGCCTTTGGTGGCTAGTCTATCTCAAGATTTCAACTCCGTTACATCGCGAAGCAGCGGTGATCTTTATTAAAACCGACGCCTCAGCTTTAGGATCGGGTGCAGTGACTTGTCCAAGTGATCTTTAGGATTTTATGGAAATAAATGAAATCTTTAAATGACATGTGGTGGTTTTAAATGGCAAGGGGTGTGGAATCATCGGCAAGAAGACTGACACTGCAGCAAACAAGATGTGGGTGGTTACTTCAGGCGTTAAATTTTTGTCAGTATAACTCGAGGGAGTGCATCCAGTCCGGACTTATTCAGTCCGAGAACAAGACAGTGGTCGCCTAAATTCAAAATAATGTGGTACAAAATCGATGATATTACTAAATCTAGTCACAGAGATTATTAGAACTGCCGATCGACTTCGGCTCCATCTTTCCGCCAAAGACTTTCCAGGATGGATGTATCATGTAACTGACTGCGGACAATCTTTCACACATAGAGACATAACCAGAGTGGACGCTAGCAAATGAAATCGCTCTCTAGATATTTCAAAGGTAGAGCACTCCTCAAGTCAACCTATTTACTTCTGAGAGGTCAGCCGTATAGTTTCCTTAGACCAGAAGGTGCTTACGTAGAGGCTTGCACCAGGAGATGGGCATGAGATCTAGCTTGGTTTTTTCCGTCACCATATCTGATGCCGCAAGTTCTCAGCCACCTGTATCGTACCACGGGGACTTTCGTGATCATATTTGGACGGTGGAAGTAGGTGGTTTGGTAGTCCGATCTGAAAATGAGGGCAACAGCGGCACCTTAAATGATATTAGAAAAACTTTATCGAAAAGAGGACCAAAAAACCTACTCCAGAGTTATTTCCTTATTAAAGGAATCTTGGATAATATGGGGTGGTTCAAAATTTCTAGCAGGATGGCCTTCTAGATTTCCCATGTCTTTTGAAGTCATCATGGCGTGACAATATTTTCAGGACGTATCATAAGCCCTGCATGAGGTGGAAATGGACTGCATCAAATCTCATAGATTTTTACATCCAAGTCCAGAACACCTGGGTTTTTTACATAAATCTGAGTGATTAGCTCCAGCCTTAATTTTTGGTCCACAAATCTGTGGTATGTACTTTACTAATCTCCATAGGTCAGAATCTATTTCAAGCAACGCTTTTTAGTAAGACATGTCCTAAAAGTTATTCAGTTGAGAATTCAGTTCAAAGTAGAAAGAGATTCAGTAGAGGTTTGGAAATTATTTCTTTTTCATTCGGGACGCCGAGTGCACTTTTTAACATGATTGCGAATTTCATGTGAAGGCTTGGAATTATCTTTTACATTTTGGCCAGTATTTGACCCAAGTCTATGGCCCAAATACTAATTACTTTGTGATTCTAATTTACATCAACAATCTGGTTGGTTATTTATGTGTAAATTATGGATAAGAAGTTTAATTAATTTTGTTTGGGGTTAAGTATTTGATTTCTACTTTTGCGTAAAGAAGATCGGCTAGAGATAATTTGAATAATTTGTTCATTATAACGTGTCCTGCCTGAACACAAGTTCAGGCAGCTAGTCGAAAAGTGATGGATGGTTGTCCAAATAATTTAAAGATGCTAAACTTGGGGCTTCTTCTGGAAGTATTCCGTCGCAGTTGCAGCAGTCGCTCACCGCAGACTAGATATTGATGAAGTTTATAAAAAACGAGAAGTTGAAAAAAATTATAAATAACAGACCTTTTTAAAGCATTATATCAAAGAAATAAGTAGGTACACCTTTCCGGTCGTACACTACATAACAATTAGTCTATCAAATTACTTCAGAGTTCAGACCTGTCTAAGTGATAGAAAATTAAATTTATTGTTGCTTGTTGTATCTTAGTGTATTTTTGTTGCTAAACAATATTATCAGAGTTTTTACCAAAGTATGTTATACTTTATTAATTGTCACAATACGCTCCCTTTCTTTCTCTCTTGAGCGCCGGCAGATAACAGACAAGTCTCATAGTGGGTCTAGCCGATGGCTCGGACCTCTAAATATACCCGTTTTTCCCCCGAAGGGTTAAAAACGGTTATTTCGAGTCCAGCCTAGGCTAGACCCACGGGTTTTTAACCCTTGCCGTCGCAAGGTACTGAAGAGAAATCCTAGCACGTCACTCAAGCAGACAGACGCAGATGACAGAGAGGCATCGCTATATGCAAGAAGGTTAGATGGAAAGGAGAAGGTTTGTTATAAATACGTCGAACCTACACAGAAAACAAAGAACGTAATCTCATAGTGGGTCTAGCCTAGGCTGGACTCGAAATAACCGTTTTTAACCCTTCGGGGGAAAAACGGGTATAATTGACACTGTACATTTTATCCAAATTGTTTCAACGGTTTAAGTGCCCAGCAGACCCTACAAACAAACATACAGAGATACTTTACGCAGATTGTCGCCGAGCCATTTATATCCATAAAATTCTAAATATCACTTAGACAAGAGAGAGAATATATTTTACTATAAAAACTGTCGTGGTTTGATAAAAACGATGAAGTCCCACGTTCTGGGACGAAACGGTATTGCCCGTTTATCTCAATATGAGAGAGAATATAGCTTAGATTTGACATAGAATTTAGGATTACAAGAAAATTTTACTAGGAAATCACTGTACAGGCTATAAATTATAAAATTACAGCAGCGTTTGATGGTTTACATTAGATTGGATCAGATCTCCTTAGTTAGCATCGTCTCGAGCGCAATGAACGGGCAAAGATTACCAAGTCGAGTGTGCTCTAGTCGCGGCCGGTGGTCGGAGTGTTAGCGGGGGAGGAAGCGGTTTAGACGGTATCATAGCAGAACTGATTGTTGATAGGACGGTAAGGAGCATTATTGGAGGTATTTATTACGAATTTATGACACTATTATACATTGCAATACAAGAAAAAGTAAATAATGAGCCTTATTTAGTTGCTTTTAAAAACATTAAGCCAAGCGTCAGTTTGTTTAAAGGTCTTTTTCAAGTAAAGTAAACCAAAGCATATTAGTATTTAGATTTCTATGTTTACTAGTTATTTTGGAGGACTTATCTGTGATTAAAATAAACGCTGCAAAACTACCCAGCCCGCTGTCACTGCAACCACCCGCCCGCCTAGACACAGATACCTACAAACCGCCCGCCCATCGCGGCTTGATTTACCGCCCAAGACTTACAATAACGGTTATTCCAGGCGCTCCACACATTATTTACATAATACAAGAATAGACCCGATTGAATTCTCGCCCGTGATCTTGTATCCAATAATATCTAAGTGCTTCGTAAAAGTGTTTTGGTCTGTTTGGTTCTATGGGAGTTCTAGAGATGATGTTATTATTTTTTCCTTTGTTTATAACACATAAAATGCCTAGGCTCGGTGGCACCACCGCTACACCGTGTAGATACAAATAATAGTGTTAAGATAAGATACTCATAGAGATGAAACCGTAAGACTAGGATAAAGAAGCAATTAGAACTGGAATTTGTACATGCCCGAGCCGTTTGGGCTAATTAGGAGCAGACTCGACTTTTGTTCCGAAGGTAGTGGATTTCAAGCCTACATCACACCTCTAGCTCTAGCTTAGTTTATTGTTTGTTGTGTAAATATTCAGCAATATGTTTAAAAAAAAGTAATTAATAAATCCTATTTTTGGCCGTAAGTTACCTATTAGATTAATATGGGCTGTGGATTTTGTTCAACAGATAAAATAAATAAATAAAATAAGTTACCAGTAACAGGGGCTCCGGCACTGGGATCTGCCAGATGAAATCGAACCGTTTCGTCATTGTGTAAGGTCACTTATTGCGCGGCACGAAGCGATCAGCAGACGCCCATTATACGGAACACCTGGAACAAGACATGCAGTTCGTTAGATTCAAAGCATTAATAAATAGAATGGTAAATAATATAATACAAAAGTATTTATTGTTATGAAAAGACCACATTATAAAAAGATACACAAAAAAATACGCATAACAATAAAGTGAAACAATGGGCGGTCTTATCGCTAAGAGCGATTTCTTCCAGGCAACCGTGGGATGGAACAAGTATTAGAAGATAAATAGATTATAATAGTTATTAATAAATGTTTTTATTTTGTAAAACATTTTTATAGAGATAAACATAAGAGATTTACATGGGCACGTCAAACAATTCGATAAATCATTTATAAGTGTATAACTCATAATTTTTATTATACCAACTCCCTTTCCGATAATGGGTTTCACTGGAAAGATCCGGGGAGTAATGTGAAACGTAATATTATGTGATCTTGAAAGTATTATAGAAAATACTTAAGGGAACTCTGTAGTGCGAATACCAATTTGTATGGAAATATTAATGCCTTACTTACAATATGTAAATCGCTAAATCCAATCAGAAGGAGTTTATACTGATATTGTGTGTGTTTGGGATCTTCGAGGAAGGTTATTGGTTAAGGGAATTGTCTAAATAAGGGATTTCTATGTGATTGTTACAAATTAATATAACATGCAACACGACACGAGTTAAAAGGAATGCTATCTATTTTTTTATTAAAGATCGATATAAATAATTCGAGCAAAATTTATACAGAAAGCAAGCTTTGCTTTTTAATTTTGAACTTACACATCGAGGAAGGATATCATGGAAGAAGAAGAAGATACGAGAACATATTTATAAAATATTTGTTTGTGTTTTACGTAACGCAGTACGTAAAACAGATTTATCAAAAGTTTCTGTGGTTTTCCGCATGAAGAACTTCAAACAGCGAAGTATAAGGCCAAGTAGGCCAAAGAAAGTCCTATTTAATAAATAGACCTCAATGAATCTTCTTCGACCTACTGCGAAACTGAGATACAAAGTTTGAAGCTGATAGGAGTTATAGGTTATTAGGGCTGCCCAACTGTGATCACTAAATAAGTGTGGTTTTCTAGTAAAAAGTTTTAAGAGTTTTAAGTTTTTATAGTAAAATAAAATAATGGAGAATTGTGTAAATGATAAAATTGATGTTATTTAAATATTATAAAATAGTATTGAGGCCTTGGTAATTAAGGGCACCATTTTAATTATGATTTCTCAATCTAGGAAAAGGTCTTAGAGTTTAATATTATTAATAGCCACAAAAAACATGACAAACAAAACAACGCACAAGAGATTATTAATTATTCTAAGGCATCCCTAAAGTGGATCCTTTAGTAATACGTCAAGTCAAGTTTTATTATGTTGGCGTTCCAATTTCAAAGGTCCACAACTGCTGAAAAACCACAAATAACGGTACGTTCACACGGAGGCACGATTTTCTCTACCGAATCGGTTTTTTGCAGGATTCGGTTTAGTGGCCTATGTATTTCAATGAAGGAGTTCACACATGCATTCGGTTTCAAGATACGACAAAAAACCGAATCCTGCTGAAGTTGACATGCGATTTTGCGACTACAAACCGATCCGGTTTGTATATACTGATACTGCAAAATCCAGATCCGATGCAGTGGTATAGGGCATTCAATACATGCGTTCACACGAGGGGAAGATTCGGTTTATTGTCGGATCTTGAAACCGAACGGTACGTTCACACGGAGACACGATTTCCCGAATCTTATTTTCATCGGATCTGGAAAAACTGAATGTTGTATTCGCAAGAGCGCGCTCACACGTTGATTTGGAAGCGATGGACGTGAACAGTGTTGCTATACTATAATGGTATTATCGCCGTCAGCGTCGTAGAAAAAGATTGTGGTTAAACCCAATAGTACAAAGAAGATCAACAGTTGGTGCCTTTACAACTCTAATGCAGCAGTTAAGGAATGATCCACAAATTTTTTTTAACTACTTCCTTGAATGATAATTTAATACTTTTAATTCCTATACCTACATTTGATAATCTTTTGAAAAAGGTGGAAAAAGAATTGAAAACCGGATCGGTTTGTAGTCGCACAATCGGATGTCAACTTCAGCAAAATTCGGTTTTTTGTCGTGTCTTGAAACCGAATGCATGTGTGAACTCCTTCATTGAAATGCTTATGCCACTAAACCGAATCCTGCAAAAAACCGATTCGGTAGAGAAAATCGTGTCTCCGTGTGAACGTACCGCACATGAATACAACATTCGGTTTTTTCCAGATCCGATGAAAATAAGATTCGGGAAATCTTGTCTCCGTGTGAACGTACCGTAAGCTTGTCCATTTCCGTGTTGGCAAGTTGTTGACGAACTTGTAGAACTTTGTAAAGAAATGTCATTTTTGTAACAAGGACCGAATATTTTACCTAAAAACTTTCCACATCTTATTACGTCCGTGACCTTTCCGCTTTTATGCTTCGAATATTATTAAACTTAGTTCTGTAGTTTATATAATTATTAACTATTAAACTTAGTTTAATAATCGGACGAATTTATAACACCTGGTGGATGTCGGATTTAGCCTGGATATAGACCCTGACAAAATGTCCAAGAAATAGATCAATCATTATCATCATTGCAGCACTGAGGTCCCACTATTGGACACGGGCCCTCCAACAAAATCAATTATTATCTTGGGGAATTTGGTACGAACACCGCAGTTACCAGGCGGGTTGGTGATCCCAGTAAGTTGGTGGTAGGTAAAGAACTACTCTGCTGCTTGTCATTTGGTCAATAGATACTTTAGTCAGCTTGACGACGTGTGTATTATATGTTACGTTTTCATAGGTGGATACTAAGTATACCTATTATTTATAAACACACGGTGATGATGATAAAAACTATCACGCAAAATGATCTCACTGAAATCACTCCCATTTCCCATTTGCTCCGCCCACCTAACACAATCAAGTAACTTGTGTTAACACGTGTACCTGCCACGTGTTCGTGAAGCCTTTGTGCCCACCTGTACCCGGTCATTCGAAGGGACTTATGTATTCCGGAAAGCAATGGAAGGCTGTTCAGGGTTACAATGAAAAATAATGATACGCTATTAAGATTGGAGTTCCAGGACCAAAAAGCTTGGCTCTTGAATGGGGCATAGGAATAGGAAGCATAGCGAATAAAAGGGGACTGATAAGGACATTTTGAGTCGACCCCATATAATGTGGGAACTGGGAACATCTTACGTCGCAGGCAGACCTTCGCCCGCTGCGCCACAGACGTCGTCAAAATCTCTATATATCTATAATAATTTCTTCAAGGGTTATGGTAGACTCTATCGATCGTTACCTTATATGAATAACAAACCATAAGAAATATTAATTTTGAGTTGACAACATATAATCCGCAAAATTCGGATTATGGAAAATTTCGTCAAATTTCACCCGAGCGAAGCCGGGTTTTCTAGTATTTATAAAAATCAATTGCTTCGTTAATCGCACTAATTCTGGACTAGAGATTTGGCTGATTAGGCTTTGTTTGATTTTGGTCTTGAAATATCAGAAGTAGGCCGAATAAGGTTTAGAGGAGTTACTACAGAAAGCGAGCGAAGTCGCGGGGGGTCATCTAGTCGTTTATAATTAAGTTTCCATCAGAAACATTCCTCGCCCCCGCACGTGAACGAGCCACGTGCGGCGTTCCCCGCGACACGCCGCGTGACGAATGGCGAAGCCCTATGAACCTACAACCTACAATTGCATTAGGGAAGCCGTGTCTATTCGATTAGTTTCCCTTTTACAAGGATAGGGTGATTGTACTAACTAGCCGACCCGCCGACAGCTTCGCTTGCTTTTTTTTACGTTATTGACGTAAAGTTTATATAAAATATCCTATAAGTCTGTAGCTTTCTATAATTAGGTACCTACCTATTCCGATTATTTTGTCGCGCTTTACTTACTTTTTTTTTTTTTTTGAGCCTAATGTGTCCCACTGCTGGGCAAAGGCCTCCCCCAATTTCCTCCAATCATCCCTATCCCATCTTTACTTACTATAAGATAAAAAATGTTATTCAAAATAAAACATTTTTGTGTGTAGTTATTTATTATATAAAGTCGTGATTGTTCGTGATATTTTTTTCTACTATACTGGCCAAGCCAGAGTTTGCGCAAAAGCCGTTATCTGCTCAACTTATAATCGCTGAGTTACGGAACAAACAAGTTTTAAGCTCTAGTTTCAAATAAATAAACACTACGGTTCAAAGTAGGTACCTAAATACAATTGTACAACTCCAATTACACAAAACTGGTAGGTAGCTAATAAGTGAGGCGTGGGAACAATAACTAACTTAATACAATGGCAAAAGGTCTTTTGTATAAGTTGAGGAAAACACAACATAATATCGGATAAATGCAGGGAAAGAATTGTTGCCTGTTATGTCAACGTTATAATATTCCAAGACCTACATAATTACAATACATATGCCAAATGTATTAATAATTAGTGCTAATTATACACTGGTAAATTGAGGAAAATCTTAATAAATATTGTATTCTTACAGAAGGTAAAGTCAATAAAATTGTTTATAACATATTTAAATTATTAAATTATTCTTCTCGTTATGTGAAGTTAAAAGTACTTAATATTTAAAAAGACGAAGATAATCTTTAAAATATAAATGTAAAGAATAGTTCTTTCGTTTAATAAAAAAATACCCGATAAAGTTGTTTTTATTTAAAAAATAATTCATTTAAAAAAAGTACCTTTTAATGAATCTCCCTATATTTTGCTGTCTGTCGTTAATGTGCATGTATGTGTTTCTAGTCTATTATTATTAAAACTCGTAATTTATTCATGTCATAGTGCATAACGTGATGGCACACCTTTATTAATAAATAAACAAACCACCTTTGAAATGTCTTATTTCCTACAAAAATAATCATCAAAATCAGTTCACGACAAAGTTATCCGCAAACAAACATAAAAATAAGCATTTGAAGTCGGTTAATGAATAAAATACATATATCATCGAAATAATATCTGTTTTCCGAATATAAGCGCTGATGCTCGCAAACTCGCAATAACAGTTTTGGGTCAAGTGTTCCACAATATGAATACGAAGCCGACAGTACTACACAAAGGGATTTATTTACTTACGTAGCAATGGACAGGCGTGTTACGTAATTCGGATCGGTAAGTAATTAAATTACAGAATTTTATGATGAGTTTATAATTAATGAAACGGGGAACAGACCATGGTTTAAATGTTTTTGAGTTTCCCGATATTTCTATCTGTTTCAAATAAATAAATCATCCCATCTTAAATAAATAAATAAATATTGCTGGACAATTCACACAGCAACATCTAGCCCCGTGGAAAGCTCGAAGCTTGTGTTACGGGTGCTAGATTTCTGATATATTTTATATAATATACATAGTACATAGATAGATATTATTATTAGGCCCAGACGACGGAACAAATATCTGCAGATCCTACAATTTTTTGTTCCGAAGCGGGAATCGAACCCGCAACCTTCTGCGTCGCAGGCAGACCATTGCCCCCTGCGCCACAGAGGCCGTCTAAATAAGATATGGGGTAGTACTGTTCTCAAGCCGTCACCACACAGGACAAGTACAAGTTACTGTTTGTAGATCCGGTCTGTGGAATCCGTTTAGGAAGCGGATATAAAGCAAACAGATAAACGTGTAGGATGATTATCTTTGTATGTTGAGATAAGGCTTAGGTATATATATACCTACCTACTTTTGTGTTATAGTACGGGAGGCGACGATGCTAAATGGGGATTTACTCGAGCGTCAAAGAGACCTATTGGGTTGCATTTGGTAGATGATAAGAAGAAAAAAATTGTATGAGACCGATGTGTTTCATCAGTGGGGGAAGCGACCATAGATAAATAAAAACTTATTTAAAAAAATACTGATGTATGGACGTACTAAAGCGCGTCAGTTAGTGATAGATTCTATGAATCAGATTCAATAAATTGAAAATCAGTTTAACATACTTACATACTTAAAAATAATTTAGGAAATATGATTGATAATATACGTTTGTAAATCTGATTGTTTACACGATTGGGGTGGAAGTACGTAAAAGTTAAAAAAATAAAAATCGCGACTCATTTTTTATCAAAAAAAAGAACAAAAAAACTGGCATTTCTAAAGGTGTTAGAGCGTCAGATTTAGATGTATATGGTTCATCTCTATGTTCTGATTCTACCGTATCTTAATCTGACAATTATCTAAAGTGATGCGCCTAATATGACAAAAGTAAATTTTGTTCCCTTATAATTCACGTTCGAACATAGATAGATTTTTTATATTTGGTGGAGGTACTTATCTGGGTACTAGCTATCTCCAGTATCTTAATCTGACGCGCTCGAGTAAATCCCGAAATCCCCTCTTCGGCTCCCCTACTATTATGGATGCGTTTGTTATCAACACATGTTTTAGTTTACTGAAGTTATTAAATAGAATGAGGAGTCCTATTTACGTTCCCACTGCTGGAATACAGGGACTTCTCTCTTGACGAGAGATAAGGCCACAAGCCACAACCAGTGTTTAACCATGCTGCTAAGTTCCGTGAATGAATGTCACATGTCCTTCAAACTTTCAAAGTTTTCAGAACATGCCCGTTTCCTCACCGTGTTTGCATTCACCGTTAAAGCAAGTGTATAAAGCGCTTTAATTACATGAAGAAAAGTCCAGAGGTGCGCAACATTGGGCCAGTACCGTTCAAACTGAGATAAATGGAAAATACGCAGTAGGTACTAATCCAGTCCAGATAACTGTATGATTGCCGTTATCAGTTTGACCTCGCTACTATCGGTTATTCGGGAACGTTAGGCGACCGTGGCTGACCGATTTTTAACATTATTTTTGTAACAAGTAAGTAATTAACTTTCAGAAGAACTCATTTCTGTGTATGTAGCCTGTAGCCCATAGAAATCACATCAATTCGTCGCTATTCCCTTTCCGTCAATGACGGACAAACCAACAGACACACACATCATTTCCCATTTATAATTTTAGTACCTATAGTATGAATTCCAGCCAAACAAATTGAATTAAACTAAATATCGGAATTCCAGTTCCAATAAGTATCCTATTAGCGAGGTGTGAGTCATGCGTACGCGCATACCAGTCTCTGTTTACAAACACAATCTATAATCCGACCGCTACTGTTTGTTATACTTGCGCTGATTATCTGAAGGCCACGGGTTCGAATCCCTGCACGATAATAATGACCTGTGATTTTAGGGCAAAGTTAACTCGCGGAAATATAGAAAAATGGTTTTGTGAGCTTCTCTCGTCGAGAGAGCTATGTTGTTCTAATCGCTTCTCAACACCACCATAAAAACACTGAAGCGAACTGACCTATTTTTATGTACCTAATTTAAAATTATTTATCAGTCGTAATTTACATAGACGAGTTATAAAGTATTTTAGTTGTAAGTTTTGTCTGACATGTCCATGTAAATCGTTGTGTTTCTATGGAAATAAAGTTTTTTACTTTGATGTCATCGTTCGGATACCTACACTGTACATGCTGTAGTAGGTATGCCCTATAGATCATTGTATAGAACGAACGTGTGCCTAATCTAATAATCGCTGAATGTAGTCTCGATTCGGTTCACTGGTCGCGCAAACAGCGTGAATTTGTACAAATCAATGCTTTTGCTGCTCGAATAGTAGATATAGTAGTTTTGTATTATTATACAGTACATTTATCTAGGAAGACAATATATTATATAAAATACTAGATGCTTTCTATGCCCGTGACTTCGTCTGCGTTTGTATAGGGGCCACGGGCCACGTTTTATTGGAGCAAAAATTTAAATAGCCTATCCTGTGTCACAGACCTCTAAATGTATATACAAAATTTTATCACAATCGAATATATGATTTAAGAGTTATGACGGAACATATTATGCATAAAAATATAATAATCGTCTATATTGTTTCAGTATCATTGTATTAAGCATATAATAAACACAATAATTATCTCTGAAAACAAACTAGGTACCTAACTCCATGACCGTCCCTTACAGATTTATAATTAGTATAGATATCTAGATAATGTAAAACAAACTCAAGCGAACCTATCGACGGGTCGGCTTGTCGGCAATAAAAGTAAGTTTGTTATCAATTAAGCAACAAAGAACCCCCGCTGTCACAACATGATTGGACGCCGCGTGTCTCGACAAATAGGCGTGCAGAGTGCTGGAAAATGGAGTCTTTAGGCGAATTACATCGCATGTCCTACTTACGTAATTTGACGATCTGCCAGTGGTCATTTCAAAGGTAGGTACTGTTGGTACTTGAAAGGTTTCATAGACTACGGAGAAGCCTTGTTGGATCTATGGATTGACTTTAAGAACATTCTCCGTTTGAATTTGAATCTTAATTTTATGTGCCTACTTTGATATTTTCGAAAATCGAAGATACCTACATCGTAAGTTTTTAACCCTACAAAGCTAACGTTCTTAAACTACCTTGATAAGCTAACCATTCGTAATTTTGACGATCATTATAAAATGAACCATATTATAAAGTGTGTTATATTTTTATATGGATTTATTGTATTTTCAAGAAATATAGAATATAAATGAAAGATATTTATCACAAAAATCCATATATTAAACCATTAAGGCACTATAAACACGAATAACATATGGCACCACTTTTTCGAGAGAAAAATCACACATCTTATAAACTACGAATAACGCAAAAAATATCAGAAAATTATAGTTTTTTTTAACATTTGTAGAAATAAAACATTGATGTTCATAATTTTTGAACACATGTTGGTCAAAATACCAATCGAATGTTCACCACCATTGGGAATTTAGCAACTGTGGAAGTTCTTCGTTGTCATTTATCTCCAAAACTAAGCAACTTACCTGTTAGAGGCGACCACCATCCGATGCAGTCTAACAGTCTCTTAGTTGGCACGAAACCTCAAATCCGTAGTTGTAACTGTTGGAAAGTTACTAGACGATATTCTTCCGATGTGTGCAAAAATGACGAACGTTAGCTTTATAGGGTTAAAACGAACTGACTATAATAAGTTGACACTCGTGGCCTAAAAAGTTTCAATTTATCTTTTAAAAAAATTTTTAAGCGAACAAAATGTTATGGAACTTAATAAAAACTAAAAAACAAAATTTTATTGTTTTTTTTTAATTATTTTTTTTCTATAATTATACGTTTGTTTTCCATCCTGTAATAATAATAACGGATTCTGTTCATTTCTTTCTCATCGGAGGAAAATGAGAGGGAAAATGATTTTCTATAAAAACGTGTATTGCAAGGTAACTGCATAACTTTCTGAATATAATTACAGGAAAATATTTTAATTGGATGTTGATATTGGCAATGATGATATTAGAATTACGGTACCATTAAAATATCAATCTAGAGAATTTGTTTTCGAAGCTGAAGCGAATCTAAAATTGAACTTGGAAAATATACCTATTCCCTATAAATTGTAGTAATACCTATTATTAGTCAATACGACGTGAAACTGATAAACACGGAAAATCTCGTTTTATTTTACAACTAGCTACCTGTTTTGAAATGTGTTTAGAATACCTAAAAAATGTTTATCTAAGAAACAACACGTTAATTTGATTTCCAATTAGTTAAAGAATACTTGCTACCGATAGAGATAAGCCTCACAAAAAACTCAAGTACGATTTTATGAAGGTAAGTAATTGTTTTAGTTAACACATTATGTAAAATAGGATAAAAAAACTAAAAGACTGGACTAAAAGATAACTCAGTCTCACTTAAAATAAAGATGAACCCATATTGAGTTAAACGGGCAAAATTACGTTGACTTTGATCAAACGGTGACTTTTGATAGCGGACCGGCGGGCGATCGTGATCCGTGTCCTTGCAGTGTTTGATCCTGAAGAAGTCCCACGTTTTGGGACAAAACGGTTGATCAAAAGTATTCAAAAGTCAACGTAAATTAGGTTCGTGAATTGCCCGTTTATCTCAATATGAATTTATCAAACCACGACAGTGTTTATAGTAAAATTGTAGATGATTATAAACAGACTTGCGACTTAAAAGCTAATATGACCACACTAACTATAACTAATATGGATCCATCCATCATGTGGCCATTTCTCGCAATAAGGGCGGCCCGCTGTGCGTGAAATGGCAAGGGATATTTAATTTACCACAGGCTATAAATAGGGGAGGGAGCTAGCCTGTGGGCAGAACACGCTACGTTTCATATTTTTTCTTGGGTCACTGGGCATCTGGACTAGATGATCTCTATGTTTTTATTAGAAATATCTAACCTATCCCTAAAAGAAACGTGTCCTAATAGTAGAGGCAAATATTGTGAGGAAACCGGAACGATTTCAGAACTTTTATGGACACCAACCCGCCCTTGGCCAGCGTGGTGAATTAATTGGGAACGTAAATAGAGCTTTGCTTTAAAAGTTTAAATTAAACGGTATCTACTAGCTAGATACTCAAATAAAGTTAGGTGTATTTTGTAGTTATATTTACGATTAAATAAGTATCGGTCAGAAATAAGTCAGCAAGGCTAGTTTAAGAGTTTAATATGATATTTGTCACCCAATATTCTTGCTTACCTTCACCTTAGTGTCTGTTGATATTAAGTAACTAGGTACCTAACTACCAAACCGATAATTTAATTTATTCACTTACTATGAGGCCAACAGTGGGAAAGCATAGGCTTATTAAAAAATATTTCGTTTTTTTATTCTTATGCCGGGGATACCTAGTCATCATCATTTCATTACCGACGCTGGATTTAGCGATCTGAGATCTGCGGTCTTTTATCGAGGATTTATCGGCCCCACCGGCCATCTGTTCTACGCGCTTTTTTTATCCGCTGTCAAATCAATAAACTCCACTTGACTTTATCAGTGACCCTCGCTCTTCTAACTATGTAATCTCGTCATTTCTGATTCGATCCCGTAGAGAAATTTTGAGCTGAACCCTCTATATAGAGTATAGAGGGTTCTGCTCAAAATTTTCTCTCAAAACTTCTCTTAATTTCTCTCTAGTATAATAGCTCTTTTAGCGACTTTGAGAGAATAAGAAGGTAAAACATGACGTTTTTTCGTCGAGTAACCTATTATAAGCTTAGGTAATTAGGTATTAATAATAACCTAATTGCTACTCACGTACTATAGTCAACAATAATGCCTTAACGCGGTAGGTAGTTAAGAAAACAAATGAAACAGGTACTTAGTTACCTACTAATAAACACAACACAATTAACATTTTTAAGATAACCTTTTGAACTATTGACGTTTGGAATGATGGAATCAATAAATTTCTCACCTGTCAATTCGAACGTCAGGATTTCTGACATCCGCGCAGGGGTTAGCAACCTTTTTGAATCAATTTCCAATGTTTTATTGCAGAACTAGCAACCTGGGCGTGCCTCTTAGACCTAAATAGATTGTATAAACAAAGAAATCCTTCTGTTCTATTAACATGTAAATCCGAATTGGGAATCGTTAAATGCAATATCTTATACTATGGAGCAATAAAATCTAACTATCACACACAACTACATAAACAAACAAGACAAACAAATCTAGCTAGTATGGATTGGGATTATCAACGCTGTCGAAACGTGACGATCGAGACTTACCAGTGAGATGAAGTACCGCTGTGTGCTGTAGGTAGACTTGGCGGATTTACAATGGTGGCGATCTGGCGATGTTTATTGATGAAAGGTTAGTTTAGGTGGTTTTTTTATCACGCGGCCGCGGGGTTGCGGCGTGCGAGGTGTTGCCTCGGCGGCGCGCTCTCGCGAACTGACTGGATGACAGAAAGCCGATGTTTGGCGGATGCCGGCGCGCATGCGTGGCGGGCAAGGTCATGCGCGGAACGCTACCGTGTAGGTAGGTAGGTAGGTACAGTCGGCCCCTTTATTTATGATTATGAATTCTTATAAAAAAAAAATTTTTTTAACTAGGTAGAATGCAATCGACGGATTAAAATCAATTCATAAGATAAATTTGCGCACTCGTTATTATTATTAAAATCAATGCCTACCTACCTACTTGGAAGGAATTTATGTATGTATCCATAGATGTACAGTCGCGGAATGAAAAGGTTCGTCACCTTAGAGGCGGTTATCGCTTGCACTAGTACGGCAAGAAACAATTATGCCAACATACGTCAGTGCAAGAAACAGTGCTGCAAACATTTAAATAAATATGAATCCTAACTAATATTATAAATGCGAAAGTAACTCTGTCTGTCTGTTACGCTTTCCCGCTTAAACCTCTCAACCGATTTTGATGAAATTTGGCACATACAATCTTTAGACCCTGAGACAGAACTTAGGCTACTTTTTACCGCGGAAAAATACATGTTTCCGCGGAAAAATATATGCTTACGCAGGAAAATTCGATTTAAATGAAATTTAGTATGGAGATAGTTGCAAATAAAAGTATATGGCGAGAGACTTATTACCGCGCAAAAATACATGCTTCCGCGGGAAAATATCAGCTTACGCGGGAAAATTATATTTTGATGAAATTTAGTATGGATATAGTTGGAAATAAAAGTACTTATATGACGAGACGAAGTTCGCGGGGGCAGCTAGTATTATATAATTTCCAATTATGACATTGACCGATTGACAATAGTTTACAATAACAGCAATAATAATGGCAGCAAAGAGATTACAATACTACGTAAGAAATGGCAGGTTGAACCAACAAGAAGGTTTTAGTTTATAAAACATACTAATCTTATTGACAAGTTAAATTGTCAAACAACATTGATCTGAATAATTTTGAACTTTATTATCGAAATGTTAAACATTATTTTCTCTAACCCGAGTCAATTCTGTAACATAGTTTCAAAAGGTAATATGTGCTCGCGATACGTTGAACGAATCAATTTGAAAATTGACGAACCTTTTCATACCGAGACTGTACATCTATGTGTCAACAAAACCTGCATTGATTAGGTAGGTACAGACGACACGTAGGAAAACATAGGCACCCAATAATAAATAGTCATTGGCTACCGATTGTCTTGTTCTATACGTCCACGATAGACAGAATCAAGAAACAAGGAAAAGAATATTCCTGTCCCAGCTATTTCTCACTCTACACAACATAGTACCTATACGTATGTAGGAAGGTATCTAAACTATATTTATAATATTATAATAATAAATGGAATGAATATCTGCAGAGCGTAGAGATTTTTGTTCCGAGGCGGGAATCGAACGCGCAACCTTCCGCATCGTAGGAAAACCTTCGCCCGCTGCGTTACAGATGTCGTCAAAAATATATAAAAATATTGTAATGATCTGATCTGAGAGGTAATTTAGTGTGTAATGGGTCTTTCTTTGGAAGAGTTCTACCGTGCCACGACCACGAGCTATTGCATAGTTTAATATCTAGGTACTTATACCTAGGGATTTCAAATAAAACCTAATACCTATTTACAAATGAACAACTTATTTATAAGGTAGGTAAATAAATAAAACATTTATATCATTATAGGTAACACACAAGTTTATAACTTTATAAAAACGGTTAGGTTAGTTTATCTCAAATAAACATTTCATGTATAACAAAACCCCACCACCAAAAATACATCAAAAATCTACTTATTATTGCGAAAATCAGCCTTTCATTATTTAATCAGACTTTATAAAACTTTTCTTAATTTTGCCGTAACTCGGTAACGATTTGATTTAACAGCTATAAGTAGGTAAAGTAAATAAAAAAACTATGAATAAATCTAAAATCTGAATATAAAAAAACAACAAAACATAAACTACCTTCTTAGAACAAGTTCATAATGACAAAAATATAAAAGTTATACTTAACACTATAACTTTATATGGCACTTGATTAATTGCCACGATTTTGGCGTAGTTAATACATAATAGCTTTGTTAAAATATAGATATAAGTATAAATAGTACCAAAGACATGGAAGTCTAAACATTTTAGACTTTCCTATATTCTCGTGAGTAGTTTTTCCCACATCCATTATTTGCAATGATTCTTTTCTCGCCCGTATAAATAAAAAATGTAATATCTATGAACTGTAAACAGTTTTAATTGACTTTACACTGGGAAAGACTTTGCTATGGTTCTCGTAGATCCTTTTTCTTTATTTATCCCCTTTTGATCCCCTTTCTTACTTTCTGAAGATGCCGTCTATACTCTATGTATATTAATACTCTTTTTGTACAGTATACGAGCGGCAGATATGTAGACATCGTACTTAACAAAACAGCGTATATTCAACTAAGTTGAATTGGGAAATACGCGCGACATAATAAACAACAATATAAATTTAAGAAATCGATTAACATCAACGATCTTACAATACCCTAAAAATCTCATGATTTTGTTAAAATTAACTTGAATTTGATTTGTCCGTTCTTCCGAAATCTACTCCATTATGATAAAATAAAAATACACAACAAATATATATATCTTACAATTTAGAACTCAATTTACAACAATTTATCAAAATAGTGGCCAAAATCAGCTTGATTTAACTATGACTTTTATGATTCTCGTTGGCCCTTTTCCCCGTAAAGAGGTAGATACTTTTCAACAAGGGTACTGATACTTTACATAAATAAATAACAAAGTATAAACAATTTAAAAAATAGTGACCAAAATCAACAAGATTTATGTATAACAAAACGATCTTATGAATTAGCTATGATTCTCGGTACTCCTTTTCCACCTTACACTAGAAATGTGAGATAAAGGAGATCGTAAAAACTATAATACTTATAATTATGGTTCTCGTTGGTCCCTGTTTAAGAAAACATGAGATCGTAAATTAAACTCACACTAAAGGAGATCGTAAATTAAATCACACTAAAGGAGATCTGAAAACAGCAGATCGTAAGTTAAACGTACACTAAAGGAGATCTGAAAACAGGAGATCGTAAGTGAAACTTACACTAAAGGAGATCTGAAAACAGGAGATCGTAAATTAAACTTCACTAAAGGAGATCTGAAAACGGGAGATCGTAAATTAAACTCACACTAAAGGTGATCTGAAAACAGCAGATCGTAAGTTAAACTTATACTAAAGGAGGTCTGAAAACATGAGATCGTTAATTAAACTTACACTAAGGGTGATCTGAAAACAGCAGATCGTAAGTTAAACTTATACTAAAGGAGATCTGTAAACAGGAGATCGTAAGTGAAACTTACACTAAAGGAGATCTGAGATCGTAAATTAAACTTCACTAAAGGAGACCTGAAAACAGCAGATCGTAAGTTAAACGTACACTAAAGGAGATCTGAAAACAGGAGATAGTTCTAGTCAAAGTCCAGTAGATTACTCTTGCGCAGTTTCTTCGCGTCTGGAATGTCTATCTTATGTAGGACGATGCAGTGTCTCTTCAGTTCTGAATACTTGCGGTACTGCGCGCCGCAGATGTCACAGTCCACCTTCGTCTTGCGAACGTGGTGAACAGTCCATTCGTGTTCCCATTTCTCTTTCAGCGACCTTGAAGGATAAAGTTTACAAGTAAACAAATCAATTATAAAAATAGATTAGTTACTTCAATTATAAGTCAGACAAACCCATAAATAAATAAATATTGCTGGACAATTCACACAGCAACATCTAGCCCCGTGGTAAGCTCTAAGCTTGTGTTACGGGTGCTAGATTTCTGATATACTTAAATAGATCGTTCGTATTATAGAGATAATATCTTTATGGGTTAAGCACACCTATTGTGCATGTTATTTAATTTTTCGATGCGTGCTATGTTGTGATCGACACTCCCTACATATAGTTGTGTATCTGCAAAACACAAATTTGACGGGAGAGCGTTTTGAACATTTTAAAATGTTAGGTTAAACGTATAGTTGTGTTGCGTATATTCATGTAACTGCCAGATGTTGTGTATCTGGCAGTTACATGAATATACGCAACGAGAATCGACCTATTGTGCATGTAATTTAATTTGTCGATTCGTGCTATGTAGTGATGATGATGTTACCTGAGGAAAAGTTCGCAGAAGCGACAGCGGTACTTGGAGGACTCTTGCTTGCGGTGCGTGCTGCGGATGTGCTTCTTCAACATCGACTCGAAGTGGAACATGCGCGGGCAGAACTCGCACTGGGGACAAAGTGGAACACAAACATTTAGTCTATTACCTACCAATATTACCATAGACTAATAATTAGTCTATCTATCTATGCTATTACCAACTTTTCGGTAAAGAAAAATTTAGGTACATAGTTTAGATTTAAATAGTTGTAGTAGGTATTTGTTCAAGATGTCCGTAACGTCAGACAAAAAGATAGGTACTGGCGGAAGATTACCGTTTGTTGCTAGTATCTAAACTAATTTAAACTGGTAGCCAACTCAATGCTGAGTCAGTGACCTTTTCACTATGTTCGGTTTACAAGCTGCCTATGTATGATTTATCTTTGTAAAAACATTTTTCATGGATTAAGTTATCCGAAATAAACCGACTTTATTTTATTATATTTATTTATTTTATTTGAATAAAGATATTTTGTTTGTTTGTAAAAGTTGTTACCTGTACGGGTTGCGTGCGTAGATGCTGCTCCATGTGCTGCGCGATCATCTTCTTGGAGTTGAACTTGCGCTGGCAGAGGTCGCACTGCAGCGACGACGAGCCGTGGATCTTCTTGTGCTTAGAGAAGTTGCTCGAATCACTAACACAAATAACGAGGATAACAACACAGGAGGCTATTCATATAAATAATTTTTGACGACCTCTATGGCACAGCGGGTGTAGGTCCGCCTGCGAAGCAAGAGGTTGCGGATTCGATCGATTCCCGCCTCGGAACAACACTTTGTATGATCTGCAAATATTTGTTCCAGGTGTCTCTGGGTGTTATATATGTATAATAAAAATATCTATCTATGTATATTCTATAGTTTCTATACAATATAGTATATCAGAAATCTAGCACCCGTAACACAAGCTTAGAGCTTATCACGGGGCTAGATGTTGCTGTAGTGTGAATTGTCCAGAAATATTATACATATAGAACACCCAGACACCCGAAACAAATATTTACAGATCATACAAATTGTTGTTCCGAGGCGGGAATCGAACCCGCAACCTCCTGCGTCGCAGGCAGACCTTCGCCCGCTGCGCCATAGAGGTCGTCATTTAAGTTCTTGCTCCAGTTAATTAATAAAACTAAAACATATCACCTGAATGACTTGTCGCAGAAGGTACACTTGTAGATAGTTAGTTTGGCGTGCTCTCGAAGGTGTGCCTTGTATTTGTCCACTTTGGTAAATGTCTCTGACTGACATACCTGAAATAATATAAGTAATAAGTATGAAAATCTAACTCCGGTTCCATGCCCAAGCCGGTTAAATCCTGAAGAAATAACCCCTAACATAAGAATCATAGAGCGTTGTTTGTAATAGTTAAAAACATCATAGAGACTCTCCAATTTTAAATATATACATACTTCCTACATAAATATGTAAAAATGAATGTATTTATCGAGGAAATTCTCGATAAATGTACTTTCCAACACTGAAATATTTTTTCAAATCGGATTAGCGGTTCCGGAGATAAGCGCGTTCAAACAAACAAACTCTTCAGCTTTTTAATATTCGTATAGATTTAATAATAAAAAAAAACAAATCTCACCTCACAAGTAATATTCAGAAAGCCGAGGGCAGTGACGGGGTTTTTAGCCAAAGTGCACTTGATGACGTGCTCTATGAGGTGCCGCTTCAGGTCGTCGATACGCTCGAACGACTTTAGACAAACTTCACAAGTCTGGAAAATAACATTATGTTAATATTAGAACACGAAACGGGTAACATGCCATGCCATGATTCAAATGTTTTTGGGTTTCCCGATATTTCGGCACTGTTACAAGCGCCATCTTCACGGAGAGACTATAGTTATAATGTGTAAGATGTTAGCTCTATTTTTCCCACTGCTGGGACACAGGGACTTCCCTCTTGACGAGAGAGATAGGACCACGCCACATGACATTATCACAGAACGAGATACTATAATACCTAGAAATCATGTGGATATAAATTTGGACGACCTGCTTCTAGACAATAGTATCTATCCAAGTGGTCTGGTTATTTTCTATATACTCGTACTTATATCTATTTATGTTATTAATATAAAATTTAACGGACATCGTTTTTTATTCGTGTATTTTTTTAGCACCAGGAATCCATGGTCAGATTAGTGACATTCTTATGACATTATATCTGCCAATTATACAGGGTGTCCCAAAGTTATGGGCCATGGAGGGGAAGTACCTTAAATATCGTAGATAGTGAATTTTGCTCAAAGAAGACTTCATTTTATTTTTAAAAGTAAGTATTTCTGCATTCATAGATTTTCTAAAAATTACTTGCTTTGTCTGGGAATCGAACCGACTCACATGTGGAAAAAAAAATTACTCTACTTTTATGCTACCAATCGAAAGAATAACTAAAAAATAATAACTCTGCTTAAGTAACATAGTATTTTAAAAGAAAGGAACAACGTGAAATAAATTATTTTAATCAAATAAAAAACATGAAATATTTTTTTTTTGTAAATTAATTAATTAAATGCTCAAAATGTGATCCCTCTTGTCTTAAGCATCTTCGCCAATCTTCTTGTGACCCGGCTGCCTGTTGATTTTCTAATCATTTTATGGTGAACACTCAATGTGATATGGCACAATTCTGTTTGCAACTCGATCATTTGACCTTGACTCAATTATTTTATGTTGTTCCTTTCTTTTAAAATACTATGTTACTTAAGCAAAGTTATTATTTTTTAGCTATTCTTTCGATTGGTATCATAAAAGTAGAGTAAATTTTTTTTCCACATGTGAGTCGATTCGATTCCCAGACAAAGCAAGTAATTTTTAGAAAATCTATGAATGCAGAATTACTTACTTTTAAAAATAAAATGAAGTCTTCTTTGAGCAAAATTCACTATCTACGATATTTAAGGTACTTCCCCTCCATGGCCCATAACTTTGGGACACCCTGTATAATTGCCGCTTCAAAGAGCAAATTCGAATTATCAAATATTTTTATTTTAACAAAAACTTACTTTACGATATTGATGATTCCTTGCACACTTCGTACTCAACAGGAATATAGAATTCGTCATAAGCTTAGCTATAACAGAATCCGCTTCCCTTCTTATTTCCTCATCATTCGTCATTTTCATCCTCTTCTTAGATAAATAGATATCTTCAGACTTCACCAATCTTACACTAGACCCGCTACGTGACCTTATACGACTTGACCTTCGCAAGTTAGCTGGGTCAATCGATTTTACAGGGTCAAGTATAGGGGATCCTGTTAAATCATTGCTTGACCCTGCTAAGTTCCTTGAAGTGTTATCATCCTTTCCTTCTAGGATTTCTATAAGGTCCATGCTGGATCTCGTATTCTCCTGAACTATGATCGGTAAATCCTTTTCTGCGTAGCGTTCTGTTTTGACAGGAGTTTCATTATTTTCAATAGATACCTTTGCGGTTCTTTTAACCAGTTTATGCCAGATTTGGTGATCCTTGAATTCTGATCGTATTGGAGTCACATAGGAGCAGTTTTCTTCTTGGCATAGAAACCTGAAGTTAAAAAGGGAGTGAATCAAAATTACATAATAACCACAAATTTACGTCACTGTTTATTTTGTTATTCGCAGCGGGCGAAGGTCTGCCTGCGATGCAGGAGGTTACGGATTCGATTCCCGCCTTGGAATATTTTTTTTTAGGATCTGCAGATATTTGTTCCGGGTGTCTGAGTGTTCTATATGTATAGTAAAAAATATCTGTATCCGTAACACAAACTTTGAGCTTACCACGGAGCTAGATGTTGCTGTGTGAATTGTCCAGCATCATTTTTTTAATTATTAGTGTAGTTAGTTAGGATGGCTCAGTTTTCCGCATTTAGACTCAAAGGCGGTCCATTATGCGTGATGAGATTTGCTAGTATAACCAGCCAACTCCGTCCAAAAGCACAGAATCCTCCTGGTGTCTTCAAAGGTCAGAGTGACTTCGGGGTCTTAAGGATTTGATGTCGTTGCACTGATACTCCCTCGCTTAAATATTAGCCGCGAGGCATGCGGAGCCACGACAGATGGCTCGGGCCGAGATGTGCTGCGAGTGAAAAACGCGTGTCCGAGGCAGCCCGAGGCACGTCCACACCAGCCGAGGCATTTGGCTCGCGAGGCTGCCGCGCGAGCTTGTTCGCTAGGTAGGTACGCGGTTATTCGTGTATCTTCATGTGCCCCCAGGCAGTGGATGTCAAGTCAAACTAACACTTGGCGCACTCGCACTCCGGGTCGCCGTGCCCGAGGCAGTGGATCTCAAACTTGTATTACATAAGTATTACCTGAGGTGTACCTTCGCCACGTGGTTGTTGAGGTCCCCCGCGGCGCTGTAGGCCTTGCTGCAGTAGCCGCAGGGGTGCTTGCGCGCGTGTATACGCATGTGCACGCGCAGAGAGAACTTGTATTACATAAGTATTACCTGAGGTGTACCTTCGCCACGTGGTTGTTGAGGTCCCCCGCGGCGCTGTAGGCCTTGCTGCAGTAGCCGCAGGGGTGCTTGCGCGCGTGTATACGCATGTGCACGCGCAGAGAGAACTTGTATTACATAAGTATTACCTGAGGTGTACCTTCGCCACGTGGTTGTTGAGGTCCCCCGCGGCGCTGTAGGCCTTGCTGCAGTAGCCGCAGGGGTGCTTGCGCGCGTGTATACGCATGTGCACGCGCAGAGAGAACTTGTATTACATAAGTATTACCTGAGGTGTACCTTCGCCACGTGGTTGTTGAGGTCCCCCGCGGCGCTGTAGGCCTTGCTGCAGTAGCCGCAGGGGTGCTTGCGCGCGTGTATACGCATGTGCACGCGCAGAGAGAACTTGTATTACATAAGTATTACCTGAGGTGTACCTTCGCCACGTGGTTGTTGAGGTCCCCCGCGGCGCTGTAGGCCTTGCTGCAGTAGCCGCAGGGGTGCTTGCGCGCGTGTATACGCATGTGCACGCGCAGAGAGAACTTGTATTACATAAGTATTACCTGAGGTGTACCTTCGCCACGTGGTTGTTGAGGTCCCCCGCGGCGCTGTAGGCCTTGCTGCAGTAGCCGCAGGGGTGCTTGCGCGCGTGTATACGCATGTGCACGCGCAGGGAGAACTTGGACGCGAACACCTTCCCGCACTTGGGGCACTCGCGCTCCGGGTCGCCGTGCCCGAGGCAGTGGTTCTCAAACTTTTGCTGCGTTTTAAGGTTCTTCCCGCAATCTGTGCACATGAAGCTTAACACCGTTTCTTTGACCTGTTAATTATGACGTAGGTAGGTAAATATTGACGAAATGTTTTTTTTTTAATTCACAACAATTACACTATCCTTACAGGTACAGTACCTAATACAACTGTGTAAAAAGTTAATGTTAAGAAGTTTAAAGATTTGTGTCATTTATTTCCATAAAATCCCAAAGATTGGAAAGACTTGGACCAGACTTGCAATATATACTAATTTATTGTGTATGATCAATGGGTATGAATATAATACTTGAATAATCCCACATGATGTGGGGTTGGCACAACATTTTCAATTCATTCGAGTTCATTGTTTGCACCAACCTAAGTCAACAGACTCCGTTGGCAACACTTTTGAGTGAAGTCAATATTACCTGTAAATATTTGTTGATATTGTTGTGTGTTCTAGCTTTCCATGTGCATTTAATAGTGTTTCAACTACCTATAATTTAAGGAACTTTTGCATTGGCATATTTAATAATTGTTGAATAATAAGATTAGGTATGTACTTATGTACTACCTAATGGTCCGATTTAAAAATATATCTCAATGTTGGATGGTGCATTCATCCAGAAAAACTATTATATAAAGTATAGGTACATATATGTAGACAACGTATAAAAAAGGCGCTGTTTGCGGGTCGGCCAGAAAACAAGGTGTCCCAAAATGGGTAAGTAGGTACCTATATTGAAAGAGAAATCGTTGGCCGCAACGAACATAAAACAACGCCGAAGAATGTTTTCACAAAAACGAATTTTCTTATACCAATTATAGGACACCTTGTATAGTCTCTACTAGAGGCTAATAAATAGTCTCTAGTACATATTATAGGTTCCTTCATGCAATAAAGATTCAGATTCTGACCTTTTGTGGTTTTTGGTGCTTGCCCACCATATGCTGGCGAAAGGAGGAAATCTGGTCGAAGATTTGTTTACATTTATCGCATTGGTATTTCTTTTTTGTTGGGCATGGTGTGTCTTCTGAAAAGAATCAATCAATTTATTAATAAACTAAAGAAAGTATTAGGTAGGTACCTACATAATTAACGTAACTTTTAGGAATTATGAATTACATATTAATAACAATTGAATTTATGATTATTAGGTTAGAAGAGACGCATATTAAAATGAATGTGAATGCGAACACCGTGAGGAAACTGGTAAGTTCTGAGAACTTTGAAAATTTGATATTAAAAAAAACCGCAATTAGCCAGTGGCGAATAATTATTTAACATCTCATCAAGACAGAAGTCACTGTGACCCAGCAGTGGGAACATAAATATAATGCTTATGCTATTTTTTTTCTTTTTTACTATCTACAATCAGCCTTGCAGCTTTAATCAGATTTGCTGTAGTTATGCTAGTTTAAGTAACCTACATTAAGTAAATCAGAAATCTAGCACCCGTAACACAATCTTCAAGCTTACCACGAAGCTAGATGTTGCTGTGTTAATTGTCCAGTGATATTTATTTATAATTAAATAAATAAATGTTACCGGACATTTTTTACACAGCGACATCTAGCCCCGTGGTAAGCTCGAAGCTTGTGTTACGGGTGCTAGATTTCTGATTAATGAATGTTAATAAAAACTTACCAATAACAACTTCATTATCCACCTGTATATCCGCACAGGTTATGAATGGATCATTGTAAGATATATTCTGAATGGTCTGTCCAGACTCACTGTCTTCACCGAGGAATAGAATGGTCTTCCGTTGTTTCGAGTTTGACTGGATGTCTGAGGACATCAGTTGCTTCAGGGCACTACGTTCATTGTTGTTAATTTCATTTTTTTTCTTTTCTTCTTCTCTGAAATCACATAAAAATGTGACAATTAACATTTAGCAACATCTGGCCCTATGTAATAAATTAATGCAGGTGTAGATTTATAATTGGTTCTTCTGGGGAGACACATGCTCAGAAATATTTGTTGCTAGGATATTCCAGTCTCGAAAATTTTAATCTATAAATTATTTTAATATAGGTACCTATCACTAAGTAATAGCATTTATTAGTTAACTTGTTCCAGCCGTACACCATTCACCTTAAGCTTACACAAACAACCAATCATTTTATAAACAGCTAAAGAAAGTATAACATACAATACGAGTAGAGTAATATTTATTTGTTTAACATAAAATGACAAATATAAACATAATACACAAAAGAGCCATCAGGGCTGTCTACTGCACTGTAAACACTTATATTTAAAGGGTACAATAACAATAATCAAAACAAATGAAAAGTTAATTAAGAAACAATGAAAATTCAAATATAAAATAGAACTCTAGAAAGTATACCTTATTTATATATAGTTATATTGAATTACAACTGTAATAGACTGTAATGGTATGTCATTAAAACCAAAATATAATTAATGAAGTCCTAAAAACTATGTTAATTATGTACTTTCTTTGTACACCAAATGGGCACACTGCACTAAATGTACAGACATAAATTATTAAGAAGCTGATTAAAGCTAATTAATTTAAAAATATCAAAATCATTACATAATATAAGTCCTATTGGGTTTTCTACTTCATCAGGAAAAAACACCTACTAAAAAATAATAGCAAATCTCTTTCAGAGAAGAATAATGTTGTTGAACTTCATATATGAAGTAATAGATTGGCTTATCGTACCTTATTAATAATAGTTATTATACAATTGACGAAGCTCTTGCAGATAAAAACTTATTTCATGAAAAACAAGATTGTATTAGTTAAGTTAGTTGTAAGATTTGTTTGTTAAATATTTGACTTGTCTAAGAACATGTAATGTGTCAAAAGATAAATAAACGAATTGAATTGAATTATTTAGTCAATGAGCCTTAATCTACTTGCACCTTAATATGTTAGGTGCTTTATTAATAAATTGTTTCCATTTAAAACTATTATAAAAATCACACATTTTCTTCAAGTCATATTCAAAGCCATATTATAAAAAATATGTGTTTTGTGTGGCACATATAAATAAATTGGTACCTGTTCTTGGCAAGCTGCTCATTCATGATCTCCTCGGGCAGCTGTGAAAGGAACACACCACACTGGAACTCATCCTCTCCATAATAACTCGTATCCAATTGTCCTATATCAGACTCCTGGACCTAAAGATAAAAAAAGTTTAGCCTGCAATAATTGCAATATAATATAACAAAGCTTCTTCTACATACCTTTCTATACCGCTTGCATTCAACCTCATTCAATGGAGATGCAGCCTCCTTGTAGTTAAATGCATCTTGCTCATTGTGATTATACCCATTCTGAGTAATATAGTTATTATTCTGCTTAACAGTTATCAATCCTGCTGATTCGCTCATTGAAAATTGTTTGTTGGTAGATGGATCATAATGATTGTAAACATAAGGGCTCCTCGAGGGATCAATCCAGACTTGTGACAGAGTGTATGGTGGACACAGGGGATTGCTATTTTCGGGGATGATGACCGGCATCTGATCTATTTCATGAGATTCTAAAGCATCCTCTTCTAATGCCTTGTTTAAGTTCGTTTCATATGCATCCACCAGTTTTATATGACAATGCCCATTGTAAATTACAATATAGCTTCCTTCTGAATCCGGAGATGAAATATTTACATCTATGTATATATTATCAGTTAATTCACAGTTCGTTTCAAATAATGAATACTTTTTCGGCATAAAGATTACGGGATATTTCATGTCGGGGTCTGTTAACGTAGTGCGAGTTTGCATAGCGCTTTTGAATTCCACTATAACACGGTAAAACATTTTGAATGGTGCTATAAGAAATATAGTTTTTCGGTATCAATAGAAAAGCAGGTAAAATTGAATAATTAATAGAAAATAACTTACCTCGCGTGTTGAGGGTGGTGTGAACTTATAGAGGATTGTAAAGGAAGATAAAGCGGTTGAAAAATGTGAATGTTTTTGCAACTACCCACGAACCTTTTCATTTTTAATGACCCAGGCAGACCAACACAACCAAAACATAAATAGGTACTCGTAGTACACTAAACAAACAATGTACAAAAATATTTTGCAAGCCACTGGCCGATTTTGTTTCTAAAATGATCTTTCTATTTTCAGTTGTTTGCATGTTGCATTTTGTGCGTTTTTGTTTGTTATGAAAAAGTCGGAAAATACGAAACAGCTGGAAACAGGTAGGTACCTAACTTTAGAAGAAATCTTTCAACTTTTTTCCAATTAAAATTTAGTTGGTACCTACCTAAATACCGGTAATTTAAATAAACGTTCATAGATTTTATTTATTTACTAGGGCACTGCCAACAACACATAAATTACAAAATACATATTATAAAATCTAGCACAACATATAAAGAGTTGAAAGAACTCTGTCTGTTGACTAAGTTATGTTTTTAGGATTCGTTCAAAAATAAAATAACTTTCGATGTTTAGCAGGCACTAGATTACAGTGTTTTACATAGGGTTCCGTGTAGGTAAATTTTATAGGATTGTATTTTTTTTTCAATTGTACCTATAACAAAAATTTAGTGTTAATTATACAAAGTTAAATAAAAATTATTTGGTACCTACTGATAAGACACCAATATTAATAATCTTTAAAATCTTTTGACCTTAAAAGACTTTAAAATACAAATAGTGGAATTATTGGTCTAAACACGATGGTTATAAAAAATCATTGCCTAAACGTAAATAATTAATTAGGAAGTTAAGTACTACTTATACAAAGTTGAAGAAAATCGAGTAGATCGTAATGCTCTATTTCGATATTTTTTGATTTTTAATTGCAAAGTAACGTAATATTACTGTAGGTAGGTAAGTACCTATATCAGAAATTTAGCTCCCGTACCTAACACAAGCCTTGAATTCACGGGGATTATTTACCTAATTTACTTACCTACCTACATAATTATAGTTCTAATTCTAATAGTGCCTACTTATAGAAGGTTTTACCTTCTAAGCTTCCCTATCTTATTGCCTACCTGCACACAAATGAGATCAAACTACTTACATAAACCCATGTTAGATTACAGACAAAATAATACCTAACTAATAAGTAGTAAAAATAATACCTAACCTAACCAACTACTTCTTATTATTATTCGATTTAGGTGCTTTTGGTTTTAAATAGACGTACCTAGTAGGTAGGTAGGTAGGTACCAAGCCCAGGGAAGGTTCAAAAAGTAAGAAAATATGGAAATAAAGGCATTTATTTTATGTGTAAATATTATTACCATAAAAAAAAACAGAAAATTATAAAAGCGAATTTTATATTTAATTTTATGTAATATCAGTATAATTTAGACAATGGAGGGTGCGATCCAATCGTTGTAGGCGCTGGTCCTAACGAAGACATCGGGCATGCCGAGAGCGCAGGCGAAGCCCCAGGAGACCACTCCGACCTGTTCGCCGGACTCGATGTCCACGAGGGCGGAGCCAGAGTCACCCTGGGAAAATCAATCAATCAATCAATCAATCATACTTACCTACTCTTTAACACCAAGCTTAATAAAAATAATTTATGTATTTTTTAATGATTCACTAGGTCAATGGGCGCCCTTTAGCGTTGACAGCGATCTCTGTCAGGCAACCTTAGGGTGGACACAGATCAAGAGAATAAGGCAAATATTATGGTTAAATTTGATTAGACCTCAGCCGCGTTCTGTGATCTTTACCAACTTTCTGCGAACAGCGTGGTGATTATATCAATTTCCTTATTGGAGAACGTGCCTCCTAGTAATGTGATGTAATGTAATATATAAATATTGTCTTATCTTATTTTGATTATCCAATTTGATTTAACTTTTTAAACTATCATGGTTTTTAACTATATTTGAACGTGAAACGGGTAACATACCATGACACAAAAACATTTAAATCATGGTATGTTACCCGTTTCACGTTCAAATATATCCAATTTGATTGTTACTCACGTTGCAAGTTCCGTGTCCGAAGGAGTGGTACGTGCAGACCTCGATGTGGGGCTCGACGCGCGCGTTGGAGGCGGCGGCGATGGTGGCGGCGCAGCGGTCACCGTCCAATACTGAGGTTTCCAGGAAGAGCAGGTTGGCGCTGATTGCACCGCCGGCCTGGAAAATATATTACTTATATACCTAATAGGTATAACAGACAGTTCTACTTAGAGCCCCTTAGACTTTCTATCGGCCGATAGTTTGGTCGGGCTTATAATCAGTATGAAGATGTATGCAAGTCCGCATACTACAACGATTTGGTATTTGTACAATTTGTATTTGGACCAAACTATCGGCCGATAGAAAGTCTGTAGTTTGCGGGGGCTATAATTGTTGTTTAACAAAGGTATCTACAGAACTAGGTGACATTTCTTTGAAAGCATAAATGGCATTAAGCAAGAAAGTATAGTGTTTGTGCTCGGTGGATGCTGGCCGCATCCGACCGTAGTAACTTGAAATCATGTAGGGAGGCCGTCTAGCAGTGGACGTTCAACGGCTGAAATTATGATGATAAAGTAAATACTCATAGAAAATGTTTTATGTACTTAAGTCTACTTTAGCGTCATTCTTAGACCGCTCCGCTAGATGATAGACTATTTTGTTAATTTTATTTTAAATTCCCTTAGTAGGTATATAAGTTCTACATGGTGTAAGTTCATGCATCCGTAAGTATCTATAGCTTATGTTATAATATAATTAAAAAATCTGATTTAATGTTCAGTTTGACAACAAAATTGCCAATTGTCGAACTGAGCAAGGTAGGATGAAACACAAGGGTCTAGCTAGCTAAATGGTAAATGGTAAAGTTTATGGTAGGTTAGAAACTTATTACACAACATTACATTACAAAAATATTAATATGATAACAATAATGATTAGGTAACTAGTTTCTCACCCTAATTCTGCCCCATCCAGCAACTCTGACAGGCAGACCGTCAGTAACGAAACCGTTGTTCAATGCGATAGGACGCACGCGGTCAGACATCACAATAGGCTCGTTGGTTATGAGGAGGCCGATGTCGTTCTTGATGGTGGTCGACACGTAGTTCTCGTGGGTCACGTTCCTTGCGAGTTGGTAGGTCTGGCCACCGCTGTTCCATTGGTTGGTGCCGACGGTGACGCGGAGGTTACTGGAATTATTTTGAAATTTAAATTATTTTGTTTAGAGTCGCTCAGAGCTATGGAAAAGGTTAGGTATGCTTGAAATTTCTGTACAGGATCGAAGCCCAGCGGATTCGTTAATGTTCAAATTGGAAAACGCAGTAGGTATCGAACGTCAATGTGGATAGACGCGATCTAGTAACTTTTTAAACTATCATGGTTTTTAACATTAGAATCATGGTATGTACCCGTTTCGTGTTCTAAAACTAGTGAAAGATGTTGCCTACGAGCGAAATAGCTGGAAATGGTTATTGTAGGCCTAAGTAAAGCAGTTGTCGTTCAAATTATATTGATTTAAATGATCTTACGCGTTAAGAGCGCCCCAGCTGAAGGCCGCTGCGATGCAATGGGCTGCGGTGAGCACGGTGCTCTGGGAGATGACTGAGCCGCCGCACATAAAGCTGCGGACCCATTGGCCGGTTGTCATGGCGACCATCCAGGGGTGACTGCCCTCAGCTGCTTGCGTGCCGCCCACGATCCTCCAGTTGGGATCGACGTGGTCGAAGTACATAGACATGTCATCTTCGGGCTGGGCTGGCAGAGCTGTGTTAAGGTTTTAAGAGTTTTATCATCAACAAAAACAAACAATTGTCAATCTTATGCGATAGCGATAGTATAACTAGGTAATTTACAAAATATATTACCTACGAAGTTCGCCGTATCAAGGTGGTTAGTATAGTAGGTAATTAGGTATCTTTTCTTTAGACTAAGTAGGTACCTAGTTGTTAAACATGGTAAAAGTAAAATACTTAAATAAAAAGTAGTTTGTATATTAGCCAAGTTTGAATAAACGCAAATCGCTCTGTGACCTTGAGTCATTCACAACTAAACTAACTTTCGTCCGCAAAACTTAGGTAGGTAGGGTAGGGTATAAGTTTTGCGCTTTTTCTCAGCCTACCGTCAGTTATGTCACAAAAATATTGTTTTTGGTTCACTCATTTTATTTTTTAAACTTGAACCCAATTTAGTAGCTCATAGTCCGGGATCCGTAGTACATGGAAATCAAGTGATTACTAACAAGCTAATTTTTGGTGAGTAGCTTCGTTTCGATGAGACGACTAAAAATATCCTATACCCAAATCTCGATTGTGGTAGCTAACAGAGATATCAAGGATTAAAAAAATCAAGGATGTAAAACCGGGATAACGGACCACGAAATTTGTCGGACAATATGTCCGTTAGATTTTATATATATTAATTAAGTATACAACAAAAAATCAGCTGGTTAGTAATCATAGTAATCATTTAAATTGACCTCGTTTTCGATACATTTTCGAAATGGCGGACTCTTTGATCAAACCATAGGTTTTGTAGGACAAACATGTTTTTATATAATTTAGATGATTATCTTGAGATATAACATATTGTCCTACAAATTTCGTGGTCCGTTATCCCAGTTTTACATCCTTGATTTTTTAAATCCTTGATATCTCTGTTAGCTACCACAATCGAGAGTTGGGTATAGGATATCTTTGGACGTCTCATCGAAACGATGCTACTCACCAAAAATTAGCTTGTTAGTAATCACTTGATTTCCTTGTACTACGGATCCCTGACTATCACTGCGTTACATTATAAAACCTACATAGATTTAAGATACTAATGTCTAGTTTTAGTTTTATAATGGATTCTGCGCTAAATTAAGCGCAATTTGCAAAAAACATGCAATTTGTAACCAACCTATTTGGTTAATATAACGAGTAAATAAGACAATACATAGATATCATTATATTATGCCTTGGTTTATCTAATAAATGATTGTCATATTAATAAATCATAATTACCTACCTACCTATATAATTACGTAGGTACCTATTTGTTCTTATCTAAATCCATGATAAAGATTAAGTAAAAACCAGTAATACGCAATAAAAATAAAAATCATAGATTTCTTAGATTGATGAACAAGATTTACGCAACATTTAGAAGCCAAAATAATGATAAGATTAAAGATAGAAAGGAACTTAGTAATGTCTATTTGTGTTGTAAGATGGTAAGAGAATTGGAATCAAGACACATTATTTATTTAGTCTGTTATTTTGAAATCGAATGTTTATCTCCAAATAAATCAATCTATCGATTCTGGTTTTAAATACCTATAGCAAACCCTTAAATCGGTTAAAAAATTACGAGTATGAAAATGTTCAATATGTATATTTATAGGTAAGTATAAATTATTATTTACGTTTATTATTATTATTTAAATATTATTTTATAATAATTTAATAAAAATTATTATAAAATAATATTATTAAGTATTATTTTATTTTTTAAACCTACATTCAACAAAAGAAAAATAATCTAAATTTTAAATTGCGAATCAGTCTCCAAATACCTAATATTTTAATAACTGTCAATCTCTTATAGGGGTTCCGTAGTAAAATAGGGAACCCTAATTAGTTACGTGTAGGTAGGTTAAAGCCTCGAGCAGACCGGATGCGTATACGTACACGTAAGCGTAGACGTGCACGTACCACTGAGTTGTAATGTATGGGAATGTATGTGACAGGACACACTGCACGCGCACGTCACGTTACGCAAGCGGTGTGTCCTGTCTAATACATTCCCATACATTACAACTCAGTGGTACGTGCACGTCTACGCTTACGTGTACGTATACGCATCCGGTCTGCTCGAGGCTTAAACCTAACTAACCTAACTATATCTGTCCGATGAATTCAGTAAAACCATAGACTAAATTAAACGCAAATTTAGTCTATGATAAAATTAAATCTTACCTGCACAGCCTATAGCCAAGGCCACCAACAAAAGTCCAGTCTTGAAATTCATTGTATCACGTCACAGGGAGGATAGACATTGGACGAATAAATCCACTATTTATAAGGTCTCCGTATCTTGTAATTAGTGATTTCATTGATAATTCGGTGATTATAATATTAACGATTTACCTCAGTCCTTTGCTGTTATCAGCTTAGATTAAAATATTGTCTCAACGAAGTCTTACTTGGGATTTCCACATAATAAACAATATGTGGAAATCCCAACTTAACTCATTAACTTTATTAACTATAGGTATTTAAACCTACCACTTTGTCCCTAGGTAGCGAAATGGTGATTATAAGACCTTTAATGGTTTCTAATGGAGATATCTTCGCAAAGGGACGTTTTATTGATGATGATGAAACCGGCTGGCGGTTATTTACTGACTCGTCAAAGTAGTTTTTAAAATTTAATGTAAATAGGAAAATAAATGACTGATCTTAAAAATTCTATTGTTTCAGATGCTTCAGTTCAGGGTACCATTATAATAAGGGTTTCCAGTAGATAACATATAAGTCAAAGTGAAATAAAAAGCAAATATTTTACATGGTTCATTTGTTTGTATAATCCATTTATATATAACATAATATAGGTAACATCAAAATTATGAATAAGTACATTTTTAATTTTAGAGTAAGTTCAAGAACATTGTAAATGTCATTTACATTTGTTTTTAGTTTAAGCTTTTGCTTTGCCCTTCCAGGTTAATAATTGTTAATCATTTTATCAGGAACTAAGCGTCATTGTTGCAAAAAATACTTTGAATACTAAGAGCATGCTTCACTATTCCTATGCAGGCACAAACTTTAACATAACATCAACTCTATAACAATAGCTAGTTTTTCTGACTAAAAATTCATCAAAATTCTGGATGAAATTTTCGAGACAGGATGGTAAAGGCTTATTGGGCCAGGAATCATACAAAAAATATGTTTAGTCTAATAAAGACGTTTTTTATAACCAAAACGGTCAATGCATTTACTTTCCCGTATCAAAAAATCCTATTTATTTACAAGTCTAACTAAATCACCGCAACAACGCCACATCATTCAGATCCTTGCTCATAATAATAGACAGTTCATTCTCACTCGCACAATCACTGAGAGCTTTCCTCTCCAAATCATTATACACCACAAACGCACTGAGATATTTCTTGACCGTATCATCACAATTGTCCAGCTTCCTACTTGAGGGTAGTCCGAGATATTTCCGTAAGAAGGGTGTAAGTTTCTCTTCCCAGGTGTCGAGGATGCAGCTGACTTTCTGTTTGATGGCGAGCGTGAATTCGCTTGATATAAGCGGTTCGGGCGATTCCTGACCGTCGATTTTCATCTGGTTGTTCGTTTTGCGGTTGTGATGGTCGATTTGGGAGAGAAGTAACTTGATCTGCCAGATGTTTATGGACGTTGGTTCTGTTTTTAGGGTGCGGATTATCTGTGGAATAAAATTATTATATTAAAGAAATTAATTTGTACATTATTTATATTTTGATTTGATTTTGAGAAGAAAGATTTTGATATTTTAATTATATAAAAGAACTAGCGCGTCGTCTCTTTCTTGTCTACCTGAATGTTGTTTTAGTCTTTGAGCGTTTCTCATAAGAATTTGCAAGTATCGAGCTACGAACCGAAAAAATTAAAGAAAAAAAAACAATGCATAACAACATTTACTATGCTATACGAGACTCGGTGGCTTATGAATGAATCTGATCTGATAAGATTAAATTTTTATCTTTTTTATCATTTAAGTCTCGTCTGACCTCTGTGTCAGTTATTATCGATATTTAAATTTGCGTGTTTGCCGGTATCCTTACGATGTTAACCTCCACCGTAAGAGCAGGTGTTAACAAATCACACATAATTTTTTCAATAAAAAAAATCAAGAGGTGCGCGGCGGGGTTTGAATTCACGACCTTCGGAATGAAAGTCAAGTGTGCTCTTGCCTCCCACTTACTTATTGATTGTTGGTGGTGAAAAGAAAAGCATAGATTTATATATATGAATTTCTGGACAATTCACCCAGCAGTATCTATCTCCGTTGTAAGCTCGCTTATATTCTAGGTTCTAGATTTCTGATATACGTAATATAAATATATTACGTATATCTAGAAATCTAGAACCCGTACATACATAGATAGATATTTTTATTTACCTTCAAAATGGCCGTCCACACGGGAAGGGCACACATCATGTCCTTGACCAGGCACTCGTAGGTCACCATACTGAGAGTTTGCACGTATATTTGTTCTTCTAAGCTGTATCTGAAATTAATAATGAATCTAGTAAGTATAATAATGGAAGTAACTAAGTAAGTATGTAATTAATTTGTACATATCTATATACATATATTGATTATGTGTTTATTATTTAGGCTTTCTAAATATTAGAAAAGGGTTTAGAAGCATATTAGGTTCTATTTATAACCTATTTAAATGACATTGACTTTATATAAATAATAATGTAATAAATTAATAAACAACCCGATAAGTTTTTTAAGACCCTGTTATCCTCTATCTGTCTGATAACTGTACTGTAGAAACTTGATGAGATTACATTTTACAAACATTATTATAATCTTTATAGTGATATCCCTCACTTAAATAGGTATTATGGAGCAATTACAATTTCAGTGCTGTATTGGCGAAGTGGTGGCATGATCTGAGAACTCTGACGAGTTTCAAAAGGACATGTGACATTCATCAACCCGCACTTGGCAAGCGTGGTGAATTAAGGCCAAACAACTCTTGTCAAGAGAGAAGTCCCTGTGTCCCAGCAGTAGGAACGTAAATAGGGGTGAATATGACAGTGTCAGTGTTATAGCAGTGGCTTTAAGAGATAAAATCGACTTTGATACGAAGGTTGTGGGTTTAAGGGCTCCCACACAAAACTGCGATGTGATACGATGTAAACTCAAAAGTGTCTTATTTGTATAAATAGCGAATGTCAAGGGATGCGGCATCGCTTCGCATCGCATCGCAGTTTTGCGTGGGAGCCCTAAACCCGCCCAGCAGGGTTTGAACCCACGACTCTTAAAGCCATTATTGAACCGCAGTGTGTGAGTAGGTTATGGTTATGTCTTACCTCCGACAGCTACACTCTCTATTCAGTACACCTTCCTTCTTGTCGAGGAGCAGACAGTCCGCGCAGATCCCGCCCGCGGTGTCCGCCTGCAGGTAATATCGGACGAAGTTGCGGATGTTCTCGTCGTTCGTGAATAGCTCTATGTAGTCGGGCTTTGTCGACCAGATGTTGGATTTATCTGCAAAGATGATAAGTAAATCAATAGCTCAGGAATGGACTGCAGATTTGAAGGGACTTGGGGAGGCCTGTCGTAGTTCAGGAGTGAACAAAAAAATAGAATTAAAAATTGTACCATTCACATAGCAGCACGGGGTAACCACACGGTAAGTTCGAATCACACATATTGTAACCTTACCTACCCGATAACTACTCGATATCTCATTTATTAATTTCTTTTTACATAACTAAAATCTGAATATAATAATGTTATATGAATAATGGGTTCTGTATGTATACCTAGAGTGAGTGTTTGCGCCAGTATGGTGAGGTACCCCTGCGGGTCGTCGACGTAGGACAGGCAGCCCGCGCGCTGCTTCACGTCGATGCACCACGTGTGTTCTAAGAATTTTCTGCGAAAAATATAATAAATATTAAATGCTGGCAAATTCACACAGCAAAAAATACGGGACTTGCTTTACTGGGCCAATTTCTAATATACTTTTAGATAATGATTAGTAGATGGTTCGAAGGTGGTGGGCGAAGTTGCGTGGCGAAAAGTTGTTTTTAGGGTTCCATAGCCAAATGGGAAAAACGGAAATCTTATAGATTCGTCATGTCTCTCCGTCCGTCCGTCATAAACTATTTCAAATAAATTGTTAAGAAAAATGTTGTAATTAGTGCTCGTGGGCCACCAAAAGATGGCGCTATTTTATGTTGTTATTAGTTCTAATTGCTGCGGAAGTCTACACGGGCGAGTCCGACTCGCACTTGGCCACTATTTGTAATATTTACTTGAGTAGGTCCCAGTTGTTGTCCCTGTTGAAAGTGACGGGCCAGTAGCGCGGGTCGTTGATCCGCACTTCCCGCAGCGAACTCAGCTCCGGTATCATGCAGGGCGCCTTCAGCTCTGTGGTTAGGCCGTTGAGGTCTATAACCTGAAATGTAATTTAGTATTAGAACGTACAATTATTTAAATATTTTGAGTTTCCTGATAATTCGTCACTGTTTTGAGCGCCATCTTCAAATAGAGACTAATGACCTTGGTGAGTAGGCAAATAGTTATCATCATAAAAGTGGTTATAATTTTGAATGAATTTAGGTATTGATTATTATCTAAAATTTGATAACCAATTGTTATAGTTGTTTTCTGTACATTTTTTTTTAAAGTTGAATAGCTTAGCTTAGAACATTGAGCTTAGATTGTATCTTACCTGAATATGAGCATAGCACAGTTTCCCCGTGTTCAAATCCCGCGGTAAAATCAACCTGGGCTCCACGGCTAGAACGTAAAGATGTCGGAATGCTTGCAGGTGATATCTGGAAAAAATATAAATTTGTTGTTTCATGATTGTTGCTGTGTGAATTGTAAAAGAAAAAGGTAGGTTACACCTACCGAGGCCGCCTCGCGAGGCAGGCTGAGCCACAACAGATGATGTTACAGGCTGCGGTAGCCACTTAACATCAGGTGGGCCGCATGCTTATCTGCCATGTTAGTGTTATAAAAAAAGATGACTGGGGCCAAGCCGTGTTGCGAGTGAAAACGCGTGCTCGAGGCAGCCCGAGGCACGTCCACACCAGCCGAGGCATTTGTCTCGTGAGGCTGCCGCTAGGTTGGTGCGGGCTATTGATGTGTGTTTACCTGTTATCCTCGGTGTGCGTGGGGAACTTGGGGAAGAATGCGCACAGCAGCACGGGCACGGCGTCGCGCGCGCTGCTCAGCGTGCCGCGCCCGCCCGACAGGAACAACAGCCCCGTCGACATCGCCACTGCCATCTGAGGGAAGGGGGGTCAGATAAATTATTGTGTTTACTGCTCGCAGAATTCGAGACAAAGGCCTGAGTAGATGAGTGACAATACCTGTCCTCCGTGCGTGAGCGGCGCGTGTGCGATGCGTGCGGCGGCGGGCGGCAGGCGCGCCCGCAGGCGGCGACACACGCGCAGGACGGACACGTCGCCGCGACCTGACATTATCTGTAACGAGACACGTCATTAACATACGCAATGCGCCAGTACTGTGCAGTACTAACCTAACTGTGCGCTATAAGACTATGTATTTGTATAAACTAGATGAAAACCCGGCTTCGCTCGGGTGAAATTTGATTCATAATAAAAACAATATATTCGCGAAACATCAACGATTGACGATGAAACGGAACGTGCTTGACGTGCTTCTTACCAAAGATGGCGATTGGCGACAACCATTGTTTACATTATAAAACATTTAACTAAATTTTCCGTAATCCGAATTTTGTTGATATAATATAGTCGACTCAAAATCAGCATATTTATGTTTTGTTATTCATATAAGGTTTCGATCGAGTCTACCGTACCCCCGTCTACCCCCGGACGAAATAATAAATATAGATACCATAGCAGCAGCGAGGAGACAGACGCACAGACAGGACTCGAGCGTGGCGCGGCCGGCGAGCTCGGCGCGCGTCCTGCCCGCGAGACGTAACAGTCGCTTGCAGTAGTGGAGGGTCACGTCGCGCGCGTCCAGGTCGCCGGAACCCGCGAAACGGATGCCCATTGCGAAGCAGGCGCCGGCGATTATGTTGCAGTAGGCTTGGCTGGAGAAGAAGAGTAAAACTATATTACTACTACAGACATGTAATGTAGAGAAGGTGTGTGTATGATCAGTATTAGATTCATAAAGACAGTGTTTCTTGAAATCGTTCAACGAAAATAATGTTGTTGACTTACTAAAACTAAGGAGGAAGGTTATTCCAACATTACATAGCAGCAAAACTGAACAGCCATATTCGACATTTTACAACGTCTTTTACATAGGATTAATATGATTGTCGTGATACCCAGATTGCTGATTCGATTCAATCAGCAATCTGGGTATCTAAATGCACAAGTTCACTTACTTCATAGCTTCATAATCAATGTTATCATCCATAGGTTTCACGAAACAGTAAGGCTGTATCGTGTCCGGCACTTGGTTTTCCACCCATTCTTCGCTGGCTTCGATTTCATCCCACAAGATAAGGCCTGTTGAAAACTTTACTATTACAAGATGGGTCATCAAAACGTGCTTTTAATTCACTAAAGCTCAAGTAGAGCTGCCCTATGGCGAACGTGGCACCGTAATGAGCAGATAGATAGAATTTATTGATAAAAAGTTGTAAATTTTTGGTTAATAGCATCCTTTATCCTAAATTAGGTTTATCTGGACACTAAGAGTTATCTATATTATGAAGTATAGTAGTATAAGAATATGTAAAGTTAGAATTAAAAATATGAATTACGAGTAAAATTAAAAAACATTTTACGTAACATTTTACGAGTGCTACATACAACCTACCTCTGGCTATAACCCGCAGCATAAGCAAGTCGGGGCGCACGTAGTCCAGCTGGTAGGGCGTGGCGGGCGGCGCGAGCCAGGCGGCGGGCGCGCGCGCTCCGCTCCGCAGGAACAGCAGGCCGAGGGCTAGCGTGGCGCCCGGTGACGTCACGTCCAGGTTGATGCTGCCGCCCTCGCTGCCGGTGGACTTGCCGGGCCGCTGGTTATCTGGAACGTTCCAATATTTGAATTAGGAACAATACACATTCGAACTGTCTGGCGCTGGTTTTCGGAAACGTTCGAAATTTGATTTGTCGAAATGTCTGGTCGCTGTTTTTCGGAAACGTTCGAAATTTGATTTGTCGAAATATCTGGCCGCTAATTTTCGGAAACGTTCGATATTTGATTTGTCTAAATGTCTGGCCGCTGATTTTCAGAAACGTTCGAAATTTGATTTGTCGAAATGTCAGGCCGCTAGTTGTCGGAAGCGTTCGAAATTTGATTTGTCGAAATGTGTGGCCGCTGTTTTCGAAAACGTTCGAAATTTAAAAGAATGGTGGAATGTGTGTCACCTGGCAGTTCGCCCCCCAGCATGTAGGTGCGCAGCGCGTGCACGGTGTGCGCGGGCGCGCGCGCGCCGGCGCCGCACAGCAGCATGCCGAGTGCGAGGCCGGCCGCCAGCGCGTAGCCCTCGCGCTCTACGCAGCGCTCTGCGCTCCAAACACGAACTCTACCTGGAAAGTGATACACTATCAGTCTATTTAACTACCAAAATTGTCGTGGTTTGACAAATCAATCTTGAGATAAATGAGCAATCCACGAACCTTTTTACGTTGAATTTTGGTCAACAGTTTCGTCCCAAAGCGTGGGACTTCTTCAGGATCAAACTGCTGCAGCTGGATCAGGTTCGTGTATTGCCTGTTCATCTCCATATTAAACTATCAGTCTATTGTACAAGACTATCTTATTCTACATATTCTACTTACTAATTCTACTACTACTTCACTGGATAGATCCTACACCACGCACCTCCTGAAGAGGGGATTAATTACAATGTACTACCCAACTAATTGCGTCTTGTCTACTAGTTGAGCCTCGCAATAGCCACTAATATACACAAACTTACTTAACCCTGGCACACTTCCTAAATGAATTTAAATTCCTAGTAACGATAAATCTCCCAATCTGGCCACTATCTATCTAGAAAACAAGTCATTATCCTTCTAAACTAGTCCAAACTCACCGATCTCATGCGCGAGCGCCTGCGAGTAGTGGTGGTGCTCGGAGCCCTGGTACAGCAGGCCCACGCCCAGCAGCGCGCACACCAGGATGTTCTGCTGGATGTCCAGCTCTATGGACGTGGGGGGCAGCAGCGGCTCCAGGTGGATCGACATTAGTTTTGTGGCTTGGATCTCCCGTTCGAAATTTGATTTGTCGAAATGTCTGGCCGCTGGTATTGGAAACGTTCGAAATTTGTTTGTCGAAATGTCTGGTCTCTAGTTTTCGAAAACGTTCGAAATTTAATTTGTCGTCTGGCGCTGGTTTTCGGAAACGTTCAAAATCCATTATCCTAACCCATGTCTAAACTCACCAATCTCATGTGCGAGCGCCTGCGAGTAGTGGTGGTGCTCGGAGCCCTGGTACAGCAGGCCCACGCCCAGCAGCGCGCACACCAGGATGTTCTGCTGGATGTCCAGCTCTATGGACGTGGGGGGCAGCAGCGGCTCCAGGTGGATCGACATTAGTTTTGTGGCTTGGATGTCCATTGTACCTGGAATAATGTTTATTTAGTATAGGCCATTTACTACCCAAGCTCACCGGCGCAACTAGGAGAGTGCCGGTGTCACACCAATGAGTAGTTAAGGGTGTGCGTCGTAGGCAGTTGTTTCCGACATTTTTGTAGATGGTATCATGTTAGATTATAGCCTAGCAAAATAGATATCAATAAAAAGTCAATGATAATGAATTTAAAATATTCACGCAAATAAATAAATACGGTAAAAAAGAGTATTTTACCTCGGTATTGGACAAAGGGCATTTAATAGCATCTTATTTTGGAGAAATGGTATTTCAGAGTTTCTTGCATTGGAGAAAAGGCATTTAGATGCTCATTATCTACTAGAACCAAAATTTAAGTATCATACCGCGGTAAGTAGCAGCTAGCCCCAGCAGTAGGCCGACGCTGAGCATCTCATTGCACTTGATGAGATACTCGTACATGTTCATGAACGGCATGTCCTTGAGGTGTCCGTTGAGGCCCAAAGCCATGAGGAAACCGGCGTGTTCCGGGGACATCTCTGTTGCTCCCTGGGGAACAGATATTAATTATAATTTTTGGTACTGATTTCGATAGTGATGACATGTCCAAGTTAATTCATATTGAGATCAACAGTTTCGTCACACGTTTTGGGACGAAACGAAACTGTTGATCAAAAATTCAACGTAAAAAGGTTCGTGGATAGTCCGTTTATCTCAATATTAATTTATCAAACCACGACAGTTTTAAGTTTAGTATATTTTTGTGATTTTACAGACGAAATCAGAACCAACAAATCAATCAATTCTATAAAATTATATTGTTTTATATAATTGTGTATCTGCAAAACACGAATTTGACAGAAGAGCTTTTTAAATATTTGAAAATGTTAGGAACATTACGAAGACCAAGAAAATCGTACTTAGAGTAGACTTTTTTTTGTAAGTTATAATGATATACTGGCATAATTATGTGAAGATGCCAAAAATGCATCAAACGTATAAGTGTATCTGGCAGTTACACGAATATACGTAGGGAGTATCGATGGTACCTTGTTGTTATACATGAGCCAGGCAGAGTCGACGGCGGTAGCGGAGGGGAACAGCGCCAGGCCGGCGGCGGCGCCCGAGTGGAAGGAAGGCCACGCGTGGGCCGAGGGCGGCAGGTCGGCGTGGGACGGCGACACGCCGGCGCGGCCGGCAGCGCGGCCCCACACGCACACGCGCGGGATCACCGCCGTCTCTGTAGGCGAGCTGGCTTGCGTGCGGAGGGTTACCATACCTCTGGAATAAGTATTTATTTATGTTCCATTTATATTCACTTTAATAATAATATTCATTGTATTGCCTAGGTTAGCAACCCTTGTTATAAGGCTAAATAAATGAATCTTTTTTTCTATTTATTATATTTTATAGGAATACATAATTGAGATCGGCGATTCACCAGTTAGATGAAAGGATTATAAAAGTTTACAGTGAATAATCATCACCCTATTTAGTGCGGGTTGGTGATGACACACTGTCCTTATTATACTTACATAAGGACAGTGTGTAACTTTTAAAAGTTCTCAGAACATGCCGGTTTCCTGACGATGTTTATGAAAAGGTGTCACTGTGAACGCAATGATTAAAATAACTGGAAATCTTTCAACAGCTCAAATGCAGACTATAGGTACTTTAACTCTATATTTTATTTAATTATTGACTCCAAAATTTATTTATTGACTTGTCCAAGTGATCTTTAGGATTTTATGGAAAAGACGACATAAATTATTAGAAATTGGTATGAGAAAAATTACAAGATCACAACGTAACCTTGGCCCTCGAGTGGGAGTCGAACCCACGCCTCCCAGTTGTGATCTTGTAATTTTTCTCATACCAATTTCTAATAATTTAGAAAACTTAAGTGAGAGTCAATCACTATAATATAACAAATAGTAAGACGACATAAATCTTTAAAATCTATATATCTACCTTGCCACGGGTAAGGCCATAGTCCTAGTGCTTAGTGCGTGCAGATATTTCTCCTGCTCCTCTATAAAGTCATGGTCGGACACCTCTGGCCGTTGTGTCAGGTTGATGGTCACCGGCTGCGAGGACTGTAGGATGTTGAACACTTCTGTCATCCTGTTAATGAAAAATAAAATAATAACGTTGAAATTTAGGTTGTATACTGAATTTTGGGTTGGCAATTACGTTTTGGAAAAACTAAAAAGTCATTGGATGAATTTTTTTTTTTGTAAATTAAGCAACAAGAATGAAAATTTATTGTGATGTCATGTCAGATGTCATGATTACCCATTTACCATTTTTTTCATTTTGTCATGACAGTTATAAGTATAAATTTTATAATGAATACGAATAGATAATAAATCATATTTATCGTTTAACTATGAATCTTACCGATGGTCCATTGGATACAAAAGCTTCAAGAGCTTAGTATTGAGATGTTCCATGCCAGTCGCGGACTCATTTTCTTCGGACTTATTGGACGGATCTTCAATAAGTTCCGATATCACGGAGAAGGCTGTCTCTTTCTCAATCACTTCAAGCCCCAATGCTAGAAAGAGACAGTATAGTTAGTAGTCATATACTTACATGGTTTAGGATTCACAAATTATTTAAAATGATTAATTTACAGAATATTGAATTCTTATTATATATGAATTACTAGATTTCCGTCCCGTGGCATCGCCCGCATTATAATATTATCCCGCTGTAAAATAAAAACTAGCATATGCCCCTTTTCCCTGGTTCTAATCCGCCTCTCCACCAATTTTCAGTCAAATCGGTTTAAATAAAATAAATAAATTTTCTTTCTTGCAGACACAAAAGATCCATATTGTTTCAAAATTAAAATTAAACAATAAAACGTATAGTAATGTTAACTAGGTACAGTCGGATACATCAGTTTAGATAGCAATTTCTACCCAGCAGCGTCTAAAAGTTGTTGTAAGGTATAAGTCTTTCCGCCAAGCTTTTGATGATGGAATTACCACATGCATCAACTCTGGACATAAAAGACGCAATCTAGCGTTTACCCTTGAGTTATAAATAGTGTACAGATTTTAATAGACTCTGAAAAGCTCCCCTCTTTCAATACCTACCCAAAATCATACACCTTCCCCAGCGAGGTTCGAACACATACCCCTAGCGCACTACCGCATCTCAGTCCGACGTCCTCCCACCGCGCCACCGCACCTCAACTTCACCGTCTGAATTATCCTCCTACCTTCAACGCCCTCCCCCTGCAGCGCGGCGGCGCGGTGCCTGGCGAGGTCGGGTCGCGCGGCTGCGGCCACCTCGCCGATGTCGCCGGCCGCGCCCGCGCCCGCCCACGACCACACGCCGCACAGCAGCCACAGCGCGGGGCCGGCCGGCAGCGTGTCCAGGTCGCGGGGTGTTATACCTGGAATTAAGTTTTACAAAGTACAATCGTGGTTTTCCCGAACATTTATCATCATTTCAACCGTCGGACGAGCATTCAAGATTTTCAGTTATTTCGGTCGGATATTCACCCCTCTAAGTTATTCCATTTTCGTGAGTTGTATTATTCATTTTATAATATACTTTGAAGTGAGATTCGCGCGCGCGACCTGAGAGGAGACGGGGCACGGTGGGACGCTCACTCCTCCTGATAAAGACTGCTCTTGTTGTGGTCGAAACGTCGAGAGTTGTTTAACTCCTGTGTAAATACGTGAGTAATTCCCGTTTTATAAAATGAATGGAATAAAGTTATACAAATTAAGTACAATCGTGGTTTTCCCGAACATTTATCATCATTTCAGCCGTCGGCCGACCATTACATTTTCAGTTATTTCGATCGGATATCAAAGTCCACCCCTGCCATAAACCAGCCGTTTCACAAACTCATTTTTGTCAGCTTATTGGTGGATGACAGTTAGACACGTCGAACTCTGCATTTGGCATGATAAGCTACACTAAGAACCAAGCGAACCAATTGAATTCGGGACCTCCCCACAGTAATGGATTCATCAACATTCTTCATGGTGTGATATTAAATTAATCACCCTGATAAATAACAGTTTACCCTCACATCGAGAATAAGTACGAAAGTAGTAAAGCTTTGACAAACAATCTAACATAAGATAAGTCATTTATTTCAGTCACACACAAAAACCACTTAACTTCTGAGGATTTGAACTCGAGACCTATCGCATCACAAGCAGACCTTCACCCACCAAGCCACGGAGAAATTGAATCTAACGTTGAAATAGCCAGTTACCTCTGTCACACATGGCTAGTACGGCGTGCTCGGGCGCGGCGGCGGCGCGGCGCGGCGTGCTGGCGGCGGGCCCGGAGCGGGATGATATCGTGTGCACGCCGCTGGACACACCGCAGCCGCCAAGAGATAGGATCTGTGCAATAAAACATTATCAATTCTTGTCTACTCACATAAAAAAATAAAATTCATTTATTTCGGACAACATTAGAGATAATTAAATTTCGGTCCATATCGGGTTAGTAGCAGTATCTTAACCTATGTTAGTCTTAAAAAGTAAATCACAAAAATTTGAACAGTGCAATCGAATAATGATAAAAACTTAATTCATCATTATTTGATTGCAATGCTAGGAAGGGACAGCCCCACTTATTGGAGATTGCACTCAGAATGGAGCTGGTCCTATGTCTTTCTTATAATTCCAAATCTCGTCTCACCTCAATAACGTTCTTGCACAGGTCGTTGACCTCGGCTAAGTGCGGGTAAGAGCCCACATCCTTGTCTTGGAACATGCAGTTCATGTAACTGAACACATTCGGTGGATCCTTGCTGAAGTAGTGCGGAGAGGGTATCTTGGCGGCAGCTTCTTCTGAGATTGGGGATTCTGTCTGTAATGAATGAAAGTAGAGTTAGGTTTCCACAAAACAAATAAACCAAATAGAATGAACGGATGAATGAATGGAACTCATTATTGTACTTGTAAATGGCATAGACTAAAATTACAAAACTTTTTACTATTTTAAAGAAAGAGTTAAAAGTACTAGATATATGAAGACTAAGAAATAAAGATCAGCTGTCATCAATAATGTGGCAATAATAAACTTACCTCCAAATCCAGTTTAAACTCCACAGGAAAGTCCAACCAATAATGATTAACATACTTCTCCAGCCTCAAATCCGCAGCAATCTTGTACAAGAATCCACACAATGGCTTCAAATCGTTCGTTAACAGCGTATTCAGCTTGATTTCTTCATACACAAGATGAAAAGAGTACAGAATCTGTAGGATGTATGGAAATAGTGGCGAGTTGGGATTGAATTGTGATTTATCGTTGTCTTCTGAAGTCGGTTTGTTGGGTTCTGATGCCAGTTGGGGAAGCTTCAGCATTGTTGCTAGTTGGTTTCCTGGAAAACAAGGTATATTTTAGGCTTGAGTAAAAATTTGATTAAATAATCATTTAGCGAAAAATAAACGACAACAAACTACCTCCAAATGTATGACGTGGTTTCAACATTGATAATAATGTCAAAAATTAAACCATATTTTAAATATAATTAGAACTAGAAAACTAGAAAATGGGTTCACCCAATCGTAAGTTCTGAAATAAAACCAAAATTATCTCACTGAACATGGTGAACATGGACCTTTTATATATATCTAGAGGATTGAGTCGAGTGAGTAGTTTAACATCCGCGGGAATATTAGTTTGTACTATTGTAAGGCCGGGGCAACACGGTATATTGATATTAAACATTAGATATAGCTCTTTAGCAGATTTGAAAGGGGACAAACATTACCTATAGCACTATGCATATTGGAATTCAACATATGCTGCCAGTCATCCGGACTGCCGTCGCTTTGAGGCCGTTGCTTCTTTCTGCGCGTCTCGTGATCCTCCGTCTCGCTCGCACGCGGCGTGTAGCCTATGAGGGAGAGCAGGACGGAGGAGAACATGCTCCATTCCTGCGACGGAGTTAGATCTTGCGTGCCCGGCGCGTTTCTGACGCCGTACCATTTTATTAGGACCTTTAATTTAAATATGTTTATTAGGATACCGACTGTATAAGTATTAAGAATAAGAATAATTAATAAATTAATGAACAAACATTGAGCTAAAAACTAAAGAATATAACAAAATGACCCAAATCGGTCACCACTCAGCATATGCTGCAGAAGCTACATGAGCAACTACAGCGCTGGTTTATACTATTATTTGCTATTGCTACGGTAATTATATTGATACTTAGCGATCATACACCTACATACCTGCATTGTGACGTCCTTTGGCAAGATAGCAGTTAAAGCGCTGCAGCACCTCGTTACTAGCGCAGAGCTGCACAGCGCTGGAAGCGAGATCCTGTACATCGCACCCGCTTCGAACTGCAGCGTCAGTCGCGAGCCCACCGCGTCGCACAGACCGCTTAGACCTGCACATACAACATATAAAAGATATTATTTTCTCCATAACGCATCCACAGAATACCAAAGGGTGTCTATTGATATATGCCGTAAAGTCTTATGTTGCATAAATTGCACTAGCGCGATCTAGGTAGGACTTTATGCTTAACCTACAAAAATGTGTTTGGTCATTACTTATAGATCGGTGCATTAAATACTCATTGATTATCTGAAGAGCAAGGTGCTAGATTTTTAGATTTAGGTCTAAAAATCTAGCACCCGTATCACAAGCTTTGTGCTTACCACTTCGCTAAAAAGCGATCTCTTCCAAGCAAACTTTGGATGGAAAAGTTGACGACCTCTGTGGTGCAGCGGGCGAAGGTCTGCCTGCGACGCAAGAGGTTGCGGGTTCGATTCCCGCCTCGGAACAACAATTTGTATGATCTGCAAATATTTGTTCCGGGTGTCTGGGTGTTATATGTATAATAAAAAATATCTTTCTATGTATGTATATTATATTAAGTATATCAGAAATCTAGCACCCGTAACACAAGCTTCGAGCTTACCACGGGGCTAGATGTCGCTGTGTAAAATTGTCCAGTAATATTATTATTATTATTATATTATTATTATTATTATAAAAGAGAGATATTTAAATAAGACAGGGGGGTCCACTAATTCTTACAAGAATAATTATTTATTTATTTTATTATCAAACGACTCACCCAAGCTCTCATTCTTGTCCAACCTCGAAGTCGCAGTGTGAGGCACAGGCGACAGTAGATGCAGGGCGGAGTCATCGAAGGTGACGTCGTTGAGGCGGCTCGGCAACAGGCTGCTGCGGCGCGGGAAGGGGGAGCGGAAGTTGGAGCGCTTCGTGTACGGAGAGTCGATGAGCCGCGCCAACACGCCTCCTACGTGCACCTATATAATTGAAACAACATTGATATAGACACACTAACTTATAACACTCATTAAAAACAACTACATTTTAGGGCTTAAAATTATATAGTATAGCTGTAAAGCCCGAGGTTTTTTCCCATGTTTTCTAACCTTTTACCTAAAGGTCGCGCAAATCTCAAGTCTATTATTATAGAAGACTACTTCAACAATTATAGAAATTTTTCTCACGACCTAGAGCTTCGCATAAAGGCTGAAGGTAAAATTATATAAAATAATTATAGTTCTAAAATAAATATTGTTTGTATTTATATATTTTATTCCTCATGATATAAGAGTGTATAATGCAACAATACTCCCTTTTACATTACTTAATACACTTCACATTAAAAAATAAAAAAGCACTTACCTTCCCAACCACATTATTCCCAGACTGCAAAATAATATTCCCCGCCTCATCAATCAGTGCCATCATTTTCAAATGTGGCAGCACCACCGCATCTTTAGCCAGCACCGTAGACACAGACCCGACTATCAAATTATGCTTCATACCTCCTCTATAATGCGATTTCTGTAGCCTCAAAATCTGCAACTTACTCACAGAATTTTGTCTAGCAATGAAACACAAATAATCGTGACCAACCAAATCTGTATGCAAGAATGTCTTCAAATCATTCTCATTCTCAATTGTATCTCTTTTTATGGTCAAGTTATCTGTCCAAATGTGGTCAAGGCATATATCCGGGTATAGAGGTAAAGATGGAGGGGAGACAGCCGCTGAATTTGGCATCATAGAGACAGAGGAAGCGTGTCCAATTGAAACATGTGGTGATAATCCTTGATGATGGAAGGCATTCGCCATTGGACTGTTTATTCTGGAACGGTTCGGAGTATTCGAAGCTTTCTTTGACTGATAAGGACTCCCCAATCCCGTTGCCCAGCTCGTTACATTCCTATTGCTAAGCATCGGACTTCCCATATAGTCACAAGTCTGACTAAATGTAGTAGTGGTATTCAAATTTGGACACATTGATAAACACTCATCTCTTGTGGCTTTACGGATCTTCCAAAGTGAGTGTATAGCTAATTTCCAATCATATATCATTATTATGCTAGGATTTGTGCTAACAAACATGATTTGGAGATCACCGTCGTTGTAATACTGTAGACCTTGCGATGGTGACTTCATAAGGATTGGAGTGACTTCATCTAACGGGTGAGTGAGGGAGAAACATGTAGGTAACGGCACATCATGGTCATAAACTGAATCGTTTCGTAGCTTGCTGCTCATGTTCATTCTATTCGATTTATACGAGCTGTTGTGAGATTCGTTGAAGCGCAGAAAAGATGCGGGTAGAGATTGATGCAGTGCCACTGGACTTGCATCTTTTTCTAGTAAAACTCCATATTTCATCGGCCAGACTTTTTTCACTTGGAAGGGCACACTAGTTATGTACTCTCTGCCATCAGTCGCGTAAACTCTCATGCATTTGCTGTCTAGTAAGACTATACTAGGCATGATTTCTGTTTTGATATGTTCTGTGGTGTCTTCAATCTTGATGTTTTTTTTTACATCTCCTATTTGCGAGTTGAGAGCGTCAATTAGCATTGTATTTTTGATGTCTATGTGAAAGTTGGCGAAGCAAGCGTGTTTTATAGGATTGTCGATGGTGTAGCAGGATATCGTGTCTCGCTGCTCTGGCCCGGAGAGCTTTGTGGCCGGTGTGGAGATTAACCCTGTAATGAGACAAATAATGTTAAAAACAAAGATGCTCATTATTCTTATTTGTAACGCGTAAGGTTTGTCTTGTGGCTTGCAGAAACAAGAAGAATTTAGTGACTTTAATTACGATTGATTATTATTATTATTATTTTAATTACGTGTTGTGCCGACCCCACATAGCTGGGAAAAGGGTAAGAAGAAGAAGAAGAATTACGATTGATTATTTCATTCATTCGTTGACGACTTCTGTGGCGCCGCGGGCGAAGGTTGTGGTAAATATCTATCTAGGAATGTACATAATATTAAGTATATCAGATATATCACCCGTAACTGAAGCCTTACCACGGAGCTAAGATGTTGCTGTGTGCATTCAAAAATTATAAAAAATATTTATCTTATTTCTACTCACCCTTGGACCACACAGCAGTACACCCTTTAACATACAGCTCCTCTTCATAAGAACTATCTGTCTTATGATTCATTTGTTTTTTCTTAGTCCCACCATCACTGGAGGTCAAGTTAAACTTCTTAGACATATTACTGGAGCTATTAGCACTGCCCGTTCGAGAACCTGTGTTATCACTGTCCAGTTTCTTGGAGAGGATTTCAGATTTAATGGATATATTGAAGTCATTCTTGAGACGGCTTGACGGGCGGAAGGATTCAGAGTTGTAGTCGAATTTTGAATCTTTAGGTGGTGAGGGCTCTTCTTCAAACTCTGAAAGTAAGTTATAAGAGTTTGTTATAAATGGAGTAAGTTAGTTTGTTATCAAAGATATTGTGTTTAAAGGCTCAATATATGATACTGAAATGATAATTTTAAAATTTTTAGACTTTTTTTAATATGTTATGTATGATCCGAATTTGATAAAATTTGCAAAATAAACATTGAGAGATCTGGGACACTAGGACTTTTGTTGTCATTTCATTACCCTAGAACGGCTGGATATTATATATTTATAAGTAATAGTTTCTGTGATATTTACCATCAGTTTCTTTGTAGAAGACCTCTCTGACGCACCACCATTCCTGCTCGCGCTCGGCCAGCAAGCTCTCATCCTTGATTGCGAAGTTGGAGAGCTTATACAGCAGTGAGCTTTCCGATGTTGAGTTGTTCTGTTTGCCATAGATCTGACCTGGGTGCACGGCTAACACGGTGCGACCGTGTGGCACAAACTCCTGTTCATCAGATACAACATTAGAGAAAGTAAAATATTTCCTGGTGTGTACATTATTATGATTTATATTTAGGGTGTCAGGAGTCTGAATGCTGCCGTGAATAAACGTAGGACCGACAGAAAGTAGCAATAAAGTGCAGCCAGTAAAAAAATTATATTCCTAATATATTAATAACAAAGCAATAACATTAAAATATTCCTTCTATAATTATTGTCTAGCCGGTGTCGATTGTGTGCTTACTTACCAAAGGTTCAGACGCGGCAATCATTGTATCCACATCCAGATTTGAAGTTATATTTATCGCAACGTACACATAAGTATATTTATCTTGTTTTGGTTTGATAAAACTATTTGTGTAAGTTAGAAAACTTATTTTCGAGATAAAAATTGTTTTTTCAAACGGCAAAACAATAGACACAAGAACTGTTTTTATTATTTTTTGATAGTGAAGGTTGACATACACTTTTTGTGTATCAGCTGCTGTAGTGACGTCCTACCTTGCCAAATTTTTCGGAAACATCCGGTTCTTTGGTTACAATCTAACTCAATCAATAAATAGATGGCGCTGTCAAAGAGAATATAATCACTACGATAAGCGCCGTTTTCATTGCTTCACATAAATAATACGTGCATTATCGGTAAATTTCTCTTTGGTTGTTCAACATAAATGGGGACTAATTTTTCAACATTAAACCTAAGATTAAATTAAGATAGTTCGTAACTCCTTTTTTGTTCTAATTTCATTTAGTAAATATGCTTATCACAGATTTATTTTTTATTAAAGATTAAATTAAATTAGATAAAAGAACTACCTTTACAAGGTAGGTACATAACTATACCTTCTATTCTTTTTAGGGTTCCGTAGCCAAATGGCAAAAACGGAACCCTTATAGATTCGTCATGTCCGTCCGTCCGTCCGTCTGTCCGTCTGTCCGTCCGTCCGTATGTCACAGCCGTTTTTCTCCGAAACTATAAGAGTTGCAAAGCTGAAATTTAGTAGGTAGATGTGCCGTGTGAACCGCACAAAGATTTCATCAAAAAAATTGAGAAAAAATAATTTAATTTATTTATTTAATTTAATTGCATACATGTATTATTAAATAATTTATATAATTATTTATATATATTTTTTTTTTTTGTAATTTAGTAAATAAATTACATTTGGGGGTCCCCATACATAGGACTGAAACTTAAAAACTTTTTTTTAATCGAACCAATACGTGTCAAAAATCATAACAATGTTTCTAACACCATTTAATTCTAAACTCAATAGTTTGGACGTGAGACTCTTCCAAAGTGGAAAACAGAGTGTCCCCCCCCCCCTCTAATTTCTAAAATAAGAGGATGATAAATCTAGAAAAAATATATATTGTACATAATCATAAAAACTAACAACGAAAATTGGTTTGAAAGAAATCTATCCAGTAGTTTTTTTATAATACGTCATAAACTATTTCATGTAAACAATAGCTGCGGAAGCCTACATGGGCGAGTCCGACTCGCCCTTGGCCACTTTTTTCACCTATTGGTGTCGTGATCATACCATAAGTCATAGAACCCCAACAACGGATCAAATAAGAGACCTCAGTCCAGTTGATGCCGTTAACGGAAAAATCCGCAATTTATCACAACGTTCATTAAATGAAAATTAACCCTTAAGTATTAACATGTACCTACCTAGGTAATCGGAAGATAATAAATAAGATGTCTACTTATAAATAAAACGAATAGCTGTTAATATGAATAAACTTTATTTCTATAATAAAAGGATATATTTCGAACCGCGCTCGCAAATAACAAAACATTCAACAATATACTTTGGAACCAAACAGGTAAACTCGGGGTGCCGACTTATTATGCCCTAACTTACATCAAGAGACCAGTGTTTCTCAAACGCAATAATTTTGATGCTGTAAATCCATTGTAATCAACTTACGCCGTTCTAAAATTACAAATTATGGTGTAACTAACTAGCAATGATTGCAATATCTTATCAACATTATAACTACACTGACTAAAACTCCATCTTTACGTTAACAGCAATGGACACACTTAAAATAATTTAATACAGATCTTCCAGCACCATAATTCAATATAATCGGATCTTTAGATATCATATTCCAAGATCTTAACCCTTACTCATTTACAGTTCTTGCTAAGGCCCATTATTTATTACAAGATCACGAAATCGTGATATTGTTATGTACTTGCACTTAATGGCCCCAAATCTGTTACCTTAACTTCTAAATTCAAAAATAAGGCTACTACGATATTGACAAGGCCAACTATTCTTCCTATGAATCTGTTTGTAAGGAACCGACAAAGCTCTCAACCGTAAAAAGAAAACTTAACAATGAATAAAACTTTACATAAAAACAACTATAATAAAATCCCTATCATTAAAAAGCTCTGTGAAGATTTACAAAACGAAATGCAACATCGAAATACGCACTTACTTGACAATTTTGACATTCTGCAGTGGAATGACACAAATATTGACATATTAGAATTATGTAATTTATATAATATTATACAATATATATTTAATATATCACTTACTGTTATAAATATATTATAATAATATAATATCTACAGCCTAGCTTTACTATTCTAATATATTTGGTCTTTGGATGAGCATGTCACATTATGGCTTGTGTCATCATTTTGTAACTTTAAAAAATATAAGTGCACTTCGAATTTCGTACTTGATTTCATTTTAAAACCTACACTTAGACTAGATCCTCGAACAAGCGGCGTGCGAGCGGTCTCCAAGTAGGAATAGAATAAAATCACAGAAACCCTTTATAATTACAATACATCGCAAAAGTAAACGAAACTTTGAGAAACACTGTTCTAAACAACAATATATAATTTATCCACGATTCATACACTTAGATAACGTTATAACTGATCTTTTAAAAAATGTAAGGATATTATATAAAATATATAGTATAGGTACTTATATCTTTTTAAACATGTGTCGTACATAGGTATATTCTTTTATAACGACTCATCTATCACACGTTTTTTAAAAAATCAGTTTTCTAGACCGAATAATATACTTTATGAACAACGGTGATTCAGGTACCTAAACGGGACAAGATTAAAATGTAATCCGTAAATTAGATAAAGATATTTTTTAGAAGGTACACATTGTAGTTTATAATTTTTAGATAATTATTAAGTGAATGATATTATCGATGAAATAGTTAAACTAAAACTAGTTAATTTATCACAAAGAAACAATTGCGAGTCATACTCACTTAAAGTGGTAGAGTTAATTGGCCACATTAGTAGAATAGTTGTTAAATTAACAGAAACAATTATAATTTTAGACAATATAAATCATGTATTTTTTATAATTAGAGCACTAAATCAATTTATTTTTGTGATAAATTCGCCTTCTTGTGTAAAATAAGTGACGTAATTGTCACGTTTTATATAAAAATATCAATAATTGCAAAACATGCAATGTTAAAAACACAAAATAACTCACCATTCAAAATGCAATACAGTCTATGCATGTGGTGTCTTAGTTTTGTTTCATTATCTAAATAAGGCGATTTAAATAACCTAAATCTATATACATAATGAGGTTTAAAGTAACATTAATATGACAATAATTGTTTGGCGTTTCATAAATGTTATTGTGATGAAATACCTATAAACACGTTCTCAAGTCGCTCCCGCTCTAAATAACTTACGATAAATACGCCAAGAACATGTTATATTTCAGTTCCGCAATAATGTAATCCATAAAATTAACGTAAATTAAATTATGCCTGTGTTATTCATGTGATTTAATTATTAAACTATCTATCACCTTTTTTTTTCTCTATCTCTAAGAAGCATTATGTAGCAGCCTACACGACGACAATCCAACCGAAATAAGTATACATAGTTTCTTCTCTATCTCAATATAAATAACTCTATAGCTACATTACAAAAACTACAAGTGTACAATACAATACAATAATATTAATCTTTATGCGTACATTGTAAAAGTAGATCTATGTATAAATATTATCTGATCATTACAAAGTAAATAATTTTTGGAATATGTTTTAAGGCTAGTCGGTATCTCATACCTTGGAAGCGTATTCGTCGCCGGCCTTGGCGCCGAAGTGTCCGATGTTGGAGTCGAGCTTGGAGGTGTTGGCGGCGACCTCGGCCAGCGTGGCCAGCCCCAGCAGGTCCACGCTGCGGCCCATCGCCAGCGCGCACGGCGCCGGCGCCTCCGTCGCCAGCTTCATCTCCGGGCTGCTCTTGTACTCCACGCTGGATATCATGCTGTTGATCTCCAGCCGGGTGATGCTGATCTTGCGAGGCTTCCGCTTCTGGCTGCCGATCACGTTCTCCCGCCACGAGTCCATCAGCTGGCGCCGCTCGTCGCCGGCCGGCCGCGCCACGGCGTTGATGATCGGCGGCTCGGGCCGCGCCCGCGGGGGCAATGGCTTCTTTTTGCGTTTGTTATCGCGCTTCTTTTGCTGGAACTTCTCCAGACTAAGCGAAGGTAGAGCCCTTATTTTAGCGTCTAAGTCGAAATCGGCAGCTTTGAATGTTTTATTTGCGTTATTGTCCGGTTCGGGGTCATCGTTTGATTCGATGGTTGTATCGTTTTCTGTAGAGATCTCTACGGTAGAGCTAATGTTCGGTTCGTCGATGGCCGACGGGTCCGCGTCGTCGTCGCGCGAGTTGCCAGGGTCCCAGCTATAGTTCGGGCTATAGCCGTCGTCTGACAGCTTGTCGAAGTCTTTCTTCTGCCTCTTGTTCGCTATCAACCCTCCAACCGACATAAACTCTTGGTAACGTTTTCCCTTACACGATCTTCCGGATTTAGCGTTCCTTTCTTCATCCGACCAGTTCCTGTCTTCATCCTTAGAAAATCGCTTATCTACTATTTGGTCTATCACATCTTGGTTCGTGAACTGATCGTTCGGAACGTCGCCATAATGGTATACGGGCTTGTCGTCAAAGTCTTGAGCGAATACCTTGGTGGTCTCCGTGAGAGCGTTCTGAAGCTCGCGTATATTGTCGTCGTCGGCTCGTTTAGTTACATTCTGAGATCGGTATTCGTGAGGGGTTGAGATCGGGTTGAATTTAAACGAAGGAGGTGAGTAGTATGGGTTGAGGGTTTGTGTTTCAGTCTTAGTTGAGAGGAGGCTGCTGAGGCCCCCCATGTGGGCCTCGTCGGCCAGCTTGCCCGGCGTGAACATCGCCTTGGGCTCGTCCAAGGCATCATTAGGCTTTTTGTTCAAATCTACTTTAGTTGAGTTATTGTTTGTTTTTTCAGATTCAATATCGTGATTTTCTATATGTGACTCTATCTTATCAGCAGCTTCCCGAGGGCGAGAGGATAGAGTTCTGAGCGGCGGGGCCGGCAGCTTGTACCATTTGAAGTCAGGATGGGCGTTGAAGAAGGCGTCTTTGTACTGTAACAGAAGTGCCGTTTATAAGCCTCAATAGGTTATTTATACAAGTTTTATGCATTCTAGATGAATTAAGTTATTTGATTTACCTGTTTGGCAAGACCTGTGTAGCTAGCTTTCTCTTCTTTGTCCAAATTCGCCCACCACTCGCCAAGAATCTTCGTGATAGACCTGCAATAACAAAATAACGTGGTTACACACAACTTGTTTACTCAAGTGCTTGGAAAGGACACAGTTTGTTGACATATTAGCTGAGAGAACAGTTAGGTGGTTAGAATGTACTCAGACTATATGTGGTTAATGACATCAAACCACACAAGTCATGTTATGAATAAATAAATAACTAGTCCGTTTTTCTTTTATAAAATACTGTTCGTTTAAACACTGCCATATATAAATATATTTTAAATGAAATTTTAGTTTACTTTGGGTTGAGTATATTTATTAAAACAGTAAGTATTTGGGTCAGATGCCGCACGAAGTGAACTGGGTGGCCTGACGAGCGATAGCTCCGTCAGAAATTTGCCACAAGCTTCGAGCTTACGACGTCCGCTAAGTGAATTGTCCAGCATAATTTTAATATACTTACATAGGTATTTAATGTTTTAGTCAATAAAATATGAGTAGTTATGTTTTATCGTAATTTCATTGATGTAGGTACTTATCTAATTTTAGTTGAATATGTTATATGTATAAATTAAATAGATTAGATATGTTTACACGCTAATATGCGAGAAAATTACCTGTTTTCTAGATTAGGGAATTTGTCGCGTACGACGCTGCGGTGACGTTTGCAGAATATGAGAAAGGCGTTCATTGGCCGACGCGCGTGGTGCGCCGGCTCAATATCGCCGTCCTGCTCATGCATGGCGCACTATCTGTATCTGCAACAAGGAGAGACAATGTCATTACAAACATAACTTACTAGTGTAGTAGTGTCTTTAGGATTTTTAAGTAATTTAATAACTGCGGAGTGTATTTAATAACGAAATTCTATATTAAACTTTTAAATAATTTAAAAAATAATAATAATTAAGTAACACTTTCTAAAAGATATTTTTAGTCTTCTTATCTATATGTAAGCAAACCTATTAAATATTAGGCATATATTGTTGTGTTGTTCTTAGTCATTATTTTATCTTTGCTCATTCGCTGAAAGATTTATTTAATCTGTAAGCACAATTTCACAATCGTATCTAAAAAGTGAGATTGTATTGTCCGTTTTTGTTACAAAGATCCAAATGTTTTGCAACAGTTTGTTTTCGGACTGTATCAGGTTGTCTATAGATAGAGCGATAACACCCTTTCTTTGCCAAGTGCAGTGATATTTCCCAGAGATAATGCGATAAGAAGGGTCGACGATCGCTAATGTCATTTTTGTTCTACTAACTACTAAGCTTACGACTACTAAATAGAACTAAATAATCGTCATAAAATGACAATTTAAAATTTAGTTTCAATCCTTTTAAACTCAAGAATATTCTAAGAGCAAATTGCTCTTTGCTAAGATTGTAAGCATGTTGAAAATGATGTTGGCGTGCTCATTACAGACGTAAACATGTTGCTGTATTTACATCAGCAATTCAAGCTTGACAATGCTAGTACCATTAGTTTATCAACAGTTGATAAGAGAATTAGCAAATCATTATGTTAGTTTAACGAACTAGAGGTCGATAAACTGAGCTATAAAAGCGTCCTGGCTCAAATAATGTTTTAAAACTTCGAATTGGGTTATTGTTATAGCGAGTATCGGATCGATGATTCATAAACCAATGGTTAACGATATCACGAAGAATTTGTGTTAATTATTCGAACGTGCGTTTTGTATTCAGTTTACAAAGAAGCCACAGATTAAATTATGTTAATTGTGAAACTAGAGTACGGTATATCGATATTTCTACACTAAGAATGTATTTGTCGTCAAGTGGTAAAGTGCTAGGTACTAAGTTTTTAGAGATGTTTTGTAAGTGAAACTTTTGGTATTTCAAGTGCTCTAACTGGAATTGACATTAAAATGCTCTGAGCTTTTAAAACACGCTATTCGCTAGTCTCTACTATTTGGTGGTTTGAAAAGTGGGGTTCATCTATGTTTGAAAATAATGAAGTGTGTTTAACTGATAAGTATTATCAGTCCCATGATAAACATAGATTTGCACCACGGGAATAGCACATCATCTGTCAACCAAGATAAGTTAGTTAACAGAAATTTGGAAAATAATTCTCTTGAAATTATAAAACAAAGCCGTTTCCGCTATTTAATAATGTTTTGTACTTATTGGCTTGTCCAAGTGATCTTTAGGATTTTATGGAAATAAATGACATAGGTAACATCTTTAAATCTATCAGTATCGTCTCGTCTCTATGTATGCATACTAAAACTACGCTATTATGATATTTATGATGATACTGCCGATTTTGGGTATAAGAGTTGAAGCCCGCTTCATTAATTTTAAATTCAAATTCGGTATATAATGTCTTAGTAGCCGAATGGCCGCCACAACATTGGCGTTCAAAGTTATCCCGTTTCATGAGCATTACATGACTCCCAGGGCAACCTTGACCCACAGCCGAAGTGGGGCGAGGCTGGTCGCGGGCAACGGCCCGTGAAAGTGAAAACTGCGACTCGCGGCGGGACCGAGAGGCGCGCGCGCAGGTGCCGCGCGGAGCTTTCCAACTGTATGCTACGGAATTTGGGTTACGTTACGCGGTTCGGATGTTTAGGTTAACTTTCTGTGCTTTATTGAATCCTTAATCTACACTGATAATATTACTATAGATTTAGACCTAATTTCACCACTCTCTGTTTGTTAGTTGAACATCCCATTAAGTAATTAACAATCCAAAAATATACGTAAACTGTCAGTCATTAAACATAATGGGATGTTTAATGGGATTATGTAAATGAATTTGATGAAATTTCGTAGTTAATCATAAACTTAGTAAATTAAACATAAGAGATATTTTTAAATTTTTATAGAAAATAATATTTTTATTGTTAAATGGCTTATCTCTAGAATATGCAGATCTCTAGAATATACTATATACCTACTTCCTGAAAAAAAAATTTGACAGATTTTTTATACATTATACCTACCTACCTAACAATATACAATGTTTCCTTGTCGATACAATATAGGTACCTACTTAAATTTTCCTTCTCGTATTATTTAAATATGTATTTGTTATTAAAAATAACGAATTATAAAGTTGCGCTTTCCTTCAGTTTGCCGCTAGTTCCTTATCAACAGGAAACGAATTAAAACTTGTTGACAGAATAGCTCGGCGTATAATAATGAACCATTGAATTGTTTCAAATTCTTACTTTGTAAAACAATATAGGAAGATACTATAGTTTAAAATGCACTTATTGTATTCAAATAAAGCTCTTATTACCATTACGAGTAATAGGAATCCTTAATAAAATTTAGAAAATAAAATTAATATACCTACTTAACATAATTAATAGCTTAACTTTAGACCTAATTTCACCACTCTCTGTTTGTTAATTTATCATTAATCCCGTCATGTTTAATCACTGTCAGTTTACGTATATTTATTTATGGACTATTAATTACTTAATGGATGTTAAACTAACAAACAGAGATTGGTGAAATTCGGTCTTAAGGTTATTACGATAATGACAAAAGGACTATTTTAGGGTTCTTATTGAATAACGTACTGTAATAAAATTAAAGAATTCTGTTGACACAATTACAACAATACTAGGAATTAAGTAATATCACATCCTTCTTAGTATCGATTTGTCAAACCACCAATAAAATAACAATGTATTGCTAGATAGAACTAAAGAACGCATTCTGCATGAGTCAACGACTAACGATCCAGAATTAGTTCACCTCTGATGCGTTGGCGAGCTTCGAAATAGAACTTCCTAAATATCTGCGTATCACAGTGATTTGACCTTAGAGTCAGTGCTTATGGTACGTTATATGATGATTGCATCAAGACTACAACCAGATAAATAGGTCTAGCCGTTCTCAAGTTTTAGCGCGACTGGCGGACCGCAATTGATTTTTATTTATACACAAAGGGATGTCTCCCTTCACGTGCAAGTTTAACTTATTAATTGGACTAAACTATTAAAAAAAAATGTCATGTACTTATGATTGATTTTTTCTTATGAGCCTACTGTGTCCCATTGTAGGGCAAAGGCCTCCCCCATATCCTTCCAACCGTCCCGATCCCCTGCGGCATTCCACCATTCCTGATCATAATACCTGATTGATATAAAATCATATAAACTTGTCCAAGTCAGTTTAAATAAATAATATGATAAATATACGTTAAAAAGTCATCAAACTTAATAGCAATATGATATCTGCACAATACAGGTATAGTTTATCTTTCAGGATATTGCCCCGTTTAATACAGTTATAGACGCAAACCAACTATTATACTCATAGACGTAAAGGTAAGTCTGACCTTACCGTGTTAGATTTAGGACCTTGGGCCTTGGTTCGCGTCGGTCGTGCAGTTTGACACTAACCTTGCCAGATGAATCCGCAGTCGACCTTGATTGTCATATGTGATGAGCGCTAAAATCCTCTGTTGTTCTGTGCTAATGATTTAAGGTCGTTTAACAGAGCAACTTACATAAAATTCCCATTGAACTTATAAACTAAAAAATAGGAACAATAAGGATGATGATTATTCAGGAGAGAAAACAAAGACAGATAATTCACTACTTACTATAAAATATGGCATGAACTGACGCTGCATATAAAAATATCTATTTATTACAATATCTTCTTGAAGCTTTCTTGAATGATAAACATCATGTTTATGAGTTTAGCAGAAATTGCAGCCTTGGTGTTTGACAGCTCTAAATAGTCGAAAGTTCTAGTTGCTTTTCCGGTTGAAGATCTTATAAATTATTAACGGTATTTAATTTTAGATTATCCTGATTTTCGTATTATAAATCCAAATTGAATGGCGTATCCACTTTTAGTAATTGTTTTACACACGCGCAAAACGCAATGATGTGATGATGTTCTACGTTTTGGAATTATTGCTTTTCCAAGCATTTGAGATTCCATTGATTTCATTGAACCGTCATGTTTGTTTCCAAATTCTCAATATTCTTAATTATAACAAATGCCTTATCGTAAAGCGTGGCAAAGACAACTTAACTTAAAATATTGATATAAATTTCGCAAACATTTCTTTAAAAAACATGGAGGTTTCGTTACGTCATTAACATTAAATTGATTTGCTATAAGAATCAACTGCATAATGAGTGGTTCAGTAAGTAATTGCTTGTTTTTAGCTCTATTTATTACCTGCCTACTTGTAGGCCAGATATTTTATAGGAAAACAATTGGTAACGCAGATAATGTCTCACGTTCTTAGTTTAAGTAACATTTATCAACTAGTCATCATCTATCAATCTACCAACCTCTACAATATACCAAACGAAGCGACGTTACCATGCAAATGTTACCTTACCTACATACAAGTAGCTTGTTATATGCCACATACAATAAACATTCAATTTATTACCAATCAACAAACCAAACCGCATCGGCCTAACCGCACCGATAAGATAAAATGAAAACATAACACCAGCATTTTTGTTACGTTCCCGCGAAGCTACAAGTAATATAATTAACTAGGTGCTTACGTAGGTTATAATAAATTCTACGTTTCGACCACACAAAAAAATAAGTCTCCATCAGGAGTCTTCGGGCGGATATCCCGATGAATGTTTCTCTCGTAATTTTGTACCTAGTCGAAAAATAGTTCATTAACACACGAATGATTCCTGTTACAAAATGAATACCTGGGGTTGCTTAGGATTCAATACGCTAATGAGTCTACCCTTCAGCCAAAAACCAATAACACCTTGTTGCAGATCACGCACAGGCGACAAACATTGTTTACACCCAAAAGCCAATAATAGTCAGCGGCGCAAGCGTCGTCTGTCACGTCACGACGTTTGAGTGACAGCTGTAATAATGTAGGGAGTAATGGGGTTTCTGCAAATACGTGAAAGTTTCGGGACATTTTCCTTTCTTTGAGGTAATGGCAAACCTTTGCTTCCAACGACCTTTGATATTTCTGCGAGAGTTCGTCTATTAGGCCTTTATGTTTTTGAACTTCTGCAGTATTCAACGCCGAGGTCTGTCAGAAAGTTCTAATGGACTTATTTTCACTGCAAATATGATATTGAGTTGAATTAACTATCAGGTATAAACTTAGTCCATCATATTATGCATAGTGTTATTTTTGAACTGTGGAAAGGATGCTAATTTAATGTTTTGTTTTCTAAAAATGTCACCTATTTACTTTGATACTCCTAAAATGGACCTATTATATCTAGCATAGAATATGACGGCAGTAAACTACCGGGAGGTCGAGATCATAAGATAATTGTCTGATTACGTAGTAGGTGTCTACGTATCACAGGAAAGACACAAAGTTCCTATAATCAGAAGCGGGCACAAATAGAGCGTCGAGAGCGGAGTATAAAACTCTTTGAGAAGATTACTTTCAATCAATCCTGCAGATTTCTCAACGCCAGCAACACTGTTTGTTTGAAAGTAATGAGATTGGATTCGCATAAATACTTATATTTTTTTCGAATTTAGATAAGTACCTACTTAAAACATTTGGAGACACTGGGCACTTTAATTATCAGATAAATAAAATACTACGAAAAATGCCCTATATCACACAAATTCAATGTTATTAACCAAAAGCACCAAGTTCAAACTCGTATAACTAATAATTGCCTATCGATGGACCGCGTGTACTAAACCTACGGGATAATGTCATCTATTACAATAGCAATAGACGTCGTAATGGTGCGCAAGTCACGATGATTAATGTATGTGGGCGATTTCAGTGTGTGATGTGAATCAAACGCATGATTTGTGGCGAAGATTTATGAAAGAATATGATGCTACTTAACGATGCCATTACGGCATAACCTTTAGTAATAAGCTATTGGGCCTCTGAGTGACTATCAATGATTCAACTTGGGAATTATGTCGATTTAATAACGAGGTTCGAGATATGTAGGTTGGCATTCCTTATCTATTGTGTGAGCAAGGTATGTTTGTTTAGACTATACATCGCAGATACTAATTAGAATATTAATCGTATTTATTGATTTGTCCAAGTAATCTTTATGATTTAGAATAGCGTAGGTAATAAATCACAACCTGTATGGTTCACAAAACCAACTTCATCTGGTGTATATTGATTCAATTCACATTAAGTTTTAATGCAAATAGTTGGCCTGGATCGGACAAGCAGTTTCAAGTGAGCACAGCACAGTATAATGCGAAGAATGCGACGTGATTAATGTTCGTTTATTTTTTGTACTGCTGCAACATTTCGTTTTCATCCATCTACATTCTGCATTTGGTTTGGAAAGTTAATGTAACTTTAGCTCACCTTAAGATAGTTATACTTATTTTATTGTGATATTAATGTAAGTTATGGTTACACATAAGTTCAATGTATTCCTGGTAACTAGAGCGACACTTTGTGACAAAACTCTTTAAATAAAGATAAAAATATACCTGCTATAATCGAAGTTCTCTTAGAAGCTCTTCGTAATTTGCAAGCATCAAGATCAGATTCTATATAAAGATCTTGCTGAATACTGAAGATATTCTAGTGTCCGTCTAGGTTAAAGCTAGACGAATGAGGAAAATGTATCTCTTGAGACGTTTCATTACAGAATGTGCCTTGATAAACGACTACCCCGGTATCGGATAGATTGCAGCGTCTAGCTCAGATCGCTCGACAGTTGATTAAAGTTGGATGACTTTCTAGTCTGGACGATGGAATATTTTATAGAGGGGACAGGGGACCATCTGTTCTATACTAGTAATACCTAGCATAATTTCGATATCCCAGTTATTGTTATAACTTATAATGGTTACAGAATGTATGGTTTTTAAATCACCAATAATTTACTGTACTAAATGTTTTCTTACAATCATAAGATCTTTTATCAGAATAAATAACTTTTCATCAACATAAGGCCAAAAGTCTTGTTATAATGTTCGGAAGCCGTGGAAAGCGTAAACAAATTAATTTTGCGTGGTATTCAGCAGCATTGTCCGGCTATTTATAGGTACCAATGTGGTGCAACATTGATATTGTTGCCACAATTTGTTGTTAGGTGGCAGTTAAAATTCTGTTGCTAAATAATTTTATCAGCAGGAATCGAGTTGCTTACAATCCGAGGAAAATTAAATTTTATTTACACACCAAAGAAGTAAAGCTTACGAACACGATAGTTTTATGCATACACCACGAAGTAAGCGATCCGTGAAGATTAATTGTCTTTCATATCCTTCCCACGTGTAACATGTTTCCAAATCATTGAACCAAGAAGCATTATAATAATTTAAACGACATAATATGTTAAGATATTCAAGTCTATGTTTATCCTTATTTGTAACGAACTCCCGTTATCATTAATGGCAGTCATTGATTAGTATTGGAGGATGATTAGAACGAACGTAATGATGATGGTTATAATTTATGGTATGTAGGTACTATAACCGTAACGTAACCTACAAAGGTTCTCGATTTTTTGGCTGTTATTATAAACGTAGGTAGATATTACTAATCGGATTAACTTCTCCATTTTATAACAACGGGATTAACTCACGAAAATCTTGAAAGGATTAACTTGTTTTTTTGAAATAAATAAGGAATCATTTTTGTTCTCTAATTGTTTCTATCCTAACCTAATTATCATCTACAAAATATTTGTGAAGGATTAAGCACATCGTGTGTAAGAAATTACTGTTTTGTTAAATAAATAAGGAATCTTTTTCGTTCTCATAGTTGAGTCTATCCTAAATTCCTAATGTTCCTCTACAAAATATTTCTGCACTGGATTAAGCACATAGTCTGTAAGCAAGGGTGTTAGACTTGGCAATGTTCCATATCCTCCGTCAAAACAATAAGTCGATTTTACTGCATTTTGCGAAGAGTAGGTACTGAAACAATGAATTCTCAATACCAGTAAGAGTTTTCCCTGCAATGTATCACGAGCTGCAGGCATCTAAAGTTTGGCAAGTTTCCATATCCTTCTAAAAGGCAATATCCGCCTGCATTTCCACAGCCAGAAAACAATCCTTGTAAATAAGACAAGCTGTACGCGTAATGCCTTGTTTCCAGTTTAGTCCAGTAGTTCTCAGTTTTAGTCAAATCAATACGTTGCACAGTACCTTGCTAGTGATATTAATATCGATCGACCCAGTCCCTCCATGTTCAAACGCCTAAGTCCTTGACTTTGTTTACTTCTTGGGATTATCTAGGCGATACTAAACTCAATACGTTGTAAGCTAGAAATCTAGTTTAATGAACTCTGTCAGCTTGATGTTTGTGAGCTTTAATATTAATATTTTCGTGCCAAATTGGTATTAATGCTAAAACATCTACGAGTAATTAATCACTGGTTGGAATTAGAGTTTAATAAACAAATAAATAATGCTGGACAATTCACACAGCAACATCTAGCCCCGTGATAAGCTCTAAGCTTGTGTTACGGATGCTAGATTTCTGATATACTTAATATAATATATATATACATAGATATATATTTTTTATTATACATATATAACACCCAGACACCCGGAACAAATATTTGCAGACCATACAAATTGTTGTCCCGGGGCAGAAATCGAATCCGCAACCTCTTGAATGATTCTCCTCTAATGATGAAAGCAACATTAATATTTTATTCTTAACAATCTTTTATTGAATCACAGGAATCTGGTTCTTGTTTGGTCATGCATATAATGATTCGGGGTTTCGTAAACGACTCTAAAAGTCCCACTGCTTTGTCGCATCATGGTTTTCTTAGGGTATTCTTGGCTAGTTTTCATACCATATTTGCGTCAGTAGGTTTACGTGACGTTATAATATTGTAAAATTTGTCACGAAAACCGCATAGATTGGCATTGGTGGACAATTAGGCCGGGATCCGTAGTACATGAAAATCAAGTGATTACTAACAAGCTAATTTTTGGTGAGTAGCTTCGTTTCGATGAGACGACTAAAAATATCCTATACCCAAATCTCGATTGTGGTAGCTAACAGAGATATCAAGGATTAAAAAAATCAAGGATGTAAAACCTGGATAACGGACCACCAAATTTGTCGGACAATATGTCCGTTAGATTTTATATATATTAATTAAGTATACAACAAAAAATCAGCTGGTTAGTAATCATAGTAATCATTTAAATTGACCTCGTTTTCGATACATTTTCGAAATGGCGGACTCTTTGATCAAACCATAGGTTTTGTAGGACAAACATGTTTTAATATAATTTAGATAATTATCTTGAGATATAACATATTGTCCTACAAATTTCGTGGTCCGTTATCCCAGTTTTACATCCTTGATTTTTTTAATCCTTGATATCTCTGTTAGCTACCACAATCGAGAGTTGGGTATAGGATATCTTTGGACGTCTCATCGAAACGAAGCTACTCACCAAAAATTAGCTTGTTAGTAATCACTTGATTTCCATGTACTACGGATCCCTGACTAAATGTCAAGGAACGAGTAAGTATGTCTAATGCGAATGGTTTACAATGTTATTTCCAACATAAACTTATTATGTTACTCAGACTGGAGGAGAACTCTAGGTAGACTAGACGCCTAATCTAGGTGGTAGGTAAATGGCGACGCAATTCTGTTTTATGTTATAGAATTATGTCATGGTGTCCACTCGCTCTCCACCTTAAATCAATACTAACCTACTACTATCATCATATTATAGGTGATTTTGTAACTCAGATCTACCTATGACGTGTTTTGAAAAAATATGCACATAAAGTTGTTAGTATTCGGCAGTAGTAGGGCAGGCGAATGAACTTGCTAATATACATATATCTTTCATAGTTCTGTTAACTTAGAAGTCTGGCATTTTGCGTTCTATTTCTCATAGGGAATTTATCGCGTTATTACCCATCGGGGTATTGATCTGATTTCTATTTACCTTATACCTACTTGTACTAATACTAGGTACCTAAGCACTTATTATGTAAACAACTATGTAGGGCCATAACATATTATGTTTAATTCTTCGTCTTAATGTAGATTGGTACTAAATAAATGAATTAATCTAGATCTAGGTATCTACTTCGACATAAGTATTCTGATACGTAAATCCACAAAGACAATATCAGAGACAATAGAGACAATACATTGAAACCTTTCATTCAGTAGGTGCTTACCTACCTAACTTATGAGCGTACGCAATCCTCTAATGCCTATCTGCCTAGGAAGAGATTATGGCTATAGGTAATCTCGTTGTTGTCTTGTAGATGAGTTGAAAAACTTTTCCATTAGGAATTAGGGCTCTCAAGCAAGTGGCACCTGTCAAAATATTACCATTAATTTACGCTTACGTCATCAATATTTATTACGTTGGTTACTTTATCTAAAGGTATTTATGCAATAAAAAAAAGATAATTAAAGGGGGTTAGAGTTGGCAGATACCTAACCTTACACTATTTAGAAGAACGATAAATGGATAACACCTACCTACCTAACCTATCCATAGTTGAGTAGATAGTTCTTAGTAGGTAGGTACTATCTACCTATATCAATTAAATCGTATGTATTTGTGTCGGTCGGGCGAGAATCGCATGCGAGTTGAAAGTTGTGAGCTGCGCAAAAAAGACTCGTAAATAAATTCATCAATATTACTATGACGGCCATCATAACGAATAGCGGACATGATCACATCACATTCGATGTTTACAATACCCATATAAGTACGTACATGTACTTTACCAACGCATCCACCTACTGAGCAATTTTACCAACGATAGCTTATAGATAGGTAGCGCTGTATTGTTGAGGATAGATTCCAATTTTAGTACCTACCTACTGCGCGCACAACAAGCTGTGTTGCTATGCGAAATCAACTCCGCTGTATGAACCGCAGAGCCCTAAATATGAATGGAACGGCGTGCAGAAATGCAGCCATCGGAAAACAAACTTCTCACTCACCATTAACACAAGAAAGTCAGATTTTTGCTGCATAATTTTCAAGGGCATCGAAAACCTACTTGAAAAGACGCGACGCTATACGCAAAAACAGCCCACCAGAATTAACTACAGCCACAACACAGTTTTATATTCAACCAGCTACGATAAGCCTCACTAAACTACTAATTACAAGCCTCGATATAATAAAATTAACACAGAAATAAATGAAAATACTTACAAACTCGCCTCTCGCGATACGTGTGTAATCACATACATGACGTCATTTGACGCAACACAAACCCGAAATATTGAGCAAATTATACAGAAAACGCCCCGAAAATAACACCAGAACAAAATATACACTGTACTTTATTAGATAGAACTTTAATGTTAAGTCATTTCACGCGATTTAGGACATTTTAAAATATTTATTTGTTGTCACTGACTGAGTTTTGACAAGATGGTCGCGCACCGACTGTTTTGCTTTGGTTGTCAGCTGATACGAAATGCTGTTTTAATTTCAGGCGCAACAACACTCATATATATTTTTCTCTTTCGCGCAAGTAACGTACAACCGTTGCAGAAAGAGATAGCCAACGTGACACGCGCAAAGAAACTTGAAATAATGGCAAACGTCATTTTCTTGTTGCATTTACAAAGCAAATTCTCAAATAAAACTATTTAATTTAGATCGATGAATTGAAAACGTACAGGAAATGCATAAAACGTGAGTTTTATTTCAACACATCACGCAATTATAAGCCATTAAGCTCCTAATTGGGCGTGACATTATATTGTTTTTGTGACATGTAGCGCCACCTTTGGGTGAGTAGCTTAACTTTCTCAAGGTTATTTTAATTAGAGATTCTGCTTTAATTTGAACCGAATAATAATAAGGGTCTTCTTCATTTTCATAAAAATAAAATATTTCTCATGTTAAAATGTATTCCATGGCGACCTAATGTTTTTGCTAAAGAACAAAGTAAGAAGAGTAGGATAGGACTTAATAGGTACTTACCTTCTAATATTTTTACACATTGTTGTGTTGCCTTAGAGGGGTCGTATTGTGAGGGTATTTAATTTATATTATTTTTATAACTCTATGTGCCAATATATTATGATGCAATGACAGTTTTCAAAAAATGCTTTCTGTATTCTGTAATATGAATTTTCTTTTATCTACTGACCGTAAGATGGCATTACTTTCATAGTTACAATTCTCGTCGCTAGATGGCAATACAGGTACCCCGAATGAATTGTTTCGCTCAGATAAAATTTGCAATAATGAAATTAATTTACTTCAAGAATCAATTATAAACAATTAGCATAACGGCAAACATACTTAGATAATTTATGATCAATTTCAACTTTATAAAAAAATATTTTTCTTATTATTTCCAGTTTGCAAACTGTAACCAACCATGAACAAAACCTGAACCTTACAATTTAAACTTCAATAAATTATGCAATTAATTAATAACGCCGGAAATAGGAAGCTACCTTAAAGGGTGTTTTGATTAATTGCCCGTTTTAATAATAAAGTTTTAAAATGAACGTCAATAGGGAAGTTTTGGCGGATCATTCATCAGGTTCGGCTGGCCCTAGGTTCTTATGAGATCCATCAATCACGGGTTCGCTTCCCGTCCCTTGATTGAGCGTCTCATTATCATCTGTAAGACTATTGACGCATCATCATAACAATCCATACGACGTCATCCTATCTCACTATACGTGTCTCCCCAATATAACCTGTTATAATTATTCTGGGGGAATTAGTTCAATGTGTTCTAATATAATAAAATCGCCCTGAGGCTTCGCCGGCGTAAACACTTTCCTGCAATTTTCTTTGCTATAAACCTCACGGTGCCCGAGACCTGTCCAACGAATGCAAACCGTGGAAATTGGTTCGTGAGTTCTAGAGTTATAGCGTCAGGAAGGAAAACACGACTTATTTTTATATAGTAGAAGAGATATTGAACAATAATGTATTTATCTATCTATAGGATCATCACAGGCTCATCGATGTTAGTTTGAACGTTCGTCACCGAATTTACCCCAAAACTAATTTCAACACTGTTCTATTCTCACTTAAACTTCTGCCAGAGAAACACTTGAGTTAGAACGGATTTCTTGTATTTTTATTGGGATACATAAACCTATTTTTTTACTTTATCTACATACAAGCGGTTTATATAGCCTCTAGATTTTCTCGATAAATGTATTATTCAATATAGAAATAACTTTTCAAATCGACTAGCAGTTCCTGAGATTATCGTTTAAACAAACAAACTCTTTAGCTTTAAAAGATAATTTAAAGCTAGTAAAGATAATTTAAAAACTTTATGTTACACTTAGCTAAGCCTTATTATTGATTACGTTTTTTTTTTTAAATTTTCTAATTAGATATTTTATTTAAATAGGTAGGTATTTTTTCATACTTATTCTTAGTTTAGTACTAGAAAAGTAAATGTTATGTTTCGGTTCTCTCTTGCCCGACACCTGTTGATGTGTTTCAGAAACAGATTGCTAATTTATTGGAATTAGTTAACGTCACCCTCCTTTCCGCAGTCGGTTGTCAGTCTCATTGTCGGGACTACAGTGAAATTAGATTTGTATGCTGATTGGTTTGTAAGATACAACTCATTTTCAAGCTACTCGAGTTTGCCCCTTTAGCACATGCTATGCGCTCGCTCAACACTTGGTCCGATTACGAGGTACATGTAGGTATTCCATCACACTTTGACGAAATTCATGGACTTATTATTTTTACTGTTCTGTTTTATATTCTGTATGTAAATAATAAATAAATAAATGTTATTACTAACCTTTGAAGAAAGAAAGAAGAAAAAAAATTGTTCAGCGATATTTTGTATATAATACCTACTAGAATTTTTCATTTGAAACATGTTTTTGATAAATAAATGCTTCCATTATATTCGGATTCAGAGGTCAATGACATCAACTGAACGAACCTATCAGGCTATCACTTCATTAAAACAACGTAATCCTTCCTCTTTTTCCAGTTTCGTTTCATCAAAGGAATTAAACCCTTTGGGTGCCCAATGAAGGGATTATAAAGGTACAATATCGTTAACTTTGAGCAAATTCTCCTAATTGCCAATGTTTGTAGGCATTCACGGGTCAGAACCGTTTGGAAAAGACTTAGCAAGGCTTCAAATTAGCCATCCCGTCAAGAGGAAATGCTTTAAGCCAGCAAATAGCTTTCACACGGGTCGGAAATTTTAGATAGGTAACTTGTAATAGACATGATGATTATGTAGGTAAGTAAGAAAGAAGTGAGTGAAGTGTTGATATGACGGCTCACAAAAGAAAATGGAAGGTCCCCGCATATAATGTGGGAAATGGGTAAGCTTATGATAATAAATAAATAAACTCGCAGCGAGCGAAGGTCTGCTTGCGACGCAGGAGGTTGGCGGTTCTATTCCCGCCTCGGAACAAAAATTTGTACGATCTGCAGATATTTGTTCCGGGTGTCTTGTGTTATATGTGTAAATATACATTATGTACCTAAATAATTAAAAAAATATATTTAATGTATTTATATTATATTAAGTATGTCAGAAATCTAGCAAACGCAACACAAGCTTCTGTTTGCTGTGTGATTGTCCGGCAATATCTATTTATTTATGGAAACTGAAAGGTCCCTAAAGAATACCACAGAGACAGAAGTATCTCTGACCTTTCCGCAAAAATTCAAACCCCATCTATATCATTCAATTAAGTTATTGGAAAATCCAGTCCCGATCGATCACGTTTTTCCTCCAACTTAGAACGCACGAGTTCACAACCACTTCAAGTAGAAACATCCATTTCAGACGGCCCGGAAGCTGCCCAGATCCATCTCACAGAACCCGATCTGTTCAAGTGAATCTCTATAAAAATCCGATACAAAGATTCTTTATTTGAATTGCCCGAAAGAATATGATGAAAGATGCTAGATTCTTTATTTGAATTGCAGATTAAGCTGTTTTAATGTGTGTGTTTGATTGGAGGTGAAACTTTAGAAAACTATGGTAGGTAGGTATCTAGAGTTACGAATACCAGTTTCATTTTTACAAATGCCAAATATAAATTAATTAATTTGAATTGATATTGCTGGAAAATAAGTAGGCACAGAACAGTATCTATCACAATCAAAATGGTATAAAATCCCTAAATCGCGTTGTCACCAACGGAATAGGATAGTACCTACTGTTCTTAAGGTACCTACTGTTTTTAGGCTGTTACCACATGCTCTGTAAGTAAGCTTGTAAGTGTAAGTAGAAAGTACCTACTTATTCTCGAATATAATTAATATTTTGATTTAGGAAAGGTTCTGAGACCCTCATCTATCACGAGATTAAAGCTTCGAATAATTTATTAAGGTTGAGGGATTTAAATAAATAATTAAATTTATTGGTTTTAAGGTGACTTTGAAAATTCTCATTAGAAAAACATCAGTATTATAATAATGTGTCTGGGTGTTTTATATGTATGAATAATTAACATTTATATAATCAGATTATATAGTAGGTATCCGTAACACAAGCTTCGAGCTTATCATGCGGCTGAATTTACCAGCAATACTATTTATTTATTTTCAACCGTTAGACGTCTAAACCGCTGAGCATATTATTATGTATATTTATCGTAAAAAGTACCTATACTTTTAAATAGAAACCAAAAATATTCTAAATAATAAACCTCATGATTTTAAAATCATTTATATTCAACACCAATTTTACATCAATTCGTAGTTTTCTAATATTATTTTCACATAAGAATTTACACATAATTTTGTACAATATTTATAATTACAATGACTAGATATTCTGTTGGATTTGTACGAAATAAGAACTAATAATTTATTAAAATTTCTAATTATATAAAAAAAGATTCAATTTTAACTGTAACATAATAATTTCTTTAAGCGATCTGCACAAAAATCAACATCATCTTGGACTAATAAGAAACCTCCATTAGGAACTATTTCGTATTGCTTTACTTAAGGCTGATTCACCGGTGATCTGGATAATTTAAACTTAGTTTACGCTTGATCCGAGTTCAAAAGTCGTTATTGTAGTCAACTTTGTTATTAAACAGCCTTTAACGTAACTCAACATCAACGGGAATTAAACCGTTAAACTTTCTAATATAAATATAGTTCAGATAAACACTAGTATTCTATACTTATGTCACAACCAGAGGGAAACTAAAGTGCCGTTTACATCAACAAACGAGCCAATAAACTTTCAACATTTATTCAGTTGGACGTGTAAACGGTTCTTTAGAAAGCGACAGGATATTTACAGCTTTTTACAGGATTGAGCTTTTTATACGAATCTACAGTACTAATATGTAGTAACATATTTTACATATAAATAAAAAATACCTAATATTTTCGCCCCCATGCGCGGGATTCTAGGAATAACCCATAAAAAAGTATTACATAATAGAAAACTTCATATTCTGGAAGGTTGTGTGGGACAATTTCTTACAGGCCTACGAGAAGGTAAATAAATCATATCATTTAATGAAATGCTGGAAGGAATTCACAATTAATTAATTTCCTCTATTAATTATTTTATATTTATATTTACATAATAGTCACAAATATCTAAACTTTTAACACTGCCAAAGTTTTTTGGTTTTTGGGTATCAGTTTACATATCATATACCTACATTATGTTATTACATGTTATTACAATATGGGAATATAGTATATTTATTATAATAGATAAACTATACATATCTACATATTATTATATACCTACATAGTCAGAGACAATAAAATTTCTCAAATAAATAAATAAAATTCCATCCAGTCCAACTCTATGAGTCTACCAAAACTACATGACCTTTTTTATCCATAAAACATAGATTCGTAACAGTATTTAAATAAACTTAATAGTCCAAAGTTCCAATAAGCAACTTTATTTTACATTCACTGGATCTGGATTTGGATCTGGATTTCAGAACTTCTTAGTCCTCAAATAGTCCAATATTCTATGAGTCCACAAATAAACACATCATAAAATTATTTATTTAACAATACGATCGGCGAAACTCAAACTAAGCAAAACTGCTTGTATCTTGAGGTTTCTTGGGTGCGTATTACAAAGAGTGGGTAATGCCAAAATGTATTTATTTTACAGATTTTTCACGAATTCCACCTCGGCAAGTATTTAATTCAGGCTAAATCGTTATGAAATCCATCTTTTAGCCCACTTGTTCTTTTAATTTTAATAAACACGCAGTCCAAATCACAAGCATTTATTTCACAGAACTCTACACGAATTCGACGTCTACAGGTATCTTCATGAAAGCATCTTCTTTATACTCCACAAAGACGTCAAAATCACAAGCACAGAACTGTTTTAGAATGTATGTTCTCAAGTACTCAAACATCGTGATAGATACCTAGATGATCCATGTACCATCGAGTTCATATTCCAAATCACCAGTATTCATTTCACAGACCGCTTCGAGTCGTAAAACAAACACACATCTCTCTGCTAGGTGCCGCAATGGAGGATCTTCCTGAACGCCTTCCTAAACTCCGGGTTGAAGATGGTGTAGATGACAGGATTGAGGAAGGAGTTGATATAGCCCAGCCACGTGGTGAGGATAAACACCGTGACGCCTGGAGAGAAGGGCAGGCTGAACTTGGTGCAGATCGCGTCTAGGATTGAGCAGGTGAAGAACGGTGCCCAGCAGACGAGGAATACACCTGGAAGAAAATAATTTAATATTAAAAATAGAACTGCTCCATTTTTACCACGGGAATTGTGATAGCTAGCACCAATGTTTGAGTAGCTTATTTTGCAAGGAATAATAGCACCATACCTCTCCCATATAATCAGAAGAAAATTATTATCAATACCAGACAAAGTAATGCAAAATGCAAATGTAACATGCAAGATGAATTGAATTCCTGCTACAGTCTGTTAGGTCGGAATACAAAAGAACTAGACCATATGTCAGAAAAAATTGTATGTTTAGAAAGGGAATTAATTGACATTTCTTGCAAATACAAGCAAGCACAAAAAGATACTGAAGATCAAACTCAACAATTAGAAAAATATGTAGACCTAGTGCATAATGCCACAATGTATGTGCAAGTTCGTACAAATAGTACACAGACTGAGACAGAAAAGGCCCCAGTGCCACCCCCACCATCTTCAGAGTTGACCGAGGTCACTTTGGCCCAAGGACCACAGTCTCCGGTTAGGCAGAACCCCTGCCGAAAGACCAAGAAGACTGTCATTTACTCTGACAGGATTGGCAGTGGCATGGGTCCCATCCTAAATGACCTTCTGTCACAGAATGTAATCAATTATAATTACACAGATGCACACATAAGTACAATTATTAACTGTATTAATAATGATAAGTCTTTAGATAATCTGACAACCTTAGTTGTACAATTAAGTGATGTAAATATTAAACGGTCAGAAGTAATTAAACTCATTGAGCTCTTGTTGGACAAGGTAAAAAATAACCTTAATAAGTTAATAATATGTGCTTTTCCATACTCAAAGTCGTTGAGTATTGAAAAAAATAGAAGAATTAGTAACATAAATTTACTTATATATAATTTGACATGCCGTCATAGTGACGTTTTGTTTTTAGACACTAATATTTTTATTAGTAATAGTATTTTGATAAGAGATACTTTGTATCTTAGTAAACGAAATAAAATGATTCTTGCTAAGTTATTAGCATATAATATTTGTGATTCTGTTATAAATTATATAACAAGGACATCTGACCAGCCTGTACAATTAGCTAGTTATTCTGCTAATCAGGGTGTAGATAAAATAATGTCAGTAGATCATAGTTTAAACTGACTTTGCAGACAATAGAGGAAGTCTCTAGCCAGAATTTTTTAGATATGATTCAGTTAGCCCCCACCCATTTGAATAAATCAAAATGTATAAAGTTAGTTCACCAAAACATGCAAGGGATTAATAGTAAATTATTAGAGCTTGAATTATTCATTGATTCTTTCAATATAGACATTCTTTGCCTTACAGAGCATTGGCTTAGAACCCATGAACTGAACATGTTAAATATCAGCAACCACCGGATTTGTAGTGCCTATTGCAGGTCTAAGGCCATCCGAGGTGGTTCATTAATATTGATGAGAAATAATCTTAAGTTCAAAGAACGTAAAGACATCACTAGTTTGTCTGTTGAATGTAATATTGAATTGGCTTGTATTGAGGTTGAGCAATGTATTCTAATCTGTATTTACAGTCCGCCTTCTGCATCTTTTGATATATTTGAAAAAGTAGTAGAACAAATTTTAAATAAAACTATTAATAATAAAAAGAAAGTCATTGTCTGTGGTGACTTTAATATAGACTTATTAGAAGTCAATTCAAGAAGTACAGGTTTATTAACCTTATTTAATTCATATAATTTAAAACCATTGTTTAATGAACCTACCAGAATAACAGAAACATCTTCAACATGTCTTGATAATATATTTATAGATCCTAAAATACAGATTATACACAGAAGTATTATTAGTAATATACCATCAGATCATCTGGGTCAACAAATTAATATAAAAATAGAAATAAAGAAGCTGAATGTTATGAGAAAAATAAATTATGTACCTGTAACCATCAATAGAATAGAAAAATTTAAGTTTAATTGGGTAACAGATTCTTCATACTCACTCTCATGTGTAAACCCAAATGATTCATATTGCCAATTCTTTAATTCTTTTAATAACTTGTTTAACTCAATATTCACTACGAAGTCAAAGATGGTCTCAAACAAGTGTGCGTTCAGTGATTGGGCAACAGTTGGTATACACAAAAGTAGGCAACAGTTATACGAGTTATATAGTGAAAAACAGTACAATTTTAGTGATATATTCAAAGAAAAATTGAAAAATTATTCTAAACTGTTCAGAAAAGTTTGTTGTATTGCAAAATCAAATTATATTAGTGATAAAATAATAAATAGTGAGAATAAAATAAAAACAACCTGGAAAATAATCAACAACGAGACGGGAAAAGCCACAGATAATCATTGTAGTTCATTTAAATTAAATATAAATAATAATATAGTAAAGGAAGATGTTGACGTAGCGGAGGCTTTTAATGCCTTCTTTACTGATATTCCAACTACTACAACAAAAGCTTTAAATTCGTCCCAGTTATACGCCGGATCATTACTTAAAGAATGCGTACCAATATGTGAAAAAGAATTTAAATTTCGATATGTAGATGCCTCAGACATCAAAAAAGCTTTTAAATTAATTAATGTAAAAAAAACAAAGGACTTATGGGGTGTATCAGTAAACATTCTCAAGTCACTTATAGATACATTAGCATCAGATTTAGCTTTGATTTTTAACAACTGCATTGATTGTGGTATGTTTCCAGATTTGATGAAGCATAGTAAAGTAATACCATTATTCAAAACTGGTTCTACTTTAGATCCGACAAACTTTAGACCAATATCAATATTGCCTACTTTCAGCAAAATTTATGAAAAGCTTATTTTAATTCAATTACTGCAACATTTCAACAATAATAAGCTTTTACACGATAAACAATTTGGTTTCACTAGAGGCAAATCTACTACCGACGCTGGCATCGAATTACTTACGCATATTTACGATGCATGGGAAGATTCGCAGGATGCTCTTGGAATTTTCTGTGATTTGTCCAAGGCATTTGACTGCGTACATCACGGAACATTAGTAAGCAAATTATGTCATTATGGGATAAGAGGTGTATCTTTGGACCTTATCACCTCATACTTAAGTAACAGAATTCAGAGAGTTGAGGTAAATGGTAAAAGGTCTCAGGGGTCTTTGATAACAATGGGTGTACCGCAGGGATCCATACTTGGTCCTTTTCTATTCTTGATCTACATTAACGATTTGCCCCATCTGGTTAAGAAAAATCACGACATAGTATTATTTGCTGACGATACTTCTTTAGTGTTTAAGTTAAATAGACGTAATAATGATTTTGACAATGTAAATAATGCTATAAATAAAGTCGTGGATTGGTTCAGCGCAAACAACCTATTGCTGAACGAAAAGAAAACAAAATGCATTAGATTTACCTTACCTAATGTAAAGAACGGGGTACCAGTAAATGTTAATATCAAGGGAGAGTCATTGAAGCCTATTGAAAGTACAGTATTTTTGGGCCTAACCTTAGACAGCAAGCTTCAATGGGGTCCACACATAGACGCATTATCTAAAAGACTAAGCTCTGCGGCATATGCTGTCAAAAAAATTCGTTTTTTGACTAATCACGAAACATCTAGATTGGTGTATTTCAGCTATTTTCACAGTATAATGTCTTACGGTATACTGCTGTGGGGATGTGCTGCTGACGCGCTTATCAATAGTATATTTGTCTTGCAAAAAAGGGCTGTACGTGCTATGTATAATATGGGTCCAAGGGAATCTTTGCGAGAAAAATTTAAAGAAATAAATATAATGACAGTAGCTTCCCAGTACATTTTCGAATGCTTAGTTTACATTCACAAGAATTTAAGTAACTTTCCTAAGAAAAGTGATTATCACAATGTAAATACTAGAAATAAAGATAAACTTGCATTGCCCCGTATTCGACTACGTAAAGTTAAAGTTTCTTTTAAGGGATGTTGTGTTCGCTTTTATAATAAAGTGCCCAAAGAATTTCACCAACTGTCAATGAATAAATTCAAGAAAATTGTAAAGGGTAATCTTTGTAAGAAGGGTTATTATAAAATTTCAGATTATTTAAATGATAATAATGCATGGGAACTTTCATTATTAAATTCAGGGGAAGAAAAAAAAAAAGGGGGGGGTGATTGATAGTGATGACATGTCCAAGTTAATCTTTGTGATTTTACGGACAAAATCTGAATCAATCAATCAATCAATCTTCTGAATAGGTATATGAGAAAATATATACATATATGTGTCAGTCTGTCCGTGGTCCGTGAACATGGGCGCTTACAACAGTGTCGAAATATCGGAAAACTCAAAAATATTTAAATCATGGTATGTTACCTGTTTCATGTTTAAATATAGTTTAAAGCCATGAAAGTTTAAACAATGTAGTTATTGTATTAAGTAGGTATATCCTAGTACTCTTAACATAAGCTTCGAGCATACACCAGAGCCAGATGTTGTTCTGTTAATTGTCTAGCAGCTTACTAGCTCACCTTTTTTTTATTGATGATAGACCCTTGCTTGACCACAAACTCACCTGATGGAGAGTGTCGATGTGGCCGAAGATGGATCGCAAGGATCCATCTTCGTCGGTCTAGCTAAAAGGTACCTATTTACTCTTGTCTTAAGTCTTACCTAAGACAATAGCCAGGGTCTGCGTGGCCTTCTTCTCCTTCTTAGCGAAGCTCTTGGCCCGCAGCTTGCCGTCTCGGTTGGCGCGGAAGATGGTGAACCTAGCCGCTGAAGCTGCACTGCGGAACCGTCGCCGCGGCGTGGACATCAGCGAGCTGGTGCTCAGGCGGCTTAACTTCTTCCTGGGGATATAAGGATTATTTTTATTTGCAAGATTCCATCTGCCTTTTAAATATTTTATGCTATTTTGTATTCATTATCTCCACTACGGTCGCCTGGAAGAGATCGCTTTTAGCGATAAGGCCGCCCCTTGTACTTTTAACTTTTAAATAGTATTAAGTTTGTAATTTTGTTTTATTAAGTAATAAAGTGTTAAATAATTAATTAATTCATTCATTCATCTGGTTTGCGGGTGTTGTGAAACCATAGTGTTGTTGAATGGAGACTTTGGTTAAGTGGTTTGACAGGGCTAGGTTACCCTTGCTGCAACACAGATTCTAACTAGCACGTGAGGTAATGTCCTCAAAACTACGTTACTTATGTTATACTTTCTTTGGTTTTAATAAATGATTGAACTTGGTCACTTCGGGTCGCTGAGCCTTAGTTGTAAGTAGTTATATATAACATGTTGTATGTGTATATATCTAATGATTTTAATTCAATGTTCGTTCACGCACTATAAAACTTGATTAAGAACTCAAAACAACAATCATGAAATTGATCGACGAAATCACAATACATTCAAATTAATTAACTCATTGTACAGAAAATACAATTCAGCATTAAGCACGGATTATTAATGCTTATCATAGTTGTTCAAATCAGTTGCAAAATTAATATTTAATTCTCTAATTGAATTAACAGCAAATAATGAAATTTTCTGAACTGTTAGCTGGCTCCGCACAATTTTGTTACCTATAAATGCAGCGCGTAGTTAATTTTGCTGTGGTTTGTTTGTTTACATTTGTTTTACACCACTGACAATCCATATTTGCTCTGGGTATCAACTTGAAATTGGAATTACAAGGATCCTTTGGAACAGCATAAGTTTCCGGATTAGACGACCTACAAACTGCATCGCCCATTGTAAAGTTTTGAGCGCTGAACATTTAGTGAACTGCAATAATGGCTTCTATTCTAAGCTTCGAAATGTCCTTGCTCAGGTTTAGAACGAAATGTTGAGAGTTTGGACAGAAAGCAGATTCTTTATAACTTCATACTATAAACGATTAATAAGTTGAAGGTATGGAAATGGTGATTTTTATTGTGTAAAAAAGTATTTAAATATATTGTTTACATTTAAAATAAATTATAATATTCTTAATTAAAAAAAATCTGACTTTATCAACAGACCCACAATGACAGTAAGAACCATTCTATCCAGATGAAAAACTCTCATCAACACAAATTGATCAAACATGATGTAGCTACCTAGTCGAATTAAGAATCCTCTTTTTTTGAAGTTGGTAGAAAAAATATAGCGTAAGTTTATATTAATGTAAGATAGAAATTTTCCTTCCAGTCGTCATTTTTCTCTTAATGTATTTTCAAACTAAACAATCCTCATATCTCGTCAGTATCAACATCAACCCTAAATAAGCAATATTTATATGTAGAATAAATGAAATGTCTGTATGTTACGTAAATAAACGATCTACTTCAATCCAGCAGAAGCAAACATTAACGGTATTACATTGTGTTTTCTTTCATGTGCGGGAACGAGCTGTTTCATGTTTCAAAATGGCAGGTAAACATAATGTGCTTCGAATCAGGTGTTTCATTACACGGTACAGGGTGTAAGTAGACATTATTTAGTTACAGGAGAACATTTATTTATTTATTTGGTATAAAATCAAGAACAATTTAGTTAAAAAAGGAGGAGTTTTAAGTTTTATATGAGCTTGCCATTCATACACTCCTCCCCTTATGAATAAAACCACTAACTTCTTAAGCCTCAAGTGAATAATGATCACTAAGCCATATCGATGTATTTCCATCCATAAATAGGTCGGCCACCTTATTAAATATCCTTTATAAAATAAACATATAGGAAGAGAGAAAATTTATAACCTTACATCCATTTTCAAAAACCGTCGCGAAATAAAATTTATGTAATCCGATTTCAGTGGTACTGCGGTTACACCTTATACCCGTGTGCTTTCCCAAGCGCGAAATGGGCCTCTCTGGAAAAATAGGATTTAGATAAAGCTAAGCTCAAAGAGCTTTCAAAATGTCAACTGAGAGTAGGCTGGAAGTGTTATTCTCATGTTATAAATTCACATTTTAATAAAAGTCATTATTCTAAAGATACACAAAACAACTCATAACCACTGGTTAGACTTGAAATTTTCAAACTAGAATCTTGCGTAATTATGTCTTATTACAAAAGTAGACGAAAGTATTTGGGGATTCAAATATACCTAGTATTTACATTCATCTGGTTGCAAATGTCGTCAATGAACGCGCTAGTCATTCAATCAAATATGAGATTCAACTAACAAATTCAGATGACTGCTACATAGAAACGACATGGCAGCTTTCGAACTTAATAATAAAATCTAAAGTTCTCTGCAATGGACATGCTTTGGACCATCTTAGCTTTGAGATTCAAAGCTAAGGTGAATGAAACCTTTTCGATTGAAACTTGGCAAAGACAAGCTTACTCGCTTTGGTATAATATATTTTTGTATCTTATCTTACAAACAAAACAGAAATCCTTCGTTTGATATTCAGCAATAGCAATGCCGAAATTCAAATTGGTTCTAGAATATTCCTAAGCTAAGCAGTCAGTAATTATTCAAGCTTTGCTGACCAATATTAATTTAAATTTGCTGAAATTTCCAGACTAAAATCTAAAATATTGCTGCTCTGAAAATTAATACTATGACTAATGGATGAAAATATTTAATAGTTTTAAAGTAAATAAAACATAATTATGTCAATTTTGGATTTACATAAAGATGTACCTATTATAAACATTCTGGTTTCTTTTTAAATCATTTATTTTAAGGGTTTGTTCAAGATTGAACATAACATTCTGGTTATAATTAAATTAAAATAATGTTTTTTACTTAAAATTACGAGTCAGTTACAAGCCCTAATGATTAAACCAACGCGACAATTTCAAAACATTAACTCCTTTGTATAAATTTTTATTTATTTGCTATTTTTTTTTTACGTGAGTACGTCCTGTTAATATAAAATGAATAATATAATTAATTTATAATTTAACTTCAGAAGATTCGTTCCACAAAATACATGATTTGAATTTCGAAAAATCGAAATTTGCATATTCAGTAAACCTGATTGAACTGCAATCCGGATCTTTGAAGTACAACGTCGTTAGTGATGCAATTTGGCCCGGACCGAAATCGGAATGGAGAGAGATTAATCCGTACCTGCCCTTTCTAGGTTTATTTGTTGGAGTATTAAGTGCACTGGAGAATTGACTCAAAATTGGTTCATCATCATCATAACAACCCATTTTACGTCTGTACTGAGTATGGGTCACACCTATAAAACCCTTTAAAAGGCTTTTAATTCTAGCTTTTTGAGTCTTACAACCATGACTGCGGAGTTGCGGGTTCGATTCCTGTCCCTGTACAAATGTTTGTACGATCTGGAGATATTTAATGACAAAAATAATTATCTATGTATTGTATTAAGTTTAATAGATATATAGCACTCGTAACACAAGCTTCAAGCTTACCACGGGACTATGGTGTGAATTGTCCAGCAATTATGTATTTTACTTACTTGAGTTCATTTCGCTCTTACTGTTTTATGTCTCCTGGCTCTCCTATTTAAGAGGAGAATGAGGCGGGGAGTTCTCCTTTCTCTCTCCGTCGTCTTTTATATCAATATAAATCTTATTTCAACTTACTTGAGTTCAGGTTTCTTCGGCGCCTCGCTCTTACTGTTCTCTGTTTCTTGACTCTCCTCTTTAAGAGGAGAAGGGGGCGGGGAGTGCTCCTTCGTCTCTCCGTCAATATTAGAAGGAGCATACCCTGAGTCGTTGTTCGTGTTCGGGTCCATCATGGGGATAGGTGACGCTAGGTTTGCCATGATTCTGTAAGTAAATAATATAGGTATTAGTTTAAATCAGAATTTTCGAGAGGATGAAAGTACGGGGTACAATTTTGGAGGATACATACAATATACTTTTTGCACACCAAAAAACAAAAAACACATTACAAAAAAAATATAGGTACCTACATAAAATAATGTAACAATGGGAGGCCTCATCACTAAAAGCGATTTCTTCCTGTCAACCTTTGGATGGACACGAAACACAAGTACTAAAAGACGGAGGGGATCTATGTACTCGTTATAATAATTAATATGAAAGAAAGAATTACTTCTTCATGAATATATTTTATTGAATATGTTCTAGCCAATACTTAATATAGCTTTTAATTACTAAATCATTACAAAACCCTGACTATGGATCTGGCTGAATCCTTGCTCTGCACCGTTAATTCCTGTCAGGCACACAGCGGCAGAGATACAGTGACTTTATCGCCGACGGGCTCTGTCAACTTGCCAAGATGAACTGGACCAAGTAAACAATTATCTCTTTCAGTGCTGAATAGAGGAATATGACACTTTGATGTGTAGGCAGGATTTCTGTGATCAAATATTCTTCTACCTCTTCGTAATTATTTCAAAATATCCATTGCTTCCCCATTATAATTACGTTTGAGAACAGATTATAAGTACATTTTCTAGAAAGCTATATCACTACTTAGTATAAAACAAAGTCTGAATACCTCTAGAATTTTATTATTGAAAAATGTATGTGTGTATTTTAAAGATACGTGTTCTAACGGTGAAGGCAAACATCGCGAGGAAACCGGCATGTTTTAACTACTTTGAAAAGATTGAGGAACATGTGACATAGACTAAGCTGCACTAAACTTGGCCAGCGTGGTAAATAATGGCCTAATTTCTCTCGTCAAGTTCTCTCTCGAGAAGTCCCTGTGTCCCAGCAGTGGGAACGTTAATAGGGGTTATGATGATACTTACAATCCTGTCTCCTCGACCACGGCCGCCAGCATGAACCTGGCGGAGCGTGTGGTGGCCAAGTCCTCGGGGTACACGCCCATCTCAGACCTGAAACAGCTGCTATTTGAGGAATTATAACGGGTCTTCGCGTATTTTATTTATCATTATTGCAGTCGTACGAAAATCTGATGAATATCGAAATAAAAATACGCGATAACACCTCTCTAACTTTGTCGCGAATTACAACAAGTTATATTGATACTTAAACTTTCTCAATTTTATTGTTCATCAAATCTAGCACCCGTAACACAAGCTTCGAGCTTACCACGGGGCTAGATGTCGCTGTGTAAATTGTCCAGTGATATTCATTTATTATTTATTTAAAATATCTATTTAAATAATAATCGTAAATTATTAAAGGACAAGGTACCAGGATAATCTGTATACAGTACAGTCTGTCTGTGTACAGATAGTCTTGGTACTCCTGTACCAAGACTATAGACTGTACAGATTATTTAAAATTATAATTATTAAACAGAAGCACTTACTTATCATCATCATCATCCTCGTTGCTCCCCGAGGCCGTGTTGGTGGGTTCCTCCACCGGTGGGATCCGAGTCTGGGCCACGTTTTCGATGACCACGGCTGCTGTCCCACTAGAGAGCGCTGATCCTATCGCAGACGCAGTTTTTTTGGCTGAACGCTGCTTTTTCGCTCGTTTTCTTATCGCCTGTAAGATAAAATTAATGTTAAGTTTATATAGGTACGTCTTTTAGTAGTGTTCAAGGTTGCATTTTGAGGTCTTAATCTTATATCTTATTTATAATTTCATACAGAATATAGAATATATAGCTATATCAACGACATACTATACGTTTTCTAGAACTGACTGAAATCCATGAATTTCGGCTGTGTGGTGGAATAAATACATACTCCATGAATATATACTACATTTATGAGGTTTCCGTAAAACAATCATATGACTAGTACAGAGCCAAGGGTTTTTAATTTTATTTTGTGAAACTTCTCTTGAGTCAATAAAATATTTGTATTTGTATATATCTTACCTTAAAAATGCTATAATAAAGGAACATCATAATGAGACAGGGTATGCAGAAGGACCCGAGCGAGGAGTAGATAACATAGTCAGTGTTGTTGAAGAGACACTGGTCTGGACTGCGGTCCGGGGTATCGTTCAGCCCCAGAACCACGGGGGAGCCGATAGCACCGGAGACCAGCCAAGCTACCCCAATCATACACCACACACGGCCATTGCTTTTGTGTTTCGCGTACTTTATTGGCTGTGTCACTGCTATGTACCTGCAACAAGGTTATTTAAATTAATTTATTTATTTGGACAACTTAAAAAAACACACAATATCTAAATTAGGTATCCCAAAAAAATATCTGATAATAACGAATACTTGATCAAAGGAGTCGCTTCAACCATTTCTGTTCGTGCCAAAAATAGCACGTAATAAAACCCAATTTATAATTCGAATACAATTTATTACCGTAACAGGTAGGTAATCTGTTCTCGATTCCCTTTGTGGACTCAAATTCGTTCGGCTCGAAATTAAGCACATCATTTCCACAAAGTGCGAACAATCTGGTCCTCGTAGCTACCTTCAGAGCCAATGATCTGTAAGCAATCCGATGCTCACTTCACTTCATTTACCCCTTTTGACAGGCTTCCGAATTGGTGCGTAAATCCAGCCAATAGGAACGTGAGACAATGGCAGGATAGGTATAGTGACGTTCGACAGTAGGTACTGTTGGTTAATTTCACGCATCCCCGGTTGTTTTAAATGTAGGTAGATTGCATGTGAATCAATCAAGCCGTTTTTGACTGAAATTACTGGCCTCTTTGTTGATTACCTAGGCAGAAGGCCTGATGCCGAAGTCGAAGCATGGGGTCATTGAAAATTGAATTGAAATTAAAAAATTGAATGAAAACAACAAAACTGTTAGATAATCCGAGTAACAAGCTTTTGGCTTTCGTCTAGCTTATTTTTGTTTATCATCTATGTAAGGCCTGACAAAGTGTTAACAATTTTTCTTCCAAGCTGGACAGCTTGGAAGACGCTGTTTTACATGTTCAATTATTCGATGGTACCAGCATCATTAGTGTAAATTCCAAAGAAAAATAAAGTCACGTAAATATCTAGAAAAAAACGTAAAGTATTCTAGGCAAAGTTCGACCTTTTGCCCAAAGTAAAGGGCAATGTTTCGTCGCCGACCCAAAGGTTTATTATCGGAAACTTGCTCATGTAGACGAATTTAATTTGCTAATAAAGTGCCTATCTACTCACATGAAAGCTTTTAACCTATTTATAGCATGGTATTACGAACTTAAAACATTTGTTTCGGTATAAATGAAAATCGACATTTATACCCAAACAAATATTTTAAGGCTCGTATGGTTGTGTTACCTTACGTTTCCAAAGTATAGTAAAACCATTCTAAAAATGAACTTCCCTCCACAAAACCGTGATGATTTCAACGTGTGAGAGGAAATACAGAAAAACAGAATACACAGAAAAAAAAAATTCACAATTTGGTAGAGGGGCGTTCATTTTAGAAATGGTTTTACTATACCTATATATTAAACAATCATGGGTTTGAGTGGGCTGTACGTCATTTTAGGTACATTCTTACATTCTATTTATAATATTTATTACATTCTTATAGTTACATATCATTGAATTAATCATCATCATCATCATTTCAGCCATCGGACGTCCACTGCTGGACAAAGGTCTCCCTTAATAACCTCCAGGTATTACGGTCGGATGCTGTCTGCATCCGACCGTGAACCAGCAGCTTTGACAAGATCATCTGTCCATCTTGTTGAATTAATATTAGCTTTATTTTATTATGTCCAATTTTATTAATGATATTAATTCATAGATAGTACTGACCTGTCCACGGATATAGCGACCAGGTTGAATATGCTGGAGGTGGAGCAGGTCACGTCCATGGCGATGTAGCAGTCGCAGACCACAGCAGGCAGGCCCCACACTCCATTCAACTGTAAATAAACAATAACATTCTGAACTATCATTGTTTTTAATATTTGTTACTAATAATATATCTGTAAGGGTCAGCCATGGACTAATTGGTTCCTTCCCGTTGTCCCCGGTGACCACGTTTAGTTTGTTTTAGAGATATTGTGTTTATAGGGTCATTAAATGATAATGAAACTAATTTGACTAATTTAAGATTTTTTTCCGTATGTTTAGTATGTATATTTCGCCATAACTCTTTAACCAATTATCCGATTTGGATGAAATTTGGTAGATACAAATACAAAAAAAAAACACTTTATTGTACTTACACCAAAAATACAAATAAAACATGAATAAAAACACAAAAAGAAACGTACAATGGGCGGCCTTATCGCTAAAAAGCGATCTCTTCCAGGCAACCTTTGGATGGAAAAGAGAGATGATATATAAATAAGACAGGGGTGTACTAATACTTATACACTTACAAGAAAATACATACATATACATTTAGAGATACATTTAGAGGTCAGGAACACAGGATAGGCTATTTATTCTTCCTAATGTTCCAATAAGATCATAATTAGATGTGCCCCCTTACAAACTTAATTTAACGCCCAGTTCTGATAAGACGTGGTCCCCAAACAAACGCGGACGGAGTCGCGGGCACCGCTAGTAAGAACATAAAATGGGTAACATGACTTAATGTTTTTCGGTTTCCCAATTTTGGCACTGTTTAGCCATGTTCACGGAGAGATTGATGGTAATGGCGAGTAGGTAAATAGTTATTCATAAAACGAAATGATCTACTCTAGAGTAGTTTTGCGACTTGGGCAGTAACCAGTTCTGCTCAAAAACAATGTAGTCATGTCTGAGTAGAACCCTAGAAAGTCATAATCATTATATTTCGATACTGAGTCACCGTAGTTGTGTTCAATATAAAACAAGACTGTATTATCATTAAAATATTTATAGTCCGACCTAATATCACTTCAGCTCAGGAGAACCTATTTTAAAGCTGCTTCTCTAGTTTTTATTCCTAAATCAAATCGGGTGTGAACGGACCGGGGGTGTACGGGACTGGGGGTGAACGAAACTAACCCACTTAAAAAAAGTTTGCAAACCAACAGAATTCAAAACATCTCAGAATGTTGCCTGGAATCCAAAACATCTTAGAAATTCAGCAGCGTTATGCCTACTTATTTAAGAGTTCTGTGAAAATAGGCTTATTTTCGCAAGTTCGTTTCAACAGGTTCTGAAGCACTTGTTTGGAATAATAATGTAATGTGCCTAAAGCCGAGTTGCGACTTTACCCATTAGAGGTTTAGCATACAATTTATCATTCTAAGGGCCGGAGTACACTGGCAATTTAGATAATCACTTTTGTGTTGTTTACATAAGTGAGCGATTTTTACATGTCCGCATTTATTTTGCCCTAGGTGTAATTTATAGCTTACATTTAACTTGACCGTTGGAATAACTCTCAAATAAACGTATTGTAATAAAACACTTGGTGTTTGTTGGAATTGCGCATCTGTCCGTAGAACCTGACTCCAGGTGATTCATGGAAGTGTCATCAATCAGACAATTCTCACAATACGGAGTAAAACGTTCTGTGCGGCGATTTAAACGAACAAAGGAATGGTTCCGTACCGTTGTACTTTTCAAACTCTCGAGGAACCCTAAAAGCCATGAAAAATTTGATTGTCTTATAATGTACAATCTGGTCAAAAGACAAAATCAATACCTACTTATGATTAAGTAATAACCCCTAGTTACTAACTAACTTGCTAACACAATGGATGTCGATGTAACATCTTAATAATTACATAAATAGTTATTATTACAGGTACTTATTCTATTGAATAAACTATTGTCTATTGATACTTATTGTTGGCTTTCAAATGTGATCCGTCCACCGAGCCTTAAACGCCTCGGTACACAGTCTTTGAATTTTAAATTACACCAACTTTTGGGATCTGTTGAAATAATATTAATATGGTAACGGACTTTATTCAAATAAGTTTAAAAGTTCGCCTTTTCGTGCAGGCCAGTCAGATACTCTGGAAGCAATTTAAATAATAATGTTACAACTTGTATGAGAGGAATTTTTGGAGTTTTAGTTTTGGATGACAATATTCGAAGTTAAAATAAAACCTAGGTAGAATTTATTTTCAGCAAGGACCAGTTTAAAAAGAGTTTTAAGACCCCAGGTTTAATTAGATAGAGACAATATAAAACTATGCACGTAGAATCTTTAAAATAGTGAAATGTATTTTGAAAATTCAGAAACCAATACATTTTTTTTCTTGACAGAAATATAAATTATATTTATTTTTAATAACTTTTTGTTCCGATTCCATTAAAGCTTTGATCTTGCAAATCAAATATAAACACATTGTAGTCAATATTTAGAATTATACCTAAATATAAGGAAGCAAATACAATAAAAGTTAAATCATGGTATGTTACCCGTTTCATGTTCAAATATACAATAAAAGTGTTTCTAAGTATCGATATAAGGTAGGTAAGGAACCTTAAACTAATGATTTATTCATGTAAATCCGCGTAGAATTTCACCATTAGAATACGCATTAATCAGTAGTTGAGAACTAACTTCATAATGAGATCAAAGTTCACGAGAAGGCGAACAATGTTCAAGGTTTCTTAGAACAAGATATATCTCTGCTACGATAAATAAGGCATTAAAAACAAATTTTTAAATTATGTCGAATTGAGAACCTCCTCCGTTTATGTTTCATCGGTTCAAATTAGTTTCTTTAAATAATTAATTCTATAAATAATTTTGTTCACGTTTAGAAATCGCGATATTCAGACATCTATTTTAAAGTACCAATAAAAACTAAATATAAAATATCTCGTTAAATTAAGAAACAAAAACTCACAAAAACATACTGCAGTTGTAAAGTTGGACAGAGGTTAATTATACATGACAGTTAAAGTTTTAATTAAAGCATTCCCAGACTGGGACTCAGCCAATTTTTAGTTTTCGAGTTTTCGCCAATTTTAGATCTATTCAACCCAAGAATATCTCAGTAGTTATATGTTTGTTTTTATTCGAAAACGTACGGATAGAGTACATTAGCACATACCCCTTTTTAACCGATTTTCAAAATGATAGGAGGTTCTCAAGTCGACTGTTTTTTTTTATGTTTTTTGTTACCTTACTATTCGGTCATCACTGGTTACACATTGTTAAAAATGTTCGTCTTTAGACAGCGAGGCCTATTACGTGAAATCGCGAAATTGTTTGGTTTTCTCGTCCTAATTCTATGGTTTGCGTTAGTTGTTTGATATTACAATTACATCTTTATAATAGTTCGTTTTCTCCTCTACAAAAGTAGTAAGAAACATTTTAGATAACTTGTTTATTATATTGAGTAATAATCATTCTCCGGATACATGTTTCGTAAAAAACGCTCGAAGACCTGTTTTCTCAGCTCTAATTTGTAGATTCTAATGAATATGGGCGATCAAACTATTTTTTATTATGTTACGTATATCCTATTCTTCATTTAGAGTAGAGTACATTTTCGTTAAATGCTTTTATTCTAAAGATATACCGAATTTAATATCGACCGAAAATGCTTCGAAACAAACCTCAATAACTCCGAAGTTCTAAATCAATGGGACGTCATATTTATATCAAAATATTTATCAACATTTGCTTAAACTATGATATTAATTTTAATTTGTAGAACGGTTTTGGTAATTTTTTATGAATAAAATAAAACTACCATAATTTAGTAGTTTTTTCATTCAGCCGGCTTTTTCCATTTAGTACCGCGCGAGCGCTTGTCGAGGTCGGACCTATGTCGGTTGTTCTTGAATAAAATATAGAAATATTTCGTAAAATGTCAGTGTGTGGGACTGTCAATTGCTGTAAAAACGCTGTTAGTGTGCGTGTATGTGTTATTGCGATACTACGACCGACATAAGTTGATCCGTTGATAACGATCAATTGTTATTTTTATTGATAACGGTCAATTGTTGTTGTTGCTGGCCTAAGAATTGTACCAAATGTTGCTGGCCTAAGAATTGTACCACATCATTGTCATCTTGTTTTACCTTATTTATTTGGAGGTTATGCTGTAGGATGTGGATTGCATATCTAAAGTTATCTATCCTAATTAAAAAACAACAAGGCAACTTTTTTTGGTGAAACCGTCCAACGACTAAATGTAATTATGCCTATGATTTTTTTAGATTATGACTAACTTGCCGACCCGCCGACAGCTGCGCTTGCGTTTTTACGTTATTTACTAGTTTATGTTTTATAGCCTTTTTCGATCATTTTACTATCCAATACTGAAATCATATTTTAAATCGGACCCGCGGTTCCTGAGTAGCACGTTCAAACAAATAAACAAGCAATCTCCTCAGCTTGATAATTGTAGTATAGATTTCCATAATATTTATTACTAGCAGCCCCCGCGAACTTTGTCTCGCCATATACTTTTATTTGCAACTATCTACATACAAAATTTCATCGAAATCGAATTTTCCCACGTAAGCATATATTTTTCCGCGGTAAAAAGTAGCCTATGTTAGGATTAGGATATTACACTACATTGACTCCACCCCGTCCCCCGTCCCCCGTACCCCAGTGACGCTTACATGGAGTCTACATCGCATGCTGGCTAGCTGAGCGCGGTGAGCGACAACCTCTAGACTTTTTTCTAATAGGTACTTGCATTTTTAAACTCGTGATATCTTCCGAATGAAATGTCCGAATTGAATAATTCAAAAAGTTATAAAAAGGTATTAAAGCCGTCTTGAATATAAAGTAATTTATTTTGATAAGGATTAATACCAAGGTACAAATGAAGACCCTTTCAAGAGGCGGCATATATAAATTAATATTTTAGAATAAAAAACTGCTTACTGTGACATAACTATAATATTTAGACATATGCTGTCGCGACATTTTTTGTAGATAATGATGAGTTCTGCAAAGTCGTAGTACATGATTTTGTTCTATCATCAATAGTTTTCGCAGCGCACGCGACGTAAGGAATTTTTCAGATAATTTTTTTACACCTTATGTTACATTATTGGAGTTTTAGTAAGGATCCCTAATTTTTTTTAAATATAATATAGCCTATGTTACTCGGGGATAATGTAGCTTTCCAAAGGTGAAAGAATTTTTGAAATCGGTCCAGTAGTTTCGGAGCCTATTCGTTACAAACAAACAAACATACAAACAAATCTTTCCTCTTTATAATAATAGTATAGACAAAGAAAATATTCCGTAATTTTTTGTTCTTATTTTTACCGAGTATCCAATATTATGTAAACAATAAATAATGTACCTTTCTAATAAATATATTATTTATTGTAAACATTAAATAATTGTACCTTTCTAATAAATACAGGGCGTCCCAAAGTTATGGGCCATGGAGGGGAAGTACCTTAAATATCGTAGATAGTGAATTTTGCTCAAAGAAGACTTCATTTTATTTTTAAAAGTTAGTAATTCTGGATTCATAGATTTTCTAAAAATTACTTGCTTTGTCTGGGAATCGAACCGACTTACATGTAGAAAAAAAAACTCTATTTTTATGATACCAATCGAAAGAATAGCTAAAAAATAATAACTCTGCTTAAGTAACATAGTATTTTAAAAGAAAGGAACAACGTGAAATTAATTATTTTAATCAAATAAAAAACATGAAACATTTTTTTTGTAAATTAATTAATTAAATTACTTACTTTTTTTTAAATAAAATGAAGTCTTCTTTGAGCAAAATTCACTATCAACGATATATATGGTACTTCCCCTTCATGGCCCATAATTTTGGAACGCCCTGTATATAAAATAACACCCCTATTCACGTTCCCACTGCTGGGATAGGGACTTCTCTCTTGACGAGATAGATTAGGCCTTAATTCACCACGCTGGCCAAGTGCGGGTTGGTTTTTTTTTTAATATATAAATGAAATATTTTCAAATAAGTTCGTAATAAAATAAAAATAAATAGTTTATCAAAATAAAAATATAATGGGAATTATTCAAGATGACATATGTAGATAAATGGATATTCTACATCTGTGTATGACATATGTAGATAAATGGATACCAATAAATATAAAAATAAATATAAAGTTCGAAACTACAAAAATAATACCTAAACATAATTAAAACCTTCATTAACGAAACTTTTATTTATTCAAACACAAATATACCATCTAACAAAACAAGCAACTTAAATATAGGTAATATAATTTATTTGTTTTGTTATAATTAGAATTTGTATTTAGTCCGTTCAATTTAGACTTTCGAACTTACATAAAGTCCCAACATTCGACAAAAAAAAAACATTTAATTACAAACCTACACACCAAATTTCAGAAGAATCGGTTTAAAAATGAGCCCATAAGATGAGATGAATGAGGACATTTAACTTCAATAAGACTATTTTCAGTTTTATTCTTATATATATAATTATTAATCATGAATGTTTTAATTTAAAATTATGTACCTACTTAATTGATTTCAAATAATCAATCAGATTTAAAATAAATATTGATATTATTAAGATAAAACATAATTGATTCAAATATTGAAATAAAAATATCCACCATTTTGAATTTAGGAAAATATAATAATATAAACTCCTATCAATTAAATAAAAACATTAATATAATAATTATTTCGGAATGAAACTGAAAAAAAATCCACTCAATAAAATGGAATTTATTCGATGCCATTTTCTACAGATCTAAAATAATTATTAGTATATTTGTATGTTTTAGATCGACGAAGTATCAAGATCATTTAGTATTTTTCATAGAATTCGCGTGACGCGCCGGTCACGTGGTGCATAAAATATCCAATTTCGCAAAACTTCGTAACGTCACAAGGCTCTTAATTTACGTTTTATTTATTAATTTGACACTTTATTCCATAAAATAATATTATATAAAGCAGATGGGGGTAACATTTTAACATTTCAGTAATACACGCTGAAATGTTATTCATTTCAGCGTTTTATTCATCTGAAAAACCAATTATTAATCGAAATCCAGAATTAATTTGAACCACAAGCATTATCAACGCATTTTCCATCAAGGTACAGTCAAGGAAATAAATCGTTGCGTATAAAGAGAGCGAATAATGGGCGCGTCATCGGAAAACACTTTGCATCCGATTCACGGTTTCACGAATCAGGGCTGCACGGATCAATTGTTTTAGGTTAAGATTAAGATTTTTTTTTCTTGATTGGATGTGTATTTTTAAATAGAGTTTTTAGTCAGATACAATTGTTCTATTCAATAAACGTGATTGCAAAACAAGCATTCCCATTTTACTTATCAATATTTGCGTATTAAGTTTACTTTGATTTTTATTTGATTTTTATGCATATAGGTAATGTTTTATTCGTAGTTTTGTATAAGTCAAAATTGTAGTTGTCATGAAAAGCAAGTCGTTATTACATAAAAAAATAATATAATCACTAATTATAAATTCCAATTTTATAACACTGAAATATTATGCTTATGAAAATCGATATAAATAATAAATAACATTGCTCAATATATCTTGTAATTCCAACTTTACATAAAACTACTAAGCGACAGCCCTGTTCGGGATATGGGCCACATTTCAATTTGGCTGGGCTCGATGAGGTGCTTATGTTGTGATTAATTTGGACCCATATTCTAGGGCTTAGGGCCTCGTGTCGTGTCGTAGGATGAAAAGGGAAATGATTAATTTTACAATCTTCAAAAACGATCATGAATTTTATGTTGAAAGTTTTGGGATAACCAATCTACTGTTTTTGCCCTAACAAAATTAAATTGCTGCAATTAACTGAAGAGTGAGAGGAGGGAAGGGTGTCGGGGCTAATAATAATACAATAATAATCAACCGAATAGGCAATTAATATATGAAAGAGTAATATGAGAAAAGTAAAGTGTTTTACTTTACATACATTTTTATTTTGTCACAGACGAGGTTTGCTAGCATTCAAGATAAAATACCTACAAGAAAATGGTGTATCGTTATTTCCAGACGATATCCCGATAACCCGTCAGTTATAGGATCATTCACGCCTGACCGACTCTGCTTAGCATAATGGAATCCGTCAACAAAGACCTTAGGCCGCCTCTACGGCAGGCATTAGGTTCACTCACATAACTATTGTGCGGACTGTACTACTTTATTCAATTTTAGATTTGGTGAAATATATTCAAATCGTGATAGTTTTGTGCTAACAGAAATACATTATAAACTTTAGGGATTATAATTATAATTAAGGATATTATAAATAATAAAACATGTTTTATTCAATAAAGTTAGGTTACATAGCAAGTATAAACTATTATGAGTTATTATTACTACATTGCTTTTTCGCTGTTCCTATTATGATACTCGTGACCAGTTAGGGGGGTAGGTACATACGAGATGGGTAGTTATGTGAAGTGATCTCTATGTAGCGCTCGATCCTTGCATGATAAAAAAGCATAAAACCACCTTCTGAAATAAGCTTAGAATCTAGGCATGTTTGTTTGCCTGCATCATGTGAAAACACCCTTAATCCGGCTTTGGTTCCAGCCTTGTGACAGTTGAACCAGAAAATGACATGATTGGGCCTCATAGTTTAGCGCTTCACAAAAGGAACTTTGGTAATTGAGTTACCCCTAAATCTAACGTACAATAACTTTATTGAAACAGCACGAAGACTAAACTTTCAAATTATGTACGGGTATATACACAATATAATGTAGGATATCAAAACGTTGAAATTAGTAGATACACAAATCAATACACCAATTTAATCACCATTTTCTGTGATATTTATTTTGCTATTTATGGAAAAACTAATTACCGATGAACTATGTATCTTTGTATATTAAATAAGTATATCAGAAATCTAGCACCCTTATCGCACTCTTCGAGCTTACCATGGGGTTAGATGTTGCTGTGTGAATTGTCTAGCTATATAAATATTATTACATAGACTCAAAACGTTAGACTAAATCCGTGACCCATCACATGCGACCATTTAATACGCTTATGTGATAACATACCACACGCTCGGCATTACCCGACCGCATTCAGTCCGAGGCACGCTGGCTCAAAGAGCTTGTAGTTAGAAGCTTAGGAATGCAAGGCATCCAGAATCTGATTTACGCAAATCTAAGTTTAGCCGTAAACTGACTAGGAATTTTGATTGTCTATTTCTCTGGCCCTTTCATAAGTTTGCAAGAATTCAAATAGAAATAAATTGGACTTGCGCTGGCATTATATTATAATTGGCTGGGTGGTATTATTACTTAACTAAAATCCGAAAATGCTTTTTTTGAAAACTTTCTTTCGCGTTGTATTCTTTTCACTGTGACCAACACGCACCTCTCGTGTTTATATACCCATTATGGGACACCTTAGAAGTCACTAGAACTTTTCAATCGATCGAAGTTGGCAACACACATAAGTATGAAAAATTGCAATGTGCCAACTCGCGGGATTTTATCATTTGTTTTCCCGACACTAGTGCATTTCAGATAAACTATAGTTTATTACTGTCAGCGCCCATGACGCTCGTACGTATGTAAACCACGGTGAGGTCGGGTGGGGAAATTTTTATTTGTATTTTCATTTATAGATATTTTAAACGTTATTATTGATTTTTCCACTAAAGTGTTTATTTTTCTTTGCTAGTACCTAAAGGTAGTTTAATATCTAACTATGTAGAAGGCTTGGTTTCGATTCCAACTTGAGAACAAAGGCAACGATGTCATCTTGTAACTCGCTTTATACAATTTTCTAATGTCTAAATGCCTGTTTAAGACCTTAACGAAGATGATTTATCTCTTATCAATGTGTGGGCGAATGTCTCGCATCACGTTGTATTGTTGGCTAATGGATCTTAAAACAAAAGCCCTGTTTGCCCTGTTTTATAAACGACATTTCTGAAGAAACTGACAGACTCATCTATTTAGGGATACTTTCACCCTCTCATGTATCATGTCAATTACTGATAGATTTCAAGAAAACGAAGCGAATTTATTATTGGAATACCTAGAAGCATTGCTGATGGATGAATAACAAGTATCTCTTGAGAAATAACAAGTACCTGAAATGATAAATGAAATGAAGTATTTTATTTAGTATCACAGCAAGTACAGAAACTGGAAATTATGCGTTTTTGGATACCACAGACTTATAGTCAGGGATCCGTAGTACATGGAAATCAAGTGATTACTAACAAGCTAATTTTTGGTGAGTAGCTTCGTTTCGATGAGACGTCCAAAGATATCCTATACCCAACTCTCGATTGTGGTAGCTAACAGAGATATCCAGGATTAAAAAAATCAAGGATGTAAAACTGGGATAACGGACCACGAAATTTGTAGGACAATATGTTATATCTCAAGATAATTATCTAAATTATATAAAAACATGTTTGTCTTACAAAACCTATGGTTTGATCAAAGAGTCCGCCATTTCGGAAATGTATCGAAAACGAGGTCAATTTAAATGATTACTATGATTACTAACCAGCTGATTTTTTGTTGTATACTTAATTAATATATATAAAATCTAACGGACATATTGTCCGACAAATTTCGTGGTCCGTTATCCCGGTTTTACATCCTTGATTTTTTTAATCCTTGATATCTCTGTTAGCTACCACAATCGAGATTTGGGTATAGGATATTTTTAGTCGTCTCATCGAAACGAAGCTACTCACCAAAAATTAGCTTGTTAGTAATCACTTGATTTCCATGTACTACGGATCCCGGCCTATTACCATTAGAGCTGAAAAATGGTAATAATGCCACAGGTAGTTTTATTCTACTTGATAGGTATTGTATTGTATAATATTTTGTAATACGTGCTGTTGGCTGTGCATTAATAAATAAATAAATAAATATTGTATTGAATAAAAATGAAAACAGAAGTATTGTTGGTTATTTCATCAGAGTAAAATCCTTTGTTTATGTAAGTAAAATATCGAAAACAATCTGTGTTTGGTCAAGTGAATCCGGCCTGGCTCAATTCAACCAAAGCCTAATCCTGTTGAATCGGAGTTTTCAAATACTTTCATTTGTACGTGTATCTACAGAGATGTTATTTTTCCAAGTTTCTTACGCTTGATTCTATTAGATGATTTTTGTGCGATGGAAGACGATCTTCGGTCCGGTGATGGAAGTAGATCGATTATTTTATGTGGTATAATGTGTATTTTCTTTATTCTATGCTATTATCTGTTTATAGTCGATGAGAAACTCGAATCAGCCGCATACGATATTAATACTATGCGTCAATTAAATGGACTACAACGTACCTACTTCAAATTTCATCATGCACAATAAGCACTAATATTAGTTTTCTAATAAATCTATCCTTAGGGTACGATGATAATGATAGTTCATAAGTCCGACTAAACCCGCTAAGATCAGCAAAACATAACGGCAAGGTTACCGGCTCGGATTAGTTAAACAAGTTAACTCTTAACTGTTCAACTGAGATCGCTGATAGAACAGTTCCGCTTCCTAAGCTCTGATACTTCGCTAGTTTACTCGGGACGGACTAAGGGAAATATGGTACATAATCTAAAAAAATAAAATAAATGTACACCGAAGAGGAAAGATTTCTTTTTTGTGTGTAAGTTAATAATGAAGAAACTCATAAACTACTGTGCCGATTTCAAAAATTCTTTCATCATGGAAAGCTACGTTCACCCTGGGTAACACAAGCTATTTTACGTAAATAATGTAAAAAATGCAAGCGAAGCTGTCTACGTAGTTGGCTAGTCTTATAGGGTTATTGTACATTTGCCACAAAGTTAGTTCGTCACATTTTTGAAAACTCCATACTATATAAAAAGTTTGAAGGACATGTGTCATTCACAAACCCAAACTTGGCCAGCGTGGTGAATAAAGGCCTAATCTCTCTCGTCTAGAGAAAAGTCCCTGTGTCCCAGCAGTGGGAACGTAAACAGGGGTGATTATGGTGATATCTAATTTTATCCTAGCGTAAATAGGGGCGATTATGATTAGGTATCTTATTTTATCTTAGTGCAGCTCTGTTCCCAAGCTTCATCTAGCGACGGAACGATACAACTAGTATCAACTAGCAACAGGGCCGAAGTTGAGATATTGCGCGCCGCTCTACACTGCGTTGGGGAGTTCAACACTTCTGAACTTTCTGTTTAGATTTGAGTAACTGGATTTAAAACGATTTGTTTCTTTTAATTATTATATTCATGCGAAAGTATTTTAATGTGATTGTTAACTCTCTCATATCCCAAACAGCCGGAACCGAAGGAAAAAATTTATTTTGTCTTTTTACTATTATAATACTTTTTATGTCTCATATTACTATCACTCGAGGACCAGGGTTTCGTTATTATCTTAGTAATTTTTTCTATACTTTTTTCTAATATTGAATTCCTAATCAAACTGCTGAACCTACGTATAGTCCTTTTGAAAAACCTCAGCAGGAAGGTAATTCCACAACCTGAGTGTTCGTGGTAAGACATTTCTTGTTAACCTAACGGTCCGCGAACTAAATGTCTCCAGGGAACGCTTACCTAAATAATAAATATTGCTGGACAATTCACACAGCAACATCTAGCGCCGTGTTAAGCCCGAAGCTTGTAGTTAAATGTAGTATAATTACAAGTTACAACATCAAATTCCGAAATGATCTCAACATGCTGCCGCATTTGTGTAGGTTCACGTAATATTGTTTGAGTCAACACCCTGTCCAATGTTCATGCGTATTAAAGGCATGTGTCCATCATAATGAGATGATATGAGAGAATCTTAAACAAGTTTTTTGTATAGAGTATTAATATGTGTTTTATGATTATTATATAAAAATGAGCATGTATTGACTTACAATAATTTATACCTATTTATTACATTAATCGTAACAAACCGTATTACGTCAAACTGTTGAGCACGGTTCTACCCAACAACACCCATATATCTTGAATAATTTGTTAAATTACTGTACAGTAGGTACAGAACGTCTAAACATAATACATAATTACTCTAGTCGATTTGATAACCCACGGGAATATATCTTATGCTGGCACCACTCAGATACGTGATTCATATAATATCACTAGATAATTTCATTAATTAAATCATGCTTCAGGCATTAAGGTATCGTTTCGTGAATTTGCAAAAAATATAATAATGAAGCATGTTGTGAAAGCGCCCTTAGGGCTGTGGTTTGTTGTAACACAATTTGTAGCTGAGCAAATAAGCAAACCTTGGTTTGATAGTTTGTTGGTTTGTTTAGGCCTACTGTTGTTTTTAATTATGACTTGTTAGGTCTTCGAAACTACGCTGTGCTTCGAATGGTAATGAAGAAACGAACGTTATTTCATTAGCAGATACCGAATAACAGTTAATTAATTGTAAACTTTTCTTAAATAGTGTGGAGCCAGCCAGCCTTAAAATAGTATCACGCTATATCTTCTTGCGAGTGTCGTCACATCGTCAATCACCAATAAAATCCAATCAAGTCCCACTACTGAGAACGGGTCTCTCCAAAAGAACCCATTATAATACTGGGACTTGATATTGGGTGTTAGGATTACTGTGACTAAGTAGTGTTGATGATTTATATAACGCCCGTAACTGTGTTTAAAACCTATTTGTATTATCTAAGATTATATAATATAATTTAAGCAAATTATAATCAAACATTTACTATTATAATAATATGCTAATATTTTCAAATGTTTCGCAAACTAAGACTTATTAAGTCCTAGTTGGCTCAAAAGATAAATAATGTAATGACGGTTATTAAATTTCCCCAGTAAGAGTAAATTAAATAGTCTTTGTGCTATAAATATAGTAAATTAATATTATAATTTGGCACGTTTCTGTGATGTAATAGAGTCGGGGATTTCAGCTATCAAATTTAATTACTATAATACTGTTTGTATTATATTCCTGATATAATTGAATTAGTGTTTATGAAATTACTGATTTCGTACATGCTGTAGAATATAATTAAATTGTGTTATCAAAATGTTATAATCAAAAAATGTTCCCAGGACCTATCATTTTAACCCTAGTCTGCAATATCTACTGTTAACAGAAACAGATGTACTTATTCAACCTTAAGTATCTTACCTACATCCGTAAACGTCCACTGTTGGGACAAACGATTTTAAGCAGACGCTCAAAAATTTGTATTAAATTTAAACAAAGAATATAAAAACTTACCAAATAATAAACTCCAAAAGGCATAACGACAACTGCCACCAACAGGTCAGCCACCGCCAAACTAACTATGAAGTAGTTCGTCGCGGTCTGCAAACTTCTCTCCCTCGCCACGCTCATTATAACCAACACGTTGCCGAATAACGTTAACAACGGAAACACCAGTAACGACAACGCCCAATAGTTGTAACTATGCACATCACTACACTCACTCCCGTTCGTACAGTTCGAAAAAAGAGTCTCATTTAAAAAAAGAATCGTTCTGAAATTCGAATCGTTTCGGTCATCAATTTTGAAAGTGGAATTCTGATCGGGTGGGCGTAATGAGAAGTTTATTTTTGTTGAGTTTTGGCACTGGTGACAGAGGTTCTGTCGTGGCGTGTCCATTTTGTTAAATCCTCCTTTCATTGTTTTTTCTGGTTGTGTTTGAGCGCGTTCTCTCCGCCTCGTTCATGGCGCCGTGTACCTGGAACAAATACGCTTTATTTGAGTTCGGCAGCGCGAGTAGGCTCGATGAAAAATTCTCCAATTTCAGGGACTCTTAGTATGCGAACATTAAACATTCAGGGAGCGTTTACATACGGTAAGTGTCATGTAGATATTTACTTAAATTAATATGTCGATGTGCGCTAATTGAATATTCGTTATTTAAAATGAAGATGTGTTTATTTGATATAAAAACACAGACGAAAGCACAGAAATAAAGCACAAAGGTTCTTCTACTTAACAATGAGTTCAAGGCTTTCTCCTTACTTCTTACTTCATATTTACCTTGCACAAAAATGCGCTGCCCCAAATTAGTGTTACTCTACCGCGGCAGCTACAGAGACACCGATTTTAACAATAGTTTTCAGGCTGCTCCTGATTGCGCGACAACTCACATTTTTAGGGTTCCGTAGCCAAATGGCAAAAACGGAACCCTTATAGATTCGTCATGTCTGTCCTCCGTCTGTCCGTCCGTCTGTCCGTCCATCCGTCCGTCCGTCCGTCCGTATGTCACAGCAGTTTTTCTCCGAAACTATAAGAGCTATACCGTTGAAATTTGGTACGTAGATGTATTCTGTAAACCGCACTAAGATTTCATAAAAAAATTGAAAAAAAATCAATTGTATTTGGGGGTCTCCATACTTAGAACCGAAACTTTAAAAATAAAATTTCATCGAACCCGTGTGTGAACCGAACGTGTGGGGTATCTAAGAATAGGTCTTTAAAAATCATATCAAGGTTTCTAACATCATTTATTTCTAAACTAAATAGTTTGCACGAGAGACTCTTCCAAACTGGAAAACAGAGTGTCCCCCCCCCCCTCTAACTTCTAAAATAAGAAGATGATAAATCTAAAATATATATGTACATTACCATAAAAACTACCAACGAAAATTGGTTTGAACGAAATCTATCAAGTAGTTTTTTTATAATACGTCATAAACTATTTCATATAAATAATTGCTGCGGAAGCCTACATGGGCGAGTCCGACACGCATGGAAGAGTGGTGATACTTATCTAAGGCTAGCACCCTACAGCTAATTAAATCTATATAATTTAAAACTTGAATCCATTGTCTGTCTGTAACCAATCACTATCTAGATGTAAAGACAGCATCGCTTTTCACAATCAATCAGGGAATGAGTGAACTGACCCCGACACTGATGTTTCGATTCCATCGTGTGATTAATCAGAGCTTATCTCGTTCCAATTCAGGATTCCATCAGGGAAAGAGACGAAACATCGGTTTTTTTTAAATACGGTTTAACATATGGATTGAGCAAATTGACGCAATAAAGAGGAGGCATTTACCCAGCTGTGTCAACGGGCTGACATGATGATGATGATGATGAAAATTTACAGCCCTGTGGTGTTGGCCTAGGAATAGTACCATCCCATCTCTACCAGTAGTTATAGTCCTTACACTGTTTTTTTTTTGTAAAAATGGAACGAATAAAATATACATTATCTGATTCAACAGGCAAGAGTTATGAAGAGTGTCAGAAAGAATATAAATAATTAAAATTCTAATATACATAATTTCTAGTTTTTATTTAATATTATATTTCTTTAGATTATATTATGTATAAAGAAATATAATTAGAACCAATTGTAATTAAACGACTTTATAACGACCAGCTAACAGGATAGGATCTATAACAAGTAAAAATGGCAAACAATTAGTATAATAATATTTAATAAGCAGAAAGCTTCAAAAACATTCTCGATTTTACTTTGTCTTCATGAAGACCCTTTGTAGAAGGAAAAATTACCCGTAATTACGGGAAGATTGCCCAACTTTAGGGAGTTTTTATAAAACATAATGATGTAATAATGCGGTTTTCTTGCTGAGATGATTATGGCAATTTATTTCTTGCATTAAAATAATAAAAAAATAATAAAATAATAAATGAATAAAATAATAAATAAAATTTTACACAGCGACATCTAGCCCCGACATCTAGCATCTATATCTAGCATACAACAAGACGATGACGATCTAATGTCGAACAATCATACAAACACCTCAGGAATGTCCGCTCAATCTTACTTCGCGTGTTTGTGAAGCGGACACGGTACTTACTGTCCCGAGGTAGACCCTTAGCAAATATTCCTCCAGAAGTCTAGACGGCTGAAGTCTGAGGCAGTAAGCCAATTTGGTTGTAAACATATGTTTTACAATACAAAGCTTTTTAACTCATGGGATGTTATAACATAGATAATAACCAAGAACCAAGATAAATACCGTAATTAGTAAGATAGTATTTTTATCAGAGAACTTGTCAATACATATTCTAGGGCCAAAAAGCCGCTGTTTCCTTAATCATTTTAGTAGTAAAAGCTCGTTTTTAATTTTTTCATGATAAAAGTGTAATGAAATTAGACACTTCGAACCCTACACTACTCTCTGTTACTTTAAATAGCATTTTCTCTTTCAATATAACAGCTACTCGTCTTGAATTCTCATGTCAAACGTTACGAGAATTTAGTCCATGTAATCGAATACTTATTGTGTTTGTGTAGCGGCGAGAATACGTGTACTTGTCTCAAGACCTTTAGCAAATAAACGTCTATACGGATTAAGGCTAGAATACTCGAGACATTTATTTGAATTTCATGACATTATGAGTTGGAGGCCTCGAGTAGAGTATACAATCATTATTTTTGAATACCTACCCGATCCCCAATAACCTATCGCTGAGATGCCATGTTCACTTAGAACATGGCATGATCGACATGAAAATGTAAACTATGAAACATGATGATGTCCAATTAAAAAGTACTGCACTGCAATAAATTGTTTTTATTATAACTTCTTAAAAAGAACACAAAAACTTTGTTTAGGTTTCTACAATGTGGTTTATACGGATCAATATCCTCCGGTCACTCAGAACAAAGGATTTTATATGTTTAGGTAACACGAATAGGCCGCTGACAGCTATCTCAAACCGTGTTTCCCATCTAGTGCCAGAGAATAAATTGAGACTCTGTTTAAAGAGGAAGTATAAGTTTAATATTCTACGGTGGATTTATTACCAGAGTGTGTCTCACCACAACCGCTGGATACTGAGCCGTATTGCGGCGTCATAAGGATGAAAATAGGATGTTGTGGTTTAATCAAAATCTTAGAGATATTGTTACAGATAGCAAGTTTTGGAGATATAATGGTATGTGGAAATTTAAATTTACTTGCGTAGCGATAGTAAAGGGACATCTATTTTATGATACTGTGAATTTTATGTATTTTAAGGCTGCCGATGACTTACTACGATCGTAACAAATTTATACAACACTGGTCCTTCCGAAAAATAAAAATCTTTTAAATATAGGCACAACTTTTGCGCGTGTAACATTGTAAAGGATTGGCATAAGGTTTTGAAACAAGCAATCATTTTGTACAGTTTCATTAGATACCTCAACAAAATTCAGACAAAACATAAACAAAACCTTAAAACCCGCTAACCAAAAACTGCCTAAATTCTGTATCTTCTGATATATTCTTCTTATTGTATTAACATAAAACGGTAGGTACCTACTTAATAAGGAGCACCGCTATTTCAAAAATATGTTGATAGGTACTAAATAAAAATTAAATGAAAAGAAATACGACTTAAAAGACCGGCTGAAGAGATCTCAATTACATTGACCCGTGATACCTATAAATAGAAATGACATTCATACCAACTCAAAGGCGGAACCTTGAAAAATATGAACAATATTCCTAAGATTTTCAGAGACCTTGCTAACCCAACATCAATCAAAACTTAAGTCAATAAAGTGGCCTTTTCCAGACTTTTATTTATTTATCCTTCATTACAAGATAATATAGACCTTCGTCTTTGCGAATAAAGCTTGTTTTTGTGAAGTAGACGGCTTTGAGAGCTCGCGGCGAGAAAATGAGGTTTTTGCGTGGAAGGTGCGTATTTGAGATTAGCTTAAAATCTTTGATTACTTTGCTCTGTTGGGCAGCGAGTGACCACGCTTGTTTTTGAATATTAACGTTTGGGCTTAGGGGCTGCAATTAAAAATTGTAATAAAAAAGAGTATGTACCTGTATCAATTCTTTGGCCTCAGTTTATAGCTACTAATAAAAAAATCTGTTCATTTCACAGCAACATTTCAAACAGTTGTTAAACATTTTCAATAGCACACGCCAATTACAAGGTAAGCCCAGTTCGATTCCCTCGCCTCTGATTTCAATTCCTATTTTAAAATCATACTCGATTCCACGCGTTCTTTTTTTGAATTTTAAAATCACCGACGAAAAATCCTAGCATGAACTGAGCACGTTCCGTTGTAAAAACTTTTTATATTTTTCGCATATTTATTTTATTTTAAATGCAAACGGAATCACTTTCACATCACTAATTTGTAAACAAAGATAGCAAAAATGTACAAACACGCGTTTTCTATTATCCTTCATATAGAAAAATACTCAAGTCTTTCGCGTAGCAAAAAGTTTTACTATCCAAAGAGCAAAACTTTTTGGTTGCGATTTGATTTGAAACGAATCACATTACATAACTGTTGTAAGTACAGTCGGATACAGCACACTTTGTTCTTTGAGACAAGGCTAACTGGTGTACTGGTAGGTACAGAGGTCTCTGAATTGAATTAGGAACAGCACCGTTGCTAATGGAACTAGGAATACGAATGTGTATGGTTCGCAAAAATAGGACTTAGGATTCCTTGATTCTTAACTAGCGTTTACCTAGATGATGATAGTTAAATGGTTTCAAATTTTGAATCATATTATAAACAAAAAAAAAATTATCGATGAAATAAAAGGCGGATGTTTGATACTTTATTAAAAGAAATTAAAACTAATAATTAAATAAATATTAATAATGAGAACATTAATATGACTGATTTTTATAAAATTAATTATAAGAAAATAAAATGAACGTAAATAATGCCGCTAGAGGTAAGTGTGACGTAAGTTGGCATAAGCTATCACAGAAATAACTTAAGATGAATCGTACTTAAATTATTTTTTGTACAAAAAATTTTCAAGTCAAGTTCAGAAAAAAATTAACATTGTTTATTTCATTATTTATTCATAAAGTTTAGCTTTTACATTGACTTTTGAACAAATTTGTATAGTCAACAAATAAGGGTCACAAAATTGCACTTGTGCGTAAACCTTTTTTTTCAGACCGTACTAACAATTGCGGTGGTTCCTTACAACTGAATATATTTCATTGCTGACCCACTAGCAACCGACGAGAGTAGTCATAGCCACGCTTGTGTTTTACCTTACATTCTTGACTGATTTTGCGAACTGTACAATAACAAGCGTAGGAATATAAGGTGAATATGATTATGCACGATTGATAATCGTTATTTTGTTTACCGATGGACTTTAATCTCCTTTAAAGAATTTGACTTCAGTAGTAATGCAAATATAAGATAATAATTATTTTCATCTAATCTTCTAAGCATCATCATCAAATCAAGGATAACTTTATAAATTTTCTAGAGTTTTTTTTTATGTGATACGAGAAATAGTAGTTTCTTATATAAGCGTGATCAACCAAACTATCATACACATACCTAACTATTATCAATTCAGCTTCTTAATATTTAAAATAGATTACAAATAACATCAACAGAAAAAGGGCCCTTATTCATAATTACTTAAAAGTAGGTATTAATGTCGAAAGAAAATGAACACATTAATCTCAAATCCTGCTAATTACACAGCGAAAGCCAAATTAATTTAGAAACGCGTTTTAATAATTGAGTAACGCGGTGACATTTCATTTGCCGCCATCTTGTCAGGAGGGAATGGCGGATGTGACAGCTGTCTGTCAATGTCATGTGTGACATTGACATTACGTGCTTAGGCACGTGAATCCGCATAATATGGATACAATTTAATAAGGAAAGCGACTGGAAAAACGTTTCTCACATTATCTTTTATACTTAATGATAACAAGAGAGATAAATGCTTTTTCACAAAAATAGATCTTCTGGTTGGGACTCATCATCATCATATTTACTGGAACTTATCTCTTGACAAGAGATATTAGGCCATGATACTGAATATTTTCCCTTCAAGGTCCAAAACCGAATCATGTGATATTATCATATTCGTTTTGACGTGATTAGTCTCCGGGATTCAAACCCCCTGCCCGTTGCGCTAAAAGTATTTTCACATTGCGCCACTAAAGCAATCAATCTAGTTAACAAACACGGTTAGTCACAAACTATAAATAAAGTTGAAAGCATGTTCAAACTAGATTAACCCACAATTAAACGGATTTATGGAGTAAAACAACGTCTAAACCATTTTCAATGTAATTTTTAATGACAGGGTTGCTTTAACCGGCGTATTGTAACGTTTGGCTCTCACGCTATACGCTTGTATTTAATGGGTAAAATGAATTTTGTCACGGTCAAGGTGTAGGTAAATATAATACGAAAAGTTTATATGGTAGAATTGATCAAGTTGGTCAACGTAGATTTATTTTATATATTACTTGATATATTATCAAGAAAAACTAGATTCAGATTCAGATTTTTTATTTATAACTTGGTTACATGTCATTTAGATACTTAGTTATATTACATAATTTCTTATTACTGAGTATATGTTATAGTTATGTAGATAACGTAAGAAACGCAAGCGAAGCTGTTGGCGGGTCGGCTAATGCATTGTAACGTGGACAAACATGCGGGTGAAACCTTTTAAAATACCAAAATTTCAGTAGCGAATCAAGAGAAGGTGAAAGTCACCCAGTGCGTAACAAAAAATGTAACCCTGACTGTGTTTTATTTAGAACGTTAGAACGCTAACAAGGTTGGAATTAAAATCTCCATGTTTCGCTACTAAATTAATTAAAAGACCTCAAAGGTAGAATAGTGCTTGAAGCTTTGCCAGGAATTTTTGTAGTAATCGCCAATGAATTTACTGGAGAAAAAAATGTATGCTTAAAAAGTAGCTATCTATAACAATATACTAAAAACAGAAGAAGACAGAAGAAGCCTGGTAGAACAGGGTTTTTGTCTTATCACAATAGGTATCTGCTATTTCTACAACAAACACTATTCAACTTTCATGAAAGTTAAAATGTTAGTTTTATCTGAAACTTCCTCCTCTGGGAATCGAACCGGCAACTTTCTCAAACTTCGCAGACTATTTGTAGACGTGAATATGAATAACGACGTGTGAATGTTTTGTCAACTATAAATGTATTTGTTTTAAGTTAGTTTTCTGTTCACGTCAGGTTTTATCGACAGACACACATTCATTTTATTATAAGGTAATAGGTAATATATGTATAATAATGAAAATCATAAATTTTTACGTCCATTGTATATTTGAATTGAAATGAAATGAAAATATTTAATGATAATAATGTATTTATTGACTTGTCCACGTGATCTTTAGAATTTTATAGAAATAAATGACATATTTTTAAATCTTTAACGGTTTTAGGCATCGGAATATAATAAAATCAATAAAAATATTTTAACTCATATACCTACAAGTTCCAATGCATAGCTCCATCGCGCACCGAGCCCCGGGTACAATAGCTCGGAATCAGTTTGAATACCTTTGATTTCCATGCAGAATATCATAAATCACACAACTTTTAAATTTGGAAAGTTGAATATTTTCGAATGTATGAAAGTTTGAAATTGGCATTCTGCAATAAAGTTTGCTTGAAGTGAATTCGGCGAATAAAATGTTAGAGGTAGGTAAATGCGAAGGCTTCTGTTTTAGTTTTTAGAATTCGACTTCTACATAGTATTAAAAGTATATATAAAATAAAGAAAGGAAGAAAAATATCTATTTTAGATGAGGCACAATACATATATTTATGTACATGAATTTAACGAAGCTTTTCTTTCGATAAAATTTTTAATACGATGAAAAAATAGGTAGATAACGAATATTTTAATATCTTGCTTTAAGCAAATACAGATTGACTGTGAAAGGCTATGTTTATGGTGCCTTATAACTACTAACTCTATAAGCAAAGTTGTTATAAACATTTGTTAAACAACATCCATTTCGGAAACAGCACAATATCTATGAATCATTTAATAACTTGTTGCACTAAACACAATACTGGCTTCAAGGCAAGCACATAATAATATGCTTGGAAGCCAAATATGAATTTCTGATATAGAACTTCTATTTAAATAAGCACTGAGATGTACATTTATGATGAAACCTTGGAGTTTATTCAAACGTTTGTAAAAGGAATATTAAAGGACGTGTAAATTTTGTGTTGATAAATCTGGAAGAAGAAAACTTAGAACATGAAACAAGGAACATACCAAGATTTAAATGTTTTTAAGTTTCTTAAAAGAAGGTACTAATTCATTATGTTGTTTTATCATAGTTGTGTATTTGTATCAAAAAATACAAATACGCAACTATTTACTCAAAGCTTTAAAAGTAAAAACTTAATTGGCTCCAACACTCAGCGAGTTGCTTTCTCATGCGTGTATAAATAAATAAACACAGTTGATATACTGAATATTTGAAACGTACTCGATTCCTTTGACATGAAGCTTTGTAAATAAATATCTTTACAGATATTTTACATTTGCGTTACTGCTGATTTAAACTCTACCGGTTGAAACACAGTTCCTTGAAATAAAGTAGAGAATATTCATTTAATATATTATAAAGAAAATTAATCAAATTCCCCCGAGATAGATAAATAGAATTAATAAAATATTAGGGTACATTATAGTTATGGGATGTCTGTTTGACGGCCCACCAACATAACCATTGCATTATCCCCCTGCCTGTCACGTAGTAGGATTTTTGAAGGCCTACAAATGAGTTTCAGGATGTCTGATGTGTGCTATATCGGTACACGATATTTTAAATTACCGCTAAGTTCAAAAACATGTCTGGAACCCACTTAGCACCACTCCAAGGGCACTTTCCGCTCCTCATCTGAGCAATTTGAATATTTAAAAGCCTCAAAACCATAAATTATCGAGGAGTTTCGAGTAATATTGGCACTTTTGGCGGCGGCGTCGTAAATCTCAGAGTTTGCTTCAGCTGACCTATTTTGAGATGCGTACTGAACATGTTATACTTATTACTTAAAATTAGATACAAGAGTTCCCCTTACTTATTTTTATTATTATAGATATTATCAAATTTTGTAGTATATTAATATTCTATTAAGTATGTATATCAGAAATCTAGAACCCGTAACACAAGCTTAGAGCTTCGGGGCTAGATGTCGCTGTGTGAATTGTCCAGCACGATGTTTGTACGAGTTTGAAAATTGAATTAGTAGATCCCAAGCAAGACTACTAACCAAACAAAATCTTCTGCTTAATAATATTAATACGGATTACTTATAACTGAAAGTTATTTAAACAAGTTATCAAACATTGATCAAGTCCGCATTGATTTCCTCTTCAAAGTCAAATAGATCTTCCGAAAACAATTAATATTTCATAAAGGATTTCACCACAAAGCCAACCCTTTAAATAAAATTAAGGTTTAAAGCAATTTTCCTGAGTAGAATAAAAAGAAGGCCTTTTTCCTTTGTCTTTAAAAACAATTACAATGATAATAGCAACCTTTGCGATTTCATGTTATACTTTATTCAATGGTATTCTAAAGCGTGACTTTGGCTTTTTGAATGTTTACTGAACTTCAAATACTTTTATTTTATTTTATCAACGTATCTAACCTAGCTGTTGAGTTTCCCTTTAATGTAAAAGTTAGTGAGTTCAAACCCCACCGCGCACCTTAACTTTAACACATTCAATGCTTAACGGTGCAGCTCGCAAATCTGATAGCTTGTCATTCAATACGAATTGCTCAGTATCCATTACGTAGATAATTCAATTGAATTATGTACCTAATAAGATTATTGATTTGAAGATATTGAAAACAATCATCAACATGGCTAATTCCTTACTTTTTTCAAAGATGAAAATAAATAAAATAAATAATGTTGGACAACTACAAGTTTAAACCAAATTTTTGCTTATACTACAAGTTTTGATAATTTTACTTAAACTACAAGTTAATTAATCTCGTGTTATTTTCCTCAAACGGTAAAACTTCGAAGTTTCTAACTTACGTTTAAAACAAAATGTTTCCGAACATCTTAAAGTTACAACGTAACTTGTTTTTCTCAGTTTCATGAGAAACATTAAATTAAATTTAAAATGCGCCGTAAACTTGTAAAATTGCCGTAGTTTTTACATAATATTAAAAAAGTTGTTTTAGTTAATTTCTTGCGATTTGTCGCTTGATGCAGTTTTCGCAGTAGCTTGTGAACTTTTTTAACAATTCAGATATTTTATCACAATCAAATTTATTTACGACATCTCTGTCGTACTACGCTGGCTAAGTGCGTGTTGGTGAATGTCACATGTCCTGAAACTTTTTAAAGTTCTGAGGACAATCGGTTTCCTCGCGAAGTTTGCCTTCACCGTTGGTATTTAAATTAAAATTATTAAGACACTGAGATTATTAAGAACTTACCTAAAAGCTGGAAAAATATTTTAAACAATGATATTTGCCCAGGTATCTATTGTTTTACTAACATTTACCTCTGGCATGAAACAGGGCCAAAGCCCTGGGCACTTTGCCAACTGAATCTAAACTAAACGTAAGTACCCCATTTAACCATTGATTGAATAGTTTTCAATTCTAATGTAACATCGTAAATAGTTTGGACAATTATGCAGGGGTTTTAACTATTTATGAACTAAGTCGGTGAATTGTTATAGGCCATGTAAATTGAGTTATTGGGTTCCGTACAGTGAAAAAAGAAGCTGTTTTTTTTTTGACGTAAGCTTATTTTATAGCATAAAATATTTCTATAAAACATAGTCGGGAAATATTTTTTTTGTCTTTAACGCTTTTTCTGTATTATGGAATACTAAAAAAAAAATCAACTCGCAAACCAAAAACTAAAATGCATTTATATTAGTTCCGTAAAATATTCAATTTTGCTGTTTTATACTTTTAAGGTTTGAGACTTATTTATTAAACTTACATAGACAAAAATGGACGAAAAAATTGGAGACTGTACAAAATAGGACCATGCCAAACCCCAAGCAATTATCATAAAAAAAACAAAAGAAAGTCCGAGTTACCGGCCAATCTATGGAAATAGAATTACTAGTTGGCAACCGGTTGCAACCGCCTGTTACCGTCCTAAGCTAATGGTCGGAATATTGGATGCGCGACGAGCTGTGAAACAAGACTTAATAGAAAAATGCCCCGAAGAATTATGGAAATCTTTTGTTCTGTACTAAGTCAGCCACAGTCAGCTAGATGATCTAACCGTGGATTGCACGTGTTAAATAAATAGCAGATTGAAATTATGTTACCTGACTATGGCACATTTTTTAAGAACCATGTTGGCTTAGTAAGAACACACTCGTATTGTATTCCGGAGGTCGTAGGCTTATAAAAAACAAGAAAAAAAAACCTTACTTACTCCAAAGTAACCCAAATACTTTAGCTATAAGTAATTCGATTTAATTTATGTAAAATACTGACTAAAAACTGCATGTTCTTAAGAGCCCTGTTAAGTTTTTGAAGTTTTGCGAAATTGGATATTTTATGCACCACGTGACCGGCGCGTCACGCGAATTCTATGAAAAATACTAAATGATCTTGATACTTCGTCGATCTAAAACATACAAATATACTAATAATTATTTTAGATCTGTAGAAAATGGCATCGAATAAATTCCATTTTATTGAGTGGATTTTTTTCAGTTTCATTCTGAAATAATTATTATATTAATGTTTTTATTTAATTGATAGGTGTTTAATACGAGTATATTTTCCTAAATTCAAAATGGCGGATATTTTTATTTCAATATTTGAATCAATTATGTTTTATCTTAATAATATCAATATTTATTTTAAATCTGATTGATTATTTGAAATCAATTAAGTACATAATTTTAAATTAAAACATTCATGATTAATAATTATCTATATAAGAATAAAACTGAAAATAGTCTTATTGAAGTTACCCTAATATTTTTTCTTAAACAAGTTGTAATGTACTTTGGCTAGCAAATAATTTCATAACTACCCTAAAGAATTATTATTTCATATATCTAAAACTATTTTTGTTGAATTAATGAATAGTAAGTTGTTTATTTTAAGTTTAGTCAAATGGAAGAGCGAAATCTTTTAACACAAGTAATCATATTTACTTAAAAAAATATTTCGGCCACTTAAGTTACGTGTAAAAATTCCGTTAACGAAATAAACTTTTTGTATTTGTATTTGTATTTGTATGAAGTTAAATGTCCTCATTCATCTCATCTTATGGGCTCATTATTAAACCGATTCTTCTGAAATTTGGTGTGTAGGTTTGTAATTAAATGTTTTTTTTTGTCGAATGTTGGGACTTTATGTAAGTTCAAAAGTCTAAATTGAACGGACTAAATACAAATTCTAATTATAACAAAACAAATAAATTATATTACTATATATATTTAAGTTGCTTGTTTTGTTACAAAAAATAATGTTTCATGTTTTTTATTTGATTAAAATAATTAATTTCACGTTGTTCCTTTCTTTTAAAATACTATGTTACTTAAGCAGAGTTATTATTTTTTAGCTTTTCTTTCGATTGGTATCATAAAAATCGAGTATTTTTTTTCTACATGTAAGTCGGTTCGATTCCCAGACAAAGCAAGTAATTTTTAGAAAATCCATGAATGCAGAATTACTAACTTTTAAAAATAAAATGAAGTCTTGTTTGAGCAAAATTCACTATCTACGATATTTAAGGTACTTCCCCTCCATGGCCCATAACTTTGGGACGCCCTGTATTTATTAGAAAGGTACATATTTAATGTTTACAATAAATAATATATTTATTAGAAAGGTACATTATTTTTTGTTTACATATTGGATACTCGGTAAAAATAAGAACAAAAAATTACGGAATATTTTCTTTGTAATAAATATTATGGAAATCTATACTACAATTATCAAGCTGAGGAGATTGCTTGTTTATTTGTTTGAACGTGCTACTCAGGAACCGCGGGTCCGATTTAAAATATGATTTCAGTATTGGATAGTAAAATGATCGAAAAAGGCTATAAAACATAAACTAGTAAATAACGTAAAAACGCAAGCGCAGCTGTCGGCGGGTCGGCAAGTTAGTCATAATCTAAAAAAATCATAGGCATAATTACATTTAGTCGTTGTACGGTTTCACCAAAAAAAGTTGCCTTGTTGTTTTTTAATTAGGATAGATACATTTAGATATGCAATCCACATCCTACAGCATAACCTCCAAATAAATAAGGTTAAACAAGATGACAATGATGTGGTACAATTCTTAGGCCAGCAACAAGTGGTACAATTCTTAGGCCAGCAACAACAATAATTGATCGTTATCAATAAAAATAACAATTGATCGTTATCAACGGATCAACTTATGTCGGTCGTAGTATCGCAATAACACATACACGCACACTAACAGCGTTTTTACAGCAATTGACAGTCCCACACACTGACATTTTACGAAATATTTCTATATTTTATTCAAGAACAACCGACATAGGTCCGACCTCGACAAGCGCTCGCGCGGTACTAAATGGAAAAAGCCGGCGGAATGAAAAAACTACTAAATTATGGTAGTTTTATTTTATTCATAAAAAAATACCAAAACCGTTCTACAAATTAAAATTAATATCATAGTTTAAGCAAATGTTGATAAATATTTTGATATAAATATGACGTCCCATTGATTTAGAACTTCGGAGTTATTGAGGTTTGTTTCGAAGCATTTTCGGTCGATATTAAATCGGTATATCTTTAGAATAAAAGCATTTAACGAAAATGTACTCTACTCTAAATGAAGAATAGGATATACGTAACATAATAAAAATTAGTTTGATCGCCCATATTCATTAGAATCTACAAATTAGAGCTAAGAAAACAGGTCTTCGAGCGTTTTTTACGAAACATGTATCCGGAGAATGATTATTACTCAATATATAAACAAGTTATCTAAAATGTTTCTTACTACTTTTGTAGAGGAGAAAACGAACTATTATAAAGATGTAATTGTAATATCAAACAACTAACGTAAACCATAGAATTAGGACGAGAAAACCGAACAATTTCGCGATTTCCGGTAAAAGGCCTCTTTGGGGTTTGCGATCTTACCTTGAAATAGTAGATTTTATGCACAAATTCTTGCATACCTTCTTGAAATGTGCATTAACATGATGGTTTTATTTTCACTGCATTATGGATAAAAGTATAAAGGGTGTCACGAAAATCACAAACGTTATTGTATGGATGAATATCTGAATAATTGATTTCTCGGTTGGTTAAAGTTTATGTATTGTAAAATTATTCTTATATTTAACTAGCGTCCCGCCCTCGCTAAGGAGATACGTAGAAGAACGCGGGTCATCGACATAGCCCAGCGGATTAGCTCTTTGAAGTGGCAGTGAGCTAGCCATATAGCGAGGAGAACGGATGGCCGTTTAAAAAGGTTCTAGAGTGGCGATCACGGATCGTCAAACGCAGTGTCGGACGTCCACACACAAGATGGACATATGATCTTGTCAGCTTTGACGAGATCATCTGTCCATCAAGCTGTTCACGGTAGATACAAGCTGCATTCGACCGTAATACCTGGAAATCAAAAGGAGAAGAGGCCTTTGTCCAGTGGACGTCCGATGGCTGAAATTATGATGATGAATAAGAATAAAAAAGCATATTTGTTGAACAATGCAGCTTAAACGGAAGTAAATTCACACCATAATTGCCACATGAAATGAATTTAACCTTATACCCGATAATGCATTGTGGCCCTGAGTTGCCGAATCAATTTCATGTTAATTTCATTATTGAGGCAAATTACGGAAAATTGATGGTAATTGCAGCAGTGGAAAACAGTAGAAAGCATATATTGACGTCATCTACGTTACTTTATTTAAACCAGGTAATACAATAAAATATCAAATTACAAATATTTGCAGAAAACATTAATATTTACATCAATTTAAAAATAACTATTCATGTTTGTTTTGTAATAGAAAATTGTGCGTGTTTTTTTCCTGGTAGAAAAGACTGCTCATTCAATTCTCTCTTGTTCTCACCATGCTTATTCAATAAATCAAGTTCAGACTAATTTATTCTAATATTATAAAGCTAAAGAATTTGTTTGATTGGTTGTTTGTCTTTGAACTCGATAATTTCGGAACCGCTAGTCCGATTTGAAAAATTATTTCAGTGTTGGATATAACATTTATCGAGAATGACTATAAAACTTAAACTAAGTATATGTAGATTACGTCAAAAAATGTAAGCAAATAAGCTTATGAATGTATATGAACATTTTGTTTTCATAAATAAGTTATCAATACGCGATCAGTTTTAATCTAATGGACCAAGAGCCTGTGATGGCCAGACCTTCCTTTAATTCATTCATTTAATTCACAAGCGTGAAAATTATTTCATGTGTATGTCTAACATAGGTAAGAATAACCCCCAAACATGAAACCTGGATCGCGGTTGCTTTGGGAGATAACAACCTTTTACCTGTTATCTCCCAAAGGAACCACGATCCAGGTTTCATGTTTGGGGGTTATTCTTACCTATGTTAGACATACACATGAAATAATTTTCACGCTTGTGAATTAAAGGAAGGTCTGGCCAGACCTGGCTCTTAGTATAGACTAATAACCTGTGATGGCCAGACCTTCCTTTAATTCTGAAGCGTGAAAATTATTTTATGTGTATGTCTAACATAGGTAAGAATAACCCCCAAACATGAAACCTGGATCGTGGTTCCTTTGGGAGATAACAGGTAAAAGGTTGTTATCTCCCAAAGCAACCGCGATCCAGGTTTCATGTTTGGGGGTTATTCTTACCTATGTTAGACATACACATGAAAGAATTTTCACGCTTGTGAATTAAAGGAAGGTCTGGCCATCACGGGCTCTTAGGTTATAAGCTTTCATCGTAAAAACGAATTGATATTGTTACGAAATTGATTAATCTCCGAACTGGAATTGTTCAATTTTATTTACAGTATTATTCACGTAAAAATGTAACGATTCAGTATTGGAATTTCCAATCGTTCTAGAATCATAAAGTGCTTTTCATCCAAAACGTGCTGTAATTTTTTTATCGAAACATGAGAATAAAATGCCTCATTCATTTTATATGAAATGTTTTATAATGTTTATGTAATCTTTACCATGCAAATTATAAACGTACAACACGTGTTTTAACGGTGAAGCAATTTATTTATTTATTTATTTATTTATGGACACCTAGGAGTACCATAAATATATAAATAATATAAATATATAAATAAAATAGTCGTAGTAACCCGGGGTAAGTTTAAAAGGTGAGAAAACATGGGAACAAAGCGGACGAAGACGCGGGCGCCAGCTTGTAGGATATTTATTTATATTATAAATAATAATATATCATGCAATATCTAGCCGCGTGGTAAGCTTAAAGCTTGTGTTACGGTAAACGTAAGGCATATAGACTCGTCTATACTCTGAGCCAAATAAGCTGCATTGCTGTTAGAGTTACCGTTAAAGCTAGTTTAAGCCCACGTTTATACGAGAAAGCAGTGGTCCACATTCCACACACTCCACTCAACGCCAGACACAGTACAGGTATTTGTACCCTTTCCAAAAGCTCAACTCGCCGACTAAACTGATCGCTACATTCTACGGAATTGAGCGCAAATGTCACTGAAATGGAACGCAAAGGGCCATATTCTTCTTGTATTGTACAATACATGTTGAAAAAAAGTTTAAAAATAAAACAAATTATTAGTAAAACGATTTGACATTATAAGAAAAGAAGCCTGTGTGCTCAAGATCAAAACTACATACTTTCATTTGTAGTTCTAGGAACTAATTGTACCTAGTGAACTACAGAGGGTTTCTCTAACATTTTTTTTCTGTACTAAAGTTGAATATTATTAGGTAGCTTGTGGCACACATAATTTTGCCGTGAAAGTGCATCAGACATCATCTTATAACATCCAAACTTACAAACATTTGTCTTTATTATAAGAAATTCGATATTTTTAGTTAAAAAATATTACCATTTTGGTTTGCTGCCCAAGGTACTAAATTAGCATCACTTATATTTCTAACCTTCTCTAATATTTCTTGTATTTTGCGCCTTTGTCTAGAAACACAATACTTGTGGAATCTCTTTTGTGCAATAAGTGAAGACATTCTTTTGGTTGACCTTAATTATAAATAAATATAAATATAAATAAATATTACTGGACAATTTTTACACAGCGACATCTAGCCCCGTGGTAAGCTCGAAGCTTGTGTTATTATTGTTAAAAATATTATAATAACATAATTTGACCATAAAAAAATATTTCAAGATCCTAGGGCTTCTTTCATAAAATACAGATAAAGTTTTAGACACCTTATTACCAAATAATTTGATCAATATATTTCAAATCTATACTTCAATGCCACTTTTGTTGGTTTTTTTTTACTCAGTAACGTCAAGGCCGATTTAGGTGCTTGTGGTTTTAAAACAGTGGCCCAGGGAAGGTTACTTTCTATTCTACAACATGAACATTAACAAACACTACATAATGAAGTTGAAACATGTTCAAAGTCAAACAAACAAGTTGAAGTTCACACATAAAGGTATTCACCTGGGACCGCAATAATAGTATTTTACTTTCAAGGCTGCAGTGCCCATGTGAAATCAAATTTAAAATAATTACTTATGTATGTATAATGAAATTGAAGTGCTGAGTTGGCGAAATGATAGACTAATTAGTATTTGTTATATTATAGTGATTGCCACGCCAACCAACTTCGCTGGGAGGCGTGGGTTCGACTCCCACTCGAGGGCCAAGGTTACGTTGTGATCTTGTAATTTTTCTCATACCAATTTCTAATAATTTAGAAAACTTAAGTGAGAGTCAATCAATATAATATAACAAATAGTAATTATTAAGCAAAGCGACATCTAGTACCTATGATTGAATCCTGAATACAACTTTGGGCATTGGTCAGTCACTTAGTTCCTAACAAAAAACTGATAAATGGCGCAATCAGTGCTTAACTGATGATATGAGGTATGAGATAAATTCAAGCTCTTACGTAATGCCTCGATAGCGAAGTTGGTTAACGCGCCTGGGATCTAACTGGGAGGCGTGGGTTCGACTCCCACTCGAGGGCCAAGGTTACGTTGTGATCTTGTAATTTTTCTCATACCAATTTCAAATAATGATATACTAAATTTCAATTATATATAAAGAACTACACGCCCGCCCGTTTTTAATTAAAAAAAAAAGATGGAATATATTAAAATAAACGACCTTAGTTAAAGCATATAATTTATTTTAATTTTCATAACTTTACATTACATTAACATTAGGAATTAAACCAATGAATTTATTATTCAAAGCAAGTGCAACAGCTCAGATTAAACTCATTAGACATTCTGACATTAACAAAACGCTCATATTAGTTCTAATGAAAAGTTTCATCTCTCCGGGCTCAGCCGGGCTAAGCGAATGTGCTAATTGTACTTAATGGATTTTAGGGTTAAACTGATATATAGGGTTAACTTTTGTGGTTCAATTCATCGGAGACCACAACGGAACGAGAACATTAACATTATTATTAGATCTTATTTAAATAATATCATCATCATCACGATGTTAAGTAATGCGGTTGCCGGAATGAGATCGCTCTCGGCAATAAGGCCGCCTATTGTACATTTAGATTAAAGCTAATCTTAAGATTTTTTCTGTTATTGTTCATTAATTCATCAATTCAGTCGTCGCGTCGGATGGCTGGACATAAGCAGAAATTCATTAAAGATTCCCAGTTCTTTCGGTCGGATGGAGCTTGAATCCACCGTGAACTAGCAGTTTTCACCAGATTATCTACCTTGTACCTTACCAATTCAAAGCTTAAACAAATTGTAAACTTAATCATAATACACTCAGTGTCAGCCTCGTAGCGGCCTCTACGAAACTGCTACGAACCGTAGAGCTTCGTAGTAAACTAGTGTTTGTTCGATTTACATTTTGAATCTGTATGAGTGATGCGAAAGATAATTCATCATCATCACCCCTATTTACGTTCCCACACAGGGACGTCTATCTTGATGAGAGATATTAGACCTTAATTCACCGCGCTGGCCAAGTGCGGGTTAGTGATTTATAAAATTCTTGTAATATTTATTTTTTATATAATTTTTTATTAGTTAAAAATATTAGAATGTATTATTTTGCTATGAGTTTGACGTATAATATAAAAATAAAATAGATTAGTGTAAGTACTGTATTTATATCACCACTAGAATTTTTGTTCACAACGGCTATCTGTTCTAAGCTGGCTATTATATAATTTGGTTTTTACGTTGTGTTAATTCGGATTCTCACGTACATCGTAAACATTAACAAATTAAGCCCAGAGCAGTCGTCAAACCGACGAAAGTTCGTCCTTTTGACTACCACGTTCCCGAAAGTTGCTTCTGTTGCTAATTCAATTGTCGTTAGTCGTAAAATGGGCTATTTCCTCAAGCAGTCGCCTTTTTGATGTAATCTCCGGATTATGGGATGAAAGGACCTTGTACAACAATTATTGACCTTGTTTAAGCGTTAACCTGACCTTGGTAAACCAAGGTCAGGTCAGGTTTACAACGGTGTTCAACCCACATCAAACATTAAGATGTTATTTATTGAGTGCGAATTTGCTTGCGCGTTTGTTTTAATGTAACCATTTTCAAACTTAAGCAACACTTTAAAAATATTATCAAAATAACTACATAAGCCGACTTAATTTAGTTCCATTTGTTAATTAGTTACGGAACCAAAATACAGTGTTGTGTTACAAAGTACATTATGTGTTGTTATTTTTTATTTAATTTTGGAATACTTTGATACAAAACATTAAACAATAATAGGTATTCACAATAATAGATTATGATACATTAAACGATAGTTTTATAATCCATTATATTGCAGAAAAAACGTAAATGTACATATTAATACATAGTTAGTCAATAGAAATTGTAATTTGAAATACAAATATCTAAGCCCTTAATACCGATTTTACGGTCTGATAAGTTTAAACATCATTAGAACATGTATTAAATATTTCGCTTAAATAATCCCGTCATAAAAAGATCATTTAAAAAGATTAAAAGTCCAATGAAACTTAAAAACATCTTCCATCGACACTTAATAAAAGCATTAACAAAATTATGATGGTAACTTTCAAAGTAAATCTCAACTTGTCAGCGGATAATGAAAATCCTTTTTAATTCGCAAAAAATGTTACCAACTTTGTTAATTTCCCAAAGTACGTTGGATTATTAAAAATTCCCGGTGGATTTGTCGTTGAATTAGAAATATTTTTACCGATAGCTCAAAGGAAAGGTTGTTCACCTTGTTACAGCCGTATGTTGGTAGTACTGTAAATTTCACAGAGATGTTTTTTCTCACCAAACTTTGTGAAATCAAAAACCGCTTAAACACAACACACTGATAAAAATATATTTAAATGAACAATTAAATTAAAAGTTAAATATTAATGTACATTTTCATAAAAAAGAAAGAAAAGAAAGCCGTGTTAGTTCCACGATTTATAACTCAAGATGGGCTAAATCTATTTGGCTGAAAATTATAGCTTAGGACCAAGAGAACGACACAGGCTGCTGTCTTATCGCGGGAAAATATATTATAACGCGGGCGAAGTCGCGGGGCAGAAAGCTAGTAATTAAACGAGCCTTATAGCTAGTATATTTATATTGTTAAAACCAGGATAGTTAAAAAACTAATGTAAAAAATAATTCTGTGATCTTGTCATCACATCAAAATGCTTATTTTATCTGTGCCCCGAAGAATCATTCATCATCATTGCCTTAGTTTATTATCTTTCCGTGTAAGTTTGCGAAAGCATTATGGGATTGTTTATAGTTCGTTTGCCTTGAAGAGTGAAGCGATGTTTACGGCGTTATGGGAAAACTTTGGAAGTGTGTCATATAAAAAATATAGTGCAAGATTTTGGGAAAGCCAATGTTCCTCTTGCTTCTTTTATGCATAGAAAATCACCGTGCCTTGGAAAAAACTACGAAAACACGGGTAAAATCACTCGATAATAGTTAGTCACACTCATAGTTAAGCAATCCTTGACCCCTAACAGTAGCTGTTTGTAATATCATCGTGGTCGCGTGCGTGACCTTTCCCAGGATGATTTATTTATAAGACTTAATGTAACAATGTCCCCATGAGGTAATACAATAGCTTAGTTTTGGATGACATTAGGTGATGAAGGTTTAGATTTGTATCTTTACGCCCACAGTAGTTTCATTCTTCTGATAAAAAACATTAATGATTAGGTTGTAATTCATGGGTTCATCATCATTATAATCTACCCATATTTCGCCCCATTAAAGGCATGGAGTTCTCCAATAGTCTTCTGTGTATTAGATACATTTTCAAAGACAATAAAAAAATGAATAAAAAAATATTTGTAAGTTAGCAACTTACACAGAAGAACACTGCTGTTTTCTGTAAAAATCCCTTAGTCGCCTTTAAGACAGCAACAAGACAGAAAGGAAGAGATACCGTGGTACTATTCTTAGGTCGGCACTAAACAGCTACGAAGTCCTAAAGTATTAATAGAAGAATACATTTAAATTAAACACGGCTATATAGTTGAGCGCAGCATCAATTTTATTGGACAATTTTACGGCCTTTGTAAATTTTAAATAACTTTTGTGCTATGCGGTTTGTGGTTCCACTGTTTGTGGCAGAACCGAATTGAATTCACGCGTTTCACTAATTAAACAAAGAGTAATTTGCATTCAAATTAGAGGGTTATCGTTCAATTGTTAAAGGCTTAATTAAAGAGGCGAATGATAGCTAGTAATTATTAATTGTTTAATTTAATATGAAAATGGGGAAAATTTTATTTAGTTATTAAACAAAATATTTCATTCTTATTCTATATTAAGCCTTCAGGGGAGCAAAACATTTCCCATCCATTTGGCAACGTAATTTGTTAAGACTCTCGTCCTAAAGACGTAAGGTATAACAAAAACTACATCCAATCTTCTAATAAATCATACATTAGCTTCCCAATATAATCGAGCATTGAATAGGCAAACACCATATTTCCTGTCCATGTTTTTTGGGCAACGAATAATCGAGCTTTCTTCCTTATAAACTATCTTAGGTCGAATACTCTTTTTGTAAATCAAAGTTTTGTTTGTTTTGTGGCAAACAAAGAATATTGGATTCATTTACTAGGCCGATCACGATTTCAATCGATTCATCTCGATCACACGAAATACATATTTATGGAGTAATTAACAAATAAATAGACTTTGAAGTGATAACCACCACTACTAATTTTTAATAAATTTTAATTCCTGAACAAGGACCACCGCTTATCAGAGTTTAATTTGGAGATACTTATCGAACCCGCAACCTCCTGCATCGCAGGCACCTTCACAGACCTTCACCCGCTACGCCACAGAAGTCGTCGAATTATAATGATCAACTTGTTAAATCTTTATCTCTGTGCCCAATCATATTAGCAATGTTTATTGAAAATACTTGAGTTAGCTAACAGCTATTGAGATAATCCCCATTAAAATAATTGTGTTGTAGAATCTCTTATAAATAATGAATGCATTATTTAATCAGGATAAATGAGTTCATTTCATTTGACACCCTATTAGGATTCAGATTAATCAGTTTGAATTCTAAATGTGACAATGATATCAAGTACCTCTGGATTTTCACTTTGGAAAAAGGTGCTTAAATATAAAATAAAAATTTCTAGACATTACACTTGGTATTACTGTAGTGCCATGGTAAGCGTGGTAATATTATGTTACGTGTATTAGATTTTACTAGAATATTCTTAAATAATTAATAATATATTAATCTGCATCGAACTTACCACGGGGCAAGATATTGATGTGTGAATTGTCCAGCATTATTATTTTAAAATCTAGATTCATATAGCTGACTAAAAAAGATTTCGCCGTAAACCTATCATGTAAATCACGCTAGCGGAAACTTCTACACTCTTTGCTGGAAATCTGAGAAGTGGAATTAAAATATCGCGGTTCAAACATTTATAGCAATTTATGTCAATTTTGAATTTCAAATGTAGAATTTTTCCGTTCGCTTTGCTCGCGGAGAATTTGTTACAAGAACTTTTATGCACACGTAATACTGGAATATTTTTTATTTACTATAAATTGACTTGATGTATTTGGCTAAAAAAAATTCAATTGTAGATATCGTTCAAGACTTAATGAAAAATAAATCTTTACCAAATAGAAATCAGAAACTGTCTTTACGAGACAAAAACATCAGCTATAAAGAGCGTGGATTAAAAAACTAAAAACTAATAAAATCAAACAAAAGCCGCAAGAAAAAAATCTGCAAAAAAAATAAACGAAATAATTCGAATACACGATTTTAAAAATAGAACACATTCAGAATAGACTGACATTTAAGCTCAACCGATACGCAATTCAATTTTGTTTTACGTCTATTTGACAACCCAGTGAATATCGTTCCGAAGCGAAGCACGTGAAGGTAACGATCTAACTTTAAAGGTTTGACATTTGAAAGTATTTAGGAATTCGTGGATTGCGTAATCGTGTGGGTGAGAAGGAATCATACAGCTTATAGAGATTATCGTCATTTCAGCCGGAGGACGTCCACTGCTAAACAAGGTCAGTCTAAGTTTTCTAGTTGTTTTGGACGGAAAGGCTTTTATATCATTGTAGGACGACTACCAACAGATGGGTTGTAAATGTCACAGATTTTACAAAAAATGGTGAACTATGCCTAGAAGTGGATGCTTTACGGCTTATGTTCTTTTTGCAATGTATAATCCTTCATTTAAAAATTGGGTGAACAATAAAATAAATGTATCACATAAGATACATATTTTAGTATTGTGTTGTTGTCTGACACCAACCACATTATGTTGAGCCACAGAGTTTTATAGCAGGATGTGATGTGATTTTAACGTTTTCTCGTAAAGATGTTTTTGCATATTACAGACAGTCATTCACAAGATGTTTCAATATTATTAAATAAATATGGAATATCAAGCTTCTAACGATGTTTAGAGAGCGTTCTCCCAGCTTCCTTGTGATGGTTGTCTTCACCAATACTTTTAAAGCGGACAGATTTTTTTTCAAAACGAGAAAACCAGCGAGTTTTCCCACGACCTTTGGAATGAAAGTCAATTTTGTTTCCACTTAGCCAAATGCAAATAAAACGGTAGATATCATCGCTTAATATCTAGAGCTACATATGTTATCAAATCGTAGCCAAAACGCACCATCTGGCCTCAGTCTAAGATAGTGTAACACACCCAAGGTCCTACTATAATGATATTTTTATGTTCGCCCCACATTCTATTGAGACGTATCCTTAGAACCTCGTTGAGAGAAATGCCAAGAGAAAGATTAATTTAGTCCGTAGAAGCATTCCACTTAGACTGAGAGCCTTGGGACCCGATTACGAAAGTACTTGCGAAACGAGTATTACGGTTTCTAATTTCAATGTCAGAGGTATATTCAGGAAGAAAGTCTAAAAGGTATTAGGTATAAAAATAATGCTTTGGCAATCAATATTATCCTCGTTATCCATTGGACGTCTCACTTCTGCATGGGTCTTATAAAGGTAATGTTTTATACATACTATGTAGGTCTTCGGCATTTTGTATAATTACCAACTTTTAAGGCGAGTTTATTTTCGAGGTATAGTACCTAGGTATACACAATGACGACTTATATCCTTCTTTGTACCTATATCTTTTAATCGTTAAAATATTACTGTAATAAATGAATACGGAAACTGAAAGCAACCACGACAATACACAACGAAACCAACAAAGCTTTTGAAAAGTACAACAATATTCACAAAAATAATCATTAAAAAATAAATTGAAACATTGAGACGAAACAAGTTAGTTAATAGGGGGTTAGGAATGCATTATAAAGTGTAATTGCGACCAGTTCTGAGCCTTTTATTTCATTTGTCTAAGCGATTCTAAGACGTGCCTCTTGTTCCTACAATTTGGTAGTATAAATAGCAATTTAGGCCTGAATTTGAACAGTGTTGAGCTTAAAATCAGTTTGCACAGTAAATACATTTCGGAATGAATTATTTAACTAGTGACTTGCCTTTATTAAAAAATAATCAAATTCCGTTGAGTGGTTTTAATGATTATAGCATACGTAGGGACAAAGTCTTTTATATTATAAACAGACTGAATAAATTAACCTTTTCGTGATATATTCTTGAATATCTCTACGCGAGTACATAAGAAATATACATTTACATATCTATATTAATAATTTCGTGCAGGGGTACGGTAGACCCGATCGAAACCCTATTTAAATAACGAAACATAAAAAAATATTGATTCTGAGTCGACAACATATGTCCGGAAAATTCGTATTATGGAGAATTTCGTTAAATTCCGACTGCAAATTAAACAATAATGTAAACAAACAGCTGTCGCCATTTTTGGTGTCAACGAGCACGTTCCGTTCCTTAGATACGCACACATTGCGTTCGTCGCCCCAAGATGAATCCATCACAAAGAACTGAAACGAAACGTCTTGATATTATTTGTCTGTAGCCGATTCAACCACAGAAAAATAATATTAGTTTCCTTTTTATGGCTCGATGATATTGTTAAGGCTGCTGGTTCACGACCGTAATACCTGGAGGTCGTTAAGGGAAGGGAGGCCTATGTCCAGCGGTGGACGTCCAACGGCTGACATGATGATGACGAAGTATGTATTTTGTCATAAGGTATTAAGATGATTATCCTTGAAACAGTTTAACTTATAAACTGATAGGTGTCTAGATGACATTTGTCAAAATGACAGCTGTCAAACTTTAAACTGCCACAACTCTGAAACGGCTTGACCTAGAGATGCCGTACTATTTCAACATTTACGATGACAGCTGTCAAACTTTAAACTGCCATAACTCTGAAACGGCTGGACCTAGAGATGCCCTACTAAGCTCAATCGACAGGTGTTAGAGAGGGCAACGTTTTCAATGACAGCTGTCAAACTTTAAACTGCCATAACTCTGAAACGGCTGGAACTAGAGATGCCGTACAAAGCTCAATCGACAGGTGTTAGAGAGAGCAACGATTTCAATGACAGCTGTCAAACTTTAAACTGCCATAACTCTGAAACGGCTGGAACTAGAGATGCCGTACAAAGCTCAATCGACAGGTGTTAGAGAGAGCAACGATTTCAATGACAGCTGTCAAACTTTAAACTGCCATAACTCTGAAACGGCTTGGCCTAGAGATCCCGTACAAAGCTCAATCGACAGGTGTTAGAGAGAGCAACGTTTTCAATGACAGCTGTCAAACTTTAAACTGCCATAACTCTGAAACGGCTTGGCCTAGAGATGCCGTACAAAGCTCAATCGACAGGTGTTAGAGAGAGCAACGATTTCAATGACAGCTGTCAAACTTTAAACTACCATAACTCTGAAACGGCTTGGCCTAGATATGCAGAACAAACATTTATATGAATATATAAATGTTACATGTAACTTACATGAAAGAAATGTATTTAAACAAGCAACTAATCATTTATAGGGGTACTGGCAACCTTCATCACAACCTCCTTGCGGTACTTTAATAGTGAAAGATAAAATAAATCAATATCAACAAAAAGTTTACTGTAGGTATTACATGCGCGACTAAGAAACATGTTTTTTCTATAGTTAGTATAGATAGACAATAGGCATCGAAAATGACTTTTTGGTACGGGCAGAAATTCTAGGACAACGTAAATATATATTTTGAAATAACAAGGGAGAATCAATATCACCTGATGAAATCTTATAAAGAAATATTTGATCTATAATAATCCTACGAGACTCCAAACTAATAACATTACTAGGAGAGAAAAAAGGGTGTCTAAAACTACAATGCTTATTTTGATTTAAAATTAAAATAATTTGTGTAAAAACTTTTGCAGTTTTTATTTACCATATTTATTAAACACAACTAACGAAGCTAATATATGAATCTATATTTAATATTCTTTGAGAACCGATGACTACAGAAACATCTATCTACATTTTGCACTTAGATGTGTATTATGAATCAAATTGCACCCAAGCGAAGCCGGGTTTTCATCTAAGATAAAAAATATTGATTTTGAGTCGACAACAATATCCGCAAAATTCGGATTAGGGAGAATTTCGTCAAATTTCACCCGAGCGTAGCCGGGTTTTCTTCTAGTTTTATAATAATGTTTGTGACTTATTCATCCCTTTCCTAACCCTTGACGTTTAACCCTCGACTGTAAGGTAAAGGTGGGTTTGCGGTTTCACAGTACTTTATGACACGCCCTTATGTATGATAATAAGGGGACCCTTGCATATTACCTGCCTAATGCTGGACATAATTTTCGTACAAATGTCTGAAAGGCGAATATAATAATTTGAGACGACATGTTTATGTAGTTTGTTTGTAAAGGTTGTTTATTTTATTGAGTCAAAAGACCTACTAAAATTTAGTAGGATATTAAATTTGTACATACACTTACCCAAAATCTCGTGATACCAAATGATTGGACTTTATTAAATAATTTGATCTAGATTTTTTAAAACTAATTAGCGAAAATCCAATACATGTATTAAGATAACGTTAGATAAATTGGAACTAAGTGAGTAACTTACTATGATAATAAAATAATTTTGAACATACTCTATTTATATTAAATTACAGAATAAAATTTTTAGATCTAAAATATATCTAGAACCCGTAACACAAGCTCAGAGGCATAGATCTTCCTTTTCCTTTCGAAGCTTTTAAAAAAGGTTCCATAGCTTTCAGCCAGTCCTTTACCCTTTACGAACTTTTCTAAAAATCGTTTGTCTGAAAAAAGCCACCAGAGTATATTTTAGGGTAACATTAGTATGGTAATTTTTTGGAGTGTTATATTCAGGGCAACAATTTTAGGAAAACCACATCCGCCCTCTGATTTTCATACAAACATCGTTTGTCCAAGTATTTAAGACCCCGACCTATGTCTGTATTTAATGAGGTTTAGCAAAGTTCTACGAAACTGTCCCTTACATTATCTAAATTATTGCCTTTTGTTGGTTGTGTTTACTGAAATGGAACTAAAGCTTTACCTTTTTAATCCGTTTTTCAATTTCGGCTACATAAAAGTTTCACTTTCGAAAAACCTAAAAGTTTTGAAAGGGTCTGGTATAATATTGGTATATATATAAGTATTTTTTTTTTCTTTGTTAACTTTTTACCATTTTTATTTTTCAGAGAACAGCGTTGAATTCAAGACTGTAATACTGGAATAATAAGGGAGTTCATAATTTTTGGATTATTTTCAAATAAAAATTCATTTTAGGACTTTACGAAGTCCTATGCCAGTTTTTTTACATTTAAAGTAAGCAAACAAAGCGAACCGTTTGTTCTCGTTAAATTTGTGGCAAACCCCAAAAATAACCACAAAATAGAGAATTCAACCTAAAGTCGTTGCCCCTAGGACAATAAACTTAATAAAAGCTGAGAATACTTAAATTACAGCACTTAAGGGCCACATGGCTTCAGAAGAATAATAAACATGAAAAAATAAATACCCGTTATTTTAAGATGAAAGCTTTTGACCGTAAAGAATGAAGATATTAAAAACGTTGCCTTAAATTTTTTATTAAAGGGTTACACTTCAGTTTGAGATAAGAAAGGCTTTAAATTGTTTTATTCTTATTTTAATTTAAATGCTAAATTATGGATATTACAGACATTGAACTTTTTGAAGTGGTAACCAATACAAAAGCGATACTTGAAAAAGTTTTATTCAGGTGCAATAAAATTAGTATAACGAGATGGGATAATCTTGCATTTTAACAACTTATTAAACAACAAAATGTCTTAAAAGATTTAGATAAAATACCAAGAAACAATTTAGGCAGAAAGATTAAAAACATACTGATAGTATCACAATATTTTTCTCCTTCACATTGCCTCCGTGTCTTGCCTACGAATCGAATGTTCTAGATTTCAGAACCATGAACAAATGCGATCAACCGCCGTGTTGTGAATTTTTATAGTCTGCGTACTATGGAGGGTAGAAGCAAGGATCATCTTTATAGCAGAGAATAGAACAAAATCTTTCACATAAAATCTTTTATTTTGAATTTTTGAATTTTTTCCGTATGGTCTATGTATTTTTATGCAGAATAAAAGATATATTTTACTTACTTAATTAATAACAATATAAATCATTACATCAAATATAAACCGTAATCTTCGAGTATTTCACGCGGCTAGATGTTGCTGTGTGAATTGTCGAGCAATATTTATTTATTTAATGTTGTAGCTCATCAATAGATGAGCTACAACGTGAGATAATAATCTCACGTAACTTTTGATTAAACATTTTTGCGATAACGTTTATACGTTTTTCAACGGATACTTTTGTACACACAGAGATAGTCCTCCTTGCTTCGTCACTCCATTCTATACTATTTACATCTGAATGGCGAATATTGTGCCATTTTCCGTTACGCCTGGGTCACCTTATCTCAACGTAACAGAAGTTAATGGAAGGTAGGATTTAGACCTTTGCAATAGTAATGAAAATTAATATGAAGTTCTGTTAATTATTTTCTACTTAATTTTTATAAGCCTCAAACTCTTTTTTTTATCAATTGGATATGATTAAAAAAGGACTTTATCCAGCCTTTTAGAATTTTTTGATTGGCGTTTTAGAGTTATTTGACTCAGGTAAAGTTAAACCAAATAACATTCCATACAGATCTTATAAATATAGGTTTTAAAAAAGTCGTAGTAACAATAAAAAGGTAAGAAACAATAGAAATAAACCAGGAAAAGTAGCGGGCGTGTCAGCAGTTTATATTTTTTTTTCACACAGGGACTTCTCGCTTGACGAGAGAGATTAGGCCTTAAATCACAGTTTTGGTGCAGGTTGTCGAATGAAAATGCTTTACTACACAACTGTAATTGGTAAACATATTCAAAGTTTTGTAGTTAGTTTATTTTTTTTAATCAACAAATAAAACATAAGTTGTACATTTATCTTCCTGATTCAGTGCAAATACAAACCAGCGAGATTCTCATCTGCAGCGTCAGAACTGCAGATAAATCCATGAAAATCGTACAAAGCTAATATAAATGACCCATAAATCATCCGAACTAGGGACGGATTGAGGAAAACGTTCGGAAAAGCATAAGTGCTGGACGCCCTTCCGTAAATCAGATAACTGCGAAAACAACGGTCACTTATCTAATGGGCACGAAAATAATACTTGCATTCGGCCTGTAAGTTCAAGTTAATACGATTTAATATATTTCCAGTACTTCTGTGACTACGAGCGACATCAAAACGCCTTAAACGTCCGAATGGTAATTATAAAAACACGTGATAACGACATGAATAAACATTTAATAACTACTTACACACTCATACGTAAAGATAAAAATACGTTATACACTACATCTATATATATAAAAGAAAGTCGTGTTAGTGCCTGAACTTATAACTCGAGAACGGCCGAACCGATTTGGCTGAAACTTGGTGGGGAGGCAGCTTAGAACCGGGAGAAGGACATAGGATACTTTTTACTTCTTTTTTTCAAATCTAATATAATGCGGGCGAAGCCGCGGGCGGAAAGCTAGTTAATAATAAAAATAAGAAAATGTTAAAATAATAAATGAAACAATAAGCAGAAAGTGTGCAACAGCAGTAAATAGGCTACGGCTCAGCATTATGTGCCCAAAAGTATATATGATGGTCCAAAGATATAACTATTATTATTATCTTATAAATTACGGGACCCGTTACGGACTTGACTTTGATAGAAATGATTATAATGGTACTCACTAGAGTCAGAGCATGTATGCTTGTAGTCACGGAGTTAGTAACTAGAGTAACTCCGTGACTGCAAGCATCCATGCTACAAATACACGTATTGTGTGGTTGCCTCACTTGCGTCCATTCACGGCGGCACAGCTCGTTCAATATTCCAACCTTGTTAGTTGCTGGTGACATCTAAACAGCATAGTTCAACCTAACTAAAAGCTGTGCATAGTATAATTGATAACAGCAGCACATTGTTAAAACAACATGCATGCTTCTAAATTATTTTCTGTATTTATTATCTTTTAGTTTTTGGTCTAGATAAGTTATTAGCATCATTAAATGAAGATTAAAAATAACTTCAGAAATTGAAATAAGCCTGTAATGAGGGTGGTAATTAAACAAGATCTATCTTAAGTAGATAATTAACCATATAATCCATATGCTTTAATACAGAGTTTTTAACTCTTAAGATCTTTTTTAAGATATTGTTCTTTCGGAGAAGCAGATAAACGGAGTGCTTATAAAATAAAAAATAAAATATTGCAACCTTGTTTCCATTGCATAATATTATAACAGTGTATTGAATTTATTGACTTGTCCATGTGATCTTTAGGATTTTATGGAAATAAATTACATAAATCTTAATATTAGACACACGAATAAGACTTAAATGGTTTGTCTGTAATTCGAAAAATTTGAACACAAAGAATTACCAAGTTCACACATGAAGCAAAACAATTTCTATATAAATTTTATAAAAATTCGAGAATAATAGCTGCCCATAACCACATAGCCTCGTAAAAAGAGGCTTATAAGCCGGTGTAAAATTTTATGGACAAACTTGCTGAGAGAATCAAATTAACGCAGCTTTTCGGTACTTTGGCAAATCTTTTTAAGGATATGAGATGGAAATTACTTGGCATACATTATGTGGAGATTTAGTTAGGAGCTGAGTTACTTTGTATAATGTTATACTTTGTTTTACGTTAAATAGATTTTTGTGACCGTAAAATATAATTTGTTTGAAGTTTTATTGTTAATAATTAATTTGTTCACTAAGGCACTTGTTTATATAAACGAGTTATTTCTTAATTAAGTGGTTATATTTGTCTTCATTGTATTTTTATTTCCCAAAAAGACGTAGGTATTAAGCACTTCGCTCGTGGTCACGGAAGAACTCAAAAGAAAATACACGAAGTAATTAACTTATTAAATAAACTACATTGAGAGGGATATTGCGCTACTACATTACATTTACAATGTTAAGTTGTTAAGTAGAGGTGAAATTACTTTGGCGGGCATTGTACAGCTTTTAAAACATTCAAACCTGTTAGTTCAGGCGCGGGTGTTAGCTTAGTATACTTATGTTTGTTTGTTTATGTTACAAGGTTTTTGTTATAAAGACTGGCATGAAAAACACTTAGTTTGCAGAAATATTTTAAATCCGAAATTTAAGGGGAGGTTTTCAGAAATTGTCTTCCGGAGGCTAAAATTATGAGGACGTTGTGAATCCTCGAAGCCAAGGTATAATTATAAGAATAATTACACATTAATTGTCTTTAATCGGATTTTTTCATACACCTTATACTGCACGATAGTAGTTCCTTTATAACCTGACGTGTCTGTCGACCCGTCTATCAACAGATCATCAAATCAAAGCGTCTGACGCTTGTCAATGTGCATGTGTGTGTGTGTGTGTGCGTCGACCCAAATTTCTGCGATAAATAACCAGTCTTATTCTAGAGTATTCTATAATGTTAGGTCTATTTCCAACACACTTTGGAAGTTAACTATGTACCTTTTGGATTTGAACTATGCCTTGTCTGCTAGGGGTCATATACACTTAACAGTTTTCCACAATATAAATTACAATGTGCAATAAGTAAACACATCTGTATTCAACAATAAATATTTCCTAATAAAGATATGGCACATAGAATAGCCTTCTACTCTACTAACGGTGCAAAAGCCTTTCTTTTTAACTTCCACTAAAATGTCTTAGAAAAGAGAAAACATGATACAAAAGTGAAACATTTCATCATAGTAACTTGTGTAGGGTTGTAGTTCTAGGTTAGAGAATAAGGCCCCTGTCATTCATATGTTTTAAAAACATCCCTTCTGGTTTCTGGCAGCTTTAAACACATCGCTTTGAATAAAAGAAAATCGCTATTATATGATTTTGCTGAAACGCGGCAAAAAAATATGCAAATCGTTGAATTAACATGAGAATACATTACATAGGGTTTTTTGTTCAGTTTATAAATTAACTTTTGCACTTTGTTGATTTCATCTGACTCTCCTCCATGTTAGTCGTCAGGCAAAGGTTTTTTTTGCAATCACCAACTTACAACCACCTACATAGGTTATTTTATTATATAGTTCTATTGGGAAGACCAACGCAATTCACCTCGAATTATAGATAAAAAAATAAATATTGCTGGACTAATTATATCAAAAATAAGTCCAGCAATATACAGGGTGGCCCATTCAAATCGGTCAGTATGGGAAAGTCTGAAACTGTAAGACATACGAAGATTTGTTCTTAGGAACCATGTCACCGATTTTGATAAAAAGAAAAACTGCATTCATACAATTAAAAAATAAGTGTACCCAACTGAGGAATCGTACCCGGTTGTTTTGAAAAAATAAACTTACACTATTTCTATTCAGATATCGTTTGTGTAGGTCTAAAGCAGTAAATATCTCTAAGAAATATAATGTCTAAAATGAATAAAATGCATTTTTTTCACATACTTTAATTTATCATAGTAGGTGTTCAATCAAAGTGACCACAAATAAAAAAAAAAAAAAAAAATTAAAAAAAAAAAAAAACAAATTAAAGTATGTGAAAAAAATGCATTTTATTCATTTTAGACATTATATTTCTTAGAGATATTTACTGCTTTAGACCTACACAAACGATATCTGAATAGAAATAGTGTAAGTTTATTTTTTCAAAACAACCGGGTTCGATTCCTCAGTTGGGTACACTTATTTTTTAATTGTATGAATGCAGTTTTTTTTTTTATCAAAATCGGTGACATGGTTCCTAAGAACAAATCTTCGTATGTCTTACAGTTTCAGACTTTCCCATACTGACCGATTTGAATGGGCCACCCTGTATGCTACTTTAACGTCGGGAAAATTCATTTTAACTGTTAATTGAAACGCGGACAAAGACGCAGGTGGAGTCTAGTACACCATGATCGATCGTACATTGAACGAAATTTTTTAAGAAAAAAGTTTCATCTGATCACATATTTTGCATTCCAACTTGTCATTTCCATAACTTCAACGATATTGTATCGGGATGGAAAATTTCGCTGAAAATATCGAAATTTATTTGTACATTGGAATTTATTTCAATTCATCTGAATGCTCGGGAGATGGCCAAGAATTCTACGAGATGGTTCTTTCATAGTTCTGGCGTTTGAAGGAAATAAATGTTCAAACAACAAACACTCTCGTTACGTGCCGATAGTTTGTGGTTTTGCCTTTCTATTGTTGGACAATTGAAACAGCTACAACATCCCCATCATCACCATCCCTATTTACGCTCCCACATTAGTTCTTAATCTGTTAATTTTTGATTCGATCCCGTCGGAAAACCCTGTTGAACTCTCACTGAACCCTAAATAATAAAAAATCATAGCACAAACAATGTTTTTAAACATAATTCTGTTCATATCTCTACAATGAATATCACTCGGATTTCCCCGAGGCATTTATCTTTTTGAAAGATGGACTGAAATAAAATCTCAGATCCATTCCGAGAGATTAATGGCTTCAAACAAACAACATTCTCTCTAATATTTATATTAATTGCCTTTGAAGAAGCCAGATGGCTAAAAATCTCCTGTGATTTCTTATTGCATATATTTCTTCGTTTGGGGAAATTCATCTAAAAATTGCGTGACTTTAAGTATATAGGGTTTTTGACTAGCTTAATATTGCTGAATAATTTTCACAGCAAAATAAGCTCGAAGCTACATATACACTAAATAATACATAATAATACAACCTACTTATCAAAAACTTACCGCATCAAAGTTCTTGAAAACTTACCATCGTAATCCTATTGTGATATTAAAAGCAGACATTTCAACAAAGCTGGAAGAGAAATTAGGTGCTTATTAGCGTAATTGTTGCAGAAATCCCGAACGAGAACTTAATACGGGTTGCTAATGAAAGAGCTGCAATCGCTTAGTTGATAACAGAGATGGCGGCCATTTTGTACGAATTATGGTGAAAAGATACGGTTTGGATAATTAGGAGGGTTTTCATGGGTAGCTTTCATTGTTAGAAACGGTACACGTTTTAAACGCTGTTTTCTCGTGGTCCCAGGATTTTGTCCCATTAATGGGACCACGAGGGAGAACTGTTTCTCGTAGTCCCATTACTATGCTCAGTAACGTATTTATCCTCCTGTATATAGGTATTCTTCTTGCATAGATAAACTTTTTGGAGTGTGTAGTGAAGTGTTAGATGATGAATAAATGTCACTTGACTGAACACTTGCCATCCGAAATCTTTATTAAGACTATTATTAAAGAAATCATTAAGGGAGGCCTAAGTCCAACAGTGGACGTCTAACGGCTGACATAATAATGATGATAAAGTATGTATTTTGTCCTTAAGTTAACATATATAATTCAATGATTATCCTTGAAACAGTTTAACTTTTAAACTGATAAAGGTGTCTAGATGACATTTGTCAAAATGAAAGCTGTCAAGCTTTAAACTGCGTTAACTCCGAAACGGCTGGGCCAAGAGATGCCGTACAAAACTCAATCGACAGGTGTCAGAGAAAGCAACATTTTCGATGACAGCTGTCAAACTTTAAACTGCCACGACTCCGAAACGGCTTGGCCTAGAGATGCCGTACTAGGCGCAAATGATTGGTCTTAGAGAGAGCAACATTTTCGATGACAGCTGTCAAACTTTAAACTGCCACGACTCTGAAACGGCTTAGCCTAGAGATGCCGTACTAGGCGCAAATGATTAGTCTTAGAGAGAGCAACATTTTCGATGACAGCTGTCAAACTTTAAACTGCCACAACACTGAAACGGCTGGACCTGAAAAGATCATCTGTCCCCATTGTTGGTGGACGTCCGACGCAGCGCTTGCCGATCCGTTGTCTCCTTTTTTACATTTTTGACATTTTTTAGAAAAATTGAGATAAAATATTATTCTTACCTAAGTAATATGAAATTGCTACATTTATTATCAATGTTTCTTTTGGTAACCACAAACTTTTATATACAGGATGTAATTACACAACAATGGGACTACGAGAAACAGTTCTCCCTCGTGGTCCCATTAAAGGGACAAAATCCTGGGACCACGAGAAAACAGCGGTTTTAAATATTTTTTAGTGTTTAAGCACCGCAACAGTTATGAATCACGATGAAATTTTGAAAAAAAACGAGGAAGAAAGCAGGACAACTACTTATTATGTTTAAGAATATTTTCCTAAATGTTGCTTAAATCTATATAAATAATTATGTGTTCCAAGATTGTACCACCCCATCTTCACGCCAATCTTTAAAAACAATCAGAAAAATTATAAATTACATGACTTTCTTACATAGTTAACGAGTTGATTAAATATTTACTCAAAACCAAGTCTACACGAGTAATTGAGTAGGTACTTAAGGGTTAGAATATAACAGAACCAAGCCAAATTGTATTTACTCTGTAAATATCAGATTTTCTGTAGGCTATCTGTCCACTAAAGCGTAATTATTGAAGAAAAAAACCAGAAACGATTATTTGATACAAAATATGCAACTAAGTATTTTTATCATTTTAATTGTTGCAAATGTTTTATTAACATTATCATTTCAGTCGGATGCCCACTGCTGGCTTACTCCAGTACATTTTCCTATTCTTTCGGTCAGAAGCATCCATCATCCTTTACGTTGGTATAACTTATCTTACGTCAAACCGCAGTGTACAAACACCCCAACCAAATCCTTAAAAGATCTCCTTAAATATCCATCTCCCAAGAAACCAGCTAAAACGTTACAATTCAAAGAAATAAACTCCAGCTAACCTGCTCTAACCGTGTCGGAGTGACACCTCGAGCCGAAGTGACAGCCGTGACACACACCAGTGACACCAGTAGTCTAGGAGCTAACACCAAACTTTGGTATTTGAGTCAATAAAGCCGTGATGACTAAGTAGGAGTACACTCAACTTTGATAAGTGCGCTCTAAAAATGCTACAACAGTGTTGGCAAACATTGTAACTAAATGGGCATGATCTGAGAACTCTGCAGAATTTGACCGTAACTCTTCGTTTTCAAAGCTCTCAAAAATTTTACAAGGAGAAAAATCCAGAAGTGCCCGCCGGATTATGAACCGTGAGTTCATTCCTTCCTTCGGAATGAAATTCGAGTGCTCCAACGTATCCAACACGGCTCAATTACCTAGACAAACTTGGTGCCAGCTCCCGGACTACTAGCACTTGTCACTTGCCGTCCGACCTTTTTCAACAATATTAGATATCTTTTTCAAGCTTGTCCCGTAGACCTCCGTCATTGTCTGATTAGATGAGACATCACTTTAAAATGGCTAGGAAATCTTATTATTTCGAGAAGAGGGTGGGATCGCGACTTGAATAAATTATTTAATATTCTTGGAATAGTAGGTACCTCGGTTTTGCTTCGATCAGAACTTACGTTATGTGAATTATGATATCATTAACATAACGTAAGTTCTGAACCTAAGCTTCTAATATTTTTTGATTATTTCCATGAGCATCCATAGTAAAACCGCTGCTTTTATCAGTACCTATCTCTTTTATTTAACCATCGACTTACTTTTAAAGTATTTGGCCTAGTTCAATAACTAAAATGTTCAATGCGATGGGGCAATCCCCATTGCATAATTTGTTTTATTGGACACCTCCATCATAACAACCCTTTTTACGAGTTTCCCCACTAGAATCCATTATAATCTTCTGGGATTTTTCGGGGTGTTAGTGAATGAAATTAAGTAGGTACACAAAATGAATCTATCTAAAATCTCGTTTTCATCAGTCATTGGGGATGTTTTCGGAATTGTTACTTCGTTTCCAAAGTTAATTGTGTTTTTAAGCACATTTCATCAATATGCTATCTAGGGAGCAATGTTACCATAGCAGTTTTCTTTTAGGATTAGATATTCCTGCTATAACAAAAGTCACATACACATTTATATAAATAGGCTCCTCCTTACTATAATGTAGGATCTTTATTTTCACATGACTATTCTTTTAGGGATAAAATTAATAGGTACTGAAAATGTTGGCAGCATTCAGAAGCGAACGAATGTTATCAAAAATGCCTAATAAACTTTAATTTCACCGCTAGGAGAAATTACGTATTTGAAAATCAACCTCTAACGTATGTACATTCAATTTTATTTTTCAATTTACATTGTTGTTTATCTTGAAAGTGAATATACATTGTCCCCAGTAAAGTTACTAGGGGCTCTAATCTGATCTTATCTTACTATAACTTTTAGAATACAAAACAAAAGGCTGTTCATACAAAGTAAAGTAAGGAAGCCCTATCCTAATAATATATTCAATAAGGCCATGGTCTCACTACGCTCACACCCTGTCAAGCAATTGCCCCGTATTTTCCAACACAAAATCTCTCACTATGTATTTTAAATATGTCTGTATATATATCTGACAACATAAAAGTCTGAAATTTTCCCAACTCCATGATTTATTTATTTATTTATTCATAACAATTACACTATTATGACAGCAACGTTGACTGCGGCCATCTTTCGGTTTTTCTTCTGGTTTGGCTGCCACTAACAGGTAATAAATTACTTTTTAAATTAGAGTTTGGGCATGAAGCTCTAATTTAGACCTTTTTCATAAGTCACCTTTGGACGTTGAACGATCGTTTTTGAATCGGATCTGAAAATTTCCCTTGTGGTGAAAATCATAACCATTATGAATTAGCATAATGAATTAGCACAGGTGATTTGTGAACGGACGCCACAAAAAGATTTCAGATAACTTGGCGCAATGCTAAGTAACACACTTTTTTCCACGCATCCTCTTTACCGTTGAGTAAACTGATACACCTCAGAGTTAGTAGCAAGCTGTTAAATATGAGCTCAGTGAAGCCGCGGCCTAAAAGGAATCTCAAACCGGATCTGGTCGTAGAAAAGCTTTTGTTCTAGAAATAGAATGCATTTTCCTGAACGAGTCATCGAATAAAATAGACGATACAATACGCCAGGGTTGGAATAAGGTATCCAATTGATGGCATGCGTGTTACAGACAGCAAGCAGGTCAATTGTTATATTTCGAAATACAAAGTATCATTTTTTTTAAATAAATAGTGCTGGTAATTTATACAAATCCATCTTAAAATAAAAATTCAATTTCGCTGGAAATAAATTTAAGGTTTTAATAATATGATTTACGTTAGATAATTTTAATAAATATCGACAAATACTAATTTTTAAAATTAAGACAATTAGTCTAAGTTTTCAGTAACCGACCAAAATAATAACATAGTTAAACAGAATAAAAGACAAAATGTGTTGGCTTATCTGAGTACCAGTCGAATTTAATACATACAAAATCTATTAAAATACTGCTTTATACAAAAATAATCTATGTTAATACAACGTTCTGAATCCGAACCTGTATTTGTAGTAGTAAAGTAAAATACGGCATAATCATAGAGCTCTAAGCAACATAATACAGTTGAGCACAGCTCTTCGTAATTTATGCGGATTATTTCAAGAGGGTTTTGTGGAAAAGGCTATAACATTCCGGTATGAAGGCATATTGGTTCCTGCAACATTATTTTACATTACATTTCTGTCATATTTCGCCGGCGTGGTAATTAATCCACGCACATAATTTGAAATACGGATTGGTACTTTTGTGGTTGTCAACAAATCCACTAATTTACTTTTATTTTAACTATCTGACCCGCCCGCGGCATCGCCCGCTTAATTCCCATGTTTTCCCACGTTATACCTACCCTGGCCTACTACGGTAATTGAGGACACAGGCAAGTGGGCCCATACAAAACTTGGACTGCGGTCCCAGACGCCTGAACACATTTTTGAATTGGTCGACTGGGACCATATACCCAATTTGCTTTAATGTACAGTTAACAGCAAAATCAAATCACATAACTCAGGATTTATTTTATTGTATTTTTTTTTTTGTAAGAATGTCATAAAAACTATATGCGAATGATTCTTAGTCAAGGATATCCATAAAGGACTGCCCTTTTGTTTCAAAACAGGTATTCTACTCTTAACACCTGAGGGCTATAGTAGGTAGTACCTATTTTATGTCGCTGCAGTTTCGGTCATAAAACGTATAAGCGAGACGGATAATGGCTCAAAAAAAGGATGTAATAGATGAAATGGCGATTATAACCAAAGAGGTGTTGCTGCATTGCGTATAACCTCATTTGTCCAAGGATGTAATAGTTTTTTTTTTTCGCCCATTAGGCAGGCAATAGTCTTAGACCTTACAGCCTTGTCTTTGGTTTCTTCATATCTTTTATTTAATATTTATTGTATCCATATACATTGGTACAGGATGTAATAGATGAAATGGCGATTATAAGCAAAGAGGTGTTGCTGCATTGCGTATAACCTCATTTGTCCTAGGATGTAATTCATGTAATAGATGAAATGGCGATTATAAGCAAAGAGGTGTTGCTGTATTGCGTATAACCTCATTTGTCCAGGACAGGCTGGTTGGTTTTTGAATTCAAAAAAGCAATTGTTTTTTTGGAATTGGTTTCAGTGATTTTTTGACAAGTAGGTAAATTGTCATAAGGAAACGATTTATTTTTAAGATGTATTATTATTAAATATTTATTAAAGATTTATTATTAAATTTAATTAATTTAATAATTTCCTTAATTTTTGATTACAGCTGTCAAAATTAAAACTGATAATTAATTATTAATTTAAATTAAAACCAGTTGAAAATATTGCAATATTTTTTTGAAAATAAAGGTCTCACTAACACTTTTCGTTTGAAATCAAAACGGACTTTCTAGGATGAGTAGTTACGGAGATATGACAGTTTTAATTCTGACAGCTGTCATCGAAAAATGAGATCTCACTAACACCTTTCGTTTGAAATCAAAACGGACTTTCTAGGATGAGTAGTTATGGAGCTGTCGAAAATCATCGTTTTCAATCTATTTACGTACCTCTTCATAGTTTCTGCTACCCTGGTACCTTATATAGATTTTGCTAGTATTATATTCAGCGTAAAAAAACGCGAATTGATATTACTTGTGTATTTTCACAAAACAACTAAATAAACCTGCCCAATGCAAAATTATCGTAACCGTTTAGTTATATTTTTCAGTATAACTATTGGATTTTTTTAGTTATAATAAATTGTAATAAAGTTTTGACTGTACCATAATAATCATAGTAGATATATTTTGAACTAGTTTGGAATAAAATACGTTTCCAACTAGTTCGATGCGTCAGTAGAACTGTTTGGAAAAAAACTTCCAAACAGTTCGACAATCGAACTACTGGTAGGATTTTTAAATTCCTATTATTATGTTGGTATTTTATTTTTTGCAATAGGACAATAAGACATGATGCCAACTGTACTTTAAACAATAGATTTGAGGTTAAAATTACGAGTGGTCCCACTCGCCCAAAGAAATAAACAAGAAAAAACTAATCAGGCGTCTGGGACTGCAGTCCCAGCTTTGTCGTGGGACCACTTGCCTGAATCCTCCGGTAATTTACTAAAACCAAAACCAATCGGCCTAGCTGTTCTTTTGTTGCTGTGTTAGCTGTGTTTGAAAACGCACAGCATTGAGCAGATTTATTAGATAGATATTTTTGCCTAAAAAGTTAAGCTTGATTGCCATTAATTCGGTTTTATTTGTAAAACCCGCGGTTTCCTATTTTTTTTTATTATAGCATAGGCTCAGTAATGTTTAGTTTAAATAAGTAATGTTTGTGTTCCACATCCGTTCACACATAGCGTAATTCCCGCGGTAATAATAGCCTTTATAATAATTATTTAAGGACTAGTACAGAATTTATTCATATTCCATTGTACCGAATTCATAAATACATCCAACATTCTTACGAAAGGTGAAACTGATATCAAAATAAACTTTCATCCAATCTTTTTGAGATGCGGGATCTGTTACAAAATTTAAAACTCAGATGTCCAGGTCTTATAAGTTTGACGACGGGATCTGGAGATTATTTTGTCACAAAGACAAAGTAAATTGTTCCATAAAGCCTGGCTACTTTGTTGGATAACAACCATTACACACTTGCATTCATCGAATTCAAATTCATGAAACCAAACCAAACGCAGTATCTTACCATAATGTTCCACAGCATAAGCATCATTATTACACTATTACTGTAGAAGAGTAAAAAAATATAAAAAAATACAAATGGGGACTTCCTCTCTGACATCTTGCAAACATCTATCGTCTAAAAAAAAGTCAAGAGTGAGAGAGAGAACTCGGGCGAAACCGCGGGGCGGAAAGCTGGACTCAAAATAAAAAAAAATAAGTCAAACAACCGTTTACATGTTTTAGTGAAATTATCGGACCGCATTTGATTTTTATATGTATAAAAGAAGGAGAAAACAAATACCTATATCTTCTTTATTTATTTTTTGTTTCTCGTTTCTTTCTAACACGTTTGTTCATTCTTCAAAAAATAAGGTATCGCAGAGCAGGTGTGAACTAGCCATAACATTATTTTAAGAGAATTTAGTCTAGACGTTATTAAGAAGTTGGAAGTTTCCGTCTCTTATCGCAAACAAGGTAATCTGCTGGTTTAGTTTGTTTTGACAAGTTGAGTTGTTTTGAGACGCAATTTCAGGTTTATTGTTTTAGAATAAATTTTCTCATTAATTTTCTTATCTCGATGGCTTGAAAGTTATATAGGTACATATAATTTATTTATTAAGTAAGTATTCAGGATACTAACTAACAAAGAGGAGCAGCTAAGAAGGGTCTTGGGCAATAATCATCTTCTAATATCAGTTCTACAGCAGCGTTCCGAATATCAAGGGCTTATAATTTGATGAACTAGTATAAATTACTATTTAAAGGCTTAGAGACCTAGATCTTATTAATGGTGAATAAGGCTAAAAAGTTCGGGAATTCGGGCGTTTGCTAAGCTGGAAAATTATGGTCCAATTGCAAAATTTATGCTACGAGTATAAATAAGCTTTAATAGATAAAATATGATATTGATAGTCAGATTTTATAAGACAGACATTCCAATCTAGAGCCTATGATACCTCTATTTATGTAAGCCAAGCTTACAAGTTAGATAATTTGCTTTGCTTATCTTTAAAATAGCAAGCATCTCAAATGGATTTAATAAAATATCGCGTTGTCAAAGTGAGCCGGTACAGCGCCATCTGTTTTGTTAACGATAAAACACTCGTCAACTGAACAGCAATCGGCAACCGTTGATTAAACCACAGCCTGATGGAAATAGCTGGATCACAAGTAACATAGTCATCATCAGAATTTTTGTTATCGGACATCCATTAATGAATTCAAGATTTTAAGTATTAACAAATGATGTTATATTATGTAAATAAATTCAATAATACAGCAAGGAGTACGGTACCAGATAAATTACACAAAATAATTACATTTTGTTAAATTGGCAACCAAATATATGAGCGAAATAGCAACTATAAAAACCTTAAATATCGTACTTTCTCACCGTTGGCAACCTTAACATAAAACTAGATATGATATTCTTTCAAACTGTCACCAGGGAAACCCCCTGTTAACGGTTATTACGTGTTTACGTTAAATACGATAGACCCTGTATATTTTACTAATAAACTACCAGATTGATTTGACTCTACAACTGGTCACTGCGGAAATGTGAATCATGAAAATGTTTTAACCGTTCATAATTACCTGTAACAAAACCGTTAACTTACAAAATTGTTCCAAAGTAATTGACTTGTCTAGTCTAGATAATACAAGTTAGATAAAGGCTACGTTTACATTAGACTACAGAATAGCTTAGATATAGGGTACTTTCACATAGACAAAGGTTCTAGGACCTATGTCATCATCATACAACCTATTGTTCCATTAATGGACATAAGCCTCCCCCATAGGACCCATTATTGGGGTATTAAGTTTAGGGCCAAGGCACGTACCTTGACGATTGCAAAAAAATTTATGCAGAGATAAAATTATGTTGTTTTAATCGCTTCTCAACATCAGCATAAAAACAGTGAAGCGAACTGCCAAGACAATAAACAAACAGCTTCAGCTTTAAAATATTAGTAAGTAAAGGTTAAGGTGATATTTCCTGATTGTCTCAAGCGCCATGAAGAAAGTCGATATCATCCGAAATCTTTAAAAATCTTTAAATCTTTAATCTTTAACATGATTTAATTGTTTTTGAATTACAAAAACATTAACATCATGGTTTGTTACCCATTTCTTTTAGTATATATCCTTACTATATATTGTATAAGCAAGTTAGTGTACAAGCACCTTAAAGCTTCCAATTTGTAACAAAGTAATAGACTTGTCCAGCTAATACAAGGTAAAGCGTATCGAGTGAATTCCAATGGAGCCCTACTAATTGTACTGGAATTTCAATTAACTTGAAACTCGCTTCCGAAAACTTCACAAGAGTCAATTGAAAACTTCCTCTTGTAAATTCCTAGTCGATTGCGTTTGCTTTTATATTGTCTATTCATCTGTTTGTAAGAAGGTTTTTTACGAAAAGTTTCAATGCTTTGTAAAAGACTTTTTAAACAGATTTTCTTCATCATAATATCACATATTACGTTCTACAACTCCACCATTCTCCTTAATAGAACTTATTATAAGGTCTTGGGGAATTCAACAGAAATATTGAATTCCTATTGTTATAAAAATATTTCATAACCTGAATATCTGTATTTTCAAGCTCTCAGAACGATTTTATTTGAAAAAGTATTGTTCGAGAATGTTCTATTACGTCATACATGACGTCACCAACGTACAAAGGAACAAACAAAATTGGACAATTTATTTGCCGGAAAATGACAATACAAGAAGCTGAGGGGCTTAACATAAAGAAATATGTGTTTTGGAGTATTGAACTTTCTTGCTTAAGAACTCGTTTGAAAAAGATGAAAAAGTGAAGGAAACCTGTCATATTTTAGTAATTTAATAACAAATGCGATTTCATTTTTAAAACTTATAAAGTTTTGAAAATGATATATCGAATGCGCCTGTATAAGTCAATAAATCTGGAAAAAATAGTTCCTATGTATTAGTATTACCTCTATTTACGTTCCAACTGTTGGACAGAGACTACTCTCTTGACGAGAAAGATGTGTGAGAGAGTAATGAAAATATTATTTAGGGCCGAATACGGACATCAATTCGGGACGAATGAAGATTTTTTTAATGCGGGCCGATTATCACGGGACGAATACGGACTAAATCGAACCTCGCTTGCCAAGTGCGGGGAATGTCACGTGCCCTTCAAACTCCTCGGAATTCTTAAAACATGCCGGTTTCCTCACAAGCTTTGCCTTCACCATTACAGCACATGCTTTTAATGCGCACATATATTTTTCCAGATTAATAATCAAAGGTGCGCGTCGAGGTTTAAACCTACAACCATTTAGAATGAAAGTTGAGTATGCTCCCACTTAGCCAACACACCTGTGTTTTTTGGCATACAGCCTTATTGCCTTTTTTATATTCAGTCAGAGAATAGCGCCAGAATATAGCAAAATATCATGAGTATTTGAAATGTTCAACTCAAAGGAAGTCGCTTCAAAGATTTCCGCTGAACGGTGCGGAGCCTAAAGCGCTTTAAAGCTGTTCTGATGCAAGGATTGAAGACGCAGACATGTCTTTATTCTGTGACTTAGTTTTGCCTGTGGACTTCTGCTTGATTTCATTTTGAATTTAATCTATTATCATCATCGACATTAATAAATAATCATGGACTACACAGCAGCATTAAGCCCTGTGGTAAGCTCGAAGTGTGTGTTACAGGTGCTGGATTACTGATAAATATATTTAATATAATATACATACATAGATAGATACTTTTACATCTAACGTTTTTAAAGAACTTTGAAATTTGAAAGCTAGCTAGAGCTTAAAATCATGGATATTTTCACTAGCCTTCAGGTCATTTCCTTTTAAAAGCGGGTTCACTGGCTCGCCTTAACAAGTTCCAGAAGTTTCCAGCTTCAGTAAAGCCTGAAAGGTGACACGAGCCTTTGAAGATAAAAATGTCTACTGCAATTCCATTATTCCCTACTATTAAGGTGGCATGCCATTGGAACAAACGGCGGAAAATGCTGTTAAACTCCTAATCATAATAACATAATTTTTATTTTAGGTTTTATAAATAAAATAAACTTTTGGCATGATTATCATTGTCTACAATAAGTGTTGAAAATTATTGACTTTTGCTTTTATAAAATGATAAATTGCAGTTGATAATTAAATACGCTTATATTTTAACTATTTTATCCAAATAACACATATTTTTTCGATGGTTTAGAAATTACTTACCTACTACATGCCATCGACATAGACCAACACTGGCATGTTTTCCTTTCCGCCCCGCTGGCTCGTTCCGCATTAGTGGGCGTGCAGCTTTACTGGACGAAGTAAAAACAGACGGGCTCTATCTAGGGTACTGTCGGAACTTTCCGATAGCAGGCACAGTTCAATGGTAGGACAGGTTTGTTGCTTTTTAACCTCATATGCAGATAGTGATGGACCATAATAAAGTCAGGCTCTCTCTATCACAGTTTAGCTTTTTTATTTATTTTCAGTTATACCATTTTGTATATCGAACAAGCCGTGTTGGCAAAGTAGGAACACACTTGACTTTCATTCCAATGGTTTCATTCTTTTGATGACTGGTACTTATATAAATCCCTAAGGTACTTTTTGATTTTTAATAGTAGTGGAATCACTTTCGATTTTGCTTTATAAATATAAGAAAAATGGTATAGAAAACCTTAGTTGCCTTAACGACACCTACGGTATAAGGTGGGTTAAAGATAACATACAAAGAAAATGTTTGTTCTGGTATCTTATAAAATCATGACTTAAATACAGGGTGTATCTGAATATTCGTTACATCAGTGAGTTCAGCTGAAATATTGATCACTGACCTTTCAAATATTTTCTCGGAAATACTCCTTAAGCTTTTGTTGTAGACGAAGATTAACGTAAACAAAGCTAGGGACTTCTTAATTTAGCTCCAACATTTACTTACTCCGTTCGGTAATAGATACGCAAATATTAGACAGTATAAAATGTAATAAATGTATTTAACGAAGAAAAAATAAATTCTTGTGAATTGACAAATGCATCAATAAAACCAAGAGTTATAAAAATGCATAAAGTAATTAAAACATAAACATAAGTGAATCTTGAATTCTTGTATGTTGTTAGTCAAAATTAGCTCAGCAGACCAAACTAAAGCCTAAACTAGTTCCATAAGCTGTTTGCGCTTTCAGCTCACTGAACAACAAGGTTCATTATAGCTTATCTAAGCTGACATGCTGTGGAATAGCTTAGCTGTCACGAAGCAGCTAATATATCGTCTCGGCTCAGAATATGCAACAGAAACAGCGTAGAGTTTGTGTAGCAGGAAAATATTATTTAAGTTTGAAAACTTGGGCAAAGTTAGCAGTCTTTATGCTAAGTATCTAAGTTAGAATTTTAAATCCATCTTCTAGAAGAAGCGCTACTTATTACTCAAAACTACAAACTTTGGTGCAAAAATTTGAAGCGGTACCTAACATCTATATAAGTTTATGAAAACGTGATGATTACGAAATCATCATGAAAATCCATATAACGTTCCACTTTGGCCACGACGTCATAATGTCGTATCTGTGTCTGTGGCGCAGCGGGCAAAGGTCCGCCTGCGACGCAAGGAGTTGCGGGTTCGATTCCCACTTTGGAAAAATTGTACTGTCTTCATTTTAACTTTAGTTATCCTTATAAAAACATGCGTGTATTACACAGAGATCACACACGAGCCACCACTTACGTAATTGCGCTGTAATCATTATGTCATTCCAATCCATTTGGTTTTGTAATTAGGGCAGGGCATTTTACCCCTTTGTTCTATTTTGGATGAACCTACTATCGTAAAGCTTTACTGTTTTTATGCTTAGAAACAAAAGGTTTTGTAACTTTAGGAAGCGTAGGTTTATACACACTTGTCTTTTAAAGAAATAAGTATTTAAATTACGTTTTCATCATCACCCTATTTACGTTCCCACTGCTGGTATACAGGAAATTCTCTCTTGACGAAAGAGATAAGGCCTTAATCCACCGCGCGGGCTAACTGCGGGATGGTGAATGACACATGACTTTGAAACGTTTCATAGTTCTCAGAACATGCCGGGTTCTCCACATCGTTTACTTTCACCGTTTTCGAAGCACGTGTTTTCAAAGCACACATATATTTTACAAGAAGAAAAATCCACAAGTGCGCGGCGGGTTTTACCCCACGACCTACGGAATGAAAGTCGAGTGACTGAGTGGTGAGTGAGTGAGTGTGAGCTAACACGACTCCTACGTTAATTTTACTTTAATTTGTTAATTTCATTTTATATGAGCTATAACGGGTCGGGTGACCACGAGCGACTGCATAGCTCTTTAAACGTCAAAATGGAAAAAGAAACACGTGATTAAATCCCGTCATAACTTTTTAATTATGTTAACAAATCGCGAAAGTTTAATAAGTTGTTTGTTTCATCCTTTATGTTATCAATGAGCTGTTATTGTTACATAAACAACATCAAGTCTACATCTATGCCTATTTCATAAAACAACAAGTCGCACAATTCAGCGAGTCCTTGAACTGGCTGGCTCGTAAAAACAAACTCACAAATCTTCTGATGGTCCTAGTCTATTACGGAACACGTAAATATACTTGGGTTGGCCGAATCTTTTACGGACTCAGACCCTGGGATGAGTTCACGCAATTTGCGCACGAACTTCCTAAGACGAATTCAGAATAAGAGCGCAAATGGCGTCTACAGAATCTTCAGGATAAGACCCGGTTCAGAAAGGGTGACTCAAATTCACACAATTTGGGCACGATTTTTTAAGTCACACAAGTTAAACATTATTGTCGCTTGCAGAAACCGTACGTATTTACATTTCAAGCTATAAGATGGCTTCTTTAGTTAGGCCTGACCTAAGCTAAAACGCGAAAAATATTTTAATTAAGTTTTAAGGTGTAATATAAAGAAGAATAAAATCCAGAAATTTAATAAGAAAATCAAAGGTAATTACTAATTAGACCAAGTGATTTATCAGAAGTCTCATAAAAGCTATGACCTACCCATAAAGTTTATTCGACAATTACTATGGAAATTAAAAAAAACCTTGTAGGCACATTCAGACATAGGTAGTAAACATGCCATAGGTATACTCACCATTTAGGAGTTAATATAGCTAGAAGTAGATAGTTTGGTGTCCCGATGATTAAGCCACAACAAAGTTCCCTTCAACAATATGGAAGTCATTAAGAATTATCTGGTAATCAGACCAACTTAGAGTCAGTAACATAAGTATCTAAGTCCCAATTGTATAGAGTATTGTATATAGATAGTAAATTCTCGTCCCTAATAAAGATTATACGTGTATTCGTCACGTCTATGGTAGTAAAGCCTATGAGGTCACGTCCCAAGGACTCACGACATTGAAACTTACTCTCATACTTTATACTTGGCCTTGCCGCCATTTTGGATTTCCCCAGTTCTTACGAGATATTCTCATTCGTAACTTTGTAGGACGCTTCATTGAAGGTTGGAAAGGGTTGACTTCAAGTCTAGAAAGGCAGAGACAATTTTTTATCTATGGGTACACAATAGATGATTGAATAACTTTCTTTGAAGAGCGGTAGACCATAGAAGTAAATGGAAAACGAAATGATTTGTTTCGCAAGATATGAATTATACTCGTTTTATTGTTTGCTGTTTTTAGATTTAAAAAATTAATTACAGTTGTTTTCAGAATTCAAGACAATTTCTGTCGTAATATACAAGAAAAATCTAAATATTTTTCAATTCAATAATTCAATTTCAAGAAAAAAATGTTTTTGAAACATTGGCTTATTATAATGAAATTCATACCATTGTGCCTTGATTACACTATCTGGTGTTTACGCTTAATTTATTAGAAAAAAATAAAACTGATCATACGTTATCCTTAACTACTAAATGGCGTTGCTACTCCCCCCGAGCGACCTTTAATCTTTTATTTTCTTGCAACTTGCACTCTAGAAGCCATATTTTACGTCAAAATGGAAGATTCTAGAGCTCATTGCAGAGCACGGACGTGAAACGAGGACTTAGTTGGTTTCCACGTGCATTATATATTTTTTACAGTTTTCTACTGGACAGACTGGTAAATAAGTAACGTCAGTAGCTAGACTAACTCTATTTAAAGTTAAACTAGATTTTACTGTCAGAAAATACAAAGCTTTCTTATGCCTTCTTTGTTCTTTTAAGCGGACTTCAAAAGGAAGTTCTCTATTAAATAAAATTAATTTTTTTTCAGACAACACAATCCACAGTTAGTTTTCTGTGTGAAGTTGGTTTTAAAAATAAAATTAATTCTCGATGACTACCGCATTTAAATTAATCTTTAGTAAGTATCTAATTTATAACTTTCCATACCCAACGGCCATCTGTTTTTTATTTCAACCTTAAATTTCACTTACTAACGATTCATCACATTTCGATGCCTCAAAATCTGCCTATGAATTTCCCTCAAAACATCCATAATAATTTTGCTGCCCAAGTCCAATAGCACTAAAGTTGCTAATGAATATAAAATTCTACCAAATACCAGTCTTATGTATACAGGGTGTCCCAAAGTTATGGGCCATGGAGGGGAAGTACCTTAAATATCGTAGATAGTGAATTTTGCTCAAAGAAGACTTCATTTTATTTTTAAAAGTAAGTAATTCTGCATTCATAGATTTTCTAAAAATTACTTGCTTTGTCTGGGAATCGAACCGACTCAAATGTGGAAAAAAAAATTACTCTACTTTTATGATACCAATCGAAAGAATAACTAAAAAATAATAACTCTGCTTAAGTAACATAGTATGTTAAAAGAAAGGAACAACGTGAAATAAATTATTTTAATCAAATAAAAAACATGAAATATATTTTTTTGTAAATTTATTAATTAAATGCTCAAAATGTGATCCCTCTTGTCTTAAGCATCTTCGCCAATCTTCTTGTGACCCGGCTGCCTGTTGATTTTCTAATAATTTTATGGTGAACACTCAATGTGATATGGCACAATTCTGTTTGCAACGCGATCATTTGACCTTGGCTCAATTATTTTATGTTGTTCCTTTCTTTTAAAATACTATGTTACTTAAGCAAAGTTATTATTTTTTAGCTATTCTTTCGATTGGTATCAAAAAAGTAGAGTATTTTTTTTCCACATGTAAGTCGGTTCGATTCCCAGACAAAGCAAGTAATTTTTAGAAAATCTATGAATGCAGAATTACTTACTTTTAAAAATAAAATGAAGTCTTCTTTCAGCAAAATTCACTATCTACGATATTGAAGGTACTTCCCCTCCATGGCCCATAACTTTGGGACACCCTGTATAGTAATAAAGAGTGATGTTGAAATGATGGTGTTAATAATTATGAACCCTAAAACAGAAAGACTTTGTTGGAGCACTAAAGCTTTTACTAGCTGTTATAAAGTCGGTTGAATTTGGGTTAAAACAACTCTTTTACGTTATTTGATGGAAATATTTTAGTATAAGGACTAAATATTGTTTAGGTGTAGAAATGTTTTTTTACTCCTATTTTATAGGTGTTAAAATGAAAATATTAATTAAAAAAAAGTTACTGTTAAAGGGTTCAGTAGGTACTGTACCAAGTTACTGCGTGGTGATTATATTCTCCTAAGACTAATGGGTTCTATCGGAGAGAACCGAACTCAGTAGAAGTTTGTTTTGATATGGACAATAACATAAATAAATAAATAAATAAATATTACTGGACAATTTTACACAACGACATCTAGCCCCGTGGTAAGCTCGAAGCTTGTGTTACGGGTGCTAGACTTCTGATATACTTAATATAATATACATACATAGATAGATATTTTTATTTACAATGACGATCATATGAGCCAAAACCAAAACCTATTAGTTTTGGCTCAGTTGTCTTATGTTTTATTATCAGTTTCCTAGTTTTGCGGTATAGGCCACGCTTCACATTTAAAATTACAACTATTTTTTACAACATCTTTAATTTTACGATTTTTGTAGGTAATAAATATGAATTTTTCGTAAAACTTGCGCCCATGGCGGCAGAATTATACAGTGTGTAGAAAAAACACCTTATACAGACAAAGAAAGCTATATTGGGGTGAAACGCGATATTGGCGCGGCCCTTCAAAGCGTATATTGAACATTCTTGATCCGGCCGATTCCTTCGCACTTTTCTTTGCACGTGTACCTAGTACCAACTTATCTTTTATCTTTTGTTACAGGAAACTATTTGTTGTCATGCTGCTTTTCCCGCGCTTCTGTTTTTCCGCGGAAAGCTGTATATTGTAACCTATTTTTTTATGCGTGTGCTATTATAATGTGTGAACTTTAATTAGTTACCTCTCCATTTATCTTCATAGTACAATAATAATTCATTCGGACATGCAGATTTGGCGCCTCACTTTCGTCAAACAATTAAATTTGAAAATAAAAAGAAAATTACATTAATGAACTTTGTTAATTATTCCAAATTGTGTCTGTGTGTGTTTGACTTCCTGATGCTCTTTATGCAAACAATATACATCATATCGCTGAAAAAATTAAGAAATATTTTACAGGTTCTTTCGTTATTTTTCGAAAAATTTCCTACTTCGTCGTACATCTCATTATATTTTCTAACAGAAAGCATAATAATTCCTCCTTCTCTTTAATAACAGAAACTTGTATAAACATAATAATTTCGCTGTGAAAAAATTTCAGTGCAAAAATATGAGCTTTTCAAGCATAAAGTTTAAGGGTTCTCTTATAAGTGCTTGGAAGTAAGAGGTTCCTTATTCACCTAAGACCTAACCTATTGGTAAGCTTCTAGATGGTTCTAAACTTATAGATATATAACGTCGTCAATGCGATTGCTTGCGTGGTCATTATATTTATTCGTGAGACCCAAGCTTATGCTCTGGAAACAAAGGATCGTGACAGAAAGTTTGTAAAAAAATCTTACTAAGATTAACATGTTTTAGCACCCCAACTAATGCTTATAACCTGTCTCAGGTTAGCAGATAGAAAATGCCTTGGCACTTAAGCCCACCTTTTGTATTATATTTGTATTGTAGTGAAATAAATACCTATATTTTTAATAAATAATGAACAAAAAAGACGAATAAAAAGAGATATTTGGAAAATATTAGAAACATATTTGGAAAATCTTACGACAGAAGTTTACCTAACGTCTCCTTCTTTTTGGGTTTTATAAACATAGACAAGAAAAGGAGAGCATTACTAAGCGAAGGAGATGAGAGTAGTTTGCAATTTTCTGAATTATCTTGGACAAAAACATAAAAGTTTATATGAAATTCATTAAGGATAGTAAAACGACAAGAAAAGCATCTATGCAGTTGAATTACTTCTCAGAAACTCTTTGGAGCAGAGACTGAAAGGACGACGTTAATTAATAACTTCTACGTCACGACTTGCCTTTAAGCTCATTTGTCGATCATGCTTTGACGTATACACTCTGCTCACATAGCTCTTCTTTCTCATTTTCTTCAGACTAACAATATATATTTAGGTATTAATTTATGTATTTAAATAAATAAATTGTAACTAGAAGAAATAATGCAGTTTTTGTCTCCATCTTTGTAAGAGTATCTGGTAGAAATTAGTTAAAATTGCTGAAATTTAAGTTTTATTTTTGAACAATAATTATGTGTATAAAATTTTTTATCTTGGCTTTTATAGAAATATTATGATAACTTATCATCCAAAAACAATCTTAAACAAATTCAAGTGAAGCCGATCTTAAGAACAGTGGAAATTATGAGATTACTGCGGCGTAGGCAGTATAATATCTCTCAAGTTTTTTGGACAAAAGAGAAATCGAGATTAGTCCTATCCAAACGTAGATAAAAACTCAAGGTACAGAGGTACGTAACTCATATCTGGCTTGTGACAAATGGGACAGCGGGACGCTTGCTCAAGTTTCCTCGTAAACTACTCACAAATAAAGCCTTTTGTTTCCTTTAAAGCTTTGTTGAAAAAAAATATTTGGTATATTTATCTCAAAGTGATAGGCAGTTTTTGTCTTGAGTAAGACAATTTGCTTGATAGGTCTGTAAGTAAAGGTATAAAAATTATCACACCTTGTGTATCCACACATGCTTTTATGCTCCTGTGAGATTTTTGGGCCTATCGACCATCAGTTCTACATGTTTTTTCTTATGCAAATATGAAGAATGTACAATAACCCAGTAAAACAAAGCTCCTTGAATGTTATAAACTGCCAAACCGTTTAAGGAAAATAAATTTAAAAGTAAACTCAAGTTTGTGCACAGGCTCCTCTCATTCCGGAGTTGTAACTTCTTTTGTATGAAGTTTTCACATCCATCAAAACGTTTCTATGAATAATGTTTTACTGAATGATGATTTCAACAGAATAAGAAAATAAATTATTTGTCGAAGTGTAATTCATAACCATATTTACGATAAATTGGGAGACATCGGAGAGTTTTCTGGTTAGGAATCTTTATCCATTTTAAGAATTTTTTTAAATTATTTTAATTATAATACTATTTATCGAATATTCCTTCCCTAGTTCAAATATACAAACTCTAACATCATTAACACATTATAGCATAGTTCTTGTTATACCCTAAACAATAAAACCCACATAAAGCAGTTAATAACAGGCAATTACTCGCCTTAACACCAGCGGAGTAAGGGTCGTTATCGTAAAACCGAGAAGTTTCATAATCTGATAATTTACTGAGTTTATCTTAGGTTTATGTTAATGAGGAGAGTGGATAAAACAAATATTGCTGGACAATTCACAGCAACATCAAGCCCCGTAGTGCGCCTGTAAAGAACACAGAACGACGCTGTGTGACCCGACTTTGAGTTAAATTTAATTAAATTAGCTCTATAGAAATCTAGTTTTTAGTAGACAGAAAACACCTAGTACTCTCGGAAAAAAATATCTGCAGATCTTACAAAATAACAATGACGACCATAGCTTTTGAAAAATATGTTGTAACTTAGTAGTCTCCTTGAAAATTTAGGTAACTTTATTGTACAATTTTCAGCGAGCAGGTGCAATTCAAACTTTATTGTTTGTAAAACAGAGACAATAAAATTAAAACGAAGAGGTCAGGTCGCGTCCCACTGCCCCAAGACATTGTAACATCTCCCTAAAACTCGGGAAAGCACCTGACGAATGGCCCAACTTTTCCCAACAAACAAATCCACACAACCCATTTTAAACCTTACGAATAACGTAATGTGGTTGAGTTTGGAACGTGGGGAGTTTTGACAGGTTTGGAGTTAATGTTCTGGTGCTAATGAGGGATGTCAGCCTGTTTACGTGTATTTTCCCAAGTTTGGCATAACAGTAGTATAAATTACCCCAGCTTATATGTCCTTTTGAATTTGCTTTTATGGTCTCATGGAGTTGAGCATTACCTACTTATGTTAGTTCGCGATCAATATTGTGACTGTTTAAAAGAGAAAGACGAGATTTTTAATCTACAATAGTTTAAGCACCCCTATTAACTATCCACTGCTAAGACAAAAACTTCTCTCTTGAAAATATATATTAGAACCGTAATTTACCACGGTCTGGTAAGATGCGCGCTGGTAAATTTCACATGTTCTTCCTTCAAACTCTTCAAAGTTTTTAGAACATGCCCGTTTCCTCAGGACGTTTACCGTCACCATTTTCGTAATTAAATTAATTTAAAAAGGCTTGTTCGTTAAATTAAAAAAAATGTTTTTATGAAAAAAAAGGTCTACCCGAAAAAGAAGTATTTCTCTGAACTTTTTCTGATGAATAATTTATAGAAGATATTAAATACGTGATCCATCGAAGAAGGAAAACATTGAAACCCACGGTTTCAAACGTAGCGACGTGTTTTTTCTTTTGGATATGGCAACTGAAAGCTGGCTGGAATGTCTATTTTAACTAAATTCGCTAATTCTTTTTACCTTTATTACTGTATGTACTACTTAAGCTGAGTTATGTAACATAATGTGTTTTTGTTACCGTGTGAGCAGTTTCGACTTGCTTTAAATTAATTTATTGTTTATCCGTAAAGACCTTTAATTGACTTTTAAGTTATCTATTTATGTATTTGTTATATAGTAAGTTTAAGAAAGTTGTTGGTATTCCTCTGAAAATAAAATAAAATAAAACCTGTTACGGCTTTGTTTTCGTTTCAAGCCTCAAACTCTCGTCTTGAAGAGGGCGAAGTTGTGAAGATAATAGCCTTCTTATCCCAGAAGAGGTTTTACGATCCAATAGATAGACGTTAACTGCATCTCGGGAACGGTTAAAATAGGAATTTGATAGAAAATAAAGCTATTAAGGCTGCTTTTTCCGTGAACACGAGCGCGATTGCTGAGCAATTCGATGTGAATTCTTTGTAGTGCAATTCAATTTAATTTGCACCTTAGATACCTTTTTTGGTTAATAATTTATCATCATTATTTTAATACTTTTGAAGGAATTATGCGTATCCAAAATGTACCTAGTGAAAAAATAAGCCTATATGAATATAGCCTTTCTTGAAAAGTAAATGTAAAAACGAAATGTATCTATCTACTACTATCCTACACTGAAATATTTTTTTAACCTAACCATTTCAAATGCAAGTTCAAACAAACTTTAAATCTTGTTCGTTTAAACCTGTGTAGTTGGAGAAGTATTTTAGTTTACTTATCTTTAGTTTTAGTAGCTGTCTAGACATTTTACAAACACTGTTTCGCCTTATTTCAGTATTTCATGCTTGAGCAATATTAGACTCGTTATTTTTTAAATCGCTCAATGAAGTTGGAATGGAATTTGTTTTTCTGAAAGAAATTAAAAAAAAAAAACATTTGACAAACATTCAAAACTGGATTTATACAACTAGAAAAACATCTCTTATTACTCGTTGATATTTATGATTATTATTATTTAATCATGGAATATTTTTTTATTTTAAAAACACGTTTAAAAAGTTTAATCAGAGGTTTAATATAAAACCACGTAAATGTCATGTATAAAAGAGATACTCGTATACAGAAGGTATAAAACCTGCGTGATTAAAACCGCACCGTGTGTGTAGACTGTACATCAACAATTCTGTTTCGGTCGGTTTCAAACAACAAATAAGATTATGTTGTCGGTGAAACAACAATCGTAATCGGTCACCGTGCGCAAATTTTGTTTTATGATTTAGCTTCACGTTTGTTTACTCTATGGTAATCCAATACATGATCTATGTTTGAATTTAGAGATAAAATCAATAATAATCTTTATAATAACCGCAGGGAGCTGAAATTTGTCTAGATATTTAGTACCTACTTGTAATACAAGCTTTGAGATTACCAAGCAAGCTTCGGGCTAGCTGCTGTGTGAATTGTCCAGCAATGTTTATTTATTATTAACAAGCTGTCCACCCTGTGGCTTCGCTCGCGTTATAATAGATTTACTGCGAGTGAAACGTGTAAGTTAATCTCCCAACTCGCTCCACGAATTCCATACCATCAAATTATCGAGGCTATATGTAACTAAATAATCATGTTTCTAAGAAATAACATAAATTGTGAACTAATAGTAAAACCGAAAATGTAACTATTATATTATCTCTTGAATTATTCAGATTATCGTACACGTACCTACAGTGTGTATAACAACATGTTTCGCGATTCCACGAATGGAAATGTAAAATTCAAAGCACATTGAAACAGCGTATAAAAGCCTAAAGCCTAAGATTGAGTCTGTTGAAATCTACAAGGTGTTAAAAGATTTTACGATTAAATTTTTTACCACGGTAAAAAATTAATTTAATCATAATATAAATTAGGTATTAAAAACTCCCGGTTTATTTTATTTAAAATATGGATTTAGATGATTAGTACACATTTTAATTTGATTTACCAATCTATTATTTAATTATGTATGTATATAACTGAAACAATTTATAACACAAATTAACTCCATGATTCTATAGTTCCTATCCATCCAAAGGTTGCCTGGAAGAGATCGCTTTTAGCGATAAGGCTGCCAATTGTGCAATAAGTTAAGTTTTTTATCCTGTATATTGTTTTGTTAATTTAAGTGTGTGCAATAAAGCTATAATCTATCTATTTATCTATCTATATATCTATCTAATAACTTATTCCCAAAAAAGAAGTAATTTCGGTTTAGATATACAGTAAAGTCTAGTAGAAAAAAACTTATTTTACAGTAGGTATATCACTTACCACATAATGAAAACAATATTTTAAACATTTTGTTACATCATCTATTAGAATAACATTATAGACTAGTTTCTACGGCAGGTAAATTAATTATTCGCTTGGTAATCTTTCGAAAAAATTTCGAGTGGAAACATATACTACTCAAAACAAAATAAGGGCCACGCGCGTATTTTTGTTTTGAGACAATTTTTTGCTGAATTTTGATGGGAGAATATTTTTTTGTCAATGCCATTATGTTCTCAAATGTCTAATTAACGATTAAAATGAAGCACTAGGGATATTAGTGTTGACGGAATGGTAAACAATGTTGATGTCTTAAATACCGTGAATTAGGTAGAGTTATGCTTCTTTTATGATTTGATTTCAGATTAGTTTAACACAAGTCTACTGACAACTACGGTTGTTTTTTGGAGTTAAACGAGTAATTTTATCATTTGACCGTAAAATGCTAAGAGTTTGACGCCATTTGCACAATGTTACTGCTACCAGAGCCGTAACGATGAAAGAGGCTGGTCGGTCACAACGTTCTGTGGCTTTTCAGCTCGAATGTTCGAGAAGGGCTATCCAAAACCTTTGGAACCGGTATCAGGAGATCGGGAGCGTATCCCGGCGTCGTGATTCTGAAAGATTTCGTGCTACCACTGCCCAGGAAGACCGGTACGTGCGAGTTACTGCGCGACGTGATCGTAATGTGACAGCGCGCGCATTACTATACCGATTACTCCGGACTACTGCTACACTTGTCAGCGACCAGACGATTAGGAATCGTTTCCACAATGACCAGCAACGCTCACGAAGGCCGGTAAACCACACTAAACTGACCGGGACTCATCGCGCAGATCGATACAGGTTGCACTTCAGCATCTTGAATGGGGCACGAAAGAATGGCGTAAGATGCTTTTTACGGATGAGTGTAAGGTGAAGTTTTCAAGTGACGATCAGCGTATGCGAGTGTGGAGAAGAAGCGGAGAAAGATTTTCTGATCCTTGCATTCACGACAGGACAGGTATGGTGGTCCCAATGTCATGGTGGGGGTCGGGATCAGTTTACAAGGTAAAACTGATCTTGTTTTTCTGAATGAGGGCACTGTTACATCTCAGAGTTACATCGAACGGGTTGTCAGGTCATGTGTCATCCCATTTTTACAATGAGTGGTGGACGGTTTCATCCTGATGCAGAATAATGCACAAACTCACACAGCTCGGGCAACCAGCTCTATTTTGGAGGAAGCCAATATTCAGGTTATGGCATGGCCTGCGAACAATCCTGACCTGAATCCAATTAAACATCTTTGGGACCAATTAAAACGCAGAGTCCGGGCAGCTGAAGAGGATGTGCACAACCAGCAACAGTTGATTGAATTGCTGAAAAGGTGCTGGGAGGATATCCCAGAGGAAAACATCCACCATCTCAATTAGAGCATGCCAACGAGGCTTCAAGAATGTGTTTTGGAAAGGGGAGGATATACCCGTTATTAAAAAATTCAAAAGCGAACAACTAAGCTCTGCGTTTAGTCTACAATCTAATGCTATTGTTAAGTGTAAACAGCCATAAAAAGTCTTAAATCTCAAAAACATCCTCAGATTGAGTATTTTATGTCGAATTGCATTAAAATTCATGAAATTTAATTAAAAATAACATTGTTTTGTTTAATTTAAAACAAAAGGAGCAAAAAAACCCAATGAAAAAAAAATAATCGGAAAATTAGTGGTGGCCCTTATTTTGTTTTGAGAAGTATATATAACATATTGAAGGGGTCTCGCTACCCAACTGCCACTGACACATTTTGGAAACAGATCCTTATGCTGGGTACACACGTACGTTCTTGCTCGATAAACTTGCTCGATCTCGAGCAAGTACGAACGTGTGTACCATACATTTTGGTTGGCTTCGAGCATTTGTCTTGAGACTTGCATGGTACACACGTTTGTACTTGCTCGAGATCGAGCAAGTTTATCGAGCAAGAACGTACGTGTGTACCCAGCATTAGAGACAATTCCTATGCCAAAATATAAAACACACCTGGGCCACCCTGTACCCAATATCGACTCATCCTGTATTCAGAACATAATATTACTATTTGCGAACTCTAGTGAATACGATATTGTGTATTTTACCGCCTATATTTACCAGTTTACCAATATTTACCGTTAGTACATACCAGTGAATAGCAGCATCGATGGAGAAAATATGAGACGATTGACTCTGAGCTCCCATTTTACTTTCTTATTCATTCTAACTTCAAAATTTTTCTATGTTCTCAGAACATGCCGGTTTCCTCATGATGTTTGCCTTCACCGTTCGATCACGTTATTAAAGCACACAACTTTTCAAACAGAAAAATCAGACGAGCGCGTTGTGTTTGAACTCACGAAGTCACGACCTTCGGGATTAAAGTGGAACGTGCTCTCACTAAGCGACCGTAATGACTGGAAGTCATATAAGGAGGCCTATATCCAGAAGTAGAAGTCCAATGGCTGAGATGATGATTATGATGATTGTGCTCTCACTTAGCCAACATGGCTCACTTTCCCATCATTTCGGTACTAAATAAAAAACCTTTCATACAACAGCTGTAGGCAACGTAATGTTATTCTGCAGATAAAATCGGCCATTCTGAGGAGTTACGGCTCCAGTTAGCGCGTGTACAATGGAAGCCTAATTGAAGAATGAATAAAGTATCCGGTATAAAGGATTTCTTTGCGATATGGAGGTATTGTTGGACGAAAGAATATAACAGCCGATGTTTTCACCGTGTATACCGTTGTGTCTTCTTATTTAAGAGGCCTATTACGTGAAATCGCGAAATTGTTCGGTTTTCTCGTCCTAATTCTATGGTTTGCGTTAGTTGTTTGATATTACAATTACATCTTTATAATAGTTCGTTTTCTCCTCTACAAAAGTAGTAAGAAACATTTTAGATAACTTGTTTATATATTGAGTAATAATCATTCTCCGGATACATGTTTCGTAAAAAACGCTCGAAGAGCTGTTTTCTCAGCTCTAATTTGTAGATTCTAATGAATATGGGCGATCAAATTATTTTTTATTATGTTACGTATATCCTATTCTTCATTTAGAGTAGAGTACATTTTCGTTAAATGCTTTTATTCTAAAGATATATCGAATTTAATATCGACCGAAAATGCTTCGAAACAAACCTCAATAACTCCGAAGTTCTAAATGAATGGGACGTCATATTTATATCAAAATATTTATCAACATTTGCATAAACTATGATATTAATTTTAATTTGTAGAACGGTTTTGGTAATTTTTTATGAATAAAATAAAACTACCATAATTTAGTAGATTTTTCATTCAGCCGGCTTTTTCCATTTAGTACCGCGCGAGCGCTTGTCGAGGTCGGACCTATGTCGGTTGTTCTTGAATAAAATATAGAAATATTTCGTAAAATGTCAGTGTGTGGGACTGTCAATTGCTGTAAAAACGCTGTTAGTGTGCGTGTATGTGTTATTGCGATACTACGACCGACATAAGTTGATCCGTTGATAACGATCAATTGTTATTTTTATTGATAACGGTCAATTGTTGTTGTTGCTGGCCTAAGAATTGTACCACTTGTTGCTGGCCTAAGAATTGTACCACATCATTGTCATCGTGTTTAACCTTATTTATTTGGAGGTTATGCTGTAGGATGTGGATTGCATATCTAAAGTTATCTATCCTAATTAAAAAACAACAAGGCAACTTTTTTTGGTGAAACCGTCCAACGACTAAATGTAATTATGCCTATGATTTTTTTAGATTATGACTAACTTGCCGACCCGCCGACAGCTGCGCTTGCGTTTTTACGTTATTTACTAGTTTATGTTTTATAGCCTTTTTCGATCATTTTACTATCCAATACTGAAATCATATTTTAAATCGGACCCGCGGTTCCTGAGTAGCACGTTCAAACAAATAAACAAGCAATCTCCTCAGCTTGATAATTGTAGTATAGATTTCCATAATATTTATTACAAAGGAAATATTCCGTAATTTTTTGTTCTTATTTTTACCGAGTATCCAATATGTAAACGAAAAATAATGTACCTTTCTAATAAATATATTATTTATTGTAAACATTAAATATGTACCTTTCTAATAAATACAGGGCGTCCCAAAGTTATGGGCCATGGAGGGGAAGTACCTTAAATATCGTAGATAGTGAATTTTGCTCAAAGAAGACTTCATTTTATTTTTAAAAGTTAGTAATTCTGCATTCATAGATTTTCTAAAAATTACTTGCTTTGTCTGGGAATCGAACCGACATACATGTAGAAAAAAAAACTCTATTTTTATGATACCAATCGAAAGAATAGCTAAAAAATAATAACTCTGCTTAAGTAACATAGTATTTTAAAAGAAAGGAACAACGTGAAATTAATTATTTTAATCAAATAAAAAACATGAAACATTTTTTTTGTTAATTAATTAATTAAATTACTTACTTTTTAAAATAAAATGAAGTCTTCTTTGAGCAAAATTCACTATCAACGATATATATGGTACTTCCCCTTCATGGCCCATAATTTTGGGACGCCCTGTATATAAAATAACACCCCTATTCATGTTCCCACTGCTGGGATAGGGACTTCTCTCTTGACGAGATAGATTAGGCCTTAATTCACCACGCTGGCCAAGTGCGGGTTGGTTTTTTTTAAATATATAAATGAAATATTTTCAATAAGTTCGTAATAAAATAAAAATAAATAGTTTATCAAAATAAAAATATAATGGGAATTATTCAAGATGACATATGTAGATAAATGGATATTCTACATCTGTGTATGACATATGTAGATAAATGGATACCAATAAATATAAAAATAAATATAAAGTTCGAAACTACAAAAATAATACCTAAACATAATTAAAACCTTCATTAACGAAACTTTTATTTATTCAAACACAAATATACCATCTAACAAAACAAGCAACTTAAATATAGGTAATATAATTTATTTGTTTTGTTATAATTAGAATTTGTATTTAGTCCGTTCAATTTAGACTTTCGAACTTACATCAAGTCCCAACATTCGACAAAAAAAAACATTTAATTACAAACCTACACACCAAATTTCAGAAGAATCGGTTTAAAAATGATCCCATAAGATGAGATGAATGAGGACATTTAACTTCAATAAGACTATTTTCAGTTTTATTCTTATATAGATAATTATTAATCATGAATGTTTTAATATAAAATTATGTACTTAATTGATTTCAAATAATCAATCAGATTTAAAATAAATATTGATATTATTGAGATAAAACATAATTGATTCAAATATTGAAATAAAAATATCCGCCAATTTTAATTTAGGAAAATATACCTATTGAACACCTATCAATTAAATAAAAACATTAATATAATAATTATTTCAGAATGAAACTGAAAAAAATCCACTCAATAAAATGGAATTTATTCGATGCCATTTTCTACAGATCTAAAATAATTATTAGTATATTTGTATGTTTTAGATCGACGAAGTATCAAGATCATTTAGTATTTTTCATAGAATTCGCGTGACGCGCCGGTCACGTGGTGCATAAAATATCCAATTTCGCAAAACTTCAAAAAAGTAACAAGGCTCTCATCATAACAATACAAAAACAAAATAATTTATGTAAGTACAGGACAGTAAAATAAAAATTAAATTAAATCATAGTGACAGAATGGGCGGCCTTATCACTAAAATCAATCTCTTCTAGCAACATTGGGATGGAAAGAAAATGAACAAAAATGAACATTGATGTTTTCTAAGATTAAAAGTCATTATCATTATCCTATATAATATACTGTGTATATACTAATATTATAAATGCGATGTAATGGATGTTTGATACGTTCACGCAAAAACTACTGAATGGATTTTGATAAAACTTCACAATAATATACCCCACTACTGTGCACGGGTTCCCAAATACAACTAAATACCACGGAAACTAAAAAACCGGAAATGAACGCCTCACAAGCGCATACAATTTCACGCTAAAAAAGCTTTGCTTTAATCTACATGATTTATTCAAACAGCTGACTGGAGATTTTACGTAAAAGTGAAGAATAACATCCTATTATAACATGGGTACCCTTTTTTCTACCCGTCATTTGCATCCTTTCATAACCCTTTCTGGTTCGCCGATTGAAGCGGAAACTTAGTTTTTAGGTAAGTAGGTTTGTTTGCCTGAAAAATACAAGTCTATTAAAGTATTTGACTTGCCTCGCTTACAGCATTTTCTGAGTTTGTTATTGCTGTTTGGCCGGCCCATGTCTTCTCGTGTGTGATGCATCCAAAAATGACTCAATGCTGTGACACAGAGACTTGTCTCTTGACGAGAGATATAAAGCCTGAATTCCTACGATGGCCAAGTGCGTGGCGTATTGTCACATTTTCTTCAAACTCATAAAGTTTAAATAAAATAAATGTTATTCGGAATAAAATCTCAGAACATGCCGGTTCCACGCAATGTATTCACCGCGTTTTTTAATATATTTAGTACAAAACTATCTCCATTTATTATTACTTCAGTAATATAAAGTAAAAGTATCATAAACATATGAACATACTACTAAATAAATCAAAAACAATTATACCCGGTCGCTGGTCCACATGTCTCATGATTGATGGCCCCAATATTCGTATGAATTATGGCTCTATCGATTTTTATATTAGTTTTGCTTACGTAAGATGCTAATGAGAATTTGATGTTTTTTATTTTATGATGTAATTAAATAGTTCTTGGATAAGGGTCGCTTTTTGATTGAAGTGTTGAATGGGTTTTCGATTTTGATAGAGGACAGTCCAAAATTGTTGAAATAAAGAATCGATAAGTTAACTATAATTAGAACCAGTTAAACACTAAATTAACAATAAACTGAAGCATATAAGATACATTTCGATTACGAAGACAATTAATGTTTTATGTACGATCTGCACATTTAATTTTTACTGTTACCCTGTCAAAAAAAAATTATCAATTAATTATATTATGATTCATAACGTTTCTTAACACAACACTTAAAACACGGAATTTTAAATTGGATATTTTGATTAAAGGGGTAATATTATCTTTATTGACTTGGCTAGGTAATATTTATGGAAATACATGTCATAAATATTAAAAGCATTATCAGATACACTCGAATTAAAATCCCAATGTAACAGATCAATACAACAATACATCCGGCACAGAACAACAGCAGTGGTGTGCATTTCCGGTCCATTTGAGCCGTTACATTATTCCACGGAATCTGATTCTATTGTACCTATTGACCTCAAAAGAAATATCATCTGTGATAGGAAATGGGAAATGTTTGCTCTTCCTGGAATATTTTGACGAAAAGAATTAAAGTACAGCATCTATGTATGTACCCAGGGAGTCTATTTATTTTGAAACTTTTCGGTTTGCAACAAGGCATAGACAAGTAATAACACCGCACCAGGCCAAACAAGGCTCCCAGTGGACTTGTTGCGTTTTATGGCCGACGGGGCCGAATTACAAGTTAATGAGCTTACACTATGTGTAGTGCGTGTTTGACTGTGACATGGCTAGACCTCGTTTAAATTAACTTGTTTACACTTTAACCTCAGGCACACTAACCCTTTAACTTAAGTATGTCGAGAGCACATACGTGAAGAAAAAGGGGGTGGTACATTTCTTATGGCTGCACACAGCCTTTTATTTTTATTTTACTTATTTATTATTTGTGCCTTATTGGGGTTAATTTTGCCAATCATGACCCAAAAAAACACATTCAACACTTTAGTTAACTTTTTAATATTTTCGATATTAAACAAAATTTATGATTAAATCACTATTAATAGTTTTTTTATCAACCACAGTCAAACGAGCGATTCCGCAAGATAAAGTGATGATTTCCACACCGAACGGTTATTTACGGCCGTAAAATTACACGCATCGAGGCCGTAAACGTAGGCGTAGAATCAACGTATTCCAATCACGTAGATTTTTTACGGCAAGTTCAATTTTCAATCACTCAGACTCTTCCTCAAGTGGCTTCAGGTATTCTTGCTTGTACGTTTGTGGAATTGATTTTTCAAGTGATTTCTGTTGGTGGGTTGCAAACGGGAAACTTGTGGATTTTACTAATTGGCCAATCACTCCAAAATTCAATTAACGCCGTTGAAGATGAGATTACAATTGTACATATTAAAGTGAATTTCGTACGGTTAAAACTGTTGCTATGGATAAGAATTGAAGGCATAAATTATATTAATATGTGTAAAGTTATTAATGTTTTAAACTTACTAACAAGCTGTTAATTTTTAATACTCAAGTAAATACTCCTAGGTCTGTAAATCGTAGCCAAACTTTTAAAAGCTCAAAGCTTATGATACGGATTTTGTAGATATCTTGTGTATCTATTAGAATAAACACACAAAAAAATATTACAAAATGATTACGTTGAAATCATAGAGAGGCCGGCGACACGACGAATTTTCCATACAAACGAATACCAAAATGATTTGTAATTTGAGCATATTTCCACGATATTATTGTATTGTTATTATTTAAATAGTATTTATCTAGGTTCCTATGGAGTTTTTTTTACAAAATACTTATTTTAAATGAAATTATTTTTTTTAGTAAGTATTTTGTAAAAAATAAACACGATAGAAACCTAGATAAATACTATTTAGAAAATAATAATACGATAATACCGTGGAAATATGCTTGAATTACAAATAATTTTGGTATTACGTTTGTATGGGAAATTCGTCTGTCGCAGGCCTCTTAATGATTTACATAAAAATAAATAAACGCAGCCATTTTTATCAACTTCGCAAAACTTATATTAAACCAAAACGTCAGAGGTTTCACGACCGCGTCCCGGGAGAATTTTACAAATTGATTCAGTAGTGAAGCTCTGGAGTAATCAGGAAGTTACTCTCAAACCGTCTGCGGTTCTGGGCTCGCTCTTATGATTTATTGCCGAGTAATTTGAACTGAGCTGTCGTAAATAAGTCTTGTGTGTTTTTTATTCAAGACAATTATATATTTAAAGAAACTGTTTTAAGACAACTTTACCGTTAGGGGGATGTCCCAAATAAATATTTGTAAAAACTTATTTATATTTTATTTGTAAAATCAGTATCCCATATTTATAGGTGCCGTCCTTATAAAAGTATTAGCGCGGGTATTGAAAGCGTGGTGATTATAAAAAATACCTTAATAGCTGATTGGTATTTGGGATACCCCTGTAAAATAACATTATAAGTATTGAAATTAAATGAAATGACAACAAAAAGTTGCCATTCGTTAACTGTTGTTATGCCTATTATCGTTGCAGTTTATCGCAAGTCTGCAACGACCCAACAGAATGTTTTATTTGAATAATTCTACCAAATCTGCGTAGAGTTCAACATTATTTACCTTCACTGTCGAGAAAGTAATATCAAGTGATGTGGGTTCGATTCTTGAGGGGAACTTTTATTAGTACATTCCGAAAGGTCATATTGACATGGAGTATTCTTTATCTTCAACATCATAACGATCAATTTTATGGGTACAGGTATAATAATAGAACCCATTATTGTACTTCGTATGTAAGATAGAACCCATTATTGTACTTCGCCTGTAATACAAGCTTCGAGCTTACCGCGGGGCTAGATGTTCCTGAGCGAATTGTCCAGCAATATTTATTTATATGATGTAAGAATTTATTACATCCAAACAAGATTTATCGACTCAAACTAAGGTCAAGTTATCAAAACAGCGATATTGGTCTGTTTTCCTCATGTTCCTAATCATAGCCCTCATTGAGCATCCACGGAAACCTTCCGCAAATATTCCCCAAATTAGGGCAATAACTCGGAAAATATCAATAATCAGTAACTTCATTATGTTAGTTTATTTCAGTATATTCTAAATGAACCTGAGCGATTTTTCGATTAGGTGTAAGTGATGTCTAAAATTTGTGTTAACATGATGATGCGGAGTAAACGACGCAGTTTTAAGACACGATTTAAAATTTTTAATTCAAATTAATTCGTATAAACACAGTAAAATTACAGACAAAGTTAAAAAACTGCGAAGCATGCATCTCATCGCCCGCCTCCAAACATATTTAATTAAATTTATTAATTGATATACAGCATGCATTTTAAAATAACAGTTGTCTCGCAGCTTCAGATAAATGAGACTGAGTTAATATTTACAATACAAAACTCTTTATTGTTACACCACATTACGAAAAGACACACAAAAATACACATAAGAATACAGTGAAACGATGGGTGGCCTTGTCGCTAAGATCGATTTCTTCCAGGCAACCGTGAGATGGAACATATATATTTCTTATTAAAAAAAAACATTCTTCCGATTCTATTGGGAAAATCCATACCCAGTTGTGAGACTTATTACGTGTCCTTACAATGATGCTGATGTACTCCAAACACTCAGATCTTCAATAAGCATAAGTGGGGGGAAACCAAATATGCAAGACACGCAAATAACTCGGGGCTAAGAGGATCATAATTTATGAGACAACGCATTCTTCAAGCCAGTGGACGCGTCATTTATCAACCTGTTAGGATGTTCGGACTCGCGAGGCATTTAGTAATGCATAGTCATACATAGAACCCTTTTATTAGAGAAAGCTGTGGAAAGACCCACGAACATAGGGCCGTTATTTATAGAAATTAGTTTATGTATAAATAAAACGATTTTCAAATTCCCTCAATTGAAAGTTTTGATGTGCCTGACGAAAATTATGTCGTGCTACTGTTTAGCCAGTTTCGTGTAGGAGTAGATATAAATAAGAAAGATACGGAACAAGTGTTCAGCTTGCCTAAAATACCTACCTGAAACTTGGTGGTGAATATCAGTAAACGTGGGAAAGAGGAACCAAATTTCGAGACACGCAAATAATATGGGCTAAGAGGATCGTAATTTATGAGACAACGCATTCTTCAAGCCAGTGGACGCGTCATTTATCAACCTGTTAGGATCTTCGGACACGCGAGGCATTTAGTAATGCATAGTTATAGAACCCTTTTACAAGTGAAGGCAGTATAAATATATAATGCCGGACAATTCACATAGCAACATCTCCGTGGTAAGCTCGGAGCTAGAAATCGGGACAATCGTCATACAATCCTCAACTCCCACTGTCCCGAGGCGGGAATCGAACTCTCAACCTCATAAGTCGCAGAGGGACATACGACCGATGCGCCGCTGGTCGTCAAAAAAAATTAGTGTGTTACCTTGTTGTAAAATGGCGTGAATTTAGGTTTACTAAAATCATTTTAAGAGGCCTTTTTTATGGTCCTTATTCTATGGTTTGCGTTCGTTGTTTGATATTACAATTACATCTTTATAATAGTTCGTTTTCTCCTCTACAATAATAGTAGAACACATTTTAGAGAACTTGTTTATATATTGAGTAATAATCATTCTCCGGATACATGTTTCGTAAAAAACGCTCGAAGACCTGTTTTTAGAGCTCTTATTTGTAGATTCTAATGAATATAGGCGATCAAACTATTTTTTATTATATTACGTATGTCCTATTCTTCAATAATGATAGAAAACATTTTCGTTAAATCCTTTTATTCTAAAGATATCCCGAATTTAATAGCGACCGAAAATGCTTCGAAACAAACCTCAATAACTCCGAAGTTCTAAATCAATGGGACGTCATTTTTATATCAAAATATTTATCAACATTTGCCTAAACTGTAATATTAATTTTAATTTGTAGATCGGTTTTGGTAATTTTTTATGAATAAAATAAAACTACCATAATTTAGTAGTTTTTTCATTCCGCCGGCGATTTCTCTTTAGTACCGCGCGAGCGCTTGTCGTTGGTTGAAAATTCGGAACCTATGTCGGTTGAAAATTCGGATTCTTGAAAAAAATATCGAAATATTTCGTAAAATGTCTAATAATAAAAAATTTCGCGATTTCCGGTAACAGGCCTCTTAAGCAAGAAATGTTCACCGATTCTTGCAAAATTTTTATGAATTTTCACGACGGCATTGCTTTTTGAAGAATAGGCATGGTAAATAAATTATAGAATGCGATTAATTACATAGTATATTACCCGTTTTTTAGGTCGTTTTTAGTGGACTTATGTTTATATATTTTATATAACATGAATCAAACTGCTCGGCCGAACATGCATTTACCTCGTTTAGTATATTATCGGTTCATAAAAAAGATAAGGCATAGACTCAAGGACTTCAAGTATAATTTACAAATATCTACACGTAGATAAGTCTAAAAACACCACTAAATTCCTAATTTTTTCCTTTATAATTTTATTTTATAATTTTTATTTTTTCCTAAAAACACCACTAAATTCCTATTTTTTTCCTTTATAATAGTTGTATACCATTCAACCGGTACCACATTCGTAGCAAAAAACTTTGCAAACATAAATTACTTAGCCACAATTCTTAAGAACACACATTAAGGTGTAGATATATGTGAATTTGGTAAATTTGGGTTCAGCAGAAACCATTTATTTCCTTGTTCTTTAACGGAATTGCTTTGAAAAAATTACACAATAATCTATGCCATATAAGGCATTATCTCCTGAGGCCGAAATTTCATTTTTTTTATTTTAAGTACCTGAAATAATAGTGTAAAATACCGTCTACTTTTTCAGGAAGAACCGTTTTAATCCTAATCTATTAATCATAAGATTTTTTAATTTTCATAACCATATAGAATAAAAGAATACCAATCATCTCCTGAGCTTACTTTTTCGAAAAAAAATCCCAGCGATTTTTAACGAATTTTTTACGTAAAACGACACACGCAATGCGCGATCTTCCCCTTCGCGGGCCCTTCAATTCAGTGCGGGGCGAGACGTTGTGCTGAACGGACCTATGACAATTTTCTCCGTGCGCCGTACTAACTAATAATATTCTGTGGCGGAACCAATTTTATTATAGTTTGTCATTTATAACTAGCTGCCCCCGCGCGACTTCTGCTCGCCGTATACTTTTATTTGCAACTATGTATCTCCATACTAAATTTCATCAAAATCAAATTTTCCCGCGTAAGCATTATTATCTTTTCCTGAGGAAGCATGTATTTTTCCGCGGTAGAAAGTCTCTCGCCATATACTTTTATTTGCAACTATCTCAATACTAAATTTCATCCAAATCGAATTTTCCCGCGTAAGTATTATTATCTTTTCCCGCTGAAGCATGTATTTTTCCGCGGTAGAAAGTCTCTCGCCATATACTTTTATTTGCAACTATCTCAATACTAAATTTCATCCAAATCGAATTTTCCCGCGTAAGCATATATTTTCCCGCGGAAACATGTATTTTTCAGCGGTAAAAAGTCTGTTCTTTCTCAGGGTCTAAAGATTGTATGTGCAAAATTTCATCAAAATCGGTGCGGGAAAGCGTAACAGACAGACAGACCGAGTTACTTTCGCATTTCAATTTTGTATATATTATTTGACGTGTAACAATTTGACGCATTGCTTCAGATTACAATAATAGTGTCTATTGTATGCACAGATCACCCAAACTAGATTACATTAAAAAACAGAATACTTTTGTTCCGATTCAAACGTACCTAAATTGGAGGAAGATGCGGATTGCGGGGACTGGAACAAAGGCGTTGTAGCAAATAGCATCATGTAGGTAGGTAGATATGTATTTATTTTTGGTATACACAAAACCTGTAGAACTTAAAAATTTAAAAATAATATTAGAAAAATTTATCACAAATAATTCATTTGACTGAGTGAGTAAGTAATAAACATATTTAAACGGTTTATGGATAACTTATTTATTTTTACATACAATAATACCGAGAGACCCGCTTATATACGTCGTCTATCATTTTTAACGATATCGATTAGAATTTACATCACTAACGTTACACGTGCTTTCGCCGAGAAGGACAACGAGTGCAATAAGCACAATGCGGAAAAGAGACAAGTGAACATCCTTTGTACGAGTAGCCATTATATGCTGACCTCTTCACTTGCGTTAGACTATAGAAACGTATATGAAGTTCACGGGTCTGACACTTGGTCGCAACTAAAGCCGTGTTTCGAGGCGGGGCTTTTCATAATGGTTGATTTAACCATATGTTTGGCGCGCGGTCGTCGCTTGTCATGCGGTATCTAGTGGGGTTTATCTATGATTGTAGGCTACACAACTAATTCTGGTTAGCGCTGGGCGTAATATTTTCGATACGCCAGCGCCACGCGGGGCACGCGGTCGCTGTTGTCAACTCTCGTAGTCGTTTCTGCCGCGATTTTCACTGCATACTCGCTCTTAAAGTATTTAATAAATTAAGAGACAAATTGTATAAAAACTATTCAAGAACAGTGAACAAATTTTAAAACTTTCGTTATTATTTCGATAATTGATTTAAATTCGACCGCGGCTTCTTAAACTTAAGTTATTACTAACAAACCACGTATAAAATAAAAATACAAACCACTCACCTCTATGGATTAAAGAATCCAGCAACAACACGTAAAGGTATTATTATATCTTTATACTTTCATAAAATTATTTAAGTATTAAAACTCGAAGTACGAACATGCACAAACACACACGTAACTTCACTGTTGGGCGGGCGGCGAGGGCGGCGCTAGGCGGGCGGCCCCGCGGCGGTTTAGCGGCTACTGAAGGCTCTACGCTGCAGGTACACGCAGCCTCGCGCATACATTAATTTAATAGTTCTCTTGTGAACTTGGGTCTTTCATGCATTTTAAAATGACATGTAATAATAAATATCTTATAATTATGATCCTTTATCAAAATCAATCGCTGTTCGTTAGTCTCGATAAAACTCTAAAACTTTCATGGTTTTGGTCTTAAAACTAGCTGTTACCGCGACTCCATCCCCGTTAAATTTTGTTCGTCATTTCTCTCAAGTTTTATTAGGTCCAGATCATTGGTTTAAGAGTTATGGAGGAACAAACATTACCATACACACAGAAAAAAGTCTAATTATCGTTAGAATAATTTCAGTGTCATATAGTGAGTCTATTAAACAAATAAATAATTTAATTTAAAATAAATATTTCCGAAAACAAACTAACTTAAGTACTCCATGACCGACTCTTACTGATTTATTATACGTATAGATTTTAAAAGTACTTTTAAATTAAATGTCATAAGTCATTAGTTAATTATTTTAATTTCACTATACAAAAATATCAAATATTTTTTATCAAAAATTTGAATTAATTTGTGTTTTTATGAATTCATACATTAGGAGTTACTCAACTCCTGCTGAGATAAAGAATTCAATAATACCTACCGAACTACCGAGAAAATAAAAGGAGGTACCAACTAGGTCACTAAGCGCAACCTCTTTGGTTCATTAGGATTCAAACGACGTCCGGGTCATCGACCCCAGGAGGGCTTATCCGAACATGGTGCGTTCCATTTACAAATTCATAGAGACCTCTGTTCCTTCGAAAAAAGGAAAATATGAATGTTAAGAATGTTGCACCTTAGCTTAGCCTCCGAATAATCAAAAGAATATTTTAAAGAATCACAAGAAAATTAGATTTTTTACCATCGATACGGCCCTCTAAGCACATCAGAAATTTATTGTGAAGTGCTTAGAGTAATAATATTAATAACACGTCAAGGCTCACGTTTTATTAATAATAAATATCTAATTAAAAGAATCTCTTTAATCTTAAAGGTCACACACCATTTTCTCCAGGCTGCAAATGCCAGTACACATTCACTGTCACGGAATTAGCTCACCGCCCACTGCGCTCATTGCGAACCATAATTACATTACAACTCTCCCGTGATATCTCATCTATAGAACCTGCTGCTACTAAGGGTTTCGAACTACGAACTTGGCTTTAGGACTAGGAAACAAAATACATAATCAAGCCGGTATAATATAATTGTTAACCTAGTTAACATTTTTTTCTTTTCGCAGAAGCGACGAAAAATTGAAAAATTGACAAAAAATATGGGAGGCTCAGAAGTAAGTTCAAAATGGCTAAAAAGAGTTGATTATGATAAATTAAAATAAATATTAATTAATTTTAACCGTACTAAGCTCGCTAATGTTATTTTCCGTAAAGTATTTTTTTTATGTAATAAATTTATTTATTTCTTCACAAAGGTTCACTTAGAGATCATTAAATTTTAATTTATTTTTAAAATTGGTAATTATAATATAGCTCGATTTTAAAATCATCTTCAATAAATATTCGGAGAAAATCTGTAGATTAAAGTAAATCTTGATGCGCTCGGTGATTAATTTTCCTACTTCATTTGTCAAAAATATGAAATGAATAATATCATAAATAAGTGTGCTATGTAACCCCTCTTGTGTTGATTTTTTCTCCATTCTTACGTATTTAAGCAAATAATAATTAATACTTATCAGATATTATTTAACTCGGAATGCGAATTTTTATCCCGGTAGAACCAGTAGTAAGACCTTTAATCTAATTGTGGTTTGCCGGGAATCTATTTGTTACGGTTATTTTGAGATCTATCCTGATGAGTTAAGATTCGTCGAGGTAAAGACAAAAGGTTTCCTACCGATTGGTTTCATGATTCTCTTTTAGTAGTTACTCGGTTAACAGATAGATAATTAAAAGAAAATATGAGATAAATATTGAATTTAGAATAATAGTACATAAGAATAAATTGTAAGCATAAGAAGTTAATAGTAGCCAAATCTTCGTTATTTTGACAGTTATTGAGATATAAAAGGCTCCGTTACGATATTATGCATACCATTACTTAAAAATATAAAATGCATAATAGTCTCCTTAATTGCATTTAAATTTTTTAATTTCATAATAGTAAGATGGTTACATTAAATTAATTCTCTTTCATAAAGGCAACACTTCAATAACACTTTTAATTTTGCGAATAGCAAACGAATTGAAGTTTTAAGTTCAACGTTCAATTTTTGTTTTTACACAAAAACTTCAGTTAGATTTTACTCAGATTGAAGTGAACTTTTGTGTACTTTGTAATCAAGAATTGTAAGTGCTTAAACACTTTGAAGTTTGTCTCATTTGCAATAAACAATTCGAAGTCTAGATTCTTGATAATGCAAATATTTTGATAAACAAGTTTGAAACCGAATAGTATTGAAAAAGTTTCATGTGAAAGTTGTTTCACGTGCGGCTGTGATTGTTCTAAAGTACAAATAAATAAAAATATATATTGCTATTTAAATTTATTTTGAGGTATTCTATGTAATTTGAGTACTTAACAACCAAGTATTATATTTACAGACAAAAACACAATGGTGTTTAAAACGGATTCAGAAACATCGTCCGGCAGCAAAATGGACAGACGACATTGTATGAAGGAATTAATGAACACATTATTTTACTTTAAAACAGAAAAACATACAAAAACCAATTACAAGCAAAAGGTACAATCGATTTTAGAAGATTTTAGTTTAAGTTTTCAGCTTGCCCTAGTTGCCTATCCAAAATTGAAGCCAGCTCTTAGATTATCAAAGCAAGTATGTAACAATGAACCTGACAGCAAATAACGGGGTAATTACTCTGAGCTCGCGGCAATATCAACTAGGGAGTAACTCGTATTTATTAACTTTGATCTACGGTGGCTCGTTTCATTGATAAAACATGCTGAATATGGAAACTAAATTATCATCATAACAAAACAACCCATTATAGCGTCCTACAAATTATGATAAATAACATAAATACATATTTAAATCTAAGCAGAACCTGCTGAGAATAGGATACGACTCATACGAATCTCAGAACAAGTTCATAACAATTTTTATGTTTTATTATCAAAGAATGACTGTGTTACGTGAAAGATAAAATGTATATTTGTTTATTTTTACAAAGACACAAACAAAATGGCCACGGTTCTCGTTGACAGTGTCCGGCTGTTGGCAACCGACCAAGAAATGAACACGGATTGTTACGGTAAACGTTAAAAAGAAGTTAACTCATGGTCAGTTAAGTGTCAATTCCTTCTAGTTATTTTGATGTATAAAGAAAAATACAAATTTGTAAGAAACAAGTACTGAATGCCAAAAAAGAAAAAAAGAGGCATTTTGCTTTATTAGGTACCGCATATACACATTCGTTAGATACGCTTTTCGCACGAATGTGAAAACGCAACACGTTTCATGAGTACATACGAAACAAATATCTTTATACTGTACTAGCTGACCCGGCAAACGTTGTTTTGCAATATAAATAATGTATAAAAAAAAATTTAGGCGTGGACTACCCCTAACATTTAGGGGGATGAAAAATAGATGTTGGCCGATTCTCATAGATACCGGATAAGCACAAAAAATTTCATCAAAATCGGTCAAGCCGTTTCGGAGGAGTATGGCAACGAAAACTGTGACACGAGAATTTTATATATTAGAAGATAAACTTATGTCGGCGGGAATCGAACCCGCAACCTTCTAAGCCGTATTCGGACCTTGGGCCGTCTGCGAATGTAAATACGAATTATTTCTCGTTCTTGAGATACATACCTAAATAACTGGAACTAAGTATTATACGATACAAAGTTATTTTACTTACTTATATCAATTTGTGTGGACTACCATATAAAACTATTAGAGTGCGATTCACGAAAACGTTATTTTCGATTAAACTGTCAATGATATTAGGATTGGTTTGATTTGAAGTCTTGAAAACCATTTAAGCCTCCAGCACACCGGATGCGTATATGTACACGTAAGCGTAGACGTGCACGTACCACTGAGTTGTAATGTATGGGAATGTATGAGACAGGACACACTGCTTGCGTAACGTGACGTGCGCGTGCAGTGTGTCCTGTCTAATACGTGTACGTATGCGCATCCGGTGTGCTGGAGGCTTAAGGAGATTAACATATTTATCAGCATCATTTCAGCTATAGGTATTTACTGAACCTGCCATATTACGTCTGGGCATGGGTCATTATTAAATCTTGGGGCATGACCTCTGGTTAGTGCAACACTGATTTACTATAATGACGAATATATAATTTACACAACAACAGTAGACGTCAACAAGATGAGAAACGATGGCACTATTCCTAGGCTTGCACCACACGGCGCAAGACAAAGGTTGTCTATAATTTACCTCAATTATACAAATTTAACCATGCGAGACGAACAATAACTAACCAAGCAGCTTTTCAGCGCGGTTTAACTCAAAAATCTTAGCTTTGTGCTTGTGCCCTGGGGATGTTAGCTCGCTGTGGTTCAGGTAAACAGAAGGTACAACAAACTTACATTGTTGGTCGGAACCCTAGTTGTATCTATGGATAGCTCTGATTAAGTCTTGATGGGTTGTTGATGATAAATTGCAAACAACAGCTTGATATTAATAGAAAAACAGATTTATTTAACTTTACATACATTCCTACAAGAACACTATGACACAATTACCGGATATCGGTGTTGCCACACCGTGTGGAATATTCTACTTAGTTTAATTTTGATACCATATCTAACACTCCCACTAAAATTAAACTACATATACCTAAGTATCTACATAGGTATAACACAACTTTGAACTTCTAACAAACAAAATTTATTCCACTTCATACAAAATCTGATCCCTAATATGTGCAAAACTTTGAGTTGGCAAGGCTTTGGTTAAAATGTCAGCTAATTGACAATTGCTTGGAACATAATTAATCTTAACCAAACCCAATTCAACCTTTTCTCTAATAAAGTAATACTTTACATCAATATGCTTGGTTCGCTTATGATAAACAGGGTTGTGGATTAATTTGATTGCACTCTGATTATCCACATTTAAATCTACACATTTATAAGTTTCTCCTAAATCAGACAATAATTGTTGCAACCACAATATTTCTTTAGTACATTCACAAGCAGCATTTACATGTTGAAAACTAGGATTGTTTACATTATCTACTTATTACATTAACACCAAATGAAATATCTAACCTTGATACAGTACACAAAAATAGTGAACATCCTATGGCTTCTCTATAGGGAAAATTAACAATTTCATTCTTTGAAATACTAACATTTACATCTGAGTGTTAACAGGATTTTCTTCACTTATATTAAACTTTTCTATAACCTGGTTAACACAATTTTTCTGATGAATACATATAAGTACTGTTATTTATACATTCTATTTGCATTCCCACAAAATAACTTAACTTTAATTCCTTTATTTTAAATTCTTTCTTTAAATATTGTAATATCTCCTTTATAAGTTCTCTATTGAAAGATAGTACAAGAACATTATCAACATATATTATTAAGAACACTTTAGTCTCATAAAAACACCCTATTTAAATACAATACAATTATCAGCCTTCGGTTGAACAAAACCATACTTTTACAAAAATTCTTTGAATGTTTTGTTCCAGCATCTCAATGCCTGCTGTAAACTATACAATGACTTATTTAATTTTAACACAAAATCATCCTTAGCTGATAATATCCACAACTGATATAAACCTGATATATCTATGAAAATATCCTCTTCTTTATTACCTTCAGACCATTCTTCTTTCTGTGGACTATTCCGTGCTTCTCCATATGTTTGAGGTAGCCATAACTCTACAAGGTTTGCCTCATAGTTTCTATTGGTTCGTGGTCTCAAATTGATTGTATGCACTGGTGAGTCTTCTAATTCCTGAGATGGTTCATAGTCTGGGTCATCGCTGTGAACATCTGTACAACTCAGCATGCTTTCCTCACTCTCTGCTGTTGGACTGTCAGTTAGAGTATTATCTTGTTGTCTTTCACTCTCATCTATATTTATGACTTCATTATCAACAATACTTATCTGTGCAATATTTCTCCTTATACTTGGAATATGATGTTCATCAAAAAGTACATTTCTTGAGATGTGTATCTTCTTTGTTTCTGTATCATACATTCTGTAGTTGATGTCGTCATAGCCAACAAGTATCATTTTCTTACTTTTCTTCTGCAGTTTTGTTCTCAGTTGATCTGGAACATGAACAAAACCAATACAACCAAACACTTTAACATGACCTAATTGAGGTTTGATTCCATTCCACAGCTCATATGCTGTTGTATTTGGAGTTTGTGTAGAGGAAGTTCTATTCAATATGTATGTAGCACATAATACAGCTTCTGCCCATAGTTCTAATGATACATCTCTCGCATACAACATGGAACGTGCACTCTCCATTATGGTTCGGTTTTCTCTTTCTGCACGACCATTCTGTTGTGGTGTGTATGGTGCAGTACGCTCATGAACTATCCCCTCACTTTCTAAATATTCTTTAAAACTTTTGTTTACATACTCTGTTCCATTGTCAGTATGTAATATTCTAACACTGTGCATGTATTTATTCTTAATCATAGCATTGTACTTCTTGAAGGCTTCCATGACATCACTTTTATTTTTAATAAAATATACATGCCTGTAACTAGTTGCAGCATCTTTGAATAATAGGAAATATCTCATACCTTGAATAGATGAGATGCTCATAGGTCCACATACATCGCTATAAACTAGGTCACCTGGCTGTAGTTCTCCTCGCTCAGACTTGTGAAATGGGAACTTGCATTGCTTCCCATAAGCACATGCTTCACAAATAAAAGGTTTCTCCTCTTTGTCAATCATACTTAGTCCCTTCACAACGCTATTTTCACTCATGTTTTTAATTTGTTTCAAATTAATATGTCCTAACCTTTCATGCCACATTTTTATATCACTTTGATTATTTTGAACTAAGTTACAAGTGTCTGATATCACTGTTTTGATATTTAACTCATATAAATTATTTTCTTTGATTTTAGCACTCATTACTACTTTATTATTTTTATAAATCAAAGCACTTGTACCCTTCTTCACTATGGAGTATGATTTTCTGATTATTACACCTTCAGAAAATAGGTTTCTTCCTAAACTTGGAACATATAGCACATCATGCAATACACCAGTCTCCCACTGCTCATTGACATATCTCTTAATCAAAACTTTTCCAATGCCTGTCACTTCCACAGACTGTTTATTTCCCAATGTCAATGATTTCTGGTTACATTCTTTCAATTCTGAAAAGAAGTCCTTTCTAAATGTCATATGGGCGGAGGCACCACTATCCAGGATCCAAGTATTCTCTTCGGCACCACATGAACTCTTTTCCACATTAAATGCCGTATCTGCACCTTCATTCTGAGGTTTTCTATCTTTGGATTTTCTTGGAGCATGACATTCTCTAGCAAAATGCCCCCTCTTGCCACAATTATAGCATTCAAACCTGTGTTTACTTGATGATGTTTTATTCTGATATGTACTGCTCTCACTCGCTACTTGTTTATTTTCATTTGTCTTTGTTTTCCATCCCTTTTTAGCTACATAGAGAGCTGTCTCTTGCTCTTCTTCACTTAATAAGCTTGCTTCCTCGTCCAACAAACGTGCAGTAAGGTTCGCAATAGTTTGTTGTCTCGGGTCCAATGACATCCATGCTTGTCTCAGAGATCTGTACTTCGAAGGCAAGGTTCCCAATATCTTTGTAATAATTGCCATGTCACTGATCAATTCACCACTTTCTTTAAGTTGCATAGCCAGGGTTTCAACTTTTGAGATGTGTTGAGCAATACTGTCTGCCGAAGACATCTTGTACTGATAAAACTTTTCATGAATTATCATTTTACATATTTCACTTTTCTGTTCATATATGGATTCTAATTTGGACATAATCTCCATGGCAGTTTCACAGTTTTCTATCAATGTAATTTGTTTCAAGTCCATTGTAGAGGTTATAATAAACATTGCCATACCATCTTCTTTCATCCATTCTGTGCAATCCCCTTGTGGTTTTCTTCTGTAAATGTCTATTCCCTTTGCTTTTAAAGCACATTTTACTTGAAATTTCCACTGCCGAAAGTTATTTCCGTCAAACTTTTCGTGATTCATTGAACGCATGGCGGCGTCCATCTTTGGGGTTACTTTGTTGCAATACTTGCAATTTCTCAAACGGATTGATGTCTTTTCTTTGCAGGTTTCTTCTGAATTTCTGTTTTTGGAGTATCCTGGGCCGATAACCTGATGGGTTGTTGATGATAAATTGCAAACAACAGCTTGATATTAATAGAAAAACAGATTTATTTAACTTTACATACATTCCTACAAGAACACTATGACACAATTACCGGATATCGGTGTTGCCACACCGTGTGGAATATTCTACTTAGTTTAATTTTGATACCATATCTAACAAGTCTGGACTTGTTTTGTGAGTAAGAAACATGATAGGTTTGTTTTCGTCCGAAATTTGTAGAAGGCATAATAGTAATGTAATGATAAAATATACGTCAATATGGGTCAATAAGGGTTACAGATAAAGCTTCAGATATCTATCTGACAGATATTTGTACCAAAATTTGTTGTTTATCTGGCAGTTACGTGAATAAAACATTTAATTATTACCTACATACATCCATGATATTTTTTCGTGGCAATTTTTTAAATAAATACTTAAAATTGGGAATTTGGTAAAAAAGGCAATCATTTTTAAAATCGGACCATATGCGACTCCTGAGATAAAGCTCGTTCAGACCGACAAACAATCAATCAAACAAACTCTTCAGCTTTAAATTATTAGTATAGATATACGCTTCAACCAAGTAAGTTTTGTGTCCCAACTCTATTACAGTTTCAGAGATGAACAACTTGTGGCTCGACAATGTAGTGTCTTGAAGCCATTCCCGTATGTACTCTTTAAACATGCAAGCTTTTAGCGCGACACCTGCCGAAATACGTGCCTCAAGTTTGAGAACCCCGAACCTTGAACGCTAAGAATATTAAAACAAAACAACTTGTATTAAAGTCAGCGTCAAAGTTTTGGGTAATTTTAACTCATAAATCATGAAGCTTGGTAAATAAAGCATTTGTTGGTGAATTGAATATTCCGTAGGTAAATGCATGTAGAGATGTCGTTTCATCATAACCACTAATTTTTTTGTAACTCACAAAATATTAAGTAAATTCTATAACATTGTTTTTATGATGTAGGTACCTACATCATACATTTTGATAATCTTTTCTTTTTTTCTATAATACTAGCCAGCTATGCTTTGTTTCGCAAATTAAAAGAATTAAAAGTCATTGCAACAGACGAAACCATTAAACCAGAGACAAAAATCAACCAGATAAATTCCAATTTGTGGAGGTTTTAATTTAAAAATACATTGTTGCGTATATTTCCAGTGCACGTTAATTAACGTTATTTTTCGCGGTTGGCGACCCCTGTCATACGGGTATTCGTATCTAAATTTAATAAAGAGATGCACATGACAATATTTTTTGTGTTGGTCTGTTGGTTTGTCAACGAAATAAATGTTTATGGTCAGTGTTGCATTCTGTTGTGAAATGCCTGCTGAATTCATATTTAATTTTAAACATAACTAGTGTTTCAATTGTTGTTTTGCCCGTATTACAATATATTTTAATCCGGAAATTAATAGTAAAATATTACTGGATAATTCACGCCGCAACCTTAAGTTGGAAGGTTTTTACGAAGGTCTTAGCAAAAATGTTTAAAAACTAAAATGATGGATATGATTTAGCTAACAACAGAACCCTAATATGTATGCTCTGACCTGAAAACCTTTTGTTCTATACGGTATCAACATTGTAGCCTTTCTCCCAACTTTGTGTACTTTTTGTTAGAATTCAGGAGGATGTAGTTTTGTTTTAGTTTTTTTAAGGATACGGTGCAAAATAAAACTCAAACGATGCCTTTGTTAGTCAAAAAGATCGTTAATATTACAAACTTCAATATTATACTCAATCCCAACGACTTAAGGCCTAATATCCCTCAGCCGTTTTTTCGATTTTAATTAATTTTTCCTACAAGTAATTAAGTAGGAGCAACCTTTTCACTCACTTGATTGGTTTTAAACCCTATACAATGAATGTTTAACATCTTTCCTTGAACTTCGTTTGTTCCTTTCTTTGATTAAAGTTTCTTTCGACGATCCTTTAATTAAATTAAAAAGGGAAATAGGGGCCGTCCATTAATCACGTGAGGTCGATTTTCACATTTTTTGACCCCTCCCTCCCCCCTGGTGATATTTGGTGAGGTTTGGGATAACCCCCCCCCTCCCCCCCCTGGATCACGTGTATTTTTTTGGAAGTCTATGTAAAGGCTATTTTTGACTGGAAAAAAATATTTAAAAATGGCGTTTTGATTCGAAAAATTGTATTTGCAATAAAATTAATGAATAATGAATTAATGTTGTCTTCGTCCCACGGAGTTGCAAGACTTTCATTTAAGGTTACAACTGGTAAAGCTTCTTCTTCACTGGCAGTTGTTATTGGCAAAGAGGTTTGTGACATATTAACTTCGGTTTCGTCAAGCCACTCGGCACTATCATCCTCGCGCACTACGCAAAGAACCTCACCTCACGTATCCTCACGCTACGACTACGAGGGAAGGACCCTCGTAGTCGTAGCGTGAGGATACGCGTGGGCCGAACAGTTTCAGTTTCGTGGGCAGTATGTTGCCCATGGCACTCATTTGCTCTTTTTTTAGTGCAGAAGTACTGCCCACACTGCTGACATACATATTTTTTCCACAAGAAGCTTACGATTCTTCTGCAGGCTAGGGCAATACAGGTCTAAGGTATTCTCAGAAATAGGTAGCGCTTTTTAACAAAAAAAAAAAAAAAAAAAATACACGTGATGTCTAACGAGACCCCCCCCTCCCCCCTCGTGATGTTTCGTGATGTTTTCCGTACCCCCTCCCCCCCCTTTTGAGCCTCACGTGATTAATGGACGGCCCCATAGACGAACGGATTTGAATACCTAATTAATAGTCACATTCTAATTAGTCTAAGTTGTGGCGTGATTGTGAGTTAGTTGGAAGTATTTTGCAGTAGGTCTTGGACTCAAATGGTGTGTACTAAAACTTAATGTATATTATATACCTACAAGCAATATAAACCACCAGTATCTTCAAATTCAGTGAAATTGTAAATAATGGACACCGGAAAAATGCATCTTCTTGCCAAATCTTAGGTTTACTTGTGGAAAACGCACAGAGGAAACAGTGCAGTAGATGAAGGTTATATTTACTTCAGAAAGGTAAAATAAAGAAATAAATATTGCTGAAAAATTTACATACCAATATATCAATAGCCCTGTGGTAAGGTCGTAGCTTGTGTTATGGTGGATAATTCGAAACATTTAATAGAATATACGAATTTTTGTAACCTTCTGCAGACTTTACCCCGCTGCGCCAAAAAGGTCGTCAGATATATATTATCATTGCTTAATCAATTCATATATTTGTTGGACCCATAGAAAACTATGCTTTGCTATGATATAAAGGTATAAGAGTATGTAAGTTTAATAAATATGTAACCCAAATGGTTAATTTTAAAAATATAAAAATTTACCTTCTACTGTCTACTTCCTACAAAAGGTACGATAAAGCAGCGGCTTCTATATTTCACTAGTCTCTGGCATATTGTATGAGAATAGTGCTCTCCTCTTTACATCAAAGTATATCTTGCATGCTGGTTTATTCCTGAGCCCGGGGTGCATTAGAGGTTCCTGTATATATAAAATAACGTAGCATTTCCAGTTACTTTAAAAAAAATACTTTTATGTTCGCCTTATCAACACTTACATTATTAATTAATGTTACTAGCCGATCCTGCAAATGTTTTTTTTTTAAAGATTAAATATAACGTTTAACAGGGTTATGATAATTAGATGTTGGCCGATTTATACTTAAACACAAAACTATTGATACTTTTTAGGGTTCCGTAGCCAAATGGCAAAAACGGAACCCTTATATTTATGGCCTCGTCATGTCCGTCCGTCCGTCCGTCCGTATGTCACAGCCGTTTTTCTTCGAAACCATAAGAGCTATAAAGCTGAAATTTGGTAGGTAGATGTATTCCGTAAACCGCACTAAGATTTCATAAAAAATTTAAAAAAAATCAATTACATTTGGGGGTCACCATACTTAGAACCGAAAATTTAAAAATAAAATTTCATTGAACCCATACGTGTGGGGTATCTATGAATAGGTCTTCAAAAATCATATAAAGGTTTCTAACATCATTTAATTCTTAACTAAATAGTTTGCACGAGAGACTTCCAAAGTGGAAAACAGGGTGTCCCCCCCCTCTAAAATAACTTCTAAAATAAGAGAATGATAAATCTAGAAAAAACATATAATGTACATTAGCACAAAAACTACCAACGAAAAAAGGTTTGAGCGAAATCTATCAAGTAGTTTTTTTATAATACGTCATAAACTATTTCATATAAACAATTGCTGCGGAAGCCTACATGGGCGAGTCCGACTCGCGCTTGGTCACTTTTTTATTATGACTATACGATGCCGGTTTTAGGTGCTTTTATGACATGAGTTTTTATTTAAACTTAGTATTTTTAATAACTTTAAAATGTTCTTCTAGTAACATCAATAATTTGGCAATTAGAAATGAATTGGGTCATTAAAAACATTATGAAATTATAGACCTTGCGCCTACAGATTACTGCTTTTTGGAGAATTTGGATAACTTCTAGGTGGGAAAAAATTCAATACCCGAGAGGCAGTTGACTAAATGCCTTTGAAGAGTTTGTTCCCTCTTATCTAGGTGATTTCTTTTAAGAAGGACATCAATAAACTTCCACTGCGTTGTCAAAGAAGCATTGATTGTATGGGTAATAACTTCGATTCATACAAATAAAAAATACGTGAAAAAAAATAGTTCAAACTTTTTCATACAAAACGCCAATTTCATATGTAAGGACCTAATATAATTTACCATCATAAATAGAACGTAACTTTTGTAAACTTTCGCATCCATTACCGCATAATGATCTTTAATGTTATGAAATGAAAATATTTAAATTTATTTTTAAATTATTTAATAACAAAAACGTATTTAATTGTAGGACCACAGATAATTTAAATCTTAACCACAGTTTTAACGGAGTATAAAATTACTTATTCAGAACCAATAAGGCTAAAACTACGCTGTCATTTTACCTTGATACTTATTTAAAACGATGTCTAGACTTTTAATCCGTTAAAAGTCAATTAATTAAGAATACTCTGAGAAAGTGTTCAGTAATAACATCAAACTTAAGGGCCCATATAGCTTTTAAAAACCTGGGGTTAAAGGTCGGTTTACATCTAACAGAGTGCGTCGCGTAAATCCAGCACAGTCTGTTATCTTAATAGTTTATAATATGATGAAAATAATTATAATTTAAATACGGCATTGGTCGGTTTACACCTGACGGATGGTTCGTCGAAACTAGTTGATCATACAGGGTGTCCCAGAATGATTAGATTAACCCAAAGGTGCCCGTAATGTGGGTACCTATATTACGGGCACGGGGAGTCCAAAAGAAAAATAAAATATAATTTCCAACTGTCTCAAAAATATATGAAAGCTTGCCAATATTTTCAATATTTTTGGTCACCACAACGTCAAAAATAGGACTTTCAAGATTTTTTATTGTTAATACGTCTTAATAATGTGACTTAAGAAAGTATTATGTATTCAGGAATCAATATTCCTATTCCTATTCCCATAATTTCAATTAATTATGTAAATCTGTTTGATTAATCTCTAACTCGTACTTCAACACAAGCAGGTGAACATACCGCAAGATTGGACAGAATTATTCAAGATGTGCTCGTCTTGAATGGGAGAAACATTTCGAGCACGGACAAGCCATCAAGTCTGATTAGATGACAACAAGCTGTTTGTCGCAAACAGCTTGTTACAGCATTACGCGAGGATATTATGATATTTAAAGATTTATGTATAGGATTTTATAGAGATAAATGACAAATCTTTTGTCATTTATTTCTATAAAATCCTATACCTTACTTTGGACAAATTTTTAAATAAAATACACATTATTTTAATAAAATGAACAATGGAAACACAGTTTTTAAGCACTGTGTTGAGAAACGTAAATGACAACCAGCTCATATCTGAATTGTGAACAAAATTTGTTAGTTTGTTTTTTTAAGATATTGGAGCGGATTCAATACCATGCAGTTTTATCTTCCAGATTTACGTATTCAAGTGATCTTTATAATTTTATGGACGTAATGACATTATTTTTTAAAACTATGATATTGTGTAATGATGATGACACAAACGTCCATGTCCACAAAGAAAAATCCTTTGCTAAAGTCACACGAATTCTAACTGCATTTTTACTAGATTATGTTGACTTTTATGGATAAACTAGCGGCCCGCCCCGGCTCCGCACGGGTATATACATACATACATACACCCTTTTTTTTGCATCGGGTTTAAAAAAAAATGTTAAGTAAATTATATAGGAAGTTTTAATTTTTTTTATTCATATTTTTTATTAATGTTTCTTTTTGTATTTTTTATTTTATTTATACTTTATTTTATTACATTGACTCCCCCCCCGTACCCCCAGTGACGCTTACGGTACGTTCACACGGAGACACGATTTTCTCTACCGAATCGGTTTTTTGCAGGATACGGTTTACGGTACGTTCACACGGAGACACGATTTTCTCTACCGAATCGGTTTTTTGCAGGAGTCGGTTTAGTGGCCTATGTATTTCAATGAAGGAGTTCACACGAGCATTCGGTTTCAAGATACGACAAAAAACCGAATCCTGCTGAAGTTGACATACGATTTTGCGACTACAAACCGATCCGGTTTGTATATACTGATACTGCAAAATCCAGATCCGATGCAGTGGTATAGGGCATTCAATACATGCGTTCACACGAGGGGAAGATTCGGTTTTTTGTCGGATCTTGAAACCGAACGGTACGTTCACACGGAGACACGATTTCCCGAATCTTATTTTCATCGGATCTGGAAAAACCGAATGTTGTATTCGCAAGAGCGCGGTCACACGTTGATTTGGAAGCGATGGACGTGAACAGTGTTGCTTTACTATACTGGTATTATCGCCGTCAGCGTCGTAGAAAAAGATTGTGGTTAAACCCAATAGTACAAAGAAGATCAACAGTTGGTGCCTTTACAACTCTAATGCAGCAGTTAAGGAATGATACACAAATTTTTTTTAACTACTTCTTTGAATGATAATTTAATACTTTTAATTCCTATACCTACATTTGATAATCTTTTGAAAAAGGTGGAAAAAGAATTGAAAACCGGATCGGTTTGTAGTCGCACAATCGGATGTCAACTTCAGCAGGATTCGGTTTTTTGTCGTATCTTGAAACCGAATGCTCGTGTGAACTCCTTCATTGAAATACATAGGCCACTAAACCGAATCCTGCAAAAAACCGATTCGGTAGAGAAAATCGTGTCTCCGTGTGAACGTACCGCACATGAATACAACATTAGGTTTTTCCAGATCCGATGAAAATAAGATTCGGGAAATCGTGTCTCCGTGTGAACGTACCGTTACATGGAGCATAGATCGCATGCTGGCTAGCTGAGCGCGGTGAGCGACAACCTCGCGACTTTTTTCTAATACTTGCATTTTTAAACTCGTGATATCATCCGAATTAAATGTCCGAATTGAATAATTCAAAAAGTTATGAAAAGTTATTAAAGCCGTCTTGAGTATAAAGTAATTTATTTTGATAAGGATTAATACCAAGGTACAAATGAAGACCCTTTCAAGAGGCGGCATATATAAATTAATATTTTAGAATAAAAAACTGCTTACTGTGACATAACTATAATATTTAGACATATGCTGTCGCAACACTTTTTGTAGATAATGATGAGTTCTGCAAAGTCGTAGTACATGATTTTGTTCTATCATCAATAGTTTTCGCAGCGCACGCGACGTAAGGAATTTTTCAGGTCATTTTTTTACACCTTATGTTACATTATTGGAGTTTTAGTAAGGATCCCTAATTTTTTTTTAAATATAATATAGCCTATGTTACTCGGGGATAATGTAGCTTTCCAAAGGTGAAAGAATTTTTGAAATCGGTCCAGTAGTTTCGGAGCCTATTCGTAACAAACAAACAAATCTTTCCTCTTTATAATATTAGTATAGATGGGTAATTTATAAGCACGAGAATACTTTCTTCCACAAACACTTCCATAGTTTCCGAACAGAAAGTTATGAGAGCTATAAGAGACCATAAAAAGGCCATTTAGCATGATCAGACATAAGTAAAGTCCCAAGGATGTTTTGACAAAGTTTTCTTGTGACCTAGTTTCTTAGTTACGTAACTGTTACGTGAATGGGTATATTATTCAAAATTAGAACAAGTATATTTTATTTAGTGAAAGTGGTTGATGCAGGCTGCGTCCGACCGCAATAACTGGAAATCATGTAAGGATGTCCAGCAGTGGGCGTCCAACGGTTGAAATTATGAATGATAATTTTATTTGATGAATTGTGTGTTCTATTTTCGCTTTAGTTCTAGTTGTTTTCTAAACCAATATTCATTATTAGTTTTTGGGATATTCAAGAGTTTTTAAATCACTATGTGACTAGGCTGCTTGATGATTGCAGTAACAATTTACTGCAATAATCAAGCAGCCTGTTACTGTGCCCATGCACATCATCTCTGTTGACTTTTACATATTCATTATAAATCCCGTCTTAGTTCTGAAAACACCCAAGAAAAGAGATTAATCTTAGGTCGGCTCCACACGTCAATTATACTAAGATTAGGAACATATCCTATGACTTCTTAATGGGTTCACGGTAAATCTTAATAATAAATCCCTTCCATCAAGAATCACTAATATCAATATATAAACCGACCGCAAACTGTCCGTCCGTCCCATCTCAAGCAGAACTTTGGAATCCTATCAACTATTCACAATGTCGTTAGAGGGATTCACTCCGCCTGTTTACCAACCATAATTTAAATAAATAATCTCTAATGGTGTTCTTGGTATATTATTCGCCAGAATTGAACCCTAATTCTGTCATTATAGTGCGACCTCTGCGACGCAGCGGGCGGAGATCCGAATGAGACACAAGATGTTGCGGGTTCGATTCCTGCCTCTGGGCAAAAAATTGTACGATCTGTTAATATTTGTTCCATGCGTATATTATGTGTACAATAAAAATTAAAAATTATAATATCTGGCTAGAAATTTTTGGTTTTGGGAGATTTGGTATTATCACTACTTATTAAAAAACTATGTAGTTGACCCGCCCGCGGCTTCGCCCGCTTTCTATAGTTTTCTCACCTTTTAAACCTTCCCTGGACTGCTACGAACATTTCAAGACCAAAACCAACAAAATCGGCCCGGCCGTTCAGTTTTAGCGAGACTAACGAACAGCAATTGATTTTTATATATAAGAGACACAGACTCACATCGTTATTGTTCACTACTAGTATTAACAGTTAATTAGGTTACTAAGTCATCAAATATTTAATTTTTATATCAAAAGTCCATTTATTTTTTATCAAAAAGTTTGCTCTAAAGCTATAAATTCTATGTTTTCACAAAGTAATAACCCAATTTTATGATCTTATTACGAAAACCACAATGTGTTTCGATTACATAAAACCATACTTTGTACCTGCATAGTTGGAAAGTTACTTAAACTCGGTTTTATTAAACCAGTTTATGACTGCGAGCGAGGTGACAAGAAAGTAATACTTAGTTGTTTTAACTTATAATACTGTGTTAATAAGTGCAGAATGAATAAACACATCATTTATTTTAAAATAAATTTATAAAAAATCAGACGTATAAAACCACAGAAATTATTAAATTATGTAATTTTTTTAAATATCGGTTGGGCTTTATTTAAATAAAAACATAACATAAATTTCAGCCTGTCCTGATTTCATTTTCAAAATTTCATCAACCACTCGATACTACATATTTGTTAGTTTAGTGTCTAAAACGAATCCGTAGCATCAATGCTACGGCGTAGCCGCTACGGTGTAGCAGTCTAAGGAATTCGCCGTTATTACGCTAGCAGAGATTTCGTTTGAGTAATTAACGAAGGGTAGTGTTTCCGTACTAATTGGTGGAAAAGGCGCTACTTTGACGATTACGGTAAGTACTGGCTGGGTCATTGTGTAAAGTCTTACAATTGACCATTTATTACTTAGTAAAGGTGCAAGGAATTTTGTTCATAATTTAGTTGTTTTTTACGTGATTGTCCAAAAATTTTGAGTAATTTATAATTCAAAATTGATTTATTTATTTCATCATCATTATCTTACAGTATTGCATTTGTATTGTCTCTAAGTAGTACTTTTGATGGCACACCTAATAATACGATTGAATATTTTTATAAATAATTTAGAAAATATATCAAGAAACAAAATTATTATCTTTTGGATTATCTGGAAAGAAATTATATAAATATTTAATAGTCTGTATTTAACACAGAGCTGTGCATTTTTACTCGAAAAGACAAACAAAGGGGCGTCTAACCTCCATAGCGCGCACCCGGCGCCTCCATAAAACCTATTTTACCCGAAATTTTGCATTTTTACAGTTTTACGCGCTGCATTTCCTGTTTCCGCTATTATTTTAGAGCAAAAATATATAAAAAAAATGATAAATTTACAAAATAAAGCTTTTGCTGGGAATATTCGGAGCACAGTTTTTAATGGGTGGCAAAATGTATTTTAATTTTGTTTGTAACGAAACGAATAAAGCGTATCATAATTAAAAAAATCGTCGAGTGCAAATTGACTCGAGGTTAAGGAGTTCTGTACCGTAACATTTTTTATTTATGAATTACGAATTCTTATAAACTATATAATGATTAAATTACCAATTTTTTTTTTATATAACGTTGAATAAATAAATGAATAACTCAACAACTAGTATTAAATATTTTTTCATTAATTTTACGACAAAACTAGATTATTCTAGATAAAATAAACGTTCCTTAAAAACGTGATCGAAATAAGTAAGTGCTAATCCAAATATTAAAGACCTAGATACTAATCTAGAATCTAAAAGAATCTAGAAAATGAGATCAGATGTCAGGCACAATAGGTGTACGTGACCGAAACATATATCTCTTATTGGATACAGTGAGTCGGCACAAATATATTATATTACTTGGATGACCCTAACATGGCCGTAGGTACTTACCTTTTTTAATAAAACAGAATGTCAAAATATATTCATGTATGAAACAAAATCAATACTTCAATATATTGAATTAACTAAAATATAATAGGTTGCAGTTATTTCTAAATTTTTAATAATATATTTAAAATTTAATAAGAAATATAATAGGATAGAAATACAAGTTCTTATGGTTTGAAACTTAGAATGAAAGACGAATGTGGTTCTACTTAGCCAACAGGGCTCAAGGAATAAAACCATTATTTACCTAAACGTTACATCTAGGTAATAGAATTATCTCTATCACTTTCATTTATCTAGAATAACAAAAGCAGTAAGATGCTTCCCCGGTCCTTTCGCGTGCGCTATTAGGCCTATTATCTCACAAAGAAACCTTCAATAAGTCAACGTAATCGATGTTAATCCCGAGTTCTGCTGAAATTGGGTCAAAGAGCCACAATTTACAGACCATTTCCGAAAGGGTTTGAGTGGAGGAAGTTTTAAGATGGAAGAGTTCTTATGAGAAACGCTTTGAGAAACGCTTGTATGAAATATATAAAAAATAATAATAATATAAATCGTGGTAGTTAAGTGGTACAGCAGGAAAATAAAATAACGCAGACAAAGCCGCCGGGCAGAAAGCTAGTAGGTACACAGTTCACTTCAACAATAAGTTTATCAATAAAGTATTTTTATTTTAATTGTATCTATGATATCTATTAAAACCGTTTCAGAAAAGAAATACTTTATCTCTTTTTTGTTTATTTCAAATATTTTTTTCGGTACAAATAAAAAACTATAAAAAGTAATATACATACAGACAAATTTAAACTGTGAATAATCTATATTCACTTTGTTTTCCTTTATTTAACAACTAACGGGTAAAATGTAACCAAACACGATTACAAGTAGTTGGAATATCGGATAGTTATATTGTGTTAGCAAAGTTAAGTGCCCCTGAAAGTTTCCAAACATTGAGTTACTAGTTCAATAATCATGATTTCAAGCACTACTTCTTTGCATTTCAGATAAATTTTTCAGTTTCTATTTATTTCTACAAAACTTCCCATACAATATCATTTTTTCAGTCATCGGACTGGTAATATTGTAAGTATCCTTACTTATTGATTATCAGTTTTTACAGTATTTTCGGTTGCAGCTTCTAATAAATCTAAATCTCCATTTTGTTTTTAACGTCCGAAGCTGGTCTAAAAATATACTCATAAAAATTGATTTTTTTATGGAGGATATATATGAATATAAAAAATGACAGAACCTATTTTGTAAGTTACTCGAAAAAGATAGTTCAAATATGGCTAAGAGACGTTTAACGTTAACGTTTTTATACGGAATATAAAAGCTGAACTATTTCCTTTGGTTATTCTCTGATTTACACAATTTAAGTTTAAGATTCGTTACCTAGTGTTAACTTTAAAAGTTACTACTAGTGACATCTCGTATCGAGTAGTATAAACACTAAAAGTATAGAAATAGAAGGAAGCTATCCTTATGCCAGGGAGTGTACCTAAGGTTCGGTTGAGAACAGAACCTTGCTTACGAAAATATTCTGTAGAAAGATTCTTCACTGTTTGTGGTCTCTTTTCCCTCATTAGCTTATGCTCTACAAGCTTCAAGTAAATTTGAATAGATGGCGCAAAGTACAATAATGAAAATAGAGCCTTGTTCTTTTAAAATTAAGTCCTTGTTCGTCGTTGTGGCTAACGTAGTGCAATAGTATATGGATAGATGGGGCTTTTTTGTAATTTATTGGATTCATCATCATAATTATAAAACATAATGTACCATTAATACTAACCATAACGGGGAACACCAAAATATAATTTAATGACGACTAATAATAATAATTTAGAGCTACCAGATAGATTTTGGGGATTTGATAAAAAAAATTATGACCTACGTAGGTAGTACAACTTTTTGTCCCGAGGCGGTAATTTAATTGGTATCGTTTTATAGCGATGCTCTGCTGGGCCCCATTGCGAAGTTAGCAGAGCATCAGTAATTTCTATTTTCTTGTAAAAACGTCAGAACTATTTCTGAAAAGTATCAGAAACTATAAAACTATTGTGCACGCTAACAGAACTCTCGTTCAATCATGCTCTGCTAATTTCACAGACACCTTGGTACTGCTTTATATTCATAAAGTTTTGGGTTTCTTAGGTATAATATGCGTAGGTACAATATGCCATCGTTATAAAATAGCTTATTGTTTTCTCGTCCTATTTTCTAGAAGGTTTCAAAGATAAAAAAAGGTACCTATCTTTTAGATGTGATCTTTGGGTACGGCTGACTAAGCTGAAAGTAGATGAAATTCGTGATGTCCAAACCTATCTAATCCATCATGTTCACATAGAAAAGGTTTTTTAGAGATACATTTACAATGGCTAGGCTCAGTCTTGCATCATCATCATTTCAGCCATAGGAGGTCCACAGCTGGACATAGTCCTCCCAGTTGTTTCGGTGAACTGGCAGCTATGACCAGATCATCTTTACATCTTGTTGGTGAACGTCAAACGCTGCGTTTGCCGTTCCGAGGTCTCCACTCGATAATTTTTCGGCCATCTGTTCTTCTGGATACAAAGAGTCGGTCGGACTAGCTAATCTCTGCGAGCTGCACCGCCTAGGTATTCAATGTGCTATGAGTATATTAAACAAGCAAGCGTCTTTAAACAAGTATTTTATAATTTGTGCTTTCATAAGCCCCCAAGCTCCCTGCACTTTATGAAACCACAGATTATAATAACGTCGGTGAATAACCGAAATGTCTGTTGTAAGCGTCGCGAACTCTGCCATTAAGGAATTTACTGCTTGCGGTTTTAGAGGTTACTATAATACCCGCTCCAGATATTGTTCTATGTATGATATTTGCGAGCTAGTTGTATTATCAACGTGCCGTGTGGACTATTGTGCCGATCTAAGAATAGAACCCTATATTTTGTGCGTGTTGTCAAACGTGTCAAAATTTCAGACGGATACAGATTTTTTATTGATAAAAAATTATGTAAGTTACGTGGTCAATTTCATTAATTAATTAGTAAATTTCTTAGTAAATTATTGTTATGGTTAAATTTAATTATAAAAAAGAAGTTTTTTCTTCACCAGATATTGAGCAAATTAAATAAATAACGTCGTCTGTAAATTAACTTAATAAATATTGCTGGACCATTCACTCAATATTTACCCTTGTGGTAAGCTAGAAGCTTGTTACGAATGCTAGATTTTTTATATTAATGGAATACATAGATAGATATTTTTTATTATAGAAAACACCCAGGACATCCTGAACAAATATTTTCAGATCAAAAGATGCAGGCATTTATGCCAAGCTGGTCATAAACCCATACCAAGAGGTTTATTTCAACTGAGAAACTAAATTTCCGGTCGCCCCTCACAATGGGATTACCGCCTCACTTTGAGCTGAAATACTTGGAATCTTATTTCTTTGAAAAATATCTTTAAGTAAATCGTTTGGGCCGTTTTGAAGGCTTAGGGAAATATTGAAAGCTTTTTCTGCATTGAATTAACATCAAAAGATTTTTACGAATACAAAATAAAGTTATTTGGACGTTCTCGTTTGACAAATAAGGTCAACTCAATTATGAGTCACAAAATTTATCTGTGCCCTAAAGATTTTATCTGTATTTATGAAAATACGATAGAAAGGTGAGTAAAAATTATAAAAAGTTTAACTTTGTGCCATATAAATTAATTTGTGCTGCTTTCCTAGAATTATTCTTATCTAATTATCCAGTTGAATTTGAATCCATATAACCTAATAACCCACATTGGCTTTTACTCGGTTGGTGAATATTATAAAATATGTCCTTAAGAATCTGCAAGGTTCTCAGAACATGCCGGCATTTCCTGACGACATTTGCCTTAACCGATACAGCAGATTTTTAGCGTTCATTTAGAGGTTACGGCGTAGTTCGAACCAGCGATCTTCGAAAAGAAAGTCGAGAGTGGTCCTACTTAGCCATCACAGTTTTTTTAAAAGTCACTTAGACATAAGTTCATATAATTCATAAAAAAATGCAGAAAACTTTATATAGGTACTCTGGGAAAATAGATGGCAGTTTATGTTTCATGCACGTTGACAATGCAAGTTCTAAGACCACTAGAATTAAACAGAAACATCTCCTTAAGCACCTGAGTGCATTAAACCATAAAATTGCAAGCTACCTCCAAACATTCACGGAAAACTCACCCTTATGACTTAAGTCTTAGAAGTGGAAATGGATTTGAATTAAAACGGTTGGTTAATGGTACTTTATGTTAATGGGTACTTTTGACCGAAATAGCGTGTCCGAATGCTTTAAGTAGTCGGATCCTTGTTGGAAACAGTATGTTTGTAGCGTTGCTTGTTTAGAATTGGGTTGGGTAATATTGCTAGCTTTTACGTATTGTAGATATCTACATTTTATGGTTCAAGAAGCCTTATATTTCTCTGTAGTTCAACTTTAAAGTTTATTCTATCTATTGATATTCTTAGCTGTAAGTGAGTAGAGTCAAGTGGTAAGGTCACTTCCGTGTCCCTAGATAAGTAGTAGTAACTAACTAGTTCATTTTTGAGTTCTATTGAAAATACTGATGAGACTGATTAGATTATGATGAGAGCCATGTTGGTTAATTTGGAGCACACTCGGCTTTCATCCTGTCGTCGTGAGTTAAAGCCCTCGGGGCACCCCTCGATTTTTCTCTTAGGAAAAATTAGTTTCGTTTTAAAAATCAGGTGCTCTAACGGTAGAGCATGTTAAGAGAACTTTGAAATGTTTGAAGGACATGTATCATTACCACACTTACTTAGCGTGGTGAATTAAGGCCTAACCTCCTTCGTCAATAAAGAAGTGCACAGAAATCCTTGTAGAAGCAGTAAATAATGGTGGTCAAATATGATGATGAACAGAATACGGTTATTTTCAATGTTGAACAAGTCGCGTACAAAATCTAGTCTAAAGTGACGAAATTCGCGAGACGTTCGAAAACGAATTAAAACAATTTGAAGCAAACTTTTAGCTTTCTTTCAATCCGTAATTGGAGAAGTTTAATTGCGTTTCAGTTTGATTCGGCTTACGCTAATCCGGCTAAGTGGTTGTAAGTAACTACTTCAAAAGGTCATCCCTAGAAATACATTGGACAGAAGTTTAAATGTCAGCAGGTATTTAAAGTTTTCGCTCTAGGTAATTAGGATTTTAGGTAATTAAGGAAATTTGTTGAAAGCGATCCGACATGATGCATTGCCGGGTTTTTACACATACCTACAGCATTAGGTTTGATAATCTTATCTATAAAATCTAACCAAAAGGAGGCCGTTTGGTTCTTAGTTGAAGATTCTTAAATTCGCAAATATAGGTGTAGTATGTAGGTACACTATTAGCGCCACTATTGGCTGCTTGTCTATTAACAAAAAGTAAATTCGTATTATTTTGATACTATAATATTTCTGCAATAATAACTAGCAAACTAAGTGACTGCTTCAATCATAAACCTGTACTACAGCTTAAGTAAAACCCATCCGCGCTCTGAAATGTAGATTAAAGCAGGTCCGAGCATTATGTTCCGGAGCACCATCTGTGGAACGTAACTAGCTATGCGTATTATGAAAAATAGTGGCGAAAAGCGATGCACATACTCGCTATTTTATTCTATTTAATTAGTATCTCAGCTGTGACTTTGACTCCGTTTTAATAGACTTCCTGCGTTGTAGTGGGTTAGTCAAGACTTAAAATAATAAAATAAAACAAAGTCGACTTAAAAAGATTGACTATATTTTTGTCTTTCATTGAATCGATGGTTTAGCATTTGCTTAATCATTTCATTTACATTAACGCATTAATGTTAGTTTTGCTTCTATTTTCAAGATTTGAATTTATAAGACCCATATCATTACTTGAGCATCGCGTTTCGCAGGAACATCTGCTCGGCTACTTTTGACGCATCACTTGCTCTTTACACTGTTCGTTCAGCGCCTTCTGCCGCACCTACTGGCTCTGTGTACCGTAATAATCCGGACCAGCTGGCGGATTCTTGCGAATAATGGCTAAATTCCACTATTTTACTTGAATAAATCACAGTTTATTTAATTTTAGTCAAGAGATGAATATGGATGTTTCCTTTTTTGATAAAAATTTGGTGAATCTTAATATAACGAATTTGGCAGTTAAATTAGCGAGGGTGTTTTTATATAGCCCATATTGATTTCAGCATGTCAGAAAGTAAAATTAAATTACATTTATCTTTCCAGACATATTTCAAATATCCATACAAACTCAAACTAGTGTCTAAAATAAATATTTGTGAAAATTTATAATAGTCAAGTGATATGTAATTTAAAATGTCAACGGTAGACATGCATTTGTAGTTATGGAGTTACGGTTAATAGTAATTTATTTAGTAATCTCATAATAATCGATACCATAATAAAACAGTGATAGGAATAAAAAAACGAAAAAGAATAGAACAAGCTGTGAAAAATTATAATTATAAAATTAAATTCTGTCAAGTTTTCGGGACCGACAAGCACGTCTGACGCCTACCAACACGACGGGCATACCTGTAAGCAAAATCTTAAAACATTAATGTTTTACTCAAATGCCCGGTTTATGTTAAAACATGTTAAAAAGACAGCGTCCTTAAAAACCCGTGTTTATTGCAACTCCGGTCCAAGATCCATTTGCTCATTCTTCCATGATTCATTCACACAACTTTCGATCTCTAGTGGCATCTGCGGAAAAGTACTTTCTAAATCCATTTTCAAATGGAATTAAAGTTTACAGTAACATTATAATTTATGAAAAGTTTTAGGACGTGATTTAAACGGATAAAATACAATGATTTAAATGTTTTATTCGGCACTGTTTCAAGCGCCATCTTTACGGAGAGAAAACAACAAAACAGAAATTCAACAGGATTATTACGCAAACTCCACACACTAAGAAACCCACCCAGCTAACACCTTATCATACCAGTAATATTCATTAGAGACTTGCCACCTGTCCAACTCGGCAATATGAAACTCGGCCGAGCGCACTGACCCTTCCACTCGGCCGGTTCCAACGAGGCATTGCTTTTATTTGATTCTAAAGGACGAGATTCGAGCTTTAAGCAGGTGTAATGAAACCCACATTAACATTAAAGTGCTCGGGATTACAAATAATGGATGGTTGTAATCCCACTTCTGATGTCACTTAGGATTATTTCTAAGTGAATTTTTAAGAGGTATGTTTGTTTATAAAATGCTTTTGACGTCGTTGTCGCGTGTCATCTTACGCTGAATGGTATAAGGATGAAGCTGTTTGGATTTTCAATATATAAAAGGTTCTATGTTTATTCTAAAATGAATTGGTATTTAAATTCTCTACAAATGTATTACTTGTATACGTGTACTATATACTTGCACTAAGTCTATGATTAACAAACAATAATAATTTCAATTTGCTATTAATGTTGTCATGATTTGCGGAAAGATTTGTTTTTCCGCAATCAGTTACTGGTTCTTTGGTAAGTTATATTTTTACCTTTGTCACATCCATTTTAACGTTTCAAACGTACACACTGTTACTCTTATTAAAGTGTGTAAAATACCAATTTCCACTTGAACATTTTTTTTATCTGCCATTTTCCCAAAACTACCAGTAAAAGTTCGGTAACCCTTCACCGAAACGTTCCGAAACTAGTGTCATAAAAGCTTTATAAAAGGAAACATGGGTACGGCTTGCAAACAAGTATGAGTAGCTCACTGGCGACTAAACCAACATCGAGATCCAGCCGTGAGCATCAAAACACGCTTAAACATAATCTGCTGGACAAAAGGGCTGGACAAACGAGCAACTTGTTGCTAAGCTCATGTTTGGAAACGATTTAAGATTGCTAATAAAATATGTAAAATGTTTTTTTAAGCTGTGGTAAATTATTTACGGAAGAGCTTTAAGGTTTTTGAAACAACTCGTTTCCTCAGATATGAAACATAATAATATTAAAATATGTTATTGTACATTATGAAGGGAGAATGTATTTTCATTTGTTTTCATATATTTACGATAATGGAATTCTCACCTGCGTTATTCTCTAGTTTTATTTATAGGTACCTTGTCAATAATTTAGGTTAATAATTTTTTATTACTACAATATAACTATTAATACAATATATTAATCATCAAATAAGTATTCAGCTTTGTTAAGTACAAATATTAAAATGTAAGAAATTAAATTGATGTAACGTATATAAACTATTATGTACACGCAGATATTATATAGTAACCCGAAACAACAAGACAACTGTCAGGTAACATTTTGCACATACATAGTTGAAAAGACTCTATATACAGCAATTAAAGTTGCCCGTCTGCGCATCATAGAGAAGGGTTTTACATATTTGCGCAGGCCGCGGTCTGTGGATGGAATGTGCCATATTCATGAGGCACCTTGTACTTGCACAAATATGGGGCACCTTGTGCAAAAATGTCGGCGATGTCGGAAATGGATCTATGAAAATGCTCAGGCTTTTTCGGATATTAATAATATGAGTATTATATTATTTAGAAAGAGGTCGGGAGTTTGGCGTGGCGTGAACTGAAGGTTTTGTTCAGTTGTAGTATATTTGTTGTTGTTTATGTTATCATGTCTTCTTTATGTTAGTTCACATTCATTTTATTAACGTGGTACTAAGAACGGCTATAACAAATATATAATTTAAATAATATTAAATAAATAAATAATAGCCTTCCTCCAATTTATCTTATCGGATCAGTGTCAGCGGTTCCTGAGATTAGAACGTTCAAACAAACGAACTCTTCCGTTTTATATTATTAGTTTAAATCCAGTCTCTGTAAATTTTCTGTGTGATTTGTCCAGCCATATTTATATAACTTTCTAAACTACCATGGTTTTTAAATATGAATGCTTTTATACTTAATATTTATTTATTTAAATTGTTGGTAAAATTAAATCAAAAGTATCAACGGACCCAAAAGGGTTATATGTTTTAGCGGTCACTCCAGGTACATGAATATTCATATACAACTGACAAACGGACGTCCTTCCGATTGTATTAACATATCCATGATTCTGGATGTTTCTGAGGATGTACTCAACTGTTTTTGTAGATGAGTGGGATTACCTCAAAGTGGCTTTTTGCTGGGTATTCATAAGGACTGGTCAAGTTATTATAGATAAAGCTGATTTTATCTGAAAATAGTATAATAAATAAGCTAAGTGGAAGCACACTGTACTTTCATTGCGAAGGTCGTGGGTTCAAACCCCACGCACTACGTTTCCGCCGAATAAAGGCCTAAACTACCTCGTCAAGAAAGAAGTCCCTGTGTCCCAGCTGTGGGAACTTAAATAGGGGTGATAGTGAAGCGTATTTGATGATAATTATCACAAATTGGTTTTCTCCATTTCTGCAACGATATTTCCGAATTGGCCAACGATAGCGTTGTGTCGAAACGTCAGCGAATATGCTAATTCTCTTTTGTGCCGGTTTACGGAGCGATCTTTAGCAGACGGTCTAAGGCTGCGTTCATTGTGAGAACCGTATAGAAGAACAAAGGGTAAAAATATTCCAAAGAAATACGTCAATAAGCTTATTATTACTTTTTAGTAGTAATGTATAATTTTAGTAGTAAGTAGTAGTAGTAATTTTTAATGAATGAATGTAGTTAAACTTTAATGTACTTAAAAACAAATACAAACTTAATACTAGCTATAAACAAAAGTACAAGAGGCGGTTTTATCGCTGAGAGTGATATCTTCCAGGCAGTAGCTGTAGATAAATTATAAATATAGCAAAATAGCAAGAATCTAAAAACCACTAAACCATTGTTACAAAATGGGCTTTTAAATAAAATAAATATTGTGTTACAAATATTACAAAAACCAGTCAAATTCATAACCCACTTTGTTGGTTGTGGCATGAATAACGACTACCGAGCTATATCTCATAACCTTTTATCTTCTAACCGTTTTAAACCGTTATTCCGTTAACGAAACCCTTACAACGGCACCGTTTCAAAAATGCAGAATACAATCTGCATAACAGATCAGCTTGTGCTTGCAATTGTCATTTTTCAACGTTAATTGCCTGTTTAACCCGTTTTATTCGACTGTGTGGTTTCAGGGAAACGAACGGGCAATTTTAATGGCGGGATGAGGTTTTTAAGTATTAGGTTCCGTTTACTTTAGTTGTTAAATTTCTGTAGATAATGATTGTTGTTTTCAATTTACTTACTGAAACCGTTAAGAAAAAAACCGTTTTCTAACTGTCTATAAGTGGCTAAATTAGAAAATTAGTTACTGATTTAATTTTTCATTTGAAAAATTTAAATAACAGATGAGATTTTTTATGCTTATGGTTATTTTGTGCATTTTAGTCCATAGTGTCATAATTATATACATACATACACTTGTGGTCATATAATTAAGAACGATTTGTATTTATAGAACATTTTTATTTTAATCATCTTATACACCGAGATTTATACCTTCTGAGAACAACTTATTATGCTACAAAATAGCCACATTAATGGAGCAGAGTGTCTTATAGAATAAACAATAAAATCATTAACTATATTTCTCAAATTTTTATTTTAACAAAGTGTGACACTATCTAATAGTAATAAAGCTGGACATATAATTAAGAACGATGTATTTAACTGCTGGGAAATTGTTTTATATGGCAATTACATTTAATCTAAATCAAAATAATATGCAGTGCAGAATCTTTTCAAAGTAATTTAATACATTTTTAACTAAATTAAGAGTTTACAGCATACCCACGGCCTTTGCCGCTGCTGCTTTACACCAGCGAGGCATAACCTATTCATTTGTGATATTTCGCAAGAAAATACAGTTCGATTATTTAAAAAAAGCGTTGTACAGCTCTCATGTGTTCCCACACTCTGTATTTGGATTATTTTTCTTTATTTTAAATTACAAATTCTCCATTGGCTCTAGATTTTAGTTGTTTGCTTGTCAGTCTAAGATAGATAACCACAAAAGCACCCCCAAATTTTCGTATTTCTACCACCGTGTTTTAATGTAACTTTCGAGTACTTAGGGTTGAATGCTATATTCGGAAGACGTAGAACATATCGTTTTCCATCAGAACACACTCTAGTTATTTTTGTCTCGTCACAAAAATAAGAAAAAATTTTCATTGTCGTATAGTCCAGTTTTCATACTTTCTCAAGTGCAAGCTGATTTTGACTATGGTACAAAGTTTCAACATGAGTACCTTCCTTGATATCCTTCCGTGCGATTTTTCTTCTACCATACGTCTTCAAATAGTGCGTGTTGAGATAGCTGAAGGCTAGTTTTCACCAAAATATTCTTGTCTCAGCACATTGGACCCATTAAAGAGTTCTGTAGCCCATCCGAATGATGTTTTGGTCATCTCGAGAAGTTGTTTTTCTCTGTTTAGATACATGGGGAATACTCGTAGTGGTATATGATACGAAGAAAAATGGTCAAAAGCGTCGAAAACCATAGTTTTTTAACATTACAGATTGTTGTCTATCTTTTTATAATACCAATTCTTCAGGCAAAGTTTTACTTTTGTACTGGTGTTCTACCATTGTTGATAGATCAAAAACATTATTTATTTTTAACGAAGCAATGACTTTTAATCTTTTACAGCACTATATGTTGCCAATATTTTACAAACAGTTAAAATTTCAACAGTGTTTTTTGTTTAAATTATAAAAAAGGAATTAACGATTAAGCGTTCTTAATTATATGACCAACCAGTAAATAGGAATACTATGTTTTGAAGTAGTGTAAAAAAATTGACAATTTATTTTTAGCTTATCATTGTATACCAATAAGCACAGTGATATTATAGAAACGTTTTACAATACCGAGATAAATAAAATAAATTACATGCAAATACTTTTGAGTCTTAGTTTGAAAAAATCTTCCCCAAATATCAGCGTTCTTAATTATGTGACCACCAGTGTATATCTATGGTGTCTTTCATTATTTTATGGTGTTAAACAACAAAAAATGCATCAAATCCAACAGTACCTATTGTAATTTGTGTAGCAATTTTTGGTTGCTCCTTTGCAACGACAGCGACAACTCATCCTTGCCGACCAGAACCGGTAATGAATAAAAACCGAGTGCTAACGATGTTACGGCTTTGTAATTTTGGAGCTTCCGTCACGTTACATTTTTTAATGTTGACTCATCCAATTGACCTGGCTTTTGTGTATATTACTTAAATATAAATCCTTTGAAAACTAATGAGTACCTATATTTATTCAGATTTGAAGTGTTCACCCGGTAACTCTATTCGTTGGATCTCATTTCAGTTTTTATGATTCCAGAGACGGAAAAGTGCAACTAATTAACTTGCTAAGTTATTTACTTAGCCTAGTTTGTTAATAAAAGTCGTATTCTTGAACGATGTTTGAGTTTTACTTAGACTTTTCAAATAATGCATAAGTGAGCAGTGACGTAAAAAGGACTATTTCTAATACAGTTTATCTTGTAATCCATCCAAACTTCCATATCCATACTTCCATACTATATTTATATATTACAGTGGGAAAGTGTGTCTGTGTTTTTAATTACATAGTTAAATATTATTATATAGGTTGATATCTAAAAAAAGAATCAACATTTTTTGGCTTTATTCCAAATCCCCCAAGACTTATGATAGATTCTTTGGAAGAGACTCATGCACAAATTAACATAATATGACTTGTAATGGAATTAAATTTTGTTGGTATATCAAAACTTAAGTAGAACTCAAGGTGAGATTATAAAGTTTAAGAATAAGGACTTAAGTTTATTTAACTTAGACTAGGCTAACGAAGGCCGGCAGGATTCATATTTTTATTTATTTCAGCAAGCTTAGCTTGGATTAATGAAATGAGTACAATGCTTTCGTTTTATGTTTTGCCTCATTATGGCTAAGAAACAGAGTTTTACGGCTTATTATATAATTTGATGAAACATTTTAGTTTTAGAGAAAACATATTTATGAAAATAATGTTTTATGTTTTGTGTTCTATTATATGAATATGAGTAGAGGAAATTTGTAGTTGTCAATAACTTTCTTAAATTATAATAATTTAAATTAATAATAATGCAAATAAAATCCTCTTTTAAAATAAGTAGAACGCCAGCTAAATTTTTATAGACAAGACAAACACAAGTTAAATTTTTAGGTAATCAAAGGGCCGTTTTCCGCCCGCATAAGACGGTTTACCAGAACAAATAAAACAAATTGTTCGAGTAACGAAGGTAAAAATAAGGTAACTAACTATATTTAATTTAAATGAATTTTTATCCTATGTTTTATTATTTAGTTTCGTTGTTCAACAACCCTTTTAATTTCAAAACAAACCTTATAAACGAAACAGGCATCAAACCTGCGACCTACAAAACGGACACAAAACTGCGCTCATTTACCTGTTTCAATGGCGTAGCTCTTTTAAAACCTATTGAGTTCTAATGACGTAGGTACTGCACGGACTTTTCATATTCTTTGGCGTTTTCAAAGCAAATTTTAATGAACGATGTTTGTTGCGAATAAATTCAAGGTTTAAAGCTTATAAGAAATTTTTATTTCTTATATAATAATGTTGAATTCAAGTCAAGGCTGAGTAGTACAAAAATCTTCAATTATTATAAAATAGGTATGATTCTCGCGCCATTCTGACATCTGCGCCATTTTTATGTTTATATGTATTCTGTTTTTAATTATGTTTTATTGTTGAACATTTAGGAACCACTCAATTAAAGTGGCCCAACGTGTTGTAAACAATAACAAAACATTTATTCCATTTTTAAAAAGCATTTATTTCCTAGAAGATTTTCCCAGAACTTATCGCCATCATTGATTTTAAATTGAGCCATTTCTGGACAAAAGGCTTCATCGCGGACTACAATGAGCGGTCTGAGGATCGGAGACAATTGCACCTTCTGCCTTGCACTCTGCAGCTGCTGTCTAAGATAAAAACTGATAGCTTGCATCATGGCTTAATGTAGCTGAAACTTGTTTGTGGTCGTTTATTAATTTGTTCATCTATAACTTTTATTTCAAGATTTTCTTGGTTTTTTTTTGACCCAAATTTTATTTATTAAGTTGTAAAACCTATACAACCACTCAGTTTTAGATAGACAGGCGGTAATCAATATAATGATACCCGTTGTTATAAATTAAATTTCATTCAGTTCTAGCTCGATCGATCGAATCGACGATTAACGACCTAGAGGTCGTCCTTGCGGGTTCGATTCCCGTATCGGAACAAACATTTGTACAATAAACAATATATATTTGTTCCGTTTGTCTGAGTGTTTCTATATACAGGGTTACAGGAAAAATGGTGCTAGATCCTTGAAGAGCGTGGAGTACCCATCATTTCTGACTTATTTCACTATGAAACACCCGGTCCTAAACTTGACCATTTTCGAGATATTCGACTTTTCATTTTTTTATCGAAGATTGCCGATTTTTAGACTACTAAATTAAATTTTGTTTATTTTGTGTATCTAATTATTATTATTTTTGCATTTTTACATGTGTAATAAGATGCTTTAGGACGTCAATCATTAAAATAGTACATAAGTTAATTGAATAGACCGTAGTAGACATGTGAAAGTACTAAATTACTTAAGAAAATTAGAAAGTTTATTTTTCTCTGAGGGATATCTAAAAAAAATATTATGGCAGTTGTTCGGCAGATGTGTTTTAAAATATCTACGTTTCATCAGCTTTCTAACGAGGTATAACAATCTAGGATTTTATTCAAATGCATTGAAAAAAAATAGTTTCATAGGTGACAGTGGAGATGAGAAAATTTATACTTAGCCCTAAAAGGTATAATAAAACAATAGGTAAGCATGAAATGTTATTTATTAAAGGTTTTCACACAACTTTTTCTTATTTAACAGTTCATGCTCAACATGGCCACCCCTGTTTCTGATACATTGTCGCATCCTTCTACGGAGACTAGTCTTTACAACTCCAGTGGTCAACGTGGTCCTCATTTTATTTGCTGCATCCACAATCCTTTCTCTTAATTCTTCTACAGACGAAATTGGATTTGGCTCGCTGTACACAAGAGTTTTCATGCACCCCTACACATGAAAATCCATGGGGGTTAGGTCCGGACTTCTTGCTAGCCATGGCAACGGCCCACCTCGTCCTATCCATTTGTTTGGGTAATTTGTGTCTAGCCAGTCTCTGACACTTCTCCTAAAATGGACAGGGCAGCCATGGTGTTGGAACCACATATTCCTGATCAGGTTGAGTGGCAAATCATCCAGTAAATCACTCAAGTCTGATCTCAGGAAATTTTCGTAGCTTTCCCCGTTTAGAATATCCGGGAGAAAGTAAGGTCCAATCAAATGATTGGAGATAATGCCCATCCACACATTCACGCTGAATCTTCGTTGGGACCCCGACACTCTTTTCTTATTGGGATTCCTTAGTTCTTTTGGGGCCCAATAATGGGCGTTGTGATAGTTAGTTATGCCATCTTTATCAAATTTGGACTCATCCGTCCACAAGATATTTCTTAGAAAATCTGGGTCTTAGGACGTCATCTTCAACACTTCCGTATCACAGGTACAAATCAGAGTCCAGTTAACAAGCAGTAGTCACAAATCAGAAGAAATAGTCCAGAATCACAGCCACGTCGAGAAAAAGAGCAAAACGATATCACATCTACTATGTACGAAGCACAAAAGCAGACTGACATTCAAAAGCATACCCCCTGTTGTATTCCTAGCCCTAACCGGTCTCTACACATTTTTTCTTTCATCCGCACCTACAAAAATCATCACTTGTCACGCTCGCACGGTGCGTCTTAACTTGAAGAACAAAAGGCGCGGGGCCGTTAGAACTGCCACCTGGAGCGTCCCAACTACTTTTTTCCACGAAATTTAATACAAACCCTAGATTGTTATACCTCGTTAGATAGCTGATGAAATGTAGATATTTTTAAACACATCTGCCGAACAACTGCCATAATATTTTTTTTAGATATCCCTCAGAGAAAAATAAACTTTCTAATTTTCTTAAGTAATTTAGTACTTTCACATGTCTACTATGGTCTATTCAATTAACTTATGTACTATTTTAATGATTGACGTCCTAAAGCATCTTATTACACATGTAAAAATGCAAAAATAATAATAATTAGATACACAAAATAAACAAAATTTAATTTAGTAGTCTAAAAATCGGCAATCTTCGATAAAAAAATGAAAAGTCGAATATCTCGAAAATGGTCAAGTTTAGGACCGGGTGTTTCATAGTGAAATAAGTCAGAAATGATGGGTACTCCACGCTCTTCACGGATCTAGCACCATTTTTCCTGTAACCCTGTATAGGTATAATAAAAATTATATATCTACTCGTCACACAAACTTCGAGCTGACCACGGAGCCTGTATCTGTATAAATTGTTCAGCAATATTTATTTATTTGAAGACCATCAAAAGTTGTTGGAAAATGTAGAAAGCTAGCATCTTGGGACACTTTTTCTGGGACAAAAGCCAAGTCTCTTCGAATCCTGAAGTCAATTCGCGGCGCATTGTCCGAGGATCGCGGGACTAACTGCCCGCATTCACTAATATAGAGCTTCTGTCTCTTATTATGGCATTTAATTGAAGTCTTGGGAAAATATGAGCGCAGTGTTGGCTAAGTGTGGCACACGCGACTTAAATTCCGAAGATCGTAGTTTCAAAACCTCCGAGCCTCCGCTTCTTTAAAAATGCCTAATATTTTCTATAACTTGAAAATAACTTAAGAAATCCTTGCGATACGTGTTCAACCTTAAAACAAACTTTATCTATAGCTAAAGTTATTTAAATAATAAATATATTTCTAGAATTATTCGATATAAAACGCAAAAATATTCCTGCTTCTAAAAACAGAGGCTCAATGCTTACCTTGCAATGATTCAGTCCACATCGCCCCTCAACGTGGCTGGCGCTTTATCTTCTGACTTTTCTAAACAAGGCAGATTGCAAGCTTAGAACAAACTTTACTAATTACTCGCAACAAACTCAGGTGGAACTTTGGAATAGTTTAATTTACTTTAGACCTGTCAGTACTTACAATGTTTAATAATTAGCGAGCTATTTTGTTGTGCTCCAGTGAACTGAATTAAATGTAAAGTAATTATTTGTTTTATTTGAAAAATTTAAAGATCGGAACATTCTGACACAGTACCTTCTCTCTACATCTATATCTCAAGTTGCATGCAATCTATATCGCATGTTAATTGTTATCTAAGTGTTTAATTTCTTTAAATTTAATTTTAATAGATAATGTAAATCAAAAGAATGAAAGCCTAACGCAAGCATCAGGCTTCATCATCATCATCATCTCAGCCGTTGGACGTCCACTGCTGGACATAGGCCTCCCTATATGATTTCCAGTCATTGCGATCGCTCGCAGCCTGCATCCACCGCGAGCCGACCGCCTTCACCAAGTCATCGGTCCACCTTGTTGGTGGACGCCCAACGCTGCGCTTTCCGATCCGTGGTCTCCACTCGAGAACCTTTCGGCCCCATCGGCCATCTGTTCTTCTCGCTATATGGCCTGCCCATTGCCACTTCAAAGAGCTAATCCGTTGGGCTATGTCGGTGACCCGCGTTCTCCTACGGATCAGGCAGCATCAGGCTTACGACATCCTATTATACATTATATATGGACAATTCGTACAGCAACATCTAGCCCCGTTTTGAATTCTATGCTTGTGTAACGGGTGCTAGTTTAGATTTTTAATTATGTAAATTGTCCGGCGATATTCCTCAACAACCAGCGATATAAAATTATTTCTATGCCACCATTCGATAACAGCTTTGATCCATCGGAAGTGTCCCGCCCATCTTCACTTAAGTCTAAAAGCCCTTGAGCCTTTCTGGTATTTTAGGGGTATTTAAATTAAACAATGTATGTAAAAACAGAATTTTAAATCATCACATTTCTGCATAGAAAGTTATAAGTATAGCACTACTTCACGTAGAAATAACATTCTTATTTATAATGCAAAACATTCATACCTGCAATCAATATTTTACAATACATAAATTTTAAATAGATGTTACATCATATTCTACATTATCAATAAAGTCTGATTTGACAAGATTCATTTTTATTATATTGTTGAGTAATTAAATATTTATATATTAATAAATATCCACAGAAAAAATGCATTTCAAAAAATCATATTTTAGAAGTGGTTTTGATTAATAGCCTACCTTGGAATAACAACGAAAATAATACTGATATTAACAAATATACATAACAGCTTCATCTATAATAATGGATCTACTAAGGTTTTATATTTACATATTTTAAGCGCACTGACTTCGCTTTTTATACAAACTATTTTACACTTATTTTAAATATCTTATTTTAATAACATATGCATTTTCTTATTAAAACTACTATTATTTTAACACATTATAAAGCTTTATGAGTATATTTAAATTTATTTAATTAACAGAATCTAACAGTGGCACTTTTACAATTCTAAGATATTCTAAGTACATACTTATATTTTTTTGCCTATATTTATATTTTAAAATTTTGTTGAAGTAATATCATTTATTTAAGTACTTTGGATTCAAATTAGGAACCCTGTTACAATTCTCATATTTATAGACTAATAATGTACATTCATCTTTATTCACTAATATAAATATCAATAGGTAAATACAATATTTTTTATATAACATAATCTTTATTCTTAGAACTAAACACATTTCAAAACCAGAATGTATTATTTCGTTTCCTTGTCATAATAACATAATTTAATTTCAAACATAATTTCAAATATTTTTTCAATACATAATTTGAGCTCAGCTAATAAAAAATATGAATAAAATAACACTATTGAGCATTATAAAATTGAGCTACTTGAAAATTTTGAACAAAAATATACACAAGTTCAACCTTATTGAAATACATAATGTTAGTATCTACATCTAATATTAAACATTTTTACACTCTTATTAATATAATATTTTATGATATGGACAATATTTTTTTCAGATATTATTTTCTACATTATCAAATCACGATGTGCAACATCTTGTCTTTATTAAAGACAGTTTGACAATTACATAATAACTAAAATTATAATATTTATAATTATTATTAGTATTTATTTACAATATAACAACATTATATATTTATAAATTGAAATTAATTACCAGACATTGGACGGTAAAAAATATTGTGTTGGAGGAAAAGTAACATAACAAATTATTTATTTTTGCTTAAAAATATACAACCATTCCTAAAGGAAATAAATCACAACCTTCAAAATAATTATTTAAGATTATTAAGTATATCATTTTGGCATTATTTATTTAATTAAATTAAATTAAATATAGGACTAGAACTTGAGAGATCAATAGCTACTACTTTTTTACATTTTCTTTTACAATTTTAATATTAATCAATTTGATATGCTATTTTCTAGATGTAATAAATTATTAATTTTATCACAATAAAAATACTTTATTTGGTTTCCCTACTACATTACATTACTACGTAGTCCTCATTAGATATAATAATATTTGATCGTCTCAATAGGTCTCATTGAATCATGAAGCCCATTCGTTGTCGTTTTTATAAATTTTGTTATTTTCATGTATAATATACTCCGTAGGAAAAGTGCATTGATAGAACGAATAGATTATTGAAATTTATCTTAGTATTTTCATACTATTATGTATTTACCTAATTTTCCTTGCCTTGTTGCATAAAGCTACTCACTTTACATACTACAATTAAGTTTAACAATTTTGAGATAACTGCTGTAGCTAACTTAATTTTTGCATTAACAAATTATCAATTATAGGTTTCATATTTGAGACAAATATTTAAATAATCAGTTTATTTTATTTAATTGTAGAAACCACAAAATGACAGTTGTATACCCGATTACGGTTTTCCAGAACGGAGACGATTATCGGAGTACATCTCTAACAAGACCTAACATCATACACGAGCTTAAATAGTACCGTTCAATGAGACTTACCCTCATTCTTACTGAGTGAAGACGACCAAATAATCCGCGGGCTAGGTGCCGCAATGGAGTATCTTCCTGAACGCCTTCCTGAATTCCGGGTTGAAGATGGTGTAGATGACAGGGTTGAGGAAGGAGTTGATGTAGCCCAGCCACGTGGTGAGGATGAAGGTCGTGACCCCGGGGGAGAAGGGGAGGTTGAACTTGTCGCAGATGGCTCCGAGGACGGAACAGGTGAAGAACGGCGCCCAGCAGAAGAGGAATACGCCTGGAAAGAAAGAGATTTTAGGTTAGAAAACTAGGTAAAGTGAATTAGGTACTAATGTTCACGTGTACTTATTTATACAATTTCTATGACAATACTTAAACATTGTTTGATAATTCTAAGTACTTGACGTAACCTAAGTGTGCCTAGTTTTCCTTAAGTTTCAATAAATTAATTTGAATTTGAAGTATGTATGTTTCAGTTGCTAATCAATGTTATAGATTTATTTCCTACTTCTTCTCATTTAAGATAATGTATTTATTTTCAAGGATTTGATGCGTTCTCTTATCTTGTCTAACTACAATAGGATACTTACCTAAGACAATAGCAAGAGTTTTAGTCGCCTTTCTCTCCTTTTTAGCTGATGATTTCTCTCGTTTCTTCTTGCTCGCTTTATTGGCTTTGTAGATGGTGAACCTGGCCGTGGCAGCACTGGCCTTTCTCTCTTTCTTTGAGGTTGACCCGTCACGAAGGTCGAAGGTACTAGCTTCTAAGTCCTCTTCGGATCGCAGTTGTAAGGACACATTTCGACTGTAACAAAGTTATTAATTTACATCTCAAGTAGGTATGTTTGAGTGTATTGGATGTGTTGGTGTGTAGTCGTATCGGCTAGGTGGAGCCCACTCGACATTCATACTTGACATTCATTCCTTAGGTCGTGGGTTCAAATCCCGCAGCGCACTATTTTTTCTCGAATAAATACGTCCACTTTGTAAACACGTGCTCTAACGGTAAAGGCAAGCATTGTGAGTAACTTGCAAAATTTTGAAAGGCATTGTTGTTCACCACCATTTGGCCAGCATTTGGCCAGCGTGGTAAATTAAGGCCCTATCTCTCTCGTCAAGTCCCTGTATCCCAGTAGTGAGTACGTAAATAGAGGTGTGAACTCTTTCCTATTCTTACCTAGAATCACTGAGCTTGGTCTTCCCGTTCTTCTTCCACTTATCAGCCGCCATGTTCCTGAGCACGGTGGCGTCCTTCAGCCCCGGTGAGCCCGGTGGAGACGTGTGCTCTCTGATCGTGTCCTCTAAGTTGGACGGGGCGTAGCCCGAGTCGTTGTTCCCGTTGGGGTCGGGCATTACTCGGCGTTTTGGAGTACCGCTGTGGAAACAAACATTTACTTTTACATTGTACAACAGGAAATACCAAAATGAAATAGTGCAGAAAATTTAAAGTTCTATTTTAGACAGCATTTTTTATGGTTATGAGGAGTACATATAATTATATCTTTATCGGTAAATAATATCACTGGCTGAAAATTTGTATAGAGGCTTAGTACCAGAAGAAGGACAAATCATATTTTTTACAGCGGAAAAAAATACATTTCCATGGGAAATGTGTTATGATGCGGGCAATGGAGCAGGGTGGAAAGCTAGTATTGATAAAAAAATACTGAGTTACAATAGAATTGTCTTACTTAGCTGTCTCCTCAGCGACTGTCGCCAGCATGAACTCCGTGGACTTGTCGTTGGGGATGACGTGACAGTCGTCGGCGTCCGCTTCTATCTCGGATCTCTTGTCGAAGCTACAGACAAACAACATGATTTAATTAACCGTGCATAAATTCCGTACTGATTTTTCATACTATGAGATTTCATGAGACTATTCAGTTCTGATTCTAGTTGTTGTGTAATTGGTTTAGGAATTAAATAAGTTTCCTTGTTATTATAATTTTAATTTCTTTTGTCTGGTAAGCGGGTTGGTAACCCAAAAACTATAAAGGGTTCCATTGATAAATCCGTCACGCGAAGTAGATCGTTTTTTTCAGGTTTTTGTGATATTTTGTTTCAAACAATATAATAGAATATGAGAAGCCCTTCTATAATTTCATACCTAAAACGTTTTTGAGGATATTATGTCATAAATAATAAAAACAGAATCATTCCATTATTTCTCAAGGGGGAAAAGAACTTAAGAACATTGATACCGATTTAATATTGGAAAACGTACAAAACAAGGAAAGCGTACAAAGTAATCACGAAAATCGGAAGATATTCTTACGAAACATTGATATTCCCGATAAAGTTCATCAAAAAACAAATTGAAACTGACAACTTATATTTTATCAAGTTTTTCAATTTGTTCAGAAAGTGGCCCTTTATCAGTTCAACCATGAAAGTGATTTGAGGATCCAATAACAACGTAATATTGATTTTATAAGAACTTGCTCCATAATATTGAGGGATCGTAACTAAAGACATTACTCGTGGAACGCTGTCTTATACGTCCGGTTTGGGAATCTCGTATCGTTATATGGGCTACGGATTATCTAAGGATGAGGTTTTATTGGAATCTCAATGATATGATCGGTAATTCTTATTTAAAGATTATTCCTTTGTTTGATAGTTACTAAGTTGAAGTAAGGCAAATAAATACCGGATTTAAAATATGACTTAACGTTAAACTTGGCCTTAAATATGTATGATTTCTCATAATAATAATAAAGTATTTCACAATATTGTAAACTAAAACACAAACACAATTGAAAACGTAAGTGTTTTTCAACCAGAACTATGCTACGTCACATGAAAAACATTGACAAAACATGCTTCGAACACTTTTATTTATTTACTCAGCTGTTAGACCAGTGCAGTTAGCTTCAAAAATGATCAAAAAAGGAAAAAAATAGTAGTAGAATGAAACCCATTATAAAAGGAGGGGAATATGATAAAAATGAAAGGAAAAATAAATTACGGTCGATCTGAGTTCGGGAAGTGGGAGGGGGTGGGCTTTTAAGGGGAGAAAATGGTTTATCTCGATTTGCGGTGAAACTACAAGTCCTATGAAAAAAAGTTATATGGCAAAGTTGTAGGTAATAAAAAGATATACAACTTTTAATTCACAAGTTTTTTACATAACCTCAAAACTTATGTGAAAAATTCAAATAACCAAGTTTTTCGTTTTTTTTATTTATCTTTTTCAAAAATAATTATTTTTCTACGAAATTTGGTGAAAACTTGCCTATTTATGTCCTTAATACACTGTGATTTACTTGATTGAAAATATTATTGTTTTCATCTTATTTTGACTTAATTTAATAAAAAATAGACTATTTTTCAATCGAAAATTCACGTGTCTAAATATTAGCTTTTTTATAAAAGTCGGTGTGCTTTTTGTTTGTCGAAATCTCTATTTTCTGATAGTTAAAAAAATATATACATTACCATAGTAAATATTCTCAGAAAATGCACAAAACCGAAACAAAAATTTGTATCATTAGGTACAACTGCATCATAAAAATGTGATTTTGTGTTTTCAGACTATATAATAATAATAACCTGTTTGTATAATGTGCAATAAGTCGGATTATAAGCAATTATATGAAATAAAAATTGCAAAAATCACATTTTTATGATGCAATTGTACATAATGATACAAATTTTGTTTCGGTGTTTTGCATTTTCTGAGAAAATTTACTATGATAATGTATATATTTTTCTTAACCATCAGAAAATAGAGATTTTAATGAACAAACAGCATACCGATTTTTATAAAAAAGCTAATATTTTGACACGTGAATTTTCGATTGAAAATTAGTCTATTTTTTTAGTAATTAAGTCAAAATAAGGTGAAAAAATTAATATTTTTAATCAAATAAATTATAGTGTGTTTGTGGCATAAAAAGGTAAGTTTTTACCAAATTTCGTAGAAAATAAAATGTTTTTGAAAAAGATAGAAATAAAAAACCAAAAACTTAGTTATTTGAATTTTTCACATACATTTTGACGTTATGTAAAAAACTTGTGAATTAAAAGTTGTAGATCTTTTTATTACCTACAACTTTGCCATATAATTTTTTTTCATAGGACTTGTAGTTTCACCGCAAATCGAGATAAACCATTTTCTCCCCTTAAAAGCCCACCCCCTCCCACTTCCCGAACTCAGATCGACCGTAATTTATTTTTCCTTTCATTTTTATCATATTCCCCTCCTTTTCTAATGGGTTTCATTCTACTACTATTTTTTTCCTTGTAAAAAATTAAAAACCCTGGTCTATGTCGATTGACAGACGTTTCATCAAAGGCCGCTGAATTTCGATTTATGAAAATAACATAATCTTTTATCTTGGACTAAGAGCCCGTGATGGCCAGACCTTCCTTTAATTCACAAGCGTGAAAATTATGTCATGTGTATGTCTAACATAGGTAAGAAAAACCCCCAAACATGAAACCTGGATCGCGGTTCCTTTGGGAGATAACCACCTTTTACCTGTTATCTCCCAAAGGAACCACGATCCAGGTTTCATGTTTGGGGGTTATTCTTACCTATGTTAGACATACACATAAAATAATTTTCACGCTTCAGAATTAAAGGAAGGTCTGGCCAGACCGGGCTCTTAGTAAAGACTAATAGCCTGTGATGGCCAGACCTTCCTTTAATTCACAAGCGTGAAAATTATGTCATGTGTATGTCTAACATAGGTAAGAAAAACCCCCAAACATGAAACCTGGATCGTGGTTCCTTTGGGAGATAACAGGTAAAAGGTGGTTATCTCCCAAAGGAACCGCGATCCAGGTTTCATGTTTGGGGGTTTTTCTTACCTATGTTAGACATACACATGACATAATTTTCACGCTTGTGAATTAAAGGAAGGTCTGGCCATCACGGGCTCTTAGGTTATCTCTATTTGAACATGAAACGGGTAACATACCATGATTTAAATGTTTTTGAGTTTTCCGATATTTCGATACTGGTATGTTACCCGTTTCATGTTCAAATATAGTTAAAAACCATGATAGTTTAAAAAGTTATATCTTTTGTCTCCCCAGCGTACCTATCATCATGATCATCTTCATTGCTCCCAGAGCCAGTGTTGGTCGGTCTGTCGTCGTGCATGGCCGTCTCCTGCAGTCTCCTCGTCTGCGCCACGTTCTCGATGACGACGGCAGTAGTGGCCCCTGACACATCGGGCATTGGGGGCTTCTTTGCTGCTCGCTGCTTCATCGCTCTCATTCTTAATGCCTATAACAACAAAATGTAATTATTATTAAATAAAGCTATTTGAAAAATCTTAAGAAACCTGCATTGCATTGCATTGCAGTTGATTGTGGGTTCAATTTCCAAGTCTTTGCTCGTAAGATTTAAGAATCTATTCCTCAGAATAGATACGTAAATGATTTATTTATTTATTTATTTATTTATTTATTTATTGTATAAGCATTACACTATCTTTACAGGGAAGCCTAATACGATTGTGTAATAAACATGTCAAATTATAATATAAAAACTACTAAAAAACCACAAACCTTACTTTAAAAAATACATTAAATTACCATATTATATATATCATGTCAATAAACCTTACTAACTACTTAATGTCCTATAAAACAATGTCAAAAATTTACAAAGTTGAAAAAATTACAATTAAACAATTAAATTAATGTTTCATTTCCATATAAAATGTCAAAATCCTTTTGGATAACAAAGAATTTGTAACAGCGTTCTACGACATTCGTCCAGGGGACAGTAAAAAAGATCTACTCTCTCTGCTACTAAATTAAGTGTAAGAATGCCACGCGTTAGAGGTGCCTTGCTTAAGAGATTGGTTCTTCCTTTTGGCTTAGATAATAAGGCAGGTCGCCTCCGACGGTGTACAAAATCATCCGGCACATTCAGTTTCAGTTCCTGTAAAATGACTGGACAGGCGATTTTTCCACGAAGTACCTTGATCAAATGCAGAGCGAGCGCTGCGTCTCTCCTTACTCCCAATTTATTGTATCCAACCATGCCTATAACAAACAAGGTTGGATACATTAATGGGAAGAATGGATAGACGCCATACATTTTCCAGTACAAAAATCTCGTAAATTTATTTTGAATACGCTCTACCATTTCTATGTATTTGACTTCGTGTGGTGACCATACTGCTGCATTAAATTCTAATTGGCTTCTCACCAATGCGTCATATAGTGTCCTTATTGCACTTATATTCGAGAACTTGTTCGTTTGACGGAGTACGAATCCGAGGGTCCTGAAAGCTTTCTTGCAGATGTTAGTTACGTGCAGGCGGAAGTGCAGCTTATCGTCCAGACGAACACCCAGATCCCTCACCGAATCCACTCTCCTTAACTGTGAACCCTCCAACTGGTAGTTGTGGTGAATTGGTGTCTTTGCTCTACTGAACGTTATGATAGAGCATTTACTGACGTTGAATTGTAGCTTATTTATACATGACCACTCCACCACTCTGTCCACGTCCCGTTGAAGGAGTTCACAGTCTTTTTCGTCTCTAATTGGTAAGAGTAACTTCAAATCATCTGCGAACAACAAGCACCTTGCGTCTTTTACGACTGTCGGGAGATCGTTAATCATAATAACGAACTCTAGGGGCCCTAGATTACTTCCCTGACTTACTCCGGTTAATGTAGAGTATGGTTTTGATTTGCAACCCGCGTAGTCAACGTACTGTTGTCGGTTCTTCATGTAGCTCGCGAAGAACTGCAAAAGTCTGGTTGTGCAGCCGATCGTCGCCAACTTCTGGAGCAGTATGTCATTATCGACCAAGTCGAATGCTTTTTTGAAGTCGAAGTAGGCAGCGTCGACTTGCACCCCTGCGTCTACCTGCGGTATCACAAAATTAATTGAGTCAAGGAGGTTACTGGTCGTACTACGAGCCAGCCGAAAACCGTGCTGAGCGTCTGATAGCCGCGACGACACCTGCTCTTGTATGCTGCACTGCACCGCCGATTCAAAGACCTTCGCTGCTGTCGACAAGATGGCCACCGGTCTAAATTCCGAAACCTCTGTTCCAGGGCCTTTAGGAATAGGAATCACTCTCGTCATCTTCCAACGTTCCGGAAAATGTGATTGCTCTAAACAAATATTATAAATAAAAGACAGCGGCTCAGCCAAAGGCATCCTACAGTCTCTTAAAATGTAGACCGGGATCCCGTCTGGACCAGCAGAGCGCTTCGGCTTGAGCCTCTTCAGCGCCACGCGCACCTCGGCTAGCGACAGGCGCGGCACGTGCACTCGCGCTGCACTGGCGGTACTCGATGCCTCCGCCGATGCCACGTCTAATTCCGCAACTGAAGTACCGTAAACCGAATGAAAGTATTTTGCGAATTCCGTGGCACATTCCTGTTCCGACAACGTTCTTCCCTTCAATGATATATGCTTTCGGTTTACGGTCCCTCGTTTTGCTCTCACATAATTCCAAAACGATTTCGGATCCTCTTTCAGACGATGCTCTACCTGTCTTTGATGCTGTTCCTGAGCCTCCTCTATCATAATCTTCACTCTAGCTCTACATTTAGAGAAAGCCTTGTAATTGGATCCACTTGCTTTGTACTGCTTGTGTAATTTTGCCTTTAACTTAATTTCTCTAATTATTTCCGCAGTGTACCAATTAGGATATGTGTACCTAGAGTCCTTTTTAGGTAGACGTTTCTTGGGAACACAACTTTCAAAAATATCAGATAATATTGTATAAAAGCAACTGACTGCATCCTCGGGATCCCGTACACTATAGAGCTGACTCCAATCCACTTCCGCTATCGACGAGTACAGTACGTAGAAATCGGCTTTAGAGAAATTCCACTGCTGTTCGTCTTCAGTCGGCGTAGAGGGCGGCGAGCGGGGGGCGGGCGGTAGGCCGTGGGCGGACGACACGCGGCGCACTGACACGAGAAGCGGCGGGTGCTGCTCGTCGCGCGGAACCAGCTCCTCGTCCGCTTGGCAGACCACCACCTCATCCATACTCAGAGAGACAAGCACTAAATCTAGTATACGATCGTTACTATTTCGTACCTCATTTTTCTGGGCAAACTCGCAGAAAGCTGTTACATATTCAAAATAATTAATTATATTATTACTACAGGAATACATATTAAAATCACCTAAAACTAAACATGAATTGTATTTAGCACACCAATTTTCAATAATTCTAAACAATATCATGAAGTCATTGTCATTACTTTTTGGGGGAATATACACAACACTACAAAAAAACAAAAACTTATTATTAAAGAAAACTGTCGCCCCAATAATTTCAAAGACACAATTTTCAACACATACGCCCTCTAGTACATCCACTTTTCGCAACTGTAACCGTGGCGCGGCCGCTAGAAACACGCCGCCGTGCTTTCTTCCGTCCGTTCGGTCGCACCTCAGTAGTTGGAACCCTGGTGGTACGATTTCAGCATCATCAATTGAGTCATTGCATCCGGTCTCTGTGATAGCGAAAAGATCGCTACCTGACGATTCTATGTTAGTGAAGAACTTATTTAGCTTCGTTCTCAGCCCTCTTGCGTTCTGGTAATATATTTCAATATTACTTACTTGATTTGTGCATGACCTGCGCTCCGCCACGAAAGGGCTGGTTTGATTTTGGTGCATTATATCTCGTGGGATACACAATCCAAGGCTTAATTTTGGCATTCACGGGCCATACTTCAGGAGACAAACATATTTCTTCATACGGTACAGGAACTCCGATTTTATATGACTTATAGTCTCCCTTTGCCGAAAGTTCTGTCACCGAGCATTTCCCGCCAGGGCACAAGTCCTTTAGGTAAGTACTTATCTCCTCGGCGCTTGACTCCATATTCCACAAATGAACATAGCTACGAGGTTCAACAGCCTTCAGTGTAGTTACCGTAGGGCCCGCCGTGCCGCACAGTGAGGCAGGTCTTCGACTACGTCTCACTTCTGTCCACTGTTGCAGATCCTCTGGTACCTGGATTGGACCCTGAGCTGGGTCTGATGCTGATGCTGTAGATTCTCCGGTCCGTTCTTCTGTCAAACTTTTCTGGGGTAGAGTCACCTTGGCATGAATGTCCTTACCTGGACGTGGTAGCGCCACTGATGCGGCCTTTTGTTTCTTTGTTGTGGGATTGGCCTTCGTTGTGGGATTGGCCTTCATTGTGGGTTTGTAGGATGTTTCTCTTCTAGTCTCTCGTGGGGGCTCTTGGGGTGGGAGGGGGTTTGTTGCAACGGGAAGTGCCGCTACCTGCTCGTACTTGCTGTGAAGTGCCTGTACTTGAGATGAATACACTTCCAATTTAGCGTCACAGTTAGTAAGTATTGATATTGCTAGCGTAAGCTGTTCTTTCAGCATCAACACCTCCTGCCTTAAGTTGCGCACCTCTGTTGTCAATTCTGTAGAAGCCGTATCTACGCAACTTACTGGTTCTGCATCCGAAAGAATAGGGATCTTTTTCCTATGTGTAATATTGTGGTCGCGATTATTCCTCGAAGCTGCGCCGACTGGAGTACGACTGTTATCTCCACCTTTCTTTTGCGCACAACAGCATTCTGGGCATTCCCACATACTAGGCGATTGCTTGCTACCTCCTCCGCAAAGCAGATGGTAAACCTTGCCGCAATTCTCTAACGTGCATTTTAACAAATCTTCCGATTCTAAAATTATCGAACAACACCCTGCACATATCATTTTGATGATGATGACTGTAAGATACTATTACTGCCCTCTAGTAGTAGTGTTTGTAAGATCTAGCGTTGGGTCGTACTGATCTTGTGTCAAGTTCGATCAGGCCTCGATAGATGGCGCTGTTTCGGTCATCAACTTCCATAGACAATCAATTCAGTAAATGTTAGACGGCCTCTATGTCAATGTCACGTCACGCGTCATCTGACAATTTTGACAGTACTTCCGATAGAACGATATTTCTTTCTAGAGTGTTGAGTGGTTGTCTTCTAACTTTTTTCAAAAATGAAAAATTTGAAAAATTATGCAGTAAAGGGAAGGTATTTTGAAGTTGAACCCTTCCCTCTGATTGGTCTACGTCCAAATCCAAGTTTATGTGTTTACAGGCGATGTGTATGTGTGTGTAAAAGTTCAAAAAGCCATCGAAAAATTTTCAACTTGAAGTAGTATTATTGTGATCAAAAACAGTGGTTTCTTGTGATTGATACCTGGAAATCCTTCTGCGTTCCTTTGACTTGAGGTAAATGCCTCTTTGACGGCGAAACACTTATTTTTGACTGTAAAACTTCGAATAAACTCGGGAACACCGTTATAGAGTATGTTTACAAATCGAACGCACACATGCGAATGAACGAACACATGATAAGATTAGCTCAAGTCTTAAAGACAACCTTGTAGCGGGTAGAGATTCATCAGCGATGCAGTTGGTTGAGGGTTCGATTTGGGCTTCGGAAAAAATACAGGGCACATGGAAGGAGCATATATGACGTATTTCTGGCTAATAAACAGACACACGTCAAAGTTTCCAACGGGAGTATCGTTAATATAAAGCTATTTCGTAGTTTAATACAGAGAGTATACAACACTGACCTTAAAAATACGGTAATACAAGAACATCATCATAATACAGGGGATGTAGAAGGAGCCGAGGGAGGAGTAGATGACGTAGTTCTGGCTGTTGAAGAGACACTCGTCGAAGTTCCTGTCGGGAGTGTCGTTGAGGCCGAGGCCGATAGCGACGGAGGGAGTAACTACTAATTATCATAGAATGTATCAAGAAAACTAAACTTACCTTAAAAATACTGTAATACAAGAACATCATCATAATACAGGGGATGTAGAAGGAGCCGAGAGAGGAGTAGATGACGTAGTTCTGGCTGTTGAAGAGACACTCGTCGAAGTTCCTGTCGGGGGTGTCGTTGAGGCCGAGGACGATAGCCACGGAGGCAATAACTACAGATTAACATAGAATGTATTAAGAAAATCAAACTTACCTTAAAAATACTGTAATACAAGAACATCATCATAATACAGGGGATATAGAAGGAGCCGAGGGAGGAGTAGATGAAGTAGTTCTGGCTGTTGAAGAGACACTCTTTCGAAGTTCCTGTCGGGAGTGTCGTTGAGGCCGAGGCCGATAGCCAACTTATGATATAATGACATGTAGCAAGAAAACCAAACTTACCTTAAAAATACTGTAATACAAGAACATCATCATAATACAGGGGATGTAGAAGGAGCCGAGGGAGGAGTAGATGACGTAGTTCTGGCTGTTGAAGAGACACTCGTCGAAGTTCCTGTCGGGGGTGTCGTTGAGGCCAAGGACGATGGGCGCACCGATGGCCACGGAGATGCCCCACACTAAGAAGATGGTGCACCAGACACGCTTGTTGTTTTTGTGCTTCGCGTATTTTATTGGTTGGGTGACTGCGATGTACCTGTAAAGAGATAAAATAAAGTAGGTATTTTACTAAATGCATTTAAAATTATATGAGAGAGTTATGAATACTATCCTTATTAACATTAATTTCACTAGAACTAAGTTAACTAAGTGGTTTATTTAATTTAACTTTCTTTAAAATATAACTGTGTGTGGTCAAACATCGCGAGGTACCGACATATTATGACAATCGCCAACCCGCACTTGGCCAGCGTGGTGAATTATATCTCGTGAGAGTCAAGAGAGAAGTCCCTTAGACACAGCAATGGGAACACAAACAGGGATCCTTATAGTAGAATATTGAGCCATATCGCCGACTATCGCACTCATCTCGCCTTAAGTTCGATACCTCACTTGGGACATAACTTCACAGAGAAGTTAGTTTACTAACAACTTTTCTAGATAAGTTCTGTTCTGTTTATTTTTACTCAACGTATTTTGTCTTAATGTTTATACAAAATGCACCTAATAAACATAAACGATTTACTTAATATTTTACAAATAATTTAGTAACAGTTCGCTTCACTATTTTCTAGCTGATGTTGAAAAGCTATTTGAACAACAGACAAGTGGGAACGTGAATAGAAGTAGTTGGAAGGTACATTGTAGAAAAGTAACATCACTTACCTATCGACAGATATAGCGACGAGGTTGAATATGCTGGAGGTTGATGACGTCACATCCATGGCGATGTACACGTCGCACACGAAGGCGGGCAGGCCCCAGGAACCGTTCACCTGTGGGCAAGGAGTGGGCTTAGTCAGTTATTTCTTGAATTAAAACGGCAAATTCAATTACAAATTCTTAGTTAAGAGGCCTATTACGTGAAATCGCGAAATTGTTCGGTTTTCTCGTCCTAATTCTATGGTTTGCGTTAGTTGTTTGATATTACAATTACATCTTTATAATAGTTCGTTTTCTCCTCTACAAAAGTAGTAAGAAACATTTTAGATAACTTGTTTATATATTGAGTAATAATCATTCTCCGGATACATGTTTCGTAAAAAACGCTCGAAGACCTGTTTTCTCAGCTCTAATTTGTAGATTCTAATGAATATGGGCGATCAAACTATTTTTTATTATGTTACGTATATCCTATTCTTCAGTTAGAGTAGAGTACATTTTCGTTAAATGCTTTTATTCTAAAGATATACCGAATTTAATATCGACCGAAAATGCTTCGAAACAAACCTCAATAACTCCGAAGTTCTAAATCAATGGGACGTCATATTTATATCAAAATATTTATCAACATTTGCTTAAACTATGATATTAATTTTAATTTGTAGAACGGTTTTGGTAATTTTTTATGAATAAAATAAAACTACCATAATTTAGTAGTTTTTTCATTCAGCCGGCTTTTTCCATTTAGTACCGCGCGAGCGCTTGTCGAGGTCGGACCTATGTCGGTTGTTCTTGAATAAAATATAGAAATATTTCGTAAAATGTCAGTGTGTGGGACTGTCAATTGCTGTAAAAACGCTGTTAGTGTGCGTGTATGTGTTATTGCGATACTACGACCGACATAAGTTGATCCGTTGATAACGATCAATTGTTATTTTTATTGATAACGGTCAATTGTTGTTGTTGCTGGCCTAAGAATTGTACCAAATGTTGCTGGCCTAAGAATTGTACCACATCATTGTCATCTTGTTTTACCTTATTTATTTGGAGGTTATGCTGTAGGATGTGGATTGCATATCTAAAGTTATCTATCCTAATTAAAAAACAACAAGGCAACTTTTTTTGGTGAAACCGTCCAACGACTAAATGTAATTATGCCTATGATTTTTTTAGATTATGACTAACTTGCCGACCCGCCGACAGCTGCGCTTGCGTTTTTACGTTATTTACTAGTTTATGTTTTATAGCCTTTTTCGATCATTTTACTATCCAATACTGAAATCATATTTTAAATCGGACCCGCGGTTCCTGAGTAGCACGTTCAAACAAATAAACAAGCAATCTCCTCAGCTTGATAATTGTAGTATAGATTTCCATAATATTTATTACAAAGAAAATATTCCGTAATTTTTTGTTCTTATTTTTACCGAGTATCCAATATGTAAACAATAAATAATGTACCTTTCTAATAAATATATTATTTATTGTAAACATTAAATAATTGTACCTTTCTAATAAATACAGGGCGTCCCAAAGTTATGGGCCATGGAGGGGAAGTACCTTAAATATCGTAGATAGTGAATTTTGCTCAAAGAAGACTTCATTTTATTTTTAAAAGTTAGTAATTCTGGATTCATAGATTTTCTAAAAATTACTTGCTTTGTCTGGGAATCGAACCGACTTACATGTAGAAAAAAAACTCTATTTTTATGATACCAATCGAAAGAATAGCTAAAAAATAATAACTCTGCTTAAGTAACATAGTATTTTAAAAGAAAGGAACAACGTGAAATTAATTATTTTAATCAAATAAAAAACATGAAACATTTTTTTTGTAAATTAATTAATTAAATTACTTACTTTTTTTTAAATAAAATGAAGTCTTCTTTGAGCAAAATTCACTATCAACGATATATATGGTACTTCCCCTTCATGGCCCATAATTTTGGAACGCCCTGTATATAAAATAACACCCCTATTCACGTTCCCACTGCTGGGATAGGGACTTCTCTCTTGACGAGATAGATTAGGCCTTAATTCACCACGCTGGCCAAGTGCGGGTTGGTTTTTTTTTTAATATATAAATGAAATATTTTCAAATAAGTTCGTAATAAAATAAAAATAAATAGTTTATCAAAATAAAAATATAATGGGAATTATTCAAGATGACATATGTAGATAAATGGATATTCTACATCTGTGTATGACATATGTAGATAAATGGATACCAATAAATATAAAAATAAATATAAAGTTCGAAACTACAAAAATAATACCTAAACATAATTAAAACCTTCATTAACGAAACTTTTATTTATTCAAACACAAATATACCATCTAACAAAACAAGCAACTTAAATATAGGTAATATAATTTATTTGTTTTGTTATAATTAGAATTTGTATTTAGTCCGTTCAATTTAGACTTTCGAACTTACATAAAGTCCCAACATTCGACAAAAAAAAAACATTTAATTACAAACCTACACACCAAATTTCAGAAGAATCGGTTTAAAAATGAGCCCATAAGATGAGATGAATGAGGACATTTAACTTCAATAAGACTATTTTCAGTTTTATTCTTATATATATAATTATTAATCATGAATGTTTTAATTTAAAATTATGTACCTACTTAATTGATTTCAAATAATCAATCAGATTTAAAATAAATATTGATATTATTAAGATAAAACATAATTGATTCAAATATTGAAATAAAAATATCCACCATTTTGAATTTAGGAAAATATATAAACTCCTATCAATTAAATAAAAACATTAATATAATAATTATTTCGGAATGAAACTGAAAAAAAATCCACTCAATAAAATGGAATTTATTCGATGCCATTTTCTACAGATCTAAAATAATTATTAGTATATTTGTATGTTTTAGATTGATTGATTGATTCAGATTTTGTCCGTAAAATCACAAAGATTAACTTGGACATGTCATCACTATCAATCACCCCCCCTTTTTTTTTTTTTTTTTTTTTCTTCCCCTGAATTTAATAATGAAAGTTCCCATGCATTATTATCATTTAAATAATCTGAAATTTTATAATAACCCTTCTTACAAAGATTACCCTTTACAATTTTCTTGAATTTATTAATTGACAGTTGGTGAAATTCTTTGGGCACTTTATTATAAAAGCGAACACAACATCCCTTAAAAGAAACTTTAACTTTACGTAGTCGAATACGGGGCAATGCAAGTTTATCTTTATTTCTAGTATTTACATTGTGATAATCACTTTTCTTAGGAAAGTTACTTAAATTCTTGTGAATGTAAACTAAGCATTCGAAAATGTACTGGGAAGCTACTGTCATTATATTTATTTCTTTAAATTTTTCTCGCAAAGATTCCCTTGGACCCATATTATACATAGCACGTACAGCCCTTTTTTGCAAGACAAATATACTATTGATAAGCGCGTCAGCAGCACATCCCCACAGCAGTATACCGTAAGACATTATACTGTGAAAATAGCTGAAATACACCAATCTAGATGTTTCGTGATTAGTCAAAAAACGAATTTTTTTGACAGCATATGCCGCAGAGCTTAGTCTTTTAGATAATGCGTCTATGTGTGGACCCCATTGAAGCTTGCTGTCTAACATCTCTAGATCGACGAAGTATCAAGATCATTTAGTATTTTTCATAGAATTCGCGTGACGCGCCGGTCACGTGGTGCATAAAATATCCAATTTCGCAAAACTTCGTAACGTCACAAGGCTCTTAAATGATTTCGCTTCGGCCGCGTACGAAACTGGAGTCTCGTAACCAGTTACGGTAGAAGATAAAATCTTCTTTTTACGATACCAGTTACTAGTTTTATGATCTGGGTGTTCTAATGTTTGATAAAAATATCTATGTATGTATTTATTTATTTATTAAGATGTACCTACATATCAACTCGTTACGCACTTTGTCATGAAAAAAATACTTAAAAACTAGACTAAGTATAAATTCTAACATTAATTATGGACTCATACATGCATAAAATCCTGCGAAAGTTTATATAAATTTTCTAGGATATTTATAAACTTGTGTTATTGTATCGACCTCTGTGGCGTAGCGGGTGAAGATTTGCCAGCGACGCAGGAGGTTGCATGTTAGATTACCGCCTCTAGACAGAAAAATTATCGACATAATAGGTAAATCATATGTTTGTTACGGTTACTATACAATATATCTATATGTATGTATACTATTAATTAACGTGGTAAACTCAGGATTACCACGGGTTTTATTTAAAAGAATCCATAATAGTAACATAAGCCACAGCTCACAAGGCCCAGTATCTAATATAATATATTCTCGGTCACATATGCGCCATACCTCAACGTTATTGGGTATGTTCCGGTTCGATTCCCGACCAGTGAATATGCATGATATTGCCAATAAGCTCTGCACTATTGTATTCTAGATTTTTAGTAAAATTGCCGGATGATTTTTCATTTTGGAACCATTGTGAAAATGGGAATGCATTGAGGTGAGAGATTTAATTTCACACGTGAATGTTTTTCTGTGTATTTAAATGTATAGCTGGATTTTATTAATTTTTCAGGTTTTTTTTTAATATTGACAAGGTCGAAAATATATTAATATGGATAAATTTTCGTCATATACCTAATCAAGTAAAACGTTAGAGTTGTTATTCTGCACAACGAAGAACATCATCCAATTTGTATAAAAACAAAAGTGTCGACAAAGAAATGTGTGATTTTCTGAACGAACAATTCGGCATTACTTTTATTTACCGGCACTTTGATGCCCTTTTTGTCTAATAAAATTGATATTAAACAAAAAATCAAATCATAGAAACTACGTACGGCAAATATATTGAACAAACCTACAAATGAACCTTCGCTACAGATAATTTATTAGTTCCAGACCGGACGTGACCCAAGATCCATGAAACGGAAGTCAGATTTAATGATCCAACAATACGGATGAACCGATATCGATCGATACATTAGCCCCCCATAGACTAGCGTTCATTCCTGCCGGAATGTACAATCCTTACGGAATGAACGCTAGTGTATGTGCAATAGCGAGAAGGAATGACGGTATTATAACCCCGCGATCCTTCCCGTCGTGAAGGACGCGACGCGCTCTGTGATCAAGTTAGTGGCTGTTCATTTGTCCGGCGTGATGGAGCGCGCGCTTGTAATCATTTTGTTTGTGTCCGTCGTCTCCACAGATAAGAGACAGCTTAGAATAAAGAATAGATACTTACTTCATTTGTATATTTGTCTATGATTGTACTTTGATACTTACTTCAGGCCTACCATGATCTCTTATAGCATAATTATTCTAATCTTATTTTGTGATTTCGTACCATAACCTCTTATAAACAATCTTATTATTATAAAAAAATATCTATCTATGTATGTATATTTTTAAATAATAAATAAATAAATAAAATCAATTTATTTCAGGCAAATATAAGACCCAGGCAAATATATTATATTAAGTATATCAGAAATCTAGCACCCGTAACACAAGCTTCGAACTTACCACGGGGCTAGATGTCGCTGTGTAAAATTGTCCAGTAATATTTATTTATTTATTTTATTAATAATAAATCAAATTAATAATAGTTGTAAACCACTTTTTAAAAATTATGATTCCTTTACAAAATACAATGTTGTTGCAGATTCTACAATAAAAAATGGCATTTTCCTATTCACATTCCACATTCTACGTGTTCTTTTAGGTTTAAATAGATGTTCACTCGCAATAAAACTCAAAGCAATACCAATCTTTTGCTTACGGGTACACATGTTGTCGCGCAAAATGATTAAATCCATAAAGATTATACAAAATGACGCGCATTCCTTTTGAATGTCAAAAATCGTCTTCTTCTTCTTCTTTTATTTTTGGCGATCAACAATCGTCATAAAATGTTAGGATTCTAACCATCCACAGACACACAATCTCTCGGTTTGACTGACAAGATGCAAACTGACAGGAATATACCTAAACGTGTGTATGGTCACTAAAGGATTGTTTTTCCGCATGCGGTGGCGTGTGGTGAAAATTTCAGAGGAAAGACCGTAGGGATTGATGTTAGTTAGTGGCTACAACGGTTTTATTTTATCCCGTCGCTTTTCTGTACAGTTTGACAGACGGGATAAGCCGGAAGGAATGGACGTTAGTCTATGGGGGGTTATTGTTCGTTATTCGAAGAGGAATTGCAAATAGCTTGGTGTAGTTTAGGCGTCAAATTCAAAGTCACAGATAGTTTCACTGACAATTGTTTATTTGTTCTTATAGATATATAGATATAAAGCAGTGATTTCGATTCTTAATTTGTTGCGGAAAGCCACTCACTATTGGACTATAACAAGAGCATTCCATATTTCCACAGTTGGGACACAGGAAGTTATTTCTTAATTGTAACTTTATATTAAATAAATAATTCTAATAATTTTTATTATAACTCTAATGTTTAATTATATAAACCTTATTTAATATTAAGGAAACTATTAACCAAAAATTTACTACTTTTTATCAAGAAATTCTATCCATCTATCGCAATGCCCATCAACGGTGTTATTTTAAAATAAACAATTTGGACGCTTTTTTTTAAATAATCACTTGTCCCTTTGCGGAAACTAAACCCTCTAGCTCTTACTCCAAGTCTCTCCCACTGCGCCTCGACAATTTATCGTATAACCTAAATCGTAGACGAAATGGCATTACAACCTTCAAGGGACCCACTAATAAAATCGGTCGCACAAAAGATCGGGACAATAGGTCCCGCACGTGATCCGAAGCTGTACAGGAAGCCACGTCACCGGAAATCAAATAGTTTTCGGTGAACCAGTAACGCCTAATATATTTTAGATGATTTATAGGTTTTACTTACTGGCCAACAACTTTTATAAGTTATCTATATAAATATAGTTTACATAATAACAAATTTCTCGATAAATGTACTCGTACTATCCAACACTGATTGACCTTATTTGATAAATACTAGGATGAGGAATTGTATAATTATCACTTTGTCTCTTATTGTAGTATCACTTATGATATCATGAACTTTAGTCATATTTTTTTACCATGTAAGTATGATGTTTTAGGTGTAGTTATTTATTGTCATGGTTAAAGCTTTGTATTTATGGAAAAACATTATCAACTTCATAACCCTTCCTAACTCAAATTCTCTCTTTAACAATATCCCGCATATTTTCCCTTAGGTGCGGAAAATATGTAAATATAGAAAATATGGATGGACAGACACTTTATCATTTTATCCGCATAAACCAGCTTCAGAATTTCTTTCAGCCCTTGAAAATTGTATCTGGTAAGTCTTTTCTCTTTTCGATGAAAATAATGTTAGTTAGTTTTTAGGTACTTAGGTACATACTATATAAGAATAGTATAAGTTTATAATTTACATTTAAAAGAGTTTTTTCGTAGACATTTATTCCGGGTGATCTAGATATTGTGTCCATCTATATTATGCTTTGTATAACTAGTACCCTTTTCGAGCTTTCCACGGGGCTAGATGTTGCTGGGTTCAGGAATTTGTTCAGGAGTTGTTCAAGAAACATTTGAATCTAATATACCTAGAGAAAACTTTACTTCATCTGCATCATTGATCATAATCAATTTGATTCTGTATCGCTAAAACACAAAGTATTCTGATGCAGCTTTGGAACTCAGAATAACAGTGTCACAATCTTGGAGCGTGTTCAGAATAACACAGCCTTTGAAAATATTATACGAGATTACTATAAAAACGTGATTTGAAATAGTAAATAGATCTAACGTAGTGGTAATAAAGTTCATTTATAGGGTAAAATTTACGTAAAAGATTTAAGGTCCATACGTAGGTAGATAGGCCGTGTTGACTCAGTTGATGAACACTTGTCTTGATTCTGAAGGTTCGATTACCGTGCCCAGTTTTACTGTTTTCTCGAAAATAATATGTGGGGCACTTAGGTAGGCCTATATGTATGTTTTTTTATAATTTATCAAATAAAAATACGTTCGTATTTTCTAAGATTTTTTGCGAAATAACACAATATTTATATCCATTTCTGTAAGTGCCAACTTTTTATATCAAACCAGAGATGTCCCAAATATGGTTTCGTCCCTAAATGAGTTCTGGAAATGTCCCATACTTGGTCTCACCTATTATTGTCTCGTAATGCCTGTGAGATACTGTGTTGTTAATGTGTGTGCCCTTAGTATGACATTTTTATGATACGTATTCAGTTCATATCAGTTTTGAAGTTGACTCCGCGCTTTTGAGAGCAGTTAGCCTGGATATTGTAAAATAAATAAATACCTATTATAATAATACGGCTGAAGTTCTATTTTTTACGATCATGAGATCATGATCATGAGTATACCTAATATATTTTTTGAATATTTAAAAAACAAGATTATGAATATGATAGATTTGTGAAAATGCTTAATAGTTATGACTAATTTAGTAGTATTTAATTACATTAATAATGTAAAATTAAATCTAAATTATTTGTTTGTTATTGATGTTTGTAAACAACCAAAATGGGAGTTGAAATAGATCTTCTAGAAAAATATAAATTGTTTGAGTTAACTTTATCTAACATGTTGAATTAAATTAAAAATAAAACGCAAATAAATATTTTATTATAACGAATCAAAAATGTAAATAATAAACTCATGCTATCCCCTCAGATTTATCGTATGTCATTTGCGAATATTACGTCTAGTGCTACAACACTCGACATGGTTTTTGTCAAGTCGAATGTGCCTGGAATTACAGACCACAAACAAAAATATTAGTCTAGGTTTTGTGAGAATCGTTTCTCCCAGAATTTTCTAAAATATTACAAAATGGAATAATGTGTGTATACTATTAATGTATTTTCTTTTTATTTTTCTAAAAAATACATGAATAGTATAAGCATATAGGTAAATTTATAAAAATAATATTGAATAATAATGTGTGTTGGTAGGGAAATTAAAACATTTTTCTAATGAATTAATGCTATTATTTTTATTTGATGAATAAAATTCTAACATAAATATCAAGTAATTACTAACTGATTAATATACACAAAAATTATCTTACTTTACAATTAACATAAACACAATTTAATAGTGGTTAGAACATAAAATCTCTAAATATTATGTTGTTCATAAAAAATACGATTCAAAATAAATATAATAATTACAATAAATGAATGTCATAATAAAGTTGAGAATCAATCAAATAAATTATTTCCTACATCTTCTAATTGTTTTTTTCATACATACCTTCTCATAAACTATTCTCATAAATTAATAATAATAATTATAAATTAAAGACTAAATGCTACACTAGTCATAAATTTATATTGCCATTTTGGATATTATTATTTATTCATCTAGTAGTATTTTTCTGTGCACTTAGTGCCTAAGAGCAACCACACAGCCTTTAAAGTTTTTCTGATTAGTTGCTGGTTCTGCTAGTTGTCTCTAGGTGATACACGGCCTCGTTAGCACTATTCAGCTATATGATTGCGAAAAGGCTGCGCAAAGGCGGACTCGCGTAAAAACGTCCGCAATATCTCAGCCGTTTATGCTGCAGCGGCCACAGCTCTATTGTCTCTAGTTGCTGAGATATACCGCCTCGTAAATGCCATACGGTTGCTTGTAGATCTACGAAGGGCGACCCCGCTGAATCTGATTTGGTTGCTGCAGTGGCCACGGCTCTGTTGCCTCTAGTCGCTGAGATATACCGCCTAATCAATGCCAAACGGTTGCTCGTAGGTCTACGAAGGGCGCTATGAGGCGACCTTGCTGTATCTTGGTTGGTTGGTTGGTTGTTGCAGCAGCCTGGCTATGTTGCCTCTAGTTGCTCAGATACACAGCCTCGTCAGAACTACGCGGCTGCTCGTAGGACTGCGAAGGGCGCAGCGCGGCGACTCCGCTGCGCAAGGGCGGACGACCGCGAAGACGTCCACAATATCTCGGCCGTTTGTGCTGTAGCGGCCACGGCTCTGGTTCTGCTAGCTTCCGCTTTGAGCTGGATGAGGTCAGGTCTTGGCTGCGGTGAGGGGTGGTGGAGTCTGGAAGATATGTTTAACATTTATTGTAAGAAAATCATCGATACATAGAAACATAATAAAATATCAATACAAAACCAATAGTATCATAGAGATGAATGAAGTTTTGAAACATTGTTCCATGTCATTGTTTTAGTTTTGTTAAAGTTTCTGAACGACAGAATTTATAACAATATAATTTTTATTTTATTCGCAAAGATACTTTACAGAAGATTTAATTAAATTACACAAAGAAATATAAAAATAAACGTGAAATTGCAAAAAGTTCGACGAGGATGGGATTCGAACCCACGCGTGCAGAGCACATTGGATTAGCAGTCCAACGCCTTAACCACTCGGCCACCTCGTCACATCATCACGGTTTAAAATTTGCTGATTGAATTACTTGATCTAATTAAGAATACTATTGTTTTCAGTTTATCCACTATGTATTCTTTTCACAAAATATACTACCTTTGTATACAAAATACATAATCCGTTGACTTTCCGAAAATGGTTTTTCTATTACTATTAATGAAGTATCTACTAGCCATTTGAATTATAATGTATGAGTCACTTACATGAGTTTATTATTATCCGAGTTTATCTGAGTTTATATTTACGTATCCACGAAAGTTATACATAAAAGAAACTACAATGAACATGAAAAATCTAACTTTTTTTCTAAACCTTAATTCATTTAGTTGGCGATTCTTTGAGAGTTTCAGAACTAAGTAAGTTAAAAAAATCTTCGTCATAAAAGCCTTAAGTACGGAACAATATTGCATTTTTCTATGCAAAGAATTATTTCAATTTTTCTTTCTTAGGGATATTATGCTTCGTCCACACATAATTTTCCGCAGCAAAGATTTTTTATAGATAAGAGCTAGCTGGCTAGGTGGGAGTTTACAAACCTTTAATTCTGAAGTTTTTGGGTTCATGTCCCGCCGCGTAATAAAGTAAATGGAAACAAAATTATCTGAACCTTATTTTTTATTTTAGTATCTTTTAACATAATGAAACATGAATCGGAGTTTTAATGTTTTATTTACAAGGTTCTTAGGTACCATTACCAGGATTAATTAACGTACCTACCTATATATTGGTGTGTGTGTTGTTTAGCGATATTTACATAGACATTTAGCAATAAATACTATTATTGTTATTTTATTTCTTATACCCAGCAGTGGGTAGAATTCGGCTGTGAATGATGATGAGTAATTGAGCACAAATCCTGCGGCAGTGTGGACGAGGCATTAGATTCCTCGCAGTTTCCAACGAGATGTTTCAAAGCTTTTAAATTTATTACTTTGCGAAATTTGCGAGAAGGGCCTTTTCAGTTTTTCATATTATTACCGGCATTTTGCGTGAGTCATGCAATTTTACAATATCATAATATTTGTTGTTATATAATTTTTCATTAAAATATCAAATTTCAAGGTCTTATTCGGTCTATTTTTTTTATGATCATTATTTTCACTCTCTCATACAATTAGGTACTATGTGCTCATTTAATAAACTAAACCTTTAATTGTTTTGTTTTCTTCATTTATTATTTACTATTATTTGAAATTAACTTGCTATTGGATTTAAAAATTATTTATTTTTTCTTAATTATCTCAAATGTATTTTTATAGCTTGCGACGTTTAATATTATTAAGAACATTTAATTTTTACTGAAATCTGATTATTGAAATAAAATTATGTAAACAACTAACAAACAAACAAATTACTTATCTATATCAGCATACATAAACGTTTAATATGTCCGTAAGTTGAGCGCAAGCCGAACAATCCCACCAAGGGAACGATCAAAGAGAACTAGATTGAGCAATTTCCTGCAAAGTTACTGAACCAAACCGCAAGCGGTGGCTAGTTCATACAGACCTTCTAATCTCATTAAAACGTTAATTTATGTATTTGATATTAAAGATTTTTTTGAAATAAAAGATTAATTAAAAAAAAAGATGTAAGTATGTACTTTTGTAAAATCAGAATCATCTTACAACGTCAACTATGAACCTTGCGGTCCACTGTTTGTTTTATCACAAACATTACTGGATTTAAAGATATAATATTTTCTTCATCCTTATATAATGTTTAGGTGCTTTTGGTTTTAAAATACTAAACAACAAAATACTGAAACATGGGAAAAAGCGGGCAAAGCCGCGGGCGGGGCAGCTTATAGCTTGTTGTTTCTAAATTCGAGTTATAAGTAATATTATTTAAGGAACAATTCTGGTACTTTTTCTGCCTAACTGCCAAGGCCCTGGCCAAATGAATATGAAAACTAAGTACTCGTAATTCAACAGAAGATGTCAAAGAAAGGAAAACTTCTTACCCAAACTCGTTCCCTCGCCCCAAAAGACATTTTTTACAGCCCGCGCCATGCTGGACCAGCTATTCTCCTTATTTGTGTCTTTGCTACATTCTGCGCTATCTATACCTACGATATAAATAATTGTAAACAAATTTGATACACCAGATGACAGTTGGTTTTTGGGAGTGGAAGTAAATATTAAAGAACTAGATTTGTGCTTGCACGTTCGCCACGTTAAAATGTATCTTTGCGAATTTTATAATGACGAAGATATGATAATGTTATTAATTATTAAATACTTGCACATGTTTTTGCGTGAAAGATACCCATATATTCATCCGTTCACAAAAACATTTGTGTTTATTATTAGTAAGCATTTTATTAGTAAGTATTTTTTAATGAAATCAATAAATAAACCAAAAATCTACCTTCACTATCCTGGGGCAGAATCTTCATGCTTCTAACCTTCCTATTAGTAATGACAAACTTGAACTGAATTTCCGTCTCTTGTTCAGTGGTCTTCAACGCAGAATGCATATAGGTTTGGAGAGAATCAGCTATATTAGCAGACAGGGCTGTGATGGAGCTCATAACATCAGGTGACCCAACACATGTCCTGAATGAATCGTTCGATTCTTTTGTAAGGTTTTCCACCACGGGACTATCTTCTTTGAAATCTATCGCTCTTGCTGGTATAGTCCCCATTTCGCTAACAGCCGGTGTTGTTTCTTGAGGATTCTCCCGATTGCTCACTGGAGTTCTGGCTAGAATCATACCCTGGTTTTCGAAGCGGTTGATCAAAGCTTGGAAACGTGGGTTGGTAATGCATTTCGGTCGTTGTGGACCAGGAGTAAGCATTCGCTTTGGTTTTCTAAGTACTGGAAATGGAAAATTTACTAAATTATTAAGAATGTCATTCTAAGCATTCCAGGTTTAAAGGTTTTTTTCTGAAAATTGTGATTTCAGTAAAATTGAACGAATAACCATAAGTCATACCTCTTTTTATCTTAGCCGGGTCAAAGATAGTGCTGTCAGCGAATGTGACTTTCTTCTTGATGGAGGCATCGCTGACTCCTGATTCCTGGAAGGTTACGTGTTTGTCCGTGCTATCCTGACTGCCTCGACGACGACTTGTGCTGATTATGCTTTTAAGCTTTTGCGGCAGTTCTGTTTTGGAAGCCTGGAATGGAAGTTTAGTGGTGGGAATATAGCGCGTTGGGTTGCGGGTTCGATTCCAGCCTCGGAACAACGATTTGTATGATCTGCAAATATTTGTTCCGGGTGTCTGGGTGTTATATATGTATTATAAAAAATATCTATCTATGTATGTATATTATATTAAGTATATCAGAAATCTAGCACCCGTAACACAAGCTTCGAGCTTACCACGGGGCTAGATGTCACTGTGTAAAAATTGTCCAGCAATATTTATTTATTTATTTATATGTTATAGCAATTGCTTCAGATTACCTGATCCATGTTTTGAACTAGTTTATAAAGCTCATCGAAAATAACCTTTTGACTAGTATTTCTTTCTTTTTCAGCGCAATGTACATATAACTGTTTGTTTGGCCAGTGCCAATAAAACCAAGCTACCAGGTGGGCAGGTAATAGGGGGTCAGGGATTGGCGTCAAAGAAAAGAAAAATCCATAGGTACGCATGGGGGTTTAAACCTACGACTTTTGGCATGAAAGTCAAGTGGCCCTTTTAACCATAAGGGCCATTATATACGTTTTTCACAGAGAAAAGTTGACGTTACCTCCCCTTGAGCTGGACTCTCGGAATTCTCAATCTCTGACAAGGGCGAGTCTGCGCCCTGTTCAGGGAACATGGACCACCCTGAGATCGCGGGGTGCGTGGGGGTGCTGGTGCTTACAGCCTTCGTCAGCTTCATCAGGGGCAAGGGGCCAGTGGGGGTAGTGTGCTCCTTCTGCTCCTCTGGAACTTTGTTATACAATTGTTGATTAATGTCTTTATTAATATAGCTGTACTATTCACACAATATCTATCTACATGATAAGCGAGTCTGGTATATCTGTTAATTAGTAGTGTTTTGTACAGTCATAATTTTTATGTGCCAGAAAACAAGCAGCAGAGTCGTTCTGTGTACTGTATCAATTTACTGGGATCACAATTCAGCTTGGTAAACATGGCGATTATACCAAATTAACTTTCAACTGGGGAAACCTGTGCACACTGTGTAATGGTAAGAATAAGTAAGCTATAGAAATACACATTGGAACTTATTGGCAAATAAAATAAGTGTTCTTAACAAATTATTTCTAATGCATTATTTAACACAAATCCACACCATTATTATTTTAATGTCCTGATTTGGCCGTAAATGTAATAGATATTCTCGGCGAGTAATAGATTCAGGTACCTGACACTTATGTGTAAAAGCCATTATGATAAAATGTAGAATAAAATTGTAATCATTGGAACGAAATCGTAAAATTATGCAAAATGTAGGCCATTCCACTGAAATGTTACCATTTGTGTAGATATTATATTTACCTGTTCAAGTGAATGTATCATTTGTTCTTAAGTAAGGCTTTTGTAGGCCAAAAAATAGGTACCTAGGTCAAATTTAAATAGTGTCTATAAATAAAAAGAAATAAATCTTCTAATTGAAGCATTTATATCTATAAATGTTAAGACGAGGACAGCTTTTTAAATATTTACTAGAGTATTAACCAGTTATGACTGGTTACTGTCTCCACATTAGAACTCATTAAAAATCGGATATGGTTTAATCAAAATTTGCGAAGCGGGCGATCGGAGTAATCACCTATAACATACACACACACTAACACAGACGGTTTTAGTAATTATTGCAGCTGCCTGTCTTCTGGTATATTAAAAAAAATCTAATATAATGAATTTACCTACCTTAGTTTGAATAAAATAAATATTTTCTTTAATTAATAAGATGTCTGTTCATAAATTGCAATGTTATTATAATAGAAATATTTTAACTTACTTGCAACATTCTTATCAGGTAGGACTCCTAATGCTTTCGGAGTGTCTTCTACAGTAGCTTCGTATTCTTCTACCACGGTCTGTCTCATCAGACTCAGGAATTTCTTAACATGGGGAGTTTGATATCTTTGCCGTTTCAACTTTGGTGTTTTACCAGCGGACTTAGGATGAGGAGTTATCGGAGCTTCTTCATCAGTATCACTTGATTCATAATCCACTAAGTTCTTTCTAACAATAGGAGTAACTATAGCCGTTTTGGTACTTTTATTCACAGCTACGGATTTTTGTGACTCTTCAGTATCAGGTTTGGTAGTTTCACTTTCATTATTATTTTCTTCCTTAGATTTCTCGTATAAAGAATCGAAATTCTCATCAACAGTGGCAGATTGAACGCTCTGATCGTTAACCAGTTCAGAGATGCTCGTACATTTATCTATGTTCGTAAAATTTGCCATTTCGTTGAATGTCTGCGAGCACTTACTGCAGTACAATGGCAAATGTTGTTTGACGAGATGGTCTATGAAATCTTTGTTGAGTTCAAGCGGACTGCACAGGAATTTGAACCCTCGGCAGAGACGACAGTCGTACGAAAGTCCGTGGACAGATTGCTCGTGTCGGAAACGACAGTCTCCGCAGCAAAACACCAGGTGACAGATAATGCAACGGGCCTAGAAAAATAGACAGACAATATTTTATCCTCTTAGGAAGTGCTTTCATGATATGGAATGAAAAGAAAGTATTTACCTACAAGATTATAGGTATAGAATCGGTTACTTAATTTTTTGTTCTTAGTTAAATAAGTTGCAAGTTCTTCATCATAGTGCCTAAAAAAACTGAAACGTTTTTTTATATCAACCTTGTTTCCATTGTATATTTAAATTTAATGATAATATATGTTTTGTATTTATTGATTTATCCGAGTGATTATTATGAATAAAGGTTCCGCGTGCAATGTACAAATATTTGTTCCGAGTGACTGATTGTAAATATCTATCTATGTACGCATATTATAATCAAGTATCTAGCACCCGTAACACAAGCTTCGTGCTTACCGCGGGGCTAGATAAAAAAAATATTTTATTAATTTACATCTGCTTCTATCTACTATAACTATAATATTACAGCAGATAGTAAAATATTAACGAGGAAAGCTTTGTAATTAACTGAACACCAATCGCATGGTCCTTTGATCACAACCGATGGAAAATTGTGTAATTGCTTCCCTACAAGCGTAAAATGAATCTAAATGATCAGACGCTTTGGTAAGTGTGGGTGGGCCGAAGTGCGCGCGGTTTAGCGGGTAAGTTATGTTGATGCGTTGGTATAATCATAGTAAGTTTTCAGATTATTATTTCTTTTAAGAATAGATACAAGATTTTATTAAAGGCAAATTTACAGTTATAAATATAAGTTGTGTCAATAGGTCATTAAAAGTTAGTTATGTTAATAATTAAATATATTCGTTTCCTAAAAGATTAAATATTAAAGAACATAAGGTTCCGCTATTTTTTTTTAAGTGGGCTTCCGACTGCTACAATGATGATGATATATTCTAGGCACTAAAACATCATTGAAATACACATACAAGTCATTTAGGTCATGTTCTCTAATTATTGGGTCTCTAGTGCATCTCATTAAGAGACCTGTATGTGCCCTAATTGACTTGTTGACCTTTTGATTGACAGATTTTGAACCATAAGACGTGGAAATAAAGGTGTAATTAGACCGGCGTTGTAATTACGATGACAGATTGTTATTGATAGTGCACAGAATTTAATGGTTTCGATGAAATTTGAGGATTTCACGTAAAACTTAATCCGAATTGGTATTTTGTTAATTACGTGCTACAAGTAAATAATAATAATCATTAGTGACTTTAAAAAGGAGGTAGTCCTAAACTAAGATTACGTAGGTACCATATCCTATTAATATTATAAATGCGAAATTTGTAAGAATGTATGATCTACTGAATGGATTTTAATAAAAATTCATAATAATATAGCTAATATATAATTATGTATTTCCAAATGAAAATTACTTAAACGCAAAATTCCGCGGGTGGAAAAGTATACATAACTAACTATCTGAATTACACACAGGCTACTTTCACCGCGGGAAAGTTCACTATAACGTTAATTAAAACGAGGGCAAAATCGCGTGTGGAAACTAGTATTAAATAAAATAGAACCCATAATAGGTCTAGGAAGATTTGGTATAATAAATAACGTTATTAGTTCAGCGGGTTAATGATCGCAGTAATCTACAGTCTGTTTTTAAGAAATATGGAAATATTATTAATGGAAACAAGGTTGACATAAAAATATGTTTCATTTTTTTAAGCTCTGAATTGAGGAACATAAAGAAATAAAAATCATTTATTTCAGACAATAATAAAGCCCATACACAGATCTTAGTTATAAATAAATAGTATGATTTATCAATAATTAAAACTTCAAATTTGGAAAAAGCGAATAACCTTAAAAATATTAATCTCTTCAAATAACAGTAATAAAAACTACTTACGTCAATATTTGGGAACATTTTTAACCATTCCCATTCTAAGAATCACTTATTATATCACATACACCCAACAAAATACACATTAAACTCGTGAAACCCTACAACTTTTATTATTATGAAGTAATAAATAGATTTACTTGCAGATATCACGAAAATTATATTAAAAATGTAATGATTGAACTCTTTGTTAAAACGTCTCACAAAAGTGACGATTTATCAAAGTACCCTTAAATTGTTGAATTGGTTGGCTATCTAAATACTTTCTTGGATAAGTGGGTAAAGGAATATTTAACAACAGTGACTTTTGTAAGGATTTCGTTCGATGTAATTTTTGTTTATACGTACATTTTGATATCATCATTTAACACAAGCATCGTAAAGTTTTTATAAAAGTCAGTGTTTGTGACGTGAATAAATGTTTGTATTTTCTTTGGTAAATCGAAAATGTACCTATTGATAGTTTTGTGTTAAATTTGATTTTTTTTTATAATGAAATGTTTGACTTAATTATTACATCATCATGACCTCTATTAACATTCCCACTGCTGGGTCACAAGTACCTACTTCTCTCTTGATGAGAGAGATTAAGCCTTAATTCACTACGCTGGCCAAGTGCGGGTTGGTGAGTGATACATGTTCTTCAAACTTTATTAAAAGTTATTTGAACTAAAAAATTTTCCTCACGATGTAAACATTATTTAGCTTCTATTAACTTAATTTATCACTAATTATTTAAGTTAATTCATAGTATTATTCATTTTCTATTGGTTAAGATACATAGGTTTTAAATCATTTTATAAATCGTTGTTTATATTACTTTGATGGAAGAAAATAATTTGACTAAGACTTATTAACATAAGCTTAGGAGGCAAGAAATCGACTCCGAGATATTTAAGATTTGCGGTACATCACTTCATTCAAGTCATGAAATGATGTACCTCAAATTCGCAAACCTGGGACGAATATTGTACTTGTTGCTGCCGCAATTTCCGGATTCGTCTTTCCGCTGCGGAAGCGCCGCTCGTGTGAATGCGGCTTTATATCGAGTTGACGGGTAGATTTGATCATAGTATGAATAATATATGCTCGAGTATGGGAATATTGGGACAACATTTTTGTACGCGTGATAGAATTTGATTAAATATTGCTAAATAAGTCATGTAATAAACATGTAATTTGGTTATGGAACATACAAAATACCTTAAAATTATGTTTATGCTCAGATTTTTAAACAAATATTACCATTTGCTGTATTTTACAATTAAGTGAGGTTATGTTTTTGTTTTGATTTGTAAATCCATGTTTTAAGTGTTTAAACTTAGCAAGAACTAACTAATTATCAGTTTAAACTAAAATTAGAATATCTGTTATGTTATATTATAGGTAAAAAACATTTAAAACGGTATAAACTAAATATTAACGAAATATACGGTATATCGAAATATTGTACAATGTTAGTTGTTCGATCGAGTATTGTCGGGCCGCCTATAAAAGGCGGAACTCATTGCCGTACGATTCATTCTATTTGCGACAGTCCTCCGGTACGGAGCTCCAATGGTCTACGGAACTAGATAAGTATTATTGTGTATAAAGACTTTGATATGTATATATCTATCTATATGTATATATAATATATATATATATATATAATGTATATATATAAATATAATTATATATTATATAATTATATCACAATATTTTTTTTTATATATATAGGCTTACATGTGCCTATAGTAAAGACTAATTATGTGATGTAGTGCTTTATTATTCTTTTATATTTGTAATTGACCGAGCGAGCGAGGCGTCTCCGTTTCAGCTTCGAAGAAAAAGTTTTCGTATGTATGTGTAAGTATATATAACTTTTTAAACTATCATGGTTTTTAACTATATTTGAATATGAAACGGGTAACATACCATGATTTAATTGTTTTTGAGTTTTCCGATATTTTGACACTGTTACGAGCGACAATTAAAATTAAAACAATTAAATCATGGTATGTTACCCGTTTCATATTCAAATATGTGTAAGTATGTTCTCCTCTAGACGGCTCATTTCTCAACCGATTTTTCTGAAATTTGGTGTAGGTTCGTAATTAGTGTAGAATTTTTGTCGAGCCATTTTTTTAATTTTTTTTAAATGGTGGAGAAAAATACCAAAAACTCATGTGGGGTGTCGTTGAACAGTTCTTTAAAAATCAATCATAGTCTGCGAAAATGATTTTTCGATAGAATGTTCCGTTAGCGAAATATTTGGCTATTATAATGTTTTTAAAATAACCTTTTTTACGCATTTCGGGTCGGGTCGCTATCAATACGTTTCATGGTTCAAATTGGTTGGTTTGGGTTCTAAGACGGATGACGATGATTCGGTTAGGTGTTCCATATATATAAACCGCGCACTTAAAGAATTGATTTATAAATGGCGTCCGCTCGCATGCGTTCTCGCTCACTCTCTATCGCTGTCTATACTTTTATCCTTGTTTTGCCAATCGTGCCATACGTACCCGCCGCCATTTTCAAATCAATTTTCTATCTGCGAGGGTTATATATTTGTCGATTGAGCAGTTCATTGTCTGTTGTAAGTATTTTCTTTTCGATTCTTATTTGTATACAAGGATTAGAGAAAACTCTTTATCTTTGCGTTACTATTGGTGGACATTTGTGGTTCACGATGTTTCATTACTATTGGGTGGACAATGATAACTTGAGTCTTTTCAATCGTTATTCTTTTTCGATTCGCAGTAGAAGGATTTACTTAGACTTTGGGGAAGTGATCAAAGTTGAATGGTTCTATGACATCCGATAGTTTTTGAGCCCGTGAATGTGCATATGAACAACCTATATCATGTTCCTTAGACCTAAAATCGAATACTACTTTTAGGCAAAGTCAATCCCTGCGACTTATGAGTTCTCAAAACTGAAACAATATGCATAGATTCCATGACTGTTGGGCCAGTATACATATAGCTTAGCGACGCATCTTCGTTTCTGCTTGGAAGCCTTTGTTTGGTTGGATGTACATAACATTAGTTTTATTTATTTATTATTTTATTTATGGAAGATGAATCGCATTCATTTGAATCACTTACACTAATTATATTTTTAATTTATTTTTTTGATGATAGCTCACAGAGCCACTAGTTTAAAATCCTTATCTATATGAAATATTAACCTGAATTTTTACGTTTGTCCGTAGGTATGGCATCCGCTGCACTGCATTTGTGGTAAACCGTCGCAGATTTCCCCTAGGAGGACGAAACGGACTGACTATGGCATACAAAGGTTTCTGAAGATAGCTGGGTCACTTCAACTAACATGCATAAATACAACACACAATTGATTAAGGTAAGTGTAATGTTTTAGCATATTTTATCCCTTTCATGATTTTTGACCTTATTTTTCATGTAGTGGCGTAGCGCAGCGAAGGTCTACCTGCGTTGCAGAAGGCCACGGGTTCGATTCCCCCTTTTAGAACTAATATTATACTCCCAGCTATTTTACAAGTATTTAAATAATACCAAATAAGCTCATTGTAGATGTGTCAACAATATTTTACTTGTGATTCGCCGAATTTTCATTAATATAATAGCTTTATTTGTTGAAGTCACAAACTAGCTCATTGTAGATAACTGTGTCACCTTGCTTCAACGTCTAGCTCACAGTTAGGTTAGTAGTATTCACTTGAGATAAGTAAGGATTTTCTCGTATATCTACAAACGTTCTACATTCTAAGTATTCTGATGGGAATGTAGTATGGACAGTTCCAGGTAGCCGTAATAAATTCCTAAAACGATATTTTTTAGTTAATCATGACGTGCTTGGGGGGCGCGGCGGGTGGAGATTTGTGACGCAGGGTTTTAGATTAGATTCCCGCCACAAGACACATTTTTTATTTGTTTTCTATGTTTATTTGACACACAGGTACAAATTGAACTTAACTATTTCACGATCAAGTAAGTAAACAGACACTCCAGCGTAAATAAAGGCCTTATCTCTCTCGTCAAGAGAGAAGTCGCTTCATCTCTGCAATGGGAACGTAAATATCCATATACCCATATGATAGCCTGAACATCATAATTACCTAATTGTAATTAACCGTAACTCCTGATAAATATTCAAAGAAACGTCGGAACGGAGCACCTGTTGCGTACCTGTTGTTGCATCATTTATTATTTGTCGGTTCTGTTCTGTTCAGTCACCGTGAATAACACGAGCATAACCCTTCTGAGGATTTACTTAGTCTTTGAAAAGAAAAGTTTTCATAACTGGTTCTGACGTTGGGTAGTGATAACTTTGTTTTATGAACGTAGTTTCACAGTAGTGATCAGTCGAGCAGTGTTGGATAAGTGGAGCACACTCGACTTTTATTACGAAGGTCGTGAGTTCGAACCCGTTGTGCACCTCTAGATTTTACTTTTTGAAAAATGTACGTTAGTCAACTTTCTCTCAACTTCTTTTTTAGTGTGAACTTGGTAAGAAATGCAGTGAGATCATAACTAATCATAGTTTTATACATTTTCGTTAGTCTAATTAAATTTATATTCTAGTTGAGTCCCAACCAAACATTAGCCAATAAATATCAATAACAAAAGTTCAGACTTAGACGAAGCTTAGACGGAATTAAGCTAAACTTTGATATAATAATAATTTATTAATAGTTTATAACAAATGTTTTGAAATGGTGTACTTACATTTTTTATTATTTTCAGGTAAGTGTCGTCAAACCAACTATAATAGAAAACATACCTACTTGAAGATGGACAGTATCATCGTATGTGTAATGTACACTAACTTACTGCGATCACCAAACTCGCCTGGTAAGTGTTTGATAATACATTACTTTTAAACAAGTATGATTTTTGAATTAAGTAATGAAGGTTCTTTTTTAATATTTAGGTTTATGCTATTTAATTTGACCCATTATTTCAATAGACTTAAGTTTCAACTTATCGGTAGCAAAGTTATGAATGGTAAAACTTTACTACAAGCGATGAATGAAATACCCATTGTCAACCCTACGAAAATTAATTAACCCTGCGATAAATTATCCAGGACAATATTAAAACGATAGGGACACGCTCCCTAATAAATTCCGCAAGGTAAAGTACCTTATACCTTGACCTAATTAAGGATGACGTGACTTGGCCTACTGCGATATATACTGTGGCCCTTTGCCACAGAATAGACTTTCTGTTGTGCTTATTCTGTGTCGCCACAGAATAAAGCTGTTAGGTACAGATGGTGGATTTGCATTTGAGTTTAAAATGCGGTGGCTTTGTTATTTTAGCTTTTAAAGAGATTTGCAGTGTGGATGTATATTAAAAGTGTTTTTATACCTCAAAACGTTTGAGTGGATAAACCAAAAAATGTATTTTCTTTTTACGTTTATTTACTTTTTTAACTTTGTTTTTTTTTTGCATTAGGAATGCTCACGTGTGGCTCGGCTCACGCCCACTTATTTCGTTGATAGTTTTTAACCGAATTAAAAAAAGGTGAAGGTTTGCATGCCTTTTTAATGTAAGGTTTGTACTGGTCCTCCGATTAGCACTTGAGTATTTCATCGTTTTCTACCATCTGAATGCACAATATTTTAATCTATGGACTAAGGGTGGAACTAGCTTATGCATTTTGTAGAATCTCTCTTGAAGTTTATGTATTAATCCTGACTTAATATTAAGTGCGTAAGGACAACTGGCACAAAGTCTGACGTCTACTAACGAGATTGGCGAATAATTTAGCAAAATTCTTGTTTCGGTAGCGACCGAGCAACCGGAAAAATAAGGGCGGTCTGCTACATATACCAGTGGACGCTCTACGGCTTAAAAGATCTATACGTCTATACATATTTTATAAATAGGTAAAGTCTGTTAGATTTTAAAGGGTACAAATAATATAGGTAATAATGTTTATAACTTATTACTACTTTCGATTAGTGAGGCTTGATATTTCTGGACATATCTGTTCTATTCTTAAGTCGGCACCATTTGGGCGATAACAATTATAATAATACATATAATTTATTTAATAAGATCCATGTCACTATAACAAACCATCAGTTAATTCGATCAAAATTTGTAAAAAACTGTCTAATTTCCCGAACAAATTAGTCTATGATCTGTCATTCTGAGACCCTTAAGGGACGCTAAGTCAATTAAGGGTCTAATTCCTGAGAGGGCAGGAAGTGAAGACGCCGGAAATAGGTGATAGGGGTACGGCCATTGAATGCAAACCTTAAGGTATTCACGGGTTTGAGTATGGCAGATTGCTTGTTTTTACGGGTCAAGTTAATATGTGAATAATTTGTCCGGCAATATTTATTACAGGCAAGTTTTACCGGTTACATAATATAAAGTTTCTGATCATCTGAGTATCAAAATTTGTAGTTTACTTATCTGGCAGATAAGTTAGACAGACTATATGTGTAACTGACTCTAAAACTTCAGAATCGTCAGTGTCTGAAAACATCATCATGAAGAATAGAAACAGAGTGGCAAAATCAATCAGGAAGCCATCAAAACTGATGAACCCATACATCACGAGGACCCACGTCCGACCCCATACACGTCATAACTCAGTGGACTGCGGACGTTGGTGCTGCCAACTAAGCTTTAAACTTTAGGGTCCTACAAGTGTATTGAAATATCATAAATTAGGGATAGATAATGATAAAATAAAACTCAACAGTAGGTAACACAGCTTCGTCCTCTAGGTACTCGGGGCTAGATGTATTTATACATTAATATTGATTTACATTACAGTAAATGTTGTTTATATTTTATTTATTTACCTATATTATTTAAATAAATAACATTAACAAAAAAATATCGTTAAAGTATGATTCGAACTAATTTCGTAATATTTTCATTCCAGATGTAACCAAAATCTGTTAGCACTGGTAACACTGGCAAGAAAGTCACGTCCATTTGTCCGTAATGTGTCGTTTCCTCGCGCCCTCGTTATTACGACTGGGTTGGCGCGAAAACACGCGGGAAAAGGACAGTATGGCCGCCACGAATAGTAAGTGGGATGATGAATCTATCTTTGTCAATCTTATATTTATTACGAATATTACCTAAGTTGGATACTAAGTTAAGTAATAAGTTGGACTAGCACCAGACCAGTATATACTAGATCAATCATTCAGTTTTTGTTAAAATTGTGGTTCAAAAATTAATTGTTCATTGCAATCAGACTACCAAGTATTATAACCTTTATTCGATAAACAAATCCTTTAAGTTTCCGGTCTCATTAAAACTTTACGTATTTTTAAAACAATTTCATTGCCATTCCCGAAATTAATTAAAAAACTTTGAGGTTTCATAAGCTTTTTAAACCATTCGTACAAACAGCTCCGGATTAAATTAGAAAATACCCTCGTTAGCCTGAATTAGGTCTAATTTTCATCATAAAACACTACGGACATCATCCACATTAGAAATGCAAATTCTGGTCCTTTCGGTCCTGTCATGAATTTTCCAAAATCCCCGGCAAATAGCGTTGCGGTTAGAGGTGATCCCTTCCTGGCTCACTTTACTTACTTTGTGTGGCTTTTTAGCAAAAGGTAAATAAGCGTCTTAATATTTTTTTTTTGCATTTTTATGTAATCTGAAAATGCTGGTTTCCTCGCGTTGTTTGCCATACCATTCTGTTATAGAAAGTTTTTAGACGAACATGATGTTTTCCAAGAGAAAAATACAGATGGCTTGTTCCTTTGACTCATGAGCTCACACGGCTTTCAAACTGATCATGTCGAATTTAAAGGAAGCCTGTAGTGTGTCTTATAACATTATAGCGATTCTCACAATGAATAAGTATAGTTATAAAGTTATAATGTACTGTACACTATTTTTTCTTGATCTAAAATATTGCTTTTGCTGAATATAAAATAAATAAAGTTTGCCTGTTCCTGGGATCCTACTTTAGGTGGCAACCTTCCCAGAAATGCTAGATGGGACCGAAGAGGACGAATTAGCCCCTTGTTTGTTATGAATACGGTCGGATTTGAAATTTACTTGTGGAAGAAGCAATTTGTCCTCTAGAAATGCCTACTTCTAAGCTCTTGGTATCTTACCATCAAATTATGTTTGGAACTTACAGGCTGTACTGAAAACCTAATTAATGTGCATTTATAATTTTGATATATAGATCCCCTTTCACACAGGTATATACAATGAAGGTACTTATATAAATCATAAACAATAAAAAATACAATTTAGGTACCTATGTATATGTAGAAAACGTAAAAAACACAAGCGAAGCTGTCTACTGGTCGGCTAGTTTTGTATAAGTACCTACACGAATGGTCACCTGGCATCTTTACAGTAAAAAACATCCCGGACGAATGTGGACTAAATCAACACAATACGGAGAGTAACAAATTAAAAATAGAACATACAATATAGTGTAATAATTATAAGACGGTTTGCATTAATTGTCTTTTGCTTGAGGAAATTAAAATTTACGTAGGTAAATTAGGGTATTAGCATAAGGCAAAGTGACTAATTATCGCAATCTAAATAAACAGGCAGTTTACAATGGCGGTATTTTTAAACGGCCATTCCGGAAACAAAATGGCGGCGTTAGAAAACGCGGGAATTTACGACAAACCGCTAAAAATTTATTGCAGCGACAAATGAAGTGTGTTTGGGGAACGAGCGCGTTGTTTGTTCGCTTTTTTGTCTATGGATAAAAGCTTGAAAGGCAGTGTTTTAACACCTAGTGGTGCATTGCAGTTTAAAATTAGATCACAATAAACTTACAATTTACAATCTCAATGCTTTAAACTAAGGTGGTCCTCCAGTGATGTATGTAATTATTCGATTCTCAACTCTGAAATATGCAAATAATTTTGTCTGTTAATATGCAAAAGGTATTTAGGTTGTTTTCATTTATAGTTGAAATTCATTTAACTACCTAGTTTCCGTAACACAAACATCGAGCTTACCACGGGGTTAAATGTTACTGTCTATATTATTATTGAGCCACGTTCAGCCGTGTGGTGATGGCCTAAGAATAGTAATCACGACATCCCATCGGCTTCCATCTCATCCTGTGGCTATCTTTCTTATTTGTGTAAGTAAATATAAGCGGCCATATTTTCAGCCGGATCTCGTACCATAAACACAAACCAAAGTACACAGACCAACGCTGCCCGTCTTCTGGTTAAGAAATACCTAAGTCGATTATGTGTACTTGTATACCGATATCTATTCAAGTCCAAAACAAAAGACTCCCTAATCAATACCAGCCGAAAGCATTTGTCCCTTCAAAGGCTCTGAAGGCTCTAGGGTCTAGGCATATGTACATAGTATACATGTACATATTATGTTATGTTATTGTCCTGAAGCTTCCATTAATTCCACCAATTTGACCCTTAGTGTGAATGGAATGTGTATTGTGGCTTTTTGTCTATGGTAATTGAATATCCGGGTATTTCATGTCAGCCATTGTCATCTTCTTCTGGAAATAGAGAGAAATTAATGCCTTATCATCTCAAGGTAGATCACTTTATTATTTCAATTACAATCAACAAGTGTCAAAGTTTCCCCGGAGGCTGCGGAAGTGTTAATTTTACTGTCAAATGTATTAATTGGTACTTTAGTACCCTTGTCACTGTCACAGCAGTAAGCGGGTTAATTGGACACCTTGTGAAGGTTTTTACACCTGAGTTTGAAATTCATGGTGCAGCTACCAATTGTTTGTATTATATTGGTAGATAATTTAATCAAAACCAGCTTATTTTCCATAGTAAAAAAACAAAGCATTCTCATTCGAGCAAAATTATATGTAAGCATTTATTTTAATATGATCTGTGTTGGCTAGGTGGGAGCCCACTTTACTCTCATTCTGAAGGTCATGTGCTCAAACACCGACACGAACCTCTAGATATTGCGCAAAAATCGAAAAATCACGTGCTCAAACGGTGATGGTAAACATCGTAGGGAAACTAGCATACATAAACAAAATAACTTTATTTACTAAATGTGCAAACTTTGAAAAGTTTGAAGGGCATGTGATGTGACATTCACCAAACGCACTAGGCCAACGTGGTGAATTAAGGCCTTACTTTAATCCTAGTCAGATATTGGTATTTGTATTAAGGAAGTAATTAAGTACAAAAGCATAAGTTATCGTTTAATATGGTGATTCAAGTGTTCAGCTTCCGTTGAAAAGTTACGGGACCAAATTCAAGTTCATCTTGGCCTAAATTCCGACAGTTTCCTCCAAAGAGTCCGAAGTTAATTTGATATTTCAGAAGCAATTGAGCTAAGGATCTCCCCCGACTCGGCTCGCTTTGAAACATTTAAAGCGATAGTAAATTAATACAGAGGGGAGAGCGAAGTTGATTTGGGAGCAATCTGCGAATTTCCATTTTTTTCCCCAAGACTACGTTAAATATGGCATTAATTATAAAGTATGGACGTGGGCTGCGGTAGCGCCAACCGCAAACTACTGTAAACTGGCGACACCTGGCGTCAGCTATCCAGCATTTAGCGGACCTTGTTTCAGGCTAACTAGCATTTTAGATAAATTGAAACGGTGTATGCTTAAATTGTGGTAAATTCTAAAAGCAACGGAAGCACCCGGTTTCAAGCAAAGTTTTAGAGTTTTGAATTGAATGAATGTTTTATTTAAATTGAAATGAAGTAGATTCTATGCTTAAATTGATCAAAATAACACGTAAAGAACGCATTTGGAAATATATTATTGAAGAAACTACATTATCTCATGGCTATTAATAAATATAAAACAATAAAACATTTTCCATGTTTTATTTTTGAATTAGGAATCATCTTTGTACAAATTTGAAATGTAAATAAATAACATTGAATTATAAAATATTCTTCAGAAGTTACAAGGTAAAGGTGGCGCTATGGCATCATATTGTTATCTAAGCGAGGACAAAATCCTACGGGAAAAAAATAATTTACCTATAAAATGGTTAGTAAGTGTCCTAATGGGCAGAGTGGTAATAATGACCTCAAATGGGATAAAAATGTTTTTTTCTATTTAATAAAGTATCTCATAACGGTTCTTCTTATTGTTATGGGGGTTTATGGTTTCTTTCATTTAAATGAACTTACAATGGCGTTTTTATTTTACTGTGAAAAAACACCATGAATCAAACAAGATTTTATCATAACAACCCATAATTATGTCCCACTTCTGTCTCTCATAACTTTACAACCCATTGTTATAGATCTTGAGGAATTAGGTACACCGATGCCTCACCTTCGTAATCGAACCTACGTAATGATTTTAACACACAAAAGTTAATAAATAAAATGGTTAAAATAATAAATTAATGAGGACGGAGTTCTCTCGTTTATAGAATAAGCGAATAAAAACGTTGAGGTATAATATCAATAACACGATCAAAATGCTTTATTTTCATTTATGGTCTGTGGAACGCATTAAAAACGGAACACTTCGGAAGTTCTATTCCATACTATAACTACGTTAATTCGTAGAGACTAGGTATAGTTCTATCACGTACCTACATTTTTTTATTTGTGTTTTTTGTCTGAGATTTAAAATATGAACGTTCAAATACATTCTGAATTTGAATAAATAAATCCGGTCATTCATAAATGCACATAGTCTGGGCTTCCGTTAAAATATGGCCCTTACAAAAGCCTTATAACTCCTTCTTAGTAAATCATTGCCAAAGTCCCTGCGATCTCAATAGATTCTAATTAACCCTACTAAATTGTAGTGTCGACCAGTAGAATGAAATACGGCTCAATTAGCGACCTTTTCCTCCGGGTAGCGTTTAGATATTGTAATTTTTGATACAAAATCAGGACGGGAAATTTATTGTTTTAATTTGAAAGAATAATTTACTAGATTTAACGAGGTTTTGATTTTCGATGAATGATCTTTTTAAAATATATTTTCAGTCGAAGGTACAATAAAAATATTAATGATCCGAAATGTATGAAATTCGTTTGCTCCAGTTATAATAAGACGTGCCTTCCTACAAACATAACTTAAGGTTGACGGAGTCGCGGGCACAGCTATGTGTATATTACATTAAGTATATATGACATTAAGTCTACTTTTTACTGCGGAAAAATAATTATAACGCGGGATAGGGATATTAATTAGTCTAAATCGCGAGTGGAAAGCTTGTTGATAACAAAAGTACGAGAACGTAACAAGCAATTAATGTAAATTATATCCAGATGCATTCAGGTGTTTATCCGATATAATCCGTGTAAATGTCCGGCTAATTGAGCGAAGTGACATTTGCATCCGGATTACACGGCTGGGCTTAATCATTCAATTATTACCTAATTGGACGAGACTGATGTTGAACGGTTGAATTCAGACTACATTGTTACTAGTGTATACGAGCTAAGAATGTCGTATGGTGTCGGCCTAAGATAGGCGCCTTCTATTACCGCAGCTCAAGGCGATTTAAGTAAACATTAATATTGCTGGACAATTCACACAGCAACATCTAGCCCCGTGGTATGATAGATAGATATTTCTTTATTATAGTAATATTCTGCAAATTAATACATGTTTGCCGCGAGGCGGGAATCAAACCCGAAACCTTATGCGTCGCTGGCGGACCTTCGCTCGCTGCGCCACAGTGGTTGCAAGTGGGGTCTAAAACTGTATTTGATCTAATAGCGTTAGAAGATTTAACTTAATGCAATAATCTTTTTATTTAGAAGTCGACTATATAAATGTTTACCCACATATTAACGACTATCTATGTTCTTTGTTTACAGAAACTTCTAGAAACTCGAACATTGGAAAGCTACAAAGAACATCTTTAGGGTTCCGTGCGCTAAAAGAAATCATTTGAAACCGCAATAAGAGCAAGGTTCAATACAAAAAGATATTGAACAAAAGGACTTTGAATGGCTGGGCCGTAAGAAACGACTGGATTGGGAGAATTAGGGCTGTCTCGAGGTAATAAATTGTTTTTAAGGGTAACGTTAAAACATTTTTTCAGTATTCTAATCATGGAAATGAAAAGAGTGTTTTGTATATTTCTACACAATAGTCTGGCACTCCAGGCCCGTAACCTATTGGACACTACCAATAGGTTAAGTTCTAAAAATATTTTTTGGCATGTAGATTTTTATAATACAGGACACGTATATTTGTATTTACTTGTATCCACAAAAAGTAGGTAGGGTCACGGTCAAATGTGTTATTCACGGAAAAAGTTAGCTATTCTGGATTGTGTTTCAGTACCTACATAATATAAAAGGTACCTATAGAAGTCTTAGTTTCGTAAAAATAAAATATCCACAATTTTATTATTTTGCACATATTCTGTAGAGTAGGTGAAATAATGGAATAATTATATAATTATGATTAATTAGGTACAAATTCGTATCCAAAAATATAGCTAACTATGAATACCTATAATACTTAGCATAAAAGTGACAGCCCTAATAAATTGACCAATCAAAGCGCTCAGCCGCCCGGACGAGCCGTTCAAAGTTCTTTTAGACGATTCTTCACCGCAAATCGACGGTTATTATTCTCCTAATAAGCCATTTTTACGACATCATCATCATCGGTATTCGGTCATCTACTTAGTAGGTACTGAATATACATTTACTAGTTCCGCTATAGAAATCTATTAAGTATATTAGAAATATAGCATCCGTTACACAAGATTCGAGCTTATCACGGATATTGCTGTGTGAATTGTCCATCAATATTTTATTATTTATATTTATACCAACAAACATCCCTTACTTACAACGCCGAGGGAAGATGTGAGGTTGTACAATTCTTAGACCGGCACCACACGGCAACATCTTAGTACTTACAAAATTTATACCAATAATAAAACATCCCAAAATAATTTCCCAAAGCACACATAAGAGGAACGCACGTTACTCAAAAGAAACAATTTCAATAAAACAAAACGTTAAGTGCCATTACAATAAAAACAGTTACAAACAGACCATTACGCTTCCGGTTTCCAAATGTATTTCCTGTGACGTCACTACCTGCTTCCAAGTTCAAAGCTTTCTCTCATCGAAACGGCTTTTCACCTGCACGGTATGCATAATAAGTCAATTGAATTTTTTTATTGCTGTACAAGAACGACATCACTGCCCGTCTTTTGGTACATATAAAATACCTAACTTTTAATAAATCAGGGTAAATATTTTAATGCCTAGTTTCCGCAAACAAGTCCAAATAAAACAGCAGACCAAAGAACGACGCATATAGCATGTAGCTGAGCTGCCTAATTTAAGAACTAGGCAGCTAGGCTAGGTTAAGCCTTAGTTCTAAATAAATTATTTACAATAAAATAAATTATAATCCATTTACTGTCAGTGGTACTATTCATATAATTATTATACTAGGAATAGCATATAGGAGTTCATGAAAAATATCTCCACATAAGGCAAGTATGTCGCCGAAACGTTCCGATATGTGACGACCTTTATTCAAAACACTCCCCTTACAATTTTCTTTTAGATCTTCAATCGATTTTGTTTTGGAGCCAACCGCGTTTTTAGTACGTCTTAATCTTAATTTGATGATCGACAGAAAGGAAAATTAGGTTCTGTGTGGAAAAGGTTACAGAAATAGGTTGATGATTGGATGTTATTATATATCAAAGGTTACTGATCTAGTATTTTTATAAAACACCTTTATAGAAAAACCTAATGGGCCATTTTAAGTCTGAATATTTTAACGTTATTATTTTTATTCTAATTCTGATGTTGGAAAATTCTATAAAGTTAATACTGAAGTAAAATGTAGTTTATAGAGTTTTTTCTTATGATTTGGTACTAGGTGAAACAGTTTCTAAATTTAATCCTTCCAAAAACAAACCTATCTATTTTACCGACTCGATGACTTGACGTAAAAACTGACCAGTAATCTCCTCCTCTCCGAGACAAAAACTTTGCCATATTAATTTCCATTGATGGCTTTCTGATATTGCGGATATTTCCAAAGAAAGTTATGTAAGAATTATTCAGAGCTCGATTATGTGGCCCTTTTGGTCGCGTTGTATGCTGAATCGATAAGAGACAGGGTTAGAAAAGGTTTTTAAATTATCTGCTGGGAATCGATTTTTTCTTTTGTTTTTTTGTTTTTGTATATTCTGTCATGAACATAAAATAATATATAAGCATTATAACACGTTACACAAGGGTTTGCCTTTATTATGGGGCTAGACACGTGTTAATTATGATTTTAAAAAAAGTTATTCATAAATTCAAATTCATCCAATATTACTTTATCAGCAAGCAATATATTTTGTATAAATTAAATAAAGTAAATAATCAATATATCGAGATCTATCAGTTAAAAATAAAAATAAATTTTGACTTTCGACTGCTAGATCCACTCGTAGTATTAAATTCATTCCTAGAGCACTTTAAAAGATCATCTTCATTAAAATCCATTAAGAAATTCTCTTGCTGTAATCTTATGAATTCTTTTAAAGAGGGAACATCATTTACTTGGCTGATAATGCTTTGATTTAAAAAGAGCTCATTATGAAATGTAATTCAAATTCTAATAACAAATACTGTGTTTACTTAAAATTAATCATAAAATAATACAATTATATTTGACGGCTATCCATTTTAAACTTTTAAACACACACTTACATTAATATTATGAACGAATTCAATGACAATACCACACCGATATTGTTGAGATTGCAGGCTAGTTGCTTGCATAAGTGGCAGTCAGATTTTATAAATCTGCCGCATTGGTTTTACTACAAAAACAGCGCCATTTTGCTATGCCCATCATTTCAGCCATCGGAATCCACTACTGGATGCCCGGTCGGGCTTAAGCGAGGAGAACGGATGACCGATGGGGCCGAAAAAGGTTCTTGAAAGTTAGGGAAAGTTCTCAAGTAGAGACTACGGCAAACGCAGCGTCGGACGTCCATTACCTATCAAGATGGGCAGATGATATTGGTAAAGCTGACTGTTAACGGTGGATTGCCATTCAAGATCTAATCCACTGGATCAACTATGTCGGTGACCCGCGTTCTTATATGTATCTCTCTCCTCATTAACCTAATTTTATCAAATCTGTCCACGAGTATCTTGTTGATAAAACAATATATAAATATCTTCAATTTAATTTGGGCATGCTTCCAAAACATCTCGAGGAAATAAACCGCAAACCCAATAAAATGGCATTACCTTTCACCACCTCAAGAAGCACATTAACGCAAACGCAACATTTACTGCCGGCTGTAAACGGGATCGAATATAATCGAGAAGAGGTCGGCAGTAAATTATTCGAATCGAAATCGATCGTTAACATTGTGTCGATGAAATACCTTGGAGGAAGCAATCTTGGGATTGGGCTCTTATCTTTTAAATAAATAAAAATCACTGCCACTTTTCGTTGTAGGTATCTTATAATTCCAGAACGGCTAGAACGATTAAAACATGAATTAGGTTTGCCTGCGACGCAGGTGGTTGCGGGTCGATTCCCGCCCCGGAACAAAAAAAATACGATCTTAAGATATTTGTTCAGCGTGTCTGGTTTTTCTATATGTAAATAAAAAATATCTACGTATATTCTATTAAGTTTATTCAAGCTTCAATCTTACCACGGTATACTGCTAAGTAAATTGTCCACCAATATTTATTTTTTCAATCAATGTATTTGAATTTTCAGCCGAACCAGAGAAAACGATACTTGTTATTGTTAATTTCAACTCGGACACAGTTCCGAACATAAATTACTCATTTCCATCTCAAAACAACAATTCCGAATTCTATTTACGTTTTTGATGTTGCGTGCACTGTTTGAATACGGTGTTTTGTTATTTTACCTTGTTGTTTTTAGTGTGTATGTGTGTGTGTGTGTGTAACTATTGTTATTTTGTTTTATATGTACATAAATGAACATTTTTGTTATAGAAGAAGACATTTGGATTTATCACCGACCACTTTGCCTGCTTAGAACTAACTACAGCAAAATCTCTCAACCAAGATGAGCAACCGGTTACCCAATTTTTTAAAATTTGGCTATAAAACTAAGGTAATTAGGAAAATCCAGTTTCCCGAAAAAATCATAAATAGTAAGCCTACAACAAACTAAAGTCTAACTTTTCTGACCAAGTCGAATACGTATAGTAAATTGGGGATTGCCCGGTACATACCGTAAAACTTGGATGGTATCGTAAAACTTCTTTTTCCACTTGCACCGTAACATGAATATTGTTCCATTCTTAAACTTCATCTGAAGCCAACTCTGAATGTCTTCAAGTTAAGTAAAATCCATTGACTTTCGAAACATGGAAATGGTTTCATAAAGTCAAACATTCCGTTATAAACCTTGCCTATAGGTAGATACAGTTGTTTTTGCTTTAACAGTATTTATTTCCTTGACAGTGTTTGTTGTTTTATCGCACAGAATGATGTAGGTACATTCTTAAATATATTTTTTATAATTTCCTAACATAATAGTTATTTTTAAAATCGCTCAGCCAGCCGTTTAGACGAGAAAACGTAACAAACATACACACTCACGAAACTTTTGTTATTACAATTTTAGTGTAATTAATAATCAATAAGTGATCTTTAGGATTTTATGGAAATAAATGACATAAATCTTTAAATCTTTAAAAGAAAATCTTTAATACTTAATTGTAGGTAAAAGAGTTTTCAGCTAACGATATTTGAAAAAATATTTAATCATCATTTTTATCAATTCAGGTGTTGGACGTCCACTGCTAAAAATAGGCCTTAGAGATCTCCACCCATTTCGGATGCAGCTTGCATCGTGACCCAGCATGTTCAACTCAAAGGGTAAGAGAACCACACAACCTTAAACAAGCAAAATAATTCTACAAGAAACGTCACGTCGTCGCGTGAAAGCCTGAGTTATGATCTGGGTGGCCATGATTGCAGCTTTTATGGGACATAAGTGGCCCTTGACCTTGGCTGGTGCTGAAAGAGATAACGCCGTAAATACTGGGACACTTAGCGGACGGGTGAGCTTGTGTTAGGTTGAGATAGGTTGATGGGAAATTGTATTCAATTCAATTCAATTTATTTTATTTCAGACAACATTAATACATACATATATTTAATACAATAATGCAAATTAAAGCGTCCATATACGAGTACATCACAAAAAATTAAATACTTATACAAACAATTACCTATTTAGACTTGGGCAGAATATAAGCTTCTGTCCAGTGCTTCATAAACCAACAGTCAGTATCTAGTCTACTAGCTATAAGCTGTAGGTAGCTGTTAGAGCTGTCGCGCACGCGGCGCATCAGGGACGCAGATCTTTTGCGCATTATCGCCTCGAAGCCGTCTACTCGTGCGTCAGCAAACATTCCTGATGCGCTGCAGAAGCGCGGCAGCCCTAACAGCACCCTAAACGAGTTGTTATATTGGATCCGTAGGGCATTCCAAGACTTTTTGGTGTGCTTGACCCACAAGCTGCACGTATAAAACGACTGGCAATAAGCACTAAAAAGCGTTGTTTTTACCTGCACAGTGCAACGCGCGAACCTACGGGCCAGCATGTTTGCTCTGATTGACAATGCCCTACGTTCCCTATCCATGTCTTGGTCATCCATAAGAGACTCGGTGACCCAATGACCCAGATACTTGAAGCTAGTTACACGCTTGAGCTCGCTGCCGTTCAGGAAAACCGGCGGTATGGTGTCGTAAGTCTTATTACCTGCTTTGAAGACCATGAACTCACTTTTGCTTGCATTGTATCTGAGCCCGTGGGCCTCCGCATACCTCTCACAGACCCCAATCATCTTTCTGAGAGCACTGATTGATGGGCTTAGCAGCACCATGTCATCGGCATAGCTTATGTTATTGACCATAACACCGTCAATGGAACAGCCGATCCTAGTGCTGCTAAGCTCACGAATCAGACGGTCCGTGTACAGGCTGAAAAGCCGGGGCGAACTCAACCCGCCCTGTCTTACCCCGCATTCCAGCCTGTACTCGTCCGATAGTGATCCCGCCCACCTTACAAAGTTGCTCTGGTTGCTATACCAATGCTGGAGGAGTGATATAAGCTCACGAGGAAGGTCGGTATCCTCTGTCAGCTTTTGCCACAACCTATCATACGCCACAAGATCGAAAGCTTTCGATAAGTCGAGAAAGCAGGCGTAGACAGGTGTGCTTCTGCTGGTATAGTACTGGACTGTGTGTTTGAGGCATAGTACTGCAGTTTCAGTGGACAACCCAGCTCTAAAACCGAACTGAGCGTCGTGCAGGTTTACATGTTTAGATAGATGCATATCAATCACACCGTCCAGCACCTTTGCTATCACTGTAGCCAGAGATATAGGTCTGTAGTTGTTCAAACTGGAAGAGTCTCCAGTCTTGTTTTTAATTATAGGAACAACTACAGTCCTTAACATATCTTCTGGTAAATGTGAATGGCTGACACAGAGGGTGAAGAACATAGCGAGCACCCCTGGCAGATGAACACCTGCATTTTGCAGGTGTTCAATGCTCAATGAGTCATGACCTGGGGATTTCCCTCGCTTCATGTCCCTCACCACCCGCGCCACCTCCTTCGCAGTGATAAGCATGATCCTCCCCTCCCCTCCTCCTCCTCCCACATCTAGCCTCGTGACTGCAGGATCCAGTGGAGATTGTACCCTAAAATGCTCCTTAAACCGATTGGCAATTTGGACGGGATCACTGATGCCCTCCACGCTCACCGGGACGCTTGGCTTCGGATTCAGTTTATTAGTCTCTTTCCAAAACTTAGAAAAATTTTTAGCTTTATGTTGTGTCGCAATAATATCCATTTTTATTTGAGTTTCATTATTTTGACACCATTTTAATTTAGCTTTAAATTTACTTCGCGTCTCACACATTTTCCTGTACGTTGAACCACAAACAGGTTTTCCAACAGACCTCCACTCCTGAAACCAAAGCCGAGCCTCCCTGTGAGCATCTGCTACATATTTGTTCCAGCCTGTAACATGAGATTTAATTTTATTCTTTCTATTTCTATGACAAGCAACTAACCGGCAACACTTAACAGCCGAATCACAAAGAATAGTTACAATTTCACTATATAGGTTATCTAAGATAGTTTTATGTTCAATTTTATCACAAAGCAAGTCAGCACAACCTCTGAACTCGGGGGGAAAGTTTACATTTCGAAGCTTGGATGTACATAGTTCCCTATATTTTTTCTTCTGTAAAACATCTCTTTCACCCCATTTAACATAATTCGGCACTGGTTTAACCTCATTCAATTTTAATCTTATAACACTAAGGTCACATTTTATTTCTAAGGCAAAGTGATCCGACCATGAAAAACTATAATTAACCTTAATGTCAGTAATTGACTTCCTGGCGGCCTCAGTAGTTACAACATGGTCTAACCACGAAGAAGAACCATGCGCATCACTAATAAAAGTGTATGTTCCCGACGACACCCCCAGGAAGTCAACGTCCGCACAAGTCCAGTTCACTTCACGACAAAAATGTCTCAGCTCCCTACCAAAAGGCGCTTCCGGATCCGCATTAAAGTCGCCTAATATATACACTGATTCTACGTTACTGTTTTCCACAATGGCACTAATTTCACTCAAACAGCCTATAAATTCCGCTACGTTCTCAGGTTTATCCGAACTGTCCGTAGGCATGTAAACCGAGAACATTAAGAACTGGCGGTTTTCGAGTACCACTTTGATAGCTGTAATACGCACACTCACACACTGCACAATAGATACGGAACGAAACACATTCTTGCGCCACAGTATAGCAAGGCCGCCGTAGGGCCTGCCCCGCAGCATGCCCGCCGAGGTGTCCACAGCAGAGTTCCCGGTGTAGCCGAAGTCAGGATCAATTGTTCCCAGGAATGTGACGTCATGTGGTAAAAGCCAGGTCTCCTGTAAGGCTACTATGTCAGCTGTTCGACAGAGCGACCTTACAAAATCTATGTTAGTTTTAACATTTTTACAATTATAACTTATAAAAGTTGCGCTATTTGTATCATTTTTGATTTTGTAATCCATTAAAAATAGGGTTTTTAAAGTCAATAAAACGCCTAAACGTTACACCCACAGGCCATAAGCTGTCTTCTAGAAATAGGGCAAGTTTAGAGTGAGGTACCATCACTTTGTAGGCATTATATCTCTTCTGTACCCTACTATTAATTTTCTGCAACGATACTTTTGTTTGAGTTTTAGTAAATATGTAATCAGCAATATCATTTACTGTTGTACTGCTGTCCACGTTATTTATAAACAAAGGTACTTTAATTTCGGCTGCCTTAAACTTATCATTTGGGTTTACTTTCGCATTTCCCTGCACTGTGGCAAAGCGGTTTTTATGCCTCTTACGCTGAGCCAAAATCCATCCTTCATCGGGTTTTTCCTTCTTCCATTGACTCGCCTCACCAACAGTACTCGCAAAGGTGTTAGATGGCGGTGCTGGCGTAGACGCAGGCGGTTGAGTCAAATGAGATTGTTTATTTACCGTGCTCGCTGGCATTTCATTCATATTTAGCGGCACCACAGTTGAAGTCGGGGTATTGCATAGTATATCCGTACAACTAACATCGCACCTGACACTGGTATTTTGCATTGGTCGATACTGGTCAACATTATCCCGCTGTTTACACGACGAAGCTTTATTCGTATGCACCGACCGGTTATTGCCCGGTGACGTCATCTCAGCTGATTGACTGCGCTCCAAAATATGTTGTAGGCCGGACGGCCCACTGTCCATAAAGTAACTATTTGACAAAACGCCACCTCCGCGGTTTTTGTTTACGTAGCAATCATAGTTATTGACAATAGATGTTTGTTTTAGGTTATTAAGATCATTTTTAACCTCTTCAAACTTCTCAACAGATACATACGTTTCTTTTATTGTTTTTAACTCGTTCTGGAGTAAAAGAATATCTTTGAGTATTCTCGTTGGATCCAAATGGTCCCACAGAATAGGTGGCAGTTTCTGAAGCAATCTTGCAACAAAGATTGGAGTTTCATTCGGATCCGTTTCCTTAAAAACACTAATAACATCGTAGAGGTCTCGTTGTGAACGCCCGTCCCGTTTTCGTGAAATTTTTCGCTTTGTTGTTCTCAAAGAATCAAACAACAAGTTTTTTGCTTCTTCAAATTCTTCAGCCGTGAACGACGACACACAAATTTGAACAATAGACTCCTCACTCATTACATCTATTTTGTTTTGTATAAAAGACAAAACTTCACAAATCACAATATTGCAATTATTGCACTTTACTACTTGGGACGTCATTGTAAACAGATGAGTCACACTATCGTACGTACGTTCGCGTTAGCGCTCGAACGCAGACTGTGTATTACTGTGTATTACTTTGGAGAATTAAGTTTGAATTTAGAATAACAATCAGATTTGATACCCAAATTTTGTAAATTGTCCAGCAATATTTATTTATTTATTATTTCATAAATTGTCAAAAGATAAACGTTCTACTAATGTTGAAAGTTAACATGTTTATTTGTCTAGATAAGTTGCCTTAGTACAAAATCTCACTCATCAAGTCTCTGTACCTATCCCAGCAGTGGGAACATAAATTAGAAGTGTTTTGACGTCAATATTTTCAAAATACGAGTAGTTCTTAGAATTAAAATAAAACGCGGCAATAAAAATACAAAAGACAGCAATTAGGTATATATTCATTTATATTATTAAATAATAGCTATACCGCCGTTGCTCGTCACTGTAATCAACATAATCGTTTCGTGTAAAACAAAAAATATATATCTATAATTCCCAATCTCGATTATTAAATCTGAAGTTATACTGAGTATTCAAGACATCACTTGAAACCTATAAAACGTAGCAAAAAAAGTTTAAAAGTAATGAAATCTTTACGTGAAAAGCCTGGCCACTGCCCCGAAGCCGTTTGGTATTCAAGGCGCGCGCGCCGTCACTTCTCCCAGAGAACTCTAATTTATTTGTATAAGTGGGTCCTGAGTAGGTAGTAGGTCACTGTATTCTTGTTTTAAGACTAGGAACTTATTGGGACCTGTTTTTGAATGCTAATTCTTCGCTGAGTACGGTTTTATTGAAGTTTTTCTAAAGAATGTTGACGGATTAAGATTTATGCTTTTAATAAAGTTTACTTCTTTAACGGGTTCCTAGGAAATAAAATTCAGATATAAAATTGTTTAAATTAAGCAATCCGGGCGAACAAATAATTACAGATCGTAAATTTTTTGTCCCGAGGCGGGAGTTGAACCTGCAATCTCATGAGACGCATGCGGACTTTTGCCCGCTGCGCCACAGAGAGAGGAGAAAGAGAATAAAATTGATTGGTAAATAACCCAGTACTTAATAGCTAATACTCGATTCAGAGCTCTGCTGACATTTCCCGAAGGAGCTTGGTGGTCTGTTCATTTTCATTGCAGATTTAATTTGAAGTTTGTTAATAGCCTGTACGTGTGTTTAATCATTTTGAAGCCACACGGGGCCGGCCTTTAGTATGATACAAACCCATCTATTATTACCCAGCTACTCTGAAAAACGAGTTAGTTAACGAGAGAGAAAAAGAAGAGTTAGTATAAACACTATAATCTCACGATAATCGATTTAGTCCATGTCTCAGGAACTTTAAAAAAATATTGCTGTATAGTACATTATAGGGATGGGCGTTATTGAGTATTTTCGCTAGCGGCTACTGTATAGATATTTGGTTTCAGTATCGATATCGATAACCATTACCTGATATCGGTACCTACTTACACACGAAAAAAAAAAAAAAACGAAGCGCGAAAGCGAAGCAGAATCTGTACCTACCTAGGTACACTTTAGTTAAGTACTTTAAGTAGTCTTTATTTATACACTGTTTTTACACTCGGTACACTAACTGGATTTTCTAACACAAATACCTACACTAGGCTATATTCTACGTAGCCTACCTACGTAGAATATAGCCTAGTATAAGTGTAAACACTAGGCTATATTCTAAGTAGCCTACCTACGTAGAATATAGCCTAGTGTAAGTGTAAACACAAGACTTTATTCTACGTAGGTAGGCTACGTAGAATATAGCCTAGTGTTTACACTATTTATTAGTATTTATTTTATAAAATCCGATTAAATACTTACAATCACAACGACAAATCACAACAGTTTCAAACATGCAAATGAGTATATTACATATCAAACAAAACAATACGAAAAGCTTCGCGGCTGCGCTTTGCAACTGAACCAATATAAATCAATCTCAAGAAAATGGTACCTAATCAAAACTCGACCCTACTGTCCTACTGTAATAAGGTCGAATTAATTTTTAAGAATTTAATAAGCTCAGTTAGGTAGGTCAAAGTATAGTGAACGGCACGCTCGCTCACTCCTCACTCACTTCACTTCGCTCAGTACACGCTCAGTAGAAAAACAGAATAGAATACATAATAGTTAGTACCCATAATAGCTTCGTCTCGTGTTTTCGCATGAAAGCTTACGCGTTAGAAAAGGATGCCAACCAATGATTAGCTATCGGCTATTAAAAGTTGTTTGGTTGCTTAGCGATACCTCGCTGGCGTGTTTTGTTCCGATATTTATATATGATCAGCTATTGGCTATTATTACGTTGTTAGTTTCTTAACGCTACCTAGATGGCGTGTTTCGTTCCGATATTTAGATATGATCAGCTATTGGCTATTATTACGTTGTTAGTTTCTTATCGCTACCTAGATGGCGCGTTTTGTTCCGATATTTAGTAGCGGTTATCTGACATTACAATATTGATACGATAAGTTATGAGCATGCCAACGGTTTTTAGATACGTTTTGGTATAGCGGACTCATGTCTAGTACATTATAATGTAGATAACGTAAAAAAAGGCAGGTCCGTTACGTAGTTTGATGTAGACTTAATTATAACTTTATACTTTACAAACAAAGATTACCGCTTTCTATTATTGTTATTTATTTTTTCCTCACAGAAACAATTTGTACATAAGGAAATAAATGAAGAAATATTTTAGTATTAATTCTGTAATGCTTTCTATTAATAAAATAAATTGCCAGGCTGAAAAACTGGTCTTCACACCTAGCCCGTAGCTATTACGTGTTAACAACGTATTTTTTATACGAAAACGTAATTAGTTTTAACCTAAAATAAATAAACACTTAACAAAACTAAGCTAAAAAGCGTTTACAAACAGAAAAACACAAACACAACGCAATTACGCTCCTTTGTCGAATCAAAAGTTAACGTCTCAACTCTTTGAGCCTTTATTTTTCTTGTTTTAGGATCCAATTTGTGGGAAAAGGCTGAATAATAAGGTCTAACTTAAACTCAGATAAGGGAATTTTGTATAAAAACGCGTAAGATTTGACCGTACCCAGAATTTTGAAGGACAATTGCCAAATGTCGGTTTGCTTACGACGATTATTTTGATAATATTTCCCCGTATTAACCTACATAACGTTAGTGTAAAAGAATATAGCATGTTCAAATTCACTTTAAAACTGATTCCTGAAGTGAATTAAACTGCTACTTCAGCCTTTTCGAGTCCACTGCCTTGTTGGCACTCGACCAACAGGCAGAATATTAGCCCAAAAGAATCCCTTAGTATTTCATCCAAGTTTCTACAGAATTCTATACTCTGCAGTCTTTATAATCCGTGTTTTAGAAAGAACGGGTTAGCTAAGTACACTTCGAGTTTCATTCTGAAGGGTTTAAACCCCGCCAAGCACCAGTCTTCTAGAAATATAATTAAATCTTTAGCACGTATTCTATATAGTTAGTATTCAAGGTTAGTAATTTTGTCAGTGTTTTGTCTTAAGAGCCTTGTGACTTTACGAAGTTTTGCGAAATTGGATATTTTATGCACCACGTGACCGGCGCGTCACGCGAATTCTATGAAAAATACTAAATGATCTTGATACTTCGTCGATCTAAAACATACAAATATACTAATAATTATTTTAGATCTGTAGAAAATGGCATCGAATAAATTCCATTTTATTGAGTGGATTTTTTTTCAGTTTCATTCCGAAATAATTATTATATTAATGTTTTTATTTAATTGATAGGTGTTTAATATATTTTCCTAAATTCAAAATGGTGGATATTTTTATTTCAATATTTGAATCAATTATGTTTTATCTTAATAATATCAATATTTATTTTAAATCTGATTGATTATTTGAAATCAATTAAGTAGGTACATAATTTTAAATTAAAACATTCATGATTAATAATTATATATATAAGAATAAAACTGAAAATAGTCTTATTGAAGTTAAATGTCCTCATTCATCTCATCTTATGGGCTCATTTTTAAACCGATTCTTCTGAAATTTGGTGTGTAGGTTTGTAATTAAATGTTTTTTTTTTGTCGAATGTTGGGACTTTATGTAAGTTCGAAAGTCTAAATTGAACGTACTAAATACAAATTCTAATTATAACAAAACAAATAAATTATATTACCTATATTTAAGTTGCTTGTTTTGTTAGATGGTATATTTGTGTTTGAATAAATAAAAGTTTCGTTAATGAAGGTTTTAATTATGTTTAGGTATTATTTTTGTAGTTTCGAACTTTATATTTATTTTTATATTTATTGGTATCCATTTATCTACATATGTCATACACAGATGTAGAATATCCATTTATCTACATATGTCATCTTGAATAATTCCCATTATATTTTTATTTTGATAAACTATTTATTTTTATTTTATTACGAACTTATTTAAAATATTTAATTTTTATATTAAAAAAAACCAACCCGCACTTGGCCAGCGTGGTGAATTAAGGCCTAATCTATCTCGTCAAGAGAGAAGTCCCTATCCCAGCAGTGCGAACGTGAATAGGGGTGTTATTTTATATACAGGGCGTTCCAAAATTATGGGCCATGAAGGGGAAGTACCATATATATCGTTGATAGTGAATTTTGCTCAAAGAAGACTTCATTTTATTTTAAAAAGTAAGTAATTTAATTAATTAATTTACAAAAAAAATGTTTCATGTTTTTTATTTGATTAAAATAATTAATTTCACGTTGTTCCTTTCTTTTAAAATACTATGTTACTTAAGCAGAGTTATTATTTTTTAGCTATTCTTTCGATTGGTATCATAAAAATAGAGTTTTTTTTTCTACATGTAAGTCGGTTCGATTCCCAGACAAAGCAAGTAATTTTTAGAAAATCTATGAATCCAGAATTACTAACTTTTAAAAATAAAATGAAGTCTTCTTTGAGCAAAATTCACTATCTACGATATTTAAGGTACTTCCCCTCCATGGCCCATAACTTTGGGACGCCCTGTATTTATTAGAAAGGTACAATTATTTAATGTTTACAATAAATAATATATTTATTAGAAAGGTACATTATTTATTGTTTACATATTGGATACTCGGTAAAAATAAGAACAAAAAATTACGGAATATTTTCTTTGTAATAAATATTATGGAAATCTATACTACAATTATCAAGCTGAGGAGATTGCTTGTTTATTTGTTTGAACGTGCTACTCAGGAACCGCGGGTCCGATTTAAAATATGATTTCAGTATTGGATAGTAAAATGATCGAAAAAGGCTATAAAACATAAACTAGTAAATAACGTAAAAACGCAAGCGCAGCTGTCGGCGGGTCGGCAAGTTAGTCATAATCTAAAAAAATCATAGGCATAATTACATTTAGTCGTTGGACGGTTTCACCAAAAAAAGTTGCCTTGTTGTTTTTTAATTAGGATAGATAACTTTAGATATGCAATCCACATCCTACAGCATAACCTCCAAATAAATAAGGTAAAACAAGATGACAATGATGTGGTACAATTCTTAGGCCAGCAACATTTGGTACAATTCTTAGGCCAGCAACAACAATAATTGACCGTTATCAATAAAAATAACAATTGATCGTTATCAACGGATCAACTTATGTCGGTCGTAGTATCGCAATAACACATACACGCACACTAACAGCGTTTTTACAGCAATTGACAGTCCCACACACTGACATTTTACGAAATATTTCTATATTTTATTCAAGAACAACCGACATAGGTCCGACCTCGACAAGCGCTCGCGCGGTACTAAATGGAAAAAGCCGGCTGAATGAAAAAACTACTAAATTATGGTAGTTTTATTTTATTCATAAAAAATTACCAAAACCGTTCTACAAATTAAAATTAATATCATAGTTTAAGCAAATGTTGATAAATATTTTGATATAAATATGACGTCCCATTGATTTAGAACTTCGGAGTTATTGAGGTTTGTTTCGAAGCATTTTCGGTCGATATTAAATTCGGTATATCTTTAGAATAAAAGCATTTAACGAAAATGTACTCTACTCTAAATGAAGAATAGGATATACGTAACATAATAAAAAATAGTTTTATCGCCCATATTCATTAGAATCTACAAATTAGAGCTGAGAAAACAGGTCTTCGATCGTTTTTTACGAAACATGTATCCGGAGAATGATTATTACTCAATAATATAAACAAGTTATCTAAAATGTTTCTTACTACTTTTGTAGAGGAGAAAACGAACTATTATAAAGATGTAATTGTAATATCAAACAACTAACGCAAACCATAGAATTAGGACGAGAAAACCGAACAATTTCGCGATTTCACGTAATAGGCCTCTTAAACAGTTTTTGTTGATGTAAGGCAAAATTACTGTTGCCAGTTGTGATGTTGTTTTTTAACTAATTCGGGAATTTCGTGGAAATTGATCATTCTAAGAAAATTATAATCGTACATTTGATGCTCAAACAGCGAATGCCTATTTTAAAGGAATGCTTAGAAGTCAAAGTTGGTAATAAACTCGATAGACAAGGTTTCTTGTGGGTGTTTTCTTTGTAAAAAATAAGGTTCTAAAATAAGCATCCCTAAATTTTGACGTACACAGCGTAGTACAAAATAAATTATCAAATGAAATTGTTTTGGAAATAATTATAAACTGGAAATGTATAATTAGCTCTTAGCACCATAACTTGTGTCCCAACATTGTAGAATAAAATACTTACATAATGATGTCTTTGTCTATAGTTGAGTTAGGGTGAAATTATACATCACTTGTATATTATTATTTTCTATCAATACCTAAAATTGTTTGACATTAGCTACCCATAGACTAACGTTAATTCCTGCAGGAATGTACAATCCTTACGGAATGAACGCTAGTGTATGTGCAATAGCGAGAAGGAATAACGGTATTATAACCCCGCGGTCCTTCCCGTCGCGAAGGACGCGACGCGCTCTGTGATCAAGTTAGTGGCTGTTCATTTGTCCGGCGTGATTGGGCGAAATGATTAAATCCATAAAGATTATTCAAAATGACGCGCTTTCCTTTTAAATGTCAACAAACGTCATAAAATGTCAGAATTCTAACCATCCACAGACACGCAATCTCTCGGTATGACTGACAAGATGCAAACTGACAGGAATTTACCTAAACGTGTGTATGGTCATTAAAGGATTGTTTTTCCGTATGCGGTGGCGTGTGGTGAAAATGTCAGAGTAAAGACCGTAGGATTGATGTTAATTAGTGGCTACAACGGTTTTATTTTAACAAGTCTCTTTTCTGTCCAGTTTGACAGACGGGATAAGCCGGGAGGAATGGACGTTAGTCTATGGGGGGCTATTATATAAGTACTTGACGAAACTAAGTGTACTCAATGTTCCAAAAGTTTGAATAAAATTTGAATTTTGAATTGAATTTTGTAGGTATTTAGCGCGTTGCTATCTTAGAAAGCATAGGCGTTTGGTCACATTGTGTAGGTAAATTGCTAATTTTAAATCGTATTGTTACATAAAAATAATTCAAAATTAATAATATTTTTAGTCCGGTAACAATTTTCTTTTAATTAGGTAATAGGCCAGGATCCGTAGTACATGGAAATCAAGTGATTACTAACAAGCTAATTTTTGGTGAGTAGCTTCGTTTCGATGAGACGTCCAAAGATATCCTATACCCAACTCTCGATTGTGGTAGCTAACAGAGATATCAAGGATTAAAAAATTCAAGGATGTAAAACCGGGATAACGGACCACGAAATTTGTCGGACAATATGTCCGTTAGATTTTATAAATATTAATTAAGTATACAACAAAAAATCAGCTGGTTAGTAATCATAGTAATCATTTAAATTGACCTCGTTTTCGACACATTTTGGAAATGGCGGACTCTTTGATCAAACCATAGGTTTTGTAGGACAAACATGTTTTTATATAATTTAGATAATTATCTTGAGATATAACATATTGTCCTACAAATTTCGTGGTCCGTTATCCCGGTTTTACATCCTTGATTTTTTTAATCCTTGATATCTCTGTTAGCTACCACAATCGAGAGTTGTGTATAGGATATCTTTGGACGTCTCATCGAAACGAAGCTACTCACCAAAAATTAGCTTGTTAGTAATCACTTGATTTCCATGTACTACGGATCCCTGACTATAACGTTGGGTATCAACGATATATACGATCGTCGGGGATATACGATCAAACATATTTATTTCTAAAATGAAATACATGGCAATTACGCGCAAAAGCAACTGACGCCTTCAAATAAAAAGAAGACTTGCAATAAATCCTTGCAAACTAGCTGGATTAGATATTTCCCGTGGGAGCTCACAGCATAGATACGGCCCTATTACTAAGACCCCCGGATCCACTTTAAAGGTCTCCAATTTATTAAAAGTAGAAAAAAGACATAAATTTGAACTAAGTAGTACTTACATCGTGTATTACTGGTGGGTAATACTTAACCTTTTACTGAAGGTCTTAGAGAAAGAAATTACTTTGTGGATTGATGTTTTCAGGCATTGATTTATCCGTTAAGTACTTTAGTGAAGTGGTTTAGTTAAGTTTTATCCGTCTACAAGGCGAATAATATAATGCTTTTGAATCATAACGCGTGTTTTTTTTTGTAATTGATACTTTGAGTGGATACACTACTAAGCCACATTACTGCTTGCTTGCATGTGCTTGTGAAATATTATTATAATTTCACAAGCGCGTGATTGTTGTTTTTGTATATTTTTATTGTTTTTTTTTTTAATTTAATATTAAAGGTGACTTAGGCAAAACCAAAAGGTTTCATTATAAAGAACATGGATCTATTAGACATTTTAGAGGTAAAATGGTGATTTTTATTCTAAATTTATATTATATTTACAAATAAAAAAAGTTGGAATAAGTACCACCACAGAACAACACTAGTTCAATGTGATTAACTGAAACTTGTACAAGTACTAAATTACTTTCTAGAATGAAGTCTCGAAATAGTGTCTGGGGTATTCAGTACCATTAGAATACATTATAACTTAAATGTTTATTATAATGACATCCATAAATTTGGGCTAAAATAGATACTTAGTTACTTTAAATATCTCACTATAATTTTAGTTAGATATTATTATGGATCTTATTAAATGTAAACCGTACCGGAAGACATTATTGTAACACAGGCTCGTAAGCGTGGTAGATCCCAAATTCTACAAGATCAAAAGGGATTGTATCTATCTATCTATATTCATCTTTGTTTATATATTATATTAAGTAGATATATTTGAAATCTAGCACCCGATCATACCACGGGACTAGATGTTGCTTTGTGAATTGTCCAGCAATTCCCTTCAGGTGCTGGCTTAAACCATCACATATGGAATTTTATTTCGAAACGAATGAACGAAAAGCCATAGGTACCTTAAACACATTACAGACCAAACCCGAATCCTCAAATCTTTTATCGCAGTTTCGTCCCAATACTAAATCGAAAACTTCACTTGATTATCCTACGGAAATTCTTGCTTCATATCTATTGGGTACATCTCCCCTACAAGATGGCATAAGGTTTAAAAAGGTTGAAAACGCCTCAACCTATAACAAATGTTTTAATGGCGTTTTTATCAACCGTAAGTCCGTTATATAAGATTCAAAATAGGCTGAATACGTCGCAATGTGAAATATATTAGTCCATGAGCTGGCACCCGTTTTGTGAAGATATTTGAGGCAAGCTAAAAACTGGTCTAAAATTTTGTGCTTTTGATTTGCCAGATGATTCGAAAATGATGTTTCAGTATTCAAGCAGTCAGGTCTCGTGTTGGGATATAATAGAAGAGGTCTGGTACAAAATTACTCCAATACATTCCTTAAATTGCTGTCAGCTCTCGTATTATATGTAGCCTTTGAAGGACGTCTTCGATTCGAACAGATCGAGTTATGAGCGCTGGTTTCCTGACGTCTTTACAAGGTTACGTCGGTATTTCTTGACATAATAATACTTGTGACGTTCTTACAAGCTTATTGCGGGTTTTTGTTTGAGTTAAACTTACCCTGTTGTTGGTTACTGTTAGACTCGTACTTACCTGAAAAAATATTTGTTATTAGTTTATGTAAAAGTATATATCGTATTTTTATCTTCATCGTCATATAAACAAATATAAAATAGATAAATGAAGACAGTAATATTAGAAATGTTTGGTTATCGCAGTAAGTTGCTACAGAAAACAGAGTACAGGGTGGTTCTATTCATGAGCCAGAACTATGGTAAAAAAAATTGAGTTTAGTTCAGTTTTATAAGTTTTTGCTTTTCTGGGAACATTTGGGTTGGTATAGGTAGAGTTACTTTTGTAATAAGTAAGTTCGTTAACAGTAACCGAACATTTAATTATATTTCTAAAAGCTAGACTCGGTCTGAAGTTAAAGACTGTCTTTAAACGACCATAATAAACTTCAGCGTACCTAAATGAATTTATACATGGGTGAATGGTGTTTGGTCAATCCGACTAATTTATTATTGAGGTTACACAAAAAAAACTTAAAAATACAGCTCTAAAATAATACTGATAATTATTATAGTTGATGTGACAAAAAGGGATCCATTCAGCGTAGCTGTAGCGTGGCGTACTCAGATTTCATATAATATCTTCAGCTGATATCGTAGCTGCAATTTTTCATATAGTGGCCAAAAATTTATCATGTAGAAACCACGGAACGGCAAAATATACTTCCGACTCCACCGAAAACATAGACAGTTGATCTAGTTAGAAAAAAATAAATTAATCATACTGAATACTCCAACCATGTGTGCAAACACTTCAGTTTTGATAACCCAGCTTTATATCAGCAGTTAAATGTTCTTACGTTCATACTAAGTATAAGTATGTACTATATTTTACCACTTCATTATACTAACGCCGTTAGAGCTAGACGTAACGCCGCGCGTAAAATCATTATGTGCGATAGAAATCGTTATTAGCTATTGTTTTAAAATGTTTATTGAAAAGTTTTATGCAATGCTGTTTAATTTAGAATCATTAGAATTTAGTTTATATACTTATCAAAACAGATAAAAAATACTCTCCTTTTATGCACAAAAAACCTTATGGCGCCAGCCTAAGAAAATTACCACTCCATCCTCTTTTACCGACTTCAAAAATGGAGGAAAATTATTAATTTATTGTTTTATTTCACGTTTTTGTGCGTAAAAAGATTATTTGTAGAAAGTTTACTAACTTTTTCGAGAAAATACTTTATAAAGAGCATTCACATAAACAACAATAAGCGAATAATCTCACAACCAACAAAAACACAGAACAACTCAAATATGTATCATATTCATTGCCTCCGAAAAACCAGCAAAGTTGAAACGCAATAAATCTTAGCTATTTGAAAGTTGAAACAGTTTCAACGCGAGCCTACAAAGAAACCCAAATCCAATTTGGAGTTGGATACAGTTCCCTTTAACTTGGCGCCGAACTTGGCTCCTGTTTGTATGCAACAAGCGAGAAAAGTAATTGTTAAAGATCCTGATAGGGGTAAGGTTCATTATTAACCTAAATGAAAACGACTATCAGTGTGTCGGATTTTTCGAGAAAGTAGGTAATTAACTTCTATCTAATCCTTAGTTTAACACCATTGTTTATATCTTTATTATTGCCCAGTCCATAAATAGGTTGTCTGAAAGAAATCGCTCACAACGATAAGGTCACCCTTTTTCATCCAAAATCAAATGTTTTAAGTTTGTATTATTTGTTACTGTTTTGTGAATTGCAATAATGTATTATCTGTTATATTGTTTTCCTTGATATGGAATAAAAATAGCGCCTTTTATGTCAAAAGGAGAAAACATTATTTTCCGGAACAAATTGACTTTAATATCGCACGAACGAGTTTGAAAAACAAGTAAATTAAAACCAGCCCTCATCAGGATCTCGGTCCTGTAAAGCTGGAAGACACGACGCAATTTACTGCGCAAACATAAAGGGCATTGATATTTGGTTGTGGTTTTACAGAGGTTTAAGTATTCACGTTTGTATAATAAAAAGTACAACTTAGAATCCTCTATAAAGACTGTATTATTATTATGATGACTTTACAACTATACGATGATTATCTGTAACATATAACAATAATAATCATTATCACACACTTACAACTAGAAACTGTATACGTGGTGTTGTTTCTTATAGAAATTTGTTCCAGATAACTTTAAGATGTTTTGTTTACATTATGAATAAGAAATTATTCTTTTATTATTTTAAAAAATATAACGGAATACGTAAAACTAGTTTTACCGCGGTAAAATACACTATGCCGCAGGTATATGTATCTGTAAAGCGTATATAAGTGTAGAACAACATAGCAAAATACACTTTGTGTATCCTCACCCTTACTTTCCTTATATCTGGAATTCTTCCTGAACTATGCACGAAAATAAATAAAAATGTTTCCCCGGGGCATAGGCTCGGAATGAAATTATATTGCCGAAAGATCTAGATTGCGTAAAATATTCTGTTATTAAATATCAGATGCTGTTTTCATTTTGATTCGTATGGTGCTGGGCTAGGAATTGTAGCACCCTATCTCTTTCCATGATAGTCGTAAACCACAAAGTGATTATTATAGGTTTCTCTATGGGAATATGTGTTTATCCCGCAGTTAAAGATTTAAAGATTTATGTCATTTATTTCCGTAAAATCCTAAAGATCACTTGGACAAGTCAATAAATACAACACATTATTAAATAAAATAAAATAAAATAAAAAGTATAAAGTATCACTCACTATTTATACTATTAATTCTAATACATTTATCTTGTATATTCGATGCTCTAAATCTGCTGTGAAAGACAGACAAACAAAACAGACACACAGACATTTCTCCATTTATATTATTAGTATAGATGACGGGCAGCGCATTGTTCAGTTCACAACTTATTATCCGCCGCAACCTCTTGCATCGCAGGAGGACCTTCGCCCGCTACGCCACAGAGGTCGTCCAAATGGATGCCAGATGGAGTTTTATTATATTTATTTTTTATCTCTCCGTAAATTTTTAGGGTACGGATATGAAATGCTTTCCGAATTGGTATTCAACTGACATTGTTTTTTTATCGCATCGATTGTATTGCTTGTTGATTAAAATGTTTATAGGCATATAAAATATAAGTATCATACATATATTTGCATAATGAGATAAACAGGTAGAAAATATTGGTAAATTTGAAACCCATGTACCTATGTATAAGCACGCCTTTCACACACATTCCCATTTATGTGACACAGGGACATCTATTTTGTCGAGAGAGATTAGGACTTAATTGACCACGGAGACCAAGTCCGTTTTAGTAAATGTCACAATGTCCTTCAAGCTTTTCAAAGTTTTCAGAACATGTCAGTTTCTTGCTTAGTAATATTACACGCAAAATTATATATTATGATTTTTGTGATCCGTTGGCACAAAATTTAATTCAAAAAAGTAGTTGCATCGGATCCGTGATCAGATGGGAACTTTTTGTGTGATCAGATGCAACTACAATCTGATCATATGATCAGTTGGGAAATACCCGTTTCCTCACGTTATTTGCTTACATCGTTACAGCCATAATTTTTCGCATATACATTTTTCTAGATGGAAATCCAAAAATGAGCTGCGGAGTTTGACCCCACAATCTATAAATAAATAAATAACTATTGCTGGTTAATTAACACAGCAATATCTAGCCCCGTGGTCAGCTCGAAGCTTGTTACGTTACATCTATGAAATGAAATTCGATTTCACAGTTGTCCATCTTTTTCCAGTAGTAATAAAAATCAGCACGCTTACCAGACGGGTTGATGATCGCAGTAAGTTAAGTTCAAGATTTTATTTTATTAACATCTTATGAAGCGTATAAACTTGTCGTAACAACTATAATATTTATTTACTGTTTACCAGCGTACTTTATGTGGTTGAATCATCATAAGGAAGTATTCTTTATAATCCGTAAATAAAAATCCTTTAAGGTTCCACATTTTGTTTTCAATATCTCGTGTTTATCTTTGGTATCTCGTTACTTTTGATCGATCAAAAGGATAGAATGTTTATATGCTTAGACTTTATATTATTCTTGTTTGGTAACCACCCAATCTCTTTGCATGTGTGTCGCTAAGCCGCGCTAATGGAACATAAAGTATTGGGAAAAAAAATTATCACCACGCGTACACAGTCCATCTTCTATACATAAATATTAATTCCTTAGTCACTTTAACGACACCCCCTCAGAAAGACATGACTTGGTACTATTCTTAAGCCAGCACGACGCACCACTACAAATCTGACACTGTCACTACAAATAAAAACCTTAAAAGAATTACCCCAACTTCCGATTCCAAAACAGAATTCGCATAATTACAAACAAACGTACTTATCAGCTTGTCAGGTGGACGTCAGGAGCAGAATTTACAGCGGTATCGTGTTGAAACGACAAAAAAGAATTACGAGGCCGCCCGTGGCTGTAGGTACGCGAATGCGGAATGATCGCCGATAGCGGGACAATGCTTTGGGGAGTTCTGATTTATTGACGAGCTATGTTTAAAATGTTAAAAATTAGATTTTAAAGCTAGAGAGAACTTGAAGAAATCATTCATCATTATCGTTTAAGATGCAAAGAACAACTACATTGTAGTGTAGATGATAGACACTGTAGATGAAATCATGGTCTCAGATTTGACAATAAAATTCACTCGCTTGCCAAACCCGATGTAGGTAAGTAAGCAAATTATAGAATTCCTAAAATAAATTGTGTTTCGAATCAATGTAAACCCCAATTAAATTGTGTAAAGTATGTAAAAAAAACACCTGGAGTAAATCAATTCATGGTATTTTATCAACTTTCTGTGTATTCAAAGTAGGGTTACCCTACAACACTTCTACTTACCCCAATCGATTGACATAAGCAAAGAGGCTTGACCAAATTGAAATAGACCAAAGAGATTACAAGTTTTCAAATAGCCGACAAAATGCTCACAGACGGACCTCTCAGAAACGCGTTCTAAAGTTTTACCTGAGTAAATTGATATTAAGTAAGTTTCTGCTTTTGCTCTATTAAACTTCAATCCATTATAATTGTTCAACTGAGATCTTTGTGCGAACCGATCAAGGGGCCACTAAGTTTTGACCTTGATTAATTTTCTCTTCAGTACTTAAGATGTCCCAAAGTTTGCCTTTGGTAGTCTATGGTCCAATCTAAATTCTTGTATAGTTACTTATAAGAAGTATTGTATGATTTCGATGCGATTTTTTAAAATAGGGAGAGTGATTTAAGAGGAATTTCGCTAGTTATATATAAACTCTTATTCTCCCAAGTAAACCAAAAGTTAACACTATACCTCGACACGAAAAAAATCGTTGTAACATAAAATTCGTTACAGGTTTGAAGATTTTTGTTATTAATTGCTTTTATTTCTATAAAATCCTCACAAGTGAACATTTAGTATGCGTAGACACGTATCTAGCTGTAGTAATTGTAAAAAAACAAGTGCCAGTTAAAGTTATAGTGACGTTAACAAAAGAGGTGTGTTTACTTAGGAGTCTTTATACCGTTTATCGTGAAAGCACAGGTGGGCTAGGTTCCGGTCTCTTTGACTTGTGGAAATGGTCCTGCCCATAAATTAACATGCCCTGCATTTAGAAGAAAAAAAAGAATTATTGTATTAAAAACACTGTCAAAATATGGTAGTATGTACATAGAACTCTAAAGGTTTGAACTTTGGACATTGGACGGAGTTGGGTTTTATTTTAACTTCGGTCAGAGTAGCAAGTATTTTACAATTATATGTACATAATACCATATTTTGACAGTGTTTTTAATACAATAATTCTTTTTTTTCTTCTAAATGCAGGGCATGTTAATTTATGGGTAGGAAGGACTTGCTTGTTGTTCGTATTGGCAAAGTGAGAGCACACTCGACTATCATTCCAAAGGTTGTGAGATCTTAACCTACCGCGCATCATCGCATGCCAGGTTTCTTCTTGAAAAATATATGTGCGCTTTAAAAACGCAAAAATCCTGAGTGCGCGGCAGTGTAGCCAACACAGCTTTCCCATAAGCTTAGTACCGAATATTAAGCACAATATTTTATCTTTTATCGACCCTACAATATCAGCCGCGATATAATAGGATCACTTTATCCGTGTAAGACAACCAAAATGCGCAACATAATGTCCCGAAACTCAATATCTGGTGGATATCGGGACAGGCCGATATGTCCCGGGACTAAATGGATATTAGAAGGAGCGGGGTCCATTACCAACACCCGCTGGAAACATACGGGGAGAAATGTTGGAGTAGGCTCGGAAGTGGCGTTAATGCTCTGAAGTAAAGAACTATCTTTATGTGGATTAACTGCTTATGCTAGTTTCAGGCCTAGGTATTATTTATTTACTAGCTTTCAATCCGCGGCTTAATAGATTATAATAGATTTTACCTCGGGTAAAAATAAGTAAGTATTGATGTAAGAGATCGGATTTAAAATATTTAATTTTATTTTATTATATCTGAATTTATAAAACATTAGATTTAAAGATTTAGATTTATTTTTATTTTAAAGATTTAGAGATTTTAAAGATTTAAAGATTTATGTCATTTATTTCCATAAAATCCTAAAGATCACTTGGACAAGTCAATAAATACAAATTAGAAAATAATAGGATATTTATAATTTCTTCAGTTGTCGAGACGGATTTTAATAAAACCGTTTTATCGAGAGCCTTGCCCCAATTCAGGACGGATTCGCCTTAGGATCGCTTAGACGGGGAACTTTATACAAAACAAATAGAAAAATATAAATTATTTATTACATAACTTAAATATTACATTCATTGAGATCCCATTTAAGTTTGATAAAAAATTGTGATAGATGAATCTCAGGAACTTTAGTCATTAAAATTTGTCCCTCTGCTAATAATATTATACTACAACTATCAAGGATTAAGTAAATTTTATTCGAAACTACTCGTACTCGTTAAGGAATTACACATTGGAATTATTATTTTGATTATAAAAGTGGTAGGTCTACACTTGAACAAAAGCATTATAATTATGTGTTAGGCATAAACACCATAAAAAAAATCTATTCAAAACTTAAAATAATGAGATTAAGTTTAATAAGTTTTTCCGAAATCTTTCTTGTGACCTAATTAGTAATACTTAACTAACTACATATTGCTGGAAACTATAATAGCATAAAGATTTTAAAGATTTATGTCATTTATTTCTAAAAAATCCAAAAGAGCACTTGGATATGTCAATTAATAAAATATAAGTAGTATTATCATTGATTAAAATAAAGAAAAATAATTGCATTAATAATAAAAAAATGTCACCCGTTTATACAAATCACAGAATTTTTCAGTAAACCACTCGAGAGTTTCCGGAGAGCTCCAAAAGCTCTGAATGACTTCAAATGAAAGATGTAATTCTGCTCAAATTTGGAGCGAGAATGTCAAGGGTTTTGATGGTAATTATCGTAAGAAAACTATCTATGAAAATAAAACGTTGTTGTTATGAATAATGTTTCATAGTAGGTACTTTGAGTTTTAAGGTTTAAGGTAAGTTTCAAAGGTAGCCCAAAAAGGCCTTAATTGAATCTTAATTACTATTACATTCTGTTATATTTGCTTAAGTAAACAAAACTAAACTAATCTTAAACTGTCTGTCTGTTTGCATTTGAAAACAATTGCGTTATCTCCGCTTGATAATTACTTAGAGATTTTAGATTAGGGATAAGTAATGGTCCAATTTAGTGAATTTAACGAGTTAATGACTTTAAGATGGTGGTTCTCCGATTGTTCTTGTTGAAGATTTACATTGTAATCGATTTTTGATTTTAGAAAACTAATTTATTGCAGAGGCCATAACATTGTCTTAAAATTTGAAGTTGGAAATATTTTCTTCAAGTTAAATTAAATTTGACAATAATAAAACTGTATTATTTTAATTTCAGGTTCAGCTGCTTTGGCTTAAAGGAGAGGAGGTAATGTAAAATGCTTCCAATATAGTGATAAATATGAAAACAAGAATGACAAGCTGCTGGAGACTGTTCGTGTCTTATCTTGGCTGCCACAACCTCAAGTATTGTGCTGCTTTAAACGTTTTAGAGCTGAAAGTTTTCAAGGTGACTATGCTTAATTTTCCGTACTAAATCTCCCATTTTACCGGGAAATTGACTTTTGCATGTCCTTTATTCAAATTTTGGATGTTTGCTGGACAATTCACACAGCGACAACTAGCCCCATGGTAAGATCTACATCTAGTATGGTACTACATACCATATTTGATAATCGTATTATATAATACATTTGCTATACGTAATTCAGGATAATTCCACTGATAATTTTCATATCAACCGCTATAAATTCTGATAAATGTTTATAGTTTAAAGTAAGACAATTTTTTTATTAATATCGTCTTTTTATTGATAATCTCAAGATTAACAATAATAAAATTAGTAAGATACATTTAATGGGATATGTACCGGCTCGTTGGTCTAGGGGTATGATTTTCGCTTAGGGTGCGAGAGGTCCCGGGTTCAAATCCCGGACGAGCCCATTTTTTTCACATCAGCACAAAATTTATAACGGTTTTACTATACATGTGTTCATAACCATCATCATCACGACGTTAATAACGTTCCTGCTGGGACACAGGGACAACTCTCTTTTTTTAGGTAACCGAGTTTTTTTTACTTATTTTGTATTTTATTAATCTTGATTGCCACTGTGTCAAATAAAGGAATGTATCTACAGGGCTTATTAAAAAAAATGTTGCATATTATGAAAACAGTATGACAAAAGTAACTTTTACCTAATTCTTTAAACTTTGCGAAAACCTGTAGGCAAGGAAATACCAAGTTAATTGAACTGTTACAAAATATATTTCGTCAGTATACGCATCAGTTAGTGAATGGTTTGACGTCACGTTCTAACGTAAGAATTGATATATTCTGCAGTGTTGTCATCGGCTCGTTGGTCTAGGGGTATGATTTTCGCTTAGGGTGCGAGAGGTCCCGGGTTCAAATCCCGGACGAGCCCAATTTTTTTCTTACACAACTTATTCATAGCCATCAGAACATAAATGTTTCTATTTAGCTGTGAATGCATAACCAATTACTAGCATGATGGTTATTGAGGAAATCCTTATAGTTTATGGGGTAAAATATAGCCACCTATAGGTACCAAATCACTAAATAATAAGTGTGTACATACACATTATTCTGTCAACATTAACTGCATTGAATCGACGCAATCATATTAATAAATAAAAAAAGCCCCGTGGTATGCTTGAAGCTTGTAGTACTAAGATATGAGCGGATTGCGGATAAAGCCATTAAGAGCCAGACCATTATAGCGCATATAACAAATGGTTATTGGGGGCATTAAGTTCACTAATTGAGAGTGTTGAAGAGCAAGCAAAGTGTCGAAGCCAACAGCCACCTTTGTGATAAAATATATTAAAACGAATAGAAGGTTTAAAGCTTACAGTGTTTAAAATAAAAAAATTGGGCTCGTCCGGGATTTGAACCCGGGACCTCTCGCACCCTAAGCGAAAATCATACCCCTAGACCAACGAGCCGATGATAAAACACTTAAAATTATCAAACTAGTAGCATGTACTCAAGAACAGGTTGAAACCGTGTGACGAACCGCCTTTCACTTATCTGCCAAATAAGCTGGGCTATAAAGTTGCTCAATAATAGTGTTATCAATATATAGATACTTTACTATAGTTTAAAACAGAGTCACTAACTCTGTCCGTCTTATACACTTCAGGAGAAAAACTTAGTAAACCAAGTATATACCTACCTGATAGACACAGAAAAATGATCTTAGATTGTTATGAAGTTACAATACAATACAAAAACACTTTATTTTACACCAAAAACAAAACACACGAATAAAACAAAAAGAGACACGTATAATGGGCGGCCTTATCGCTTAAGAGCGATCTCTTCCAGGCAACCTTTTTTTTAGTTCTGTGGATGTTACTTAATAAAATTAGGCCTCTTTTTCGCAGCGGGCGAAGGTCCGTCTGCGACGCAAGTGGTAGCGGGTTCGATTCCCACCTCAGGAGAAAAAAAATTATACGATCTGGAAATATTTGTTCCGAGAATCTGGATGTCTGGGTATGCACGTCTAAGATATTTACAGAGTTCTATTGGAAGACCCATGCCCAGTTATGGGACATGGGGGATATGGGTTGATGATACTAATAACCTCAGCCAAACTTTACCTATCCGAAATAAATAATAGTTGGCTTTTGTAACTTTATAGCTACTTGTAAATTCCACTTAGTAACATAACGCAGATAGGCAAGCGCGTGTCGGAAACACTAACGGCGATGGGATTGTAACCTACGTCTGGTCTGCATGCCTCTTAATAGCTGATCGTTAGGTAGATTGGAGGTGCGAGGTAAGAAGGGGTGTTCAGCGATTGAATCGCATGATTTTATCGATGAAACTACAGTTTATTAAAAAGTATTATGATTTAGATTCTTGTTCAAAAAGGTGATATTTTTTAATTTGGTTCCTGTTATGTTACGCTTGATATACCTTAACATGGTATATATGCATTAAAACAAACCTATCAATTTGCAGCTATATTTACTTTTACTATCACATCTCCTTAATATTTCGTGGAAAATTAAAATTACTGTTTAATCAGACTAAATTTATAAAAATGCTTATATTTTGTAGATTCGTAAATTAATCAAAGAAAGAAGACGATATTCATACGCAAATGTAATTACTTACATTATAAACGGGAAACTTTGTTGTTGCACATAAAAAGTACAGATCGGGTTTTTATGAAACTTCACACTACAAACCCTCCTTTTTGCCGCAGAAAAATCCATTAAAACATTGCCAAATCCCCAGTTGGAATGCGAGTTTTTCCTGAAAATAAAAAAGCATCGATACTTTTTAATTTTATCAATACATCCCTACGTGGGCAGCTCGCACTGCGATAATGGCGATGATAATCACAGGTGAGCCCGCACTAACGAAGTTTCTTGTTACCTTACTTTCATCGCGTTTGAACTCTGATGGACTAATTACCGAACCTTATTATAAGCACCTTAAGGCTCAGTTTTCCTTGATTTTCTAAGTAGTGTTGCTCTGTGATAGAGTGATTAATTAGTAGGTGACTCTATTCAATGTGCGTTGGGTAGTTTTGTTTGATAACTTCGTATGGGATAAGTGCGTTTCTATTCATAGAGGAAACATAGTTGTTTGTGGAGGGAAAGGTTTTCCATTAAAGCACTTTTCTTTCGCTTATGGATAAGTAGCTATTGTATAGGTACCTAACGATAGTAATTTTGTTTTTTATTTATTGTGCCCAAACTATGGCTTAGAATAAAATAACTATTTCTTATTGAGAGTGAGATTGAGTAATGTCTACTACAAACTTTTGTATATTACACAAAAATTTGTAGTAGACATTTAACTTATCTCACTTCTTACTTTGTGTAATAATATCTCTTATCCATCCAAAGGTCTCTTTTTGTGTTTTATTTGTGTGTTTTGATTTTGGTGTACACTATAGTGTTTTTGTATTGTATTGTATTGTAATAATGTAGTAAGAGAGAAGTCCCTGTGTCCCAGCAGTGGGAACGTGAATAGGGGTGTTATGGTAATGTAGTAAGAGGAAACGATAAAAATACAAAATTCTATTATTATTTTCAAACAAAGTAATCGATATTTTCCCCACCCTAGGCCGTAATCACTGCGCGGTTTCATAAAGTTGTACGTTTCAGCGCCTCTTTTGTTTTTTCACCGAGAACTAATTACTGTTAGATCTAGATTAACACAGGCGCAAGGCATACCTACTGTACGAGAATTTATTTTTACCTTGTTTTTTTATTATTATTATTACTAGTTTTTTGCCCCGCTGGGGCAGAAACGAGCCTATGTCACACTCCTTTAAAGAATTATGTCAATTCTTCGTTAAATTTTGCCGTTGAAAACGGACAAACAGACCAACACTTTCACATTTAAAATTATATTCATAGGGATTTTGTAATCCCTGTAAATAACTGCAACTGAAAACTCTGAAGATATTCTCACGGTCACATTATCGAGCCGTACGGATATTCCCAAAACATAATTTATATTTTCCTTCGGTTTCAGCCGAAAAGTATATAAACGCAAATCATAACGCAAAAGTAATTTTAAAGTAAATACAGTTATTAAGCTTTTTTTGTCACAATATAATATAGAGAATATACCTAACTTGAGTATTAAATTGTAGCTTATCTCAAGTGAATATTGTGCTTACGAAGTCGTGAGCTAGCAGTGAAGCAACGTAGCACAATACAATGACCTGGCTTGTAGCCATTTAAACAGCTGAGTAAGTAATTATATCAGATTCAGTGCACAGAACAAGCTAAAAATATGGATGACATAGCTATCTATAATTAGCTAGATTGTAGCCATTGAAACAGCTTGGTAAGTATGACATCCCCAACACAACAGATGCGCAAGTGCTTCCATCTCAAGTTAACCAACAACAACGAAATTACAACAAACTTGTTAACACGTCAACAGCCAAAGTTGCCAACTATTACGGGAAATTCACCAAGTTTCCATAAGTGCTCCTATTAAGCCTTATTTTGGGACATACGTTAACGGAAAATTGATTTTATGATGAAACTTTGATGCCGCAGATTTGGGCAAAGTTTGGTTCAATATGTTGGGTATGTTGGCGAACACGTTTTCTCTAAATTAGGTACGATGATCTGTAATCTGTATTCATAAAATATTAATAACTTCACACTTCAACTTCACGTTTTATTAACCTATCAATCGTTTTATTTGTATATACAAATGACAAGTAGCTGAACCAAAACTCAGACGGAACCAAAAATAAACTGGAATTGAGGCACGGAATAAACTGTCACAACTTTTTAATACGAGTACTTGGAAATTCGTAAATTCTAGTTTAAGAGAAAATTCTCAGCAGTTTTCAAACCTAAGTGAGTCTGCAATTTATTCCGTATCCAATTATAATACGAGAACATGCTAAAAGATACATGAAAAGTCATGCAGTAACCACGTAATGCGCTCTACACACCAAAGCCGGCGGCCCGCCGGCACAGCCCGGCGGCCTAACCCGCCGGCCTTATTTTGTACTAAATAAAGCCGGCGGCCTACAAAATAAGGCCGGCGGGTTGGGCCGCCGGGCTGTGCCGGCGGGCGGTGTGTAGAGCGCTTAAGAGTCACAAATTTAACCTTTTATCAAAATCATCATCATAATTTCAGCCGTTGAACGTCCACTTCATAATAATTTGTAGATACCTATAATAGAAGGATAAGTAGGTACATAGTAATACATTGAAAATGCATGCAAACGCGTATCCATTTTTGACTATCCTGTAACTGTAATGTCGATAAAACTAGAAGCCTGAGCTTTCATCAATCTATTCGCCTAATTCCTTTAAAATCTCTTGACTATAATTCAAAATAATCCAAAAGAATAACGCCGATAAAATAAAGTATTACCCTTGTCGGAACGATAAAATCAAACGTTAGGTTAAATATATCGTTTCTAAAAACCCACATTTAATCCTATTCAGGTATGTGCAAGTTTAGATTTACGACGCCGGCGCCACCTGCCGTGGCTTGCTGAAATATAACTGTAGGGTAGTGCGTACACAGAGAATTTACATTTTTATACATGAATTTGGGTCAAGTTTATCTCACGATATTTAATAGACTTTGCCCGCGTACCTATTCATAGATTAAACAAATATTTTATCCTGGCTATTTTTTTGCATTGAAATAAAGCTATTGGATCACTCCGCTAGAATCTACAGTGCGGTCCTAAACTCATCATTTCTTTAGACTAACTTAAGGGTTGAATTTAGTTTCTGTTGGTGTTATACTCTTACAAAATTCCACTCCTGTTTGATAATAAGTATCTGTCCACTACAAATGTAATCCAAAGCTACAAAATTCCAAAGATACAATCATTCGCCTTTATAATTTTGGTAAGATTGTATTACCCGACTGTGATCTGTATATGAACGTCACAATAAAGGCAAGTAAAACAAAGCTTTATCTGTAAAAAAAGGATCACAATACTTATACAACATGACAAAAAGTATGTAAACAAGTATAGGGACTTTCAAAGTCACGCTGATTCAAAGCCAAGTTTGATGTCCCTACCTATTTACACAGTTGCTTAAACTTTGTCAACTTTCGGGGCTCGTATCGGAATTTGAACTAAATAGAAGAAACAAGTTTGGGCAACGCTGAGGTGTTAGAAAGTCCTTTGAAATTGGCTAAGGGCTTTAAGTTGTAAAAGTTATTATTATTTTGAAGGGCGGACATGAGGGCTTTGTAACTACTTTACACCTTGTGAAACAGGCTTTATTTTGCGTAAATTCGTGTTAGGAAATTTACTTTGGTTTTGTATTTTCGTACTTTATTTATAGGTACAAAGTTTTGTTTTAGCTAACCTAGTTAAAATTTATTTTTGTCATAAACTTTTGTTTAAAGGTTGTATAATCTGAATATAATTTACTCGAAGTTTTTTGATGGATGATGGATCAAAATATTAAAGATTAGAAATAATAATATTAATCATGAAACATAACTCAATAAAACATTTTGATAAGATTTAAAACCAAATCGTGTGTAAATATTGAATATCCAAAGTGCTTAGTAAATTATGCATTTAAAATAAAACCTGGACAATATTGAAAAATCTCTGTACACAGAGTACTCTACGATCAATCGAGCGCCTCGATGGCAAATTAAACAGAGTTGAGTGGGCAAATAAAAAAATCCAATTGCTTTTCACACTTCATATTAAAGTGGACACTCCGGTATTCGTCGACTTTTATTCGGTAAAGCCGATAATCTTATCTCCGTTTATCTGAGTTTTATGGCGTTCTGACAAGACTATTATGTAGTGATACTTTCTTTAGTTTTACTGATATTTTAAAAGCGAATGATTTCAAGTATGTAATTGGTATATGTTTGTTTCTTATTAACGCAATGCTGAACAGATTTTCATGAAATTATTAAAAAAAGTTTTGTTAGCTAAGTGGGAGCACACTCTTATTTCATTTCGAATGTACTGGGTTCAAAACCAGATCCCCTTTCTGGATTTACTTACCCCTTTCTGGATTTTTCTTTTTGAAAATTTATGTGATGGCAAAAATTGTGAGGAAACCTGCATTTTATAAGAACTTTGATGAGTTTTAAGGAGGGATATAATGTCATTCACCTGCTATTGGCCAGAGCGTGGTGTATTAAGGTCTTATCTCTCGTTACTTTTAGCGTGATCTTTTGGTTCCTGTGTCCCACCAGCAGTGTTAAAGTGATAGGGTTTTTTTTTTATAGTGATCAAATAATTGTTCTAGTGGAATGGAAAGGCAACTCGAAACTGTCATACAATAGCAAAAACCAGTGAGCAGGCTCAGTCGCAGGGTCCATTAGGTAATGTGTTGTGACGCCGGGCGCAGATTTATGGCGAGTCCTTGAAGGTTGGACCAGTTATTTATTGGACTGGAGTGGATCTGAAGACGTGGTTTCTATCATTCTGGCTTTTGTGTGCAGATGTTTATTGATTTATAATCAATTTATTTCGGCTAACATCGTCCGAAATGGGTAAATTGAAAACGAGCGCTGCTGTTCAACTGCAGCTCAAGCTGAATTTTCTCCTTTTGTCAAAAATGTGTCCTTGTTAGGTTTTTTCTAACGGCAGTAAATACTTTTACTTTGTTCTTCTTTCTTCAATTTACTGGCGCAGCAAAGACTACACGATTTTGAGTTCGAATCCTGGTTCAGTACAAAAATTTGCAAAAATTTGGTAAAGGATAACAGTTCTCTTCAATATAAGACCAAAAATATGGCAAAACCAATAAATATCCACGTAAACAAAAACCGAAATAAACCCAAACAAGCCGAGGCCCATTGTTCAACTATGATGTTTCCAATTTCAGTGACTGCAGCCATTTTTCTAGTCCGCCATTTCCGAAGCAATGCGTCATAGTCAGCAGTTATGTCAGTTTTAGCTGAGCGATATTGTGGTGGTGTCACGTTTATGCATAGAACTACTAGTTCGAGAGCTGGAAACAATTTGGTAATTATTTGAGGCAAGCAGAAAACTTGTTCCACACCTTTTTTATTGTACCCCAAACACGAAACTCCTGACTTGATAAGTAGCGGCATATGATTTTTAAGATCTTCCATATACTTCAAACCATCTTAAGAATCACCACACTAACCCATGTACATCAAACAAATAAATATATATTTTTGCAACTTACAATAGATACAAAAACATAGAAATGTTGATAGACAAAAATGCCGGAAAAACTAGCTCTATCGCAGCATAATGTTTGACGACTAGCATTCTAGTGTCCAACGCTGATCTTGCGACAGAGTTAGCATGTTGGCATTATTCAACCATTACAGGTGAAGGCCCATAATAAAAGCAAAGAAAAAATGAATACTTATGCAACTTTGATTAAATTTACGTACAAACAAACTTCCGTACCTGTTTCAAAATTAACATACAAGAAGGCTAAGTTTCAGTTTCCAAACTGGATTTACGTATGTGCCAAGTTTCAGTTAACTTAACCTGGCTTATACATAAATCTAGGGCCAAACTAAACTAAGTCTAGGTAGGTATATTATATTCATATTAATACAAAACAAACAGTACACAATCCTATCCTAATAACAAACATATTCGCATTAACACAAGTTTGTGAAAATAAATATTTTATAGATATAAATTAGGAAAGTATTTTGTGCCGTTACATTATAATTTATACATCAGAAAGATAATATCTAATTTTTACAGCGATAATCTGTTATAAACTAAGTATTTAAAAAGCGCAAGCGTAAACGTTTCAAATAATTGATATAATAATGATAATGAAAGTCAAAGAATTAAATTTTCATCCATCATGTATATTTATATTTAAATTATATGATATTTATATAAGCACATTTATATACGTAAAACAACGATTTTTAACTCCAAATAAAACTAGAATGTGTTAAAATGCCTTTTTAATATTTTTCTCCCGAAAATTCTTGTTTGCAAAGTTTCAATTATAAAATCTTTTATAATTTGTGGCGATAAAACATGTTTTAATGAACACCAAAGAGCCGCTGATTACTCCAATAAAACATAATTATTACCAAATTAAATTTGAGCAATTAATAAATTAACTAGACTTCCCTAATGAGGTTGTAATTACAAGTTTTTCAATTGAACAGTGTAAAGGAGAATAAACAAGGGAAATAAAACTTTATTATGTTTGTGGTTAAGTATACAATGGCTTGAATTGGTACAGTCCACTTCTCAGAGTTTGAAACAGGTGGCTAAAAGTATTTAAATTGTTTAACATTTACAAGCTTTTAAGTAAGCAATGTTTGTGGAATAATTTTCTTCTATTTTGTGTCTCTGTCAACATCCTTAAACATTGTTAATTAACTGCTGTGATTGTGATTAATAATTTTATTCTACGAAACAACATCAACTTATTGATTAGGTCGAATAATTTCATGAAATAAAAAAAAATTGGGCTCGTCCGGGATTTGAACCCGGGACCTCTCGCACCCTAAGCGAAAATCATACCCCTAGACCAACGAGCCGATGATAAAAATACTAAAATAATCTTGCTGTTGATTACAAACCAGAGACGCTAGTGAAAGGTGACCCAGATTTAGTATGTCATTATGCATACACAACGAACAACCAAAACTGGTTTAAAGGTACTCACTAGATTAATTTGAAAGTTAAATTTGGCATTAAGATAGATGTTGCGATGAATACTATGTAGGTACCTATTCGAAACTCGAGATCATCATCATCATTATTGTCAGACATTTACAGTCCATTGCTTACGAACAGACTTAAAGTATTCCAATTATTTCGATTAAATGCGACTGGCATCAACCGTGAAGCAACTTTCAATTAATCATGTTAGTATACGCCCGTTACCACTACTTTTGCACTGTCTCCATCAGATTTTTAGGCCCTATCAGCTATCTGTTCTAATATCAGCAGGGCCATTTCAACGAACACGTTTTAAGCATCAGATAAAAATGTTTATAAAATTTTAAGAAATATAATTTATTAAGTTTGTAAAATGTCTTTAAAATTTACACATTTTCTGATGTCAAATTAGGGTGTCTATATTATTGCTAAATATGAGTTACACATGAGAAAAATTGATGACACAGCTATCATAAGTACATTATAATAATTTAATTTTCAGGGATGAACAACGATTAAAACTGTAGTTATAGGTATATCACTAATCCATTTATTTTCATTATAATTGACAAAATCACACTTCAGTTTGGTTTTGTGCTCTACATTTTCGTAAAATACTAGAAATCGAATTAATATTATTGCATAAACAAGTATTATCGAACGCTTGATCATCTATGATAATATTTAATTTATTGCCACTAAAACCGGAACGTGCGGTAGTTATAAAATCGTCATAATTCGTAATAATTCAGTTTTAATGATATACCATGAATGATAAATTCGTCGGACATGCAAGCGGCTCGTTGGTCTAGGGGTATGATTTTCGCTTAGGGTGCGAGAGGTCCCGGGTTCAAATCCCGGACGAGCCCAATTTTTTATTCAAATAAGGGATTTACCAACAAAAATTTGTGGAAATATCTAAGTTACGTGTTTCTTTGCCCTTTTCCGTTTAAACTTCCATCTTGATGTTTTATATTTCCAAACAAATGACAAACTGCACTCGCTCAAAACTGTGAAAATAAAATTTTCATCCGGAAAAATACGCGGCAAAATCAGTTAAACTTTCATCAGACCAATTGTATTTACCTTTTATTAGATTATAATGCTCGTAACAGAAGTCGTCCATATATTTGAAAGTCATGCTAAATTTTGAACAAAGAATTAATAATTTCCACATTACCAACTATAATGCAGCATTCCGTTCCGTTCCACATCAAACCCAGCAATTGCGCTGTCCGCCCCAGTTCACATCAACTGAGGAGTACTGCCTTATCGCCTCCCTGCAGTTCTGCCTTTAAACTGAAAGGAACGTAAACTATCAACTTAAAGGATGAAGGAACCTTGCTTGAATGTTTTACCGAGAAAACGTACTTGGGGAAACTAGCAGTGACTATGGAATTAACATTAGCACCCTTATTTACGTTCCCACTGCTTGGATACAGACTTCTCTCTGAACCAAATAACCAAATAGATTAGGTCTTTATTCACCTCGCTGGACCGGTGCGTCTTGGTAAATATCACATGACCTAACTACTTAGTCCTCAAAACATGCTGGTTTCCTCACGATGCTTGCTATCACCGTAATTGAAATCTTAATGGGACTGAGTAATTTGATGCGTTAATCTCTTATTCATCTATAAAAAAATTGGGCTCGTCCGGGATTTGAACCCGGGACCTCTCGCACCCTAAGCGAAAATCATACCCCTAGACCAACGAGCCGATAACAATATGATCGAATTTCACGCCAATTTAAATAATTTTAGTCTGTACGATATTATTATCAGCGTTTATTAGGTGCCATAAACTAATTATCATGTATCAGATATACAATCAAATGCACAACCATGAGGTGCGGGTCTCATATGCCTAGCTAGACAGATATTGAATATCTGTTCAATATCTGTCTAGCTTGTGTATATATTGTCCCGTGTCAAGCGACAGTTTCTTATAGTATATTACTTAAAGGGAGCCCACGATGCTAAATGGTGATATAAACATCATAGAGTCCTATTGGGTTGCAAAGCTTAAATGAAAATATTTTTTTTAAAATTTGATATAATAAAGCTTTTAATCGGTATATGTAAAAAATACTGTTGCATATTACAACATAATCGAGCACGTCAGGTATTTATAAAATCAATGCCCAACACATTTTTAATTATCCCGAAATCCCCTCTTAGGCTCCCTAGATAAAGGTGACAGTGAAATTATTTTATTTTCTTAGGGAAATTAATATTTATAATTCCTTACATAATTTTACATCAAATAATTATAACTATGAGTTAATTTGTTATTCGGTCTTCCTCTTGGCTACTACATAGTGCTTGCTATTCGATCCTGTTGACTTGAAACCGTTGAATGAAAATCGTACTTTACTGTTTCAATATTAAAAATTTCATTTTATTTATGAATATTTCGATACCGCCTGAACATGTTTGCCTACATCAAAGTAGCTATTCCAAACAATATGAGACATGTGTGATTTAGCTATACAGACCAGAGCATTATAAATGCAAATGTTTTTAAGGATTTATTAAGAATCTTATATTTTGTATCAAAATCAACACAGCTCTTTTTTAGTGCAGGAAAATCAAAATGGAAAAAAATAGAATACGCAAAAGCCGCGGGTGGAAAGCTATGGAATATATTACAGAATGACACCATATTTTACGGTAAGAAAATTCACTGCAATACGGGAAAGTATAATAAAAAGCGGGCAAAACCATAAAAATTACATTAATTATAATCATTTACTTATTAATATACTTATTTTATTTTTAGAAAACATACAGTATATATATATATATATATATAATAAGGTCAACCAGTCTAAATGCGTCTATGGGGAAAATGCGTTTTTTTGAATTTATTCGAGAACTATTCAACATATATATATATATATATATATATATATCTAAATATAACACTAAACTTCTTATATCTTCTTCTTATACATAAAAAGTCGTATTAGTTCCGGTATATTGAGCCGATAAATATAATAACTCTAAAAACAAACTTACCTGACCGACCCATACAGATTTATTTTATGTGTAGATTTAGGTATGATCGCAATAAAATGTTCATACAAGTTCATACAAGTATACCTACAATAACGCGTCGCGGGCGACCGGCGCATATTGAGCACGTCTTGCTGTATTTATTTTGTATTCCTTTAAGAATATTTCAATATGTTTAAAGCATAATTTTGGAACGATATTTCCTGTTATATTGACTGGGGTTTATAGAATGGCATAAGTTGTTTGTGGGTTTCGTTGTTTTAAGAGTATGCAGTGAAAATCGCGGCAGAAACGACTACGAGAGTTGACAACAGCGACCGCGTGCCCCGCGTGGCGCTGGCATATCGAAAATATTACGCGCAGCGCTAACCAGAATTAGTTGTGTAGCCTACAATCATAGATAAACCCCACTAGATACCGCATGACAAGCGACGACCGCGCGCCAAACATATGGTTAAATCAACCATTATGAAAAGCCCCGCCTCGAAACACGGCTTTAGTTGCGACCAAGTGTCAGACCCGTGAACTTCATATACGTTTCTATAGTCTAACGCAAGTGAAGAGGTCAGCTTATAATGGCTACTCGTACGAAGGACGTTCACTTGTCTCTTTTCCGCATTGCGCTTATTGCACTCGTTGTCTTCTCGGCGAAAGCACGTGTAACGTTAATGATGAATATTCTAATCGATATCGTTAAAAATGATAGACGACGTATATAAGCGGGTCTCTCGGTATTATTGTATGTAAAAATAAATAAGTTATCCATAAACCGTTTAAATATGTTTATTACTTACTCACTCAGTCAAATGAATTATTTGTGATAAATTTTTCTAATATTATTTTTAAATTTTTAAGTTCTACAGGTTTTGTGTATACCAAAAATAAATACATATCTACCTACCTACATGATGCTATTTGCTACAACGCCTTTGTTCCAGTCCCTGCAACCCGCATCTTCCTCCAATTTAGGTGCGTTTGAATCGGAACAAAAGTATTCTAATGCGGTAATCTAGTTTCGGTGATCTGTGATACAATAGACACTATTATTGTAATCTGAAGCAATGCGTCAAATTTTTACACGTCAAATAATATATACAAAATTGAAATGCGAAAGTAACTCTGTCTGTCTGTCTGTTACGCTTTCCCGCACCTCTCAACCGATTTTGATGAAATTTGGCACATACAATCTTTAGAGATCTTTCTCAGGGGAGAAAGAACAGACTTTTTACCGCGGAAAAATACATGTTTCCGCGGGAAAATTTGATTTAGATGAAATTTAGTATGGAGATAGTTGCAAATAAAAGTATATGGCGAGAGACTATTTACCGCGGATAAATACATGCTTCCGCGGGAAAATATATGCTTACGCGGGAAATTTCGATTTAGATAAAATTTAGTATTGAGATACATAGTTGCAAATAAAAGTATACGGCGAGCAGAAGTCGCGCGGGGGCAGCTAGTTATAAATGACAAACTACTTATAAAATTGGTTCCGGCACAGAATATTATTAGTTAGTACGGCGCACGGAGAAAATTGTCATAGGTCCGTCCAGCACAACGTCTCGCCCCGCACTGAATTGAAGGGCCCGCGAAGGGGAAGATCGCGCATTGCGTGTGTCGTTTTACGTAAAAAATTCGTTAAAAATCGCTGGGATTTTTTTTCGAAAAAGTAAGCTCAGGAGATGATTGGTATTCTTTTATTCTATATGGTGATGAAAATTAAAAAATCTTATGATTAATAGATTAGGATTTAAACGGTTCTTGCTGAAAAAGTAGACGGTATTTTACACTATTATTTCAGGTACTTAAAATAAAAAAAATAAAATTTCGGCCTCAAGAGATGATGCCTTATATGGCATAGATTATTGTGTAATTTTTTCAAAGCAATTCCGTTAAAGAACAAGGAAATAAATGGTTTCTGCTGAACCCAAATTTACCAAATTCACGCATATCTACGCCTTAACTTGACTCTTTATTTCAACTCCGAGGCGAAGCGAGAGCGTGCTGCTAGTTTTCAAATAAAACACTCTAAGGCCCATCAATTAGACCCTTTCAAGCGATGTCTACAAGCCTATGGACTCTATCTTAGCTTCATCTCGCATAACGCTTTGCATTGCAAATTGTTTGCCGCTCGGAGTGGTGCGGCTTTGATATGCAGTGTACGAGAGAGGGAGAGAGAGTAGTGGGTTTATTTAAGAAATAAAATTAAACTTAGGTACTTAATTAAAAATAGTTTTTAATTAATTGTAAGTAAACCTTATTTTACTACATCAAAGTTTAAAGTAAGTTAGGCAAGCATGCACCTCTATTTATTACGCGAGCATTGTCCGATTAAACTTATAAATTATTAACTTAATAACCAACTAGAAGATTTTTTACTTTTAATTATTAAACTTAAAAACGTAATATAAATATATTTTTAATGACGATGATTTTTTTTGGTGACATGACTCACCGATTGTCATTTTGGTAATCATGAAATAGAGCTACTGGATAAAACCTATTTCTGCGGCATATTTCTTCGCAAAGCTGCGAGCATAGACTAGTTTATACATATTTAAATAACCTACAACCCCATCAATTAGACCCTTTCAAGCTGCCTAAGAGCCAACCGTCTCTATCTTAGCTTCATCGACGTACATTTCATTTTGCATTGCAAATTGTTTGCCGCGCTGAGTGGCTGCGGCTTTGATATGCAGTATCTAGGCTTGGCGAACTAATGGCATATGAACTCTGCATAGTAACTCTATTGGTCTAATAAAAGTAAAATTGTCAATTCTTTAATTTACTAGCTTTTGGGGTTACAAATAGTGTAACTAACACGACTTTCTTTTATATACCTATAATAAATAAAGATATAAATTAGTATTACTTGAGGTTCGATAAGAAATATTTTGTTCGAAGCCACATAACAGTTACTTAATCTTTATAAAATCACTAACATCCAAAAAACGTATTTCAACAGAAAACGACATAAATTCTTATAAACATAAATCCAAAATTAATACATATCTGACATGAATTATTGCGAACACATTTAAAAACGTGATAAAAAGTCGAAAGGAAATGAACAATGACCCAAACATAGCCGCAATGGCTCGCAAACAAAACAAAAATGAAAAAGTAAATCAATTTGATGGGACTAAAGGATAACACTGAATATTGACGTTGGTAACATAGATCAGCTGATTCACAATAACAAGTCATAAGACAAAGACTAACTCTAGAACTTTATTTCCATAGAAACAGAATGATTTACATGGACACGTCTGAAAAAACTTATAGCTAAATAAAATCTAGCCATGTAAATTACTACTTACGAGTATACACTAATTTGAAAATTCTATGCTGGTGTTACATTTAATTTAAATATAGAGAACCTTAATAAAATTTAAATCATGTTAACCGTTTTATATTCTAACTAGCTAACAAGAAAAAACACCTAAATCGGAACAGCAACAGTATAAAATTATATCAAAGAGTGGCATTGTTTTTTATATAATAAAGATAGATAGAAGCTGTCCTGTCACTCTATTTTGAGCGTTTTGCATGAACCAACTGAGCCCCGGATAAGCTGTGGTAACGCCCAGCTTAAACAACGACGGAAAAGTGCTTTATCGACTTAAAATTTAAAATTTACGACCATTTCACACGATTTAATTTTCATCCAACCTTTTTAACATCATCGAATGCAATTCTTTATTGAAATTTTCACTTATTAAATTAATTCAGTTGAAATCGACCAGTTTTGGTTGAAAGCTTTTATTCCGTTAACTGATGCCTATTTTATGTATTAAAATTATTAAGGTATTTAATAATAAAAGAGAAATGTTTTGTGAACGACAAAATGATTCATTTTGTAAAATTTATAGATTAAAACTATATCACGTATTCTATCTTTAGGCTTTATATGAATACTGATATAAAATGCAAAATCAAACCTGCCAACCAACCTTCAAGCCAACCGGTTTCACTTGATAATTTGTCTACCTTGTTGGTGGACGTCCGATGCTCCATTTTCCGAATAGCTCATTGGCTTATGTTAGCTGATTGGCATTATAATATTACTATACTATGGGGTTAACCCAAATCAAATATTGAACCGCTATATGTATTTAGTGACACTGCGGTTAATGTTTTGCATGTAAATGTTCGATTGGACTTTAGTGAAGTGTTGGATGGTTTTCCGAATAGCTCATTAGCTTATGCTATCTGATTGGCATTATAATATTACTATACTATGTGGGTTAACCCAAATCAAATATACCAATATTGAACCGCTATAATAATGTATTTAGTGACACTGCGGTTAATGTTTTGCATGTAAATGTTCGATTGGACTTTAGTGAAGTGTGGGATGAACTAGCCCGGGACAAATCGGAGCGATCGAAGCGATCGAGGCGATACGATACGCCGCAGGACTATAAATACGATGGCCATTTCCATTTGTAGCGGCTACGGGACGACTTTGGTGTGTGCTCCAAGTCATATACTGAACGCTGACAATATTAAATGCTTTCAAAACTTTTATGAGTTATACTATGCATTTTATAACAACGAGAATTACTCACGTATTTACACAAGAGTTAAAACAATCTCGACGTTTTGACCTCTTATAATTCATAATTACTCATAATATTAAACATATTTGGACGCGCCGAAAATATTCGTAAGAGTTCTTCGAAACAATCGACACACCAAACACTTTATAAAGATATATTTTGAATTTTTAATAGTGTTATGGATTCAAAAAGTACCTTATAAACACCCATAACATTTAAACTTTGAAGAATTTATAGGGAAATTTAGAACTTGAAACTTGTGAAGGATGAGTAGTACCTACGTCAATTATATATTCTCTCCTGACTGAGACAAATCGGAAGGCGATCGTGGCGATACGATACGCCTTAGGACTATAAATACGATGGCCATTTCCATTTGTACCGGCCACAAGACGCCTTTAGCGTGTGGTGTAAGTAACAAAAGACTATTTCTTACGTCTTCTTATGTCTTTAGTCATCTTTATTACAACCTATGACGGCCGCGCGTCAGAAACCACGGGACTAGATAATGCTGTGGCTCCAGCAATATTTTTGTTTATTAATAAAAATTAATAGCTTATTTCTAGCCAGTAGAACTCATGTTCGACTGTCTTCACGTTACTAACAACGAGTATTATATGGCTTGTTACATAAAACCTCTCTCAACTTAACCCACTGCACCTCTTTAACAGACCCACTGAACGTAAAGTCCCGGTTTATCGGCGGGCCGTCGGCGTCCCGTCTTTATGACTTAACACTACGTTTTATTCGATCCACTTCCCATTGTGGGCTAGTGCCAGATTTCGGCGAGGTAATGGTTATTCTCTATTGCTTTTACTTTGGACTTCAAAGGTTAAATTGTAAGAGCCGGTAAAAAAAATGTATTTAATTCATCAAGAATGACTTTGCTATTATTTTCGTTTTCGATATCAACGGAAGTTATACTATTAATTTTATGATGGCGGTTTTCTCTTTATTATAATAGAAACGTCGGATAATACTCGTTGGACGTACACGAATCATCATAATTTGAATATACTAGGTAATTCCGGATTTTAAAAATGAATTGTTATTTTTGACCGGTGACCAGTGTTTGGGAATCAAATTAAAGCATTTTGGCCGTTTGGTTTCTTTATGTAGAATATTTTTGTAAGATAAGACAAGATTGATTAATGTTATGTATCTACCCGTTAGAAAAGTAATATAAAAACACAATATCTACTGGATACAAAAGGCGAGCACAAGCGTATCAAAAACCGTAATGCTATAATCCAGGCTTTAATCCCATTAGCGTTTATTATAAAAACAGCTCGCTAGATCTACAAAGCGACCTAATTATTTATATTTGCATGGTCGCTTCAAAATAACGATTTCATTTATGACAAAAGAACGTTTCAAACTAATAAAAATCAGAAGAATTAAACTTATTTAAAACACCACAAATCTTAGTAAATATTAATACTTTTATTTAATATAACTTCAGCTTCGATCTGACCGCGGGACTGAATATTGCTGTGTATATGACCAGCAATGTGTATTTTGTTATTTTATTATTATTATACAAGCGAAAGTTAGAGTTTATGTGGCTTAGTTTCGTAGATGTGTTTTTGATCTATCATATTTAATTATTATAATAATTAAATCTAAATAAAACTAAAAACTAATAAACATGTTTGTACCTACTTACTTACCTACTGATAAAATGATGATGATTATGGAACACCTAAAAAGAAGACTATATTACTATAGGGTAAAAAAGGTTTCATCAATTTAAAAATAGCTTTCCACCCAGCACAAAAGGCCTATTATTCTAATAGACTATTCCTTAATATTGAAGACACAATAAAAAGTTCTAAAGACCTTAGAAGACAGCGAAATTCTTTGATCAGAACTTAACACTTAAGCAGTCGCTACTGGGTCTTTTAGACCCAGTAGTCCATTGTTTGCATGATTATTATTTAATCTTAAGAATTGCGACTTTGCCGTTCTGAGTACCTCCTGACGTTAGAGTAAGACAGCAAATAACGGTCTCCGCAGTCAGTTTTCCCGCGGTGCTTGAGTGCAACAGACGTAAAAGGTGCGTATGGGTTCATTGGACCCGGTAGCGACTAAATACGTAAGTGATTTTGCGTTACTTTGTAACCGTAATTAATTATTTAAAATTTGTTATTATTATAGAAAATGGCAACCAATAGGTCCTTGAGCTTATGGGATATTGAAGACTGCCTAAATGATCACTATGCATGCATCCCTATGCATCATGATGCCAAAATTGACACTAAAACTGGTGAAGAAGAAACCCGAAATAATAACGGACTATAACTCCACCAAATGTGGGGTTGAAATTGTAGACCTAATGACAGGTACATATTCAGTATATAGACGAATCCAACGATGGCCACTTTGCATATTTTTTGGATTTATGAACATTGAACGTCTATGTTATTCACAAAACCAAATCACCTTCTGATAACTTGGTTTGAAGAGATTTTACCAAGACGCCGACTATTTCGATGATTAAACCATACCTTCATGAAAGAGTACTGATTGCAAACAGCAAATAAAATCCCGCATTCAAAACATACCCGAAGTCTAGCCACCTCCTTCATCCAGCCCGCCAGTTAGTGGACGAAAAGCGTGTTGTGGTCTTTGCAATCGAAAAAAGACAGAAAAACTAAAATTTCCTGCATAAAATGCAATGTCCCAATTTGTGGAGAACAAACCAAAGCAATATGTGTGAATTGCAATAATAATATTTGACCTTCAAACTGACAAAATAGTAACGACTTATCAAAGAAGTTATTTTTTAATTGTTGATTTTTAGAGATGTTTTTTAGTTTTTTTTACGAAATAATGGTTGATCTTTTTTTGTGATTTTGAATAAGTACATTATAGTAGTATTAGAAAAATAAAGAAACTTAATGTTATTATCTTCATTTCATAAGATATAAGATAAAAGTTAAAATGTGTTGTTAAAGTACGTTGAATTTTAGTATGTAATTAAATAGCGTTTTTTTATGAATAAAAGTATAAAATACAAATGTTTAATACGATTTTCTATTTAATATTAGGATATAATTACTGTTAGGAAATACATATTACCATTAAATTCAGCAGTTTTAGAAAAACCCGGCAATATTAAACTGGGTCCAGTGGACCCGGTAGCGACTCCTAGCGTATCAAAACAGGGCGCGACTGCTTAAGTGTTAAGTAATAAATTCTAAAGCGCTCTACACACCGCCCGCCGGCACAGCCCGGCGGCCCAACCCGCCGGCCTTATTTTTTACAATCATGCCGGCGGGTTGGGCCGCCGGGCTGTGCCGGCGGGTCAGGCCGCCGGCATCCCTCTCCACTCACTCAGTCAGTTGCCCGCCGGCTTTCATAGAGTAGTGACGTATTTGGCAATAAAGAATGTTACCTAATTTTGATTATTAGCACTCCATATTCTATGTCTAATATAAAAAATACGCGTGAAAGATTTACTTCGATACATCAATTAGTTTCCGATTTAGAAGTAAAACAAGTTGTAACCGTACGACGACGATAACACATAGGCTACTTTTAATCCTATGAAAATGTACAGTTCTTGAGGAAAACGGGGCCGAAGACTGGAGGAAGCTAGTTTGCAATAAATCAATATATTGTTCATTTAAATTTACTAAGATACTAGTTTGCCATAAATCAATGTATTGTTCATTTAAATTTACTAAGAAGAGCGGTACCTACCTATATATAAATAAATACTTACGTACCTACCAATAGCAACAAAACTTTAATACATATTTAATCTCTTTAACGTCAAAGTTTAATGGTAGGTACTTCTACTATTTGAGTTATCTTCATCCATTTTATCAATCGAATAATATTTAAGTACTACTATTAAACTATTAATTTAATACGCGGACGAAAACACATCAAAATACTGCGCAAGCTGTTGCACTACTACTATAATCTGCTGGCGATACTAAGCGGGCCGTAGGCCGCGCGAAGTTGTGGTATTACGTCACAAGCGCTCACGTGACTGTTAGCGAGACTCGATATTTTTCGAAACTTTGAATGCCTATAAAATCAAAACTACTAGGTACTTTTTAACTAAACAAAAACTAGTATATTTGTATACATACAGGCTTTACTGATACAACATTTCAAGCGATTTGGCATACCTAGTAACATTCTTCATTACTAGAACACCACATGCCGGGGCTGTCGTGCCGCCGGCATTGCCGCCGGCAAAGTCGTGCGGCTTGGACATTCTGAAGCCGGCGGGCTAACCCGCCGGCATTAAGCCGGCGGGCTGTGCCGGCGGGCCGCCGGCTTTGGTGTGTAGAGGCCATAAAAGAACCAACGTCTTTTGATTTACTTCAAAATATTCGATCGTTGTTCAGAATATTTTAAAAATAGATTCATTTCTTCGAGAAATGTTTGAAAATTTTTCTACATACATTATATTTTATATTTTTTAATAAATAAATATTGCTGGACAATTCACACAGCAACATCTAGCCCCGTGGTAAGCTCAAAGCTTGTGTTACGGGTACCTGATAATCTGATATACATAATAAAACAAAACATAGATTTAGAATAAACATTATAAAGACCGATATTTTTAGAATACCCAGACATTCGGAACAAATATTTGCAGAAATAAACAAAAGTATTATGTACGTTTAGATTAATGTTTATACATTCTGCTCACTTTCATGTAAGAAATTACTTGTCGTAGTGATTTCCTTTTGGCATATATATTATTACGGTATCTCCAAAAAATATCACAAAAACCCATATGAGAGTCATCAAAGAAACAGTACAGCTCAATGTCCTCACGTGATCGATGGCCGCGAACGTAGGCACGGTTCGTCCCATTAGCGCGTAATGAAGTTAGCCGCGAAGTGTTCGCTTCTAATGGACCCTTGATTTAGTTAATTTGTGCTCGGAGGTATATAAAATGAGTTTCCAATGGTGCGAAGGAGTAAATCTATATCTAAATAAATGAATTGCTATACGTTAGTCTCGGTAAAACTAATCTTGAAATATCAGAATGTAAGAAAACTTAAAACGAGTGAACCCGTGGGCGGGTCAACTAGTAACGAATAATCATAATTATAGTATAAAAAATATTGCAAGATTAAATACAAAAATATTTAATTTATGACCGTGTGGTGCTTAAACATCAGAATTATTAGAATCAGTCCGTGTACTGTACAAACTTACTGCGGTCAGAAACTCGGGGTGATCTGTTCTATGTGCAATAATTCTACTCTATAATATAAAGTATGCTTTATAGAGTAGAATTATTAACCAAACCAATACCAAAATTGGTAGGATAGTACAAAAGGTTTTAATATCCACAAATCGAAATTCAATTTGAAAACAGACTACAAACCAAAATGGCCGCATCCAATTAAAAGCGATAACATTTAAAAAGCGAACGCTATTGTCGAATCAGCTTGCTGAACCCATTCGTTCTTAGGCTGTTTTTCTACGGTAGATTATCCAAATTAATAGAACTGTCCAAATTGTTCAATAGAACAATTTTAAACTGTTGTTTCTTTTTTAAAGCTAACAAAAGTTCTACTTTTTGTTAGTTGTTGTGTTTAAAAATATATAATGCGGCTCACTGAAATACTAAGTATCTTATCAAAACCTTTACTTAAATTAAACTTTATACTTATATTTTTTATTGTAATTATTAAGTAGGTAGTTACCGTCTCTCTAGAGCAAATTATAATAAATTACATAAAACATGAAAATAAACTAACCATTTAAAATAAATATGAAATTGTTTTTGAATTTTCAGTCTGGTATGAAAGTGTTTATCTCCTTTGTACCACTTTTTCTAGATTTTTTGATGGCACGGTGGAAAACTAGCCTAACTGCCCATTTTCCCCTGAAAACAATAAAACCTAACAAGCAGTGTTTTCGCTTGCAAACACCTAATTACCTAACCTATCCAATTAACCGAGTGTTTCGAAAAACCAACCATATTGCTTTGGAATACATCACAGAATGGCTTGAAAAACTTATCAATTAGGATAATGAATTTGGGTTGAAACACGCGAAGGAAATTGATCTGTGCGACCTTGAAGATAAGGGTTATGTTTGTTTGTTTTATCGTAAGGGTTTGGGATGTGTTTATAGTAGCGTAAACTCACCTGATTTTAGGGTAAATAGTTTGAAAGAGACCATAAGGTTTTGTGTTTCTGTATCAGGTTAGGAAAATTGGTAAAAGTAAATTCTTTGGTAAATTCTAAAAGTTGATAAGAAAACCAAAATAACTCAAGATACCGGAGTACGTATAGCATGCACAGTAACCGAAATGGTGATATTTATTTCAGAAAGGAGTAGTTTCAATGTGTTATTAATTAAAATACCTTTTCCCTTTTAAGTTTGAATGGAAATATACCAGAGATATAAGTCGCATTTTGGAAGTTATATATTTACTAGCAACCCGCCCTCGCTTCGCTTACTACGGGACTTAACTTATAAAACTTCCTCTTAAATCACTCTATCTATTAAAACCTGCATCAAAATACGTTGCGTAGCTTAAATATTTAAGCATACTTTGGAATATAGGGACAGAATTTTTATTTATTATTATTTTATTATTTTATTTATTATTATAAAAATCCAGAACATAACATTACAGTTTAGCTTATCCAATACGTTGTCTAGTACTTAAGTCTAACTTATTTACTAATTATATACAAATTAAAAAGATTACATACTTTTTAGGTTATTGCACAGAAATTAATAATTAAAACAATTTTAGATATTATAACAATGAAACAAGTAAAGATAAAAAATATTATTTGTAACTAAACATACATTTAATAATTGGCTACATGTAATCAAATATATACATTATGAAACAACAAAAAATAAGGATAAATAATACTCTAATAACCAAGGTATCATCTTTCAAAAGACACTAGGCTCGTAAGAGATTAGGCAATTGAAAGGGGAGATGGCTACCTGGGTTATTTCAAGAAGCGGCTTTGTTTTATACTATGTAATGATTCAGTTTTCTCTTATTTAATTAATGTTTTACTAATATCAACTTCTACAAATGCTCTAAAGTATATATCTTGGATCTAGCCTGTACATATTGTACAACCCACAAGCTGACCACAATCTTCATTGTCTATGGTGGGACCCACATCCGCAGAATGACCGCGGAATCTGCTTAGTTGACATCAAATTACTGACCTTGACCTTACCGTGACCTCTTTATACAACACATTATTATACGGTTTAGTCTACATTCGTCCCGTGATGTTTAACCTATACATCATGGTGTTCATATGTATTATAGTGTGTGTAGTATTTTTCCCAAGTTCTGTTTAACCGCTGTACTGATATAAACTAAATTTTATATTTTCCAGAAAAATATGTAATGTAACTATTTTTCTTAATTATTACTCTCCTTATAGATATCACATAATTTTATTTATTTTAACCCATTAATTTGTTATTATTTTATATTCCCTGTTAAACCGAAAAAAATAACCAAACTAAATCGGCAGACCCTTTTATTTATTGCTGCCATAAAATGTTAATAACTAGAATAAAACAAATTCGAGTGTAACATCTAAATAATAAATACTGAACTAAAAGATACGCTATAAAAAGCGTGTTAAATTCCCCTATGGACGATGTATCTTCGTTTCGGCAAAAAATAATTTTATAGCGAACCCGCTAGCTCACACGGGTTTACTTGACTAAATTTGTAAAACAATTATTTTGAGTTATCACCCAAATTATTTTATCACTGTGTATTATTTAGTAAAGGTTTACTTTAGCAAGTAGGTTCATTTTTAAGTAGCCCTTACCAGACGACTCGAACACTTATTATAGCGTCTTCTAGTCTATAAATATATTAATATATTTTATCATAATTAAATATTAAATCCTTAGTCGATTTCACAACACCACGTTGTGGTTTTACATTTCCTTATTTATGATTGTTTTGGTATAAACTTATTAGAAAATATTCAATTCTAATTCAAAATATTGAGTAGGTATTGCAATAAAATATTGGGCTCGTCCGGGATTTGAACCCGGGACCTCTCGCACCCTAAGCGAAAATCATACCCCTAGACCAACGAGCCGATGATAATCACTTCCAATTTAACTTTTGATTGAATGTGTTATGCCTCATTCAATCGAGGCCTTTCACTTATCCGTAGCATTGATAACATTTATACTCGTAAAAAACCGGTATATCATCTTATGGTTTACAAGTATTATGTGGCTACTAAAATTAAACATATAATAATTTTAAAATTAGTGGCTCAGAATATTATGTAAACTGTCGATGAAACAAAAGCGGTTTTGGCTTAGTGGTGTATCTAACACTCAAGTTGTGGGGTTCATACCCCGTCGTACACTTCCTATTTTTATCTTGTGATAGTGGGATGGTAAAAGTGGTAATTATGCTGTCGATCATAATATATTTTTTCAGCGTAGTCACTTTTTTCAACATGACCACATGAGTCGACCCGGGATCTTTCTTCTTCCATTTATAACCCTAAAGAAACAAACATCCAAACTTCCACGCACATTATTACACTCATAGTTACCTACAAGTGGTAGATTTTACGACCAACTGAAACGCGGGCCTCTAAATTTTTTACGGCTATATCTGAACCGATGGGATTTTTCACGTAAAACACATCATGCGTAAGAGGGGCTGTAAAATAAGGTTTTATTGTTAATGTCCTGGCCCAGGCGACGTTTCGGCCCCACGCGCACATCGTCACGGGACAGTGCGTACCTAGGGAAGAAACGTCGGAGCCATAAATATTTAGATCGATGATAGCCTTAGATATTGATCGATGTACATTGTACATGCTTGAGCTCAGTTCATCGATCTGTATTGAAATAACTTTGGTAGCTTTGAAGTTTAGACTTTGTTCATACATTATTAGTAGTATACTCAATAAAAAATGGTTTATTTGATATTAAAATTTATTTTCATTTTATTTTAGTAGGTACTTCAGTAGAAGGTTGCGCTGCTAAATTTGGTTTAGTCATTTTTCGAAATAGTGATAAGATAGTCTTACATATTAGGATATTTGTCTATTTCAAAAACTAAAACTTTAACACGCCTCTTGAGATAATCCATCATGAACCAATTCACGAGTAAATTTATTATTTTTCAACTCAAGATGAGAATAAATCCTTTTGAAACCACTTAATCCGATAAAGCGGCTTAAATCCGATAAATCCACAAACATGAGGAAAGAAACCAAAACGGGTACAATTTCGATCTTCAATGAATTATATTTAAATACTAGGTTACCTTATTAACACTTCTCTTGAATCACTCTACATATTTAAAGACGCATAAAACCGTTGCATAGTTTAAAAGTTTTAATTTTATATTAAAAATTTAAGTATGTCATTTATTTTAATCGATTTACTTTTTATAGACACGATATCTAATTAAAATTTACTGTTTACTGTATGTTTCAAGTTAATTGTCAGCTGTATTCACAAAATAGGGTTTGACAATACGATTTCAAAATACTTATCAAATTTCACATTATAACCTAAGAGCCCGTGATGGCCAGACCTTCCTTTAATTCACAAGCGTGAAAATTCTTTCGTGTGTATGTCTAACATAGGTAAGAATAACCCCCAAACATGAAACCTGGATCGCGGTTCCTTTGGGAGATAACAACCTTTTACCTGTTATCTCCCAAAGGAACCACGATCCAGGTTTCATGTTTGGGGGTTATTCTTACCTATGTTAGACATACACATAAAATAATTTTCACGCTTCAGAATTAAAGGAAGGTCTGGCCATCACAGGTTATTAGTCTATACTAAGAGCCCGGTCTGGCCAGACCTTCCTTTAATTCACAAGCGTGAAAATTCTTTCATGTGTATGTCTAACATAGGTAAGAATAACCCCCAAACATGAAACCTGGATCGTGGTTCCTTTGGGAGATAACAGGTAAAAGGTTGTTATCTCCCAAAGGAACCGCGATCCAGGTTTCATGTTTGGGGGTTATTCTTACCTATGTTAGACATACACATGAAAGAATTTTCACGCTTGTGAATTAAAGGAAGGTCTGGCCATCACAGGCTCTTGGTCTATTAGGGATTGATGTTGAAACTTATCTTCATTAATTACACTTTGACTACAAGCTGATATGGTCCAACAATATGATATTGAGTATTAATGATCCATAAAATATTATTTATGACTCTGATAAAACTTTGTGATATATCGATACTATCGAGATATTAAACTCAATGTTCTTGAGATGTTATTTATCTAAATATAAATATTAGTGATAATAAGTTTTTCAATATAATTAGTTAAGGTGTAGATATATGTGAATTTGGTAAATTTGGGTTCAGCAGAAACCATTTATTTCCTTGTTCTTTAACGGAATTGCTTTGAAAAAATTACACAATAATCTATGCCATATAAGGCATTATCTCCTGAGGCCGAAATTTCATTTTTTTTATTTTAAGTACCTGAAATAATAGTGTAAAATACCGTCTACTTTTTCAGGAAGAACCGTTTTAATCCTAATCTATTAATCATAAGATTTTTTAATTTTCATCACCATATAGAATAAAAGAATACCAATCATCTCCTGAGCTTACTTTTTCGAAAAAAAATCCCAGCGATTTTTAACGAATTTTTTACGTAAAACGACACACACAATGCGCGATCTTCCCCTTCGCGGGCCCTTCAATTCAGTGCGGGGCGAGACGTTGTGCTGAACGGACCTATGACAATTTTCTCCGTGCGCCGTTCTAACTAATAATATTCTGTGGCGGAACCAATTTTATTAGAGTCTGGCCAACGAAAGCTGTCCACGGATTATTTTCAGAAGTTTTGATATGGCAATAATTTAAGATTGTCAAAATTGACACTTTGACGTTTCGTACTTGAGTCATCTTCTGTTTACGTTGGTTTATGTGCATCATATTTTCATTGATTTTGTTTAAAATAATGCCGAGAACAATTAAAAGTTCGACAAGGAAGCTTCTATTTACTATGATTGACAAATTAAAGACATAAAAAGTGATTTAAATCAGAAATCTGCAGAGAAAATACTACGACTGGATTCAATCCTTTCACTTTCAGGTTTGTTTATTGAATTTCTAATGAAACATTTTGATACTTTTAAGACTATTTAAGACAAATAGCAATATTTTTCATGGTGTATCTACTTTTCAGGAAGTATTAACAACGAGGAGACGAAACTTAAAATTGTGGAAGCAGTAAAGAAATAAAAATCTCGAAAAAAATGAAATGGCGACTTCTGAAACACATTATTCAGAAAATATATCTTCAATGGCAGGTATTACTTTAGAAATTATAGATTTTAACAGTAGAGTTATATAAATTTATGACAATGTGTGGATGGCTAAATTAAATAATATAATATTATGATTTGTAAAAATGTCTTTGTATATTATAATGGTTTTTGACTATAATGACTGATAATTAATAATATACTGTTACATACATAATTTATTGTATTTGTTATCTTCAGATGTCAGTGTGAAGACTCTAAAAAGAATTAAAATTGAAGGGTCTAAAAATCAAGGACAGTGGAATACTCCGGGGAAAAATCGTCCACATTCAGCAACAGTTTCCAATTTGGATAATTTTGATATTTCAGCTATAAAAAACAAAATAAACTAATTTAATGGAGTTAGAAAACAAGTTCCAACACTGAGAAGCCTGCACAATGATATTATTAAAATTATAGAATTAAAAGTAATCTTTTATTTGATATTCTTCATAATACATTCGAAAATTTCAACAACAGTTGCTAACAAAACAAAATTTTTACAACTCGAAAAAATGTACTTGCTGAAAAATAAATAGTATCAACTCCGTTTATGCAGTGTATAGCCAGGGTTAACATCTCTTGATTTTTTTAAATTCCCGCCTTTTTTCTTGGACAGCTTTCGTTGGCCAGACTCTATCGTTTGTCATTTATAAATAGCTGCCCCCGCGCGACTTCTGCTCGCCGTATACTTTTATTTGCAACTATGTATCTCCATACTAAATTTCATCAAAATCAAATTTTCCCGCGTAAGCATTATTATCTTTTCCTGAGGAAGCATGTATTTTTCCGGGGTAGAAAGTCTCTCGCCATATACTTTTATTTGCAACTATCTCAATACTAAATTTCATCCAAATCGAATTTTCCCGCGTAAGTATTATTATCTTTTCCCACGGAAGCATGTATTTTTCCGCGGTAGAAAGTCTCTCGCCATATACTTTTATTTGCAACTATCTCAATACTAAATTTCATCCAAATCGAATTTTCCCGCGTAAGCAGATATTTTCCCGCGGAAACATGTATTTTTCAGCGGTAAAAAGTCTGTTCTTTCTCAGGGTCTAAAGATTGTATGTGCAAAATTTCATCAAAATCGGTGCGGGAAAGCGTAACAGACAGACAGACCGAGTTACTTTCGCATTTCAATTTTGTATATATTATTTGACGTGTAAAAATTTGACGCATTGCTTCAGATTACAATAATAGTGTCTATTGTATGCACAGATCACCCAAACTAGATTACATTAAAAAACAGAATACTTTTGTTCCGATTCAAACGTACCTAAATTGGAGGAAGATGCGGATTGCGGGGACTGGAACAAAGGCGTTGTAGCAAATAGCATCATGTAGGTAGGTAGATATGTATTTATTTTTGGTATACATACACAAAACCTGTAGAACTTAAAAATTTAAAAATAATATTAGAAAAATTTATCACAAATAATTCATTTGACTGAGTGAGTAAGTAATAAACATATTTAAACGGTTTATGGATAACTTATTTATTTTTACATATAATAATACCGAGAGACCCGCTTATATACGTCGTCTATCATTTTTAACGATATCGATTAGAATTTACATCACTAACGTTACACGTGCTTTCGCCGAGAAGGACAACGAGTGCAATAAGCGCAATGCGGAAAAGAGACAAGTGAACATCCTTTGTACGAGTAGCCATTATTATGCTGACCTCTTCACTTGCGTTAGACTATAGAAACGTATATGAAGTTCACGGGTCTGACACTTGGTCGCAACTAAAGCCGTGTTTCGAGGCGGGGCTTTTCATAATGGTTGATTTAACCATATGTTTGGCGCGCGGTCGTCGCTTGTCATGCGGTATCTAGTGGGGTTTATCTATGATTGTAGGCTACACAACTAATTCTGGTTAGCGCTGGGCGTAATATTTTCGATACGCCAGCGCCACGCGGGGCACGCGGTCGCTGTTGTCAACTCTCGTAGTCGTTTCTGCCGCGATTTTCACTGCATACTCGCTCTTAAATAGAAAATATTTTACTGCTAAGTGGATCTTTTTTAGTAGATCTTTATAAGTTCGCTTCAATTTAGACTGATTTTGAGTACCTAATTAAGTACAGTTTAAATTTAGATTTTAATTGGCTGAGCACACTCGACATTCATTCCAAAGGTCGTGGATTCAAACCCCGCCACGCAATATTTAGGTCCTTAAAATATTGATGTGCGCTTTAAGAACACGTGCGAACTATAGGCCGGGATCCGTAGTACATGAAAATCAAGTGATTACTAACAAGCTAATTTTTGGTGAGTAGCTTCGTTTCGATGAGACGTCCAAAGATATCCTATACCCAACTCTCGATTGTGGTAGCTAACAGAGATATCAAGGTTTAAAAAATTCAAGGATGTAAAACCGGGATAAAGGACCACGAAATTTGTCGGACAATAATGTCCCTTAGATTTTATAAATATGAATTAAGTATACAACAAAAAATCAGCTGGTTAGTAATCATAGTAATCATTTAAATTGACCTCGTTTTCGACACATTTTGGAAATGGCGGACTCTTTGATCAAACCATAGGTTTTGTAGGACAAACATGTTTTTATATAATTTAGATAATTATCTTGAGATATAACATATTGTCCTACAAATTTCGTGGTCCGTTATCCCGGTTTTACATCCTTGAATTTTTTAATCCTTGATATCTCTGTTAGCTACCACAATCGAGAGTTGGGTATAGGATATCTTTGGACGTCTCATCGAAACGAAGCTACTCACCAAAAATTAGCTTGTTAGTAATCACTTGATTTCCATGTACTACGGATCCCTGACTACTATGAAAAGTTAAAAAAAAAACATGTGACATTCACCAACCCGCCTTTGGCCAGCGTGGTGAATTAAGGCCTAACCTCTCTAGTCAAGAGAGAAGTCCCTGTGTCCCAGCAATGGGAATGTAAACGGGTGATTATGATGATATTTTTTTATCATCATTAAAAAAATCACAATGTCAACATCTGTACTTGTTTGTAAGATTTGTGTTCCTGTAAAGTTTAAAACTCACATAAATTCAAGAGTGCTGTCCGCCTGTTCAGAGCAAAACAGGCTTTTGGGACAACTGAAGTGGCAAGTTGAAATCCCTTGGAATTCGACAGCGAACTTTGGACATTCTAGAAAGAGGCAGAACATCCCAGACACTTAATTATTTATTCATTCACTTTGAATTTTGATCTCCTTGTTTATTAAATAAAGTAATATTTGCATTTTCCTATCCAAATAAAATGATTTATGTATCATTTTTTTAGTGGGAAGGTCGTGAGTTAATTCAAACCACGTTCAAACCCGCCGCGCACACTGGATTTTACTTTTTGATTTTTTTTTTGTGCGCTTTGACAATACGTGCGACAATACTCAATACGTACGGTGAAGGCAAACATGTTGAAAACCAGCATGTTGTCAGAACTTTAAAAGTTAGAAACACATTGTGTCATTCACCAATCCGCACTTGGTCAGCGTGATGAATTAGGGCCTCATCTCTCTCGTCGAGATAGAAGCCCACGTGTCCCAGCGGTGGGAACATAAATAAGGGTGTATGATCCGTTTCATTTTCTACAAACGGATTTTTTTAAATAAACTAAATAAACACAAGATTAAAGTGACCCAGCTGTCCTATTTGCTTTTAGGCCGAGGAAAGTTGGTCTAGATTCTAACTCAGTTACACTAACTAGCTGACAAAATACCAATGGTCCGATTCCCACTGTTTGACGTTAGATGTAGGTACCTATAGGTTATGTAATTCTAATAATAATAGTAAGTATAGTAAAAACCTAGTTATATGTAATACAGTGTGACGTTATTAGAATTAGATATACAGAAATAAACTAACTAAGTGTTACTAAGTAGAGTTACTGAAGAGTAAGAGTGTTACTTTTGTACCTGAAGATGAACTTTGTGTCATTCATTCTTCGAACATAATAAGAATTTGATACCTGGTCTATTTAAATTAAATAAGCTAGAAAAATATTATATCAAAGTTTTCAATAAACATAAACGAATTCGAAAATCAAAATTACTTTGAGGCTGCGTAAAGAAGACACTTGGTAGATTAAAACAGGAGACGGAAGCTAAGTTACCTCGTTTGAAACTGATGAAAACTGATAAACAGCTGCTTAAAATGATAGCGGAAATAAGAAGTCGAAGGCGAATTTCATTCTGCTAATGTGTTTTATGAAGTTGATGAATAAATAATCGGGTTAATCTGAATTGTCATTTACACAGATGGCATTTTCACTAAACAAATATAGACCAGGGTTTTTAATTTTTTACAAGGAAAAAAATAGTAGTAGAATGAAACCCATTAGAAAAGGAGAGGAGTATGATAAAAATGAAAGGAAAAATAAATTACGGTCGATCTGAGTTCGGGAAGTGGGGGGGGTGGGCTTTTAAGGGGAGAAAATGGTTTATCTCGATTTGCGGTGAAACTACAAGTCCTATGAAAAAAAGTTATATAGCAAAGTTGTAGGTAATATATAGATCTACAACTTTTAATTCACAACATTTTTACATAACGTCAAAATGTATGTGAAAAATTCAAATAACTAAGTTTTTGGTTTTTTATTTCTATCTTTTTCAAAAACATTTTATTTTCTACGAAATTTGGTGAAAACTTACCTATTTATGCTCCAAACACACTATAAATTATTTGATTAAAAATATTAATTTTTTCACCTTATTTTGACTTAATTACTAAAAAAATAGACCAATTTTCAATCGAAAATTCACGTGTCAAAATATTAGCTTTTTTATAAAAATCGGTATGATGTTTGTTCATTGAAATCTCTTTTTTCTGATGGTTAAGAAAAATATATACATTACCATAGTAAATTATCTCAGAAAATGCAAAACACCGAAACAAAATTTGTATCATTATGTGCAATTGCATCATAAAAATGTGATTTTTGCAATTTTTATTTCATATAATTGCTTATAATCCGACTTATTGCACATTATACAAACAGATTATTATATAATAATTATTATTATATAGTCTGAAAAGACAAAATCATATTTTTATGATGCAATTGTACCTAATGATACAAATTTTTGTTTCGGTTTTGTGCATTTTCTGAGAATATTTACTATCGTAATGTATATATTTTTTTTAACTATCAGAAAATAGAGATTTCAATGAACATAAAGCACACCAACTTTTATAAAAAAGTTAATATTTTGACACGTGAATTTTCGATTGAAAATTAGTCTATATTTTTGAAAATTAAGTCAAAATAAGGTGAAAACAATAATATTTTCAATCAAATAAATCACAGTGTATTTGGGACATAAATAGGTAAGTTTTCACCAAATTTCGTAGAAAAATAACAATTTTTGAAAAAGATAAATAAAAAAAACCAAAAACTTGGTTATTTGAATTTTTCACATAAATTTGAGGTTATGTAAAAAACTTGTGAATTAAAAGTTGTAGATCTTTATATTACCTACAACTTTGCCATATAACTTTTTTTCATAGGACTTGTAGTTTCACCGCAAATCGAGATAAACCATTTTCTCCCCTTAAAAGCCCACCCCCTCCCACTTCCCGAACTCAGATCGACCGTAATTTATTTTTCCTTTCATTTTTATCATATTCCCCTCCTTTTCTAATGGGTTTCATTCTACTACTATTTTTTTCCTTATTTGACCATTTTTGAAGCTAACTGCACTGGTCTAATAACACTACTATCGATTTTATGACTAATTATTTTACCCGCCCGTGTCTTTGCCCGCGTTGTCCCCATGTTTTCTCAACTTTTTAACCTTTCCTGGGCTACTACGACTATTTTAAAACCAAATGCACGTAGGTGCATCGGCCCAGCCATTCTTGAGTAGGTAATCAATTTACAAAATTAACGGCATTGATTTTTATATTATATAGATAATTCGGATGTATGTACAAAAATATTCAATTGATAGTACAAGTACGAGAGTAGCCAGCAAAAGATATTTAAACAAGTCCGTAAAAAAACAAAGGATTCTAGATTTATTCTACAACTCACCAAATAATAAACCCCAAAAGGCATCACCACCACCGCCACCATAAGGTCAGCGACCGCCAAACTCACTATAAAGTAGTTCGTGACCGTCTGCAGCGCCCTCTCTCGCACCACACTCATAATCACTAGCACATTACCGAACAACGTGAAAAACGGGAAAATTAGCAACATCAACGCCCAAATATTATATTCCGGGCCCTCGTTCTGTCTAAAACATGATATATTGAAAGTTCCATTACTAGTACAGTTTGTAAAGTCGTACAGATCACTAGTGTTGCTAACGTCACTCGCGTTACTGTAAAAATAATCGCTAAAATCCTCGACTAGCCTTAGAATTTCACTGGTATTAGTATTATTTACTTCGATATTTTTCTCGTTTAGCCTATTTAGGAGATCTATGTCTGGAGGCTTTTTTGTGGGGTATAGATGTTCGGTTGCTTCGAATATGCTTTTTGTTGGGTTTGGTACTGACATATTTTTGTTATCTATTGTTAGTTAGTTTTGCGGCATTTTTTGCTACGAGCGTTCTCTTGTCTTCATTTTTGTTTCACCTGTAACAAGGAAGATATTTGTTAGTTAAGGAAAAAACTTCAATAATACATTTACAACATTAAAGTTGTATTAACAAAAGACCACTTAAACTACCTTTGTTACATCTCAATTTTTTTACATTAAATTCAAATATTACGACCAGTGCAAACATTTGTTTGCAAATATTGCACTAGTCCTCATCAGCATTGGCTGTAATCTTGCGGGAATCAAATCTTCACATCATGCTACTGCATGACATGCCATCCGTGGTGATTCCAGGTCGATTCGAAACATAGCTCGTAATGCGCAATTTTTCAGACGACATGACTAAAATGCCTCCTTTAACAATCTTCAAGCGTAGTACGTATTTAATCAACTAGCCGACCCGTCGAGAACTTCGCTTGCGTAATTTTACGTTATCTACATAAACTTAGTTTTAAAGCCTTCCTCAATAAATGTAGTATCAACACTGAAATAATTTTCAGCAGCAATGGTTCCTGAGATCAACGCGTTACAACAAACAAACAAACAACCATTTAAACAAACACTCCAGCTTTATAATATTAGTAAAGGTATTATATCTATATTTATTCTAGATAAAAATCTACAAGTATCCAGGGCGGACATAACAAAAAGTAATTTATTTTTATCGACACCTAAATCGCGTTCTGAAAGCATTTATCAACGTCATTGACTTGACAATACGCAATCACGCTAAAAATGTTATTGTGTAATGAATGGGCTTGGACATCGTCCGAGAATTGAGATGAAATTCAGATATTTAATAAGGTTTTGAAGATGAAGCGGAATCGATAAATTATACTTTTGTGATTGTCTTGATACTTTTTGATTGATCAGTCATTTTTTAATATCTTGCGAATCGTAATGTCTTTGGTTTCTTGTTTCTTCAACGAAAATTTAAAAGCAATATTATGCAAAAAATTAATAAATACAAACTAGTTTGATCTCCGCCATTCTCATTACAATAAATAATTGGCGCGCAGCCTGTAGCGTTAATTGCTATCAGATAGTAAGAGTAGAACATGTTTTTGAACGCACTGTGCATTCCGTTTCCTATTAAAAATATCCTTTGTTTTTAAAACACATGTAATGTTTGTGTTGTCGTTTTACTGCATGGTTTGCAAGGTTTGTTCACTCAGTCGAGAATCATATAAATAAATAAATAGTGCTGGACAATTAACACAGCAATATCTAGCCTATTGGTGAACTCGAAGCTTGTATTACGGGTGATTTCCTAGATTATTTAGTATATTATGCATTGATTAGTAAGAAAACTGCTATATTGATAAAAATACTTAATGATTGTTCATAATATTTTATTGTATGATAATAATTATAACATAATTAACCAAGCTCATTTTGCATAAACTTCAAAAAGTAATTAACCAAAAATCCGAGCCGTAAGTTTTGATCATCAGTTTCCCATTTTAAAAACTCATTACTAAAGTCGCGAAGTCTAGACCGAGTTGGAAACACTTGGAACCTCGATAGATGATCGATGATCCAGTTAGCTGAGAGCTGGTAATAAATCATCAGGGTTGATGGGGCGCCAGCTATTGCTTTATAAGTTTATTCAGGAGTCATAATAGCAGACTTCTTTCTATATTTAACTAGCCTTATGCCCTACAGCTTCGCCCGGGTAATAAGATTTTACCCCGGTAAAAAGTATCCTATGTCCTTCTCCGGGTTCTAAGCTATTTCTCAGCTAATTTTCAGTCACTAGACTTTTTTTTATTTTTAGATTTTAAAATTGGTTTATCATTGCATTTAGAAATAGGAAGTATGTAGTTATTTATTCATCATCATCAAAAGAATATAACGTCTGAGCTAGACACAAATCTCCTCATAGAACCCATTAGTTTGAAACGAATACAAAATGACGGCACCAGTTCAATTAGTGTTTGTTAATACCTTTGCTTTTAGAAAAAAATTCTAAGAACGGAAAACGTTTTTAAAAATAATATTTTTTCATAAATGAAAATCGTAAACGTTTTAGAAAATCTATGAACGAAACAGCATATATGCATTCAAGTCTAGTACCTATACACTTTGAAAGGAGTTTTTGCAGTTATAAAAACTAGTATATTTCTCTTATTGATTAAATTTATCCAAATCACTACACAACGCAACTTGAGTAACGCAATGACTGAGGCAATTATTTTTATAAGACTTTTATTAAAAGCTATAATAATTCCTTTCGCACGTTGTGTTGAATAGAAACTTCTCGGTATATTCCATTGCTCATTAGAAAGCAAAGGTAAAATCAGCGTTCACGATCATTCACGTTGCATTAAGCCGAAATAATTAAATGTATTTAAATAAACTAGCGGTGCCCTCGACTCCGTCCACGTTAAATAATGTTTGTATTGGAGCATCATTAAGGTAAGGGCTTATCGGCCTCGTCTCTTAGACGAGGCCATTGATAGGACAAACGCTGATTTGAACCATATCTTACAGTGGAGCACCTCACATGGACTTAAGGTAAACCCATCTAAAACCCAAATCATTACCTTTGGGAATCCGCGCACGTTGTCCAGGGTTGACTGGGATCATCTGCCTAAAGTTTTATTTGACGGTGTTCCTCTTGTATTTTCTAATTCAGTTAAAAATTTAGGTATTAGAATGGATAAACATTTGTCGTGGGAACCTCAGCTTGCTGAGGTTAGTCGTAAGATTTATGCCTCTTCAGCTTCACTTAGAAGACTACGTAATTTTCTTCCTACTGCCACTAAAATTTCCCTTTCGCAATCGCTTCTCCTTCCTCTACTTGATTACGCAGATGCCAGTTATCCCGACTTAACCCAAGCACAGCTTGACAAGCTTGAGCGATTTCAAAACTTATGCATTCGTTTCATTTTCGGTCTGCGGAAGTATGACCACATAACGGAATATCGCGACAAGTTAAAATGGTTACCCATTCGTTTTCGCCGGGATGCTCATTTTCTATTTCTCCTATACAATATCCTTTTCCAACCCAACACTCCTACCTATCTCAAAGAACGATTCCAGTATCTCCATCAGTCTCACTCCTGTTCCTTGCGTTCCACCCATACTCTACAGCTCAAAACTCCTACACATTCCTTCCACTCCTTTAATTCCTCCTTCACAGTGCGTGCTATCAAACTTTGGAATGCTCTACCAACTGATATAAGAAAGGCTAAGACGATACATACTTTTAAAAATTTAGTATACAAGCATTATTTACAAACACAGCAAAAAATATGTTTCTAGTTTAATGTTAGTTCATAAATAAATATACCTATAAGATAAATTTTAGTATTAGGTATTATTATAATTCTAATGTTTATACTTTTAAACTACGCCACTGCTTTATTTTTCTTCTAATATTTTTCCATCCCACGGTTGCCTGGAAGAAATCGCTCTTAGCGATAAGGCCGCCCATTGTCTCACTGTATTGTTTTGTGTTGTATTTTTTTGTGTATCTGTTTTGTAATGTGGTGTGACAATAAAGTATTTTGTATTGTATTGTATTGTATCGTTGTAGAAAATCATTGGAAAGAGACCTAATTAGAAGGTTCTAGACCTAGCTAGAAAAGCACGTACCATAAACGTCCCGGATACAGCCTCGGTGTGTGTGTACCCTTAAACCTTCACATGAAGTAGTTGACATCGACGATTTGACAGTCGGGATAATTTTAGGGTTGTTGCTAAGGGCGCGGGTATTTTTAGCCGTCATTGAACGGGAGCAGTCGAGTGGATAACATTGTGTATGGGAGTGGAGAAGATTTGTCATGCTAATGCATCCCTTATGTTAAGCGCTTTGGAATCATTTTCGCGTAATTACCAAGTATGTAATTTAACTTATATGGGTAGATTTTAAGGCGGAAATTGGATTTGAGTAAACAAAGAGTGATTTGGGATGGAATAATTTGTTAAGGTTTTGATGCCTGTTTTGAAAACTGCCTAATTACGTTCTGCATAAATAAGATAGCGTTGGAAATTATACGACTCCCACGGAGTGACATAAGGTGTGATAATGGCATGTGTCCTTAAACAGACACATGCCACAATAATTTGGCTTGATTAATAGAAAAAAATTTAAAATGTAATAAATAAATGTTGTAATTTTTTAACTCGATAATGGCTGGGCCGATTTAAGTGCTTTTCGTTTTAAAATATAATAAATTAATATTGCTGGACAATTCACATGCGACATCTAGTCCCGTGGTAAAATGCTGCTAACTGTGTTACGGGTGCCAGATTTTAGATTAATAGCATACATAGGTTCAGCTAGTACATATAAAATTTAAGTCAAAAGCTATTCGAATCTGAATATAATGTAAATCCACGGTTTGATCCGCGTGAATGGAAGATAATGGGTATGTGTCGTGTAACGCCACAATAGGACGTCCTACGCCACAATGGCCCGTCCAGCTACACAATGGGACGTGGCGGTGCAGCGCGAAAGGCTTCAGGTGGATCGGTGTCAGGAATAAGCTATTTTTATGCTATTTTTATGCTAGTTTTAGTGTCTGGGTGTTATATATGTATAATAAAAAATATCTATCTATGTATGTATATTATATTAAGTATATCAGAAATCTAGCACCCGTAACACAAGCTTCGAGCTTACCACGGGGCTAGATGTCGCTGTGTAAAATTGTCCAGTAATATTTATTTATTTATTTATTTAGTAACTGATAGTTTTTACGACCACTATTTTACGCATTTTAATGCAAAGTTAAGGAATTTTAAGCTTATCAGATAACAAGTTTGCTGGACAAATCACACAACACTATCTAGCCCCGTTGTAAGCTCGAAACTTGTGTTACGGGTGCTAGAAATCTGATGATTATACTTATATACATCCAAACACTCGGAACAATTATTTGCAGATCATTTTTTTCATCCCGCGGCGGGAATCAAACCCACAACCTCTTCCGTCACAGGCAGACCTTCGCCCGCTGCGCCAAAGAGTTCGTCAACTATTTACCAATAAACTACCTTAATTTGAGGTAAGTATTTCAATTGACCCCAAAAAGTCTGTACGAACTTGCCGAAATGAGCCAAAATACGTATAGCCGGAAACACCGCTGTAAGAAATCATCGAATAGAATGCTAATGTATTGCTACTGAACGGAATTTTAATGCGAGTTTGATGGTGACATAGTAAACTTTTGTAGCATGCAGATATGTTACCGTTGTATTATTATGAGCTATAGGATAATAATTATAACTAGCTTAGAATAGGGTGTTTATAATTATAGATTTTTTTTTCGTCTAGGGACTATATATGAAAATATACTATAGATGAAAAATCTGAATAAAATACTTTATCTCTGGTAGAAAAACATTTAAGTGCTTTTCAATCCAATACCCCTTTTAAAAATATAATAAGAAATTGGTACACCATAACACCACTATCCTTGAAAGTTATGTGGCAAGTTACTGCTATCACCAAGCCACCTGCTAAGCATCGGTCTAAAACCTTTAAATTTTAACCCTAATTGTATAATTTTAGATCTAATAATATTCCAGTAGTTTTTTTATTGGTCTGGAATCGCAACAACCGAAAAGCCTGTCATACCTGGCTGAAATGATGTTGATGTAATTTTTATAGTAATTAAGCATAAAGTATGATAAAAATATAAAAATTTTAAGTAGATAGAGTTACATAATTAATTGGAATTTGATTTGCATTACTGTAAAACAGTTTACTCTGCCCTGTAATTCCGCACATTTGGGGACATTCAATAGATAATAACGAATGCGGATTTGGGTACTTAATGACTATAGTTATGTGTTTGTTTACTGTTTGTTGAACTGTACTGAACTTTGTACTAAAGCGTAATCTACACGGCGAGCGGGTTGAGGGGATTGAAACTTTTAAAGCTATTTTGAATCATTATCATAAATTTAGCAATTTAGTCCCTGGTTAAGACGGTCAGATGCAGCTTGCATTAGCCGTGATCTGGAAGCTTTGACAAGATCTGTCCATCTTGTTGGTGGACGTTCAAAGGTGTGTTCGCCGTTCCGTGCCTTCTACTTTAGAACTTTGCGAAAGGAGCTAATATACTGGGTTATGTCAGATATACATAACCCGTTCTCTTGTATTTTGTATAAATCGTGCTCAAATTGGGACGTTAAACTGTCTGTTATCATCATAATAGCTATGGAAAAGCATAAAATCTCTTTCCCTAGCATATCACCAGTCACTTACAAACGACTCCATTCCTGTCATTCAAAACTCAACCATGCTTCATCTTATTATAGCTCTATCTAGATTGACATGTGTCAAAGGAAAGAGTTCTTTGATGCGACATACGAGTATCCCGAGTCATTACGAGATTCAAAGAAGTATCTAGTTAAAAGGTAACCTGAAACTGAAAAGATTTTCGAGTTACGGATGTCAAGTATTTTTTTATTTATCAGTTACACAATCATTCCTATGACAACCCAAAATTCTGTGGCGCAGCGGCTATAGGTACGCCTGCTACATAGGTTACAGGTTCGATTCCAGCCTCGGTACAAATATTTGTAAGATCTGCTCAAATATTAAATCCGATTGTCTAGGTGATATATATGGTGATATTTAAATCATGGTATGTTACCCGTTTCATGTTCAAATATAGTTAAAAACCATGATAGTTTAAAAGTTATATGGAAAAGAAAAAAATGTATGTATATTTTAGTACATCCAAAATCTAACCCCTAGATAACGGTGCACGCGATGCGCCATTGGGCAGTCTTTACAACAAGATTATTACTATCATCGTTATAAATGAGGCCAATAAAAATGTCGGTAAGGAAATGAAACCTTGGCCAAATGCCAGAGAACTTTCAGTTCAGTTATTTGTTTAATATTACTTCAAACTTTACCTGCAAAATTATTCTTAAATTACTTATGTAAAATTTTACGAGCTCGTTATATCCGCTTAGTTTCTAGTGGTCATAAAGTTATCTTTTATGATATTGAAGTTACCGTTATGAATAATACCGTTTACATAATTTTGTGCGTCTTATTCAATCGTAGTTATTTTAATGTTTTAATGTAAATGTCTATGTTTATATTTGCATTGTTGCATTAGATGCTCCGCTAATAATAAAGTATGAGTTTTTATAATAAATAAATAATGTCACGATGAGGATTAGACCTTACCCTGGCTCGGTAATTTTTTTTTACCATAAATATTTAAAGTGTTTAGGAAATAAACAAAATGCCAGTGACGTCTCGTATTATAATAATGATTCCTCTAACTACGCCCAACTCAATGAAACAAACAAAATACACGATTCCAGCCACGTCCAGTCTAATTCGCGACATCTGACGGCAACTAGCACAAGCCACTGAACTCCAGACCGGATCGGACGCACACCTAATTTGGTTTTGAAACTCTAAAGTTAAATATTATGTTTATTTTGTTGACATTATTGGTTATAGTAAAACTTTTATGAGTTTGGTACCAATAGCTACCCATACACTAACGTTCATTCCTGCCGGAATGTACAATCCTTAAAGAATGAACGCCAGTGTATTTGCAATAGCGGAAAGAATAACGGTATTATAACACCGCGACCCTTCACGTCGTGTTTTATTTTATCCCGTCGCTTATCTGTACACGGGATAAGCCGGAAGGAATGAACGTTAGTCTATGGGCCGCTAATGTTTGGCTCTGTTGCCTTGTGTTTTCTCTACACTGTGAACGAGTGTGGAACTTTTTATTCCCGATGTTCACGGCAGCCTATGTACAATTGTCGAATGGAGAATCTACGACTAAAATCACAATGTTGATGATGAAATTTGCTTTTATACCAAACGTATTTTATATTTTTTCATTAGATTATTCTGAAGGAAAGTTTATAGACATTTATAATGCTGAAAGCCTTCAACCTTTCCGATATGGCTCTTGGGTCCGAGAAAGTAATTTAGACCAACCCCGGTACAGACCCCGGTTTACTAGGTACGATATGATAACTACGTAACCATGTTGGTTAAGTGGGAGCAAACTCGACTTTCAGTCTTGGGTTCAGAGCCTGCTGCAAATTCTGTGTCCCAGCAGTGGGTACGTAAATAGGAGAGATGATGATGATGATAACCAAGGTTCTGTCAGCAGTTTTTTCCGCGTAGTAATTTTTTTTTACGGGAAACTATAAATTAATAAAAAAATCCTGGTTAATTCACTCAGCAACATTGTATGTAATCTAGTCTAGGAACGAAGCTTGTGTAACGGTTTGTGAAAACCGACGGCTTATTGGGTCCAAGCGTACCTATTAATGAAAACTTTCTTCTAGATACGGTCAATGATGCAGGGATGTTGGATCTGGTCTGTTTGTATATCTTTACTAATAAAATGAGCCTTTGAGCCCCAGATGTCACGAATACTTTTAAGCAAATGTTTTATTAAAAACGGTCAAACCAGTGCTCTACATTATCTTTTTTAGATAATTACAGAAGCATAAGAGACAATTACGAAAAGTCATGAGGAAAAGCCTTTATTATGACTCATCCAAAAAGATGTAACAATCTATTTTTCCGTGCGCCCGCGGTAATAATGACACCATAACATCACACCTTGTTCATTCCACCATATTTGAAACCCAGATTATAACCTGCTATGCCAAACCTTTCTTATAGCTTTGGAGATAAGGTTGAAAGTCGGTTGCGAGATGTAATGTGATGACAGAAATATTGTAGGGGCGACAAATGGATGAGGGAATTCTTTGCGACACCCCTTTTAGTGAGATTAGTGTAAGTTCGAGAGGTTTCTGCAGGCTTGGGCCACACGGAGAACAGATGGCCCTAAAAAAATTAAAATTTAAGGCATTGTGCTAGAGATTTATTATAATTTTTATTTTCTCTAATAAGGAGATTATTAAAGTTTTGTCTCAAATAAATATATTTTTAACGATACGAGATCATCATGACATAAACACTAACATTTTATAGGCTCAAAACATTCGTAACTAGAAATACGAGTGAAATAGAATGTCAGCAGAAAAAACTGAGAACAATATGAACGACAACTCGCATCGCTCATAGCCAGCCCATCCATCACCCGCTGCTATTGCGGACTCGATGAAAGCATGGAGGCTGGCTTGGTTTAGTGGAATTCTTGCTTCAAGTATCATCATCATCATCTATACTTATATTATACAGGGTGTCCCACCCGCCACGCCATTTAGATGGAAATTATCTTAAATATTACAGATGGAAAATTTTACTGAAATATTTCAATTATTAATTTTAAAATTTAAATTGATCGGCCTAAATATACTAAATTATATATAGATGTCTTGGATTTAATAGAACTAGTATTATAAAACCAAAGAGAAATAATACAAACTTATTTTTTAATAGACTGCATGCACCTCAGTAAAGCACAAATCAATATTCAAATTAGTATTCACATACGTTTTAGTCTTGAATTAAATGCTGTTTTGTAATTAATAAAAGACACCTACAAATATTCGTTTTAAAAATGACTCCAAATGTTCAAAGCCCTTCGCACAGTTACTCAAGCAAATAGTTAAATTAGCAAAAGCAATAATAAAGCTTAGCTTAAAAGGTTTTTTCGATCGAGACGATACAGTCATTAATCTCAACGACATCTTTCGGTGAAAAGAAACAATTGGAGCAACACTCTAAATAAATTACATTTAGTAAGCAGATTAATCGATTTATTTCTAAACAATGAATTAAGTTGGGTTGAATTGTCTGAAGTTATTCTTATTCTTTAGTATTGTCTGTATTTGAAGGCAGTTCCATTGTTTGTTTATATCTCTAGTAATGTGATAGCAAATTATATGCTAAATAATATAGACACATAAAGTTTTTAAATGGAGACCATAAATAAGTACCTATGTCCTGCATACTTGAACGACGAACAAGACCCAGATACTCGGAACAAATATTTGCTTACCGTACAAATTTTTAGGATGAAGAAAAGGCGGCTATTTTATCATTATACAATAATTATTATATTTAGTAACTCTCATGCAAAAATATAATACAATCTAAGCCTCAGCTTACAAAAATACGTGTTCTCCGTACATCCAAGTCGTTCAACCGTGCACGTCAAAACGTTATGCCCTCAAAGGGCCGGGCATGGGAATTGAACCCGCACTAATGCGCTAATCGATGGGCAACAATTCCGCTAAGTGTGTCGCGCTTAGAGATTAACATAGATACGATGTTGAGTTTCATATATTGGAATTTATTCTGATACTTATTGATACAAAATTTCGAGCAACACTTGTCATGAGTTTGTTTTTTATTTGAACTGCTTGACTAGCAAATAAACAATAATAACACTTACTCATAAAATCATAATAATATTACTACATATCGAAAATGTTAGAATACCTAAGATTGCTAAGAACTACTACTGGATACTAAACTAACGCCATTAGAGCTCAACAAGCTCTACGAATCCGCTACCAAAGTGCTACAGCTGCTACGGACGTGCTACGCCGACTTCACTTCTACGCAATATCGAAACTTTTAATAATAACAGTCTTACTAAAACTACTTTATTTATGTATTTAAAAAAAATATGGTAATACACGCGATAAAAATTATAGAAAAAATTTAGCGGACCCGCCCGAGGTTTGCCTGCTTTTAGCTACATCGGTCCAGCCGTTCTTGAGCTCAAGCGAGGCAAACTGCAATTGATTTATATATTAATGAGAAGAGAAAAAATAAAAAGTTGTAGATACGCTCCCTTTAGCTCCATCTATTGATAGCTTCTTAAACTATACATATAAGGAAAAACAGATCAAGTAATACAACTTCCAACACTTCCTAAGCTTCTATTCAGCACGCACACATACATACTTTCCTAACACAATTTACCCCATAAAACCGCATTTAAGGATATCTTATCTTTTCCCGCCTTTTCCTCAAATTCAAACTTGTAATGTTACTTCGAAACAATGGGGATGGATTCCCTAGGGGAGGGTAGATTGATAAATAATAAATATTGCTTTCATTTGCAGTATGAGTTTCCGGATGTTAGTGTTTTTAGGGCTGTCATACGTATTTGAAAACTATACTTATTATATAACGTACAGGTTAAAGGTAAGATAGGTACTCGTATAATAGCTTATAGACCTCTTCTGTATGTTCCCACTGCTAGGAGTCAGGGACACAGGATCTTTGGTCTTTTGACCCCACGATGGCTGGTCAAGTATGGGTTGATGATTGTCACACATATCTTTTAAACTCTTCTATTAAACATGCCTATTGCCTCGCAATGTAAGCCTTTACCATAAAAGCAAGTGCAACATTTTTCGAGAAGTAAAACCCAGGTGCGCGTGGCGCGCGCACGAAGAATGAAAGTCAATAATGCTCCCACTTGTCCAATATGGCTTATAATATTAATTATCAGATATTAACTATCCTGTATATCGGTGTTGATATATTTATTTATTTAGCCGTGCATTTGAGTACAACACTATTCTCGTATCTCAGTTACGCTTCACTGCGACTCCGATCGTGGGGTAAAGCTACATATAAGAAACAAATATTATACAGGGTGATTGGTAGATGGGTGCAAAGCTTCTAGGGGATGGTAGTGTGGACTATTTGGAACCATTTAAGTCATAGTTGTCTTAGGGGAAGTCGGACTATTTTTTTTTTATGAATTTTTTACGGGAGGCAAGGAAAATACCCAAAATTTTACAGTTAGTTGCCGATAATTGCCAGTTTAAAAGGCCAGTTAATTATTTTTTATTTTATTTAAGTTAAGCTATGTGTAAGCAATCTACCAAAACATGTTCTTAGGTATCTGAGTCATTAGCCATTTTTTACAGACATTTCAAACTTACGAAAATGTTAGCGATTTACGAAAACCATTTTTTAAAATCAATCTTGACTACAGGTTCCACACGGTGTATGTCACTTTTAGCAATTCGATAATTTTCTTATTTTTTCATTAAAGTTGGCTTAAATTTTCTCCCTCAATTTGGTTTTTGGATCATAATTTCAATATTTTTTGAGATATCCACTTACTTGATACCTCAAAAGAAAGAGTAATAACCACACATGTTTTTAAAAAGGTTTGAATAAAAAAAGCACCATTAGTTTTTTTTTTAAATAACTTTAAAAAATGGTTTTCGTAAATCGCTGAACATTTTCGTAAGTTTGAAATGTCTGTAAAAAATGGCTAGACTCGGATACCTAAGAACATGTTTTGGTAGATTGCTTACACATAGCTTAACTTAAATAAAACAAAAAATAATTAACTGGCCTTTTAAACTGGCAATTATCGGCAACTAACTGTAAAATTTTGGGTATTTTCCTTGCCTCTCGTAAAAAATTCAGAAAAAAAAAATAGTCTGACTTCCCTTAAGACAACTATAGCTTAAATGGTTCCAAATAGTCCACACTACCATCCCCTAGAAGCTTTGCACCCATCTACCAATCACCCTGTATATCAGTATTTTACAAAAAACAATTTTTTTGGGCATGGAAGCATGTCTGTTTTAGAATGGAAGAAAATTCAGTTTTTAGTGTTGTGTAACATAACCGTGAGTAGCATTTGGCAACCATTTTTAAAATTTTAGTTTTAACTTACGCATTTCATTTCGAAGGTAGTAGGTTCACACCTCCGACGTAAACCTCTGAATTTTGGTTCTTAAAAAATGTGTGTGCATTTTAAAAATACGTATACCAACGGTAAAAGGTGATCATGAGTAAACCGACATGTTCTACGAACTGAAAGACATGGTGGCTTCTACCAACCCGCATTTGGACAGCGTGGCACATTACGATAGAGAGAGAGAACTTCTTGTGTCCCAGCAGTGGGAACAAAGAAAGGGCTGATAATGAAATGCAACTTTGTATTGAATTACCCATTAATCTCTAATCAGCATTACATACTAATCTAATCTAACATTACATACAAATCAGCCATACCTACATAAGCCGTGAACAAGTCCTAAAGCAATAAAGAGCAATTTACGGCCGATCCGAACGCGTGTGCCGGTGTCGTCCCTGATTCATCCCGGAATCGTGTCGTCTCGTGTCGCATGCCTAGGATATACCTCTAATCTGTCAGAGCGGGGACTGAAAAGTGTAGCAATGCTGAATTTATACTTATTTTAATAAAAAGCTGAAAAGTTGTTTGGTCGGTTGAACAGTGAATATATACCTACTTATGTCAGGATCCACTTCTACTTTCTTTTGTAATTTATAAGACATGTTTTAGGTAGTGTTTTATTTTTTAATATATTATTGATGTCAAAAAGGTTAAAAACTAGTAGGTACACTTATAACACAAACGGACATAAATCAGATGCCAGCTCAGCATCAAAGCTATGTCAATGTTATAGGAATACTTTACAATATTACAGTATTGTAAAGTGCCCTTGGTGCCAACCTAAAAATACTACCACCTCAAGCAGGTATATACTTATAAAAATAGTTTTATAGAGGACATTTGTTATACTTTTAAGTATTAGAAAAGTCTTCGTAGTTGTATTACTACACGTTTCGGTACACGCAGTAACGCTGAATATTTTATTGCTTACGCGTGGAGAATGAAAATCTGGGCCAACCCCGATCGCTCTCTTACACTTACTACGTCTTACGGATGGCTTGGATTTATTTTAAACTAGCTCACCAGTTACCACCCTCAGTTTCCCCCTTTCCAATCAAATTTCCCGCGGAATTGTGTTTTCCTATTGTAGGTAGTGTGTCTTAGGAATGTGTTATGCTGAGGTTACATTAAAATATTTTTGTTCTTGAAAAAGATTAGTATAAAACACGTGCTTTAACGGTGAAGGGAAGCGTAAAGAAACTGGAATGTTAGGAGGATACTGACACTTATCAACCTGGGTTTGCCCAGCGTCGGGAATTAAGTGTCTGTTCTCTCGCAAGTGTCCCAGCAGTAAGAACCTAAAGGCTACGCACTCTTATCTTGTCTCAATCCAACCGCTAGTTCCGTAATGTAAATTCAAACGTACAACACCACCTAATTATCCCCACGCATGCTGCTATCATAAATTAGGAAGGGGTACCCGCCTTTTTTGTGTAAGTTTCCTATGATCCGGGCTTAGTGCGTACTTGAGTACCCATTCATTGTGGAAACATTGGCCCTCTGGCCTTGCGCCGTTTTGAATGAGGGCTATGGCCTTCAATGATTGAAGACCTTGCTCGTGCTTTCATAATGGATGTTAAAATTTTTAATATCGAGCTAGAGGATATGGAAATTCAAACAATTTAAAAGGTGAGGTTATAAAATTTTGGATTTTGACGATTTTTGTAATGGAATTTGTTAAGTATGTAATTTTATTAGAATTGTCCAAGATTATTTTGATTGATGATTTAAGTTTTGATCCGACGAGTTTTACTCATTAAGACGTCTGTAAATGCGGATGGAAGATAACATACCTGAAACAAAAAAATAGTTATCAGAACAGCATTCGAATGCAAAATATCAGTGCTGACATTTCCCCTACTCTAAACAATAATTTGAAGAACTTTGTGTACAATAGTCTTAGAGCAAATTTATATATCCAAATACCTTGAAAATAAGTAGGAATGCACAAGCAATGAATCCTTCTAGGCTTTACAGAGTAACGTATTGCAAAGTCATCAAATCTGAAACTAGGTACAAGGTAAGCATCGAAATATGTTTTATTACGTTCATAAAATGGCAATACCTGTCCAGTCGGCGAGCCATAAAAACTGAGACATTTATTATCCCGATTCACGGTTCCCAGATTTCCTTTAATATCTTTTATCAATTTTCCGCTGGGATAGGCATCTGTCTAATGTTTAGGCTTACTATAGACTAATCCACAAAAATGTTAGTAAAGATTTCACGGAGCAAAATATTTCAGGTCAAGTAGAAGTATCGAACATCGTTATACTAGTCTAGTTCGCTTTTTTGAAATTAATGTGATTTTGCGGCCATTTATGAAACGCAGGTTCTGATAACAAAAGTAGATTTGCATAGCCGATTGTCACATTATCTTTATAAAAACTTTAAATGTGAATAGGTTTCGAAAATTATATTGATAAGATATGCATTGGTTATTTTGCATCATTTAAGAAAAGTTAATGTAGGTACCTATAATAGAATTACACAAAAGTTTTATAATGCAGATCAGTGCTGATGATAGTTTTTTGAGCTTTATAAAATACCTATCTTACTCGTAAAACTGTATTTTCCCTTCGATCATAAAACATTTTACGACACGAAAAATTTGGCGGCGCGAATAATGAAATTAATATCGGAGCGAAATTCCTTTGTGACTTTTAACAGCTAGTAACTTTACACAACTGCAGTTTGCAGTTGCGACGAATCTAAAATTTAATTAAATGACCTCTGTGGCACAGCGGAAATCGAACTTGAACCTCTTGTGCCGCAGACGGACCTTTGCCCGCTGCGCCACAGAAGTAGAATCACCACAGCAAGTTTGTCTTCATCATCATCATACAATAACACTGTTTACAATTGTTTATGTAAGATTTGATTACCACGCTTATTAATGAGACAATAGATCGCTATGAGATTTCAGTACACATAACGACATTGCTGACAACCATAGTAGTCATAACCTAGTATTATACGAGGATAATTTTTTTTAACAATATTCCTCTCCAATTTACACACTCTTCAACTTAACAAAACATTGTCTTAAATAACAAAAGCTACAGAATTAATTTCAGAGTCCAGAACATTATAAATACAACTTAATTTGTATCTCCTTTCGCTAAAGGGTGTTGCAACTTTACTCAAAGTTTCTAACCTGTGTTTAATTCATTGCCAACTTTGCAGTTTGTCTTCTCAACTAATAATATTGTGATTTGACAGTATCACTGTGCTTGTTTATCCGTAAAAACTAATCAGTGAAGTGTGTTTTTCTATCGCGGAAATAGTACTAAATAATCGGGTTTCCTTAAGTATACTAATGTCATAAATATAATAATTATGCCTACATGAATAAGATTCTAAGAACAGGACAATAAAATATTTTATATAGGCTTATCTATATTATTTTAATCTGAATAATCTACGCCCCATTTCTAACCCTCCAATAAATTGTGACAATTATGGTACAAACAAACAAATTGTGGAAAACAACTTTAAATTTTCTCAAAACAGTAACTCTGCCATCAGAGAAGCAATAAAAAGCCGCGCAACACAGCTAAGCACCGAAACTTGGCTAAGTCGACAAGTTTCGGGAAGTGTTGGTAAGTTTTGGTAATTATCGTGAATAGTACCACAATGTAGCTTTATTCTCATGAATCGCTGAAGAGATAAACGGTGGTCAACCGTCATCTCAGTTCATACTGAGAACTATGTATCGCTTAACTGATGCTTGAACTTAGCTAGATGCATAATCTATAGGTATTGTCTTATTAATCTATAACAATAATAAGTAAATCAGAAATCTAGCACCCGTAACACAAACTTTGAGCTTACCACGGGGCTAGATGTCGCTGTATAAATTGTCCAGTAATATTTATGTATTTATAAGAAAATCATTAGTTACACTATTTACAACTCAAGAACGGCTGAATAGATTGGCCTTAACATTATTATGGAGGTAGCTTAGAACCAGGAGAAGGCCCAAGGCTGTTTTTAAGGCGTTTAAATATAACGCGGGTGAAGCCACGGGGAAGAAAGCTAGTATGTCATAAAGCAGGGAACACATTTGTAACACCCGACGCGACGCGACGTGTCGACACCCGACGTGCACCGTGCATATTACCAACACGCGACGCCACGACATACTAGCATTTCATCATCATTTCACTAAATAAATGCAAAAATTTAATATGAAATTGTCATAAAGTGACAGTTCTCGAACGAATGACGCGTGGCGTCGAGTGTTGTCTAGAAACATACTGCGCTCCCGCGTCGGATGGCGTGTTTACCCCCACCATGGGAACGCATGGTGGGGGTAAACACGCACACGCAGATCTGGCACGTCTGGATCAGGTGGCGTGTGCGCGCGTGGCGTCGGGTCGCGTGTTCAAAGTGTGTTTCTGGTCTATAGAAAACCATACATTTGATTCGACTCAACACGCATCACGTTTCATCGGGTGGCGTCGGGTGTTACAAATGTGTTTCTGCCTTAATTATGATTAAGATGACTGAGCAATTTGTCACTCCCAGTGGAGCAAACGATGGCCGATAGATAATTAACTTTTCACTCCATTTTGGGTTTAAATCGAATAAAACTATACAATTCTCGTTTAGCCTGATTTTGGTTGAGCGACATGATATTTGAATAGTAATGTCAATTTCAACCAACCAAAGTTAAACTATGATAGGAATAGCCTCACTGGCGTAGCCGCGCTATTGGGTTAGAATCACTCACTCGGCTAAGCGTTGCCGACAGCTCGTAAAATCGTGGAAGATTGTATCTTTGCACACCTACTGACGGACACCTAAGTCTTTTAAACCTAAATTATCACTGTTGTTTAGCTTTACTAATTAAACAAGATAAACAGATGACTAATTAAAATCTGTTCACGGTGGATGGTGCTAGTTCGAAATCTTTAATAAAAATAAATAATAAAATAAAAATAATTTATTTCAGCCCATAAAATAGTGAAATGATGATGAACTTACACGGCAACATCAAGACTCATGCTTAGAAAACTAACCACAAAAATGTACTTCTGGTAGATACTTCCATAGTTTGAAAAATAATCTATCAATTACCCATTGTGCTTCTAGTCCACGCAAAAAAAGGATTAGTTAGATTCGGATTGTAACAGGGACGATTAGTAGCTTTTTGTAGTGCATTGTTTGTACAAATTCATCATCATCATCATATTGACATGTCGTGTGATGGCTGACCATCCATACCATACTTATAATATTCTCTCGGATGTTGTAATAAGTTATTTTGGGACGTAGAATCGGTTGCTGTGATGATGATCTGTTTGGAATACTTTAAAACGAATTTGAATAAGTCTGTAACAATACTTTTAAATAAAATCCCGCCCTATATATTTATAACATTTCGAGAGCCCTTTAAGGGTCGTGAAATAAGATTAGCATCCAATAGTGCCCGACTCAAATCTGAAATTGTATTTCCCAATCCAATCGGCACGGATCCCGACAAAATATTCCTAAAATTACACAAAAAATATGTCGCAACATCAAATGAGTTCGACCTTCGATTATCCGAAATCCATTATGCCAGATCCACCTAAACTGTACCTTATTCCCTACACCATAAAGACATGCGACTGTGCTCTCAATTTCGGACTATCACTTTCCTATATCCCAAACCAATTAAATTCATAAATTTAATATTGTTGTTCGATTTCGTAAAATGTTCTTTAAGAGAAAAGTTTCAGTAAAACACGAGTAGCATTGATTGAGTTCTAAAAATAGGGCTTTATTGATATCTTTTCGGTTTGATTGGCAATTTTAATGGAAAATTATTATTTTTATATCTCTTATCGTTTTTAAAAGGTCATCATTAATATTTTGGTGAGACTTTATGATCTTTCAGTACGTAGGCGTGACAAAAAGGAATAGAAGTGGAAATGGACCTAGAATTTTGACGGATAGGAGAAAGTATTAGAGTATAGGTAGCGGGATTAGTATGTATAGGTTATTATTTCTCACAAAGGTAGCTTCTATATTTAGAACGACGCTACTGTAAGTGTCTATTATACCTACCCAAAAGTGGGTCAATTTATACTAATAATAAATATATAAATATATCAGGCAGTGGGTAAAACCTATGGATAATGATAATAAGTCAAGTGTGATCAAACTGATTTAAAATAAATGTACCTATCTTTGTTTATATCATTTGTGCAGATCAAAGTACCTATATGTAAATGATAAGTAAGGTCTCGAATGGGAATAGCCAATCACAAACCAAATTGGACACGTCAACCGCTGATGGACCAATCCGCAAGGCTCTCACAATCCTTAATTGTTGGTTCTGAGGCTACATTTGAGACCCGATTAAGGTAGTCAGATCAATATTCGATTTCTATTAGCTGAACAATTATTTTCCTTTGGGATATTTGGTTTGCCGATGTTATTGTGGTCATGGAAAGGTTTAGTTGGAAATTATAATGTTTAATAGAAATTAGGAGATAGTAATGTGAATTATCTCGATAATAATACAGTTACACGAAAATCATAGATGTTTGGACCGCTCATGACCACTATGGGACCACCAAGAACGTATACTCTATACTTCTATGCAACAAAAAAAGAAGAGCGCAATCAGTGAACATTTTCTCTTTATTTGCAAGCTGTCCAAACAATAATCTAAAAAGAAAACAAACTAAAGCATTCGAAAAATAGACATCCTTAAATCGTACCGCAAAAGTACAGAGGCACCACAAAATTCAATAACAGCAAAAGTTTTTCTCGCAACCATGTTGGATAATCGGGGTCCTTTTGGGCCTACAGCAGTCGAACTGTTTATTTGACCCAAGGAAACTTTTGGGTCGTACAAGATTATACCTAGAGGTACAATTCTAACAGTTTTACTAAACGTTTCGCTTAAAATTGCGTGTTTTTGTTATGCCGTTTGGTTCTGACAAGTTCTGGTAACTGTGTGGTTTCATAAAAGCTAGTTTGGAGTTGGATTTTAGAACGGGTATGTTACAGTTGGATATTATTATAGTGGTACTCTGGAGTCTAGATTTATAGTGTTTCATAATGTGAGTTTATTCATTTTAAGGCGGTGACATACTTAAACCGAAGTACCTCAGACCACCTTGTAGCTTGGTAATGGACGGAAGTTTGTACCGGTTTATATCACAACGATGTATGATTTTCAGTTTTTTGCGTTTACTATTTCATTACTACCTATTATAAGCTATAGCAATCTCAGATCTAGTAAAACAGTGCCCAACCCAGCTAACTCAAAAATCCTATTTATTTTTCCGTTAAAGCAGCCAGAGTAACAAAATTTCTTAATTATTTAAAAAAATGTGCATATGGCCAATTAGTGTTTCCTTTAACCCATAACCAAACGGAACCCTAAAAACCGAGCGATACTTGCTGATCCCACACAAACGCTCAGTAAGCTGTAACCGAGACGTGGCTGAATAAATCACTCCGGGATATTCTATGGAAGAAATATTTAGCATTCGGTTCGACTAAGCCTGGGACAATGTAGGTAAACGGTGGGCCAACGGTGGCACATATTTATTATGCAACATTATTTAGCGACAAATGTGTCTAATTTTTGAAATTTGGTAGTTACATTTAGAGGTCTAGGACACAGGAAAGGCTATTTAAATTCTTGCTCCAGTTATGATAAGCCGTGGCCCCCATACAAACATGGACGAAGTAGCGGGCACTAGTTGTTTTATATGTGTGTTATTATTTTCTCCATTTATTTAGCAAATTTTTGTAAACTAATATTTCACCGTTGGCCCAACCTGTGTCCCCGCACTAAAGGATACGACACGCCAGAGCCTTGGGTGAGTTATGACTTGTGAAATACGGCCGGCTCGCGACATTTTTGATTCACGAACACCTTCTTGATCGAGTTACGGGCAGGTGGGTAGTGTCCCTAATTTTAATGGTAGAAAGAATTCTCTTTTTATGGTGCATGTTTTTTCAAATGGGTAAGGTTCTTTTCATGTTCGTATTTTGAGTCTTTTAGTACGCAAAGTTTGTTTAAGTGGACAGCTGATGTTTTAGCTATTCTTTTACGCAAAAACTAAAGAACAGATTTTAGCAGTTAGTACAAGCGCTTAATTTTTTTAAAAAGAATAATGAACTATATTGATGTAAAGTTTTATAGAAATCCGGCAAGTCGTTTTTGAGTTGTACTGTAACAAATATCCATACGTACAAACTCGATTAAATGCAAACGTGATTATAATATACATAAGTAAGATGCTATGTATAGTATGCTGTTTGATACCTACAATAGTTATTACTATCAATCTTAATATTCCCTCTCCACTTTGCCCCGGCTCCATCAGCAATCAAACTGTAACCTATGTTATCCAGCCCTTTAACTTAAGTCCATATTATACGTAAATACAATTAAATGGCCATAGCTAGGGGCATAAATCCCCGTTGAAGGGCGCAAACTGTTAATAATTTTACCCGAAGACATCTTTAATTAATATCCGACCCATCTCGCTACCAAACGGACCAGAATTGATTCAATCAGATTTTAACACGAACCCTGCCCTTTGATATACTTGTACATGTAGAAAGTTATATTCTGCACCCGTTAGGTCAATCTTTGTACACTAAAAATGATATATTCAATTATTCACTTTCCTTCATTTGAAAACATAATATTTTAGTAATTTTTATTGCGCTTAGACATTTCGATAGACTTGATTTTTTTTACTAGCTTTGTTATTGTGTTAATGTGCTTATGAATATCTCGTTGTAAAAAAATTAATATGTAATTGTATTATGGTTCTCTTGTATTGGCTGACTTTAAATGATAAAAAATGATTATGACAAGAAATAAGGTAATATCTTTTATTAAATCATACAATTATGTCAAAATAATCATACAATGAAAATTATGTGTGCTTTAAAAACACGTGCTCTAACGGTGAAGGCAAACATCGTGAGGAAACCGGCATGTTCTGAGAACTTTGAAAAGTTTGAAGGACATGTGTCATTCACCAACCCGCACTTGGCCAGCGTGGTGAATTAAGGCCTAATCTCTCTCGTCAAGAGAGAAGTCCCTGTGTCCCAGCAGTGGGAACGTGAATAGGGGTGTTATGAAATCATACAATTGGTAACAACCGTGATAGTTTTATAACAGTAATTTTCCGACCAACCCTTAGAATGAAACGAACTATTTCACCGAATAGAAGCCAACACATTACAACAAGAGTGAACTAGTTTAAGAAGTTCTGCTTCGATTGTATCGGTTCATCAGCACTGCAAATAGACGACAGAACTGCAAGAAAACTTTTGTTAATAGGCCCTCACACACGATCATGTGTAACAATTACATTATCCCGTCACGCGATTTGTAAAGCGTTAATTGAGACTTTGTTTAAACGACGTGGTTCATATTATTAATTGTGATTCACGTATTATTTGTTCCACTTAACTTCATCAACATGTCGTGTCTCCCCATTAGAATTTCAATTCACAATAAAATTATACCCAAAAAATTTAAATGTTCTAAAATATTGTTGTTTATCCTTAAACCAAATCAAATATAATTAAGTCCATTTAAACACCAAAAAACGCAAGATAGAATACTAAATTTATCAAATTTGATTTAATCAGCAATTTAATACATGCATATTGAATTGTCAAACCGCGGGCCGTTAACCAGTGATGGTCAACTGCGGGCCGGCGCGCGCTTTACGAGCGTCCGCTCGGACCACGTCGCGTTTGTGGTCTCGTCTAGTTTAGAGCTTTCATTACTGCAATGGGCGCTCCTACTGATAGACAGAAATAGCCAACTAAACTTAAATTATGTCCATCATCATCACAACAACACCATGTGATACGATGTATTTTTGTTATATTTGGAATACTCGAGTGCAAAATTTTGTTGTAATTGAAGATAAAATAAATAAATGATACTTCTAATCATAAATAAAAAGTATATATATGTTTAGATTATTTTTTAAGTTTATACTTATGTATAATTATTGATTCGCAGTATAGAAACATTAACGATAAATCAAATAATATTAATCTACTGTACCTCAGTAGGATTTAGAAATAGACAAGTGAATATGAAATGTAAAGTACCTAGGATCAGTAGCAAGCAGAAATATACTAGAGATCTGTAAGTGTAAGAATTAACACAGCATGTAGCGGACACTCAGGCTTCGTGTGCAAGCGTGTAGAATTTCTCAATATTGTGCTGTCGAGAACAATGCGCTTACGTGTAACGTACTCGATAAATAACGTGCTGTAGCAAGGAGAAGTTTTAGGGTTGTCAGTAATCTTAGAATTAATAAGCATCTTCGAGATTTAGTAGTTACTTGATAAAAAAAAACTTGCCTAGATAGACACAGCACGCGCCTCATTGGTATGGGTTGAACATCACTGCTAACCCTTAGGCACTAGAATCGCGTGCTCATCAGTACGTGAAAATCAGTACAAAATATTAAGTGTATTTCTAATGGATACCTATCCTCAAAGTTACACCTGGATATACTATTTATATGAATAATTCTAACTATCTATTCATCCGACGCACAATACGCTCCTTAGCGATACGTCAGTGCAAATCATATTTCCCCACAATGAATTAGAATTATAATTTATTATCCATCCGACGTTCACTGACGCATATTATGTGTCAACATTTTTACAGCCGGAAGCGAATCCACCGTGATCTAGCAGTTTCAACCATTATGTGCTGTGGTAGACGCTGGACTTTTAATAGTTTCCATTCAAAAATGTATCGTTAACTTTAAGCACGCAACACCTTTAGCAATTAGCATGTTGGTCCAGCCAAGTTGTAATGTTACGTGGCACATGTAGAACACTCGTCAATATCGTGTTGTCGTAACAATGCGACTTGCGAACGCACTCTATAAATAAAGTGCTGTGAGAGCACCTAAGAGGGAACCTTAGGGCTGACACTTGCATACTTACGGAATAAATAAAATAATAAACAATAATTATTGAATTAAATTAAAACATTAAAAATTACGATAGTAAAATCAAACAGAGTTTTGTCAGTTAAAAACTGTTCAGGAACAGATACCGATCTTAATTTAAGAAGAAAAACTAGAATATCTTTCAATAACGTGATGCCACGTTGCATTATTATTAATTTATTTAATGTCGAAGCTTGTGATACGGGTGCTAGATTTCTGATAAACTTAATTTAATATACTTACATTGATAGTTACAATGATCGAGTTACATGTGTTACGATTGGCAAAAGTAATATTAGAAAGAACGTAGCACATGTAGAACACTCGTCAATATTGTGTTGTCGGGAACAATGCGACTTGTAAGAGTAACGTACTCTATAAATCAAGTGCCGTGAGAGCACCAAAGAGGGGGAGGTTTAGGGATGTCACCTATATTTAATTCAGATAAATAAAATTATGTAAATTTTACGAAAAAAACACAATTGAATAAATCTTCTTTCTGCTTATTACCAGATCAGACAAAAGAAAAATAATGTAAAAATAATATTATTTTGGAATTGTAAATAATATTATGCCTGACTTGCTGATGGTGTAGGTTTTTAAACCTATTACATAGAAGTGTAAATATTAAAAGTATAAATAAGAAATCTACGTTTTTGGAAAATCAGCTCGTGCCAACCCTAAATATCATCCCACGATAAAAGCGAAGCAAGAAGAAACGTTTAAGTCTCCATTTATTACTTAGACTCCGTAATTTGTGTGCTCTTTAACGGAATTAAATGTCTTCACAACTAACTTGTGTACATAGGAGATAGCTAATGAATTGCCAAAGTAAAATGGCTTATTGAGAAAAGTTTTGATATTGATGTTGTTTTTGACTAAATAATTTTATATAAAATAAAATAAATGTTGTGTGAGTAAAGATTGTGTTAAATATTTACTTAAAGAGCTTAGTCACAAAGTAATAATGTTGCTCTAAAAGATTGTGTTACTGGTGCTATAATTCTGATATACGTTAATAAATATACCTACAAACATAGATAAAAATTTTGATTATTTCGTGGAATGAAATTGAAGTGGTTTTTTTTTGTATTGTTAATTTATAACTTCTTATGCCAAACTTTCCAATAATATGCGAAATATAGCATAATAATGTGGGTAAGAATCTTTATTTACATTTCCACTGCTGGGACACAGTGAATTTTTTGGTGGAAAAAACCGTTACTGTGCTTATATTTGATTCTTTTACGAGTACTATAGATATGTGAGATAGATTTACAAATGTATAGATAGCTACGAGAGGCTATTCATACATTATTTGCTCGTCAAAATACACTTTAATTTATAACGATATTCTGGTCTGGGGTGTCACAACAGTAAAGTCAAACATTCGAGTGACCACTATCGCCCTATTCAAAGAAGCCCGAACTTCCAGCAAACTTCAAGTATAACTTGCCGCCAAGTAAAACTTGTCCAGTAGTTGTTAAGCATAAAGTTCATAGCACACTATCGAAATGGGACCAATTCGAAATTGATTTCTGTATTTGTTTAAGCTGTTCATCAGTATTCCTTGTGTGACATTACCTTTTACAATGCACTTTACTCGGAATTCCTCGTGTGGTGTCTAAGAACGACGCTGCTGCCTGCCATGTGTATAATTTTATTTTGACGACAACACATTTTTTTAAGCTGGCATCACAGGTTAAGATCCGTTCTGTTATTAATTAATGTTATAATTTTTTTAAAAGCCAACAACGTGCCGTTTGATCCGTTTCTGGGTTGAACTGTGTTCTTTGAGCGTAAGTTGCCGCAAGCACAACAGGTGCAGAACTTGATAAATAAATCTGGTTGCGTGATTTAGTGTAGTTCGCTGATAGTTGGATTATTTATTTTATTGCTCTTTGGTGAATTCTCGATGTTATGACCGCGAGCGACGTACCGTAATGTAAAGGAACTTTTGTAAGTCGTGTCGTGTCGTATGTATGTCAAATACGTATGAGTTAAGAAAATAAGGATAATACTTGATCGAAATATGGCATTAATAAGTAACCAAAATAAACCGTCATATTTCCTCCAGTAAAGAAATATAACAACACAGATTCAGAACGTAACAAAGGCTGCCGGTTTGGCGTGGATGAAAGATGCATCCGACCGTAATAACTGGAAGCCATATAGAGAGGCCTATGTCCAGCAGAAGACGTCCGATAGCTGAGATGATGATGATGAAAGTGCTCACACAACTTAAAAACTTCAGTTTCTGAGTAGGTATCAAACCGCTTCTCTATGATGCGCGGTAATTGAACTCGTTGCGCCACTGAGGTATTACAATACAATACAATACAATACAAATACTTTATTGTTACACCACATTACAAAAAAATACACATAAAAATAAACATAATAATACAGTGAAACAATGGGCGGCCTTATCACTCAGAGCGATTTCTTCCAGGCAACCGTGGGATGGAACAAATACTAGAAGAGAAGTAAAGTAGTGGCGTAGTTTATATAAACATTAGAATAATAATAATACTTAGAAATAAAATTTATCTATATATAGGTATATCTATTTAAAAAAGTAATTTCACTAGAAACATATTTTTTTCTGTGTTTGTAAATAATGTTTGTATACTAAATTTTTAAAAGTGAGTAACGTCTTAGCCTTTCTTATATCAGTTGGTAGAGCATTCCATAGTTTGATAGCACGCACTGTGAAGGACGAATCAAAGGAGTGGAAGGAATGTTTAGGAGTATTTTGATGTTCTTTAGGAAACAAAACAATATAATGCTTACAATAAAATTGTTCCATACTTACAATCTATCCATTATCCCTAATGTTACAGTATATAATATATTCTTACTACAGATCCATTCATCTATACTATTTATTCGCACATCCAAGAAAACAGTGAATTCCCAGTAGACTATCCTGTGGCCCACAAGTCTCTGCCCAAAGTATCCCCAAAATACACTAAAGTACATAAACCATAGTTTTATCGTTCTGTCCCAGGTGGAAACGGGAATCCGGAGTTATAGTACTCCTAGCAGAATTCATTGAGGCAGTTGTAAGTTAACTGGAAGTTTTGGATTTTTACCACACTATTGTGTCAGTGTTAGTTGAAAGAAAGAAAGAAAATCATTTATTTGAGACACAACAAGAAATATACAAAAGATATTATGTACATACATTTTTGTGATTTTGATAGAACGTTCGGTCTTGATGGCGTTGACCACCTCAGTGGCGCAGAGGGCGACGAAGGTCTGCTGCGACGCAAGAGGTTGCGGGTTCGATTCTCGTCTTGGGACAAAAATTTGTACGATCTAAAAATGTTCGTTCCGGGTGTCAGTGGCAATATATTTGTATTTTAAAATAATTAGGTAAATTATTAATGAAAAGTGCACTATAATATATAGTATGTGGCAGAAATGACAGAGTTGGAAACGTCGTGTATTTTTAAATGTTTCTTCTCGAAAAATGTTTCTAAACTTACGGCGAAGTTGAAGTAGAACAACTAGAATTAATTTGAGTTCTTCGCTGGAAACACTTTGTAGATTTTTGTTCTTTAAATTTACTGTTGCAGTTGAAATTTAGGAAGCGAATAGCGGAAAATTTTATATCTGTTACACACGAAAATATGATATGTATAAAGTTTGGCGATTTTCAGAACATTTTAATAGGGTTGTTAGTTTAAAGTGGTGGTTGTTTTCGCCTCGAATAACCATTTGTTTTATATTAAGAAATAAAAGGTAATGCATGGATATAAAAGACGCAATTATAACTGACGCCACGGCTTCACCCGCTTTTTTCCCATGTTTTCTACATGTTTTCAGTATTCACTTTTAAACTTTTCCTGAACTCCTAAAACTAAAACCAAAAGCACCTAAAACTGGCCAGCCTTTCTTGAATTATCAAATTACAAGTTATAAAGGTATAGATCAACGAATTAATTTATTGCATTTAACAATTTTTATTATTTATCTCAATAATTATACCCAAAGTACGAATGTATAATGTCTGGTTTTGTAAAGGTATTAGTGCTTATTTCAATAAATAACAATGTTTTACAAACACAAAATATCAAATTACTAATTCCCTTGAACATCATTTGAAAGCCTTATTGTTAAATCTGTCTGTGTATCCATAGCATCCAAATAGCCATTTCTATTGTAATCATAATTAAATTAATATCCCAAGACAGGTGAAATAAAGCACATCTGCATTTCGGACTAAATATGAATACTAATTACAAAATATCGACAACAATGCAAACTTCATCAAACTTTTCTTTGTTTCCAAATTGAAACAATCCACGTTGGGAATATAGCTAAAACTCCAGTGAAATCTCTCTAGCTGTCACCTCAATGACAGCTAGGCGTTAATACTGAAAATTTCCCGAAAATTTCCAACTAAGGGAACAAATTTTCCCGGAAAATTGGGAGACAAAGCCCGCGATTTGTCAATGTGGGCTTACGAAATTAGGTTATTGATCAAAATATGAGGGTGTAACTCTTCCGCAATTATAATGGTGGGTCAGGTTAGTTTGCTTAGAGAACGAGGCCAGACAACCTTCATTAGAAATTATTTTCATGAATAGCTTATAATATAATTATAGTTTTGAAAGAGCTAAATGACTTCGATTATTATCTTGAAACATTAATTTCAAATGAGGTATTTTGTTCTTGACACATTTTGTGTAGGTACATTTTTAATTAAATGTAACAAGACTATTATAATGTACTAGGTACACAAACAACTCGCTATAAAATCCAGACATCTTTATTATTAAATTTTATCAAGATTTTAAGACCATTTGACTCATGTAGAGGATTATGTTCAGGATTGCTCTCCGTGATCGAATCTGAATTATAAGGAGGAACGAGGCGATGATGTAGTTTGTGCGGTATTTAAAGATACTCCTTCTCGAACTTGGACTTACATAATTGGACCGTCCTTGATGATTTAAATATTTACCATGCAAAACATTTATGCTAATACCTTAATCTTCGACATCCATTGAGATCGCCCAAGCAGTCGACATCAAACATACAATTTAAACACAATCTAACGTTAACCATGTGAATTTCAGCTTAATATTCACCGACAAGGGTTCAAAATCATTTGGCAATGTCTAAATAAAATATTATTCAATAAGGGCCGACCCACATTCGCGTTTACGATATTCTAGTCATTTGTACGATAGTTGAACCCTTACGTCCCTTAGGCAGCTATTTTGAGGATTATGCGACACTTGTCATTTTTGAGTGTGCGATATTTTAACAGCGTGATAAATATTTAGGTTCGCTGAAGTGGGAACGGCATCGCTTACATACGTTTTAACGTGAATTGGTTTATCTCGGGTGAGCGATATGAGTAGAAATATTTAGCATGTATAAATATACCAAAAATAAGACAGAAATAAATTAGGTATACTATTTCTGTTATTATTGTAGCTACCTATTCGTGGTAGAAATGAAATTACCTATATAAAATGAATTTGAAAAATGTTGTTTCAGGCAAGATTTGTTAAATCAATCTTTTAACGCACTAGCGTTATGATATTATAATTCTAAACCAAGTATATTATATTCCCGTATTGTAAAATGACTACACAGAAGTCCTGCCTATTCTACACCGTACACAAAATTAAGATCATTAGGAAACGCCCCGCCCACTGCTTAATTTCGCAGTTACCATAACGCCTCCTACATTAAAACCTATTTTCTCAGTGCGAGTCGACAAAATGAGTTTTTATTGTGCGAAGCTAATCTCGCAGGTCTGTTTTAGCTGGTTTAGTGTGGGATTTATAAAAAAAATTGTCATTTATTTCCATGAAATCCTAAAGATCACTCGGACAAGTCAATAAATACAATGAAGTAAGTAACATTTAGTAGTGTTCTATTGATAAAAAAAAATGTGACCCATTTTATTCACAAAATTACATTTATTTATTTAAGGTTAAATACTTTTAAATCCTGGGATAAAAAGTATTTTATCGCAGGATTTCGATCTCCTTGTATAAAATCCATTTTAGTCGCAATCTGGTAGCTTTAAAAAAATTGGTTTCTAAAGCAAATAAGATTATGCTGTAATGATTTATTTTATTTTTATAATTTTATAATTTACAAAGTCATAATAATAATACTGTAATTAAAATTTATTTCCATAAACAATAAAAACTTTTCTACAGCTAAGGTACAGTAAGTTTTGTGAAGTTACTCATTATAGTGGTTTTGATAACCGCATAATTGACTAAACTCGCAACTGGAAACAACAAACGAGGCTCCATACGCTTAATGGTTCAGAAAGTATAACGGGTGGGAAATTCGGGACATTTTTAAACGTCCACTGATGAGATAACGCGCGACAAGAATTAGCTCGAGCTCGTACTAAGTGAACTGTCTCCATTCATTCATTCATTCATTTACAAAAGAAACACGGTTTAAATTAAAGCCCAACATTTTAATTGATTTGGAATAATACACAACATGACAACTTCAATAATTTACTGACGGATTTTTGATTTTCCAGGTTTTTGAGTAAAATAAATGAAGAGATACATGTAGAAGAACGAGGGTCACAAACAGGTTATTAAGACCTATCTATTTCTATTGCGTGATTTTGGCATCCATGTAAAATTACATTACTGCATTTACATTGAGTAATAGTCTCTGCGCAAAATCTCACATTTGATTTTGTGTCTGAAATTTTGAATTCAACTTATAACTATTATACAGGGTGTCCCAAAGTTATGGGCCATGGAGGGGAAGTACCTTAAATATTGTAGATAGTGAATTTTGCTCAAAGAAGACTTCATTTTATTTTTAAAAGTAAGTAATTCTGCATTCTTGGATTTTTTAAAAATTGCTTGCTTTGTCTGGGAATCGAACCGACTTACATGTGGAAAATAAAATTACTCTACTTTTATGATACCAATCGAAAGAATAGCTAAAAATTAATAACTCTACTTAAGTAACATAGTATTTTAAAAGAAAGGAACAACGTGAAATTAATTATTTTAATAAAATAAAAAACATGAAACATTTTTATTTTGTAAATAAATTAATTAAATTCTCAAAATCCTCTCCATCTTGTCTTAAGCATCTTCGCCAATCTTCTTGTGACCCGGCTGCCTGTTGATTTTCTAATCATTTTATGGTGAACACTCGATGTGATATGGCACAATTCTGTTTACAACTCGATAATTTGACCTTGACTCAATTATTTTATGTTGTTCCTTTCTTTTAAAATACTATGTTACTTAAGCAAAGTTATTGTTTTTTAGCTATTCTATCGATTGGTATCATAAAAGTAGAGTAAATTTTTTTTCCACGTGTAAGTCGGTTCGATTCCCAGACAAAGCAAGTAATTTTTAGAAAATGTATGAATGTAGAATTACTTACTTTTAAAAATGAAATGAAGTATTTTTTGAGCAAAATTCACTATCTACGATATTTAAGGTACTTTCCCTCCATGGCCCATAACTTTGGGACACCCTGTATATCCGAAAGTTGCTTTAAAATGTATGGAAATTTGTTGCTCTTTCTCGCAAATACTAATGCATGTTTTTTTAGTGAAACATCAAACTATTGTAGCTTACTAGATCAGAATAACACATAGGCTACTTTTACCGTAAAAAAATCAGTTTAACTCGGGAAAGTTAATTAAAACGCGGCCAGAGCCACGTGTGGAAACTTTGTATTTAATATAATTTTAAATATGATGAAACGATAAGAGTACATTATGTTGTCTTCCCTAAATTGAAGTAGGGACAGAATAAAATGAGTTTAGTACTTAGTTGCCCATTCTCGCTGTCAGTCTAAACGAGGCATGGGCAATTACTTTTTACTTTTTACATGGGAATAATGGCAGGGTTTTACACGCAGATTTGATTATGTTTTGTCATCAGTTTTTTGGCGCTTTGCAAAGCTTTCATTAATTTTAATGATATGATTTTGCTCGTTTCATGTCAGGGTGTGAAGAGAGATTTATTTTAACGAATCCAAAGTAGCTCAAACTGTAGCTCTGTTTTATAACTAGAATATCCCTCTTGGGATATGAAACAAAAATGACGATGCCCTACATAACCCGGATTTTTTTTGATGAAAATATTTATTAATTTAACAAAAAAAAAGTTTATCATAATTATTTATGTTACACAGAACGACGTTGCTGGTCATCTTCTGGTTATTAAATACGGTAAATACTACTCTTAGGCCGGCACCGCATGATATAAAGGTGTAATCTAAACAAAATATATAATTTAATAGGTAGAAGAGTAATTGCGTAGTCGCGATGATAAAATACCGGTCGGAGGCTCGACGACCTAGATAATTCAGGTCATATAGCGCCTTTATCATTCAACATTATTATTAACGAGAGCCGTGTTGGCTGAGTGGGAGCACGCTCGACTTTCATTCCAAAAGTCTTGGGTTTAAGAACTATCTAGAGTTTTATTTTTGAAAAAGTAATATGTACTCGAACCGTTTAATTTTGGTAAACGCAGAAGGGAACAATAGATATATTATTCTGGTATGAAAACAAACCACCCCGGATTGTGTGTAATGATAAAATTTTCGTGTTCCCAATTTATATTACATATAACATTATATTAGGTTATAGTTATCTAGATATTATTTAAACAGCAATAAAAATTCTAAAACAAGGAAACTATAGCTTTGGATTAAATCCTCCATTTTTAAAGCAGTTTTTCAGTTTGTTCAAATACCTTGCGAACCCTACAATTTTTAAGTCTAAAGTCTAAAGGGTCTTGTATTTCGTTGAATATCTATAAAATATTTTTATACACACAGGAAAGTAATTTCCCTAACGAAACGATAATAGAAGAATAACAAACGTGAGTCATGAAACAACATAATCTCAAAAAAATATAGAACAATGGCTATATCAACCGGGTTATTCCAACATAACCGTAACAACTGGATCTAACCGGATAATTGCAAATGAAATTTAAATTATGCGTACGAATTCGCTTCAGGGATTAAATTCAAACACGGGTTAACGACAGGAACACTGTTAATTTTAATATTAAGGAGATTATCGCGAATGAATAGACATGAGAATTAGCAACGCTATTGCATTACGGGGGCCTTATTACTGCTCATTAAACATGGATAGGCTTTTCGAGCAAGTATTTTGTTTTATGCTGTTTTTAGTAGTCGTAGATCTGAGTATACGCTGGAGAACAGTATGTGTTAAAGGACTTTCTGTTAATGGGACGGTGGATACTTTAGTTACTCCTTCCAAACAATGAATGGCAATGCATTAAAAAACCTAATTTTAAGTTGAATAGAATATATGAAAAAACTTAACGTTAATAATTATTGAATAAAATACTTAAAAAGTATGTACCTGTAATACTAAGCTATCACCAGCACTTTTGCGGTCGGACGTTCACTGCTTAGAAAACATACTAAACCTCTTAACAAATATGACGCAAGATGTTACCAAAACTACTTACCAACATTATTTTGCAAAAAAACTAAGTTTTTCTTAGATAAGTCCATTTGCATATTATAAGGACAAAGATCCAATTTTTACGATCGCTCCGAACTCCCAAACTCCTTTCCTAAGAATCAAAGTGGCAAAACTTTTTGCATAATAAGGCACTAGTGATACGCTCTGGGTATACATGGAAGCAGTGTTGGCTAAGTAGGAACGCATTTAACTTTCATTCTGAAGGTCGTGTGGTCAAACCCAAGAAATTCGTAATAAAAGTGTACAGCGGCAGCTCTGGATTTTTCCTCTACAAATGTATGTGTGCTCTAAAAAGACGTGAAAGCAAGAAAGAAAATAATAATAAAATATATATAATGTAAATAACACAATTGCAAAAAAAAATTCAACGACATTTGAAATACAAATGGGCAAATTCAGCTTGTGCTACTTGTGGAACAAACATCGATTGCGTTGACGGCAAACACTTTCTTCTTGATGACATGTCCACTGTAGGGACACAGATACTCTTTTTACATTGTAAGCTATCTTTCTCTTTCTTTCTTTCACGTGGCTAAAACTACAAAAAAAAACATTTTTGAAAGGTTTATGTTCAAGGGTTAGAATATTCTATACCCCAATTCTTACCCACCGCCTTAAGGGACAACCGGAATTAAGGAAAAAGATTTATGCGTATATTGGACGATGAATAAATTGCTAGTTGGTATGTTGTGGAAACAAAATTGGGTCCGAAAGTCATCATCATTCATTTTGTCCCACTAATGGGCACAGGTCTCTTAAATAAAACCTGTTATTGTTCTTCGGGGAAGCTCGTGGGTGTTTGAATCCACAACCTCAAAAAACACGAGGCTCAAAAAAAATTCTTCATTTTGTATAATTAGAGCAAAAATAACATAGTCTTCAAATTCTGAGCAAAGTAAAAGACATAATAATGAAAAAAATATTTCGAAAAATCGTTGAGAATTTTAAAATTGTGTCTCGCAAAAAACTTTCGCAATGTTGTTATCCGAAGTATTTTATTAAATATCCTTGTCTTTTAAAAGGAAATTATACATCGTTTTATCCTTAAAGTATTTAAAAGGCTTTAGATATTTAAAAGGGTTTTGCGTAATCATTCTAATTATTCGATATCGATAACAGTTTTGCTGTATTACTAGACACTGTCATCTGTATAATGATTTTCATTATAATGATTTTATCTTTTCAAAACAAACTTCGGGCGTCCAATAACGTCTCAAATGATAATGATGATTAGGCAATAACCAAAAATATCTCCTCAAACCATCTCCCTTATGGAGTTAACGAGCTAATTAACGAAACCAAAGTAATCACAGAAATGTAATTAAACAGGATGAGTTACGAACTTATGGAAGTCGCGAGTCTGTTGGCGGTAAACAGACGAACTAATGAAGCGAGCTTAAGATAAATATGTTTCTAGAGGCTTGAACTGCTTTGGGGTTCAAATATGGAAAATAGAATACGTACCAAAAAATTATCCATGTATTTCAATTCCGTTTAGTTATTTGAACTAAAGCTTATAATGAGGCATACTTAATAAACATTCTAGACTTAGCAACATAATTTTATTTTTAAAAGATATGCTTTATTAATTAATCTATCAATCAATTTTATTCAGAACCAAAGAAGGTATAACATTATTAACGTACTTTTTGGGACATCAACTCCCATGCTAGTTAAAACAAGCTAGTCCAAGCAGTGGTAAAGTAAGGTCCTTACGACTTAATAATTATTTGAAGGGATCTATACCCCATCTCTTAGCAGAAGCACCCTCAGGATTGTTCTTACTTCTGAATCACCACGCTGGTCAAGTGCGGGTTGGTCCACCATCTCATTTATCTTCCTGCTGGCACAACTACCATCCCATAATATCCCGTTGTTAGGCGTGCACAACAGGGCAAAAGGTTTAGAAGCTACCTATTCCCTTTTTCCTATACCCTGTTAATTATTATAACAATGAATTCCTTGAAAAATATGCAAATTGAAAGAGAAATTAGATAAAAACGTAGCATCATAATGATGGCAATCTACATTATAACGAGTTACTTGGCGAGTCTCGTCAGAATTTAATAGCGGAGTCGTGTTCTTGTAATGAGGTGTACGGTTCAATCCTCGTGTATTTCATTAGAGGAAGTAAATCGTATCACTAATTAAATAAAAATAAAGTAATTAAAAATAAAGTGATAAATATTGTATGTCCATCGTAGCTTAATTATAGGTATTGATTAGATTCTTAGGCCGGGATCCGTAGTACATGGAAATCAAGTGATTACTAACAAGCTAATTTTTGGTGAGTATCTTCGTTTCGATGAGACGTCCAAAGATATCCTATACCCAACTCTCGATTGTGGTAGCTAACAGAGATATCAAGGATTAAAAAATTCAAGGATGTAAAACCGGGATAACGGACCACAAAATTTGTCGGACAATATGTCCGTTAGATTTTATAAATATTAATTAAGTATACAACAAAAAATCAGCTGGTTAGTAATCATAGTAATCATTTAAATTGACCTCGTTTTCGACACATTTTGGAAATGGCGGACTCTTTGATCAAACCATAGGTTTTGTAGGACAAACATGTTTTTATATAATTTAGATAATTATCTTGAGATATAACATATTGTCCTACAAATTTCGTGGTCTGTTATCCCGTTTTTACATCCTTGAATTTTTTAATCCTTGATATCTCTGTTAGCTACCACAATCGAGAGTTGGGTATAAGATATCTTTGGACGTCTCATCGAAACGAAGATACTCACCAAAAATTAGCTTGTTAGTAATCACTTGATTTCCATGTACTACGGATCCCTGACTATCTGGGTTCACTTAACGGAAATCTATTTTAAATATTTAAGAAAACGCTATTAATATTCACAGTGCCCATTTCGCGATAAAAAAAACACAGAAATGTGTTTATTCGGTCTCTGGTAGGAGTGTGCTATGGAAACTATGCAGGAAAGGTGTGTATTTTATGCGGAATTGGTAGGACATTGCATTTTCTTAAATATTTAATTAAAAGTAGCCTTTTTAAGCTTTGCTTTACATTTTTGGAACGAATAATGCTGTATAATTTACATTTAGCCCCGTAGTAAGATCGGAGTTTGTGTTTTGGATACCTACCTGCTAGAAATCACATAAAAATAACACTTAATGAGTCCATATGCGATATGAATTTTGGCTAGGATATTAGACACCGAAATTAGCATAGTGCTATATTCAACGAGGCAAGACCGCCTGCATAGGCACTCTACATTTTGGATGAATAAGGATTTTGGTGATGGATATGAATTTTAAGATAAGGGTTTCTACGTATCTTCTCTCTCTCTGATTCAATCACAAAGAGCTCTTTATTAGCCTTTATAGATGTCAAGCTTGAGCCTATTCATAAGACCTGAAGCACCACGCAGAATCGAGCGATAGAACGAATCAAAGGTATCGACCATTGAACAAATAGAGCTGAGCGGAATCCGTATCGAAGCTTTGGGAAAAGTTGTACAAACAATTTCAACTGATTCCAACTGAGAGACTAGCGGAGTTAGCGGTGGCACAGCTACGTGGGGATAGCCGGAGTTATTCGTCATCTCGCCCGAAAAAAACTCGCACGATTGGGCGACTTGGCACCTTTCGAATTTAAATCATATTTCTTTCGTCAACTCGCCCGACCATAAAAATGTGAGTAACAATGTACAGTCAACGACAAAAATCCTTCTTAAAAAGTTTTATGATTGGACTTAAAATAAAATGTTATTGTATCATTATTTTAGTTATATTTAAAAATCAACATCTTAAAATACAAAAGCATAATATAATAAAATCAACGTCAAAAAATAAAATTAAGTATATAAATTATTCACAGAAGGTCTTGGACTTATTAGATAAGTATAAAAATACAACCAAGAAAATATTTAGCGTGTTATTTACTAGATAAAGAAATATAATTAACATTAAAAAAATCAACAATTATTACAAAATAATTCGCCTTGTCATCACCTAAGTATAAAAATGTAATCAACAATATCACGAAATTCACGAAACATTTGGCGTGCTATTACCTAAGTATAAAAATATAATTTAAAATATAAAATAACAAACAATATCTTCAAAGCATTTGGCGTGTTACTATCTAAGTATGAAATAGTAATAAAAGATAAAAAGAAAGAGATAGCGCTATCCTTTTGTTTAGTTTAAATTTTTTTACCTGGCTGTACTTTGTACGAGTTGACCATAGACATATTAGGTAAGTACGAAACGGGCGAGTTGACGAAAGAAATATCATTTAAATTCGAAAGGTGCCAAGTCGCCCGATCGTGCGAGTTTCTTTCGGGCGAGATGACGAATAACTCGATAGCCGGGTCAACAACAATATTGTTATAATTAAAGTTTTTTTAGGATGCTTATTAGTAAACAAGCACAAGGCATTGACCAAGTTTTTATAAAGCATAAAATATACGATGTTTTTATACAATTTTCATAAGGTAAACACATATACATATTATGTATATTATATTCAATAATTTATTTATGTAGGCTAAAGTTCCGTAAAGTAGATCACAGTTTAATTTTATATTATTTTTTTATTACAAGCTTTGAGCTTACCAACAAGGCAATAGTATTTAGAGTTGTACAGAAAAAATTGTTTCTGTTTCGCATGATAAGTTCCCAGCCAACCAAAAAATACCAAATATACTGTGTCATAGGTAAGGTACCTAAGTAGATACTGATATCCTCAAAACCTTACTATTAAGTAAAACAATTAATCTATAAAGTTAACTAAGGTAACGCACTGCGTAGAAATGAGCCAGCTTTTCTCCCTTCCCGTGACTGGATAGAATAAAGGCGCGTTTATACCGACACAATGAACCTTACAAATTGTTTCGAGGACTAAATTGAGGAACTTCTGTATCAGAGAGTTATTTTCGGTGTTTCTATTGTCTTGGACTGTGTTCGAATTTACTCGAACACGACTGGAAACTTTTTCAATTTTTCATAATTAATTCTTCAATTTATTTACTAAAGAGTTTTACTTTAGTGGTTTTTTTTGGTTCTTTGCAACCGTTCTAAATCACAAGTGAAATTGTTGATTTCCTTACATACTGTGAAATGGAGTAAAATTAATTTCCTTTTAGTTATTTCTCTAAGACTAAGACTTATACTTTGAAAAGCGAGCGGAAGCTAGTTAATTATAAAATTAAAACGGCATTGATTTTATATAAAGATAAGTAGACAAATGTAAAATAAGCAAAGCTGTATATGTAGTTGTTTCTATTTGTATATTCTCATTTCTTCATAACACTGATTCCAAAGCAGTAAACGTTTGCTTAACGAAGGGATAATACTGCAGCGGGTAGAAAATCCACCAGAATAAGGGTAAATCCTATCTTTTTGTTTTACGCTGTGTGAAGGAGATAATGTATCTTGGCCCGGCCGTAGCCGGGTACCCGGGTCAAAGGATGAAATAATATTGCGGCCGGATCTGCATTTAAAATTGACGTGTTTACGCAATACCCGGGTTTGTCTTGTTGTTTATGTCTTTTGTTTCGAAGTGGTAAAATTGTTTTTTTTAGCTTATGCCTCTATTTTTGTCAGTTTAGTTTTGATTCCGTTGTAATTTTGAGATTTTTTTGTTTTAGGTTTACCATTTTAGAGCTGATTAGCTGTAGACTGACGATCAGAGTAAAACTTCGAGGAATTACTTTCTAATCTAATAATTTGATCTTGTAATTTTTCCTATGACATTTTCTAAATATGAGTTTATAATTATGAATTAGTCTTTTCATAAATAACGTTTTTTTAATTTATTGGTGGTAATGTAAATCATCCCATTTTTTTAATTAATTACTTAAGACTAAATAATTAAAGTCTATAAATGAATTGTTGTTCGTTAGTCTCGTTACAACTTGAGACTGGCTAAACCGGTTTGGTTAATTTAGGTCTTGAGTTTTTTAAAGGATGTTATAAAAGTGAGAAAATATTAGAAATTCATACGAGTGACGTCGCGGGCTGCTCAGCTAGTTAGATATTAAAATCATAAATTGATTAAAATATTAAATTAATCATTAAATATTAAATTGACTCAATGAGACGTGCAAACGAGGTATAAATATAATATTTAAATATATTTGATATTTATACATAATTCACATTGCGTAGAAACTATCCCAGCCTGAATTAATTAAGCAGAAAATATTTGTAGCCAGTTAATATTCCAAGAAAAAGGGACTACAAGTTAATAGAATCTACCAATCTACAAATTAAAAGTGTAGCCATCTCCGAACGAAACGGCCTTGGGTTTCATCAAATATCTTGCGCAAATATATCTTTCATAGAATATCTTTGTTAGAATATTTCTGAGGATATTTCTAAGGCCCAATTTTGCTAAAATACAAGTTTATTAAACTTCATATTTTATTTAATTGATCAAACGTAACTTAGCAACAAAAATATACAATTCTTAATTCATTTTAATAAAAAAATGTGATAAACAAATGCTTACATTAAATATGGTTTGTTTTACGTTTAGATAAGTATATTTTCTGCCTATTGGAGATAGTCTTCGACTTGTGGTCCACTTATTAAGACAAGAACCTACCACCCTATGTCTTCAAGCGTATCATACGACTCCATCTGATTTTGACATTTATTTACGTATTTGTGTACAATAATGTATCAACTTACTGCTATCACCAATACGTATAACGGGTTTTGTTGCTAACTGATAGAAGATTCGAAATTTTTGACATACTCAAACGCATAAGCTCAAAGTGGCATTATAAGCCAAAAAGCGCTTAGATCGGATGACCGCAATATATAACTAAAATAGGTTAAGTTAACTGTTATGCATATTAGTAAAAGTAGAAAAGGCCCAAAGTACAAAGCTACCAAATACACAGTTGGAGTTCTCCCCAATTTAATTTACTGTTATCATCAAAGTTGCTGGAACGAGACACAGAGGACAAATAAAGTAAAACAACACAAAAATGCCACACAGACAATTTTCAAGCAGGTTTTTACCTGTTTCGAATGTCTAACAAAAATAGCTTTAAGCGTTTTTGCTTAGGGCTTAATGTACAGACAATGCCTTTTTATTTAACGTTGTAATTTGCTTAAAAGGCTTTTTGTCAAGGTGCAAAGACTAGATAAATAGTTCCATTGTTGTGTTACCTAAAACCCGTTAAATGGTTTCATTATCATCATAACAACCGGTATGACGTCCCAATTACCATAATAGGTTTAATAATGATCACGTCTAAAGACCACGGTATTATACTCTTCTGTCGTGGAAAATATCATAAAACGCAAATCTTCTACAAAATTATTTGCTTGACAGATCACAAAACAAGGCTTGTAAAATAAAAGAGATTTTTTTCCAATAACAGCCTTAACTTTCACTGAAAACTGAAATAAATTCTGGTAGTCCTATTTTTTATGATAATGCCAGAACAATCTATGCAACATGGTAGGATACGATGTAACATTCCGGTTCACGTCTACGGCAGGCTGTCTGGTCTATTTCAGTCGTGCAATCGGTGGAAGATCAAACGAGGCAGCGAGCCGTGAGCGCCCGAACTTCGTACTCGCTTCTCTCTCCGGCCCGTGTGACTGACGTGTGGGTTTACGTGTTTACTGTTGGTTAAATTCGTGGCAAATATATCTGTTCCTGTGGTGCTGTGGGCTGAGCTCTGCCTTCTGCGCGTTGGTGGATGGTTCGAATCCCAATAAGGTATAACCAGTTTTTGTTCTGGAACAATTTCTGGCAGAATCCGCAATGTTTCATGAATCTGTAGATAAGAGACTAGTTCTAATATAAATCCTATTCAATTGGTTTATTTGGTACGATGGTATGTATCAAGTATGGGGCAATACTTTATTCTTTGCATGTCAAAGAAAAGATTATATATAAGAGAAAGATTATGGACTCTAAAGACTGAGAGAATAGCCCTCATTATCAGAACAAACCCTTATTACGTCCCACCACGGACATGACTCTTTTCGGAATGAAAGTCGAGTGTGCTCCCAATTGGCCAACACGGCTACGGAGCTATTAGATTTAGATTAAATAGAACATAATATTTTAATGGCTACCTGGAATTCCGCACTGGAACGCAGAGATATCATTCACGGGTCGGTTGGACCCAAACAAACCCGAGGAGCACCCTTGATAGTCTTACGACAATTATGACATAAATGTGCTTATTAACATTATCATATTTGCACAGAGGAGGACTGTGTGCTTAGGATTGACTTTGAACTGTAGGTATTATTTTTTTTATTGGATTTGCATACGTTTTAATGGCTTTTTTTCGCATTACATAAATAGCCTTTGTACCTATGATCGTTAGGTTCATATTCAGTATTTTTTATTTGTTTGATTATTTTAATTTATTTCCTTAATTCTAGTTTTTGTTAATTTTGTGCCAAATGTTTTGTATTGTGTGGGAGTAGCAAATAAATGTATGTCTATGTTTATGGCCGATTTTAACCATGACAAAATAATTATATAGAAATTTTGAAGAATAATTATCTGTAAAAATACATCCCCAAGGTTATTTTAAATTACATACTCTATTTTTAAGGAAAAATCATAACGTTCATGAATCGGACTTATCAATTATTTCTCAACTGCTAGGCAAGCGGTACAACTATATTTAGAATTGTATTTAGAATATACGAGTTAAATAATATAACAGAATATTTATAAATACTAGCTTACCGCCCCACGGCTTCACCCACGTTTTACACTTTCCCACGGAAATATATCTTTTTCCCTCGGTTAAAACTAGCCTATGTCGCTCTATATCCCTTCAACTATCTCCAAGTAAATATCGCGGACAAACAGTCAAACAGACACACTTTTCCATTTATATTTATTAGTATGGATTACCAACCGTTAAATTTCCTAAATTGAATAATCATAAAATAAATAATTTTGTTAATTCATAATGGACTTTGAGAGGTTTTTTCCTTTTTATTCCTTTTTAGTTTTTGTGTATTAATTTTCAAAAGATTACCACAACATCTTTGTTATTTATCTACGTATAATTTCTGTAGAATAGATATTTTCAAGCACAATTATATTCCTTTTTATATTCAGGGTTTTATAGACGCCATAAACTTTCAGTGCCGTGTTGGCTAAGTGGGAGCACACTCGACTTTCATTCCGAAGTTCAAACCCCGCCGCGCACCTCTGATTTTTCTTCTTGGAAAATTATGTGTGCTTTATAAACACGTGCTCTAACGGTGAAGGCAAACATCGTGAGGAAACCGGCATGTTCTGAGAACTTTGAAAAAGTTTGAAGGACATGTGTCATTCACCAACCCGCACTTGGCCAGCGTGGTGAATTAAGGCCTAATCTCTCTCGTCAAGAGAGAAGTCCCTGTGTCCCAGTGGTGGGAACGGAATAGGGGTGTTATATACACTTTCAGTAGCAACAATTCCATTTTTAACTTTGCAGAGACGACAACGATTTATCTCACGTTCATCTAAGAAAACCTTGAAATGATGATTGTCTTTTTTAAGCCTAATAAAAACCTCTGACGTTTTATGAACACTTCACCTTAAGTCGTGCCGTCACGTCAATAACACGACGACGCCTTAATTCTCCCGTCAATACCCCGAATAACAAAATGAGGGTTTTTCTGTTTGTTTGTTTTTCTCCCGGCTCTCCATCCGGGTAAATTACCCCAACGCAGTGCCCTTAGGGGTAATTTTAACCCAGTTCAAATTTTACCTGAGTGTTTTGACGTTAATTTCTTACACAGAGGTGGTTCATGCGTGTATTGCAGCGAAAATATCTTCTTCAGTTTTTAAATTTTACGCGCTATAAAAGTAATGGTTACTCTTCAGCTTCGTGAATATTTCGATGCAACACCTCTTACCTACTGAATCGCGTTAGCGAACACAAATGATTTATTGCCCCTAATAAAAAACGATACGATAAATACTAGCTTCAATAGCAAAGTCTCAGTCAGATTTTGTAACAACTGACCAACAGCCTTACATTAATGAGACCTCGAATTTAAAATGTTACGGGTAACTTACACACAATGAGTTATAATATTTTTTTTCTTGGTTGTGGCACTGCCGTGCCTTCAGATAGTGTAAACAATGATACCAATAAACATTATTATTTACCACCATAACACGTTATCAAATAAACCTATTAATACATGTTTGTGTTTGAGAACTTTGCGGTTCTTAAAATGACTTTTCTGCTTTGTTTACGCAATAGCTGTGTTTTTATTGTTTTATTGTGTAAGCCTCTGTTTATGGTATAAGCTTTTAAGTGGAAAAGTAGATTACTTATTCATTGCTTAAGATATTCGAGAACTTATTTTATTTGATGTTTCTTTACGAAATTACGGCATACTTACGATGAGCTAAAGATAGAGCCTAGTTGATTCAATAGAAAATAATGTTCAAAATTTGATGTTATTAAGAGAATAAGGGTGCATTATTCTGAACAAAAAAGATCCCTTTTCTAGGACGGTTTTCTCACGATGTATGCCTTCAATGTTGAATCGATTTATTTATTTAAAACTAGGAAAACTAAGAGCACAATACATACAATATATAAAATAACTAGTTACATAAGGCCAATAAAAAAATTTCACGATTAGTAAATTTTACAGCGCACATAAATTAAAACCTGCGTTAAAAACGACATACCACAACTTTGGATTAAATAAAGTATTGAACGGGTAAAGCTTATTAATTTGTAGAGTGTAATAATTAAACAGAAAATGCTTCAACACCTTTGGGGTTGAAATTCGATCGGTGAATACTTTAATTATTTACTGATCGGTAAGGATATTAAATTTTGTTGGTTGTGCCAATTTCTTTTGTGCCTGATTTTTTTTGAGATATTATAAACCCCTATTTACATTCACTCCTGGGATACAAAGACTTCTCTCGTAAAAAGAGCTTAAAATTAATCACGCTGGCCAAGACAAGTGCGGGTTGGTAACTGGCTCATGTCCTTCAAACTTTTCAAAGTTCTCTGAATATACCGGTTCAATCACAATGTTAGCTTTCACTGTTGAAGCATATGTGTTGTAAAGCAAGAAAAATTCAGAGGTACGATCTTCAGAATGAAAGTCGACTGTACTCCCACTAAGCCAACACGGTTTCTAAATTGACATACTTAAGCATAACATTACTATGTGATCTTTTATTCTAAAAGCATCTGCCATTCTTATGGTTTACGAGTAAATTTGAAACAGATATAAAAACCCTTTTACACTTAACTCTCCCCATTAAAATACAAGGGCCCAAAGTGCCTTTTCGACTTTACAGGCATTTCGCTACAATTAAGGTAATAACTCATCGCGTCTCGTCCCAAATGTATGAATACACAATTACAAGATGAAAGGGCCTTAAAACTTTACGAGGGACCCGATTAGGCATTAGGAAGGTTACTCATTTGGTAGAGAGGTTATAACTGGGCTAATCCATACGCCTTTTTGGCATAGTTTAATTATACTTTTAACTGTGGGTTCGATTACTTTTGAGAAAATTTTGCATAAGATAATGTTTAAATATGATTCAGCTCTTTCGCACCAGCGGGATTTCGGGATGTAGCTTTCCCGAATTCAAAGCAATAAAAGCGTAGTTAATATACCAATTCCCCAAAACATACAGAATAGAATAGTGAAAGGTTAAAGTATACAAGTATTTAATATATTATGGGATAAGCCATGCCCAGTTGTGGAACGTAATATATATATAGAATTACTTAATTATATACCTTTAATAACTTAACCTAAAATAATAAGCTCGAATATTTATAACAAATTATTTTTTCTTATCAAAGTTTCAACTTGTAGTTCCGTGGTACAAATTGGGAAAATATTTTCTCAAATTGTTCCGTGACGTCATGTTCCACGGAACAAATGGGACCTACTCTAAATTTATCTTAAAACAAAAGGACAATGTCTAAAAATAAACAGTCATAAAGTTTGAGATATAGATTATCCGCGTAAAGTAATAAATGAACGTCCACTGCACAGCTATAAAACGAACCTCATTTTAAACTAAAGCTTCCATAATTTTACGAAACTCATCATACCTCGCCATATTTCGCAATGTCCTTAAAACATGGGACAATGATGGGATTTTGACACAGTTTGTATCAACAGTAAGGAAAGTTAGAAGGAAGTAATTCAGGCTTTAAGTGATAAGTTGGCTAAGTGAGAGCATTCATTCCAAAGGTCTGAGTTTCTTCTTGGAAAATGGATGTATGCTCTAACGGTGAAGGCCAATATCGTGAGGAAACCGGCATGTTCTGAGAATTCTGAAAAGTTTGAAGATCATGATTGTGACTTCCAAGCCGCATTTGGCCATTGTGGTGAATGAATGTCTAATTTCTCTCGTCAACAGAGAAATCCCTGTCATCCAACAATGCGAACGCAAATTAGTGATTATATTGTATTGTCTTATATTTCATTTTAATTATGTGAATCATGGTGTATTACCAGTTTCATGTTCAAACATTGTTTATTTTGTGATAGCAATGTTTAATATGTGGATGTGGTGTGAATTTATTGATTTTTATTTTATTATTAAACTGACTGGTAGAGCCTGTTTAGGGTAGCTCTGAGAAATTCGTAGCATAGTGGCACGTTTTGTTAGGTATTTTAAGATCAGTGCATAATGGGAATCGAGCATAATGGAACTAACCGTGAATTTCTGAACAGCCTGATTTTCTAAACTTTCTTATTCTGTGGACTCCACGGTCCATACCGTTTTACCAACCAACCCAGTTTTATAGTTCAATCATGTAAGCCTCAAAACAAAAACCTACGTATAATAAGCTCTTATCGGAAAACGAAGGAAGGTATTATGTTATTTTTGATAAAAGGTTTTGCTGTTTTTCTACTGGAAAGACGATTACGGTACAAAATATTTATGTTGGGAGCACAAAGATTCTTTTACGCTTGTTTTTTGTTTGTAACTCCTTGTTTTTAACCAGACAAAACTCGGGTTAATTTTAATTTATTTTTGGACGAAACTGAAAGAAATTGCATCGGAACTTTATTATTAACTCTTTCTTCATAAAAAAATATGTGGGCTTTAAAAACACGCGTGCTCTTAGAGTGAAGACAAACATCGTGAGAATACCGGCATGTACTGAGAACTTTGAAAAGTTAAAAGGACATGACATGTGTCATTCACCAACCCGGACTTAGCCAGCGTGGTGAATTATGGCCTTGTCAAGAGAGAAGTTCCTGTGTCCCAGCAGTGAGGACATAAATAGGGGTCACATGAAGTCAGCTCAACCCGGATTTTTATTCTTAAATTTTTAGATAAGTAAAAATATGGTTTTGGAAAATCGTAATAGAACGATTTATTTATCGCCAGGGGTAAAAAACTAAGCAAGCTCAGAATAATACGCGCATCACATTATATCGTATCGCGTATTGTTTTGTTTAGAGCTTGCTTCAAATTCAGTTTTCGGCAGTGTTAGGGTGTTTACCCAAACACTGCCGTAAACTGAGTTCCCAAACTTGCGCCACATGACTACCAACTGAACAGATAGAAAAGGGCGGCACCTGTCTAAAACTAAAACAAATCGAGTTCCGAACTTGCCGGAGTGGAGTCGGACTTGTGTCCCATTTAGCACGCTCAAGCTGCACCTGAGTTGCACTTGCGGTAATCAAGCATCCCGGAACTTATACTTGTTAGAAAGATAGATAGATATAATTACTTTAATGCACACCATTAATTAACATAACATAAAAAGTGGAAAATACAATAATTTGTAATGGGACAATTGGCGGCCTTATCGCTGAAATCTCTTCCAGGCATTCTTGTTATATAGTTTGTCTTGTTTGTGTGTCAGTATTCGAGATTAGATTTAATTTTGAAACGTAAAGTTTATTGTGTTAAGTTTAAAGTGACAAATGTTTATTTGATTTTACTAGCAGGATTAGATTTGACATTTTGCTCATCTAAAATATCCAGTAAATGAAAACTGAGCATTTCTCATCAGTGCGCGATTAGCGGCCGTGTGACCCAAATATTCAAATTTGGAAGCCGCCATCTTTCGCGGGTGATCGACGTTGATTGGAAAACGTTTTGAAGCCTGTTAGAGTTGTTACGTCATTGGTCGCTTTAAATTGATTTTGGAACTTTTTTTTTATTTAAAAATGTTGGAAATTGTTTATGATTTTTGGTTCGGGTAATCAGGGTATACCAACGAGAAACCAAAATATGTATTACAAAAATAATGCAAGAATATCAAAAATATTCATAGTATTGGTTATTAAAATTGAACTACGAGTAGTTTAACTTGACATAATTCTTCTATCTATAAAAGCAAAAAAGTATAACTCAAGAAACCATATTATTAAGCCAATAATAAGCAAATAGTTTGGCTGTCCAAAAAGCACATTATGTTATTTTAGATTGCATAAAATGATCTCGGAATAATGTTTAATATTGCGGGCAAGCAAAGCAAACCTTTTTCTCAAATAGCATTGCTTATTAGCTTTGGGTCAACATGAAATAGACCGTTGTCAACCTATTTACTTTGACAAAACATTAAGCTTGCCCTGGAAGTTGAAATTCACAAATAAATAATCTCCATTTTTCCCATCTCTCATTAGCTTTGAGATGAAGGATGTCACCGTAATTCTGCAAATTGATGGAATTCGTCTCCAAGGTTCGAAACACTGCCATTTAAAAGCATCGATTGATGAAATTAGCATAAGCAACCCTACTAATAATAATATTAAAATATATTAATAATGAAAATTTCCTATATTAAGAAACATTTTGTAATTGTTTTTATAAATCGTGTTTACATATTAAATAAATAATTACAAAAATAAATAATAAAAAATTAATCTATCAGGTGGGACGCATACTTGACAGCTAACTTGGAGTATAAAAAGAAATCTCAAGCTCGACACATATTGTATTGATGTATAGAGACTGAGTTAATATAAGTCATCAAATGTGTGTCAAGTAGTCATCATCATCACCATGTCAGCCATCGGACGTTCACTGCTGGATATAGGCAACCCAATATGACTTCCAGTAAAAACGGTCGGTGGTGCCATCATTATAATACACCAAGTGACGACACCCACGGAAAGAGACAGGGTGGTACTATTCTTAAACCAGCACCCTACAGCAGATAAAAGATAATGCAATTAAATCTGCCAAATTAAAATGAGTTAATTGTTCCTTGAAGGATTCCTTACTATTAGTAACGAGCGAAACAGCTATCCATCACTTCAGATTGATCATCGAATCAATTTCGGAGTTAGTGTGAATGATGATTCGGTTTTAATTAGAATTCTGTGAGTTTCAAATCTACCTTTCAGTAATTTATCGTTGTTTCTCACTTTGTAATTTATTATAAAGCAAAACCATTTGTAGGCGCAACCAAACAGTTTCAAGATAAAGATGCATTTTTTATTTTAATATATTTGGTAAATAAATATTCTTATGTAATATTCTATATTGTTATGCCTGATGATACTTAAACACCATTCCTCAAAAATGAGACTCAAACAAACTTCACTAAGCAACAAAGTTTAGCACACAATATGGCTGTAAGAAACCAACCACACTGTTCAAATATAATTCCACCGTGTGCAAGAACCTTAAACCTACCCTGAAAGGAGTATTGTAGAAAATTAAATTTGCCACCCTCACCCCAGTTTAATTCTATTCAGTAAACAAAACGAAGGATACGCTTCAGCTCGATAACAAGGTATTTAAAGATGCTTCGATTCTAGAGGAAAAGTTGAGTCTGTCGCGGTACCAACTTTTAGTCGAAGCAAAATGTAGTCTACTTGTAGTTTCAAATACTGTCTCATTGATATACTTTTGTTTGACGTTTTGAATAAATGTTTTGAGTTATGGAAAATTAAAAAAAAATAAGTAATAAAAGTAAGTATTATTTATTTGAAAAACTAACAGCTTAAGAAAACATAAACAGGATCTTAAATTATCTCTTATATAGGATAGATACATAGAACCCTGAAAAAATAATTGACCTCACCAAAGATTTTCATTTCAACACAATAATTTACAGAATTGTAATTCACAAATGATGCCATAACATTCTGCTATTATTATTTCGTTGTTAAATGTATTTTATTGTCTATTTCCAGTTTAATAACCGTTTATCTAAAAAAACAAGACAATAACTGAAGCCATAAAATCTTAAACCTTTTTCCTCAATAATTGTCATTCCCTTATAAACAAGCTGTTTCGATAATCATAAAGTTAGGAGCGGTCCGTGTCGCTGAATAGCCATTTTCGCAATTTTGCAGATTTCGCAAACATTCACGCGTTTTGTATGGGTTTCAAATTACTTATGAATTTCGAATTCTGTTGTTATGGCAAATGTTTATTGTTAAATTTAAATTATGAAACTTGATAATATAATTCAACATATTAAACGTATTAACTGCCAAACGTTTTTGGATAATTTTCCCATGGTAACATTATTATTCCTGCTTTAAACTTATATATATAATTATTATACATATTATACATTTACCATAGATAAAAATCTTCAAAAATTCAGGTCAAAAATGCGCCACTAAAACTTAAACCAAAACCTAGAAATAATTTCCCAGCCGTTACCGACCTAGACCCAATACCCTACCAATAAACATATCTTTATAGACCTCTATAGAACGCCTGGACTTAAGCGTCACATTGAAGTGCCCCAAATCTTTCCCCTATTTCAATTTCGGTCAGATGGTAAAGGACAGAAGCATTTTCTCCACCCCAACTTTGTGGATGATATTCCACACATTTTCCTCTATTTGTTGCGTGTTAGGGATCGTATCGAACTATTGATTGTTGGACGGATAGGATAGTCGGATGATAAGGTGATATACGAATAATGTTGTATAAAGTATCACTGAAAAAAAGAGTAAAACGATTGGGTACAAGAATATCATAAATGTTTTAATAATAGACTAGTTAAAAAAATGTATCTCTAGAAAAATCAAACAATAATGATTTATTTACCAAATGCATAGGTAATCCTTGTTTGACCACAACCTTACCAATTGGAAAGTGTTGACGTGGCCGAGGATTGGTTGCAAAGGCCTAGAGGTACTATTTACTCTTGTCATGAACAGATAATATAACAAAATAATACAATATTATTATTGGAATATATTTTTAAGACAAATCCGTTCGTTTATCCGGCCAAATAATTCCAAGAAGGTCATCTCTAGTGCGAGTTGTGTAGGCGCGAGTTATGTGAATCGGCGCGATTTCCATACAGTTTGTGATCCCATTACCACTATCTCTAATGTAACCGTGTTTCAGTGTTTGTTTAGTTCACGGAATCTTAGATTAATCTCGTGTATCGATGTTTGAATTTTATTCAAAGTTTGCTTTGTAGATCTGTGATGTGATTATATTTGGAAATCTGATTGGATTATTACAATTTAAGTGTTTTGAACCGGGTTTGAAGATTTAATGATGAAATAAATAAATTAATAACAATTTGCACCGTGGTAAGCTCAAAGCTTATGTTTCAGGTACAAGATATCTGTAACACTTAAATATGCAGCAGGGGAAGGGGATCTATAAAGTTCCCTGTCAATTTCGTTTTAGCTAGTAGTTCATCGTTTGTCGCCTTGGCGATTATTGGAATCAAGCTACATACATGAGACAGGGCAGGTGCTGGGTCAAGATGTGAACCACCTTTTGTTTTGGCCCGCTCCGCCTAAGCTAAAAGCTATCAAATATGTTTCATAGCTCCAAGGCAAACACCTTTGCCCTACAGTGATTAACAAATAAACTCGCATAAACAACTAAATACTGGTTTAAAATTTAAAAAGGGTTATCTTGTGACCTTAGGGATTGAGAGGCAGTGGTTCGTATTTATCCAAGGGTGAGTAGCTACTGAGAGTATTCTGTTGGTGTTGATTTAACGGGTTTCGGGTCTTTTTACTTTGAAGGGTCGGGTTTTAACGCGGTTTAGTTAATAGGGATCGGAATAATCAATAAGTAATTGCAGGTTTTATGAATTTTTGATTGGATTTAAAGGTTCGGAGTAATGAGGTTATTAATTAGTGGTAGTTTTTGATGTTAAAATTTATGATTTAATTGGAGTTTGTTTTGCAAGATCTTTTTAAAAACAAGGTTGTAAATTCGGTAATTTAATAATGTCAATATTTAAATTGATTTTATTGTTATGTTTATTTATTTTTATTTGTTGTGTACCTATATTAATAGTTTTTTTTCAAGAAGTCCTCCAAGACCCATTTTATATGCATAAACACGGTTCAAAAACCTTCAACGAAGAAAAACCTCACGGAGCTTTCAATTAAGCTGTTTAAAAGTGCTCTTGTGCAAGTCAAACGAAAAAACGGGACTTTCAAGTAGTTTTGGATGCAAATAGGGCGAAGTTTCACGCCTCGCCTTGTGACGCGAGATATACGCGGAGGTGTGGTAACTTGATTAAAACCTTATTTTGCAAGTTTACGGGTGCATTTCTACCAAATAGATGCTACGAGAAGTATATCATCATCATATCAGCCGTCGGACGTCCACTGCTGGACATAGGCCTCCCTTAATGAATTCCAGTCGTTTCGGTCGGATGCGACTTGCATCCACCGTGAACCAGCTAACTTCACCAACCACATCATTCATTCCATTTCCATTCATGCTACGTTGCTATTTAACTTATTATATCAAGAGTTTGGTAGGTACCTATAGTCATAGTCATAAATGTTAATTTCTAAACATACAAATTACCTTTATTTATAACCTATATTTTCAAACATAATATAATATAAGAAGGTAACAATTACTGTGTTAGTTTTAAACACATTTGTGAGCGAAAATATACTTTTTTAGTTGTATTTATGATATTCCTCAACTCCTACTTGGCCAGTGTGATAAATCTCGTCAAAATCCCTGTATTAATTAATAATTTAACAAAAAATTTATAGGTAATATATCTGTGCGTCTATTTTCGATTGCTGAAATAATACCACAACCAATCGAAAATATTTCTACAAAATATACCTACAAGTAGTTTTACAATTGCGTAAACATTTTACAAGCTTCAATCAATCCAATTACGTAATGTTTGCTGAAAACAAACAAGTAATGAAATGTTTTTTGCCAATTCATGTCATGAAAACTCGGGGTTAACGAACTTAATGCCGACCTTGAGTGAAATAAACGTCTGCTATTATTTAGGTACATTTTTAATCAAAAGAAAGGCTTATTTTATTTACAAAGAAGTCAGATGGCTCTTTTAATCTTTTAGCTTTATAAACTGTTTTACGTACGTTTCTAGATTCCTAGAAACGTAACATGGTAACAACCTGTCTAATGTTCGGCTGGGACAAAATTTTCTAGTAGATATACATATAAGTGGTAGTTTAAAACTTACTATTTTTTTATGTTTAAGCAGTTTGAGATGTGCCACTGTGTACACGGTTTTGTTTATTACCTATGTATATTTTATTATGTCCAAGGTATTATTTTTTGTACATAATCGACGCAAATACAAAGTAGATAATAGTTTTTATCAAATACAATTTAAATAAAAATAGTCAAAATACGAAAACCATAAATTAGTAACGGTGAGCTATAGAAGTATTAATTCATACATCCGTTTAAGTTCATTCCCCATTCAAAAGCTCTATGTCGATGACTTCCGGTTTGAAATGTGAATCCAACCGGAAGCGATTCTGATACGTATTTCAACCGTTTGATTGTTTCAGAGCTTAACTCCATACGTGTCTTATTATATCTTGTGGTTTTGTAATTATTCCTATAATTCACAATGTGGCCTTGGCCAGAAATGCCTAATCCTCGTTGACCTTCAAAATTAAAAATCGACAATTTATTTACTATCTTAATTGATAGTTTGCAGCTTCTTTCAAATAAATCTACAACAAAGTAGTTAGCCGTAAATATGTAACGATTTACTCAAACAGCCCAAAGAAACTAGTTTTATGTGGGTCTGATTACACAACATTACGCGAGGTGGAATTTGTAATGAGATCCAATAAACTATACCTTCCTAAAAGGGTTCAACCACAGGGGTTTCATTTGCAATAACCATTATCACTTGGAAACAAAAATGTTAGCTATTTTCCCGAAGAGATCAATAGATATTACTTTAGCTTTCGATTAGGGATATTTGAACATGAAACAGATATAATGTACCTGATATATATATGTAGCAATAAGGATCACAATTCTTACTTTAGATATTTTGAACTTGATAATTAGTCCAACATTTTACGATAGATTTGTAAACCAATATTATGAATTAAATCAATACCAAAAATATACCCCAAAATACTGCAAAATAGTTATAATGAATATTACTTAAAATACCTAGGTACTGGTAGGTAATATTACCAAAAAGAGGTCAAGGATAGGTCAAAGAAGAGGAAAAATTGCAAGAAAAGTTGACCTTATAATCATTTACGCATTCATAAAACTAACTTAGTCAAGGGAGAGTAGGGTTAAATCTTAATTCATTAAAATTTCTTTTAGCACTAAAGTAACCGATTTAATGAATTAAGATTGTTTTAAGTAAAATGTTTCAAAAATACAATTATTGCAAACAGAGACACGGGCTTCTGAAAAATCTAATGCTTGAATGAAATTTTTTTTATACATTTAGACAGATAGCTAAGGTTCGTACAAGCACTTTAATTGACTGTTAGTTTATTAAAATGGTATTACACAATCTGTGTTTTTCATCACACAGCAAATTTAATACACAAATCAAAAATAAATCAATCAGAAAGAAAGAACTGTAATAAAAAACACCAGTTCCCAAATTTAATTAAAAGCTACGAGCATCCTTGACCAAATTTCAGCCTTACATAACAAGGAAATCAACATTTCTTCCATTGTGCCACTTCAGGCTATTTTAGATCCTGACCTTTTAAGTTTTTTCCTCCAGGAAACATAAACAGTGTTTTTCTCGCTCGTCAGTTCCTTCAAAACATGGATTGACTTCGATTTTTCATCAAAGACTTCTTTGTGCCTCCCGTGGCCGTAAAGTTGTTGAGTTTGCACCTGGGGCCCATTCCTGTTATTGTACTGTCTTTCTATGTACAATTGTTTGTGCTTTATACGGGAGCAGGAAAATGTGGATGAAATCGTTAGATTTTATTTTGTTTTTGTACAATATACTAGGTTTCACATATAAACTATTGCGATGTATTAATCTATGTATTACATGAAATGAGAAGATAAAATGAAGTAGAATTTTGCTGTAAGGTAAAACACAATTCCCATTATGTTTAAAACATAATATTATTATTTATTAATTTATTATCTGCTTTTCCTATAGGTTAGGTAAGTTAAATGGATTTTACCGGACGTAAACCTATCCACATTTACAAATAACATGAATTTGATTATTAACAAAATCGAAATCGTTTCGATGAAACGAAAAATTTTTAATTAAAAAACCAAGGTTTTATAATTAAACATCGAATAAAATCTCAGTGTCTGTTAAAATAGAAGGGATTTAAAAATGGAACAATTTACAAATTCTCATTCAAATAAAATTTTACAATGCTCATTCTCTCAACTTAACGCGGTCATTTTCCGCAGAGGATCTATTTCAAATCTCCGAATAGAAAAATGTACCTAAATAAAATATATAATAATGATAAGGTTATAAAGAAATATGAACTTTAAATGTATATAATAAAGTGTTCAGCACATGTCTACCACAAGTTTACAAATTAAATGGCATCTCACTTTATAATCTTAGATCGTGAAAAGACTGTGGCGTGTTTCTTGAAGTAGGTACAAAAGTTGGTAAAGAAAATCCTTACAACTAACACTTTTTGAGTTTTCAAACAAGTGTCAGTTATATGGAAATTCTCAATATTTCCGTTTGACAGCCATCACAACCGCTAAATATTATTTATGAACTAACTTGGATCCTAGTTTAATATCATCCAATCCAAAAGCCTTTATCGTACTTTCCTTTCTCAAATTAGGTTGTGAAAAACCATTTGCCTAGTTTAAAAGAACATTAATCCTTGTCGCTGGCGATATTATCGTACCCCATTTGCGTTGTCTCGACTTTACAGCTAAACTCAAAACTTCGCTCGAAGTTTCGCCCAGATATGTATCCGATGTACCTAATAATTACTAACACATTTGGGTCGATCTTAATGAAGACATTCATTATAACTCGTTGAAGGTAAAATTTGAAGATCTAGTAAAGACGCGATAAAAGCAATATATTTTGGATTACGCGAATTCACGCCAATGAAACGTGCGAAATATTAATCCGCGTGAAGTGGAAGCAGGAAAACGGAAGCTTATGTTTGGGCTTTGCATTTTATTTGCCCATCGCTTCGCAAATATTTTTCTTAAATTTCTTCTCTCATCTGCCTTAATGTCAAGTAATTTTTGTGAAAATTAAATAAGTAACGTTTAATTAAAGAACGTCACTAAACTCACCTCAATAACACAACACACACAAGCAAAAGCCACTCAAAATCGCGTTCCAAAATCAACACACACGTAAACAATTTTCGATTAGTGATGTTCGCGTGCGAATCGACACTTTTATCGATAGAGGTGTCCCGTTTCTCTGTGTGGTGCTATCGCGTCCCAGACGGCTACTGAGTTGGCGAAGTACCCGCGTTGAGTCCTAAGTTTCGGAGCATGCGCCCTGGAAGCTGTGACAGGTGTTCAAACTATTTGGTCCTTGAAACTCCTGACATCAAGATGCAACGAGTTATGATAGGAACTTTTCACGGCGCTCAGTTCTCGGAGATTGCATATTTTGCAGATACCTTGTAAAATGAATTTTTAAACTATGTAGTATTTTACAGCAAAGAAATACAATGTCTAAGTGAATGTTGTGACAAAATTATGCATCTGGGATGGAGTACTTTACTCAAACTAGGATATGATTAGATAGGTCACCAAAATAGTTCTAGATCAAGAATTGAGTTGTACAGCGTTCGTCGTTTTGTATTAAGCATACAAACTAATTCCGAATAAAACGGTTGAGAGGCCTATTCCCAGCATTGGGACACTATAAGCTAATCTTAATTTAAAAATGTATAAGTGCCTAAAAATTTACGGTACAGTAATAAAAAGAGGGCTAAGTCACGTAGCGGGTATAATGTTGTCTAATTGATAATAGTTATATATAAGCAGGTGTGTAAATAATTAGGTAGTATTGTTCTAATAAATATGTGAATTATACTCATTAGGTATATAAGTCATTTAAGTAATATAATTCAGTAGTCGTACAAATTATTTCGATAGAGAAGATCACATTATATTTTTTCATAATATTTTTATTTCTAATTATAATGGTTTTCAAAATTGTAATAAAAAATATTACATTTGACATTCAGTATGCACCTTAACATCAAAATTAAATACTCGCAAATATTTTCACACGTATAATTAAAGCAAACAAAAAAACAATTAGGATATAAGCAAATTTAACTAAAAAAGAGCATTTTAATTGCATTTGTAACTTGACATTCAGCATTAATTGCTAAATTAACATACGATTACTTGAACAAAGCGTTTTAATATAAGAAATAACGTAATCGAGCTCGTATTTTTTACTTTTTAAAGTTGAGTCAGTGAATGGTCGAGCAGCAGACGAAACATGGATCGTATTAAATTTACGATCAATGGAGACTTGCATTCAGGTATGAAAAGGGATCATCATCATTATCATCATTTCGGCCAATCACTATTATATATTATCCACAGCCATGTGGTACCGGCCTAAGAAGAGTAACACATGTGCGTGGCGTATATCATCACCATTATCATCATCATTTCAGCCATCGGACGTCCACTGGTGGACATAGGCCTCCCTTAAACATCTCCAGATGTTTCGGTCGTATGCAGCCTGCCACCGCGAACTAGCAGCCTTGACCAAATCATCTGTCCATCTTGTTGGTGGACGTCCGACGCTGCTTTTGCCTATGAGTGATCTCCACTCGAGAACTTTTCGGCCCCAACGGCCATCCGTTTTCCTCGCTATATGGCCAGCCCATTGCCACTTCAAAGAGCTAATCCGCTGAATTATGAAATAAATAAAGAAAATATATTTTCCAGTTGGCAGTGAAATAAGCTCTGACGTCACCCTGGTGGACTACCTGAGGAACTGCCTCCAGCTCCGCGGCACCAAGTACATGTGTTGACAGGCCGGCTGCGGCGCGTGTATTGTCGCAGTTGCTAAGTCACCTGGAGAAGTTCCTAAGGCGGTCAACTCTGTAAGTTCATCGTTATTTATTTATTACTTATCTATCTATCTATCTACTTAACATTATGTCAGGGTACAACAATATAAGTAGGGTAATACAATAAATAAATAAATATCGAGATGCTTTGGAAACTGAGCGTATGCCTGTATTGTACCATTCTTTAGAACTACATTACACAGAAATGCTCGGGAAAATGTTGTAGTCTACACTCACCCTAATATTTTGCATTTTTTTCAGTGCATGGTGTCAATAACCTCGTGCAGTAATTGGGAGATTACGACGATAGAACAACTGGGTAACAAGAAGAATGGATACCATATCCTTCAAAAGACGCTCGCGGAACACGACGGTTCCCAGTGTGGACATTGCTCTCCAGGATGGGTTATGTCTATGTACTGGTAAGATATGAGCCAGAATCATCTATACCTTACAATTGGTCTTTATCTTACATGGAATATTTTTATTCACATTTATGACATTTCCAGCCTCTTACAAAAGAAAAAAGATTTAACCATGCTAGAAATAGAGAAGTCATTTGGCAGCAACGTTTGTCGGTGCACAGGCTATAGACCTATACTAGACGCTTTTAAAACCTTCGCAAAAGACTCTCCTAAATATGACCTTCTTGATATAGAAGACCTCACAATATGCAACAAAAGAGGAATTATTTGCAATAAAGAATGCAGCAGCGAAGATGAAGACTGGTGCATGGTAACAAAAGAAGATGTGGATAATACCCAAGTTATACTACAACTGAAAGACGGTAGAAAGTGGTACCTAGTTAGTCAAGTCTCTGATATATTCTCTATTTTAGAAAAGGAAGGTACACAATCATATATGCTTGTTGCTGGGAATACTGCAAAAGGTAAATTTAGTAAAATAATAAACAAAATAAGTACATAAAGTTATATAAAAATAATATTATATGATCCGTGTTGGTAAAGTGGGACGCATGTGGCACTATGACACGCCCTGTTTTAATCCGAAAGTTGTCGATTCAAACCCTGCAGACACTTCAGGATTATCCTATTTAAAAAATGAATGTGCCCTTTAAAAGCAGGTGCTCTAACGGTCAAACATATGAAAACTTTTTCTATATTTATTCACCAACCCGCTCTTGGCCTGCGTGGTGAACCAAGACCTAATCTATCTCGTCGATAGAGAAAGTGCCCTAATAGTGGTAACGTTATTAGGAGTGAATATGAAAAATAAAATATTATATTTTCCAGGAGCCTACCCTATTCTAGAGTATCCCCGGATTCTCATAGATATAACTAAGATAAAAGAATTAAAAGAATTAAAAGTGTTTATGACCAAAATCTTATTATTGGTGCCGGTAACAGTCTGACGGAATTGCTACAAATTTTCCAGAATTGGTCTTTAAAAGAAAAATTTTATTATTTAAAAGTATTGTATGAGCATCTGGAATTGGTTTCCCACATAGCTGTAAGAAATGTAAGTATATTAAAGGAATGAATCAAACAGACAACGTTATTGAGTTTCTTCTCGTTTCTTATTGTTGTTGAAAAAACCATGATAGCTCACGACGACTCTGTGACGTAGCGGGTGAAGGTCCGCCAGCAACGAAAGAGGTTGCGTGTTCGATTCCCGCCTCGGAAAAAAAATTGTTTGAGCTGCCAATATTTGTTCAGAGTGTTCTGGGTGTTTTAAAAAATATCTATCTGATATTCTATTAAGTATATCAGAAATATAGCACCCGTAACACAAGCTTCGAGATTATCACGGGGCTAAATGTCGCTGTGTGAAATTATCGTCCAGCAATATTTATGTACTTTCTATTTATTTATGAGTTATAGTTGTTCATACATATATAAATTGAAAAAGTCTTAAACAGTTACAAAATTATTATATTACAGATTGCATCAATAGCAGGCAATCTGATGATAAAACATCAACATAACGAATTTCCTTCTGATTTATTTCTAATGTTAACAACAGTGGGGGCAGCAATAACAATAAGTGAGTACTCTTTCATAAAGGATATTTCATTTTAATAAAAACTATTTATTGTCTAAATTTAAATTTCAGTGAATAAGACACGAGTTCCTCAAACTATGTTGATGGATGAATTTTTGAGACATGATATGAATGGCTACGTGATTTTGAATATATATAATACATTTTATAAGGAAAAACAATCATGAATATGATTCAATTTTTTCCATATGCAAGCCGGGTGCTCCGTTGGGAGAGATCGCCAGCCATTTCGAAGCACAGACAAAGGATTTGTCCGAAGGGGATGATGTCATAGTAATATCAACTGAATATCAAAATTACAATCTAGAGATCGTAAGGTACATTAGACAGGTATGTGCTTCCAAGATGTTAAAATTTCAAATTAGTACATTACCATACATATATGCTAAAAACTTCTATGATGAGTTGTGTAATCGAACTATTCATAGCATCAACAAACAATTGTATAAAATAGCTGATCACTCTTTAGGTATGACGGTTATTGACATAAATATAAGAACGTTTGTAAGTACTCGCTTTATATATAAAAAGAAATTAATTATTGAGATTTGTAGAACTATAGTCCATAATTCAAATTTTGAATTTACTCATAAATATAAAAATTTAATTTTAATAAAGGACTGCTCCATGACTTCACCTAAAGGAAATACTAATAAATGTAATGGGGTTCATTTTTTAGACAAACTCAAACCAAACCTAACTGTAACTTAAATGAATTTAAAATTATGCATCAAAATTGTAGAAGTGTAGGAAATAAATTATTGTTATTAGAAAGTATAGCCGAAAATTACTTGCCGAATGTTTTAATTTTGACTGAGACTTGGCTTTCACCTGAAACTGTATCAAATTTCATAATTAATGGATACAATCATGCTAATTATTATGTAAGGAAAAAACGCATTCATGGCGGAATTTCGATTCTATTACAGAATGATTTAAAATGTAAATCTATCCCAAAAATTGACAGGTTAGCTGTGGAATACGAATGTGAATTAGTTTCATTAGAAATATTGACTCCTTTTGATTCGATACTTGTTATAGGCTTATATAGAACAGGATTAGGTAATTTTTTGACGATGGTAGACATACTAAAAAAGCTCTTTGTATTGCTGTCTAGCGTGGCCATTAATTCGAAAGTTATAATAATGGGAGATTGGAACGTTGATTTTCTTCTTGACATACCACATAAAATTATATTATCAGAATTAATGCAAATGAACGGTTTCCGTAACGTAGTTAATTTTCCCACTAGATACCAGAATGGTTCATCGACATCTATTGACTTCGCAGTAACTAATATCGCACCGTGTGACTTTAGTGTAGTTCCATTGGCCACAGCCGTGTCGGATCATGACGCTCAGTTAGCCTCTATCAAAATTGTTAACAATAGAACGAAAATTGTTAAATGCATAGAAACACGTAGCTTTAATGACTTAAAAATATATGACTTCTGCTCTGCTATGTTAACTTACGAGTGGGACAAGTTATTGCATATTAGCGATAAAAATAGTTTTCAGATATTTATGTCCAAGGTTATTTGGAATATGGATGTGTTTTTCCCAATAAGGTTAAAAAATATCAAAGCTAAAAAACCATGGATTAGTGATAAAATGATTAAATTACAAAATGATATAAATGACCTATACATTTTTCAAAGACAATTTCCAGGTGGTTTTTGTGACAATGCCTTAATTAAGAAAAAAATTACAGATAGAAATTACTTGCTTAGAAATGAAAAAATTGCTTACGTTGACAACCGTATTGCAAACTCAAAAAATCCAAAAAAAGAAGTGTGGAATGTCATCAAACAACACACTAACAAAAGTCTAATAGAGTGGGAGTGGAATCTCATGGATAACCTAAATTTATTAATTAAGTCGGAAAATATTGCAGATTATATCAACAACTATTTTATATCTATTGGTTCCGAGCTCAAAAAATCGAATCCACCCAATAAACATTTAGCATTAGTATTTCTTAAAAATAATTTAAATAATAACAATGACTTATATTTTCAAGGATTATCACATAAATCTTTTATGAAACTAGCAAAGGATAAGATTGACAACTCGGACACAAAGGATTTTTATGACATTAGCGGTTCTTTTTTATACAATATATTGACATATTTAAGTGATCACATATTATTTTTAGTAAATAGCGTTATAAAATCTAATCACTATCCTTCTTGTTTAAAAAAAGTAAGAATTACGCCTTTATACAAAGGAAAAGGGGAAAAATCAAATGTCCATAATTACAGACCTATTGCAATTGTTCCTACATTATCAAAAATAATAGAGTCAGTATTATCCGACTCCATTCTTAGACATTTAACTAGACATAAACTGTTAGCAGATAGTCAGCACGCTTACAGGCCAGCTAGATCCACGCTTACCGCCACCCACTGCCTAGTGGAAAATGTTATGAACCACCTTGAATCAAAAAAACAGGTAGCTGCTGTATTCCTGGATTTATCAAAAGCTTTTGATTCTGTTAATCACGAGCTTTTGCTAGATAAGCTAAAAATGTATGGTTTAACAGGAAACAGTATAGAGCTTCTTAAATCTTTTTTGGAAAATAGGGAACAAATTGTCGAACTAAAAATAGAAGGAAAACGGTTCCGCTCTTCGCCCAAATTTTCCAGTATCGGTATTCCTCAGGGATCCTCATTAGGGAATTCTCTATTTTTAGTATTTATTAATGACTTGATATATTTAAAACTAAACGGGGAAATCATTAAATACGCGGATGATACCTCTATAATTTTAGTAGCGGATACGACAGAGGAATTATTAATTAAAATAAAGGACACGGTAGCATCCTTAAACTCATGGTTTGAAATGAATGGCCTTAAATTAAATGAAAATAAAACAGACATTATATTTTTTTCTACGACATGTAATTTTCCAACTAAATTGCCAGTGACCTTAGGAAATGGACATATTATAAGCTCTAATTCAGTAAAATCTCTAGGTTTTGAGCTGGATTCCAGATTAACCTGGAAACAACATATTGATGCCACATGTAAGAAAATGGCTAGAGGAATATATGCACTTAAACAAATTAGCCCCTTTTCATCTGAAAAAACTCTTAAAAACACATACTATGCATATATTCACTCAATTTTGTCATATGGCATTATATTGTTTGGTGGCTCAACTGACAATGAAAGAATACTGAAAATGCAAAAGCGCGCTATACGAGTCCTCACTAAAGCTGAATATAGAGAATCATGTCGTGATCACTTTAAAACCCTTCGCATTTTGACATCTGTAGCTGTGTATATATTTGAAGTCATAAAGTTTGTTAGGTCTCATATTGGAGAATATTTAAGAGCGAGTATGCAGTGAAAATCGCGGCAGAAACGACTACGAGAGTTGACAACAGCGACCGCGTGCCCCGCGTGGCGCTGGCATATCGAAAATATTACGCGCAGCGCTAACCAGAATTAGTTGTGTAGCCTACAATCATAGATAAACCCCACTAGATACCGCATGACAAGCGACGACCGCGCGCCAAACATATGGTTAAATCAACCATTATGAAAAGCCCCGCCTCGAAACACGGCTTTAGTTGCGACCAAGTGTCAGACCCGTGAACTTCATATACGTTTCTATAGTCTAACGCAAGTGAAGAGGTCAGCTTATAATGGCTACTCGTACGAAGGACGTTCACTTGTCTCTTTTCCGCATTGCGCTTATTGCACTCGTTGTCTTCTCGGCGAAAGCACGTGTAACGTTAATGATGAATATTCTAATCGTTAAAAATGATAGACGACGTATATAAGCGGGTCTCTCGGTATTATTGTATGTAAAAATAAATAAGTTATCCATAAACCGTTTAAATATGTTTATTACTTACTCACTCAGTCAAATGAATTATTTGTGATAAATTTTTCTAATATTATTTTTAAATTTTTAAGTTCTACAGGTTTTGTGTATACCAAAAATAAATACATATCTACCTACCTACATGATGCTATTTGCTACAACGCCTTTGTTCCAGTCCCTGCAACCCGCATCTTCCTCCAATTTAGGTGCGTTTGAATCGGAACAAAAGTATTCTAATGCGGTAATCTAGTTTCGGTGATCTGTGATACAATAGACACTATTATTGTAATCTGAAGCAATGCGTCAAATTTTTACACGTCAAATAATATATACAAAATTGAAATGCGAAAGTAACTCTGTCTGTCTGTCTGTTACGCTTTCCCGCACCTCTCAACCGATTTTGATAAAATTTGGCACATACAATCTTTAGAGATCTTTCTCAGGGGAGAAAGAACAGACTTTTTACCGCGGAAAAATACATGTTTCCGCGGGAAAATTTGATTTAGATGAAATTTAGTATGGAGATAGTTGCAAATAAAAGTATATGGCGAGAGACTATTTACCGCGGATAAATACATGCTTCCGCGGGAAAATATATGCTTACGCGGGAAAATTCAATTTAGATGAAATTTAGTATTGAGATACATAGTTGCAAATAAAAGTATACGGCGAGCAGAAGTCGCGCGGGGGCAGCTAGTTATAAATGACAAACTACTTATAAAATTGGTTCCGGCACAGAATATTATTAGTTAGTACGGCGCACGGAGAAAATTGTCATAGGTCCGTCCAGCACAACGTCTCGCCCCGCACTGAATTGAAGGGCCCGCGAAGGGGAAGATCGCGCATTGCGTGTGTCGTTTTACGTAAAAAATTCGTTAAAAATCGCTGGGATTTTTTTTCGAAAAAGTAAGCTCAGGAGATGATTGGTATTCTTTTATTCTATATGGTGATGAAAATTAAAAAATCTTATGATTAATAGATTAGGATTTAAACGGTTCTTGCTGAAAAAGTAGACGGTATTTTACACTATTATTTCAGGTACTTAAAATAAAAAAAATAAAATTTCGGCCTCAAGAGATGATGCCTTATATGGCATAGATTATTGTGTAATTTTTTCAAAGCAATTCCGTTAAAGAACAAGGAAATAAATGGTTTCTGCTGAACCCAAATTTACCAAATTCACGCATATCTACACCTTAATCAGGGAAAGCAAAGGTAATCGCATTGCACGAAATAAGATGATGCTTGAGCCAATAGGTCATAGATTAAAAATGAAAAAAAGACTTCCTAAAATAATTGGACAAACACTGTATAACAAGCTCCCATTATCTTTGAAACAAGTTAAGAATGACCATAGTTTTGAATTAAATTTGAAAAACTTATTAATTGACAAAACGCTATACAGCATCAAAGAGTTTTTGGAAAATGACTACAGTAACTTTAAAGTAACTGGTAAATGATCCTTCTTTAAATGTGTATTGTTTTAGGTATTTTATTAATTATTTTTTAAGTTAGTTATTTTTCTCTTATATATATTATATTTGACATTGTTTTGTATGCCTCTATACAGCATTATTTTTATAATATAATTGCAATTAGCATTATACTATGTTCTGACGAGTCATACCTTGTACACTATAATAAGGTAATTTTAGTAATTTAAATTTTATATGTGATTCAATGTATGATAATAAATGATATGAATATGAATATGAATATAAAACTACCACCGATAGCCGAAAACTCTGTAGTTAAAACTTACAAAGTAAGCGATTCACAAATTTATATTAAAACACAAGCTAACACAAGCTTCGAGCTTACCACAGGACTAGATGCTGCTGTGTGAATTTTCCAGCAATTTTTTTTCTATGTAACATGCGACTTCTCGAGGTTAAGGTTAATTTCAATAAATTCAGTAAATAGTTTAATGTCTTTATAATGCCAACAGATAATGCCACGATCACAATCTGCAATAGCCGTTGTTAACTTCGGAGGTTTCTATAACTTTGCACCAACGAGAGATAAACTTCAAAACTGCAGATTAGTGTTCGGAGGACTTGCATCAACTTTCTTTAGAGCAATAAATACTGAAAGAAGTCTTATTGGGAAACCACTCTTTACAAATGACACATTACTGTCTGCTATCAAAATATTAGAACAAGAATTAGTAGTTACAGATAGTCCACCAGCATTTTCAGCAAAGTATAGAAAAAAACTTGCTATAGGGCTATTTTATAAGGTAGGTAATAATATTTAACAAGAATTTTTAAACATTTATCGAAAAGTTAAAGTTAACTTTGTGTTATAAAATCAACGTGGAAATAAATTATACCAAAAACATTTTAAATAAATTTCAGAGCCTATTATCGCTATGCCCTAAAAATATTTTAAGCAAAAAATTTGAGTCGGGGGCTGAAAAACTTCATGATTCAAGACCCGTTTCTAAATCAACACGACGTTTTGAAACTAACTCATCTCTATGGCCACTGAACAAGCCTATCAGAAAACTTGAGAGCCTGGTAGTTATGATTTTGATATAAATTGATATAATAATATTATTTTTAATTTATTTTATTTCGCTCAATTCAAAAATACTTTTCTGTAGATACAATGTGCTGGTGAAGCAGTTTATACTGAAGATTTACAAACACTCCACAATGAAGTGTACGCAGAAATAGTATTGAGTTCTGTATCCAAAGGAAGAATTGTTGCAATAGATGCTAGTAAAGCTTTGGTAAGATTAAGTTTATAAATTTCATAGAAAAGGTTTTAATTGCAAATAGTTATTGATATAAAGAAAGCAAAACAGGATCCAAAAAGAAATACATTGTTTACCGAATATCCAGCTACTGAAAAAGGGGATATAACTTCAGCAACTGTAAAAGGAACTAACGCTATGAGTGGTCAATTTCATTTTACTATGGAGACGTTTGCAGTTGTTGCTAATCCAACAGAAGAAGGTTTGGAAGTACACGCTACCTGTCAAATACCAGATGCGCTTCAAACTATGGTTTCAAGAGCTTTGAATTTAGATGCAAATAGGTGAGATTAAAAAGTTATTAGTGAAATATTACTCGCATAAAAATATACATTATATTTTTGTTTTGATTCAGAATAGATGTCATTATCCGCCGTGTGGGTGGTGGTTTTGGATTTAAAATCACTCGAGTCATACTCTCAGCGGTTGTTTGTTGTCTTGTCAGCTATAAATTGAACAGGCCGTGTAGGGTCATTCACACCATTCAGAAGTTAATGCGTGCTTTTGGTAAAAGAAACCCCTGGTCCAGTGATTATGAAGTAAGTATCTTTAATATTATTTTTTTATTATTGGATCAAGAATTATTATGGCCAATCTATTGATTTGACTTTTGATATTAAAGGTTTTGAATTTAGTTTTCAGTGGATAAAAAGGGTGTTATACAATCAGGCAATATGACTATTTATGAAGATAATGGTTTTGATTTAAACGAAAAACTTACACTTTTAGGTATTGATTTATATAACAATTGCTACAATAAAACCAAATGGAATTTTAAAGTATTCGACACTATTACAGACACGGCAAAAAATTCATGGTTTAGAGCACCAGGTCAGTAATCTACCTAAAATATAATCAACTAAACATAAACAAATACTAATAAGAGTTTTTTTAAACAGCTTCAATTGAACATATCGGATCAATAGAAATTGCCATTGAACATATAAGCTACGAACTATCATTAGACCCTGTAGACGTAAGGATAGCTAATTTAGACCCGGAAACAGCAAATGAAATGAAATGCATAATAGATAAGATGGTATGTGATAGTAAATACAGAGAACGTCGCGAAACAGTTAACACCTACAATGCAGAAAATAGATGGACAAAACGCGGCCTCAGGCTAGTTCCTATGAGATACGGCCATACTTTACCAAGATATTTCGACGTAAACATTTCAGTGTACCACGCAGATGGATCTCTTTCTATTAGTCATGGTGGTGTTGAAAGGGGCAAGGCATTAATACTAAAACAGCACAAATATGCGCTTACATGCTGGGTATACCACTTTATAAAATCCAAGTAAAAGCCAATAGTACGATCAATACGCCAAACTCCGCTGTCACTGGTGGCAGTTTAACTTGTCTTACTATTGGAATAGCGACAAAAAGAGCTTGTGAAGAGTTGTTGAAGAGACTTGAACCAGTGAAGGCAAATATGGAGAATCCTACTTGGGAAGAATGGATTACAAAAGCGTATACTGACGGTGTGGATCTACAAGCGCATGGTTTTGTTGGCCCTGAAGATCTTTACAAATATTATCTTTATGGCGTTGCTGTAGCGGAAGTGAAAGTTGATGTTCTCACTGGAGAGTGTGAAGTGTTGCGAGTAGATGTTTTGCAAGACGTTGGACAAAGTGTCAACCCTGCTTTAGATGTTGGACAGGTGAGCAACTGTAGATTATAAGGTATTTTGAACTCCGTACATGTTTTTGTGTTGTTTTGTGTCCATGTTTCATGGTTTTGTCTAAGGTTTGGTCAATTTCTCTTGGTTGAGTGACTTCTTATTTCTTTGAAAATTATATGCTCTACGCTCCACTAAAATTTAGACCAAACCCAAGCTGAGTAATTGACCTTCTGACACAAAAACATTTTTGAATCGGTGCATAATTATGTCCAGAAGTTAAAAAGATAACTTTTGCAACTATCACGGTTGCTAACACTAATGATTTTATTAATTTTAAACCGCTCAGTGAACATTATTTATTTTTCTCAAAAACTTAAAATGGTTTTAAAACATTTTATAATTTCAGGTCGAAGGTGCTTTCGTAATGGGCATGGGTTACTGGACGTGTGAGAAGCTGGCCTATGACCAGGCCTCGGGTGAGCTGCTAACGGACAGCAGCTGGTACTACCACGTCCCGCAGGCTCGGGACATCCCTCAAGACTTTCGGGTCTCTTTGCAGAAAGGGTCGTATTCGTTCCCGGATTTGATGGGAGCAAAAAGTAAAGATACTTTTTTAATTCACGAATAAAATAATTACCTTCGTGGCGCCTAGGGGCTTCTGCTCCTTTCGATTTGATTCGATTGAGTTAAATTCCCGCCACCGTAAAAAAATTGTATGATCTCTAGATATTTGTTCCGGGTGTTCTATATGTATAGTAAAGAAATATTTATGTATTAATTAAGTATAAATATAAATAAATGCTTAGCTGTTGTGCTAATAATATATAAACAAAATTCTTACTTGCTTCAAATAATTATTTTCCAGTGGTCGGCGAGCCTCCAATTTGTATGACCATCGTAGTCCCGTTCGCCATCAGAGAAGCCATCACAGCAGCCAGGGTAGATGCAGGGCATCCCGCTAAAGAATGGATCGATTTTGGTAACAATTTATCAATATACTCGTACAATTTCAAGGTAGAAAACTAAAGACATTATGAATCGAGCATGGACTGGAGTTCTGAGTACAAAAAACGCAGTCAAAACCGCGAGGCACAGCCAGTATAGCTTATTTTAAGATTTATCTAAAAAAGTCTTATATGTTTTCTTGGTAAATTTTGTAGATTAGGATAATTATACTTTCAGATGGACCATACACAGTTGAGAAGATTTGTTTATCAGCTGATACTAACACAGTAGAATATAGATATAACTAGTCGTAATGTAAATACTTTTTGTAAATACTTGTAATTTTATGAATATGTAAAGTCTCTAAATCAGTAGTATTTTGCTTACAAATAAGCTGACTCCATTATAAAAACTGCGTAATACGTACCTATTTTGATTCTTGTTATTAAATTCTTCAAATATTAAACGTTGTGTTGTTTATTTATTGGAGGTCTTGTGTGACATTGTATTGTCTGTACTACAGTCTCTTGTAAAATAATTATTCAAGTTCACAGGCTATAGGAATTATATTTTGGAAATCAAAAATACCTAGGCATAGTACAGTTATTCAACGTGGCAATATAATTCCTACTGATATATTTAATGCAATTCGCAAAAGCCATTTGTCTTAAAAAAACCTACATAACTATCAAGGTATCAATTCCTCCCAAAAATCTTTACGATGTAGATACCTAGAACGTGCATTAGAAGCTTTGATCAAAATATAAGTCAGGCTTTTCACTTGCATTTTTACAGCATCACGCGGCCTCAGATTACTTTGACCTGGCGACTCGCCCATCGCGTAAAGGAATGAGTTAGTTTGTGTCAAAGGTTCTCGCAAGGATATGAGGTTTCTGTGCTAGTTCTCAATTCAGACAAAATTTATCGATTTTTACGATAACGAAAAAAGAAAAATTATACCATGTTACTGTAATACCTGGAAATCATTATGAAACGCTTATATCCAGAGTAGGCGTCAGATGGCTGAAATGATGATGATGAATGAAGATCTGTTCCTAAAGAATATTGTCTGCATACAATTGAGATTGCTATGATAGTTTAGAGAAAGAAGAACAAGAAAAACTGAAACAAAGTGAAACTAACTTAACAGGAAAGTACTTAAAAAATGCCTTTTAGCCCACATGTTTTCTTTTTGGTTATATTAATAGCTTTGTTTAGCTACAAATTTATGGGTTAGCGCTCGCTTGCTACGATGCAGCATATTTTTATAACAAAATACTTACTCTTGGAAATCAATCATTTAACTGATTTAAGTTCAATTCAATAATCTTAATTATCCTAATCCGTTTATTAAAAATAAATAAGGTTTAGAAAAATCGTCATGAAACTAATAGAAACGCCAATAGTCTTATAGCTCTATAAAATGTTTTAACTAACATTTTGCACGAACACCAACCACAAATCATCCCATCCAAATCTATTTGTTTTAGCGTAGAACAATTTCATTCCACATCACAATCCCAGGGCTTAGCGCAATACAGAATAGGTGTATGCAAATGAGCGAGGAAAAATCAGAGCTCAGACACAATGACGGACGGCCCCGTATATTATTGTAACGTGAGATTGCGGCGTTTCTCATTTTTGCTCCCGCTGGATCAAAATCTCGTGTTTGCATTATTTTCTTGAATATTTTGTTATAAGCTTGATATATCTGCATATATTATGAGTTTGAGACGAGAGACGAGATCAATGTAAGAAGTAGCGTACAATCATTTGATTCAGGTTGGCTAATGTTTTAATTATTTGTCGTTGAATATCGTGAAATTTGGGATTTATATCAACAGTGTTGTGCCGGCCTAAAATTAGTACCTACTTCTACCTACCGAATCGTCAAACCGACTAAGGGACGAAACTAGAAGACGAGCAACGCCATTTTTGGTGCTGTACCAACTTACAGTGATTAACAACACGCCTGCTAATCGAAAAGGATTAAAGTTTATGTTATCAAATATGATTCACAGAATAATATTCAACTGTTCCCCTGACGATTTTGGAGAAATATAGTACTTTAAAAAGTTCTAACTCGTATTATCTGTTTTGGAAGATAGGACTCCTAAAAACAAACTGTGATTTTGGACAAAACAACATTTGTTTTCTGACACTTTATTTTTTGTGGTACTTTTATCAAAGTATATCTCTCGGGAATAAAAGGGAACACTTCTAGTGTAATTCTTAGGAATGTAAAACTTAAAAATAATATTAGTATAACACCTAAATTATATGCCTGTATAAATATATTATGAATAACTTTGCCACAAAAGCAGTCAAGAAACACTGCCAAAAAAGTGAAGATGATTAGGTTTGTAGTAAAGGCCAGTTTACACTGAAACGGGATTCATCGTGCACTTTTGGACCTAGACAGCTTGTATAAGCAATAAATAAACAGATCTTCTTAAACTCATTTATTAATTAAAATCTTTAACAACCTTTGGTCGCGTAAAAGAGGGTGTACTTACACGAACTTTATCAACTTTTTTTTCCAGTTCTGCCAATTCCTTAATCTGCCTGTCTCTATTTTCATCTCTCTTCAGCCGATACGCGTAATCGAAATACTTATTAATGTCAGCTTTATCTTTCTTGGTGTCCTCCACTTCTTCAAGCTCTTCTTCAATCTTCTTAGTTTTCTTATCACCTGCTTTCGGTTTTTTTCCTCTATGAAATCGTTCTAGAAGTTTCCTGATACACTCAGGACAAATATTTCCGTATTCTTTCTTCATCCGTTGAGTGATCTTGTTGACATTGTCATTGGGGCTACCTTTGTTAGTGTACGGCTTACCGCAGTTCATGCATACTGGTTTCCTTTTCTTTGGAGTTGTCTTATGGGAAAAAAACGGGAACTTCATACTATGAAATGCACTGGAACAAGAAAGAAAATAACAATTTTTGTAGTTTACTAAAACTTAATGCTGTGAAGTTTAAAGGGTCTTACTAAAGTTTACTAGCTTTCTCATCTTATATTTCAAAGTTTTTAATGTTATTAGAAGTCATGGCAAAGGTTGTAAGAAGTTTTATAGTATCTATATTATAATAATTATTAAGGTATGTTATATCACTAACAAGAGGTACAAGACTGGCCATTTCAAATAAAAACCAACCATTTCTTGCCAACAGGACTCTGAACCAGTTTTGCCTTCATCTGATCCCCAGAGCCTGTACCACCACCAACAGCCTCGCTAGCGCCTCGAGGACCGAGAGCGCTTTCATCAGTGAGAGTTCCATCACCATGATTTAGCAAAGCGGAATAGTCTATGTCTTCATTCTTCAATCTGTTCACTGGTGCTTCGTAATAATCTTCGTTCTGTGCACTTCTGCAAACGTAAAAAAATATTAATTTTGGTTATTGGCTTAATAATATCGCAGCACACGTCATGCCATGTGCTGCCAGCCTAAGAAAAGCACCATGCCATCTAATCCCGTCTGCTCAGCAAGAACTGATGTACCTACTCGTATGTTGTTTATCTTGTCACTTACTCATCGGCGTCTTCATTCATATCCAATGGTTCATAATCCTGAGGATCCTGGTCATCATCGTTCATAAAGTCCTCCATATCCAGCTGCACCATGCTCCCATCTAGGTCACTCGTCGATTTCCGGACATCGAGGGATCTCTCTGCTCTTATCCGGTTATCCTCATATAAAACTGAAAAACTTACATGAATAAAAAGAGATAAGTAAAAATATCGTAACATTTCTTGACGTCGGTGACATCACAGCTTTTGAGGCTTGACGTTTTTGATTGATATGTAAAATTACATCATTCATTTATAAACCAATAAGTTTACAGTGTAAAAAGTTTACTTATCTCCATCACTTAGATTAACCTTATGGGTGATGAAACTCAAGTATCAAAAAATCAAGAGATACATTATATTGCTACAAATAAAATTACTTGGACAAGTCAACTTATCTTATATGCTGAAATTAAACCATTAAATAAAAAACTTAAAACTTATTTCCGTAAAATTGGTAAACTAATGAAAATAAAAAAAACAGCTCATGAAAATATGAAAAAAACCTCCGCGGGAAAATATTATTTTAACATTAAAATAACACTAATCGCATGTCTTTGCTTTTCATCACTGTTGTTGAGTATGATGATTATTATTATTACGATAATTATTAATATGATGATGAAGGGATATAAAACAGATTTTAAGGATTATTTTTAACATAAGGTTTATTAGTTTACGTGTAAGTTAACTGTTCTTTCTTAACCGCGCAGGCTAAGCTGGTTTTTTCTACGGTGTATGGGCCCTCTGAAACAAGACATAAAACATTGAATATTTCCTTTATTCTACAAATAAAAAAGTCAAAAGTAATAGTCCAGTCAAATAAGAATTTGAAGGTTAAAATAATCCCCATAGAGCTAAAAATTGGTTTGAATATTCAGAATACTATTTTAAATGATTTGTGAAAAGTCCCCATCAATCCACATGTGCAAATATTTTTATTGATTGTAAAAGTTTACAAAAATAGGTTTTTCACCTTTTTCAGCTGTACGGTAAGTTAACATCAAAACCAGTTCTGACAAAATTATTATATCATCCGATTCTTTTTCATAAGTCTATTTCCATTGGCGTGATAAAGCGGTTACGGTAAAGTACCCATTTATTACCGTCGGTGGTGAGTTACCAACAGACACTATTATAGCTCAACTTGGGGATTTGATCTATTATGTGAATTCATAAATCGGTTTTCAATAAATAATAAGGACAAATTTACACGAATGTAGGTATAATAAAATTATCTATGTATATAGATATGGTATATAGATTCCATCAAGTAGGTATAATGATAGGTCTATACCATTACCACTAGCTTCAAGCTTACTACGGGCTAGATGTTGATGTGTAAAACGCATGTTTTAATTCAGTCTATACGCACCCATTGGGAACCAAATCGGAGGCTTTCCACTTTCTTTTCTGAATGCGGCGATGGCGGCTCGGATGGCGAACGCCACCACAACAGCCAAGCACAAGGGTGGTTCCCCAGTACCTAGAATTATAACAAGACAGTTATTATAACAAGTATAAACAATAAAAAAATATATACAAAAACAACCAATTCGAACTATTGAATATTATTGTTACAAGTTAAATAATCATGCGAACTTATAATAATTGCAATACCTTTTGCACCAAAAATCTGTGCATCGCTAAATGATTTCTCCCTGAATCTGATCCTGTAGTCTTGTGGGATGTCTCGAGCTAGAGGAACGTAGTAGCTCCAAGTTCTATCCGTAAGAAGTTCCCCCGTGGTTTTATTATACACGAGGTTTTCTGAACACCAGTAACCAACGCCCATCATAAATGCTCCTTCAACCTGTAATATTAGTTTGTTAGGAATCTACCATATTCACTTTTTGAAACCTCATGATATTTGTTAATTTTTTTTTAATTATAATTTCGTTTAAGAAAATATCGTAAACAAGCTTATTCTTATACATATCTTATGTATATCACGCACCTGACCAACATCGACCTCTGGACTGACACTTTGCCCGACGTCCTGTAAGATATCTACTCTTATTATCTCAAACTCTCCTGTCAACACTTCTAACTCTATTTCGCATACAGCCACACCGAAAATGTCATATGAAAAAGCATCTGCGAATCCAACACTACCATGGCCTTGTAGATCGACACCGTCAGCATACGCCTGTGTAATTAGCTCTTTCCATGTCGGATTGTTCATTTTATCTCTTGTAGGTTTCAATGTCGCTAACAAAGCTTCGCAACATCTTTTCACTCCTAAAGCAACATTTTGAGACCCTAGACTTCCCCCAGTCGCAAAACTGTTTGGAGCAATGATAGTATTATTTCCTTTTATTTGAATGTCCTTTATATCTATATTGAGAAGGTAAGCGCAGATTTGTACTGCTTTAGTGTTGATTCCTTGACCCATTTCAACACCTCCGTGTGTGATGATGACTGTTCCATCTCCGTGAAATACTGAAATGTTAATATCAAGGACTCCTCCTCCAACAGGAGTCCATCTTGAGAAAGAACACCTAATCGCACGTTTTCGCCATCGATTTTCTTTGTTGAACTTATCAACATTGGCTTTTCTTTCAATATAATTTGAAGATTGTTTTAAGTCATTGGCCATGGTAATGATGTCGTTATATTTTCCGGTATCTACATTTGCTATGCGAACGTCCCACGGGTCAAGACCGAGCTCATGAGCTATACGTTCTATAATATGCTCAGCGGATGCTATTCCTTCCAAAGTACCTGAAATATACATTATTTTTTAATTTAGTAAATTGTTTTTCGTCTTTGTTTTATTTTCATTACACTTTATTATTTTTCAACGTTAATATGCTTAAAAATAAATATGTAGTTTTATTCATATGAATGCAATTTAATTTATTGCGAAGTTGAGATTTACTTTACCTGGCGATCGACACCATGTGTTTTTTGCACTATCCGTTATAACATCATACATCTCCATATCCCATTTCGTGTTTGTATAACAATTATTGTACGCATCAACTCCTAAAGCTGTTATAGTTTCATCATACATGAACCCGTTATCTTCGTACTGCTGGTATTTGATGGATTGTATCACACCATTTGCATCGAAAGAAACCTACAATTTGTCAAAACTATTAATGTAATAAAAAATCACTGAGCAATGCTTAAAGAGTTAATTCTTACCTGATAGTCCGAATGGCAAGGGTACCGTTTCCCAATTGCCCTAGCGCATGTTCTCAGTGGAACAACAAACCGACATGGTAGATTTAATTTGTGCGTTACTAAACTACAAGCGACAGCTATTTGGTTCGCTCGGGAAAGTTTTAAACCATAACCTCCTCCAATACGGCGAACGTATACATCAATTCTAGAAGAGAGGAAAATTTTCTGTTATTTCCGTTATTTGTGTATGTGTGTAAACAAGTTGGTTTAATAATTTGGCAATAAAAATTTGGCTTTGGCACTTACTTGCTTTCATCCAATTTTAAAGCATTGGCTATTTGGGCATGGCACCCATCGAGCCACTGAGTTGTTATGTGACATTCCAGCCCCTCTTCCGTTGGAATAGTGACACAACTCATATTTTCCATTGTAATGTGCAATTGTGAATAAATTGTAATCGATCCCGTAATAGTTTTAATAATGTTTTTCCCTGTTTCGGTAGCAGCTTTTGAAGAAAATAATTTCAATCGATTTTTATCATTTTTAGCTATCTTTATATCAATTACTGGTGTCTGTTTATTAGTGTATGTTGCTGTGACTAGTTTAGCAGCAGTGTTAGCTATGTGTTGTGATTTAGCTATGACTATAGCAATTGGTTGATCAAAATATGAGACTTTCGTACTCGCTAATACTTCCTCGTTATTATCAAAGAACGGTGAGCCACCAGGGATAAACGAGTTTATGCCTGGAATATCTGCGGCGGTTAAGACAGCATGCACTCCTGAAGTTTTCTAAAAATCAGTAATATCATTCATTATTATTACTTCACTAATGTCCACTATATATTTTTTTGAGGTATACATTCTCCTACTATTAGATTTATTTAAAGAAATCAACAAAGCTATTTGCTATTTTAATTTAATAAGATGTTTGGTTTCTACATGTATTTAAATTTACAATACCTTTGCCAAATTGACATTCACTTGTACGATGTCACCCATTGCAACAGTGCTAAGGGCAAACGCTGCATATACTTCTCTCGGTTGCACTTGAATATCGTCTGTGTACTTAGTCTCTCCTGCGCATTGGATCTAAAAACATTTTTAGTTTATTGACAATATATAATAAATAATAATAAATAAATAGAATTAAATAAACGTTATAATTGAACTTTTTTACAGAATTAACATGAACACTTACTATTTTAGAATTTTATAAATTATATGGTATTTCTAATTACAGATGAACACAACATGCGTAAAGGTTATAAATAAATAATATTTCTTTATTTCAGTTACACGATCCATAACAACTTTAATCTAAATTAATTGTTTATACTATAAACTTACCAGTGCTTCAACTTTTTCTATAGGTTTATTCAATGGCCACAAGGATGGATTTGTGTAAAATATCTGCTTCCCTGTAGATACAGGTCTTGTTTCATGTATTTTTGTCCTTGCAGATACGAACCTCGGGTTTATTATGCTTTTTGGACAAATTGTTAATAAGCCCTGCAATTAATTAAATATCAAAATTCATGGTCATTTGAATAAAAGCTTATTACAGGATTTTTTAAATCTCATTATTTGTATATTAATTCAATTTATATCTTTAACTATCAGCTTTGTTTTATTCACTTTATACACGCACACTTTTGTTGGGTTTAAGTTTCCGTTAATCATAAAGATCCTGTGCCAAATACAATCCACCCATATTTTACAAAAGTTAAACTTCATAAAGACTAAAATTATAGTTTTACCTTATAAAACAGATTAAGCGCCAGTTGTTTTCTAAAAGCAGATGAAGTTTCTGGTGGTTCACCGTCTACTATCAACTCTCCCTCCAAAATATTAAGAGCTGCTTGCAATGTCGTATTCTGAAATAAGGGTTTCCCCACAAGGGAGTTTTCGGTAGCCTTGGCCCTGATAAATCTTGGTGAAAGTCCTCCGTAGACGATTCGAGCTTCAGTGACTATATTATTTGAAGTCAATTTAAACAGGAAACCAGAATTTACTAGAGCGTGAGCACTTTGTGACCGGGGCATGATCTGTAAAAAATTGATTAAATTGTATTTCGTTTCAAAAATAGGCTCAGTTCAGGAAATTGAAATCTTGAAATCAAAAACACGTGATCTAACGGTGATGCCAAACATCGTGAGGAAACCGGTTGTTCTGAGATCTTTGATAAGTTTTCTCCAACCCGCACTTGGTCATCGTGGTGAATTAAGGCCTAATCTCACTCGTTATGAAAGAATTCCCTGTGTCCCAGCTGTGGGAACATAAATAGGGGTAATATTGAAACTAGATTTTGTATCTTACTTAAAAACCTCACCCGTTAAAGCCTGACATCAAAATAATTTAATTGTTTTTCTTTGACTAGTAATTCCGGTTCATAGTAACCTATACACAATACTCCATCAATGTTACAGAGGTCAAAAATAAATATCAACTTTTTATTTGGTGTGTTTTTATATGTTTTTTGTACAGCTATAATGATTGATCGCAAGTGTTTTTGTTATATTTTTAACTAAAACTGGTTACTAAGATAAACGGTACCTTGAACGAGATGAATTTGCTTTGATCACTTATAGGAGGCAGCATAGCTTCAACTATAATCTTTCCTTTCATATCTTCTTTGAGGAATTGTTGCATTGACAACTTTTTGATGACTCCTGTTGAAGTTTCTGAAAATAAAAAATAGTAATATAAAAAAATATTATTAATTATTAATGTTGAAATATTAACATAGATTTTTTTGAAATACACAAACGGTTTACAATGCAAACCAAGCAGATGTTTGAAAAAATTCAAGCTTTTGACTAATTCCTTGACAGCAGAGCTTTGATTCTCCTCTAAAGTTCAAAAGTTTCGAACAACTCTCACATTTGCTTCTATACCATTTTCTTAGATGAACTACTTGGTAACATAATTATATTGATAGTTATATTAGGTACTGTGTTATTAATAGTAAACAAAACTTACGAATGCTTAGATATGCACCGACTGTTGTAAGAAGAAGGAAGAGATCAGATGGAAACTCATTGTGTTGGTGTTTGATCATCAAGTTACCGCCGAGGGATCCAAGCTGAAAATTATTTCTATGACAATTAATGATAAAAAACTTCTGGTTCACACGAGTTCTACAACATCAGAGTATTATCAGAAAAATAAGATTTCCTTGTATTTTTTAGGCCATTAAAATTGTTTTTTATTTTTAATAAAAACAACAAACAATGGTATAGTGAAGAAAATATTTTTTACAACCGTTAGTCAACATTTTTTCACTGTTTGTAACAGAACACCTATTGTGCCACATCATGTCACACTTGTATAGTAGTTTGTAGGGTTCCGTAGTCGAATGAACAAGGAACCCTCATAGTTTTGCGATGCCTAGCTGTCTTTCCGCGTAATTACGGGAAGACTTTAAAGCTCAATATTTTTATTAGGTTTGCAGTGAAGTTCTTATGATGCTTATATTTTTTCTAATACATATAACTTACTCGTGCTTTATGTCTACTTACATTCCTGACAGGAATACTGGCCACCAAATTGACATGATCCACAAACTGGTTGAGATATCCGAAGTATTCTTGCTTAGCTACTGTTTTGAATACCTCGATCAGCTCGTTCAAGGTGATTCCTACTCCGACCACGAGGTTTTGGTCTACTGTGCATTTCTTCAGGTCAGGCACTGATGCTATGTCTATCAGGATGTTTGGAGGCTCGTCTACTGGGTATGCTCCTGAAAGTATAATTAAATTTGAATAGTAGTATGGTTGAAGCTACGAGTAATAATCTGTTAGTGTTTAGGAGCAATCGCAGGAAGATTTACGACGGATTCAAATCTATAGCGATTTGTAAATGGAAGGAATATTAAATATTCCTTCCAGTAAAGTAAATAAATTTTATTTACTTTCTTAAACGCTAATGATATAAACCTCGATCCTAGACACGGATTTATTCAATGTTATAAGTAAGATTTAGCTTTTTTAGTATTAATGCGAAGTTTCAACTGAACCATATTAAAATTTGGGAATAAATAACAGGTGAAATATTGCTTATAATAGATTTTTCTTGACTTTTAAAATAGATCAAAACTTTGTCCTTGACGTATAAAATCATCAAATTACTTATACATTTATGTAGGTACACGGAACAATGAAATAGACGATTAAACAAGATAATCAAGGTTTGGTTCACCATTGTTTCGGTCGAAATTACCCTTGATGACATAAACCGGACAACACAGTAATAGCACGCTGAGAAATGCAACTAATTAAATGGCAATAAACTATGCTCTGAAGGTTAAGTGTAAACTATCATGAGAGATAATGGTTTTACTATCCATAGAACTTATTAAATAAATGCGTACCAAGTGGTGGGACGTATTATTGTTGTATTTGGGGGATTTGGTATTATCACCATGCTGACAGAACGACACTTTTGTCAAACTTATATACTTATTTATCGTCGTCGTTTTACAGAGTCGGTTTTACGATAGCTATATAGCCTACTTCATAATAGTACCATTCCATAAATGTAGGTACAAAATCATGTGCATAATCTTTCCTGAAATAATATGAATGCAATAATAACAATTACCTTTAGCAGTATTCCCATAAGCCAACATGTAAGATTCATATCCGTGGACATTTAGAATTTCAAATATTGAAGCAATATCAAACACCTTGAACCAAAATTTGCCATCTTTCAGCTCAATTCTAATAACATTAGAGCTTCTTACTTCTTGTTCAGTAACTAGGCACCAGTCATCGAAATCATTATCATTTTCTAATGTATTACCTGGAAGTATTTGAAAGACAAACATTAATATATGATGCATTTTTTTAATTTGTATTAATCATCCGAGACGCTGTGATGGCTAAGTGCAAACGCACACGATTTTCAATCTGAGGATCGCGGTTTCAAACCCTGGATTTAGCAACATACTTAAAATAATTATTCGCGCTTAAAACATGGAAGAGCCAAATTCTTGAGGAAATCGGCATGTTCATTATTTTATTCACATTTTTTATCAAAAATCTGTGTTAAAAATTGTATTACCTATAGATTACCGGCTATCTTATGTATTAAATTACCATTATGACAAGGTCCATTTTCGCATTTCTCTTTACAAGCTTTTCCAGTGCTCTTACAAATATGCAGATCCTCAATATCGTGGACTGTGAGTTTCTCTTCAGGAGGCGCGTCGCTGGCAAACTTCTTGAATGCTTCCAGGATAGGTCTGTATCCAGTACAGCGGCAGATATTGCTGCCGAAAGACTTCTCTATGTCCAGCATTGTCGGCTTGTTCCCGTTTTGGAGGAGGCTAGAATTTGAAGATTAATTGGGTCATCTCAATTTTTCATAGGTTGTCCTTTCTATATATTTATTTATATTTCCTTTTCAGACAACTTTGATCCACATTACGTGACATACAAATTTAGACATTAGTACATATTAACAAATAAAGGAAATGAAGCATAAAAATAGTTTAAACTATAGTAAAGTTGCGCGCTGTTTTCACACTCCAGACAAAGTTACTGGAAATATCGCAATATAGGTACGTTACAGCTGTCATATAGTGATGAAATTGATAATTTAACTAGCACGAAAAATAAAATAGGTACCTATACTACGTTACTCTAATCTTGGCCGCCAACCCAATTACTTACTTGAAATTACCACGTATTTGGAGTAAAATTAATTAACTCTTAGCGTTTTGACTTCAGTTTTAAGTTTTCCACTAAACTTTGTCTACAAACAGCTCAAGCGTATTGTTCACAGGAATCAATTAGTTACCTAATCCATATACTAATAATAAATATTCGTCGTCATTGAGCAAGTTGGTTTGTTCAGAGATATATTCATGCTCCAGTATAAGACGTGGCCCCCATAGAAACATAATTGAACGCGGACGGAGTCACAAGCCACAGCTAGTAAATTAGTACTTCAATAATTACGTAAGTAATTCCGTCGTAATAAAAAGGGCATTATACCTGTACATGTTCTGAATCCATCCCGGGGTACAATACCCGCACTGTGTGCCGTGGAGCTTCGCTAGTGTGGTCTGAAGGATGTGGTAACCCTTCTTCCTGTTGCCTATCCCCTCGATGGTGGTGATCTCCCATCCCTCGCAAGCTGTAATCGGGACCAGGCACTAAAGAAAAAAAAGAAAGAATAATTAAGTGTGTTTAATTTGAACATGAAGCTGCCGAAGACACTAGCCTCTCAAGAGTCTGAGCAACAATCAGGTAACTTTACAAAATAGTTGAAGTCATAATTATAATAGTACGGGAGGCGACGATGCTAAATGGGGATTTACTCGAGCGTCAAAGAGACCTATTGGGTTGCATTTGGTAGATGATAAGAAGAAAAAAATTGTATGAGACCGATGTGTTTCATCAGTGGGGGAAGCGACCATAGATAATTAAAAACTTATTTAAAAAAATACTGTTGTATGGACGTACTTAAGCGCGTCAGTTAGTGATATATTCTATGAATCAGATTCAATAAATTGAAAATCAGCTTAACAAACTTACATACTTAAAGATAATTTCGGAAATATGATTGATAATATACGTTTGTAAATCTGATTGTTTACACGATTGGGGTGGATGTACGTAAAAGTTAAAAAAATAAAAATCGCGACTCATTTTTTATCAAAAAAAAGAACAAAAAAACTGGCATTTCTAAAGGTGTTAGAGCGTCAGATTTAAATGTATATGGTTCATCTCTATGTTCTAATTCTACCATATCTTAATCTGACGATTATCTAAAGTGATTCGCCTAATCTGACAAAAACAAATTTTGTTCCCTTATAATTCACGTTCGAACATAGATATATTTTTTATATTTGGTGGAGGTACTTGTCTGGGTACTAGCTATCTCCAGTATCTTAATCTGACGCGCTCGAGTAAATCCCGAAATCCCCTCTTCGGCTCCCCTACTATAATAATAAATAATGTAAGAGATAAATAAAGATGAAGAATCGTAACATAATTTTTAAAAGTATAAATGGGCAAAATCCATGAATAAACATGAAATCTAAGGGAAAAAAGACTCAAACTGCTGGCTTAAGATTTCGTGTGATGCTGGCCTAAGACCTAGACCTAAGACCACCCCATGTTCTGTGTACTGTACCAACTTACTGTGATGATGAACTCGCCCGGTAAGCGTGGTGATTCAAATCCCCCAAGACTTATAAAGGGTGCCCAGAAATGATTTAAAATGCTGGTTTTGCTGATGATGACAATGGCCAAAACATCACAAAAGAAAATATGCACTAAGTTTAAGACAACAAGAATATTCTTATGTAAACAAAAATGAACAAATAGGATAAGATAGCAAAAAGTATTATCTTTACTTGTCTTTCAAAATAACCGTTAATTATAATTTCAAAATTGCGTTCTAAAAACGGAGACATGCATCAATAAACGTCAAAAAAGTCGTCAAACCGGTCTACCGCTGAACCGAATACACGGTGCATTAAACGTGTATTTAAAACTGAACGAACGAAGCTCTATCGCGATAAGCTGTGGGTAGGTAGACAGTAAGTTGATGAACATTAATGGTTTTCAAAGCGTCAAATGTTACTACGAGTATGAGAGCAGTTATATTTGGCGCTATACTGGTTGTTTTAAGAACTGATGTAAATGTCATTAATACGGCTTAGGAATTTGATATAATCACCACACTCCCGAGATAGATATAAAAAATATATTAAATAAATAAATAATAATAATAATATAAAAAATAGATAAAATATAAATCAATGTATCTTTTGTTGGGAGTCCTTAAAATAAATAAATAAATAAATAGGTGGATTAATAATGTACCTACATTATTAATCATCAGAACATACATAGATTCAGATACAGCACAACACAGGGGCTGCATTGTCGAATAGTTCGATTGCTTTTACGGATTATTTTGCTACGTAGATTGCTCACTGCTTTATGCCTTGTACTTCACATGACTGGTCTGTGAATGGGCCTTTGCAAGCGTTTGAGTGGCGTAAGCTGAGCCTTGTCCATTTGCCAATTTATAGTCACATTTTTTGACTGGTTGTGTGACGTCAGACTAAGTATAGCACCACACTTTCTTTTACCAAGTTTGTCATCAATGCAACTAAGACACAAGTGTAGACAGAAATCTAGTACCAGTAACAGCAACACCTAGCAAACGACCGTGGGGATGACACAAACTAAGGTTGACAACCCAGCAGTGGGAGAAACCCAGCTGTGGATGATGGATCACCCCTATTTACGTTCCAAAACAGGTCACAGGAACTTATCTCTTGTTTGTCTCGCGCGTTTTTTGAATTTTACATGTCCTTCAAACTTTTCAGAACATGCCGGTTTCCTCATGTTTGCTTTTCTAACAGTGGTGTTACAGCAAGTGTTTTTATAATGCACATACATTTTAAAGAAGAAAAATCTAGAGATGCGTGACGGGGTTTGAACCCACGACCTTCGGAATCAAAGTCCAGTAAGAGGAACTTAGCCAACACGGCTCTTGATGATAATGATTATCCTTTCATTATAATGAGCCGCATGTTATGTTATATCTACAGTATATCTACAACACGTCTGGAACCATCCAAAGATTCCAAATCACGACGATAAATTGCATTTTTTTTTTATCTGGAAGGGTAATAGATAGGACATTGAAAGGTAAAGTGAACTTGAACAAATGCTTTTTGTTAAAACAGATGTTTTTTTTCTGATGGTTCTTTATAATTGACAATATAAATAACATATAATATAATAGTTACATCATTTTATACAATACATGTATTTAATACACCTTCTCCACACCTCAAGTAAACTTACAATTTGCAATAAATTTAACATCCTTTTGCTTTAAATTTGGTATACCTAGTTGATGCTCATTAATATAAGACGACAGATAGAAATTAAAGTACCTAGAGTTTAAATTTCGAGTGCAAAAGTCACATATTTAAGTCACTTTGGAAAAAAATTCTCCCAACAATAACTTCGTACGTCCAACAACAAGATGGAAAGATGATTTTGTAAAGGCTGCTGGTTCACGGTGGAGGCAAGCTGCATCCAACCGAAACAACTGGATTTTTTAAGGGAGTCCTTCGGCCATTATAATAACATTATAAGAACGTTAGAATAACTATATCGCATGAAGATATATGTCATCAATCAATCAATCAATCATTTATTTTTGACATAAAATTGTGTACAATATAAATGAATACATGGGCTCCTGACTAGCCGTAGCTGTGTTACAGGAATGTACAGCAAGGAATTCAGCATAATGTTAGCTCTCATAATGCAGGACGTGTGTACTTACGGAGTTGACTGAAACCACAGGCGCGCCGGGACATTTGACGACAGAGACGCAGCAAGCCCCGCAGCCGCCCTCGCGACACATGTACTTAGTGCCGCGGAGCTCGAGGTAGCTACGGAGGTAGTCCACCAGCATCACGTCCGAGCTGATCTCGCATCCCACTGGAAGATAAATAAATGATTATTGGTGGACAATTCATACAGATATCTAGCCCCGTGGTAAGCTCGAAGCTTGTGTTACGGTGATTTCTGATATACTTAAAACAATATACATACATAGATAAATATTTTTATCATACATACGTCATAACACCCATACATTTGGAACAAATAATCTGCAGATAATACAATTTTTTGTACCAAGACCGGAATCGAACCCGCAAAATATCTATTCAAACAGTGACAACAAGGGGTGAAATAGTGTTAGATGGTGGAAAATCTATGACCACACTCATTTCCTTTTGGTGGAGATTTTTAAGATACTTTGAGTAGCGTTTTATGTTGAAATGTGCAATTCAACTTACGCTAAACTAAAGATAAATTGAAAAAAAATATTTATCGTTTAATTTAAATAAGGGATTTATTAATTCGGTTTTTATGATATAAAATATAATATTATTATTGTAACTACACTATTTGAAAACTTTCGTGCGTTACGAGTTAACATTAACTAGGCGATATATCGGGTATAATCGTGTATTTTTTATGCAGTAAAATTATAAGATAATTAACGATGTCTTAATGTCTCGGACACACCATAAAAAGAGCATTATGGGTCATATTTCAAGCCGTTCTAAAAACTAAAACATGAAATTAAACTTAAATTACGAACTTTTTTTTAGAGTAAATGTTTGGATAACATAAAAATTATACAAAACTTTCGCCTCTTTAGTTATTTATTTATTTTTTGGTGGCAATTTTGATTAATAAAAATTAAATGATTCAATTAAATTTTGGCTTTGACAACTTTAAAAGCTGGGTTTCTATACATTTAACGGTGATTTAAGCTTAGTTTTTTCCAAATATCTAAAACCCATCAAAGATCATTATAGACTAAGGCGTCGTCCTAATTGGCAGCGATCGTACGATGGTGCGATGCGTTTTTCATCGTACGATCAAAGTGGTCGTGCGATGACCTAATACACTCAAAAGAGATCTGTTACTTTGATTACATGATCGCACGATGTGCTCGCACGATCACTTGCGAGGTTCAATTAGGACACTCTGATTAAAAATGTATGTTTGAAGTCGTCGCACGACGAGAACGCATAGCACCATCGTACGATCGCTGCCAATTAGGACGACCCCTATGTGTTTCCTGTCAATTTGAATTTGGATAATTTGAATTTCAGTCGAGTTGCTGACGTTTGGGACAAAATTTCTTGGGACACATTGTCCCTACCGACACTTTTGATTTTAATATTTTTTTTACTGTCGTTTCGGACACCATTCAGACCTCGCTTTGATTAAAATGCAATTTAATTGCATTCTTTGTACACACACATGTTTGTTTATCTTTTCATTTTTTGTATATCAAATGAACCGGTATTTTTTTTCGAACATTGATGTGATAAACTGTAATAACGCTAAGATAAGACAAAGATAAGATGTTTTAAAGGAAAATTGGTACTAAAAACACAATTTAAAAGTTTTTACTTTATCAGCGGTAAGTAAACATGAGGTATATAAGATTTACGTTGTTTATATTCCAAAGATAGGATATATCAACATTAAGTATAATTCCAGCAATCTTTCGTCCAATTTCGTATTTTTATTGATTTATTAAAATAGATATTAATACCCGTTTCAAAAAGGCCTCCTTTACATCCGTAGGTACTTTAAGCTTTAGACATTCATACAAAATGTCATCATTTTAGCCGTAGGACGTCCACTTGACGTCTCTTAAAGATTTCCAGTTAAACTTGCAAACCGTTAAATTATAATTGGATGTCTTTATGAGACGTCCATTAAACGTCCTACCATGACAATGTTTCATATTAATGTAGACAAATTATGTATTACGAAATGTTCATAAATAATAGTTTTATAAATAAAATAGGTTTATATGTGCATATAAATGGGTAATTATTACAACGATTATGCATGTGAAAACACCTTAGGGACACACTTATTTTAAATAAATTCTTTGGTTATTAAAAACACTATTGACATGGATGGTGTCATAAATTTACCACACGGTCAACCGTCTTAGGGATTTATTATGAGTAGTTTAAAAGATTTCTATTAGATATTTGTATATATTGTATATTTTGTATATATATATATATATATATTTGATATAACAGAAGACGGTCATCCAACACCCATCTCGTAAATAAATAATAATTTATTAATTATTCACAATTCACACAGTAACATCTGGCCCTATTGATAGATTTCTGATACAGTTTATTGAATATATAATAAAGATAAATATTTTAATTATCCATAGAAAACACTCAGAACTCGCGGGACAAATATTGTAGAATTTGTAGATCGTACAGCGTGAATCTAACAATTAGGGACAATAAAAACTATAAGACCCAAAATAAGATTTATTAGTTACCCAATAATGGGACATTATGTGGGTTATTATGATAAAATTATAAAATAACACCGTATCAAACATACAATTAAAGAAATCAAACAAATCAAATAAAAAAACTACCAAAATAAATTAGCTAACGCATGCTTTGACCTCATCGATAAACTTATATCACTAATCTTATCTCGAATGTTTTAAATACTTTGATTGACAAACAAACAAACCTGAATACGGTTCTCCATTCACACAAAAATTTATTAGTTCTTCCACACCCATTATATATTATTTGATTTTTTAATAATATTTTTTATCAAATTTTTCTTGTGGCTATGTTGTCCACGTTCCGAATCGGTCCGACGGACTGACAATGTTGCAAAGTTATTATTTTTAAACTGGTTTTCATTAAGGTACTGTCAGCTTCATGATGAAAGAATGAGAAAAAGTTTTATTCATGAAGTTATTGTATTGGAGTAGGTATATAGATTTCAATGAGCTTTAAATAAGATACAATTTTATTCAACTATCAATCATAATAATATGTGACTAAATTATTTTTGTACGAAAATAATCATATTAGCCTACAGAATATTTATATCCTTCTCTTAGTACCTAGCTCTGACAAAAGCTAAGGAAAATAAATATGTATTTCTGTCTTTTTTTATTTAGATTAGTTGAATTATGAACCTATTAGGTACGTACATAAACTTTTTATTTAAAATCCATCTCTTGTATGTTTGTTGTTGTCCACTTTGAAACAATAAACTACTTTAAAACAATATGACTAATTTAATATGAATAAATTTTGCAAACCCGTTAATAATAAGATGAAAGAAAATTGTTATTACATTTCAGTTTTACTTACCTACATTAATAACAATATTCGTTAACTTTGGTACAATAGTTAAAGTTGAATTAATTATTAATTTGATGTTCATAAAAGTACAGTTGACACATCACAAGCGACAGTCTGCGTTAGTACGGGATATTTTTGTAGAGTTATTATGAGATAAAAATATGAAGTGCCTTACTGACCCGACTGTACTGTACTTTACGCGTTGGTATAATGTGTTATTACATTATACCAACACCACAGTAAGGCAACAAATAAACAGATCTATGTATACGGCTTTATGTCATGTGAGCCAACTGTGCTTTGCCATTACCGTATTCATTTAATCTTTTTTTTTTAATTTTTAAATTGGATTGGCGGTAACTAAGATAAGCGTGTTCAAACAAACAAACTCTTCAGCTTTTCAAAATATTAGTAAATTGCATACACACCTGAAAATTTTTTCTGCAAAATCGTACAAACACTTATTTTGTCCCGATCCGGGAATCGAATCACCCACCTGCAGCAGCTGGGCCTTGGCTCACTGCGCCACATATAGGACGAAAAGAACTGAGTTCTATGATGAACTGGATGAAAACTTCTAATCCTGTTTCAGTCCCACTCACCAACCATTGATAATGTACACACAGTGGCAATAGAACAGCTGCAGCAATCCTTTCTATTGTCCACAGCAAAACAGATGATGTATTGTTATTATTTATTTTATGTAACACTTATTGCATACTGCATGCTTGCATATTTTCGTTATTACTTACTTACACAAGTTTAATGTTAATATAATTATAGGTATAAACTGCATGCAAATAATATTAAAAAAAAACATACAATATTATTTTACTAAATATTTTTTTTTAGTTAGGGATAAGTTTTAAATGTTAAAAAATACCACTATAATATATGAATGTACCACATCAATAAATAACAACAGATAAAAAAATCTAAACATAAATAGAAGCTAAACTAAAATGACTTTGTTAGGAATAAACAAGAGCACCGAACCAGCTATCCAACCTCGCCTGTGACGTAATCCCCTTAAATGAAAACATTTTGAGAGCATTATGGCAGTATTAGGCGTCGATATCACTAAAGCACCTAAACTAACAAGTGGCCGAGCTGGGGTCAAACTAAAATAGTCTCTAACACCGCAAGTGACACTTTAGTGGTCAAGCTCCCGAAGTAGCGGTCATTTACACTAGCAAAGGACCTTCAAGTAAAAAAAAGTATTATATTAAGCCTTACACATTTACACTAACTTACAGTTTTGAGAGGTTTGTCTGAGTTTTATTGTTAACCATAAGGTACTTAGTATTTTTTCTTTTTAGGTGTTGCTATCCACGTGCACACCTAAGAATAGTACCATCGTGTAGGTATCGTAAAAGTGTTAGTACCATCCTGTAGGTAAGTATCTCACATTTATGTGGAATATGCATCGAACTCGAACTCAAAGCTCAGACAGAACCTAGGCAACTAAGACCACTCCTTACCATTCCCTAATATCAATATTGCATCTAGCATTCCTGTGGCACGACCCTCTAGATATTCTAGGTTATGTCTTAGGCATGCGCTTAATTGCAATGAGGTGCTCTTAGGTATACTAGCTCACTGTCATATCGGTTTGAGGAAGAATATTTACTCTATAGTTCTGCAACGTGCTAGCAAAATAATTTATAAGCTCGAAGACAAGTAGGTGGTTTGACTAAGTACCGAATATGAAATGTGACCAAGTGTCTTAATTGTTATCAAACATAGCAACTTGGCGTAGATCTGGTTATAATCATTTATAAAAAAAACGACTTCAAACTGCCTCTGAATTTAATACTTAATAGTTTCAACTGGATCAAATTAGATAAAATGAGAACACAGAAAAATCATCAGCCCACAATCATTCAAATCAGATAACACAATCATAGTTTGTGAGTTAAAAACGTATAAAAATACAATACATGGCAACCTCCTTTTTCAAATCGGTCTAAAAATACCATAAATAAAGACAGGTCACAACAAGCGTTTCAATTATCAAACGCTGTGTAAAGTTTATTCACCTAGGTGCATTAAATATTTATGTAATTAGTACTTAAACATAAAACACCTGGGTGCATAAATAATATTTTTAGAAATAATTCACCATCCATTTTCACAATACCATGTGGTTCAGGTCTAGGTATAGTAAATATGTACATCATCTAGCAGTTGTTGTCGAACCTAAACTCACATTGAATTGGTTATTAAAATTTTAGGAGGTAATCCTGAATTTTTTTTCTTAGCAATTAAAATTGTTTGCTATTCTGTTTTTCAATACTTAGATAATGAAGTAAAGTCAACTTCCGTTTCTCTTGTATCTATCTACCATGCAAGAGGTAAAATGTATTTAACCGCATTTTCGTATTAAGGACGTATTCGATTGCCTGGTGTTGCGGTTCCAATCTCACCCGCATTTCTGAGGCCTCATCCGGATTGTAGGATTGCATGCACTAGAAAGAGTTATACCTACTATTTCGTATATACTAGTAAGGACCTAAATATTATACTAGTTGAATGTTGGTAATGATGTTGTTTCAGTACAGATTAAATAACACTAAAAAAGTTTTGAAGTTTTTAACTCACTAGATCATTGTCATTTAATTACTGGCTTAAAATTAGTCTTTTGTACAAGGAAAAACTACAATTAAATAACCAAATTTTATTAACGACTCCAACCATTAAACATTGTAAAAATAATTCTAGCATGGTTAATTGCTTTAGTAACCAACTTACGTTAACTTAAAATCTTCTTTTCTCACTTTTGCGAGGAAACCAACTTTTTCAACTGTAAATGGTCCATCTAAAACAAAAATAATAAATTGAATAGATTTTATAAGCCTTTTGAAAGTTGATCTTTTAGAAGAAGCTCAATACAAACAATGTTTAAAGTATTGTATGGTTTACTAAGTAAATTTATATTAAAACGAAACGTAGGTACCTTGATCAAACCACGTCGTAGTAGGAATGCCGGTCTCCAGTCGAGCGGCGGTTATAGCTTCCCTCAGAGAAAACGCCACACATACAGCCAAACAGATAGGCGGTTCTCCAATACCTATAACAAATTTAAGTAAGTTTAAGTTTCAAAAATACTCTAAATAACTTTGGAAAAGATTTCGCTTGACACATTTTGTCCATTCTTATTTATTTGATCAGGTCGTGGTCATCTTTGTGTAACAGTTCTTACGAATGGTGATGAAACTGATCCTATCCGCAGTTAAATGTAGCTTATCGTGTAGGTTCAGTGTTGTTGTGTTTTATATCACTTTATAGAAAAATCATAAAAGTCATAAACTTTATTAGAAAAAAAAACATAAAGAGCAAAAGCCCCTCTAAATAAGTTCTCACTGCTGGGATACAGGGAATTCATTTACTAACGCCTTTTAACTTCCTTTTAACTCTCCAAAGTTCTCAGAACATGTCGCTTTCCTAACAATTTTTGGTTTCACCGTTAAAGAGTCGTTAAACGAAAGCAATATTTCTTGCATGAACTTATACCTTTAGCTCCAAAGATCTCCTGATAGCTGTAGGAGTTCTTCCTGAGAGTGATCCTGAAGTCCCGGGGGATGTCCCTCGCTAGCGGCACGTGGTAGTTCCAGGTCCTGTCCGTCAGCAGCTCGCCCGCGCCGCTGTACGCCAGCTGCTCGCTCGTCCAGTACCCCAGGCCCATCGTGAACGCACCTTCCACCTGGAACAACAAACTATATGTCTGTAAGAACGAGTTATAAAATAAATACATAAAATTCATTTATTTCTGATCACGATCTATGTCAATTATGAAACCTAACAACTTGCCTGGCCAATATCCAAATCTGGATTGATACTCCTCCCAGCATCTTGCAGTATATCGACCCTCAACACCTCGAATTCTCCTGTTAATACATCTATTTCAGTTTCAGCTACTGCGACGCCGTAAATATTTATATCATAAACATCAGATGCACCTGTATAGCTGTGGGCCTGAAGGTCTACACCTGAGGTATAAGCTGCAGAAATTACTTCCACCCAATTGGGGTTGTTCATTTCATTTCTGATCGGTTCCAGTCTTGCTAACATAGCTTCACAGCACCTTCTTACACCAGTACTCACAAATTGCGTGGTCAGGCTTCCTCCAGAGGGACCTGTATTAGGGCATATGGTGGAATCATTTGCTTTTATCTGCACCATGTTTAAGGGTATTTTGAAGTAGTATGCGCAGATTTGAACAACTTTTGTGTTTAATCCTTGCCCCATATCTACTCCTGCGGTCGTAACAATGACAGTGCCATCTGCATGGCATATTGAGAGATTTATTTCGAAAAAGCCATAAGCAGCCGGAGCCCATCGCATAAAAGATATTCTTAAACCGCGTTTGCGCCATCTATTTATGTTGTTAAAGGAAGCCACTTCCATTTTCCTATCATCATAAGATGAGGATTTCTTCAATTCTTCGGCCATTTCTATTAGGTCTTTATAATTTGCACTTGTATTTGCTATACGAACATCAAAAGGGTCAAGCGAAAGTTCATATGAGATTCTTTCCATGATATGTTCTGCCATAGTTATGCCTTCAACATGTCCTAAAATAAACATTGTTGTGTTTATAAGGTTTGCAATTTTTAGGTCCACTCTTATTAAAATATTATTTAGCTCGCCGTTACCAGTGGTTAGTTGTGTAGCGCATGTGAGTTATTTATATGAATAATATAAATATAATGAACTATTATTTTTGTATATAAAATATTTTTTGTTGTTTCTACATCACATACTAAAAACCTTATCTATACTAACAAACTTTAGCGTTTATATGCATGTAAATAAAATTATATATTTTTAATTAAGTACTTATTAGTCGGCATTTTATGCATTTCACCAAAATCTTACCAGGAGCTCTGCACCATGATTTCTTAGAAGAGTCTGTAATGACGTCATACAGAGTGTAATCCCAAACTGAGTTGTCGTAACAGTTGCTAAAAGAAGCAGCAATATAAGCTGCTAAAATTTCGGTCACCTTATAACCGTTGTCTGCGTATTGTTTGTAAGTCAACGACTGAATAACTCCAGCAGCATTTACTTGACACTGGAACAAAAACATTATTATAGTCGATTCCCATATTTTATTCAGCAGGAACATTTGAGATTAACAGAAGGTACCGAGTATTATTACTTTAAATTCGCTGAATGAATTGTCCAGGAATGTTTACTTACTCGTAAATACATTATATCATACACTTTTTCCTTCAAACTTTTACTAAGTTTTTAGAACATGTTGGTTTCCTAACGATGCCTTCACCGTTATAGCAACTTTAAAGTAATATATAATTTTATTAAACATAAGGCTAGTGTTATTGGAGAAATCTATACTAGTTTTCAATAAATAAATAAATAGCACGTGATTATAAAGCGCGCATACATTTTTCAAGAACAAAACTCCAGTGATGCGCGTCGGGATTGAACCCACGACCTTAGGAAAACAAAAAACACTTGCCTCATAATCCGTATGGCATGGAAAACGCTTGCCAAAAGTTCTGGTGCACGTTGTAAGTGGAACTATCAGCCGACAGGGCCGTTGCAACTTCTGCGCCACGAGACTGCACACAGCTGCTGTGTGGTTGGCTCTTGACAGCTTCAAACCGAATGATCCACCCAATCGCCGTATGTAAACGTCAATGCTGAGAATATAAAATTAAAACATTACCTACTTGGGAACATTCGATTTTTATTCACACCGCTTTGCTAGCGTGGCGAATTAAGTACCGGTTAAGTGTCTATATAGTACCTAATGCTAATCTCTCTCGAAAAAAAGAAGCCTGTGTCCCAGTGTGTATAAAAATAAATCATTACTTACCTACTTGGGAAGATTTTGATGCCAAGAGGTGCAATTCTAAGTATAACTAACATGTATTACATAAACTGTTTTTTAATGTTTATACAAATTTCTTATTTACCTTAGTCGCTCCGTAGAAGCCTGCCTGACAGTAGCATTATTTCGTGTGCCATAATACTTTTTGAGATTACAAAGATCACCAACTTGCCAGGTAGATAAAAAAATAAATTGTATATAAACTCACTGATTACTAGGAATATTGAGTGATTTGCTTATAGTGACCAACACTCCGTCCATCCAATGACTGGTGATATAGACTGCTAGTCCTTCTTCAGTTGGCTCAGTGACACACGCCATATTTTCCATTTGAAAATGAATCTGTTCATATATGGTGTTCTGTCCTGCTATCGTTTTAACCACATCCGTCCCTTTTGATGTTGGTGCTTTTGTTGTGACCAGTATTAAACGCTTCTTATCAGTTTTTGCTATTTTGATATCTATTACGGGACTTATCACATTTTCATAAATAACTTTAACGAATTTAGCAGCTTTGTTAGCTATTTGTTGAGTTTTTGCTACAATTACGCCAATCGGCTGGTTGAAGTATTCAACTGATGTATCGGCAAATATTTGTTCAGTAGCGGCGACAAAAAATGATATAAGAGGTAGACAATTGTTTTCACCAGGTATATCCTTAGCAGTATAAAAGGCTATGACTCCAGGCAGATTCTGCAGTAATGAAGTATTTAATAAAAGCGTTTTATTTGCAGATAGTTATTAGAAATTATAGTAAGCAATAAGCAATAGTATTTAAGTAAGCAATTCTGGAAACATAAGCCTAATCTTTCTTAATTTTTATGTAAATTTGCAATGGGACAAAGTAGGCTGACTAAAAAGAATAATTATGTGACCTATCATCTTTTTTTGGCCAAGTAGGTCAATTGTTTACTTGTTACAATCGAAGTTACAGTTAATTTTGAAATTGTGTTGTCTTTATTGCTTTTGTAACACCCAGGTATTAACTTACCAAAGCTTGGGTAGCATCTATTTTAACGATGTTCCCAACAGCCACTGTACTAAGAACATAAGCTGCATGCACTTCTCGCGTTTGGTTAGGTTTATCAAAAGAGTATTGAGCTTCTCCTGCACATTTTATCTGTAAAATTATAATTTGCCCCTACTTCATTAAACAAGTTATTCATACATTATTATAGCCATTTTAGGTGAAGAATAATATGGAAGGTCAATTGTTTGTTGAAACCAATAAAACTTCAAGCAAAAATGATAATGGTAAATAAAAGTTAACTTGATACTTACTAATCCATCCAGTCTTGGAATGGGTTCAGTCAGTGGATACGACGTTGGATCTGTTTCAAAAGTCTGTTGGCCACCAGTGATCAATCTTTCTTCATGAATTTTCTTGGCCCCAGAATCATACCGTGAATTTAAGATCTCTTTTGGACAAAGTGACAATAGACCCTGTAACAAAAAAAAATCCAATAGTCTCATCATTTTCTAATTTTACGGAGCATTTTGTATATGATCCGTTAAAAAAATAACTTTTGTCTTCAGTATGCTGAGTAGATTGGCTTTATGATAACTCTTAGAGATTCATCCTTTGGCATTATAAATAAAAACTAACCTTATAAAACAACGACAGTGCCAATTGTCTCCTATAACCTACAGAAGGATTAGGAGGATCCTCATTCACCACCAACTCTTCATCCAAAACCTTCAGTGCTTCTTGCAGAACATCATTGTTGAATAAAACTTTTCCAATCAAAAACTTTTCCGTTGCTTCAGCTCTGATGAAGGAAGGTGACAAACCGCCAAACGTTAATCGACATTCTTCTACCTTACATGAGTCTGATAATTTGTAAAGGAACCCCGCGTTAACAATAGCATGCGCATTTTGAGAGCGAGGCATTACCTGAAAATAAAATGTGATAATCACCCAATTTTTCATTAATTAATAAAATATATCTTGTATTTTGTTTTTCTTAAATATAACCTTGAACGTGCGAAGCCTGTGTTGTTTACTCAGAGGGGGCAATATCACTTCAATGATAACTTTCCTAGTCATATTTTCTTTTAAAAATTGTTGCATTGATAGCTTTTTTGTCACGCCTTCCGATGTCCCTGAAATCAAATATAAAATTGTTTTCCAAGTTCAGTTTATGTAAAACCTACTTACTTATTATATTAAACCTAGTACTTACTGAGGGTTATGTACGCTCCGACAGTTTCTAGTAATAAGTATATATCCGAAGGAAATTCATTATGGTTGTGTTTTATCATCAAATTTCCAGCTATGGATCCCAACTGAAAAGTTCAAGTTAATAACATAAACAAGTAATTGAACAATAATGAGTACAAATAATTACCATAATTATTATTTTTACTTACATTTCTGACAGGAATATTGGCTACTAAGTTGATGTGATCAACAAACTTTAGGAGGTATCTGAAGAAACCTTCATTTGCCGCATCTTTACAAGCCTCAAGGAACTCATTCATAGTGATTCCAGCACCAATAATAAGATTCTGATCAAATGAGTAGCCTTTCAGTTCTGGACATGAAGTTATATCAATAAGTATCTTAGGAATGTCTTCTACAGGATACACACCTGAAAAAAATTCAATCTTTTAAATTTAATTTAAAATAGCAGAAGGTATACATACTAATGAATGCATTATAGAGCATAGCTTTTACCTTTTGCAGTATTTCCATAAACCAACATATAAGCTTGCCCAGCTTCATTATTCAAAATATCAAAAACAGATTGTAGATTCCACACTTTGAACCATTGTTTATCGTCTTTTAGCTGTATTTTTATTGTTCTTGGCGTTTTGAATTCATAGCCCGAAAGAAGACACCAATCATCATCAAAATCATCTTCTATACATTTCTTGCATTGTTTAGATACACAAGTTTTCACAGAACAATACAGATCTTCAATATCCACTATATCATCTTGTTTCGGAGCATCTACACCAAACTTTTTAAATGCCTCTAATATTGGTCTGTATCCAGTGCATCGGCAAATATTTCCAGAAAAAGACTTTTCTATGTCTAACATTGTAGGTCTGTTGCCATTTTGAAGGAGACTGCAATGATATTTAAAGTAAGGTCAAAGAGATATCGTTGAAGCTTTAAATTGGGGTATTAAAGAAATTACCTGTACATATTCTGGACAAAACCCGGTGAGCAGTATCCACACTGGGTCCCATTGTTTTCCGCAAGCGTTTTTTGCAAGACATTGTACCCATCCTTCCTGTTTCCGATCCCTTCGATGGTCGTGATCTCCCAGTCTTGACAGGACGTCACAAACGTCATACACTGTGAGAGAAACAAACAAGCATGTAAGTATGTAAAACTTACGCATACACAGGTATCTGCATTCTTTTATAATACTCTCGCAAATAAACAATATTAACTACTTTAATAGCTCACAGAAATTCATCATCAGTGCAAAAACAAGGTTTATCTAAATGGAACCTAATTGTTTATTTGAGCTTTATTTGGGTTTTTCTTTGTTGGTTATTTGAGATAAGGATATTTTACAATGTTGCTGCTAGGAATAAATTAAAGTTGCTTTCGTCATTTGCATCACAAAGTGTGGAATAACATTTACCGTTTATATTATCGCAAGTGGCAATTATTTGCCTTTGTTCATATTAAAATTCTTTGAATATTTCGTCCAAAGAGTGTTGATACCTACAGAGTTGACAGCAACCGTGTCTCCTCCAGGGTGCTTCACGGCCGAGACGCAGCAGACGCCGCAGCCGCCCTCGCGACACATGAACTTGGTGCCGCAAAACCCGAGAATCTCACGGAGAAAGTCCACCAGCATCACATCAGAACTCGTCTCACAGCCAACTGCAAGTACATATAAATCAAACCGTTAATTATTACTAAATGCATATGTTTATGAACAACCGTGTTGACCAGACTAGATATCTTGATTGACGTGATTGGGAGGGTAGTTCCACTACGCTCCAGAACTCATTGTTTCCAATTTTTTAAAGTTTATACATTGATTCCACTATGCTCCAACAGTTTTAAGGTAATAAATTAATCAGATATTTGAGTTTCCCAGCGCTCCAAAAAATTCAGTACACTTAGCAAAAAATATTTTGAATGCGATGCGACGCGGCTATAGGCTGTTTTATATAAACTATAGAAGTATAACGTTAAAAACGCCAGCGCAGCTGTTTGCAGGTTGGCTAGTCTTTAAATAAACAAAACATTATCTAACCTGAACATGGGTTGCCGTTAACTTTGAATGTAACTCGATCCATTTTAACACATGCACTAAAATTCTTAACTTCAGTTGTATGCTTATAAAGATTAGGTAGGTATTTGCATTTTTATGGTTTTCTATCAGACTTCACTTTAAGCAAGTACTTTATACAGGTCAGTTAATAAATTTTGTCAAAAATATCAATGTTGGTGTACGGCAAATCAAGTGTTAGGTATTTTCAAATATTTTTTTTATCATGCGTCTAATGTTACTAAAACTGAATAAGCGTCCATACACTCATATCTTATACCATAAGAATTTTTCAGTGTAATTAGAAAAGATTGTTATCTAACGAAATATAAAATCATAAAGCGTGTGGTGTTTACGTGTCGTACAAATAAATAACTTAAGTACATTTTACACCACGTAGTAAGTATGTATAAAGTTTTTCTCCTCTTTGCAAAATCTTATATTCCAGGAGCTGGGGTATCGTGCGTGAACCTCTTTTTTCTTCAACTATTGTCTTTGGCTGAAAAATACACTAATTTATTATCTTATCACCCTGTATACCGAATTGCATTATCAAATTACTGTGAAAAGTAGTTTTTAATTTGCTAGAAATAATACTTTAAAAATAATTACATTTGTTTTATCAGGATCACCTAGTTTTAACCTTTAGTCAAAGTCAAAATATTTTATCCTTAGAAACACCACAATTTACATTCAAACAAGTGAGACAAATACTTCTCGGTATGATATAAATTCTATTCATTAGCTTTCGCCCACGGCTTCACAGTCCGCGATATATTAGATATCTACCTATACGAAAGAATACGTTTTTCTCACGGAAAGTATTATAAGCCCTTTTCCTGGTTCTAAGATACCTTTCCACCATTTTTGTGCCAAACCAATTCAGCCGTTTTTGAGTTATAAATAGTATTACTTACACGATTTTCTTTTATATGTATAGATATGGACGAACCGGCAAGCGGGCCTGATCCGTGTCCTTGCAGTTTGATCCTGAAGAGGTCCCACGTTTTGGAACGAAACGGTTGATTAAAATTCAACGTAAAAAAGGTTTGTGTATTGTCCGTTTCAAAATGAATTTATGAAACCACGACATTTTTATACATTTTTATAGTAAAATATAGATATGGATTTAAAATCATCACCATAAATATTATTTTAGCAGTAAGACTTCTAATAGTTATAAATAACATGTTCACGTAATCCGCACAGTACATTTTCACGCGCTTCCAACATTAAAAAACGCAACTACCTTCATTTTAAATGCCATTTGGCGATGACACTACCGACGATAGAACTGACCAGTAAATTTAAAGTTACTGTCAGTTCGATAGTGTCAGTTGATAGTGTCAATTAAAATTTGGTTTACCTATCGTAAATATTGCACGTTTTGGAAACAAGGTATTTTATTCAGAAAGCAATCTTGAAATTGGAAATGTGAATGTTTCTTGGTCGCTGTCTGCCTATTTACTCATTTAAGGTCACACAGATCATATGATATCCGTTTTCGTTTGTTACTAATTGTGATTTTATATAAAATGTATGTGTTTTTGCTGGAGTAAGGAATAAGTGTCTTATCTATCAATATTTTTTTTCCAACAGTGTACATCTAACGGCTGAAATTATGATGTTAACCAGCATAAAAGTGAAGTTCTTCGTCCTGGTTAGTCTGATCAGAACTAGATCACAAACAGCTCAGCTCAACACACAAACTGCGGATACGGGCGCGTTCGCAAATATGCGATGCCTACATCGATGGAACGCAAACGCACCGTAAACGAGAACCAGTATCTCATCCTATGCTTTTTATTTGTTTTGTAAACCCTCCAACTGCTCCCCATCTTGTTTGTTTAAAACGTGTAATGTTGACAGAACAGCCCACTTTCGTTCCAAAGATAAGCAGGATATACCCATTTTTAGTCCAACAAATTTGGACATGTTTTTGGAACTAAACATAATACTTTCGATTAGTAGGTACCACCCGTTTCTTCTCGTAGGTTTCTTTTAAGTGAATGATGGAAATGGAAATGGGTGGATCCTTTTGTATGCTGTACCAAATTACTACGATTACCAAACTATAAATGTGTTCTATTATTTAAAACCGTGCCATCTAGTGGGGCTTGGGGTTACTTATATTAGCTTAACATTGTTTCCATTTTATATTTTTATTTAATGTTACTTATCAATGTATTGTACTCATTGACTAGTCCATGTGATCTTTAGGATTATAAGAAAATAAATGACATAAATCTTTAAATCTACGGACCATGGTAAAGTATAGTATTTCACAATAAAAACTGATTATTGTTTACCAAGCAGTTTGAATTTTAAGTTCAGTCCCTTTCATAGGTAGATGTATGTATTTAGTATTTCATAAATTATTACAAGGCGCACCGTACCGGGGACGATGGCACTTAATTTGTGTCATCTGGCCCGGTGAACACATCACCGGGCCAGTTGCAACTTTTTCTTCTCATCTGCCCCGGTGCCGGGCCAGGTCACCGGGGCAGATGGGAGTCACTCGATATTATATGACGATGAGGAATCACAGTAGATAAAGCTTGTTTGCTGGTAATACTAAAAGCATTCTACGAGTAAAGTGAAAAGTTTATTTACTGTAACTATGTATTTAAACTATGCCTTATTACCCCAATCTTGTAGGCTATAGTGTCACTAGCAGAATTTTGCTGCTCAATTTCACTCTGTTCACGAAAGCGGTTGACAAGCTTTGTTTATGGGTAAAAATAGAACAAGATCAGTAATCAAGCTATTTTAAGGGTTTTTTAGTCAAATAAATGTACTACAGTGTCTCTCTTTATCACATTTTATTATTGGTTTGAGAGCATTGCAATTTTTAAACAATATATGACAAATTGCTTACCTAACCAAAACTCCAACGGAACCAAAACTAAGCTTGATAAAAATAGCTGCTAGGTTTTCGGAGGTTTTGTGTAATCACAACACTTGCCTTGGTGATCAAATCAGTAAGTTGTCCCACAACAAAGAACAACGCTGCTGCCCACTCTTTACCTCATATACATTAACCCCTTAATTGGTTTAATGACGCGGGACAAAACGGGATGAGGATAGATTCTTAGGCACCACACAGCACAAGGAAATTTTTTAAGGCCGGCGCCACATACGGCATTTAGGATTTGGGTTCAGCCTTATTTCGCTTGTGGTTTGGGCTTACACGCTGCAGAAGTAAATTACGGATCAAGTTTCCATACCGAGTGGAAGCTCCAAGTTCGATTTTGTTACTGCAATTTAAATTAGAAACAAGAAGTAAGATAATTCCGGAAAACTCTCAAGTTTGGAAAACTCCGCAGATTCTACCAATAGGCGATTTGTCTTAACTTCTCGCGGTGTCGGAGTAAATAATAGGTAGATGTGGCAACAAAGTTATTGGTGTAATATGATTTTATTATTAATATTTTTTCATTTTATTATTTTTACACTATTAAACTACTGAACGAGTTTCATTATTTATTAATAAACTTTTGAATATGAAATAACATAAGAAAAAATTTAAAACTTTATTATATTAACATGATAGGTATATTAAAGCCTACTTATTATATTGAGGAAGAGAGCTGTCGCCTTTAAATCACAAGTTCATATGAACTTGAATAAACATTTTTTTATTATTTATTTTATTTTTATTTCATTAAAATACAAGAATAAAGTTCAAAGCTCAGAAATCTAGTCATACCTACATAATTGTGTGTACTGTACATGAATAACAAACGCTACACTTAGTAAGTATGTATTCTGTTGATAGATGGATGTTTTGTAGGTATAGAATGATAAGTACTTATAAAATATGGCTTCAACTGCCTTTATTTTGAACCATTATGATTTCATTTTTATAATCAAGAGAATGTGTGTGTTATTATCTAAAACTTATATCAATATTTGAGATTAGCGTAGATATAACTTGAAATACCACATCACCAATTCGTATCTCCACGCACGTCGTTATAATGAATTAGGTTAGGGTTTGGAGCCGCTAATTAGCTCCAAGTTCAGCCCTGAGGCCCTCCGTGGCCCCAACTGCCAACAAACAGACATTGCAAACTAACTGTACATAGATTAACGAGCTGTCGAGAAACTTTACACTTTTTTACTGATTTATCTGAAACTAGTAACTCATGTGCGATAGGTTAACAGCTGTTTTTCATCATTATTTACTTAACTTAAGAATCTATAATACGTCAAAGTCCATAGTTTGACGCCTTGTGCCCATGCACTTGTCTTTACTACCATTATAGGTCTTGGGAGAGTTGTTATAGTTAATACGTTTATCAGACATATTTGTTGAGTTCACCAGCATCACATCCTAGCCGGCCGCACTACCGAGGTTGTCCAGTGAACGTGTTAATAAAAGCAAAATTCGAGTAGGTATACTTCGCCTAAATCTAGTTTCGTGTATGTTTTACAAACCTGTAGTTTATTGGAGCCCCGTTTACTTAGCAAAGGAGTTTCCCGGCAACCTTTTACCTGAATGTCCTCTGAATACAGTTTATCTGATTGAACGATTTCTAGAAAAACTATAGCAAAATGTTTAGTTGAGGGCCTCAAATTACAGTACTATAATCCCAATCTAGATTTAAATTCTCCTGTTCTGTCCATTACAAAAATTACTCATAGTCGCATATTCCATTTCTTTATATCTCTTAATATTTCGTATCAGTTTCATTAGGGCGTACTATTATTATAAAGAGGCACTTAACCAGCGAGGACCTCATAACCAGTCGTAAGCAACACCTGAAACTGTGTCAGAAGGACAATGTCTATACTCCCTAATTACGTGAGCAGTCGGGAAGAACATATTGCTCTTCATGGGCAACCTCATTAAGTCCTTACGAGTACGATTTTACAGAAAAGGATTTTGCGAGTCATCATCATCAAATTAAAACACTTAGGAATAACAAGTTCAAATAATTAAAAGTAAAAATCCAGTATAATGGGCGGCTTTATTGCTGAAGAGCGATCGCTTAATATTTTTTTATTCCAGGCAACCTTTGGATGGATAGAGAAGACCAAGATAATGTATTTAAATTAAGGCAAGGGTGTTTAACAAGATTATGTTCAAATGTAAAAATAAATAAACTTAAAGTTTATGTAATCCTTTAAATAATTACATAAGTATACATATATTGCATAACATTTTACAGAGGAATCAAAAAGTAAAAAGTGTTCTCAGATAAATAATATCATCGTTATTTTCAGCCTGCATCGGCCTACAATCGTTGCTAACAATCGTAATGCGGGACGAAAATGAACTTTTTAATTATTCAAGAAAAACGTCCCGGACGAATGCGGACTAAATCTTATGATCCTCCTCTAACTTGCACCTTCACGGTCTTAGGCGAGTATCTATTTCGTGAGTAGCATTATTTATTTCCTACTCGTCAAATGGATTTGGAATAGAATTGGAAGGAATTTGGTATAAAACGTACCAGAAGATATTTTTACCGCAAGAAACGGATTTTACTGTAGGTCTACTGTTGTTATTTAGAGTTCAAAAAACCCTTATTACTTTTTTGTGCCGCTAGAATAAATTTTACTATAATTATTTTGTTAAAAAACATTATCTTATCTTTTAAACATACATTTAAATGGCACCTACATGGCTGCAAATGGCTGTTTGTTTAGTTCGACAGGTAAATATTCATCATCATCAAAATATTCATAATACATAGTAATTTATTGTTAAAATATTATACTTCAATTGTTTATACAGATAAACATGACAATTACAAATACTAATTAAATCCAACTAAAGATTTACAAAGTAATAACGATAATTACATCATTAAATTATGGCTAAGATACATGAATAAGATTAGATTATAATGTTAAAATTTAACACATAAAATAATAATAGATAATGTGAAAAATGAAGAGTACTTAAAACGAACTTAGAAGAAGTTCGTTTTAAGTACTCTTCGTTTATAATAATTCAGAATAATAATAATCAGATTTTGGAAACAACCCAAAAAAACAACAAAAACAACTACAAAAATACAGATTGTGTATAATTTATTAAGATTAATAACTCTGTTTAAATACACAAACAAGCGTATATTTTTATCACGAATGTTTGGTAACCATTTTTAAATTAAAATTTGTAATTGTTGCATATATCGTTAGTATGTCGATAGTAAACTTAAAAAATGTAAATGGTTACGATAAATTACAATAGAAAAGTGTTAATTAATTTAGTACGTGTGCTAAAATGGATCGGATAACATTCAAAGTAAATGGAAAAAACTGTTCAGGTGAAATACTATTTTGAATTAGGATAAGGGCAGTTTGCCCCAACCAAAGACAAATTCTTGGGTTGAAAGATGGGGTGGTAATTGTACCACCCCATCTCTCAAACCAAGTTCTCTAATATTTAACAATTTAATTTTAGTGGGATGTGAGACGAGTTCTGATGTGATGCTGGTGGACTATCTCCGCGAGGTGCTAGGGCTTCGCGGCACCAAGTTCATGTGTCGCGAGGGCGGCTGCGGCGTCTGCTGCGTCTCGGCCGTGAAGCACCCTGGAGGAGACACGGTTTCTGTCAACTCCGTAAGCAACAATTATGGAGCAACTTTTTATGGCAACAAGTCTTAGAAAAGAATATCCCTAACTTTTTCTGTGGTTACGTCAAACTGACTAAAGGGTTCGTTTATCACGAGGATTGCTGTATCGTTTCTATTTATGTTCTGCGTGCTATATCAATTTTGGTAAAGCAGCCCGGTAATCGTATTAATTTTGCCAAATCCTAAACATGGTTGTTCCGTACCTAGTTGGAGATATTTTGAGGATTTTTTGCACTTACATGCAACTTTGTTTTTCACAGTGTATGACGTTCGTTACGTCCTGTCAAGACTGGGAGATCACGACCATCGAAGGGATCGGAAACAGAAAGGCTGGGTACAGTGTCCTGCAAAAAACACTTGCTGAAAACAATGGGACCCAGTGTGGATATTGCTCTCCAGGTTTTGTCCAGAATATGTACAGGTAATTTCTTTAATAACCCTATCTAAGGCCTCAACGAAATATATCTATGGTTTAACTTTATTCAATATAATTACAGCCTCCTCAAAAACGGCAACAAACCTACAATGCTAGACATAGAAAAGTCTCTCGGTGGAAACATTTGTCGATGCACTGGTTACAGACCTATTCTACAAGCTTTTAAAAAGTTTGGCGCAGATGCTCCGAATAATGAAGGAGTTTTTGATATTGAAGACCTGTTTATTTGTGAGAAGACTTGTTTATCTAAAAATCAATCCATAGAAAGGAAAACAGACGACCATGAAGATGATTGGTGTATTTTCTCTTCAAGTGAATTAAAATCAACAAAGACCATTGAAATAAAACTAAAAGATAGTAAACTATGGTTCAAAGTGTGGAATCTACAATCTGTGTTCGATATTTTGAATAATAAAGCTGGTCAATCGTACATGCTGGTTTATGGAAACACTGCTAAAGGTTTGTTATATGTTTATTTTTCACTAGCAGCCCCCGCGAACTTCGTCTCGCCATATACTTTTATTTACATACTAAATTTCATCGAAATCGAATTTTCCCACGTAAGCATATATTTTCCCGTGGAAGCATCTATTTTCCGCGGTGAAAAGTCTCTCGCCATATACTTTTATTTGCAGTTATCTTCTGCATACTAAATTTTATCTAAATCGAATTTTTCCGCGTAAGCAAGCATGTTTTTCCGCCGAAGTATGTATTTTTCCGCGGTAAAAAGTAGCCTATGTTAGGATTAGGATATTACATACCTATTATATTGCATTACATTGACTCCCCAACCACATGCTTACATGGAGTCTACATCGCATGCTGGCTAGCTGAGCGCGGTGAGCGACAACCTCGCGACTTTTTTCTAATACTTGCATTTTTAATCTCGTGATATCTTCGGAATGAAATGTCCGAATTGAATAATTCAAAAAGTTATAAAAAGGTATTAAAGCCGTCTTGAATATAAAGTAATTTATTTTGATAAGGATTAATACCAAGGTACAAATGAAGACCCTTTCAAGAGGCGGCATATATAAATTAATATTTTAGAATAAAAAACTGCTTACTGTGACATAACTATAATACTTAGACATATGCTGTCGCGACATTTTTTGTAGATAATGATGAGTTCTGCAAAGTCGTAGTACATGATTTTGTTCTATCATCAATAGTTTTCGCAGCGCACGCGACGTAAGGAATTTTTCAGGTCATTTTTTTACACCTTATGTTACATTATTGGAGTTTTAGTAAGGATCCCTAATTTTTTTCGAAATATAATATAGCCTATGTTACTCGGGGATAATGTAGCTTTCCAAAGGTGAAAGAATTTTTGAAATCGGTCCAGTAGTTTCGGAGCCTATTCGTTACAAACAAACAAACAAACAAACAAACAAACAAACAAACAAATCTTTCCTCTTTATAATATTAGTATAGATTAAAGTTTAAAAAATAAACATAGACAAGGATTTATCACACAAGTAAAGCAAACATTCGGAGGAAACCGGCATGTTCTGAGAACTTTGAAGAACATGAATGTGTCATTCACCAGCCCGCACTTAGCCAGCGTGGTGTGATGAATTAAGGCCCAATATTTCTTGTCAGGAGAGAATACTTTGTGCGCCAGCAGTGGAAACGTAAATATGGGCAATGATGATGATGGCATAGACATGCATTTTATTAAATAACTATATAATGTTTTATTATGATCTTTTGCAGGTGCATATCCTATAGAAGATTATCCTAAGATACTTATTGACATAACGTCATGCCCTGAGATAAAAAATTACTCTTTTGATCAGAACCTTATTGTTGGAGCTGGAATCACTTTAAATGAGTTCCTAGAGATATGCAAAAACGCAGCAAATGAAGAATACTTTGGATACCTAATAAAGTTCGTCGAACACATAAACCTTGTAGCCAATATTTCTATCAGAAACGTAAGTAATATTTAAATCAGTTATAGTTGTAATGAATTGCTCATTACAACTGAACTTATTTTTTTTTTTTAGATGGGATCGATAGCAGGAAACCTGATGATAAAACACCAGCATAATGAGTTCACGTCGGATATATATCTGCTACTAGAAACTGTCGGGGCGTATCTATCCATAAGTAAGAAAAATGTAAATACTAATTTAATCAACAAACTAAAACTTACTAAATATTTTTTTTTGTTTGTTTTAAATTGCAGGAACTTCGAAAGGTGTTACAAAAAGGTTATCAATGCAAGAATTTTTAAAAGAAGACATGAAGCTGAAAATTATAGTTGATGTGATACTGCCTCCACTAAGTAGGCAACACAAGCTAGTTTCTTTCAAGGTAATTTCTGCAAACACACTAAATAAACATTTAAAAAATAACAAAGCGATAGTTATGCTAATGTTTTGCTCTATAAAAAGTAAATTCAATTTCTAACAAGAAAGGCAAATAATACTAATTCAACAATTATATACGAGTTTATTATAGTAGATTATCGACGCACCCGAATTAAATATACATATATTAAAGACTTAAATTATACTTTGGATTTTCCAGATAATGCCTCGTTCCCAAAATGCACATGCAATTGTAAACGCTGGGTTTCTCTTCAAACTATCAGACTCATGTAAAGTAGAAGAATGCCGAATGACATACGGTGGTTTATCGCCCTGCTTCATCAGAGCAGAAGCGACCGAGAAATTACTGGTTGGGAAAATTTTGTTTAATAACGATGTTTTACAAGAAGCGCTGAATACTTTGGATGACGAATTAGTGGTGGTTGATAATCCTCCTGATGCATCGAAGGAGTATAGAAGACAGTTGGCACTGTCCTTGTTTTATAAGGTTAGTTTATTGTCAACGATTTTTATGGTTTACATTTAATTTTATTTAAATATTGTTAATTGTTTTAAGGACGATTGTGAGCATCAGGACAAACCTTTGTAGGTTTTTAGATGCAATATTTAATGGCAACTGTATTTAAAATTGTAATAATTAATAATTAAAAAAAATAAAAACAAAAAACTTTAATCTACTAGCTTAGAATTTTTTATTAACGTTTCAGGGTCTACTGTCACTCTGCCCAAAAAATTATCTAAATCCACGGTTTATTTCCGGAGCCTCTAAAATACACGAGGAAAGGCTTCTTTCAAGTGGCACTCAAACGTTTGAAACAGATCCTTCATCTTACCCACTGACTGAACCTATTCCAAGAGTAGATGGTTTAGTAAGTTCTGTTAACATTAAACTGTTTACCATTGCAGAACATGTTACGATAAGAGATGGTTTAAAGATATATCAATATATTTTAGATAAAGTGTGCAGGAGAGGCTGATTACACATTTGATTTACCAGCGCAACCAAGAGAAGTGCATGCTGCATACGTTCTAAGTACTATAGCTGTTGGAGAGATTGACAGAATAGATGCCGCTGCTGCTTTGGTTTGTAATTAGTATTCTTTATGAGTTAAACTGGGTTTAAATAATATAGGTAATAAAGATAAAAATAATTCAGTCATTTATTTATATGTATAGGGTCATCTGGAGCTTAACGACACCACTTACGTTATTCAAATACCTCGTCAGCAATTATGGTTTACATAAAAAAATAAATCGAACATACAAGCAATCAAAACTTCACACATTTTTGTTTAGAATGGTATTGAATACTATACGCTAGTTATAAAATGTTCATAATTTATTTAACAGAATCATCCCGGAGTGATTGCATTTTACACTGCTAAAGACATCCCAGGTGATAATAACTTTCTACCTCTCATAATGTTTTTCGTCGCAGCACCAGAAAAAATTTTTGACGAAAGAAAAATTAAAAATTTCAACCAACCAATAGGCGTTATTGTAGCTGAAACTCAAGAATTAGCTTACAAAGCTGCTAAATTGGTAAATGTTGTTTACAAAAATACAAAAAAGCCAGTCATTGATGTAAAGATAGCTAAGAACGACAAAAAAAGATTGATACTTGTTACATCAAAAGAACCAACTTCAAAAGGAACTGATGAAGTAAGAACAATTGAAGGACAGAACACAATTTATGAACAGATCCATTTTCAAACTGAAAATTTGGCGTGTGTCACAGTGCCAACAGAGGAAGGAGTTTCAGTACACATAACGAGTCATTGGATGAACGGAGTTCTCAATATAATAAGTGGAGCTCTTAAAATTCCCTCAAATCAGTAAGTTTTTTTTAAATCATAAATGAGAAATAAAACATAATTTAATGAATAATTCTGTTTTGTTTAAATTAGACAATTTATTGGAATAAGTCAATGAAATGGTCCAAGAAAAAACAAGTTTTATTACAGTGTTGATGTCCACGTACGTCGACTTGGCGGATCGTTTGGCTTGAAGCTCACTAGGGCCACCCACACTGCAGTCATTTGCAGTCTTGTGGCGCAGAAGTTGAATCGTCCGTGTCGCATGATCGTTCCACTTACTACGTGCTCAGGGGCTTTTGGGAAGAGGTTTCCTTGCCACGCAGACTATGAGGTATTCTATGATGTTATTATAGTATTGGTTGAGTTGGCTTAAGTTTTTTTTTTCAACTATAAGCAGAGAATTAAAATAGGTAAATTGCAACCGTTGAAAAGAACCAGATTCGTGTTTTTTTTACTCGCAGTGTTTTCCTTAATGTGTATGGAATCTATAAAAATATTATTAACATGTTTTCAAATTTTAATACCACTTTCAAAATAGATATAAATAACCAGGATACATTATTTTTCCAGTGTCAAGTGAATGCGGCCGGAGTTATACAATCCTTGATTTACAAGCAATATGAAGATAATGGGCATAAAGTTACTGAGACATTGGCCACTTTCGTCGCAGAATCGTTTAGCAACTGCTACGATAACTCTACCTGGGATTACATATTGTACGACGTCATTACTGACTCGACCAAAAAATCATGGTGCAGATCGCCTGGTAAGTTTCATGTCAATATTATGTAGGTTTTTGTGAATTTAAATGATGCTTTGTTAGCAACTTCTTAAAAAAATATATATTTTTTTGCTATTTCACTATTCATTAAATTTCCAATAAGTCATTTGATCACTTAAATTCTGTTTACTGATAAGGATGTGTAGGCTTTTACTATGTTTGTTGTTTTACGCATTCATCAAGTTCTAGATTACAATTTTAAAGTAATTACTTTTAGTTATCTCAAAATTAGCATAACAAATAACTTCAATGTTTTCTTTCAGGACACGTAGAAGGTATTGGATTAGCAGAGCATGTCATCGAAAGAATCTCCTATGAACTATCACTTGATCCCTTTGACGTTCGAATAGCAAACCTCGCCGCAGATTATAAAGATTTAGAAAACATGGCGGAGGAATTAAAGAAATCATCATCGTATAAAGAAAGAAAAATAGAAGTTAATTTGTTCAATCAAAATAATCGATGGCGAAAACGAGGCTTGAGAGTTTCTTTAATGCGCTGGGCTCCAACTGGCTATAACTTTTACGATACAAACCTTTCTATTTGCCATGCAGACGGTACAGTAGTTATTACCCCTGCCGCCGTAGATATGGGACAAGGCCTAAATATGAGAGCAGTCCAAATCTGCGCTTACTACTTCAAAATCCCGTTAGACATGATACAGATAAAAGCCACCAATACTACTATAGCTCCTAACTCGACTGCTACTGGTGGAAGCATCGCTTCGCAGTCTGTGGTTGTAGGCGTTAAAAGATGCTGTGAAGCCATGTTGGAGAGACTGGAACCAACTAGAAATGAGATGGATAACCCAAAATGGCCCGATTTAATAGCAGCAGCTTATACCTCTGGGGTAGATCTGCAGGCTCATAGCTTTGTGGGTTTGACGGATATTTACGAGTACAGTATCTATGGAGCAGCAGTTGCTGAAACAGAAATAGATGTGTTGACGGGAGAGTATGAGGTATTGAGAGTTGATATACTGCAGGATGCAGGGAAGAGTATTAACCCTGATTTAGATATTGGGCAGGTAGGTTTCATAAAAGATCTATGGACATATAACTTTCATGATTTCCGTGTTTCAGTTCAATTCAAATATGAAGACATCAAAGTATGATTTTCTGAAGTAATTTCTACTGTTCTAGGTGGAAGGTGCGTTCACGATGGGCCTGGGGTACTGGACGAGCGAGCAGCTGGCGTACAGCGGCGCGGGCGAGCTGCTGACGGACAGGACCTGGAACTACCACGTGCCGCTCGCGAGGGACATCCCCCGGGACTTCAGGATCACCCTCAGGAAGAACTCCTACAGCTATCAGGAGATTTTTGGTTCCAAAGGTTCGTTCTTACTTGAGGACTTTGATGACAACTATAGTAAAGTTAGGCGCTTATCATGTGACTTCCTGGCGTAAATTTGAGCTATAAGACAAGGCAAAACTCCAACAACCCCAAAGCTAGTGCTTGGTAGGTTTGCATTTGGGTCGTTTCGTAAATTGTGTTAATCCGGTGAACGTGTCGTAAATACACAAACTACAATCCAGCTAGATGTTTTGTCGATTATTATAGTTAAAATGTATATATTTAAATATTATAGGTATCGGCGAGGCCCCAATCTGTTTGTCTGTGTGTGTGGCCTTCGCATTGCGGGAAGCTATCACAGCGGCTCGTCTGGACGTAGGCTATCCTTCTACAGATTGGTTCGATGTTGGTAAGTGCAGAAAGAGCTAAGGCCATCTTTCTGATAGGTAAAGAACATTGTGAGACGGCAGATGTGGCTCTCGCTAGAACTCTTAGCTACAAAATAACATGAGTCAAAACTTTGCCATAGTATTTTATTTTTCATTTTGAAGCATTTTATGTGCTGTTATTTGCTAAATGGACGCATTGACTTAGTCGCTCACACTCGACTTTCATTCCGAATGTCGTGGGTTTAAAACACCGCCGCGCATCTCTGGATTTTTGTCATGTAGATACTCGTTTTAACAGTGAAGAGAAACATTGTGAGGAAGGCACATGCCATGTATTGATACTTACACATTTAAATAATAAAGATATTCTTATTCAAGTGTCCTTGCAATTGAAACGTAAACAAATAAAGTGCCCCACTTAGATAGTTTTAGTAGTGCTATGCTGTGATTTTACTCATTGTATTTATTTTTCAGATGGACCGTTTACAGTTGAAAGAGTAGGATTAACAGCTAGTGTGCGGAAAGAAGATTTTAAATTTACATAAGACAATGAACCATTTCATGTTCAATATATGACCTCTATTTTTATTGTTTTGTTTAAAGTGTTAACATTTTGGATAGCCTCTATGGCTCTAATAATGGTACAATTAAATACAGCATCAATACCTTCAACAAAAGATTTTATTTCTCCTATCAACGTTTCCAGTGAACTCAAATATTTCCTCAAAATGTGCTTACCTGAGCCCTCAAGTTACTAAGTAAACTCATGCATTACGGAATCTTCGTAAACGGAGGAACTTATTCAAAAAGATGCGCATTCAAAGTGTGCTTAAACTTCGAAAACTCGAAAGTGAGCCCAAGTTTCGCATTAAATCTAATTTGGAAAGGGTTTTCGTGTCAGTTACGCTGAATTCTCAACTCAAATAGCAACACGCCTCCGTAGACGGGGCTTAGCACTTGATCTACAGACGACGGCAAATTTACTAACTGAATGCTTGTGTGCGATCAAATGTTTTTTTAGCATATTTATTGAATGGTTCATTTGTATCATATATATAAAGCTAGTGGCGTGGTATATATTATGGCGTATTAAATGTTGATAAATGTTTCATTCGCGTTTTAGGGAATCTATATTATAATCTACTTTATGTTTAATATTGTATCTGTTGTTCATAAAGATAAAACTTTCAGACGCTTTTATCGACGTTCTGTATTTAGTCCTTCCAAGTACATTCTTAGACGTTTAGCCGTCTCCAGAACGCAATAACTGACAGTATCAAAGATAGTTGTTAGTGAACAGTAAGAAGTAGTAAACTAGATAATTTTCTGGACACTGGACAGTATTCTGAAACAATGACTGCAATGCTATTACACTTTAAAATGGCTCCAACCCTTTGAGTACTAAATCAAAACGAGGCGAATTGCTGGGTGTTTTGCTAGACAATGCTTGGGAATTCTCTACAGAATTAAGTATGAAATGGGATGATACGTATCTAATAGAACAAGATCTAGCTATGTCTTTACCTTGTTAATTTTATAAACCTAATTAATCGAATTTCCAAATAAGTTATAATTAACATAGACATGTTATAATTTGTTTATTTAGTTGGAATTTTTTTTTGACATGTCCATGTAAATCGTTCTGGTTTTATGTTCTATAGTAATAAATGTATTTGCATTGAGTTTTTTTTTTTTTTTTTTTATTTATTTAAAACATCATTATTTCTAAAATAACACAGAATCTTATTATCTAAAAAGTTCATATTTTACTTAATCATAGCCTGAACTAGGATTATCCTGTGTCTCAGGCTACAAAAAGTTGATTTGGATGTGCCCCGTTGTCTTGTGTGGGTAACCGAAAACACCTTTCTGTTTGATTCTCTAAGCGTCCTTTAAGGGGTTCATCGCCAACAACGTAGGTACAATTTCGGGCCGGTGATTCACTGGTGCTTTTGTTATTTTGGGTCAGTATTGGGCGGGATTCTGCGAATTTTTGAGTTTATTAAGCTTTGTATTTGTTGAGTTTTAATTAAGAAACCTTATGAGGTACCTATGTATTTTTAGATATTCATTTTTGAGTTCCGTAGGTAGGTAGTTTGTATTTTTCGTTTTTCTGTGTTTGACTATTGCTTTTTTTACGAGTCTATAGTTATATCCAGACAGCTATAATCAAGCTATATTTTTAAGCGCTTTAATATGGAGCTTCCTGTGTTCTTAAATTTATTCCAGATTATGTAGTTGAAGTCGGTTTTGTTCGTAAAAAGTTTATTATTAAATACTTTAATAAATGAAATAACGGATAGTTCAAACGTATTTATTATTATCTCAAGATGAAATTATTAGCCAATTTTACCACGAAAACTTTCTGTATTTAGTAAATATATCCATTAGATTGGTCAGCAACAGTGAGTACAGTAATCAGACCGAAATCTCTTTCCAATTGCGTGAAGAATGTATGGATTATGTGTATCCCTTTATCCGAGGCTGATCTGAACAGAAATTACAGGAATGCCCAGGGGATAGCTTTTCTATTTAAAGATAGAATAACAATCGGTTTACCTACCTTAGGTGCTAGTTAGCTATTAGGCCTTAATTCACCAAGTAAGGGTCGGTAAATGTCACATATCAAACCCTTCAAAATACCAGTTTCCTCACTATTTTTGCCTTCACCGTAAAGCACACTGCCCACACTGGTTTTTCTGGTGTAATTTTAAAGTTCACATACATTTTTCAAGTAGAAAAATCTAGAATTGCTGTGTAGTTTTTGAACCCACCTTTGAAAGTCGTGTGGGTCACTTAACTTACATACACGGATTCAGATACATATCAACATGTATCTTTTACTAATAATATTTATTGTTACTAGTACTTACCTAATATTTATTTTGGGACGACACAGAAATGTGTATTACGCCATATATTTTGTCGAACACAAATAGAAACTCACTCCCAGGAGTAATCAGAGATACTTACTTACGTACTATTTGTATGTAATACACTAAATCTGTCCTTGGGTCTTTCTAGACCTTCGTGAGTGAAATGAAACTAAAGTTATGTGAAGGGAATCACAATGTTTAGTTTTTCATCATTCAGCACATGGCCTGTTTCGTTTATTCAGTTTTAAGTCTTTTTATATTTATTTGTTTATACAATAAGAACGCAAAGAAAGATTTATCTGTTAACTAATATTTCTATTTTATATATAACTTTACGTTTATATTCAGTTTGATGAACATGTTTGTACCTATTTGATAATTGTAATCAGCGTGGTCTTATCTCTCCCGTCAAGGGAGAAGTACCTGTCTCCCAGCAGTAGAAACGTAAATAGGGGAGATTATGCCATGACACGTTATGCTGTTATAGTTGCAGTTAAATGCAGCAACCCGCTCTAGATGTTTCCGTGCGAAATGGCTTTCATCTTCGTTCTTTCCACCCTAACCTTGTAATAACTCGACCTACACATGAAAAAAAACTCTTTTAAAACAGTATTAAAGTTTTGCTTTTGAGAACGGGAAAACTGCTAGAGGTTAAGTACACTAGAAAACATGAAATCCCACAAGAGCAGTGCACTCTACGTTTTGCAAACAAAAGATCTTAAGAAAGGTGAAAATAAGGTGCTCTCTTAGGAGGCAGTTGTTTTAAGAACCGTCTTGTTTAGAATTTGATCATGGTGCATGTGTGGCGCGGTCCGCCTGCAACTCAAGAGATCTGCAATTATTTGTTCGGTGTGTCTGGGTATTATAAATGTATAATAAAATATCTATTTATGTAGTCTATTATGTATATCAGAAATCTAGCATTCGTAACACAAGTTTAGGTACCACGGGGCTAGATATTGCTGTGTGAATTATCCATCAATATTTGTCCAGCAATTGTATAAATCAATGAAGTATAAACAGAAGGTTTCGATAGACTGTAGAGCAATTTAGAGAAACTGCAAATGCCAAACGGAAGTGGAACAAATTGCTTCGGAAGCGCGGAAATAGTGCACCGGACCATGTGTGCCGAACCATGACCCGTAGAGTATATGGATACATCCAAGAGTTAGGAGACTTTCTTCACTAATATTCTAAATGATTTGATTTGTAAAACAATTGAAAAGCATAGTAAAATCTTATGCTTTTCAATTGTTTTTCTAAGATTAATGTTTTAAAAGCGTCATCTTGATAAAATTACAAACTTAAATTCATAAAATATAATCATAGCTTGTTTACTTTCCGAGTTTTGCGTCCAGTGAGCGTGGAAGTTGTACCAAATCCCCTCTAAGATCTATCATGGGATATTTGTGCCCAGTAGTCTTACATAATAATGCGTTGATGATGATGATGAATCTAGTATGGACTATTTTATTTTGGCGCACTAAGTTTTATATCTCCCGCACCGGATAGCAGAATTGCGTGAACTAATACAAGCAGAAATAATGATTATTAATATAAGATTATGGTCTAAAAACTTTGCAAATATTGATTTCGCATGCTGATTAACGCTGACCAACAGAAAGACCTTCGAATTATTTCCTACGTTTGAATTACTTAGAATTTGAGATCTAGGCGTGGACCGTCACGAGTTTGTATCATTAAAGCCGAAATGCTATTTGTTACTAGAATGGAGCACTTTTATTCGTAATTATCCACCTGTTCAGAAGACAAGTGAATAATCAAAGAGCTGGGCACAGGTAAAGAAAATTACTAGGGTAAATTTAGGTGCTTTTCCTATTCCTTAATGTGAGAAACCCAATGTCGTTCTCATTGTTGTTAGGTATGCATTGTTATCCGAGCGACAAACATAATGCACACGCCTTCTAGCCATGCATTTTATGTTTTTAGCTGTGAACTTACGATGGGTTTAGTAAACCGATTTGAATGATTATTTTTATAATTTCATTATTGTCTTATTATAATTTGCTACAGTTCTAACAATAGCATAAATGTGAAAGCCTAAAAAGACCTTTATAGTATGAGTCTATAGTAGTAGAGAGTAGTATGAGTAACATGAGTCGGTTTTTTTCGTTAAAAAAATATTTTGTCTATTAAGAAATAGTACAAGACTTACTACCTTATCCATGGCTTCGCATGTTGTATTAAAAGTATTATTATTAGTTTAAACCTTCCATGGACTACTATAAATAGGTACATCAAGATCAAAATTAGCTTAATCGGCCCAGCCGTTTTCGAGACTTAGCGAGTCTAACAAACAGCATTTTTTAATTTTTAAAGATACATTATAGAAGATAGAATAAGGTAATATAAAATGCTTGAATCAATGCACTATTTCGTTCTTCGGCTCTTTGTCTATAATGATTCTGCCCTACAATCAATTCTCAAAGTACAAAGTGAACTTTGGCGGGTTCTTGACACGATGTTTGGGTTTTTGTTGAAAATACCAGCGCTATTTGTCATCCCGTTAATGAGTATAATCCGCCGTATCTGTTCTATGATCATAGTCTCTACGGCTAATTCTCATCAATCAATATGTTAAATAACATAATTAGCCTAGATTGTTCTATAGATATCAGTCAGGTAATGTATTGTCTTGTTTAATTATATATGACGAATTAGTTTATTACAAATATTACAATACCATATTAAAATACGGATAAAATCTGGCAATAAATTTATTAACAAACGACTATCGACCGTGAAATCATACATGGAGGCCGTTCACAAGATAAATAGAAGTTGAAAATGTTATATGTACCTATGTAGTAAGTTTGAAGGACATTGTGACATTCACCCACCAAATACATTATTTCCAATATTAAACAAAAATAAGCAGTATCATTACAATTAACGTTTCTAGGTACTGTTGCCCAATAGAACCATTGCATATCAAGCACTAAATAACACCGCAACAAACCATCGGATCCGTAATTATACATTAGCCAGTTGTGTCGATAAAATACGGTAGATGGTATCGCACAAATGAATAGCCATTGAGTTTTAACTACCAGGTTAGCAGACGTGTCTAAGTGGGTAGATTACTGCAGTGGGAACATTTCTTAACTCAAATTCTTGTGTATTTATACGTGCATGTTTAGAAAAATACCTTAGTTACCTATAAATAAAAAAATAATATTGCTGGACAATTCACTCAGGCTCATCTAGCCTCGTGGTAATCTCGACGCTTGTGTTACGGGTGCTCGATATCTGATATTATTTTATTATACCAATAATAACACCCACTATAGCTAGTAGCTTTCAACTGCGTAGACACAAATAAATAGTATTATTTGTCTAAGCCTAAGCATTTAAAAGCTAGAGCTGTAAAAAATCACATAACGGTGACCCGTAAACTGGCGATCCATATTTAACATAAACAGGATTATAATTCGCTATCTCAAATATTATGATTCAAGGCGTGAGCATTGTGCCGGGTCTTTGTGCCGCACAATGCCCCACAAAGGAGGCATTCAGGAGGGATCGCGGCGTCAAATATTGAATTTACAACGAGATTTTGATAAAAGAGGAATTATAAGGCCATGAGCGTCTTTGATTTGGCCTCCGCTTTGAATTTTCATTTCTTTATTGCGATACTTGACGGGGAAGTTATTTGACTGCAAATAATTATTAAATCAACTTTTTATTTATCAATGCTTTGCTGTTTACGAATGAAAAATGAAGCAATTTTGCCATTCGGTTCTCATGCTACAGCCTGAGTGACTTCATTTTATTCACACAGTTAAGTTAAGTTTATTCACATAGTAACCTGCTTTATGATAAAATAATTAATATTTAATTTTTGCACGTTTAATGCGGTTATTTTCGAATGGGACAGTAAAACTTATCCGTCATAAATAATAATAGCTCATAACGCTCATACGTTAATTATGTTATATTTTCTTTGGTTCTTAATAAAATTATTATTAGATTGATTTACTTTAAATTTATTTATGGTTTCGTATTAACGCATGAACGATTTAATTAAGTGAAAACGCAAGCGAAGCTGTGACGAGTCACCCAGATTATTCAATTTTAAATGTTAAACCAAGTGTGATAATTTTTGGTGGTACACAACATACTCTAAGGACATTACATGTTATTTCTGTCACGCCCGATCCGTGAACCCGTTTCTTTGAGCTGGTCCCTGGAGGCACGCAAATGAAGCCACAAGACCTCTATCAATGTCCATCTCAATTTCATCGGACTTGTTGATGGCTTGTCACAGCTGTGTTATACGTGCTCTGAAAACACAAGGATTTGAAATTCATCTAATTGAACACTTATTTTATTGTTGTAACTTATTAGTTAGTTAGTATTTCAGCCATCGTTTCATAATATTGTTTTGTTCAAAATAAAATGAACGAATAACTTTGCAACATTTCGTTAATATAAAATCTCAACAAAATTACGTATGTAGGCGGCAAACATTCTAGACAGATCACACACAGTTGTCTGTCTGTCTCAAACAGAATTTGTTATTAGATCCGTAATGTGGAATGTCTACGTAACTTAAAGAATCTAACTAAAAAGAGTCACTAACAAGCCTGTGTCTGCAAATGACAAGTTATGTTCCATGTTATGAGCGCCGCTCTCAAAAGTTTCTGTGTAACACAAAATCAATAAGAAATGTTGTTGACGATTTCGATTAGTGACATTTATTTCCAGTATTTATTTTAAGTTCACAAACGAATTTACATCAATCGCCTCGTCTCGCCTCCTTTCAGTTTGATACTCAAAGCTAAGTAATGAACCCTCGTTCTATTCTGACGCGTATTGCTTTGAGGAGTTCTATCACTCTATTGTAATCCTTCATTAATTTCAGCTTGATCAAACTTGCGGTATTCCGTTCATTAACGTGTTAGTTACTAACAAGGATATAAAATAGTTTAAATCTTTGTATTTAAATTCGAATTTCATTTTATTAAAATACGAGTAGTAGGTACCTACATTACCCGGCTTCATCATAAGCAAAGTCGTTTATTTACGTTCTCACTGCTGGTTATGAGAGAGATTATGCCTTAATTCACCACACTGGCTAAGTGCAGGTTAGTGAATTTCACCATGTCCATCAAACTATTTAAAGTTCTCAGGGCAACAGCATTAACAAACTTTTTTATAAATCAATAGTAATAATAATATATATTCTGAGCTTTCTATCAAAAGGCATTTTAATTAATTCAAATATCCACAGTATCTACAATGTTTAAACACAAAGTGTAACAGGATAACTTCAGTTAGAACCATGACCATTTAGTTTGAAGTAGACACTTGTACTGGGGCGAATTCCCGTCTGCTTAAACTACATTAATTATCATCAACTACTAGACGCGGTCGCGCAGACAGACCACTATGCTATCACACGTATTATTTTATATTAAATTATATAAACCAATATTGCTGGACAATTCACACAGCTACATGTAAGACTACTGTGTAGCTGGAAGCTTGTTTTACGGATACTAGATCTCTGATAACAATTATATAGTACATTTGAATGTTGAATGGAAACGTTAACCAAAAAAGAAGCTTACATTCCTATCATCTGTGGACTGAATAATTTTGTAAGGTACTTTGAATGTCGGCGAACTTCCTGTAACACAGTTGAGGTAAATGTCCTGAAAACTACGTTAAACGTGCAAAAGTTATAATGGTTTTTTTTTAAATAAATTCAAAGATTGATTAATGGTTTATATCGTTATAATAAAGACTTTAAAAACGATATTCAGTGGCCTGTCTGCCACAGTTACAACTACCAGCCAGGTGAAATAACTCCCCAAAGTATTTCAAAGCCGCTAGATCATGTTATTCTGTCCTAATTATATTTACGGAAGTTCAAAGTTATTTCAATGTTAGTCGGAGTGGATGCTAAACCGTTTCTGGTAATTTGCCTAAGCATCGGTTAGGTTTATGCACTACAAAGGCTAGTTAACGTTAGGCCAGTGTAACTGTTTAACTAAGATTTCACATTTAACTGAATTGTGGTTGTTGAAACAAAGTTTTGAGAAAATAATAATAATGAGATACTACACCAAAAATATTAAAAAAGTGGTTTACCTACTCTGGAATAGTGCGGAGACTCGAGTTATAATTATATTTCTGATTATGGGTAAGTAATACGATTGGTAGACTTAGCGTGGTACTTTTAGGCCAGCACCGCGACTTAAAAAATATAATATACAAACCTAATAATATAAAACACCTGAGTATGTTTATTACCAGTGCAATTTCCATCCTTACGTATCAGATTAGGTTTCCCCAGGGCTAAACCTAATCAGAAACAGCGACCAATATGAAACTCTGACCTAAGCTGAAACACTGAAGCACTAGGGAGGTACCAAGCTGGTATTAGCATCGACATACGAATTTATTGAATAGTATCGACGAGGCAGACTCGGGGGAAATCAGGGCACAACTCTACAATATGGCTGAAAGCTCATTCTGCTTATAAGGTGCTGTTGAGGTTTTGGGGAACTGTGGAGTTGTGGCATGTTATAGTTAATTGTTGATACATTGTAGGTACCATTTGCTGTAATGTTTTGTAAAAATCAACCTCAAGTACAGAAAAATGTATCGCATGAAAATGTATTCTCGACGGTGGAAAGGAAAAACACTTGAAGCGACACTTTGGTCGAAAATGACTTTTATACATATTTGAAATCAGTGAATTTTTCTGCGTCGATTGGTCTTGGTTTCGTGGCGATCTGACCACTTTGGTGTCGCTTCAAGTAATGGCACTTTTAGGCTCAATTTTTTCAGACGCTAAATGAAGTGACAAAGAATTTTAGCAATTTTGGTTCATTTACCGCTTGAAGTACCGACTATATAGTTAGATTGTTATTTGATGTATTTTTCCTTTTTTGTTTCGAATCTTATAGGTTACTTAAATTGTTTTTCTTCGCCATATGAAATCCTATTTTAAACACCGAAGTTGTTTTTGCTTACTCCTATTGCGTTGGTGCCCGGTCGCTACATTTGTTTTTCCTTGCTTACCTTATATCTGTATCATGGAGTTCATGCGTTTTTCCAGCATGATTGTTATACAATATTATGGATTTCAGTTATTTCGACAATCGCTGTAAAAAGCAGTGGTGTCGGTTAAAGTAAACATAGACAAAAATACCACATAAATATTTAAATTAACCGACATCGTCTTTTATTCCCGAATCGTCGGTTAGTTTAATTACGCTGACTTCATAAATCAAAACGATAGTCGGTTAAAGTAAGTATTATTTACGATACTGTGTATTTAAATTAACCATTCAAAACAAGTCTTGTCGCTACATGCAATGAAATTCGGTCTCTTTTGTGTAAATGGCGCCACCTATATAAGGATATTGCACGTGACGTGGCGCTTCAGTCATCGGTGAACCGCCGTTGAGGCACGTCAATACAGAATACTAATAATACGTGTAATACAGAATTTAAAGTTTTTGAAAAGTCTTAGTAAAAGTTAGTAGGTTTATAAGTTTTATGTAGGTTTGCTATACAAAAGAGCTATGTTGTGTTATAAACGACCAACACAACGTAGCACTTTTGTAATATGATCTGATCAGATCACTCATAAAGATTTTGTGTGTTGCCAGTGATGACATACGGATCCGAAACGTGGTGCTTCACTATCGGCCTCATCAACAGACTCAGAGTCGCTCAAAGGGCTATGGAGAGGGCTATGCTATTTCCCTACGAGATCGAATCAGAAATGAGGAGATCCGTAGGAGAACGCGGGTCACCGACATAGCCCAACGGATTAGCTCTTTGAAGTGGCAATGGGCAGGCCATATAGCGAGGAGAACAGATGTCCGATGGGGCCGAAAGGTTCTCGAGTGGAGACCACGGATCGGAAAACGCAGCGTTGGGCGTCCACCAACAAGGTGGACTGATGATTTGGTGAAGGCGGTCGGCTCGCGGTGGATGCAGGCTGCGAGCGACCGCAATAGCTGGAAGTCGTATAGGGAGGCCTATGTCCAGCAGTGGACGTCCAATGGCTGAGATGATGATGATGATGATGGCTCATAAAGATAGTGATGTTGTTAACAATGTTGATTAAGTTGGTCGTTTACAACACAACGTAGCGGTTTTGTATTGCGTTTGCAATGTTTATAAGTTTAATGTACGTTTGTACATTAAACTTATAAATTTAAGAACTATAAATTCTGTATCACAATTATTACGAATCATTTCCTATTCGTATGATTTGATCAGATCACTCAAAATAGTGATTTAGGTATCTATGCTTCGCTTGAAATGGTTTTTTAAAGGCAAAATGTTAAAATACTAGAAGTTTTTAATAAATAAAAGACTGTTGTATCTCAATAGTCTTGTTTTTTTGGTATCTTTGGGAAACAAAGTAGGGACTTCAGTTAAAAACATAGCTTTATATTATTACATAGCTAGCGCATAACGTGTTTTTCTTGTACTTAGCATACTATGATTTTCTTACTTAACTGGTTTTTCCGGAACCCTGTATGTTATGCTCGATACGCTTCAGTTATTTTACCTCCAAGTTAAATCATACATAGCTTGTCGCTTAATGTGCTTTTCCTTGCGTTTGTCAGAATACTCAAGTTGCATTTAATGCGTTTTTCCGTCCGCTGTATTCACCGTTAAATAATTAAGCGACGCCTAAATCAATTTATCATGGTTGTATATTTTTAGAAGTTTAATAGTAAGGTAATAAATAAAAAATAAAGAAACTATTTTTTTTCCTGTCGCTCTAACTTCAAACACAAATTTTTTATGATTTATTTTCGGAAAATAAAAACTTTGATCGGCTCTCCTGTAAAGTTTGAAAATTGTCGCTTCAAGGGTTTTTCCTTTCCACCGTCGAATTATATTTCTGATTATGGGTAAGTAATACGATTGGTAGACTTAGCGTGGTACTTTTAGGCCAGCACCGCGACTTAAAAAATATAATATACAAACCTAATAATATAAAACACCTGAGTATGTTTATTACCAGTGCAATTTCCATCCTTACGTATCAGATTAGGTTTCCCCAGGGCTAAACCTAATCAGAAACAGCGACCAATATGAAACTCTGACCTAAGCTGAAACACTGAAGCACTAGGGAGGTACCAAGCTGGTATTAGCATCGACATACGAATTTATTGAATAGTATCGACGAGGCAGACTCGGGGGAAATCAGGGCACAACTCTACAATATGGCTGAAAGCTCATTCTGCTTATAAGGTGCTGTTGAGGTTTTGGGGAACTGTGGAGTTGTGGCATGTTATAGTTAATTGTTGATACATTGTAGGTACCATTTGCTGTAATGTTTTGTAAAAATCAACCTCAAGTACAGAAAAATGTATCGCATGAAAATGTATTCTAAAGCGGATAAACACTCACAGCGTTATTCATAAACACGGTTTAATTTTAAGTAAGCCTTTAAGTAATGCTTAACGTAATTTTGTATTCATAAACGTTGTTTAAACCAAATCAACTGTTTAAACTGGTACTTAAATAGTTGTCAAATTAAACAACCTATATAGGTAGTTTAACTTGACAGCTATTGAAGGTAAGGAGGTGTTACACCTCTCCTAACTCCTTATACAAGAAAATGGATGCTAATAAACAGCTGATTTGCTTGTTTGTTTACAATATTTTATACTGGAACTGGATTATTTTGATTACCTACGGTGACTATTCAAATAATTTTGAGCAAGATATAGCAGATATAAACGAATTTTGGCAATCTAGTAGGTACTAAAGCTTATCAAACCAGGTTAGATCCGATGGTGGAAAATGATGAAGTGGAATTTAGAAAAAAGTGCAGGTTTTCTAAGGAGAACATGAACAAAATAATATTGTTAAAGAAGACGACTCGGTTGATACAAAAGGTGGCGGCATACCTGTTCACATTCAAGTAATGGCTGTGATCAGGCACTGGGGTCGACATGAGGTTAGTGTTCATTGTATACAAAGGTTTTCTACTTTACTATATTGCAGGAAGTAAGTCTTGCAATATAGCCCTTTGTGGGTCTTGGTCTCCTTGATGGTTTCTCTCCATTAGGTACCTACCTACGTCAGGAGCTAGATATTAGGAAACTACTTGCCTAGCATTGATATTATGTCTTCAATCTGAAAATCTATGAAATTACCAATTTACCTATCCATATTTATTACCTATCCATAGTTATTTGTTTAATTTCCTTTTGCAGGTTGTGTGTGGTCCTAATATATCTATTTGTGATGTGGTATGTCGTTGGAGGTGAAGCACTCATGATGTTCACATCTTTCGTGAGAGTCAGCTTAAAAGAAGGTTTGAAGAAAGTGAATTTAGAGGAAGAAAATTTTAGGAGACAGTGGATATCCTTCCACACCATATTTGCGTACTGCAGTGCAGTAACTAGAGTCTGACAGTGAAGATGATGATGAAGGGAAAACAAACACAATTCACCAATGAATTAACTCGCAACATATTTATTAGTACCTAACCATTTTCAATAAATTACAATTATTATTATTTTTTCTAGTTTTTCTCCCAATATTCCAACTCTTCTTCCAATATTTGAAGTATTTTTTATGTTTCTCTTCCACAATTTGCATAGGTACGTAACTTATGTTCTTTTTCTTGATTTTGTGAAGTAATAAGTAGTTTGATACGAGTCTAAAACTGAACAAAAAACACGAGCTAACCAAACTTTGTTGCAACTCCATAAATATTTTGATTCACAATCACAAAACACAGCTGACACTGTTCTGTCAAATTTCGTTTTTTTTTTGAGCAAATGGCCCACAGATTACCCTCATTATCTATGATACGGCCAGATTCTACTATTTCTACCAAAAAGTTACCAGTTCTGAAAAAAATAAGTATTGTTTAACTAAGTGATTTTTAAGTTAGGTTTATGAATACAAAACTTTTAAACACTTCTTAGGGCTTAATTCGTTGATTAGTTAAGTCGTGCTTAAGACGTGGATTAAGAGCTTTTTATGAATAAGGCTGTCAGCGTTATTCATAAACACTGTTTAATTTTAAGTAAGCCTTTAAGTAATGCTTAACGTAATTTTGTATTCATAAATGTTGTTTAAACCAAATCAACTGTTTAAACTGGTACTTAAATAGTTGTCAAATTAAACAACCTTTAAAGGTAGTTTAACTTGACAGCTATTGAAGGTAAGGAGGTGTTACACCTCTCCTAACTCCTTATACAAGAAAATGGATGCTAATAAACAGCTGATTTGCTTGTTTGTTTACAATATTTTATAATGGAACTGGATTATTTTGATTACCTACGGTGACTATTCAAATAATTTTGAGCAAGATATAGCAGATATAAACGAATTTTGGCAATCTAGTACTAAAGTTTATCAAACCAGGTTAGATCCGATGGTGGAAAATGATGAAGTGGAATTTAGAAAAAAGTGCAGGTTTTCTAAGGAGAACATGAACAAAATAATAAATATTGTTAAAGAAGACGACTCGGTTGATACAAAAGGTGGCGGCATACCTGTTCACATTCAAGTAATGGCTGTGATCAGGCACTGGGGTCGACATGAGGTTAGTGTTCATTGTATACAAAGGTTTTCTACTTTACTATATTGCAGGAAGTAAGTCTTGCAATATAGCCCTTTGTGGGTCTTGGTCTCCTTGATGGTTTCTCTCCATTAGGTACCTACGTCAGGAGCTAGATATTAGGAAACTACTTGCCTAGCATTGATATTATGTCTTCAATCTGAAAATCTATGAAATTACCAATTTACCTATCCATATTTATTACCTATCCATAGTTATTTGTTTAATTTCCTTTTGCAGGTTGTGTGTGGCCCTAATATATCTATTTGTGATGTGGTATGTCGTTGGAGGTGAAGCACTCATGATGTTCACATCTTTCGTGAGAGTCAGCTTAAAAGAAGGTTTGAAGAAAGTGAATTTAGAGGAAGAAAACTTTTAGGAGACAGTGGATATCCTTCCACACCATATTTGCGTACTGCAGTGCAGTAACTAGAGTCTGACAGTGAAGATGATGATGAAGGGAAAACAAACACAATTCACCAATGAATTAACTCGCAACATATTTATTAGTACCTAACCATTTTCAATAAATTACAATTATTATTATTTTTTCTAGTTTTTCTCCCAATATTCCAACTCTTCTTCCAATATTTGAAGTATTTTTTATGTTCCTCTTTTATCATTTGCATAAGTACGTAACTTAATATGTTCTTTTTCTGGATATTGTGAAGTAATAAGTAGTTGTAGTCTAAAACTGAACAAAAACACGAGCTAACCAAACTTCGTCACAACACCATGAATATTTTGGTACAATAACAACAAAACACAGCTGACAACAGAACTGTTCTGTCAAATTTCGTTTTTTTTTTGAGCATACGGCCCACAGATTATCCCTAATATCTATGATAAGGCTAGATTCTACTATTTCTACCAAAAAGTTACCAGTTCTAAAAAAAATAAGTATTGTTTAGATAAGTAATTTTTAAGTTAGGTTTATGAATACAAAACTTTTAAACACTTCTTAGGGCTTAATTCGTTGATTAGTTAAGTCGTGCTTAAGACGTGGATTAAGAGCTTTTTATGAATAAGGCTGTAAGCGGGACTATTCCTAGAATTTTAAGGTTCGCTTGTATTTTGTGTCTAATAAAGGTCTCATTAAGTGTCGTGATTTGCCCGACCTAAGAATAGCACAACCCCTTTCTTCCTGTCCTTCCAGTAATGTAGACCGACAGACACTGTCGTTCTGTGTTCTTCAATAATTTTTTGTGATCACCAACACACTTGGTCTTTCCGGTCCTATATAATTAATGATTAAACGAACTTACCTGTACGTGAAGTTCTATCATAATAGTACGATGTGGTTTGTTCGAGAAATGAGTAACTGAAAAGAATTATTATTGTTTTCATTTGACTTGTAGTAGTATGATCCAGTAACCATCACTCCGCGTCACAATTTGAGGGTATAAAGATATTTTTTATTTCTGTGACCTACTTATCTACTGCCCACCGTCCCGTCATTTAGTTTGGAGTTAAAATTCACTCCTGTACTCCTGTGTACCATCATATTACCGAAAAACATTCGGGACCTGGACTTACTTGGGGTCGGGAGGGCGTTTGTTACTCATTTCTCGAACAAACCACATCGTATAATTATGATAGAACTTCACGTACAGGTAAGTTCGTTTAATCATTAATTATACTTCGTGGTTTGTTCTCAAAATGAGTAACTGAAAAGAATTATTATTGTTTTCATTTGACTTGTAGACTTTGAGAGTATCTTTTGAGGTAATATGAACCAAGTGCAAATAAAAGTTTATAATTAATTATCAATATTTGACGTATAATGTATTTACTTTTATTTTTAAGTAATAATTATTTACAAATCATATATTTAAATATATTATTGAATTTTTTAATCATTGAAAAAACACTAGTTTTTAAATGCTACATTTAAAAAAATAGGTATGGCTTCTCATCAACTATACATTAATCGCAGGTTAATAATAAATATATAATTGCTTATAAAGGTTATACCTTATTTATATAGCGAATGTAGAGAATGTACCGTTCCAGACCGCAGTCTTGTGGGTGGTATCTATTATGTTTATGCTAATGCCCAAGAAGGGCACAAATAATAAATTGTTACATCAATAAGATCTATGCATCTTCAAAATGAGAATATCATATACCAAGTTTTCTAACTATACTAAAATATTTTTAGTATTCCCTTTTTTCATACCATGAAAAGTATTCGTAGAAATAATACATAATTATTTTATTTGTGAATAAATTTTCACGATATTTCCGATATCAATTTTACACATTGTTTGCACCCAGTATGCTTCAGTAATATTGTATATTTCTTTCAAACAATTATCCAATGGTAAACCGTGGTTTGAATAGTAACTTCTGTAAAAACAACCTTTAATGCTACAGGTATGCGAAGTGACCTAAGGTATACTTAAAAGCGAGAAGCTTCAATAATGAGATAAAATTTTCATTTGGTACTTCAGTCAGGACACTTTCATCTAATAAATGTACTTTATTACAATTCGCTTACATAAATGGTCAAAAAACATTTGCACCATTAAGCAGTCTGATTTTTCAGGGCATTAATCTAATCTATATGTAGGTGCTACTAACAGTTACTGTATGGAGGACCAACATGAGTAATAAAAGTGAAAAAATTAAATAAGGAAGTCAAGGCGAACTTCATAGCAATTTATCCGTTCTTAAACCACAGTGTTTTCCACAGAGGAAAAATTACAATTACAGCAAGTAATTCACAGCTTGATAATTAGATACAAATAATAAGTAATTTGAGTAAATTCTTATTTAAATTTTCTTATTCTTTCTAAATAAGAAAATCATTGATAAAGTGTATAAACAAATTTTGATCAATATAAAGTTATTTATTCCATAATATGAAATAGGAAGTGATCTATTCGTACAGTACCCGTACGAATAGATTCAGTCTATGAAATATTATATATTACGCATATTATGCGCTATTACTTATATGATTTATGATACATAAATATGACATATTTTATTATTCGAGTTGCGAATAGGTAAATTTTCTATATCCTGTTATTTATTTTTTAATTAAAAATAGGTTAAGTTCATAAAAACCAAGTTATCAGTTTCCACTTGCTATCAAGGTCTTATAGATATTGGTCTTCGGACCTTCTAACCAAACCAAAAAATTTCCATAATAGTTTTTGTGAAAAAATATGGAACATAGATTACGAGAACCGAATCTAAACTTGAATTTTTATTATGTACGATGGCAGTCGTGTTCTCAGAAGTATATTTATTAAAAATACCGGTTTGAAATATTTGAAAAAATATTAATTCCTTTATAGGGCTGTTAGCAGCCATTAAAATTAATGTGTTTTTCCCTTTCCATATCAAGACCACTGGCCGCTGGCAGCATAGCCATGATGCTGAGTACCCCGTTTTTGAGGAATCAGAAAATATTTCAATTCAGCACCTGTCATTTAAAATTGTGTGCATCAATCCATCAATTTATAAATTATTTTTAGTTTAAGTTATTGTCAGAAAAGTATATCTTTCTTCAATAGCTTTATAGGTGTTTAATCACCCGAATTCAATATCTAGATAGCAAAATAATCCCTGCAGTTCAATGAGCTATGATAAATTGTACATAGTTGAATAAATTAATGTTGTAAATTCCAATAACTGTTTTCTTTATTCATCCTGAAATGCAACATCATAAAACAGCCCCAAATGAACGAAATTTATTTGACGGTATTAAAATACCTGTTTAATCTTGTCGTCAATAAAGATTAACTTAAAAAGTACAAACATTGTCTCAATAAATTCAACATTTCGTAGGTATGCACTCATTATACCTTTATAATGAGCGATCAATGAGATTTGAATCATCTCGTAAATTCCATAAATCCTATAATTTATTATTGTCAAGGAAGCCTTTTAGATATGAAAGGCTTAGATATAAACAGCACAGCATTCGTTTACTTTGTAATCCCATAAAAATCTCAAGGTACTTGTTACTTTCCAGGAAATAAATAGGTATTTAATACATTTTTGTATAAAAATATGATAAAATGAAAAGCATGTAACCTTTGGGGAAGTTAGGTAGGTACTTTGCATAAAGTATGTAAAACGTTTATTGTAAAATATGCAACTCGTTTAATATCTAATGATGTGTTAGGGTTTTTTGACTTAGAAGTCTAATTTTAAAATTGTTCATGTGATCATGAACCTGTTCTTAGGTAATTTACCTTTACGTAGTCTTTAAAATAGATACGACATAATTTCAATCAAATTCTTAACTAATAATTTTGTTGTTGGTTGTTACTAAGAAACCTTCTTCTGGAGGATAGTTTTTTTTATGACCAGAATTGATCTAGAAAATTATCAGATTGATAATAGGTGCTTCCAGAAGCTGTCTGTCAGCTTCTAGTCTATAGCAGAATTTGCAAATAAGGTAATTATTTGACTTCGCACCAGTACGAGTGAGCGCGCTAGATGTGCGGTTTCTTTCATGATAGCTGCTTTCGCTGACTTAAAGATCCTGTAGATATTGTCTACACAAGGATACCATATCTATTTTTGTGTGAACCAACTAGGTTCCTGCTTGAAACTGACTTGAGTATTTCATATAAATACTCAATGTTTATGCGCATTATCTTAAGGCTTCCAGAGCCTGTAAAATAGTTTTAAATAGTTTCTCCTTTGTAAATAGCTAACGAATTAATGGCGTGTTTTAACTGAGTTTTCAGTTTTTACGTTTCATTGTTGTTAAATTTATTATAGTGGATTTGACATTAGTCCTTAGATAACTCTGATTAATCAGAGCTCTGAATAATATGCAATTTCCGAAATGCGATTGCGTTAAAGTGGGTACCTACTTTTAACAATACTGTTTCGCTGGTAATATTTTAAACCATTGTGTGGTGATATGAGTGGATAAAGCAAGACCTCTGGCCTTGATGCATTTGTTATTTATATAACCTCTCATGCCGATGGGTTTTATCCCAGAATAATAGGAATGCCATTCTCCAATGCAGATTTTTCTGCTATTAAGTTCTGTTGATTTCCAACAACACCATCAACCATGGTTGGTTTTTATCCGCGCTTGCGCCGGACATGTACGTATGTAGGTACCACAGGAATTTTTCAGGGCCATATGCACTACAGATGAAAAAGGTGGTTGATCCATACACAGCTACTGTGATTTTTTCACAACGTTAGGGCATACAGGGGCATACAGGAGATACTGAATTTTCTAGCCCCTTCGATGGGATAAAACAATCAACCTTTTATACAAAAAAGTAAGCTTATAGCATACTTATATTATTTGCTTGCCAGATTATATTCCTTATCAACATAAATGTCATAGTGAAAGGATGAACATATTATGCTAACAGTTACCGTTAGCTATTAGTGTTGCGCACGCATTATAGCAACGCGTTTGCGCGCCGGGCACAAAACCGGTTTATCGAGGGGACCGAGTGGCGCTCGGGCAGCGTATGGTGCCACAGCATATGTAACAGTGAGTAGGCGTTGAGCCTTAGACTCGCGTTCTATTTATAGATTATTCAGGAAAATACATTAACAAGTTGTTTGTTTCTTACTGTTGACATATATCTATATATATATTAGCTTTCCGAGACGTATAGAGAAATTTCTAAACTGAGGTATTTTATTCGTTACCAAAACGAGTAATTTAATTAGGTCTACTGTTATAGGTTTTTTCGCTCGGATAGCATAGATAGTTTTTTCGCAGGCGTCCTTATGCGTAAAAAATATATATTGTGTGTGTATTCACTGAGAGCGCCAGGTCTAGCGGCCGTCGTTGGTTGCACGCGCGGAAAAACCTCGCAGGTTACCATATGCGTTGACCGTTTTTGCGAGAAAGATATAACTTTTTCGATCAAGAGATCCTTTATTCATTAGATATAAAAATATTGGGTGACGGTTGTCATTGGCTGTCCGCTCGGAGAATCCCGCAGATTTCCATTTGCGAGTCTGGCCGATGGGGCGAGAAAACTCTCAACTCCATCATTTGATAATTAGATAAAGATATTTTGTGATACCATCACACTGAGAGCATAAGGCCGGGCGGCCGTCATTGGCTGTATGCGCGGACAACCCCACAGGTTACCATGTGCATTGGCCTTTTGGGCGAGAAATTTCTCGATTATTTGCTCGTTACATATAAAGATTGGGTGACGGTAGTCACTGAGAGCGTACCGGTCATCGTTGGCTGTACGCGCGGATAAATCCCACAGATTTCCATATGCGTTGGCCGATTGGACGAGAAAGTTCTCGAACATTTGCTCGTTATGTAATTTTGATGCTTTGTTGTTACATATATCACTGCACTTACCGCAACTGGAAATATTTTGATGAATCTTCAGAATCGAACGACGAAATTATCCTTCGGCGAGTATTTCACTAGTTTAACAAAAATTTCCTTAAATTTCTTCCAACACTTTCTTCTTTGCAACGCTTCCACATGAACATTTCTACGTCGAACATTTCAACGAAGTAAGAAATAGGAAGCGAACGTGCGGAGCGATCGACACTAAAATCACGAATGACGGGACGGTGGGCAGTAGATAAGTAGGTCACAGAAATAAAAAATATCTTTATACCCTCAAATTGTGACGCGGAGTGATGGTTACTGGATCATACTACTACAAGTCAAATGAAAACAATAATAATTCTTTTCAGTTACTCATTTTGAGAACAAACCACGAAGTATAATTCTAATTCTAAATTCCGGTTCCGGTCGGTAGGTACCGACCTAAAAGAGAGACGAACGAAGAAGATGATCATTGATTTAACAGCTAGTGACAAAAATAACAGTTTAACTATCATGGACAATGAACCCTGTATGCAGTGCTCAATGCTCGTAACTATGGCAATCGCTTTAAAAGCCTTTGCTACTTCGCAGTCACAAACTTTTAATGGTCCAGAACATTCCACAACTTTCGTTTTGGAGATTTGTGAGACGTTCAGAATTACCTACTGCAGTATTTATGTCTCCTTCGAACTCTTTAACTATGTATCTAACTGATGAACTTCGTTTGTATGACTTTTCTTTTAAGGTTTTTTTTGTAGATTATTAAAATGTTCTTATACAAACACTTTCGTATGGACTTCAAATAGAGAATTTGTATAGTTTTCCTTATTCATACTTATTTACTTATTTGAATTTATTTATTTATAACTAGTTGACCCGCCCGCGGCTTCGCCCGCTTTCTATAGTTTTCTCTAAAACCTTCCCTGGACTACTACGAACATTTCAAGACCAAAACCAGCTCAATCGGCCCGGCCGTTCCCGAGTTTTAGCGAGACTAACGAACGGCGATTCATTTTTATTATATAGATTATTTGTAGTGTAACATTAGCTTTAAACTTCCAGTGGGGGTAAAGTAGCTTGAGTATTTTCCAGCAAAATTAAAATGAAATAAAATATTTGGTGTTTTTTTACTATTTTTATTTTTGTAGGTACTCAATAATAAAGACATTTATTTAGATGATACTTTTGATCACATGGACCACACAAGAAAAAAAACAAATCAGTGTGACTTTTTAATATTTTGAAATTATTTTAAAAACTGCACTGTGCATGAATTAATTCGACAGCTAACGAAAATTTTAGCCAACTTTATGATTAGAAAAGTTGCTTTTTTAATTTTCCCCCGAAATATCGCCGTGGCTAACATATTGACAGAAAATGGTTACAAATGAGTCTCGAAAGTTCCACGAGGTTAGCAAAGTTTTTAATAGATATTGAATTGGTCCAATCGGTGAACGAAGATACGGCAAATTAGATTCTTTTATGGCTGAGTCAGCGGCGAAGTTAGATGAACAGATAACTAGCGAGTAACTAGTTAGCTAATAACTAGTTTTACAACTAAATAAGTGTTCTACTAGATACTAAGAGGTGTAAAAGCGCAACTGTATCTTATTAAGTAGAGTTGCATCATCATTATCATTTCCGTATGACGTTGTTACTGCAAATAGACGTAAACGTAAGGTCGTTTCATTATCGTCATTTCAGCCGTAGTAAGAGAGTCCCATTAAGGGAATTAAGCAAAAAGGTATAAAATGTTTATTCAACATAAGCTACACAGGCCTAAAACTGTATCTTGTTTTTTTTATTGTGTTGTCTGTGTGTCGAAATAAATGTTTATTCTATTCTATATTCGGTGTTTTAGTGCAGCGTCATCGTGACGCGCAGGCTGCTAGAGAGCCGTGAACTTGACTTTGATGTGCTCCGCTCTGATTCACAGCGGCATCGCCATTTACACAGAAACAAACTACCGACTTGCCCAAATATTGAGCACCCCTAATAAAAGCATAGTAAGTATTAACCTACTTACTATTTCTTTAAGTAATATCATGTAATATCGAATAAAAGAAAAATTATATGATTTATATTTTGCATATAGGCTTAATTACACATTTCGTAAGATAGAAAATTATATTAAAGTCAATCAGAAATCTAGCAACTGTAACACAAGCCTCGACGTTATCACGGGGCTAAATGTTGCTATGTGAATTGTCGAGCAATATTTTTCTTCCAATAAGTATGTAATTATTCCAAGAATATTTAAGGAACAATTTGTTTTATTTTGGAACGTTTAAGCAAGTCCAAAACCTCTTCATAATGAACTAGGTCACAAAAATAACGCAAGGAAGTTAATTAAATATCATTTGAATAATTTATGCGTGAAATCATTAATCATTTTTTCGCGGTCTTTTGGTATACCTACTTAGATGTTCTGAATTAATTATAATTTTGATATTCATTGCGTTTATTGCAAAACCGGATTAACCACAATCGTAAATTATGTTTTTGTACAATTATCTATTTATTTATTGACCGCCTATAAAAGTCAAATACTTATTTTGTTTTGTGTTTGATTTGAACTTTTATTGTATTATTGTAAAAATGCAAAAAGGATATGTAAACAGGATTTAATATAGCCAAATAGTGTCTTGGTCACAGCATTATGTCAACTAAATATAAGCCCATGCTATTTGGGACGCCTGCTATACATAAGTGATATTTCTATTAAATTAGGTACATAGTCTTTAATTTTACCATGAAAATAAAATTTAGTCTTCTTTTCACTTCATGAAACGATTACAACATTATAACTTATATCTCTGTGTAGGGTTTTCAATGTTAACATATAAAAATAAAGGTTTAAAATAAAGGTATAAAATATCAAAAGTTTTACAAATTTAAAACTTTCACGTTTTTAATATATTTATGGACAGGAGCTCAAGGACAGTGGCGTGACTAACATTCGGACAGAAACCTGTACGGTCCACCATTGTTACGGCTCCACTTATCTCCGTAATGGCTTTGATATTGGAAACGCATCAATGACCGAGGCGGAAACGTTATAGGACTGTGACACACTGAAGTATCGCGTCGCTACGGGCACTCATTCGCACGATATCTTTATACAAGGTGTCCCATAATTGGTATGTGAACCTGAGGCGAGCATGTTGGCTGCAGCGAACAGAATTCAACGCTGAAGATAGTTTCCACAAAACGCATTTTTAGGTTATTAGAGTTCGACATTCTTCGATAACTTTACTAATCTTTAACAATCCTAGAATAAGATGCGACTCCGTGTTAATTGACGCTCGCTGCTGCTCGTGGTCTGAAAATTATTTTAAAACTTTTAGACATTTCTTACAAACAAATATTCTGTTTAAATTATGTTTGGCGACTGCCGGTTTCATTTTGAAATTTGATGTTCATTCTAATCGTATTTAGGTACTTGTCTATTTTGTGGTCAAAATTATAAATCAGTATCGATTATAAATTATCTCTATCTTTAGCTGGGCAACTAGCACATTTCTAAGCAGTTATGAATAATGAAACACGGCACGTATCTTCAATGGCAAAGCTAATTTAGTAATAACATTGCGTGACCCGCGGCAGATATCACAATACTACTGACTTGCACTTAGCCATAACTTAAGACCTCTAAGGTTAATTGTTTCAATTATTGTTCCTTGGTTATTGTTGTGTATGATCTCATTGTTATAGGCTGCTGCGTCCGTAATGTGGTGCCGGCTTAAGATTAACAGCGCAACAGCGTCATGATCATAATCATTTATTTATTGTCTTCTTTACGTAGGTGACTCCGATCTAGTGATCGACTGAGAACTAGTAGACGTATAATGGATTCCATTGGTGTGCGTTGCAGGGGACGTGATACAGGTTTTTATGATGAATTTCTTTATTATAACTACATAATGATGCCAAAAAAATTTTTTTTAATTAATTTGAAATTATTAAAATAACCAAAAAATAATTTAAAATTATCTACAGTTAACAAAAATCAATTTTAACCTACAATAAATGATTAAATGTAGGTAGGTCTCTCTATCATAATTGTCATTTAGTACTTAATTAAACTGTAATTTTTGGGGTGTAATGTATAAACCATACAAAAAATTATTAGGTAGTCATTTTTATGGATTACCATAATGATGACAACGCAATCTTTATAGTTTTGTAATTTTATAAATCACTCGCCAAATTGTGCTTATTTAGCGCAAAGACCATTATAAATCATAAGTCATTGAATACTAGAACTAGAAAATTAATAGGGCTATGTAACTAATGAATGCAACTAATTTCATACAGCCCCGTCAAGTTAGTAATATTGTCACACGCGTCCAAAGGCGTGAAAATCGTATATTTGTTAGAAACAGTCAAACAAAGAGCGTCCCACTTGTGGAGGTTAATGAGAGCAGTGGGTGTCAAAGTTGCACAACTACTTTGCATAATGGATGAAACACGGTCAAAAAGCCCTGAAAATTTTAATTATAAACATCATTGTGTTAAATTTTACACGTATAGGATGTGTGCTGATTTAATAAAAGAACCACCCAACTATAATAGGTGCCTCTATAAATAGCAAATTCTATAAAACAGCCGAAATATAAATACAATCAGCTTTCGAAATTAATTTAAAAATATTTATATTAGCCTTAAATACAAAATAAAATCGATTTATCTCTTCTCATAGGTATGAAGATTCTAGAGCTTTTTGGAAACCTCGAAACAATTCTGATGTAAACCGTTTTGGAAGGAAGACTTTTGCAAATGACTTTGTGAGCTGAACTCCCCCTCATTAAGAAAATGTCAAAATTATCCCCATCCCCCATCCCGTCCCTATGTTTCTAAATTTAAGGTAATAAAGGCTTTTCCTATTTTTTTAATCAGTTCCGCACCAAATCACACAATTTTACGTTAAGCGTTGAAAACTGATAAAATATTTTATCTCTCAACACCATCTAAAATATGCTAATACCCGTCGATATCTGCCAATTGCGCACACGCAGCCTCCTTGACACGCAAGTTTCGCATATACGCGTCTCAGGCATAGACTAGAGCCATGGGAATCACTTACCATAGACATCGTAACCAGAACTTCAAGGTCAGCTAAGCTATAATGGTAATGACCCAGAGCTGTTAAACAAAGGAGTCATTTGAGTTGTATTCCAAAGAATTTGTATCATAAACATCATTATTACAGAACAGGTGGGATTTCAGGTTGGTTTGCCGAAAAACTGATGAAAGAAAGAAATTCAGTTAATTTTGTTGGAGTAAAAATTTTGACACTGACCTTACATGAAACGCTGGTCTTTATTTGCCTTTAGGCCTTAATTCACCACGCTGACCAAGTACAAGTTCTTAGAACATGCCGGTTTCCTCACCATGTTTTCCTTCCGTTAAAGCACGTCTTTTATAGCGCACATTCTTAAAGAAGAAAAATCTAGAGATGCATGGCAGGGTTTGAATTCTGAACCATCGGAATAAAAGTCGACTGTGCTCCCATTTAGCCACCACGGCTTCAAAACGTTCTGTGTATCACAAAAGCTTGTAAACATTATATTATATATAAAATATATATAAAATCAGTTTCTATTAAATTAATTATATTATTCTCAACATATAAATTCACTCCTCTTACAGAATCTTTGAATCATATAGGGAAATAATAGTGCTTGACTGTCCAATAACGTCATTAGTTGGAGCACGGGACCTTGCAAGTCCCCGTGCTGCACCCAGGTGGAGAATCTAGGTGAAGCACGAGTCCGGACCCGATATTATTATGATCACCTGACCTGATTTCAAATGGCCCACCCATTCCCACCGTGGGAACCCAATAAGGAAAACTGACACGTCGTTGGGTTCCGTGACATAATCACAGTACTTACAGCCTGGAGATAACTACTGGTCATTATGCTTTATTGTTGGCTTAAATAAAAGCTGTTTGTTACAAGTAAGCGGAATAATAGTCATTATTATAACAACAATACAGAATTTTTGTCAGACTTTTGGTATTTCAATCCCTTACGAATAGCTAAGTGGGAGCATACTCGACTTTCATTCGAAAGGTCGTGGGTTCAAACGGCATGTTCTGAGAACTTTAAAACAAAAGTTTAAAGGACATGTGTCATTCACCAACCTGCACTTGGCAAGCGTGGTGAATTAAGGCCTTTCCTCTCTCGTAATGAGAGAAGTCCCTCTGTCCCAGCAGTGGGGACATAAATAGGCGTGATTATGATATATGACTAAAGAAACCTATTCAGTCAAAGTCGTCGTAATGTATAAGCCGTATAAAATGTAAAAATTAAATTATACTACCAATTGGCTGTCGTTATTTGAAAGTAAAGGTCATTCCTTAATGATTTATTTAAACCTGAAATTCTCATTGTTACGAAAAAATCTAATTTAATGTAAATTGGAGATTGTTCTCTTGCCTTTTGATAATTAGTTCAATGCTAAGTTTATTAACTGCACACACGGAAATACTTATAAAGATTAAGTTAAATAATTAACTTTAAGTAAGTATTTTTAAATTTGTAATAGATAAATGGCGAAAACTATAATAAGAGTTATTTAGGTTATCCAATTTTGACAAATAAAGTTTGTTTGTATGAAGGGATGTTGTTAGTTGGGCAGGATTCCAAAGCTTCATCAAGAAATGTTTTCAATTTGTTGGCTCCTTTCCAGGTACCTTTATGAACTGAACAATAGACTGGCCTAGCTTCAGGTTGGTTTTCATTTTACAAATAAAATAATGGTCAATGTTTTATGTTCACTTTGAAATTACTAACTAAATTTATGTATGCAAATCGTACAATTCTCAGTCTCGAGACTCTCAAGTTTTTTGGATGGGAATTAAACCCGCAACATTCTGCGTCGCTGACAGACCTTCGCCCGCTGCCTCAAAGAGTTGTCAGGTCGAAATAGGTGAGAAGATAAATTTTGTGTAGGTATACTGAAACGTATAGATATTGATGTAAAAATTAAAATCAAACCTAGATGAAAGAAAGAATGAAAGAATGCTAATTTTTTACCATTTTTTACACCTTTTTCCGCGAGGAATTCAATTAGAAATACGAATTCACCATGAATGATGAGTTCTTTAGTAAACGTAAAATTGTATTGTGTAGAAACAGATGTCCAGAAACGGCGTAATCCCAACAAATCGCCGGCAATATGGTCGCCACTTTGTTCAGTTTTCGGTCACTGTCCAAAGGATTTATTATTGTCAGGGATAATGTTTGCGCTATTGATTTCCGAAAAGATGTTGCCATCAGTTTACTTATTGAACACCATAATTGCTTTGTTGTTTTTTATTAGTGCGAATGTTTATAATAGTGTGGATTGATTGCTAAATATTTTCAGCCGAAATAAATGCTAAGAGACAATGATATTAGTTCTTTAACAAGAATTATTAGCATGCATTACACTGAACGCATTGTGTCTGTGTAGGTTCCAATCTTGCTCGAACATAAAATTAAACGAAAGACGTGTTAAGCGCGAACGTAGTATATAAATGGAAAATGTGTAATAATATTTATCTGCTCTTTGGTTAAAAAAATTATGCAGCCGGCATTTCGTTTTTTCTCAGCCATAAGGATAATTAATAACCAAAGCTAAGCTAAACTAGGTTCCAATCGATAAATCTTTATTCCGAAACTAATAAACGCCTCAGTGTTACCCTAAAACTAAGTAGGAATTGAGGTAAAACTCCCAACAAAGGGGAAACCATAGCCAATTGTCGTACATTCCCATAACGCCCCATAAGAATGGGATCCACGGTGTAAAACTCCTCTGCTGATAAAATCTTAGGTACATACGGGACTCTTATCAAACCCGCCATCTGACAACGGGATGGGAAACGTTTCGGAAGTGCTACAAGGAATCAAAAATGTAAAATAATGAATTAAAAATGTAATAAGGTGATATAGAGGGGGATGTTTAGAGTTCAAACTTTCCGAATTTAATTAACTATAGATAAAATAGTTAACAGCAATTATAACTTAAATAATTAGAAACATTAGATCGTAGACAAACGACAGGATGAGTTGCCCGATTCAAAAGATTCATTAGGTCAACTCATCCCGCGGGATGAGTTTGAGTGGGCTGAGCTGACTAAAGAGCCGACAAGTTCATATTGAGTATAAGTATATCTATCAGTTATCTCACTAAAACAAAAAGCAGTGCCAGTATCGATAAAATTTTTACACGACTTTTCATCCGTTATACTATTATAGGTATAAACTTAAACCGGATTGCAATATTGACTCTACGTAATACTAAAATTTCTAAACTCAGCTATAAAATGGTTCAAAAGAAATGAATTCAAAGTTTTGAAAGTATGAGATTAGTTGCCATATGGTTGTATAGTCCACTTATATTACGTGTTTCATCAAGTTTTAAGGTCAACCAGTCTAAATGCGTCTATGGGGTAAATGCGTTTTTTTGAATTTATTCGAGAACTATTCAACATACGTTGACTTCTGTCATCTAGTTGCATTTGTTTGAACTAAATACAGAACATGCAGTTCGTGCGGATGGCGTGGCAGTTCTCATATTCGAGTAATTGGCCATTTTGAAAATTGCACGTTTCTCAACAAATTTTGTCTGCGTGAGGCGACTTACTAAATCCATGTTAGTCATTAGTTTTCTTCAATTAACTGATTTTATTCAATAATCATTGTAAGGAATAAACTATGGGCTACCAACCCAGACAATTATTTTTAGTGAAATAGCTTTATTTAAAGAAATAATAATGTTTACATTTATAAGGCTAGGGTTAATTTCTTGGGGTAAATGCGTCTGGTGTTATGGGGCAATTGCGACTGTGGGACGCATTTACCCCCAAAACACATATTGTCAACCTTTTTATGTCGGCAAATTTTAATATGAAAATTAAATGCAAAACAAATCTTGACTCATGGAGGTTTTTATATCGTTTTTGTCATATTATTATTTGAAAATATACAAAAGTCAGAATATAAGTAATATTACTTTAATTTAAAAAATGCGGTGTAGCCTTCAAATTTGTGTTTTATTATAATCTGTATTGTTCTAAGGTTCTATCAAAATCTCACGCCTAGAAATTTGTCTACTATCGTCCCATCGTATTACTTACATTTGTTATTTTTAGACTTTTGTTGAGTTTTGATAGTTTGTCCGTACCCAAATAAAATGTTGACAACATCTGGATTTGACAAGGGGCTAATGCGTCTATCAAAATATAGACGCATTTCCCCAATTTTTACTAAATTGTCTCTAAATGCGTCAATTATTATTTTTGAGTAGTTTAACTATTATAACTATTGCAAAGAAATTTGAACCAAAAAGTTATATCTAGTTATTATCACGAAAAGCTTACCAATAAAGTTTTTATTCACTAAAGACGCATTTTCCCAAAGCGGGGCAAATGCATCTAAAATTCCAATTTAAAATAAATAGCCAATTTGAAACATCTGTAAAGCTCCAGGGAAGATATCGCTGATTGAACTTTGTGCAGAAATAGCCATAATATTGGACTACAGTTTCAAAAAGTGGATAATGCCATACATTTGATCACAATGAGCCTCTAACTTGAAGTGATCGAGAAATACCACGCATTTGCCCCGGTTGACCTTATTATAAATATTGCTTTTAAAATTAATTATAATGCCACTTGTTGAAGTGTTAATTATAATTATTGTGTTTGATTGATTATAGTAATGTCATCCATGCTAATTGAAATAATATGTAACTATAAAATTAATAATAATAAATTGGTTACGTTTAATAAAATAATTGACTAAATAAAGTTGATATTATTTTAATTCAAATATTCCAGTTAAAGTGTATGCTTGAATCAGAGCGTCAAATCTATCTTAGCAAATGGGTGTTTTAGACAAATAGGATGATTGTGGGAGTATCCATTTACTCTAAATTACAATAAATAAGTTGCCCAAACACTTATGAGTGTTCATAGGGTATTTATTGTGTCTAGCAATGTTTAGAACTTAATTTTAGACTATCGTTTAATTTGTTATTGTCGTAATAACTTTAGAAGGGTAATATCATAATTTAATCTGATTTAGAAATAATTGAATTGAGATTTACATCTTAAAAAATAAACTATCGGATCAATTATAAATTGACCTATGGAACTCAATAAATTATGTTTTAATGCTAAGATGCAAAAAAGTTAATAAGCAATTAGAGTAATATAAATAAGAATAACTTAGCTAATTAGCAAAAACATATAAAATAGTACCAAACTATCTTTTATTTTATCGTGAGAGGAGTTTCTAATAATGATGACGAGATGTTATAAATGGCAAAATACTAAATACGGATAAAAACTAGTTAATTGAAAAGCTTCAATTAACTAGTTTTTATGCGAAGATGCCACTAAAGATTTTACGTTCATCGTTACTTTTTTAAATGCATCTAATTGAAACTAATATAATCTAGTGTTCATCATTATCACCGCTATCAACGTTCGCACTTCTGGGACACAGGCCCTAATTCACCAGGATGGCCAAGTGTTGGTTGGTAAATGACACATGCAAAAATTTAAAGTTCTTAGAAAATGCCGGTTTCCTCACGAATGTTTGATTTCACCGATAACCGAAACCGCTCGTATTTTCAGAGCTCAAAAACATTTTTCAAGAAAAAAATGCGCTGTAGTGTTTGAACCCACGACCTTTGGAATGATTGAATGATTCAACACTAGTACGGAAAACAGGGTATGAAAAGTTCCCGAATGGATTAGCAATAGCAGCAGCGAAAGTCAGACGGCTGACATAGGTAATGAATGATGATAATAGCAAATACAACAATAAAAATAAAATGAAGCATGAGCATTTACGTACCCATGGCTAGGACATAAAGACTTCTATCTTGACCAGAGAAATAAGGCCCGAATTCACCACACAGGCAAGAAACAGTTACCTACTTGGCACGTATTCATAAAGCACGTATTAATTCATAAAAGGGCATCACAAAAAGTGAACCCATTACCCATTAGCGAGACATTGACGGTTCCACGCCGCTGCGTCATGCAGTCCTTCGTAATAAGGCTAGGCATTGTGAGGCGCTAAAAACCATGTACTTGTGTAATCGACCTTAGTGTTTTTGTGAGAAACGCGCCGCGGTGGACACTCACACTTATTGTCAACTGTTCTCAGGCTGCGCAGACGAGACACTTAAATCTCTTATGCACAATAAAGTACAATAAAATTCAGGTACTTATTCCCATACCTTAATTTTATTTCAAATTATTTTCAAACCCAACTTCTCCTGTACAAGGTGACTGAGATCATGAGTGGGTTGGAATTGGAAGCTTTCAACCAGGAAAAACTTGGAACAAATACTTAGTGCTCGCGGGAGTGTTTTGAGTCACCCTGTATACTTTTTTTACGCGAGACAATAAAACACAAATATTCATCACAAGTCGAGCTTTCAGATGTCAAATCTATCAAAAAATAATATCAAATAATATTAATACAAATAATAAAATGGGCTTTCACTAAAATCGCAAGTAACAATTAGTGAATCGCAAAAAGACTGCTCACTTGTCTTACGCGATGACCCAGTTCTATATGTCATGCATTTAAAAGTCATTCGACCAAGTATTTTTGTGACACTTTTAAATATCAGTGTATTGTAAGCTTGCTTCATTATCTTTATCATAATCATCCGCATAACGAATTTTATTAAATAGCTATATACTGGATGTTAATTGATTTTGAGGGATTATTTTTATGATAATTAATAGCATTGAGTTCAAAATGATCTGAAAATAAAACTGTTTTTAAAACTCAACTATACAAGAAACTGGCAAAGTTCAAATAATAAATAAATAATAAATAAATAAATATTGCTGGACAATTTTACACAACGACATCTGGCCCCGTGGTAAGCTCGAAGCTTGTGTTACGGGTGCTAGATTTCTGATATACTTAATATAATATACATACATAGATAGATATTTTTTATTATACATATACAACACCCAGACACCCGGAACAAATATTTGCAGATCATACAAATAGTTGTTCCGAGGCGGGAATCGAACCCGCAACCTCTTGCGTCGCAGGCGGACCTTCGCCCGCTGCGCCACAGAGGTCGTCCTGTAAAATATGTATGGATAATTGTTTTACAGTTGTTTAAATGTTAATTGGTTAACTACATACAGTTTTTTTAACACAAATTAGAGGTTTTAGGTTAAACGAACTGTAACTGTAGGCTAGATAAGCTGTTTAGATAGCCCACTGCTTATTGCAGCGATTGCTATCATAAATCATTATTGATAATTATGTCGTTTTTATCACTTAATATTCATTGTTTCATATTTACATAGAGTTTTTAACCATATCTGAATTTTAATATCATAATACAACCCTGCATGGAACAGAACAATGATCTAATTATAATAAATAAATATTATAAAATATTGTTGATCAATTTTCACGACAAAATTCTATTCCCGTTTAAGCTCGAAGCTTATGTTACCGGTGCTAGAATAAGGAGGGAATCATAGTTGCAACCTCCTACATTGCAGGTTTTGCTTGTAGCGTTTAAGCTGCTATTTTAATTAAAATTATTTCCATTTTTATAAAACTAGCCCAGTAGTTTTTGATTTCATTTATTACAAACATACACAAAAATAAAACCAAATATCAATTTGCTCTTGATAATAATGATTGTAGATAAATAAAGAAAAATAAGTCTACCAAAAACTATACATACCTACAGCAAAGTTTGTTATATACAACATGTTAATCTTATCTTATATTATAATAACCAATTTACGAACTAATAGGTACCTTATAAACTATGTAAATGTTGTTACCGAAATCGGTTTGTTATCTGCGACAGATCGTCTAAGGACAAATGCCTTCTCCAAGGATTTCCACGTTACACGGTCCTTCCATGTCAAAGAACCATGTAACATGAACATCAATTTTTATACCAGGTTTTTAATTTTTTATTTTTAAATCGCCTGTCTGCTACTCTATGTTGACAATGAGAAATGCAATGAATTACAAGATAAGTGATTAGCCGAGTCATACAAGCGGGTTAATATGCGCTTTGTGTGATACGTGAGATATATGATAGAATGTATGAACAAAACAATTGAACAAGCGTATTGTGTACATATGAGAGTTCTAGGAATATTGATCGTATTATTGACCTGCATTATAGTACTAACTTATAGTGCCCAGCTTTGTGACCTCTGTAACGCAGGGGGCGAAGGTCCGCGTTCGACGAAAGACGTTGCCGGTTCGATTCCTGCCTCGGGACAAAAAATCGTACGATCGGCATATATTTGTTCCGGGTGTTCTGGATAATAAATAATTTATTAAGTATATCAGAAATCTACGCCGTACGTAATCCGTACGTAATACAAGCTTCGAGCTCACCACAGGGCTAATTGTTGCTTTGTGAATTGTCCAGCAATATTTTTTTTTTATATTATTTTAGTAAGTATCTATTTTTCCGTAAAAAACCGTCTGTCTTGCTTCCTGATAGCTTTAATTGTAGTTTCATAAGACATTTTGTTAACCTAGACAGGCTTGAATAATCTAAAACAAACAACAATAGCTTTTCTAATGCGAAATCAACTCAGTCGCACTAAAGTTGTTCGATTAGTTTTCTGATTATTGATTTACCAAATTGGTATGTAAGAAAATTTTACAAAAAGTCGCGGGTTTGTTAAGTTGTTTTGTCAATGTTTAAGTTATTAAAGTTATTTGTATTTATTTTTTTGGATTTTTTTGGTCATGGTGGTTTCCTTCGTCCTTAATCCTTGACACTACAAACTCCTCTATATCTTTTGCACATTTTTAATCATCGTTGGTTTTCGCGAAAAGCTTTGCCTAGTGCGAGCAACCTTAGGTAATATATTTTAGTATACCTCACTGCTTACCTTATAATGTTAGTTTATAAGTTTGTTCTGAGTTACTTTTCTAATATTAATAGAATCTTCAACAGATAGATAATTTTTTCGAACAAATAAAAGTTTAAAGTTAATATCGTAGTTTTTAGTTATAGGAATCAAAATTAGCTTTATAGGATAGATAAGGTTGAGGATTCAATGTTAATAATTTTGTCGTCAAAATTAGTACGTTGTACTCGTGTGTAAAATAACAAAACACAATCCAAACAAAGTTGCAGTCACAGCCAGTGAATTACGATTTAGGGCAGATAGTTTCACAATATTTGCTGCAATATTCTGAAACATGAATAAACAAAAGCAAGAGTATAAATCCCTGATTCACCTGCAATCTGCTAATTATGATCTCACAATAATAATTAATACGAGGTGCGAGCGCGGGTGTACAAGAGGAGTGCTATGCAACTGTCTGTTCTCTTTGTGTAGATTTGATGGGATTGGACTCGAATTATTAGGGAATGCATGGATTTTGATTTATGTTTTGTATTGTATTGATTCGATCGCGTACGAAACAAGGAGAGAAACATGAGAATAAAACTAAAGAGCATTTTTATATAACTAATTATTAACAATAGTCTAAATAAACCATGTAAGTTTTCACATGTCTCTATGTACCAATATGAAGTAATGAATAAATTAATGTATATTTTTTTAAAACCCTAAACTCGTATATGTGATAACGCTTTAATCTAAAAACAAAACATCATCATCTTATCAGTCTTCGGATGTCCAATGCTGGACATAGTTCCTTAATGATATTCAGATATTTCGGTCGGAAGCAACTTGCTTCCACCGTGAACCAGCTAATTTAACCAACTCATAAGTCTACCGAGCAGGCGGAAGTCCGACGCTGTAACAATAATATTTTGTTTATAGTATGAGAAATCTATAAAATTATATGTGGAAACTTGACAGTGTGTATGTTTGTAAGGTACTAAAACACCTTATTATAGATAAAATATTGCAACTTAATACCCAATAGCTTAAACTTTGTTTATCATAGTTAGCCCATTGTACCCCACGGCTGGTTGCCTCCTGGTCCCTCCACAACCTTATATTCAGGCTATAAAAGCATAGGTAAAACAATCAGAATTAAGGACCATTAAAATAATTCGAATTACATTATAAAAATCATAATAAAACGATCTATAAATCACGTATAAGGTAGTACATAACTCTGAGTCATCGATCCTCCACATCGCACCCCGTATCCTTGAATGCGCGTGCGCCCCGTATATAAGCTCTACGCGACCGAGTAAGGCATCAGTCGTGTTCTCATTCTCAACAAGACATCATGAAGTTCTTGGTAAGGAGTTTGGACATTTTTACTATCATCGTGTTAAGATACGCTCTTTGATCTCAACGCAAACGTTATTGGGCGGGTAAAACAGTGGTTAACAGATTTCTTTTATTCATAAAACACAATAACCTAAACGTATAGTACAGTATAGTTCTAACAGAAATACATTTTATTGGTAAATCTCTAATTTATATTTAAACTTGCGAACAGCCCTCGCTTTACTTCGAGTACCTAATTATACCTATTTATTATAAACTTTCCTCTTGAATCACTCTACCGAATTAAATAACTGCATCAAAATCCGTTGCGTAGTTTTAAAGAATGAAACATACAGACAGTGTCTTTGTTTTATACTATCTGCTGATCATACCTACCACTTAAAAAAGTTTAGAAATAGACTTTTCAAACTCATACATTTCCAGCCTCTAAAAGTATTTTCATGTCACGTATCGTTTTATTTGCTAGATTTCCCTTTTTCACACTATTTTATTTCTGTAATTCAATTAAGTATTAATAATTCAAACGCTAGACTATGTAGTATATAAGTAGTATAGGAAATCACACGTTCAAAACAAATATTATTATTGTTTAATGTTTATGTTATAGCCTTCCTCCATAAATGTACTATCCAACAATGAAATATTTTTTAAAGCGGACAGCGGTTCCTGAAATTAGCGCGTTCAAACAAACAAACAATATTAGTATAAGGTCAACCGGGGCAAATGCGTGGTATTTCTCGATCACTTCAAGTTAGAGCCACATTGTGATCAAATGTATGGCATTATCCACTTTTTGAAACTGTAGTCCAATATTATGGCTATTTCTGCACAAAGTTCAATCAGCGATATCTTCCCTGGAGCTTTACAGATGTTTCAAATTGACTATTTATTTAAAATGGGAATTTTAGATGCATTTGCCCCGCTTTGGGAAAATGCGTCTTTATTGTATAAAAACTTTATTGGTAAGCTTTTCGTGATAATAACTAGATATAACTTTTTGGTTCAAATTTCATTGCAATAGTATGATAGTTAAACTAGTCAAAAATAATAATTGACGCATTTAGAGACAATTTAGTAAAAAATGGGGAAATGCGTCTATATTTTGATAGACGCATTAGCCCCCTGTTGAATCCAGATGCTGTCAACATTTTATTTGGGTACGGACAAACTATCAAAACTCTAAAAATAACAAATGTAAGTAATACGATGGGACGATAGTAGACAAATTTCTACGCGTGAGATTTTGATAGAACCGTAGAACAATACAGATTATAACAGAACACAAATTTGAAGGCTACACCGCATTGTTTTTAAATTAAAGTTAAGTATATTCTGGTTTTTGTATATTTTCAAATAATAATTTGTCAAAAACGATATAAAAACTTCCAATAGACCAGATTTTTTTGCATTTAATTTTCATATTAAAATTTGCCGACATAAAAAGGTTGACGATATATGTTTTGGGGGTAAATGCGTCCCACAGTCGCAATTGCCCCATAATAGCAGACGCATTTACCCCAAGAAATTAACCCTAACCTTATGAATGGAAACATTATTATTTCTTTAAATAAAGCTATTTCACTAAAAATAACTGTCTGGGTAGGTAGCCCATAGTTTATTCCTTACAATGATTATTGAATAAAATCAGTTAATTGAAGAAAACTAATGACTAACATGGATTTAGTAACTCGCCTCAGGCAGTCAAAAGTTGTTCAGAAACGTGCAATTTTTAAAATGGTCAATTACTCGAATATGTGAACTGCTACGCCATCCGCACGAACAACATGTTCTGTATTTAGTTCAAACAAATGCAACTAGATGACAGAAGTCAACGTATGTTGAACAGTTCTCGAATAAATTCAAAAAAACGCATTTTCCCCATAGACGCATTTAGACTGGTTGACCTTACTTTACCCATTTGAGTAAATTGTAATTTCACAATTGAATGTTTTACTGTCGAGAATTATAATTGTCCTTAAAATTAATGAACATAAATAAACCCGAAACAATAGACTTCTGCCCTTTATAAAAACACAGGTATGTAGATAAACTAATTTCAAAAACATCTTCCGAATACCACCTCGACACAGCTTCCCAAATTATAATTATTTAGCGATCCATCTTCTCAAATTACTTCCTTACATAATTAATTTCATTTTTCGCCTTAACTTTTTACAAATTAAAGATAATATAGGGGAATGAGAAAAAATATATTAACATTTTTATTAAAACGCAACAGCGGTCGCTTACACGGTTTTTGGGTTCCAGTAAAAATTACGTCATTTTTCAATATACGTTGTAAATTTACCGGGATTTTTTTTGAGAAATTTTAAATTAATACTTAGATATCTTTTATTAAATAAATATTAACATGGATGGCATAAACTTTAGTATCCTGAGATACCTCAGCGCTATTCTTATGTGATAAAAAATATAGTTACATTAATTTAACTTTAATGCAGGGTCATACAAAGATAGTTAAAAAGTTCATATATCAAAAGTTCATTATAGTTATATAACTATTGTTATTTTCCAAAACATCACAACCAAATTCTCTCTTGAATTCTCAACACAATTTCACAGATCATAAACTTGTAGTAAATTAACTGTCTGTCGGTTTGTAGATTCATAGAACGTTTTTGTGAAGATGCTGAAGATAACCTAGTTAGCTCGTAAAATTTTACTACCCGTCATAATCCTAGGTGTTTATTGTTTGTAATTGTTTCTGAATAAATTTTGTACGTCGGGTTTTGAATCGCATTAACAAATGTTATTATTATAATTATTCGACTTCCGCAAACCAATGAATTTAATTCATTTGGTTTTATACACTTTTAAATTATGAATCATTTTTTATGTAAACCTAAAGTTATTTAAAAAACATGGGTTATTTTAAAACAAAACCATTTAAATGTTATTACTTATCAGCTGTAAGACTCGTGTTTTTTAGAAAAGCATTGAGTAAATATCAATAGTTTATGAAAATACCTAACTTAACTTTGTACACGCTCTTCAAATAATTGTTCCGGGTATTTCCTATTTAAATAAAAAAAATCTATCTTTGTATGTATAATTACGTTAATTACGAGTAGATATATCAGAAATCAAGCACCCGTAACACAAACTTCGAGCTTATCACGGGGCTCTGTGAATTGTCCCGCAATATTTATTTTTTCAATGCAGTAATATTATGATGGTTGATTGATTGATAGCTCTAGGTAGAGGAAAACCATTCTAACGCGGAAAACTCTTGGGCAGCTTAGACAATCGATTAAATAATTATGTGCACATAACTAAATGTCTTACACTCATTATAATTTCACAATCGCCTAAGTACAAATCAATGGCGATGTACTAAGTCACAGAGGTCTCACTTCCTGTGTCTGTTTGATTATGTCCTAAGTGTAATATAGTAGTTGATCGGATACAGAACAAAGCCTGATGCAATGTAGCATGTCGCGGTAGGTTGAGTGGTGTAAGTCATTGCCAATCATAATAATAGGAAGCTAACAGTAGTTTGTAATGATTATCTAGTATCAAATATACCAATGTAAAATAATTTGGTGCAATTGGCCGGTTCACGATGCAAGCTGCTTTCGACCGCAATAACTTGCTGTAAGGGAGTGCTGTAGCCAGCTGTGGGCGATGACTTCAATAACTTTATTTCTATAGAAACACGATGATTTACATAAAAAAGTAAAAAATAGACGAACTAAAACTGAATAAATCATTTTTAACTCGTCTATGTTATATTGAGGGTGATTATGTAATTGTGTTTCCTGAAATATTCATAATTATTCAGTAATCATCATCATAGAACCCGACACACAGTATAATGAAAGTAACTAAATGCAACCAATGGTTTAGTCATCAGGATGCTGTTGAGTTTCCAGTCACGTCTGCGAAATTAGTTCACCTTCCGCTTTAATTAGTAATACTCATATAAAAGGAACGACTGCTCCAGGTATTGTTTGTTTTAATAAGTAGAATTAAAAAAAAACAAATAGGCTTATAAAGTTTAGTAGGTCTTTCAACTTGGTATAAACAGAAATTTAAGTAATAGTAAAAATATTTGTTTTAAATAACAGAAGTTAAACTATTAAACTTATGACTTGTATTAAATTTGATTTATAAATTTGATACTTACATGAGTTTTTAAATTTACTATTTGAATTAGAACTTTTCGTTTTTGATATTTTTACCTACAAAAATATTATCTTAATCCCCAAAATAAAAGCGTAAAAAATAGTTAACCGATAGCCCGTCCAAGGTAACCATAAAATCGCCTATCACACTACAAATACTCCATTCACTATTAGACCGAAAGTCGCAAGTTATTAACCCGTAAGCCACATAATCCGCAAAGCCTGGTACGGAACTACGGCAACTGATTAAATATCCGATACGGATACGGGAATGCATAATTATTAGCGGATTATCGGAAGATGCCGGTAAGCCTGCTTACGAACTACAAGCTTTTGTTTTTTAGTCGGATACTTTAGTTGATCCTTATTTGATTAATGACTTGTAAAGTTGGGGCTTAGTTTTGTAAAGTATTCTAAAACTTTTGCGTTGATGCTTAAAGTTTATGTCTTAGTCTGGGTCAAATATTTAAATGAAAAAAAAGATACTGGTCACTCCACCTGTCTCACTCTGTATACCAAGATTTAAATAAAATGTCAAATTTCTGCATTTTTTGTCTTATGACCCTGCTCTTTAGTGTTTCACTGTGTCATTTATTTGAATTTAAACAATAGAAATTAGGGATAAGTAGGTGTGGGTAGAACGGGTAACTGGAATCTAATCTTTTGGGATGAGCGGAGAAAAATACCTACTGGGTAGAAAAATCTTGGGTTGAACGGGTAAGCACCCTCAAATGTTAACCTATGATTTTGAACACATTGTCATTCATTCAATGCACAAAAATGACCAATAAGCATGCGATTAGGTAAAATACAAATTAGAACTTTGTATGTAATTTACAATGTTTTTCAATTCGAATTCTTATCTTCAAATATCCTATTCTTAATTCAAAGCAATCAGTATCAGTCCATCAACCACAACATTTTTAAATTCAAATTGCTATCTAAATATCTTCTATTCTAAATATAAACCATTCTAAATTCAAACTAAATTCCAGATCGTAGCCGCCCTCGCCCTCAGCGCCGTGTGCGCCGAAGAGGCTAAGAAGACGGAGAAGAGAGGCCTCTCGAGCCTCGGCTACGGCGGCGCGTACGACAGCCTTGGCTACGGCGGCGTGGGCTACGGAGGCCTCGGGTATGGAGGCCTGGGGTACAGCGGCGCTGGCCTGGGATATGGAGGCTATGGTAAGGAAGATCTACCTTAATTTAAAAAAGGAATACGATTGTGCCTGACGACGGTTTCTTGGTTGTTATAAGGTTACTAAAGCTCTCGGTTGCTTACATTCAGGTTACTTTTACAGCTTCGTTATTTTATAATCGGCTTTTGGAAATGGATTTATATCCATGACAATATTATTCCACGAAAAACACCCGCTTAAATATTACTGAGAATATTTCGGCGCTGTTTTAATGATCTCCTGTGAGATCCAAATTATTCATTTCTCCAGTTAATATTTTATTAAAATTAAACAATTAACTAGACAATTTAAAAGTAGACGGTATCAAAGTTCACAAAGTCGAAACTAACAAGTAAATTAGTATTTAATCACCACAGAACCACAAAACGTAAAGTGCGGGTTCAGTTTCAGCAGAAATCGTTACCGTTCTATTTAAATTCTGCTTTGACAACAGTTTTCACCTCCCGACGTAATTGGACGCATTGAAGGACCAATTCCGCTCGGTTTGGGAAAATGCGCGCTTTCGCCTTGTCGCGTTCAAGATGTTAATAACCGGAAATACTAATGAAGCATCTACTTGATCAGAAAATTCCAGAAAATGCAACGTGAAATGAAACTCGGGCGAAGCGTAAAACTACGAGAGCTAGCTATTTTATTTCTAAAATAAACATTTATATTACGCTTAGTGCGATCAGAACCCGCCTAGTTATCGTAGTGATTGTTTCAATTACCCTACAACCTATTATGGGTTTTTTTGAGGAGACCTGTAATAATAGTTCGACGTTGTTATAAGCTGCTAAAATATCAATTTAAATTTAGCTACTTCATTAGACCTACAAAACCCTTGGTACACTGACAACTCAAAACCACACACCAACCAAAAAAATGGTTGAAATTAAAGTCTTCTTCAAAAAGAAAACCTCAAAGTAAAATTCACGAGGTCTATGAAGTTCCCGTATAATAGAGCCGAATGCAACGGACAAGTTTGAATTGGTCGAGCGTATCAATGAAGTGAGCTTGCAGTGCCTTCGTTTGGCGTCGCTTTCAACTTGCATTTTATGCTGGGAACCGAGAATTTAGTCTGCATTTTTATAGTTATTACCCTTCTTATTGTCCGCTTTATTTTCAATCAATTGAGCAAACAGACATTCAACAATAGTTGTTCGATTAATGGTCATTCCATTTAAGTCGAGTTCAATTGGAATCACTGAATTATTACAGAATGATGACAAAGCGACATTTGGGACAATTTATTTGGGCCAATCGTGTCCCAATAAGCTTTTAATGTTTACTTTGTTTTTGTGAACTATTTATTTCAATAAAATTAATTAATTACACAATACGTTTTCAAAATTTTAAACCGTGTTAGGCGTAATCCTCAGAGATTCAGTATTCAAATTCTGGGCTTATTGCAAGATAAACAACATTGAGCTAATTTTCGAGCTGAATATTGCAAAACGCGTGAATTGAATAAATTACGTCAGTTACATCGCACATAAACTTTTGTACACTTCGTAATTTCAATGTTTCTAACTAATATACACGTTTTTGCTCTGTTAATAAAATTAAGCAAGTTTTATGTGAATTTTGGGCCGCTAACTGGAATACTAATTGCAAAGAGTTTATGTGAATATAGAATATTTTTGATTGCAGAGTTTTAAAAGTCATACAGGACAAAGAGATAAATATTAGTTCCAATAATTAAACTCATTACGTTTATATAGTGGCTAAAAGTGAAACATTACATAGGTACACCAAACTGTTCTACCGACTTTGTTTTATATTCAGAAACATATTGCAATAATTTTACTCGTAGTAGTAGATAGTACCTATTCAGTAAAATTATTTTACATTCAAACTTTGTCTAACTAAAATGTAATCTTCTAACTAAGCTCAAGAGTTATTTATACGACATACATGCATACAGTAGCAGAAAAGTACAAATACCCAACAAAACTCATGAAAACTTTATACAACCAGAAAATTGCATATCTCATTCCAGCCAAGTAGTTTTTCATAACCGTTTCGAGCATTGTTTGAAATTGGACTATAAATGGTGGTAGTAAAGCAGCTTTTCCCGTGCAGGTAATCTGGTGTATATTGCTTCTCTAATCGGGGTAATTCGTCTGCGTTTAACTACTGTTACATTGCAGAACTAATGTTGTTTATTGTTCGAGACATTAGAGAGAGATAGAGAGAGGGAAACAGAGACTCATAGTATTCGATAGATGGGGATTTAATAAAAATGTTTTCTTGATTTCAACGTAACAAACCATTGACGTCCTTGCTGAATCTTGGTGTATGGTGCCCTTAGTCGGTTTGATGTTACCTGCGAATAGATAGAATGGTACTATTATCAGGCACCATACAGAGACATACACATCGATAGTATTTTTATCGATTTTGAAAACTTTGATACAAAACCGCAATAACTCGTTACTCTTGTATAAACCTATTCCGGTCTCTTTTAAAATGTATGAGAGCATACTGAATCGATTGAAGAACGATTTTATAGGGATCTTCGAAGGGGTCACTAGAGTCCGTAATCTCTTGGCAAAGGAAAATGTTTATGTGGGCCAATATTGGCCGGAATTGACAGCTCACTAAAAGATAATGCCCGGGCTAAATTGGAAAGCTATTTGAGAAAACCTGCACAATTTCAAGCTATTTAAATAGTCTATTAAAAATCCTTTATTATTCTGTATACAGGTATCACTTACCCGCCTGGCAAGCGTGGTGATTGTACCAAATTCCCAAGATATATAATGGGTCTTATACAGGGCGTCCCACGGCTATGCCACATGGAGGGAAAGTACCTTAAATATTGTAATTGAACATTTTACTGGAAGAAGACATTATTTGAATTTAAAAAACAATTTAAACTGCATTCATAGATATTTAAATAATTACATGGTTGAACCGGGAATCGAACCCGTTCCACGAAAAAAAATATTTTCCTGTAGCTTTATCATACCGATCGAAAGGCATCATCATAAGGATTTTTTTTTTCTAAATAACATAATGTCAGAAATAAAAGGAGGACCATGAATTGTAACATTTAATGTGAAATTTAGTTCAGAAAAGCTGGCATTGCCGTAAAAACAAACAACTGAAATTCACCACTTGAGAAGTACGCATCATTTCCCTATTATAATTTAAGTGCGTTTTGTGTTAAAAATGTTAAAATTCATGGTCTTCCCTTTATTTCTGACACTATGTTATTTAGCAAAAAAAAATCCTTATGATGAAGCCTTTCGATCGGTATGATAAAACTACAGGATAACAATTTTTTTCGTGTAACGGGTTCGATTCCCGGGTCAACCATGTAATTATTTAAATTTCTATGAATGCAGTTTAAATTGTTTTTTAAATTCAAATAATGTCTTCTTTCAGTAAAATGTTCAATCTACAATATTTAAGGTACTTTCCCTCCATGTGGCATGGCCGTGGGACGCCCTGTATAAGGGTCTTCGTAAGTAGGTTTTTTAGACTAGTAATGCTGGTAATTTTGGGGAAACTATTAAATAACCATAACTATCTCCATACAGAACGTTATTCCTAAAACTATTTCAGTTAAATCGCTCAGTGGAACTTTTCCGGGAATCGCAAAAGAAACTCGATAAATTGAGTCCGAAGAAGTTTTATCGGAACTATTAAAATTCATGAAATCAGCCGACTCTGAATAAAATTGCTCACTAGACTTTGAATTGAACATTCCGATCAGTTGTTTTAGCTTGAATTAACTGCAGACGTCCCATTTATTTGCCAATTTACACCGTAAGACGTCCACTGCAAGAAAAATCTTGGTTAATTTAAGAAATTCCGAAATTCTCAAAGATGTCTTATTGACATTTCATTCATTACAAGTCAAAAAGCTACCAAAAATACATGAGAATAGTAACCTAATTACAGTGTCACAAGTCCACAGTCAGTATCACGTCGTTACTCCGTAATGGCACTGTGGCCCTCTCGTCAGTCATTACAGTGTGATTATAACACGTTCGCAGTGTGACATAATGTGGGAGTAGCCTTGGCCTACTGCTCTTTGTTTTACTATGTGTTCCCTCAAATATTAAAATAGCGTAGTAAAAAAATATTATTGTAGCGAAGGATGTTATAGCGCGATGGAGTTTGGTTAGTCCTGTTGAAAATTATGAACCATCAGCTCTGATCAACAAATAACTGAAAACGTAATAATATATAATCATAAATCAATAATATAAATATCAATAATAAAATAATAATAATAATAATAAATAAATATAAAATATAATATTATAATATATAATATTATATATAATATATAATATTATATTGATATATAATTAATATATATCAATATCAATAATACTTTGGGAAATACTTTGGTATATATGCCAAAACATTACTTTTCATTTTCACTCTATCCTGATCTTTTTTTATTATAATGAACGCGGAAGGTTTACTTACAACCTTCGATTTGAATTCGTTTTGCGTTTTTGCCACATTGAATTTGTGCTAAAAGAAATAAATCTATAACCTCCCTCAAGGCTGTGAATGGTTCTAATAGGCTCGGTAAATTACAAAAAAATGAATGATTTTATTGATTCATTCATGCGTCTCCACAATGGATGGATAGATAAGTAAAGGTCACAGAAAACATCGTACAACAAGAGACTGCACAGTCGCACTATCACACCAAGCTGTTCTCATTTTCACTACTCATTTTCTCTGAAAATATACTTCAAAAACGAAAATGTGGAACGAATTTTGTTCACATCCCTGAGGCAAGAATCATATTTCGACACCACCACGGATTGTCCCATACCGAATTGACTCAACAAATATGTTGTGTTCGAAACGTATTTTTATACGGTCTTTTTGTTTTACAGCTTCTCCTGTCGTTAGCAAGGTAGCGTACTCGACCACCCATGGCGGATATGGAGGCCTTGGCGGATACGGCGGATATGGCGGTCTTGGTGGATACAGCGGATATGGAGGATACAACAATCTCGGATACTCCGGCCTCGGCGGATACGGAGGTAAGGAATCCTAGCTTGTTATTATAATGACTTTTTAATATTAGATTAATTAAAAAATAACCATTATTTTGAAATTTTAAAAGTTTTCATCACTTTAATGATGAAATCCAGCATCTTATAGAACTTTAACCTGTACCACCACACCACTTGGCCGGTATGTTGCATTATGGCCTAATTTCTCTCGTCAAGAGAGAACGTAGATAGGGGTTAAAACGTAAATGCTTTTGCTAATTTATACACAACTTTAATATGAGTCTTAGGTCTATAGAACCTATTAGACACAAATTATGAACCTATTAGACACAAATTATGTAACTGCTTGGTCATAAAGAAAATTTAAAAACAAACAAACATTGACCTCTCTTTAGGCAGTTGCCTCGAGCGTGAGATTTCAGCACCTAATTGGCGGTTCTGTGAATACCGCCTATTCTTTGTCTATAATCACTAAAACAATGTATAGATTACTCATACACGCTGGCCTTTTTCTCCCATACAATTAAACATGATTGTTAGATTAGATGGCGAGATAGGTTTAATGATTTTTTGTGACAAAATACGTATCTATAGGTACCTATGTCTATAAAATTACAACTTAAATCATTGATACTAAATAATATTGTATGGTTATACTTAATCAGTTTTTAATTATGCTTTTTTTTGTTTGTAGCAGGTTATGGCCACTACCCCGCTGTGAGCTACGCCAACCAAGTGTCCTATCCCGGATATGGTTATAACCAAGGATACTCCTCTGGTCTCGGTTATGGCGGATACGGCTCTCACTACGGCCACTACTAATTCTAGCACGCCTTATACAGTTTTATAAACCTCAACGAACCTTCGCGGTAAAACATACTTGAAAGTTCAGTCTATTTTCAAAAATATTCCATTTTTAAAATAATTAATTGGACGCTTTTGTTCCGAGAAAAGATATGGTTTGAAAATTGAATGATACTTTTCGAGAAAGAAACTTGATTCAAATCACAAACTAGTCCCAAATAATTGCCATATATGGCACGTTTTACCCCGAAAATGGGTCACGACACTTCAATATCTTGAGGTTTATAATCTATTCAACCATTTTTGTTTAAAGCCAGTTGTGTTCGTCCTGTGATGTCTATTGTAATACTTGCCAACTTTTATAACGAATTTCCCATTGTACATATAAATATAAATAAATATGTATATACAAACTCCAATTTTTATTTCCTCCCGCACCGTATAATTATGATATAAGCTGGAATGTATGGTTCGTGTTATCACACAATGTTATTTGAATTGTAGATTTGTTTTGGTAAATTATCTTGTTCGAAGTAATATGAACCCGGGGGAATCATTGCGTAGTTCCATGCTGGAATTATGTCACAAATATGTAGAGAAGGTAAATTTATGACAACATTATTTTCGTTACAGCTTTAATAATACAAGCAAATTTTTAAAAGACTACGACATTATGTCTACCAAATAGGCATTACGTATCCGTTTAACATTAAAGACTAGTAAGTTTGTAAGTAAGTGCTTGTTACTATTTCACACAAAAAATACTGAATGTATTTTGATTAAATTGTACAATAATTTGGGTTACATATCAGAATAACTCATAGGCAAAGTTTAACCGCGGTATTTTCTATTTTCACGTGGTTACTTAAAAGTGTAAAAAAAAACCTACTATCAAAATGTCCTACTAATATTATAAATGTGAAAGTTTTTAAGAATGTACATATGTATGTTTGTTACACTTTCACGCAAAAAACTACTGAAGGGGTTTAGTTTCCGCAAGAAACTTAACATTAAATGTAGCTTACCTACATACTTATTACCACGGGACACAGGAAAGTTAATCTTAGGGCGGGCAAAGCCACGGGTGGAAACTAATGTATTATGTTTATGTCCATAGATATTTTGTGAAAACGTCAAGCGCAAGTGTTACGTGAAAGGTATTAGCATACATGAATTATTGAAGCATGCAGATCGGCTCCCGATGTTTTTGTAAATGCTTACATGCGATGAGGCCTTTTGTAAATCAACGAAAGGCATTCTGGCAACACTGGTTGAGTGAGCCAATGTTTGCCTTGTTCCTGAGGGTGGAAAGAGATGTGTATGAACCGAATAAAGTTGATAGTGCGGTGTGGTGCCTAAGAATAGTATTACCCCAACTGTTCTAGTGGGTGTGCATTTATACCAGAATACATTGGACATTGTATATAATGGTCATTGCAATCGTTCGGAGTACTACTACCAAACTGTGTTCACCTACCCGCCTGGAAAATGTTGTATTTAATACCATACCCTCTACTTACCAATTCAATGGTACATTATCTTTCGTGCATATAAAAAGGTATTCAAATTAATAAATAATATTATTGAGCTAAAAGTCGTAATGTTATAAACCAGATCAGAATTCGAAACAAACGCACCGATCGGATCGAGTAAACTCTAAATAAAATTGTCAGTTTTATGATATTGAACCCCAAAAATGTATTATTCATGAGTTAAGCCGTGTTTGGGGTAAAAAACGGGGTAAACTGAGCGGTTTCGACGGCAACACATTTACGGCACCTATGGCAACTTGTCGTTTTGGCGGGAATTTATCGCGGTGGGGAGTTCGTGTTAATGTGCTTTGAATTTGGATGAAATAGAAATCTATGACTACGGAAATTGTAGAATCTTCAAATAGGTTTGTTAGTTTTCATCATCATTGATTGAACGAAGACAAAGGCCTTCCTTTTTTATGTATGTTTACCGATTACTTAAAGACGACTGGTCTAATTTGGTTAATTATTTTTTTGTTTGATAGAGTATTACTTTCCAGGTGGTCCCATAGTCATCAGTCATCCGATCTGATGATGGTATCATTGAGAAATTGGTGAAATTCTTCAAAAAATTATAGAGGCAGTTGGTGCGGGTTGGTGAATGTGGTGCACGGCTGGATTGAACCGATGACCTACAAAGATTACAAAGACCTACATTCAGAGTCTTTTACCAACACGGCTTAGTAATAATAAACGTTTTATTGACTTTAAATTCTTTAACGACTTACAACCCATGAGCATGGCTATATCCTATTGTGTCTGATCCGTAGCAACAGATCTGTGTTTGCTCCGTGGAGTACCTACGCTGTGTATGATCAAAGATGGATTGGAGTAATTACCGCGCTAAGAGCCACTGGCCCAAACTGTTTACTTAGGGATAATGAAGTACCAATCTCGTAGCTATACGTTTAATACCTAGATTTGCACGTAGATCACGCAAATTCAAAGCTGAATAGATAGGTAGGAGCACAGGTCTGTTATTGCATTGTAAGCCACTTTCATGGTAGTCTTCTTCAAAAGACTTGATCATTGTTAGACAATTTTTAGTGTGTCAAGAAGATTTTTCGAACAAGCAATCTACTTTACATACACAAAAATTTACAGATACAAACTCAATGGGAATATTTTAATCTTATAACTTAGCTTTACAATCAAATTCCAGAAAATTTCTAAAACAAGGAAACCGCTGTTCAGAACTTTTGTGATATCTTTGGCAGGAAAATACATTATTACATGGAAAAAATAACTCAATAGTCAGTAAAAAGCGGCATCTTACACACGATTATCAATACCCAAATAAAATCCACACAAGTAACCAAGCCAAAAACACTTTAACCCTAATCCTAGTTTCAATTCCGCTGCAAAAAGCGGTCGTCTGACCGTTGTTTCATAAAAATTCGAAGCATTTTGTTGCTCATTTTATTCTGCAGTTAACCCGTAATCTGCGTCAAAGGACACGGCGCCCGCCGCCTCTTTGAGCTGGTTTCACCAAGTAGTCAGATATCCCGGTGGCGACTGACTTAGCAGAGGCACTCTAGTTTACGATTCCACTGCTGAGTCACTGGGATTTTAAAGAAGGTCTACGGGATCGATTGGTTCCTTCCCGTTGTCTCCGATGACCACGTCCCCGGACACCGGGGACAATGGGAATTATATAAAACAAATTAAAATAGTTCCCGCTGTCCCCGGTGTTTTAATGTAGGCCACCACGCTGGCCAAGTGCGGGTTTGGTGAATGTCACATGTCCTTCAAAATCTTCTAAGTTCTAAAAAAAATCCAGTTTTCTTATCATGTACCTACGACTTATGCCTTCAACGTTAAATCACCTGTTTCAATTTAAAGTGTGCATAAATTTTTCAAGACGTTTATGGTATTTAAGTCGAGTGTGCTTCCACTTACCCAAAACAGCATACCCACTGGCTTGATTATTTTAAAACTCAATCAAATCTGCCTTAAAGTATAAAGTTCAATAAACATTTGATTGTAAGCAAAGTAAATAATGTAAAATGTTCCCATGATGAGATTTGCGCTGTCAAACATTTTGGTCAAATCTGGAGAAAAGCAAAAAATACCGCTCACCGTGTTCTTTAACGCAGACAAAACGAGGAACCAAATGCTTAGACTAAGTTCATTAATATTAGTCAAGACTGCCGCAGTCGGGATATCGGCTTAAAGCATTTTGGTTATTTTCACACGAAGCTATTTGCGCTGGCTTTGGGGAATAGTTTTTTTTAAACTGTGGCGGACGATACCTACTCTGCTTTAGTTTGTTGGTGTAAAGGATTTGGTTTTGTAAAGCGTATAATGGAGTGGTTTTGTTGTGTTTGAATATAAAAGTTTTTTACTAATTTCATTTTTAACGAATTAAATCCTTCTCCTCATTCAGTTTGTGATACATAAAATATCTAATATTCATGTTAGTATTAAAATAAAATTAGTTTTATATTTCTATACCTCAGCAATAAGATACTTTTGAGGATTCAATCCTATTTTCCCGAACTGTTACTTTATGTTTACTTTATTTCAAAATAATTGTTATATTATTATGTTGTAAAATATAAGTCTAAGCGAAATAGATCTGGGTACCTACTATTGATAGAATCTGTAACCTTGTTCAAGGTATTTATAACATATTCTAATTTTATAATGACAATATATCATTATAACAGCTGATAATATTAAATATGGCGCTCATCAGGGGCGGCTAATGCTCCGTAAACCTAAATGGGCTGATGATAATGACAATGTTCTCCACATACTGATTACAAAGCCCAAATGAACATTCTAGAGAAGTTCCTTATAACGACAATAACATGGAAAACCTCTCCGTTGCTCATGAATTTTAATTAGTGTGCTGTTAATTCTTCGCTGACATGTATTTTCAATACGAAATCCTCGTATTTTTGTTAAATTTCCATTTGTCATACTATAAGCGCACTTTTTAACGTAAATTTTACTCTTTCATCAAAAAAACATGAGCTATTAGTGTTGCTTTAAAGGGTATTTATCGAAAAATAAATATTTTAAGGTTATTTAAGGAAACGGAAAGTGGTGAGATTAGCATTTTGAAATTTCAAAATAAATTACCTGCGATGAAATGAAAAGGGATGAAATATAAAAATAATAAAATGTAATTTCAAATGCTTTAAATAAATATTAAAATCTAATTTAACTTACTAAAGTTTTTAGGTTTTCAATGTTCCGTGACTCAGTAAATAATCAACTGGGAAAACAACACGAAATACCGACAATACGATTTAAAACAACAGTGTGATAATAATTTCCCCTCAAGCACAAGCAGTGCAGAGAGCTAATTCACCGGGAACCAAACCCGCACCCGCCGCATCCCTCGTTATTTATTACGTCCACTATTGCATTGCGCAAAATGGGATAAGTTATGAGAGGTGGATACAACGCATGACTGATTTTGGTATGATGATGATAGTGATTTAAGACGAAGGTTTGTGTCTAGTTTTCCGTCTCGTGGTTTTACCAGAGTATAATACATTTTTCCGCAAAAAATACAATATTAAAATTAGTGCACGCGTGAGAAGATTTATTATTTTTTTATTTATTCGGAAAGTATACAGATCTTTATATCCACCAGATTATCAATTTAAAACATTTCCATCTGATTATCTGCGTTTGTATATAAAACAAATAATAATAGAAATAATAGAATAATATTGACCTTAAGTGAACTTTATCTTTATTATGACATTGATAATAAGTAAATTTATTCCGAGTATTTGGGGGTTATAAATGTATAATAAAAATATCTAAATAGGTTTGTATATCACAAATCTAGCACCCGTAACACAAGATACCAGCTTACCACGGGGCTTAGATGTTGCTGTGTGACTGCCGGGCAATATTAATTATTAAATTATCTTGTCCCCTATAGCTTGGGCGCCCTGCAACCTGAGACACCGACGTTTATTGCAAACTGCGCTTTGTCATAAAGACAATAGGTTCAGTTTCAGTAATTGGATCTTTTATTAATTCGCTAAAGTTATTACTGCTTACGGCTGCGGCGTGTGCCCGGCTCAGCGCTTTACAAAGTATCGGGATTTGCTGAAACATTGTACTTTTATAGAAATTATTATCGTTGTAGCCATGTTGGCTAAGTGGGACCACACACGACTTTCATTCCGAAGGTTGTGAGTTGAAACACCATCACAAACCTTTGGATTTATCTTCTTGAAAAAATGACATGTTTAAAAGGTGACATAAAACATCGTGATAAAACCGGCAACCGGCATGTTTTCAGAACTCCGAAGAATTTAAAGGACATGGTGAAATTGACCAATCTGCTCTTAGCCAGCTTCAGACAGACTAATGTCTCTCGTGAAGAACGAAGTCCCTGTTTCTCAGTAGTAAGAACGTAAATTATTCCAGTTAAATGGTTGTGTTGTAACTCCATCATCCTTCGTTAAGCATAAGTTTCCCTATTCTGGCGATAAATCATCTAAGTAGTATAGTTTTACATTATATTGATATTTATAAAAAAAATCACAACAGCCAACCTCGCTACGATCTTCGATTAGTATTTACTATTGCGGGTCCTCTGACGCCTAACAGAATTCTCGCAGAACGAGCATTATCTTGCTATTTCATTGTAACAGGCGTTTGCTAGTTTTTCCGTTACGGAAAGTAGCTTAGCAGTGAAAGCGCTGGCCTGGCATGCCAGAGAGAGAGAGAGAGAGAAAGAGAGATGTAGAGATATTTGATGATCTCTCTCGATAAAATTGTGTATTGCATTTTCTACGAAAAGCTAGTTTTAGAAAAGTACATCTACAGGTAACATCCAATCGTAATTTAGTACAGCCACACGGCTCCCAAAGCAATAACATCCGCTTGATTGCTATATTTCCTCTCCTAGCGCTCTGAGGCTAATTATTAATGCAGGATTAATCATTATTTACGGAATAGTTACATTGCCTATATTTGTAGATGGGTTTTCCAATGTGGAAATTACAAAATCATGCACTTTATACCGCGGGAAAGCGATAACACAGTTCGGGTGGAAACCTTATTAATTTTATAATTAGCTTATTATTAATAAAAAATAAGGGATCATAATCTGATCATTTATAATTATTATTCGACTCTATGAAAACTGACACAAAATGACGTCATCATGATCCTCAGTGATGAAAATATGTATGTAAAACTGAAACCTGATTACTTGACCTTCTAGACTTACGCGATCGTTAAATTGTTAATCTATAATATAAAAGAAAGTCGTGTTAGTTTCTCCACTTATAACTCAAGAACGGCTGAACCGATTTAGCTGAAACTTGGTGGGGAGGCAGCTTAGAACCGGGAGAAGGACTTAGGGTACATTAGAAACATTTTCCACCGCAAATTGAAGTTAACTTTTTTACGATCAAGTTAGTAAATAATATGACACCATGACACAGATGTAAAAGTAGCAAGGCTTGTAAACTCCAACTCCTTTTACTGTCCGACACGCTCAGTTTTATTAGTGGGCTTGGACCTTAACTGATACTTAATCCGACACAGCCCAATAGTGCAGGCAGCGATAAGGCCTATAAAACTTAATTTTAGGCAAAGGGCTTATGTTTAGTTGGCTCCTAATTTTACGTTCGTCATAAATCCAGTCAAGAGAAGAGTTGTGACAAATCACATTATGATATGATGAATATTTTATGATTTAATTTAACATTATGATTGATTTTTGCTGTGACTGATTAGATATTAATGTTATTCAAAGTTTATAGGGATTGATTTTTCAAATTAACTTTCATAAGTTTTTAATCGTAATGTTTTCTATTTATTTATCCATTTTACAAAGTATATTAAAGATAAAATGATAAAGATTATTTATTAAAAACCATTTAGACATTACAGACGTAATGCTTCATTAGAAAAATAAGAACGAGTTGTTTGAATGTCCAGTCAATTTATACAAAAAAATGAGGGTGAAGTTACATAAAGTCCCAACAAGCTGGATTTCTGTGAAATTGTTCAAATCATAATTATAAACAATGTCTAAAAGATCCCCATCATTCCACGTTAAGGAAAAAGTTTTATTCAAGGTTAAATGTCAAAAAATTTAGTTTTTCGCGATTTTCAGCAAAACGGTAAGTTTTATCATAAAAGTACCTAGGACAAAATTGTAGATCATGAAATTATCTATCAAAATGTATCAACACTTTTTTCTTACAAGCCACCGTTTCTGAGATATAACGGTTCAAAAAGTTATAAAAGTTGGCATGCACAAATTGTCAAGTTCCCGATAAGACGATGTGGTCGCTCAGCGACAAAGCCTTTTTCTTGTAATTAAATAAAAAAATAAAAAAAAATTGTCAAGGCCGGTCGTGCTCTAATATTGAATCACAAACAACGGAGGATTCGTTTCGTTCCGACAAAGTATCATGCGATACATCGCTATTGACGCAATTAAATAACTTTTTGAACATTTCATTTCATTTTGTAAACAATTTTTATAACTTTTTGAACCGTTATATCTCAGAAACGGTGGCTTGTAAGAAAAAAGTGTTGATACATTTTGATAGATAATTTCATGATCTACAATTTTGTCCCAGGTACTTTTATGATAAAACTTACCGTTTTGCTGAAAATCGCAAAAAACTAAATTTTTTGACATTTAACCTTGAATAAAACTTTTTCCTTAACGTGGAATGATGGGGATCTTTTAGACATTGTTTATAATTATGATTTGAACAATTTCACAGAAATCCAGCTTGTTGGGACATTATGTAACTTGAAATGTTTAAATTGACTGGGCTAAAAGATTAGTAGTAAATTTACAACCATCAAGTTTTATAATAACCAATATTTCATTTGATGTTCATTTGATGAGAAACAGCTTAAGTCACAATAATTTTTAAAATCATTTCGCATGAGAATTATTTCAATAAAGCAATAATCGCCACGCTTAGGAGACGGTATGAACCTCATTAAGGCGACCCTCACGCCCTTTCGTCGAGGAGATAATCCTTTATGTGTTAATCAATCGAGTTTATACCACTTTTGTGTCGACTTGGGAGGAAAATTTCCGAGAAGGTAACCTTTACTTAACTTGTTTAAAAGAAGATTAAATATTTAGATAATTTAATCGTCGTAATTGGACGATATATTGTGTATGTAAATGGTGAAACATACCTATAACGGGTTGGGCTTAAAACTTGAGTAGGAAATCTACATAGCCTAACCTAATACCTAAAATAACAAAATGATTAAAAGACTATTTGCCGAGGAACTTCACATCTTACCGCGGTAAATCTACAAAACAGTAGAAAATGCGGATTATGACTTCATCAAACACAGAGTTTGACCAGAAGAAAACACAATTATTTACCTAGTACCAATCCCGCGATAAAAAGCATTCTTCTGGATAGTTTCTACAGCACGCTCCTTCGGGAGAGCGGATGGACGACACTGCACCACCCAGCAAAGCATGTCTCGTCGTCAGTTGCATATCTTCCCTGTGCATCAGGAGGACGCACGTCAAGCTCAACTCACGGCTGTGGTCGCACCACAGCTGTCAAGACAGTTAAACCTCCGTGGTCAAGACCTTAGACAAGTCAAGAAGTACAAAAGAAATATTTAGTTTTATCTAATATCGATTTTATCATCTGTATTATGAATCAATGTTCGTATTTTTATAAAGACTATTTGAAATACCACTTTAAGCTACATAAAAATATATAAACTCATTGATTAATAGATGAGGAATTATTTCCTAGTAACTGATATCTTCCTGAAACTCCTTAACTCCGGTATCGGGAACTTTAAATAAAGGATTAGGAATCTTCTAGAATTTCACGGAAGGTTTCAGCCGCGTTACACGACACCCTGTAACTTCCATGAACAATAAACCACAACTTAAAGCTTTCTTCCGGTTTGTATTTTCTGTAAATGGAAGGTTTTGAATATGTTTCAGGACAAAAGATACTTTTAGCAATTGTGATTAATATACTTAAGGTGGTAAGCATGGTGATAAAAATCCCTAAACTAAAATTTATAAAATATTTTGTGAAATGTTTATTTTATTACGCTATTGGGTGAACTACATATATTCAAAATGGATAGAAATACGTTTCTTTCTAACAAAATATCTTCAATAAGTTAAAAAAAAAAATTCTTTTAATGCTTTCTAGTTAGGTATATAATTCTAATTACGGCAAATCAATCCTGCCTTACCCTTCTGTTCTCACAGCATCAGCTAAGCTCCTCGATAGCATACAAAGCCACAATACGAGATCCGCACTATATCCTCCAATCAACGTAAACATTGGACGCTCTGGATTTATACGATACACTTCATACACTGTTGCTCTATTCTCATGAATGTTGTTTTGTTCTTTTGTCACAAAGTCAATTATTCTTATTTTTTAAATTCCACACATTCAAAGTAATTTCGTCACATGCATTGAAAATAAATGAAAGTTATAGTTAATTAGTCACACATCAATATGCAGGGAGATTTCAAATTAACCAGAACATAGCATAAACATTCAAGCGAGCGGTTGGCGAGAAATTTCCTATATTAGACTATTTCAGCTCGCATCTAGTTATGTTTTTATTTTAGTTTACTTATTTTTTAGTTAAGTCATTTGTTATTTTATATACACATAATAATGTATGTAGAATTTTTCACCTCTAGCAAAACTCAGACGAAATTTTGACAGAACCAAATTTAAACTGTGATGGAAACAGCCCCACTGGTCGTATACCCTAGTTGTATACTAGTTGGTTGTCTTACGTTGTCCCGTGTTGTTATGGTACGCTTGTTATTGAATGATAAATATTGATTTGGTATATGAAGTCGCTTCAAGTCGATCGAGTCGGTCGTATCAAATTGATATTTTTCTACATGGTTTCTTTAGATAGGTATATTTAGAGATATAAGATCTACAGAGATGGCATCTCTATTTTATAAATTATTTATACAAACATCATTATAACCATTAGACCCTTTGTCTTATGGGATTTGGTATAATCAACACACTTACCAGACGGGTTGGTGATCCGGTTAAATTATGTTCATTCTACGACAGTAAACGGTGGTACTATACTCATGTCTTTTATGGCTATTATGGCCTCATCGGCCTTACGGTGCTTTATAAGAGCAATAATACAAATCATTATAAATTTGATGTATACTTTATTCATAACGAATCTTAAAAACAAATTATGACGTCATCACAGTTTCACACACAACTACATATTTACAGACATTTGCACCCTTAAAAAGAAAATTATTTACATTACAATTACTAGTACATAATAAAATATAGCGTCAATTTGGCTGAATAACATCTAGATGGTTTTATTTCTTACTCTTGATAAAGTAGTGCGGGTTGCCTCCGAAAATATCGTGGGCGTATTTACCAAAATACTGTGTAGTGGAGTATGGTGCATTTATATGTGGAAGTGCTGAAGGTAAGGAGGAGAAAGCTAAGAAAACGTTTTTGAACGAAGGCTGCTGGCTAAGCACAGGTTGGATCTGCTGAATAATTTGTGGCTGTTGCTGCTGGTATTGAAACTCAAAAGGAGGAGGCGCAAGGGTCGGCTGAAGAGGAAACTGTACTGGAAGTGACTGGACTTGCAACACCTGAACTGGTTGAGCTTGACCTAGCTCTTGAACATGAATTGGCTCCAAACGTTGGACAGGAATAGCCTGTTCTCCTACACTAGTTCCTTCAGGTTCAGGGTTCGTCTCTTCTTGTGGTGCAGGACTAGACTCTTGTGCAGATTCAAGAGGTTGTTCCGAAGAAACTGATGCCTCAGTTGTAGATGATGAAAGTATTGGAGATAATGTTGGAGTGATTTTAGATACAAGAGTTAATGTTGAGAGAGCTTGAAGAGACGATTGTGTAGGTAAAGGAGACTCAGTTGAATGAAATGGAATAATTGTTGATGGAGTTGTACTGGAAAGACTTTGTGCTGAGCTTGATGATTGCCTAGTAGATCGAGTGGATAGAGTAGATACAAATTTTGGTACGATTGAAACAGATCGTTGCGTGGTTGAACTAGTTGATTGAGGAGAATTCTTGTTCGTAGATCTAGGTAAGATTGTGGTTGACACAGTAGACACATCGCTGCTTAAACCATTTAACTCATCTGAGGCAAAAGTTGGTTGTGAGTTTAAAGTTACAACCACCGGTGTTGAAGATACAATTGGCGGAGTAATCGTAGGTAGAGTTGGCACAATAGTGTTCAAAGGTCCCTGTCGTATCCTAATAAGGCCAATAGTGCGAGGCTGATTTACAAGTGGTCTCACTGTTTGAATGTTTGAGACTAGAGTTGGTGGTTTTATTGTCGACGTGGGTAAGGGAAGAAGTGGGACTAATGTTGAAGCAGATGCAGGTAAAATTGTAGTTGACGCCAGTACTGTAGGTTGAGGAGCTATAGGCTGAAGGATTGGCTGAACCGTTTCAATAGATGGTACTGGTTGTAGCAGGGGCTGAGCTGGCTGTGGTTGAGGTTCAATTGGTTGCAAGATTGCCGTAGGTGATGGCTCAACGGGTTGCAATAAAGGCTGGATTGGTTGCGGTGATGGCACAACAGGTTTTAATATAGGAATTGGCTGCGGAGAAGGTTCTACGGGCTGCAATACAGTCTGAATCGGCGTCGGTGACGGTTCCACGGTTTGCAACAAAGGTTGAACTGGCTGTGCTGACGGCTCAATAGGTTGCAACAAAGGCACTATTGGCTGAGGCTGAGCTTCTACAGGCTGAATTGATTGCAAAGTTGGTTGAACTGGTTGTAGCACAGGTTGGATCGTTTCAATTGTTGGCTGAACTGGTTGTAACACTGGTTGGAGTGGTTGGGAATCGACTGGCTGCAGTAGCGGTTGTAGGTTTAGCTCCGGTTGCAACAAAGACTGTTGTTGTACTTGAAGGTATTGAAATTGTGGCTGAAGGATTTCTTGATGCTGGATATGCAATAACGGAGAGGGTGTTGGTGTCACGAATAAGCCCGCTAAGTGCGACTGTGGTAAGGGCTGGAGCACTGGTGGTGGAGTGGGAGATGGCAGAGGCAGATAGGGCGCTGGAATATTGTTTGAATGCAATCGACCAAACGAATAGCCGGCAAAACTAAGGGCTTGTGGTAAGGTGCTTGAGACCTGGAATGAAATAAATATAATTAATGTATTAGTAATTATTGTGATGATTTTCATATTAAACTAATAAATAGTTAATTAAATAAATTAAAAATAACTTTATTTAACATGGTATATTTAGTAGCACGTTTTCTTATCGTGTCATTGTAATTTTTTTCGTTTACAATTCCTTTTTATAAAGTAAATTTACTGACTTGACATTCATACATATTTCACATATTTATTAATATCCAAATGGAGTGCTTACCGGAGAGATTGTGCTAATTTCAACTGGAGGTGACGGTGTCTGCACTTCAATTTGTTGTTGTTGAATAATTTCATGACCTTTTTCATTATTCTCTCTGTTATCTTCTATGATTTGTTGTCCCTCTCCATTTGCAACTTGGATAACCTCTGTCTTTCCAGCTAATTCATTTCTCAGTTGGTCCATTTGATAGAAAAAGTTTCGAGGAAATCCTTGGATTTCAGCAGGAAGAATTTGTTGGATTAATTGATCAGAGAAAATGGGTTGTCCATGATTATTTAGTAGATGAGAAGATGGGACAGGACTCGGTACGCTAAGTTGTTGTTGAGGTGCGTCGTAATGATATGGTTCCAGGTTCTGCGGTTGAATTTCCACTTGAGATTGCTTAACAGCTTCGATACTCTGTAGATTCTGCAGGTTTTCTTGTTGCGCTTTTACTTGCTGTGCCGCTGCTTTAGATTGCTCATTTAAAACAGCGTTTTGTAAATCCAAGGATATTTTCTGTGGCTTATAAGTTTGAATGAGATTATTCTGGTTTTCGTTTTCCTTGATCAAAATTGAGTGGGGGTTTCGATGATTAAGATGTTCATTGGTGATGAGGAAAGATTCGTGTTTCTCGTAAGGACTGAACGACGGGGTGTGATGAAGGATTGCATCGAAAGCGTTCTGTTGTAGAGAACCGTCGTTGATTGTTTTGTGCTCGGAGTAGAGAAGCTGAGATGGAACTGGCTGGGATATCTCGAACTGATACTGTAACAAGTGAAAATTTACATTATAGTACAAAAATACAACATATTTCTAAATATATATTTAATCATCATCATCATAACACCCTCAGTACATATTTAGATATCACACTTCGGTTTCCTCACAATGTTTGCCTTCATTTTTCACGGCACGGCATAAAACACATAACGTTCGCTTAATATAGTAAAGGAGATCTTACCTTATTCGTGTAAGGCGCCGCAGACTGGTACAGATGGTTGGAGATTGGTGCCGACGCCAGTCCGTGCCCCTTCACCACCTCCGGGACCTTCGGGGCTCCATACCCCCTGTGGAGGATCCTGGATTGATGGTACCCCTGCCAAACAAGAGAATTGTTTTAAATACATATATTTTTTCTTTTTAGGATCCGTAGCATAACACATTTATATCGCAAATGTATAACTCACGGTGAGTTGTACATGTTCAGTCAAAACGTTATGAGTCAAGTTAACATAACGATATGAAAAAGAAATCTCAAAAATAATTTTACAAGAGACAGCACCAATAAAGATGAAAGGGCGTGTAGGGCACAGAAGCTATTAAATGTCGCTCAAACATGTTTTTCCCCATGTCAAGGGAAGGCAAAATATATTTTGTCTTTAAGTAAAGTGAAGAGTCACTTTTACGCAATTGGCACACAAATCACTGCCTGGAGCTGTTCCATTACAGTTCTCTTTGTGAGAATTTAGAGCAAATTGTTTGTGTTTATATTGATATTAGAGATACCTCATTTTATTGTGTTACTGTTGTAGGTATGTTATAATGGGAAGGGAAGCGGAAGTTAAACTTAAAAAAACGACTACAAATCATCTTGAAATTCAATGCCATAAAATATAACATTTTACTTGTGTACCTATATAAAAAAATTACAAGGTTTTAGACTCATAACATTTTCATGATACCCATGGGGAAGTCCTCTGAAACGAGAACGCAATACTTTCAATAGTTATTAGTTTTATTCATATGTACATAACTACTAGAGAACAAGCAGTTTGCAATTCTGGAAGATACTAAACTGTAAGCTTTAATGAATGTTCCAGACGCAGGAGTAAGCTTGGGCACACATTTGATAAGAAACTGTAAGTAAATTACGTTTATTATACCACCTCTGGCGTTTAGTCTAGAAATTCAGGTGACCTGAAGCTGAGCTGTATGCTTATGAAGCGGACGTAGGTTTGCTCAGCGGCTATGGTTGTAAAACGGCTGGACTGTTTGCTTACGGTACGTTCACACGGAGGCACGATTTCCCGAATCTTATTTTAATCGGATCTGGAAAAAACCTAATGTTGTATTCATGTGCGGTACGTTCACACGGAGACACGATTTTCTCTACCGAATCGGTTTTTTGCAGGATTCGGTTTAGTGGCATAAGCATTTCAATGAAGGAGTTCACACGAGCATTCGGTTTCAAGACACGACAAAAAACCGAATCTTGCTGAAGTTGACATCCGATTGTGCGACTACAAACCGATCCGGTTTTCAATAATTCTTTTTCCACCTTTTTCAAAAGATTATCAAATGTAGGTATAGTCATTCAAGGAAGTAGTTAAAAAAAATTTGTGGATCATTCCTTAACTGCTGCATTAGAGTTGTAAAGGCACCAACTGTTGATCTTCTTTGTACTATTTTAACCACAATCTTTTTCTACGACGCTGACGGCGATAATACCAGTATAGTATAGCAAAACTGTTCACGTCCATCGGTTCCAAATCAACGTGTGAGCGCGCTCTTGCGAATACAACATTCGGTTTTTCCAGATCCGATGAAAATAAGATTCGGGAAATCGTGTCTCCGTGTGAACGTACCGTTCGGTTTCAAGATCCGACAAAAAACCGAATCTTCCATTCGTGTGAACGCATGTATTGAATGCCCTATACCACTGCATCGGATCTGGATTTTGCAGTATCAGTATATACAAACCGGATCGGTTTGTAGTCGCAAAATCGTATGTCAACTTCAGCAGGATTCGGTTTTTTATCGTATCTTGAAACCGAATGCATGTGTGAACTCCTTCATTGAAATACATAGGCCACTAAACCGTATCCTGCAAAAAACCGATTCGGTAGAGAAAATCGTATCTCCGTGTGAACGTACCGTTAGGCAGCGGACTTTTTGCTCAGTCTTCAGCACTGTTGCCATGGGCTACGCAAACTTAAAGATTTGTCAGAGGAAAAACAGGCATGTAAACGGATAAACTGCTAGACTCTGACAGAAGTTCAAGATCAACAGATTTCGTAAAATAAAACAACACAATCTGTGCTCGATTTATCATAATGCTCTTCTTTATTCACCCAATTAACGTACAAGTTATCCGCTGCGTGTATTATTAAAAGACAGTAAATTAACTCGCGACACCGCTTTAGGCCGGCTGGAACCAGGCGATATAAATTGTGGATGTGTGCGATATTGCACGAAAATAAACAACGCCTTAATACACCCCCGGTTGGGTAATCTTGGCTTTTGAGGTAGGCTACCTTTTAATTAGTTAGTTGAGTTATTATACGCATGCCAACGTCTTATTTACTCTTACAACGGGGCTAGAAATTTCTGTGTGATAAATAAAGCGACGAATAGACGAGATTTTTAGGTTGTCGAGGGTATGGAGAGTTAGGTAGTTACTTTTTACCACCGGAAAAATACAAATTTCCGCGAGGAAATCAACATTATAAAGTAAGATCATATTAAGATGTGTCTATTGGATGTCTAGTAGGTAATATAAGACTTAAAAAGATTAGATTGAAAGTTAGTATTTCTTTTCTTAGTAACCAAGAACGGAACCATTCTTAGGAGTGAAACATCCCTTATTCAGGTGTTCGTGGAACTTGTCCTAATTCCGACAAGCTATGAATAAAATTACACGCGCCCTCCAAACCAACTGAACGGCTTAGAATGGTTTTATATTTCTGAAGAAACCTCAGTAAGGCTCCAAAAGAAATAGAAAGTTAAAAAAGGATTTTCAATAATAATTCAATATATTTAGGTTTAGAAGTTTTTATATTGTACAAGGATATTTTATCTTTAAAAATAGACAAACATTACTTCAATATATTTGGAGGGCATTCATCAAAGGTAACTTATATTATGTAAGTACTTGTTTTGTAAAAAACTGACACTTTATACACATCTATATATATAAAAGAAAGTCGTGTTAGTGCCTGAACTTATAACTCGAGAACGGCTGAACGGATTTGCCTGAAAGTTGGCAGGGGAGTAGTTTAGAGCCAGGAGAAGGACATAGGGTACTTTTTACCGCAACATAATGCGGGCGAAGCCGCGGGCGGAAAGCTAGTAATAATATATTTTACACAGAAAACACCCAAAACATCTATTTGCAGATCGTAAAAGTTGTTGTCCCGTGGCGGGAATCGAACCCGCGTCGCGGACCTACGCCTACTGCGCCCCAGAGTTCTTCAAATATATATGTTATTTTATGTATAAATGCATACTATTAAAGTTTTTATTAAAACGCTAAACCGTTTTCTAATATTTAAAAAACTTTCTATAAGTGATTCATTTTAACAACATTGTAACAACAAAGTAAAGCCTATAAACTACTGTATAATAGTAAGTACTAGATCACTCTAGAGTACCTACTAGGTTTTTAAGTGGTTTATTTAGTTCAAAGCTTGCACGTGCAAAACTCGTTTTATTTGACACATATGTACGAGTATGTCGTTTCTGTTAGTTGAACCGCCAGCCTGTGGTAATAACTCTGTTTTATTATTAAAAAATATTTGGGTTAAACCAACTGAGGGATATTATCACCTATAATTGTTATGAATTGTTGTGTTATTATACTTGTTATCTATATGTAATTTTATGCCACGGGTATTTGGGTGTCCTTGGAAAAATGAACCTATTTTCTTATTTCGTAATTGAAGTAGACAGACATCATATGTACGAGTATGTCGTTTCTGTTAGTTGAACCGCCAGCCTGTGGTAATAACTCTGTTTTATTATTAAAAAATATTTGGGTTAAACCAACTGAGGGATATTATCACCTATAATTGTTATGAATTGTTGTGTTATTATACCTACTTGTTATCTATATAATTTATGGTGTGATAAAATAATATCAATTAGTGTTTATGAATAAGAAAGACGTGCACTGGCACGTCTTTTTTCCAATTATAGTTCTCTGATATTAATATATACTGTATATTAATATCAGAGAACTATAATTGGGATGTAATGATGATGATTAATTAAATGACTTAAATACATTAACAAAGGCCAAAATAACGTAAAGCGTCAGCGTGGGAAGATAACGACATCTTCTTAATTTAATAGTATTTTGTAAACGTATAATGAGTATCAACATTTCACTTTGATTGCAAGAGAAACAACCTTCGCTTGATGACACCAAAAATATTGCCTTTCATCATTGTTCAGAAATAATATTTACATGAAATTCAATATCATGTAAATTTATTATTCAACTGCTAATTGACGACGTCTGTGGCGAAGCGGGCGAAGGTCTACCTGCAACGTAGGAGTATGCGGATTCGATTCCCGCCATGGGACATAAACTTATCTGAAAATATTTTTTCAGATACTAGATTTCTGATATAGTTACGTTATATAATGATATACATACAGAGATTTTTTAAACAGACTTTAGCTTTAGAAACTGAAATAATGATAACCAAATACGTCTTTAGTTTTCTCCGCAAACTACAAGTATTAAATTATTTACTCTTATTTTCTGAACAAATAGCCACGTAGATTTCTTTATTTTTGCAGGTGATAACATATATAGCATAGCATTTGATTAAATAATATTTAACATAAATTGTATATTCAATAAAAACAGAAGTTACTCAAAGGAACTAATAATTTACAAATTACGCTATCGTTACACTTAGATATCAATTTGTTTACCACATAAATAAAAGTTTTTTTGTTTTTTTGGCATCACTCGCTTGTTTGAGAGCACTCTACCAGCATTTAGTATTGATATCCGAGATTACTGTGTTTTCTAGTTTCGAAAGCTTTCTCGATACAACTATAAATATTAATACTTACGTAACATTTTTCGCAACTTTAATGTACCTATTTGATCTTCTTCAACCGGTTAGTGTCATCTACTATCAATCGTAAATCAGCACGTTTACTCATTATTACATATTTATGTATATGTGTTGCATTAATATCGTTAAGCATAAATTTTATGTGTTTACTGTGGCTCTATGGCTACCATATCCGGTATCGCGATTTGGTCGCAGCCCAAATGGGTGCAATGTGCTTAAGTTTTATTTTATTTTAGATTCTACAAAATAAAATTAAAAAATATAGACCGTAGTTTAACACTTACAATTTGGCTGCATAAGCTAATGAAGCATTTTACTTAAATACCGGTTTTTTCCAGTGCAATATATTCGGAAGACGGATAACATGGCTCCCGCAACGATCACAGATTGCACTGAAAAATCGGGGATTTACCTCAAATAGCGATATTATCTATTCAAGACGAATTTATCACCAAATCCTTTCGCATGATTGGAAAGGATGCATTGAGATTCTCTTTTAGCTTTATAGAAACAAATTTATGACTTGGATTTTTATAATATGTGCGAAGATAAGTGAGAAGTTGACAAATAAAATTACAGGATACATTAATTTATTATACAGTGATTGACTCAGTGATAAAAAGTGCCCAAGTGCGAGTCGGACTCGCCCATGTAGGCTTCCGCAGCAATTGTTTATATGAAATAGTTTATGACGTATTATAGAATAACTACTTGATAGATTTCGTTCAAACCAATTTTCGTTGTAAGTTTTTATGGTTATGTACAATATATATTTTTTCTAGATTTATCTTATTCCATCCTTCTTCCCCTCATTATCTCAAAGATAACTTTGAGTTCCTGTCCGACTCTCACGCTCTATCACTTCGCTCTTCCAATACCCTTCTCCTAAAAACTCCCCATCACACTAAAACCTTTTATGAACATTCATATACTGTTCAAGCTATCCGCCTCTGGAATGCTCTCCCACTGGAAATTCGCAAAGCTGAATCTCTTCCTATTTTCAAAAAGAAACTTTACAATAATTATTATAAATCTTTATAAATATTTAATGTAAGTAAATAGTAACTAAAATTATAAAATTATTAGTGTTTAGTATATAAGTATATTATAATATATTATATTCATATTGTATTCTTCTCAATTTATGTATTTAGTATATTTAATATATATTATGTATTCTTATATATTTGTCTATGTTATATTATGTAATCTATTATTTAACACCACTGTCTATATATTTATAACTGTCCAGTCCATACATCGGTTGCCTGGAAGAAATCGCTCACAGCGATAAGGCCGCCCATTGTACTCCAAATGTTTAGTTTTAAGTTTGTTCTGTATATTTCTATTTATGTGGTGTGCAATAAAGTATATTCTATTCTATTCTATTCTATCATTCTCTTATTTTAGAAGTTAGGGGGGCACTCTGTTTTCCACTTTGGAAGAGTCTCTCGTGCAAACTATTTAGTTTAGAAATAAGATAAGATAAGATAAGATAAGATAACTCTTTATTACACACCAATAAAAAATATTTACAAAAAACTTAAAACTACAAAAATGTATGTGTAATGGGCGGTCTTATTGCTCAAAGCAATTTCTTCCAGATAACCTGAGGATGGAAAGAAAAACTGCAGAATATAACTGGACGGTGGTGTTAGAATTAGAATTAATATATAAAATACATAAACCTACAACTAATACAAAATAGAATAAAATAAAGAAACTTAAACACGCTAAATATATACTATAAAATATTAATCAAAAATAGTAACAATCTATACATGTATAACACAATACATAGGAGGTAAATAAAATTATACATAAATAAAATAAACAAATAATTATTATCATAAACAAATTAAACTATAGAATTTAGAAAGAAAGTTCTCACCTGACTTTTGAAAGTGTTAAGCGAAGGAGCACGTCTAATTTAAAAAAAAAAATAAAAAGAAATAAGTGATGCTATAAACCTTTATATGATTTTAGAAGACCTATTCATAGATACCCCACACGTATGGGTTCAATGAAATTTTATTTTTAAATTTTCGGTTCTAAGTATGGGGACCCCCAATTTTCAATTTTTTTATAAAATCTTAGTGCGTAATTCCCCTATGTAAATACGTGAGTAATTCCCGTTGTACAAAATGAATCTTAGTGCGGTTAACGGAATACATCTACCTACTAAATTTCAGCATTACAGCTCTTTTAGTTTCGGAGAAAAACGGCTGTGACATACGGACGGACGGACGGACGTACGGACGTACGGACGGACGGACGGACGGACGGACGGACGGACGGACGGACGGACATGACGAATCTATAAGGGTTCCGTTTTTGCCATTTGGCTACGGAACCCTAAAAAGGATTCATTAATTTACGACAACCTCTGTGGAGCAGCAGGCGAAGGTCTGCCTGGGCGCAATTACATTACAATAAATTAATTAAGATTAAAACTAGCAGCGTAGGATATAAAGATGGCTAAATCGTAAAAAAAACGTCTAAATCATACATTGTATTTTCTCATTTTATTACTTTTAAAGATTTTAGGCATTTATTTTCATAAAACCATAATAATTGTTTGGACAAATTAATTAAAGGTTTTCATATACATAACCTTATATTATTCACGCTATGCTTTTCACCTCCGATACAATAAACCGTGCATGCGACGAGAGGCGAGAGGCACCCTCAGTACGTAATTCAACGTAAAACACGCGGCCGCAGAAGGCTCTTAATTTTACGCTGATTATAATTAGATAAGGGAGAATCGACCGACTAGTCGAGCGATTTTGTACTGGAGCAGTCTAGCGGTTTGGTACTGGTTGAATTGAAATACGCTGTTTTCATCTTTAGATAGAATAAAACGCTTATGCTACTTCTGCTCCGATATCGATTAATAAGAATTGGTTTTTAAACTTTTTAACCAATTGTGTCACTCACAAACTTTCGCGTTAGTAATAATATTATCACTGCATGCTGGATTTCCTATAATTACACAAATAACTCAAAACCTACATAAGTAGTTATATACTTGTGTGATGTATCTGTTGTTTCATTTTTGGATGTACATTCTAAATAAATAATTTAATGAATTAATACGATTAGGCTGCATTCGCACTTAGCTTTTAATGGAAGTTAAAAAAGCGTTCTCAAGTATAATTTCACACGACAGCCTTTTAAAACATGAAGCACACAACAGCACAACAAAAGAGCCAACTAGGTTGAAACCCATCGCTGTTTTAACTATCGTGCAAATAGGGCTTACCATCTATGGTGTACAGAAAAAGATCTTCTCACCAGTCGATCAACCGCCTCGACTAGTCGGCCGACTGAGCCGCACGCCCAAGTACCTACATAATTACGGAGACATCGAGTAATTAAATTTACATTCCGTTCGGCAAAGAATGGCGCTCATTATTCGAATCCGACGTTTCATTATCGAAAACAATTCGGGAAATTATTGCCAGCGTCTACGAGTATGTTGTGTTTGAATAACTTTTAAGGGAAAAGTTCTTCTCTGGAACTTATTACTTGGTAAAGTGGGTATTTTATCTGTAAGTCATAATATTATTTTTGTGGGTTGACCATTATTGGCTGTGGCCGAAAAGTTGAAACAGAAAAAATATTAAATACTTGTATATTTTTACTTGTTTTACCTAACGTATTTTTTTTACTAAAGGAAAAATACACTTCCAAACTAGCTAATAATTATCATATCCAATTAATTAAAAATCTCATCTCGACCTCCAAAACCAAGCTACGAAAAAACTTTAGCAAGTTTTCCGTAAACTTAACCCTTAGAAACTTGTGCAATAATAGCCGAGGCGAAGTTAAGAACAAACAAGGGTTATGAGACCGAAGTACCTACTGCTACGGGCCTGAAATTGCAAGCCCAACGACGAACTTCATCATCATCATAAGCACGTTATTCAAAATCTTTTGAGGAGAAAGATAATTCACAACGCTCCCCAAGTATACAGGTGAAAATCACATGTCGTTCAAACTTAGCCTGATAGGCCACACCGTGCCGTAGATACGAGCGTGTTTCATGGGCGCAGATAGTGTTTAAGCACGTGTTCAAAACTCACAAAAAGCATAGGAATGGGACTACGAGAAACAGTTCTCCCTCGTGGTCCCATTAATGGGACAAAATCCTGGGACCACGAGAAAACAGCGAAAAATTTTATCGTAATCATCCGTTCAGCCGTCCATTTCTGGACAAAGGCCTTCAAGATTGCGTTGACTGATGACATGCATTGTCACAACTAGAACATCTATCCATTTTGTTGGTGGACGCCCGACGCTGCGTTTACTGATCCGTGGTCTAAATTTGAAAACTTTTCGAAGCCTACTTTCTCTCAATCTTCTATGCGCTATATAGCCTGCCTATTGCCATCTCATTCAGGCTATGTCGAAGATTTATACCCCTATAAAAACTACAACCATAGCCCTATTAGTAAGTTCTTTTCAATAATGACTACAGCATACTAACTCCTTTAATTTGGTTAAGGAATTAGTATGCTATTTACATTTTACAAACAAGACCATCTACCAAATTACTTAAATTCGTCTCCACACAGAAAAATGTCGCAAATAAACCAAACGAAATATCACGTAATTTAAATTGCGCAACTTAAAGACGCCGTGGCTGCGATACTAATTGCCGGCGACTCTTCAGGCGCTGTGGTGCTAATGACTGGAACTGAAACGACAGCGGTTTTCAGCTCTTAGGGTAGTGTTACACGACGCGACTAGTTGCTCGACTTAATGGGCAACAGAAAAATTAAGCATCTGTACTAAAGTTATTGATGTTATTATGTTATTTTTTTAAACACAAAATTAAAGATAAAAAAAAACAATTTGCTTTGTGAGAGACTAGTGCCTATGGTAGGCTTTTAGCCTGTGTTTTTGATCACCAGATAGTTATTGCTAACACCAATCCACCTGTTACCCTTGGCGATGATACCAAATCCAACAAGACCTATTATAGTTGTTCTATTTGCGGAAAAGAGTTTCAAAGATTTTTATTTGTACTACTAAAATGATTTTTTCTTATTGTCTTAACTTAACCTAGTAGTAAATCCGGTCGTGCGGTTTTTTGCACACCTTCTTAGAGCATTGCCGTGCCTAAGGTGGAAAGGCAGCCTATACAGTCACCCTTTCAGCGTTTATATAAATGTATGCGTTGAGCTCGATTTACTGCGTCACCTCATTTCCTCGCAGATAACCGAGAATGGAACGTAAAAAATTGTTTTGTCGTTTACAACTCGAAGTGTTATGGTGAAGACATCGCTCTATTCAATTTTGTAACAAATACAAAATTATTTATTGACAAAAAAGTTCTTTTTGCAAAATAAAATTAGAATTGGTCCCAAATTAGTCATATTACATCGTATTACGATTTACGGACACTAAATAATAAGTGCGATTCGTATGGTTTTATAATTATCGACGACTATTTGTTTTGTATTCTGTATTGTTTGTTTCAGCAATATAATAATTTATTTGACAAATAAACTAGTTTGAACACTAACACTCCATTTCAACTGGCGGGTATTTGCGAACTAACCCCATTCCATTTTTAAATAAGTAAAGGTTCCCTCTCTCCCCAGAATGAAACAGCAATAGGAATGAAACGTAGGCCGGTCCTGACCCGTCGGAACATTCTCGACATTTCATCTGTCCCCAAATTAACGCGAACCCTTTGTGTCACGCAGTCCGCAGTGATATTCTGTGAAGTTTCAACGTGTTTATATTGATAAGGGTAAATCAAAAACGAACGAAGAAATGATGGGCTGATTAAGCTTCTAAATTCTGCTAAATCAGTGATTACCACTTCTGAAAGTAAGACTCTAGACTAACTAGTCTCTAGTTTGTCTAGTAACAAATACATATTTATAACGTTTTCGTATAGTCTACCTACTTCTAAGCCACTTAGGCCACCACGTGGTGCTGGTCTAAGAGTAGAATAAAATATTTTTCTACCAGGGCAACCTGTGACAACTAACTGTGATCACCACTAAGCCTGTTAAGCGTGGTGATTATACATATTTCTCCACAACCTGATTACATCAAGTATGTTTTTTTTATTTATAAATTTTCACAATTTTAATAGAAATGTGCCGTGGCCAGTTTTAGGACGTACGATTGGTTGATAATAATAATTAAGCCAAGTAGTTTCATAATTATTATTATTATCAACCAATCGTACGTCCTTAAACTGGCCACGGCACATTTCTATTAAAATTGTGAAAATTTATAAATAAAAAAAACATACTTGATGTAATCAGGTTGTGGAGAAATATGTATAATCACCACGCTTAAGGGTTCAGAATAGGGCCGCTGTCCGGAGCGCGCGGCGTCCGACACTTTAATTATGATTTTTGTTTGGGGTAGTACCTATTTCAGATGTTTTCTCTTATTAAGTTAATGGTGGTGACGACAGAAGCAATTTGGACTTGAATTCGATTTTGATTACTTCTGAATAAAACTTAGACAAGAATGAAAACGAAATTAGTAAATGTAAAACTAAAGTAAACTTTCGCGTTAAATTTTTGAGTGTATTGTAATAAAAGTTAAGTTTATGTAGATATGTAGAAGATAAAATTATATGACATAAAATCCCCTTCAATATTTTTAAGGACAAAACAAACTAACAATTTCACTCAGTAAGACAGGAGCTGATTGTTCTTTACGTTTCTCGACACAGCGCATAAAATAATTAAAATGTTCGTTATTTTTTTCTTTAATTTTATTATAATGACTTGTTTAAGTAATCCTTAGGATTTTATGGAAAAAAATGACAAAAAAAGGTCAATGCCCTAAATTAAAACCCTCACATTATAATATATCTCTGAGATGTAACCCAGAATTAATTAATTCGATTTAAGAATTTCTCAATGCGTTCATTTTGTAACGGATATGTAACGTATATGACATAATCATAGCAAAATCAGACCCTATTTAAATAGCTGTAAGGCTTCCTCGTGTAACATGTTGTGTAAGTTGCCCTAGAGCCACTAAATTGGACCGAAATTGTGATTTACTGGCGTCAACATCAAAGTGAAGCTACTATAATATAAATGTTGTAACATTTTAGGAAAGTTACTTTAGGTATGGACATTCTCTAGAAAATATTTCAATGGCATGCGATCAAAGACATTTTAACCGCCATGAAATGCAATATTTAAGTTTTGAATTCCTAGCATTTTGTATCTACAGGCACAGATTAAATATGCTACAAGTGATCAACTGTCAACTTTTCAAAATAGATTGCAATAAAAGCTTCACCTTTTATTATATACAATTTTTGCACAGCTTGACAATATAAAGCTTAATAATTCTTATTTCGTATCTTAGTTATGTATGTATACATTTTGACTTACCTATCTTCACACACGGTGTAATTGCAAACAACACCACCATGTACTTCGTCTACGTTTAAAGTTTAACCGAGACCCAAAAACGTAACTAAATTTAAAACCTCTTTTTAACAACTACGTCGATTCTACCAAGACCAGTTCACAATATCCGTAGCATTGTAGTTATAAAATTACCTTAATAATCTATTTAACCTGTTATTTTACATTACTGAAAACTAGAGTACACTAAAGCAAACTTACAAAGTCCGCGTTTCACTAAAACTCATTGTCCACAGCTACACCATTCGTATCGCTTCATCTAAAGCGATTCTTTTGTCCACATTAATTTTTACAGCGCTTTGGTCGTTAGTGGCCCGAACGGCCCGATTATAAAGCTGATTTCATTGTTATACTGAAAATATATGTGTATTGTTTTAATACAGGGCAGAAATATAAGTGAGGTATCTTTACAAATAAAAATCTAGTAGTTTTAAATAGGTATTCGAAAAGACACTAGACTGAGAAGTGTGTAACAAAATAAGGGAAGCCTTAGTTCTGTGGCCCAGGAGTAGAGCAGTATGGCTTATAAATATGAATTATAGGCATTTTACATTTAAATAAAATATATCGGCAATAACTTTAGTGTCAAAACACCTAGGGACAATTTGTATGGCCTTTCATAGATAAAATGGCGTCACGAGCTAAATGCATGAACTTTTACAATCCTAATTTTGAAAAATGTGCAAAAAAATATACAGCAGTCTAATTAAAATGTCTATGTATATATTTTTTATTGAAACGCAATACTGTCTATTATTACTATCTTTGTAAACCAAGGGGAGATCGGGGCAAGCTATGATTGATAGTGCCTTTATTGTTTCCTCCAGTCCTTGGGGCAAAAAGGATTATAGTTCGTCCTCAGATAGAGCGAAAGTAATGGGATTCTGGGCATTATTATTTTGTTATGAAATGTGTAGGTAGGTAAGTTATTGGGGAATAGTCTTAAGTAATGCGTATGTAGGGGAGTTACGTGATTCTAAGGCAGAACAACATATTGGATTTTGATATAGATATTGTTCGTGCCCTTTTTAGAAAAAAGTAAGAGATGTTCAAATATTGTAGACTAGTTTTCCGCACTGAATTTTTATATTCTTTACTCAAATTAAGTTTACTTTTGAGCACAGTTCTCACACATAATATCCCATTATAGATTTCTACGGACGTGGTATAACCACCACGCTTATCAGACGAACTTGTTTAAATCCAGTAGGTATTCGTCGACACACGCGGGTTGTGATAGAATTGTACTATTCTTAGACCGGTACTAAATGGTACCTAGTACGCCTAATTGTAAAATTCAAATGAAATGCTGATGATGATAATAACTAATTGTAAACATGTCCAAATCTAATCAAATCTGCTCCGAGTTGAGAGATGATAACCTGATAAGAGATATGATTAGGGTAGTGGACGACAGAAGCCCTAAACTTAGTTTAATTAAGGTTAATCTGCTGATTACGAGAATGAGGAAGGTTATCTATGGGATGAAACCTGACTACTGCCTAATCACAGCACATTGTACAGTCAGCTACAATAATATCTGTAACTGTCAAAATTACATCTCAATAACTAAAGATTAAATTTTGTACTAACATATAGAATAAATATTTTAAAAAATTAAAAAAATGAAAATATGTATATATGTTTACAAAATAATTAAATACTAACTTTGCGCCCCGCGCTTCGACCGCGTTATTATTTATTTTGCTGATAGATTATTTTTCCCGCTGTAAAAAGTAGCCTATGTCCTTGTTGTGTATGTTACCTCTCCACCAATTTTCAACCTAAACTGTTCAGCCATTTTTCTGTTTATAAGTAGTGTAACTAACACGACTTTTTTGTACAAAAGAATATAGATAACTGTCGGGATATAATTTAGTTATCCCGAATACAGCCTTCTCCCTCTCAGATAGCAAAACAATAAAGTATGCAAATGTCAGTATTTGCACTTCATTACGATGCGAATGAAATTAAGTATTTTGGTGTGATGCTTAGACAAATATTATACTATATTACAGAGGAGTAGGGTACGCCCTACTCCTCTGTAATCTAGTATAATATTTGTCGGTTGACAGTATCCACGGAAATCGAGGCGGTGGTAGTACTCTTAGGTCAGCACCACACAGATCGGAGATACTGATCCCACAACGAAATACTTAATTGTATTGACTATACTGATCGCACAACGAAATACTTAACTAAAGAATTTATTATCATCATAAAACATAATATGTTTTGTTGTTATAAGTATCTTTAAAACTATTAAAAAGTAGCCTTTTAATAAGAAAAACCTTTAATTTGATCTATGGTTTCATGTTCGTTATTCTGAAGGAACAAGAATACTCACAGCTTCCTAGCAACATGATCCAGAAATAGATATTCGGTGAACAATAAAACAAAACGAAGGCTTAGCGCCATCTTGAAGGGTAGCATCCGCTTCCGGACTATTCCGGAGTCGTTTCATTGTTTAATTTACTTGATTGTACGGATAAAATTTAAACAAAGCCTTTTCCTATAAATCAGAGAACTGTTAATAAATATTTCAGGAATTTTCAGCTATAAATATCTATGTTTCTTACTAAAATATTTTTACGGCTGATAAAGTCATCAATTTAAGATGATTTTATGAGTGTTTTTGGGTACCTAAAGGTATAAAAGATTCGTAGTTAAAATGTGAAAATTGAATGGTTAATTAATATATTATATATATATATATATTACTGTTACATTAGTGAGAATTTAGTTTTCGTAGAGTTTAGTGCTTACCTACTTTTTTATTATATTTTATGTTGTGGCTACCTTTTATATTGTTATAAATTATTTAGATGTATATGACTTAGTTGTTGGTTGTTAAAGACGTTAAAGACATAGGCCGTCCACTAAATTTTCCTTTGCTGATGGATCACGTGTTAAAGTTCCGAGATGCTCGGCTATATTAAACCCACGACCTTCAAAAAGAAAGTCGATGTTCTCTCAGACAAGTCAAAACGCCACTAAATTATTACATAAAAATTATAACAGTTTTGAATTTTAGAAACCGACCGATGCCGATGGCCTTGTGGTTGGCACATCTTTTGAATATTTCATCGTGTCATGGAAATTCTTTTCTAAAAACACCATTTGGTTTGATTTATATTAAAATATTTATTCATTATAAATTATGTATTTACTAGTCTATTAATAATGTAACCTCAAACAACACTGATTTTCTTTTATGGACCAAGAGCCTGTGATGGCCAGACCTTCCTTTAATTCACAAGCGTGAAAATTCTTTCATGTGTATGTCTAACATAGGTAAGAATAACCCCCAAACATGAAACCTGGATCGTGGTTCCTTTGGGAGATAACAACCTTTTACCTGTTATCTCCCAAAGGAACCACGATCCAGGTTTCATGTTTGGGGGTTATTCTTACCTATGTTAGACATACACATAAAATAATTTTCACGCTTCAGAATTAAAGGAAGGTCTGGCCAGACCGGGCTCTTAGTATAGACTAATAACCGGTGATGGCCAGACCTTCCTTTAATTCTGAAGCGTGAAAATTATTTTATGTGTATGTCTAACATAGGTAAGAATAACCCCCAAACATGAAACCTGGATCGTGGTTCCTTTGGGAGATAACAGGTAAAAGGTTGTTATCTCCCAAAGGAACCGCGATCCAGGTTTCATGTTTGGGGGTTATTCTTACCTATGTTAGACATACACATGAAAGAATTTTCACGCTTGTGAATTAAAGGAAGGTCTGGCCATCACGGGCTCTTAGGTTATTAGATTTGTCTGCGATCGAACTCGTTACAAAATAAACAAACATACAATAAATACCTACTTATTTTTCTTATAATTTTTATTCCCGATTTCTACGTAATAACAAATTAAAAAAATTAAAATATTAACTATATACTTATGTACATATTAATTTTATAATTATAATGCCCAGTAAATAATATTATTATATTTTATCATCAAATAAACAATGCCATTTAAAAAATATTCTCTTTAAAATGTTCTTTAACTAAAAACTAATATAACATAAATTTTACCTGAATAAAATGCAGGTAACCAAAGTTGCGAAGCCCATAACTAAAGTTAAACTTAGTTATGAAAGAATTTACCAGCAGCTTAATATGCAACATAAATCCGCATATTCACCGCAGTGTGAATTTTAAGTTGAAACTATTTATGACTCACTAAAGTAACTCAGTACTTTAGTGAGTTATAAACTTTTATGATAACATTATTTTATCGCATTTTCAATTCATTGCCATATCTCACATGATTTCAGTGAAAATTTAATAATGAAATTAATGTGAAACTTATTGGGCAAAGTTGTAACATTAATTATGATTTACATTTTATTATATTCAGAATATATGATGTAGTTTACCTACATAAAATATATTTTTTCTATAGAAATATTGTCTTTGCTTATTTTTTCCGCCATTGTGATAATATCAGGTGAGCTATGTTTAAAGTATAAAGGCTAAATAAAGTGTATAGGATTGCCTTTAAGCTTCGTATCGTACAAGGGAAACAAAATATGTTCGAAGGAATTTAACCTTCCTCCTGTTTCTTATCACACATACATATAACGACATCTTGTTAATGAGAACTTAGAACAAGAATGTAGGTTATATGACAGTATAGTAATAAATCGTAATGATATTATCCCCTAATATTGTTATCTGCAAATATTCTTCGAGATTATATTAGTTTACGATCATTCATGTGTCATCGATTTCGATTCGATCGATTTCTTGAAATACATATTTCGTTTTACTATTAATAATGGTTGCACGAAAATCGATATTATAAAGTATGGAACAGTTCACACCTTAAACTATTTATTTAAATGGTGTACAATTCTTGCGCAAAAAGCAATCATTTTACACATTAATATACGAAAGATTTTAGAAACTAGGATTCCGGAAGCTGGATTATAAAGAACTAATTAGAAAGTATATAGACTAGTATTTTAGCTTTTATTACAATGTGACTCACCCATGGTAGAATATTCTGTCGACTTCTAGAGTAGGCTTCCGCTCGGTGCACGGCTGTGGCCAAAATTATATGATTATTTTTATGTAATTTACATTATTTAAGTATATAATAGGACATTATTTTTAGGAATTTGAAAGTATTTACTTATGTTGTTCACACAAGTAGATTCTGTAATTTCCGCGTCATCCTAACAAATTCTATAGTTAAAAAAAAACATGATGTATTTTACAATAAAAACAGAACCATACTAGTATGTCGGTACTGAGATTCCGTAGGACTTACTTTCTAAGTACCTTTTTAAGCTTTGTGTTCTTTTGTGCTTTGTCTATATATGTATATGTATGTGTCAGTCAATCTGTGTAATTGTGTGTGCAAAATACATGTATTTCTACCTTATTTTTACTTGATTGATTGATTCGGATTTTGTCCGTAAAATCACAAAGTTTGACTTGGACATGACAAACTTAACTATAAGATAACTGATTCAGAATGAAATCTAACTCACCATCGATAATTGCAGGTTGTATTCTCAACCCATAAGGTCCATTAAGTTCTCTCTTATCTGTTTTTCTGAAACTCTTTCTCTCTGGGTAACTTCTAGAAGGTTCTGCAAAGGCGACACTCGCCAGCAGAAGCAAACAAACCTACAAAGAAAAAAACTTTTATTCTACATTTAAAGTAGGTATTAAATATGATCCACAAAAATTAAAACAACAAAACGTTTTTGTCTAAATCATGAAATAGTGGCTTTATAATCACTATTTTCATCAAAACAAGAAGTTATCTCCGTTATATGTTTCATATTATACCGTAGTTCCCTAAAATTTCCCATTTTCATGGAAAATTAAGTTCATAATAGTCGTGATGATGACGATAAGTAAAAAATGTTGTAAATAAAACAAAACCACAATATTTAACAATGAAGTCCGTAAACTGAGCCTTTCAGTCAGCTAAAAAAGGTGGCGGGTTCACTTCAAACCAAAACTTTCTTTTCAAACACTTCGATACCACAAAACACCACACTTTTCACTAACACGACACAACCATAAACACATATTATTTGAGAAGGAAAATATCGCTGCCCTATTTTAAGGTTTACAAAGGTAAGAAAAAACTCTTTGACACCTCCTTAAAAGTCCTTTAAGGGATAAGATATTATTTTTAATATGAGATAAGATATTAACCATGTATCTCATAGCTGACGCTGCGCAGCCTCGAAGCTCCAAAAGCGAATGATTGCGCCCGCGCACCTCTACTATCTCTTCAAGATTCAGCCCCGTAGGAGGTCTTAAACATTTGGACATTCTGACAAATCGCATATTAGATAATTAAATAATCAGCTGCGTGTTGATTTAATTTGTTAACTATATTGACGGAACCAGATGGCATGGCAGATGTGTTTAGAAATTAGAGCTGCTAAATGTTTTGCGGTAGGTAATATATTTGCAAATTCGCGGAGAAATTGTGAATAGATTCATTAATATTAAGCAGATTTGATTTTTGTTTTCGCGATGGAGGAAGAAGCTATAGGGTATAAGAAGTTTTTAAACTTATATAATAATAATGGGTCATTAATAAATAATAATGCGACAAAATTATGTCAAGCACATCAGGAATCTGGAGCAACTGTGGATGTAAGTTAATTTCTTATCTCAGGTAAGTACAAAAATGTTGAACCTAAATTGGACACGTTTTCAGTTAATATTGAAAATCTTAATAATTTTTAACATTTACATTTTCATTGGTTTATCTTTATAAAATCAAAAAGCTTCAGTCTCGTTTGAAATATCCAAAATCGTTCTAATTTCGAATTAATTACGTCTAACTGTAAAAGGGCGGGTATTTCCGCCATAGATCGCGAACAGTAACAGGGTCAGCTAGCATGTTGCAACTCGCACCAAGCGCTACTTTGAACAGCGACGGTACATCACGGATGTGTAACCCGGGTGAGTATAGATAAAATATGTACAAATAAGTTGATTTCACTTCGACGTCGGTTCAAATCTCATCTCAGAATTATCTTATTGAATATTTATCTGTGCTCTATAAAACATGAAGGCAAACATCGTGAGAAAACTGTCATGTTTTGACATGGGTCCTTATTGAGTCACCGCTGGCACGCGTATAATTCGCATTACTGTGATACGTATGCGCATCATCCCGACCACTAACCACCCACTGTGTAATGTTAAGTAATTCAACAATTACTCGCATAGTTGGCCACTATGTTTTGATGTTCTGTTTCCTAGAAAACTAAGCCGTATTACATACAACGGCAAATATTTAAAATAGCAAATAGTTGACGACGTTTCCTTCACGTTAAGCTATTAATTAAGTTGGTAGCGTCATAGCGTGTGCTATCGCCCTTAGAATAAAGTCAAAAGTCAGGAGCTTTATTTCCATAGAATCACAGCTATTTACACATTAAAGTTGTCATGGACAAGTTACAAAAAACTTAATAAATCATTCATAACTCGTCTATGTAAATTATAACTTATAAACGAATTTGTAAGTATAAACTTATCTCTTCCTGTGCGTGTTGTCAAATCTATTACTATACGGAATTTATATACCAGAAGAACAGCGTCGCTTTCGGTCAGAAGTATATAAAATTAAATGACATTTCACATTCCAGACAGACTTCTACATCTGACACTAATGTGAAAACTCGAACTAGTGTCAGTTGTATGGAAATATGATTAATTGAAATGTCATTTATTTATAAGCTTTTAGTAGACATGCTGTTTAGTAAGCGTAGAGATATGATCACGTGATCGACCAAATCCCGAAGATCTAAATTGGTTTTAATTGGAGACCCACTCCCAGATCGGGGATGTGGGATATAATTATGGGTTTTCATGATGATAACAAAACACACTATAATTAAGTACATAAATCACAACAAAAAAACATGTTTTGGTTCGAAGTGCAAGTTTTTCAAACTAAGACATAAGTCTACTACTCTTGATGTGGTCGAAACGTCGAGAGTTGTTTAACTCCTATGTAAATACGTGAGTAATTCCCGTTGTACAAAATGAATAGTATAACTCACGAAAATTTTGAAAGTGAAATAAGACATAAGTTTTTAGGCCAAAAAGATTTTTTTTTTTAAACTTTAAGGTCGATTTAAAAAATCACCCCAGAGAGCCATAAACCTGCCAAAACGTCGATTCATCCAATCTTCATCCAATAGCATTTAGATTTGATGTCAAATACGCGAGATGGTATCTCTTATCTCGGACAGGTTTCGAGATAACGCTGCTAAATTGGATCCTAGATTAAACCGATATGCTGTATTGATACTAAAATGTATGATATCGTAAAAAGTTAATATTAGTTATGCAGTGCTACAAGGTTTGGAGGCACCTAGTATTTGTATGTAATGTACTTAGTCCATTCAAATACAGTAAAATAAAATACACTTGGAAATGTCAAACAATTTATGAAATTTTTGTGACCATATATAATAGCTCGAGACAGCAAATCATGTAACGAAGATGATAATTATTGAAATAAACATCTTCGTTACATTATCATCATCGACAAAAAAAGGTTAACAACACCATTCAAATGTCATGTACTTTTTACGAAATAATTTGGACTGGCATCACTTAAACGTGTAAATTGTCCAGCAATAATTACCAAAAAATTTATCACTTACTTTAAAAAAAATACAACATTGAGTTGTGCCACACTGTGAGTGTGACGGCTTTAAAGTAGTGTAATAAATCGTGCGAGCTCTGAGCCGAATGCAAGGGTTTGAATACGAGATAGCCTCATATTAATGGACCTAGAAGTCTAGCAGACCTAGTCTAAGCTTGGATATCTAAAAACATGATTCACATATTTTTAAATCTCTAAAAGACATCCAGATGTCTGACGTGCGAGAAGTTTTGTTTATTTTAGACTCATCGACTACTGGGGCTTCTAGATTTAGCATCGTCTGTCAACTAGCAGTTTTTTTTAATCTCGACTGTAGTCTTTGCACCGAAAATTGCTGCACTTCTATTAATAGTGATAAACAAATACGAATTGTGACATTTTCGCGGTTTCTCAATACTGCAGAGCTATAACAACCCTGGGTCAGCTGTGATTTATAAAGCTTTAAATATAACAAATTATAGTAAGAGCGATCGTTAGAGGCTCGAATTATAGCCAGTTGAGTTTTGTGGTGCAGACATAAGGATTTAGAGCAAATAATGGTGAAAGATAGTTAGTTTTACTCGTAGAACGGCTTAATAAGTGTATGATGAAACGTTGATGTTGACAAAAAAATTGTCTTTTTTATTATATTCATGATGAAACGTTGATGTTAGAAAAATTTTTGTCTTAAACAGCGGTATATGTCGGAAATTAATGATTAAGACTTGCTTGTGTACTACCTACAAAACAGCCACCTCCTGTCTTTAGTTCGACAATTAGTTAGGACAACTTCTGTGGCGCAGCACGCGAAGGTCCACCTTGCCAGAGGTTGCGGGTTCGATTCCTGCCTCTTGGCAAAAAATTGGACGTTCTGCAACTACTATTCTATTTTATACGCTTCGAGAGGCTAGCTAGATGTTGCTGTGTGAATGATCCAGCAATTTTCATTTATTTTAATTCAGTCTCATGGCTGCCTACCAACTGGTTCTCAACCGTTGATCTTTCAAGCTCTATCGAGCCCGGATCTTTATTAACAGAGATAAAGTGATACATGTTTATTATCTCAGTTTAGTAGGGTCTAATTCAAAGGGCCTAGTCCTCGTGATAGAAGGCGTCGTAAACGAATGGGCAGGATGTTTGTCGTCTCATCACAGGACCTTACAAAGGTGCTATTCAATGGCTGTTACTCATACGTAAAACGCTTTAGGATATTGTGGATATTCCTGGTAAATTTCAAGGTGATGCTACACAGTAGGTAGTTTTATAGATAGATAGATAGATAGATAGTATTGTATAAAAAAATTGGTACATTACATGGTTAGTAGCGTCTTAAATCCTATGTTAGGTTTATCTAGACACTACGAGTTCTCTTATACATAAATTTATTCTAATCGTATATTAAAGCTACAACAATTACGTACTTACTTGTTATTGTTATTGTTGTATTGTTTGTACTGTTGAATGCAATCACTAGTTCCTTATCATAAACAAGTCAATGCTACAATGTATTTTTAAAAGTTTGTGGAAATGCGTCTTTATAGGTGAATATCAGACGTAATCGGAATAACATAGAACACTATAAAAGCATCTTTAAAGAATAAGTATAAACGATTGGAGTATAATCGCGTCGCATATTGACAACTCAAAGAGAATATCCACACATTTCTTTCGCATCATCCCGTTTCGTGTTTCGAAGTGAAATGTATTTGTCGTAAGCAGCCGTTGTGCCAATACTAACGTATTTGAAGCAAATCGACCCCCCCCCCCCCTTGTTCCCTGCCCCCCTCTGGCGGGTAGTGATGCTCCTAGGCCCTTTGTCAAGGAAATCTGATGGCTTTGAAAGGTTTCCATTCGTGAGCCAAAATTATTACGGAAATATCAAGAGAAATGTTGGCTATTGTTTAGTTATTTTTAGTTTTCCTTGTAAGGGTAGTTTTCGTATCGATCTAATGATTAAAGATAGGATTGTGGAAAGTTCATAGGGAACCCCCAGCAGTGGGACACAACATGAAAACTGAAACTGTATTGATAAACTACAGTTTGTTTTGATAAATGGCATGCATAGTCATTTGTAGTAAATTAAGATAAAATCATGTTATATTAATTATACTAAATAACTGAGGTAATTCTTCTGAATATGATTAATAAATAAATAACTTTGGTCTGTAATCAAGATATCACAACACAAATAACAAAATTTTAAACATCTTAGCACATTGTAAAACTTTATTGACTTAGCGACCGTTTCATAATCCAAATAATATTAAATCTGTGTCGGATTGATTTATTTCTCTCAAATTGAGGATCATTGATCCACATTCTAGTAAACAAGTTTTTTCTCAATGTCATCATCATACACCAAACACCCGTGTTGACGTACCCACTGCTGGGACTACTTCTTCTTACTTTTCATCTCACTTGACGAGAAGCGCTTCGAAAAATCATCATCATATCAACTCTAAACTATCTCTAATAAACCCATGGTAAGTGTTTCGAGGTTAATGTATAATCGTTAAGCTTGCGAAGCGGGTTGGTGATCGCAGAAGTTGATGCTACGACTTGGTACTTATCTTAGGCCTACACCACACGCATTATAATATTAGTATGTAAATCTATGTATAGGTACTACACGTACAGAGCTTACAAAATTTGTATGGAAAATTTAAAGAACTTGCCAGCACCTTGAAATCGTCAGTGTTTCTATTCTAAACATATTATATATTGAATTTGAAATGAAGAAGAAACGAAATCGCTGCCTCCGTTAGCCTCGTTCGAAGTCGTTGACACAAACAAGGAAATTATGTGGAAACATTTACGATAATTATAAAGAGTTTGCCTCTGGAATCACGTACTTATATTCTTTTAATATAATTATATTCTCTCATAATAATATTATATTCTTTACCAACCCGCCCAGCGTGGTGAATAATCCTATCTCTCACGTCAAGAGAGAAGTCCTTGTATCCCAGCAGTGGGAACGTAAATAGGAGGTAATTATAATCTATTTATTAATTTTTAATTTAATGTCTCAGGCACTATATAACTAGAATATTGTGAAAGCTCCTTCCTTTCTGATCAGAATTACTGGATAACTTTGAGAAGTCTAAGTTCTCACAACCAGTTTTCCTCACAATGTTAATGTTAATGCACGTGCTCTTTCGTCAAACTCTGAAACAATGATAATTTCTGTTTAAAAAAGCAGTAAAAAGTTTATACAGCTGTCGACTCGCAGTCTCTAGCTTCTAGGCCTATACATATCCGGTATAATATTCCACTTGCATTATGCTTACGTAACTGACCGACCGGTTCCACACGTGCTCGAACATTCTAGAAATGACATATTCATAATCTAGATTACGATGTCATTGATAGAAAACCTCCTATGTTGTAAATTAGGTGTGCCTTCTGACTTTGTTTAACGATTGTTTAATTTATTCTACTAATATTACAAAGGCGTTAGTTCAAATAACATCATCTGTGTGATAAGACCGTTCTTTGTTGTTTCTTTTAGCTTATAAAAACATAGTACCTATTACCTTTGTAATTTTCAATTTTATGTTATAAGTACAAGTACAATAAAGAGTTCATTAATTCTGTGGAATAGGTACCTACAAGTGGGCAGATACAGAAAAATATGGCATTTTAACCATAAACAATAGCTTACTAAGATTTGAGGTCCACGTTTTACAGAGAACTGTAGGTAACTCATGGAATGATTTGACCTATTTCAAACGGTTTCTTTATTTGAAAGCCTGATATTTTATCATATTATAATAGCTATTTCACAAGATACAAATATAAAAATGTGACTTAAAATAATAATAGTTAGATATTGGTAAATCTATTTCGTTTTCTTTAGCTACAGTTTATCTGACGAATTATTTTGTGTTCTAACTGCGTATTTATCTACATAATAATCTTTTACATTGTACGTTAGTGCCCCCAGATTTACAGACATAAAACGTTCCATATTACTCTTTACCCCTCAGACATAAAGTTGTCTTTACTAAGATAAGATACGTTTTAATTTACGAGCGATAACATATCCCAGGTTTAACGGCGCTTTTATCTGAAATCCATACTCGCACTGAAAAATAATACCTGTTCCTCACGAAATACCTGTTCCAAATACCTATTTCGCAATATGTTTAGAAAATGGCGCTAATATCAAATATAGTTTTATAACGCATTTCTTGTTATAGGCTATAGAAAATAATGAAAAATAATAGATAATTTTGCTAAACGGGAGCACGCTATCAAATCATAAAAGAAAACGTTTCATAGCATAGATATGATCTGATAGCATGCTTTTGAAAACCATAAAAGAAATTCCTTTTATAGCAACATTTTTTGTACATTTAATAATTTATTGCTAGTTTAAACCAAGTTACAAGAAGAAAACTTAAGTGAGTGTCAATCATTATAAAATAAATATTAGAAGTTACAAGAATTTCCAACAATGATTAATCAAAATTATCAAGATTTTATGAAGCTTAGAATAGCACTACCAAATCTTATGGGTGTTGTTAAAGCGACTAAGACTTGCCAGTACGTACCTATACCAAAACCCCTAAAAAAATGGGTTCTATTGGGAGTCCCTTTTACAAATTAACAAAATTGGGACGAATGGGTTGTAGAAAAAATTTATCCCAAATTTTACAAACTTTTCGTAAACCATATTGCAAACACAGCATAGATAATACCCAACACGTTTTCTTTATTGCGTAAAAGAAAGTAATTTGTGCAAATTGCTGTGTACAGAGAAGTAGACAAGTGTCAGCGGCAGATTTTATTAAAATAAGTACCTACGAATGGAAATGGCAAAATCTATTATACTGGGCGCGTGACATCCCATAAAAGGTACTATTCGTCAAAAAACTGTCTTGAAAGGACGTTTTGTCTATTTGACATTTTAAGACCTTTTGTTGACTTAATTTTAAAATTACGCTGTTAATATCTTATGGAGATTTTGATTTTACAATCGACTCTAGCGTAATCTACTACGTTTGTTTACATCATCATCTTTATCATCATTTTAGCCATCGGACGTTCACTGCTGGATATAGGCCTCCCTCAATGATTTCCAGGTGTTACGGTCGGATGCAGCTTGCATTATCCGTGAGCTGGCAGCTTTCACAAGATTATCTGTCCATCTTGTTGGTGGACGTCCGACGCTCGTTTGCCGATCCGTGGTCTCAATTTGAGGAATTTTGGGGTTGCCATACAGCGAGGAGAATTACCTACAAAGGCATAAGACAATAAGAAATAACTTACCCAAGCAATGCTCGGCAAGCAACTCCGTATACATATACATAATTCCATTCCCATTGATATCTCTCCTTACCTCCTTCTCCTTTTAAGTTACCTAATGTTTTTGGTTTGTGCAGTAAATAAACGGATCTTCGGGTATTTTTGCTTTTCTTAGATATGTTGATAGTATCTCCTGTAGTGCTCGTGTTCGTGAACTTAAAATTGCAGTTGTACACGCCATCACTGGAAGAAAGAGATAACAGTACATAAGTAAGAGAAGCGAGTAAAATAATATGGAGCCTGGACTTTCATAGCAATTTCGTTAGTTTGCGCCTTCTATTTTAAAAGGCTAAGAAAATATTACTATCATAATATTAATTAACTTTGACTTAATATGGGTTGTTATTAAGATGATTTATTTAATTTCCATTAATTTCTACATTACTTGGACAAGTATAGGTAAAATGTTGATAGAATAAACATATATCGATATTGTTAAAAGATTTGCTGACAGAAGCTAAGTAATCTGACCGATCCTAGCTTAGAGGCAATTTCCCCGCTACATCCAATTGGAAAGACAGCCTAAATGAAACCGCAAAAAGGTCGGAATATGCATGTGAAAAATTTACATACGGAACCATTTTGTAATCCAGGGTTCCAATAACAGCCCTTTGAGGTCGATCGCTGGTCATTTGAGAGTTCGCGTTTATCTTCAAGCTAGCTCTTGGATATAGGGATTTTCATGGATAGCCGAAAATTGTAAGAATATACATTAATTTTAGAAGGATTGGGGAAATTTGGTAATGGATATTGACTACCTGGGTGATTTTTGATCGGCAATCAAAAGGTGTTTTCTCATTGGTTTATATTTATTCAATAATTTCGCAAATTGAACGGTTTTATTATATGCAATTTTGGAGTGATTTTTATATAACGATTGCGTTATTGTTTTCAAGTAGGTACTTACAATAAAGCATAAAAAGAGGTTTCTTCCTCAAAAATAACAACGAATACTGCAATTTGCTTACCTGCCACCAGAAGTCTAGACTCAAAAGTATAGGTTCTCAGCCGATGTAGAATATGTACCCTCCAGACCATAAATAGGGCTCAGGTGTGAACTGCAGGACTCCATTAATCTACCCGGACGTCCGGACACCGTGCGGCGACTCCGCAAAATATTGTCTTTTCTACCTACAATTCTACCCGGATAAAGTTTTCATGATGTATAACAAATTTTACATGGTGATTTTTGGGATTTGTCATTATGATCATAATAAATCCATATAGCTTTTTATTAGTTTTGGAGACACCCAATTTATACAATCTTTGGTTCTATTCTATTTGACCTTGTTCAGCTGAAATAAATTTTTTGTCATGTTTTTTTGTTATATCTTTTACTATTGACCCGCCTTATAAACCTTCCCATTGAATTAGGTACTATACCTTAAAAAAAAACCGCATCAATATATATAATATATAATTGAAGTGATAACAATAACCTATGTGCAAGTTACATTACGTGACCTAATTAAGAGGACTGACACTTGATTTAATTATTTAAGTTGTGATTGATTTAGTGATAGTTAACTGCATTGATCCGTCGGCGAGCTTCGAGTGTGACCTCCCCTCTCACTATGCATACGAGTTTATCTGAGGCCACGATAACAGCGATTAAATACCAACCCTAAAGTATTGCAATTAAAATTTATATTAACGTATTTATTATTAAAAACTTAAGAAGTATATCTTGTATATTTTTCTGTGCCTTCCTTTTCTAACATTTAGAAAGCCTAAATTAATAACTAAAAATATTAAAAAGTCTTAAACATATTATTAATGATACCTATATAATGCGCCTACCCAGCACTATAGTCCTATTATTGTGAGCAGGGTCGCTTCAATTTAAATTACAAGCTTCTTATCGTATAAAAGTGCTTCAAAGCTCGCCAATCTCATAGCCTCAATCAGTAAAGCACAACACTCTACGCCACCCCAGACGAGCAATACTCAAACTGATCTTAGCACGCGCCATCAGTGTCCCACCACCAGTAGATCTAACCACCTGTGTCACCTGTGACCACCTGTGAAACTACTACCTGTGACCACCAAGCTACGTTTCTAAGGAGTGAGGGATCTTATCAGTGAAGACTTGTTGGGAGTTGTAAGGTGCTTGCTGAACAATAGTGTCAAATTATAACAATTACGACATTATTACATTCGAGAATTTGAAGAAACTAGGATTATATTATCACAATTGATGTTGTCAAAGGTAAGTTTTCATATATTTCAAAAGGACAAAATGTTTGTAATTTTGCGAACGAAAACGCACGCACAGTCGCGGTGCGAAAGCATGCAAGCAAATATAACGTAGCTAATTAATAGACTAAAGTCAGAATTAAAAAACATAATTATAACAGCGCTGACAGCCAATGACATTTCTACATAATCAACTGTAGAACGTAGACGTAGAAGCGAAACAATAGGCTCATCGTAAATCTCCAGCTATTTGGATTGAGAGTCTGCAACCACTCAAACATGCATAACTTTACCTGCATAGCTGGAACCTAAAACAACCCATAACTAATCCTTTCAAGTCACTAGCAGGAATATCGCAAAGGTCTGGAAGTCTACATCATTTAATTTGTCAAATTCGCACTCGCACAAAATAAATCCCCATGTATTGACATTTTGACCCTTGCACATTCTAGCCTTTGAACAATTTATCATGTTGACTGCCTAGTCCCTAAATCATGTCTTTGACGTAATACTTCTTTAATTTCAATTCAAGTTTTCTGAAGTTCTTTGCTACTTCTTAGTTCTTCTTATAAACGGGAAATATTCCTACTACGTTTGTACGTTGGATTAGATCAACCGTTTATTTTAAAATGAATTCATCAAACCCCGACAGCAGTTGTTGTTTTAAAATCAGTAATCTCTTTGATAGATTCAGTTACACCTAGTAACTTTGGTACCCAATTTTAGGATTCAACTGAACGAATTTCCTCACGTTTTTGATACCATTAGTAGAAGTAGCCATTAGAATAAAAGGCCACTCAGTAATGCCAGCCAGGTCCAAATGTTTACGACAGGAAAAAGGACAAAAATTACCGTGTTATTGTTTCCGACCTCCTGCCTTGGTAATTTAGCTTGTTTATCTATGTAATTAAGGTCTATTATCGTGTTCCTGTTTATCTTAACCACAAAATAATGTGCGACAGTCTTGACCTGTCTTGGGCAGGGTTATTTGGTTTGATTGGTTAATCTGGAGTAGTTCAACTTTTGTCAACTAGTGGTCGAATCTTGATAATGGTTTTGCAAGAACAGCTATTATCAGTATAGGTGATAATTTTCGAATACTTTGGCGCATTTCCCTAAAAGTCAAGTAAATCCTTAAAGATTAAAAATACGGACCGATTAACAGCTGTTCGTCGCTTTTATTTACGAGAATCAGGCAGCGGAACTACATATTTCGCAAAATTAGTTGGTAAAGTTTTGCCTATAAGCGATGTTAATTAGTCGTGTTTGTAAGCATCGCAGGCGGTGATTGCTGGCCACAGACTAGCTAGTACTAATTACGGTCTGATCACATAGAATATGCTCTTGATCAAGTACAGAAGACTTTAAAGCGACAATGTTTTTTTTGTGATTTAGGAACATTCATTTTACATTTCATGTAGTTTTGGCTATCATGTAACCTGAAGTAACATAATACATAATACGTTTTTTGAAGACAAAATCTATTGTAATGTGAGCAATGCTATTGTGTGGGATAGGAACATGTATTTTTCTTCCATTATCTAGGGTCAGCCGTTATCCTTTCCCATACGTCACATAGGTACATAATACTCATAAGCACCCCAATTAATGTTCCCACTGCTGGGACACAGGGACTACTCTCTATACGAGAGAGTTAAGGCCATAGTTCACTACGCTGGTGAATACATACAATCTGTTGATATTTATGGTGATGTTGTGTGAGTCTCATCTGTGCCATTCTCCACATAATCTCTGGTGCCCTTGCATTCAGATCGAGTTTGAAGTAGGCCGGTTACGTTGAATGCAGATCTGACAGCCAGACATGACGAGTGTTAATATATATAAGTGTTAAAAGAATTCATCGGCCTTGAGAGTACATAACTTTTTATTACTAGACTAGTATCGTGAGTTTAAGATTAAGAGGTCTGGAAATTGAATTGTGGGCGTCGACCGAATAAGGGATTCAAAGAGCAGTATCGTACAAATTCAACTATATATGTGGGCAAAGACGAAGAGCGTAACTAGTCAACCACAAATCTATTACCTACTCGTAAAAATTTGCAATAAAATTATCAATGAAATCACTAAATTATTCACGATAAGTAACAAGTTTTAAATTATTCAAAACTAATAAATTTATCTTTGAACCAATTAACTATAGTTATCTACTTTCACAGCAAAATTAATTTGATATTTTTAGCCTGAACCAACGAAACTGACCCCGAACCAAAATAGCTTTAAAAGTTTAAAGTTTGTAGGTAGCTTTCAAAAGGAGGATTTATTAGGCGATAGCTTGGATTAATGCTCAAACATGTTTTAATAGAAATGTTTAATTCACCTTCGCTTTTTAAACTCATATTCATATTTATGCAGGAATAGGTTCCAGTTAGATTTTTAACAGAAAGTTAAATGCAATTAATAAAATAAAATTTAAAATAGCTAGGCATACCCATTAATATTCATTATTGAAGCAAAGTCTAGAATTTAAATGATGTTCCTCTGAGAGGAACATTATTAAAATTCTAGTATTTCTTCTCAGTTTAAAACGTGGTCAGCAACTGTCAAAATATTCTACGCATTTTATCAGATTCTATAACTTATCATGATAATCTAACACGCAGCGGCCATAATAAATGCTACGATAAATGAACAATGCCCACGGATTCATCTCGTGAAATCACGTCAGGCTCTTAGGATAAGATTCTAGGACTAGATTACAGATTAAAGCCTATGTCGTAATATTTTACAGGGATATAATATGTCTTCTGATGTATAAACTTTCCGTCCTGTTTCACCCGCGTTGATTTTCATGCGTCATTAAATATTTCCTTTCGCGGCATTCAAAGTATATTCATATCAAATTTCACTCTAATTGGTTTTGTACTCATAGTTATAGCGATACTTTCGTATTTATATCACAAAACACGTACTCTAATGGTGAAGGCAAACATCGTGAGGAACTACACATACCTATGGCTTGCTCACTGGCAGTTTAGTTAATTCATTTGACTATGCTCGTGACCCTCGATCTTATACGTTTCTCAACATCACCTTATCGTAGATGGTTACAGACAGCTATGACTCGCTATCTCACCATCATATCGCCACAAATATCTAAGTGTCTCGCACGGGATGTCCTCGTGGAGTCTGACCAGACTTTATCTTGAAATATTCAAGATATATTCTAAATTTGGTAAAACGGCGCGTCACGTATCGATCGCGTGTCGATGTCTGGGAATTTTCTTTCGTAATTTTCTGTAACTTTCCATATGAAAAAAAAATATGTAACTTGTGTTTTCAGCTTAGATTTGTTATTATTTGTATGGAACAAACCATGTACTTATATGAATTTATAAAACATTTCTCACAGAAATTTTAAATCATTTTTTATAAATTAATTACAAAATTGTATTTAAGGAAATTACTCACGTTTTTATCCCGGTGTCAATAAACTCTCGACGTTTCGTAAGTCTTGAAAGGAGAAGAGTAGTGATCTTTTCGCCGTGCTTCTGCTGTCTGCTCTCTGCTTGAGCGCTGATTTTCACTGAAAGTTTTGAATTTAAATTACATTAAATTAATTATTGTTAAAGGCGTGGTGGTGGAGATCAACGACACTGCAAGCCAAAACTAAATCCTACTAAATAAATGATTTGTGCCAAAACTACAAGAATATTTTTAGCGTTATTTATAAAGCCTTAAAGTGCCTTAAATCAGATTTTAGGGCTGTCTAATAAAATCTATTCAGCCGCAAACTCTAATGCGAATCTAAGCCGCCCTAAGCTCAGCTGGGCGGGCAGTACACGATCAACATTCACTCACAACACATTCTTCAAAACTGATTATCCTAAGCTGGGATAAATGTTTTGTAAATTAAGGTATAGTTGGAGAAAAAATGTGGGATAGTGAACCAAACAAAAGATGAACATAATAAGGGTTAATAACTTTTTCATTGATTTTATTATAACTGCGATACAATTGAATTTTGTTAAATAATTAGTAAATGGGTTAGAAATAATAAGCGCAACCAAATAGGTTGCGCTTTAATGTTTAAATCAGTTGATTTTAATGTTTAAATCAGTACTTAGTTGGAAAAATGATAAAGATATTAAATATTATATACCTCACAAGCGATGATAAACTCATCTTTAATTTACTTTAGTGGTACCCAACTATTTTCAGATATTCATTAACCAATAAGCCACACCACAGCATCCCATAAACCTACTATTGGGCCGCTCACCCTGTCACAGTAAATCATCCAAAAATAGACGGAAGCTCCTTAACCGTCAACTACACCTCATCACAGCGACTGATGAGTGACATTATTAACACACCTGACACGCCTACCCTGACATCGCTGACAGAACTGACACACTGACAGATGTGACATATGGCCCGGCGGTAACTAATAACCGACTGTGTTATACCTTCGTAATGGGAGGTTGCACCTACATTTGTTTTGGCCATCTATTACTTTAGCCGCTGACATTTTGAGGAAATGACAATCAAAAAAGAAGTTTATGTTCTCTCTAATTACTTTGATAATTATAAGAACACTAGCAGATTAGACTAAATTGAGCAGGCTGAGCCTACAAATTACCTACTTTTACTCTAACTTGTGTTTACGTCAGTAAATAATTCAATATTAATCAAGTTATTTAGATGATTAGAAGTTAATCAGTGGAAACAAATGTGAAGTGGGGAAGGTCACCTATAATCCACCGAACGTCCAAAATCAGGGTTAACTCGAGGTGACCGATAACTAATCTAAGCATTCCATTGTTTCAGATGGTGTCAAGACTGCTCCTAATCATCATCATCATCCACAGTGCAGACAACTCTCCAATCAGGACCAAACGCTCACCCCGAGACATAGGCAACAGTGCACAACCATCAATACTAATATCCACCCTACAAAATACCGGGACAAGATTAGTACCCGTGTTCTCACAAAATGGCGGATCACATTCCATTTCAGTTACACAACACTTAGTGCTCAAAAACGATGCACACCTAATAGCACCAATACCTCTATCTCAATTCTATCTACATAAACTACAAGTTATACCAAGACCAAACGTTATACACACTTCAGACGTTAAAATACCAGTCATTTCGCACCACTCAGTAACACATTCGTCTCCCAACGCTAATACCACACAATCACACTCTGTAATACCAGTTTTTATCCATGGGATCTTACCGGGGAACCACCAACATGACCTTTCGGTGATCCCGGTGAATCACCAACATGACCTCTCGGTGATACCACTGCGACCACACAAGGAGAAAGGTCACTACCGGATGGAGAAACATCATGATGATGAAGAGATGAACAGTTTTAGGAACTTTTACGGGGGACATGGTACAGGATTGTTATTTGGAGGACACGGGCATGGTCATGGCTTTTATGCGTATGGAAAGTAGAAAATAATAAAAAATAAGTTATAAATTCTGATGTTTTATTTGCTTGAGTGAGGCGTGGTATTGGATTACTTGGAAATATTGACTGAGCTACATTGGTTTGTTATTTATCCGTTACTAAAGCGTTTCTTTGACTATCTGATTATTTATCGGTATGTAAGTTTTCATTTGTTAATAACTTAATTTAACTTAAACTTAATTTGTCAGGCCAAACAAATTATAACACGCAACATTTTGAATCACATGTATTCTTTTTCGCAAAATTAAGAGTATTTCACGTATAAGTTTGTTTGTTTGTATAGATATGACGGAACAACAGAAAACGAAACTAAGGTTTACATTGACTTCCAATTGAACCGTTGTTATCTCTCGATAACAAATAGCAGTATAGTATAAATACCGACCCACATTGTTGTATGGCAGTCGACCACCGTTAGCCGCAGTCAGCCGTCTAACCTCATACAAGCCACACATTTATTTATTGTCAATCGGTAACAGTGAAAAGAAAGTCAGCGACATTCATTAAGAGGTGAGTGATTAATTTATATCTTTGTCTCAATCCTGATTTATCTGCGATTGTGAGAGTCTGTGAACTGGGAGGACTGACCTTTTCATTATTTACTTTTTCTTTAGCGCTTTTATATATTTTATTATAACATGGTGTATTTATCTGGCTGCTACAAGTTTTGTGTTAACATCTGAGTAGAACAAGAGAGGATTAATTAAGGTTTCTGAGCAAAAAATATAATGCCATTGTATTAATTAAATCACCTATGAATCTGATACCTTTCAAAGAGAGTGTATTGTTATTAACATCAAAATACCTACGAAACATAAATAACTAGCTCTCAATTTACGTGGCAACGTTCATGGTTTCTTTGTTTGGCTGCAACTTGCTGTTCAATTGATTTTGAATTTTTTGCTTTTCATTTTGTAGTTAGCACAGGTGTATGAGAAATTTCTAGAAAAAACTGATAGGAATTAATTTTTAAACCAATTCTAGATATCAAAATGGAATTTTTACTAAGTAATTTAATTTACCATTTATGAATTGTATTGTACAGCAATAATGTATTCAGTGAAATTGCTTCCACAGAATCCAGAGAAAAGTGACATTAGAGAACAGAAAAATAACACAAAATGAGGTGAGTACAATCAAAGGGAATAATATAAACATTACCTATTCCGACCTCATTAAAATGTAGACATCATCGCCGTGTTTAGTAACATAACCGGATTATACCAATCCGGATACCCGACCCGGATATTTACCTTTGCAAGACACTGTCCTTTTTGCCCGGGCCCTTTTTGTTCATAATCTCTTCTTAAAGCTTCTGAAGCAAAGTAATACCTTTACGGCATTTTGAGTATTTATACTTATTAAAGGTTCTACCCCCGATTACATTATCATAAAGTACCTACCTATCTTCTTTACTTCGTTTAAAAGACCGCATTATATCTACATATTTACAGTCATAATACAAGTACCTACTTAAAAGTTGTGTTTTTGATGGAATATAAAAATTGTCGCTATGAAATTATCCATGAACAAACTTTCAATCAGTTGGTATATGGCAGAGTTATTTTCATCATCATCATGTTGTCATGTCAATAAGCTTATTTTGATGGCGTTTACTCAGTATTGAAGAGCTTAAAAAATTGTCTAAATACTATCAAACAATATAATTGATATATCTATTTATTTGATTTTACATCTAATTTAATATTTTTGTTCCAGTACCACAATGATCTTAGTTCTGGCTGTAGTGTTGGTGAGCGTGGTTGCTGGGGAGAGTATTGATGGTAAGTTAATTACATTGTCTTTACTAGCCAACAGTACGGTATTAGTGGAAATTTAACAATTTTAGGCTTATCTTTATAAATAGTTTTTAAAAAGACTCAAGACAGTTATATTTTCATAAAATGTTAAAAACAACACTACAAGGTCAACTTATGTTAAATGCTTAAATAATAATAATAAAAATGCCATTGTTAAATAAATAAGGGCCCTGATATACATAATTATGTTATTGTTCACCAATTGATTCGTATTTTCCAGGGTACTTACTGAACAAGTCCAACGGCATCGGATACAAGTTGATGTACCAGGCTCGGCCGTGGAAGACGGCGCTGGAGACCTGCGAGCGGGAGGGGGGGATGCTGGCCGTACCCAAGTCTGAGGTATGGTTCGAAATATAAATAATATAAATAAAAAGCGACCAACCCGCACTTGGCTAGCGTGAAATAAGGCCTAACCTCTCTCGTCAAGAGAGAAGTCCCTGAGCCCCTAGCAGTGGAGACATAAACAGGGGTGATATTAAATAAAAATTGTTTTTAAAAGTATGTATAATATCTACTTAATATTTCTAAAAGTATGCTAGTAACTAAATATTTTCACAGCATTCGTGAAGCAACCTACTTGTGATAAACCATCAGGGTAGAAAGTTTTGTCACCTCGCTCAAATGCTAATAAACATTGATTTTCTGCATAAATTATGTATATAAAATAACAAAAGATAAAAATGTCACACGACAGATGCAACAGGTTATCAAATGACTATAATAATTATAGTTGTTATTCTTCTTACGCATCTTACCAATACCAAGAACTATAACGTAGTGATTATATTCTCATTGCTAAGAACAGTCAATTACAAATAATGAGCTGGACACATACCCTTGAGGTTTTTCCTCTCCTCACCATTAATCCTAAATAAAGTCAATTACAAAATGAGCTGGACCTTAAGTTTTCCCTCTCCTTACCTTAATCCTGAATAAAATGTGGTTAGGCTAATAGTAATGATGCTTACCTACAGGAGGAGTTCACATTCGTGCAGAAGGTGGTTCGCGGGATGTCGTTCAAGAACGTGACAGACGGCAATGACTACAAGCTGCTTGTGTGGGTCGGAGTCAGCAGCCTCGACCGCTACAACGAGTGGACCACTGTAGATGGTGAGGATATACTGTTGCTTACATAGACAATAGACATGAGTCCGCTATACCAAAACGTATCTAAAAACCGTTGGCATGCACATAACTTATCGTATCGATATTGTAATGTCAGATAACCGCTACTAAATATCGGAACGAAACACGCCATCTAGGTAGCGATAAGAAACTAACAACGTAAAAATCGCCAATATAGCTGATCATAATCTAAATATCGGAACGACACACGCCATCTAGGTAGCGCTAAGAAACTAACAACGTAATAATAGCCAATAGCCGATCATATCTAAATATCGGAACAAAACACGACATCTAGGTAGCGGTAAGAAACTAACAACGTAATAATAGCCAATAGCTGATCATATCTAAATATCGGAACGAAACACGCCAGCGAGGTAGCGCTAAGCAACCAAACAACTTATAATAGCCGATAGCTAAACATTGGTTGGCATCCTTTTCTAACGCGTAAGCTTTCATGCGAAAACAAGAGACGAAGCTATTATGGGTACTAACTATTATGTATTCTATTCTTTATTTCTACTGAGCGTGTACTGAGCGAAGTGAAGTGAGTGAGGAGTGAGCGAGCGTGCCGTTCACTATTATACTTTGAGCTACCTAACTGAGCTTCAATTCGACTTTATTAATAGGATAGTAGGGTCGAGTTTTGATTACCATTTTCTTGAGATTGATTTATATTTGACTGGTTCAGTTGCAAATCGCAGCCGCGAAGCTTTTCGTACCTATTGTTTTGTTTGTTATGTACTCATTTGCATGTTTGAAACTGTTGTGATTTGTCGTTGTGATTGAGAGTATTTAATCGGATTTTTATAAAATAAATACTAATAAATAGTGTAAACACTAGGCTATATTCTACGTAGCCTACCTACGTAGAATATAGTCTTGTGTTTACACTTACACTAGGCTATATTCTACGTAGGTAGGCTACTTAGAATATAGCCTAGTGTTTACACTTATACTAGGCTATATTCTACGTAGGTAGGCTACTTAGAATATAGCCTAGTGTTTCTACCTACGTAGAATATAGTCTAGTATAGGTATGGAATGTATGTATGTAGGTGGGCTACTTGCCTACATTTCCTTCTATTTATTAGCACCTATGAAAAAAATGTGCTAGTCCTAACCCTGTTAAGCATGAAGGAAAATGCCCTACATCAATCAGTTATTAGATAGGTACCTAATAAAATACATTTATTCAATACCTATACCTAATCCTCACTGGGACCAGTAGACGCAGCCGAAACGCCAGCTCGCCAGATTCTGCTTCGCTTTCGCGCTTCGTTTTTTTTTTTTTTTTCGTATGTAGGTAGGTACCGATATCAGGTAACGGTTATCGATATCGATACTGAAATCAAATATCTATACAGTAGCCGCTAGCGAAAATACTCAATAACGCCCATCCCTAATAGACAAGATGAGAGAGAAACAAATACTTTTTGTTAAGCTGTTTAAAAGTTCTCAAGTTATTCTTGTTTTACGAAAGTATTAACATAAACATAAGATACTAATATATATTTTAATTTTTCAGGTGAAAACATTAAGAAAACTGGATTCAGCAGATGGGCGCGAGGCAACGGCGAATCAATCAGGTAACTAACAAAAAACTATAAAACAACAAAATTTTGCTTGATATAGATATCTGTTAGCTTCCTCAAGAGACGAATAAGATAGTGCACGGTATAAATCAAAGGGGATACCTAAGGGAGGCTCTTTAGGTCCGCTTTTAGACAAATCAAATATAATCCCGGAATCTACTCAATATTTTTAATGGCAATGGTTTTATCTCGTCTAGGTAGGTACTCAATTATAAGTCTTTACTCAATGCTTTAATTTACTCTCTTCCGTTTCGATAACACATTCTTAGCTGGAAATTCAAACTTATAGGTCCCAAAATCAAACTTTAATTGACAAATTTGACCGATTTTAAAAGATCTGAATTCTACGAATCCTATTGGCTGATTTCGGGGGATTTGTCTGTTTATTTTGTTAACATTTATACGATTGAGGGCCTATCTATCAGTTTGTTTACATTTTATTTGCCAAATAAAGTATCAGCCTGCTTACGAGTGATTCATATCTAATCTAACAAAATGCGCGTGAGGTGTAACTTTTGACCTAAAGTTATCCGGTTACAAGATAGGGCTTACCCAATATTATCACGCGTAAGAATTGTGATTATTTTGAATACCCCACGCATTGCTATGATGTAAGCAATGACAAGAGAACATTTTAAGAGAACATAATATCAGTAATAACTTAGGTACCTACTTGAATAATAAAATAGGTATATTATTAAATTTATTAATTCATAACTTGTACCTAGTTAAACGTTAAACATTATCGGCTTGAAAACGCGCAAATACTTAATTAACTCAATTAGTTTCTAGGCGCTAACAGAGTAACTAGTGTACCTACCGTGGAATCTCATCAGGAGCTAGATAGGCTTAGGGCTTACCGTGATAGCTATTGCAAAGAGCTTAACCTTGAAAGGTATTGCAAAGAGCTTAGGTACCTTGAGAGCTATTGCAAGGGATTAACTTGATAGTATTGCGTCGAGAATTAACCAATAGATCGAGATAGACGCGTCCCTCCATCTGAATTTAAAACAGGGTGAAATACTATCTTGATTAGGTAGGTTTAATAGATTTGTATTCTTTCTAAAGTTTAATAGCACATTGGTTAAATAAAAGGGCTTATTTTAAAGCTAGTTCTTGTACCTTTCATTTTATACAAATCCTTTTACCTTAAGTTTAGGAAATGAAATTTCTCTTGTTACTGAGTTCTTCAATATTCCTAAAAAGTTAAAAACCGTTCCAATTGTCGCAGCAGAATTATTAAAAATTTAAAGTGTAAATTATGTCACAACTTTGCCGGATAACCTGTCCGAATTGTCGCCGAGCTTTATTATCGAAACTATAAGTACCTACGTACTTTTTTATTTTTTTTATTCAGATTTAACCCGCCGTTTGTGACGTCACTTTGACTTACGTGGTTTGTGACGCCGGTCATACGGACCGGGTTTTTCAACTTAAATTTTCTTAAAAAGTATTACTGCAGGGAATGTTTACTTATTTAAATATTGAAAAGCTATGTTTTTTTTATAATAATACAAGGTTATATCTTAAATAAGTTATCTTTTATTCATTATTAGGCTTACATAGTTAAAACATTAAAAATAACCAAGTTATTTCTAATGTTGACTTTAAATATCAGAATTTTCAACAAAAACATGTTTTTTTAACATAATCAGGCTTTTTCATGTTTATTATAATAGGAACTAAACACAAAAAGGTATTATTTTTTGTTTGATTATTTTTGTACCATATTTAACTATGACTATTTTACTAACGTAATCTGTGACCCCGGTCTCACGCACCGGGTTGGTACCAAAACTCACACACGTCCGCCTGCCTCGCCCACGCGGGGTGTACCGACGGTAGAGTACGCAAAATCAGGAGAGTACACGAAATTGCAACTCAATTGGTTAACTGGTAAAAAAGTTATTCGACTTTTTCGATCCACCCGGTCTCACAGACATACAGGTCACAAACGGCGGGTTAACAACCTTTAAACAACATGGTTCATGACGGTTGACTAATTGTAAACCGCTTACTAAATGCTTGTTATTGTTCCAGTGCCGATCCCCGCGAGCCGCACTGCGCAGGAGTAGACGGTTTCAACGACGGCTACAGGGACTTCTGGTGCCATCGCTTCCAGCCCTACGTCTGCCAGAAAAATCTGTAGATTAGGACCCAGGACTTAGCACTTATCTCATACTTTACTCTGTGATTTATTCTATTTATTGAAATATAGCTTTAAGATTATTTTGCCATTTTTATTATTAGGTGCCTATGCAATCACCTTAATCATCATCATCATTAAAGATTCAAATAGGTATTCATTTATTTAGCCTTATCCGGGTATCTGGGTGTTATATATCTATAATAAAAATATCTATATATGTATGTATATTATATTAAGTATATCAGAAATCTAGCACCCGTAACACAAGCTTCGAGCTTACCACGGGGCTAGATGTCGCTGTGTAAAATTGTCCAGTAATATTTATTTATTATTTATTTATTTATTTTATATAACAAGGGTTGCTATTGCTATACTAGGCAAGTCATATAACATTCTACAATCATTATCAATAACAAACATTTAAATAAATCCATACTTATAGCACGTCCCAAAACTGGACACGGATGAGTTCAGTTATCTCTCTATATCGTGGGGGAATTGACATTAATAATGTAAGTATTGACATTAACCACGGCATGAAACCACACTCGACCTTCATTCCGCGAGTTCAAATCCCACCTCTGGATTTTTCTCTAGAAAAGAGTTTGAAGGAGATGATGCTTATCAATAAAAAATCCCTGAGACCCAGCTGTGGGAATGTAAATAGGGCCTATGCTTTAGGCATATTAAATATTAGTGCTGTTAGTTTTCCATAGATTTAATGAATGAGCAGGTCGGTACCTAACTGATTTTATTTAACTTTGTTCCGAGTTCAGTCAAAGCAATCCACTTTCAGTTTTAAATAAACCAACAAAGAACTTTAAGCTACGCTAAAAACTTTGATACTTGAAATAAATTACAATTGCATAAAAACAAATTATTAGATTTTATAATATTTAAACAAAATTTAGGAAATGGTATGTAGGTAGTTCAATAAAGCTATCTCGTATGTGCGCCATCTACAGATAATAAACGGAATCGAAATGATATTACTACTCGACGCTAGATGGCGTTACAAATGCGTCACATTTATAAACTTGCAACATTGATTTTGAATGTCTCTAAATGTCAATGTCAAATATTCCAACTAAACCTCAAAAAACAACAAAGTTTTAGGTTATAAAAATCTTGTAAATATTGGCTTTTTTTCGAAAAATAACAAATTTTATTCTAAACTAGTCGTGGTCCAACTACAGAAAGGTAATAAAATAAACAAATGTTGACTGGATTCTCTCAAAATATTATAAATAGATAGAATTGTTATAAAGTAAGATTTCATAAACATTTCAGATGAATTTCATCCGTAGAGGATTCTCATTGCTTTCTACTGGGATAAAGGCGCAATGCACTCAGCTAAAAGGTACGTAGATGGTCCCATGCTATGAGGTTTCTTACTTTATACCTAATCATGTTGCTGTGCTAATGCTATAAAGATACCCAATTAATAGCAATAACAATCTATCACTAAATTTAAAAACGAACTAAAAAAAATCATATTTCAAAATATCAGAGTATCTTTCAAGATACAGTCAAAACCTGTCATAACTACATTAACCCTACAAAGCTAACGTTCTTATACTACCTTGATAAGCTAACCATCCGATGCAGTCTAACAGTCTCTTAGTTGGCACGAAACCTCAAATCCGTAGTTGTAACTGTTGGAAAGTTACTAGACGATATTCTTCCGATGTGTGCAAAAATGACGAACGTTAGCTTTATAGGGTTAAAGGGACCATTAGTTGCCAACATTATATCCGATAGTGGTTATAAGCTTATAAGCAATATTGTCATATACACAAGTACAATACATACTAACTTATTATGTATTATCATAGTTATCTAGAATAGGTATAGGTTATTTATGTAAACGAGTCAAAAATGAAATGAAAATATTTATTGCGAACACATAACTACACAGTATATACAACACCAACTTCTCTATAAAGCAGACTTCCTTCAATAAAATCATTGAATAGGTATTAAATATAAAATCCTAAATTCCTTTTTAACATTATTTTAATTGCAAAAAGTTTGGAATGAAACTACTTGTACAATAATATACAAGACTACTTATATAACATACTAAAAAATCCATTAATTTGTTTTACATTTTTTAGAAATTTATATTCTTACTTTCATGGCATTTGGCTTACCACGGGGCTAGATGTCGTTGTGTAAAATTTTCCAGCAATATTTATTTATTATTATTATTTGGTTGTTTGTTTCTATGTACTCATAATAAAAAATAATGTCTGTATTGTATTAATTTCATCAAATATCTTGTGCCCATAAGCACAACCACATTGAGCTTCGGTCCACCATTATTTATTTAATTATTATACCTATTTGTAGTAGTTAGAATATTAGTGAATTATTCAGTCAGCATTAACTTTTCCCTACACAACCAGAGCTAGCTAGTACTATTTTTATATAAATTTTACAAGGCAGATACAGTTTTTAATATGATACTACAAAAAATCTTTTAAAGAACAAGATGTTTCAGAACATAGCAGTAACATAACAGCCACCACTTTGCACTGCAAGAGGGCATTATTTTTCCTCATATCCTAGACAATGATCAATATATATTACATGTGCAATTGCAAATCCTAACCACATAACAGTAAATAGGAACTCACTAACTGTAAACATTAATCAAAAGGACATCACATCTGCAGCACACATCTGTACCCCTAAATACTGCATTTTCTATCATAATAACAAACAATAGAGGCTACAATAGCTTAGCAATTGCTCAACTGAGTATCAGATAAGCTATTAACAGCCTTATTTTAAAGCGACATGGCTCAGAGTTTCTTGTCGCTGTGGTTGTGGTCAAAAAATAATATTTGCGATTGTATGCGACGCGCCTGTCAATTTGCGAAAACCCTTCCGCGTCGGATTAAGTCCCCTGGGGGTACGGGCGTAGGGTCAGCAAAAAACGTGATAATTCCCGTAACTTGAGATGTGGTGAAACCTAACTGTTTCCCAGCTGTATTATTTGCATGGGTTTGCGTTATCGGTTGTCCTCTTTGAGTTTTGTTTAAGCAGTAATTCTAGAAGGTTCAGTTGTTAGCGTTTGATCTTAGACACTTATTTATCGGGTGAAAGTACCGCTTCGAAATGCGAAACAATAAACGGATTAAATAGATTATTTAAAATGTAACGGCTAAGTCTTGAAAATTTACTTAATACTGTTTTACTTCTCTAGAAGACCGAAATATTAAATTTCTCTTTCTGATTATTCGGTCGGCATTTTGGCATTAAATATTGCCCATAGTTAATTCAAACTGGTAATAATATAGTAGGTATGTATGTACTTATCTAGGCATACTTGACTAGAGTCTAATGCCTGTACTTTTAGAAAAATATTTTAAGTAATTCCATCAAACTAGTCGTAAACGTGTTTTAAATTTCGAAAAAGTTCTGTGGTGGTAGGAACTGTCGCCAAGGTAAATTCGCGGAAGAGACCGACGCTTGATTCTGCAGACCGTACTCTATCGGTCCCCTAACTAACAAGGGCGGTAATGAGTCAGCGTTTCACTCCTAGGAAACTGACCGCTCGCTGCAACGCTACGTAATCTATACATATCGATTAGCAAAGAGATTGCTGCAGATGTTTGTCGTATCTTAGTCTTTTTTCCACTTTCAAGACATTTCCGCAATGCCTTTTTCGCAATCACAAATTTACACAGATTCAAACGACTTGGTATTTCGTTTGAATGAATTGTACTGATTTAGATATCTCTCACGAGGTTTTCACAATATCAAAAATAGAAGCCTCGAATGAGCTACTATTTTCTGACAAAATGGAAGCTGAAATCTGTAAATATTATTTGCAAAATAACTTTAATTTGAAACCGCATTCAAATAAAAAAATCCTTTTAACGTGTGGCTTAAACACGAAATGCGTTAGCTTAAAGAGTTGTCAGATGTAGTCCATTCACACCTCTGACCATTGTCCCTTTGTGCTGCATGACTTGAGATTTCTATTCCAGATTACGTTATGCCAATTTTGTCAGCTTTTCATCCATTCTAACTTGCATTAGACTTTCATAGATGTTAGATAAAAGGTTTTGTATTGCCTTTTGCCACATTTTGGAAGGAATTTTGCTAAGAATAGTTGTGATTACAATAAACATTTTAATATTTCTTCGTTGCTTACGCTGTAAGTACCTAATTTAATTTCTGTTAACGGCAGTAGCCTTTTCCAGCCAATGTAGGTCCACAATTCACTACAATACACTGTCCTCCAAAAAAAATGTTTAAACGAACAAGTCTTTAAACATTACCTAACCTTACACATAAATCCTTCACATACCCTATCCACAGACTAACGGCACCTATAGAGAGATGTCCAAAGCCCTTATTTGTTAAACTCAAAGGGTGAATACCTACTCACGGTGTTTGTACAAACATGTGAGAATGATCCGTGAGACCGCCCCGGACAAACTTTCTCATGAAGGATAACGTGGAGGCGTCATCCTTGATTGAGCCTCTGAAGAATCACTTTGCAGAAATGCTTTTTTTTCTGACCACTAACTGTGTGATCCGGAAGTATAAAATTGTAACGATAGATTTGAAAGGCATTAGAAAATACGATAAACTATCAAAATTTACATTGATAACTCCGCCTACGCAGTTTGAACACTTTGAACAAATATTAATTAAAATAGTTTTCAGCCACAAAAGGCTTGATATTGTTTAATTAAAGTTCCAATCCTCCACCCGTTCTAAATCTCGCCACGCACCCTTCTGAGAAATTATGGATTCCTTATGAATTCAAAACATACGGTTTTGTACGTAGGTAATAATCAGGATTTACTCAGTTATAATTCTGTTATTCATCCCGAGCATTGTGGCTTAAGTCCCACAATTGCGAAAATGCGGGTCCCACAATGTCGCGTATTCTATCCATTGCTGATAAAGTTATTGCATACAAGTATGATTTACGATGCTTCCTGGAAGGCACAATGCTCAACTCTTGCCGATTGTCCATGTTTGGTGTCCCATATATTTTTTGTGTAGTAATAAGAGTCACGCTGATCAGGGAGTGGAGTCTTGGCCGTCATCTGCGGACAATGCCCACTATTAGCGGATTATAATCCGCAAAAAGAGCAGGTACTGTTGTCGTTTGGCCCGAGGGATAAGACGATAACCCTGTTTTATATTAAGTATAGGTTTTATGCTTAAAATCTGGGGCAACATTGGCTAATCCGGTGCGATTGGTGCATTTAATCTTAGTATTCCTCTGAAAGTAAGCTTTTCGTTATAAACCTTTGCGAATTATGCTGGTGCTATTGCTTTGAGGCTTGCGACTACCATTTTCATTGTCTTTTGAACCTCAGAAATAACTTCACCTAATATAACGTTTAACTGTTTATTATTATAGTGATACGATTGTCATGTTTCCTTTAATGTTAATGTATAATTATTATACAAAGTGTGTTGGTTTATTTGTCCGCTGGTATCGTTTGCCTTGTACCACCGGCCGCTTGCGCGACAGATGCAAGCTCGTCATCTCGCTGTCAATCCCAGAGGACTGGACAGCGATTATCCCAAACAATAACAGTTCTACGTGACCAACGCTAGCAGCCTGCGTTTGTTATCCTACATGTTGTTCAAATACTTCTGAAACTACTGCTTCCAGGAAGCTTTTGTTGTTCGGGACCAAAATTGGCTAGGTTTAGATTGTTAAATTATTATAATAAACAACTCTTTCCATTGCAAAGAATGTTGGTTTTTTATTTTTTATACGTCTACCATACTAGACCAGGTTTAACAAAAGATTTCTTAACATTTTCTAAATGACTATACACAAAATTATGTAGGTATATTTTATTATATACAAACCACTTGATTAACCCTCTTTTTCAAATAGCGGATACTTCTGGTTGTCGCACAGAACTTGGAGATGTCAATCCGTCATTCGTGTCCCGCTACGATATGCGAATCTAATCGCGCGCCCACAATGCACACAATTGACACAATCAGAATTGCGGGAACGCCTCAAAAACCACAATTGTACTTCCCTATCCAGGGATAACGCCTAACTGTACAGATCCAGCCTTTTCACTGCATTCGTCAAGCCTTTTGATCGACCACACATCTCTCCCATCTCAGAAACCCTTATTTTCACACCTTAAAGCTCAAATTCTTCAAACAAGCTGCTAGAAATGTTGGTGGTGTTGCGAGATAGATAGAACCTTCAAGGGTTAATCCCTGAAGCGACAATGTGGCGTTAACACCTGCTATGTTTTTGTTTGGGTTTACTAACGGTGCTGCGATGGGAATCTGGGGTAAAATAGGGTTAGGTGATGTAAGTACATGTAAGGCACGCTTTATGCACATTGCGATTGTAATTCCGGATCATGTTGCTAATTGTTCAATTGCTGAGATATATACCTACATAATGGTCAAGTATCAAATGAATCGCGTTCGAAATATCTTCGTATATTTCCATTCGCTATAGTTAGCTGTCATTTTACATTGGTAGATCGTATGTGTACAAGCTTGCCGCCATCACCACCCATCTGTGGAGATTATTCTTAAACATTCAAGTCTTAAAATAGGTTCAACCCGTGCCTAAGTAGGTTAGTGATGGTCAATTGTAACCCTGCTGGTCCTCTTATGTTCCAGCCCTCCCCACACCTCCCAGCTTGCTGCCAGCCCCCTCGCAGCCGATGGGCCTGCTGGCGCGGGCCATGGCCTCCCTCAACTACATGCACAAGACTGGCCCCCACTTCAAGCTGAGGAAGAGCAAGAATCCACTGAAAGGTGCTCCGTTTGCTAAGGTACCTACTAAAGACCACTAACATGTCTTTAACATTATTTTTTGTTAATTAAATAAATAAATAAAATAAATATTGCTGGACAATTCACACAGCAACATCTAGCCCCGTGATAAACTCTAAGCTTGTGTCACGGGTGCTAGATTTCTGATAAGTACATATACCTACGTAATAGATTATACATACCTACATAGATAGATATTTTTATTATACATATATTAAATTAAGGTATTTAAGCGATAATTTCTCCAGTACCTATTCCTCAAGACAAGAATTAGTGTAAAATCCACTAACGAGGTTCCTAGACATTTCTTTTAGTCGCTGATTTATAGTGATTCAAACTCGAAATAGGTTTTAACCAAAATTTGCTACAGATCACTAAAGAACAAAACAATTAAATCCATAGAAACTTACGATTTTACGTAAAAAACTTACATTACATAGTCTAACTAACCTATCGTTGATCACAGTTTATATAATATTCCAGGGTGTGGTCCTAAAGACAGTGATAAAGAAGCCCAAGAAGCCTAACTCTGCGAACCGCAAGTGCGTGTTGGTGCGGCTCTCCAACGGCAAGGAGATGGTGTCGTACGTGCCCGGCATCGGACACAACCTGCAGGAACACAATATTGTGCTCGTGCGAGTCGGCAGGTCAGTTGAGCCCTTATATTAATTAATTAATGAATATTGCTGGACAATTCACACAGCAACATCTAGCCCCGTGGTAAGATCGAAGCTTGGGTTACGGGTGCTAGATTTCTGATATACTTAATATTATCTATCTATCGTATATGTTATATTATATACTATAGATATGTACCTATAGTTCCGAGGTGGGAATCGAACCCGTAACCTCTTGCGTCGCAGGCAGACCTGCGCCCGGAGATCCATCTTCGGCCACATCGACACTTTCTATCAGGTTAGATTATGATCAAGCAAGGGTCTATCATCAATAAAATTATACCTCTGTGGAGCAGCGGGTTGGTTTGGTGTGGTGTTTGGATTCCCGCCTCGGGACAAAAATGTTTACAATCTAGACTTGACAGATTCTGTTTGGTCATTTATAAATTTTACTTGCAGAGAAATGTTATCGTATTATACTAAAAAAACACGTGATTTAACGGTGAAGGTAAACATCGTAAAGAAACCGGCATTTACTGATAACCTTGAAGAGTTTGAAACACGTGTATCTAACATTCACCAACCCGCACATGGCCAGTGTGGTGGCCTAATCTCTCTCGTCGAGAGAGAAGTCCATTTGTCCTAGCTGTGGGAACGTGAAATGAGTGCTTATGTATCATTAACTTGTTCCAGGTTAAAGGACTGTCCCGGAGTGAAGTTGAAATGCGTCCGCGGAAAATACGACCTCCCGCACGTCGTCAAACAGAAGGTCTAACGTTTTGTATGTAATATTTTGTATAGTAGATAGATGTAGTTAATATACGCTTCTAGAATAAGGACACTGGAGTTTCTATAAACGACGATACATGTCCTCAAACCTTTAGTCCATTAATTGTAGCATTATAGACCGGAATTCGAATTCAAAATAATATTTTAAGAAAATACAGAATATGCTAACTGACTGCACCAAACAGTCAAAAATTCTAAGGATAATAAAATCCGGCTAAGTAGTTTTCGTGTAAAGAGCCGTGTTGGCTAAGTGTTAGCACACACGATTTTAATTCCGAAGGTCGTGGGTTCAAAGTTCAAACCTCACCTCTGGATATTTATCCTGAAATTTTTCGATGTAAACCGCTATTTGTTTTGATGATAGTTATTAAGTCGATTTATCGCTAAAATTTATTAACTTAAACGTCTATATACCTATTGAATTCCTCGATCACATAGCATTCCTTCCCGCCATTGGCCGGCCCCAAACGTGCGCTTGCGCAAGCCCCGCCTTACGCGTTTTTCTTACTAATTTACCTAAAGCCTTGGAACGAAGGGATATTCTATTTCTCTATTTGAACTCATCATCATCATCATTATTTTTTATATTATTAGCATAACACTAAAACCACTATTGATGCAAAAAAAGTTCTTTATTTTCTACTTGCATGAGCTATTGTTGTAATTTATTTATACCTTAATTAATGGTGATCAAAATAAAATAATAAATTCAGTCAAAATATTTATTCATAAGTTTCTATTTACAATCTTAACTATTATAAATTACTAATCCAAAAATTGCACACATTACAATACCTACATACAAAAATATAACTCAGTCACAATACAGTCTTTATAAAAATCTATAAGTTCTAAAAGTCTTAATTCTAGTTCTAACATCTACAGCTTTGATGACATCTAAGACAGGTTCTTGAAGCGAGGACAGATTTAAGGCTTGCAACTTCTTTCCTCAAGTAAGACACCTTCAAGGCAAGGTGAATCTCCCTCAATTTCCTTCTATCTCTGCTCTGTTTCGCTGCGAAGTTGTTCCTCTCTCTCTGTTTCCTGTATGAGTCGTCATTTGTCTCGTTTGTGGAGCGAACTGCTCGCCTCATCCGTGGATTATCCCCCAATAATGTTCCTCCGTTCTTCTCAGCCATTGCTCGCAACGCATCCCGCTCGAAGGCTTGGAAATCGGGATCGTCAGATAGACAGTCATCTATCATGCTATACGGCCTTTTTGCAGAAGCCGGTGAGATGGGCGGTGATAGCGTTCTGACAGTGACAGGAGGCGATATCGATGGCACAGGGATCCTGATCGGTGTGAAGGAGTCGTAGGAACCGACGCTGGTGGTGGAAAGTGGTGACAGCTGCGGCGCGGCAACGTAATTGTAGCCGAAATGGTAGATATCTTGGTACACTGGTTTTTCTGAGGTCTTTGATAAATCCAGGACGTTGTCGGCGTACGGAGTCCAGAGCGCCATTTTGGATTTTCGTATAACTTGTGAACTTTGAAATTGGAATGTTCTTTCACTGAGTAGATCGTGTTGTTTGGTTTAACGTGTGTTCTGTTCGGAGGGTTGGTTATAAATGGCGGTTAGTGGGGCTGCTCAAGCGCTATAGGGTAGAATGGGGCGGGGCCTATTCAGTGGGGAGCCCTCCCTTGCTACCTGACAACTGGATCTGCGGGCGAAAAAACAATAGAATAGAATAGAATAGAATCATTTATTCATCAAAAACAGGTTACAAATGAAAATTATAGTATTGTATACACAATTTCACTGTACAAGTTGATAAGTCAAAAAGGTACATAAATTATAATAATAAAATAATTTCATTGAATTAGAATTCAAAATATTAAATATTAATAATGGTAATTGTTGCGGCTGTAAAGAGGCGTTGTACTGTGGTATTAAAAATAACTTTAATTATAATTATAACTTACATTCGGTAGGTATAGGAGATTTCATTAGTTTTTCGTCATTTAAAATTTCATAATTACTAAAGTCACTCTCTAGAAACTCTTTGATGCTGTATATGGTCTTGTGAAGCAAAAGTCTTTTTATTTCGTTGATAAACTTTGATTGATCTTTTAATTGTTTAATGTTTAATGGTAATTTATTAAATAATGTCCGACCCATAGACAAGGGAAGCCTTTTGGACAAATTTAATCGACCTGGAAGAGGTTCAAGAATTATGTTGCTTCTTATAGTTCTTTTGCTAAAGGTTGATCTGACTGTATATTTTTCCCAGTTCAATTTTACATATTTCATTATTTCTACTATATACACAGACACAGATGTAAGAATGCCTAGGTCTTTAAAGTGACTACGGCAAGACTCTCTGAATTTAGCACTAACTAATGTTCTGATTGCTCGTTTTTGTAGTTTTAGAATTCTCTCATAATCAGAGGAACTACCCCAAAGGATTATGCCATAAGTCATAACTGAGTGGACATATGAGTAGTATACTTTCTTTAATGAGTCTACCGATATTACAGCGCGCAATTGTTTCAAAGCATATATTGCAGTAGACATTTTTCTGGCAGTTAATTCCACGTGGTTTCTCCATGAAAGAGTAGGGTCTAAGTCAAATCCAAGAAGCCGTAATGACATCGTATTTTTTATTACGTTTTCCGGTGATAGTGTGATTTTTAGATGATTGGTTGTAGCTTGCCTTGGACTAAATAGCATTATGTTTGTCTTTTGCGAGTTAATTTTAAGACCATTCATCTGAAACCAATCTGAAAGTAGTGTCATAGCTTTAGTAATCTTGGATTCTAATTCTGACAACGATTCCGCGTTAATGATTATGGCGTTAATAATGTAAATGCAATTTACTAATTATGTTTACGATGGATTTGGACTTGGTTAGTAATTACAGGTTCTGACTTCACTGAGAAAACAGAATAATTAGAGTTTCTTGGTAAACAACACGAAATTAGGCAATGATGTATTTTCAAATCAACTTAGCTTCCATAGGAAAGTAAAATATTAACCTATTATTTATTACGTTAAAATTAATAATGTCAAATATATTTTCTATATCTTATTTGAAAAGGGTAATTTAAGATTTTATAGGCATAATTGTCATGAATTTTATTTTATAGTATGAGATATGGTCTAGCTAGATAATAATAATATAGGTTTAACGTGGTAATCCGTATGTACCTACCTAAGCAACAATAATACAGTTGGGTATTATTTTATCAAAATTGTTTATAAGCACTACGGATTTTAGTTTTAAGATGTCTGAATTACCTACTTAAAATCTGAAACATATTTAACCTTGTTTCAATTGTTAATTATTATTCGAATGAAATGAAAATAATTGACTTCTCCAAGTGATCTATAGGATTTTATGGAAATAAATCTTTAAAACTTTAGCTACTAGTCATCGATTAAGTAGGTACCGGTACGACAATATCTTTAATAACCATACCCATAGCTAAATGGATATCTATCCGTATTCATCGTAATACTTAAAGCTTCCTAATAGTCGGTCACTTTCAAATCTGTCCACCGAATTATCTGTTTCCAGCGAAGCGCATGTCCGTCCACTGTCCAATTATATAATTTTTCATGCAAGTTTCCGCTCGGGTAAGTGTGCAACTGTCATGACATAACCTGACGTCTTTGTCACGTCACTTCCGGCTATGGCGTCCAACTCTTTTCTCTATGGCAGTCTTTTCTCTATGATTCGCATGGTGGTCCGATTGTGGACAGTTGGGGTAAAGATGCGTTTTTAATTATCAGGAAGATTGATCGATCAAAATAATTCGAAATTGTACCGGTTGGACAGAATTTGGGATTTATTTGAAAAAGTTGGTTTTTATTTATATCTGGAATTTGTTTTGTATGAATAATATACCTAAATACATAAAAATCATTTATTTACAACAACAATGTCTAAATTATATAAAGTGATGGACTTTGTTGTTTTTATCTTTCGCTTATTGATGTCGGGCTTTTTATTTAAAATGTATTTACTAAAGGAAATTAAAGAATGCTTAGCTAATTAGGTAGGTAACTATCGAAAACATGTTTTTTACATGCATTCTATGCCTCTGAATATTAGGACTTTTAAAATCAATAAATGAAACTCACTTAATAAATGTTATCCTAAATGAAAATTCGGTTCTAAGTAGTTTTTTCTAGATTATCTAGGTAGATGGTAATATTTAGCGTCGGCAAAACCTTCACGATTATTCAGAACAAAGCGGCAACTCTAATCGACAAAGTCTAACCGCTCCGTCGTTAATCCGATTTACAAAATTAATAGAACTTGCATTTTTTAAAGCTAATTTAATCCAGCAATAAAACAATATTGCTTTTACTGCCGAAGCTTGTACGGGCGTATTGTGAAGTTTGTTTTTCGGTAGAAAAGAAGTATAAACAGTGGTCTATTGTTAATAATAGGTTGGTTATTTTTACTGTACCTGATAGGCGCACGGTGGCAGTTGCGTTGGTACCTTTTACACATGAAACAATAGGTACGTAAGTAGGAACAATAGGTACCTACTCTAGGGAGGTTTACCTACCTATTGTATCATGTATTTATGATGTTATGTTCTTATTGTTGTATGTTTGTGGGTTGTTTGTGTGACATAACATTTGCATTTGTTTATATTGTAGGTCTGATTTTTTTATTTGATTTGATTTATTATGTGATGATTGATTTTGAAGTGCTTATTTGAATTTTAGTGTAATATCTTGAAATAAATAATTAGTTTTATGTCAATATCTGAAAGATAACTTAGAAAAATTATACTAACGTAGTATTTAAGTCCGTTTCGTAAGTTTTTTTTAATATTATAGGCAGTGAATTTTAATTTCCTTAAAAAAAATAGCCGAAATTCAAACCACACGAATAGCATTAAAATCAGTAATTAAATGCATCTGTCCTGTATGCACGTAGATATAATGAAATAAAGAGTGTTGGCAAATGCTATGTGAATATGATAGTCTGATTGATCGATCGACTGACCACACAGACACAGTTGCAATCCTTTGGAGCCACTATCGCACTATTGCTATTTTGATTTTGCACCCTGATAGACGCATTATTTTATACCATGAAGTAAATTTAAAATTAGCTATGTATGTACCTATAATAAATTACCTTTTTAAATGGTCCAACTTCAAAGTTAAGTACAAATATTATTAAATTATATTATTATATTTAAAAACCATTAAAATCATTTTTAGATCATAGTCTGATAGCACCTTAAACTTTATTACTTTTGAATTTAATTAAATAATTGTTCACGTTATTAAATTTCCCGGTATGCTAGATTACCTAACCTAAATCGATACTCTGCAGACATATTTTTGTACAAAACTAGTTGCGTAAAAGATGTTATTTCTAAAAGAAAATCATATATTATGTACTTTCAAAGGTTTGTTAAATTTAGAACATTAGGTTGATTAATCGACGTTGAACAAGGTCCAAAATAGTCTTATAATATTTTCACCACCAGCGAAAGTTCGATAATATCCGTGAAGTAAAATAAAAGGTTCCTTGCATTCGGCACTAAGCCATGTCTGAATAGAAACTGTACAATATGCAAATTGTAGCATTGTGAAACATTTGCCAAGGATTATAATTACGAAGGGCTTAGACAAAGGCGGTTCTGGGTAGCTTGCGAATTGAACGGGACTTGGGGACAATGAGTTGGCGAATTCTTCGTTTTATCTCATTTGTTGATGTCCGTACCGCAGTCGCAATCCCTAGAGATGTTTATGTTCAGCAAAATATACGACAGTTCTGAGGGAAATATATTTGAGTCGGATTTGTCCCGTAGTTTCTACCCAAATTAAAATGGCCGCATTTCATGCTGGACGTGGTTTATAGGTATATAGTAGAGATTTATGATCTGAATTAACATGATCAAATTATTAATAAGAATGAATACTTACAACTAAAACAAATAGCTTCAAAAATAAGTTTTAATAGGTATAATTTCAATGCACATAGGTAATGCAATAAGCACAGACCCAAACTTCTGTTTATCTACGTCCTTATGGTAAATAAAAACTCGACATGCAATTGAGAAGGATAAAAGATACCTACCTACACAATGCGTTGACTGAATGTGTCGACCCGACCTACCTTTTCAAAAAAGTATTGCGCAACCAATAGATGCGTTGTATTTTTGGGGAATCATGCATATAGTTTATACAATGAAGGGTCATAAACCCATCTTAATAACATAACATGTATGACCCTATACCTATATTTACTTAATAAAACCTTCAAATGTCTTCATATCATGCACTATGTTAGACACTTTTTGGTGGTACCTTATATAGGTACCTACATGAACAGGATCCTATTAAGTAAACCAATGTACCTACCTAAGTAATAAATAATATTTGATCTTGACAGTGTGCATATATTACCTACCCTATGTAAGTAGGTATAGAATCCAATTTTAAATTTTAAGATTTATATACCTACTGCAAGTATTGCTTCGTCGAAATTGCAATATTCTATAATTTCTATAGCAATATTCACAAATTTTTTGAAAATATGTGATCGCAAAAATCTTGCATCTAATAGTTTCGGCCGCAGCCCTATTATGCAGGGCTTGCGTGATTGCACAGAAGGGTGCGACCCCTACAAGCGCCCCAGCTTGCGTGCACATAACACCCCTATTTACTTATCGATTGGCTTCCATATTGGCTATGTAAACTTAATTATATCTCCGTGCGTTATACCTACCCTTAGTGCGTTTTAGAAGCTTTCTTTCAGATAATTAAAATCAGGATATGACGTCAAACCCTACATTGCTAGCTAGCTCAGTAGAGGTACCTATCTAACTATAAGCATTGCCATTTTCTTTTTCTAGTTGCAATCGTTATCTCTGATCTCATATTAAATGACAGCTGTTCGATATTGTCCACCACCAAATGGAATGTTATCATTAAAATAATCTAATACGACGCGCGTGCGCAAAAACAACAATCCTTTGAAGCTTTGAATATGAGCTGTCAAGCCTTTCAAGCCTGAGGATGTTTTGCCTAGCCGCTAGGCCGCGTGGCGAATGTTTTTACAGGGAGATGACAATTACGATATTAAGTTTTGGTTGGGTTGGGTGTCAAGGTTTCTGGGAAATGGATAAGAGATGTTAACTTGACAGCGCACGCGTCGATGTCAGTTTTGTTTCCATATGTGGGGTGATTATGAGGAGGTAGTATTATGAGGCTTTGCCACTAGATCCAATGCTTCGTTACTAATTTCTAAAATGTCAAATTACCCCTGGACTTCTTTAATTACCTATATAGTTCCTAAGTACCGAAATTTCATTTTACAAACATTCAATAGGTAAGTAAAGAATAAGTAGGTACCTAAGCTCAAACTTGAAACAATAGCATGTGTCCTACTACACCTAAAAATTTGTCTCCATAGATAGTCTGTTTACACATTACTACCTACAGTGCTAAAGAAAATATTTCAACGTTTATTTATTTAGTAATAATCCACCTTTTCCACAGTTTTTGTAACACATAGATATTAAGTACCTAACAAAAAACGGAAGGCGTGACCGGCGCACGCGACTCGCGTCACTCGCGTGCCAAACGGGGCGGTTCTAATAAACTAACTTAGATTTATTCACATCACGTGAAAGCCCGAAAGCGGTGCAGGACGGTGAATTAGTGCACCCACCCTACCTTTATAGCTAGGTAGCCTAACAAGCTATATAGCAATCTAGCTAGTTTGCCTAACTTAGTTACCTATATACTACATCGATTCAGTAGATAGATATCTAATTATATCAAGTCAAAAAATATGGTCGTACTTCAAAGCATTTTTATTTTATTATTGCCAAAGCGTTTATTTTTAAATACATGGACGATTAGGCACATGGTATAAGTAAAAAAACATACAACTAAATAAATCATTTGTAACTCTGTGTAAATTAATATTCATTAACTTTTTTTTAATACTTTAAAACGCTATTTTCAGCTGTCTCAAATTATTACTATGATGAAATTTCTACAAAAAAAACCCTTCCAGGTACGTGTTCCTTTCTGTACTTTCATCTGGGACCTATAAAGTTAATCCTCAAACAATAGGCCGAAACTGCACGGATTAAGTTGGCAATTTTTACTATTTAGTGCTTACTGAACTAACGGTTACTATTTTATTGCTGCTTCGAAACAGAAGCGGCTTCAGTTAAGGGATTAATTTTAATCTTGCTTCTAGTATCTACCTGTTGAATACCTAGCTACACAAATATTTGGCTAAAAGAGGAATAAAAGTAAAATATTTTACTAAATTTCATTTTATTGTAAAATTTTACACAGGTAAAATATTCAATTGCACAATTTGTTTCTATTTACAATATCAAGATCCGACTTAGTACTTATAGTTTAGTTACATTTTTACAAATATTTCAATAAATACTTAAAACTAGGCTAGATAAATTTGGCTGATACAGGCAGTTCATTAAACATTTAATCTATTTACACATAAATCTACTTTCAAAGTCTATATTCACAACATCGTCATCACATCAGCATTCACAGATCTGCCGGCAGCGTCCGCAAACACCAGCTTCGATCCTCGCTCGTAGATCAGCCATCTTCTTCTTCAAATAGGTCACTTGAAACGCCAACCTGACCTCCCTCAGCTTCCTTCTATCTCTGCTCTGCTTTGCCGCATGGTTGTTCCTCTCTCTCTGTTTCCTGTAAGAGTCATCAGGCGTCTGACTGGTCTGAACTGCCCTCCGCATCCTGGGGTTGTTCCCCAATAGAGTTCCTCCGTTCTTCTCGGCCATAGCTCTCAATGCATCCCTCTCGAATGCTTGGTACTCCGCGTCCTCGGCTAAGGACTCACTGTCGTAGAAATCTGGTGATTCTGGAGGCGATGGCGCGGCTGATGGTGAGAGGGCTTTGTGCGACTGGTAGGTAGACCAGGCGCTTCCCATCGAATCTGGGGAGATCTGGGCTGATGGTACTCGATGCTCTTGCGGGTATCCGTAGAAGTATCCTGGTTGATCTTGAATTGAGTACTGGTAAGAGTAACTTTCCAGCGAAGGGTTCACGGGTAAAGTTGGTGAAAGCCGTTCAAGTTTGACGGAAGACTTGCTAAGGTCCAACGCAGCCTCTTGCGCGTAAGGCGTCCACAGAGCCATGTCGAGAGATGTCGTCACTTCGAGAAGTAGATCACGAATGGTGCTCGCTACTGCGATTTGTTTGAGGTTCGAAAGGGGCGGGGCTTGCGAATTAGGGGTGCACTGCGGGAGATTAGAAAGGGTTGTAGCCCTTGCAGCCCTACCTGCGAATCCTAACGGATCTTGCGGAAATTAAAGCTGTCGTATTTGTCTTTAATATTAGCTTTTGCGGTAAATCTTACTGTTTAGCAAATACGACTTGTAAGGTTTATTTTGATTTGAGACGTAAGTAGGTATATACCTACCTAAGCTAGTTTTAGCTTTCAATGCAGAAAGTATTAGCATCTTGCTTATATGGATTAGCAGCAGATGTTATATTTTAGAACTATTTATTATATAGAACGTAAAAACGAAAATTACCTACCTACCGATGTTTAGGTATTTATAATTTTTGGCGAGTTCACTAGAATATTAATATGTTTTTTACGTAGGAAGTACTTTTTCATAATTATGTTTATGACTGTACTCCAGTGACAATTGTCTTACTTACTTACTCATAGATTTGTTTATTCCTTTGGCTACTTTGTAAATACCTACTTTGTGTACTTACTGATAAAAAATAAAGTAAGTAATTAAATAGATACTTATCTTAGTTATAGCAATTATAATCCGAAGTTGTTTACTAAAATAATTCTAATACAATGTTTAGTGATTGCTTGAAATAGTTGACCTTTTGTTACAAACACATTAGCAAATGCGAATTGGTCCTGTCAAGGCAAGCTTTACAATTTTGTAAAAATTCGGACTAACGGATTTCCATTATTATGAATTTATGATCATTACGATTGAAATGTACACCACAAGACCACCGTGTAATTGATGATGTTTCATAAAGCTAAGTGAGTTAGTAAAAGGAGGTAAGTATGGATTTTTGAAGAATAGTGACCGGAAATGACATTCAAACTAATGAGTTAGTGAGATGTTGCCTTCCGTTGGACACATAATGCGTAATGTTATTCTTATACCGTAAATTAAACTGCGGTTATTAATAAAGAATGATCATCTTTATTGCTTTAACTTACAGTTTAACTTAGGTAAATAAGTACATAAGCAGGTAAGTACATAGATACTTTTGACCTATTACGACCTTGGAACGTAATAATAAACCTTAATTTAAATGCCTTGGTCTTCTATTCATTATTGGACTTAAGAATTGACGGTTGATAATCGCAGTAGGTAAATTTGTGCCAATACCAATCAACCTGGCTGGTTCCTAATCTTCGTAATTGTCTATACCAAATTGAAAAGATCTTAGTATTTAAAAGTATTATAAAGGTTGTTGTAATAAATAAGTGTACTTAAGTATTACGGCGATCATAGGTCGTAATCGTAATGATGATGATGACCGTCTCAATTTTTTAAACATACATAGGTACATATAACTACCGAAGCGACATCCGCCGCGTGGCTAACAAATAAAGAATTCAGTGAAGCATTGGCTCGGAAAATCCTGTCGCTTGACCATTGCATCAATACAAACCTCCTTTTCTAAAACGCACTGTGACTACACCTTATTTTTTTTTAAATAAGGTTTAAAATTATCATAGAGAAGAAAGCTTCGCGGGTGGTTTCAAAGGAAGACATCAGGTTATGCAATGTAGGTATAAGATGGAAGACCACCACGACTCGATGTCTTCTGTTCAAATCACAATAGAATTAGCTAATCCTTGCTCAAAGTTGACTGTTCATGGGTGAATTATTATTTTGAAGAGTTTAGATATTCATTCACAGATTTACTAAAAATAGTCCTGTCTGTATAAATCAAAAGGACAGACAGTTTCAATTGAAAGTATAAAGTTCTACTTAGGTTATCTCGTTATTTCTGTCCTATGATCCAAAAACATAGATTAAATGTACCTAAGTACTTATAAGTAGACACGTACACTATGGGTAGATACCTAACTACCTACTAAATTAAGTAGATAAGGTTTATTTTCTATAAGCCTTGATATATTAGTTTCACGCGATAAATCTTTAATTTCAGTAGGTAAGTATTAAAATTAAAACTCACCTTGGATTTTTCTAAATCTCGATGTAGGTACTTACCTAATTCTGCCTCGACATCTTTGCTACGTTTTTTCCATAGTGTTTTCTAATTATGTGTATTTCACTTATTTTGACAAATTATTAATAGAAAACCTGACGATCTATAGTCAGTTCTTACAGTTAGAAAAATTGGCTACGTAGGTACTTAAAATGTCAGTTAAGTATGTAGGTATAGTAAAACCATTTCTAAAATGAACGCCCCTCTACCGAATTCTGAATTTTTTTTTCTGTGTATAAGTACTGTTTTTCTGTATTTCCTCTCTCACGTTGAAATCATCACGGTTTTGTGGAGGGGAGTTCATTTTTAGAATGGTTTTACTATACTTACTTATAACTTTATGTAGACACAAATAAAAATAATATTTTACTGATCTGGCTAATCATAATCTAGATAATCTTCAAGCGGTGAGGGTAGATAGCGGCCCATCTTGAAAACGGACCCCCGCCATTGCTAATAACTACCCTCATTATTTATAAATCCCCCGTTGAAACAAAGGCCAGTCCGTTGCTGCACAATTTGTGGGATCATCCATTGTTTGTCCAAAATCAGCAAAGTTCGAAATAAGCCGATTAGATTCGTAATCTCATCTATAGTAAACTATGAAGAGACTCTGAAGAACAATAACACATCTGTGGCCCAGACACGGACATAAAAATCCACCGCTAAAATGAAAATTTTACAAGGTAAGTTTTTACTGGCTTTTAATTATTTTCACTTTGCTGATCCTAGAACATTAACGATCGCACCTAATACTAGTAACCTTTTTATTATCTAAAATTGTTAATTTAATAAATACCAGTATAATTTGCGCACATCTTAACTCGGAAACAGTAATTTGTAAGTATCTAGGATTCTAGGTTAACCTAATAGGTAGATTTCCTAACTATTGTAATTCTCTCTTTTTTTAGAGATTTCTCATTATTACATTATTATTGTTCCTCATGTTGTCTTATGTATTTCTTTAAACTATTTTTTTATCTTTGTGTTCAAGATACATTTCAATTTGCAATTAATTAAAACCGCAATACAATACATACATATTTTTTAATGTTAATGTAGCGCCACCTTTTGCCTAGTAGCTGAACTATTTAAAAGTGCTGCCAGTAAACTGGCAAACAAATAAGATTTTCTCTGACTAATAATTTTTGTCGGTACTCTAAATAAATTCGAGTATCCGATCATATTACAAACGATTATATCAATTTAAACGTGTGTGTCATCGCCATTTTGACGATCTCCTGAATGACCTAAGAAAATAAATTATTTTATGTACATACATAATCGTAGTAAAATTATTTTATCTCGACATTGACAGTCAAATAGTTTTGACACTTAAAAACAAACAAAATTGTCTATGGTCGCCATTTTGGTTCTCGATAATGCGAGCTCCCGTGTACGAAAATTGTTATTTTCCCTTCCACCCAACCGACCTACCGACTGACGAGACTCGCGAGCCGGGGCGCACTCGGCGCCCCCCGTCCCCTGTCACCGCGCGCGAGCCGCGGCCCCCGCGCCCGGACGGGGATCAGCTGTCGCTTACCGTCGACGTGTAGGACGCAAACAAAACACCGATGGTGTTTTCGAGATGAACGGGAGTTTTTACGAGCAGTTGGGTGGTGTAGCGGGTGCGTTCGAGCAATGGGGTGCGTGCGAGCGGACGGTGGTGGCGTGCGCGCTGGCGCGGCGCGTGCCGTGGCCCGGCCTGCGCCTGCTGCAGCGCGCCGTGGACGAGGCGCTGCGCCGCGCGCCCGCGCCCGACGCGCGCCGCGATCAGGAGGCCAACGACGAGGCCGAGGCGCGCGCGCTGCTCGCCAGGGCCACCGACGACGATGACGACGAGGGTGAGTACATATACAACCCTATATACTCATGCTTATGGAGTACAAGAGAAGTGTCTTGACCAGACCACTAGTTACTTCAAGACAATGTAGGACTGAGTCCATACTTACATAGATAGTCTCTAACTTGATTGTTAACAGCTTTAGCTAATGTTGAGTACCTACTTGATGTTATGTGCTATGTTGAGTACTTTATGATATTGAGGTACAAACAAATTACATTGATTGAGCAATACATTCATTTACGTTCTGTAGAAATTTGTTGTTGTTGACTTAATGTCATAGCACACTGCGCTGCGAATACTATAATTTGAAACTTGTTGTGGCCCAGTTTGTTTTATGTAAAAGAAATATTTAGTTAACAAGACAAAACAATGATTCATAAATATGTTTGAAATACCATAAACAATCAAACTTTGAACCAGTGTGGTGAGTGACAAGTTAACAGCACATACAGTTACTCATACATTGTGCTAATTCAATTTACATATATTTTTCCTTTAACATTCCACTCTTTACTTTTAAATAAACATTTCATATTGAAACAACTTTGTATGAAATTTAATATTTTTAATGTAAGCAGGTAAACAAAGTCTAAGCCCTGTAGTATGAAATTATTTTGTGAAACATGCATAAAATAGTGAATCATAGCACATTTTAGTAAATACTTAAGTTACCTATAGAAAGCTGAATTACCTACCTATCCAGTATACTTGTATAATATGGTTTCTTGCTAAAGTCCTACTAGGTACTTATCAACTATTTAGTGACCTGTCTGTTTTTGTAATTTGTGTTATTCTCCATATGACTTTAGTTTCTGAATCAGAGTAAATCCGGTGTAGTCATCGGGAAACACACAGTTGTTTAGCCTCTAACAAAGACTTGTGAAGTCTTTCATACATGTTCCATTACACTCCTAATGATTCATACAATTTATAAGGTCCTTGACACATTTAATGTACTTAACTTACTGTCATATTATACTCTTTAATTCTTGTATGTATAGGTACTTACTAGGAACATAGGAATCTTTTAAGAGTTTTGACAAATGAAATGCAACAAGTGGGTAGGTATAAATACGTGAGTAATTCCCGTTGTACAAAATGAGATGTGGGTAGGTATTTGGTACATTATGAAAGCTAATGTGTCAGTTATTGCTATCAATATAAAAAAAGTATATTCGGTATTGTTTTAGTATCATTTTTATGCATATTTGTTATTATCAGTTGTTGAAGTTATTTAATCAGATTAGGAGAAGGCAGCTGCATGTATTGTCCACCCATTCAGCACAAAGAAGTATAAAATTTTGTTACACTGACAAGACATTCTCCTTCATGATATATTGACATTGATGTGTATTCATGCATTTTTTATTCATTCCATGTTCTATCGAAATAGAATCCATAAATCAAATAGGTTCACTTACGATAATATTTTACCCCATCGCAAAAGATGATCGGCAAAATAATATTTTTTTGACAGAATATAGTTTTCTTAACGATTTCGTTCAGAGCCCTAGTGAATTGTCCAGTAGTTACATAAATAGATATAATTGTTGTTTATTGTCCAGGAGAGAAGAGTTTGCACCAACTAGTTGGTTTAGTCCCGCTAGTCCGCAGCGACAACGTGGCCGTGAAGGAGGCCTACGTGAGCGCGGCGCCGCTGATCGCCCAACGCGTGCTCGACGCGCCGCGCCGCGCGCCTAACGCGCCCGACCTCGCGCGACAGCTGCTTTCCTACCTCCTCGTGCATCCCGCTCTCACTGCTCAGGACCAAAGGTTTGTCTCTTTCTTACACCAACCGTCAGTCAGCTCCCATCGCGCCGGTATTGCTCGTCTTTCTCTTTGTGCATCCCGCTCTCACTGATGCTCATGATCAGAGGTTTGTCGCTTTCTTACACCAACCGTCATGCGTCGGTCAGCTCCCAACGCGCCGGTAAAACTCGTTTTTTTCTTCGTACATCCCGCTCTCACCACTCATGACCAGAGGTTTTGCCTCTTTCTTACAACAACCATCAGTTGGCTTCGTGCGTGTTGGTCCTTTTCTCCTAACACTTCTGTTATTATTTACTACTAGATACGCTACTCTTCGCTCGAAATTATAATGTTGCACTAAAATAACGGAACAGAGCTGTCATGCTATCGAAAACCTTAAAAGACAGCATCACCGTCCATTCCCAGGATGCAGCAATAAGTGAACAGACTGTACCTAATTGGAGTCCTAATGACCTTCGTTCTCGATTCAGGACTCTAACCCAATGGCTGCGCATCCTAGAGAGCCACATGTCGGGGCCGCGCGCGGGCGAGGCGCTGTGGCCCCCTGCCTCCGACAACATCTGGAGCGGCGCCAACCCCTTCCGCCGCACCATCGGCAAAAACGTCGAGTTCAGGAGCATCGTCGACACTGTGGACTACAACTGTGACCTACTCCAGGTAAAGTCTCCCCTACTATATTATTTAGTTTATAGTTTTTAGACAAGTACTTGACAAGTATGATAATTTTATATTATTCTAGGAATCATTCTCCAAGAACGGCCGTGACGTGGACCTATGCAACGAAACAGAGAGACTAAACTTTGACGCGACGATATCACAGCCTCCCAAATCCCAACGTTCAAACAGCCTCACTCCGCCTTCGAGTAACTTCATGTCGTCTTCCGCTGAAAATCTATCAGATGAGCCATTCGTGAAGACCAGAAGCTTCAGTCTCTCTAGTGAGCATAGCTTGCAGCTTCGACCGTTAATGTTTTACGGTACGGCGGGGAGTGAGACGAGATTGGATGAGTTGAGGACAGCCCCGGCCGCGCCCGGGATGGCCGCGGTGGCGCATTGGCTGAAGAGCTTGAGGCTGCATAAATATGTGTGGCTGTTCACTAATATTACGTATGAGCAGATGATGGCGATCGATGAGAAATATTTAGAGAAATTGGGTAAGTTATAGATTTGTATATTACCTTAAATGCCAATTTTAAAAACGTGTATACATATAATTTTAGCTTAACAAACAAGAACCAATCAATAACTCTGATTAGAAATAACAACACAGAAACAGACTTGGCCATAGGCCGAATAAATCAAAACGCTTGTGGGCGCTAGTTAATGTCTTTTGATAGTTCACACCAGTTTATGAACCGACAAAACTTCACTCCTTTCGGTAAGCAATTGAAAATGTAAATTCCAGGCGTAACGAAAGGCGCCCGCCACAAGATCCTAGTGTCCATCCGAAAGCTGTCCGAGCGCAGTGCCTCTGTAGAGAGCGCGCGTGCCGAGCTCGCGAGCGGCGCCGCGGAGCCCTCGCGTGCCCTCGCCCGCCTGCGCGCCGCGCTGCTCGGTCCCATGCCGCCGCACAGCACGCTGCCGGACGACATCGTGCACGTGCTGCATCTAGGTGAGTGTGTGCCGCGGAGCCGTCGCGCGCCCTCGCCCGCCTGCGCGCCGCGCTGCTCGGTCCCATGCCGCCGCACAGCACGCTGCCGGACGACATCGTGCACGTGCTGCATCTAGGTGAGTGTGTGCCGCGGAGCCGTCGCGCGCCCTCGCCCGCCTGCGCGCCGCGCTGCTCGGCCCCATGCCGCCGCACAGCACGCTGCCGGACGACATCGTGCACGTGCTGCATCTAGGTGAGTGTGTGCCGCTTGGGCTAGTAAAGAAATTCAGTAACATATTATAATACAAAACACTTTATTGTACACCAAAACAAACAAAAATAACAAATACAGCAAAAGCAAGTACAATTTAACTATAATAAGAAAGACCCTTGTGTTGATGCTTGTTCAACGCCTCATTCTTCATCGTGGTCGAAGTTCAGTTCTGATTTGCCATCTACTAAGTCCTACCCGTTATATTGCAGCGTCCCAGTGCCTGAACGCGGCACCCCCCGGCCCCCTTGGCCCCCCTGGCGCGCGACCAATGCCCCCCGGCCCCCTCGGCCCCGACGCCGAGCTGGAGGCGCCCGACCCGCTCTCTCTGCACTGCTGGCTCGTGGAAAAGGTATAAGATAAGAGAGAGTATATTCATTTTATAAAACGTCTCCGCTCTCGTCGCGCGCTCTCTCAGTGAGAACCGCGCGCGCGACCTTTTAGAGGAGACGGAGCAAGGCGGGACGCTTACTCCTCCTCATAAAGACGGCTCTTGTTGTGGTCGAAACGTCGAGAGTTGTTTAACTCCTGTGTAAATACGTGAGTAATTCCCGTTTTATAAAATGAATAGAATAATATAACTCACGAAAATTTTGAAAGTGAAAGAGAGAGTATAAGTTAAATGGTTTAAGTTACAGAATTAAAGATCTGTTTGTAAACAATTCACACTATTTTCTAAACCATCCAACATTCCAGGCTCTGCACCATGAAGCCTTCAACCGGCCGGATCTGGTGGAGGCGTTGAAGAGACTGCGGCACCGCCTGCCGCCCAGGCAGTTCTATCACCACGTCGGGGACCTACCGCACCGGCATCGGCAAAAACCTAGGTAACTAGCCGAATACATGAATTAAATTAATAGACCAGAGTGTGGTGTTAGTGTGTAGATTAAATTCGAAACTGAAGTGACCACTTATTGGTTGTTAACTCTGAGAAATTATAACGAAAACTAGCAGCTACTCATGAACAGTGACTCATGTCAGATGTATTTTGTAGACAAAGAGGAAACTTTGTTGGATTCCATTTTATCTCTAAACCAACTCATCGTATATTCCAGATGGCGCATACCACACAGCTACAAGACTCCGCCCAAGCGCTGGAGTATCGGCGCGGGGGGCCCCGGGGGCAGCGGGGGCGGGGGCGAGGCTGCGGCCGTGCCCCCGCCGGCGCCGCGCGGCAAGTCGCACTCCTACCCGCCCTTCCCCGCGCCGCCGCCGCCCGAGGACTACTCTAGTCTGGACGCGCTCTGTCTGCAGATGACCGAGCAGGCCATCAACTGACCGGACAGGAATTCATATGACGGGAGAAGATGCCATTTGACTGGATAATTTCAACTGACTGGGGATGATATCAACTGACCAGGGAAGATATCAATTGACCAGATGATTAGTTCATGTCTGACTGATGTCTAACCAGTGTGATAGTAATACATCAACTGACAAGAGAAATAATGCGAAATATATACATATAAACAGAAAGAAGATAATTTAACTGATTGGAGATGGAAAGGTCTAGCTTATGATAAGAGACACGTTGAAACTTCATCTGACAGCCGAATATCGACTGGTCATAGACAATTATGAAACTTGTGATGTGAATATCAATGTCTGTCAGGCATTTCAGTAGTCTAGTTTTTGTCTTTCAGCTGCATGTAATTAGTCAAAATAAGTCAAGATTGAGCTAATTATAAAGTTACAGATTCTCTTGAATTGTTTAGTGAATTCGTAAGGCGGTACTGGTGATCTCCTGAGAGGTACCTCCAACCATCGAGCTTGTAAAGTAGTATCCCCGGCGGGAATACGGCTCATGTTATACGATACTTTGAGCTTATGTGTGGGGAACTACTCGTTTTAAAGGGTAAACCTAAGAAACAGTCTAATTACTGTTTCAAATATGTGTATGTAATGTCAAGTCTTTACCAGGTGTAAATGTATATTGATGTGGCTAGGCAACCAATTGTACAGTTATATGACATGCCTACCCGACGCCTACAGATGTAGATAGTAAAATGTATGTAAATAATATTTTTATTGTAAATGGATCACGGGATTGTTAATGTTATGTCCATATTTTGTGCAATATTCAGGTGACTACATGTACACTTTGTGTCACAAGATTTCAAAGTAAACAACTTTGATTTGTTTTATATTACGTAATTGAATTGAATTGGATTTCATTATACTTATTAGGTAGAATTGATTTACTATAACGTCATTTGTATGTATAATCTTAAATGTTATTGTAACGTTATTTATTTTCAGATAAATGGATTATTTTTATTGAATAGATTAATTTGTGCAGAATAAGAATTCTGTCGGTATATTCGACTGGGTTTGCATCGGGCAGTGCCCTTATTTATAGATAAATATATTTAGGGATGTTGGTGTAATATTGAGTCTAACATAGTGTAATGATGCCTTGAGGATGACAAATTAATGTAAGACGTCGGTGAACGTAGCTTTTTATATTAAAATCATTTGCGTATTTGGTCACAATTTTGATTCAAATAATGTAATATATCGGCGACATCGATTCTTGACTGTATCCTATGTGTTTGGTGCTATGTGGTTTCGTTTGGCGCGAGAGCGACCCCTATTGTACAGTGCGTGTTGTCATTGATGGTATGTGTTCCACTTGTACACTTTTAACTCATATCTATATTCTTGTTGGATTCAATTTGTTTACTAAAGAAAAGGTAGTCAGGATAATGGATAATCTTAACACCATGTTTTCATTTCATTCATATTTTCAGTCTAATCTAATTCATATTTTCACGTTGATTTTATAAAAGTCGCCTAAGTTCAGCCTGAAAATGTTAATTGATGAAGCTACTTGTCTCCTTACTATGTTATGTCTGTAACTTTGCTGATTACTGACGTTCTTGTTGACGACTTTTGGATGTCTAATGCAAAAAATTAACAAACTTACACAAAACTGCGTGCAAATGTAGCCCAACATTACTTTTACATATTATGTAAGTAAAACAAATTGTTTTATTCTAAAATGTTTTTTTAACTGTTGACTGATGTTCGCATAACTAAGCGAACTGCTTATTTACAATTTTAATAATATTATGTAATTTACAATTTATGTCTAAATATCTTTTGACTGGATCAAAATCTGAATTATGATTTTTATTAGATAATGTTATTTTATATTTCTAAATTACTTAGATTTACCAGAATATTGTTTTATTAATCATTTTAGTAGAAATAGGTAAATATCAATATTTTGGAGTAATTAAACAGAATCTAAATGTTCAATTATTATATTATTGAGATTAATACATGAATATAATACATATATGAAGAATTAAAGAATATTTATATAATTCCATACATCTTAGCTTGAATATTGTTGATTATACAAGTTTTATTTCCTGTAGTCAAACTGTGATACAGTTTTTGGATCAAGGGTCATAACATAATTCAGGAGCACTAAAATAAATATTGTAAGATTTAACTGCTTTTTTATTTATTTGTGTACTATAAAAATGCATACTACCTAGGTACTCATAAATTACACACAATTTCTAAAAAAATAATTTGATATAAAGACTAGATAAGTATTCTTAGTATTTATCTTTGTTAGATTTGAGTTTTTAACATTATACCTACAGTCGAGATTATGCAAAATAAATAAAATAAAACAAAATAAATAAAATAAGAAATAAAATAAAATAAATTATTTTAGCTAAAGTAATCTCTCCTTGTGAGTGCCAATTTTGTGTCTTGATAAATCATTTTTTCTGTAGAACCCTCTCTGGCAGCGATCACAACTGTAAGGTGTCTGCATGTTGTGGAACCTGGCAATGTGATACATCATCATAGGTTTGGAAGGAAATGCCTTGCTACAGCCACTCATTTCACACTTGAATCTGTCAGTCTTTTTGTGCTTAAAGTTTATATGCAAAGATAGAGATCTTGAATCTGAGAAGCTGCTTGGACAAAACTCACATTTTAAAGGTCTCTGTCCTGTGTGTCTCCACATGTGCTTCTCAATCTGTGATACATTCTTACAGCAGGTTGTGCAGTAACCAGACTGCTCAGAATGCTTTCTGTTCATGTGGGATTTAAGGTTCCCTTTAAGATTAAATGTTTTGCCACAATGGTTGCATACATATTGGTTAGGGTCAGAGTGAATAGACATATGCTTGGCTATATTGCCTTTCTGCTTGAACTGTACATGGCAGATGGGGCACTGGAACCGCCGCACATCATCATGAACACTGAAGTGTTTCTTTAACTCTTCCTTGGTCCAGAAGCTTTTGCCACAAGTATTGCAGGAGTGTGTTTTTGCATCCGTGTGACGTTTCTTATGCCTCAGCATGGCGCCGATTTGCGAGAATCTGGCAAGGCATATTGTGCATGTGTAGGGTGTTTCTCGAGTGTGGACTCTCATGTGGATTTTTATGTCATTTTTGGAGTAGAAGCCTTTGCCGCAGGTCTCGCAGACGAACCTCCGCTCGCGGTGGGCGAGGTGGTTGCGCTCCGTGTGTCGTTTGAGGGTGCCGGCGTCCTTGTAGCGCTTGTCGCAGTGCACGCAGCGGTGCGGCCGGTCGCCGGAGTGAACTCGCCGGTGGATCGCCAGCGCGGACAAACTTGCGCACTTTCGCCCGCACTCGAGACAGTTCACTTTTTTTATCGACTTCTTTCGTCTTCTATGTTTCTTTTGTTTATCATCCTCGGTGGATATGTCTGGATTCAAATCCTCGAACGGGAGTGAATCATCTGCGTTTCGTGTCTCGTAGTCATCGGAGCTGTGTTCGTCTTTGACCTCTGTTTTTGTGACGAACTCGTGTGATTCAGCGCAATGTGGCGGATTTGGAGATACCTGTGTCAAGAGTAATCGCAGTTTTTTATCGGATGCCTGGCATTTCTGTAAGAACTGGTAGCAATTCTCAAGGTCCCGATCACAGGCTTCACAGATGCTACCTGGCAGTCCGTCATTCTCTTCTACTTTTAATAATTTACAGCAGTAAATCAATTTAGTTGTGGTCGGAGTTAAGTCGTCGTCGTTTTGGAAAATGCTCTGCTCGGCTTCTGTTTCATAGCAAAGCCGACAAAGAGTGTAGTCCATAGTATATTCATAGATCGGTTTTTGCATTCATTTCTTACATTTCTCTTTGTATAAAATTAAAATTATTTATTTTCCTCTGTTTGCTTCCTTATACTTACGGCAAAGGTAAACAAAACAAGATGAAACAGCTGTCTGTCTACTAAAAAAATTAAGGACCTGTCCTGTCACACACTTTTACAATTTGCCAGTGTCATCAATGTCTGATTTTTATGAAAATCAATGTCACAAATTGGAAGATTGCTTAGATTAAATTCGTTCTTCTGAGGAAGATTGGATTTGTTTGTGATGCTTGTGTTTGTTTTGCAAATATCATGAGTTGGTATATATGTCTGTGCATCATGTTGAATTTATAATTTGTATCATGCTCTGCTCACAAAGAAGTAAACAACACTACAGCTAAATGTTCAACCCTGGTGGTTCAAATGGAATCCAAAATCTGTCGAATATGTCTCGACCGGACCGCGACGATATCACTGTTCGACAAACTGGACGAGGTGCAATACAGGGAGAAGATTACGAGGTGTGTTGGCGTGAGTATAGAGGAGGGTGATGGGTTGCCGGACGCCATCTGCGGCGGGTGCGCGGGCGACCTGCTCGTGTGCCATGAGTTCGTGGTGCGGTGCCGCGCCTCCGACCGCGCGCTGCGCTGCCTCGACCTGCTCGCTGCCCCCGTACTAGAACCCATCAAGCCAGAAGTCAAGTTAGAAACACCCGCTCACGAAACATTACCCAGATACCTACAATATGATGACTACCAAGACTATCCAGACAACTTATCCAACCATGAAGAACTAGAAATTCCTAGAATAGAGACTGAAAAGGTTGTCAAACCTAAGAAAAAGAAAACACAAATAAAATATATGAAATCATTACCAAACCTTATACGTAAGATTAAGCAGAGAGTTTACTCTGGCCCTATTCAGTGTATGACATGTGGGAAGATTCTCAAATGTCACTCTGCCTTTAAGCTGCACCAGCTCACCCATACTAATGAAAAACCGTTCACCTGTGACCTTTGTGCAAAGTGTTTAAGAACCAAAGCTGGTTTGAAGAGACATATCTTAACTCATGAGAGAGCAGACAATGGTAAGAAAAAATGCAAAAGACCTCAATCATCTCCCACCTTGTGTGTTATCTGTGGGCTGAAATTGAAATGCCCATCTGCCCTTGAAATTCACATGAGGAAACACACCGGAGACAAACCATTCACGTGTCTACACTGCAATAAAAAGTATACACTCAGTTTATCACTGAAGAGACACATAGCAACATCTCACAACCAAGACCCATCATTGAGCTTTACTTGTGAGCACTGTGGAAAGAATTTCCGTAGCAAGAACAATATAATAATTCATTTGCGAATACATACAGGGGAGAAACCATACTCCTGTCCATTCTGTGAGGAAAGGTTTGCTCAAATATCATCTCTGATACGTCACAAGCGCTGCCACACAGGAGAGAGGCCATACTCTTGTGAAACTTGTGGGAAGGCATTTAGAGAGAAGTCTCTAGTCATTAAGCATCAAGCTGTACACAGTGATGTTCGGAATTTCGCCTGCCACATTTGCAGCAAGACATTTAAGACAAAACAAACCCTGCGTTTCCACGTCGACGTCCACAACAACCCCGGAAAGTACATCTGCAATCACTGTGGTACCTCCTTCTCAATCAAGGGCAACCTGCACACACACATAGCAAGAATGCATTCAGAAAAGTCCGGTATATGCACGATATGTGAGAAAACATGTCCTGATTTAGAGGTCCACATGCGGATTCACAACGGCGAGAAACCATACAGCTGCAAGCTTTGTAATCAAGGATTTACCACTCAGCGTGGCATGTCTCACCACATAGGGTTTAAGCACCGCGATTCGACTAAGTTTAAATGCACTACTGGACTTTGTAATAAGGCCTTTCCTACGATCGCGATGTTGGAGTTCCACGTGTTGAAGGCGCACTTGGCCGACACGCCGTACGTGTGCGTGCACTGCGCGCGCGGCTTCCTGCGCCCCTGCGACTTGTCGCGCCACCTGCGCGTCAACCACGCCGATAACACCACCATCAAGTCGCAGTTCATTAAGACTGTCCAGATCTCGGATCCTATTCCTGTAGAAAATGTTGTTTAGAATGTAAGAAGAGAGGATGGATATCATGAAAACGCGATAAGTTTTCAGGGTCCACACAGTTTATGCTTTAGAGTTTAGGTCTTGGGAGCCCTGAAAAGCGTCATTGATAAAAAATAACCATAAAGAACTAAGTATTGATATCTGACTGAAATTCTGAAATTCCTATATAAAAGATATTGATAAAATAACTTAGCCCATGCCTTTACGGGTTGTTCAAAAGTGGCTATGACTTCCTCCTTAAATTAAGTAAAAGTAATATATTTCGATTCTTCTTTTATACTAGTGTGTAATTTATACGACTAAAGTTCACAATTAGCTGCCGTTAAGTGATTTCTGGTCATTATTTACTAAGTAAATTAAAATAAAAGACATTAGTAGTTTAAACGAAGTTTTAATTCATAACGGAACCTACTACCATTAAATAAAGAGAACCTGCTTTTGTAAGCGCAACTAGATCAAATAACGCTCCTATTTCCGATCAAATAAAGCTTCCTGTCTGTCGGACAGGTTGCCTTCCTGTCCACGCGAAGGGTGGAAGGCTCTCCCTCAGAAACTCAATAGCGCGGAAATCCTGAAGCGGGCTTCCAACGCAGACTGGCGATGGCGAGTGCTAGCTCAGCAGTTGTTATTGTATTGTGTAATGTACGTCACCAGGTGTGGTGCTCCGTCCCGCTCTAGCGGCGTCTCGCTCGCGCTCAGGTGGTCGCCGGCCGCGCCGAGCGCCGGGCTCCGGAGGTTACCCGCGACCGCAGCCCGGCTCGCACGCGCGTCGCGCCGCTAAGTGATGTCTAATCTCCCGATACGTGAACAGTGAATTAACTTGAAACGGACTTTCGGATTGTTCAGTTCTGAACGAGTCAGCATGGGTGAAGTAAGTCGATCTTTATAATTAAGGCTGAGTTAGGAATGCACTGCTCCAGTAAGCACCGTGGCCGGCTAGTCCTGCGATCGTATCGTAGGTTCGTAGGTCGACGGCATGAGATACAGTTCGTTCAGCGGCCGCACAATGCCCTGAGAGCTATGTGTGCCGGTTTCGAAAGCCGATCATCACAATCAGAGTGTCATTGCAAGTAAAAGTGGTAAAAGTAAACGTAATTTGCCTACGGTCTGATAACGCTCGGTCGATATAGGTATTATCTGCGATTAAGTATTCGATTTCATTTATTGGCCGGATTATCGAGCCCGCGACAATGTCACCGTGCTGCAGACACTTGGGTACACGTATTGCCCTCTCTTTGTGTTCTCATTGACTTCTTGTACCTACCGTTTCTTTGCCTACACTCGGAGTTAAATGCCCTTAAAATTCATTGGGGTCGTTTGAATAAAAGACTGAATTAACATTCAGTGCAAATCATTCGGTTAATTATTGCAAAAATGTGTAGGTAGATGTTATCTAAAGATATCGGCATCATATCGGCTGAGGGTAGTTGAAAGTATAAAATAATTTCACTCGATACAGATTGGGTAATAAACCCATAACTTTTCATAAATAGCATGCCTAAAAGGTATTGTTCTACATTACGAAGGGTAACGAGATAGTTATTTCTATTTACAAGCAACCGGTAGTTGCTTTCAATACTAAATTATTTATGAATCTAGATAGCATAATACAGCATTCATCCGATAGAATGCTACAGAACAGGCTGCAAGTAGGGCAGTTGTCAGTGAAACTGAATATGGGTAAGTGTAGGTCAACTCATTTCGCACTAGCAGCCTGCGCCCGCGCAACCTTATTTTCAATCTTAACGTAAGTTTCAAACCAATCGTAAACGTGTTGTATAATTTTGCTGACACGTCTCGCGCTTGTAACTCAATGCATATTAAATGTGAATAATTACGACTGCGTTTTAATGTTGAAACATTTAATAACCTTGTGTAACGCGGATGATGTTTTGTTAATTAATGTAGGAAACGCGCTGATGTTGCAACGTCCGAGAAATGACCGCTAAGGGGAACTTCCACTTTGAATCTTATTAGAGGTCCAAATATTTATTAATTTTTATTTAATTCTTGTTGTAGGATAGATTAGTTGTTTTATTAATAACTTGATTAGACGACCATGGTAGGTCTTATCATATAGATTAAAATTCATAAAAAAACGTTAGGTATCGATAAGTAACTAATTTTTAGTGGTTACGGTTCCGTTTCTCAAAGGTTTTGTTTATCATAATTGATTATCAAAACCTTGAAATAATGAAATCTCTGTAATGAGTATTGTAATTTTTTCTTGTAGTAACTAACGTAAAAATATTATCAGAAAATGAAATCATTAAAAGTTCCTACCTGCTACAGCTACATTTACGGTTAACCTGTTACATATCGGACTCCATTACCATTACCAAAAGCTTTACTTGAATCTTTCGCGAGTTTCTTTTATCATAAACCTAATTTTATCAATTTGTCGTTGTTATATTATATTATTTTTGAGAGGAAATGTATTGTTTATAGACAAGCACCTACCTACTTGAATCAAGGTAACAATTCTCGTTGCGCCCGCCGGCGCGATCGATCGGCGATAGATCGGCGCGATAAGGTGATAATGACATTGAGATAACGGCACTCGGCGATTAATCGCCATTTCTCGATATTTCGGTCACAGTCTACATCGCCAGAATAGCTCCGCTGTTTCCAATCGCGTGCCCATTCGAAACAAAGACCGTTCTTGACAAATTGAGATGAGATTGCCGCTTCGATACACGAATAATTAAAATGAATCGAATAAGGTCGAGATAGGTACCTAGGTTAGTTGTAGTTTAATAACAACTCAGCTTCTATTACGGGGCCTTGCTTGGAGTTATGGCACAATCCCGACTTGTGGATATAAAATGTTTTGAGCATTAGGTTACCTACGCGGTTATTTCATGTTCCCAATCCACAATAGATACCTATAATAATAGATAATATCCATAAATTATGTAGGTAGGTAACTGAAGTGTTAACCTCATTCTTAAAGGTAGGTGCCATAGGTATATAGAATTTCGTCCGTTTGCAAGAATTATAATTAATTTACACTCACATTGTAGGTAGGTACGTAAAAACGCACAGTATTCTAACTACCCGAGTATCGCAGCTACACTGTCTGCACCGTACAGTAGATGTCTAGTACTGTTAAGCTTACGTTTTGATTAATGATGATAAATCAATTTTGTGCTCATTGCACAGAGAGAATGCGTGGTCGTTTTTGTCCGCTCGCGATTAGAATAGGCATTCATACAAGCAGATTACGGTCAGCAGCACAGACATTTGAATAACCTATTTAACATTACTAAAGAACTGTCTCTCTTGTTGCAGTCTATGTTGAAAGAAGACCCGCTGTCCCGGATCCAGCGGGAGATCATCGAAGTGACGGAGCGCGAGCGCGAGTTCAAGGAAGGGCACTTCCGGATCAACCGGCTGATGTCGGAGTCGACGCTCGACGTGCACCAGAACGGGCTCGAGAACGGCGACGCGCCCAAGCTGCTGAACCGCGCCGTGTCCACCTCGCACCTCCTCGGGCCCGTCGCGCCCACGCCGCCCCCCGCACAGACCATCCTCAACACAAATGGCTACACACGCCGCTTCACCCCACAGAACGGAACCAAGGGCATCATGCAAAGGTTCATCGCTAACAAAGGCAAGATGCCATCCACACCCACAGCAGCATCCCCTATAACCCCCCTAGCGACGCTCCCCCCTCTCGTGTTCCCCAGCCCCTTAACTCCCGTGATCACCTCCCCTCCCGTCATCTCCCGCACCTCCGAGGGAAAACCCGTCAGGAAAGGCTTCGTACCTGTCGAAGAGAAAATCCAAAAGGAGCTTAGAGAGATGAAAGATAGAGAACACGAACTGAAGAAGATGAGAAAGAAATCCAAACCATTCGAATTAGAGCTGAGCGATAACGAGACCAGCTCCGAGTCGGAGGACGAAGAAATTCCAATGCCAGGAAAATTAAAACCGGCAAAGTCCATCGGTGAGCTGTACGAGGCTCTGAATGACGAGCTGAGGTCTCCGTCGCCGCGGAACAGTTCTGGTAACGATTCCATGGGGAGTTTGAAGCCGGCGAAGTCGCTGGCGGAGCTGTGCGAGCTGACGCCGGGTCAGGAGTTCCTGGCGCCGAGCTCCACGCGGCTGATCGCGCAGTGGGAGTCCATGATCCAGCAGAAACAGGAGGCGGGCGCGGCCTAGCCCGGCGCCCCATGTGGTGGCGTGTGACCGCGTCCGGAGACTCGCGAACAAAAGCGAACGCGGACAGTGTCGCGTCTACATTCCTGAAGTGCGCGAATGAGCGTGTGATCGATTTCTTCGCCGGCGATCGGTTGCGGCAATTAATTTTCTCCAGATAGCGAACAATGCAAATGATGGTTATCCGAAGTAGCAATTACCTCGTTCGTGTGCGGGGGGAAAGCGCCGAGGCGGAGAGCGCTGCGAACGGCTCCCGAGTGTGAGTACAACGGTTTCTTCCTATTGTTCCAACTTCTCCTCTTGTAAAAAGATTGGGGTTTTTGCATCGGGCGCTTTCCCGTATGCCACCTGATCGCGCTGAGAACGCCCGTCTGCAAGAAACTAAGCGCCTTGAATTGTCTCAGCATTGTCGCGCCGGTGACACCTCCTTCCTAATCGTTTCTATTCTCACACACAATAGACATGAATTCAGCGAAAGATTTTAATAGTTTTATTACTGTCATATAAGACAATTTGTGAGTTATGTAAATAAATAAGCATGTTGTGTTCACTTTCGTTTACCTATTACGTTACATAGCTGATGGAAGCTCGCACGTCGGAGCGTTGAGTTGTGTCGCGTCTGGAGGATCACTGTGATGTTTGGGAACTGGTAATCGTAAATAACATAGAATGTTCCAGAATAACAATGTTTCTAATTGGTAACACTGTAGTTAGAATATTATTTTCTTAGATTGTCATATACAAGAATGTTCTCTTCTTGTAAATGTTAACGCATTGTAGATAGAAGCTGGACTTCGAATCAGAACACAATGTGGCTAAGCACTCGTCGGCGTTCAGCTGTTATTGCTGAGGCGACGATAAACAATCTATAGGTGATATACTCTTCGATAAGATTACCTGTTGAATACATACATATTTGGTACTTGCCAACAGCTGTTCACACTTTGTTATTTGTTACTCGGTATCATATTTCTCTTTAGAAATTAATTGTATTGTCAACTAGCCTGTGCCTTATCTTAGAATTTAATGTTTTTTAATTTCCCTCAAGATGCCAGCTATGACAAAGTTGTTAGTTTTAATTTACTGTAATATCATATGCAGTGCTGTTTGTATACAAACTTACTATAATTTATTAGTAATTATAATAGGAGAATGATTTCCTAGCATAATAATATTAGTCAAATTAATTTATAAAATTAGTTCCGATAGCGAGTAGGGAGAATAGTGTTTGTTAGAATAACTTGTTGCAATTTTAGTTACTCAGGTACTTATTAGTGCCAGATTAGAGATGAGATTTTTAACTTTTTATTAAAACTTCTATGAAAAATGTTATAAACATAAGCAGGATTTTTCCTAATACTATCCCAGATTTATAATAATAAAAACAATTGTGATATAAAATTGCCTTATCCTAATATAAATGAGAATAACTACATATTTACAATTATATATTTACCTGATTAAATATTGATAAAATAATAGCAAGAAGTTGATTTAAATTCGTGTCTTAGATTAGTAGGATTGCTAATTTATGAATAATTATTTTTGTTTAAGATTTTCGCAATAAATTAGTTTTGTCAGAATCAATTTGTTTATGTTTTCTTCTCCACTAAGTTTAATTGAAGGTACCTATATATATTATGTTTGGTCAGTTTCGATCAGTTAGTACTTGTACCTAACGGTTTGACCACATGCTACCTTGTTTTCAAGCCGGTTAACACTTCCGGAGCACAGCGACAAATGGCTTTAAATACTCAGGTGATTATTATGAGCCCATACATACTACCCATACCCAATACAGTAGGTATTCGGATTCCCAATCAAATCCGTAATACACACTCGTGGCTTAACTGATGTATGACAGAGTAATATTAAGTTTTCCGATTGTTTTACTTAAAGTAAAAATATAATATAAGCATATAAAGCAATGCCATTTTACGTTGTTATTTACTTTCTTCTCCTAAAATTCTAAAAACGTTTCCGTTTAAGGTGCAAAATAAAGCAATAAGGGTCAACTAGTAGGCATTGCATATACAGGGCGTCCCACGGCCATGCCACATGGAGGGAAAGTACCTTAAATATTGTAGATTGAACATTTTACTGAAAGAAGACATTATTTTAATTTAAAAAACAATTTAAACTGCATTCATAGATATTTAAATAATTACATGGTTGAACCGGGAATCGAACCAGTTACACGAAAAAAATAATTATCCTGCAGCTTTATCATACCGATCGAAAGGCTTCATTTTAAGGATTATTTTTTGCTAAATAACATAGTGCCAGAAATAAAAGGAAGACCATGAATTTTAACATTTTTAACACAAAATGCATATGCGTACTTCTCAAGTGGTGAATGTCAGTTGTTTGTTTTTACGGCAATACCAGCTTTTCTGAACTAAATTTCACATTAAATGTTGAAATTCATGGTCTTCCTTTTATTTGCGTTGCTATATATATTAGAGAACATTTAAATGGCCGGCCAATCTATGCTCAGCTAAACAAGAGATACATGTGTGATGATATTGAAGCTCTCTTCATTGATGTACGGTGCCATAATTATCATTTTCTTGTTGTTGGTGTGTATCGGACAGAAATAAATGATGAACATGGTTGGAGATCACATGACTTGAAATTACTTAACAATATATTCTCTGCCTCAGTGAAAAACACTGTTATAATAGCAGGTGATTTTAACTACCCTACCATCAGATGGCCAATACAGAGAGACCAACAACTATCCGGCCCTGCTGAACTTTTTACCAACATGTTTTTAGATAGCAATCTGTATCAGCTGGTATCCAGTCCGACGCGTTTTAGAGATGGAAACATACCGTCTCTATTAGATTTGGTGATGGTTAATGAAGGAACTCTCATACATAATCTCTTGCATAAACCCCCAATAGGCAAGAGTGACCATTGTGTACTAGAATTTAGTCTCCAATGTGAATTTAGTAATTTAAAAGAAATCTATAGACTGAAAAGACATTACCATTTGATTAATTATGAGAATTACAATATTGACTTATCTGGGTTTATTGATAATTTAAGCCCTTCCATGTGTACGGATACTTTATGGAAAGGAATCCTATCTGCAATCAATTGTACAACTGACAAGCATGCCCCTGAAAAGAAAATAAAGAACAAACCGAAGAACAAGCCTTGGATCAATAATGAAGTTATGAATTTGGTAAATGAGAAACGAACCTTATGGGATAAATACAGACTAACGGGCTCAAATATAGACTATAAGATTTTTAGAGAATGTAGTAATAAATGTGTGGGATTGACAAGAAAACTGAGAAGCTTCTTCGAGGCCAAAATTTTGGAAGGTGGTGACAAATCGTTCTATGCCCACATCCGTCGGAGTACTACTTCTAAAGTGTCTATACCCCCTGCTATAAGGAGTTCAAATGGTGACTTAATCATAAAACCTGAAGATATAGCTAACGAATTTGCTGATGAGTTTGAAAAAGCTTACTCGCAGGAGCCTGTGCTGGCTGGGCAATGTTATCTTCCACATGTTAATAATGGTCTTTGTGACGTTGAATTCTCTGACAAAGATGTTGCTAAGGTAATCTCTGCAATGAAATTGCAATCTGCCCCAGGGCCTGATCTTATCCCAAACTGTATTTTAAAAAACTGTGTACACACTTTAAGCCATGCTCTTGCTGCCCTTATGAATAAGTCTTTTGATACTGGACATGTTCCTTCTGACTGGAAACACGCTGTTGTCACTCCTGTTTACAAAACTGGAGATAAAACTAACCCAGCAAATTTTAGACCCATATCTTTAACTTCTTCCATTGTAAAAATTATGGAAAAAATCATTAGTAAGAAATTGACTATATATCTAAATAGAGAAAACTTAATATCTGTAAAACAGCATGGCTTTGTGGAACGAAGATCCACAGTCACTAACCTATTACAATGCTTGCACATTTGGAATAAGGAATTGGACATGAAGAACCCACTTGACATAATATATCTAGATTTTGAACGTGCATTTGACAGAGTTCCGCATCAGCGTCTACTTATTAAACTGAGACAACTTGGAATACAAGGGAAGCTTCTCAAATGGATAGAAAACTACCTCACAAACAGAACATTTCAAGTAAGAGTCGGAAACACCTTGTCGAGGAAGAAAATCGTTCTGAGTGGTGTACCTCAAGGTTCGGTACTTTCAGCCCATCTGTTTGGAATCTACATAACAGACCTGGTTGATTGTATCCAATCCGACTCAGCCTTCTTTGCTGATGATGGCAAATTTTTCTCCAATCCTCTCAGCCTTAATGGACAGCTACAAGATGATTTAAATTGCATTCAAGAGTGGACAAAAGATTGGATCATTAAACTGAACATATCTAAGTGTAAAGTTCTTCATCTGGGTAATAATAATCCTAAAACTTGTTATCATCTTGATGGTCTCCCGCTAGCTTCAGTTAACTTTCAAAAAGACCTAGGTGTAAAGATAGCATCCAATCTTAAATGGGAAGAGCATATTATGGGCATTGTTAAAAAGGCTAACTCCTTCATATATGTCATAAGGAGAGCATTTCAAACCCTAACAGTGGATGTTTTCCGAAAAATTTACAAGACCTACATTCGACCCCTATTGGAATATGGTTTTCAAATTTGGAGTCCCTACTTCCAAAAGGACATAGATCTTTTGGAGAGCGTACAGAGAAGAGCTACAAAAATGCCCATGAGCCTCCGTCGACTGTCCTATGAAGACAGACTGAAAGTACTGCACCTCACTACTCTAGAGGAAAGACGCCTTCGTGGTGATCTCATTGAGACTTATAAAATATTGAAAAACTTTTACAATTTACCTAACATTAAAGACATATTCGTTCTGCATCACCCAATAAAATCGGCCCGTGGACACAGTCTCAGAATAATCCGGGCGAATACGAACACTCTCTCTGCACATCATTTCCTTTCCAACAGAGTTGTTCAGAATTGGAACGGACTACCTGAAGAAGTTGTGACAGCTAGCTCTACAAACTGCTTTAAAAACAGACTTGATCACTGGTTACGCACAAATAAACTACAGAAGACAAGAAATAAACAATGACTGTACCTTCCAACACTGTGACATAGACACATCAGCATCCAAGCTGCTCGTCTATAATAAAATAATAATAATAATAATAATAAAGTTTATGATTAAATTATTTTAAAAAAAGAACAGGTATTCAGGCGTGGCCTTGGAAAGTCAGAATTATATTAAGGTTGTACGGATAAGTAAATTAATTTATTCGTGAAGCTTCTGTGACCTTTTTATTTAGGTATATTAAATTTCGAAGTCCGACCGAGATCCAAATGACACTTGAACACCTTGTATCTTAAGACGAGATCCAATCCAATAACTTAATTAATAACAGTTTGGGAGTGTATGTAATAATAATATAAATTTATTATGCTCAAAATGAAATTAATTATTTAGTTAAAGAAATTAAAAAAGTAGGTACTTAAATCAATAAAATTGTTTTATTGAGTTTGGTATTTTAAATAATTTATTATTAACCTTCGTTTACCAATACATACCTACCTATAATTTATGTATAAAAATTAAGATTATTATTCCAAATATACAGCGTTTATATGTATAGGTAAGAACCTAAAATAATTCCTCATAACAAATAAAAACGTAGGTATTTTGTAGTTCTAGCGTGACAGAGTAACAAAACCCATCCACGCATATAAACTTTCCCGCTTATTTATACAGAAATTATATACCTATTTTATATTTAAAATATATTTCATAATTAGAATGAAGGGAATATTACGCGCGTTGTGTAACGAACGAGTTGCGCAGACGTCACGGTCGGCGCGCGGCCGTCGCGCATGCGCGTACGGACCATGCGCAAGGTAATCACATCACCTCTCATTATTGTAGTACTAGCTTCTCTCGCGTTAGAAAGGGATAAAAATTATGTCCGTTAGTTAGTATTCTTAGTATAGTTAGGGTGTAAGTACCTACTCAGTACTACTTATGTCTCTCCCATCCCTTTAACTATCTCAACCTAAAAAATGCCGCCAATTCGTTGCTCCGTTTTTCCGCGAGAGACGGACAAGCAAATACCTATACACTTTACGATCTATAATTAATTAAATTTTTGACACTGGTTTAATTTAATTTATTATTACAATTATTTATGTCTGTTTAGTAGTCGAATATAATAATATCAAGGTAATTTAACTCAGTAAGTTCAGTAACGCATTCAAACGAGCAAATTCGTAATCACGAAATTACAACCACTCATTACAGCAATTTTTTGTACCCTTCTAGCCGATTCAAATTCAACTCGATAATGTTTAAAAAGTCATAAATCACGAGTTAACGAGGTATTGAAACACTGACAACATGCTCACGCGCAGATAATATGAGCCAGACCTATAATTTGTTAGTGCGGTTACTTTCTTCTAAAGCTGGGTAGGTACTTTGTTTTGTTTCCCGACTTATACTCGTAAATAAATATTACTGGACAATTTTACACAGCGACATCCCGTGGTAAGCACATATTTTATTAGACTACCTGAAACCAATCAATCAATGATTTTCTAAGATCCAGAAGATATCAATACAACCTACACCAAAACGTTTATAATTTTAGTAGATTATTTAAATTTAGTTAGTTTTAGTCAAACAACTACAAGGGCCGCTATCAGAGCAAAGAATTTGAAGACGCCACTTATTCAATTCTGAAGTTCTAGTCGGTAGTCCACCGAGTCATCGAGTTTATTCTAGGGCACCGGAGTAGGACGGGATGTCGCCACTCTAAAGGGATTAACTAAGACAAGCTGGCGCTACTTACTTGCATACATCATCATCATAACAACCATAATATGTCTCATTACACTTCATTTTGTACTGGTGACCCGTATCACAGGTTTATAACATCAGTGATAGGCTAGCCTCCAACAAACAGGTACTTAATTAATTTATGGTACAGAAATTACCTAATCAATATTTATCATAGGTAATTGATGTTTATGATGAGAAAATAATTTTCATTAGGGTACTTATTTATAGGTCTTGGAGGAATTCGTACAATCACCACGCTTACAAGGCGAATTGGTGATCTCAGTAAAGTGGTAGATATAGAACTTTGTCAGTTTAAGACCGGCACCTTATAGAAAATGCTCTGGTACTGAAAAGTCTGTTGAAGATAGCAGATAGACTGAGTAAATGCAAACTCATAATATCCTGTAACTGAATGTAAGCGAAAGTAATAAATCATGATGTGATTTCCGAATGACGCGATGATGATTCGAAGTGAATCATGGTGAAAGTCACCCACAGACAACAGACGGTGACTCTGATGATGTTCTTGACCATTCGATAATTTATGAACATGAAACACATAGGTACCAAAGTTTAAATGTTTTTGCAGTTTTCGGATAATTACTTAGGCACTGTTTTAAGCGCCATATTCACGGAGAGACTAAAGATAACAATGGGTGAGATTATAAGTACATACCTAAGAAAATAAATACGAAATTAATCCATATTCCTCAGACTAAGTTATTTATACTTAATAGGTATTAGACCATTTCTATGTATATGTTACGGCTAATACCCGAAGTGCGGCTACACCTAGTTCTAACCGGCTAAAACTAGGTGTAGCCACTGGCTGTTGGTTAAACCTAGTATTAGCCGATTGTTTTCGGGTAAAACTAGGTCTAGCCTTCATCATGCCGGCTACAACTAGGTCCAGCCATTCCCTGTTGGATAAAACTAGGTCTATCCGATATCACTCCGGCTAGAACTAGGTCCAGACAATCCCTGTTGGATATAACTTGTTATTATTCTAATAAATAGTTTATGTTACTTTATAAAAGTGTGATTTATAATTAAAATAACATTCTTTGAATTATAATATGCAACTACTTATTGTCTGTTGTTAAAAAAATATTCCTGGTTGTTCCTATTATATTAAAAATTGCACTCCTAATTATTTGTGTTAATTATTACAATGTGATTTATAAGAATAAAAAAACTCTCTTCGTTTCTTTTTATTGGATATTTTTTAATATCTCAAAAAGCTCTGCCGTTAGCATGCAATTTTTAATATAATAGGAACAATCAAGAACATTTTTTAACAACAGACAATAAGTAGTTACATATTATAATTCAAAGAATGTTATTTTAATTATAAATCACACTTTTATAAAGTAACATAAACTATTTATTAGAATAATAACAAGTTATATCCAACAGGGATTGTCTGGACCTAGTTCTAGCCGGAGTGATATCGGATAGACCTAGTTTTATCCAACAGGGAATGGCTGGACCTAGTTGTAGCCGGCATGATGAAGGCTAGACCTAGTTTTACCCGAATACAATCGGCTAATACTAGGTTTAACCAACAGCCAGTGGCTACACCTAGTTTTAGCCGGTTAGAACTAGGTGTAGCCGCACTTCGGGTATTAGCCGTAACATATATAATATATTGGGTAACAAAATAAATAAAAATAGATATGTCCCCATTCGTGGATTGTAATACGGGTTATTATGATGATATGAATATTCAAAACAAAATTACGGAGATTCTAGACAACACAAACAATCGTACAAAATCATAGATAACAATACAATAAACAGACGGACAGACAATCCTTGTTATGATGCGCCTGAGTTGATACGTTACGGTGTTGTTTACAATTATGTGATAATCAACCACTCGATTACTCAAGAGGATATTGAATAGGTAACCTAGATAAGGTACTAGAAGTCTCCGCTTTGTTTGAGCAATAAAGGTAATGTAACGTATTATGTAAGAAAACAGAATTATAGATGAAGTTCACGCTACACGCATGGGAAGAAAATAAGGAAATTCTGATAAAGAAACTGACTATAAGCGAAACATTTCAGTGTGTAAATGTTAAGAATTAAAAAAAATATATATTACCTACATTAGAACGAAATTTCCAAGGAGGTCATCGTAATTAGGATGCAATTCAGCCTTCAGCTTCTGAATGGTTTTGCTTGAAACATCTATTTTGTAGGTAAATAAATAAAATAAATATTTCTCGGCAATTCACTCAGAAGCATTTAGCCCCAAGGTAAACTTGAATCTTATATAGCGGATAAGTACATAAAATATATTTTTAACTTTCGTAGAATAGTAGACAATTTTTATCACCGTCCGTGAAATCATCTCTTCTTTAGACCACAAGTTATATAATTTCGCAAATTTAAAAAAATATTATAATATATAAGAACAATGAACCCTGAGAAATATCTTTAAAAACGCAGCCTCTTAAATACGTTTTGTTTTCTGGTGCTAGGAGATCAAAGACATCGCTAAGATAATGAGGTCAAGTGTGCCTTTAGCACACGTGAAGTAACGGAGCACGCTGCCTATAGAACCTACTATGTTATGGAGCATAGAGCGATCGCAGAGTATAAAGGTAATTCATTAAAATTAAACACCAATGTAACTTAATTTTTTGTGTCTCGTATTTATTATTGTATAAGTGATTAAAGTTAAATAAGTATGCGAATGCTGTCGCATTCTAATAGCAACAGGGTGTTATTTAAACTCAAACTCCACATTCAAACTGTCTCCACATTTGCAAATTTTAATTTATTTGTTCAAGCTTAAGCTAAAGCCGGACAAACACAAAGAGTTACTTTTGCAATAAGTAGTAAAGAGTAAGGATGCGCAGTTATAGAGACTACTTTCTGTGCCAGTTAGAACGAAATTACAGCAAGAAACTGATAATTATTTGATAATATAATTTTTTCCATGACTACCATGTAGCGCACTCCGGAACCTGAAGCCACGACCAACTTCCTCTATGCTAACCAGCGCCCCGACAATTACCGACGTCAACTCGTCTACTTTTTCACCTCGACCAACACGCCACCTCTCTCCACGCGACTTACACCCTTCTTCCAACAGCACCAAGGGTCGTTTTCCTATGATAATGGTTGTTGATCGCCAATAGTAGGAATTTATAATGAAAACTAATGTAACTTCGGTTTTAATTACAGTTGAACATGCTTTACACAGCGGCTTCTTGTTGAGACGGTTTAATTAGGGATGTGGTTTATATGATCAGTGATTTCATCTGCCAGTGAAAGTTATTCGCGTCTGTGCGGTTCCAAGAAGTATGATAATATCAGGGATTTTTTGGCGTATTCTACTTTTCTTTGTAGTTAAAGTTTTTATGACCTCGATGAAAGGAATTAAGCTGTTGCAATGCTTAAATTATTATGTTTATAAAAGTTTAAAAATATCCACTCAATATTTGCCGAACGGATTTGATTAAACTGTAGAGTAATATAGCTCATACGTTTACAATGTAGACAAAGCCGCAGGTGGAAAACAACGTTTTAACTTTTCACCAATTTGTTGAATATTATGTTGAATTCCTTTCGATCATCAACAATCTATTAATTACAATATGTGGATATGTTTGAACCAATATCACACCATCAGGAAACACGAGGCGAAAAGTCACTGCCCTTTCAACCGGCTATAGGTATGTTGTGGGTATTCTGAGCAAAGAAGCCTAACGCTGACGGCTACGTATGGATTTGTTTACTCACCTGTTACGGCACACTCGGCCGTTGAACGTGCACCGAATAAAGTTTCGTCACCCAACGCCAAGTCTTAGGCTTCGTTTCCACCAATTGTGCCAGGGTGTGGAGCATATAGTATGATCTTGTAGACTAGCTTGTCTCTTTTAACATTTCTGTTAAGACAAGAGAAAGACTGCCAGAAATAAAAATTGACTTTACGATAACGCATTGGTATTAAATAATATGTTGCATATCATGAGTTGTGAAAGTTGTGAAGCAGTGTGTCAGGGATTAAGACTTATTTTTATCAAAAAAAGCGTCTTATTTATCTAAGCCCTTTTGTGTTTAAAAATGACACATTTTATCAGACAACTATCGAAACTATAACGAAAGAAACTCGCTTAGCATCTCGCATCGATTGTCTTCACAACCTCCATTCTTTATACCTTCTTGTGCTCTCATTCAACGAATGTTATTGTAATGGATATTTTAGAAAAGGTCTGGTTTACCCTGAGTGTTTTTACTTAGCGTGTCACGTCTATGCATCATTTTACCGTTGAAATACCTTGCACAACTCGAGTGAAAACACAGCTTTAACCTCGCCGACGTAGTCTAAATACCGATGGGTGTGATGTGGACTTTCCGCGAAGTGGCGAGATCTTCGGCCTTCAGACGTGACAACCATAGACAAGGATGAAGACGTGATGTCCATAGAGATGGAACGATGAGGACGCAGCCAGGAGGTGCGCCAACTGGGTCGGGCCTGCGTAAGAGTTACGTGGTGACATAGATTAAAGAGAGGTGGAATTTCATTAGCAAGAACGACTGAGATATGGTATCAGACGCCCACTACTGGATATAAAAAGATATTTCAATAAATAAATAATAAGTAGACATAAGTTTAAATACAAGAATGGTCGCAAATTTTCACGCTATTTTATTAAACTTTGTACATACTTGGGTTTGTGTTTGGAAGATAATGCATAACTATTACAGAAACTAACTATCGTAGAAATCTCGCAAAACCAGGAACATTGCAGAATTGCTTGTAATTGTAACTTGTTATTAATCTTCTAAAAACGTCATAAAACTACTCTTATCATAAAAGATAAACAATGCTATTCAAACCTTATTAATATTCCACTTACGATTGAGCATCATAACTAAACAATGATCAATCGATAGTAAATCAACGAAAGCACTGAGGAAGGAGTCGGGCACAACAATGGACCATCACATTGCAGAGATGTCAATCATACCAGAGTCGTGCTTCGATGCCACTTCCTGACAAAGTAGAAGCACTTGGATGATGTTTGTCATGGTTAATTAGCTTCCCGACTACTTTTTCCCACGTTATAATCGATTTTCCCGCATATAGACGTATTTTGTAGAATCAGGTAGGTACATAATTTAATTAAAATTATGTTATTGCAGAACTTGGTCCAATTTAGCCAACTGCAAATTTAGCCACCGTTCACCTGGCGTTGGATAAATTAGTCTTCATCGTCAATTATTCATTTTTCGAAATAAGTACCTACTTGGATTGGGTGAAAGTTTACGTGTGCAAACAAAGGTGGAAACAGTATGTATATCTATCATTCAAAATCTTAAAATTCTCTAAATAAACGTATTGCTACTAACAAAAATAACTGACAATGGAGGATATTATTAAAATTTATGATTTATGTAACCCTGCCGTTGACTCAAGTTAGAATAAAGAATGAAGATTTACGCTAGCCTTCTAGCACTAAGTTGACCTAGTCAGTCTAGACTAGAATAATATTTTGTTATTTTCCAGAATTCATTTAGTAGATAATAGGATCTAAACTAGTTCTGATAGAATTTAAATTGCACATTAATGTTTTATAAGCTGCTCATAAATAGCTTGCAGACAATTTATTTACTATCCTTATTGTTATTATATTTCCGCGTAGGTACTTATATTGATAGGTGTCTAGCACGTTCTTATAAATTGAAAATAATTAAGAAATCTGTTAGTTTTGGTCACCACAACTTCTCAGACTCAACTGTAATTTTCAATTCTTTTTTAGAGTAGTTCTTTTTTAGTTTAGAGTAAATAAATAAGTATATGCATAAATCATCATTATAAACAATCAACCCCATTTACGTTCCCACTACTGGGACACTGAGATTTCTCTATTGACCAGAGAGTAGACTTCAAAAGACTTCAAAATTCTGAGAACATACCGGTTTCCTCACGATGTTTTCCTACATACGTTTAAAGCGTGGTCGCTTTCCGTTTTCCCGTTGCATTTCGCAACTATAATCAGACCACCTTTATGATTTATCCTTGATGGTATAAAATAGTAATTAAATTGGTTTTGTTCTTCCAATCGGCTGTTTATCGTGATATCAGTGAGTCAGTGGCTATCACGATGTTATCTATCGATGAGCTGATAACGTTTTGTTTGATAATGCAAATGTTTGTGCTTTATTTATGTACATTCTTAGAATTCACGAAATTAATGTGTTTATGTGTGCCAATTTAACTGATATATTTGATAATTATATCAGGTGATGCCATGTCAAAGTTATTTTGAAATAGTTGCAATAAATATACACTTACCTACTTTGTTTAAATTACTTATTGATTACGTAAAATTGTTATATTAGATGCCTGAATGATTAAGTTAAATATTTATTTAGTCAAATGTTTAATTATGTATCGTTAATCTGCTAAATGTTTAGGCCTGGTTTTGATGCATTATGTATTTGTAATTATTGGCATGGATGCTTACGTAAAAAGTCATTTTGTAGGTAAGTTTAGCATATTCAATGGTTTTCCGGTGTATATTAATAAAAATAACAAAATGTTAAAAACGTTCCAGATTATCTAAAACTATATTCTAAAAAAATAAATTAAAAATAATTAGATAGGTATTAATTATAACCTAATTGTTTTTTGTTATTCAATCATTATGGATCCTATCAACAAAATTACTGAAAAAAAATTATTAAGTAAGGTCTTTACCGCTTTAGAAAACTACAGTGGTAAATGACTATGTCGTAGAGATTCCTGGCGAAATAGCTGAAATTGTGGGCTGAGCTGCGCCTACGCAGGCTACGTGCCGTGAACGTAGGGTTGCCACTTACCACCCCTACGATACTACATTATCTACAAGATATATTTGATCCATAATAACGATATTTATGAGAATCACATGTTGCCAAGAAAATGTTATATATTTTTAATTTGCCACACTTTTCTTTTGGAACAAAATGTAATGCATTGATGGATAAAATATTTTAGACTTTGTTTTATTCATATTTTTCTAATAATATACAAAATCTTTTTAGTAGTTTATTTTTACAAGTTATGGCTTATGCCAGCTTATGAATAAATAAAATACGTTTTCCTAGAAGAACCGTATTTTTCGGATGAGTATATTAAACCTTTGGCTACCCTACGTGTACGTGACGCGATGCGATAGAAGTCTACGTGACGTGAAGCCACCTCGTTAGATCTACGAGTTTTGTTATTTTAAGGCAAAGTTTAGAAAGACAAGAGAATGTGACAAAAGTACAATGCCTTATCGGTATTATTTAAATAATTCTTAGTTGTGGGGTAATATATGCATACATATACATACCAATGCATACATAAAGTACCTAAGGAGCGAAATTATAAGGAAAAATAAACTAAACTAACAGATGCTGTAGAAAGAAGCTTTAGATGCCCTCTTAAATGTCTGACATGTCTACGTAAGGCACATTTGAACAATCAAGTGAACATTTTTGACGTAAAACGGTGAATACAGTCGCTGAAGTTTTTACAGTAATCAATCAGCGAGCCTGGCGCCCGCCGGTTTGCTAGCATTAGCGCGCGGCCCGCAAATTGACCACTCATGCATATTCGCTGACCAACTGCGGCCCAAGTCACTAGACATAGACACAAAGTATATACATAAACGTAGCTAGAATAATATTTTTTTCGTTATCCTTATTAAGACATAACATTAAAATAACTTTAAAATTAAATAAAAGTTACGAATAAACCTAACTTTAAAATTACAACGATTAACCATAATCGACTGCAAAGCCCTTGAAACGTCGAAATGGTAATTATAAAATAAATAAATAAAAAATAAATAAAATAAATGTTTATTTCAGTACTTATTTTTACAGTTTGTATATAGGTATTAGGGCTTCCCTTTTAAGCAAACATTTGCTTGTGTTAGGGAAACTCCGCTCTTGCCTGTGATAATTTTAATTTTAAAGTACAATAAGTGTTAAAATTTTAATTTTATGTTTTTTATATATGGTATAAATAGTTTCTTAAGACAGTATTACTTACATTACTATTATTATATACAGGGTGTCCCAAAGTTATGGGCCATGGAGGGGAAGTACCTTAAATATTGTAGATAGTGAATTTTGCTCAAAGAAGACTTCATTTTATTTTTAAAAGTAAGTAATTCTGCATTCTTGGATTTTTTAAAAATTGCTTGCTTTGTCTGGGAATCGAACCGACTTACATGTGGAAAATAAAATTACTCTACTTTTATGATACCAATCGAAAGAATAGCTAAAAAATAATAACTCTACTTAAGTAACATAGTATTTTAAAAGAAAGGAACAACGTGAAATTAATTATTTTAATAAAATAAAAAACATGAAACATTTTTATTTTGTAAATAAATTAATTAAATTCTCAAAATCCTCTCCCTCTTGTCTTAAGCATCTTCGCCAATCTTCTTGTGACCCGGCTGCCTGTTGATTTTCTAATCATTTTATGGTGAACACTCGATGTGATATGGCACAATTCTGTTTACAACTCGATAATTTGACCTTGACTCAATTATTTTATGTTGTTCCTTTCTTTTAAAATACTATGTTACTAAAGCAAAGTTATTGTTTTTTAGCTATTCTATCGATTGGTATCATAAAAGTAGAGTACATTTTTTTTCCACGTGTAAGTCGGTTCGATTCCCAGACAAAGCAAGTAATTTTTAGAAAATCTATGAATGTAGAATTACTTACTTTTAAAAATAAAATGAAGTCTTCTTTGAGCAAAATTCACTATCTACGATATTTAAGGTACTTTCCCTCCATGGCCCATAACTTTGGGACACCCTGTATATAAACTAAAGAAAACAAAGCAAACCAAATTTGAACAAAAGAAAATAAAACTAAATGTATTCCATAAACAAATCATCATCATTAATTTAAATTATTTTAATTTATACTATAATCTCATCCTTTGGACTAAGGCTTCAATCTCATCATAATTTTTATTTATAAGCCACTTAGTAGTGATCTCTTTGCAACGAAAATACGTAACTTCATATATATCTATTGATTTATTAAGTAAATTATAGATATGGGCTGATTGATAAAAGTACTGTCTTCTAGAAAAAATAGTATTCACCGGTTTGACCATTATAGGGTTAGGTTTACGACGAGAATCTGTATTTTTAAATTTGCTATCGTATGTTAGTGATGAATGCATTTTTAAGACTAACTGAAGCACGTACATTTTCCGAACCGAAAGTAACCCCGGTATTTGGTAGAGACTTTCAGTAAGGAACCTATACGGCTTAAAAAGCATGACTTTAAGTAGAGATCTTTGTGCACGCTCTATTTCCAAAAATTTAATCTTTGTCGCTCCTCCCCAGACAGGTAGGCAATAGGCAATTCACTTCAAAATCACACGATAAAGACCCGTTTTAAAATAATCGTTGGGACAGTACCTACATAGAACGTGCAGCTTCGTTCTATGTAGGTACTGTCCCAACGATCATTTTAAAACGGTCTTGTTTTCTTGAAAAATAATTTTTTTTAGTCGGTGTACCGAAACCCACGGAAAAAAGAGAGTGGTACTATTCTTGCTCCACCCACTGACTGGTAACCCGCCGCCGGCTGTGCCTTGCGCCAGCGATTCAAGCGGAACGTGGATCAATCTACGTTACAACGTTATCAGCGCGACGCGCGCAATAACTCAGCGCCGCGAGACGCGCCGATGACGGCTCTATGCGCAAGCGCAGTGGAACGGACTGACCTACGGGAGACGTGCAACTGAGATCTCTACAACCATCAATTTAAAATAGACAATTCTACTGAGATTTATTATATTTAGCTTGCTAACAAGTGCTCTAACGGTGAGGCAAACATCGTGAGGAAACCGGCATGTTCTGAGAACTTTGAACAGTTTGAAGGACATATGTTAGTCAACAACGAATACTTCGCCAGCGTGGTGAATTAAGACCTAATCAGTTGTCAAGAGAGAAGTCCCTGTGGGTTATTGTGTCCCAGCAGTGGTAAAAGTAAATAGTTTTATAGTAAGTGTTGTGTGCGGGTTCTTTGTTATAAGAACTTTAAAATATTAATGTAGAACAAAAAAGCAAGCTGAATATTTAATTTAACCTAATTTAGAATTTGTTTATATAAATCATTGTAATAAACCATCAATAACAACTAGCTAGACCATCGCTAAACACCTGTCTCTGATCAGTAAATAAATACTTTGCAATGCCTAAAGCCAAACACCATTAAGTCGAGTTCTGTCTGTGTCTAATGGAGCCTTAAAGCGTTTCCTCAGACATCGCGGCCCCGACTCTCTAAGCCCATAAGGTATATTTGTCTATGCCCATACTTCGTATTGGCCCCGGAGGAACTCCTGACCTCCTTAGTAGTTCCGCCTCTTATTGCTCGTAAATTCGCTTCATCCTAGTTTAAATTGATCGGTAATTCTTCCTTTCTCTTTCTGTTATAGTCTTAAATTAGATACTAGGTTGATACTTGAGATCAGTAAGGGCCGGCTCCGCAACATCTACGGTGTCTCAAATGTCACGCCTAGTCGTTCTTGACAGACCATTTTTTTTTTTGTAAAACTATAGGTCCTTGGGTTATTGTATTATATACAACCTATAAAGCAGTGGCGGATTTACAAATTTGCCGCTAGTAGGCCATTAAATTTTTGCCGCCCCTACTGACTTCTAAAATTCAATAAGTACGTAGTACCTATAGTTTAATCCCGTTATTAGTTGATACATAGTCCGGTCAAAATAGACATTATAAAGTTAAGTATATTAATTCGCACCTTGCTGAAAATTGGCATAAATGTTAGGAGCCCTATCACACAATTTGTCAAAAGTCCACATGGTCCACTCCACAGGCGTGGAAAAAAAGTTATTCAAGGTCTAATGTTGTTAATATCAGTTAATTGTAAATATCTAATTTCCTATTAGACCAGGGTTTTAAATTTTTGAAAGGGAAAAAAATAGTAGTAGGGTGAAACCCATTATAAAAGGAGGGGAATATGATAAAAATGAAAGAAAAAATAAATTACGGTCGATCTGAGTTCGGGAAGTGGTAGGGGGGGTGAGTTTTAAGGGTAAAAATGGTTTATTTCGATTTCCGGTAAAACTACAAGTACTATGAAAAAATGTGAAATAGCAAAGTTGTAGGTAATAAAACGATCTACAACTTTTAATTCACAAATAATGTCAAAATGTATGTGAAAAATTCAAATAACTAAGTTTTTGGTTTTTTATTTCTATCTTTTTCAAAAACATTTTATTTTCTATGAAATTTGGTGAAAACTTACCTTTTTATGTCCCAAATACACTATAATTTATTTGATTAAAAATATTAGTTTTTCACCTTATTTTGACCTAATTTAAACAAAAACACCCTAATTTTCAATCGAAAATTCACGTGTCAAAATATAAGCTTTTTTTAAAAAGTCGGTATGCTTTTTGTTCGTTGAAATCTCTACTTTCTGATGGTTAAAAAAATATATTACAATAGTAAATATTCTTAGAAAATGAAAAAACCGAAACAAAAATTTGTATCATAACACAATTGCATCATAAAAATGTGATTTTTGCAATTTTTATTTAATATTATTGCTTATAATCCGACTTATTGCAGATTATACAAACAGATTCATCCATTCTAATAGTCTGAAAAGACAAAATTAAATAAAATCACATTTTTATGATGCAATTGTTAATTGATACAAATTTTTGTTTCGGTTTTGTGCATTTTCTGAGAAGGTGTACATTTTTTTTTAATCATCAAAAAGAAGAGATTTTAACGAACAAAAAGCACACCAACTTTTTAAAAAAAGCTTATATTTTGACACGTGGATTTTCGATTGAAAATTAGGGTGTTTTTGTTTAAATTAGGTCAAAATAAGGTGAAAAAACTAATATTTTTAATCAATTAATTATAGAGTATTTGGGACATAAAAAGGTAAGTTTTCACCAAATTTCATAGAAAATAAAATGTTTTGAAAAAGATAGAAATAAAAAACCAAAAACTTAGTTATTTGAATTTTTACATACATTTTGACATTATGTAAAAAAGTTGTGAATTAAAAATTGTAGATCGTTTTATTACCTACAACTTTGCTATTGCACATTTTTTCATAGTACTTGTAGTTTTACCGGAAATCAAATAAACCATTTTTACCCTTAAAACTTGTTTATTATAGGATTCCTAACATTTATGCCAATTTTCAGCAAGGTGCGAATTAATGTAACCTTGCCCCTATTTTTGTCTAATTATACTGGACTAAAACAATTTATATTATAATAAAACATTTTAACAATCAGTTAATGAGATCAAATAAGTTTTACATTATTTTCTTGCGAGATTTTAAATTAATCATCACTTATATAGTCGTATGAAAACTTTTCTGGACTTAAAATAGATCGTAGATAGTTAATTTATATTATATGAATTGTGTACACGTATAATTATAAAAAAAAATCTGAAAAAAAATTTATCGAAATTTGCCGCCCCCCTAAATCTGCCGCCCTAGGCAATGGCCTACTTGGCCTATTGGTAAATCCGCCACTGCTATAAAGATGTTCCTAATGTTTTAATTGGTCAACGGCTAATCGTTTATGTTTATACCTACAGGCTTGTTCAGGATGATTCAGAGCAAAAACAGGGATTTTCAAAAAGTTTAATATCAAGTAAAGTGTTTGATTATTATACTCGAATGAGCTCTTAGAATATAGGTGATATTGATAAATGTTCTAAGTAATGACGGCATGTAATCAATCTATTATAATAAGTAAGGTAAAGACATAAATAAAAAACCATTGTATTTATCATTGAATAGATTATTCATCGGATGAGTGAGGCTGTGCGTAATACTCACGGTGACTGCATCTTCGAGTTCTTAAGAATAATAGACAATAATACCTTTTACAGCCAACCTGGATTGCCATAATAAACGGGAAAACAATTCTAAACGTTTTCCTCTATTTAGAATGCATCGTCAGCCTTTTGTGTCTAGAAAAATGCATATTTATTTATTTAAAGACAAACCAACTATTAAGCTAGTAAAACACTATAAATGTTTACCATTATTTATTTATTTATTTATTATTAGGTATAGGGCGAGATCCGCCGGCGATGCAAGAGGTTGTGGGTTCGGATTCCTCCTTGGGAGAACAATATGTATGATCTGCCAATATTTGTTCCAGGTATCTGGATTCTGGATGCTATAAATGTATACTAAAAAAATATATAATATATCCTATCTATGTATGTACATACGAGTATAGTCTATTAAGTATATCAGAAATCTAGCACTCGTAACACAAGTTTAGAGCTTATACCATATAAATAATAAATAAATAAATATTGCTGGACAATTCACACAGATCATAGCTAAATGTTTCTGTGTGAATTGTCCAGCAATATTTATTTATTTAAGTATTATTTTTATGGTATGAAAACACATAAGCACATTTACATATGGGGTCTAATGCACAGGTGATGCGCGTCGTTTTCATGAAATATTCCGCTATGAGTCATCACTCCATAAATGAGCACTAACTAAAACAAGTACTCACTTATCGATAATTAGTTTATCGGGTGACTGGAACCCTATCGCGAATCGTGCGACATGTCGCGCATTCACAAACGATTTGCAAAGGTTTATATATGCCAATTTAACAATAAAATCTTTATTGACGTCCAAACACAACTATTCATTAGAATTTATGCTGAAAAACTCACCGTCCTTCAAGCATACCAATTCTCTATAATCGTCTATACCTACGATAAACTTATCTGCATCCTGAAATTAAGAATTTCGTGATTTTGATAACAACAATACCGATTTTGACATAATTTTAAGTTTATAATAATACTAGCAGCCCCCGCGAACTTCGTCTCGCCATATACTTTTATTTGCAACTATATCCATACTAAATTTCATCCAAATCGAATTATCCTGCGTAAGCATATATTTTCCCGCGGAAGCATTTAATTTTTACGCGGTAAAAAGTCTCTCGCCATATACTTTTATGTGCAACTATCTACATACTAAATTTCATCGAAATCGAATTTTCCCACGTAAGCATATATTTTTCCGCCGAAGTATGTATTTTTCCGCGGTAAAAAGTAGCCTATGTTAGGATTAGGATATTACATATTATATTACATTACATTGACTCCCCCCCCCGTACCCCAGTGACGCTTACATGGAGTCTACATCGCATGCTGGCTAGCTGAGCGCGGTGAGCGACAACCTCTAGACTTTTTTCTAATACTTGCATTTTTAAACTCGTGATATCTTCCGAATGAAATGTCCGAATTGAATAATTCAAAAAGTTATAAAAAGGTATTAAAGCCGTCCTGAATATAAAGTAATTTATTTTGATAAGGATTAATACCAAGGTACAAATGAAGACCCTTTCAAGAGGCGGCATATATAAATTAATATTTTAGAATAAAAAACTGCTTACTGTGACATAACTATAATATTTAGACATATGCTGTCGCGACACTTTTTGTAGATAATGATGAGTTCTGCAAAGTCGTAGTACATGATTTTGTTCTATCATCAATAGTTTTCGCAGCGCACGCGACGTAAGGAATTTTTCAGGTCTTTTTTTTACACCTTATGTTACATTATTGGAGTTTTAGTAAGGATCCCTAATTTTTTTTTAAATATAATATAGCCTATGTTACTCGGGGATAATGTAGCTTTCCAAAGGTGAAATAATTTTTGAAATCGGTCCAGTAGTTTCGGAGCCTATTCGTTACAAACAAACAAACAAACAAATCTTTCCTCTTTATAATATTAGTATAGATAATTTTTGAAATCGGTCCAGTAGTTTCGGAGCCTATTCGTTACAAACAAACAAACAAACAAACAAACAAATCTTTCCTCTTTATAATATTAGTATAGATGATATACCTATGTAGGTAGATAAAGATTTTGTACATGATTTTAAATATTTTACAAGAACCTTGTTGAATATCACTGTTTTTCAACGTTACTATTGCTCTCTAGGACAAGTACATACATAACTCTAACTAAACTGAGCTAGTCTAGACAAATAAGTACTTTCAAGTGTTGTCAATGATTCACGTTGGGCTTTGAAAAACTCACGCGTTAGTACTTAGATGATAATATCGCCTGTTAATTACCTAGAAGAGACCTAGGCTCAGGAACAGAATTGTAAAGAGCTGATTGTGATTTTTTCGCTACACGTGCTCACGAAGTAAATACCTAGCTATTAGACCGTGTCAGCATGCCTAGGCCACTCGAGGCGACGGTCTAGCCTAGGTTATTTTTACAGATTATAGATAGCGTTAGGTATGTAGATGTGTTAGGTATTGTTAAAAACTAGGTCATGAAAATAGCGTTCAAGTCTGTCAGTGGTAATTATTGGATTATCCACTTAGGTCCCCCTATTCAAAACGTTACAGTACCTATTTATTTACAAAATACGGGTGTCTGGGTGTTCTATTCCGTATACGTAAACGAAAATGATTAATTAAAAACATTGAATTATATTTACAATGGTTCTAACATCTATGTCTTGATCTTTATAGATTAGTAGGTACCTACCTACGGCATTCGTCAGATCGATTGTCCAACACACCATTGTGATAATAAATACATATCTGCAGTGTAACGAAACATAGATGAAACGCCAATTAACTTATTGTTTGAATTGAATGCGATAATGGCGTAATAAGCAGTATGAGGCAATAGCACGGATGCCTGTATCGGATACAATGTATGTGTTTACGTTAGGATGCAAATTTAGACTGTAATCTACCTGTGTACCTCTGTGGCACAGCGAGCCAAGGTTCGCCTGCGAAGCAAGATTATGCGGGTACGATTCCCGATGTAAAACGAAAAATTTGTACGATCTGCATTATATTTATTCTGAGTGTCTTGTTGTTTTCTATTTATAGGTAACTAGCAGCCCCCGCGAACTTTGTCTCGCCATATACTTTTATTTGCAACTATCTACATACAAAATTTCATCGAAATCGAATTTTCCCACGTAAGCATATATTTTTCCGCGGTAAAAAGTAGCCTATGTTAGGATTAGGATATTACATTACATTGACTCCACCCCGTCCCCCGTCCCCCGTAGCCCAGTGACGCTTACATGGAGTCTACATCGCATGCTGGCTAGCTGAGCGCGGTGAGCGACAACCTCTAGACTTTTTTCTAATACTTGCATTTTTAAACTCGTGATATCTTCCGAAGTAAATGTCCGAATTGAATAATTCAAAAAGTTATAAAAAGGTATTAAAGCCGTCTTGAATATAAAGTAATTTATTTGGATAAGGATTAATACCAAGGTACAAATGAAGACCCTTTCAAGACGCGGCATATATAAATTAATATTTTAGAATAAAAAACTGCTTACTGTGACATAACTATAATATTTAGACATATGCTGTCGCGACATTTTTTGTAGATAATGATGAGTTCTGCAAAGTCGTAGTACATGATTTTGTTCTATCATCAATAGTTTTCGCAGCGCACGCGACGTAAGACATTTTTCAGGTCATTTTTTTACACCTTATGTTACATTATTGGAGTTTTAGTAAGGATCCCTAATTTTTTTTAAAATATAATATAGCGTATGTTACTCGGGGATAATGTAGCTTTCCAAAGGTGAAAGAATTTTTGAAATCGGTCTAGTAGTTTCGGAGCCTATTCGTTACAAACAAACAAACAAACAAACATACAAACAAATCTTTCCTCTTTATAATATTAGTATAGATAAAAACTATGTATGTATGTTTTTCAGAGAGCGTTAAAGAGTTGCGTCCCAGCAGTGGGAACGTAATTAGGGGTGCTTATGCTTATGCTTATGTTATCGTGGATATCATCACCGTGCGTTATGCGCCAAGCGTCAGAAGGGTCAGTATAGGGCCGAGGCCGTGGCCAGCCTTGCGACCCACTGACCCTACACCCCTGGGGATGATACACCGTATATAGCCCATTTGGATAATAAACTGGCGAATATGTAGACAGAGTATACAAAGTTCCCGCCTGTCTATGTATAAATGTATAGCCTTGTGGCCTGAGACACAGGTCAATCCTAGTTCAGGCTCCGTCTAATATTTTGTAAATTTTAAACAATTTGATTTTATGCTATTATTTGTCAGCATGCCTAACCATGTAATATCGTTGTTTTTATATAATTAAATCTTTGTGTACTATGTCGTCCCTATGTATATTTAAATCGTCAAAACAACGCAACGGAGTTTACGGCCGAATCACAGTTAAAACTTGAGTGAGTACCTACATAAATATTTTTGCATTATAATATTATATTTTATCTTATTGTACAAACTGTACGGTTCTGTTCATAATAAACAACAATAATTTATGGAATTGAATGCGTAGAGAGTGGTCGCAGAAGCGCTTTCTCCATAACTTGCAGATTGCATTCACATGTAATGATAATGCCAACAAATTATCATTTCCAGTCTACCTAATGGCACAGAAAGTACCCACTATTATTATTATATTGGTATTTAGTTCAACATACTAAATACCCAACATACTAAATAATATCTTTACATCATTGTGTCTGCAATATGTGTCTTTCGTATTTATCTTCAAAAATATTTCCTAAGTGCACGATTTATAAGTGTTTTAAGTTAACAAACTTCAGGGTTCAGGTTTGGAATATCCGTCGTTGATGCTAGCCACATCGGACCGTTCAAAACTGAAAATCTGAAGGGGAAATTCTATGTTCAGCAATGGTTGTCATACAGCTGAAATTATGAAAATCGAATATGAGTGAATTTGGTATATTAAGACTTTACGAAGTTGCAAAATGAAGTTAGAAGGTTTTCTAACACAATTGGAATGACGACTATGGTAAAAAGAATGCAACGACATAGGCCATTTAAGTGCCATTTACGTAAATGCGCTGAATGGTCATTGCTCTGTTTGTCGGTCTGTATGGATGTGTAACTATGTATGTGTACGTCGTGGGAACTGGGTGACGGTCGCCGATGAGTAGGACACCCGTGCGATTCGCTCATCCATAAAGTATAATAGAATAAAGGGCTATATAGATTCTGTGTGAGCTGAGACGATAATTCAAGTAACTTCGCCCTCCGCTGCACGGAAAACTAGCGCTGTTGCATATGTAGGTACTTCTCTGTTTCAAATGCTGAGTGTTGACCGATTTCTGTCTTTAATAATTTCAGATATATTATAGACTTTACTTTCTGTTTGTTTTTATTTGAGGCACAAATTAGTTCTTATACTATGTTCTATGCTATGTGTATTATGCGATTATGGGTAAGAACTTTGCAACATTTGTAATAAAATAAATTATTTTAACTGCCTGAAAGGCACAGAAATAGATGCTAGTTTAATGTTCTATATCATAACATTTCAAAACCTACCTAAGAAAGGCAGAGCTGTGTCGAACGAACAAGATGAAGTGACAATTTTTTAGATCAAACCAGTAGTGCCTGACATCAGTGCGTTGATAGACACACTATTAAGCTATATATTATTTAGATAATAACCTCTACAAATTCGTTGTTGTTGTATTCTTCACAAGCTTGAGTACTTGTGAGCCATTCTGAGAAAACAAGCTCACAGCTCCCCACAGTTTAGTTCCATAATTGATACATACCTGGAAGTGCGACCACGTGAGTGTAAGTGAGCGCTAACGGAGCAGTGAGGCAACACGTCAGCGGTTCAAGTGTAGGGTCACGGTGTACATGACAATGTCTATTTATGTACGAGCTGGAAAAAACACTATACAATAATACATACATAGTATACCTAAATGAGAAGGTAGGTGTTAAAGCATTTTAATCCTCGAAACCTAGGTATATAACAACTATATTTTCACTTTGATTTATACATAGATGCGTACTGAAGTGAAGTTTTAACAATATTCTTTTATTGGTTTCTTGTATTGTTTTCTAGGACATCGAGTAAGATATTTATATTTTTCTGAACTCTTTAAGGGTTAAGCACACCCATTATGAATGAAATTTATCATTTGGCCAATGTTTAAAAAGTATGTATTTGTGAGTACAATAAAGAATTTATGATTATGATTTTTTTCTGACAGCAGGTGGCCATGATCTTCGAGTCATCATAATCGCATTGAACACAATAGCGCGTCCTTGGCACTGGCGGCAGGTTGTATGCTCATTAGTGGAGAAAGCTGCGCCCGGGCATAAACTCTTCCGTTACACAAACCTACAATTAAATATTAGTATAATTTTTATTGTACCCAAAGTTGTATTGTATTGTATGTATTGTACGAAAGGAGCAAATATACTATTTTCCTTATTTCTTTACGACAGTATCGTTTTGTATCGGGTAAAAGTAGTACCAACTTACTGTAATCACCAACCTACTCTGACACTTATGTTATTTTGCAAAAAGTAATCCCAATGATAAAGCCTTTCGATTGGTATAATAAAGCTACAGCGCGCTACGGGTTCGATTCCCGGTTCAATCATGCAGATATTTAAATAAGTACCTATCTATAAATGCAGTTAAAATTGTTTTTAATTCAATTAAAGTTTTCTTTCAATAAAATGATCAATCAACAACATTCAAGATTCTTTCCCTCCAAGTAGCATGGCTGTGGGACACCCTGTATATACCTGCCCCGCACTTCACGAGCTAATCCACTTGACTCTTAACTTTAATCGCGTGACCCTCATTTCTCTCCCATGATTAATATGTTTGTATGAAAGTGAAGAGGTTGCGTGATCATCACACACTAATGTAACATTGTAACGATCATCTGTCCTCTGTTATTTATCTGCCTTGCTTGGTTCATGCTTTCGTGAGGCTGATACATTATTATACGGTCAGAGAGTAACCAGTCATTATGTATTTACAGATCTACTAGTTCATGTGAGTTGGGTTTTTTGCTTTCATTTTATGGGAACGGATTTTGGTGGCGCGAATGATGAGAATAGGATTATGGTCTGGCTTGATCCTCCTAATAAAGAGCAACATGTTTTGGTTTAGTTTCTATGGTTTGTCAATAAAAATCATTCGTATCTCATAATCATCAAACCTGAATCCTGGATGTCTTTAAAAAATACATAATGAGACAGTGTTTATTAAAGACATAACTACCTATTCCAAATTAGGTTTTCTTAGTTTATAGTAAATCAAAAAACCTGAAACTTGCTATAGTTTACTATTATAGTGTTGGACTCTAAAGTCATGTTTGTAATAAGAGGTAAAATTACATTGTTGTAAAGCTCTTAGCCCGAGGACGATGTCGCAACACCGTTTAGAGATAATAGCACTCACAAGCAAACACTTACTCGTAAATAAATAAATAAACACTTCCGCATCGGGCGGAAATCATGCAAAATGTCAAAAATAACACTAACGCCATTACTGTTGCGCAAGAGTTACATGTGCCTGTGATCTTTGCAAATTGCTGAACTTTTGATGCGTTTATGTAACGTTGTTGTTTTATTGGGACGTTTGTTATTTTAACTTTCGTTTGGGCTGTTAAGGTGTAAAGTAAAATAACATCATACAGTGTGGAGTTGGTAATGCTTTGCTTAACCTGTGTGCGTTAAATTGTGCAAGAAATCAAAATACAAAATACTATGGCAAAGACAAAATTCACGATAGGTACTAGATTTTATTTCTAATGAAAAATTTACACGTTATTTGGTAGAAAGAAAATGAAAAGAAAACCCTGTTTTCAGGCCTATTTGCGTTTAATATTCCATCTGATAACAATTATAAACATCTTATACCCAGTAATGATTAAAGGATTAAGTACCTATATTATAATCTTCCTTCTTTGTTCATGTAATTTCCTATAAATTGACAAGTTTTGGTCTAAAAATATGAATGAGCTTGGCTGATGTCACCCGACCTGCCCCTTCATTGTAAGGCTTCAAGGCGCGGGGCGCGGGTCGCGGGGTGATAGAGATCCCGATAGAGGATAGTTCAACAAAGGTTTTTCTTCTTCTGGCTATTTTTCGAATTTTAAGAAAATGGCAACGCGGGCCTGCCATTCTCTGTTAACAAAAGTTCAAATTGGAATTATAGGTCAGTTTAATGTGTGTACCTACGCTACAAGATGTGAAGTTTTGAAACAACGTTGAACCATAATATATAAATACTATTATTATTTAAAATTTATGAAACATGCTGTTACCAGATAATTCGGTACGTATTACGTAGGTATGTTGTATAGAAAATTCACATCGCGCGCAGGGTTACCTACATTCACTTTCTTAAAATATACCTAAGTATAGTCTGACCCTATATGGATCCTGGTGTTTGCGGGCTGGGGTCGTCCGCAGCGCGTTCACCACGTGACGTCACATGGCTCCATGTCACACGATATCACTGCAGAGGTCTGTGTATAGAGTTAGCTTCACGGCTGGGTCATTCATCATTTCAGATATCAGTGGTAGGTACAGTCAGCCAAAGATGTGGTCTATCACCGTACGGTTGATTGTACGTCAGTTAAATTATGTTAGAAAGGTCAACCTTAGCGATCATTATAGATCATCTCACAGAAACTTTTGTCAAAACTGGTAGACCATTTTCTTGGCCGACCGTACATATATTCTGGATTATTTGTAATCAGCTGGACTGCATGTAAGACAATCTCAATGAATACTTATAAGACAATGGTGCGAAGTGAGACTTCAGATAGAAATGGTTAAGGTTTGTGAAGTTTTATTGCATGCACTAGCGCTAGGTTCCTAATAAAATAGATTGGCCCTATCGCTTATCTATTTTAGTTTTAATTTTAACATATTAAGTGTGCGTAATGTTCCCCGATGCCAATTATAATTGAGAAGCCTATAGGCACCTATTGCTTTTTCTTATTCAATTATTGTTAAAATTTTGAAATCTTAAATTTTTTTAAAGTTGTACCTACCATACGTAGGCTTGCCTAAATATTTAATCATATAAAATTGAGCTCGGGTTGAGCACAGCAAAGTAAACTCGTCACCACCTTGCGGTTGTTTTATAACATTGTGAGCAAACAGTTCAATTAACAAAATATAGTAATTTGTGAGATTTCTCACGATTTCCTTTGAATGACGACGGTGCTGTGCAAACAGAGCCGTGTTATTGTTCCTGCGAGCGGTGAGAACCCGCCGCTACTCTACCGAGGGTCATTCATCATCATCATAATAACCCATTATTTGGTCCCTCTGGCCACGGGGCTAATAAAACTCATAAAACCTTACTGAAGCCTGGAGATTGAGATTGTTGGGTCACAATTTGGCTAAATAAACTAGTCCGAATTGTCACCACATTGTAACACAATGGTCGCTTTAATTTTTTAATAATATTGTTGCGACAATTGGGACTGTTTTAAACGTTGTAGGAATATTGAAGAACTCAGTATATAACCTATAGACGGTGTTTTGTACAGTCACACTAAGAAAAAATTATTGGAATATGAAAAAAAAAACAGAAATCACTAAAAATGTGTGAGTACCTGAGTACCTATTGTTGTAAAAAAATCAGTTCGTCAAATCAGTTCAATCATTTCAGTTAAAAACTGATCAGTAAAGGGCTGATTTATTAGTCCTTATATCGTGATTCTGTCTGATAGTTGTGTAAAAAAAAAAAAAAAACTACAAATTCGGTACCTAGTCTACTAAACAATTGAAAACATAAGATTCCATGGTCTAAGCCTTAGGATAGAGGCCTGAATCATCATCCTTGGGGCCACATACATGCCTTAGGTACCAAAACACATGTTCACAAGATATCGGTGAATGGTCCTCTGAGTCAGCGGAAGGAGCCAGCTGCGACAACAAGCCCTCAAACAATTAATTGTTCTTATGAAATACCTTAGAAACTATCGCTTTTCATCTTTACAAGTATTTATTTACTGGTTGTAATGGATGGAACTCAAGGGTGCGTTGTAGTATATGTTGTGTATGTAGTAGGTAACAATATCTATCTAAATATGATAGGACACATTTTCAAAATGGATCGATTCGGGCGTTAGCGACTTAACACTATGAGCCCCCATAACCCATGCTAGAACCTACAGGTCGGTGTGGCGATGGCGCAGACCCTCGGCTTGCACCGCCGAACTAAGGCATTGAATGTGTTAAGCCGTGCCCTGACCACCCAATTTCTCTCTCCGGGTGTCGTAAATGACTAAGGGATTTAAATAACAGAACTTGTGAATTCACTGTGCCCACACTATTGTACCTAACTAATAAAAGTAGATACTGGCGATTTTAAGTTTGAAACATTTACGGAAAAGTTTTATTTAAGGAATAATAACAAAAGTAATAATCTGCTACATATATGTGGGAATTTTGTAACTAAATCAGATAGTGTCTTATCAAGTTATCACGTTTTTGTGCGGGCTAACTTCCGTCCCGCTAGAAAGTGGTAGAGACAATATTGACTCTACCAGTTAAATAGAATGGGGCCACAAACCGACTGCGTTGTGCTTACTGCGTTCATTTCACTAGCATTTAATAAAAAGTTATAACATCATAACAACCCTTTTAGTGTCCCTCTATCTAATAATGTGCGCCCATGACACACACTCGTATCTACAGCAATGTATGGCAATGTCGCTGGCCCTCGCCCTCCACCGCAGTTTGGGCATTGAATGCTTTAATGATGTATAGTATCTAGATGTGCCATTACTTTTGTAACCTAAGTTTTTAATTACCTATAGGTACAATTGATTGCAGTGCGTAATACTTTGTAGTTTTTCCTACTAACGATAATAGCGAAAACAGCAGAAAACCAGCAAAGGATGATCGTGAAATACGTGCTGGCATTGAGTTGAACAGCTGATCACACAGTGAGTCAGAGATGGCTGTGTCACTGTAGGCTCTAATGTCCCAGCTACTTGTTTACCACAGCCATAAATGTGCGTTTCTACCAGTCATGTTTATTTGCGTTTGATCGATTATTTAGGTTATTGGTATTTAGGGTTTGTTTACACGTGTTGAGGGAACTCTGATTGGAAATTATGAAAAGCAGCGACGTCGCATTGCCCTTATGGAAAAACACCTTAAGTCTCCTTAAGAGTGTTATGCTGGAGGTCCTCAATGATTTCAAAAGGTCAGCAAAAGGACTACATCTTTTCTTAAATTGTTTACTTTAAAATTGGAACAATAAGACATGTACATTATGGATATGTTTCAGCTTGCACTGCCTCAGTAGCCAGCAGCAGCTACAAATGATCAACAAATGAGATGTTAACTTCCGTCTATCCGCTAACAGCTCGCCGACAGCGTGTCGAATCACAGCAGCAACTTAGATACGACACGATTCACCTGTGAGAGGTCAGAGCGTGACGTATTCTGTGAGACTGTAGAGAGCACCGCTATCGTAATATGTATTCGGCATTCCAGAATAGTATACTCGTATATAATATTACTTTAAAAGCAAATTGAAAAGAAAATGTTTCGTAAAGTTTAAAACATGAGCGCTTTATTGGAGCAAGTAACTTTTAAATATGAGCGGTTTTTCAACCTTATCATCCTAACATTAGGAATAAATGCGAAAGAAACACTGTTTGTCTATTCGTCATTCACGCAGAAATGCATGATTCATGTTGCACCGCTGGGCGGTGAATGTGTTAAGCTTGATTAATTGGTTTATGCATAGAGTGGTATAAAATCTGTTATAGCAGACGGAAAGGTCGATAGACATACCTACAAGTGACTTTCATAATAGGCTCTTTGAGCAAGTATTAGCAAATCAAATAAACTGAAGTTGTCCTTTATTATTAGCGGCGATTCGCAATCAATTTTCAGGCGGTTGCGGCATCGCGGAATTGCGGAGAGATTTCGCGATGCCTTCACCGTTTCATTAGCGAGAAAGCGTCGCCGCGTCCGTGCGTCGAGCGACGTGGTCGCGCGACCCGGCGACTATTAGAGCCGCTCGTTAACTAAACGGTACAAGTTTACTAGCGCAAGCTTAATTGTTTTAGACTTGTTAATAAAAGCAGTTAAGATGCACATGGAAACCGTTTCGGCTAACGGCATTCGACGCGTAAACACTGTCAAGAGTCAAATTGCTTTATAGGGTACGTTTCATACAATGCTATTTCAAATGATCTAGTGCTGATATATCTCCTTTCATTCCTTGAAACCAGAACAAAAGGTAAAATTGTACAATACTTCAATTCGAATTAAATGGGCTAGACAAAACTTTAACAATTTATAGTTTAGTTTGACTAGTTCATCATAGAAAATGCGTTCAATGAAGTATTTTCTTTTCAGCCTCATTAGTTTTAATTCTATTATTAAAACTAGGAATAGGACTCGACGTAGAATGTGAAAATCACGCGTACAAAGGCCAGGCGCATAAATTCCCATCACGTCCACAAACAGAAGGTAAACAGCAAAGGTCCCTACAGCGAGCCCTGCGGCACGCCGCGACCACACGCGCTCCGTCCTTTATTCTGCTAACACAGTCTCTAAAAATCGAGAACTAGAACCAATATAAACCTCTTTTATTATATCCCAACGAAACTTTAGATTTAGCTGTTAAAAAAAACCTGTAATTCAGGAAACTTAAAAAGTTATCACACATGTCGGAAAAACTAGCAATAACAAGCTAGTATCCAACGCTGTTCATCCAAAAGTATTACTGCGCTAGTGTTACGGAAATATAAAAAAACAGCTATTTAAAAAAAAAAATTAATTTTAATTTCTCGTCACTAAATAATATGTGATAATAACACGATGCCTATAATAATTGATTAAGTAAATGTTTCTGGACAATTCTGCAAATGTTCCACTGGTTAGCAGAATTAGTCCCCGGGCCCCGATCTCTACGCACGTGGCGGCTATCAGTGCCCGAATCAGAAACATTCCTTCCGTAACGGCTGTGAAGGCAAACTTTCCAATCTCTACGAATTTGTTAAGGCTATCACACTATCATCACCAATAAAGGCAATTCCTATTACCATTTCTTTTAATCATAAAAAATAATACTATGCCTGAATTATCGCGAATGTTAAAATAATTCTGAATCCATTATCATACAAATTAAAATCATATCCTTTTGTTTTATTCATGTTCAATTTAAATCCGCAACAAATTAACAGAATTATTTAAATAATCTGTAGGCGTTTGACATAATTTTGGCAAAAATGTGCTTTCACCTTCTCCAAGGAAAGTCGAGGACAGCTTCAATAACGGCACTTACTTTGCACTTTCATCGAACTCTTTAGCCAAGATTTTACGGTAATTAGTGACAACGATAACGGGGTTTATTTTACTGGAGAACGGAGTAACCGTTTGCAAAATTAAAAGTACTAAAAGTGGTTTGCTATATTTAGAAATGTGTAAAGCTATTGACAATGACCTATGACACGTCACATGCGCGCGCGCATACTCCGTCGACGCGGCTCTCAAACAAACCTGTCTGCATGGATAGCGGAAAATCATAAGGCTTAGTTTAATGAGTCGTCCGCAGTATGTTTGTGGATCACGTTGATTGCACCCGTTAATCTGTTCCTACAGAATGAGTGTTTTTCAGTGGTTATCATCATCACATAATACACAGAAAACAATAAACATATTACAAAGTGACTTTTGTTTGGTGGCACATCACCTACAACTAGGTAGGTATAATCCAACTAACATGTCCTCGTACCGTCTCTACTCACATCCTTGTGCGCTTTACGATAAAAAGATAAATATAGATAGGTACTCACTGGCAACAGAGCTAATGTTCCCGCCGCGGACCGGTAAATTGACGTCAGCGCATGGAGAGAAGTCTTGTTGATTATCCCCAACAAATTGCAACGTTTACGTTACACTAGTATACCAGTTCCACTACTATTCCACTTCCTTTTCCGTTACACACCAGGTTTTATCCCAGGTTCAAAGCAACTTGCATTTTATAGGGAGTACAGTTATAATTATAAATGAACTTGAGAAATCTGCTAAATGCGCTTAACCTACTATAGTATTATGCTATGGCTATGTGTGACCTCTATGCAGTTTATGGTTATAGCGGGTTTGCGTACTCATAAATATCTTTACATAAGTTTACAAAGTTTATGCGTTTAGATACCTTTACGAATTCTAACTTCTAACACTATGAAGATAAGTTTTATAGTTTTTTGCTAAGAAATTTGTTAGTTTTCTTTTAATTAGAGGTGTAGTGTAAGATCGCCTTCGATGAGCTTAGCGCTAATCGTGCGGCGTTAATGCCGTGTAAAGCGATCCTATTAGCAGCTTATTAACATATCCATAGACTCTGTGGGTACTAAGGTCTACTGATATGTGAAATTGATTTTATTAAAAGATGTTATGGAGAGAAGACATAAATTCTCACTTTTTCCTGTTTTTTTTAGATCGCTTCGAACCCATCATCTTCATCTCGAGCAAAACACACTGGCATGATGAGTTACCTGCGTATGAAGGCATAGATTTTGGTTAATAGTATGTACTTTTTGCGACTCATAGAGTTATCAATGTTATCAATTTTATTTAAACTCAAATCTTCTCTAAAATATTCCCGGTCGTCCATACTTGGTAGATTTTGACTAGCAAGTTGAACCTAGTTATCCCAATTCTATCTGGAATGGGAAACCGTGAGTTATGGCTGATTTAGACAGGGTCAGTAGACAACTCAGTCGCATCGCCAATGTCGGCGCCGCGACTGACTTTAACTGTTTACATGAAGTAAGTAGTAGTGATGCGTTTCTCACGGTGACCACACGTGTGTGAAGTCAGTGGGAAAAATGAATTCGCGAAAAGAAATGAAACGACGATTTAATTATTTGTTGAAAAATGTATCAATTTTGCTGTTGAATGAGTTAATAGAAATGGTAGAAAATGAGATAACTAAAAATGAGATAACGCTGTTGACCGCATTTCTTTATTGCGGTAATTTAGGGATTTAATATCCCAAAGGCACTCGTTTTCGCCATATAATTGCACCAATTTTAATGTTTCGTCTTCGCTAAGCTTACGCGTCATTTTTATCGAAAAAAACGTGGTCACTCTACAACGCAGCGGCAGTGACTAACCACGTACTGACTTGTCTGTTTACACGGGGTTTATTTGGCTGGCGCGGGGGTGCGCGGGTGGCGGGGGGCGCCAACTGACTTCAAAATATTCGTGTCCGAATATTCAAGTCAGCGCTGACTTCAAGCCACTGTACTGACTTCAAATCAGTTTACACAGGGTTTTTGTCGGGTCAGCACTGACTTGTCTCTATTTCGAAGTCAGTCACTGACCCTGTATAAACCAGCCATTACACTAACGCATCGCTTCAGTATGTCGTGCGTGCATTTTGTTCGACCTATCTTGTCTTGAACGCCGCACCAGAATCGTGCAGTGATTGCAAGCTTGTCCAATTGAGGCGTGCTCTGGACAACGGACGGACAGTTAGGGGCTAACGCCATGGCACCGGCCACAGTTAGGGGCAGTGCGCAGTGCACACACGCAATGGTCCAGTTATGCAGATGGAATCACGCAATGACACCACCTTATCGAATCTAATGGTAATCTTGTCTTGATGATCAAAACACAGCAGTTATGTAGGTTTAAAGATCGAAATTAGATTATCATACCCACATACAAAGTTAGGAACAGCTTCAGAATAATAAATACTTATTTAAAAATAGTGTCCAATGCAAAAACATATTTAGCGTCTTTTTGAGCATTTGATAGCGCGGTGCAATGATAACAATTGATTTCCAGTTAAGCAGACGAGTAGGTACTGGATAACCCGATTAGGTGTAATTGGATAGTACTTACCTACTTACCTCGGCAGGTAGATACCTACATTTATGTACTGATATACATGTAGGTAGGGAGGGTTGTTTGTCTAACTGACACGTGGGAACGGCTCGGGTGACAAATCTGGATTACTTTCATAAAGCCGATGACGAGGATGACCCACAACGGGAACATGATTAAACCCTCGTTTAAATGTATTTATTGTAGATTTTGATTTACTAGTTCACTAGAGCCTGAGATACGCTAGAAATCGGTTAAGTAATAAAAATAAAAGCAACACTAAAATTGCCGCATAGGTACGTCAATATCTTTAGACTAAGACGACTTTAAACTTGACCCTAAAAAGGATCTATCTTTTATTAAGACTCTTGAAAATTATTCGTACTTAAATTAGTAAAATAGATTAGGTACTTATTTGCATTTAGTTTTATTAACCCATTTCTAGCATGATTTATTTATTGCGAAAATCAAGCCACTGCTGGTATAAAGAAAATCTGAAAACTGTTTTGAAAAACGTACGTTTTTTTACGCTCCAAGAACTTTATGTACCTACACAGTTTTACAATAAATAATTCTTTATCTTTATCTTTAAAAAGATGGGATATCTAAGCAGGGTTAACATAAGTCACGTGCCTACTAGGTCAGGTTTAGAAACCAACGCTAGACTAGACTTACACGAATACCTAACACTCAATCTCATTAGTAGGTTTCAACGTAATTAGCGTTATAACTAACGCATGTTTGTGTGCTGTATTTGACCTTGTTTTGGTAGATAAATTGAACGCTTTCAGAAAATTGAATTGTATCCCAACAGAAAATTTATGATTCCGAAAATTCGCCGTGGGTATAATCAGGTTAGAGGAACGCTAAACAATTCTGTTTACGTACTAATGAATAGACACGTTTGCGAGTCATACTTTTTCTGTATAAAGTACACTTATCTTAAACTAAGTTATGGTTTTAGCGTAGAAACATATACATACTGATATCCCTCATGACAATTTACAAAATATTAAAGCAATTTATCTGCAATGCACTATGGTGATTTTATCTTACAAATTGAGTTATTCAAGCTGATGAGTGTATAATCTTTTCATTTGAACATAGCAAACCGCAAGAAACCCAAGCACACCTTACAAAAGTGAATTAGTGAACCAAGTTCCTTACAGATTTGCTCATCAAAAAACAGTAGGGTCAAAGTAGGCCACTGCCTCACTACCTTAATTTCAATTCACCGCGAACCGCGTCCAATCAGACGAATAATTAATCAGGCAAATGATATACCTACTTTAAGTCAATCGGAAAAGGTTGATATTTGAACGGTGCCTAATTAGATATGAAGCATGTCCATGGTTTCATGAAGTGCACCGCCTTGGCCTGCTTGCAGACCGCAACTCTACGAGCCAATCATCGATTTTCAACTCATTATTTTAATATCACGTTTTATTAGAAACGTAGGTAAATAGACAAAAACGTTGAGAGTAATGAAAGAGCAAAGAGAATGTTCTAGCAATGAGATATGGGATTGGGCTAACTGTAGTGGTGTCGAAACATCAATACGACCGTAATATACAACCTAATTAGCTTTCGGAGTTACAAAAGTACACAAAGTACACATCTGTGACTGATTGAATTAGTCAAGCGGTTTATTAGTTTGATAGGCCTGTTCCGTCCTGGGTTTGAATTTGGGGGATTGATAATACTGATTATAAAAAGAGCCTGAAAAAAGCTTATTGGTTTTGAAATATTTTAAGAAACCAGCAGAACTTATTTTTTTTTTCGAAATATTTTATAAGTTTTAGGACTGAATACGGCCGTTATATGTATTGTTTAAATAAGCCTTGCTGATGTGCGAGCGAGCTTTATACTTAGGTACTCATACATACTGTTTGTGTTAGATGGAATGTTTAATGATTAATTAATGGATTTAATGGATGTTGAAATTTTAATCATAATTTTTTTGTGTTTAGAAAAAAGGTTTTAAGAGAACCGTAGTTGTCGGTTGCGAGTTCGCAGTTTTACGAGAAATTGATAAATGTAAAGGGTGATTTGGATCTGGACGACACATGTAGGTATGTATAAGGGTTGTCTATACTAATATTATAAAGAGGAAAGATTTGTTTGTATGTTTGTTTGTTTGTTTGTTTGTAACGAATAGGCTCCGAAACTACTAGACCGATTTCAAAAATTCTTTCACCTTTGGAAAGCTACATTATCCCCGAGTAACATACGCTATATTATATTTTAAAAAAAATTAGGGATCCTTACTAAAACTCCAATAATGTAACATAAGGTGTAAAAAAATGACCTGAAAAATGTCTTACGTCGCGTGCGCTGCGAAAACTATTGATGATAGAACAAAATCATGTACTACGACTTTGCAGAACTCATCATTATCTACAAAAAATGTCGCGACAGCATATGTCTAAATATTATAGTTATGTCACAGTAAGCAGTTTTTTATTCTAAAATATTAATTTATATATGCCGCGTCTTGAAAGGGTCTTCATTTGTACCTTGGTATTAATCCTTATCCAAATAAATTACTTTATATTCAAGACGGCTTTAATACCTTTTTATAACTTTTTGAATTATTCAATTCGGACATTTACTTCGGAAGATATCACGAGTTTAAAAATGCAAGTATTAGAAAAAAGTCTAGAGGTTGTCGCTCACCGCGCTCAGCTAGCCAGCATGCGATGTAGACTCCATGTAAGCGTCACTGGGCTACGGGGGACGGGGGACGGGGTGGAGTCAATGTAATGTAATATCCTAATCCTAACATAGGCTACTTTTTACCGCGGAAAAATATATGCTTACGTGGGAAAATTCGATTTCGATGAAATTTTGTATGTAGATAGTTGCAAATAAAAGTATATGGCGAGACAAAGTTCGCGGGGGCTGCTAGTTACCTATAAATAGAAAACAACAAGACACTCAGAATAAATATAATGCAGATCGTACAAATTTTTCGTTTTACATCGGGAATCGTACCCGCATAATCTTGCTTCGCAGGCGAACCTTGGCTCGCTGTGCCACAGAGGTACACAGGTAGATTACAGTCTAAATTTGCATCCTAACGTAAACACATACATTGTATCCGATACAGGCATCCGTGCTATTGCCTCATACTGCTTATTACGCCATTATCGCATTCAATTCAAACAATAAGTTAATTGGCGTTTCATCTATGTTTCGTTACACTGCAGATATGTATTTATTATCACAATGGTGTGTTGGACAATCGATCTGACGAATGCCGTAGGTAGGTACCTACTAATCTATAAAGATCAAGACATAGATGTTAGAACCATTGTAAATATAATTCAATGTTTTTAATTAATCATTTTCGTTTACGTATACGGAATAGAACACCCAGACACCCGTATTTTGTAAATAAATAGGTACTGTAACGTTTTGAATAGGGGGACCTAAGTGGATAATCCAATAATTACCACTGACAGACTTGAACGCTATTTTCATGACCTAGTTTTTAACAATACCTAACACATCTACATACCTAACGCTATCTATAATCTGTAAAAATAACCTAGGCTAGACCGTCGCCTCGAGTGGCCTAGGCATGCTGACACGGTCTAATAGCTAGGTATTTACTTCGTGAGCACGTGTAGCGAAAAAATCACAATCAGCTCTTTACAATTCTGTTCCTGAGCCTAGGTCTCTTCTAGGTAATTAACAGGCGATATTATCATCTAAGTACTAACGCGTGAGTTTTTCAAAGCCCAACGTGAATCATTGACAACACTTGAAAGTACTTATTTGTCTAGACTAGCTCAGTTTAGTTAGAGTTATGTATGTACTTGTCCTAGAGAGCAATAGTAACGTTGAAAAACAGTGATATTCAACAAGGTTCTTGTAAAATATTTAAAATCATGTACAAAATCTTTATCTACCTACATAGGTATATCATCTATACTAATATTATAAAGAGGAAAGATTTGTTTGTTTGTTTGTTTGTTTGTTTGTAACGAATAGGCTCCGAAACTACTGGACCGATTTCAAAAATTATCTATACTAATATTATAAAGAGGAAAGATTTGTTTGTTTGTTTGTTTGTAACGAATAGGCTCCGAAACTACTGGACCGATTTCAAAAATTATTTCACCTTTGGAAAGCTACATTATCCCCGAGTAACATAGGCTATATTATATTTAAAAAAAAATTAGGGATCCTTACTAAAACTCCAATAATGTAACATAAGGTGTAAAAAAAAGACCTGAAAAATTCCTTACGTCGCGTGCGCTGCGAAAACTATTGATGATAGAACAAAATCATGTACTACGACTTTGCAGAACTCATCATTATCTACAAAAAGTGTCGCGACAGCATATGTCTAAATATTATAGTTATGTCACAGTAAGCAGTTTTTTATTCTAAAATATTAATTTATATATGCCGCCTCTTGAAAGGGTCTTCATTTGTACCTTGGTATTAATCCTTATCAAAATAAATTACTTTATATTCAGGACGGCTTTAATACCTTTTTATAACTTTTTGAATTATTCAATTCGGACATTTCATTCGGAAGATATCACGAGTTTAAAAATGCAAGTATTAGAAAAAAGTCTAGAGGTTGTCGCTCACCGCGCTCAGCTAGCCAGCATGCGATGTAGACTCCATGTAAGCGTCACTGGGGTACGGGGGGGGGAGTCAATGTAATGTAATATAATATGTAATATCCTAATCCTAACATAGGCTACTTTTTACCGCGGAAAAATACATACTTCGGCGGAAAAATATATGCTTACGTGGGAAAATTCGATTTCGATGAAATTTAGTATGTAGATAGTTGCACATAAAAGTATATGGCGAGAGACTTTTTACCGCGTAAAAATTAAATGCTTCCGCGGGAAAATATATGCTTACGCAGGATAATTCGATTTGGATGAAATTTAGTATGGATATAGTTGCAAATAAAAGTATATGGCGAGACGAAGTTCGCGGGGGCTGCTAGTGTACTATAAGTTCAGAGCGACGAACTCCCTTCCATAAAGCTCGTGTCCACTGAAGCATGTCGACTTCGCAACCCGCGCGACAAAACCGCTGGTAGCGCCCCCCGCGCGCCACAGACATGCGGCCTCTCGCGCTGCTGCTGCTCGTCGCCGCCGCCGCGGTGGCCCAGCCGCCCGACGCCCAGCGACCCGACGCAGACCCGACACCAGGCAACCTGCGACCTGATAGTGAGGAGTCAAGTGCCGAACCGCACGCAACTAACGTCACCGACAGCGAGTTGGATGGCGAACACGAGCCCGTCGTGCGCAAGAAGAGGACGTTCGGAGACGTCGTGTTCCGTGGCCTGGCTGACGTGCTAGGCTACTCCATTCAGCGCAAGCCACCACTACCTGCAGCGGCATTCCCGCCGCCGTTGGACCCTGTGCCGGGAATAGACACGCCCCTGCAGGCTGCCCCCGCTCCTGCCCCACCACCCTGCGGGGCGCCGAGGGCTGCCGGGCCTCCTCCGTGTCGTGCTGCCCCACCGCCCCCGCCGCCTCCACCTCCGCCGCCACCGCCCCCGCCCTGTCCTAAACCTAGAGCAGTGCCGAGGAAACGGAGACCGAAACCACCACCTCCTCCGCCACCACCACCGCCGCCGCCGCCACCGCCACCACCTTGCGCGAAGCCCCGCGCGAATCCCGCAACTCCAGCCCCCTGCGCGCCACCCCCGCCTCCGCCTCCGCCTCCGCCTCCAAAAGACAACCTCGAACGAGTCACGTCCAATTTCCGCTTGGACTTTAACTTCAACCGAGCGCCCGTAGCGACCCCCGCGCCGCCCGCCGCTGAGGAGCGCTCCGACGCTATCGACGCTGAAGAGTATGACGAGACTCCGCTGGTGGCGCTCGCGCCGCGCGCCGCGGCTCTGCCGGCCGAGGAGGTCGCTCCTCCGCGCGTGTATGTGGACACGTTCGTTCTGCGCGACGGAGTCCCGCGCCGAGTGCCCGCCGTGGGCGCTCATCGGCTGCCAAACGCCGCCGCACAGGCCGAAGACGACTACCTCGCCGACGACGAGGCGGACGCGGCGTACGACGACTACGAAGATGCGCAGGAATCCCGCGACCGCGGTAAAGCCGTCAAAGAGTTTGGCGTCGCCGTCGACCAGTTCTGGAATACGAAGCGAAATCCACCGCGCAGTCAGGTCCTAAAGCTGCCCGCTGATCACTACCAGAATGTGCACTTCGGAGACCGTGCTCTGGCCGACCTCGTGCAAGAGAAGAAAAAGAAGAAAAAGCAGCCGAAAAAGGTAACCACAACGCCTCAGCCCGAGGATGAAGAAGAAGAAGCGGAGTCGACTACGACAACGGAGAACCCGCGCGCGACCTTACGACCTCGCGTGCTGCCGCCCACGGAACATAATCCAGGACACATTGATACAGTGACTGTCCGAGTGCCGCCCATCTACCGCGAAAAACGACCTAAGAAATACCACCGTGAGCTCCCTGAACGACCTGAAAGGCCCGATAGAGAGGAAGATGACTCCATTACCTACAACAACAACAACAACAATTCAGCTGAATCCGACATCGAAGGCGACGACAGCTTCATATCCCAACAGACAGAGAAGCCTCGCAAACGCCGCCGCAAGTTGAACCGTCGGACGCGATCCGCCAGCGTCGAAGAAGAAGAAGTAGATGATTACGATCAGCCACAATCGGAAGAGGAGAAATTTTTCGCCGAACTAAAGATCCCACAGCCGACGCAAGACGCTGACCGCGCCAGGCACGAGACCGCGGAGCACAATTACTTCCTAAACGACCATGAAAGGATACAGGAAGATTCTGAACTACAAGACGAGGAGGAAGAAAGTAGTGAGGACGATCGAGCGGATGAATCGGAGCGGTCGCAAGCGGACGCCGAGCGGACGGGGGATGAGGGGAAAGCGGACGAACGCGAGCGAACAGATAAGCTCAGTCCACACGCTAAAGTCCATGTAGCGGGGTATAGAAACAAATATATCGCAGCTCACACAGAGCAAGAGGACTCACCCCGCGCCCCAACCACTCCCCCCGCCAAAGCGTGATATCTCCCGCCATATCTATTTATTGTGAAGTGAGTTTCCTATTTTTTTACTTTCATAGAATAAAGCGCGTGACTAAAGAACTTTGGTCCAATTTCACTACTGCTGGCCTTGAATTATAAGTCAACACAAGTAATTGAACTGAGTTCCGAGAGATATAAACGGTGAAATTGGACCTTAAATACCCATATCCTCCTTAATGACCTATAAAATGTAATTCTGTCTTTCGTTGGAACAAAGAGTTTTTCCACTAGTAACAGTTTTAACAGTTAACTGGTGATTGTGTTTTTTTTTGAGTCGCAATAATGTAAAAGAAATCATGTTAATCAGCGAAAAGATAATTTTATATAATGACGTATTATGCTAACCTAAGAATAGTACTACCTCATCTTTTCCCACGGTTGACCCCTGCCCAATAGTAATATCCAATGTCATATTCACAAGAGTCCAAATCCAATAGCTTAAATTGAACTTATTCAATTGAGGTAATAACTAGAGAAAAACAATTTATTTTCAGATTAAAGATGAGCTGAGCTGACCGCATAGATTGCTACAGCCAAGATGGCGTCGGTGCTTCGTTAGCAGAAGAGCTTTCGACGTCCATTTGGAATATTTTGGATCCATCGAGGACAAATGATCCATAGTTAGGTCCGTTATTTTGTACTTTAATATAAGTTTCTAAATAAAATAGTTTCGTCAGTATTTCGTTTATTGGGCGCGCCGTGGTGCGTGAAATGCCACTGTTGGTCGAGGCGGCGCGGTGAAGGTCTCTGCAAAAACCAACGGCCGATGACCCTGTAGTTATCATTATCATCAGCTAGATCCATAGTAGAAGATATAATCTATACTTATTAATAATTAAATGCTGAGGGTATTTAGCTAATGATCATTATTATAAGATAACTAGCTGCGCCCTGCGGTTTTACCAGGGAGTTTTTAATTGTAGCCTAATATTCTCATTTGTAAGGTATAAATATTGTGAGGTTTCATGAATCTATTGAATAGGTAGATTTGCGTTAAAGAGCCTTTATCATATTAGTATAATTAGTAGGATACCCAATAGAATCCAATAGGTATTTAAGTCCCGGGTCATTTTATGTAATCACCACGCTTACGAGGCGTGTAAAGGTTGTTTCACACGTACGAAAAACACAAGGAACTAATTTAGGTAAAAAGCTCTCAAATCGCAACTAAGTAAATAGGCGAATCGCACACTTTCTAGCGGTCGGGTCAGGGCCGCGCCCTTGACCGCGCCGAACTGATTTCACGGCGCCGCTCGGCTCTTCTGAATGTAGGTAGGTACTGCTTTTTATCCGGCCTTTAATTTAGGTTGATTGCTCTTGGGTTTTATCGATGAACGAAAAAAGTTTCTATGTTTAAATTCTAAATTTAAATAATTGCGAACGGATTGCTCTTTCAGCAGGCATAATTAACTACTATTTTTTTTTGAGTGTGATCTTACGCCCATCTGTCGTACGTAGAACTTACGAATTCAAAGATGGAAATCTAGTTCAAGTAATCGTGTAACTTTTTATAGGGTAGTTATTTTTGAGGACGAAATTCTAAAAACGAAATTGTGATTAGCTCATAATATTTAATAATACAATATCACTTGCGACTAGAGTTGATTGTAAATAACTGTTTACTCACAGTTAAACTTGTAAAGATTTGTTTTCTGTGGTTGTAACAGCATTTTTCTGAAAACAAAACGCAAACATAAATATCAGTTTAAATAGACAGAATAATTGTAGGTACATTCTGGCCAGATAAAAATAAATATTTTCTATGTTGTTCAGGCACATACAGAGAGGAATTTTGGAGTGTTGCAATAATGGAAAGTACAATATCCATTGAAGCTTCCAGAATGATTTTCATTATAGGTAACAACCCCTATATAACGTCTCATACAGGTCTTCCTAATCCTGTGCTGTTGTAAGACCTAGGATTGAGTAGTCTCCCCAAGGTCAAAAATAAGGTCTTTTAACAACTTCAGCAAAACTACACACACTATAATACGATTCATAGGCAAGACTTGGTGCGAAATCACACGCGAAGCTCAAGACCGGACGGGATGGAGGCGCACTGTCGACGCCCTTTGCCCCACCTAGGATAGGTCGTAGGAACATTATAAAAATAAATAATAATAAAAATAGCTTTATTTTTCTTACACAAATTATTTCACTAAGTTTATTTCGCGTTTTGTCAGGTGGATACCAATTAGTTACCTGTTTGGTCCACCTGTCATCAGTAACTGTAGAGCGTTGGAGATGACCTGCCCACTTCCACTTTAAGATGAGAGCACTCTAGTTACTGCGTCTTTAGCCTTGGTTTTCTTTTCGTAGGAACATAAGTAATTGGTCAAATAAGTCAAGTCATATACGACTCACCACTTGGTCCGCATGCGCATGTCGCACGTGGTTCCTGAGCGACTGCTTGTGCTTGTAGGCGGCGCCGCAGCGCGCGCACGGGAAGGCGCGCGACGCGCTGTGCGTGCGCGAGTGCTCTCTGCAACACACACATCATCATCATCATTTCAGCCATCGGACGTCCACGGCTGGACATAGGCCTTAAACACTCTTAAACACCTCCATCCAGTTGTTTCGGTCGGACCGTGAGCCGGTTCCAGTGAATGCAAGCTGCAGCTTTGATCAGATCATCTGTCCATCTTGTCCGACGCTGCGTTTGCCGGTCCGTGGTCTCCACTCGAGAACGTTTCGGCCCCATCGGCCATCTGTTCTTCTGGCTATATGACCTGCCCATTGCCACTTCAAAGAGCTAATCCGCTGGGCTATGTCGGTGACCCGCGTTCTCCTACGTATCTCCTCATTTCTGATTCGATCACGTAGAGAAACCCCGAGCATAGCCCTCTCCATAGCTCTTTGAAACACACTATATTATATATAATATATTTATTACAAAAAAAATAATGATTAATTACTTTTAACCAGGGTTATTATCTGCGTGTGCAAAAAAAACCTTATTTTAATGATTAAAGATATCTGTTGTTACCTGAGGTCTCTCGGCGTACGAAAAGCGCGAGCGCAGTGTCCATTCATACAGCGGTGCGGACGAGCGGCAGCGGAGGCGGAGGCGGGCGCGGTGGCGGAGGCGGAGGCGTGTGTCGCGCGGTGGAGGGCTAGCTTGTTGGTGGCGAAGCGAGCTCCGCATATCTCGCACATGTATGGACGGACACCTGGACAGATTAAGCGTTGTGTAAAGTAAATTATACTAAAAGAGCCGTGTCGGCTAAATGGGAGCACACTCGGCTTTCGTTCAGAAGGTCGTGGGTTCAAAACCCGTCGTGCACCTCTGGTTTTGTCAGCAAAAACATAGTCCAGTTGACGATTGATCACCTGTTATCTCAATTGCTTTCTACAAAATAAACTATTGTAAGTGCCTGTACACACATTGTCAGCAACCAAGTTACACTGCTATAATATAAAGTAACCTAACCACTATATAAGCTCAGAAAGAACATTAACAAACATCTTACCGGTGTGTGTCCTCAGATGGTTGACTAGGATATTTTTGCTGATGAATCTTTTCCCGCATTTGTTGCATTCAAATGGTTTCTCACCTGGAAAAAGAAAAACAATTGATTTCGATTCCAGTTTTCTTCACCATCATTTAGAGAATGACGACGAGAAACTAATATAATGACGTAGGTAGAAGAATGAGGGTCATAGCCCAGCTGATAGACAAAATATAACGCTATACAATGCTGCAATAACGTCTAAATAAGCCTTGTAAGTTTTCACATATAGTACCTACTATATTATAATTAACATCCTAAACTAAAACTAATATTGAATACCTACCAGTGTGAGTTAGCAGGTGCGTCCGCAGGTTGTTATTGCTGGTAAAGGTCTTGAGACAAGCCGGCGCAGGACAGGCGCGCGGCGCGGGCGGCCGGCAGTGTGCGGCGGCGCGCCAGCGGGAGAGGCCTTCGACACCACATGTGGGACAGCGGAATGTACCTCCACCTGTGTGCCGATCACTGAAAATGATAATGTAGATTGTAAAACAACTGAAGAAATATGATCCTAAAAGAGTTGTTCAGAATTGGAACAAACTACTTGAAGTGGCTATGACAGCTTTAAACTGCTTTAAAAACAGGCTGGTTATGCACAAATAATCTACAGACAACTAGAAATAAACAATGACTGTACCTTCCAACACTGTGACATAAACACATCAGCATCAAAGCTGCTCTATAATAAAATATGAATAATAAAATCCTAGCTAGCTGTTTATTTTCTATTATAGTTTTTATAACTCACACATGTATCTGGTAGTTGTATTTCTTAGTGAAGGTCTTCTGACAGTAGGGACATGTTCGTTTGCCTGCAGTCGGTCGGTGTGAGCAGGGTTTCTTATCACCGCACTTGTCACATGATTTCCTCTTCAAGTCTTCGCTGATCTTGTAACATCAGTAGTAATAAAGTTAGTAGAACAAATTAATCATGACTTAATAAGAAGTAAGTACCTATAAAGTAAGACACAGGTTACACAGACACAGACATAATGTCATAGTTTTTTTGTAATATTTAGACCTAATTTCAGAGAGTTGTGAAATTAGGTCTTAGCTGATAATTCAGTGGTTTTTTATACAGGAAGTTGTGTTTATGGTATTTATTATTACAACTAACCTCAACTGTATCCAAGGAGTCCTGTAGCAAGGGTGTGACAGAGACAGCAACAGGCTCGTCGGCGGGCGACGACTGCTGGTTTACAAAGCGCTGCAGCAAGTGCGCAGCTCGCTCACATCTGTCGAGGAAGGCTTCAGCCGTGTCGAGGTCCTGGAGGCAGCGGGCACACAGCCCCGGCGGCGCGCCGTCCCCCGGCCGCGTCGCCAGCCGCGCCACACGCCACAGCACCTCACGAGGCGCCCCGCGCCCGCCCCGGCTCTTGTACAGCGAGAACACAGGCCTCTGAACGCTCAGGCAGATGCGACATGTCTCTTCAAAGCTCTCGCGATCCATATGCAAAGGGATTAGTTGATTTATCTTGAACGCACTTCTGAAGGAGATTTTGACTTCTGAATGAATGCAATTATCTCTAGGATACCCCAACTATCGGTTAAACTTGAATCAGTATCTACAGAATCTCGCTGGTTGGTATAATTATTGAGTATTCTGATTACCAGGGTAATAAGAGAGAATTTCATAAGAAGTGAAGAGGATTTGTCTAGTACTATAAATTGTAGATAAGGTATAATTTTTAGAGAACAAACTTCTCAATAATAAATAATAAAATACGAAGGAATAAATGTAATATTCTTGTGTTTACAAACAAATGGATGTCATAGATTTCTGACAGTGAAAGCCAGCATCGGAGGCATCTAAGCTGTCAATGTCACCTTCGTAACTTTTACATTGTCAAAAGAAATAAATACGGACTAGACAGCAAATGTCCTGTGCTGAACGGCAAAAAAAAAACGTCACGTTCGCCACAAACCCAAAGTGAGATGATGAAAGAAGGAAAGGAGAAGATGATTTATAAAATTAAATAAAAAAAGAAGCACCGGCTGTGCCGTTGTGCACGTACGTAACTACGGTACGGTAGTATTTACATCTATGGGTACGGTATCATGTAATTACATAGGTATAAAAAAATATGGGGGATATATATATATATATTTTATACATATGGGGGACTCAAACTGCGAGTCAAATAAAATCTCCTGGCTCCTGGAAATAATGTTGACGTTCAACAAAGGTGTTTTTAAAATATATCCTGGATTTTGAAATCATTGATTGACATCAAAAAAATATCCTTTTATTGTCGTCCCAATACATAAATAATTTATTATGTACCTACCTACATTATCCGTGCAATATAAAAAAAAACTCTGCATCAATAATTTCGTCACATGCCACCCAGTTTTGACGAATTTCCTAGTTACGAAATTCCAATAAAATGTTGCAAACAAGGTCCTTTCCATGTAATTCTCACGCACGCGTTCCGCGGCGGGAATGCTAAGTTCCCTGCGCGCGCCGGCCGCGCTACACATACGTGCATTACGCAACATGTGGAATGGAGACTTGTAAGGAGGTGGATATTGAATGATCTAAGTCGGGTGAATCGATCGTTCCTTCCACTCGACACCATCAAAACGACACCATCGATGGTCTATTCCATACGACACCACCGACTATTAGTGAGGTTACCTAACATACAAAGTTGTTAATATGAAAACTCCAATTAAGTTCAAGCAGTTTCAATAATGAGGTACCTAAGTACCTATGCCATTTGATAAAGTTTATATTTTTATCAAATTTATATTTATCAATTTATGTCACTGTGTGAAATGTCCAGCAATATTTTATTTATTACTTATATTTATTTATTTTATATGTCTCAAATGGTCATCTTGACATTGTTAATTGCAATTTGCATATTATTGTCTTTCCGTCCGAATATTTTAATTTTTCACAATGGACATGGATACTAATATTGACGACATAAAATACATAAAAGCTAATGTTAAATTATCGTCAAACTATAGATAACTTGAAATAATAACTTTGGGGTTGGATCAATGTATGTGAAAAATATATGTAAAAAAATACGCGTTTCTGGACATCACTAGGGTAGTGTCGTATGGAATAGAGATTCCATACGACACCATCGATGGTGTCGTTTTGATGGTGTCGAGTGGAAGGAACGGAATCGATAGAGAGCTAGGAAAGTGCAAGTATATTTGGTAACCGGCAAACACGACACGCATACTGATGTCCTGCGCCTGAGTCGCGCCTGTGGGTCGGATTCAGGATGAATTGGCGATGTGGAATATAGGGAATAAGTATAGGTACCTATACCTACTAAGCAATAAAATCATCCTGCTTGTTACATAAATAAATAAATTCAACTCTAAGAACTATGGGAGTAGATAGTCCGGTAACCAACTAGAGATATTAACTTTACAGATTAAGAGTCTAACTCTAAAACCTGGCTGAGTTATTACCAAATTGCAGTTCAACCAAATCAGTAAGATTTGAAATTTCTTTAAAATCTTAGTTCAACCCTGTCCCTGGTACAATTTTCTCCCGATTACGTTCAGGTCGATTGGTATGCGCAAGCGCAAGCTTGTATGACGGCAGCTGTACGTGCTGCTCTTCAGCCACGGCCTCTACTCAATCTAAACTTTATTCTTCTCACAATAGAGTTCAAGATGGTATATTACTGATTCGGAAGCTAGATTGTTTGGTCTAAGTTTAGGAGCAGAAAAGTATCGCGTAAGGACGAAGAGTGTGTCCGGCCCCCGCCCCCCGCACCCGCCGGAGAAACCGTCCGCGCCGGCTACATACTAATGCGAGGAGCTATAAGTTATAAGTATGGGTGATGGTCCCTGGTGGCAATTGGTTTCAGAACGGTACTCGCGTCGACCGGCCGCAGAGAATGAGACTTAGCGCTGTGAGTGGAGCGGAACAATCGTGATATCGTGATCGTGTTTGTGTCAGTGATCTGTGTTTAACATGGTGCGTGGTTTTCAGATCGTGTTGGTGATGTGTGTGGCGGCGGCCGCGGCGGGCGGCGGAGGCGCAGCGCTGCGGGCGAAGGCGCGACTGGTGGCGCGGCTCAAAGGCGCTCATAAACGTCATGTTCTCTCCGGCATACCGCCGTACAAGCTGGGCTACGACATCCCGCACGTGACGCACTCCGTGGTGAAGCCTCTGGTGGTGACCTACCCGCCAGCGCACGCCGTGTCCGCCGTGAAAGTCCCTCTGCACCATCCCTTGCTGCCCAAATATCCGCTCCCCGTCGGACACAGGGTTCCTGTGCCTCATCCGCACTATGCCCTCAGGTTCCCCCATTTGCATAAAGCTGTAGTAAAGCCAGATCAGCATTTCCATCATCATCATCACCACGTGGCGTCGAGGCCTGTGGTGCCTGTGGTCCCGGTTGCGCCTGCACCCCCGGTAGTTCCCGTAGCGACAGCTGCGGTTGCGCATCCCATTCCCGCGCCGTCTCCTCCTCTCGTCCCTACGCCAGTGGTGCACACCCTCCCTGCCCCACTTCCCCTTAGACCCGCCCTCCCCGCGCCTGCCACTCCGCTTTTCAACTTCCCGCAATATGCTCCGCAGATACCATACGTGTTACAACCAGGCGGCGCGGTCCAAGCGTCCCTATTCGCGAACTACCCACGATTCCCCTTCTATAAGTATCAAGGGCCAGTCTTTCCGTTGCACTCATCCACGTTCAGCCAGATTGTGCCGCACCACGGTAACATTCCCCAGTACATTCCTCAGGGCGGCGATGGCGTCGTGATCGAGCCTCCTGCTCAGTTAGAACCGACCCCAGCTGTCCATGTCCTATCGGGTCAGCCCGCAACTATTCAGCCCGAGCTTCACGTTCAGCAAGGAGTCCAATTAGCCCACCCTGAAGTACACTTCCACGCTGGGCATCCTGGAGTTCAACCAGATATACACTTGCAAAGTCCCGCTGTTCACTTACAGCCTGCGCAACCGGACATTCATCTTCATGCGGCGCAGCCTACTCTACATTTACATCCTGGACAGTCTGAGGTACACCTCCATGGTGGCCATGGATTACATTTACAGCCAGCGCAACCGGATGTCCAACTGTATGCCGGACAAGGGGTGCAGCAGCCAGGCATCCAACTACAGCCGGGTATTCAACTGCAGCCTTCGCAACCAGGCGTCCACTTCCACGACGGGCAACCTGGCGTTCAGATTCAGCCTGGCCACACAGATGTACATTTCCAAGGGCAACCAGATATCCATTATCAAGGACAACCAGATATCCACTATCAAGGACAGCCGGGTGTACATTTCCAAGGCCAACCTGATGTGCATTATCAAGGACAACCGGATGTACACTACCAAGGACAACCAGATGTTCACTTCCAAGGCCAACCAGATGTTCACTTCCAAGGCCAACCTGATATAAATTTCCAAGGACAACCCGGCGTACACTTCCAAGGTCAACCTGACATACACCAGCCTGGAGTACAAGTGAATTCAGGAGCCGACGGCTACCAGCCGGGCTTCTACCAACCAGGCGTCGACTACCCAAGCCCACAGCCAACACAACCAGCGGTAGAACACAATGGTTGGTCACCTGTGCCTACAGAACCGGGGCTAGCCAACGGGCAGTACCCTGAAAACCATCAATTTGCACAGGATCAAGGTCAACACGATCAAGGACAGGGGCAAGGTTACGATCACAACGCACAGGACTACGACTACCAGAACCAGCTGCAGCAACATTTACAGCAGTTGGAACAGGCGCGGTACGAGCAGAGTCTCCAGAATCAGGAGCAGTTTCCTCCGAACCACCAACCCGCGTCGCAGTATGGTGCACCCGCGGAGGGCCGCAGCGCTGAAGGAACCGACGAGCCTGAGGAAAGCCAGCGGTTCCACAACCATATCCCTCTCGGCCTCCAACCGCCCATCGACCGTCCGCTTGAACACTTCCAGTAAACCGCTCGAACGTTTCAAGCGAAGATTTCAGTGGAGGATTGCATACCTCATTCTTGTGATACCGAGTCGTTTCGTACCTTCCAATTTGCCTTTAATTCGAGCATTTACTCTAAATTGTTTTGAAAGGCGTAAATTCTTGTTGATAAGTTAAGTGAGCTTATGAGTGGAGAGTTTTGCGTGTTATTTTTTGTTGCCTTGTTATTAACTAAGTTATTAACATAGTTTTAAGTGAGTGTTATTTATTTTTATAAGACATTAAAATTATTTACAAATCTTGAGCGACTTATTTTTTTACTGTACTTATAAATAATAATTATGTGTGCAGAATATCTCGTGATTCTAAAGTTGCATTAATCACTACATATTGTCAGCACACGCAGTAAGGTTGAATAGGGTGGCACTATTTATCTAGATTCTAGATTAATACCAGAAACAGTAAACATTCTGTATTCTGTTTAATACCTACGTGTAAAGCTCTATTTGAATCATAAACCAAACAACACATAATATTTTGGGGTGAAAGTATCCCATAGTTATTATTTTTTTCATTAGGTATTTTATTGTAAGTTTTCGTTGTAGCGGGCGAAGCCGCGGGCGGATCAGGTAGTTATTCATAAAAAATTAACTGGGGTCTAACCACTATTCCTATCCCCTACGTCTAAAAACTACAAGTTATTGCGGTCTGCAATCAACTAGACCTGACAAGTCCCCGCAGTACGCAGGTAGCAAGCGTCCAGTAATGGATGTGTTATTGCGGGCGGTTTAGCAAGGTGTCCACAACTGGGACACACGTGTGGGCCGCACCCTCGACGCCTTTACATTCCTTTATTGTTACACCGTCGAATATAGGTACAATTATAACTAATTGTATCAAAACGATTAGCTATTTGAAGTGGCTAGTAAGCTCTATTCTCATTATCGACTAAGCGCCAATCGACGATCAACGATCTTTCTTACTCGTAGAGCCTAGCCAGCTTACGTTGAGTGCGGTTTGTTTTAATATGCAAATGGTATACATAAACGCGTAAATATAATGTTTCTATATTTTCCTAATATACACATTAGATTGTTCACTTAGACAGTTATTTGTATTACTATAAAATATTTGTAATTACAAGTGATTAGCTACGAATGGTGGTGATTTCTCAATGAGAGCGCGGTCGGCACTACCGGCGCGTAAGGAGTAGGGCTACGTTGTAAGTTGTGACAGCTCTTCAGTCTTTACTTCGACTCAAAGGAATACAATGTTTATTATCTTATTTATTATGATGTGTCAACAGGTTATGCATTATGATAATCACCAAAGGGACAATCGAAGGTAGGTAGGAACTAGGAAATCAAACGTCAAGCTATTCGTAAAGTTTACGCTAGTTTTGAACAAGTGCGGTTTGCCATTTGTATTGAAATGTCAGTTATCTAGAACAAAACTGAGAAGTTATTCAGATAGTTATGCCACCGCTGCACCTTTTATAGCATTTTTAATTATTATAGACCGAAAATGTTATAATATTATTTCATATTTAAAAAAAAAGCGTTTGGCTTGGAGCGATGTGCTTATATCGTGCTATCTATGGACTTAGTAATGTGAGTTAGATTACAAAGTCCGTAGATAGTATATAGAATTAGCTGTAACTAGGATGTTATAATGAGCTAATGAGCCGGTCGAAGAGTCCCGATATAGTCATTTGCAGCAATGGCGCAACGCGAGGTTAGATATCCCGACTGCGGCAACAAGTGCAATGTGTTATTAATTTATTACAGATGCGAAAGTTTGTAAGAATGGATGGCTGTAAGAATATTTGTTTCTCTTTCACGCAAAAACTACTGAATGTATTTTGATGAAACTTTAGGTACAGTAGTGTAGCTTTCAGTATAATAACATATAGGCCATTATTACTCCGAAAAAAAAAGATTATGTATTCGTTAAGTTTAAATAAACTTTAACAAATTCGGTGGACAAAATTAGATATCACAATATGCCACATCTAATATGTTAAAATAAGTGAAGCGAAGCACTGTCGGGATCTCTACCAGCTGAGGAATTCCCTACGAGAGTCGTAAACAAAGTGTCCGGACCAATCAGGAGCCGTCTCAATGTGTTTCTTATCGTATTCCACTCATTTGATTAGGAAAATGTTGGTAGGTACCTACATTCTTGATGGTTTTTGTCGGACTGCGCCAGGCCAGGCGGTACTCGGTACCAACTTATTAGTTTAATGTTTTCCAATAGTATTGAAATATGTAGTTTGTACCTACATTAAAAAAATATTCTTATATGGATTTGACTGCTAAAACATATGCAAAAATTTTTCAAAAAATATTAGCGTTTTCAGTCCACTAGTCATGTATTTTAACATAATCCATGGCATAAGCAAAGGATTAAGTACCTTGCATCGTGCGGTGCATAGGGCAGTAGGTACATTAGTGAACGGCGACCCTTCATAGCCCTTAAGGTCACGGAACAACCTGAGGCCGAACACAATACTCAATCAAACACAAAAATCCTTTGTTAATCAAAGCAGAACAATAGCCCAAGTTAGCAAGTAAGCACTACCTAGTACATAAAGGTGGGTCCCACGCAGTGATTCATACTACTACACACTAGGTACCTACCTACTTGCACCTACTACTGGAGTGCAGTATGGTACTTTATCTCTAGTATGTTGCAGTGGTTGTTAACTAGCGGGCCATTAGATAGAAGGGGCGGCATAAAGGGATTGTCAATTTGTCAGGGAGGCAAATCAAACTAAATAAACACCACAATTTTAATAATAGGATGTTTTATAATATGGATGGTCTTTGTCTCTATGCTGCACATAATCTAGTAATAAATAATACTGTATGAGTTCAAGATGAATCTTGAATTTTGACGCTATTTTTCTAAATACACAAGTTAGTAATCAATATTTAGCATGGTCTCTAATAGATAGATAGATAGATCATTTATTGTCATACAAGAAAACACTTAAAACAAGTACATTCTTAAATACTATTTCAGTGTATAAGTAAATTGTCTCGTCAAATTTTTTTTCAATTATATTAGGTAATTTCTATAATAAATAAATCTAGACAAAGATTTTTCAAATCGCGGCCCACACTCACCCTAAACCTAAACCTGCGGGCCGCAGATTCCCTCACGCTGGTCTAAGCGCACGGGGGGCCGCGGATATAAGCAGCGCGCGCGCCACCCCGGCCATACCACTCCCAGCACGACGATATGAAGGCTGCCGTAAGTTGCACTGCACTTTACAACCCCACAACAATTAATTACTGTTTAACAGACGATTTATAGTGGGGATAACTGTTAATTTATTCAAAGACTGGGTATCCTCTTTATTGCGCCATTTCGCTCATTCCTGTGCAAACCCTTAATAATAATTACTACTCAATCTGAAAATGAAAAATTAGAAAAGTATACCGTTAATTACTTAATCTGCTTCTTCTTGTGTTGTCGATAACAGGACCGAGCGACAATTATAAATTAGAAAAACCCTACACGGACTACTATTTTGTACATGGGATTATAAGGACTTAAATTTGATTAACCATAACATTTGGTTACGATTAATAGGATCCGATTCGAGAGATGGGCATTTACGTACCAAGATTTGTTATAACTCGTGCAAACACTTTTAGAAACCCTTAAAATTTACATTATAAAGGTAGAATTAATGAGGGAAAGTCCATAAGCTAGCAAAGCCGCGGGGAAAGCTAGTTTATTAAGGGCTGTTTTATGACTGTTACAAACGATACAAGACAATTGTTTATTCACAAATATGATTTCGCGAAAGGCCCGTTATCTATTACAAATTTGACCTAGCTAGTCTATTAACGCGGTTTACAGCGACAATTAGGTACTATAATAACGCACGGGCGCATTTTCGTCTTTGTTCCGCCGCGATATATGGGCATAGAATATGTTATAAATCGGCTAATTAACAATTAATTGGTTAAAATTAGATGTTAGGCGGAAGGGAGACAGATACTGGTTATTATTATTATTATAGGTTTCTGTATAAGCCAACCAACGACAATAGTATAAAAGTATTACGCACACGAAAGTCACGCAAGTTAAATACCTCAATAACTTGTGTATTGGTTTAATAGTTCATAGAAGGAAAGATTCATTTTCTACTTCACGTTACCATGAAATAAATCGGAAGCACTCTCATCACGAATTTTAAATGTTTATGATCATTAACTAATGAGTTCTAATTTAATTCCGATAAAGATATATTTTTATTATTCATATATAAAAACACCTAGATTAGGTGAGACTAGATCTTCACCCGCCGCGCTACAGACGTCGCCATAAATCACAATGAAGTATAGTTCAAAATAGTGAAGGGCTGATGGTGAACGGTGGCCACTAATTACACCTCTTCCACTTTGATTGACATTAACTCCTTGCAAGGCTCAAGGTATGAGTTCCCAGTTCCCACACCGCGTCCCGCCCCGCCCGAGACGCGCCGTGCTGTCGTGACGTTTGTGCAAACAATCTCTGTAATAAACACATACAACATCTACCTTACGAAATATCGACACTCCATACAATTAAATAATCTGCAAACAATGTGATATAGCTGCACGAACTGAGCATAAACAGGAATCGGGTAGGTAGTTACGGACAAATCTTACTATCAGAGCAAACTAAAACGCGAAAGCCCGAAGCTAAACTTTGACTTACCTATTTAAATGACTGGTAGTCCCACTAAGCAGTGGGACCACGAACCCATGATTTAAACTATGACTGGTAGTCCCACTAAGCAGTGGGACCACGAACCCATGATTTCAGGGATAGTGGGACCACGAGTAATAGTGGGTCAATCACAGTGGGACCACGAGTCACGACCCTTAAATACATTGATTACCTATGGTCAAATTATTTTTCAAATTGTCGTTATGATCGAACTTGTTATATACCACGAGTTAAATATTTATTTAACTCGTGGTATATAACAAGTACCTACCCTGATCATAAGCGTTTCTGACACTAATTGTGTCAAAAATTAGTACATAAACAGTAAAAGTGTCCATGCAAAATATGCAATCCAGTCAAATATGCAAAACTGTATCAATCAATATGTACCATATTCTTTTATTTCAACTGTATGTTCCATAGCGTATAATATATAATACTTACACATATGTATTTTTTTCAATTTTAAAAATGTCAATTCTATTTCAGCTGTGTTTATTATTGGTGGCGCTGGTGGTGCGCGGCGAGGGCGCGGAGGAGCGCAAGAACGATAAACGCGCCGTGCTCGGGCTGGGCTACGGCGGGATCGGAGCCCCGCTGTACGGGGGCGTCGGCGTCGGCGGGCTGGGGGCGCCGCTCTACGGCGGCCACGGGCTCGGCCTCTACGGCGGACACGGCCTCGGCTGGGGCCACGGACTGGGGGCCCCGCTCTACGGAGGCCTCCACGCACCGCTACTAGGCGCGCCGCTCGTGGGCCCCCCGCCGCTGCTCGGCTTGGGCCACGGCATCGGAGGCCTCGGCGGCATCGGCTACGGCGGCTGGCATTGAGGCGGTAACTGGTGTTCTAGGTTTAGTGCCAAATTTTGAGTTCGCTGGTGGTCCCTGTCTTTTGGTTAATACATTTTTGTACTTTTGATCAATGTATGTTTTATTATTCTTACCTAAGTAATATGAAATTGCTACATTTATTATCAATGTTTCTTTTGGTAACCACAAATTTTTATATACAGGATGTAATTACACAACAATGGGACTACGAGAAACAGTTATCCCTCGTGGTCCCATTAAAGGGACAAAATCCTGGGACCACGAGAAAACAGCGGTTTTATTTATGCTACGCGCAGTCGCGCATTCAGTAAATCTTCAGCTAAACAACTGATATAGGTATTTTTAAATTTGTAAAAGACTTAATGTTGTATTAGAAATTAAATTACCTATAGGTAAGGTCCTTTTATGCTTATTAATATTGTTCTAAACCCTCATTGGTTTTAGAAACCTCAGTTAACTTCAGCAGTGCAATAAATAAATATTGCTGGACAACTAAAACTCAATTTACATATTGTACATAGCTTGAATAACATCGATACGATCTATACGAAGCTAATTAAATATTTTGCAAACGGAAGTAAGCACCGACTGCGACGCCGGAAATTGCGAAAAGCCTGTGCCCAATAGCCGCCTGACTCATAAACTGATTAATAGATATCCTGTGACAAGCCCAAGGTGTTAGGTTGTCTTAATGCTATGAAGAACCTAGTTACCTAGCTAACTGTCTTACTAGAGCGATCTGAAGTGAACGCGATGCTGGGAGATCTTTGCAGTTCCGATGTGAAACCACGTGCAAGTTCATCTTGCATACAAATCTCAGAAAATTTTGTTAGTTATTGAAAATCGGCTTGACCGATTTTTATGAAATTTTGTGTGCATATTGAATAGAAATGAAAATCGGACAATATCTTTTTTATCACCACGGGAAAATAAATACATATTTCGCGGTAATAACACGGGTGAAGCCACTGAGCGGTAAGATAGTACCTACTCCATAAAATAAATAAAATATAAATTTAATATTGCCTTGAAGCTTCGGGTTAATTCTCGTAGATCTCGTAGTGAAGCAATTAAAACATCATAGCTTTTATACCTACCTCATTGGCCTTTCATATCGAATTTCCGCTCTTAACCCGCTCATATAAAGCTAAGAAGTACATAAACATTTGTACATAAAGGTACTTAGATATCAGGTTTGACCAGAGGGCTGCAGAAGGCGTGGTGTCGCCACACCGGTCTCATGCGTGTGAGGTGGCGCAACCACACGTTACTGAGACACGCGGAAATAGAACTAGTGCAAAGTGCATATAATATACTTTACTTATATATAATAGCCATGATATAGCGCCATGAATCTCTCCATATAACAACACTTTATGGTCCTTGTGGAATTTGGTACAAACCCCATGCTTTCCAGATGGGTTGGTGGTCGCAGTAAGCTGGCACAGTACACAAAACGGCATTACTTTTGGTATATAAAAAACAAATCATACAACAATATTTAGCCCCGTGGTAAGCTCGAAGCTTGTGTTACGGGCACTATAATAATCTGGATACACTATAATAGAATGTACCTACATTTATAGATAGATAGGTTTATGATAGGTAAATAAAGAACATCCAGACAATGGAACAAATGCATCTGCAGATCGTATACATTTTTGTAACGAGGCGGAAATCGAACTCGCAACCTCCTGCGTCGCAGACACTATACCATAAGCATCTTAGTTTGACGCAACCCACGGGTAGATGGGATGGTGCTATTCTTAGGCCGGTACCTCACGGATCTGATTGGTATTCTACCAATGATATATTATACACCGTGATCGCTAATAACCCGAAAGATTTAAGCTAACGATACTCGAGCCTAATTAGAGTATAAAAAGTTATGTAACATATAGTCCAAAAACTCATAATTAAGGAGATATTAATTATTTACAACAAATCAAAAGTTAAAAAATCTCCAGTCTAACACACCCTAAGGGCGTGAGCATGTCATATTTTGTGGTGCCAATAAATAAAAATAATTTCAATACAACATCGTGCTAGACATAACTTGACACTTCTGGTTCGTCGTGTGATTTCGGAGCGATTCGTGAAGTGTCATGTTCTTCAACTTGAGTTTCTTACCTAACGGCTTGTTCACAAAGAAGCGGGCAATTAATAAGATTTAATTTGTACCGAATTGTAATTTAATTAAGACACATAATTAGACCCATGTTGATATAACATTATTTACTCGTAATGTCGTCAAAAATACGTGGTTTAAATCTTTCGGGTTATTAGCGATCACGGTGTATAGTATAGATTTGTTACAAGCACGCGCATTGGAAAGACTCAAATAAAACCCAATTGTAACTTTTAGTTGTCAGTCTGCGTCAAGCGCAATCACGAGCTTGACATGCCGTAGGTTATTGTGTCCTTGCTAAAACAAATTTAAAATGCCATCGTGTGTTTCGGAAGTGTACCAATTACGATGCTAAAGTAAACAAAACACAAGGAATCTCGTATCACATGCCAGTATGCAAAGATACTTAGATTTTTCCAAATAATTATAATAATTAGCCGGGTACCCACCTAGCGAGGCCGCCTCGCGAGGCAGGCTGAGCCACAACTAATGGCTCGGGCCGAGCCGTGCTGCGAGTGAAAACGCATGCCCGAGGCAGCCCGAGGCACGTCCACACCAGCCGAGGCATTTGGCTCGCGAGGCTGCCGCGCGAGCCTGTTCGCTAGGTGGGTACCCGGCTATTGAGGCGCCGACATAGATTAGTTAGTGTAGATGCGAATATTGATGCCGATGTAAATGTAAATTCTGATCGAACATTCAACACATCAGGTACCTATTTTGAATCATATTTGATTAAAACCATTAATTCATAAATAAGTACACAAATATTCGTCTCCATTCCGCACATAAAAATAACCCCGAATTAAAAAAAAAACTTTTAAAGAGACAGAAAAGAAATAAGTAAATTAAATCTTTTTGAAGGTATTTAGAAAGTCAATTTCAATAAATATGATTTACTTTTGTAAGGTGTTTTATTTCTTACCTATTACTATACATTTCACTCAAGTGTCCACTCTACGAATATAAATGTTAATCTATGAACTAGTAAACATTTGACATCTTATGTCAGTTTTGGATTCGCGGAACAGATTTCAAACTGCAATTACATGAAGGTAACATATCTATACTATATAAAATCATTGTATTCTACTCAATGAGCGACATTGTCCGTTTACGATGTAGACAAACTTCTTTTTAAGTGGACGAGTTTTGTGAAATTAGGTCAAAATTAGTCAACACTCATAAATCAACTTGAGATTAGATAGTTAAGATTAGATTTTCTTATTTTAATTTAACCTTATCCCTATCTATGTTCCTAGTTTTATACATAAAATAAATCTTTTTTTTTTTTTTTTTTTTTTTATTTAATTACAAATACAAGGCTTTGTCGCTGAGCGACCACATCGCCTTATCGGGAAACAATAAAAATAGAAATTAACTTAAACTAACAAAACTTAACAATTCTTATAACAAAACAAAAAAATTTTTCATTCAATAAGTACATAAATAATAATAAATTGGCTAATTCCTACGGAGGTATTTAATTATAAGACTATATAACATTTGTGTCTTGTCAGCAAATGGTGAAGCCAGTAAACTGTTACACTTTCCAATGTTACTACTATTAGAAAAACCAAAGATGTTTTTTCGCTCGTCTGCAAAATAAATCTTACAATGAACTATGCATTTATTTTCAGTTTTACAAGAATATCAACCCCCAATGATAACATTATCTTGCTCCTAAACTTTACTTTACATAAAGCAACGAAGCTTGCTCTCAGCTTCTACAAGGCACAGAACATATAATTACTACGCAACAAAGGTAATAATATAAAAGGTATAATCAAACAAATGGCTAATGGTCGTAAAACTTTAGGAAACGACACAATTAATTGAGAATGCACCGATAAGCCCAATTAGTGGGGCATAATATTGGTTAGTATTATGAATCTACAATACATTTTTAACCGAATTCAAAAAGTAAGAGGTTTCTCAATTCGAGATTTATGTTTGTTCGCGGATATTTTCGTAGTTTATGAAACGATTTTGATGATTTAGACATTTCAAAGGTGGTCCCATGTTATGGAAATCAGGGTTTGATACCAGAGAAATGGAGTGGAACTTTCAAAAATCGTACGGGCGATTAGTGCGTTTGTAAGTATTTTATAGAGGCAGTTTCAAGTCGGTTTTTTTTGTCTAAAGATTATTCGTATTAGTTATATTAATGTAGCAATAAAATGTATTAAAATACTCTCAGCTTATTAAGAGTTATAGCTTCTATCTCACAACCCTGCTTGCTCTGCGAAAAACAGCAGGGGACAGAGTAGTGTGTGTATTAGTGTTATTCTTTCATACAAAAAGTTCATAATGCGGAACTTCAAATTAGCTATTTTAATTACTACGAGAAAGTCTATTAGAATGCGGCAGAAAGCTAACCCTTTCTTCATTCATAAAATTATAGGTACGCGTAGACGATATATTTTCAGTGGGGGGTCTACAATACTATGCATAAGTACGATATTGGACTTAAGTTAAGATACAATTGTACTACAATTACATACTTACACATCTGAGTACCTACCTAATATTATGGATATTATCTAGTGAATCCTTCTTCGTAGAAGAGGCGTTGTCTCAGGGGTTGCGCAAGCGCACTAAGCAGTTATCGATCTGCCCTTCGCGGTCGAGGCCGTCATCATTATGCAGATGTTAATGAGATGAGACGCATTTGTATCAATGAATATTATTAAACGTTTCGAAATTATCAAGTTTTCGGGCGATTTCCTCACTCCGTGCTGACGATCTAGGGACACTTTCGCAACTTCCGAATTAATAGCCCTATGCTCGTATAAATGTGTCCCAGAACTGTCTCACAGCATCACAATCTAAGCGTCTGCAGCCGACGTGAACCAACAAACAATATTCATCATGAAAGTATTTGTAAGTACAATTGCCATTGCATATACAAGTTATCAAATAGCCTTACAATCCTTACATTCGTAATCGTAAGAACCTCTAATCTCAATCAAATAATTGATTCATTAACGACGATAAAATAACAATTAAAAACAAATCATTGAGCTTCATATGAATAGAAGAATTCATAAGACCCTTTGAGAACTTCACTTCCCAACGTAATACCAGCAAGTGTAAACAAGTAACAAACTTATTCCTTCCGGGCAATATGCAATATGAGTTCAGATCTCATATTGCACACCAACTGGATCTGTATTTGAGTTATTATAGTAAGAGGGTCGTCGCTCCATAATTGTGCATAATTGTACCTCTGTTATCCTTCCTATGAGATTAAAGTGTATGTTCCCTCTCCAGTTGTGCACCTTGGCGCTCGTGTCGGCGGCGGTGGCGGCGCCGAGCGCGGAGGCGGAGGCGGAGGCAGCTCGTGACAAGCGAGGCATTCTCGGCCTCAGCTCCGCTCCACTGCTGAGCTCCGCTTCACTGCACCATGCTCCGCTGCTCAGCTCCGCTTCACTGCACCACGCGCCGCTGCTCAGCTCCACGTCACTGCACCACGCTCCGCTGCTCAGCTCCGCTTCACTGCACCACGCTCCGCTGCTCAGCTCAGCTTCGCTCCACCACGCCCCACTACTCAGCTCTGCATCTCTTCACCACGCTCCTCTGCTGAGTTCCGCGTCGCTGCACCACGCGCCGCTCCTGTCCGCTCCCCTGCCCGCCATCCGTACCGCCCCATTGGCTCTCCACGCTCCCCTCGCCTCGTCGTCTCTGCTCCACGCTCCTCTCGCCTCATCCTCTCTCCTTTCCGCCCCGCTGTCGTCTCACTCCCTCCTGCACGCGCCCCTGTCCGCGTCTCACATCGACACGCCCGTCCTGCACGGCAACCACATCGACACCCTGCACACGGACGTGCTGCACGCCGCCCCCGCACCGCTACTGGCTGCCCCTGCTCCTCTTCTGCATGCGCCCCTCATCAGTGCACCCACCCGCACCATCAAGATCACCAAGGTCCTCGCGCCCGCTCCCATCATCAGGAGCTGGTGATCGCTGACTGCACTCGACTCTGCCAAATAAACACGTTTCGTTTCTATTTACTCTGTTTCATTTCACTCACAAACATCTGTGTTTAAGGATTGTAGGTCAACAAAGTTGTTGAATATTCACTTCAACAATAACTTTACCTATCATTGTGAAACATGGCCCTAAATCTGTCTAAAATTAAATTCACACGGTATTTTTAAATTACCTATATGGCCTCATCTTAATCTGAATTCGAAGGCTCCGCGGCCGAAATCCAAACAACATTTGCATAATGAGCAAGTTATACTCGGCGTTTAGCATACAGCCTTGCGCCCCGACGGCTATCCATCACCAGTGGACCAGATGATGACCAGCGACCTTGCCCGAGATGACAGTTGGCTAATCGAAGAGTACAGGGGTCCATATGCCATTTAATGGACATCATTCATAACAATTGTAAAAATAATGTAGTATTAAGAATCAGCGCAATTGGTGTTACAGTTCTGATTTAATAAGGTATATTTTAATATTTTTGTTTATTTACTTGTTGTTTTGTTACGTTCTAAGACAAACGAGGGCTATCGTGGCTAACACAACTCCATTCATCATTAAATTAAGCGTCAATATATCTACGTATGTATACATAGGTAGGTAAGCTGGTTCAGAATTATAACACGATAACTACAAATATCAGGAATTAAGTTTTGTGTTATTATTATGTTCTGTGGTATTGTCTTAGTCCAAAAATTAGCAAAAGCTAATTATAATTAAGTATATTATTTTTTTATTAAGTTAACGTAAATTGACGCATGCGAAGCTGTGGTGGGTCAGCTAGTGAATAAAATACCATCGTGACACATTTGAATTTGATTTTCGAAGGAACGGCTGAAGTCGGGCGTGGCCTGCATTATCATATTCCGCTAATAAAGCGCGGAGATTGCGACACGACACGACATCGGCTGCGACACTTAGTGCCGCGAAAAGCCATACAGATTGCGGTTTTAATGAATAAGGATGCGGTGGTCGTATATCTATCATAATTTTATCGGTTTTTCCTCAGTATTAAATCAATAAATTATGATGAATAAAATTTTGGCAAAACGTATTTTGTGCATTATACAGGGTGATTGGTAGATGGGTGCAAAGCTTCTAGGGGATGGTAGTGTGGACTATTTGGAACCATTTAATGTTATAATGTTATATTTAATTTAATGTAATTTAATTATAATTTAATTTAATTTATATTTAATTATAATTTAATTTAATTTATATTTAATTATAATTTACTTTAATTTATATTTAATTATAATTTACTTTAATTTATATTTAATTTTTTTTTTTTTATATTTAATGTTATATTTCGAAGTCGAAAAACTGTAACCAGTGAACAGGGGTTCCACGTATCCAATCGTATTATCCAGCCAGATAGGCCTCCAAAATAGCAGCAGCTTATTAGGCGTGAAAGACGTATCTATCGACAGTACAGATCGACGACAAATAACCCTAAAACAGATCTAGGTACAGTATGTTTTTTCACTATTAGGTATTAGTTAAATGATTTCTTCAAAGCATTGTTTTAATACATATAAACATCCATATATTCCATAGTCTAATGGCGGAATGTGTTTACTTCATCCGAGAGACCTTGGCATTTCACATAAAATGATATATTTCAAAAGAATCACGGATATACATTAATTTTCGACTAACGCCCATTTAAAATAGAACATCATTTAGGAATCCATCCAACAAATAGAATAACTAGTCAGATTTAATTGCGCGGGCGCGGTTATACTAGAGGAGGTAGCGGGAGCTGAAGCGGAAACGGGAGTTGATTATTAGAAAGTAGTAAATTAGTTTTTATTTTGGCGACTCTATGCTAAAGGGGAAATGATAAAGCTAAGACTTTGCTATCTGAGAATCGAACTGTTACTTTTGTACCTATTTAGTTTTGTAAAAATTTGTTAGTTAACAATTTATTTTAACAAGAATACTCTTTATCAGCTGCATTGTAATCCGACTTTGCGAGAAAACGTAACATAAAGCATTGTGCGCTTGCAGACGAGCCAGGCCTCAACCTTCGCATTTTTAAATACGCGATATCCGCTACTAATGTTGATTGAATAATGTCTAATTTATGGATATCATAAATATTATCGTCAATAACAAAATTGTTAGATATGTGATCGTGAGAACCGAGTTAGCGCTACATTGGCGCGTGATAAGGGGTTATAGTGCGGATTAGTGTAAGGATCCAGCGGTGTACTTCGAACTGCCCCCACGGGAGGCTTGGCACCCAATGAATCAAGTGCTCGCAAAATGATAATGTAGTCCATATATTACTGTATCCAAACACAGAACAAGTTTATCGCGTGGGACGCCGTATATAAGCCGGGAGACGCGAAAACACAGCTATACCTCGACCGTCCTCAACCTGCAAACATGAAGTACTTTGTAAGTTTCATAAAAAATATTTATTTATAAATATTTTAAAAGGGCTTTAATCATTGATAAATAATTTTCTAATAGTCACAATCATGTATCTGGCTACCAGTATCTCTTGCCTTATATCCAAGTATTGTTTAAATTGTAGTTCGGGATATCAGTCAATGAAAAGCTTTCACTAACTAATGGACGAAACGATAGCAATAAACTTCATAATTCTGGAGTATTAATCCCTTTGTGCGTCTCCTCAGGCTTGTCTCCTGGCTCTGGCTGCCTTAGTGGGCGTGGCGAGCGCCGGCTTCCTCGGCCTCGGACACGGAGGCTACAACCACGGCTACAGCGGATACAGCAGCTATCCGGCGTACAGGGGCTACAGCGGATATAGCGGCTACGGCGGGTATGGCGGCTACGGGCACGGATATGGCGGCTACGGGCACGGATATAGCGGATACCCGTCGTACAAGAGCTACGGCGGCTACAGCAGCCTCGGCTACGGCGGTCTGGGCGGCTGGGGCGGATGGTAAAACATCAGCCTCTTACTTCTGTCCTACAGTCTCAGCTGTTCTCTGCAAGTATTTGTTAGATCTGAAATCTCCTAACATAATAACCATATTGTAAATACACAGGACATAGTGTTTTCTTAACTAAAACAACTATGTGTATTAACTAAATTGTATTGTTATCTTTTTTTTGTAATTTCTCGTTCAAAATTGTTATGTTTGTATTATTTTTTTCTGTGATATGTGATTAAAATATATTTAAAAATCAATTTGCTTTTTCCCATTGTCCGTCCTCGTTATAAAGCAGTTTACTTACCAATGTAGTGCAGTAAGAACCTATTAGTAAACACTTTACATTTTAAGGGTTTTTCAAGGACGGCGACGGCTGAACTTATTACTTACTTATGCATAGGAATAGCATGCTTTCTAACTAAAATATAATTCATCAACAAATTAATGTAAATTATTAATAGAATTAGTTGAGTTGACTTATACATAAGACGTATGAATAAGAGGGATAAAGTAGAATGAAACATAGAAAATTATAGGTACTAGCTTTCCGCCCAGTGGTTTCTGTTTTTATAGATTTTCCCGCCGTAAAGTAGCCTATGTGCTCTCCCTTTATTCTAACGATATCTAATTCTTTGGATCGAATTTCATTAAACATTAAAATGGGTTCAGTAATTTTGCCGTGAAAGACGGACAAATAAACAAACACAATCATCTTCCCAATTATAACCTTTAGGCGTGCCAGGACAAATTCGTATGATTTATTAAAAAAAAAACAATTTAGGGAACCGTATGAAAACTTCTATCTAAAAATACTTTTGCCGCATATTCTGCGGACACTTGATGGTAAAAGACAACGCAAGTTTCCGCCCGCGTTTAATGTACTTTCCCATGATATTCACCCTCGGTAAAGTAGTAATAGGTAAAAAAGTAGCCTATTGGTTAATTGATACATTATTGTAAAGTTTCATTCAAATTTCGTCGTTAGATTAGAGCATTTAAGTGATGTTGCTTTCGACATACGAGTGATTGTTTGTGTGATTTAGTACGAGAAGTTTTCTGTGCAAATAGTGGTACACTTCCAGGGCGAAAACAATTTCTACTCTCCGGGACATAGAGCCTGCTAATAACTTGAAGCTTCCTATGACTGCAGAGAAGTTTTCGGAGAAATCTTGACAAATGCAATATAAATAGAAAAACAGTAAAACCCAATGCGAACATAAAGCTATTAATATAATGAGTATGCAAACGTAAAAAACTTATGCAAAGCTGTGGCGGGTACACTAATGGATGATGAAATAGGATTCGTTAATTAATCTGTGTAATTAAAGGAGATATAAATATTAATAATAAGGTATCGTGAACTTTGTGTGCAATTATTTTATAGGTTTCGTGGTCGATCTGATATTTAAAGAACATAGCCAATAAAACGGAAGTTCAGGGGAAGCGAGAACTCTTTAATTGAAACATGGTAATAAAGGTTAAGAGGTTACATATTAAATAAGCATTTAACAGATCAAGTGTCGCTTATTAATAAATAAATAAATAAATCTGATTGGTCAATGATTGCATTACTTTTGCTAATATGTCTAGCGAATTACACAATTCTGAATTAATTATAACGATAAATAAGGAGCTATGCAATTATAAATATAAATATTGCTGGACAATTTACACAACGACATCTAGCCCCGTGGTAAGCTCGAAGCTTGTGTTACGGGTGCTAGATTTCTGATATACTTAATGTAATATACATACATAGATAGATATTTTTTATTATATATATTTGGTGTGAATGTATGGTGGATAATTTTACTAAATATTTGCATCATCATCTTATCATATTACATCCCAGCAGTGGGAACATGTGTCCCTAGTACAACCTATTACCTATATCTAATAATAATCTCCTAGAAAACCCGACAGCTTGGCGATCTTAGAACAGAGAACGACGCTGAAACCCGTTTTGGAAAGCTTTCTCCCACGGAAACTATTTTTTTTGTACTATTCTTGGGCTGGCACCAAACGGCCAATAGGTAGCTGAAAACAATATTATGCTGTATCAGGATGTTATAACACACACTAAAGATACTTAATTTATCAGTATTAATATTCTGCAAATTCTGCACAAACGCAACTTAATTCAATGGCCCTATCTGGTAATTTCTTAAAAAAATAAGCTAAGACATAACTTGTGTAGTCAATCAATGTGTAATATGGATCTATGGTCTGAAATAAATGATTTTAATTTCATATAATGAACAATTAACACATTTACATTTAATTATTAAACATTAGTAAACTAATTACTACAGTTTAGTAGCGATTTCTGGATACTTCTGAAAAAGTTAAAGGTGAAAGCCTCGATGTTTTTTGGCGGAAACCGCTATAATGTCTAGCTTATGTTTATCGCGGTTATAGTCCTATCCATTATATTATATAGTAATATACATTCCTAATATTAAATAACTCTGTCTGTAACCTCTTTACGCATAAAATGCTGATTATTTTTCCGCGGTAAAAAAAGACTGATGATGCCTTTTTTACCGCGGAAAAATAATCAGCATTTTATTCGTACAGGTTATAGACAGAGTTACTTAATATTAGGAATGTATATTACTTAGGAATTACTTTGTCACAAACAGGATAGCAACAGTGGATCCATTTCATAGTTTGTCTAAAAATAATAATTTAAGTTATTTATATACAATAAATAAATTCCGCCGAAACAGCAACCTTGTGCTTATATTACCAGCAACAGAGCGTCTTCAGTTTCCTTGTTAAAACAAGGCTCGGCCTTAGTTCGCTGTCCACGGCCGGGCGGCCACCGCTCCGTGCAGCGCGGCGCCTCGCCACCCAGCAATGCACCGCGAACCAGCCCCCAAGATAATGAATATTCGAATGATAAATCAGTGGAATTATAATGAAGCGAACGTTGAGATCGATCGTATATAAGCGGGAGGTGAGATCTCTCAGCATACTCGTTGTCAGCATCCCAACAACAACAAACATGAAATACTTCGTAAGTTTTAGGATAATATCCTTTAATTTTACATAAAAAAATATAACAAAGTTATTAAAATTATAAAAGTTATAATAATTATTTTTTTATTGTGTATGGTACAAAAACCTGTGAAATGTATTTCTATGTGACTAGTACCTAACTCTTGAAATCGGGATTAAAGCAGTTATTGTTTAATTGGCTTAAAAAGTGATATAATTACGCCTACCTATTGCGTTTTCTGATAGCTAGAACTTGTGGGTTAATCTAGTCTAAAGTAAAAATACCTACCTTACCTTTGTGGTCCAACCTCCACCACCAACACTTCCCATTGCTTGATAGCTAAAATCATAACATCATAGCTTATATCGACTATTAAAATCTAACGGATTTCCATTACTTTTGTTCGTTTAGACCACAGATGCTTACCATTGGTAGCTAAGATCTTCATCTAATTGGTCAGTTTAAGAAATGTAACAGTTATTTATAAATGTAATGTCCTCAGGTAATTGTAATATACCAAATACTGTTGTACGCTCCAAGTGGGCAGGCTGTTGATACTACCTAAATTTAAGATCTATTTTATACCTACACAGTTTTACATTAAATAATTCTTTATCTTTATCTTTTATCAGGCTTGCATCGCTGCCCTGGCTGCCCTGATGGGCGTGGCCTCCGCAGGCGCGCTGGGCGGGTGGTCCGGCTACTCGTCCCCGGTGTACAGCAGCGGCTGGTCCTCCCCCAGGTCCTACGGCGGTTGGAGCAGCCCCGTCAGCAGCGGGTGGTCCAGCTACTCCCCCGTCAGGAGTGGATGGTCCAGCGGCTATTCCCCCGTCAGCAGCGGATGGTCCAGCGGCTATTCCCCCGTCAGCAGCGGATGGTCCAGTGGCTATTCCCCCGTCAGGAGCTACGGTGGTTGGTCCAGCGGAGTTGGGGGATGGAACAGCGCCTGGTAAATAGCCAGCCTATACCTTAGTGATTGGCCTGGGTTAATTACCAGCTAACACTACTGGTGACTTCACTGTAGTCAATTTCTTTAGTCATTTGTTTTAGTTTGATTTTTTTGAATTCCTTATTGCAACCAACGATAAATATGTATATTTTTCTGTGATATAAATAAAAGTACCTGATTTCAATTGACTCGTTTTTATTACTTTTATATGTTGCTAATAGTGCTTTATAACCTAGAATAAGATTCACTTTTTAACCATTAAGGTATAATTAGAAAAATAGTATGCTATAAAACTGCAAAATCACAAAGTGTCACTACAAAATAAAAATTAAGTCATTAAGGTTAGGAAAGTCTTAATGAAAGCCATTAATCGTGGGTTTCAGAACCGTTTGCATATCATCGACATGTCATGCCATCGCGATCATTAGCCTATAAAAAAAGTCGTGGTTTGATAAATTCATATTGATATAAACGGGCAATAAAAAAAAGAAACGGTTGATCAAAAGTCAACGTAAATACGGTTCGTGTATTGCCCGTTTATCTCACTATGAAATAACTTCACTTTAGTATTTGTATTTATTTATTTATCTTAAAAAAGTAGGTACATTCCTTACAATTAGTTCTGCCAAACTGCACAGCAGTTTGTCGGCAGCGGTTCTCGCGGACATTATCAATCAATAAAGGTATCAAAGAGTGTTAAGGCAAATCTCAGAAACTTGTACAGGAGGGTTTGCCTCCTTTTTCAGGCTTAGAAAGATACACCTTATTAGAAACATTAATTGTCGTATTTAGTTTCTTTTCAGTCGCACTTTATCTAGGGTACCTACATGTATGTTGGTCTCGTGGTATGTTCTATCAGTTTGACCCTAGTGGAATGTTCATAAAAGAAGAGTTGTCTCAGCGCGTGCCAAAACCAGATCCTGAATAATAAATCTATGCATATTCGAAATAAAGTCAGTTGGTGATATAATAATGGGCACTTTAGGTATATAGTGGAACAGGTTGGACATGGCTCGGGTATATAAGGAGACGAGCCCGGCGCAGCAGATGAGAGCTTTTCATTGCAGACATGAAGTATTTCGTAAGTTTTCTCTTTATTTTCTTACTATAGTATATTATATTAAGTATATCAGAAATCTAGCATCCGTAACACAAGCTTTGAGCTTACCACGGGGCTAGATGTCGTTGTGTAAAAATTGTCCAGAAATATTTATTTATTTATTTATAGTAATAATCGTAAATTTTTAATGATATTTTTTATTTGAATTAGTTTTTGACAAGGGTTATCCTTAAGTGTTTTTATATCAATTCTGTGTCACAACACAATATAGTGAGAATTATCCTCTTTTCTAAAATTTTTAAGTGTTTACTCTCTTGTGATCTAATAATAAAGAAAAATCTTATAAAATTGACCTCTATATAACTCTTATTTAGAGTAGGTATGTCCCTTAATTGACCACAAATAAACCCAGCAGGTGTTGGGGTTATTGCAGGTAAGTTGATACAGTTCACAGACCGCTCTATGCTTCTACTAAAGACGGATCTTTAGTAGGTAATTTAATCCAAGAGTCGTTTTGACGGCACCCACGGGCAGAGATGACTCAACAACTTGCACAAACTCCTACTAAATCTAATATGTATATAATGTTCTCACAGGTTGGATTACTGGCTTTGGCCACTGCGTTATGCGCAGTGAATGCAGTTAACCTAACGCCAGCGGGGTATGGCGGCTGGGCGGGCTACCCCGGCTACCCCACCTCCGGAAGCAGTCTCGACTCCTGGGGCTACCACCGCAGTCTGCCTTACAGCCAGGGCTACAACAGCTGGGACAACGCTCGCCAATACAAGAGTCTGGGCTACAACGGTGTGAACTATAACAACGGATTGGGCTACAACACACGACAATATAAAAGTTTGGATTACAACGGTTTGAACTACAATAAAGGATACAAAAGTCCGGGCTATAATGGTCTATACAACAACGGTTTGGGCTACAACAATGGTTTGGGCTACAATAACCTAGGATATAAAAGTCCAAGCTACAACACTGGTTTAAGCTATAACACACTTGGATACAAAAACCAGGTCTACAATGGTCAGAAAAACAACGGTTTCGGCTACAACGCTCTTGGACACAAAAATGGTGGCTACAATGGTTTGAACTACAACAATGGTTTGGGCTACAACGCTCTTGGATACAAAAACCAGGTGTACAACGGTATTAACAACAACGGTCTGGGCTACAACTCATTTGGATACAAAAATGCGGGCTACAATAATTTAGGCTATGGGACTGCAGGATACAATGGTTTGAACTACAATAATGGCTTGGGCTACAACACTCTTGGGTATAAAAACCAGGTATACAACGGTATAAACCACAACGGTTTGGGCATCATCACTGCAGGACAAAATGGTTTGAACTACTACAACGGTTTGGGCTACACCGCCTACCAGAGCCCTGCCTACAGCGGTAACTATGGATACCCAACATATAGCAGCACCTATGGGTACCCTGCTTACAAGTGCGACTAAACAAAAAATTCAGGATTAAGTATAATGAGTGTTTTAATTAAATAGGCCTTGACTGTTGCCATCAAATTAAAGTCTCTAGTCGGTCTATTTAGTTTATTTTAATAAATTGTCTTTGTAAAGATTATAATTTTGTTCACATTTCATTATCATACTCTGCAATATGCTAATATTAGAAGCAAAACAGTGGTCGCAACAATCATGTAGAATGCAAGCTTAACTGCCACAACATCAAATATAAATTATTCACATGCCCACTCTAACATAGTTTGGACAACTTGCTAAAATTGTATTATTCATGCATTTCTAGTCACGGCAATAGCCATCCTATCTCCGGCCTTGAGCTTAAATTAGATCTAGAATAACAAGAATAACTTGATATCTAACAAATTTGGAAATGACGAAATGTAAGTTGAGCCGACGAGACCCAGTGCACATACCTACTCGGACATGAGACGGTGTATGTCGGTAATGCGATACTAGTAAAGATTCCTTACTCAATCGATTTTATTGCAAATCATACCGGCAAAGCGCGTGTTGAGACACGAACAGTTTAGGGTTCCGTTGTAGGAAGAAAAAATAATACCTACGATCACTTAATTAAATAAACTACGAGATCTACGAAATTAATAACGTTATATTAACCGCTATTGTATTCATTTTAAAGTTCATTGTTAAATCTAACTTTGTGATTTTAAATAGATAAGTAACAAAAAAACTTAAAATGTCTAAATGTACAAAGAAAACCACTACTGCTGATATGATACATAGAAAAAACAATCCTGTACTTAATCTTAAAATTTCTGTTAAGTGTTAAAAAGTAAAATTTTATTAAAAATATACATATATAAATAAATAAATTGTTATTGTGTCCAAAACAATGCAGTCCGATAGACACTATAATACTTATTTGCCTACGTAACTAACGGAACCCTATAAAGTAAATGAGTATAATGTAATATAGTAATTTTTATAGGCCGTGTTGGCCTAGAGGTGTACTCAGTTTGATTAATTGTAACAATTCGAAGGTCGTGAGGTCAATCTTAGAGATCGATTGAGATTATTTCCATCAGATGTGAGATTCGGTGGATTTGGTCATTAATAACATTCATCTACGTATAAGTGTTCTGTAAGGAAATATCTCTAGATCGCTTCCCTTCACTCAACTTGGTGACGAAACTCAAATAGAACTCTGATAGGAAACGAAGTAAAATATGAAGCTTTTGTTGCGTGGAGGCAGCCTTATAATAGTATCATCCAATCTCTACTCGTGGTTGTTGTCAACCAAGGAATTTATACGCCAGAAAAAAAAGCAACGCTGTGCCAACCAACTGTGTTCACCTGTAAGCCTGGTAAGCGCGGTGATTATATCACTTCTTTGGACCTATAATGGGCTCTACAAGTGGGTGAGACCCATGCCTAATAGTTTGTAGTATTGGTTTCATCTTAATTTATCATAGTTTCTTAATAATTCATTTCATCATTATATATTAGTGGCACTTAAATGGTTATTATAATGATGAAGCCTTTGTTTAACCCTGCGCCCGCGCCATATGATCTGGATCCGCTGACATTGGAGCTGGATCGCGCGCAAGGTCCCCCGACTTATTTACTGACGTCTTACCGAGTAGTGCTCTTAAATCGACGAAATCGCAAACGCATTATCCTTGCATACCGCATTCAGCCCAGTTTGGTAAATTACCTTCAGTAAATATCGTTCATAATTGTGTAATTGATATACCTACAGCTACTGTGGAGTTAATAACTTATCTTCCAACAGGTGGATTGGTTAACGTTATATATTTATTTATTAATAAATCATCATATTATTATAGGTTGAGCACCTATAATGGTGTTGTGATTATTATAGGTGGTCAACCTGTAATCTACTACTATATAAAAATAAGTCGGGTTTTCCTTTCCGGGTCTCCGTGAGGTGAGGTGAGGCCACAAAGAAAATTGCGGGACCGTGTAAAACGCGGGCGAAGCCGCAGGGCGGAAAGCTAGTAGTGTTATAATTATAGACCAAAATATCCATAGTTATAAAACAATTACAACATATTTTTTTATAAGTACTTATTAACATTATTGTATGAACCTTTCTACCTTTACATGCGCAGGATTGTGTTTTGTATTAGGAAACTAACTGTAGCCCGTGGCTACGTTCGTTTACTTTAATAGCGTCATTAATGCAAACTAGATTACTCTATTGGTAATCGTTTTCATTGCCGAATTAAAATAAATGATTCGTCTGATTGGTTACACACTATCCTCTAGCTAGATCATTTTGTGAACTACACAAATACTTCGATAGAATACATTTATTTAAATAATATATCACTTCACTTTTAAGTAATAGTTGCACAATTATCTGGTGCCTACTCAATCCTTTATTCCAAATAGAGCGTAACTTATTTTTAAATAACGCACTTTCTTTGTCTTATATAGCCTAAATACCAAACCAAATTTGGCATTATTAACTCAATACGCATTCTTATTAAATGTGTCTTGACCAGCATCGGCATTCATCGAAAGGTCACCGTTGTTGGAAAACATCACGAGAATGGGAGCGTCCTCGATCCAACCCGCGACCTTTATGAATTCCACTTAAATGTCCAAAAGCATTGTGAATAGCGCTCGCCTTGGTATTTTCATTTATAACAAATACTTGTTCAACTTGAGCTTTTCAAAATCGTCCGAGTTTAAATATAAACTGGCTTAGTGATAAGAATTGTTACTTTTGCCGTGTAGTGCTGACCTAGAAATAGTTACACCCTAGGACGTTATAAAGCAGTCTGGCATATAACAACCAAGTAACATATTTCCCAAGTGATCTTTAGAATTTTATGGAAATAAATGACATAAATCATTACATCTTAATGCCGGTTGCAGACCAAGAGCTAAGCTAAGTTAGTTTAGCTTAGCTCGCATAGCTGACGCAGTTTTCCATACTTGTGTGCAGACCGCAAACTATGTGAACTAAGCTATGTGAGCTAACTAAAATATGCGAAGCTAAGTTAGTTGTGTATGCCGATGCGCAGCTACGCGAGCTAAGCATCTCCCTCCCGCCTTCCCCGCACGCCCTTCGCACATCCTTCGCCAGTGCTGTCCAGTGTCCTTTGTCGGACGCACGGTCGTTTCGTATTATAATTTATTTTTTGACAGTATGTGCGAGTCAACTAAAAAGCTTCCCGATTGGATACAAAGAGATGTAAAAAAAAAGCTTTTTCAAATTGTAAACGAAGCAGAGGAAAATTATGAAAGTTATTTGCCTAGGCAGACTTATGGGTACTCATCATCATCCACATTTTCGACCCCAACTCAAAACGATAAAATAAATAAATAACGTATTCATCATCGGAACTTTCTTCATCGATTATATTCATAGCAATCGCCTGACGTCCGTCTAATTGAACTCCGCAACACTAACTGAGCTTTGGCTTAGCTCTTTGTGTGCACGCCATTTATATCCCACATTATGTCCCACTAATGGGCACTGTTCTCTCAAGGAGAAAACATAGGTTTGGGTTTGGTATAATTTGGTATAAATAACGTTCACCAGGCGTGTTCATGAATGCAGTTAAGGCTTCCAGTACCAACGCGGAATAACGCTGTGTTCTAGTATTTGTCAGGCCCTTACAAATAACTTTATTTACTTTAACATTGTGTTCAATTTAAGGGTACTTGTGGTCCCCGCATATTGAATAAATCCTTAGCCAGTTAGACGACTCTCGAGATAAGAGAGTGGTACTATTCTACGACTGCCACAATATTGGACAAACATGTCGACCTCACAGACACAATGTCACGATCTACATAAAATAAAGTATTTTTTTGGACGATTCCTATTGACATCGTATTTGGGCTTATTTAATGGTAATGTATGCGGTGACCCCCGACTCCGCTTGTTGTGATAAACACGACGGCAATCGGCATATTTAATGTTTCGTGAGTGATTCTAAATTATATTAAGTGATGAGATCACTAACGATGTCCTCTGAACTTTGGAAATGCAAAATAGATTAATTTATGTTCATATTTATAACTAACAAACTTTTAATTATAATAACGATGATACAATACTACAGAAGTAAAATTTAAATTTGATCTGATAATTAAGATGTTTATAAATTATTAATGATATTGTTATGTGTATTTTTTGTGTATCTTTTTGTACTGTGTAACAATAAAGAATTTTGTATTGTATTTTATAAATAAATCATCGTCATTATTGACCCCCACGTGGACGTGGTTTTCTCCTTTACACCCGAAATAGTGCATGCAAGCAGCTTTCAACTGAAAATGGCTGGAAATCTATAAGGTAGGCCTTTGTACAGCAGTAGGAGTGGGCATCCCATAGTGGGCGAAAGTTGATTTGACGACACCCACTGAAAGTAAGACACTAAAAAACGCATAAGATATTTGTAGGACATATAATTAGGTCAGAAACGTATGTATGAAAGTGTGAGTGGGAACTGAAGGTTCTGCGCATGAGCAACATTTGCAAGAGTTGTGTCAGCTGCGATCCACCAACATCCATAGTAGACGACCTCTTCGGCGCAGCGGGTAAAGATCCGCCTGTGACGCAAGAGGTTGCGGGTTCCATTCCAACTTGAACTTGAACTTTCTCATAATAAATAAATAAATAAATATTGCTGGACAATTCACACAGTGACATCTAGCCCCGGGATAAGCTTTAAGCTTGTGTTACGGGTGCTAGATTTCTGATATAATTAATAGAATATACATACATAGATAGACATTTTTTATGAGGTATACATCTATAACACCCTATGGACATTAAAAATATCTATCTATATATGTATATTCTATTAAGTATACCATATATGAGCACCTGCATCTGCTGCTTCGAGTTACCACGGGGCTGGATGTTGCGGTGTGAATTGTCCAATAGGTTTGGCTGAAAATCGGTGAAGAGGTAGCTTAGAACCAGAAAAAAGACAGGAATTTTTTTACAGCAGGAAAATATTATAACGCGAGCAAAGCTGCGGGGCGGAAGCTAGTGATAAATATTCTGTACAAATGACCAGCTTAGGTGCTTGCCTTCGGATTATAAATATGATGTTAACCTCATTTGCGACGTCGGGTAACGGCCATCAAAGAGAGGACTAGCCTTGACTCCAACTGACACATAGTTAGGTTAGGTTAAGTTAATTATGTAAACAAAAGAAGTTAAGATAAGTTGTAGGCATTAACATTGAACTCATCCGTTTGACTGTTTCGACACTCACCATCGCCCGCGGCTCCGCTCACGTGCTACTAGCTTGTTACTGGTTTAAAATAAGACTGGTTTAATAAAGCTTAGTTTAAGAAATCACCTAAATAAAACCAGATTAGGAGATTGCGGTTATAACTATTAGATTTATTTATTTCAATTTAGTACGTAAACATGTTTAGTACGTGTTAATGTAAACATTTACACGTACAAATACTTATTTATTTATTTTATTAGTCACACAAATAATTAATACTGAATTATATTCTAGTATGTTGGATATCTTATAATTCCTTTTATTAGGAGGATACATCTTTTGTCATCATCATCATTTCAGCAATCGGACGTCCACTGCTGAACATAGGCCTTCCTTAATAATTTTCACGTACCACTGTCAGACGCAGCTTACATCCACCGTGAACTGATAACTTTGACCAGATCATCTGCGCATCTTGTTGGTGGACGTCTAAGGCTGCGTTTTGTTTGTAATACATAATTAATACACACTAAATCTCATTTGCAATAAATATTTTGCAAAGATTAAATAAAGTGCCTGAGAATACAATTAAAACTTGAAAGTGAAGTTGTTAGGTATTAAAAGCGGATTTTGCATTCACCGTCCACAATAAAGTAATTTATGAGTCAAACCTACTCAATCATCATAAACTTCTTCAGAATAAACATTTAGCAACAACGTGTTGTGAGAATCCTCATTATTACAAATAAACACTAAATTCTATACGTAGCGCTGTTACGTGAGTTTGTGTCGGGGCAATTTTAGTTAGGAGCCTATATTTCATGGATAAAGTGGCGAAACTAAAATACAATAGCGATATTGTTTAAAGAAGAATGTTGATTGATTGATTGATTCAGATTTTGTCCGTAAAATCACAAAGATTAACTTGGACATCATAGATTTGACATTATTAAATTACTTTGACACATAATTAAAAATTAGGTAACTAATATAATAAATAAATCAACAAACAAGCACCCTTACGTACGATGTACGTACGTAAGGGTGCTTGTTTGTTCGCAAACTCTGGCAAAACCTCTGGCGTACAAACTAAAAACAATTATTCATACGATCTTGACAGCTGACAAACTCACAGTTTATGGCTGTGTGGCTCTGTACTGATCATCTTCAATGTTTCGAAAGTACACAATTTGAGACATTGAGGAGCAAAATTGTGAAAACGAGATCACCGTGAGGCAAATGAGGCAAGTGAGGCAACGGACGGCGACCAGCCATCCTTGCGAGCCGGCGGCTGTTCACTATCTATATTTATTACAAAGCTTAACAGTTTGAATTACCAAAAAATAGATAAGTGTGAAACATATGAATATATCAGAATAATCTAGGATACGTGTAAGAAAGGCGTGAGTGTAGATGTGATGGCTCATGGAGGAAAAGAAAAGAGAAAATATGTTGATCCGACCCTACAGAAGGAAAAAGACCGGATGATGGTTTTCAGGATGTATTTAGAAAGAAAGAAGAAAGAAAGGAAATAAAACGATTTACTTTAAGAAACTAATTTCTTTAATATCTTAGAAGTGCCAGTGTTTTTAAAAGGACGATTAATTTTGGAGAATTTCGAAAATCTTGTCACAGTAGACCTACTAAGTCCTTAGACTTTTTGATCCATATGCAAAAAAGAAGAGGCAGGAATCGAACCCTATCGTCCCAGGCAGACCGGCTCCTGTGCCAAAGCGGTTATCCATAAAACGTGATCAAACCTTGGAAAAGCTGCTAGTAGTTAATGTTCTTAATGCCCAAATTGAGAAGCAAAGAGTTTTACGATGTAGAGCGGCGTCGGCGCAGTCGTTGGGCAACAGAAGGATCGCGAGTACAAGGATCTTAATCTTATCTTATAAATGTATTGTTTGCTGCCTTATTTTAGTTCTGATTGGAATCTGAAAATGAAATAACGTTACTGCTAACATCATCATTATTAGTGTAGCATTCTTATAAAAGTTGCGATCAGCGTTCATTTTTTCTGCAAATATTTTATCTTATAGCTTATCACGGGGCTAGATGTTGCTGTGTGAATTGTCCAGCAATATTTATTAATTGCCGGTGGATAAATTATGCCTCTAGGACAGTCTAGGACAACTGCCGGTCAATCTAGTCAGAGTCAGAGCTGTCCGCCTGCGACTTCGCACTTACAGTGGCAATAGCAATTGAAATACTGAAATTATATTTATTTGACTGTAACAGACAACATTTACCTGCATATTTATTCACATTTTGCACAACACTACGAAACATTATAATAAATTTAATACATCGTAATAAATTTAATTACAACAACATATTCAAAACAGTCTAGGTAGTCGCAATCTTAATATAATTAACATGTTTGGAGCTCCTAGGCTTGTTTCAGCGAGTTAGATTAATTTAATAACCTCGAGATAGATCTCATAAACGATGTTTGAGCGTGGGCGCGCCGGCCGACGGACGAACAAACAATATAGGTAGCTAGAGACTGCCATAATTATGTAGGTATTTCGATTATTTATAGGTACTATATTAATATATTTTTATACTTATATTTTGTAGGTAACATAATTATAGATATTTAATCCTACTATAATATTTTTTTTAAGTTTGTTGAATGTAGTTTTATTACTCTTTCACGCAAAATTGATTTATAGTTGGCGTTTCTTTAATAAATAAATATTTGTTTATTTAGATTTTTCGTGAAACTTCACAATAATGTAGCTTCAAATATCAGAAAAACACAATGGCTACTTTATACCATGGGAAAATCCAATAAAGGTATTAAAACACGGATAAAGTCGCGGGAGTTGTATAGCGCGGTGCGCGGATGTGTCGGAATGCGCACGAGCTGCGCGCGCGCAAGTTCAAGGTCACACACGGCGCGCGATGCTGCACGGTACTCGAACCCACGCTACTTGCACTTTCACTAAAAGTTAATCTACAATTAAAAGTACCTATGAATAAATACATTATGATGCAGCGCTAAACTATTTGTAGACTGAAATCTATCGTATTTATAACCAAGCAATTGAATGAAAATCTTAATATAATGAAGTTCATTTTCTTTACTTCCCTGATAAAAAACACGTTATTTAAAAGTATGTATTTAATAAAATAAACAATCGGAAATCATTTTAAAATATTACTTGCTGCACCATGCGCTTTTTCAATACAAAAGATCTCAACGCGCCTTAAGTGCTATTTTCTTCCCACCATTGCATTAAGTATTATTTCATAAATATGAAATTTATTTATTTTATAATTGTTGTAACCTGCGACCAAAAGTCGCGAGTCGCGAATATGCCTCTCTAAGATCAGGCGACAGATTAACGACATTTGGACTTGTATGGGAAACCCAGAACGTGTTGGTATATGTTGATTGGTGTTAACATGGTATTGTTACTTTTATGGTTGTATAATAATAATCGAAGGAACCGGTTAAATATTTTAAATTCCTTTCTTTGCAGATCGGTATTTATTTTTAAACTCTAACGATTGTCAGTTTTCCATATTTCTAAATAAAGTTAAATAAAATAAATATTAAGCATGGGTTGGGTTGGGTACCTAACAGTTAACCGTATATGGTTAACATTAACCGGTGTATGTATGGTGTGCAATGGGGTGGGTGGGAAATGGTGGGAAACCAGCAAAAATTGTAAACATAATGCAAAATATTTCAATAATGTAGTACCTTTACAAAAGTATTTGGACAAGGTAAAGTCTTGCGCTGAAATAAATCAGGCTATATTACCAAGTACAAAGTGTACTTTAGTATGAGTGATATGATGACAAACAGACCGACAGGATGTTAGCACAGCCACGACCAGTCCAGCCTAATTCCACTTGCTATGCGGATCGCCTACTAGGAAACAAATAGCTAATATTCTACAAATAGGTACGAATGTGTAAGGATCAGTTACCTATACCTACATTCGAATTATGCAATGTTTACTCAAAGAGTACTTGTCTATTTGCCCTACGTATTAGGATTCGATATTTGAATACCTTTAACAGTGCGGTTTCCTTCGCAATTTTTTTCATTAGTCGTGGTCCGGTTGAAGCGGGGCGGGGCGGGGGAGGGGTGATGTCCTGGGGGGCGCGGGGTCAGAGGTCGCGTGACGTCACGCTTCAAGGCTATATATAGGTGGCGCAACGGGCCCGGGCTCACTCCCGACGTCGCCCGCCGAGCCGCCCAACATGAAATACTTCGTGAGTATCTGTGAAAATCTATTCATCATCATCATTATCTTAATTATAACATAAATCTTGTTCATCTTTATTTTTCACTTAATATTACCCGTGCTTTTGTTTGAAATTTACTAAATTTTGATATTAATGGCTTTCAAGTGTTGAAGCAATTTCAATTATCACTTGAAATTTATCACTGCCACTGCTAGTTACTAAACATAATAATAAAATAAAAATAATTGGTATAGTCAGAAACATCTCAATATAAATGTTTCTGACTATACCAATTATTTTTATTTTATTATTATGTTTAGTAACTAGCAGTGGCAGTGATAAATTTCAAGTGATAATTGAAATTGCTTCAACACTTGAAAGCCATCGTTATTTTTTTATTAATAATTGCTGGTCAATTAATTCATACTATATTACCTAACATCTACTATAATCAAGTCTGTTGACATTGCTATAACATTACATTTCATACCAACAGGTAGCCGCACTGTGCCTGTTGGCCCTCGCCTCCGCCGAGGACTCCGCCAGCGGAGTCCGCGAGAAGCGCTCCTTTTTTGGCCTCAAGGACCTGTCCTTTGGCCTTAGCGCCCTCGGGCTCGGCGGTTCCAGTGGCTACAGCGGCTATGGCGGCTCCAGCGGATACTACGGGGGCTCCAATGGCTACAGCGGCTCTGGCTACGGCAACTACGGCTACAAGTCCTACACCCCATCATACTCGTACTCCACCTACTCCTCCCCGTCTTACTCCCCTAGCTCTTACAGCTACACTCCTGTTTCTTACTCTGCCCCCTCAGTGTCTTACTCCGCTCCGGTGTACTCTCACTCTGTCCCCTCCGTAGCTCATGAGACGTCGGTGTCTTACGCCGCTCCTTCGGTATCTTACTCTCCCTCAGTGTCGTACTCCGCTCCAGTATCAACTTCCTCAGTGTCCTACAGTCCATCAGTGTCGTACTCTGCCCCTGCATCAACTTCTTCAGTGTCGTACACTCCATCAGTGTCGTACTCTGCCCCTGTATCAACGTCCTCAGTGTCGTACACTCCTTCAGTGTCGTACTCCGCTCCCGTGTCCACTCCATCCGTGTCATACTCCGCCCCAGCTACCCAGGTAGTAGACGTGAAGAAAGTAGTGAACGTGAACAAGGTTGTGGAAGTCCCTCAAGTGATCAAAGTGCGCAAGGTTGTCTCCGTCCCGCAGGTCATTACTGAGAAGAAGGTAGTTTCTGTTCCTGGCTCCTACTCCTCTTCTCCTAGCTACTACTCGGCTCCCAGTTACACCTACTCTACCGCAGCCCCTAGCTACAGCTATGGATCAGATCTGTCATCTAACTACGGATCTGGAGTTTCGTCGACATATGGTAGCGGTCTTTCGTCGTCCTATGGATCTGGACTTTCGTCCACATATGGTAATGGTCTCTCATCTACCTATGGATCTGGACTTTCGTCCACGTATGGAAATGGTGTCTCATCTACTTATGGCTCTGGTCTCTCCTCGGGCTACGGGATCGGCTCCAACTACGGCGGAGTCACCAACTACGAGACCGGGGTGTCCGGCTACGGATCCGGATACAGCTCCAACTACGGAACTGGATACGGAAATTACGACTGCCTGTGGTAAACACTAGTCATTTGATCAACTGTGTACATAATAAAGAATCGTTTATTTTTATTCCTTGTTTTATTTGAGACTATAACTTTCATAATCAGTAAGATGGTCTAACATCTCAGTTGAATTAATTCAAGCTTCAAAATCACATATTTAATTAATGTAGCTATAAAGGTATTTAAATGAATACATAGTTAAATATAAATATTGGTAAACTACCTAGAACTAGCTATTCAAAAGGTCATAATTTTGCTTTAGGTATTATAAAAATGTATATTTTTAATAACAGGTAAACAACTACTTAAAAAACTACTTATAAATATTCGATTAAATTAAACGTTAAATTTTGACAATGAAGATAATAGAATAGTTAATATCACAAGATAGAATATACATAAATTAACATGAATTAGCATAGATTAGCATGGATTAGCATAGTGATTACCTCACCGGCCGGCGCGCGTGAAACAGGATAAATCGCGTTGGAGGCAATTATCGCTTTCATGACATTCATATCGCGTTCGATAATATGACAGAAACTGACAAAATATAACTTAACTTTATGCCAGTGTGACATTTTTAGAATATGGGTTCATGTCATCGAGACGCGAAGTGACCCCTTCCAAACGAGTATTTGCCCGAGCCGCGACTAACCAATAATAAACAGCAGTGTTTAATCAGTCACATTACACATAGAAGATGATTATATAGTTGTTTCTACAGGCAGAGTTGCTATTGTATGTAAATACACTATTTCTGAATGAAGTAGTGATAATAAAATCAAAACTCTCTCAAATTACTATTGTTCATCTTTATCATCATGTCAGCCGTTGGACGCCCACTGCTGGACATAGGCCCCCCTTAATGATTTCCAGTTATTGCGGTCGGACGCGGCCTGCATCCACCATAAGCCAACAGCTTGCACCAGATCATCTATCCACCTTGTTGGTCTCCACTCGAGAACTTATCGGCCATACTATTATGTTAGTTCAATATAACATCTAATAGAATATTTAATATCTAATAGAAATTATATAAAATCCGCAAATAGATAACAGTATAGGATAGGTAATACCCAATTGTCGAATGATGTCAGCGGCCGTGAAACCGCACATCAACTCGGTGTCCAAACTGAATGCCTGATGAGGCGTCGCAAACTGTCGCAAGTTTAGTTTATTCGTAACCGCGCCCAGACAGATCGATCGAGATCTTGATCTGAAATTCTGAATCAGCTTATGAATGGACTGATGACCAGCTGCAATATTATGAAAATACAAGGTTTTTGATGATAAAAGCTGTAGGGCGGATTTAATAAAAAACCTTATTTTTATAGTTTTATCATTATTTGGGCTAGGCAAAATATATTTCTTATAATACTAACTTTCTTATATTAAACATAATCTAGTCTTATCTCTCACGTCAAGAGGGAAGTCCCGTGCCCTAGCTGTATCACGTATCTTTCTAACTTTTACAGTCTTAACGATATCTGCTGCAGATGTGTGATTAGAAAAACCAGCTAAGATACGGATATTTCAAGCCTTATATTTTGCACTTGAAATAGTCAGCCTCAGTTGTTAAAAAAAAGCGGATCTAATACCGATGGCATGGCAACTAAATAAATAAGCGTTTGACAAATCGTAAGTCCTTTTAAAACAAAATGATAACTATCCATCCATTTAGCCCCCCATAGACTAACGTCCATTCCTTCCGGCTTATCCCGTCTGTCAAACTGTACAGAAAAGCGACTGGATAAAATAAAACCGTTGTAGCCACTAATTAACATCAATCCCTACGGTCTTTACTCTGACATTTTCACCACACGCTACCGCATACGGAAAAACAATCCTTTAGTGACCATACACACGTTTAGGTACATTCCTGTCAGTCATACCGAGAGATTGCGTGTCTGTGGATGGTTAGAATTCTGACATTTTATGACGTTTGTTGACATTTAAAAGGAAAGCGCGTCATTTTGAATAATCTTTATGGATTTAATCATTTCGCCCAATCACGCCGGACAAATGAACAGCCACTAACTTGATCACAGAGCGCGTCGCGTCCTTCGCGACGGGAAGGATCGCGGGGTTATAATACCGTTATTCCTTCTCGCTATTGCACATACACTAGCGTTCATTCCGTAAGGATTGTACATTCCGGCAGGAATGAACGTTAGTCTATTATAGTGATATCGCAGTTAATGATGATTAGTGGAGGGACACGAGATAGCGAGCCATAGGCCACAACCAAACGGTTCGAGAATACATATTTTATATTTATTTATTATTTACATACAAAATATAAGAAAACAGTAAAATTACCAAAGCGCTAATATCTATGACATACTATAATAGACCAGTGCTTTTAGACCAAAAATGGTCAAAAACGGAAAAAAATAGTAGTAGGATGAAACCCATTAGAAAAGGAGGGGAATATGGTAAAAATGAAAGGAAAAATAAATTACGGTCGATCTGAGTTCGGGAACTGGGAGGGGGTGGGCTTTTAAGGGGAGAAAATGGTTTATCTCGATTTGCGGTGAAACTACTAGTCCTATGAAAAAAAGTTTTATGGCAAAGTTGTAGGTAATAAAACGATCTACAACTTTTAATTCACAACTTTTATACATAACCTCAAAACTTATGTGAAACTCAACTATAGGTACCTATATTTGATATAACTATATAACTCAAAGATATATTTGATTAGCTAACTAATACGAAACATGTTTCGGCTAGAATGTGATATAACGATTGTTTAAGCCGGTCCACATGCTCATTTACATAATAATAACAAAGAAATTATCAAATCAAATCAAAATCAATTTGTTGGTTTTTCACGGCACAATGGTAATAAAAGTGGCCAAGTGCGTGTCGGACTCGCCCATGTAGGCTTCCGCAGCAATTATTTATATGAAATAGTTTATGACGTATTATAAAAAAACTACTTGATAGATTTCGTTCAAACAAATTTTCGTTGTTAGTTTTTATGGTTATGTACAATATATATTTTTTCTAGATTTATCATCCTCTTATTTTAGAAATTAGAGGGGGGGGGGACACCCTGTTTTCCATTTTGGAAGAGTCTCACGTCCAAACTATTAAGTGTATAATTAAATGGTGTTAGAAACATTGTTATGATTTTTTAAGACCTATTCATAGATACCCTACACGTATGGGTTCGATTAAAAAAAAGTTTTTAAGTTTCAGTCCTATGTATGGGGACCCCAAATGTAATTAATTTTTTTTCATTTTTTTTATGAAATCTTAGTGCGGTTCACGGAATACATCTAATTACCAAATTTTAGCTTTATAGCTTTTATAGTTTCGGAGAAAAACGGCTGTGACATACGGACGGACGGACGGACGGACGGACGGACATGACGAATCTATAAGGGTTCCGTTTTTGCCATTTGGCTACGGAACCCTAAAAAGTACCGAATAAGAGCATAAGCTACTTTTTCATCACAATAAACCATTTCCGTTGTTTGTTTGCCCTCTTTTCGAATATACAGGGCGTCCCACTAATTTTAACATTTAATGTGAAATTTAGTGCAGAAAAGCTGGCATTGCCTTAAAAACAAACAACTGACATTCACCACTTGAGAAGTACGCATCATTTCCCTATTATAATTTAAGTGCATTTTGTGTTAAAAATGTTAAAATTCATGGTCTTCCGTTTATTTCTGACACTATGTTATTTAGCAAAAAATAATCCTTATAATGAATCCTTTCGATCGGTATGATAAAGCTACAGGATAATTATTTTTTTCGTGTAACGGGTTCGACTCCCGGTTCAACCATGTAAGTATTTAAATATCTATGAATGCAGTTTCAATTGTTTTTTAAATTCAAATAATGTCTTCTTTCAGTGAAATGTTCAATCTACAATATTTAAGGTACTTTCCCTCCATGTGGCATGGCCGTGGGACGCCCTGTATTTTTTCAGTCCACTCCACTGAAAAAATATATTTAAGTCTCAAAAATAATAATATATAACTATAATTTATATACCTTAAATGATTAGCGTGACCTATGACCTGATGAGCTGGACTATGACACGTAAAAATATAACCTTAGCACGTTTATTGAACTGTCGAGTGCGTACAATAACAAATATACCTACGTAGGCAACGGAAGCTGATATCGAAAGTGTCACCCTGTCCAACGGATGGTAGAGTCGGCGAGGCCATCTCCGCGGCTGCGCGTATTTATAGCGCGCTGTGCGTTAGCTGCGACAGTGTCAGTGTGACAGTCAGTCGGTAAGAGCATAACAGTACGAGCAACATGAGGTCCTTCGTGGTGATGATGGCTCTGGTGGCGGCGGCGGTCAGCGGCGGCGAGGTGCGCGACAAGCGCGGCCTGCTGTCCGGCGGACTCGGCTACGGCGGCTACGGCGGCTACGGCGGCTACGGCAGCTACGGCGGCGCGCAGGCGCAGGTGGTCTCCGTCAACAAGCTGGTGAACGTCAACAAGGTGGTGGAGGTGCCGCAGGTGGTCAACGTGCGCAAGGTCGTCTCCGTGCCGCAGCTCGTCACGCAGAAGAAGATCATCGCCGCGCCCTCCGTCGCCTACTCCGCGCCCATCATCTCCAGCTCCTACTCCGCGCCCCTCGTCTCCAGCCACTACTCCGCGCCCCTCGTCTCCAGCCACTACTCCGCGCCCCTCGTCTCCAGCCACTACTCCGCTCCCCTCGTCTCCAGCTCCTACTCCAGCGGTTGGTGGTGATGTCTCACACACCGAGAGGACTCTAGTCAACCACCTGTCTTGTCCTCCGAACCATCTATTTATTCTGTGATACAATCATAATAAATAAACATATTTTTTTAACTATGACCTGGTTTTACTCGTCCCTATTCGATCTATGAAGTATGACAACTCTGTAAAGTACTTATTTATTCTCTTTGAATACATTTACTCTACTAACTTTACAATACTAAAACTAAAATTTCATACATTTAATTAAATAATTAGAAAAGAAAAAATAACAATCTTAAGGACGTATTCGTCAACACTGTATAACGCTTTCACGAGCACCCAAGACTTGAGCATACGTTAAGTTATAAAATAAACAATAGATGAAGCAGTCAGGTCGTGCTGAGGCAGATTATAAACTTCATTGTAATCGGGTGAGAACGAACCGGGTGAATACGGGACCGGGTGAGAACGAAACGAACCCGATTGTATTAGATTGTTCGATAACCTAGGCCTACGATATAAATTAATAGGCATGTGATAAGCTCCAAGATTCTGTGAAGCGTACTAGATATCTCATATGTAGTAAGTAACGTGAGACATTACGAAAACAACTGCGAAATGACAGGAAGTTACTAATGTATATTCCAATACGTAGAATACACAGATACATTAAATATTTCATCATACTTAAAAACATCCAGAACTCTCGACATACAGACAGGGCAATATATGGGTTGTAATGATAATCACTTACAAAGTCTTGAAAAATGTATTTATAAGAAACTGTTATTGGCATTAGGTACTAGATATGATCAACGACGTAGCTCCACGTTCAAGAATTCTGAAAAGAAAGAACGTGTAACAGTCTACAAATAGCCCTGGAATCATATACATAGCAGTTTCAAAAATGTTGTGAATAATGAATGTGACGAGCTCTTCACCGCCATTCTAACACAAACTAACTATATCGTTTAAATTAATATAGGTACTAGTGGTGTCCGCGACTCCGTCCGTGGTCATGTTTGTATGGGGGCCATGTCTTATCATAACTTTAGGAATATAAATAGCCTATCTTGTATCCCATGCATCCCCCTAAATGTTTATCTACCAAATTGTATAAAATTCGGATCATTGGTTTAAGAGTAATGGCGGAACATACATACATACAGAAAAAAAATTCTAAGAATCGTCAAATTAGTTTCAGTATCGTATATTGAGCCTATACACAATATCTCTGAAAACAAATGAAATTACTCCCATGACCTTTACAGATTTATTATAAGTATAGATTATTTATTTGTAGGAAAACCAAAAAGTTATAAAAACAGGATTACAATACTATGCTTTAAAAAGGTTTTCGCAAAATAAAACATTTCAAGTGCCGTGATGGCTCAGTAGCTTTAAAACCACGTGCTCGGTGAAGCCAAACATCGTGAGGAAACCGGCATGTTCTGTTAAGTTTGAAAAGCTTGAAGAACATTTGTCATACACCAACCCGCATTTAGAATGGTGAATAAAAGCCTAATCTACCCTTGTCCCAGCAGTGAGAACTTGAGTAAATTCGAATAAATAACGGGGTGATGTTATGTTTTATGTAAAAAAATTTGGTAGATACAAAAGTCGTCCGTTCCAGATAGCACAAGCGAAGGCCCGCTGGCTACTCATCATTTACATTACACCAACAACTGATTCATTTGTTGATGTAGGTATCTATCTAAGTTAATTAATAAACAACCAATTATGACAAGTCCTAAATCTTGGTATCACATTTACGTACACATTATCAAAAAAGATAGTTAAATGAAAACTTGTAAGGAATTATGCGCTATCGTATCCATACGATACATATAATAATTTCTTGAGGTTAAAAGTTTTGTAAAATAAAATAGTCAATACATGGCCCTATATTTAAATGCATGATAATAACATGTAATATTAACAAATTTTCACCAATAAGTTGAAGTTAAGTTAATATTTAAGTAGATATGTTTCACCCAACAAGGACATGTTTTCCATAGTTGCGACAGCGCGCGGCGCTCTGCAGTATTTATAGCGCTCTGTGCGTTAGGTGCGACAGTGTCAGTGTGACAGTCAGTCGGTGAGAGCAGCACAGTGCGAGCAACATGAGGTCCTTCGTGGTGATGATGGCTCTGGTGGCGGCGGCGGTCAGCGGCGGCGAGGTGCGCGACAAGCGCGGCCTGCTGTCCGGCGGACTCGGCTACGGCGGCTACGGCGGCTACGGCGGCTACGGCGGCTACGGCAGCTACGGCGGCGCGCAGGCGCAGGTGGTCGCCGTCAACAAGCTGGTGAACGTCAACAAGGTGGTGGAGGTGCCGCAGGTGGTCAACGTGCGCAAGGTCGTCTCCGTGCCGCAGCTCGTCACGCAGAAGAAGATCATCGCCGCGCCCTCCGTCGCCTACTCCGCGCCCATCATCTCCAGCTCCTACTCCGCGCCCCTCGTCTCCAGCCACTACTCCGCGCCCCTCGTCTCCAGCCACTACTCCGCGCCCCTCGTCTCCAGCCACTACTCCGCTCCCCTCGTCTCCAGCTCCTACTCCAGCGGCTGGTGGTGATGTCTCACACACCGAGAGGACTCTAGTCAACCACCTGTCTTGTCCTCCCTACCATCTATTTATTCTGTGATACAATCATAATAAATAAACATATTTTTTTAACTATGACCTGGTTTTGCTTCTGCTCTTCTCTATCTTAACTAAAATGAAATGAATATTAGTTAGGCGTCACAGTCTGTTATTATTACAACTCTGTACTACCTATACTTTTTTATTTCCTAAGAATCCTGCAAATATATTCCATTATAAACTAGGTACTCAAATCAAAATAGTCATAAATGCTTTAAAAGGTGAGAAAACATGGTAATAAAGCGGTCGAAGCCGCGGGCGGGTCATGATCATAAAATAAAAAATATAATATTTAACTAATGTTAATGTATTATGTTTTAATATGGTAGATAACGCATGATACCATTTCTACTCGTATTTTACTAGACAGAGACGACACGCGTTCAAGTCTATCGTTTGCCGCACGATAACGAATAAATAAATGAGGAAAATGTTTACTCCCTGTAATGTTATTATAGAAACTATTTGAATTTAGATACAGCCTAGTTTGGGTCACAACTCGTGGTCCCACTAATTTTATATTAACTGGTATTATTTTAGGAGCGGACGAGAATGCTGATTGGATAACTGTTGAATTTAAATAAAGTTGGTCCTATAATTAAATTTATATCTCGTAATTAAATTTATGAATTTATAAATAAATTTTTATAAAAAAAATAATGTTTTTTTTTATAGGAAAACTTATGATATCTTATGTTGTTTCAATATTGTAAGTATACCGGAAAAATAAACTCTATATATGTAGGTACATATTAATAGTCATGAAGTGGCAGTGGGCAGGTCATACAGCGGTAATAACAATTGGCCGATGGGGCCGTAATGTTCACAAATGGAGACTACGGACGACCCCCAACAAAATGAGCGGACGATCGTGTGAAAGCTCAAAGATTTATTTAAAAACAACAATATTTCAAATAATGACTTTAAATCTAAAAATTAAAAGCTGTTGGTTCGTGGTGGATGCAGGCTGCTTGCAACTGTTATAACTGGAAATATTTAAGGGTGGCCTAAAAGCTGAAATTATAAAAAAATATGTACAATGGGTCAATTAAACATAATTTGTGCTTGAGAATAGTATCTACCTAGATTGGTTGTTTGAGATGTATTTGTATGCACTAACAATAAACTGTCCTCATCTAGCTTTGAGTACCAAATTTTTTATGGTACTGGCCTTAGTATAGTTCTAGATATATGGATCTTCTAATGATAATGTCGAAATTATTATTAGTCCATTGAAATGTTACATGAGCTTTGCATTTATTAGAAGAAGCAATTTTATATTTGGGGCATGTAGAATAACTTTTAAATTTTTTACTTAGAGTAAAATATATTTGTAGGCAAAATAATTTACAACCAATTATGATTTACAAGTTTTTTGTAATACGTATACTTTCCGATATATCGCGAAAATAGTGTTTTTCAAGATGGCGGCCGGGGGACAAGGGTGGCGACCCCACAAACTTCAGTTTAAGCTTCTATTGACCACAATGTCACAAAAATAAAATTGCGTGCTCTAATAAATGCAATACTCGGTCCTTAAATTGTAACATTTCAATGTACTATATTTTATGGAGATAAAAAATATGAAATGGAGTATCAGACATAGGACTGAAGCTCCATATTTCCCTCAAACTGAGCATCTATGGACAATTCACACAGTAACATTTAGCCCCGTGCCCGTGGTAAGCTCGAGGCTTGTGTTACGGGTTCCATATTTCTGATATACCTACTTAATATTATATACAAACATAGAAAAATATTTTTACTTTACATAATATTACATCCAGATTAAATATTTGCAGATCGATCATCGTACATATTTTTGCCCGAGGCGTGAATCGAATACTCGTGTCGCAGGCGGACCTAAGCTCGCTGCACCACGCTAGTTTAAGAAAATTCATAACTCTACGTACCTACTGACGGGTGACGCTCAGCCTAAACCATGGTTGACAAGAAACATGCTGTATCTACCTAGTAGGTAGATACTCATTTTTGTAACAAAACCTAGACCAGTAACTACTGAAGTAGGTAATGGAGTTTTAACGGTGTACCTTACCTACTCATAAGAAATTATGAATTTTCGCATACTTCGAGGTTCTTAGGATTTCAAGTTTTGTTCAAAAAAATAGTCAACAGTTTAATCACGTACCCTTTCCATTATTAAAGAATAACTCGCCAAAATAAATTTCTCACCGATGAATTAAAATAATTATGATTTAAGTATGTTTTATCTCCGACAAGGACATGTTTTCCATAGTTGCGACAGCGCGCGGCGCTCTGCAGTATTTATAGCGCGCTGTGCGTTAGCTGCGACAGTGTCAGTGTGACAGTCAGTCGGTGAGAGCAGCACAGTGCGAGCAACATGAGGTCCTTCGTGGTGATGATGGCTCTGGTGGCGGCGGCGGTCAGCGGCGGCGAGGTGCGCGACAAGCGCGGCCTGCTGTCCGGCGGACTCGGCTACGGCGGCTACGGCGGCTACGGCGGCTACGGCGGCTACGGCAGCTACGGCGGCGCGCAGGCGCAGGTGGTCGCCGTCAACAAGCTGGTGAACGTCAACAAGGTGGTGGAGGTGCCGCAGGTGGTCAACGTGCGCAAGGTCGTCTCCGTGCCGCAGCTCGTCACGCAGAAGAAGATCATCGCCGCGCCCTCCGTCGCCTACTCCGCGCCCATCATCTCCAGCTCCTACTCCGCGCCCCTCGTCTCCAGCCACTACTCCGCGCCCCTCGTCTCCAGCCACTACTCCGCGCCCCTCGTCTCCAGCCACTACTCCGCTCCCCTCGTCTCCAGCTCCTACTCCAGCGGCTGGTGGTGATGTCTCACACACCGAGAGGACTCTAGTCAACCACCTGTCTTGTCCTCCCTACCATCTATTTATTCTGTGATACAATCATAATAAATAAACATATTTTTTTAACTATTACCTGGTTTTGCTGACCTATAACCCTAAAACTAAAATACATGACGAAATACAGGAAATCATGTCTTAACAAATTTTTGAGATATTTACTAAACAAAAAACATAAATCAGCACCTGTAGAATTATATTATATTGAGATTGAAAGACATTTCCATTCAAAAAGTTTGTCGTCGTCGTCAAACCCTTTTCGTCGTCACACCGTCCTCTAACTTTTTAAATAAGAGAATGATAAAACTGAATAATATAATATAGTGTTCCTTGTAAACTTTCACTGAAAACTGTTTCTATCAAGTAGTTTATTTATAATACGTCACAAAAAATATATTAAAAAATAATTATTATATTAACATTATATTATGAAACTTGTTTTTTTTTTAATTCATTTCATACAGAAAATAATTATAAACAAAAAGTATTTATAAAAAAGAGTTGAACGCGACGCGCCTCTCGTATCTCTGGAAATGCTACGAGATTAATATCTCTGACTTGACTACGAAACGAGCTCGGAAAACTTTAAATGTAGGTAACAATTATAAAAAGAATATTACGCTCATGTCATAAATACTAGTAGCTGCATCCGCAACTTCATCCGTCTTTAGCCTAATTATTTTCTGTTCAAGTATGGGGACCTTAAAATGTTATTATTTTTTTCAATACTTTTTTGAAATCTTAGCGCGGTTCACGGATTACATCTACTTACCAAATTTCAACTTTATAGCTCTAGAAAGTTAGAGTTAGTTAAAGTTAGTTAGTTTCTCTTTAGTTTCGGAGAAAAAAGGCTGTGACATACGGACGGACGGGCGGACGGACATAACGAATCTATAAGGGTTCCGTTTTTGCCATTGTTTTTAGGGTACGGTAGCCTTTTATTTGTTTATATATGGCAAATTATTATACTAGGTTTAATGATTCAGTTTCTCATCTCTTTCTTTATACTACTAATATTTATTTTAGACCTAAACATTTTCCCATCTGATAACAATAATACTACTTTTTAGCCAAAAGGCTATTTGTTTGAAAAAAAAACCATCAAAATAAAATAGCTTTATCAAGTTATATCGAGCATCATTATATACATCCTAATCCTAACTATCCTAACTAATATTATAAATGCGAAAGTAACTATGTCTGTCTGTTACGCTTTCCCGCTTAAACCTCTCAACCGATTTTGATGAAATTTGGCAAATACAATCTTTAGACACTGAGACAGAACATAGGCTACTTTTTATCGCGGAAAAATACATGCTTCTGTGGGAAAATATATGCTTACGCGGGAAAATTCGATTTCGATGAAATTTAGTATTATGGAGATAGTTGCAAATAAAAGTAAATGGCGAGAGACTTTTTACCGCGGAAAAATACATTCATAAAAACTGTACAAGTAAGGTATTCAGTCGATGAATTGTTGTTTCAATTAGGTAGTTTGTATGATTTTATTAAAGCTTCTTGAATACTATTATATGGAAACTTCCTAAGATTATTTGTAGATTCTAAGCTATTTTGAAATTATATTAAAGTAAAATATAATTGTTATACATAAGACAAGGCTTAGTAAAAGTAGGTCATCGTTAAAAAAATATGTTTATTTATTATGATTGTATCACAGAATAAATAGTCTTGTCCTCCCTACCATCTGGTAGGGAGGACAAGACAGGTGGTTGACTAGAGTCCTCTCAGTGTGTGAGACATCACCACCAGCCGCTGGAGTAGGAGCTGGAGACGAGGGGAGCGGAGTAGTGGCTGGAGACGAGGGGCGCGGAGTAGTGGCTGGAGACGAGGGGCGCGGAGTAGTGGCTGGAGACGAGGGGCGCGGAGTAGGAGCTGGAGATGATGGGCGCGGAGTAGGCGACGGAGGGCGCGGCGATGATCTTCTTCTGCGTGACGAGCTGCGGCACGGAGACGACCTTGCGCACGTTGACCACCTGCGGCACCTCCACCACCTTGTTGACGTTCACCAGCTTGTTGACGGCGACCACCTGCGCCTGCGCGCCGCCGTAGCTGCCGTAGCCGCCGTAGCCGCCGTAGCCGCCGTAGCCGCCGTAGCCGAGTCCGCCGGACAGCAGGCCGCGCTTGTCGCGCACCTCGCCGCCGCTGACCGCCGCCGCCACCAGAGCCATCATCACCACGAAGGACCTCATGTTGCTCGCACTGTGCTGCTCTCACCGACTGACTGTCACACTGACACTGTCGCAGCTAACGCACAGCGCGCTATAAATACTGCAGAGCGCCGCGCGCTGTCGCAACTATGGAAAACATGTCCTTGTCGGAGATAAAACATACTTAAATCATAATTATTTTAATTCATCGGTGAGAAATTTATTTTTACGAGTTATTCATTAATAATGGAAAGGGTACGTGATTAAACTGTTGACTATTTTTTTGAACAAAACTTGAAATCCTAAGAACCTCGAAGTATGCGAAAATTCATAATTTCTTATGAGTAGGTAAGGTACACCGTTAAAATTCCATTACTTCAGTAGTTACTGGTCTAGGTTTTGTTACAAAAATGAGTATCTACCTACTAGGTAGATACAGCATGTTTCTTGTCAACCATGGTTTAGGCTGAGCGTCATCCGTCAGTATGTACGTAGAGTTTGATATAATATAAAGAGATTAGGTATGAATTTTCTCAAACTAGCGTGGCGCAGCGGGCTTAGGTCCGCCTGCGACACGAGGTTGCGGATTCGAATCAAACCTCAGGACAAAAATATATACGATGATCGATCTGCAAATATTTGTTCTGGATGTAATATTATGTATAGTACTTTAAAATCTTATTCTATGTATGTGTATAATATTAAGTAGGTATATCAGAAATATGGCACCCGTAACACAAGCCTCGAGCATACCACGGGCAAGAGGCTAGATGTTGGTCTGTGAATTGTCCATAGATACTCAGTTTGAGGGAAATAATATAGCTTCAGTCCTATGAGTGATGCTCCATTTCATTTTACAATTTAAGGACCGAGTATTGCATTTATTAGAGGACGCAATTTTATTTTTGGGACATGTGGAGGGGGTCAATGGAAGCTTAACCTGAAGTTTGTGGGGTCGCCACCCTTGTACTCCGGCCGCCATCTTGAAAAACACTATTTTCGCGATATCTCGGAAAGTATACGTCTTACCAAAATTTTGTAAATCATAATTTGTTGTAAATTATTTTGCCTACAATTTTTTTATAATTTCAGCCTTTAGGCCTCCCTTAAATATTTCCAGTTATAACGGTTGCAAGCAGCCTGCATCCACCGCGAACCAACAGCTTTTAATAATTAGATTTAAAGTTATTATTGAGTGCTTACCCTTTATTTTGCTCCGTTCATCCCAAAACATTCGATTCATGTTATCTGTTCTACCCACACCTACTTATTCCTAATTTCTATTGTTTGTTGTTTTTAAATAAATCTTTGAGCTTTCACACGATCGTCCGCTCATTTTGTTGGGGGTCGTCCGTGGTCTCCATTTTGTGATATTACGGCCCCACCGGCCAACTGTTCTTAGCGCTGTATGACCTGCCCACTGCCACTTGACTGTTAATATGTAAGAGTACAATATTACTATTTTGCCGGTATACTTACACAATTGAAACAACATAAAATATCATAAAATTTCGTTTCTAAAACAAAACATTTTTTATAGGTATAATTTTTTTATTTTATATAAGTACATAAATTTGATTATTTTGTATAAATTTATTTTAATTGAACAGTTATCCAATCAGCATTCGTTCGCTTCTAAAAGCTGTATCCAAATACCAGTTAATATAAACTGGGTTGTATCTAAATTCAAATAGTTTCTATAGTTACAGGGAGTAAACATTTTCCTGATTTATTTATTCGTTATCGTGCGGCAAACGATAGACTTCAACGCGTGTCGTCCCTGTCTAGTAAATGTCTTTAAAATTATAGATGATGATTATTATGGTTTATCTACCATTAAACATAATACATTAACATAATTAAATATTTTTTATTTTATGATCAACAAGCTGACCCGCCCGTGGCTTCGACCGCTTTATTAGCATGTTTTCTCACCATTTAAAGTTAAAGCTTTCCTGGGCTAAAAATTGTTGATGATGATTTTATTTTGAGTAATTTATAATTTAAAGAATTATAATAACAGACTGTGACACCTAATTAATATTCGTAATCCTTTTAGTTAAGATAGAAGAGAGCAAAAGCAAAACCAGGTCATAGTTAAAAAAATATGTTTATTTATTATGATTGTATCACAGAATAAATAGATGGTAGGGAGGACAAGACAGGTGGTTGACTAGAGTCCTCTCGGTGTGTGAGACATCACCACCAGCCGCTGGAGTAGGAGCTGGAGACGAGGGGAGCGGAGTAGTGGCTGGAGACGAGGGGCGCGGAGTAGTGGCTGGAGACGAGGGGCGCGGAGTAGTGGCTGGAGACGAGGGGCGCGGAGTAGGAGCTGGAGATGATGGGCGCGGAGTAGGCGACGGAGGGCGCGGCGATGATCTTCTTCTGCGTGACGAGCTGCGGCACGGAGACGACCTTGCGCACGTTGACCACCTGCGGCACCTCCACCACCTTGTTGACGTTCACCAGCTTGTTGACGGCGACCACCTGCGCCTGCGCGCCGCCGTAGCTGCCGTAGCCGCCGTAGCCGCCGTAGCCGCCGTAGCCGCCGTAGCCGAGTCCGCCGGACAGCAGGCCGCGCTTGTCGCGCACCTCGCCGCCGCTGACCGCCGCCGCCACCAGAGCCATCATCACCACGAAGGACCTCATGTTGCTCGCACTGTGCTGCTCTCACCGACTGACTGTCACACTGACACTGTCGCAGCTAACGCACAGCGCGCTATAAATACTGCAGAGCGCCGCGCGCTGTCGCAACTATGGAAAACATGTCCTTGTCGGAGATAAAACATACAAGCTATTATAAGATAATGAATATTTAGATTAAAGAAAAACCCAACGAACGTTATCCATATGAGAGTAGATTGTTTAGTTGTTGGATATTTGTAGCTTAGCTGTATCTAAACTATCAAGGGAAGAAAAATATTTTTGGCATCGAATAGTTTAAAAGCTGTAGCTTGTGTAAATGCTATTGTTATTTATAGTATTTTGTTATAATTATAAGCTATTGGTGTCATTCAAATAAAATAGAAAATACTCTTTACTTCAACAAGGGTGAAATACAAGAATGAAGTATGCCCGAGGGGTTGACGCCTGCGGTGTTCTGCGAGCAAGCGCGAATGAATGCTCGCACGTACGGCTTGGCTCGTTGGTTCCAGAGTTCCGAAAAACAATGACTGTTGGTCTTGGACACAAAGACTGTTCCCCTTTACCCCCATTCCCCGTCCCCGCATCCCGCGCCGCAGCACGCTCAGGACTCCTCTCCCCCGATCTCTTACCGCTCTCAACGTTCTCCTTGATCTCCAACCAGACTACGATGTAGGAACTCTGATATGCTTAGAAGCTTAGAGTACCCTGAACTGTCCTAAATAGTAATGTAATCGAATTTATTTTATTGGTAAAGTTTAAAAATCTTTTAGAATAATTTATTTTATTTAAGTGTTATTTTTTTATGAATTAAAGATTTAAAGATTTTTTAAAGATTTACCTATGTCATTTATTTCCATAAAATCCTGAAGGTCACTTGGACAAGTCAATAAATGCAATACATTATTAAATAAAAATAAACAATGGAAACAAGGTTGACATAAAAATATGTTTCGTTTTTTTAAGCACTGAATTGAGAAACATAAAGAACAATCAGCTTTTATCTAAATTAAGTACAATTATTTGTTAGAGCCGTGTTGGCTAAGTGGGAGCACACTCGACTTTCATTCCGAAGGTCGTGGGTTCAAACGCCGCCGCTCACCTCTGATTTTTCTTCTTGGAAAATTATGTGTGCTTTAAAAACACGTGCTCTAACGGTGAAGGAAAACATCGTGAGGAAACCGGCATGTTCTGAGAACTTTGAAAAGTTTGAAGGACATGTGTCATTCACCAACCCGCACTTGGCCAGCGTGGTGAATTAAGGCCTAATCTCTCTCGTCAAGAGAGAAGTCCCTGTGTCCCAGCAGTGGGAACGTGAATAGGGGTGTTATGGTTATGGTATATGTTAGTTTGTTCTCTTCTTTAAGATATTCGCTATTTATAAGATATCGCTTAAGATTTTCGTAGAAGTCAGGGAATGTAAGAAAATACGAAACCTTAAAACGAAGCCGCGGACAGGTCAACTTGTCAATAAATAAAATGTAACCGCGCACAATCAGCACTTTCAGTTTCGAACATAATGTTCCGCTCAATTTCCGTGATCATTGGTGTTTTTGCTTGCTCACGCGAGCCCGCGGAAGGAAGCCGACCGACCATCCGGCATACTCACGCGATCATACACAGGTGTTATATCACATAGAGCTGTAAAGAACACTCACCTGAGGGGAACCGTTGGGATTTTTTTCGAGAACGTGTCCTGCCTGAACGAATAATTTTTTTAGATTTTATAACTTGTCAAATTTCACGCTTGACCATTCGATTTGGCAAATTTTTAACGTAAGTATCAGGGTTCATCTATGCTCGCACACTATGCACCTATATAAAGATGACGATTCATAATGCATGTTTAAATATGTTTTCTAGCTCTGACTCAGACTTTGATCCCTGACATTTCCAAATTACCTATTCAACAAGAATTCTTAGTTCTTACCCTCTAGCATCATTCGCGGGTTGCTGGCCTGCCGTAGGGCTCTTCGATCTAAACGGTAAAAAAACAACTAGGTACCTAGTAAGATTTTTACCTCAAGCAACTGCCATCAAATAGCTCGTCATAAGTCAAAACGCCTGAAATTGTTGGCCCGCGTGTATCACAGCTCTATAATATTCCTTCTCCAGCGCGGCTGCCGCGGCGGGACGGCGCCGGCGCCGGCGGCCTCCGCGGCAGTCGTGCGCCGCCGCCCCGCCAAGAGAGCCGCAACATGAAATACTTTGTAAGTACACAAATTATAATATTTTAAATTATAAAATCCGGAACATAGGCAAGCGGGAAGTTTAGTTATTAGTCGGGTTGTTATTCTTAAAAAGATGTTGTCATATAAAAATACCTGAATTTAAGTTAACGTAAAACGGGTGACCCTAGTTATACCTACTAAATCAATTGAAAAAAAAATTAAGCTATTGGTAGATTTTACAGTTAGTTCTTGACCAACTAAGGCCTTACTTACTTATACGTTGTTTTACGTCTACAACCCATTTTGACTATTTTCCCTTTTTATGGATATACTTATATAGGTAAATATAAATAGTTATACGATACGTTAAAAAAATTAATTCGTAACAAGTTTCAAAATCAAAGGAATAAAATAAATAACATCATCATCCTTCATTCTAAGTTCGGTAGCTCTCTACCGTCGCGATCTGCGCATAGTCTCTGGGCCCATCTACACCGCACTTGTGATTACAGGTGACATTGCTACTGATCTCCGCGCCCTGCGCGTGGGGGCGCCTGGGCGACGCCGGCTCCGCGGAGTACGGGGGCGCCGGGGGCACTCGGTATGGGGGCACGGGAGCCAGCGGCTACGGCGACACAGGGGCGGAGGCCTACGAGGGTGAAACTGCCCCAGCAGTTGCACCCTCGCCGTACGTAGCGCCGTACGGAATTCGTTCAGCCCCCGGCTATGGAAGCGGGGCTGCGGAGGCTCCCTACATGTTCGCAGCCATCCCACTGAACTCGCCCATGCCTGTGGTGCACGTGCTGTCCCGCGCGCCTCTGGCCCCGCGCGGCGCGCCCTACGCCGCGCCGCACTCTCGCCGCTACGCCGACGCGCCCGAGCACTCGCGACACTACTCCGAGATGACGCGCGGCTACGCTGCCGACTACGCGCGCCCCTACTCCGAGATGCCGCGCGAATACGCTGCAGACTACGCGCGGCCCTACTCCGAGATGACGCGTGACTACACCCCCGCTGGTCATCATTACGCGGAGCCGGCGGCCCCGGCGCGGCACTTCGCAGAGCCCCCCGAGCGCCACTTCGCGGAGCCCCCGGAGACAGAGTACGAGCCGTACGGGTACGGGCGGGCGGCGGCGCAGTACCGGCACACGCGCGGAGCGGCGGACGGCTCGGAGGAGCTGCTGTACGCGCGGCCGTCGACGACGGGCGGCTACACGTACCGGCGCGCGCCCTACGCGGACGCCGCGCCGCCGTCCGCGCCCGCCGCCTCCGCGCCGCACCACAAACGCGCCGCGCCGCCCGCTCCGCACAAGGAATCTCCCTACATCTTGAAAATTCATAAATACAGAATTACCAAGAACAATTTGCTGTTCTAAAGTGCTCGGTGCGCTGCACCGCACCTGCCAAATGTTTCACAAAATGTTTCAAACAGTCTATTGAAGATCTCTTAATGAAGTAGGTAATATATCTTATCGTTTACCGAACGAGGTAGATTTAATTCGAGAAGATATTCGAATTGTCATTCCTGTACGACTATAGTCCCATGTCACCATCAAAGTTACTATTATTTAAGTTAATAACCATCTAATCATAAGGTCTCAATTTACTAGCCCTCTATAAATGATTGAACGCTTGATAAAAATGAGCAAACGAATTACTCACTTTGCAGCTGCAGCTAGGAGATACGATAGTAGATAGTTAATTTATCTGTAAATAGTAATTAGATAACTAAGTAAGATAAATAGAACAAATCGTTTCCAACATAATAAACCCACGGTCTGTACACTAAAAATATAGAAAAACAATAAAATAAATATTTAAATTAATTAAGCTTTTATTTTTTTATTATTAATCATCCAGGAAAGTTATAACGATGGAAAATTTTCTTATTCTACTAAGTATATAATTTCGATATTTACCTAAGAATTTTCATTAGAGGTACTCAGACTCAAAATTAGTTTTATCAATTTATGTAACTCGTGAGAACTATTAACGCTTTGATTTGAGTTTATCCCACGTTTCTGTTACATCAAGAAGAACCGTCATCAGAAATACGGGAGAGCCTCTCCTTTTTTTTTAAACTGATACAAGATTTAGCCCGACGCACTTATGTGATATGGGTGTTTTACCGTCGAACTTATCAAAGGTTATGTACGGTGGGCTTTGGTGGTCAGTTTGCGATACTTTTATGTAACCGGAATCTTGGGTTGTTCGTCATCTCGCGGGAAAACAAAAGATGGATTCCCGCGAGTCGTCAGTTTCCGATAATTTTATGTAAGCGGAGTGGTCAGTTGTAGGTACTTATACCACTTATAGCTATGAATGATAGACACGCTATCACGCATTACCTACCATGCATGTCTAAAATATAGATATGTACTTTTTTTAAACAGCGTGGGTGAATCAATGTTTCAGTTGGCTAGGTGTTTTAATCGTGTAGGTAAGTTGTAGTTTTTATATTAATTGATTGCCTACTTATGTTATTGTAAAGCCGATAATGTATTAATTTAGAATTATCAATGATTATGTTATAAATAAATACTTAAATAAATATTGCTGGACAATTCACACAGAACATCTAGCCCAGTGGTAAGCTCTCAGCTTGTGTTATGTGTGCTAGATTTCTGATATTACCTATTATGGCGGGAATTGAACCCGCAACCTCTTGCATCGCAGACGGACCTTCGCCCGCTGTGCTACAGAGGTCGTCAAGTCGTTAATGTAACACAATCTGTTCTTAAGAGACATAGATTTTACATCTATGTTAAGAGACCGGTGTCCAAGTACCAGGTGCAACTAAACATTTTCCGAGCTACCTATATGTTTTGTTTTATTTAAAAGAATTAATGTTTTCTTCTAAAATGTTCTTCTTCTTCTTCTTCTTTTATTATGGAAGAAGAAGAAGAAGAAGAACATTTTAGAAGAAAACATTAATTCTTTTAAAATTATTATTTTATATTTTGGAAAACTTCATAAATGCAATGTTACATTGAATGTTACTATAAAAAATCATTGATAAAATGTTTTTCAAGGCTTTTGGCAAGATGAATGACATATTCGGTTGAAGGTTAAATAACGTTCGCCATAGTCCAGTGCTAAAATAAAAGAAGATGAAAACTTAAAGTGATTTGAGTGATTGAGCCAGGTTATGTTATTGTTTTCATTTTTATCTTTATTTTATTATTATTATCCTGACATTGTCTAAAAAAGTTTTATACATACTGAAATAATGCTATAACATGCACACTGTAGAAATTTTGTCCAGTGATCTGTAATTCTCAATATGCCTCGGGTGAAAATAGATTATGTTGTAAGCTTTAGTAGTGAAGACCCGGTGAGTTTTTTTCTCTCTTCTGAATGCCCTAATTATAAAATATATAGGTATAATAATTTAGGTATAACACCCAGACACCCGGAACAAATATTTGCAGGTCATACAAATAGTTATCAATTATTAACAATTAGTAAGTATTTATTCCTTTAAACATTAAAAATAATGAATCAAAGAATGTTTAACATAATTAAAGTAGTTTTTACGAAATTACCTCCCCAAAAAGTATGTACAATACAAATGTTTGATAAGCCGCTACTTATTAATATTATTACTTTAACAATAGGTACTTAATTATGCAATATTAAATGTAATAATATTATTATCATGGATATGCTACCTATGTCTAAAAGTTAAAGTCATATAAGTGTCAATAGTTTTGATTCAAACACTTTAAATTTAAACTGTTAAATTAATTATAATACTTATTTGGATTGCAGGAGCACCCGGCTGCAAACCTCCTGTCCTTGTCCGTGGGTCCGCACTGGCTGGTGGCGCGCGGCGCTGGGCCCGCCTCTGCCGTGCTGCAGCTGGAGCGCGCCACTGAGGTATCTACCCATTAGTTTGCTGGTGGGACAAAACAAATCAAGATAAAGTGTACCTAACTATCTTAGTTCACGTCATCAACTACAGCTAACATCATGACTGATGTACGGTCAGCCAAGAAAGTGGTCTAGCTAGTTTTGACAAAAGTTTCTGCATGTAATGATCACTAAGGTTGACTTTTGTAGTATAATTTAACTGACGTGCAAACAAATCACAAACATAGGGTGGTAGACCACATTTTTGGCTGACTGTACATTGTTGGTTGTTCCAGATCTCGTCGGTGACGATTGGCGCGCACGGGGCGGCGCTCGTGGAGGTGCTGGCGGGCCGCTCCGAGACTCCGTCAGAGCCCTTCCAGGTATAGTCTGCTTCAACCCCTCAAACAAATGAAGCATGTTTATCGCTTATTATCCTTATGGCTAGTTTCTAACTTCATCTATCATTTTGAACCTCTATCTTTTTCACTTTCAAAATTTTCGTGAGTTACTATTCATTTTATAACAACGGGAATTACTCACGTATTAATTAAGGACTATAATCACTCTCGACGTTTCGACCACGACAAGAGCAGAATTTTTCACGAGGAGTGAGCGTCTGGCCGTGCTCCGTCTCCGCTCTGCTCGCGCGCGCGGTTCTCGTTAGTTTGTCGAGCTCGCTTGATGTGAGCTGCTTCTGAGGTTCGAACATTTTCAGCCACTGCCATAATCAAATGTTATTGTATTAATGTAGGTACATGTTCTAACGTGTGTGGTATGTTAGGTGCTGGTCCCCAGCAGCGTGTTCCTGTCGCCGCGGGAGTCTCGGTCGGTGGACGCGGGGAGTAGCGCGGGGGCGAAGCGCGTGCGCAGCTTCGACCGCGGCGCGCTGTCGGCGGCGGCCCGCGCGCAGCGCTGGGACCGGCTGCGGCTCGTCGTGTCGCAGCCCTACAACAAGCACTGCAAGGTGAGACTGCACATCGCCTCTAACATTTCACGATTCATTGTGTTATTTGATTAGTTCATGTATACGACGTAAAACGCTATCTATAAAAAAATTGCTTATTAAAACCCCAAGTAAAATAATTTTTATTGGTTAAAATTATTAATACATCGTTTGAATATAATAAAGAAGCTTTCATGTTATATTCCTTATTGATCTGAGAAAGGAGTTAGTGCGTTGCAACGTGCTACGTCTTACTGTAGATCTCTATTTGCGTAACACTCACTCAAAAGAGCATATTATATAAAAATACAGATAATCTGATTATAGCCAGGCTGATTGTAGATAGTATTTAAAAAAAAAACTACATGCCATACTCACATAAGAACATTTTTAAGACTCAGGTTCCTTATTGTATTCTGCTCTTTAGGTTTTTTATCAATACTGTTACCTTACCACCCTTAAACATCTTCAAGTTCTTTATGTCTGTTTACACAGTTCGGAATCTCGTTCATACACATATTCTCGTCGGAGGACACGCCCGCGCCCCCCGCGCCTGCCGCCGCCCCCGTGCTCTCCGCCGCCCCCGCCCCCGCGCCCCCCTTCGCTATCCCCCCGGCGTCCCCCTCGGACGACGAGGAGGAGTTTCGTCCCGGAGAACTGTTCGCGAAGCACCGCGCCTCTGCACAAGCAGATACTGGTATATACCTTTACCTATGTACTTTTATTTTAAAAAAATGACTTTGCTTGAGCTTGTAGGTTTTCCAAAGGAAATTTAAAAAGTCAGAATAAAACATATACCATACGTATAAACAGATAGGTACATCTAATTACTTTAGTTTCGAACAATAAATCTGACACAATACACTACACAATACCATGATTTCAGGTGCACAAATAAGACAAGCGACCTCACAAGCGCTGCGCCACGATTCCGGCGCAGCCAAGCTTCTGAGAAACCACGCCCCTCAACGGGGGGGCACCTCCTCCTCCCCCTCCCACTACCCCCACCCGCGGGACTCCCCCGCGCTACTGTACACCGCAGAAGACGCGCGACCAAACCAGAGGATCGACCGTGTCATTGAACAACACAACGACAAACGTAGGGACGCCGACAAAAGTAACGATACCGGACAAAGCAGCGAGGGCGGCAATCACAAGCAAAGAAATGAGAGGAAAGGCAACACTGAAAAGCGTAAAGATGAGAGTGGTCATGACGCTGGTACAAGTAAACATAGTAATGGGACGGCAGATAGATCCAGCAGTAGAAGTGAGAAGAAGCGCAAGCGAGAGTCTGTAGGTGAAGTGGAGAGTGAGAGGGAGACTGGGAGGAAAGGCGAGGGGAGAGGAAATGAGAATGATCGGCGCTCGTCGCATAGGAGGGGTGAGTGATGTAATTGATAAGTAGATTTTATTCTTCTGTGTAAACATTGTTTAGAGTGTGTTCTGGTAGATATCCAGAATATATGAGCTTTTTATGTCGAAATTTAGCTTTAGTATTTCTTCGAAAGAGAGGTCGTAATCGTAATACCGTCGTCATAATGCTTGCTATTTTATATTAAAGATAGTATTATTTCCTATCAGATAGTCCGACGGGCGCAGGCGGTTCGGGCAGGTCGCGCGGGCCGCTGGCGGGCGTGCAGTTCGTGCTCAGCGGGTACGAGAACCCGCACCGCACAGACCTGCGCGTGCTCGCGGAGCGTCTCGGGGCGCAGGCCCGCCGCGACTGGGGGCCCGGCTGCACGCACCTCATGTGAGTCAGCTCATCGTAGCCGCATGTGAGGCAGCTCATCGTAGCCGCATGTGAGTTAGCTCATCGTAGCCGCATGTGAGTCAGCTCATCGTAGCCGCATGTGAGTCAGCTCATCGTAGCCGCATGTGAGTCAGCTCATCGTAGCCGCATGTGAGTCAGCTCATCGTAGCCGCATGTGAGTCAGCTCATCGTAGCCGCATGTGAGTCAGCTCATCGTAGCCGCATGTGAGTCAGCTCATCGTAGCCGCTGGCGTGTAGTTCGTGCAGCGGGCACGAGAACCCACGCCGCGCGAAAAGGAGCGCGAGGATGCTATACTGAGAATTCTACATGTTTGTAGTCGATTCTAAGCTTCTACTCTCGAGTGAGACTGGTTACATTATTTAGTAAATATTAAGCAAGCGAAATCTAACTCGCACAACGGATCGACATCGAATCCAATCGCGGAGAAGGGAGTACTCAACTAAACTATGTGTGATGTGAGTCAACCGCTGATTAGTTGTGATCGTGTTCCAGCTGCGCATTCCCCAACACGCCGAAACTGCGTGCGGTGCGCGCGAGCGGCTCGTTGGCGCCCGTGGTGCGCGGCGAGTGGGTGCGGGCGTGCGCGCGCACAGGCCGTCTCGTCCCGTGGCGCGCGCACGCCACGGACCCCGCCGAGCGCCGCGCCGAGAGCCCCGAGCGAGCTGCGAGCCCCGCGCCCGACACCTATAAATCAGGTGAGGGTGTGCTCTGACCCCTACTAGGTAGCCGAAACATCAAATTTTCGAATAGTTTCTTAGGTATGCTAATGTGCTTTTAATTTAAAGTCATTTTTCGAAAATTTGGCAGTTCGGCCCTTGTGCTTTACCTATCGAACACCTGCTTAACGAGACTCGCGTCTCCGCAGAAAGCGACACGGACGACGAGATCGAGAAGGTGCTACGCGAGAGAAAGAGACGCCGCCTATCGACATCCCCTTCCCCCGGCCCCGACGCGGGCGAGGGCGACGTGCAATTCGTCAAGGACGAGAGGATACAGGTACCTACCCCAGTAATTAGTAAAACTGTGGTAAAACTAAACAGCATACTAAATTAACTTAGCATTTACAATAGTATACAAATATTGCTATGTATTTATTACAGTGTGGGTTACAAACCTGCGAGGCGTATTCCAACTCATAATTAGTCGGGGGTTTCGAAACAGACCATTTAGGGTTTGAACCATGTGATCATTGCAGGGCAGCGTCACCGTGAGGGACTCCTCCGGCTCGGACACGGAGCCCGAGGCCGGTGGTGGCGTGCCGGTGCCGGGCGACTGCGGGCTGCCGGCGCTACTGGCGGGCCGCTCCGTGCGAGTGGACGGCGCCGCCGCGCCGGTGGACGCCGAGCTGCTGGCCCGATACGTTCGCGCGTACGGCGGGGATTTACTCACGGTACGCACTGCCGGCGCCCTAACGTAAATTAATAATTATTGGAAGATAGAACACAAGTGGGTTTTTAAGGTGTAGTTTATTTACAAGAACAACCTACAACCCACAATCTGTTGAATGTATGACGAGAACCATCGCAACAATTCACCTTGTATTTCTGACTGACTCAGCTTAGGTAGGAAAGTATTATGATCAATTCACTACATATATAAAATTATCAATTTACTATATAAAATCATTGACTTACCTTAAATTAAAACCTTTTATTGTAATGATCGTAGATTACCAAACTACGTACCTATTACTCGATATGGATGTTTATTATAGTTGTATGTACATGTATTTACGTTGCAATCAAGTTCATATCTAACATTAACTTTTAAAAGCATATTTCATTGTGGTTGTAATGTGTTTTGTACAATAAATAAATAAATGAATAAATTCGTTCAGCCATCATGCCAATACTGAATGTTCTGCTATGTGCTTAGGAGGAGCAGGCGGAGGCGCGCACGGAGCCTTACTTGCACCTGTGTGGGTCCGGGGGGGCTGCGGGGGCCGGCGGGGCTGCGGGGGGCGCGGGGCTGCGCGTGCGCGCCGACTGGCTGTGGGCGTGCCACGCCGCGCGCCGCGCGCTGCCCCCCGAGGACTACTGCGTAGACACGCTCAAATAAACAACTCCATTCAATACAATGTTCTTTATTTAACACCAGGTAAACTTGACACGGTTTTCTTTCTTTTTATTTGATAGATATATGTTGTGGTGCGGGGCGGGGGCGCGGCGCGGTCTACTGAGATGTGAGGAGAGTCAGTTTCTCGTTCAGTTGAAGTTGGGTTTTGATGAGTTGTGCGAGGGTCACCACCTGAAAAGAAAGATAGATATAAGATATTATGAAGACAAAGTAAACAATTCAGTCTAGACCACAGAATGTAGGCCCAGTACGTTTTTTTTACACCAGGACGCAAAGGCGCCCCAGAATAAAGAAACGCCATATGCGTTTCATGAAACAATCGCAATTCTTGTGAAACTAACCATCTTATGCATAATAGTCATTTTAATTAGCATTTGTTTCTCCTCATCTTTCACATTAACATTTGTGTTGGTTACAAAGTAACAACACTATTTTAGGTTTACAATGTTCATGCTACTTATGCATTAAGAGGGTAAGTCGCTAACTTGTTATCTATATCATGCAAGTTTGGCATCAAGTGCACCAGTGCGATAAAGAGACGGCGCTTGTTCTCACCATGAGCAGGTCCTTGACGCCGGCCGCGAAAGCGTCCGCAAAGGATTCGGCGGAGAGGTTGGGCACGGAGTGGACCAGGTGCAGCAGCGAGCGCCCGGCCGCGGCGCACGGCGCGCGCTTGCCGGCTAGCACGTCGTCCACGTAGCCCAGCACCTGTCAAAGGGAACAGCCGTTACAACGTGGTAATTAAATTAAACTAAAACTACTATACGCCCATGACGCTAGACGGTATCTGATGCGACGCCGGGCTTGGGCATTGTATGTGTTAAATCTTAAATACTTTATACCAGGGGTGGCCAACTTGATTGGACCCAAGATCTCTTGTTCACTAAAGATACCCTGTGCGAGCTACCAATTACATACCTACTTCCAAAAATCGAAAAAGTGGCCAAGTGCGAGTTGGACTCGCCCATGTAGGCTTCCGCAGCAATTGTTTATATGAAATAGTTTATGACGTATTATAAAAAAAACTACTTGATAGATTTCTATCAAACCAATTTTCATTGGTAGTTTTTGTGCTTATGTACATTATATAGTTTTTTAGCCTTATCATCCTCTTATTTTAGAAATTAGAGGGGGGCACACTCATTTTTAAGGTTCCGTAGCCAAATGGCAAAAACGGAACCCTTATAGATTCGTCATGTCCGTCCGTCCGTCCGTATGTCACAGCCGTTTTTCTCCAAAACTATAAGAGTTATAAAGCTGAAATTTGGTAAGTAGATGTATTCCGTAAACCGCACAAAGATTTCATAAAAAAATGAAAAAAAAAACTGATTACATTTGGGGTCCTTACTTAGAACCGAAACTTTAAAAAAAAAATTTCATGGAACCCATACGTGTGGGGTATTTATGAATAGGTCTTCAAAAATCATATTAAGGTTTCTAACATCATTTATTTCTAAACTAAATAGTTTGCACGAGACTCCTCCAAAGTGGAAAAATGAGTGTCCACCCCCCCTCTAACTTCTAAAATAAGAGAATGATAAAGCTGAAAAAAATATATAGTGTAGATTACCTTAAAAACTACAAAAGAAAATTGGTTTGAACGAAATCTAGCCAGTGGTTTTTTTTTAATACGTCGTAAACTATTTCATTTAAATAGTTGCTACTACATGGGCGAGTCCGACTCGAACTTGGCCACTTTTTCCATTTTGGAGTCACTCGTCTAAACTATTTAGTTTAGAAATAAATGCTGATAGAATCCTTATTGTAATTTTTGAAGACCTATTCATAGATACCCCACATGTATGGGTTTGATGAAATTTGATTTTGAGTCTAGTTTATTTATTTTTGCCTTGTCACGATCGAAAGGACTAACAGTCGCGATCGACCGGTCGATCGCGATCGACCGGTTGGCCACCCCTGCTTTATACCATACTTAATACACATATTAATCTACTGGTTAAGAATCTGTTGAATGATGACGTAAGCGCCTCAAAAGATGGCATATTCTTGCACTTGACGAAAAATGCTGATAAACTGCTGAACCATAATATGGATAATGTAACTCAATGGAGATACAAATCAACAAAAAAAAAATCCACCCCAACACACATCTGATTAGCCAATTGCAGATTATAAAGGAAGAAAAAAAAAACTTTTTACCAGAACATTTTTCTATACAATTCTCAAATAAATGACTATTTGAGTATTGATAGTTATATTAGCTATAGTGGCTCTGGTCACCTGATCCAGCAGCTCAGCGAGACGCGCGCCGGCCTCAGCCACCTGGGCCAAGTCGTGCAGTGGCGCGATGGGGCGCGCGCGTGGCCCAGTGCCCTGCGTCTTCTGGCACAGCTGCAAGCCCACCACCTCGGGCTCGTAGCACGTGAGCGCGACCGAGATGGGAGTGAACATGCAGCCCTGCACGCCGCGCGGCGCGCCCAGCGGCACGCACACGTAGGCGCGCAGACCCATGCGCGCGCCGCCCAGCCCCGTGTCCAGCGTCACGTGCACCGGGGACCGGCACTCGCGCGAGTAGTACTCGTGGATCACGCTCGAGTGATTCGTCACCTCGTTGCCAGTCGCCCACCAGCCTGAAACGTACCGATGATGATAATTATAGTCAAACTGAACTGATTTGCTCAAACTGTTCAATCTGTAGCTGTAAAAGCTAAAGTCACTGTTGTGTAAGGATTCCTAGAATGCCACAGAAACCACTTCACAACTAGCTTAACATAATAATATATATTAACTATCTTTACATAATTACTAGGCTACATATATAAATAAATATTGCTGGACAATTCACACAGCAACAGTAGCCCCGTGGTAAGCTCGAAGCTTGTGTTACGGGTGCTAGATTTCTGATATACTTAATATAATGATGTACATACATAGATAGATATTTTATAGGCAACCATAGGCTCATATGATTTTTGTCAACCTTTTTCCCATTGTATATTTTAATTTGAATGTTAATAATGTACTGTATTTTTTAGATTGTCCAGATTTTTAGGATTATATGGAAATAAATAAAGTTAATCTTTTTAATAAATTCTGAACCCCATAGAGTGCATAATAAGGTTGCTATTTCTTCTTGTTATAAAAAGTGTAGCCAAATTAACTCACCCACAATAGTCTCATTGGAGTTGACCCTCCTGTTCAGCTCATAAACATCCATGGCATAGTTGAGCTCGGCCTCCACCTGGTCGGCGTGCTCCTTGTGCGGCACGCAGAAACAGTTGGTCACCTCCACCACACCCTTGTCGGTCGTACCTGCAATAATCATCGGAAACGTAACCAAAACATAACCTCAACAATTATTCAAAACAAGTTCCTGTGAATATAATTTTAGTCAATAATTTTTGTAAATTGACAAATAGTAGATGAAAGGTATGTACTAAACTGAATACATTAAATTCATTACAAACTCAGTTTATTACTCAGTTATTTCTGAGAAAACAACAAAAGTACAAAGATGCGTGCGAGACGATATGTTAAACAATAAGTTGTATGCCTAGTCATTTTATTAAAAGACACCATACATACCCAGCAATGTGCCAATAACTCTGTGTGAATCGGCATTTCGACGCTCATAAGCATCCACTATTTGAAATAACACGACCGGATGAACTTTTACGCTTAGATTGAGCGCCATGTTGAAAGAAAAGAAATTGTTTTTAATTTCTGGTTGACGTCTATTTCATAGATGACAGCTTTTATTAGTATTCATCTACCTCTGATTTCTGTTACGTCTATTTGTCATCCAGTCTTGATTTTTTGGCCACCGTTAGCACACTAATTTCCATGCCATTTAAAAATTAATTCTCTTCATTGTAGTAAGTATGAACTCTAAATTTTCTTAAGTAGTATTTTCTTAAAGAAATAATTTCAACTGCTCTAAGCACAAGTTATCTGTTTGTTTTATAAGCAATATAAAACAAACAAATGGCTGTTAATCATATTATACAAAACTTACTTTACAAAAGTACATTTGCCTCAAAATGGTAATTAGTATTTTTGGTAAATACCTGTGTTATTTACTGTTACTTTATCCTGACCATAACAATCCGCGGAGGCGTGCTATCGTGCTTTACCACATAAAAAAATAAGAACTTAGATGTTATGTGTAGATGAGAGAGGAGATAAGTAAAACACTCGTTCGTTATTTGTATTAGTTTGATATAGATATAATGGCGGGTGCTTAGGAGTAGAGGCGGAGCGTGGAGTCTGCGCCGGCGGCCAGCAGCCAGGGCTGCATCGGGTGCCACGCCAGCGATAGCACGCAGAGCGCCTCGCGCCGCGTCGGGCCCGCCAGCTGCTTCAGCGGGACAAGCAGCGGGTTCTGCAGCAGGTCGCTGAAACAAACGGAAAATAGCTCATCATCTAAGGCGATTCGACCGGGGCCCGTCGCCGGCGGTGGACACTCACTTGTAGACCATGCCGTGCGACACCACGATGCTGGGGTCATCGCCGGCGGACGCGAACAGCGGATAGCGCGAGTGGAAGGCAACGGAGCGCACCGCGCCGCCGTGCAGGCGCAGCGTCTGGTAGGGTTTAGCGGACAGCTCCAGGTCGAACCACACGCACTTGCGGTCGTATGAGCCGACCAGCAGGTTGTCGCCAGCAGGGTGTGGCGCCAGGCACGAGATCCACTGCGCGCCAGCCAACAGCCGCCGCACCTGCTCGCCCTTTGCCAGGTCGTAGACGCGTACGGCGCGCTGCGTGGCCACGAATAGCAGTGGCTTGGAGGGGTGGAACACGGCGCTCTGCACCAGCCCCTTGCAGCGCGAGAAGGGAAGCTGTGAGCGGCGGCGCGACAGCTGGTGCACCACCACGGCGCGCGACGCCGCGTCGGCCAGCGTGACGCACACGTAGTCGCCGCGGGCGTGCCAGTCCACGTGCGTCACAGGCCTGAAATGCGCTACGGCTAAGCGCTCGCCGCGCGCCCAGCGCTCCGACGTGGGCGCCACCTCCTCCCATGTCACGCACGTGCGGGTGCGCTCGTCCACTGGAAAAGAGTTATTTAAATTTAATTAAACAAATATAAATTTATATCTCGTGAAAGGGATGAATTCATTTAGCGGGGAGAGTTGGTTAATGCTTAAGTTAACGAGTCAAGCTTCTCACCCTGGGCTATGTGCGGCGGCGCGTCGTGCAGCAGCTGGTCGGTGGCGGCGGCGCGCCGGAGTCCCGCCAGCGCGGCGCCGGCGCTCAGCAGCAGCAGGCGCGGGCCGACGGCGGCGCACAGCAGCGGCAGTCCACGCGCCGGGGACCAGGCCACGCGCGCCACAGGCCCGCCCAGCTCCACACTGCGCACCAGGCGTCCCGTGCCAGTCTCCCACACTGCAGTAAGACACGACACGAGATTAGTGTTACTATAATAATAACTCAAGATAGAGCCTTCTATGTTTCAAATATATAATAACGATAAAATCGATCGTCAAAATGTACCTTTGAGCGTGCCGTCGTCGCTGCCGGACACGATGTAGCGGCCGGAGGGGTCGAAAGCGCAGGAGCGCACCAGCGCCGTGTGCCCGCGCAGAGCCAGCGCTTCGCCGGTGGGGAAGGGCTGCAGATCTCGCGGCGACGGCAGGCGCGGAACCAGCTCCTCGGCCCCGATCGTCAGCCGCATCTTGATCGCACGCGGCGCCAGGTACAGGTCCAGGCAGCGCAGGAAGCGCTCGCGGCAGAAGCGCGGGAAGGCCGGCACCGCGCGCAGCGCCGCGTGTTGCGTCGGCAGGAACGTGTACTTGCGCCGCCACGGCGTCTCCGCGCGGCGTTCCCACTCGCGCATCTCCTCTGCGTCCAGCAGGTACTCGGGCGGCGGGCGGTAGGACTCCGCGTGACCCGGCAGCGCGCGGCGCGGCGCCGGCACGTGGCGGTGGATACCCCGCAAGTTGTCGTCGGCCCCGGAGCCCCACAGGTCGTAGAAGCGGCGTTCCTTGCGTGCGCGGCGCTCCGCAGCTAGCTGGCGGCGCGTCTTGGCCCAACCCATGCGCAGAGCGTGCGCCAGGCGCGCCACAGCGGCGCGCTCGCTCTGCGACGGAAGGAAGGAGCGCTTGTGGTCGGGGAAGGCACGCACGGGCGCGGCAAGCACGTCGCGCGAGAACCATTCCACCCAGGGCGCGTACTCGTCGTGGTCGGCGGCGGGCACGCGGCCGGAGCGGATGCGGTGTATGAGGTCCAGGTCCTTCTGGCTGAGCACCACGTCCTGGCCGGTAGCGGGGTCGCGTACGGTGCGCCAGAATTCGGGATCCTCGCATTTCCTGAAAATTCGATGGTATCATGGTATATTAATTATACAAACCAATTGGTATAAACACACAGATACGAAGAAGTCCCTATCAATAATAATAAAATTCGATATATTTAGGTTCAGATTGGCTTATTTAGTCTATCCTTCAATTATTCTCCAGTCATTAATACTCTTGTAGTTTACTTCATATTGCAGTGTAGATAATTATTAAAGTTTAATTTTGTTCACAAAATAGACCAACAATATTTGTTAGATTAAAAAATATTGCTGGAGAATTTTGTGAACAATGAAAACAGAAGATAGATTACATAGATGAATTGTTCCCTTCTAACTAACATAAATTTGTTGCATGTACATTGTTATGATTGTGTGTGTCATAAATTTATTAAAAAGCAAAAGACCATGTTATTTCATGTAAACATAATTGATACAAGGGAACTGACTTGAGGAATTCATCTATGTGGTCTCTCTGGGGTGGCTTGAGCAGCTTGCGTCCGTCGAGGTCATATCCGGTGTGGGAGTACTCCTGGTACCACCACATAGGCACATTGCCCACTGTGTTGCGGCGGTCCTCTTCATCTGAAGTGTCACCCGATTCATACTCATCTGTAAAAGGCAAATTACATTTAATAAGAAAGAAGGATAGAAAGTAATTAAAACTAATTGATACATATTAACAGTTATAGAAGTTACAATTTATTTAGCTTACTTTATAATTATATGAATAAATAAATATATAAATAAAAATTTATTTGAACCAAAAGGCTCTGGTGTCAAGTATTGTGAGCTATGTATTATGCAAATAATTACAGTTTTAAATAATGCCATGTTTCTCACCTTTTAAAATTGGCCAAGTAGCAGCTTTCGTGTTTATTTATTAAAAACATACACACAAAAATTTTTTTTAAAGCTATATGTGAAAATTGAAATTTTGTTTAAGAAGCAAAATTAAACTGAGTTGGACACCAATTCAAAGTTACAAGATTATTCATACTACATTATTGTCTCAGCAATGAATAAAGATTTTTTCTTCTTTCTTTTCATCTCTTTGAGTTTACCTTTTATTTAATTTTGAGAATATTCAAACAGTCCTGACTGAGATATCTTATCTGTTTATCCATTAAATTTATAATTTTTTTGTGGTATTTTAGATATTCCTTCTGAAATGTAGTTTGTAATTTAACTAACCTTTGTGGACCACAGGAGTTAGACTGCTTTTACTGATAGTGTCTGCCAACCTCTCTATACTAGCATCGCCATTCTTTGTTTTTCCAATGCCATTTTTTTTCTTATTCACATTTTTTTCAGCCCGAACTTGATTTGGTTTATCAGATTCTACATCATCATCTTCAGAAGTCTCATCTTCAGCCTCATTATCCTCATCTTCTCCGTGATTATCTGAAGTTTCAACATCTGAATCTGAAGCATCTGAATCTTCAAGGTCCTAAAACATGACAAAGTAGTTTCAATAAAGGTAAGATCATTTGCGATGTGGACTGTGCCAGCCTAAGGCAGCCTAAGGCCCCTTATTGGCCAGAGTGTGGTGATAACAGACAGGTTAAACAATTATACCTTCCAGAAGACTGTCTCAGTGGCAATGATTAGTATAATATCAACGTAGCAAATACCAATCTGCTTGGTAACAGTGTTTATACATTTTCTCCAAAACATTTTTTGGGTTCCATTGGATTGATTCAAGGATTTATGATGTGTTTGTATGTAGCATAGTCGTACTTACAGACGAGTGGTCACTGTCGCTAACGCGCGCGCCTGCTCCCTCCTCCGGGTCCTCGTCCCGATACAGCACTTCCTGTACACAAACACACATTCAACACAGCACAGAATCGCACCCACGGACCTACTCAGGTGGTTATAGCCAAAGATTGAAAGTCTCTGATCACAGAGAGATTACTCACATCTTGTTCTTCATCGGATACAACATTATTTTCTTCATTTTCGGAGTCTGTCTCATCGTCACTTTTCTCTCGAACTTCTCCAAGTTCAAATTCTTCTTCCGATGAACCCTGTTCCTGGAAGATGTTTCAATATAAAAAAGAATAAAAGAAGGAATATGTACCTACCAATCAATACCAACATAATTCGATCGAGGTTTACAACGACTTACCTCTTTGTCAGATGGTGCTTCTTTATCTAATTCTACGCCTGAATCTGTCGAGTTAATTTTACGTTTTTGTAGCCCAGATCTAAATGGTGGCATTTTATTTAAAATCGCAAAATACAAGCATTATTTTTACTACACTCCACAAAGCAGGACCAAAACACGTGTTGAGTTTTTTTTTGGTGTTTCCAATTTAAACCATTCCGTTATTGTCACTATTTTGGACTTTTTTTCTTATAATGTTGCGCGGGCCATTAGTTTGGATGGAGTTATATTGTAGCAATAGCAAAGAAACCGCGAGCGCGAGCGAGCGAATCATAGTATGTAATAACTATGTGGTTTACGCTTTACGGATTTTCACAATACAATTAGTATTCTTGTTTCTGTAGAATTATTCCTGATGTGGCAACACTGTTATTGATCAGACTTTTAATATGTCAAAATTGTCAAATAGGTAAACATAACCTAGCCAAAATAAATATAAATAAAATTTGTCCATCCTTTGAAACCTAATCTAAACGATTTTTCGTTACTATCCTACATCTCATTTTAATTAAATGTCATATTCTGTGTAATTATTTAATTTCCTATTCAAGAAGTGTTATAAAATGTACCTACTTCAAGTTACATAATATACAATAAAACCTACGGCATCGCTTCGGCAGTACATTATACTAAATTGGAACATATCACTACACAATATACATACAACATAAATCAAGATGTTTCGAAGATTTATGCAGGCAATAAATCCTGTGAAGATACAGTTGGTACGAATTATCATCTTATTTCTTAATTTTTTTATCAGTGCATGCTAATTCATTGTGTTGTAATTTATTTTGGTTATTTACAGTCCCGTGCTGTGGGAGGCAATGGCGGCGCTAACGGCGTGCCGAGCAGCAGTAGCGCTTACCAGGAGAAATGCGTGTCCAAGGAGGAGCAGCTATCGGAGGCGCTGAAGCGCTCGCTGCCTGGCACCACCTACGTGAGCGTGGAGGACATATCTGGCGGATGCGGGGCCATGTTCGAGGTATACGCTATTCCATTGACAAATCTTCATCCTGGCGGCTGACCCTAGCATGCCTTTATATGTATAGGTACCTGCCTCCATGCCTCCATCCACACCTATACCCCTGCACTATCTATATTGAGTCATATTATTTATATTTTATAGTATGAGATAAGTTATGAACTTACCATTTTCTTAAAAATAATTACTATTTTCCAGATAAGTATAGAAGCGAAGGAATTCAGCGGCTTATCAAGAGTAAAGCAACATCGCTTAGTAACAGAATCCCTCAAAACTGAGATAGCAGAGATGCATGGCATCCGCATTCATACAACACCAACTCCTGACACTAAATAAATGTTTATGATTTTATATAGTGAATATGCTATACCTTACCTACATGAATTATGTAAATAGAATGTCTATACATATTATAGTTCATGAATAGAATTAATGATACTTAATATACTTCGTTATTTTGTTACCTTCTCAAGACATGAGCATTACTTTTTAGTTTTAATGTAAAAAACTAGGTTATGTAGTTATGTACATAGTTCAATAAATTTATTTTGTTACAAGCTTTTCTACATAATATTTATTGAATACCAGTTTTGTTTACATGGTCGAAATCTAGGTAAATAGTTTAAAACACCCTGTTAGGGCATACCAATATAAACAGTTTCAGCTTAAGCTTACATTTGCCTACATCCATATCTATATTTATAAAAGAAAGTCATGTTAGTTACACTCTGGCTCTGGATCTGGTTGAATATTGGTAGAGAGATAAGTTAGAACATTAGGATACTTTTTACCGCGGGAAAATCTAATATAATGCTGGCGGAATGCTAGTACATTATAAAAATATTTATAGCTAGTACTCATTTAAATTTTTCTGTGTGAATTGTCTGTCAATATTTATTTATTTATATTCATTGAGAAAAAGTATTTATAAAAGAACACCCGGAACAAACACCAGAAGATCGTACAAATTATGTTTGTTCTGAAGCGGGAATCGAACCTGCAACCTCTTTCGTCGCAGGCAGACCTTCGCCCGCAGAGGTCGTCAAAATGTCAGGTATTAGGCATAAAAATTGTTTGACATAAAGGTAGAGATAAACCATTTTTAAAATGAACGCCCCTCCACCGCGTTTACACGTACCTACATGCAAAAAAGTGTATAGATACAACACACATCAATTGATCTTTGTCATTGGATGTTCATTAACGTATAAGCAAACGGTATTTGCTTATACGTTAATGACAGACAGATATGAGCCAATGTTTTTAGTGAAGTTGTAGCACGCACACAAGTATAGTGATGCAATAAGTATTTCCTCTCACACGTTTATTATCACGGTTTGTGGAGGGGAGTTCATTTTAAGACTGGATCATCTATACCTACCTTCCCAAACTCGTACAGTTAAGCTCAAATATTAACATCAAACGGTAAAATAGCTCATACCAAAGAACTGAAAAGCTTATGGCCACTGTGTTGGCCAAGCGCAATTACGACAGGAAGCACTTTGTCCGTTGCGTTGCGTGCGTTCCGTTGTTGAGTCAGTCAGCAAAAGCACAAGACAAAGGCAACACACGGCACGGCATTGTTATTTGTGTTTGGTCGGGAAGAACGGACGTGGTTGTGACATAAAAATATATTTTGGAAAACAGAACGAGCTATTATATTGCTGGATCGTTAATATTAAGACGACGAGAGAGAACAATAACTTAAGAAAATAATTTTGTTGATGTTATTCGTTCGGCGTGCGTATCACTTGTCATCGGTAGTTCGAAAATAGACTGAATTCTTAATATTTTCTTGGAAGCGTGAAAAACCGTAGAGCCGAGTGATAGTTGCCAGACGTTAAGCGCGAAGTTAAGAGGCTGTGCGGTGATGAGAGCGCTGGTGAGGTGTTCGTAGCTGCGGCCGGTGCGGGTGCGACGCACAGCATGTCGTGCGAGACGGACGGCGCCGCCGCCTCGGCGCCGGCCGCCGCGTGCGACGAAGACGCGGAGGCGCTGGACGAGCGCGACGCGGAGCCGCGCACGCCGATGAAGCGCCTCGGCTCCACGCGCAAGCTGGCCGCCTTCAACAGTAAGTACCTACTAATACAAATATGGAACAGAGACATTCATTTACCAATACCCTTTGTGTACCTTTTTGTTGAAGTTCCATAGGTAAACTTTTTAATGTGCCTAATATAATGATGCCAGATTAAAAATAACACCTAATATTCCTCTGAATACTGAACTTAACTACTTATTTTTTTATTATTTACTAGATTAAATTTGTTAGGTCATTAACATTATATTTCTGAGAACGTAAAATAATGGGAAACTACCTAAAACTTATCAACAGGTTGCATGTGCCTGTTTTATTACTACCACAGAAAAGGAGTGCAGGGGTTGTATAAGTTTAATGTGTTGTGCAACATCATACCTGGCCATGAACTTATGAAGCAATTTTGGATTTGATTTTTTGTGCTTTTTTTATTAAATCAGCTGGGCTGGGATGATATGATCTTGTGAAATACACAGGTTACAATTAGTTTTATTTTAAATTATTTTGAAATCAGTTCAGCCATAAACCGGTCATGGTAGATGTAAGGGAAGAACAATCATTTACAAACTTACTTAGCACACTAAGCTTGTACCTATAGCCTCATGGTAAGCCCAAAGCTTTTGTTAGGGTGCTAGATTTCTGATATACTTAATATAATATACATGCATAGATAGATATTTTTTTCCTATACATATTAATTAATTTATAATCATTCCTTAATTTACCTACTTATTATTTTAATATGACCAATATTATAGGTGTTTTCCTCTAACCTGAATCCAACATTAGCATTAACTCCTGTTTCATAACCAAGCAACAGGAAAATGCAAAATTTCCTGACCACCTAGTAGGTATGTTGTTGGTTCTAATGTTTGATATGATCTTATATTATATCAGAAACTTGTTAATATATTTTATACAAATATTATAAAGAAGAAAGATTTGATTATCTTTCCTACCATTACATTTGTAACAAATAGGCTCTGAAACAACTTTACAAATTTATCAAATAATCAATTTATTGTAAAAATATTTTACATGTCTAATTAAATCAATTACGTAAGTTTATAATTTACAAATATTAATAAATACAAAAAAATCTGTAAAATTTGAAAAATTATATAGTGTAGAATTGAAAGAACTGATCAGAGCAATTCTATTTATTTATTAGTCACACTAAACACAACAATGCAGCTGACCCAATTGTGACTTCTGCTGCTTTATTCCCATTTTTCTCACATTCTAAACCTTCCCTGGGCTTACTTTTACTATTTTAAACCAAAAGATGTTATTTGTGTAATTAACATGTTAACAAATTGGTCGGCTTTTTAGTAACTATAACTTTTTGATACTGTCGCTTTGTTGGCGTCCCTTCGCATCAAGGGCTTGCTTGATGTTGACCTTAGCTAAGTAAAGGTATTGACTGAGGCTATTTATTGATGTACTTATACTGTTTGTTTAAAGATTTATTTATTTAAAACATAATTTTTCTAAAATAACATAGAATCTCATTATGTAAAAAGTTCAAATTTTACTTAAACATAGCCTGAACTGGGATTATCCTGTGTCTCAGGATACAAGAAATATATACAAATACGTTTAAATATAATTATAAATACATTTATATAATACATACTATCGAAATAGTTAAATTTATTTAGCTATGTCTAACAATTTCTCGGTATCATCGTACGACATACATCCTTAAATCTTAAAAAAATCTTATACAGTTTGTGCTTTAATATATCAATCTATGATGTTGCGGTCAAATGAATGAAGTGGACAGCTAGTTAGAGAACGAGCGGCCGCGTCCTGCCGTCGAGCTGGGGCGCGCCCACGCCCGAACGCATCCCGCAATCCTCTGCAATCATACATTCTTCAGTTAATATCATATATCCACCCATCAAACATCCACAGCTGGATGTTTGATGGGTGGATTAGCTGCCTAAAATATTTCCAGTTTCCTCAGAAGCATCATCTTGTATTAGATCGTCTGTCCACTTATCAGACATGCGACGATGCTGATTTTTCCAATACACGGTCTCCACGCGGATACTCTTCGACCCCATCGGCCATCTGTTCTGGCCTGCCCATTGCCACTTCAACGAACTTATCTGCTATGCAATGTTGTTCTGCTACGTATCTCCTCATTTCTGATTCGATCCTGCTGAGCAATGCGCTTTTCAATCTTAGAGTTGGCCCTAGAGTTTTAGAGGCAATGTTTAGCCGTGTCCCAGTCCTAGGCACTAGGTTTAATCAATTAGGTAGGTACTCATGCGCAAGGACTTGTAGATAGAACGAACCTACAACTAATCTCCGAACATCTTATGCTCCTACAGACAGTCTTTTTGATGATGTGAAAACAACGGTTGCTGGGTCAGGTCGGTAGTTTGTTCCATAAACATAGAATGAGCAAGTAGGTACTTGCACTTGGAAATGCGGATCATAGGTGGCTTGCCGCAGGAGTGGCGGGGGCGGGGTGCGGCGGGCGGGGGAGCTATATTTAGCGCGGCTGCGTCGGCGCCCGAATCACTCCTGCCAGATTGAAAACTACCAAATGCATTCAACCATTAATAAACACTATTGGTAAGTCATTATAACTATAGTTGCAACTCTAGCTGTACCGCCCGCGGCTATATCTTCTATAGTTCTCTTACCTTTGAACCTTCCCTGGACTACTACAAATATTTCAGACCAAAATTGGCTAATCCTGCCCAGGCGTTCTCGATTTTTAAAATTAATAAATAAAATTTATTTATTTCAGATCACGATCTGATTTTAGCGAAACTAACGAACGATAATTGATATTTGTAGAAGCTTAGACCATCCAGGCGAAATTGTTAATTCTTTTGTGAATGTAGGATGCAGTTTTACTAATAACCTTTAAGAAAAAAATATTACCTAATCCTAAAATTTCTGATTCGGCACGGAACACGTAAGAAAGCACTAAACGTAGTGCCGAAATCAAATGGCAGCTATCTGGCCCCCATCGGCGCGCGCGCTCCTCTGTTACCGCCACCTTTACGTACATCCCCGTATGACTAATGAACGAAACTTGTCGCCTGTGTATCGATCATTCTTACCTTAAAAGGTGTATACGAGTATACAAGCTATACTTTATGAAAACTCAACTCTACAGTCTTCATTGCAATTATATAAGATGTTTATGATGTGATGCTCAATAGGCTTGGCCACAAGGACGTCATTTGTGTTTAGGAGCTATTATTCCCTTTGTTTAAAAAACAATTAGGTAATGGGTGTTGATAGTCCCGCGGAGAGTCGCGGCTGCACCTCGTCACTCCGCGCCCCTTGCCCCCCCCCCCCCCCCCCCCCCACTCCGAGATCGCGCGCCCCTTGTTCATCGCTACACCACACATACGTCGCACGCACACAACTCCCACTGGGAACGGAAAACCCTCCGATTAATAGTTCCGGGACTGATAAATTGAACCCTTAGCACCAGAGAGAGTGACTGGTTGCCGACGTATCAGGAAGTTGGCTAAAACGATACACCATAGATGACTCCATTCTACATCTTATAAAATGTTTTACCTATCATTATTCCATTGCTATTATTTATCCCTAAAATCAGTAATTGATTTTTATATTTTATTTTGAAATAATTTTTATTATTACAGAATATGAAGGTACCTCACAGATATACCTGATCAAATGAGACATCTTGGTCGCTTCACTGCTACGACTCCCGATATCCACCTGTTCACCTTTTTTTACAACGACACTGAGTCGTAGTCGGATCCCATTCATACAACACACGTTACCGATCTTTGTGGATCTAGTGGAGGCTGACCCGTGTGATACTCAATAAATTATGCTGTTCTGGGACGAAACGGTTGATCAATAGTCTACGTAAATAAGGTTCGTGTATTGCCCGTTTATCTCAATATGAATTTATCAAACCACGACAGTTTTTATAGTAAAAAAGAATTATGCTGTGTCCATCTGAGTCCATGCACTAAATAACTTCGTTACGGGATCTAAGTCTGGGGCGGCACTCGCCACGACGACCCGCGAAGCAAAAAAGCATGAATTAATCCCGGCAGACTTCAAGCTGTACTGGTAGATACAAGAGTAGATATCACCAGTATGCAGCTTTCTGCAGTCGCACCGGGCATGAACCGCGTGTCGATTCGTGCGGCGCGTGCGTGACTGATGTGCCAACTGCCAACTACACGGCCGTTGCACGTTTACCTGCTTCGTCTATCCCGTAGTTTGTTCACGTATTTCATAAGATTACTGTTTTATTGGCTTCGGAAACTGAACTTATAGCTTAGCAACGAAATATCACAGAGGAGAGCGTTCTTCAGTTCCCAGAGCTCTGACGTCGTTTGTAAGTCTCAATCTCAATGAGTTAGCCAACATCTATTAACAAAAACCTCTGTGGAATAGAACCAATTTTGTCTCTATAATCCCTCGGTGGGCTGTACTGAGTATATCTCATTCGTATTCAGTACGAATTTCCAATTAGCTAATGGCGTTATTTCTAATGTTCCTATACATGTAACAAGTTAACAACCCTGGCGGGTAAGTAATTTGATAACAAAATGTAGCTAATAGGTAGTTTGCTTGTTTCTTTTATTAAACGTTTATTGAAATTATTTTCGGATATACAAATGTTAAACAAGCCAGAGCAACAGGAAAGAATTGGAAAAATACGGTAGTTCGAATGTAGACGTAAACAAGTGTAACTGCCGATCGCAGGTCAAGGTGAGAACTTGAGAAGCGTCCAGCGCGCTGCCCGAGGCCCTCAGAAGGGGTCTTGCCATTGCCGGGGCCACGACTAGCGGCCCCCACCTCGGCTCTCGCTAAATAGATACCCATATACGAGCAGTTCCCAAAAAAGGTGAAATACAAATGCACCTGCTGCCTTATAAATATGCACCAAAAAGGCCGCTGCGTCATTGAACCCAGTGCATTCCCTCGATCGATGTCAATTTTGATTATGGACAATCAATGGTCGATTCCGGGAGCCCGACTGCGGTCCTGTTTTAAATAATGTTAATCAGTTGTGAAAGAGTTACAAAAACTATTGAAAGTTGTATGATCATTATTTAAAAAAATTAGGTCAGTAATAAATAATACAGATAATGAGACATAATATATGTTCGCTTTAAAAAAAATTCAATAACGGTGAATGCAAACATCGTAAGGTAACCGGAATATTCACCTTGACAAGCATGGTGAATTTATAGCTTAATCTCTCGTCAAGAGCGAAGTCCCTTTACTCTGCCCACGCAGTAGGAAACTGGGAACGTATTAGGAATGATTATGTAAGTAATAACAAAGCACCCAGACTAGGTGCTAATCGTACCACCAAACTTTTGCGTTAGATTTTTTAACCCTGTGGCTGCGGGGCAGGCCGGACTAACGGTTGGCATGAGACAGCCGTGTTGTAGCTAAGTTCTGATGGCAAGGAGCGGCGAGGGTCCCCCTCCCCCGCGCCCCGCGCCAGATGCAGCGCGACCGGTCCCCCCTCCGCTGCACACGCACACATGCGCGCCACTCCCGCGTTGGGAAGGTTAAGGATATCCCGAATTGCGAGACATGGAAATCACTTAGACACGGTTATTATTTTATAGAGATTCTGACTGAACCAAAACCGAAACTTTTTATTTCAATGCACTAGCTTTCTATATACCTACGTATGTTTGCTTTTTAATTCTGTAAATGATGCACTGTAGAGTCATTGATTTTATCCTTTATATTTTGACGACCTCTGTGGCGCAGCGGGCGAAGGTCCGCCTGCGACGCAAGAGGTTGCGGGTTCGATTCCCGCCTCGGAACAACAATTTGTATGGTCTGCAAATATTTGTTCCGGGTGTCTTGTCTGGGTGTTATACATACCTATTATCCTAAGATCCCGTTATACAACGACCTTCACCGAGATGTATAGTTAATGAGACATATTTTTTATGTTATTAAATATGCCAATAAATATATCCTATATGGGTTGCCTAACAAATTTCAGTCCAGAGTTTTTTTTATTAATAATTAAAAAAATAGCTGCAGTCTGTGGCTTGTGGGAAGCGTTTACGTTGGACCTGTCACGCGGCTCACGGATGACCCCCATGGCTCGAATGGTCCGGTATAATAAGGCTCACCGATGAGCCTTGTGGCCTGAATGGAAATACTTGATTTTTCTTAAAGAGTTTAACGTGATAATAGGGCAACCTAACGTTTGCATATTCTATGGGCTTGAAACTTTCGATTGGTATCAAATTTATTTAATAATTACACCGGTGCAATGTTTAAAACAAAAACAAAATTTTTAATTATTAATTAAAAATACTCTGGACTGAAATTTGTTAGGCAACCCATATAGGATATATTTATTGGCATATTTAATAACATAAAAAAAATGTCTCATTAATTATACATCTCGGTGAAGGTCGTTGTATAGCGGGATCTTAGACTATATATGTATAATAAAAAATATCTATCTATGTATGATATTATATTAAGTATATCAGAAATCTAGCACCCGTAACACAAGCTTCGAGCTTACCACGGGGCTAGATGTCGCTGTGTAAAAATTGTCCAGTAATATTTATTTTTATTTATTTATTATTTAATATTTATTTATTTATCCTAAGTTAATATGGTTCTCCAATGACCATTCTTTTCAAGTTTTATAACGTTGGTACTTGGCTTCAATTACTGTAATTTTGCATCGTATGTATTATTTTGTACCTAGACCCTATAATGTTTATTGATCATATGGAATCGAATTTAATAAATAACGATCCTGTCTGAATCGCCACCCATAGATATTGTAATCGCCAAGCGATAACAATTCTTAGACGTTTCCTTTTTTTCCATCCTACATGAGGTTTAGAATCGATGTATTGTCAGTAGTTGCATGCAACGCATCTGTTTCCTTGGTCTTAAGGCATCGTTGAGATGAGAGCGGGGCGCGGGTGCGGGGGCGAGGGGGCGGGGTCGCGAGGCGGCGGCGCCGGGCGGCGGCAGTGAGCGCTCTGCAGCAGCGCGCGGCGGCCGGCGCCATGTTTCACTGCATCGTGCAGCCGCGCCACTTCGCCGACGCTACCCTACTACATGACTTCCCCGGTTAGAGCCCACTGACGTCATTATCACTTAAAAACTATCCTAAATCTACCTACTACCTAAAAATAGTTGTTCATTTTTAAAAGTGAAATGAGCCGTGTGATCACGATCAGTGAGCGCGAGCTCTCGGCTGACCGGCGCTGCCCGGCGAGGCGTCGTCCAGCCCCCGCTACCGTCACTATCTCCGTTATCCATTGTCGTCGTGGTGACCAACAACTGATCGGACCTCTATTCCAATCACACTTAAGTTTTGGGTCCCCCTTGAGTTTTCAATGAACAATTGCCGCGAGATGAGAATCGATGAGAAGTTGCTTTACAAAAGCTGTGAATCAAAGCTTTACTGTGATTGGAAGGGCCTCGTCGTGTTTCGTTGTCTACTAACAAATCCACATCTGTTCTTAGAAACTTTCCATTTGAGATCCGTACCTTGAGAAATTGTAACGCTCGAAAGCTCTGCTAGGAACAATGTTGAGATCAATAGACCGGGAGAGTGCGTCTATCTGGTAGCGATTGAAGCAATGTTTACTGTTTGCTGATATGAAAGCACAGCCGGTAAACAAAACAACGAGACCGCGACCGGTCCGCGGCGGGGCGGGGGTGGCGGGAGGGGGAGACCCCTCACCCGGGCGCGAAACCTATTACATGGAAATGCACTTTAATCGTGAAATTAAAAAATATAAAGTTGATTGTACATCGGTTTATTCATCTATACAATTTTTAACGGGAAGCTTTTAAAATAAATACCGGCCAAGTGCGAGTCGCCCATGAAAGCTTCCGCAGCAGTTATTTTTATGACGTATACAAATTTTCTAGATCTCGTTCATACCGATTTACGTTGGTAGTTTCCATGATAATGTGCATTTAGACATACTAATTTTGCCACTACGGAAGAGTCTCGTGCTAACTATTATGTTTAGAAATATATGATGTTAGAAACCTTCATATGATTTTGATTATTTTATCTATACATAGCTAACCCACGGTTGTGATGAAAAAACATTTTTTTAGTTTCAGTCATAAGTACCTATTTTATTTATTTAAATTTTATTGATTCTTTTTTAATTTTTTTTACCTACCAAATTTCAACAGTTTAGCTCTTATGCCTGTAGCACACCTCCGCCGCGAAACTCAAAGGGTGAAACCGCCATAGATTCGCTGTGAGTTGTGAGTTGTTTGGCGGCGAAACAATAGCGAAATTCCCTGCTCTAACTTACAAAACTGACTATGATGTTGTCTCTTTCTAACATTTTTTCGATTTAAACTCACGCAGCGGTTTCGCCGTTTGAGTTTCGCGGCGGAGGTGTGCTACAGGCATTAGAGGTTTTGAGAAAAGCGGCTGTGACATACTATCAATAAAAAAAATAAAAAAAACCAAACAATGCCGGAACAATCGATGATGTCTAGGCTCTGTTTATTTATTTAAATTGGAAAACCAACAATAACAACAGACAGTCAGGTTTTCACTGATAGAAACAAAAATAAACATTGCGTTGTTTCCTCAGGAAACGAAAATTCAATGAAAACTATTCAGTAGGTACTCTCGAATCTCTTTTCATCATGATAGTTTATATAAAATTGTACAAAAGAAAATGTCGCTTGTTCGCAGACATCCGCGCGCAGCTGGCGGAGCAGCGCGGCGTGCTGGAGGCGCGCGCCGAGGCGTCCGCCGGCGCAGCCGCCGAGCTGCACGACTACTGCCGCCGCCGCGCCGAGCTCGAGCACGAGTACGCGCGCGCGCTCGACAAGTTAGCGCGCGCCGCCCAGCGCCGCCCGCCGCGCGACGCGCCCGTGCCTGCGCCCGCCGCCGCGCTGCACGCCGCCGCGCTGGAGGCCGCCCGCGCGCTGGCCCGCGACCACGCCGCGCTCGCCGACCTCTACGGCGGCGCGCTCTCCACCCGCCTGCAGCGCGCCGCCGACGACGCGCTGCGCCTGCACCGCAAGTGCCGCGACTTGCTGCTGGAGCGCCACGAGGAGCTGGCGGCCGCGCTGCACGCCGCCGGCGCCGCCGCCAAGGAGCACGCCGCGCTGCAGGCGGCGTGGCGCGCGCAGGCCGCCAAACTGCGCGCAGCCCGCGCCGCGCGGCAGGACCCGCCCAAGCACAAGAAGCTGAAAGCGCTGGACAAGGAGCTGGAAAAACGTCGCGCGAGACACGCGGCGGCGCGCGTGCGGGCGTTGCGCGCTCGCGCCGACCTCGTGCTGTGTTTAGAGGCGGCCAACGCCACGCTGCAGCGCTACTACCTGGACGACGTGGCCGACATCGTGCTGGTAAGTGCCTACCGACTACACAAGTCGTTTCTGTTCTGTTCAAGTATATACGTTCTATAAAACGTTAAGAAAACACTTAATAAATATACATATCTACCAATTAAACCCTTAAGTAACAGTAAAATAAAAATAAATAAATAAAATAAATATCTCGGTAGTATTTATGCAGTCTCCTGCAAATAGAATTAGTCTGGTCGGTTGAACACGCTTGTTCAAGAACATGGACGTTTTCAGCAAAAGTAATAAAAAAATTAAGATCTTTTGTAAATGTATGTAATTGTCACGTAGAGTATGGAGGTGGGATTCGAGGCGGTGGTGGGTCGCGTGGCGCGCTGCATGGCGGACGCGGAGAGCGCGCGCGGGGCCAGCGCCGCGGGCGCCGCCGCCGCGCTGCGCCGCCACGCCGACGCGCTCGACGCGCCGCGGGACCGCGCGCGCCTCTTCTCCGCGCACGCCGCCGCCTTCGCGCCGCCGCGCCCGCTGCCGGCCGCGCCGCCGCCCGACCTGGCCGACGACGAGCCCGACCCCGCGCCCGACGACCCGCCCTGCGACGAGGAGCTGGCGCTGCGGGCCGAGCTGGACGCCCGTCGCGCGCAGCTCGAGGCGGCCGCGCGTCGACTGCGCGCCGAATGCCAGGAGAGCGCCAAGACGCTGGACGCCGCCGAGGCCGAGCTGCTGCGCCAGGCGGAGGGTGACGACGCGCACTGGGACGCCGCGCCGCTCTTCGGCAGCGCCGCGCTCGGCGCCGCCGCCACGCCGCAGCTGCCCCCGCAGCCGCCGCTCGCCGAGGAGCAGGAGGACTACTACCTGGCCAAGCTGCGCGCCTACGTGGCCGGTGCCGGCCGCCTGGCGCGGCTCGAGAGCAAGGCGGGCGCCCTGCGGGCCGGCGCCGCGCTGGGGCCCGGGCCTGCCCCCGGCGCGGTCGAGCCGCTGCCGCGCCGCGCTCCGAGCCGACGCGCCGGCGCCGCCGCTGTCGCGCCCGACGCCCCTCTACCGCGCGTGCTGACGGAGTGCGTACGCGTCATCTCGGAGCGGGGAATGCGGCAGCAGGGCCTGTTCCGCGTGTCGGGCTCCGCGCTGGAGGTGGCGTCGCTGCGGGCCGCCTTCGAGCGCGGCGAGGAGCCGCTGGGCGGCGCGCGCGCGGGCGCGGAGCTGCACTCGGTGTGCGGGCTGCTGAAGGCCTACCTGCGCGGCGCGCGGGCCACGCTGCTGCCGCCGGCGCTGGCGGAGCGCCTGGCGCGGCTGGCGGCCCTGCCCGCGGGCCCGGACTGGGCGCCGCGGGTGCGCGGCACGCTGGCAGCGCTGCCGCTGAGCTCGCTGCTGGTGCTGCGGTTCCTGTTCGCGTTCCTGGCGGCGCTGGCGGCTCGCGCGCGGCACACGATGATGGACGCGTGGAACCTCGCCATCTGCGTGGGCCCGACGCTGCTGGCGGCGCCGCCCGCGCCCGCGGACCAGCTGCAGCACCAGAACCTGCTGAACGAGCTGGTGAAGCGCATCATCCTGCAGCACCGCGAGGTGTTCCCGCAAGACGTGGCGCCGCACACGCTCTACGTGCCGCCGCCGAGGTGAGCCCCCGCCCCCACCCTCTCCCCTGACCCTCGCGATCCGCGCTGTGACTGTGACCTGTGTGTTCCAGCTCGGACTCAGACTCTGACTCGGAGGAGGCGCCGCTGGAGCCCGAGGCGGCGCCGGCGCAGGACAGGACATTAGAAGGGGCGCGCGACGGGGCACGGGACGCCGCACCGGGCCCGGTGCGAGACGCGATGTGAGTATGAATGTCCCTCGCTACTATAACTCCGCCTGATGTGTTTAAAATTAGACAAAAAGAAAAAACTAAATCCCAAATAAATAAAATTAAATAATATTATGCCTAGAGCGTATCACGGGGCTAGACGTCGCTGTGTAAATTGTCCAGCAATATTTATTTATTAAAAACTCGTGTGTTATGTTTCAGCGACCGCGGCGCGCCCCCGGACTCGCTGGTATGTATGACGGTCGAACGCGCGAGGCTCCGCTGTGTGTATGACAATATTAGGGTTGTAAAATAGGTGACTCCCTTCGATCTAACTAACGGAGAATTATTAAGAATCTTCTCCATTTAAACTCCATCCGCTGCTTTGTGCTCCTTCCGTTTAATCAAAATCACTAATTGTAGAGTATTCAAGAGTTGACGAACAACCCATATTATGAATGTGTCCATCACCCGTGCCCTCGCCCCCAGGAGAACCCCGACCCCGCGCCTGCCCCCGCGCACGCCCCCGCGTCTGCCCCCGCGCCTTCCGCCACGCCACCCCCCAGGTAAACATAACAAATACGCTCATTATTTTTTATTCAAAATGTCAGACAAAACAATGACACCTTAGATAAACCAATTGCGTAGAACCGTAGGTGCGTAACAGTTAGTTATCACCCACCGGTCACTTAAATGTAAAAATCTCTTGTAGTAGTTTTCTCTACTAAAACTCAGACGAAACTTAGATGGAATTTTATTTCCGGCATTATGAGATTCAGTCCTATTGATTAGCTAGACATTTTGGGATTAAGTTCAAGCTCAAGGACACATGCATGATCATTATTACATAGAAAATATACTAAAAAAAACCTTGTATAACTCAGACTTTGTTGAAAATGTTTATAAATAAAATAATATAGTTCGTTAATGTCGCAGGCGGTTGGCTGAGAGCACGCCCGACTTGGTGCTAGACCTGCCGGCGGCGGCGGCGGCAGCGCTCGGCGCGCCCGCGCTCTCCGCCGGCGTCACTGCGCCGCCTGCCAGCGAGGCCGCGCCGGGGGACGGCGCCGCGCCGCCGGACGACGACGCCGCCGACACCTTCGCGCACAACCGCGATACGCTCAAGAAGAGGCCCCCCCACAGGTAAGCACCCGCCCGCACCGTGACTCTGTTCTCTGTGCACTGATGTAAGCTGTTTCTCTTACTCTTATGAGTGATAGTACCAAGGTAGCAGTGGCATAGTCATGTCTGGTCTTTTCCAGGATCGAGAGCGGCGACGGCGTGTGCTCGGGCGCGACGGCGGAGAGTGGCGCGGGGGCGGGGGTGACGGCGGGGGCGGGGGGCAGTCCCGGCGCGGCGCGGCACACGGCGCGCGTGTGCGCCCAGTTCGCGGAGCTGACGCTGACGGGCGGCTCGCTGAAGCCGGCGCTGGCCGCCAAGCCGCGCCTGCTGCGCCGCCCCGCCGCGCCGCTCGCCCCCGTCGCCCCCGTCGCACCAGCTCTCGCCACACCCGCCCCCGCCGCGCCCGCGGACACCGACGAATCTATTTTTTGAACGATTTTATGTAGAGCGGGAGTCTCTCCCATATTTTTATAAGTAGAGCGTGTAGCATCACTTTTATACCTTCCTATATCGATCTGCTAGTTTTTATCCGTTTACGTATTTAATGTTGTGGGTTTCGTCAGACCTATTGTACTCAATAAACAGTATTATCGAATTAAATTTGTTATATTTCTCCCCCGTCTTTTAAGCTTTTAAAGAGGAAAATAATTAATAATTTAATGAAACTAGAAAAATATGGTGCCGATTCAGAAGCTCAATTTATTCTGATTAATAACGAAGCAAAAGGATAGCGCCGTGCGTGGCATTTTGTTCTTGGAATGCTGTGTGCCTTATATGTATTTATAGTTATATGATTAATAATCTTAGGCAGAGGGATACGATGGGTATCCCTTTGCCCATCTTGTTATGGATACCCATCATCATCTCATATCTATTTATTTATTTATTATAATGGTGTGTCAACATGTTATGCACTATGACAAGAATAAAATTACTTAAATGACTAAACTAAAAACTATAGACACATACTAGATAGGTAGGTATCGGCAAGAATAATAAATAGCAGATTTTTTAAAATAAATGTCTTGAAGAGAAAGAAACGGCGGGTTATTGTACATTTGCCACAAAGTTAGTTCGTCACGTTTTTAAAAACTCCATACATTGAAAGTAAATTCGTCATAGGTAGGTAAAGTACATCATAAAGTAGGGTTCGCAGGTAAGAAGGTGAATGGTGTTTAACGCTCGCAATGATTATTTATTTATTTAATCGCTATTTTATTCATACTTGTTGATGGGTTTACGAAGTACATAAGCATTTTTCGTGTGGCATCGCTTTTAGGTTTTAAACTTTAGAAATTTTACATTTAATTTTAAACCAATGCAATGTAGCGCAATAGATTGATTATTAATTGCGTTGATTCCGTGGCATTTATTATTTATAGAATTTTACTTTTAGAAGATGTTTGTCAAAAAGGTAAAATTTTCATAATCCTGATCATTAAAAATGAATATCATATTATATGAAATTTTATTAAAAACTATCTATGAGTGTGAAAACATCAATTTTGTTTTATCCTACTTATTAAATGATTTTCCTGCTGTCTCTACGGAAAGACATGTATGACGAATTTACACATCCTTTTTTTAATGACGAATTGACTTTGTGGCAAATGTACAATAACCCGAAACGGCCAACTTACGAGTATGTCTGCGGGTTTTAAAATTGTGCACCCAGACAATTAATGGACTATCTATACAGATATTATAAAGCTGAAGAGTTTATGTTCGTATTATAATAATAAAAATCTTAATTTTTTTTAGGCGGGGCTAAAACTAAAATGCCGCACTCTCCTACTTTTATTTTTATTTATTGATTATTCCCATGTTTTATCTATATGGACACAGAACATTATTAACATGAAAATTATTTACCCCGCCTTTGGTCTAGCTAGGCTCTTGGGATGCTTAAGTGGTGTTTACTTCGACCTACGCAGAGAGGAGAGGGGAGGTACTATAGAACAATAAGCAATTAGTAAAATCCTTTGCCTTTATTTCTGCAGCGCACTTGCAGGTTTTGAACTTATCTTCTAATATCAACAAAATAAACATAATATTCTAAATATATTCCATATATCTAGTATAATCATATGATTAACATAACAAAATTTCCATAAAGTACCTAATTGCTATCTTACGATCTAGGTACTTATGATAGTATCACGCCCCCGCCCCCGCAGCCATCACCATCATCAGCGACATCTCGCCCGGCGGCTCGAGATCAGATTCATAACAGAATACTTACTGTCTACCTAGAGCTACCTTATTGATTTGAATTGAAGAAATTGGGTTTTACAAAACATAATTTGATGCAAAATAGATATAATAGCAATTTATTACTAGTTATTATTATCGCTTGGTCATCATATTTCTCAACTAGCTAAAACTCAATCATTGTGCAGTATATTGGACGAGGTCGGAGCTTGTAGATACCGGAGCTCCGCTGTCGAGCGCCGACTGCCGGAGTCCCGGCGCCGCCGTGGTTAATAGACGTGTTAAGTCGGTGGAGGTAAGTCTGTTAAACTAGCATACACATACGCGTGTGTAAGGCTTTCACTAACTAGCGTGACTAGAGTTATAAGACTAGGATCTGAAATCAGGCACATCGTTAACCTCGCCCATTAGTAGGTACCTACCTAGTAGGAGTAATATCGCAAAACTGTTCCCAAAGAAATATTTAAATGAAAACACGGTGAGCAAGCGCAGTAGGTGCGATGGAAGCTCGCGACAGGCGGCGGCGCTAGTATCGCAGGCAGTGGTCGTGGTGCATCTGCGGTGGCGCGGCGCCGGCGTGGTGCAGCGTCGGCGCCGCGTTCTCCTTGTCGCGCGCGTAGTGGTCCGGCGCTGGGGCTGGCGGCGCCGCGCCGTAGTCCGCGCCCAGCACCGCCGCCGCCGCCGCCGCCTCGTACTCGTCGCCGGAGCCGTCAGACGCCTCCAGGTAGCCAAACAGCCGCGCCGCGCCGGCCGCTCGTGTCTCACGCCGTCGCCCCGCACCGCCCGCGCCAGCCTCCGTCGCGCCCGGCGCCGGCGCCGCAGCCATGTACCCGGCGGGCGGCGGCGCAGCGCTCGGCAGAGGCGCGCCGGCCACCGCGCCGCGCGCGCCCGCCACCGGCACCTTCAGGTTGCGGCTCTCGATGTGGCTGCGGAAGGAGACGGATGGTGAGCGCCCGGGGCTAAGCAGAGCGACAGGGACGGGGGACAATACTCACTGCGCCTGGCGGAGGTGCTGCGCCAGCTGCGGCTGGTCGTCGGCGAGGAAGGCACACTTGGCGCAGGCCTTCTTGTTGTGCACCTTGTGCACGTGCGTGGCGAGCCGCTCGGCGCGCGCCGCCTTGTACTCGCACAGCGCGCACGCGAACGGCTTCAGGTGCGTGTTGAGGTGCCGCTTCAGGCACCAGTTGTCCACACCCGACCACGCGCAGTAGCAGCACGCGTAGCGCCGCTCGCCCTGTGGTTCAATATAATGATACTAAATAAATAAATATTAAATAAATAAATAAACGTCTGGGACACAGGATATTTAAATTCTTGCTTACTAGATGTGGCCCTCATACAAACATAATTTAATGCCGCGGGCACAGCTAGTTAGGTATATTTTATGTTGCCTGAATAAAATAGCACCTTTTGCGCGCGCGAGTGCAATACCCTAGGACCACTAGGCTAAGACGGCTCACCTTGCGGCGCGAGGTGGCTGGCGCGGGGGGCGCGGAGGGCGCGGCGGGCGGCGCCGGTTTGGGAGGCGCTGGCGCTGGCGCCGGTTCCGGCTTGGGCGGCGTGCGCTCCTGCTTGACGAGCGGAGGCGGCGCGCGGTACTGGTCCTGCGCCGGTGCCGGCGGCGGCTCGCCCGGCGGCTTGGAGTAGTAGTGCGGCTGCGCGGGCGGAGGCTGCGGCGGCGGTGGCGCGGGCGGCGGCGGCGGGCTGGCCTTGGGCGGCAGGCGCCGGATGCGGTTGAGGTCGTAGGGCTGGTCGCGGTGCATACGCAGGAAGTGCTTCTTCACGTGGTCGGCGCGGTTGAACTGCTTCGTGCACAGGTAGCAGTGGAAGGGCTTCTCATCGCGGTGTATGTTCTCGTGCCGCGTAAACAGGTCGCGCCGGTCCGTGGCGTAGGGGCAGGCGCCGCACGCGTAGCGCTTGTCGCCGCCGCCGTCCGCCGGTGCGGGCGCGGGCTGTGGGGGCGCCGGCGCCGCTTCCGCTTCAGGCGCGGGCGCGCGTCGCTCGTGCCGCAGGGACTCAACCTGTGGGACAAGAACGGGTGAGACAGCGGCGGGAGGCAAAGACGCAGATGCGAAGAAACGCCACCCACCTTGGCCTTTAGGCGCTGCAGGTAGCGCGTAAGGTCTAGCAGCGCGGGGTTGTCGCGCAGCAGGGCATCGGCGGCGCCGGGGTCGGACTGATGGTCGCGCTGCAGGTGCTGGCGCACTGCGCGCGCCCAGCCCGCCTGGAAGCCGCAAGCCGGCAGCGGGCAAGCGAAGGCCCGCGCGTGGGAGTGGGTGCCCAGCCAGTGCTCAGCCACGCGCGCCAGGAAGCCCACGCACTCGCAGTCGGCGCACTTGAAGAGGCGCTGCGCCGGGTTGTAGGCGGCGACGCGCGAGTGCGCCCAGGGCAGCGGCTCCTCGGCCGCGGTCCAGCGGTCCTCGGCCGTGGGGTCGGTGCGCGGCGTGAAGTTGGCCTGCAGGATGCCGGGCGGCGGGAAGCCACCCTGCATGAGCGCGGCCAGCCCCCAGGCCGTGAGGTGCTCCTCGGGCCGCTCGTCGTCGGGCGCGGGCGCGTCGCGCTCGGCCGCCGGGAACTCGACGCCGACAACGCCGACACCGACGGAGGCCTCCTCTCCGTACAGCTTCTTGGTGATCTCCTTGAACATGTCCTCGCAGTCCAGCGCCAGCGAGGCCACGCTGCCGGCGCCCGCGCCGCCCTCCATGCCTCCGTCTGGAACGTACGATAGGTAGGTATGTACCTCATATCCACGTTTACAATGTAAACACAATAAAATGTAAACATTTTTGTTCTGCATTTTGATTAAAAGGCCTCTTTAAATAGTCTAGGTACCATACCTAGGTCAAATTATTAAAATCGCTATGGTGAGTCGGGGCAAGATCGCATGAGTTTTTGGTGAGATGAACGCGTTGGTGAAATGTCCACGCACACTTCGGGTGTTATCGAAGAGTCCCTACATTATTTACTTTTGCTCCAAAATACCGCATTGGTAACGTGACCGTTTATTTTATTTGTCAGAGCGGGGTTTCTGCGTAATTATGTTGTGATCAACAAAAGTTATTTGTGTTTTACAAGATTGGCTTTGATTATTTTGAGTCTTATAAGATAAAAACATAGAAGACTACAAATAATCAAAGCCAATTGCCGTGAATTCTGGTTCGTATTTTTATATTTATCGCCGCCAATTTTCTAGAGGGGAAAATGAATAGACACGAAAATTTTGAAAGTGAAATACTTAAGGTACATATGCTAGTAATAGAAATCGTTCAAAGGTTATATTTCATACATCTCTAGCATACAAACACAGATATCGTTCCTATACCGTCCAATATACATACTTATTGTGTCATTATCGTGCATAAGTTATGGAAAATAGCGTCTAAATAAAATAACATACAGATTGCCGCGTAGAGGGCTTATGGTGGGTAGGCAAGTCACCCCTTCGATGCTGCCCTCTCAACTCGACAAATCGAATATCATCAACTGCACAGAGTCAGTCCTCAGTGAGTGGTCCGCGGCGGGTGCGCGCGCAGGGTGGCGGGGGCGTGGGGGCTCACCTGGTCGCGCGCGGACACCACAGCTCCTCGCGGCGCGCCGGCCGCGACTGAGGCCACCCGCCGCCCCCTCCCGCCGCCCGCCGCCCCCCGGCCCACCGCCCGCGCGCCCATTCACCGCGCGCCGCTATCGACCGCGCGCCCCCTCGCCCTCCCCCCCTCGCCACCCGCCCGCCATCGACCGCCGAACCACCACCCGGAAGGAACTGAGCGACACGACGCTTTGTACTGACGAAGCTCCTGATACAAGTTTTAAGCAAACATTTCGATTGAGGGCTGACCCAGCCACTATATAAAATAGGGAAAATTAGGTATCTAATATTAATTGATTCCAGTATTATGTGGTCCATTCTTTGAACCTAGCCTTGTAGAGGTTCTCCTCGGACAGAAATTTGCGGCGGCTAAAAGATAAACGTATCCCGCATCCACTCACCTGCTCTCCCGCAGGCGGCGGGCGGCGCCTACGACGTAGCGCGTCTACGCTGCCCGTAGCGCGGCCACGTCGTAGAGCCTATAGGCCCGGAAGACCCGAGCTACGCCGCCCGCGCCGCTGCATGCTTCGTGAAATCGTAATCTTCCGCAGCCAGCTACAACAGAAAGTATAATCATCGAATAAATGATTATTTTTCTTTTCACACACATATTACACTTATCACGTGAATTACTGTTGGTTTAATGATATATTAAACCAACAGTAATTCACCCCTAAATTTTCGGATTTAACCATCAAAGACGTGTTTAAAAATCCATACCCACATAATAGGCTATACCTATTTGTTTATAGCATATGTCTACCCGTAAGGTGATCTTTTTTTTGTAGATATTTATAAGTTTCTTGTTTCATAAATAAAATAAAATAATTATAAATACGGTTTATTTTATAGCCAATATTTCCCATGAAATGATCCATGAAAATTTGCAATCAATGGATTACCAACCACGATAGCAATTTCGTGTTGGAACAAAAGAAGATCTGCGCTCTCCGTCCCTTGACAGGCTCCGTCCGTCAGGCTGCGGCTTGCCGCAGCCTCCGGACGAGAGTCGGCAGCGAGTTGTACCACTCCAGCTTATAAATATATGTAACGTTAATGAGAGGCGCGTCCCGCGGCGCGGCGGGGCGGTCGATCGGCGCGGCGGCCGGAGCGCGGCGCCGGCAGTGGGCGCCGCCGCGCGCCGCTGGTCGCGCATGCGCATGGCGAGCTCTCCCGGCGCGCCGTCCCACGCCCCGCCGCCGTAGGTGCCGCGGGGGGCCCCGCCCCGCGCCGCAGTAGCGCCCGAGCTCCGACGGCACGCGCTCGCCCGCGGCCCCGTGCGATGTGACCGCTGCGGCCGCTGGACTCGCGGCGCTGGCGGCGACGCTCAGTTGTCGGTGTGTTGCAGATGTGCAGCCTGGCGGCGCTGGCGGGCGGCTGCCGCCCCCGCGCCCCGCCGCCCCCCGCTAAGCTGCCCTTCAGCTGGTGCTGCTGGTGCTGCTGCTGCTCCTGTTCGTCCTGGTGAGCGCCCCGCCCGCCCCGCACCCCACCCAACCCCACCACCCCCCGCCGCGAACACATCTAGCCGGAAATGCTTCTTCAATTACATTTCGAGCCTCCCGGTATCTTTAACTTCCCGTGGTGATGATATGATGACCCGATATTTTAATATATAAATCCATATCGAACGCGTGCATACAGAATGGTTAAAGCTCTCTAAACCTTTAGCTACCGTAACTCGGATTTGTTTTCAGAATCGTTTTTCTGTGTAACACGGCACAGAAGCCGACGCCAGGCCCCTCCCGAAGAGAGATAAAGTCTGTTGAGCGGACGCGGACGGATCGATGCTGTGAGACCCAAACCTCAGGCCTCACGGTTTTTTCTATAACTAATATTATTAATATTTTTATACAAAGCAAGCCAAACCTAATGATTGATATAAGTACACCCGTATTTTACATACACACCATGAAATATCAATGGCTCTCGTGTTTCTAAGAAATGTTCCAAATCGTAATGTAAACACTAGAAATTAGGACAAACTGTCAGCGATTTTAGCGCGATCCCGGCGCGAAACTGTACAATTGCACCAGTAGGTACATTGCTGTAGACATGTAATAGGTACTCACGAGCAGCAGCGGCCGCGCGCCGGGCATCAGCGCCACGGCCTCTAACCCATAACAATAGATAATTAGATAGATAGAATTACTTTATAACACACCATTAATAACATAACATAAAAAGTGGAAAATACAATAAGAAATAATGGACAATTGGCGGCCTTATCGCTAAAAGCGATCTCTTTCAGGTAAGCTTTGGATGGATAGGAACTATTAAATGCTAAAAGTAGCTGGTAAAGATCGTCTGATTTTTGTTTTTTTTTTGTCTCGAAAGTTGAAACCTCCGCTCAAGGAAACAATAGGACATATTATATACCTTTATGAAACAACGTGAGTTCTTAAATATGTTTTTTTTAAGCCTAAGTAGGTACTTACCTAAAACTTAATAATTTTTTAACGAAGTCTGCCATTTTCATCAAAATAATAATGATGTCATCATCACACATGGTGCGGGTGCGGGTGTGTATGTAAACAAAACAATAGTTTCAATATTGTGCACTAATTAGGTGAACCTGCATTCTACGTCACGCAAATCATTATTATTTGACATGAAAGGTGTATTAGAATAACTAGGTATTTATGTAAAAGCTCTGTGCCTAAGACTAACGATAGGTAGGTAGGTAGGTAGCTTTTGCTATAGAACTTTGATCCCTATTTAAATTTAAACCTGAAGAATAATAATTTTACCACCTTCTTGTCATAAGTATTTATTTATATCGCTCAAAAGCCTTCTTACGTTTCAATCTTGTTTAAAGCTTCATATAAAGTTCAAATCCCCCCCCTCCCCGCCGCCCTAGCCCGCCTTGCGCCCGCCCGCGCCTCTGTCCTCAATGTGTAGTTAGTGCGGAGCATGCTGTTACGTGTAAAACTGACAGATTTTGCGAAAAATCAAGTAACGAAGTAGGTAATTTAAACATTATTTATCAGTAAAATTATTTAAGTATAGTAAAACCATTCTAAAAAAGAACTTCCCTCCACAAAACCGTGATGATTTCAAAGTGTGAGAGGAAATACAGAAAAACAGAATACACAGAAAAAAAAATACAGAATTCGGTGGAGGGGCGTTCATTTCAGAAATGGTTTTACTATACTTACCTATTAGGCTGTCTAGCTAGAGCCTTATTTCACTTTATTCTTAAATAACTTTTCTAAGTTGCATTATTGATTGAAGGAAATGAAAAATAACAAAATTAACTTAGGACATCCATTTATTTTATTAATTTTTAATAGGTACACGACACAACAACATTTTACTCTAACGAATGGTACCTATCATACCAACTTTAACTAGCTAAGTCATTCATTATAGGTACCGATTAAAACTATGAGCGCCCATGACAAGCACGGCGTAGCTTGTGTACTGAATGTGTTTAGAGACAGATGAGCGGAACTGGCCGCGACTCTTGAATGAAGTGTGCTTCGTGTGTTGCAGCGTAGCGGCGAGGCGGTCCTCCGCGCGCGGCGGGCGGGCGGCGGGGCGAGGGGGCGCGCGCCCGGGGGGGGCCGGCGCCGCCGCGCCCGCCGCCGCCGCGCGCCGCTCCGGCTCCGACACGCCGTGAGTACTGCACCACCCGCGCCCGCCGCGTGCCGCGTGCCGCCCGACCTCACCCCGTGTCGTCTGTTGCAGGCCCACGCTGGAGGACATCCAGAGCTGGGGCCAGTCCTTCGACCGGCTGATGCGCAGCGCGGGTGAGTACTCGCCCGCCCCCGCCCCGCCCCGCCCGCGCCCCACTGACCCACTTGCGGCGCGACGTAAATAACCGCCGCACGCGCACGCCGCGCACCGCAACCATCGGCAATATTACAATTACAACACACGTTTACAGTATTTTATAAATTCCTATAACCTGGTGTGAAAGGTAACTGTAGAGTGTGTACCTACTCTACTCCTCTAGTCTTAGGTGTCGAAATAATCGCGGTGGTCATGGTCCATCCACTTGTAGAATAGACTAAATCTATAATCTATATGTATACTATATATAAAATATTATTATTATTATTATCTATATCATATCATATAAATATTATAAAGCTGAAGAGTTTGATTGTTTGTTTGTTTGTTTGAACGCGCTAATCTCAGGAACCGCTGGTCCGATTCAAAAAATTTTTTTCAGTGTTGGATAGTCCATTTATCGAGGAAGGTTATAGGCTATATTTTATAAAAAAAAAAAAGCAAGCGAAGCTGTTGGCGGTCGGCTAGTTAATATTATAAAGCTGAAGAGTTTGATTGTTTGTTTGTTTGTTTGAACGCGATAATCTCAGGAACCGGTGGTCCGATTCAAAAAATTTTTTTCAGTGTTGGATAGTCCATTTATCGAGGAAGGTTATAGGCTATATTTTATAAAAAAAAAAAGCAAGCGAAGCTGTTGGCGGTCGGCTAGTTAATATTATAAAGCTGAAGAGTTTGATTGTTTGTTTGTTTGTTTGAACGCGATAATCTCAGGAACCGGTAGTCCGATTTAAAAATTCTTTCAGTGTTGGATAGTCCATTTATCGAGGAAGGTTATAGGATATATTTTATTAAAAAAGGAGGAAGCGAAGCTGTTGGCGGTCGGCTAGTTTAAAAAATTCTTTCAGTGTTGGAAAGTCCATTAATCGAGGAAGGTTATAGGCTTATAGGCTAGTCAATGATACGTTTAGATTAGGGCGCGGCGTAAAATAGTTCGGGTCGCAGCCTGCTCGGCGGGGTAAGGCCGGGTCTCGGAGGACTCCACAGGTACACAGCGTTTAACACACATGGATCTAACCTTTGAAATCAGATTAAAGATTTATGTATTTGTTTCCATAAAATCCTAAAGATCACTCAGACAAGTCATCAAATATTAAATTAGTCCAGCAATATTTATTGATAAAATACAATACATAAAGAAATAAATTTTGCCAGACAATTCACACAGCTAAAATCTAGCCCCGTGGTAAGCTCGAAGCTTGTAGGTAAACTCAGTAAAACTCAGTGAACTCAGTAAACTCATTTATTGCACCATAAAGTTACACAATAACATTGGCATGTCTGTTAGATTTCTGATATACTCAGGGCCGAATATGGGGGAGGGCAAACAGGGCGAAAGCCTTTTTTGAAAGGCTTAGAACAAACGAGGGCCCCCCACAATAATGACTTCGAAACCGGAAATGAAAATTATAATAATCAGCTTTAAACAACCAACAAATGTGGACAAAAACGTTTAACAAAGCTCTCCCTGCTGAGCATTGAAAGCGATTTACTTCGAGAACTTGATTTCAACGAAATTATCAATGATTTTTCGGCGAAAAAAGCTCGAAAGGTTCCGCTTGTCATCAGTAAAATTTAATTTCTCATATTTCTTGTTAAGGATAACATTAATTTATCACATAATAAGATGTTATCCTTTGTTTGTTGAATACTAAGACAATCTACTTATAATAAATAAATATAATAATAATAATAAATTTATTCAGAATTTTACAAAAAGGGCACTTACAAAACAAATGTTATAATTATAAAATAAGGTAAAAAATACATGCGCCTGAACTAGGTTAAATCCTGTATCTCAGGCTAAAAAAACTAACATAAACAGTATGCTCAGTTAATACAATTGGTAAGCATTATTGTAAAATGGTTATCTAAAGATTTTATAATTTTAAATATAAACTACGAGTAAGTAGGCAAGTTATTAAACAAATTATGCTGTGTTGAGAATTTTGCAGAATGTTAGTAAGTAGGTAAATAGGTTGCATTGCAACATTGTTATTTATCAAAATTAATGTAGAAAATATATGAACAATTTATGAACTAAGATAAAAATAACACCAACGTTATGACTCGGCACTACCATAATCTACAGAGTTAATATATTTATTTTCAGCAATTGTTTTGGCTGGACATTCGATAGATCCTGTTGTGTGCTTGTCAGGTTTCTTGAAGCGCACACAAGTTGCACATTTGGGTTTGTCTGATTTCTTATTGCATTCTTTCATTGTTCACAATAAATGAATAAATATTGAAAAACTCGACAGAAAAACTTAATAATTTCATTTATTTGAGGCAAGGGAGCCTTTGTAGCCCCGAGGCCTCCAGGCGTAGATATGCGTGAATTTGGTAAATTTGGGTTCAGCAGAAACCATTTATTTCCTTGTTCTTTAACGGAATTGCTTTGAAAATAAAATAATCTATGCCATATAAGGCATCATCTCTTGAGGCCGAAATTTTATTTTTTTTATTTTAAGTACCTGAAATAATAGTGTAAAATACCGTCTACTTTTTCAGCAAGAACCGTTTAAATCCTAATCTATTAATCATAAGATTTTTTAATTTTCATCACCATATAGAATAAAAGAATACCAATCATCTCCTGAGCTTACTTTTTCGAAAAAAAATCCCAGCGATTTTTAACGAATTTTTTACGTAAAACGACACACGCAATGCGCGATCTTCCCCTTCGCGGGCCCTTCAATTCAGTGCGGGGCGAGACGTTGTGCTGGACGGACCTATGACAATTTTCTCCGTGCGCCGTACTAACTAATAATATTCTGTGCCGGAACCAATTTTATAAGTAGTTTGTCATTTATAACTAGCTGCCCCCGCGCGACTTCTGCTCGCCGTATACTTTTATTTGCAACTATGTATCTCAATACTAAATTTCATCTAAATCGAATTTTCCCGCGTAAGCATATATTTTCCCGCGGAAGCATGTATTTATCCGCGGTAAATAGTCTCTCGCCATATACTTTTATTTGCAACTATCTCCATACTAAATTTCATCTAAATCAAATTTTCCCGCGGAAACATGTATTTTTCCGCGGTAAAAAGTCTGTTCTTTCTCCCCTGAGAAAGATCTCTAAAGATTGTATGTGCCAAATTTCATCAAAATCGGTTGAGAGGTGCGGGAAAGCGTAACAGACAGACAGACAGAGTTACTTTCGCATTTCAATTTGTTTTTGTATATATTATTTGACGTGTAAAAATTTGACGCATTGCTTCAGATTACAATAATAGTGTCTATTGTATCACAGATCACCGAAATTAGATTACCGCATTAGAATACTTTTGTTCCGATTCAAACGCACCTAAATTGGAGGAAGATGCGGGTTGCAGGGACTGGAACAAAGGCGTTGTAGCAAATAGCATCATGTAGGTAGGTAGATATGTATTTATTTTTGGTATACACAAAACCTGTAGAACTTAAAAATTTAAAAATAATATTAGAAAAATTTATCACAAATAATTCATTTGACTGAGTGAGTAAGTAATAAACATATTTAAACGGTTTATGGATAACTTATTTATTTTTACATACAATAATACCGAGAGACCCGCTTATATACGTCGTCTATCATTTTTAACGATATCGATTAGAATATTCATCATTAACGTTACACGTGCTTTCGCCGAGAAGACAACGAGTGCAATAAGCGCAATGCGGAAAAGAGACAAGTGACCGTCCTTCGTACGAGTAGCCATTATAAGCTGACCTCTTCACTTGCGTTAGACTATAGAAACGTATATGAAGTTCACGGGTCTGACACTTGGTCGCAACTAAAGCCGTGTTTCGAGGCGGGGCTTTTCATAATGGTTGATTTAACCATATGTTTGGCGCGCGGTCGTCGCTTGTCATGCGGTATCTAGTGGGGTTTATCTATGATTGTAGGCTACACAACTAATTCTGGTTAGCGCTGCGCGTAATATTTTCGATATGCCAGCGCCACGCGGGGCACGCGGTCGCTGTTGTCAACTCTCGTAGTCGTTTCTGCCGCGATTTTCACTGCATACTCGCTCTTAATCCGCCCCTGGATATACTTAATAATTAATATACATACTTACTGATAAATATTTTTTATTAAATTAAAATAAGTATATAATAAGTAATAATAAAATATACAATGGAAAAACAAGATAATTTGACGAGTCACACTTCAAGTACAAGTGTGACTCGTCAAATTATATTAAGTTAAATTATTTTAAGTGTTTTCTTGTACGACAACAATGGTAAAATGGTGGTGGTGGTGAAGGTCTCAAGACAAGAAGAAAAAGAAAAAGACAAGAGTGAATAGGTACCTTCTAGGCCCTTGCGATCCATCTTCGGCCACATCGACACTTTCCATCAGGTGAGATTGTGGCCAAGCAAGGGTCTATCAAAAATAAAAAATGACAATATATGATCTATCTATCTATAGATATCCCGTACATTTCTATAGGTTCCTTACCGGAAGGACGCGTATAGCATTCGCTATTTGTCCTTCCAACCGTCTGTCTTCTTTATCCTAAGACTCCTTATCCTAAGGGGGCATGGCCCCGGCAAGCAAGGAGCAAAAAATAAATGACCGTATGAATAATGACTTTTAACATTGTTTTGGGTAAAACTAGATGCATGAATGTACAGTAAATACCAAATTAGACATTGTTCTGAACGTCGCTCGTAATTATTGCAGCGGGGCGCAAGGTGTTCCGCGACTTCCTGCGCGGCGAGTACTCCGAGGAGAACATCATGTTCTGGCTGGCCTGCGAGGAGCTGAAGCGCGAGGCCGAGCCCGCCGCCGTCGAGGAGAAGGCGCGCTTCATCTACGAGGACTACATCTCCATCCTGTCACCCAAGGAGGTGCGTGTCGCACGCCGTCCCTTCCCGCGCCCGCCCCCGCGCCCGCCCCCGCGCCCGCCCCCGCGCCCGCTCTCATTCCCTCTCTGTCTGCCGCAGGTGTCGCTGGACTCGCGCGTGCGGGAGGTCGTCAACCGCAACATGGTGGAGCCGTCTCCGCACACCTTCGACGAGGCGCAGCTGCAGATCTACACGCTGATGCACCGCGACTCCTACCCGCGCTTCGTCAGCTCGCCGCTGTACCGCGCGCTGGCCCGCGTGTCCCCCCCTCCCCCGCCGCCGCCCGCCAGTCCTCCGCCGGCTCCCTGACGAGCGCGGCTCTGTAAATACTTCGAAATACATTCAACGGGTACTAATTTTGTATATAGATAGGTTAAGTGTGAGAGTAGGTACGGCGCGCCCCCGGCGCCGGGCACTCGATGGTCCACCGACCCGCCCCGGGCCCCCGCGCCCTCAGGCCGCGCGCCCCCGGTCCCCGCGCCCCTGGACCTCGCGCTCCCGCCTATGCGCGTGCGCACTCCTAGATACGAGCAATAAAGGTGGACCAATTAAGTTTGCCGAGAAGTCAACGAATAAATCTGTTCAAGTAATTACCTGTTGTAGTTTTATTTAATGTTGTAGTTTAATTAGATGTGAGTTTACCCTATTATGTCAATAAAATTCTGCTATAATTTTAATATGGTAAATCACGAGCTGCAACGTAGCGGCGTGTGGATGTGATGTGTTGGCCAATTACAAAGCAGGTACCTAGACTACGCCAGTGTCTAATACTGTAGTTCCTGCAATAACCGAAAGACTTCAGTGGTGGCGCGCACTCTATAGTTTGTTCAACTGTCACAGTTCACAGACGAAATGGAGATCTCGATTTTCTTGACAACTTTTTGAAATTGAATGCTTTATAACTTGGAGCAGAATTTTGTATCAATATTTACATCATATTTTGGAGGGAGATAGGTTTCACCCCAATAGAGTTTTTAGGAGGATGATCAGAATTTAAAGCCTAACATTTTCAAATAGTTTAGGTATTTTTAGAATCAAATCAAGAAAAAATTTAGAGTAGGTAGGTAGGTATGTAAAACCATTCTAAAAATGAACTTCCCTCCACAAAACCGTGATGATTTCAACGTGTGAATACAGAAATATACGTGGAAATACAGAAAAACAGAATACACAGAAAAAAAAATACAGAATTTGGTAGAGGGGCGTTCATTTTAAAAATGGTTTAAGTATACCTAAGCTTGGTGACCATAAGCACACATGCGTGTGCTAAGGCGCGATATGGCTAACTAAAACTAACTAATGGTCACTGCACAGAAGAAGAAAGTCGAGGCCTACTTGATATTGACAAGAAAAAAATAACTTAATTTTACCCATGACATGACACTGTTATCTTGCGCATAAAAAAGTACAGTGTCCACTAAAATTGTGTTCTAGTGTTTTTATATGTATATAGTAGGGTACCTATTCATAGATATGTACCCCACACGTATGGGTTCAATGAAATTTTATTTTTAAAGTTTCGGTTCTATGTATGGGGACCCCCAAATGTAATTGATTTTTTTTCAATTTTTTTATGAAATCTTTGTGCGGTTCACGGAATACGTCTACTTACCAAATTTCTGCTTTATAGCTCTTGTAGTTTCGGAGAAAAACGGCTGTGACATACGGACGGACGGACGGACGGACATGACGAATCTATAAGGGTTCCGTTCTTGCCATTTGGCTACGGAACCCTAAAAACGTATGTGATCGCCATTTTGACAATGTCTAATAATTGTGTTTTGATCGAGATAAAATGTCGTCCCTACACGACATTGGCGGTTGACGGCAAAAAATCAATAGCCAGTCACGTTCGCCACAAACCTTTAAGATAAAAAAGAGGCCAAGTGCGAGTGAGACTCGTAGCAGTACAAAATTTTTATAATAGTTTAAACGTTTTATAAAAAAAACTACTAGCTAATTCTCTTTCCAACCATGCATTATATATTTTTAGCTTTAATATTCTCTTATTCTAGAAGTTAGAGGAGGGACAAAAATTTTACCACTTTGGAAAAGTCTCTTGTGCAAACTATTCAGTTTAGAAAGAAACGATGTGAGAATGAGAAACCATATACCATAATAATATGTATTAAGACCTATCCGGTATAAGGCCAGGCGCGCACTAGGCAGCCAGTAAAACATATGATATGACATGAGATTTCGTGGCTGCCTAGTGCGCCGGCTCCTATACAACGTCATTATGTTTTACTGACTGCCGCAGCCTGGCTGCCTAGTGCGCGCCTGGCCTGGCCAAAGGGCTCAATTTTGGCTACGGAACCCTATCTAGAATGTGACTGGCTATTGTTATTTTACCGTACCGTTAACCGCCTGTCCAAAATAGTTCAAATCAAAATAAACAACACAGTAATGTAAAAGAGGGTTGTGGTCTATATGGCTATGGTTGTGGTGCTTGTTTGTGGTAAGGTAAATCTAATAAATAAATAATATTATAATAGTGCTATGGAAAAGTCACTGGTATGGTATGGACTATTTTATCAAAACACACATTAAATAATAGTCCAGTCAAATTAGAATTTCACCTCGGAATCCGAGATACCCAGCAATATATTAAAAAAATAATAATAATAATATATATAGTATTATTAATAGTGTCGTTCACATCCCGTAGGATGTGCTCGGGCCGCGCCACCGCCGCGCTGGCCATGAGCTGCCTGCTGCTGAACGCTGCGAGTGCCGAGGACCATAATGGTTAGTCAAAATTGACACTGTGACTTAATTTTACAATATTAATTCATGAGTTACCTTAGACTTAGGTACTTTGTAATTGTCCATTAAAATTATTACCTACATTATTAGTCACTACTATGTCACTAATGTATTTGTTGTAATGATGATTGTCTAGGTTATATGACTTGTTGAAAGGCTAAATAAATTAATCTCTTTGAATCTTATCTATGAGGTGTAGATGCATAGGTACCTTAAAGAACCCCGGTACATAACTAAATAATTGTGTGGGTATGTTTAGTTAAGAAAGATGGCAGGAGATATCTTGGTAGCGGTTTAGGTACATACATACTTTAATTATTTAATTTATATACTTAATATAATGTTAGGATATTCTTTCAATTATTCATATAAATTAAATGTTTCATGTGCAGTTAGTTAGTGGCACACTGTGGCTATGCTGGTGTATAGCTAAACCTATGACATTATTTATCTATATTCAAATGAAATTTGTAATTTCCCAAAATATTATCACTAAGCAACATAGTGACTTAAATATGTACAAGAATGGTAGAACAGGATAAATATTAACAGGAAAACACAACACAGTTACTCACATTAGCAGGAAACATTATTAAATTACCTACCTGACTTTAAATAAATGCATTGTATGTATCTATAATATATTTTTTAATGAAAATTAATTACGGTTTAAATTTAAATTTATTTATTCTCATTAAGAATACATGTATTCTCTTACATAAGAACCATGTTATAACTATATTAACATACAGTGTCAGTACTTACATTAATTAAATTAAAAAACAATCCATATATTTCAAATAACTATAAAACTGTAACAAAAATTAATTCATTCAGAACTTTACTTTTTACTGAAATGCATGTCTATAATCTGCACTAGGTTTATAATTAAGGCTACATCAGAAGAACTCCAAACCTGTTAGTTTTTTTTAAACTCCATAGAAAGTTGCCCTAGTTTCTACCCTAGCCGTATGTACAGCTCCCTACCAAACACCCTGTATAATGCCTGGTTTACACGGGCTTCGTAGCTAAGCGCTTAGTACTTGTCTCTTACTAGAGCGACAAGTAAATAGGATCGATCTCTATTCCCTTGCACTTTTCACAAACACTAATACTAAGCACTAATCAGCGTGTTTACACACGAGGAATTAGTATTAGTGACAAGTACTAAGCGCTTAGCTACAAAGCCCGTGTAAACCAGGCATAAGACTTTATGGAAATATATGACAAATCTTTAAAAATCTAAATGTTTTAATGTATCATTCACATAAAATACGTCACTTGCAGAGCTCAACGTGAAAGAGTTCTGGTTCGAGCTGGACCGGCCGCTGCGGCTCGACTGCACCCTGCCCGACTCCGACGTGCGCTACAAGTGGTGAGCGAGTTGCCGGCGGAGTCAATGGCCCCGTCGTCCGCCCCGCGCGGTCGCACTACATGGACATCGTCCGGTTGCAGGTTCAAGGAGGGCAAGCCGCTCGAGCAGGCGGGCGCTGTGTGGAGCGCCGAGGCCGCGCGCGAATCCGACGCCGGCCTCTACGCCTGCTACTACGGCATCGGCGACGAGTTGAGCAAGAGCTGGCGAACCCGCGCGATCCCCACCGCCGCGCTGCCGAACATCACCGACGCCAAGGAGGGCGCGCGCATCACGCTCGAGTGCACCGTGCGCGCGGCGGCCGAGGACGGCGGGGAGGTGCGCTGGTACCGCGCGCCGGCCGATGAGCGCGCGGCCAACGCGACGCCGGTGGGCTTAGGCGCGGTGCTGCGGCTGCGGGCCTACGCCGACGCCGCAGGCACGTACTGGTGCGCGCCGGGCGGGCAGGGGGCGCGCGAGGCGAGCACGGAGCTGCGCGTGAATGAGGCGGCCGCGGCCTGGCCCGCCTTCCTGGCGTGCGCGGCTGAGGCGGCGCTGCTGTGCGCCGCGCTGCTGCTGTGGGAGCGCCGCGGGACCTCCGCGCGCCGCCTGAGTGACTGAGGCCGCGCTGCTGCTGTGGAAGCATGAGAACCTTTCATTGGTGGACGATTCAATATATTCTTTTTCTGTGTACTTAAGCCATTGGTTTTCTAAATAAATAAAAATTAAAAAAGGTTTTTTAGTTTGACTTTGAATTCCTTGACTAGTGAATCTGTGACTAGTGATTAATATCTAGGTATACTAAAACCATTTCTAAAATGAACGCCCCTCTACCAAATTCTGTAAATTTTTTTTCTGTGTATTCTGTTTTTCTGTATTTCCTCTCACACGGTGAAATCATCACGGTTTTGTGGAGGGAAGTTCATTTTTAGAATGGTTTTACTATACCTCCTTAGTCCATCCATACATGTTCCAAGCTTAGTTAGAATTCTGACTTATGTAAAAATGCATCATCATCTTGTGAAAACTTACAAGGCTTGTCTAGACTATTTTTTCCTACAATGTAAAAATAAAATAAAATCATTTTAACAGATAGTAGGTACCTACATACAATTTACATCAAATCTCTTCAATATGTATATCTTTTGGTTAATTATTTTCTTAGATTTACATTTTTAGTCTTTACATAGATGAGCAACTTAGATGCTGATGTGTCTATGTCACAGTGTAGGAAGCATGGAGGTATTATTGGAAGGTACAGTCATTGTTTATTTCTTGTCATCTGTAGTTTATTTGTGCGTAACCAGTGGTTTAAGCAGTTTGTAGCTGTCACAACTTCTTCAGGTAGTCTGTTCCAATTCTGAACAACTCTGTTGGAAAGGAAAGGATGTGCTGTGCAGAGAGAGTATTCATATCCGCCTGGATTATTCTAATACTGTGTCCACGGGCCGATTCTATTGGATGATGCAGAATGTACTTTGTAGGTGATGTGTAATGTCTTTAATGTCAGGTAAATTGTAACTTTTTTCAATATTTTATAAGTCTCAATGAGATCAACACGAAGGCGTCTTTCCTCTAGTCTAGAGTAGTGAGGTGCAGTACTTTAAGTCTTCATAAGACATTCGATGGAGGCTCAGCGGCATTTTTGTGGCATTTTATACAGAGTTGAGACAAAAATAATTAAAGTCAATAATTAAATAAATTAAGTCTTTAATAGAATAGTCAATAATTAACATGAAATTAAATAATTTATACACCATCAAATCACAATCAGTATGTAGGTATTTATAATAGTTATAAATAAACTTTAAATACATATGTTAAGTTGCAGTTGCGAAAATGATACAATGCAGTTTAGTTTTATAACCATCACTGGTCGGGGTCCCTCGCGTAGTGGCTTTCGTCCCGCAGGTGTGTGTCCAGGGCCGCCTGCAGCGCCAGCAGGAAGTCCCGCAGCGCCGGCCGCGTGCCCGGCGCCACCTGCAGCGCCAGCGCCAGGAACGGCAGGCGGCGCAGCGCGCGCGCCGACAGCCCAGCGCTCGCCGCCGCACGCGACGTGCGCCACAGCGCCAGCGAGGGCTCCGCCGCCGCGCTCGCCGCGTATTCGGAGCCCTCCAGCGCGCCCGCCGCAAACAGCCGCGCGCCGTCCGCCACGCCCAGCGCGCCGCGCGTCGCCAGCTCGCTTGCCGTCGAGCGCAGGATCTCGTAGGCGGCGCGCGCGCCCGGCGGGCCCACGTACCGCTTGATGTCCGCGCGGTCCGCGAAGGCAACGTCGATCGCGCCCGTCACGTTGGACGTGGTGAGCACCAGCGCGTTGGGCCGCCGCCGCAACCGGTCCAATTGCGTGAGCAGCGCGTTCACGGCGCGGATGCAGTCGCTCGGCTCGAGTCCGGCCAGCGCGGCGCGGCGCGCGTGCGCCAGCGACTCCACCTCGTCCAGCAGCACCACGGTGAGCGCACGCGGGTCGTCAGCGGCCGCGTGCACGCGCTCGAACAGGCGCGCGATCAGCTTGCCGCTCTCCGCGAACCACTTGGAGAAAAGGCCGTGCGCGTTAATCTCGAGCAGCGCGGCGCGCGGGTAGCGGGCGCCGAGGCGCACGGCTAGCTTTTGCGCGATCGCGCGGCACAGAGAGGTCTTGCCGGTACCGGGTGGGCCGTGCAGCAGCACGACGCGGTTGCAGCCCACCAGGTGCGGATCGACGCCGAGGTCGGACAGGGCCAGCGCCGTCTCCACTATGCGCAGCGTGTCCCGCTTCAGCGCGTCGTCGAACACGAGGCTCTCCCACAGGCCATGAAGCGCGCGCGAGGGCAGCGCCCAGGTCTCAGCGGCGCAGACCTCCTCGCCGCCGCCGTCGTCCGGCATCGTGTCGCTCTGTGCACCGCTTTCGTCAAGGCGGAACACGTGAAAGCGCAGCTCGGCGTCGGCCGGGCGCAACGCGGCGCCGGGCTCGTGCTCGGCGTCGCACAGCGTCACGTCCGACACGTGCTGCGCCAGCGCATGGCTCTCGGCCAGCGCGCTCGAGTCGATCGCAGTCCCCGGCGTCAGCGATGCGAAATTGGACAGAAAGGATTGCACGAGAGAGATTATGTCATCTTTGCTGGCGCGACTCTCCCTTTTCTGTACGACTTCTATATGCAGCGGATTCATCTTCAATACTAATTAATAATTATTATTAATTAAGTAAATATTAATGTATATACCTAATTCATATTTTAATTTTAAAAAACGAACCTATTTATAGTTCAAAACAAACAAAACATAAACAAAACAAACCGAACGTACGAAATTTAAATTTGACATCGAAATGACATCGTCGAAGCGGCTTCAAAATCGAATCGAGGTGAACCTTGTTCTTCTGAGAGGTGAACCACTGAACCTACCACAGATAACCCAAAGGATTGATTGATTGACCTCTGACACTCAAAACTCTTTTCTCACTATCCCTTTAATTGATTATGTTTTATGTGAATTTGTACATAATAATAGTATTTAACAGTAAAATATCAACGAATTAAGAACGTTATAGAAACAAGAAAAAACTGGAAGACAAGGAAATAGCAAATGCCCCCCGTGCTCAACGCCAAAAAAAAGAAGAAGACAATTTTGTATTGTATTTATTTATTTTTTAAGTCGATCGAAATAAAGAAGTATTAGAAGTATCTTGTAGTGTGCTTACAGCGATTCTGCTTTTATACACTTAGGCAAGAAAGGCAATTAAAATTAGTTTAGATCTATTGAAATAGGTTTGGTTGGTATCGATTTGTTGTGGTCTCGGTTGTGAATGTAGGCAGGTGCTTGGGCGGGTCTGCCTGGCGGATATGGCGGCCGACTCGGCGGTAGCCTCGGCCGAGGAGACGCTGGAGTCGCTGCTGCGCGAGGTGGAGGCGCTCAAGCAGAAGCTGGACGAGGAGCGCCAGAAGTTCAATGACGTCACTCGTGAGTTTCCGCCGACTGCTTGCACGTAGTTTTCCTGTGCCTGATTCAGGACCACTCAGTCAAATCAAAACACATTATTGTTCACATGTTTACATACCTAATGGTCTTAAAACTAGGTGAGATCAACATGGACCCTGTTAGGGCACTACAATATTTATTAAAATTCTTAATCTAAGGTAACATTATTATATTTTACTCAACTTTTATTATACATATACAACTACTACTATACATATAATACAACCATCATCAAAAAAATTCATTAGATAGTTTAGGTAACTATATTTAAAAAGTATAACATAATGTTTATGTGGAAACTGTTTATATCTTTAGTGTGCTTCCTTATTCTGTAAATATTTAGTTATTTTTTGTATATAATTGATTCTTTTACTTTCCCAAATAAGTTAATAAATTAAAATTACCATTATTTATTTGTTTTGCTTAAAAATTTTGTTACTTATTAACATGTCAAAGTAGCAAGAATTTATTACACAGTATTTGTTGTATTTTGAATAATTTATAACTGTTTTGTGTATTCAGCCATTAGTGTAGGTATTTGAAAATCAGATTGTTGTTTTTGTTTATTTATTTGTGCTTAACAGATTCCTAGATAGGCTTAGGCTTCCTGGAGCGAGGGAGGTAGAAGGGTGTCAGTCGTTATAAGATCATCACTGATTGCAGTCACGAGCAATGCGGACAAGTTCGAGCCGATCGTCCTGCCGAACCTCAAGGTGCGCCGCACCCTCAAGGGGCACTCGTCCAAGGTGCTCTGCTTCGACTGGTCGCCCGACAAGCGGCACCTCGTAACCTCCACGCAGGTACGCGGCGCGGGGCGGGGCTGGGCGCGGGACGGGGCGTGGCGTGGCGGTGGCACTAACCAGCCCACTGTTGCAGGACGGCAAGGTGGTCGTGTGGGACGCGTACACCAGCACCAAGGAGAGCACCTTCGCCATGCCCTCCACGTGGGTGATGGCGTGCGCCTACAGCCCGGGCGGCGGCGCCGTGGCGGCCGGCGGGCTCGACAACAAGGTGACCGTGTTCCCGCTGGGCGAGGACGGCGCGCCCGGCGGGGCCAAGCGCACCGTGGGAACGCACGCCTCCTACCTGTCCGCCTGCCTGTTCCCCGGCACCGACCGCCAGCTGCTGACGGCGTCCGGCGACGGCACCTGCGCGCTGTGGGACGTGGAGTCGGGCGCGCTGCTGCAGTCCTTCCAGGCGCACGCGGCCGACGTGCTGGCGCTGGACTTGGCGCCGTCGGACACGGGCGACACCTTCGTGTCGGGCGGCTGCGACCGCGCCGCGCTGGTGTGGGACATGCGCGCCGGCCGCGCGGTGCAGGCCTTCGACACGCACGACTCCGACGTGAACGGCGTCAAGTTCCACCCGGGCGGCGACGCGGTCGCCAGCGGCTCCGACGACGGCGCCTGTCGCCTGTGGGACTTGCGCGCGGACCGCGAGGTGGCGCGCTACGCCAAGGACAGCGTGATGTTCGCCGTGACGTCCGTGGACTGGTCCGTCAGCGGGCGGCTGCTGTTCGCGGGGTACGGGGACTACACGCTGTGCGGGTGGGACGCACTGCGCGGCCAGCGCGCCTTCGTGCTGTGCGGCGCCGAGCACCGCGTGTCGCGCGTGCAGCGCTCGCCCGACGGCACCGCGCTCGGCGCCTCCTCCTGGGACACGCAGCTGCGCATCTACGCCTGAACACAAGCGACCTTGTTGTATATGGCTCCTGATTGTCGAGTAGGTTATGTAGTCTAGTCATTGTGCATTGTGTGTATGACAGGACTGTTGTAAACAGTTCTAATCCTAATAAAGGAATTACACGAACCTTTTTTAGATATGTTGGATAAAGCTAATCGTTTAATCGCAGTAGTAGGTACCTATGTGTAAAATCAAAGGTTCGTTTAATACCTGCTTATTCGGAAATGAATTCTGTAAAATAAATTGCTAATGATAGATAGCTTTTGTTGAATCCTAAAGAAAAATTGTGAACGGTACATTCCTGCGTAGTTAATGGACGTGCTCTTTAATTACCGCAATATATTTCATGCTTGTTGGAACCAGTAGGTACCTAAGCATGTAAGCATAAAACCACAAAGCGGTATAAACATTATTTATCATGTAATTTTTAATATTGATAAACCTACTTAATATGTCATCAACACTTTAATGCCGATAAAAGTGAAAATAACCTTATAAAGTAAAACAATGCAAAGTTTTAAACATTGCATTCCTAAAATTTCGAAAATGATCCTATTTAGACTGATAGAAGTTTTTGAATATAATTATAAATAAAAACTCATGAGTTGCTCTCAGTGTCTCTGTTACAAATTGTCATTCTGCGAAATTAATAAAAGTAGAAGTATAAATTATGTACTTTCAATATTAAATCTAAATTTGAATACATAGGTATTATGTAATGTAATGGAATGTACTCGTACCTACTTCTACTTGTTTATTTGTTGTGACCAATACCTACTCAAATGTACACAGAATTACATCAACATTAATCAGTGCCTCTATTCCTATCAAAGTTCAGTTTTGGTTCCATTTTAAGTTTTGGTTGAATGGCTTTTTATTTGTATAGAAAGGTCCATCACTCTTAGTTGAGCGACTTGTTATTTGTGATTTAGTGTGTGTACCTACTAGTTAACTAGCTCCACCACATTCATAATGAGATTAGTATGTTGAAATTTCCAAGATATATCCATGTAACCAAAGATCTTAGATTGGTGTTTTTGTATAATAAGTTTAAGATATAATGTATTATGTAGTTGTTTAGTTTATTATGATGTTTAATCGTTACCTGTCAACTTGAACTACTTAGTTATTAATTAAATAAAAAATCTCATAGTTAATAGGTTGTTTGTTGTTCTTGTTAGGAAATCAACATCCATCAATTCGGCAGGTACACTCACAATCAGTTTCCTAACGAAAATAAATGCACCAATTCTTATAAAACATTTATTATAAATGCATAAAATTAATCAATGAATAAAAAACAAATAAATAAGTGCCTAGCCCTACATATACATATAGGTAACCACTTATGTAGGCGATGTATCAGAAATCCCCGTAACACAATCTTCGAGCTTACAACATTACAATTTTCTAGGTACTTACAGAAAAACTGATAGGGGCTTACTTGAAAAAATTGGTAGGAACCTAACTTATCAATTATTTAGAGATCAAATGACGTACTTATTAGGTCTTAAATGAGTAAATAACGAAGAAACGAGAAGGATTGCCAGCTTAGGAGTAGCATATTATGGTACTCCTAAGCTAGCAACCCTTTATGAAGCTTGTTCACTCAACTCAGCCAGAGTGGACATCACTACCTACAGGCCTACAGCGTGGCCGACTCATTGATCGCTACAAGGCACAACCTTTACAAACCTAACCTAACTTAGGTACCTACCTATAGCTATTTATTAAATGTCATTTCATTAGCAACTAACTTCAGTACTTGGTACTACGTCACTAACAAGCACGCGGCGCGACGCCGCGGCTACGGTTCATATTGCACACTACCTAGGTACTATCTATTCATAGCATCACAGGTTCAATGTCATACACCACCACGCTTCCTAGTTTATCCAACTTCATTATTGCTCAAGATTGTCACTGATATTTTTATTTTCTGAAACAATAAGAATTTAAATAGGTAAGGTATAAAAAAAAGTCAAGTAACTTATTTGAAATAAATAAAGTATCTGTATCTGATTCAGGCGTTACTTTACAGATATCCATTCAAAATACTTAGATATCTAAAAAGGCAATGTTATTTGTAGTTACCACCGACCTAGACATTAACACCGCGTAAAACAAACAAATTCATGTACACAAGGTAACACGTAATATTCGGTATATCGATACGCACACATCACAGCGGGTAGAGATGCAGGTCCACGCCCCAGCCCGTGGGCGCCGTCCACGCGGGCAGCGCCGCCAGCAGCGCGGCGTGCTCCGCCGCGCGCCCCTTAGGCCCCCGCGCCAGCGCGTGCCCCGCCACCGCCAGCGCGCCGCCCGCCGCGCCCGCGCTCCCCTCCACCGTGCACTCCAGCACGTGATGCGCCGACTCCGCGCCCAGCGCGTCGTGCAGCAGGAAGAAGTAGGAGCGCGCCGCGTCCTCCGCGCCCCAGCGCGCGCTCTCCCGCGGCGCCGCGCCCCCGCCGCACGCCGCCAGCCGCGCGCCCGGGGGCACGCCCAGCGCCACCACGGCGTGCGCCTCGCCCGTCGCTTGCACGCGCACCGTCTCGTGCGTGGCGTTGTGTCGCGTGCGCTCCAGCGTCACTCGCAGGCGCGCGAGGGGCTGCTGCGCGGAGGGCGCGGCCATCGCGCGCGGCAGCAGGCGCAGCACGGGCAGGTAGTAGGGCGCGCCGCAGTAGGGCCAGGCGCGGCAGTCGGCGGGCGAGGGCGCGCGTGCGGCCTCCAGCGGAGCGCCGAACAGCCGGCAGGCGCGCTCCGCGTTCTCGTCCATGAGCGGCAGCCAGTAGAGCAGCTCCTCTCGCGGCGGCGCGTCCGGCGCGTGCACCGTGCGCCGCGTGTGGAAGGCCATGATGCGGTGCGGCGTGACGGGCGAGTAGCCGGCCTCCAGCGGGGACAGGACGGCCATCACCGCCGCTAGCGCGCTAGCTGCCGCCAGCGCGGCCAGCAGCGGCGCGGCGCGGCGCGCGGCCACCGCCAGCGGCAGCAGCCAGGAGCACGCGCCCAGCGTCAGCAGCGCCGTCAGTGTGCCCAGCGCCACCTGCGATGATGCGATCGTGTCTAACGACGTGCTGGGTGCGTGCACGGTTGTATTTTTGTGATCCATCCAAAGAAAATTGGTTTGTTCGAGATCTAGCAAGTCGTTTTTTATTAATAGGTACGTTAAAAACTATTTCATAAAACTATACACAATAATATTTCTTGCCGCTGCGGAAGCCTTCATGGGCGAGCCCGACTTGCACTTGATCGGTTTTTTATATAATATAGGTACTACCATGTTTTTTGATTTGGAATTTCTTTAATTTATATATAGAGCGATGCACTCACGTCCATGGGCACAGGCGGCGTCGAGGCGCGCCCCGCCAGCGATGCGAACATGCGCAGCGTCGGCACCGCCAGGTACCACGTCTGCACCATGGGCAGCGCCGCGCCCAGCGCCCAGCACGCCACGCGCCCCGCCCCGCTCCGCCCCGAGCCTAGCGCGCCGCCCGCTCCGCCCAGCGCCGCCCACAGCGCCGGCACGAACCCCGAGCGCACGCGCAACAGTAGGCACGCCGCCAGCGCGCCGCCCCACACCGCGCTGCAGCCCGCCGCCATCGCGCGCGCCGCCCACCAACCGCCTGCGCCGCGCGCCCACGCCCAGCGCCGCGCCAGCAGCCGCCCCGTGAGCCCCGCCGCCGCCAGCGCCGGCAGCGCGTACAGCGGCGCCAGTAGGGCTGGCCGCGAGTACCACGCCAGCGGCCGGCCCAGCGCCCACAGCGCGCCTCCCAGCGCCGCCGATGTGGACGCGCCCGCCGCACCTGCAGCCAGCGCCGCACCCGCGCCGCGTGCCACGCAGCGCAGCCACGCGCCGCGCGGCAGCAGCAGGCGGCGGCGCGCGGCGCGGCCCTCGCGCTCCACGTGGAGCGCCGCTAATGCCAGCGCGCCCAGCGCCAGCAGCGCGGCGGCGACGGGCCGCACGCTGACGGCCCAAAGCCCCAGCACGTCGAAGAATACGGGCTGGCCGGCGCCGGGGTCCGCCTCGCCGGCGTCCAGCTCGGGCGCACGCAGCAGCCCCCGCAGCAGCGCCAGCACGTTGTCGCCGGTGCGCTGCAGCACGGCGGGCGACACGCGCGCCGCGTCGTCCAGCGCCGTGTGGTAGGCGTACCCGTCGGCGCTCCAGGCGAGGTCGACGCCGGACAGGTTGCCGAAGTCGCGGAACACGCGGTAGTCGGTGTCGGCCGGGATGAGGCCGCTGCGGAACACCTCCTGCGCCAGCGAGGAGGCGAAGGGGCGCGGCACCTCGCCCGCGTAGGCCTCCACGATCCAAGGCTCACCGGGCCCGGCCTGAAACAAGACCTCGCGTCCGCCGGCGCCGCAGGCCTCCAGGTTGATGAGCGCGCGCGCCTGCGCGGCCCAGGGGTGCTGCGTGACGAAGCCGTGCGAGGCCTGCAGCACGTTCTCCTCGGCGCCGTTGAACAGGAACAGCGCGTCGTGCCGCGGCGGCGAGCGCGCGCTGCTCACCGCGCGCAGCGTCTCCAGCAGCACGGCGCACCCCGCGCCGTCGTCGCTGGCGCCTGGGGGGACACCGTGGCTCTTAGTTAATCGCTTGATACGTAACCTCGCTTGGTTGAATTTATAACTTAGTGTAAAGTATATAATAATAATGTAATGTACAAAATACAACGATGTTTCGTTTATTATCGGTGACTAGGTGTACCGTCTTCGCCTTCAAAATAATTTATTACGGACAACACATAGCTCATATACAAGTCTTAGACACATTGAAAATAATAAAATAAAATAACCTAGGCACACTACTTAATTAACTAATTTATTTAATTAAATTTATTTCAATCATCTTAGCATGATACATTACGCAAATTAGGTAGGTACGCATGTATCATGCCAAGATGATTGAAATACTCACAGTCAAATCTATTTGCATATATTGCATTCAGTATGGTGTTCGGGCTAGCCCGGATCCTGCGCCTCAGTGATGTGCACCTCTTGCGCATGGCGGTGTAGAAACAGTCAACATGCGCATCAGCGAACATCCCTGAGGCGCTGCAGAACCGGGGCAGCCCGAGCAACCTGAACGTATTATTAAACAGGACTTATGAGAACTCTGTTGTACCTGACAAGACATTCTAATTTACCCTTACTGTCAAAGTTCCCATAAAATACGAGATTTAAGTTTACTATACCAAAGAAGTACCTACAAAAGTTTACTATCCCAGTGTAATGCAAATGTGCCTCTGTGCCGCAGTGGGCAACCTCTGTGGTGCAGCGGGCAAAGGTCTGCCTGCGACGCAGGAGGTTGCGGGTTCGATTCCCGTAAAACATATTTAAGCATGTAATGTTTTTAGTATTCTAAGAAGAGAGTAAAGGTGAGATATAATTACGAACCGGTAAGTACACATTCAAGAACAGACAAGGGCAAGCAATAGATAAAGATAAAGATATAAGCTATAATTAGGAACCGGTACAAATTCAAGAACAGACAAGGGCAAGCAAGTAGGTATGATAATTGTTGTAGGTAGCTACTTTGTTAGTTCAAATGGAAACACAATACACAGTACCTACTAACATTTACAAAAATAGTAATTTGTCTGATAAAATGATAATGACTGATAAATGAACTGCTAAATTCTAGAAATTCTTACTAAATATTATATTATCTCGCATGTTGGCTCATCATGGATCTCAGCTGGCAACACACATATTATTATGTATAATGTCATACATTTTAGCTTTATCTGTAATACTCCTATTTTCTCGGATATCAGTAATTCGGGAAATTACGAAGCGTCTTTTCGTCCAAAATTAAATAATAGGCCTCATGAACAGGCTCAAAGAGCTATGGAAAGGTCTATGCTCGGTGTTCTCTACGCTACGGGATCGAATCAGAAATAAGGAGGAGATACGCCATAGACATAGCCCAGCGGATTAGCTCTTTAACGTGGCTATGGCAATGGAGACCACGGATCGGAAAACGCAGCGTCGGACATCCACTTATTAGATGGCCGGATGAGTTGGTAAAATTAGCTGGTAAAACTTAATGAGTTATATGGTAGAACTTGATGAGTTGGTAAAACTTATATTACCTTTAAGGCCTATGGTCCGGCAGTGTGCGGAAAAAGGTTGCCTGGAAGAGATCGCACTTTAGCGATAAGGCCGCCCATTGTACGTGTCTCTTTGTGTTTTTATTTCTGTTTTTTTATTTTTGGTGTACAATAAAGTGTTTTGTTTTGTGTGGTGTGTGTTGTGTGTGTGTGGCACTCACCGGGGCTGTCGGGCACGGTGTCGAAGTGACAGTTGAGCAGCACGGCGCGGGGGCGGGGCGCGGGCGAGCGGGGGGCGGGGCCGGCCGCGCGCACGCGCACCACCACGTTCTGCACATTGCTGTACACGTGGTTCAGGCCTGCGGGTGAAAACGTACACACACTATATGCGCGTTTACTTTCAAGAGCTAGAAATTATTTTGGTTACCGATAGGTGAACCTCATGAAATAAATAAATTTTCGTTTTAAGTATTATTATTCTAATGTTTATATAAACTACGCCACTGCTTTACTTCTCTTCTAATATTTGTTCCATCCCACGATTGCCTGGAAGAAATCGCTCTTAGCGATAAGGCCGCCCATTGCTTAACTGCATTATGAGTGTATTTTTTTGTGTATCTTTTTGTAATGTGGTGTAACAAAAAAGAATTTTGTATTGTATTATATTGTAACCTTGTTTTCGCTATATAGGGATGAACCAATAATAAAGTAGGTACCTATTTACCTACTTTTATTTTTAGGCGACTTACCGTCCATGAAATCCAGCGAGAAGGAGCCCGAGGCGCGCTGCAAGTCCAGGTCCACAGTCACGTGCGGCGACGCGGCGGCTGCGATCTCCTGCAATGGAACATATTAACTTTTGTAGTCTTTCCTTGTGTGAAGACCTATATGTATAAGGTAATGTGTCGGTCCCAATACAGTACCCTGGGATACACCTGCTCTCATTTGCTTTGTATCTGTTGAAGCTTCTGCTTAACGGACAAGAATGTAGGTAAAGAAATTGAATATGAGCTAATCAGATCTTTATATCAGAATTTGGTTCAAAATCTTCACGAAAGTGATATTTCCACCTTCATCTTTGGATAAAACAGGCATCAAATAAAACAAACTTGTCAAATTGGAGCACCAACCTTGATAGCAGCGACAAGCATGTTGACCGCCAGCACCTCGTTCTCGTAGCTACCGGCGACGCGCGGGCCGATGGCGGTGAGGTGACGCAGGTGGTCATGCGCGCGCTGGCCGTGGAAGGAGGTCGGTGCCGCGTCGTGCGGCGCGGCGGGCGGCAGCGAGGCGTCCAGGTGCGCCGCCAGCAGTAGTGCCGCCGCGGCCGCCGTCAGCGCCGCCGCTAGCCAGCGTAGCGCCAGCGGCGGCGCGCGCACCACGTTCTCCTTCACAGCCAGTTCCGACTCCTGTCGCGCCACCCGGACCTAAACAACCCTAAATATAAATATTGCTTCCTTCACAACTCATGTTACTGACATAGAAGTATAATAACATATTTATAGATATTCGGTTTCGGTTTAAAGATCTTTATTCTCATAAGAAACAAGTTCACTTAAAATGAGAAATAACAAACTTTCTTATAGTAGGTACGCTAGTGCTAATTTAGTGTAGGATAACAATATACTCTAACAATGTAGTTATAACATCATTAACAAACTATTAAATAAAAAATATAGGTAGTAGGTAGTTAGACAAGGACACAACAAATAAAAATGAAAGATTGCCGGTACTTTAAAAAATAGTGAGCAACGTTCCGACATCAGGTGATTCTTTGAGTGTGTGCGTTGGATGTATTTGGGCTTTGTTTTAGTATGCTTGTGTTTGTTAAACTAGAACAGGAGTTCGTGGTTAAAATTGTATATTATATATTAAATTTGTTGTTTGGTTATATGTTTTTTTTTTTTGTTTGGTTTTAAGTTAAGTTTAAGTTATTATACAAATAATTTAAGAATTAATTTTGATTTTTGTTTTTAAATAGATATTTATTATTATATATTCAAAAGTAATAAGTTGATTTTTTATACTAATTAATATTAACTAAAATGTTAAACTTAATTATAAATTATACAATGTAACAGTGATGCTTTAATTTAGGATTTATGTTTATAGAATGAAAATTAAAAGAAGATATAAAGTGATTATAAATATAAGTTTAGATTGTGTTAAGTAAATAGATATTTATTATTTACACTACATACTTGTTAAACATACTTAATTTACACTATGCGATCTATTTAGGAAATATGATTTTAATTTCTTTTTATATATATTAAAACTAACAGACTCTTTAATATCATTAGGTAGTTTATTATACATTAAGACACCTTGAAAGAGAATGTTCATTTTGCCATATTTTGTAGTTCTGGGTGGACGTACATATAGTTTATTTTTACATCTTAGATTATATTTATATTTTTTTACTGTTAGCTCTATATTTGTTAAAATTGTTTTATTAAGTATTCTTTTTATTAAAATGCATGTGTTATATTTAAAAATTTGTGAAATATCAAAAAATTTGGTTTCTTTATACAAGTCTTCAGTAGGAGTTAAAAAATCATAATTATATAATCGTTTTATGACTTTATTTTGGGATCTCTGTAGAGTTTTAAGATTAGTTTTACTAGCCGATCCCCATATTTCGATGAGGTATTCTAAGTGTGGTCTAACGAGACAATTATATATGTAATTTTTAATGTTGTTTGGTAAACAATTACCTATCTTACGGAGGGCTCCAGACAATGATGTTAGCTTGGCACGAATGTTGTCTATATGTGCTTTCCATGATAATTTGTTATCTAAGATAAGTCCCAAATATTTTTCCTGTTCCGACATCCGGATGTAAGTACCGTTTATTGTTAGTGGAACATGTATAGGAATATTCTTGTTAATTGCAGATATAATCATATAAGAGGTTTTGCTTACATTTATTGTCAAGAGATTGTGAGAAAACCATTCGTTCAGAATGTTCAAATCACTTTGCGCGGCGGTTACAATATCATGGATTGATTTACCAAAATAAAAGATACAAGTATCATCTGCATAGAGAGTAACGTTGCCAGAAAGACCTATTTGGTTTATATTGTTTACATATATAAGAAATAGCAGAGGGCCAAGAATTGACCCTTGTGGGACTCCGTATTGCATAAGGCGTGAAGAACTGTGGTATGTACCAATTTTAACTATTTGAGACCTGTTTATAAAATAAGATGACAAGAGGTCGTATGCTGATCCTGTTACACCGATGTTTTTTAGTTTTTCTAATAGTTTAGTATGGCTCACGGTATCAAAAGCCTTTTTCAGGTCGATGAAGACACCAAGGCTAATTTTTTTCTCATCAATATTAGCTTTTATGTTTGTTATCAAATCCACTGTTGCCGATAGGGTGTTTGATTTTTGCCTAAATCCGTACTGTTGGTCAATCAAAAAATTTTTTTCTGTTAAATAGTCGTTAAGTTGCTTATAGATAATTTTTTCAAAGATCTTTGACATTACCGGCAGTACGGAGATAGGTCTGTAGTTTGAAGGATCTGTTTTTGTTCCCGATTTGTAGATTGGAGATACTTTGGCTACTTTAAGTTCGTCTGGGAATTCACCTATGTGAAGGTAATGGTTAATGCAATTTGTTAAAGGTTTTGCTATGGTTTCTTTAATACATTTTAAGGCTTTGGTGGTAATGTCATCAGAACCCGCACTACTATTTGTCTTTAAGTCGTCAATAATCTTAGTAACTTCTTTGATTGTACACGGTTGAAATTTATTGAGTGTTTTGTCATGTTTGTGTGTTTTACTATACATCAGGGTGTTACCGGATTGGTTATGATATTGTGAGGGAATTTTGCTCGCTAGATCAGTACCGACAGAAGAAAAAAATGAGTTAAAAATTTCACAAATTGCTGTGCCATCAGTAATAGTTTGGAGGTTATGTACAATTTTAGGAGGAATTTCATTAGTTTTTATCTTGTTTGCTGCTAGTGTATTTATTAGCTTCCAAGTCTTCTTTGGATCATTCTTGCATTTCATAAATTCGTTGTAGTAGTATCTATTCTTATCCGAACTTCTTCTTATCTTAACAAAAACAGAAGCACACAATACACACTTAAAACTAAAACATTACAAGTACAATGGGTGGCCTTATCACTGTGAGCGATTTCTTCCAGGCAACCTATGTATGGACTGTACAATTATAAAAATATAGACAGATTCATAGACATTCTGTGTACTTTTGTTGGTGACATTGTTAAAAGTTTGAGGTATCAAACTCTACCTACAATCAATCAATTAGTTTTATTTAAAGCCAAAGAATGTATAACGTAATTAACATCGTTTTTAGGAAATAATGTTTATTAATTATTTATTAAAATAGAAAAATATAATTTCTGAAATCCTCATTGATTTTACACTTAATAAGTACCCAAATTAAACTTCAACACAGTCTCTCAGGTTTACATCTTAGTCGATGTCTACTCTGCTTGAGGCCCTGAATCAGTCTATCTGAAAACTGGTGAAAAACAAGAAACAAATGAATTCGTCCTGATTGCTATGAAAATTTAGAAAAAATAACTGGATTCTGTGTTAAGTTAAAAATATATATTTATTTCTTATAATTATGTGTTATTACTAGCTTTCCGCCCGCGGCTTCGCCCGCATTATATCAGTAAAAAGTATCCTATGTCCTTCTCCTGGCTCTAAACTAACTCCCTGCCAATTTTCAGCTGAATCGGTTCAGCCGTTCTTGAGTTATAAGTTAAGTAACTAACACGACTTTCTTTTATATATAAAGATTTAACGCTGTTTGTCTATTAATACTAATAATTAATTTATAATAAAATAAGTACATACTCTGATTTCACTTCCACAATCAGATTATTAGGAATAAGTAAACAAAATATTGACATTTGCCTAATAATGTAGGCCGCACGTATAGGTAGGTACCTACTCGTGTAAAAAAATGGGGCGCGTGTACTGGAGTGTTAATATAATTACCATGGTTCTATCTTATCTCCGGTACTTTAAAATATTTATTTAATTAATAAGTTAAAATCATGAATACACAACAACTCAGACACAAATAATCTAAGTTTGAGAGCAACTCCCTGCTCGTGCTTGTGTTGTGGAACACCAGAACTGAAGTCGAACTATAAATCTGAATTTATTTCAGCAAGGCTGGAGCTGAGAGCTGACCGATCGTGAATTCATAACAGACAGTACAGTACAGTACATACTAGGTTAGGTAGGACATAGATAGATAACCTAAAAAACTTCAAAATGTAATGTCAATCAAATTTAATGTCTATCTGTCACTTGTCATTTCGTCAAATGTCATTAGCATGACAGACTGACAGTTTTGTCAGTGATAGTGATTCAAGATAAAGTTATGCGAAGTGTGATAGTTGATTGATGTGATGTGAACGAATCGAAATTTAATTTAGAATATTGTTTATTGTTGTGTTACATGTTGGTACTTTGATAGCGCTGTAGCAGTAGCCTTCTGTACTTAAATAAAATATTAGTTTTACCAAATAAACTGATAAAATCTACTGACCTTTAGATCCATCAAAAAAGATCTTGTGCTCTTCGTAATCGCTCACACAGCTTCGTATGTTTTGTTGGTGGTTAGTGTGACACTGTGTGATCAGCAACATGTCCAGCAAGTGGGTGGGTTGCGCGGTGTCGGTGAGCTGCGGCTCGCCGCTTGGTAGCTACCAGGGCACCATCGCGGCAGCGGACGGCGCGACGCTGACGCTCACTAAAGCCTTCAGGAATGGCTTTCCCTATCCTAAATCTCAGGTGACACTGAAGTAAGTAGTTTCTAGTGGCTGCTTGATCATTGAAGCATGATCTATAGGTAATAGCCACCTAGAGGCTTCACATTTAGGCTAACAGCTGCTAGTTTTGAATACGCTGAACCCTTTGACTACATAGGTACTGTAGCTGTTGCCTTACCCAGTGTAAGAAGAGTTATACAGGCATTGTTCTGCCTGTATTCTTAGATGGATACCTAAAAGACCTTTAAAGTTAGGCAGTTTAAAAAGGTAAAATTGCCTGACTATATTTGTCTGTTTATTGAATTAAAATCAAACAAATTACAAGATATGAAGTTCAAGTTCAACTATTAGTATAACCTGCGCAATTAAAAGTGAATTCTGTAAATGGCGGCGGGTAGGTATGGTACGGTTGGCAAAACAATTTCTCAAACAGGCCGGCGTCACGACGAATTTCCCATACAAACATAATACCAAAATTATTTGTAATTCGAGCATATTTCCACGGTATTATTGTATTATTATTATCTAAATAGTATTTTTATCTAGGTCCCTACAGAGTTTTTTTTACAAAATACTTATTTTAAATGAAATTATTTTTTTAGTAAAGTAAAGTAAAGAGTTTAAACAACTTTGCGTTCTAAACCCGGCGCTTTTATAAAGGTCCTCAATGTGATCATTCATACGAACGCTTTTAAATCACTTTCGTCTCGTCCCTCGCTTTAGAAAGCCGTGGGAATTTTTTTTTGCTAAATAACTAGCTATAGCGATTTGTGTTGCTAGAAGAAGAAAGAAAAAAAGGACATTCTGGGTACATCCTCTGAATGAACAGAGATACTTAAAATAACAGTTTGTGACACTGTACGAAGATTCGACAAGTATACAAGATTTGACGAATTATTGGAATATTTCTACTAATACTCATAGTACTAATCGCAGTGCCGGCGTTTTTTTAATAGTGTGAATAATAATAAAAAGTTTCATACGGCCTATTACCAGCACTTTTCGTTGAAAATGCAACACTGCTCGATAATTATTATGTTCTATTTGAACGCTTTTTTAACGGACGTTAAAAAAGCTCTCGTGCGAATTAGGCCTGACTGACTATTTTTTTGTAGCGCGTACTTCACTGTGTGAGTATAGACAGCGATAGAGAGTGAGCGAGAACGCATGCGAGCGGACGCCATTTATAATTCGCTTCTATATGTGCGCAGGTTATAACAGAAAACCTAGTTAACCATGTAAGAAAATAAATAACCTATGTAAAACAATTAAATACTTATAACTTGATTCAAATAATTTTATTACAAATAATTTGTACACATAAGACATTTTAAGACATTTTATATTTTATTTAGTATGTAAGCATGACATTTTATATTTTTTATTTGACCTGTCTAAGATTTGTGTAATACAAACAATGGAAATAAATGATTATGACTATGACTATAAGGTAAAAAAGAACAGACAAGGGTCTTCTGAATAATAATAAACACAAAATATATAATTTATAATTATAAATTAAAATGAAGTATGTCATGAATTAAATAATTAATTGGCAACTTAATCAAGTTGCTGTAAAAGGGCATTGTCAAAAATACTCTGGGATCCATCAAACATGACACAGTACCTTTCACCAAGTTATGCTGGCTGATCTGCGGTTATCATTGTACAGTTTGCAAGCTCCACAACCATCTGTTTTATTTATTTAGGAAAATCAACAGAATCAACATGGACACAGTGTAAACATTCACTATTTAAGAGTTTTGTAAATTCATGTTATTCTAATTATACTTAATTACACAGCATGATTAAAATTTAAGGCATAAATACTAGAAAAATATACCTAACAACAGGCTACATGGCCTGTCCAGGGCCACTTTTATATGTAAATCCTTAACTTCTGCATGACTGAGTAGGTAGCTTCATAGTTGTTACCGAGTGTGTGTTCTCCTCAGTGCGTCCGACATCAAGGACCTGCGCATCATCGAGCCGCAGCCGGCGAGCCCTGCACCCCCCGCCTCCGCTGCACGCGCCCCCGCCCCGCGCCGCTCCCGCGCAACCGTGTGTGAGACTTTGCAAGCAAACCCCTCCAGCACCGGACACCTAACCAGTATGTGACCTTACAGAAGCATCTAGCTAGAGCATGCAAGTCAATCAAACTCGAAGTCATTGGTGGGCCAAATGCATAAAACTGTATAATCAGTGGGCCGCAAATGAACCCTTAGAAAAAAAAAAAAATAAGAAAAAAAAAAGTCGTAATCGTTTAATTAATAATTAAAATACCGATGATCGTGCCATGCTCGTGCCGGGCGGTCGTCGTTCCAGAGCTTTAAAAGTTCCAAATTTTACTTGTTTGCCTATGATTATAGTTCTTCAGACCAGATGCTTTGACACAGGAGTTCTCCTTGCTATAAAAATGTGCAATACAAGTAATTAAAGTGTGGTTATGTTTACGTGGTAACATGTTGCATGTTCTCAGGTGAGCAGCAGCCCCCCTGTAGCCGCGCGCCCCCGACCTGCGCGCCCGGCGGCCGCGCGCCCGCGCCGCCAGCCCCGTCCGCCCGCAGCAAGCCCATGGACATCCCCAGCTCCCGCAAGAACAACAACATGCATTCAGGTCTGTCTTCTTTAAAGTTGTAATGCCCGAAAAACGGAACCAGTTTGAAAGGAACTGTCTTCACAAGAATACCTCCATTATTCCCAACTTTTGATATGTATCCCTATAATTTGACTCAACTTCATTAATAACAATCATCAATGCTTATGGTTTGTCGTTAATCTAACCGGCATTTGACGTGCGGCGGTCGGTTTCATTTGTTTCGGTTCAAGCTTCACTAAAGATATTTGTGTATTATGTATATGTGAGACTAAGTGTAACCACACTTAGTCTCACTTAAAAACAGACTGAGAAAATTAATTGTAATATTTAAAAAAATAAAGCATGCTGCCTCTGAAACACATATATTGCAAATATATTTCGCTCTATGTCAATCATTACTAACATACTGCTCTACATCATGGGGTGGCGCGGCAAAAACTCATCTGCTGCCTCTAGAGAGGGCACAGAGAGCTATTCTAAAGGTTGCATACTCGAAACCATACCGATACCCAACTGAGCGACTGTATAAAGACACAAAATTACTCACAGTACGTCAGCTATGTCTGCTACAAATGTTGTTAAAACAACATAATTTAGCCTCAGCTAGAAATCCCCAAACTGAAATCCAAAGAAGGAAAGACAGAGTCTATAAGAAACCAAAATGCAACACAACACTTGCCCATAAACATTTTACCTTTATAGCTCCGTATCTATATAATAATATAAGTAAACATATAGAGATTAAAAAATTAAATCATATAGAATGCAAATCAATACTTAAATCTTACTTATTAAAACTTAATTATGATAAAACTGAAAACTTGCTTAAAATAATAAGTTAAATCCACAATTTATTTCTACTCCCATAACTCAAACATACATACTACATACATACCCACTCCACATTCACACTTACATACACCCACTATAACTCAAACATACTACACACCCACTCTACATTCTCACTTACATACATTCAATATCACTATCACACAATCATACTACAAAACCCACTCCACATTCTCACTTACATATTTACAAGCATAATATTTAATTTTTGGCCAACTTAAACTTTATTAAACTTTATTGTACTTTAGAAATACATTTTTAGAAATAATTATGAACATCATAATAGATTACAAGTAATTATGTATTGAAAGCCTACATATAATATTGAGGTAGAGAGCACTCGCGTCTAAATCACAAGTCTTGAACTTAGTTAGAGCGAGGAGTCGAAACTAAAATGTGAAATAGGTCTTTAATATAACTAATAACATAACTCTGTAATATCTTATGTACTTAATTAAGACCCTTACCTGAATAAAGATATTTTTATTTTATTTATTTATTTATTGGTCCATAGACAAACAAGACAATTATATCTGGTCTGGTCTTCTCATTTGCTTAAGGATGTATGTAACATTATATTACCTATATCGCAGGCAGCTACGGGTCGACAGGCAAGAAGGCGGGGGGCGGGGCTGGGTCCGAGCGCGCGCGCCGCCGCAACGAGGCTTGCTTCGGTGACGCGGCGCAGGACGCGCTGCAAGACGACTTCGACTTCGAAGGCAACCTGGCACTCTTCGACAAGCGCGCCGTCTGGGCCTCCATGCGCAACTCCAAGGTCAGTCCTCGACACCTCCGCGTAGTCGTCCGGTCTCGGTGGTCCAGCTTATCTGACGAGTGCCTCTTCTCCGCAGCCGGACGTAGTGCGCGCCGCCGACGACAGCAAGTATCGCCACGACGAGAACGTGCTGGGCGGCGGCGAGGATCCCGCCGGGGCGGAGGCCGAGTTTAGCTTGCCCGGAGCCCTGCGCGCGCCGCACGACTACGTGACGGACGGCGGGCGCGTCGTGCCCGGCGTGGGCGGTGCCGCGCGCCTTGCGCTGTGGCGCGCGATGCACCGCCTCGGGCTGGCCGAGGGCGCGCTGGCCGAGGTGGCGCGCGCTGCCGCCGACCTGGCGCTGCGCCTTGTGGGCGGCGAGCGGCGCCTCGACCCGCGCAACCGCCACCAGGCGCCGCGCGTCGTCGCGCTGGTGGGCGCGCACCGTGGGGGTGCCGCGGGCCTGAGAGCCGCGCGCCTGCTGGCGTCCCGGGGCGCGCAGCTGCACGTGCGCTTGCTGGGCGAGCCTGACGCGGGCGAGGCCGGTGCGTGGCTGCGGCGCGAGCTGGCGGCGTTGGCGCTGGACGGCGTGCGGCCCGCGCCGCCCGGCGAGGCTCTGCCAGAGCGCGCGGACCTGCTGCTGGCGGCGCCCTACTGCCCGCTGGAAGACCGACTGAGCGCGTGCCCTGCGCCGCTGGAGGCGTGGTGGAGCGCGCGGCGCGGTGCGGCGCTGTGCGTGGAGCCGGCGGGCGGGGACTGGGAGGGCGGCGGGGCGCGCGCTACGGTGCTGGGCGGGCTGGCGGTGGCGCTGGCGCCGGGGCTGGGGCAGGTGTACCTGGCGGACGTGGCGGCGCCGCGCGCATTGCTGGAAGCCCTGGGGCTGCGCTACCGGCCGCCGTATGGTGCGGCGCCGGCGCTGGCGCTGCACCCGCACCCCTGACCTCGCTGACCGCACCAAACCGCGCCGACCGCGCTCTGACCGCTCATATTTTGTAAATTGAATATGTGAAATGATGATGTTATTGTGCACGAGCGCAGAGATAGGTGCCGTCAGTCGCCGGTGAATGTGATTGTTCTTGAATACTTCTTATGTGCTGTTAATAAATGCTATCTTTTGAAAATTATGTTTTAAGTTTTTCCATAAATAAGCTTATAACAAAGCATTATATATGTCGTGTAAAGGTGTGTAGGATGTCGAGGAGTGTGTGTTTATCAGGAGGGCTTCTAGTTGGTTATGACGCCACCAGGTCTAACGTCACAGTCGTCTTTATGTTGATAATCAAACCACGAAGAAACGTCCATTATTTATTACAATTTACAATGTTTCGGTCCAACAACTCGAGCAATACTGAATTTAATACCAAGCGAGGTCCGTTCCGTCCAACGGCTCGAATAAGAATGTCCTTTTAGCTCGGCCGACGGTCGTATTTATACGAACAAAGCGGTCGACCCAACAACTTTCCAGGTAGTGGCGTCGTCGGCGCGCCGCAACCCGTAGTGCGATGTGCCTGGTACAAACAGGTACTGAGTCATATTTCAAACGATGTTCTTGTCTGCCCCGACACGGCCATACTGATAGATGGTGCGCGCTCTGCACCAGTCGTTTTTCTGAAAAAGATGAAAAAGTTTCTCTGAGCTAGGTATCCATTCAAAGGTACACTAGCTGATAATTTGGTGCAAGGTTATTTGTTCTGATAATTGGATCTCAACCACCAAATTATCAGCGAAAGTTTAAAACATGGAACTTAGAATGTTTATTAGAAAAATGGATAAGGTAAGCTGACAGTGAGTGAGTTATTATTATTGTTATCAATGTTCATGCTCCACGTATTTACATTGTTTTATAATTTTATGGCCAATGCTTGCACTCCACGTAATTGCATGGTTATTAAGGTACTCTTGGAATTTCTCATAAAGTAGAATTTTTCTTAGAGGTTAGTAGAAGGTAGGAAGTTGATCTCAAACACCAAATTATCAGCGATAATTTAAAACATGATAGTTAAAATGTTTATTAGGATAATGGATAACGAAAGCGGACAGTGAGCGAGTTATGTTATTATTTTTATCAATGTTTATGCTCCACGCAATGACATTGTTTTTAATTTTTAATTTTTAAAATAAGTCTCACGGGCAGGTCGATGCTGTGGTCTGGGCGGCTATACTACACCGTGGTCCACAGGGGATAAAGGATAATTTGAAAGGTCGATGCTGGGGTCCCCAGAGGCACTGAAAATGTTATACTAGGACATACAGTTATTTAAATTGTTTTTGACTCAGTTACACAAACTGATTTCTTATTTGATGTTTAAGATCATAATCCGTATTTTATTACTTAGTTTGTTAGTCATTGTACTTAAAAATGTTTGATATGACGTAATAAGTATTACCAATAAATACTATTATGACTATTATTATTATTATGGCTACTTGAACTCATTTTCTTTATCATCATAAGTATAATTTTTGTAACTGACTGTTACATTAAATTTGGCAATTAACCGTTGTCTTTAAATTTATATGGGTTAACCTTGTTTCATTAGTTTATTTATAGTAAACGAAGAGGCTGACCTTTAATTTTATGATTCCATCCGACGTGAAGCTTAAGATCGTCCTGGGGTCATCGCAGGCTTCAAGAAATGACCTCCGCAATTAGAGAATTTGAATTCATTGCACTGTTACTCCCTCGCATTCCAGGACTACGTGGGCAGCTGATTCTTTTTCGCTAAGACATCCTCTACAGAGTGGACTGTCTGTTTAAAATCTACAGTTCGCAAAATTTTTTTTTTTTTTTTCTTTTCTTTCTTTTTCTTTTCTTTTCTTTCTTTTGTTTGTTTTGGTTGCACATTGCTTAAAGTTTACGTTACTTGCTTAGTAGAAGTGCTGCATGGTAGAATTACAGGATCGTAATCATCCGCCTACTCGGCCATACTGACAGGCAGTGCGCGCTCTGCATCTGCCTCTCAAAGAGGTCCTCTTAGTGCGGAAATAACTGACAGGCGGTGCACGCTCTGCACCTGCCTAGTCTGCAGCTGTCTGAAACAAAGAGATTTGCTTTTGAGTTTGGTATCTGTTTACAACTCCATCGAGTTGCAACAAAGTTTTAATGAAGAATAGGTAAGGTCTCGGAGGGTAAGGGTTCTCGGAGGGTAAGAGTTCTGGGGAAAATTTATAAAGATGATCAACTTAACTTTTGTTTCAGTCGGAGTCTTGCTCAGGCAGTCTAGCATGGGAGGTGGATGGCACGGGCTCGCTTGCAGTAGTGTTTTGAGGGCCTAGTGCATCGTCTTCTTCCACCAACACAGCCCTACTGACAGGCAGTGCGTGCTATGCATCTGCCTCTCGGAGTATATCATCAAGTACTCGTAGTGCGGAAGTGAATCTGTAAAAGAAACTTAATTAGTTCTTGAAGAATATTTCATAGAAGGGGTTAGTAGGAATTCTCATTGGAATTTTGATCCAATTATTGATTTGCTCGGCTTTTTCCTGATCAATTTGCGTTCCATCATTTATTTGATCACTTTATAAAGATGCAGGTAGTTTCAAAACTATGATCGTCTATTGTTTATTTGCTCGGCTAAGTCCTGACCGATTTGCGTTTCATCACTTTTTAAAGATGCAGGTAGTTTCAAAACTGACGTCAGTATGATCGTCAATTGTTTGTTTGCTCGGCATCTTGGTCTTGGGTCAGTTTTTGCATCATTTTATAAAGACGCAGGTAGTTCCAAAAATATGTCGTCAGTATAGTTTAACTAAGCCATCTTCTTGGTCTTGGGTCAGTTTTTGCATCATTTTATAAAGATGCAGGTAGTTCCAAAAATATGTCGTCAGTATAGTTTAACTAAGCCATCTTCTTGGTCAGTTTTTGCATCATTTTATAAAGGTGCAGGTAGTTCCAAAATTAAGTCATCAGTATGGTTTAACTAAGCCATCTTCTTGGTCTTAGGTCAGTTTTTGCATCATTTTATAAAGATGCAGGTAGTTCCAAAAATATGTCGTCAGTATGGTTTAACTAAGCCATCTTCTTGGTCAGTTTTTGCATCATTTTATAAAGGTGCAGGTAGTTCCAAAACTCTGACGTTAGTATGGTTTGCCTTCTTCTTTGTCTTGGTCTTGTGGCAGCGTACAGTCTCAAGGCTATCGAGGTTCAGATCTATCGAAGTTCGGATCTCACTTGTTCAGGTCTGTTATCCCACTTGTTCAGGTCTCTTATCCCACTTGTTCAGGTCTCTTATCCCACTTGTTCAGGTCTCTTATCCCACTTGTTCAGGTTTGTTATCCCACTTCTGATGTCGTGTAAAGGTGTGTAGGATGTCGAGGAGTGTGTGTTTATCAGGAGGGCTTCTAGTTGGTTATGACGCCACCAGGTCTAACGTCACAGTCGTCTTTATGTTGATAATCAAACCACGAAGAAACGTCCATTATTTATTACAATTTACAATGTTTCGGTCCAACAACTCGAGCAATACTGAATTTAATACCAAGCGAGGTCCGTTCCGTCCAACGGCTCGAATAAGAATGTCCTTTTAGCTCGGCCGACGGTCGTATTTATACGAACAAAGCGGTCGACCCAACAACTTTCCAGGTAGTGGCGTCGTCGGCGCGCCGCAACCCGTAGTGCGATGTGCCTGGTACAAACAGGTACTGAGTCATATTTCAAACGATGTTCTTGTCTGCCCCGACATATATATTAGAATAATATATGTTTATTAATTAAACCAAGCAATTTAATACAATGTCCACTGTGAGAATGAAAAGGACCAGCCTTTTATACTAAAAAAACAATACAAAAAGACCTACCAATATACAGGTTTTATTTCTAACTTTTTACGGACGGGTGCAATACTAGCTTATTTAATGTGTATAAAGATTAAACAGTAGTAACTGTGGTATGTAGGTATTTAGTTAATTTATTAGTGCCACAATTTCGGATTTAATAAGTATACTATCTTAACTACCTATGTACCAACAACGCCATGTTCGCCAAAAATAAAAGAAGAAGTATTAAACGACAAGTTTTGTAGCAAGACAATTGTAGTTTGTGGCGAATTTTCCGCCAGTCACTTTTTATATCCTTTGCAAAAAATATATCTATTCCTTTCAAGAATTCTTTGATGATGTAGGAGTATTAAAAAAAACAATGTTACTTTTGATTAAGTTGTTTCAGGATATTGTAGTGCCCAAACAGGGAGCCATTTTGATATCATCTAGAAATTCTAGAATCTTTATCTAGATAAAAAATATTTTTTAAAACCTACCTTTTCTGCATGTGAACAATAAAGTGATTTGGTTCGTCATCTTTTGTTATGTCAATGTCACCATAAAATAGTTTCATTCGCAGAAATCAATTCACTCACTCACCCGTTCGCCTAAAAATTCTAGTTTCGCTCGCACACGGAAGACACGTTCATGTCGTAATCTAAGATAATTTGTTAGGATTTTATAGTGAAACTTTTATTAGTTAAAATGGTTTTGTAAAGTGTTGCGATCGGCGGGCGTGCGTGCAGCAAGAGCGATGGGCTACGACATCGGCTGGATCATTCCTCGCATGCGGAGCCCTGGCCGCCTGTGGTCCTGCGCCAGTTCGCTCACCGTGGCCGTCGTGGGGCTCTTCAGCAAGATCATCATCGGTGCGTCCCGCCCGCCCCCGCCCCGCCCCGCCTTGCCGCGGTCACCACCATCACCTCTCTTTCAATCTATCTCTCAATCAACAATCTGTGATTCCTTCCTTTACCAGCTGAGACTCCCTAGCTTCTTTGAGGGGAAAAGATGAGCAGTCGCGTGCTCAAAGTAAATCCTGCCAGAGCTTTTGTTTGCATTAAATATGTAAAATAATGTTTGTCCTTGGAGTCATGAAGTAGGAAGTGGAGTGATGGAGCACTACTATGATATGAACCAGGTGGTGCTTCTTGTAAATGTTTCTAATTGAATATATCAGTAAACATTTAAAGTTTATAACAAACTATAGGTTCTTATTATAAATTGTATTATGATTAATAATTCATGATGGTTACTACCTACTGAGTTAAATGATTCAATATGCAATTAACATTCAAATAAAAATATTCTGGTATACATTAGTTATTCATAACTTCATTATTCTGCTCATTAAACATTTATTGCACAAAATGTTAATACAATTGCAGGTAATCGAGTCTAACTAATGTATCAAACAAACAAACAACTGTTGTTCTATATATATTATTTTCAATGTTAAATTTCTTTACTGAATAAGAAATTTGTTACCTCTGAATTCAAATATCTTTTAAGCAAATTTAATAATTTACATCAAAGTAGGTCATTGTCTTAATTTTCCTGTTTCATCCGCAACACCTAATAATACATACTGTTTTAAATTTAATATCTTTATCTACCTGCCTAATTTAGTTAGCTTAGGTATTTATTGAAATGGTTAAAATTCATCCTCAACACCTAATACATACTGATTTAATTTTAACATCTTCCTATGTAATTTAGGTATTTATTGAAAGAACCAAGAAAAAAGTTAATTTTATATGTTGGATTGTAAACCTGTGGTGTCACGTGCATTAACTCAAAAGTGTGCTCAAAAACTATACTTAAAATTGCTAATTAAATTGTGAGTTAGTTGCATGTTCTATCTCATTATAACTTGCGGCAGCAACTTGTAACTTGTCACTTGTAGTTAGCAATTTAGTTTGTTGGGAACTCAGTATAAGAGGGCAATTATCCAAAGTGGGGCAGAGTTAATTCCAACATTATTATTTACCTAACATATTAATTTATACCTGCAAAACTGTTTTTATTAAATTGTAACTCTGTTTTACAAAACTCAGATTATATAGAATTAACAGAGTGTTCTTAGACCTTGGGCCATATTGTTTTGTCCCTGCCATTACTTGGCCCGAACGAGCCCTAACTCCTTGATGCATTCACCATCCTTGGGACTGTTCTCATTTAAGGTTTCAGATTTATTTGTGACATCACATAACATTGCCATGTTGTTTAAATAATAGCAATAGGTCTTTCAAGATACATGCAGATCTTAATTTCATGTGTTTTATAGTGACTAGATAATTATGTTTAGTTTGACATGTTTAGATATGGTAATTGGAACATTGGAATGATATGATAAATAAATATTGCTGAACAATTCACACAGCAAAGCTTCAAGCTTATCACAGGGCTTGATGTTGCTGTGTGAAGTGTTAACGGATGCTAGATTTCTGATATACTTAATATAATATACACACATAGATGATCTTTTTTATAATCGCCACACTCTGAACATTTATATGCAGATGATAAAGGTGATGTAAACAGGTGGGAATAAAAGTCAGATTAAAGCATAGTCCTTTAAGTCACAGAACTAATGGGAAAAAAATTCCCAGTAGTTCTGTCAACAGGACTACTCATATGTATGGTGGGAATAAACAATGATTTCAAGGCACAACCTCAAGAATTTTCCAAATACAGTAGATAAATGAAATTGTTTATATAATATTGAATGTATGTTTATCGTGGTTGCAGACTTGCTGAACACGACGACAGTGTACAACGGCGGCGCGCTGCGGCGTGCGGTGCGCGAGCGCGCGGCCGGCGTGCCTCTCATCACCGTCTCCAACCACCACTCCTGCTTCGACGACCCCGGCCTCTGGGGTCTGTACCTCTCTAACCACTTATATTACTTATACAATACTAGTGGAAACATGCGGTTATACCTGCGTTTTACTTGCCCGTGATAGTGTATTTTCCCGCGGTAAATAGTAGCCTATAATGTAGCTTTATGAATAACAAATACGCTAACATTATTGTGAAGTTTCAATAAAATCCATTCAGTAGTTTTTGCTTGGAATAACAAACATACAATCATATCAAACTTTCGCATTTATAATATTTGTACAATTTTGCTGCTGGTTTCAGACCTAGAAAGAAGCAATTGCCCAGCACATTTTTAATGCCACTTGGTAATTTGCTTCCTATTCTGAATTTGTGTAGTAGTACATCGGCTTTGTTAGACGTGCGTTAGGCGACGAAAGGTGTTCGAAGTATTCCTATGAAACATTTAAGCTGTCTGTATTTGCTTTTTGCCCTCACAACACAGTTAATTACTACATTTCCAAACCAATGGAGCGCAGAGTGCAGTTTAGCGCGACGTCCAACAGCCGGTACTGTGTCGACTTACGCTTAGCACTCAGCTTCACGGCGTTCCGAGATCTAGTCCCGACCGTTGCAATGCGGGTAGTCTCAGGGATGCCCTAACTAACACATAATGACGTGCTGTGCGTGTACATAAATAGATCATGTGATACAATTCCACTAAATGGAAATAAACACACATACTCGGAATAGCTGCAGCGAAAGGTATAACGCTCAAATCGGTTATAACGTAATTATTCTATAGTCAGCTGCAGTGGCCGCTGTGAACGCTTAATAAAGCGAATGATAGGCATTTATGTAGTTTTGTCATCACACCCACGAAACAGGCAAGTCAAGTCTATTGTACGTGTATTATCTAATCGTATTCACATTTTTTATCGCCTAATTTGGTGCACAGAGCGAAAAATAAAGTTTTGGACCACAATTTAAACATTCATAACAACATATTCAGGTGTTTTTATCAAGACAAAGAAATTTTGTATAAGATAAGATGTAAGATGACCCACATCTAGTTGGTGACGCAAACTTGTTTACATTATGTTATCTAACTCTCTAGGTAATGCAAATTTGTCCTTACAAACACCTTGGTCAAAGTCAAGACACTATCACAGATGACCACTCTACACAACACTAATAAATCGATAAAAGAGATAAATTGATGACCTATAGTGTTGTGTGCTCGCGGTGCCGGCTCATTTATCAGGGAAACAAGCGCGTGTCGACCATGACCCACAGTGACGCGAGAGCGTTTCGGGAGCGGAACACAATGTTCCACTTGCATGAAACCCAATGAAATAGGAGTAGGTACAGACATTGGTCAACAAGGGAATTAAGCCTGAGGGTACTTTTCTACCAAACATCAGCTGTGCTCGATGCTTTGAATGATGTCGCTATCCAAATAACTGCATTGCTTCCGCATACCTGGGTTAAAAATGCCCAGATTTGGGGATATCACGCATCCATTTGAATAAAGAATAAATATTTTTATTTGTGTCTAATTATATGTACCTATCATTAAACTTCATCTAAAAGACACAGATCGGTCACCACTCAGCATATGGTTATCTGTGGTGCCGTGAAATGGAGCGCGAAGTATCAGTATTTGAATAGTTTTTCTCCGATGGAAAGTAAAGGAAAGCGCGGGAACAAGTCTTTTACACACACAATATACATAAACCCCTTTTCCCCCATAATCCGTAACTATTGCTTGACTATCCTTACATTTACGTATGTCGTTTACCAGTTGTTGCATAATTTAACTATCGGTAAATATAAGCGTTTTAATTAATATAAGACAATGGATAAGTTAATTTATGCTAAATAGTTGACTTTTCTGTTAACATTCAAAAAAAAGTATTTGTTGGTATAATGTAGTGCCATGACTTGAGTCCAATGTCAAGTGGAAATTAGTATAATTAACTACATTTAAGTTTACGAATCAAAGTAGTTCGTTCGTTATGAGAGTTATTTAGTGGCTTATTTCACAATACCAGTCGACGTGATAGACTAGTAGCTCCACGCATGGTGTGATTGCGATAGCGTTAATGAGGCCAGGAAATATACAAAGTTAAACGCCACACTGTAGAAACTCCGGCTTATGCTGAAAAGAATCAACAAATCAAAGCCGTTCCACTAGCATGGAGATGGTACTATGCACTTGACAACCATATTCCGTTCAGTAGTAGGTACCTAGTAATAAAATCGATTGAGACCCTATGTAGACTTAGACGAGTCGAATAAGCTCAAGTTTTCACTCTGTCCAAACTGTAGAATGTGTGTATCTCGTGCCACGTGGACCGCGCCCAGCCGAGCCTTAAGGCGTAGATATGCGTGAATTTGGTAAATTTGGGTTCAGCAGAAACCATTTATTTCCTTGTTCTTTAACGGAATTGCTTTGAAAAAATTACACAATAATCTATGCCATATAAGGCATTATCTCCTGAGGCCGAAATTTCATTTTTTTTATTTTAAGTACCTGAAATAATAGTGTAAAATACCGTCTACTTTTTCAGCAAGAACCGTTTAAATCCTAATCTATTAATCATAAGATTTTTTAATTTTCATCACCATATAGAATAAAAGAATACCAATCATCTCCTGAGCTTACTTTTTCGAAAAAAAATCCCAGCGATTTTTAACGAATTTTTTACGTAAAACGACACACGCAATGCGCGATCTTCCCCTTCGCGGGCCCTTCAATTCAGTGCGGGGCGAGACGTTGTGCTGGACGGACCTATGACAATTTTCTCCGTGCGCCGTACTAACTAATAATATTCTGTGCCGGAACCAATTTTATAAGTAGTTTGTCATTTATAACTAGCTGCCCCCGCGCGACTTCTGCTCGCCGTATACTTTTATTTGCAACTATGTATCTCCATACTAAATTTCATCCAAATCAAATTTTCTTGCGTAAGCATTATTATCTTTTCCTGCGGAAGCATGTATTTTTCCGCGGAAGAAAGTCTATCGCCATATACTTTTATTTGCAACTATCTCAATACTAAATTTCATCTAAATCGAATTTTCCCGCGTAAGCATATATTTTCCCGCGGAAGCATGTATTTATCCGCGGTAAATAGTCTCTCGCCATATACTTTTATTTGCAACTATCTCCATACTAAATTTCATCTAAATCAAATTTTCCCGCGGAAACATGTATTTTTCCGCGGTAAAAAGTCTGTTCTTTCTCCCCTGAGAAAGATCTCTAAAGATTGTATGTGCCAAATTTCATCAAAATCGGTTGAGAGGTGCGGGAAAGCGTAACAGACAGACAGACAGAGTTACTTTCGCATTTCAATTTTGTATATATTATTTGACGTGTAAAAATTTGACGCATTGCTTCAGATTACAATAATAGTGTCTATTGTATCACAGATCACCGAAACTAGATTACCGCATTAGAATACTTTTGTTCCGATTCAAACGCACCTAAATTGGAGGAAGATGCGGGTTGCAGGGACTGGAACAAAGGCGTTGTAGCAAATAGCATCATGTAGGTAGGTAGATATGTATTTATTTTTGGTATACACAAAACCTGTAGAACTTAAAAATTTAAAAATAATATTAGAAAAATTTATCACAAATAATTCATTTGACTGAGTGAGTAAGTATTAAACATATTTAAACGGTTTATGGATAACTTATTTATTTTTACATACAATAATACCGAGAGACCCGCTTATATACGTCGTCTATCATTTTTAACGATATCGATTAGAATTTACATCACTAACGTTACACGTGCTTTCGCCGAGAAGGACAACGAGTGCAATAAGCGCAATGCGGAAAAGAGACAAGTGAACATCCTTTGTACGAGTAGCCATTATTATGCTGACCTCTTCACTTGCGTTAGACTATAGAAACGTATATGAAGTTCACGGGTCTGACACTTGGTCGCAACTAAAGCCGTGTTTCGAGGCGGGGCTTTTCATAATGGTTGATTTAACCATATGTTTGGCGCGCGGTCGTCGCTTGTCATGCGGTATCTAGTGGGGTTTATCTATGATTGTAGGCTACACAACTAATTCTGGTTAGCGCTGCGCGTAATATTTTCGATATGCCAGCGCCACGCGGGGCACGCGGTCGCTGTTGTCAACACTCGTAGTCGTTTCTGCCGCGATTTTCACTGCATACTCGCTCTTAAATCAAATTAATTGAACATGGCGTCACGCGCGTGCAAATAGACATGTACATCTAGGTGAACGCTTACACGGTACCGGAGCCAGGATCCAAACTCGTCCTATCTATCTATTTGCTGATAAAATTTGATAATCCAAAATAAATTTGATATCACGTAAAAACATTTATATCGCGTACTTAAAAAAGATACTAAATATATATTTCTGGACAATTCACACAGCCCCATCTAGCCCTGTAATAAGCTGGAGGCTTGTGTTACGGTGCTAGATTTCTGATATACATACCTACATAGATAAATATTTTTTATTATACATATTATCACTCGGAACAAATATTTGCAAATTTTTGTCTCAATCAAAACCCGAAACCTCTTGCGTCGCAGGCGTATCTTCGCCTGTTGCGCCACAGAGATCGTCGAATGTACATTATATTTTATGGCATTTTATTTATGTATGGGTCACGCACGTAGGTACGTTGAATGAACGCATCACGCACGACGCTAACTAATTTTTAGTATTATTTTTATTGAGTATTGAATGTAACACTTTAGGTGTGCTGGACGTGGGTTCTCTGGTGCGCGCGCGTCGCATGCGCTGGTCGCTGGCGGCGCACGACATCTGCTTCAGCAAGGCGTGGCACGCCGCATTCTTCGCGCTCGGCCGCTGCGTGCCCGTCGTGCGCGGCGCCGGCGTCTACCAGCCCGCCATGGACTTCTGTGTGGAGCGTCTGGCGCAGGGCGACTGGGTATGTCCCCCTTTAACACTCTCGACCCGCCATTACTCTATTCAATTCACAAATACACATTCTTTATTTTTAGACCACATTACAAAAAGATACAAAAAAATTATCATAACAATACAGTGAAACAATGGGCGGCCTTATCGCTAAGAGCGATTTCTTCCAGGCAACCGTGGGATGGAACAAATATAAGGAGAGAAGTAAAGCAGTGGCGTAATTTATATAAATATTAGTAGAATAATACGTGAGTAATTCCCGTTGTACAAAATGAATAATAATAATATATAGAACTAAAATGTATTTATTTATAGGTAAATTTATTTATAAAGTAACATTACTAGAAACATATTTTTTCTGTGATTGTGAATAATGTTTGTATACTACATTTTTGAAAGTAAGAGTAACGTAGCTTCCTAATAACAGTTGGTGTATTCAATCGTTCCTTTGTTAGGCTTCGAAACCGAACGGAATAACTATTTAGAATTTGAATTCGAATCCAAAATAACGGTCGGTCAGATCCGTAAATAATTTTTGTATCAATAAATAAGTATGGATCATCCGCAGGTGCACATCTTCCCCGAGGGCCGCGTGAACGTGGAGCAGGAGCACATCCGCTTCAAGTGGGGCGTCGGGCGGCTGGTGGCGGAGGCGCCGCGCTCGCTGCTGCTGCTGCCCGTGTGGCACGAGGGGCTGGACCGCGTGCTGCCCAACCAGGAGCCCTACGCGCTGCACTTCCGCAAGCAAGTGCGTCTGCACGTGGGCGAGCCTATCGCGCTGCAGCCAGAACTGGACCGTCTGCGCAGGTAAATGCACATCTAAATGCTCACAACTAATTTTAATAGTAATTATTTACTTATTTAATGAAAGTATTTATGAATTTTGGGTCACCGACATAGCCCAGCGGATTAGCTCTTTGAAGCGTCGGATGTCCACCAACAAGATGGTCAGATGGTCTTGTCAAGGCTGCTGGTTCACGGTGGATGCAGGCTGCATCTGACCGTAATACCTGGAGGTCATTAAGGGAGGCCTATGTCCAGCAGTGGACGTCCGATGGCTGAAATGATGATTATGATGATGACGAAATAACAATTGCTGTTATTTAAGTGAGATCTTAAAAGATTAGATTTGATTTGGCCTAGATCTAAGAAGGTTAGATTTAGTAGCAGTTATTCGATGGCCACTCGTACTCCCAAACCGTCCATCTCAAAACGCTTGGTTATTGCAGGTCCAACGCGAGCGAGGAGGAGACGCGCGCCGCCATCACAGAGCGGATCCAGCAGGAGCTGATGCGCCTGCGCGACGCGGCCCGCGACCTGCTCTCCCCCTCCGCCTCCCCCTCCCCCTCGCCCGCCCCCTCGCTCGACGACAACGACAACGCGCGCCTGCGCGACCGGCACAAGGAACTGTGAAGGACGCAGCGGAGAAGAACAGCAGTCTAGTCTCAAGCGAGGTGGCTCGCGGGTAGCGGTGAAGGTTACCTCTCCCTCGGACGTCGGACGTCGCACGTCGGCCTGTCTTCGAACTCTGCGGAGCTTCATTTCGCAGTCTGACTCCGATTTTGATACATATTTTGAATATTTTGTACGTGTTTACCCCCGGTGTCGTGCGCGCCGACATATCACAGAGCTCCGTCGAACGCACAACAATATTTTCTATCGGATGTGTATTTTGCTAAGTTTTTCCAACTTTGTATATATTTTCGATAGTGTTAGGGAAAGTGCCGCGAGCGAGCTGTGCCGTTGGTTTGAGGCCTCCGATCTGACAATTCACTTGCCCTTTGTTTTATATTGAATTAACTTATTTCTCATACTTCCCAAATGGATATAAATAAAGCGAAAGTGGATCGACTTGAGCAGCTTACAATTTTATTGCATTTTTAAAATATCTTAACAGTATTCAGTGACTGGAGGCCGGCGCGTGTACTTGAATTAAGTGTGTATTAATTTATTGGGTTCATCAAAATCTATATAATAATATTACTAATTTATAATAATATAATATAATGGTTAAAGGGGATGTATCGTGTAAGTTACGAGTGTCTGTCTGTCTGTGCATAGAACACGGCTCTCGCGTGAACGTTAGTATTCGTATATTTCTGTCTTGGATTTACAGTTGATGTTTATCTCTGTAATGTAATTACCTATGTACCCTGTACTGTATGTACTGACGTAAGGCGGCTTGTATATAATTGACTATATTAGTTATTGTTTTATAAGTCATAACATAATCATAATTCTGTTGTCCAACTACGTGAAATGTGCTTTTTGAAAATATACTTTTTTTGAATAAATTGGTGGACTTTATGTTTTGTTTTATTTGTTGACTACGTTTTGTTTTATGAGCTGACCCGCCGACAGTTTCGCACCCACAGTGAAAAACAGCATAATATGATTATGTTTTATTGATTTGTGTGCGGTGAAATATGTGAGGTTTTCAAATAAACATACGAGTTGTCACTATTTAATTTCTTGTTTTTAAATTTGGAACTGGACAAAACTTGGCCCTGCGCTGTGGTCCGACAGGGCGGGCGCGGGGCGCGGGGGCAGTAGCGGTGCGCGTGAGGGCAGATGGGTAGGACTGCAGCGCTGGCACGCCAGGCTCCATCTGCGGGGGCGGGTAGGACCGCAGCGCCGGCACGCCGGGCTCAGTCTGCGGGGGCGGGTGGGACCGCAGCGCCGGCACGCCGGGCTCAGTCTGCGGGGGTGGGTAGGACCACACCATTGCTGCGCACGGCAATGCCACTAGCGCTAGCACGATCGTCGCACTCATTTCTTGAAGCCTGTAATGGGGCTGTCCGTGCGATTACTATGATATAATTTCTGGAGATTCCTACCTGTGAACCCTGTTTGAACCCTGTTTGAACCCCGACTCTAACGGCGCGTGCAAATATTGTGTTATCTAAGCACGTACCTAGCAGATACCGAAGTATGTAGGTACCTACATAGTTACTCTTCATCATCTTTGCGACGTAGCAGGTAGCGGGTTCGATTCCCGCCTTGGGACAAAAATTTGTAACAGTTAATCACTGAACGAACCTTAGAGAGGTAATTCCGAATTTATGTGAATAAATCAGTTCTGTCTGTAACTACCTACTAGACGTGTTAGTCACTTTAAAAGTTAGGCATGGTTAGAATTAGGTAATAATTGATTTTCAACGTTAGAAATAATTTTCTCCAGTGAGTTAGTTTCACGGTTTTTAAAGCATAAAACTTGAAATCGTCAATTGCAAATCATGAAAAATAAAACCAAAAAGATCTGGAGATGCCGGGGATCGAACCCGGGGCCTTTCACATGCAAAGCGAACGCTCTACCACTGAGCTACATCCCCGATGTGTTGTGAGTTGAAATAGCAGTATTTAAGTAAAAAGCTGAATAACTACATAACAAAAGTAGCTAGTAGTACACGTCACACAGGTGTTATTATTGTTCGTATGTGCGACCACTAGTTTTATTTTGTCTATAATATTCGTAATATTTACTATAGGATTAATTAACTGAATTATCAGGTAGATATTCCTGTGTGTAGGTTTGTTGGAAGTTATTTAATAGCTCCGCATGAGCAAACTATGGTAAGATCACAACAAGCGAGTAATAAGACGTAAAGCGAGATGACAATTAGATTTATTAAATTAATATTAAATAACTTAACCCTTGCACAGCTAGTAGACATCGTAGACAGGACACAGGGTTAAGGGCAATAATCAAGTCCGTAGAACAGCAATAGTATCGTCGGCCTAATTCTCCTTATTGAACCGCCGAGGTTCGACTTTAATTCCGTTGAAATCGTGGCGGAGCATAAATGATTAAAATTAATAAAATAACAAGTGACATATCCATTTTAAATTGTGTTAGCAAATAAAATTCCTCACGAAAACTCGAAAAATCAAATCATATGAATTGTGTTCAATTGTGTTCAATTAACAAACATATATATATACGTCAGTGTTGATCTATATATTCGCTTCATAAGTGATGGTAACCTTACATAGGTAGTCGTAAGGTTCTCTACATTCCTAAACCTTTTTCTTTCTGACAGAAATTTTAATAGCCTTTACTATTTCCCTTAAGAAACAATCAAACAAACAAAAAACCGAATCAAACATGGCAGCATTAAGGTCGTTAGGAGGTCGCCCCAGCAGTTCGTGCATCGGCTGGCACCTAGTCCGCGGCCTCCAGTATGAACTCTGCCATCATGAGCTCGACGGTGGGCGCGAGGCCCTTGTCGCGGCAGCCCGCGCGGAAGCACTCCGCGACCCGCAGCACGCGCCAGCAGTGGTCCTCCTCCGCGTCGTGCGTCTGTTCGCACCCGTGAACTAGTTGTACCATCTGCGCTGCGATCGCCTCACCTGGACACACGCAAAATAACATTAACACACCTTTATAAATACTAGATGAAAAGAGCTTCGCTCGGGTGCAATTTGACGAAATTCTCTATAACCCGAATTTTGCGGATATTATTATGTTGTGGACTCAAAATCAATATTTTTTTATGTTTTGTTATTCGTACCTATAAGGTTACGATCGAATCTACCGTACCTAACACGTGGTGCGATCATATTTTATGAATGAACCACATTACAGCCTCTGTTACAGCTAAGCACAGCGATAAACACATAGATACATTTTAGAGTTCCGCCCAAACGACTCTATATTGGAGGCAGAGGCAGTGGATGTTGTTGTGGATTGTAGCTTCGCCCTTTTTCTAAAGCGACAATCAATTTCACATTTACCTTTCTTGTATTCAGGATGCCTAGAACGACAAAGGAAACTTACCATTAGGGAAGGACTTGATGAACTTGTTGGTGTTATCATGGTGCATGCGCGAGGTGGGGTCTAACAACTGGAAGTGGTGGCTCATGCAGTGGATAGCGCAGCCCAGCTCGCGCCGCTCGAAGCGGAACGAGTCTCCCCAGAAGTGGTAGAACTGCTCCATCATCTCCTCCGTCAGGCCGGACTGTAACACCATCACAACGATATAATATCAACCTTGTTAATTGGTGATCCAAGTATACTAAAGAAGACCTACAAATGGTTAAATTAGTACTTTCTGTGGTTTTAAAGTTATTGATTGATTGATTGAATGGATCAGTAAGAATGAATGAATGAATGACTTAACACTTTATTGTACTTATAAAATAAAAACAAGATTACAAAAACTTAATACTATCTAACAGTTAAAATTACAAGGGGCGGCATTAACGCTGAGAGCGATCTCTTCCAGGCAACCGTCGAAAATTATAAGTAAGAATGCGTACCTCAGCGCGGCACTTCTCCAACGCCTCCCCGAAGCCGAGCGTGACGTCCTTCATGACGTTGACGTCAGCCGCCGCCGCCGCCAGCGCCGCCAACACAGCTACCATCACCACCATTGAGCGCGCCATCTTGTTAACTCAGGCCGGTTCTCGCTCGCCCGCCGCTTATATCCAGCCGGGGCCAGCTGACCCTGTGAACCGTAATGAATACACACTTTTTTGATAAATTGCATACCTGAGCCTGTCGGAGCGGACGTAAATAACTACTTAATCGGACAAAGGGTAAATCATAGGTTACGTAGTAATTATATGTTCTGTGGTTTAGGTGAGGACAACTATTCATTTGTTTAGGTTTACCTAATCTAGTAATTAGGTATTATTGGACTTTATCCATAGCTGCTTTATACACATGTTGAAGAATTTATTAATACTTACCAAAAAAAAATTAATTTTTGTTCTCATTAACCACTTGTCTTGTAGTTTTCTGCTGCTATGATTAGGTGCAGGAGATAATCCAATACAAATACATCTTATCTGGCAGGTAGAGCTCCATAGAGGCTCTACGTTGCGCATTGCTCTGTAGATTATTACTTTTTATAATGAAAAACATGATATGTTCCAAATCTGCCCGTCTGTTTGTCATAGAAAGAACTATGTCATATCCTTTAAACTAACAGTTGGACTTTGGGCAGTAATAAGCCTACACAACTGAAATTGCACGTTTTGCTAAACGCCGAACACACGGCTTAATTAAGTGTTTAACGGAATACACCAACTAGGTAGGGTAGAGCGAGGCTAGTTGAGCATAGGGGCAAGTTGGGCAATCGCAATATCTCGAAAACTATTCACCGCACGCGTGGGCATCCTATGGCGGAAAGAAGGGGTCGTGGGAGGGGTACTCATTGCGCAACCACTGGTGGTGGCTCGGCAAGCGAGTGAAGCGTACGCGCACATTGTTTATTTTGATACCAAAAAGTAAAAAATTCGTTCACCGCAAGTTTTCGTCTGTATTAGTCAAATGATATCCGTTTTCAACCGGATAAGTGTTAATCTTTTATAAATTTACTGTACTTTTGATATACATAAGGTTTCTGTGTACAATTCTTACCGTTTTTTCAGAATCTCGCTTTTGATTTGAAATTTAGGGGTAGGGGTTAGTTGAGCTAAGTTGCTCAACTGCTGTATAGGCACATACAAAATGTATGCCAGGTGCTCGACTTACTTTCTTTTGTATGAATTTCAACAGTGATAACGATGATTAATAAGTGATAAGTTCTAGATTTAGTAAGATCTTATTAATATAACAGAAAAACTGAATCTAATCCTAAAATTAATTTTAAGATACGTTGATGTTATGTTAATTCTATTTCCAGTTGATTATTCAAAGAAAATTAGCTTAAGTTTTGTCGCTAAAAGACTTTTAGTAAGGGGCCGTCCATTAATCACGTGAGGTCGTTTTTCACATTTTTTGACCCCTCCCTCCCCCCTGGTGATATTTGGTGAGGTTTGGGATAACCCCCCCTCCCCCCCCCCCTGGATCACGTGTATTTTTTTGGAAGTCTATGTAAAGGCTATTTTTGACTGGAAAAAAATATTTTAAAATGTCGTTTTGATTCGAAAAATTGTATTTGCAATAATATTAATGAATAATGAATTAATGTTGTCTTCGTCCCACGGAGTTGCAAGACTTTCATTTAAGGTTACAACTGGTAAAGCTTCTTCTTCACATGCAGTTGTTATTGGCAGTGGTTTGTGACATATTAACTTCGGTTTCGTCAAGCCAATCGGCACCATCATCCTCGCGCACTACGCAAAGAACCTCCTTCCCTGGTAGTCGTAGTGTGAGGATACGCGTGGGCCGAACAGTTTCAGTTTCGTGGGCAGTATGTTGCCCATGGCACTCATTTGCTCATTTTTTAGTCCAGAAGTACTGCACACACTGCTGATATACATATATTTTTTCCACAAGAAGCTTACGATTCTTCTGCAGGCTAGGGCAATACAGGTCTAAGGTATTCTCAGAAATAGGTAGCGCTTTTTAACAAATAAAAAAAAAATACACGTGATGTCTAACGAGACCCCCCCCTCCCCCCTCGTGATGTTTCGTGATGTTTTCCGTACCCCCTCCCCCCCCTTTTGAGCCTCACGTGATTAATGGACGGCCCCTAAAGGGTTTATTGTTAAACCGAAGTTGTATTTCATTTCTATTTAACAGTTAACCCATGGTTTGGCTAGACTTTCTAACTGCTCAACTTACCCCATACCCTTGCTCAACTTACCCCACCTATGGGGTAAGTTGAGCATGCATGACATTTTGCATTTAAACCGCTATAGCTCTTAAATCCTACTTATATAAAGTAAATTACTATGACACTTTTGCGAAAGGATATATTACTTATCCATTAGAATGCGTAAGTACACATTGAGACTTATAGTTGAAGAGTTATATCGTCTCAAGTGAAAAATTGCTCAACTAGCCCCGCCCTACCCTACCTACCGTCCTAGCCGCTGCTTAGATACCTCAAAGTAATAGTTATCAAAATTGTAGGGCTGTAGCTTTGCTATTGTCACTTTTTGTAGTTACCATTTAGCTAGATCGTTTAGAGATGCAAGGACAGGCCATAAATATCTACATATCGCAGTGACAATCCATCAACTGTTGCCACGTTGAAAAAATCTGAACCACTGTCCAACTTCATTATGATCCATTAATTCTGTAATTCATCTTAATCTGCATAATGATGACGTTAGTTAGTAACAGTTAGTCCCGGCAATTAACCGTGGGACGATGATGTCCTGGTATCCTGGTGGGTGGTCGGTAGGTACAGTGAGCTGCGCCCGCGCTGCCTGCAAACCGCTAATATCGTAAATATGACTTGACACATGGAGTCCGCTCGGGACGACTCATCTCGGGCTCAATACTAAGTTACTTTTATTTGTTTATGGTTCTTTTACAGGAATCTAGGTTGGACATTAGTTAGGTTCTTTAGTTTATTCTTTCAGTTACCTACTTGAATCATAAGTTTTTGTTCGTTTTACCAATTACAACTCTAACGAAGTCAGTAAAAAGTCACATATTTGGAAAAAGTAGTAAAAAGTGTAACTGAACTGAACTGTGTCTATATTTGGAACTACTTTCAATTGCCAGACGTTCAAGTGATACGGAACTGCCTGCACAGAACGCATAAAACACCAATGTAACAAACCCAGCCCATTTTAAATTCCAATTTTACTGGATTTAACAGCATTTTAAATTTAGAGGAGAAGGTGGTAATGAGACCCCCTACTTTGTTTTTGAGGGTTTATTTCTAAAATAAAGGAATTAAAAATATGAAACGAAGAATATTGGGTTCAGTATTTATTTGTGCGTTCACATCTTGCTATAAAATAAATTTAACTAGCTAAACAAAATTCAAATTATCAATTATTCGTAAGTAATCAAATTTGGCATCTCGAGATCAACTGATGGTTATGTGGCCCCCTGGGGGTCAAATTAAATGTATTGACACCTAACGACAGAAGTCACACATATAATAGTCCCCTTCTGAACCTGCACAGGCGATATGAGCCCATTATTCGCAACTCTGACACTGTATCCATTTCTCTCCAGGTCTGTCTTTGGTATAAATGGTTTCGCGAAACATACAGGGTACATTTTCGTTGTCAGGAGCCTTAGTCAGATTTATGTCATCAAAATTGACATTTGTTTCGTCACTGTCGGAACTACTGCTGGGTGTCACATCTCTCCTGCGCCGTACACTAACTCCACTAGTGCTTGCTCCATCATAATTATGTCTGACACCTTGTCCACGTCCGCGACCACGTCCTCGTCCGCGCCCTCTTACACGAGTCTCTGCTACTTGCAATGATTCGGTTTATTGGTTTTTATATGGCGATGATGTGATAACGTTTGCTCGAGTAGTCTTTCTTCATCGATTAGAAGTGCGTAGGTACAAAATAAAAATAGGTATGTAAATGCACAAGTCTTATTTGTAATGTGGCCCCCGGGGCCATGATACAACCAATGTCGGGGGGCCAAATTAGAGTTATTCAAAATATTTTTATTTACAATCTAAAACAATATGAAATAGTGAAAAAATGCATATTTACCTTATAAATACTGTAGACCACAGTGTCACGACACAATGTTCAAAACCACAGCAAATTTGATCAATTGTTTTACCAATTATGGTATAAAACTCACAGTGGTAAAATAAGTTTAGCGGGTACGAGTTTCAACTTGTTCAAATAAAGAACAAACGCAACCGCCCCAAGCGGATTTATAGGGTATTCAATCAATAGTACACTAAAATGATCTCGTTACGCCAAAATAATACTAGATGCCGTTGTGGGAACTAACTAATATTGAAGGGGGCCAACATACCTGCGGGGGTCATATTACCACCTTCTCCTCTATTATTGAATGTTTTCTTAGCAAAAAGGTTTATTTCAACGTTAAAGCTAAGTGGCGGAGCTTGAGCCGGTCTGAATTCTCGACAAATAGCGGCGCCCAGTAATTAATGTGGTAGGTATGTCCCCGGCATGTGTGGGCCGCGGGTGGGGAGTAGCGGGAGAGGGGGGGGGGTGATGTTAATTGGTGGTGATTGTGCGAATCTCAGCGTTTGAAGTCGCCGGCGCCGGCGTCGACGTCACACAACCAGCCCTGACTTTGCAGGGACATGTTTGAAGAATCCCGGAAGACCGGATTTTGTGGCAAGTGGCATCAGATGTCTACGGTAACTTTTCTTGGAACTTGATAGTCATTTTTCTCTTGTATCTTACTGCAATGGAATGGCTAAATTTCAAACAATTTTATGGTGAGTTTGATGATGATGATGATAACACATACTCTACTGTATCTTCCAATAAACTACAAATGAATGTTCAGTGAAAGAAGATAAAAAGAAGAAAAAGATCCAGGCAACAGATAAGTCGAACAGCCGAGTTTGCTAGTTGCATTCGTTCAGGCGCGGTCCACAGTAGGCACTACAGAGTATTGCGCCAATTCAGCTATATCGTTTCGTTCGAAACTTGGTTTCATAGTTATAAATGTTGTTTGTTCAAGTTGTACCTTTTTTGGAGAAATTGAGTGCTAGCACGAACTGTAGCAATGCGCGCAGATTATCGCTAGCGCTCATTGACAGGGTTATGGATGAGGCGATTTCTGCGCATTAATCTCTCGCGATTGCGGAGGCATGTGATCAATATGTCTGTCTAATCGGGTAATGGCTTATTCAGGCCGGTGCGCGGGCGCAGGGCCTGCGCGCCACCTAATCCTACAAACTTCTTTTAATTATAAATCAAAGGATAAAATATAACTAAGGTAAAAAAAAAGCTTAAAATGTTCTTGTTATCTTTAATTTAGAAAAAAATAATATCTCGAAAACTAAATGAAATCGCGGAACATACATTATTTATTCGGGGGTTATTCGGGTACCTACCACTCGACACTCGTGACCCAAAAACAAGTTTTGAACGTCAATCGACCGGTCTCCCTGTATACCACTTTATACCAAAACAACTCTTAATCTAATAATTAATTAGTACCTACACCTAATGTTTTCACATTAGATTCCTCGCACGCGTCCCTGTAGCCCCGGCATGATAGGTCGCTCATTATTATACGCGCGCCCGGCCCGCCAGTGGAACTGATTGCACGCGCATTATTATCATAGCATGGGAGTTCCAGACCATGGATGCATATTTAAGTATACTCCGGACAAATGTACGAAACCATATTTTAAACGTTTTTGCACGAGTGAAATCAGCCGATGATCGCATGGTAGAAGCAAATCTGTGACTGAAACTGTGTAGGTATTGAAGTTGTTAGTAATTGTAAGTATAGGCAGCACAAATTCTTTTATTTTCAAGTATTCCTGAACCTTTCTTCCTGAAATTTTTGTTGCGTTGAACCCCTTTGGCTTGCTACGACCATTGTTTTTTTTACATACTTAAACCACTGCAGCGTGCAGACAAAAGTCGGACCGCGCGGGGCGCAGACAATAGAGCGGCAATTAGCGGTGTCTGCGCCCGCGCACGCCTCCCGTCGCCTGAGCCAATGGCGCGCGTGCCCCTCAATCACTACCTACGCCTATTTTTCTAACATGACTTGCCTAACTATACTTACTCATAATTACTTTTTTGTCTAGACTGGTGCCTCAGAATAACTATAAGTTCTAGTTTATGAATGTTATTTTATTTGAATTTATTAAGACAAATTACGTACATAATTTCTAATACGTACATAATTACATAATTTCTTACACTTTTAATTATGTGGGAAATTATAGCGCCAATTAATAAACCAATCCAATAAGCGATGTCCTATACTATGCTTACCTACATGTCGCGGTCTCCACTCAAGAAAAAAAAATCTTGGGTCGAATGATTAAGCACACAACCCTTTAATTGATGGACCAGAGCCGTAGGTACTGTGGGTGTCTACGTCTCGACTGCGTAGGTAAGTATCTTTATCTACTTTAAGCGGCAGCTAAAATATAAGTGTGTATATTTATTAGTCAGGTGTACCTATCAGATGATACATTGAGGAGACACAAATTATATCTTGAATAATGAATAAATAGCAATTGGTTATACCTCCTAGCGCAACGTCATCGATCAGGAAGATGTGGATGGATGATAGTATTGTGATGAAATATCGCGGCTAATCTGGTGCCTTTATAATCTATCTACTACATAAGCAGAAAACAGAAATATCAATCAATCAATCAATCATTTCAATCAATCAATCAAGTAGGTATTACAAATACCTATATCCAATAGTTTTACAAACAATTCAATATACCTACCAATTTAATATATAAATAAACCATCAAGTAATTTACAGCCAATTACAGCCAGACTTACAAACCAGTAACTTACAAACAATAGTACCTATAGTGTTTACAATTACAGAAGCACTTGTTAATTAGTAATGTAGTGGTTCATCAATCGCTAATTAGTGTTTGAGCATTGATTATAAATTAGTGATAGAGCAATAAACAGCACATTCCGGTTGTGGCGTGAGAATCGTCCGTCTTACGTGATGACGTGACTCGATAGAGCTATCACATTTTACTAAAGAACTATAAATTAACAAAGTTTATAAACAGAGTCGCCGGCGTTGGCGCTACACTCGCTATTTATTAAGATAAATGTCTAGAGATGGAGGCCTGTTTGAACCCCATCATTGGCCTGAAACGGGCTGAAAGTTATGCAGTACCTACATTGGGCTCCATATAGTTGTCAAATTAAAACTAAGAGTGTAGCCTTAGTTAGAGGCAGGCTAACTAGATTATGTATAGATAATTATTTTTCTATTTTTTCTTTACTCCATGACCGATCCTTACAGATGTTATTATTAGGTAGGTAGGTACCTATAGATTTAAATCGCTGTTATTGAATGATTTATAAAAGTACAATAAACGCATGCTTTAAGGATTTTTTTCCATTTGCTTCCGATAGCAATTGAATTGTAATTAAAACACACAGACACTTAACTAATAAAGGTGGTTATTAATATTCATACCAATACTCGTAATATTCAACTTTTCCAGGCAGCTTTGAGACATAAAAAAGAGCATTATTTTAGTAGTGCATATAGCGTCCAATTTAAACGATAATATCGAAACCGTTTTCCATTGCAGACGCTGAGCGTCGTGGGAGCGATGCAGTTTTACTTTTATCTCGAGCTTTTTGCGGTAAAAGCTCTGCGCGGGCGCAGCGCGGGGCGGCGGAGGTCAGTCTGCGCCGAGCCGCCGTCGGAGGCGGTCGATGTTGCTCTTGTTTGTGACCTTACGGTAGTGATCCGCAAGTGTCGCGTGTGCTGTGCAGTGCTAGTGCTGGATGCAGGAGCGATGACCGGAGTTCGACGGACGGGAGTATTTGTGTAAACGGTAAGCGTGCACATTTATTTGCAATACTATGTAGTACAGTAAGTGGAGCTAGGTTGTTCGCGGCAGGAACTCGGGTAGCTAAGCTAGGTATAGGTACTTGCTTGGCGTATAGGGCACTTGTTACGCGGTTGCTCGAGCGGCCCGCAGCGCAGCATGCCGAGAAGGTCATAACGCGACGTCACACGCCCTACACCGCACCTGAGTGCGCCTATAGTAAACCGATGAGATCGATGCTGTCAACCTTCACAGTTCGCACTACACATAGGTACCTACATAATACATATTTATCATATTTCTTTAGCCAAATGTTTTAAACATGTCCTAAATTAACTGGATGGCGTTTTAGGCAGGTACTTTGAAGTCTACTTATTAACAGCCTTATTAGAAAAAACAACAGGGATCTTACAAAGGGCGTGCCTTATACATTAAAGTTATTTCATCTAAACTCTTAATAAGAAAATTATAGATAATCTACAATTCGGTATTTCGTCTCAGGCGGGACTTGATCCCGTGACCCTTCTTTCGGCGAATATATAATTTTCTGCCGTTTTGGGAATGGTAGTTAGTAGGATAACAATAAAAGAAGTTTAGCAAAAGGTTTATCAACATAATTGAGATAATCGGAAACTAAAGAGTCACATGATTTAAACAGCAACCACCAACAGCCCAATTTCGAGTGAAAATTCACGATTGTTAGGTACTTACTCGATTTATTTTTAAGAACTAGTACCTACTTATATCCCGGTTGCAAATGAATAATAAAAAATAATATAATAAATACTTTGAATAACAAGAGGCATGTCTGTTTCCAAGTAGGTTATTATTTCTGAATAATGAGAAGGGCACTAAATTATCTCAATGTAACTATAGGAAAGCAAGATTTAATTGCCCTGATTACTAGCTTCTAGTTAGTGCAACTTTATAGATGCAAAGCACTGAGAAATAAAGTCTTAGTCTTTAATTCATTGTATAAATAAACCACACGGCTAATTCAGCAGTACTTATGCGCAGTGCTGTGTAGATGCAGAATGCGTATAATTCGCACGTGAGTGAAGTCCAGCAATCGCCACGGAGTTGTGAACCCGCGCACGTCTAGCGACGCACGACCTTCGCGCCACTCGGCCACGCTGCCTGTGGCCCCATCTAGCTAATATAAACAACTAAGAATTTCTTGTAGGACACCATTGATCTACAACCCACCCCACAAAAACACACCTTCAAGCTTTGCAAAGAACCCATATCGGAGATAAATGCAACATCCAAAAAATAAACTTGTAACTAATTATTTCGAAAGTCAAATGAGATTTTATTACAGACTCTGTAATGTATATCGTTACTAGCGTTAAAATTTAATTAAGTGAACCTACAATCACACATTAAAATTAAATGAATATCGATAGGTCGAATTAATAATGGCTGCTATCGTCCATAAGTCACTGCGCGCGCACCGACGCAGAGTAATGGCCACGAAGATACGAATATAAAACTGGGAGGTGTTCAAGTGAAAAGTTTTGTAAATCTATAATTATTTATATGATTTATAGAAATATACGGCCTGTGTTCTGTAATGTATGAAACAGACAGCTCTCTCTCACAACTTTAGGGACTGGGAAGTCAACATGAAAAATTGTTGCTATTTGCAAGCCAATTTGACAAAACATGTAGTCTAATAATTACCTACTGTAAGATCTGCCTGCTGACTATATTATATCTACTGTATTTGCATAAACATGTTTTATGCAAATACATAATCCTTATCTATAAATAATCTTTATCTTTGTACCAAGTTGGTATAGGCATAACCTACCTGGTATACGTGGTTATTAACGAAATCCCCCAAAACATCCCTCGGGGTTGTTTATATTGGGGACTGGTATGCGCAGGAGTACAGGAACGTATAGGAACGTAATATAAATAAATAAGTATAAATATAAATAAATTAGGCTCGACAATTCACACAGCAACATCTAACCCAATGGTAAGCTCGAAGCTTGTGTTATGATGATGATAATTTTTTTCAAGTTAAATACTTGAAACAAAAATATAATGACTGGATTTCGCTCGAAGCAAAATTTATAATTTGAAAGTATAGTTCTTAACTACTTCTCTCTCTTCTCCCGCTAAAGCCGTCATCATCATCATTATCATTAGGTAGAGTTATTAATAATGTGAAGCGGAGTGTGTGCGGAAGCTTGTTGTAAATGTTTACGCGTTTACAACGAGCGGTTGTGTTGTTGGTACCTAGACACACAAGGTACGCTAATCACCTAGGGTATAAGCAACGACCTAACATAACGGATGCCTAGGTAATTATGAAAGAAACATTACTTTTTTGCAAATGCATTTGAAAGCGATTATTTCTTTTGTGTTAGCAATTGACTTTGCATTGAATGTTGCAATGATATCGTAAAATATTTTTAACTTAAAGAAGTATCAAACAAAACAAATGCCATATACTAACCCAATAAAGTACCTATCGCATTAAGTATATTATATTAGTATAATATATTATATTAGTATATTAGTATAATAATTAGTATAATATATTACTAGTATATTAGTATAATTAAAGTATTTTTGAAGCAACAGAAAGCTTATAAAAGTCCTGCACTTAATTGGTCCCCTAATTACCGTCTATGTACGCTCATTTTCTCTTAGGATTATAATCGCCATGATTCTCCTTAGATACGTTAATTGTTCGTTTGAAAGCGCGTTCCTTGTTACGGTGCGCAGACGCAAACTTTCACTGCGCGGCTGCCCTGCGAGTGATCAAACACCAGCGAGCGGAGACAAGGGCGGCATCATGTATGTCGGTGAGGCTGTTACTTTCGGTCTCTGATAGTGCTAAAACAAATAAAGTCTCGTTCATTCTAATCCATCATCATTATTTAGCTGTAGGTCTTCTACTACGAGACCAATCCCAAAAAATGTTCAGTTACTTTGATGAGAAACGGTTTGCAACCGGACTAAATCAGCAACCTCATTTCATTAATGTTAGTGGACGTTTGATGTTTGGATATCGCTTATCAAAATGCAGTTTTATTTTGCAGTTCAAGCTCAAAATTACAAACTGTTTTTAATGTAAGATGAAAATTATTTTTAATTAAATTGATTAAAAATAATTTCGATGTGTCCAAATGGTCATTTACTTAAGATTATTTTGGGTATAAAATGTGTTATATTAGTGAATGTCCATTAGCGGCCGGCCGCGGCCTGCGCTCGCGCAGTCACGACGCAGATAACGCTTATTAAACCGCACCGCTTTTTGGGAACCACAATAAAAAATGCACTTAATTTCGCCATTAACAAGAAAATTATACAGTATTGACCATCATCAAAGAAAATACTTACCATCTTTTTAGAAATTATTTCTAAAATATGGGAACTTATGAAATAAATGAAAAAATAGTTGTCATAAATTATATTACATTTTGATTTTTAGCTTGGAATTTTTGTTCTGGGACAAAGCTAGTAACCCCTTAAAAGACTTTTCCTCACCAATGTGATTTCCCCGATCGCACTTGCCACAGCCGACTGGCGACAAACTAAGCTATTCTTCTACTCGTATGTTCAATCAAGTTCAACCCGTTAACTAATTTTGATGAAACGAAAGTTGAGCTTCGAAATAGGAACGTTACTGATGGTTTATAAATTAGGCTCTATTCAGACGACGAGACGTGTGGAGCGGCTGACAGGCGCGTCCGATCGGGCCTGTGATGTGATGTGTCATGAGTATATCCGTAAGTATTTGAGTATTTAACCAAAAGGAGACGAGACATATTTTTGCGGAAGACGAATTAACGGGATATTTTGTAGACAAATGTATCCTTAACCCAACAATGCGCTGACATAATGTTAAAACTAAAAACGTATTTTTTATGACATCGTTATAGCTCTCAACTTAATTAACAAACACTAACATTTGATTGCGAACATGTAAAATAACTTGACATTTTGTTAGCAGAGAGACGCATGTCAGTAGGTACTCTTATAATTGATTATACACAGATGAATGACGCTTGTCGGTGGCTACTCCTTTCGGTTATATTATCTAAGAGCGGTACAAATCTCGGAATGTGAGTGCGTTGATGCCCAGGTCCTCAGCTCTCTCCACCGTAATGGATTACCGTAAAGATTGGAATTAAATAATTAAATACCAACAAAGATTATCGTAAAGAGATTACAAGGGTTACACTACAAGATGATCTCCGGGCAGGTTTTAATATTGTAGTTAAGTGTTGACTTTTAAACTTTTTTATCTGCGTATGTGTAGGTAAGAGTTATCTCTTTCATATTTATTACTTCCATTAAATTAAAAAAAAACATGAATGTTTAATAGATTTTTTTCGAACAAAAGATATCAACGCGTTCAGGCGAAAGAGTTTTCCAAGTACTCGTATTGTGCGTTTGTTAATTATGTTTGTTTTTTATTTATATTAATTTTACGCACGGCTCAACTCAGCTTAAGTATATTTTATTAAATAAATATACCGTGTAACGGTGTTCGTTTACAATACGTTAATAAACTGAAAAAGTAGATTTTATCATAGACTAATTATCCTCTCAGCCGTGAGGCATCTAAATGACGAATTGTCCGCATCTGTGGACCCCATTACAGGACTTTTCACAGATAAGAGTTTGAGCACAAATTTTTGTGACCTAGGTTTGGAAAAACTTGATTTTCTCTAAATTTAGTTGGAATCATGTAAAACTACAGTTAATTTTATAAATGAGATAAATTTTTGCAATTTCTTATACCACTTTCTCTTAAGTTTGATTAACATACCAACTATTAGAGGTGAAATAACATGAACCTCCAAGACTTAACTTTAATTTTCTTATAATAAAAAAATTAAACGATTAGTGGTAGTAATATTGTATTATTTTTATGCTATCTTATATATATGATAAAATTAAAAAACAAATAGCATACATTCCATACAATTTTTTTTCAGTGCAGTGAATCGCGCAAGTGCTACCAAACTAGTCACAGATTCAAACAACAAATTTCTTTTTTTTTTGTACCACAGACATGCGATTTTTTATGTGAGAGCGAGAGTCAGTTCATTCTCATACGATTTTTCATGTGTTCGATAGAGTAGGAAATATAATATCGCCAAAATACGCTCGGAACTGAACCTTGTGATCTTAGCAGTTGCGGGTCCTCTGACAAGACCATCCACGCAAGCGGCAAAGTTTTCTATGTCCGTTAATGGAACGCTCAACGCTTGAGAGGTTATACATTGCCTATGGTTTTATATGAGGTATCCTAGTCGTGGGCTGCGCGGGGTCAGTGGAACAGCCGTGTGATGTCATCGGCGCGCGCGCAGCCGCCCGGGGCGCAAGGTCGCGGGGTCGGCAGGTGTCCTCACGTGTGGTGTTCTCTATTGTTGGGTGTCCTACTTTACTACTAGGAACATAATTAAGTTTTAATGTACTTTAAAATTAAAAAGAACATGACATGATGTTTTCATTAAAAGATTAAAAAGTCATTAAATTATCATTCACCAGCCTCTAAAAGTTCTCGAGTGGAGACTACGGATCGGCAAATCCAGAGTCGGACGTCCACCAACAAGATGGATAGATGATCTGATCAAAGCTGCCAGTTCACGGTGGATGCAAGCTGCACGAAACAACTGGAGGTGTTTTAGGAAGGCCTAAGTCCAGCAGTGGACGTCCGATGGATGAAATGATGATGATAACGAGCCTCTTAAAATACGCGTAAATAAATTAATATATTAAACCTTACTAAGAACTATTATGCAGATAAACTCTGATCACGTCTGCGCCCCGAGGCGAGAGTTTACGACCATTTACTTTAATTCTTAGACTGAATTTGAATAAAACTCGCATCAATTAATCAAACAGTTTGCTTCAGTTTTCTCATTTACAAGTCAGATGTCGCAATCTTGAGTTGCGGATTAATATTAGGTGTGGCACATGGAACACAGGATAGTTCGATCTCTTAAATGTTTTGTCCAAGTCAAAAGAGCAGTATCAGTAATGACCTACGTCTACGCCTCCACGAATGTTTGTTCGCAAACAAATTAGGAGCTCTCGAACCTCCGGACAAATATACGGTTAAATATTGTTCTATCGAGTTATCTAAGTGCGTCGTGACAGCGACACGACCTTTCTGAATGGACACGGCCGCCATGATGGACTAATAGGGTATACTCTACTTTTTTTTACTTGAGACAATAAATAAATATTATCCATTTGAAAGAGGGCTAGAAACCCGACTAGCCCTATAATTCATATCAGATAAAATTAATTACAAACAGACCACGGATTTACGTAATTTTCAAAATGGCGGATTATTAAGTAAGTCACTGCTGATCAATGCTCTATATATTATGTAAGTATAAGTATCGGTATCGGAGAGTTTATCGCCTGAATTAAGACATTTTTTAACTGCCTTGTGCAATTTAGGCAATTTATAGATGGTTAAAAAGTTCCTAATGTATCCAACATAAGCGCACTTCATATAAGCTCTTGATGTAACATGTAACTGCGAGATTAAAGGCTTAGCCACTCAATCCTCAAAATGCTTCCATTTCAACCCCAAAACGATAATTAACAAAAAAATTAATTTTAAATAAAGTCATAATACAGTAAATTAGTATGATGGTATGCTACGGGGAAACCAGTGGAATAAGAAGCCAAATAAAATCTCAGCCTAAAAAATAAGTGGTGATATGGACTTAGGAAGGTAACATCAGCCGCGTGTGAACGCGCATTGTTAATTTTATTGCCATTTAACTGCTGATATAAAACTATCAAATTAGTAATTATTAGATTACGAGAATGGAAGCCGGCTGATTTTACGATGTCCACGAAAGGCGATAGGATCTTTACGATATTGTTTCAGAGTAGGACCGTACGTACTCTTGTGTAAGTTTGTTCATCTACTATGAGATAATATTATACAATTTTACTATTTTGAAGTTATACTTTACCTCAGAGCATTACTTATGGTATATTGCTAGTGGCTATGTTAGTTGAGTCCTATTGTTCTCTAAATAATGTGACTATTGTATACAATGTAGCTAATAAGGCTCGGAAAAGCTTACTAAAGCTTTACAACTGTTGGAATTGGCTTGGTATTTAAGCTGTAGAAGTTAAGTCTAGTATTCAAGTCCTACACAACAAGTTTATATGTTTTCTAGGATCCTTTCCTTAACATACATAATTACAATTCTATGGCTAGAAAGCTTGCATCCGCCAGCCTTTACCAAATCATTGGTATATCTAGTTGGTGGACGTCTAAACGAACCTATTTGTTCTCTATAATAGAACAAGAAAATAGAGGTGTCCTCTTTATTACGCCGCTAATCCAACGATTTTTTATAGAATACTTCAAATAGTTCTAAAAATAAATCAATACTATAATAGAATGAGTTTATTTACATACATCATAATATAATACTTACATTATGCTTGGTCCATATAATTAATAGCACGTAATCGTACGGACACTTATACTTATATTTATGACTGTATAATTTGCGGTTGTTTTGAAATAATAAATAAGTTAATAAATTATCACTGTATTCAAAAAGCACACTGCATAGCACTCTCACAGAAATTTACTCATCATTACATTAAGATACAATAACCTATTGTTCGTAATACAAATAAATGCTTAATCAGCATTCATACTTACCTAATAGCAACCGTGAACACCATAAACAACCTATAAATCATAATCTCTTGAAACTAAACTCTAGTTAACAAATCTAACTTCATTTTGACCTGTAACGGTTTCCTCAAAAGCTTCAAAGTAATTTTAACAGTAGTAATAATTATAGTTTTAGTTCTGCGGCCATTCCAAGGTATCGGTGTTCGATTCGACACGCGTTCGATAGCAGTTATCGCCGGTCGCATGTCGAATCGGAATCGGCCCGCAGAGAACCAGAATAGCCGAAATTCGTTGCCGTCGATTTGAATCATTTTAAGAACAAGAAATTTCACTAGTTAATTGCTTTACTATTATTGTATAAAGAGATTCGTTTCTGTTTTAAGATTCTGGTTATTATGTCCATTTGCTTATTACTTCATCATCAACAATCTAAGATTCTAAGCTTTTGCAAGTTATTTGAAGCTCTAGGTACAGCTTACAAAGGCGAAAATGATTTACATTATTATAGCAAAGATGATAGATAAGTTTACAGTCATCTTCCACCACACGTGTCATCTGCATAGATTCCATGGTCATCTGTATATTTCTGTACACCTATTATTAGTTTATATGTAGAACTAGCCCTGTAAGATGCACATTATAAATATTGACATTTAAACTATTGGTGATTCTTCTAATAAATAAATATATGAGTATAACTATGCCAACTGCGGCGGCACTAGAACAACATCTCCATTCTCCTCCATAATTTTAGTCTGAGAGTCCTCTGCCGTTGGGAGCAGCGCCTGCATCTCTGCGGGGGGCTCCGTGTAGGGCTCCGCTTGGGGCTTCGTAGGGCTGCGGCCGATTCGCTCGGCCTCCTCCACCGTGTCGGGCAGCGTGCACTGCGCCGTCTCCGGCATCAGCAGCGTGAGCGCGCCGCACGCCAGCGAACACACGCCGAAGATCACCGACGGGAGCCCAGCCCATACCGTTATCTGTTGAGATAAATCTTTATACAATACAATACAATTGCACACCAGAAAAACAAAAATATATTACAAAAAATAGGTACATAAAAAAGTGTTACATGGGCGGCCTCATCACTAAAAGTGAAATCTTCCAGGCAACCTTTTGATGGACACGAAACACAATTATGTACTTATAATAGTAATCTTTGAGTGTTTGTTATTGTATTAATTACTAGATGATGATACAGCAGCAAATGCCGAGTCATACTTTAGAGCCTATCCTATATGCAACGGATGGCACAAGAAGAGGCCATAATTATGAGCATTTATGTACGAGTAATATATTATCTGTATATGAAATTAGTCTATCGATCTTATAGTTTGGGTTGTTTACTATGGATCCAGAATAAGGGACGATAAGATGGACTATGCTATGACTACTACTATAACTGGCACAGGAGAGGGAGTCGTGGAGGGATCTGGGGGAGTCCTCTGCCCAGCACTGGGACACTACAGGCTAATCGTAATCGTAAGATAGACTATGTAACCTTAAAAGACGATAAGGTTGGTAAGAACTACTTACCAACTTACCAACAGAGGCACCCATTCGACCCACAGCGCTGCAGACGGAGTGCAGCGATTTACGCGTGTAGGTAGGAAACAGCTCTGAGGTGTACAGTCGGCCAAGAAAGTTTTGACAAAAGTTTCTGAGCGATGTTATGATCGATATGGTTGACTTTTCTAACATAATTTAACTGGGGGGCTAGCCAAGTGTAAAGTAAGGCGATCATCGCCATCGTTACAAAATGTATGGATTTGACATAAACCTTCGATTAGTCACGTGATCTTTTTCAAAAATTTACATACATTTCTATTACTTTTGACAATTAACTTCGCTATCTAGTCGTTTCTCTCGAGATTTTCTGCGTTCGCTAAATAGCTGTAGATATCGAATCAAAATGGCGATTTCATAAACAACAGCTAGACAGTAAATAAAGTGGTTTGCTTTGAGAATCTAAAAATAATTTTAATTTGTTCAAAATGTATACGATGCGTTTATTGTAATCAGCCAAAAATAAAAATGTTTGGCTTAGACGCCAAACAAGATACTTACCTTTATCGGCAGAATATGGAAAGTATTGGCGAAATGCAAGAAACATTATTTATGGATGATTTATGGAGCATTTTAGACTCAGCAAAGCATTATTTAATAAGCTTCCAAGTGATATTCATAATTTCTTATTTATTTGTGTTGTTCGTGTCCTTTCTTTAATAAGTATTTTGCTAGTGCTAGTCTATAATAGGCACACATTTCATAGTATAAGTCCTCATTCATAAAACCATTGTTTTTTTGTTATTTTAATGTTGACTGTGCCTAAATAAATAAATAAATCTTTAGGATTTTATGGAAATAAATGACTCAAATATTTAAATCTTTGCCGTGAGTAAAACAACAGTAATCAACCTCATAAAAAGGATCTTATTAAAATGATTTGTCTAATCTATTAAATTATAAATAAAAGTACACGATTAAAGTTAGAAACATATTTTATTTTTAAACAAAGTACAATTTACCTTTACAGCGTTATTCATAAACATTGCTTAATTTTAAGTAAGCCTCTAAGTAATAGACCAGTGCAGTTAGCTTCAAAAATGGTCAAATAAGGAAAAAAATAGTAGTAGAATGAAACCCATTAGAAAAGGAGGGGAATATGATAAAAATGAAAGGAAAAATAAATTACGGTCGATCTGAGTTCGGGAAGTGGGAGGGGGTGGGCTTTTAAGGGGAGAAAATGGTTTATCTCGATTTGCGGTGAAACTACAAGTCCTATGAAAAAAAGTTATATGGCAAAGTTGTAGGTAATAAAACGATCTACAACTTTTAATTCACAACTTTTTTACATAACGTCAAAATGTATGTGAAAAATTCAAATAACTAAGTTTTTGGTTTTTTATTTCTATCTTTTTCAAAAACATTTTATTTTCTACGAAATTTGGTGAAAACTTACCTATTTATGTCCCAAATCCACTTTAATTTATTTGATTAAAAATTTTAATTTTTTCACCTTATTTTGACTTAATTACTAAAAAAATAGACCAATTTTCAATCGAAAATTCACGTGTCAAAATATTAGCTTTTTTATAAAAATCGGTATGCTGTTTGTTCATTGAAATCTCTATTTTCTGATGGTTAAGAAAAATATATACATTACTATAGTAAATATTCTCAGAAAATGCACAAAACCGAAACAAAAATTTGTATCATTAGGTACAATTGCATCATAAAAATATGATTTTGTCTTTTCAGACTATATAATAATAATTATTATATAATAATCTGTTTGTATAATGTTCAATAAGTCGGATTATAAGCAATTATATGAAATAAAAATTGCAAAAATCACATTCTTATGATGCAATTGTACATAATGATACAAATTTTGTTTCGGTGTTTTGCATTTTCTGAGATAATTTACTATGGTAATGTATATATTTTTCTTAACCATCAGAAAATAGAGATTTCAATGAACAAACAGCATACCGATTTTTATAAAAAAGCTAATATTTTGACACGTGAATTTTCGATTGAAAATTGGTCTATTTTTTTAGTAATTAAGTCAAAATAAGGTGAAAAAATTAAAATTTTTAATCAAATAAATTATAGTGGATTTGGGACATAAATAGGTAAGTTTTCACCAAATTTCGTAGAAAATAAAATGTTTTTGAAAAAGATAGAAATAAAAAACCAAAAACTTAGTTATTTGAATTTTTCACATACATTTTGACGTTATGTAAAAAAGTTGTGAATTAAAAGTTGTAGATCGTTTTATTACCTACAACTTTGCGATATAACTTTTTTTCATAGGACTTGTAGTTTCACCGCAAATCGAGATAAACCATTTTTTCCCCTTAAAAGCCCACCCCCTCCCACTTCCCGAACTCAGATCGACCGTAATTTATTTTTCCTTTCATTTTTATCATATTCCCCTCCTTTTCTAATGGGTTTCATTCTACTACTATTTTTTTCCTTGTAAAAAATTAAAAACCCTGGTCTATAATGCTTAACATAATTTTGTATTCATAAATGTTGTTTAAACCAAATCAACTGTTTAAACTGTTACTTAAATAGTTGTCAAATTTAACAACCTGTATAGGTTGTTTAACTTGACAGCTATTGAAGGTAAGGAGGTGTTACACCTCTCCTAACTCCTTATACAAGAAAATGGATGCTAATAAACAGCTGATTTGCTTGTTTGTTTACAATATTTTATAATGGAACTGGATTATTTTGATTACTTACGATGACTATATAAATAATTTTGAGCAAGATATAGCAGATATGAACGAATTTTGGAAACCACGTACAAAAGTTTATAAACCCAAGTTAGATCCGATGGTGGAATATGATGAAGTGGAATTTAGAAAAAAGTGCAGGTTTTCTAAGGAGAACATGAACAAAATAATAAATATTGTTAAAGAAGACGTCTCGGTAGATACAAAAGGTGGCGGCATACCTGTTCACATTCAAGTAATGGCTATGATCAGGCACTGGGGTCGACATGAGGTAAGTGTTCATTGTATACAAAGGTTTTCTACTTTACTATATTGCAGGAAGTAAGTCCTGCAATATAGCCCTTTGTGGGTCTTGGTCTCCTTGATGGTTTCTCTCCATTAGGTACCTACTTCAGGAGCTAGATATTAGGAAACTGCTTGCCTAGCATTGATATTATGTCATCAATCTGAGAATCTATGAAATTACCTATTTACCTATCCATATTTATTACCTATCCATAGTTATTTGTTTAATTTCCTTTTGCAGGTTGTGTGTGGCCCTAATATATCTATTTGTGATGTGGTATGTCATTGGAGGTGAAGCACTCATGATGCTCGCATCTTTCGTGAGAGTCAGCTTAAAAGAAGGTTTGAAGAAGGTGAATTTAGAGGAAGAAAACTTTTAGGAGACAGTGGATATCCTTCCACACCATATTTGCTTACTGCAGTGCAGTAACTAGAGTCTGACAGTGAAGATGATGATGAAGGGAAAACAAACACAATTCACCAATGAATTAACTCGCAACATATTTATTAGTACCTAACCATTTTCAATAAATTACAATTATTATTATTTTTTTCTAGTTTTTCTCCCAATATTCCAACTCTTCTTCCAATATTTGAAGTCTTTTTTATGTTTCTCTTCCACAATTTGCATAGGTACGTAATTTATGTTCTTTTTCTTGATTTTGTGAAGTAATAAGTAGTTTGATACGAGTCTAAAACTGAACAAAAAACACGAGCTAACCAAACTTTGTCGCAACTCCATAAATATTTTGGTTCACAATCACAAAACACAGCTGACACTGTTCTGTCAAATTTCGTTTTTTTTTGAGCATACGGCCCACAGATTACCCTCATTATCTATGATACGGCCAGATTCTACTATTTCTACCACAAAAGTTACCAGTTCTGAAAAAAATAAGTATTGTTTAGCTAAGTGATTTTTAAGTTAGGTTTATGAATACAAAACTTTTAAACACTTCTTAAGGCCTAATTAGTTGATTAGATAAGTCGTGCTTAAGACGTGAATTAACAGCTTTTTATGAATAAGGCTGTTAGTCTTAAGAATAAATAGTCTTAGCAGTATCAAACTCACAAGGCGCTTTTTATTTGTACAAAGACGGCACGTTGTGGATGGTTGTTACGTTGGTATCACACAAAATCACTCGCTACCAAGCTGTACATAGCTGTATAATGCCGTCTCTAGCCCTAATATTGTTTAAGTAATATTTGGAAACGGCCGAGGACATTATTGCGGTCAGCTTTCACCTTCACCTTACGGGCTTCAGTCTGTGTCTGTCTCTCCTCCAACTGGTTGAGTTCTTGGTGGTGGAGTAGATTGCAGCAACTATTTTTATAGAAAATCAGCTATTTTAAGTAATTTTCGTTAGATAGGTTGGTCCTAAAAATTTCAAGTGGTTTAATTTGTTTATTTACGTTATCTTCTTCTTTTATTTTACTTCCCAGACTTTTCATGACACATGCGTTTCATTTCAATTTACAAATAGGTTTTACTGTAGTTATAAAAATGAAACAATTTTTATTTCCCTTTCAACGTAATAACCATGCGGTAAAATATAAGAACTTTGCTTAAATTATCAAAAACAAAATATAATAAGCCTCCACACGCAATGAAAACATGATAACTTTTTCTTAAATTTAATTGAATATGTATTAGTTTTTCGTAGACCGGAACGTAATGTCTGAGCGTTGTCATTTGACCTATGACATCAAACATAGACAAAACGCCGCGGAGTTTAGCCTACATGCGTATCGAAAAAGCTTGAGGTTTGATTACCAACCGAAATTCGTCATGGTTTAAGCGATAGCAAAGTAAGTAAGTAAGTTGTCAGTTAGCGATGGCAACTTGTCTAAGGGCCCTGACGTACAAACGAATATCAACCGTAGGGTGGTAGAACACATTTTTGGCTGACTGTACATGTACACGGCGATATTATAGTTTGGGTCGTTTACTATGGATGAGGTATAAGGGACAATAAGCTGGACTATGAAGCCTTAAAAGGGTGGCAAGATTCTCACCAATAGAGGCACCTGTGGCGCCAACAGCGCGCCCATACGGCCCACGGCGCTGCAGACGGAGTGCAGCGAGTTGCGCGTGTATGTGGGGAACAGCTCCGAGGTGTACATGTACACCACGTTGTATGAGAAGGTGGCCAGCGTCTCGAATGCCATCAGCAGCACCAGCCCGGCCCACGCGTATCCTGGAACACAACGAACACTCATCTAATTGACCTGGATTCATAATACTTCTATAAAGCAAACAATCCAATTCACTACACTACATGATTCTAAGAAATGTGAGTGTCCCGCCGTGCTCCGTCTCCGCTTAGCTTGCGCGCGCGGTTTTCACTCACTCCTCGTGAAAAAGACTGCTCTTGTCGTGGTCGAAACGTCGAGAGTGATAATACTCCTTAATTAATACGTGAATAATTCCCGTTGTTATAAAATTAATAGTAACTCACGAAAATTTTGAAAGTGAAAAAAAGTAATTGTTTTCAGGATTTCACTATTATTACTTACTAATATTTCTTAGAAATTAATGGGTCGGATCTATGTTTAAGTCTTACCCTTAGGCACAAAAGGTTGCGACACACAGAGCGCGCCCCCCACTAAGAAGGACACGACCAGCGGCAGCTTGCGCCGGTAGCGGTCCAACGCCAGCCAGTACAGGAAGTTGGACGGCAAATCCATCATCATCAGCAGCGCGAAGTTCACGTACTTGTTGCCGTCCACGAACACGGCGCCGATCATCATGCCGTAGTTGATGAGCGTGATAGTGAACCACCATACCACGCACACCAGGAACCTTTGCATCATGATGCGAGACCTGAAAAAGAGATATATCTCTAATATGTGCTGAAGATGATAATGATTACTTTTTTAATTTACGATATCCTTATAAATAATTGGATTACTAATTGGTAGACCAATTTTCTGCGACATAAAACAAGTTGTTGTATCTTTGTCTTTCACGAACATATATTGAATGTGAATATTTTATAAACAGTCTCAATATTTTTCCAAATAATGCGTTAAGGCACAGATTTAGTTCGAACCGCTGGTCGCTAGCCGCCGCTATGGCGATAGATTACTTGCGCACTCACTGACCTACTTCAACAAGTGGCATTACAACATCATCCTCGAAGCCAAACGTTCCGAGAACATAGCCTATTTTATTTTAGTTTTATTTATAGCCTCGAACTAAAGCTCGCAAAAATACTTGTAGTATTATACATAGATGCGTTTGAAGTAGACATTTATCATAAACTGACTACACCTGCTCACCTAAAGGTTTGCTTCAGTGCCTTCCAGTCACTGAACTGCTCACTGGTATCCTTGGCCTCGTCCTTGTACTCTAGCTTGTCCAGCTCGGCGCGCTCGATTGGCACGTTGTTGCGTTTGGCGATCTTCAGGATCAGTGCCACTGCTTCTTCGCGACGACCCTTCAAACAATCGAAGATGAAAATCAGGCTAAAGCTTTTTGTGAAAGTTAAAAGCAATGATGTTAAAATCAAAGTTTCCCTTGACAAAGATCAATTCGTGCAGCTACTGAATAAAGTAAGATAAGGCAAATGTAGCTGGACTGCAGAATAGTATCTGGCGAAATTAGACGTCATCACGACTAAGACCAGTACCACTAGACGAGAAGATATTATCTGTATCCTCTGGTCTAGTAGAGGCCTAGGTAGATTAGCATCATGCTCAAGTTAGCTATCAGAATAAAAACACCTTAGTTCTAAGTATTATTATTATTCTAATGTTTATATAAACTACGCCACTGGTTTATTTCTCTTTTAATATTTGTTCCATCCCACGGTTGCCTGGAAGAAATCGCTATTAGCGTTAAGTCCGCCCATTGTTTCACTGTATTTTTTTGTGTATCTTTTTGTAATGTGGTGTAACAATAAAGAATGTTGTATTGGGTTGTACTGTATCAGTTCCTCACAATACGGTACCTTGCTGAACAGCCAGCGGATGCTCTCGTCCAGCACGAGGCTGTATACCAGCAGCAGTAGCGTGGGTGCGTAGATGGCGCGCAGGAAGGAGCGCCAGTACGGCAGCGCCCAGGAGATGAAGGGCATGAGGATGAGCCCGCCCGTGTAGCAGTTCAGCAGGATCATCTGCAGCAGCACGGCGCGCTTTTTCTCCACTACCTCGATACCTGGAGATCAGTAAAGTTAACTTTGTAGCATAGTCATGTCTTTTAAAGTTATTTATAGGATCTATTGGAATCAAAAATGGCCCATTGGTAATGGGCATTGATTATAGCTTGTCATCTATAGAACCTTATATTACTTAACTGCAGAAGTTTGGTTACTATTTGACTACATCGTTAGAAAAGCCATACATAAGCCTTTTTCTAAACTTTTGAAAGCTCCCTTTTCATAAGTAGGCGTTACGCAATCCGGTCTTATTATACTATAATACAAATATTATCTTATTTGTAGGTTATTTTGGTTGTTATTTAACTTAAAGCTTCCAGATTCTTAGACAACAGTTGAAGCCATTATTGTTATTATGTAGCTGAAGGACAGATTCGATGAACACCGTTGGTTGTTCGTAAATAAGGACAAGTGTGTACATACTGAGCATGAAGATGGGAGACAGGGCGTCCCCCACCGCGGCCTCCAGCCCCTCCAGCGCCACGTAGCCCCAGAAGGAGCGCGCGAAGCTCTTGGCGAGCCCGAGCACGGCGCCCGCGGTGCCCGCGAACACCGCCGCTGTTTTACGACCAAATCTGGAATAGATAATAGTCCAGATACGTTTTATCTTTCATGAAAGAAATCTTAAATTTTTATTGAAATGAAATTCGACTTCTCGAACAACGACAAGTCAGTTTGACCGAGCTAGTTGCTTAGAAAGTTTACTTGGATTAGCTTATGATAAGTAATCAGACCAAACCAACCGTAAGGATGCATACAAATAATAGATTTTAACTTTTTTCATTCTATGAGTAACACGATAGACAAACTCGTATAATGTGAAATAAAAAAATAACAGTAAGTAGGTACTTACTTATAATTATTATGTACCATAAAAATGGTCGATTAACTGAGATACTGGATCAGATCTTAGAAAACACCTACAAGTAGCATCCCGTCCATTTAGAGGTTTACCTACAGTAAAGCTAATTATGCACACCATATAATATACCCATCCATAAAGACGTATCCTGACCTGACACATCCATAAACGATAAAAAAAGTCTATGAAATTCGACACCGCTCGTTTCCAATTGAATAAGTTCATTAAAAGCACAGTTCAGTAACTTAAGCCGGCGTCCTGCGCAGTATCCCCAGAAATAGCCGGCGTGCGTCCGCGCAGGTAAACACGCGCATCTGGCTCCGCGCAAGCGCAACGAGCGGAATGCGCCTCATTTGTCTCTATACGGTGCACTTGGATTTACAACACACTCGTCGCTCCGTAGTGCGGCACAAGACCTGCATTCAATACCAGTATGCTTATCATAGCACCTCTTTTTAACGTTTGTTGTCTCTGTCAGGCTAATTTGACACAATGCTGAACAGGAATTATATTTTTGTCCATACCACTAATCAGTAACTAGTTCAGCTTTTCAAATAATTTGCATATTTTCGATTCAATTGACTTCCAACTAAAATGTGTTAGACATATATTTAATTTGAAAGTTCTAATCTTGATCTTATAATAAGTTGTGTGAATTGCCGTTCCTTAGCCGGCACCCACCGTGGCGACGTACATTTACCAGATTACCTGTCCGTTTGTACGTTCGAAGTAGTATTCTATTTACTAACTTTCCTATATAAACGCTTATCACGGGGCTAAATGTTGCTGTGTGAATTGTGCAGCAATATTAATTTAATTTATCTGTTCTGCGAGCTTTCTGAGCTATCTTGCCTTGACTTAATTTAACTATCTAATAAGGAACATTTCACAATCTACACTTATAAATCTTATAAATTCATTCTTATATTAGGTTTAACCTATGACAGAGGTATTCACTGAATAATACATGATCATAGATCATATCAAATAGCGTAGATATGTGACAGATGATTATAAAACTTTAATGATCGTATCGCGGGAACTTGATTCGTAGCTAGTGGTGCCTTCCTGCGCCAAGCCGGTGCGCGCGAGTTGATTGATGATCAAACTAATGACTTAATCGGAACAGCTGTTGGTTCCCGCCATTGTCTGATAACGTATCACTAAACGGTTCTGATTAGCTAAACGTGGTATCTTCATGTTCTGATTTATGGTATTTTTGGGTATTTAGATAGGGTGAACTATTTTTAACTTCCCTCGAAAGAAACCTTCTGTTTACGTTAGGTACGATTTGAAGTTTTTTTCTGATAAAAAAGGGTTTTAGGTTCGTCGCTGTATGCTTTCATTTTAAAATTGAGTTCTTTTTAACGCCATTAAAGATGTAGGTACATCATTAGAAGGCCATATCTCGGAAGTGAGAATAGGTTTAAGAAAGTGGAGCATAAGCGCGCGCCCATCGCTGACCCGCTGCGCAAGCGCACTATCGTTAGCGAGATCGTTAACTCTGATGACTGGAAAAAGATAAGATTTAATTGAAGTGTGACAAAAAGCTGCTTTCGCTTCCGCAGCCGGCTGAGAGTGGTGAAACCAGCGACAGCCGATTGACACCCGGGGGCGCGGCGCGGCTATTTACGTTCCCACGGCTGGGACACAGGGACTTCTCTACAGACGAGAGAGATCAACACGCGAAGTGCGTATTGGTTGCTTCGCTCACGTAAAAATATGTTTTTTACTTTGCTATCTGTGCTCTTGCCCAGAATATAATATCTACATAATATGAAATACCTGTCTGAGATCTGCCCCTGCACCAGCTGCCCCAGGAGGTTGCCGAGCTGGTGCGCCGTGCCCACCAGCGGCACCTTCCAGTCCTGACAGGCCAGCCCGAACTGGAACAAGGATAATAACATGATAAACCTGATCACACAAAGGGTTTTCACACATTCGTGACTGGTAAAAATAATATTATTAATTAATACTGTTTATTGAACACCATGTACATAATTAGAAAAAAAATATCAATTATAATAACATAGGGCGGACTTATCGCTTAAAGCGATCTCAGCCAGACCTTTGGATGGACACAGATCATGAATGTTAAACTTTCAACTGAACGAGCTACGTTGGGTCATAAGTATTCCTATTCTAACGTCTCTAACTTAACGAAAGGTATCGATATCTCTATGAACATTATAAAAAGTCAGTAGGACTTCCTATCCTCAGGCGCGCGCGCAGTCATTTAGGCAGCATCTCGATCTAAGGAACCTATAAGTATGCAAATGTCCGCTTGTTTGTTACATAGATCAAACGGGTTGTATACCGCTTGCTTTGCGTGTTGTGCTTGGCGATAGAAATCAACGCGGTTTCGAAACTGATAAGCAAACTACATTACATATTTTGCCTTTTTAATATCAACTTCTTATGAAAAAAGTCCATAAATGTTATATGCAACTTTTTGGAGCGAAATTATTTTACCCAACGAAACATGAACCACAGAACATATAATTACCTAATACAAAACCTGAACATTACTTACTAAACTATTTCCTTAATATGTTTTATAAAATTCTCTGATTAAAAGTTAACACTTGATACAAGTTGAACATTATTTGACAAAGGTTGTTGATGGAAGGTGCGCAAGCGCAGACGACGTGCGATGACGCGCACTTTTGAAGAAGGTCATCGAGAGCTGTCGAGTCGCCGATGACTTGACGAGCGATGGAATGCAAAGAGGCCGTTACCTCAATATTGGGACTTTTAACAAGATGCTTAACAATTTGACATCATTGAAAACAATTGTTTTGAAAGAAGCAATTTTTATAAATTTCTTATACAGACACAACCTACTTATAATGATAAATATCAGAATAACTCAATGGTAATGCTCCTTTTTTCCGCGGGAAATTTTACTATATGTTTTTTGTTAATTAACTTACTACTTTATCTCTGGGTTGCCATTATAATTATAAATCACTATTGTTTAAATCGTACCTGCTCATCGGTTTCCCGCGATACGGGTTTATTCCTAGTGCGGGGACCACAAGTAGGTAACCTTAATTGTACAGTGTTAAAATACCAAAATAAAGTTATTTTGTATTAAAACGCGGGCAAAGCCGCGGGTGGTAACTAGATTTTGATAAAAAGTAACAGACAAATTTTCATTTATAGGACAAAAATCTGAGAAGATCGGTACGAGTAGATACCTACGTATAGTAAAACCATTCTAAAAATGAACTCCCCTCCACAAAACCGTGATGATTTCAACGTGTGAGAGGAAATACAGAAAAACAGAATACACAGAAAAAAAATTCTGAATTAGGTGGAGGGGCTTTCATTTTATAAATGGTTTTACTATACATCGTTTAGTCAAGGCTCACACTTTTCTCAGCTCCGTCGTGAATAGATTCCTCATTAATGATTTAATAAGGAAGTAAGAACTGAATATTATTTAATATCAAAAACTATATAGTTAAAAACATTATTTAATGAGCAGTTTATTAGCTAAATGCGAGTCCGCCGCGGTGGCCCCTCCCGAACACTTTGTAACACTACGGATGATGCCGTAAATACAGATTCCTCATTTAATCACCGCCTGTTATAGTTATTTGCCTATTTTATGTTTTATGTCCGAAGCTCCAACATCCATTAAATTAAAAATTAAGTGGATTTCGTTCTTTATGCGCTCGTAAAAATATTTATTAAATATTAATTAAATATTTATTATTGACCCCACACTCCGAGCGCGTCCGGAAAGGTCATATTTTTTTATGCATAATTATGTATAATCATCTTATCTTATTTGTTACGATATTCCAGCTTTCTTCTAGTGAGTAAACTATTATTACTCAAGGAATACGTGGAAAAGCTAGGTAGTATATTTTATTGATTTATACTATCAAGCGCCGATTACAGATCTAAGGAGCGCTTCCTAACACGCAACCTTCTGTTGAACAAACACAATGAACCTTATGTACGAGAAGATGACTGTACATGACTAAAGCTCTCCGCTTGCGCTCAATGCCAGATCTTGATTTCGTCTTGTGTATTGAATACTATTGAAATTATTATTACTTACTACTAAAAAAAAATATCTTAGAAAAATTGAACAGCATTTTATAAAGTGTTTTTTACCCATATCACCTAGTAAGTTTTAACTCAAATAATAGCTTCCTTTTCCTTCGATTAAATACATAATCTCAAGCATACATAGCTACATGGCCCTACAACAGGGCTCAAAACTTTAAATGTTAGCAGTAAGCTCAAACTCACCTCAGCCACGAAGCTGTCCGGGATATCGTAGACCCAGTCGGTGCAAGGCTCGTCGGCGTCGCGCAGGGCTCCGCAGCCGCCCTCGGGCTCCAGCCGCCGGCACTGCCGCACGTCCTCCGCGCCCGCCAGCCACGGCGTTTGGAACACCGCGGTACTGTTCTCGCAGGCAGGGACTCGGCATCTAAATCATAATTGGCCGTCTTACAATCAACAATTACTTACAAAACATTTAGTAGGTAGCTTATTATGTAATTAACCTAAGTACTTAACTAATACAATTATGATGTTTCAAGGTCAACTACAAACACTAGGCACCTATACATTATAGGTAATTTAGTTTATATTTTAACTCACAGATAAAAATTTTAAATGACACCATTTTAATTTGAAGGTACCTATCAAGTTTGAAAATCTATACTACCCGCGCTAGATTTAACTGTGTTATGATCATGTGTCCAAGAAATCTTTGTGATTTTACGGACTTGGCATGGTCAATAACAGTTTTTATTGGCCTTTAAATTAAGATTAATTATAATCCTGGGGTCTGTGTGAAACTATGCTGCATTGACATCCCGTTTTTTTTTTTTTTTTTTTTTTTTTTTTTTACCTAGTAGGCCTACCTTATGCCACATAGTGACCGTCGGCTATGACTACTAAAACTAAATCAACTGTCGCTATATTTGCGACAACATTTTATTCTATTATTATCTTATACAATACAATACAATACATAGACTAAAGGTACATAAAATGAATAAAGAACACCTAAATTTTATTGCAAGAAGGGAAAAAAGAAGAAGAAGTAGAGTAGGGTAGGGTAACACAACAATACATAGCAATTAGAAAATTAAATAAATTCGACATTATGCTTTAGCAAAAATTTTTCTGCAAAATTAATGTAAGCATTAAATTAAATTAAATCATTAAATTAATCAAATAAAATAATATAAATTTACTTTTTTTTTTTTATTTAATTACTGACATCCCGTTGTGGACCGTATTGTGCATTATCACTATATATATACTCTGTCTCCGTCTCCTCACCTGTACTGCACCTCCTCCACCGCGAACACGTAGTTGACATTGTACATGGAGTTGGTGGAGTAGACCAGCGCCAGCAGCGCCATCGTCAGCAGCTGGTGGCGGCCGAACGCGCCCAACCGCGCCAGCACCACGTCCAGCTGTGCTCCGTCTCCCTCTGACTCCTTTTCCATCCTAGACTTAGGTAATCCTTCTCTTTTACACTCTCAGACAAGCTGTTGGATGAGGTCTTAGATTAATTCCGGTGTTTAAAGAATCTTGATACTAACTTTCTGATACTGCTGCTGAAACCTTTTGTTATTTTGGTTTTCATCAGATAGCGTTCAACTCTAGTGATTTTCTTAATACTTCATTGCATATGGTACTTAAAATCTTCCTCTATTTGAGGTGTCATAATTTTACCATCTATACGCAATCTGAATTCATTTTGATTTAATTATAATTCAATGCGATCGTAAACCTTATAACATTTTGTGTATTTCTTGCAACTTGTGTTGATGAAGATGAATTTTTGTCTTCTTAACCAGCTCCAGATTTATCTAACACCAAATCAACATAAAATTAACACACTTCCAGTAATAAAATAAATAATATGATTTCAATAACAATTCTGGGGTTTAAATAATCACACGTCAGTCAATAGTTTGATAGTGTCTAAAACTACTTGCATTAAAATTTAATGTTAACTTCATGAGGTGTCGATAGCAAAAAACACTATATAATTTGTCTAATAAAACCCGTATAAATGGTAGAGCTAATTGATTATACAATGGCCACTGTTGTTAACGCTGTATACGATTGAATGACATTGTAACCTAGGGCACATCAAATAATACTTGTGCCTAGGTCTAGGTGCTGTCAAGACTAAAGTAATTGTGAATGGCTTCTTATCAGTTCACATAAAACTAGTTTCATTACTTTACTAAGAATTAACATATGGTAAATAACGTAATAGATAGCACACGTTTTTGTATTCTTTATAGCTAAAATACTGTCTTAATACAGCTATGGGTATTAGGTGCTAGCATTATATAAACTATCATAGATTTAAATGAGTGCTTATTTGTTAAATTTATGTAATTAAATGAAAGAAAGTCGTGTTAGTTATATTATTTATAACTTAAGAAGGTTCTGAATGAAAAATTAATCTTCTCTTCCTACCTGTGTCTATTATATTCCATGAAGATGCAAGTTCTGACGAGTCAACCTTGAAGACGAGATCGCACCTGACGCTCACTGTCACGATTGGACGTCCTAAGCCTCACTAACCATATTTATTTACCAAACAAGTCAAGATAGCGTCAAGAAAGATAACCAACTTTGCTGAGCAAACTTTGTTAACACTAGGTACATTACAATATACGGTAGCGCTGAAGGAATGTCCAATTGTATCTACAATAGAAATGACTAGTGAGAGCTCGGTTTATCTAGTCTAGGGCTTTGCGGTGCACCTCGATAGCCGCTTGACTATTGCCTTTGTGCCTTGATTGGTAAATAACCAGACACGCAACCAAAACGTGATCGTTTCTGAATAAATTCATGATAATTGAGCATAGCTCTTGCACTTTTTAGGACGATTAATTATCATCATTAATAACCCATATTTACATATTTTCCTAAAAGAGAGAGATTTAAGCTCAATGGGAATAACCCAATAGACAGTAAACGTTGTGTATTATCAAGAAATATTTAAAAAGTCTTATTGCTTGGTTAACACATATGTAAATTATTAAAGTACCTTTCCAATCCACATGATTGACTGACACAACTAAGTCTTACTGCCGCAGCATTAAGTTCATACTTAATAGTATTATGTAACTTAATAATAAAGAAGAATATTTTTATCAAAATTCTAACAATTAACTTCCCAGAAAAGTGCGTAAATATTACTCCTCAAGTTCAACACACGTGTTAACAGCAATAAACATTAGGTACGATTAGTTGTCGGATCAGTCCGCGGACCCGGATTACGTCAGGTAATGTGATCGGCGCGGCGCGTGCGCAGGCAACTGTGGTCCTGTGGCTGGGCGGCCAGTGGGACTCGACAAGTGGAAGATTAGCATAACCTTGAGGTGCTCCTCCACTGTTCAAAGTCAACAAGATATACCTACTGTGGTACAGTGGATATTGGGTTTTAAGACTGAATTTTACTTTAAAGTCAGTCATTCAGATGATCCATTACAAGAAGAAGAAGTAGGGCTCGAAAATACGATTTACTTGGTTTTCGCAGTATAACGACGATATGAACACTTAGTCGTAGTGGGTTGTTCGTCATCTCGCGGGAAAACAAAAGATTGATTCCCGCGAGTTGGCACATTGCAATTTTTCATAGTATTGTGTTCGTCATCTCGCGGGAATTTCAAAACAAATGAATTTATGTACAGGTAACTCAATAAAATTGTTGTAATAAAGGAAATGTATATATCTATCTATAAGTAGGTACTAACACAAGCTATAAAACTGTGAAAACTATAGTTATTTTGCTATAGATATATTTATTTATTTATTAAAGGAACACCAACAAATATACAGGGTGTCCCAAAGTTATGGGCCATGGAGGGGAAGTACCTTAAATATCGTAGATAGTGAATTTTGCTCAAAGAAGACTTCATTTTATTTTTAAAAGTAAGTAATTCTGCATTCATAGATTTTCTAAAAATTACTTGCTTTGTCTGGGAATCGAACCGACTTATATGTGGAAGAAAAAATTACTCTCCTTTTATGATACCAATCGAAAGAATAGCTAAAAAATAATAACTTTGCTTAAGTAACATAGTATTTTGATAATAAAATAATTGAGTCAAGGTCAAATGATCGAGTTGCAAACAGAATTGTGCCATATCACATCGAGTGTTCACCATAAAATGATTGAAAAATCAACAGCCAGCCGGGTCACAATAAGATTGGCGAAGATGCTTAAGACAAGAGGGATCACATTTTGAGCATTTAATTAATTAATTTACAAAAAAAAATGTTTCATGTTTTTTATTTGATGAAAATAATTAATTTCACGTTGTTCCTTTCTTTTAAAATACTATGTTACTTAAGCAGAGTTATTATTTTTTAGCTATTCTTTCGATTGGTATCATAAAAGTAGAGTATTTTTTTCTTCCACATGTAAGTCGGTTCGATTCCCAGACAAAGCAAGTAATTTTTAGAAAATCTATGAATGCAGAATTACTTACTTTTAAAAATAAAATGAAGTCTTCTTTGAGCAAAATTCACTATCTACGATATTTAAGGTACTTCCCCTCCATGGCCCATAACTTTGGGACACCCTGTATACATAGTTTGCACAGTTGTGACAGGACGAAATTAAAAAAGAAATAAATAAATAATAAATTGCTGCGGAAGCCTACATGGGCGAGTCGACTCGCAATTGGCCACTTTTTTAATTAATAAAATAGGTCGTAGTTGGTGTAAAACTAATTTAACCTACTTACTTTCTAATTTTTATGCTTTGGTTGTAATTACGAATCAGGGGGTCGACACTGCCTTGGAACAGAATTTGAATAGTGATAATGTAAACGATAAGTCACTTTATTTCTTTGATGTTAAGTTTTAAATTTGACAGAACAGAGATTAAACTATGGTAGAGAAATCCTTGCCAACCAACAGATGCCGAAGTTCTTACTATTCGGTTGGTACTTAGGAGTGGCATTGGCCGATTGACGGATTGACTATTAGCCCAGTCAATTTAAACATTTCAAGTTACATAAAGTCCCAACAAGCTGGATTTCTGTGAAATTGTTCAAATCATAATTATAAACAATGTCTAAAAGATCCCCATCATTCCACGTTAAGGAAAAAGTTTTATTCAAGGTTAAATGTCAAAAAATTTAGTTTTTCGCGATTTTCAGCAAAACGGTAAGTTTTATCATAAAAGTACATAGGACAAAATTGTAGATCATGAAATTATCTATCAAAATGTATCAACACTTTTTTCTTACAAGCCACCGTTTCTGAGATATAACGGTTCAAAAAGTTATAAAAATTGTTTACAAAATGAAATGAAATGTTCAAAAAGTTATTAAATTGCGTCAATAGCGATGTATCGCATGATACTTTGTCGGAACGAAACGAATCCTCCGTTGTTTGTGATTCAATATTAGAGCACGACCGGCCTTGACAATTTTTTTTTATTTTTTTTATTTAATTACAAGAAAAAGGCTTTGTCGCTGAGCGACCACATCGTCTTATCGGGAACTTGACAATTTGTGCATGCCAACTTTTATAACTTTTTGAACCGTTATATCTCAGAAACGGTGGCTTGTAAGAAAAAAATGTTGATACATTTTGATAGATAATTTCATGATCTACAATTTTGTCCTAGGTACTTTTATGATAAAACTTACCGTTTTGCTGAAAATCGCGAAAAACTAAATTTTTTGACATTTAACCTTGAATAAAACTTTTTCCTTAACGTGGAATGATGGGGATCTTTTAGACATTGTTTATAATTATGATTTGAACAATTTCAGTATATAGTCGCAATAAGCCTACTTCGTGTTTGTTCGTCAGTAATAATGACGCTCGTCGACCGTACGGTGTTTAGTGTTTACCAACGAAGTAGCTTCATCCTTATCTCGTGTGTAAACGAATTTTTATTTTTTTATTATTACTCCGTTATACTTGAAAATCTTATCTAAACTATAACTTATCTTCATCTTCATATATTTACTTAAATATTCTCAATTATATATAATTGAGTGCATTTCGCAAAAAATGCATGTAAAGAAAGAAAGAAAGATAAGAAAGAAAAATGTCAATCTGTCTTAAAAATACCGTTGTTTTTCAATTTCTTTTTAACATTAATCGGTTGCTTGATAAACAGTCTGTTCCTTGTCATGCGTAAAAGGCATTATGTAACCTCACTAAGACCCAAACTAACAATAATTGGCCACCTAACAAAGCATTACACAATCAACATTGACAGTTGACAGATAACTTTGACAATAGCTGTGACACGGCCCCGGTTTCGCGCAGTCAGCTAACGAGCCCACGCCCACGCGTGGTCAGACGACGGCCCGCGTGGGCACAGGACGTGGTCTTATTGTCACGGACCTGTCACTATACAGTTGATGATGATTAATGCGATCTTATTTATGCGCTCTTTTCCGTTATTCTGATTTACAAACGCCAAGCCTTTAAGTCAGCCTCAAAGTCACCTAATAAATGGAACACAGTGTGGCCTTCAAAGTTATCTAAGGCTTATCGCTGAAAATTTTAGTAAATTAGTTGTTACCACTGTTAATTTTTTATTTAAATACCTTGATTACATTATTCGAAATAGGTACCTACTACTACATGTATGTACGGTATTATACTCGTAGTTTTAAAATAATGTAGTCACTTCAAATGAATCTCATAATAATTATTATAAAGATGTTTGAAGGAAACTTTTCAATAATAAAACGCATATCATAAGAACTATCCGAGCCGACAGCTTTGCTTGTTTTTATACGTTGTCAAATACATGACACAAAATACTGCCTACCCCTATTTGTACAAACTAGCAAAGCAACACTCAATAAGTATATTATACATATAAGAACCTATTAATTCTGCGACTGACGACTGACCGACAAGTCCGCGACTTGACAAGCACACGTCAAGCAAACATAACGGACAAGTGTGAGAATGAGCACCAGAGTGTACTAACATCCTGGTACGATCTCATCATCATTTCAGCTGTCAGACTATTGGAGGTCCACTATTGGAGGTATTCCTCTCTTAAAGATTTCCAGTTAGGTATTTAGACCTAGCCTTGGGAATGAAATGATCTTGAATAGAGATCGCGGGTTGGCAAGCGCTGCGTCAGACGTTAGACGTAAGACGTCAGACGTCTCCTATACGTTCTACCTCTTCTGTGCAAGTGTTTTGCTAACAGACAATCTATCTAAACAATATATCTCCCAAATAGTTCCTCCGAAGCCCACAGGTCACTGATTTCTCTAATTATCTAAACAAAACGACAAGTCTGCGCCCGACTCAAACCGCCAGTCATCCTGCGGCCAACAACCTTCCTTACCACACCGACTTAAGGCTCAACTACACCTTAACGACATTACAGGCACTATTTCATTCCAATCGAAATTCAAAAGTTCATACATCAAGTGAAGATCAATAATACAATAGACCTTCAGTTCTAACTAGTTGTAATAAGGTTTATAGTACCATACGCTGGTTTTCTTTAAGTGAAGATCACGACAGTTCTAGGGATTCTTGTCCTTACACAGTTGTGATAAGGTTTAAAGTTAAGTGAGCGATGACTTGCAGTACCATTAAAGTTCAGTAGTAAGTGTTGATTGAAACCTGTGAAGTGATTGATTACGTCATAATCCGTGTGACGTCACATATCAGAGGGGAATTTTATTAGGTGTACAGGAAATATTATTCTAAAGGTCATAAAAACCAATAACACGAGTTTTTAGATACTATTGAGTCATTGAAGATCACATACCTAACTTTGTTTTCAATCGAGTTTAAGTAATTTTTTAACTATATCGTAAAAATACTAATACCCATTAATTGTTAATAAGCACTATGTATCTGTCTTATAATATCTAATTTAAAAAGGACGATATCCTTAAAAGCCTATTTTTCCTGTACAAATTTGTTTAACTTGTATTGTATTGATTTGAGCAATTTGAGCAGAGTTTATATCAACAAACTATATTGACAACTATAATTCAGCACAGCGCATCATTGTTTGACGATTAGTAGACAAGGAGTCATTGTCAATCGTCTCACATCATCACAATCCTCGCATTCCATCCAATCTATTAATAGCCTGTCCAATGTCCGCGCCGTTTGACAAGCGTATATTGTAGCGTCAATACAACGGCTGTTTGTTCCAGGTGCTGTGCGGAACCGGACTCTAATGCAGTGTGAGAAGAGTCACCGTTGCCTGGACTATTGTGGAGCGATCGAGGTAAAAGTTGAGGAGTTCAGTTAACACTGAGATGATTAACACGGATCGTCGTCTTGAAGTTAGAATAAAAGTTGGTCAAAATTGCCAATAATTATTAATGTAGTTTTGAAACGATGTCAGAGTTATTTAAAATATATTATATGGCATTAAATATACATTTTGGAATAGTAGTGATAAACTACCTCTCTGCAACCATCATTTACTGTCCCACTGGAAAATAGGATAGTTAACTACAATAGCGAATTTTATATGCGAAAGCTAATAATTGGATCGAAGTTTTTATATTGTTATTGTCGTAGTCATTGAAATCTGTATGCTTTCCGAATGAATAAAATAAATAAATAAATAGGTGTCTCTCAAATATCTTTCCCCATAAAGCCTCCAGCACACCGGATGCGTATACGTACACGTAAGCGTAGACGTGCACGTACCATTGAGTTGTAATGTATGGGAATGTATGTGACAGGACACACTGCACGCGCACGTCACGTTACGCAAGCGGTGTGTCCTGTCTAATACATTCCCATACATTACAACTCAGTGGTACGTGCACGTCTACGCTTACGTGTACGTATACGCATCCGGTGTGCTGGAGGCTTAAATCACATTTAAACCTTGAATTGGCCAATAGTGAGCCCGAGAAGCCTCAATAAGGGCGCGCAGCTCAATAATGCGCAGGCGCAGAGTACTGACCCCGCGAGTAATTGCCGCGCGCAGGTTGCGTGCTCCGCTCTTACCTTTGAGATTCCAAATTAACAACTCCCATGCAAAAATCAACTCTAACCAACCATTATAAGTTTTAAATAAATCGAAAACTTAAAGTATCGTCTGCGTGCGAGCAATGTAGTGAGGCGAGAAATTTTAATGAGTCAGAAATTAATTGATATTTTGACGGTTGTTAGCCGTTACCGACTCCGCTGATAGATGACTCGATCGCTCTTCAATAGCTCCAAAAAGAGGCTGCAATTAAATCATTAAATAAAACTTAATACGTTACAGTGGATTGTAATGAAAAAAGTGTTCAGAATTACAAAGATCAAAACTAAGTCCGAATAAATCAAAAGTGAAAGAAAGCAACAGTGAAACAAAACAGTGCAATACGTGTTCCAAAAACAAAATCAGTGCAACATTCCAAAATCAAATCCCTAACTAAACCATATTGAGGTTGAGCAGTGACTAGAGACATTATACATAATTTGAAATTTTAAAGATTTAAATATCGAAGTGTTCGTGAGTCGCTAGTGTTGTGCCCGTGGAGGTCGCATCGCGCAGTGATGTGACGATGAAGCGCAGCAAGTCGTACACGTGGCTGGCGGCGCTGCTGAAGGGCAAGGAGCCGGCGCCGGACGAGGAGTGGGGCGCGGCGCCCTGGGTGCGCGCCAACGAACCCATGCAGGATGACAGGTTAGAACATACTATCATTACTTATAAACGTATAATAAGCTGTGCGAGTTCTTTTCTCCAGTCTTTAAGACAAACTTGAAGACGATAGCTAAACATTTGCCAAATGCCAAATCTCATAGCCAAGGGAAAGACAGACAAATTTTAAATTATTTATTATTATTAATATTATTTTTAATATTTTATTTGAGAGTACAATATGTGTATTCTTTTGAAAAACGCAAAAAGAATAACAAGATTCATGATCTTGGAAAGGAAAGTAAAAAATATTAGTTTATGAATGCCTTTAACTTATGAAAATGCTTATACATATTCTACTTTTAACGAAGTAGGTTGGTTGTTGAGTATGTAGGTATATAATTTCCCTTACCATGTTTGCCCATACAATTATGGTTCATCCGGCATCTTTTCCATGAAAATATAATCCTCGTTCTGCAATTCTGCATTCCCATTATTATCAGGAAATATGTATACTTCTCAGTAGTTGATAGAAACCCACATTACCCACTTTCTTATAAGGGCGAGTACAGTTTCACTTCACCGCCATAAAAGAAGTAAGAAGCTCGATAACGTCCGCATCCGAATTTCAAATGAGGAATATCATGGAAGTTGTCATATGACACGTGACAGTGACAGCGCGGGTTGGCCGCTGGCAGAACGCATCTGTTGTATCATGCCGACTAAGGCTTGTACTGTTAGCGTTGTTTTTGTGCCCCACCGATACCGGATCAAACCAGTATACTCTTCTATAATTCTACTTTGTCTACGAGTATTATTGCTCCTTCTATGGGTTATTTTACGCGTAAGCCGTAAACAACATTGTCGATGCAAAAAGCCTTTAAATCGTTTAACAGTTGAAACCGCGCGGAGTTTATAGCACTGCGGCAACAAGTGCGATTGTTGTGGTTTCCCAGGGAAATAACATTAAAGTATTTGAAATCTTCTATTATTTTACCTACGTGCGTGTAAACCACCTACTAGGAGCGTTGCTGGTTTCTATAATGCTATAGTTTAACAGTAATGTGGGCTAGAACGTGCTTTACCAAGTGTAATTTCCGCGGCGCTGTGCGGTCGAACTATCAATTTCCAATCGCGGTTCCATTGTTCGTGTGATAATTATATAAAAATCCATTTCGGTTCGTGATTACGCATGCATTCCGATTTCCATACACAATGCCCTGTGATATAATTCCATGGGAAGCGAGCCTCCGGTGTGAACTGAACACCTATTGTTTACGGCCCACATTGACAAGCTGATTTGTGCTTTATCACCGTGAAGTAAAGACCAACTGAAGGCAGATACGGATTGTTTTGAAATTGAAATGAATTTTGGGCTTTAATACGAGTCAATGAAATAATTGGATTTGAAGTTGATCAGTGTTGCGTAGATTAGATCCGCTGTTGTTTTTGTATTTCTATGCTGGATTTATTAACGTTATAAAACTTTTATAGTGATGGTACCTCCTTCTCTACACAGGTACTTTACGGTTGAAGTTACAATTTAATATAAACTAAGGTAAACTCCCTTTAAAAGATTCTTTATATAAGGTGACTCAGTATTCTTCCACTTCATTTTAAGAAATGGGAATATAATGCGCATAATACCGAGTTTCCTTGTTCATAACGCTAGAGGGCGCGAAAGTGTTCCAACTTTAAATCACGGCCGTAAATTTCCCGCGTTTTCTGGAGCTCCCCGTCGGCGCTCATCCGGCGGAAGTGGCCTTACGGTATGCTTCATAAAAACGACTTACTTAAACTCAGACAAGCGAAAATAACCTTAAAACTTATGGAATAGAGTGGAGTGGTTTGAATAGAAAAATGTGAAATTTTATTTAAGGGACGCATTATTCAAATAGATGGGTTTTGACAGTTTTATTCGGTAATATTATCGGATATTGCCACCCTTAGCGCTGAGGGTTGACGCAAAAAGACCTTGTGAAATACTTTTGATTCATTCTACTCTCCTGTAAGACCTTTGTTTATAGTCCAGAGGTTGGATGTATAAGGTAAATGTTCGGGCCTGTGGGCCAGCAAATGCTCTCTGTGGGCCTGCCTAAAACTTTTCGTTTCGTAAGCCTCATATACCCATAAAACGGCGGGTGTTTATATAATTTCAACCTTTAACAATTGTGTTGTTCATTCATTCCATAAGCTATTCATGTGAAGGTAAGTTTTCCTTTTATCACCCAAATGCTTTTATCTTGCTTAACGTAAACGAATTACTTACGTACAAATTAGTAGGATTATTGTAATATTTGAGGTATTTAATTGAAGGAGCCGCGTAACAGCCCTGCTCTAGCCCCCCCCCCCATCTCCGCAACCCGCGCTCCTCCGGTGACTCCATTATATTTAAATCGTGTTTTATTGGCAGTTTATCGAGATCATGACGCCTCGATTTACAACCTCGTTTTCACAGTATATAATGTATACTGTATCTGTCACTGTTAAAAATAAGACAAAAAAAGTGAAAAAGGTAGGTAAGTTTAGTTTTGCCATAACGACACAATGTAGAGCCTGCACCACAGATTACACCCCCACTAGATGCCCCATATGAATACTTTTGTTCCGATTAAAACGCACCGAAATTGGAGGAAGGCGCGGGTTGCGGGGACTGGAACAAAGGCGTTGTGATTGGCTATTTCAAGGTCGCACTTAGGTCGCGGGTTGGGAACATTGAATGTATTTGTCGATAATTAATTTCGATGATTCGTTTTAAAATTTCATATTAAAATGAAAATAGCATCATGTAGGTAGGTAGATATGTATTTATTTTTGGAATACACAAATCTGTAAACTTAAAAATTAAAAAATAATATTAGAAAAATGTATCACTAATAATTCATATTACTGAGTAAGTACTCTATAAACATATTTAAACGGTTTATTGATAACTTATTTATTTTTACATACAATAATACCGAGAGACCCGCTTATATACGTCGTCTATCATTTTTAACGATATCGATTAGAATTTACAACACTAACGTTACACGTGCTTTCGCCGAGAAGGACAACGAATGCAATAAGCGCAATGCGGAAAAGAGAAGTGAACGTCCTTCGTACGAGTAGCCATTATAAGCTGACCTCTTCACTTGCGTTAGACTATAGAAACGTATATGAAGTTCACGGGTCTGACACTTGGTCGCAACTAAAGCCGTGTTTCGAGGCGGGGCTTTAGATATGGTTGGTTTAACCATATGTTTGGCGCGCGGTCGTCGCCTGTTATGAGGTATCTGGTGGTTATTAATCTGTGGCCTGCACACAACACATACCTAATATGCTGGACTACTGAGTAGAAAATTTAACCGCCCGCGGCTTCGTCCGCTTTATTCCGTGAGTGGCTTTTTAACAGCGTTGCCTTCGTGTTATTCTGAACATGTGCTATAATTATCGCAAAGTTTCAATAAACCTCGTACCTACCTAGTTTTTGCGTAAACATCCATAATACTCACAAACTTTCCCGTTAATAATAATGTAGAATATTTTCCCGTAGATTTTGACGTATTGACAAGATCTCAAAAGAAATCATATCTATATTGAAAATTATGATAAATCTTTATAATAATCATTGAAAATTACCTTGGTGCTGTCAGTGCGTTAGAGTTTGACGTTGATTTGACAGGTGTCAGTGCTCGCGTGGATTTATCGAATAACTGCGCGGCTATTACGCTCCGAGGTGCGTTTGCGCAGTTCTGGAGCTTTCCTTACGCGGAACTAGTCAATAGTCATTAACATTCATGATCTAAGCGTCGTGAATCTGAGCAATTGCTGTAACTGCCTTCTTTGAACAAAAACCTTGTATGGCAAAAGCCTCATTTATTTTATTGCAGATATGGATAGCAAAAAAATAAGCAATTATGATAAAACAATGATGACAGATTTCACGTTATAACCTAAGAGCCCGTGATGGCCAGACCTTCCTTTAATTCACAAGCGTGAAAATTATTTCATGTGTATGTCTAACATAGGTAAGAATAACCCCCAAACATGAAACCTGGATCGCGGTTGCTTTGGGAGATAACAACCTTTTACCTGTTATCTCCCAAAGGAACCACGATCCAGGTTTCATGTTTGGGGGTTATTCTTACCTATGTTAGACATACACATAAAATAATTTTCACGCTTGTGAATTAAAGGAAGGTCTGGCCATCACGGGCTCTTAGTATAGACTAATAACCTGTGATGGCCAGACCTTCCTTTAATTCTGAAGCGTGAAAATTATTTTATGTGTATGTCTAACATAGGTAAGAATAACCCCCAAACATGAAACCTGGATCGTGGTTCCTTTGGGAGATAACAGGTAAAAGGTTGTTATCTCCCAAAGCAACCGCGATCCAGGTTTCATGTTTGGGGGTTATTCTTACCTATGTTAGACATACACATGAAATAATTTTCACGCTTGTGAATTAAAGGAAGGTCTGGCCATCACAGGCTCTTGGTCCATTACGTTAATGACGTGTTAGAATTATCAGCGTTGATTTTTAAAATGCTTTTATTTACTAAATGATTTGTTCGTATAGAAAGAAAGCGACCTAAACCTATATTGCTGTGTATATTGTCCAGCAATATTTATTACTTTATTATTTGCAATACTGTGTAATAGCACCAGGTTCTATATAAATTACCCATGTAATTAGAACAATCTAACTTGGGAGATACTACTCCACAATACTAAAACAGCTATGTTGGAGGCTGTGATAAGTCTAACAAGCAGTACCTTCAATAGCCGCGTGCGCATGTTCCACTGCAATCTGCGCATTGGAATATCTTATCAAGTGCAAAAAGCTGCCCACGCGCAGGCTACTACCACTATCGGCCTTTCTGGCCCCAACTGCCTGCTCTACTTGGACCTTATCTGGTAGTGGGTTTGATTCTCAGCTTGTTGTATTCTAAAATTGGATATTACGCAGATAACTTGAAAATAACAGAAATGATTAATTGTACGATCAAACATTGTAATCGAGAAACGTATTGAAAATAACCTTTAGGACTATGTTTAAGATTCAATTACAAAACTAGTAGAGAGCGTGCTTAAGAAAAGGATTACAAATCAGATTGCTTTTCCTGAAAAGAAAATTAAATTAAACAATCAATAAATCATTAGGTTTAACTGTTAATTGGATGTTATTCTACAATTACAAGCCAATCAACTTTAAACTACTCTAGATTGTCTATTTCAGAAAAGACAATAAATAGTAATTCTGTTTAGTCGTAACCCAGTGTTTGAACGTAGAACGGCGCGAGACTAATTTGAATGGACTCTGTTCCCAGACAATTTAAACGCTAGGAATACTCCAATCCTGTCCCGATAAAAAACGCTGCTCCTGCGCAACTAGCCACGCGAGTTTCACCCCTATTATCATAGTTATATGGCTCGTTTTCGATAAAGTTGTAAACTTGTAGAGCACTGGTTTTGCAAACTGGTCGTTTAGTCAATCTATATTAAACCTTGTTTTTAGTAGTTAAGGTTTATTTTAGTGTGGTATAAGATTTGCCCGCGGCTTGGTGCGGTATGAGCGAGTACGAGTTTTTGCTAAATATTCGTAAACGATTAAGTGTTGTTGATTCACAACGGAAATTCGTGAGTTGTACATGTTGTACAACATAGCAGTAATTGATAGAAAATACTTAACAGTAAAACAGATATTATACTATCAACATGATAAGATATTTTTCTAAGTAGATATTATAACACCATGTTGCCCATTGTACTTGTTTCATTTGTAATTATTTCTTTGTTTTGGTTACATTAAACAGTTTTTGTATTGTTTTTGATTTTCAACATACGCGTAAGGTAATACAATTATGTACCTACTTGCATTATTAATTAAACTAGCTGCCCTAGCCCACACAGTAACAATTAGCCCCGTCATAAGCTCTAAGCTTGTGTTATATGTAATGAATAAAGTAATTTTATTGGGTGTTATTCATAGGTACATTCGTAAAAACAGGTAGACGGTCTGATAACAGTGATAACGAGTTTTCCTAAATCTGCCTTGAACCGAATCCGCGAGGGTGCGTTACACAACTTAAATCCGAGGTCTTTACCAAGGGGCGCCCGTAATGGAGGTTTAAGCGAAGTGCTTTTTTAAGGAAACATTTTTTAACAATGGGCTTTTAATACGTTTAAAACTTTAACTTATTTGTTTTACGTTTTTGTGGCGAAATAAGATCATGGATAATGCTCTACCTTCTGATACGCAATTATTAACGCTATGGCTTGTTAGAAAAACTCAGCTCTGTACCTAAAAATATCACAAGCTTTTTAAAAAGTCCGTCTGTAATAACGCATAAAATCAATTTTAATTTGCATTTACTAAAAAGTATTTACTTAAATAGTATCATCATATTCTAGTTTTTCCTGTCCTATATAATATGAAACCATTTCGGTATAAGGAAATACCTTTAACCTTGCATACAATATGTCATTAATTTACTATTTGTTCTCCAATCCTAAAACACCCACTCAACTAACCCACGCACAGATAAATGGTACTATCTGTATATTATATCTTCCACGTCAAACAAGTGAAGGTCGCCGGTGACGTCACTTAGCTACGTCAGGCTAGCGCGCGCTACGGACCGTATATTTCGCGCCCTCTCTCATCGACTCCGTGGCGCAACGGTAGCGCGTCTGACTCCAGATCAGAAGGTTGCGTGTTCAAATCACGTCGGGGTCATTCTTTTGTGTTAATTTTTGGGTGAAATTTCTTTAACTTGATAAATTTACGAGAATCATACTCATAATCATTACGTACTATGAGTAATTATGATAATGTTTTGAATTTACATAATTACATGTTTCATTGTAAGATGAACTATTTCATCGTTGAATTTGTTTCAACGTTCCGTTTATTAGGTGTCATTAAAACGAGAAAAACCCAATAAAAGAATCATCGGTTCATAAACGACGAATGTATTCGCGAACAAAACATAGTATTATACATATTATATTCAACATCAAATTATATTCAGAAACCTACTCCTTATAGGTTTTTATTAACACTGTTTACCAGAGATTCTATGGCCTTCGTTGCGTGGAGTAGCCATCCTGGTGTGTTCACTCTTCAGCCTCACAGGCTGAGTTAACCCTTCCTCAGCTCTACCGAGCACTAGCGGGCCTGTAGCCTGTAGCAGGTGGCAGGTGTGAAGTGGTTCCGCTCGACCGCCGCCGCGGCGCTTCCCACAGCTTGCACGCTCCGGAGGGCTCGCGCGGTCTACGTAGATGTGAAACTCACATAACTACGAATATTTATTCGTTAATCTATAATAAAAAAATAATATCTGTAAAGGTCGGTCATGGAGTGTTACGCTCAATATAATAATGTATACTGAAGCTGAGTTGACGATTTTTAGATGTTTTTTCTGTATGTATTTCCGATATAAGTATGTACTTTACAATGTTTTTGCGTAAGTCTCGTTTTATCAAATTCCTATTTTGCTATTGATAGTGCTAGTTTTAGATGCTTATTTGTACGATTTTTTAGGGCTTTGTTATTATTATGATTGCGCGTCATATTGACGTAATTAAATGTCAAGTTAGTAACTCATCGTGGTTTCAGTTCTACACCATCATCACCCCGCCGCGGTCCCTGGTAGCCGGCGGTTGGCGACCACAGACCCGTCGAGTACGAGAGACAGTGCTATTATCTACTCTATTATTTGTATTTGTATCGGATTAGCGCCATTAGATCCCACTGCACTTTATTTGAATTTTTCATTTCCGGAGCGGTTTTGGTTTATTTTCGTAATTATGGAGTCAGATTAGATCAATCTAACTTTCTTTTTGTATTACCAAATTCCTAAAATTAATAGAATATTAAGTTAATTTAGAACAAGGTGCATTATTTTGCCATTGGATTACCTAGCTATAATGATTTCTCCCCGTTAACACATTCATATGATTTTCGAGGTTTCCTGTTTAATTAAATTATCACATATCTACATGTAACACTGATAAAAATACAAATTTACTTATATTATTATTGAAATGATAAATAAGTAGTAACTCATAAGTAAAAGTCGGTATTCCCGTTGCAATTGTGCGCTCGCCTAACGCGTTGGCATGTTGTCAAAGAGTAGTCATTAACGGATTGCGGGTTCGGTTCCCGGCTCTCACGGAATGAATCCGCCGGTCCAATCTCAGAAGTGCAGACACACTCACCTACTGAGGACTCCTCTTTGAAACGTCTTACTTTCTTGATACGTGAGAAAGTAGGAACAAAGTCAAATACTTCTGCATTATTATTATGTAATACGAGTTCTCCCGATGGAAGTGTGAAGGTACTTTTGATTGACTCGCTCGGTCCTGCCTGTGTCAATCGCATCCGCTGTCTACCTGAAATGCAATTACAATTCTTAAAATTTAATATATATATCATAGCGCCAATAATTTATATAAAAAATAACCATTAAATTTATCTACACTTCTCTTTCCACAAAGCCACAGTAGACTAGATAAAACAACGTTCGCAAACCGATTGTACTCGTAACTCGGCATGGAATCATTATCGCACAATCGACGCGCGTCTGAGCGGGCGCAGCGTCTATTGGAGGCGGCACGACGAACTCTGTGCAAGTGCATTGTGCATGTGCACGGTGTTTATTACTTCAGGTGCTACTTCCGAGCTTATTGTACAACTTATCTGAGGAACTTTTACAAAAGAGGTGTAAATAAAAAGTCATGAGAACGATTTTATTAAATGACTTTTTAAAGTGATTATTTTAATTTAATAAAATATTCTATTCTATGATATTAATATTTATTTAAATTAATTTTGCGCATGAATGATGTGTTTATCTTTTAAGTAAAAATAACATGTACCTAATGGAAAATAAGCCATTGTAGAAATTTCGGAATGAATCGCATATTTGACTGAACACTGTAGAAGAAGAAGAGAAAAAAAGAACTGTAGCAACTACTTTTCGACATAGCCTTTCAAGCTAGGATTATAAATGATAATACTTGCCTAACAATGCATCTGGTTCCAGTCCACAAGTCGAGTGGTTGCGTCACTCGACGCACTCGACTGGCCACTCGCCACTAACAAGCAAAAAGAGCGAGTGGCGAGTGGTCAGTGGCACTTAGCACTTGCGCGCGGGACGCCGCCTAATTGGTCGGACTAATATGGAGCATTGGTAGAGCCGACAAAGTGCGTGTAAAGTGGTTATGTTGGTGGTTGATGGTACACTTGACAAAATCATTGTTTATCTAGATAAGAAAATAGTAACAAAAAGGTTGGAAAGAAAATACTTTGAGAATATTAACAACATCAACTGCCTTTTATATGATTCGAGGTAAAAGAATGATTACGTTGGTACATGAAATAATCAACGACCAAAAAATTTCGTATTGAATTAGTTAACATAAAACTTTGATACTCTTTTGTAACGAAATAACAAAGTACCACCTGACACATTGAAACATCCACTTACAAACGCGATATTAAAAGTGAAATCACTGACATTAAGCAATGAAATCATATCGCAAAGTACATCCATGTAGTAGATCTCACATTCAAGATTTTGCCCATTATGATCATTCCAATAAGGGTGACTTTCTCCCGCAGGTTTATAAGAGGCTTATGTCGGTCCTGATGTGGTGACTAAGCTGATGGCGGACTTATTGCTGAACGGATCACACATATGTGATCATTACACATGAATGAAAACGTAATTGAAATGACTATTGAAGTTTAAATTTAGAACTTGAGTTGTGGGTCCTAGCTTTGAATTTTTATACGGTTTAAGTTCTTTATTTTCTCATTAAGAATTTACATATAAAATTCGCTTACATGAGAAACCAGTCTATAACTAAATTATTCTACGTAGGTACAGTTTCAATATTCATAAAGAAAGTTATTACATCATGTATTGTGTTAGGTACCTGCATTCGAAAACATTCACAACACAAATTATATGAAAATTTAAAAAGTTTGTGTGAATGAAGCTCTGTACAACAGAAACAGATTACATAGGTATTAAAACAAAAACCAAAACAAATACAAATTAAGTAGGTAGATGAAAAACTAAACCAATAAGTAAAATAACAATAACATAATCTATGTTTCTTATGTAAGTTTGCATTTAAAAGTTTTATTGTTATTGGTTATTTATATTTTACTTAAACAAAACAAATATAAAGAGATGAACCTATCAGGTCATTTAGTATATTAGATAAGTCGTAATTCTAAAATTTATATTTTTATAAGTTTTTTTTATTCTGAAATTGTCATATTTATTTAATTTATTTGTATTAGTTTTATCTACAGATAATAAATAATAGCATTTCATTAAATATCCAGTATTAATTGATTTTAGCTAACATCATAGATTTAGTACCGGATTCGAATATTTTACAAAAATTCAGACACATTATTAATTACAAAACACTTCATAGACAGTAAAGTTGTGAGACAACTCTCAAGCACCAGCTATACCGCCCTTCAATATCCCCTCTGCTGTCAACATTTAACTTAATAGTCCCCGAATAAAATGTCTTTATTATTATAACTATTTACAAGATAATGCCTATCGCTACGAGAACTTTCCATATTTTAGAGTATTATATACGTTATGTGTATTTATCACATTATAGAGTTGGATTAGGCTAATAACTCGGGATAATCCGTCGAAGCTTTATTGTAGTTTATAAAAAGGTTATAAAATAAATCTATATTGCTGGACAATTCACACAACAACATCTCTGTGGTAAGCTCGTGTGTTACGGTGCTAGATTTCTGACCATACTTAATATAAGTAATATTCATTATACTTACTACTTACTTACTAAGTACTAATACAAAGTAAAACTAAACACTTGGCAGATTTCAGCTATATCTCCGGCGCGAAGATTTAATTGGTCAGTCAGAATGTTCGCGTTCTGAGCTGTGAAAGTTTACAGCGCAGCTTTCAAAGATATTTCTCTCGATGTAAAAGGTCACTCGTTCCCTATTTACTAACTAGCGTTCTGACGCGTGGTTTGGCCTGTGTTGTGATGGATTTTCCGCGGAAAGATTAAAAAATAATTCATATTAGTTAGTAATAATATAAAATATTATTATTTATTTATTAATCCACCAATCCGCTGCTGGTCGATAATGCCTAGACGATGATTGGTTAAACAAACCCATAGTAACAGCATATCTCATAAAAAAATCTTTTATAAAATTATTAAATTACGTTGCGTTTATAGTAATATTAAAAGCCTTCGATCTGAACATTACCTGTAGACATTAGTTAATAGCGAGGCGTGGCGCGCGCGCAGCTATCGTAATGAAATCCACTCGCAAGTGCAAAAAACGCGCCAATCTGCGGCTTATTATACTCATTATACCTACTCACTTACTAAAATACTTATAGCGCATGTGCATTAGAGGGCTGGACGCAATTTCATGAATCTGATGATGGAGTATCTTGACGTGGAAGGCTTTGAGTATTCTGTAAAATGGACTTTTTAAGTTAAAAAGTCTAGTCCAAGTTTAAGGGGAGACTGAGGTAACGCAAAAACACATACTTACAATGTAACAGTAATAAACACAAAACTTTTTCAAATTTAATCTGCAATGAGGCTTTAACCGCATGGATTATCGCAAGGAAACTCATATTTTACCTTGATAAATAGTAACATGTATGTATGTAACTACCCTTAACATTTTTAGGGTTATTTAACTAAAAAAAAACTTTGGACATCGAAAAAACTAACAAACTTAAGTACAAGTATTTTTATATATATTTTTCATTTTACATTTGACAGAAACTTGTCGGTGGCTTCTCCTTGGTTTAGATTCTCTTGGGATAAAGGAAATGAGGGCTTGTAGAAATGTATTTAATCTAAGAATATGTAAGCTTATGGAACGCGTTATTTACGTTTACTTAAAAAAAAAGCCCATACACTTACTAATGACAGTTATTATGCACTGCTGAAGAAACACCATAGTTTAATAAGGTAGTACTTAAATTAATTTAACCTTTTAAGTCTAGAGTTTAACTAAACACAAACACACTGACAGTTTTTATGTAAGTAAATGTATTTTTTTATTATTATTTAATTTTAAGGAAAGTCTATAAGTGTCGAGAATGTTATAAAACGCAGTCCAGTTAGGAAAATGGCCCTTAGCATAGCCGTTACACTTCGTTTACGAGTTGTTGACGAGTTTGGGGCTCATTATATTTTGATTGAGCGATTTATACGTTTATGTTTGCTGAACGGGTTTCTATTATTGTTTTTGGTTTGCGATCAGTAACCTCTACAGTACCCGCGGCTTTACCCGCGTTTTCCCGTGTTATAATAGATTTTCCTGTGCTAAAATTTGCCATTATTGTTATTCTTATATTTATTGCTTTAAGTTTTTATTTTAATCTTTCTTGTATTATTGTAAGGTTTGATTAAAATACACTATCTAGTTTTTAACAAGAAGAGTAGGTAACAAACATTCTCTTAAACTTTCGCCTATCCTTGTTCCAATCAGAGCTAAGCAAAGCTTCAAACAAACCGTCAAACAACTCAGTAGCAAACTTGGCAAAAAGGCGACAAACTTCTTCCAACCCTGATTAAAATTCTACATCCCTCTGGAATTCGTCCGGGAATTAATAAAAAGTAGAACTTATTATTTAATATGGAATTCCTTGTTAGACACAAGTTGTATTAGAGTCGGAGCCACGCGCAGGCATGCAGCCGGGGGGCCACTTTGGACTGTACGACACGATTATGCCTACGACACGATCGATACGGTAAATCGTTGCTGTTACTCCAGCAACGATCCGAACGAACCGCTGTTAGCCTTTGGCTGTTGAGGAACAGGTTTTTTGCAATTGCACCAGATTTTATTAAAATTTAGTAAGAACGTGTTAAAAGTTGAGGAATGGTTGCACATTTTTTTTATTAATATGTAGATTGCTTATCATCCGATAACGTTAAAAGCAACTAATTGAAATTGAGAAACAGTTTTGAAACAACACTAAACAAATGTTGTTCCAAATGAAAAGACCTATCTAATGATATACATATATCATGTTGCTATTGGAGGGTGATCCCAAAATGCCCATTCTCCTTTAATAACGATAGCCCTTCGGCATAAACCATAATTATTCAGCAGTTAAAGTGTCAAATCTACACGTATTATTGTTAAATGAATTGATGCTTTTCGACATCGTGTCGTGTCTATAAGTCGGCTCTCTCGCTCAATATGCGGGCCGCGTCCATGACAATAACCACGCGTCGACTACATCTACCACACACCACTAACATCTACAGCACATCTGACATCTAGCACACAAAACATTTAACATCTACAAAACACACATTCACCGTTTTGTTTAATAATAATTTGAGATGAGATTGTATATTGTATGTAGTGTTGTAACTTTTTTCTAAGGAGATAAAAAGTCTATGGATTCATAGCATAGTCGCATAATGTAGTGGTAGTGTTCTTGACGAAGTTTTCTTGTTACTTATCATAGATATGAATGAAAATGAGGCTAAACCATTATAAATTGTTCATTAAGGTCAAAGACATTTCTTTGACCAGTTCAAGCTAAGCCAGTCTATTAAAGAGCCCAGTCTGTCAGATCGGGGATTCCAAAGTAGTCCAAAAAGGTTCAAAAAGGGCCCACAAAGTCAGGAATAAAGTTCCAAAAATAAAAATTGTGAAGCTATTGTGTAATTCAACACTGTTAATATAATTAGCTACCATGTACCGCTGACAATTTGAAGCCATCATAAAAATAACCAACAGTTTACGAAACAGCTACAAACAAACGGACAACCTGATAACATCTACATCACAACTACGGTAGATGCCATCTGCAACGCGAGGGAAGCCGGGAAGCGTAGATAACATCTAGATGACTACATGCCAAGAAACGTCGATGTTTTAGGTATGAGAATTGAAACAATATTTAAAGTAAATAAAATTAGCATAAACAAAGAGTTACTTAAGTAAATAGGTTGTATGTTGTTCATTTAATTGCGGAGTTGTCAGAACTGTCGGCAGTCTACATGCCATTGACTCGAAGGGTTTTCTTGGAGATTCCGAATGACTCAGTAATGTAGATATAGGTAGATATTCCTATAAATATATCCTAAGTTGGTACTGGTACGAGTATATAATGACGTGTTATCGGCCCTTTATCTTACTTCCAGTCATGTATTTCTCGTCTCGTTTTAACGTTATAATCGAGATATAACAGGATTGAAAAGTATTCCCTTACATTTGTGGATATGATGATAATGATGTAACCTGTGTCTCAAAATGCGTTTTTCTTTTCTACGGGTGCATAGTAAGTAATGATAATGATGACCAACCTATATAAATATCTAAAATTTTGTATTCGTGAGAAACAGTGACAAACAGACGGACGCTCCGGAGATGTAGATAAGTCTACGTGCGTACATGGTTATGTTTCTTTGTTTCTGAATAATTACGAGGCTACGTTTTTGTTGCGTTACGATCGTATCTCGGCCAGAGGTCGGTTGGTAATGATGATTTATTTCCCATCGTTAAATAACATCTAATATGTAGTTTGAAGCTTAAAATAATATAATGTTACACGACTTTTCATGTAGGTTGTAAATAGACACATTCTGATTTAAGATTATTTTTTATCATCAACATAGATACATGCATAAAAAATAGGTGCTTACTTTTATTGTCTGTTACATCGTAGCCATAACAAGTGAACTTGCGGGTTAGAATTTCATATTTCAAAATAAATAATTGATGTGTAACATGCCATTAATTGAGATAATTTCGATCGCAGCTAGTGTGTAAAATTACTATAAACTAATTAGCCCAGAACGATTTTACGCTAAATGATTCGTCTCCTCCCGCCGCGTTCAACACTCGCCTCCCGCGCCTCGGTGATCTGACAGATGACAGTTGACAGGTGACAGTGACAGCTCCGTGTAATCGGGGCGGGCTCTTCCGCTAGCGATTAGATTAATCGATTTGATTTTAATCAGGTTAATAGATTTAGAGAACTGATAATTTTTTTTGTGATCCTTAAGATATAATTTATGTATGTATTTGATATCGATACTAATATTTTCATTGAAATGTGTTATAAGTTCCATTAAAATCTTGGCATAACACATTCTATTCTTGCACGGACGTTAAGTAGGTAAGTCTTAGGGCAGTTATCGAGATAACTGAGCTTTTAAACGCTTTGAACTTAATCTTAATAAATTTCTTTAAGTAAGTGCTTATCAGATAAGTACATCTACTTAATAGCAAAACAGTTTCTAGTAAAATACGATATGACAGGTTTAATCAGGCGTTTGTGCTCGCTATTTTAATCCATGTTGTAAAACTCGACCTATAGTAGAGCATTATATACTTAACCATTCCTTGGCATGTTGAATCATAAGAAAGGTGATTGTAGGATTATGTTTTTGTATGGCGCTATCGATGAAGTCATTAGGTTGCCATGGAAACAGCACGAGTTCTGAATTCAAAGTTTGGAATTTGGAACGTTGGAAAACTTTTTCAGGAGAAGAAAGCTGTTTTGATCCTTGATTTATCGTAAGCAATTTCTTAGATACTGAACTGATAAACATTTCCGATATTTTTGTGTAATTGTTTATAATTTGCAATTTGTGCAGAGCGGTGATGGTTTAATTTTACATTTTGCTTTACTTTACTTTGCCTTTACTTAAACTTCTGAATTTTATGGAACCAGCCGACTAAGCTAATTAGAGCATGGGTCTGCGCAACGACATTTTTTCGGTCTAAGACGAAAAAGGATGTACAAGAATGTCCCGAGTGGATTAAGAAATCCAACTAGATTTCCTATTACTCTATAGTACTCTATACTATAACCTTATTTCATAACTAAGTATCAAGACTAGCAGGGAGTGTTCAAGTCACGTCTCGTTTCAATATGGCGGCCGCGGGCGCGCTGAATACCAAGCCGACACAATTACACGTGCTGTGGAACCACCGCACCTGCTGCCCTGTTACCTGTCAATCCCTAGGGAACCCTACTTTTTACAAGGATTTCACCTAGTTAGAAGTAAGTCTATATTAGATCAGTTAGCAATTAGGCCTATGTATTATGATTCAGTACGCTTTAGTGTCTGGGACATAAATAACTGTAACCAACGGCCGAAATTATTAAGATGACTGCTTATAAGATTGGTTGGTCGCCCTGTTTATGATAATAATAGCTCTTAGAGCCTTACAATGAAGCCTAGTCATCAGCTATTCCATTTTACTAACCCAATAAACAGAAATTGGCCATAAATATTTCAGAATAGACTATAATACCTACTCGTATTTAACGATTGAATCCTTTTTAAATCCTTTAGCTGAGCTTTATAGATAAACAAGATGTCCATAAACTACCATATTTGCCGTAAATTATTATGATATGGCCTTAAGCCTGGATAAGTTTGATATTGGCCGTAAAACGTATAAATTATTAAATGCAGCAAATGGGTTTAATAGCGGAGACCTGTGCTCAGTAGTGGGACATTGTATGGGCTGTAATAGTGATGATGATTGTTGAAGGGGTAAACGTTTAGGACCGGGTGGTCTGATTGGGGCTCGATCAGGTAATTAACCATTAAGTAAAGTTGGTAATTAAAATTATCCGGTTTAAATGGAAGACAGGAATGAAGAGCGATTCTGTATATATTATTTCATTACATTAGATTACTGTAAGATTACACGTAAAATTGTATGCATTCACAGGCACAAAACGATTTACGTACAATCACTAGAATGAAGAGTTCTGTCCGTTGTGTCCCACTGATTAAAACAACCTGTCTAATGTCCCTAATGGCCGATAACAGGCCCTAATGTTGGCCATTACCTGAGATAGGTGACTTATCCCACTTACTTATATTACTTAGTGATAAACTGAGCCAAGAGTCAGCGTAACTCACAATGATTAGAATGTTTTTCGGTTATTTTTTAAGCGTCGTCATCACGGAGATATATTGATACTAACGGTGCCCGCGACTCCGTCCGCGTTAAATTATTATGTTTGTATGGGGACCACGTCTTATCATAACTGAAACAAGAATTTAAATAACCTATCCTGTGTTTGTGTCACATACCTCTCAATGTTTATTAAGTTAGTTTCAGTATCATATATTGAGCCTATAACCACGATACTCTTATCTATGAAAACAAACTAACTTTCTTCATCAACGACCACTATTATTATTACATTTCAGTTTTAGAAAATATCAGGGAAACTAAAAAACATTCAATGTTTCTTGTTGCAAGTGGATACAATGATAGTTTTTAGGGTTCCGTAGCCAAATGGCAAAAACGGAACCCTTATTTAATTATTAAACGAACCTTGTTCTCAAATACCGACCAAGGAAAGGAATTTCGGAGCTACGAGAATTTATTACCTAGTTACATATTTCTTGGCAATTTGAATAGATAAGATCTCGTAAGCAGGAAGGTATTTATCTTATAAACAGTCCACCTTGGCCACGCATGGCATCACGGCTGGACCGATTTCCTTTATTGATTGTTGTAGGTATTTGTTATGGTCGGTTTTGATTTTATGTTGTTTGTTTCTGAAAAATGAAAAAAGATACGCATTTATTATTACATTTGTAATATGAGTACAATAATTATTCCGCTACGTAATGTAGTTAATTACTTAAAATATATGAATACTCTCTAATTTAGCCTTAGCTTTCTTCTAAAACATCACAAAACTGATTTAAACGAACTCAATCATTACAAGTAATCGTGTTTTCGCTTATTATGTTAGCATGTAATTGCTAAACAAAATTCTACCTATCCATCTCAGCCGAAGCCTTAGAAGCTCAAAATCACATCGTGTCCACTTCCATCACATGCCTGCACACTTCCTGGCGCCACTTTGAAAAATAACGTGTGAATTCCGCCACAGCCTCCATCTTCCACCATAAATCTAATATGAACACGATCACCAATAACCTGATTGTAAATTGCTTATTACTCAATTAACGAGTGCTCCGCCGTTTGTCACGCTCGGTGGGAACATGGAACGAGAGACTACGAATATGTTAAATAAATTAAATTAAATAAATAACAGAAACATCTCTATCCTCCGCAATGGCGCCCATTTGTCAGACACCCAACACTTACGGAATAAACGACGTGATTCTGTGCCCGGCTGACTTCAATTGAACTGACTGAATGCGTCTTAATTCGTAGTAGTATTTTGTAATTCTGTACGCTTTTATTTACTTATATAAAAGCAGCTATTGTATTATTATAGCTAATTGGTTTTTGTCAAAACGGAAATAATTAATATACCTAATTGTCCAGCAATATTTATAAATATTTTATATACCTATTGTAGTTGTTTTTGCGTTTATAGAACCTACGAGTACCTATACGTGTCATGATTTTACGTTTTTTTAATAAATTGGATGAATTGATCTAAGAAGTTAACCAAAGCTCGTCAAGAGAGACGTCCTTTTATCCAAGCTGTGGGAACGTAATAGGGGTCCTTATGCATAAAAATGCTTATTGTTTCTGTAAGACTTCCAAATAAATGACTTGACGCCAGCTGGCAATTCCCACAGCGGTCATGTTTAATTCACTTCATTTATAAAATCAATCTATTTGTAAATTAGCCTGAACCAGTCTCCGGATCTTGTTTTTCAGGTAAAAATATACACCTACAAAAACCAATAAGTAACACAATATAAATGAATTCGATAGCTTTAATAAATACTTATTAAACAAGTTAATGGCTTTCGAATCTTATCCGGCAGGTTTAGATAATACACGTGAGTGTTTTTGGAGATTTGACTGTAATGCACGACACGCCATGTTTGTTCAACAAACTGACCGGAAGGTACATCTCATTATAAGCTAGTTCTGTCACGAAGATGGCTGACGAGATAAAATCCACATTGACTTCGTTATTCGATTGAATTTAAAGCATTCCTAATTCTGTAGTCTACATAAAAATGTCTTTATTTGGTAGATTAGATTTGACCAAACACTAACTCAGTAAAATGTAAATATTGTAATAATAAAAGTTTATTATGTTCACAGTGTACATAGAAAACACTTTTCAAATAATATAAAATGTTTCTTATTGATTGACTTTCTTCCTATTATTAAAACAACTGAAATATTGTTAGTATGAGATAAGAAACATGGCAATAGTAAATCAAGCAATAGTCGTTCGATGCGAATCTCCGTATAAAAAGGCGTACGTGTCTATTCGTCGCGCAAAAAGCTGCGCTTGTGCACCACCTGCTGATTGTCTCCGATTGTGCGCACGTCGCGTCTTAGTGCTGCTCGTATTGACGTGATGTCATAGATGCTGGATTAGAGTTGTTGCTTGATAAATACATATTGAGATAAACGGGCAATACAAGAACCTTTTTATTTCTTTTTATTCATCCGTTTTAGTATGATTTCATCAAACCACAACAGTTTTTATAGTTGCTTGATAACTTGATTGCGAAATGTTGAGTCCGGACTCGTGCTTCACCTAGTGTTTTTGTGTTCTTCAAGACGAGACAATTGTCAAATTGGTTCATTAGTTGCTGAATTAAACTCAATTAAGTCTTCAGCAATTAAGTCTTCGAGTCTTTGCGCAAGATTGCTGGCAGTTGGATGCGTCAAACAGAAAACAGGGCGCATTGGCTTTCACTAGGGGAGGCCTATGTCCAGCAGTGGACAAATATTGACTGATGATGATGATGTCTTAGCATATGTGTAAATTCATCCTAAAAATCTGTAAAGTTTGTAACAGCTTGTAAGTTGAAAGAAGGAACAGTCACATTATTCGTGATTAAAATAACCATTAATTGGGTAAAATTCGGTTAAGTAGTCAAATTATAATACAATTATTGCAGTAAATAATTACCTATAGGCTTTATATTCTCGCGGAGAAATCCATTTTAAATCGCGCGAACCCGCAAAGTGCTAAACTATTCTATGGAACTTTGAAACTACCCTAAGCCTGGGCGGACAGTTTAGATAAAACAGATTGAAGTTTTCCAAAATAGCTCCGACCCCTGCGGGGGTGGGAAATGGGGGAGGGGAAGGGGACATGACGTCTCCGAGTGCGACATGCAAAGGGCGGCACTCTTACTCGATCGCTGACTGATGCTGCGGAGACCCTTCCGCAGTCTTCATTATGGCTATTGTATGTGAAGAATATCTTGCTTGCTTACGATATGTTTCTTCACTTAGAAATAATCATAATATACATACATAGAACATCTAACACATATCTTAACACTATCTGTGCCCATGACATATGTACGTTCGTATCTAGGGCACGGTGTGGTTCCATGGGGGTGTGTTAAAGATGATTTAAAATCGAAGCTGAACGCCTCTCATAGTAGCCATATGGACCGAGTCTTGAGTCGTCTAAAAACTTTTCCCATTCAGAGACATGCCGATCACAGCACAAGATCTCAGTTGTGCTATCACGAACATTATACAGTATGTTAAATAAAAACTCCTGAAAGTACGCACATTACACCGATTTGAATCGGTCATTTTGTTAATAGTTATCTTCTGGCGTATCTTTAGGCCCATTGCAGATCTGTAAATAACAAACTGACAAATCGCAATAGGTAACGAAGACGAAGACACTAGATTTAAGTACCGGCAGATAAAATGTTTCCAATTTTATAGGTTCTTTATCTAACTACTTATGAGAACCTTCCCAAATTTATTTTCAAAGAGGTTCTGTATCCACGTTATTGGCTAGAGGGCTCGGCGGGTGATGAATGCGCCGCGCCCGTGACGCGTCGCAATAGCTGTCAGCGCTCGCTGGAGTTAGCGCCGAATATATCCCTGTCGGTTGTTTGCATCTAATTTAGGAGAAGCCGATGTTTTACAATTTACTGTATGTTTAATTTGACCAAATTGTCCATCTGGAGTGTAGTTATCTGCACGCTTTGCTGCTGAATTGATTATTTTTTGTTGGTTAAGGTGAATTTTAAAACCTGAACGCCTAAGCAACATCCATATGCATAATATACATCCTTCAAATCACATCTTACATTATAGTGCCTATTAGGGAACGAGTCTTCCCAATATAATTCAGTATAAAATTAGTTCTTTTAAATCTAAAAGTTGTAGTTCTAAATTAACTTTGTTCCTAGGTCATTTTTCCTTTAAACTTAATAACAAAATCTGTACAAAGTTTCAAGCTCTCCCTTTCACAACAACACCACACCACGTTCCAAAACAACCTTAACAGGGCCATTTAAGAACCTACGCTCATAGAATCCGTAGCTGCATAGGGCCTCCCTGACATCTATATCCGAAACAAACGTATCGAGCAGATGACGTCAGGACGTGCCGGGACTGTCAATAGGGGAGGTGGGGGTTATTGGGGATTATGAGGCGATCAGATTTAAAGTTGGGGTACAGAAACTGATTGGGAAACAATGTGATTCTGAAGACGGCGGCCTAGAGGACCGTGTTCTTAAAAGTTATAACGCTGTGAAATTTTATAATGTATAAATGTTTAAATTTCAGTGATGGGTACCAAGTTCATTTATGGAGGAATGCTATTGGCTTTATAAGGTATACAACTATTGGTTGATAACGTAAAGAGTAGCAATCTATGCTATCGGCTTGCCGGCTAGTTATAATATTCGATATTCGACAAGGTAAAAAGTAGTCTGTGTTATTCTGGCATTGAACTATTAAATCTGAGCGTCAAATAATTAGGTATTCACAATTTTGTATCAGTATGCAGATATAGTATGCAGATATCTTTATAAATAGTAACTACAATTATAAAATTATTAGTGTTTAGTATATAAGTATATTATATTCATATTGTATTCTTCGTAATTTATGTATTTAGTATATTTAATATATATTATGTATTCTTATATATTTTTCTATGTTATATTATGTAATCTATTATTTAACACCACTGTCTGTATATTTATAACTGTCCAGTCCATACATAGGTTGCCTGGAAGAAATCGCTCACAGCGATAAGGCCGCCCATTGTACTCCAAATGTTTAGTCTTAAGTTTGTTTTGTATATTTCTATTTATGTGGTGTGCAATAAAGTATATTCTATTCTATTCTATTCTAGATACTTTATTGATAACTGTTATTATTTGTCCTCAATACCACAACTTACCACGTAAATCTGTGTGTGGCTATCGGAGGATATAACTTTAGTTTATAGCCATCCCCTCAACCCGTTAAATCGGTCCGGCCATCAAACCGCAGTATTTTTCTATAACTCGCCGAAACCGTCCGTTAGGGCTCTTCGGGACAACCCTCTGCTTCCACATTACCATAATATACTGGTGCCTCTTTTCTATGTGTTTCCCGAATGCTTAAATAGATCCTTTTTGGGTCCCCAAAAAAACTGACGTAAATGTTTTATGGTTGTTACTATAGTTATATGAGTATAAGGTATTACCTAAGTTAAATTAGCGTCAAGAGATAAATTGCCAATCTCGAAATATTTAACCTCACGTAGTTATTATACTTTAAGTGCAGAGTTCAGGCAGAACTTTTAATTTAGACACGGTTTTATTAACTCCAGACAATCGTAAACATTCAATAATTATTGACATAAATCCTTCAAGCGCTGCTCGGACCATGCCCCATCCTGTGTACTCTCAAAAGCTGAACATATAAATTGAAATGATGTTTCCGACGCGAGGACGAACAAATGCCTGTCATTACTTGCGAGCAGTTAAAACATCATCTGTAATATTAATTGGATGCACTTCAAACTGTAATGGACCAAGAGCCTGTGATGGCCAGACCTTCCTTTAATTCACAAGCGTGAAAATTATTTCATGTGTATGTCTAACATAGGTAAGAATAACCCCCAAACATGAAACCTGGATCGCGGTTACTTTGGGAGATACCAACCTTTTACCTGTTATCTCCCAAAGGAACCACGATCCAGGTTTCATGTTTGGGGGTTATTCTTACCTATGTTAGACATACACATAAAATAATTTTCACGCTTCAGAATTAAAGGAAGGTCTGGCCATCACAGGTTATTAGTCTATACTAAGAGCCCTGTCTGGCTAGACCTTCCTTTAATTCACAAGCGTGAAAATTATTTTATGTGTATGTCTAACATAGGTAAGAATAACCCCCAAACATGAAACCTGGATCGTGGTTCCTTTGGGAGATAACAGGTAAAAGGTTGGTATCTCCCAAAGTAACCGCGATCCAGGTTTCATGTTTGGGGGTTATTCTTACCTATGTTAGACATACACATGAAATAATTTTCACGCTTGTGAATTAAAGGAAGGTCTGGCCATCACGGGCTCTTAGGTTATAATAAAAAATGTAGACGCAACGGGAAACAAGCTCAAACATATTGGTTTATAGCTTGTTTTATTGATCGGTAGTCGTAGTTTCTTGTTTCTCGTTAATCTAAACATCAACGACTCCCTTATGTAGCTCAGTTTTTATTAACAGAAAGCTTTGTTTTATACTTTGGAAAAGCTTATAAAGTTTTTAATAAGGTAGTTGAGCAAAGGTTCTAGATTCCCCAGATAGTGTCCGAACAGCAGCACTCATATACATCGGTCGATGGCGCGCCGCCGCAACCGGTCCTTCACACGCTAATTGACGTCCGACAGGTACACAGACACACGACATTATTCATAAACCAACCGTATAAAATACACTCAACAGCCACAACATTAAATTCAATTTGCACTGACCACAAACCTTGAATTCAGCAAAGCTGAAAGCGTTTGACTGTGTGCGCCATAAAAGAAAGCTATGCGAATCGGCAGCAAAAAGCTGAGGCACATTGATCTGTTGTAACAACGAAATAAAAGCCATTTTATTGAGTGATCGCTCAGAGCTTGTCACGTTTTATATCATTGCAATGCAGGATATCGCGGCGTGCCGCAAGGCAGTAAGGTGGGGTCGGTAGTTAATCTTTTATACATCTTAATCCTTGGAGGTCAGGGGTGAGAATCGCGTGCGGGGCGTGGCGGTTGCGTCGTTTGGCGGCGGGGTCGGCGTGCGACAGCCGGAATGCCCGCGGCCGGTGCAGAACCTGTCTCTCCCGACATGCACTTGATGTCTGCTTATAAAATCCAAGTCTGGGACGCTCTCGCTCACGTCTGTTATCTGTTATTGCTATCCGTTTAATGTTCTCTCGCGGTGTAATTACTACTGATTCGGACTCGATTTCTCGCTATCTGAAGTCAAATTATTTATATTTACGTTGGTCATTATCAAGATAATAATTATTATTTTATGCCACATAAAATGTTTGCTTGACTTGTGTAAGTAAAACCTATTTTGTACAAGTTCTGTGGTATCTATCAAAGCGTATTGTATTACTTGTGAGTGGCGTGCCGGGTCATAAATCTTGTCAGTCGGTCTGTCACGTCCGCCGTTGACTCCTCGTCAATAGACACGCTCGCGCCGCCGACTCTTGCGGCTGTTTGATCAACGTCAACAGATTCATTACCGAGCCTCTTTTTGTAAGGTTCGTTGAAACCTTTCGTCTATCGAGTTCCTCTAAGTTTATGTTAACCATGCCACAATTTGTTAGTTGGCCTATTTACTTTGAGGTTTAAATAAAACTAATAGCTACAAAATTATCTAATAATTTATCCTTTTTGTTAAGACTGGGCATAAATCTGAAATTAAATAAATATCATAATACAGACATGTTTAGGAGACAAGTTTTATTTCAATATAATAAAACCTTAACTAGTTGATTTAGGGGCCGTCCATTAATCACGTGAGGCTCAAAAGGGGGGGGAGGGGGTACGGAAAACATCACGAAACATCACGAGGGGGGAGGGGGGGTCTCGTTAGACATCACGTGTATTAATTTTATTTATTTTTTGCCAAAAAGCGCTATTTCTGCTGAGAATGCCTTATGACCTGTATTGCCCTAACCTGCAGAAGGATCGTAAGCTTCTTATGGAAAGAATATGTCAGCAGTGTGGGCAGTACTTCTGCACTAAAAAAAGAGCAAAAGAGTGCCATGGGCACCATACTGCCCACGAAACTGAAACTGTTCGGCTCACGCGTATCCTCACGCTACGAGGGAGGTTCTCTGCGTAGTGCGCGAGGATGATGGTGCCGTGTGGCTTGACGAAACCGAAGTTAATATGTCACAAATCTCTTTGCCAATAACAACTGCCAGTGAAGAAGAAGCTTTACCAGTTGTAACCTTAAAAGAAAGCAAACTCCGTGGGACGAAGACAACATTAATTAATTATTCATTAATTTTATTGCAAATACATTATTTAAAAAAATGTTATATGTTAAATGTTTTTCGAATCAAAACTCCATTTTTTAAATATTTTTTTCCAGTCAAAAATAGCCTTTACTTAGACTTCCAAAAAAATACACGTGATCTAGGGGGGGAGGGGGGGGTGTTGGTCCCAAACCTCACCAAATATCACCATGGGGGAGGGGGGGGTCAAAAAATGAGAAAAACGGCCTCACGTGATTAATGGACGGCCCCTTACAACTTACAACATAATCACAAAGCTTTCATCATAAACCCGACAGGTCATATACCAACCCAACCACAATCCACATTACAACCACAGCGACGTATTGCTGTAGAATCTCCGTCACGTTATTAAATGGGACATGTCCAACCGCCTGCAAACAGGTCCCATAAGTCTGTGCAGTGAGGTCGGGTGCTCCGCGTGTTACTGACACGACCACGTGACACGAGGCAACAAAAGTACGAAAGCGTAGAACAGTCCTCTACCAGTCCTCTAAAACTTCATCAGTACTCCAAAACTCATCGCAATTGTAATGGCAGTAATTTGAAAGTTGAGCACATTAAACGACGTTGAGCATGCATTTATGTTAGGTACGTAAATACATACATTATGCATATATTTTTTCGAACAGATTTTGGAATATTACCGTAAAAAATATATTTAATATTAAATAACTTGGATGATTTTTTTTTCGCTTTGCTAATATGCCTGCCCGGCTTGGATGATGCATCGTTATATTACTTTTGTCCATCACACACATTACTTACACATGTACATCTCAGGCCGGCTAAGAGGCTTACGTGCCCTTCGTCTCGACTAATTAATATGTATCATTACGTTGTAAAAGCGTGCATTTACGCAAATTGGCCGCTGACTCGTATAATTTGATGTCAGCTTGATGAAGTGATAAGTTTCCTGCTCTGATCATTTTATAATGATGGTTTATGGGAACTAATCTGCTGGTTTGTACGTTTTTAGGTATTTTATATTTTCTGCAAGAGCTTTACAATTATTCACGCATAAACGCTATACGCTTTTCAATAACTATATTTACAAATATGCAATTGTGAATTTCAAATGTCTTTGGTAAAATTTTAGCGCCAATTCGGAATGAAAGGAAATTACTCTTAAATATAGCTTTTGCACAATTTTCTTCTTGAAACTCTAGGTTTTGTATGCCTTTACTTGTTTTAGTACTTTTTTATGTCTGTGTTTTGAAAATTCCTTTTCTAATTCTCTGTTCAAAAAACAACAATTATTTCAAATCAAAAAGTATTCGCGTAGACTTCATATAAATATCTATCTATGGTCTGAATTAAGTTGTTTTTGTCGGTAGGTAGTTTTTATGTAGAAAATGAGTTGCATTTTATGTAATGACCTGTCATCAAAATGTCAGATTACCATCTCAGTGCGTGCGTATACCCACTACAAGCACAGAACTGGCCTCCAGAGACAAAACTGTTGAAATATTGAAGACTAATTAGCGGTCCAACCCAAATAACATACCTGTTTAATTTTCCAGAACAACGCGGCTGTCCACGGGACTCGAACCCGCGTCCCTGGCGGCCACTTTATTTCATTACTAATTCAGGAAGCGAGCCCACTGAATTAAAATTGCCCTATACCAACCATCCTTCATTATTCCCTCACACTAAATTGACCTTTATTACACCCAAAAGTTCTCATACCTCGGTTGAATTTCGGTTGAATGGTGGCAGTGTTACGCTGTTTCAGTGGTAGTTAAAGTGATATCTAGATGGGTCGCGAAGTGTTTTTTTAATCCGTAATAGCAGCCCTATTACGGCCGAGAGCGGTCAGATGATTTATAGCACTTGTGGAAATTTGGGAAAGTGTCTGCTTTAAGTGGAATAGGCTTTACTTTAATTACTCTGCTAATTTTAAATTCGTACATTATTTGAATTAATACTACCTATAGGTTATTATTTAGGTATAAGGTTATAGGTTAAAATCATATTATTCCTTAAAATAAATATATGCCTCTACAGCTTGTAGTCGGTATTTTCATAATAAAAAATATCTTTTCATACACACACTAATAATCTCGAATTTAAAATAACATTATGAGTGCCTTTTTGACAGAATATCGAAATTTTAAGATCGATACTGCTATAATTGTTATATTATCATTTGCAATTTACTAATCCATGTTTATCAGTATTTTATTAGATATGGAAATTGTCTAGACGTTTAATAACATCCTAGGAAAATTACTTTCCTGCCATATTCTCACGGAATAGTAATTAAAGCCTTCTCCACTTTATGTAGCCTTTTGACAAACAACGCCAGTAGCGCTGTTTAATTAATAGCGGTCAGGCACGGGATTCGAACCTGCGACCCGCTGCGAATATCGCTTAACCTACTGGATGCTGTAGATAAACCAAAAATAAGTTTACCTTTATTATTATGTTTTCATAGTAAAATTTAATATTATTAATTTTTTGACATAAAGTGAGATAATAATAATTTGTTTTTTGCAGTGCTTGTATGTTTTGACTTCTTTATTCAAAATTATCAATTTAGATCGAATAGACGTAGTGTTATTATAATATTTAATTTGCAATTATTTAAACTCTGGATAATATTATAGTAAAACCTAAGTAATAAGAATTAAGGTACGAATATCTCAATTAATATCATTTTTCAAAAAAAATCAGGCACATGTCAAACCACAATATCTGTCCCAAACGTCCCATATTTCCTTACAGCCATTACTAAAGATGCACCCACACAATAACTTAACTAAACTGCACTGGAACATGTGAAACAGCCATAATTATAACAAACGACACTGTTGACTAATAATAAGTATAACAGGACTAATTACTGGTTGATACCATCAGGGGTGGGCCATTCGCGGCCCGCGCCGTAATGTGTAACTATTTAGGAAATTCCCTTCAGTGGAACAACTTGACTTATTGACCTGCGACCCGAAAATAACGATGCTTGAATATCTAAGCTTTGTCTTGCCGGAAGTTAAATAACAGAGATTTAGAAAAAAATTTAATAATTAGATAATTTGAATTTGTAATATCAATTGGAATTGGTTAAAAGGTGTCTTGAGTTTTCTTGATGCGTATGCGTATTAAAAAGAGTCGCTTTGTAATACGCACCCAAGAAATCTCAACATATACATATTAATAGTATAGCTTAGTTTAAGTTTCTCTGGCAATTGTATATCAATGTATGGTCTTTTAGTAAATAAATTATTAAATATAATTGAACAAAAAATGGGTAACATACCATGATTTAAATGTTTCGGAAAACTCGAAAACATTTAAATCATGGTATGTCACCCGTTTCATGTTCAAATATAGTTAAAAACCATGATAGTTTAAAAAGTTAAATTATTAAATGTTTGTATATTCTTAATTTATAATGCAAAGCTTGTCAAAAAATTATATCCAGCAAAAAAAAAACACCCTGTTAGTAAACTAATAATACAGTTCTAATTTACTTACGATTAAACTGTTTTAAATCCGACTGCAGGATTTACAGCTGAAAATCGTTTAAACGAAGCATTTACATTCAGAACCTACTAGAAGGGTTTGAGAGCGAAATACTCAATTTACATTTTAGAAAATCGCAAATAAAGAAAATTGAACAATTCCGCTCAATCGCCCGTTTACTTTAACTTAAAAAAAACTCTATTGAACTTAAAATAGAGGTCATTTTGGAGTTTCGGTCCGACGTTAGACGCGGTGAAGGTAAAGTAGATCGTTTGCGTTTACAACACGTATACATTAGTTAGATGGTTTTATGTCGTATCGGATGCTGTAAATCTTGGGTATGATGCTGTCTCGGAGTACTCTACCATTTAACTGAGATCAACAACCTGCCTGGTAACCAAGGAGATTATACCAAATAGCAGTAGTAGCTATTGAAATTGGTTATTATGATGATTTGTAGAAGATTGAAAACCTTAGCCAATTTAATATTATAATAGTGGAAAGTTTTGTATTCACCAACACAAACAAGCATTCTAAAATCCTATCGTGTCGTACTCTTTTAAACCTCTCTCCAATCAGTTCTTCGACAAGTGCAAGTCGGTGCCACTGCCGAGGGCTGTAAACACTTACGTAAATGGCTCTTTAGGCGGGCGGCTGTATCGGCGAGGGCGGGCGGGTCTCCGCGGTTCCACCTCGTTAATGCACGTTCAGCATTGGATATTGGGACCGGATTTAAGGTTGTGGAGTTACTTTGGTTTGCGAACAAAGAACCTATTTAAAGTTATTGTTCCATTACCGTTGGAAAGCCTATTTCTGAGAAGAGGCTATTGGCACCTTAGTATTCTATTTAATACCGACTAAAATAATCGAGTTTAAATTTATTTTGCTTTAACATATTATTTGTCTGAAACAACCACAGATTAAACGCTAGTTTTTACCAGTTAGTACAATTAATAATAAGTTTAGTTTCATTTAGCTACGAATAGTAGTTACCGACTACTTTAAAACTCATTTCCAGGAACGAACCTCTAAATTCTAAAAAGCCTACACTAAAGCTGTTTTCAGAGACTATTCGTAGTTCCCCATAAGTCGCGTAGAACCGTACTCTAATGATGATCGTTGAATCCGTGAAATCGTGTAAGCTGCTTCGTGACTGACAATCGGACACACAGACACACATCGATTATCATTAACCTCTTTGTGAAGCTGGTAAAGATTCATCATAATGTCTATTTACTCGGCAATCTAATAGTTCAAAAAGCTGTGTTATGTATATTAGATGTCAGATTTTTTTTTAATTTTTTTTTGTTGATATCCATATATGTATTTAATTTAATTATTGGCATTAATGGTGCTAATAATACCAAATCATTGATAAGTTCTATATAAGAGACTCGCACCCATTAAGTTATACGTATTTTAATAATATTTATGTTGAATAATAATAATATTTAGGTTGTTATGATGAACTTACCTGAGATAATATATCTGGTAGAAATACCATTAATGCCCCTGATATTGCATAGTCTTCTTAACACTATAAGCGCACATGACACATGCTCGTATCTACGGCACGGCCTGCACCGCCGAGCGAGGCTATTGAATGTGTTAAGCAAGAGAAACAGCCGACGTATTATTCTAATAATTTTGCTGAAATAGTCTGGTCAGGAATTCGATTCCCAGCGGAAGACAGAAGTTAGCAAGTTGCCAGGACAAATTGATGTTTGAATAAGCTTTCAAAACTTGGATAGAAGTTTTCATGCAAATGTATTGCGTGCCGTGCAGTTGCAGTGAAAACACAATTTAGTTTTAGTTGTTGTCGTTCATTGCTTTAGAAATATTTATCTGCAACTAATGTCAGATAAATATTTCTAAAGCAAAGTAAGGGTCATAAGTTGTTACAAAATAACAATATATTTGTATATGGATTATTATTTTCTCTAATCTTATAAATAATACTATAGGCTATCGGACACAAACGGGAATCGAACCTGTACTTGCGGAAAGCACCCGTTACAGTTCGCGGCTAGAATTTATGTAATTACTTTCGCTGCGTGATTTATATCGCACTAGTTTCCGCCCGCGACATCTGCGCGGATGTTATAACATACACTCGCCTGTTTTTAGGTACGTCCTAAAGTAAGTACTAAAAATATAGGTAGATAGGTACGATTCTAGATAAATACCATTGAGTCATCATCATCATCACTCTCGCGGATTGGTGAATAACTTTTATGATCAATCAAATCCTTTAAACTTTTTAAAGTTCTCAGAACATGCCGGTTTTCTTACGATGTTTGCCTTCACCGTTAGAGCAATTTTTCAAGAATTTTCTTCCAGAGGTGCGCGGCGGGGTTTGAACCCACGACCTTCGGAATTAAATTCGAGCTCACACATTGCCAAAAACACGGCTCAAATTGAGTAGATGAAGACTCACTCCTCCACTATCTGTCCGTAATGATCCGGATGAAGTTTCGAGCCAGGTGCAGCGTTCATCACGGAGGTAATCCTCGACGACTCGCGCATGCAAATCGCTCCGCCCCTGGATGGAAACACACGGGAGAGAAGTTTGGGCGGTCGCGATGCGGGAGAAAACATAGTCCTGCCAGGTCGTAAATGAGATTTTCTAAACGTAATTTGTAGGTGTATTTTACTATTAGGCCCATATGGCTCTCAGAAAGCACATTTATTGTTGATTAGTTTTTATTTACATATATTTTATTTTATTATACAGTAAATTTAACATGGATATTCTATGAATTTAATTTACATAATTACAAGTTCTTATTGGTCGTATGGTGCGGGTTTAAAAATGGAACCAGCTCTCTAATTCCTTGGGTGACGTCAAACAGAATAAGAGATGTACTGCCAGAGGATAGGCAGCGGTGTCGTTCTCTTTACTATAAGTATTATTTAATTAATAAATATTGCTGGACAACATCAATATCTAGCCCTGTGGAAACCTCGAAGCTTGTGTTACGGGTACTAGCTATCTGATATACTTAATAGAATATACATAAATATAATACACAAACACACACATTTATTTCTCTACCTCATTTGTTGGTTTAATTTTAATTTTATTCAGTAATTTTAAGTTAGTAATTATTTTTAGTTTAAGGACTAAAACTGCATGTTTCAAAACTTATGACATGGTTTTTGAAGTAAGCGATTACTATTAATTAAAACAAATAAATTGAAAGAGTAAACCGTATAGATCTTGTTTTACCAAAACGTTTTACCAAATTTGTTTTTTAAAACACACTGAACAAATATTCGCAGTTCGTAAATTTTTTGTCGAATAAAACTAACTATGAAAATAAAGTATGCTGAAATTATTAAGTTAATACTTTTATTAAGTTAAAGATGACATGTATCAAGAATCGTTCATAAAAATCAGACGTCGATTTATCTCTGCGTTAGCAGTTGTACCAAGGCTCATGTGTTTTCACGTTAATCCCGAGGAGGGTTCGTCCGATCTAAAACTGAGATATCTTTAGCTGTTCACGACTTCGGGAAATCGATTCTATAGCCTATTCATTATTCTGAGTGTTCCTATTTAAAGTAGGTACATAAAGTAAGGATTACGTAGCAGGATTCTCCGCCATTGTTGTTAATTCTGTACTTAATTAGCACTCCATTATGTAAAGTATTATAAATTATGAGTAGAATTAACTTTAATCCTACCAATACATAATTATGTTTTTCAAATGCAATAGTTTGTAAGGTTGCTAGTATGTTTGTTATTCTTATACCCAAAAAAATTAACTAAAAACATATTATAACGCGAGATAAACGCCGCAGAGAGAAAGCTAATAGGTATGGTACCTATAAACATTTGCGAAAAAATCTGGCTAAAATCCGAAACACAAGCTTACCACGAGGCTAGATGTTGACTATATTTATGTTCTTTCATGTTTGTTTTTTTAAATAGATATTATACAATAAAAATAACAGCCATTCGTCTATCGATAATTTCCCTTCAAATTACCTCTAAACTTTAAAGCAACCACTCTGAAACCACCGATAGTTTACGAAGAAAGTTTCCAACTCTTCTCGCTCCCACTCGCCACCTGTTCAGCTCGCATCTGCGCCCTGCGTCAGCCTAAAGCCTCAGTCCGCCGGCGACGCGCCGCCAGCCGCCCGCCCGCCGAACGCCGCCGCCCTAGACCGCCCAGAGTTATACGAATACGTAATATCAAACTTATACTTTATAAACAAGTGTGATCGTTTATTATTTTAGTGTAGAATTTTTTAGAGAAATTAAGGTTTGATATAAAAACTATTTGATCCACGTTGCCAAATTGCGTTCTCGAAATGATTGTTATTGTTAAAATTGGTTATGCATTTATAAAGTTTTGGTTAAAAGGGTTAAAAACTTGATGGAACTTGATGGATACGTGTAGTTTAAGTAATGTTTGACTGTGCTCAAAGTGTTAATTGAGTGTGTTCCTATGTAGTTGTTGATGTCCTGAGAGTTCGAGCTTGGATCAATCACTTGAGGATATCAAAGGTCAGTTCTGAGGTTAAAGTATACATTCTGTTAAGTACACGTTCAATATTATTCAATTGTATAATATTATATCCAATAAAATAACTGGTTCATTACTGTTTATTTAGTTTACCTATTTATTTTTTGTCTGTTGAACCCCCTACGATTTACGTCTGAATGAAACGTCAAACAATTTTATTTGATCTATTTTAGAATTTCAAATATGTTAATTATTTATTTAAGGATGTACGGGGGGTCAGCACAAACTCGACGATCGGCTAAGTTCGGCTAAATAAGTAAGAGGCGCGTGACAGCGCCATGACAGCCCGAGCTGAGTATATATTTCGCGCAAAAAATCTGACACATCAAATTACTTCTATAATTTGAAATTCATTTTGTAGACCCTAAGATAACTATTTAACACTATGAACTACATTGAAATGTTATTTTAGTGGTCTTGCTGTCTCCAAAGCATTTGTAAAATTATTAACTCCTTATAAATAATAATAAATTCAATTACAAGACAACCATGATAAAAGTAATAATTCCACGGCTGAGTTTTTTATGATAATGCTGAATAAATGACAGTTGATTTTTAACTTCAAAGCAAAAAACCAAACAACAGTTATTTATGTTGAAACTTCAATAAGTTAAATCCAAAAATAGTACGCAGGCTTACAACAAGTAACCGGCGACCGCAGTCTAAATCTGTCGCGGTGATCACTAGTACACTAGTTACTTATTTACCTTATTTACTGGCATTCATTGACTGACTCTTTAAGAAGGAAAAGAGAAACAAATGAATAACTAATATCATAGTTAAAAACAGCTTCACACCACACAGAAACGCGAAAAGCATTTAACTATTCGATACGTATCGGAATACGTTGTACCTTTGATAATTTTGATGAAATTAAACTGTAGGCTAGTATTAAAGAACACCAATCTATGCAAAAAATAATTAAAATCAACCAAAGCTTGGTCATCCAGATACTAATTGTACAGCACACCCGAGCGGGAGAAAAAGGACAGAGAGGATACTATAGAGAGAGTACTAATGTTTATAAATATTGGATATTAGAATATTTATATATTTTTTAACTTAGTTGAAGTAAAAAGTCACTGAACGCTGCCCCACTGCCCCACGCAAACGCAGCTCTGACCACACGTGGCTCACCGGATCGCATTGTGTTATTTACAGAGTCATTAAACTTTAACTAACTGGAAGATGCAAATCCGGTCGGCGACACGCGCTAGTCATACGACAAAATACACAAACGTATTCATACACAGAATTGGATAAGGAGATCATAAACTAATTCCGTACGGAATAGGTATTATCGAAATAGTAAAACCACCCTTAAAACCAAAATATGTTGATTATTTACCTTTTTTTTGGGTTTTACCAATCACCATCGCATATTTTAAGTAAAGCACCATGATTGGAGGATATTAACAGCTATAACACATGTATCTTATTTTAAAATCACTTCGTAGCACCATCTTATTAAAACTAATTTATATTTAAGCAGTCTATAATCTACTTTAAACAGTCACTTAAAATGCAATAATTTGTTAGAAATTGACGCCACAAGATACAAGTTTAAATCGTACTAATCTCAGTTTCATATAAAATTAATTCCGATCCATAAACATTACACATCTCGAGTCAAAACCTTTCATTTGTATCAAAACTATGTAACAAACGTGGAAATTATGTTAATTTTATATAATCTAACATTTTATTTACAGAATAAATAATTAAGTATCGGTTTTGAATAAAAATGCGATAAAGTATTATGTGAAACTATTAATTTAATAGAACACTGAAGGGCCATTATAAATAAAAGTTTGAGCTTAGATAGAACGTCTGATTATCATGTTCCACGAATGGTACAATTTATTACACCTTGTAAATCTAACGATTACTATCTTTTATGAAATACATTTTATTTCCATTCCTTTACTAATATATTTTATGAAGATTTAAAAGCTTTATTCAATAGCAATCTGGGCTTAGATAAATGTTTATAATTTTACACAATGTACGCGCACCTGTGATTAATTAGAAAGTCTTGTCGGTTATATTAAATTTACTGTACATAAGCAATATAAGCTGGGTTTATATAAAAATATAAATTATGATAAGAATCCATTAGATTCAGCCGAACTTATTAATTAAATAACTTATCAATTTAAAAAAAACCTTAATTAAATAATAATTAATCGTGTTCCATAGTTTGTTGTTTTTGTCGAAGAAGCTTTTTTATCCATACAGTTTTGAAATCTATTCAAACCGATTTCCATATACCACTAGTCTTACTAACAAGAACGCAACGATGTCCTGTCTTCCAATAATGGACCCCTGGCTTAGGTCTAGACTAGACGATGATTTTCCATATAAATGCATTCCTAGTTAGCAGTAAATCCTTCCTGTACTGACACCGACAAATACTATATGTGCGACAAATATAATATTGTTGCCGTAAGCTATGTTGGTTTAGTGGTTCAATTGGGAGAACGATTGAGTTTTGTCAGGATCGAATCCCCATCCGCTCCTCTGGATTTCGCTTCTGCTGTACAACAAAATAAAACATCGTATAGAAAATTCAACTCCCGTAGTATAAGGATATAACGATTTCATCTGAGGCAATAATTAAAATCTTAATCAATCTGCAATCTTAAAATATCACTTATTATTATTATTATTATAATATTTATATAAACCCACCAATTGTCTATTGTCGGTGACTGTACATACTTCAGAACCTCTTATACGGCTGGAGATTTAGCCGAGTGGTTGTCGGGCCGCAAGGAGGTCCCATGCAAATGAGCCGCAGCCTCCGCCTCGATATTCTATTAAGATAGCGGCATTGTGGCAGCCGCCATATTTTCACCATTCGAAAAATATGTCAACGTAAGATATTGCTGTAGAGCTGTGAGATCTAGAAGGGACATGCGTAGCAAAATAGAGAAAGACTGGATAAGTCTGGTAACGTAATTAAATAGTGTAGTCGTTCAACATAGAAATTTATCTAGTAAGCAATTTTTGCCATAGAATAAAGCTATCTTATAGAAATTATATGTATTTAGCAAATAGTTGTTAACCTGTAATAAATGCTTAAAAATATATATATTTGATAGGTTTCTTTGATTATTAACATAAATTGATAAACATTTGATTGTTTCGCATTAATTAGTGTAAATGATACATATATGTCATGCTAATTAATTAAATAAATAATATTTAATTTATGTTTCTTCTGGTTCTGCGCAACAGACTAACAGACAGATGCACACATTACATGTTGGTAGTACGCACATTATTTTATTTTATGGTTGTGGAAACTATGAACAAAGATTAAGTTATTACTATTTTCATTGGTTTAGAATGTTCGTTATGATGTTTATGCGCTTTTGTCTTCAACCAGTGATTGTTGCCCGAGACGATTCAAGACGTAGTAATTCACGACTTTATGAATATCTTGTGTCAATTTTACCACTAGTACACCCGATAGAGCTTTGTAGTTTATTAACTGAACAGAAAATAGCGCGAACAATATAAAATATCAAACATAATCTGCTAATTTTATTAGACGCTTAGTGCCTGCCGGTAACAACTTCGAGCTTAATACGAGGCTAAAGTTAAATATCGCTGTGTGAATCGTTCAGCAATATTATTAATCGTTTGGCTCTATCCGCTTCGTGTTGCGCGGTGGACAAAAGTTCTTGCTGCTGTGAATGTAAACTATAAATTTATGGATAGGTACTTATATAACAAAGCTGAAGAATTTGTTTGATTGGTTGATTGTTTATTTGCACGCGCTTATCGTGTCTATAAATTATCAACGTTGCCGATTCCATTCGTTCCTAATTCTACGGCACCTTTGAGGCATCTTGCGAAATATGAATATTATTCAAAGTGATTTGTCAGAATCGGGAGCGAAGTGGCTATCGGCCCTCGACACGACACCGACACGACCCGCGTTACATTACCGATTTATGACGCATCTACATATTCCATCATATTCAACCGTGTTCCATCATTTTTGTGGCAGTTTGCCGGAAATGGAAAATTTTACGAGGCTTGTGCAGAAAATTGAATGTATGCGATTTTTTCGCAGTTTTTTAATAGATATTTATTTGTTGTTGTTGTTCATAAACCATTTATTTTAACTATTAAAGTACGAAAATTATATAAACAATGTCGTTACTGTATTTTAAAGTCTCAGAGTTTTCGTCTAGCTAGGTGATCCAATTTTGATGATAATTTTATCTGAGAAGCTGATATTTCGAATTTAGTTGATAATACAAATTTACAATCTATTAGTAAATAATTGTAAGAAATAAAAAAAATCGGACATTATTTGTTGAATTGTTGATGTGAATGATGATGTGCATATCTAACGGAACCCTTTTGTTTCAGGTAAACAATGCGATGCGGTAATTAATAGCGTTTTCGTGCGGACCCCTAATTATGCGAGGACATGCGTTAAAAGGTTGGTCCTGGTACATCTGCCATCTTATGAGATATGTGCTTTTTATTGAAAGGCTCTTAACACTATCAGCGCCCAAGACGCACAGGCGTGTACTCGCTCCAGTGTGGCCGCGATGATGCAGCTCTGCGGCACGGTGTAGGGGTATTGAATGTGTTAATGTAATAAAATAAATTTAAGCTTTTAAAGTCATTTCATCATCATCATCATCATCAGCCATTGGACGTCCACTGCTGGACATAGGCCTCCCTATATGACTTCCAGTCATTACGGTCGCTCGCAGCCTGCATCCACCGCGAGCCGACCGTCTTCACCAAGTCATCAGTCCACCTTGTCGGTGGACGCCCAACGCTGCGTTTCCCGATCCGTGGTCTCCACTCATAATTAAAGTCATTCATCATTAAAGTCATTTATGATAAGATATTTCTTGTGAATGTTTTATGCAGGTACTAATGGATAAAATACCAATAGTTGTTATTAGTTTTGCGCGTGAGGTTTCCATTGTTGAATGATAATGCGAATTCTATTGCTGTCATAATATTCAGAATCAGTTCAGCATACCTATCTACACTTGACTATTAGGTACTTTTCCTACTACCTACCTACGAATATTACGGAGACCTATTAGATAGGTGACGTAATTTGACCTGTCAAATTTATTTACCTACATGACTGTTTAAAGTATTTTATAGCCCTATATTGTTCCACTGGGCTAAGGTCTCCCCTTGATTTCTAACCACTATAACAATAAAAAAAAATACCAAACTACTAAAAGGTAATTTATCTGTCTTGTATCACGTTTGCGCCGGCGCACTGTCGCCGCGCAGGTAATCGTTTGTGTCGGGGCGGCGCCACTCAATTAGTGAGACAACCCCTTTGATAATAGTGTCACGAATGTTAAAACCTTTTTAAAACAAGTCCAAGAATATAATGGACTATAAGATTCTACTCGAAAAAGTGCGAATTTAAAATCCGATTTTAATTCCGAAAAAATGTGTAGGTTATGAAAAAGCTTTAAAAGCTTTTCGTCCATGATTTAATAATAATTAAAATATAACCATAATGCGTTAGTAGGGGTCACTAGGTATATATTAATGTTCCCATTGCTGAGATACAGGGATATTTCTCTTGAAGAATAAAGAATAATATGCAGGAATAACTTGCATAATTTGCAATGAACGTAAATAGTAATATTTACTGCATAAGATCAGTGTAAACAGAGACGACTGCGTGGGCGCGATAAGGGTGCGCGTCCACTGCGCCGCGATAAGGGAGCGCGCCCACTGCGCAGCGGTGTAAGTTGCTCTAGGGGAGGGTGCATCGGGGTTTGTTAAATGCGATGTTTGCTGTTTGGCAATTATTCAATTGGTTGTCCTCAGTTTGTACCCAGATAAGATAAAATATTAAAAAAAAATTACGATTATAATTGTATAAAATAAAAATTATAATATTAAGTACTCAAAATAGGCTAATACTTTAATCGAATAAAAATAGAATGCAGTGACGTCGTATTGGATAGATTGAATTTCTGAATAATTTATACATTAAAATGTTTAATCACAAGAAGTGATATTTGATTTCGTGTTATTATCACCCTAATACCAATAGTCAAGCAAAAACAAGTAAAACCAGTAGTTTTGCAGCTCAAGGTCAGCGGCGACTCCGCCGCGCTCCTGTGCTGGATGAATGAGCAGGGGTGCAGTGGGGTGGAGGCACTGCGCGCTACATGTCTTGATACTTGTACACAGTGTGAATTCAAATAAAAGTATAATAATTTTAATAAAAAAAAGATGTTAGTATTTTAAACAAGAGTCATTTTAATAAAATGTATTGCTGGGCTATTTTCAATAACAACAATTAGCCCCGTGTCAATCTAATTTTGATTAATATTTTATAGTATATATTTAGCGTGTTTAAGTTTCTTTATTTTATTCTATTTTGTATTAGTTGTAGGTTTATGTATTTTATATATTAATTCTAATTCTAACACCACCGTCCAGTTATATTCTGCAGTTTTTCTTTCCATCCTCAGGTTGTCTGGAAGAAATTGCTTTGAGCAATAAGACCGCCCATTACACATACATTTTTGTAGTTTTAAGTTTTTTATGTAAATATTTTTTATTGGTGTGTAATAAAGAGTTATCTTATCTTATCTTATCTTATCTAGTGTTTTCTCTATGCATAATGACAATGATAGCGATGTTTATTCATACTGAAATATATTCAAATTGTCTGTTTGTATTTTTGATATCTCTATCGTATTAAAGTATTACTCTACCCAACATAAATCGTAACTAAACCTGTGGTTATTACATTTGGAATTTAAAATGGCACAAAACCTGATCCTTAATGTAAGCTTTAGAGCTTTTTGAAATCTGGTACTTAACTTAAATAGGTCTCGATGTTCAGGAATTTCAATTGGTCTCTGGACAAGATTTGTAACCTCGTCAAAGTGGTTTATGCTGCCTATTTCGAAAGTAATTAAAAATCTTGTGTAATTACGCAAAAGCTTCAGTGCAGGTTATTTTATTTTGTAATTAATTCTTTAAGCGTAATACAACTTATCAACTTCGCAATATACAACATGGATATGATTAGTACAAACTTATCTAATCATTTTTAACATTAAATCAATAAATTTAACTACAAATATAGTTTATGTTATTAAAACCACTTAGAATGGCAACACATAGGTAAACTACATTATTCTTAAAATTATGGCTTTCGTAAAATTGTAAGTAACGTATACATTTTTTAGTTATTAAAATACCTACTAGTATATTATTATAAAACACAATATTTATAAACCTTTATATCGTTACAATTTATGCGCACGCTGATAAAATAGACTGTTTAATTATCTTAAGTTGTTCTGTTACAGTCCATTAAAAATTATCGACTGGTTTGTAATAAAATTTAAGATTACCTTACCTACAGCGATGATCCAAGTTCAACCGTTTTAAGAATTTTTATTAATTTAAAGTAGTTAGTTCATTTAGATAACAAAATTTGACACTTGACTACATCAATAGTTTATGTTACTAAAATAAGTTCATAATAATAAAATGTTATTGTAAACAATATTTTCTTCTAATACACATTGCCGACGGTTACGTCATGGGCGCTGATAGTGTTAACAATTATAAGCATTCGCTATTTAATAATAGTGACATTAATAAGGACATTATATACATACATACATCCACCATACGAAAATAACGAAAAACTTATCATACAACAACAATTGCGTCAAAGACTTAGTTACATGTGTGTATCTAATAGAATAGAACGAAGCTTCAATTAAACATGGTACAATATAAAACCAAACGTTCATGAGTCCCACAAGTATCAAGATGTGTGGTCCGCGCGCGCCAGCCCCGCGGCTGTCTCCGCGCTGTGAGGTTAGTTCGCAACGTGGCCGCGCACCGGCGTCAGCTCCCGCCTATTTTGAATTTAGAACTGTCAAAATACTTCAAAACGTTCAATTTCCACGTTCCAATTTTAAGTGTGTGATGGTGTTACTTTGTGAAGTGTAGCAATGTGATTGAAGTGCAATTTACCGTTATGTTGCAGTTTTGTTATCCAAAAGTAAATAAGATTGAAAGTTGAAACAAAACTTTTCTAAACCAAACTACGACTAACAAAATTATAGATTTTACGTATGAAAGTCACTTGTTGATTATCCAAATTATAATTCGCAAATAGTCGCACGCAAAGTTATAATATACTAGTTATAAGGTACAGTCAGCGAGAGTGCAAGTGTGTTTACAAAACAGCGTTGCATCGATTTCACATAAAGTGGCGCCCGGCGTGGGGCGAGCGGAGCGAGTCGCGGGGGGCAGCAGCTGTCGTAAAGTGCAACTGAAGTGTGACGTCCTTGTACGATTAAATATTTACATTAGATTGCGAAAATTGCCTAATAATTACTTATTAAATCACATTTATGAAGAAATTAAACAAAAAGCTAAAATTTTAGCTGATCAATCTTTACACATTATGCTTTAGCGTACCAATAGCTTGCTAGCAAAACTAATTACCATAAACATAATAAAATCACTTAACTTAACATGGGCTTATGTTGTAATATTTGACGTATAAATTTTGCACAACGACTGTACTTACTGATCTGTCAAGTGAATTGTCTCCATCTATAAATAAACAACAGTTAAATTACGTCCGAGAGAGATGGTGGATGCGCCGGCGCAACTCAATTCATCAGGCCGTTGATTGGGCGATTAAACACTTGGAGCTTAATGTTCAATGCTAATAAATTGATTCCATAAATGTTTGCGTTTGCTCAGCTTCTCTATATTTTTTTTTTTACTATAACCTAAGTGTTAAATTTATTATTGATATACCATACCAGTTTCATAGTTAACGACTTGTTAGCTTAGTGGAAAACTATCGATTTAAGGCGACTATTACCCATCTTATAAGGTCTCAGGCATAACAATTATACTCGTAGTAGGTAACTATTGCTGAGATTGGCTTTGCTTACGTTAATCAGAATGAGCTCTTTCTTTACTATTCCAAAATTCCATCACGTTTTGTATCAATACCGGTAAATCGGAAACGGATTGTATCTTTCAGGAACCACCTGTCACATAATAACCCTAACATTTTGTAACCTCATATTGATAAACGGGCAATACACGAACATTTTTAACGTTGAGTTTTGTAACATTTAGTTTAACGCTGCTTAACTTTTATGAACTTATAAATTTAATTAAGAGTAAATAGCATCTTACAATGCCGATTCCGCTTATTCGTTGTTATTACGATCGTAGCCTAAGGAGTCTCCGCGCGGGCGGCGCCTGCCCGGACTTACCCGTGACTCACACCGCTTGCTCCTGAAATACAGCAGGCGCTGAGTTACACATATTGTACTAGCGTCTGATTCACATCTTGTTCTTTAAGGATAATGTGGTACTGACTGATTCTACAAACAAATATAACGGGTTCTCTAAGAATTTGATAATAATAAGATTTTTTCAATCAATAACAATACCTACTTACCTTTATTGATGCAAAAATTCTAAAAAACGAGTTACTGTTAAAAATCATACTAAACAGGTATGATTTTTAACAGTAACTCGGTTTTTAGAATTTTTGCATCAATAATCATCAAAGGTATTGTTATTGATTGAAAAAATCTTATGCGTGTACCTTGAAAATATAGTACTACCCTAAATATTTTCATGAAATTTGTTTAATATAAGACAGTCTATAGAATAGAGAGAACCCTTAAAAATATCCATACCAACAACGGAAACCATTGACGTACAAATAAGTATGTTATATAGATATTTTAATTTCGAGAGTAACACAGGGTCTGTCAAAGCCAGGCTAGGGTGCAACCCTTCACCCCAGTGCCGGCTATAACCTGCCTTATCACCGAGCAGTAAGGGCTGGTATCGCGTGGATGGAGTTTGTTTTGATCCTTCCGGTCCAGCGGTGGTAAATGAAGTCCAGTGTCTCATTAAGGAATTGATGAGTTCGTTTTGGCTTTTTATTGAATTGGATTTTTAATGAAAATTGTAGGTTTGTCTGTTAGATAGCGGGTCTAGATTTTTTAAATTATGCTTTTCGAAATTAAGAATATATTCATATACTTAACTCAACTAGCCTTCAATCCAGAGCTGTTAGTGTGGATTTGTGGTAAAAATATTCATGAATTTAAAGTAGGTAAGTACCTACTTTGATTGAATCATCAAACATCGATGTATCGATACGATATGTTCCGCCCCTCGCGATAGAGTTACCCTCTCGATGCGGTTGTTATCAATCAATCAATCACTGATTGACGGCGCATTATTTAAGACACGTTTAATGCAAACATTACTTCAAATAATATAGTTAGGGTTGCTAGTTAGATTACATTTTGTTAACCTGAATAAATGCATTGAACGATCGGGAGTTCGATTCTCGTCTGTGTCTTCATTTCAATCAGGGACATAATATGAGTTTATTGCTAGATATTTAGAATATACAGGGCGTCCCACGGCCATGCCACATGGAGGGAAAGTACCTTAAATATTGCAGATTGGACATTTTACTGAAAGAAGACATTATTTTAATTTAAAAAACAAAATAAACTGCATTCATAGATATTTAAATAATTACATGGTTGAACCGGGAATCGAACCCGTTACACGAGAAAAATAATTATCCTGTGGCTTTATCATACTGATCGAAAGGCTTCAGCATAAGGAATATTTTTTTCTAAATAACATAGTGTCAAAAATAAAAGGAGGACCATGAATTTTAACATTTAATGTGAAATTTAGTTCAGGAAAGCTGGCATTGCCGTAAAACAAACAACTGGCATTCACCACTTGAGAACTAAATTTCACATTAAATGTTAAAATTAATGGTCTTCCTTTTATTTCTGACACTATGTTATTTAGCAATAAAAAATCTTTATGATGAAGCCTTTCGATCGGTATGATAAAGCTACAGGATAATTATTTATCGCGTGTAGCGGGTTCGATTCCCGGTTCAACCATGTAATTATTTAAATATCTATGAATGCAGTTTATTTTGTTTTTTAAATTAAAATAATGTCTTCTTTCAGTAAAATGTCCAATCTGCAATATTTAAGGTACTTTCCCTCCATGTGGCATGGCCGTGGGACGCCCTGTATACTAAACCATAAGTGTAATCATATTTTTTGAGTAAATTTTCCATAAATCAATATCAAATTCGATTTTCAAATTGCACATTAAAACACGTCTCTAGGGCTCGCATCACCGAACTGAAATTGAAATTTTGAAATTAGTATTCGACACGTGACGTAATAATGATGATTTATTTGTCCAATCCGGTAAGTGCACCCCACCCGCGATGCAATGACATCGTGCCTCTCGCTTGCACGCGCAAGGGATGAATGGAGACTTCACTTTCTATTTCTACGGGATTTTCATAGAATTAATAGTAATGTGAATATTTAAAGTTTTGAAACTAAATTGCTTACACGAATTAGAACATGAAATAAAGTTTTAATTTATTTCACTATCAAAATGTTTAATGGTTTTAAAAAGGTTTGTATCATTTATCTTATCAAGAATGAATTGAATTAAAATAAATTGAAAATGAAAACTTACCTAATAAAAAATTACATTGCTTTAAAACATAATTATTTCTATACTTAGATATTTAGTAAGTAGGTAATTTTATCTATCTTATTCTTATCTTTGTGATACCCGAGGCACAGAATAAATAAAACTATAAAGAGTGCCAATAAGTTTAAGGAGATACCAAATGTAGTTACATTTATTATTTACTTCAAAGAAAACTTTTCCATCAAAGCATTGTATAAAAGCACAATGTAAGTTAACACCTCCAAAGGGCGCCCTAATCAACTCACACAATACATCGCATTACCCTACCAAACCGATTGCACTTTTCTAATATTCTCCATCTCCCTTTCTATCACGACAACTGCTATGAGCCTCTCTGTCTACTTTCCACCCCGCGATGTAGTAAGATTTAATCAAAGCGGATGCATTTATTGTTAGGTAATTCAATTTCGTGAATTCAATGAAGGAAAAACGATTTCATTATAGAACGTCTTGTACAATATAATTTTATTTTCATCGCATTTCATGTTGATTTACATTTGACACGCAAGTAAAAGGTATAATAATACAAATAAAGGAAAATGCTAAGAAATGGATGTGTTAATAATGACATTAGGTTAATAAAGTTGAAGCATAAATTTTCAATAAAGTGCGCAATTTTACATTATCCAGTAATCAATCAATCTATCAAATGAATCCAACTAAACAACGCTACGCTAACAATGCTACGTTTTAAGGAAATTGTATTTATAAACTAAACATAAAGTAGATACTAAACTCGGAATACGGGTGTATAATGGGTAAGTTTATAGCATTAGCAGAGTCATCATTTGCGCACGAGCCCTCTCGCCGCGGGCGCCCCACGAAGAGACTCAGTACCTGAGCACTGCTTGCGCATAAGATAAAACGGTTATGATTGCGACAGTAATGTTACTTCAGAAATTGCTGTTGTTTATTGTTTGAGCATAACGTTTTAGAGTCCACATTCAGATAAATGGTTTTCGATAATTGTTCTCGTTATTACTTAACAATGTATTTGATATTATGATTATTTATGTTATAGGTTGATAGAGATTTTGTCGAAAATCGAAGCTCTTCAACAATGTAATAATTTGAAGTATCATTTTTTAAATCAATTAATAACTAAAATGGCCAATAACTATGTCAATAACAAGATTTTATAACATGAAAAATTCAAATAAATTTTATTTTAAACTACACTAAATTATACATATTACAAACAACATAAACGGTTGAAAGAAAAATCTCAAATTGGCTGATACGATTTTAAGATAATATTTTACGAAAAACTTTCCTACGAGAACTATATGCTTTCATTAAAATAATAAGCGACGAATATCTCACAAAATCCTTCAAAGTGCTTCATAAATACAGAATACATTTTCATGATCCAGGCTCCAGACGTCTTGGAAAATTTCATTTAGTTCCCAGCGTGACGTCACAGCCTTCTCGAACATTCCACTCCTTCATAAGGGGATTAAGATTTATTACTGCACTTACAGCTAGTTGATAACCTTACCTGACTCTTTCACACGTTGCTGAACAGAGGGAGAGGAAAACTTGAGAGCGAGGAAAATTCGTCGTGTAATCCTGCAGGGTTTGAAAGGGGAAATAGTTGAAGCTTTAGAATTTATGGATCCTTATCTGATGGTCATAAAGTTTAGTTTACATTGGCGGAGGGGACACAAAGCACGGTGCAAGATTTGATAATACTAAACGTATTTGCGTTTAAATGAACTTTCAGTAGATGAAAATACGGATGGAAATTGATAGTGAATAAGTTTTGAAGTTTGCAAGATGTTGCAGACTGTTTGAGCTATTATCAATCATTGTTCACGAATTTAATAAGATTTGAGATTTGAAGGATGTTTCCGCGGAGAGGAGGCGAAACTTTCACACCTATTGTAAATCAAACGGATAATGAGTTTTGCGGGAAATAGGGAATTATAATTTGGATATCTCAAGATGCTTTTCTTCATTACGAACACAATTGGCAACATTTCTATTAATGTTGGTAAAAATAATTTATAGTTTTTGAATATCTAATATGATTATGATATTTCGTATCGATTTTTATAACAGTAAAAATTAAAAGTTTAATGCACAGATACTTAATCAGAACCACAAAACATAATAAACAATTTAAATTTATGTGACACGAATAATCTTCAAACAAATAAACTGTTGAATGCTCAATCAAGTGTTCCAATTTAAATGAAGAAGAATCTATCAGAAATGTAGTGAATCTTTGTGAGATATGTAGTGAAACATTTTAGTGCACGAGAGTGTAACTCCTGACACTCCTGCGCAAGTAGTGATGACGGAGCACTGGTCGTGGCTGGCGGTGGAGGCGGGGGCGGGGGAGTACACCTACAGCCCCCCCTCTCGCCCCAGCCGGCCCCCCCACCGGCCCAGGGTGAAGGTAGCCACCAGCGCCCCACTGCACACCTTAGCCAGGTCAGTACAAGAACCACAACCCATATTTTACACTGCAACATTTAGCCCCGTGGTAAGCTCGAAGCTTGTATTACAGGTGCTAGATTTCTAATGTACTTATTATAATATATATACTTACATAGATATATATTTTATATAACAACCAGACACTCGGAAGGTGTTGACATTTGTATGGAAATATCTATTTTCTACATACGGATTAGACAAATTATTAAGTTTGCAAGTTGCTTTTATTCATTTTTCTTTATAGGTACTACCAAGTTGCTCTCCACCAAGTGGGCCTCATGCTTGTCTGCTTTTATTGATTTAACTTTTCTGAATTTCTTTTCACTGATTATCTTAAAAAACCAAGACCAATTAGGACTTGAAGCCTCCAAGTTTATAATTAACCGGAAAACTGGTTAGGTTTTGTGTTGAACATGGTTACACTATAAAGTTGTATAGACCTGGTGTATTGTTGAAACTCATGAATAAAGAACATTATTAACAAGCTCGCATTAGTATTCCCGACGTTGTTTTCGTGAAAAATGGAACAATTCCCAATGGCCTCAAGTCACCCACGATAATCCAACGGTTCCTATTACTTCTCATCAGAAAACCACCCTTATAACCACGGAGTAAGGGGTAGAATTAAATGCATGACTTTTAAGATGGAATTGCAGTTTGTAAGGAATTTCTTGTTTTGATTCCTATATACCTTAAGTTAAAGAACGTGACATTTATTTTAACGTACTAAAGGTAATTTTTCTCTGTCAACTGTAAAGGAGAGGCATAATGACATTCGGAAACCAGGAGCTATTTGCGGTTGGTTTAGTCATTTTGAGAGGAAACGTGCAGGTTTGAAGTGTAACTACAAGTTGGCCGTACTCTGCATAGAGACAGGTTGATGGATTGTTGCAGTGCCTTTGTATTTCAGTTTAATTTGACGGAAACATCGCAGCAGGTTAAAGGTTGGGGCTTACTGGACATAGGAAATGTTGACTTTTCCGCTGATATGTTTTATTTTGATAAACGAAGTAAATAGTAGGTATTTAAAGTTTTTAATGTTTCGTTGTTAAGGTCACACGGTATCATTAAATTTTTGGCAAAGTACACATGTAATGTGTATTGAATAATAGAAGGCTTAATGGTTAAGAATAAGTTACGTATTATGGATGTTATAAGCACCATCTTGATCGTGTTTGTCTATACTAATATTATAAAGAGGAAAGATTTGTTTGTTTGTTTGTTTGTTTGTTTGTTTGTTTGTTTGTAACGAATAGGCTCCGAAACTACTGGACCGATTTCAAAAATTCTTTCACCTTTGGATAGCTACATTATCCCCGAGTAACATAGGCTATATTATATTTTAAAAAAAATTAGGGATCCTTACTAAAACTCCAATAATGTAACATAAGGTGTAAAAAAATGACCTGAAAAATTCCTTACGTCGCGTGCGCTGCGAAAACTATTGATGATAGAACAAAATCATGTACTACGACTTTGCAGAACTCATCATTATCTACAAAAAATGTCGCGACAGCATATGTCTAAATATTATAGTTATGTCACAGTAAGCAGTTTTTTATTCTAAAATATTAATTAATATATGCCGCCTCTTGAAAGGGTCTTCATTTGTACCTTGCTATTAATCCTTATCAAAATAAATTACTTTATATTCAAGACGGCTTTAATACCTTTTTATGACTTTTTGAATTATTCTATTCGGACATTTCATTCGGAAGATATCACGAGTTTAAAAATGCAAGTATTAGAAAAAGTCTAGAGGTTGTCGCTCACCGCGCTCAGCTAGCCAGCATGCGATGTAGACTCCATGTAAGCGTCACTGGGGTACGGTGTGGGGGGGGGGGGGGGGAGTCAATGGAATGTAATATAATATGTAATATCGATTTAGATAACATTTAGTATGCAGAAGATAGTTGCAAATAAAAGTAGGTATATGGCGAGAGACTTTTCACCGCGGAAAATACATGCTTCCACGGGAAAATATATGCTTACGTGGGAAAATTCGATTTCGATGAAATTTAGTATGGATATAGTTGCAAATAAAAGTATATGGCGAGACGAAGTTCGCGGGGGCTGCTAGTATTCTATAAATTTATAAAGTTTTGCAACTAATACAAACTCTTGATGGATTAAGATAAAAAGTATCTAAATATATTATACTAAAAGATTATATAAACAATATATCAACGATAAAAATGTATAACTTATCAGTGAAATATTTTAAAATAAACATTAATTAATACATACCTGCATAATGCGACAAAACTGTTCCACCAATAAATTATTTTTCTTGGAATTTATGACCCAATTTTCATCCTTGCCAAATTTTTCTATCTAAAAACAATCACAGCAAGGAACTATAAGACAAAGGGGAAGTTATAAACACATGCGCCACTTCCCCATTCGCCACACGTAGTGTTGCCAGGGGAGGGATAAATATTTCCCAAAATCGCGACTTGCCGCTCTCTATGCTAATTTTTTATATTTTTTCCATCAAATAAAATAGCATGTGGTTTTATTGTTTAGCTTTGTTTATCGCTGTGCCTTGTGAGAACAAGGATATCGTATATGTTAGATCTATTGTTACCTTGAAAAATATTTTTTACTTTATTTCAAACTTTAATTCTGATTCGTCACTTTTTTATTTAAAATCATGATGATGATGATTTAATTATTAATTTTATTATGTATTAGACCTTCCCATTTTAACATTTGACCTGATTTCCATAAAACATTTATAACAATTTCATTAATTATTTTGTTACGCGTTGGAAATACTAATAACTTGCTTGTGAGGAAAATATATGATTTTCGTCAGCTGTCATCCCTTCCCATTATCCTGACAGATTGCTTCTGCGGCCCGCTGATTGATGACCTCTGTCTAAAGCAGACAACTGTATTATTATTTTTTTGCCAACTTTTCCTATATTTCGTTACTTTTCTGTATTATTTATTTATTTGTTTGTGATTTACTTTAGCTTTGCCATTTTGCTTGTGTTTTTAACAGACAGCGTTATAACCTACATTATATTGAAAATGTTTTTTTTTGTAGAATCACGTTCTCCTCATCTAATTCCCATTCTGTACCATTCAACACGTCTCCCATCTCACGGACCATTGCGCCCCATTCCCATCTGTCCCCTGACACATTGGAGCTTTCAGGAACTTATAGAAACACTGTGTACAGCCATCACAATTTAATAGCCTTTGCATCTTAAAACTAATTATCATCTCGTTTAGGTAAATGTAATGAAAAGATTTCAAATAAATTTTGTTTATTTAGTACTCTTTCAATAACAATTGTTTTTGAGTTAAATTTATTTGAAATATTTTCATTTTTCAAAACTAACAATCTTATGAACTAGTCACTGTTTCATGCCATGGTCGATATTTTGTAATTCTCATGCGTTTGTCAACATTTCCTCTTCTGTGCTCTATAAGCTAGACTATATGCTAGACTTGAAAATTCTTCTGGCGGCTTTTCTATATAGAACTCGGAGACTACGCATGAGGTGAAAGTTCATTTTAAAAATCGGGAATTACTGAATAACGGGCTATCTCGTTTTACCCATTACGTTTCTAGCATATGTCCAAGAAATCTTGAGATTTATCTCTCTCTCTCTCTCTCTCTCTCTCTCTCTCTCTCTCTCTCTCTCTCTCTCTCTCTCTCTGTTTTATCAAAGAAACCATCCGAAAGTTTCACAAGTTCAATATTACATCCGACGATTCGGTTTCATCGAGAGAAACCATCAGGCGTCGGCGCGAGCCTCAATAACATAAACCTCGCCGTAATTCCCAATTTGAAAAATGAATAGTAGCTAGCTTCAATTCGCTTTAGCTGTATTTCTCCATGACTGCCTCGATCATGGTGACCTCGGGGGCTATGCCCTCCTTGTTGGAGTCCCGCTTGAAGCACGCGGCGGTCTTCACGACGCGGTCGCATTCGTCGCTGATGTCTGCGAACTGCTTCTCGCAGTTGTGGATCAGTTCCACCATCTTCTTGGAGAGAACCTCGCCTGGAGACGGAAAATATAAGTTTACGAGTCCACGATTTAGCTAGGATATTTATAAGCAATAAATAAAATTTAACTTTACTTAAAACTCATTATCTAAGTAGGTACCTACATATTTAATGGCAAATTTGTGCGTCATATCTTAAAATTTTTCGTAAAACAACTACAAGTTCAAGTACCTAATAAAGTGAAATGTATAATGCGACTAACAAAGTTAAAATAAAAATGAACGTCCTCATTATATGTATAAAGTAAAATAATAACTTATAATAATAAAATAGATACCATTAGGGAAGCTCTTGACGTATTCATCGAAGTTGACGTGGTGGATGTTGGTGGAGTCGGCCTGCAGCAAGCTGAACTTGTTGGACATGCAGATGATAGCGCAGCCCAGCTCGCGGTGCACTACCTCGAAGTCCTCGCGCCAGAAGTGCTTGAACTCCTCCATTATCTCCGTGGACAACCCAGACTGGAAGACAATAACTCAGTATTGAGTAACAATAAGACTTTTATATGGTGTTATAGGTGCTAAAAATACTAACGCCCTGTGAATGTTTTCGAACTGACTAATAAACTGCTGGAAAATAAATCCCCTAAAGACGAGGAGAAATATCGTTCTGAGCTTATATAAATACGAGATATTAGATGTAACAAACTAGACAAAGATAATTATAACGCTTGATGTTATTATGTTTCATAGCGGTATACAATTTATGGGGAAGAACAAAAATGAGTCTCCTCTCCTCTTCTATTGCGTTATTAATTCAAAGTTTACCTCTTCTCTGCACTCCTCAAGCGCCTTCCCGAAGTGCGCCGTCACGTGGCTCATCACCTCGGCCGTCCCGTGAACCAGACCCACGGCTCCCATGATCATCATCACCACTTGGTACAACTTCATGTTCACAAACTTCTCTAACTGCCTCTGTAGTATCTTCAACCCAAGTCGCTGCAATACTGTCTTCATCCACCGCTACTTAGCCTTATATATTACCATCTGCTTATATTTTTTTGGACACAATTGTACATCATTATGTACAATTTTAGCTAACACTGTCTTGCCTCTATAGGGTCAAGTCAAACAAAGACTTAAATAAATGACGATAGAGTTAAAATTTGTAATGAATTTCATGTCATAATATCTATAGGTATCATTATGTGACTGTATGACAATATAGCTAAAGTTAATATCGCACGTGACCGTATGTTTTCGGATGTAGATGTCAACGATGAACCTTAACCTGGTAGAGATATAGCTGTAAATGCAGTGGCAGATATTATTGCTATTAATAAATTAGAGGTTGTGATTGAAACCTTAGGTAAGCTGAACAAGTCGCAAATTGTAGTGGTTGAGGTAATGACGGGGACGCTGAAGAAACGTCGGTAAGGTCATGTAAGCGGAGCCGGGCGGGGCGTGCAAGTCATCGTTAAGGTGATAGTTAGGTTAAGGGGAAGTTAAACGTCTGTATTAACTGGATTCCTTTAGAATAAGCAATCATATTTACGTCCCACTTGTTTGTTGATTTCTTCACAACGTTTAACTTTACCAAACACAAAGGAACGGACTTTGATGAAACTTTTTACTTTTTCTATTCGGGGAAATCAAATAATATAAAATCCAAATAAAATCACAAAAGTGTGATAATAAATGGTGATGATGATGAAACTTCTCATATCACAAATAGTAGCTGCCTTAAGTATAAGGCGTATTGTCTAGAAGTCGTTAGAAATGCATGGTTCACTGACCACAAACAGTTCAAAACCAACAATTTAGATTTCTGAAATCTAGCTAAATCTATATTTAGACTAGCTTTCCGCCCGCGACTTCGCCCGAATTATATTAGAGTAAAAAGTATCCTATGTCCTTCTCCTGGCTCTAAGCTACCTCCCTGCCAATTTTCAGCCAAATCTATTCAGCCGTTCTCGAGTTATAAGTAAAGTAACTAACACGACTTTCTTTTATATATAAAGAAGATAAAAGAAGATAGATTTCCGAGACCTATGTTACAATATGACAATTAACATTTAATCTATAGTTACTATAGATGTGATCTGCTGTATGATCTAATTCATCATCATTTGACCATAGACCTCACTAAAAGAATTACAGTTATTTTGGTCGAAAGTCAACAAAATCATCTGTCTATTGCTACTTCAACGAGCTAATTCACTATGACCTAATTAATATACAGGGTGTCCCAAAGTTATGGGCCATGGAGGGGAAGTACCTTAAATATCGTAGATAGTGAATTTTGCTCAAAGAAGACTTCATTTTATTTTTAAAAGTAAGTATTTCTGCATTCATAGATTTTCTAAAAATTACTTGCTTTGTCTGGGAATCGAACCGACTTACATGTGGAAAAAAAATTACTCTACTTTTATGATACCAATCGAAAGAATAGCTAAAAAATAATAACTTTGCTTAAGTAACATAGTATTTTAAAAGAAAGGAACAACATAAAATAATTGAGTCAAGGTCAAATGATCGAGTTGCAAACAGAATTGTGCCATATCACATTGAGTGTTCACCATAAAATGATTAGAAAATCAACAGGCAGCCGGGTCACAAGAAGATTGGCGAAGATGCTTAAGACAAGAGGGATCACATTTTGAGCATTTAATTAATTAATTTACAAAAAAAAATATTTCATGTTTTTTATTTAATTAAAATAATTTATTTCACGTTGTTCCTTTCTTTTAAAATACTATGTTACTTAAGCAGAGTTATTATTTTTTAGTTATTCTTTCGATTGGTACCTATCATAAAAGTAGAGTAATTTTTTTTTCCACATGTGAGTCGGTTCGATTCCCAGACAAAGCAAGTAATTTTTAGAAAATCTATGAATGCAGAAATACTTACTTTTAAAAATAAAATGAAGTCTTCTTTGAGCAAAATTCACTATCTACGATATTTAAGGTACTTCCCCTCCATGGCCCATAACTTTGGGACACCCTGTATAATGCTATTATATAAATAGTAAATTGCATTATTTTATTTTATTTTATGTTGATAAAGAGTTAGTTTCAATGCCGAGTTAGTTTCAAACTACTACTTTCTATGCGGCTACTTTCAAAGCGGGAAAATCTATTATTATAACTCGGTTGAATCCGCAAGGCGAACAGGTAGTTGAGTTCATATGCCAATACAACTAGCACCCCTATTGAATCGGTATTGTTTAAGTATTCTCGAAAATTGCACTCCATTCCAACAGTTCTACTATTCTGTTCAACCAGCAAGAATAGTAATTAAATGATTATCTCCAGTATCGGCTGCGCACGCACCTGGCGCGGCGCACGATGCGCTCGCGCAGGCTGCACTAAACACAGCTTGTGGTCACGAGCGAAGTGCAAATAGCTGGAAATGCGAGTACATAATTGATGCCTTGATGGTGCAACAATTTTCTTTGGAATTAAGGAACGGACATTCTGGTGCCAAGGAATATAGATATACTTAACATTTAAGGCTGTGTGTGTGCCTTCAAAAGGAAGGTTCAAGATGAGTGTACAAACTTAATATTTAGTACAGATTCCCCGATAATCTTTATCTAGTTACTTATTCTTTCGATTCTTTAACATGTATTTTACAATAAACTATTTCGGCGCTCAAAAAATTTATTGTTTATGCTATTATAATGTATAGATAGATGAGAAAATACTAAGCTGATGCTCTAATTCTACATAGAACGACTCTGCTACCCATTTTATGCTATTCATTTTTCGTCTCTTTGACGACAACCACGGGAAAAGTGGAGAAAAAAAAAGCGAGGTTCTACCCAAGGCCAGCACTACACGGCCTCCAAACCATATCAATGCAAACTAATTACTAACAATGATATCCAACACGCTTCTGAGAACTAATTAATTAGCTACTGATGAATAAGCCAACGGCTAATTGATTACTGACTAATTATCCACTTCGGATCTATACTTACAACACCATATAGTTACCTTGTGATATAAAGCGGGGTGATGGCCGTCGGTGATGAGTGATGATGGTGAGGATGAAGGCGGTGCTGGTGCTCCTGGGGCTGGTGATGGTACAAGGATCCCAGGATGTGATGAAGGAGATGTCCAAGCAGTTCGCGAAACCGATGGAGATGTGCAGGAAAGAAGTAAGTTACATAACTTCATTTTTGCAAATGCTTTGTTTTATAATCCAAATAAAATGCTTTAGACCAGTGGTTCTCATACTTTTTTAATGATGGAACCCTTTTGGGAAGCAAAATACTTGATGGAACCCTACAATAAAACAATTGTTTTTGTAACAATAAAAATTGTGTACGTTCATATTTGGGTAAAATTATAAGTTTTGTTGTCACGTGGGGGAGGGTACGCGCATTCCACCCACAGACCGGAGAGGCCGGCGACAGACGAATTTCCCATACAAACGTACCTAATACCAAAATTATTTGTAATTCAAGCATATTTCCAAGGTATTATCGTATTATTATTTTCTAAATAGTATTTATCTAGGTTTCTATCGTGTTTTTTTTTACAATATACTTACTAAAACAAAATAATTTCATTTAAAATAAGTATTTTTAAAAAAAAAATCCATAGGAACCTAGATAAATACTATTTAAATAATAATAATACAATAATATTGTGGAAATATGCTCAAATTACAAATCATTTTGATATTCGTTTGTATGGGAAATTCGTCGTGTCGCCGGCCTCTTTAAGCGAACGGGTTGTACAAGTATAAAATTGTTGATCCAATCTTATGAGATATTGTACCAGCTATTGTAACACATGTTTATACAAATAATGAAATAACGTTCATAGCGTTTTGTCTCGGAGCGACCAGAGAGAGTTTTGATTTTTTTTTCTAAATTCTTGCGGAACCCCTACAGAGGTATCACTTTGAGTACACTTTGAGTACACTTTGAGTACACTTTGAGTATAGCTGCTTTAGACTGACAAAAAAATTATACATAGCGCTTTTATTAAAATAATTACAATCAGTATTTACTACTATCTGAACTATTATAATCTGCCCATAATCAATAGCCACTATATTTATACCAATAAACTGATTACTCTGATTATTTCATTTGCTTGATTATCATGGATCCCTGCATTTAACTCGCTCTCATGACATAGAGATTCCCTGACTTATAGATGGACCCTCATTGCTAGGGTTCTACTGATTCCCACTTGGTCCACTTATAGATGGACCTCCCGGAGTCCGTGACGCTGGAGTTCATGAGCTTCTGGAAGGAGGGCTACGAGCTGCAGGACCGCGCCACGGGCTGCGCCATCGTGTGCCTCTCCTCCAAGCTGGACCTGCTGGACGAGGGCTACAACCTCAACCATGGGACAGCCAAGGAGTTCGCTAAGAAACACGGTGCAGGCACGTATATTTAGCGGTGGTAATGTCAATTACCGTGTGGTACCATTATTTAAATTAAGTTAGATAATTTTAATTAGAAAAAAAACATTTAAGTTAATTACATAAGTATTTTTTCTAGTTGTTCATTTTTGGACAAAGGCCTCCTTCATTTGTTTTAAAGTAGAGTGTGTATATAATAATGTGTAGGTATAGAGTGCTAAAACTCGACTGCATTGTCGATACCGCTCTAGATCGAAGTATTCAGGGAACTACCAGAGAAACTGCTGGCCGGAACGCCGCATATGTCGACGCGATTAGGGAGATATTCCATCTTTCCCTTAACCTTGTCTTAAAAGTAATTTGTCGATCCTCAGATTAATTCTCATCGTTCTACCAACAGCCTAACATCGGCATAATCTGTAATAATTCTCTAAGAATTTTTCTATTTCATCTAGACGACACCATAGCACAGACCCTAGTGGACCTGATCCACGGCTGCCTCCAGAAGACGCCCGAGGAGCCCGACGCCTGCATGCGGGCGCTCCGTGTGGCGCAGTGCTTCAAGAACGAGATCCACAAGCTCAACTGGGCGCCCAACATGGAGATCATCATCGCTGATCTGCTGGCTGAAACTTGAACTGTGATATATATCGACCAGATTCTACCATTAGTATAAACACCAATACTGTTTATTTGTCGAAACATTAAGCGCAAAAACAGCGTCATTGGTACCTGATAGCTTTCATATAATAAATTTAATACCCGAGCTCAGCAAAGCGGCTTTTAGGGCTACGTCGCCGCCATACGTGCCCCAGAAAAGGAATTCGAAACTAGAGGTGCATAGATAGTGTTGATACGGTAAGGATGTTTATCTCACATTAATTATAGATCATCAAAATTATCTTATATCTGATTTGTGAATCATTCGTTATGTATTATGCTTATCGTCGAAATAATTTATATAGAGTGTAATTGTTCTTTTATTTACACGATTTGTAAACATTGTAGCTAATGCAACTGGTAGAATTGGATAGAATTTGGTAGAATCTAGACTGACCCTGGCTTCCTCAAGGACTGACAAACCCCGCTCTGCTGCCTTTTTTATGTGTGTTTTTTTGCAAAGAAGCGATAATAAATAATTTGCTTCATATTGGTATTATTATTTTATCAAAATTTTATTATAAAAACTTTGATGATGAATTATGGTGTTGTTATACATCTTTTTGTAAAGAACTTATTATTAATATAAATACCTATTTGCAAAATCTGACCATCCTTCGAAATGTTTTAACTACATTAATAACGTGTGGTAAAACCACGAAATTTCAATTCACATATGCAATTAGCCAATTATCAAAACATAGGAAATGTTAATTGGGTATAAGAATATTAACAGTACGCAAAGTAACTGCATGAAAATCAAAATGAAAACGTTCCGTGTAATTTTAATCGCAATTATTTTCAATGTCGCTTTTTGCGATAATCCAAGAAAAGTGATACTCAAGATGACTGACAAGTTTGGGCAAGCGGTCTTACAATGTCGTAAAGTGGTAAAAATATTGACATATCTATAATACCATATTCCTCGTTACTATTTTTCCGCAGTTACAAACCTGTGTGTATATTATTTTATCGTAATTAAAATCCGATCAGTAGTGTTCGCCCAAATACAAAATCTAAGACGCTTTAAAAGTGTTTGTTATACATTAATTTAATACTTTCAACTAAGTTGTTATGGGTAATCTTAATTATTGTACATCACCCTTTATTAATCCCGGGTACTCCAGGTTCCGTTCAGCGGAGTGATAATCGCTGACTTCCTGAAGTTCTGGGACCAATCCTACACCTTACGGCACAGAGAGCTAGGCTGCGTCTTCTCTTGCGGGTTGCTGCAGTTGGGGCTGCTTGGAGGTGACTCCTTCGAGGCGAGCGTCATGGACTTTGCGAAGGAAAACTATGCTGGTAGTGTTATCTTTAAGGTTAACTATCCGAGTTCAGCGGTGCAGTTTACACCGCGACCTAGAAACACCATTGTGATAGTTCATATTGAGATAAACGAAAAATCCATGAACCTAGTTATACGTTGGATTTGGTCACAGTCACAAAACGTGGGACGGATCACAAATGCTCGCCGGTCCGTATTGCACTGTGGACCGGCGAGCGGTCGTGATCCGTGTCTTGCAGTGTAGTTCCTGAACAAATCTCACTTTCCAAAAGTTTCATAAATACATTGAAATTGAAGCCTCGAGCTTATTACGGGGCTAGCTACTGTGTAAATTATCCAGCTATTATTTATTTGCTATTAGACGAAGCGTTCAGCAGACAGCTCCTCGGCTTCTACCTCTCCTGCGGCGCGTCCAACAGCTCAGCCCTCCGGAGCCTCACGGAGCCCTGCGCGTCCGGCTGGACCCTGGCGCTCTGCCTCCGAGACTCCATCCTCAGGCACCAGTACGCGCCGCTACCAGGCTTCGACGATGATGGCACTGATTACTATTAGATATTATATTTGTGAAAGAAAGTTTATTTTTATTTATTTGGAAAACCAAAGACTTAAGTATCTTTTAATTTATAAAAAAATTGATTTTGAGTCGACATACCTATATCTGCAAAATTCGGATTATGGAGAATTTTGTAAAATTTCATCCGTGCTAAGTCGTGTTTTCATCTAGCTAGTACATAAATACAAGTAGAATCTATAGAGCCAAGGATATTTTAATTATTTTAAATTTTAAGGTTATTGTTTTGTTGTGAATATTTCAGACAGTAGCTCTATTCAGTTCAAGTTCTTCTTGTCTAAGTTTTGATCCCTAGATCAATTTGATCTTTGAATTTGGATCATAGTAAAATAAATATATCATAATTTTTTTTTTTTTTTTTATAGTAATTTCCTTACAAATTGAATGTTAACACTCACTCTAAACTTGTTACCTAATTGTATTAGAAATACAGTAACAATTAATTAAATACATCAAGTAGAAATACAGTAGTTAAATCATGATCCCAAGTATTAATAATGATTGACCTAACTTTCTACATTCTAAGCTAATCTAAGTGCTCAGCTTAATCGAAGATCGATGTAGCGATAGCGTGGAAATTAGCAGACCATTGTGGCTGGATTTATGTGCTCAAGATAGCAGGTTCGATGCCGACATAATGGGACAATAACCATTCATTTAACTAATAGATGCACTTTAGTATTGGTAGTTTAGATTGGCGAAAGTTTAGAAATTAACTGTTAGTGGGTACTTAATTAGGACATAAGTGTATATTTATCTTTGTATATTTATCGATAATTTATTTAATTGCATTTTTTTCTCACATGCCCATGTAAATATTAGGAAATAAAGTTTCAGTTGTCACACGCCGTACCTACACTGAACGACGACGCTGCTGCCCATATTCTGGTATAAAAGTAATTAATCAAATAGTCCTTAGTTAGCTTAAAGACACTATTCTTGGTTCAAACCTGGACTTTGAACAATTATTGGATTAACTACATAAACGAAACGCTAAAATTTAAAAACATTGCTGCTCATTATTTCACTGGATCTTTCAGCTGCTACAAAACAGATGGAAGGTTCTGGAAGGTACGGCAGTGACGTAGCACGCGCCGAGCGGCACAAACAAACAGACAGGCCGTTAAATCTCGCGCCACCTGGGGCTCCGTGTTTACCTCTCAAGGGAAGGACTCAGGACTTCTTGAGGGGCTCAACATTTTATCGTCATTTAAGGCTTCTTGAGGGGCTCAACATTTCATCATAATAACTATACCTGTTTTATGGATTGGGAGAATATTATATAAACATTATAATCAACACTCTTACCAGAAAATTAAAAAGCCTCTTTGGCCAAGTAGTATCTTATTCGACTTTCATTTCGAAGGTCGTGGGTTATCATTCGAGAAAATCTAGAGGTGCGTTTAGATTTTAGACCTCTCGAAGATAGATTTTCTCGAAATGGTATGTGTGGTTTATAGTGTTTAGTTATGTTTGTGAGAAAACTGTCATTCATCAACCCGCACTTGGCCAGCAAAGGTAGACAATCAATACATTATTTCAATAATTTCTTAATTCCTTGTCTCGCTTATTTATAAAACACGTGTTTTAATTTACACCCACACAATGACTAAAAGGGAATATTACTGTGCTATTTATCTCTGCTAAAAAGGTACACCAAATAGAAACGTTTCAACAGCCCCCCGTATAGTCCTGAGTCCACCTCTTCAGCGCCCTGCGAGTCACACTCAGTAGGTACTTTTCTATTTATTATCTCAGTAAAATCTGTTGTGTGCCAGATGCGCTTTATTTTATTACGCCTCGTTCTCGCCCAACCACCCCTTCGCTACTTATTTTATCCAGTTTCTTTAAAATGTTATACTTTGATGTTTCCTTTTTTTTATTTTGGGTACGAAAAAGTTATAAGATAAATAAAAGATATGCTACCAAGTTTTTAAATACAAATAGCACCATGAATTCGTGTGCTTGCTAATGAATGTTGTGCCAGCCTAGATTTAGTACCGCCTATACAGAATACATATATACCAGAAAACGATAAGCCACCTCGATCTGTACCAACTTACTGCAATTACTAACAAGCCTGATAATCGTGGTTATACTTTGGTATAATTCCTACAATGAGTTATACTGAGGAGACCCGCGCCTATATAGAACGTAAATGGGTAGGACCCGTGCCTAGTAGTATAACGTTATAAAACTTGTCAGGCAGGTATATTTAATAATAAATAAAACGACAAACTGATCTAGATTAGTTCAATTAGATCACATAGCATTCAGCATCTCCTCCATGACGACCGACATGGAGGGCGCCCACTGCAGCGCGTGGATCTTGGTGCGGAAACACTTGGCCATCTCCAGGAAACGCTCGCAGTGGTCGTTCAGCGCCGCGTGCGCCTTCTCGCACTCGTGGACCAGAGACACCAGCTGTTTCGCTTTGTCTTCATCTGAAAAACCAAATTGCTACTAAAATAATCAGTCTTATCACACTAATCACTAAAATAAATACAACTGAACATGATCTAAATATATTAGCGCAGTGGAAATAAGTTCGTCTGTGACACAGGGAGTTGGGGTTTTCATTCCCGCCCAGGGACGAGTGTTTATATTATGTACCTACAATCTGCAGGTATTTAGACTGTCTGTTTCAAAGTATAAAAATCAGATATCTTTATTATGTATTTGTGTATGTATATCTAGTACCAACCCGTAACATCTTACGGGCAATAGATAGTAGCTGCGAGCTTACTACGCGACTATTTATCGGTACTTACCCTGCTATAAACAATAAGACACATAACATACTTTAAGCTGATACGGTTATTATTAGTGATATTATACCTACCATGTTTATATTAGTTAAATTTCGTTAGAACATGTTACCTGCGCCGTGCTTCATCGCGAACTCATGCGAATTGCCGTGGTGCATCTTGAGGTCGGCGTCGAGCAGCCCGAGCCGCTGCCCCATGCAGACGATCATGCAGCCCAGCTCGCGGTTCACCAGCTCGTACTCCTCGCGCCAGAAGTTGAAGAAGTCCTGCATTATGTGGTCTCCGGTGTTCAGCTGGGAAATAAGGATTGATAAAGAACACGTTCATTCACCAACCCGCACTTGGCCAGCGTGGTGAATTAAGGCTTTATCTCTCTCGTCAAAGAGAGAAGTCCCTGTGTCCCAGCAGTGGGAACGTAAATAGGGGTGTTATGTAAAGAACACGTTGAATGATGACTCAAAGTTCTTGAACGTAACACGGTTTGACAAACGTAGTAGTGGGCGAAAAATATAGATAAACGACCTAGTTAGAGCAACCAGCGCATCGGTTGGAATAATAACATTGTCAAGGAGTCAGGAAATATTTTATATTTTATAGGCATTTCGGTCAGAAGTGCTTGAATGTACCGTAAACCTCCACTATCATACATAACTAAGCCACAAAGCTCTTATGGCCTAATCACGGAAACATACCTTAATATGTAAAATAATTATATTTTTATATTAAATTTGACTCATGGATACAAAACCATCAAAGCTAGTATCTTTACTATGTTACAAACAGACTTAGCAATAATGGCACAAATTAAAAACTCCTCCCAATACCTTGATCCGTAAACAAACCTATAAAAAAAATTACAGTAAAACAATCTTGAGAAAACAGCTCACCTCCTTCTTACAGTCTTCAAGCGAAGAAGCGAACCCCTTAGACAGGTTCATCATGACCTCCTGGGAGGCCAAGCTCCCCCTCGCCCCGCAGAGGATCATCACCAGCCACCACACCAGCGCCATCTTGAATACACCACCGGCAACCAATCTCGCATTTATACGCCATGGTTTTGGTAGCTATGGTTTTAATTACTGGTCTGTGGTGCTTAGTCGTTTAATGGCCCATGTATTGTCTTGTCATTGGTATTGTGAATATGTGGATTGTGTTTGATTGTTTGTATTTGGTCTTGAAATTAACAAAAATATTTTATTAAAATATCAAGTAAATAGATACACTAAATCCTGTTTTTATCAAATTTTTCTTACGTTTGATTTGTTTGGTAAAGACAGATTTCTTTAAGATACCCTTAACCTTAAAGTTTAAAGCATTATACTCGTAGAATGTAAATCAAAAAGTTACGTATATTGCGCATTTACTATGACGAAACTGTCTAGAATTTAAATACATATTTACATTATTCCTGGACTGGAATGTGATTCCGTGCCGTTCCTTTTATCATTTGACTATTTGATGACTCATTCTCTTTCCATATGCGTTCCGTTTCATTTTAACAATTATTTAATATATCATATCAAAAAAGCCAAGTAAACCGGCAAACAACCAGCCTATAGTTTTAGTCTTTAATGACAGATGTCAACTCGCTATAGACAGGTGTAATCGTTAATTAGACTTGTCATCATTAATTAGACCTGTCATCGCCATTGTACTATGGCATGATGAGGTTGTGATAACCACCGTCTAATCAAGAAACCGTATGTTTAGTACGAGACATGCACTGTGAAGTGCTGGCCTAAGAATATACCCTCTCTTTCCGTGAGTGATGTTAAATTGTAGGACCAAAATGGGTTACCCACTAACACGTATTACCCACTGAGTTTTGTAAGGTTAGTTAATTTTTTTAGTCCTATGTATTTTTTTGAGTTACATATATTTGAAGTCGGATTTGTGTTTTAAATGTTAAATTGGTTGGGGTCAATCACTAAAATTCTTATAAAATATAAATAATGATGATCCCTATGGAATGATAAGGTTGGCCTAATCAAACATGTTAAATCAAATAAAATAAAAAATGAAATGTCTTACTCCGTCGCAACTTAAATCTAATAAACAAACAATAAAAAATAATTAAATGTAACTTAAGCTCAAAAAAGTTCGCGGATTTCCCGTTACCTAATTCTAAAATGAAAAGTTTAAAAGTTTAATCCAACCAAATATCACATTTGAACTCTGTAACCCCTAATTATAACTCTCACGAATTAAGAGTAATTGCAGAAATCTATTCTAATCTGCAATAATGAACTGTCGTAACACATCTATGGCTGCCACGCGAATGTGGCCGTTGTCGCGACTAATTGCGCTCATGCAGGCGTCACGCGACACGACTATGTGTTAGAGGCATTAGTCGCGTAATGCATGTAAGTCTTTAGCTGGGGTTGGTTCCGTTGGTATACGGTTTATCGGACGGTGATAATATACTAAAGATATAATGTAAGAGGTTAAGGAGTCCATTCATACAATATTATTAGTATATTTGGACATTATAAAGTGGGCTAATGAGTATACATTTTTAAGTATATTTTTGTGCATATCATGATTGGGTGCATTCTCTAACAAAATACGATTAGGTAAATAGAATATTATTTAGGTAATCTATTTAATATATTTTGTTCTAAATACCGATTTACTTTTACTTCAGAAAGTTGCGTCGTTCTATGTACAATATGTAGAACCATAAAGCGATCAACAACCTGAGGTTATTTTACCTAAAATCCCCAAGTCCTGGGACATTATTATGTTGTTTTGTTAATGTAAATAAAATCTTGGAACAGAGACTACATACGGAGAATCGCGTGGAGTATGGAAATGCACCGTGTAGCTCACAAATCCCGAATCACGGGAGATTACCCATTAGCTGCGCTCGCGTTGCCTGCGCTACATCCATCACGGTGATAAGACCGCCTGATTCATTTATATTACGCTAATTGTATCATTACTGCGGTAAATGGCTTAACGCAGATCCACATACTCTGCAAACCAGCGCACTTATCACAGTTTAAAAACTACGGGAAAAACATTTTCAGTAAAATGTTAATAAATTAGATTAAATTACTGAATTCCATCAGACTTCTCTTGCTAGATGTCGTCATCACTTTCTTAGCCCCATTATGTGCAACAAAGTAATATAAATAGTACATGCATATTTAATTAATTATCTAAGATAAAGTAATTTTTATAACAATTCACAACCCATACCAACACAGTTAGAGGCAAATGCCTAAACACACAAAACACATACATTATAACTATTTCTATACTAATATAATAAATTATATAAATATAAGTATTATTGATTGAAATTTTCATCAATTTAACTGTATTAAATTGATTTGGTATACTTTAACTCTTTACTTGACTCCCTAAAGTACCTACTGACCTAAGTCCCATAAATCTAGCATAGATACAGTCTATCCAGCCCGCTACACCTGGCGCGGCGCCAAACCGGGGCTCAGGCCCAAGCAGACATCGGTTTCAATGTTAGATCCAATTGGAGCGGACATTTTTGGCCGTTGTGGCGCCGTAAAGTTCCCTCGAACGCCTGATTTACGTGTTGTATGTACGTTACGTAAATTATGTGTTGTTGTAAGGCTTTGCAAAATAAACCAACGAGTTGGTTTTGGTAATGTTGCAGTTGCGTGTAGTGTCAGTATTTGAAAAGTACCAACTATCTATATAGAATATGGAGTTTTATTAGGGCGGTTGTTAAGACGATTCTACTAAACACTTCTGGTTCACTATTTAACAAAAGTTTTGTTTTGTTTCAGGTACGTAACTTTAAATATTGAAGCAGTAGCAAAGAGCGCAGGGCAGGCAAAAAGTTATCAGGTCAGTTTTACCGCAATTTATTTTAGAAGACAAGACAAATAATTGGTGCATGACATTATTTCTATTACCTATTTATTAAATTATTATTTTGTTTTAAATAATAATTATTACATAGATAATGCCACACTGTATTGGTATTTTTGTATTGGTAAATAATTGGTAAATGATTTTCGTAAATAATTTTGTTTTCATTGAATTTGTCAAAAAGAAGTGACATGTCAGCCTTATAGCCTACGACAATTCAACGATTCAGTTACGCGAATCAAATAACTGGAAAAAGATACCCCATTGGTATCTTCAATAAAACGAAGTACCTACAGGAGGTGATTCAAATCTGTGCTTAGGACAGTAGTGTCCAAGCGATTTGTAAGCCGGATCGCATACGGGAGACAATTCAAATCTGTGCTTAGGACAGGGGTGTCCAACCGTCTTGTAATCCGGGTCGCTAACATCGGTCCGCGCTGCCCGCTTGTCCGGCATATTGAGAGATTGAGAAAATTATAAGAGGTTCTGCAGAGGTAGGAAATGTAGAGGTGGCAGAAATATAAAAAGAAAAGCAATTATCCTTAACGTGGCTTATTTGTCTTTAGTTCAATCAAATATGTGAATTATTTCAAATATTATTGTGTTATAGTGATTGAATAATTATTATAGTGACTGTACAATAGTACATTATGTAACTTGGGTTGACTGATTGTAATGTGATTTGATTTTTGTAATCCGACCAGTAATTTTCGTGGAAAGTGGGGAAGAAAGTAGGAACAAACTACTCCGTAGCGCTTCGTAGCACTGCTACGTCGCCTACGTCGTCTCGTCTACGCACTCCACTCGACAAATGACATCACTAGCTCGATAACGCTGACGAAACGACCGTAAGATTAGTTCCAATCTTGAACACAGGTGGCTTCTAGATCGTTACCCTAGGGATCAGAAGATTTTGACGGGAACCCTTGGTAAGGGTGATGTAGGATTAGTTTGAAATCTCCAGACATCGCGCGTCTGAACTAAGTTAAGACTATCTTTTACGTTACTCTTGACGTAAACTGTTTTGCTCAATAGCAACTGAGCAAAACAGTTTTGCTAATTCATTAAAACGATATAATATTTTTGCTACTGTTTAGTTTAACATCACAGAACCATCAGTCGTAACGCTAGCGAAACTCAAGTTAACTCACATACCATAATACATAGCATAATAATGCTAGTCTAGATATGCACAACATCCGGTCCGTATGAATCACGCCCATACCACACGCGTTCTGGAGTCAGCCAGGGTTCAATATTAGGGCCTTTGCTGTTTCTCTTAATGATTGACGATCTCCCAGCCGTGCCCTCGCATAGCAGAGGCCTACTCTATGCCGACGATTTAAAATTATTCAAAGAAATTAGGACTGAAGCAGACTGTAGGGCTCTGCAATGCGATGTTGATTCTGTCTTCGAATGGAGTGTCGTAAACAAAATGGAATTTAATCCAAGCAAATGTTACGTTATGTCATTTGGTCGAAAGCGGCACCCAGTAACTTTCAATTATTGCGTTGACTCTCAACTCATACAAAGAGTTAACACTATGAGAGATTTGGGTGTGAGATTCGACCAGAAGCTGACGTTTCATGATCATATCATCTCGTTGGCCAAAGAATCGTTTAGACGTCTTGGATTCGTTCTTAGGAATGTTAAAGATTTTAGGAATGAACATGTGATACGTCTGTTATTCTCTGCTCTGGTAAGGAGTAAGTTGGAGAGCGGCGCTTGTGTGTGGAATCCTCATGAAATTACTTACACACTAATGTTAGAAAAGGTACAAAAAGCATTTCTGCGGTTTCTGTACAAGCGCCGCTACGGCTACTATCCTTTCCTTTATCCAACTAAGTTTTTGCTAGGCTGCCTAGGCTATAACTCCCTTGAAGTTCGGCGGTCCTTCGATCAAATCATCACCGTCTGCAAGGTCTTAGGTCTTACATGGTGGTATCGACGCAGTAGACCTAATGAATGATATTTGTCGGCTCTATGTTCCTAATAATTATTGTCGCGGTAGAAAACATAGGTTGTTAGCTGTGCCTCTATCGAGAACAGTACTCCACTCAAACTCACCTATACCACGCGTACTAAAGGCTCTTAACGCTCTTTTGGACGACAACCCAGACATTGATATTTTCTATGATAGGTGGAGCACACGAAGAAAAGCGAGTCTTACTTTCTGTGAAGGTTATTTGTTAACTTAGAATTAATGTTCTGTATAATCCTAATTATTATTATTATTTTTAATTGTTGTTAATATCCTTAATTATTATGATAATCTTCAAATTACTATTTTTATTTGTTTTTAATATGATGTATGATTGTGTAATTTAATTTCAATACTTATTTAATTAATGTAATTGGTTTCTAACCGTATTAATTAAATTAAAATAAATAAATAAATAAATAAATAAATAAAAATAAATAAATAAACATGTTCTGATGGATTTTTAGCCTATGTTTTTTTCTGATATCTAAGCTGTAATTGTTAGGTTTGTTCAAACCCATGCAAAAGTTTTTGCGTGAAGAAGTAACATACTATCAATCGATAGTTAACAAACTGTCGCCTTTATAATATAAATGAGAGAGAAGTAGGGTGTATTAATTAAGTTTGTGATATCGCTGACCGCAGCCCGCGGGATGACGTCCATAAATCCGTCAGCGCTGGGCAGCGCTGGCTGACGCTGATTTATTAAGCCAGCCAAAACCGCTTGAAGATATCGATTCGAAAGACTTGTTTTTACATTTCCTTTTTGCGTTGGTTCAGAAATACATTGTTGTAATGCAGAATTGTTTGAAACCTAATGTTTTTCTTCTCTATCTTATAAATTTACTAGTTGTTGATTTATATAACGTCTCACTACTGGGTATCCCCAATAAACCCATTACTTGAGATAATTGTTTTAATCATCAAGAAACCAAGGTGATTTCGTGATCGCGGTATATTCCTAGAGCACATAACGGCGCTGCTGCCCGTACTCATTGTTTATTAATTTAAATTTAGAATGGACCACCTGACACCCTGGATACAAAATATGAATACCTACCATGGATTATAACGCGGGCCAAGCCGCAGGGCGGACGGCTTTTTTAGAATTATTTCGTGTTTACCTCAAACATTCCAAGCGCACACTACATAACGGAAGTATCGTACAAATAACAAATAATTTGAGAACAACAACCGTGCTCGCCATAAATCAGATCTGATAGCGGTGATTTACGGAACCTAGGCACGGTCATTAGCCACCTAGCCATTGCGCCACTACGCTACTGCGTCGCGTCGGTCAGTGTAGCTATATTTATACACTGCATCCGAATTATCCGATAAATAAAACTAAACTAGGTATTGAATATGACTAAATATATAAAATCGCCTCTCTCAATTTATTACTCTTTTAACCCTTAAGTATGAACCTACAGGAAATCCTTCAAAGTCATTGTTTCAAAGAATTTATAATTTTTTGTAGTTTTCTTAAAAACTAAAATAAGTAACGTTAATTTACAGCCGACTTTAATAATTTTCGTTTGTTTTTCTTCTATGGATAATTTTCAAGATACCACCAACGCCATCTATGGACAAGTAGTTATACTTTCTTTCAGAACTCTTAGCAGGTGTCGCTGACGACGCAAGTTTCAAGTAAAGTTTTAAGAGCCTTGTTACTTTTTTGAAGTTTTGCGAAATTGGATATTTTATGCACCACGTGACCGGCGCGTCACGCGAATTCTATGAAAAATACTAAATGATCTTGATACTTCGTCGATCTAAAACATACAAATATACTAATAATTATTTTAGATCTGTAGAAAATGGCATCGAATAAATTCCATTTTATTGAGTGGATTTTTTTCAGTTTCATTCTGAAATAATTATTATATTAATGTTTTTATTTAATTGATAGGTGTTTAATATATTTTCCTAAATTCAAAATGGCGGATATTTTTATTTCAATATTTGAATCAATTATGTTTTATCTTAATAATATCAATATTTATTTTAAATCTGATTGATTATTTGAAATCAATTAAGTAGATAATTTTAAATTAAAACATTCATGATTAATAATTATCTATATAAGAATAAAACTGAAAATAGTCTTATTGAAGTTAAATGTCCTCATTCATCTCATCTTATGGGCTCATTTTTAAACCGATTCTTCTGAAATTTGGTGTGTAGGTTTGTAATTAAATGTTTTTTTTTGTCGAATGTTGGGACTTGATGTAAGTTCGAAAGTCTAAATTGAACGGACTAAATACAAATTCTAATTATAACAAAACAAATAAATTATATCTATACTAATATTATAAAGCGGAAGAGTTTGATTGTTTGTTTGTTTGTTTGAACGCGCTAATCTCAGGAACCGCTGGTCCGATTTAAAAAATTCTTTCATTGTTAGATAGTCCATTTATCGAGGAAGGTTATAGGCTATATTACATTTTCAAAAAAAATTAGGGATCCGTGCGGAAAACCCAAATATGTAACCCAAGATGTAAAAAAAAATCCTTATATCGCATGCGCTTCGAAAAGTAATCATTTTAGAAATATACAATGTTCTACAATTTTGTAGAAAACATTAATACCTACAAAAAATGTCGCGACAGCATATATCTAACTATTATAGTTATGTCACAATAAGTGTTTTAATTTTCAATATAATTAATTTAAATTCCGCCGCTAGGAAAAGCTCTATATTTGTATTTTCACATAAAACATTATCAAAATAAACTACATTGTAATTACGAATATTTCAATATCTCTATAAAACTTTTTAAATGATTCAATTCGGACATTCCATTCGAAAGATAACAGAGTTTAAAAATGTAAGTACCGAAATAAACCAGCCCGTTCGGTAAGGTATCATGCTTTGGTACGGGGACTCCGTCAGTACCTACTAAAATAAAGTCTTTAAACGAAAGTAGGTATATGGCTATCGTAAAAAAAGTAAAAAAAGTGGCCAAGTGCGAGTCGAACTCGCCCATGTAGGCTTCCGCAGCAATTATTTATGTATATGTATGAGTTTATGACTTCGTTCAAACCAATTTTCGTTGGTAGTAATCTATACTAATATTATAAAGCTGAAGAGTTTGATTGTTTGTTTGTTTGAACGCGCTAATCTCAGGAACCGGATTTAAAAAAATCTTTCAGTGTTGGATAGTCCATTTATCGAGGAAGGTTATAGGCTGTTTTTTATAAAAACTATACGAGATAACTTAAAGAAACGCAAGCGAAGCTGTCGGCAGGTCAGCTAGTTATATATAAGTTGCTTGTTTTGTTAGATGGTATATTTGTGTTTGAATAAATAAAAGTTTCGTTAATGAAGGTTTTAATTATGTTTCGGTATTATTTTTGTAGTTTCGAACTTTATATTTATTTTTATATTTATTGGTATCCATTTATCTACATATGTCATAGACAGATGTAGAATATCCATTTATCTACATATGTCATCTTGAATAATTCCCATTATATTTTTATTTTGATAAACTATTTATTTTTATTTTATTACGAACTTATTGAAAATATTTCATTTATATATTTAAAAAAAAACCAACCCGCACTTGGCCAGCGTGGTGAATTAAGGCCTAATCTATCTCGTCAAGAGAGAAGTCCCTATCCCAGCAGTGGGAACGTGAATAGGGGTGTTATTTTATATACAGGGCGTCCCAAAATTATGGGCCATGAAGGGGAAGTACCATATATATCGTTGATAGTGAATTTTGCTCAAAGAAGACTTCATTTTATTTTAAAAAGTAAGTAATTTAATTAATTAATTTACAAAAAAAAATGTTTCATGTTTTTTATTTGATTAAAATAATTAATTTCACGTTGTTCCTTTCTTTTAAAATACTATGTTACTTAAGCAGAGTTATTATTTTTTAGCTATTCTTTCGATTGGTATCATAAAAATCGAGTATTTTTTTTCTACATGTAAGTCGGTTCGATTCCCAGACAAAGAAAGTAATTTTTAGAAAATCAATGAATGCAGAATTACTAACTTAAAAATAAAATGAAATCTTGTTTGAGCAAAATTCACTATCTACGATATTTAAGGTACTTCCCCTCCATGGCCCATAACTTTGGGACGCCCTGTATTTATTAGAAAGGTACATATTTAATGTTTACAATATATTTATTAGAAAGGTACATTATTTTTTGTTTACATATTGGATACTCGGTAAAAATAAGAACAAAAAATTACGGAATATTTTCTTTGTAATAAATATAATGGAAATCTATACTACAATTATCAAGCTGAGGAGATTGCTTGTTTATTTGTTTGAACGTGCTACTCAGGAACCGCGGGTCCGATTTAAAATATGATTTCAGTATTGGATAGTAAAATGATCGAAAAAGGCTATAAAACATAAACTAGTAAATAACGTAAAAACGCAAGCGCAGCTGTCGGCGGGTCGGCAAGTTAGTCATAATCTAAAAAAATCATAGGCATAATTACATTTAGTCGTTGGACGGTTTCACCAAAAAAAGTTGCCTTGTTGTTTTTTAATTAGGATAGATAACTTTAGATATGCAATCCACATCCTACAGCATAACCTCCAAATAAATAAGGTTAAACAAGATGACAATGATGTGGTACAATTCTTAGGCCAGCAACAAGTGGTACAATTCTTAGGCCAGCAACAACAACAATTGATCGTTATCAATAAAAATAACAATTGATCGTTATCAACGGATCAACTTATGTCGGTCGTAGTATCGCAATAACACATACACGCACACTAACAGCGTTTTTACAGCAATTGACAGTCCCACACACTGACATTTTACGAAATATTTCTATATTTTATTCAAGAACAACCGACATAGGTCCGACCTCGACAAGCGCTCGCGCGGTACTAAATGGAAAAAGCCGGTTGAATGAAAAAACTACTAAATTATGGTAGTTTTATTTTATTCATAAAAAATTACCAAAACCGTTCTACAAATTAAAATTAATATCACAGTTTAAGCAAATGTTGATAAATATTTTGATATAAATATGACGTCCCATTGATTTAGAACTTCGGAGTTATTGAGGTTTGTTTCGAAGCATTTTCGGTCGATATTAAATTCGGTATATCTTTAGAATAAAAGCATTTAACGAAAATGTACTCTACTCTAAATGAAGAATAGGATATACGTAACATAATAAAAAATAGTTTGATCGCCCATATTCATTAGAATCTACAAATTAGAGCTGAGAAAACAGGTCTTCGAGCGTTTTTTACGAAACATGTATCCGGAGAATGATTATTACTCAATATATAAACAAGTTCTCTAAAATGTTTCTTGATACTTTTGTAGAGGAGAAAACGAACTATTATAAAGATGTAATTGTAATATCAAACAACTAACGCAAACCATAGAATTAGGACGAGAAAACCGAACAATTTCGCGATTTCACGTAATAGGCCTCTTAAGTGTGTGTTTTAAGTTATACAAAATACGTGACTTTAGATAATAATGAAGATTTTTATGAAAATGATTAAACATCTTTTGTGAAAATCTCCAGCAATATTTATTTAATGAAAGGATGGATAATGCTTGTCTGTATTATAAAATAGACCCATTTCATAAAATATAGGAACACAGACAAGATAACCGAAAAGGAGTAGCTATTTTTTAGGTTGGCAGCCTTGCTGATATCTTAGATATCTGTGGTCAACTTAATTTCCGGGTTTGATCCCCTCAGTTGTTCACCCTACTTCCGGTCAACATGATTTGTAGTTTGTCTTTGCAAATGGCGCCCTGATTTAATAAAACGTAACTTTGCGTCTCACCCACTGAGCCCTTGGCTCTTGAGCCTGAGGACAAAGTCAAAAATAAAACTGAATAACTAAGAAAATAATTGTTAGTTCTCTTTAATTAATTGTCATCCACAACGTGTTTTACCATCTGCAGGGAACCTGTAAAATTAATTCATTGCCACTCGGTAATACTCTGTCAATTACACTCTGTCGATTAATAAATTTATACTAATAATAGAAACCAGAAGAGTTTGTTAGTTTGTTTGAACGGGCTTATCTCAGAAACCGCCGGCTGGTCCGATTTGAAAATTTATTTCCGTATTCGCTTCGCTTGATAACGTTAAATAACGAAAACGTAGCTGTCGGCGGATCCGTTAGTAATAATAAATTTACTGATGTATTCAAGGTAAATAATTTGAGAAATTCAGCCAATTGACTTTAATCTGACTGACGCTAAGCATAAATGACGTCGTGCTGCAACAATCTGCATTCAAAAAAAGAACACTCAAGATCCGTTAAACTTGTTTACGATGCGAATGTCCTTTACAAGAGCCGTGTCGCATCGACACTGCAGTCTAATATCGACCTTACACGCCGGTCATAAAGCTTACGTCGATGTTCGAACCAGACACACGCGGACACCGCACCTTGCACTCAAAGTCAGCACTTATCACTTGGTAATAAGGGTGATAATGTCTCATGGATTTACGCACTCACAGTCGCAAGAAAAATAAGGCTTTTTGCTGATAGTGTTGTCTTGTCTCTAGTGAAGGAGAAGTTTCGATGGATGTATGTATTGGTTTTCTTTGTAAAATTATAATTACAAGATTCAAAAATTCATTGATTATAATAGAGGTTGCTATACTGGGCAAGTCATATAATATCATACAATCAAGAGTTCAAGTAGGCAAATACAAGTTATTTTTTTAAGCCGGCGCTACAGTCTTATGGTGCCGCCCAAATAATAGTACCACACGTTCTCTAACCAGCGCGGACGTTGTAATTGAACCGACGGTAAGGGTGGTGGTTCCTCTCAATCTCCTCCTAAAGAACCATTAAATGGATTCTATCTACTGGGTGAGACCGGATCTCTCCTCATGGGGTCTTGGGATGTACTTGATGTAGATTTGATCATAGGTTTGTAAGTGTTAAACAGAAGTGCGTAGTTCAAAAGAATGTACAACGTGTTGATAAGCTAAACAAACATTCCGGCTTTATCATTATAATAATGCTGGGTAAAGCTGGACTTTATTTCGATTGGGATGTGTTTTCGATAGGTTTTTTTTGCGTTAGCTTAACATAATGTTTTCTCGCATTAAAAATAAGCGTAGGTATGTGTTTTTTGAGACTTATGTGAGTTTTTCCAGTTAGGATTAAGTGTGTGAAGATGTCAGAAACTTACACACACAGTGACAAAATACACATTTTTATAATAATAAGCGTGTACTTATAAGGTAAATTTCGCCTTTCCTTGTTTTCCTTGTTCAGTATGGGATTAATGTTGTGAGTAGGAAATACAAGCAAGTTAGTGTGTTTCCTGACACAAAACTACAAACACATCAACGGCACAAATAAACATCGATATTTGCCCATCACTAGCAAATGGCGCGGCTCTGCTGTCATTAGATTATCAGTCGCGTGCGGGCCGGCGCCGCGAGCACATGTGCCAGTATGACCGCGCGCGCCCTTTGTCGGCGCTGGCTCGTCTCGCGGCTGCAGCGGACCACCTGCGTCATCGTCTTCTACATCATCATATTCCTAGCTCTGTTCGCTACGTTCACGCCCGACCCGCCGATGACTTTCATCGCAGATAACCACAGAATCAACTATCCGCTAATATTCCTCAGCGCGGCGACCGACCCGTTCCCCGACACAGCGGGCGCACATGTCTTCATTTCGCGCCAATGCGGTCCTTGCTACATCACGAATAATAAAGGCTTTCTACCGTTATCAGAGTACGACGCTGTTCTGATACACGGGAAAAAAAACCTTATGTCTGAGGCCGCAGCGTTCATGGACCCTGGCAAGAGATACCTTATCGAGACTACGGATGAGTGTGTCCGGAATAAATTGCAGTGTGGCGTGGAGCCAAAAGTGACGTCTTACACCAGTAGAGAGGAATTCTCGTTGTGCAGTCTGTGCGAACAGCTGATTCGGGAAAAGAGGAAGGTGCTTTACCCTAAGACGTTGTATTTGGATGATATTCTCAAATTGTTTTAGTTCGGCGCTCTTATATTGAAGTGTTGGTGCCAAACAGAGATTATTTTCGGAGTTTGTTTTGATGCAAATAACGGATTTGTTTTGATGCAAATAACGGTTGGTGTGAACAAATTATTGTTGAGTCGGGATTGTTGTTTGTTGATTGAGTTGGACTTGTATTTGCTTATCGCAAAAAATAATATTCTACACAATAATCTAGAAGACATGGGTGATAACCTGATTTGACAAATAAACGTCCTTAGATTAGATTTTATATGTTATAAATCGATTTTATTTGAAAATAATTGTATACTTTTCAATGGAAAAATACTTATACATATATAGGTATTTCATGTCAACGCTAGTTATTGTAGCACATTTTGTAATATGCAAATATTTTATATCAAAAAATATAACAACCACCATTTAATTTTAATTTAACGTGTAAATGATTAGGTACTTGCATATTCAGTGTTTTTCATGTTAAAATATATAAAACTAATTTAGGAAGATAACGTACACTCATTACGTAATCCAGTTTTAGGAATATAAGATTAATAAGAACTTGAAAGCTGTGCCTAAATGTAGTTTAGATAGGAAAAGATATAAATGTTTATTTTATTCATATATTTATATCTATTTATTTGAATATTGTGATAATTAGGATTAAGGACCAACATATAAAAAAAGTAATAAACCTAATTGTATGACAATACATTCTCATAAACATTCGTATAGGTATACATTTTAAGAAATTATGCTAGCAGATGATGAATCATAGCTCATGTTTCGTTTGTAGAAATGTATAATTAGAAAGGTACTTAAAAATAAATAAATATTTAGATGTAAATCTTACAAAATGCTGTGAAAACCTCACCGAATTCTAGTTGATTGTAATATGGATAAATAAAATTTGTTTTGTAAATATATTTTGTTTTACTTAAAAACACGAAAGAATTAAAAAAAAGTGTGTTCATTGTTATTAGCGCTTATAAAAACAAAAGTATGAAAGTAGTTTTAGATTAGGTATATAAAATTACAACAGACAAATTGTCTTGCAATGACACAGACAAGAACGCATTATTGATAATACTTTAACGTCACAAATAATTCATTCCAACATTCCGATTCCACTGTTTACAAAATGAGGCATCGTAAAATATGTTACCATGCCAACTTAGTATTATTTCTATGACATACTCTATTTAAATTGCTAATAGAGCTAGACTAGTGTATTAATTTAATCTGTGGCTAAACGAAGCCGTTGGTAGAACGTTATACTTTCATTCCAAAGGTCGTGGGTAAAAAACCAGCGCGCACCGGATTATATACAATAGATAAATGTTGTTGTATTTTAATAAGTATCGGTCATACCGTGAATGAAATAATTGTGAAAACAAATTCGTATACAATATTAGACATAACATTGGTTTCACTAACCAAAGTCTCGTATAGCATGGGTTAGTAAATGTCGTTGTATCAGTCCAATTAGTCACCAACTTCAAGAATGAGGTCAATACGTTGAATGTACTTGGACGGGTTCAGTTGAGAATTGTAACCTCTTATCATTTAATCTAAATATTAATTACGTATGTTATCATAAACACCCATACGCCTTTTGTCATACAACAAATATTTTTGTTAAGGTAAGGGTTTTCTGGTAAGGATTTCAGTTCCATAATATATTATGAGAAGGATTGGACAATGCTAGAGATTTACAAAATATGCCGTATATTGCCGTCCTAAGAAAAGTACTACCCACCTCTACCGAGCCTACGGGATTTATATCCTAGACGAACAGCAGCGTCAATAAAACGCTGCTCCTGTCTTTTGGTATCCAATTGTTAGTACTATTCCAAATCCCCCAAAACCTATAATGCATTATAATTCTAAAAACCCTAACCGTATTACACGTTAAGACGTAATCCTATTTATTATGATGATGAAAGCAAGTGCAACCGCGGTCCAAAGTATACAACTGCAAAAAACAGTTGAGCCCTTCCTGCCTCGCATCCTCTTGCTACATGGATGCGTGCGCGCAGGCAGTTCCAACAGCCGCCGGGAGCAGGTAGCACGCATCATGACCATCTACCTCAGGTCAGTTCACATCCTGAAATTGTATTGCTTAATCCGTCACATAGGCTTCTGCTTCGAATTCTGCGCGGGCGCGTCAGGTTTTGATGGTTGACTGGAGCCTCGAAATTAGCTGTGTAGGTGCCCTGTCCTCCTGTCAAACGATGACACTCCTGCTCCGCAGAATCTCGGAACAATAAACGGTGATTAACCGTCGTCGACTCAGTTCATACCGTAAATTATTGTGAAGTGTCGCTCAACTAAATAGGAAGGAATGCAGCGAGATTGAAGCTTATTACATACGCCTATGACGTACGGCGTGTTTCCAACCTGGTGTAGTCGCGGCGCAGCACGCTCGCTCGCGGTGTACGGGCTACGGGTTCAATGTGCTTATAAAACTTATTATTATTATTAGCCCGCACTGTCCCACTGCAGGGCAAAGGCCTCCCTTCCCTCCTTCCACTCTTCGTGACTTAACGCAGCGACAGGCCATGTGCGTAGGTCAAGTTGGTCAAGTTCGTCCCGCCATCTCATCCTGGGCATGGGCATGTGGGGTCCACTCTGTGGTTCTTTTAGCCCACAAATCATTGGACATACGACACATGTCCGGCCCAGTTCCACTTAAGGCTAGCGGCCTTTAGACCAACGTCAGCGATTTGAGTTATAAAAATTAGCTAGATGCATGTTATTTAAATCGAAAAATCGAACAAGCTCCAATGTGAGTACATACAGAGCGAGTGGTTGGGGAGGAGATAACTGTTCGCTCCATATTGGTTCTAATGCAGGTAGCCGATGTTTGATTGAGTGACTTATCATTCCTATAGACATGACAATCTCTCTACCAAAACTCAGACGAAACCTAGTCGGAACTAAAGCTTAACTTTTATTAGATATAAAAATCAAATTAAAAGACAGGAATAATAGTGTAAAAAGTACAATCGCGACGCAAATTAGATTCAGTACATAGAACGTTTTCGTATATCCCGAACTTATAGTCGCGGGAGTTACAGTTATTAGTAAATGTGTAGCTAATCGCAAAGTAACCATCATTTTCCTAGTTTTCAATTTTTCTACAAAAAGAGCAAATGATCTAGCCATACACTCATACACAATATACCTACACACATAGGTACTATACACAGGTATTCCCACCGCACAGCTATTAAGGAAATGGGCTTTACACAATAGCAGCGAATTCGTGGCCTGTTAGTAAACGAACTAATCATATTTTAGATTTATTGATTGTGTTCAACGGATAGAAACAATGATTTGAACCAATTCGTTCGATGTTTACGTAGATAGTACTAAATGCGAATTTATTTGAATATGAATAATAATAATTATAAATAGAACAGTATTTTAATAAGGCGTATTAATTTTATTTATTTATTTAATAGCCACACAAAACACATAATAATGCACATGAAACAAAAATTACTATATATCACTACGAACTACGAGTACCTACTTAGAAATATAAAAATACGTGTTCAATTAAAATGGTTACAAAGAAACAATTCGTTATGTAGGTAGGTATTATGTATAATATATCGCATAGTAACTATTTTGTTTCGTTAGTGACCCATAATGAGGAAACTTAAGTTATCGATTTGTTATCTACACGGAAAGAATTATACAAATACGAGCGTTTGAGATATAACAATACAAAGCATTTTTAACTGTGTTAATATTTATATTTTATTAGGAGTTTTGAGTATCGCCGACTGAAGCTCAGCTCTTTCGTGATCATGGAGCCGAAATATCACGAAACTACAAAAAAACTCATATCATAAACTAAATATCAAAAAACCAACAGATCGTGGTAAATATCCCTTGATTAATCGTAATAACAACCATGATAGTTTTAAAGTTATTATAGTTCTTATCTTATGGGGACTTTGTGGAATAATCTAAACTAGCATTAGCCCCGTTCGCTGTGGTCAAGGGCCATGTTATCAGTCAGCTCACACGTATGATTCATGTTACCTGATAAGAAATGAAGTAAAATGGATAAGTGTCTAGTAAAATGTTAAGCATTTATAAACATGCACTTAATAGTTCAATAGTCACACTGAGAGAGCTGCTAAAAACGCATGCTATTCTAGTCTTCTTATTTTTTAAGAAAAAAACTGACTTAGACTTCTTTTAAATTCACTTCCATCATGAGATGATGACTCATCTCATTGCAGAGCTGAGCGCAAATACCTAAATATGTTTACGAATTCTAAGAAAGTCGCCCGTACGATTTTATTATACTTACCTCCTTTTTTTTAATTTTCCTCGATTCTGACTTTTTTTTCTCTGATTTCCTTATCAGGGGACCATCTTTAAAATGTCTTCTTTTCAACAAAAAAGGATCATAAATTGGTTCATAAACAACCAAGTTATCCGCGAACAAACGGACGAATTGACAAAACCAGAAAAATTCAATAAAAAAATACAAAAACACATTGTTATTTCGAGCAAACTAGCTGTCTCTATGCTGGACGACTAGCATACTAGTTTCCAAGACGAGCAAAGTTCCGTTCCGATAGAACTTGCATGGAATTACTATTTTTCTTTTTGTAATATTTGGTGCTGGTCACCAGAGCATACCTGCTGTTTCTGCTGGCGGCATCCACCTGCGCGTCTCCAGACCTGTTCTCGAAGGCCACGAAGGCGAAGGTGGATGAACGGGATCTGAGGAGCAGCGTGTATGACTTCATCATCGTTGGCGGCGGCACGGCGGGCTGCGTGCTGGCGAACCGACTCTCCGCTGTCTCCGAATGGAAGGTACCTGGAACAAAAAACTGCAATAAAAAAAATGTAACCTTTTATAAGACAAGACTTTTTGGTATTAAGTTTGATCGCGTGATCGTAAGTCAAGGTTAAGGGACGATTGCAGCGACAGTCCTAAAGCGGAGAGAGCGAAAAGAGCGACCTAACTTTTTAACACAGGATATTATGTATTCCACCACAGCACTGCCGCGTTGTGTACGTGGCGGGCGTGTGTACGGGTATACATCCATTGAACTAAAACTGCACCTATAGTACCTATTAGTTAATCTGCTCTTCAGTAAAACAAAACAGTTCGGTGAAAGCAGGCTCATTCCATTTTTAAATATGTTTTATTTTCCGAGATTAGGTGTGTCCAGCTGTTAAATCTCAATTTAGTAACACTTATCAACGCGTCAGCTTTACACGAGAGAGCAATGACGTCATTAATAAACAGTCATAGAAATCTATGTTACTTATAAATCGAATAACAATTGACGAGGAATGAAGTTTCAATTGAATGAATTGCTCATGTTCTCATAATTGTATTGATGTTCATTCAATAGTAAAATATGTTACAGATTTAGTGATAGGATGCTTGCTGGTTCTGGTAATTATGTTTATATGGAAGCCACGTCTTATCATAACTGGAGCAATAATTTAAATAGCCTAAGAGTTATGGCGGAACATACATACTTACATACATACAGAAAAATAAACTAGGAATCGTCAAATTAGTTTCAGTATCTTAAATTGTACGTATAAACACAATATTTCTGAATATCTCATAAAATATAAGTATAGATTTCGTCTCCAGTACAAAACAATTTAGAATACTGCTCACAATTTGAAAGCCAATATCTTCTGAAAGTCTTTCAAGGAGTGTTCTAACCTTCTAACGTGCTAATTCCCAGGTTCTCCTCCTGGAGTCAGGAGACGCAGAGAACATAGACTACGACATCCCCGGAGTACCCTCGAGGGAGTACCGGCCCATCCTGTGGAACTACCGCACGGAGAGGAACGGCTACTCCTGCCTCTCCCGACCCAGTGGCTCCTGCGAAGTTAGGACTGGGAAGGTTGGACTGTATTTACTGTTTTTATTATCATCTCCCCTATTTTCCACTGCTGGGAACTGTCCTTTCATCAACATCATCACCATTATTTACGTTTCCACTACAGGGACTCTCTATTGATAAGAGAGATTAGGCCGTAATTCACCACGCTGGCCGAGTGCGGATTGGTTGGTTATTATTACTATCTATTGCACTTTTAGAACCCGTGTTGGCTAAGTGGGAGCACACTCGACTTTAATTCCAAAGCTGTGTTCAAACCTTGCCACGCCAGCGCCAACGCTGTGAATTTAGGGCTAATGTCCCTTGTCACAATAGTACCTAACATACCTTTATTTACTCAAACACGAAATGTTGTAATACTATGTTTTATCTACAGCACTTACATTATTTACTTTTTGCGAAATAAGTTGTAGGAAGCAACAACAAGAGTCAACATCAAAATATTATTTAGTTATGGCTTGCTCGGAGTGGTTCTTTAAAATTAAGCCTATTTTGAGGACGCAATTTACAATTTGCAAACAAGTGGCAGAGTTCGCGTTGAGCTGTAGATTAATCGGTCACGGTTTCGTTTTGAGCAAATATTAAGATGTCTACGGGATATTAACTTTTTATACAGCAAATGTTAATATTTGTTTATTATAAAAGTATAACCCCTTGACGAAATTATGAATATAGATAAGTTGTTATAGAATAATTAAGACTCATAGATGAGCAGGTACTGGGAGGCTCCAGTGTGACAGGGGACATGAAGTACACGCGGGGGGCGAAGGCCGACTACGACGGCTGGCACCGCGGCGCCGGAGCCCCGGCCTCCGTGGATTGGAAGTACGAGAACCTTCTGGAACACTTCAAGAAATCTGAGGATAATGGTGAGTATACGGCTTTAGCTTCTGCACAGTTGCTGAGTGGTTACCGATTTAAATCATTTAATAATTAAATATGTTTAAATTTAGATCTTAAGTTCTTTACTTTAAAGTTAAAAATAGTTTAGAGAGAAGGAATAAATAAAGGTGTTGTATTCAGTCTTGTTGTTATTACCAGCGTTCAAAGCGAACCTAAGAGCTGCTGCAACATAATCTAAACATACTTCATCTATTTTCATCATAGATGGTTTCAAAACCTTAGTGTTAGCATGTAAGTTTTGATTATGTATACAGCAAGAACTTTAGATATTGTTTAAAAAGACGAAAACAGGTCGATTCTTTTGAAGAATCAACCTTGAATCAACCTTTTACATGAAGGTAGGTAGATAGCTTAGACTTTAGTTAGCTAATTGTCAGTAGTATTATCTAGATTGTCTTTAATAAAGTAATTCGTGATTAACCTTGGCACATAGTTAACATACGCGACAATGTATACCTATGTATTTAATTACTCAGTACTAATCACAATATTATAGGCAGTAAGTCTTAAATAGAGGTGGACTGCTATTATTAGGTATACCTTGTATTTTTCCTGTTGGAAACTGATTGATTTCTCGTGACTAGTTATTGAGTTTTTAATGTTTATTACATTATATAGACAAAACATAATCGATTATTGGTTTATTAGAATGAAAAGTAAAATAAAAACAAGTTTAATTATTTTTATACAAAATACCTTTATACAGTTTTAGTTCATTTGAAAAATCTTACACAATTATCTACATAAATAAATTTTAGTTTTATTTACAAAATAATAAATTAAACAAAAGAGAAGTAAAAAGGCAAAATTATTTGGATACAACAATCCACAATGAAACAATAATTATAATCACAATCAGATCAGTGTTTCATAGTTATCGCATAAATCATAGCTTTTAAAATATAATAACCTTGACTACTCATTTTTATTAACTACTATTAGATCGCTCTTTAGCGATAAGGCCGCCTATTGTACGTGTCTCTTTTTGTGTTTTAATCATGTATTTTTGTTCTTGGTGTACAATAAAGTGTTTTGTATTGTATTGTATTATAAATATAGTTGTTTTGTAGGTGACTACGACGTGCTTCTGAACTCCCACTACCACGCCCGCAGCGGCGAGATGCACGTGCAGCGGCTCAAGCACGTCGACCGACACATCGAGGTGTTCCAAGCAGCCTTCGCCGAGATGGGACTCCGCGCCGCCGACATCAACACCAACGTGCCCGAAGCCGTCGTCAACCACCAGTTCACCGTCTCTAACAACACCCGGCTCAGCACCAACAGCGCCTTCCTCAAACCCGTCCGACACAGGAAGAACCTCGTCGTCATCACCGGCGCCACCGTCACCAGAATCGTCATTGAGAAACAAGAGAAAACCGTCGAAGGAATCTTCTACGAAATTGAGAAAGGACAGGAACGACCGGCTTATGTCAAACGGGAAATCATACTTACTGCCGGAGCTATCAATAATGTTCGACTACTACATTTATCTGGCATCGGACCTGCAGCTGAGCTAAAGAAGTATAACATTACAGCAATGATTGACCTACCAGTCGGATATAACTATAGAGACCAAGTGACGATAGGTGGCCTCGCTTTTGCTCTTAATGACGTACAGCCTGTTTTAGAAACTCAAGTTATAGATGATTTTAAAACTTGGTTTGAGCATAGAAGCGGACCTTTGGCTTCGCGTGGAATCAATCAAGTGTCTGCGTTCCTGCAATTGTACGAACAAGAGAATGCACCGGATGTTGAGCTCTCTCTTGAAGGAAACTACATACGAAGCGATAAATTTATGCTGACGAACATTAGCGTCCACGCAGCTGAAGAAACAAACATGCCACTCTCGTACTACAATTTGGTAAACATTTACCCAACTTTGCTTAAACCTAAAAGCAAAGGCAGGGTAATGCTTAATAAAAGAAATCCCAAATATGGTAGACCAGTAATCCAAGCAAATCTGCTGAAAGAACCCGAAGATTTAGATACTCTTGTAGATAGCATAGATCTTGCGTTACAGCTTTTAAACACAAAAGAAATGAAGAAGGCTGAGGTCAAATTTGCTCCTTTAGATTTGTTTCCTTGTGACAGATTGACGAACAGGGACCAATGGAACTGCATTGCTAGGCATTACACAAAGGCCTTAAGCAATCCTATTGGAACGTGTCAAATGGGGGACAATGTTACGGAATCTGTGGTAGATTTCCAGTTACGGCTTCATGGCATAGAGGGTTTGAGGATAATGGACGCTTCAGTGATGCCAAGTCACGTCCGAGGAGGCCTGCTGGCTGCGACCATGATGATAGCCGAAAAAGGAGCTAAAATGATCATCAAAGACTGGAAAATTAACAAAAGTCAATATTATAATAGAAGATGATTATTAGCCATAAATTAGAAAATTGTAAATACATAAGCTAGTTTAATACCAACTGGTTTTAATTATATCACTCCCTTTTTCAGCTATCATTATGACTGGAGCAGCAGTTGAACCTCTTGGTATTTTTGGTATTACTGATGCGTCTATAACCCGCAAGTTTTTGACTCCATATACTTTTAAATTTGGATCCACAACTGATTCGACATCGCTGTGTGGCCCCATTTTACAAGTCCCTGAATAATTATGTAGTGGTGCTGAAAAATATTTCACAATACACGACCAGAACTCATCTGAAACTCTTTCGTGCTCTTTACATTGGTTGTTTAATATTGGCCTTGGATCGAATTCAAATTCAGCGCTTCTGAAGACATCAGTATCAAATAACTTCACTATTTCATGAATTCCTTCTAGCAATTTCTTTTCATCACTCGGATCTTTTAAAAAGTTTGGATAAATCAAGGGTTGTCCTAAAACGTAATCCGTGGCATTTAGGACAATTTGTCCACGGCTTTTAGGTGTAAGTAGTGAAATGCACATGTCAATCCTATCATAATACATATTTGAATCGTGACCCTTAAATCTGACTTCAATATCAGGGGTTCTCAGAATATCTGATATACTGGATTCTAAAAACGCGACCACTTGAAAGTTAGCTGATAAAGGCCCAACACCTTTAGCATAATAACTTGTGATATCTTTCAATTTATCTGAAAATTGAACTGTTGTGGCCGTTTTTGATAGTTTTATAACAGGTAAACAAACGGAGACGTGGTCTTGAAAATTGCCACCTACTGGTAAATCTACAACAGTCTTTATATCTAAATACTCTAAATACTCTCTAGGACCTATTCCAGATTGCATTAATAATTTCGGAGAACCGATCGCACCTGCGCTAATTATTATTTCTTTAGTCGCCATTACTCTATACATTGTACCATTCTTAATGTAGTGTACACCCAGCGCTCTTGTAACATCTTTAGTCTCTTCTAACAATATCTTAGTGACTAACGCTTCTGTTACTATTTCTAGGTTTTTTCTTATTTTTCTGACGGGTTCTATAAACGCTGTGTATGTGCTGACTCGTTCTCCGAAGTAGGACATAGTCTGTATCCTCATGAAGCCGAGCTGGCTGCGTCCATTAATGTCTGTGTAGTTGTAGCCGAGTTCGTTGAAGGCGCTGAGAAGAACATCCACGTTATCGTCGACGTAGGGGTATCTTCCGACGTCGAGAGGTCCTTGCGTGGAATGGAAGACTCTGTTCTTAGTGATGTCTTTGTCGTAGTTGCCTTCGGAGTATTTGAAGTAGGGTAGGATCTTGCTGTAGGCCCAGCCGTCGTTGCCGCTGAGCGCCCACTCGTCGTAGTCCGCGGGGCTGCCTCGCATGTACGCCATGTCGTTAATTGTTGAGGTCCCTCCGAGCACTCTCCCTTGCACCACTTCGCAGCCTTTTTCACCGCGATTCTGACAAAACCTGAAATACGACCACGATTTTAATGAATGTGTATGTCATACTATTATGATGACTTCCGTGGAGCAGCGGGCAAAGGTTCGCATCCTTCCTTACAAACTTTAACGCTTAAAATATTAGAAGGATAGGACAACCCATTAACCTTATTATCCAGGAGTACTTACCCATTTTTTGGCCTCATGGTGTATTGCCAGTCGATGGATGACCCTTTGAACTCGCTTGTGAGTCCTGGGATCAAAGCCATCTTCGGTTCCTCTGGTCCTGCTTCTACCAAGAGTACCTGAAAAAACATAATATTGATCAGAGTTTACGTTATCATTAAGTGGTTAGAATTTAAATATAAATAAGAACTTAAACAAAATTATCGTAAAATATATTATCGTATATGACTTGCTCTAGAATCTAGATATTGCATATATCTATGATGATGCAATATAAAAGATATGATATACTATGCGTGTTTTACTTAACTTTAACTTTACTTTAGGTGTTTTTCCGAACAAAATTACCATTCCAAGTTAATTCCTCTACGAATTCTTAAGTATATATTGTGTTTTGGATAAAATTGAAACATGGAATATTTCTAGCGAATTATTAACAAGACTAATGATGGGTCATACCTTCCACTTTCTATTCTCAGAGAGTCTGCTCGCCAGCACGCATCCAGCAGTTCCACCTCCCACAATAATAAAGTCATACACTTCTGGCTTCTCTTTCAGAAAGTACTTTCTATAAGATTTATCAACAGCAATTCCAGCATCTATAGCGTTAGCATCTTCAGTGTTCACCGCAGCCTTAGGATTAAAGTAGTTAGGTTCAGGTCCGATGTGGCCATAAAGCGTATGGACTAAGGATATCAGAAGTATGGCGGTTGGTGCGCATTCGATTCTTCCGTCACAAACTTTACACAGCTCCTCGGTAACGTTAGATGACATTGCATCTTCTAAATCGGTATTATAAACCTTGGCAGCATTTATTTTGCTTATTATAGCACAGTAAACGGGGTTTCTTCAATTAGGTTTAAATGAAGCATCCCTCTTTGTAACTCCATTGTTGTTAATCACATTCACTTGGAACTTATTAACACTCAATCACTTTGTCACTCAAATTTATGATATAGAATTGTTTTGTGGGGAGTTTGAATAATGGTATTTTAAAATAGGAAGAGTAAAGGTTAAAAGATTGACACTGGCGTGTTTGACAGAGACTGCACTGAGCGGTGCATGCGTTGGACTTGAACCTGCGTCATTGCAGCGGCATTCTATGAACGCCGTGTTTACAGTTACACCGGCATTGTTTGTTTCCAAGAACTAATAACAATGTTTTGATACCTAATTCTTGAAACAATTCGTAAACTGTACCTAATTACCTATGTAGGTTTTGCACGCTTTTAATTAAATTTATATAATCAGGTACCTGTTCGAATTTGAGGTGTTCCTATTTTTACATTTTTTCTCAAAATCATCCGCAAAATGTTTACTTATTTACTACTTTTGATTTACCTACTTGTATATATATTACATAATAGCAGCTTAGCTATGCATGCAAAAAGTCTTCTAGGTTGTATATTCTATTTACAGTTTACTTTGACTACTTCCGTTTGCATGAAACGGAAAGTAATAAATTGCTTTGCCTTAGTAAACACCACTTCACGTTAAATGTAAATGTGATTAATCTAAATTTAATCGCTGATACATTGTAAAGATGTGTAAAATTTATAACTGAGCAGGTGTAGCGTTTCATGTTGTTCAAAGTAATATGTACTTATTCATAATTTTCCCGTTCTCACATCAGTCACCACAATTCTTATTATATAAATGTTTCACCATATTATTACTGGCAGTTGAAATATTATAAAGAAAATTTATTAATATTTTAATCCTGCAAAAATAATTTTAATTAGGTAATGCTAATACGTTTGTGCAAACTGATTAAAGTGACCAAATGTTTAGTTAATTTATTTATTACGGCTTTTAGACGGTAAGTATTAAATGCTCGTTTCTCTTGTTTTAAAACATCATCATTCTACACATGCAACTAGTGGACCAAATCTAATGTTAGACATAGATTTTAATTTAGTGGCAATCATTCGAGAAAATATTCTCACCTTGTATGATACCACCTGTTGAAAATCTTGCAGCAAAGCCTGAGTGTTGCCATTACAATAACATAAGGCGCCGACATTCCACATTCAAGGGGGAAACAACTCTAAAATTATCCTTAAGTACGAAGTTGTAAAATAAATTACAAATTCATACCTTAACGCCTTTAAAGCTTAACAATATGGCGCATTTATATACTAAAACGTGACTTACGAATTCATGTTTGTACAGTCACCAGCATTAATATCTGACAATGAACAGCGCCGCAAAAATATGTGACACAGATTGCCAGCAAAAACATGTGATAAGGTAACGTGCATAATAATCTGATGCTTTCGCGGCGGTAAAAATATATGACATAGTCAACAGTATTAACATCTGACAACAGATGAGCGCGTAATTATCTGACATGCCCCGACAGCGAAATTATGTGACACTGTTACTGCAAAATGATTTGACAATAGAATGAACGCATAAACATCTGACACATCAAATTACTTCTATAAATTGAAATTCATTTTGTAGACCCTAAGATATAGGTAATACTAGCGTTCCGCCCCGCGGCTTTGCCTGCGCTAAAATATATCTTAATGCGGATTTTTGTATTTTTCTGCGGCAAAGAGTAGCCTCAGTGTTATTTTGATATTAAAAGTATAATTTCCAAACACGGCTTTTCCTGTGTTTTAAGTAACTTTCTTAAATGTGTATGTATATTATTAGATATTATCAGAAATCTAGCACCCGTAACACAAGATTCTAGCTTACCACGAGGCTAGATGTTGCTTTGTGAATTGTCTAGCAATTAGCAATATTTATTGATTTTATTTTATTTATTATGTTTTTTGGCCGTAAGCTCAGGTATAAGAAAAATGAAAGGGCTGGGGATTTTATTAATAAATAAATAAATGCCAAGTTTTCTGAACTAAATTTCATATGAAATGTTAAAATTCATAGTCTTTTATTTCTGATTGATTTTATAAATGAAAAGTCAAACCGTATGATATACTTCAATATTAGATAATAGTGAATTTATGAAAGAATAAGTTCCTAAACCTTAACCCTAAACTGCATGATTATTTTTCTTAATATAATTCATATTTGTGTTCTAGATAAATAAAGTAAAATAAAGAAGAAATATTTAAAATTGATTCAAAAATTTCATATAAATTAAGTTTAAGGGAAAAACTGCTTTTATATTTAATTCCATATTATGTAGGTATGGCAAAACATGCAATGAACTACCTATATTTTAAAATATCATTCGCAGGGCATGCGGAATATGGTCAATTTTTTTTTAAATAATAAGAAGACTGAAAAGATATTAAAAAAAAATTATATTGGTTGTGATAATAGCTCTGAGAGCAACGTAGGGTTAAGAAGCATAAAAACGTAGTGATTCGTTTGTTCTATGAAATATCTTAAATTTACTTTTCATGAATTGACATGACATTATTTATGACAGTTTTCATAAATAAATCAAAACTCTTTAAGATCTCAAAACCATGAAAAAGTTTTAAATACACTTTAACTTTGACTACTGCCCTCCGATCTGTCTCGCTCATAGATTCAATATCGTAATGTTAAGAATCTTTTTACAAAAAGAATCTGAATATGAAATCCACCAATTCCTCAAGAAATCTTAATGAAATTTTAGGAATGTTTTATCTATAATATAATACCTGCCTGAGAAGTATATACTCTAACATTAAATCATTTTAAATAAAACTTAAAAAAAAAGAAGGCACCCGGTGCAACTCGAACTCGCGGACTTCGGATTACGAAGCGCCTACTATAGCCATTAAACCACGAGGTAACTGACAAAGTGTGTGAAATTAAGAGACGGATCAAATGACGATCTGATGACAATGTATCGTCACATAATTTCGCTGTCGGGGCATGTCAGATAATTACGCGCTCATCTGTTGTCAGATGTTAATGCTGTTGACTATGTCATATATTTTTACCGCCGCGAAAGCATCAGATTATTATGCACGTTACCTTATCACATGTTTTTGCTGGCAACCTGTGTCACATATTTTTGCGGCGCTGTTCATTGTCAGATATTAATGCTGGTGACTGTAAGTTTATGACTTAACGAATTAAAAAAGAGTATTATGCAGTACACAATAAAATTAAAAGCAGGTGTGATTGCAATTGTTTTATTAGTCCGCGTTTTAATGAATTTTCTCGCATTATATTTTTCCTGCAGTAATAACCGTTTAAACGGAAAAACATAATTTAAAAAAGAAACAGTCATTCAAACATGAATGTGTAAATCTGATATTAAGCTACATATATTATTTTCAAGTTTTATTAAAATCTATTAACTATTGAAATTAATAAGATAATATTTAATTTAGTATATTTGCGTAAAAGAGGAATAAGCATACATCCTCACAAGCTTAGTCGTTAGTGCGGGTTGGTGAATAATGCGTAACTAAACATTACCAGTTAGTAAGATCTTTAGTTATTATTTATAACAGGCTTAGCAACATAATTTACTTTTAAATATAATGTTAACCACAAACTAACTAATGATTACATAATTTTTTCAGAAGTGAGTTATGTATAATTTAAAAAAATAATGTTTAGTCTTTCTCTTAGACTTAGAGCGTAATTCTTTACGACCTTCTAAACGCCGGCACCGGCCTACTTTCCAATAGGTTAAATAGGAAATAAGTTATTATATTATTCATCGAACGAGACCTTGCTACACAAATTATAAGCAATATTGATCCATTTCCTAGGCTGCTTACAACATTGCTGTGACTCATACTTGTTAGTTTTAATTTCCATTACGCGTTTATCTTTCATCATAATTTCAGCCGTCGGACTATTATAGTAAACTCTTATTCGAGTATTCATCATTAAAATCATGTTTTATGGACAATGGCGTGCCTATAAATGGCTATATAAGAGTATGTGGTAAAAATAACTACCTACTGCCATTGACAAACCAAATTCTATTTTCCTAAATCTAAATTCCCTAAATCGTAAGGAATACGTAACAAATAAGGAAGTAAAAAATCACATCTTAAAATAATTTCAAATAATTATGGCAACGCGAAACTCAGAAATTGAATTTAATAACTGTTTTCAAACAAAATTGTTCACACGAAAATAATTTGAGAGATTATAACAATATCCGTAGTTTGTTCGTGACAAACGTACAGTACAGACCGTTATTTAATGGCAGGATGTGGAAACCACTAGGAAACAAATATTTGTAATTATGTGAGCCGTGTTGGCTAAGTGGGAGCACACCCGACTTTCATTCCGAAGGTCGTGGGTTCAAACCCCGCCGCGCACCTCTGATTTTTCTTCTTGGAAAATTATGTGTGCTATAAAAACACGTGCTCTAACGGTGAAGGCAAACATCGTGAGGAAACCGGCATGTTCTGAGAACTTCTCAAAGTTTGAAGAACATGTGTCATTCACCAACCCGCACTTGGCCAGCGTGGTGAATTAAGGCCTAATCTCTCTCGCCAAAGAGAGAAGTCCCTGTGTCCCAGCAGTGGGAACGTGAATAGGGGTGTTATGGTATGTGTATCATAACATAATCATAACATAATCATAACATAATCATAACATAATGTTACCACGCATGGAAAAAATTTTAGGCATTATGTGCCTACTTTTTTTAGATCGGTTTCGGTTTAAAGATATTTATTTCTCTTAAGAATTTTACAAATTCGCTTACAGAGAAACTTAAAAATAAAAGTAAATAATTCAATTTACGGAAAGCGTAAAAAGACACAAAGAAGACAAATTGAACACGTACCGTAAAACACTCCAACATTGCCACCGAGGGTAATTTTGCCCGAAGACCAATTTTTAAGCAAAACTTTTAATAGCAAAAATATCTGAATACTATGGTAACATTTATTGACTTTGGTAGAAAATAGGTTTTGTGTTTAGCACCACTGTCTATTGGATGTAACGCTAACGTCACTCATTAACTTGTTGGAACTCGTCAAAGACAGAGTGTATTTTTGCGGGCAAATTTTGGTGAAAATTCAAAAGTGGATTGTGCGTGATGAAGAAAACACAGATGAGTTTAATTTATATTATGTTGTACAAAAAACTTAAGGTATTATTATACCGTTATTGTCACTGATGCAGCTCTTGTATAACTAAAGTTATAAAGGTGGGCAAAGTTATCTAGTATTTTTGCGATCTACTATTGACAACATTGCCCGCAGTCAAAATAAGCTTAGGGTTGACACATCCGAGTTTTTTTTTTTTGCTAATTATTATTATCTTGATTATTTAGATAATTTATGTTTATTATTTCTTAAAAGCAAGAACAAATCTCGAATTCGTCAAAGAAAGTCAAGACGAAAGATTGGAACCAGAATGTATTAAAAATAACACGGAATAAATGTTAATACTTGCATGTGAATCTGTTGAATCAAACATGTTACTTTAAAGTTTTTTAAATAATTCAATAGAAGATAATCTTGTTTTTTTATTAACATAAAAAGAAATAAAAAGTCAAGAACAGTTTACTGAGATGTACCAACCCTATCACTTTACTAAAGGCGAAAAGCGAATTGTATGGAAAATGCTAACAAGGTCAGGGTAATTTTGCCCAACTAGCCTAACATGGATTTTGGTAGGAAACCTGTCATGGATTCGCTTTAGTTTTAAAGTAATGGCCAGTTTTGGTCATAATTCTTGTACAGGTTTTGCTGTCAGCTGATTAGAGGCCGGAGAGGAGATATTTGCGTCAAAAATCAACGTGGGCAATGTTGGCAATAAGTCGAGATAACATTGCCCGCCTTTAAAAATAATAAAATACTTGATTTAATATTGACGAATAACAAAATCTAATAAAATAATACATGCAAAATATCCTATAGTTGCAGATGCGAATAGAAAATACTTGTGTCCCCATACAAAAAAATAACAAAAATTGTAATTATTCGAAAAATGTGGGCAATGTTGGAGTGTTTTACGGTAAGTTCCACTTACGTTACGTACCAGTATATCTAAAATCGAATATTTTATTATTGTCTAATATTTTATACACAACAGAACAATATTGCCAAAATCATGAACAGAATTAACCAAAACAAAGATGTAGATGTCCACTTGATTGAAAAACATAAGACAATTTTAACATTTTGTTTATTAATATTATAAGAATACAGAAGGTTCGTGTAATGGTTAATATAATATAAGTAGACAATGTAGACATAATATATTATATTAGCATTTAGTAGATACCTACCTACCTAGATGTTTAGGTAATCAACAGAAGATACATTAGCATACACACTTGTTATGTAAGAAGTGCTCTTCCAATTACAGGTATATTACACAAGTTTGTAGGGCAACGTCAACTATAAAATAAATATAAGTAAAATTAAATTAAACATACAAAACTTATGATAAAATATTAAAAAAAAAACAGTTAATATATCTGGGTATCTAGGGGCTATTTAAAATTCTACCCATCCCCTTTGGTAATAATTACCAAATATCCTATGCATCCATTATTATTAGCTAAGCCAATTAACAAATGCAATAACAATAGTCTGAGCGCTAAAACATAATTTAATTTCCCCAATCGTTGAATAGGACCATTAACAGAACCGCCCATAACTTCAAATAACGCTAACTAATTAAACAATAGGGTATTAAACCAATTAAACGGTCAAAATGGGTCATTTAGACCCAACCGGATCGGTATCGGCTTAGCACTAAAACCGTAATAAATGAAAATATGCTAAAACAACCATAACTTTTTATTCGCCAAAGGGCAGTTTGAACGTTTTTACAGCGCCATCTGTGTTTAGTTAAAGTTTTGAGTTTGTAGTTTAGTTCAGCTTTCGTCCGCGCGCTGCAAGAGCCTAGCCGCAGGAAAAAAAGCCTAGTCTGTTAAAATGCTAATTTCTGAATATGGATCAGGAATTTTATGGTTACGATCTGCATATCCGTTTTAAAAATAGAAAACGTATTTGAAACGATACCCTGTGCGTTAAGTTTTACTGGTGGAAATTAAGTCTGAGTAGAAGTTATATGAACACTTATGCAGATTGTAAAGAGTCGGGCTTTTAATGATTCTGGGTAAAACCAGCTTTTTACGACGTTCCCGAACTCGGCTCCAAGCGACATTTGTAAATTATGTTGAAATAACTTAGTTCAGAGAGTTACTACACCTATCAGAAAAATGTAGACTTAAGCTTCCCAGAAATACTTATGCGTCTTGTAAACTAATCTGACTAGGTATGTAGACAAGTCTTATTAAATCTGATCTAGATTTCGTAAAGGATTTCTAGGTAGTAGGAACCTAAGTAATTATTCCATATATTACGTGATGATTAATTACCACGGGGCTAGATGTTGCTGTGTAAATTGTCCAGCAATATATATTTTTTTAATTATTTCTAGGTTATATATTTATAGGTGTTTTTACATTTAGGTACCTATAGAACTACAAAATGTTGAGTTGTTTGTTAGGTTTCCCAAATAAAATAAATATTGCTGGACAATTTACACAGCAATATCTAGTGGTAAGCTCGAAGCTTGTGTTACGAGTAGGTATTATATTAGCTGGTAGACTTAATACAATTTATATACATTTTATAAACCAAATAAATCGTAATTCTTCACTACTTATTTACTAGAAATCTTTGTGTTTCTATGGGAATAAAGACTTGATTTTTTTATCATACATATTGAAAATCCAGGACACCCGGATCAAATATCTGCAGATTATACAAATTTTATTCCGAGGCGGGAATCAAACCCGCAACCTTCTGTATGTTGTTCAACTATACACAGAAATCTAAAGAAGCCTTAATAAATCACTAGGAGTATTTACTAAGTCGGAAGCGATAAGGCGGCCATTTTGTGATGATACTGTCTGCGAAGATCATATCTCCGCTTGAATGCGCTTGCGCATAAAGTATTCAGATGAGTTAAATCTTCTGCTTGACTTCTCTGACCCTTGACTTGTGCAATAGAATATGAGAAATACAGGATTTCTACGACTTTCAATAGTCTCCATTTCAATACAAAGGTCGTAGGTTCGATGCTATACCTGGTACCTGATTAGTTTGCGTCGACTTATTTGCACAAAATAATAATAATACCTATGGACATAAGTTAATTCCTATAGGTTGATCGTTTTGGATTTTTTTCATTTTCCTTAAACAATCTACTATCTAACGCAAATATTAAAAACATCGAACCTTGGACTCCAGAGGGTCTCCTATAGTTAGGTGTTCCTACAATCACGTTGAAGTACCAGTGGCAAGTCCATATAGTCACTTAGATGGCAGTTGAGACCGAAAAGTTCTGGAAAGAAAGAAAAAGATATTTTAGGAATGCGTTAGAAAATTGCTGAAGCAACAAATATCAGACAGACAGGGATCTTTTCTCTATTAATTAGTTCTTTGTTAAATAAAATATAATTGAAATATATATTTATTATAAATTCTGAAGTAATCAAATCCGAGATGTAACTAATCTGCATTGCTCCACCGCGAGTAAAAGTCGTTCGACTAGTCACTAGTTCTACATGTCGAAGCGAAAGTTAATGAGTTTTGCAAAAAATCGCATATTAACGTCCCTTTAAAGGTGCCAGTTCCATTCGCTTCTATAAAGGTATTACTTATTTTATATAATCTTTTAATCTATCATGGTGATGAAGAGTAGTTCCAGTCCAAATCTTAATGTGAATGTCATCAATGGAGGCTCGTGTCCAGTTGTGGAAAGTAATATGAATGGTAATGATGACTATGATAATTACCATTTTGAAAGTCCACTTATCGGAATGTATGTTTCAAAAGACCGGGATTTGATAAATACCTACCTAATTTCAACGGTTAAACGGTGACTTACTTTTGCCACTGCAATAACTTCCGCAAACCGCACTTTCAAGCAAATTCAGAGCAGTCCTAACATTTCCTGGAAGCAAATTATTACTTTAAGACCCGTTCGAAATTCGAATTCTTTTCGAACCAGTTTTGCCCAAATCGTGGCCACTTTAGACCCAATCGGCGCCCGAGGAAGGGACACCCTAGAATTATCTACCATTACAGTACCTCTATTATCTATGGAGATTTATGTCTGATTGTTTGTGGGAGATGAACAGTTTTATATTAACATACCGACCGACAGGTTTTATGAATGATGTTTTAAATATAGAGACAATTTAACAAACCATAAAACTATTTAACAACAATCAAAACATTTGAAAGAAGTTTTTCTAACCACAGACAAATTATACTTACTAGACTTTTGACAGTTCTCAATTAAACTGACACTCGATTTATAAAGTGAGAACATTAATTCCAAATTCAATCACCAAATATAAATCTAATTTCAGACAAGAGCGAGTCTAATCGGCGTGACAAATAAACCACCGTCATTATCCGACGAAATAGCCTCGAAAGCTCCAAGTCTAATACATCACGATAAACTATTAAAATTGAATTAATATCTGATTAGATATTACGAGATGTACTTGCGCGAGTGTGGTGAATTTATGATAGATGGATAACTTTACAATAGCCAGATAGACTTACCTAACTACTACTGTAAACTATGGTTAGACGACTTCTTAAATACCTACTATTTTTTTAGATGCTCGAGTTTAGCTTAGTTGCTTCGCCCGCGATATAATAGTTTTCTGCTTTAATATTACAAACAATCACTACAATTTTATTTATCCGTATGTATTAATACGATCGATATATTTAGCAACACGTTGGGTCTTAAAATCTCGCAAACAAAACTACCAGACACTTTCAAAATGTAAAAATTACGATATCATTCCGTCCCTGCAGTAAGTAGCTAATTTCACCATCGGAAGACAAGCCGGTTTCACAAAAAGTGCAAAAAGTTGTGGAGATACCATCGGGATTCGAACCCGCAGCCTAATTATCGGCCGCGGGGCTCGCTACCTGCTCGCACGCAGCTCCATTATGCGTTTATTGTGGCCGTACGAGTTTGCATGACAACTCGATTATTTTATCCTGGGATATTATCTGGGAGCAGTTTCAATGGAAGGAATAACTTATAGGGAATACTGATTTCCACAGCAAGGAATTGTAGGGTACAAAGTTAGGTATAATATTGTTGTTTCTACTGCCGGTGTGGTCTAATAATACCACTACTTTAAAATAATATAAATATTGCTGGACACGCACCAACATCTAGCCCCGTGATAAGCTCGAAACTTGTGTTACGAGTGCTAGTTTTATGATATAGGTAAGTACTTTATAAAATATACAATGAATAATAATAATATAGATAGATAGATATTTTGTTTGTTTATATAGGTATAACACCCAGACACTCGGAACAAATATATGCAGATCGTACATTGATATTATCGTCCTGAAGCGGGAATCGAACCCGCAACCTCTTACGTCGCAGACGGACCTTCGCCCGCTGCGCACAGAGGTCATGTTCGACCATTGCATTTTTAGCAAATTAACACATTATTCACACGAATGAATTCATAGTTTTGATTTACTTACCAAATATTATCGAGGACAAAAATACCAGAAGTAGGAAGTTCCATGTATTTTCGTTTTACTTTAATAAATTCCAATAACGGTGTTGTGATATTCATGTTTGCGGTTGTGACGTCACAAGATGGCCGCCACTGCTGTCGCGCCCTCTGTTTGACAGTCTGTGACGTTGACACATCATCACACTATCACATTACTAACTTGAGCAGACGGGCGACATTGTAATGTATTTATTTATGAAATAAAATCAACAGCCCTACAATAGTCTTATTTATATACCTGAGTAAAAATTTATTAACTAGATATGCGCCACTATAATCCACGCTCTATATGGGTTTCCCGCAGGAGTTTTTATGTTAAAAATAAATACTTACCAAATCATGTTACATATTATATCAACTAATTTTGAGTTTATTTGTTAGTAAAATACAACATAATATCTGTTCAATGTAAAATATTTTATTTCTTAATTAAGATTGTTGAATCACATAGGTAGCCTCTGTGGTAGATATTTAATTTTTATTTTAGTTGCTCGTCTACTTCTTTCCATCCTGGTTTCACGCCATTATCCATGGTACCTAGCCGTAACTATTACTTACAATGTCACTACATGTTTGCAAAAGCAATAATTAGCCTTTGCTTTATTTTTAACTCTGTAATAGATAATTCTGCAAATAACGTAAGAATAGTTTAGTCTTGCTTCATAAGTTTATTAACTTATCTTTAAAGACTTGGGTAGGTAATTAGTTGGTAGGTTTGATAGAATCAACAATATAGTTTGATTGGTGGATGCATGCTGGGCACACTATTATTATGTAAAGTTTAGTAAAGTTTTTTTTCTTACCTACTTATTATCGCACAAGTCCAAGCGCATTTTTATGAAGCAGGTATCTTATGGCCTTACTAGAATCCCTCCTACTACATTTATAATTATGCATAGATTCATAAATAGTCAAAATGATAAATGAAAATGGGATAGTTGTCGGTACTCTTGAACGAGTTATGTTAATTGTATTCCTAGTATTCCTAAGAAGGCTCTGTGTACAAAGTTGTGTCCATTAGGTTCTCTCACGTCTTAGTAAATTAACTTGGGTTTAAAAAGCAATTTGCTAAGTTGTTGGCTTATAAATTGCGTCTTAATTTCGTTAGGCGCGGAAACCAGCCTTAACATTTTAGTCTTAATTTTTGTAATCGTAAGCATTTCTTAGTCATGAAAAGCGTGAATGGATTAAAATGTTTTTTTGTTTGTTTGAACGCGCTAATCTCTGGAATCGTATTTCGAATTTGAAAAATTATTTCAGTGCTGAATAGTAGGTACATTTATCCAGGAAGGCTATATTATAAAAAACTAAAATGTAGATAACGTAAAAAGCACAAGCAAAGCTGTCGGCGGGTCGGCTAGTAGTTTATATTAATGCAATATAAATAAAATACTCCAAGTTATAACTTCGGTCTTACTTTTACCGTCCTTTGCATGTTTGTACTAGTGATAATTTTCGGTGTTCCCTCTGGCAATACGTCGGGTTTTTGTTCCCACCGCCCGCAACATCAATGAGACAATTAAGTGCAGTCCTCACAGTACCTTGAACTTTTTGTCATCTGATCTGAAAATGATACTGTTTTTACCATCGTGTGGAGATTTTATTTGCAAATGATTTTTATTACTTGTGTAGGCCTAGTTACTGTAATTGCAAGCCTGTATCATCCTATTGTTGGGTAAAGGCATCCCCCCGTTTTTTGCAGTCATTTTGAACCCGCAAAATACTCGTATCCTCCCTCTTTTGGTTAAAGTTTTACATTTCGTCGTGTTAAAGCTCCATGTGGTAGAGATCCATCTTTGCCTAGTATAATAAAAAAAATGTCGTTCGGAAGTCAAACGGCTGAGATGATGATTTACTTATTTTATGAAAACTAGTAGGTACAGACATAAATTATCGAATAACACTAGTCTTATTCTACTTGAACCAAATAATACATTCGATCTTAGAAATCAGTCATTAAAACGGCCCAAATACTAGACTAGACCTAACTCCTCAAGTCATAATATTTTAAAGTACTATAAATATTTTTAAATGATACGCGTCCTGCCTGCGGCTTTTACAACCTGTCTATTAGCCGAGTCTACGGCCGGTTTACCACAAGTTTTGATAGGTTATGAAAATGTTTATGGCTAAATGGCATTTTTTGTTTCAGGTAATGAATACGAGTTTATGATTGCTGTATTATAAAACGTGTAAGTGTAATATAAAGTTACTAAAGTTATAAAGTAGTATTAATTAAAAACTTGATATTATGAAACGATTCCAGTTTTTGTTGTAAAAAAAGATATTTATTGATTTATTTTTAAATGTAAAATCATAAGCTGTGAATGAAAATTAGAAAAAAACAGGGCTTGCTTGACTTATTTGAAAATGGTTCGAATGTCCCAATGTAGGGCTTACAATTGAGATAATTCCGAAAAAGAAGAAACTGAATTATACCGTCCTGAAATATATCAATCGGCTAGCTTCTCTAAGACAAAAAACTTAGTCTCTAATGGCCCTAAGTATTTCAATTACAAATCTCTGATGTAGGTATAAGTACAGGTTAGAGGCTGTACAGAAAATGGAAGCGATTAGCCTTTCGTGCCGTACCATCCGTCATCCCGCGCTAATGGCCATTCAAACTATTACGTGACGCAATTCGGGTAGGTACTTTTGTCACGAACTATTTACATCATCATCACCCGTATATTTAAATTATGATACACAGGGACATTTTTAATGCGGGCCAAACACCACGGGACGAATAAAGAATAAATCTAAATTCGTGATCTTGCAGCATCCGTTGTAAACACCTCAACTAAATCAGTTGTTCATCTTTTTGGTAGACAAAGATGCGACTGTTAAGTAAACTTTTTTCGTCTAGATACATATCTATAATATTTTAGGCCGACGGTGTTCTTAGTTACGATTATTAAATGAAACATTGATATTTATTTATTCAACCGGACATAGTCCAAAAACCACTTATCTCTTCTATTCCCTGTTATTAACATAATGCGTTTTACAACATAAAAACATATTAAACCACCATTGTTTTCTGGTAAAGAAAACACTATTATTATTATTATTTATCTAACCAATTATTGTTCAGACAAAACGAAGGTGTATCTTGTGTTTCATCGAATTGTTTACAAAATAAAGGTCAATATGTAGAGTTTTAGACCTTATGGTATAAGATATATAGGCTATAATCAGCTGTATACTATTTTGCCTGAGGGCAAGGCGGGCAGTATTAACAGGTGATGTAAGGTCACTCTATTTTTATTATCATTTACACGTTACAAAGTAACAGATCTTTATTTCAGATTACGAGTACTGATAGTGTCTAAAGTCAAAATATAAACCAAACCTTTTTATAAGTTATCAGGATACGTAAGCACCCCTTTTATATTCCCACTGCTGGGACACAGGGATGGGAACATAATATGTACCTACCTATCATGACATGTAGTCGCTGACTAGTACGATCTTTAAAAAAACAATTGCTACACGTTTAAACAACGTATTTACACCCACATACAAAAAGGTTTAATACACATTACTTCGTTATTGTGGCGCAGCGGGTGAAGATTCATCAGCGAAGCGGGAGGCAGTGGATTCGATTCCCGCGGCGAGCTAATTGTTTGCATTTTATCGATGTTTTATTTGTAAAGTATTTATCATTATAATTGTGCTTTTATCAAATAGCTGTGTGTATGTTAACAAACCTTATTATCTAATTTGTCTCTTGTTCTTTAACTTATTTTTATTTTAAGTTATTCGCCACCAGCGGCTTTGTCTGCGTTACAATGAATATTCCCACTTTAAAAAGTGTCATACATACGTGTTATTATGATGATTGTTAGAAAAGTTTCTTATCATAAATGCTTTTTGCGTGAGATAAACAAATATCTACCCATCCTGATAATCTTTCACATTTACAATAATAAAAAGATAATAAATAGTTTTTATCTGATGGCATCTTACAACTCGGTACACAATTTCCAAGCTAAGAAACTGTATCGATCAGTGATCAATGATCCGCCAGCTAGCACAAAGGAAGCGCAGGAATCACGGCTGGCTTACGCACGCGCACGCCGCGCCTCCCCCTTCAACCTTGAAGCAATTTCCGGGAGAGCCCTCTTCCGGATGATACCTTAAACTACGTCTTTCCAATGATTTGTCATCAGGAGTGTTTGTAGTGCCTCTATCAGACAGTTTAGTTTTCCTTTCGTCTGAGTTTTGGTTGAGTGCCTAGTCTGTTTCGAAATGTCCATCGCTCTTAGTTGAGCGATTTTCAAACTCAACATTAACCAAAACTCAGACGATTGTAATACATCTACAACAGCTTCATCTGCGAAATTTTGAAGTTAATTTCGTTCGGTATTAAATATGATTGTCGCGGCCACACATAGCAGAAACATGCAACGGAACGCAATCTCGCGACTTTTTCAAAATGGCGTATATACGCACACACACACCTCTGTAACCGTTCAGCGCCAAGTCACGATTATCATTTTTATTAATACAAGTAATTCAAATTATCAAGATTTTTATTTTGAAACCCAAGCAAGACATCAGCGTCGCCATTTGGACCTTCAGAGCCGAACACAATCGGACCTACGCACGCACAACCGCCGATGTCAACGGTCGTTTCACCAAGACAAAGGAACAAAGGAAGTCTGGATAACCGCCACCGAATCCTCAGAATAACCGATCATATCGAAGACGGTACGGCCAGCCCTCTATCCTATCCAGAAACGCCTGTCCCTACTTGTTTTAATTGCCTGGAAAACTGTTTCAGTGTTAGAGCCGCAGCGAGTTTCCGTGTTTGCAAGTGTCTAGCAGTGTGTGCCGTAGCCAGCATCAGCTGCCGCTTAGACAAACGTGAGTACTCCACCTTTCACTAAACCTCCAGAATGTCAGTAACACATAGGGCCCTTTCTCCTACTTGTAAAATATCCGTTACAAGTGATGATGCTACCAACGTACTTATTAGCAATCTAGTCAAAAAGCGCTCTATTATTAAAAGTAGATTAACTCGTTTTGCCAATCACTTAAACTTAATAAATACCAACGAAATTCTTAGCGATAAAACCCGCGCAGAATTGACAATACGTGTCAAAGGCATCGAGTCTTTGTTCACCGAATTTAGCAATGTACAATCACAGTTGGAAGACTCAGTTATAGTTGACGATCTCGAAGAACAATTAAATCAACGCGAGTTCTTCGAGAATACATATTATGAAATTTTAGCTAGAACAGAATGTATGCTTTGCAGTGGAAAGATTAACGCAAGTTCCAAATCGACACCAAACGAATTTTGTAATGTAAAATTGCCAACAATTACAATACCTTCATTTGACGGTTCATATGACCGTTGGTTAGAGTTCCGGGACACCTTTCAGTCACTTATACACAATTCTCCTCATATCACTGCAATCCAGAAATTTCACTACCTAAAGTCGTCACTAAAAGGCAGCGCAGCCTTAGTAATCGAGTCAATTGAGTTTTCGGCACTTAATTACGATGTAGCTTGGGAGTTTCTGCTAGCTAGGTACGACAATAGCAGGTTGTTAGTTCACAACCACGTCAAATCACTATTCAACGTTCAATCATTGACAAAAGAGGCACCAGATTCATTACGATCACTCATCGACACAGTTTTAAAAAACCTATGCGCATTAAAACTGTTAGGCGAGCCTGTGGATCATTGGGACACTTTAATTATCTACATTATTGTCACAAAGTTGGACAAAATTACTGAACGCGAGTGGGAACAGCATAGATCACTATTTTTAAAACAATCTGGTGACTCCAAGTCGATTATGAAAGTTGAAGTATTGTTAGACTTCTTGAGAGACAGAGCGGATATGTTAGAAACGTTATTAGTATCACACACAAGCACTAGTAACTATAAACAGAACGCGCACAACAGTAGTAAAGTAAGCTGTAACGTTTCTACTTCAATTAGCGAACCGCCCGGTAAATCAAAGAAGTCACAATCACAATGTTCACTTTGCACGAAAACTCATCAACTTTACGCATGTCAAACATTTCTTAACTTAGGTATTAGAGATAGGCTAAAACACATTGATAATAAACATCTTTGCAAGAACTGTCTGCGCGCAGGGCACGCGTTATCAGACTGTCGATTCGGCCCATGCAGGAAGTGCACCAATAAACACAACTCACTAATTTGCGACAGTGAAGTTAGTGCAATTGGCATTCCTGCGGCGGCGATCGGAACTGATAACGTGAAGTTGGGATCTATGCGTACCCCTCACCCCGCGCAGCCGGTATCTCCCTCCACAGAGCCTGCGCTTACGCACATCGACGCGCTCTGTGCTAATTATCAATGTGTGCAGCCGATACTCTTATCTACTGCTATAATAGGTGTTAAAGATTATTACGGAAATTATCGTCAGGCGCGCGCGCTTCTAGATTCAGGTTCAGAGCGTTGTATCATTTCACAATCATTTTGCGATAAATTAGGCATTCAATTAATACAGTCCACTCAAGAAATAAGGGGTGTAGGTAACTCGATTTCTCAATCAACAAAAATATGCGAAGTTGATATTAGATCGTGTACTAGCACTTATAACACACAAATACATTGTTTTGTACTAAACAATATTGCTTCTTTGTTGCCAGCGGTGCCCGAACAATATGCGAAGTTCGGTATTCCTGGTAATATACAATTAGCAGATCCCGATTTTCATAAATCTCGAACAATCGATATCCTAATAGGCGCGGATATATTTTGGGATTTATTATGCGAAGGGAATATACGTTTACCTAACGGCCCGTACCTACATAACACACAATTAGGTTGGGTTGTGTCAGGTCCTTTAAATATTAAACAAAAAAAAGATTATACAATATGTAATTTTACACAATCAATCAATGAAGATTTCTATGTAGATGACTTAAGAGGCCTATTACGTGAAATCGCGAAATTGTTCGGTTTTCTCGTCCTAATTCTATGGTTTGCGTTAGTTGTTTGATATTACAATTACATCTTTATAATAGTTCGTTTTCTCCTCTATAAAAGTAGTAAGAAACATTTTAGATAACTTGTTTATATATTGAGTAATAATCATTCTCCGGATACATGTTTCGTAAAAAACGATCGAAGACCTGTTTTCTCAGCTCTAATTTGTAGATTCTAATGAATATGGGCGATAAAACTATTTTTTATTATGTTACGTATATCCTATTCTTCATTTAGAGTAGAGTACATTTTCGTTAAATGCTTTTATTCTAAAGATATACCGAATTTAATATCGACCGAAAATGCTTCGAAACAAACCTCAATAACTCCGAAGTTCTAAATCAATGGGACGTCATATTTATATCAAAATATTTATCAACATTTGCTTAAACTATGATATTAATTTTAATTTGTAGAACGGTTTTGGTAATTTTTTATGAATAAAATAAAACTACCATAATTTAGTAGTTTTTTCATTCAGCCGGCTTTTTCCATTTAGTACCGCGCGAGCGCTTGTCGAGGTCGGACCTATGTCGGTTGTTCTTGAATAAAATATAGAAATATTTCGTAAAATGTCAGTGTGTGGGACTGTCAATTGCTGTAAAAACGCTGTTAGTGTGCGTGTATGTGTTATTGCGATACTACGACCGACATAAGTTGATCCGTTGATAACGATCAATTGTTATTTTTATTGATAACGGTCAATTATTGTTGTTGCTGGCCTAAGAATTGTACCAAATGTTGCTGGCCTAAGAATTGTACCACATCATTGTCATCTTGTTTTACCTTATTTATTTGGAGGTTATGCTGTAGGATGTGGATTGCATATCTAAAGTTATCTATCCTAATTAAAAAACAACAAGGCAACTTTTTTTGGTGAAACCGTCCAACGACTAAATGTAATTATGCCTATGATTTTTTTAGATTATGACTAACTTGCCGACCCGCCGACAGCTGCGCTTGCGTTTTTACGTTATTTACTAGTTTATGTTTTATAGCCTTTTTCGATCATTTTACTATCCAATACTGAAATCATATTTTAAATCGGACCCGCGGTTCCTGAGTAGCACGTTCAAACAAATAAACAAGCAATCTCCTCAGCTTGATAATTGTAGTATAGATTTCCATAATATTTATTACAAAGAAAATATTCCGTAATTTTTTGTTCTTATTTTTACCGAGTATCCAATATGTAAACAATAAATAATGTACCTTTCTAATAAATATATTATTTATTGTAAACATTAAATAATTGTACCTTTCTAATAAATACAGGGCGTCCCAAAGTTATGGGCCATGGAGGGGAAGTACCTTAAATATCGTAGATAGTGAATTTTGCTCAAAGAAGACTTCATTTTATTTTTAAAAGTTAGTAATTCTGGATTCATAGATTTTCTAAAAATTACTTGCTTTGTCTGGGAATCGAACCGACTTACATGTAGAAAAAAAAATCTATTTTTATGATACCAATCGAAAGAATAGCTAAAAAATAATAACTCTGCTTAAGTAACATAGTATTTTAAAAGAAAGGAACAACGTGAAATTAATTATTTTAATCAAATAAAAAACATGAAACATTTTTTTTGTAAATTAATTAATTAAATTACTTACTTTTTAAAATAAAATGAAGTCTTCTTTGAGCAAAATTCACTATCAACGATATATATGGTACTTCCCCTTCATGGCCCATAATTTTGGAACGCCCTGTATATAAAATAACACCCCTATTCACGTTCGCACTGCTGGGATAGGGACTTCTCTCTTGACGAGATAGATTAGGCCTTAATTCACCACGCTGGCCAAGTGCGGGTTGGTTTTTTTTAATATAAAAATTAAATATTTTAAATAAGTTCGTAATAAAATAAAAATAAATAGTTTATCAAAATAAAAATATAATGGGAATTATTCAAGATGACATATGTAGATAAATGGATATTCTACATCTGTGTATGACATATGTAGATAAATGGATACCAATAAATATAAAAATAAATATAAAGTTCGAAACTACAAAAATAATACCTAAACATAATTAAAACCTTCATTAACGAAACTTTTATTTATTCAAACACAAATATACCATCTAACAAAACAAGCAACTTAAATATAGGTAATATAATTTATTTGTTTTGTTTTAATTAGAATTTGTATTTAGTACGTTCAATTTAGACTTTCGAACTTACATAAAGTCCCAACATTCGACAAAAAAAAAACATTTAATTACAAACCTACACACCAAATTTCAGAAGAATCGGTTTAAAAATGAGCCCATAAGATGAGATGAATGAGGACATTTAACTTCAATAAGACTATTTTCAGTTTTATTCTTATATATATAATTATTAATCATGAATGTTTTAATTTAAAATTATGTACCTACTTAATTGATTTCAAATAATCAATCAGATTTAAAATAAATATTGATATTATTAAGATAAAACATAATTGATTCAAATATTGAAATAAAAATATCCACCATTTTGAATTTAGGAAAATATATTAAACACCTATCAATTAAATAAAAACATTAATATAATAATTATTTCGGAATGAAACTGAAAAAAAATCCACTCAATAAAATGGAATTTATTCGATGCCATTTTCTACAGATCTAAAATAATTATTAGTATATTTGTATGTTTTAGATCGACGAAGTATCAAGATCATTTAGTATTTTTCATAGAATTCGCGTGACGCGCCGGTCACGTGGTGCATAAAATATCCAATTTCGCAAAACTTCGTAAAGTCACAAGGCTCTTAATTACGTGTTCGGATGACAGAACCGAACTTCTTAATTCATGCGAACAAACTTATAATGTCTGTCTGTTTATGTGTTTTGTCACTCGCGCGGTGCATTTGGAACTTGTCAGCGATTTATCCAGTGAAGCTTATATTCTGGCGCTTAAGAGATTCATTCCACGACGCGGTAAACCGCACACAATTCATTCAGATAACGATAAAAATTTCGTTGGTACTAGTAATGAATTAAAACATTTTTTACAAGTATGCTCACCTGACTTAACTGAGTACGCAGTAAGTCAATCTATTAATTTTAAATTTATACCATCTTATTCACCACATTTTGGAGGTTTATGGGAAAGTGGAGTAAAGTTATGCAAACTTCACCTTAATAACCTAGGAAATGCACATTTGACTTTTGAACAGTTTTCCACGATCTTAGCTCAAGTCGAAGCCGTCCTCAACTCCCGTCCTTTATCCCCACTCTCGTCTGATCCTGCCGACTTCCTCCCTCTCACTCCAGGACATTTCCTAGTTGGCCGACCACTCACTTCACCGGTGTACCAGGACATGCGAGGCGATCCTGGGAGACTTCTCAACCGGTTCCAGCGGGTGGAGCACATCCGACACAACTTCTGGACGAGATGGGCCAAGGAGTACATATCAGAAATGCAAACACGATGCAAATGGAGAGAAAACGTCGACAGCCTTGAACCTAACACTCTCGTGGTAATAAAGGACGACAATCTTCCTCCGCTGAAGTGGTCTCTCGGCAGAATCATCAACACCATAACAGGAAAGGACGGGGTATCGCGCGTGGCAGACATCCAGACGGCGTCGGGTGTCGTGAGACGCAGCTACCCAAAGATATACCCACTTTTCAATGAAGGCGAGGATTCATTGATGTTGCGACGAGCTACATGAACCTACCTATCTATCTTCTTGGAACGGGAGCTTCCAAGGCCGGGGGCATGTCGCGGCCACACATAGCAGAAACATGCAACGGAACGCAATCTCGCGACTTTTTCAAAATGGCGTATATACGCACACACACACCTCTGTAACCGTTCAGCGCCAAGTCACGATTATCATTTTTATTAATACAAGTAATTCAAATTATCAAGATTTTTATTTTGAAACCCAAGCAAGACATCAGCGTCGCCAATGATGTTGATGATTTACTGAATTCCAGCCGGTTTACAGCTTTGCAGGTTAATTTTTATAATTGCTATCACAATTTATTCTAGCATAAAAAATAAATTACAATCTAGATAGTTTTATACCGGATTGAAATCTTGATCATTCTCTGAAAAATTACTGTAGACGGTATATTAATTCTTATATATAACACAAACAGAAAACTTCCTCATTTAAGCGATCCAGATATCGATTACTTGAGTTATAATCTAACAATTCTAACAGATTGAAGTCTAGAGAGCTGCAAATCAGAGATCGTGTAACACAATATGTAATACGAAACTACCGTATTATTGGCAGGACCTGAATATAATAAAATAGGCTCTAAAACTATTATCCTAGAGTTTAAATTCGCTCATGATTTTAAGGTAAAATAATTTGAAGGTAACGTTATAAATTTAGTTATAGATAAAGTAAATTAAGTCGTAAATCAAAGGGTTAAAGTAGGAAATCGTGCGGCCATTATATTGATAGAGAGGCGGCGCGTGCGATCGGTTTAGCTACTAAGAGAACTCGAAAGATGAAAAATTGAGAACCAGCTGATCGGTTCTTGCCTAAGAATAGTACCACCCTATATCTACCCACGTGTGTCATCGATTCGACGACGAGAGAATTGATTAATGAATTGATATGAGAATTGGGCTAGTTGCTGCTGTGTAAATTGTCCAGCAATATTAATTTCAGCAATATTTAATTCATAAGGGCACGGATTACATTGACGTCGGACGTCGGTCGTGATCCATGTCCTTGCAGTGTCCTTGATCCTGAAGAAGTCACACGTTCTGGGCCGAAACAGTTGATCAAAAGTCAACGTAAATAAGGTTCCCGTTTATCTCAATATGAATTCGGGCCACACATTAGTTGTCAGTTCGAAATGTGATCAATATTCCCGTAGTAGGTCGGGTTGCGCCCGCGCAGTGATTAGGTAGTACAAGATTGCTGCGGGGTGGCTGACGTCAATCTGTGGCCAGCTTCCAATCTGTACCATCCTTCGTGATGATGATCTATACATCTGATTTTGATATGCCCTAATTTGCCATTAATTTTATTTAGACTAGGCATAAGTCTTCGAGTCTAAAAGTGTTAATTCAGGAGTGTATAAAAATCAATAAAAATCGATTTTGCGCAGTCAAAGCTAGATTTTTATTAAATGCTTCTCACTATTATTATTATTCAAGCTATTCCAATTTAAATTAAATTCCATCTCTGATACTACGAGTATAACGGAAACCAAAACTACTTTAACGTAATTTCTATTAACTCCGCGATAAGCTAACTCAATTGAACTTATCAAAATCACAGAAAGTAGGTTTAAATGAAGCGATCGATATTATTCAAATATTCTTGATAAGTGGTTCCACGGACACGTTAAAAGTATTCAAAGTGTTGTTTTATAGTCCTAACGGTAGCCGGAATTTTATACACCTGATTTGACGACAGTAAAATATACTGTTTTTTGTAACGCTGTTTATAAATTGCCGTAAATAATTGGATGTGTGGTGGTGGCCTAAGAATAGTATCATTACATCTCTACATGTATGTGTCGTCAATCGACTTTATATACCACAATACAGCTTGTATTGTTCTGTGTATTGCACCAACTTACATATAAAATGTTGTATCTTACCTGGTACAACTCGCTTGATAAACATGGTGATATATAAGCACTAATTTCTCCAAAACCTAAAATAGTGTGGTGAGCCCAGAGCCTATTAGTGGAACGGTTAAATTGGTTTGCTATAGTATTGATAAAGATTTGTGAAATAATATGTATGATACAAATCATGTCAGTAAATTTCAGATTGAACGTGAATATTTTTGAATAAATTTTCACTAATAATTATATATCACATGTCATAAATTGTCATTAGTGTGTTTCTAATCGGTTTCTTGTATACGAAGTCAGATAAAAACATATCTTCAAGTCTCTGGATTAAATTATTTTAACTATTCATGTTAAATAATCTCATTAGTGCTAATTACACAAAACATTACAAATTACTTTTATACAAGACCATAACCATTAGTAACTGCTTAATTTTTATGTATGAGAACATACTTTACTCACTCAAAATTACACATAATAGCCTATATTTTAAATATTCCTCAAAATTGGTTCGTCGGCCGACATCATATGTTAATCCAAAGCTATAAAATCAATCTCATTCATTATGGCGCCTGAACTCCTCATTAATCTATTCACATTCCATCATCTTCGACTTTCCAATCCTAATTAAAATACTGGCTGCCATTTTATAACCTATAAAATATTTTGATATATGCCCCTTTCTATTTACCCGTGCTTCTAAAAAATAATTATATAATAGCTGAAGGGTTGATAGTTCTCTCTGTCACACTTGTAGGTCGGTTGTATTTTTGTCTCGTGTTGTTGGTAGCGTGAAGGCTGTGTGTCAGTCACGCATGCGCGGTTGGTAGAGGCGTCCGCGTTTGTATTTGGAACGATTTTCGCGCTTTTTTTGACATTGACGAGTGTCTATGGGAGTGTGTTCTGTTCTCATTACGGTTGAGTGAGTGTTTTGTGTCGAATTGGATTGCAGTGCAGTGGATTACATTGAGAGGTTAATTTGTGGATGACGGTAACTAAGATTAGGAACAAAGATAGACAACATTTTAATTAGAAAACAAAATTAAATCATTGTTTTTATACATACTACTCGTATTGTTACAAATACCTACGGTAATTAAGCATCTTGATGACGCTACTTGGCTTTTTTTTGTTTTAAGCACAGATATACCAATTTATTTACAATTTAGAAAATAAATATAATGAGTACGGTGCATAAGTACTATAATATAACATAATATATTTTTGACCCATAAGATCTCGTCTACAACAAAAGGGGTTGCAGATATCTATGATTTTTAATTTTATCTTAAAAAAAGAAAATGTCCTTATACCTCCAACATTTTATCTAACTGAACTATTATAAAACGTATTACTATCGCATAATCCAATGGCTTCATCCATATTTCTTTAAACAAATAAAAGGATTCACAGATAACATCGAAGATTCCAGCCATTTTTACATATTTCTCCATTCGCAATCTCCTTTCTGGAAGCCGATGCGATCTTAGATCTGTTATTGCGCGCGCGCATCCATTAGGGTGAGATTATAGCGTTTATTGAATTCTACTTTGTTGAACGCAAATTTTCTGAATACAAAGGCTTTTCTAGTACTAGTCTACTTCCATTAATGTGAGTTATAGCAACTTACCTATTGAACAGTAAGTTATAAACAACAATGTTCATAATTATATAACTAGTAAATATATTTGGTAATAGCAGAGTTGGCTACGTGAGAGCACTTACATTTTATTCCGAAAGTCGTGGGTACGAACCCCAACCCGCATTTCGCCAGCTTGATGAATTAAGACTTGATCTCTCGTCGAATGAGAAGTCATTACCAACCAATCAATACCAACATTGGAAACGTAAATATATTAACTTAGGCTATGTTTGGTTATAAAGGAAAGTTTTAATGGCCTACAGCTTTCGAGGATTTTCCCGCGAGAAGAGAAGTTTTTCCGCGGTAAAAAGTGTGTTTTAGGGCAGCGATTTCGTTTTTTGTACTGTAGCGATCCAAAGCCCGAAAGAATACCAAATTACATAAGATCTTTTGGTTCTATTGGAAGAACTCGTGCCCAGAAGTGGGAAGTATAATAAAATTAAATAACTCCATAGTAGATAGTCTGTCTTTATAACTTTAGACGTTCGTAAATAATTGTTACATAGAGTATGTTGTTAAATATTTTCACATCTTCATGGTAAAGTTTAGTATGACCATAATAATTGTAGAAAGTTTTTAATTATAGTTTCCACGTTAAAATACGACTTATTTAACCATTATGTAATACAGTATTACTTACTTTAATTATTGTAACACAAAGTAGATTAGTTTAATTATGTTACTGGTAATAAAAAAACCTTGCGGAAATACGTGTGACGATCGAGCACAAAAGTAACAGCTTTTTTTTCGTGACAAGCTTTTTTATTCACACGATATTAGGTACTTTTGTTAAGATATTAAATTAAAACGATCTTGAACAAACCCTTAAAATAAAAGATTAAAAAAAAATTAATGAATACTCAATACGTGCAGCCCAAATTAGTATTTTAGATCTAGCACCCGTAAAACAAGCTTCGAGCTTACCACAGGGCTAGATGCTTTTATTATTATCATTTTTAGATGATGGTGGTGTGTGAATTCTCCAGAGATATTTTCTACAGTATTTTCTAAGCCTTTTTAATTCAACCGTCAGCTTCATAAAACCATAGATAAATGCCATAAACAATTCGCTGTCATCAACATCAGCTAATACCGCCTAACAATGGAGTTGCGCGGGCGCATAAAACGAAACATTTTCTCCTTTCCCATCTCAATCCAAGTTTGAATTTAATCTTTATTATCCAGCGTTTAGGTTGGCATTGTTTTTGGTATTTATCACTGCAGTGGCAATTATGACAGACTAGTGTTTGTTTGCCGGTTTGCCCGTATTTTATTATTTTACAGAAGAAACTTATGTTTCTAGTGATAAACAAGTACCCTAGAAACTTTTTTAATTTATTATTCTGTAAGGAATTTATACATTTATGAAGATACATTTTGTTGTTTAAAGCCAAAACAGGACTAATTTGAAAACATATTTTGCTTTAAATCTCTTCAGTATCTCGTACGCTGTGTGTCTGTGTGTACTTAAATTTTAATAACAACGCAAGCGAAACTGCGTCCTGTCGCCTAGTATATACACGCAAAAACTTTTTTTACATTGAACTAGATGTAATTGAGATTAGCGAGACATACAAACATACAGATTAATAAATATGAGCAAAGACTATAATGTTCTGTAGTAGGTACAGATTTGATTTACGATTACTACAGTAAAACAATGGTTTAAGTTTCATTTTCGCTCACGATGTAACATATGCCGCTTATTCAATGTTAGCATTTCGGTTAACAGAGTCAATGCTTACTACACGTACTTGTTCGTACAGGCGTGCGTCATGGGCACTGACAGTGTTAAATAAAAAGCGTAGTATTTCTCGTACAGAAGTATTTGATAATGGTGTGCTTAGACTGGTTCTCACGAACCGCTACTGATTTCATTTTTCTTCGTATTTTGTTCGGATAATTTATGGCTTTTAATTAATAGTTAATTATGCGTTTGAGGTTATCTTTTTGGGTTAACTGTTTGACAAATTACCCGGATTTATGTGTATTTTACGCAACTACGGGAATTTTAGTAGTTTGCCTTTTGTCTATAGTTAATTCGGCTTTAAATCAAAATTTTTCTAATATTATTGTCTTGAACACACTTTGAATGTTCAATTGATCAGAATAGAGTCAATCACAGAAGTTTTAAAAGTAGTAAGAACATAAAAGGATGTTTCTTTTCTTGCTCTAAAGGCACAAAACCACAATTCTAAGTCTAGAATTTTCTATATCCGCTACCAGCCTTAATTACGTTACCATCTTATTAAGACCCCCACAGGCTATATTTTTCACAAATTATGATCCTGACCTATCTACTTACGAGGAATCTCATTAAAAAACAATTACAGAAAAAACAGAAAGTTTCTAGAAGTCAGGCGAAGGCTTAACGTCCTTAGCACAGAGACATAAAGTTGAAAATCTAAAGAAAACTGATAATTCAACGGTCAAAACTATTATTAACGTGAATATAGACCCTGAAGTCGATAATATAAAGTTGAAACTTGTTCAACGGTTTCAAATCGCAGGTGAAGGAACCAAAATTATATTACGTTTTTGCATATGAATTTATTCCAAGATTAATATTTTATGCTAATGTTTTATTTATTTTGCCGCGGAAATGCAACAGACGAGCTTATTGCTTGTAAGTTTATTTTAATAATGCTTGTGCCCATAATACACATTTATTTATCTTTCAACTTTTATAAAACACTTAGATACGTCAAATAAATATTGTACAAGGTACAAAAATAACCCTTACAAAGATTGGTTTTACTATTCTTAGAACGGCACCACACAGCACCTTAAACTGACATAATAATCTATCTCTAAATGTACCATATGTATAGATGTTAGCGTAGCTTATATCCGCTGACATCTCAATGTTTTAAACAATTTTATTATTGTATTAAAATACAGACTCAATACCGACAGTACATAAGTTATATAGTCGGTAGGTTTACGCAGTAGGTATTTGCTGGAATACCTACTACATCACGATTGAGTGGACAATGCTCGCCGACGCGACATAACCGGCATTGCTAGGTCTCAACAATGTGCTATTTCTAGATAATACTCTTTTATTGCCTTTATTATGTATATTCAAACGAGTGGTGTCAACCTTAGAATAGTCCCAACTCTTATCTGCCCGTGAGGACATCAAACCGACTAAGGGTAGAATACTAGGTGGTTATCCAGTTTTGCTTGCGTTACAGGAACCCCATCATCATCATCATTAAAAATTTTCGTTGATAATAAGTTTACAACAGAACGTACACAACCTAGTGTTAAGTCTAACAACTAGTCTAGTGGTATCCTAGCCTCCATAATAAGACCTATAGAGCCTTAGGCTGTAAATAATGAATGAACTAACCGGTCTAGTTTCTAAGGTATAATTAAAATGGTGTAAAGGGCAACACACACTTACATTCATAAGAAGTGACAGCTGACGTCAATCATGCGTAAACGCAATGGAGATATCAGTTAAAAGACTTAAAACATCTGAGGAAACTGGCATGTTTTGAGAACTTTGAAGAAGACATGAGATATTCACCCGCACTTGGTCAGCGTGATGAATCAAGGCCTAATTTCTCTCGTCAGGGAGATTATCTGTCCCGTTGATTGAGGTTTGATTCCTGGAGTTTCGTGATCAGAAAATAGCAGAATGTGCCGAAACTCCATTCTCGGCCACATCGATTCTTTACATCAGGTAAAATTGTGGTGAAGCAAGAGTCTATTAAATAAAAAAAAAATATTCTTGCGTAGGTATTGCGTGTTCGACGTTTCTGTAACATAAATCAGACGATGGACATAATTAGACATAATAAACAACCTACAATTTCTATAGGTAATTAAAGAATTTATAGATTTGAATCTCTAAATTATTTTATCGCAAAAATGCAGGCAGTAGCTGACATTAATGGTGAGATCTAAATGTAAAATCGATTGGCGATGGGAGTGATTCTCAGGCGTCTGCGCAGATTCCGTCCCTAGATCGGACGTGAAGGAATGCACCGGAATCCGAAGAAACATGCTTAGGGCAAATGAATACAGGTACCTACATGCCACACCTACATATATGTCATAATAAACCCATATTATGTCCTACTACAGCAGGTATGCCCCAAAAGAACTCATTCTCAAAGGTTCGCAGTCCTGACGCACTTGGTCTAATAACTACGCTCACCTAGGATTGTCGGTCGGTCGGTACCCATACAGAACGAAGCTCCTTTCCGCCTTCTCGTACCTTGGATTGATTTCATGATTTTTACTTCATTCATAAATACCTTGACAAGAAGAGTACCTCTGTGGTGCAGCAGGCGAAGGTCTACCTGCGATGCAGGAGTTTAATGGAGATATTTATTTATAATAAATAAATATATACATATGTTATCCTGTCACTATTATACGGGTTCGATTAAAGCCTCGAGCAGACCGGATGCGTATACGTACACGTAAGCGTAGACGTGCACGTACCACTGAGTTGTAATGTATGGGAATGTATTAGACAGGACACACCGCTTGCGTAACGTGACGTGCGCGTGCAGTGTGTCCTGTCACATACATTCCCATACATTACAACTCAGTGGTACGTGCACGTCTACGCTTACGTGTACGTATACGCATCCGGTCTGCTCGAGGCTTAAGCCACCTCGGAATGAAATTTTTTCACCTTGAAATTCAAAGTATTACTACTACTGTATCTTTAACATTGCATTCCAAAGTCAAAGGTTAAAATCTAATGACGGAAACGGCTCATAAACCTACTCCTTTCTCCTTCGCTCCTGTGCCATTACACTTCTTGCGCCGGCGCATCACCTGTTAACGGCACTACCGGTTCCAAGGCATTCGGATAGATGAGCACGATCGTTCTAAATTAGTGTTTCGCATGAGAATGAATTATGACGCTAGTATATCGGTCGAATTTACATAAAAACCAGACGCTTTTCTCATCGCTTGCATTAAATTACTTATATTTGCGTAGACTAATGGTGCTTATAATATTACTAATTGGACTTTATAGGTTGTAAATTTCTAATCAAAACTGTTTGAGTGGTCGAATGATATCTATAATAAAATAAAAATCCATTTTCTCTAAGACGAGAAACATTTAAACTGGTCAACTATTATCATAAAGCTAAATATTTTATGGTAATACGCAACAACTTCAAGAATACCTATCTTGTATTAACTATTATCTAAAACTAGTTTCCACTCGCGGCTCTGTTCGCGTTTTAAAAATATATATTATTTAAATAATAAATGTTCCTGGCCTAAAAATTTAGACAAAGTATTTTGGGTAGTTTAGATTACAGGTACGAAATAGTATTGTCGCTTAAATCAAGTAAAACTACAGGATAATCCTAGTTCTAGACCTTCACGCTTATAAGGCATGTAATCTGTAATTCATCATTTGTCAGCCAAACAGACAGACAGACAGCGTCTATGGAATATCTCCTTGTACGGCGGATTCCATAGACAGAACTTTTTGTCTCATTGTTGGCCGCAGAAACCTTCCGTGTAGCTTGAAAAAGTATTTCCGAGATATTATGCAGTTATGAATACTCATCAACATCATCATATCTTTGACTTATTCATCATCTCTCTTTATTATTATCACTATTTTCCACCAACGGCTTTGCCCGCGTTTTAATTAACTTTCCCGCGTTATAGTAGATTTTCCTGCTGTAATAAGTAGTATATGGGTTGTTCTGATATATTGTATAATCTACATTATAACCAGGAGAAGGATATAGGATACTTTTTACCGCGAGAAAATATTACAACGCGGGTGAAGCCGTGGGGCGGTAAGCTAGTTGCTTATAAAATAATGTTACAATTTTATTATTAAACGCTCTAGTACTGAGGCTGTACAAAATCTCATGTACCAACTGATTGCGAACAAGCCCTCCCGTTATCGAGATTATGAATCACCTTATTAACTCTACAGTTGCGTGAGCGCATGCAAAAGCCGAATTGTAACCATCTCTGTCTTACCAACCTATATTTAACTCTGTGCGAGCGAGATTGCTGATTTTTTGTGGTAATAAAGTATTTTTATTGTCTTTACTTACCTATCCGGTGGCATGCGGTATGTGTAATGTTTTGAGGTTATTTTTAGTTGTAAGTTTAACGGTATGATTAATAATAGTAAGGTTATGGAGTTGTGAATAACTTTTGGCGATTTTACCACTGCAGCAGTAGAATCTAAATCGAACTAGTCAAGTGGTTCTTGATATTTGCGTTTTTAACCAACAAGACCAACTTACACGAATAGCTTTTGCCCGCAGTTTTGCTCGCTTTAGAAAGAGTCAATCTCCATTCCTAGCCACCACCTCTTTTGCCTTGAAAGACGGTCATACACGCAGAAAAAGACATATACAACATACACTTTCTAGTTTACAATATTATCTTAAGCACAGATATGCAATGACTTGGAAAAACTTGATTCGAAACTCACCAAAATCACAATGGAACCTATAATCTTCAATCAATTAATCTATAATTGCATTATATCAGACCAGTATGCGCACACGCTAGCGTCACGACACTCATTGTGGTTGAAATTGAAAGCCGATTGAGAGTCGATTGAAAGTACCATTGAGTGAGTCGGATTAGATCACGTAGAGAATTGCGACGAGGCCACAAGACTAAAATTACGATGTATGAATTAATCAAAGTAGTTCTTGTAGATTCATCGTCATCATTTCAGCCGAAGGACTTCCACTGTTGCATATACCTACTCGTAGGCCAATCTTAAAGATTTCCAGATATTTCTATCGAAAGTGACTTGCATCCGTAAACCAACAGTTTTCACTAGATCACCTGCCTATCTTGTTATTGGACGTCGCCTCGTAATCTTTTCAGCCTTATTGGCCATCTTTAGGTACATACTATAATGGCCCGTTGTCACTTCAATGAGCTAACTTGGCTTTACCTTCGTTTTTCTACGTATCTCCTTCGTTTTAATAAAAATATCAACTTAAATTAAATCGTTACTAAAGCATGTTCATTATCATAACTGTAACGATTACAGCGCGAAGCCTGCCGAATCTAACCCTGATTCATGATTGGCTTGTCAGCTGTCATCAAGATCACGTGACCAATCGGGTCAGCGGATTCCGAGCTCATTTGACACGGTTCTGCAAATTATTCACGACTTCCAATCATTGTTTGTGAACTTTGTAAAAGGGTTAAGAAAAGTTTGCGATGAGCATCAACAGTTTTATTGTAAAACTAATAAATAATTGTTTTGTTGGATCAACTAAGATCAATAAGTTTTGATACGAATTTACTTATGCATTAAGCCGTTTTTTAAATTAAAATATTTAAAGCAGTGGACGTTCTAGGGCTTAAATCAAATGCCAATAAATATTGTTAAGCTCTTTGATTCGAAAAAAAGTTCTGATTTTTTTTTTAAATAAGTTCCAAAGCGGAAAATATTGTGCACTTTATCGAGATAATATTTTCCCAGAAAAGCGTGACTTTCTATCAATTTCACGAGCGCCGTGGAGCGCGACGCTGCAGCGCTGCCCACAAATTGGACAAATTACAGCGTGCGCGGCGCAACCGCACGCCACGGCAGCGCGAGCTTTTACTACCTTTATTATGGTCCGGGTTATTTATTGGAAATGATATTATTTAAAACATCAATGGATAACTTTCGTTAAATGGAGAACTTTAAAGAATTTAAAGAATATAATAGAGAGAGAATATAAAGCTCACGAACTCCGTGGAATTTGTGGACATAATGATAAATCACCGATCCGAATTAATCATTTTAATGAAAATGTTGGGCTAAAGATTTCGTTGTTTCGGTCAAAAGAAGCTTGCAAGGGGCGACAAAAGGGGTCCCAATTATTTAATCACAATTAAAGCTTATCATGTATATTTTATCTTAAACAGATAAAATATTTTAATTTTTATTTTAAACAGATTTAGTCGATGATGAGTAGGTCATTTTATGATTGTGTCAATTAAAGCTTTCTCATATACTAACAATTAACTTTGATAACGATTCAATTAAGTCATAAAAATAAAGTGAAGATAAAACCTGTTGTTGTAAAAACAGATTATTTCAGATATATTGCAAATATTTGAGTATTACGTCCCCACTGCTGGGACACAGGGACTACTCTCTTTGCGAGAGTTTGGTGATGATTGAGAGAGAGGTGAATGTCACCATGTCCTTCGAACACTTCCAAGTTCTCAAAACATGATCGGTAATGGTGCCCCCGTGATGATTTCATACACCGTTTAAACACTTATTTAAAGCGAATAATTTTTTTTTTTAAATATCCAGTGCGCTGCGGGGTTTGAACCCACGACCTTCGGAATAAAAGAAGAGTTTGCTACTTATCCAACACGTCTTATCTTAAATCGTTGTGTTTCTAATATAAGGAAATACATGTTTAAGTGAAACTTTAGTGAAATATGACTAGACTTTGTAGTTTATATTGTTCCGTATTCCACAAATACCTTACAACCTACCCAACATTTTTTATATATTATTACTATGATTGCGATGGAAGCAGCCTGTCCGTCTGTCTGTAATGGCGGGTAATGACAGCTTGTCCTCCTCTGATGAAGATCACATTCTTTCACTTTCACACGATACTCAACCTTAACCCGACGGAGTAGTGAAGATATTCGTATTTGCATGCTGTTTATCTTTATTGGGTACGTTCGTATTAGCATAGTCTTTGTTTAGCTGTAGATAAATACATTTTATAATTATATACCTACTAATCAGAATAATGCTGAAAAATACCTTCAAAAAATTTGACCCAGCTCTCGATTTATTTTCACATACAATAGTTTACAAAGTGAAATCTGTTACCGGTATTAAATAATAATATTAAATGTAATAGATAGAAACGGATGTTCACTTAAAGATAGGCTTCACTTAGTAATAACTTTGAGTACGGCTGTATAACACTAATTTTTGGTTGTGGTTATTAAACTGTTACAAAATAACATTCATTAACACTATAACTCGAAGTCCTTTACAACAGAGCGCGAAGCACGTAGGACAGGACATAGGGTTTCATGACCGTAATTACCATGCCTTAAAACTTGTTGAACTTTCGTGATTTGGAAACATAAATATGAAGTTTTTTAACTTAGAAGTTAAAACACGCGCAATAAAGACCCGTTCTAATTTCCTTTCATATCTGCATGTATAGTTTTCCGCCATCGGCTTTGCGGGTGTTTTAATGGATTATCTCGCGTGAAAGTAAGGTTGTTCTATGATTTAATATTCCTATTAACATGTTGAGGATTATCAAATCATCCTGGAATTGAAATTCCACTTTAATTTCCATAGAGATAGCAGTGAGCATTGTTAGGCCCACATTATTCATCTGTGATCTAATGAGATGGATAGCACAACATCCATACATTATCATCTACCTTCAGAATCAATAATGATTATGTAAATATAAAGAAACTTAAACAATTTCATTTAGCCTTAAATTTTACCATAACAAAATAATTAAGAGTAGTTACAATGTGTCAGTATATTGTAGACGTTATGTCATGCACAAAATAACCTCAAACTAAAATCAAACAGTGAAGTGACAAAATAAAAACCAAAATGTCGGCCACGGCAACCCGCCAAGTGAAATCTTCGAACTCAGCAAACATACTGATGTGCAAGCAATGGTGGAAGGTCTGCTGGATGCACGGCGACCAGGAGAAGTACTACCGGCAACTGTACGGCAGAAGGAAACTCAACACCAACACAAACTTCCTACACTTCGACACCCCAGACACCAAAAGACCAGGAGCACAAATCACGGAACTAACAGACGACTTCTTCGCAAACATAGAACCAGCACCAGACGAAACCCAAACCTTCGGAGTCGAAACAGAACCAGTCTTCGAACAGAGCTGGCAAAGAGACCAAAGACGACAACCCATACAACACTTCGACGAGTACGCCAATACCACAGACTTAGATAAAATACTACTAACCACTGATAGCATTAGAAGCATGATCGAGAACGGACTACCTCTAACAGACATCATTGACTCAAAAGAAGAGTTTATTAAAAATGGCGATATACTCGGAAAGAATTCTAAAGTAATCAGTAAAACACGAAAAGGAGCGATAGTTACAGAGGAGACAGAGATATCTACGGATTTTCGGACGCAAGCAAACTTAAGCTTCCAAAGATCGTCGGTGAAGACTGGTCCTAACCGGGGTAAGGAGGTGCTGCAGCCGGTGAAGGAAGACCGGATCCTGAAGGACTGCCTGAGGACCCGGTGTCTTGGAGACCAGCTCACCACCACGACCACCACGAGGGTCACTGTCGCGCAAACCACCGTCACTTCGTGTAATGAGTGAGTATCAATACTAATAATAAATCTTTAAAAGGGTCGGTCATGGAGTAAGTAAGTTTGTTTTCAGAGATATAGTATTTATAGGCTCAATATTATGATACTGAAACTAATGTGTCGATTTTTAGATTTCAATTTCAGACAAATAGATTTTGCCATTTTTGAGTTATACTTATAGATATATAGGCCTGTTAAAGAGACCTCGACATGAACAGTAGGTTAAATAATTCGAAAAACTGTCACAAAATGTGATTGATACCGATCCCAGACGTCTTATTTATGAAGTGAGGTACCTTCGATGTGTTTCTATAAGTTATCCGACAATCCCCTCAGGGTTGCGAACTAGTTTCACTCATGGCAGTTAATTACCATCGCCTGCCTCGTGTTCATTGCTTCGGAGAAATTATTGGTTGCATTGAAATTATTCTATTCAGGCATAATGTTGTGTAATTGCTGGAAGTTTCTATTAAGAATTTATGAGGGATTTTTCTGTATTATTCTGTTTTCTGCGTCTGTGGTCTTAACTGTGACATTTGCATTGTGGTCTTCTTTTAAGTCTTTATATTTTATACTAAATGATTTGGTTTGCATTGCAACTAACTCATCCAATTTTATATTGAGTAAAAAGTAAAGCCTTCTTAATTTAAATTTCTATATTTAATTATGTATCGTCATCAATTAATATATTTTGGGACGCTGTAAATTGCCTGAGCCTACATGCACATATCTGAAGTTCTGAACCGGCATCAATTCCTAGATCCTAACAATACACCAATAACCAGAAGCGCAGTTTGTCTGTAAACACTTCAATCCGTTTCCAAGCAATCTCCGAGTGCACAGAATTCAAGAGAATCGTATTGCCTTTTGAAATAATGACGTTATGAGAAATTCCTGCGGTCTCATCGAACCACGCAATTGTCTCAATATTACTAAAATATTCTTGATTTACTGAAAGCTTTCATGGATGTTTTAGTTATTGTGTTAGTATTGACATCTAAATACCTAGAAATATTAATCTGCATTGAGTAATTAATAACATACGAGTATTTAAGCGGTTTTTTGTTAGTTATGTCGTTACTGGTAGATATTCAATAAATAATTTTAAATTGTGCTTTCTTAAATAATGCATAAAGTTTATAAAGATTAAAATTAATTTCCATCGAAGAACTTAATTTTAATGCAATGCAAGTCAATGCGCCGTCCAATCATAAAATGCTGCACATATCTATCCAATCAACGACAGGAGATTCTATCAACACAATTTATAGTCCAACTTGCTTAATGGTAACACTGAACAATTTAATCCAAGTAATTTTAACTTGGCAGAACACGTCGCCTTTAGTTGCCGAGCGCGCCAAAAATAAATTAAAAGGTAAAAAGCAAAATGGCGTCTGATGATATCGGTGGCTACTGTTTACAGGCAAGCGTATCCTTTGAAGACTGATCGATGTTACTGATTTTTTGAGATTTTGTACCTACTGTTGAATGGCAAAAAGTTATGTGTATAAGTTAATTCGAAAATAACTGATTATTACATGTTCTTGATGACAACTTCTTAGTCAGATCATTTTGCAGGTCAACGCGTTTTCTATACTTATGTAAATTAAAAACCTATGGTTTAAATTTCCAAAACAAAACCTTCTACGGCGTGATTTTTTAAAGATTTTTTTAAACATCTACAAAAACATACGTTAACATGCTATAAAAGGTAATAGTAGTAAATGCTGAATTACAATAACAAACAGACAATACATAATTCATACAGTGTTTAGAATGTTAATTAAATCCTATCTTTTACCAACACCGTCATTATTGTGTAATAGAAAGTGTCAAAAACGCCATAAATATACAATATACATAATTCAGTTTACCTCTCGCTCGAACACCGCGGGAGGCACTGACACCGGTCAAATAATGAACTTAGTAGTTTATTGACTTCATACTCACTAAACATCATTCGAAATAATTATTTTTTATGTGACAAAAAGTTTTTTTTCATGGACACGTCAAAATCCTTATGACTAAATAAATAATTTATAACAGGTCTAGTTAAATTACTATTTCTTTGAGCTAATTTGCAAATATAAATAGGCATCTATCTCAACAAATACTTTAAAGGTATTTTTACTGTACCATAACCGTTTTGCAGCCCCATTCAAGAGTTTTGACCCCATCTGATCTGCTAAGTGCTAACGACCAGTGCCATTGAGCATATTAATTCGTTTGTCTCTGTCCATAAACTTAGTTTTTCTGTCAATCTCCTCGTTTCCGATTCGATGCTGCAGATCTTCTTCTATCATTGCATCTTATTCGTTAATTTATTGGTAAAATTTCTTTACTATGTCCGACCTGTTGATAAATATGAGGTGTATTTTTAGGGTTAACTGTGAAACGTTTGAAGGACATGACTGTGCCATTCACCAACCCGCATTTGTCCAGTGTAGTGAATTAAGGCCTAACCTCTCTCGACAAGAGAGAAATCCCAACAACAGGAACGTAAATAGAGGTGAGGATGATGATATATTTCGGTCAATATTTCGAGTTTTCGTATTTCCGTCACCATAATGGATCTTAACGGTAGTCTGCGACCCCTTAACCGCACGTCAAAGGAAACCACAGTTTTCCTTTTCCTATGAAATTCAACATTTTATAAGAAAATGATGGATTTTGAACTTTATTACATTGTTTTAAAGTCCAAATTGATATTTGGTAAGGTCTCAATAAGCGGTTGTTCGAATTCTCTATAGAAAAGACATGAACGCGCTCGCTTTTGCTTTGAAATTGTGTGAAGTTAATAACTATTTCGTTTTCTCAATCTTTTGTTTGTAACTACAAGTTAACTGTTAAGAAACATAGACACAAGGTAAAGCTGTGTTAAGTTTTCTTTAAACCCTAATAATTATACACACATTATAATAATTATTATTAAGGTAATACGTGTTAATTAAGAACCTAATCCTTATTCTCTTTTCTAAATTTATAAACCTAGGAATCAGCTAATTTTCTCCATCAAGTAAAAACAAACTACCAGGCAAGCATAAACCGTAGGAGCTACGCCGCGTCATCAGATAATCTAAATGAGTCCCACGAGCGCGGATGAAAGTAGCAGACGATAGAGTGCTTGATTGCCGGAGATCGCTGTTCGATTAGTGGCTTCCATCGAAAAAATTAATTTATCTTTAATCACTAGAATAATTGACTTTTATGTGGGTTTGGTTTCGAAAATATTGACGTTTATGCTGATGTCTTTTTAAATCACCAGGGTTTATTATGTAGAACACCCAAACGAAAAAAGTCGCGGGATCGATTCCCGCCTCGGAACTACAATTAGTACGCAGGCGGGAATCGAAGCCGCAACGTCCTGCGTCGCAGGATAATAGAACACTACGATTATCTCTAGTACAAGTAAACCAGTGACAGACTATCTTAGTATTTATTATTTAGCTTCCGTGCGCGGGCGCAATATCTCATCGGCCATAATTTACTGCGCGCGCATGGAAATTGGAAATGCAGATCGATTAATTGCTACAAGACATGATTAAAAACCATCGCACTGGAATCTGAACTTTATCTTACTTCAATAGAGGTTAGATTTACGACATGCTGTAGGTCGTTGTGGAGAATTGATTTTTGATTTACTGCTGTGGAGAGATTTAAATCGTATTGGGACTGTAATAGAGGCAAGTTTCCTTTGAAGGTAGTTTGAGCAAAAAGTCAACGATCTCACAATCTTGTGCGATGTTTTTATAATTATCTGCAAAATGTTACAAGGACTAATGTTGTAAGAATTTTTACGCATCTTGATTTGCCAAAGAAATGTCATTAACATTTTAGAAAATTAGTTTACCTACCTACCAAGTTTCATACTAATTTGAAACAATTACCTATACGTAAATGGGTATTGTGCCTCAAATTCTGCCATTGCGCATACATTTATAAAGAGTGGGTGTGACATAATTGAACCAATAAAATGCGGACTTATGACGCAAATCGGCCATTTAGACCAATAGCGATTGTGTTCGGATTTTCACACTTATAACAGGAGTGGATATCTCCAAAACTGTCTTATTCTGAGTCATAATAACGATTCGTAAGTGAATCACCTACATGACGTATGCTGCGCACATTATAATAATTCCCGTTTGAAGTTAATTATTTTTCGTGTGCTCAAGAATAGTTCCACCTTGAGTGTTGTTATATCGAATAATAGAGTTATGTACCACAATGCCTGTGCCTATTTACAGTGATCACAAACCGGCCTTATAAGCATGCAGATATACCAAATCCCCAAGACCCCAATAGCCCAATCGGGAGACCTGTGCTCAGTCATCATCATCATCATATCAACCGCCAGACGTCCACTGCTGGAAAATAGACTCCCATAATGATATCAAGTTGTTTCGGTGAACCAGCAAATTTTACCAACTCATCCGATCTGGTAGGTGGATGTTCAACGCTTCGTTTTACGATCTTCACTCAATAACTTTTTGGCCGCATTGGCCATCTTTTCTTAGTAGTGGGGTGTAATATAAGTTGATATGATAATGAACATAGCCTCAAATAAATCAAAATATTTTTCTAAAAATGTAACGTAGTTTTTAGAATTCAATCTCCATTCTTTACACATCGCTTTCACCATCAATTTCAAGTGTCTTGCCCACCTGCCCAATAGTGGGACTAAACAAACAAGTAGCAAGCGTCGACATCGCAGGCTACTGAGAAATTTAACATACTTCTCTCTCTTTCTCTCCTGTTTGTTAGAGGAGGATGCAAGATGTGTAAACACTTATGCATGGGTTTTGTATGAGACAAGTTGACCATGTTATGTTAGTGCCAGTTTGGTTGTGTTATTAAATTAACTAGCTTTATACCTTGGTTTTCCATGGGTTTTAGGGTTCCTTAGTCAAACTACTAACTAATTATTATGAAATTTGGCAATAATATAAAACACACCTTTAACCTCAAACATAATAATAACATCAGAAGAACACATTCACAGCTATTAGCCGCCAGGAAATTTTATGATAACGAGAAAAAACTTATAGTAACTTAGTTACTATAAGTTTTTTAAAACTTATAGTAACTTAGTATGGTAAATTAGTTACTATAAGCTTTTTAAACTTAGTTTATTTAACAGTATCTAAATATAATTTTTTATCAAAATATAAGTTAAGAGGCCTTTTACCGGAAATCGCGAAATTGTTCGGTTTTCTCGTCCTAATTCTATGGTTTACGTTAGTTGTTTGATATTACAATTACATCTTTATAATAGTTCGTTTTCTCCTCTACAAAAGTAGTAAGAAACATTTTAGATAACTTGTTTATATATTGAGTAATAATCATTCTCCGGATACATGTTTCGTAAAAAACGCTCGAAGACCTGTTTTCTTAGCTCTAATTTGTAGATTCTAACGAATATGGGCGATCAAACTAATTTTTATTATGTTACGTATATCCTATTCTTCATTTAGAGTAGAGTACATTTTCGTTAAATGCTTTTATTCTAAAGATATACCGAATTTAATATCGACCGAAAATGCTTCGAAACAAACCTCAATAACTCCGAAGTTCTAAATCAATGGGACGTCATATTTATATCAAAATATTTATCAACATTTGCTTAAACTATGATATTAATTTTAATTTGTAGAACGGTTTTGGTAATTTTTTATGAATAAAATAAAACTACCATAATTTAGTAGTTTTTTCATTCCGCCGGCTTTTTCCATTTAGTACCGCGCGAGCGCTTGTCGAGGTCGGACCTATGTCGGTTGTTCTTGAATAAAATATAGAAATATTTCGTAAAATGTCAGTGTGTGGGACTGTCAATTGCTGTAAAAACGCTGTTAGTGTGCGTGTATGTGTTATTGCGATACTACGACCGACATAAGTTGATCCGTTGATAACGATCAATTGTTATTTTTATTGATAACGATCAATTATTGTTGTTGCTGGCCTAAGAATTGTACCACTTGTTGCTGGCCTAAGAATTGTACCACATCATTGTCATCTTGTTTAACCTTATTTATTTGGAGGTTATGCTGTAGGATGTGGATTGCATATCTAAAGTTATCTATCCTAATTAAAAAACAACAAGGCAACTTTTTTTGGTGAAACCGTACAACGACTAAATGTAATTATGCCTATGATTTTTTTAGATTATGACTAACTTGCCGACCCGCCGACAGCTGCGCTTGCGTTTTTACGTTATTTACTAGTTTATGTTTTATAGCCTTTTTCGATCATTTTACTATCCAATACTGAAATCATATTTTAAATCGGACCCGCGGTTCCTGAGTAGCACGTTCAAACAAATAAACAAGCAATCTCCTCAGCTTGATAATTGTAGTATAGATTTCCATAATATTTATTACTAGCAGCCCCCGCGAACTTCGTCTCGCCATATACTTTTATTTGCAACTATATCCATTCTAAATTTCATCCAAATCGAATTATCCTGCGTAAGCATATATTTTCCCGCGGAAGCATTTAATTTTTACGCGGTGAAAAGTCTCTCGCCATATACTTTTATTTGCAACTATCTTCTGCATACTAAATTTTATCTAAATCGTTTTTTTCCGCGTAAGCATATATTTTTCCGTCGAAGTATGTATTTTTCCGCGGTAAAAAGTAGCCTATGTTAGGATAAGGATATTACATTACATTGACTCCCCCCCGTACCTTACATGGAGTGACGCTTACATGGAGTCTACATCGCATGCTGGGTAGCTGAGCGCGGTGAGCGACAACCTCTAGACTTTTTTCTAATACTTGCATTTTTAAACTCGTGATATCTTCCGAATGAAATGTCCGAATTGAATAATTCAAAAAGTTATAAAAAGGTATTAAAGCCGTCTTGAATATAAAGTAATTTATTTTGATAAGGATTAATACCAAGGTACAAATGAAGACCCTTTCATGAGGCGGCATATATAAATTAATATTTTAGAATAAAAAACTGCTTACTGTGACATAACTATAATATTTAGACATATGCTGTCGCGACATTTTTTGTAGATAATGATGAGTTCTACAAAGTCGTAGTACATGATTTTGTTCTATCATCAATAGTTTTCGCAGCGCACGCGACGTAAGGAATTTTTCAGGTCAATTTTTTACACCTTATGTTACATTATTGGAGTTTTAGTAAGGATCCCTATTTTTTTTTTAAATATAATATAGCCTATGTTACTCGGGGATAATGTAGCTTTCCAAAGGTGAAAGAATTTTTGAAATCGGTCCAGTAGTTTCGGAGCCTATTCGTTACAAACAAACAAACAAACATACAAACAAATCTTTCCTCTTTATAATATTAGTATAGACAAAGAAAATATTCCGTAATTTTTTGTTCTTATTTTTACCGAGTATCCAATATGTAAACAAAAAATAATGTACCTTTCTAATAAATATATTATTTATTGTAAACATTAAATATGTACCTTTCTAATAAATACAGGGCGTCCCAAAGTTATGGGCCATGGAGGGGAAGTACCTTAAATATCGTAGATAGTGAATTTTGCTCAAACAAGACTTCATTTTATTTTTAAAAGTTAGTAATTCTGCATTCATTGATTTTCTAAAAATTACTTGCTTTGTCTGGGAATCGAACCGACTTACATGTAGAAAAAAAATACTCGATTTTTATGATACCAATCGAAAGAAAAGCTAAAAAATAATAACTCTGCTTAAGTAACATAGTATTTTAAAAGAAAGGAACAACGTGAAATTAATTATTTTAATCAAATAAAAAACATGAAACATTTTTTTTTGTAAATTAATTAATTAAATTACTCACTTTTTAAAATAAAATGAAGTCTTCTTTGAGCAAAATTCACTATCAACGATATATATGGTACTTCCCCTTCATGGCCCATAATTTTGGGACGCCCTGTATATAAAATAACACCCCTATTCACGTTCCCACTGCTGGGATAGGGACTTCTCTCTTGACGAGATAGATTAGGCCTTAATTCACCACGCTGGCCAAGTGCGGGTTGGTTTTTTAGGGTTCCGTAGCCAAATGGCAAAAACGGAACCCTTATAGATTCGTCATGTCCGTCCGTCCGTCCGTCCGTCCGTCCGTCCGTCCGTCCGTCCGTCCGTCTGTCCGTCCGTATGTCACAGCCGTTTTTCTCGGAAACTATAAGAGCTATAACGTTGAAATTTGGTGAGTAGATGTATTCTGTTAACCGCACTAAGATTTCAGAAAATAATTGAAAAAAAAATCATAAAATTTGGGGGTCCCCATACACAGGACTGAAATTTAAAAACTTTTTTTTAATCCAACCCATACGTGTGGGGTATCTATGAATAGGTCTTCTAAAATCATAACAATGTTTCTAAAACCATTTAATTCTAAACTTAATAGTTTGGACGTGAGACTCTTCCAAAGTGGAAAACAGAGTGTCCCCCCCCCCCCCCTCTAATTTCTAAACTAAGAGGATGATAAATCTAGAAAAAATATATATTGTACATAACCATAAAAACTAACAACGAAAATTGGTTTGAACGAAATCTATCAAGTAGTTTTTTTATAATACGTCATAAACTATTTCATATAAACAATTGCTGCGGAAGCCTACATGGGCGAGTCCGACTCGCACTTGGCCACTTTTTTTAATATATAAATGAAATATTTTCAATAAGTTCGTAATAAAATAAAAATAAATATAAAGTTCGAAACTACAAAGATAATACCTAAACATAATGATAATAACATGGTATATTTATTCAAACACAAATATACCATCTAACAAAACAAGCAACTTAAATATATATATAGGTAATATAATTTATTTGTTTTGTTATAATTAGAATTTGTATTTAGTCCGTTCAATTTAGACTTTCGAACTTACATAAAGTCCCAACATTCGACAAAAAAAACATTTAATTACAAACCTACACATCAAATTTCAGAAGAATCGGTTTAATAATGAGCCCATAAGATGAGATGAATGAGGTGAGGACATTTAACTTCAATAAGACTATTTTCAGTTTTATTCTTATATAGATAATTATTAATCATGAATGTTTTAATTTAAAATTATGTACTTAATTGATTTCAAATAATCAATCAGATTTAAAATGAATATTGATATTATTAAGATAAAACATAATTGATTCAAATATTGAAATAAAAATATCCGCCATTTTGAATTTAGGAAAATATATTAAACACCTATCAATTAAATAAAAACATTAATATAATAATTATTTCAGAATGAAACTGAAAAAAATCCACTCAATAAAATGGAATTTATTCGATGCCATTTTCTACAGATCTAAAATAATTATTAGTATATTTGTATGTTTTAGATCGACGAAGTATCAAGATCATTTAGTATTTTTCATAGAATTCGCGTGACGCGCCGGTCACGTGGTGCATAAAATATCCAATTTCGCAAAACTTCAAAAATTTAACAGGGCTCTTAACTAGCCAATTTTCATCCCGACAGTTCTAAAAGCAGAATCCTAGGGTATCTCAGTACCCCAACTTATCTGACATCGTTAGATTTTAGTGGCATCTATAAATAGGCGCTAATTAGTAGCGTGTTCAATGCCTAGCTCATTAACCGGCTAATGGGACCTAGGCTTTACCAGAGAATTTACATTTTATAATTCTAGCTGTACGGTGCCAGCCTAAGAAAATAAATAATAAATCGCTCCCTGTATAACTGTGGTAAGGTATGGTAAAATACCTACAATCCATCGTTTATTAAGGATTTCCTAATCCGAGTCTAAGTTAAGTTTATCCAAGCTGTTAGTGCACACGGCTGGAGCGTGCCGAGCCGGTTAGAACTCAACCGATAATTAGTTGGACCGACATATTCAGACAAACAGAAAGTATTGTATACTTATAAATGACTTGGATCAAATGAATTTTATAACAACAATAATGGTACCTACATAAACTATAAAAAATAATAAAATATAAAATCATTGCCCATTTGAATCTTTAAGATTTTATAATTTAATGTTTATATCTTAATATCAAACCATTTGACTACACAATATTTTAGGGTTTTATAATCACCACGCTTTCCAGGCGGGTTGATTATCTCAGTTAAATTATACAATTGGTTAAAAAAATATTCTTCAATAAAACATAGCATCAAAACTGCAATTATTGGTCGTATGTTTAAAAAGCTATTAGTGCAGGAGCCCGCGGGTTTCATACCCATTTCAGTTAAATGTTGTTTCAAAGCCCACGGCGAAATTCTCCCCGTAACTTACTCGGCATAATTATTTGACTAAGCGACTCGATTTTAATCTTTGTGGTAGATAGCAATAGAAGCAAAAGCTAGAGTTACACATAGGTACTATTCATGGGTCGGCATTTTTAATCCCTGTTAGCTAAAAGGGAGCATCACTCGACTTTCATTCCGTAGGTCGTGAGTTCTATACCCCGCTGCGCACTTCTGGATTTTCTCCTTGAATAATTTATGTTCACTTTTAAGGCATACATCGTGAGAAAACCGGCATTTTCGTAGTTTGAAGGATATTTATATGACATTCACAAACCCTCACTAGCCAAGCGTAGTGAATTAAAGCTTAATCCCTCCCGTGAATGTATCAAGTGAATCATTTTCGCACTAAATCCTAATCATACGAATTAGAAATCGGATTATTTAGTTATTTATGTTCATTGAGCATAAACACGCCCGGATTTTCTAATAGCGATTTCTAATTCCAGTTCTGATATCCATGTTTTATCGAATTAATTAATGTGATCGAAGAATTAGATATTTCTCTGTTTGCCTAGATCTGTACGTAGTCTAGGTAGATCTAAATGACTGGATATTAGAGAGCTAATTAATTTATGAATGGACTACTCTCGTAAATCAAAATCCGTGTCAAAAACTGGTTTAATTTGTCATCATATCGATTTAGAGTTAACGTACGTATACTTGGGTTCGATTCAATAATAATACTATTTTAAATTCCCGAAGTCAAATAATTTCAAGAAACCCGCCTGGTTGGGTGTAGGCCTCCTTCAAAGATCTCCATTATTTCTCCTTAAATCTCACTCTCTTGACTAAATACATATATTTTATGCTAGCTTATATCAGAACATCTAAATGACCGAATTCTCTTGAGTATTATAACGCGATTTTATCGGAGAAGAATTGTCGGAATCTTCGACGAATAGATGTCATCTGGACGACTTTGGCACATCTAGAAATATCTAGAACAGGTTTCTAGATTAGTATCTTGGCACTTTTAAAAGTAACATTGGAGATCATTTTTATCACGGATATTAAATAAACTTTAACAAGAAACTTTAGGTTTTCTGTTTTTATTCTCTTATTTTCTTGTATTAGGTATACAATACCTTAACTGCCCATCGATGTGTATCATATTAAATAATCATAATATAATATCAATTTTCAAAAACCAAATAAAACTTTGTCAGAAATAATATAAAATGATGAATGATCCTCCAATCAGAACTCACTTACTGACAAGTAAATAGGTAATTACTTGAGGTTGAAAGTAATTAGTTTTTTTTAATAAGATTTCCGGTCTTCGTCAAGCTATAGTAAATTGAATTTAAATCTATCGAATATTTATTACCGACCAAGAGCAAAAACTTCCACGTGAATAAAATTGATTTATTTTTAGCAGGTTCAGTATCTTAGTTCAAAGATTGATTTAATTAGATTCTATTTCGGACAACGAATTAGCATGTGTATTCCACGTAGCAATAGTGCAGCCTTCTGTGGTTTCCACTACAAATTAAAGGAAACTAATTCACTTTAAATACGATCGAGTAAAAAACAAGTTAAAGTTTAAAAAAACTTCATCATAAAGAAATAAACATTACTTACATAATTTATTTATAGCAGGTATATTGTACTGGTATTAATTGCAGATTTGCTATCATTAACATTGTATCACATACAGTCGCAGAGAAAACCAGAAGGCATTGATGACGTCATAGCGAGCTAAGTGGTACCTGTGCGCGACTGTACTGTCCAGTGGATGCGGGTCTCAATTTTAGATAGGGTTGACACAAGTTTTTCGTAGGTATACATAGAATTATATCGATTATTTGTAGTAAGAAGGAATTCTAAATGATTTCATGTTTCATGAAAAACAGTTTTTTGCGCATTTATTAATTGGCAAAATTACTTAAGTATCCCAACTTAAGTAATTTTGCCTATTAAGCATTTTAAGTAATTAACAATACATACTTAGATTTACAATAATTATAGTAGGTATTTTAGATTTATGTAAGTACTTGTTTATCATGATTTAATTAAAACAGAAATTATTAGGTATAGTTACTGAACGAGAACAATTTAATCTAAAACATAAAATAAACGGCTCTGTTTATAAAAGCAGTAGTTATTATAAATTCAGTAGTTAACCTCTTGATATTTCGATCAAAGTCACAAAAGCTCAGCCGCACCGAGACATTTAAACCTCACACAAGATTTATTGGACATCATGTAAACTGATCTTGTACTGAGCTCTTAATACCTTTGGTAGGAGGAATGATTTACTAGCTCTAAAGAGTCGAGTCAAAGGGGAGACATTGAGATAATTATCTTTGAAAAGCGAACGGTAGTAATGTGTGTAGCTTTGTAAGGTGTAAGTTCTAACATCAGTACCGAAAGTGAAAAGAAAAATATTATTATTATTAGGTTACATTTTGATAAAAATATGAAGCTAAGCGCGTGACAACCCTGGCCTGCGAGACAGGGGCAGTGCACGCAGCAGTAAAGGTGTTTTTATTTTATTTTATCGTAAACGTTTTGTTCATCGACCACCGGATCGTAATATAATATTATACAACTAATATAACACTACAAATATCTCAATAATAAATTGTAGCATATAAAATACCTCGAATAGCTAATAATAGCTAGTGACAACAGTAAAGAGTCTATTTAAATATGAAGACGTAGCTTAATCTTAACAGCTAGTTAAAATAATAATATCAGTATTCGTCTCAGTGTAAGTCAGGTGATAAAGCTAGTATTACGCGGAATTCCATCACAAGTTGTCCGGCGCAAGCGCAGTACGTGGCGAGAATCGCAATGGGCCACTAATCGGGTTATAATAATTGTAGAATGTGGGATTGTTTGAGCTCAGTTCTTACAGGTTTTTGCCGTGTGACTAGTATTATATTGAGTGTTTTTGTTGTAATCCTTGTGTTTCGATCTTTACTTAGTATTTAGAACCATTGCCGGAATGATTAGGATTTTTGTGAAAAACACTATTTTCACACGGTAATTTTTCAGTCATCCTTTGAGCTGACTATTCACCAACTCGCACTTGGCCAGCGGGGTGAATTATTAAGGCCTAATCTTTCTCGCCAAGAAAGATATCTCGGTGTCCCAGCAGATGGAACATAAATAGTGGTGATGATGATGACGATTACTTACGATTACTAAAGATTACTTGGACTAGTCAATAAATACAGCTAATATTACTAATGTAATAGGTACTTACTAATCCTTTAGTTAATGTAGACAATTGATAGAAGTAACATGGCGCAGAACAGACAGCTCCTGATAACATCTAAATATTACTACGAGGCTTTTTGTATGGGAAAAATATTTTTTGTTTTAGGAATAAATTATCCGTACAAATACGAGTATGAGGTTGTCCTGATTTCATTATTCAAAATAATTTAAAGCCAAGCAAATAATTGTAATCAGAATAGTTGTTTGTTCTAATTCAAGTAAAAACTTGGTGTTACTCAGTAAGAAATCAACCCTTAACACAAGCTCGGCTAGATGTTGTGTGAATTATCAAGCTAAATATTGCTTGATAATTCACTCAACGGAGGAGTCAAAATGTGGAACTTTCATTTCACGTCATTTCACATCACATTCGTCTTACCAGCTATAACTCTCTCTGCACTCCTTATTACTTCAAGTTTTAAAGAACCTTATTTAAAGACCATAACCATGCCTTTAAGCCTGATTAAGCCACAATCTGGCATCTCCTCGGCTGTCAAACTCTTGCACATGCGCACTGGTACTCGGTAGCGCTCGATGATAACTACGATAAAGTATTTAAGTTGAGAGGTTTATGCGCTATCTGATTACATCATCTTTTATTGAGATAATGATCGAGAATTATATGAAAAATTATGTATGGATGTTCGTTGTTGTTATTAGGTGAAAGAGTTACACAAAATCTACTGAATGGATTTTGCGTACAACATAGCACCCCTATTCACGTTCCCACTGCTGGGACACAGGGACTTCTCTCTTGACGAGAGATTAGGCCTTAATTCACCACGTTGGCCAAGTGCGGGTTGGTGAATGACACATGTCCTTAAAACTTTTCAAAGTTCTCAAAACATGCAGGCCTGCATGTTCTGAGAACTAGGTTTCCTCACGATGTTTGCTAAAGCACGTTAAAGCAGACATAATTTTCCAAGAAGAAAAATCACTGGTGGGCGGCGGGGTTTGACCCCACGACCTTCGGAATTAAAGTCGAGTGTGCTCCCACTTAGCCAACACGGCTCTTACGCACAACTGTATAGCACATAGGCTACTTATTACCGCTGAAAAATATACCGCGGGAAAGTAAATAAAAGCACGGGAAAAGCCGCAGGTGAAAACCAGTTTTATTTCATTCTCAATATTTGACATTTATTAAAAGGTATGACGTCTACAAACGATACAGCCCATTTAGCATGCATTATCTTAATGCGGTTTAAGACCCTCTTATCGAATGAAACCCGAGACATTGCGATGCGTTTAAGATGCGTTTATCTCCAGCTCAGACGGCGCTAAACGGTCCAGAGTGGGGCTATTCCTATCACAGTTTGACTTTGGTTCCGTCTTTCATCTGAGTTTCGGTAGAGAGATTTACAATTCTACACTATGTAAAACTGTTATTTCTGATTGACGTGTAATTTTTCCTATTTACAAATAAAACTCAGTCACAACTAAATGACTAAACTAGAATCTAAATCTGAGTTTAAAAACAGTTCTGAGTTCTACAGTTCTGCATCTCTTGGGCGATTCATGAGAACAGACCTATATACTATATTATATAGGATGCTGTAAACACGATCTCGCTTGAGTTCGCCGAGATTAGATTTCACGTGGCGACATGTGGTGGTCAGCTAAGTTTATTTATTCTGTGAATATTTTGAAGCACTTTACACTCATGTTAAAAGTGCATTTGTGAAAGTTTGTTATTTACTCTATTTCACTTTTTCAATTTTAAATCCAGGAAATATCTAAAAATATATAAAACTTTTAATTCAGGGGATTTATTATGGAAATATATTATCAATATATCTCAGTGTGTAAGTACTCGTATATCGATTATCTAGTACCCGTAACACAGGCTTTGGGCGTACTTTATAGCTAAATCTAATATCTTACAATATCTTAAGCGGGCGAAGGCCCGCCTAAGACGCAAGAGGTTACGGGTTCGATTCCCGCCTCGGAACAACTATTTGTATGTTCTGCAAATATTTGTTCCGGGTGTTAAAAATGTATAAAAAAATATACATCTATGTATGTAATTATATTAAGTATATCAGAAATCTAAATAGCACCCGTAACACAAGCTTTGAGCTTACCACGGGGCTAGATGTCGCTGTGTAAATTGTCCAACAATATTTATTTATTTTATTTATTTATTTTACAATTTTAGACAAATTGCTGCAATGAAACTTAAAGTCCTTTCTAATCGCTAATTCAAATAAATCTAGCCATTTGCCCATTCCGCAAATCGGAGACACGTTGCCCACGCCCACGGTCCCACGGCCCACGCGGGGGCTATCTGTCGTGGCAATCGCGACACGACACGACATTCTGACGTGATGTATGCTGTGACGTTTTAGGATAGGAGGTGGCGGTGAAATTATTACTTCAGTAAATATTTTAATATTCACCAAAGTAATAATTTGACTGCCACGTAACAAATATATCGATTACCCGTAAATATTGTATAAGTTACGGCTAATACCCGAAGTGCGGCTACACCTAGTTCTAACCGGCTAAAACTAGGTGTAGCCACTGACTGTTGGTTAAACCTAGTATTAGCCGATTGTTTTCGGGTAAAACTAGGTCTAGCCTTCATCATGCCGGCTACAACTAGGTCCAGCCATTCCCTGTTGGATAAAACTAGGTCTAACCGATATCACTCCGGCTAGAACTAGGTCCAGACAATCCCTGTTGGATAAAACTTGTTATTATTCTAATAAATAGTTTATGTTACTTTAAAAAAGTGTGATTTATAATTAAAATAACATTCTTTGAATTATAATATACAACTACTTATTGTTAAAAAAATATTCCTGGTTGTTCCTATTATATTAAAAATTGCACTCCTAATAATTTGTGTTAATTATTACAATGTGATTTATAAGAATAAAAAAAACTCTCTTCGTTTATTTTTATTGGATGTTTTTTAATATCTAAAAAAGCTCTGCCGATAGCATGTAATTTTTAATATAATAGGAACAATCAAGAACATTTTTTAACAACAGACAATAAGTAGTTACCTACATATTATAATTTAAAGAATGTTATTTTAATTATAAATCACACTTTTATAAAGTAACATAAACTATTTATCAGAACAACAAGTTTTATCCAACAGGGATTGTCTGGACCTAGTTCTAGCCGGAGTGATATCGGATAGACCTAGTTTTATCCAACAGGGAATGGCTGGACCTAGTTGTAGCCGGCATGATGAAGGCTAGACCTAGTTTTACCCGAAAACAATCGGCTAATACTAGGTTTAACCAACAGTCAGTGGCTACACCTAGTTTTAGCCGGTTAGAACTAGGTGTAGCCGCACTTCGGGTATTAGCCGTAACATATACATAATTGAATGCACGATAAATTCGCTTTGTAAACGAGATTACTTGCTCAAATATGTACTTACTTTCGGTCTGTTAAAACAAAATGTGTACATGATTGCACACATTAAATAAATAAATAAATTTGAATACCTTATATTTTTCACTTTCTCTCAGAAGAAGTAGATATCTCAGTGAAAGGCTCAAGACTCATCAGTGTATGACTAACGTAAGCTCACAAACTCCTAGACTACATAGAAGCTATGTAAGTGGAATTCAAGGTAGTAAGGAAGCATGTTATTTAGGAAATTTGCGGCTATAGGTAATATCAGATGACATTTACCGGCAAATAATGAGTATAAAATAGGTAAAAAAATTTTGGAATATATTTAAATCTAGGTATTCAAAATCTGCATAGATACGAAGTTTATTTGTTTTTATTTTTCTCCTAACTTTCTATACCTACTTATCTATCATTTAAACTGACCACAGATATTGTATTGTAATTAGCATAGTTACATGCCCATCCGGTCATTACTAAACTGCACATTACAAAGTACGTTTAGATCAGAAAATTCCGTAAAGTACATCTTAGAATCTCAGTTATACGTTTCTACTTAGGTTTGAAAAGATCTAAGCATTTTAAGTTCATTTATGGGTCTCATTAGTGTACGTTGCGTGAGCACTAAAATAACATTACATGGATAATAAGCAATAATTAGTATTCTTGCATTATTTCTGTTAGTTTTGCATTAGCACTTTTCAACAAATCCCTATGACTAATATCATCATCATCATCATCATTTCAGCCATTGGACGTCCACTGCTGGACATGGCCTCCCCTTATGACTTCCAGGTATTACGGTCGGAAGCAACTTAAACTAACTTTAACTGACTATATTTAGTGTCTCCTATTACCAAAAGTGTAGTATGACATGAAACAAAGTGTGTGTTTTAGAGCGTGTGACCGCCTTGTCCATAGAAAACGATGATATATAGAAATGTTTAATTCATTTATTTATTAAGACACAGCCAACGTCACAGATTACAATTCATATTAATTAAACAATACTACACGAATTTTTCAAATTGCCAGATAATCCTTAGCCATGTAGGTACACATGTAAGATTTATTTGGCGCAGGTGTCTTATAAGTCACCTTGGTGGCGAAACTTAAACGATAATAAGACTTCTATCAACTTATTGTTGAGATTTCTCTGGCCGCGACGGACAGACAGCGTTACCCGTGAAAGTAGATAGGGTTACATTAATATACATACTGTTATGAGGTATTGTGGTTAAATTGTCTTTCTTGTAATTAATACCTCGAGATACGTAGAAGAAGAGGGTAACCAGACAGTCAAGTTGTTAAGCTTGTTAAAATACAAAATTGTTACACCACATTACAAAAAGATACACATAACAATACAGTAAAACAATGGGCGGCCTTATCGCTAAGAGCGATTTTATCCAGGCAACCATGGCAGCATTGTGTTACCCGTTCTGATATTTCTGTTACACTGGAATGCCCACCGCAACGGTTGAAAGATATTTTTATTAGCCGCCGTGGGGTTATTATAATAATTATTAGTAATCTGCTACTTCCTTGTCCACTCGCCGCAAACACTGGAATGTGAGATGCTTGTAGGAAATGTAGAATCCTGGACTTACTACTAGCAGCATAGGTATAACTTTACCAGCATTTCCTTCATTCTGGTAAGTAACGTAGATGAGTAAGATCACACAGATAACATTCTTTTTACAAAGTTTGATTTAAATTATTAGAATTTTAATGTTCTAATTTGTCAGTGTCCAGAATGCTGACAGCATTGCCTTTGAATGCCAATGATAAAATTTGTTAATAACTTTTCAATTCCCGCGAGTTGACGAACACAATACTATGAAAAATTGCAATGTGCCAACTCGCGTGAATCCATCTTTTGTTTTCCCGCGAGATAACGAATAACCCTAACATTTGTGTGGTTTACCAGCACTTTAATGAGAAGTTTAGCCATATCTTTTTAAAATGAATGTTTCTTAGTACGAGGTGAATACAATTCAATTATCAAACATCATTTAAAAATATGGTTTTTGGTGCATTAACCAAACACATAAATCCACATGATTTCAGAAATAAGTCTTAGAAATATGTAGTGTAAGACCTACCGTAAGATTATGACACAGTGAATAGTCTTAGGCCTCTCCATAGATTCTCCTAACAACAACTTTGCAAACTCTTAAATAAACACAAACTGCGGAATTCCCTTTGAAAGTGAACAAAGAAGGCTTTATTATGCAGGAGCATGCCCGTAGAAGGCGGACGTTCCCACGCGCCCACTGCTGGGCAAACTGTGACAGGGTCGTGTGTGACCCGCATAATGATCGCTTCAAGAGTTAGAATGTTAACCGTTTTTTATTCGTAAGCAGGTGTTTTAAAATTTAGTCATTGTTTTTTTTGTAAGAAATATTTATTTAATAAACTATGTATGTGTGTAGTTGCCCCTGCTAAGCTTTACCATATTAAGTAAGTTTTTCGCCTGCGACTTTGTACGCGTTTGATGGATACAATATCCATTTTTAAGTTTTTTAAGTTGCTAATTATTAACCTTTGTTCGCAAATATATCCTTCCCACAAAATATCAACAAAACATAATTTCCTTTACTAAGATCGATTAATTATGTTTGCTTTTAGCATAGACAAACTTTACCTATCCTTGATTGATTTTCTAATACTTCGAATATCAAGCAAATATATGTAAATATGTTCTACCCTCGCTTGGCTACACAAGTACACAGACCCATCCACCGCCGACAAATCATCGAAGAAGCAATTACTGACAGCTGTCGATTGTACCGATTGCACCGATTGATTGCATCGGTCCATCCCGACTTTGAGAGCGCCGCCGCCGAGTCATGCCGCTCGCTGTTGAGGGTTAAAAGAGAATATATTTATTCTCTAAAAGCTAGTTTAGAAAGACAATGAATAAATATAATTTTTACCAAAATCAAGCCCGTGATTGGTCAATTAAACGTATGTTTCGCAATAGCTCTCAAGCTCTAAGCTTGTATTTTATATTATAATATATTTGGTATGGGTTTCCGTACGGTTATATATCTGCTGTTATACCTAATACAGTTAACATGAAAATTATAAAACATACTTTTTATGGATAATAATGTGAATAATTTTTTTAGCTAACTATATCTTTCGCGAACTCCCAAACACAACACTACTTTTATTTAGACATACCACAATTAAATAATAGATAAGTATTGTAATGAAATCAATTGGCAGACGCTACTTGTTCAATAAATCATTCGGGCAGCGGCGCTGTACAATAGTACCGACTGTCACGAGTTCGTCTGATGATAATGATGATTACATTATCTGGTGAATCAATCTACGGACTTCTGAGAAATATTTATTGAGATTAGAAGCAAGATGGCTATAGGGATAGAAAGAGGAAATAAACTATAAAATAAGTGTGTTTGTGTGTGCATATCAAATTTGAAATCTGTTTTACGTATTAACGGAAATCTACGTAAAAATATATTTAGGTTATATTTTACTATATTAATCATTATACATTTGTTTGTATTTCTTGATAATATTTAAATTATTACTTTAATACGCCTAATTATATAAATGCAAAGTTTAACTTCGATCTGTTTTGCCAGTCAAATAAAAGTCTCTAATAAAATAACAAATCCTGTCACACAAAATACAAAACCCTAACCCAAGTCTTTCTCTTCCAGGCCTGTCTGCCGCAACTGCGTGGTATCACCAACGACATCCCACGAGGCATTCTCCCCCCCACCGCCCGCGCCATCCTCCCCCCTCTCGCGACAATCTACACCTCCCCCCTCCCAACCCAACTCCCCTCAACCCAGCTCTTCAATCCCCAGCCAGAGCGGATCTCCACACCCGTACTCGTACCCAAACCGACGGAGTCAGAACTACCCAGAGTTCCTACACTCACACACGCCCAATTACCCCCAATCCCCGCAGTCTGCGATGTCTCTATCCCCTCACGCGGTGCCTCAGGGGAAGTTCCGGGGGTTCCTGGAGCAGGCGGAGCGGCTGATGAAGCCTGGAGACCCTCACCGACACTCGCAGAGTGATGATGACTCGGGGTGTGCGCTAGAGGAGTACACCTGGGTCCCGCCGTGCTTGAGGCCTGAACAGGTAAGAATATTTTATGATGTTCTAATCTAACTTTCTAAACCCCAAGATAGTTTATCTAATAAACAGGCCATGTGATGATGACCTAAGAATATCCGTGTCTTATCGAGGGAGCTGTCAAAAATCTAAGTGGTCCAGAAGACGGGGAATGGGGGTTCTGTGTACTATGTACAATTTACTGCAATTTATTACTCCGCCATTTAATCGTGGTGATTATACCAAATCCTCCTCCATCTATAATGATAGAATAGAACGATAGAACCATCGGGGCCAATATGGACTGTCATGATGTTGAATTATTTAGGCAAATATGATTAGGTTAAAGTGGTATTTAGTCCGTTTTGTTGATTGGTAAAAATTGACCACCATTTTTACGAAGCGGAACCCTAAACCCCAGTCTTTTGATTAAAAATAACCCAGGTAGATAATATAGCTGAGTACAATGGTCTGTCCTGTAGGTATTCCAGATGTCCTACGTTCTAGACAAGTAAAAGCCCTATTGTCTGATTTGTTTGGGACGTCCTTTGTGCTTAGGAATGGAAAATATTTTGGATACTGTCTGGACGAATGTTTTTAGTGTTTTTTGTATGGGTTTGGATATATAGGTACGAAGTAGGTAGTGGAAATCCCATACAATTTATAATAAATAAATAAAATCTAATGAATGTAAGATAGACTTCTGTTTTTGAGCTTCTATATAATAATAATAATAGATAAAAGGTTAACTAATTATTTTTAATTATCATCATAATTTTTTTTTAATGTCCTCATCGCCATCAACGCTGCAACGCGAACAAACCCGCGGGCGTAAACAAATACTTGAATAACCACTTGTGTAATTTGTAACATTCCTAAGTTTTTCTTCTGATAATGTTCCGCACATAAAAACATAATGATATAATAATTAACCGTTATAGTGACGACAAGACAGACTGAAGTAAGCTTGGACCAGTAAATTGTTATATAGGTATTTCTAAAATGTTTGAGAAAATGTAGGGCCTGCAAAACAACTAAAGAAATCATACATTTGTACATTTATTATATTCATATATTTACCGTGGATTTGTTAAATAAATAAATAAAAATACATATTGTCATGTTCGCCTCGGAAATTATATTTGACAGTTAATAGCTACCGTAAAACACTCCAACATTGCCACCGAGGGTAATTTTGCCCGAAGACCAATTTTTAAGCAAAACTTTTAATAGCAAAAATATCTGAATACTATGGTAACATTTATTGACTTTGGTAGAAAATAGGTTTTGTGTTTAGCACCACTGTCTATTGGATGTAACGCTAAAGTCACTCAGTAACTTGTTGGAACTCGTCAAAGACAGAGTGTATTTTTGCGGGCAAATTTTGGTGAAAATTCAAAAGTGGATTGTGCGTGATGGAGAAAACACAGATGAGTTTAATTTATATTATGTTGTACAAAAAACTTAAGGTATTATTATAACGTTATTGTCATTGATGCAGCTCTTGTATAACTAAAGTTATAATGGTGGGCAAAGTTATCTGGTATTTTTGCGATCTACTATTGACAACATTGCCCGCAGTCAAAATAAGCTTAGGGTTGACACATCCGAGTTTTTTTTTTTTTTTGCTAATTATTATTATCTTGATTATTTAGATAATTTATTTTTATTATTTCTTAAAAGCAAAAACAAATCTCGAATTCGTCAAAGAAAGTCAAGACGAAAGATTGGAACCAGAATGTATTAAAAATAACACGGAATAAATGTTAATACTTGCATGTGAATCTGTTGAATCAAACATGTTACTCAAAAGTTTTTTAAATAATTCAATAGAAGATAATCTTGTTTATTTATTAACATAAAAAGAAATAAAAAGTCAAGAACAGTTTACTGAGATGTACCAACCCTATCACTTTACTAAAGGCGAAAAGCGAATTGTATGGAAAATGCTAACAAGGTCAGGGTAATTTTGCCCAACTAGCCTAACATGGATTTTGGTAGGAAACCTGTCATGGATTCGCTTTAGTTTTAAAGTAAAGGCCAGTTTTGGTCAGAATTCTTGTACAGGTTTTGCTGTCAGTTGATTAGAGGCCGGAGAGGAGATATTTGCGTCAAAAATCAACGTGGGCAATGTTGGCAATAAGTCGAGATAACATTGCCCGCCTTTAAAAATAATAAAATACTTGATTTAATATTGACGAATAACAAAATCTAATAAAATAATACATGCAAAATATCCTATAGTTGCAGATGCTAATAGAAAATACTTGTGTCCCCATACAAAAAAATAACAAAAATTGTAATTATTCGAAAAATGTGGGCAATGTTGGAGTGTTTTACGGTACCCATAGACTAACGTTCATTCCTTCCGGCTTATCACGTGTACAGATAAGCGACGGGATCAAATAAAACACGACGTGAAGGGTCGCGGTGTTATAATACAGTCATTCTTTCTCACTATGCAAATACACTGGCGTTCATTCCGTAAGGATTGTACATTCCGGCAGGAATGAACGTTAGTCTATGGGCCGCTATTGATTAAAGCGTTGTGGGAATTCTTGTAGGTTCAAGTTTAAAGTTTATCCAAATTTAATTCTAAGATTAAATATGTTATATTCTATATTTTAATAATTAATCTTCGAAATCTTTAAAAGTGAAGTAAATAAGTAGTGTTTAAGAATTTTGGAACTTAGGTACAAACAGCTAAAAGTTAAACGTAAGGTTGATAAAACTGCCAGTCGTAAAGAATCATCTCGAAATATCAACGGTATTTATAATTACAGTTAAAATAAACGGAGATGGGAGGCAGTGAAGCAAAAAATTAAAACGCCCCCCTTCGGACCACGGATTTGGGGGCCCTTAATGGACCGAATTGAGACGTTGACTTTGTTTTAAGAAATGGACTTTTGTGGGAAAATAAAAACGCTAAATGCCATTAATGCTATGATCAGCTTAGTTCTTTTATTTAAGTACACACTGAAACTAAGAACTCCTCCATCGTTTTCCAGGATTCTGTCTGACATTATTAAATTTGAAGTCCTTTGATTTGTGTTATGCCATCAACCCAAACATAGCACTTACAGGCAATAAAATAAGATTCGTTGTATATTTTTAAGAAATATAAATAGATATTAAACCAAGATTTAATGATATTTCACAGCACGCGCGAAGACTCTTCATCATCACTAGCTAATACCCGGCTCGGTATCTAATACCCGGTCGGTCTTACCCGGCTGGTTCTAATAGAATATTTTACGCTGACATTAATATCCCGTAATGAAACTAATCTTCTTCGCGCGTGCCTTGCGTTCGAACTTCGAACATCATTTGAAATGTCGAAGAAAATCTTGAAATGTTATAATATTGAGAGGTATTTTTTATGAGAGCAAATAAAGTATATTTTACCGCAAAAAAACACCAGCATACCTATTTCCGCGAGAAAAAGCAACAACTATCAATCAATCAATCAAACATTAACTAAGTCAGAGTAACGCGCCTCATTTAATATAATTATTCAACATCAGCAACTGTTAGCCCATGCTATTGTGATCGTAGTTGTTTTCCGATATTCTTTGATAAATAAGGATAGCCCAAGTCTAGATATATTCCTAATAATCAGCCGTATCCTGTGGATCGTAATCTAAAAACCACAGATTTAGATTACTCTATTACCTGTCATCAGTCTTACAACTAAATGACACATATGACCCCTCATCAATTTAGCCATTCAATCAAAACAAAATGGCTGTTATCGTCCAACCAAAGGCCAGACAATGACTCCATACATCAGGCTGACCCGGGGGCGCGCTAGTTAGCCGGGAAATATATGGTATTAATTACGTCTTTGTATGATGTATGGGGAGGCTCAGAGGAATTTAGTTTATTTATTATGGTTGGTTTTTGGTGGTGGTCTTGATTAATTCAAAGGATTTAGATGTATTAATAATTGTATTTATTTTATCAGACATATAATTTGTCATGAGGCTAGTCATGTTATTTTTATTATTAATTTTATTTTTACGGTTTTTATTTAACGATCGTTTTCTTACCTCTTCCAGGTTCACTTGTACTTCTCCGCGCTACCAGAGGAGAAGGTGCCCTACGTGAACAGCGTCGGCGAGAAGTACCGCCTCAAACAACTGCTGCAGCAATTGCCGCCACAGGACAATGAGGTAACATTCAACAAATTCAGAAATATGGAACAGATAAAACATATATATGTATATGTATTTATATATGTAGGTACTTTTGAGATATTTCTTTATTTTATGAAATTATTTCCATGGCGTACTTGCTTTGCTGTGACCGCGCCACAGAAGTCATTAATATTATGATGATGTTTATCCTCTTACTCTTCTCAACTCTTCAAAGTTTTTATAACATGCCGGTTTCCTCACGGTGTTTGCCTTTTTTTTTAATTATAACGCTGCGAAACCCACAACCTTCGGAATGAACGTAGAAACATGGCTCTCATAGTGACCAATATTTCTCGCAAATACATTATGTAGTTTTACTGAATATGAGTTGTTAATGATATCTTCTCTTCTCTCTTTCTAACACGACATACGTCAATTCCAGGCGCGCTACTGCCACGCGCTGTCAGACGAGGAGCGGAAGGAGCTACGAGAGTTCAGCATCCAGAGGAAGCGAGAGGCGCTGGGCCGCGGGCAAGTGAGACAGCTGCATGCGCCGTCGCCGTGCCAGCGGGTACGTACCTAGATAATATTTAAAAAAAGAATAAAAATATTGAGGAGTAAAAACCATTGCGTGCGCCGTGTCAGTGCGAATAAGAGAAAATGGAATAAGAATAATGAATAAGCGTTTATTGCACAAAAATCTTAAAACTTGCCATACCGTTAAAAACTTTTGGCCGCCATTTTCAAATTGTTTATGCGTTTCGTCTAGCTTGTAGAGTAGGTACCTACTGGAGGGAAATGAGCTCCACTGAGCTCGTACTATGTAATATCCTTAGTAACAAAGGGGCATTTCATGTGCGTTTCTTTGTGTTAACTATATATAAATCAATAAACTATAAGCCCATCGACACGCCGAACGAAAAGCACCGTCAAAATCCATCGTCCACTCACGTAGGAAATAAATACAAATAATGTATTTTAAGTCATAAATATATCTCCATCTAATCTCTCTTCCCGGGGAGTCCCTGGGTCAGTAGTGGGGACGTAATTAGGAATACTCACAATGGGGCATCTAGTGGGGGTTATCTGTGTTTTACGACTATTAGGTACCTACACTTCACAGATGTATGTACAGTTTAATTTTTGATTGGTACTTCTGTTGCTTAAACGATTTTGATCCAAAATAAATATCTAACATTTAATTTAAATGAACGATCTATACGTAGGTATATAACTCACAACTTTATGAAAACTTCATTACAAACATCCCACAAGCTAAGAAGATTCATCAGATATTCCGCTCAGTGCAGGAAAACTCGGGTCCAATTAAAGTAAGTCAGCTTATTATGTTATCTGTCGTATTTGCGTCACGTCCGCACGTTTGTCCCGCACCTAGTTAGTACAGTTATTATATTAAATGGACAGGGAAAAGTATGTGGGTTTAGTTGACAGGACACTGGGTTTTCGTAATAGAAATCATTAAATACATATTTAGTCTAAGATATAATTCTAAATTATCATATTATATTAATTTTAAGAATTTGGCCGCTTAATTAAATTCTAATCCGTCAACAGATGATAAAGTGCCAAGAATGCTGGTGGCCACGTGGAATAGCCAATTCGTTGACTAAATTTATTCCACATAACACTCAACATAATAGAAAGTTAAACTTTTATTACTTACCTGTAAACAATATAGCTATAAATGCTTACGATGACATTTCCTAAACATACTTTTACCTATGAAAATCAGAAGAATTGTTTTCCGAACACATTGAAAAGAAATAAAAGGTCTGCAAAAGGCGAGCACCTTTGGGAGTCGGGGAGATTTGATTTATGGAGTGCGCGATTAAAATGTACCCAAAAGGGCATTCGGGTTCTGTTATGAATAAGTCTGCAAAAGAAGTATGTTTTCTGTGATACAAAAGCCTCTTTATACGGACGACTAAACTTCTATTATAGTGATAGAATATAATAGCAATGCATAAACAAAAATTTAATCTCCAAATCGACTCGAGCTTTTTTTTAATAGAGTAGAGAAAAGTACTTATTAAGTACTTCAAAAATATTTTTTTATGTGCCCCGAGCAATTTGCTCTTATCTCGAAGTCAAGACGTTTTGCATTTTAAACTGAGCTCATTCCAATTAAAACTTACACCGTTAGAATTTGTTAAACCTGCAGTTATTTTAATTATTCGCCACCCCTCAAAATTAAAAGTCTTAATTAAGCCGTCTTTCCCGGTTCGATTCCCGGACCGTTTGTTTCAAGTGTTTTTTTAATTGGTCAAGTTTTATGGCTATATCTTTTTATTGTAGGTAAGTTTTACTTTCCTTTTCCGGAGTGTTTTTCTTATGTAAGTATGTTTATTCTCTGCAACTATTATTTCCAAGCTGTACAAAACAAGAAGATATATTTATGAAGAAGGCGTTAAATTAGAAGATTTCTATAGCAAAATTTGAATTTCCCAACCGTGAAAATGCTAGAAACTCTCTAATTTTCGGCAAACTTAAATGAAAGTCGAGATATTTGACTTTCTAATAATCATAAAATCAGCGATGCATATAATGAGCACAGTTATGAATCTCGCGGTTGTTGAGAAATAACCCCGGTTCACCCCCTTTCTTCAGATTCTTCGACCCCTTTCGACCCCCGATCGGGGCAATTAGCGATTAATGTAGTGGAAAAACTCCAGTGACAATTGTCGTCTGAAACCGCACTTTTTTTGGGGAGAGTTGGTCCATTGAACACCGATTTTTCGACGTTTTTCATCGTTTATATACACAAGGTCGTCAAATGAGTCAAAAAATATGTAACTAAGATACATATAGGAAAAGGAATTGTACAGAGATTAAAGGTTTGAAGATATTTGTTTTCATTAAACTTTAAAAGAACAAAATTAAATAGACACGTAATTTTATAGTAAGTGCTTATAAACCATTCTAAAATACGTAACACAATCTTCGATCTTACCGCAGGGTATTGTTTCTTATTCAGAATTAAATAAAAAAATGCAACTGTGTTTGTATAATTACATAATTACCTACTTACACCTACGTATAAGCTTCAGACAATCTATTAATCCGTGTGTGATTTATAAAAACAACATTGTTAATTCCTTTAGTTACCAAACATTTAAGTTTCAGACAACATAAAAATCTTATGAAAAACTACTTTGTTTTGTGATTTTCTGTGGAAACGGGTACTTACCCATTACACTTACGTTGTGCACGGACTATGGTTTAATGACTCTGTTGAGTGGTTCTGCCTATCTGCATCTGCCGCGATTTTGCACTTCTATGACTCTTCTTGCTCATTCAGTATTTATTTTATTAAAACAGTTGTTTCGTTCTTAGAGCTAATTTAACCGGCTTCAAAAAAACAGTTCTCAAATTGACCGGAACCTTTTAGGGCTCCGTAGCCAAATGGCAAAAAACGGAACCCTAACTTCTAATTTATGATGATAAACCTGGACAATTCGCACAATAACATCTATTCATGTGGTAAGCTCGAAGCCTGTGTTACGTTATAATAGAATAGTTAACTTAAGCATTTACTATAAAATACGTGTCGAATTGTTCTTTTAAAGTTTAAAAAAAAATATCTTCATACCCTTTATCACTTAACAAATTCTACTCTTATGCTTCATTATTTTGTGAAGTTTGCCACAAGCCACCTGTTCCTCACCCCTTCACATAACTCCACCACGAGAGGTGAAACAGAACCTCATTACATTAGTTACAAGTCTTACAACTTGCTTCATGCCATAATGTTACAGTTGGTTATTGTACAAGCGTTATCTGCGAACGTTTGAGGTTTTCCAGATCAGACTTGAATGTGTGATAATAAAATACTTAATTATACCTACATACTAACCTACTAATATAAACGTTGTGAGATACTTTCTACCTACCGCAAAGCCAGGCTCAATGTTCTCTCTCTCGAATGTTAAATTTCACAAGCAAGTCAAATCCTTTGATTCCTCCTTGGATTATAACTTACCACATGTTTAAATTTCCAAATAAATAAGTCTACAAAACCATCTTTTACAAACTACTTTTTGTATAACAAGCTGACGTTTTCACAACTTTTCTAATAAACACTTCCAAACCCACCTGCTCCTTCATAAATACAATCATTCGCAACTTTTGTCAGATAAATTGTGAAACTTGCAGCGCCATCTATTATGACAGTTGTGATTTATTTCGTGCAGTAATGAGTGCACGTCGCCGACAGGTGGCGCCTCTGAGTTGTTTATTGGAACCCCGCAGATTTATTGCGGGGGTGCAGATTTTGGGGGTTGTTTTATTGTTTTCTGTAAGAGGAAATATGTGTTTGTATTGTTCGCTTTTATATTAAATGTGATAACACGCTGTTTCGTACAAAATTGTTACCTACTCCAGCCTCTATTTTGCGTTAGAAATATTGATTCACTAAAGACACAATTACCTTTGATACATATATATAGGTATGCGTTTTAAATAAATCATCTTCAAATAAAAATATATTTAGAACTGGAAATATCTTATTTTGAGTTTCCTCATTGAAATTTAACAGCGCCATCTGTTCAAATGCTATGGAACGATACACTACGTTGCTTCGTTCCCTTGCGACAACCAAAGGGCAAAGGAACTTTGTTCTAGAGTATACCGCTAGGTGTCGCTTACTGTATTCGTTTTACCAAGCTCCGCGAGATAGCGCTCATCCGACAAACATAATCCTCTGAATCAAAACAAGATGGCGCGATGTATTATGATTATGACAATAGAAACACAAAAGAAAGTTTTCCAACTTTTATAGCCCATTATTATTTTACATTCGTTATAAAAAGCTTTGCACGAAGGTGTAAAAATGATTTTTGTTTTGTTTGATATTACTGCGCCGTGGGAATAAGTGGACGCAGGTAGTAAGTAGCATTGAGAAGGAAAACTGGTTTACAAGCGAAGAAAAAGGCTCCTTAATCATGGGCACTTCGGCTTTATAATATGCTCTGTACCGACAATTATTCATTTTGTAGGGAACAAAACTTTTTCAAAATGTCGATATTTTAATACCTAGGTATGTATCCATTTTCATGTCAAGTTGTCTCGATCTGCAAATATTTCTTCAGTGTGTTCTCAGTGTTTTCTATGTAAGTACATTTTGTATGTATGTTTATTCTATTAGGTACCTATGTAATTGTTTATTATTTTATTTTTCCCACAGTAAAACGTTTACTACAAAATTATTTAAAAAGATGTAGAAACACAAAACCTTTCTCTTTCCACAAACTCATAAAAACCTGTCAAAAAAAGCTAAAAATGGCAGAAGCCACCTGATTCACAAAAGCCATTGAAGAAGACAACGCATTACTGCGGTGATTGGTAAACAATCCATTGAACACCGCTGCACAGGTCCACTGTGATCCTTTGTTTACGAACGCACAGACAAGTTATTTGGAAGTACAGGGGGTAACAGAAACAGTTGATGTAGTAAGCCACAAGTTAGCCATTCATTTTTTTTTTTTTTTTTTATTTATTGAAAACTAGTACAGATTTCTCCAATTACACTAGCCTTATGTTTAATCAAAAATATACATTTCAAAAGGTCACATAGTCAATACATACAAGGTCACATGTTCATAGTCAATAATAATAATTTAACATAATCTAAGATAACAGTTGTCAATACATATTAATAGCTATAATAATTATTAAATGTCAGTTCAAAATACACTTCATTAAATAAAATCAATCTTTAGTAATAAAATATTATAAAATAAAATAAAATAAAAAATCGATTAGGTGTTATGTTCACAAAACCTCAAACAACTCGTCGTTAAACCCATCAATGTATCAGCAAAGACATCACTTGTAGGGTTACTGTCCAGGAAGGCATTGAGCGATGCGAGGGTTCGAGGAATGGGAGATTGCGCATGAGCAGCGGTTCGTGCGAACGGGACTGCAAATAGCCTATGCTTCCTACCACGTAGATAATTCTCAGGGACACTGAGCCGAAGAATGCAATTGACGAGATCTGGTGCATCGATATTTCCACGCAGAGCCTTCAGCATAATTAAAATTTGGTCATTACATACATCATAGTTGACCCTTCAGGTTAGCACCACCACATCGAGCTCTATAACATCTGTAATATTGTTAACGTAGAATGGGTTGATAAAATTAATCAATCATTCTAGATTTATTATAAGAATTCAACAAAATATTTAAAAAAAAATTGTCGTAGAAACAATTTTGACCTTATTAAAATAAAAATTCAAATGTTTCGAAGGATGATTAGTATTAAAAATACAGTACAGTTTTTTTTTAATAGTTAATGACACAATCATCTAACTCTAACTTCGGCTAACTCTCTCTCTCTGTGAATTGTTCAACAATATTTAATTGTACCTTACGTGTAAGTATTCCTTGTCCACCCTGTAGCACGAGATAAAAAGGATTTTACGTCGTTCCGCGCGTTAAAGCGCCGTGAGAAATCTGTAACTTATTTATTTAAATACATTTATATACCTGATTGTTATGAATGGAATCCAGAACCAGAGAGAATCGAGACATGGTGGCATCATCACGTAAGGTTTTTTTTATTTGTGCCCGATGGATTTATGAGCTGAACGAATATTTGTGTATTGAACGTTTGTGTATTGACAAGCATTTTACGGACTTCATTCAACTTTTATGCTTAACTAATGAAATAAAAAGCGATGAATGAATCTTTCACAATATAAATAACTTACTCTTATATTTTGTGACTAAGGCTTTAGCTAGAGGTAGAGGTAAGCCTAGTGTAGGATAGATATCGTGATTCTTTGAAATCTATATTTTTATTTACGCTATAATAAACATACAACTTTCAAGAGTTTGCAGGACATGTGACATTCACCAACTCGTACTTGGACAGCGCGTATGGTAAATAAAGTAGAGCCTTATCTCTCTCGTCAAAAGAGAAGTCCTTGAGTCCCAGCAGTGGAAACGTCAATAGGGTATCAAAGCACCTCAAAATCTGTCCATTAAAATTCTAACAAAAATACATAAATAATACATAAGCAACAAATAACATTATGTCGGGTAGTAATTTTATAATGCTCGTAAACTCTTGCGCATCCTCAGACATGAATGAACGATCTATATATAGAGAGCTCATTCAACTAGCTGCCAATGACGACTAAAAATATATAATAAGGTATTAAAATGTTGCTTTGCCTGTCCTTAATATTTATTTGCCCAAAAAATATCGATTCCCGCGATAGACATGTGTGTTATTGTGGATGGAATGTACTAAAAAGTATTAAGACTTTTTATAATAATATAAACGTTACAAATGCTTTGACACAGACGTATTCGATCGTCGAGTGTGTTCCCACTTAGACATCACGACTTTTAGCAGTTTCTAATAAAGTCTATACCTAAGTAAGTTATACAACGTCATCAGAGTAACAGGCAGGTGCGTAATAGCAAAAACCTTCCCTCACAATTTGAATAAGATTTTTTGTATCGGGAGGACACGGGCTTTTTCTGATAGATACCTTTTATACCAAGTCATTGTTTTTTCTAAACCATATGGCTATGGCGAAGAAAAAAACAGACGCGCCTTTATTTTCTAAACTAATGAAATTCACTTTATCATTATCAGCTTTCGAACTTGTATGTTATGTAGCTTTTGCGTGAAAATTCATTCCCTTCTAAAGACACTTAATTTTATTTGAAAAGTAAATAAAGTCAAAATGTACCTAAAAAACAATTAGTATTCAGTTAAATTAATGCCAAAGGTTTAATAAAAATAAACAATATTTAGCCCACTTTACTCATTCCAAACTAAGGCATAATCATATTTGAAAACATTCTTAAAGAACGCCGACCTAAATAAAGGGCTAAGCCCATTACTGTAGTAGGCCAGAGCTCAATCATGCCAATGTACGTAAACCCTACAAGCCTACATACAAACTTAACTACCTACATAATGTACTTACGAATAACTATAGGTAATCACGAATCGGGTCACATAAAAATCATAATAATCAGAGCCGATTTTATAATAATATAAGTGAAATAACCATTATATATATATCTTAACTGTATACCTATACGAAATTTGAATATTGATTTGGCTTAAAATTGGTGGATAGATAAGTTTAGAACCATGATAATGACATACGATGATACGATCGGAATAATATTATAACGCGGGCTAATCCTCAGGGCGGAATGCTAGTTTATAGATAAATGTATATTTATTTTACATAAAATATAAATTTCTCTTTATTCAACCAGAACTGCGTAGTTCCAATTTTAGATTTGAGTAAATTATTGCACTGTAAAAATAAATTGTAACATATTTCATGGTCCAAATCTGCGCCGAACGCCGAATAAAACAATATTCATAAGTGCAGCGACAGATGTCGTATGCTACGAACTCTAGGGCTGTCTACACATACAAATATTATCAAATATAATTTAATATTGAAAAATATTGAATTCTAGCATACATACATCATCATCATCATCATAACCCTCAGGTTACTACTCTGGGCTGACCCATTGACACTCACTGTTGGGCAAATACCTCATTTTCATGCCAACTTGTTTGGTCCTCTGCGAATCGGATCATGTTTTCCCTTTGCTTTTTTGCTATTTAATCTTTTCAGTTGAAAAATAGTAACTGCGCTACAATTTTCGTCTATTTTTTAAAATAATTTTAAAGTTAGTTTTATAAGCCTTCTAAAATGCACTGCTGGACATGGTTCTCTCTTGATTCACAAATTGGTACCTAATGTCAATGAAACTACAAAAATCTCACTTTTCGGAGCTCTCCCTGATGTGTCACAGCCCTGACTAGCGCCTGTATTTAACCTCAAACTTGCGGCGTTTTTGCCGCACTTTTTATTTATATCGCGTCTACTAATATTATGCTTATGTTACTATTTTTTCCTTACTTATCTCCCTTCAGTGTTTGATGACTAAAAAAACTTTTTTCTATCTTAGCATATGGTGAGGCTCGTGCGACGCACATTGCGTGGTTTTTTTTCTTCTTTTTTTGCATCCGATTGAAATTCAAATATGGCGCATGTGCGCGGGCGCAGATAGAGAGTTTTTGTTTATTTTTTTTATTTATTTCGGTCGATAAAAGCCCCGAAATGAAAAGGCAATAATCAAATAAAACTGTTTTTTGTTGGCTACATTTGTACAGAAACGACGCCGACTTATTTGATGTGGGTTCTGCAGTTGTGTTCTGATGTTTGTGTAGGTATAGATAGATCTTAAAATAAAATCAAGGAACCATTTTTGCAGACAGATTCCAAACTATTATATACAACAATTCAATTAAATGTAGGTAACTATCATCCTCAACCACTACAATAAACATTCATAAAGAAAACATTTTATATCAAATTGACGGAACAATTAGTACGTATTATTGATGCACACAATTTGTAGGTTAAAACCTTCAATGAATGTTTCTCATTAAATACTAGCTGTTGATATAAAACAAAATACACGCAAAATATCATACCATTGTTTTCTTTAGTTTACAGTACATTAAGATGGCCACCCGGGGGTTTTTTTCATCCCCTACCGTCTGTCGCGCCCTCTACTGCGGTTTCTTAAAAAATATTTATGGGGTTTTTAACCACAACGGTGTCGATGATATGACGGCTTTCTAAAAGGGTTTAATTAATATCTTAGCGGGATTAGCACTTGGCTGTTTTACAGTTTAAGGAAGGGTTGGAGTGTGAAATGGAGGACTTGAGTTATAATTTATTAAGAACTTGGAATAAATTATTGTTTGATGAAACAAATTTTATGTCTAGTTATGGCAGATAGGTACCTTTCTGTAGTAATAGATAAATTACTTGATGATCAATAATTAAAAATAATATACCTACTTGCTTAGTTTAGTGAGATTTAAGATGTAAATGGACTACTCTGAAATTGAAAGTGAAATTTATTTTCCTTTATGATGATATAAATCTTGTTGAATAAGTAGATTATTTCAAATAATAGCTGATGGTCGCCCCAATAGAACTGATGGATGGGGTCTTGGGAATTTGTATAATAACCACGATTAAATGAAAAACCTGTCAAACAAAGTTTAAATGTGTTCGAAGTTTAACTAATATAAAAATATCTCATAAAAATACTATTCTGTCAACACCTTTAATTTTTTCAACTTCAAAATAATGTTAAACCCACGACCGTTTTTGAATTATTTATTTTACAACGTATCACTTATTAGTTATAATCAATTTAACAATTTTTATAATCAATTTAACCGATGCATAATATTTGTTTAACGCGTCACCTGTCGACTTAACTTCACGGTTACTTTTAACTTTAATACGCAGGGGTATGATTAATAACCATTTTAAATATTGATAAGGGTGCATTTCAGATTAATAAAACGGGAAAAAAAATTGAAACAATTTCTGTCATGGTCTGAAAATCAAATAACAATGTCACCGATACAGATACCTATCTAATTTTATAGTCACGTCAAGACATTGACAAAATTTATGACAATCAGAAAATGAAGAAAACAAGAAAATAATTCGGCTTGAGAGGGATTCAAACCAGATTCACTTTTCTCCAGGTAAACGCTACACACCTACATTAAAGCCATGAGGATGCCATTAATTGTATTTCTTACTTTTTCGATTAACAATACAAAATTTCCGATACGATGTTTCGACAAAAAACAATGCAAAACGCCAAAGACAGTTAAAGAAAAAGTTCGCAAGTCACATCGGGAAAATCCCCAGATTTCCCTAACTGTGACGTCACTATAAGGTCAACGCACTCTGCTATTGTAGTGAAGTAGGTATCTAACGCGACGGGTAGTTTGGCAGAGATTCCGGTTGACTACAACACTATTTCTTAGCCCTTGTAAATTTCGTTAAATGTCCTAGAGTTGGCCAAGAGACAACAAATCCGTGTTTATCGATGATTTTACATAATGTAAACTAATGTAAACTAATGTACTATGTACATCTACACAACTATGTGAGTTTATGAAAATAAACAGATAATCATTAAACATACCTAACTGGTTGTTCTACATAGGTTCTTTTTTATGTCCAGGGAAAAATTTGCTCATAAATATTCTGCATCTAAATTCAGTAGGGTATTTTGTGTATTGTGTGCATCTAAATGCAATTTGGTATTTTGTGAGCAAATTTTTCCCTTAGGTACAGCATGGTTATGTGGATACCTATGTCTCTTTACGAGCTAGTAAAAGGGATCCTTTGGTGGTTTAATGTATCTAAAACTTTAAAAAGGTCTATCATATGGATTTACCAATAAAACGTTTTCTATATTGCTGTGACTGGCATCTATCGTAGACAGCATCGTAGACACATCCCGTCACTAGCAATAACCCTTGCACTTGGAGTAGGCCCAAGTTTCAAGGTCGGAGCCGCTGCCAGCTCGTTACCCCTACTTATTAACTTATTTATAGGAGAATATCCGTTTTTTCTATTATTTATTCAATACTACTTCATTTGGTCTAAGGGCCGTTTGGTATAAATGCGTAGTTTTTGTATTGATACTATGGTAATTAAAGAGGCTTCCTATCAGATTATTGAGAGTCAACGAAATACAAAAAATAAATAATAATAGTAAAATAGGTCTTGTGTGAATGTTCTAGCATTATTCATCAATTTTAATATACTTACTGCTTTTTTCTAAGGCGGTTACATCAATCTATACCTACTATAAATTAATGTAACGTTCTTAATAAAAAAATGTATATTTAGTTGTAAAGGCGAACTATGAACTATATTTAGAACACGCGTCTTTGCCCGCATTATCGGAAATCATACACTCAAAATTGGAAAAAATACAGTATGACATAAGATAGCAAAAGATGTACCTACCTCATAGAGTCATCATGAAGTGGAAGTTTTCATTCTGTAGGACTTAAATTAACCCTTTAAGACATACTTTTTGTGCTGTATATTTTGTGAGAAATGCGTTTATAAATAGTTATCGACGTGTGTCGCGGCGCGCGTCTAGACGCCTGCGCGTGCGCGTGATCGATGCGCTGACACTCGCGATTTACAGATAGACCGGTCAAACCGACAGCATTGTTGTGATTTTTACATAAGTAAATCCGTTTATTTGGTAATTATATACATACGTTCTGTAGATACTAAGGGTTATGTTTTTGTTTGTTTCCCTGACTATATCCTGGTTATGATCCACGTAAAACAAGATTCGTTTTAACAACCCTATATGACCAATCTTTGGGGTTATTTTGAAAAATTCTTAAATTCAGACAACATAAGTAATTGACTGAATTATAAGGTCTTGACATAAATTAAACAATTTATACTTATGAAACTCTACACAAATAAAAACGTGTTTAAATATTAAACTTTCATTGAAATCAATTTAAAACACTCACACAAATTAATTAACAAACAATTAACCGCACACTGCATGCAAAACCGGCAAACTCTTTTGGTATTAACACATCAACTGCCACATTAATGACTTCAAATGGCTTTTTCATTAAAAACCCGCAATTTGGCGTGATAGCGCCGTTCTCACAATTAAAGCGAAATTAATTTTGTCGCGAGTTGTCCGATGTAAGATAATGGAGTGCACATTCGTAACTATCTTTTAAATTGATCTTTTTATTATTTTGAAGCGTGTAAGCTTGCTTTATAATGATTAGTTGGATATTTGCGTACGTAAAATGGTATTCAATTGAAAGTATATAGAAGTAGTTAGCTTATTTTGAGAAGTAAATCAGTCGCATAAAAAACTGCATAATATAAAGGTAGCAAAAGAAATAGAAAAAATTTTTTTTTATAAGTTACTAAAAATTCAACTAAAAGTTCACACTACTAGTGTCTTTAGCTTTCACACTAGGCAATGCCTGTAAATTTTCCTGTTTTTGTGTGTCCAACAGTGGACGATCCATAGCTAATAAGCTGAACTGATAATCTAGTAGATGTAGGTCCCCAAGTCCACGAGTGGGCACCTCGTTCGACCACGAAAGGTCTTTCCCAAAGAATGCGCCGCCCCGTCTATTTCCGTTCGTCTGGGCTATTTGCGTGGCATTTAACTAAGCGCCCGTTTTAGCGAACTTCGCCCCCCAACAGACTGCGCTCGCGCAGACATACAAACAGTCAGACATGGGTAAAAAATAAAATAGGTAATCAATTTGTATAATTATTTTCTTCGTATTGACGGACAGGCGCTACCAGAAGGTAGAGGTAGAAATTTGAAAAGTTGAAACTTATCGCTGAAACTTATCTCGGTAAAAGGAATAAAAAACAAATATACAAACAAAACTACAAAGATAATCATATTTCAACATATTTATTTTATTTTATCCCTTTACTTATAAACGACTGATCATCTTTAAACTATTAAATCGGTTCACCCGTTTGGGAGCTATGGAACAACGGACAGACATTTCCAGACAGAGAATATCAAACTTATCCCTGTCGTTTTTGCGTAGATAAGGGTTAAAAACTAGATTCACTCATAATTTCATAATTACTAACAATCAATATTTATTTTGTTACCCTAAAAGGATAATGCTTCTAAAGTTATTACTTATTAATTTGAATTCTTCATTTTCTCTGCAGTTTTATTTAAGTGCAGTCTAAAAGAAAACTAAATCAAATGTATCAATCAAGATTTAAAAGCATTTAAATTCATTTTACGTTCCATTATCCAAACTCACCAAACATTTCACTCAAAGTCAGAATCCGAAGTTGCAAAGATCAAAGACGGGATGCGCAGACGCAGACGAGTCTCCCCTCTCTTTCCTTCAAATGTCCCTCTCCCTCTGGTGCCGGTACATTTATGGCGCACGCGCATATATGAATCGAGTTTATTGGATTCGTATGATTTCATGTGTGTGCTTTCATTCATAATTCTGAGCTTACAGTGACTCACCTATTAGTTACAATTTTTAAGATCTGTGAGTTTATGTAATAGTTTAATGTTTGTAATAGTTTTCCTATTCTACCGAATTTATATAACTTTTGTACGTAATTTACTAATTTTTTTTAACAGACAGGATTTTTTTATGATTGTTTTGGATCGGGTGGACCGATTTGGATAAGCTGGTGCTTCTTGAGTGGTCCCATTTTTATTTGGTCCAATCTTGATGCGCATAATCTAAATTGAATGACTCGACAGCGTTACAATTTATATTTTGATTTGTAATTGAATTTTAATTTAAAAATGAATTGAAATCTAAAACACGGCTAGTGTCAGAAACAATTACAGATTTCATACGGTTTACTTAGATCTTAGATCGGAAATCGATGAAATTCGAATAAGGCATATAAATGATAGATTTTCTGCAAAAATGTGTTTCAGGCACTACAGTACAGTGTCCCTTAGAGCTAAGGTTTATCTTTGCGGACGATTTATAAATCTAATAATCCATGTAAAGCAGTGTTATATACTCGTAATACACATCATAATATATTACTTATTAAAATAACTAAGTAGACCGGATAATGATAACATAACACAAAGCACATTCATCCCAAATAACTGCACCATATGAACCGCTACTGCAAAAACTAGTGACATCTGTCATCGCGTTTATATAAATGTTTTTAAGTATGACCAAACAACAGAATATCAACCTTATTACGTACGCACAAGAGGCAAAAATACAATTCATAGTCAATTGTATAACTTACCACGCGGTAATGTCTACGTTTTAAGAATTTTCACGAAGAAAAACAATCAAAAACAGCTTTATATAATTACTAGCTTTTCACCTGCATTGCTTGATTTAGTGGGAAAAATTAATGGATTTTCCCGATGTAAAATTCTTTATGCTATTTTAAGTTGTAAGCTATATTATTGTGAAGTTTCTATAAAAGCCATATCGATTCTATTGAGAAGATATTTTTTTACTGTAAGTCTTAAAGATTATTCTATAAGGTCTATATTAGTGGCTTTGTTTTTTTTTCGGAAGTATCTGAAGGATCAGGTTTCGCGACAGATGGCTGCGTTTGCGCACGAGTCGCGCACAGCCTCTGTTTCACGGGTGGGGAGTAATTGGGTCAGCTGCTTACAAGTGAAGTCTGGAACAATCATAACAGCCCATATTACATCCGTATCTATATCATCACTAGAACTAGTCTCAGGGGATTTATTATAATCCAATATCTTGTGTTGGTGATCTCTAATTGGTACATTACAAAGATGGAAACTGCTTACCGTCTTCCAATACAATATCCTTTGGCCAGTCTGTTGACATTGACACCTTTATATTATCTTAATTTTTGTTGTTCTAGAAAAAAACTTGTTCCACGTACAACTCTTTGCTGATTTGCGATCTAAATTTGAGAACATTGCAGTCCCAATGACTAACTGTTTTAAATCTACATAAAGTTAAATATTTCTATCATCAAAACTTAACCTTAAAGAAATCGAAATAAATACGTTATGGAAAAATAAAATATTTGTAAATAGGGGTTAATTTATGTAAACTCAGCTAAGGTCATAAAGATTCAGTTGGTAAAAGTGACCTGTAAAAGTGATATAAAATCGATACAATACAATTGCAGTATATCCTTGTAGGTCCTACCTGAACCCTTTAATTTAAAGGTTCAAACGGTGCATTGTACAGTTGTATATATATCAAAGAACACAGGTGACCATCTGTCCTAACCGTAGGATAACTGAATTTGTGCCAAACACGTGCAAAAGTTGAATCAGTGTGAAAAGGGTTAAGGGAAAATGGTTATGCATCTGTGCAAATTATTAATGACTAGCTGACCCGCTCGCGGCAGCGGACGCTTTTTCTTACTTTTGAAAATTGATGGTCTAATTATAAATTAATTCAATTTTGATGATATTAGTGACATTTGAGCAGCTGGATGCGTGTGCGCATTGAAACCTTGCAAGTTGACAGCACGTGTAGAACTAATCTACTGTAAAACTATGGTATCAGTTATACTATGCTGTCTGTTTATAATAATAATAGGCACCCCTATTTACGTTCCCACTACTGGGAAGAAACACAAGAACTTGTCTCTTGACTACGTGGATTATGCCATAATTCACCACGTTGGCGCTGGCAAAGCGCGTGTTGTAGAATATCACAATTCATTTCTACAAAATCTTTACATTACCTACGCTATTAATAAACCGCGAAGAAATATTTTTTATGTTCTTACGTAGAAACACTCAACGAAACAAGGTATAAACAATTATTATTAGGAATGTCCTATTCCATAGATATTTGCAAAATAATAGTTTTAAAAAAGAATAATCGCTTAAAACGCAAAGTTCAGTATTCAAAAATAGAATGGTGCGCGTGCGCTGTAAGTGCGGCTCACCTGCGACGGTGGCGCCACGCGAGTACCTACTCTTCTCTTTTGCTAAATTCCATATAATTAAGGTTTAAGAGAATGCTAAAATTATCCTATATTATATTTTCTGAAGCAGTTCTAAAACTGTATTGGATAAAACATAAAAAATATTGTCCTATATCGTTAAACAATATTTAACTGTAACTTCAAAACGCGAAGCATTTTTATTTAATTTATACCTACCTACTCATAATATGTGGTAAATTTCTAGTAAATTATTCTAAATAAGCAGGTAAAATCTTAGCTTTAATTTGTTACAAAACCATCATCTTGTATTTCTCTCAAACTGATTGACGGAGGCTGTGTTTAAGGAAATAAAACCGATGATCGCGAACTGAATCAAAACAAAACAATTATGTTGTTATACAAAACTAGTTATCATATGGTAGTTAATTTACCTCCTACTAGTTTATTGCTCACGGTTTTGCCCGCGTTTAAATGGATTTTCACGCGTCATAATGGATAAGTTTTAGGCCCCCAAAATCTGAATATAAAGGTGGCAGATACAGCCCGAAGCGTCTTATTGGTTGCGCAACACAGACCTGCGCAGAAGCAGCAGCATTGCCCATAATCGCTCATTATAATAATCACACGCAGCACGAAAAGGATCCCAAAAGGTCGAAAAACATCCCAAGGCAATCGCAATGTGTATATTTCCTGGATCTGAGAATTACTGGCACGGAATCTAGATTAGATTCTAATTTGTTTCTAGATTCCTGATGATTGCGTGTGGATGAAAAGATTTCTGAGATTTTTTGTGAAAACCTGCCATGCGATTTTGTTAAAATTCATGGATAATAACAACCCATATTACGTATTATTATTTAGTATTATCTCCACGCTTTCATTTCGAAAGTCGTGGGTTCAAACTTACTATACAAATTAAAAAAACATGTAAAAATAATAGACATTGGAGAATGTGTGCTACAGCAGTAGGTATAGCCTACGGCTCAGCATTGTGTTCACTAGACGATGTGACGATCACCAACACGCGAAATGATTGCTAGCGTGGTGAATTAAGCCTAAGACCTAATTTCACCATTCTCTGTTTGTTAGTTTAACATCCCGTTATGTTTAATGGCGGACAGTGTATATTGATGGACTGGGACTTAATGTAATGTTAAACTAACAAACAGAGAGTGGTGAAATTAGGTCTTGATCTCTAGTAATGTCCTATAGATAAAAACAATGCAAATACTGCGGCGATACCGCTAACTGAGTCGTCAAGATGTCGTCCGGGCAGGCGCGGCGCCGGCTGCGCGCGGCATCTGGCGCAGCTGGGCCCGACACGTGCTGTGGATGATGATGTGTCCTAGATTTTGTCTATCACGTTGAGACATATTTTAAGAACAATTCATCATCATCATGTCAGCTGTTGGACGCCCAACTGGACATAGACCTCCCTTAATGAGTTCCATTTATTGCGGTTAACGCGACCTGCATCCACCGCGAGCCAACCGCTTTCACCAGATCATCTGTCCACCTTGTTGGTGGACGTCCGACGCTGCGCTTGCTGATCCGTGGCTCTAGGCCTGATTTTTCTCTAGGCCCGATTTATTATAATTATCAATCACATTAACATACTTCTAAGCTATATTTTAACGCGGATAACTTTTAAAATAAATAACCACGTAAAGAACGTCATGAAAATTCATATTAAGACCCCTCGCAAACTGCAGACTTTCTATCGGCCGATAGTTTGGTCGGGCTTATAATCAGTATGAAGATGTATGCAAGTCCGCATACTACAACGATTTGGTATCGGCCGATAAATAAGTTTGATAGGCTTCTCAACTGCGTTCAAACTGAAAGATGATCAAACTATCGGCCGACTGCTATATTAGTATGGAGCTCCTTGCAAGCGCGCACACTGACCGATTGTTTAGTCGGCCGATGGTTCACTTCGCTCCGAGTTTTGGAGCCGGAAGATCGTGCATTCTTTCATTATGTCCAATTCTACTCAATCGCTCGTTGTAGAAACGTAATCTTATTTTAATTTTCGGGTAATCTAGTAATTTTGAATGCATCGTGTAAAATTTTCCATTTAATAATCTAGTACTGTAGATGGGATGCACACAATACTCTCAGACTCTCTTCTTGATTTTTCTCCTCCGTTGTATGAGAGCAATTATAATATTTCTGGACAATATTTTACTACGAGAAACTTCCATTATGAGACAGCTCTCTTCAACAGGTAGCTTAAAAACTGAATATCGTCGGCCGACTGTTGCCTAGTTTGCGCACTCACCACCAACCCAACTGTTTAGTTGGCATAGTGTGCGCGCTAACAGCCCAACCCGACCAAAATATCGGCCGATAGTTTGGTCGGGCTTATAATCAGTATGAAGATGTATGCAAGTCCGCATACTACAACGATTTGGTATCGGCCGATAAATAAGTTTGATAGGCTTCTCAACTGCGTTCAAACTGAAAGATGATCAAACTATCGGCCGACTGCTATATTAGTATGGAGCTCCTTGCAAGCGCGCACACTGACCGATTGTTTAGTCGGCCGATGGTTCACTTCTCTCCGAGTATTGGAGCCGGAAGGTCGTGCATTCTTTCATTATGTCCAATTCTACTCAATCGTTCGTTGTAGAAACGTAATCTAATTTTAATTTTCGGGTAATCTAGTAATTTTGAATGCATCGTGTAAAATTTTCCATTTAATAATCTAGTAGGTACTGTAGATGGGATGCACACAATACTCTCAGACTCTCTTCTTGATTTTTCTCCTCCGTTGTATGAGAGCAATTATAATATTTCTGGACAATATTTGTCTGTAGTTAGCGAGGGGTCTAAGACCCCTCGCTAACTACAGACTTTCTATCGGCCGATATTTTGGTCGGGTTGGGCTGTTAGCGCGCACACTATGCCAACTAAACAGTTGGGTTGGTGGTGAGTGCGCAAACTAGGCAACAGTTGGCCGACGATATTCCGTTTTTAAGCTACCTGTTGAAGAGAGCTGTCTCATAATGGAAGTTTCTCGTAGTAAAATATTGTCCAGAAATATTATAATTGCTCTCATACAACGGAGGAGAAAAATCAAGAAGAGAGTCCGAGAGTATTGGGTGCATTCCATCTACAGTACTAGATTATTAAATGGAAAATTTTACACGATGCATTCAAAATTACTAGATTACCCGAAAATTAAAATAAGATTACGTTTCTACAACGAGCGATTGAGTAGAATTGGACATAATGAAAGAATGCACGACCTTCCGGCTCCAAAACTCGGAGCGAAGTGAACCATCGGCCGACTAAACAATCGGTCAGTGTGCGCGCTTGCAAGGAGCTCCATACTAATATAGCAGTCGGCCGATAGTTTGATCATCTTTCAGTTTGAACGCAGTTGAGAAGCCTATCAAACTTATTTATCGGCCGATACCAAATCGTTGTAGTATGCGGACTTGCATACATCTTCATACTGATTATAAGCCCGACCAAACTATCGGCCGATAGAAAGTCTGCAGTTTGCGAGGGGTCTTAAGGCAAAACTATATGAATGCCAGCTATTACCTAAAAAAACATAAAAAAGATCGGCAGTTTTGCATAACAACAACACCAAGAGTCTTTACAGAGCTATGCAAAACACCGCAAATTCTCAAAACAACCCAGACCCTAATCACGAAATTAATCGGCAGAACAAAAAGCCAAAACGCGTGCGCATACTTTTATTTCTTAAACCACAATAGGCTACTTATCCTGCATTAAAGCTGCAACCGCATTTAAGGGTCGCGATTTACAAAAAAATTAAGGAGTCGTTGCCCTCGCCATCTGTTGCTCGCAGTTAATGCACCCCTCGGAACAAGGCTCCGTGATCTGGTTCCGATCCAATTTCTTGTCTTGTTATGACTTTGGATATACTGCGAAGTCGATGGCAAATTAATTGTATTTTCCCATCGACTTCGCAATATTTCCAAATGGCTCAATAGCCGTGTTGGGTAAGTTGGAGCACACTCGACTTTAATTCCGAAGGTGTTCAATCAAACCCTTCAGATTTTTCTTCTTGAAAAATATGTGCTCCTTGTGTCACGTTCGCCATAATAAAAGAAGAAGAAGAAGATGTGCTCCTTGTAAACACGTGTTCTGACGGTGAAGGCAAACATCGTTAGGAAACCGGCATGATCTGAGAACTTTGAAAACTTTGAAGAGCATGACTGTTTCATTCACCAACCCGAATTTGGCCAGCAAGAATGGTGAGTAAGAACCTTTTCTCTCGTCAAGAGAAAAATCCCTGTGTCCCAGCAGTGGGAACGTAAATATGACGACGATGATGATGCGAAATTAACTAAAACGGTGGATTAATTTACAAACATGAAAACGACTTAACCAGGACAATGACCGCGAAAAAGTTCAAATATATAATCCTTGGAGACATGATACGAAATTAGTCTAATAGATCTAATTCAGTGTTTACTGTAATTAATAATTTTAGGGTAGTGTTTCTAGGTCCGTTACAAAGAACTATTATGGAAAGGCTATGTAGTATACCTAGCTACAGTATGAGCAGTTTAGATGGCGTGTGCCCTATTATTTGTCAAATAAATGGAACTTATAGCCGACATGCAGTCTCGGCCAGTAGGATTGGCGTTTGGGCTTAAAATATCATATTAAAGTGATGTAAGTAAAGTGACTCGTACGATAAAAATAAATATTATTACGATGATCTATACAATAAACTTAAGTTAAGTTTATTTTCTAAATCATTATTAAAAATTATGGCCCCTATTAAGCCCAAAATGGCTTAATATATTAAGCCATTTTGGGCTTTCACATATTACACGTATAGTGTAATTATGTATCAAATTCAAAATGATGCAAAAGTAGTTAGTCCTTATAACATGATCAAAAGTAACTTAAGACTTTTAAATCAAACTTTAATAGTTATCTGCTTAAAAATTTATATTTTCTAATTGGTGTGTCAAAATAAAACATTATTACGTCCGGTTACATAAACTGTAAGTCTCTAAACTCTAAAAGTAAAGAGCTTTTGTTAACATTAAAAAAATCGGTTAATTTAAGAGCAAGCCAATCCTCAACTACCTTATTGTAATAAGCCGCAATCAAAAATCCGGCTGCCCTCGTAAATTCCACTCGACTATAGAACCTGGTACTTAGTTCGCCGATACGGACAAACCACCCTTCGACTATGGTAAAATACGATAGGTACTAACGCACCACGAGTTTTTTTTTCGTTTTGGCGTCGTTTTCCAATGAAAATTATGTATTCTTTTTGCGTTTAAAAGTAGCAAATTCCATCAACATTCAATACATTTGGGAATTGTTTGAAAATCGTACCAGTTCTGTACGTATTAATTAATGTTATGAAACATGTTTAAAACAAAATAGGAAAATATCTTTACAATAATATTACTCGTTACTAAAAACGCACAACTTTGAAACCGGCTAGGCTTATACTTAAAATAATATAACTAGTTAAACACAAGAGAGCCATTGTGTGCACAAGCCTAATACATACATTGTTGCAGCGGTGGTCTATTCTTACAACAAATATTGTTTTGTTGTATAATTATCATATCGCCTATAAATCCTTATAAGAAGCTACAGTTATAGTTAGCCTTCTGTGTCTTACTGCTATACCTTCCTCTGATTACAGATAATCTTTATTCACAACTAACTTAGCCAACTGTAGCTTCGCTCGGGACATACATAATTGAGTTTTCCCGTAGTTAATCACTTTTTAACTCGGAAATATTATGAATTATGGCTCTCAAATATAATATAGTTCTCTATTAATGTCGGTATAATTCAGTAAATCCAGGTATAACTCATACAGCCTCACAAACGTTTCCTAACATGAAACGTTACTTACTATGATTGAAATGTTTTTAATTTTCCCGATATTTCAACACTGTTTCAAGTGCCATCTTCATTTCTGTTACCGTTTCATGGTCAAATATTGTTGAATCCATCATACATAGTTTATAAAGTTATTTAAGTATTTTAATACTTGATAGTATAATAATATATTATTTAACGTTTTAAATGTTTTACGAAACATATGGCCGAAAATATTTATATTTAATCTTGTTACTTAAATATATTGTCCTCTAGGAAATAACATCGATTCCCCATAAAATTCCCTCACGCAACTATTGCCCATCAAATGTTTTATATTCGAAATGAGCCATAATGTGACACAGGCGCTCGCGTGTCGGAGCAAGTTCAAACTCATGTTGATTTACGAATTACGCTTGACCTGAATCCGAATGATTGATAAACAGGGAATTAACTATTATTTTTTGTGTATTGAATATTACTTTTGCTGACTCCACAATTTCCTATTCAAAAACTATTTTTCTTTAAAAAACATATAACATCGACATAAAATCCACTTTATGTAATCTCATCGTATTATCGACACTATGTTAAATACTAACAATCTATAATCTCGATCGATAAATAAATAATTAAACCTTACTTGCGGTAAGCCTTCCCCTTCAAAACGTCCAAATTGCTTACCACAAACAATTTACAAACTCACCACACCCCGTCCAATTGAAGTACAACTAAAATAACATTTTGACCCTCACTTCAGTAGCTTCAAGTGGCAATACTAAAACCGGAAAAACATTATAGAGATCTAATTCTGTTTATATTTGTGCTTGCGGAAGTTGAAAGCTGCACGTTTTTCTGCGAGCACACCCCGCGCCACGTGTCCAAAGATCGTGAATCTATTCTAAGAGCGCGGTCCCAGACGTGGTCCTTGTGGCACACCTGCCTGCCAGACGGCAAAGCTCAACGTCACGATCAAGCAAACACCAACCTTATTTCCCTCTAGCTAGAGATTACGCAGCTGCAAATAGATAGTAGTAGAGAGAGCTCAATATTTGGCAGGAAAGAGGGAGTATATTGAAGTATATTTAGTCGTGCTCCCTTGTGATTAAACAAACGATAGGCAAGGTGATACCGGCACACGCTGCTGCTGTTTTATTAATATTTCTGAGATGAATATAGTCTTTGTTTTCTCTAGATAAGTAAGCCTGTCAGTCTCTTATACGAAACAAGATTCCAATTGGTTTTTATGGGCCCCTTCATAATATTTGCTGTAATACAAATAAAAATGTTTTATTCATACCTATTACTAAACATCACAATGTTATCAAAATACACGCTAACTTCTAGACCTCTTCATTCATGGATTATAACAACGTCAACTTTGCGTTATAATTTACTCAATCTCAAATTACGGCAAAATTTAAGACTCGATTTTATAAGATGATTGCGTTGAGTAACAGATGTGGCTTTAAGTACTTTTATTAGATAACGTTTCATTTAAGAACTGTACCTAAGCTTTATAATGGTTGATATAATAAAAAGGCTCAAACTCGCAGGTATCAGAATCCCTGCTTCATATTCAGTGCGTGTGCGCACCGGTACAATTTGAACTCACAAAAAATGACACCTGAATTATAACTACACCGACACGTTCTTCCCCTTAATATTTGACATCTTGCATTACTATTACTCCCGTTAACCATCTGTTCACCAACAGAAGACTTTGCATCTTCTGTAGCTTCATCACCTTCTATTACCTCAGCATTAAAGTCTATTCTCGTATAATTCGTATCGAGATTTGCAAAGTTATCTGTGTAATCGAATGATACAGTTGGCGTTTCCCTTTCAATCGATTTTGCACCTTTTCTATCAAAAACCAATTTGATAGATCCACCATCTGGTGGTAGGTGGTCGACCTTTTCTATAGATTTTGTTCTATTTGTGTCTAATAGCATTTTTTTTCTCTTTTCAGGTAAGTTTTTGCAAGGGAGGGGCAGGATATACATTTACGGGGCGCGTGAGTATGTGCATGGATATTGGTTTTCCTATTCCTGACAAAACAAGATTATCCGCTTTATTTAAGACTGGTTTCGGTTATGTTTAATAAATTGTGTGCATTCATAATAGATTGAGATCCTTTCAGCAACAACACAGTTTGTTTCATAATTATCATCAACTCTTACTTCCAACTTAACTCAACTGACGTTTGTATTAATCACTCCATCTGTTTTGAAGGTGTATACATAACCCGCATCTAATACCTTCAACTCGAAGACTCAAAGGTCAAAACAAAGCAACTAAACACTTTTTCAATCGCAATAGATATCACGTAATAATGTGATTTACAAAGAATCAATCCGCCGTCAGTGACCGTGACGGACAGGTGTCGACTGATCACGGACCAGTGGCTAATCAGCTGTGAAATCAGCAGGATAGTAGGGTAGTTGAACTCTGTCTCTCCGACTGTTACGGGGCTTGATTCTGCCCAACACTTTGAAACCATTGGTGTTAGGTGAGAGGTTTCAAAGACTTCAAGAAAATACGCTGAACGTATTAGGAACTAGTTGACTCGTAGAAAGCTTTGCTTGTGTTTTTACGTTATCTACATTCTAATAGTTTATATAATATTACCTAAAGCCTTCCTCGTTATACAATCCAAAATCCCGTTGGATAGTACATTCATCGAGGAAGGGTGTATAAACATATACTCGTATAAGGATCAACTTTTGATACCGACCACGTCGTTTTCTAGGGTTAGCCAATAAATTGAGCTCATTGCCCAAATTTCCGTCAAATAACCTTTCCGTGTAAATATTTAAACACTGTTGGCTATAATTAAGGCACTCTTTAAGGTATTTAGTGCTCATTAGTGGTTTTCGTCACGCGAGTACTTGGTGACATTGCTAATTAACATTGCAGACAAATTAGTGGTTCGTGTCTGCGGCTATAGGCCTGTTGTAATTCTAGGTTTTAATCACGATTTTATCAGACTCTAAATCTAACAATGTATAAACTATACCAAAACACCTTTGTTTGAAATTATTCTCATTATGAGATTCTAAAATCTTCTTTAGGATAACGTAGGTATTACGCATTGATGATCATAACGTTTAATAAATACTAGACATAGGATATTGTATGAAACTACCCACAGAAGCTTATCTCTGTACTAGAATGCTTGTCCGTCTCGAACATGGACGTCCGACGCTGCTTTTAACAAGCTGCGGTCTGCTTAACGTATCTGCCCCAACGGCCATTTATTTATGTAATTGAAACTAATAATTGAAACTAATAAATTCAATCTCCTTACAATATTCCATTTATTATTAGAAAAAGATAATAGAAATAAAGGTGTAAAACCTCACATCACCCAAATTTATAAGAAAAATACAACCAACACTTTTACAATACAATACAATACAATACAAATAACTTTATTGTAACACCAACAATATACAAAACAATACATAGGAAAAACAGATACATAACAGTGACACAATGGGCGGCCTTATCACTAACAGCAATCTCTTCCAGGCAACCTTGGGATGGAAAGAGAATATTGCACAAGTAAGAGCATTGGCGTTATCCAACATTAGAAGTAAACAAATTTGTATATTCAATATCTATTATTAGAAAAAAATAAATTATATAATTATAAGAAAAAAAAGAAACGAAACAATAATATATACTTAGGTAATATAGAAAAACTAAAAACACAATTTATTCTGAGGTGAAGAAAAATGTTTATAGACCAGATTTTTGAAAATAGGTAGTGATTTAGCATTCATTATGTGAGAGGGTAGAGCATTCCACAATTTGATGGCACGGACTGTAAAGGAGGAATTAAAGGAGTGAAAGGAATTTTTGGGTACTTTAAGGCGAAAGGTATCTTTGGAACGTAGGGTACGGGAATGGGACTGGTGTAGAAATTGAAAACGTTCTTTGAGATAGGTGGGAGTGTTAGATTGGAAAAGGATATTATAGAGGAGAAATAGAATATGAGCATCCCGTCGGAGTCGGATAGGCAACCATTTTAGCTTATCGCGATATTCAGATACGTGGTCATACTTCCGCAGACCGAAAATGAAGCGTATGCATAGATTCTGAAATCGCTCAAGCTTATCAAGCTGTGCTTGGGTTAAGTCCGGATAGCTGGCATCGGCATAGTCTAGTAGAGGAAGGAGGAGTGTTTGCGAAAGTGAAATTTTTGTAGAGGTAGGGAGAAAATTGCGTAACCTCCTGAGGGAGGCAGACGAGGCATAAATCTTACGACTTACTTCAGCAAGCTGTGGTTCCCATGATAAATTTTTATCCATCCTAATACCCAAATTTTTTACAGTATTTGAAAATACCAGAGGTACACCATCAAAAAGCACCTTGGGTAGGTGTTCCCAATCAACCCTAGATAGCATGTGCTTATTCCCAAATGCGATGATTTGAGTTTTAGAGGGGTTCACCTTCAACCCGTGTGATGTACTCCAATCTAAGATGTGGGTTAGTTCGGCATTGGTCCTATCAATAGCTGTATCTACACAATCAGGGCGCGCTCTGGTATAGATTTGCAAGTCGTCTGCATACAGGTGGTAGGACGAAGAGAGGTTTTGAGAGATAGAGTTTATGAAGATTGCAAAGAGAAGAGGAGAAAGAACGCCGCCCTGTGGCACGCCGGCACTTAGATGACACCAAGAGGAGACACTATCATCAATGTTAATCCGTTGCCGGCGACCAACAAGGTAACTACGAAACCATTGAATTGCTGACGAGGACAAATTTAAAGTACGTAGGATACTGAGCAGAACATCAAAATCAACATTATTAAATGCGCTACTGAAATCAAGAAGGGTCAATATAGTAATCAGGCCATCAGCCATACCATCCCTGATATCGTCCGTGACTTTAACTAAAGCTGATGTAGTACTGTGACCGGGACGAAAACCAGACTGAAAGGGATTGAAAAGATTATGGAAATTTAGGAAAGCACTTAATTGCTGGTGAACCAGACGCTCAAGAACCTTGGAAAGGAAAGGGAGTATGCAGATAGGACGGAAATCAGAGAAGGATACAGGTTTGGTTTTTTTAGGTAATGGAGTGACCTGGGCATCTTTCCAGATATTAGGGAATGTTTCACTTGTGATGGAATAATTCATTAGATAAGTGATAATAGGTAAGATCTCATCAACGATGAGAAGAATCATTTTTCTACCAATCAAATCAGCACCCACTGCATTTGAGGAGATTGATGTTAAACTCTTCCGAACATCCTCGTCAGCAAATTCGCAGAAAAGGAAAGAGGGGAAATTAGGAGTAGAAGTTAAAGAAAGATTATTGATTGTTTGAGACTTAACTATATCATCAAATTTAGAAGTAGATGAGAAATGAAGGTTAAGAGAATCAATGTTTAAGTCTTTAAGATTAGCGCAGGAAGAGGATTTTCCAACTCCAAGCGTCCGAAGGAACTTCCAGACCTTAGAGGGTTCATTATTCTCAACGGATTTGTGAATGTGTCGGCGCAGAGAGTCCCTGCACACCATGTTGCAGCGATTGCGTGTCTCCTTGAGGTGCTCCTTGTTCACATCAGTAGGTGTGCGCCTATATCTGGCCTTAGCCAGTTGCTTCTTCCTTAGTACAGCCCTTTTACATTTTTTTTGCGGTGACATTTCATGACATGCCAACAGACACACAAACATTTAATTATTATCATTATTTATGTAATGTAAGCAAAAGCACTAATAAGACCGCAACCACGCTAAGGTCACTGCTTGACCTCGTTGACCTCAGGTGATTATGTGACCTTAGAAAGGTCTAGGCACGCTATGCCGTGCCCAAAATTTAGGCTATACGGCTGATTAGATTGGAGACCTGATATTGTACTGCGGGGAATTGGGGTGGAAATATTTGAAAACTTACGCTAAAAATTCCTGCTTAGCTTGACAGAATTCGACAAATTTTATACAGAATTTTTATATAATTAACTGGTATGTACAATCTAAAACTCATAAAAAAAATTTTTACTTTCTTAGCCCATGACACTTACAAATAATGTTGCCTTTTTTTGGTGTTAGAGTTTTGAAATAGGTTATTATAGAAGGTACCTTCTACTACCTCACAAACATACACTTTACAAACTGTATAAAAATAGTACCTTTAAGTGAGGTATTTAGGCAGTTTAAATTTCCTGCGCTACATATTCTCCTAAAACTCTTATTGTAACTTCTTGACCACTATAAAAGCAAAAAATAATTTTACAGCCACATAATGTCGGTCTTTTTCATTACTATTAAGTTCCCCTAATTTCGGGTAGGAATGCAAATCAAAATGTTTTAATGGCTCATGTAATGGTAACACTAATGTATTCCTTCGCGTGAGCAAAAAGGTAAATCCAGGGTTATTAGGAGATTTTAGGCTAAGAGTGGCTCAAAGAGCTGTGTTTTCTGTGTGGGATTCTCTACGGAATTGAATTCGGAGATAGTGGAACGTAGGTTACCGACTTAGCCACGCGGCTTATCTTGTTGAAGTGGCAATAGGCAGGTGCGTAGAACAGATGGCCGATAGGGCCGAAAGCTTCTCGAATAGAGACCAAGTTGGAAAAACGCAGAGTCATACGTCCATCAACAAGGTATCCAGATGATCTGGAACTTAAAACTAGCTAGAAACAAAGCAACGGGAAGAGTTTGAGTTGAACTATTACCAGCATCTATACGGAATACAGAAACTACACAATCAATAACACAGCAAGATATGTGTGCTACTGATTTAGTTTATTTACAGGGAATCCTGCATAATTCCAACCTGAATAAAGTTAAATCAAATGTTTTCGTTATAACCTGATTTGGGCAGTAAATGGGTCAGCTTTATCGGCCGATCGATAAGGGATCGATATATTTGTGTCTTTTAGATAAAGTCCGAGCATTCCGAGAGAATAACATGGATCTAAGAAATATGCTCTCGTGACTTTCGGATGCGCTATTTGCAGACAAGTTTATAGTGACTGAGACAAACAATTCTAAATATAATACAACTCTACAAAGGCTAAACAGTTATTGTCGTGTGAGGTGCTGGCTTGAGAATAGCAATGGCCTTTTAAGTTCCCACTACTGGGACACAGGGACTTCTGTCTTGACCATAAAGATAAGCCCTAATCCACCACTCAGGAAAAGTGCGGGTTGATGATGGTCATATCCTTCCGATTTTGAATCGACGAGCTTCGAAATGAAAGTCGAGTGTGTTTACTTAGAAAACACTGTAATGCAGTACGGCAAAGCTAGTAGTATTCTAACACAATGTTTAAACTATATTGTTATAGTTAAGATTAAAAGATTCATGTCAGTTATTTCCATAAAATCCTAAAGATCACTTGAACTGGCTGCAAGTGCTGCATGCCTCAACTATACTGTGATTAACCACAGTTTACGTCAAAGGTAGTATTCCGACAATGCCTCCTCCACAACCATAACCTCCTACATCCGTGACCAACCTGTTCCAAGAACAGCGTACATCGGTTATCGCTTAGCGCGCGCCGGCCGGTGGTCCCCGAACAAAACGTACAAAACTACACACACACCTAGACATACTGGAAGTGACTGGGATATTTCATTTGACTAAGCTGAACCAGAGTTCAAAGTTATTAAATATTCAATTGAAAAACTTTTCACAATATCATATGAAAATACATTTTAAAAAATTAAAGTCGGAGCCTGAAATTGGACTTTTGTAGACAAAGAGTGTTTTGTCCATAGGGTACATAGGAATGGAGAATAACATATTATAATCTGGTCATAACTTGTAATTCTAATTTATTAACATTTTATTAATAGGTAGGTTAGGTAGGTAGTTAAGGAGACACGGAAGTAGCTACGAAGGTCTGCCGCGCTTTCACTAAAATTATCTAAGATATAGCTTACATACATAACATATATAATAATTTAACTATTTACTAATTCTATTATTTTTTTTATATCTTTATGAAAATTATATAATATTATACTCCTGTTAGGTAACTGTAGAACACGTTCTTACTCCCATTCAATTAATCAGTAACAAATATGACAATCACGATTATAAATAAAATAATTAATAGATACCCAATGATTAGGTCACATCCAGCATCTTTATCTTAAGACGCGTGGCGCCACCTACCTCCGTAGGTAAATCTCACGGAATTATGTCGGTCCAATATTTAAGATAGGCTATCAGCTCTAAAGACCTGCGCTGGATTAGATACTGGGCGTGAAGCGGGTAGTCGGGCTTATCTGAGAGCTGTTTAACTTAGTCGTCTTGAGTTGTAATGACGATAGTGATTAGGTGAGAACAGTTAGATAAAATAATTGTTAAGGATATTTTAATATTTCATTGGGTTTTGGAACCTGACTGTTTTATTAATTTATCATAAATTATTACTTAATAAACTCTAAGAAAAATACCTATTACTTACCATTATAAATATGCGGAAATTTGTAGGTAGGTACTGTAGGTAATTTGTTTTTATTGCTAGATTTTTGCGCACAATGTATTACGAGTATAATGCTCCCGTTACCAATATGCATTTTAACAATCATAAAAGATAAGCGTAGTGACGGGATAATCGTATCTATACCTAACTTAACCAACGGTGTGGCGGGTTAACTAGTGAAGTTTAAAGAAAATATTCCATTTCCCACTTTCAATCGTAGATCATGAATGGACAATGCCCATTAAATATAAGATATTCTTAGAACAATTCCTTTTGTGTCAAACAAGTACACAATAACAGGCCATTGTCTACAAAACAAACGCATTTCTATCAAAACTCGTAATTAAATCAATGACCTTAGTGAATGAAGATTTGAGGCTGCATTCATCTATACTAATATAATAAATCTGAAGAGTTTGCTTGATTGATTGTTTGTTTGTTTCAACGCGCTAGTTTCAACAACCGCTGGTCCTATTTAATAATTTTATTAGTCTTGGATAGTCCCTACATTTATCAATGAAGGTTAATAATATAAAAAAATAATAAATAAATATTGCTGGAAAATATGTACCTATGTAAATAAGATGAAAAAATTCAAGCGAAGCTGTGGGCGGTTCAGCTAGCAAATTGACAAAAAAGAAATACCTAAGCACAGAAATAACACTTTATCTTCAGGATAACTTCAGTCTACAAACCGTAAATTTAAAATGTCTTAGTCACATAAATGCGTCATCACAACTGACCGGAATCGAACCGGCACCAGGCGGAGGACATCCTACACCTGAGACATTACATCAATGCCGCGCTTCCTGTGAATCAGCTGATCGCAGAGACACGATAAAGTGACGAGTTTGACTGTTTGTGTCATGCTTTTACTCTTTTAGAGTTGGAAAACCGCACAAGATGGTAGGTATCCAATAGTTATAGGTATGAAGCGAATCCAATATACCTTAGTTCGAATTCCGTACAGATTATTTTCTTCTTCTTTTGGTTTGTAGTGAACGTGACGCACCTGTATATGATACTTAATTTATCTATATGACATTTATTCCATGAATGACCACATGCACGATTTGCGCCATAGTTCACGACGATAAATAAATTATAAATAGAAGAAGATTCATAATAACTAGCTTTCCGCCTCGCGCCTACACCTGCGTTATAATAGATTTTCCCGCGGTAAATAGCCCACGTCTTACTCCTGGTTCGAAGCAATCCACTGCAGTTTTCGGCAGAGCCTGATGATTATAATGATGATGTAGACAGTAAGATCGGTTTCCTCGACGTAACGGAAACCCATGCAAATGTCCATAGGCGGCGCGCGCGGGCGACGTGACAGACATACAAACTCACCATCACCAACATACATACAACTGGGTTGAATTCGACGCATGCTAATAAGCATTGATTCTATTCTACAGATATTTTTGTTGTAGGTCCGGATAGGCCGTGTGGTGCTGGTATGTGAATAGTAAATACCTACACTACACTCATACCTTGCATTCTCTCTGATTGGCATTAACTGTTTTTATAAATGTATATATTTAAAAAAATGGTTAAAAGTAATGAGATATTCTAGTTCTAGTTAATATAATTGGCTCTGTGCTAACTATGCTAATTTACCAGTGCCAAACATTTTTTTATAACAAACTTAACGATTTTACTTCATGTTAATTATAAGTTAGTGATTTTGGCAATAAGTAATTAGACAAATCTGTCAAAATTACAATCATGCTTTTTTCTTCCCATTGACTTGTTAAAAGTGCATACAATCTCACATTTAGTATCGTTAATATGGTTAATGTTCACACAACCTCACAACAGTGTTGAACCCAAAATACGGCGCTTAACACCAAACCTGTTATAACCTGCGCACATATAGAAGCGAATTATAAATGGCGTCCGCTCGCATGCGTTCTCGCTCACTCTCTATCGCTGTCTATACTCACACAGTGAAGTACGCGTTACAAAAAAATAGTCAGTCAGGCCTAATTCGCACGAGAGCTTTTTTAACGTCCGTTAAAAAGCGTTCAAATAGAACATAATAATTATGTTCTATTTGAACGTTTTAGGCATACCCAAGTACGTGTTCACACGTCGGCGATTTTAGAACGCGACGCTTTTTTATCGAGCAGTTTTGCATTTTCAACGAAAAGTGCTGGTAATAGGCCGTATGAAACTTTTTATTATTATTCACACTATTAAAAAAACGCCGGCGCTGCGATTAGTACGATGAGTATTAGTAGAAATATTCCAATAATTCGTCAAATCTTGTATACTTGTCGAATCTTCGTACAGTGTCACAAACTGTTATTTTAAGTATCTCTGTTCATTCAGAGGATGTACCCAGAATGTCCTTTTTTTCTTTCTTCTTCTAGCAACACAAATCGCTATAGCTAGTTATTTAGCAAAAAAAAATTCCCACGGCTTTCTAAAGCGAGGGACGAGACGAAAGTGATTTAAAAGCGTTCGTATGAATGATCACATTGAGGACCTTTATAAAAGCGCCGGGTTTATAACGCAAAGTTGTTTAAACTCTTTACTTTACTAAAAAAATAATTTCATTTAAAATAAGTATTTTGTAAAAAAAACTCTGTAGGGACCTAGATAAAAATACTATTTAGATAATAATAATACAATAATACCGTGGAAATATGCTCGAATTACAAATAATTTTGGTATTATGTTTGTATGGGAAATTCGTCGTGACGCCGGCCTGTTTGAGAAATTGTTTTGCCAACCGTACCATACCTACCCGCCGCCATTTACAGAATTCACTTTTAATTGCGCAGGTTATACCAAATTAATAACAAAAAATAAATAAAAAGCATAAAAATAAAACAAAAACAATAAAATTAAGTTATTCCAACCCTTACGTGTCATAATTCTTATCTTAAACTGATCGCTGCAATCTGCGCCTTATCACAACGATCTTAAGGATCAAAATAATTAAGTACAACGTCACGGTGTCTGCGTCGGATTTATTTCTATACTCAGTTTTTCGTGTGAATTCACTCGCCATGTTAAAATTATTTTATAATAAAAAAATGTCTAAACAATACAAGGCCTTACGTATATATCGGTTTTAGTTTATGTATACTAGAACAGTAACAGTAGGCATTGGTTTATCGGTAACGGTGAATCTATTAATAATTATTATAGAGATAATTATATAGTTGTTTGTTTCGCCTCCTGTTCGCTTTTAATTATTTTTAATAGATGGATAGTAGGTACATGTATCGAGGAAGGCTATTATAGGCCTAGTAGTATTTTTGTATAAACTATAATGTAGATAGCACAAAAATGCAAGTGAAGCTGTCGGCGGGTCGGCTAGTTCATAATAAAGAAACCCTACTATTTTGGACACTGTAGTGTCTAGAAAATGGGATCGAGACGAGATTCGGAAAAAGAAATAGGGTGTATCTAACATTTCATTTCACCTGTGTTTTCAAACTAAAACTAAATTTACAAACGCCAAAACAAACAGATTTTTTTATTTAATGAGGATATTGCACCTAAAAATGGTTTGGATGCACTCTGAAACATTTTATTATCTTACCACTATATTTTACGGTTTTTAATATAAACCGCAATAATTAAGCTTATAATTATTAATTATTGCGGTACTTTACAATTAGTGTTTATTTAATTGACGCAATATTTTAGTATCGAATATTCTTTTTAAATGTGTAATTTATGGATTTAAATGAAAATAATGATGAAACTGGCATAAAACTGGTCAGCGTGGTGAAATAATATTTAATATCTCTCGTCAAAAGAGAAGTCCCTGTCTGTGGCAATGGGAACGTAAATAACAAATATAAAAATTAAAAACAATGATTATTCCTATATTAATATTATTTCCTTCCAATCATCAATTGCATGCATTTTTGCAGTTTCCCATTGGTATGGTTCCAAATATGGATTTTGGGTAGCAAACTCTACCCTTTACAGTTCAACAGACGAATGGACACAAAAGTCTCATCTAATTCCAATATGGGATTATGCAAATAAGAATATTTTGCCTCCTTAGTTGAGTCATGCGGCGTTTTTAAGCCTGATTATGGAACCTTTTGTACACCATCAATATAACAACTGAAGAACCTCGAAGAAAATTATATTAGTTTATTGACAATAATTTTATTTTAATCAGTACGGTATCCCAATATTATCTAAAGAGTTTGTTTAATTGGGCGCGCTTCTTTCAGAAACCGCTGGCCGTTACATAAAGTTCTTACAGTGTTGTACATTTATAGCGTATAATAATGTTTATAATAAGAAGCTTTATTATATAAACTTTACTTATGTAGATAACTTAAAACAACGCATTCGAACGAAACTGTCGGTGGGTCGGCTAGATTTATTTATATTCCTTTGTAAGGTAGAGAATTAATAAGAAGCAAAACAATCCTGAAATAAAAAATATAGAAACACGTGCGAGGGACTGATTAGAACGATAAATATTGATTCCCCGTTAAATGATAGATTATACCAATATTGTTGTCATCTCAGTCTGATAACATTGGTGGAGGCAGGTGGATGTGGGACAAAGAGACTTCTCTTGTCTTTTTTCATTTCAAGATATCAAGATTCATATCTTGTAGGCTTAGATATATTTGCACGTTACTTTGTTTAAAAGCTTATCAAGTCACTTTTTAGGTTCAATAATTATGTTCCGAGACTTCCGAGTTTACTCGCGAGTAAACTCGGAACTTTCATTATACACATTTTTTTATTAAACTAACGTGATAAACTTTTTTGATACTCAATAAATTTTTATCAATATGACTCAAGATGTTTACATCGTGATTAATATACTTACTTACCTTCTTGTTTTAGTAACTGCAATGACCCAAAACGCTATTCAAAATATCAACATTTTCGAAACAGTAAAACGCCTTTTCAATTCAAACTATAATTTGTAGCATCAATTCTAGTTCCAAAATACTTCCTATTATCTGCCCACGTCCATTCGCAATCTAAAACAAACACTGGCCTTTATCAAATATATTTAACGGTATACAAAACAGGGCTCCATAGGTCTCGCCGCCGAGGCCCCGGGTGGGCCCTTTTGTGTCTCAGTTTATGGAATTTACACCTCCAGAGCATTGCGAAAAACTCTTTACAACTCGTAAGAATTGTAGCTAAATACTATATTTAGTATTGTGGAGTAACGGCTTTGGATCGCCCTGCTAGTTCTGTGAACTTTCTTTGTTGATTTAAATACGGATATAATTTTTCGGAGGCGGACATACTTGCACTTGTGATTGAAGCATTAGGAAAGTGTACTCTTTTTGCAGTTAAGGATTTCTTTGACACTTTTTATAATCACCTACCTGTCGGCGTGATGTTTATTATATTTAATTTGAATTTGAGTTCCCAGTCTACAAAATACTGGCAAGTCGTAGCAATCCGCAATCCCGACAAAACTATTGAACCATCGTACTGATTTATGCGGCCAAAGTTACTGCTACACTATAGACTCGATGGTCGCAGTTTAAAAAGTAATTTTGCTTTATAATTCATAAATATCTGAATCTAAGACTTATCATTTATCTCGATAGTTTCCATCTTGCAACTGACCTACATTCGCACCAATCTCGCATTACCGCAGTTTATCCATGAAATTGAAACGTCAATATCACCAAAAACGACGCTCCAGTTACCAATAACGGTACAGAGCCGCACCGAATCCAATACCATCGAATACTTATATTAATATCGTTACACGCCTCACCTCAATAATCTGTTCGCTAATACTTCCATTTAGAGGCAAATTTTCCGCCCATTTCACGAGAATAGTCCCTGTGTCCTTAAAGTCTGCTAGAGATGCAGCGGCGGTACAAAGAGCCATTCACAGCTGCCTCGGTCAAAAACAGTCCACCCCAATTATGTCCCAGATAATGGGACTGATCTGTCCACGCGGCGGTCGGCTCGGCAAAAAAATAAGGCGTATCAATAGATAAAGCTCTAAGATGTATTTCTTCAAATTACATAACAAATAGAGCCGTTACTGAAATCGGTCAAGCGATCTTAGATGTCTTGATCAAGAACCATTAATAAAGGCTTATGTCAGGGAAACTTTGGCGGTGTTATTTAAATAGATATCATTCTATTTCAAAGCAAAAAAACTTATATAAAACTTTTTTAATTTTGGGAAGGAACGCGCGACCGTTCATTTGGCTAGCACTAAATGTATATACATATACAGAATTCCCATTTCTTGCCGTATTACCGCAGAATGACAAGACTGGAAGTCTTGGAGGTACTAGGGACATCCTTGCCCAGTGCGCGTGCGCAGTCGATCTCGTGCAGCTCCTTGCAGTAGGCTCTCGTGAACCTCTGTCCGCAGTGCCGGCAGGTAAAGAGCCCTTCCTTGCGACGGTACGACTCCAAAGCATGTCTGCAGACGCAGCAATCCCTAAAACGAATAGAAAGATGATTGTTGTAATAACACAGCAATGTCTAAACTAAACAAGTCTACTGCCTTAGCAGTTAACACGCATAATTAATGTGAATTATTAAGATGTATGCATAAATTAATTTAAGCTAGATCAACTAAATCATTTTCTGATTAAACCAAACGAGTATAAATATTTTATATTCCTGAATTTCAAAATGCAATGAATAATAATAAATGAATTTGTTTTTCTTTATAGGATTGAAAACAATATTATTTAAGACTTGTAGTCTTGTCTTCTTTCTTTAAAACCAATAATATGTGTTGAATTGCATAGACTTTGATGTATATTGATCAAAACTACTTCGTGATAAGCAGATTTTTCATGCAATATTAGGCTCATTTATGTCAAACCCACAGCCTAGTTGCCATAAATACGGTCATAAAAAGTAACAAGCGTGCGAAAGGGCGGTTCACACTACAAATAACTGTTACAATCATAATGAAGCTATCACATGAACAGAGGTACTTGCGAATGAAAGTATAAATTCAATTACAATTACCTCATCTAAGTGGTCACCCATTGTATGTTTAGTTTTCAAGCATTTTACCTATTATCTTTTTTGTAAGAATCAAGTATTGAAATTGTTAAGAACACAAATAAAGATTCTATTCTATTAAAATAATATCATCATCCATACCTCGTATTACCCAAACTATGCCCTTTAAGATGTTCACTAAGCCGCGACGGCCTCTCGAAAGCCGCTCCACAAATATTGCAAACATATTCGTATACGTTTTTTGATTTCGCTATCGGCAGTTTTGACAGATACCAGTAGTAATCTATTTGCGGCACAAACGAGAGTATTTGTCTCACAGCTTCGACCGACACTCGCAAAAGACCAGATAGTCCCAGGGGGTCAGTATTCACAGCTATTGTCATCCGACTGTGCTCACTTACTAATTCATGCACATATACTGCTCTAGGATCTATTTTGAATCTTCTTTCTCTAATGTTGTTACCTTCTTTCGTAGGAATTTTGAAAGTAATGTGACCGCTAGAACAACTTCTGCTTGGTTTGTTTATAATATCCTCAATGTCTAGTTTTGTGTTTTCGTTTTCTTTAAGTATTTTGTAAAGTGTCTCTTGGCAATTATCTTTAACAATAGCTACATCACTTATCGCCCTCTCATGCATGGCGTCACTTAATATTTCCCTTCGACTCAGTCTGGATTCCACAATTACATATGACGCTGAATTTTTTATCTTATTAACTTGCTCTTCACCACAAGCAGAACTGGTCAAAAGTTTTTGACATTTAATTTCAGACATTAAATTACTAATACTTTGTATAAGGTCATCTAATTTTCTTTCAATTATAGATAATTTGCTAAATTTAACTTCAACTTCACTTACCATTAGCTTTTGCTTTAGTCTTTCAATGTTGCCACTGACTTTGTTCATTTTATCTTTAAATGATTCATTAGTAGTAAGGTTAAAGTGAGAGTAGTCCTTAACCTCAGTCGAAGCCGATTGCATAGATATTTTACTATCGACGAGGTCTGCTTGAGTAAATAATAAATTTTCATTGAAATCAGTTTGCGTAGAAAATTTAGCTTTTACTATATCTGTTTGAGCATATGACTTATGTTTCCACAATTCCGTTTGAGTTGAAAGTATTTTATTATTTGTATCAGTTTGTGTGGCTAAAATATTTTTACTGATAGTTGTTTGAGTAAACATGTTCCTATTATATCTGCATTTGTTTACGTCTACTAATCTTATTGACTGGCGTTGCTCGAAGCAACGTTTGCTTCTAGAGGGATGGATAACATCTCGGTCTACAACATTTATTAGTGACCCTCGAGGGGTGGGTGGAACAGGGGGTGGAGAGGGGACGTCGGGAATAACGTATGTGTTATTTTTCAGATTATGTAAACTGTCTGGAGCTTGAAGAGAAACTGGGTAATCTATATCAAACATTAAATCTGAAAACAGATTTTCCCGTTGATCCTGTGCTTTCCCCATTCTTTTGTGGGAAGAATCAAAATAAGTTGGAAATATATGTTGGTTATAACTTGATCTATACGGATATGTATAATAGTCTGAGTTACGTAAACTCGAATAACCTGGTTCCTCAATTGGCATAGTTGGGTTAGAGCGCTTGTAGGGTTTTAGTTTAGCTTTGAGATCCTTTAAATATCTTTTCCAGTTTATATCACGTTTTTCATTCTCCCTGGCTTGAATAAGCTTCTTCATAAGACCTTTAAGTCTAGCGTTTCTTTGTAAAGTTTTAAAAATAAATTCTTTACTATACATGTCTACTGCTGGGCGGCAGTAGGTAGATTTTTCTGCATATTGGTTTTTCTCCTGGGTTCGATTGAATGATGGAGTTCCTATATCTATACACCCTTTAGGAGCTGTCAATGGATTGCCGGAGTTTTCACGTAGAAAGGAGCTTGCTGATCTATGCTCTTGTGAGTTTTTTGAATCATTGTTGGTTATAATGATTCGATTTTTGTATCTAAGGTGTCTAGGGTATGTTTCTCTGGAACATATCTTGGGTTTTGGTAAGTTGTTGACGTGTCGCATGATTTCGTTGCAGTAGGAAGTAATTCTTTCATCATATTCATCAGATTCGTCAGCGTCTACTCCGTACAGCTGTGTGTACGTTCTATTATTATCACTTAATTCACTAACCAGATCCATTTCAAACATTTCTAATACAACAAATAAAATTTTTATCTGTTTACAATCAAACGAATAATTTTAGGCTCCAAAAAAACATATTTTGTTGTTTTGACATTTACACCTAGCATATTGACAGAAACAAAATTGTCAAAAAAATCGTGACAGTCATAGAACAGAGGATTCAATCGATGTCCACTAAACACAATTATAATTATTAATGTCGAAGGTGTTTGTTTGTTCCAATTCGCTAATCTCAGGAACCGCGCCGGTCGGATTAAACAAATTTTCAGTGTTAGGTAATACCCTCATTGAGGAAGAGAGAAGGAAGTATTTTATTTAATCATTTTATTTTTTAACTTATAGCAGTTAAAATAATCTAACAAGCTTAATTTTTTTATTAGGTAGGTACATTTTTCTGTTTTTAAATAACTACACAAATTCAGTTCGATTATTAGAATTTACGTTAATTTAATCAAACCGAATTCACAAATCTTCATAAAAATAATCATAAGCTCACAAGATAACACAAAAAATCATAAACCGCAATCCTTAAACCTAAATCCGCAATAAATTCATAAATTTAAGCCCGTCCAATGTAAATAAAGACGTTTTAGAGGTTAATAACGCGAACAACAAGACAATGTGGGTCTGTAACGGGTACATCACGGTTTGTGAGGCCAAAATTATATACAGACCACCCAAAAAGGTAAAATACATAATTATGATATTATTTTGCGCACTTGTTTTCATCATCATCATCAACCCTATTTACGTTCCCACTGCTGGGACACGGGGACGTCTATCTTGACGAGAGAGATAAGACCTTAGTTCACCTCGCATGCGCTGCCCAAGTTCAAATGGCTTTTAACTTTTGAAAGTTCTCATAACATGCTGGTTTCCTCACAATGTTTGCATTCACCGTTAGAGATTTTGGCCTAGTGACCATCAGACGTAGGTCCTTAATCCTAATAACACGCATGGTTCCAAATTTCCAATATATTATTTTACTCATCGATAAAACATTTAGTGTAACATTCTCCATTACTATCTTTACAGTATTGTAGGAGGTCTACAACTTTCCGGTCTCCATTGGAGATCATTTTGTTGCATCGGTATCCGATAAATTGCATCATTTTAAGTCATTCAAGAGAGAAGTCCCTGTGTCCCAGCAGTGGGAACGTGAATAGGGGTGTTATGGTAAGTCATTCTGCGTCGTACGTGTGTATTGGGTGTCTGGGTGTTCTATATTATATCTATCTATGTACATTATATTAACTATATCAGAAATCTAGCACCTTGAACATCTTCGAGCATACCACGGGGCTAGATGTTGCTATGTGAATTGTCCGGCAAAATTTATTTATGTTTAACCTGAGACTCCTTCAATGAGCTGACAACATGCCTTATTTATAGTCAAATCTACTACGATATTCGACCGCGTAGGCTAAATGCTACTGACTGCATTAACCATTTAAGTCAAATGAATAATCTGTATTGAGAACAGCGCTGCCTACACCTTCCAAAAAATGTGGTTCAGCGACATACTTCATATGCTAAGCATAGCACCTGCCTACAAAACTAAGGCAACATATAACATATTTTATAACCTACAACAGAAGCGTAACAATCCACGTCAAAGTTATACCCCTCACATCACAATAACATGATCATAACAACCTATTTAGATAAGGCATCGTCGCATAGTTTTTTATGTTTATCTTTGCATTTTTATTAGTTTCTTTTCTATCGGCACGCCCAGCGCGCGTTCGCAGGTTGTAGATGCTTGTAACATATGCTAATGCCTCAATAGAATATTAAAACTACCCTTATGCGTTGTCGTTGTCTGTCCTTAGTTTTATTTATTTCCTTATTGTTGTTATCTTTCATAGTTTTAGATTCAGTTGGTCCGTGTAAATTTTATGTCGAGTCAGCTAACAGACTTTATGATGATCAATGTTATGTTAATTTTATTTTATCTTCCTCACAATTACAAGTACATTGGGTTAAAGTCACCTATCAAAATATTTTCCAACCTAGATACGCAATAAAATGGACCTATTCACGATTTCTACGAAACAGAACCTATACAACAATAATTCAATTGGCCAATCCACTAGTACCTTGCTAAATTACAAAGAGTGTCCTTGGAGAGGTCACGCTGAGTCGTTGTAGAGTAGTGGTCCTACTAGCGTACCCTTGGGAACCCCTGCTGTTTTTGCTTCCTACAAAAAACCGCAAATAATGGAATCACCTTTTTACATTGCTTGCTCGAAACCAATAGAAATAATAAGCACAAAGCAGGAATGGCAATGTATATGTCTGGTTTTATAGAGTGAGTTGCTCAAAAGCTTTGATAAGGGTGGCTTCCAGACGATACCGTGGCTTCAAGGTGAAGGTCGGAGCTTGGAGTGTTCCCATGGGGATAAACGGTACTAATCAGGAGCCATTCAGAGATGATGAGGCTATACAGTTCAATGTTTTGACCTGATAATTGCGAAATATTCAGACCTATTCAGTTTAGATATTTTAGATACGTAGTTGTATTATTTCTTGTAATAACTAATACCTTATTAGGTATAGCGTACATAAAAACTTAAATTATGAAATGACGAGATGATTAACATAACCCAAAATGATTTTCAAAAGATCTCAAGATCTTGAATAAAAATCTCGACCTAACAACATCATAAACCAGACCAATGCGTAAAAGAGATGAAAACAAACTGCCTTTGTGAAAGCACTGGAGTGATAGAGAGGGGAGATACATTGTGTTCGTATAATGGTTTGTCTACATGCTTGTACGATTGTGCTTCAGTCGCACGAAAGGTTTTTTATTTTATTTGATCTTATTATTCATAGGTAAGCATTATTGTAGCCCTGCCGGTTTTTGGGTTCCGTTGTCAATGAATTTGGGTTTGCTACCCATTTCTTGCACAGTTAGATATAACTAAATAATAATAGCCTGCTATTAACAAAGATAAATTAGATGTATTCACTTGTAAAAGTTATTTTCATAACCCTAATCACCAAAGGTTCTTACGAGCCGATGACTATTGAATATCAGTTCAATATCGAAATGTTATTCAATAAACTGTTAAATCATTTAGATTGGTTATTTCATGACTTATCTCATTTGATCTCATTTTCTTGGTTGCTAAACATGAAACAAAATATGTCATACCTGAAAGTTTTAATTCAGCATAAAATCAATTCAATTTTAGAAGGTCTGATTCCAAATTTTTATCATAATCTGTTCTATTAAATTCAAGTGCATCTATTTCGACGGAACCCTCGTGTCGATTCTTTGAGTTGTCATGTTTTTTCACACCGTCTGTGAGGAATGCAAGGTTTGGAAGATTACGCCTGGCAGTCGGCATTGTTGCCATCTTCAATGGCTGGACCATTCAGCCGCACAATATCTCGTGATTTGTCAATATTTAGGATTATGATTGAAGACGCTCTTAGATATGTTGTTTCTTTGATGGCGCTTATTTTGAATGGTAATTGAGACATTATTGATAGCACATGATTGATTTATCTTCATCATTATTAACATCTGACTTGAAACTCCTGAAACAACCCCTATACCCGTTAGGTTATTCCACTATTACCTAAATATAATTCCACTATTCTCATTCTTATAAGTAAGTGTTCAGCAGTGAACGTTCACCGGATGAAATGATGACAATGCCCTTTGCAGTCAATACGATGGAATTCAAAGAAAAACCCTGGAACAATAAGTTTCATTTCCTTATTAATCTTTCACTAGTTTCAGCACGAGTCTTTTAGATGCATAGTAGACAACTCCAAATGTAGGTATTCTGGGTACATTGACATGTTATCTGTACAAATATATTGTTTTAGTGACGGGGTGTGCTAGTGTGGGAATCGACTCCGTTATCGTTGATAGCTGCGTTTGGCGGCGCCATTGTTTAACGAGGTTATGAAACGTCGGGGAAGTTTAGATTAAATGTGTGTTCATTACGATTTTTAATCTTTGCTTTCTTTTTTTTTTTTTTTTTTTTTTCTTAGCTTTAGATAGAGATATGTCTAGTCTATGATTATGTTCTAGATCTAGACAGATTGGAATTTCGTACAGAAATGAGGCTCGACTGAGAAAGATTATCTAGCTTCATTTTATCTAAAATACAGTGTATTTTATTTTCAGTTTCCTTACATAGCAAATCGAGTATTTGCAAAAGCTTTAATAAAATAGTAAACGTATGTAGGTATACCTTATAAAAATAATACACAATACTTAACATAATATTAAAAACTGTAAATATTTGTGTTTAGTACAATGTTGCTTAAAAAACAAACAAATGAGTGCCTCGGAATCCGAATATAAGGCGAAGTCCTGACTCACAATCACCCGAACAAGTTTAGTTTGGAGCCCTACAAGCTTTGTAAACATGGTTTCTACATTAACGCTCTAACGCAATCCTCGCCAGATTTTATCTCCTTCATCTTATCTCTCCAAAAAGAAATCAAAATATCGAAACAATTAAAATTCTTTTAAAATGCCGTACATGCCTTAGTTTAGATTAATCGGAGTTAGGTAGTGGGTTCGATTTCGGACACGCCCCCTGATATTAGAATTTCTGATTTGTTTATTGCATATCAAGCCTTGAAGCTTTTACATTATTATTTTAATGCTTTGAAAGTTTTATGGATGTTCGTAAAATATTTTAATAAATAAAAATTAATGATAATTATCATTTTAACCTGCGGGATTAAATAAACTTAGCGTGAGTTTGCTGTTTCGGATATTATTTGTATTAACTTACTCGTAAATAAAAATAATATTTGCATTAACTTTGGATTAGGTACGCAAGTCATAAGTTTCTGGAGTTATTAAAAACAGTAAAAAATACAAAACATTAGCGATGAACAATTCGTTAAAACTAGCCAAAACTCCATAATTCACCCAGAATTATTTCAAACTCAAACAAAAGATAACAAAAATACACAATATCAATCAATTAGTGCGCCGTAAAGGCAATCGCATTAGATATATAAAATACAAAATATAAAAAAGAAAAGGTGCTGGCTCGGCTTTTAATTATCGCTCACCGACGTGTTCGAGCCTCGGGGATAAAGTTGTCGATAGCGGGCCATCCATTCTCATTCGAGAGGTACAATTTATACTATACGATTAACTGTCTAGGTATATATTATATAGTTTTCGACTTGTAGAAGTTGAAGACTTTCAGAAAGTCAAGACACACAAAAATAACATAAAATTTTATGGCGATCAAATAAAATGTCATAACAATTATAATAACTTTATTAATTTAAGTAATCTACTCTTATTAATAATAAACTTTCAATCAGTTCTAGGCTTTTGAAAACGAATGTTTAATAATTGTGTTTGCATAAATAGGTACTTAACTTTTTTCGGATTAATATCCGGAGTAGAGCTATTTCATCTGCTAATATCCTCACAACGCATTGAGTTGAAGTTGAAATGAGATATAAACTTATGGCACAACAATTATCAAAAATGAGTTCCTTAAATATCAATGGATTTTGCAAGATGATAAAATATATAAAATAATCCAATATAGAAGGGAGTGAAATACCCTGTCTATATCTCATCAATTTAATAGACGACCATAATGTCGTATCGTGTTGTGTAACGATCTTTCCTCGGACATGGATATTTTCCCCGAGCTGTGATTTGACGCGGGCAGTGCGCAAGTTCTCAGACACAGCTCACGGCATAGTCAGTAGGACAGACCGCCCGGGAGGCGTGTGGTCAAGACAGAGTCATACATCACTCACTTTAACAGCTGCAGGAAATTGAACCTTGGGATTAGACTTAGTTTTAACTACGAAAAATCTATACCTATATATTAAACGTAAAAATAAATATAAAAGAATTAATAATTAATAAGAATAATACAATTTATTTGAACACTGAACAACTAATTGATTAAAATTGTATCTTAGTTAAAAAATTAAGCTTACTTTTAAGCTTAATTTTTAACAAACATAAAATATGAAAACAAAATATGCGTTAGACAAAACTGCAAATTCGTGGATGCAAGCCGCTTCCAACCAAAACTATTGTAAATCTTCAAGTTATTATATCTAGTGGGCCTCAACAGCTGACGATAATGATGATAAAATTTTAGGAGGACAAGTGAAATGATGAAACTACGGGTGAAATGATGATGTAGTTTTTGTAGGAATTAACGCGATTGAAATGATGATGATGAATAGGAAAGATCCCGGTAAGAAGGCGTAGTACGCCTGCTTCATCTGGTAGTGAGCAAACAGTCTGGACCACACTCTCCCACGCGTCTGCGCACAAACAAAGGGCATATGCGGGATGGAACCAAAATCAAACGTTAAAAATATTAGATCCTAGTTATAGCATATTAAGTTATAACATCAAGATTGGCCAATGGCCAACGTAGCTACTTTTGTGAAAACTCTGCATTTTTGTAAAAAAAATATCTAAGGTTTTAAGAAATTAATCAAGTATACCCAAATCTCTATTATACTAATTTAGGTTTAATTATTAGGTTAATAATCAATAGTTTTCATGAATTCTTTTGTTATAGGTGTGATTAAGGTTTAAGGTTTTTTGACTTTGCATTACGGAAAACATACACAAAATCATCTGTATTGTAATTTTAATAAGTTTCAATAATAATTGGTCGATGCCGCATAACGCCGTCCACGCTTAGAGCTAAAGTTTGGTAAACACTATCAATAACAAAGTGTTTTGGAATAACAAAAATGTTTTTATTGTTATCGAGTGCCTTTACTAGTCTTCTATGATAGTTTCTGGGTCTTTAGGACTTTTTTATGCCCTATTTATGAACCTTGAGGAAGAGCTAACTTTGATAGGGTTGTTGTAGGTACTTTCGTCACAATGTTTGTCACATCGTCACTTTCGTCATAGTTCGTCATAAATTAAATGCATATAATCGATCATTAACTTTATTAAAATCAAATCAAATATAAATAAACATCTTGATCAAAAATGATTCAACAATAAATAACAATTAAAATAAAGTGGCAACAAATCCCGTAGATCACGATGGGCAGCAAAAAGGCGTGATGCGGCGTGCGCCGGCGCAGCGCCGCAGGTAGGCGCGTGACCCGCGGTTTGCTGCTGAGGAATGCGACAAGTGGATGCTACGACACTTCTTCAAGGCTATGGGAAAAAGTTTTGAGATTTTTGTCATCCATGTATAACGTTAAAAAAACAATATTGATACAAAACTAACCTAAAAGTAGATACGAATACAATGAAGAGATATTTTTGAATTAGATTATGTTTAATACCAATTCGACGTTATCGTAACAACCTACATCGACTGTATAAAACCTATATGCCTCCCAAATAGAACCTATAATATAATTTGGGGATTTGGTATGATGACCACACTATCAAACAACAAAGATAATCATGAATTTGTAAACATAAAAATTTAATTATAATAAAATTCAAGGCTTATATTTTAATAGAAGAAACTGACTAAATTGCTCTATTGACAACGAATCAATTCTAGATACTCGATAAGCATTAGAGATCATTTATGAACAAACGATAACTGCGTCTAGTTATCGATTAGCCGAAGGCGCCTTCAAATTATCTACTAGATACTGACCCTCTAACTCCATTATAACTTCAAATTCCCTAAAAAACTAGTGGCTAAATTTTATGGGATGATAATTTAACAGGACCACTGAGCTTAAACAAACCCGCCGTCAAAACAGTAGGGACCACACAGCCATCAAAATCGCTATTTAACAGCTCAATCACCACAAAGCAATTTCCAAAAAATTACTATCCGAGAACAAATCATCGTTAATTTGTTGAAGAACAGCCGCCGAACACAGTCGCACGCCCCGAGCACCATACAACCCCAAAACAATTTACAACAAAGACACCGACTTCATCACGCCTTCATAATCACACATTATCATAGCCAAGATAATGCGTTTACGGTCACGCGAAAATGACCCCAGAGCGGGACAACATAAGTAAATATCGAATGAACTGAGGCGTTTGGTGTCGACAAAAACTGCAAACATTCGGCGATTTAATGACAAGGAGATGATGGCGTGATGAATGACAGAACGACAGGCAAATATTGGTGTTGGGTGAGTGAGGACCACCAAAGTAGATTTAGGCTATAGTTTGGTAATTAGGTTGACCTGTTGTATTTGCCTTTGGCGGTCAGCGGAGAAATTGTGAAAAATATATCATATTTAACCATTGTAGCTTTAGGGAATTGGGTATAATCACTTGCCCGGCTGGTTAGCAATCGCATAGTAGAACGTTATAGAAAGACGCTGTCGCACTTCGTTTGGTACACAAATCACATATAGTCAGTTTGAAACCTTCGGAAAAAGACGGAGTTCTGTTGTTACGGTGGTACTATTCTAAGACCACTAGGTGCTCAAAACGTTGACGAACATTTATTTTAACTAATATGAACAGGTTCAATACTTATATTTGTCCCAGGGCGCGATTTAAACTCCTAACCTCCAGCGTCGATCCTTCACCCGCAGCGCCACTAGGGCGTCAATCAATGGAGCAATGGAGTGCTAACATATCTACATAGGCGCTGCAATGATTAATTCATAGATGACTCAGGGACTTTCACTGACGATGCGAGCAGCGACGTCAGCTGGCCGGAAGCGGATCTGACGTCACGGGATATTGACGTAGGTTGCCAGCAGACAGTTATATTACTATTGATGGACCTTAGTCGCAAGCGCAGACTAGACTCGAGATATAATAGAATCAGGCGTTACTTGGCGGAGATCCATTCTAAATATTAAATGAACACAATTATATTACACAAGCTTCGGGCTAACCACGGGGCTATAAGTTGTGTGAATTGTCCATCGATATTAATTCTGCAACTGTGTACCTTTAACTGGTACACACATTTAAAAAATTTGTGCATTAGGTTAATACATATGCCAGCACAGCATAAATGGCACACTTTCAATGTAATGCAAAGACGTACTTCTTTGGGGTTTGTGGTCCATATCAGAATCTGGTACACATCTGGTAATCAATAATACTACGAAACAATTTTAAATGTAATTTGTTCTCTATTTTTTATTTATTTAATTCATAGTGATTTATATATAAGTCTCGGACTATCCCTGCCTGCGTATACGCACTGAGTCAGTTCCGCTGGAAGGAGTACCAGCGGAATCTTAATAGTTTATTAAATATTATAATTATTATTTTAAGTAGGTACATAATAAAGATGGCGTGAGATTTATTTGCTGTAGGGCAAAGGTTGATGATCCTTTGTTTGCACGTGTAGACAGAGTTTTTTTTTATTATTTTAAACAGATTTCTGACTGGTAAGATGATTTACCATACTGGTTTGCGTCTCCGTTGCTATTTATTAACTAAGAATCTTTAAAAAATATGCTGTTTACATGTGATATAAGATTTTCCGCCAAGCCTTCTTTAGAAAACAAATCATAAAAAATCTTGATGTTGCTGTGTAAACTGTCCAGCAATATTTACATAATTTACTGAAATAATGATTAAGAATATTTTTTGGAAAAATCCATGATAAAACTATTTTCTGGTTTCTATATTAATATTAAAATCTGTAACGTTTAAACACCCCAATCCTAAAAAAACACTTACGGATATGCCAAATATTCTCCATTCAAATATTCATTCATTTATAATGTTCAATATAGTTTTTTTAACTATTTTTGCGGCGAGCACGTACGTACCTTCCAAGAAGGATTTATTGTTCGGAATCTCAGATCTTTTATAGTCTGTGACTTACGGCCGAAGGGGAGAGAAGGACACATTACAACCATATTACAACTATACCTACTATATAATAGGAAAATACACTATTTGACTCATTTGAAACAATCATGGAAAATAAAGGTTGTTATTATAATTGTTTGTGTCTGTGCACTGTTAGTTTTAAATTAAAGTAAAACAGCATGGTTAATCTTAAGGTTAAATTAAAATCAGTTCGGATATTTTTATTATTGGGTGTTGAGAGTTAAGATGTGAAGCAATAATTTCATATGGATTATTATAATCGTCATGACAAGGAGTTCTATCCTTTACTCCTTCTCTTATATATATTGAATTCATTGCTCTCGTTGATAATGAATTATACTAGCGTTTTTCGACTTATTTCTTCGGAAAAACGCTACGTATAATTATGATAGAACTTCTCTTGGCAAGTTCGTTTAATTATCAAATACTTAGGTGTGCATGTGCGCAAGTAGCAACAATGAGCTAGATCTCGAGAGGAATGCATGAATCAGCTCTCAAAGGGATTCCTCGAGAATGACGCCTCCGATCTATCTCGGGCCTAGACGATGTTTTCCAACACCGCTGGCTACTCTGAGGATTAATTATGAGGTCAACACCAACTATTTGGACAATGTTTGGTGTGCGAATATTGCATAGCAAACATTGTGTGCAAAATAACAGTAGTACCTGAGGGATCTAGTATTTATAAAGCAATTTTTGAAATTAGGAAAATTTTCTTTTTCACAGAAAAATAGGCAAAGACACTCAACTCTAAATACGAAAATCGAGGTCTAACCTCAAACATCTAGTTACGATTTTCTAGAACATTGTAGATAACTTATTTATGCCTGAATATTACCTATTGTATTATTGAATCTATGCCTAAAGTAATAAAACAATAGGAGCTATAACTGTGATTAATTACAAAAAGATCCGAATGTTTCAAGATTACTCACTGAGTAAACTCTCTACAATAGCGAATACTAATATTATAGGTATAAGAATTTGACTCAGTGGTGAGTAGTAATAGATCTCATTTTATTATGAATACGGCAAGAGTGAGTAACACCACCCACTTTAAGCTTTTTTCTCTTAAATTGATTACTGATTCAAATCATGAGCTAAACAGAACGGCATAATGGTACATTTTTATGACCGGGTTATTTGTCAAATGTATTGGTAATTTAGGCTACTTATTTAGTAAAAAAATTAAATAAAAGTGTCTGAGTGTTATAATATGTATAAAATATCTATCTATGATGTTTTTTATACTAAGTATATCAGAAATCTAAAACAAGCTTCGAACTTACCACGGGGATCTTTCTGTGTGAAGTTTCGTGCAATATTTTTATTTACTTATTTATTATTGTATTCGATTCTTCATCTACGTTTTAAGGACAGTAGATGAGTTTAATAGATTAACATTGCTAGAAATATAGGTTTCTGTTAAGTAATACCTATTAATAGTGACACATGCACATTTCCAGCAATGGGTTTAACGCCTTATTTGCGATATAATGCGTCACGCTACTTATTTGGACAAGATATTGCCGATACTGAATTCTTTAGGAATTGGATCATAATCCTAAGATTGTCACTAGCCTGAGATTTCATATAACTTAGACGTCAATTACATCTTCGATCCAAGTAAAAACTACCTTCTTCCAACCATTGCATAAGCAATGCAAAGAACCCTGCCCTTTTCTTATGAAATATTTTAGTTAAAACGGCTAGCATTATTACCTTCTGATTTATCACAGGATTAAGCAAAAACTGCTAATAAATGTTCTATTCAAATTAGCTATAGGTACCTAAAATGTACATAATTGTATAGCATCCGACCAAAACACCTGAATATCTTTAAGGGAGTCCTATGTCGAGCAGTGGACGTCGGCTTATATAATGATGGTGAGAATATATTTCTCCTCACGATCTCTTTTCAGCTTCCTACAGTTCTGATACTCATACTCCTTTGTCACTCGTAAAGCGTCCAAATTCCATCCTAGCCTGGTCATTGGTCTCCGAATCGGGAGCACAATCAGCGACCTTCGCGCGAAGGTCGGTGGACGTGAATGGGCGCCGTGAGAGGAATGCTAATGGAGTACTCCTTATGATGTGCTAAATTTACACCTCGTTAATATTGTCTATGGCTGACGATTCGGACCATTGATAACATTCGATTTCTGAAAGGACCATTCGTTTATAAATAGAAAATTCAAGAGTATCTATGATATGTATATAAAAGTTTGTGTTTTAACGACAGAAGTAATGAAATAGTTTCTCTATTTTAGATATATAATTATCCCATGTGACATCTTACTACTGAGTTGGTAAGATCCGTCCCAATATAACCCACTTAAAGAATTACCTACCCCCCCAAGATTCAGTCTCAATGACTAGTCATCATACTTAGACTTGCTCCACTTTCTTATGCTATATGAAGCTCTCCGTTCGAACAATATACAGGAATCGTTACACACGAAACAATCATCCATAACCTAACCTGTTTAATATGTCTAACCTTCTCTCCCACAGTGCGAAGAGCCGATGTCAGCGGGCGACATGTGCGTGGGCGCCGGTCGAGCGGGGCCGTCAGCGCGCTGGCACCCCGCCTGCTTCGTCTGCTGCGGCTGCCAGGAGCTGCTGGTGGACCTGGTGTACTTCTGGAAGGACGGCCGGCTGTACTGCGGACGGCATCACGCTGAGAGCATGAAGCCGCGCTGCTCCGCTTGTGATGAGGTCAGTTTTACTTATACTATTATCCCCAGGGCTAATACAAATTTGCTAATAAAAACAGCATTCGAGAAGACGTGGGTCCAACTGGTACCGGAGAGGGGGTCGTGGTCTTTGCCTAGCAGTGGGACACTATAGGCTAATCGTAATCGTAAAACAAATTATGGTGGGGCTAAGTTTCGACTCCCAATAACCCAAAGGGATAATATGTAAGTGGTAACTCAATGGAAGCATATATAATTATTCAAGTTTTGGGATCATCCAATTTTAGATTTTAGATAGCACCACTAAAATATTTCTTCCGATCCTATAAGGGTTTATATTATACCTTTAGTGGGCTTAGATGGTCTTGTGGAAACCCACTAGACTGTGAATTTCACATTCCATTTCACGGTTTTACATAACTCGTTATATAATCCAAAATAATTATCCTGATACCTTCCTTAGTCATACTATAAAATTGGTGGCAATAGTTATAAGCCCAAAACAAACCTTGATTATTCTACTACGATAAATACTACGAAAATTTTCTTTATAAACCTAATCCACCCGTCAATTTCCTCAAGAACCCTTTGACTGGTGTCCATAAATCAAGGAGCGGAAACAGGCCCTCTTGCTGAACTGGGTCGGGGGTGGCCACTTCCGAACTAACGCGATTAGGCCTTCGCCCCCGGCTTGTCTGCGGCCGTTGACACTCGAATAAATGCTGTAATTGCCACTTGGAATAATTGTGTCGTGTGGAGCTTTGGTTGACAATGCTTTGTTTATTGGTAGTAATGTTGTAGGAACTAGTGACTAGCTGCCGATACATTGCAGTTAAGAAATTGTGGCTTCCGAAATATATGAACAACTTAAAGTTCAGTCAAATGAAAGGCCTAAATTGCGTTTATTTTTCTTTCTGCAATGTTTGCAAAACAACTTTGTAATAAATTAAATGCAAAATACAGCAATTATGAAAATATTCATCAAAATTATGATAATTTATGGTATTAGCACGTACAGTGAGTTTTTGTTATAGTACCGTTACTTGCAACAGCCGTTTCAGTACGAGTAGATTTGGATATGGTATTAAGGTAATTGTTCGCAACCCTCGGGCCACGGGATATGATACCATCGTCTGACATCGCATAGGACAAGGAAACAGTTGGTTCACTCCAAATATAAAATAATACCTAGTCTAGAAAGGGGTGATAGGATAGCGTTTATGGACAAGTGGGATTCAATTAATCTTTTGCGTTTCTCTGACGCTCTTGCTTCAAACGACAAGTTGCAAGTTCGGAGCTCGCTGGAACTTCTCCAAATTTAAGAAGCAATAGAAAACGTGAAACGAGCGTAACAATTCGTAAAGACTTAAAATTTTCAGGGTTTGTAATAAAAATCCGCGGACAACAATTATTTTACAAGATTTTTAAGTATCGTGCCAGAGTGACTTAATTTACATCACTGTACTTTAATTATTTACAAGAAGTAGCATTTCATGAATTGAACCAGCTATTTCACCGCGACCTGCGCAAGAGTCTGTTCCGGTGTTCTTCCGGGTGAAGTAATAGCCGCGAGGAATCGCCTTTGCCTTCGCGGAACGACAGACGGACAATCGCCTCTTATATGTATATACGACCATATTTGTATTTATGACAGGAAATAAAGTGCCGAAATTGAGTAAGGGTGGATTCCAGCACGTTTTGGTTATCTGTATTAATTGCAAGCCATATTTGGTGGGGCCAAATATGAAGTCATCATCATCATCTATCCAACCTTTTTTTACTTACTTTTTTTCATTTGCTTCTGTCAGTCATCATCTGAACTGTTTTTTCATCATCCTTCTTCTAACAACATAGTCTACGCTCTGTGGTCCAACTTTTTTCTAAATATATATTTAGTTATTTACTGAATTATGCGTTTTAAAGCGTTTTCGTACAAAAATTTAAATTGAACCAAAATCGATTAATCTTACTAGTTACTAAATACTTTGCCGTACTATTAATAAAGTTTTAGTACAATCAAAGGTTCTAAAATATAACATAAATCTTAGAAAATTGCAAACTCCGAGTTCCTTCACAAAGCAGAAAAAGTCGCGGGCGGAAACATTATCGAGCTGCAGTTATAAAAGCAATAGTTATGAAAAATAATTGAATCCTGGAATCTTGTTATCATAACTAAGAGATTGGAAATATTTTTCTTTTCGTTTGCACATGGCATAACATTAAAAGGTGTTTCACAACATAACTGGTTTTTAAACATTATCCTTAGTTTACATAACGTATCTAGATATAGGATATAGGTAATTAGCAGCTAGATGATTGGTAGTTACTTACCTTAGTGCAGCTAAGCCTAATGTTTACTTAGTGACTGGTTCTTTCCTGACATTCTATTATAAGTTTTGTTTATTAGTTGGAGTTAATCAAGTGTTCCTGAAGCAAAGCGAGGGTAGGTCGCTAGTAAATAAAAAGCCAAACTTTATTTATCCATAAAATTTCCTTCCTTAACACAATGCGTGAAATTTGCATAAAACATTTGCCAAAACTAATAAACCATAATTATCCCGAAATATGTTTTATAAGTATTTAAAAGACACATTGTGTAATTAACCTCTTATTAGGAGAGCATGTGAACGTGATGTTATCACATACAGGGTGTACCACGACGGTATCTGATAGAACGGTTCAATCGTTATATGTTTGTTAATCACGCGACTTGCCGATATTCTGTTACTTAAAATTTTTGACATTTTGATATCAATCCAGTAAGTTTTTTAAATATGAATGTTGTTTCATAACAATTTTCGAGTTTTTTAAAGACACTTGTTTATCGGTAAATAAATAAATTTTAAGATATTTGTCATCAGAACTTTTATAATACGTTTCTCTACTAAGGAAAAGAAAAGATGAAAAAAAGAAGTGTTTTATTATATTAATTTGACTTGTACATGAAAATCAATGTTTTATGTTAATAATTAAATATAGGTAAGTGCCGCAGTGGTCGCGTAGTTTAATTCGCATTCATACAGTGGTGTGGATTGGGCGGTTGCTCATAATGTCAAGGTATCGGCAATGCAGATCCAGAATGCAGATACATTCTTAACCCTGCGCCACATGGCACGATTTACAGACAGAAATGAAATTCTTCATCATCATCATCTCAGCCATTGGACGTCCACTGCTAGACTGGCTATATGACTTCCAGTCATTACGGTCGCTCGCAGCCAAATCATCAGTCCACCTTGCTGGTGGACGCCCAACGCTGCGTTTTCCGATTCGAAATGAAATTATATCTCTCTAATATACCACTAAGCCAAAGAGTCACCAGCTGTCCACAGTCAGAGGTCATTCACACGTTAGTTATAACAACTTAAGTATTAGGTATAACAATAATTAAAATAAACAATTAATGTTTTCAATTGCACGTGATTCACGGCATTCCGAACTCGAAGTTGCTCAAAACTGTGAGAAGCAGGACTTATGTAACTGTTTTATCTATACTAATACATATTATTAACAGAAAAGATTTGTATTTTTGTGTGCATGTTTGTAAAATGCTAAAAATACACTCCCGTTTTTAAAAAATATTTCACCATTGGAAAGCAACATTCGCCCTGAGTAACATAATAACTATATTTTAGAAAAGATTAGGGATCCTAACTTAAACTTACTAAAAATTAAATCAATAAGATACCTACTTTTAAGTGAGCCGTTTTCTTGGGTAAATGTTATGTATATTTTATATCCTGTGGTAGGAATTATATCACAGTCAGTTAACCTCAAGACTTAGGTAACAACGGTTAATTTATAAGTTTGACTAGCTTTTAAGTGGGTTGATTATAATCTTTCTTTAAAATGAATTTCTAGTACTGGATCCATTGGCAAGAAACCAACTTGTTTGGCTTTAAATAACTAACGAAAACACGTTATAGTAGAAAAAACAAACATAACTTAAAGAAAATGTCGGTTTTAATTCCTAATACTTTTATCTTTAAAAAGTTAATTTTTGCATAAATATTTATGGTATCTTTAAGACTCAATTGCGGATAGCCTATAAATGGCTAAGCCAAGTATTGTACATTTGCTCATAAGAGTTTCAAATAGAAAGAACCGTCAAAATTGGTTCATGCAGTCGAAAATTTTGAAAATCGCAGAACTTGTTACTTTTAATTTTATACGGTTTACAATTTCTTCAATATATTTTAAAGAATGGTAGAGAGGTCACAATTATTAAAAATAATGTACATTTTAGAAATCAATCGGTACCTATTGCGAGCCTGATTCGACACTTAACTGAATTAGTTATTAGCTTATTACTAATTAATAGCTGTTAATTTCACCCATAAAACGTTCTTTCATTTTCAATCACGTTAATTTCACATTTATTTGCTCGTAAATAATTTGTAATGTTTTTTAATTAATTTAACAATCGTACCTAGAATAGCGGCTGTTATTCTTATTGTTTGACATTTTTCTATGTATGGTTAAATCATTTTAATGTACGCGACGGATTTGATGCGTTTTATACATAAAGTGATTCAAGAGGATGGTTTTGTAGGTACAATGAGCTACTCAAGGCAAACCATGGGACGCTTGTAGATGCATAATATTTAAAAACCTTATAACAACAGGTGCGTCTTATAGACTCGATCTAACATTGTGCACTAATTCTGGTAAAATCGGGTAAAACTAAAAAAGCATATTGATCATTTGAAACTGAGACGCTTCACTCACTTTGCTCGCTCGATCGAAATCAAATGTTTCCTAACGCAAAATCTTTCCCCACGCAATGACGTAAGCAGGAAACGTGAAACCTAGATAAGGACAAGCACTGATAGCCACAATAACGTATATATTGGTATGCTAGATAGCACAATGCAGCAGATAAGCACCGTATAACCGTAAGATAGCCGCACAATATAACCAGATAATGAAGATAGCCCGGCTCCCAGGCCATATCAAACTATCGGGAGTCTGGGACTTTTGTTAAGCTTTATAGAAAAGCGTAAGCTGGGAAAATGGTTGTTTTGTAATAGTGAAGTTCTTTGTATCTTGAAAATTTTCTGGACAATTCACACAGCTACATAAGCTCTGTGGTAAGCCTGATAATCATCAGGCTGATAGATGACTAATATTTAATAGAAAAATGATAAAAACTTAAATGACGCTATTACTACTTAGCACTCGTATAACCTATATGATTTTGCAGAATTTATGTTGGAGAGAATCCCGGTATTTTTGATTGATTAATGAACAAATATAAAAATTCCAACAAGTTTGGTAAAGTATGGTTTACATTCAAGGTTTATGATGAAGCCGATTTGAGCCCCCACAGCTTTGTAACAAAATCTACAAAATATGTTTCAAATAAACCATTGCATTGCATTCTTCATGTTTTCAAGTATTAAGAAATATTAAATCAAATGTTATAAAACTTTGCCCCAGTTGCGCAACAATATCGTCAAAACGATAAATATAAGAATGTCCCTAAACTGTAAAGCACGTCTTATGCCGCACTGTACTATACGAGTCGGGGCCACGCGACCGAAAGCACAACTTGACACAAAATACCGTTTCTGAAATATTAATAATGAGACCACTAATGAAGGAACAAACCCACCCGTGGGATCCGTTCCCACGCCCAACAATGGGCAGCTTTCTGGCCGAGGGGTCGTCAGCATCGCCGCGCCAATTGCACTAGATGAATAATAATGCCTAATTAGAGTATGTTTATAAAGGTAATTAATTTATATGACCACTGCAGGTTGCTTGAATAATCAGTTTGGATGTCAAAAAACCCATTGCTCGTGTAGTTTGGATTGTGAAATGGGAGTAGAGACACGAAACAAGAATTTGTATCCCCGATGACTCGACCCGGTAGAAAGGCAACGCTTACAAAACAGTCTTACAATTGTTTTCAGGTCGCTTTGCGTAAGAACTTTAGTAATTCATGCATCAAATTGCAAACGTTCTCAGATACTAAACTAGCAATTCTAAATACAGATTAGATCTTGATTATAAAACTGTCTATATAGTTGAGGAACGGAATCATTTACCACTAATTTCTTGTAGAAAAATAATGTAACCACCTAAAAATCTCTTACCTTTAAAGATCGGAACAACTATTTGTATGATCTGCAAATATTTGTTCCGGGTGTCTGGGTGTTATATATGTATAATAAAAAAATATCTATCTATGTACGTATATTATATTAAGTATATCAGAAATCTAGCACCCGTAACACAAGCTTCGAGCTTACCACGGGGCTAGATGTCGTTGTGTAAAAATTGTCCAGAAATATTTATTTATTTATTTTTTATTTTATCATTATTATTCCCTTCACAAGCTACGCTTTATAGCGTTAAGCTAGCTAATAACATAAACAAAGTAAAGCGTACATTAACTTCAGTGTATAAGCTCAAACTAATAAAAACTCCCTTGTCCACAGATAATCCTAGCCGACGAATGCACAGAAGCCGAAGGCCGCGCGTGGCACATGAAGCACTTCGCATGCCAGGAGTGCAGCAAGCAGCTCGGCGGGCAGCGCTACATCATGCGGGAGGCGCGGCCCTACTGCCTCGCCTGCTTCGACGCCTGCTTCGCCGAGTACTGCGACGCGTGCGGCGAGCCCGTAGGCGTCGACCAGGCCCAAATGACGCACGAGGGCCAACACTGGCACGCCACAGAACGATGCTTCGCCTGCCACACTTGCCACGTCAGCCTACTCGGTAGACCCTTCCTCCCCCGACGCGGCGCCATCTTCTGCTCTATCGCCTGCTCGAAAGGAGAACCACCGACGCCATCAGACTCCTCCGGCCCCGGACCGTCCGGACTGTCCAAGCCTAGACAACCTCGACCAAGACGACCTCCTTCCCCCAAAACGCTGGAAATTCAACGAGAACCTTCCCCTAGCTTAGAAGCTCCTATCGGTATCGACGCAGACTCAGAACCTAGCGCCTCTCTAGCTCCGGAGACACCTCCACCGCCTCCCCCGCCGCCCCCGCATGCCTGTCTCAGTCTAGATCGCGCACTGGCGGACCTGAGAATGGAGCAGTCAATAACAGAGCACCAAATACAGCCGTCACCCACCTCAGAAGACAAGGAGTGGAAACCGCCACCGCCCGTCGAAGCACAGACTGTTGTCACTCCCGGCCACTCGACATCCATGCCCGAGCTAACGCTAGTAGATGGGAAGAAAAAGCCGAGAGGAGGTAGGACGGTGCGCTTCTGCGGCGATGATAATGAAGCTTTCGAGCCAGATGAGCCGAGACGAGAGAAGCATAGAGACGATGACGCAAGCAGCTATTGCAGTACTTGTTCGTCATCATCTTCCTCGGCGGAATCTTACACGCTGCCGACGCGGAGAGCGTACGGCGGAGTGCGTATCTCGTATGTGCCGAACGACGCGGTCGCGTGCGCCAAACGCGAGCGTAAAAAGAACCAGCAACAAGACAAAAATTGCATCCTAACGTGATGGGCCGCGCGCCCCTACCAGAGACTTCAACCTCCGAATAAAAGACTGACTTTTTGATAGTTCTTTATACCCCGAAACGCCATAGTATTGTAAGAATGTCTTCCTTGTGAATCTTACCTTTTGCGAAAGTAAGTACGGAATTGTGGAAACCAGGTGCGTTTTCGTGATGATTCGAGATCATGTTGTGACGCGTAATAAAAGTATAAAAGGCTTACAAACACGAATTCAATTGAATATCGACAAATTTATGTCTGTACGTATAATTTGGGATTAATCGCTCACAAATGTGACTTTGAAAACACCTTTGGTGACTCAAAGGGTTGTGTTTAATGCGCTACCTTTACAAACGATGATAGATCATTCGAAAAGCAAATGTGGATTATTTTGTATAGAATGGGCGTCAGTTAAATTATTACCAGCTTTAACTTATGTCTAATATATTAATGATTGATTGCATGTAAACATATCTAAGCCTTGTATTGTTTTCTTTTTCATAAAATGATTGATTTAACATATCTATGCCACTTAGCGTTAAGTTCTGTTTTAGCAATAACTAACTTTAAGAATATATTTTGTAAATTGAATACAAGTACAAACGCTTTGTATTTATCTTAATGTAAGCTGCTAAATTATGTAAATATATATTTTGTTTTATAAAACCTTTATGAGATTATCAAAACTAATGGAAAAATTAAGTAAAATTGAATATCAAAAGCAGCTGAGAGGAAAGGTGTCCTGCAAAGTGCCGATTCGTATGCTTTAGAAATAAATATTTTGGTAACGGGATTGTAAAATTGGAATAACCCCCCATAGACTAACGTTCATTCCTTCCGGCTTATCCCGTGTACAGATCAGCGACGGGATGAAATAAAACACGACTTGAAGGGTCGCGGTGTTATAATACCGTCATTCTTTCCGCTATTGCACATACACTGGCGTTCATTCCGTAAGGATTGTACATTCCGGCAGGAATGAACGTTAGTCTATGGGTAGCTAATGTTTCAAATATTGACACCTGACAGTCAGTAATGAAGCGAACTTCTGAAGTAATTTAGTGGAACAGATAAATAAACCAGCTGTTCCGGGAAGTACTTTGTGACTTCACCATTGCCACGAGCGTTGTACAAACAAACTGACTTCTTTGTAAGTTTTAAGTTATTTGTAACAGGAGGAAGAAATAAAATGTTTGCAGAAATTATTGGTATTGTCATTGGTATTCCTGAAATCTAGCAAAATTCTAAGTACTACTACTGACTACTAAATTTTTCTTTTTAACTTTTATAAGTCTTATTAATTCTCAAAAAATATACTTACCTACTTCTTACGAAGTTTCCCTTTAATTGTTCTAAAATATTATGTAGCTTATGTTCATCAATAATAATATAGGATTCGAATTATTGAATTTAGGATTTTACAACAAAAACAAACAAATATTCCTCCTTTAAACATAGGTTATCAACCTACACTTATTATAGAACTAGTTTCAGTTCAGTTCAATTCAGATATTCTTGTGATATAAATAGTGTGATTCTTTTATATTATATAGAGTATTATTGTACGTTGTCCAAACACGAGTAAAAAAAAAAAAAGAATCATAAATTTACCTACCTACTCGGTAGGTAAATTTATGATGCTTTTTTTGCTATGAATTCTTTTCTACATATTCGATGGACAGAGTATTATTAAACATGGAGGAATGTCAGCATATCCTGGCGTTACTGTGAAAGTAAGCATCGTGATGTAGTGCCCATTCGTGGGAACAACGCTGTATGGTGTATGGTGTCATGTCATTGTTGCATTGTTTTTTTATATGTAACTGAGGTTGTTTTTCAATCCATCAATATAGGTAATTCAAAAATCAATGCCATCAATGTTATTTAATAACTCAAGAACAGCTGGCCCGATTTGGGTTCTTTTGATTTTAAAATAGTCGTAGTCAAGGCAAGGATTAAAAGGTGAGAAAACAGGAATAAAGCGGCTGAAGATGCAGGCTGGTCAGCTAGTAAATTGCCTAATCTATACAAATATTTAAACATGAGAATGGGTGAAGAAACGAAATTGTGTTGGTAATAGATATACTAATACTTTAAAGCTGACGAATTCGTTTGGTTGGTCTGATATGAAATTTAACGAAGAAGGCAAGATCAAAATAGAAAGAACAATCAATAAATAACTAAGTACTTATTCAAACTTCCTCTAGTTTTGCGCAGTGGTGCAAAGCGAGCAAAAGGCTTTAGCATAACAAGATGCAGTGAGCCTCGCGCCAAGAATTTTGTTTTTTTTACTTTGACAAATGCTGAAAGTAATGTAAAAATACTTAGGCAGAATGGCTGAATGCTTGTTAGTTCTTTGCCAACCCGACGCCATTATGACTAGACGAGGGAAATTGGCGGGAAAGCGGGAATGGCCCGGGTCAATGAACCTCTGTATTTGATAGACGTACTTATAGAAGGCTCTACGCAACTGTCGTTACGAGTATGTGTAAGAAGCTTACCATTTTGGTAGGGAATATTGGTTAGGGACTCGCCTGAGGCTTCGCCCACTTTATTTTCAGGTTTTCTCACCTTTTAACCTTTCCTAGGCTACTACGACTAGGTAGGTATTCCTAAATCAAAAACAGAACACTGGAAAATAAACTTGTCAAAAAACATCTGTTTGAAACGCAAATAACATATTTTTAGCCACGCTATTTAAACCAACCCTTAAGCGAAATCCAATTAAAAATTAACCCTCAAGGGGTAAGCACCCTGTGACACGATGTCATTAAGTCATTAGGTCGTGATTAATGATGGAATGTTGCTATGAAAGGGTTAATTTAACAAAGAACAAACACAGATAGAACAACCAATAAAATTTATGATATAGGTAACTATAAAAGTATTTATATTTATATCTAGGTCTGAGGACCTTTTGTGGTGGTCCGGGCTAAGATATGCCTGCGATGCAGGAGTTCGATTCTTGCCTCGGAACATAAACTTGTACGATCTGCAAGATATTTGTTCATATCTTATGTACGTAAGTATATTCTATTAACACTATCAGTGGCCACTATACAGTCTATAACAAATTGATATATTGATATCACAGGGTTGAAAAGGGGTGAAATTAACCCTAATCACATGCCATCAAGTGGTCCAAGCTATGGCCGATTGTGTAAAGAAAAGGGTTAACGCTACATTGATACCATTAGCTTTGGAACTATAATGTTCATAATTGTTTAATTAGTCACTTGATAACCTTGTTTAGCATAAAACTAATTACATAATATTTAAATCAAAGCGATGAAGGGAAAATTAGAATAAACACAATAACGTGTTTATCTACTAATCTACTAGGAAAATTCGAATCCGCGGGAATCCATTGAATGTGGGTCCCTAATAAATATTATTAAAGTCTTTGGGATTTGGTACAATTTCCACGCTCGCTAAGGTTTTCGTGGTATGTTTCTACGGTACACCGAACGATGCTGCTGCTTGTGGTATAGTAGTCTCATAGTCTGTTTGATGACACTCGCGGGATAAGACTATACTAAGTCCGTCACCACACGGCACAAAGAAGTGAGCTATGGGTACTAATTTTGTAGAGCTGAAGAGTTTGTTTGTTTGAACGCGCTAATGTTAGGAACCGCTTCGCTGGCGCTGGTCCGACTAAAAAGTTATTTCAGTGTTGGATAGTAAATTTATCGAGGAAAACTTTAGGCTATATGAACTATAGATATGTAGATAACGTAAAAAAAGCAATCGAAACTGTCGATTAGCTAGTACCTTATAAATCCCAGTATTGATCGGCTGCATGCGCGCGCGCCGTGACGCCACCTGCGCTTCCCGCTTCGTAACCGTCACGCTGCTAATGATGATGATGGGGTAAGGGTTGCAACCGTGTTAAATACATAGATCGGTTAGTTTTACCATTGACATTTGTCTGTGTTGATAATGATGTCTGGTGGGAAAATGGGGATCATTATAACAGGGGGCGGTGTTGATTGCACAGTTATATTTATTTATTGCTTTCTGGTAACACTTTTTTTTAATTCATTATAATACCACCTATACCTATAGGGATCAAGTCTCCCCTATAGATTCCAATAAAGGTTTTGGGGAAGTTACTAAATGCACCACACTTAAGACCAGGCTTAGTTACTTAGATTTGGAATAAAGTTACATGACAATATTTAAGTCCAGACCTGAAATGGGTTTATTGGATATCTGAGCCCAGTTGTGGAAGTGACGTGAGTTGATATAATGATGATAGTTGATAAAGCTGTAAGACCGCCGAACCAATTCTTTCAAAATAAATCACAGCTATACATCACGTTTCGTGACGAAGCGCAATGTCAACCGAAAAATTCATATCGTAAATAATTCCTTATCGGGGCATGCACCATAAACCATTTCTTACGCACTGCCCCGGCTCATTGTCGTGACGTTTGCTATTACAGCCTCCAGGGATCTACTCAGGCTAGCCCCTGAAATCAAGAATACAACGTATGTAGTATAATTACGTTCCCGCAGCTAAGACACTGGAACTTCTCTCTTGAAAGACGAGTGTACTCTCACTTACCCAACATGACTATTTTTTGTGGAATATTGGGTAATTAGACTACATTGAATACGCCCATTTTAATCCTTTGAATAAAATGGCTTGCTCACTGCCACTTCAATTGGGTTCTCTGCTAAATTGATCACTCTGTAAAGGATATTCAAAATAGATCCTATCCCATAACCAAACACCGATCACTCATAGATGGCTGAGACTAAGACAGAAATAAACCGTTTACCGAAAGCTGAAAATCTGACTTAATCTCCCAGCAGTGGGAAAGTAAATAGGGGTGCTTATGATTATGCAATGCCCAGTGTACGCCTTGCGACTGCATGGGAATTATAATTCCTACTAAATTAAAACCCTCCCATAACATCCTTGGTCCGTCCCATACATGCAAACCAGAATTTTTACAGCAGCGTTTATTAGCGGTTGTCGAAACGTAATGAGGGGTTAAAACAGCATAAATAAGGTCGTGCGGAAGCCTTTCTATACTATGCTAGCTCTTGATTTACCTATAAGTCTGACTATATAACCTTACCTGCGTAATATATTCTTGAATGTCGGGTCAATGTTTCGAATACGTAGTCGGTGTCGTTGTATTTAGGAAGGCTTTAGAAATGGAATTATGAATATTTCTGAACAATTTTATTCACAAAGCAAAATCTAGCCCCGTCTAGTCTCAGTCTAGTATCTAGCCCGGGAATGATCTACATCAAGTAAAGTAAAGCCATACTTAGATCTACATCTACAGAATATTGTATTTTCGCTAGGCTGCATACATAGATATCTATTTCATAATACAAATTAGCTTTGTTCTGGTGATGCAACAAACCTAGTGTGTTCGCTCACCACTGGCATCTCCACATCTATAAGTGAAGTGCAGCATCGACTCACAAGTCTAAGTAATAAAAGACTTGGAAAGAGGGTAGAGCGCTTTTCTTCCAATGACTCTCAATGTCATCCATCTAGCAAACTCTGTTCCTTGGTGTTCATGACGCATTAAGCCTACAAATCGTGGCTAGATGTTGAATTGTCCAGCAATATTTATTTATTTAAGTCCCTGGGTGCAAAGGTTGCCCAGCAGTGGGCAGCGATATCGATTGAGGTAAACAGCGCGTGTAGTTTGGGGCAGGACCGCAGGAGTCGGGTTACAGAGGGGCGTTATCGATCCAAGATGTAAGACGCGGCTTTGAGGGTTAAATATTAATGTTTCGCCTATTTTTTAGATTGCTTACATTCAAGTTCTTTCAGTAGCTTAGTTATTTAAATACTACAGGTTTACAAATAAATTCAGTTGCTCGGATCCTATCAGTTCCGTTTTAATGACGTCATTATAGACACATACGAGTACCTACGTTACAATACAATGACAAACCGAATCTAGCTCTAAACACGCCTAAAATATTCTTCATATTAAATATTCAATTTTATAAAACACTTGACACTGTCCGCTTTCGCTTAACAAACAATATCTATTCAGTCGAAGTTTAAAAAACCTCATATTTCAGAAGATAAAGATGTCTCCTGTTATAAAAGCATCATGCTTTTCAAATAGGACCTACGTCATTGTTTCCAAATTGATGTCAACCCGAACCATCAGGGACTCAAACCCGCACCTCGCCCACGGGTTCACGGAAGCTGTCCTGTCATACTTCGGAATGCCCTGACACCTTGCAAGACTGCGCTGACGCATAATCCGCGGAAAACTTGCGCGATTCACGAGAAAAGTTATGAAATATACGAGTATGTGTCATGTCTGGGCGTACGTCTGTTACTGTAGTAGTAGTAGAATAGAGTAGTGAGTAGTTATCATACATTCACACTTTCCATCAGGTACATCGACACTTTCCATCAGGTAAGATTGTAGCCAAGCAAGGGTTATAGGGTAAAAAGTTATAGGCTGAGCGGTTTTCATATGATCTTAAGGATGTTAAGTTTCGGAATGATAATGAACTGTAGTACCAGCACCACTTTATTGAATTTTCTTATCTGAATGCCCCAACAAAACCCATTACACTTTACCTATAGTCAGTCACACGCACTAAATGCTCAAAATAATATTTAGTTGAACATGTTTGTGTTATCTAGTCTTTCTAAATGTGACACATTAAATTATCTAATTTCAGTCATCAGCATAACAACTGCATAATGTTAGTTTCCACAAAGGTCAGATATAAACACAATGGCTGTACTAGCATCTGCCCAAACCGGCGCATTGGCAGAGCTATCTAATTATACAATAATTATCGATAGTATGCAGTTGACCTGTTTTCAATCGACCACTATTCGTAGCGCTACTTTGCGGTTATCAAAACAAAACAACTCTTATTATGTCCCCCAAGAACATAGGTCTCTAGGGTCTCCTAGGACTTGAAAGAATTTCTAATAACTCTAAACAAATACCTCTAAATTTTATAATAAGTAGGTAGGTATTGCACTATTTCTCGAGGACACGAGTAGCTTGTTTTTTCGCATGACATTGCACCCAGACGTCGACCTTGTGAGTCATTCGGCATTCCGAAAATACCAGCTTTGGTCAGTTCCGCCTAAATACCTACTCAACGAGAAATTATATAAAAGTTCCAGTTCCTTATGGAATTCCTGAGTGAAAGTTAATGTTATTCAATAATTATTAATGACGTGGGTCTGAAACCTGGTGCTTCACTGTTGACACTGTGAACCCAAAGAGGTATATGAAGGCTTCGCTTAATTATATAATAAATTATTTGGTTTTAATAAGTAATTGATTGATTGAAACAACTTCAGCAGACCAGGACCTAAATAAATCAATAAATCATAGAGAAAGTTCAAATACAATTGACACAGCATTATCTATGTATCTAATCTAGGTAAGCTCGAAACTTATGTTAGGAGTGCTAGGTATCTGATATATGTCGAGGCGGGAATCGAACCCGCCTGCCTGCCGGCAATTCACCCGCTGAACCACGAATTATGTCAATCCGTGCTACTGGCTACTGGAAGACGTGTCGGTTTGATTACATACCATTCAAAGTTAAAATTTGCATTTATTCCAATCTTAAACTTTTTCATACCATTTTCTAATTCATATCCTTTGATTTACATATAGCTAATTAAGTCAATAGGCCACTTAGCATAAGGAAAATGGAAATTACCTTGAGCTGAATGAGTCAGTTTTCTGATAAGGATGTGGTATCAGTGACAGCAATCAAGCAATCAAACTAACAATCACAATCAAACTATCAAACGCAATGGAACGTCTCCGTTTGTGAGGTGGCGCCGAAATGATATTGTTTACTCTGTGGGTCATCAACGTTTATTATTTCATTAATTATAAAAACATCCAGCTTGGTATTTTCTATGTATCTAATAATAACAACATCTTAGGTATATTTCTGATATTTGGCAGGCGTAACTTTTTAGAGGGCTTTCTCTATTCAACTTTTCACCATTTTCAACACTTGAAATAACCAGCAATATTAAATCATATGAAACTTCGATTTAGTCCGTATCCTTCTTATTTTTCATAATTGATTATTACTACCTTGCTCGTATTTTCTACGTTTGATTTCCTCAAACCTAATGATTTCCAAGTGTTTTAGATACTTATGTAAATGATGGTTTCCCGTATGAAACGTCATCGTCTAGACATACTACCTAAGTGGGTCAACTAGGGGTCAAATGAGGAGTCTTAAGGTGAGCCAATTTGCCTATTGCTACGAACACCGACATTACCCAATTATGATAACAAGGTCTGCCATCCACTTGATATTTATTGTATTATTATTTTTTATTTGGAAATCAGTTATTATGATTTATAAAAGAATCTATTTAAAATATAAAAACTATGTTTTATTAAAATGTTAACGATAACTAAAACTTTACTAACTAACTTTTAATAAACTAGCTGACCCACCCGCGGCTTCGCCCGCTTTATTACCATGTTTTCTAATTTTTTAAACCTTCCCTGGGATACTACTTACAACTTTATTATAACCAAAAGTACCTAAATTGGCCTCTGTTCTTGAGTTATAAAAATATGTACCTACTTATAATTTTTTTTGGTATGGTAAGTTCCCACTGCTGGGACACAGGAATTTATTATGAGTTTTTTTTTTGTTGTTTCCTAGAAAAGAAGTAGCAAAGAGGTGAGTAATTTCAAGGGAATCTCTACGTAAAATGTAGAGTTTTAGGGTGATCAAAGTTCAGAATTGTTTTCTCAGTATTATGTTGTTTTTACAGTTGTTGTTCAAGGGCTAAACAATAATAGTCAGGGATCCGTAGTACATGGAAATCAAGTGATTACTAACAAGCTAATTTTTGGTGAGTAGCTTCGTTTCGATGAGACGTCCAAAGATATCCTATACCCAACTCTCGATTGTGGTAGCTAACAGAGATATCAAGGATTAAAAAATTCAAGGATGTAAAACCGGGATAACGGACCACGAAATTTGTAGGACAATATGTTATATCTCAAGATAATTATCTAAATTATATAAAAACATGTTTGTCCTACAAAACCTATGGTTTGATCAAAGAGTCCGCCATTTCCAAAATGTGTCGAAAACGCGAGGTCAATTTAAATGATTACTATGATTACTAACCAGCTGATTTTTTGTTGTATACTTAATTAATATTTATAAAATCTAACGGACATATTGTCCGACAAATTTCGTGGTCCGTTATCCCGGTTTTACATCCTTGAATTTTTTAATCCTTGATATCTCTGTTAGCTACCACAATCGAGAGTTGGGTATAGGATATCTTTGGACGTCTCATCGAAACGAAGCTACTCACCAAAAATTAGCTTGTTAGTAATCACTTGATTTCCATGTACTACGGATCCCGGCCTATTAGCTAACGGTTTTTGTCAATAATTAATAAGATTTTACCTGCGTATCTCAAGGCTAAAAGAAAATCTTTGCATCCATATTAATAATTATGTTGATGTTTGTCGGTGTGTTTTTACAGTTTTCCTCGAAAATTACTTATATCTTTTAAAACTATGGTGATATAAAATACTATAAAGTAAGGTTAAAAAAATACTACAATAATTCTTTCAAGACAAATTCATTGACTAGGTAACTTATATTGTATGTTCTGACTGGACAGTCATTATCAATGAGTTTTTGAAGGTTTTGGAAGTTGAATGAACGTGCGAAAGCCTCAAATAGGACAATACTGAATACACCTGTGTTGGGTAACTATTGTGCCGAGCTATCGAGAACAAAGGGATGTCCCGTGAGAAGATTTTGGTGCATTGTATTGTGCAGACGGTAATTTAAGCTTGTAGTATTGAATTTGTGCTTTTAGAGGCTTGCATTTTTTAAAGCTTAGCGCCTTGCAATATGCGTGTGTCCAGTTAAAGATGTTGCTGTGATGAATGATGAATCAACTTTAGAAGATATAAAAATAAAAATCTTCTCAAATTTCTCTGACGACCTCTGTGACGCAACGGGCGAAGGTCTGCCAGCGACGCAAGAGGTTGCGTAACAGAAGCTTCGGGCTTACGTGTGAATTGTCAAAGAATCTATTTATTTATTATTTAATATTTGATTACCTAGTTCATATTGTTCATGATTAATGTTGTTACAAGTATTCGATTCCTTGTTACGGAATTATTGACGCAAAAATAATTGAGTCACTATGAAACCGCAGGAACCATTGTAATTATAATTTATCCGACCGCAGTAGTAACTAAACAGAGTAAGTTGTTTAAAAATGGTTGAATGAACTAATTATGAAAACTGAAGATTTCAGCACGTATAAATAAATAAATATTGCCGGACCCGGTATACCTTTGATATTTCATATATTTTTAGGCAGAATAACTATTAGAGGAAAGTAACCATATATGGAATAGGATCCTAATTTGGAATACCGGCATTTCTCGAAAACAGATATTCCTAAACGCCAGGAACTGCGATCATTTATCTCTTCCAATCACCACACGCGCGTGTAGCTTTCGACGTGTCACTCGGGCGAGTACTTTGTCCGTGGTAAGAGCGTTTTGTTTTGTCGCTGTGTGAAAACTTTCTAAGGTACGCAAATATTAAGAATTTTGCGTAAAAATATTGCAAATAGGATTGTGTTTATTGCTTCTTTGTACTGTATACATATTTGTTTCAAAGTTTTAAAGCAATTTTATAGGCTAAGTTTATTGAGTATAAATGTATGATTAGAAGTTTAAACTAATTAGAAAATCCAAATATGGAATAGGGGAAATCTGGAACAAATGTCTTATGTGCGGGCTCTGGGCACATAACGACTGATTGCGCTGGAGCAGTGTTCGACACCTGTATTTGTGATTTATGCAAATTATTGATGTTAGGTTTAATTTTACCAAAGTTCCTAAAATGTATGATACAATTTCAGGTTGATTTATCATAGTTTTTACAGTGTTCCATATTTGGGGGCCTATTCCATAATTAGCTACCTTTTTGTTGATTTTGTTTTTTTTTAATTTCAGTACTTAAAATTAATAATATTAATACAAGACTATTACCATATAATAACTAATATATGATTGTTTATAATTACCATTAAAAGTTTTTGATTTTTTATATTTGTTTAAGTTATGCCTAAAAAACAAAATGGTATTCCATATTTAGTTACTTTCCTCTATTTTTATTTCTCGAAACATCTGACGAAACACGAAAACAAAAAAGCATAACAAACAGATAAAAATCACAAGTACAAAAAAAAAAAAAAAATATGATTTACCAAGTAACTAGCCTGTTTATCAGACTTCACTCGGTTCCCAAATTCCCGGTGTTTCTCAAAGCCTCAAATTTTCCATTCAACTTTGTCTTCTTTGTCCATAATCTTATCAGCACGTGTACAGACTTACCTTATCAACGAATTATACCTTTTTGTTCATTTTACTACCATTTTTTAAATAAAACATGTGTTTGGGATAAACAAGTTACCTGTAAAGATAAAAGACCTGGATCTTTTCGTTTTTGGGTTTTTAAATTTAGCAAGATAAAGATTAGACCTTTGTGACGATGCGTGATAGTTTGGTAGATCTTTATGTTTTTTGAAGTTCTGTGAAATGTTTAGTGAGTGCAGTACTAGGATTGGCTTTACCGAGGATATTCAAGGAACTCGTAATGGTCGAAAATGTAAAGGAAGACTGAGATTTATTTAATGTGAGAATAAAATTGGGTAGAAAGATGATGATTGTTTTTATAGTTCTGGAATGTTTGCAAATGCGTTTGGAATAGGGATTTATTATTTTCCCATCGAGGACAAAAGTTACTCATAGGAATTTGGATGCTGAGAATGAAATCATGGTTGAGTCGTGTCACAACCACAGTGAAACGGAAAAATTTGATGAATAGGTATATTAATTATATTTATTTTGTATTTACGAGGTCCCACTAGAAACGGGTGTATCCAGCCAGACCTCGTTTTGGGTTTCTGATGAACTATATAAAAACAAAAACTATATTTGAAAGCTTGTTTGTTGAATTGAAAATTAGAAAAAAAATTGAAAGTTGGAAAGCTAGTAGTAAGTCATGAAGGGAATTTTCTCATTATCACACACACACAGGACAATAAATTAACTGTTTTATTGTATTTACTATTGGTCATAGTTTGCAGATTGCGCAGGAGTGTGAATAATCCTTAGATAAGGCACGTTTGCACAATTCTTTGCGTCATTTCACCGTCATAAAACATCATCATTAATACCATTGTACAAACTTAACATCTGTTCCAACATAATTTAAATTTGATTAAAAAAAACTTTGATATTTTAAACAGCCGTGTTGGCTATGACGCAAATTATATTAAGAAAGTCATTGGTTCAAGGTCCATGGCCGATTTCAGGACTTCTTCTTCAAAATTTTACGTGCGCTCCCGTGTAAGCGTGCTTTTACGGTGAAGGCAAACATCGTGCAGAATCCGGTATGTTCTTTAATTCCGTAGAGTTTTGAAGAGATTAAATAACTTTTAGCAACCCCACACTTTGCTAGCCAGAGCGTGGTGAAAGGCTTGCCTTCTTCGCGAGGGCGATGAGTCGTTCTCGCCGAGGACTGTAACCCATTAGTCGGATAAATAGAAAATAGGATGGGTAAATAGGACATCTGCTTATTTATACAATAACTTATAGTGTACCTACACCACTACACTAATATTTTAAAGTGTAGAAGTGTAGTGTATATAATTAATAGACACAAAAACTGTACCTACCTACAGATTTTAAAAATTCTTTCACCATTGGAAAGCCACATTCACCCTGAGTAGGCTATATGTCCCGTGCGAAGCCATGGCAGGCCGCTAGTATATACTTGGTATTTTGAATCCTCTTGTTCGAAAATTGAAGTTTCGTAATTGGGGCAGCGCCGGCGCAGACGATGACGTCACGGCGGAAAGAGTGGGTGAGTCCTAGATCATGAACTAACACTAGCTCCTAAATCAACTACCACGGGTTTGATCCACCTACAACTCGTTGGAAGCTGGGAGTTATACTAAGGAATAGTTTATCCTATGAAACGAAACTAAATTTACATATTAAATACTGGTATGTTAGAATATAATACGCAATGGATTTACCACTGTAAACAGTAACGTAATTTTAAATGCGAATCCGATTTAAAAGTTTCCGGGATTACCATGTCAAACTAAACAAACTCAGCTAATTATACATTTGTATAATTTTAGCACCAAACCTAGATAAATAATAGTTATATATGTATATTCGTCAAGCAAGTGGCCTTGCCTAGGACAATAAATAAATAAAAATTGACCTAATATAATCATAATAAGATAATTTTCAAACCCGCACTTGGCCAGCGTGATGAAAGCCTTATCTCCTCTAGAAGACAGAGAATTCCCAGTGTCCCAGCTCTGGGAACATAAAAAGGTGATTATGAAGATAATTAGCAAGCTGAGTAAGGTACAAAAAATGACCTAATCCTTATCCTTAATTACATGACAAATAGCTCACTCTAGTTAAATAACTGTTTTCAAGGTTCCTAGTTATATATTTGTCTTACAGCTAGGATACCTAACCTAATTTTGTTTGATTCGTGGTATGAGCACCATTGCTTGTTTCAAGTGCTTTAAGCAGGAAGTTACCGATTTACCTACAGCAGTGCCAGAGTGAATCATTCTTTACACCTTGTCTATGGTTTGCGAGCATAGTCTTTTTTTCCAAATGCCTGAACTACAGTAAATAATATCTATAGTAAAGACAGGCCTATAGAATGGATGAAAGAAGAAAATAAAATATATAAGTAGATTTAAAGATTTATGTCATTTATTTCCATCACCAAAGATCACTTGGGCAAGTCAATAAGTACAATACAATAATAAGTTACATTAAATAATATTAAATAAAAAATATAAACATAACTTGACAAGGTTTTATGGATCAAAATAGCGTTAGGGATGAATTTATAAGCTTACAGCACTATTAAACTTTTAAGCTGATCATGTTTGTTTGGATGGATCGGGTCCTTTAAAATTATTGGAAGTTCTTTGAATAATGGTTCTAAAATTGTTTTCAGTAAACCAGTAAACTAGGATTTGTCATACCATACCGAGATAACAATACGAATAATTTATTTAATCTTAAATATCATTGATTACGTAGGGTTTTTACTAAACTTAGGAGACTTCTTCTTCCTCTTAGTTAATGGCTTGCTGTTTTAGTTAAAACAATTTAGCCAGTGTCCAAATGCGATTTAAGCACGATAATGTATACCAAGATACTAACAATAAAGGGAGAGCACATTAAACTTAGGAGACTAACTAACTTACGAGATATGGAGGAACAAGTGTATTAGGCCAGGTGACATAAAGTCTAACTATAGTCTGAACGTCACGAGAGACGAGAACGTCACCGGCCCATAGTTGGGCATTTTACCCACGCCTCGCTTAAAATGACAACTTGTCAGAACGCCCAAACTGCAGGAAAAAAATGCAGCTTAAAAACTCAATTGTTTTATTTGATCTAATGAATATGGAAATAATATTGTTGTAGGCATCTCTACCACTTAAAAATTCCAATACTTTAATAAAACAAAACTATAGGTAACCTAATAATAATAAATTATTTAGATCTATGTTTTTCATGTGTCCATGTAAATCGTGTTTCTATGGTAATAAAAAGTCTTGATTTTATTTCACTGTACGGTTAAGTCGGACTATAAGGTACAACAGTATATTCCAGTCTAGATGCGTCAGACAGACTAGGTCCAGTATTTACTCTCGGAAACAATGGTGAATGTGTGAATCCAAACAAGGCGGCGCAACAAACACACAAACACTACTGTTTGTTTACGCGCGGGTCAGCATCAGCATTCTTTCGGCTTTCGAGAGGTTTGGTTCACTAGTAGCTTCTGTTGACTGGTTCATATTATGTCTTACACACATAAACCGCTATTTACCTATACGTTCTAAAAGCGCCTCTAGCGGCGAAAATTAAAATTGGGACTATGTATGATACATTGGTAACTCCCGTTCTACAGAAGCTCTGCAAAAGAAAGTATGTAACAGAATAAAAGCTCCCTTGAAAATAACCTAGGTTATATGTTACATGGAATATTGGGGAGTCTCGTAAATAAACGTATTTAGGTTGTTGTAATCTTCCAAATATTACCAAAAATGTTTTCATTTACCTTAAAAGAACGAGGTTAGGACGAACGACAAGGCTCGACTTTCCAACGAAGGCAAATCGACTCAACTCAAACCAAGTGCAGTGCATTTCCAAATGGCAGTAAAGGACAGATTGTCAAAGCAGAGTTATTACACGTGACTTCCGACGGCACAATGGTTCCCACGGGTGGGAATGCCGTGGTTTCTAGTGAAATTCTATTTAATCTCATTCTGTTGATATTGCTGCCAGTTGAAAGTAATTACTTCTAATATGGAGATTAATGTTGAGTGCGCTTCGTTGGACCGCTATTTTCATAAGTTTGTTGGTTTATGAAGTTAGATGTCAACCTAGACTTTAGTTATAACTATTTTTCAGTACTTTAAGAATAGTTATTTATATAACTTAACCCTCACTTGTGTGGCCGGGTTTCTACGCCGGTAGTCTACCCTACACGATAAGGCAACAAAAAGTAAAGTGTTAAGTAGGTGCCTGATAGGTACTTACTATTAAGTAGGTATCTAAGTACCTAACAAAAAACTTTAAGAGACCTTCTACCAAGTCTTATTAAGAGGCCGATTTTTTTAAAGCGCGTCGAGGTCCTAGGTTTGCTATGTTTTTATATAACAAAACTGTAGACGTTTCTATATAATCTAGGCATATAATCTAGATACAATAATCTATTTATTTTATATATCAATGCCACTTATCGTTGTAATTTTATAACTCAAGAACGGCTGGGCCAATATGGGTGCTTTTGGTTTGATATAGTCTTGGTAGCCCACGGAAGGTTTAAGAGGTGAGATAAAACATTCATTGGATATAAGCTGGCGAAGCGGTTAAAATTCACATTATTATGGAAAAGTAGATGTTAATGTGAATAAAACTGAAACAATTAAAAACCATAATCATAGATAATCAATTCGCGATCATCCTTTATCTGCTCCATCAAATTCCTAATCTAGCCCATCGACCACTGCTGAATACTTAAAACCTCTTTCATCCGCATGAAAAGACAATGACAGTACCGTCAAGTTGGCAACGAGCATGCCTGCGATCAGCCTGGCAGAATGCAGGGGCAGGTGCCACGTGCTTTTTACAGCCCACCCGGACTGGATCGACTTGATTCGCGATCTATCAAAGAGCAGCGATTAGTTATATGCACAGAGGAGGCACTTCGCACTTGTTAATAATTAGTTTAAGTATTAATTTATCGGAGCATCTTGAAGGGTTTATGGATTTGAAGATAAGACTAAATGTCAGCCAGCAGTACCTACCCACTATGCAGCTGAAAGCCTAAACGAAAGCTTTTTTTTTTAATTATCTACAACATAATATGCTACGCTACTCATCACAGATATAGGTAGATATGTGCCTATTGTATATTTGATTATTTTAATTTTTTTGTCTAATTACCTAGATATTATAATATATTGGACTACTCAGTTAGCTATTTGGATGTAATTTTAAATAAAAAGAAATCCATAAAACATGCACCTTTAACGTGAACCTGTCGACATAAGGACATAGCGGAAGTATTTGTCTTCATATTAATAACGATTATATCCATAATTTAGGCTCCATTACACATATCAACAGTCGCATCAAAGTATCCCCAATACTAATAAATTAAGCATAATCTATGACGCGGCGCGTGCGTTTTTGTTGCGCGAACGCACGTGCCGAGTGCTGCCATCTGGTGCCGGAAGCGGCGCTCGAGTGGAAGATGGGCTTCGGACAATATGCTGACGAGGCAATACTTGACAGCCCGACAGCCATGTCACAGGTGCCTTCTGAATTTAAAAAATAAAACAGATGGACCGTTATCGCAAACAATGGATGCCTTTTGTGGAACTACCTACACGGCTTGCGTGCGTTTACCTCAGATTAACAAAAAAGCTAATATGCGCTGTAAGAAACATGTTTTAGCCCATTTGGGCCCCAAGAACATGCAATAAACACATATAAAATATACTAATTTATGTTGACGCTTATTGATAGATTTTCTTTGATGATGATGACTACGACACCTAAAGAAAGAGCTCTATCCTTATTAGTTGATACTTAGCGGCAATAAAATATTAATCCCTTTAGATAGAGTTCTCTACAATAAATCTGTCTAGCCTCTAGAGTTAGACCATCTGTCGATCGCTCAATCAATATTATCAATCATTTCCTCGTCTTTTATTAACATAATCGCCATTTTAACTGCCCACCAAAAGATTCGAGTCCATATTCCAGCATTCTTATCCATAAGCGGCGTTAATTGACAATATTATGCAGATATCTTTTGATTTGAAATGACGCAGAACGTCTGATGTGAACCTTAGTTACTAGGTTAGCGTGGCTTATTTGGAAACTTGTAATCGGCCTAAGTCTGTCTGCGGCTGCAAGAAAAAGTGGCCAGAAGGCTATTGAGGCTGCTATTAAACGTTTAAATACCCATGTAGGCACTTATCCACCTTGATATCAGTTTTTAAATTATTATTTAAAAGTATTAAGATGATGACGTTTAAATGTAAGTAACATCGAAACGCCGGCATAGTTATATTATAATAGACTAATCTAGAAAATTAGGCCGAGATTCCTCACAAAACGTAGTTACGAGTACGATTAAAAATTACCTACTTATTTATTTTATTTAACAGATCTTTAAAAACTGGCTTTAACGTGGAAGTAAGCCAGAGTTTAAATATCTGTTATATCACTATCTATTAGGAGATAATGTTCTGTAGTGACAGCCTAAGAATAGTACCTACCACCCCATCTTTTGCCGTGGATGTCACCAAACTAATTAAGTACCTAACATGATTTATAATTATTTAAGTAGCGGGTAATTCATAACATATAAGTTTCGCTAGAGCTTCTTATGTAGAGAACTTAATAAAATTATCTTTCTTTCTTTCTACCTAAGTAAAATATTACAAAAATTAAGATTACCTAATTTACCTAGAGTACCTAGTGGTAGGTACAAAACAAACTGGTTTAACAAAGTATCTACCTATTCTTAATCAAGGATTTTAATGTTAATGTTTCGACATAAAGGTACCTACCGTCCCCCATGCACAATGTAGTGGAACTATGTACCAAGTTGCAATGATCCGCAAATCCTAGACATATACCTACATTATGTCATGCAATGTAGCAGGACGATTTTCGCGTAATGACAAGTGGGAAGGAGCACGTAGGCATCTTAATTGGCACCGGTCACCACCGTCAACCATAACCGACCGGCGTGGGCGCAGCGTCTGCTCTCGACCAGGCCGCAGACCCCTCGATCCACCAAGAGCTCCTCCTCAACGCCTACAAGACTGAAGACTGCGGGGGGAGGCACAGCTCAACCTGAACTGGCCAGCGCCGTAAGCCCGTAGATCTTTAAACCATTGTGTTCCATTCACAGTGTTTTGTTGACGGTAAGACTATACTTTCGTTTCTTATTCGTATGGTATTCGAGTGTATATTCTCATTAGAGGCTAAGGGCTAGTTACCGAAATGTACCTATCTACTTGATTTCTACATATACTTGCAAACAATGTTTTATTTCATGACTGAAGTCGATTAGATAATGTATTAGCCGAAATTGCCTGCCGATTACACGCATTGATGTATGGTTACTTATAGAAATAAATTAAGGTTATTTGAATTAAGTTGCATCTGTATCATCAAAATGTAGAAGTATCTAAAGTAGGTGAATATCAGGTAGGTAAGCTTAGCTTCTTCAGCTTTAGCTCCTAGTCGATGAATAGACCAGTTAAAAAGAAAATTCCTGTCATTGATTGTAGAAATTCGTGCGACAGAAGCGATAGTAGAGATAGGTAGAGCGACTTCCTGCTCGAAAAATGGGCTCGAGCGAGAATCGAAAGTCAAAAACGGTATTAATCGGCGCGGGCGTCTATTTCTGTCGGCTGTCCACCGGCGCTGGGCCGCCGCATCCATAGGGAGCACGGCTATTCCGGGCCGGCAGGTTTTCGGGGAATGTCAACAAACGAACGCAACGGCCATTCATTCAATGAACCCTGCGCGCGGCTAGACCGGTCCCGTATTCATAAAAATGAAGCTCCCAGCCGCTCAATGGACGCCTTGGCCGCGCCGACTTTTATGGCGCAGCGGCATCGATCCGATCACGTATTATTTTTTTGTCCGATTTCCCAAACGTGATGAAACAAAACCTACTTATTTTGCTCTCGAGAAAGAGCTTATTGTCCGCTGCCGGCACGATATGCACATTATTTCTAATCGATTTCACAGAGGCCGAAAATCGGTTAATGAAATAATCTAATTGCGAACAGGTAATTGCACAAGTTTACGAAAAGCGGCCGAGTGGGCGTGCGGTGACGCGCACTACGCTTCTTTCCTAACATTGCACAAGTACATAATCTAAAGTTTTCTTTATGAGGTTGATCTAGCTACCTTAAGTTGAATCATTGCTCAGTCCCTACAATACCTTGATCTACTCGTAAAACCTGCCTAATTAACTTAAAACTGATAACTCGGACCTGATAAAGCGCATGCCCCGATTGCCAAATAGTGAGCAGTTTTATGAGATCAGAAAAGTAGTTCAAGATTATAATAATTATCAGCAGTAGGTGCGGCGCGAGCGCAGGCCTCAGCCTCACCTACTACAACAATGAACGTTAGAGATAAAGAACAGGGCGTGTTCAGTAAAAGATAACATAAGGATTTAGTTTCTTATAATTTTCTTTTAACAAATTATATTATCAATAGAAAACTGTATAATTAACAAGTAGCGTCTTAACAGATACTCAAAATTATTAGGGATGAAGGTACCTAATATTTTACAAATACTTTGGAATGTTTATTTAAACAATCTCATAAATGAATCAATGTACAACATGGGACGTTCCACTTTACATCACTAGGGCGGCGGAGTCCGGCCCACCGCCGGCCGCGAAAACTCTTCACAGCCTAATTATTTTATTCGTTTACTATTTTTTTTGCGCTCCTCTCTGCCATATGCAACTGCACAACTAGAGAGCATAACAACACAAACATTACAGTGACAAGGCAGCTATCATTCATCAATATGCGTGCTTTAACGATTTCATAATTACAATTATATTTAACAGCTGATGATGTTGATGAATGACAGCGGCCGGGACAGCACAGCCCAGCTTGTACGGAGGGCCTGCCGCTGAGAGGAGCCTTTAACACCATCCAATGTTACCATTTTTACATTAATAGACGAGTATGGAGATTCATAATGAGATTACAATTGAATATACATATGCGAGGCCATGCTTAGCAGGGTGAATTGAGAATACAATCGTTAACCGCTTAGTACACGCTTGGATGTGACTCAACATTCGATATTAACTAAGTAAAGCAGTCAATAAATAAACGATTATAAATATGTAATAAATACCTACTATATTTACAAAAATAAGCCTTCATCATGACGGCACTTACTCAGCCTTTAAACAAATATAATACAGCACTATCCCCGTGGGATAACAGTATAAATTAAAAATAAAGCTGCCGCTTAACACTTGTATTACAAAATAATACTGACACCAGTAAATACTCTATCCACAGATGGAATGGAACGGCAATAGGAACCCAGGGAGCTACTCGCCGCCTCACAAACAACACCAATTCATCACAATTCTATGTGTTTGTATAGATTGGAATAGTATGATAAATACAATTTACAATGATTAAGCACAGTGAAGTGGAGCCAGAGCTCTCCCCCGCATCCACTGCACCCCCATAACTTTACCTACACTAACAAATAATAACATGCAGTGTGTGCAAAAGAACACACTGTGAACCCGCACACGCCGGACCTTGGGACTGCACTGAGGCAGCTTTGGGACAAAACTGTCCGATAGGGGCTCCCAGGGCAGTCCCAGAAAATGGCTACACTCACATATCCAAGGATACGGCACAAACAACAATATGTATAACATATAACGGCTCTACTTTAGCGAGTAGCATGGTCCTCCAACCTCACAACACGACCCATCTTCGCAACAATCACAATCCACCAACACTAGGAGACGGAAATTTGAAGAACCTCCTCGACAATATTTACAAAATAAATTCTTTCCGAATAAATTACGATTCATAAAATAATTATCACATAAAATTTCACGTAAGTTCAGTGTCCTTTCTTGTTGTCAGACCTGCTGCCTCGCGCCGACCTGCGCCACGGCCACCAGCTGCACCGGGCCGGCGGCGCCGCGCGCGCCCGCCTTGCCGCCGCGCTGCAGCCGCACCCACGCGCCCAGGCACACCAGGATGGCCAGGAACACCGCCACCGTGGCGCCGCCCGCGATCGACGCCGTCTCCATCATCAGGTGCCGCGACGTCAGCACGTACGAGTCGTCCAGGTCTTTGAACTCGCATCTCTGCCCTACGAAGCCGGGCCGGCACTCGCAGTTGTATATCGGGCTGTCGGAGATCACGACCGTGAAGCAGGTGCCGCCGTTCAGGCAGTAGTACTCCGAGTAGTCGGGCTCGCACTTGTACGTGGGAAAGGTGACGTTGAGGCGCGGCTGCGGCGCGGGCTGCGCTGGCCGCGCGGGCCTCGCCGGCCGCGCGGGCCGCTTCGACACGCTGGACGAGCAGGCGCCCGCCAGCGCCCAGGCGGCCGACACCACCGCCCACCACACTACCACCGAGTGCATGGTCCGCGGGTACCGGGGGCTCGGCGCGAGCGGGAAGGGCACGATTTTGACATTGGACGGTGACTTATCAGAGATCCGAGAGGCGATGACATGACCGCATTCGAATTTCGAACTGGAACCCTTTGCTCGCATCCGCGTCGGCGGTCCGCCCGGACATGTTTCCTGCGTTCGCTTTTTTACGTCGACGATCACTCGCTCATGACGGAGGCGCGGTTTCTACGGGCGCTCGAGATATCTCATCGATCCTTTCTCGGGGCATTTCTTCTCGAAACGAAACACAAAAAGTCTTTATGAATTATCTAGTTCACGATTTATCACGGAGCACAACAACACAATGTCCCGTTCGAAAAGATACACACAAAATGATGCGGAGCGAAACGAAAGCGCGGTGGCCCTACGAGTTGTCTATGCGCGACTGACGGCCGGAGGGAGGGCGTCTACTGCATCCGCCATCTGCCGACGAGAATGAAATGCGGGGAACTCGGCGCCCCGCACGTCTGTGTGCGTCCAGAGCGAGCGTGTGTGCGCGCACATGCGTTTGTGAACGGGGAAATTACACGAGTATGCGTCATGTTTTCCTTAGTGTGCGTAAGTAAGGTATACTTTTTTTTCTTTTGTATGGGATTATGAACAAGGTATTTCTTTTTCTCAGCGATCCGATCCTCAAGGTACGTATAGGTACCTACGCAGCCTATGATTACTGTTGCTTGCGCTTGAGTTGCCTCCTTACTGAATTTTATAAGGTAGGAACAATAGATCCCGCCCGCCTAGGTAGGTAGGTATATACCTACCTTGATCTTTTTAAGCCATAACTAGGTAAGTACCTACTTAATTAAGAGTGTAATGAGGGGTAGACCTTATTATCTACTATTAAACTCTATTTGTATGCTCTGGCTGTATACCTAGGTACCTATTCTATTTTCCGCAGTTTTTTATATATTTTTAAGCATTGGCTTATTTGAACTCCCATATAAAAATGCATCCACATAATACCTATTATAAATACGAAAATTTGGAAGCATAGATTGTTTGTTTCATGTAAAATGTAATTAATGGATTTTGATGAAACTTTGCAAAAGTATAGCTTACGTATCAGATTATCACTTTATCACGGGGAATTGGCTGGTGGAAAGCACGTTTGATATAATAAACCTACTTAGTTAGTACATAATATTTAGATAATGTTAAACAAACACCGTAAACTTATTACACATGTTTACCTACGGGACCACACCCTAAAAAAATAAACCATCAAACGTAGGTATTGTAGGCTGTAGTAGTACAACTAGATAAGTAGGTAGGTATAAAATAAACCGAAGATACAGGGTGTTGTCAAAATATAAATATAGACCTCCCAGATAGTATGTTTCTATGATTCATACCTATATTACCTATTTAGTCATATTATAGAATTGACATTTTACTTAAATTGTTTTAAGTAGGTACTTACATTTTTTTATTGACTACCTACACAAGCTGATTTCAATTTATTTCAGTTAATTATTTATCAAGGAAAAGTTATTAAATTTAGAAAAGAATAAGTATAAAGAAGCTACGATAGGATAATAAGACGTACCATCAATTGAATTGTAAAGTGTACCTATAATAAGTAATAAGCAATAACTAATAGATACTTTTAGACTTACAAAAAAAATGGATTTTTGTTCTATGGGTACATAGACCGGTTGACCAAAATCAACACTTCTCTGATTAAGATTGTTACACACTGTTACTTAAAATCTAAGACATCTTAAACACTTTCAGAAACTCATTGAGCCTATGTATAATTTTCAGCTTTCCTCGATAAATACTATCCAACACTGAAATAAATTTTAAAATAGGTCCAGCAGTTTAGCGCGTTCAAACAAACAAACATACTCTTCAGCTTTTTAATATTAATATAGATTTTTGTAATACCTACGTAAGTACATTTAAAAACAATTGACGCGCTCCCTAAAATTCAAAACGAAGTGGCTTGAAGTTAATATGGCACGCAGAAAAGGTGTTAAATAAAAAAAGCGTCCTAGAAATGTATTTCTAGGTTTACTAAAAAAGGGCTTAGAAACCGCAGGTAAGTTTTTATTATTCTGATGTGGAATCCCATCGAACTGATTGTGTGAATTCCCCATACTCTCGTTCCTAATGTCAACATTGTCAACTTCAAAATATCATAGATGTTTATGTCAAAAGTTCAATGGCACTTGCACATAATCAGAAAGAAAAGCTTTGCCCGGCTTTGTTTTTCGTGGAAAGTATTTGTATTATTGTGTAAATTAGTTTTTGCTTCATTGTAATTTATGCAGTAGGTTAAAAATGTCTGAGGTGTCTTCATCCACTCACCCGAAATCTAAATCATTGACCTTAAACCCATCTCCAACATTACAATGCAAGGACCTGCATGAATATCTAAAAAGTAGATCTGCCCAGTTTTTAGAGACTTTGTATAACTATCCGACAATATGCTTAGCAGTGTACCGGTAAGTATATCAACATCGGACTTATATATCTAGTTGTTGGATAAAATTACATTAAAGGTTATGTTTACTGACTATTTGTTTGTTTATTTTAGAGAATTACCAGAACTGGCTCGGCATTTTGTAATACGACTGTTGTTTGTGGAGCAGCCAGTACCTCAGGCAGTAGTTTCGTCTTGGGTATCTCAACATTTTGCCAAGTAAGCTATATAAATGGTACATTTTAAATATCAATGCAAATTCATTTTGTACAACGGGAATTACTCACGTATTTACATAGGAGTTAAACAACTCTCGACGTTTCGACCACAACAAGAGCAGTCTTGATCAGGAGGAGTGAGCGTCCCGCCGTGCCCCGTCTCCTCTCAGGTCGCGCGCGCGGTTCTCACTATCCTATGTAAATACGTGAGTAATTCCCGTTGTACAAAATGAATAGTATAACTCACGAAAATTTTGAAAGTGAAATCAATGCAAATTGCCTGCAGCTTACATACAACTCAAGCAGAAGCCACTGAGACAAAGTCTCAATGAGATATGACATATTTTCATAAAATTATCACTTTGACTATTCAATCTGAAAAAATCAAACTTAAATAAATATTCATAATTATTCATTTGTTGCCTGCCAAGTAAACCTAATATAACTTCATAAACCATTATGGTTTTTAACAATATGGGAACATGAAATGGGTAACATACCATGATTTAAATGTTTTTAGTTTCCCAATATTTCAGCTAACAGTCTCTCCATGAAGACAATGTAACAATTTAATTTTATTACTCTATAAATATAGGCATTGGAAACCATGTGCATAGCCCATTATTAAAAACTGAAGTGATCAGCAGTATTGGTGATAAAAAAAAAGAGAAAGGATAATAATAATTATTATTATTTTATTATAGACGAGCAGCTTAGATGCTGAGTGTCTTAGAGTGTTGGAAGGGACAGTCAGATAATTGATGGATAATTAAGTGATTCACTTCCTTACATAATATACTTTTCAGAGAGCAACTGAAAGCATGTGAATCACTGTCAGAGCTATCAGTGTGGCAGGAGGCCCCAATACCTGGTGGAATGCCGGGCTGGATGCTGGCGCAGTCCTTCAAGAGAAACCTCAAAGTTGCTCTACTGGGTGGGTTAGTATTAAGAAATATTAAACTTAACTATATAATAAACAGTTAGTAGTTATTTGATTATTTACTGTTTGATTTATTTTTGTATCTCTACAACATTTTTCTCTCTGGTTTAAGAGGTCTCTATTGAATGTCAAAAGTCACGAACATAGAAACTTCCATAGAAACAACATATTAGATGGACAAGTCTGAAAATAAAATTAATTAATAAAAGCATTATTCTTAAAATAATTATTTATTATATTTAAAAAAGACCCTTTGAATTAAAACCTGCTTCTTTATTTCAGTGGTCGGCCATGGAGTCTGTCATCATCGCTGGAGCCGGACGGCAAGGCGCGAGACGTCGCTTTCCTGGACGCCTACGCACTGGAGCGCTGGGAGTGTGTGCTGCACTACATGGTGGGCAGCGCGCAGACCGAGGGCATCAGTGCTGATGCTGTGAGGATCCTGCTGCAGGCCGGCCTCATGACCAGGTACATGGCATCAGTGGTGATTCTGTGAGGATCTTGGTTCAGGTGGTTAGTTTAATGAAAGTAACGTTTTGTTGTCTTATGTAAGGCTAGACCATTCAATAAATAAATAAATATTACTTAACAATTTTACACTGCGACATATAGCCCAGTGGTAAGCTCGAAGCTTGTGTTATGGGTGCTAGATTTCTGATATACTTAGTATAATATACATATATAGATAGATATTTTTTATTATACATTATACTGAATGTGTTAATGTAATGTAACTTGTACATAACTATGATTTCACCAGGGATGCAGAAGACGGTTCAGCTGTGATCACCCGCGCTGGCTTCCAGTTCCTGCTGCTCAGCACTGCGAAACAAGTAAGTATTATAACAACGTTACTTTCGCTTGAGTGGAATCCATCCAACGTAAAATAAGGTTCGTGGATTTGCCGTTTATACCAAAATGAATCGAGCCAAGACAGCTCTCTCTTTCAAAAACAAGCTCGACAACTGGTTATGGAACAATAGCAAGAAACTAACAATGCAAAAGTCACACAAAACTATTCATAACTGTTTCACATACAAACTTTAACCTATGGCAGCCTGTCTTTAAAAAAAAATTTGAGTATTTAATGGAAATGATATAAATCTTTAAAACATTCCAGGTGTGGTTGTTCCTGCAGCACTACCTGCAGACGGCGGAGAAACGCAGCCTCAGCGCCGCCGAGTGCCTCGCCTTCCTCTACCAGCTCAGCTTCAGCACCCTGGGGAAGGTAGCTGCTTCCTGCCTATGCTTATAACGTGTGCATAATCATTCAAGAACTAAAAAAAAATATTTTGAAAAAATATTAGTAATATTCGATACACCCTACATATCTTCGTGTAACTGCCAGATACACACTTATACGTTTGATGCAATTTTGGCATCTACACATGCCTGTCTATCATTATCACTTACAAAAAAAAGTATACTCTGACTACGTTTTTCTTGGTAGTGTATCTGTCCAACGTCATAATGTTCCTAACATTTTCAAATCTTTAAAAGGCAGTCCAGTCATATTTGTGTTTTGCAGATACACATTATACGTAGGGAGTGTCGTATTGTTGACGACAACAATAATTTATGTAACTATAAAAAATATTTGTAAAGTATGTTTATCTGTCAGGATTACAGCACGGAGGGCATGAGCAACAACATGCTGGTGTTTCTGCAGCACTTGAGGGAGTTTGGGCTCGTCTACCAGAGGAAGGTAGGATTACATCATTCAAAATCTTAATTGAATTAAATTGAACTTCTTCTTCTTTTAGATTATGGCGAATGTGACTGGCAATTGATATTTTGCCGTCAACTGTCAATGTCATATAATAGGATGATAGATTATTTATTGCTCTCACGTACAGTGTACGACTATGAGTACTTAAATAATCGCCAAAAATAAAAGAAGAAGAGGAAGAAGTAATAAAAATAATTGTTTAAGGCTTGTTTAAGTGGTTTTTTTAATTATTGAATTATGTCATTGTTTCAGCGTAAAGCGGGTCGTTTCTTCCCTACTCGCCTCGCGCTGAACATAGCGTCCGTCCGCGACTGCGCCCCCGCGCCCGCGACGCAGGGATACATCATCGTGGAGACCAACTACCGCGTCTATGCCTACACACAGACCAACCTACAGGTAATAAATAAAAAAACATAAATAAAAGAATATTAATTTATTGAACAAAAAAGTATAACAAAATAGCGTGGCTCTGACTGCACTCTGACCTCTCATTTTCTCCTACATAAAATTGATAACCTGGCTGATGAGTAGCGGAACAAAATATTTTTAGTAGGTACAATTTTGCACTCCCATTTATATGAATTTGTTGAGCTCTTTGCTCTTCAATTCGTTAATATGCTGAAATTGTTTTATTATATTTTATTTCTTTCAGGTTGCATTGCTGGGATTATTCACAGAACTGATGTACAGGTAATAAAATAGGTACTTTTTTTGTAATAAAAGTTTGTTATAATGATGGAATGATTGACTTCCATCATTTTTCATGTTTGATTTGTTTGATATCGATCGTTATAATGTTGAGACTGTTGACAGGTTAACTCAATGAGTTCAATATGGGTTGTAATATTGTAATAATGAAGGAATAGTTGTAATTTTTTTTGTTATTCATACTGACAAAAAATGGGTGAATTTCCGGTGAATTACCGGAAATTAGGATCGGATGAACCGGTTGACATTGTTAGATTAAGGTTGTAATAATGATGAAATGTTTGTCTTATTGTTTGATAAGGTTGTTTGTGTTGTTTGTCCAGATTCCCCAACATGGTGGTGGGAGTGCTGACGCGCGACTCGGTGCGGTGCGCGCTGCGCGGCGGCATCACGGCGCAACAGATCATACACTATCTGGAGCAACACTCACACTCACAGGTATTATTACTACTCTTAATTTATTGCAACTATTGAACACTTAAATGAATACTTAGCAAGTAATTTAGTCAATTAGAAAATTATGTAAAACGGTAATCATAATTTATTGTTTTTGGACTTTGGATTCGTTGATTCAGATTTTGTCCGTAAAATCACAAAACTTAACTTGGACTCGTCACTATCAATCACCCCCCCCCCCTTTTTTTGCTCTCCCGCTATTTTCTTAAAAAATAAATATTGCTGGACAAACACAGCAACATCTAGTAGACCCGTGGTAAGCTTGAAGCTTGTGTTACTATAATTATTATAAGCTTACCGCGGGGCTAGATGTCGCTGTGTGAATTGTCCAGCAATATTTATTTATTATAATGGATTTTTACTACAAAAACTGTCGTTGTCCGTTCCGGCAAGCGGTCGTGATTCGTGTCCTTGATCCTGAAGAAGTCCCACGTTCTGGGACGAAACGGTTGATCAAAGTCAACGTAAATCTCTGATGCTACAGGCGTCCATAGGCTGCGGTAACCGCTCTCCACCAAGTGGGCCGCATGCTTGTCTGCCAACTTGGTAGTATAAAAAAAAATAAGGTTCGTGTATTGGCCGTTTATCTCAATATGGTATTATAATGTTTAACTGTACCGGCAGATGTTGAAGTCCGAGACGGGCGGCATCCGGTCCACGTCGTCGCTGCCGCCCACCGTGGTGGACCAGGTGCGGCTGTGGGAGACGGAGCGGAACCGCTTCACGTACACCGAGGGCGTCGTATACAACCAGTTCCTATCTCAGGTACGTTTTTTTTATTAATCAATGTTATAAAGGCAAAAACTTTATTTCCATAGAAGCAGGGATTTACATGGATACGTCAGAAAAAAACTGAAAACTAAATGAATCATTTTGATTTTTAACTCGTCTATGTAAATTACCACTTAAATATTATTTTAAATTCCATTCAGAAAATTTAAATATTTTAATTGAAATAATTTACAATAATACAATACAAAACACTTAATTGCACACCAGAACAAACTTTAGCGGCATTATCGCTAAAGAGCGAACTCTTCCAGGCAATCTTTGGATGGAATGATAGCAAAGAAATAAGAAATTTAGTCTCGATACTCGTAGTTTAAATTCATGCTCCAGTGATGATAAGAGGTGGCTCCCACACATACATAATACTCGTATAACGCGGGCACGTCTATTACTAAGTGCATTCCTCGTTGCAGGCTGACTTCGCGGTGCTCCGCGACTTCGCCCGCGGCGCCGGCGTGCTGACGTGGGCGGGCGAGCGCGCGCGGACCATGGTGGTGACGCGCGCCTCGCACGACGACGTCAAACGCTTCTGGAAGCGATACTCCAAGTCCTCAACTCACTGACGTTGATGGGAGCTTGATGGCAACCAGAATAATTAATTAAAATAAATATATTGCTGGAGAATTCACACAGCATCTAGCCCCGTGATAAGCTCGAAGCTTGTGATAGGGGGCTTGATTTCTGATTTACTTAATTTAATTACATACATAGATCGATATTTTTTATAATACATGTATATGACACGCAGACACCCGAAACAAATTTCTACAGATCGTACAAATTTTGTTGCGAGTCGGGAATCGAACCCGCAACCTCCTGCGTCGCAAGCAGACCTTTCGCCTACTGGATCTAGGCCCGCTGCAGTCCAACAGTGCCACCACTATTGGACTGCAGTGGCCTAGATCAATCATGAATCAAAAACATGTATGTAAACAAATGAAAAATTAGGGTTTGTTTCATCGGTTACACATAAATCTTTAGATAGTTATCTGATAGATATCGCGACCAAAGTTTTTAGATTATCTGGCAGATAAGTTACGAATAGGCTATTTGGTACTTTATCTATAACCGGTGAAACAGACCCTTATTCTTCATTTGTTTCATAAATGTTTTAAAAATAATAATTATATATCTACTCATTCAATCAGACCTAACTGAAGTCGACACATTTTTATCTGAGTCGTCATATCGTATCTTATGTCTAATGACTGCCCAACAACTGTTATAATAATTATTAAGTTCTATAACGTAACGGCGCTGTGCGTCGGAATAATATTAAGAATTGTAAATAATATTTTTAAATAAAAGATGTAAGTAAAGAATTTATTTTATTTATTTCATTTCAATTATTCCTATTCTAATACTTTTTAAGAGTCGTTTTACATATTGTCAGTCAAATGCATAGTAAAATTTGCATAAAAAATTAACATTAGATAAATTATTTTACAAAAATTACAACATTTTAAATGAAAGCAGATGAAAATTTATTGGTTTATCTAAATTTTACAACGACTTCACTGACAAAATGCAAAAAAGTAACATCACAAGTCCACATAATTCCATACAACACAGTAACATCTTCATACTTATTATCATTGCGCTTAGTGGCAAGACGCCATTAAAACAAAGCGAACTTTTAGTTTAGGTCATCAACGATGGAAAAAGTACTCAGAGTAGTCGTTTCCGTCCAGTCTGTGTACACACGTAGTTTATATTTTGCGTTATCTAAGTGTAAGTAGAATCATTCGCTTTGTTGTGAAACCTAAATAAAAATCTGACAGTTCACACTTAACATAAATATTTACTGTTAGGTTACGTTCAGATGACAAGCGCTCAACGCGCGTCAAATTCGGCGGTCGGCAAAGTCGGCGCGACAAGCGCGCACCACCTGGTGCGCGCTTGTCAGGCGTTAAACGCTTGTTGTCACAGCCCTGTTTCAGTTTTAGTTTTAATGAATGATAATGAAATGGAACATAGAAAACCGATGATCTCATAGCCCGTGCTAGTGCTAGCGTTCAACGCAAGCCTTATTAATACGCTTGTTAGAATGTGTTAGGTCTTAATAAAATGTATGTAAACGCGCGTTGAGCGCTTATCTGAACGCAGCCTTAGTGTATCTAGCAGTCTTCAGTAGGCGGGGCGGAGGCGGAGGCGGAGGCGGAGGCGGGGCCGGGCGCGGGCGGCGGACGCACGGGCGCCAGCGCCGCGTACAGCTTAGACACGGCCGAGTGCACGGTGCGCTCCAAACACTCGTCCGCGGCGCACATCACCTCCTGATGGAGATAATATATACAAATACACATGAAGATACAGGAAACCTTACATCATAAAGGAGGTTCATAGTATTTATTGACTTGTCAGTAAAATAAAAAAAAATATTGCTGAACAAATCATAGCAACATCTAGCCTCACTATCTTTAAATATTGGTTTACGGCAGATAATCATCTATTCATTTTATAACAACGGGAACTACTCATGTTTCTCTCATACTCATTACACAGGAGTTAAACAACTCGCGACGTTTCGACCACACAAAGAGCAGTTTTTTTCAGGAGGAGGTCGAAACGTCGAGCGTAAATACGTGAGTAATTCCCGTAATTATAAAATGAATAGCACAACTCACGAAAATTTTGAAAGTGAAATAGAAAATCACCTACTTCGTGTTGCAACCATTAAACATTGGAAACGTTTATACTATTTTTGTTTATGAATCCCTCCCCTCCCCTATAATACGACATACGTGTTGCCATGATGGCGCTAGTTACCATATTGAGCAGGTCGATGTCGGCTCGCTTGCCGTCCACTTCCACGTACAGCTTGTCTCCTTTGAACATCTTGGGCACGGAGTCTTCGCCGAACATCTCCTGCAGCATCTCTATCACGCACTCCTGGAATACAATACAACATTGAGTCTCTCCGTGTAGATGGCGCTTGTTACAATGCAGAAATATCGGGAAACTCTTAAAATTAAGTTAAAATTTATTAAACATTTAAATCATGGTATGTTACCCGTTTCATGTTCAAATATAGTTAAAAACCATGATAGATACAAAAGTTATACGGAACCATTTGTATGAATACTTTAGACATATTTTATTATGTTTATGTTTGTTTTAGTTATTTATCGCTTGACCCTTAGTCCAACCTGTTTTGCTAGATTGCGGTTTTCATATCAATGCGCCCAGTATGTGGTAAAGTCCCGATAGCTATAGTCCAAGAGCTAACACCAAATTTAGTTAGGTATTTTAGGACCTGAACCTGAAAACATGTCCCGCAAATCTTGACGACCTGGCTGATGAGTAGCGGGACATGCATTTATGATGGTGGAAGGTACCACCTACATAAAGAACAGTTTTAATCTTGTTAAGGTATAAATAAATATTGCTCTGACTAGCCGAACCGCTGTCAGCTTCGGTTGCGTTTTTTGTTTCAACAAATAAAAAATGAAAATAAATAATATTGTCTATCTGTAGCCTTCCTCGGTAAATGTACCTACTATCCAACATTGCAATAATTTTTCAAATTGGACTAGCGGTTCCTGATATTAGCGCGTACAAAATACATCTAATATATAAAATTCTCGTGTCACAGTTTTCGTTGCCATACTCCTCCGAAACGGTTTGACCGATTTTGATGAAATTTTTTGTGCGTATCCGGTATCTATGAGAATCGGCCAACATCTATTTTTCATCCCCCTAAATGTTAGGGGTAGTCCACCCCTAAATTTTTTAGGAAATTATTTATATGGCAAAACAACGTTTGCCGGGTCAGCTAGTACTTTATAATAAGTTTCTAGTATAAAAAATAATTAATTTTTTTTTAAGTTATATCCCGCTCATCAGCGAGGTCATGAGTTTCGTGTTGGGGTATAGGAGACGAGCGGACAAATTTTCAACTTGCCCTATAATAAGCCAAATATGATGCCAGCTCTAGAGTTACGTCACGAAATTCACATTATGCGAATATTGTCAACAATTATAATTATTTAAGTTGTATCGCTTATTCATACAGGTCGTGTACAAAATAAATTAATATGTTTAAAATGATAGTTTTTATATTATTTGTTACTACGTTTTGCCATGGTGAGTAAGGATTTATCCGTGTTGAAGGGAAACCAGAGAACCATAGTGTCACAATTTCAGTCACTTTCAATTTTAATGTCTATAGTATAGACAATTCATTTAGACGCGGGACACGTGCCTACCGCAAAACGTGGGTTCGATTCCCATCCATACATTCTTGTTTCTGAGTGTTTGTTGACTTTTTTGTACAAATTCCTGAAAGCATAATGTTGTGAATACAAAAATTTCAGGAGGAACCATGGGCAAAAATTGCAGCAACTGTAATCAGGATGGTAAGTGAAAAAAAATGTTTTTTTTAATTTTATTAACAAATAAAAATATTTTATTTCAGTCAAAGTTAGTTAATAAACGCTTCCTTCATTCTAACCCGGTACCGACCTTAGAATAGCACCACCCCATCTCTACCCGCGGTTATAGACAAACTAACTAACTATTATACATATCGTCGGTGTAGACCGAAAAGTCAATATCTGCAAATAACGTGTTTCGAGATAAACGCGTTTTAAGATTTTTTTGTCTATAAGCCGTAATATCTCTGTAACGCAAATAGATAGCAAATTATGTTCCTTTAAGGAAAACATGGCAAATTTATCCCTATAATAAGATTTTCAATAACATTATGTAACACCCTCACCAACACGACACTCGCAACAAATATAGCGAACAAAGCAAGAATATTGGCGAATTGCGCTTTAAATAGATTCAGCGAAGAGTCCACATTTATAAAATAAAGATAAGAGATAACAATAAGAACAATGCAATGCAGCTTCTTTTATTTAGAATGTAAGCATGACATGTTATATTTTTTATTTTAATCATTGACATGTCTAAGATTTGTGTTATTCAAACTATGGAAATAAATATTACCCCATTGGCCAGTCTCCTTCGCCAAAAATAAAAGAAGAAGAAATAAATAAATATTTAAGACTATGACTATTGAATTTCCAGAGCAGTTGGAGTACAGGTTCGACTACACCCACAGCCAGCTGGCCGACGGCTGGCTGAAGCTGCACGTGGTGCCGGCCACGTGGACGGAGGCGAGACTGCGCTGTCATGCCGAGGGTAAGCCAGGATAGTAAAGATTAATCTACCCTCTTTCAGAGTCTTTTATTGCGATGACACTCACTTGTGCAACTACCCGTTCCATTCTAGAACTCAATGTTACACGTTTTGTGTTCTAATATTGTTAAAAACTATCATGTTTAAAATGTTTAATCGTCACTTCCAGGAGCCGTCCTCGCGTCTCCCCTGACGCAAAACCTCCGCACTGCCCTCCTCAACTACGTGATAGAGCAGCGAGGAATATCGCCCTACAGCATCTTTATAGGCGTTCACGCGAGCTTCTCGAAGGGAGACTACTTTTCTATTGAAGGTATAATAAATAAATAAATAAATAAATAAATATTACTGAACAATTTTACACAGCGACATCTAGCCCCGTGATAAGCTCGAAGCTTGTATTACGGGTGCTAGATTTCTGATATAATTAATATATTATACATACATATATAGATATTTTTTTATTATACAATAATAATATATATTTTTTTATTATATATAACACCCAGACACCCGGAACAAATATTTGCAGATCATACAAATTGTTGTTCCATAATAGAAACTTGTTTAATGATAACTTAGCAAAAATCAAACAAACTCCCAAAAATAAACCCTATTTGCAAACGTTTGTAGTCCGATAGCTTGCACTCATTTTGGGCAGGAATTTGAGGCAAGCTGTAAAATTGTCCCGTACATTTAAATGATTTTTAAGATCGTTTGTCAGTCTAGGACTTTCCACCTACCAGGTGACTTTAATTTAAACATCATGGATACCTAATAATAGGAGATGTACGGGATGGTTTTACAGAATGCCTCTAATAACTACCCAAAAGTGGTACCAGCTCTCCGATAATAACCTATCATAACCTTTAGATCTAAACTGTACTTAAACGGCCCATTCTAACGTATTCCAGGAGTACCCTTACTCCGACTGGCGCTGACGTGGGCGACGGGGGAGCCCGACAACCACAACGACTCCGAGAGCTGCCTCGCCATGAACACCTCGGGCGCCGCGGCCGACGTCGACTGCGCGGCCGTGCGTCCATATGTCTGCTACAAGAAACGCACGGACATCGTGATCCACGAGTGCGGCTACGACAAAGGTGAGATACGAAATATTGCTTGGACCTCCTCCTTGCATTGTTTTCCTCAGTTCTTCCGCACGATTTTCTTCCAGCATTTTCTGTGCCCGGCGGTGTGAAGGGCGTTATGGATTGTAGAATCAAGAGTGGTACGGATCTGATTGGACCGAAGTATAGGGCTGCGTCCTCGAGGCCTTTTTCCATCTACTTTTCCAGTCACGATGAGCTTTTCCAGGTTGTCACCGTCCTTTCTGGCTATGTGACCTTGTACACATCAATATCAAACAATAGCCCCCGTTATTTTTTCTGTCACTCGCTGCATTTAAGTAAGTGTGACCATGTTTGTTTGTCAATTTACAGAGTACATACTGGACCACCGCACAGGCAGTTGCTACAAGTTCCACAGCCGCGGCCAGCCGTGGTCCCGCGCCTTCATGACGTGCGCGGCCGAGGGCGGGCACCTAGTTATCATCAACAGCGACGTGGAACACCAGCTGGTCAAAGAGATGTTCGCGAAGCACCCGGACAACACGCTGGTGGCGCGCCAGCCAGGGATCGCCAACGTCGGCTTCCACGACTGGGGCCAGAGGGGCACCTGGATGACTATTCACGGTAATTCCATCGTCACAGGATATCAGCTGGTCAAGGAGCGGTACACACCCGGTAAACACGCTGGTGACGGTATTATTAGTTAATCGTCAGCTACACAAACACAAGGAAACCTAATCTTACTTCTGAGATTCGGTCGATGTTGTTTTGGCGCGATTTTGTATACTTACAACACACATTTAGACATTTATTATCAGTATAAGTATAAGGTAAGAGTGAAAGAGAAAAGACCTCACTGCCTTGGCCCAGCAGTGGAATAGGCTAATAGACGTGTGTTTCCAGGTGAAACATTAGCCACCGCCGGGTTCGACCGCTTTGACAACGGGCAGCCCGACAACGCGACGCAGCCCCGCACCGGAGACGCCGGCGAGTTCTGCGGCAGCGTGTTCCGCAGCGGTCTCTACAACGACCTGTGGTGCAACGTGCACGCGCCCTTCATCTGCGAGAAGCGGCCCGACAGCCTGCGCGCCTGCGCACAGCTGCCGATCGTGTAGAAACTGAGCCTTGCCTCTTGTACAACCTCCTACCTTAACCTTGTATTTTCTTTACTGTATTTACTTTTAGAAGCACTTTAATGAGCGCAAATTCATGCATTTTTGGGACGATATATTAAGTCCTTTTTAAATTACTTCATTGTTACCAATTAGATTGGGACACAAATAAATGATTCTAGAAGTTCTTCTTTTTGTATTTTTTTACGATGGGTAAAGTTTTCTTTTACACCTTTAGGTTGGTTGTTTATGATTTGCGAATATGATAATTTGGTTGAATGATTGATATTAAAAACACGCGACGGCGGTCGAACGCGTACCGAGTTCACAAAGGTAGAAAATGCGCTGCTTGCAAACGCACGGTATACATAATATGGAAGGGGAGGTCTTAGCACACAATAAATAAATAAATAAATAAAAATATTGCTAGACAAGTTACACAGCCACATCTAGCCCCGCGGTTAGCTCGAAGCTTGCCATACGGGTGCTAGAGTTCTGATAAACTTGATATAATATACATTCTTCTTTTTCGGTCCCTTACTGCTGAGAATCGTGACCACGAACAATCAGCCCCCACTGTGTCCAGTCATATGCAGAGTGTAGAGCACGGTGCAAGCTGCCTTCTCTGGCCTGTTCCTTTCCATCTTTCCTATGATGATCTGCTTCTCCAGACAATGCCTAGACGACCGCATAATGTGTCCGAAGAAACTAAGAGCTCTTTGTCGGCAAGTTGTAGAGAGCCGTGTGGTGTACGTACATAGATAGATATATACAATGGGAGTGTACGAGCTTACGTAATAGACAGAACGATTTTTGCGTCTTTTTGGTATGTAATACAGAAGAATGTTATGTTCTGTGGTCTCACCTTGAAGTGCATCCGGTCGAGTTTCTGCGCCAGCGGTAGGTGGCGCGGCGCCGGCAGCGCTCCGCAGGCCAGCACGCCCGCCGCCACCGCGTCCGCGAACATGTCCGTCACGGGCGCCGCTATCCACTGCAAAAACAACAAAACTACATTACAAATGTACCTAATGCAGCTTTCCGCCAGCGACACCACCATGCTGCCCGCGTACTGCATCGACACGCGCTGCGTCACCGAGCTAGTACCTCGAGCGTGAGCACGTCGTTGTGGATGGTGAGGTCGAGGCAGGAGTACAGGCGCCAGCGCGTCTCGGACAGGAACGCCACGGGCCCCGCCACCTGCGTCACCACGTGCCGCAGCAGCGCCATGCTGCCCGCGTACTGCATCGACACGCGCTGCGTCACCGAGCTAGTACCTCGAGCGTGAGCACGTCGTTGTGGATGGTGAGGTCGAGGCAGGAGTACAGGCGCCAGCGCGTCTCGGACAGGAACGCCACGGGCCCCGCCACCTGCGTCACCACGTGCCGCAGCAGCGCCATGCTGCCCGCGTACTGCATCGACACGCGCTGCGTCACCGAGCTAGTACCTCGAGCGTGAGCACGTCGTTGTGGATGGTGAGGTCGAGGCAGGAGTACAGGCGCCAGCGCGTCTCGGACAGGAACGCCACGGGCCCCGCCACCTGCGTCACCACGTGCCGCAGCAGCGCCATGCTGCCCGCGTACTGCATCGACACGCGCTGCGTCACCGAGCTAGTACCTCGAGCGTGAGCACGTCGTTGTGGATGGTGAGGTCGAGGCAGGAGTACAGGCGCCAGCGCGTCTCGGACAGGAACGCCACGGGCCCCGCCACCTGCGTCACCACGTGCCGCAGCAGCGCCATGCTGCCCGCGTACTGCATCGACACGCGCTGCGTCACCGAGCTAGTACCTCGAGCGTGAGCACGTCGTTGTGGATGGTGAGGTCGAGGCAGGAGTACAGGCGCCAGCGCGTCTCGGACAGGAACGCCACGGGCCCCGCCACCTGCGTCACCACGTGCCGCAGCAGCGCCATGCTGCCCGCGTACTGCATCGACACGCGCTGCGTCACCGAGCTAGTACCTCGAGCGTGAGCACGTCGTTGTGGATGGTGAGGTCGAGGCAGGAGTACAGGCGCCAGCGCGTCTCGGACAGGAACGCCACGGGCCCCGCCACCTGCGTCACCACGTGCCGCAGCAGCGCCATGCTGCCCGCGTACTGCATCGACACGCGCTGCGTCACCGAGCTAGTACCTCGAGCGTGAGCACGTCGTTGTGGATGGTGAGGTCGAGGCAGGAGTACAGGCGCCAGCGCGTCTCGGACAGGAACGCCACGGGCCCCGCCACCTGCGTCACCACGTGCCGCAGCAGCGCCATGCTGCCCGCGTACTGCATCGACACGCGCTGCGTCACCGAGCTAGTACCTCGAGCGTGAGCACGTCGTTGTGGATGGTGAGGTCGAGGCAGGAGTACAGGCGCCAGCGCGTCTCGGACAGGAACGCCACGGGCCCCGCCACCTGCGTCACCACGTGCCGCAGCAGCGCCATGCTGCCCGCGTACTGCATCGACACGCGCTGCGTCACCGAGCTAGTACCTCGAGCGTGAGCACGTCGTTGTGGATGGTGAGGTCGAGGCAGGAGTACAGGCGCCAGCGCGTCTCGGACAGGAACGCCACGGGCCCCGCCACCTGCGTCACCACGTGCCGCAGCAGCGCCATGCTGCCCGCGTACTGCATCGACACGCGCTGCGTCACCGAGCTAGTACCTCGAGCGTGAGCACGTCGTTGTGGATGGTGAGGTCGAGGCAGGAGTACAGGCGCCAGCGCGTCTCGGACAGGAACGCCACGGGCCCCGCCACCTGCGTCACCACGTGCCGCAGCAGCGCCATGCTGCCCGCGTACTGCATCGACACGCGCTGCGTCACCGAGCTAGTACCTCGAGCGTGAGCACGTCGTTGTGGATGGTGAGGTCGAGGCAGGAGTACAGGCGCCAGCGCGTCTCGGACAGGAACGCCACGGGCCCCGCCACCTGCGTCACCACGTGCCGCAGCAGCGCCATGCTGCCCGCGTACTGCATCGACACGCGCTGCGTCACCGAGCTAGTACCTCGAGCGTGAGCACGTCGTTGTGGATGGTGAGGTCGAGGCAGGAGTACAGGCGCCAGCGCGTCTCGGACAGGAACGCCACGGGCCCCGCCACCTGCGTCACCACGTGCCGCAGCAGCGCCATGCTGCCCGCGTACTGCATCGACACGCGCTGCGTCACCGAGCTAGTACCTCGAGCGTGAGCACGTCGTTGTGGATGGTGAGGTCGAGGCAGGAGTACAGGCGCCAGCGCGTCTCGGACAGGAACGCCACGGGCCCCGCCACCTGCGTCACCACGTGCCGCAGCAGCGCCATGCTGCCCGCGTACTGCATCGACACGCGCTGCGTCACCGAGCTAGTACCTCGAGCGTGAGCACGTCGTTGTGGATGGTGAGGTCGAGGCAGGAGTACAGGCGCCAGCGCGTCTCGGACAGGAACGCCACGGGCCCCGCCACCTGCGTCACCACGTGCCGCAGCAGCGCCATGCTGCCCGCGTACTGCATCGACACGCGCTGCGTCACCGAGCTAGTACCTCGAGCGTGAGCACGTCGTTGTGGATGGTGAGGTCGAGGCAGGAGTACAGGCGCCAGCGCGTCTCGGACAGGAACGCCACGGGCCCCGCCACCTGCGTCACCACGTGCCGCAGCAGCGCCATGCTGCCCGCGTACTGCATCGACACGCGCTGCGTCACCGAGCTAGTACCTCGAGCGTGAGCACGTCGTTGTGGATGGTGAGGTCGAGGCAGGAGTACAGGCGCCAGCGCGTCTCGGACAGGAACGCCACGGGCCCCGCCACCTGCGTCACCACGTGCCGCAGCAGCGCCATGCTGCCCGCGTACTGCATCGACACGCGCTGCGTCACCGAGCTAGTACCTCGAGCGTGAGCACGTCGTTGTGGATGGTGAGGTCGAGGCAGGAGTACAGGCGCCAGCGCGTCTCGGACAGGAACGCCACGGGCCCCGCCACCTGCGTCACCACGTGCCGCAGCAGCGCCATGCTGCCCGCGTACTGCATCGACACGCGCTGCGTCACCGAACTCTGCGACAGCTCTGTGTACTCTGGAAACGAAAACATCATTTCATCTTTATTTATTTCCATAAACTAAAATCATACTCATTTTTTAACCATATATTTATTTGACATGACCTGCAGCTCCGCGCCCATGACATAGATAGACGCAGCTAGTTACTCACTGTTGAGGTCCTCCGGCGCGAGGATGTGGTAGTTAAAGTTGCGCTTGACCAGGATGCCCTGCAGCTCCGCGCCCGGCGTGGGCGGCTCCACGGCCAGCGAGCCCATCACCTGGGGAGGCGGCTACTGGTTAACACATTCAATGCCCAAGCGTGCAGCGCTGCAGCGGCGTACTGCGCCGACGCTGATAGTGTTAGTAATCAACGCCAAACTTACATTAAATTAATAAAAATTCTTCGTTTACGCTAACACAAGTGGGGGTTGCAGTTATTATGAAGGCAACAGCTCAAAGTCATTTTAAGCACGGAATACCCCCCCCCCCCCCTCCCCTCTCTCTTGTACACCTCTATTTAACCCACTGCCTTTTTTGTTTTCAAGAGAGGTTTTCAAAATAGTTTTGTCAAAGTTATTGAGACTTAAAAGCGATACCAATACTCAAAGAACTGAGTCTCTGAGTGTTCATTTGAGCTGTAAATATTGCTTTACTACGGGTATACCTTGGCCGTCTTATCCCCTCGGAATGCCAGGACCAGTTGCTGCGTGTTGCGCGGCGTGTGCACGGCGAGCGCGCCGCGGTGCTCGCGCTGCAGCGCCGCCTTCAGACGGGACATCTCGTTCTGTTCGCCGTGCACTAACACCTGCGACATCATGTTACACGGTCACATGTGAGGACGTCTAAGGACGTAGTAAGAAATTTAAAAACAATGCGATTTATGTACAGGTCACATGTGAGTACGTCTAAGGAAAACGAAAGATGCTATTTATGATTTAGTCAAATACCTCCAAGCTATGTTGCGTACTTAGCGGGTAAGTAATTGCCTCGTCTTATTTAAATATCATATCTCTTTTCCATCCAAAGGTTGCCTGGAAGAGATCGCTCTTTAGCGATAAGGCCGCCCGTTGTACGTGTCTCTTATTGTGTTATATTTATGTGTTTTGTTTTTGGTGTACATTAAAGTGTTTTTGTATTGTATTGTAATTTCATACTGAATTTTTAAACATTAATGCAGCCGCCGTTTTCGATCAAAATGAGTACAATTTTGTAATGGTTATAAGATGTTAAAACAGAATAGTAGAGGTAGGTAGAAGTAGATAAGGTAATCTACCCGAATACGTACATTTATTCTATGTTACCTTACAGTCATGTTTTTCTTAATCTTTACCAATTATTAACAAATTGTATAGAAATTATGAAGAATTTAAACATATTCTACATACAACATACAGTAAATGAACTCCTTATGGTAGAATTTTAAAGCAAAAACTAGGTGTTTCTCAGGTATCTCTGCTAGGACCAATGCTTTTCCTTATTTAAAACAATAATAATAGGGTTATTTATTGGTAATGAAGACTTAAAACATATTGTACATACGACATGCGGCGGCTTCAATATATTGATGAACTCGCTGGTCTGCTGGTAGTCGGTGTGCGCGGAGAAGGAGATGTAGTCGACGGACATCTTGAGAGGCAGCTTCTGGCCCGACATGGTCGTGATCTCGTCCGGCTCCGAGAGGATGGTCTTCGCGAGAGTGCCTTCTACGCAGTAACCTGGAAAAAGAATGAAATCTATATATATAAAAGAAAGTCGTGTTAGTTACTTCATTTATAACTCGAGAACGGCCGAACCGATTAGGCCGAAACTTGGTGGGGAGGCAGCCTAGAACCGGGAGAAGGACAGAGGGTACTTCTTACTGCTGAAATATAATGCGGGCGAAGCCGCGGGCGGAAAGCTAGTTTAAAATATACCGTACTAGCGACCCGCCTTCGTTTCACGGTGGCCAATCATTGTCTTAGTTCAGGCCTTAAAATAGTATTGAAAATCGCTATAATATCATATCTATGGGAAAGTGTTTAGCGAAATGGAAACTTCAAAGATTTTAATAACCAGAAGTTAGATGCAAAGTTTGACATACGAGTACATCTACCAAGAGATTAGTCACTTTGGAACGAGCGGTTGGCGAGATGATAACTGTGTTCTCCATTTCTGGTTCTTATCTTATGAATTATGTTTCTATTTTATATATTCACTATTAACGTCCCTGCTAGGACATAGAACGTTCTCTCTTAACGAAAGAGATAAGGCCTTTCATTCATCATTCGAGTATGCTCCCACTTAGATAACACAGCTGTCCTGTTTTAGATGTTTCCTGACGGCTTAGAAGCTTACCAGCGATGATGACGCCGTTCTTGGGGTCGGTGCACCAGCTCTCGAACAGCTCGCGCGACAGCCCCGACTGCATCATGCCGGGAGACGCCATGATGACGCACGGACCTATGTCTTCGAAGTGGTCTATGCCCTGGAACAAGGAACATTACCTATGAGTTCTGGATGGTGAATTCGATTATTCAATAGTGTACACTGCACAAACATAAAATTCTTTTTTTAAACTCATAGATAAACAGAAAACTGGTTTATAATAAGTATAATAGATTTAGTACAGAACAGATATGCTAAAAAATATTCTTTATACGAGTCATTTTGGTGTAAAGCTATTCTGTTAAATAACATAAATCTTGAATAAAAACTTATTTAATCACTATATTGGCATTTGCGAATTATATTTATTTATTAAATAGCGTACCAAACTTATAATATTTATCTATCATACACCTGCAACATAGCAACAGATTATGATAAAAATAAACACTCAAATGAGTAAACATAGATAGCTTTGTTTCCCTAGACATACCTACAAATACAATCGTTGGAATGAAGCTTAGCAATATACATATATAACATTTTAAATATGATCCAAACCATTCATAAAATATAAATGATTTACAAAACAAAACTTTATTATCAACAGAGCAAGGTCTAGTATTATATCATACAGCTAAATTCGCGGTGAAGGTCATTGCCGCGATATTCAGACATCAAAACATAACCTCGCAACGCCCAACTTTAAGAATCACAAAGTGTTCTGTAAGAATATTGTTGAATATTATGTAGTTTTACTATGTGACGATTAACCAATGTGAATCAAAGTGTTGATAAGATAATTGCCCTCGTATCTGTCGATTAACACCTGTTCAATAGCCGGGGATTCGTTCAGTGTAGGGATACTTGGTGTAAAGGATCGTGCTGTGAGATTTCGCAGGTAATTTTGATAAAAGTAAAAATATGAATGAAATATTAAGTCGTAAAAAAAACGCGAATAAACACTGAGTTTAAACGATACCTTTTTTATTCATTGAATTATTTTATAATATTGTTTAAGTAAATTGATTAAACAAAGTATTTGATAGACATGTATTTATAAAATAAATTAAAATAGCCTTAATTAAAATAGATTAAAATAATCTGTATTACGGGTAATAATATTCGGATGTAGCATGTACATATGTCGGATGTAGAAATAACTTATTATATGATATACTCTAGATCAGCGTTGCATTGTTGAACAACAATACAACAAATGCTGAGTTGGAGGCCTTTTTGAGACACTCTTTATTTGTTTTGTTTAGTTTAGCTTCATTTCTTAAGTTGCAGTCTCAAATAAAGTTTATTTTCTTTCTTTCTTTCTTAGATATATGACGTATGCTTGGTTTTCTCATGTATTATCGATCATTTGCTATATATAGTCTCTGACATACTCATAAACATATAAAATGTATGAATAAACATCATCATCATCAACAGGCTGTTCCAGCAATGGCCTTGAAAGACAGCATCATCGCATGGATGGAGGAGCACCGCTCGCTGGTGGTGGCGCTGTTCTGCCTGCCCGCCAGCTTCCTGTTCTCGCTGCTGCTGCGCCTGCGAGCCTGGGGGAGAAGGTGGAACCCCAGGCGGCACCAGGATGGCGTCAGGGAGATACAGGCCAGGGTAGGTTGAGACGGAGAATTTTAAAATAGAAACGCTTAAATCGATCAGTTGTTTATTTTTACAACAAGCTGTAAATTACTTATTATCCCACCCGAAGACATCACGATTGACGAAAGCAAAACCAGTCACTTTTGATAATAAAACAGTTCGCTTGCTCTAATAACAAGCCATATAAAGAACCATTTTAAGAGAACCATTTTCAGGTACAACAATGGAACAAGCTGCCTCCATCAGAACGCCGCTTACTCTGCACAGCGCGGCCCAACTGGCTTTCCCTATCCACGACCTTCTTCCAGAAGCATCTACACCATCAGGTCCCCATACCATTGTTCGATATCTTAGAACTGGATGAGCAAGCGATGACCGTGCGCGTCGAACCGATGTGCACTATTGGAGATATAACGGAGTTTTTGATCCCGAGGGGGTATTCTTTGGCCGTTTGTATTGAGCTCACTGATGCTACTTTGGGAGGTTAGTATAGGCAAATTATTGCAGTCAATTTATAAATATAATTGAATTAGTGCTTTGCTATTATATATTTATATACTTATGATTTTCTTAATTTATTTATTTTCTATGCAAAAATCGCATTTTATATTCGCCTTTGTTTCAGGACTGGCTTTCGGGACAGGCATGTCCACGCACTCGCACAAAGCAGGGCTCTACCACGAAACCATCACAAGCTACGAGGTCGTTCTCGGCGACGGAAGCCTCGTCACCGCCACCGCTACCAACGAGCACTCGGACCTTTTCAAGGCTCTACCATGGTGCCACGGCAGCTTAGGCTTCCTCGTCGCTTTGACCATAAAGATCGTCAAAATCAAACCATACATCAAGATTAAATACCTCCCCGTGAAAGGGCAAAAAAACTACTGCGATATGATCAGAGAACTATCAGGCACTAATGAAAAGTGGCCGAAAGAATTCCCTGATTATATCGAAGGGACAATTTACTCTAAAGATGAAGCCGTAATCATGACAGGGGATTATTCTGACTACGATCCAAATATCACAGTCAACCACTGTTCCCGATGGTACAAACCGTGGTTCTACAAACATGTAGAAACTTTTCTCACTAAAGGAGAATCAGTGGAACTTATACCATTGAAAGATTATCTACTTCGGCATAATAGAGCTATTTTCTGGGTGGTAGAAGATATGCTGACTTTCGGAAACGATACGCTATTTCGATACCTATTCGGATGGTTATTACCACCGAAGCCAGCTTTCCTGAAGTTCACAACCACGCCTGGAGTTCGGGCTTATACTTTCACAAAGCAAGTCTTCCAAGATATCGTGTTACCGATCAAGGAATTGGAAAAGCAGATAGAGGTTGCAAGTCGGCTGTTTGAAAAGTTTCCCCTACTGGTGTATCCTTGCAAGATTATTGACCACGGACCGTCGTCAGGTCAATTACCCCGACCTGATGCAAAGTATTTGGTGCCAGGGACAGATTACGCCATGTTTAACGATTTAGGAGTCTATGGAGTGCCTGGAAGAGTGAAAGAGAAGAAGCCGTATAACCCTGTAGCGGCTATGCGTAAGATGGAAGAGTTTACGCGTGAAGTGGGTGGGTATTCCTTCCTTTATGCTGATATTTTCATGACGCGAGCGGAGTTCGAGGAGATGTTTGATCTCAGTCTGTATGAGGTGGTGCGGAAGAAGTATAGTGCGGAAGGCGCGTTCCCGCATCTTTACGATAAGGTGAAACCAGAGTTGGATGTGTTTGCGATCGGAGAGGAGAATGCCATTGTTGAATAAAGGTTTTTTTATGCAGCTTATGCAGTTTTATTAAGAAACAAATTGCTACTAAACTTCACGCTACGATATTAGAATATGAAACGGGTAACCATGATCTTTTGAACTTTATGAGTATGGTATGGCATTTATGATAGGAAAATTATTGGAAGCGATATTAGCACACAACATAATGAATTATTAATTACGACAAAACGGGACTTAATTTTGGCACCTTCCACTTGTTAATATGAAACATACCTTAAGATTGGAGATGTGTCGGAACACAAACGGGTTGTTGATGGCGATTTGGCGGCGGATGCGATCGTTCATGGCGTTGATGTAGGTTTGGTACACCGCCATGCACTTCTTGGCGAGCGAGGACGCGTAGTAGATGGGGATGTCTTGCAGCTCCGGGTGAAGGGACCAGTACTCGTCTAGAAATTATATAAATCGATTTATTTTTTATTAATAAATAAGATTACACCGACATCGACTTCGACACCAGGCCGGTGAAGCGGCTCTCAGTTCCCCTAGCACGTGTACCTAGTATGAGCAGCAGCTCCTGCGCGCGGCCCAGCGCGAACACCGGGATGAGGCAGCGGCCGCCGCGCTGCACGATCTCCGACACCAGGCCGGTGAAGCGGCTCTCAGTTCCCCTAGCACGTGTACCTAGTATGAGCAGCAGCTCCTGCGCGCGGCCCAGCGCGAACACCGGGATGAGGCAGCGGCCGCCGCGCTGCACGATCTCCGACACCAGGCCGGTGAAGCGGCTCTCAGTTCCCCTAGCACGTGTACCTAGTATGAGCAGCAGCTCCTGCGCGCGGCCCAGCGCGAACACCGGGATGAGGCAGCGGCCGCCGCGCTGCACGATCTCCGACACCAGGCCGGTGAAGCGGCTCTCAGTTCCCCTAGCACGTGTACCTAGTATGAGCAGCAGCTCCTGCGCGCGGCCCAGCGCGAACACCGGGATGAGGCAGCGGCCGCCGCGCTGCACGATCTCCGACACCAGGCCGGTGAAGCGGCTCTCACGCTCTTCGCGCTTCTCGTGGATGTGAGTGCCGTATGTGGACTCCTGCAACCATATAGATACTTTATTAGAAGCTATCGTCAAGGAATTTCATCATAAATAAGCATAAACACCTCTATTTACTTTATAACAGACTAGCTGACCCACCGACAATCTTTATAACCATATTCATCTCTACACATAGAAAAGTGCAAAGTTGGAAGGTACAATGTACTATCAAAACATACTTAAAATGCATACTCACAGTTATAAGAACATCCGGGTTGACGGTGGGAATCTCAGCTGCCATCAGATGCCGGTCCTCTTGTCTTGAGAAGTCTCCGGTGTAAAGTACCTTAAAATATACAACTTTAGCTTTATGCCTTAGGTACCTAATATGTCGTAGTCTTGAGTAACTTTTACAAAGGTATTAGGTTTTATATGGATGAAATAAATAAACCTGAAAAAACTTAATTGTGGTACTAATTATATTACTTTTTTTTTGACACTAGCTCTTTAGCTAGTCAAAGCTCTTTAGCTAGTCAAAGCTCTCTAGCTAGTCAAAGCTCTCTAGCTAGCTAGTCAAGTCTAGTAGACTTTCTCATGATCGAGTTGTGAGAGGTATACCTTGACGCCTGCTATCTCGATCATGAACATGGCGGCGCCCAGCACGTGGCCCGCGTTGTACGCCCAGAAGCGCACGCCGCGCACGTCCTTCTCCTCGTGGAAGTTGATCGTCTCGATGCGGTCCATGGAGCCCTCCAGGTCTGACTCAGTGTACAGCATCTGCTCCGTTGAGATGTTGCTGAAAATAAACAATAGGATTATGAAAACTGTCGTGGTTTGATAAATTCATATTGAGATAAACGGGCAATACACGAACGTTATTTACGTAGACTATTGATCAACCGTTTCGTCCCAGAACGTGGGGCTTCTTCAGGATCAGTGCACTGCGGACCGGCGAGCGGTCGTGATCCGTGTCCTTGATCCTGAAGAAGTCCCACGTTCTGGGACGAAACGTTTGATCAATAGTCTACGTAAATAAGGTTCGTGTATTGCCCGTTATGAATAGGATTTTGGTTTATAGTTAAAGTTTCTCAAAAGATATATAAAAATCTGTCTGTGTTGCCAGTTATGACTAACGGATTCTAAGCATAAATTGTGCAGCAATATTTTCATCACATTACACTATGATCTCTTACCTGACTTTGATGTAATCTGAGACAAGCCATCTATAGATAGCTTTGGTAGCGTGTGTCATGAAAACTCTCCCCTTGAAGGAGGTTTTGGTCAGGAACCACGGCAGGGCACCACTGTGGTCCAGGTGAAAACTGAAACAAATATAAAAATAAATAAAGAAATGCACACAGCAACATCTAGCCCCGTGATAAGCTCTAAGCTTGTGTTACGGGTGCTAGATTTCTGAAATACTTAATAGAATATAACATACATACATAGATATTTTTTATTATACATAATAAAACACTCAGACACCTGGAAGAAATATTTATAAATAATACAAATTCACCTCTTGTTACTCACTAACACTCATCATAAATTAGTTAAGTATGTTAGCAGGTAGGTGAGTATGTAGGTTAAGTAAATCGCAAAGAACCACACTAAAATTAAACAGTAAACAGCATTAAGAGTAGGTGGAATGTTTATCAAACCTATCTAATTCTTTGCTTAGAGACTTTGTTTGAAAAAAAAAGAGATTTTTATTATAAGTATTATTTACTAGCCGACCGCCAACAGCTTCGCTTGCTCTTTTTTCATAAAATATAGCCTTTAACCTTCCTCGATAAATGGACTATCCAACACTGAAAGAATTTTTTAAATCGGACCAGCGGTTCCTGAGATTAGTGTGTTCAAACAAACAAACAATCAAACTCTTCAGCTTTATAATATTAGTATAGATTATTATGACTTACTGTGAAATGAGAAGGAGATCTACTTCATCAGCCTCAATGAGATCCACGAAAGGTAGAGCATCCATACCCGAGAGACCAGGGTGTATGCCACAGTCCAACTGAAAACACAAATATAGTATTTATATATGCTATCATCTCATCATCATATCAGTCCATTGTTTAGAATATAATAATTGTTAAGAAGTGAGTGGCCAGTTCAAACTCAAATCTTTTATTACAAGTATGTTGTACATTTCAAAGTTTGTAATTATGGAGGGTTCCATGTAAAAAATGATTAAAATAAATAAATGAAACCTTAAGTGCCTTCTGAATTTTATTTTAGGCTAAAAACAGTGCCATCAAATGTTTGTGCTATAGAAATATAAATATTTATTTGGCAACATGGCTCACAAGTTGTTAAAATAACAATATACAAAGAATACACAGCACCAAACATGTTTTGCCTAATTCTAAGGCATGCAAAATTAATTATTTTATAACTAAATATTTATATCATTTAATTATTCAGTAAAATATAAGTCACTTAAATTGAATATCTCTGTCCATTAAAAAGTCAATTATATAAATATTGAAGTGGCTATATTTTATTCCTATCTTGCTGTTACATTACAAACATACCATTATTTTTTTCCCTTTGAACTCCAACATAATACATGATCGGCCTACTTCTTGGCCAGCACCACTGAAAAGATAATGAAGCAATGTCAAAAATTTATGATAGAAGTAAAATATATGATAACCGTAGTAGTCTAGCCACTATTTAACAGAACAGTGTTGTACTTTGTGCTTCTGACCACTCAATAACTTGAGAAATTTAAGAATATTTATTTATTTATTATTTTATATTTGTTTTTTATAATTGTTTGAATCTTTGACGACCATAACAATAGGAAACATTCCCGCATATTTACAAGCATACCTACAATAGCCTAAGCTTCTGTGCATTTGTACGGTGTCTACAAGGATACATAATTTAGTATAGGATATATAATTTAGTACCTAGCTTTGTATTATCGAAATAAACTTACAGGGGCCTTATCGTAAGTTGATCACTTTCCTCTAACGGGGTGACATCCGTTCCTTTTCTGGGGTTTGTAGTCATAATTCCGCCTCTGTTTTATCGTTGAATCAAGTAGAAGTGATCGTACAAAACATGTAACAGGATAATTGTTGTGTTTGTTTGTAAAGAAATTCAAAACAACACAACACAGCGTACATACCGGTGGCGATTTGAGGTTAGATTTTTTGTAGAATGGCAGTGACATTGACAGTACAACTCATGTCAAGTATAAGTTTAATCGCGCGAAATTCAAAATTTCGGCTTCAATTAATTCATGGAGACAAGTTTTACTTATAAACGAATAAATATTAATTTTTATTTATAAAATTGCAAATATTTACTTATATAAAAGAAGACGTCCTCTGGAGCGCAGCCGGCGAAAGTCCGCCTGCGACGCAAGAGGTTGCGGGTTAAATTCCCGCCTCTTATCTCTATTATACTTACATAACACGTGCGAAGCCGCGAGGCGGAAAGCTAGTGTATATTAAAATATATATCTAGCTACCTATGTATAGTCTATTGAGTACTATTAGAAATCTAGCACCACCGTAATACAAGTTTAAATTTACCATGGAGCTAGATATTGCTATTTCAGGTAGATACCAAATAAACTTATTTTTTCATAATATTAGGTAGGTATGTAAATGAACCCAATAGTTTAGCGATGACAATGGAAGTCAGTGTTGAAAAACCGTATACAACAGGTTTTTTTGACAACTCTTTGGGAAAACTAGAAAATCAACCTAGCCACGCCTTGCCATTGTTTTTAAGCGAAACAAGAAAATAGGTTACCTACCTATGTAGCTATATACTTACGTATTTAAATTATATAATATACGAACGATCGCGATTGACTTTTTATAGACTAGCTTTTGTCTTTGGGTTCATTTTGTAAGTTGTTAATTATTTTTATAATATTTATAAAATAAATACATGTTTATAGTGATAAGTATGTATTATCTTTTTATAACTTATTATTTTACAATGTAGATAGGTATCCACTTAGTTTAAAATCATTATTAAATAGGTATTTTATACTAAGTAGGTACCTAGTAAAACACTGTTGTGAACATATCCATGCCGTTTTTCTCGCGATGTCTGCCTTCACCGTTAGAGGACGAATTATTTATTTCACGACATCGACATAATCAGAAATTCAGAACCTGCATAAACTCAAAGTTTGAACTTCTTGAACCCAGGACACGGGCCGGTTCTTTAAAAATACCCTGACCATTTCTAAACAGCCATACAGGACCGTTTAGTTTATAATGTACGGACGATGGTAATCTTTTGTGGATTGTACGATAAAAGATTTGCACGGCCAAGGAGACATAAGTTAGAACAACCCCAGATATGTCGCGAAGTACACGAGCGACCGCTTACGCGGTTTTATTTTTATTTTTTAATTCGTGTTATGGTGTTATTTATCACTTAAATGGTGAGTTTAGAGACTATATAAATATGATTGGGAACAAATGATAGTAAATGCTTAATTTATTTTGGTCTTTAAATTGTGATAGACAATTTCTTATAAAAATACAATTACTTACAACCTAATGCGCAATGGCTACTATTGCAGTATCCATTGCATAATTGCTGAGTGGTATTATTTTATTCAACTATTGTTTAAAGGTAAGGCTGTTGGTAACATTTTTTTTTTTATTATTTACTTATTACTTTTTTTAAGTTTAGTAAGATAATTTCTATCGATTTAGAGGTGCTAGGTTAGTTATATCACTAAGTTGATACCTATAGATGATAGGTAGGTTTTAAATATGAAAAAAAAATCATTTAAGTTAGTAGGTACAATAATAACAAGATCAATTTAGAAAATATTGCATAATATATTTTGTTCGCGTTTAATGTCAGACTACCAAAGGCCTAGGTACAGTAGGTAGGTACCATAGTTATTATTAATAATTAGCCGTAATGTCCCACTCCTAGGCAAAGGTCACCCATTTTTCCTTCCACTCTTCCCGTTCTAGCGCTCCCTCAGACCATGATGTTAGGTAGGCGTCAAGCTCGTACCTAGGTAAACAAATAATAATTTTGGCCTTTATAGCACAAAATAATCTTATATTAAATTCAAGCCCATATTGTAAAAATACAGAATAAACAAACTTAGTAGGTTTAAACCTACTGAAAACAAATCAAAGCACAATTCAAATAATTTATTAGCGATTTTAGAAATACAGGAATTTTAATAACATAAAAATCCTTTAAATTATTATTGATTTCATTTAAATAAAAACAGAGCGCGTTCAAGTTACTTAAAAACTCAATTCTATGCGACCCAAATGTTTCCACAATATTTTTGTCCACAGAATCGGAGTACCATCGTATGCCCCCGCTGTATGCCCTGGACGACTTCGGGCTGTGTATGGTGCCGGACAACGGCACGTACTGCCTCGCCAACGTGGACCTGGTGGCTGAGCCGGGCAACCAGCTCATGCAGCTCATACAGGTGAGAACAACAAACAGGAGACAAGACAAGCTAGACGACAAAACTCCTTGATTCAGACCTCATTCAGTCAGCCAATCCTTTCTTTATGATTTCTTATCGGCCCGCAGGCTTCGCCAGCGTTCTAAAATTTCCGGTGGAGATATATTTTTCCCGCGGTAAAAAGAATCTTATATCACTCTCCATCCCTTCAACTATCTTCTTGCCGTGAAAGACGGACATACACACAGACACACTTCCCCATTTATGACAATATTAAGTTAAATCTTTAAACTACTGCTTAGAATATACACATGCATTTGAAAGATTTACGAGTTCTTGAAAAATCGTTCTGTGCAGGCGGCGCTATTATACTCAACAAGGTCTGTCCTAGACCTTGCTAATTGTAAAATTTCTTGGGTATATAAATCTTTACCTCCATCTAGGTCGTAGGTTTCAAAAGATGAAGGTACAAGGTACCTTAGTAAATAATGTAGGTACCTACCATACATTTATTTTGTTTGACGACAATGAGCGAAGCACCTACGGCTCATGAGTTTGTGGGTTCGATCTCGGCCTCGGGATAAATTGCTGGATGATTATAGATCTAATGCACCAAATGCGAATCTTATCTCTCCAGCTTGTGTTTGTAAACAAGGAAGACCACACGCTTAAAGATTCTTGCATAAAATTCTAATAAAGATCATAAAATTGAAGGGTGTTATATTCAAAAGATTTAGGACCAAGTCACGTATAAAGTACTTACCTTTTGCACACGTGTGTATGCATGGTACATTATACATGGTACATTATAATGCAAATAAAGTGACCGAACCAGGCAAACGAGAATTGCAAAACGAAGATGTTAAATCAAATAAAAATATCCTATAATATATTAAAAAAAAAACAATTAGTCCACCACGAGATCTTTGTGTTTTAATCCGTGCGTTACAGAATCATTTACCTTTAAAACTGTCAAGGGTTCCGTAGTCAAATAATATTTTTATAGTTTCCCCTTATAGTTTCGCTATGTTGTTGTCTGTGTAAAATGCGGTGTAAAACCACGAAATATTTAAACATGAGATGTAGTTATACTAATTGAGAAATCGTAGTTTCATGAACAGCTCTAGTTATCCATCTTCATTCATAACTATTAAACCCCATCGGTCTGTCCATAGTCACTTCAACGAGCTTTAACGCTTATGAGACGTATCCTGTAACCAACTTATAATTTGTAGGAATACTCAGCCGCCGACGTGAAACACTACAACCACTCCTACCTAACGTACGGAGTCTGCCTGACATCCACATGCCAAGACTACATCCAAAACAGCAGCATCCACAGCACGGATGGGCTGACAGCCATCCTCGAGAGGTGCCTGAACGCATCCATATACGAGGGCTACGGCATCCAAGCCAGGCTCTCGGAGCTGGCCTACTGCGAGAAGAAGACCAGAGAGTACGACATCGATACCACTGACTGGGTGGTCCTTGGTGTGTTCGCTTCTATCGTACTGATCAACTTCGTGGGGACGCTGTATGATCTTGTGACGAGCAGGATGGTGAGGGATACTAAAGGTATCTATTTAATGTATTTTACATAATTATTGCGAATTCACTATTAAAATTTGATATTTCTTTGATGATTCTCACTATAACCATAATAATTCTAGCACCCGTAACACAAGCTTCGAGCTTACCACGGGGCTAGATTTCGCTGTGTAAAATTGTCCAGTAATATTTTTTTTTTTTTTTTTTTTTAATAATAGTCAATATGAGAGGTAGGGTAGAGTAGGAGTGCTATAAAGTTGACAAATATGTATTTTACATAACTACTTAAATTGATGCGAAAATATGCGTTCTTAAAAGCTATTAATAGGGTATACCTAAATGTTTTATTCATATGATTAGGAGTATGTACCTATTATTTATTATAATAATATGTAAAGGGTTTTCGTGACGTTCAAACTCATAAACTAGTTCATTTTAATATTTAAATCAAATAAACTGACTAGTTATTGTTGACAAAAAACAGGAAATGACGTCACTTGAGTAATGATTATTGTTTTTAGGGAACAAGTACCTGATGAGTTTCTCATTGATCCAAAACTGGAACAGGATTATGTCAAAAGAGTCTGAGGAGATTAAGGCCAAGAGACTGACTGGACTTCACGGGGCCAGGTAATTATTACATCTATATAAATCAACCATGGATTTACAAGGTGAAGAAACTCTGGTATTATTTTAATTTAATCATCTATCTAAGCCTGCCAAAGTTTTCGATTAACTTGACGCAGGTTAGGATAATTAAATTAATATTTTTGAAGCCTGAAAAATTACTAACGTAATTTTCAAGTCCAATTAAAGGATGTTAGAATAACACGTTTTATTATAGCACTTGCGCCTTGTCAATATATTTTTTACTGATTCCTACCTAGTTAATTATTAATGTCAGGCGCTTAGTAGCCAACAAAGAGGTCTTCCTGTAATTCCTACTTCATAAAGTTTGTTGATTTCAGAGTCCTTACAATGTTCCTGATGTTCACCTCGCACGTGATTTGGATCAACAGCATGGGCTTTATCGATAATATCCAGGACTTTGAAGAAGTAAGTCTCCATTATAGATTACTAGCTATCTGCGGCAAACCGTCGTCCGATTAAGGTTAAGGGATCTGTTTATATACCTACCAGAAAACGGGCAGCAGCTTCCACTCGTTAGATCCTGGCAACAGCTGCGCCTGATGTTACTGCCTATCTAAGTACCTACCTACTGCATTTAAACTCTTCAAAGTTCTCAGAACATGCCGGTTTTCTCCTTTAGGCTAGATGTTACTGAGTAGGTAAATAATGCAGCATTTACGGGGTCGGCAGCGCGCAGGTAGCACCTCTCATGTAAAGTGGCTACGCCGCATGCCGCATCCATCTCAGTGGTATAAAAAAAGCCATAGGTATTTATTTATGAATTGTGTACTTGCGTAGATGTACGAAAGCCCATACTACCAGATGATCTACAGCGGCACGGTGATCGTGCAGCTGTTCCTGGTGATGTCCGGCTTCCTGCTCGTGTACAACCTGGAGGACTACGCCGCCAAGAACAACGTGTCCTGGAAACTGCTGCCAAAGATCCTCTTCTTGAGGTGGATAAGGTACGTCGAATTTATTGTTAACATTGTTAAACTTATACAAAGATAAAAGCTATGTTTTAATCGCTTCTCAACAAACTTATACAGAGATAAAAGCTACGTTGTTCTAATCGCTTCTCAACATCAGCAGTGATTATTTCAACCAATTGCATCAAGGGTCAATTGGATCTTAACGCCCAGGGGCCGTGCTTGCAGGAGATGTTAAAATATAAAATAAATATTACGGACAATTTACACAGCGACATCTAGTCATCTAGTTATTATTTATTATGTATAGGTAACTCCAGTATGGTTTGTTTCAGAGTGACCCCAGCATACGCGATCCTGCTGGCCTTCCACGCGAGCTGGCTGCGTCACCTCGGCTCCGGCCCGCTGTGGCGCTTCTTCGTGACGGACGAGGTGACGCGCGACTGCCGCCGCTACTGGTGGACGCATCTCCTCTACGTCAACAATTACGTCATCACGCACGGCAACTACTGCGCGCTGCAGTCCTGGTGAGATTATGTTGTAAAACTGCCTCTATTTTCCGCATTTAGACTTAGTTGGTCCATTATCTTGATGAGTAGCACAGAATCTTCTTGAGACTATCACAGGCTTCACGGAGTGAACTTGGGTTCTTGAACTTCTTGAGGATTTGATGTTGTTATATATATAACGGGTAACAATGTTACCCGTTTCATTTTCAAATATATGGTATATACCATGATATACCGGACAGACATGGACGGGAGTCTGTCCGTGAACATGGCGCTTGCAACGTTGCAACAATGTCGAAATATCGGAAAACTCAAAAACATTTAAATCATGGTATGTTACCATGGTAGTTAAAAACCTTTATATGTAGTTTAAAAAGTTTGAAGTCGTTGTGCTGATACTCCCTCGCATTCCGGATTACGACGGCTGTTTCTTCTTCACTCAGGTACTTATAATGTTTATTTCTTTGCAGGTATCTAGCAGTAGACACCCAAGTGTTCTGCTTGGGCCTGCTGACCTATTTCCTCGCGCGCCACGGTGGCAAGAAGATACTTTTAGGACTGCTTCTGATTATTGGCACAGTCCTCCCAGCAGTCCACGTGTGGGCGTTGGACCTGGACGCGATCTTGCTCATGAAGCCCGAGTGAGTTCAAGAGACACATGTGCGTCCAGCACATGTGTTCTGCATGGGTTACGTGTTATACTGGATCTACTGCTTATATGAAGCATTAAAATAAATGTCACATAGGTGTGCTGCATGGGTCACGGGTTATACTGGATCTACTGCTTATATGAAGCATTAAAATAAATGTCACATAGGTGTGCTGCATGGGTCACGGGTTATACTGGATCTACTCTTATATGAAGCATTAAAATAAATGTCACATAGGTGTGCTGCATGGGTCACGGGTTATACTGGATCTACTGCTTATATGAAGCATTAAAATAAATGTCATATAGGTGTTCTGCATGGGTCACGGGTTATACTGGATCTACTGCTTATATGAAGCATTAAAATAAATTTCCTATAGGTGTGCTGCATAGGTCACGAGTTATAATGGATCTACTGCTTATATGAAGCAATAAATGGTGGATAAATAAGATATTTTTTCAAAATAATGTATTATAGATAACAATCGTTTTGTGCAGAATATTCCGCGCCTTCGTGAGCGATACGTTTTTCTTCATGCACGCGTTGGGACACAACAACATCGCGGCGTACGTCATCGGCATGGCCACGGGATACTTCGTCTTCTGGATGCAGAAGAAGAAGATCGATATCTCCAATAATAAGGTAAGTCTACTAGATTGCGACCACATTGAAGCTAAAAGCAAATAACTGAAATAAGAATCATCACTGCTCGTATAAACGACACTGCCGTAAGCGCTCACTGTAACGCGTACCACCCCTAGTTTTCAGTATTTATTTATTTCCACACACATAAACATTTAGATTTAAAAAACATGATATTTATGCACCTTGTTAACAACGGTGTATGTACACAAATGCATATATGGCAAATACCCTTTTTAGACTATTACTATTGTTGTATAAGTCCTAGTTTAGACTATGTGGGAATCGCGTGCTTCCAAAATCGTGTAGCATCGAATGAAACTCGTATACCCTAATATAGAACCTAAATTCCTTCAGCGAACCCCTAAAACTTCATCGAAAAAGTGAATTCTAGCAGCCATTTGTGACGGTGTAACAATTCCAGTTGTACATAGCCCTGGCGTGGCTAGTCCTGCCGTTCATGGGCGCGACTTTCTACTCGGGCTCCGTATTCTACTCCGACGGCGCGGTGTTCCCCGTGTGGTCGCGCGATCTGTGGGCCTCTCTCCAGCGTCCTATCTTCAGCGCTGTTGTCGCGTTCGGCCTTATAGCACTTGCTATGCAGTTTAAGAGTAAGTAGAATTCTAAGTTTAAGGCCTCTGTGGCGCGGTGGGCGAAGCCCGATGATGGTGATGATGAATTTACATTGTTATACTGTTATATGACTGGATATCTTTCGTAGTACACGTTAACGCAATTTCACAAACGTAAAGTACAGAATAGACCCGGTCAGGGCCGCGGACGGAATGCTAGCTAGTCGTATTTTTATGAATGAATTAGTTTGTAAATAAAATTAAATAACAAAATCATTATTTAGCTTAATGACTAGGTATATAGTCCAGGATCCATGGACCATGGTTAGCACTTGATTACTATCAAGCTAATTTCTAATAAAATCTAACTGACATATTGTCCTACAAATTTCGTGGTACGTTATCCCGGTCCTACATCCTTGATGTATTAATCCTTGATATCTCTGTTAGCTCCGATCAATCGAGAGTTGGGTATAGGATATTTTTGGGCGTCTCATCGAAACGAAGCTACTCACGAAAAATTTGCTATATTACTCGTAATTAAGTAATTTCTAATAAAAATTTAATACTATTCACGAATTAATTAGTACGCAGGCTGAATACATTGACATTTAAGTAAAATCTATCTGCTAGATATATTTAGTTTTAATGGTACCTACCTACCAACATGATATTCAGGCTTGGTAAAAATAGCTGTAAATATCAAATAAATGTTGTTCATCTGAAAATTAAGAGTAAATGAAATGCAAAAATCTGTGAATATGCAAATGCAAGGCGACCGAGCCACTTTTAAATGAATATTTTTGTACAACAACATTCCGTCCCGTGGTAAGCTTTAAAAAGCTTAAGCCTTGAGTTATGGGTGCTAATTACCAGTCCTAATTCTGTATAACGTCAGTAACATAGGCATAGTTACACCTATTATGGTTTATACCAAAGATCTGAAAATATGTATATTATTTACCTAAAGACGCTAACTCTAGCTCCCGTAACACAAACATCGAGCTCGCCACGGGACTAGTTGTGTAAAAAACATAAGTATTAAAAATAAAAAAAATTAATAGTTCTCACAGTTGTGGGACGAAACATAAGTTCTTATGATCATAGGGACCGTCGATCTTTAGTGGGACTATATAAGGGTTATGATAGGTACCTAATACTTCGGATTTACAAATTATAATGATTGTTTTTGATCAGCGGTGCTGCGGTCGTTCTTCGAGGCAGGATTCTGGCTGATCCCCAGCCGCCTGTCGTACTCCGTGTATCTCCTGCACATGTTCCCCATCCACGCATACATCGGCCTCAAGACACAACTGGCGCACGCTTCTACATACAACCTGGTGAGTCCCTTTTCACAATGGGTCGAGTCGAGTTATTCGGTCACAAATCAAGAAATAAATTTGCAAACTTACCAATGTTTGTTAACTGAATCATTTTTGCCAGCAGTAGCTGAATATTGCAAATAAATAGTTGCAATTCAATTCGTGTGACGACCTTTTCGTCATTATGAGTGTAATAAGTCGCACCGTTCTAGACCGCACAAGCAAAGAAACGCATACAACTTATCCTATAAAGGACTTCACTTCACAATAACTGTAGGTCGGAAAAAGTGGCCAAGTGCGAGTCGGACTCGCCCATGTAGGCTTCCGCAGCAATTGTTTATATGAAATAGTTTATGACGTATTATAAAAAAACTACTAGATAGATTTCGTTCAAACCAATTTTCGTTGTTAGTTTTTGTGCTAATGTACATTATATATTTTTTCTAGATTTATCATCCTCTTAATTTAGAAATTAGAGGGGGGGGGGGACACTCTGTTTTCCACTTTGGAAGAGTCTCTCGTGCAAACTATTTAGTTTAGAAATAAAAGATGTTAGAAACCTTTATATGATTTTAAAAGACCTATTCATAGATACCCCACACGTATGGGTTCAATGAAATTTTATTTTTAAATTTTCGGCTCTATGTATGGGGACCCCCAAATCTAACTAACATTTTTTCAATTTTTTTATGAAATCTTAGTGCGGTTAACGGAATACATCTTCCTACTAAATTTCAGCTTTATAGCTCTTATAGTTTCGGAGAAAAACGGCTGTGACATACGGACGGACGGACGGACGGACGGACATGACGAATCTATAAGGGTTCCGTTTTTGCCATTTGGCTACGGAACCCTAAAAACGGGTATTTGGACCAGATAGGTCGACCCTGTAAGAACTTCCTTATCCTTTGACATAGAATACAGGAACTTTCTACCTTGCGAGATGTACCATCAACCCTCTCACGTTTCCACGCTCACACAGGGACACAGGGACTTCTCTCTTGACGGGAGAAATAAGACCTTAATTCACCACGCTGGCCAAGTGTACCTACGAATAAGCAGAGTCCGACGCGACTTTAACTGGCTCATGTAACTTAAATCTTCCACAGGTGGTGTTCCACCTGGGTATGGTGATGTTCACCTTCATGATGGCGCTGCCCTTCTGCCTCTTGGTGGAGTCTCCCCTGCTGCGCCTGACCCGTGGGGCAGAGCCCCCCAAGAACCGAAACAAGACGGAACAAACCAAATTCTGAATATGAAAGGATATATTTAGGTTATTGTGACACTTTGAAGAAGACTAGTAGGGATAACTGAAGGATTTATCAATAAGATTATCGTCGACTTGTTTTACAAGTCCGCTTTCTAGCAGAAGATAAAGGTTTTAATATTAGTACCTAGGTATTTGATTAGATCATTAATGTGAGGCTCAATGGAAATTGATTGGTAATTTTTATACACACACGAAGTTCTACTCCTTGGTTGCGGGTTTGATTCCTTACCCGGGACAAATGTTTGTACCTACAATATCTGAATGATATCTGGTTACTATCTAACCGGAACACAAGCTTCGAACTAACTACGGCTAAATCTTGCTGTGTGGATTAATTACCTAGCAATATTTATATTTATTTTTTTAAATAGGTAGTGTCAGCGATAGTTTCGATAATGAACTATGCGGGGCGGTCTAATTGAATAAGTTATTAGCTAGTCTTAAGCTGATGTTTTTGGTTATTAGTGTATAGTTAGTTAATGTATATTTTTTACATAAAAGTCTGCGTTACTGTTTTCACCGTTGTATATAATTTAAAACTTAAGTTAAAATACGTTATTTTTGATAGGTTGGTTAAAAATCAAATTCCAAATCCCATGGTTTAAAATCAACGAACACAAGCATATAAATATACAGTATTATTTATCTTAGAAGAGTCGTTTAATTGCCCTATTAGAAACAGACCAGGTGATTATTATGATTGTATGAATTTATATGGAAACTTTTACAAAATACGACAAAATAAGATAAAAATCAAAAACCTGTTATTTAAATATCTATAATGTAAATTTCCGCAAATAAAAAATATAATGTAAATACCTATATGTCAATATACTGATGTAATCTGCGTATGATTTTAATTCAGGTTATTTAAAATAAAAAGTAACTAGTTGTTTTTGTTACACTTGAAACATAACCAACGTTTCAAATGGCTGGTAGTTTAAAATACATAATATACCTTATTATTTGCTTATTTATTAATCAATCAGCTGTACCAATGTGTTATTTAATTTTGGTAACATCTTACTTTCACTATAACTCTAATCTAAATATCTTAAGTTTATTAGAATAATATAAAAATGGTAAAATGGATTTTGGCGCGGTAAAAGTTGCCTTTGGGTTATTCAGATGTTACACTTATATGTAGTTTTTTTTATTAAGTATACATATTATGTATATAACCCCCAGGCACTCGTAACAAATATTTGCAGATCAAATCGAACCCGCAACCTCTAGAGGTCGTCAAATAGTCTAATTCATTATAAGCAATTTATAAACATAATAATAAAATGAGTCATAGATATAATAAATTTACTTAGCAGTCGAACGCGTGTTATTTCAAGTGGTACCTTTTTATCGTTTAGTATATTAAATTCTAATTTGAAAGTCAAATAATGCGAATTTTGTCATAATTTTATGTTTATTTTTACGTTTCCTATTATGGTCGATATATAGTATAAAAAAGCCGTTCTTGCTGTGTGTCTGTCCTTAGGTATGCCTAAATTATTTCAACTACGCAACTGATTTTGGTGCGGTTTTTTTAATTATGTAGAGTGATTCAAGTTGAAGGTTTATTATTATTACGTACTAGACGACCCGCCGACAGCTTCGCTTGCGTTTTTAACGTTAACTACACATAGTTTATATAATATGGCCTATAGCCTTCCTCGATAAATATACTATACAACAATAAAATAATTTTCAAATCGTACCAGCGGTTCCTGAGATTAGCGCGTTCCACAGGCGCGTTCAAACAAACAGTCAAATAATCTTCAGCTTTATTATTATGTTGTATTACCTATACATAATAAAGTACCGGAAGCGAAGATAGGATGAGTCGCTTGTTGTGTATAATAGGTAGTTACTTGACACTAATATTCTAATATTATATTTGCATAAGTCAATAATATTTTTAAAATTCCAAGTTGGTGGGTATCGTTGACAAAAATATTTAAATCCAGTATTATTTCGACGTAACTGGGTAGGTATATATATAGAGACAGCGCACATCTTTATGAACTATGTAAATAAAATATTTCTTGTTTGAAAGTTTATTTATTTATTATAACTATGTACATGTAAATTGCATGATTTTATATGGCAATATAAAATCTATCAAAACAAAATAAAGCTCTAGAACTTCTTGTATTTTAGGAAACCTCTGTATTTCTTAGGGTTCAAGCCGTACGCTTTCAACCTTTCATCAGACAAGTTACTCATTGGATCTGGTTTATCGGTATCCTTATTTTTATCCAATAGTATTTTCAGTTTATTTTTCAATTTATTTGGTTTCTTATTCTTTAAATTAGTTGTATTCGTTTGGATAATTTTAGGTTTATCTTTGTTTTTAGAGTTCTCTTTCTTTTTAGAAATTTCTTTATCTTTCGGTGTTTCATGATTAGAAAGTTTATCTGGCTTTTTATTTTTTGCTTTATCATTGGTAGGTTTATCTCGCGTCTCTTTATTTTCAGTTTTATCTTCACTGCAGCTATTTTTCTGTTTTTTCTTAGGAACTGGTCCGTTATCAGACAGTTTTCGTTTCTTACCAGCTAAATTTTGAGCAACACCGTTAGGTGCACTTTTAGCATTTTCCTTTTTCTTCATTTTCTTTCTTAGATTTTTCCTTTGCCTTTTGCTGAGTACAGAAGCATCTATACTAGAATCAGCTTTAGATTCCACAGTGGTATCTAGAGTTTTTACTGGTTGTTGGTTTTTGTTATTACTTTTATGACTTGTTGTCTGTTTGTCTGTATCAACTATTTCTACGTTTTTATCTACTTCAACGCTTTTATCTACCTCAACGCTATTATTGTTATCAACAGGTGTTTGACTTACTTCTGTATTTTTCCTTTTTCGTTTCTTCTTACCTACCTTTTCCACTTTATCTTCTACTTTACCATTTTGATCTTTATTTTCAGCGGCTTGTTCAGCAGTTGGCACTATTTCATCTGTATTATCAAGATCGATTTGGTTTTCTTCTTTAACTTCTTTGTTGGTTTGCTGTTTGTTCTTTTTTCTTCGGTTCTTCTTTTTCTTTTTATTCTCTTCTTTACTGATGACTAGCTCGGGTTCCCTGAAAAGAGGTATGTTTAGTAATGGGATCACATATACTGTTATTTAATTTAAATCAGATAGAACAAAATATTACTTGAAGAGATTCAACATTCTTGCACTAGACCAAAGAAGCAGATAAACTGCTGAGCCATAATATGTAATTCAATGGAGTAACGTATCAGAAATCAAAATTCCACTCTAGAACATATTGGTATTAGGTATCTACTGTAAGGAAAGTGTAATTGTTATGAATAAATACATAAACATCTGATTATGGCAGAACGGTCGATTGATTTAAAAGAAAAATATATTATTAGAAAAAACTGGCATTGCAGACGTAGGCACTAAGGCTGCCAAACTAAAATGGGATTGGGCGGGCCACGTGCATCGTATGTGTTCCGAAATGTGGGCTAAGGTCGTCACCGAATGGTGTCCCGGAGGTACATTGGGGGAGGCCTTTGCCCAGCAGTGGGACCACGGAGTGGGACACAATAGGCTCATAAAAAAATTATTAGAAAAGTTTTTAAGTGAGAGTCAATCACTATAAAGGTTCCTCAGGTTGTCTGGAAGAAATTGCTTTAAGCAATAAGACCGCCCATTACGCATACTTTTTTGTAGTTTTTAAGTTTTTATGTAAATATTTATTATTGGTGTGTGTAATAAAGAATTATCTTATAAATAAATATTAGTAGGAAGATATGTTCTAGTTACTGGGGCAGGTTCTTGAAGAGGCTAGGCAGCAGTTTCTTCTTGAGGTGTGTGTCGGCGGCGCGGCTCCGGTACAGCCCCACGTCGCTGCGCTGCGCGCTCTCCGGTTTGTGCCGCACCAGCTTCTTTAGAGGAACCCACTGAGTTAACTCTCTGTCGTCCGCCAACAGGATCTGAGGAAATAACATTTATTAAGGACATTAGTCCGTAAAAGGTGATTCCAATACACACCATCTATTGATGTTAAAAGCAAACTAACGAAGGTAACACCAAAATAATCCCAATCTATTCCCTTACAAACTTGTGAATTATAAATAATATGAGTCTTTCTTTTTTATTTAAAAGCTGATGCTTCCCGTGTGACGTGACGCCATTTTAATTTGTTCCAGTTTTGACATAAACATTAAAGGCAGTTTGAGATCGGTGTTTTTAAATAAAATCAACATTATGTCTTTAAACATACAAGACCAGTGGATCAGGCAGCTTGATTCATAGTTTGTTCGCTCCACAGAGGTCATTAATTCGAGGATTCATTATAGCGTGGCGCAGAGTTGTAAAACTTTACCTCTTCAATTGTAAGTCCGTAGTCATTCGGCACGACCTCCCTGTACTTGAACCTCGTTGGTAGATCTCCTCCTGAAAGATTATAAGTAGGTATAATTAAGCTGGGTAACATTTTCTAAATTCTGCTCAACAGCCGTTAAGTTAAACACCAGATATTTGGACCAGATATCAACATGGTAAAGAGAGCGAATCTTTCTTAAGTTTAGGGAAAATTTACTTTTTGGGGGGAAAAACTAAAACTTCCCTATTTGAGGGGGTGGGACGGTATCCTATATAACATTTTATAAATTCTGCTCGACAACTGTTGAGTTAAACACCAGATATTTGGACCTGGTAAGGAGAGAGAATATTTCTTAAGTTTAGGGAAGTTTTACTTTTGGGGGCTATTAGTAAAACTTCTTCCCTATTTGAGGGGTGGGCCGCTATCCTATATAACATTTTATAAATTCTGCTCGACAAAGAGAATATTTCTTAAGTTTAGGGAAGTTTTACTTTTTGGGGAAAAATTTCGTCTGGCAGTATAATTACCAATAACATCTTCGCAGTCCATGCTGTAATACTCCTGCATGTGTTGGTCGTACGTCATGTCCTCCTCAGGGATGTACTTGGGCTTGTCCTCGGCCAGAATGCGCGCCAGTTTGGTCTTGTTGCGGCGGTTACGACGTTTCTTGCCGAGAGAGCGACGCATCTCTTCGAGGAGGTTCGCTTTAGGCGCAGTTGGGTCGAAGTCTGCGTCCATCTGTAAAGCAATAAATTAATACATAATAAATAGTATCACATTGAGCTTTACATAAACACAATATCAATAAAAAAAACTTATTCCATAATCGACCTTTACAGATTTATTATTATTAGTAGTTATTATTATAGATATAGATTATGGCTGATAGACCTAGGTACACCCTTTGTACCAATGTTCAGTGCAATAAATAAATAATGTCTGCGTCAATGTGACTTAGACCAGTTTAACAACTGGAAAGATATCGCGCCAGATGTTTGGAGGAAATTGCTCAGCAGTGAGACACAATAAGCTCATCAAAAAAATTTCTACGTAAGAATGGAGCCACAACCCCATTGAAAGCATTATTATATCTACAGGGCGTAATTGAAATAAATAACAACCCGCTATACAAAGCAGTTCCACAGACTCGAGTCTCTTAACTAGTCAGTAAGGCACGTACATTGAAAGTGTCGTCTTCGCAGTGCGGCTCGTCCGCGAAGTCCTGCGCTTCTTTCTCCTCTTGGCCGGGCTCGTAGTCGTCCCAGTTCTCTGTAACATGTTGAAAAATACATTTATCAAGGAAGTCTTTAGGCTATATTTTATGAACTATAGATATGTAGATAGCGTAAAAACGCAAGCGACACTGTTGGCGAGACGGCTCGTCAATAATATAATGTGAACAAATGCTATATGCTCCCACTTAGGCAACAAGGTTCCGCACACGTCTCTTTTGAAGTCAATAATATTAGCGGCCCATAGACTCATTCCTTCCGGCTTATCCCGTGTCCGCTGATCTGTATCAGCGACGGGATAAAATAAAACACGACGTGAAGGGTCGCGGTGTTATAATACCGTCATTATTTCTCGCTATGCAAATACACTGGCGTGCATTCCGTAAGGATTGTACATTCCGGCAGGAATGAACGTTAGTGTATGGGTAGCTATTATGTGAATGTATGTGTGGTTGGTTTGTGATGAGTGACCTATCTCCAGCTCCTTGTCAAGGTCAGGGAAGCGCGGTTTCTCGTCGTCTGCATCTCCGTAGAACTGCTCGTCGAATATAGCTCGCATGCGGCGGTCGTGCTCCGCCGGGTCGAAGTCACCCTCGATGTCCTCGTCCTGGAGACAGACCCGACAGTTAGTCTCTTTTTTTTTATTAGTCTATATTCTATGCCTCTATGGTATCCCATTATAGGGCAAAGGCCTTCTCCATTAAAAAAATAATTAAATATCATATAAATCTGTCGCTCCATTTTTAATGACATAAATAAATATAAATATTAAATATATTAATAGACATAAAATAAAAGACCGACAAACATACGACGGACACACTTGTTGAGACCTTGAGACCACCACTTTTTGTCTATTCTTACTAGATTATATTTATATCTTTTTTAATAGACAAGCAGCTTAGATGCTAATGTGTCTATGTCACAGTGTTGGAAGGTTTTTGTCGTCTGTAGTTTATTTGTGCGTAACCAGCGGTCGAGTTTATTTTTAAAGCAGTTTATAGAGCTGTCACAACGTCTTCAGGTAGTCTGACTATCTGACCATCTAGTCTGTTCCAATTCCGAACAACTCTATTAGAAAGGATATGATATGCAGAGCTATGTCACCTTAAAAGCCAGCTCCTGGTTCCCTGTAACCTCCTTAATCTTGGCGATCTTCTCCTGTATCTCCCTCAGTTTGAGCGCCTTCAGCCGCGCGATGTCGTCCTCGCGGCGCGCCCGCTCGGCCGCGCGCCGCTCGCGCACCTCCGCGCGCTTCTTGCCGCGCCGCTCGTCTTTAGGACGGATGGAGGACATGGTGCGCGGGAAACGCTTCAGCTGGAATTGTTTTATGATTTATTAGACTTCGGTTAGGTTACTAATTTTTTTTTTAAACAAGTTTCTTAAAAGTTGTTACATTTACATAGAGCCAATGAAAAAAGAAGAAATTCAATCATGATAAACAAATCAATAATATAATAATAATTAGCTTTCCGCCCGCGGCTTCGCCCGCATAATGTTGCGGTAAAAAGTACCCTATGTCCTTCTCCCGGTTCTAAGCTGCTTCCCCACCAAGTTTCAGCCAAATCGATTCGGCCGTTCTCGAGTTATAAGTGAAGTAACTAACACGACTTTCTTTTATATATAAAGAAGATAACTGTCTATATCTTTAAAATATATTTATCTTTATCTATATTTTTAAAACTGTCCAGTCCATACATAGGTTGCCTGGATGAAATCGCTCACAGCGATAAGGCCTTCGATAAGGTACTCCAATTTAGTTTTAAGTTTTTATTGTGTGTTTCTGTTTTTGTGGTGTGCAATAACGTATAATCTATTCTATTCTAAAGATCCTTTTATTTGAATATAGCGCACACTTACTTGGTAATTATATTTAACTTGTAGAAATGCAGATATGTTAATTATGAAGCTTCATAAATAAGAGATGTTTTGCCAATACTTATTTAAAGCTTGTATCTCATCAAATGCTCTACTATCATAAGAACTCTACTTTACTTTACTATAGTAAGGCAGACAAATGAGTTATTGTTAATAAGCAGAAGCATGACCCCTCGCGTCTACATACAAGTTTTAAACTTAGAGCGTATGTTACCTAGCTGCCCTTAAAAGTACATAATCGAGAAATAACTGTGTAGCAAATAAGTACTTTGTAAATAACCTTTTGTGGATAAAAATATTATTTATAACTCACAAACTCCTGGTCGGGCTCCTCGAAGCGGAAGTTGAAGGCGCGCTCGAACTGGTCCTGCGCCTCCACGGCCTCCGCGTCCGCCTTCAGCTCGGCGTCGTCCCGGAGCCGCTCCGGCGCCTCCTCCGTATCCTGCTCTAGGTACCTGCAAAGATATAACTTTCTAAACTATCGTGGTTTTTCTATTGAGTATTTGTGACTGATAGTTCAAACCAAATGTACTCAGTGGGCTAGTTAAATTCAAAGGGACCAACCAGTGTTTGAATATTCTACCGATTGTTCCTAGCCTGGGTGTTTTTATAAATATCTATCGAAAATAAATAAAAAATCACTTAGACTAGATATTAAAATGAAAAATAAAGTATAGAGAGACACATCATAGGATGTGCACTCACTCAAAAAGAGCATAATAAACAGCAAAACAAATCTGATTAAAGCTGCAAGGCTGATTGTAGATAGATATATATAAAAAAAAAAAAAAAAAAAAAAAAAAAACTTAGACTAGGAACATACGGCAAAATATTGAAACTACATTTGGTTTGAATTTTCATAAACAAAATACTCAAAAAAGACAGGAGAGGGTAGAAAAAGGGTACTATTGAGAATATATAAAAAAAATGGATTTTAAAGACTACAAGAAAATAAAAATAATAGAAGCAAAACACTGACTTCTTATTCAAGATGTAGTCCCTCAGGAAAGCCTCGCCTTCGTTGAGCTTGGGGTCAGACCAGAGAGCCTTGAGAGGCTCCAGATCTTTCTCTGCAGTGTCAACAATGTGCTCCACTTTACCGGTTAGATACTCCTTCAATTTGCCTTCCTGGAAGAGATGAAATGCTAGCAATATTTCACTATAGAAAACGCATTAGAAAAGAACTTTATGTACAATTAAAAAAAGATTAAATTGGCAAGGACTTTTTTATTGATGATTTTATAAATAGTTTTGTGGTGTAATTTTCTTACCTTTCCAATCTTTTTACTGGTTTCTTTAGCAGGTTCTTCAGCCACTTCAGCCTTTTTCTCAATGCTGAAGATATTGCCATTATCATCATCATCATCATCACTGTCAGCGAATGTTAGAGTCTTTTCTTTAGGCTTTTCCACTGAAATTGAATTGTTAGCTAATTAAACTCTATTGAATAGTTTGTTTAAATGAGTAAGAAGGTACTAACCTAATTAGTTTTTGATTTAATCAGGCATTTAATTAATTATTATGCAATAAATTATTTAATGACAAAGTGTGTTCAAGAAATATATTTCACATACATTTCTTATTTAAGTAAAAACATGATTCTGTTGAAATTGTATTGTGTATGAAATGATTTCTGTACCTTTCTCTTTTTCCTGTTCATCAAAGAACTTGAATTCAGGGTCATAAATCCTGGGATCTTTCTTCTTCAGTAGGGCAAGGGTCTTCAGGAACTGTGTCTCCATCTCCTCAGAGACCTCGGGGGGCTCGTCACTCTCATCTTCACTGTCAGAGGACATTGATGCATCGGAGTTCAGGGCTTTGGAGCCATACTTTTGTTCCACTGCAATGGTTAAGAATTTATAAAATAGTATATCCCTATTTTATTTGCTTTTTTTATAAAAAAAACCGGATAGTGAGAGTCTAATTTAATATTTTTTTTTAGATCTTTGTTATGGGGTTCGTTGCGGTTGTCTATTGCCTACTTGGATGTTCTGAAAACTACGTTAACCTAAAAAGTATGTTATCTACATTTCTGCGTAAGAACCTACAAATCTTGTTTAACCATCAACTTAGGAAATTTATGAAATTCGTAAGACTTGATTTTGTAAACACTTACATTTGTACAACTCTTCCTTGCCACGCCATTGATCGTATTTCTTCGCATACTCATTCTCAGTTTTTATTTCAACTTCCTCCTCAGATTCTTCGTCAAATAGCTTTTGTTTAGGCATAATTTAGAAATAAAGAACACTGTCTTTACTTTATTCAGCAAAATTATTTGTTGAACCATGCCATGCTCGCATGTTTTGATTTTTTGACATAAACGTAACATGTCATACACTATGTGAGTATGTCACTCAGCTGATACTTGACTTTGACATTATTTTATGTGTACCCAATGGTTTTAGCCATGGCTATTTTTCATCTATTTTTTAGAGTAATTTATAGATTCGGGCTATATGTACATAAAAAAATTATCTAATGTTTTCCCATAAGTTTCTCATCCGGCGACGAAGTCTCTTTATGTACTTACCTACCTATCATACATTGATATAATGTAGGTACTATTCTTTTAGGTACATATATGAAAGAATCACAACTTTTATTTATACAAATAGGTTTGTCGCCCACATTATTTAAGTTTCTACATATCTAATCTTATAAACATGCTTGGTTCTCCTCTTTTTGAATTACCTAAGTACTAGAAGATAAAGCCTATGTTTATATAGTGAAAATATATTTCCTCAGAGGTACCTATTGTAAGTCTTTTATAGGTCTGTGTATATTTATAACATTTTATAGAAAACTTCATATTTTAGTGATAGGACCTTCCTGATTATAGGTATATTCAAAGAGCTAAATACCTACTTATTGTAGCTTTCTAAATTCTAAGGAAAGGGTCAATAAAAGTCTGCAGTTCAAATTGACTATTTTTCATTATGTTAAACAAAAAATAAATATAAAAATACAGGCTGGTCATAACAGATGTTTCCCAATGAACCAACTGGATGGGATCTCAAAGAGGTTAGTCATTAATCTGATGTTTAGAACAATTTCATCACATATGTCTTATATTACAAATTTCTCTAATCTCTGTACACAACAAAGGAAATTTAATAATTAGAAATTATGTTCATAAGGTTTGGTCAACTGGTAGCTCTAGAATTAAATGTGAAAAGCCTAGTTTGAGTGAATGTTATTTAGCCAAATTTGCAGCTTGTTTTTTTGCTTTGACTAATTCAACTAGCTCTTTGTACCGTTTCATGCAGTCTTTCTTGGAACGGTTTGGTATACAGTCAGCTATCTTGTCCCATCTCTCGGGAGTGCTCACAGGGAAGGTCTTAATTGCTTGTTCTAGCAGTTCTTGCTCTGTTTTTGTCCAAGTTCGGTCATCATTTTTGATTTCCTCAGGTTTTGGAGCTGGAGCCGAGTTGGAAGTTCCATTGGTAAGTTTCACAGGCTTGTCACTCTTAGAGATGCCTGTATCATCAACATGATTAGCATTGGGTTTCTTCTTATCCTTTTCAAACATGTCAAAGGCTTCTTCATTAGCAGCTTTCTTGAGGCTACTCTTAGAAAAGTCGGAACTTTGTAGATCTTTTGCTTTATTGAGAACATCTTTAGCTATAAAGCGCTTCTCATCTACAAATGTACTGTGCTGGTTTATGAAGTTAGCTACAACATCCCACCTCTGGTTGGTGCCTGCTGGGAACAAGTTTACTGCTTTAATCAACAGCTGTGTCTGTTCTACAGACCATTCAATTGGTGTTTTCACTAAGCTGTTTTCTTTCCTAATAACTTGCTCAGGTTTTTTAGTATCAAAGAGTGCTTTGCGTTCTTCTTCTAGCTTTTCTTCTGCTTGTTTCACTGTAGTTATGAAGGCCTTCCTTCCATTTGATTCTAAACTTTTCATAAAGTCCTGAATTTCTACAACTTTCATGAGTTCACAAAGCTTTTCTACAGCAGCCATGTGGGCAACTGTTTCGTCTTCATTTTTCGCATAATAATTGTTGGCTTTGCAAATATCTCTGAGTGCTTTACGCTCCTTACGTAAATTTTTCTTCTGCTGTTCTCTCTCAGCCCTAGCAGCCTCTATGCGTGCCCTCTCTGCTTCCTCAACTTTCTGCTTGGCAAGCTGTGCTTCTTTGATGATGCGCTCCTCCTCTGCTTTCTTGGCTTGTACAGCACTCTGCAAACATTAAGAAATAAGTGTAGCTGTAATTGTGTTTAGCTATGGTTAAGAAGTTGCTAAATAAAAATGAAATCAAAGCAGTTACCTGTCTGGCCATTTTGGCGGCCAATTTTTTATCTTTATCCTCTTGTTTAAATCGTTGAATCCTTGTATCATTGGCATAGGCCAAATCAACCAAACTGCGGATTCTTGCCATCTCTTCTTTCTTTAGCTTAGCTCTGGCAGCCTTGTTCTGCTTTTCTATCCAGCGCCTCTCTTCACGATCCTGACCTCTCTCTTTCTCCTCTTCATCTAAATAAGAAAACTCTCTCCAGGAGTCAAACTCATACCAGAATGCATAGAATTTCTCTACTTGTTCTCTTGTACTATTATCATCTCCTAGTAAAGGCACATTTCTCTTATCTGACCATCGTGCATTAATTTCAAATAGCTTGGTGAATGCCTTAAAGAACCCTTCCTTTTTGATGTCATTCTGAGAAGGTACAGTGTCATCTACAGTGTGGTCCACTGAGTCATAAGACCTCCTTTTGACAGGAGTACCGAGGATTTCATAGGCCTTTGTGATGCAAGTGAAGTAATCGTCGTCGCTGCGCACTTCCTCTCCCTGCGCCTTGCGCTTATCGGGATGATGTTTGAGCACTTTCTGGCGGTAAGCACGTTTGATATCGTCATCTGTCGCTTTAATTCTCAAATTTTTCATACCTAAGACGGCATAGTGATCTTGATTTTTCCAGTCCTTAGGGTCTAAGCTGCGCAGGTACTCGACGTCGTCGTCAAACGTGACCTCCTCGGCCTTCTCGTCCGTTTCGGACGTCTCGAACAATGCATCTCCGCCGTGACACTTGATATTGTGATATCTAAGGAACGCTGCACCAGCGCATTCTACTCTTCTCTTCACGAACGGGAAAGGAATGGCTACTAGCCGACTACTGTCTTCCACGGTCATTATAAATTAAATTATTTCAAATAAAAGAACTTACTTCAACATAACCTAAAACACCAAATAAACACTTTTGTCAAGTGTTACAATTAATATCATGAAAGCAAAGAAAACATTTAAAGTCACTTATACTTAAACGCATCAGAACAAGATGCGCTTACTTCAAAATTTACGAGTAAAATAAGTTTTCAGAAATCTAACGCGCCATGGATGAACAGCAGTGGTAGAATTCTTGCGGAAATTGGTCTGACATTTGACAAACACGCTGACACTGACAGCTTTTTGACAGCCATTCTGAATCAAGCCGGAACTTGATGGTTACTGAAATTACAATGCTACCAACCTACTGTCCATAATTAATTTTGTCAATATTCATCAGCTGACTGTAACAAATACATTTAAAACGTAGTGATTATATTCTCTTTGTCGGAGGCGGGAGTGTGTGTTAGTGTTGTTTACCGGGCAGATTTACATTCATCTAGTACCTACTTATTAATATTCACAGTAGTTTTCCGAGAGTCATTCCCGCTCGGTAACACCCTGTCGTCAACACTGTTAACCAATGGGAAATAAAAAGTTGCACTCGTTCACAGTGTTGATGAACGCAACTTTTTATTTCCCGATCGTACCTACCCATTTAGTCCAAGAGTCAAAAGATAAAAAGCGGATTACAATGAAAGATATAGATTTTTAAAATGGTTAAAATTATATTTTTTTATTAAGTATAGCATTAATCTTAAAAGAAAATCAAATGTAATACATTATCATTACATTTGTTACAGTAATCAAAATAATATGTTTTTACTAAGTTGAGCAAACACTTACAACAATTGAAACAAAGCAAAACAACTAAAATAGTATCTCAGATAAATCATCTTATTTACAACCATTAGAGCCGTAATACTCAACAACTATTACCTACATAATTAGTTGCAATATGTGAGAGCATTTAATTGGTTAATAGTTTTTTAAGAAGATTAGTTTATAAGATTTTATAACTGTTTGTTCTCCAAATAAAATAAAATAAATAAATAAATAATTCGCCTCAAGAATTATAATTAGTACTATGTATTTCTTATTATTATTTCTTTCTGTAACTTGATCAAACGCGACATTCTGACATTAGGCATAACGGTCGAACGTTTAGCAAGAAGGTTTGTACTGGATTGTAATTTGGAATAAGATGGAATATACTTACTAGACCAAGAGCCTGTGATGGCCAGACCTTCCTTTAATTCGCAAGCGTGAAAATTCTTTCATGTGTATGTCTAACATAGGTAAGAATAACCAGGTTTCATGTTTGGGGGTTATACTTACCCGTGTTAGACATACACAAGAAATAATTTTCACGCTTGTGAATTAAAGGAAGGTCTGGCCATCACGGGCTCTTAGGTTATACGGAATTGAATCAAAAATAGATTTCCAGAATCATGCGGCTATGCATCCCGTGGTGCTCTGATTGGCTAAATCAAGGTCATGATAGATAACGCACCTGCCTGTTCTAGGGCTTGGGTGGTGTGGGTATCTATTGTTTTACCGGTATTAATTCTACGAATTGAAAATTATTCACAACAATTTTTATTTCTTTGTTTGATTTTTGCTTTGAAAGTCGCAAGTATGTAAGTACTGTAAGTATAATAATACCGTTTCTCTTTTATTCAAATTAGAAAAATATCTACTCATCTTGACTCTTGTACTAGATGTATACGATCGGGAAATAAAAAGTTTCGTTCATCAACACTGTGAACGAGTGGAACTTTTTATTTCCCATTGGTTAACAGTGTTGACGACAGGGTGTTACCGAGCGGGAATGACTCGTTTTCCGACAGTATTAGACCCTAATTATACAAAATGAGCAACGACATCGACTATCTTTTCAAACCCATTGTCCTAGTGACTGGTTTCGGGCCATATAAAGACTATTCTATTAATCCAAGTTGGGAGGGCGTAAAGCTTATGAATAAGGAAGAAATTGAGAAGAAACACAACGTAGAACTAGTCTTATTGGAGATTCCAGTTACTTATGAAAATGTGGATGAATTTGTGCCAGCTCTCTGGGAAACACACGAACCTAAGGTTAATTCTATAATATGTTTAAATGCATACATTTTTTGCATTTCACAAATAAAAACAAGGTTTGTTTACTACAGAGTACCTAGCCACCTTTGTGGCGCGTTCGCCTGCGGCGCTGGAGACTGTGGGTTCGATTGCCCCTTTGAAATAATATTTCTATGATCTGAAGTATCTATGTAATATTTTTATTCTCTATTCTATTTTCATCCAACCGTCTATTTCCTTCACCATTTTCTTCATTTACATTATTTGTACCTGTTATGTATTATTCATATCATACCTACTTTAATTCGAATGTGCCATGGATGTAACTACAATGGTAATTTTTGTGAATATTGGTCTGAGAAATGTATTTTTTAGCTAAATATAAGCATAGCGCTTACTACAGGGCTAGATATTGCTGTGTAAATTGTCCACCAATAATAATATGTATATATTTTATTTTAATTATTTATTAAATTACAGCTGATGATCCATGTAGGAGTATCACACATAGCCAAAAATATCACCTTAGAAACACAAGCCCACCGCAAAGGCTACCAGAAGATGGATTACTTGGACAAATGCCCCGCAAACCACACCTGCACTGCAGACGGGGCCATTCGGCTGCACACCAAGCTCAATGTGGAGAGGATCTGCAAGGAGTTCAATGATAGCTTTGCTGATGAGGAGATGAAGGCTGAGTCATCTAAGGATGCTGGCAGGTATGGATTTAAATAGGAGAATGCACTCGTACTTAAATCACTGATAGTCTCCACTTTGTAACAACTGTTAATGTAGCAGCTTGAACTAAAGAGAGATATCTACTGATAGGAATAGGATAAGTTATCAGTTTTAAATAAATTCTAATGAAGGTACTCTCTGGAGCCACAGGCTTCGTCAGCTTTACTTTTATTTTAGAAAAAAAATTCCATGATTATTTTTCAAACTTTTGATAGACTTTTGGCTATGGTTTATTTTAAACTTAACGCAAATATTACCCTGAAAATACAATAACAAAACAAGTAATGTTCATGCAGTAAATTTCAAGTTAAAATTGTTTGGAGCATTTATCAATCTAATATAGTGAAGTCATAGATTTAAACAAATTGTCTTAAGTAAAGTTATCTTATCTCGTCCATACCATACAGTTGTTAAATAAGTTAATGATAATAATAACGTTAGTTAAGCATGCACCCATTGTGTTTTAAGTACATATTTGTTATTCGGCGGAAGATCAGCGTTGGTTGCTAGTATCTATCCTGTAACCAACTCAATGCTGAGTCAGTGACCTTATCACTATGTTCTGTTTACAAGCTGCCTATGTATGATTGTATAATTTATCTTTGTAAAACTTAATGTTTCCCAAAATCCCAAACATTTTGAATAATTATTTTTTATTTTTTGTTTAATGTATGAAAGATTACATATTTATTATGTCAGGTACCTATGCGAGTACATCTACTACACGTCCCTGAGCGTCGACAACGCGCGCACGTTGTTCGTGCACGTGCCCGACCTCTCCGTCTGCAGCTCGCGGGACGTCGCGCGCGCGCTGGCACGTCTGCTGGAACTCTGCCTCGAGCAGGTCATTGTTTTTTTAAATATTGCTGGACAATTCACACAGCAACATCTACCCCGTGTAAGCTCGAAGCTTGTGTTACGGGTGCTAGATTGCTGATATACTTAATAGAATATACATAGATAGATATTTTTATTATACATACACCCAGACACTCGGAACAAATATTTGCAGATCGTACAAATTTCGAAACCGCAACCACTTGCGTCGACGACAGACCTACGCCCGCTGCACCACAGAGGTCGTCAATGCATCTATTAACTTTATGATGTATATTGTTTGTGAACTTGTGACACACCAGCGAAAAAGGTCGTCGAGCCACAAGTTCGCGAACTTACTCCCACATCTATCACCCACATAACACCATTTACCCAGAATAAGATATTTGATAAATTATTCTGTATTCAGGTCATCGAGGTCGAGGACTCCAAGGAAATCGCCGACAAGCTACAGAACACCGACTTGCAGGAAGACTAGAATAAGCTAGACCAACCAAATATAGGTTATGAGTAGGAACATTATTTAGAATTAGTATACAACGACCTTCACCGAGATGCTTATTTAATGAGACGTATTTTTTATGTTATTAAATATGCCAATAAATATATCCTATATGGGTTGCCTAACAAATTTCAGTCCAGAGTATTTTTAATTAATAATTAAAAAATAGCTGCAGTCTGTGGCTTGTGGGAAGTGTTTACGTTGGACCGGACCTGTCACGCGGCTCAAGTATGACCCCCATGGCTCGAATGGTCCGGTATAATAAGGCTCACCGATGAGCCTTGTGGCCTGAATGGAAATACTTGATTTTTCTTAAAGCGTTTAACGTGATAATAGGGCAACCTAACGTTTGCATATTCTATGGGCTTCAAACTTTCGATTGGTATCAAATTTATTTAATAATCACACCGGTGCAATGATTAAAACAAAAAAAAAATTAATTATTAAATAAAAATACTCTGTACTGAAATTTGTTAGGCAACCCATATAGGATATATTTATTGGCATATTTAATAACATAAAAAATACGTCTCATTAAATAAGCATCTCGGTGAAGGTCGTTGTATAGCGGGATCTTAGACTAAATGCATATTTATGTGCGATCACGTTGAAATATTCACGGACGAAAATTTCCAGTCCAAAAATGCTTTTATCTTTAGTCTATATGTACAGTTCCTATGAGTATTGAAATTGTTATCTATTGTTATTTAGGTTAGATCAAGTACCTACCTAATGGGTACCTCATTAGTTAATTGTCATAATAATTAATGTTATGGTATCAATTTGAATAGGTGCTTCCTATTTTAATTAGGTATGTACCGTATGTACGAAACGTAAATAACGATAACGACATTTACGATTTATTTGAATTTTGCTTTGAATACATAGTATTTTATAATAAATGTTTATTTTTAAAAATGTAGTTTACATATAATATAAATGTATGTACTTTGGCATCTAGGCAGGTACTCAATAATATACATACTTGTATAACCTTGATAGTTCTTCATCATCATCATAACACCCCTATTCACGTTCCCACTGCTGGGACACAGGGACTTCTCTCTTGACGAGAGAGATTAGGCCTTAATTCACCACGCTGGCCAAGTGCGGATTGGTGAATGACACATGTCCTTCAAACTTTTCAAAGTTCTCAGAACATGCCGGTTTCCTCACGATGTTTGCCTTCACCGTTAGAGCACGTGTTTTTAAAGCACACATAATTTTCCAAGAAGAAAAATCAGAGGTGCGCGGCGGGGTTTGAACCCACGACCTTCGGAATGAAAGTCGAGTGTGCTCCCACTTAGCCAACACGGCTCACGGCAGGATAGTTCTTACTACTAGGGATCTAACAATAAAATAATATATAAATTTTGATGTGGTTTTTCTAAATACAATAGTCAAGGTAGGCCTTGGTCAAATTGAATACCTACCTAAAAAAATAGAGAAGTTGGGTATAGTAAAACCATTCTAAAAATGAACTCCCCTCCACAAAACCGTGATGATTTCAACGTGTGAGAGGAAATACAGAAAAACAGAATACACAGAAAAAATAAATACAGAATTCGGTGGAGGGGCGTTCATTTTAGAAATGGTTTTACTATACCTTCATATCTACGATAATCTTACTGGATTTCCCAAGCTATGAATATCTATACCTACCAACTCCTGGTTATTAGCTAGGTAGGTACCTAACCTATTGAACAAGTAAAACATAAGAATCGTCCCGGACGGGCTACCGTGGGTGTAAGTAATGCTAGGTAAGTTCCCCCATGTGCAACATAGTGATTATATTCTCTTTGCATGTACAGTGTGCACTTCTGTAATCAAAAGACAGACAGCAGATTACCTACCTACTACCTTATGCAGGATTGGAATGGAATGCTGTGATAAGGCATCAATGTAGATAAGCCACCCTAGGTAAGCTAAGACCGAATTTCACCAAGCTCTGTTTGTTAGTTTAAAATCCATTAAGTATTTAACAGTCCATAAATATACGTAAACTGACAGTGATTTTAAATTAACAAACAGAGCTTGGTGAAATTCGGTTTAAACCTTATGTATAGAATGGAAAGACAATTTGTTGTTATAAGTTTATTGCTCAATCTTCTTCTTCATCGTTAGCGGCGCCGCCTCCGGCTCCCTTGCGCAGGTTCTTCCTCTTGACGCGGCCAGGGCGGCCGCCACCGAACGGAGACTTCAGCGAGAAGTCAATGTGCTTGCCAGAGTCCAGGCGGACAATGAACGAAGGGATGTTCACAACTTGCTTGCGCACACTGGAATAAGAAACAACATTCTGAGATCTATTTCACTTTCAAAATTTTCGTGAGTTATACTATTCATTTTAAAAACGTCGAGAGTTGTTTAACTCCTATGTAAATACGTGAATAATTCCCGTTTTTAAAATGAATATTCTGAGATCTGTCTTTATGCTCTATCATTTGAAGTGTCTGATGGGTTCAGACAAGACTGATAAATTTTAATCTTTAATTTGAGTTGAGTGGGTTTGTTGCAATGACTTGTGGCAGATGCTAATAAACCAAACAATTGGGCGGTGTTTGGTTTGCAAGGACCTGGGAATCAATATCATGGCATTGATATAAGCCTATTGAATAAATCAGACATTGCATAAAAAGCAGAAGTCTGGTCAGTGGCAAGGCTTATTAAATGAAAATACATTACCTCATATTCAGCTCACACAAGCTACATATTTCAAGACATTGAACTCAAGCTGAGCAAGTGGTCTTTAGAGAATTAATCAAAGCCGATTGTCAGTTAGAGGTCTACTGACATGAAGGCTGCAGTGGTCACCTGCATGAAAGTGAAATGTCAGCAAAACAACAAATAGATATTATAAAGAGAACATGGCATTTCTAAAAATGTATCTAGAAACTCGTGGTAAATTCTTACCGGATGTGTCTTTGTCTGATGAGGATGCGGGCATGATGGATAGACTTGGCGAGACCAGCCTTGAAGACTTGGGTCTGCAGGCGGCGCTCCAAGAAGTCTTCGATCTTCAGACCAAGCACATAATCGAGCTTCATCTGCTTCTCATCCAACACTCCAATACGGACCAGACGTCTTAGAAGTGCATTACCTGAAAAGAAACACACAGATGAGAGAACTGATTTTAAGTGATTGAAAATACCACATGGATTGTCTGTATCAGGAAAGTGATATTTATCAACACAGTGTTTTATCTGACAAGAGGTTGCCAGTTATGATCATCATTTAGATTAGAAGGTAATTATTAGGTATGATATCATGAAACTGTAGTTTACCTTCGAACAACCTCTTCGGGTCTTTCTCCTCAAGGGTAAGGAGCTCACGGGCAGCCTTACGGATCCTGGCGAGCGTGTACTTGACGCGCCACACTTCACGCTTGTTGCGGAGACCGTACTCTCCGATGATTTTCAACTCCTGGTCAAGACGCGCCTTCTCGAAGGGACGGCGAGGCGTCACGTATGTTTTCGAAAACACCGACGGCACACGGTTGTTCACCATTTTGGCGACTGTAATTGACAATAATTATATGAATCAGTAATAGTTATCACCGGGGAGATATTTGTAAGCTCATTCCTTTAAAAAATCTGTCTGACTGGATGCAACTATGAGGTTAGGAATACAAATCCTAAAATATCACAGTAATATGAAAACTTATTGGTATTTTAACTTCACAGCTTCGTAGGATATAAACTTAACACCGTGCGGAACACTATATTTTGTTTATTCAAGTTTTATTTCACTGAGTTACACGAAAAATAATCACCTTCCCGTGAAGACGGCTCGCCGAAAAAGAAATGAAAGAACTAAACTAAACTTGGCCGAAATCACCGAGTATGACATCTGACATTGACAGTTGATTCTAGTTGAAATGACACAATGACACAACCACATAAATTTCAAAGTCACGTTCGCCACAAAACAAATAAAAGAAGAAGAACATTCAAAAAATGAATATATTTTGAAAAGTTTACATCTTCGTATTTTTATGCTTGCTAATGCCACAAACTGGGTTTCGGAAGGGCAAAGTCGCCGACTTGTGGAAGACCCCGAAAGCATTGGCGAGATTTGTCTGTGTGTTATATATCTATATATATAAAAGAAAGTCGTGTTAGTGCCTGAACTTATAACTCGAGAACGGCTGAATAGATTTGGCTGAAAATTGGCAGGGAGGCAACTTAGAACCGGGGGAAGGACATAGGATACTTTTTACTGCTTTTTTTAAAATCTAATATAATGCGGGCGAAGCCGCGGGCGGAAAGCTAGTGTATAATAAAAAAAAATCTATCTATGTATGTATATTATATTAAGTATATCAGAAATCTAGCACCCGTAACACAAGCTTCGAGCTTACCACGGGGCTAGATGTCGCTGTGTAAATTGTCCAGTAATATTTATTTATTTGGGTCACACTGTAGTGGAAATCGCAAAAATTGAAAAGCCTATCAATCAAGAAAGGGGAGACTTATGGCCTACCTAGCATAGGGACACTATAAATCTTAGCTGTGGTAGGCACCTACACACATTATGTTAAATGTAGTGTTTGTGAACTGTTCCCATCAAACTTTTTTTTTACAACACTGTTCGTAGGTAACAATCTCCGTTTCGCAGTCAGTAGGCACTTCTCAGAAATAAAACTAACATGTAAAGTTTAATAAAATCGCAAAAATTGAAAAGCCTATCAATCAAGAAAGGGGAGACTTATGGCCTACCTAGCATAGGGACACTATAAATCTTAGCTGTGGTAGGCACCTACCTACATTATGTTAAATGTAGTGTTTGTGAACTGTTCCCATCAAACTTTTTTTTTACAGCACTGTTAGTAGGTAACAATCTCCGTTTCGCAGTCAGTAGGCACTTCTCAGAAATAAAACTAACATGTAAAGTTTAATACTTTTCATTTATTTTCAGTAATAATTGTTCGTTACCATACGAATATCATATTTAATACAGTGGTAGGTAATGAAATGAGCGGGTACCTAATGAAGATCGCTCGTAACAACGATGTAGTGGTTCACAACAAATAAATCGCTTGCTGGTGAAAACGGGCGGTAGTCGGCATTATTCGTGACGTGTACCTACAATTGGAACGCCACGATACGAGGGCGCCTTGTAATGAAAATGATCGCAGCCGCGTTGAAGCATCAAATTTGTTTTATTCTTCTGATGTTGAAGCGCATCGAAAAATTTACGGAGTAAATTTGCAAAACAGGAATTGCAAGGGTCTCATACACTCGGTTAAATTATGTGTGGTTTCAACATTTTAATTAAATATTTATGAAAACGTAGGTACTTAAATATTTCTAGGTTTTATATGTATAGGGAGGTTAATCTTACCTACTAGGTATGTGAATGAACCTCTGGGTTACGGTTATATCTGGAAAGCGTCTTCTACTAATTTCAAACTAGTGTCTCTCTAGAGCAGGGGTGGCCAACTTGATTGGACCCAAGATCCCTTCTTCACTAAAGAGACCCTGTGCGATCTACCAATTACATACTTCTAGAAATCGAAAAAAGTGGCCAAGTGCGAGTCGGACTCGCCCATGTAAGCTTTCGCAGCAATTGTTTACATAAAATAGTTTATGACGTATTATAAAAAAAACTACTTGATAGATTTCGTTCAAACCAATTTTCGTTGGTAGTTTTTGTGCTAATGTACATTATATATTTTTATTAGCCTTATTATCATCCTCTTATATTAGAAATTAGAGGTGGGGGGGGACGATTTTTATGATTTTTCATAGATACCCCACATGTATTGGTTCGATAGTTTCGGAGAAAAACTGCTGTGACATACGGACGGACGGACGGACAGACATGACGAATCTATAAGTGTTCCGTTTATGCCATTTGGCTACGGAACCCTTAAAATGAAACAGCATAGTTCAGTTCGCTTCCCGCTTATTGGTCATCGCGCGCCGAAAACCAAAGACTACACTGCGTAAAATAGAGCAATAAATACCTTGACTGAACAGCGATTGAAAAATTATACAAATATGTTGCGTCCAGCAGGTAGGTGATTATATTGGGCAGTATAGTCTACATATTTATTTTTGCCTTACCACGATCGACTGGACCAACAGTCGCGATCGACCGGTCGATCGCGATCGACCGGTTGGCCACCCCTGCTCTAGAGTCTCTTCGTGAGATACACGTAGGCAATCCATTCGAGTTATTGACAATTGCTACATGTTTGCGCTATTATAAAATAACATCTGACAAAAAAATTTAGCGATTGGATTCTGGGGAGCCCAGTTTCCAACTCTGACAGGATAGTACAATAATTGGTCGTACTCGTACAGGCTATATAAGCTCGTATAAACGTACACAACTGCGGATATATTCATCTATTAAACATTTAACATACGCGTAATTTTACTATCTTATTAGAACGATGTGCATTGTAAATAAATCCTATTATCTTATAATGACAATAAATTATTGTACCGTATAAAGAAATAGAAATATTTTAACATTAATAAATCAGATTTTGAGTATAAATCAGGATTTTCAGTAGAAAATGCAGTCGTCGGCTTATAATTAAAGCAAACTTAAGCGTCAGAACTTTACACTAGATATGTTTATGAAATAAATTGCTCACAGAATTTGAAAATGACCGATTATGCAAGTCTTTAGGTACCTACTAGGTATGTTGTTGATTTTTTATAAGGAAGGTTTACAAAGGCTTACGGTAAATAGTATCTCGTTATACCTAGTTCTACCTATACTACTTAGTCGGTACAAGTACAAGTGTGCCTACACAAACTAATTCGTTAATCGGTCATTTTCACAACAGGTTATATTTTTGGTCTGAGTTGTAAATTAAGAACAAATAATAGACGCTTTAGATAAAATTCCTAAATTCCGACACGTACCTACATATATAGAGCATAGAGATATACATATAGATAGAGCACCGGAGTTTAAGATACCTAATAGTGGCGTAATTTGCGTTCATCAAATTGCCATGTAACAAATAATGCGCGCTTAGCTTTTAATTAAAATCTACAAAACAGACCAAATAAAAATAAAGAAATTCCAAAAAAATATACTAAAGACTGCTACCAACTACAAACTCAGGTTTGTACGCAACTTCTTTGCTTCTGCTCTAAACGTCAATCACAATTTATCGATATAATATCTTTTTATTGTATTTTTACATGAACATTTGATGAAGTGATATGATTCAATATTGTACTAAGTATTTTACTTTACATCGCATTTGCTACTAACCCAGACAAAACAATTAAAGAAATAAATACTACTGTTTCATAGAAACAATAAATTATAACATTTGTCGAAATTTGTAAAATTTTCGTTGAATTTTACAAAAAGCAGCAAAATAATAACATTTCAAGTTGAGGTATAGTAAAACCATTCTAAAAATGAACTTCCCTCCACAAAACCGTGATGATTTCAACGTGTGAGAGGAAATACAGAAAAACAGAATACACAGAAAAAAAAAATACAGAATTTGGTAGAGGGGCGTTCATTTTAGAAATGGTTTTACTATACCTATATTTAAATTTTACATTATTTTAAGTTATATGTTAATTTACTACAACAACGAAGGGATAAGATCGTTTCGGGACATTAAGCCTATATTTGTCTAATCATTTACTTATTCAACACCATGCATTTCGTAATATCTACCTACTACCATTAGGTAGATACCTAAACACACCCCTCTTGATCTTATTATCTCACACCATTCATAAGGAATCAAAATCGACCAAAACCTCCTCTAACATTTTCAAAACTCACAAATCTGTTTTGCGTATAAATGATCTAATACCTTTTTAGGTTTTTATTCATAAGCTAAGAAACGCAGCTAAGGCGCGCGGTCCCAAATTCGTTTTTCAAATACTTTTAGCTAAATTAAAGCGCATTTATATAAATGGCCCATCTTCACCCAAAAAAATCCTAAGCCAGAAATGTAATGTATCTAATGGTTACGAAGTTAACAACATTGTCTATGTTACAAAAATATTACATCCAGATACTACGTAGGTACATTGTATTACAACTACGAATACAATACATTTGAACATGTAAATAAAGTTTCAGTTAGTGGTAGGACAAGAAATGTCTACATGTATCTTTATATTAGAATAATATTTGCGTTGTTTTATAATATATCTTAACACGGGCTGATTCACGTCGAGTCGTTTTACATCCGATGCCTGGATCGTCTTTCTAAGAACGTATTAAACTCATTAAACCTTATTAGACCACAAAACGGTTATACCATGATTTAATGATACATGTTAGTCTCTCCGTAAAGATAGCGCTTGAAACTGTGCCAAAAATAAATATAGAATGGGATCTCAAAAAATCATGTTCTAATAACCGTTTCGTGTCTAACCATGCTAGTTTAATTAAACCTTGATATGAGTCATAATCTAGGGAGTAATTACGACTTAGTGCGAGGAAAGTCTGTAGAAATATCTTGTTATGTAATTTCATTCGGCATTTTAGTCAGCAAGTCCCGCGCACCGTCACTACACCTTACACTAACCATTCCGATATCTGCGTACAAACAATCGACGTTTCGCACACAATACTGTAGATTCATCAACAGGTCGGGTCGAGCGGATCGCGCGGATAGTATTTCCAACAGAAAACAGAAACAATACTTTTGTGCCTCAGGTATATGAGCATTTTAGCTTAGAAAAATAGAGACAATCAAGGAAATATGCACGTTTTGTATATTTATAGATCGACCGACAACACAGTCATTTGTTTTGCTTGAATGAAGGATAATAAAGGTTTTCATAATTCATTCAATTCACGATTCATAATTAATTAAATTTTTGACGCAACGGGGATTAGTGAACTTTTTAGTTCACTAATCCCCATTACGAGTTCGCATCGGCGTCAACGGGGATTAGTGGAATAAGGCGATAAAATGTTGGTATTTTACTTGACTTCGTTAAACACAAAATTAAATAGTCTGTAATTATATTTATGAAAGATAGAGTGGATAATAATAAAAAAGTCCACGCGCACCGCCGAGCCTGAAACAACAGCGCCTAAGAAAGAGTTAACAATATTAGGATTATTGACAAATTTTAATTAGTTACATTACCATTAACCTATCAGCTCGCAGAGACATTAAAGTGTTGCCACAGCGAAAAATACTTTATCAATGTCTCAGCAAGCGGCACTAGACACCTAGTTATTGTTCGGCAGGCCGTGCACATAAGCGAGCCACAGTTAGTTATGCAAGCTAAATAGAAAATCTACTATTACAGTAGTTTAACGCTTACATTATTGATATACATCCACATTTACCTCAATTAGTTTAGTTTTCACTTGATTCACCGCACGAACCAGTGTTGTATCGCATAAAGGGGATATTTCTGCTACTATAATGATTTAAGACGGTTGAGATAGCAAGAATTCACATGAAAACATATAAATCACATTATCTAGTTTTGATACGTACGGTGAATCCAAGCGTGTATACAGTTATCTCTAAACAACAGCTAGAAAACGTTATAATGTGAAGGCACTACAGAAGAATTAAAATAAAAAAAAAACAAAACAAAATATACAAAGTTTGAAACACCATTTATTGTTGAGCATTCGGTGGTCACAGAATACATTTAATGTGTACTTCAGGGGAGAATATCGCGACATTTTAATTAAAAATATTTTAATATTGTGAATGTTTTCAAAACAGTGCCAAACTTTTACTTCGTACAGCATTTGGAATATTTGAACATCTAATATAATTTTATACCACCTAACATAACAAAAACGATTATAAGTATGTCAATCCATAATATGTTCAAATAGACCACCACCTACCCATTCGTGCGTATTACACGTCTAATATTGTACTTTTCAACTGGGTTTTATACATGTTTATTTATACAAATAATAATAAATACAAGTTATAGGATATCAATTAACAAATTATACAAAACAACGACTTTACAATTAAATAATACACAAGCACAATACCGACAGAGGTAATCTCAAACAGGCGTAAGTATATTGAAACAATTATTACATGCGTGTGAAAGTGTAAAGAATGGATTTAAAGCTTTGTTTTATTTACAAACACCAAATAAATCTCCATATAACCTATAATAGATACAGAACACCACCATTTTGATGTTTAATATATTTGTTGCCAAAATAAACATAATAATTAAATATTTTAATGATAGAATATAGTAACATTCATACAACCGATTCCTACTATAGACGAGTCGGGCAGCAGACACAAATTAGGACATTGACCTGTTATTACCTGTTTCTGTTGTTCCCGGTCTTACTGGTCATTGCACAAATTTCTATCAGCTCCGCGAGCCGACTTTAGTTACGTAATATGTAACATACGAATAAGACAAGTAACCTATCGTACAAGGTCTATGATTTAAATAGAATCAGCACACGGGTCTTCGAACTTGGCCCGCGAATACCTCCCGTCATTTGTAAGAGCACAACAGAACGAGTATACACATTCCTATACCGATACATAGCCAGTGCATTTAAAATTAACCTCTAATAGACTATACAGAGTGAAGAAGCTATTAGGCCTCAATGTTGATAACAATATAATACACTTTAACACTATTCATAATTTAGGACTCCGGCCAGCCAGTCGCAAGGTCGTGCGTCTACCAAACCGTACGTTACAAGAGCGCTTTGATAGACACGGAACCTACAGCTACAACAGATTAACATTGCAGTAACAAGAAATATACATAACACGCGCCGGCCGCGCCTCCCGCGCCATTGACTAGCTGTCGATGCTGTGATCCTACTAAAATATCGATTATCACAGCGTAAACTTATCAGATTACGGACATATATGCATTGCACTGTGTCATATGGAATGCAGATTTAAACACTATAGTTCCCCTCTAAATCGATTCGACGACGGGCGAACGAAACCGATCGGGGGAGTGGTCGAGTTCATTTTTCCTGGCGGGATATGGCGAGGGCTAGTTGTAGTTCGGCGTCCTCTTGCATGCGTCGTTTCTCGGCCTCCTTTTCTAGTCGTTTGGACTCCGCGGCCGCCCAGGCCAGCTGCTGCTCCTCCGTGGGCAGCGCCTCCGAGCTGCGCGCCTCCAACTGGGCCTTCTCCTTCTTCTTCTGCTTGGTCCGTCCGATGCCGCCTATCGTGTGCACCAGGGACTTGGCGTACTTCACCGGTTTCGGAGACTTTTCTTTTTTATGTGGTAACGTGTTACTCGGCCAGGTGTCGTTGAGGTTCTTGTTGTTATCGGCGCCCCAGTCCGCGGCCCAGTTGTCGGTCTTGCTGGCCCACGTGTCGGTTTTATTCGCCCAGTCGTTTTTGTCGTTCTTGTCGGTCCAAGCGTCGGTTTTGTTGGCCCAGTTATCGGTTTTCCACTCGTCGGGGTCGGGCCAGGCGGCGGGTGCGGCTGCGGGTTTGGCCCAAGCGTCTTCGGAGGCCCAGTCGTCGTTGGGCCAGGCGGCCGTCGCGTTGTTATTGGAGGGGAGTTTGCGGAAGGGGTCGGAGACCGGCGGGGCGGACACTCTACCGCTGAGCCTCTCGCGCGGGATCCCGGCCGCGGATGAGAACAGGTCGTCGGAGACAGAAGTGGGGCGGGCGCTGCGAGAGTCAGTCACGTCCGCGAAGGGATCCTCGATGTTGAAGGGATCCTCGTAGCGGTAATCCTTGAAGGGATCGTCCGTGAACTCCATGGCGGGGCGAGTCTGGACGTAAAAGTGTGAGTGAGACGGGGAATGCGGGGCGCGGGGGGGAGGGAATACGCACGTGTCGTCCGCCGCGTCCGCTTAGCGCTGCAATGTCGGATAGCAACGAGCCGGTTAGCATGTTAGTGGAAACAGTTGGACAATGAGAACAAACAATGGACATTATGACAGACATGAATAGGTTGATTTTGGTTTGAATTATCCCTTATTTTTTTAATAAGGTGATAGCACCATTATTACCCACAGTTTGTTTCAGTTTTAGTAGCCATGGAATGACACAATATCGTAAATTTTAACTGTAAATGCTAATTACATTCAAATAAATTAAATTCATGTCCATTGTCTGTTTTTTATAGAAGTAGGTTAAAGTTAATTATGTTATGAAGTATGAATCAGTGAAGTAAGTAGTTATAATTATGAGGTTTATTCAGTTCAGTACATAAAATTGAAATGAAAATACATTTAAATAAATAAATAAAGGGAGTGGAAGCGGATCGCGGTGTCTATTTCATAGCATTCACATAAAACAGCGTTTATAAAACATCATGCATAAAAATAAAAATATTAAAATAAATGTTTATAAGTTACACTAATGAAACTCCACATTATACCATTCAGAATATACCATAACACATCCTAACAAAAAGAAGCATTTTGTATAAAAAAGAAACGTACTTACTACAGGTTGCATTAACCCAAATGGAATGAATAAAGTGAATATAAATAAATGTAAATGAATATACATTATTGTAAATGAACGTAAATAAATGTAAGCACATAGAAGCGGGCGAGGCGAGGCGACGGCGCTACTACAACGGGAGAATGGCATTCTACATTACAGAGAAAGTAAAATATTTATATTTACTGGTGAGATTTATTTATGGCGCAAATTATATGCATTTGGCGTGTCGCCTACAGACAAGACATGCCTTCTCCATTTTTTTGCTAACGGCTATGGATTTGCAAATGAATTATAATAACGACCTGGATTTTTTTGTCTCAATTATAATTAATTATTCCCTTGTTAATGATTAAATAAATAGTGTGAGTCAACGAGTAATTACAGATGGTAATTATGTAACTATCCATCTTTACATTTGAATATTGAATTTTATTAAAATGCCATCCTCTATAAAATGCAATAGCGAATTCGTTCTACGTACATTTTACTTTCTCTGCAGCATTTAAACAAATAAGATGTATAATTTAGCGTTTACTTCGCGACCGCATGCCGGAGGGTTGGGTTTAAATAATAACAACTAAAATCTGAAATAAATAATTAGCTTACAACTAAAGGGAGTAAAAAAAAATCAATAAACATAATATTTTAAATAAAATTAAAACTGATAATATAGTTATTATCAAAACTTATTCATGTTTGTATATCTGGTTACCTCACGCTGTTTACCTATATGTATTTTTGTATGTTTCTATATTCATACAAATTTAAAATTTAGAGTTGTAAAAAGTATCTGTTAACCTTCTTTAAAATCTCTTTTCAAATTTTATTTGTAAACAAGTTCCAAGGAGCATCATGCTAACTCCGTGTATTTTTAAGAATAGGTAATCAATTTTTTTAAGTACTTAAATAAATTCTTGGTACAAGAAAAGTTCAACATAATTTTAAAACTATCATGATTTTTAACAATATTATAAGTTATTACGGTATTTACAGCGATATGTTCGTTTTGACGCATGAAACTATGCCGATAGATCGAAAAACTCAAAAACTAACAAATCATGGCGAAAAGTTATTATTTAAAACGGGAAATTTACCAAAGATTTGTCAGTTTCATATATCGACTAAAAAACCAACAGACCATGATAAAAATCTCATGTAATAATGTTAACAACCATGATAGTTTCTAATTCTTTTAGAAATTTATAGTCTTTTATCTCACTTAGGTATTAGTATCAGTAGTTACCTTGCCGGGCGGGTTGGGTCTCGGCGGGGCGGGGCGCGGCGGGGGCGTCTTCTGACTCTTGGGGGGCAGCGCCGGCGTGTTGCCCCCGCCGCCCCCGCCCCCACTGCCCCCGCCGGCCACGGACGCGCGGGTGGGCGCGTGCAGGACTGCGAACGGATCTGCGTCCCAGGCGGCCTAGAAGGAGAATAATCAATGGATAAAGATCTCTTCACACATCAATTACAGTAATTATAGGATGAAAAGAATGAGTACCTAAATAATTTGATTGACAAGTAGATTTTTTTAAAAAAAATACCATTTTCTTGCACCTTTTCCAAAAAAAAACATGGACTTAAGATGTTTCCCGACGTTTTCCCAACTTACCTAAACAAATAGTAACAAAATAAATTATTTAAAAAATCCACACTAATAAAATGGCCAAAGATTTTGCTAATAATTACTTAATTAAATCTTCGGCCACATCAATACTTTTCATCAGATGAGATTAAATCAATAAAAAAAATCCTATAACTTACGGAACACGTCAGTTAATTATGTACCATCATATAACATTACCACTAGCTTATACATAAATACGAAGCGATACTAGGCATGCTGGTAACACTTACATCCTTCACATGGTTGGTGTTGGCGAACGCGTCGCCGGCGAACGGGTCCGCGCTCGCCGCGAACGGATCCGAGCCGAACCCATCCTGCAACATATAGCGCTACATAGCAACTACTGCAACACTAACTATACTTAACTATAGCATAGCTAGAGAACAACACGTAACAAGAGCCCACGCCACCTTTCAAGTCTTACGGTTAACGCGGGAACTACAGTATTAGAAACGTTAATATCTAGGCAAGCAGCGCCACGTCTAACGGACTTGAGTGGCGGCGCGTAGTCTATGTTCAATTGATATGTTTTTTCTGTGAAATAATAATTAAGGTTTAACTTATCCTTAGCCTCACTTAAGTGGCTTCCACTGCTAGTCATAGGCCTCCTTTAAATATTTGCCGTTATTACGGACGGAAGCAGAATGAAAATTTAAACATTTCACTAGATCGTCCGTCCATCTTATTGGCGTGTCCGTCGCTGCGTTTTTCGATCCGTGATCTTCAAGCACTTTTATTTTATAGCCACTTGATCGAATTTATTTGCCAAAACAGTTTCGCTTTGAGGTTTGTGCAAATGTGGTGACAAATCGCTACTATGGTTATTGAAACAGCATTACTTATAGATAAAATGAAGCCAAATTACTCTCACAAAAAAGCAGACAAATACATTATACATATGCAACTAGCGGCTAGATTTCTTTGATTTTAAAAGTTAATATATTTGTTTCCATCACAGAAAATAATAAAAATTCTGTCTTTTTCTTTTTTCGTTTGAAAACGTCCTCCTTGGAGAAATTAATCAGCCCTGTCTTCGCTAACTGCAGTGTGACATTATAGAGTACTATATAGTACCTGAGCTGCGTTGTTGGCGGAGGGCGCGAAGGGGTCGTGCGGCGCGTCCTTGAAGGGGTCGTGCTCGAAGCCCTCGTGGCCGAAACCGTTGCTCTTGGCGAAAGAATCGTCCTCCTGAAAACGGGTATAATCATGTGTGGCTAATAAGATAATTGCCTTATAAGATGTGCCTGTGTTGTCCGCAGACAGAGTTGAGTAATCAGGATAATCAATTTATTAATATATCAAAGTGTTTTTAATTTTAGTACCAAACCGATTATGCATTGTGGAAACTTTTCTATAACACACAAACCCGGTAGCTCAAAGCCACCGCGCGGTGCGTTTCCAATAGATAAACAGTGCAGACATAAATACAGTGTGCGGCGCGCGGTCATGTACATGTACATACCAGCGCGTCGTGCGGCGTGGCGCCGCGCACGAGGCGCGCCAGGTCGGCGGCGGAGTGCCGCGCGCACAACGCTGAGTGTGACGCGCTGCCCGCTCCGCTCTCGAAGGCCGCCACGGCCTCCGTCATTAGGCGGAGCTGCTCTTCTAGGTGGGAAATCTTGATGTTGGCCTGTTATTATATCGTTAGTTAAACAAGTAAATTGCTACTTAAATTTTTTACATGAAAATAATTTTGCCTAGTTCACTTCAGCGTTTATATGCTGATGTTAAGATGCGATTAGAACACATAGCTTTTATCCCTGTTCAATAAAAAACTACACAACGCCATCTAGCCCCGTGGTAAGCTCGAAGCTTGTGTTACAGGTGCTAGATTTCTGATATAATTAATATAATATACATACATAATGTAGATGGATATTTTTATAATACATATTATAATAACACCCGGAACAAATATTTGCAGATCATACAAATTGTTGTTCCGAGCTGTTGAATCGAAACCGCAGCCTCTTACGTCGCAGGCGGACCTTCGCCCGCTGCGCCATAGAGGTCGTCAAGAGGAGAGAGTTTTGCTGCGTAATTTGTTAGAGAGAGAGAGCACCTGCTCTTTCTCTCTCTCTCTCTCAATTCAAACATATTTATAACTATTTTGGGCAAAAAAATATTTGTATATACCTGACTGACGCTAAGCACGTGTCGGGAGTGCAGCTGCGTGAGTCGCGCGGCGGATTCTTGCGCTTCGTTGACCTCCTCTTGTAGCTGCGCCTCCTTCTCTCGCAACGAGGTGTGTGCTGCTCTACGAGCTCGAACTTCCGCTTCTGTCTCCGCTGCTGCCGCTTCTTGCGCTGCTACTTGTGATCGCAGCTTTTCAACCTAGAGATTAACATTTACAGAAAATATTAAAATTATTAAATAAAGACAAGAGACTTGTAGTTATTGTTTCTAAGGTCATCAACCTTACTGTTTATACATATATTTTTAATCTACTAATATATTCTTAGGAATAAATATTTACGGGATGTCTGACTTGGTGGCTTTATATCTTCTCAAATGATATAATATACTTGAAAAAGGGACATTATTTTATTAAGAGATAACCATCACATAGTAATAATCACTGATTATGCCGGAAGGCATAAGACAAAAAATTAAGAGAGTCCAAAATTTGTACTGTAACTTACTTGTGTTTTGAGATCGTTTAACCTCTTTTGTGCTTCACCTTTCTGATTTTCTAACTGTTTCAACGTAGCTGTCAATGTGTCCAATTCACTCTGTAAGCAAATATAAAAATATCAACATTAAAATACTTGAAGATGAAAACACAACAGCTAAAACTGAAATCAAGCTAGTAATAAAATGTGTTTTATTATTTCATAACTTTTTCTATTGCCGTTCGTGACCAGTACTTTGTCTAGATACCCAGTTAGTTAAAATTTGAGCCAATACGTTTGATGTCATTTTTTGCAGATTACAGTCACACACTTCTCTGGCTCCCGAAGCGGCATCCGATACGACAAGTCTCCATTTAGCTCTATCCTGATTCGCCAATCAGGCTCTTTAACTAGCTCAAGGATCTCCAGGTTTTTCTTTCCGGATGCCCAACCCATTTCCATTTCTAGAACTGGAAATCTGCGTTCCAAGCAATTTTCCGTAAAGAATGCTGTAAAGTTAGATAAGTTAGCGCGGTCCATCTCCGTAACTGTGAGTACCTGCACTCAGTATCAGTCAGGTATCCAGTTCCTAGAAATGTTCCATAAAGAATGCTGTAAACTAGATTAGTCAGCGCGCGATGGTCCATCTCCGTAACTGTGAGTACCTGCAAGCCCTAAATCAGTGCGCGATGGTCCACCTCTGTAACTGTGAGTACCTGCAAGCCCTGCGCCTCCGTGGAGCCGGCGTTGAGCTCCCTCTCCTTGGCCGCCACCTCGGCCTCCAGCGCGACCCGCTCGCGAGCCAGCGCGTCCACCTCCCGTGCGATGGCCTCCATCTCCGGCGTCGGTTGCGGCCCCAACGTTGGCGCTGGTTCGACTGCCGGTTGCTGGAAATGGTCATATAGTTCATTTTTGTTGCAAATTGAGCATAAATTGTTTCGCTTTAGGTACTTATGTAAGTAACAGTGAGGCAACAAAGTCAAATTGAACGACCTGAAACTTATGTTTCCTCTTACTATACATTTCTAGTGGAGATCACTTTTTTAACCTAAGTGCTATTGCCCCATTCGGGAAACATAATAATTACAAGGACCAAAAAGTGTGTGTGTATAACTTTGTGGATGTAATTGCTGGTTGTTTTTTTTGAATAAAATAAAACTGAATTCTCAAACTAAATCTGACATGAGCATCTCAACATCACTGCCTTGTCATAACTATGAAAATATTATCGTTTATTTTGCTAATTCTCTTCGTAAATAAAATAGAATGCGATTGCCTAGGAAACAGCTGTGGAAAAGCAACAAACTGTTCAAACATTCCGAGGATTCTCATCGTTTTACGGGAAGAAGTGAAGCGATATCGAGCTCAGGTTGTGATAGTTTACGAAGATGGGGTAGCGAGGATTCCTTGTCTGTTGAAAGAGGATGGACAAGAGAAACCAGCTTGGTCTTATACTAATGAGGTAATGCGCATCAAAGTATCAATTTTGTATTTTTTTTTTATAAAAACACGTTTATTCTATGTTGGCCAAACGTCTTTCCAGATCCAGGAAAAATACACGCCCTTAACAAGCAACGATAGAACCGTAATCTATCCACATAACGTTACAATTTTCCACGTTACGGCGTCCGACGCCGGCATTTACAGATGCCGACACGACAACCTGAGCAGTATCGTCATCTTAGAAGTCGTGAGCTATAAAGATCACCCTGTCCTATCAGAGACAAATGAGAAACTGAAAGATGAAAGCAAGTTGGTGGTCTACAGTCGATGGTCGCCTTGGAGTGAATGTAGTGTTTGCGGTGTTGTGGGGAAGAAGAGAAGGTTTGGAATGTGCTATGTTAAGGTAAGGCATTCTCTGTTATTATTATAATCCTGCTCCATTATGTCAAATTTTAATTATGAATGGTTTCAGAACAGAGATGGTCATCGCTGCAATGATACAGCCAAGCAAGTGCTTGACTTATTCAATGGTATGTGCTACTTTAAAATTATCTCAACAAAATTTGGTCATAAATAAGCAATTAACGTTTATAGGAGGATTGCCGTGTCATTCAAAATACCTGCCCGATGAAATTGGTCGAGTTCCTGCCGTGAAGACAAGTCAAAACATCATAGACATTTCCGAATGCAAGGTAATGAAACATTTATTCTGCCAAAAATTACAATATTGTCCAGCAATATAAGCCATTCGATCGCCTGATGCATTTTTTATATCTCCAGTTATATGCCCTCGTTTCTAGGAAGCATGCAAACACATTATCTTCGAAGTGAGCTCAAACAAGACGGTAGTGGAACGCGCTAACAACTCAGCAGGCGTATATTCTCTACTGCAGGAGTTACCAGCGGATGTGCCGCTGCCGGTCAGGACGGTTCTATTCGCGGCGAGGGACCAACGTTTAGTGGTCAGGTGTCCCGGGTAACTGTTACTATCTTGGTTACATTCAGGAGTATTTATTGTGTTTAATTCTTTATTTATTTATTGCATACATGTACAGTTTATGGTGTCAGCATATTAGGTGGTAGTTGCTTAAGGTTAAAACATGTACCCTGTAAGGGCGCAGCAATAGGTCGAGTTGAGAATTATGTTAGGGGTTCAGTTGAAAGAGGCGTAAAGTGGCCAAAATTTATTTTCCGATTTATTATTGTCGTCCTTTGTCTCTTTGACGAAGGTAAACCTGAACTGTTTGTTCTATCGTGAGCCGGAAGAAGGCTAGAAGAATCCTTTAGCTTTAATGTTCCTGTTGGGACTCAGTTTGCCACCGCCTGATGAGTTATGAGGATACGACGATTCTTTTATAGAACTAGTTTTAATATTATAGCAAAAAGACAAATGCAAGTTCTAAATGACTTTTTATAGCAAACAGACTAATGCCTGGTTTACACGGGCTTCGTAGCTAAGCGCTTAGTACTTGTCACTATACTAAGCCTCAATATGACAAGTGAAAAGTAACCGTTTACACGTTGGAGCCAGTAGAAGTCATTAGTGACCAGACATTCGAAATGGAACGACGCCGCCTGATTTTGCGCAGTGTGTTTTGTCTTGTCACTAACTAACTTGTCGAGCTGTTTACATGCGGTCAGCAAGCGACAAGTGCTTAGTAAATCGTGGTGGGGGTATCGACTTGTCGCTTACTAACGACAAGTAAATAGGATCGATTTCTATTCACTTGCACTATTCACAACCACTAATACTAAGCACTAATCATCGTGTTTACACACTAGGAATTAGTATTAGTGACAAGTACTAAGCGCTTAGCTACGAAGCCCGTGTAAACCAAGCATTATGCTTGGTTTACACGGGCTTCGTAGCTAAGCGCTTAGTACTTGTCACTATACTAAGCCTCAATATGACAAGTGAAAAGTAACCGTTTACACGTTGGAGCCAGTAGAAGTCATTAGTGACCAGGCATTCGAAATGGAACGACGCCGCCTGATTTTGCGCAGTGTGTTTTGTCTTGTCACTAACTAACTTGTCGAGCTGTTTACATGCGGTCAGCAAGCGACAAGTGCTTAGTAAATTGTGGTGGGGGTATCGACTTGTCGCTTACTAACGACAAGTAAATAGGATCAATTTCTATTCACTTGTACTATTCACAAACACTAATACTAAGCACTAATCAGCATAATGCATAATGCTTGGTTTACACGGGCTTCGTAGCTAAGCGCTTAGTACTTGTCACTAATACTAATTCCTCGTGTGTAAACACGCTGATTAGTGCTTAGTATTAGTGTTTGTGAATAGTGCAAGGGAACAGAGATCGATCCTATTTACTTGTCGCTTAGTAAGCGACAAGTACTAAGCGCTTAGCTACGAAGCCCGTGTAAACCAAGCATTATGCGACTACTTTCAGGCAAGTGAATCGCGACGTTCCTCTGCGCTGGCGCGTGGGCGAGCGATGGCTAGACAAGAACGGGCGGCGGATTTACGTCGACGAAAGAGACGACCTCGTCATTGAGACCGTGACTGACACCGACGCTGTGATATTGAGGTGTTTATTTATTTATTAATTACACAAAATCCACAGCCCTTACAGATGTACAATATAGTTACTTATAACAAAACTAACTAAAACTGTTTATGGGAATGTCTATAAAAATGTTGCTGATAGTCAAAATAAACACAGGAATGTATCCGTTCTGACTGATGCGCGAATTTTGGATGTAATTATCAACAAAATAGCTTTTATAGAGTTACTAATTAGTTTCGTTATTTTTAGACGCTTTAGAAGTGTTGTATTTATCCGGCCGGTCTTTGCTAAAACTCTTGTCCAATTTGTTTTTGAATCCTAGCTACCATTCTTATTGTCCCTAGAAACCTACTCTATCTACCCTATTGCACGTTTATTTTTGTTGCAGTTGCTGGGCTCACGGCACGGCGGTGGGATCTGTGCGCCTGGTATTGGAGGTCGGGACAAGAGCGGGGCGTGGTCTGGCACTATTAGGCGCAGTGTTAGTAGCTGCTGTGGCACATAAACTGGCCCGGGGTTCATTACGCACGATGCATTTAACCGGAAAATAATTGGAAAGATTAGTGATCAAGAGCTATGTTACGCTTTATGTTCACCATGAGAAGGCCCAAATGATAGAGGCCTATAACTCATTTTGCTTATAATTTTTAGTTTGTTATAGTGAGGAAGCATTTAATTTACTTTATTGAAGTTTAAATATAATTTAAAATTTTCCACGTTGTTTTTCGTTATACGGCTAAAAGTAGTATGTAGTAAATTACGTTATTTCTTGGGTGATTAGTAACAGTACAGAATACCGGATGATAATTTCCATGTTGCGGAGAGTTAGTTACGGGGCTACCGGTATCACACCAGGGGGTTGTCAAACACATGAAGGCTCGTGGTAGTTGAAGGGCCGGTGACAGATACATATGAGGCTCGCAGGGCAGCGTGGTGAATCAAAGCCTATATCGTCAAGAGAGAAGTCCATGTGCCGTAGCAGTGGGAACGGTGTGGCTATGTCTAAGGAGCTATGTGACTCACCAGCTGCAGCGGCGCGTTGTCGGGCGGCGGGCGCATGTCGGGCGCGAGCGCGGCGGGCGGCGCCGTGCCGCGGAGCGCGCGCTGGATCAGCCACATGGCCAGCGCGAACTGGTTGCGGGATAGCTTGCCTTGGTGACCCGTGTCGCAGAGCGCCCTGACAAATAAACGGAGGTATATTAATGAGTAATCGCGAAATACTATCCGGATCAAACCGAACAGTCTCCACTTAAACAGTTCTTCAAAACATTTTATAACAACAGGAATTACTCACGTATTTACACAGGAGTTAAACAACTCTCGACGTTTCGACCACAACAAGAGCAGTCTTTATCAGGAGTGAGCGTCCCGCCGTACTCCGTCTCCTCTCAGCTCGCGCGCGGTTCTCACTCCTCTTGTGTAAATACGTGACCAATTCCCGTTGTTTAAAAATGAATAGTATAACTCACGATAATTTTGAAAGTGAAATAGTTCTTCATATTATTAGTTTTCTGAAAGTGTGACGGAATTCGTGTCCGGAGACGTATCCGTCGCGGTCCCTGTCCCGCTCCGGCTACACTCACCAGACGTGCGCCAGCGTGGCCTGCGGCAGGCCGGACTGCAGGAAGGTGTGTCTGATCTCGTGCCCGGAGACGTATCCGTCGCGGTCCTGGTCGGCGGCGGCGAAGGCGGCGGCGGCGGTGCGCTGATCGGCCTCGGACACCACCCACGTGTGGGGGGAGGGGGACGCGGTGGGGTGCGGGGGCTGCAATCAAAGGTACGGTCCGTAAATATGGGAGATGCAAAGCGGTTTGAATTTCGAATTTACGACTTCTGGGCATGGCCGGGCTAATCCGCCTGCGAAACAGCTTGCAGCTAGCCATGGAGGTGTGCTTCGTTAGAATATTAATTATTTATTCGAAACGTCAAAATTATTGATTTAATAAAAATCATCATGAACACTGAATATATTTCTAGATCCTTATTATAACACTTACACTCAGGTCCAATAGCCCCTCCAGCAGGCTGGCGGTCTGAGTGGGCGGGGGTGTGGGGCGCGGCGGGCGGTGTGGGGACGCGGGCCGCGAGGGGGGCCGGCTGGGGGGCCGTGAAGGGGGGCGCGAGGGGGGACGCGCGGGCTTGCCCCTCAGTTCGGGGGGCAGCGTCGTCGGAACCGCGTGCTTCTCGAGAGCCTTGTATACTAGGTGCATTGCCTGGAAATATAGATAGCCTGTGAAGATGTAAGACTAATACAAGTAATTCTAAGCTGTTACCGTTTCTGAGTTTTCTGATAATTTTGGCAAGTAAGTAAAGTTATATCTTCAAAGAAACAAATTTATAAATAAAGTGGCCAAGTGCGAGTTGGACTCGCCCATGTAGGCTTCCGCAGCAATTGTATATATGAAATAGTTTATGACGTATTATAAAAAAACTACTTGATAGATTTCGTTCAAACCAATTTTCGTTGTTAGTTTTTATGGTTATCTACAATATATATTTTTTCTAAATTTATCATCCTCTTATTTTAGAAATTAGAGGGGGGGGGGGACACTCTGTTTTCCACTTTGGAAGAGTCTCACGTCCAAACTATTAAGTTTAGAATTAAATGGTGTTAGAAACATTGTTATGATTTTTGAAGAACTATTCATAGATAACCCACACGTATGGGTTCGATTAAAAAAAAGTTTTTAAGTTTCAGTCCTATGTATGGGGACCCCCAAATGTAATTAATTTTTTTTTCAATTTTTTATGAAATCTTAGTGCGGTTTACGGAATACACTAAACTACTTACCAAATTTCAGCTTTATAGCTCTTATAGTTTCGGAGAAAAACGGCTGTGACATACGGACGGACAGACGGACGGACGGACGGACGGACATGACGAATCTATAAGGGTTCCGTTTTTGACATTTGGCTACGGAACCCTAAAAAATGCGCGTTTGAAGTTGTATGTTTAAGTTATGAAATACGGACATTATGACTCAGTTATTGATAAGTTAACAATCACTAAAATTAGTTAAATCATTAGTTCTACTCTTCTCCTCCCAACTGTTAATTTATTTCGACTTCAAAGTGTTTCTAAAATATGCTAAAACTTGCTATATTAATGGATAAGGGTCACCTAAGATGCTTGATCCAACCTTTTAACTTAGATAGCGGATGTAATTGATTTAATTTATATATGGCAGTTATAATTAGTACTGACCACACAGAACTCGTGTCGATCAAGCATGCCGTCCTTGTCTTGATCGGCGAGGTCCCAGATCTTGCCGAGCGTGTCTAACGGTAGCTTCGACTCCATAAGGACTCCTTTCACCTGGAACACAAGCATCCCGTAGTAGACTCGGTATTTAAAAATAAGGGGCATCTAAAAAAAACTATATTGAATTTATTTTATTAATTCATTTTATTTTTTTAGCCAACTAAATGCTTAAAAGCTTATTTTGATACCTTGACAAATCTTATTAAGGGCCATAAAGTTGGGTCTTAATAAAGAGCTCAGGTGAACAGGTTAACATAAAAAAAGGGATAAGTTTAGGTTCATATGCAATAATCAGAATATTTATGGTGTAATTTATGGTTATTGTATTTGCAATGTATCACATTTTATTTACCATTATTTCTACTCTACATATGTATGTTCCTAGTCATTGTTTTTTTTATATAATGAACCCTTGATACCTTATTGCCAGCAATGAGTCCATTATTGGGCTGCAGCGAGTCAAACAGCTGGCTGTACTTGTCGCGCTCGGCCGGCTTCATGGCCCAGTCGCCCGGCGGCGCGGCGCCGGCGTGCGGCGCGGGGGACGGCGCTGGGGACGGCGCCGCCGGACGCCCGGGCGGGGGCATCTTGGGCACCTCGCCCTGAAACCAAGACAGACTATTTATTCTACTTCTAAATGGGGAAAACTGCACTGTAGTATGATTTATCACGAGATATTTATTTTTATAATCTATATACAATAATAAATATGTAAGTGTCGGTCATGGAGTACTTAAGTTTGTTTTCAGAGATATTGTGTTTATAGGGTCAAGATATGATACTGAAACTTATTAGACGATTTTCGGATTTTTTTCTGTAGGTAGGAGGTATGTTCCTCCATAGCTCTTAAACTAATGATCTGAATTTGATTAAATTTGGTAGATACGCATTTAGACGTCTGGGACACAGGATAGGCTATTTAAACTCTTGCTCCAGTTATGATAAGACGTGGCCTCCATACAACAAATTGTCAAATGACATGTGCTTGTACTCACGACTTTAGGCGGCGGTGCGTCGACGTGAATGTTGCTCATGTTGATATCCTTCCCGGCCTGCGCAAGCGCCACCAACTTCAGGGCTACGAACAGGCCCGCCTGGAAAAACATTGTACATGTACAGCATAACTCACGAGACTCCCAATATCAACTTGCAAACTGGACGGGACTATCTCATTGTCCAGAAATATTGATTACAATTTTCGAACATTTTTACAATATAAAACTTAACTGATAATTCAAGAAACAAATAGCCCCGTGGAAAGCTCGAAGCTTGTGTTTCAGGTGCTAGATTTTTTATATCTATATCTATATATATAAAAGAAAGTCGTGTTAGTGCCTTCACTTATAACTCGGGAACGGCTAAACGGATTTGCCTGAAAGTTGGCAGGGGGGTAGTTTGGAGCCAGGAGAAGGACATAGGATACTTTTTACTCTAATATAATGCGGGCGAAGCCGCGGGCGGAAAGCTAGTCTTATTATATAAAAGAAAGTCGTGTTAGTGCCTTCACTTATAACTCGAGAACGGCTGAACGGATTTGGCTGAAAATTGGCAGGGAGGCAGCTTAGAACCGGGGGAAGGACATAGGATACTTTTTACTGCTTTTTTAAAATCTAATATAATGCGGGCGAAGCCGCGGGCGGAAAGCTAGTATATCTATATATAAAAGAAAGTCGTGTTAGTGCCTGAACTTATAACTCGAGAACGGCTGAACGGATTTGCCTGAAAATTGGCAGGGGGGTACTTTAGAGCCAGGAGAAGGACATAGGGTACTTTTTACCGGAACTTAATGCGGGCGAAGCCGCGGGCGGAAAGCTAGTTTCATATAAATTTCATATAAATAAATGAATATTGCAGGACAATTCAAATTAAATCTACGACATAATCATCATATCAGCCTATTCCCAGGAGCAGTCATAATATATTTTACTCTGAAACCCAAGAAGAAGTAAACAAGGTGATTTAATTTAATTTTACCTACAATATTTTCACGCAAACTGTTTCTATAAATGCAATGATTAAGTTGTCGTAAATTAAGGCTATGTGGAACCGCGTAAATATAAAATAATAATTTTAACCTTGAAATAGAAAACCACTGATAACAAACATCTGGTGGCCTAGCTTCGTAACTATTGAGATAATACCGCACTAAATATCTACAGTAATACATTTTAGTCATTCGACATTTGTTTCAGTACTCCACAAATTATTCAATTTACAAGTAAACCTTACTTTTAATGGCTTTAGTTTTTATAACTTACCACTTTAATTTTATGCTTTCCGTCAATAAAACAACTTCATTTTAGTTTTCAGTTTCTCTGTTAGTGAAATTTATTAACTAGAAATAAATATTCTAAAAACAGAATATTTAAATGATGCAAAAGCTTATCTATAAAAAAAAATCTATTTTTGAGTAGATTTCCCTATAACCTAAGAGCCCGTGATGGCCAGACCTTCCTTTAATTCACAAGCGTGAAAATTCTTTCATGTGTATGTCTAACATAGGTAAGAATAACCCCCAAACATGAAACCTGGATCGCGGTTCCTTTGGGAGATAACAACCTTTTACCTGTTATCTCCCAAAGGAACCACGATCCAGGTTTCATGTTTGGGGGTTATTCTTACCTATGTTAGACATACACATAAAATAATTTTCACGCTTCAGAATTAAAGGAAGGTCTGGCCATCACAGGTTATTAGTCTATACTAAGAGCCCGGTCTGGCCAGACCTTCCTTTAATTCACAAGCGTGAAAATTCTTTCATGTGTATGTCTAACATAGGTAAGAATAACCCCCAAACATGAAACCTGGATCGTGGTTCCTTTGGGAGATAACAGGTAAAAGGTTGTTATCTCCCAAAGGAACCGCGATCCAGGTTTCATGTTTGGGGGTTATTCTTACCTATGTTAGACATACACATGAAAGAATTTTCACGCTTGTGAATTAAAGGAAGGTCTGGCCATCACAGGCTCTTGGTCCACTATAATTTTGTTCGATAATTCGGGCGGGGGTGATCGCAAGTGACATTTTCATTAAATGTCTAAGAATAGAGCGCTTATATAGTCAGGGATCCGTAGTACATGGAAATCAAGTGATTACTAACAAGCTAATTTTTGGTGAGTAGCATCGTTTCGATGAGACGTCCAAAGATATCCTATACCCAACTCTCGATTGTGGTAGCTAACAGAGATATCAAGGATTAAAAAAATCAAGGATGTAAAACTGGGATAACGGACCACGAAATTTGTAGGACAATATGTTATATCTCAAGATAATCATCTAAATTATATAAAAACATGTTTGTCCTACAAAACCTATGGTTTGATCAAAGAGTCCGCCATTTCGAAAATGTATCGAAAACGAGGTCAATTTAAATGATTACTATGATTACTAACCAGCTGAATTTTTGTTGTATACTTAATTAATATATATAAAATCTAACGGACATATTGTCCGACAAATTTCGTGGTCCGTTATCCCGGTTTTACATCCTTGATTTTTTTAAGCCTTGATATCTCTGTTAGCTACCACAATCGAGATTTGGGTATAGGATATTTTTAGTCGTCTCATCGAAACGAAGCTACTCACCAAAAATTAGCTTGTTAGTAATCACTTGATTTCCATGTACTACGGATCCCGGCCTAATAGGGGCGTTATAATGAAACCAATAATAGGCGTTATTGGAACGCCCATTGCAGCTATAAGAAAGTTGATCGTTTCTAAAGCGTAGCTTTGAAATAGAAATAGTAGGTACAGGCATAATACAATGGCAAAAATTAAGAGTTTGAAGATAACAAACAATGAATTAGAATGAATATCGGTAATTTGGTGAACAGAATAAGATTTTTTTCGTAAAACTGCGTTGCCAAAGTAAATTTAATATTCATTTTATTAACGAAAATTATAGATGCTACACTACTCATTCTAAAGATTAAAGCGAATATTTTAATTTTAAGCTTGCGGTGCATAATACAATTAAATGGTTTTATTAAACTTTTTATTTCTTGATATGCAGTGATATAAAAAATATTGATCCATCAAGAAAGTAGACAAAAAAACCTCCCGTACACTCCCCTACACAATTTTCAAGACCAAAGAAAGATGGCGCGACTAGCTTGATGCCATTGATAGAGAGAGAGACCAAATGACTCAAATCAATCTAATAGATATTATCTCAATAAACTTACTTTTATAGTATCAAAATATCCTTAAACACGTTCGTCACAGTAAACACAAAAATAAAGCAGTTTACTGAAAACTGTCACCGCCTCCCATGTCGTATGCACGAGATAACGCGGTTATCATTCAATTCGTAATTAAACACATCCTCCAACTTGCGGCGCTGTGTCAATATTAAAATAAAAGAAAACTTGTATTTACATACGCCGGTCATTGAGATAACAATGCTTGAGATGTGTTTTCAGAAACATATTTAAATTTGTGGAATTTATTATGTTTCATGAGACTTTCATTGATACAGGGATTATGATGGTTTTGCAACAGTGTTATCCAACTTGCAGGGTTACTTTAACAAGTTCTAAGGGCTTAATTCTCAGAATTTAAACTCAAATATAGTGAAAGTTATGTATTGCTTTTTTTTATTTATCTGTCATGGTATAGCTAAATGTTTTCCATACACGGGTTGTATCAATGTGACTAAACTTGTGATCTAAGATAACTTTGGGAGATAATGTGTACCTATTTAGTACTATTATCAGTTTGATTGACACAAATATATGCATAGACAATAAGTCATGTTTGTGACATATGTATAAGTGTAGATAAATATAAAAGTTAGGATGAGGCATAATTAAATTACATAACAGCGAACATTATGCAGCATTAAATATCACAAAATCTCCTAATAATTAACTAGGCCTCACTGTGGTTTGTGTACTTAATTATACTTATAAACCTTACACTTTGAATCAACCTGGCTATTTTAAAAAAATCATAAAAATCTGTTTAAGATTGAATCACGGAGATAATGTTTAAAACTCACTTTATCAAGATATCCTTTGCCGGATGGATCGGAGAGATCCCATATCTTGCTGAGTACCACATCACTGAGGCGTGACTTCTTGAGGAACCGTGCAGCGTCAAGTGCTTGCACTGCTCCGGACCCATTTGGATCCACCTGAAATAACAAGAAAAAATCATATATTTAGTCCTCATAACTTGGCATAACTAAATTGGCAAAGTGCTTATTTAACCCCCACATACATCAGAAATCTGCACTCTTCAATATTTAAAACATACTCCATGAATTACTATAATGTAATTTTTATAAATATATATACTAACTGTTTACAAAATATGATGACTATTTGACTTTAGTAAGTTATGTAAATTTGAAGACATTTTCTTCATCTGTTTAACTTGTGAATCAATTTAAATACATCCTAGCTAACCAACCAGCACCTACATTACCTATATAAATTTGGCCACAGCAAAACACTTCTTTTAATGTGTAATAAATTAGACTATGGCACTATCAAGATTTCTATGGGTAAAACAAATTTCAAAATTGGTACACTAGATCCAGAAGTTATCCCTCACCACTGCAAAACATCACAAAGTTTACCTTGTTTTTGATATTCATATATTTGGTATAGATTTAATACTGTTTAATTGGGGATCAATAGAACTACTTTTAACCACTGGATATTTAGATGTAATGCAGGTCACAATTAACAGCAATAGGTTTTTAAATTAATTAGCACTAGACTGACAGAGAATCATCTAGACTAGACCCAAGCTAGGCAGAGCTTGTATGGGGTTGAGGACTAATAGAACTAATTAATATAAAAACTCTATGTGCTAGGCTTGTTTTACTACATCTACATACAGTTTATTAGGCAGACACTTTCAGTATTATCAATAAAATAATTAGCATAGTATAGGTATGAAGGGAGTTTGATTGGTAAATCCATCAATAATTCCCAAATGTCACCGAAAGACGAGAGAAGTCTAATCATAATTTATAAAATGTTGAGGTAAGTATAGTATATCTAGAAGTTAAATTACATGAAAACTTACCTGGTGAAAATATGCTTCGTATATGGCACAGTGGGACCCTGCCACCTGCAACGGTTCAAGCCACATTTTCAGATTTTTACAGTCGTTAAACACCAATTACTTAAGTTTATAGTATCTCAATGGGTGTGACATTAGAACACTACACACGACTTAGAACTCTCACATAGAAATACTTAGAACGACAAGGTCACATCAACGTTTCTGTTAGAAATCTTACTACCGATATCACTATTGATCTTTACAAGACCGTTTGAACTGCACTGAACATTTTTGTACACGATAACACCGACAATTTACAATTCAGGACAAACGAGAGGTTCGTCCCTAGGATCCCGAACTTTAACACTGGTATCTTACAGCAAGGCAGAGACTGAGGAGGTTTCAATCTAATATGACTGGTAGATAAGAGATTGAACTTTTATACAAACAAGTAAAAAGCTTCATTTACACTGAAATTTCTACAGAAATCACAATTATTTCTACCTGAGAAGGAGAGGGCAAGGCAGCCATTTTTTACATCTCCCCGTCGACCAATCAATAAGCGGCCATAGAGTCTAGAGTTTTGACAGTTTATGTTTACGCCTCATCCACAGCCAAAATCAATCATAATTTAGCCACAGAGTCGTATTCGATCTTGTCTTCAGTCTCATCTCCAGTAAATTCCATACCTTATGATAATTTATACAGGGATTCAAATAAAACATAAGTTCAGACTTTAATATAAATTTAATATGAATTCAAAGTTTTGTTTTGTACACCTTTGCTGTATTATTTTCCACGTAGTATTTCAAGCGAGATAGGCCTTTTCTATTAATTTCGAAAGAAGGCAACGCATTTAATTTTTCCATCCACGTTCTTATATTTTTATATTTCTTTGGAACTGGTATCAGAAGAGTTTGTGAACTCACTGTTAGGGCACAACACACGTCACCTAGAAGCATCTAAAATATAAAAATAATAATGAGTTAACATTTTAAACCACTGGGCCAAGTTCACTCTCAGTATTTACAGGGATGCTCCACGAGTAGTAGGTTAACTACGTCGTTAAATAGTTTTACTAAAAATAGTTACCTACTTTAATATTTCATTGTTGAAATAGGTAGGTACCTACTTCAAGGAGCTTATTAAATTTAAATAGGTACCTACCACGGAGGTAATAATAAGGTACCTACCTAAGTAAATGATTTTAGGGTTCTTAACGCAAAAATTAGGTAAAATAGTTACAAAACTGTTTCAAAAGTTACTAAATAGACTGTAGAAACTTTTACTTGGTACTTGTTCTAAGATTATCTTCATATATCACATAGGAAGATAATCTTAGATTATACCTACTTAGCTCCATGTTAGGTATGGATAAGCTGGGATAGGTACTCATTAAAAGTGTTACCCAAGAACATTTATAATGAGAAATAATACATACGGACCTTATCACCTGACAGCCATTTAAACTTGCTAAGTCTTTCTTCTAAGAAGTTCAATTGATTGTTCCACACAACCATTTTACTTTCTTCCGGAGGCCATTTACCAACAAAATAATCAGCCTGAAAATTAAACAATACCTATCAACTTGCCATTGCGAACTCATGTTCAACAGCTTGTCTTACTTAGTATAACGCAGGTATAATATATGTCGTAGGTACAAGTTTCGAGCTTAACATTGGACAAAATGTTGCTGTTTGATTTTTCGAGTAACATTGACTTAGTTATTTACTTACGTAAAGATCAGCATTAGCTGGGAACAACGTAGATGCGTTGTAGAAAAGCATTTCATCAACTTTCGCTTTGGTTAAAGGGTCGTCTTGAGGATACAATGTTTTGTCATTAGCGGTATTGCATAGATACATTGTTATTGCATGACTGTCTGTAATAGATTTACCGCCAATAACCAATGCTGGAACTTTCTGGTGAGGATTTATCTGAAGAAAACAAGATTAATAAAACATTTATTTATATTCGTGACTATGTAGGTACCTACCTACATAAAATCCTATTTTAAAACATTAACTGCGACTACGTAGGAAAAATATTTAACAATACCTTTTTGTAGTATTCCGTTTTGTGCTCCTGCCTAAAGAGATCGACGATTTCAAATTGTAATCTAGTTTTGAGAAGCGCAGCTGTTATCAGCACAAATCTGACGGCGGGAGACGCCAAATCTCCATACAGGACGAGGTCATTGTGCACGCAGCGGTTGCTGTTTATAAATCTGTAAATATAATAAGGTTCGGTCAAATACCTCAATATGTAGGTACCTAAGTAAATCTAGTAATTTATTTACCATAATGAAACTTTACACTAGAATATAGGGCTCAAATATCAGAATCATAAAATAGGTAGCTAAATCAAATAAAATATCACATAAGTAGACTTACCTATTCTGTAACGTTGTTGAAGATACAATGAAAGATGGAAAAACGCGTTGATAAATAAACATAGTTTTAAGAAACACGGTATCTGCTCCGTATAATCTGTCGTTACCAGGAGAGTGCTTACCGGACACTGGCGCTTTGCTCAGCAGGTAATAAGATTCCTGACAGCGGCCGAGTGTTGAATTTCATGAATAAATGCAAAATGAGCACGATGCTAGAAATTTATTTTAAGTTGTTTACGGGTTTTTAAAACTCCTGTTCCTTCGTGTTCAAATTCGTTTATCTGATGGTAAACGCAAGAATGATAGCAGTTTCATTTCATGGTCAATACTTATGTATTTTGGCTTTATAGGTTTCTCAAAGTTCTAATCGTCACAGTCCATTTTATTATCAAAGTAGGTAGTAATTAAACCTTTACGAAAACATACTTAAATTATCTACCTATTCATTTTATAGTAATAATAGCTTCCGCCGTAACACTTTCCCGCAATTTTCTTTGCTATATTATAGCCTATGTTACTCGGGGATAACGTAGCTTTCCAAAGGTGAAAGAATTTTTGAAATCGGTCCAGTAGTTTCGGAGCCTATTCATTACAAACAAACAAACAAATCTTTCCTCTTTATAATATTAGTATAGATTAACGAGATAACAAACATACAGAACAGACATACAGCTTACAACGAGGGCTGCAAACCGTTGTTAGATAACGGTGTGAAGGTTCTATGGCAATTTTAAACTTCATAGATGAAACCAACAAAACTCTCTCTGCCTCTTTCAACAAAAAATGATACTTGACAGAAAATAGACTTAGCACTTTTTCATTTTGGACAGACTCATTTTCATCTCAAAATTTACAAATATAAGATATCATGGCCACACGGCCTGGCTATGGTTGTTTAAACTAGAACTGCAAGCATGATTATGTTTTTATGACTAAGATTTCAAAACAGCAAAATTGCGAGTATAAGCAGAACATTACACCACGCTAGCAAAATGGGTGCTACCGGGAGCAAAACAGCCAATAGGACCTTAGTGTTAGTAATTTCAACTCATCCTTATACTTGGTACCTACCTAGTTTGTACATACCTACTTTAACATAACATATACCTACTTATCACTATGTTGTACAATGGGCTTCTTATCAAAAATAGTTACTTACCTATGTTTTAAAACATGGTTCCCAAACAACTATACCTACTAACTATACCTTCCTACGCTGAAAAGTGGAATCCAAATCACACTGAGTTACGTTTCGAAAAGAGAAGCTTTATTTTGAACTGTTGGTAACGTAGATTTTAGATTAAATCCATAATGTGTGTAACAGGAACGTAACTTTGTGGAAGACTGATCGCAGCCCTGCGTGCCGAGCGGTGATGATGGCGCTGGATGCAATGGGCCTCAGCGTTAATGAAATAGACGTCAATATGGACCGCGGGGAGCACAGAAAAGCAAACATGTTTGAGGTAATAGATAATTTTATGTTTATAACCCAGCCACACCATTCATTGGCTCTCCCTAATAAAAAGAACATTTTATGTCATATGCGGTAGTCGGTACTGTTTCATTTCAAGCAATATAACGATTAACCACGGTAACAGACAACAGTTATTTATTCTACTAAATTGAACAAAAATAATCATTTTTTTGCAATGTTTTCAGAAAAACCCACTACAAACCCTGCCGATTTTACAAGATCAAAAACTTGTTCTTCGTGATAGGTTCGTATTGGCTTCATTAGATAACACCTCTTTTTGATGAGCCAACTAACGTTCACCAATGTTAACTCACGTTTACAGCAATGCAATCTGCACATACCTGGGGTCCCGATACTACTGCGGGCGCCTACTGCCGCTGGACGCTGGCAGCAGGGCGTTAGTGGATCAGCAGCTCCACTACAATGGAGGGATCCTGTATCCGCGGTATCGAGCAGCTGTGGTTAGTGCCTCATCATCACTTAAATAGGCACTAATTTGCCAGAGAAAATAAAGATTTTTTTCCACATGCACCACATTATAGTCTCTAACACAAGTCAAATTAAAGCCATTATAACGATTAAGTACCTACATCCCAAACAAATTTGAAACCATCCTACCTATTTTGTAAAAAAAATATACTTGAATGATGATTGAATTTGAAATGACTTCGCAGGATCCAATTCTGTACGAGAACTGCTCGTACGTGCTGCCAGCTCAGGTGTGCGCCATCGACTGCGCCTACTCCGATCTGGAGAGCATGCTGTCCGGTCAGACGTACTTCGGGGGCAGCTGGCCCACGCTCGGCGACATCTGCATTGGTGCTACAGTCAGCACTCTCAACTGTCTCGTGCCCATCGACAAAAGCAGGTGATGTACTTTATCTTACCACACTGGATACTGTCCGATCAGATATACTTACCTTACTACTTCCGCAGCACCAACCAATAGTAATGAGGCTGCTGTAAGGCCATTTTACATACGTCTTTTAAATGGCACGGGTATTGAAGCGCGTCGTGAGCTTGGCGTAGGGAATGCGACGGAAGTAGGTAGGTAACTACTATTTAGGTCAGCTGATAAATGCAGGTTTTTAGCTCAAAATAATAGCTTTAAATAGTGGTTAAGGTTATTGAATTGGCCCTGGGAATTCACAGCACAAATACATAGGTATAGAATCAATAAATTTTTGTAAGTACTTATAATTTAATTGGTTTCAGGTTCCCGCTTCTTAGCAGTTGGTTGTTTCGTATGTCGAATGAAAACTTCCACAAAACGGCGAACAAAAAAGGCCTTGCCGATTTCATGCGAAGAATAGGCGAGTTAAAACAATATCAATAATTTGTTTCAAGGTGGGTGGTTTATTACGGATGCCAGTTTACATCTCAAGCAAGAGTTACTGCTGTCTGTTCCATCATTCAACAATGGAGTAGGTAAATATCCTATCTATTCATATATTCCTTTTTTCTAATCTGCGTATTAAAATCTCAGTGACTTTTGCTTGAGTTAGACTTGGTTTACGTAATTCGCCCCCTAGGAACTCTTTATTTATTTAATTATTTTGGGATAGATGGTTGTTGTGACGACTCGCTGCACTGCCCCCGTACGTCGTGTCGGCGTCGACATCTTGCTGTGACGTGTGCGTGTGAAGGAGATCTCGGATAAAAAATATGTATGTACCTATCAAAAGATAAAAAATGTAAAGGAAACAATAAATTGCAACTATGGAAAACATTTAAATAAAATAATAGGTACGAATTTTTGTTTTAATAACACTATCCTGAATAGAGTTCAGGGATCTTCTTGTTCTAGTTTATTGGACCCTGCGCTAAACTTGGCGTGACGTAATTCGCCAGAGTAAAAGTAAAAGTAGTGTTTTATAAATTAACAAGGTTAAGAGTTGTTACTTGTGTGATCGTTATTTTGTTTTGTCAAATAAAACATGTGTATCGCTGCGGTTTTAACCTGAGGGTTAGACCAAACCAACAATAGAAGAAGAAGAAGGAACCTTTCGTTCTCAGACCGGTGGTGATTGTCTATGGCGAGGTAACATGTCATTGTCATTTATTCGTTTTGACAACGACTGTCAGTGTATCATTATGATAGAGTTGTTCTCCCATTTGATTCGATTCTTTTGAATTTATAGCCCGGGGAAATAAATAAAATATAATACATTGATTCAAATTCAAAATTCAAATTCTTTATTTTTATCACACAGTTTAGCTTATCAGTTTACACTAAAGCATTACTTACATGGGATCATACCAACTAATGATGGACAATTTACACGCCAACATCTAGCCCCGTAATTAAATATTTGTACGACAATTATAGGTAGGACATTGATTATTAGGACTAATAAATTATATGTGATTGTTTTAATTGCACTTTTTTAGAATTTAATTTTGTTTGAAAACAGAAATACTTACTTTTTTTAGTCCGACTTACTTTCGATTAAATATGGTCGATCTGTTTTATAGTCTGGCCGCGGGGTGGTGCATCACTATGCATTCCTGTGTTGTGTGTGTGTTGTGTTGTGTTGTGTTCGTTCTTGTGTAGGAATTTTTGAGTACCTATCTCGACAAAATATTATTATACTTAATTTTCTTTTGCGAATGGTTGAATCTCACCGAATCATCTTTAGATTGAAGTAATTTTCCAATCCACTTGTTTTCTACCAATTTTTTTCATATTACATTATAGTTTAATTAAGCTATGTAGTTTATTTAATAGTTGCTTATTGTTCTTCGAAGTTCACTGGGAGCCCATAGATAAAAAGTCAATGAATACTCTCACGGAACGCGAGCGAGGAAAGTCTTTTGTGTTGTGAATGGAACGAAATCTCATATGCGTTGATTCGTCAGCAAACAATCTCGTATTGTGCTTGAAATTACCAAGGTGAATTTGTGAATCGCAGTGTTCAAACCAGACGTCTAGCTGGCGATGGCGAGGTACCAGGCGAGCGACACCATGCCCAAGTTCGGACATGTGACGGACCTGCGGGAGCAGTGGCTCGTGCGCACCGACGGCGCGCTGGCGCACCGCCTGCAGGACCGCGAGATATCCTCGCACCTCACGGAGAATAGGTACCGCAACCAGCAGATTCGCGAGGACTTCCCCGTGGCGCTCAGCGAGCAGCAGGACCTGGAGCACGAGGCGCAGCGGCGTGAGCTGGCGCGCCGCCGCCAGGCCGACGTCGACGCGGAGATCGCGCGCGAACTCGCCGAGATCAACCTGCGCCGCCAGCGACGTCACCACTCCGACATGCTGCAGCAGCCGAGCTCCTCCCGCGCCGCCCCTCCCGCTCTAGCACTAGCCCCCGCAGCACCTCCAACTTCTCACATCGACCCAGATGAACTAGGTCTCTCCCCTACTGAACTAGATGAAATGCGAAAACGATTGGAGCAGGAGGAAAGAGATGCGCGCCTCGCCCGTGAGCTGAGTACGGAAGTTCAGGACAGGGACATCCTACTAGCTGATATGAGATGTGCTGTTGAGGCTCAGGATGGAGAGTTGGCTCGATTGCTACAAGAGCGAGAGTATAAGAAACTCCAAAGAGCTAAGGAAAAGGCGAGACAGAAATCTTTACTTAAAAAGCAGCAAAGAATGGCAGTGCAACAGATGGAAAGAGAAAATAGTCAAGAACTAGCATCTGCCACCCTGTGCGATGCCTACAGTAACCCCAAAGATCTCATTAATGAGAACCGACTTAGATTGTGTAAGTCTGTTGATTCGGATTTGCATTATGTTGAGCCATTTGAGAAAGAAACAATCCAGTCCAAATCTAGTGCATTGCAGTCTTTAGAAGTATCAAGAGAATATTACGCTCAGAACTCTGAAGCAGGGACTTCGAGTTCAATATCTCATGGGCACTCTAGATCTTTTGAGGCAGATAGAAGAGGGCCTATTCAGCACAGACAGCCTCCACCACCACCAGCAGTCAGCAAGAAGCCCCGTTTTCCAGAACCAGTGAGCATCAGACCAGCATCACACTACTCCACAGATGAGAATCAAGATATTAACGGGCTGCCTCCACTGCCACATAGCTTCAGTGAGAACAACAATGTGTACAGCTCTACTTTCCCACAAGATATGAGCTCCTCCGATGTCAGGGACAGTCATGTGGACCCCTCCAAGAGACTGTCGGTAATATCGGAGATTACTGCTGAAGGATTGGTTAAGAAGAAAAATAAGGCTGAGCTTAAGAAAAGAAAGGGATGTAAGATCCAATAAGAAATACACAATAATTGATAAAAAGTATGAAACTAATCTGTTGAATGATTAAATTTTTACCTTAGTTTCCAAAGAGTTGGGACCAGTTTTGTATAATTAATATTATTTTTTGGAAGATCTGAATTTAGTTTTGTTGGTAATACAGCTTGTAAAATTACCATCACTGTGTAATGTATACTTTTAGAGTTAATCTAAGTATTTATTAATTACAGAATGTTATCTCTTATATATTTAAATATCTACACCCATTAAGGTGTTTTAATAGGTTATAGATTGAGCCATCCAATATTCTTTGTCATAAACTTATGTGCCTTTACATAAATGTAAGTCAGACTCTAACATTCCACTGTGTGTGTGATCAATTGTGCATCAGCTTTATGTTAAAAAAATTTGTTGTTGTACCACACAAGTTATAGTCCTAAGATCTTTTTGATAAAGTACCTTAGACTGTAATACCTAATAGATTTATGCTCATTATATTTCATAACATGTTGAAATATAACATTTTTGTACTTAATTATTGTTAAAGTTAAGACTGATTTTATATTATTTTGGAATATTGTATTTATGCCTAATTTGGTGCTCTCTTTGCTATTCATATTTATGATAATCAAACTATTATTTAGCTCAAGAGTTTATACATTTTTTAATTGTTAATGTGTCATACTTCAATAATTTTCTCAATATGAATCTCTAATTTTTTAAATAAAACATATCTCATTAAATTATTGGTGACATGGTTATTAATAAATAGCAGCTACTGCAGTACTATTAAAACAGTTATTGTTATCTTGGTCCAAGACAATTCGCGAATAACAACTACATACCTTCATAAATACTTTCTATTCATAATCAACTTTCACACTTTCTGTAGCTCCCAGAGATATTATATCATGCCTTAGATCTGTTGATGAAATGAATAGTCATTCACGAGGTCGCATAAAGTTATGTACGTCTAGAAATACAGCTAAAGTACATGATCGTTTGTACGCCATTCTCTGTATTAATAAATATAATAACTATTAAACATGCCACTTACTAACTAAAACATTTCACTTTTAGTCATGAGTAGAAAGGTGCGTTAAATCTATATTATTTCGATAATTCATTGTTACAAACGATTTATATAAATGTTTGTGATTGTTCATGTAGATTAAGTGTGTCTCCAATATTACCATGTTTACATTTTTGTCTTGTACTAATAATTTCTGTAAAGATATTATATACACATAATAACACTTAGTCTAGTGTTAGTAGGCAAGACCTAAGTACAGGGAAGTCATGCGTTGTACCTACCTAGGTACTTAGGGGCATTTGCAATTTGCATCGTGATTTCGTGACGGGGCGCGGGGCGCGGGGAATGCCGTGCGACAACCTGATTATTAAATGAATCAGGTAGAATATTAGGGTTCGCAAGTAATTTATATGTCGTATTTTTAATAATTAATGTAACGCATTGCAGTGCTGTTAGAATAATATCGCCCTACCATAATAACTAGGGACAGTTGAAAATGGCAACTAGATTTTTAAATTCAAATTATTAAGTTTGCAAGTTGCAAATTAAGAATCGCAATTAAAACATTTTGCTCAAGAATTCATACAGTAACACGTATCATTAACTGGTCCGGAACTAACCATTCATGGTAATTTAGATAATAACATTACCCCTCAGAATGACCAACTGACCTTAATCTTATAATGTACCTACCTATATAGTACGTATTTCATAATTTGTGTAAGAAAACTAGTTTATAGTAAAATATTAAGCTTTAACGTAATCTACGGCCTATAACGTGCCTTATGGAAACCGAACCAAACTAAGTAGTTTTTTTGTCTAATTTTCTAAGTGAATTTAAACTTTTCAGCTATTGTACGTAACCTTAATTTTATTAAAGGCATTTCAAATAAGGGCCTATATTCTATAATTTGTATTTGATTTTGTTCCCTGTGAAACCGAAATTGTTTAACAATATTTTGTAATAATACCTAAGATTATAACACTTATTTATTTTTGAATTTTCTAATAAATACTCTATTTTGTGAAACAGTACTCTGACTTATAATTATTGTCCTTTCATAACAGTGTTGTGTAGGTATAACCCTTGTTTTATTAGCGTCCTTTAATTTCCTCTGCTGGGCACAGGGTTTCTCATGACGAGAAAGAATTGGCAATAGTAATTAGTAGGAGCAGCTTCAATTATTTATTTAATTAATTAGCACGACTCATTCAAAAATTAAAGAACTGTAAGTACGAGGAAGAAACTAGTAGGCGCATAATTACCTATATTGGAACTTTAAAATGATTCGTGCCTAATCTCGACTTTTAAAATAATATAATTATACGCAGTTACACCATAATAATCATTGTGCAATTATTGAGTAGCCATCTCCACAATAATAAAAAATTTGATATAAGTACTTAGGTACTTATGTCCTTCCTGGGCATTACAATGGTTGAAACTTTATATTTTAGAAGATCTTATTGTAGGTACATATCAAAGCTATAAATAAGCTTTGACTTAGATGTGCTTCTCTTGTAGGGTAGCTAAGAGCATTCGCTCTATTTCGATTTACTATCTATGCATATGCGCTGACCTTCGTCGACCCATTAATAAGCGTAAGTACCTAATACTACAACCTATAACCAGCCGTTGTTATACCTAAGTACATAAAAATCATAACCAAGGGGTCGTTACCCCTAGAGTATTAGTAAGTAGGTACCTAATAGAAAGGTACCTACCTAACAAATAAATATCTAGATTTAGCTGTCGGTTGTAGTTCGGGTAAACATCTGCCAACCTTAGCTAGCAGCTGCCAACGAACTAAATGACCTAGAATGTAAAATTATTTAGGACAAGAAAACTCTGTTATCATGCAAACAAATACAATTCTAAAACTGTGTGCTGCGTAAAGCAACACAAACACAATAGCCATTAAGAGAGCGGTCTTGCATGACAGGTACCGTTATCAGCTGTAGGTATAATCGAGCATACTTCACATGACACAGCGCAGAGCGAACTTATCAGTGCGATGCTAATTGTAAGGGTACACTTTTATCGTGCCCATTTTCTTCTCCTGATAAGATAACAGCGTCATAAGTCTCAACATTCGACTGGGAGCCAGTGCTGTGTTTTTTTTTGGTTTAATTCGTTAGTTTTAATGCCCTCGGATGTGATGGTGAAATGTGTTGTGTAGTGTTGAGAAATAATGCTAGATCTACGTTCGTCTGCGATGCATCACATCAGGCCGTTTGAGCATTTGTCCAACGGGGGCGAGCAGACGCACCGCGGGCGGAGTCGCTCGTCCTCTTGGACCTCTCGCTACCGCCAGAATGGACTTATGAGGCAGGAGCCTCGCTATTCACTTCAGTATGAGGTAAGTAAATAAAACGTGTTTTAATAGTTAGTGTTTAATCTTGAATCTTATAAATCATTTAAGTAAATGCAAATGCGTCCGTAGGAATTGTCCCTATCTCCTTCATAGTTTCAAGTGCTCTAATGATTATAACATGTTCTAGCGTAAAGATAGTTGAGTTAAATATTTTTGCTGTATTTTGTAGAACTTTTGTAGTGTTTTTATAATTTCCGTTTAAAGTTTATTTACAAATTAATGAATCATTACAATGGATTTTTTCTTGCGTATAATGAACCGTAATGCGTCATACATTTTTATTTGACAGCTGTGACATTCCTCTAGCATAGGAAGTTCCTGGAACACCGACATATCCTTCTCTGTTTGTTTTCAAACAAAAAAGAGAGACAAAAGTAAAAGTAAAATTGAAAATTTGTCAACAAACAGCTGTCAAATAACTGTCACTGGACGAGTCATCCATTCTGCTGTCATTTTGTCACAGTGGTCTCTGCATTTTAGTTTTTTATTTGTTTCAAGTTAGATTAGGCATTTCGTAAAGTTTTCGTGTTAAGATTTTTAGTGGACGTTCTAAAGTTGTCGCTAATGCAAACAAACTGTAAAATAAGTTGTAAAGTTGCGGCGTACGACAATTCGGAAACGTGTCATAAGTTTTAACAAACAGTTGTTTTCTTGTAGTACGTCGCCAAAGGAATGTGGATAGTTTCTTATTGTTTTATGAATTAGTTTATTTTCACATGGGTGATGGCTTGGCAGTCGGATACTCGTGTACGTATGGTAAACCCTGAGCGCTGGCCGCTCGCGCTAGCAAGACGAGTCCTATAACAACGGTTCGTCCTTGTGAGCGATTAACATTTTAAATGCGTTTTTATATTGCGGAACGAGAATCTTAATTTATGCGCTTAAGTTTTGGTATGACAAATTCGACACACCAGCGGCTGGCGGCGCTAGAGTTGAGTGGGTGGAGATAATCACTAATGGGATTTGATTCAAGTTCAATGCTGAGGGTGAAGGGAGCATAGTTCACAGGCATCACAGTATACATGTTCTGTGAGACTCAAATCCTTGTTTACTAATTCAGATTTACATGAGTATTGTTTATAATAATGGTTTTCTTTTGCCCATAAGTTGTATCTATATTTTCTTCCCAATACTTTAGTAAGACACTGCTTTGAATTTAATGAATAACAGAACATACAGTATTTTCTTTGCTTCAGAGGTATATGAGACTGAACCATCACAGCAGGTTCTTTACCAGTTGCAATTGAATTTCGCTTTTTATTTAAAATTATGTACCTAAAAATAGTTTAAAATAAGTTCATAATAGTTGACTATTGGTAGAAAGGTTGACATGCAGTGGGACTGTGCAATATCTTCCAACTCTGTCTATGATCAATTTTTATAGTTTAATACTCCTTTATGTGAACCCATAATAATTGACACTATGGAGTGTCAATAGAAACTCGGTAAAATCCATTTAAGAAATTTGGGGAATTGTGTATATAATCACCATTCTTGCTAGCTTGGTTGCAGAAACGTTACATAGAATGAATGACCCTTCCACATACTGTATGGAATATAAATCTGTTAGTTGCTTTGACAACATCCATAGGAAGTGATGTGATTGAAACTATTAGATTATTATCATACAACTTATCTTGATTCTTAATTTGATCTCTGCTGCACAGCGGGCGAAGGTCCACCTGCGATGCAAGAGGTTTAGGGTTCGATTCCCGCCTTAGGACAAAAAAAGAATGTGTATTGTAAAAACATCTATCTACGTATGTAACCTGTATCACAAGCTTAGACCATGGGGCTAGATGTTCCGGTGTGATAGTCCAGATAAATTTTTTTGTTAGTTTCTATTTGATTTAAAGATTGGAGACCACAACCTAAGCAGGGAATCAATTAATTTCAATTTATTTAATGACATTCGTCATTTATCATGGCAATATACTAAGTTACAAATAGTGTATTAGCAACACAAGACTGTTGAATGTATCAAAAATAATTTCATAATTAGAATACATAAATAAATAAATGTTGCCAGATAATTCACAAAGCAATGTATCCCTGTAGAAAGCTTGTAGCTTTGGTATGGGTACTAATACTAGATATCTAATAAACTTAATACAATGTACTTCATAGATAGATATATTTTATTATACACTAGCAACCCACCCTCGCTTCACTTCGGGTTTATTAAAAAACAAAATTAAAAATAAAACAACACAACTGATTTTGATGTGGTTTTTCAAATAGGTAAAGTAATTCAAGAGGATGTTTATAGTATTATCCTCTTGAAAATCTGTTGTGTTGTTTTTAAGCACACAGACAGCAATAGCGATTTCTTTTATAATGTGTAGTTATAGAAAATACCAGAATGAAGAACTAAAGATTTAATAAAGAAATTATAATGGGTTTTACTTTACCGTGTGTTTTAATTAACCATTGCATCATATTCTAACTAAATTATATAATTTTCCAGACTGATGAAAACAGCTTCTTACTGCGACTGCGGATTATAGGGGCTTACTCATTGGCTAAGAAAGACATATTTGGTGCTAGGTAAGTCTATTATTATTATATTTATTGAAATACAAAACACAGAGACCTTATTCTTACATGTCCATTATTATGTTATACCTGTTAGTCTATGCACTATGGTTATACTAGCTGACCCGCTCGCGACTCTACGTTGTTTAATTACGTAGCCGCCAAACGTAGCAAGTTAGTAGGGGGATAGGGGAGGACTCTAGCGTTATTACTCAAAAGTAAATAAAAACTCGTTTTTGGAAAGAGCTCTGTTTTTCTAGCATAGTCAATAATAGTCTCTGGATACGGCTATTAGTGAGCCAGTTTATCGTCCACCGCAGACCAGGTGATCTCAACAGATTCGTTTCACATCAGCTAAATTGATTTGACTTTGGAAATCACGCTACACTTTCGACATCGACTGACCACGTCTTAATGGGTGCATGAAGACAATTATATCACACTAGTTGACCCGCCCGCGGCTTCGCCCGCTTTCTATAGTTTTCTCACCTTTTAAACCTTCCCTGGGATACTAAGAACATTTCAAGACCAAAACCAACTAAATCGGCCCGGCCGTTCCCGAGATTTAGCGAGACTAACGAACGGCGATTCATTTTTATATATAAGATAAAGATCACATGTTACTTGAGTTAACGGCTTTGTCACGAATTTAAATAATGTATCTTGGTAAATAATTGATTATGTGTCAATTTTAGACTTTATTCTATCCGAAATAATCTAAGCGAAAACCGTTCAGCCATTGTAGTTCAGCGTGTGTATTAAACACACGTACACACACACACACACAAACTTTCGCATTTATAGATATACTTTAGATTTTAGATGGTAATATATTGATTAAATGTACACTCACGGAAAAGTATTGTTCTGTGAAGTGTGTCAACTTACTGGAGAGCTATTATTTTCTATTCTATTAGACAATTCCACCAAGTAAGCGTGGTGATTATAGTAGTTCCTCTAAAATATTTGTTGGGTTCTATTGAGGAGATCCGTGCCCGATGTGAACCTAAAATTAGTTAATTTGATAATGAAGATGAAATAAATTATTTTTATATTCATACCTACGTACTAAAAACGTTATTAATATCGATCGACAGATGTATCGTAACAAATTATGAATACGTACAGTAGTTTGTGAACAATTTTTTACTGTATTATTTTCTTTATTATTTATTATGAGTCATTTGTTGATAACTTCTTTGCGTCTATTTATTTTAACGTTCGGCTTTGTCGAAGTTCCGCCTGAGAAGTAGGGGTTCGACTCTCGCACAGCGCTATTATGATCTGTGGGAACTTGTTTTGAATCTATAATGTTATAAAATGATAGTTTATCCGTTTATCTATCCTGCATTGAAATAATAAACAATAAAACTGTTATTTATTAATTTACAGTGATTGACTCTCACTTAAGTTATAGGAAAAATTACAAGATCACAACGTAACCTTAGTCCTCGAGTGGGAATCGAGGTTTGGTATATATTCGAGCTCTTCCGTAACTCCTCGATAGCGTAGTGGTTATAGCGCAACCAGGGCTAAACTGGGTGGCGTGGGTTCGACTCCCACTCGAGGACCAAGGCTACGTTGTCTTGCAATTTTTGTTATACCATTTTACTATGATATACAATGTCAGTTGGTCAGGTAAAGGTCCTTGACGGAGCATTTGTCCGCGAGCCTCCGTCATGGCCGTCTGCGCACTCTCCAGGAGTAATTCACACGCCACATACAATAACTACATAATACATACATTATAGAGTCGAAACCGGCATGTTCTGAGAACAGTAAAAGTTTGAAGGACATGCGATATCACCAACCCGCACTTATATTACCAACATTATTATGTCGTAGGTCCGGTCTAGATTAGGCATGTCACGTGAATCACTCTAGACTCAATTTATTGGCTGCCTATTTCTTATTAAGTGACAGAAAACGTTAACCATGAATCAGAAACCACTTTTCAAGATAATGGGGGATAACCTTGTTTGATTATTATGTGACGTAAATGAATTATTTTATAACGAACTGTACTTACCTCTAGCTTTGTATAGTTTGTATACATCCCTGTGAACTTTATTCCTAATAAATACATAGGGCCTAGGTGTGGTTGTAGGCTTTCTAAGGGGCGCCTATTATTATTATAAGCATAGCGAGGAATATTTTTGATGATTCTTCAAACATGCCCAAACCTAAGACATTCGTAATGATCTAAATCAAATGGATAGGATTCCTATGCTTACCTAAGTTAACCCACAAACTTTATTGTTAGCATGTTTTGACATGCCTAGGAATGCTTCGATATTCTTAATTCAGTATAGGTAGTTGTTAACTCTTCTGAAAGAGTCCCTGGCTATATATTTTCTAAATTTCTAAATATCTAATATTAGTCGCCGGGCCAAGAGTCTAGGCACTTTTTTTTAAATTTATTTACTTACTATTATATAGAATAGATCTAATAATAAGACAATTGATTGATAAATTCTTCAATAATCTATGTTTCGGCCTTAACTTCAAACGTTATCTTTCGTGTATATAATTATGAGCCTGTCAACATTTGTTTTTTTATTATTGTTATTTATTGGTTTGTTGTCATTCCAGCGATCCCTATGTCCGCGTGGAGCTGCAAAAAGTTGATGGTGACGTCACAATTGAGACCTTTCTCACCAAGACTAAGAAAAAGGTGAGAGTAGACCACTATGTTATCAAGTATTATTATTTTATTCATTTAATTTTAGTTTTTAATTTAGTTTTAGACATTACACTCAACTAGCCCCATAGTGAGCTTGAAGCTTGGTTACGATTACGAATCATCGTAATAATTTTGCATTTTTCCCACATTACACATAATACTTACGAGCTTTCTGCCCGCGTTATGTTTATTATTATTGCAAGTTAATGCGTATAATTACATTTTATTGCTTCTTAAGAAAGATCTGAAGGACTTATCGATAAATACAAAAGGGAACAAGTAATTAAATACCACATTGTTTTGCTACGTGGTCTTATCAATGAACTTGACTTCAATGCTTATTACTCCTTATGTAAAAATATAGACTTAATTGTTCTTGAAATGAACTTATATTGAATTTAATTGTATGAAAAAGTTAGCAGCATTGCATGAATTTAATTGTGTATTGTTGTTTTTCAGACATTAAATCCAATATGGAATCAGGAGTTTGTATTCAGGGTAAGTGTTTTTCTTATTATTCCATGGCCAATTAAATCGTGAGGAAACCGTCATGTTCTGAGATCTGAGAAAAGTTTGAGGGACTTGTGACATTCACCAACCCGTACTTACCCAGCATGGTGATTTAAAGCCTTCCCTGTATCCCTGCTGTGGGATCGTATAAAGGATGATTATAATGTAATATTTTGATTTTAAAATAAACTTGAAATGTGTTATCTGTCATTTGAGAGATCGCTCTTTAGCGATAAGGCCGCCCATTTTATATGTCTCTTTTTGGATTTTAATCATGTGTTCTGTTTTCGGTGTACAGTCAGCCATAAACGTGGTCTACCACCCTACGGTTGATATTCGTTTGTACGTCAGTTAAATTAGAAAAGTCAACCATATCGATCATTTACATCGCACATAAACTTTTTTGGCTGGTAGACCGCTTTCTTGACCGACTGTACAATGAAGTGTGTATTGTATTGAAACTGTGATCTCCAGGTGAATCCGGCGGAGCACAAGCTGCTGATCCAGGTGTTCGATGAGAACCGGCTGACTCGCGACGACTTCCTCGGCATGGTGGAGGTGGCGCTGGCGTCCGCGCCGGCCGAGAGCGCCGCCGCGCCGCGCCCCGCCCCCGCCAAGTACCCGCTGCGCCCGCGCAGGTCCGTGTAAGTAGCATGCGCCTTTTTATTTGCGACTACCCGTTTATTAGGTTAGTTTTGTTACAGCTGGTTTTTAGGCTAGTTATTAACTTTATTAAAGTTTTTTAGAACAGTTTTTTTGGTGGGTGGTAAAATTTGTTGTTTTCTAATTTACCTAAAAAAAGAATAAAATACATTTTGTATAACAGCTTGGTAAAACATTTATTAGGTAATTATAACCCCGCATCAACACTCAACTCATCTTTATGATATGACTTAAATGTTGGTGTGGAATATTAAAAACAGTTTTGTACAGTCAAATATAAAAATAAAAATAGACCTGTCTAACTATTATTCAACTATTGGTAACGTTTTAGTAATATCTAAAAATAAATCAAACAGATCCTGTTAAACCGCAAATATTTTTTCAAATAACATATTCCTTGCTTTGCTACCGTGTGTTGTGGTTTTAATAATCTTAGTTATGATCCGTTGTAGAGTTTTCATTGTAAACCCCTAATGTATTGATTGCACACAATCAATTTATGTTATCTGAGATAAGAATGACACATTCAAACTTGTCTATTTTATACATTTCTCAATCTCTGATAGCAAAATTGCATTGAAATTGAGTGTAATAATGTGTTCCTTTCAATTGGTTGATTTTCCAATTTCTAGATGTAGTGCATGATTAACATTAGTTCGTATTTTGGTATATTTGTTGTTGTTAATGTTTTGTTGTTGTAATGCTACGAACTGTGAAGAAATCGACGCCGGTATGTATTTTGAACTCCTAGCACATATAACATTAAAATTTTAATTGCATTTTGATGCTCGTTCAAAATTATTTCATCGGATTTTTATTGGAATAAATTTAATACAATATACTACACCGCTATACTTTAATTAACAACCAGAATACCCAGAATGTGCAGATGGCACTAACATTTGTACCGAAATTTAGTTAATTTGTCGTGATCGCCGCGCCGTCGTCAGACGGACCTTTTAAATAAATATAAATGAATAAATTTTGCTGGGCAATTCACACAGCAACATCTAGGTGCTAGATTTCTGATATACTTATATGGCGGGAATCGAACCCGTTACATGCGTCACAGAGGCCACAGAGGTCGTCATACGTAGATTACAATACAATTCATACAATACAAAAAATCTTTATTGTACACCAAATAAATAAAAAATACAAAAAGAAACAAGATATTATCACGCAGTTATAACGTTTCAGTGCCCGTTCCCGCGTGCGTGGCTTCATCGAGGTGTACCACGCGATAGTGGGGCGCGTGGGCGACGCCGGCGCCACGGAGACTCCGCCCCACGGCGACTGGGAGCTCGTGGAGCCCTCGCCGCAGGTCGGACCCGTGCAGTCGGTACGTACCACCATATACCACTTCTATTTATGCATTAACTTAAACACGGAACAACTAAATGCGCCGTTTGGATCCTTTTATCTGAAAAGATAAGCGGCAATATCATTTTTAATTTTTTTGATTTAACTGTTTTTGAGATTTCCCATATTCCGTCAATGTTTCGAGCGCAATCGTCACGGAGAGTTAAAACTGTGCCGGAATATTGGGAAACTCAAAAACAATTAAATCAATAAAATCTAATTGAAGCCCATTATTTATAAACTTAACTATATTTTCTAAGTTCCGTGTTTTGTTTACAAACAATCTTGTTTGGCTGAAGATTAGATTCGCCACATTAAATAAGATACTTTTAGATACTTTTACATTTTCACTTTGCGCTTAGTTTGCCTCTTGTTGCTAACGTATAAGACATTATTTTACATGCAAATTAAGCAATTATAGAAATATTTCTAAGTTAAATGATATACCATGTTGAAAGGAACCACTGTCGTTCGCGAACGAGGACTGCTTGACGCCATCTCACTATTTAATAATAATTGTACATACTTAGTATTTACTTATCCGCTCTTATTAGTTTGATTTTAAGCTTGCTATGAGAGTAATCTCTGGTTCCTAAGTGTTTTGTTAATACATAGTTTATAGTCGACACTATGATTGTAACACTGTAAATGACTTCTATATACCGCTGTTTTAGTCTGTTAGTTACTGACGCTTGTCGTTGACAGTTGGTGATATGCTATAGTTGGTGACAGCATATGTAACATTATACTCATACTCCATAGTGTATGTTAAGCAGTGGTTGGGGCAGTACCATTGTTCACTAGCGACGACTGAGACAGTTGTGTTAGTTGTTAGTTCATGACACGTTTAGTTAATAATTAAGAGTATGTTCTTATATATGCAGGCGTGAACGACAAACATCTATAGTTCCTTTGAACCTGATACTTTAAAGTTTTGGTTCCTGACACAGGTAGTTGATAGTAACAGTACGCGGTCGGATGTGGTTAGATTGAGCCTGTCGTTTGCAAGTGACAACTGATGCAGCTGTATTTGTTACTGACGCTGGTAGTTCATAAACCGAGACACAGGTAGTTGATAGTTGGTGACATGAAAGCCTCAGCAGCAGTGGGAGCGGTGCCGTCGTTCGCGAGCGACGACTGATAAAGCTGTGTTAGTTGTTAGTTTCTGACGCTAGTTATTGATAGTTCATGACGCTGGTAGTTGATAGTTGGCGATATGCAGGTATCGGCAGTGGTGGGAGCGGTGACTTCGTTCGCGGGCGACGATTGGGAACTGGTCGATGCTGCCTCTTTGCCGCACTTAGTACGTTGCATTCTGTTTAAATTATTGGCTTTTATGCGGTGGGGTATTGTGCTATGTGCTTGGCGGCATGCTAAGGCCATCGCTAGAACTGAACTCAGTGTCAAAGACATTTATAATGATCTAAACTTATGAGAATCTTTAAATGGTAACCAGACATTTTGCATTTGCTTAACGTTGGCTAATGTACGGATTAAGAGGTCCACTTGTTTAATAGAGAACTAAAATAATAGTAGAGTAATGTTTAGTGTGATACTTTGGTAATAAATGTCTCTTACAGTTGTTTATTTCAGAAAAGTTAGTAGAATTTATGTAAAGTTTACACTAAATCGGAAAGTATCTATAAATGTTTTGATTGTGGGTTCAGATTTTCATATTTTCCCGCTGCTAATAAATCTTGCAAGCAGCATGTTGCCGAACGTGAACGACTTATACAATAAACTTTGTTCAATTAACAAAAATGCAGAATATCAAATGAGAATGCCACTATACTTCCGAAACATTAATTTAAAACTTTATTATATTATAATTAAGGTTCCGACGCTAAGAATGAATTTGAAAATTGCATACCTACCAACTTACTTTTCTTACCGTCACAAGAACTTTATTAAGAAGAATATATGTATAAGAAGAATATTAATAAAATTATTAAGTAAAAAATAAGAAGGGTGCTTGGTTTTCGGGGGAGAGATGCTTGCGTGATCTAGAGCGGTGTCGTTGCATAATGGGTATCAGTTTTTGCACGTGAAAATATTCTTAAATTTCTCTCAAGTGGCGATACTCTATTTTCAAGTCGTGGTCGACAAACACTCAACGGGATGCAGTTTCAAAAAACGTCATTTCCATTAAATGTTAAGTAAATGTTACATTTTGGTTATGTGTTGGTTGTTGCAGACGATTGTCGGTGAATCCCTTCCACCGGGGTGGGAGGAGCGCCAGGATGCCAACGGACGCACCTACTACGTGAACCACATCGAACGATCCACGCAGTGGGAGCGGCCCACCTTCACGTGAGTACACCCGGGACAGACGGCCGTCGGGGCTGGAGGACAACGAGTTAAAACTAATATTTATTAATGGTGGTCATCCTGAATCCAGTTTTCTTTACGACTGAGTTTTGGCTGAATGACATGTAATTTGTAACTTAATTTCGATTTGTTATGTCTATACAAATGATGCCGCTTAATTTATTTATTTATTTTTTGTGTTTCACTGCCAAATTACAGAGTGAAACCTGTCACAAAGTGACGATTGTCTCTCTCTGTCATATTTGTCATTTTATACGAGAGAAGGAGACAGACATAGAAAGAGAGTCTTGACTTGCGGGACAGATTGTGGCATAATTCCATCCGGTCTATATATTAATAGCATAACTACTACAGTGTTTTACCTATTCATATGAAGATACTGTATACACCTATTGTACCTCAATTTTCTTAGCGTGAATGCAACATATACTCTCACTTGTTCTGTAGTTATATGTATGTTTATTATAATTATATATTGTATGGTTATTTAGGCGCGCGACGAGCACAGAGTCGCAGGCCGAGCGCATGGAGACGGCGGCCACGGAGTTCCAGCGCCGCTTCCACATCTCCGCCGACACCGAGCACGCGCCACACGCGGTAACTGCCCCCACTGCCCCCTGCCCCCACTGCCCCCCCTGAGAAACTAGACCCTTGGAGTCTAGTCTCAATGCCCTTACCTAGTGATTAAGATTAGTAAATTGCATTAATGTGCCTTGATATTCTATTAGGAATTCTAGACTAGTATAAATAGAACCTTAATATGCAGTTAGTCTTGTGACTGTGGAATACTTTGTAAGGATTCGTAATTCAAAGTCACGAGACTTACATATAATTTGATAATATTTATTAAATGATTATGATGATTAATTTTATTTTTAAAGTTACATTCAGGTCATTTTGGGTCATTATAGGAATATATCACAAAAATAATTCAAAATGATTGCAAAGCATGATGGTTTTACTTTCAAATTCAAGTGTTGTGTAGGTGATGGATTAATGTCATGAATATTCTGGGTTCTGTAGTTCATAGTTATCCATTATTTGCGATTCATAGCATGTGATTTGAGTAGTTGGGGTCTAAGCAAGGTTCGTGCTGTTAAATATTCAAAGACAAATGTGATTCTTTAGTCTTTGACATATTAAATGGCGCCAAATCTTGGATTTCGTAGATTCTTATCACAAATATTGTGCATGATATCTAAAGATATATTTTTATTACAAAATAGATTTTGACTAGGTATCTTGAAAACTATGTTATATTTAAGTATATTTTATTCCTCAGTAATTTTTATACAATTCTCTTGCAGCATGGGCTTCAGCAAATTGTAAACTAACAGACAAACGTCATCCATCATCCATTCCATCTATATGTTTTACTTAAGTTTCTAAAATACCTGCGCTTAGCCGCTTCATTGTATCGATTCCTGAAAAATATATTTCAACAGACAAACATTAAAAATCATTGAGCTTTGTAAACAGGATTATTTTAGAATTTCCAGAAATTCACAAATCATTCTATTCTAATTATTAACGTCGGGTGTACCATAGACATCCATTGTGTCGTCCTCACTAAAACACGCATAGACAAGCACTATCACGGGATCTAAAAGCTCATTGTGCAGTTCGCGAGATAAATTCTCAATACGATTTACGTATCTTGTCCAAAGTTTTCGCTTTAGCGTTTGGACAAAGATTCCATTTGACTTTGAAGCAACGCAAGTTGCGGCCAAGTTACATGAATCGTATTGTAATAGCGTGTAAATCGACAGGAGGATAGCCATAGAAGCGCGGAGTCCAACTCTACGGAACCCACGCCGTTCTCGACGCCCGTGCGCTCGCCCGACCCCAGTGCCTTACACGCCACACGAGACGATAGTATAAGCGAAACAGACTGTGATAGTAATTTAAGGAACCAAGACGACGACGTGGTTTGCGCTAACGAGAGCCAAGCCGATGCTCAAGAGAGTGAGACTAGTCAAACTGTCGATGTCAATGACAATACGGACGAAGCCGAACGAACTGAGGAAGTCGAAGTAGAGAGCGAGAACACTGAACCTCCTGAACAAACAGAAACTGAAACAGAACCAGACCATGCCACAGAGGAACCAGAGGACAATGCAGTTGAACAGAACGGAGAGACAGAGGCAGTGGTGGAAGTAGAAGTAGAAACTAATGAAGAAGTAGATACAGAAAACAGTGAGACGAATATCACAGAGGTGGCGATAGAAGTGGTGGATAATGATGAGGTGGAAGAGCTGACGTTTGATGAGAACCACTTTAGCACACCGATTGGGGGCGCGTCGCCCGCCGCGCGGCGCCGGCGCGCTACAGCCAGCTCCGTCGACGACTCCGAGGTAAGACGTGTACAATTGTACATACACTCCTGTACATAGACAATGCGCTAACGGTAATACTTTATGACTCAGAGACTCGCATTAAAAAAAAACTGCAGAAAACACTTTAAATTTAGAATAAAAAGCGTAATGATAAGCGCAAAGTTATTTGCAATAGACGATAATTATTTTGTAACATTATTGATAATTTAAAAAGTATAAATTATATACGATAGATACCACGATACGAATAACATAAAATTAATGACATTGGTGGAATCCACTGAGAGCTTTGAGCTATCCGTTTATTTGTATGTGTTTATATGTAATCTCTAATCATAATCCTGTTGCCTTTTGTGCTATGTGGTCATAAAGTATTACTAAAGTTCCAACCCCAAGACTGCGGGCGTCGTCGGTTTGAGTTGTTCTATCGCATTGTAAAATATATTGTAATGTGAGGCAATAAAGATGAACATGGCACCGTCTACATTGTAAACCGCGTCTCGCTTCGGGTTGTTGTCTATGAGGACGCGCTGTGTGATGTCTATTGCCCGTGCTTCTGTCACTAACTGTCATTACCGTATCTCAAAGATATAGAGTCGCATTTTCCGTTTTATGTTCCTCGCTCATGCTTTTATCGACCGTATAGTCGAAGAGTTAACACTATCAGCGTCCATGACACTCGCTCGTGTCTAACGCACTGTGTGGCGACGGCGCAGGCCCTGCACACCTGCTGGACCTGCGGCAGGTTGGCCTGCACCGCCGAGCGTGGGCATTGAATGTGTTAAAGTTGAGATTTGACCAGCCCATGTGACGGTTTCTGGGTCCTTAACGGTAAAGTGTGAACTGAGAGTGTATTATATCGAATAACACGATTATTGTTGGTTTTTTTACACATTTACACTTGAAGTTTACGAGTGCTCGTACTATTAAAAAACTAATTTGACATTTGTAGATTTTGTTTCTGACATTGACATTTCTGACACTTATCGCCACATATGAATATGTTGCTTGTGCCTATTGCGCTTTCTATCATGAGCCTTCTGTAGTTTAGAAGTATGGTTTTGGTTTATTTATGGTTTCTTGGTTTTATTTTTATATAAGTAGTGGTTAGAGGATTTAAGTTTAGTTATACATATAAGAGTATATAGTCGCATATGTTTGAGATTGCACGATGCTTTGTAATAAGCTTGTGCACTGTAATTTTGAAGCAATGTAATAATAAAATATTTTAAGTTCAGATATATGTGATAAAACTCCAATTACGAACCACTATAATTTCTGAATTTATCATGGTTATATAAACTCTTATTTATTTAAAACGACAGCTTATTCAAACTTCAGATTGTGGCAAGAGAACCGTTTTAAGTGACGATTTTATTATGACTTAAGTATGTGAACGTTATTTAGTTATATATTTATTTAGTTTGAAACGAAGTCCCCAAACATGTATTATTTTCTCTTTAAGTATTTCCGACGTGATATTATGCATAAGGCTGTCATTTACTCTGATAGTTCTTAAGTAGTCGACCTTAAATTTAAACCTTGTGTGCAACAAAGTTGTTACATACAACAATAAGGCCTCGGATTCTGCGGAAAGCGGAGCAGAAGCGGCAACTGTTTGACAAGAGTGCACCGCACATCGCCCGCTCTCACGCACGCTGTGTCCTTTGATTTATCGTATAAAGCCCGCTCCGCTTCCCGGAGAGTTCTGAGAGGCCTGAGCCTTAAGAGATAATAACGTCATGTCATGTCGCTGTGTGGTTGGAAGAGGAGTGAAGTTGGGTTGTGCGTAGGATGATACGGACGGCGGGTCTTCGGAGAGCACCCGGAGCAGCAGCGCCAGCTCCGCCCAGAGCCAGAACCTGCCCAATAGCGAGGGTGAGTTTAACCTGAAACCTTTAAAGTTTGTTTGTATTTATTTGTATTTATTTATTTTCACAATAGCTATACACTTGGTTATTTCAATTGATAATGTTACCTAATTTTGATGAATAGCACACCATATTCTATGTCAAATATAAAAAATACTAGTGAAAGAATTACTTCGATACATCAATTAGTTTCCGATTTAGAAGTAAAACAACCGTACGACGCGAGCCGCCGGTTACGGTGTGACGTCATAGTTTAGCACGATCAGTCTGGTTCACTCAGTCCGCTTGCATTCGCTTGTTATTGTGACGTAACTATAATAGTTAGAAATATGCTGTCGCGACATTTTTTGTAGATATTAATGTGTTCTACAAAATTGTAGTACATTGTATATTTCTAAAATGAATACTTTTCGCAGCGCATGCGATATAAGATTTTTTTTTTTACATCTTGGGTGACATATTTGGGTTTTCCGTGCGGATCCCTACTTTTAAAAAAAATCTAATATAGCTTATAACCTTCCTCGATAAATGGACTATCCAACACTGAAAGAATTTTTGAAATCGGACCAGCGGTTTCTGAGAATAGCGCGTTCAAACAAACAATGAAACTCGTCAGCTTTATAATATTAGTATAGATAGTATAGATAGGTATAAGTATAGAAGCGCATAAACAAGTTTTAAATCAAAATAAACGGCCTCACGCATATTGTAAGTAAAATGAATACAAATAAAAGTGGCCAAAAATTGAAAAAAAAATTATATTTGGGGGTCCCCATACATAGGACTGAAACTTAAAAACTTTTTTTTAATCGGACCTATACGACGGGTTATCTATGAATAGGTCTTTAAAAATCATAACAATATTTCTAAAACCATTTAATTTTAAACTCAATAGTTTACACGTGAGACTCTTCCAAAGTGCAAAACAGAGTGTCCCCCCCCCCTCTAGTTTCTAAAATAAGAAGATGATAAATCTAGAAAAATATATATTGTACATAACCTTAAAAACTAACAACGAAAATTGGTTTGAACGAAATCTATGAAGTAGTTTTTTTTATAGTACGTCATAAACTATTTCATATAAACAATTGCTGCGGAAGCCTGCATGGGCGAGTCCGACTCGCACTTGGCCACTTTTATTTGTATTTATTTTACTTACAATATGCGTGAGGCCGTTTATTTTGATTTAAAACTTGTTTATGCGCTTCTATACTTATACCTATCCATACTATCTATACTAATATTATAAAGCTGACGAGTTTCATTGTTTGTTTGAACGCGCTAATCTCAGAAACCGCTGGTCCGATTTCAAAAATTCTTTCAGTGTTGGATAGTCCATTTATCGAGGAAGGTTATAAGCTATATAAGATTTTCAAAAAAAGTAGGGATCCGCACGGAAAACCCAAATATGTCACCCAAGATGTAAAAAAAAAATCTTATATCGCATGCGCTGCGAAAAGTATTCATGTTGGAAATATACAATGTACTACAATTTTGTAGAACACATTAATATCTACAAAAAATGTCGCGACAGCATATTTCTAACTATTATAGTTACGTCACAATAACAAGCGAATGCAAGCGGACTGAGTGAACCAGACTGATCGTGCTAAACTATGACGTCACAAGCGCTCATGTGGCTGTTAGCGAGACTCGATATTTTTCGAAACTTTGAATGCCTATAAAATCAAAACTACTAGGTACTTTTTAACTAAACAAAAACTAGTGTATTTGTATACACGCAGGCTTTACTGATACAACATTTCAAGCGATTTGGCATACCTAGTAACATTACTTATTATCTTAAATGTACTTAGTCTTATTACAAAATTTGCTGTATAGAGGCATTTATGAATTTAATTTCAATTTATTTAATTATAATATTTTTTTATCATAATTGATATAAGGTTTTTATATGACTTGTTAGAAAAATCTAACTATTGGATAGAAAGAAAATAAGCTCAATGTGAGTCGGATATAATACAAATCTGCCGACAATTCGCCGTATTAATAATTTTCTTCTCCCAAAAACAAAATAAACTTTTCCACAGCTGAATACGATCAATAATAAATAAACGCATTATAATTTTCCGTCGAATGTTTAGAAAGTCGCAGTTTAGAATAGAATATAACAGTTTATGATAAAATTGTATGCAGGTCTTCCAACGGGGTGGAGCATGCAGTGCGCGCCCAGCGGCCGCATGTTCTTCATCGACCACAACGCCAAGACCACCACCTGGATCGACCCTAGAACAGGTATAGACAGATTCTTACAGCATATGTAAATGAAAAGTATCTATGTTTGTATTTTAAGTGTATCAGATTATCTAGTACCATTATCATAAGCTTCGAGCAGGGCCAGATTTAGAGGTATGGAAGCCTCGGGGCAACAAAGGAGCGGAGGCCCCCTCAATTATTGCCTCTAATTATTGTCTAAATAAAATATTTTTTTTTTCTGTCGAGTTTTTCAATAATTCATTTAGGTATTGTGTAATTTTCCAGAAATATTTATGATTTATTATTTTAGTTGGAATTAGGGGAAAAAGTTCGAAGTCATTATTGTGGGCGCCCGTTTGTGGAGGCCCAAGGCCCGTTTTTGGAGGCCCGGGGCGTTTGCCCTCCCCCAAATCCGGCCCTGGCTTCGAGCTTACCACGGGCTAGATGTTTATTTATGTTATATATATTTTTAAATGTGTATTGTGTTTAGGTTGCGCGTCGTGCCTGCCGGCGGCGGGCGCGGCGGCGGAGGGCGACGAGCTGGCCGCGCTGCCCGAGGGCTGGGAGGAGCGCGTGCACACTGACGGGCGCATCTTCTTCATAGACCACAGTCAGTATCTACACATTCATCTACATTTCAGGAAAGGTGACATGTCTACCAAAAGTAAAGGAAGAAATCTCATCTGATCCTGGTTTCGACCGGCAGTTGTATAATGAAGTGAATTTTTGGGGACACAAAGGTAAAGGAAAGGATATCTCCTTACCGGGTCGACCCATCTGATCTTGGTTTCGACCGGCAGTTGTTAAATAATGAAGTGAAGATTTGGGGACAATTCAGACAATTTTTCTGTTAGCCTGTTATTTCTCACTGATGAGCCTCTCTTACTTCTACAACTGTCCAACAGACACTGTCTAGAGATTATTGTCACCAGGCTTCCCAGAAGTCTTGAAGGTCGTCCCGGGAGCAAAACCCACTATTTCCTCTCCAACTGTCCAACATTCTCTAGAGATATTGCCACCAGGCTTCCCAGAAGTCTTGAAGGTCGTCCCGGGAGCAAAACCCACTCTTTCCTCTCCAACTGTCCAACATTCTCTAGAGATATTGTGATCAGGCTTCCCAGAAGTCTTGAAGGTCGTCCCGGGAGCAAAACCCACTCTTTCCTCTCCAACTGTCCAACATTCTCTAGAGATATTGTCACCAGGCTTCCTAGAAGTCTTGAAGGTCGTCCCGGGAGCAAAACCCACTCTTTCCTCTCCAACTGTCCAACATTCTCTAGAGATATTGTCACCAGGCTTCCTAGAAGTCTTGAAGGTCGTCCCGGGAGCAAAACCCACTCTTTCCTCTCCAACTGTCCAACATTCTCTAGAGATATTGTCACCAGGCTTCCTAGAAGTCTTGAAGGTCGTCCCGGGAGCAAAACCCACTCTTTCCTCTCTAACTGTCCAATACTGTCTTGAGATATTGCCACCAGGCTTCCCAGAAGTCTTGCCTTGAAGGTCGTCCCTGGAGCAAAACCCACTCTTTCCCCTCCAACTGTCCAACACTGTCTAGAGATATTGCCACTGGCTTCCCAGAAGTCAAGAGGGTTTTGCTCCCAGGACAACTTTCTTGACATCTGGGCATCTAGCCTTATTTATGTATATGTATTTACAGACACTCGCACGACGCAGTGGGACGACCCGCGCCTGTCCAACCCGCAGATCGCGGGCCCGGCCGTGCCCTACTCGCGCGACTACAAGCGCAAGTACGAGTACCTCAAGAGCCATCTGCGCAAGCCGGTCAGTAGTACCACCTGGATCCACGCCTCATTATATCAATGATCCTCCCGCGTCTCTATTGCTGAACTCTAGTTATATTTTTTTGTAATAGGTACATATTTGCTATATACAAATTATGACCAATACCTCAACCAAGACTGAGACGGAACCAAAAGTAAACTGAAACAGAGAGGAACAGAAGTCAAGTAAAAATAATGTCGAGCTGTAATCATATACCCAAAATGTCTAGCTGTTCTATGGTGTCAAGAGGGTTAGGTTTAAAGTATTGGACATTCCAGAGCAACGTGCCCAACAAATTCGAGATCAAGGTTCGGCGGAACAGCATCCTGGAGGACAGCTACCGCATCATCAGCTCCGTGAGCCGCCTCGACCTGCTCAAGACCAAGCTGTGGGTGGAGTTCGAGTCTGAAGTGGGCCTCGGTGAGTTATGACCTTTAACTAACTACAAATTCACGCGTTTTTTTACACTTTTATTTCTGGTTTGTCAAATTAAGCTTGCCGATTTCATTAAATGTACCGACTGGATCCGCGAATAGATACAATACAAAACACTTTATTGCACACCAAAACAAACATACAAAAATAACATAAACAACAAAAGAAACAAGTACAATGGGCGGCCTTATCGCTAAAGAGCGATCTCTTCCATATTAGCGTTATTATGGCAACCTTTGACATAATAACGCTTATAGAGGAAACGCGAAAAAAGGAAATGTGAATTATAAGTTATTACTGTAAATAAATATTATAATTTGCTATGGCCTCCGAGGGCCGCAAGAAAAGACCCGGCGGGCCGTATGCGGGCCGCGGGTTGAAGACATGTGTCCTAATTTGTATATGTAGAGAACCGATAGATACTTATATTATTTATTTTAGACTACGGCGGGCTAGCGCGCGAGTGGTTCTTCCTGCTGTCCAAAGAGATGTTCAACCCGTACTACGGCCTGTTCGAGTACTCGGCCATGGACAACTACACGCTGCAGATCAATCCCAACAGTGGGGTCTGCAACGAGGACCATCTCTCCTACTTCAAGTTCATCGGACGCGTCGCCGGCATGGCCGTGTATCATGGGAAGCTGCTTGATGGTGAGTTACGATGTAAAAAATCAAAGATAATAGAAATATTTTAACTTGAAACGAACATACCATGATTTAAATGAGTTTTCCGATATTTCGACACTGTTACAAGCTCCATGTTCACGGACAGACGAAATACGAATACGACAACGAGAATAGAAATGTTAAATTCAAGGGGAGAAAAAGAGAGAGAGAGAGGGGGGGGGGGGGTGATAGTGATGACGTGGCGCAAGTAATTTGAATTGAGAACATGTTTAAAGGATATGTGACATATACAATCCGCACTTCATCATATCATCATCATCATAACACCCCTATTCTCGTTCCCACTGCTGGGACACAGGGACTTCTCTCTTGAAGAAAGAGATTAGGCCTTAATTGACCACGCTGGCCAAATGCGGGTTGGTGAATGACACATGTCCTTCAAACTTTTTTCAAAGTTCTCAGAACATGCCGGTTTCCTCACGATGTTTTGCCTTCACCGTTAGAGCACGTGTTTTTTTAAAGCACACATAATTTTCCAAGAAGAAAAATCAGAAGTGTGCGGCGGGGTTTGAACCCACGACCTTCGGAATGAAAGTCGAGTGTGCTCCCACTTAGCCAACACGGCTCTCACTCCGCACTTAGCCAGCGTCAATTTATCTCTCTTGTCAAGAAAAGTCCCTGTGTCTCAGCATTAGGAACGTAAATAGGGGTGCTAATTATCCTTTACCACAAATAGAGTGTGCCTTAAAGATACCACATTTGATAGTGATGTTGTGTTTCAGCGTTCTTCATCCGTCCGTTCTACAAGATGATGCTGGGCAAGCAGATAGAGCTGCTGGACATGGAGTCTGTGGACCTGGAGTACTACAACTCGCTCATGTGGATCAAGGTACAATTACACCTTTATTTATCTAGGAAACATGTTTAATTTTGATAAAAGATATTCCAAATCCAAAAAATGGTTTGTGGATTTCCCGTTTATCCCAATATGAATTCACCAAACCATGACAGTTTTTATGGTATAAGATATTGTTGAAACAATTTCTGAGTGTGTAAGATCCAAGAAAACGAAAAAGTTGTACCTCGCTGGCACTTTATAGTGTCTTATTAGTTTATATCTGTTCCAACATATAAAGTGTTTAAAACAACCATACATACCAGTGTGCGAATATTTATGCTACTTTATTATGTCTATTAGGCGATAGTAAATAGTACAAGAGTACTTACAATAAACATCTTTACGCTTTGACCAAACTTGTTCAAAATCATCATACGAAGATAATGTCTATCAAAATGTGAGCTATTTTTAGTCAACATTTAAGCCGTTTACTGCTGGTCATTAAGACCTCCCCTTATTCGATATTTCTGTATGCTGCAGGAGAACGACCCTTCAGAGCTAGACCTGACCTTCTCAGTAGACGAGGAGCAGTTCGGCAAGACCATCCAACGCGAGCTGAAGCCCAACGGGGCCAACATCCCCGTCGACAACGAGAACAAAGACGAGTACATCAAGTGAGTAACCACGACATAAATGAGACAGATTTCAACCTTTTTAGAGAAACCTTTTTTCTGGCTTTTATTTCTTCAGGTTGGATGAGATAGATTTAAACTTTTCTGGAGAATACTTTTTCAGAGGGTCGAGGCGGTTGGAGACGCCCTTGCTGGTTATTTATGTGACGTTCAGTGAAGAGTATGTAATTGACTTGTATTGTATTCAAAACTGTAATAAATATAAGCTAATACACACTACACACTTAACTTAACTCTATGGTCGCTCTATTGTCAATAAAATGACAAATACAACAAAAGAAATAAGTACAATGGGCGGCCTTATCGCTAAAGTGCGATCTCTTCCAGGCAACCTTTGGATGAAAAGAGAGCAAATAAATAAAAAAATTGACGGGTGTACGAATACATAGAAAAATATAATCTTATCAACGTAGTTATGAGGTTATTATACCATTGATGAGTTAATGTGTTGTCCAGGTTGGTGATAGAATGGCGCTTCGTCTCCCGCGTGGCGGAGCAGATGGGGGGCTTCCTCGAGGGCCTGGGGGCGCTGGTGCCGCTGCCGCTGCTCAAGATCTTCGACGAGCACGAGCTGGAGCTCCTTCTCTGCGGGATCCAGCACATCGACGTGCGCGACTGGCGAGCCAACTCGCTGTATAAGGGGGACTATCATGCTAACCATCGAGTTGTGCAGTGGTTTTGGAGGGTAAGTAAGCTATATGATAAAATAAAAAGGTTTTATTCGAAGTTTACATACAATTATTTTGAAGTAACATAACAATTAACTTTTATGTTAAAATATTTTATTTTACCACGGTGTTTCATCCACTAGATGTTGCTGGATGAATTGTTCAGCAATATTTGTTAATTTTATTGACCATCAATACTTTCTGCACCATTCGCTTAAGCAACTTAATGGAGCGGGCACGGAGCGTTCAATCAATCCATCATTTATTTTGTTCACCACAGACCCGTTTATTATAGTCCCGCTATAGCGGCGTAGTGTTAATAATATTACTACTATTTGTTTCATTGACAAACGAAATGTCTGTACTACGGCGACAATATTTTTTTTAATAATATGACACAACTAGAGCAGTCTTTTTCAAGAGGAGTGAGCGTCCCGCCGTGCTCCATTACTGTCTGTTCCCATGAATTGGTAAATACACTCTAAACTAAAGCTTAATTTTATTGTCCAGGTGGTCCTCTCGTTCTCGAACGAGATGCGGTCCCGCCTGTTGCAGTTCGTGACGGGCACGTCGCGCGTGCCCATGAACGGGTTCAAGGAGCTGTACGGCTCCAACGGCCCGCAGCTGTTCACCATCGAGAAGTGGGGCGCGCCTGATAACTACCCGCGCGCTCATACCTGGTGAGACTCTATTTTTATTTTTTATTGATGATAGAATAGAAGATTTAGTAGCGAGATGCCTACTATCGCACTTAGCCGACTTTTACAAATTTTCACACAATAGGTTGCATAACGACAACTTAATGAAACCTCAGTATAAGTAATCGCACCACGCCTACTTTTTTTATTTTTTTACTGAAAAATAGCAGCTTGCCATATTTTTTTCTCATCGTTTCGAAAATATCATGATGCCTATTTTTGTACAGTCTATTTCGTAAGTGCAAGGAGGTAAACAAAATATTTAAAATAAAATAATAATGTCATCATGTCATGTCATATTATGACTTATGTCATTTAATTTCAGCGTTCGAGTAAATGGAACGAACAAAATGAATAATAATTTTATAAAATATATTCAGTATCAAATATCAAATGTTTGATAGTAACTATATAGGTACACCGCCACTCCATGATTCAATAGTTCCTATCCATCCAAAGGTTGCCTGGAAGAGATCGCTGTTAGCAATAAGGCCGCCTATTGTACATTTAGTTTAGTTTGTGTTGTTATATATGTATTGTTTTAAAGTGTGCAATAAAGTTATTATCTATCTATCTATCTATATTCATAACTGTGACGTTGTTCTATTAATTAAAAATACTAAGGTAAATACGTACATACATTATATGTACAGCTTTCGTACTTGGTGTAAATTTAAGATAAGCCACACACCTAGTTAGTTATTTTTCTTATATTCATCGGTGGTCGTTGCGATCTGCGACAAGTTTTATACTTCTGCAGGTCGCATCGCCTATTTCGTTATTTGCCTCAATTATATTCCTTAATAAAGACTTTTTATGTTTATGTAATCAGTATTAATAATTATGTTTGTAACAGGGTTCTTGGTCATTGTGGCGTGGCGGACATAGTCAGTTTCTGTTAGATAGAATTCAAATAAAAACGACATACCTTCGGTACAATTACAGTTTTGTGTTTGATTGTACATTCAGTAGGCAACACAAGTAAACAATATACCGATAGAAATGAAAGTAGGCATTATGCAACCATATGGTCTATTTAGAATAATGTTTGACGAAACGCAATTTTCGGCATAGTGCGATCACTTTGTATGGAAATTTCAGAATGTTGTCCTTGCGCTACATACTGCAAGTAAAAATTAAAAAATGAACTAAGTGCGATAGTAGGCATCTCGCTACTAAATCGAATAGAATACTACATACAATAGAAACTTAAGACTAAAACTTTTAAACGTTGGAGTAGAATGGGCGGCCTTAGCTAGATAGACCCTTGCTTGACCACAATCTCACCCGATGGAAAGTGTTGATGTGGCCCAAGATGGATCGCAAGGGTCTAGAATTTAGAAGGTACATTCACTCTTGACAGGCAACGCATTCCAAACTTTAGCAGTAAATAATAATAAAGTAATCAATTAACTTCCACTGCTGGGACACATGGACTTCTGTCTTGACTAGAAAGGTTATGCCTTAATTTACCACGCTGGCCTAGTGTGGGTTGATGAATGACATACATATGCCCTTCAAACTGAGATATTAGACCTAATTAACTAATTAAAATATATATATATATAAAAAAATATATATAAATTATAATTAACCACGCTAGGCAAGTGCGGGTTGATGAAGGACCCTTCAAACGTTTCAAAGTTCTCAGAACGAGCCGGTACCGTCACAATGTTTACCCTCCGTTAGATCACGTGTTTTCGTGGTAAGTGCAATCACCAACGAGTATGGCCGTTGGCTATTGCACTTGGCACTGCATATAACGACACTCTGGTATATTAATCCCATTTGACGACATTATCGGGAAAAGATATATATAATATCCAAGAGACTATACAGATATCAGATTGAAGATGGGGTGCCACCCCCTCTATACAATATATACATTTTATTTAACCCATTGTAAGATATAATATTATTACCCTCAGTTTCAACCGCATCGACCTGCCCCCGTACGAGAGCTACCAGCAGCTCCGCGAGAAGCTCGTGAAGGCCATCGAAGGGTCGCAGGGCTTCGCCGGCGTCGACTGAACACGGAGCCCTACACAGGTCACTCACCTCGCCACCTGTTACTATATCTATGATTATATGTATGTCATTTCTATATTCATAATTTCGTCAAGGTACGGTAGACTCGATCGAAATCTATGAATAACAAAACATAAAAAAATATTGATTTTGAGTCGACAACATATTATATCTGCAAAATTCGGATTATGGAGAATTTCGTCTAATTTCACCCGAGCGAAGCCGGGTTTTATCTAGTATTTACATAAAATCCTTAAAATACTTGGATATGTGCTTTTGTCATAGATATTTACATCTGCATACATGTGTGTCAAAACGAGTTCATTAACCTGTATCTTCTTTACTTTATGATTTCCATTTTCTTCAATAAAATTCTTTATTAAGATTAGGCGAAAAAAAGTTGCTCTATCTGATCATTATGTCTGGAAGATAGTCAATATCAGAGGAGTGAATCGATCGAAGTCAAATCGATAATGCAATCATATTTTTGGTCTCCAGTTATGTATGAATTCATTTAAAGCGAAGTTAGTTTATGCTTACTGTCATGAAGACTTATATTTAGAGATGTGCGGGTGTAATGTTTCTATATTGGCTCTAAAATAGCAATAATCGTAGTTAGGGTACTATTAACAATTATCTAGCTAAACTACTTAAGGTGTGGTGTGGTAGAATCACGCTAGGAAGCTAGTAACTTGGTTTTCAACCGTTGTCGACTTGTCAGCTAGGGCAGTTGGTAGATTGCTATTGCATTTAATGTCATTGTGGATTTACAACGAATTCCTGTTCTTAATGAGTAATATCGAAATTGAGTATTTTTATACGGTACATTTAGAAAATGTTTTAGTCAAGTTCATACATAGAAATAAAAAATAAATATATATAGAGCAAAAATGCACTCAATGCCATAGATAACAATGAAATAAACTAGAAATCCGCACTGAATGCTTCAAAATAGCATAATATGTAATATATATAATAAAATGTGATATCCCTGATGAGGTTTCTCATTTTGGAACGCCACTTTTGGTCTTTATTAAGATTTTTCGGTAGTCAATAGTTCTACACAATCACATTATTTTCTACATTCTACACAGCGAAATATTATTTATTTCTGTTGTTTTGATTTAAATTATATGCAATTCGTCCCAAATAAACAATTTAAGATAAGTGATTTCATATATACCTATCAGAATGTGTAGTGTTTGGTGGTCTTATTGTTAATATTATCTCTGTAGTTTCTACTATAAAGATTCGTATTCTGACTTGTCTTTATTTATGGGATGATTTACACGGGATATTTACGAAGGTTTGTTGCGTTTTCCTCTGTGACCACGGCACTAAAACTTTTATTAAATATCCAAAAAATCAATTAAATTTTAACAAATTCAATTCAAAAAAAAAATTTGCAAATATCGATATAAACAGTATACTTTAATAATGTCTGTCTTCATAACTAACATAATATGTTATCTGTGTAAACAACAAAAAATATAAATTACATCTACAAGATGCCACACAATAAGGTTATGAAAGGCTCGGAAAGATCGGAAAGATGAAAGGTCATCTGCGGCCATTTTGAAAATTAAAATTTCGTTGTAATAAAGAACGGATATAAATAATGCAATTAAATAATTTACGTACCATTCGTGTGTTATTCTATTCTAAACTTGAGTGCCTATGTATAAAAAAACATTTGTAAATATTAAATCGTATCTAGTATAATTATTCGATTAATTTGCTAGAATTCTATTAATTTTAATTATAAAATAGGTGTTCTGTTTATATTGTGCAAGGCTTTTGAAGTCTATACAAATTAAATGTTTTCTAATAATATTTAATACAAATAACTGAATATACAATAAATAATCCAAGTGTTATCATCTTGGATTTGTTATTGTATATTCACGTATTTATCTCTTTCCAAGTAAAGTAAAATAAAGCAATGTGCTATGTCCCATCACAAAATACGATAGTGACATACTCATTGTCACACAAATAAATATAACTTGAAAAAAAACTTTATTTGTTTTGGCTTATTTTATTTATAAAGTAGTTTCGGTAGTTTACTTATCGAGTGATCGATCTAGATCTCAAAACAGACTAGATCTTGGATATTCCTTGAATTATGAAGCCCAGCACTGTACGTCTATTTAGTTTTTCACGTTCAATACGATTTACCTAACTTTGCCGGAGTAAAGATCTTCCCTTAAGAACTTACTTTCGTTCATAATTTTATTCACTAAACTTTGACTTGCAGACACATAGATAAATCGTATTGTAGAAATCTTTGTAGTTCTCAAATTGTATCTGATTATGGAATTGTCTAAGTCAATTGACGTGTCAATAAGCAATGTAGCCTCCTTATTGTCTTTAAATGTTAGCGTTTTAGAATGTTATGTATGTATTTATTGTGATTTCTTATTTCTTACTTCCTGGAGTGGTGCTCCGATGGTATATTGTGATCTTACTATTTCTTTTTGATGTATATTTTCTTTATAAGTTCTGTTTAGACGGTTTTGAAATTAAAATAGGATTTGATAATTCTTCCACGAGTTATTTCAATTTACAAGGTTTTAATATCTTTGTTGATGCTAAATGCTCTTAAATATGAATTCTAATGCATTGTGGAATTATGTATACAATTTAATGTTTGCGGATAGTTCCGCGTATTTGTCTTAAAATTTACAAAGAAATGTACAACAGATACAATAATACTATGGTTAGTTTCTATTACAGTGGAGTTACGATAAGACGGCGTTCATCTGTAAACTTTCCGACATTTAAATTATGTAAAATGGAATCAAGTTAGTTGGTAGGTCTCAATAAAGCAATGTATAGAGATGTTTAATTTTTAAATATGTTTACTGGTTAATGTTTTGTTAGTTTATTCGTAACGTGTCGGACTAGATCTCCGCACTATGGGGGATGTGCCGGGTTCAATTATATCTCCGAAATGTATAATGTCACATTCGTAGACCAATAATTATGAATCAAGGAGATAGTTTCGTTTGAACTTCGGCCCCGGTCATGTAAGATTGTCAGATAACTTAATTAATTTGCGTCCTATATAGATAAATCATATATTGCTTTTCGCTTAAGTAGTCATAAAATATATTTTCATATCCATCACTTTGTAAATAATCGAGATGTGGTGTACCTATAACTTTGCTATTTGCAAATCCATCAGATGGAATCCTAACGTGTTCTTTGAGATTCGGAGGCAGTTTTGTGCACCCTGTATTTATTTATTTTATTAGTTATCGATTACTTAATAATTTTAATTATTTAGTTTAGTATGTTAACATATTCTTTGTATGATTGATCTTCGGATTAAATTATAAAAGTAGATACGATACACAATTTCCTACTGGAAGGTTAAGTAGGCATTCCTCTCTCTCCACATTTGTAATGGCGGTCAATCCTACATAGAATTTATTAAAATGTAATCAATTAATGTAACATTGTTATCCTTATCTTATTACTTATTAATAACTTATGTCGTGCCTTTAAACTAAGCTTATGCAATATTTTGAACATGGGAATATTTTCACGGTGTCAGTACGTCGTAGATTTTCAAGTATTATCCATTTGTATTTTGAGCACTAAAACAGTAGGTACACATTGCAATGTCTGATTTTGTCTGTTGTAACCAACACGACCTTGAGAAAATAAATTTAAAATGGCTCTTGCGTGGTTGGTAGTGTAATATTTGCCGTAAGTTATACAAGTGGTACTAACCTAAGAGCCCGTGATGGCCAGACCTTCCTTTAATTCACAAGCGTGAAAATTCTTTCATGTGTATGTCTAACATAGGTAAGAATAACCCCCAAACATGAAACCTGGATCGCGGTTCCTTTGGGAGATAACAACCTTTTACCTGTTATCTCCCAAAGGAACCACGATCCAGGTTTCATGTTTGGGGGTTATTCTTACCTATGTTAGACATACACATGAAAGAATTTTCACGCTTGTGAATTAAAGGAAGGTCTGGCCATCACAGGCTCTTGGTCCATACACATCGATGATTTTACAAAATCACGGTGTTTTATACGTCATAATTGACCCATACTCGGATGACACAGTTATTGAATGTGTTTAATGTCATCTCGTCAATTACTGAGCCGATTGCTTGTGTCGACTCGTCGTCGCCCTTCGTGATACAAGATCAACTAAACTTTTGTAATATAGGTAGCGTTGAATAAGAAAAATAAATATAAATATTGCTGGACAATTCACACAGCAACATCTAGCCCCGAGCTTCGAGCTTACCAAGCTCGAAGTTTGTGTTACGGGTGCTAGATTTCTGATATACTTACTTAATGTAATTTACACACATAATGTAGATATATATTTTTAATAGGTAGATAACATTTGACAATTCACTTAAATTCAACAACGTTGAAGAAATTTTGTTCGGTTTTCAATTACGATTACATATTTATTTATCGAATATTACGATTAATTTAACACCTATCAAAATTACCTGAGTTTACTTATTCAAACAGAATCACATATTCATTTTAAAAACGGGAATTACTCACGTATTTACACAGGAGTTAAACAACTCTCGACGTTTCGACCACAACAAGAGCAGTCTTTATCAGGAGGAGTGAGTTGTTTAACTCCTGTGTAAATACGTGAGTAATTCCCGTTTTTAAAATGAATAGTATAACTCACGAAAATTTTGAAAGTGAAATAGAATCACATATGTATATCTCGAACTGAGTGTTGTTTTGTTTGGAAGTCACGCCTCGCATTAAGACATCGTTAACTCGAACCAAAGCTCGTGTGAGTGTCGCAAGTTTAATCAAGGTCACCTTACGTTATTTGGAACGTTTCTGCCTTTGGAAATAGTCCCATGTTCTTTATTCTTATGTTAGACGAATGTTTTATACAATTTTAACTATTATAGAGATTATAAGCTATCGATCCTACTAAATATTAATAAATATTTCTGAATAGTTCGAAGTAAAATCTTGTTTATTTGACAAATTAGATATCTATACTGCTTTGTAATAATGTCCGTATAGGTGAACTTGTATAGAACATTCGGAATTATCAGAATACATAATAAATTGATATCAAAATAGATTTTCTATAACAAACAGCTTATCAATTGAAATGCTAAGTCAATGTCCAAATTGTTGAAGTGGAACTTATATTGTTAATTTGACCAGTTTGGGCCGTAGCAAGCTAATATTGTAGAAAGTCTAATTTTTAGCTCTTTTCGTAGATTTTCATTTTTGCGGTCTGAACAAGCAAGTTGTTGCAAACAACGATATTTTATTAATTATAGTTACTGTATCGTGTAAATAGATTTATTGAAATTGAGGAAGATGAGAATAAAAAGTATATTGATTATTTATTTGGTTTTCAATTGACCCCGAGAAATAAAGATACATATATTTTAAATGGAGTACGTAGGAGATTGCTTTTACATAAATTAATATTGCTGGCAATACACATCAACATCTAGCCCCTAATGGTAGGTAAGCTCGAAGCTTGTGTTACGGGACCTAGATTTCTGAGGTACTTATATAGGTCTGATATATGTTACCTGTACATAGAAAACACCCAGAACAATCGGAACAAATATTTGCAGATCCTGAGGCGGGAATCGAACCCGCCACAGAGGTCGTCATAAATAACTATACTATACTTGACAAAGTTATTGCAATGAATATTAACCGCTATCCATCTAAATTCGATTATTAACCCTTAATATTTATCTGGCACTTTCATACAAGTTTTTTATTGAATTTTGCCATTCGGCTTCGTTCACTTTTAATTACGCAATCTACTTTAGTAAACAAATAACTTATTAAATACTTTTATGTTTGAAATAAAGTGTCTGCCCTTGAAACTTTCAATTTTATTATTTAATGACCGTATCGTATTTAAGTATTACATATATAAGTACATACCTATTTTATTTAAGTACCTATTTGGAAAGCCATACAAAATTTATTTTTAAAGCACTATCGCCATTCTCATACTTATAATAATTTACACTTAAAGTAACATACAAGTACATTACACTAACCCAGCTCCTAAATGTAACCTAGGAGTTGGGCGGGTAGGTAAAGGTTTTTTTTGTTTTATTTTGGTAGGTACTGAAATCTTTACGTAGGTAAGTTAAAATGCAAAGTGTGGTATTAATGTTAAGTTCACGCCAACTATTTTAACAAATCATCAATCATACATTATGAAAGGCGGGTCACGGCTAACATAACATTGATCATGAGCGTTCAGCTAGATGTGGCATCCATTGGCAATGATTGCGGTGTTGGGCCGCTGGGCCTTATCGAAACTCTGTCGTAACAAGGTTATTCTCTACCTCACAAACCAGCTCCTGACATTATGCAAACAAATCTGCTCTTGTATGCAGTTGCAGTTCGAAGTTCGAAACGTACTGACTTGGTACTTGGCCGAGGAGAACCTTCTTGGTCGACTTTAGCATTGCTTGTAAAATAAAACCTCTTTGAAAATTCGCGCTGGAACGCTGGCTGACTAGCTTTTACCGCACTATTTTTAAAATCGATGAAAAAAAAATTAAACTAAAATTAGATTAGATTTTTTTTTAAAACGCTTTATTAAGTTTTGTTTTGTATTTGTGATGGTTATTTTAATTTAGTGTTTATAAAGTGAAACAAATGAAAATGGAGTGCATAAAGCTGAGTGCGCTGTTAATGCTTTTGGGAGGTGCTTCAGCTAGCATATTGGAATTAAATGGTGAGTTTTACAAATTTTATTAAGGTAGTGAATTATATTTTTGAAAGGGAGGTTGGTGTGGAAAACCTTCGACTTTCGTTTCCTATGCAAATTGTAATCTAGTCCACTAAAACTAATTGAATTTATTTAAGCAGTGTTTGTCGTCTTGTGTTAAAGAGAAAAAAAATCAAGGGGTTAGAAACCCCAGACCTATGTCACGACTTTCCTGTAATGATGACTTCATACATAGAATAGAATAGGCCTCACTCATATTAAAAGAATTTAAAAATTAAAGTGGATGTTATGTTCGCATTATTCTTACTTTTAATTTTTATACTAATTGTCTCACTACTAGAAAAATGTCTAGTATAAATATTCTAAGTAATTTGTGTAATTTATTGCAAATAAGTTGTGTAATAGGTTAATTAATTAAATGCCGTGCAAATTATTATAAATATATAAATAAATTATTTTCTTTATTATTTATCTTTTTCGAGGCAGAGTCATTCTTTATTATTTACCTAATATTTTCGACGAGTCATGGGCTAAGCTGTGACCTAAATATATCCTTGTTTTCTCTAAATTCATTTAAGTCCTAAAATTGTAGCTTGCTTTTTTATTGTGTTGTCTGTGTGTCTATTCTATTCTATTTTTAAAAATGTGTTGTGAGCCACCTTCTAGGGACCATGGTGCGGTCCATCCCGCCGCTGTACTCGCTGGAGGAGTGGTCGTCGTGCCAGGCGCCGGGGGACGTCTACTGCATAGTGGACGCGGCGCTCGTCTCCGATGCACCCTCGCCCATGCTCAGCTTTCTACAGGTATGAGCATATAAATCTTATATATAAAAAATAATTGCTGTTCGTTAGTCTCGCTAAATAGCTTGCAAATAATCTGTATATATATAAAAGAAAGTCGTGTTTGTTACAACACTTATAACTCGACAACGGCTGAATAGATTTGGCTGAAAATTGGTGGAGAGGTAGCTTAGAACCAAGAAAAGGACATAGGATACTTTTTACTGCGGGAAAATCTAATATAATGCGGGCGAAGCCGCGGGCGGAAAGCTAGTTTTCGATAAATGTTAGGTAATGAAACTAAAAAATGTCATAACGCTCCAACGGAGCTCATGAAAGACCACACCACATCACCACAAAACATAATTTTAAGAACTAATGTAGGTACCACATGATGACTAATAAATGAATGAAATGAAATAAAACTCGCAAACTGCCGGGCCGATTTAGCTAGATTTGGTCTTGAAATGTTTGTAGTCTCCAGGGAAGGTTTAAAAGGATGTAGACCGGGCGAAGCTGCGGGTGGGTAAACGAGTGATAAATAAATATTGCTGGACAATTCACACAGCAACATCTAGCCCCGTGATAAGCTCTAAGCTTGTGTTACTGGTGCTAGATTTCTGATATAGGTACTTAATAAGACTTAATATACATCAGATAGATATTTTTTTATTATACATATATAACACCCGACACCCGGAACAAATATGTATTTACAGATCATACAAATTGGTAATCGAACCCGCAACCTTTTGCGTCGCAGGCGGACCTTCGCCCGCTGCACCACAGAGGTCGTAAATGTAGAAGAACTTGCCAGTAGTCACAGATAGGTCAACATTTACTTGACCTGTTCATGTCTTGTTTTGTTCTCGAATGAACACATCGTAAACTTACTCTAAACTAGCACAAGTTATGAGCCACAACTAACCACATGTCAAATAAGTAATAACACTAACGCATTCAAATACAATCCACTTTATTTAGCAAATACGTTTAGACAAAAGATTATTAACGTTTACGCCTGTTAAAGTACAGGCAATAATATCTTACGATTATTGGTAAAGCTTAGATTTTAATGTTGATGACAACTAATCATAGACAACTAACAGTCTATAACATTTCTGTCCTAGATTCGTATTCGATCATACACATTTTTATCCCGAGGCGGGCATCGAACCCGCAACCTCTTGCGTCACAGGCAGACCTTTGCCCGTTGCGCCCCCGTATTGGTTTTACCTGGTTTTATTAAAATAATGAGAGTTTTATTAATTAATTTCGTATATAAGACAATAAGAGACAATAGTTAATATATTAATTTCTTGAGTAATAGATTGTCCTGGAATGTGGTACCTAAGTAGGTATTTTAAACATGCCTAACCTAACCAATTGAATGCTCAAGCATATTGTCAAGGAACATGCTGTGAATAACAAACCATTCATCATTAGGTACATAAATATAGATGTATACATATATATAAATACCGAATTGCCAAAACATTGCTTAATACTAATAGATACATTATTCAACATCAGCAACGTTATGCCAATGATACGCGGGCCGTTGTAGTGTCTGAGACATTATTAGATTATTAAAGATCAAGATAATCCTGTCTGCATAATCAAATTACTCCGTTATGTCAAATCTCAAAAGAATTTAACTTTTGTAGAAGGTCGTTACTATCATCACAACTAACGTCATCTAGATCGTCTATTGGATGTATGCTGCACATAGAAGCTGTACATACCTATAGTACATAAGCTGTACATAAGCTGTACATACCAATTAGTGTTATTCATACTATAATATGAATAACACTAATTGAATGTACTGTTATATTACCGGGTTCTAGTCGGAAATTAAGAAATGAATGAATGGAAATGATAAGTTTTCTAAGTCACATAAAAAACCTACCTATATTCTTACCTTCAAACTTATAACACATGAAAACAGATAAATAGTTTACAAACATTGAATTAATATAAAATGCTTCATCGAGTCCGTGCTTAGGCACGGACTCTTTTTATTTAGATAAACAAGATGAAATCTCTACGGCAACACAAGCTGCTGGCAAGGTCATTGTGAACTGTGGCAATCACAGGTTGTTGCCTTTCAAGCGCAAGCTTAAAAACTGGCCAAGTGCGAGTGATGTAACTGTTTAAACCGGTTTGTTTAAATTACATTAAGATATACCAATATGCAGTTATACTATTCAGGGTTACACCCCAAATTTCTGAATAAATGAATTTGATTTACCTACATATACATACATATTGCCGGACAATCACACACATTTACATATAATTATACTTATTGTCGGACAATTCAAACACCAACATCTAGCCCCGTGGTAAGCTCGAAGCTTGTGTTACGGGTGCTAGATTTCTGATATCTTCTTCTTTCTTGTCTTATATATAAAAGAAAGTCGTGTTAGTTACTTAACTTATAACTCAAGAACGGCTGAACCGATTTGACTGAAACTTGGCAGGGAGGTAGCTTAGAGCCGGGAGAAGGACATAGGATACTTTTTACCGCGGGAAAATCCAACATAATGCGGGCGAAGCCGCGGGAGGAAAGCTAGTACTTAATTATTATTATTATTAATTTATTACGAACAGAGGGCTGTTCCAACCGACACTTCAAACAACAAATGAATTTACTGCAAACAGAAGACCGTTCCAACCGACTACTCAAACAAGAATACATTTATTACTAACAAAGCACTGTTCCGTCCAACGGCTCAAACAAGAATGTTATTTTAGCTCGGCCGACGGTCGTATTTATACGAAGCACCAAGCGGCGACCGAACCAGTTTTTCAATAGGCGCGCGCGGCGAAGTGCCTCAACCCGTAGCGCGATAAGGCCGGTACAAAACAGGTTCTGAGTCATATTACAACCGATGTTATTGTCTGCCCCGACACGGCCATGCTGATAGATGGTGCGCGCTCTGCACCAGTCGTTTTTCTGGAAAAGATGAAAAAGTTTCTCTGAGCTAGGTATCCATTCAAAGGTACACTAGCTGATAATTTGGTGCAAGGTTATTTGTTCTGATAATTGGATCTCAACCACCAAATTATCAGCGAAAGTTTAAAACATGTTACTTAGAATGTTTATTAGAAAAATGGATAAGGTAAGCTGACAGTGAGTGAGTTATTATTATTGTTATCAATGTTCATGCTCCACGTATTTACATTGTTTTATAATTTTTATGGCCAATGCTTGCACTCCACGTACTTGCATGGTTATTAAGGTACTCTTGGAATTTCTCATAAAGTAGAATTTTTCTTAGAGGTTAGTAGAAGGTAGGAAGTTGATCTCAAACACCAAATTATCAGCGATAATTTAAAACATGATAGTTAAAATGTTTATTAGGATAATGGATAACGAAAGCGGACAGTGAGCGAGTTATGTTATTATTTTTATCAATGTTTATGCTCCACGCAATGACACTGTTTTTTTTTTTTAATTTTTAATTTTTATGTCCAATGCTTGCACTCCACGTACTTGCATGGTATATAGGTTGATGCTGTGGTCTGGGCGGCTATATTACACCGTGGTCCACAGGGGATAGAGGATAATTTGAAAGGCCGATGCTGTGGTCTGGGCGGCTATACTACACCGTGGTCCACAGGGGAAAATAAATAAAATAATGTTAGTTAGGTTGATGCTGTGGTCTGGGCGGCTATACTTCACCGTGGTCCACAGGGGATGTTAAAGGAAAATTTGAAAGGCCGATGCTGTGGTCTGGGCGGCTATACTACACCGCGGTCCACAGGGGAAAATAAATAAAATGTAAATTTGTGTTTTGTGTAGTTTTGTGTTTTTAAATTTGGTTATCTTCCGTAACGCCAGCTTTTATTTAGTTCTGTCGGAAGATCAGCGTTGGACTCTTGCTAGAGTCCAACACATGCTGAGGCAGTACTAATTTTTCCAACATGTCCCTTCTCTATAGTATGTTGTGTTTATTATTATTTTTTTTTTTGTGTGTTGGAAAAATAAAATTATTTGTTTGTTTGTTTTGTGTTTGTTAATAATCTCACGGGCAGGTCGATGCTGTGGTCTGGGCGGCTATACTACACCGTGGTCCACAGGGGATAAAGGATAATTTGAAAGGTCGATGCTGGGGTCCCCAGAGGCACTGAAAATGTTATACTAGGACATACAGTTATTTAAATTGTTTTTGACTCAGTTACACAAACTGATTTCTTATTTGATGTTTAAGATCATAATCCGTATTTTATTACTTAGGTTGTTAGTCTAGTTTGTGTAAAATCTATAGTTCGCCAAATTTTTTTTTTTCTTTTCTTTCTTTTTCTTTCTTTTGTTTGTTTGTTTTGGTTGCATATTGCTTAAAGTTTACGGTACTTGCCTAGGTAGAAGTGTTGCATGGTAGAACTACAGGATCGTATTCATCCGCCTACTCGGCCATACTGACAGGCAGTGCGCGCTCTGCATCTGCCTCGTAGGGGTCCTCGTAGTGCGGGAATGACTGACAGGCGGTGCGCGTTTTGCACCTGCCTGGTCTGCAACTGTCTGTAACAAAGAGAGTTGCTTTTGAGTTTGGTATCTGTTTACAACTCCATCGAGTTGAACAAAGTTTTAATGAAGAATAGGTAAGGTCTCGGAGGGTAAGAGTTCTGGGGAAAATTTATAAAAATGATCAACTTAACTTTGTTTCTGTCGGAGTCTTGCTCAGGCAGTCTAGCATGGGAGGTGGATGGCACGGGCTCGCTTGCAGTAGTGTTTTGAGGGCCTAGTGCATCGTCTTCTTCCACCAACACAGCCCTACTGACAGGCAGTGCGTGCTATGCATCTGCCTCTCGGAGTATATCATCAAGTACTCGTAGTGCGGAAGTGAATCTGTAAAAGAAACTTAATTAGTTCTTGAAGAATATTTCATAGAAGGGGTTCGTAGGAATTCTCATTGGAATTTTGATCCAATTATTGATTTGCTCGGCTTTTTCCTGATCAATTTGCGTTCCATCATTTATTTGATCACTTTATAAAGATGCAGGTAGTTTCAAAACTATGATCGTCTATTGTTTATTTGCTCGGCTAATTCCTGACCGATTTGCGTTTCATCAATTTTGTTTTCATCACTTTTTAAAGATGCAGGTAGTTTCAAAACTCTGACGTCAGTATGATCCTCAATTATTGTTTGTTTGCTCGGCATCTTGGTCTTGGGTCAGTTTTTGCATCATTTTATAAAGACGCAGGTAGTTCCAAAAATATGTCGTCAGTATAGTTTAACTAAGCCATCTTCTTGGTCTTGGGTCAGTTTTTGCATCATTTTATAAAGACGCAGGTAGTTCCAAAAATATGTCGCCAGTATGGTTTAACTAAGCCATCTTCTTGGTCTTAGGTCAGTTTTTGCATCATTTTATAAAGATGCAGGTAGTTCCAAAAATATGTCGTCAGTATGGTTTAACTAAGCCATCTTCTTGGTCAGTTTTTGCATCATTTTATAAAGGTGCAGGTAGTTCCAAAACTCTGACGTTAGTATGGTTTAACTAAGTCTTCTTCTTGTTCTTGGGTCAGTTTTTGCATCATTTTATAAAGATGCAGGTAGTTCCAAAATTTGACGTCAGTATGGTTTGCCTTCTTCTTTGTCTTGGTCTTGTGGCAGCGTACAGTCTCAAGGCTATCGAGGTTCAGATCTATCGAAGTTCGGATCTCACTTGTTTAGGTCTGTTATCCCACTTGTTCAGGTCTGTTATCCCACTTGTTCAGGTCTGTTATCCCACTTGTTCAGGTTTGTTATCCCACTTGTTCAGGTTTGTTATCCCACTTCTGATGTCGTGGAGAGAGATGCGTAGGATGTCGAGGAGTGTGTGTTTATCAGGAGGGCATCTGGTTACTTATGACGTCACCAGGTCTAACGTCGCAGTAGTCTTCATGTTGATAATAAAACCACAACGAAACGTCCATTATTTATTCCAATTTACAATTTTTCGGTCCATTGACTCTAAATTTATCACTGAATTATTATAAACTGATTATTATTATTAATTTATTACGAACAGAGGGCTGTTCCAACCGACACTTCAAACAACAAATGAATTTACTGCAAACAGAAGACCGTTCCAACCGACTACTCAAACAAGAATACATTTATTACTAACAAAGCACTGTTCCGTCCAACGGCTCAAACAAGAATGTTATTTTAGCTCGGCCGACGGTCGTATTTATACGAAGCACCAAGCGGCGACCGAACCAGTTTTTCAATAGGCGCGCGCGGCGAAGTGCCTCAACCCGTAGCGCGATAAGGCCGGTACAAAACAGGTTCTGAGTCATATTACAACCGATGTTATTGTCTGCCCCGACATATATAACACCCAGACACCCGGAACAAATATTTGGAGATCGTAAAAATTTTTGTTCCGTCCTATGTCGCAAGCAGACCTTCGCCCGCTGCGCCACAGTTGGTCGTGATGATCCACAGAGGTCATCATTTGATTTAACTAAAACTATTTTCAGGAGTATTCAAAGGAGACCCTGAAGCACTACAACCGCACGCAGATCCACCGCGGGATCTGCGTCTCACGTTGCGGCGAGCCGGCTCCTACTGGCTGGCATTCTGCCGCACAGCACTGCCTTGACGCTTCTCTGAAGCAGTATGATCTACAGGTACGAGTTATTATAATGCAATAAAGTTGGATCATACAATTTGTCGAGATACTTCTGATTATGCTGTATCGCGTCAAATAAAATATAAATATTAAATATTATTGGACAATTTTACACAGCGACATCTAGCCCCGTCCCGTGGTAAGCTCGAAGCTTGTGTTACGGGTGCTAAATTTCTGATATACTTACTTAATATTTCGTCGAGACATTTCATCCCTTTAGCATATCGGCTGAAAGCATATAAATCGTCGATACATTTGATATACCTACGTACAGTATTAACCATCATCTTGCGACACTTTACCAATTTAACACGCTCACTGCGGCACCATTTTTCGTAGACTTTCAGCCAGTGCGTTTGGGGTCTTTTCGAGTCAACATTGAACTTTTTTTCAGTGCGTTTGGGATCTTTTCGGCCTCAAAAAATATAGTCTCTGAAAATACCTTATATTTAGCTCAGAATAGACAATATTGGCTTGAAACTTTACCATTATAAACTTAAATATATGTTTAACTCAAAACTAGCTTCGCCCAGAGTTACGACATTTCAGTATTTAATAAATAAAAAATAAAAATATGACATCAGTATGGCCTCATATCGCACTGAAAGAAAGTTCAATTTGTGTCTTGACTAGGGATGGGATTAAAACAAAATTTACAGTCACGATTAAATTTTAATCATTTATTTTAATTAAAGTGTGTTTTATAAAACAGGGCAAGCAGAAGGATTTGTCACACTGAACACAAAAAGGAAAAAAAAACGTTTTTTTTTGCAGCTTGTTGCTATTTACGATGAAATTTTAATCTTTTTTCTTAATTAAAGTGTTTTTCATTAAATCAGGGCAAGCAGTATTTAAAGTTTGATTTATACATAATCCTAAAACCACTTAAATGATACACTTTAAATTCAATAAAATAGAGCGCACCAGCTAGCAGCGTCCGTCCGTATCGAAATTACACACGAATCCGAAAACCACTCAAACGGTACACTAAGGTAAACTTTAAATTCGATAAAATGCGCGGGCACCGGCTAGCAGCGCCCGTCCGTATCGAAATTACACACGTCACTAAGCTAAGACGCGCGGCGCCCGCGCCGCCCACCCCTCACTCAGTGCGGCTATGGGTCCTACAATTTTTGGGGCCGTTCTGAACCCACTTCGCACTGAACGTGAATCATTTCTATCTAGTGCGTATGGGATCGTAGCAATCCCATATGATATTTCCTACGCCATTTAGCTAGGCTTCAAAAGATAAGAATTTTGATATATTTGTTTCTGTTGTACACATAGAAATGTCAATATTATCACCCCCCGCACAGGGTGAAAGAACGCGATTTTGACTGCCGCACCAGCGGAAAGTTACGCATGGGCTAATTTGATCCCGTAACGCAGTGAGCGTGTTAAAAACCCGCATCAAAATATGTTGCGTAGTTTTGAAGATTACACGACATATTGACATACAACAAAACAAAGTCGACAAACAAATTCGTTTCATACTATGATGACGCACGGCTTTACCAAACTTAATCGTTCCCTAGGCCACGGTGTTGTCAGTATCGTGGTGCAGCACGGCGGGCGAGGCGCGCGGCGGCGGCGCGGGCGGGCGCGCGCTCGCCGTGCTCTGCGTCGTGCTGTGCGCGCTCTCCGCGCTCGCCACGGCCTTGCATCTCATGCAGGACCGCAAGGAGAAGAACACCTGTAAGTACATGCAATACAAAAACACTGATATTGGTGCTATAAATAGTAGATCATGGAATGTCTGAAAATAACAGCGACTTAATAGGTAAACGCTCAGCATTTGAGAACTGTTGTAGAAGAAATCATCATCATCATCATTTTCAGCCCGTATCGGCCCACTGCTGGGCATAGACTTCCTCAAATTTGCGCCAGTCTTCGCGGTTTTGGGCGAATCTCATCCAGGATTTATTAGCGACCCTACATTACAATTACAATATCGTCGCGTCGTACAGGTGGTCTGCAAGTTCTGCCCAGGGATTACAATCTGCTATAGCCCTACTCCACCTGCAGTGACCACGCCTTGCCAAGTGTAGAAGAAATATAAAATGTTAATCTGTATATTTGCAATGAATATATAAATACGAAATCTGTAGGTAGGCAAAACTTGACTGTATAAATCAGCTAAGGAAATTACTGAAAATTGTAACTACAACGTTTTACCTGTTGACAATTGGAATATCAAAATATTTATAATATTATGAATGAAAATATATCAAATTAATCCATTAAATAAATTTAAGGAAGGAAGCACATTCGATTCATTCCAATATCAGTGTTATGAATCAGAACAAAATTAGAAATTCATTAATGAATTTCGAACTTCTATGTAGGTATAAACATATTTTAAGAGGTTTAATTAAAAGTAAATGTGTTTTCTAATAGAAAACTATTAATGCTTTATTAGCGAAATATAAATTTGTCTGACAGATGTTAATTTCGACAAAAGTTTCCTATTTGAACCGTTATATTTACCCGTTGGGTAGAAACTTTAGGCCCTTCGTCCTACACAATTTATTAAAATCTTGCTAAACGTTTACCTAATGCTGGATTAAATTTTGTCAGCGAATTAGCATTATTCAACGTGGCAATGCCGGTACTTTGCTTGACGGATTATAATTTTAAAATGGGTATATAATACTTATTAATAGTTTTATATAAAGTACTTTTCGGCGCTACGGAAGACCGGTACTACTGTAGCGGATGTTATGCCCCACAGTAGAAATAAACCGAGTAGGTACTGACTCTGACCATTTTTATCGTCATCAATTTAGTCTTTATGTTTGATAACTAATATTTATTTAATTATTTTATAGTGATTGACTCTCACTTAAGTTTTTCTAATTTATTAGAAATTGGTAGGTATGGGATAAATTCAAGCTCTTACGTAACTCCTCGATAGCGTAGTGGTTAGCGCAATCAGGCGTGGCGTGGACTCCCACTCGAGGACCAAGGTTACGTAGTGATCTTTCCCATACCATTTTCTATTAATTTATGTTTGATTATTCCTTATTTTATGACACAATAAACTTTTTTTATATATGCAATTTTTATGTTTTTAATGTTTTATTTGGCAGGCAACAAGTACCTGCTGGCGTTTTCCTTGAAGCAGAACTGGCAGATCCTCGTGTACGACCGCAGCCGGCCGCGGACCGACGACCGCATGAAGGACGTGGCCGTCATCGAGGGCATCAGGTACGGAACCACTTATATTACCACTGTTCCTGTCACGGTTGAGTTTTGGATCTCAATTATAAAGTCTGCAAGTATCCTAAAGTTTAGTTTATAAACTACTAGCTTTCCGCCCTACGGCTTCGCCCGCGTTTTACATTTTCCCCGCAATTTTCTTTGCTATAAACCTCACGGAGCCCGAGACCTTTCCAACGAATGCAGAACCGTGGAAATCGGTTCGTGCGTTCTGGAGTTATAGCGTCAGGAAGGATTTTTATATAGTAGAACATTGTGTAAACTTAAAACGAAAAAAAATTGCAATATCAGCAAAATTATTTTAAATAATAAAATAACCTTGTTCTCACTTTGTTTTGTAACACAGGTGGAGAATATCTTCATTATTTTAAGATACATTTCATATCAGATAACCAGGGACGTGTAACACAAGTTTCAAGCTTTTTACCGTCTAACAACTATCACCATTCGTTTATCTTTTTCCACTATTTGTGGGGTAATTATTAATACAATTTACTTTATTTACTTATAAGGTAAACATAGGATAAGACGGAAAGCTAGTGACGTCACAGATTGCCCTTTGTTCCAGAGTGATCGGAATGCAGTTCGTCATATTCGCCCACGTCCTGTTTATCTGCGTGTACTCCTATGTCGACAACCCCGAGTTTGTGGAAAAGGTAAGAAACTAGAATGTTCATGCGGGATTTACCTAGTTCGCGTCTAGGCAATGTATATGACCTACATAGGTACTAAGTCATCCGAGAGCTGTCAACAATCAAAGCAATACCCGTTGTATTTAAGAATATTTGTCCAGACCTCTCCTATTATACAACATCATCATCATCAGGCATTAGTTATTACTGTCGCTCGCGGCCTGCACCGACCGCGATCCGCCTTCATCAGTTCATCTGACCTTCTTGGTGGACGGATGAACTGAGAACAGCGTCGGAAAGCTGCGTTTTCCAGTGGTCTCCACTCGAGAACTTTTCGGCCCCATCGGTCATCTGTTCTCATCGCTATATGGCCAGCTCATTGCCACTTCGAAGACCTAATCCGCTGGTCTAGGTCGGTTTTATTTGCCGTTTCTATTTACACTGAATTTATCATCTAAGACTCGTTCTACCTTTGACCTCTGGTTTCCCGTCATTTGAAATTCCCCCTAATCGAACCTGTTCCAGATACTGCATGCGCGTAATTGCATATGAAGTGGGAAGGAAACATCACGACTAATAATAAAATGCAAACGGGATGAATACTGCTCTACTTATAGAAATAATATGCACCTTTAGTGTCCTGTAAATGAGTTATGATTGATTTTATTTAGGTACTAAATTGTGTACATAGCGCAGGTACTCGTTACGTATGAATGAAATGGAGCTTATCACTGTCTCACACACACACAGTCTCATCTAATTCTAGGTAAGCATGAGAGGACGATTAGAAAAACTACCGAAGATATTTTTTTGTAAAAAAATCTAAAATGTGTTTTTTTGAAAACTTTCTTCGGCGTTGTATTCTGTTCGCTGTGGCCATCACGCACGCCTCGGCTTCATATAGGTACCCATTATGGGACACCTTGTATAATAGTACCTATATATAATTTACCTATGCTATAACCTACCTATGACTTTTAGTTTGCACTAATATTGCCTCAGCAAAACCGCAGACAGAGATACAGACATGACAAACGAGGTGCGTCATCTAATTAAGGGGCCAGCGGAAGACGAATTTCCCATACAAACGTAATACCAAAATTATTTGTAATTCGGGCATATTTCCATGATATTATTGCATTATTATTATTTAAATAGTATTTATCTAGGTTCCTATGGAGTTATTTTTACAAAATACCTACTTTAAATGAAATTAAAGCCAATCGCTTTTTGCAAATTTTTTACGTTAAAAATGCATGTTTTCTTCTTATTGGTTTGGTATGAAAAACAACAATATCTTAAAAATTATTTGCATAGAAACATAGCTTATATTGTTAAGTCACCGAATAAAAATACTTTGTGAGGAATACAAAATGTTTTCAGTCATCATTTTTGGTATTACGGAACACATCCAAATTCATACCAAATTTTCAACAGCTAGTATTGCTTATCGCTCGCACTAACTCACACTAGTGCAACGCGTATTTACAAGAACGCTCGGAACTCTTTCGTCGTGAGGGAAGGAGTCTATCAATAACCAATAAATACTCTAACGTAGTGATTATATTCTCTTTGGAGTCTATTATATTTATTTTTTTCTAAACCGGTGTCTAAAAAGTTACTGTGACGTTACTGTGACTTTGGCTTTGTTTACAAATTTTGATATTTTTCTATTTTATAAATTGTAAGTCCCATGTAATGCTTTAGTGTAAACTGTTATGTTACATTGTGTGTTAAAATAAAGAATTTGTATTTGAATTACGGTTTGGTAGCTGATAATGGACTCGGAACGTCGGGGTGTATCTCACAGTAAGTGCCTAACTTATATTATTGTTGCTTGTTATATTTTAAAGTACAACAAGTAAAATCAATCTACCATCGTACCTACTTACCTATAAAAAACTTACCCACTCAGTACCTACCTACCTACGTAGGTAAGTACTTATCTAACATGTTGTTTAGGTAATTACTTACTTATATCTAAGGATAAGTGAAGAAGGGAAGTACTAGGTACCCAGGTAGGTACATGTACGAAACATTGGATGTTTCATTTAGAATCATTTAGTCTTAGATTCCCGCCGCGGGACAACTATTTGTATGATCTGCAAATATTTGTTCCGGGTGTCTGGGTGTTATATAATGTATAATAAAATAATATCCATCTATGTATGTATATTATAGTAAGTACTTATATAAGAAATCTAGCATCCGTAACACAAGCTACGAGCTTACCACGGGGCTAGAAGTTGCTGAGTGAATTGTCCGGCAATTTTTATTTATTCTGTTGTTTCAATGTATAAGTAGGTCTTATAGCTATAGTAAATTGATTTAGTCCGGGATCCGTAGTACATGGAAATGAAGTGATTACTAACAAGCTAATTTTTGGTGAGTAGCTTCGTTTCGATGAGACGTCCAAAGATATCCTATACCCAACTCTCGATTGTGGTAGCTAACAGAGATATCAAGGATTAAAAAATTCAAGGATGTAAAACCGGGATAACGGACCACGAAATTTGTCGGACAATATGTCCGTTAGATTTTATAAGTATTAATTAAGTATACAACAAAAAATCAGCTGGTTAGTAATCATAGTAATCATTTAAATTGACCTCGTTTTCGACACATTTTGGAAATGGCGGACTCTTTGATCAAACCATAGGTTTTGTAGGACAAACATGTTTTTATATAATTTAGATAATTATCTAGAGATATAACATATTGTCCTACAAATTTCGTGGTCCGTTATCCCGGTTTTACATCCTTGAATTTTTTAATCCTTGATATCTCTGTTAGCTACCACAATCGAGAGTTGGGTATAGGATATCTTTGGACGTCTCATCGAAACGAAGCTACTCACCAAAAATTAGCTTGTTAGTAATCACTTGATTTCCATGTACTACGGATCCCGGACTAATTAGATTATAATTTGTATAAATATTTACAGAGCCACGACAATCAAGCAAAAAACGCCTGTGGTTATCAGTTCCCAGGAAAAAGAGGTCCCTTCCCGTAAAGAAAAGAAACACACGAAAAAAAATAAAAATATGATTTTTGATATGATCGAACTGTGGATCGAACAAAGTGATGACATGTGATGAAACACTAGAGTCATTATTATGTTGTACGTTTTAGTATAACATTTTAGTAGGTACCTATGGTAATTGTGTAAATTTAGGTTATAAAGCACTTTGGTTGCCTGGAAGAAATCGCTTTGAGCGATAAGGCCACCAGTTCTATGAATAAATAAGTTCTATTGCTATTCTTTATAATAATGTTTAAATTAAGTTTTTAAGGTGATGAATAAATAAAATAATAATAATAATAATAATAAAAATCTTTATTTACATAACAGGTTTTACAGACATAGTTTATACAATTAAATAGTGTAAGGTTTTACAGACATAGTTTAAACAATTAAATAGTGTACAGTAAAATGTTGGGTTAATGGAAATAAGTCTCTAAACCTGGGTGCTTTTACATTAGTATCTCATCGCTCTAACTAAGTATTTAACTTGTGCTTAGACGCGATGGAAGACCTCTGCTCTAGCAGACTCAGATTATGCTATGACAATTTAGTGTTTTTGTGTGTGTGAATTTTAACATATTGTTCTTAGAGAAAAGTAAATTAGCCTTATATTTAAAAATTGGAAAGAAAGAATTAAATTAAAAATTGATCAGCCCTTTTTAAAAGTTATTTTTATAGATTTGTATTATTGGTTATTAATATATATAAGTAAGAATATACCTTTCTACATATAATATTTCCTAAACATAATATATTTATAGTACATTCATATTTGTAAATAGTTATCTAATATAAAACATAATAAAAGTATTATCTGTCTAGCAAAATAAATGTTTACCTCTAAATCCTTTCTTTTGTTCTCTAATCATAATTTTATAATACTCGTAATTTTGTAATCCTAAATTTAGTAGAAGCAGAATATACATGTAGAAGCAGAACCGTATGACGAACCTACCTACACTCCAGCCAAATTTTGAAAGAAAAAAATGCATTGGCAAACTAAACATTCACTGAGATTTTTTTAACATACCGGTTTGATAACTAACATAATCTCAACACGTATTGTTTGTGCAGCAAATGTTTCAAAAGCGAAGCCGGTGCCGTCAAACGATTAATTAAAACATTAGATATCTTTTTCTATGGTCATGACATGAAACATCAGGTGAGCTATCCTAACTACTCACGCACACAGTCAAACACTGTGGTTGACGTCATCGGCTAATAGAGATAGCGATATGCGAGCCGATTTTCGCACGCGCCTCGAATTGAAATTCCCTGCAAGCGTCACCGGGCTCTTAAATTGCCTAAACAATTGACAATTATTATTTCGGATTTCGATTCTTCCCTAAATATATTTTAAGAGGCCTTTTACCGGAAATCGCGAAATTGTTCGGTTTTCTCGTCCTAATTCTATGGTTTACGTTAGTTGTTTGATATTACAATTACATCTTTATAATAGTTCGTTTTCTCCTCTACAAAAGTAGTAAGAAACATTTTAGATAACTTGTTTATATATTGAGTAATAATCATTCTCCGGATACATGTTTCGTAAAAAACGCTCGAAGACCTGTTTTCTTAGCTCTAATTTGTAGATTCTAACGAATATGGGCGATCAAACTAATTTTTATTATGTTACGTATATCCTATTCTTTATTTAGAGTAGAGTACATTTTCGTTAAATGCTTTTATTCTAAAGATATACCGAATTTAATATCGACCGAAAATGCTTCGAAACAAACCTCAATAACTCCGAAGTTCTAAATCAATGGGACGTCATATTTATATCAAAATATTTATCAACATTTGCTTAAACTATGATATTAATTTTAATTTGTAGAACGGTTTTGGTAATTTTTTATGAATAAAATAAAACTACCATAATTTGGTAGTTTTTTCATGCCGGCGGCGATTTCGATTTAGTACCGCGCGAGCGCTTGTCGAGGTCGGACCTATGTCGGTTGTTCTTGAATAAAATATAGAAATATTTCGTAAAATGTCAGTGTGTGGGACTGTCAATTGCTGTAAAAACGCTGTTAGTGTGCGTTTATGTGTTATTGCGATACTACGACCGACATAAGTTGATCCGTTGATAACGATCAATTGTTATTTTTATTGATAACGGTCAATTGTTGTTGTTGCTGGCCTAAGAATTGTACCACTTGTTGCTGGCCTAAGAATTGTACCACATCATTGTCATCTTGTTTAACCTTATTTATTTGGAGGTTATGCTGTAGGATGTGGATTGCATATCTAAAGTTATCTATCCTAATTAAAAAACAACAAGGCAACTTTTTTTGGTGAAACCGTACAACGACTAAATGTAATTATGCCTATGATTTTTTTAGATTATGACTAACTTGCCGACCCGCCGACAGCTGCGCTTGCGTTTTTACGTTATTTACTAGTTTATGTTTTATAGCCTTTTTCGATCATTTTACTATCCAATACTGAAATCATATTTTAAATCGGACCCGCGGTTCCTGAGTAGCACGTTCAAACAAATAAACAAGCAATCTCCTCAGCTTGATAATTGTAGTATAGATTTCCATAATATTTATTACAAAGAAAATATTCCGTAATTTTTTGTTCTTATTTTTACCTAGTATCCAATATGTAAACAAAAAATAATGTACCTTTCTAATAAATATTATTATTTATTGTAAACATTAAATATGTACCTTTCTAATAAATACAGGGCGTCCCAAAGTTATGGGCCATGGAGGGGAAGTACCTTAAATATCGTAGATAGTGAATTTTGCTCAAACAAGACTTCATTTTATTTTTAAAAGTTAGTAATTCTGCATTCATTGATTTTCTAAAAATTACTTGCTTTGTCTGGGAATCGAACCGACTTACATGTAGAAAAAAAATACTCGATTTTTATGATACCAATCGAAAGAAAAGCTAAAAAATAATAACTCTGCTTAAGTAACATAGTATTTTAAAAGAAAGGAACAACGTGAAATTAATTATTTTAATCAAATAAAAAACATGAAACATTTTTTTTTGTAAATTAATTAATTAAATTACTTACTTTTTAAAATAAAATGAAGTCTTCTTTGAGCAAAATTCACTATCAACGATATATATGGTACTTCCCCTTCATGGCCCATAATTTTGGGACGCCCTGTATATAAAATAACACCCCTATTCACGTTCCCACTGCTGGGATAGGGACTTCTCTCTTGACGAGATAGATTAGGCCTTAATTCACCACGCTGGCCAAGTGCGGGTTGGTTTTTTAGGGTTCCGTAGCCAAATGGCAAAAACGGAACCCTTATAGATTCGTCATGTCCGTCCGTCCGTCCGTCCGTCCGTCCGTCCGTCCGTCCGTCCGTCCGTCTGTCCGTCCGTATGTCACAGCCGTTTTTCTCGGAAACTATAAGAGCTATAACGTTGAAATTTGGTGAGTAGATGTATTCTGTTAACCGCACTAAGATTTCAGAAAATAATTGAAAAAAAAATCATAAAATTTGGGGGTCCCCATACATAGGACTGAAATTTAAAAACTTTTTTTTAATCCAACCCATACGTGTGGGGTATCTATGAATAGGTCTTCTAAAATCATAACAATGTTTCTAAAACCATTTAATTCTAAACTTAATAGTTTGGACGTGAGACTCTTCCAAAGTGGAAAACAGAGTGTCCCCCCCCCTCTAATTGATAAATCTAGAAAAAATATATATTATACATAACCATAAAAACTAACAACGAAAATTGGTTTGAACGAAATTTATCAAGTAGTTTTTTTATAATACGTCATAAACTATTTCATATAAACAATTGCTGCGGTAGCCTACATGGGCGAGTCCGACTCGCACTTGGCCACTTTTTTTAATATATAAATGAAATATTTTCAATAAGTTCGTAATAAAATAAAAATAAATATAAAGTTCGAAACTACAAAGATAATACCTAAACATAATAATAATAACATGGTATATTTGTGTTTGAATAAATAAAAGTTTCGTTAACGAAACTTTTATTTATTCAAACACAAATATACCATCTAACAAAACAAGCAACTTAAATATATATATAGGTAATATAATTTATTTGTTTTGTTATAATTAGAATTTGTATTTAGTCCGTTCAATTTAGACTTTCGAACTTACATAAAGTCCCAACATTCGACAAAAAAAACATTTAATTACAAACCTACACATCAAATTTCAGAAGAATCGGTTTAATAATGAGCCCATAAGATGAGATGAATGAGGACATTTAACTTCAATAAGACTATTTTCAGTTTTATTCTTATATAGATAATTATTAATCATGAATGTTTTAATTTAAAATTATGTACTTAATTGATTTCAAATAATCAATCAGATTTAAAATGAATATTGATATTATTAAGATAAAACATAATTGATTCAAATATTGAAATAAAAATATCCGCCATTTTGAATTTAGGAAAATATATTAAACACCTATCAATTAAATAAAAACATTAATATAATAATTATTTCAGAATGAAACTGAAAAAAATCTACTCAATAAAATGGAATTTATTCGATGCCATTTTCTACAGATCTAAAATAATTATTAGTATATTTGTATGTTTTAGATCGACGAAGTATCAAGATCATTTAGTATTTTTCATAGAATTCGCGTGACGCGCCGGTCACGTGGTGCATAAAATATCCAATTTCGCAAAACTTCAAAAATTTAACAGGGCTCTTAATGGAAAGATTTTAAAGATTTAAAGATTTATGTCATTTATTTCCATAAAATCCTAAAGATCACTTGAACAAGTCAATAAATACAACACATTATTAAATAAAATAAACAATGGAAACAAGGTTGACATAAAAATATGTTTCGTTTTTTTAAGCACTGAATTGAGAAACATAAAGAACAATCAGCTCATATCTGAATTTAGTACAATTATTTGTTAGTTTGTTCTTTTCTTTAAGATATTGGAGCGGATTCCATCCCATGCAGTTTTATCTTCTAAATACTCTGATATTTTATAATATGATTTTGAAATAAGATGTTTTTTTACCAAGTTTTTAAATTTAGTGATAGATAATTCTTGCAATTCTTTGGGAATCTTGTTATAGAAGCGTATACATTGCCCCTTAAAAGATATATTAACCTTATGTAGCCTAGTAATATGTAAAGCTAATTTTTCCTTATTTCTAGTATTAAAATTATGTCTATTACTTTTCTTAGGAAAACTATTGATGTTTTTGTGGGTATACATTAAGACTGTATAAATATATTGACAGGGAATTGTCAATATATTTATGTCCTTGAATGTTTCACGCAAGGATTCTCTTGGGCTCATTTTATAGATAGATCGAACAGCTCTTTTCTGAAGCACAAATATATTATTAAGTCGAACATCTCCAGCACTCCCCCAGAGTAAAATGCCATACGACATAACACTGTGAAAATAACTGAAGTAGACCAGTCTAGATGTAGTTACATTAGTTAAATAACGGATTTTTTTAACAGCAAAAGCCGCAGAACTGAGCTTTTTCGATAACTTATCTATGTGAGCGTCCCATTGAAGCTTACTATCTAGTGTTATGCCTAAAAATACAGTACTTTTTACTAACTCTAAGTTTTTATCCTTTACTTTAATATCTGCCTTAACTTGTTTAACATTTGGTAATGTAAATCTTATACATTTTGTTTTATTTTCATTAAGTAACAAGTTATTAGAGTTAAACCAATGAACTACTTTCGAAATAGCGTTATTCACCTTGTCATAGTTATTGGTACGTCGATTCATTTTAAACAAAAGAGAGGTGTCATCAGCAAATAACACTATTTCGTGATCATTCTTTACAAGATGGGGTAAATCATTTATGTATATTAAAAAAAGATACGGGCCCAAAATTGATCCCTGCGGTACACCCATTGAAACCAAAGACCCTGGGGACCGCTTACCATTAACATCAACTCTTTGAATCCTTTCACTTAGGTAAGAAGCAAAAAGATCCAAAGAGCTGTCTCTAATTCCATAATGATGTAATTTTCTGATTAATGTTTCATGGTCTACACAATCGAATGCCTTCGATAAATCACAAAAAATTCCTAAAGCATCTTGCGACTTTTCCCACGCATCATAGATATGCGTTAGCAACTCTGCGCCAGCATCAGTAGTGGACCTGCATTTGGTGAAGCCATATTGCCTATTGTGTAATAAATTATTATTATCAAAATGCTGTGAGATTTGTAATAAAATAAGTTTCTCAAATATTTTACTAAACGTAGGCAGTACCGATATTGGCCTAAAGTTAGTCGGATCCGTCGTAGTACCAGATTTGAAGAGAGGTACAATTTTGCTGTGTTTCATTAAATCAGGAAATACACCACAGTCAACGCATTTATTAAAAATGTAAGCTAATTCAGATGCAAATGTATGTATAAGTGATTTAAGTATTTTTACCGAGATACCCCAGAGATCTTTGGTTTTCTTTACATTTATAGTTTTGAAAGCTTTTAAAATGTCTTCTAAATGAAAACTAATGAATTACTTAATTCATTAATTCGCAGTGTATTTCTCAAAATTAAATGATAATTTTATTTAGTTTATTTATGAATACAGGCTTGTTATATGCCATGACTTGTCATGTAGGTTATAATGATTTAATAGGTCCTTAGGGATTTGGGTTAGTGATCGTTGTAAGTGCAGTATCTACACAAAACAACGACACTGTCCGTCACAGCCTCTGAAAGAGAATGGTAGTAAAGTACTATTCTTATTTCGGGACCTAACACCGTGTACATATTTATTTAGAATAGAATTAGACCAAGCCAATAGAATATACTTTATTGCACACCACAAAACAGGAACACACAATACAAACTTCAAACTTGTAGTAAAAGAGGCGCCCTTATCGCTGTGAGCTATTGCTTCCAGGCAACCTATAGACTGGACAATTATAAATATATATATTTTCTATTAAAATAGGTTATTAGCTACCTATTCAGAACAAAATGGCTGAAGCTTAGAATTCCCTGAACCTCATAATTTAGTCCTGCTAACCATCTCTACAATGGTTTCATAATTGCAATGTTTTTAAGCGTCCATTAACTTCCAGATGTACGACAGTATGTTGTGGAAGGTGGTGTTCAACTCTCCGCTGTGGCTGCAGACCTTCTTCTGCGTGTCAGGGTTCCTGACGGCGTACCCCGTGCTGCTGACGGAATCCACTAAGCCCATTACTCTCCTCAAGTGTGTCATGGCAGTGCTGGGCCGCTGGATCAGGTAATCCCGTCTGATACACTGCCAAATATATCCGTTATAATAATAATAAATAAATAATAACAATAATTTATTTCAGCCACTAAAGAAGGCCATTAAGAGGGCTAGAGGAAGGTTATACATTTTCCATTATATTTACGAGTCTAACTGGTGGTTCAGGAGGTGTTTTCGCAACTGTTCATGAAAGTTTAAAGGGACCTAGAATATTATAGTTAAAGATAAGATAATTCTATTATACACACTATGTAATAATCAACATTTACTTGAGAACCTACAAAAACGTATGCGCAATGGGCGGTTTTATTGCTTAAAGCAATTTCCACCACAGCAGTTTAGCACTTGGAAACGGGTTATCGTAGTTTGAATTTCGAGTTTTTCCATTTCCCATTATTCAAAGTTTACTCTCTAACTCGTGTCCAGCGCCATCTTCACGGATCAATGGGATTTGCGACTATAGAGAGAAATACAGAGTTGCAAATTTATTTTGCATACTTACCTGAAACACAAAATAATTTCAATTATCATTATTTAATCATTGAGAAATTATACATAAACTAGCTGCCCCCGCGAACTTCGTCTCGCCATATACTTTTATTTGCAACTATTTCCATACTTAATTTTATCCAAATCGAATTTTCCCGCGTATGCATATTTTTTCCCTCGGAAGCATGAATTTTCCTCGGTAAAAAGTAGCCTATGTTCTGTCTCAGGGACTAAAGATTGTATGTGCCAAATTTCATCAAAATCGGTTGAGAGGTTTAAGCGGGAAAGCGTAACAGACAGAAAGACGGACGGACAGACAGACAGAGTTACTTTCGCATTTATAATATTAGTTAGGATTATTACATTACATTGACTCCCCCCCGTACCCCAGTGACGCTTACATGGAGCCTACATCGCATGCTGGCTAGCTGAGCGCGGTGAGCGACAACCTCGCGACTTTTTAATCATACTTGCATTTTTAAACTCGTGATATCTTCCGAATGAAATGTCCGAATTGAATAATTTAAAAAGTTTTATAGAGATATTGAAATATTCGTAATTAACATGTGATTTATTTTGATAATGTTTTATTTGAAAATAGAAATATAGAGCTTTTCCTAGCGGCGGCATTTAAATTAATTATATTGAAAATTAAAACACTTATTGTGACATAACTATAATAGTTAGATATATGCTGTCGCGACATTTTTTGTAGATATTAATGTGTTCTACAAAATTGTAGTACATTGTAAATTTCTAAAATGAATAGTTTTCGCAGCGCATGCGATATAAGGATTTTTTTTACATCTTGGGTTACATATTTGGGTTTTCCGTACGGATCCCTAATTTTTTTGAAAATGTAATATAGCCTATAACCTTCCTCGATAAATGGACTATCCAACACGGAAAAATTTTTTAAATCGGACCAGCGGTTCCTGAGATTAGCGCGTTCAAACAAACAATCAAACAAACAATCAAACAAACAATCAAACTCTTCAGCTTTATAATATTAGTATAGATTCAATAATTTCCAGAAATTATGTACAATTTACCGTTATTTATATGTATTTGTTGAGTAATAAACCTTTGCACAGACTAACACCCGTAGTGGGCTTTACGCTGTGGTTCACCATCTGCTGGTTCCCACTGCTGGGCTCGGGGCCGCAGTGGGGCTGGCTGGTGGCGCGCGAGGCGTCCGACTGCTCGCAGCACTGGCTGGCCCATCTACTCTACTACCACAACCACCTGCCCACTGGCACCTTCTGTATGGGACACACCTGGTGAGTTACCTCTAACTATTCAAAAAATGCATAAATATACGGGAGAAATTATTTTGTGAAGATGTACTTACTTATATTTTATTAGAAAATGGTATGGGAAAAATTACAAGATCACAACGTAACCTTGGTCCTCGAGTGGGAGTCGAAACCAAGCCACCCAGTTTAGCCCTGGTTGTACTAAACCAACTATGCTATCGAGGGGTTACGTAAGAGCTTGAATTTATCCCATACCGTAATTTTTCCCGTACCATTTTCTTATAATTTAGAAAACTTAAGTGAGAGTCAATCACTTTAAAACAACAAATAGTAGATGGATATTTTACGCTAAAAGTCTAAAGATTTTATTGAAACTACAGAATAACACGTTGCTATTTATTTACCGAGAAAATCCATTAAAACGCGGGCAAAATCTTGTAGATTATTTAACGAAAACTACGTTTTTCCATCACTTTCGTTTCATACTCTTTCTGATGTATCCCGTAGGTATCTCTCAGCTGACATGCAACTGCACGTGTTCGGTCTCTTGTTGCTGCTGGCCGGAGCGTACTGGCGCCGGCTGCTGCCCGTGACGCTGGCGCTGCTGCCCGTCGGCGCCGCGCTGGCCACCGGCCTCGTCGCCTACCACTACTCGCTGCTGCCCATCATTACTGCGCAGTCTCCTGAGTGAGTACTTCGGCGGTGGCCGTGGCACGAGCCACCAAGTTATATTTGTTTACTAGCTTTCCGCCCTGCGGCTTCACCCGCGTTTTACACTTTCCCGCTATTTTCTTTGCTATAGACATATAATTTTATTGACGACCTCTGTGGCGCTGCGGGCGAAGCCTGCGACGCAAGAGGTTGCGGGCTTGCGGGTTCGATTCCCGTCTCGGAACAACAATTTGTATGATCTGCAAATATTTGTTCCGGGTGTCTGGGTGTTATATATGTATAATAAAAAATATTTATCTATGTAATATAATATGTATACCTACCTATTATATTAAGTGGGGGTAATCTATGTACCTATTATGTATAATCAGAATGCTTGCACCCGTAACACAAGCTTCAAGCTTACCACAGAGCAAGATGTCGCTGTGTAAAATTGTCCAGTAATATTTATTTATTATTTTATTTATTTATAGATGAATATAAAACGGGGGGTTTTATACTTTTTCCCCTGAATTCAGCCATGAAATTTTCAAACACGAAATGAAAGAGAAAAGGCCTCGAGAACTGCTTTTTGAGTTATAAAATTACAACGAAAAGTGTCATTGATTTATTAACTTGTATTCAAATGACTATTGATGATGTTGATTAATGATCTTTGAACTACTAGGTACTTGTTTGGAATTATGTTTCCGCGTCATCGGCCAAACATGATCAATCCTACTACATACCTATGTATCTACATAGTAGTCGCTGTCTGTCTGTCCCTAGTCCCTATGTATGTTTCAATATTTTAATCTACATAACGCAACAGGTATTGCGTTTTGTTTAATTCGTTGAGTAATTAAAGATTAAGAGATACATAGATTAATAACAATTTATAAAATAGATACTTTCTTCAAAGAATTCGTTATAACGCCTGAAGCGCTTGCTTGATAATTCAGGACTTCACCGCTGATAAGGGACGTTTATTATTGTACCTACCTATATTTAGAGATTGAGGGTGGCTTGCTAGTATGTTATGACTAATTTTCTAAGTAAGGTATATTCCCGTATACATTGCACCATGTACCTAGTTAATAATGATGATTTTTTCGTCTTAGCAACTTTAAACCACGAATACCTATCTTTCATCATGCACCGGTTTTCCTCTTCGGGTGAGTCACAGAATCGGCATGGAGACCTTATAAGTATTTAATACTCCGTAAATTTTAGCTATTAGGTAATATCTATTAAGGTCAACCGGGGCAAATGCGTGGTATTTCTCGATCACTTCAAGTTAGAGCCTCATTGTGATCAAATGTATGGCATTATCCACTTTTTGAAACTGTAGTCCAATATTATGGCTATTTCTGCACAAAGTTCAATAAGCGATATCTTCCCTGGAGCTTTACAGATGTTTCAAATTGGCTATTTATTTTAAATTGGAATTTTAGATGCATTTGCCCCGCTTTGGGAAAATGCGTCTTTAGTGAATAAAAACTTTATTGGTAAGCTTTTCGTGATAATAACTAGATATAACTTTTTGGTTCAAATTTCTTTGCAATAGTATAATAGTTAAACTACTCAAAAATAATAATTGACGCATTTAGAGACAATTTAGTAAAAATTGGGGAAATGCGTCTATATTTTGATAGACGCATTAGCCCCTTGTCAAATCCAGATGTTGTCAACATTTTATTTGGGTACGGACAAACTATCAAAACTCAACAAAAGTCTAAAAATAACAAATTTAAGTAATACGATGGGACGATAGTAGACAAATTTCTACGCGTGAGATTTTGATAGAACCGTAGAACAATACAGATTATAATAAAACACAAATTTGAAGGCTACACCCATACACCGCATTTTTTAAATTAAAGTTAAGTATATTCTGACTTTTGTATATTTTCAAATAATAATATGACAAAAACGATATAAAAACCTCCATGAGTCAAGATTTGTTTTGCATTTAATTTTCATATTAAAATTTGCCGACATAAAAAGGTTGACAATATGTCGCTCATTGAATACAAAACAGCCATAAATCAAAATTTTTCAAAAATGGTTTTATTTCAAAATTAGGGTCTAAAGCTGCAATACTTTACGTTTTGCTGAAGACACCAGTCATTTTCGCTCATTTTGACGTAAAACTGATCAACCGCCCTTTTTGTATTGGGCTGACTTACGCACAAACTTCAGAGCAAAACTGCCACAACTAAAAAAAAGACCCAAAATTTAATTCAGAGTTCTGTGCAAAAGGGATACTTTTTGAAATGCGTCCGTTTTGCTTTCCAATTTCAAGTAAGTACATTCTAATTTTTTTTTTTAACAGAGCCATATTTTGGAAAACGTACATTTTGCGTTCCAATAATGAAATAAAGTGATACCATATTTACAAATGTGTACTTTTTGTATTGAATTATTATAGAGATAAAAATAATTTATGTACAGCTAAACGGCATGTTTTCAAATTTGTAATGTTTATTTACTTTAAAATAACATTTACTTGATAGAGTTTACGTTCATACAGTTATCGGTAACCGTTTAGCAACTCATAATTGTTAGGTTGCTTCATAGCTTTTATATTTTCAAAGTAATTTAACTTCATTACTTATAAATAAATTGCTAGTTTTCACGGAATCTTCGCACCACATAAATCTGCACCCAAAGTAACAATTTATGATTGTTTTGCAATCGGTTTAATCAATAAATAATTTATTATTTACTATCAAATAGTTTATTTTCAGAATGAATAGCAGAGCAAAATTAATTATGAGCATGGCAGTTGGCCATTCTAATGAATGATAAGAAAGCATACAAAACCAGCCTGTTATCAACTTCAGCAATTAAATTTTAGATTTGTGTTTATAGTTTTTGAAGTATAATGTTGTTCCTATGAATATTTTAGATAAGGCAAAATTGATATCGCGTTTTTTAACATAAAAACGATAAAACAATATCTAGTTTTGTGTTACTCGTTTGAATAGTTTGTATCTTTTTAGATATACTGAGAGTTATTTATTTTTTATAGTTATTTCCTTAGTAAAACATCAAAATAGCATGTTACATTACCATAGAGAAAATTACCCTAACATTGGTTCAAATTTTGAATGCAAAAAGGGCTTTTGTTGGTTTTCTCAGGTTGGAAGAATGCTATCACAGTGGTCATTATTAAAAAAAATAGAGCAAAAAACAAGGAAAATAATGATATATAAACATCATAACATTTAAAAATAAAAACAGTATTTTTTTCAAAAAATCATTTTTTAAATTTTGTTTTGGCTCTCCTGTAAAAAATGAGGTTTCTGATTTGTGGCTGTTTTGTATTCAATGAGCGATGTGTTTTGGGGGTAAATGCGTCCCACAGTCGCAATTGCCCCATAACACCAGACGCATTTACCCCAAGAAATTAACCCTAACCTTATAAATGTAAACATTATTATTTCTTTAAATAAAGCTATTTCACTAAAAATAATTGTCTGGGTTGGTAGCCCATAGTTTATTCCTTACAATGATTATTGAATAAAATCAGTTAATTGAAGAAAACTAATGACTAACATGGATTTAGTAAGACGCCTCACGCAGTCAAAATTTGTTGAGAAACGTGCAATTTTCAAAATGGCCAATTACTCGAATATGAGAACTGCCACGCCATCCACACGAACTGCATGTTCTGTATTTAGTTCAAACAAATGCAACTAGATGACAGAAGTCAACGTATGTTGAATAGTTCTCGAATAAATTCAAAAAAACGCATTTACCCCATAGACGCATTTAGACTGGTTGACCTTATCTAAAAGTTACTAGATTTCACCCGCCGTTTTATCCGCATTTAACCAAATTAGGTAGGTACCTACCTATTTTGTGCATTTTGTATAATTCTTGGGAAAATTAGAGTTTCCGAGTTAAGAGACAAGTATGAACTTGCTTTTTACCCAATATGGAAACTACCTACCTACTCTTATTAAATTCAATAATTAAATTTATCAAACCACGAGAGTTTTTATAGTAAATACCTACTCTTAATAACATTAATAAGTAAATCCTGTTACCAAGATGGATTTCATTAGAGTTATAAATCATATTATTCCTATCATTTTCCTTAAAAGGTGCCGGGATCGGGAAGGTTTTCTAAGCATTGATATTATTATTTAATCTTTACACCAACATCAAGTGACGACATGATACTACAAGTGTGATGTCACAGGACAGTTATATAGCAGGTTTAATTCTGTAGAGGAAAACACCATAAATACCATCTCCGGCCCGATCACTCATCACAACCGATCGGACGCTCACAGCGATCACATCAAAACTACTAAAGAGTTTAGAAGATCGTTGCAGCGTTTAGAAGACTCGGTAACAAAATGGAAATGATATCGATAGTACTGTGTGTTTATATGGCGGCGTTTTGTCTCGGAGCGCCCGTTGAAGACTGGGGCATGCCGGAGCCCTGCGCCAGCCGCGGCGACGCCTACTGCACCGTGAAGCACCCTCGCTACCCCTCGGACCTAATAGAGAGCCTTCTGAAAGACATGCCTCTGCGCTTCGCAAGCCGGGACCGCCAGGAACAGCTGGGCCACCGCGGGACCGACGACTCAGACCTAGACACCGAGCGGGACTGCGACGTGGACTCGTCCCTCTCCAAACAAGACCTCATCTACGAGATCATCGACGCTGGCGACCAAGTCCGCGTGGTCATACAGTCCGAATCCCACCGCCAGCTGGTCGCACTTGAGCGCTGCAGATCCCACAACATCAGCCTTAATGCCCCGCACTTTAAGGACATGATGGATGACTCCTGGCAGAAATCGCTCACGTGTGAAGACAAACTCCTTGAGATGAACTTCATGGTGCTGAGCAAGGATTGGAAGAGCTTTGAGATGGTGCAGCCCAAGAGCGGGGTCCCTGTTCAGTGCTACTGCAAGTTTAATGCATAAATTAATAGTTTATCATTAAAATAACGCCTGGTTAAATCAAGGGTTCTATGGTCTATCCATGCCCGGTAGCGGGTCGTATGTGAAATCAGTGAAATTCTTTATTATACAAACAATTAATTCACAAACTATGTACAATGATTATAAACTTATAGAAACTATGCAACCAAACTAGAACTTATAAAAATGCAACGATATGGCGAAGGCAAGACGCTTGTTGATGTGTGTTGAGATTCAATATTATTGTTTTGTTTATTTAAAAAAAAAAGATTTTGATTCTGTGATATAATTTTAAGTAAAATGGATAAGCGCTGGCGCTTCATAATGTTGGAATTTATTTTTAAGGACGTAATACCAAAGATAATGTTAAAGATAGGTCTTACCAAAGATAATAAATGATCGAAATTTTTTAAATATTTTTATTATTCCCGTTCGATGGTTTAGTACCTATTAAATGGCAATAGTTATAATAATAATAGGATTGATAACAAAACTGTTTACTAATTGTATTTATGTACTTCAGAACCCTGAAATTAGGCACGGGTTGTATAATCGTTTTAAGTTAATTTAAGTTTTCGTTGGAATTAAAACATGTTACAATAATAATATACTTAGTTGCCGTGTGGTGCCGGCCTTTCATAAAGGAATCATATCCACTTAATTAACATTCTGTGGGCTGATGACGCAAGTTATGTTATACGTAGGTACTACTTAATGATGCAGCCTTAACTTGGGAAGTAGGTAACTTTTCATTCATCGTATTTGAATGTTTAGAAAGAGGGATTTGCTGATTCACGCTTGTAAATCCATGTGTGGAAAGCTACGAGTTTTATTTGGTTGTTGTATCGTTTGCACAGACTCCTTCGCACCACGTTCCTCGGGTCGGGCACAGTCTCCATGCTGTACATCCCGGCGTGGACCAACCTGCCCGGCTACGCGGCCGGCATCGCCACCGCCTGCCTGCTGCATTACACCAACAAACATGACATACACCTCAACAAGATCAAGGTACGATCACAAACATTTCATTAGAGCCATAAAAATAAACAATAAAATTTGGGGGTCTTATACTTAGGACGGAAACTAAAAAAAAAACATACTTACTGCTGCGGCGCAAAGACCCAAGTAGTGGATCTTGGCCTCCGACACCAAATACCGGGCTGCTCTATCCCCTGTCATTGCAGACCATTTATCGGCTTGCAACTCCACGAGATCCTTCAGCACTTCGTCCTTCCAGCGGTACCGCGGGTGAGCAATCGGTCTCCGTATGCTCTTTTTTACGTCACGATCATCAAACCCATAAATAATTATACATATTATTAATCCCCCTCCCCCCTCCTCTTACTTCTAAAATAAGAGAATGATAAACTTAAAAAAATACATATCATGCAAACTACCAACGAATGTTAGATCTCGTTCATACAATCTAGCAAGTAGTTTTTTATTTAAAAAAAACTACTTTAACTTAACTATTTCACAAAAATAACTGCTGCGGATGCCTTCATGGTAGAGTCTGACTCGCACTTGGCCGGTTTTTAAACTTGTTTATGCAAAGTGCCGCTTCGTCTAGTGACGAGAGCATGGCTGCACCTCGAAAATCTGCGTCATAGGCAGCAATTTCCTCACCTCAATACACGCGCCAACCGTGCAAACAGGACAGGTGTCTTCATCCGAACTGGTCTGCGTCATGTCTTATGACGTAAATAACTTGTTTTTTAGTCTGCTGTTATTTGCACAGGACTAATTATAGAGGACAATTGTTAAGGTAGTCAAAGATTTATTATTATACATATTATTGCCTGAATAAAATAAGTATAGATTCTTTTCCCTAATGGTTTAGACAACAATAATATTGATTACTTGGTAAAACAAAAATATATTATCAATGTTACCTCATTATTGAATAGTCATCATATTAACCAGTAAGTATTGCGTTCAACAACTTGGACATGGGTTTCCCCATGCAATTAAACTATGTAATAATGGCCTTGGGTCAACATAAGTTTCATGAATTAGGACTTGTACCTTCTATGTTGTGCTAGCCTATAATAACCCAGTCAAAATATTTAGTAATTCATAGGAAATTAGATATTTACAAAAAACTGATTGTTGCAACATTTGACCTTGAATAACTTTTTTCCACACGTAAGATTCATGTGGACTTTTGACAAATTGTTTGTAATAGGGTTCCTAACATTTATGCCAATTTTAGGAAAAGGAATTTTAGCGAGGTGCGAATTGATGTAACCTTGCCCCTAGTTTTGTGTCTTATTTGACTGGGCTATAATAGGCACCTAATGTTATAGAGGTCATCAAACCGACTACTGATGAATGAATGTTTGTGACGTTTGTGTGTAGTGGTTCAAAGCGGCCTTCCACCTGGCGATACCGGTGGGCAGCTGCGTGGCGGGCGTGGGCGCGCTGTTCCTGCGTGACGGCGGCGCCCCGCTGTGGGCCGGCGCGCTGTACGCCGCGCTCGACCGCACGCTCGCCGCGCTCTGCGTCAGCGTGTTCCTGCTGGGCTGCGTCGCGCGCTGCGAGTGTGAGTGCACTACACTACACATTACAGTGTTCCTGCGCGACGGCGGCGCCCCGCTGTGGGCCGGCGCGCTGTACGCCGCGCTCGACCGCACGCTCGCCGCGCTCTGCGTCAGCGTGTTCCTGCTGGGCTGCGTCGCGCGCTGCGAGTGTGAGTGCACTACACTACACATTACAGTGTTCCTGCGCGACGGCGGCGCCCCGCTGTGGGCCGGCGCGCTGTACGCCGCGCTCGACCGCACGCTCGCCGCGCTCTGCGTCAGCGTGTTCCTGCTGGGCTGCGTCGCGCGCTGCGAGTGTGAGTGCACTACACTACACATTACAGTGTTCCTGCGCGACGGCGGCGCCCCGCTGTGGGCCGGCGCGCTGTACGCCGCGCTCGACCGCACGCTCGCCGCGCTCTGCGTCAGCGTGTTCCTGCTGGGCTGCCTCGCGCGCTGCGAGTGTGAGTGCACTACACTACACATTACAGTGTTCCTGCGCGACGGCGGCGCCCCGCTGTGGGCCGGCGCGCTGTACGCCGCGCTCGACCGCACGCTCGCCGCGCTCTGCGTCAGCGTGTTCCTGCTGGGCTGCGTCGCGCGCTGCGAGTGTGAGTGCACTACACTACACATTACAGTGTTCCTGCGCGACGGCGGCGCCCCGCTGTGGGCCGGCGCGCTGTACGCCGCGCTCGACCGCACGCTCGCCGCGCTCTGCGTCAGCGTGTTCCTGCTGGGCTGCGTCGCGCGCTGCGAGTGTGAGTGCACTACACTACACATTACAGTGTTCCTGCGCGACGGCGGCGCCCCGCTGTGGGCCGGCGCGCTGTACATAGCAGTAGAAATAAATAAGTATTGAATGTGAAATTGAAAATGGTTGTGGTGTGTTTGCAGCGCATCTGTGGAACATGCTGCGCTGGCGCTGCTGGCACCCGCTGGGGCGGCTCTCGTGCTGCGTGTTCGTGACGCACTTCACCGTGCTGCGCCTCACGCTCGCCTCCGCGCCGCACACCAACCACGTGGCTCTATTGACTATGGTAACTATAACTACATTGAACAACATCAAACTTTTTTGAAGCAGTTGGGTCATTGGGTCATTATTTCAGCCCTCGGACGTCCACTGCTATCCTCCCTTAAATATTTCCAGTTGTTTCGGTCGGATGCAGCTTACGTCAGTAATCGTCTCTACCTACTACAGAATTTTTGGCATGATGGTCGTTCAGTATCTTTGAGTGGATGCCATAAACTCGTACGTTTGTTACAGCTGTGCCTCCTGGTGAGCACGAGCGTGCTGTCCTACCTCGTAGCGGTACCTCTCTGCCTGCTGCTGGAGCTGCCGGCGCTGCAGCTGTGGAAGGCCCTGACGGACGCGCCCCGCCCCGCGCCCCCCGCCTCCACCACACGCCCCCCGCCCGCCGCCCCCGCGACACGCCCCACCGGCCACAAGCTGGACCTGCTGGCCAATCTGACACGCAGGTCTAATGTGTAACAGTGCAACGAATGTTTACAAAGAAACATGTTATTTTATCTTAAGGTTCCGATTTTCGGCCGATGTCGGTCTGTTGTGTGATATGATACTAAGTAGTTTTAAAAATATATTATAGTGGAGACTGATTTAGGGTAAGATAAATAAAGACAATTGAGTCACTTTTATTTGTGTAATATGTTTGTATATTTGTACTTACTAAATAATTAATATTATGAATAATAGGAGTACCTTGTATACTTGTAACAAAATATATATTTATTATCTATAGGTATTATTACAATGTAATATTATAATGTCGCTTTCTAGTTATAAGTGTGGTTGTGTGTTGTACGAGTAGGTACAACACACAATGAAAATCAATTTGGTGATTGCTGGGTTTGTACGAGAAGTTATTGAGTACCTACAGTTAGATTTTTTATAGATACTGTAGTTTTTACATGATTGTATTTAGTTTACCTTCTTTTGTAATAAATATTTTTTTTAACTACTGTAAATCTTTCTATTTCAGTCTGCATTAAGCTTGAATCTTGTTATATGAATTTACTCAGATTTTTCATAATAACAAACTATAAAACAACATTTATAAACCAATATACAGGGCGTCCCAAACTTATGGGACATGAAGGGGAAGTACCACTCATTGCCCGTGGTACGGTTCAGTTGTCCGGTCAACCGGACTACGGAAAAATAATATTTTCCATAGTACAGTGGCCGGACTACGGAAGAATTATTTTTTCCATAGGCCGGTTAACCGGGCAAGTCCAGTGTGCACACTGAATTACGTGGTCTGGTTGCCTTTTTTTATAAGTATGTATAAGATATTTAATAAACTAAACCACGAGTACGCTCCGTCACTCTTATCCAATATACAACTGAATGTGCCGACTAGATCAGTTAGATATCCCTTTATGACACTTTATATCTCTGAAAGTAAGTGCAGGTACAGGCAAAATTCATTTTTCGTTCGTTGTGTAAATTGTTATAACAAAAAATTAGTTAGTTTTTCTGAGTTAGATTTGTTCATGTCTAAACCGCATTGTTTTAAGCGCGTTTTGTCTAAACAATGGTTCGATAACAATGGTTCAGTTACTGTCTAGGTATTAATTTAAGTTATATTATATTTATATAATATAGAAAATAATTTAAGTTTTATGTTTAATAACAGTACCACTTTATACTTTATTATCTTAGTAAGATTCCTAAGTTTTCTCTTTATTTTGTTGTATGTATGTATCATTTTAAGTTTTTCTAAATTACTCATAGGTTAGACAGGCATATAGACATTTATATGTGAAAGCTAATAATTGGATCGAAGTTTTTTATATTGTTTTTCACATAGTCATTGTAATCTGTATGCTTTCCGAATGAATAAAATAAATGAATAAAATAAATAAAATAAAAGAAACTGTCAATATTCAAATATGAGAAGTTATCCTTACGTGGCCATGTAGGTACATTATGTTGAACAAAAAGGTCAAACTATTAAAAAGTTTAAATTAGATCTTCTGTGGTCCGGTCAACCGGACTATGGAAATAAATAATTCTTCCGTAGTCCGGCCACTGTACTATGGAAAATATTATTTTTCCGTAGTCCGGTTGACCGGACAACTGAACCGTACCACGGGCAATGAGTGGGAAGTACCTTAATATCGTAGATAGTGAATTTAGCTCAAAGAAGACTTTATTTTATTTTTAAAAGTTTTCAAAATTCACTATCTACGATATTTAAGGTACTTCCCCTTCATGTCCCATAAGTTTGGGACGCCCTGTATATTGATTTATAAATGTTGTTTATATATTACCTATCAGTTTCAGGATTTAGAACACGGATGTTGTTTTTCCATAGAATCCGCTTCATATCTAAGTCATACATCAAAAGGTACCTACTATACTACGCGTTACAGATATGAAACGGATTTCAAAAGACACTTGGCTACGTGCTCAAAACGTAACCATCGAATTCAATACTTACCTATTTATTTACCTAATAAACTCTACTTTCCTTTTCGAGCTTTGGAATGATTGCTGTTTCTTAATGTAAGGCGTGACTTACAAACAAAACAATGTAGGTATAGTAAAACCATTCTAAAAATGAACTCCCCTCCACAAAACCGTGATGATTTCAACGTGTGAGAGGAAATACAGAAAAACAGAATACACAGAAAAAAAATACAGAATTCGGTAGAGGGGCGTTCATTTTAGAAATGGTTTTACTATACCTACATATGCAGAGTGATTCTATTTATCTTTCTATTGTCTATTTGAATAAATAGATAATACCAAACATCAGGTCATTTTAATAGGTAGGTAGGTACCTAACATTTGACAATTTTAATTACGATTACCCATATTTATTATAAAAATGATGCGATTTATTTTATGATTTGATCACTAATAAAAGTAATAAACCATTCTAAACTACATAAATAATTTTTGATCTAATAACTGACAGACAGTAAGTTTTGGGCACATGTTTAGATTAGATAAATATGCATCTTTTGTTTCAAGGAATCTGCAGTTACACCTAAGTAGGTAGGTACCTACTATTGATTATTTAGGTACCTAGATACCTTATTATATCATAATGACAATAAAATGTATTCTTTATCAAGATAAATAACACGTTGTCGTTCACCGATTAGATTAGTCTAATCTGTGAATCAAGCAATTGACGACGTATAAATAGAAATGAACGAGCGTTTTGTTTGAACGTGTCAGTGCGCCTCAAAGTTCGCAGCATGCCGGACGCAGATCAACTGTTTCGCAACCTGCTCGACTCCGTGGCCTCGAAGCAAGGCTACGAACACCCAAACATTACCGCCAACAAATTATCAAACATCGGAGCAAATTTTACCTCATATCTATATGAAGCAACCATATCAGCGAAGGATAAAGATGACCTTAAACTTTTTGGAAAAGTGGCCGCAATCGGCGAGGAGTTTCGAGCCGCAGCTCCCATGAAAGTATTCGAAGTCGAAGGATACTTTTACGAAAATCTGCTGGTGACTTACAAGAAGATAGAAGATGATCACAACGTTCCACAGGAAGACAGACTCATAGCGCCTAATTTTTACGGTTGTAACCCGACTTTATATGAAGAAACGATTATTTTGGAAGACTTAAAGAGCAAAGGTTTTGTAACTATCGACAGATTTGAGGTTCTCTCGTGGGAGTATGTGTCTACAGCCGTGAGGGAGCTGGCGAAACTACATGCTTTATCGTTTGCTTTAAAGCAACAGCATCCTGAGAAGTATGCTGAAGTCACAGATGTGTGTAAGGTGGACTGGGCTGGCACGATGCAGGCGATGGGGCCCACCATGAAGGGCATGATGGATGGCTTGCTAGCGGTGGTCGACGACGAGAACAAACCGAAGATCGAAAAGTTCCAGAATTCGTTGTTGGAATCGCCGGAGGCCATGTTGAAGTTCTTTGTGGCTGACACCGTGCTCAAACATGGTGACTTCAGAGCTAGCAATCTCATGCACAAACTCGATGAGGTAAGTGATAATTAATTATCTAAAATTATAATTTAGAATTAAACAATACTTATATACTGCCGTCATATTGCTAAAAAACCGTAAACTGACATTTTGCCAAAATTGACTTTTATACACAGCACGAAAGCGTAAACTTTTCTCTATCTTCTAGTCTGGGTCTCATGGCTCTATCGTTTATAATGCCTGAGATCTGGACCCCTCGTACACCGTTAACTACATCATTTTCAGACATTTTCAATTCTTAAACACGGTTATCAAGCATTTCTATACTAAAATACCGCTAAACGCCTCTAATCGTGAATTTAAGGCTTTCATTCGCTTGGCCCTACAAACTTAGAAAACAGTTACATGCATAAACAATACTAAATGACCGCTATCTGACTTTAACTTTTTTATAACTATTTCCACCCTCATGATATGATTAGGACTTACAATGTCTAAAACACAGTTTTTGTACACGTACAACACTAAAGAGCCGCTAAACGCCCTTAGACGTAAAATCGTAGGTAAACTTACATATATTTTAAACAATTACAAGCTTAAAAGACAGTCACTGGTTTTAAGAAATGAAATATGACGTTATTGTCTTAGTAATTAAAACGTAATAAAACAGTTAACTGACAATGCAACACTAAAACACGTCTACCTGCTCTACCTTTTTATGCGTTTCGCTCCCTTTCTCGGTCGTGTCGTGGACCTTGTGGAGGTCTGACGTGCGGCGCGTTAGGATAAAAATCAGCGATAATGATTTCTGAAGAAAGAAAAACACTAAATATAAATTTATATAAAGTTTATTAAATATTTAGCGCATGTTTTGTTGTAGGTTCCTGAATTTTTGAACGGCATAGCGATATAAAATAGTCTTTGAAAGAGAGAATCAAACGTACGAAATCTCGTTAATCTATTATAATATTTCGAGGTGCTCGATTGAAAATAGGTATATATTATTTAAGGTACTTAACACTAGAGTGCACGCGCGGGCTACATATGTAACCCAGCGTGAAATAGTGTTGTATATTTTCTAAAGTAGGCGAGTTACAGTGCTGTCCTCTAGTGTATTCCTCAAGTATAAACCCTTGCTCCCTCCAGTAGCGTGCCGACTCTCGCGGCACACGAACGTCTTTATAAATCCTGTTTGAAGTCGGTGGGCTACGCCTATACCCCGCGCGTGCGTTAGAGGAAATTTAATGTGCGGTTAACAAGTGATAAATTTATGGTAAATATGATCTTTTCTTTAGTGTTACTGTATGAAATACTGTAAATTCATATTGTATGTATTTGTTGTTTGTTGTTATGGATATTTCATGTAATTTTATTGTATTGTTATTTTTTTTTAGATGGAGGGTAACGATTGGGTGAACAAATACAGAGATGGCTGTTGGAGGATGATATCGATCTTTTGAGCGAAAGTGAGGAAAAAGGAGAAATTACAGAACAATGTGCCCCGCTTGGATCACCTCATTATTCTGGTACTGAACAAGAAAGCGAGGAGGATGATGACGATGAAGATGAGAACGTGCCGCTGTCTACTTTTGCGTCCTACCAGTCTCGTAACGGTATAAAATGGAGTAATCTTCCACCATCCACTTCAAGAACTAGATCTTACAACATATTAGTCCGTCCACCAGGCCCAATTGGTGTACCCAAATTTGATCTTGCAAGACCTGCTATTGAGCGTCGTATATCCCAGCAAAATCTACCCAGAGGTATAAAACTGAAAGGAAGACTACTTCTAGGACTGACAGATGAACCCCCGCAACATAATATGCCTATTTGGGGAGGTGTTGGCCGGTGTGCTTTTTGCAGCAGGGCTCGCGACAAGCAATGCAGCAAATGTATGAGGCGCATTTGTAGCGAACATCAGGCAGTCGTCTGTCCTGAATGTATGCCGACAGAGTGATTTGTTACCATTTTACTGATAAATTGGTTCAATTAGATGATTAGAAACCAATTATAGATATATTATTATGTTCCTGAACGAAAATAAGGCTTATAGACCTCTAACTTTCCAAATATAGTTGATTTTTTAGAAGTTTATGTTTGTGTTTCAAATTATAATTAAAAAGTTAAATTTTGTTGAATCTATAAACCATTATAATAAAAATAAAGATGTTTTGTAATTCTATACTGTTTTTTACTCATTTGATGTCTGATTTAGACAAATAATTGAATCATAAGTGGCCTACGCCTGTAACCCGCGCGTGCGCTTAAGGTGATTTTATGGGCGCGTGTACTCTAGTGTTAACAATTAGATCGCCGGAAATATTATTAATTGTGTTAAGGACGAATGTGAGCATCTGGACAAACCGTTGAAATATATAACTACTTTTTACATTCTGGTTATCACGCTGTCAAATTGTTCAATTATTGTTTTTTCTGCTATCAATTAATAAATATATTTGTAATTACCTGGAAATACGATAATTAAAAGAGCCGTAACTTATTTCGAACAATTTATGACGTGACATGTCCGAAGTATTCACTTCCTGGCTCCGATAAAATAACTTAGTGGGATTCTGTAACTCATTTTCTGTAACATTTCTTAATACTAACAAAAGTTTTGTTCTTTCTACAATCAAAATAAATACCACATACATCGCAATTTGCATTCTGTAAAGCTGTTCTGACTGTACAGTAGTTCTCACATGGCGCAACTTAGATAGATAGATAGAACATTTATTCACTGAATCACGCACACAAATTACAATAAAACACAACCATACATATAAAGAGAAACACAATTTTTAAACCATGTAAAATAACTTGCAAAAAACTTAATCTATAAACTGTGTGTGTTGCGTGACACAGCGAAGAGGGTTCGACTCAGCGTGATGTCGACTGAACTAGATATCCAGTCTTAGTTCTCCAGAACTTACGCTACCGGTATCGTTTGGAGAAACAATTTCCACATCATTCAACACCAAAGAAGCTATCAAAACCGCGGCTCTGTCTGAAACTACGCGAGAGCTAGCGATGGTAAACATAACTTCTTCTTTTTTGCTGATGGCGCGGCAAATGGGTTTTTATTGGACTAGATGCCTCGCTATTGCCAGAACTAGCACTAGTACTTTCAATCTCACATTATCTGTTAAGAATCGATCAATTGTCTCTTTGCTACGCAATAAACTTGTTTTTTCTTATTTTTTGTAGTTGCAGCTAGATCTACACCAACTATCATCATCTCTCTTGTTGTTCTTTGATCGACTAGAAAGAGAGTTTCTTCTTTGGGAACACGAGTGCTTTTTAAACACGTTGAGAGTTTGAGATAAGTTTTCATTAGCAACTGCAAATATCAAATAATCTATGAGACTCAGCTGTAAATGTATTAATGTTCTGTTTATGTTGGTTTGACGACCATAATAAGGTTTCATTAAACTTCTGTATTTATCATGAAAGGTGCGAATTAACTTTAATAGACTCTTACGGCTTACAGTTGGCAGCGAAGCTTTTTGACATTATAGTTAATATTTCTTCAGCCAATATTTCGGATATGACATGGACAGTCGGCTCTTTTGTTGTTTTGTCTGTCTTTAATTGATATTTAATGATTATAATATAATTCATAACATCATTATAAGTAGGCAACTGGGACACTGGTAACTTCTCTGGCAAACCAAACACGGGACAGGACGTCGATTGTTGAGTTTTGACTTGAGACATTGTACTGTAATAAACAAAATTAATGGGTATTAATTAATGATCTAGATTAAATTAACTGTCAACATTACATTGTAAATACTACTTACATGAGTTGCATCTTTAATCTGAGCTGTTAAAACCGAAGTCTCTCACAAATAAAACAATTACAATTCACGCAACACGTCTAGGCGTTAAATTTTTGTATGATAAACAAACAGGGCAACGCTCAGAATCAAATTACGCGGAAATATGACGAAAGAATTTTTTTAAACTGATTCTAATCTGTAATTCTCATACTTAAGTATGAGAATAATTTTACCGTCGCAACTTCAAGACTGATTTTGCATGGCAAATTAAACATGGTAAATCGCTAGGCGATCACAGTTCATTTGTTTAACAGTGAGATTTTATCAAACTAAGTTTTAAAATGTTCTTAACATTTTAGTTATGATACATACTATAACTATAAACAATATTAATATGATTAAATATTGTTTTTATTGCTTTGAATAAAAGATAATCGTTAAATTTTGTATAATTTAATCATGATTTACCATTTTGGAGGTGAGATAAAATGTAGGAAGTATAGACTTAGCCGTTTAATTATAATGATGTTATGAATCTACAAGTACATTTTTCAACGCTAAAACACAGTTGGATAAAATGTTTCTTACAATACTGTGTTTAAGTGTAGATCCATATCTCTTACTTATACCACAAAACAACAAATAAACCGTTAAAGGTTTTTAACGGTGTTTTAAAAATTAGAGCTGTTCCAATTTTCCATACAATGCAATGCAAAAAGACGACTAAGTGATTTAACTGTGTTTTAGTTAAGCATTTGTGAAAAACTGTATGTGAGCATAAAATCATCAAACAGTTTCACTAAGATACAACGCTTAAAAGCCGCTACGCTTCAGCTGACTGCTTTTTAGTGTTGCACACCCCCACTTTATGAAGTAGATGACCATTGTCTAAAACACAAATTTGTCAATAAAAAATCATGTGTTTAATTTGATGTTCCCGTTTCATACTCAAATAGAAGCCCCAGAAATTATTAAAAAAATGGTATATGAAAGAAGACTGTAAGTCTTCACAAAGTCTAGAAATAAACATTTTTCACGTTTTTGCTCGTAGCCAACAATTTGGGTTTGTCACTTTACGGTTTTTTAACCATAGGACGGCAGTATAGTTTATTATCATTTAACTAATATAAGATGACTATAACATAGTAAGTACCTAACTTAAATATAGTAACTTTGTCCAATCGTTGTAATTACATAAATCGATCATTTATTTAGAACCAAATAAAGTATAACATAATAAACATAGCTAGTAGAAACTGTGTAACAGCAAAGTAATGCCCCGCAAACCACGCAGACCTAACAAAGCAACACAAATATACCTAACTAACTAGTAGGTAATATTAGATTACCTACCTACCTAGTTTTGCACGTTTGCACGCGTTTTATGGTTTTTTCGCGGTAAAATGTAACTATGAACCTATATGTATTCTCATGTTTACACTGTGGAATTCTGATATTGATATGAGACAATAACAAACATTCATCCACACATACTTACGCGTTTATAATATTAGTAATTAATTCAGGGTGTCCCCGCCTTCGTTTGAACAGGATAATTGTTTGTACATAGGATACAATGTATTCCTACTATAATAATTTTATACTACTAATTAATCTGTAAGATCCTGTATCCATGACCTATGGAGTAAGTTATTTTGTTTTCAGAGAATGATTCGGCTTAAAAATATTAATTATTTCCACATAGTCTTTAGATTAAATTATTCAAGGTTAAATTGCATTAAATCAAGCTTGATCAAAATGATATAACAAATGTACTTTTTTGGTTTCAGAACGGCAAACTAATAGTGATGCCGATAGACTTCCAGACAATACAGCTGGGAGACCCTGCAGCAGACCTGTTCTACCTGGTCTTCTCGGGCACTGACGCCGCCTTCCGCCGCGCCCACTGGCAGGAGCTGCTGGACTTCTACTATGACCAGCTCGCCGCCGCCATGACCAGGCTGGATGTGGACCCTGAACAGACCTACTCCAAGGAACAGTTCCAACAGAACATAAAAGAGGTTTGTCACAACTACCAGATGTTATGGAATGGCAACTCTGAAAAAAATCTTAAAAAATCCCCGTTTCTGCTTCATTTAATTCTCACTTTTTTGCTCATAGCTTTAAATTTTTAACTTAGGGTAAAAAGTTACTACTTATATTTGTCGGCAAAATAATTTGCAACTAATTATGATTTACAAATTTTTGTAAGACGTATACTTTCCGAGATATCGCGAAAATAGTGTTTTTCAAGATGGCGGCCGGGGGACAAGCGTGGTGACCCCATAAACTTTAGGTTAAGATTTATGTCGTTTATTTCCACAAAATCCTAAAGATCACTTGGACAAGTCAATAAGTGCAAAACATTATTAAGCTTCTATTGACCCCTCCCATAATGTCCCGAAAATAAAATTGCGTCTAAAAAATACAAAGCTCAAAGCTTTTTTTAATATTCAGAAAAATAGAGATTTAAATAAATTAATAACATTTGAATGGAATAAAATACATACCCGATATTGGTGTGACTTTGAATCAGAATCAAGATATTTGTTATCTTCGCAGATGATGCCGTATGGCATAGTGGTTGCCCTGTCCATCCTGGGCATGGTGCTTGCGGAGGAGACGCCTGAAGTCAGCGCCGACAACCAGCTAACCGACATGATGAAGATAAAGGCCGGGGAACAGTACAAGGAACGACTCAACGAGATCGTCAACGAATATGTAGAGTGGGGCATCTTGTGAGCCTGTCTCTATGGAATAGGGCATTTGAAAATCGAACTCAAAAGGATCTCTACGGATGCAGAATTCAGAAAAACTGGCAGAACTCTCTGGAACAAGTAATTTGTAAATGGAACTTAATTGGATTTTTATAGAGTGATTCTGAACGGATACAGCAGAACGTTTGAAAGCAGTTTTGTTACTTTTCTAATTTTGAACCAAGTTTAAATAAAATATGGACAGAAAAAAGGTTATGAATATGTTATTGCTAAATGAGGCCAATTTTAACCTCGTCTCGACGAGGCAAAAGGATTTTCAATCTTATGCAGTAAAAACAGAATATTCATAAAAATAGAGATTTAATTACTTATAAATTAATTATTATTCAACTTTTTTGTATTATTCATTGAGTATTTTAAGTTCTCCTCCAACTACAAATACCTTCCTAGAATTAAAGATTTTATTAGGTTAGTAGTAACATAATGTGGAAAAATCATTAACGAATTGCAATAACAATTTTAATACAATTTCACCTCTACGTAATTTTCTTGTTCTGTTCTTTGGTCGATGGTTTCTGCGAATTCAGGATAGTCTTGAAGAACCTGTTAACTGGAGCCTCCACCATCAGGTAAAGTGGAACTGACATGGCGTAGCTGACGATGAACACCCCGCATTGGTATATGAGCTGCAAGATAATGGGAACTATATAGACAAAATTGCATTTCAAAATTATCGCAATGTAGGTACACATTGTCCTGGCTCAAAATCCTTGGGAATTTATAACTTATAAATACTTGCCTCAGGTAGGTACCTATTTATAAACCTTCTACTTTTATCGACTTTTTCGATTAAAAATCCGTTGCGTCGTTTTATAATATTTGTTTGAGAGATTGGATAGTATCCATCCACTCTCTTAAACTATTACGGTCTTCGTGCAAGAAGTTCAGAGTGGGGTGACATGGTGACCTGTAATTCAGGTTCCTTTAGAACCTACATCAGGCACCAGTCTCTCACAACGACTCAGTACTGATATCTTTAGAATTATCTTTAAGTACATTAAGTTAATTCGCTACAAATAAAGTAGTACTGGTTTTGTAAGAGAAATCAAAAAAGTTCCACTCTCATCCAACTGTGAGCTACCTACCAGATTGTAGCCGGAGACGTGGACTAGTTCCTGGCGCGAAGCTATGAGGATATGCACCAGGTTCATGTGCAGCAGGTACACGCCGTACGAGAGCCGGCTCGGCGGCAGCCAGCCGCGCCACTCCGTCAGCCATCGCAGCGACGCTGTAACACGAGAACACGGGTAAAGAGAACTCCAATCCATGTGATAAACGTGATGATTATATCATATCTTGATGGACAGATGATCTTGTATAGATGCCGGTTCACGGTGGATGCAAGCTGCAACCGACCGTTATAACTGGAAGTCATATATATAAATAAATAATAAATAAATAAATATTACGGACAATTTACACAGCGACATCTAGCCCCGTGGTAAGCTCGAAGCTTGTGTTACGGGTGCTATATTTCTGATATACTTACTTAATATAATATACATACATAGATAGATATTTTTTATTATACATAAATAACACCTAGACACTCGGACCAAAGATTTGCAGATCATACAAATTGTTGTTCAGAGGCGGGAATCGAACCCGTATAGGCCTCCTATATGACTTCCAGTTATTACGTTTATGCGTGTTGATTTCACTAAATCCCCGAATACCTAGGAGTTATTTGGTAAGATCCATGAGGAAGATTTGGTGTTCTTACAAGGCGCTTTCAGCATGACAGCGATGATGGCGGGCGCGCATAGCACGGCGAGCAGCGCGCGATGCAGCGCCGCGTACACCGCGCGTACAGCCAGCGACGCGCGCGCGCCCTCGGCGTAGAACGGCTGCCCGCTGTAGAACACCACTAGCACCAGCACGGGGCTTGCTGATATGTACCAGTTCCAATACTGCAACAACGCAGTGTTAGGTTAGCCATTTTTTTTATATCGAGGGAAAAGATGGATGGACTGTGTGAAAGATAATGATATGTGTAAGAAAGGAGTGGGTGTAAATATGACGGCTGACAGAGGAAAGTGGAGAGAAAGTACATGTTGTGCCGACCCCACATTATGTGGGAAAAGGTCAAGAAAATGATGAATATCGAGTGAAAAAATCTGCTCACAGATACCATACTGCATGAAGGGTTTATATATGTAGTTACATATGTCTGGATATCTGTCTGACGACCCACTTAAATAACCCCCGGTGGCCGGCCTCTAGGGTTAGTATTAGTACCTACACTGCGGTACTCATCTGATGGTAAATTGGTCGCGTATTGTCATGCGAGAGCAGGCAAATATTAGGTATAAAAAAACTTAAACTTAACTTAACTTAAACAAACTTTTGTTCAGCTAACATTCTGTGAATGTTGTTTGCGTCTGTTGTTAGGTAAGCATTTATCGATGGTAAATTTAGCAGTAGGTAAGTAATTATAAATGTCACAAAACCGAATCGGTCGACGCATAAATGAATAACTTGTGTAGTGCACTTATAGACCAAGAGCCTTATTGATGGTCTTATTGATCCCACTTATTTGTTTATATAGTTTAATTTATCAACAAGGTTCATAAAGATACTGTTTTCTGAGAGTGTTGTGCAAATACATGAATACTGGCTTCATCATAACGATTATATTTTTTGCTTATTTAGTTATATTTTGTAAATTTTTATTATTTTTTGCTTATTTAGTTATATTTTGTAAATTTTTTTCTCTTTCTTATCTGTGCTTATCCGTTGTTTGTGTCACTCCTATAAGTGTTGTGCTGGCCTATAATAGGCACATATTTCATGTTTTATGTATGATAATAAGATTTTGTAAACCATTTTAGTTATGTGTGCTGTTGGCCTTGCCTTAATAAATAAATAAATAAATAAAGAGCCTGTGATGGCCAGACCTTCCTTTAATTCACAAGCGTGAAAATTCTTTCATGTGTATGTCTAACATAGGTAAGAATAACCCCCAAACATGAAACATGGATCGCGGTTCCTTTGGGAGATAACAGGTAAAAGGCTGTTATCTCCCAAAGGAACCACGATCCAGGTTTCATGTTTGGGGGTTATTCTTACCTATGTTAGACATACACATGAAAGAATTTTCACGCTTGTGAATTAAAGGAAGGTCTGGCCAGACCGGGCTCTTAGTATAGACTAATAACCTGTGATGGCCAGACCTTCCTTTAATTCTGAAGCGTGAAAATTATTTTATGTGTATGTCTAACATAGGTAAGAATAACCCCCAAACATGAAACCTGGATCGTGGTTCCTTTGGGAGATAACAGGTAAAAGGTTGTTATCTCCCAAAGGAACCGCGATCCAGGTTTCATGTTTGGGGGTTATTCTTACCTATGTTAGACATACACATGAAAGAATTTTCACGCTTGTGAATTAAAGGAAGGTCTGGCCATCACGGGCTCTTAGGTTATTACGATAAGCTCGACGCATTTTACGTCAGACCGACCGATTAGTCAAAACTCGTATCATATATTTCCGTAGTAACAAACAACGACACATTAAATGTCTCGTCATAGTAAATGAAATGACTATTCTAAAATCTGTAAAAAAAATTAAGAAGCACTTCTACGGTATCTTACTTTATTTTTGGACAAGTCAACCCCTTTCCTCTGGTAGTGGTAGGCGAGGTAGGCCACCAGCATGCCCACGAGGAAGCCCTGCGTGTTGCAGTGCCCGAGCACGTGCGCCTTGTAGTACGTGGGATTGTACATCGTACGGAAGAATCTAGAACAATTCAAGAGCACGTTACATAGGAATTACTGGTAGAGTATAAATAAATTAGTAACATCTAGCCCCGTGGTAAGCTCTAGGCTTGTGTTACGGGTACTGGATTTCTGATTTTTTATTATACAAACTAATAACAATTTGTAACACCCAGACACTCAAGTCAGAACAAATATCTGCAGATCGTACAAATTTTTGTTCCGAGCATAGATGTAAATCTATGTTTCCGAGGCGGAAATCGAACCCGCATTGTCCTGCGTCGCCGGCAGACCTTCGCCCGCTGCATCACAGAGGTCGATAGAGTGTACATTCGTAGTGTAGGTACACGTCAGCTTTACCATCACTCGACACCAGAGCGCGAGGCACATGGGACAGTCTGTAAAAAGGAGTATGTTCTTACTCCGGGTACATGAGCACGAGCGCGTCCAGGTCCTGCAGCAGCACGTGCAGCGCGGGCAGCAGCGTGCCGGCCGCCAGCAGCGCCGCCAGCGCGGTGCGGCGCGCGCGGGCCCCCAGCGCGCACACCAGCGCGCCCACCAGGTACAGCTGGCTGTCTGTGGCCACGTGCCTGGGGATTCACACTTGTCAGGTAACTGTGTCTATTTTAATTCTAGTGACATTTTGTTATTCTGTATTTTAATAGTGACGTTTTTATCTTATTATGACATTCGGTACAAATTTCTACATACATGTTTAAAATTTGAATTATTCTTGTGAAATTTATTATTCTTGTAATTTTATAATGACATAGGTGTAAGAAATTTACCAATAAGTTTGATTATTCCGATTATTCTTAGTAGGTATGTACTTCCTGGAACAATATACGGTTGCCTGGAAGAGATCGCTCTCAGCGATAAGGCCGCCCCTTGTACTTTTAACTTAAATTGTATTTTTGTGTATAAATATATGAGTAAATAGAAATTATGGAGTGATTTTTTTATTTTACATCTGAATACATGAACGAATGAAATGAATGAAACGAACACAACGATTGAAACGACAAAACTTAAGTTACACACAATATATTAATATAATATTTATATTGTGTGTTATATATAATATTTATATTGTGTGTAACTTAAGTTTTGTCGTTTCAATCGTTGTGTTCGTTTCATTCATTTCATTCGTTCATGTATTCAGATGTAAAATAAAAAAATCACTCCATAATTTCTATTTACTCACCACGTAGGGATCAGACACTTGTCCGTAGCGACATAGTTGTTGATGTAGAGCAGATGGTGCCACCAGTAGGTGCGGCAGTCGGTGACCACGGAGCTGGCCACGAACAGGTTCCACAGCGGGCCGGAGCCGACGTGGCGCAGCCAGGTGCCAGAGAACGCCAGGACCACGGCTAGTGATGGACTCAATCTGCAGAACACACATAGAACTATTACAAACATCATTTTACAATTCAATACAATATACTTTATTGCACACCATTACTTTATAGTAATGTGCCATGCGTCTGCTTGTCCTGCAGAGGAATGGGAAAGACGCCTGGACCGATTGGCAATTTTATTTTTTGTATGGTCATGATTTTATATAAAAATATATATATTTTATATTTTATATCTTTGAGAAATTGGTGGAATTCTTAAAATTGTATATAATATATCTGTAAAAGGATTAATTATTACCTACAGCATCTGAGGAACATTGATTTAGGGACGTGGTACCATTGGATTGGCGTCGTTTCGGAGTAGTTGAGGAAATTTTGCGCCAACAGCAGCCCTGAGTACATGAAGAATACCTGGACCGCCATCATGCCGTTGATTACGAGCCGGAACAACACTGACTGGTATAACTGGAACGTATACAAACAAGTCATCAAAACATTCCTTACATCGAAATTTATTTCTTTATCTGGTGTCCCATAATATCGGTAGTTTTTCTAATCGTTGACAACCCTAGAATGAGACGCGACTGCGTATGAGTGACACAGTGATTAGCGCCAAATATCAATAAAATAATAATCATAAGAGCATCATCATCAATCAAAATACGCAATGATATCGTCAACGAATAATGAAACAATTAATCCATCTAAATGTAGGTACCTAATATAGTGTTTTTATCTAAGTTTTTTTTACCTTTTCAAATTCTTGGGGATTTGCAGAGGGTGTAGTCCCTAACACCATCGTCACGTGTAGCAGAATCACGAAGAAGTTCAGCACCACCCTGAAACATACTTATTTTATTTATACAACACTAACTGACCCGCCCGCGGCTTCGCCCGCATTATGTCCATGTTTTCTTCTCTTTTGTACCTTTCCTGGGCTACTACTATTACTAATACTAAACCGGTTCTTGAGTTATAAAATTACAAGGAAAAGTGGCATTGACTTTCATAATGTTAATATCCATTGATTGGTACGCACTTTGCATTAATAACTTATTAAGCTTTTATAAGTTCGAAACAGGAATTTCTCTCTCCAAGCTGGCCAAGCGTGGGTGAGTTGGGAATACTTTATAATATTACCTATTTGACATAATTTAACAGAGATGAATATTAAGTTAATAAACAAATGTGTTATTTAAAAGAAAACTTACTTAAAGAAGTTAATAAATTGCAAACTTCCAGCTTCAACGTTTGCATCAGGCATAAACGTAAGCGATTTATAGCTTTTGACGAGAGAAAAGCTCAGAAGATATTTATTCCCTGCAAAAAAAAACATAGCAATCAGTCAATATGCTTACCTACTTTGTTGCATTACTCAGGTGCAATTCATATTCCAAAATGGCGTGTAGGGCCGTACTTACGAGTAGAATAGTAGCAAAGATTTATTTATTTATTTTATTATTTTGTTTGTTGTACCAATTTACTTCGATTACAAACTAATCTGGTGAGCGTGATTATACCAAATTCCCAATGGCTCTACACATGACAAAACTTCAGACTTACCGTTATCTTGTTTAAAATAGCGCAAAAGGGCGTCATAGCATGTAGCAACAACATTAATCGCAATAATAGCCAGGAACGCAATCAACACGGTCCAGTCCTGTGAAGAGACTGGCTCGGGTTCGTTGTGTTCATCGCAGTGCAGGAGCGCGAGGAGGCTGGCTTGCACGCCGTACTGACTCCAGATGGAGGCGTTAAGGCATGCTTCAAGGGCGCGCGCTCGGACCGCTCCTGTTCCTGTTGCCTCGGGGTAGGCCGCGCAAGTGCTTTGGACGCAGACTCCTCGGTCCAACACACTGCGGTTGTAGTGCTGCGTGGAGAAATCTGAATGTTCCTGCAGGCACAGATAATAATAAAATAGTTTTATATTTATCATTTTTTTTCCTTGTTAGATTTGAAATTTACTCTGTAGACGTTGATAGTAATAAAAATAAGTATATATTTTTACAGAACCTTGGCGGTTTTTAAATGTCTATTTTTTACTAGTAGCTCTAATACAGCATGCCCATAAACACGACCTCTGTAGCGCAGCGGGCGATGGTCCGCCTGCGGCGCAAGAGGTTACGGGTTCCTCAGAACAAAAAATTAAAGGATCTGCAAATATTTGTTCAGAGTGTCTGGGTGTTATATGTATATATGTATATATGTATGTATGTATATTTTATTAAGTATATCACAGTATATTAAGTTTATCAGACTATTTTACTAGATTGGTACCACTTGATGTTGCTGTGTGAATTGTCAGTATTTTTATTTATCTATTACCGGAAATAGTGGTAGAATACTTACACGCAAGACGTCGACAAGCACATTCGGCTTGTCATCGTGTAGCGCGAGTTTCACAAGGCAGTAGGGGCCGCGGCGCTGCTGGAAGCAACCTTCGTAGTCATCCAGCGCGTACAACGCTGGCATGTGCACCGATTCGTACTCTGCTCAAATAAGTTAAATTCAGTGGGACTTATCACGTGTTTTTATGTTGAAGGCAACCATCGTGAGGAAACTGGCTTGTCCTGAGAACTTTAATGAGTTTGTAGGATTAAATTTAGAAGTTTAATACCGTGGTTTTATAATTTACCATTCCGATGTTTCAGGCGCTTTGCAGTCGCTCGTGGTTACGGAAGAACTGTTAAGGACCGGTATTAAACATCTCAATTAGGTATGATAACAAATCGCGAAAGTTTAACAAGCTCTGATGTGGGTTAAGGCCTAATCTATCTTTTTAAGAGAACACACACAGCTTACAGCTGGGACCCTGTGTCCCAGCTGTATGAACGTACGTAAATAGTAACTACTTATGAAGTGAGGTTATTCCAACGAGTATCACAGCTTAGCTCTTATATGCTGTAGGTATGATTTGGTTGAGCGACTTATTAATATCGCTCAATGAAATCAAAAACTGTGATAGGAATAGAGGCACTAATCTATCATTTAACCCGCCGTTTGTGACCTGTATGTCTGTGAGACCGGGTGGATCGAAAAAGTCGAATAACTTTTTTACCAGTTAACCAATTGAGTTGCAATTTCGTGTACTCTCCTCATTTTGCGTACTCTACCGTTGGTAAACCCCGCGTGGGCGTGGTAGGCGAACGTGTGTGAGTTTTGGTGCCAACCCGGTGCGTGAGACCGGGGTCACAGATTACGTAAGTAAAATAGTCATAGGTAAATATGGTACAAAAAAAATCAAACAAAAAAGGGCACCTTTTTTTGTTTAGTTCCTATTATAATAAACCTGAAAAAGCCTAATTAGGTCAAAAAAATTTTTTTTACTTTAAAATTCTGATATTTAAAGTAAACATTAGAAATAACTTGGCTATTTTTAATGTTTTAACTATGTAAGCCTAATAATGAATAAAAGATAACTCATTTAAGATATAACTTTGTATTATTATAAAAAAAACATAGCTTTTCAATATTTTAATAAGTAAAAATTCCCTGCAGTAAAACTTTTTGGGAAATTTCAATTTGAAAAACCCGGTCCGTATGACCGGCGTCACAAACCACGTAAGTCAAAGTGACGTCACAAACGGCGGGTTAATACTCAAAACCAAAACATGTTTCATTTTAACAGTTATTTATGAAACCTGTCTGAGCATTGTGACAAAATTAAAACCTGAAGTTACATAGTTAAATATCTGGCTGGCTTTATTAACGTTTTTTCATCTGGATTTTTTAAGATGATGTCATGTCATGGATCAGAGGTTAATAAAATATTACCATTAAAATACTTAACCTAATCAATCTTTTGTTGGAGGTACTAAATAAATAAATAAATATACCTACAATAAGAATTTATCCCGAAAATATATAGTATCCCGAAAAGTCCAGCTTTTACGTAGCTCGAAGGTCCATGTTGGGGCTGTTTCCCAACGAATGCTAAACCGAATCTTCCCTTGTGTGAACAATGTCCCTTTACAGTAGCTATACCTTTGCCGTCGAGACTTTGCGTTCCTGACACATCGCGATTGAACTGACAACGTAACTTTGTAATGGCGTTGCAGTTACGATAAAAATATTTTTGCTGTTTGTTTACCGTTTTAACAATTGATGAGCATTAAATCTACATTATTATATCAATAATCAATGAATCTAATAATTTTGTGCCAAACTGAGTGTAAAATAACTTGGTAAACAATATTTTTCTAAATCTGCGTAATAATATTGCGAAAATATTGCGCTATTACAAGGTTATGTCAGTGCTTTATATTTGTAGGTAGTGCTGTGCTTAAAATAACAGGCAACAACAGTATCGTTATCTGTTACAGTTATATTAAAAAAATAATACGTTTAAGAATTGAAAAATAATGGACTATAAGATTTTATTAAATATAAGAATAAAACTACGACCAAACCGAACGCGCGAAAGAAAGTGGCATTTTTATATTTGTGTTTAAAATAATAACCCCAAATGGCGTTATGGGCCGCCATTTTGTGACGCTAAAACAGTCGGTTTCCACTTAAATTACTAAAATATAAATATTAAATGATTCCGCCAATTTAAAACGCAAATAATCTTAAAAATAACGCGGCGGTTCATTTTGGAGGAACGGTTACGAACTCATTATGTTGTGCCCATCACTAACGTGTCAAACTGACATGTGTCCTAAACGTATTCTTATCGCGATCAGACCATACTATTAAGTATTTAATTCACTATTCAATTGGTAATAATTAAAACTTTGACTCTTTACTTCCTAAGGTGTTTTACTTCGGACAATAAGAGCCTGCTTTATGAAATAGGTAAGTTGATAACTTACTATAAAATAAAACTTAGTTCCATGGAAAAAAATATGTGGAAAAGAGCAAAACTATCACATACCATCCTAAGTAATAAGTATCTACTTAATTATTAAATATTTTAAATGAACACTCACCATTTAAAATTTCTCCAGCGGTGGAATAAACTAATAAAATTAAAATAAAACTGGTTCCACGAATAGATTCCATATCTGTTTCAAGACACGTCCGGTTCGAGCTTTAGGACTTGCCAAATAACCAGCCCATTTAATACAATTATTTTTGATAAAACCAGATTTAACAAACTATTATTTTTATGGCAGCCTAGCATTGGCCGACTGGTTTACCTACGTGTATAGATCGACAAATTAAAGCACTAAATCAAATATTTTTTTAAGAAATTGCCCATATATATTATAGGTACCTACTTGATGATTGATGATAAGAATAATAATATATGATTGTAAGTGCGTATAAAAAAATCTGTAAGTACCTACGTGAAAATTAGGTGAGTACCTACTAAATTTGTATCGTGTTTTTTTACACGTAGCTACCATAACCATAATATCTGGTTGCGGTTAATAAGTCGTTTGTATTCAAATTAGGATAAACCTAGCTTCCAAAATTGAATGCGGTTAGGGACCAGAATTACAATTTTCTCTGTTCAACAGGAGACTGTTTTAGGTATTAGAAAATAGTACTATAGAATAATTACAAGACACAGATATATTATAAGATTACAACGTAACCTAACCGTGTTTTAGGTAATTAGGTATTTCAAACTCTAAACTGTCTAATTCCTGTTACTCGTAAAAATATTCGTTAAAATTTATTTAAGAAGCTGCAACGCCTACCTATCTATCTGCACAAACAAACAAACAGATAGGTACTTTTTCTTGATAAATTCTAAGGACCTCCATGTATTTGACGTAGTAGCCTCGGTGAGATCCGACCTCTTTAGGTCAGTGCAGTCCATTTCTTGGTAATACGATCGCATGCAGTTTGTTACTATAGGTACCTGCATGATGTAATAATTAATGTCTATTTATTGCTGGATAATCCAAATATTAACATAATATCCTGATCCCGCGGCTTTTTTCTTTTATTTCTGCTTGTGTTAGGGTACTGGATATCTGATAAACTGAATATACACATAATCTGTTGATCGTATAAACATTTGTTCCGGCCAGGAATCGAATCTGCGACCTCTTCTGAACCTTCGGCCTTCGCGGCACAGAGATCGTCAAAGAGGTTATTGATCTTAAAGATGAATAGGATTAGGTTATAGAATGCCTGATACTTAAATTATGATTATTGTTATGTATAATGTAAGTACCTACTTAAATAAATAAATTCAAAATGCTAAATTCAAATGATGATGAGTCAATATAAGTTCCTATCTGTCTTTGATAGGTAGCAGGTACCTACACTACACACTTAAATCATTATCATATTGTAGGATTACCTACTTGTTCTAACGGTCAGTTAGACCTGTAGGTACAGAGCTGTGTTTAAATTAAATAAATTAAATTTTTAAATAATACTGGACAATTTTACACAGCGACATCTAGCCCCGTGGTAAGCTCGAAGCTTGTGTTACGGGTGCTAGATTTCTGATATACTTAATATAATATACATACATAGATAGTGTTAGGGAGGTAGGTCACTGGTGTACGAAGTGGTAATGTGAAAAAGACTTTTTAGTTGGAATAGATGCTCAAAATCCCGATTTCTCCGGAGTAACTTTTTACGTGCGCAGTAGCCATTACTGGGAGACCGACTCTGAAGTTTGCGCGTACGCGCCATTTGCAAAAGACGCCATTCGTAGCTACGTTCCGGTGAGATCGTCATTTCTGCATTCAGTTTTATTGAAATAGGTCACTCATCATCATCAACAATGGTTGTTTACACAAATTTTACAAATAAACAAAAACCTTATAAATATGAATCTAAATTATCGAAGGAGCAGCGCGTGCGTCGGCAACACTTTCCCCCCTAGTGTCGTCATAGCGACACTCAAACGTTGAGAAGGGCTACACGCGCGGCGGGACGCTTTATCACTGACGTCCCAGTCCGTATGTCCAAGACTCTCACCCTACCGTCCTGCCCTGGATATACCTTAACCACAATCCCTTTTTAGTCCAGTCAAATTAGCTTAAAAATGGCAAGAATCTCGGAATTCGAGATACCAAGCTGTAATTTTGTAAATACTTAGATATTGACACCCTATAAGTTGTCTCAAAACCTACCGATCGTAGGGTGTTCGCAACCATTAAAATTTACCGGTCAAAGACCGCAAAAACCGGTTTTTTGTAAATATCTTATTTCCTATGGGTTCTTCCCTATTTGTGTTTTCAGCAATATTGTAGAATACAAAATTCTCTACAAATTATGTTTTATTAATTTTTTCATACGGTCAACCGTTTTCGAGATAGAGGGCGGAGAGCGCGCGGTCACAGCATCACTTAGATAATATTTTTTTACGGAGTATTTTCTGGACAACGAGTCAAAGTTTGAAAAGGAAGGAACTGTAAATTACCACAATCTCCATTACTGGGCACCCAGAGATCGAAACCCGAGAGTAAAGAGACATCCCAGCCATGAACACATTTAATTTTCATTAGTTGAAAGTTTTGGTTAAAGTGCCCTGGTTGCGGAAATTAATTAATAACTTTGGAACTAAAAATGATAATAACACTTTTAGCATATCGTTAGAAAGGGCATGGACTGAGGATGTTTCAAAAAAATCAGAAGAACTCCAAACCTGTTAGTTTTTTTTTAAACCCCATAGAAAGTTGCCCTTAAAATTATTTCTATACATTCCCACGGTACTTCAGGCCCAATAACTATTCTTCTCCACAATTTTCTGGTGTAAAATATTTTTTTTCAGGATCCTAAGACTCTAACGATTAAAACAAGACCATTAGCAGACCTGTCCTATGGATAGATTTTGAGCTACAGGTAGTTTTAGTCAAAAATTCACAAAAAAGTCAAATGAAAAATAAAAATTAATTAAAAAAAAACCTTGAGGCCAAGGTCAATGTAATGGGCGGGGGTAGGTAGCAGACCATCCCTAATTTCTACCCTAGGCGTATGTACAGCTCCCTACCAAACACCCTGTATGTTATGATTTAAGTTTTTCCCATAATATTTTTTTAATTTTAGGAAACGGTTATCAGTGTTATTGAATATATTATACGTACATTATAAATATATTACATTATGAAAATGATAAATTATAATTTAATAGTTTATAACAATTGAAAAATATTTATAATAATTGATTTATTGATATTATATGGCGCGTTTTCGACCGGAGGCACCGGTTGACCTTAAGTGATGCTGTGACCGCGCGCTCTCCGCCCTCTATCTCGAAAACGGTTGACCGTATGAAAAAATTAATAAAACATAATTTGTAGAGAATTTTGTATTTTACAATATTGCTGAAAACACAAATAGAGAAGAACCCATAGGAAATGAGATATTTACAAAAAACCGGTTTTTGCGGTCTTTGACCGGTAAATTTTAATGGTTGCGAACACCCTACGATCGGTAGGTTTTGAGACAACTTATAGGGTGTTAATATCTAAGTATTTACAAAATTATAGCTTGGTATCTCGAATTCCGAGGTGAAATCCTAATTTGACTGGACTATTTGGCCAGCAATTTCGATGTAAGGAAGGATCAACCACGATCACTAGGTCACCTACCTTTAGCTGCTGCCCTTCGCGATTCCACTTCGTTCGAGGGATGAGAACAGGTAAGATCTCTTTTACCCACCGGCTCCAGAATAGGTCAGCCAAGCGCTGAGCGGTGCGCCACTGGCGCCGCAGGTACAGGTCGTCGTCGTCGAAGACACCGGGAACAGGTAAGTTAGAAGAACTTCCTAATAAAAAATGGTTAGGGGTTAATGACTCCTGACTCCTAGGGTCTACTGATACGTGAGTAAGTGGTCGACTATTCACAATATTTTCTACTTCTGCGAGAAGAGTTGTCAGTACCTCTTCTCGTGGAGCTCTTTCTTTCAAAACAACCCTAAGTGCTGTTTTGACAGTTCGTATCAATCGTTCCCACGCGCCCCCCATATGTGGGCTCGCAGGCGATATAAACTTCCAGGTCACACCTTTGTTCAATGCATCAGACACAACTTGCTGCTGATCCAGATCAAGAAAAGACTTTCTCAGGTCAACGTCCGCTTTTCTAAGATTCGTCCCGTTGTCGCTCATTATTGTATCTGGCCATCCACGGCGCGCGGCCATCCGTCTAAGTGACATAATTAGGGAATCAGCTGTTAGATTTTGAACTATTTCTATATGTATCGCGCGCACAGTTAAACATGTAAATAGAACCCCGTACCGCTTAGGCCTTTGTCTACCTACTGTTACTTCTATAGGTCCGAATAAATCTAGACCGCACATCGTGAACGGGCGCTGATGATGAGCGAGCCGCTCAGGAGGCAGGTCGCCTAGTCGCGGCGGTCTAGGGTTAGCTTTTCTAATGCGACACAATAAGCACTGAGATGCTACCGTCCTAACGGTAGGTCTTAAATTAACTATCCAATATTTTTGCCTAAGTTCGTTTACAACTAACTCATTAAACGAGTGGGCAACACGTTCGTGATAGTGTTTAACTATAAGTCTAGCTACACGGTCTTGACCGTCAAGAATGATTGGATTTTTCATTTGATCATCTACTTGACTCGCGGCGTTAATGCGCCCGCCAACTCGTAAAACCTTATCGCTATCTAAGAACGGTGTTAAAGTACGTAAACGACTATCAAAATTAATTTCACTATTATTTTTCAACAAAATTATTTCGCGTGGAAATGATTGTGATTGTGAATGTTTTATCAATAAAACTTCCGCCTTATTAATAAATTCTGAATCAATGAAGCGAGTTTTATTTTTTCTACATTTTGAAATAAACAAAAGTACAGTTGCAGCACAACGAAGCAGCCTCATCCAGGAAGAAAACCTATTTGGATCCGGGACGGGTAAAACATAAGTATCGCTGTGAGTATGAAAAACCGATTGTATTTCTTCTAAATCATCATTTGTATTTATTTTTAATGTTTCAGGTTGCTGCGGCCAGCTTTCCGGACGATCGTACAAGAACGAGGGTCCCGTGAACCAAGAACAATCACTACGTAAGTTGTAATCAGTAATTTTAGTAGCTAAGTCCGCCATATTCAATTCTGAGGGAACGTAATTCCATTCATTAATTTTTGTATATTCATCAATTTCTCCTAATCGGTTGGCTATAAATGTTTTATAATTACGGTGTTCGTTTCTAATCCAGTGTAAAACAACGGTAGAATCAATCCAATAAAATGTCCTAACAGGTTTAATTCTATGTTCTTTTTTTATTGTTTCAGCTAGACGACAAGCTAGAAGAGCGCCCTGTAGCTCCAGCCGTGGGATCGTGATGGACTTCAACGGCGCGACGCGATTTTTACAAGCTATAAATGAAACGGAAACATTTCCATTGCAATCTAACTTGCGCCAATATGCAACCGAAGCATAAATGCGCGGGCTAGCGTCTCCAAATACGTGTAACTCCATCTCGCTCTCACTTGTAACATTTGATGCTATCTCTCTCTCGCTCACACTAGTATTTCTAAAATACCACCTAGGAATGCGTATTTCAACAATTGTTTGTAATTGCAATAACCAGTCTTGAAATTGAATAAATAAATTATTTGGAATTTCATCGTCCCACTTTATACCTATTTTCCAAACTTCCTGCATTATTATCTTAGATTTTACAGTAAAAGGGCTTAAAAATCCATGCATATCAAAAATAGACATAATAATGCTTAAAAGTTCACGTTTTGACGGTTTTCTTGTATTATTTAATATATCAGGAGAAATGCGTTTTAAGAGGCCTATTACGTGAAATCGCGAAATTGTTCGGTTTTCTCGTCCTAATTCTATGGTTTGCGTTAGTTGTTTGATATTACAATTACATCTTTATAATAGTTCGTTTTCTCCTCTACAAAAGTAGTAAGAAACATTTTAGATAACTTGTTTATATATTGAGTAATAATCATTCTCCGGATACATGTTTCGTAAAAAACGCTCGAAGACCTGTTTTCTCAGCTCTAATTTGTAGATTCTAATGAATATGGGCGATCAAACTATTTTTTATTATGTTACGTATATCCTATTCTTCATTTAGAGTAGAGTACATTTTCGTTAAATGCTTTTATTCTAAAGATATACCGAATTTAATATCGACCGAAAATGCTTCGAAACAAACCTCAATAACTCCGAAGTTCTAAATCAATGGGACGTCATATTTATATCAAAATATTTATCAACATTTGCTTAAACTATGATATTAATTTTAATTTGTAGAACGGTTTTGGTAATTTTTTATGAATAAAATAAAACTACCATAATTTAGTAGTTTTTTCATTCAGCCGGCTTTTTCCATTTAGTACCGCGCGAGCGCTTGTCGAGGTCGGACCTATGTCGGTTGTTCTTGAATAAAATATAGAAATATTTCGTAAAATGTCAGTGTGTGGGACTGTCAATTGCTGTAAAAACGCTGTTAGTGTGCGTGTATGTGTTATTGCGATACTACGACCGACATAAGTTGATCCGTTGATAACGATCAATTGTTATTTTTATTGATAACGGTCAATTGTTGTTGTTGCTGGCCTAAGAATTGTACCAAATGTTGCTGGCCTAAGAATTGTACCACATCATTGTCATCTTGTTTTACCTTATTTATTTGGAGGTTATGCTGTAGGATGTGGATTGCATATCTAAAGTTATCTATCCTAATTAAAAAACAACAAGGCAACTTTTTTTGGTGAAACCGTCCAACGACTAAATGTAATTATGCCTATGATTTTTTTAGATTATGACTAACTTGCCGACCCGCCGACAGCTGCGCTTGCGTTTTTACGTTATTTACTAGTTTATGTTTTATAGCCTTTTTCGATCATTTTACTATCCAATACTGAAATCATATTTTAAATCGGACCCGCGGTTCCTGAGTAGCACGTTCAAACAAATAAACAAGCAATCTCCTCAGCTTGATAATTGTAGTATAGATTTCCATAATATTTATTACAAAGAAAATATTCCGTAATTTTTTGTTCTTATTTTTACCGAGTATCCAATATGTAAACAATAAATAATGTACCTTTCTAATAAATATATTATTTATTGTAAACATTAAATAATTGTACCTTTCTAATAAATACAGGGCGTCCCAAAGTTATGGGCCATGGAGGGGAAGTACCTTAAATATCGTAGATAGTGAATTTTGCTCAAAGAAGACTTCATTTTATTTTTAAAAGTTAGTAATTCTGGATTCATAGATTTTCTAAAAATTACTTGCTTTGTCTGGGAATCGAACCGACTTACATGTAGAAAAAAAAACTCTATTTTTATGATACCAATCGAAAGAATAGCTAAAAAATAATAACTCTGCTTAAGTAACATAGTATTTTAAAAGAAAGGAACAACGTGAAATTAATTATTTTAATCAAATAAAAAACATGAAACATTTTTTTTGTAAATTAATTAATTAAATTACTTACTTTTTTTTAAATAAAATGAAGTCTTCTTTGAGCAAAATTCACTATCAACGATATATATGGTACTTCCCCTTCATGGCCCATAATTTTGGAACGCCCTGTATATAAAATAACACCCCTATTCACGTTCCCACTGCTGGGATAGGGACTTCTCTCTTGACGAGATAGATTAGGCCTTAATTCACCACGCTGGCCAAGTGCGGGTTGGTTTTTTTTTTAATATATAAATGAAATATTTTCAAATAAGTTCGTAATAAAATAAAAATAAATAGTTTATCAAAATAAAAATATAATGGGAATTATTCAAGATGACATATGTAGATAAATGGATATTCTACATCTGTGTATGACATATGTAGATAAATGGATACCAATAAATATAAAAATAAATATAAAGTTCGAAACTACAAAAATAATACCTAAACATAATTAAAACCTTCATTAACGAAACTTTTATTTATTCAAACACAAATATACCATCTAACAAAACAAGCAACTTAAATATAGGTAATATAATTTATTTGTTTTGTTATAATTAGAATTTGTATTTAGTCCGTTCAATTTAGACTTTCGAACTTACATAAAGTCCCAACATTCGACAAAAAAAAAACATTTAATTACAAACCTACACACCAAATTTCAGAAGAATCGGTTTAAAAATGAGCCCATAAGATGAGATGAATGAGGACATTTAACTTCAATAAGACTATTTTCAGTTTTATTCTTATATATATAATTATTAATCATGAATGTTTTAATTTAAAATTATGTACCTACTTAATTGATTTCAAATAATCAATCAGATTTAAAATAAATATTGATATTATTAAGATAAAACATAATTGATTCAAATATTGAAATAAAAATATCCACCATTTTGAATTTAGGAAAATATATAAACTCCTATCAATTAAATAAAAACATTAATATAATAATTATTTCGGAATGAAACTGAAAAAAAATCCACTCAATAAAATGGAATTTATTCGATGCCATTTTCTACAGATCTAAAATAATTATTAGTATATTTGTATGTTTTAGATCGACGAAGTATCAAGATCATTTAGTATTTTTCATAGAATTCGCGTGACGCGCCGGTCACGTGGTGCATAAAATATCCAATTTCGCAAAACTTCGTAACGTCACAAGGCTCTTAACGACAAGTCAAATGCAAAAGTATCGCTTTCAGGAAACCATAATAAACCTAAGGTTCGTTCCGGTTGGTTTTCAATATTAAACCTTACGGCCTTGTCACTAAGGATATCTTTTGGTGTGTCGTTCAAAACCTCTAAGTCGTTACTTAACCAATCACGCATTGTAAAACCGCCCTGTTGATTAATAAAAGAAATTTCCTTAATTAATTTCGTAGCGAGGCAGATCTCGCTTACACTATCAATATAATCATCCATATATTGATTCTTTCTAATAGCACATACAGCGTCCGGCATAGTTTGTTCGAAGCGCTGTGTGTTTTTTATTTGATTTATATACTGTGCGATGAACGGAGAACAGTTCGCACCAAAGATAAGTGACGTCATTGCGTACTCCTTAACAGGGGTCACCTTCGATGATGATGATGATACATGTTCGGTTATATTGTTGTTACAGACATCATCCTGCCACAAAAAACGCAACGCGTGAGTATCTTGCTCACGTATTTTTATACGTAGAAACATATCTTGTATGTCTCCTATTATTCCTATACAATTTTCCCTAAATCTAAACATAATTCCCAATAAAGATTGCAACAGATCGGGACCTTGTAAGAGAAAATCATTCAAAGAGCGATTATTCGATTTTGCAGCTGCATCAAAAACTAATCGTAGTTTTCTTTTGTTCGGGTTATCAACCCCGAAGTGAGGTAGGTACCATACACGTCCATCGCTATAGCTACCTATACCTACTAGCTCCTTAGCATAGCCGTTAGAAAATAGATGCGATATTCGTTCGTGATAACGTTGTGAATAATCGTTATTACATAACATTTTCTTTTGAATAGATTTTAAGCGTCTAAAAGCATTAGAGTAGGAGTCAGGTAAATAATGATTTTCCGTTTTCCACGGTAGACCAACGTACCATTGTCCATCGCGAAGCTCAGCAGTCCGATCTAATATGGAGATCGCGCGTTCATCATCAGGGTTGACGCGGGGCTTCGTACCTACTCCAATGGAATCTAACAAAAAAGATTTTCGTACTTCCTCGTGCAGCTGTGCGCACCGTTTCTCACAGTCCTCGGGGTGAATCGGGACGCAGGGGGAGGCGACCTCAGAGATCGTCTCCGCTGGTTGAAACTCACACAAATGAAAAATATTTTCTTGTGGGCTGGTATTACCAGGACAGTCGTAGGCAAGAGATATAGACATAGATATAGATATAGATATAGACATACGGACTAGAATTATGTAACAGGTCACTTACCGAAGTCCCGTGTACACACCAACCTAGCGGGGTCTGTGAGACGTAAGGCCCACGCTGCTCGCTCCGATAACACTGTACAGGCGTTATCAAATCATGGTTATCCTGGCCTATCAATAACATTGGTTGCGCGTCACATTTACACAAATTATTTGTAACAAAATCACTACCTAAACCGTATTTACTAAAGTCAATGTTAGGTAACGATTGCACTGGTAAATTTAATGATTTTATTTTGCGCGCACTTATGTAATAATTTTTATTATTATTATTTGCGATTTTAAACTTAACGATTTGCGTTTCACACACTAATTCACCGTTTTCCCATGCACTACGCGCTCGCATCTTCTGGATGGTCCCGTGAAGACCTAGCTTGTCAGCCAGCTCCGCCGCGATCAGGGTCACCGTGGCTCCGTCGTCCAGCAACGCGTGGGTGTGCATAGAACCTGCCGGCCCGTGCACTGTCAGCGGTACCGTTTTGAGAAGTACTTTAGGGTTTAATGACGCCACGGTATGGTTCACTGTCTCGTGGGTAATCTCCGTTTCCTCCTCGGTCCCTTCAGTACTCTTATTCTCACACGGCCTGGTCCAGTGAAGAAGACGATGGTGCGGCTGGTTACAGCCCTCGATGTCGCAGTTCTTTGCAGCGCAGGTGCCAAAGTCGTGACGAAGTAAACATTTGTAGCAAAGTTTATTTACTTTTGCAAATCTCCATCGATCCTTACGCATCGCGCGTTTGAAGCGCGGGCAGTCTTGCAGGTTATGTCCGGTTTTGTGACAAAACTTGCATTTGTCAGCTTCGCCGTCGCTGTTGTTGTGCGTAGCGTGCATGATAGTAGCTGCGCTGTGTTTGTGTTCGCGCTGGTCCGGTTTTTTCATAGATTGTAAATGAATATGACTTACGCCGGAATTTGCAATTTTATTCGCTTCTTGGTACAAAAAATTGCTCAATAATTCCAATCTTGGAATATCTAAATTACAAGCGGTGATCTGTTTTTCGTAATAGTAGTCGCACCATTTGTTTATAAGAATGGTAGGTAATTTAGACAATATAATTGAAACTAGTTCGGGACTGCGTAGGTAATCATTTTGTTTTAACACTATTGCAGCCGTCACATAGTTTTTAATTTTTACAGCAAAACAAATAAGCTCGTTGTGGAATGTCATAGGCAACGGGTGTATTTTCTTTAGCTGCATCACAATTTTACACATTATAGTCTCAGGTTTTCCAAAGCGTAGCTCTAATGTGTCCATGATCACATCAGGGGTGACGCCGCCAATTAGCAATGAAGTAACTGCTTCTTTAGCTTCGCCGTGAAGACACTTTCGAAGGCGCCATACATTTTCTGAGTCACTGTACTTACAGAGCTTGGTAGATTCATGATATGATTCTTTGAATTGTAGCCAGTCCATGGGGTCTCCGGAATAAGCAGGTAAGTCCTTAGATGTAGACATTCTAGTAAGCAACTGCTGCTGATGCTGAGAAGAAGAAGAAGCGGCGACTGCGTCTCTCAAGGCAAAGGCAAGCATTTGGATATCAGTCTGGCCAGCGGGCATGCGTGGAGGTTCGGCCTCAGGCGCAGGCTTTTGCTCGGCAGATTTATCAAGCCAATTCTTTACTTTACTTGTTACAGATGGTGCAGGCGAGCTCTTCGAGTGGCGGGACTCCAGGTCAGCAACGTCCGCGGCGAGCCGTTTCTTCAATAATTCGACTCGTATTTCGGATTTCATTCTGGCAGCTTTAGCTTCTGCTTCTATCGCCTCAATTTGTAGTTGCGCCTTAGCTGTCTCGGCTTCAATTTCGAGCTGCCGGCGACGCGAAGAGGTTATACTCGTAGAAGACTTTTCTGACTTTTTGCTAACACTACATAAACTTGCAAAAACTTCTGTGTGTTCTTGTTTTGGAGTCGGGGGAGGAACACTCGAATCAATTCCATTTCCATCACTGCAATCCGTTTTAGCGCCACGTGATTTCTTTCCTTTGCGCGGCGTGCGCGGTGTGTGGAACATTTTTCACAAACAAAATGCTTCAGTACAGGTGACGATCCGGTTCGAATGACCACTTTGTTAGGGAGGTAGGTCACTGGTGTACGAAGTGGTAATGTGAAAAAGACTTTTTAGTTGGAATAGATGCTCAAAATCCCGATTTCTCCGGAGTAACTTTTTACGTGCGCAGTAGCCATTACTGGGAGACCGACTCTCAAGTTTGCGCGTACGCGCCATTTGCAAAAGACGCCATTCGTAGCTACGTTCCGGTGAGATCGTCATTTCTGCATTCAGTTTTATTGAAATAGGTCACTCATCATCATCAACAATGGTTGTTTACACAAATTTTACAAATAAACAAAAACCTTATAAATATGAATCTAAATTATCGAAGGAGCAGCGCGTGCGTCGGCAACAGATAGATATTTTTTATTATACATACCTACAACACCCAGACACCCGGAACAAATATTTGCAGATCATACAAATTGTTGTTCCGAGGCGGGAATCGAACCCGCAACCTCTTGCGTCGCAGGCGGACCTTCGCCCGCTGCGCCACAGAGGTCGTCGAAGTCGTTTGGGCATCAAAATCCATCAAAATAAGTAATGTTACTAGGTATGCCAAATCGCTTGAAATGTTGTATCAGTAAAGCCTGCGTGTATACAAATACACTAGTTTTTGTTTAGTTAAAAAGTACCTAGTAATTTTGATTTTATAGGCATTCAAAGTTTCGAAAAATATCGTGTCTCGCTAACAGTCACATGAGCGCTTGTGACGTCATAGTGCAACGTCGCGCGGGCCACGGCCCGCTTAGTATCAAGTCGCCAGCAGATTATAGTAGTAGTGCAATAGCTTGCGCAGTATTTTGTTGTGTTTTCGTCCGCGTATTAAGTTAATAGTTTAATTGTAGTACTTAAATATTATTCGATTTATAAAATGGATGAAGATAACTCAAATAGTAGAAGTACCTACCTACCATTAAACTTTGACGTTAAAGACAATATTACCTATATGTATTAAAGTTTTGTTGCTATTGGTATTTATCTATATACTATAGGTAGGTACCGCTGTTCTTAGTAAATTTAAATAAACAATACATTGATTTATTGCAAACTAGCTTCTTAGTAAATTTAAATGAACAATACATTGATTCATTGCAAACGAGTACACTTCTTATCAATCAACATCTAGAACTATACATTTTCTTAGGATTAAAAGTAGCCTATGTGTTATTCTAGACTTCGTCCAGATCCGTTCAGTAGTTTTTTCGTGAAAGATATCAAACACACCCACTCACTTTCGCATTTATACTACTCGTAGGAAGTAGGATAGATACTTAGGATGTAAATGTAGTAGCTTGAACGTTACAGATGTACTAAACCTATTTTTTTAGGGTTCCGTAGCCAAATGGCAAAAACCGGAACCCTTATAGATTCGTCATGTCCGTCCGTCCGTCCGTCCATCCGTCCGTCCGTCCGTCCGTATGTCACAGCCGTTTTTCTCCGAAACTATAAGAGCTATAAAGCTGAAATTTGGTAAGTAGATGTATTCCGTGAAAAAATTGAAAAAAAATAAATTACATTTGGGGGTCCCCATACATAGGACTGAAACTTAAAAACGTTTTTTTAATCGGACCCATACGCGTGTGGGTTATCGATGAATAGGCCTTTAAAAATCATAACAATATTTCTAAAACCATTTAATTTTAAACTCAATAGTTTGGACGTGAGACTCTTCCAAAGTGCAAAACAGAGTGTGTCCCCCCCCTCCTCTAGTTTCTTAAATAAGAAGATGATAAATCTAGAAAAAAAATATATTGTACATAACCATAAAAACTAACAACGAAAATTGGTTTGAACGAAATCTATGAAGTAGTTTTTTTATAGTACGTCATAAACTATTTCATATAAACAATTACTGCGGAAGCCTACATGGGCGAGTCCGACTCGCACTTGGCCACTTTTATTTGTATTTATTTTACTTACAATATGCGTGAGGCCGTTTATTTTGATTTAAAACTTGTTTATGCGCTTCTATACTTATACTTATCTATACTATCTATCTATACTTAATATTATAAAGCTGACGAGTTTCATTGTTTGTTTGAACGCGCTAATCTCAGAAACCGCTGGTCCGATTTCAAAAATTCTTTCAGTGTTGGATAGTCCATTTATCGAGAAAGGTTATAAGCTATATTACATTTTCAAAAAAAGTAGGGTTCCGCACGGAAAACCCAAATATGTCACCCAAGATGTAAAAAAAAAATCTTATATCGCATGCGCTGCGAAAAGTATTCATTTTAGAAATATACAATGTACTACAATTTTGTAGAACACATTAATATCTACAAAAAATGTCGCGACAGCATATTTCTAACTATTATAGTTACGTCACAATAACAAGCGAATGCAAGCGGACTGAGTGAACCAGACTGATCGTGCTGCACTATGACGTCACACCGTAACCGGCGGCTCGCGTCGTACGGTTACAACTTGTTTTACTTCTAAATCGGAAACTAATTGATGTATCGAAGTAATTCTTTCACTAGTATTTTTTATATTTGACATAGAATATGGAGTGCTATTCATCAAAATTAGGTAACATTATCAATTGTTGGCCTTGTGTATTAATTTGGTACCTTATAATATTTTTATTTTTCTCAGTTTAAGTCTGTCACTGTCAATTACAAAGGTCTTTCAGTTGCACTCCACTTTTGAAGTCACGTCAAGTCGTACAAAGTTTCTGTCTAATCTAAGAAGTTCTTTACTTCAAAAACAAAACTTGAAAAAAGTTGTCTTGTATGTTGTAATTGTAAACAAAGTTTTGAGTTTTATATTCGAGTTTTTGCCGGCGATAATTTAAGACAATTACGCTGCTTAAGATATTGTTTTGGTAAGTTAATATATTATTATCAACCGAATAATTTTTATAATGGAATAATAACATGGTTCAAAGAACAAACAACTAATTAAAGTTTTTAAGTCTTTTCATCCAAAAAGTAGGTACTTTTATAGACAGAAGTTCAATGTATTCGGTATTTATATTTACTTGGCTTCTCTATCTTAGCAGTGAATAATATTTTTTTCTGATAATTCATTTTATTTAGAATAAGATTGCAAATTTATATTTTTGTGAATGAGGGTAGAGAATGGAGAACTACGTAAAGGGATATCAGTTTACAGTAGGTCCAGTGTTTTTAAATTTTTTTATGACCATGTATGTACAATGATTTTATTTATTTACTTCTACCAAATTAATTTATGTTCTTACATACACCTACATATACTTACATTTATTAATATTTATTACTAGCGGTGCCCACGACACTGTCCACATTAGTATGGGGGCAACATCTTTTAACTGGAGCAAGAATTGAAATAGCCTATTCTGTGTCCCAGACCTCTAAATGTATGTCTACCAATTTTCATCAAAATCGGATCATGTTTGTATTTGTAACTTAATATTAGAGAACTCCAGTGTCTAGTTAAAACTAAAACAGTATTTAAGATGGTATTAATTAATTAAATAAGGCAGCAGCACAGTTCTGAACCAACTTTCCGCAATTACCAACTTGCACGGTACCTATGGCTTTTAATGTGAGCTTACCTAATAGTAATACATTTTTATGTTAAATACTCTCCTTTGCTTAAACTCTCCTTTACTTGCGTTTGACGCTGCATATGCCGATTCGAGGCCTCTATTTAAGAATTATGCGGTGTCATCGACCATCTTAAGATCATACTTTAGACATTAAAAACAAGCTTTTTTCTCTGCTCTTGGCTTGCATTATAGTAGAATTTGCCACAAAAAATATATTTTCTAGGATTTAAAAATAACCCAAGATCAAATTATTTTTATTGGTTCAGTAGTATCTGTAAGAGGGCATCAAAAAGATGATACTTTCGCAATCATAAATCATTTATTGCAAGAAATTGTTATTGCATTGAATGTGTTATTGCATTATATCATTAAGTAATACATTTTATAAGTAAATAATTGTTTTAAATCTCACATTATCAAATCTGACTGCCTGTAAATAAATAAAGATTGCTGTACAATTTACACAGCAACATCTAGCCCTAACATATAATTAAGCCCACTAGTAAGTTTAAAGCTTGTATTACGGCTACTAGATTTCTGATATACTTAATAGAATAGAATAAATCTTTGAAATTCTGTAATAGATCCACATGAAAACCCTTAAATATTTTGACCAGATTTCTACTCGAAGTGCAATAAAATATAGTGATATTAGCTGTGTATATTTGTCTCAGTGGCCTCACAATCTCTGATGATTGCAGCGACCTCTGCCCCGAGTCACATTATCTGCAAGGTATAAAGAAGTCAAAATGATGTATTCACCGGCCCCGGCTCATTAGCTAGAGTGAAATTTAAAAGATCACACTGCAATTTTAATAAAGTGAATAATTTAGTGCCGGACTAAACTTGAATAGTGGTAATTATTTTTTCATTGATCATACAGATAAAATACGTTCTGCATTGTTGTAGGATTAGCCTAGGTAAGTCATAAGCTGAAGCTGACCTATAGATATATTAAGGTGCTTATCAGTTTGCTTACCTACTCTTAAAAATACTGATAGTTAAAATTCCTAATTCTTTAACCATCAGAAAAGGTTTTAAAAATCTGAATCTGTGTCCTGTGGCTTTGTCCGCGGTTTAATCGATTTTTCCCTTTCCTGGCTTTTTCAACATCCACTAATTCCTCTTGTTGGTAGATGTTTGACGCTGCATATGCCGATTCGAGGCCTCTATTTAAGAATTATGCGGTGCCATCGACCCTCTTTCTACGCGATATAGCCACCCCAATGCCACTTCAACGAGCTAATCCGCTTGGCTGTGTCGATGACACTTCTACATATTTCCACGTTTCTGACTCGATCTCGTAGAAAAACCCCCCAGCATAGCCCTCCATAGCTCTATGAGCTACTCTGAGCCTATTCATACATAGAATAATTAGATAGTACATATCTAGTAAATAACCCCGTTTCGAATCCATATTATAATCACTGACAAATATCTGTACCTACAGAATAAATATTTATACACGTTGTCTACTATAGATAAATATTGAACCTAGTCACAATATTATTCTAAAACATGAACACATCTGTCTGACTAGACGAGTTCACTTTTCGAGGGATTCACTTTTTAAGTAATACACAAGTTAGCTTCATGATTAGCCAATTTAAATTAAATCGGACTTAAATTCATAGACGAGTTCTACCCAAACTCCATGGTTCTACCTAACTACTGCTAGATATTTTAGTGTTTAATGTTTTCGCTTTTTACACTTGAAGGGCATATTTGTTATTTGTTATGTAGGCTATTTAATTGCTCTCTATTTTTGACTTATCTTGTAGTGCCAGCCTAAGAATACTACCACCCCCACCCTGTCTCCCACGAATATGGACTAACACTATCTGTGCCCATTATACAAGCTGTGGTCTCACTGGTCCGATTTGATAAATTATTTCAGTGTTGGATAGTAGGTACAATTTATCGAGGAAGGAAAAAACTACATGTATGTAGATAACGTAATAAAAGCAAGCGAAACTGCCGGCGGGTCGCCTGTTATATAAGGCTTGGTTCACTCGCGTGCGAAGTGCGGTTTATCTGCCTGCCGCTGGACATTGCCCGTCTCATCTCGATTCGTTCCGCTTCTAGGAACGTTATCTGTTTGGTTGCACCTTTGCACTATTTCATAAAAAATGTTTAAATAATTATTGAATTAAATTAAATTTAGAGGCGTATTATCATAAATTGATTCAGATTTGTCCGTAACAAAGATTAAGTTCGTCATTATGAATTGTGGGCCTTATTTTTATGAGTAAAAAAAATTTATCGCTCGTTGGTTAAGTCAAATGTACGAGAACAGAACAAGAAAGAAAAAAAAACATTTATTTTGTGCCAATAGGTTTATAACGATATCGATATAGCATGCTTATAAAATAAGACCACGATAAAAGTAAACAAACAGCATGCACGCATCCGACAGCACAGAGCTATCGAACACGCAACGCTGCGTGTTGCGTTTGCGTTGTCTTGCCTTACGCATGCCGGGTGGGCGCAAATAACAAACAAACAAAGTGAGAGGTAGCGCAAATTTGCGTCACCAAACATGTGAACAACATAGAAAGGAACCAAAAGAACCAAAGATATCATATTTAACTTAGTTTTTAGGACATGACATCCTGTGCTAGTTAGAAACTGGGTTACAGCAAGGTAATGCCCTGCAAACCACTCAACATATAGAATACCTTACAAAGGCACTCTAAAGAACCTTACAGACTAACTTTTTTTTATGAGGTGGGCCTCATCAATAATGAGGATTATCGCTTGCAGGTATGGAGGTAGCGTCGTTCGCGCGAGAAGTGGCGCATGGCGCGGCGGAGCACGCGGCCAGCTACCGGCTCGGGCAGGCGGCGCTGCGCAGGCTGGTGCGCGCGCTCGGCGTCTACGAGAACTGCGCGCGCTGGGCCGTGCCGCCGCCCTGTACGTATCTATGTAACTGCACGCCGCCAGCTACCGGCTCGGGCAGGCGGCGCTGCGCAGGCTGGTGCGCGCGCTCGGCGTCTACGAGAACTGCGCGCGCTGGGCCGTGCCGCCGCCCTGTACGTATCTATGTAACTGCACGCCGCCAGCTACCGGCTCGGGCAGGCGGCGCTGCGCAGGCTGGTGCGCGCGCTCGGCGTCTACGAGAACTGCGCGCGCTGGGCCGTGCCGCCGCCCTGTACGTATCTATGTAACTGCACGCCGCCAGCTACCGGCTCGGGCAGGCGGCGCTGCGCAGGCTGGTGCGCGCGCTCGGCGTCTACGAGAACTGCGCGCGCTGGGCCGTGCCGCCGCCCTGTACGTATCTATGTAACTGCACGCCGCCAGCTACCGGCTCGGGCAGGCGGCGCTGCGCAGGCTGGTGCGCGCGCTCGGTGTCTACGAGAACTGCGCGCGCTGGGCCGTGCCGCCGCCCTGTACGTATCCATGTAACTGCACGCCGCCAGCTACCGGCTCGGGCAGGCGGCGCTGCGCAGGCTGGTGCGCGCGCTGGGCCGTGCCGCCGCCCTGTACGTATCCATGTAACTGCACGCCGCCAGCTACCGGCTCGGGCAGGCGGCGCTGCGCAGGCTGGTGCGCGCGCTCGGTGTCTACGAGAACTGCGCGCGCTGGGCCGTGCCGCCGCCCTGTACGTATCCATGTAACTGCACGCGGCCAGCTACCGGCTCGGGCAGGCGGCGCTGCGCAGGCTGGTGCGCGCGCTCGGCGTCTACGAGAACTGCGCGCGCTGGGCCGTGCCGCCGCCCTGTACGTATCTATGTAACTGCACGCCACCAGCTACCGACTTGGGCAGGTGGCGCTGCGCATACTTGGCCACTGTTTTTTTTCACGGTTTAACCACATTATCGTAATTATGTGTGTGTGATGATTAGCTCGTTCTGTGCAGTGGACAGCGAGGAGCGTCCCCAGGCCGAGCTGGTGCGGCCGCTGCCGTGGCCGCTGTTCCTGCTGACGCTGCTGATCCTGCGCGTGGCGCGCGAGCTCATCTCGCTGCTGAACCTCGCGCGAGGCCGCCCGCCGCTCCGCTCCGCTGATGTCGTAAGTATATAGTACTTCGTACATTTAATTTTGTTACACTCTGTCATGTGAGATAATGTTTTTTTCAGTGGAGCACCCACTAGGATACCTAGATGTTGTGTGTGATTTTGTTGTATATTGTTCGTTTAACTTTAGGTGGTGTTCTTCCAAAGCAAGCGTCGCTACCTCCGCACGCTCAAGTACCAGGGCAGCCGCATGATGCGGGCGCGGGGCGGCGGCGCGGGGTGGTGCGGGGGCGTGCTCGGGCTGGCGCGCCGCGGCCTCTGTCTGTCCGCGCCCGCCAACAACAACACGCTGTCGCACGACGACGAGGTGGTGGTGAGTGTTCCAGCACTGACATGAGCCGCGCGATGCGAGCATGGTGAGGGAGGATTTTTGCAGAATGAGCAGCAGCATCGGGCGTATCATAAAAACCCGAATAATGTCCCTATAGAACTCTTTATAGATCTTAGGTACTTAACTTAGTTTAATTGCTTTACAATGTTGGTGTTGGTGATCACAGTGAGCTGGTACAGTAGGTACGTAGAACGACGACGCTACACATCTTCTAGAATACATAAATCTTTGAAGTTACTACTATTCTTAGAGTGGCACCTTACGGCTATGATGGCGATTTGCCTTTACGATAGCTTAATTTGCTTGTCAAATAAGGAAATACATTAAATAAGGTGTCATCGTCATCTACACACAAACAAGTTTCCGATAGATACAAATTAACTTAAGACCCTAAAATATTAAAGTACATCTGAGGACAAATCTAGTTAACTTTATTGACATTTTGGAGTTATTGTAGGGTCACAATTTTTATTAATCTTCCGCGTTACCCCTTCACGAACAACCTTGCAAATGATAAATACGTTTTTGAATATAAACATTGAAATCGTAAATTTTAAAAGTAAAACCTTGCGTCGTATTGTGGTTCGCCATGAGCTATGTGCGTATTGCACGACCTCGCTACAGTAACCCCTTTTAGAATGCTCTTTAAATCCCAACCACCTTGGTACAGCGGTTATATTTCAAATTGTATCATTTAGGCCATTTTAGGCAGTGCATAAAAACACTTATGATGTTTACCTTCAATCATTAACGCTTCGAACTTGTTACAAGGCAGGATCAGTGGACTCATCGAGTTTTTGCTTAAAACTAAATTTCAACGTTAAATTATAATAAGGAGAATATTATACTACATTGCCTATCAAAAATAATCAAAATGTGGCCGCTAGTAATTTATACGCCAAGTCAAATCTAAACTACTTTAAAATAACAGTAATTGACCTTGTAAACCACATGTCTTCAACCCGCGTACCCAGTCGGTCGGTACATTTAATCGAAATCAGAGTCCTTTGAGTACTCTATTTAATTTTACCATCTACCCTAACCTACAGCAGGTTGCGGCCATTCGGGCGATGAAAAATGGATTATTCGGCCTTGCACAAAAAAAGGTTGAAGATGCATGTTGTAAACTTTTACCATACTGGTTGCAAATAAACGTTTGGATTTGAATTATAATTAGTGGTGCGTTTGCAGGTGGTGTCTGGCGGCCAGCCGCGCGCCGGCAGCCCGCCCGCCGACAGCATGGAGCGCCTCATTGACAAGATGATGGCGGATCTAGACGCCGCCTCAGACGAGGACTCCAACCACACCGTCTGTATCTCTCTGCTTTAATAACACTTTATTTTATAAGTAACTTTCCGCCTCGCGGTTTCATCATCATCATCATTTCAGCCATCGGACGTCCACTGCTGGCCATAGGCCTCCCTTAATGACCTCCAGGTATTATGGTCGGATGCAGCCTGCATCCATTAGCTACCTTGACAAGATCATCTGTCCATCTTGTTTGTGGACGCCCGACGTTGCGTTTTCCGATCCGTGGTCTCCACTCAAGAGCTTTCGCTCACGGTTTCGCCCGCGTTATAATAAATTTCCCGGAGTAAAAAGTATCCTATGTCCTTCTCCTGGTTCTAAGCTACCTCTCCACAAATTTTGAGCCAAATCGATTCAGCCGTTATTGAATTATAAGTGGTGTAGGTAACTAGCACGACTTTCTTTTATATATATGGCACGATCAGAATGAAATAAATAAATATTGCTGGACAATTTACACAGCAATATACCTCGATGGTTATCTAGCTCCGTGGTAAGCTCGATGGTTGTGTTACGGGCACTAGATAATCTGATATACTTAATAGAATTTACATACATAGATATTATACATATAGAATACCCAGACGCCGGACCGGAACAAATATCTGCAGATCGTACAAATTATTGTTCCGAGGCGGATATCGAACCCGCAACCTTCATCGCCCGCTGTTCCACGCAGTTTCGCAGGCCGATGAGTGGTCTACAATGGTAGGAGAGGTTCCTGATATTATAGCGTTCAAAAAAACAACCTAACTTATAATATTAGTATAGAATTATAGATGATGAATAATTACTATGTCACATTAACGTTGAATAATATTTGAAGTGATTGAATGCATTCGACAGTAAACACGCTAGAGATTCGTCATCTCAGATAGGCGGGTCAAATCAGGGCAGATAACGCGGCTGCAGACTATAATTAGGTGTAACTTCTTTTTGGTCAATATCATGTTTACGTCTTGGGAAAGGTCGTGTAATTCTAGCTCGCCAAAACTGGATTAGATTTTTTTTAGATATAAAGATTTAAAGAAAAAAAAATTTTTTTAAGCAAAAAGAAATACTTATTTTATTTTATTTTTACATTTTAGGAAAACTAAACAGCATTTTTCTTAAATAACTTAGAATAACAATAGTTTAAATAAGCCTTGTAAGTTTTATGTACTTACAAACAAAAATTTTACCATTTTGGAAGAGTCTCTCGTGCAAACAATTCAGTTACGAAAGAAGCGTTGTAATTTTATGAGAACGGCTAGGCCGATTTAGGTGCTTTTTTTTTTTTTTTTAATAGCCCAGGGAAGGTTTAAAGAGTGAGAGTATTAGTCAGCTAGTAAATTATAAAAAATATTCGCTATTATTTACAGCTAACGAACACGACCGGCGTTAGAAGCGAGTCGCACGACACGACACTGCGGAACGACGCGACTCCGACACGACAGAACGGAGAGTCGGCGCTCAACGGGTCCGACTTGCACTTCTCCCCCGGGAATGATACTTCCACGCCGGAGAAGGTGGTCCAGAACAACCGCGTGGAGAAAACTCAAATAGGTAAGATGTTCGTTCATCTTTACTTATTAATAGTTTTGTCCGGGGGTAGACTCGATCGAAACCTTTTACGAATAACAAAACATGTAAAAAAAAAATTATTTACAGAAAGTGAAGACAAGTCAACCAATCAAGAAGCAGCCAATGAACAATCGCCCCAACAAGTCAGCGAAGTACTAGAGTCCACTGGAGCTGACGTCACATCCGTAACCCCACAGGCACCAGGGAACCACGTGGGGGAGAGAGACACCAAGGATACCAAAATGCGTAAGTTGGTGCACACAAAATGCCTTGTTAACTTATGACGACCTCTGTGGCGCAGAGGGCGCAAGTCCGAACGGCGAGGTTGCGGGTTCGATTCCTGCCTCGGGACAATTTTTTTAAAGATAAAGATAATTTTATTTGCAAAACCATGTGTAAGAAACATTTTTGTAAAGTCATATAAGGTAAGTATGTTTTACCAAGTTCGGTGTACAAATTTATGTGAGAGATTATGGCATGCAACAGTTATACATTGTCTAAAAATAAATGTCAATAATAAAGTTAAGTTTTAGGATCTGCAAATATTTGTTCCGAGTGTCTGGGTGTTATATGTATAATTTAAAAAATTCTAGCACCCGTATCACAAGCCTTGAGCTTACCACGGCGCTAGATGTTACTGTGTGAATTGTCCAGCAATATTTATATTTATTAATATTATATGCTTGTTTAACAGAAGCTGAAGACAAGACAAGCAAACAAGAAGGCCCACTGTCCCAGCCAGCGGGCGACGTGAGCCAGGCGGGGGAAAGAGACAACACGCCGAAGAAAGAGACCAACATACGTAAGCTATGCCCCATAAAAATAATTGTACGATCTGCTGAAATTTGTTACGGTTGTTCTAGTTGTTTTAAAAGCTTTAAGTTTGCCACGGAGCGAAATGATTAATATTTATTTATATTTCCATATATGTATATTTGACAGAAGCGGAGTCCCCCAGACAAGAAGTAGTCCAAGAGTCTAAACAAGTTAACAAAGTAGAACAGGAGTCCGCGCTCAAACCCGCACCTGCGAGACCGGCCTCCGCCAACCACGTGGGGGAGAGAGACAACACACCGAAGAAAGAGATCAAATTACGTGAGTTTGTTTTTATCTATGTATGAATCCCATAAGAATCTCGCAATTCCGTTTAAAGTTATGATTTCCATGTTTCGAACCCCTTGTAGTTCAGGAGAAATTTACAATAATATGGTGATTGTAAACCGTTCAACTGAAATTAGTTTAATTTCAACTCTACTTGTATTTTTATGTGCTACTAACAACATATGGATTAAGTTGTCCGAAATAAACCAATTTTATTTTATTTATTTCAATAATATACAATGTTCAATCATAAATAGTAAATTAATGGTTTTTTTTCCAGCGAACGGCCGAGCATCAAAGAGTGTGCCTAACAAAAAGAAAGGTCAGTCCATTTAAGTCTTTTTAGATTAGACCATCATGGCCATAAATAAATAAATAAATATTGCTGGACAATTTACACAACGACATCTAGCCATCATCTATAAATCTAGTTACACTGTTTATATCTTAAAAACGGCTCAACAACTTTAGCTGAAAATCGGTGGAAAGATAGCTTAGAACTAGGATAAGCACATATGACTTTTTACGGCAGGAAAATATTATAATGCGGGCGAAGCCGCGGGGTGAAAGCTATTGCATAGTGAAAATATCTATGTATGCATATTCTAGCTAGTAATATCCGTAATCTAGCACTCGTAACACAAGCTTACCACGGGACTAGATGTCGCTGTGTGAATTGTCGAGCAATATTAAGGTATTTTTTTATACTTGCGTTTTTATACGTGAATTGAATCCAAATCAAAGTAATTAGCTAAATATTTATGTTATCCTCATCAAAATCTGTTATGTAGTTTTAAAAATTGAAGCATACAGACAGCGACAGTTTTGTTTTTATAATTATTATGTAGTGAAGAAATATACTATTTTATAATTATGTAGTAAAGAAATATACTACATCATGGTTGTAAATACTCAATAGATTAGAGATTAAGATTAGCTTAGTAGCATTAATAAAAGCTAAGTCAAAGTTCTGTTAGTTTTTCTAGTATAATGTATTTTCAGGCCAACTTCGTGAACGACTGAGCTCCACAGAAACCTCTCCGGCGAAAGTGCTCACTGCAACTAACTCATTCTAATAACAATAAGGTACAAACAAATGTAAATTGATATTAAATCAATAGGTGCTAGAATAGCTAGATATCCCACACGTATTGGTTTGATTAAAAAAAAGTTTTTAAGTTTCAGTCCTAATGTATGGGGACCCCCAAATGTAATTTATTTTTTCTCAATTTTTTTATGAAATCTTTGTGCGGTTAACAGAATACATCTACCTACTAAATTTCAGCTTTGTAACTCTTATAGTTTCGGAGAAAAACGGCTGTGACATACGGACGGACGGACGGACGGACGGACGGACGGACGGACAGACGGACAGACGGACGGACGGACGGACATGACGAATCTATAAGGGTTCCGTTTTTGCCATTTGGCTACGGAACCCTAAAAATCCGCCATCTTAGATGGTCCGCCATATTGGATTTAGACGTCACATGCCTTAAGTCTATAGTAAAGCTGTATAAAAAAATCAGCTTATTAAAGATATAATATAATACTTCATCCAAACAAACATACTTCGTGCATTGCAATTTAAATAATAGATTTATTATTATTTAACATTCCTTTATTTTGATTGTTTCAGATTATTTATGGATAAATTATTGAGGCTTCGTCTTCCACAGCAGTACTTTTAATTTCTCATTTCCAACTTTTACTTATTCTATCATTTTCAACTCTACTCAAATATAGAAATAACTCGGTACAACTAGATCTTAACTTTCTAATCTAAGTCTAAGACTAAATCTTTCATGCTCAAAAGTCAACTAAAACTGTTAGTAACTTGCAGTTGACTTATGGAAATAAGTCTAGATTAGTAACAAAAATAAGCTTGAACTTGCATGTTATTACGAGTATAAAGGCTTAAAGGATACGTACCATAAATATCATTAATTGTTATTCCATTCTAAGATATTGAAATGAAATATTTAATAAGCGATGTTTTGTTATATAATTATACATATATTGTTATACAATCGCGGTAGCTACAAAACTTTAATTCCTTAATCCTTAATTAATAGAAACGTTATAAACATAAACACAGCTTTAATGTGTATAGCGTTCAAATACTATTTTATCTAATTAACTTAAACGTTATATCATTGTATATAAATAACAATAGTGCTGGACAAATCACAAAACAACTTTTAACTCTTAATTATTAACCTATTTTATTTATATCAATACAATATGACTGCAGTATGTATTGCTAAAGGCGCTGAATTAAGATATGTATTTCTTAAATTTGATAAACAATTAATATAAATAAATATACATAACTATTGTTTGATAAATCAAGTTGCTAATTAATGTAATTTTTGATTAAGTAAGTATATGTAAAATTTTATCGTCATTTATAATAATAATCTCCATGATAATTGATAACGGTTTACACAAAATACACAAATCAGATTATTAAAATTTTTATTTTATCGATTAGTTATTAACCTAACTAGAATTTATAAAAAAATGAATTTAAATATTGTAATTTATTAATAGCGCAATACACTTACAACTAAACTGTTCTAATAAGTTATTTTTATTGAAAAAAATAACTTATTGATTATTATTATGCAGATAGAGAGTACACGTTCTATTATTTTGCTTCACTTAGGTATATCGTTATGTGCCCATCTGTGTGTAGTATCGTAATTTGAGAATAATACATTCTTAGTTGTATATTAGAAATGATATTTTTCTGTCCACGTTTGTTTTATATTTTCCCAAAGATTTGGCTGTGTGAGCTAGAAAAGACTGAAATTCTAAGGATGCAAATAGATCTGTTCCAATATACTCACAACGTTCTAGTTTTAACTAATTAATGAATTTATGTTTTTATCGTGGTGTTATGAATATAGTTTTATTAATTTTATATTATACTTGTTTATTTATTTATTTGACCCATCATTTATATAGAAACATCAGATAAATGTACCAAAATGAAATAGACTGATTAAATTATTATTTTAAAGTCTGAAAACAAGCAAACAGTGCAAAACGTAATCCTGTTTCCGCCCGGGATCGAACCGGGGGCCTTGTGCGTGTGAAGCACACGTGATAACCGCTACACTACGGAAACTTGAAAGCTGGTGTCAAAATTACGACAGTATTGTCGCTGTTGCCCAGGTAACAACTCTCACTTCTCATCAGCAAGAAACACGTGTTCAAGCTGTTCAGTTCTGACCAAAATATTGTTGCGGTAAGAGGTGAATGTGCGGGGGGATTGCCGCGTCGTCCCGCGCGCCCCCTCAGTCTCGCGGCAACATCGCCCGCGACCGGTCGCGGACACGCGTTTCTGTCGGTGTCCAGTTGTGTCTTCCATACTCGTAACTCTTCTACATCACCATGGATCCAGAAGCCTTCTTAGACCTGGCCAACCAGGTCATAAAACTCAAAATGTTCCCGTACTTTGACATAGCGCATTCTCTGCTATGCGCTCTAGCGGTCAGAGAAGATTTGGGGGCTGGTAAGTCTAAGTTCTATTTTTAAATGGTATTTGCCTGGGAAATTTCAGTTCCTTATCCTTTAGCAGGTACACGGCCCATGGAGATAAATAAAGCCCCTGGTCGGGTTATTTTTAGCCTCTGTCTTCCCTGTAACCACATTTATTTCTGTTCTAATAGGTAATGTTATTTAGATTGGCTCGGATAAGCTCGGATTAATAGCTATGGGCTCGTAATGATAGTAAAAGATGCAAGGTACCTATACCGGCCTACTTTATTTGTAGTAAATAATTGTAGAGCTCATTTCGCTATCAATTTGAATTAAATTGGTTTGGTAGAGCAGGTAGAGCCAACTGTAATTTTATTTGATAAAATAATAATCATTTGCTTTAATCTAGATAATAAATAAGTGCAACAGATAAAGTTATATTTATTAATACTAATTACAATTGTGGTTCAAGGCCTCTAACAAACCAGAACCATGGTTGGATTATTTGCTCTACGTCCCTTATCAGTTAGCTATTTAAATACCTAATTCAAAGGATCTTTCAGAGATGGCGTTGTTGTAAATTACTTGGGCTTAAAATAACTATGTACCAAAATTTTTATTTCTACAATAGTTCAGAATATAAATCAACAAATACATTTAATAACGACAAATAAAACTATTATTAATTATAGCAGCGCAGCGGGCAAAGGTCTGCCTGCGACGCAAGAGGTTGCGGGTTTGATTTGATCCCGCCTCGGAACGACAATTTCTACTATCTGCAGATATTTGTTACGGGGGTGTTCTTTTTGTATAATAAAAAAATCTAATCTGTACATATTTAAACACTGGTGTTTTACTATGTATATAGAAGTGTAACAGGTTATCTAGTACCCGTAACACAAGCTTCGTTGTGATAAGATATTGCTGTGTAATTTGTCCAGCAATAAAATGACAAATAAAAAACTAAAGAGTATAACAAAACTAAAAAGTATCCGTAGACACGGGCTCGTCCGGGATTTGAACCCGGGACCTCTCGCACCCGAAGCGAGAATCATACCCCTAGACCAACGAGCCACAATTTATGATTGCAAAATTAGCAATTCAATTCTAAGACTCGTTCGTATTTCATACGTCACATTTTGTATGATTCACATTCTGGTTGACCATTGGTTGTGAACCATTTTTACTTTGGTTTGAAATGTCTCATAGATTGTAGAAACATGGAGTAAGTTAGTTAGTTTTATTGTGTTTAAAGGCAAGGTTTGAATCGAGTTTACCGTACCCCTTGACGAAATTAGTTACCAATAAATGAGTCTGGCTGTTTGTGTTACCAGGTGCGAGTACATTCTCCCGCAAGCACCCGCTGTCCTGCTGGCTGTCCACGATGCTGATGATCTTCGCGGGGGGCATGGTCGCGAACGGACTCCTAGGGGAGCCCATCCTCGCGCCGCTCAAGAACACCCCCCAGCTACTCATCGGCACCGTGGCCTGGTAATAGCACTCCCAAGAACCCACACAGATAACATAATTACTACGTAACCAGTAACCACGCTAAATCAACATTAATATATTTATTTTCATCAATGTGCCAATGTACCTAAACAACAATTTCATAGACACGTCAAAAAAACTACACGATTAATTTATAATTCGACTTAATTTTGATTTAAAATTACTAAGAACTAATTTAAAACTAATTTGACGTAGGTAGGTATCTTTTTTTACTATCTCCGTAGGTACCCAATTGCAATTAGATCGGTTCTTTAGTTTGGCGTGAAAGCCTTAGAGTAGAGGCGTAAAAGCCCGAATGTCAGTGATCCGTTAAAAAAAAAAACAAAAAAAAAACAAGTACAATGCGCGGCCTTATCGCTAAAGAGCGACCTCTTCCGAAAGTATAAGTTAAAGTATAAGGTGTCCCCAGGTACGTGGTGTTCTACATGCCGTTCGACGTGGGGTACAAGGTGGCGAAGTTTCTGCCCGTGAAGGTGGTGGCCTCTGCCATGAAGGAGATATACCGAGCGAAGAAGGTGTTCGATGGAGTCAGCCACGCCGCCAAGCTGTACCCTAACGCGTGGATTATCATGATCATTATCGGTAAGAAACGTCGGATACACAAAATAACATCGATTACATTTATCGTTGCATTATCGTTACCTGTTAATGATAATGCAATGTTATCGAAACAAACAACAAATTCCGATTATTTGATAACATTCTTTTGAAGTTCAAAATGCAAACATTATCTATACCATTCATTTTGTACAACGGGAATTACTCACGTATTTACATAGGAGTTAAACAACTCTCGACGTTTCTCACTCACTCCTCCTGATAAAGACTACTCTTGATGTGGTCGAAACGTCGAGAGTTGTTTAACTCCTATGTAAATACGTGAGTAATTCCCGTTGTACAAAATGAATAGTATAACTCACGAAAATTTTGAAAGTGAAATTATCTATACCTACTAAGAGTTTGTTTTATTGTTTGTTTAAACGCGCTAATCTCAGGAACCGCTGCTGGTCCGTTTCTAAAAAATCTTGAGTACCTATTTCATTTAATTTGACATATTGCAAGCTTTCTAGAACTGAATTTCGGCAAAGTGTGGTGGAATACAATACATGTACCTACCTCGTTCTCGGACAAAGTGTTGATTGAGCAAGCGAATAGCGAGTGTTAGGGAACAAACTCAAGTAGGGTGGTCCTATAACTAGGCTCAGCTGGCTGACTGTTAGAAGACAGTATGGTGAAGGATAGAGGTGTGTTCCAGGTACGCTGAAGGGCAACGGCGCCGGCTTCACGCGGCTGCTGGAGCGGCTCATCCGCGGCGCCTGGACGCCCACCGCCATGGAGACCATGCAACCCAGCTTGTGAGTATATAAAATAGTATACTAGTATAAAATACTAGCAGCCCCCGCGAACTTCGTCTCGCTATATACTTTTATTTGCAACTATCTACATACTAAATTTCATCGAAATCGAATTTCCCCGTGGAAGCATGTATTTTCCGCGGTGAAAAGTCTCTCGCCATTATACTTTTATTTGCAACTATCTTCTGCATACTAAATTTTATCTAAATCGATTTTTTCCGCGTAAGCATATATTTTTCCGCCGAAGTATGTATTTTTCCGCGGCAAAAAGTACCCTATGTTAGGATTAGGATATTACATAATTATATTACATTACATTGACTCCTACCCCAGTGACGCTTACATGGAGTCTACATCGCATGCTGGCTGGCTGAGCGCGGTGAGCGACAACCTCTAGACTTTTTTCTAATACTTGCATTTTTAAACTCGTGATATCTTCCGAATGAAATGTCCGAATTGAATAATTCAAAAAGTTATAAAAAGGTATTAAAGCCGTCTTGAATATAAAGTAATTTATTTTGATAAGGATTAATACCAAGGTACAAATGAAGACCCTTTAAAGAGGCGGCATATATAAATTAATATTTTAGAATAAAAAACTGCTTACTGTGACATAACTATAATATTTAGACATATAATGTCGCGACATTTTTTGTAGATAATGATGAGTTCTGCAAAGTCGTAGTACATGATTTTGTTCTATCATCAATAGTTTTCGCAGCGCACGCTACGTAAGGAATTTTTCAGGTCATTTTTTTACACCTTATGTTACATTATTGGAGTTTTAGTAAGGATCCCTCATTTTAAAAAAAATATAATATAGCCTATGTTACTCGGGGATAATGTAGCTTTCCAAAGGTGAAAGAATTTTTGAAATCGGTCCAGTAGTTTCGGAGCCTATTCGTTACAAACAAACAAACAAACAAATCTTTCCTCTTTATAATATTAGTATAGATAAACAAGAACACCTCTCATTATCTTGCCCTTCGTGCCGTCGCCACACTGGCACGTTCTGGCGGTGACAGTTAGAAGCTAGAGGGGGCGGGGAGGAACATTGCAGCGTTTCTATTACTGTAGTTGTACTTTTGAAGGTATGGGGTGACCATAATTATCCGCTGACTTCCATTACCCGGTTTTCCTTTCTTTCTTTTTCCTTTTCCTTTCTTTCTTTTTCTGTTTCCTTTCTTTCTTTTTATATAAATGCTATTTATTAAAATATTTTTGTACCTATTTGTTGTTGCTACCCCCAACACTATCCCTATTTAGGGTAGCTAATCATCTGTAAAATGAGAGGGAAGATGCGTGAATGATTATTTGGGTCAGCTAGAGATAGAAGGTTATATAATTTCTATGAAAAACTTGCCTTTGTTGCATAGTCTGACGTAACACACAGCTCAATAATAACCACAAACCACTGTTACTGGTACTGGTCTTATCACTTGAATCATAATTGTTTGTCGACTTTTGGGTTAATAATGTACCTATAAGTACTTACGGTGGAGGGAAAATATCAATAATTTAATTTTTTTTTATCAGAACGGTAAAACGGTATTACACTGATTCTTAATTAGTTTTATCATTATTTCAATATTAAATATAAATTAATAAAACAATTTAAACTACACTCATAGATATTTAATAATTACATGGTTGAGCGAATCGAAACAAGCGCTGCTGTTTCAACAGCAGCACATGAATTTTCCCAATTGTAACTTGCCCTTTTTATGTCCTTTTTTTTCAAGGAACAATTTTTCTTTCTATTCTTTCTTTAAAAAAGGTTCGTAATGTTTCCAGCTACACGAAGGCGTCGCTGGTGGCGTCGCTGATCTTCGTGCTGGACAAGAAGACGGACCTGATCTCGGCGCCGCACGCGCTCGTCTACTTCGGCATCGTCATCTTCTTCGTCTACTTTAAGGTTTGTGTCTCTAGTTTTATGATCCCTGCGCTAAATTAAGCTCAATTTGCCAGTGTCGACTGTTTTATAAATTTACAAAATTAACAGATGTTACTTGTGTCGTTGGTGTCTCTCACAGTCACAGCTCAAAAAACGCTTTAACAATGCGAAGCATCAGTAAAACTGATGTTTTCTCCCAACTATAGGTTTGTCAACTGTGTTTTACTTAGGGAGCGTTCAAGTATTACGTAACGCAATTTGGGGGGGCGGGGGGTCTCGTAAAACGTTACGATGCGTTACAGGGGCGGGTGGGGGTCTTTCTTACAACACGTTACGTAACATTATTTCTTTTTTTATAAAAAAAAATTAGGGAATTAAAACTCCCCCAAGCAACCCCTTTCGTTACGTAAGAAAAATATATTTATAAATTTATAAAAAATAAACAAAATACGCAGGTGTTGCGAATCTATTATTTTATTATAAGGCAATTAAAGCTATACCAACAATAAAAACTATAACAACTTTTTGCGACCAGGGTAAAAATGATTACTTGAGTGTTACGTAACAATTAGAGGGGGGGGGGAGGGCTACAGAAAAACGTTACGGAGCGTTATAGTGGGGGGAGGAGGGGTCAAAAATCTTCAAAAATTGCGTTACGTAATACTTGAACGCTCCCTTACCTACTCGATCATTCGTGCCAAAATTATGTTTCCCATTTTGACAATGCTGAAGTGTTGGTTTAATACTTAACACATAATTACTTAAGACCTCTGTGACGCAGCGGGCGAAGGTCGACGCAGAAGGTTGGGGGTTCGATTCCTGCCTCGGAGTAAAAAATTGTACGATCTGCAGATATACCTAGTTCCGGCGTTTGGGTATTCTATATGTATAATAAAAAAAAATCTATAGCCCGTAACACAAGCTTTGAGCTTATCATCGGGGCTAGATATTGCTGTGTAAAGTCCAGCAATATTTATCATTTATTTACATATTTCTTAATAATTTTCTTAATTAAACCGTAATTATATGTTTGTTTATTTCCAGCTATCCTCGATCCTGCTGGGCATCCACGACCCGTTCGTGCCGTTCGAGAACCTGTTCTGCGCGCTGTTCCTCGGCGGCATCTGGGACTCGCTCGCCAAGCTGCTGGGCAAAGGACAGCCCAAGGACGAGGCTAAGGACACCAAGAAAACCAACTGATACATGTGAGTCGAGGAAACAAGGAGCGGGAATTCAGCGTTGGACGTCTGCCCAATTGATGGCCAACTGCATAAATTAATAAGATTATATATTCATACTAGCTTCCGCCAGCGGCTTCGCCCGCGTAGAAATAAAAAGTAGCCTATGTTCTTTCTCAGAGTCTAAAGATTGTCTGTACCAAATTTCATCAAAATCGGTTCAGAGATTTAGCCGTGAAAGCGAAACAGACAGACAGACAGAGTTACTTTCGCATTTATAATATTATATTAGTAAGGATGGAGATAAACGCGCAATACACGAACCTTATTTACGTTGACTTTTGATCAACCGTTTCGTCCCTGAACTGCGGGCAACGTGCACTGCGTACCGGCGAGCGGTCGTGATCCGTGTCCTTGCAGTGTCCTTGATCCTGAAGAAGTCCCACGTTCTGGAACGAAACGGTTGATCAAAAGTCAACGTAATTAAGGTTCGTGTATTGCGCGTTTATCTCAATGTTAATTTATCATACCACGACAGTTTTTATAAGGTTATATATATTTATAAGAGTAGTAGCCGACCCGCCGACAAATTCGTTTGTCAAAATCGTTGCTTATTTAAATATTTTTCCATACAAACTTGCAACCCTTATTTCTCCCCTTATGGCTGTGCTTACGTCTTATTTTAGTCAGTCAGTGGGAACTTGTCTTTTTGTAAAGATGATTTGAAACTAATTTAATATTTTCTTCCAGATAACAGCCGCCTCTTCGCCGTGATCAGCTGACACCGACTTTACCAACGACGGCTTTTAATCTAAGGAAAAAACATAAAATATAAAAAAATCGTAAAATTCCTAAACCTTAAAAAAATGGCACAACGACCAAAGTATTATTATTAAAATGAATGACTAGTCGCGATAGGGTAAGATGGATGGTTTGATTAGTTCCTTTGATTTCTTCCAAATATATAACTTGCCAATAAATATAATATTTCCATTATTATATGGAAAAAAGCATAATAATTAAGTTTTCTTCAAAAAAGGATCCAAAGTTTTCTTTAATATTATAGGTTAGTTTTCAGAATAAAGATTACTTTATCATATTGACAAGGTTAAATTTAGTTTGTAAATACCTGAGTATTATATCCATGTGTTTGTGTGAAAAGATGAGCATTGTAATTATATTTTTGTAAAACGAAACGACTGTTCGATGCCCAGGTCGGGTAAGGAGTAAAGTCTTGAGACTTTATAGATTTAAATAATAAATATTTTAAAGATTAACTTAGCATGATGTTAGGTTGTGAATTGCGCATGGTTCTTTCCCGCGCAAGGCTTAGCCTAACTTTATGCGATAAGTTTGTTAGGTAGATGTTAGAGTACGGAACTAAAGGCAGATGTAGTGCCCCTAAACATAAAACAAACATAATTAACTTTCATGAGATACCTACACTGTTCATTTTATAACAACGGTAATTACTTACGTATTAACAAAGAGTTAAAACACTCTCGACGTTTCGACTGCATCAAGAGCAGTCTTTATCCGGAGACGACGAGATTATTTTAACTCCTTTGTAAAATAATTTAATTCCAAAAAGGTTTCGGCTTATCCGAATTCTAAGTTCTTTCGCTTTTGATATTTTCGTTTGGCTGCACTCTATCTGTTTTTGGTGTCTGTGAATTTAATCAGCATTTTAATTCATGTCATAATAATTATCCATAGAGAATAGACAAGTGCAATAAACAAGTTTATGAAACGTCTGACCGAATCGCGGGGTGCAAGCGGTGAGGGACACATGTTTCGTAAACTGAAATGTTACCTACATGTTGTAAGTAAATATTGGAATTTAATTCTACAAGGATAATAAATAATAAATTGTTTTTGTTAATGACTGCGTTTTAATTTTGGGCGTTAATTTTTTTTCATCAAATTACTTTTTTTTTAAGATTCAAAAGATTTCAACGCGCACTCAATTCCTGCAGGTATAAGGTACCTGTTATACATCTATCTATCTCTTATTAATATCTTATATAAATAAAAGAAAGTCGTGTTAGTTTGTATTTATAACTGGTTATAACGAATTTGTCTGAAAATTGGTGGAGGCTTAGAACCAGAAGGACATAGGATACTTTTTACAACTGGTAAATATTATAACGCGGGGCGGAAAGCTAAAGGAATCGTAAGTAGTGTCATTTTGAGTTTACATTAACTTTATTTGCGATAAAGGTATTACATCATTTTGTAATCATTAGATATCTATTGATTAGATGCACTTTGATTTAATAAATCATTTAAAATTGTGCCTTTTACGATAAAGATAAGGCTAATCACTAATTATAACTAAATTTAGTAATTATTTCTTTTGTGTTACATGTACTAGATATCTGGTATTGACGGTAAATAAGTAGGTACTTAGTTTTGATGTAGATCAAATCTACCATCCAAATGATGGTAATAAGTGCCCGTGGCAAGACACTAGTGACCCAGTGTAGATAGATGTCTGTGGAGTCAACACTTACGGTACCACTGAGGTCACTACCGCGAAACGAGAGACCATTCACACCGATAGCGAGCGAAGCGAATATAAATGACCTGCCAAAGCTGGGTACTTGTGCCTAACTGTTGTGTGTTTGCCTAATTCCCAAATCACTATATAAAAGGCGCTGTCGCTATCTGTCCGTCCCTATTTAGGTATGCTTTAATCATTAAAACTTCGCAGCTGATGCGTTTTTTTAAATAGGTAGAATGATTCATGATGGAGGTTTCAATGTATAATTAGGGTCGTTAGTATGCTATAATTTAATGATATTTTTAATTCTATTTATTAAATTGTCCAAGTAATCTTTACAATTGGAAATATTGAATCTTGCATCTTCAGTTCCTTCGTGATCATGGCGCATGAAACTGTGCCGAAATCTCGAGAAACTCGAAAACCACTAAAAATCAAATCGTGTTAAATATCCCGTGATAAATCATAATAATTTAATTAATTTTCTAAAAAGCGTTAAATCATTAATATCGGTGTGACTGCGCCTCGCGTACTGACGTGAAGTGACAGCCTAAGATACTCAGATGCGCGCGCGCACACTCGCGAGCTGCCGCGTCTTTTAATATAAGATAGACATATTATATTTGTATTGTTTAAAAAATAAGTTAAAAGTGAGTGATTGTGTTTTAGAGAATCTTTTCATGTAGACATATAATTCACGTAAGTCTTGTAACTGTTGTTTTATCCCGTTATTTTGCAAACTTTCCGGCTTGAGCGTTGTGGGGTGATCATTGCATTTTTCCCGTTAGGTTAGCAGATTGGTTTTTTTCCTTACCAGGGAAATTATGGAAAATACTTTAAAAGCTATCTCTGTGCTGTTGTATTTAAAAATAGAGTTAAAACTAGTTTTTTTATCGAATTAAGCTGATAGCATTAATTGAGTTGTTCACCAATTTTAAAATGAATAATTATGACTGAATATGTTAATGCTTGTAAAGTTGTGACTTAACGTTAATCTATAAACATAAAATGTTGATAAATAACTAAAGTTAAGAAATATACTTATATGTATTTATATAACATTAATTTATTTTAAAAACTCAAAATAGCACTTGAATATTAAAACTCAATGATACAAAATATGTGATTAAAATGTACCTACCTATTTTAAGTATTTTAATATCAGTATTTTAAATCAAACAAGTTTAAAAAGATTTAAAAAGAGAAGCGTTGAATCCTTTGATTCATAAAGATTTCTAAGGCCCCTTTGTTTGTGACCGGATTTAACGTCAAGTCAATTATTAACTTCTAAGTATTCATTAGGAATGGAAGGATATGTTGGTGAAGTTAGCAGAGCAACTCTTAGCAGAGCATGATTTAACTAGAGTTCTGTTAGCGTGCACAATAGTTCTATAGTTCCTGATACTTTTCAGAAATAGTTCTGACGTTTTTACAGGAAAATTGAAAATACTGAAATGCTCTGCTAACTTCGCATTGGGGCCCAGCAGAGCATCGCTTTAAAACGACGCCAATCAAATAATTCTTATATAAAACATATAAATACATAGTTCTACATATAAAAAAACAACTAAAAGTATGTGGAAATAACAAAAATAATATTTAAGGAACAAATTTAAATTTTGTTCAAATTCTGTAAACTAACCTAATAATTAACGATGATTCAGAGGTCTATAAAAAAAGTTTTGTCAGAGTTCCCATAGCGTGCATTGAGTTTTAGTTAGTTAGTACTCTATTCTAGAGGATTCTATAGTAATTTGATATAGTTCCTAGATTTTTTTTAACAAAACAGTGTTATGAAGATTGGCCGAAAACGGAATTTTCCTTCAAAGTTGCTATAGTTCAGAGGTCTATAAAAAAGGTTCTATCAGAGTTCCCATAGCGTGAATTGAGTTATAGTTAGTTAGTACTCTATTCTAAAGGATTCAATAGCATTTAGCAATAGTTCTAAGAATTCGTTAAACAAAACAGTGTTTTGAAGTCTGACCAAAATTTGAATTTCCCTTCAAAGTTGCTATAGTTCAGAGGTCTATAAAAAAGGTTCTGTCAGAGTTCCCATAGCGTGCATTGAGTTTTAGTTAGATAGTACTTTATTCTAGTGGATTCTATAGTAATTTAAAATAGTTCCTAGAATTTATTGAACAAAACAGTGTTATGAAGATTCACCGAAAACGGAATTTTCCTTCAAAGTTGCTATAATTCAGAGGTCTATAAAAAAAGCTCTTTCAGAGTTCCCATAGCGTGCATTGAGTTTTAGTTAGTTAATACTCTATTTTAAAGGATTCAATAGCATTTAGCAATAGTTCTAAGAATTCGTTGAACAAAACAGTGTTATGAAGATTCACCGAAAACGGTATTTTCCTTCAAAGTTGCTATATTTCAGAGGTCTATAAAAAAGGTTCTATCAGAGTTCCCATAGCGTGCATTGAGTTTTAGTTAGTTAGTACTCTATTCTAGAGGATTCTACAGTAATTTGATATAGTTCCTAGAATTTTTTGAACAAAACAGTGTTTTGAGTTCTGACCAAAATTTGAATTTTCCTTCAAAAATGCTATAGTTCAGAGGTCTATAAAAAAGGTTCTGTCAGAGTTCCCATAGCGTGCATTGAGTTTTAGTTAGCTAGTACTTTATTCTAAAGGATTCAATAGCATTTAGCAATAGTTCTAAGAATTCGTTGAACAAAACAGTGTTTTGAAGTCTGACCAAAATTTGAATTTTCCTTCAAAGTTGCTATAGTTCAGAGGTCTATAAAAAAGGTTCTGTCAGAGTTCCCATAGCGTGCATTGAGTTTTAGTTAGCTAGTACTCAATTCTAGAGGATTCTATAGTAATTTGAAATAGTTCCTAGAATTTATTGAACAAAACAGTGTTATGAAGATTCACCAAAAACGGAATTTTCCTTCAAAGTTGCTATAGTTCAGAGGTCTATAAAAAAGGTTCTATCAGAGTTCCCATAGCGTGCATTGAGTTTAAGTTAGCTAGTACTTTATTCTAAAGGATTCAATAGCATTTAGCAATAGTTCAAAGAATTCGTTGAACAAAACAGTGTTTTGAAGTCTGACCAAAATTTGAATTTTCCTTCAAAGTTGCTATAGTTCAGAGGTCTATAAAAAAGGTTCTGTCAGAGTTCCCATAGCGTGCATTGAGTTTTAGTTAGCTAGTACTCTATTCTAGAGGATTCTATAGTAATTTGAAATAGTTCCTAGAATTTATTGAACAAAACAGTGTTATGAAGATTCACCAAAAACGGAATTTTCCTTCAAAGTTACTATAGTTCAGAGGTCTATAAAAAAGGTTCTATAAGAGTTCCCATAGCGTGCATTGGGTTTTATATAGCTAGTACTCTATTCTAGAGGATTCTATAGTAATTTGATATAGTTCCTAGAATTTTTTTAACAAAACAGTGTTTTGAGTTCTGACCAAAATTTGAATTTTCCTTCAAAAATGCTATAGTTCAGAGGTCTATAAAAAAGGTTCTATCAGAGTTCCCATAGCGTGCATTGAGTTTTAGTTAGTTAGTACTCTATTCTAAAGGATTCAATAGCATTTAGCAATAGTTCTAAGAATTCGTTAAACAAAACAGTGTTTTGAAGTCTGACCAAAATTTGAATTTTCCTTCAAAAATGCTATAGTTCAGAGGTCTATAAAAAAGGTTCTATCAGAGTTTTCATAGCGTGCATTGAGTTTTAGTTAGTTAGTACTCTATTCTTAAGGATTCAATAGCATTTAGCAATAGTTCTAAGAATTCGTTAAACAAAACAGTGTTTTGAAGTCTGACCAAAATTTGAATTTTCCTTCAAAAATGCTATAGTTCAGAGGTCTATAAAAAAGGTTCTATCAGAGTTCCCATAGCGTGCATTGGGTTTTATATAGCAAGTACTCTATTCTAGAGGATTCTATAGTAATTTGATATAGTTCCTAGAATTTTTTGAACAAAACAGTGTTTTGAAGTCTGACCAAAATTTAAGTTTTCCTTCAAAAATGCTATAGTTCAGAGGTCTATAAAAAAGGTTCTATCAGAGTTCCCATAGCGTGCATTGGGTTTTTTATAGCTAGTACTCTATTCTAGAGGATTCTATAGTAATTTGAAATAGTTCCTAGAATTTATTGAACAAAACAGTGTTATGAAGATTCACCGAAAACGGAATTTTCCTTCAAAGTTGCTATAGTTCAGAGGTCTATAAAAAAGGTTCTATCAGAGTTCCCATAGCGTGCATTGAGTTTTAGTAAGCTAGTACTTTATTCTAAAGGATTCAATAGCATTTAGTAATAGTTCAGAGAATTCGTTGAACAAAACAGTGTTTTGAAGTCTGACCAAAATTTGAATTTTCCTTCAAACTTGCTATAGTTCAGAGGTCTATAAAAAAGGTTCTGTCAGAGTTCCCATAGCGTGCATTGAGTTTTAGTTTAACTCTGATAGAACCTTTTTTATAGACCTCTGAACTATAGCAACTTTAAAGGAAAATTCCGTTTTCGGTGAATCTTCATAACACTGTTTTGTTCAATAAATTCTAGGAACTATTTCAAATTACTATAGAATCCTCTAGAATAAAGTACTATCTAACTAAAACTCAATGCACGCTATGGGAACTCTGACAGAACCTTTTTTATAGACCTCTGAACTATAGCAACTTTGAAGAAATATTCCGTTTTCGGGCAATCTTCATAACACTGTTTTGTTCAATGAATTCTCAGAAATATTGCTAAATGCTATTGAATCCTTTAGAATAAAGTACTAGCTAACTAAAACTCAATGCACGCTATGGGAACTCTGATAGAACCTTTTTTATAGACCTCTGAACTATAGCAACTTTGAAGGAAAATTCCGTTTTTGGTGAATCTTCATAACACTGTTTTGTTCAATAAATTCTAGGAACTATTTCAAATTACTATAGAATCCTCTAGAATAGAGTACTAGCTAACTAAAACTCAATGCACGCTATGGGAACTCTGACAGAACCTTTTTTATAGACCTCTGAACTATAGCATTTTTGAAGGAAAATTCAAATTTTGGTCAGAACTCAAAACACTGTTTTGTTCAAAAAATTCTAGGAACTATATCAAATTACTATAGAATCCTCTAGAATAGAGTACTAACTAACTAAAACTCAATGCACGCTATGGGAACTCTGATAGAAACTTTTTTATAGACCTCTGAATTATAGCAACTTTGAAGGAAAATACCGTTTTCGGTGAATCTTCATAACACTGTTTTGTTCAACGAATTCTTAGAACTATTGCTAAATGCTATTGAATCCTTTAAAATAGAGTATTAACTAACTAAAACTCAATGCACGCTATGGGAACTCTGAAAGAGCTTTTTTTATAGACCTCTGAATTATAGCAACTTTGAAGGAAAATTCCGTTTTCGGTGAATCTTCATAACACTGTTTTGTTCAATAAATTCTAGGAACTATTTTAAATTACTATAGAATCCACTAGAATAAAGTACTATCTAACTAAAACTCAATGCACGCTATGGGAACTCTGACAGAACCTTTTTTATAGACCTCTGAACTATAGCAACTTTGAAGGGAAATTCAAATTTTGGTCAGACTTCAAAACACTGTTTTGTTTAACGAATTCTTAGAACTAATGCTAAATGCTATTGAATCCTTTAGAATAGAGTACTAACTAACTAAAACTCAATTCACGCTATGGGAACTCTGATAGAACCTTTTTTATAGACCTCTGAACTATAGCAACTTTGAAGGAAAATTCCGTTTTCGGCCAATCTTCATGACACTGTTTTGTTAAAAAAAATCTAGGAACTATATCAAATTACTATAGAATCCTCTAGAATAGAGTACTAACTAACTAAAACTTAATGCACGCTATGGGAACTCTGACAAAACTTTTTTTATAGACCTCTGAATCATCGTTAATTATTAGGTTAGTTTACAGAATTTGAACAAAATTTAAATTTGTTCCTTAAATATTATTTTTGTTATTTCCACATACTTTTAGTTGTTTTTTTATATGTAGAACTATGTATTTATATGTTTTATATAAGAATTATTTGATTGGTGTCGTTTTAAAGCGATGCTCTGCTGGGCCCCAATGCGAAGTTAGCAGAGCATTTCAGTATTTTCAATTTTCCTGTAAAAACGTCAGAACTATTTCTGAAAAGTATCAGGAACTATAGAACTATTGTGCACGCTAACAGAACTCTAGTTAAATCATGCTCTGCTAAGAGTTGCTCTGCTAACTTCACAGACACTGGAAGGATATGGGTCCACATGTTTAATGTCTTTAACATATTGTTTGTCATTTTAGTTCATATCTAGCAGTAGAAGACAAATTACGAGTAATAAATGTATATCTATAGGTGTCTAGAAATTGCATAATTCATATTTTTATTTTTTTTACGTAATAAAACAAGTATTTATATTACGATATTAATAAAATACCTAGTTAAATAAATACAAACTATTCCTTCCGGTAGGTAAGAAATATATTGCAAATTTTTTTTATTTCATTAGCCTTCCTCGGAAATTATTGTGAATCGTGATCTCCAAGACGTGATCAAACTAATCAAAGTTCCTTCCTCTTATGATGTGAATCATTATGTACCAACCTACATTAATTTGGTAAGGTACATAACATACCACTCTTTCCTTATAACTTAAAAGTTTTTGCCGGATCGTTCTTGGGAAATCAATGGCATTAAACGAAGACCAGAGAACATAAGCATTCCAATTCTGTTGCAGCTAAATTATTACTAAGTTTTTTATAATATTTTTTTCGGTGATCATACAGATTAGGTAAGTACCTAAGTACTTAGTCTACGAGATTATACAATGCTCAGATCCAATTATCTGCTTTCCCATATAAAAGTCTAGGTAGGTATACCTACATTATATTTTATGGAGAACTTAAGATTCATATCAACTTAAGATCAACAAAACCATTCTACCTATATAGGTATCTACCAACTTTTCCATTGCATTAGTTTCAACAAATCCATTGTACCTATGTTACCGCAGGCAAATCCACGGGCCGATAGTCAATAATTTCTCCACTAGAAACGCATTTTCTTTGACAGCACAAAATTGCTTTTCTGATTCTCGCCAGCAAATTCAAGGAATACACGCCAAGACTGAAATTATGTGCATTATTATGATACCCTCTGTCGTTGTAATAAGGGCTATAATTGCACTTTCACTGTGCTTCATAATTGCTAATCCAGATGGAGCTTGTCTTGTTTTACATTTAATGGTGCATCGTAAAGTTCAAACACCCCTCGAGCTTGGTTTGCGCTAAGTTTTAGTCTTAGTTATTATTAGCATATTATTGTGATACTAACCGAACCGCCGTCAGTTTAACTTGCACTTTTTATGTTATTAAAATTTACACCTTATTTTCAAACTTTATATTATATTTTGTCCACGTCACAATACCATACACATTTTGTATTAAGTATTTTTATTTTATTTTTTTTCACTTAACATTAGGTTTAGTTTCTACTAAGTCTACAAGATTAACAAAGTTACAACTATAATTTAGTCTAAAGACGCTGTGGCATTTATGAAATGTATATAAATATTGTGACTCCATTTGCATTCATCGTTTTATCTAAAGCTTAGAGTTTGATGTGCTATTGTTCATGTTAGACCTTGTCTCATTAAGGATTCAATAGGTACCTATACAATCTTCCTCTACCGGATAGGTACCGTGCTACCTAGCTATAAATTAGCCGTTAGAGCACTTTAGTGTTTTCAAACCATCATTTTAGGTAGGTACGCTGCGGGGTTTAAACTCACGACCTTCGAATGAAAAGTGTGCTTCCAAATATCCAACACAGGTTTTGTGCTTTCACCTAACCCACCCGGCTCTTAGTTGGTTCAGGTTCTCTCATCAAATTCATTTCGAAATCTAAAATATTTGTGTATTATAACTTACACAGAGATAAAAGCTATGTTGTCGTCCCACAGAAACATGCCGAAACTAAAGACAATCCTCGTGACTGGTGGAGCCGGATACATCGGCAGCCATTGCGTCGTGGACCTGCTACAAGCCGGACATGACGTCATCGCCATAGACAACTTCGCGAACGCCGTAGAGGGAGAGGATGGCTCGCCCGCGCTCCAGAGGGCAGAGACAATCACTGGGAAGAAGATTACATTTTACAAAGCTGATTTACTGAATAAGGCACAAATTAATGAGATATTTGATAAGGTAATTTAGATATTTTAACCATGCCATGTTTGAATAAAATCAATACAGCAGTTTGCGATAGGGGTGTGGGTAAACATGGGGATTTTCAAAGTGTTTAATGAACGGCCAATAAAAAGAGGGGTATCAATTTGTACCTACAATATAGAGGTTTGACTTCTATAGAAAACAAAATACCCAACTAGTTGAAAAAAGAATAAGATTTCATATTTGAAGTACCTACGAAAGAATATTCCAACAACGATCTGAATATGAGGCTCACCGACAATTCGGACGATTTATTCGGCCTAGTTTCGACTCCTGTGTAGGTACCTAAACCGTGTTTCATGCATTACATATTCGTTTTCTCCAGCACCAAGTGAACTGCGTGATCCACTTCGCAGCGCTGAAGGCGGTGGGCGAGTCGATGCAGCAGCCCCTGCTGTACTACCAGAACAACCTGCTCGGCATGCTCAACTTACTGGAGGTGAGAAACAATCAAAAGATATAAATACATCATATCCCCATATATATGGCCTGGAAGAGCCACAGCATATAAGGCCGCCCTTATGCTGTGTTTTAGTTTTAAGTTGTTTTTAGTTTTTTTGTGTGTTTCTGTTTTGTGGGTAATCTGTGGTGGTGTGCAATTAAAGTACCACGGCCACGGGGCTATAGGTACATTGAGCAAAATTTATTTATAAGGTATGTAGTAATTTAGGTGCGTAAGTGCGCAATTTTACAACTTTAACAAATTACATTACGGATTAAAGATAATATTAATTGCATTTACAAGTTGCTTTTTGATAAAGAATAATCGTCTCGCCATCAGCCCAAAACATAATTTTACTGATAAGTTATGTTTTACAAAAGATATCAGATTTGAAGTAAAAAATATGTTCTTACTTACCTATTTACAAAGAAAATACAAATTTTTAAACATCTTACAACATATAGCATGACATCTGCAGAACTCAAACTAAGCATAATCGCTTGTATTTTGAGTTCCATGTAAGGAACACTATGGATAGTGTATTTTTTTATGTGTGTACTTATGTTGTTTAAAGGTTGTCTGGAAGAGATCGCTCTTTAACGATAAGGCCGCCCATTGTACTTGTTTCTTTTGTTGTATTTTTTATTTTTGTTTGTTTGTTTTGGTATACAATAAAGTATTTTTATATTGTATTGTTGTATTGCACGTTGTTCCAGATAATGCGTTCCCACAACTGCTACCAGATGGTGTTCTCGTCGTCGTGCACGGTGTACGGCGAGCCGGAGCAGCTGCCCATCACGGAGGCGCACCGCACCGGCAACATCACCAACGTCTACGGACGGACCAAGTACTTCATCGAGGAGATGCTCAAGGACCTCAGCGCGGCAGACAAGGTAGATACTACCTCTGTGGTGCAGCGGGCGACGGTCCACCTGCGACGCAAGAGGTTGCTGGCTCAATTCCCGCCTCGGGACAAAAATTTGTATGATTTGCAAATATTTAACACAGGCGTCCATAGGCTGCGGTAACCGCTCTCCACCAAGTGGGCCGCATGTTTGTCTGTCATCTTGGTAGTATAAAATAAAAAAAAATCTATCTATGTAGGTATGTAATTATGTATACCTATATTCTGAAATCTAGCACCCGTAACACAGGCTTTGAGCTTACCACGTGGCTAGATGTTGCTGTGTGAATTGTCCAGCAATATTTATTTTATTTACTTTCCCATAAGGCACAGAGATTTCTTTCTTGAAGAGAGATTAGGCGTTAATTCATCTGGCCAGTGTGGTTAATGTCTCATGTCCATCAAACTCTTCAAAATTCCCAAAACATGCCGGTTTCATCAAATTTGCATTCACCGTTAGGGACGTGATTAATACTTAATTTAAAAATAAAATACCCATATTTTAAAGAATCAAGAAATATTTGGTTGGTTTGGGTAGGTATCATTAATTTACGAAAAACTTCAACCATCTTTGTCACCGTCGATGATTTCTTGACTCTGTCAATAAAACACAGTTATGGAATAGATACTCATTTATTAACACGGAAACGCAAGTTCAATGCTTGGGTAAAGTCGAGGCTGAACGATATTAGTCTGACCGCTAGGCGACGTAACGGAACATGGCCTACTTATAGATTTAATAGTGAAATTACTAGTTCACATTCAACTTCGACCAACTTTACACACACGCAGTTGTAAAAAGATTTTAATATAGTACTTAGGTACCTATCTAAAACGGATTTACCTATTACAGTATTTATCTGAAGGAGCTTACAGATAGTAACAAAATAATACATCTAAATAAAATTATAACTAACATACCTACAGTTAAAGCTCGTTGAACATAATTACATGGTAGATCAGAGAGCTAACTAAAAGCATCCACGGATATTTTTTAATGTTGTCATTTTTATTTTTAAACCTAGGAACCTACATAAGTCCTAAATTTTGATGGTAATAAGTAAGTAGATTTCTTTCTACAATCTATATCCGATGTTTATGGTTTCATTTTTATAAGAATGGTTAAAGCATTATAAGTTCCGGAAATGTCTTTTATGCGTTCATCATCAAAGTTCATCATCATCTGTCTAATACTAATGTAATGTAGATCAGTTGTCATCATGCGTGATACATCCTCTAGGCGCGGAGTGATGGGTAACCGGTCGGCCGACCTTTGCAGAAATGAATGACCCACTGATTGGAATGTCAAGGCTCTGGTGAATGGTCAGCGGCTACAAATCTTCTACAACGTGGAACGTGTAGTAATTTGTGGCACTTCATACATGGAAATGTTTAGGCAACCATTGCTAGGTGTTTATTAGACTAAGAGCTTAGCACTATCGTAGGACGAAAATTCCATGAACCGGTCAGCGGCTACAAATCTTCTACAATGTGGAACGTGTAGTAACTTATGCTGCCGTCCTATGGTTAAAAAACCGTAAAGTGAAAAACCCAAATTGTTGGCTACGAGCAAAAACGTGAAAAATGTTTAATTCTAGACTTTGTGAAGACTTACAGTCTTCTTTCATATACCATTTTTTTAATAATTTCTGGGGCTTCTATTTGAGTATGAAACGGGAACATCAAATTAAACACATGAGTTTTTATTGACAAATTTGTGTTTTAGACAATGGTCATCTGCTTCATAAAGTGGGGGTGTGCAACACTAAAAAGCAGTCAGCTGAAGCGTAGCGGCTTTTAAGTGTTGTATCTTAGTGAAACTGTATGATGATTTTATGCTCACATACAATTTTTCCACAAATGCTTAACTAAAACACAGTTAAGTCACTTAGTCGTCTTTTTGCATTGCATTGTATGGAAAATTGGACCAGCTCTAATTCTTAAAACACCGTTATAGACCTTTAACGGTTTATTTGTTGTTTTGTGGTATAAGTAAGAGACAATGGATCTAGACTTAAACACAGTATTGTAAGAAACATTTTATCAAACTGTGTTTTAGCGTTGAAAAATGTACTTGTAGATTCATAACATAATTATAATTTTACGGCTAAGTCTATACTTCCTACATTTTATCTCACCTCCAAAATGGTAAATCATGATTAAATTATACAAAATTTAACGATTATCTTTTATTCAAAGCAATAAAAACAATATTGAATCATATTAATATTGTTTATAGTTATGGTATGTAACATATAGTTGCAAATGCTTATATATAGGAACATTTTGAAACTTAGTTTGATAAAATCTCACTGTTAAACAAATGAACTGTGATCGCCTAGCGATTTACCGACGCATGTTTAATTTGTTGAAGTTGCGACGGTAAAATTATTTTCATACTTAACAGATTAAAATCAGTTTTTAAAAAATACTTTCGTCATATTTCCGCGTAAATTGATTCTGAGCGTTGCCCTGTTTGTTTATGATACAAAAATTTTATGCCTAGACGTGTTGCGCGAATTGTAATGGTATTATTTGTGAGAGACTTCGGTTTTAACAGCTCAGATTAAAGATACAACTTATGTAAGTAGTATTTACAATGCAATGTTGACAGTTAATTTAATCTAGATCATTAATTCATACCCATTAATTTTGTTTATTACAGTACAATGTCTCAAGTCAAAACTCGATAATCGACGTCCTGGTCCGTGTTTGGTTTGCCAGAGAAGTTACCAGTGTCCCAGTTGCCTACTTATAATGATGTTATGAATTATTATTATAATCATTAAATATCAATTAAAGACAGACAAAACAACAAAAGAGCCGACTGTCCATAACATATCCGAAATATTGGCTGAAGAAATATTAACTATAAATAAATATGTAAGCCGTAGGAGAGTATTAAAGTTAATTCGCACCTTTCATGATAAATACAGAAGTTTAATGAAACCTTATTATGGTCGTCAAACCAACATAAGCTTTCAACAGAACCTTAATACATTTACAGCTGAGTCTCATAGATTATTTGATATTTGCAGTTGCTAATCAAAACTTATCTCAAACTCTCAACGTGTTTGAAAGACACTCGTGTTCCCAAAGAAGAAACTCTCTTTCTAGTCGATTAAAGAACAACAAGAGAGATGATGGTGATAGTTGGTGTAGATCTAGCTGCAACTACAAAAAATAAGAAAAAACAAGTTTATTGCGTAGCAAAGAGACAATTGATCGGGAATCGGGAACAGCACGGTTTTTCGGAAACCAAGCTGTTCCCGATTCTTAACAGATAATGTGAGATTAATTCTAGCAAAAGCGAGGCATCTAGTCCAATAAAAAATCCCTTTGCCGCGTCATCAGCAAAAAAGAAGAGGTTAAGTTTACCATCGCTAGCTCTAGCGGAGTTTCTGACAGAGCCGCGGTTTTGATAGCTTCCTTGGTGTTGAATGATGTGGAAATTGTTTCTTCAAACGATACCGGTAGCGTCATTGATCGATCCAAGTTCTGGAGAACTAAGACTGGATATCTAGTTCAGTCGACATCATGCTGAGTCGAACCTTCTTCGCTGTGTCACGCAACACACACAGTTTATAGATTAAGTTTTTTGCAAGTTATTTTACATGGTTTAAAAATTGTGTTTCTCTTTCTATGTATGGTTGTGTTTTATTGTAATTTTGTGTGCGTGATTCAGTGAATAAATGTTCTATCTATCTATCTATCTAGGGTGCGTCATGTGAGAACTACTGTACAGTCAGAACAGCTTTACAGAATGCAGATTGCGATGTATGTGGTATTTATTTTGATGGTAGAAAGGACAAGACATTTATTAGCATTCAAAAGGAAGAAATGTTACAGAAAAAGAGTTGCAGAATCCCACTAAGTTATTTTATCGGAGCCAGGAAGTGATACTTCGGTCATATCACGTCATAAATTGTTCGAAATAAGTTACGGCTCTTTTAATTATCGTATTTCCAGGTAATTACAAATATATTTATCAATTTATAGCAGAAAAAAACAATAACTGAACAATTTGACAGCGTGATAACTAGAATGTAAAAAGTAGTTAGGTATATATTTCAACGGATTGTCTAGATGCTCACATTCGTCCTTTACACAATTATACCAATATTTCCGACGATCTAATTGTTAAGTACCTAAGATATTATACCTATTTTCAATCGAGCACCTCGAAATATTATAATAGATTCACGAGATTTCGTATGTTTGATTTTCTCTTTCAAAGACTATTTTATATCGTTATGCCGTTCAAAAATTCAGGAACCTACAACAAAACATGCACCAAATATTTAATAAACTTGATATAAATCTATATTTAGTGCTTTTCTTCCTTCAGAAATCATTTTCGCTGATTTTTATCCTAGCTATCCTATCCTATTTTTATCCTAGTCCGAACGTCAGACCTCAACAAGGTCCACGACACGACCGAGAAAGGGAGCGAAACGCATAAAAAGGTAGAGCAGATAGACGTGTTTTAGTGTTGCATTGTCAGTTAACTGTTTTATTACGTTTTAATTAATTAGACAATAACGTCATATTTCATTTCTTAAAACCAGTGACTGTCTTTTAGGCTTGTAATTTTTTAAAATATATGTAAGTTTTCCTACGATTTTACGTCTAAGGGCGTTTAGCGGTTCTTTAGTGTTGTACGAGTACAAAAACTGTGTTTTAGACATTGTAAGCCCTAATAGATAGATAGATAGATAGATAATAACTTTATTGCACACTTTATAAAAGACAAAACATTACATATATAAGAACACAAACTAAACTAAATGTACAATAGGCGGCCTTATCGCTAACAGCGATCTCTTCCAGGCAACCTTTGGATGGATAGGAACTATTGAATGATGGAGTAATCATCTAATCATTATCATGAGGGTGGAAATAGTTATAAAAAAGTTAAAGTCAGATAGTGGTTATTTAGTATTGTTTATGCATGTAACTGTTTTCTAAGTTTGTAGGACCAAGCGAATGAAAGCCTTAAATTCACGATTAGAGGCGTTTAGCGGTATTTTAGTATAGAAATGCTAGATAACCGTGTTTAAGAATTGAAAATGTCTCAAAATGATGTAGTTAACGGTATACGAGGGGTCCAGATCTCAGGCATTATAAACGATAGAGCCATGAGACCCAGACTAGAAGATAGATAAAAGTTTACGCTTTCGTGCTGTGTATAAAAGTCAATTTTGGCAAAATGTCACTTTACGGTTTTTTAGCAATATGACGGCAGTATGGCACTTTATACATGGCAATGTTTAGGCAACCATTGCTAGGTGTTTATTAGACTTAAGAGCTTAGCACTATCGTAGGACGAAAATTCCATGAACCTGGATATTTCTACTCGTACTAGTTCGAAAAAGTTGACGATTCCTATTAGACATTACATTAGGGGAAACCCTACCTAAGTATCGGTTAAAAAAATTGTATCCAAAGCATTTAAAATTTCAGAAATGGAACATAATATCCCTGCGATACTTCAACCCTGTGGGCGCGCACCCATCGGGTCTGATCGGAGAGGACCCCACCAAAGAGTTCTCCAACCTGATGCCGTACATGGCGCAGGTGGCGCTCGGGAACAAACCACTGCTCACGGTCTTCGGGAGTGACTACAACACGCCTGATGGAACAGGTAAGTATCTATTATATTATGTATTTATTATTTAATGTTCATTAAAATGTAGGTATTGTATTTATGGACTTGTCCAAGTAATCTTTAGGATTTTATGGAAATAAATGACATACCTACCTATAATACCTACTTAAATCTTTATACCTACATCAAATTCAAATTAAGAAAATATTTTATAGACAATTTAGAAAAATTCAATAGCAGTTAGACAATATTGTGTAACCTTAATTTTTAAGTAGTATGTTAACTTTTATTGTAACCTGAATTTTTAGCACTTACGTACTAAGACTATGTAGCGCATACACAAACCTTAGTGGTTTTCTTTGTGCTATTCTTTAACCTTAATTTTTGTAAATGTTATTTAAGTACGATAAATAAATAAAAAAAAAAACATATTCACCTCGGGGAACAGGTACCTATCCAAAGAGCTCTCCAACACATTGAATAACATAATAAATGAGTTATTATATTATAGATGACCTAATCTTAAAATGAACTCCCCTCCACAAAACCGTGATAATTTCAACGTGTGAGAGGAAATACGTATTGCATCAGTATACTTGTGTGCGTGCTACAACTTTACTGTAAACATGGACTCATCCGCGCACTGCGTTGTCAATAAGTTGTGCGACCAATCCCGTGTAGGCATTTGTATGGCGGGGAGCGCGCTCTTTGTTTGAGTGGCACGTCCGTTCAGTCGCGCGTTCGGCTCATTAATGCCGAAGTTGGCCGACAGATCCAGCCTTTCTCTCATAGTGACACCGTGAAGGCTAGACATTTGGCGTTCGTCGACATCGTTAGTAAAAAAGTACAACCATCCACTCCATGATTCTATAATTCCTATCCATCCAAAGGTTGCCTGGAAGAGATCGCTTTTAGCGATAAGGCCGCCAATTGTGCAATAAGTTAAGTTTTTTATCCTGTATATTGTTTTGTTATTTAAGTGTGTGCAATAAAGCTATCATCTATCTATCTATCTCTATCTACAAAATGTATGGATTTGACATCAACCTATTATCATTATGCTCTAAGCTATTGCCACATGTCTATGGGGCCCGTTTGTTTATACGTCATTGAACATCCAATGACAAAGATCAATTTATGTGTGTTGTATCTATACACCTTTTTGCATGTAGGGTAAGGGGATGTATGTTGGTGATAAAAATGACAAAATCTAATTTTATAGGATTTGGTAAGTAATTAAAAAGTCACTTTTGTTTTATTGTATTATTTATTGTTTAAAGTAAGTTTTGAGATTAGTTTACAAAACAAAAATCTAACAATAATGACAATAAATGTCAATTTAATACAATAGAAATGAAAGGTAAGTTGACGACATGGTCCGGTTGATTGGTGATACTGGGTAGGAAATTTGGTGATAGAATGAAAATTGTGTATTTAATCAGCTATTTTAAACTTAAATTTAAAAATGTTTGACTGTTTGATCAAAACCATTACATGCAACGATCACATCTATAATACAGCTGTATCTCGGGATCAGAATCTTCCATAGATACACAGATCTCGTGATATGGCGTCAAGCAATACGAGCACTGGATCCATTTGGCTCCATTCCTTTTTTTAACATCAGCTGAGTACAAGGCCTCACATAATCCACACTCCCAATCATCTTCTATCTCTTGAACATTTTTTTTGTTTGGTTTATTAACTTTTTGAGCAGATTTGCCCGATGTTGAGGGCTGAGGTTGAAGGTGTTCTTGAACTATGTTTTCATTTGCATTAGCACTTATCGGTGTTAAGCATTTTGCGCTAGAATCTCGTTTTCTTGACTTCTGTGGACGTTTTAAAGCTTTGGGTGTCTGTAAAATGTGCTCCACTGTGTGTTTAGGACTTGAAGAAGCACTTTCAGATGTTGTGTTAGTCAAAGCTGAAGCTGCAGAATCAGAGACAGCAGCAGGAGCAGTGTCAGTTAAAGCTGAAGGTCGTAATGCTTCCTCTGAAATTGCATTTG